>OX336395.1:123360778-128360778 GCA_946902985.2 Meconema thalassinum
GCTCACACGTGTTCATTCCTTTGTGCAGTTTGAAAACCTAACTGTAAGCCTAAAATTTACAGGAAATAAAAATTTTACTGAACTGTTGGCAAAATGAGTAAAAACTCCTCTAAAGCCTTCTAATAGGGGTCATTTTGTATAGCGTTTTGTCTTCAAAATCAAGGTTAATTTTGAGTGGCCATAAAAGGAAAAAAAAAAAATCATAACTCTTGAACTATTTGAGTTACAGTCCTCAAATTTTCAACCAAACATGACATTAGTGTACTTAACAGCAATTGTACTTAAAACACATCACAAGTTTAAAAATATAGAGACAGTCTGTTGAAGTATGAAATACACGGGTGTCCCTAAACTTTCTGGCAACACTGTACTACTAGAATACAGAGACAAGGCTGCAACCACGAAATAGAGAAGCAAATTACAGTATACTCTCGATTATCCGGGCTAATGACTGGGGTGAATGTGTTTATTGCAAGAAGAATGCCTTCTATTATTTAAAAGAAATACAATACCGGTACCATATAAAGTAGGCTAAATACATTTATAAAGATAACTCACCCTCATTATTGTGCTGTCTGTAATGATTCTCTGCTTCCTCACCTCGAGCCGTAATCATTAGCTAATTTGCTTGCAGTGACTCCTTTACTATCTACAGTGAGTTCGGGAATATTCTCCGCAGCGACTACATGCGTCTGCGAGAGCTAGCAACAGCAGTTACGTTGGTAGCACGGCTGCCGCTTGCATCATCTCTACTTAGTATAAAACTAAGTCCCTGTTTCTTGGATGTTACTGGTAAACTCAAGAACCACTGGATGGATTTTGATGCGGTTTTCACCATTCTGTAAAGGATATATCGAGTATGATTACTGTAGAAAATAATTTATTTATGATCAAAGGAAGCCGAGCAGTAACGATTTTAGTGGAATAGTCGATAAAAAACCTGGCGTCCGAGCGCTTTGTAAGCTTACGCTGGACAATATAAGGTTTTGAATATTCCCAAAGGGAATATGATGTAGTTTCCATTTGAGCGGATGAATTATCAATAAATGATAAAAATGGTCCGGTTAGCTCAAACAATGCCAGTGTTTCACCCCAGTGTGCCGTTGATACGCTGGGCAAACCGTTAAAAATATCTAAATACTATGAGTGTAAGAATTGTTCAGCATGAAAAGTTCTACAAAAAAGTCCACGAGAGCATATGTCTATCTTCCATACATCGCCCACTATAAGGGAACAACTGAAGCTTGTCGCTTACAGCTTTATGTGCTGTCGACTTAGAGATTCCCGTTTGTTGAACTAATTTTCGTGTTGATTTACTTGGACTACGCAGCATTATATCGGAGATTTCATCAATTTTTTCGTCTGTTAAAAGCGTAGGCCTGCCTGTTCCCGGTACATCGTTCACTGAGCCATTCACATGAAATTTACTTACCAAATTCCGAACGGTATCACGATTTGGACACTTTGAATTAGGAAACCGCACCTGAAATCTTAATTTTACACTTTCTGTAAACCGATTGCCTTTGCGAAAAACGTATTCCACCAATAAACTCTCTTCAGTAATAAACATTACCGCCTGTATACTGTTGCACTCTTCCAATAATAAATCTGAACGATCGCTGACTAATACACGCTGAAGACTTGCAGGCTGCGCGCTTATCGCGATACAGACCGACAGCTCACAGGGGGAAGTCCCGCTTTGAAGGACACAGTGCAGTGCAGTGCAGCCAACTAAAACGCATGACTCAACCACTCACAGCTGCACGTACCCACTGCGGAGAACATTCTCGGGGGCCCTGTATTTTACTGTATGACAACAGCAGTTTACCATTTAAGCGGATCCCTCAATGGAATGCCGACAGCACTTGCCTTCCAGCAACCTTGAAACAAGCCTGCCCCCACCTCTTTACAGAACTTACACTTCACTGTTACAAAACAAGACTGGACAAAGCAGGAATTCCTCGATCTGACACAAAGTACCATACTAAAAATAACTACAAGATGTATAACACAATTTACACTCGCCAAATCAATACTTTACTTTACTAAAAAATACTATAGGTACATGTTTCGGAAACTTGATATGTTTCCTTCTTCAGCCCGTATGTTGGTGTGAAACATCATATGACATCGAAATCCTAACCAAAAATAAGAATACAGTTCGTACTTTTTCTAAAAATAACTTACCCTCACCGGGACTACACTGCAAAAATATGTACGACAAAAAATTCAAACGTATTCAATTTACAGTACAGTATCAATTACAGAGAAATTTTTGTACTCTATACTGTAGATGACGGAATACCTGGAATGCGGTGACCAAACTGATGGCACGTTCACTGTTGGTGAGGTTCAACTTAAAAAAGTGACCCAATTCAAATACCTTGGGTCAAGCATCACCTCAGACTGCAGCACGATTCCTGATGTAAAAACAAGAGTCACTGCCGCATGGATGAAATGGCGCCAAGTTACTGGAGTCCTATGCGATAAGAAAATTCCATTGCATCTAAAATCTGAAGTATATCACACAGTGATTATACCGCTGGCCCTTTATGGATCTGAATGCTGGCCTACAACATCGAATCACAAACAGTCGCTTCATGCAATAGAAATGAAGAGGTTGCGGTGGTCCAACGGCTTGACTCGACTGGACCATATTAGGAATGATGCTGCACGGAAGGATTTCAAGGTTGCCCCAATCACAGAGAAAATGCGTGAATCACGTCTGCTGTGGTATGGACACGTGCTCCGTAGCAGTGAAACCTCAGTTGCTAAGACTGCCCTTCAACTGAATGTGGAGGGTCGTCGAACTAGAGGGCGACCTCAAACACGCTGGTTGGATAGGGCGAGAGATGACATGCGGCTCGCCAAACTCCGCCCCCGGGACGCTATGGATCGATTGAAGTGGAGGAATCATTGCAGGAAGGCAGACCCCACATAAATGGGAAAATGCAAAGATGATGATGACTGTATTCTCAATTATTCTCAACCCTCTTAGTGCCAAGCCATTTCCAATGGTCATGCAGACTAAACGAAAAAAAAAAAATCATAAACACCACATTTCCAACAATAGAATCATTATTTTTGCTTTGCATTATAACCAATACTTCATTCTTTCATACATTATGTTCATAAAAGTAAATACGGCATTTAAACCGTTTTGAGGTTCATCATCATCATCATCATCATTTCCCCTTATCCAGCTCCTGCCGGGTCGGGGTATTTATGGCACTTCTCCACTTTCCTCTTTCCTTCCACCATTCTTCCACGACTCCAGTATAATGTGTATCCTTTCCTCAATTTCTTCCTTCCTTTACCTTTCCATTTCACTCAGCCCCATCATTCCAACCTTCTCCCTCTCCATGAAGTCTACCACCTCCTCCACCTTGCCTGTCAGGGTCATGACATTCATGATTCCCACTTTCTGATATTTGTACAATTTTTCAATTTTTTGTTGTAAAAAATCAGTTTTGCACCTAAATTAAGGACCCCTAAGAGTCATATTTGAAGAAACACTACGTTTCCAGCTGTCGAAAGTTCTTAGATACATCTGTAGGCAGAAAACTTCAACAAGAAGAAAACAACTGCACCGCAATTTTGGCGGGAACGCGCGTGATTGGGGGAGCACAAAGGGAGGGCGTGAATACAAACTCAAACCTATCACGTAACGGACTTCGAATGGAAAAAGTAAACACCGCACAGGCAAGCTTGGAACCTCACCTTTCCAACAGTATGAAATAATCACAGACATATGCCTACAGAAATCTATAAATATAAGATATACGGCGCGCCGATTGAATCGGCTTTGGTACTTTTGGCGCAGGCAGCGAGAGCCGATCTGATCGGCGCGTGGCACTGAGAGGGTTAATTACGCGAAGAAGGGAGCTCAGTAGATGCACTCCTGTGTGATCTATCCAAGGCCTTCGATTGTGTGTCACATGATATACTTCTGCAAAAGTTAGCACTGTACGGAATTAAAGGATCAGAGTATGAAGTCTTTAAATCATATCTAACAAACCGAGTACAGTTTGTAGAGAATGGGGATAGGAAATCTCATGCGTTAGAAGTTAGGTATGGTGTACCCCAAGGCTCGGTTCTGGGTCCATTTCTTTTTGTCGTTATGATGAATGACTTAGCAGTAAATGTTTCTGGAAAAACAATTCTTTATGCAGATGACTCTACATTTTTGTGTTCTAGCAAATGTATAAGTGAATTACAAAATTTATCAAGTCAGTGCTTGCTAGAAGCTAGGAAATGGTTCAGTGAGAATGGATTCCACTTAAATGAAACTAAAACTCAAAATTTAATATTTAGCCTTAAAAACATAAGTAATGATATAAAAGAAGCCAAGCTACTAGGAATGAATTTTGACTCAAAATTAACATGGGAACCTCATATTCATAACCTTTCGAATAAACTTGCAAGGGTGGTGTATCTACTCCGTCATTTAAAAAATGAGGTTCCTACGACATATTTACACACAGCCTATTTTGCTTTCTTTCAAAGTCTCTTTAGCTATGGATTAATATTTTTTGGAAATAGTGCACACATTGTAAATATCTTAAAATTACAGAAAAAGGCAATTCGTATTATTGCAAA
The DNA here is from genome assembly GCA_946902985.2 of Meconema thalassinum. Lineage (NCBI taxonomy): Eukaryota > Metazoa > Arthropoda > Insecta > Orthoptera > Tettigoniidae > Meconema > Meconema thalassinum. The sequence goes on from OX336395.1 coordinate 123,365,378, forward strand.
TGCTCCTCCTAACACACCCTGTAGACCTTTATTTATTAAATCTTCCAAACTAACAGTTATAAATCTTTTTGTTTTAAATATCCTCATGTATATGAAAAATAAGCATCCACATGAATTGCTAGGCAGGCGGGTAACAATTCACTCATACAGCACAAGAAACTCACACCAGATAGAGGTACCATGGTGTCGGCTTTCTAAAACACAGAACAGTCATGAAATTCTTGGCATAAAATTTTTTAACAAACTGAGTTTGTCTTTCCAACAACTACCAACCAAAATCTTTAAGAAACAGCTGCAAAAGTGGTTGCTGGTGAATCCATGGTATTCCCTGGAAGAATGTATGGAAGCAGATTGGTGTAATATTTAGTGCAATAGAAGTAGGTTACATTTTGTTATAACGATAATAAGCTATTTGTATATACTGTTATAAGTAGGCTAAGTAATGTAGGATTGTTTGATTTTATTGTTTTGTATTATTAACCTGACGATGGCTATTGCACTTGTGTTAACGCCAAATAAAGTGATTCTGATTCTGATTCTTTTCCATCACCTGCCTCAAGCTAAAGATTGGGTCCACTGTGGATCTTCCACTCCTGAAGCCATACTGTTCCTCTTGCAACTCTCCTTCCACCTTTCTTCTCATTCTTCTTTCTAATATCCTTTCCAGTATTTTTACTATCTGTGATATGAGGGTGATCCCCCTATAGTTATCACACACTTTCTTGTCCCCTTTCTTAAACACTGGTATTATTAGCCCTTTCACCCAGTCTTCTGGTACACATTTCCGTTTCCACACACACTTTAGCAGTCGATACAGCCATTGCATACCAACAGGTCCAGCAGCCTTTATCATTTCTACACTGATTTCATCCACCCCTGTTGCTTTTCCCATCTTCATTTTCTGTACTGCTAATTCCACCTCCAGCATTGTTATATTATCATCTTCTGTTATAGAGTCGTCAGGCTGTGTCACTTCGATCTCACCAGTACAATTGCTCACGTTCAATAGCTTATCGAAATACTCCTTCCATCGTCCCTTTATCTCTTCCGGGTGTGTTAACAACTCTCCATCTTCCTTTTTCACCAGCTTTGTAGTAACCCTTTCTTTCCTCTTACTTCTTAGAAGCCCATACAGCATCCTTTTACTGCCACTTACATCTGTTTCCATTCTTCGTGTAAATTCTTCCCAACTTTTCTTCTTTTCTTCTCCTACCACTTTCTTACACCTCCGTTTGCTGTCGTGATACTTCCTTTTGCTTTCTTCTGTTTGATCTCGGTTCCATTCTTTCCATGCAGACTTCTTTTCTTTCACTGCTTTCCTCACTTCCTCATTCCACCACGGTGTCTCCTTCTCTTTCACTCTTGTTGACGTCCTACCACAAGCACTCTCTGCTGCACCAGCAAATGCCTTTTTAAAGTGGGACCATTCCTCTTCTACATTTTCCACTTCAGTAACTGGGATTTGTTGCTTCAATCTCTCCTGAAAATCTTCCTGTACAGCTTTGTCTTTCAATTTCCATACTTTTATTTTACTTTCTCTGATCACCTTTAGGTTTTCCAATTTTCCCCATCTAAATTTTGCCACCACAGCTCTATGGTCCCCATCAAATGCTTCTCCTGGTAAAGCTGTCACATCCAACAGCTTTCTGCGATTTGTCCTTTCCACCAGGAAGTAGTCAATTACTGATTTTGTTCTTCTATCACCCCACCCATATCTCGTAATTTTCCTGCTGTTTTTCTTCCGAAACCATGAATTACCCACTATCAGTCCATTCCTTTCACAAAAGTTTACAAGTTCCTCTCCTTCCCGGTTCTTTTTCCCATATCCATATGGTCCAATGACTTCTTCCTTTCCTTGTCTCTCACTTCCGACTTGTGCATTCATATCTCCCATGATCACCACTTCTACATCTGAGATTACTCTTTCTACATCCTCCAGGAATACTTCAATATCTTCTTCTCTGTTTCCAGTCTGTGGTGCATACACTTGAATGAAGTCCATCACGTCATTCTTCATCTTCATTCTAATTTTCATTATTCTGTCACTCACACACTCTACCACTTCAACATACTCCTCCAGTTGTTTCGAGGTTATCAGTCCCACGCCATTTTTTGCCTCTTGGCCACCACTCCAGTATAATGTATATCCTTTCCTCAATTTCTTCCTTCCTTTACCTTTCCATTTCACTTCACTCAGCCCCATCATTCCAACCTTCTCCCTCTCCATGAAGTCTACCACCTCCTCCACCTTGCCTGTCAGGGTCATGACATTCATGATTCCCACTTTCATTTCGGTTACTGGTCGCCCATTTCTCACAGTTCCCCCAGTACCAAAGGAACTGCGCGTCGCCTGCAGGGTACGCCCTAACCTTTTCCGAATCATTGGAAGTGCCATATCCATTTTAGGCTATTATTACGATGGGGTCGCCACTCCCAAAGGTTATTCTGATATTTGTACAATTTTTCAATTTTTTGTTGTAAAAAATCAGTTTTGCACCTAAATTAAGGACCCCTAAGAGTCATATTTGAAGAAACACTACGTTTCCAGCTGTCGAAAGTTCTTAGATACATCTGTAGGCAGAAAACTTCAACAAGAAGAAAACAACTGCACCGCAATTTTGGCGGGAACGCGCGTGATTGGGGGAGCACAAAGGGAGGGCGTGAATACAAACTCAAACCTATCACGTAACGGACTTCGAATGGAAAAAGTAAACACCGCACAGGCAAGCTTGGAACCTCACCTTTCCAACAGTATGAAATAATCACAGACATATGCCTACAGAAATCTATAAATATAAGATATACGGCGCGCCGATTGAATCGGCTTTGGTACTTTTGGCGCAGGCAGCGAGAGCCGATCTGATCGGCGCGTGGCACTGAGAGGGTTAATTACGCGAAAATGTACATGGTTAATCCGCAAACCAGATAACCTGCGCACGAATAATTGAGAGTATACTGTACTAGAATTGCAAAGGATCGAAAATATGGGCAGCAGTCATCTAAGGAGTACAACATACGATCAAATATAGGTAATATGTGTGGTACTTATGAATAAATATGCCAGAATATGTATGGTATTTATTTATAAAAACAGCAAAAATATGTAAATGAATAGAAAATATTTAGTTAAATAAAAAAATTACGAGCCTTACAGTAGTCGCATATGATGTGTAACATGTGACATTTTATCCTACTGTGTGTCTGCCGGGAGTGCAAATCCCTTGTTAACAGTAAACTATGTTGGCCATTGAAATAACTAATTGTAAAACTCCAGTGCCAAATCCTGACCAGTGCGCATGCGCGAGGTACGTCATGGTACCAATGATTTATTGTAGGAATATCTTTAATGGGGGCTCCAAACCTTGAAGTAAACCATATGCGATATACATTCCACATAGGGCTGTATCCTGTATGTTGGCCGACAGTACCTCGAATGATTACATTAAATAAGAATACAGCAAAAATATGAAGATTTAATAAATCATAATTGTTTTCAGCAAATATGATATAATTAATATTTTCACACCAAAGAACGAGAACTTGAAGATGATTTATTGTAGGAATATCTTTAATGGGGCCTCCAAACCTTGAATTAAACCGTATGCGATATACATTCCACATAGCCAAATGGCCGATAGTACGTCTTGGTACCAATCTATTATTTAAACTAGTTTCCATGATGGTTCCGTATTGACGTACTAAATAGTTTTAACAACAAATTGTATATCCGCCTTAGTCAATACATAAACGAAAATAAATTATAATTACACTTGCTCCTGGTACATGTTTCGGGGATTAATTGCTTTTATCCGAAGAAAGATATAATATAGCGTAGCACTCAAAAAATAAATAGATATGTTTTTAGTATTGCTCAACAATTTCCTGTGACCTACTTATATGGTGCACCATATTAAGATGGGAGAAAACGCATAACGCATAACTGACCCAAGTGTCTTTCATCCGATGGTTTGTAGTGCTTTTTTATAGAATTGGATTTTAGCTGTTCTGCAATGAATAAGTTTTTTAAAAGTCAAATAATGATTTATATAAAAGTGGAACCTATTGTAAAATAAACTACCAAAAGAAACAATTAAGAAGGATAGGCACACATTGATAAAAATTCCCTGGAAGACACAGATCGCATTATCCTCGTGGTTGGACTGAATCTCATTACTTACCAACAGATCCCGCTCAGAAGAGCGTTATATGTAGTAATAAAGTAAAATATATCCCCCCTCTATATAAATACGGGTACACCTATTTTATTTTCAGACTTCACACGTGCAATAGGAATTAAATATCAAAGGTTAACTTTGAGCCTTAATACCTCAGTTTCATCTTGATGGTGGTTGTTTCCTTTATGCATAACATGGTCCAATTATTTGTACATTTAATAAGACACCTATCATACAAATGGCTAGTTTCGTTTGTCAAGCGAACATCATCAGGTACTGCTCACTTATCTGAGTCCGCCTAGTCAATACCTTCCTCTTTGGATTTATTATTTACATTTAGAGGTACATGTTTCGAGAGAAATGTTTACTCTCTTCTTCAGTGTCACATTTCAAGTCCCTTAACTTCGCACTTTAAAATGTATACATTATATGTAATCTTTCTGAAAACACATGAAAATAAACCTTGAAAGCATAGCAAAAAAAGTTGGATTACAAATTTCATATGAAAACATAAATTATGCCAACGTTCAATGTTGACTAATGCAGCGGTATAACTTACTGGGAAAGTGAATCAGTAATAGGCACAATGCAAATCAGGAGAATTCCCTTTATCGGCCAAATATCGAGATTATCAGAAACATGGCTAGTAAAACAACTATACAATTACTTTTGGAAAAATAAAACCAAGAACAAATGGTTCAAAAGAGGTCCAATATGATTTAGAAGCATTGAGTACTGTATAACAAAGCAACAAATTAAGGTATACACAAGAGGAGAGAAGTGGATACTGAGGAGCGGTGGCACAAGACAAACTAAAGCAATATGCCATAAAGACGAACAAAAAGCAGCCAAGTTGGAATGAACGAAAATGTTTTGGAAGTTGAAAGCCAAATCTCTTTCTTATACTCCAAAAACTTAAATGTATATGGACTGATTAAAATAAATAAGTAAGTGAGTGAGTTAGTGAGCGAGTACGTGAGTAGGTAAGTAAGTGAGTAAATAAGCGAGAGGTAAGTGAGTAAATAAGTGAGTGAGTAAGTAGGTAAGTGAGTAAGTAAGTAGGTAAGTGGGTAAGTAAGTGAGTAGGTAGGTAAGTGAGTGAGTAGGTAAGTAAGTGAGTAGATAAGCGAGTAGGTAAGTGAGTGAGTAAGTAGATAAGTGAGTAAATAAGTGAGAGGTAAGTGAGTAGGTAAGTAAGTGAGTAAATTAGCGAGAGGAAGTGAGTAAGTAGGTAAGTGAGTGAGTAGGTAAGTGAGTGAGTATGTAAGTAGGTGAATGAGTGAGTAACAAAGTGAGTAAGTAAGTTAGTAAGTAAGTGAGTAGGTAAGTGAGAAACTAAGTGAGTAGGTAAGTCAGCAGGTAAGTGAGTGAGTATGTAAGTAGGTCAATGAGTGAGTAACTAAGTGAGTAGGTAAGTGAATGAGTAAGTGAATGAGTAAGTAGGTAAGTAAGTGATAAGTAGGTAAGTGAGTAACTAAGTGAGTAGGTAAGTTAGTATGTAAGTAGGTAAAAGAGTGAGTAAGTAAGTGATAAGTAGGTAAGTGTCGAGTGAGTGAGTGAGTGAGTAAGTGAGTGGATGAAAATGAAAATCCACGGCCTGCTTCCAGTCTCCGACCGGGTCAGGAATGGAATGAATGAAGCCCCTATCTAGCGGCGAGGATATGAACTGTGCCGGCTGCCGAGGCCTGACGCACTCCTCTGGGGCAATGATAAAATGAATGACAGATGAAATGAAATGATAGTGGAGAGTGTTGCTGGAATGAAATTTTGACAGGGGAAACCGGAGTACCCGGAGAAAAACCTGTCTGCCTCCGTTCTGTCCAGCACAGATCTCACATGGAGTGACCGGGATTTGAACCACGGACTCAGCGGTGAGAGGCTGGCGTGCTGCCGCCTAAGCCACGGAGGCTTAAAGTGAGTGGATAAATAAAATAAATTAAAATTAAACCAATCAATCATGTTTAATGGGATGGTCAAAAGTAAGAGAAGAGGTCTGCGACAGGATGTGGTAATGATGGACAAAAACGGAAATGAGGTACACAACAAAGAGACACTCAAGACAGTGTGGAAAGAGTACTTTGAGGATTTGCTGAATCCAAATGGTCATAGGGAGGAAGACAATGCATTGGAAGATGAAGACAACACAGGAATGGAAAAGGACCTGACTTGGAGAGAACTGGAGATGGCTATAGACAAGATGAAAGGAGGAAGGGCATCCGGGTGTGGATGAAGTGAGTGTTGAAATGGTGAAGGCAGCAGGGGAGGTTGGGAAACAGTGGCTGTACCATGTGATGAGGGTCATATGGAAGGAGAAAAAGACCCCAGAAGATTGGAAGAAAGGATTGAAAATGAAAATCCACAGCCTGCTTCCAGTCTCCGACCGGGTCAGGAATGGAATGAATGAAGCCCCCATCTAGCGGCGAGGAAATGAACTATGCCGGCTGCCGAGGCCTGACGCACTCCTCTGGGGCAATGATTAAATGAATGACAGATGAAATGAAATGATAGTGGAGAGTGTTGCTGGAATGAAATTTTGACAGGGAAAACCGGAGTACCCGGAGAAAAACCTGTCTGCCTCCGTTTTGTCCAGCACAGATCTCACATGGAGTGACCGGGATTTGAACCACGGACCCAGTGGTGAGAGGCCGGCGTGCTGCCGCCTAAGCCACGGAGGCTTGGAAGAAAGGATTAATTGTCCCAATATTTAAGAAAGGAGTGCAGAAATTACAGGGGAGTCGCACTCATATCTCACTGTGCCAAGATATATGAAAAGATATTAGAAAGTAGAATATGAGCCAAAGTGGAGAGAAAATTGAGAGAGGAGCAGTATGGATTCAGACCTGGGAGATCAACAGTGGATCTCATATTTTCAGTGAGACAGCTCCAGGAACACCACTACGAATTTGGAGAGGATCTGTTGATGGCCTTCCTGGACATCGAAAAGGCCTATGATAGTGTGTGTAGGAAGAAGGTTTGGAAAGCAATGGAAAACATGGGAGTGGAAAAAGGGACTGTAGGCAGAGTGAAGGAGATGTATTGTGGAAGTGTGAGTCGTGTGAAAGTTGGAGGGGAAAGTACAGATTGGTTCAGACAAATGAGTGGCCTGAAACAGGGTAGTGCGCTGTCTCCCCTTCTCTTTATTGTGGTTATGGACGAGGTAATGACACGGATAGCAGGAAAGATAGGAGAAGATAAGATGAAAGCAATGGTGTTTGCAGATGATCTCATGGTCTGGGGAAACAAGGAGGAGGAAATTCAGGAGCAACTGAAGGCTTGGAAAGAAACAGTGGGAGAGTACGGATGGAAGTTCAACATCAGTAAATGTGAGATCCTGTTAACGACCAGGAAAAAGGACAGACCAATGAGTGGGATAACACTTGGAGGTGGACAGCTGAAGAAGGTGGAAAGTCTCAAGTACTTGGGAAGTATAGTGGAGGAAAATGGGAGAAATGACAAAGAGATTACGGAACGTGGCAGACAGGCAGAAGCATTTCTGAGAAGCATTAGGAGCTCAGTGTGGAATAAAGATGTCCCACAAAAAAGCAAGGAAGTGTTATACAGAAGCTACTATATCCCGATACTGACCTATGTTTCAGAAACGTGGACAATGAAGAAAAGAGACATAAGCAGAATACAGGCAGGTGAAATGAAGTTCCTGCGAAGTAGGATCGGAGTAACAAGAAGAGTGAGGAATGAAAAGGTCAGGGAAATGGTGAAAGAGGAGCCCTTGCAAGGTAGGATTGAGACATCAAGACTGATGTGGTATGGACACTTAAAGAGAATGGATGAGAAGAAGATTCCCAAGAGGATACATGAGATGCAGATGCAGAAGAAACGACCAAGGGGAAGACCAAGAGATAGATGGCTGAAACGAGTGGAGGAATGTGTCAAGAAGAGAGGCGAGGACTGGACCAGAGTGACAGCGGAGAGGTGGTGGGAAGAAAGGACTAAGTGGCGAGGCTTATGTTCCAAACAGACCCAGCCTGGGGCTGGAAACTGTACAAGATGATGATGATGATGATGAATCATGTTTTATGACAATTTTATTTCCAAATTTTATTACCAAAATAAAATATGGCATGTTATTGAGGTTTTAAGGGGTGGAACAGCGAGGTCATCTGCCCCTCAGCCGGTAACAAACTTGCCTGTATTTTCTTATGCTGATCACCTGTGTTGAACTGCACGGTTCTACATCGAGACCAGAATACTCTCCTGTCACTGCAAGGGAAAAAAAATACCATCATGTTCACAAATATCTAGAAATAAGAGTGAGCTGTCTAATTTTTTGACCAAAACATGGTATTTTTCCCCGATGAGATGAATAATAACCAAATATACCCTGAGTTGGAAGTATGCCTCTTTATTTCTTTGTTACGGTGTAGCGTCAAAACCACTGGAGTAAATCACATGACAATTCTTATGTAAGTAGAAGGTTCCACTAATATAAAACTAGGCTACATACACATCTCTGCATAATATAAAACAAAGTCCCCGATTCTTGGATGTAACGGGGAATCTTGAGAACCACTAGATGGATTTTGATGCGGTTTTCATCATTCTGTAAAGGATTTCTCAAGGAAGGTTTCGGTAGAAAAACATTCATTTATGACCACAGGAAGCAGAGTAGCAACGATTTCAGTGAATCGAGTCGAAGAAAAACATACCGTCCGTGCGCCTCGTAAGATTACGCTGGGTGAACCGTTAAAGATATCTATAGTGCGTCTCTACCTTAAAAGACAGTATGCATTAAATGGGGCGCGCTGATGCCAGATCTACTGCATATACTAAGTCCTGCAAGGGCGCGCACATGATGTAATATAACTCGTATACAGGCGTGCTTTTACGCAAAACTCGGGAAATTTCCAAAATATTTGTTTGCAGTATATAACTGTAGCTCATACCTTGCAGCGAACAACGCTACAATATTTAGATATGATACGCCGAACCTCAGAGTGCGAGTTTAATGCACACACTATAACAATTTATATTTTTCAATTATTCATGAATATGATAATATTATAATATGTTATTCCCGGGATGAAAAATTGCAAACCACGGAAGCCACTTAGAGGATGGCTGAGGTAGGAATCGAACCCGCCTCTTCTCAGTTTTGTCTCATGAAGTTGAGTACACCCCGTTCCAGCCCTCAGACCAGAATTAAATTTCTTGGCGGAGCCGGGATTCAAACCTGGGCCTCCACGGTGACAGCCAGGAATGCTAGCCTCTACGGTACGCAACGAGGCGGACGATTTATAAAGAACTCAAGGACCACTTCATTTCACAGTTTAACTTCACACCATCACACCATCAGTCGGGGAGATACTGGCCTGAGTAATAAACAAACTTACGCAGCGTCAGCGGTGGGCGGGAGGAATAAGTGCGATAACTTATGAATGCTATCTGATATCGAGCTCTGGTTTGTTTTAAAAACTTTTTCACATATTAATGAACATTTCTTCTCGCTTAGTCACTAACGTAAAGTCAATAGCAAAAAGGTTTGTCGCTACGTGACTTTCCTGTGATACCATCTCAGATTTTTCAAGTAACATTTAAGAAAAATATCATAACTTTCTTACTATGAAAATAATTACTGCCCTGAGAAATAGAGTATCTTCTACCAACATCAGGCAATCTAAAAATAAATTCTTGATCTGTTGCGATCATTAGTTCATCATCTATGTCGTCATAAGTTTTATATCTGCAAAAATATAGATTTGGGCTAAAATATCGTAATTGTGAAAATTGGACCATGTGTTAATTATTTATGGCTTTTATTTATACATCATCATAAAGAGCGGAAAATTCTCTATAAGACCACGCAAACAGTTTCTTAGATTTGTCACTTTCAATTATTGGGAAATGGCAACATCGCCGGGGTGGAAGAGGACGAAGCTAATTGCAGGACATAGGAGTGCGAGTGAGAGGCAACTACTACATTTAATTCCATACTGTCTTTTAAGGTTGAGACGCTCTATATATATTGTGTAAGCGTAAGAATTGTTCAGCATGAAAAGTTGTACCAAAAAAAAAGTCCGCAACAGCATATCTCTATCTTGAATATATCCCCAACTATAAGGGTTTTTAAGTTTTCATTTCTTTCAACAATCTCCATTTAGTGGAAATTTAAATTACTAGTTTCAGAGTGAGTTTACGAGCTAGAGAGCAAGCCTATCGCCCCAGCTTCGGCCAGCCTCAAACTTCAGAGAAGAGTAACTCATATGTGTTTTGAGATTTGCTGTTCACCTCTGCTTTTCTGAATTGCGTCTGGGACCTGTCGTCCGTGCACCTTTCAAGCTTACGCTGGGTAAACCGTTAAAGATACCGGGCGCGTTATTTATGTAATACAAAGGGGTTAACAGGAAGCCTCAAATCCTGGGGTAAGTAAATTGCACAATCTGTATCCTCTTAATATTTAGTGATATGAAATTCATCATATCTAACAGCTTTCCTTATTGACGATTTAATCTAAATGAATACCAATTGGTATCCATTTAGATCCTCTTGATTCGCAATGCCAGGTGTGGAAACTTGCTGACCTGAGAAAATGATGAGGTGACATGTCCTGACTAGGATGTCGCCAGTGCTTGATTTATAAAAAAAGAAGTTCTGGTACTGTGGGCTACCGGGTGGTGGTGGGGCTTTATGGAATATTGAAATGTAGAGTTCTAAAAACGATATTTTTACGCTTTTCTCAACACCATTAAAAATTAATCAGCAGACAAAACAGCAATCTAACTTTCATTGCAATTTTATATTAAATTGAGACTACTGTAGCAACATTTTTCTTACCATAGCCATTGACCTATATTAAATTCTAATGTAGGCCAACTAGGCTACCATTCAAATAATGAAAACAAAAAATTTAACGTAATTTAAAAAATTAAATACGAGGGCTATTCCAATACTAAGGTCCGGTTAAAAAAACAAACATCCAAAATCAAAATGGTTTCCAAAACAATTGTTTTATTGACATTCCTTACGTCTTTCTCTATTTTTCTACATAATTTCCATACTTATTTACACATTTGTCACATCGTTCCACAAGCTTCTGAATGCCTAAGTCGTAGAACTCGGCCGCCTGCGAAGCTAACCAGTCTTTAACAGCTTCTTTCACTCCATCATGTGTGTCGAAGCGCTTGCCGCCAAGAAACTCCTTTAGGTAGCGGAACAGGTGGAAATCACTTGGCGCCAAGTCCGGACTGTACGGTGGGTGGTCCATCTGTTCCCATCCAAATTTCTTGATTAGAGTTTGCGTGTCATTCGCAGTATGGGGTCTGGCATTGTCATGCAACAACATCACTCCAGACGACAGAAGACTACGTCGCTTATTCTGGATTGCACGTCGAAGTTTAGTCAGGGTAGCCCAGTAGGCGGCTTTATTGATCGTTGTCCCTGAAATAGTGAATCGTCGATCTTCACGAATTTTGTCGTCAACCGCATGAACCAACTCGTCTGAAATCACTGATGGTCTGCCAGAGCGGGGTTCATCGTGCACATTTTCCCGTCCTTCATTAAAAGCTCGCACCCACTTACGCACTTTACTGTCACTCATTATGTTAGGACGATACACTTCAGTAATCTGCCGATGAATTTCTGCCGCAGAAATGTTTCTTGCAGACAGAAACCGTAACACTGCCCTTACTTCACAATCGGCGGGCTGATTAATTGTCTTAAAAATTGTGAACTGACACTATCAACAGCACACAGCAACAGTAACAACGCTACTAGCGGCTTTTGCCGCGCAAGGCATGCCAGGAGTCGGCGCGCATGCGTGTTTTGCCCTTGGCGCCGCTTTCAAAATTTATGGCGAATCGGACCTAACTTTTGGAATTACCCTCGTACATTCGGTTGGAAAATACACACATGTTCACCAACAATCTTTTATTTCTTGTTTTATAATTTTGTCTTTACAGTTTTCTGAAATAATTATTTATTATAAAAGGTAGTGTACTTAAACATGTTTTACCTCACAGTTTATAAAATTGTTCAAAGTGTAGAAAAGTTTTCGATGTATGTGCATCCTCTCTCTCTCTCTCACCTTGCTGTTAGTATCCAGAGTGGAGTACCATTCCCGAAGCAGCCAAGATTCCACGTACGGTACTTTGAAGTACAGTCCAGCCGAATACCAAGTTGATCTTGACTTACAACTAACGTTCCACATTTCTAAAAATTATGTTATATATTCGACTTTTCTCCTGATCAGAGGTTTTGGTACGACGAACCGGTGCGTACCGCCACAAATCTAGCCCTGGATGTCGCGATGCAGTTCCATTACATGAAGTAATGAAGCTGCGCGGCGTAGCGGTAACGTTCTCGCTTGCTGTGGCCAGGGTTGCAGGATTGAATCGTGGCATTGTGGTGGCCTTACAGTGGCCATCCCAGAATGTACCTGGTGAGGTGTACCATACCAACTGACAAGTCCAATGGTACACTGGGGCGAAATGCCGGCAATACTGGTTTGAACTAACCAGATCAATTTGATAGTGTGATACCATAGATCTTCGGAACTTTTACTAGCAGATCCTCCTGCCGAGGCACATATCCAGGATTTTTGGCACAACTTCCCTTGATCAGAATCAAAGTAAAACATTCTTAAACTCCTGAAATTAGCAAAAATACCTGTAATATTGGTGGGGAAAAATACTGGAGATGATATAGTAATGGATATTTACTCCTCCGCTGTCTATAACCCACCCGCCATCCCGAATTTGATCCCCACTTATAAAGTAAAAATTCCAGCTGTGTCGGCCATTTTCGGCATTAATTATGCACAATTATTGCCAACCCCACGCATTTGGTACTATTTCTCATCCAGTATCGTAAAACAAAAGAGCGCCGTCAAGTTAATGTAAAAGTGCGCCAAGATTTAGTCTTAAAACTCATCAATTCTTCTAGGTTTGTGCCGTGTCTTGTGTGGGGTTTCACCTTGGACACCAAGCTGGCTCATCAGCGGGCTCTTGGTGTCCCCACCTGGACCCCCACTGGAGTAGCGAACTTAATTCACTGGCCGTGAAAGCCAAAATTCCATCTTTTTGGAAGCCTTCATAGGGAGGGGCTGCTTGAGCTTTTAGTTCTCGCAGTAAAGAGGTGCAGTTGCACTTTATATAAAGGGAGGTAGCGCGCAGTTCGCTACTCCAGTGGGGGTCCGGGCGGGGACACCAAGAGCCTGCTATTTATTTTATTTTCCGTGTCCAAATCAAATTAGATTTTGCCAGTAGCAACAGTTATAGCATTAGCATTTGCAGCCAAAAGATCGTCTTTTGAACATATGTCCTCCATCAAGCGGCAGATCAGTAGGTGTTCTGGATCTTCTAACATGCTGCAGTCCCAGAACTCATCATTGTTGACGAGCATGTTCCATTTCTTGAGATTGTTCTTGCAGCGTGAAACCCCCGTCCTCAGCCTGTTCAATGATTTCCAAATTCCATATGGCAAGTTATGACCAGGTGCCATTTTTTCTGATAGAGGAATAGTTGGGTCTGTGATCTCTGTCTTCCATATCTTCACACGGGCAGCTTCTTGTGAGCCTTCGAGGGCTGTTACTCCCCTCAAAAAGCTGTTTCTGGACTTCCTGTCGGGCTGGTTGTTGGCCGAAAAGTGGATGCCTTGAATCGGTTTCTTGCCGTTTCTTCTCAGATGCTGCTGCTACCATTCTTCGGACATGAGGTGGAGAAATTCCTATAAGAGGGTAGATCTTCTGAACTGGTGTTGGTTTAAGACACCCAGATACAATCCTGGAAGTCTCATTCAGAGCTATATCCACCTCTTTGGAATGTGGAGAAGAAAGCCAAACTGGTGCTGCATATTCAGCAGCTGAGAAGCTCAGTCCAAGGGCTGAAGTTCTGAGAATGGTGGGGTGAGCACCCCATGTCCTTCCTGTTAGACATCTTAGTATGTTATTTCGTGCCGATACTTTACTTTTGGTGTTCAAGCAATGTTGCTTGAAAGACAGTTCGATCGAGGGTGACACCAAGATATTTTGGTGTAAAACAATGAAGGATTGTTTCACCTTGCCACTTAATGTTCAATGTCCTCTTTGCTTCTTTATTTCGCAAGTGGAAAGCACAAACTTGCGTTTTGGCTGGATTTGGCTTCAAATTATTTCTGTGATAGTATCGACCAAGTTCTTCCAAAGCACAGGACAAAGAATGTTCTACTTCTTCAAAGCTACGACCTTGCACGGCTACTGCAGTGTCATCTGCGTAGATAAATCGCCTGGTGCCTTCTGTTCTGGGCTGGTCATTGGTGTATACATTGTAAAGCAGTGGTGCTAAGACACTACCTTGAGGTAGTCCATTCTTCTGGAGGCGCCAACGACTATTTTTCCCAAGGAGAGACACGTAAAATCTTCTGTTCTCAAGGAAAGTTCTCAGCAGTGAGGTCAGCCTGTAGTCCTTTGTCAGTTCATAAATCTTACGAAGTAGTGTGTTAAACCTATGAAGGCTACACCAGTAATGCACTTTTCCTCAAATCCATTCTCTATGTGCTGAGTAGGGTTCAGAATTTGTCCACAGCATGACCTGCCTGGTCTAAAGGCTGCCTGTTCAGAAATCAGTTTGCTATCTATAGAATCAGATATTCTATTAAGAAACATTCTCTCCAGCAACTTATAGTTGTGACACAGAAGTGAAACTGGCCGAAAGTTCTTTGGGCTATCAGGAGTCTTCCCAGGTTTTAGGATCGCAACTATGCGAGCTTTTCTCCATACCTTAGGAATCTTCAGCCTGGATGTACAGTTGTTCATCAATGAAAGTAACCATTGCAGTGTTACTGGTCCAAATTGTTTTATTTGCTCCGCTCTGAGATCATCCAACCCAGCTGCCTTGTTAGATTTCAGACCGTCGATTGCTTTCATAAGTTCTTCCATCGTAAACAGGTCCTTAAGGAAATCAGTCTCTTCTTCAATACACCGTTCAAGTTTCTCTGTATTTGACGTAGATTTTGAAGTCTTTCCATTTAAGATCAGTTGGTGTGCTATCTGATTAGCAGTTACTTGAGTAAAGTTAAAAGGCGGGCTAGTTGGATCTCCACTGAGATTCTTAAGAAGACGCCATGCTTGTCTACTATTCTGTTTCATATCGATATTAGAAACCAAGCTATTCCATCTGTCTGCGCGTGTCTGACCGCGAGAAATTATCAGTGCATGCCCAGCTTCCATTGTTTCCTCGGAGAAGGGGTCCATATCATACAAGTTGCGGTAGTTATCCAAAAGAGATATATTCTGATCAGAAAGACCTGGGATATATTCTGTTCTGTATCCTCTTGGTATGTTCTTTCACGAGACTTTTTTCACTACGGAAATAAAGGTGTCATAGTTTTCTGGTTGTGGTTCCACTTCCCATATCGCTACATCAAGTTCACAACAAAACTTATAGCCCAGTGCAATTAGATGGGAAAAAAAGGCCAAACCCGAAAATTTAGAATAACAAGTCTGGATATGAAAAAATAGTTGTAAGTACCTTGAAATAAGATAATCTTAAAAGTCCCACGGCCTCCTTGATGGGATACCTGAAATATCCTGGAAAACCCTGGAGAAATCTGGAATATTCCTGGAACGGTTATAAACCACGAACGAGTGGTCAGAATCTGGATGTTTTTGGCTTATTAATATTTGTGTGAAGAATAATATTTTAGGTACCCAGGAAAAACAAAATTGGTACACTGTAAAAAAAACCTATACTTTTGATTTTTTTTGTGACTTTTTAGGTAAAAAATCCGAATTTTGACCAAAAAAAAAAGACCTGTTTCCATGCTAAAATGCAGTCACATACACGCAAAAAATTATCAGCGATGATAAAATTAATTCGTCACTGTATAAAAGCCTAAAAAGTCAGAATACATGATGTTCGTTGCATGGAATATGGCTACAATGGGCGTAAATCGAAGTCCGAAAAATGCTCAATTAATCGCTCTTTCTCGTGTTTGTTTTAATTGTCGTCTTATATGCTGAAACGTACGCTACTTTTGTGGTATATTGCATCTTCTTTACGTCCTTTTACAATTGCCCTCCCCCCCTCCTTATACTTCCCACACAGAAACACACACACCCAATAACATAATCTACTACACTAGAAACAATCCTCCGACGAACAGTTGATTTGTACGAGTCCCACCAGAAGCGAGATCAGGCAGATGCCCAGAAAATGCTGGATTGGCTGAAGCTTCACAATCCCTTCAACAAGAGCACACCACTCCTATTATCATTGTCCAGCGGACGAGTCGCCAGTAAAAATGTCAACTATGACGACGCGCGGGCTGTTGGCGCAGCTGCAATGAAGGCCATGATAGGGATCCCTTCAGCGATCTTCACTTAAAGAGAAAAGATTGCGTCGTATCACTCGCTGGTGGTGCACGTGGATTGGTCGTACGGGACAAAGTTGTCGATGTGAATCCAGAGCAACTATATATTCCACCTCATGCTGGTGATCAAGCGAAACGACGAAGAGCTTGCAGACTATCTCACCTACGAGCTGCGCGAGCCACCAGCTGCCCTATTCGACGACTTTTCCTTAAGACAAGGCAACAAGTCTTCACTAATGACAGCGCTACCCGTCATAGACGGCAATAGAGCAGATAATAATCGTACCAAGTACATCTTGGATGGAGAGTTCTTCTTGCGCCAAGTTCCATGGTTTCACTCTGAAACCTACGGCCAGATTTATGCAACAAGTACGTGGCTTATTTGAAGAAACGGTTCAACGAGCCGACGACCATTGTCTTCGATGGATACGAACATCTTCAACAAAGGACGCAGTTCAAGCTAGACGAGCAACGAATGGTAAGTAACTGTACATTCCTCTAAAAATGTCTGTCTCATCGTGGACGAGCATGTTCAGGCCGTAGCCGCTCAGGACGTCTTCATCACCAACGGGAGAAATAAAATGCGTCTCATTTGCCTCCTCTCGAGATACCTTGAAGAAGCTGGAATTGGTGCAGTCCAGGCAGCGGCAGACGCTGAAAGGTCAATAGTTCTAACTGCAATTGACGCAGCTAGAGATGGAGAGAAAGCCTGCGTGATTGGCCAAGATACTGACCTCACAGTTTTACTCATCACACTCACTCCTGCAAGTTTGGATATCCATTTCCAGGAATGGGGAAAGGCTATCAAGACTTACAGCAGTCAGCAGTGCCAGGTGGAGGTGGGCAACATGAAAAGCAACATTCTTTTCAAACATGCAGCTACGGGTTGTGATACAACACCAGCCATCTTTAAGATAGGCAAGATAAAACCATTCAGAAAGTTACTCAAGGATGAAAAACTACAGCGCGAAGTGGAAGTCTTTAACGACCGCGATGCGGTAACAAGAGCTGGTGAAAAGTTCTTACTGTCCGTATATCCTGGAAACAGCAAGGGATCGTTGGATCAAAAGAGATTCCTCGAGTACACCAGATTAGTATCCAAAACTCCACCGAACAAGAAATTTGAATTGGCCAATCTACCCCCCAACATCGTCGGCTGCCCAACAACACTCATTTCGGGTTTACCACCAGGTAAGTTCACCAGCAACTATGTCCTATTTCTTGATTCCTTCTCTTGCGTGCCCTTTTCTGTAAGCTATTGCTTTATATGTCCAGGTCCAAGCGTGGTAGGGAAATGAGCTGCCCCGAACTCAATGGAGATGTCAAGAAGAGAACGGCAACTTGGTCGCTGTTACAAACACAAGGCCTCTGGCACTGTCTCAACTGCTCAATCTTATATCATGCAACTGTGCAGCTGCAGAAAGAACCGCATTGACTGCACAAATATGTGTGCATATTGTGCTGGACACGGCTGCAGTAATCTGCGTGAAGACTCCGATGAGGAAGAAGAAGAAGAAGAAGAAACACATGACTTTCCAGAAGATACACATTTGCAACTTCAATAGGCTTATTGCAGATTTTAGTCTTAAAAAATGCTGAGACCTCTCGTTTTGAATTGCAGAGCTCATCGACGATCCTGAGGAGGCCCCACCACGGAAGCGTCGACGTCTCCGATAATTATGTATTCCTTATAGTTGTTTGTTCCTAGTCTTAGCAGTACAGATATGTTTTGTTCATTCCTCTCATTTTTATAAGACGTATAATATGTACATATATACATAAGTTATTCTTTCCACATTATGTAATTCTTTAAGCATCTACCTCATTACGGTAGTACACCTTTGTGCCAATGAAAATGAACCAAAGCTTTGTATTTCTAAATAACGTTAACTTGATTATATTAGCTATCTATTTAAAACAACTCAGTGTATTTTTTGCTTCTTGAATCCTACAAAAGAAATCAAATCTTTTTTTTAAATTAACATAAAATTGTCGTAAGAAGCATACAATGATTAAACTTGAATGTTGGGAACAAAGGCGGCAGGGTTGAGGGGTGGAGAAGGATGAGTTGGGATAGAGTGCCGTACTTATTTGTGAAGAAAACAGAAAACATCATAGGTCTAACACATGACTAAGCATCTCGAGGAAAAGAAAAACAAAAACAAGATAAATTCGGTAAGTCCGGGGTACGCGATTTATGGCCATTGTAACCCTAGTCCAGACAACGAACACCGTGTTTTCCGACCTTTTAGGCTTTTTTACAGTGAATAATTAATTTTATCATCGCTGATAATTAGCTGCATGTATGTGACTGCATTTTGGCATGGAGCTGGTCATATTTTGTCAAAATTCAGATTTTTAAAATCTAAAAAAAGCGCAAAAAAAAACATTTTTTTAGTGTACCAATTTTGTTTTCCCTGGGTACCTAAAATATTATTCTGCATACAAATAAATATTAATAAGCCAAAAACAACCAGATTCTGACCACTGGTTCGTGATTTATAAGCGTTTCAGGAAAATTCCAGGTTTTTCCAGGATATTTCAGGTATCCCATCAAGGAGGCCGTGGGACTTTTAGGATTATCTTATTTAAAGGTACTTACAACTATTTTTTCATATCCGGACTTGTTATTCTAAATTTCCGGGTTAAACTCTAATTGCACTGGGGTATTAGGCCAGTTCGCCTTCTTGAAGTTGAACCTACGTTGGAAAGGTGCATTTTCTGGTTTAACAATTGGTTCGATTCTGCATAGTAAGGGTCGATGCTGTGAGCGGGGAATAGCCTTACCAACAATTTTGGTGCACTGCTCAGCTAATTTGTTGGTAATAAAAATTAGATCAGGATTATATCCTCTTCTCCATCGGCCGCTGTTAAACGATGGTGGTTGTTTTGGGTCATGAACCAGACTGAGTCCATTATTTTCAGACCACTTTTCTAGCTCTGCACCATTTTCTTCTGTAGATGTATACCCCCATGTAGTTCCATGACAGTTGAAATCACCAATTATTAAGTTGACGTTACTATATTTGAAATTAATAGGTTCCTTAAACACAAAGCTCTCTTCGGGTGGCTTGTAAACAGATGTTACAGAGAACTGTGCTGTTTTGATAGTGAGGATTTAGATGTTTTCCTCAGACAAAGCAACAGACGTGATATTTAATCCGTTTTACAGAATATTGCACTACCATAATTATCGTGTGGCCGTTCCAGAATAAATCTCATACCTTTGATTTTCGGTCTTCGTCCCGATGGTCCTCTATGGGTTTCTTGTACAGCAATGACATCGCAGTTACATTGACTGCACAGATCTGCTAGTAGATATTCTTTCTGGCTGGATAGTCCCTCGATGTTTATGGACATAACTACGAGTGCTGGCCTTGATAAAGGCCCACTGGTTTTAATTGATTTGGTAGTGAAAGGATCAGCCGTCAGATTATTTTTAATCATTTTCTGACGTTGCCCAGGGTACGCCCGATTGCTCTTAAGAGCCCACTGATGAGCCAGCTTGGTGTCCTAGGCGAAACCCCACACAAGACACGGCACAAACCTAGAAGAATTGCCGAGTTTTAATTCACTGGCCGTAAAAGCCAATATACCATCTTTTCAGTCTTCAGTTAAACATGGATTGTGCGAGTTGCCACTTGATAATCTCGAAATGAAATCGACAATATCACAACGCTCGTGACAAGTTGTTGAAACCACTAAAACTGAACTTCAATAATTTTCACCCAAACCAATGGTTTTTGCCTAACCCAATATTTTAATCCAGACCAATGGTTTTTGCCTAGACCAATAATTGAGAGGTAGCACGGCCCTGTGGGCCATGTTAGCTAATATAAACACCCCTGGTTATTGCCACGCACAGTGGGAATAGTCACCCAGACCAATGGTTTTGCAAATTATTTCTTTTTTCACATAATTACTACATTACGTGTGTCATGTGGTGTATTTTGTATCGGAAATGTTGGCAACAGTGCTGGGACGTGATATGACGTCAATGTGTGAGCCTCAAATATGGCTGACATTGTTGAACAAACAAGAAATAAAAACCTTTATTTACATAATATTACAAATATTTCCAGTGCATAGTGATAATTGACAGTATTTTCAATTCCTAATGACTCCCAGAAAGGTAGCCTATGTCAATCATATTATATTTTCAATAATCCTCCAGGTTCTGTAAAAGTCCGGTTCTGGTCAAGGGAAGATTTAATATATCAATATTTAAATCTCACAATAAAATTATAAATAATTAAGTTAATATTTTGTTAATGTTTTGTAGTTGTTTGAGTTTTCAGCCATTTGACTGGCTTGATGCAGCTCCCCATGCTTCCCTGTCCTGAGCTACAGTAATCGTTTCATTTCTACAAAGCAACCACATACTACACTCACTGGCAAAAAAAAACAAGAAAAAAAAAAAAAAACGCAACACTTGTATTTTTTAATTATTCTCATAATTTATTGCACTAAAATTATTATGTAAAAATTATGCATAATGAATTGTTTTTTAAACATTTGAAAACCACTTCACATACAAAAATTGCTTCAAATAAAAAATCTGTTTAATTTTCTAGAATAAGAAAAAAAAAGTGAAAATATCTTAAATATTGAGTAAATTACATACCATAGTCATTTAAAAATGTTAATCTGAGTTCCAAAATTCATCATTACAGAATTAATCCATTCCTTTGGGTAGCCTACTGAAACAAGAAATCATCATCATCATCATCAACTTGCACAGTTTCAAGCCACTGGCCGGGTCTGTTTGGAACACAAGCCTCTCCAACGTCTTCTGTCTTCCCACCATCTCTCAGCCTCCACCCTTGTCCATTCTTCTCCTCTCTTCTTCATGCTTCCATCCAGCCCCTTCAGCCACCTGCCTCTTGGTCTCCTTCCCACTTCGTCTCGTGTATCCTCCTGGGCATCCTCTTCTCCTCCATTCGTTTCATATGTCCATACCATCCAAGTCTAGATTTCTCTATACCATCCTGTAATGATTCCTCCTTCATTAATTCTCTGGTCCTCTCATTTCTTATTCTGTCCATCTTTGTAGCTCCAATACTGCTTCTCAAGAACCTCATCTCACTAGCCTGTATTTTGCTCTTCTCCCTTCCTTTCATAACCCAGGTCTCCGAGGCATACGTCAGGATTGGGACATAGTACGTCCGATATATGATCTTTTTGCAATTCTGAGGGACATCCTTGCTCCATATCATGCTTCTCACACTCCTCTGGAATGCTTCTGCCTGTCTTGCCCGCTCATTTATTTCTCTATCGTTTCTTCCATTATCTTGTATCAGGCTTCCCAAATACTTGAAACTCTCCACTTTTTTCAGCTGTTCCCCGCCAATTTTTATTTCCGTTGTGGTTCTTTCCTTCTTCCTTGTTGTGATCACCATCTCACTCTTATTTATGCTAAATTTCATCCCATATCCTTGTATTATTGCGGTGGTGAAGGAGTCCTTCGGTACAGCAAAGCTGGTGGAAGAGGCAACCCAGTGCTAGGGGTTAATAGAGTAAAAGATATTTGTCCATAGTATGGACCCCCATAGCATCTGTACTCCAGAAGAGCGGCTACAAAAGGCGTCTGTTCTCCATGTTAGGAGCGGCCTAGTTCATACCTGGCAGTAAGTCATAAAATGCATTTGGGAGTGGCGACCCCATCTTAATCATAGCCTGGTGAAGCTACGATCGGCCCAGCAAGCCAGTAGTGGATGAAAACAAATGCTTTTAAAATGGAACGAGCCTCGGACATGACACAAAAACTGAACACTTTAAAACGGGTATTTCCACCCCTAGCACGAATCACCTAGCGTAACCTCTCTGCCATACTTGCGATGATTTGTGAAATGCTTTCCTGTGGGATGCGTTCTCACTCCTCTTGCAGCATCACCCAAAGTTGCTGGAGAGTCTCAGGAGCACTTCGCCGAACATTTCTGGCCAACATATCCCAAACATGTTCAATTGGAATGAGGTCAGGGCTCCTAGCTGGCCAGTCCAGTGCGTAGATTCTAACCACGTACAGGTACTGCTGGACACATTGGGCAGTGTGTGCTCGTGCATTGCCGTGCATCAGGCGAAATTCATCCCCGACAAATGGAGCAAATGGTACAACATGGTTTTCAAGGACTTCCATGATGTACTGGTCAGCTGTGCGAGTCCCATTCTCAATTAGGTAAAGTTCAGTTCTGGCATCCATACTGACCCCGGCCCAGTCCATGACAGAACCCCCCGTCGAATGCAGTCCTGGAGGAAAAAGTTACAGGAGAAAACCTTGCTCCAACCCTCCTCCACGCTCTTCCTCTTCCGTCAGGCGATCTGAGACCGAATCTCTTCTCGTCTGTGAAGAGAACAGCTTGCCATTGCTATCTTAAGTTTTAATTTTAAAAATCAAGAGTCACTTTTTTTTTTTTTTTTTTTTGCCGGTGAGTGTATAACATCCGAGGAAAACTGTTTAACCTATTCTAGCCTTGGTCTGACTATACAGTTCTTATCCTCGACCCTTCCTTCCATAACTAAGTTTGCTATTCCTGGGTGTCATCGTATGCATCCTACCAACATAAATCCCTTCTCTTCATTACGTCACCAGAAACATCTCACCTCGCCCATTTGTCCTAAGTTAATTCCTCTTCGTTTGCTACTCCATCTACCCATCTGATCATCATTCTCCTGTAACATCACATTTCAAATGCTTATATATTCCTCTTTTCTGCTGTGCTAACAGTCCAAGTTTCACTTCCATAGAGCACCATGCTCCAGACAAAGGCTTTCAGAAATTACTTTCTAATGCCTAAATCTATATTTGATGTCTTCACATTTCTGTTCTGTAGAAATACTTTCTGTGATTATGCTAACCTTCTTTTTATATCCTCTTTGCTTTGTCCATCACCAGTTATTTAGCTTCCCAAGTAGCAGACGAACTCGTAGTTCCACCCCTTAAAACAACAATAACTAACTAAGTAGCAGACGTCTTCTACTTCCTTTAGCTTTACACCTGCTGATTTGACGTCCATAAGGGTTTCAGATTTTGTTTGGATACATTCCATTAACTTATTTTTGTTTTACATTTATTGATTTTTATCGTGAATTCCTTGCTCAAGACTGAGTAAAAGCAATACTGTTTAAAATGAGCCAAAATGCAGTTAATTTGTATTTTCATAATCTGAACAATTCAAAGGTGGATCAAATATAAATGAGACTGTTTGTTCTGAGCATGTAATAATGAAGAGACTGCAAAGTTGAGTGAGGATGTTGGGGAGTGAGGAGGACGGTCGGTTGGCCACGCCAGACCTATTTATCACTACTACTTGCTATGTCTGACCAGCAGTTTTACCCCTTGACTGTGCAAGGCATCATCATCAAATTTCTTACTCATGAAGGCGTGCAACTGGCGAAAAGTTTACAGAGATTGACAGCACAGTTCGGTGATCAAACACTGCCAAGGCCTCGTGTGTTCACTTGGCATAAGGAGTTCTGAACTTCTTGTAGGTGACGACTTTGACGGTTTTGCACGAGTGTTGCACATACTTCTCCAATATTTCGAGTGTGGTTAGACTTGTTTATCACCGCAAAAGATGTGACCAACCAGTACGAGAAGTTATTTTCCTCCATGATAATGCTGGATCCCATACCGCAGCTCTCCTGCATCAAAGACTGGAAGAAATTTTATGGACACCATTTGACTACCAGGAGCCTCCGTGGCTTAGGCGGCAGCACGCCGGCCTCTCACCGCTGGGTCCGTGGTTCAAATCCCGGTCACTCCATGTGAGATCTGTGCTGGACAAAACGGAGGCAGACAGGTTTTTCTCCGGGTACTCCGGTTTTCCCTGTCAAAATTTCATTCCAGCAACACTCTCCACTATCATTTCATTTGTCATTCATTTAATCATTGCCCCAGAGGAGTGCGACAGGCTTCGGCAGCCGGCACACTTCATATCCTCGCCGTTAGATGGAGGCTTCATTCATTCCATTCCTAACCAAGTCGAGACTGGAAGCAGGCTGTGGATTTTCATTTTCATTTGACTACCCTTCTTAGAGCCCTGACTCCTGATCTATCAGCCTGCAATTTTGATCTCCTTGGGTCACTCAAGGAAGTAAGAGGAAGCCAACAGTTCGAGGATAATGCGTCCATGAAAGGCTTCTTGCTCCATTGGTGGCTGACACAACTCTGCTCTTTTTGTGATGAGGGTGTCAAAAATCTCCCTTTATACTGGGCTGAGTCCACTTCTAATGCAGAAAGTTGCAGAAATGTGACATGTAATTGGTGTTTTTTTTTTTTTTTTTTTTTTTTTGAGACGTTTCGGCCATCAATGGACCACGATGTTTTTCACTCATATGATCACTGTAATGCTTGTTTTTTTTTGTCTGCCAGTAGATCTTCATTCTTGACGAATGTTCTGCTCTCCTTTCTTCCGTCCACTTGCAGTGAGGGCGAGGCATCACAGATGATAAAGGGTGTAGATTACTGGTTGATTTAACCGCCTTTCTGAACAGGTTTCTATCCCAAACCAGAGCTTGATTGATTCGAGCTTCTGTTAGGTCCTTTTTAACTTGCATCAACCATTTAATATAGGATTTGTTTTTAGATATTGATGAGTGGATTCGATATGAAAGTCGATGATGCTCCATCCGCTCCAAATGTCCAAAGAAAGACATTCTCCTTTTTCTCATCACACTCACCAAATCTTCTATATGTTCAAATAATTAATTGTTATGTCTTCTTCTGTAAGTACCATTATTATTAACAGGTCCTAATATTTTCCTTAGAATTTTCCGATCCTTAATTCTAATTTTCTCAATGGACCTTTGTTTGTCATCTGTAAGCATTCTGCGGCATACAGTGCTGACGGCCTAATTACTGTGTTATAATGACAAAGTTTGACATTCCGGGACAAGCTTTTACTTTTGTAAATGTTTTTGCAGGTTTGAAAGGCACCTTCCAATTTGTTACATCTGCTCTCAATGGCAGGCAGCTATTTCTGAATTATTAGGGGTAATCCATTCCCCTAGGTATTTAAATTTTCAGACTTTTTTGATTTTTTGCAGACCAATCGTGATGAATTTTGAGGCATCTTTGACATTTGTGATAAAATTAGTTTTATGGAAGGCCACTTTAAGTCCAGTTTTAGCAGCTATGGTTTGTAGTTTATTAAGTTGGTCAGTGGCCTCTTCCATTGTATTAGCGAACAAAGCAATGTCATCTGAAAAAGCGAGACAGTTTATATTCAGGTCTTCTTTTTTATAACCAATTCGAATACCATTATTATTTGGTAAGATTGTTAACCATTCTCTTATAATTTTTTCCAAGACACAGTTGAACAGCATCGGTGATCCCAGATCACCTTGTCTACAGCCAGTCTTGATTGCAAAGGCTTCGGACAATTCACCACGAAATTTGACCTTAGAAATGGTGTTTTCAAAGCTTGCTTTGAACAAATTAATTGATTTATTGTCTAGGCCAAACTCACGTAAGGTGTTAATTATTGTGTCTCTATGAATGCAATCATAAGCCTTTTGAAAGTCCACAAAAATCACAACATAAGGTTTCGATCGTACCGTACAGTAGGAAATTATGGTCTTAATGTTATGAATTTGTTCAGGACAGGATCTTGATTTCCTGAAACCAGCTTGATATTCCCCTAACTGACGGTCTAATATCGGTTCTGCTCTGTTCAGAAGAGCCCTTGCAAATATTTTGTACGTTACCGATACCAGTGAAATATCTCTATAATTATTTGGGTCGGATTTATCCCCTTTCTTATGTATAGGATGAATGATGGCGGAATTGGTTATTTTATAACAGCATAAATTTTGAAGTCTCGTTTATATTTGGCCCTTGTATATTAATTATGCCACAGAATAAAATTATAACCATTTTAAGAGTATGCATTTAGCCTGATGAAATGAAATTAAAATTCACAGCCTGCTTCCAGTCGACCGACCGGGTCGGAATGGAATGAAGCCCCCATCTTGCGACGAGGATATGAACTGTGCAGGCTGCCGAAGCCTGTCGCACTCCCCTGGGGCAATGATTAAATGAATGACAGATGGAATGAAATGACGGTGGAGTGTGTTGCTGGAATTAAATTTGTGACGGAAAACCGGAGTGCCCGGAGATAAACCTGTCTGCCTCCGCTTTGTCCAGCACAAATCTGGCATGGAGTGAGGATTTGAACCACGGACCCAGCGGTGAGAGCAGGCATGCTGCCGCCTAGGCCACGGAGGCTCTATTTTGCCTGATAATAAATGTTATTGTAGGTGTGTGTAACTATATTTGGTTCTAGGACTGGGATAGGTGCCCAAGAACTGCTTGAAATAGGGTACCTGGAATATGAATAATTTGAGGGAAAGCACACTCAAGGTAGCTCCTGCTGCCAGCACCAAGCCTCGAACCTTGGATCTCCGTAAGGTCATGTATTGATTCCAGCCATAGATACAGTGAATCCCCTCAAATCCGAACTAATTGGGGCTGTAGCCTCTTCGGATTAGCCGACAAATATCCATAACATAATAACCAGCCCTCATTATGGTATAGGACTGTACATTGAGCGAGGCAGGCTGGTTTGGTGCGTACAGCAAACATGAAAATAATGAGTCTGGTCCCAAGTTAACGTGACAGCAATGTAGGTAGCGACAGTGTGGAAGAAGAAACTTTGTCAGACAATGTGACTTATACTGTACTGAAGTTACATCTGTTCTAGACATCGCATTGCTCTTCATAGAACACGCAACGATGTCATGTTCATGCGATGCTGGCACGCAATTACCTCCGTGGGAATTTTTTCGTCACTTCAACTTCCTCTTCCTTAGCGTTTGTCCCGCCTAGCTGCAGGGTCCGCTATATGGATACGTTGTCGCCATTTGTTTCAGTCTCGGGTCGTGTCAGGATGAAGGTGTTGGTTCTTCAGATCTCCATGTAGCGTATCATCCCACCGTTGCTTCGGTCTTCCCTTAGGTCTCTTGCTGACGACTTGTATATTGTAGCCTATCTTTGCAATTGTGTCCGCTTCTGCTCATAGAACATGCCCAAACCAACGTAGACGTCACTCCCGCATCTTGTCACCGATTGGTGCAACCCCAAACTGTTTCCTGATGTCATTGGAAACATGATCCAATCTGGTGACACCCGCTGTCCATCGCAACATCTTGGTCTCCATAACGCCCAAGCGACGTTCTGTCACTCTTGTTGTCGGCCAACACTCGCATCCGTACAATGCGACAGGAAGGATGACATTACGATAGATCTTAGACTTTAGGTTGTCCATGCTTCGATCGCAGATGACTCCAGTTGTCTTTCGCCATTTTATCCAAGCTGGTTCGTCACTTCAACAATTGAAGATAACCGATTTTTAGTGAAAGATTAATGATATTTTGTGTGTTCCTATTATTTCATGGGTTTTGCAAAGTGATTAACCTAAGGATTTACAATAACCAACGTTCCAGTTTTTCAATCCTGGATGAGATACGTAGGCACATTTACACTTGGTTAGGTAAGCCTATGCTAACTGTACTTCTTTGTTAATTTTTCAACTAAATATGAAAAAAAGAGTTATAATGTAGAATATATAATTCTTTTATGACTAAATAAATAAGTTTCTCTTTTTGCATGTGTTTTTCAAACTTAAAATTGTCGAAGAAAACTTGTTCGGATTACCCGGGATTTTGGATTTCCAGGGTTTGGATTTGAGGGGTATCACTGTAATAATAATAATAATTCAACAATGTTATTGATTGTACGTCCCTTTTAACTATTCAGGCTTTTAGAGACACCGGGGTGCAGGAATTTTGGCCTGAAGGCGATCTTTAAATCTATTGACACTGCTCCCTCACATTTGCGCACCCTCAAATGCCAGCTGACTGCACCAGGATTCGATCCTGCAACTTTGTACACAGCAAGCGAGAACATTACCGCAGAGCCACACAGCCAGTCTCCAGCCATAGAGCATGCCTAGGAATTTCGTAAGCGACTATAGTCCAATTAGCCCCCGCCCCCCCTGGATGTGCCATTGGTCCTGCCCACTGACTTGGTTGTTCTGGTTAATGCCTTCTCATGAAGCCACAGTTGTGACCGAACACTGGAAGGCGTAACTAATTGGGTCTGTATGTACGCTATCCAAAGACTTCTGCTGCCCAGTTCATGAAGGGTGCATGACCAGCACGATGATACCTTCTAGCCACTTTACCTTGCCTTTGGGCCATGTGGTGCTACTTCTCATATTCACTGCCTAATGAAAATGGAAATAACTATCAATCATGATAAAAGTTGAGCAATATTTGCAGGGGAAAATACATTTTTCAAGGAAGTGGTAAGGTGGTTCTTTATGGGCAGATAACCTAGTTATTCTGCCCTTTAAAACAACATTATAAATAGGCTGTATAATGCCATTCCAAATTTAAGAAAAATTGGAAAGAAAAAAAATGAACATGAAATTGCAGGTCACTAACATGGTAGGCAAGTTAGAACACTAATAATGAAAGGAATGGCCGGGAGGGAATTTTTGTAAAAAACTCAAACCAACTACATTTGACCAATAAAAATAGTACCGGCATAAAAGAGTGAAGCGTATGAGAGAAAATGAAGAGAAACGGAGATGTGACTTTATTCGAAGTACCGGTATGCCTGCCGAGGCTGACATATTGCAAACACGAAGCAAAATTCGAAAAACACAATAATAAATTACAAATTATAGCTTAATGAATCGTAACACATTAATATCAATGATATTTCCATCAAAAAGGAGTAAAGTAGTTCAAGGTGCCATAAAATTAATTACCAAGTATCTTGCTGTTTGATGGAATATTAGTGACCGGGAGAGCCTTCAAGTTGATTCTAACCGCGTTATTTCCCGTAGTTTTCCCGTACAAGATCTCATTTGAATTGGGGTTATATTTTGTAATCTTGAGTGCATTGGTAACGCTGATAGGAAACTTCGAGCTTTGCGACATTCGACCATGCGTAACTGAAATGGAAATGTCTTTATTCCTTGAACTTCAGAGGAGAAGATGGTCTTTGCTACAGATTCGTTTGTGTAATTTTTGACAGATAAACACGAAAAAGTTCATTAAATGCGTATTGTGATGTGTTATTGTAAATATAAGTGATTTGACAATACTAATATCGTTTGGTTATTATGAATAATAGTTTTATTTGCATTAACGTGAACGTGGTTTTCAGCGGTTTGGATGGAATTGTGGGATAGTAATGGTGGAGAACATGTAATCGGAATTGTGGGTTAGTTATGGTGGAAGGAACGCTTTCAACTCCAGTTATATAGTGAAGAGTATTTTGCATTGTGGTACGTATATTTTGACCATGTTCTAAATGGATACTTTACTCGTCTTTAATTTGGCCTTATGTGGAAATGTAGTCGTTTTTATTCTAAATTTTCACGCCTTGCGGTGTTCAAAACATTTGCCTCGCTTTTCGCGGCGTTTTAAATTTGTAACCTAATCTGAGTATTTGTGTGTGTGTTTGTTTGGATTTCTATGATAAATTATATTAGGCTGTGTATTGGATTTAATCTTTGGTTTGTAGCCAAGTTACGTGAGAACAGTAGGCATTAGGTTTGTCGGCTAACTTCCATAACCTAGATAATTCTACCGTTACATAGGCTACTGTATATACGGTATGTAATGCATTGTTATTATTATATTTACATCGTTAAAAGTATTTAATTGAATTTCTTGATGATTCACTGACCCAAGTTGAAGTGTATATGCTGTAGTTCGTTAGTTATTGTCGTTTTAAGGGGCGAACAGCGAGGTCATCTGTTCCTGGTGTTGTCTGTATACTGTAATTAATGGATAACTTCAGGCAGGGATATGCTACTAGTCAACTTTACTTCGTCGAGTGGCGGAGATAGTTTAAAGAAGTGGAGTGCTGAAGTCATCTGATTAAAAAAAAATTGCAATTGATTGGTTATTATGGACCCTTAGTTCTTGTTTTAATATCATTTTATTGCAGCCAATGGCCATACAGGAAAGTAATATATTTATTTATTTATTATTCTCAACGGCAAAGCCAATATATACATGAAAAATACAACAAGAATGATAACATTAAATAATTAATACATCAAGCAAAGATAGATAAACTAATTAACAACTGATTTAACAACAATAGCAAGAAGAAAAAAAAGCTAATATAGGTAACAAAAAACAAGAGCAAACTTAAAATAACAACAAATAAGGGTAACAATAATAACAGAAAATGAAAAACAGAGAAAAACGGTAATTCTGCACGCCGTGAGAATTTACCTTTTCGTAACTTTACGAACTTTTACGAGGTATATTATTGAAAATATAGGTTTTATGATTTACATACCTTTTACGGAGTTCTTGGGAGTCGTTTCACAATCTCAACAACAAGTGCCGCACCTCAATAATAATTATTTCACGAAAATAAAGAATTCATATCGTGTTCGTTTCACTACGGACGCCATCTTGGACACGTCATGTGACACCATGTGACTACGTTACCAACATGTCGCACACAAAATTCACTATTTCACACGTAAAGTTAGAAATTGTTTTTGACACACATATTATTGAGACGTAAATAATGACTCAGGCGTAAAGTTTGAAATTGAAATTGTTGGAAATTTAAAGTTTGAAAATGAAAATGTTCCGACACACATAGTTTTAGTAACTTTCACACGTAAAGTTAGAAATTATTTCTTGAGTTAGAAATTGGTTTTGTATGTAAAACATTAATAAGATACAATTTATGTCCGCTACTAGGTTAGGTACTACCTGGCCGAAAATTACTGCTAGTACCACAAGCAAGGGGGTCTGGGGCCTAAGCCCCAGGTTAGGTTTGGTTTTGTATGTAAAACATTAATAAGATACAATTTATGTCCGCTACTAGGTTAGGTACTGCCTGGCCGAAAATTACTGCTAGTACCACAAGCAAGGGGGTGTGGGGCCTAAGCCCCAGGTTAGGTTTGGTTTTGTATGTAAAACATTAATAAGATACAATTTATGAAGTAATTTCACATGCCACACAATCCATGGTTAAAGTACGACTGACGATTTGGATTTGGCGCAATTATAAATTACATTATCGACGCTCTTTTGTTTCTTTCTATACACGGTGCGAGATAGTACCAAACGCGCGGGGTTGGCATTCCTGACATAGTGACAAGATGTCTACCAGATACTTCATTTTCAACTATATAAGTAGTGTCGCTATTTGGGATGGCTGGGTGGGTCTATGACAGCGGACGAGTCAACATCTATTAATTTATCATCTCCAGATACCATTACTACAGGTACTTTGGCTAATTTCATTACTAATTTTTTTTAAACACAAATTCTCACGGTGTGCAGCGCTACCAAAGAATTGAATTTAACAATAAAATAGTGGTAGTAATGGAAGCAAAGGTTAAAGTCGGCGAAAAGTGACAAGATGAGCCCATGCTTTATCTATGACAAATCTTTGGCTGAACTTAGAGGGCAAAAGCTGAGAAGGAAAAGTGAGATCAATATCAAGGGCATGGTGGTGGTTATCCTCCTTAACAATAGGATCCAAAGCACGAGTGACTACACAAGGCAAATCACTGACAACCAAATTCAACTGAGAGCCCCACATATTGACTATCCCACTCTGTTGGCGCATTCCAAGAGTGTTGGACATGTCATAAAGCAGGTCAGATGAAGACGTAAGGGCAAGCAGCACTATTTAAATTAAAATCACCAGCTAGAAGGAGACTGGGCTCATTACCCAATTGAGTACGAAGTTGTTCAATTGAGTCACATAGTAATTGATATTTTCTAACAGGCTGATTTGAAGGCACATAGGCAGCAACAATAATGAGTTGAAAGTGACCAATCTTAACAATCACACCTATAGCTTCAGATTAATCACTCGCAAAATTAACTAAAGAAGCAATTATTTTGAAGTGAGTAGCAATCATAACACCGCCACCACCTAATTTAGAACTGGTTTTAGTAGATCTATCACATCTATAACTATTGAACTCCTTGAGACCCATCTCAGCATCAGTAATATCAGGGTTAAGTTCAGTTTCAGTAAAACAATCGCATCAAAATCATTAAGGTTAACATTATTAACTAAGTCAGTAATCTTAGATCGAACACCATTTACGTTCTGATAATATAACTTCAAACATGAATTGCCGTTGGGTGAAACTAGTTTTTTTGAGCCTTATAATAATAATAATAATCATTTATTGCAGCAAATAGCCATGCAGAGATACAAAACTAATACTAATAACTTAAATCTTACTCATCAAAGTGTCTATATACAAAGTGTCTGACAGGTTCTTTGCTATATATATAGTTATTCGCAGCAGAAGCGTGTTAGCGATACTTTCCTCTGGGCGCAGGAAATGGCGTGATATCTATCACAAGCACTACCACACAGAGAGCAGGTGCATTGGGGGCCTGGGTCATGAAATCCTCTTGCTGTGCATATCTTAAAATGAAAACCGTGGACTGCAAAACGGGTGATCGTATGCCGCAGTTCAAAGTTGGCATTCATCCAGTCCGTCGACATAAGAGCTTCTGTGGAATAGAAATCAGGCCATATGTCATTACGCTTGAGGTTTAGTTCTTCGATCAGTCTCTGGTATTGCACTGTTGATGGTAGGGAGTTCTCCAAACGCAGGTCTTCTATGAAGAAAGTCTCCCTTGCTAGTACGTACGTTAGACGAGATGGCGTGTATTTTGATAAGTGCAGAATTTTCTTTAGAAAAGTAGACTTAACTCTTTCTATCTCTCGAAGGTTACTTTGTGTCAAATGATCCCAAGTTATTTGAATGCCGTATGTCACTATTGGAGTTATTTTCGTTCTGAATAAATTCATTGCGGTTTGTAAAGATAGATTTCCCAGTTGCCAGATTTAACAATCATAGGGATACCGCTCTTATATTTAATGGTAAGATTATTCTCACCATCCGATGATGTACGAGAAGCAAGTTCAAGACGTAGATTTTTTAGAAAATCTAATTCATTGGGAGTGCGGTCTCTGGAGAGCTTGACATCCTGAAGGGAAGGATCAGTAGAACGAAGACCATCAAGCGAAAAATTACTGATTATCAGGTTCCTATCATGTTCCGTAGGAAAAACAAGTTTGAGAGGTCTAATCTTTGAGGGTTGTTTATTACCAACCCGAAATAACTTAATACTATCAGTCTCCACTTGCAGAACTGAGCAATTGAGTATTTTAGCAACCATGCCTTTGTCGTGTGCTTTCAAATCAACAGCAACGCTGCTTTGTAACTTTATGTATCTGCACTGACCGGCGAAAAAAGCGGAACACTTCAATTTTTTATGTAATTTCTTAATTTATTCCACTGAAATGTATCGGTTTTCCAATATTTGCATTATTCATGTAAATGTTAGATGGTTGGCTACAGAAAATACCGAAACATGTTTTACAACACACTTTAACTCACAAATTTAGTTACATTTCACAAATCTAACAATTTTCTATTTTTTAGTAGCCTAATGTTCTTTTGGGCTGGTTTTTATCAAACATATTGCCAAACAAAACAGTGTTAATTTTTGCACTGCACTGCACGGGAACACTGGTCACTAAAAACGAGTGTTTCCACCCTTAGCGTCCATGACAGCTTGTAAACGCTCAGGCATACTGTTCACAACTCGTCCTTAGGCATCTGCCGGGTTGCGATCCCATTCCTCCAGCAGCGATGTTCTCCGTTGTGCCAAGGTGGTGTGGTCACGCTGTCTGACGTTCCTTCTAAGCATATCCCATACATGTTTGAGTAGGTTCAAGTCAGGACTACGAGCTGGCCAGTCCAGGGTTTGAATCCCCACTTCCTGCCGATATTGTACAACACAGCGAGCAGTATGAGGGCGGGCATTATCCTGCATCAGCATGAAATTCTGACCAACGAAAGGCACAAAGGGCATCATATGGTTCATCAGGATCTCTTTGATGTACCTTTGGGAATTGAGAGTCCCGTGATCGATGCACACCAACTCAGTGCGGGCCATAACGTTGATGCCACCCCACACCTTAACCGAGCCACCTCCAAATGGAGTCCTGGAGGAGAAAGCAACAGGGCTGTACCTCTCCTTGCGCCTTTTCCACACTCTTTCTCTTCCATCAGGAGATCTAAGGTTAAAGCGACTCTCGTCAGTGAAGAGAACAGAGGCCCACTGCTCGTGGGTCCATCCCAGACGCTGCCTTGCGAAGCGAAGACTTGCCTTTCTGTGATGTCGTTCGAGTGTGGGTCCACATGCAGGTCTCCGGGACGAAAGATGAGCTTCTTCAAACCTTCTTCTTACTGTTCACTCACTCACACATTTCTGACATTTTCTAGTTGATTTCTTGCCTGGTCTGCTGTGGTATGGCAATCACGCAGAACTTGTAGGGTGAGAAATCTGTCATCCCTGGCACTTGTGCTGCTTCTACGGCCTGACCCTCGTCTCCTGTCGTATGTTTGGAGTTCTCTGTAACGTTGCACTGCACAGTGAATGCTACCGATAGATCCAATGACCTCAGCATCAGTAACTCACAGTTCAAATAAATAAAATGTTTCAAGATATCCGATTTAAAACACACTGGGTAGTGATCGATGACCAAATATTGTCCTGGGCTTGAGAGAAAAAAAAAAACCTTTGCATAACCTCAAAGTTCAAACTGCGATAAATAATATTATTTTGAATATGTGGCATGCAGCCACATGCAGCTGAATATACGATGAGTTACTTAGGATCATTTACAATTACTCTACGTGTAAATTTCATCTCGATTTACTGATTCTTGATTTCACTCATGTGGATGTTGGAACAGACCTGACGTAAATACCGTACTTCGATGATATCTGTTCCGGTGAATCAAGTACCAATTCCTCGTTGCCAACTATTATGTTTTGATAATAGTACATTATGCAACGAGCCTATAATGGCTATAATTAAGACACGAGTATTTTTTATAAAACGAGCGTATGCGAGTTTTATAATTTCCATAAGAGTGTCTTAATTACCATTATAGGCGAGTTGCATACGACTGTTTATGTTCGACGATAATTATAACTTTATTATATGTTTTAACATAAATATTCATAAATATCTGTTGAGAGTCAGCTACTGGAATTTTGTGATCGCAGAGCGAGCGTTGGGTGTTATACCTTCGTCTTTCAAGAGCTTTGAACGGCCGACACATGCGCTCTGTGGGCTCTCAATGCCATATGCAGCCATATGTTTACATCAGCCGTCCCTCAGTAATATTGTCACCGCAGTCATTTGAAGACAATGCTCTGTGTAGAAATTAGTGTTAGTGATTTTAAGGTACTGTGCTATTTCTTGTCTCATATTCGCCAGTTTATTTACGCGAACATATGGACGGTGGGTATTCCATGTCGGTAATTTATTATAGTTCGATGTTGTGTTTATGTCCGACATGTTGGATTTTGAGCGCATGCGCGAAATTATCGTTTCCTAATTGGTCAATGAACGAGCTCTGATTGGCTGGAGAAACTGTATCATAATGAAAAACGGTGTTATAATGACCATCATTATGATACAGTTTTCAAACACATAATAGTGAGGGTCGAACATAAAGCACATTATAGCACTTTAATATGCACACACATTTCAATCTAGGCTATATCGTAACACATAGAAAAAATTCAACTATCATTGTCACAGAGTAAAAGAGTCTAAACACTCTGCCAAAGTTCCATAGATTACATAAACTACACTGACCGGCAAAAAAAGTGGAACAGTAATGTAAAAAGTACCAGTTAGCCACTGCAGTGAAAGCTGTACAGCGTTGCCAAGATGGGCTCCATCATGCGTCATTGCATGCCTAGCTCGGAAGTGTTGGACTCCATATCAGCAACGCTGTACAGCATTTTCCAGAGCGGCTAGCTGGTTAACCATGTTTTAATTCCCCGTACAATGCAAACCGATATAAAAAAGTGAATTAATTTACGTATTTCACAGTCATACAGCATAACTTTTTGATGTATAAGGGTTACAACGCGACCAAGAACTAAGTTTTCCAACGACCCCGAGTCGAGAAAAAAATTACATTACAAAAATGGGTTGAACTGTACATTGCGATACAGCCGCGTCTAGGGAGTTCTTAGGGATATCAGTGATGTCACGGCTGACGTATTGCTATCGGTAACGCTATTGGTTGCTTGGTGTTGTTTGTCAGCTGATTACTACGTCAGTTCCGTGGTCAGTTCCCCGCGGGAATTTGCTGGAGTCTCTTCGCCATTTTTGTATTGTCACTCGTTAGCGTTTTCTAAACGTAATATTAAAATAAACATTCCCATGTATAACCTATAGAACAAGATTTTGATATTAGCAGTGTCGTGTGCTCGATTGTGCTGACGATTTGTATTAAAATTGTTGAATTCCTGAAGTTGTTGTATTCAAATAAATTCCGTTACTTGTGGTCGAAAATTAGTGCTTCTTCTTGTACATGTTGAATAATACAGCATTTGGGATATATCGGCGAGTTTTTTACGTTCATATATTTATTTTGGTTGTTGCATTTAATAGAAAAGTTTCACTGTACTCATCTAAAGCCATAGACAATGCCATTTGTCTAAACGATAATATTACGTCAGGAACGGTGTTGGAGAATACTCCGGTTAAAATAGTAATTGATGGGTAAAATTTAGACAAATTGGCATTTACATGAACACTTGCAAAATAGATATGACAATGTTTTGTATTAGTCCTATCGGCCTATAGGTCTTGTTTTTGAAGTTTCATATAGTATGTTTGTGAGGCATTATTAAACAGTAAGTTAAGGATTGTGATTTCTAATTGAGATACAAGCATTTGCAGCCAATATTGGAAAACATAAAAATACCATCCTAGCGGAGGCATTTATAATGGCATTGTGTTTGTGTATTTGCAGCCAAATTTGGAAAGAAAAAAAAACGAAACTACACAATAACATTATTGACCACAATGTTTTATAAGAATACTAGCTGTTACCCGCGGCTTCGTCCGCATTAAGATTTGGAATCCCGTTATAACATTAGTTAAATAGATAGATAAGCATGGGTCCTAGTGGAAAATAATTCTATCACCTGAAACCAAAAATGCATGGGACGAAAAAAAACATCAAAATATCATATTGGTTTCGGACCCTAAAAGACGTGAAAAATATAATAAAAGTATAAAAAAACAATTTTTTGAAATTTCATTCGAATCAATTTTTATGTATAATTTTTATGTCATTCCTGGGAAAATTCCGGCCAAAAAGTACAAAATCATTAATAACTCCCTACGTATTCGTCGTATGATGAAACATCAAGAGACAAAAAAAGATGTAATGTGTTATTATCTACAACATAGGCCATGTATAATTTTACACTCAGTCATATTACGTTCCCCCCCCCTCCCCCATAATTTCACCCCTCCCCATGGGCCCCTTAAATTGGATTTATGAAAAAACGGTCAAACACCTGTTTAGTTATTTTTTATGCTGATTTTTTTCAGCTGAGTTCCAAACTCCTCGCCTATGTCGTTTAAGAGATACACGCTCCATTAGGAATCCTTCAACCCCCATTTTTCACCCCTTTCACCTCATAATATACACCACATCGAAAAACCCTCAGACACGTGTCTTCTTATTTTTAATGATGAGTTTATATGCCGAGTATCACATCCCCCAATGAAACCAATCGGGAGATATTACTATTCAATGAAATGCAGGTCTACTCCCTTTACACCCCTTTAGAACCTGAATATCCAAAAATCCTTTCTTAGTGGGCGTTTGCGGCCCTTGAGGAAGCTGCATACCAAATTTCATTCCAATCCGTTCGGTGGTTTCTGAGATTTTGTGATGAATGAATGTGTCAGTCAGTGGTATTTGAGCTTTATATAGTAGATTACAATGTGCCAGCAGCTAGGTTAATGTATTGATGCCAACCGGCGATTATTACAGACCGCGATCGTTTGTTCATGACTATATTATAAAAAATTGGCTGCTTTTGTGATGTTATCAACCACTAGACGAAATGCTTCTCTGGCAAGATTATGGGAAAATCCTTGGTTATAGGCTATTTTGGGTGGTGACAACTCAATAATAGAAATGAGCATTAAAAAACCTTCGAAACATATTGTTTCGTCATATGTAATTTATGTATTGGCCTACCTCAATTTGGCACGCCGTACATACGAAAATATTTTAATTTAGGGTTACATTTATGACATTATTAAAATTCCGTTTCGGGATCTGTAATTCGCCTATATAGTTAGTTACAGATGACGTTACGCGTCGTAATTCATTTTATTTTTATAAGACATTGTATCGAAAGCCGTAATTGACCTATAGCTCAATGTTTTATTAATATGAAATTATAATAATGATGTGTATAGTCATCTGTAATTGATCTACATAGGCCAATTATGGATTTCGATGTGTAAAATTAAAAATATCAACTGAAATTACGATGTGTATCGGAATCTGTAATTGACATATATAGGCCAATTTCAGAATTCGATGCGGAATTTGCAAAGTATAACGTTAAATTGCGAAATTTTAATCCGCATCGGAATCGTTAATTGAGCTATATAAGTAAATTATAGATTTCGATGCAATGTTTTTTATTTACGAAATGAAAATAATTATCATGTGTCTCAGAATCTGTAATTGATCTACATAGGCCAATTATATATTTCGATATGGAAATTTTAAATATATGACTTGAATTAGCAAATTTTTTTAATGTATCGGAATCTTTGATTGAGCTATATAGGTAAATTATAGTTTTCGATTCAATTTTATTGAATTACGAAATGAAAATAATTACGATGTGAATCGGAATCTGTAATTGATCTATTTAGGCCAATTATATACTTCGATACGGAAATTTAAAATATATGACGTGAATTTGCGAATTTTTTTATGTATCGGAATCTTTAATTGAACTATATAGTTCAATTATAGATTTCGATTCATTGGTCGATTTGACGTTTTTTGTGTTTCCCCACCCAAAAAACCCCTATTACCCAGGCTTTTCCCGTAAGCTTGCCAGAGGAGTATTTCGTGACATCGTTGATGACGTCACAGAAGCCGCCATTTTGTTTTAGGGGAATTTCATACGCGGCCGTATCGCAATGTTCGTTCTTGAACACACACAAATTTTGAAATTAAAAATCCAGTTATACAACATTCCAATGTATATTGTGTTAAAATTTGGATTCGATCTGATGACGGGTTTGTGAGATAATAATTCTTAAATGTGACGCATGGTTGAAACACGCTTAAAAACGGGCACTTGTTGTGTTTCAACTGCGATAAAAAATATTAAAATATAAATTAATAATTCCAAACCTACATGAACTAACGTGAAATAGAACGACGAAAATGATGTTATTGGATTTTATGTAGGTCTATTGGTTACTTCACTAACAACCTTCAAACTTGGCGGAGTGTCTAGACTCTTTTACTCGGTGACGATGATAGTTCTAGTTTTTTCTATGTGTTAAGATATAGATTGAAATGTGTGTGCATATTAAAGTGCTATAATATGCTTTATCAAAACATAATATAATCATCATCATCTTATTCATTTCCCCTTTTCCAGTTGACACTGGGTGGGGGCAAATATGGTTCCTCTCCATTTTGTTCTGTCGTTCCACCATTCCTCTTCCGACACAGTGTTCCAATCCAGGTTCCGTTTTCTAATACTATTCTCCACCGAGTCCATCCAACGCATTCTTGGTCTTCCTCGTCCTCTCTTCCCTGTCATCCGTCGTTCCAGTGCTTGTCTTGGTAGCCTTACTTCATTCATCCGTTTGACATGTCCAAACCATCTCAATCTGTTTTGCTCCAGATGGTCATTCAGCTTCTGTACTCCGAGTTCTTTCCGTGTATCTTCATTTCTCACTCTGTCCCTCCTCGTTTTCTGGACCATACTTCTCAGGAATCTCATCTCTGCTGCTTGTACTCTGCTCTCATCCCTATTAGTCATTGTCCAAGTTTCTGCTGCATATGTCATTATAGGAACATAATATGCTTTGTACATAACTTTTTTAGCCTTAATTGGTATATCCTTGTTCCATACTAGTCCCCGTACCTGTTGGTAGAAAGCACTCCCAAGTTGTATTCTTCTTCTAATATCCAAATCTAGTCTAAACAGTATTGACGAGGCGGAACCAGTTGGAACTTTTTTCTTAGTATATTTCAGTCAATACGGAAAAAATGTGCGACTCTCAGAGTCAAAAAGATAGTCTTCCATCTTCAGTCAGTTCACTTCCCAAGTATTTGAAGTGTTTCAGCACTTCCAATTTCTTATCTCCTACTTTGATTACTCCTTTTCCTTCTTTCTTATCTCTACTCATCACCACTGTTTTACTCTTCTCCACATTTATCTTCAATCCCCTTTGCTCAATCTTTTCATTTATTACGTCTAACTGTTCTTGTACCTCCATCTCATCCTCGCCCCAGATCACAACGTCGTCTGCAAACAACATTACCTTCATCTTTGCTGTGCTATATTCTTTCATTGCTGCCTTCATGATGTCATCCATCACCATTACGAACAATAATGGTGACAACACACTTCCTTGCTTTAGTCCAGTGTCAGTTTTAAACCATTCCGATGTCCCGACTCTAGTCTTCACACTACTGTAGCACTCCATGCACATTCCTTTTATCATGTCTCTCAGTTCCTTGCCTATCCCCCTATTTGATAAGCTTTCGCAAACTTTTGTTCTGGGGATGCTATCATAGGCCTTTTTTAGATCAATAAAAGTTATTACCATATCCTTCCCATATTCCCAACTCTTTTCAATGTTCTGTCTCAGAATGAAAATGGGTTCCACTGTTGACCTGCCCCCTCTAAATCCAAACTGCTCCTCTATTTGGCTTCCTACCTTTACTCTAATTCTTTTTTCTAGGATTCTTTCCATTACTTTGGCAACATGCGAGATGATGGTGGTGCCTCGGTAGTTACCACACACCTTCCTGTCTCCTTTCTTGAATATTGGCAATATTATTCCCTTTTTCTAGGCTTCAGGTTCTTCTCTCTCCACACACTCCTGAGAAGTCTGTATGTC
This sequence comes from Meconema thalassinum, assembly GCA_946902985.2. Lineage (NCBI taxonomy): Eukaryota > Metazoa > Arthropoda > Insecta > Orthoptera > Tettigoniidae > Meconema > Meconema thalassinum. Next base: position 123,406,873 of record OX336395.1, read on the forward strand.
CACTGCAGTCCCACTGGTCCTGCCCCCTTGATCATTTCTATTGCCACTTCGTCGATTCCCACAGCTTTCCCCACCTTCATCTTCCTAACTGCCCATTCCACTTCTGCCATAGTAATGTCTGGTTCTTCTTCTATTTCTTTCTCCACCGTTTTGGCTGTTTGCGTAACTTCTCCGCATGCCTGGCGTCTCACCTTCAACAGCTCGCTGAAATATTCTTTCCATCTGTCCGTTATCTCTTCTGGTTTTGTCAATATTTCACCTTCTTTGCTTTTCACGAACCCAGGGTTCACCTTTTCATTCCTTCTGCCTTTTATAATTCCAAACAGCAATTTCTTTCCATAATGTAAATCCTCCCTTATTTCCTGAGTGAATTCTTCCCAGCTTTTCTTTTTTTCCTCTGCAATTACTTTCTTGCAATCTCTGTTTGCATCTATATATTTTACTCTACTTTTTTCAGTCTTTTTTGTTTTCCATTCCTTCCAAGCTTTCTTCTTCTCTCTTACCTTTTCTTTCACTCTATCATTCCACCATTTTGTCGCCTTTTCCTGTACCTTTCCTGATGTTCTACCACATGTTTTCTCTGCAGAAAATTACATATTTGCACAAGAGTTCAAACTTAGTCACAACATTATCTTGTTAAAACGTGGCCTCTTTGGACACTGCAGGGCGTGATAACTCATAACTTTTCACACCATCGGCTCATACACTCATTCAGTTCAAGATATCGAAGTATAATACACGCCTTGTGATGGAATCCATAAACAGTGGATGTGATGAGAACCCATGATAACATTTTTGAAACTAGTAGCGACCAATGGTTTCACCCAGACAATCATCTAACCTAGTAGTGACCCATGGATTCATCCAGACAATCATCTAATCTAGTAGCGACCAATGGTTTCACCCAGACAATCATCTAACCTAGTAGCGACCAATGGTTTCACCCAGACAATCCTGTAACCTAATAGTGACCCATGGTTTCACCCAGACAATCATACCAAAGAAAGAACATCTTGGTATAACTCGCATCTTCAGACACCTGTATTCAATTTGATCAGTATTTCAATGTATTAATTCGTTTTCGTAGAATTTATTACGTTTTGCCGTGTCTTTCTTACAAAACTAGCCTTGCAAAGGTGCTCTCATATTTCTAATTAAATTGGCTTTTAAAACGATAACGCAGCTTATTTGTGCTAAGTACCGTGATGTAAGGAGTGTATTCTGCATATCCAAGAAAAAAATCTTGACTTGTCATTGCAGTTTTATGTCACTAAAATCCAAGACTAGTTGGAGTGGTTTACGGCTTTAAGCATGGGAACAGCCATTTTCTTGCTACCCAAAGTGGGCGTGCCGTTTGGCTTCAGCAGCTTGCGCTAGGCAGTGCAGTCAAGGCATCTCCTTCCGTTCTTTCCTCCATGATTATGATAGTATTGGACTGGAAATTAACATTGATAAGACTAAGATCCTTTAATCAGCCAGCACCAAATTCCAACAAGAGAACTCCGGCTATTACAATCAATGGTCCATCTCGGCAAAACGTAAATCATTTTCCTTACCTTCGATGCAACCTCTCCGCATCTGCAAACATTGATACAGAAATCCAATATCGTTTAAGATGTGCTAGTGCGGCTTTCGGTCGTCTCCTAAAAAGAGTGTTTGACAATCATGATATCAGTGTGAGAACCAAAGTCTACGTTTACAACGCTGTTGTAATCCCTACTCTTATCTATGGTTGCGAGACCTGGGCAACTTACAGGAGAAACCTAAAATGCCTGGAAAAATACCATCAACGATGCTTACAGAGAATACTGAAAGTTAAATGGCAAGATCGTCGAACAAACATTAGTATCCTCGAAGTAGCCAACACTACAAGCATGGAGGCAATGGTAGTCAGGCATCAGATACGCTGGGCTCATCATGTTGTCCGCATGCCACATACATGCCTCCCAAAGAGAATCATGTACTCCCAACTAAAGAAAGGACTGCGTAACCATGGAGGGCAGCTTAATCGATACAAGGATGTCCTTGAACATAACTTCAAAGAGTGTCAAATTGATACTGTCAACTGGGAAACCGCAGTCGAAGATAGAACTAAAATGGCGTAAAATTGTATACAACGGAGTTGAACAATTAGAAGAAGATAGAAGACTAGAAGCTGAAAGGAGGAACCGCAGGAAAGAACATGCGAATGCAAGGGATGGTGTGCCTGCACAATCACCTGCTGATACAACTGTGTGCTGTCACTGCAGTAAAGTGTGTGCTTCCAGAATTGGACTGTTCAGCCATCTGAGACGACACAATTCTTCCAAATAACATTGTATTTTATACTATATATTCGTTGACGAAAAATGCCTTTCATCATCATGATTAAGAAATTAAAGTGTTTTGTTCAACTATTCAGTTAGCGCCACCTTAAATTTTGTGAGGTGGTTTTTTATTGTTTCAAAAATGTTCATTTAAACAGCAAATACATTTAGGCATACGCATGAAATCCGTTGCTATGTATAATACAGGGTCTTTATACAGCGAGTCCGAGAATGTTCTCCGCAGCGCCTACATGCGTCTGCGAGAGCTAGCTACAGCAGTTAGGTTGGTAGCACGGCTGCCGCTTGCATCATCTCTACCTCTACTTAGTATAAAACAAAGTCCCCGATTCTTGGATGTTACGGGTAAACTCGAGAACCACTGGATAGATTTTGATGCGGTTTTCACCATTCTGTAAAGGATATATCGAGTATGATTTCTATAGAAAATAATTTATTTATGATCAAAGGAAGCCGAGCAGTAATGATTTTAGTGGAAAAGTCGATAAAAATACCTGGTGTCCGAGCACTTTGTAAGCTTACGCTGGGCAAACCGTTAAAAATATCTAAATACTATGAGTGTAAGAATTGTTCAGCATGAAAACTTCTACAAAAAAGTCCGCGAGAGCATATGTTTATCTTCCATACATCGCCCACTATAAGGGAACAACTGAAGCTTGTCTCTTACAGCTTTCTGTGCTGTCGACTTAGAGATTCCTGTTTGTTGAGCTAATTTTCGTGGTGATTTACTTGGACTACGCAGCATTATATCGGAGATTTCATCAATTTTTTCGTCTGTTAAAAGTGTAGGCCTGCCTGTTTCCGGTACATCGTGCACTGAGCCAGTCACACGAAATTTACTTACCAAATTCCGAACGGTATCACGATTTGGACACTTTGAATTAGGAAACCGCGCCTGAAATCTTAATTTTACATTTTCTGTAAACCGATCGCCTTCGCGTAAAACATATTCCACCAAAAAACTCTCTCTTCAGTAGTAAACATTACCGCCTGTATACTGTTGCACTCTTCCAATAATAATCTATCTGAACGCTCGCTGACTAGTACAGGCTGAAGACATGCAGGCTGCGCGCTTATCGCGATACACACCGACAGCTCAAACGGGGAAGTCCCGCTTTGGAGGACACAGTGCAGTGCAGCCAACTAAAACGCATGACTCAACGACTCACAGCTGCACGTACCCACTGCGGAGAACATTCTCGGGCACCCTGTATTTGCTTGGCAAGGGCATTTTCGCTTGCGCGCTGCCAGTGACGGCTCAGTTGTCGGCTACCTCGTGCGCGTATGTACGGCAGAATCATCATCTTTGCATTTTCTCATTTATGTGGGGTCTGCCTTCCTGCAATGATTCCTCCACTTCAATCGATCCATAGCGTCCCGGGGGCGCAGTTTAGCGAGCCGCATGTCATCTCTCGCCCTATCCAACCAGCGTGTTTGAGGTCACCCTAGAGTTCGACGACCCTCCACATTCAGTTGAAGGGCAGTCTTAGCAACTGAGGTTTCACTGGTATGGAGAACATGTCCATACCACCGCAGATGTGATTCAAGCATTTTCTCTGTGATTGGGGCAACCTTGAAATCCTCCCGCACAACATCATTCCTAATATGGTCCAGTCGAGTCACTCCATTGGACCACCGCAACATTATTTCCATTGCATGAAGTGCCTGTTCGTGCTTCGATGTTGTAGGCCATCATTCAGATCCATAAAGGGCCACCGGTCTAATCACTGTGCGATATACTTCAGATTTTAGATGCAATGGAATTTTCTTATCGCATAGGACTCCAGTAACTTGGCACCATATCATCCATGCGGCAGTGACTCTTGTTTTGACATCAGGAATCGTGCTGCAGTCGGAGGTACTTGAATTGGGTCACTTTTTTAAGTTGAACCTCACCAACAGTGATCGTGCCATCAGTTTGGTCACGGCAGAATATGGTGCTTAAAATCAGTATCGTGCAGTTTTACTCACCATGTTTACAGTAGATGCTGAAAATGTTCCCCATCCACTGCCAAACAAAATCGGCATTTTCTTATGACGTTTCCGGTTACTCCGGTTAATTTAGCTTCAGCAGGGAAATAACGACCTTTATGTCTATTTTTCTTTATCGATAGAGAAATAGAGAAATAAATGAGTGGTGGAGACAGGCAGAAGCATTCTGGAGGAGTGTGAGAAGCTGTTATGGAGCAAGGATGTCCCTCAGAACAGCAACAAGAACATATATCGGACGTACTATGTCCCATACCTGACGTATGCCTCGGAGACCTGGGTTATGAAAGGAAGGGAGAAGAGCAAAATACAGGCCAGTGAGATGAGGTTCTTGAGAAGCAGTATTGGAGCTACAAAGATGGACAGAATAAGAAATGAGAGGACCAGAGAATTAATGAAGGAGGAACCATTTCAGGATGCTATAGAGAAATCTAGACTTAGATGGTATGGACATGTAAAACGAATGGAGGAGAAGAGGATACCCAGGAGGATACACGAGATGAAGTAAGGAAAGAGACCGAGAGACAGGTGGCTGAAGGGGGTGGATGAAGAGAGGAGAAGACTGGACAAGGGTGGAGGCTGAGGGATGGTGGGAAGACAGAAGACGTTGGAGAGGCTTGTGTTCCAAACAGACCCGGTCAGTGGCTGGAAACTGCAAGATGATGATGTCTATTTTTATTGTTTACTGAACCTGTACGTTTGAGTTGCAAATTAGCCAGTTGTTTTATTGTCCGATTTATAGGATATTTCATTCGAAACTTTTATCAAGTGCACTATTTCCTGCACTGTACGTATTGTGCAGATATTCACATTCACGTAACGAATATTTCACATAAGGCATTGCAGCACTATACACAATCACAATAAAACACCATACAATAATATATACTGTACATAGCTTTATAAAACACCCAATTAGCTCGGAGTGCACACGCCTACCACAGCAAAAGTGTGGGAATACAGCCGGAGACCGCGCACGCCAACCTGTAACAGCCGGTTATTGGCCAAGGTCACACGGAATCGCCTTGCCAAGCAATATATTAAAGGGACAGGAATTCCGCCTACCAAGCAAAAGTAAAGACCCTGTGTATAAACAAGCCATAGAGTGTGAGCATTTTGGTCAAAGGGCAACCACTCGTGTAACTTTAATTCTAGCGACCACTCGCAGGTTAAGTACCCGAGTCTTGAGCTGTAGTTGATCAGGAGTCTCGCGTGCTCAAGTAGTTTTGCGGAAGGGCCTTTTAATTTTGTCAGAGATATAGCAGCTTGTTTTATTTCACAGATTTGTGGTTTCCACACTGCTGTAAGCTGTTTTCAAAGGATTCAGGGTAGAGTTACTTTTGTCTGTCCAGAGTGTGTGTAGTGTAGCTCTTATAGTATGAGTGTTGCCGCGTGTAGCAGCACACCTATCGTACAGCATTCAACACGAGTAACTACAAGCTTTCACCTGGCTCTTGCCTGGTCATTATATAATGGTAATTATTAGTTCTTCTTACGTTTTACCCTCTTTCGGGTACGTTGAATCAACCATTTCTCTGTGTATTGTTAGTTTCTTAGTGCCCAGTATCTCTTCATTCTTTATGATCTTCTTTTCCTCTATTATTCTGAGATGATGGGTTTGGATTTTAGTGTAGACTAGCTGACCCGTGCGAGAAATCTCGCATGTTCATAAGTCATACTTTCCCCAATAGGTTTATAATGAGTGACTTAAAGAGAAAGGTTGTTATGTTATTATTTCAACCAAATGATTATAGAACACCATTTTCATTTCAGTTAGCATTCCAAGCTGTACGTTCTCTAACTAAAGAAGGCAATCACTGAAAATTCTATGAGATTAGAATGCAATTCTTCACCGCTAATTTATGAGGCATATATGACTATGATGATGATAGTTTAAAGGTTGTAGACGACAACTCTAGCATGATACAGCAACAGTATTTGCAAAAAGCACACGTCTTACAAAAATCGATATTTATGGATTTAGAATGCAGAAGAAAAACCTGTTCCCAATCCATTGATTTACTGATTCTGAAAATCAGATAGAAGAAAAACTGTCAGAGAATTAACGTTCAATGTTTTAAGGTTTTAGACGACAACTCATAATTGCAGCATGTTAGAGCATCAGTATTGCAAATCGCACACTTCATACAAAAGTTGATATTTATGAAATTATACGATTTGAGTACACATTCCTTTGATTTACTGTTTCTGAAATCGATGCAAAATGATAAAGGAAAGACCTAAGAATGTTAAAATGACTTCAAAAAGGTGTCACAGCAGCCAAAATGTAAAGTGGACACCAATTATGGAGCGTATCTTCCTGCAGCAAGAGTAACTGCAAATCGCACACTTCGTACAGTTTTTTAAGTCATTTTTTAAAGAAATTATAGATATTTATGAAATTAGAGTGCAATGCGTCACTGGTAATGTATATTCGTTTCATTTGAATGCTCATTTTTCACAATCGGTCTCTTGTGTGCGCTGCAGGAGGGATGCATACTACTGAAATAATATATGTGATTTGTCTTTGAACCTTATATTTTCGTCTTTAGTAATTATTTTAGCCTTTCGATTAGTAGTCTAGTGAATTTTTGATTCTACTATGTCTTTTTCAGTTTCTTTAAACCATGTGGGTTTTGTTTTGTGGTTATGGAAGAAATTAAAGATTTGTTTAATCTATTAGTGTTCATTCTGAGAAGTTAGTTGGTTATTGATGTTTTAAGGGGTGCAATTACGAGGTCAACTGCCCCAACATTCTGAGAAGATGACTGTAAATATTTATCCTCCTTTTTTGGCATAGTATCTGAGAGGTTTTTGAATTTTCTTGTCAAGTGTCTATGTGTATTATCTTATTATCCTGAAATTTTGGTCCTTAGATTTTTCTTAAAATTTTCCTTTAATTCGAGTTTCTGCATCTGGCCTTTGAAATTCATGTTTAGGATTTCTGCTGCATACAGTGTTTCTGGTTTAATCATTGTCTTACAATGTTTAATTTTGGACCCCCATGCAAGGAATTTCTTGTTGTATGTATCTTCTGTTAGTTGGGAAGCCATTTCAAGTTTATTTTTTCTGGATTCCATGCATTCTAACTACTGTAATCCATTCACAGAGATATTTGATTTCTTTTACAATTTCAATATTAGTTAGTTTTATATAAAAATGTTTTATTAATTCTGAATGAAAGTGGAACGTGGCTTATACATTTGAATCAGACATGAATGTGACTTACATACCTTGTGTCCTTGTTTCATCTTCTGGGCGATATTACGTAATGAAATTAGGAACCCTGGTCACTACTGCACATCATATATGTGCTTAAGTACGTATATATGTGTTTTTATTTATTGTTCTTTTATAAGCCACTGCCATGTTCCACAGCCCTTGCATCTCGTTCAGCTGTCAACAAGGGGCACTCTAGCGGCACACACATGGTTGCCAACAAGTGGGATACAAAATCACTATTGATAAAAAGAATCGGGACGAGTTAGGCTGTACCCATTGTCAAAAACTATTGATCTTGACGCGTTAGGCTGTAACCATTGTCAAAGACCATTGGATTGGACAAAACAAAGGTTAGAATTGTCAGGTGTAGGTGCGGCTTTGGTCGCGCGCTGCTAGCGGGGCACGGTTGGCACAAATCCATTGATCTGGGTGCGTTAGGCTGTAACCATTGTCAAACACCATTGGATTGGACAGAACGGTTAGAATGGTCGGGTTATCTCTTGTTGCAGGTTACAGATAGGTTATGTTTTATCCACCTAATTTCCACTTCACGATGCATTTTGTGCACGGTAGTGTTTTTGGTGCTAAATTGTGTTGTTGCAATAGCTTCAGCAACTTCTCAGGTTGATCATAGAACTGCCGATTGAAGTTACTGATTATTAGGCGACTTCGACAATCAATAGTGAATAAATGATTCAATTCGGTACACTGAGTGCTGCGCACTATACTCTGTGAGCTACCAGAAAGGGATTGACAGTTATCGCCTCACCATGTGGTCTGAGAACGAGGTTGCCAAAATGCTCGCTCCTACCGCGCACGCGTGGGCAAATGAATTACTGCAGTACATTCAACTCGCTATAATATATTTAATAATATTATTATTTCAGTGATAAGCTACAGAATTATTTAGAATCTAGAATAGTTGCTACAGATGTAGAATATACAATATCTCCTTATTTTTTGCGATAATAGTAACGGCTTTAAGTAAACGCTGAGTTCGATAACTTACAATAATGTTAGCCTGCATTTTTTCTGTGAAAATCTACTGCTTCAGGCTTTAAAGAGGATTTTGCTCCTATATTGCGAACGAAATAGTTAGACCAGGTTTGCACTTAAACCCGAGAAATATTTATTCACATGCTTTCAACGTGTTTTTCTTACAGCTTATTAAGTACCGTATGTTCGAGTAGAAGGTCTCGGCATTTCATCAGCTCTCACTACCATTATTGCTATACGCACCAGTCATAACGCTGTCAGTAATCTTGTTAGTTTTCATTGTGGCATCATTAACATTCATCAAGTCGGCTACTTAGCTTAACTTTGGAGAGAGGAATTTGTTACTCAAAGCAAAATCATGTTTAAGAAAACACACACACAAAAAGTGAACTGTCAGTTCAGAGATTTAAAAAAAGGAAACTTACCATTTGAAGGATAGCATCAAGGACCTTCACACTGGTAGCTAGATGATGGGTGACCCACTAAGACTGACATTATTGGAAATTCTCGTTGCAGGTGTATCCGTAGATTTATTTCCAACTAGTCATTTTAAAAGGTAGGTAGTTATTGGAGTTTGATACATTTATTTTGACTTTCCTCGAGCTGGAATCTCTCCTTACAGATCTTCACTACTGTATTCTTATTGATGTTTAGGGCATCAGAAGTTCTCTCGATAACTTTACTAAAAGGCACTCAAGGACCGCCGTTATCTCTCTCCTTCTCGAAATATTCCCGTAAAGTACATACCAATTCACGGGACTGACCTCGCAGAACGATTCCTCGCCCAGTGGTTTTCAGTTTACCCTTTCTCTTAGCCAACGTACCCTCCTCCGACATAGCAAAATAATAAGAAAATAGACTGTTAATGTCAATGAAAAGTGAATAAAGTCACAAATATAAGTTTCTAATTACTTTTAACTACTGCTGTTCTACTCTACAGTACTACAAAACAATTATTAAAGCACTATTATTATCATTAAAGCACCAACACACGGTTAGAATAACAAGCGTTCACACTGTACAAGTCAGAGACACAGCTAACCATGCACTGACGCACGTGGGCTGTGATATTGCAACGCAGAGAATTATGACATCAACTATGCGATCATGGATTGGTCAAGAGGCAGAGAGGTGATGACTGAGGTGAAACATCCGGCCAAATGTCAATCCTATTCAGGCAGCTCCCAGAGTATAGTGAATGAACTGGGCGCTTTGTTGTTTTACATAGTACCGTACGGGCAAGGTTGGCAGTACTGTTTTCATGATTGATTTGGACAATGGTGGCCACAGCTGTAATTTTGGCTATGTAAGTCATGATCCTATTTGGGGTGGCCGGGTGGGTCACAGACAGCAGAGGAGGAAACCTCTATTGAAACATCATTCCCTGATTTATTTCTCGTCGTTTGATTTTGTCTACTTCATATACTATAGAGAATGTTATTGCTCGTTCTACGTTCATTCAGTGCTACCATTGTATGTATTGACGAGGCTGAACAGCTTTTTTTCCTTCAGATTTTATCATTTGTGAGTCAATACCAACTAAGAAAATATGATTTGCATGAAACCTTTGTGTATTATGTTGCATGATTCTTTCATCATAACTAGTAGCTCAAGTTACTTATGAATGTTTATTGTTTTAGACTCGCTTATACGATGGGAGATAGTGAAGACGAGTACGACCGAAAACGTCGAGACAAGTTCCGTGGAGAGAGAACAGAGTCTTATCCCCGCGGTGAAGGTCGTCGTGGAGGGGGTGGAGAAGACAGACGCAGAGAGGAGTGGATAGAAAGGTAGTCAACCCTTTTTTAATACTAGTTGGTTTGTGTTTCCAAAAGATCAATTCATTTTAAAAATTGTCCAGTCTTCTCCATCTGTTTTGTCAGCATTTCGTCCCAGTGTACCATTGGGTTCATCAATTAGTATGTTCACTTCAAGACGCTGGCTAGTACATGCTGGGAAGGACATCGCAAGGCTCCTCTGAAGTCACGAGCCGTGCTAATTGCCTCCTCAGTGTGCGGGGTCCATGTTTTTGAAGAAACTTAGAGGTTGTTTTTTTTTCTGCTCCTATTGAGCCGATAAATACCGTATCAATTCAATTTGCAAAGAAACTGAAATTGTCCATGTTTCTCAATCTATTTTGCCGGTGTTTTGTGCCAATGTACCATAGGCTCAACAGTTGGTATGCCGCATAGTCTGTTTTTTCTTTCTTTCTTTTTTTCTTTCCCTTTTATCTCCTCCCTCTTACTGCACCTGCCTGTCATTGTGTTTGTCTTTGTCCAAGTTCTTACCCTCCTTTTCCTGTCAATTGATGGTTTGTCCCTCTTGTTATGTTTACCTACACAGCATGTTAAAGGCAAGTATCCAATATTTTAGTCCCCCTGTGGGTGGGGGCATTTAGAATACACCCACGGTATCCCCTGCCTGTCGTAAGAGGTGACTAAAAGGGGGGACCTCGGCTATACTTTAAGGACTCTGCATTAGTTTGTGAATTGGAACCCCAATGGGTGGGAGGGAGCGAATACATCCACGGTAATCCCTGCCAGTCGTAAAAGGCGACTAAAAGGGCTTCTCGGATCGGTCCCCTTTCGAGGGTTTGACAGTCGGCTCTAAAAGACATACACCCGTGCGGTATAACTCTCATTAGGTTATATCGCACTTCTTTCCGTTACTGCTTTCAGGGTCTGGCAACCAAAATTTCTATATGTGCGTGCTGTTAGGGGATGGGCCACTTACGCTTGCAACTATGGTCGAAAGCCTGTTCCGGTCTTGGCCGCGCCGACAGGTGGGTGTGCCATGTACTCGTGCAGTAGCATCCGCCTGACTACGCAGGTCCCTGCACAGCCGAATGTCAGAGCTGTAAAATCCAGTATATGCCAAGGGGTACATGCCGATATGGCATTGTAAAACATCGGACCCCCGGGCAATGCCTTCCAAGCTAGGCGGGCCTTGCCCTGGCTGGGTAGCGCCTACTGGGCCCGTGATCGGATGTCGGTGGCATTCGGGGAGGATGATCTGGCCATGGGTTCTAAAAGAAAAATCCCCAAACAGGGTGGTCCTACACCCAAGTCTTTAACATTTGATTCCCTACGGGGATCAACCCCTTCGGAACAATCTGGGTGCTAACACTCCCAAGTTTCTGGTAGCTACCAGAACAGATGGGGGTGATTTCAAGCTGGTAAAGAGTATTTTGTTTTCTCGCCACATAGAAGGTGTCTATGGTGAGCTTGAGAAAGTACAAAAGATGAGGAACGGTAGCTTGTTGCTCAAGACTAGGACTGGTGAGCAAGTTGAACAACTTTTGCAATGTGACTACTTTGGCGAAATACCCGTCAAAGTGGAAAAGCGCACGTCCCTGAATCTGGTCCGAGGAGTTATTTTCCACCGGGACCTGATTCTGAACACTGACGAGGAGCTCAAGGAGGATATGCAGCACCGTCGCGTGACTGATGTCCGGCGCATTACGCGCAAGGTCAATGGTCAAATCGTGGATACTGGTGCTTTCATTATTTCCTTTGAGCTTTCGGTGCTCCCGGAGAAAGTCAAGGTTACAAGTTACCGTTGTGACGTACGGCCTTATATCCCTCCACCAGTGAGGTGTTATAAGTGCCAGAAGTTCGAGCACATGTTATCCCGATGCTCGAGCCCAGAAATCTGCGGAACGTGCGGTAAGGTACCACACGAAGCGGAAGAGTGCACAACACCGTATCGGTGCACTAATTGCCCCGCAATGGCAGGAAGGTATCATTATACCTATCCTGAAGCCCGATAAGGATCCCAATTTGACAGGGAGTTACAGATCTATTTGTCTCACTAACGGTCTGTGCAAGCTCTTTGAGAGGATGGTCAATCGGCGCCTGGTGTGGGCCCTGGAGAAACGGGGACTCCTGTCTGAATACCAGTGTGGTTTCAGCTGTCTGAATACCAGTGTGGTTTCAGGGCATCTCGGTGTACCAACGACCATCTGGTACGCCTGAAGACCGCCATACAGGACGCTTTTCTCCGGAGACAGCACCTAGTCGCTGTTTTCTTTGACCTCGAGACGGCCTATGACACCACTTGGCGTTACGGCATCCTCTCTACCCTGCATCAATGGAAATTCCGAGGTAACTTGCCGGTTTTTATTGCGAATTTTCTCTCCCTTCGCCTATTCCGTGTCCGAATAGGGGGGACATATTCGCAATATCATATACAGGAAAACGGAGTCCCACAGGGAGGTGCTTAGCCTAACTTTATTTGCGATTGCCATAAACGGTATAGTCGCTGCTGCTGGTCCAGCAGTGGTACTGTCGCTATATGTAGACGACTTCGCTCTACATTATAGTGCGCAAAATATGGCAGTCGCTGAACGACAGCTACAACAAGCTACCGTATTTACTCGAATACGACCCGCCCCTTAATAAGACCCGCACCCTGATTTTGAAGAACAAAATTAAAAAATTAAAATAAAAATTTTACTCAAAACTATTTACAATCTTTACTAAATAAACAGAATAGCATTTCTACAAAATAGTTTCCAACAGTTCTGAAGTCGTCCTAAAATAACACACAGAAACAATTAAAAATACAAATAAAAGACCCAAACACTTCATTCATCGTCATCAGAAGTACCAACTTCGGAACTTTTTTCACCATCACATTCCCACGAAATGTCGTCATCACTGCCATCCCTAGCATTGAAAATACTACATTTCTTGAAGCTCTTCCGTATGAGATCTCCCAAGATACGATTCCATGCCGCCAAAATCCACGAACAGAGCAGCTGAACTTTCGGGCGCTGAATACGACCAGTTGGGGTCAGTGTGTGCTTATCGGCCGCCATCCACTCCGTATACAGCTGTTTCAAGGCTGCTTTGAACGGTCGGTTCACGCAGACATCCAGTGGTTTTAGCATAGACGTCATCCCACCCGGGATGATCGCTAGGTCGGTTTTCCCATCCTTGACGAATTTCTTCACAGCGTCTGTCGTATGGCCGCGGTAACTGTCCAGAACAAGCAAGCTCTTTCGTCGTAATAATGAACCAGGGCGACGTTGCCAGACACGCTTTAACCAGTCTTCCACCAGTGAACTGTCCATCCAACCAGAGTCCTGAGTTCTAACGATAACACCAGCGGGTATATTTTTTGGAAGATTCTTTCGCTTGAGAGCAAATATGAATTTTCCTTCCGCAACTGAATTATGTGACGCTGAAAGGAAAGTAACTTTTCTTCATAGGCACCAGGAAGGCGCTGCGAAATTGAGGTACGCCTTCGTATGCTCAACCCATTTCTTTTATAAAAATTTTGAATCCATCCTCGGCTTGCTTTAAACCCCACCGTAGAAAGTTCCTTTGCGATCTGTAATGCCTTTAATTGACACATTTCGGTCGACACCCCATTTCCCAATTCCTGCCTTTCTGTTACGTATTTATAAAGTTGTTTAACAATTTCCGGAAACTGCACACTCGGTCCGCGGAAAGCTCTACGAGCACCACTACTTGTTAGCAACACGTTTTTTTCTTTCTCCAATCTCGAATACATGGCTCGTCAATATCATATTTCCTACCGGCGGCACGATTTCCAATAATTTCTGCTTCCCTCACAACTTTCAGCTTCTCACTCACAGTAACCGACCGCAAACGCTTCGTAGAACTCATGTTTACACTCGGAAAACGTGCGCGAGACTGTAAGACGCTGCCCGCTTACGGAAAAACAAAGCCGGAAGAAGGTTAGCACCATCTAGCGGATACTCGCAACACCCGATATCGCGCGTGGCGGGCAATTTAAATCTTTAAAATCAGGATGACTCAAATAAGACCCGCACCCCAATTTTTCACGTCCGATTTTGTTTAAGAATGTGCGGGTGGTATTCGAGTATATACGGTATTCGGAGAGTGGAACGCTGGCTTTCGATTCTCAGCCGCTAAGTCCTCGGTTGTCCATTTCTGCCGAAAGCGCACTCTCCATCCTGATCCTGAGCTTTATCTGGGCAATGTAGCTTTGCCTGTTGTTGCTGCGTACCGGTTCCTTGGGCTCCTTTTCGATCAGAAATTGACGTGGGAGCCACACGTGCGGTGTTTGAAAACTGCCTGTGCTAAGAAACTCAACATGTTGCGGTTTCTTAACGGCACATCATGGGGTCGGACCGCACGGTGCTCCTACTTTTTTATAAGGCACTGATTTTATCTAGATTAGATTATGGCAGTGTAGCATATGGTTCGGCCCGTAAGTCAGTGCTTGTTAAACTGGACAGTGTCCACCACGGCAGTGTGAGGCTGGCGACTGGTGCCTTTCGGACGAGCGCAGTCGTCAGCTTGCTCGCCGAGGCTGCACACCTGAGGCGCCAACAAGTACTGCTGACCTATGCTGCAACAATTCGACAGATGCCACTTCATCCAAGCTATCCATGTTTGTTTTCCAATCCGAATCGCCGGCTGTATGATGCGCTCGCCCGAGCCACTCGGCCAGCGGGGATTCGCTTGGATGCCTTATACCGTCAGTTCCGATTTCCTTCTGTCTCCTGTATCGTCCGAGTACCTAGCAAGGCCCCTCCGTGGATGGTCTCTCGCCCTGATATCATCCTGGATCTGCACACCGGCCCCAAGTCGGACACGGACTCCTCCGTCCATCGGAGGCTGTTCCAGTCCGTGGTGATCCGGGATCAGGGCTTCTATTCACGGACGGTTCGAGGTTAAACGAGAATGTAGGCTGTGCATTTGTGGTTGAGCATCGTCGGTTTCTATTTTCACTTCCCGAGGCCTGTGGCGTGTACACAGCGGAGCTCTATGCCATCTTAGAGGCTCTGCGGTACACATTATCAGACGATCACCAGCACTTTCTTGTGTGTACTGACTCTCTGAGTGCGCTGCAAGCGATCGATGTGTGTTTCCCGAAGCACCCGTTGGTCCAGCGTGTGCACGACCTGCTCGTCAGTTTGCGTAACGCTGCAACCGGGGTGACCTTTGTGTGGTTTCCTAGCCACATGGGTATTGCGGGAAACGGGCTTGTTGACAGGTGGCGAGAGAGGCAGGCGCACTGCCCTCGCTACCGTATAAGGTGCCTGCTAGTGATGTGCGCTCTCAGTTGAGGCATTCGATCCTGTCGCATTGGGAGGAAGCATGGCGTGCCACGCCTCCACCCAACAAACTGAGAGGCATCAAGGTGACAACGAAGGTGTGGAAATCTTCCTTCTGATCTCTCCGGAAGGAAGCTGTGGTACTCTGTCGACTCCGGATCGGCCATGGTATTGCTACGCACTCCCACTTGCTAAAGAGAGAAGATCCCCCTGTGTGTACTTGCGGTGCCCACCTAACCGTGGCACACCTTCTCTTGGAGTGTGTGGATTTGGCCGATTTGCGAAGGACTCTTAAACTGCGTAATACCCTCCCCCTTATTCTCCTTGATGACGGGCCGTCAGCTGACCTCGTCATCCGGTTCATGAGGGAGAGTGGTTACTTTTTTAAGTTTTAATGTGTAGTTACGACTTTTAATTCAGGTTAAATCTGTTTTATGTTTTTTATTGTGTTCATCTATTTTATTGTTCACTATGCCTTATTTGTTTTATTCTTTTTTACCATCCGCCTTTTATTCTTTTTATTCAAATAAGGCATAATTTTTGGGACTCACTGTCTGTTTTATAAACACCATTTTCGTTTCATCCATGGCAGTGAGTTGTTTTTATCTACATCCTTTCATTTCACGCCATTTCATTTCATTTGGGGCCGATAACCTCGATGTTAGGCCCCTTAAAACAACAATTATCATCATCATCACCAATATTTTAGGATGTGATAGGATGCATCAGGCGGCCCTGTGGTGTTGGGGTAGTGCATCTATCTCTCTCCGGAAGGTCTCAGGTTCTATTTCCAGCTCTGTCAGGGATTTTAGAAACTGACGTGAGGACTGGATCGGGGTGCATTCTGCCTCACGAGGACAATTGAGCAGCTATCTGACAGTGCTCCGGGAAACCAAGATTAACTGAGGAGGGGACCTGACACGCGTTACCCCATGATCTGCAAGGGGGAAGAATGCTTGAAAACAAAGGGAAATGTCTAGAATACTGATATTTCACAAATGATAATAATAAACCAGAGTTTTCAGTTTCAAGTGTTCTTGTACATTACTTTTGACTCGGGGTATGTGCCATGGTTAGAGCCCTGTGAGGATAAACAGAAAGATATCCACATCCACAAGTTTATTATTCGAATCTATTTTTAATTAGATAAAACATAAAGTAATAAAGCAACACATTTAGACATTTGAGGAGAAAGTTGTTTTCCTAGGCGATGTATGTCATTTGCTATGTTTAAAATGAATGCAGGGTGTCGAGCAATACGGGAAATGCGGGAATTATACGGAAATTTTAGTTACCCGGGAAAAATACGGGAAATTCACACTTGATACGGGAAATCTTGAAAAGTCTCATAATGCCAGACTTCTCAGCCCCCGAACGCTCGGTAGAGTCCTCCCGCTCAGCCTTCTATTTTGCCTCCAGACCGCGCTACCACCCGCAATTTGCGCTATCGATAGAGCACTAAGCGGGACGAGAACCCAGCCAATGTCGAATGCATCCTTTGCCTGGCCGACCGCTAGCCGTACCCTTTCGGCGAGGGTCTGCGTGTGCCGCGCTCGTTGCTGACTATGACATACAGGAATCGGTCCGCATTGTTATTCACAGAGGAAACCAGTTGTTTTTTCGACCTGGGTTTCTCGACAAGAGCAGCCCTTAAAGAAGCTAACAGCTCAAGATCTCAGAAAATTCCAGACCGGGATGTGCTGCAATTTCGCACTAACTGCCGGAAATTGTACATTTGTATCCTACGGCTGAAAGAATCAAAGAGAGGTCAATTCTTGCTCACAAGATGACCCGTGCTATTTCCTGCCTCGACCCTACCCCCACTGAGACTCTTAAGTTGACAGAAGTTAGGATCGTCATTGCCCTGGAAATTCTTTGTAATCAGAAATTTGCTTTCTGGTGCAATGGCTGTCCGCATCAAGAGCAGCTACCCCGCACTTCTGAGACTGCCCTCCGTCACTGCGCGTTTGAAGCAGTTCGACGGAAAAGAGTCACGGCTCGACGTGCTGTGGTCTGAATTAGTGGCTTCAGCACCTTCCTCAGTTCCTGCCAAAAACGATCACACAAGCTTCGTTAAAATGATACTGATTTTGTATCACAGCAATGCAGCTCTAGAGAGAAGTTTCTCCCTGAACAAGGAGTGCATGATCGTCAATCACAAAGAAGCAAGTCTGATTGGCATGCATACTGTTCAGGACGCTTTGATGGCAGCTGGTGGAGTTGAAAAAGAAGAAGAAGAAGATATTGAACGACGCCCGTTCTGAAGCGGAGAAAATTGGAGAGCAGGAGGAGTTCCCTAGTGAAGCTTTAAATTATTATATCCTTGATTATTGTTTGTTTTATCTTATTTTGTGTGACTAATGTTCCTAACAGCAATCTAGTATTGACAAAGTGACTTATTTTATTTTGTGTATGACTACCCTACAGTTCCTATTCAGTTATTAGTACTGCCAAAAGAAGTTAAACTTGTATTTGTCAAAGTGACTTATTTATTTTCGTTTTTCATTATTTTATTTTCTATTGTATACTTTGATAAAATGAATCTAAATTAAAAGGTATTCGCGGTGTGTCGCGTGTGGAATTTTACTGTTTTTAGCCTTTCCATGGTCTTCTTTCGCAGAGGAGATGCACATACCAAATTGTTTCAAAGTCCTTGTAAACACTCACTGCAAATGCGTCACACATGCATAACTTTCAAAAACTACAAACAGTATCTCACAGCTCTCGACATTTTACTATCAAACACCTGTCACCAACATGTGGCTACAAAATACACCACACAAGTGACAGAATTCTTCTCGTGTGGGCAGGCATTGTTTCAGTCGCTTGTTAACCGATGTCTGTGTCGGATTTCCTTTCATTGTCATTGTTTTGTTACTTTTACTTCACCGAAGTTCGACCCGAGAACTGGACACATCCCGTACAGCATGTACAGAAAGAAATACTGAAGGCGGTCTGGATATCGCGGTGGATGAAATGATTATTAACCTTGGCAATTCATCAAGCTCTGACGAAGACAATGATGGAGGTGATGATGATAGGGACAGTGAAGGGATGGAGGGTGTCAAAGAAACCCTTGCGAAGTGACTGAGGATAATTTATTTATTGACGTCAGTTCTCTTGCGTCAATCAATAATAGAGCACAGGCTATTGCTTCCCGTCATAGTGTTCAAAATACTGTCTTCATTCAATAGCCTACAACTCAAAACCGTGGCATTAATATCGCCACAGAGTGGCTTGTTTGAGTGCTCAGTGCTAAATATATCTTTACCTCAACTTTACTTTTGTATTATCACGAAAGCTAATATTAACCGTCGAGAGTAAGTGTGCATGGTGTTTTCTGTCGACTACTGTAGTAAGCTGTGAACGCCCTCCACTCAGACTCTTGTTTAATGTTAAAGGATAATCATTGCATGGTGAGTGTTAGGTAGATTTCATTAGGAAGCTAACTATTGCAATGGGTACCATGTTTCGACTTCCGGAAAATTTCGACATATCTTCGCGTTTCTCATCCCCCAGTCCCCAAAACCACTGTCAATTCAAAAGTTTATGTATAATTTATATATATATATCAGTTTCTTGTGGACACGATAACTGCCATAATTTTGCACCAATCACTTAGAATTTTTTACATAATATGTATCCCTTTAAAATCTCGGTCGAGCTCGTTAATGGGCAAATTCGGTCGAAGGGGGTGAATTTTTTTCTCCTCGAAAAAGTGAAATATCGCTATAACTCTCTTAATACGTGAAATATTGAGTCCATTCAAAGTTCATAATATGTGTCTGATAAGTGCCACAAATTTGTTTGAAAACTTTTTGATAACGCCAACCATTGACCAAAGGAGTGGAAAAAACTGGGGTTTTCGGGAAACATTAATCATATCTCTCTTAATAGGCACGATATCAAAACCGTACAGAGTGTCTATACCAGCTGACGAGCCAAACGGCACACTGGGGCTGAGCTAACCGGACCATTTTTATCATTTAATGATAATTCATCCAGTCAAATGGAAACTGCATCATACCGTATTTACTCGAATACGACCCGCCCCTGTATAAGACCCGCACCCTGATTTTGAAGAACAAAATTTAAAAAAATATATTTTTTACTCAAAACTATTTACAATCTTTACTAAATAAACAGAATAGCATTTTTCCAAAATAGTTTCCAACAGTTTTGAAGTCATCCAAAAATAACACACATCAAACGATTAAAAATACAAATAAAAGTACACAAACACTTCATTCATCGTCATCAGAAGTACCAACTTCGGAACTTTTAACACCATCACTTTCCCACAAAATGTCGTCATCACTGCCATCCATAGCATTGGAAATACTACATTTCTTGAAGCTCTTCCGTATGAGATCTCCCGTGATACGATTCCATGCCGTCAAAATCCACGAACCCAGCAGCTGAACTTTCTGGCGCTGAATACGACCAGTTGGGAGTCAGTGTGTGCTTATCGGCCACAGTCCACTCCGTATACAGCTGTTTCAAGGCTGCTTTGAACGGGCGGTTCACGCAGACATCCCGCTCAATCACGAATACATGACTTGTCAATGTCATATTTCCTACAGGGCACGATTTCCAATAACTTCAGCTTCCCTCACAACTTTCCATTTCTCACTCACAGTAAATGACCGCAAACGCTTCGTAGCATTCATGTTTACACTCGGAACGTGCGCGTGCTTACGGTAAAACAAAGTGATAGCCGGAAGAAGGCTAGCACCATCTAGTGGATACTCGCAACACCCGATATCGTGCGTGGCGGGCAATTTAAATCTTTGAAATTTGGATGACTCAAGTAAGACCCACACCCCATTTTTTCACGTCCGAATTTGTTTAAAAATGTGCTGGTGGTATTCGAGTATATACGGTATTCCCTTTGGGAATATTCAAAACCTTATTTGGATTGCCAAGGTAAGTCTTTTGTTTTTATGAAAGGGAGTCTGACTCCCGTAGCACATTGGCATGCTCGTGACGTCAATACTGCTTGTATTTTGTGTCTTGCATGGCCTTCTCAGTATGTGCTAGCCACGCGTATTAATAGGTGTGTCTGTACCAACTGACGAGCCCAACGGCACACTGGGGCGAAACGCTGGCATTGTTTGAGCTAACCAGACCATTTTTATCTTTTATTGATAATTGTTGCATAGTGGCTAGCATTCGTATCTGTTACCGCAGAGGCCCAGGTTCTATTCCCAGCTCTACCAAGAAATTTAATTCAGGTCTGAGAGCTGGAATGACATACGCTCAGCCTTGTGAGGCAAAACTGAGAATAGGTAGGTTCGATTCCTACCACAGCTATTCTGGAAGTTGTTTTCCATGGTTTCCCCCACTTCTACTCCAGGCAAATGCCGGGGAGAGGGGTACCTAACTTATGGCCATGACTGCCTCCTAGCTAAATCCTACCTCAATTTCAAATTCTCACTCTAGTAGAGACATCACAGTTATCAGTAAAGCCCTGCGCAGACTTCAGCAAAATTTTCTCCATGCGGATAGCTGATAAGCTGCGGATAATGTTTAGTAAATTTACGGATAGTTTAAAAAAAAGTTTTTGCTGAGATCTGCATCTTTTACATTTCTTGTTATTTCCATATTTTCTTTTGCTTGAATTGTATGAGAATAATAGAGAAGTGAGAGAAACCAGTCGTGGAAATACCCTCAATTAGTGTTGACTTATGCCCCAAAAAAAAGTCGTTTATACCTGCACTTGCCTGCGTGGGTATATCCGATGACTAAGTGCTATAATTAGCCACTCCCTGTTTGACATGCCGTTACTCAGAGGGACAAAACTCGGTCAACATTTATCTTCCGATTCACAGCCTAGGGGAACAAATTTCTTCTCAATGTCTAAATGTGTTGCTTTAATACTTAATGCTTTATGCAATAAATTAGAAGTATTATTGTAATGTCAGCGGATTCGGATAACGAACTTGCGAATGCAGTTAAGTCATGCGGATAACGTTCTGTTTATCCGCTCAGGGCTCTACTTATCAGACAAATTCCACATACCCAAGTACATGGGGTTACATGACCATGATGTTGCAAAGCCTCTAAAAGAATCAACTCGAAAGTATGCACTGTAGGAGTGATTTATTTATTTTAATTTTTTAGCCAACATAGGACTACATTAGTCAGGTTTATGGAGGTTTTTCTTCTTTTAGTCAGCCCAATATTTCTTTATCCTTTCTGAACGTAATTTTCTTTCTGCTTCAGGAATGACTCTTCCTATTCTCTGCTTGTTGATTTTTGTCTGTAGTCTAGTGTGTTTGTCTTTCAGAATCTTGAGTGTGTCTGTCTTGTATTTTAAATCTTCCATTGTAATATGTAACTCTCTCATGTCTTCTTTAAGTTCTGTGATCCATCTAATATTGTTCTTACTCTTACTCGTCCATAATTTTTCTATTATTTTTCTACTGATTCTATTTTCTGGTGACCGTATTAGATGCCCTAAGAATGATATTTGTTTCCCTGCTTGTCACTGGTTCTATTTCTTTATAAACTGTTTCGGTGGAAGCTAGTCTCCAGACTCCATTTACTTGAAAACTTTAATTTAAACAGGTTCTCACTATTCTCCTTTCTAACTTGAGTACTCTATCTATTGCAACTGTGTTTGTTGTCTTGAATAATGTTTCACATGCATATGTAATTTGTGGCTGGGTGACTGTTTTGTAGTGCTTCAATTTGGTTGCTATCGAGAGACGTTTTTTATTATATGTATTCTTGGTAACATGCTGTGCTCTAACCAGTTTATCTATTCTATTTTGCCATGCTGGTTTCTCGTTCAGGTTGTATGTGATTACTTCACCTAAGTATTTAAATTTTTCTACAATTTTTATTTCTTGGTCTCCCAGCTTAATTTTGTTTGCAAGCGGAGGTTGAGTTAGCATAACTTCTGTTTTTTCAAATGAAATTTTCAAACCAATATTTTGAACTATTTCCTGTATAGATTTTATTTGCAGTTTTGTTTCCTGAATATCATTGGCCAGGAGAGCTAGATCATCAGCAAATCCTAGACAGTTCAGATGTATTTCTGGGTCTTTCTGGGTTCCAATTTTTATATTTTTCGAGTTGTTCTTGTACCATTCCCTCATAACGTACTCCAGCGCACAATTAAAAAGAAGAGGTGATAATCCGTAACCCTGTCTCAAACCAGTTGTTACTAAAAATGGTTCAGAAAGTTCTCCTCTGAACTTAATTTGAGAAATTGTATTCGTTAGAGCAGCTTTGGGTGAAGTCCGAAATGTCTTAAAAATTTTAATAATGATGGTCTGTGGATGGAGTCATAAGCTTTCTTGAAATCTATAAATGTTATTGAAAGGGGCTTGATTCGTTTTCTGTAATATGCCATGATTAGCTTCAAAGTTATTATTTGTTCAGCGCAGCGTCTCCATGGTCTGAAGCCTCCCTGGAATTCACCTAACTCTTGATCTAGTTGATCTTTAATCCGATTATATAGTATCTTAGAAAAAATCTTATAAGTGATATCCAGAATGGAAATACCTCTATAGTTGTCTGGATTACTTCTGTCACCTTTCTTATGAATTGGGTTAATTATAGCTGTGGTCCATTGTTCTGGGAATTTTTCTGATATCCAAATCTTTTGTAATACCATATGGAGGGACGTCTGAGTTGAACTGCCGGTGTATTTCCACATCTCTGCAAAAACCTGGTCTTCACCACACGCTTTGTAGTTCTTCATTTCCTTAAGCGCTGTTTCAACTTCTTTCGCTGTAGGTGGGTTTATGTTTTCTGGTTTAGTTTTTATTGGGGGTATGTGTATCAATGAATAAAATCTTTTCAGGTTCATCATTGTTCAAGAGCTTGTTAAATGCTTCCACCATGATTTCTGCATTTTCCTTATTGTTATGCGCTATTTTTCCATCTTTATTTTTCAACAATAATGTGGG
This sequence comes from Meconema thalassinum, assembly GCA_946902985.2. Classification (NCBI taxonomy): domain Eukaryota; kingdom Metazoa; phylum Arthropoda; class Insecta; order Orthoptera; family Tettigoniidae; genus Meconema; species Meconema thalassinum. The sequence continues at coordinate 123,430,374 of OX336395.1, forward strand.
GGAGCTGTATTTTTGCAATTGTTTATCAAAGGCTTTGTAATAATCTCTAGAATTGGTTTTGTAATTATTTTCCTCAATAGAGTTTATTAAATCTTTTTGATATTTTCTCTTTATTCTTCTAATAGTTTGGGTGAATTCTTTTCTGACATTCTTGAGGTTAGTGGCGTTCTCTTCTGTTCTGTGGGCTTGTAACTTCAACCAAGCTTGATGTCTTTCTTCATGCATTCTATCACAATCAGAGTTTCACCAGGCATGTCTTTTCTTTGGATTTAATGGAGTGATTTATTAGACATATTTTTTCTTGTTTTGATGCATACTATCTCCTCCTAAAATATACTCTTATTTATGAAACTCCCTGTGTAGATTTTTAATGACAATCTTATGATTGAGAGAATGTTGTTCCAGGGAGTCTTGGGGGAGTCGTAACCGTCCCCGTACAGATTACCGCGAGTACCGAGGAGGTAGTGGCAGAGAACGGTACAGTCCAGCCAGGACACACGACATCTCTCCTCCCATGAAGCGTGTGAGGACCGACTGGTGAGTGCTTACAGAGACTACTAATTGATAACTTTGAAGGTATCGGATGGAAAATAATGTGACGGAATTTATGAACAAATGCAAATTTTGTTGAAACTATAGCATGTTTCTCCTATAAGGACTATATTGTATTTTGTCCATTTAATAAACAGCTTACTTGGCAAGAGAGTGGGGTCAAACAAAAGGTGAGGTTATTTTTTAGCTACCATGTGGGGGATGCCAGTGAAGAATTGTCTGTGAAGATGTTTTAATGAATAGTTACTACAGCTGACAAGGTTCCATGTACAAACAAACTGGTGGTCCATGGAAGCAACTTAGTTTATAAAATTTCGAGAGATTCTTTGCTACGTGACCCCTTGTTAATAAATCTTATACTGGGTGGAAAAAATGAGGAAAATAGTTATGTATGCCTATCCATATAAACTAAAATTATATTGTCATAAGGAAAAGGTATTTATTTAAATAATCATGTCGATCCGATTTGTGATTTATATATTTTATAGCAAGCAGCTGTAAGAAAAGAAACGTGTTTCTCATGCAACCCTGGAAGTCTGCCATTTCAATGCCCTAACTCTCAAATCTGTTGGATGCCCTTTTCATCTGAATGCCATCCAGAAGAGTTGGCATTTTCTGGTTTCCTTTCATTATCCTGCTTTATTATGGAAAATATCTCTGGAGCATTGTGTATCCTAAATTAACTTACAGCCTGTTTTCAGAATAATTACTACAAGGATGATGGTTTAATATACTTGTCTTCTTGTATGGTGTCTTGGTTGTGAATGGGATTTGAAGGCTTTATCTGTTACTCACTTTTCCATAGTTTAAGATATCACAGGGATGGAAGTTTGGTTTTCAGTTCTTTGGTTCTTATTAAAATAATGTCTCTTGGCTTCAAGGTCACTTATTTTCTGGATTATTGTGGAAAGGTAGGAAATGGCACTGTTCACAGGGGGACACCAGACTGGCAGAAGGTGCCATTGGTAATTGTGGAAAGGTTGTGAGTCATGTGCATGGACTGTTATACAGAATTAATAAAATCAAACACTGGGGAAAATTACGGTTGGTTCACAATGGCAAGGAATGAAAATGAACTTCAATGTTGATATAATGATGGATGATATGGCTAGTGCCCTTTAAAATACATATTTATTGCTCGTATGTTCCTTGGTTGTGGAAGAAAATTGTCGACAAGTAGAGTTTATATATTTTAAATCTCGAAAGTTCAATATTCCTATAAATCAGAGTTGAATAATTAGAATTAACATAACTAATCGTCAGTTTCACTGTGCAAAAGCTCGACACTGACCTTGAACGTCCGGCAGTGTCCCGATCCTACCCTTCTCCGCCACTCCCTCCTTCTCACCTACAGTATCCTGGTGCAGTCAGCTGGTATTTGAGGGTGCGCAAATGCGAAGGAGCCATGTCAGTAGATTTACTGGCACGTTAAAGATCCCCTTGGGGCAACATTCCGGCACCCCGGCGTCTCAAGAAGCCGCAGTCGTTACAAGGGATGTAAAACAATAATATTATATTACCACCTACAATATTGTTGTACCCCTAGGGTACGCTACCATCATCCCCTAATACTAAAATCCCCGACAAATCCAAATTCCAAACACCTACTTCAGACATCTACAAATACAGCTACAAAATTATAAAACCAATAAATTATCACCTCTATGAACTAAGGTAGCCTCGTGTCCCAGCCAACGACCCCAGGGAGGGCTATGACTTAGAAGAAATGTACGGATACCGCAGACGTAGCATGAGGAATCCATAAAAATCCCGGGAGGTCATGCCCCCAGATCAGTCTGTCTAAGTGCTACCTACGTGATGAACCGCTGCCGCTAGCTGAAGGGTAAGTGACTCAAGCGATCACTACACGCACAATCACACTACACTCCCATCCCCCTGTGCTTAGACTGTAATAATTATTTATTTCTTATTAACTAAACTGCTATTTGCTAGAGTACTTCCAAATCAAAGTACTCATTAAATTCAAACGTAACAGAAGTCACTGGTCTTGTCCTTTATTTAATTAGCTGATAAGATCCTACCCTTTTAGCTTCCCCTTTAGGTAGGATCTAGAGTTAGCACTATTACTTAATTGTTTCGTGACGTCAGTAGAGTGTCACAGCACCGCGCTAACCTCAGCAGGCTCACTCTTAGTTCGCCTGCTCACGACTTGTAGCAGACCGCATGGTACAGTTGTCGCGCACAGAATAATCATTAAATTGCCTTTCCTTACACACCCTCACCCGGAACTACCCCGCTAAGCAGCACATTGGGGAGTTCTCCTTGTGGATCGTACTGACGATCGCAAACCACTAGATAATCCCTACCTCTTACAAGTAATTGCCAAGCTTTCCCCCTTAGCTTTGTCACTAATGAAATACGATTAGTGAACGGAGACCTTATTACTACACACCCAATATCGTACGCCCGGAACACATACAATCCACGAGCGCAGCAAGTTCCGCGCGCGCACCAGGTTGGTTACCGTATCTCCGCCAACGCACACAAGTGCTAATACAGCCACGCCAGCCACTGGGGAAACAGTCACTAACCCCAGAGCAGAATAGAAAGCTTGCAAACCTATTAGAAGAGTATAAGGATATTTTTGCACATTCCCTTGCCGATTTAGAAGTGACCGACTTAATTCACCACCGTGTCGAATTGACCAATGATGCTCCGGTTCACCAGGCACCTTACAAGGTTAGCGCCAAGGAGAGACAAGCCATAGAAACACAGATTCAGGAGATGTTGGAAGCCGGCATCATCCATCCCATTGTGTCCAACTATAGTGCTCCGGTACTCCTTACCCGTAAACCCGATGGTTCGCATAGGTTTTGCACAGATTATCAACGCCTTACTAGACTGATTAGGAGTGACAATTACCCGCTAGCGCGCACAGACACTTATCTAGAAACCTTAAGCGGAGCTAAATATTTCTCGATAATGGACTGTTATTCCGGATTTTATTCAATCCCTGTCTATGAACCCGATAGGCATAAGTTGGCATTTGTCACCGAGAACGGCCTCTTCGGTTACGCCATTCTCCCAATGGGTTTAAATAATGCCAGTCAAACATTCCAAAAATTGGTAGACAAGGCATTCGCCGGCCTCAAATACCGCTCGGTATTAACCTATATAGACGACATAACAGTCTTGTCACAAACATTTGAAGAACACATTATACACTTGAACGAAGCTTTTGACAGGATTAGGCACGCTAAATTGAAGCTAAAGCCATCCAAATGTCAATTTGCAAAAACGAAGGTCCACATTCTCGGTCACATTGTTAGCCGCGACGGCATCACACCTGACCCTGCCAAAGTCACCGCTATCACCGACATTCCAATGCCGGAAAACATTAAACAGTTACGTTCTTTTTTGGGCCTTGCAAGTTATTACCGTCGTTTCCCTGCTCCAGCATTTTCAGGAAGGTAGGCCCACCTTCGTACATGTGGATGCAAGCCAATTTGGCATCGGGGCAGCCCTGCTACAAGAGGCCGCTGATGGCAAACAACACCCAATTACATACGCTAGCCGTAAACTTACACCGGTAGAAACCAGATATTCCGCGACCGAAAGAGAGATGCTCGCATTCTCTTGGGCCGTAAATTACTTCCGGACATATCTGTATGGTATCCACTTTACGGTAGTTACGGATCACGCCAGCCTTCTTTACTGGGATAAATTTAAAAATCCCAATTCCCGGCTTAATAAGTTCATATTTAAATTATATGACTAAACTTTTCAAGTTAAGCACAAGAAAGGTAAGGCACACCTTGATGCAGACGGTCTCTCGAGACTACCTGTACTCGACCCACCTGACGAGGATATCAATCATGCCTGGGACTCTTTACCCACATTTGCTGTCACTCACATTGATATAAAACAAGAGCAAATAAACGATCCCCAGTTGGGACAAATTAGGATTGCCTTACAGAATCGCGACCAGGTAGACAGTAAAACTGCCCGCTTATCACGCAGATTTTTTATTGATAAGGACGATATCCTTAGGTACAAATCCACGGCCACACATAACGTCACACCCGTTGCACTTCCCACTACACTCCGAAACCACGTAATGACGGAATATCACTGCCCACCCCTTAACGGCGCACACTTTGGAGTCCATAAAACATATTTGCGCATTCGCAATAAGTACTATTGGGAAAATATGAAAAATGACATCACAGAGTTCATTAAAACTTGTCACACATGCCAGAGATACAAACACCGACCTGGAAAACCCCATGGCTTACTCCACCCCATCCCCGTAGGTGAACTTTTCCACCGCATAGGTATTGACGTAAAGGGTCCAATTACAACATCAGACAAAGGTAACAGATACATTCTGGTAGCAACTTAGTACCTTACCCGATACATTATCACCAAAGCGGTCCCAAAAGCTAGCGCACACCAAATTGCCGAGTTCCTCATGGAAATCATTACCAAGTATGGTATTTTCCACACATTATTATCCGACAGAGGAACAGTTTTCACATCTAATGTTATTACACAGCTCCTTAACTTACTTCACATAAGAGCATATACAACCACTAAGTTCAGCTCTCGGACGAATGGATTAACTGAAACTATGAACAAAATCCTTGGCAGCGCGATAGCTCGTTTTACTAACGACAAGGGCACTGACTGGGATAATTACCTCCCAGCGGTAACATTTAGTTACAACACATCTGTGTCGCAGGCGACCAAACACACCCTGCACTTTCTTTTACACGGATACCATCCGCGCAGTCCGATCGACAACATTTACATCCCACAGGATACACTCCCTAGCAACGCTGAAAGGTTGCAATACTTGTGCACAGCCCGTGATACCGCACGACATAATATCCGCTCCTCACAAAACAGGCAGAAACTCACATATGATAAAACTCACAGACATCAGGAATACAAACCCGGACAGCTCATTATGATATGGTCACCCACTCGCATTAAAAACGTGTCCGAATTCCTTATCCCGAAATGGATAGGTCCGTTCAGAATCCAGAGGAAAATTTCGGACCTAAACTACCTTGTCAACATTCGGCACAACCACAAAATTATTAAGGATTCGGTTCATGTACGGCGTATGAAACCCTACCATTCCCGGAAAACCACCCCCACACTTCGACCCTCCGTGGCTAAGAAACGAAAGCGTTAGATCACCAGCATAAGGAATTAAACTATATTTTTCCCACACATACCTCAAACCCAGGACCATATGAATCAAACGAGCGCCCTATGCGCTATGGCTTATAATAGCCATGCACACAACTAGCGGTCACCGACCGTTCCCCACAATGCATAATACGAAGCTTAATTATAAGTTTGCATGTTTAGTTGTAAATAATATAATAATGTGTACCAGGTTATATTTATTGTGTCCTATGTCTTTCTAGGATTATGAATTCTGTTCGCATACACTAGTTTAAAACAGGTCAAGGCTAGATATATATTTAGTAGCACATTTGCCTCACATTCCCCTTAAGTCCCCATGAACACGGTACGCCAAATAAGCATTGGCAATAGCGCCAATTGCACTATGGCATCTAGTAACCACGGTCTGAAACAGAGGTCAACACCAATTCCAGTTTGGCCCCACACCATAAGTAGTCTTCACTTGCAGAATTCCAAATAGGAGATGCCGACTTAACATTATTAATAATAGTTCCATATTTATAATATGGAAACACTTGTGGAAGACTATCAGGGAAGAAAAAGGAAAGGGAGACCCCTTGGTGGAACAACAGGGTAAAGGAAGCTGTTAAAGAAAAACAAATGGCATGGAGGAAGTGGATAGGCAGTAAAAATGCAGAGAAATGGCAAAATATAGAGAAGCAAAGAAGGCATGCCAAAAAATTGTACAAGAAGAAAAAAGGAAAAGTTGGGAAGGTTTCACGGAAACTTTGAAGGAGGATATCCAAGGAAGTAAAAAGGTTCTATATGGATTGGTGAAAAACAGTGTAAAAGGTAGGGAAAACACAAAATTTGTAAAAACTGAAGCAGGACAGATATTGTATCAAAGAGATGATATATTAAAAAGATGGGAAGAATACTTTTCAAAGCTACTAAATGTTAAATACATCGAACTGGAAGATGAAAAAGAACAAGAAGAAACAATGGAAGAAGAAGAAGAACAAGAAAAGGAGATCACTATGCTAGAAATAGAGGAAGCCATACAGAAGATGAAGAGCGGTAAACCAGCAGGAGAGGATGAGGTGTCCGCGGAAATGATAAAAGCAGCGGGACCAATAGGTGTACAGTGGTTGTATAGATTATTTAGAATAATTTGGAAGAAGAAAGAGATTCCAGAAGAATGGGGAAAGCGATTAATTATCCCGATTTTTAAGAAAGGTGACAAAAAGGAATGCAATAACTACAGAGGGATCACTCTTATCGCTCATGTAGCTAAGATCTTTGAGAGAGTTCTGGAAGGCAGACTGAGGAGGAAGATAGAAGGAGAGATGGAAGAAGAACAGTATGGTTTTAGGAAAGACAGATCAACATTTGACCTAATCTTTGCATTAAGGCAAATGATGGAGAAAAGATGGGAATTTGGAAAAGACATGGTGATGACATTTATTGATATTGAGAAAGCGTACGACAGTGTGCCTCGACAGGTGGTTTGGAATGTATTAAGGAAAAGGAGAGTTAACGGAGCTGATGTCCAAATGTTAAAAGCTATGTACAAATATTGTGTGAGTAGCGTGAAGACCAGTATAGGAGAAACAGAATGGTTTAAAGTGGAAACAGGTCTCCGACAGGGAAGTGTATTGTCCCCCTTACTATTCATCATAGTCATGGATGAAATTCACAAGAATGTTAAACAGAGATTGGGACAAGAGGCAACAAAGGCCATGCTGTTTGCAGATGATATAGTGATATGGGGCGAGGATGAAAAGGAAGTACAAAAACAACTAGATGTATGGAATCAAGAAATAGAGAAATATGGGATGAACGTAAGCCCAGAGAAGAGCAAGACAATGGTAATGTCAAAAGGAAGGAAGAGGAAAGATAGAATTGAATGGGAAAATTCTAGAAGTGGTTAAAAGTTTCAAGTACTTGGGAAGTGTGATCACAGAAGATGGAAGGATAACTGAGGAAATTGGAAAGAGAATACAACAAGCGAACAGTTTTTACCAGAGCATAAGGGGTATTCTGTGGAACCGAGATGTCTCAAAGAAATGTAAAAATGTATTATATTCAACCTACTACAGACCCATACTAACATATGCAGCTGGAGCGTGGACTACTACAAAAAGAGAGGAGAGTAGAATACAAGCCGCGGAGATGAAATTCCTAAGAGGTATAGAGGGCAAGACCAGAAGAGATAAGAGTTAGAAATGAAGAGATTAGAAAAAGGACAGGAATCTTGAAGCTGCAGGACAGGATAGAAACAACAAAGTTAAAGTGGTATGGACATATGATGAGAATGGGAGAGGAGAGAGTACCAAAGAAAACTTTCTGTGAAAAGATGACGGGGAAGAGACCACGAGGAAGGCCCCGAAAGAGATGGGCAGATAGTGTGGGAGTGTGTAGAGAAGAGAGGAGGAAAACCTGAAGAAGTACTAAAAACAGGAGAGGAGTGGTGGAGAGACAGGAAACGTTGGAGGTCCTTAATTCACAACCCGACCCACGAAGCTGGAAACGGGAAATGAAGATGACGATGATGATTTATAATATGTACAGTGCAGGTATGTCTTTATAGGTAATATATTGTAGACAAGGCCTTGCATATGTGATAAACATTGCTCAGCAAGCGAGGTCAATCCTCTGCCCCGACATACGGAAGTATCGAGAGCCGTAATGCTCAATCAGCACTACACGACCCATGCATAGCAACAACTCTTTCCGCCCAGTCATGTAGACTACCACGCTCATACATGGCCGTGCGTAACACGGGTCATTCACACAAATGGAGGACACATAGCAAACCATGGAATGGTTCCTTTACCATAGAAAGGTATCTCAACACTTCATATTTATACAAGCTTATACAGAACGCACATTTTAACCTACTTCACCGCACATAGATTTCCATACACGGTCACGAGCATTAGGCGACCGACTAAAGATTAACTCACCTGTCACAAGGGACGATACATTAACGTACCCTTCCCACACAAATATACTCGCAGCACACAGTTGATAAGCAACGATAAATAACTTAATTGTTTATATATATATACCTTCGGCAGCGACCGATGACAAATTCCGACAGATGTAATAAATAATAGGAGCATACATACATTTCCCATAACACGAAGAGGGACTAACACTCCCATGGCTAATGGCCACATTTAGGAGATTAATACACAACATTTTTACTTACACCCCTTGAGAAAGTGCACGGATTCCAACGGTCACCCCATATTAAGGCGGGATGACAGGCCAATACGATACATTATCACAAAATAGGCCAGTAAGTTGATACATAGGGCCAAACATGATACATTAACATTACAGAACATATAATACAATTTCTATAGGGAACGACATTACTCCAGCAGTAGCGAAAGCACATACAGAGTTACAGACAACGCAATAACACAGGTTAGCCGCAGTGCATACACACAATGGCCTAACATCTACAAGAACACAGGTTAGCGGCCTTTCGCCAATGGAACGCAATACGCATACACTAACGCAGATTAGCGACCTTTTGCAAAGGCATAGAAGTAGACATACAACAACACAGGTTAGCGGCTTTCCCTATAGGCCAAAGCCTATAACACCAAAGCACCGGATTAACGCGCCTATAACACCCCCTTTTTTCCGAATTTTTGGCGTCAAAAATAGGGAGGGGGGGTATAATAGGTGAAAATTTTCCTTGTTATAGGTAAGGATGGCATGGTATAAAGGCACTAAAGGGAGCACCTAGCGTCCTTAAATCAACACACAAATAGTTATAATAGCCCATATATATAGCCACTGCCTTGCATCATCACAGCTGACTGGTCACAGGACTAAGGCAGCTCCGCTGCCGCACAGCGGTGCGTGTGTTGTGTTCAAGGTTACGCAGTGTTGCCACGGTGCGCGGCACCTGAAATAGGAAAGATTTGTTTCTATTACCGACTTTTATAGTTATTGGCACAGTGACGTTCTTCTCCGCAAACCTAGTCAATTCCTGTGCATAAAGCGTACTGCCCAACCTCGACTAGCTTTAAAATTCATTCCCTACAATGCCAAGACTTCTCGCAATTTTGCGTGCTTTAAACTGCAACATTTCGTGATTTACAGCGTGGCTATTGTCTCTTGTTTCTCGAACCCACTCAAGAACTTTTATGTCCACACTTTTATACTTTTCTTTCTTCACACTGCGGAAGGACTTAGAAGTTTTCTTGGGTCCCAATAATTTTTCCTTTTGGTTGCGCCAATACCGAATCATACACGGCTGCACTTCGTATTTACGACTCAACACTTTCACTCCATTTTCTGCAGCGAATTCCAGCACTTCCAACTTGAAGGATGCCGTAAAACTTGTTCTCTCACTCATCTTCAGTCCTGCTTGTGTACTGCGTGCTTCTTAATTACCGTATACACTACACTCCGCCGCGCGAGACCCGTTACTCGTAAGCTGGAGGTTAGGGGGTGTATGTCGTAACAACGCACAAGTGGTGCAGGCAGAAGCGTGGGTTTTACCGTTAACTGGAATGTTGTAGGCCTATTTGCTATATTTTTCTGATTATTTCTCCTTCGCAATTCCCTTTTTTTTTTACAATTTTTTCCCCCACAATAATAGTCGAAAATTGAGAGTGGGTGGGGGTGTGTGTGTTATAGGCGAGTAAATGCGGTAATTCTCTAAAATTCCAGTGACTCAAATGTTGGGCAGTGCCACATGCCGACAATAACCATATTTATGACAGTTTGCTGTTGTCAAATAGCTGATGGTTCTTGACCAGTAGCATGCTTCTTGTATCACTAGATGTGGAGTTGAGTGTCCGGCTCGCTTGTCAGGTCTCCTGTGTTGCACAGTTGCTTGCAGTTCTGTCCAGTCTCGCTGCTTGCTCTCCAGGTGCTATGGTCGAGAATTGACAACTCTGTTAACTCAGGTTTTGAAAGCAAGCCATGAGGAACATTTGAGAATTATATATTGCCACCTCGTCTGACCTCTGACTGTATTGTTTGTGCACGTGGTGGTTAATTATTTAATTCATTATGAGGGCTGACAAATGTGTAATTTCGTAAGTCCGAGTATTTCTATAGTTCGAGGTAGTCTCGGTCCGGTCCATCTTGAATTACCGAGACTCTACTGTACTCTTAATTGCTCAGGGAATGTTTTTGTAACACTTTTTCACTCTCTGATGTATGAAAGTTATGATAATATCCTGGCATGATAAAACATTTAAAATGCCTTTTTTTTTTAACCCATTGAGTGTTTTGACCACCTAGACGTTGCTCAAGAACTTCATTTTTATCATATTCCCCATTTGCTTTTGAGTGCTGAGTCAGTCCCTGGTATGTTTTGCCATCTACACACATCAAAAACGTTTTGCATATTGCTGGCCAAGAGTCTTAGTGGTCTCAACCCCATTAGTCGTTCTTGCGTGCATATATTTCGGCTGTGTATACACGCCTGTGTCAATGAGTATAGATCTATGAGATTGAGAAGATGACCCGGTGAACGTATGCACGACCAATACATCCGAGACCGATACCAACAGGGTGCAACGTTGTGGGGTGGCACCATGTATGGTCGCCGATCCCCTTTTGTGTATATCCCAGGGCATACAGTACGTTATAGGGATACTATCCTGGCACCTGAAGTGAAAGGCTCTGCTGACAATTTCGGCCCAAATTTCACTTTCGTGGACGATAATGCTCTCCCGCACAGAGCTGGCTTTGTGAAAGCCTTTCTTCAGGAGAATGGTATTCACAGAATGGAATGGCTTTCCTATACTCTCGATCTCAATTGTGTAGAGCAGGTGTGGACAGTGTTTAATAAATACTGTAAGTCCGTCCTCACTTTCATCCCCACTGTGCGCCATGGAAGTATGCACAACTCTTTTTGATGTGTGTATTGGGCATTTTGTAGTACTAGAGCTTAGAATTTTGCTTCTGGAAGCAGCTAACAGCCCATTTTTTAGGCATCTGTCCTCTACACCTGAGATGTAAACAGACATGGTGGAATAAGAAGCTAATTCTTCTCGCCGTATTGTGATTTCGGATCAAGGAAAATCACTTTATTTACTAGCAAGGAGCTGCAAGTATTACTTGCCTACTGATTTTAGGAAATAATTTTACTTTGGACGTATTATGTCGACTACTTCCAGATCTATATCTCCAATTTTAACAACCCCTTTTCCTTCTATCTTTCCTCTTGTCATGGAGGAATAACAAGCAAATTCTTCTCGCCGCGTTGTGATTTCGGATCAAAGAAAATCAATTTTTGTACTAGCAAGGAGCTGCAAGTATTACTTGCCTACTGATTTTAGGAAATAATCTTACTTTGGACGCATTACCTGGTAAGAAGACGATGCCTGCACAAAAATATTAATTTTGATTCGTCTCAAAATAAAAATTTATATCTACGTAGGATTTTGAATTTACATTTAGATTGGGGCGTGGTGGCTCAGCGGTCTAGCTGTATGCCTCTCATCAAGGCGGTCCGGGTTCGATTCCCGGTCAATGCATGTGAGATTTTCGAAGTGAAATGCCATGTCCTATGGTTCGGATTCCACGTAAAAAGGAGGTCCCGCGGCTCATGATCTCAAGATTAACGGTCACGTTAAACTACAAGCTACCTTCCTTTTTACATTTAGATTAATAAAGACCCGAAACCTAACCCCCACCACCATCACCCCCATGATAAGTTAAAAAGTATGACTTCTACAATGTTTTTAAAAATGCGTATGATAAAACTCTGGGTTGCCTACGTCCCTTTTGCATATGGCACTCTTTGATCTTGAGTGGTTACTGCTATTTTTTAATGTTTTCTTCCAGTTGTATATATTTTCTTTCATTTGTAAATAAAATTATTTTTAATAAAAGCATTTTAAATCACTCCCTGTTTTTTTTTTCTTCTTTCTGGAAAACTTTAACTGTTGAGGTAATTTTGTTTTAAATGTAAACAATTACTTACAAATTAACTTTTAACATTAGTGAGATAATATTTTTGGCCATTAACATCTTTAGTCAGTTTATATATTCGGTTAACTTTAACAAGCCTGGCTTCGACTCCATATCCAAACTGAACTTCTTATCGAAGAATGCCTCATGCTATGCACAGAGTTGAGCAGCATATCAGCTGGACTTGCCCACCCTCCAGTTGAGAACAGCTGGTCAAAGAGTCCATCATGTGCTTCTGGCATGGAAGAGTTTATGGTTGATTGCACATTAAAGAAAACGGGAGTGACTGGCTGTGGTGTTTGTCTCTGGTGTTTCTGTTCTCTCTCTTACGTGCCTGTCATTGTGTTTCTCTTCATCTTTTCTTGTTTAAAATTTAAAATGAATTTACGATCATTAGTCTCCAAACATTGGAATATTTCAAAATATTCCATTATTTCCTGGATCATTTTATATTAAAATAGCATACCTAGTTTCATTATTGTGGGCCTGAACCGCCAGTCATTACTGGGACCTCTGTAATGTGTTTCTATTGCTTCTTGTCGTGTTGTCTCGGCCTGTGTTTTTGGTGTGTTTCTTGTGATGTCATATGTCTGTGTAATTGGCTAACATGTCAAGCCCTTGTGCGAGTTACTGTATATACCTGAATACAACCTGCATATTTTTTCCAAGAATTGGAAGTGAAAAATTGAGGTGCAGGTATTATTTGAATCAAGGTTGGTACCGTATTATTCCCTTCCACACTTGGATGGCATCATTTGCTTACTATACACTGAATATAAAAAGACTAGAACCGCACCTCCGAACATGCACCATGACTGACTCCCATAGACGCTGGAATAGCGCTCTAAAGATGGCTGGTGGAATGTGTACAGTATTTTACCAGCCGTGTTGCTGTTCGTAATAACTCAGTATCACCTTCCATGACTGTCAAATGGATCCTAACGACACCGCGGTGGAACATATTTTAGCATGAATATCGTATGCAAATTCAGTGGTGGAGTGAATTAAAATTGAATCGGTCATTTCTAAAAGGCCCTTTCTGACATGTTACTTATTGCTGTTCTAAGGAGCATAACTACGAGGTCATCTGTCCCTTTTCTGACATGTTCGGTGAAAAAAGAACCCCAATCCATGCTTAACTCAATTTCACCAAACATGTCAGAAAAGGGGCAGATGACCTTGTAGTTATGCTCCTTAGAACAGCAATAAGTAACATGTCAGAAACGGCCTTTTAGAAATGACCGATTCAATTGGTTGTTAATGACATTACTCTTATCTCCAGCCATATGTATACCGTAATGTCTCATTACAGTATCGACTCTTGCGGCTGTGAAGAATGCTCCTGACAATGGCCGACTGAACACCTGTTTTACCATGAACTTAATTATTCATCGGCGATGAAGACCACAATTGTCTCGTGACGCTAATCTTATCACTTGTCATGCCTTCACCATAATATCTCATTATCGACTACCTCGGCCACTGACAAACACTCCCAAAAAAATCTTTTTATAATTAAAGTGTGAGTATTTTTCACTTTCATCTGTCATCGGCATAGTTTCTGCTCCATAGGTCATTATTGGTAAGTAATAGGTCTTGTACATTACTTCTTTAGCCTTCAATGGGTTGTCTTTATCCCAAATTAAACTCCGAACCTGTTGATAGAACACACTCCCACATTGTATTCTCTTGTTGATCTCCAAATCAAATCTTCACTTGCCATCAATTCACTTCCTAATGCTTGCCACGGTGGGTGAGTGGTCAACGTGTCGGTCTACTAACCCCAAGCTTGCAGGTTTGCTCCTGGCCATGGTAAGTGATTTTTGAAAGGCGACAAAAAATGGTGACACCATGTCATACGATGTTGGCATGTCAAAGCACCCATTTGAATTCTTAGCCCGTGTTCAAAATGGCAAAATTAATCTCGTGAGTTTCCGCCAACACAAAGTTCCTCATTTCTCTACTAGAAAGTGCTATAGTGTTCAATGAGCTTAGATATCTAACCTTGACTTTCATTGTGCTTCAAGGAACAATGAAATTCGGCATGCAAGCTACCCTTTGGTTGTCAAATAGCAAAGCTCGCACCCAGCACCCGAGGCCATACGATTTTATTACTTCCTAATATTTGAAGTGCTCTACTACATCCAGATCTACATCTCCAGGTTTTAACAACCCCTTTTCCTTCTTTCTTTCCTCATGTCATTGCCATTGTCTTACTTTTCTCTACACTGATTTTCATTTCCCATTTCTTAGTTATCACATAAATATAGGGTCATCGAAAAATAATGCCTAGATTTTTAATAATCCCTATAAAAATCTATTAATGGTAATATAATGGTTTTGGTCTTAAAATGCATGGAAAAGATAGGTTTTTTGACATACCTTAGTAAGTTTCAATAGGAGTTCGTTTGTTGCTCTGCAGACGTGTAATCTATGGTTCACTTCGTGCCATGTGCGTTGAATCATATCTGGAGTAACAGTAGAAATGGCGGCAGCAATTCACTCGCAGAGATGCACCAAATCACGAATCTTTTCTGCGTAAAGAACAATTTTTATGACCCCCAGAAAAGAAATCCAAAGGGGTTAGGTCTAGACTTCTTGGAGTCCAGGAATTGGGGGGCTTCTCTGCCAATCCAACTGTTTGGGAAGCATGCATCGAGTGTATCGCGTACCGCGCGAAGGTAGTGCGGTGGAGACCCATTTTGCATAAGAATGACACTCCGTCCAGTCTGTTGTTCAATGTCTTCTATTTGAGGGAAGACAAACTGCTCAAGCATCATCATAATCGTTTCTTCGCTCCAGCAAGCCAGGTGCGGTTATAAATGAGCCGTCGCCAATCTGTCCTGTCCATCCATAACTGTTGTTCTTGTATTTGATGCCAGTTCTTATCTCTAGCTTCAAGGTCCTTATCAATTTGCTTCTCCCACACATCGCAAGGTCTTCCTCTTAGTCTCTTCCCGGGGTCACTCTGGTCAAAGTACACTCGAGGTATCCTGTGTGGAGCCATCCTCTTCATGTGACCATACCATCTCAATCTCTTGAGTTCGAGTGTCTCCAGCAGGCTCCTTTCCAATCCCAGTTGTTGTCGGATATCCTCATTCCTTATTTTGTCCATTTTCGTCTTTTGAAGCCAAGAACGGGGGAACTTCGTTTCTACTGTCTGGAGACGACTGTTTTTTGGTCCAGTAAGGGTTGCTGCTTCCAGTCCATATGTTAGTATAGGTATTAAGTATATCTTGAACAAATTAATCTTGGAAGCTTGTGGAAATGTTTCGTCCCAAAGTAGCTGACGCACTGCCTGATAGAAATCGGAAGCTTTCTGTATTCTGTTGTTAATTTCTTGATGTATGGTATTGTACGGGGGCGTACTCAAGCATGTCGAGGTAAATTAGACCTGTAGTTGCTTTTTCAGCGAAAAAGAATGTTCCAATAACTTGGTCATGAAGTAACACCTTGACTTGGGGAGAATGACAAACATACTCGTGGATTTCGTTAGGCAACTAGTCCGCGCATACCAAGGTCATGCTAATGTATTAAAGAAAAATTGCGCTGACCAGTTACCGCACAGTGAATGAATCCCTTATTTAACATAAAAGGTTTCGATGTTATCATTTTTTTAAATCTAGGCAATATTTTTCAATGACCCTGTATAGGCTATCAGACAAATTCAACACACATTCAGCTACATGGGGCTGATGACCTAGATGTTCCAAGCCCCTAAAATGAATTAACAACAACATTAGTCTTAACTGCTACATATAGTCTAATATTGCATAGTATTCTCATTTGTAGCAAGCCTGAATAGTTAAAAGGGACGCAGAACCAATAACACTATTATCATTTGTAAGAATCGTCTCCTTCGTATTGGGCCAAGAGTCCCGTTATGGTCTTCCTTCCATCGCTTCATCGGAATTCATAGAAATCTTCTTCCTCTAGGTTGGTGGCGTAGTATCTCATTTGTAACAAATTTGTTACAAAATGGTAAATATGGAAATCGTTGGCTGTAAAACGTAAAATTTTGAATTCCAAATGCTAAATACCACACACTCTAGTTATGAACAATCTAATTAACATGGTAAGAACAAATGTATATTTTCTTTTGCTATGGTGTGCATATCTGTTTATATTGTTTATCAGCATATTATTTGTAATGATGATACGATTATAGAAGTAAACCAAATCATGGGCAGGCTTAAAATGACTTTTCCACCAGTCTCTAGTAATTATGTCGTGTCCACCTGTTTGAACATCCCTTGATTCGGTATTTGATGATTTCTGTTCCAGAAATTCACTGTAAGTACTTGGCATTGTGAGCTTTTCATCACTCTTGTTTTTCTTCTCTTTTTTTAAACTTGTGATGTGTGTGTGTGTGTGCATGGTGTGTGCCATCTCACTCCTGGGAAACGTAACGGGAAGGGGGTCTCTGTGCAGGGAGGACCGTCGAGGTGCTGCCGGGTACAGCCACGAGGGGGCTGCCGGCACCAGCTATGGCAACTACGGAGGCTCTTGGGGTCACGAGAACTATAACTCCCAGCACGCTTACGGGAACCATACCAATAGCCAAAGGTAACCAGCAGGGCGATGTTGCATGCATGCATGTGGTGTAGGTGGCTTTAGAAGCTTCCCTCCCGTACCATATTCTCTTGATATATGACGTCAGCATGAATGTTTTCCATCTTCTAGTAACTTCAGGTGGCTACTTTTAATTACTGCATGCTTCCACATTTAGGAGTCTTTGTCCTGTGTCTTGTCCTTTCCATCTGTCTGCTATGTTTCGAGATAAAGAGTCCAAAAGAATGCAAAAAAAACCTAGCCTACAATACCATTCTAGAAATGGAGATTAGAGAGTAAGAGTGACTACTGATTGGCCACACAATGGACACAAACAATACAGTTTACTACTTAAGTGTATTTCATTTATGTTTAAATTAATAAGGTATCTAATCCTATTTTAGCTTTATGAAGAGTCTGAAAGCAAGAACGAATATGTTGCGACATACTGTGTTATCAGACATAATAGCCCGCTAGCAAGAGTCATCGAAGGGATGTTCATCAGAATGCCTTCCTTCGGAGGGGAAGTAAAGCCGGCGGGCCTGTATCATAGATCTATGGCATGTAAAAGGCCCTTCCACAGACTACACTTGTGTGAAGCCAAATTTGTAGGTTAGATTTCATAACGCTCTAAAAGTTCCTACATTCGTCACCAGGTGCCCGTTGCAGTGGCATCTAGTAACCAAGTCCGCAGCTAGATGGTAGCAAAAGTAGGAACTACTTGAAAATTGAGTCTGCAGTCCTTACCTTAATTACAGATCACACTAATACAGCCATCACAATTAACACCGTTTTTCAGACTGATTCTACACACACCCTAAGGACACGGGGCTACATGACCATGTTGTCGCAGCCCCTAAACTGAGGAACCAGCAAGATGTCGACTACTCTGGATAACAGGCAATTATCTGGGCATTTTAAATCCCAAGAAAACTCGGGGACTTACGAGGAAATTTTCATGACACTCGGGAATTTATTATTTTCAAGGTGCAATCTTTATATTGCAAATTATCTATTCTAATTTTGCCAGGCAAAGCATATTCTAGTAAGTGTTTAAAACATATTATGTTCTTTATTATGATATCCATTATTGTTAAGACATGCTGAAATGCTGTTTGCTTACGTACTTGGGCTTGGTATAGGATCAGTCAATTAAATACTTCCCGTGTATGGGTGAACTCAGACTGATGGTCAGAGTCAAAACTAAATTGAGCGTTATGATGAATAAGGTAAAAACACATTTACAGCAAGAAGCAAAGAAAGAGAGAACAAGTTGCTTTAACAAGTTAACATTTATTTTGAAAGCAATAACAGGATAATAAATACTTTGTGTATATTACCCTTTCACGAATTGATTGCCGGCGGTCGAGATGGGAACTATTCTCTGTTTACTTGTGTCACACGTCACTCTGCTTCGTTGACAGGTACAGTTGCGTGTGTAGGATATGACTCAGCTCCAGGAGCTGTCCGCGGTGACGTAAGTTTCTGTGACACTTATCTGTGCTTCTAAGACAGGTATACTCTGTGAGCTGCCAGAATAGGATTAACAGTTCTCGCCTTGCCATGTGGTAAGTGTACAAGGTTGCCAAACAGTTAGAAAAACAAGTGATCACACTGTACAAGCCAGTGACAAAGCTAACCAGGAACTGACGCACGTGGACTGTGATATTGCAACGCAGAGTATTTTGACATCAACTATGCGAACGTGGACTGGTCAAGAGACAGAGGGGTGATGACTGACGTGAAATTTCCGGTCAAATGTCAATACCCTTCAGGCAGCTCACAGAGTATAGTGCGTGCAATGCTGCTCGACTTATGTGCAGACTGTTCTCTTGTCATCACTGTGTCCTCCTCTTTACCCTGTGGGGCTCCTGCTACAATAATCAACAAACGGTGGCGCAGCCATACTCATCAGCAATCAAATCTGTAATGGGTAATAACAACATGTTCAAACATTATATAACTGAAGTACATTCAAATATTTTGTAAAGAATATACGAGAACCTGATCGAGGTTTGCACAACCAAAAGCTTTTAATAGCTCTATGAAGATTAGTACTTGGGGGACATTGCCCCATTGACCTGAAGAGCAGAAAAGGCTCTAAAGAGAAAGTTAAGGGAGAAGAACTCACTTCTTTCAAACACTTGGGATCTGTGTGAAAGAGAAGAAAACAGATATCAATCTTAAATTAAACATAATACATAATACAGTTGATCAGACTAATGTCATGATCAACTGAAGACAGGAAGAGAATGAACTATACAAAAATATTTTAAAGTTTTTAATGTGTATTATGTTTAATTTGTTCAAGACTGTAGTGTGTTTTTATGAGTGACTGTATGTGCATGATGTTCTTTTTACTTTGTTCAGGGTTTTATGCATAATGTTTTAACGGCGTCAATTTTGTGGCTGATGAAGGACCGTTCAAGGGTTCGAAACATGTCCCACAACTAGTGCGTTGTAGCACATAATCATTGTATTGATTGACGGAGATTGTTCCATAAATCAAATAGGTAACTTTTTCTCGGCTCGGTGGATGGAAAATGTAGTTCTTGGTTGCGTTGTAATCCTTATACATAAAAAAAGGTATGCTGTATGATTGTGAAATACGTAAATTAATTAACTTATTTTATATCGGTTTGTATTTGTACGGGGAATTGGGACATGGTTCACCAGTTAGCCGCTCCGGTGAAAGCTGTACAACGTTGCCAAGATGGGCTCCATCACGCGTCATGGCGCGCCTCGCTCGGAAGTGATGGGCTCCATATCAGCAACGCTGTACAGCATTTCCCGGAGCGGCTAGCTGGTGAACCATGTCTTAATTCCCTGTACAAATACAAACCGATATAAAATAAGTGAATTAATTTACGTATTTCACAGTCATTCAGCGTAACCTTTTGATGTATAAGGATTACAACGCAACCAAGAACTACATTTTCCAACCACCCCGATCCGAGAAAAAGTTACCTTACAAAAATGATAACAACTTTCGTTCTTGAACACACAAAATTTTGAAATTAATAATCCAGTTATCCAACATTCCAATGTATATTGTGTTAAAATTTGGATTCGATATGATGACTGGTTTGTGAGATATTTTTAAATGTGACGCATGGTTGAAACACGCTTAAGAACGGGCACTTGTTGTGTTTCAACTGCGATAAAAAATATTAAAATATAAATTAAAAATTCCAAACCTACATGAACTAACGTAAAATAGAACAATGAAAATGATGTTATTGGATTTCATGTATGTCTATTGGTTACTTCACAAACAACCTTCAAACTCGAATGCACATAATATTTTGGCCGACAGTAGTTTAAATTTTGAAGTATAGTGATAAAGGTTACTTAGCCATGTCCTCGTGGTGGAACTTGTAGGTTAAACAAGTCGTAGATAGCACTGCGACACACAAAATTGGTGACACGATGTGCAAGTAGTAACATACTTGAAGTAAACAGAAATTTAGATATGATATGCACAGCAATAACTGTAACAAGTCGTAAGCACTTTCGTAGATTTAATAACTTGGAGGTAGCATGCCGTTGAACTCATCTTAAAACTGTTGGAAGTTCCACTGATGGAAACTTGGAACTCCTTTAGACTGGCACCAAGCCTATGCACTTGTAAAACATGCATGATGCACTTTATAACTTTCAAGAGTTACACTTAAGAAATTAATGTTTGCTTAGCAAACATAATGAAGGTTTTGACTTGACAAAACATGTCGTTGAGTAAGCGACGAAGTAACCATGTATGGTTATGTAGGGTTCTTTTCTTTAAGACATGACGAGAAAATTAAGTGAAGCTTCCAGATACTGAAGTACTTAGACTTAGTTCCACATGGCGAGAAAAGTCCCGGTAAACAGGAGACTGGTGCTCGAAGTAATCACTTACAAGATGTCGTGGCTAGGAGAATGACTGGTTGTCATTTAGAAGTCCTGGATGATGTATCGCAGATGTGGCAAGTTTGTCAGTTGTTGAACAAAAGACAGGTGTTTGAGCAGTTACTCTAAGTATTCACACAGTTGCAAAAGAACTTGGCCGCTTACATAGCAACCCAGATGATGATCTCGATTATTCTGGGACGAAAAGTGCTGCGATTGCCCAAGGCAGGAAGGTCGACCAATGAGGATGAAGCAATGGCTGTCAGTGAGTCTTGCTTGATGAGAAGTAATTGATATATCACTAAAACGGTACTAGAAAACGTGTCTTACAATCAAGGTTGTATAAACAAAATATGTAAGTAACAAATATAATATTTAATTTAGAATAGAAGAACAAATAAATTACGAAATAAGTTACCAGCATGTGAAAATTTTAGATTATGAAAAAACCGAATAACATTTGATATTCTTGAATTTTTCTCTCGTAAAATTAGAAATATTAAATTACTGATTACCGGCTTAGTAGCCTTTCACAAATGCGTACAGGGGTTAACTGAAGTAATATGGCCCATATTATGGCCATTAACGTTCCTCTGACTGATCCTGGAGAAATCGAGTAATTCTCTGGGAAATCTTGTTGGTTTCTTCTGGTAGATACCCTGGACGGGCATTTTAATTCTCTATACTACAACCCCCAGGGGCTCACTTCTAGTGGGCATGGGTTGGCGACCACAGGGCCCCAGCTGAGTCCGGCATGGCTTCCACTTACTTGTGCCGGGCTCCTCTCCGTCTTCTTTCGTGTCGACCTAACTTGGTCAACTCTTGTTCTCTTCCGACAACGACGGTATTAGGGTATCCGAGGCCTAGGGAGTCTTTCACTTTCCTGCCTTAACTGGCCCTTGTCTCATCTTTCCTGATTCCTCCTTCTGTGAGGGGTCAGCCTTCTTTTTCTTTTCCTTTTACTTCCTGCCTTGTGCTCAAGGCCCTTAAGGAGGCAGGGTGTATGTAGCCCTACCACTTCTGGTGCACCGTAGATAATGCTACACCCTCAGGGGCTCACGGCTGGTGAGTTCGGGAGTTAGCGACCCCAAGGGATTCCTGAGCTGGGTCCGTTTTCCCCTTTTGTCCCTTATCTTTGGGGCGGACCCTCTCCTCTTTTCCTTCTATTTCCTTTTCTCTTTAAGATTCCCGCACTGTTTTTGTTACTTGGTTCACCGTGTATCTAAATTCCCTTTTAGCGTTTTTTTTAAGGCATTTTTGATCTACGTTGCATTTTGTACGTTTTTTCGATCTCAATTACATCTCGCGATTGTTTTCAACATCAATTGCATTTTGTAAAGATTGACAATCTAAATTGCTTTTTAGTAAGTCTTTCAATGCAGGTAGACGAGCCTTTTAGTGAGTATTTTGAATTTCAATTGCATTTTGTAAGTATTTTCAACCAAAACCTCATTTCGCACGAATTTTGAATCTAAATTGCATTTTGTTTGGTGGGCATTTTGCACATATTTTGATTCTCAATTGCATTTTGTGGGTATTTTGAATCTAAATTACATTTTGTCAAGTATTTTCAATCTAAATTGCATTTTGTAAGTATTGTCAATCCACATGAGTCGTTTGAATCTACCGTACATTTTGTAAGCATTTTCAATTTCAATTGCATTTTGTAAGTATTTTGAATTCCAATTGCACTTGGTGAGTATTTTGAATCTGAACCGGCTTTTTTCAATCTAACTTGCATTGTGTATTTTCAATTTCAATTGCATTTTGTAAGTATTTTGAACCTCAATTGCATTTTGTACGTATTTTCGATCTCATTTGCATTTTGTAAGTATTTTGAATTTCAGTTGCATTTTGTATGTATTTCGACGCTACATTGCATTTTGTACGTAATTTGAATCTCGCCTACGTCTTGTGGGTCTTTTTTCAATCTATTCTTTTTGTGCAACTTTTCGTTCTAAATTCCCTTTTGTAAGACCATATTGTGAGTTGTTTCCATCTGAGTTCCTTTTTGTACGTATTTTCCGTCTCAGATAATTTTGTTCTGGTTTCCATTTCATTATCATTTTCACTATCACCCAGATCATTAGGGGCCGATAACCTCGATGTTAGGCCCCTTAAAACAACAATTATCATCATCTACACTACAATAAACTCTCGATTATCCTTGTATATGCGGATTTGAGATCACATGGACAACAAGCATAATCTTTCCTAAAAATGACACTTTTATTTACTAAGCTTCCCACATATGATAGACACAACAATTTGTGTTATAAATTTCTCTATTTGCTTGCAAGAAATATACTTTTTTTTTTCTGTCTCAATGATTGATTTGCTTTCTTTCTTATAACAGTCCTCATTTTCCGGAACATTGAAAGGTGTGTGTAGACAAATGAGTCTTGTCGTGTTCTCTAATAATAAATGTATACAATTTGATTCCTCGTGCGTAATGGACTATTCCTCCTTTATCTCTTCCTTACTGGATCGAGTTTCTTTTTGTGCACCTACACTTTTTGGTGTTTACGATGTCCACATGTGTATCACTCAACTGTTCTAAACTTAGTTTACACACACCACTATTCAACGACTCTTGGAATGATTTTACTAGTTTTGATGCTGATTGAACCTTTTCTAACATGTTTACATTTTGTCTGCATTGTCTTGCTACTTCACTAGTAACTTTAGTCACACTAACCGAAAAGCGTTTGTGTTGATGACTAACCAGACAATGGCAAACTGCTTGAGGCATGGTAAATACAATCAACAATACATCCCTATCGGTACCGTTTAACTGTAAGCCTTTGCTAGGTGGGAATTTGTTTTAATTAACACAAAACGAGAGGTTTTCTCTTTGCTACACCGTGAATGGATAATCAATGGTCAGTTAATTGAGGATTTACTTTACATGTACAATACATAGCTAGAGTCCCGGATTTTTGGTTTTAACGATATCCGCGAAATATTTCAGCAAATATATATATATATGTTATCACAAGGCTATATTTATCCTAAATTTTGAAATTAAACCAGTTATACAACATTCCAATGTATATTGTGTTAAAATTTGGATTCGATCTGATGACAGGTTTGTGAGATAATAATTCTTAAATATGACGCACGGTTGAAACACGCTTAAGAACGGGCTCATTTTGTGTTCCAACTGCGATAAAAATATTAAAATATAAATTAAAAATTCCAAACCTACATGAAATAACGTAAAATAGAACGATGAAAATGATGTTATTGGATTTTATGTAGGTCTGTTGATTACTTCTCAAACAACTTTCAAACTCGAGTGCACTTAATAACATCCAAAGCTCGAGGTTATGGATCGAGTTTACATGGGTTGGATGTTTTCTTCTTTACCTTTCATGTACAGTACAATACACATACTAATACTGAATGCCTACATTTGTACAAATATTTTGTTTGGTTATGGCCAGTATCTATAGTCTACTTACCCCAGTAAGTCTCGCTTTTTCCCTGCTTTTTCTTTTTTCTTTTTTTTTTTGAGCTTGATAATGTCTGCTATATTTGTCTTCTTAGACAAACAGTAGTTTTGAATTTGTAATTCTGTGATATATCAGAGTGCAGGTACTGATCAGTAGAGACGGGAATTTTCCTATTTGCCTATTTTATTCCTGTGTTTAGAAACGTAGGCTTTCGAGATATAAATCCGTTTTAGGTTCTTTTAGGCTAGATTTAGTTGGTTTTATTGTGCCTATACATGCCTATTTCAAGGGTTTGTGCCTATTTGGGGTATAACTGCCTATTTGATGCCTTTTGACTGTATTTTAAAGTGCATTATATTGCAGCTGGTGTGCTCGACAGAATTATATTCTCATTTCACAATATGTGTTTACCCCACGAACAAGAATGGGATTTCTCAGAATTCACCAGAAATAGCGACTGGGATCTCGATATAAAGCCTCCAAACTTAACAAACCTTCGTTTTGTATTTCGCTTTTCTTTATATTGAAAATTTACCCGTTAGTATGTGTGTGAATTAATATCATAAACTTTATGCTGATTGAATAACGAAAGAACTAACTTAGGTTCATGTTTTCGCATTTTTTCAATTTCGATATTAAGCCTCCTAAGTTAAAAACCCTTCGTTCAGGTACCGTCCCCTTCAAAAGCCGCGTTAGGTTGGCGCTGCAACCTAACGGTGAATTAATATACCATATATCTTGTACGCGTCGGTGTATTGAATGGGCAGGCAGTGTAAAGCAGCTTGGAGGGATGCGATCTAGCTGGCAGTGGGTGTAGCATAGCCTCTTACCAAGAGCTACTGCTGCTGTGGAGATGGCCAGCCTTGCTATTACTTCATCAGTTTATTTTCTGCTTTTATTAGCCTTTGGTTGGTTGGTTCCTCAGTTTAGGGGCTGCGACAACGCGGTCCTGTAGCCCTGTGTACTTTGGGTGTGTGTAGAATCTGTGTTAATTGTGATGGCTGTATTAGTGTGTGTATCTGTTTTTTTATTTAAGTAGAGACTGCAACTTAGAATGTTTCAAATAGTTCCTACTTTTGCCGCCAAACGCCGCCGTCAACGACTACTAGGCCTAGTTCAGAACTTAGCTACTTGACGCCACCTCAGTAGACTCTTGGCAACGAACGTAGAAACCTAAGAGCGTTGTTTACATTCTTAACCTATCCAATTTAGCTTCACACAGGTGTAATTAGTGGAAGGTTCTTTAACATGCCATAAATCTATGATATGGGACCGCCGGCTTTACTTCCCCTACGAAGGAAGGCATACTGAGGGATTTTTAACGCTCTTAAAAAGTCCGACGGCTTTGGCTGGGTTTGAACCCGCTATCTTGGGCATAGAAGCTCAGCCTGGTACCAACTACGCCACCGAAGCCGCCTTATTAGCCTTTGCTTGAGTGCAAAAAGGCCGAAATCAGAAGAATGAGAAAGACTATCGAAAATTCATGTAGCCAGCCGTTCCTTCTGGGTCCTAAACTATGCGTATGCAAAATTTGGTTGAGATTGGTGGAACGGTGTAGATTTGTATACGGATCAAATCCACTCACCCACCTTCATACATACATTCACTTTTATATATAAGATAAGTATGTTATTAAATTATAAGTTGCTTATTGGTAATTCTTTTTACAGTAATTAAATAAGTTATTAAATTACTAGAAATTTGTTCATGCCTATTTTGTTGCCTATTTAACATGTCAGTGCCTATTTACATGCCTATTTTTGCTATTTTAAGAGCCTATATTCCTGCCTATTTTAACTGTTTTTAGTGCCTATAATTCTCGTCTCAGCTGATCAGCGTACTGTAAAATGCTGTGCTGGCTAGTTTTAAGACCTCAGAAAGAAAATGACTGGATATATTATCGGTAAAATTGTTTATGGTTTTAGTTCTATACAAGAAGTGTTGGGTGTTTTTATTGTCATTTATTACACTACAGTGGGTAGCCAAAATATTAGGAATTTTCTATTCTAATCTCATATTAGGTGTCTGTAACACAGCCTTTGTGGAGGGAGGTGTCAAGGTGTTTGATGAATCCAGTTAATATCATAGCCCTCCCCATTCAGTCCCTCAAGGCTCAGTGGGATTGATGTCCAGGTGAGTTTGGAAGCCTATCAATGTGGCAGAAGTTAGAACTATTACTGTAATCCAGCAAACATGGGGCCTCCACAATAAATAAATGTGGCTTCTGTATTTTTGGGTTATATTCAGTCTATACAGTATTTATGAATCGGTAGGAGCTGAAAAGCATTAAGTCAATAATGGTCATTTTTTAAAGAATTAGTATTTTGAAGTATTGACCCAAGGGCCTTGGAAAGAATTAATTAAGCCTTCTGTTTAAGCTACACACAAAATGTTTTCATCTTGCCAGCAAGAGAAAAAGCACGGAAGCTCACTGGCAAGGCAAAATCCATCACAAAGCAACTTGTTTTGTGGGTTTAAGCCAGAACCCAGTGCTACATATAGTGCGATCAAAGGAGAAAAACATAATTCAATGACTTGCTGCCTTCCAGTGCTGTATACCGCATGTAATATTGGCCGCACTGCACGATTCCCGAGTGCCACAGTGCTAATTTATATTACACAAGCTGTACCCGGCATGCGTTGCAATGCCCATCAAAAGAAGTGTTGACATTGTAATTTTGTTTCTTGAGGTGCTTTTGGATACACAATATTTTCTTCAATTTCCGTTTACTGCCTCTAAGCTATCGTAAAATGGATTTACTAATTTAGAAATATTTGTGGGAGCGTACGCAACAACTCACCAAAGTTTCATCGCATTCGGATGAATGGTATATGAACACATAAAAGATTTTATTTACACGATTTGAGCGCCGTCACACATTTGTTTAATCTACCCGTGCACTACCTATTGTACAATGGATTCGCTAAGTCAAAAACCTTCCCTGCTGTGTGCACAAAAACTCACCCAAGTTTCATCGCAATTGGATGAATTGTATATGAACGCATACGGGACTTGGTTGAAACGCTTCGGGCGTCGTCACTCATTTGTTGAATCTACTCGCGCGCTATCAATTGTAAAATGGATTTACTAAGCCAGAAACCTTCCATGGAGTGTACACAACATTTCACCCAAGTTTCATCGCTATCGGACGAATGGTATATGAATGCATACTGGACTTTGTTAACGCTTTGCGTGTCGTCACACATTTGTTGAATCTACTCGTGCGCCATCTACTGTGAAATGTATTTACTAAGTTAGAAAGCTTCACATAACTGTACACAACGTCTCACCCAAGTTTTATCGCTATCGGACGAATGGTATATGAACACATACGGGACTTGGTTGAAATGCTTCGCGCGTCGTCGTTCATTTGTTGAATCTACTCCTGCGCTACCTATTGTAAAATGGATTTACTAAGCCAGAAACCATCCTTGGAGTGTACTCAACATTTCACCCAAGTTTCAGCGCAATCGGATGAGTGGTATATGAACGCATAGGAGACATACCCACAGACAGACAAACTATCACGTAACATTGATTTTTATATATATAGATTTGTACAGGGTTTAGGTGGTTTTTATGTTACAAATCCGTTTTAAAATGAAATATAGTGTCAAATATTCCTTCTGGTTGGCTTTATGCCGCATTAACATGCCACGGAGCTGAAAGGCATTTAGTCACGTTTGCAATATTGATAAGGAAGGTATGTCTCTAAAATTAAAATTGATAACACAAATATAACCTGAATAGTTGCTTCACAACATAGATAACTAATATAGTGTGTTTGCTAAGTTCGGTTAATGTAGTTTTATCTGTCTCCCGAGAAGTAGTGAAAACTGATTTAATGCTTTTCAGCTCGACCAATTCAATTGTATTACACCTTAGTCAATAAACATTGAATTAATATACATTAATTAATACCAGTTTTGGCCATATTATGGCCTTCTTCTTGTTTTTAAAAGAAAATAAACTATTGCAATTATTACGGAGAAAGTTTTGAAATAATATTTTACTTGTTTTTATTTTCTGTGAAAAATATATAAAAGTATATAAAAATAGTTATTGTTGTATTAAGGGGCAGAACTAAGAGGTCATCTCCCCCTCCCCAAAAAAAAGTTACAAATCAGATATGTAACATATGTGAGCTTCAATTTGGTGATAATATAAACATAATCTTGTAATAATGACATACACATACCTGCCAACTGTCCCGATTTAGGCGGGAGATTCCCGATTTTACACCATTTCTCCTGCCCTCCCGCTTAACGCATTAAGTCTCCCAACTTTTTTCAAAGATCTCGCACGTAATTTCGGACTAAAAGTGCGAGATGACGAAACCTCAGTCATCCATCGAACAGTTCGAGTTTACGTGTGTTTCGATACCGCAGTTTGGCTTCGTATCAATAATTTATAGATACCTTTATTCTCCATAACTACGCGTCCCGCTTAGTTGGATTTGAATATCTCCTCGTTTGAAATAGTCGATGGTTAAATAATTCAGTGTGTATTCGTAGAAGTTTTCAAAATAGCCTGTGGGTGAGAGGTAGTTGTAGGCTGTGGAATATTGTATCTGTTTAACATTTGAAATTATTTGTGTATGACTTGTATGTTGGCATTAATATGCCGATAGGCTTTTGTGATATTTTGATCTGAGTGATTTTGTCGGTTTCTAGGTAATAGGCTATGGCGAAGAAATATGATTACACATCGATAGTCTTCAAAACCTCCCAATTTTTCAGTTTGCGAGGTTGGCAGGTATGCATACAGTAGACTCTCTCTAATTCGGACTAATGGGGGAGAGGTCTAAAGTCTAGTCCTAATTATAGAAATGCTTTCTAAAATATTGTACTGTACAGTTCAAAAGTTCTAAAATCATGCAAATATGCTTTAAAGTATCTACATAAGTTACCTTTTCCGGGGTTGGTTATCCATTGTTAAAGTTTGAAGACAAAAGTCGTCTTGCTAATGCCAAACTCGGTCATAATACTATGAGTAGAAGTACCAGTTTGGATTTTATCCAGCACTCTCATTTTGTCTTCTAAACTTAGCGATGTATATTTACCCCTAACACTATCTTAGTTACTGTATTCTAGCGGGGACAACAGTATGACATTTCCAAACACTTCTAAGCACTCATAGAGATGGGATTTAACACAATGTTACAGTAACTTGTCATGTGGGCTTCAAAAAGCGAACTGAGCAGGCACTGCCTTTCGTGCTTGTGACCAATAATGATACATGTGGTATTTATTATTGGCCACGAGTGGAGTGAACGGGAAGGGAGGGGGATGCGATTGCCATTTTACAATAGATTGCCTTGGTGCGAATGATGTCTGGCGCCGTACTGCGGCGATGGAAACCTGTCCGAATTAGTGAAGCCGGAAATAGTGAGAGTTCACTGTAAATCTAAATAGTTGGTATTTGTATATTCCTATAAAATAGACTAAGAATTTTTCTTTAATAAATATTGTAACATTTATATGATTCTTCGGGGGGTGTTGGTAATGAATACCTAGAGGGATTCTGTTATATAAACACATATATTTTCATCTCTTCTCTGATAATTGTCAATCACAATAAAAAGCCACTTTCATTATCTTAAACACATTACTAATGCCATTCTTCTTCTTCCTTCTCATAATCTACTTCCCTTCATCATTTAACTTTTACAACTAACCAACAACCATCTCAATAGCCCATCTTTCACTTATATCACACCACATTCCAATCTATAGAAAACCTATCCAACCAAGACCAACTACAATCCTCAGACCTTAATGTAGAAAAAACATGGTGGCGATGGTTGCCCTACCAATAGCTAAGGTCATGTCATCGGGCTTGTCACAGTTCGTGTAAATTATTTTTTTCACTCACCAAAGAGCATACAAGATATCACAAGACGAGACTAGGTTCCGAAGAAATCATCATCATCATTTCCCCTTATCCAGCTCCTGCCCGGTCGGGGTATTTATGGCACTTCTCCACTTTCCTCTTTCCTTCCACCATTCTTCTTCCACGATCTTGTCCCAGTCCAGATTTCTTTTTCTTACGCTGTTCTTCACTGAATCAATCCACCTTGTTCTAGGTCTTCCTCCTGCTCTCTTACCCTTGCACTTCGCCTCCAGCATCTGTCTTGGTATTCTATTCTCCTCCATCCTCTTTACATGTCCAAACCACCTTAGTTTATTCTTCTCAATTCTCTCATTTAGTTTTGCCATCCCAACTTCCTTCCTAACATCTTCATTCCTCACTCTGTCTTTCCTTGTCTTTCCTAGGAATTTCATTTCACTGGCCTGGATTCTACTCTCTTGCCTGCTTGTCAGGGTCCAAGTCTCAGCTGCATAAGTTAATATGGGAACATAGTACACTTTATACATTACCTCTTTGCTTTTCCTTGGTACTTCCTTATCCCAAACAAGTTTTCTTACACTTTGATAGAATGCATTGCTCTGCTGTACCCTCCTGCCAATCTCCATGTCCAACCTACCAGTTTGCATCAATTCACTTCCTAGGTATTTGAACGTGTCCACAATTTCCAAACTCTGACTTCCAATTTTCACAGTGCCCTTTCCTTGTCTTTCCCCTCTTGTCATCACCATGGTCTTGCTTTTCTCTATACTGATTTTCAGGCCGTACTTCTCAATATTTTCGTTCAGTGCATCTAGTTGTTTTTGCACTTCTTCAGTGTTCCTTCCCCAGACCACAATATCATCTGCAAATAACAGTAACTTCATTTCTTTATGTCCATATGCTTCCTTTGTTTCCTTTACAATTTCATCCATCACCATTATGAACAAGAGAGGTAACAGCACACTCCCCTGTCTTAGTCCAGTCTTGTTCGTAAACCAATCTGTCTTTCCAACTGGGGTCAGTACCCTGCTAACACAGTTGTTGTACATTGCTTGCACCATTTTCAACATTTCTCTTCCCTGTCTCTTCTTAACCATGGTTTCCCATACCTTCTCTCTGGGGACACTATCATATGCCTTTTCTAGATCTATGAAAGTCATGATCAAATCCTCTCCATATTCCCAGTTCTTTTCCATCACCTGCCTCAAGCTAAAGATTGGGTCCACTGTGGATCTTCCACTCCTGAAGCCATACTGTTCCTCTTGCAACTCTCCTTCCACCTTTCTTCTCATTCTTCTTTCTAATATCCTTTCCAGTATTTTTACTATCTGTGATATGAGGGTGATCCCTCTATAGTTATCACACACCTTCTTGCCCTTCTTAAACACTGGTATTATTAGCCCTTTCTCCCAGTCGTCTGGTACACATTTCCGTTTCCACACACACTTTAGCAGTCGATACAACCATTGCATACCAACAGGTCCAGCAGCCTTTATCATTTCTACACTGATTTCAACCACCCCTGTTGCTTTTCCCATCTTCAATTTCTGTACTGCTAATTCCACCTCCAGCATTGTTATATCATCTTCTGTTATAGAGTCGTCAGGTTGTGTCACTTCCATCTCACCAGTACAATTGCTCACATTCAATAGCTTATCGAAATACTCTTTCCATCGTCCCTTTATTTCTTCTGGGTGTGTTAACAACTCTCCATCTTCCTTTTTCACTAGCTTTGTAGTAACTTCTTTCTTTCCTCTTACTTCTTAGAAGCCCATACAGCATCCTTTTACTGCCACTTACATCTGTTTCCATTCTTCGTGTAAATTCTTCCCAACTTTTCTTCTTTTCTTCTCCTACCACTTTCTTACACCTCCGTTTGCTGTCGTGATACTTCCTTTTGCTTTCTTCCGTTTGATCTCGGTTCCATTCTTTCCATGCAGACTTCTTTTCTTTCACTGCTTTCCTCACTTCCTCATTCCACCACGGTGTCTCCTTCTCTTTCACTCTTGTTGACGTCCTACCACAAGCACTCTCTGCTGCACCAACAAATGCCTTTTTAAAGTGGGACCATTCCTCTTCTATGTTTTCCACTTCAGTAACTGGGATTTGTTGCTTCAATCTCTCCTGAAAATCTTCCTGTACAGTTTTGTCTTTCAATTTCCATACTTTTATTTTACTTTCTCTGATCTCTTTTAGGTTTTCCAATTTTTCCCATCTAAATTTTGCCACCACAGCTCTATGGTCCCCATCAAATGCTTCTCCTGGTAAAGCTGTCACATCTATCAGCTTTCTGCGATTAGTCCTTTCCACCAGAAAGTAGTCGATTACTGATTTTGTTCTTCTATCGCCCCAACCATATCTCGTAATTTTCCTGCTGTTTTTCTTCCGAAACCACGAATTACCCACTATCAGTCCATTCCTTTCACAAAAGTTTACAAGTTCCTCTCCTTCCCGGTTCTTTTTCCCATATCCATATGGTCCAATGACTTATTCCTTTCCTTGTCTCTCGTTTCCGACTTGTGCATT
This sequence comes from Meconema thalassinum, assembly GCA_946902985.2. Classification (NCBI taxonomy): domain Eukaryota; kingdom Metazoa; phylum Arthropoda; class Insecta; order Orthoptera; family Tettigoniidae; genus Meconema; species Meconema thalassinum. The sequence continues at coordinate 123,463,266 of OX336395.1, forward strand.
CATATCTCCCATGATCACCACTTCTACATCTGAAATTACTCTTTCTACATCCTCCAGGAATACTTCAATATCTTCTTCTCTGTTTCCAGTCTGTGGTGCATACACTTGTATGAAGTCCATCACGTCATTTTTCATCTTCATTCTAATTTTCATTATTCTGTCACTCACACACTCGACCACTTCAACATACTCCTCCAGTTGTTTCGAGGTTTTCAGTCCCACGCCATTTTTTGCCTCTTGGCCACCACTCCAGTATAATGTATATCCTTTCCTCAATTTCTTCCTTCCTCTACCTTTCCATTTCACTTCACTCAGCCCCATCAATCCAACATTCTCCCTCTCCATGAAGTCTACCACCTCCTCCACCTTGCTGTCAGGGTCATGACATTCATGATTCCCACTTTCATTTTGGTTACTGGTCGCCCATTTCTCACAGTTCCCCCAGTACCAAAAGAACTGCGCGTCGCCTGCAGGGTACGCCCTAACCTTCTCCGAATCATTTGAAGTGCCATTTCCATTTTAGGCTATTATTACGATGGGGTCGCCACTCCCAAAGGCATTTTATGAAGCTACTGCCAGCTATTATACAGGCCGCCCCTAACATGGGAAACAGACGCTGCACTCATACTATTTATTCCCTGAGTACTGGGTTGCCTCTTCCGCAATCTCCACCGTTCCGAAGTCCATGTTCTCCGCTGCAGATTCCGTTGAGGTCTTTGCACGTAACCCTGTGCACGGGGCCTATGGTATACCCCATAGGACTGGGTCCTCACCAGAACTTAGCCGGTACTGTAGTTCCATGGTATATTACAGTACCGTTGCCCACCCCCGCGATGTGGACGCACCTGGCAAGAATTATCCATGTAGCCAATTATAATTGCCTCATGGACCGGGTTAAGGAGCTGTCTAAATCTAGCCTCCAAGGCCCCGAAGAAATATGCATCAATAATTTAGACTTACCTGAATTAATTTATCTATAGTGCTGGCCTCGAATTATAGGTTTCTTAGTCTTCACCCAAAGGGCAGCTACAATAGTATCACTGTTTCTGTGGTTGAATAAGAAGCTTTTTGGCGAGTTATCACAATTTGTATTTAAGTTCAGTAATATAGATTAATATTATTAGCATAAAATCGAACAGATTCTGAAGTAGGAGAGAAGAAAGTACCCGGTTACTGAAGTGCTGTCCCAGCACATGCAGAGTATTTGTGTGCACAATCGGAATGAGAATAGTTGCCTGAAGTAATCGAACCAACGCTATAGTGATACAATTCAATTAAGACCTCTCGTGGAATTGTCTAAATACTCGGGTAAAATATCACACCGAATTAGTTGATTGAAATATGCAAAAAAGGCGTCGTGTGGATATCTGAACATAATAGGGATGTATAGAGCTAGCACCAACAGAGCGCACTGCTGTTGTACTGGGTAAGCTCAAGGCGCTCTTCATTTGTCTCCTGTGTTCTCGTGCCGCTATTATGTACGAATTTAAGTTGTTTAAATTGTTATTTTCGTGACTATGCTGAGCTATTGCAGTGTTCCTCTTTGCAAAAATCAGGGAAGCCCGTTTTCGTTTCACCAATTTCCACAAAATAAAGAAATGAGGAAGAAATGGTCACATGTTATCAGAAGGAAAAATTTCGGTGAGAAAAATCTGACCGAATATATTAAAGTGTGTTTCCATCATTTACAACCCGATGACTTCACGAAAACTGTGTTGGATTAGTGTGACTTACAAAGGGAAATAATTCCTGTTTTGTACCTATAAACTGATTAGACATTTCGATAACAACCACTGAATTTATGCGTTTGTATCTGAAGGTGAGAGAGCAAGATAAAAACCGGGCGCTGTTCCATCGCTTTTTCCGTGGACCACGAACACAACAAAAATAATTATTTAGGATGAGGCCATACACAAGAAAATTGCCGGATTATCACGATAAGCCTACAATATCGGAATCTGCCGAAATCATCTCCATTGAAGTACGGGAAGAAATCGTCAATATACACGAAGATATGAAAGTAACATTTCTGACTCCCATTTTCAAAAGACATCAATAGGCTACTCGGTCAAATACTTCAAGAATAAATGTCGCAACATTAACAGTCACAAACGTATTATGGTTGGTTTCTTGAAATCAGAATTAATCGTCAACTTCCATCTGCCCGACGGAGAATGTGGTAGCGACTGACTTCTGCAGTACATTCTTGAGACATAGTCAGATGAATGGAAACAGTTCGTGGCTCTAAAGCAGGGATTCTCAAACTTTTAAAGAATTGTACCCACAAGTCCTTTTCCAGGGGTAAGGGAACGATTCTTATTGAGAAATTGACAAAATTACATAAGAACCAAACGTTGCGATGCATTTTCGAGGTACACATTACCGGTATCAACTTTCTTTGATTATGTTTACCTTAAAACACGGCAGATTCATGTAAGCTATCAACCTAAAAAAAATACATGAATCCAAGTCTGTAAGCAGGGGGAACAAGTGAATATTTAAATCTCTGTTTATGATTTAAGTCTTATGGAGATATATTTATCAATATAGGCCTACAATACTTTAGTAATTGTAATCTTTAGGAGAAAGCATGCTGACTCATATTCATTAATTGAATAATAAAGCGTGTTAGAATTGTGTTAATACCGCTGTAAGCCATTAATTCTTCCTTCCTCCCGCTAGTTTTAGTGTCTCTAGTCCGTAGCTCATTTTGCAGCTGTTTAACGCTTAAACGCTGAAAATCGTCCATAATATATTAGGAGATATACCTATAGAATTAATTAATATAGTCTTGGAGTAAAATTAGAGAAGATGTAATTTACTTTAGCTTAGAAAACTCTGTCACAATTTATACATTCCTCACAGCTGACTGGCGAAACATAAGACGATCGCCTTGCGCTTACCCAGTACTACACGAGCGCTATCTGACGCGAACTTTCTCCCGATACATCCCTATTATGGAGATTACCACACACAAAGGACACGATAATATGTAACCATCTAACCTATTAAACACCGATCGACTTTTCTCAGCGTGGTCCTCAAAGAAAACCTCAAAAGCCTCAAACATCTTTATCACGGAGAGTGAAATCTAAAATGGCAGAAGGAGACATACGTGGAGCCGTGAAACTCCTTTCATCCTCAGATAAGCTTGCGCCTGAAAACGAGGATAGGTTTTTACATCTAAAGGATAAACATCCTGAACCAAGTAGAGCACTTATTTTTCCCGATCCTCCTAATGAAGAAAACAAGTTCACAGTATCAGAAGAAGATGTGGTGGTAATTCTCAGTAAATTCCGAAATGGGTCTGCCGGTGGTATTGATGGTTTACGCCCACAACACCTCAAAGACCTAACTGCAAAGGGTAATGGTGTGGCCGGAAAAAAATTACTAACTTCTTAAACATCCCTCTGCAATTTTATGCTATCGGGTCAGGTGAATTCGAATATCCTTCCAATCCTATATGGGGCGAGTCTGTGTGGACTGAACAAGGAGGGTGGCGGGCTCTGCCCTATTGCAATTGGTTGCACTCTAAGAAGGTTAACAGCAAGTCTAGCATGTAATTATGTTCGTGAAGAATTGGCAGAATACTTCAACCCTATCCAACTTGGCTTTGGCACGAAGGGTTCCTGTGAAGCTGCAATCCATTCTGCTCGAGCTTTTGTGAACAAAAATGTCGGAACCGACAAGATTGTACTTAGGATTGACTTCAAAAATGCGTTTAGTGTTGATTGAGATGTTCTGCTGACACATTTCAAAGATAAAGCCCCTTCACTTTACAACTTCTTCTGGCAATGCTATCGAGAACCATCTTATCTAGTTTTTGGAGACAAGATTATCCTTTCTCAATCTGGTCTCCAACAAGGTGACCCTGGAGGGCCCTTAGGCTTTTGCCTGGTCATTCGGCCAATTTTGGAGAAGCTTTCATCTGAACTGAACATTTGGATGATGGCTCGCTTCTAGGGGATCCAACTGTCGTTCTAGATGATTTTTCCTCGATTATTGCGGAATGTAAATCACTTGGTCTTGACATCAGCCGCAGCAAATGTGAGTTGTTCTTCTGCGGTGACAATAAAGATGAGATATTTTCTCGTTTCAACGAGTTATCTCCAGGCATTGAAGTGGTTCCGGCTCTAACTTTGCTGAAGGCTCCAGTCACTGATGGCGCCATTGAACCCTCCTTATCCAGAAAATTTGACGAGTTAACTCTTCTGCTTGGGCGTCTGAAAGATTTGAAGTTTCACATTGCTTACTTTCTCCTAAAAAACTGTTTCCTTGTTCCTAAGCTCATATATATGCTTAGAAGTACTCCTCTATGGAAGATTAGACCGTCGATACAGAGAATGGATGATTTTGTGAAATGCACACTAGAGTCAACTCTTAATACAAATTTAAATGATAGATCTTGGACAATAGCCTCACTCCCTGTTCGTTACGGTGGAATCGGAATAAGGAAAATTGAAGATTTAATGCTTCCAGCTTTCATGTCATCGGTGAATAGTGTTTTCTCTCTAGTCCAGTCAATGTTTCCAGTTATTTCGGACATTGAGGAAATCACTTTTTACGCTGAGGCCTTGGAATTACGGAACTACCAGTTTAACGATCCATCGATCCCTTCAGCTCCTGCGTTCCAACGTAATTGGGACGGTCTCGTTTGCAAAAAAAATAATGGACAACCTGGTATTTCACTCAGATGAGGAAAAGGCTATTCATTTGGCTAGTTTGAAGAAAGAATCGAATTCATGGTTAAATGCCATCCCATCGAGAACAATAGGGACATTACTGGACAACAATAGTTTTAGGATTTCGATGTCTCTCCGCCTTGGATCAACGCTTTGTAAACCTCATACTTGTGTATGTGGTGAGGTCATTTCCGCACGTGGTACACACGGTCTCTCTTGTAAAAGGAGTGCTGTTCGACATTCTCGTCATTTCTCTATAAATGAAACGCTTTGGAGGGCTTTCACTTCTGCAAAATTCCCGTCAATTCTTGAACCATCTGGAATTTGCAGTGACGACGGTCGCCGCCCTGATGGGATGACCATAATTCTGTGGTCGAATGGCAAATGCCTAGTCTGGGATGCAACGTGCTCAGATACGTTGGCTCCTTCCTATATTTCATCATCGTCAAAGGAAGCAGGATCTGTAGCTGAGATCGCCCTCACTCGGAAGAAAAACAAATATAGGAAGATCATGGAGGACTATATTTTCGTGGCCTTTGCTGTGGAGACAATGGGTCCTTGGAGTGAGGACGCAATAAATCTAGTACACAAGCTAGGAAGAATAATAGGTGGAGTCTCTGGTGATCCTCGTTCCAAGACCTATTTGATGCAGAGAATCGGCATAGCGATTCAAAAGGGAAACGCAGCCTGTGTAATGGGGACTATTCCACATAACACTAGTATGGACGAAATATTGTATTTGTCATAGGGTAGTTATTTTAATACAGATGTTTTATTTCAAGATTGTATTGAACTGGCAGATTTATGTAAAATGTGCCTGTTTGTGTAGCTGTAGAAATAAAGTTTTGCATAAGACAAGAAAAAAAAGTAAACATTCGTTGTTACCGTTTGGAATAGTTGTACGCTGGAAATAGGTGATTTAGTCAAGTAATTTTGGTAGGAAAGCACCATCTCCCTCTTGCGGAATTATTGCGGCACACCATCTCGCAATATAAGTACATAATTGGCAAGTTACTCACAACACTTTATTACACACATCATAATTAAAGATAACTTGCAAGCTGTAAGAATCACAAGAGTAGGAATAATGACGGAACACAATGAGTTCACTGTTTGACACAGGGGAAACATCTTCCTTAACCAATAAAAAGGTTCACTGTATTATTTGGCGTGTATACAAGGCAGTGGAGATCATCTGCCAGACTGGTAGGGATTTACGGAGACACATGTTGCTTTATAAGCATTCAACGTCAACGGTTTGGTCTAGCAGTAGATGCTCATTGTGTTTTCCCTTTACGTACTTAAGTTCAATGCTACTGAACTGTACTAAGCTATTATTATATTGTCACTAACTAGCAAATCATTGTGGTGTATATTCTTGAGACACTTCTATTAATGCTTCAGTCTTAGGTACCTTAACATCTGCAGTAGGTGACACAATGCCATCGATCGACTGAACAATCATCACACAAACGAACTAGTCCATAATAAGCGTATTATCACATATTTACACCCGATTGCAGTACATTAACGCAAACTGGACTTTACAGACATACTGAAGACACTAAAATTACAGATGAGCAATAGTTTATCCCAACCTTAATCAAACTAAGCTAATCAAAGCTAAATAGTGTATCCCAGCAACGAATGTAAACAAACAATATGCTGGGGCTTCAGCATACGTTATTTTCACACTTTCGAGACATGCATTAAGGTCTGAGTATTGTAGTTGGTCTTGATCCAACCAAGAAGCCCAATAATCTCTCTAAAGCGGGCCATACACGCTGAGATCTGTATCGAGAGACTGTCTCATGAGGCGGACTCTAGATACATGTCTCCGTGGCGCTACACACGTCGAGATTACTCATTTAATAAACGTTCTGTACAGCTGTTTATTAATCGCGCCTATAATGGGATGGGACTGCGCTCTATCGGCGACGAGTAGAAATTTTCCAATTTCACGTTATGCGTGGGCTCTAATAACTGGGATTGTCAAGGCCGGTAAAGAGCGCAGCTAGCATCCAGTCGGCCGTGCTCTGTAATACACGCGATACTTCCCTACACACGTTGATACTTGTATCGTGTTGCTTGTATCTATCTCAAGGTCTCTTGTCCAGAGCAAGAGACGTGATACCTGCTCCGTTGCGTCATGATACCATGTGAGACCAGCTGTGACAACGCTACACACGACGCAGCTGGTATCAGATACGCGTTTCATGACACAGTCTCTCGATACAGATCTCAGCATGTATGGCCCGCTTAACACTTATTCCCTGTCATAGAAGAAGCAATACAAGAATAGTGCAAAAACAAAACAACATCATAAATAGATACTCTTAAACAGATATGCAACTCAATGAATCATGGCCTCCTCCTACTTCTACACCATGAAAGAGTAGCCATGATCCTAACCTTAACCTAAAAAATAATCAAAGAGTAACTGTACTGTGACAATATCTTGGGATGGTCAACAGGGTGTGATTTCTACGAGATGTATAAAGGCTCTTTGCGGAATGGAGCCTAGGTTGGAATATGTAGGCTACTGTAGTTTTCTTCTTGCTCCTATGGAATTTTGAAGTGAATGGTCCTTGTCAAAAAACTGTTGTCGTAATTTATGGTGATGAAGTTGGATTTTGCCATATGTTACTGTGTGTTTTGGTTTTCAAGATGAGTGTAGCCAAAAAAAATTTTTTTTTTTAAAGTGAAAGTGAGGGATAATAAATGCTGAATGCTTATTTACATCATTTATTTTGGAGCATAGTTTGCCAGTTAATTGAGCTGATATGCACTATTTGCATCTCCTGAATTTTCCGGATTTTCATATCAAAATCTGCTGAATTTTGGTTTTGTAAGGTTGGCATATATGTGTATGTGATAGTGTTGATTTATACTTGAATCTGACAAATTTTAAGTACGATAGTGGTGTATACTATCGCACGAACACTAAAAATGCTTGAAATGTGTATTTGTTAGCAAAAGTTAGCTTTCTCTTTTGTGGACTGTATTAGGGATTTTTCAATGTATGCAATTTCATGGTCAGCGACAAAAAAGTAAAATTATTAATAAACTACCTAAATGTACAGTTACGGTATGAATTTACATATTTATTATTCCCTTTGAATATATTATTGAACTATGTAATTTTAGCAACTTGTGGTGTTGGGGAGAGGCTGTGGGTACGGCTACTTGAGCTTCTGCGGGGTTAAATATTTGGATACCACAGATCCTGATTGATACATTGCAATTAGACCTCGGAGTTTAGGGCAAATGCCTATTGTGTTCCTTTAAGGATGGAAAGTAGGCAATATGATATCTTTGAGTTTCATGAAAAGTTAATACTTATGAAGTTTATTAGTGCCCTAAAATGCCTATTTGACCTGTTGGTGCCTACCGTATATACTCGAATACCACCCGCCCTTGAATAAGACCCGCACCCTTAATTTGAAGAACAAAATTAAAAAAAAAAAAAAAGTTTACTAAAAATTATTTACAATCTTTACTAAATAAACAGAATAGCATTTCTCCAAAATAATTTCCAACAGTTTTGAAGTCGTCGCACAATAACCCACATCATACGATTAAAAATAGAAATAAAAGTACACAAACACTTCATTCATCATCGTCATCAGAAGTACCAACTTCGGAACTTTTATTACCATCACTTTCCCACAAAATGTCGTCATCGCTGCCATCCATAGCATTAGAACTACTACATTTCTTGAAGCTCTTCCGTATGAGATCTCCAGAAAAAGGATTCCATTCCTTCAAAATCCAGGAAAACGGAGCAGCTGAACTTCCGGGCACTGAATGCGACCATTTGGAGTCAGTGTGGGATTATCGGCTGCCATCCACTCTGTATACAGCTGTTTCAAGGCTGCTTTGAACATTTCTTTTCTTTCTCCAATAGCGAATACATGACTCGTCAATATCATATTTCTTACCGGCGGCACGATTTCCAATAATTTCATCTTCCCTCACTCACTAACGACAATAAACGACCGCAAACGCTTCGTGGAATTCATGTTTACACTCGGAGAACGTGCGCGTGCACGAGACTGTATGACACCGCATGCTTACGATAAAACAAAGTGATAGCCGGTAGATGGCTAGCACCCTGTAGCGGATACTCGCAATACCCTATATCGCGTGTGGCGGGCAAATTTTTTAAATTTGGTTGGCTCAAATAACACTCGCACACCAATTTTTCACGTCTGAATTTGTTTAAAAATGTGCGGGTGGTATTCGAGTATATACGGTATTTTATTTTTTTAGTGCCTAGAAATGCATCTTCAGCGTATTGCTGAGAAGGTTTGGTCTAAATTATCTGTGTTTTTAAATTAGTAACACAAATAAGGTTTTGTTCTATGGAAACTGTAATGGAATTGTACATTATGCAACGAGCCTATAATGGCAATATTTAAGACACGAGTATGTTAATAAAACGAGCGTATGCGAGTTTTATAATTTCCATATGAGTGTCTTAATTACCATTATAGTTTTAATTCACCGGCCGTGAAAGCCAATATACCATCTTTTTGGAAGCCTTCATAGGGAGGTTAAGGCTGCTTGAACTTTTATTTCTCGTAGTCACGTGGTGCAGTTGCACCTTATATAAAGGGAGGTGGCGCGCAGTTCGTCACTCCTGTGGGGGTCCGGGCAGGGACACCAAGAGCCCGCCGATGAGCCTAGCTTGGTGTCCTAGGCGAAACCCCACACAAGACACGGCACAAACCTAGAAGAATTGCTGAGTTTTAATTCACCGGCCGTGAAAGCCAATATACCATCTTTTTGGAAGCCTTCATAGGGAGGTTAAGGCTGCTTGAACTTTTAGTTCTCGTAGTCAAGTGGTGCAGTTGCACCTTATATAAAGGGAGGTGGCGCGCAGTTCGTCACTCCTGTGGGGGTCCGGGCAGGGACACCAAGAGCCCGCCGATGAGCCTAGCTTGGTGTCCTAGGCGAAACCCCACACAAGACACGGCACAAACCTAGAAGAATTGCTGAGTTTTAATTCACCGGCCGTGAAAGCCAATATACCATCTTTTTGGAAGCCTTCATAGGGAGGTTAAGGCTGCTTGAACTTTTAGTTCTCGTAGTCAAGTGGTGCAGTTGCACCTTATATAAAGGGAGGTGGCGCGCTGTTCGTCACTCCTGTGGGGGTCCGGGCAGGGACACCAAGAGCCCGCCGATGAGCCTAGCTTGGTGTCCTAGGCGAAACCCCACACAAGACACGGCACAAACCTAGAAGAATTGCTGAGTTTTAATTCACCGGCCGTGAAAGCCAATATACCATCTTTTTGGAAGCCTTCATAGGGAGGTTAAGGCTGCTTGAACTTTTAGTTCTCGTAGTCAAGTGGTGCAGGTGCACCTTATATAAAGGGAGGTGGCGCGCAGTTCGTCACTCCTGTGGGGGTCCGGGCAGGGACACCAAGAGCCCGCCGATGAGCCTAGCTTGGTGTCCTAGGCGAAACCCCACACAAGACACGGCACAAACCTAGAAGAATTGCTGAGTTTTAATTCACCGGCCGTGAAAGCCAATATACCATCTTTTTGGAAGCCTTCATAGGGAGGTTAAGGCTGCTTGAACTTTTAGTTCTCGTAGTCAAGTGGTGCAGTTGCACCTTATATAAAGGGAGGTGGCGCGCAGTTCGTCACTCCTGTGGGGGTCCGGGCAGGGACACCAAGAGCCCGCCGATGAGCCTAGCTTGGTGTCCTAGGCGAAACCCCACACAAGACACGGCACAAACCTAGAAGAATTGCTGAGTTTTAATTCACCGGCCGTGAAAGCCAATATACCATCTTTTTGGAAGCCTTCATAGGGAGGTTAAGGCTGCTTGAACTTTTAGTTCTCGTAGTCAAGTGGTGCAGTTGCACCTTATATAAAGGGAGGTGGCGCGCAGTTCGTCACTCCTGTGGGGGTCCGGGCAGGGACACCAAGAGCCCGCCGATGAGCCTAGCTTGGTGTCCTAGGCGAAACCCCACACAAGACACGGCACAAACCTAGAAGAATTGCTGAGTTTTGCATACGTCTGTTTATGTTCGACGATAATAAACTATTTTATGTTCGAACATAAATATTCATAAATAACTGTCGAGGTTTGGCCAGTTTTATGTGCTGAACAGAGCGCATGAGACGCAGAGAATGCCTTGTATTTGACCATGGCCTCCTCGATTACCCTACTATGACACTAGGCCACGTAGTGAAATTTAAATTAGAAGGCCGTGGAACTCGATGCTGAGACTACAGAAGTGAAAGTTGTCTGAAATATGGATAAGAGTGTGTGGGGTGCAGAATGTGTCCCAAGATTCCCCATTGTTCTATCTCATTCCAGTAAGGAAGTTTACTGTGAGTAGCTGACAAAATGCCCAAGTAGTGTGTCGCAAAGTGTGTGTTAATTGGACAATGATTGAAGGAGATGCCGCATCTCATTAACGATGGGGAAATTATTTTCTGTGCAGCCAATTATGGTAGTGAACATTAACCACAATATGAAAACAAGCTCCGTAAAGAGACAGTTAATTGGTTCTGTTTTAGACTTGCTCCTAGTTCGTTAAAAATTGTTTACAGTTTAGTGACAAATAAATTGTTTTCTCTTCGTTACTTATGTTTATGCATCAACTGGTCACTCATTTTTTACATTTTTACTGCCGAATATTAATAGATTGCAGCCTGACTTAGCATTATTACTCCCAAATGTTAATAGGTTGCAGCCTAATTTAATTTTTTTTTTTTGCCTAATAATAGGTTGGAGCCTAAAGCCTCCGTAGCTTAGGCGGCAGCACGCCGGCCTCTCACCGCTGGGTCCGTGGTTCAAATCCCGGTCACTCCATGTGAGATCTGTGCTGGACAAAACGGAGGCAGACAGGTTTTTCTCCGGGTACTCCGGTTTTCCCTGTCAAAATTTCATTCCAGCAACACTCGCCACTATCATTTCATTTCATCTGTGATTCATTTAATCATTGCCCCAGAGGAGTGCGTCAGGCCTCGGCAGCCGGCACAGTCCATATCCTCGCCGCTAGATTGGGGCTTCATTCATTCCATTCCCTGACCCGGTCGGAGACTGGAAGCAGGTTGTGGATTTTCATTTCAATAGGTTGGAGCGTAATTTACCAGTTTTAAGGCCTATTTTATGTGCCTAAAATAGTGGTACCTAAAAATTCGAGGTCGTAATTATATTGACTAAAACCCTCATTTGTAACAAATTTGCTGCAAAATGTGAAATTTTGGATTTTTAAATTCTACAAACCGCAAACTCTTGTGATGTAGTAAATAGAATTGGTAATTATTTTTCACTAGGTAAAATTGTAATTAAAGAAAATACCATAGCATAACAAATTAAGCTGAAATACGATATGTCTTTACTTTAGAATTTTAAGTTGCATGTACGTGTTTGCATAGTATTGTTCTCTGTTATTCTTCCTTATCCTCTCTCTCTCCCTCCCTCTCTAGCTTGATGGTGCCTCAACTATTGTAGCTATACATTATTATTATTGTTATTATTGTAGGTTGTACTATATGCATCATGTAGTGTAATTGTGTAATTCTTCCTGTTGGCCATGTTATGGGGCTGTGGAATTTGCATGCCAAATATTGTTGGTAAGTTTATGTTTCAGTATAGCTGAAACTTTTGTTTCATAATGATTTTTTTTTTTTTAATGCTGTGTAATGTATGAGTATGGTTAATGTTTTAATCTTCTTATGGAGTCTCCTTTCTAGGAAACATCCGACTTAAGATTTAGGACCTACCAGGATCCATAGGTCCTGGGTTGGGTTTGAATCTCACCATCAGCTGCCCTTCAAATAGTTTCCCATTCTCAACTCCAAGCAAATGCTGGGCTGTTTGCCTCAACCTCTTTGCCCAGTTTCATTCATCTTGAATCATTTTATCTCTCAAAGCCATTCACCCTGTAAAAGCTTGTCTCGCTTCATGTCTGACCCCATGCAAAATGGGAATAAAGACATCTGACATTTGAGTATAAAAGAAATTATCGTATAGCTAAGATTCTGTGCTGATTACTTATTTGGAATGTGCACACATCACCTGACTTGATGTTGACACTGCCTTAACCCTTTTTGTACCAAGCAATTAATGAGTGGTTATTCTAACTTTGCAGGGTGTCGAGCGATACAGGATATGCGGGAAATGTACCAGAATTTTAGTAATGTGGGAAATAAATGGGAGTTTCGCAATTGATCCGGGAAATCTTGGAAAGTCTCACAATGCCTGACTTTTTAGCCTCCGAACACTCGGTAGAAAATACTCCAGTTAATCTTCGGTAGAATCCTGCCGCTCAGCCTTCTAATTCGCCTGCACACTGCGCCGCCATCCACATCTTGCGCCACCGCCGCTTTTGCTGGCGGCCGTAATGTGACGGTGAATGACGCCACAAAAACGCTTCGCATAGAAACGAAGGCGAGCGGTTTTCTATGATACGTTCACTACCACCGTCACATAAAATTGCGGCGGCGTCATTCATATGACGGTGGTGAGTACGGTAGCAAACAGTTCGTCACTGTTTTTTTGTACGGTGTACGGTGCGTGCTGAAAGTAGTGAATTATATACAATGACTGATAAGATGATATATTGGAGTATGGAAGGAGAGGAAACAATAGATTTCGTAAAGAATCATAATGTGAAGAGTAACCATAAAAATACAGAGATTCTGTTCAGGAGATATTGGTCTTTTGTTTCTGTTGTACGGCACTGAACTTATGTCATCCTTTATGTACGGTAATTCAGAAAATCATAGAAATACTGTCATCGCGCAGGAGATGGCAGTTGAACACGGGGTGCGGGGGTCTCACAGTACGCATGCGCGGTCCACCTATTCCAGATCTAAATATATAGACTCCCTGCATGCCAGTCGTCATCGCAGCACACAACACACAGCCAGAGAGAGAAGGAATGTGCTGAGTGAGTGAAGCAAGTAATGACTAACTTAATGTTTTTGGAATGCGCGATAAGCAGTGAGCGGGAACACATCTGCAGTTCAAACCCTACTGCCAACTCCTGGCGCGATATCAGTAACAGTGGTGTCATCCGAAAATATTCTTATTTATCTTCATTGCAATGCAGATGACGACGCAATAAATTTCATATGCACCTTCTGTAGGACGCCTTTTTAAAATGTCACTTTCCCTTCTTCTTCCAAAAATATTACGAGCGCCATGTCAAGGTCATCCATCCATTTCTCATTTAACTGTATGACAACATGCTGTCAGGACACACACAGATAATTAGCTCTAACTTTACACCATTGTTCACCATCAAGATGGTCTCCAGTTTCTATAAGTCATTCGCCGTCACATTACGGCCGCTAGAAAGCGGTACCGCTACTGGAGGAAACCGCAGCTTTAGAGTACTAAGCAGGGTGAGAGCCCAGCCAACGTCACAACGCGACGTGACAGTTCAACTTTCTCGCTCACGCGCATTGTTCATGCTACGGACTTAGCCTACACCTCGCCATCACTCCTGCCGAAGTATCTCCAAACATTCAGTTACACTTCGGCTTACGCTAGAAACACTTCATTTACGCTCTAAGATACATTTTGCAGACATTCGGAATGTGAAATCATCTCATCCTAAAATATACAGGAATTTAATAACAGGTCACCACTTGACACTATGAATTGCCAAGCCTAGTTGAGTGAAATCACAAGTGTTAAATAAAAATTATCTCGTACCAATAGCCTACGTTTCAAGATAGAATGTTGTTATTTTTCTGTAGCATTAGATGCTAAATAATTATTTTGCTTCATTTGTGTAAATAAAAATAATACTTGAAAGAATATTTAGTCGGCTTCAGTGGCGTAGCTGGTAGCATGCTGAGCTTCTATGCCCAAGATTGTGGGTTCAAACCCGTCCGAAGTCGTCAGCGTTAAAAATTCCTCAGTATGCCATCCTTTGGAGGGTATGTAAAGCCAGCGGGCCCATGACATAGATATATGGCATGTAAAAGAAACTTCCACTACCTACAGTGATTGTGTGATGCTAAAATTTGTAGGTTAGATTAGATTAACGCTATATTGAGTTTCAACATTCGCCGCCATCTGTCGGTTGTAGTAGCATCTAGTAGTCAAGGTCACAGCTAGGTGTCGTTGATGGTAGCATTTGGTAGCAAAACTATAACTACTTGAAACTGATAGTCTGCAGTCCTTACCTGAATTACAGATAACACACACTAATACAGCCATTACAATTAACACTGGTTGTCAGACAGATTCTACACACACCCAAAGTACACAGGGCTACTAGACTGCGTTGTCACAGCCCCTTAACTGAGGAACCAACCAATCACATAATGTGAGGATTTATTTATTTAGGGTATGACTTTAAGTGCCGGGAGGGTCCGAGGACATGTTCGGCTCGCCAGAGTTTGTAGCTGCTTCTTCGCGGTCGCCCATGGGGTGAGCTACAAGTTGAAACAAATCTCAAATATATATATTTTTAATATCGGAATCGTGATTGGTGTTTCCTTTGTCCAGCCATACGTTGGTGCGTCATTGTAATAAATTTAAATATATATTGGACGGTGTCAACCAGCAACAACACACCTCCTACGTTGGGCAATACATGTAACTAATCTCTTACTTCTAATAACATAATAATCTTCGGGGTCGATATACCAAAGAAATAAGAAATACAATACTTTTATTACTTGTTTGTCTACATGTAAGCAAGTTTCCTTCACCTGCATCTCTCACACAGTATTCACAACTACCTTCATGATGAAAATACCCGTCACACAATTCTTAGTATTCTTCTGCTTCATTTCTTATTACTCCACTTTCAGGGTAATACAACCCTTAATACTTGTCTGTCTGCATGGACAAACCAAATCATAATACTTGATACTCTTCTTTCATTATTCTTATTACTTCAATAAGCCTCTACCATACATTACAACATAACATTCTCATATCTGCCTACACAAATCATCCCCACAAACAGAAAAGATATACGGTAAACTCCACATCACCATCCCAAAACATAACATTTTTCTTTCTCAGAGCATAACATCATAATATTCTCCACATCTCAACATTTCATATTCCCATTCTCCACAAGCAGACACACTATTTTTCTTTTCCAACCACAAGATAATCTCTCAGTTCTTCTTGTAATGGCCAACGCGGGAAGTCAACAACCCACCAAGAGTATTCTGGTAATAGTGGACATATGTAAGGGTTTGTTGGCCAAAGCATTAGATAAACATGTAATGATAAAAAGGGTTGACCTTACAAAAGGTCGCATAACAATTTAGCAAACATGCGGAGGACCAGACAATATTATTGTCACCAAATAAGGAGGTCCAGGAAGGCATAAAGGACACAACACAACCAATAACTAATGATAAGATATATTATCAAATAGGTGGCACATAAAACAAATATTCAAAGGTGGCACATAAACATATGAGAAACACTGGCACAAATTTACACAATTGAAGAAACACTCGCATGGAATTAACACACGTAAGTCTTGAGCCTAAAACACATAAATTGTCTTGAACGTAGCTGCAGATCAGTACATCAAGGAGCGGCATGCAATACAAAGCGTTCCAAAGAATGGTATAGTTTGAATATGCAACACAAGTGGAGTTGCAACAAATAATGAAAAAACAGGTCACATGGAACGAGAATGTGTCGTCGAACCAGGACTGACTTACAGTGATGCGCCGATACGTAAGCCCAAAATGAATTGTTAATTAAACAAATTATGTGTGAAACACAGGAAGTCAAGGTAGTTGATGTCATACAAATACCGGGATATGCCAATCGCACGGTATTGTCACAATAGTAAAGTAGTTAAGCCCAGCGTCAACCTCCATAGTGCATAGCCTTGTAGCACATGCCTCAAGACAAACGATGAATTACTTATCACACGAAACAAAATCATTTTCATACGCGTGATGACAAATTGTTAGGCAATAGGTGAAGATCAGAAATAAACATGTTACAACAAACTATCCGATGCCGCGGATTGAAGAATTCGTCGACATGGCGCGTAGCAATAACATCAAGCATGGTCTGATGAGATCGAAAATCACCATAATGTCACTGCCCTAACAAAATATGAATCATGTGCATAGGACATGATTGCTAAGCACGGTTACTATGAAGATAGCACCAATTATAGAAATGATTAGCTGGATATTCATCGATAGATCACAACCAATGTCAAGACACAACATTCTGTAATGGCTACACGCTTAGAGAATGAAGAAGAAACACGTGATTGGTCGCTACAAACAGCAAGGAGGCCTCTGATAGGCTGGAAGCAGCCAATCACAGTAGAGAGTTCAAAGACAAGTCGGAGGCCTCTGATAGGCTGAAAGCAGCCAATCACAGTAGAGAGTTCAAAAACAAGTTAAAGAAGAATCAATGTGGCCAACTTGGAACACCAAAATACCTTCTAAGCAAAAATATTGAATAAAGTTGTGCATTAGGGTCCCCAGAAAAACAGGAGAGCACCAATAAGTGGACTGTAAATAAGATTAAGACATGTCTTGTACTAGAACATTTACTGCCATTACGGACTGTACACACACATACATCAACAACAACTCGGCGCCAAACACGCCAAAGTTCTCTAGTCTCCCGTCGAGCGCTGCAGAGCGAGCAATCGAAATGGCTGTCGAGTGATCGAGACGGCTGTACTCAACATACCGGCCGCCAAGAAATACTTACTTTCTTAACACTGCAAATAACATAACAAACGAATTGCATCGAATCAATCACTGCACTATAGTCCAACATGTCTGTTTGAACAAGAAGTCTATATACAATACAATGTTACACTGAAACAAAAGAAACAAAACTGAAGTGCTATGGTACATTAATTACACTGCACTTGCTTCAGGCAGAGGACACAATTTCACAATAGGTCGTTTGAACAATCCCTTGGTAGTGCGTATGGTTGCCACACGAACCAGTCCGTCATCTCCAGGATGAACTTGATCGATCACTGCAATCTTCCAGTGCAGAGGAGGTAGGTTGTCTTCCTTCACAATGACAAGCGTCCCAGGCTTCACACTTGGGGAAGAACTGGACCATTTAGCCCTCTGCTGCAGGTGGTGTAGATACTCATTGGACCACCTGGACCAGAATATCTGAAGTTGTTGCTGCAGAATCTCCCATCTGGACAACAAGCTAAGCTTCACATTACTTAGATCTGGCTGGGGTAAACTTGATAAGGCAGTGCCGATAAGGAAATGGCCAGGAGTGAGAACTTCAATATCATTAGGATCGGAGGAGAGAGGAAGGAGTGGTCTGGAGTTCAGACAAGCTTCTATTTGACAGGTTAAAGTAGTTAATTCCTCAAAGGTAGGACATAACGTACCCATAACACGTCTGAGGTGATGCTTGAAAGATTTAACACCTGCTTCCCACAGGCCTCCAAAGTGAGGTGCTCTTGGAGGTATGAAGCTCCACTCGATGCCTTCTCTGCTGGTGAAATTCTGTACCTCAGTTCTCGTTTCTTCTGAGTCGAGAAGTTCTTGAAGTTCCTTCTTGGCTCCCACGAAGTTAGTGCCATGATCACTGTAGATAGTTTGGCAACGTCCACGACGTGATACAAATCTACTCAATGCTGCCATGAAAGCTCGTGTCGTAAGGCTGCTAACAACTTCGAGATGTACAGCTTTGGTAGCTAGGCATACAAATAGTGCTACGTAACATTTATCTCTTGTCTTTGACCTGAGAGAACCAGTTTTTACAAGAAATGGCCCTGCATAGTCTATCCCACAGTTTAAAAAGGGTCGAACTAATTCAACGCGAACACGTGGTAGTTGGCCCATTAATTGAGTTGAAGATTTTGCTCTTAGTCGGAAACATGTCAAGCAATTATGAATTATCCGTCTGACTGTCGTTCTACCATTCACAATCCAGTATTTCTGCCTAAGGGAGGCCAGAAGAAGTTGACAGCCAGCATGCAAGAGACGACTGTGTTCATGTTCAATTATCAATCTGGTGATGTGATGATGAGGTGGCAAGATCACAGGATGTTTTTGCTCATATGACAGATTAGACCGTTCTAACCGTCCACCAACTCGTAGCAGCCCGTTGAGGTCTAAACCAGGATGTAGACTTCTCAAGTGACTCTTACAATGAACTTCTTGGTCTGATTCCAGCTGTTTGATTTCCATGTGGTATGCTAACTCCTGAGCCTGCCTAATGCATGTTGTCAGAGCATTCTGCAATTCCTTTAAAGAAAGAGGTCCAGTAGCTCGCTCTGTCTTCAATTTTGAACAATTATGTACAAATCTAAAGATGTATGCTACAACTCGTTGCAATCTCGATAAGCTAGAGAATCTTGTGACGAGTCCATCCTCGGGAGTAGTCATTAAGTAACATACAGGCTTAATCTTCTGCTCTGGTGGTTCCTGCTGCTCTGGGAGATTGTTTAATGTAGGCCAGTGTTTAGAATCTTCACCCAACCAAGCTGGTCCATTCCACCATAACTTATTATCCTTAAGATCCTTAGGATGTACACCTCGTGATATCAGATCAGCGGGGTTAAACTGTGAAGAAACGTGTCGCCAAGTAGCACCTTCTGTAATTTCCTGTATTTCAGCTACTCGGTTGGCTACAAAGGTCTTCCATCTTGATGATGGTGCCGAAAGCCATGCCAATACAATAGTAGAGTCTGTCCACAAGAATATGTTCGCAAATGTAAGATTCAAGGACTTGACTACCCTTTGCAATAATTGAGATAATAGCAATGCTCCACATAATTCCAGTCGTGGAAGAGATAATTTCTTCAATGGTGCTACCCTGGACTTGGAGCAAAGAAGTCTTACAGAAGTGGTTCCATCCTTGTTTGTGGAATGTACATACAAGCACCCTCCAAACGCAGCTTCCGATGAATCACAGAACCCATGAAGCTGTACAGTTACTGAGCGGTCACCTAGAATTCTGCGATCAATGTAGATTTCATCAATCCATGGGAGCTGATTATAGAGTGATGTCCAAGTTGCAGCCAATTCTTCTGATAAAGGCTGGTCCCAAGATAGCCGTTCTTGCCATAACTTCTGAAGAAATATCTTGCATAAAATTACTATAGGACTGATGAGGCCTAGAGGGTCAAAAATGCTGGAAACAATGGATAGAACTAGGCGTTTTGTGAAACCATGTGGATAGGGTTTTGGCTTGAAACTGCTAATAACTTGAAACTGGTCAGCAGCTGGGTGCCATACCAATCCTAACGTTTTAACTTCACCCTTGTCCAGCTGTAGTGGTAACTGAGCCTCCCTTAGCTCCGGTGAGACATTCTCTAGAATACCTGGGTGATTGCTGCACCACTTACGTAGTGAGAATCCACCCTTCTGTAGTATGTTTATCAACTCTTGTTGCACTTGAAGAGCCTCTTCGACGGTCGCACATCCCGAGATACAATCGTCAACATAGAAATCTTCCATCAATGATTTCTGAGCTTTCGGAAAGGCATGAGCTTCCTCACTGGCCAGTTGTTGAATGCATCTAATAGCTAAGAATGGTGCACATGACATGCCATACGTAACAGTCTTCAATTGATACTCCTTGGCAGGATCTGTCAATTTCTCTCTCCATATTATCCTTTGATATCTACAGTCTTGGGGATGTACCAGAATCTGACGGTACATTTTTGCTATGTCCGCAGTGAAAGCAATGGCATGACTTCTGAATCTTAAGATAATAGAGTAGAGATCTTGCTGGATGGTTGGGCCGACGAGTAGAAGGTCATTCAATGATACTCCGTTGCTGGATGCTGCAGAACAATCAAATACTACTCTAGTCTTAGTGGTCGAGCTGCTTGCCTTAACCACTGCATGATGTGGCATATAGTAGCAACGTGCTGTGGTATCTTCAGCAATATCCATATGACCCAAATCTTCGTACTCTTGAAGAAATCGACTATATTCTTCCTTCAGTCCTTGATGTTTGGTCAACTTCCTTTCCAACTGATGAAACCTCTTTGTTGCCATCTGCTTGGAGTCTCCTAGATTTTCTGGGGTTTCTTTGAAGGGAAGACGCACTACAAATCTGCCAGAAGAGTTGCGCGAGACGTGCCGTTTGAAGTGAGCTTCACAGTCCCTTTCTTCCTTAGTTCTTGGAGTATGGTGTAGCTCTTCGATTTCCCAGAACCTCTGTAGCTGCTGTTGGATGCAGCCTGCAGATTGTACAAAGTAAGATACTACCGGCCGCCGTGGTCCATGTAGGGGCTTACTGGAATCTGTATATTTACCTGCAAGTACCCAACCTAACTCTGTTTCTTGCAGAATAGGATAATCTTTAGTCCTAGCTAGATTTCCTGCGAGCTGAATGTATGGGCATACCTCTGACCCAATTAACAAGTCTATGTGACCCGGTTCGTTGAACTTCGGATCAGCAAATGGCAGATTTTTGGGTAAGTTCCACTCCTTGCTATCAATGTATTCGCCAGGAAGATCTTCAGTAAGCTTAGGTAGAACTAAGCACTCGACTGAGGTCACGAAATCATTTATACGCGAGCCTATTTGCACCAAAACACTATGCTTGGTTTCTGACGTCGTATTCCCAATACCCTGGATCGGTTTACGATCATGAGATCTGCGCAGCCTTAATCGCTGAACACAGGATTCTGAAATAAAGCAAGATTGCGAGCCACTGTCTAAAAGGGCTCTACAAGTCTGCCAGATCCCTTGAGCATCCTTGACCTTCACCAAGGCTGTGGACAACAATATGGACTGACGTGGTTCTATCTTGAGAGTACAGTAACTACTCGCACCATGCTGCACCTGAGTCACGTTCTGATTAGGGACGTTTTCCGACTTATCTACGTTTGACAAATGCTGGGACACATCAATATGCAGTAACGTGTGATGCTTCTTCCTGCATGTTTGGCAGTTACCAGCCTTGCACTGGGCGACTCTGTGTTGAGCATGTAGACAGTTGAAACAGAGATTATTACGCTTGACAAAATCTCTACGTTCTAGAGTAGGAACTTGCTTAAAATCTCTACATCTAGCCAAAGCATGTGGAGCGTTGCAGTACACACAGTTTACAGTTGTAGTAACATACGTCTGATGAGCATGTGGTGCTGTCTTACGATTGGAGGGTTCTTTACCTTTAGTGTCTGAGCTGCTTGAAGGCTTGAGGAGGTTGCTTGAGTTCACTATGTCTAAAGCCTTACATTTACCTTCTAAGAACTTGATAAGATCTTCAAGAGTAGGAAGAATTTCAGAGTCTACAGTATCTTCAAATTCTTTCCTAATGGACACGTGCACTTTCTCCAAAATCAACTGCGAAACCAGTAGGTCTTCCAATGGCACTGCTAGATTTAGGGCCTTAATAGCATTTAGGTTACTCAGAGTTTGGTTAACTAGTGCCCGAAGCTCATTAACAGAATCTTTGTGAGCAACCGGCAAGTTTAATAAGTAACCTAAGTGTGCCGTAGTAATCAGTCTTATGTTATCATAACGACTGCGAATAGTTTGCAGAGCAACTTCAAAATTACTGCTAGAAACTGGGATATTAGCTATTAACTTATGAGCTTCACCTTTGAGTGTAGACAGCAAGTAGTGAAATTTTTGAATATTGTCCAACTGGTCATTATTGACAACTAGGCTATCAAAGGTGTCCATATAATGCTTGAAACCGGTCACATTACCATCATAGCTGGGAAGTTGTAGTGTCGGTAATCTAATAGCATTCCGTGTACTAGAATGTGAGTGAGGTGGAGTAATACTACCATCAGCCTTGTGATCATTATCACGATTGATCTCGATATTCATTGCAGCTTCGAGATCAAAGTATGCTGATTCAAAGGTTTCTCTTTCAGCTGCATGCTTTTCAATACCCTCAAATAGTTCTAACTGCGTTTGAGCACCTTCAAATTTATCTCTAATGTTAGGCAATTCTTTCAGTCTAACAATTACTAATTGAATTTCTGACTCACGCTGGAATTCAGTAATATACTTTGACATTCGTGTTAAACTTGATTTGGCAACGGCTCGTTGCTGTACGAGTTGCTTCCTGGTTTGTTCTTCCATTGCTGCAGACGCTTTACGAGTACAAAAGGTTCGAAAAGGGTGAAAACAAGGAAGGCTAGCTTATAGAATAATTAACTAAGAATGTGATCCTTAGTACTTGAGCATAACGGGCGCAAGGAGACAGAATAAACCAATAGGATCAAGGTTGGGAGCATAATCTAAGGTGCCAGTCTAAGAATGTTTCAACTTACTTGTTATGCAGAGATAAATCTTGGATCCGCCACTGTCATCCAGGATGAGCTGAATAATACACTGTCTATGTTCTGCATGACCACACAAACTGGAGCTATAAGACCGGCAGCTGAACACGTGCCGTGGTATGTGTTGTAGGTTATGTTACGTATGTAACATGTAAAACACACGAGTTGCATTTCTAGACGTTTGTTAAGAGTTGTGTTCCAACGATTAGTGTTTTACACGTCCGAAGTATGCACGATGTCGTCTCATACTTGGAAGAATCCATTTCGCCACGAGGTGACCATGTGCTTTGTCCGCGTTCTGTTATATCGTACAGAGAACATGTCTTTCCAACGCGAATATCCGGTACGCGAGGACCATGAATAAAGTTGTGCATTAGGGTCCCCAGAAAAACAGGAGAGCACCAATAAGTGGACTGTAAATAAGATTAAGACATGTCTTGTACTAGAACATTTACTGCCATTACGGACTGTACACACACATACATCAACAACAACTCGGCGCCAAACACGCCAAAGTTCTCTCGTCTCCCGTTGAGCGCTGCAGAGCGAGCAATCGAAATGGCTGTCGAGTGATCGAGACGGCTGTACTCAACAAATATCCTACTGGAAACACGGCAGTGGGAATACAACATGTAATCAAAACAAATGAATCATGACAACTAACCAACATAAACAAAACAAACTTGACAATGAATAAATACAATGAAGACAAATAATACAGATATGTACAACCACACAGAGTGGAAACAAATAGGGAAACACAAAACTGGTTTGCCAAGACAGTGGCCGAACCAGCCATAGTAAATCTTTTCCTAAGTCAAAGCCACCTGTCACCCACTGCTGGACCACCTCAAAAGAATCTCTATGAGCGGCTTCGGTGGCGTAGTTCGTAGCATGCTGAGCTTCTATGTCCAAGATAGCGCGTCCAAACCCGGCCGAAGCCATCGGATTTTTTAAGAGCGTTAAAAATCCCTCAGCATGCCTTCCCTCAGAGGGGAAGTAAAGCCGGCGGTCCCATGTCATAGATTTATGGCATGTTAAAGAACCTTCCACTAATTACACATATGTGAAGCTAAATTGTATGGTCATCAGACATGTTAACATCAAGGTTGGTGATATTTGACATTGTTCTGTATTGACGAGATTATATAACTAGAATAATTAATTATTCTGGGTCTGCTCAGTCAATACCTTTAATTAAAATGTGATTAGATATCACATCTATTTAAAATTATAGTACATGTTTCGGGATCCAATTTATAATATTCTTCAGCTTTTATAAGACAGGCCCAACAAAATTAAGATACTATTCCTTTGTAAAAACATATGTTAAAACAGGATGATAAATTGAAAATGGAATGTATGGTGTGTGAAAACATATGGGCAAGATGTGGCATACACTGAACCTTAGTACACTCAAAAGTTCATAGTCAAATCACAGAATTAATATCATTAAAGATGATGATGATGATGATGATAATTGTTGTTTTAAGGGGCCTAACATCTAGGTTATCGGCCCCTATATCATTAAAGAAAAGAGCACTGAAAACTGAAGTAGCATGTCCCAGTTCGTTAAAATTGCCTACAATTCAGCATATTAGTAAGAAACATTTTATCCTAATATGCTGAATATGCTTAGTAACCAGAGTAATCGTCATGGAACCCTTAAGTCGTGAGCATCAACATGTAGATATTTGCGTTTGAAGATATGAGTGCCAGCGGCCGAGGTGGGGACTATTCTTATGTTTACTTGTATCAGACTGTCACCAGGATTGGTTGCACGGGTACGATATAACTAGGCTCCTGTAGCCTCGGTCATAGTTTTACTCTCCGTGGTGATACGAGCTCCTGTTACGCTTAGATGTGCTTTCATGAAACAATTAGAAACCCATCCTTCTTAACCCCTATGCTGCCGAATTAAATTTTGAACTTTACTCTCTAAAGATTGAATTAAGCAGTGAAAAATTAATTTTTATTCTTACCTCAAATAACTTTATTTTCGGATTACATACATACTCAATACCACTGAAAATTACTATTATGACATAAATATGTATAGTGGGTGCACATACATTGCAAAAAAAGAAAAAGTTGAAGGTTTTTTTAATATATGTAAATGACTTTATTTCATTTTTTCCCATTCTAATTGGATGACTTTAGTCATCACCTTTTTTCCTTCTAATTGATAGCAATTTTTAGCCTATATTCATTTATGAAAAAAAAAAAGGCTTGTGAGTCACCTTTTGTCCGTGTGAGTGGCCTCCCCCCCCCCGGTAATAAAATCTAAATGGCTGGAGCGATTTCACTGGAATTCGGTAAGGTCATAGTACTATTTTATCCCACCCCGACCGTACCCTTGACATTTTATTTCATTGCACCAATCCAACATGACGTCTGTGCAAAATATTTTACCGGCATTCTATATCTCTGAATATATTACCGATATCGCCCTGAAATTTTGCACAGGGACAAAGGGCACTACTAGAAGTTCTTCTATGACATCAGAAGAACGTTGTATCAAGCCGTTATAAAATTCTGAGGCCGTGGACTAATGTCGAATACGGCAGCGGACGGAGTGTGATTGCCATTCGACTACAGTCAAACATGGCAGCATAGGGATTAAGACATGAGTGACCAGACGTCTGGACATGTCATCTCCTGTGGATCGGATATTTTTCTGCCGAGAATATTTTCTAGTGCACTAGATTTTAAAAACATACAGAATTGTTGAGATAACCCAGATATTCGAAGTTGGTGTGAGTATTTACAGGGCTAATATCCCTAGTTGTGCTCAAGAGTGTGATATATTTGGAAACATGGCACAATGTGTAGTGACAGCTTACAGAAAGAGCAGATGCAGTGTATTTGAGGTTAGTTTGGTCAACAATGGAAGTATGGTTGGTACGATGGTTATATTACGGCGCCTAGTGGCCTGAATATCACTCTGTTTCCACTATTTCACCATAACTTTGTCTATTTGAACAATAATTCTTCTAAGATCTCATCATCTTATTATGCAAGCCCTCCATCTTGTT
Organism: Meconema thalassinum; assembly: GCA_946902985.2. Taxonomy (NCBI): domain Eukaryota; kingdom Metazoa; phylum Arthropoda; class Insecta; order Orthoptera; family Tettigoniidae; genus Meconema; species Meconema thalassinum. The sequence goes on from OX336395.1 coordinate 123,489,193, forward strand.
ATTGACTGACAGCAGATTGAAACGCTATGTTTTGAAACGAAATCAAAGAATAAACGAAGGCCATAATTAAACTGAGTGGCGGCACATATACCGTACATCTACAAAATATTCTACTCAATGCACTAGTCCGAAATAGTTTAATACAGGGTCAAAGGATGCTGCAGGATTACCGACAAATAATAATGTCGTGAATAAAACAGAAAATTCTCGTGGCCCGTCACCAACGGTTCGCTAGCGTACTTCGAGATTTTTCGGGTCCCGTCGCCCATGTGTTAATCCCCATAATTAATTTTTTAGTTCACTATTCACAACCTAACTTCGAACACAAGTAGCGTGCACAATGCTACTTATGTGGAGACTGCACTCTGTCATCGCTGAGTCCCCCTCCTCGTCCTGCAAGGCTCCAGGTGCTATTATCAGCAAACGCCGGCGCAGCGACATTCTTGAAAGGCTAATATCAATAAAAGTTAATTATTTCCCCTCTTCCTTGGAATTGGAGAGCATTTTCCGATATATTCTGCTGAATATTTCAGTGTTTATAAAGAATGATTGTGATGTAATTATGAAATTCTAAAGCAGAAATTTTGATTGTTCCTTTTATGACTGAAATAAAAGTAAAAAGCTGTTTAATTACTCGCTACTAGTTATAATAATCTGTGTTACAGTATTTTCGTCAAAAAGTAGTTGTTGCTTGTAACACGTTTTGACCCAACAGTTTTGTCATGATTTTGAAGTTCCATTTGAATTGGTAACTATATTTTGTGTTTTTTGTTTTGTTTTCAGTCGTGATGCGCAGGCGATGGACACGCAGCCTCCTATGATGTCGTTTAAAGCCTTCCTCCAAACTCAGGACGACAACATCACAGACGATGAGGCTATCAAGAAGTACAACGAGTACAAGCTTGAGTTCAAGCGGCAGCAACTCAATGAGTTCTTTGTTGCCCATAAAGAGGAGGAGTGGTATGGATTACGTTTTGTTTGGTCTTTCTCTTACTTTCTCTGTCATCAGCCTATCAGCAGGAATGACAGAAACATGTTCTAAACTCTACCAACTTGGTTGGAACACTCATGGTCATTAGAGCCAGTAGGATCTTTGAGAAATAAACGAACCACGTACATACAATATATGAACAATTTCAATAATTATTTTAATGCCTTTTACTAATTGGACCAGCTACTTGCACCTAGGTCGATGGTTATGGGCTTAGGCTGTCTCCAGATGTGGATGTTTGAACCCCATCGTGTCGGCAGTCATTGATATGGTTTTTCAACCTCAGGGAAATGGCCGGACGGTACTTTTTAACATGCCAAAAATGCATACTCATACATTTTCATCTCGTCACTAACTCCCCTTATCAGGTTGACCTCCGGAGGGCATCCAGTCGTAAATACAATCTGCTATGTAGAAGACTATTCTCCCCCTCATCCTTCACTCGGTAGAAATAGGAATGACAAGGAAAACGAACAAAAGTTTGTAATGCCTTTTGTCTATCCGGTCATTCAAGTCTCCAAGGAGGAACTGGTATGCCCATGATCCGATGTAGCTAAAATGTCATCTGTTTCTGCTTCTATAACCTCTTGCTATAAAATTGTTAAATATTAAATCTAACCATCATATTTTGGATCTAGTGTTTTTTGTTTACCTCTTCTGTGGACTTAATTTAGCCTTCTATGTAGTCGCGCATCCATTTGTAACCAATTGACCAACCATCCAAGTCAACTCTTAACACCGCTTTAGTTGTGTTGGATCCTAACTTTACCTTTATTTCTTCATTACAATTTCCTGCGTGCCATTGTTCTGACATGATTAGTTTGAGCAATCCTTGTTGCTACCTTCTTAGGCATCATACCTTATTACCAGCTGATGAATGAAGTAGTGAATTCAGCTCTGCTTTCTCTCGCATACATATTGAGACTGAGTGATTCAGTTCTCGGGTTCTATCCCAGCATGGAAGGGTGTTTGATGGGACAACCTCATGTCGTTAGATTTACTAAGGTTAAAGATCCTTTTCTGGTCAAAATTTAACGATAATTAAAAGAGTCATTAAACTCATAACAGTAATTAACATCATACATTCGTTTTATTCTATTCACCCAAACTGTTTTTAATATCGAATCCTGGTGCAGTCAGCTGGCATTTGAGGGTGCACAAATGCGAGGGAGCCATGTCGGTAGATTTATTTGCACGTTAAATATCCCCTTTGTGGCAAAATACCAGCACCCCAGTGTCTAAAAGCCGAAGTAGTTAAAAGGGACGTAGAACCAATATCATTATTGTTTGTTTTAAATATATTACGAAAATAATTTCATCAACTCTCTTGCTTGATCATGGCAATAAAAACGAAAATTACTTCCTCCAGCTTTAGGAGTTTGTGATATTTTGCCCTTGAGAGCTGTTCCACCTCCTTCTCCCCTCTCCCCTCTTCTATTTTGTGGAATTATCATAGGGGTAAAATGCGAGCAGATTGCAGACTGTCTGAGTGTTGGGTTTAGAATGTGTTTCTGTCTTGTAGAATTTGTTGATTAAAAATTTTAGTTTCATTTTTAATGCAGGGTGGTTCCTTATCTAAAGTTGATTTGTGTTTTTAATTTTTGTTAACTCATTATTATGAGGACATTAATTTAAATTTTTCTTCCTTTCCTTATTTCCTAACTGGAAAAATGACCCACCACATCTGAAAGGCAGTGTGATTGATGCTGGTTTACACAATAACAGTGATGATCACATTGAAGCAGAACAGATTTGGAATTTTGAAACGAGAAAGAATTTTCTCTAATGAAGACCTACTGATTTACTTTTATGGAAGGAGCTGAAGAACACAGTGTTCCAAGCCCATAATGAAACCGAATGATATGTCATCAACAACAACTACTTCATCTGAAGATTACTTATATATTGTGTTGTGCAATGTCTGTTTTTGGTAAGTCGAGTGTGGTATATATTTTATGTGTGTGTGCGTAAAAGTAGTGCCCGTTGCACCCAAGACAACCAACGTAAAACACAAGATATTAAAGAAGATTTTCAAGGGTTTGCTTGAAGGTTCAAGAAGAAAGTCTATGCTACAAGGAAAATATTTAAAAGATATGAAGAAACAAGAGTATTATATCTGTGGATGGGGTTTTTCCAGTTCCTTCCCTTTGATGTTTTGGCTAATTGTTATTGGTGTACTTAAAAGTACTTATATAGAAAGAAAGGCATTAAATACATCATTTGTGTTCATTTTGTCTTAAATCGGGAATCTCCTTTTTGAACTTCTCTTGTGCCATATGATTTTTTTTTAAATTTATCTGTAACTTCTTCGCTCAAGGACAATTGAATTCATCAGATCTCTTGTCCTAGATGCTGATTCAAATTAAGCATTCAGACTAATTCATATAGATAAGTGGCCTGAAATATATGATGGATTTGGAATGATGAGCATTGGTTTAATCTTCACCGGGAGCAAAGGTTGTGAGATTGCACTCTCCATGTCAACAGTCTCAACAGGAGTTCTCTATGCTCGGTACAGTTCAGTACTATCATCATCGTCAGTTAATCTGCCTGGTGGCAGGTTTCCTCAGGGTCGGTCTCTCCACCTTATCCGGTCTTCAGCAGCACGTTTCATCAGCTCATAAGTACAACCTTGATAATTTGAAGAAATATCTGTTTACCAAAACTTTTTATGTTACTTAATTGGTTTTGATTTGAAATACTGTAAAATTGCATTTCAAGAGTTGATGTGGATTCCATCTCTGATATTCCAACTTGTGATTTGAAAGTCTGTCATTTTATTCCTTGAACTGCATTTTTTTTTTTTTTTTTTATTCTTGAAATTCATCAAGCCATATTTCAAGTTGCTAGGTGGTTTCCTTCAATTGCAGAACTTCCTAACGATGATCACAATTTTATTTAAACAATTAAGTATTACGAGGGAAGTTCCAAAAATAAGTTTCGGCATTTTTTTTCTTCTCAGTTTCCCTTTGTTGCCAAACTGACACACACCATGTCATCACGAACTTTACACCTTGCACTATTTTTCGTCCAAAGTCGCCACCTACATTGATGAACTTGTTGTAGCGTGCAATCAGTTTGAAGACACCGCTCTGGTAAAACTCAGTGCCCGCGCTGCAAGGAATTGCCGCAGAGCCTGCTCCACATCATTGAGGTGGCCTTGGTCGGGATGTGAAGTGGTACACTCGTGTTTCATCGCCCGTCAAGATTCTGAACAGGTACTCATTTCCCTCTCGTGTGTACCGCATCAAATGATCGAGGCTCCTGCCCATTCTTTTCTTGCACTCTCGTGTTCCAGGGTCAGGTTTCTCGGAAGCCATCTTGTGGACACTTTTCTGTAACACAACACATGCCGCATGTGAAGTGCCCAGGTGCGACCAACGCACAGTGTTCAAGTTTGAAATTGTGCGCCTGCCCACTAACATCGTGTCCTCTACTCAAACAAAGTTGTTTTCATTCGTGAATGAGGGATGCCCACTTCGTTCTTCATCCTTACATTCTGCTGTCCTTCACAGAACATGCAATACCACCGACCATTTGACGTGACATGACTGCTTGACCCTACACGGTCTGTAGGCATTCATGGATAGCTGACACATTAATCCCACGTGCCCATTCATACTGGATAACACACCTCCATTGGCGACCACGTCAGTACACATCTGGCTGCCATCGTGAGTTGTACTCGAATTATATCAAGCATATCGATCTGCTCCTCTTTCGTCGGCGCTCTGCGCATGCACCATTCCCCCTCCGCTGACGCTCCTTCCGTTGTTGAACCAGCCACGGGTGTGGATTCTATGGCGATTGTCTCCCTTTTTTTATAATATTGTAGGGTCTCTGGTGCCGGGTGCAAGCTTTGTTATTTGACACCCAGAGGGTAGCTTGCATGTCGAATTTTGTTGTTCCTTGAAGCACTATGAAAGTCAAGGAGCTTAGATATCTAAGCTCCTTGAACACTATAGCGCTTTCTAATAGAAAAATGAGGAACTTTGTTTTGGCGGAAACTCCCAAGATTAATTTTGACATAATGACCTCGGACAACTGTATTCAAATGGGTTCATTGACATGCCAACATCATATGACACGGATGTCGCAATTTTCGCCACCTTTCAGAAATCGAATACCATGGCCAGGAGTAAACCTGCAAGCTTGGGGTTATTAGACCGACACGTTAACCACTCACCCACTGTGGCAAGCTTTACCTGGTGTACCATCTGTTCGAGCACTCTTCGCTTGTCTTATCCCATTTATTTATAATGGTTTGTCATCTGGCTTTCACTATGTTTAGCTCGGATACTTTCTAGTCTAATTTATGGCTTTTTGTGTTCCTTGGTGTATCATGGACATCCACTTCCTGTAACCTCTTGACCAGCAGATTCTCCCGGGTTCATTCTCCTGGGCTATCCTGTAAAATACTTACTAGGGATATCTATATCCATCATTTTTCAATCCACATAACTCTGCTTCCTATTCATGTGATTTAACCATTACAACCTTCTTGCATTTTCTTTGAGGTTTAGGCCACTGTGGTGTGTTCTCTCATCACTTGATTTCTAAGCTTGCCACGGTGGGTGAGTGGATAGCGTGTCGGTCTACTAACCCTCAAGATTGCAGGTTCGCTCCTGGCCGTGGTAAGTGATTTTTGAAAGGCGGCAAAAATACGACACGCATGTCATACGATGTTGGCATGTCAAAGAACCCATTTGAATTCAGTAGGCCGTGTTCACAATGGCAAAATTAATCTCGGGAGTTTCCGCCAACACTAAGTTCCTCATTTCTCTACTAGAAAGCACTATAGTGTTCAAGGAGCTTAGATATCTAACCTCCTTGACTTTCATAGTGATTCAAGGAACAACAAAATTCGACAAGCAAGCTACCCTCTGGGTGTCAAATTACAAAGCTTGCACCAGGCACCCGAAGCCATACGTTATTATTATTATTATTATTATTATTATTATTATTATTATTATTATTATTATTGCTTGCTTTCTGATCTTCATCCTTGTGAAGGGAGGGTATGTTACCACGTATAACATTCCCTATTCTGCCATAAGGCACCTTTTGCAATCATCTTGTTGTTTCCCATGTTTCACATCCATATGGTATAGTTGGCCTTCCCACTCATTTGTAGATTTTCCCTTTCAAGTCATTTGTAAACTTCTGTTATACTGTACTCCAGCTCAACCAGATGTGTGAATCCCCTTGCTGGCAGATGCCATCTTCAATGTGATTTATTCCCTCCTCTCTCTCGTGGTAAATGCCGATTTTGTACTTCATTTCAAGTTTAGTGCACCTACCTCATTTCTGGGTGCATGGTGGTGCATTGGTCAAGCTGTTTGAGTCGAGGCAAGTCTGGGTTGGATTCCTGGTCAATGCATGTGAGATTTTCGAAGTGAAATGTCACATTCTGTGATTCGGATACCACATAAAATAGGAGGTCCCGTGGTTCATGATAACGAGATTAAAGGTCGCGTAAAACTACAAGCATCGTACTTATTCTTCTTTTTCTTTAGCATTTGTCCCCCAAATTAGCAGTGTCTGCTTTTATGGATCTCTGTCGCCATGTTACACAATTGTGTGCCACATCAGGATGAAGTCGGGCAATTTTTAGATTGTCATGTAGGGTGTCAAGCCAACGCTGTCTCGGTCGTCCTACTGGTCTCTTCCCATCTACTCACAATGCCAATCCAGTGTATGCATCTGTTTCAGTAGCTCGTAAGACATGTCCATACCATCGGAGACGGCTTTCCCTCATCTTTTCAGTAATTGGCGCTACTCCATATCGCTTGGGAAGGTCATTATTATCCTGTTTCCTTCGGGAACAGATATTAACAATATGGATTAGCAAGTTAAGCTAACATATTTTTGAAAGGAAGTTTTTACTTCCGTAGTACATTGGTTTTGCTCGTGGCTACATTATGTGCCTTGCAGCGGCCTTCTCGGTATGTACTGGCCACCCGTCTTGGAGAGGTGTACCATATCCAACTGAAGAGCCTAATGGTACACTGGGGAGAAATGCTAGCAACTGTTTTGAGTTAACCGGACCATTTTATCAAATTTCATTGTGAATTTGTTAATTTACATAGCTCAATCGGACATTTAACATCCTGTTTCCTTCGGGGACAGATATTTCCAATATGATCAAGGAGTGTCAAACCAGATGCCCACCTGAGCATCTTTGTCTCCATCACACCAAGTTGCTGTTCCAACTTCCTAGTTAAAGGCCAGCATTCTGCCCCATACAGAGCAACGGGACGGACCACGCAACTTACATCATTCCAGATTAATGAATACTGTTATACTGTGCACATTACTACCCTTATCACATGAGCGCATTTTATCCAACAAATCCATCTCGTCTCCAACTTGTCTGGGCTGATGTCCCAAGATCTTACGAGCCCCTGAAAGGAAGTAATGAAACCATTGCCTATCTTCCTAATATGGCCCCAAGTAGTTCGTTTCTTCAATGTACAGTATATTATATTGAAAAGCAGGTATGACAATCTACAGCCTTACCTTGATCTTTGTGGTTGATTTTGCTCTATTGACACGTTGCCAGAGTTTTCTTTTGTGCTGTTTTTTCTGGTGTGTAATGCCTTTCTGCTTTCTGTATGTAAATAGGTTCATCCTAGGTACTTGAAATATTGGATAATTTCTTACATTACCCCAGTTCTGTTTTTGATAATGGACCACCTTGTAAATTTTATTTTAAATTTATAATTTCAGTTTTTGCATTAAGTTTGTTTTCCATATGTATTGCAGAGAGCTTTTTGATATAAAGAAAGAGTGGTGTTCATAAAAGTATCTTTTTGCACAGTCACTCTGATAAATGCTAAAACCAATTTTTTCCTACAGCGGAGTTTGTATCGATAAAGAGGACACATCATCTCAAGGAAGACAGATGTATTGCTTTGTGTTGCGTATATCACTTGTATATGAAATATGGAGAGAGAAAAAACATCGAATTCACAGTGGAAAACAAAAATCTGTGTGTTGAATTAGCGATGTGATCATGAAATGAAAATATTCTGAATGTCTATGTATGCAAGAAGATTGTGACTTCGTAAAATTGCACATGATCAACGACTGGATTCTAGTTAGTTGCCTCTGCGAACAATGCAGTTGGCCGTTTGTTTTTATGCGTTTCGGTTGAACCCAAGCATGTTTTACCTAAATGTTCTGGGTTTCGCGTTAGATAGGTCTCGCGTTAAAAAGCCCCCTTTTCTTCTTCATCGCACGCAAGCTGTTCAGGTGAGACAGACATTTATTTATCAGTCAGATCCTTTGTTTGTTTCTTTGATTTATAGATGTTCTGTTCAATTAATTTCAACTTTCAGGTTCTTTTGTTCTTTAGGTCATTCACACCATTCTGCATTCAGCAATGTTTGATGTTATGCTGTCAAAAAGTTAATCGATAACTTATGTTTACAAGAATCTGTGAAAAGAGCAAACTTCTTTGTAATGTTTTGCATGTGCACACGTTTTTCTCTCAGGCTACCCCCGCCAGGTCTCAGCCAATACTTGGACAGTATAAAATGCTTATACAAGATAATGTGCCAAAAAGGACTCTGATAAAATGGAAAGTTTTGCAAAACTTGGTTTTGGATTAGAAATGATGTTTTGGTACAGACGTAATGCAAATATAGTGAAACGTTTTTAACACATTACTAAATACATTTTATTGCTTAACGAAGTAATCCATTTTTATGTCTGGATAGTTGGAGGTAACGAAATTTTGCTGAGGTCTGAGTCAATCATTTAAACTCTTGCTGCTAGGCTCACAGTTTGCGATGGAGTGAGTTTAATGCAAGCGGCGCCAATTGCACAATAAAGCTATAATTTCCCGTGCCCGTCCTAAAGGACAATGGAAATCTCGTCAAACAACTAAAATTGACACCGATTGTGTAAATTGTGTTGTTTCTCAGTGTTCTATTACCCTTTCAGGATTTATTTGCTGGCGGTCGAGATGGGAACTATTCTTTGTTTACTTGTGTCACACGTCAGCCTGCTTCATTGATAGGTACAGTTGCGGGAGTAGGATATGACTCTGTTCCAATAGCCTCAGTGATCGTTTAACTGTCCGTGGTGACATGAGCTCCTGTGATGCGCAATGCTGCTTGACTTTGGTGTAGTATGCATTCTGTCATCGCTGTGTTCCCCGCTTCACTGTGAGGGCAGCTGCTATAATAAACAACAAACACTGGCACGCTCATCGGCAATCAAATCTTAAATGGGTAATACTGCGAAGGCTACGGGAATCTTGTCAAACAGCTGAGAGCAGCGCCAATCGTGTAATATCTTGATATTTCGTCATGAACTACTATTGTCGTTTGCTTCAACCCTTGGCAGTAACATGGAATTCACAATTTCTTGGTCTGATTGTAACCACTCGTTCACCTCAAATACCAAAATGGTGGCCCTGAGACAATTCCTCCAAACACCAAATGAATGCTTGAAATTTAATAAAATTAGACCTGAAGATCACTACCAGCAAGGCTGCAGAGGACCGTTAGCACTGAACCTGACAATCGAGCACTTACATGGAACACAATACCACCACTTAAACATTAAGACGAGACAAACCGTTTCCAATTGCACAGATTTTCAATTGTCATAAAACAATTACCTGCTATGGTGATGAAGCAAGCTTACTATCGGATTTTTTATTATGGATACTCGAGTTTAGGCCTTAATTACAACCAAACCGACAGACCTATTGAAAAACGAGTTATACCAATATTTTTTTTGTTAAATTCTGCGTTAGGCTATATAAGCCAATTCTTTTCAAGTTTATTAATTATTTATTTGCGGTTGTATGAAAAATTGTCCGTGTGTTTGACGTCTTTTCTAGGAACTGCTCACTTAAAACTATATACATGGAAAACTACTTGGCTGAGGGTAATGAAATTTTGGTAGTACAAATCTCAAGTTTCAATTTTTTTTCAACTACCCGATAAAAAGTTCTTATACTTTTTCTGACGTAACGTTTTCTCAGCCCAGGATAAACGTACAGCAGGAAACGTGGTCTCATTTTGAAGCTCTCATTCGTGATTATCGGAAACTACGACCACTGTAAACGTATGGTGTGTTGGCGAATTTATGAAGAGTAATATTAATGGTAGGTTTTTTGCGCGTTCCGGTCCGTGCGAGTAAAACCGAGCGAGCCGGTGAATTCGAGTGCAGCGTTGCCGGGCAGTTATATAATGGAATGCGACTGACCTGGCTATGTCCACATGATATTTTCAGTCTTCCAGTTTACTACTTATATATCACATCACATCCAAATTCCTCGGAGACCACCATTGTCTGAGGACGAACTTACGCTAACATATTACATAATGGTAGAAGTATGGAAGCAATGAATGTTTTATGCTGAGAAGCCTTGCTTACCATTGCTCCTGAACTCTGGAAACAATGTATTAAGCACGCTAAAAGAAATGAAGACTACTACTGGGAGATAGATGGCCTGTCTGAAAATGTCCCTCATTTCGAGCAGGTCATAATATATTAACATGAATGCCAGCAGTTCTGATTGATCGGAACTGAGCCATTCTTCAGACGAAGAATACTGACTGAATTACATATTGTAAAGATATTATGTAAATAATGCAGATAGCCCATGTAAAAATTTAGTCTGACATTTCCAAATTAGGAAGACAAACCACTTTTAAACCTGCCATTGAAGGTCTAAAGCTCTTATGTGAAAAAGGTGATGGAAAATGAAATTTGTTCGAGGAAAGAAAATAAAAGGTTGAAAGGAAACTTAAAGCAGTGTTCGTTCGTAGCGAGCCGCAACGACTGCAACTTAACGCGGCAACGCTGCACCGGATTTCACAAGTCCGCTCACTTTTACTTGCACGGGCCTGAACGCACAAAACCTCCCATTAATATTACTCTTCATAAATTCGTCATCACACTGTACGTTTACAGTGGTCGTAGTTTCCGATAATCACAAATGAGAGCTTCAAAATGAAACCAAGTTTCCTGCTGTACGTTTATCCTGGGCGGAGAAAATGTTAAGTCAGAAAAAGTATCAGAACTTTTTATCGGATAGTTGAAGAAAATTGAAACTTGAGTTTTGCACTACCAATACTTGTGCCTATCACATATAAAAATTTCATTACCCTCAGCCAAGTAGTTTTCCATGTATCTTATATAGTTTGAAGTGAGCGGTTCCAAGAAAAGACGTCAAAAACACGGACAATTTTTCATACAACCACAAATAAATAAATAATTAATATCGTAAACTTGAAAATAATTGGCTTATATAGTTCAATGCAGAATTAAACAAGGAAAATATTGGTATAACTCGTTTTTCAATAGGTCTGTTCGTTTGGTTGTAATTAAGGCCTAAACTCGAGTATCCATAATAAAAATCCGATAGTAGGCACAAACATTTTAATTTTGATTTATCCCAAAATAGAAATTAATATGAACATAGAATTTTGAATTTGCGTTTAGATCAACAAAGGCCCAAAACTTACAAGGGAATGGATTGCGGTGTAAAATTCTGATCTGTTTGAAATTTAGTACACAATAATCCTACAAAGTTGTATTATGAGGTAGTGAAAACCGCATGGGCCGATTTCAATTTTGAACGCCGAAAATCTGCCGGACGACGGCATGAGCGATGAGGTGAGAAGAGGTAAAGCTGACCTTCAATCCTAGCAGCACGCGATGGCTCCCGGCTACTACTATCGGATTTTTTATTACGGATACTCGAGTTTAGGCCTTAATTACAACCAAACCAACAGAATTATTGAAAAACAAGTTATGCCAATATTTTCTTTGTTTAATTCTGCGTTAGACTATATAAGCCAATTCTTTTCAAGTTTATTAATTATTTATTTATTTGTGGTTGTATGAAAAATTGTCCGTGTTTTTGACATCTTTTCTAGGAACCGCTCACTTAAAACTATATACATGGAAAACTACTTGGCTGAGGGTAATGAAATGTTTATATGTGATAGGCACAAGTATTGGTAGTGCAAATCTCAAGTTTCAATTTTTTTCAACTACCCAATAAAAAGTTCTTATATTTTTTCTGACGTAACGTTTTCTCAGCCCAGGATAAACGTACAGCAGGAAACTTGGTCTCATTTTGAGGCTCTCATTCGTGATTATCGGAAACTACGGCCACTGTAAACGTACAGTGTGTTGGCGAATTTATGAAGAGTAATATTAATGGTAGGTTTTGCACGTTCCGGTCCGTGCGAGTGAAAGCGAGCAAGCCGGTGAATTCGAGTGCAGCGTTGCCGGGCAGTTGTGTAATGGAATGCGACTGACCTGGATATGTCCACATGATATTTTCAGTTTTCCTGTTTACTACTTATATGCCACATCACATCCAAATTCCTCAGAGACCACCATTGTCTGAGGACGAACTTGCGCTAACCTATTACATAATGGTAGAAATGGAAGCAATGAATGTTTTATGCGGAGAAGCCTTGCTTACCGTGCTCCTGAACTCTGGAAACAATGTATTAAGCACGCTAAAAGAAATGAAGACCACTACTGGGAGATAGATGGCCTGTCTGAAAATGTCCCTCATTTCGAGCAGGTCATAATATATTAACATGAATGCCAGCAGTTCTGATTAATCGGAACAGAGCCATTCTTCAGACGAAGAATACTGACTGAATTACGTATTGTAAAGATATTATGTAAATAATGCAGATAGCCCATGTAAAAATTGTATAGTCTGACATTTCCAAATTAGGAAGACAAACCACTTTTAAACCTGCCATTGAAGGTCTAAAGCCCATATGTGAAAAAGGTGATGGAAAATAAAATTTGTACGAGGAAAGAAAGGAAAATGAAATTGGTACGAGGAAAGAAAATAAAAGGTTGAAAGGAAACTTAAAGTAGTGTTCGTTCGTATCGAGCCGTAACGACTGCAACTTAACGTGGCAACGCTGCACCGGATTTCACAAGTCCGCTCGCTTTTACTCGCACGGGCCGGAACGCACAAAACCTCCCATTAATATTACTCTTCATAAATTCGTCATCACACTGTACGTTTACAGTAGTCGTAGTTTCCGATAATCACAAATGAGAGCTTCAAAATGAGACCAAGTTGCCTGCTGTACGTTTTTCCTGGCTGAGAAAACGTTACGTCAGAAAAAGTATAAGAACTTTTTATCGGGTAGTTGAAAAAAATTTGAAACTTGAGATTTTCACTACCAATACTTGTGCCTATCACACATCAAAATTTCATTACCTTCAGCCAAGTAGTTTTCCATGTATATGGTTATAAGTGAGTGGTTCCAAGAAAATACGTAAAATACACGGACAATTTTTCATACAGCCACAAATAAATAATTAATGAACTTGAAAATAATTGGCTTATATAGTCTTAACGCAAAATTAAACAAGGAAAATATTGGCGTAACTCGTTTTTCAATAGGTCTGTTGGTTAGGTTGTAATTAAGGCCTAAACTAGAGTATCCATAATAAAAAAATCCGATAGTAGGCAGCAACCTGCCGTGCTGTGATGCATTCCCCACCTTAAACGTTCCCCTCTCTCTTCTACCCTCTCAAGGCGGACCGGGTTCGATTCCCGGTCAATGCTTGTGAGATTTTCGATGTGAAATGCCATGTCCTGTGGTTCAGCTTCCACGTAAAATGGAGGTCCCGTGGCTCATGATCGCGAGATTATCGGTCACATTAAACTACACGCTTCCTTCGTTCTTTCTACCCTCTCGATAAGAGTATAAAATGCAACATATTGTGATGTTTTGCACTAGACCATACTGTAAATAAAGAAAACAACTTTTTCTTTTTTGTTTTACTCTTGGTAATCCTTGCAATAGTGAATGCTTACAAACAAGTGGTCAATGCAAAGAGATTGCTTGCACCTCGCGCACCTTGCAACACTTTCTTTTATACACATATCGCAAGCATGTTGGATAGCATCATTCTTGCAACAAAATTGAACGGGGTTCACAAAACAAGCAGGCTGTGTTTCAACATAACCAGATTTGTACCAACTATACTTCCACATGTTACGAAACTGCGGAGAAGATAGTTAGTTGTGGGTCAATGATTGGGTTTTTAAAATATTGTTGCGCAAATGAATATTAATGTCGAAATTGTATAATACAATTAGATCATAAAAATAACGAACAAATTGTTTCCATATCCGGAAACCAAGCACATCTAACGGCTGAATCATCCCTGTAGTTCTCTGGGGAATAGATTTAACAATGATAGTTTTGTTGGCGGGTATTGACGCTAATATATTTGCTTCACTTTGTGTTGTCCACGAATCCAAGAGTAAAACACTGTCGTCTGGTACAGTTTGAAAATAAACATCTTGTAACCACTTTTGAAGTAACTTTTTAGTTAACTTTCCGGACGGGGACGGCAATACAAATAAATTATCTGCTGTAAACAAAGTTCTTTTAACAATAGGGCCAAATTCACCGTCCTTTTCTTTTAACACAACTAACAGTTTAAGTAACAGTTCTCCATCGGCAGATATTACAGGCTGAATTGTATAGCTGTGTGTTAATGAGTTCAACGATTGCGCTTCTGCGAAAATTCTTTTGTCTCCCTTTACATGTAGCGTATGTCCTGCATGGAACCATCGCGTGCTGCTTGGATTGAAGGTCAGCTTTACCTCTCCCCACCTCCTCGCTCATGCCACCGCCTGGCAGGTTTTTGGCGTTCAAAATTGAAATCGGCCCATGCGGTTTTCACTACGTCATTGTACAACTTTGTAGGATTATTGTGTACTAAATTTCAAAGAGATCGGAATTTTACACCGCGATCCGTTCCCTTGTTAGGCATTTTAAGCACATCACCGTAATTAAGAAAATTACAGCTTCACAATATATTTTTTTAAATACGATGAAAAAACGGCACTGAGGTAGCAAACAAGTAACTGGTAACTCAGTACTTAAAAAAGGTTAAACAAAACAATCTCTCATTTTAATGTTCAGAGTTAATAATAATAATAATATTGTATGGCCTCGGGTGCCGGGTGCAAGCTTTGTTATTTGACACCCAAAGGGTAGCTTGCATGTCGAATTTTCGTTGTTCCTTGAAGCACTGTGAAAGTCAAGGAGGTTAGATATCCAAGATCCTTGAACACTATAGCGCTTTCTAGTAGAGAAATGAGTTTGTGTTGGCGGAAAATCCCGAGATTAATTTTGCGATTATGAACACAGCCTACTGAATTCAAATGGGTTCTTTGACATGCCAACATCGTATGACATGGTGTCGTAATTTTTGCCGCGTTGCAAAAAATCACTTACCAAGGCCAGGAGCGAACCTGCAAGCTTGGGGTTCGTAGTCCGACACGTTGAACACTCACCCACCGTAGCAAGCGTGTTCAGAATTAATAGAAATGTTGGCGAGTTCCCATGAAAAAAATTAATGCAAACTTATAACTTTATATTTATCCATCGCCATTATATCAAATGTTTTAGTACACTATACCTTCAAACAAAACACCCATTTTTCATTTGTATTTAAATATTATGACATTTTGGGTAAATGGCTAATTTGCATTGAATGCTGTCTGAGTAGTCATCTTATCTTAGTAAATTAAACCTGGTTAGTTCGAAACTAAATAATTCAAAATTTTTCAATAATATAATACCTTAAACTTTACCCCTAGTGCATATGTGCGGCATTGTTTCAAAAACCTGTGTAATTTATCATTCGAAGAAGGGCATTCAATTCTCCCCATATAATACCAAATATTGTGCATACCTTGAGTGTCTTCCCATGGAAACAGCCTTTTAAAAATCTGTCGGTGGTCCGCTTGACATGTCTGTGACTCATTACTGCAGAATGAATTCGGCAGGAATCTTGTCCGATATGGTGAAACCAGCACCCGTGAAACAACTTGCGAGTTTTCTCCGTGTCCAACCGCGAATTTGTGACCACCACTCTTCTAATACAACAGGAATGTTGTCAAAACGGACAGAGAGTGTAATGTTACATATTCCCGCTCCCGGTCATAAACTCTTAACTGTTACCACAGAGGGTATTTCGCCAAACAGGTTGGAGAAAATTGCAACAAGTTTCAATTTCTCTTTGCTCGTAAACGGGCTCACGCTAATACTACCCTTACTCGTTGCTTCCTGTAGTAGGCGAGGCTAATCTGTCGCTTGCCGGGAGTACTTTTCTTCTTGCGACAAGTAAGCGAACTTTCCGGCGTTATGTCCCAAGTGTTCAAGGAGGCTGTACGTTTCCCATATATATCCTATACGAGGATAAATAATTAAATTAATTAATAAATAAAATCCGTTAATATGACATCCTTAGCTTATCCAATTAGATTTGCCCGGTCAATGCATGCGAGATTTTCGAAGTGAAATGCCATGTCCTGTGCTTCGGATTCCACGTAAAACGGAGGTCTCGTGGCTCATAATCACAAGATTCACGGTCACGTTAAACTACCATCTTCCTTCCTTCCTTCCTTCAATTAGACTTATTTTTTTCAAGTGAAATTTGGTGGTTTTTATCTGCCATTACAGTTGATTATTATTGGCATAAAGAATGTTTGAAGAACAGCTGCATTGCCGTGTGTTGAGGAATGGTGTGGATGGACTAAGGAAGAGAGAGAGAAAAAGACAGATCAATATGTGCTAATGTTGGTGTCGGATTGTTATGAGTGCCTTCTTCCTCCTCCAGGGTCAGCTAGGATGTAGCATTAATTACTATTATTATTATTATTGCTAAGTATTGCACCTGTTATTGTTATGGTACTACGCCAGATATCTCGCGTTAAAATGTGCTTCTTAGTTTACAAGTGATGGAAAGTTTTTCTAAAAAGGAACTTCCAGTGTAGAAGTGTCCCGATTATTATAGATACTGGCTGTAGGTGACGAATCCTATTCCTTGGCGCTGCTTGATTGACGAACTTGCTATGTTAAACGTTTTTTTTTGTTCAGAACATGAGGATTTTGTATCATGTTTTGATTGTGAACTTCCTTGGTGGGTCAGTTCTAGTGTGTACGTAGCCAAGATTGTGGGTTTGATTCCCAGCCAAGGAAGTTGGATTTTTGAAGGGTGGCAAAAATCCATGGCACTCCCAAACCATATGATGTAGGCTTGTAAAAGATCTCTCATATCACATTTGATCATACCTGCCAACTTCCACATTTCCCCTCCGTAAAAATTAAGGAATTACAGTGCGTTTTATGGACGAACTATGCTATTCTGCAAAAGAAGTAGAACCAAATGTATTCTCAGCCTAATCAAAACATTTTAATTAACCTTTTAACTGCTATGCATTTCCAGATGAATAAACGTTCATGTGCTGAGTAATTTTGATATATCTGAGCCCCATTCAGCATCGAGACCCTAAATCAATTTAACATATTTTTCCTTCTCCTGTTGGTTACATTGGGTTACATTTTGCATGTCCCGAATTTACTTTCTGGGGGGATAGTGGGTATGGATGTAGGTAGTGACTGGCTAAACGGCACGGCTAAACGGCCTTTCACTAGTGTTGAGAAATCAGAATTTTAGGGGGGATACATTCCCGCTCTTGGGTCCGGTAAACTTTTAGAATCGCCACTACTCAAACTACTACTTATTCAGTTGTCAGCCATTACACTGCACAGATGTAAATGAATAGTGTAATTCGCATCACCATAGAGACAAAAAGAAAAGCAAAGTAAATTGTTCTATGAACTGTCACAAAAGAGCAGGTAGGTCTACTTTTAAACCACCGCTTAAAACAACTAAAAAGTGAAACTAAATAGGCGTGCGCATAGTGACAAACCGATTCTTCAATAGCTCTCTGATAGTTAAAAAGTCTTTTGATCAGTACATGCTTAAACACAACCTGCAAGTCTTCCTCAGCTGTATAATAATTTCTACAAGCGCATTTAAAAAATGTAAAAAGTGTAAATGTTATCGTTAAAGCATGCATGCTTACTTGTCAATAGAAACACTCTTCACAACGGTAAAAAAATCCTCCAAATATGTTACACAATGTTAAAAGTAAGGGGCAGATGACCTACCTATTTGACCCCTTAGAACAACAATAACTAATGTTAAAAATAATGTTGTAGTGATATGGGAATTGTGGTCCCATATAGTGCCATTGCTTGAAGGTTGCTGGGTTTTTAAAAACAAACAGAAAATTTATCATCTAGGCTTACGGGATTGAGCCGCATCGTATATTGTATAAGTATAACCGATATATGGTGCTGCTCAATCCTGTAAGCCTAGATGATAAACTAGACACCGGCCGCGAAAGCCTACCATCTCAATCAGAAAATGTTCTCTGTTCTGGTCTGTGAGTTGTTTGCAATTCCCGTGTATGCTGAATAGGAAAGGAGATAAATTTGTGTTTTGTACTGTATGCCCTTGTGATGTTAACATGGCAGCAAATACCACCTGAATAATCATATAAAGTCAACTAATCATGTGAATAATTTGAAGCCTAAGCGTGAAAAACGGATCAAAATAAATTCTTGACCAAAGAAAAGAGTAGGCTTTTTGTCGTGTTGTACTGCAGTTTGCTGCGTTTGGTTTCCGGCGTATTCTGTCGCACAGGTGTGAGGTTTCTTTTTCTGTGCATTTCATTAGAAAGCTATGGGTTTTCCACATAACTTTTTGTTTCACATCACCCAGACGCCAAATGCACCGTCAGTTCAAAAGTTTAGCCCAAGGTTGCAGGTTCGAAACCTGGCGCAGTCAGCTGGCATTTGAGGGTGCGCAAATGCGAGGGAGCCGTGTCAGTACATTTACTGGCACGTTAAAGATCCCCTTCGGGGCAAAATTCCGGCACCCCGGCGTCTCTAAAAGCCAGTGTAGTTAAAAGGGACGTAAAACCAATAACATTATTATTATTAGTTCAAAAGTTTATATATAATTTATATATACAGGGTGTTTCAGTAAGACCGTGTAAAACGGATACCAGCAAACCGGCTCGCCACATTGGGCATATCGACACAGGGAACATTTGGTCTCAGAGATCATCCAAAGGTACTATGGACGTAAACATGTGTAACACGGATAAGACGTCCTGCGTAGTTATGTGCATTGCTTGACAGTATACTAGGCTGGTTGGTTCCTCAGTTTAGGGGCTGCGACAACGCGGTCATGTAGCCCCATGTACTTTGGGTGTGTGTAGAATCTGTCTGATAACCGATGTTAATTGTGATGACTGTATTAGTGTGTGTTATCTGTTTTTTAATTCAAGTAAGGACAGCAGACTTATGAATTTTTTCAAATAGTTCCTACTTTTGCTGCCAAACACCACCGTCAACGACTACTAGTTCAGAACTTAGCTACCAGACGCCACCACAGTCGGGTCTTGGCAACAAATGTAGGAACCTAAGAGCGTTGTTTACAATCTTAACCTATACAATTTAGCTTCACACAGGTGTAATTAGTGGAAGGTTCGTTAACATGCTATAAATCTATAACATGGGACCACCGGCTTACTTCCCCTCCGAAGGAAGGCATACTGAGGGATTTTTAACGCTCATAAAAAATCCGAAGATTTCGGCCGGATTTGAACCCGCGATCTTGGTCATAGAAGCTCAGCATGCTACCAACTACGCCACCGAGGCCGCCAGTATACTAGGCTATTACACAGGTAGTCGGTGAACGGATGGGCATAAAATATAGGGTTAGTGATTCCTCTATCTTCCGGAGGTAGCGTGGTCGTTCAAAATCTCGTACGTATTGCCGTGCTTGTATCAAGGTTGGTGGCTATCATATTGAGCAACCATTATAAGTTTGTACACACTGATACAATAACTCTGACCCGTTCATGGCATGGTCGTCAGTTACAGTGCTACCTGTGTGATAATGTACTCATTTACTGTAAATAATCAAATAACCATGGAGGACAACTTATTGTGTTACCTATGTTTACACACATCAGTGTACACATTTCCTGGCAACAAACATAAATAATTACTCAGCACACCCCAATAGAACAGTCAGATTCTTTAGCTGTATGGGGGCCGGCGACTGGCTGCCGGGCACGCGCTCATTTTGCCAGCCAACCGAGATGGGGCCGCCGATATCGCGCAGGTGGAAACCGTAACTTTTTTAAAGCGTATGGCTTTTAGTGCCGGGAGTGTCCGAGGACATGTTCGGCTCGCCAGTTTTGTAGCTGCTTCGAGACGGACACCCAATGGGTGAGCTACAAGTATCGTTGGGGAGGAAAGTTGGAAGGGAAGGGCGAGGAGTGGGAAGGTAGTGGCTGTGGCCTATAGTTATGGACCAACCCCGGCATTTGCCTGGAAGGAAGATGGGAAACCACAGAAGACCATCTTCAAGGTTGCCGGCGGGGGGATTCGAACCTCCTCGCCTCCCGGATGTGAGCGACTGCCATTAGTCATGCCGTAACGACCACGGCTAACTCACCCGGTACCGTAACAATGTACATCAATTAATGGTAAATTCGCCAGCAAATCATGATTAACAAACTTACCTTTTCACAGAAGATGCTGAAAATGTTCTCCTTCAGCTGACAGACAAGGATTGTACCGTGTAAATAATTTAGCGTTTACACCTTGTAATTCCCTCCTGTTGTGAGGGATATCTTCTGCCATATATTGTTCACCAGCTCCACTAGAGTACAGGTAATTGATATATACACTTTGTATTTTTAATAACCCCACAATTAAACAAACGGGCTTCGGTCCGTGCTTCGATTAATCACAGTCAACACGCAAGGGGAACAGGAATATCTACGTAATGTAACGATGTAGCTTCCAAAGTTACTACCTGTCAGCTGAAGGAGAACATTTTCAGCATCTTCTGTGAAAAGGTAAGTTTAACTGGTGTTGTGAGGTCATCCAGATTCCCGTGAAATAACAACAAAACATCTGGTTCTTTAATTAAAACTTGCAAACCTTGTTATCTGTGTGCTGACACTTCACACACTCGCTGATGAAAGTTTAGTGACTTGAATGACCCTGGTTATCTCGACTGCGCGTTATCCGCGGCCCGAGCTCGGTTGGCTGGCGGAAGGCGCGTGTGCCTGGCACCCAGTCGCCGGCCCCACTCCAGCAAAAGAATCTCCCTGTATTACACATGTTTGCGTCCAAAGCACCTTTGGGTGACCTCGAAGACCACATGTTCCCTATGTCGATATGCTCAGTGTGGCGGCCCGGATAGCTGGTATGCATTTTGCACACTCTTACTGAAACACCCTGTATATATCTTTCAAATTTATACATAAAATATAACCATTTAAAATCTCGATCAAGTTTGTTAATGGGCAAATTGCAAATGGGGGTCTTTTTTTTTCTTTCGTAAAAGTGTAAAATCGCTTTAACTTTCTTAGTATGTGAAAAATCGAATGCATTCAAAGTTCATACAGTAGAACGTCGTTTATCCGGACGAGCAAAAAAAAAAAAAAAAAAAAAAAAAAAAAAGCGCTTAAGCGGATGTACAAGAAGGAAGTGTTACGTCATTTACTGTTGGCAGAGAGTGTGATATCTTTTTCAAAAGATTTCTCTCTTAAGGACTACTGTTACTTGATAGCTGATGGATGGAACACACTTTAACACCACAGAATCTTCGAAATGCATTGAATAAATTGGTAGGAGAACAAGAGACTGTTAAGACCACAGACTGTTGATGAAGATTTGGATGCAGTGACAAATGAGTTATTCCCCCAAGTTGTTGGATTTTCTGACTGTGATAGAGAAGGTGCACAAGCCTGGGTGGAAAGTGACAGTGACTCATGTTTTTTTTAAATCTTAGATGATGATGATGATGATGATGAAATTGCTTATCTGGTGCAAGAAGTGGGGAAGACAAAAAGGATGAAAGCCTAGATGAGAAAGATGTAGGACCAAGTCATGGAGAAGCTTTTACTGCATTAGAAACTGCGCTATTGTGGTATGGTTGTACTATGAAATAAACACATGTTCGATTATCCGGAAAAATAGTTATCCGGAATACCTTCGGTCCCAATTAGTCCGGATATGCGACGTTTCACTGTACTCTTCTTCGGATAAGGGCCAAACATTTATCTAGTTTAAGTTTTGTTATAGCACCAACCTTTGACCAAAGGGGTTAGAAAAATAGAGTTTTGAGACGAAAAAGACTCATACCTCCCTTAATAGTCACAATATCAAAACCATTTAAAATGGTCAATAGTCCTCTAAAAATTACCTAAACTTTTGTCTGAAAGAATTTTTGATATGACGCCAATGGATGAGCAAAATGTTTTCGGAATTTTAAGTTGGTGCTTTACATGTAGAACTTTTGTAGGTATACAACACTTGGCAAATATAGTGAATTCGAAAGAATTTCGTTTGGCCGGTGAAATCTACCTCCACCTTCCGGCATACCAAGAGGGATTTTTAAAATTTTTACTGATTGGTCATTTGGTAAGTTGGCAGGTATGTTCGATTACAAGACAATATTAATTAAATCTTAGCCGCAAGTCGCAGTACATTAAATTTGGAAAATAGATCGCCTTAATGGCTCCTGCACGAAAGATCTATGTCATTGTAGCTGAGGCCATACAATTATTATTGTTATTTTGGTTAGACTGCTGTTTTAAGCGGCAAAACATCAGTTGGTGTAATGTGCAGCGCCAAGGAATAGATAGCCATTCCAGATGTGTGCAGAGAAATCCTTTAAATGAGATGTAAAGAATATCAGGAAGCAATATTCACATGTGAGCTCATTTTTAAATGTTGAATATTTTTTACCTCTCTGTCCATTCCTCACCGTTCAAACAGATGTTGATAGCTCTTCCTGTGCAAGAATGTCGCTGGATGGCTATCCTGTCAAAATGAAGAGAATCTAGACTCTTTTTAAATGACTGTACTTTAAATAAATACATATCGGCGTGTAAAACACCAATCCAATTACTGTACATGTTATTGCACCTCGTGTTGCAGATATGCTGTCACCGCAGAGGTGTTTCAATTCCCGACTCTGTCAAGAAATTTTTATTCTCCTCTTGAGGGCTGGAACGGGGTTCATTCTGCCTCATGAGGTAGAATTGAGAATTTGGGGGGGGGGGGGGGGGGGTGATTTCCTGCTCAGCCAACCTGGAAGTGGTTTTCCAGGATTTCACATGTTCTCCAAATTCTACTCCAGCCATATGCCAGGATAGTTCCTAACTTAAGTCTACGACTGTCTCGTTGCCAATCGTACATAGCCTCAAATACAAATACACACACTCTTTAGTTCTACACTGAACAGCATTTGGCACTTTGTTCTTGGAAGGCAAAAATATTAGTTGAAATTATTCTAGGATGGGAAGGTTATGTGTCGAGATATGACTACATCTTGCTGAACTTGTTGAATATTCTTTGTTGTGGAAATTACCCTAAGGTAGTTTGTTTCGGGGATTTCTCTGTTCACTCTGAAGGTCTTGTTCTAATAAAAGTCTTTGTACATTGACTCTTGATAAGTCACTGTAGAAAGGTTAACAGTGTATCTTTGTTTTCTCTATCTTGACATACATGCTTGATCTGCCAGGTTCAAAATAAAATACCATCCTGAGGATTCAGTCAAGAGGAAGGACGAGCAGATGAATGGCCTCAAGGTATAGTAGTAATCAATATACTAATAAATAGGGTATGGAGAAAGCCAAATTTTTCTTCATTACAGTGGTTTTCAAAAAAAAAAAAAAAAAAAGATATTTTCCCATGTCTACTGAGCTCTATGAAATTTGGAGTTTGCTTTTGCTTGCAGTTGCATGCTCTGGATTGAATAGTACCCAGCATACATTATTAATATCCTATTTAGTTTTGTTTTTTTAATTTACCACCCTAATATTGAGTTTTGAAGTGAGAGAAGCTTTTTTTTTTTAAGTATTGCGTACTTCTATAAAAATAAGCTTTCCAGTCGGACAACTCAAATTGTACCCAATTACATTAGGCGGGAAAACAAGCACTGTATATACATGCCCTAACCTGAAAAATTAATTTAATTATCCCATTTTGTACACTTTTGTACATGAAAATGTGCTCATCATCGTCGTCTTCAATTTCCCTTGTCCAGCTCCTGCCAGGTCGGGGTGTTAATAGTACTTCTCCACCGTTGCCTCTCCTTCCACCATTCCTCTTCAGTAATTGTAGTCCAGTCCTGTCTTCTATACCTTATACTGTTCTTGACAGAATCGAACCATCTTGCTTTGGGCCTTTCCCTCAATCTTAGCCTCCAACACTTGTTTTGGTATTCTTCCCTCCTCCATCCTCATAAAACATGTTTGAACCATCTCAATTTATTCTTCTCCATTCTATCGTTCAATTTTTCTACCCCTATTTCTTTTCTGACATCATTTTTTATGCTGTCTCTCCTTGTCTTCCCCACCATAGTCCTCGGGAACTTCATCTCACTGGCTTGAATTTTGTTATTTTGAGTTAAATATCTTGATAAAGAAAGCTTTCTTTAATAGAATTAGGCAACACTGAAAAATGGCTTCTACCACTTCAATTAAATATCTTATGTAATATTTTGTATGTTAGGGTATATAAATACTGGTTTTCCCGCCTAATGTAATTGGGCACAATTTGTGTTGACCGACTGGAAAGCTTTCTTTAACAATACTGACTTATAAAATCATTACCATTGTATGTCATTCATCATCATCATAAAGTTTCCATTCCAGTTTCCCGGGTGTGGTTTACGAGCGCTCACCAATTTAGTCTATTCATGTAGCACTGCTCCTTCAAGATTTCATCCCAGTTGCATACCTGCCAACCCTTCCGATTTATTCGGAAACGTTCCGAATTTTCACCTTGTCTTCCGATCTTCTTAATTACTATTATTTCTTCCGAATTTCGGACCCCAGTGATATGAAAATGAAAATCCACAGCCTGCTTCCAGTCTCCGACCGGGTCAGGAATGGAATGAATGAAGCCCCCATCTAGCGGCGAGAATATGAACTGTGCCGGCTGCCGAAGCCTGTCGCACTCCTCTGGGGCAATGATTAAATGAATGACAGATGAAATGAAATGATAGAGGAGAGTGTTGCTGGAATGAAATTTTGACAGGGAAAACCGGAGTGCCCGGAGAAAAACCTGTCTGCCTCCGCTTTGTCCAGCACAGATCTCACATGGAGTGACCGGGATTTGAACCACGGACCCAGCGGTGAGAGGCCGGCGTGCTGCCGCCTAAGCCACGGAGACTTCACCCCAGTGATATATTGTAAAAAAAAATAGGAAATGCAAATAATTTTCATTCTCGAGGAGATTCTCTCGTAAGTCGTAATTGCTTTTGTGATTTGCGTAACCTTGGATTTTTGTGTAAGGTTCTCGTTTGGCAGTGAGCTCCATAGCTGCCTGCGATCTCAGAATGGTGAGTCAGCTGATCGGCCTACCGCATACTGATTGGTGGTATTTTACGGACAAACAGGTGTCAAGCTTGCGCTGATTAGTCGTGGCTGGCCAGGTGACTATGCAGCATGGGATTGGAACCTTGTATGCTACGCGCAGCGATTGTGACTTGATGCGTTTGACGCCACGTGTTTATACTCGGCTAGCGTCACGTTTAGTGCGTCAGTAGATAATTATTTCAACGAGTTGTGTCGATGATTGTTTCGTGTCGTGTGTTTTAAGTTTCTCTCGTCACGTTATGGCGACAAAACCTCAGAAACGTTATCTCCAAGTGTTCAAAGAAAGCTATAAAACTGAATTTCCATTCATTGTACAATCTAGTTGAGGAAACTATTTTGCTCTTTGTTCCGTGTGTCGTTGCGATATAAATATTTCTCATGGTGGAAAAAATGACATTGTAACTCACAGCAACACTCTAAAACACAAGGACAGTGCTAGTTGTTTACAGAAGAACAAAAAATTAGGTAAGTTTTTTGTTCACGGGAATGAAGACGATGCTGCCATTCGAGCAGAATGTTTGTTCACGGCATTCATCGTAAAACATAACCTCTCTTTATCATGTTCCGATCACGTGGGACAATTGTTTAGAAAAATGTTCCCGGATTCGGAAATTGCGAAGAAATATGCCTGTGGGAGGACAAAAACATCCGCCATTGTTCATGAAATGGCACGTGACGCCGATTCAAAAATTATTAATATTTTAAAATATGGGCCTTTCGCAATCTCCACCGATGGTAGCAATGATAGAGATAGTAAGCTGTATCCTGTCGTCGTGTCATTTTTCAACATTATTATTTAGCGTATGATGCTTACAAGACAGTACTGTAATTAATAAATATAAATTTTCAAATAAACAATTTACAGCATTAGGACCCTTCATATAAGGGCTGCCAGGTCTTGAATCCATTCAAGGGCTTGTGGAGTGGCTGCATGGAGCTCTTCTAAGTTCCCAGAGTACATATATAGAGGGCATTCCTGCATGACATGCTTGATGGTTTGCAATTCATATCCACAATCACAAAAGAGGCGAGTCTATCCAACCCCACTGATGTAAGGTTGATCTAGTTCGAGCAGTGCCACATCGAATTCTGTTCAGACGGGACCAGACAGCTCGAGGGAGATGGAATCCAGGTAGTTTGATGGTAGGATCAAGTACTTCAATTAGGCCACGAGGTGGAGAGGTAGACCATTCAACTTTCCATGTATTTCGGGGGTTGAATGGAACTGAAGTAAGTTCCATAGCCGTCTTGTAGGCTGGTTTCCGTGATTTCAACCTGGATGTGGAAGGTTGATTGACGTCTTGGTGGATTGGGAGAACTTCATTATTCATAATTCTGTGCCACAAGCGGGAAAGAACTTGCTGTCTCCTGATGTGAGGAGGAACAATATTACACAGTACAGGTAGCCACTGTGAGGGAGTGCAATGTAGAGTGCCAGAGATAATCCGCATTGTCTGCCGGAGTTGAATATCAACCAGTTGGCAATGTGAGCTGTTCAACCATACACTTGCACAGTATTCAGCTGGAGAGTAAACGACAGCCAAAGCAGTAGTCCTGAGTGTGTTGGCATCAGCGCCCCATGATGTTCCAGCTAACCTACTTAGTAAGTTATTACGGCTTTTTAATTTTGCTGCTGTTTTTGCAATATGCTGTCTGAAAGTTAATGCCCTGTCCAATATCACTCCTAAGTACTTAGGGGAGCTGTTGTACTTCAGATATTGGTTCCCGAACTTCACTCTAGGTTGGTAGTTCGCCTGTAGGTTGTTAAGGTGAAATGTGGTTACCTCAGATTTAGAAGGATTTGGTTGAAGCTGCCACTTTTTGAAATAAACATTCATCTTCTTAAGGTCTTCACTCAGTAAATCCTCTGCTTCATCAAAAGTGGTGCACTGGACTGTAAGATTTATATCGTCCGCATAGATGAATTTACGGGATACCGTTTCTGGCAGATCATGAATGTATAAGTTAAATAGCATAGGGGATAAAACTGAACCCTGAGGTAGACCATTATTGAGTGTATGGAACCTGCTTCTGGCACTTTCATTGTGAACTTGGAATAGTCTATTACTTAACATGTTGCTGATGAGAGTCACTGTTTTAAGACAAGGGACTGACTTTATGAGTTTGAGGAGAAGTCCTTTTCTCCAGACAGTATCGTACGCCGCTGAGAGGTCCAGAAAGGCAGAAACACTTTTAAGTTTCTTCTCAAAGCCAATTTCTAGATATGTAGTTAAGGCAAGGACTTGATCAGAGCAGTCTCGTTTTGAGCGGAATCCAGCTTGTTCAACAGGAATCTCTTGCTCAATTGCAGGAGCAATTCTATTCAGTAACAGTCTTTCAAGTAATTTGTAGGTGACACTGAGTAAGGCAATTGGCCTGTAACTTTGGGGTAGCTTTGGATCTTTTCCTGGCTTCAGTACTGCAATTATTTTGGTCTTCTTGAAAGACGGTGGAAGACGTCCTGGTTGTAGAATGGAACTGAAAAAGTTTGCAAGCCATCGTTTGGTAGCTGGACCATCGTTTGGTAGCTGGACCACATTTCTTGAGAAACTCCGGATACACACCATCAAATCCTGCTGCTTTTCCAGTCTGGAGGGCATCCAAACCATGTTGTATCTCTTCTAATGAGAATGGTCGTGAATAAAACAAGTTAGGTTGGACTTCACGTTTTAACTTGTTGAATTCCAATCGGACCTGTCTGCTAAACCTCTTGTCTCTCTCTCTGTCCTGGATGTAGAAATAAGGTGGTCAGCTATGGATTCTACGTTGATAGCGGAATGCTTTCTTGTGGGTAAGGATGTTGAATCCAGTTTTCGTATTAGTGACCATGCTTTCCTGCTTGAGTGGGTGAAATTCAAGTTTTCAACAGTCTTGTACCATTTCTCTCTTCTAGCATTGTCCAAGGATGTTAGTAATTCAACAGCCTTCTCATGACTACTGTTCCGTTCAAATTCATTGCATAAGCGCGTTGTTTCTTCATTCCATCCAGGGACATAATCTTTATGGAAACCTCTAGGAATGCTTCGTTTAGCAGCAGATTTGATTAATCCAACAAACCGGTCATAGTTCTCAGGGACTGGTTGCGCCCATCTAATGTTGGCATCAGTGTAACTGGCGAACAAATCCCAGTCAGCTTTCTGGAAGTTCCATTGAGGGTGGGGTGTAGATCTAATAACAGGGATATTAATACCAATATTATAAATTATTGGTCTATGCTGACTACGCGGAAAGTCATTCAGAACGTGCCTTTGTATTCGTGGTGTTGGTATCATTAGGCTATTGGAGACAAAACATAGATCAGGAGAGTAATCCTGGTTCCATCGAGCAGAATGGAAGGTTCCTCGATCTTTAGCATCATATATCAGTGTGAGATTATTTACATCCATTCAAATAACTTGTCACCATTATCATCATTTTTCACATACCCCCAGGAAGTATGTTGGCTGTTGAAATCGCCAAGTATTATACTATCATCTGCAGAAACTAGTGCAATTTGATCTGTCCAGCGGACTGATGGGGGCTTATAGATGTTCGTGATGGTAACACCCTGAATCCTGATAGAAGCTGAGTAAGCATTTGGGCATATATCAGAAGGCAAGATCGTATAGTCTTCAATGTCACTCTTTACATAGATGGCAATGCCATATTTTGGATGATGAAGTTCCGTCGCTATTTTGTATCCAGGAATTTTTCCCCTGTTTGACAGCTGAGTACCATCTTCAGTGTGTGTTTCTTGTAGTGCCAATACAACTACAAAATGGTCCCTAAGTATCTTAGATAAATACTCGCACTTGGCTCTACTGATTCCCTCAATGTTAAGTTGACAGATCGTTAGCTGAGGGCCCAGGGTCCTGGTATTGAATGCCGAGTCCTTACAAGGACTTTTCGTATCAATTTTACTGTCATGGCCGTGAGGCCCCATGGGGCAGTACGGCGACATCTTATCAGTGTTGCTTTCTTAGCACCAACCAGGGGTCACGTGTAGGGTAATTTAAGGTTTCACCTACGGATGTGAAGCAACGATCGACCCCCATTTTTCAACAAAGAATCGAAGATGATTGAAAATCGTTTGCTATCCATGGAAAATTTGGAAGGTGACTCGACTGGTGCTAACATTGGTAATTTGCTTCTGCGTCTTCTGGAAAGACATGCTATTCCAATGGCAAACTGTATAGCTTTTAGTGCAGACAATGCCCCTGTTATGATAGGGAGGAAAAATGGTGTTGCTGCGAAATTAAAATAGCAGTGCAAAAACATCATCGTTGTAGGATGCCCATGCCATTTAATTCATCTGGCTGCTGAGAAAGGTGCTAATTCCCTTCCTGTGAAAATTGATGAGATGATGATTGATATTTATTATTATTTAAACAAAAGCTGCAAGAGGAAAGATCATCTGAAATTATATCAAGCTCTTTAGCAAACTGATGTTAGGAAAATACTGAAGCATGTGTGCACACGTTGGTTGTCCTTGGGTAAATGGTTAGATAGACTGATTTCACAGTGGAAGCCACTGCTGAGTTTTTTTTAAGGATGAGGTGAACCAGTCCACTGGCACAAACACATCTCTCAAGTATTTCCAAATTCCCAAATTAAAGGCACATGGAGATAAGCCTGCAGAAGTGGAATTTGGTGTTGGTGTGAACAACAGAGTACAAGATCAAGCACGTGTTATTGGCAAAAGGAAGTTGGAGAGCAGTTCTTCTTCTCCGTTCGTAAGGAAAAAAGTGACGGAACCAAGTCAAACTGTTGGTATTTCAAGACAGGAGAGACTATTTCTTTTTCTGTCATCTAAGTTAAATGAGTCATTTTGCTTGTTTCTGGCATTTACCATTCCTACATTTGAAAAGTATAACAAAGTTCTTCAATCGCAAGCACCTCACATCCAAGTCCTAAGATCCATACTGATTGACTTGCTGACAGAAATTCTCTGTAGGTTTGTTAAGCCAGTGGCCATAAATAAATATTGCACAATTTTAGAAGTGGTCTATCACACAAGAGAGACTCAGAAAGCTGATGATGATTTGGTAATTGGTTCAACAACATCTAGTTGTGTAGAAAATCTGGCTCCTGAGGAGAAGGTCTTTTATTTGCACGCCAGGAACTACTTCACTGCAGCCTTTGATTATCTTATTCATAAATTTAATTTGGACAGTGAGTTTTCTGTTAATGCTCAAGTGGCACTGATAAGGTCTTTGTCTACTGCTTCCTTTAGTGCCGTGAAGTATTATATCTCTCTAAGTTTCCAATTATGTTGCCAAGAAAAAGACGGTGAAGATGAGCATCAAGCAATAGATGCATTACAATGCCAGTTCTGTGCTCCCCAGAGCAGATTGTTCTTGGTCTGCAATAGGGGATATATGAGGTGGAGATGGGTGTCTGAAATATGACAGACTAGCTAGAGTAATGCTGTCAATATTAACAATCCCACACAGCAACGTTGAATGTGAGAGATTGTTTAGCCAGGGGAAGAAGACAAGGACACAATTCCGATCATCTCTAAATGACTAAAACCTCAACAAGCTGTTAGTGGTTAAATCAAGCCTAAGTGGAAATTGCTACGAGCAGCAGTATGACGGGGCATTTTTGAAGAGAGCAATGTCGGCTACAAGATCTGCATTAAATCAGTAAGCAGTCTCAAGATTACTATCCACATGTATATACATCACCTGTTGTCCATGGTAATTAACTTTAGTCTGACAAAACGTGAATATGTGGTAGCGAATGCGAAGTGTAATCCATCAGAATGATTGTATGAACTTTCTTTAAACATACAATTATGTTCTCTTACGTTTAAATATTGGCCATACATATTAATCGATGATTGATGATTGTTTACATTTATGTGAATTTTATGCTGAATTCATACTTTGCCTATAAAGACACGCAGGTCTTTTGTACCCTCTTTCGCCCACGCCATGTTATACTGCGCATGATGTAATCTATAATTTAAAAAAAGCTTCCTATATTTGACTTCCGAAGGTTGGCAGGTATGCAGTTGATTCCCTTGGATGTGATATCTTCCTTCACTTGGTCCAGCCATCTCCTCCTAGGTCTTCCAACAGGTCTCTTTCCAGTAATCTCAGTATGTAACCATTGTTTTGCAATTCTTCCTTCTGTTATACGTTTGACGTGATCAAACCATCGCAAACGTGCCCTAGTTATGGTCTCCTTCAGGGACTGATTTATTCCAGCTTGTTCTCTTATCTTCTCATTTCTTACTTTGTCTTTCCTAGTTTTTTGAAGCATGCTTCTTAGAAACTTCATTTCTGAAGTCTGCTGTCATCTCTTTTGGTAGTTGTGCATGTTTCCAACCCATAAGTCAATATAGGGACAAAGTATGTTCGAAACAGAGTTTGTGTTGAACTTAGTGGCACATGCTTATTCCAGAGTAGATATCAAACTTGCTGATAGAATTGACTTGATTTCTGAATACGGTTATTTAATTCAAGCTGTATTCTGTTGTCACTTGATATTAAGCATCCAAGGTACTGATACTGGTTAACCGTTTCCAATTGTACGCCCTCCAGCATTATATTATCTTTACTTCTCTGTCTGTTAACAGACATTGCAGCAGTTTTTGTAGCACCTACTTTCAGTCCATATTTTTTCAAGTGATCATTCCAGATGTTCAGCCTTTCCTGGACTTCCAGCTCACTATTTTCCCAGATAACTATATCATCTGCAAAAGCAAATGCTTGAAGATCCATATTGGTGTTCTGCTTCACCTCCTTTATGATTTCATCCATGATGGTGATGAATAGTAATTGTGAAAGGGCACTGCCTTGTTGCACTCCTCCAGATGTCTGGAACCAATCTGAATATCCATTTCCTACTTTAACACAGCTGTAGCAGTCATCGTAAAGCATTTTTACTCTCTGAATGAGTTCCATAGTCACATTCTTCTTTTTAAGACACTCCCATATAGTTGTTCTAGGGACTGTATCGATCTAGGGACTGTATCGAATGCTTTTTCGATGTCTAGAAACACAAATGTCAAATTACGATCTTTCTCCCAGTGCTTTTCCAATATCATTTTCAGTGCAAATATAAGGTCTATAGTTGATCTCTCTTTCCTAAATCCATATTGTTCTTCTTGCAGTTGGGGTTCAATAATTTTCCTTAATCTTTTCTCAAGAATCTTCTCAAATATTTTTAAACCATGAGACAGTCAAGTAATACCTCTATAGTTGTTGCACTTTTTTCGACTTCGTTTCTTAAACAGGTGAACTATATCTCCCTTCTTCCAGTCATCTGGTATTATTTTTATCCTTCCATATTGCCCTTATCACCCTGTATAGCCATTGAATTCCTTGTGGGCCAGCAGCTTTAATCATGTCTGCACTTAGTTCATCAAAGCCAGTAGCTCGTTCATTGCGCATACGTATGTCAATACGGAACCTTATTTTACATATTTAAGGCAAATAGTTAGATTTATGGTGTACTGAACATACTTCTCAAGCAAAAACAGGTTCCTATTTGAAAACCACTATTACCTATTAAAAAAAAAAAAGAATCTCCCCACGAAACCCTCCCTAAAATCACATGACAAAATTTTACAACCACAAAGTAAAAAGGTGATTAGGTCAAGAAATATCGATTTTTAGATTTGTATGCCATCTGTCAGCCTGATCCATGATGATCCTTAATTGGATACAGACGGTGTGTTTTTTCAAATTCCACCAGAGTCAATATTGATTTGTAAATCATTACTATTGTAAGTCAATACTGTAGATCAGGACTGCCCAACCTATGGCTTGCGGGCCGGCTGGATACGACCCGCGAGACTATTTTTCTCCTTCCCAAGCTCCACGCCCGCGCCGTGTAGCCTAAACTTCAAAACAACTAAAGCCAACTGCACAAAGAAGTGTGCGCGCACCCCTACCCAAAGCACTTCCAGTCGTCACACTAAACTAAATTATCATGAACTTTTCATAATTTGTTAAATAATTGTGTCAAATGTTCATAAATACTCACTCTTTTGTCATTCATGCTGTATGTGTATTGAATATCATCCTACTTCTATTTTAAAGGGATTTATTAGAATTATGTACATTTATTTTTAGTGTTTTATTTTTTTTAGCCACTACATATAAATAAAGAAAACTGCAACAATACAGTGGAATCTCGTTAGCACGTTCACGGTTACGACGTTTTCCTGTTTAGCGCGATGATTTTTTCAAGTCCCAGTCCCAATTCTACAAAATACATGTTGATATATCCCCTTAATACGTTCTGTATTCCCGCTTACGACGATCAAATTTCTGTTGTACTGTTTGTAAGAACCGGATTTTATTTTTATTTCATTATAAAATTCGGCTTCTGGAAAACACGGCGCGATATTGCCTCATATTCTCGGATAGTTATTGACAGTGTAGATGATTTAATTGTGGTTGACGGCGTAGAAGTGGCTATAGCTATGACGCAACACAGGTGACGTGTCTCTCTCCCGCTGCCCTTCACCCCCTTCCCTTTGTTTATTTCTCACGTAGGCGCATTATTGTCGTCTAGTTCATAGTTTTCACGTCCAGTTGTGACCTATTTTATTGCGTGTTTCTAAATGGATAAGACAGTACGGCAGATGAGAAGATGAAATACATTCGAGTCGTGGAATGCAATCCTCACATGAAGCGTGTGGATATAGCGCGAAAGTGGAACATTCCTCCGTCTACACTGAACACGATTCTCGGCAAAAGGAAGGAAATCGAACGTGCATTTGAAGAAGGGGTGAGCGGCAAAAGGAAACGTGTGCGAGAGGGACAGTTTCCTGAACTAGACAGCGCTTTATTGAAGTGGTTCAAGCAAGCCCGTGCTTCAAACATATGCGTGCGCGGTCGCCGGCAACAGAGCCTTCACTGGCGGAGCGAGAATATCCTTGCTGATCAAATATAAAGAAAGACCCTGTATATTGAGGGGCAGATGACCTCGTAGTTCCGCCCCTTAAAACAACAATAACTAACTAACTAAAGACCCTGTATTATATGTGTTTGGAAGCGGATGGGGAACATTTGCAGCATCTACTGTAAATCATGGCCAGTAAAACTGCATGGTAGGTTACTGATTTTAAGCACCGTATTCTGCCGTAGGCCTACATATGCGTGCGCGGTCGCCGGCAACTGAGAGCAGTCACTGGCGGAGCGCGAGAGCAAGAGCGAGAATGTCCTTGCTAAGCAAAAATAAAGACCCTGTATTATACTGTAGTGTAGAGGTACAGTAATTCATTTTTATGTTATTTATTCCGTGTATGTTACTGATAACCTATGTTTATGTAGTGACTGTAGTAGTGCATACAATCACTTACTAAGGTCGCCAATTTAACGTCCATATATACGCCGCGTTCTTTCTTACACGTTGTAAATGCAGTATGGCGTTTTTCGGTAGTACGTTTTCCCGCAAATGACGTCCAAATTTTTCAGTCCCTTGAAAAATGTACTAACGAGATTCCACTGTACTAAGAAAACTAAGGTCAGACAGCCACAAATCTCACCATATTGCACCTATATTTTTTAAAAAAAGTTCCATTACCCCCAAACCCCCCGGAGTGTTATTGGCCCGCAAGGTCCCCCAACTATTTACAATGTGGCCCTTGGTTAAGAAAGTTTGGGCACCCCTGTTGTAGATTTTATTCATAAATTTAAAATCTGATGGAGAGAAATATACCAGTGCAACCCATTATTCCGCTAGATAAAACCAGAAGTTGCTATCCTCATTTACACACAAGCCTTGTATGTTCATGAGTTTATACCTTTGTATGACTAACCACAGGTCTGTCTAATTTTTTAAAATCTGGTTTTCAAATATTCTGTATTATCTGGATAAATAACTAGGTTTCTGAAAGATGGAAGATCGGAATTCAACACAAATCTGTAAAGTCATAAGTTTGCTGTACAGAATTGCCACAATACGTGAAATTTAGCCTTGATTTGAATCTCTGTAAAGTGTATATAAAGCAAGACTGCAAAGATTGGAATGGTTTATTAAATTTGAAAGTATTTTTAGTTAGCGGTAGTAACTCGCCTGTACCAAGAAGTTTAAGCCAGGATTTCCTGATTTCTAAAAGTTTTATTATTCCCAATAACTTGTGGTAAAATGCTTCCATATGTTAAAATATGTATTTTGCAGCTTCAAAGTGCTACAAAATCAACTTCAAAGTGTGAAATAACAGGTATCTGTGCTGATATGCTACCTACAAAATCTCTTTTTTCGTTCCTAGAACCGTGTGAATGTATTTCTGGAATTCCTGGAAACCGGCCGGTATGACAAAGTGTCTGTGGATGCCGATCAATCTGAGGCTTTGATCCGTCTGCTGGACGCAGCGGTGATCCGGTTGGAGGGCGGGACGGACTTTGACATGCAAGCATTGGACGAGCCGAAGCCTGCCCCACCGGCTCCCATCAGCGACAGCGGGGCTCCCACTCCTAAACCCACTACTGAAACTGAACCGGGCCCCGAGAAGTCTGCAGCAGAGGAGGCAAAGACCCCTGTTGAGAGTGTCAAGGAAGAGGATGATGAAGAAGGGGAGGAGGAGGCTGAGGCTAAACCTTTCATCCTTGGAGAGGAGTAAGTACTCAATAGTGATCTAGTCCAGTCAAATTAGACTTAAAAAGGGTCCCGACCTTGCAAAAGGTCATGTAGTCTAATTTTTTAATATGTTGTTTGGACCTCTGCCAATAGTAAAAAAAAAATTTGCAACTTCGAAAATCCTGTGCTAGCTGTGTAATAGCCAAAAAACAGCCAGATATTTGCACTTTTTTCAGTTTTTGCTCAATATCGTCTAAACTATGCGTCTGAGAGAAAACATGATGAATAACTGTTGACAATTATATTAAATTGTCTACAATTTGAGTCCTAAGCGAGCTCTGTACGTTTAGTAGTTCCTGAGATGCAGTTATGTAATATTGGATGTTTTTTCAAAAGAGCAAAAATTGTTGGTTTTGGTCTCCTAATAGGGATGTATAGAACTAGCACCGATAGAGCGCACTGCTGTTGTACTGGGTAAGCGCAAGGCGCTCTTCATTTGTCTCCTGTGTTCTCCTGTCGCTAATATGTACGAATTTAAGTTGTTTAAATTGTTATTTTCGTGACTATGCCGAGCTATTGCAATGTTCCTCTTTGCAAAAATCAGGGAAGCCCGTTTTCGTTTGACCAATTTCCATAAAAGAAAGAAATGAGGAAGAAATGGTTACATGCTATTGCAAGGAAAAATTTCGGTGAAAAAAATCTGACCAAATATATTAAAGTGTGTTCCCATCATTTACAACCCGACGACTTCACGAAAACTGTGTTGGTTAAGTGTGATTTACAAAGGGAAATAATTCCTATTTTGTACCTATAAACTTATTAGACATTTCGATAACAATCACTGAATTTATGCGTTTGTATTTTAAGGTGAGAGAGCAAGATTAAAACCGGGCGCTGTTCCATCGCTTTTTCCGTGGACTACGAGCACAACAAAAAAAGACAAGTAGTTCCGTGAAGAACTATACAGCCTATTTTCATAAATCCTGCTCACGTTAATTGCCTCTATCAACATACAAAATTTCAGTTTAATTGCTGTAAGATATTCGAAGATATTGAGAACCGTCTAAATATTTCAGATGGTCGCCAGGTTGGATTTTTATTTTTGTACTATTATATTAAGATTATTGTGTACGTGTGGTATTCAAACTTCAATCCCATGATTAGAACACAAGAAGTAAAAATGAGATTTTAAAATTACGCACAGCAGCCATCTTGTGATTATGCAAACAATTGAAATAAATTAGATGCCAGTGGATCAACATTTGTGTAAGCATTTAACGTGCAACGTTTCACGGCACTCGGATAGTTAATTCGCGAGAAACGTCCATTTAAATATTTATACTTCGCGTTGGCGCCATGTTGGATTCGTGCTCACCAGGTTACTGAAAGTCCTATAGGTGAACATATGTTCATAGTCTCTATGAACATTAAAAAAAAATCAGTTTGGTTGCTGTAAAAGATTCATAGATATTGAGAACCGTCTAAATATTTTGGAAGCTCGCCATTTAGGATTGTTATATGTATAGGCCATAGAGTTATGTACCATTCAAGGTCACTTATTGCCTTGGTTCATTATTCAAACTTTCACTTCGATCGCATGATTACGACACAAGAAATAAAAACTTAATTTTAAAATTTCGTACAGCCGCCATCTTGAGGTTATGTAAACAATTGAATTTAATTAGATGGCAGTACATTACAATCTGCAAAATCATTTACTGTACCACATTTCACTGCGCTCAGAGAGTTAACTCACGAGAAAAGTCTATTAAAATATTTCAAATTCGCTTGGTCGCCATGTTCGTTTTGTACTTTACAGGTTTGAGTTATACATAGGTAAACTTGTATCAGTACCCTTTATCACCGTACAAAATTGCAGGGTGATACCTGTAATAGTTTCGGGGATATAGAATGTCAGTGAAATATTTCGCACAGCCGCCATTTTGAAGTTATGTAAACAATTGAACTAAATTAGAGTCCAGTGCATTGCAATGTACCAAGTTTCATTACGTTTGGATAGTTAAATCGCGAGAAAAGTCTATTTAAAAGTCTCAACTTCGCTTGGCCGCCATGTTGGTTTTGTAGTCGCCAGGTTTTTGAAAGTCTCACATGTGAACATCTAGTAGTGCCCTTTATCACCGTATACAATATCAGGGCGATATCGGTAATAGTTTCGGAGATATTGAATGCTAGTGAAATGTTTCGCACAGCCGCCATGTTGGATTGGTGAGACGTAACAAAATTTGAAGGGCACGGTCGAGGTCGCCGGGAATAGTGCTATGAACTTACCGAGTTTCACTGAAATCGCTCCAGCCGTTTAGATTTTATTCGGGGGACACTCACACGGACAAAAGGTGATCTCATAATCCTATTTTTTCAAAATTGAAAATAGGCTAATAAGGAAGAGGCCATACACAAGAAACTTGCAGGATTATCACGATAAGCCTACAATATCGGAATCCGCAGAAATCATCTCCATTGAAGTACGGGAAGAAATCGTCAGTATACACGAAGAAGTGAATGTAATATTTCTGACTCCCATTTTCAAAGCCATACTCGGACAAATACTTCAAAAATAATTGTCGCAACATTAACAGCCACAGACGTATTATGGTTGGTTTCTTGAGATCAGAATTAATCGTCAACTTCCTTCTGCCCGACGGAGAATGTGGTAGCGACTGACTTCTACATTCTTGAGACATAGTCAGATGAATGGAAACAGTTCGTGGCCCTAAAGCAGGGATTCTCAAACTTTAAAAAAATTGAACGCCCAGGGGTATGCGAACGATTGTTATTGAGAAATTGACAACATTACATAAGGACCAAACGTTGCGAGAATTTTCGAGGTATACCGGTACAATACCGGTATAAACTTTCTTTGAATATGTTTACCTTAAAACATGACAGTTTCATGTAAGCTATCAACCTAAAAAAGACATGAATCGAAGTCTACAAGCAAGGGGACCAAGTGAATATTTAAATCTCTATTTATGATTTAAGTCTTATGGAGATAATTTATCAATATAGGCCTACAATACTCAAGTAATTGTA
Source organism: Meconema thalassinum (assembly GCA_946902985.2). Lineage (NCBI taxonomy): Eukaryota > Metazoa > Arthropoda > Insecta > Orthoptera > Tettigoniidae > Meconema > Meconema thalassinum. The sequence continues at coordinate 123,528,048 of OX336395.1, forward strand.
ATCTTTGGGAGAAAGCATGCTGACTGGTATTCATTATTTGAATAATAAAGCGTGTTAGAATTTTGTTTTTACCGCTGTATTAATTCTTCCTTCCTCCCGGTAGTTTTAGCGCCTCTGGTCCGTAGCTTATTTTGCAGCTGTTTAACGCTTAAACGCTGAAAATCGTCCATAATATATTAGGAGATATACCTATAGAATTAATTAATATAGTCTTGGAGTAAAATTAGAGAAGATATAATTTACTTTAGCTTAGAAAACTCTGTCACAATTTAAACATTCCTCGCAAATGATTGGAAGAAACATAAGACGATCGCCTTGCGCTTACCCAGTACTACACGAGCACTATCTGGCGCGAACTTTCTCCGGCTACATCCCTATTGGACAAATATTGTCAATTTTTTTTTTTTTTCCCCTTCAAAAGAGCACAAATTGTTGGTTTTTGTCTTCTAATTGGACAAATATTGTCAAAAATTCTCACCCTATGATAAATATCATTGATAATGAACTTAACGTTTATTTGTTTACCTTTAATTTAAGCTTTGACGGGTACCTGTAGGCTGAGTGCTTCTCCCAAAAGTGGCAAGTAACAGAAAGCCTTGAAAAATAGAAATAGGGTGAAATCAGTTAAATCAAGTTTTGTGCTTTATCAGACACCACGTACAGGGCTTGTACTGATTAAATCGGAGTTAATATTATGATAAGTATACATAGCAAGATTTCATAATTATGGGAATGTTTCCGTGTTAATTATTAATTATTTACTGAAATGATGTGTTAGATTCCGGTACGTATATTATTACTTATAGTGGCTTGTAGTTATTTGCCATCATTTGCTATGTTATTTTGGTTTAAATATTTTTGTGTGATCATAGCGTCGATATGCTTCGACTCTGCTACTACTGGCTGGCATTATTATGGATGAGGTAGAAATGACTGAGGAGGAAAGAACTGCAACTGAAATGATGCTACGGTACTTGAAAGTGAGCGGTCTCTCATCATGTTTGTAAAGGAAAACGAGACTTACCACACCCTAAGAGCCAAATTCAAAACTGCATTGGATAAGCTGTCGGTCCAATATTTTCACATGTGTACTCTCATACAATATTCATTCAGGCAGAGCGTGCTGGTGATTGGAACCTTCACCTGTATTCTGTCCATAAAATGCTACCTTTTTTAATTCTGCTGGTCACTATTTCTACGCAAAGTGCTCATCTACAGTATATCTGCAGCATACGATGCCTCTAGAAGATTGGATGGATCCTACTGAGTTTAAGATGTTTACAGAAGGAGGATTTGCTATCCGCCGATCTGAAAAGTTTTGGTCTGGCCTATGGTCAGACTTAACAATTCAGCAAAAATTGATGTGGTCTATGAAAAGCTATGATGGATTGACACAGGGCCGTGGAATCTCCAGCAGTGTGCTAGTCCGGTGGACGGTAGGAATGGTGTTCATGGTAAACGTATGCGAGGAACTGGAACGTTTCTGCCACATCTCCTATCTTACTGGTGAACATCATGTTGTTATGAGGCCTTCTCGAATCATTCCAGATAATGGTGATGCAGAAAAATTTTAAAAACTGGTTTGTTCTCCACCCTCCATTTCCCATCACTGATAAATTCGTATCCATCAGTAGTGGAATAGTTGGTGGCCCTAACATAAATCGCCACTTGGCCCAACAACTGGGAACTGAAGGTGTTAAGAAAATCATTGGGAATACGCTTCATAAAGTAATCTTTAAACGTAACGACAAATTAGCCACATTATCATCCATCACCACCTCTGTTAAAGTGGGGAACAAGAGAGTAGTTGTCGTTCCACTTACTATTTTCCAAAGGGTGTGCATAACCAAAAAATCGGACGAAGAACTGAAAGAACATTTTAAACATGAATTAGCCCCATTCCCAATATCTTTGTTTAATGAACAGGGGGTACGAAAGTGGACCAAGTCCAGTCTCTCCTCTGGTTTTACTCACTATCCAGCCACACACCAGCTGACTCCAATACTTACGTAGTTTTGGATGGGGGCTATCTTTTATAAGGTGTCAACGATCAAAAGAACCTGCGCAAAGCTCACTTCCCCGCGCATTCAGTCCGAGTTGATGTGCGACGTCACAGAGGAGCGGTGGAGGGGGTCACATGCTGTCTGGCTGCCTTACCGAGCACACTGCGGAGATACGCTGACAAGAGCTTCGTGGCCAATCCATTTTCACGGTCTTATTATTTTCTCAGTTTTATATACGTTTTCTTGATTGTAGTCCTATAATCCCTTGTCGTGTAGCGTGTACTTTATTTGTAAATGTGTTTATGTATATAGTGTTGTGTACCATGCTATTCTAGTAATAGTATCATTTGAGTTTTGTTATGGCTTCTACTTCGAAGTATGGTAGCAAATCTGGACGACCATTAAGGGGACAAGGTAGAGAAATAGTCTATAACGTCACTGCTCACCTACAAAAGCAGAAAACCGTTCATAAACTCAATTATAATGTTGTGGCTTCAACAAGTAAAGCAACGGGTGTTTCAAAGTCATTCGTGAAGCGTATAATAGCGGAAGGTGAAACGTCTATGGCCAAGGGTCGTCTGCAGTTTTCTACACCTGATGCATTGTTTCGGGTTGTTGATATAGCCTCTGTGTGTGTACGCTTATTGTAACAGTATATTTATTTAAAACATAGTTTACAACTTGGGAATCATAAATACTGTATTTTCATTTAACTCCGCGCTTAATACTTTCGGTCACTTACTCTCGTTCTTTTAATTGCATTTTGTTTGCAGCATTAATGAAGGAATAACCTCAATCGAACCGCTGGCTGCAGGTAAATTACGATGCGGTATGTGACGGCGCACTCCTTTACGTGATAAGCGCTTTTTTTTTTTCCCCCCCGATGTTAATGAACTACGACCTACTGTATGTCCGTTTTACGTCTCTGCATGATGGGTTAAAATCACTGACTGGGCTATTAATTATATTATCATGGAGATAGCATGTGCAACGGATTCTTGTCAGACGTAATTTAAGAATGGTGAGGTGCATGAAACACAAAGACCACTTCCATTCAGTCTAAAAACGCTTATAGTGGGCGATGTATTGAAGATAGAGATATGCTCTCGCGGACTTTTGTTTAGAACTTTTCATGCTGAACATTTATTACGCTCATAGTATATTGATATTTTTAACGGTTTGCCCAACGTAAGCTTAAGAAGCGCACGGACGCCAAGTTTTTTTCCCAACCTTTTCACTGAAATCGTTACTGCTTGGCTTCCTTTGATCATAAATAATTTTCTACAGAAACTTTCCTCAAGATATCCTTTATAGAATGGTGAAAACCGCATCAAAATCCATTCAGTGGTTCTCGAGATTACCTGTGACATCCAAGAATCGCGGACTTAGTTTTATATTAAGTAGAGATTGTTGGGGGAGAGCGGGACGAGCCGATGTAAGATGCGCGAACCGAAGTAGCCGAGGGTTCTTTTGTTTGTTGTACTTTTATACACAAGGTTGTCTGGCAGCGCAAAACGTCTGTGACAGCCATTGTTTCAGGTTACATCAGCTACATTAAAAACCACTTTGGTAGCAACATCTCGGTAGTTTTTGACGGTTATCCTGAAGAGGCCACTATCCAAAACAGAAATAGTGCTGAATGACTCCGACGCTGTGCTACTCACTTCTGCAATGACATCATTTTTTAAGAATCCACCATAATCCAACTACCTCAGAAAAAAGTATTGGCAAATCAGAACAACAAGAGGTGCCTCATCCCACATCTTTGCGATTCATTCGAGCAGCATGGCATACAAGAATATGTAGCCGAAGAAGATGCTGATTGGGACATCATTGCCATGGCACTATCCAAAAGCCCTACATTCAACCGTGTGATCGTAGTAGATGATGTTGACCACCTCGTACTCCTCAATGGTTTAGGCTCAGGTGCAACTAACATCTACCTTCTGAAGAGCAGCAAAGGTGAAGCCGGCTGTGTCCATTACTCAAGCTCCTCTTTCACACGTCGACCTGCTCAACACTCACCAGGTACAGTGGCTTTTTATCCATGCATTCAGTGGGCGTGACACCACTTCAGCCCCTTATGAGCATGGCAAAACCAAGTTAGCTAATATATAAAAAATCCCCAATTTGTTGAAATGCTGTCAGACTCCAGTAAAGAAACCATAGCAAAAACTGGGAATAAGTGCTTTGTGTATTTGTACGGGGGTGATTTCCTAACAAACTCCCTGAATAGCCTTCGCTACCAACTGTTTGTTACATCTGCAGCCAACATCAAAATCAATCTTGCTCGCTTGCCCCCAACAGTGGATGCAGAACGCACACCATGCTTACAGAACTTACCACCAAGTTCAAAAATGGTTGGGGGTCAACAAAATTCCTACAGATTGGGGATGGAAGCTTGATGATCAAGGGTTTACCCTTATCACTGCAACTACGTGCTCCTAATGCACATTATTTCCTGCAATTGAAGAAACGGTTGCAGCTGGACTGAGATGTTCAAACCTTTGTCGATTTTATGGTGGCAAAATGTGTCGAAACGAGCAATCGCTTCAGCTCGAGGATTCGGATGATGAGGAAGACATCCCTACCCCTACATTGCTAGAACTGCAAAATGAGCCTGCGCCTGCTGTTCAGTTCAAAAATTCCTCCAATAAACCTGCACCATCGTCGGAGGAAGATTTTTCGAGACCCAGGCCATCACAAGTGAAATTACGACGAGACCTGTTGCTTCATAATTGTAAAATAATTTTAGATGTAACGTTTTTCTTTTGTAATTAAGGAAGATAGTACCTATGTGAACTCTGTTCTTTCATTTTTCTCAAATTCAATTTTTCAAGGTTTTCCGTTACATGCCACATTGGAGAGAAACACTGGGCCTACAGGTCATGCTCAAATTAAAGGTAAACAAATAAACTTAAAGTTCATTTTCAATGACATTTCTCATAGGTTGAGTATTTTGGACAATATTTGCCAAATTAGGAGACCAAAACCAACAATTTTTACTTTTTTGAAAAAACATCCAATCTTTGAATAACTGTATCTCGGGAACTATTAAACATACATAGCTCGCTTAGGACTCATTGTAGACAATGTAATATACTTGTAAGCAGGTATTCACAATGTTTTCTCTCAAACACACAGTTTAGATGATATTGATCAAAACCTGAAAAAACTGGCTGTTTTTTTGCTGTTACACAGCTAGCACAGGACTTTCGAAGTTGCAAATTTGTTGGTTTACTATTGGCAGAGGTCCAAACAACATATAAAAAAATTAGAACTATATGACTTTTTGCAAAGTCCGATGTATATTTTGACTGGACTAATAGAAAGGCTATAAAAATGAATTCCGATTAAATTAATGTTACTTCGAGATAATTATAATTTTTTCTTCAACAAACGCCAAGTACACAGGGCAAGATGAGAAAGCGTTGGGCAAGCCGTAGTATGCTCCACCTGCTCCCAGCAGCCCTGAGAGATGCAATGAAACAATTTGTTAGGTTCTGGAAAATTGAATAATTAAAAATTTAAATTTACCACTTTGAAAATAATTGAATTTAAATATTCCCCGATTTAAACATTAAAATTACTATTTAAAAATTATTTAAAAAAGAATAATTTTAAAATTTTATATTAAAAATGTGTATTGACTGGGTGGAAAGAACCTAACAAATTGTTTCATTGCATTTTTAAGTTAATATGGAACTAATTTTTCATAGTGAACCATCCTGGTTTATTTCAAGCTTTTCAAGTCCCAAAAGAATCAACAACAATTAATGCTACACGGTTGGATAAGTTTTATGTCTGTACGCGGGCCGAAAATACGGCAAATTTAAACTCTTCCAGAATTATCAAACACTAGCTATAAACATGCATATGTATGTGATATTAATGGCTTACCTTGGATTATTGGATGTACTCCGTTTCAGAAGTGCGTAGGATATTATCAACATTTTCGCGGCAGCATAAAGGGCATAATAGTCATTCAACAAAATACAGGTTATTAGTCATGAAGTGATCACTGGTGAACACTTTCACAATTATTGAAGCCCTGTAATAACTCCCTACCCTCTTTTTACTGCACATGTCGCAAAATAATTACAGTTAAATCTGCCTACAGTAATCGTTCCGGATGAATATTTCAGTTTTCACAGGTTTTCGTTTTACAAAGGCTTGAGTTTTGATAAGACAAAATACTGTATTATCGCATAGGATTGCTATGAAATAATTTAAGTTTTTCCCACTTCAAACAACACAGTTACGGTAAAATTACGCTGTGTTGGAACCATCATATTAAGGTATACTGTTTATGAACTTCATTCATCAATACAGACGAATCAACATGGCTAATACCAGGTGGAACTACTCACTATTATAGTCATCACGGCGCAGAGGTCAAGCTGTTGGCCTCTCACCAAGGTGGACTGGGTTCGATTCCCGGTCAATACCTGTGAGATTTTCGAAGTGAAATGCCATGTAATGTGGTTTGGATTCCACATAAGGAGGAGGTCCTGTGGCTCATAATCACAAGATTCACGGTCACGTAAAACTATAATCTTCCTTCCTTCTTATAGTCATCACAATAATGAGGGTTGTCAGATAAAATTCCCTCGGAACAATTTGGCACTTGAGCTCGACCCATAAGAAACTCCCTCGAGTCTCTGTACTTTCATCACTACTGCCTTACGCCCGCTGCGAATCAGCTTGCTGGATGCCGCCATCGATCGTTAGGAGTACACTCGGTGCCCTTAGCAACTCCAACTTTCATAATTTCTCATCTGTGCTGTACTTATATTCTGCTTCTATCTTCATAAAATAATTAACATTGAGAACAAGCTTTTACTTTTATTCTCGTATTGTAGTACACTTTAGTTTAGAATGAACAGGTGGCATTGCTCACTTTGTGTATGTAGGGTGTGAATCAGCACTGGCAATGAGTGATTCGTTTTTCGCTACTGACTGTACCTCTCTGTCTGTTCTATCACAATTAAAACCCGCATTCCACAGGGATTCTAGCTGTCAATTTGAGGTAGACGCACTGGCAAGCCTTGCCTTCTTTCACAAAGTCCAAATAGCTTTTGGGTGGTTACATACCTTCACACTTGCAATTAAATAGGACTGATTGACTACAAAGGCCCAAGTCCTAAAGAAGAAACAAAAATAGTTGACCCCCCCCTATGTATTTATGTTCTTTAATTTCCATCCATATGCATTGATACAGTACGAAACAAATCAAATTATAGACAGGGGAGTAAAGCTTGTGCTGTTTCAGCGAGGAGAAAAAGAAGCCTCCTGCCGAACCGGAAGTGAAGAAGGATCCCTCGCAGCCTCTCAAGCTGACCATCAGCTCTGAGCAGATGGAATTGCAGAAGAAGGCCAAGGAGTTCCTGAAACAGAAGTCTGGCGAGGATGAGGACATCTCTCCTGGTTAGTGATGGCAACACGGCTATTTCTCATTGGGATCCATTTTTAAATAATGCATTGGTGACCAGAGTTTGTGAGATATAGTTGGTGACATTTGTTCATTCGCGATGAATACAACTTATTACTTTTTAGGTGCCCTCAAAACTTAATTCTAAATCTCGAAAAAATGCAAAATTTGCCTTTCATGCTGAATATTGCCACTTTTCCTATTTCTTGTTTCAGTGATTATATACGTTTGAGTTCAAATTTTCATTCCGTCGTCAAATAAATGGCAATACTGGGGTTCCTGCTCTCATCGATAACTTTCGGTTGCAGAAACATCACATTATCTACTCTCCCCAATAACTCGTGTGTGCTGGAACTTCGCAGTATTTATTATTGCAGATTACTTGCGCTTACCAGAACGTCACTATGCCTCCTCTCACCGATTACTCAGTCGCCCAAGTGTCTTGACATCCACATTTGCTAATTACTTGGGCTCGTCAAGACATTACAGTTCATAGTCTCGCTATTACCCGCGGACGCTGTAACATCACAATACCTACTCTCATTATTTACTTGTGGCCACTAAAACATTGCGGTATTTACTCTTGCTATTTGTGTGCAGCTCTGAAACACGACGATGCGATTTCTCACGGTCACTAAAAGCATAAGCCCATTTTCCAGGAGTGATTGCAAATCTCTCATTCAACATGAGTAAGCAAAGAGGATATAAAAAGTAGGTTAGTACAGGCAAGGAAAGCATTTCTACGGAAAAGGAATCTGTTGACATTGGATATAGATTTAAGTATTAGGAAATGATTTTTGAAGGCCTTTGTCTGGAGTGTGACACTGTTAGAGCAGCAGAAAAGAGGAGAATTAAAGTGTTTGAAATGTGGTGTTGCAGGAGAATAATGATCAGATGGCTAGATAGGTTTATGAATGAAGAGGTAATAAGACAAGTGGGAGAGGAGAGCTGTTTCTGGCAACTCCTAATGAAGAGAAGAGATAGGTTGTAACCTGTTTTTAAGAGGGGGCTTTTACGCCACTGACAGAAGTCAGATGGTCGCCATATATGTGAAATCAACGCGGCAGATATTGGACCAAGTTTTTTTAATTTTCTGAAGTTTAAGTATTTTGAATCAATAGATATATTTCTATATAATAGAAAATATGATCTAATTAATATTTTAAAATTACACGACGTGAATATATGAGAATACGGAAGGCTAGGTTTTAATATTCATATAGGGTTTTTGAGAGGGCTTGGTTCATCTTGGTATTCTACGGTCCATAAATAGACGCTTCTCAATAACAAGTTATGCAAGGAACAGTTCTCACTGTGAAAACTTGAATTATGTGAACGGAACTCTCGCCCGGAAAAACAGACTTGAAGAACGAAGAGGAAGGACCCATGCAACGTCTTAGCCAATCGCGGGACGAGGCGAGCTAGCCGAAATGAAGAAGAACCCGGAAGTAACGCGCTGATTGGTGGAGAGGCAGCGGTAGCCTTTGCTGGCCGAAATGGAACTTGTTGGGACAGTTGAAGTGGGGTATAAATACATGGACAAGCGAGGAAGACGAGGTTCTTCATATTGCACGAGGTTGATTCTCAATGTGCATTTGGTGTTCATGATGATGATGATGATGATGATTGTTTTTTACGGGGCCTAACATCTAGGTTATCGGCCCCATTTGGTGTTCAAAACTGAATCGAGTTCATTCTATTCATTCAAGTATTACAGTGATGTGAGAAGTTTAAATTGTTAGCACGATGTGTTAAGTTCAAATCGGTATTACGGTGATGTGAAGTTGGCAGACGGTTACGGAAATCTTTCCACGTGTTCATAAGTCTAAACATTTTATATCATTCCATGGTGAACATTAAGTACTTTTCGCTGATATATTCTATGACAAATATTAGTCATGAATACGACGTGTTCTGTAGTGACGATGCAGTCCACGTAAATGCGGCTAACGGATTCTGATCCACCGCTACAGCACTTTTCGAACTTTCGCATTATTCTACGCTTCGCCGCTAAACAAGAAGAAGATGTCTTGCCACGAGGATCTTCAAAGTGCTTTCATCATGGTGGTCGAGGAACTCTGTATCTTCGCTGGTGAGCCAACGGACTAATCATATTCAAGCTCTCAAATTTCTCGTTCTTTATAATTTAAATTCAGTAAATTGAGTAGGTTTGCATTTCAAGTAAATTTCATACTTCCAAATCTCATACGTTCATATGGTATTTAATTAATTTTGTTAAAGCTCTCTTTCGTATTTTTGTTTACCAGTGTCAGTTTTGCTTATTAAATTCTTTATTCAAATGAAATCTTTCTTTCCGGTAGCTAGAACTATATTTAAGACAAACCTTCCTTCCACACAAATGGTATTATGGTTAAAGATGGAATCTTGCCATGACCTGATTTTGAGAATCTCACAAGTGTTTTATTAGAGCTAGTTGTTTCATTATAAATTTTAGGTGGCAGCTTTTATTGCTTCCTATGGCACCCAACAAACAGACCAATCTAACTCAGTATCAATCATTGGAACACACATAACATGATGACTCCAGAGTAGGCCATATTTTATTTTATGTTATAAGAGAGTAACTTGTTTTGGTTCTTGCTAACTCCCATCAGGAGGCCACGTTACAAGGTTGGCAGGACACTCTCTAAGACACCCTGGAATGGCAAACTTAATAATAGAAGGAAGGGTCGAGGATAAGTACTGTAGGGGTAGACCAAGGTTGGAATATGTTAAACTGGTTGCCTCGGATGTAGGGTGTGGTGATTATGTAGAGATGAAACGATTAGCTCAGGACAGGGAAGCATGGAGAGCTGCCAGTCGAAAGACTGAAGACTCAAACAACAACGAGTAAGATCTTACTTTATACTAGAGGCGCAGAACTGTCTATAACATGTTGCTGTTGGACAATTGGAAGGGAAAAGTGCTAAGGAAGATCTAGAGCACAATTTATAAACTTCATTAGTGTTAATCAAGAACAATAATCCACTTTTCAAAACAACTTATTTTATCGAGGCATTATATCCTCATATGGTACATGTTTCGGACCTATTAAGGTCCTTCATCTGCCACCTGCAAACTCCGTCTCACTCCCCTCCCTCCATACCTCTCCCCCCTTCCTCTCTGCTAACGCGAGCTAGCAGTAGGCAGCTGATGCATCATTGAGCCGCCCAGTGTCGTGCGTGCAATAGTGGTCTCTCCATGCTTGACGTAAGTATGTCTCTACATTTCTTCCGTTCCAAACACGAGTTTACTTTCTCACGTCCATTTAATTTTACAGCTCCACACCGCGGCGTCACTCATGTAGCAAGAATTGAGTTCATTGATGAACAATTAGAAGAATTGGGAATTATTTGAAAATGACTACACGGAAGATGTAGTTATTCTCCCAGAGAACGTCAAATGCAGCACCGAGCAAGCAACAATTTTAAAGATTTTTATAACTCTTTTAGTATTTTAAACATTTCATTCCTGTGTAAACATCATCCTCATATTTTTAGGTATTTTAATCTTTTGAATTACACCCAATGGTGGCTTTGACTAGGAGTTTGCAGTCGGCTGATGAAGGACCCTAATAAGTCGGAAACATGTACCATATGAGGATATAATCCCTCGACAAAGTAAGTTGTATTGAAAAGTGGATTATTGTTCTTGATTAATTGTTATATCAATATGGAAAAATTATGATTGTAAAAGATATTCATAACATCATTAGTGGAAAACACTTATTGCCACTTCAAGCCATTGGCTCAAGGACAGAAACGATTGGATGCCATGCATGTTACCCACTAACCTAACAGTTCAGATGATGATGATGATGAAGATACCCTTCTATTGTATTTTTAATGTGAAAATATTTTGAGAGTACACTTGGCATGGATTTCATTACAACTGAATATGTTGATGTTTGCTGGGTCAAAGTGATTTGTATTTACTGACTTGCTCTTTTCTTTTCTCTCTCTCCAGATCATCAACCCCCTCAAGGCAAGAAACGTAAACGGGAATATGAGTACGAGAGTGGTAGTGATAGTGAAGACGAGCCAGTACCTCCTGGTGAAGGTATGTACATTCATTGGATATGCTTACAGTTGGTCATTGGTTGGGAAAAGGATGGGAGACAGGGAAAGAGGGAAAAAAATTTACAGAGGGTGATAATTTTACTCATATCTAAATTAGATCTATAGAGTGGAATCCAGTTAGGATGTTCCTCACTAACACGTTTTCCTGCATTCCACGTCGAATTATAAAAGTCCCGGTCCCAAACCACAAAATTGTATGTAAAATATTGCTTTAGCACGTTTTACCGCACCCCCCAATTTGACGTTCTTCCGTTCAATATTTTGGCCAGCCCTTACGTATTTGTCAGTCCAGTTAGACTTCGGCCAAGGTTAAGTGAGTGCGTAAGCTTAGCATGGTAGCGCTTGAGAGCTCAGCTCAGTTTAGCAGCGAGCAGCGGGGTGTAACTTGTGTGGATCAGTCGCTTCCGAGACGAGTTTTGTATAATGGCCTTACGAGGCGCTTGGCAGCGAGAGTGCTTTCTGTCGGCCAAGGTTAAGTGATTGCGTAAGCCAGAGCGCGGTCGAGAGCTCAGCTCAGGTTAGCAGCAAGTGTGCTTCCACCATAACCCATACCCCTATATCCAATCATGCCAGAGTTCAACAGACTGCCTTCTTTATTTTGTCTTCTGTCGTCAGCTTATCTTGACTAACGATACCAGATCTCGACGTGTTCTAATTTAACAATTACTTATCTAGCATGTGGAGCACCATCAAAAACAGCTGACGATCACACTCCGTATTGTTGTTTTACTGCGTCGCCACATTTGAAAACGCCTTACATGTGTGGTTATTGGTTTCTAGTGCGTCTTTCTGTTAACGCCAGTAGCGACTATCAACTTCATTCACAATGAATTCTTGACCAGCACCTCTATTACCATCGTCGTCTGCGTATTTGATCACTTCGAGTTTAAATCCAGCCGTATAACATCTGCATTTTTACATAACTAGAAGATCGATTTTCACAAGAAAACAATCACACTTAACTGAGAAACAAAAATGGAACATGAAGACAATACTGGTAGCCTACTTGTCGATATTGCAACAGACGGACGACAAACACCGTGAACGAAAGAATAGCACCTCCGCAAATACGAACATTAACATCGCGGGCAAGAAGTGTTTAAAAATTACTACCGTACGATCATCTTCATGACGGCTTAAGAAATTAATAGTTTATGAATATTCCCTAACGGGAATATGATGTTATTTCCGTTTGATCTGATGAATTATCAATTAATATGATAAAATTGGTCCGGTCAGATCAAACATAAAATGCCAGCGTTTCGCCCCAGTGTGCCGTTGGGCTCATCTGTTGGTACAGACACACCTCACAAGTATGTGCTAGCCATGCGTATGACCTCATAGTTCCGCCCCTTAAAACAGCAATAACAATATAACATGGCGTAATCACAGGGAGAGAGGTCTGGACTGTATGGAGGGTGGCCAAGAACCCACATTTGAATTTCTGCAGGAGTGCCGCGACTGTTGGTCGTATGAGGTCGTGCATTGTTGTGGAGCAGACTGACCCCACGGGTGAGATCGCCTGGTCGTTTTGTTTCGATGGCTTGGCGAAGGATGATCAAGGTTTGCGAGTAACGCTGGGCATTCACTGTTGTCCCGTGCGGCATTAAGTGTATGAGAAGGGGGCCATCTTGGTCAGAGAAGAACGTCAGCATTACCTTTCCTGCACTCGTGTGGATGGCCTTGCCTTTTTTGGGTGGTGGTGACCCTGGATGCTTCCACTGGAGGCTTTGTCGTTTGGATTCTGGTTCGAAGTGATGACACCATGACTCATTTCCAGCCACCACTCGTGCCAGGAACCCATTCCTTTCCCTCGCATAGCGCTGCAGATGACCAAGACAGTGGACCATTCGATATGCTTCCTGGTGTGGTTGAAGACTGTGGGGCACCCATTGGGCACACACTTTGCGCAAGTGCAGTCGTTCCTTCATGATGGAGTGCACACTTCCGACGCTCAATCCGACCACGGCGGCTATGGCGTTCACTGTCACTCGGCGGTCCTGGGTAATGAGTGTATCAACCAGCCGGACGTTGTCATCAGTAATGCAGAGGGGGTGCCCCAGACCGGGCATCATTGGATGACGACAACCGTCCTTCCCTGAAGTGCTTGTGCCACGCCTTGACCCTTGCAAGGGACATGCAGTGTTCGCCGTACACTTGTGACATTCGGCGATGAATGTCCGTTCGCCCTACTCCTTCCGCTGTCAGAAACTGAACAACCCCTCTTTGTTCTTTGTTTGATGCCTCCATGTCACTGTTTGCAATGCGACTGGCAACGTTGGACGATGCTCGCTGCTGCTCGCTTTGTATCGTGGCGTGCCCTCGAGCGACGGGCTGTGACCTTCCACGCTCGGGTCAGAACCACACCTCGTTACACACGCCACGATTAGCCGATGTCGTCACCGGTTTCGGGGCCGATAACCTAGATGTTAGGCCCCTTAAAACAACAATTATCATCATCATCGTCACCGGTTTGCGCACTCCAGCCTCCGGCTCATTACTTTTTGAATGCACCTTATAATTCTGTCCTTCCTGGTTTTCTGTACCATGGTTAGTGATGTGGGCCGAGCAAATGCCCAGTGGGCAGGACATCTATAAATGGACATTTGCCCAAAGCAGTTTTAAGCGCCCATAATCTGGGCATTTAAGAAGACTTCTTTTTTTTTACTTTTTACTACTTGTGATTGTTACTAGAGCATCTAAAACATAATAAAAACCATTAATCAATGGTACATTTCATGGTAAACTAGTAATGCCTGAATATTGCTAATAATAATTTAATTATCCTGTGTCAATGTTGTCAATAACATCTAAATGGGAATTATGTATATCTGGTTAGAATAAAACATTGTATTACTGAATTAGGCCTGCAGGCCAACGGATTTATATTTAGGAAAATTAGGTAGGAGTTTGATTATGGTGTGAATAGTGGCTTTGGGAGGAAGGTGAATGGGCTAGGCCCTGGGCAGCCATTGTGCTTTGATCTTGGAATGGGGGTAGGGTGGTTGTGGCCTTGAGATTGGCGAGGCATTCTACCACCAGCAGCCCAGCCCAGTTAGTTGTGAAGTAGAGCTGTCCGTTGAGTCTGAGATAACATCACTTCTTTCTTAGGCTATTTATATTTTTAAGTGTTAGATTACATCATTACAAAATGCTTAGGAAAGAAGGACCTATTTGGAACTTTTTTAATTTGAAAAGGAAAGGAGTATCTTGTAAATATTGTAATAAGGACTATTAACAGTCACATTGTAACAAAATGGAAAAGCACATAAGGAAGTGTTTTAAGTGCCCTCAGGATCTTAAAAAAAAGTGCTTCAGTTAGGTACAATTACAGTGGTTGAAAAACCTTTTCGAAAGAAAACCCCCTTATGAACCTTTACTAATTGAAGTGGATGTTTTCAACAACAAATCTGCAGTACCAAGCACAAGCTCAGCCTCAGAACCAAGTTTTTTCAGTGAATTCCTACAACAACTTCCGAAGCCTATTTTGGCCTCAACTCCTGTTTTTATGGATAAATATATAGAATACATGTATGTAGTTACATATATGGCTAAAACAATATTTATATAAGCGTTGCATTATGAATATGTTTTTAAAAGAGGTAAATGCCCAAAATGCCTGGACATTTATGGGTTTTGGGCATTTGCCGGACATTTATCCTGGACATTTGCCCCGACTTATAAATGCCTGGACATTTTACATCACTAACCATGGTGCTTCGAGTTTCCATATGTGAGCTATACATGTGATGAGAAAATAGCAGCGGATTGTGGATATCTTTTTGTACAAACCTAAATTTGACCAAAGTCCAAATGAGATGTTCGGTTTGGATTGACCGTTTTTTATCTTTGTGCCCAACATAACTGCATTAACAACATAGAGCTAGTCGCAATTGTGGCAGATATTGCCGAAACAATACTGACATCAGGCAAGTAGGATACTTGGGGAGTGGAAGTGGGCACTTAACCCTATAGGTTGGTGACATGGCAACATTGAAATATTCAACCATCAAAATAAAATCAAATGTAGCAAATAATATATTAAAACAAGTAAAAATATAAACAAGTGGAAACCAAAATATATATAATAGATACCCAACATAAAATGCCCTCCTAACGAAAATTATCCCCACGTGGTCTGTCCAGGGTCCAACGGTCACGCATGGCGACCACTAACACAAAGAACAAATTCTCGAAGTATATTTCTTGGAGACAAGAAATATGTGCATTGCCCCAGCAATAGGCTGAAAATAAAATGATTAAGACAAAGGCCTATAAAAGAAATGGGAAGCAAATTCCTGTTGAGGAAGCTATACATATGCCATGAGGCGTCGAAAAATAATCAAAGTTCAAGCATCAGAACATCCTCGAAGCAGGAGGAAATCCACGAGCAGAAAGCTCAATTAAAGTAAAAGAAATATTACCTCCAAATGTGCAAGCAAACACATAGTGAAATAATTAAGTAGAAAAGATATTAAAATTCAAAGGGCTGAACTAATGCCCCAGAGCAGAGAGCTCTTAACATCACGTCCATGCTCAACCGAAGGCACTAAGGAACTCTTTGCTGCCGACCAGCGAACAAAAGGCTTTAACATTTCAAACGACAATGCGAGACATTGTCGCCTACAACTATACCCTCCAAAATACTAGACTAGGCGGCCTACCGCGAAATGAATAAGGAAAATAACCTAACTTAAATATTTGCAAGAAATAAAACAGAAATTTCATTGTTGAAAATATATGGGAACACGAGATTTCACACAAAGGCTAGCAGCAATGGCCATGTGCCTTTCAACTATCTTACAGTTCAAAATGTGTTTCCCATGTCTAAATTTATAAGTTCAGTCTTGAAAACGCACTCACGGCGACACTGTGGGTATTAGTGAAAAATAACGTGACTTGAAATTAAAGTTAGTGTGTCTTTTTCAACTCGCGGAATCAGATAATGTCCATACCTTAAGTCCAGAAGTTTGGCCTACCGGCCAAAGCATGGCCAAACTCTGAGGAGCCCGGCCGAGAAGCACCTTGTTCGTTACATCTCTCTAGTTCAAATGGGGCGAGTTTGCAATGACTCGTAAGCACGTAGTAGCCGGCGAGGAGAGCCAAGCGTATACTCGAAGTTTGCCGAAGCTAGGCAATGCCAACTTAGACACTCGGGGGAACCAGTCAATCGCCGTAGCAAGACCTTGCAAGCGTGCGAGTCAGGGTGGCAGCATTGACACATGAATTCCCCCACAGTTCACCGCGGAGCTAGTGTCGCTCCACGCGGCAGGAATAAATAGGTTCTCGAAAGTTCTAGTGACCGCTAGAGATCGCCAAGGAGACAAGATGGCTGGTGGTTTAGCGGGATTTTCAAATATGAGTAGGGCATAGTTTTTATTATTCAAACTTATAGGATGGGTTGGCAGCGGCGAAAATGTGTGGCAGTCGTCAGACTGGCACAGCAATATTTAAAAAAAAAAGCTTTCAGAAGAAAGTCAATTTTGATGGCTCTGCCTGTGGTGTTAGTGTGTAGATTTGTGTATTTTATGCAAGTTAATTTCTTTCTTTCTCGTAAACTTCGTTACAGACATGGAAGAGGACGAGCCTCCTCCTCCAGGGTTGGAGGAAGGCAAGGAGGGAGACGAAAGTGCAGCCGAGGAGGAGCCCAGCAAGGAGAAGGAACAGGAGCCAGAGCCCATAGTGGTAGACAAAGAGGAGGAGGAAGAGAAGAAGACAGCGGACAAGTCGGACGATGACGCTGAGAGCATTTCCGTAAGTATTTACTGATGTAGAGTGTGTGGTTTGTAAGACTTAAAGATGGAACATTGTAGATTATGTGGTTTTTAGCATTAGCAATAGATGGCAAAATTTATCCAAAACTTGTCAATTGATGGAGTTTTATGTTTAGCCATTCTGCTAATTCGATGTTACGTTAAGCTGGTAACTTTGCCTTCTTTTAATAAAACAATGAAGGAGGTGAAGATAACAGCTTTAACCTAAAATTGAATTAGCGAACCACAGTATAATACTTCCACGGTGTTTCTTCTGGGCCGTCATCAGCATCTTTGTATTCTCCTCAAAATATAGTTTTTTAATAGTTTTACTGTATTATTATTATTATAACAGTTATACTACGGTTCATTTTTCTTCTGCAATAGTGTGCAGTTTTTTTCTTTACTTCGTTTTTTTTTTATAATTTAAAACCTTTGTTTCTATTGTTATAAGCAGGGCCTGGATTCTGATTACCTGTCATCTTTTAAATGACTCTCCACGGACATTTATTTAACTTATTTAACTTCCTTGTACAGTATAACAACACATGTACGTTTTAACATGAAAGAACTAACCCCTCAGGGGCAGATGACCTTGTAGTTCCACCCCTTAAAATAACAATAACTAACTAACTGAACTAACCCCTTCTTGATTTCTCCTGTTTTTAAGTAAAAAGTACCGTGAAAGGTACAAAACAATCTTTTTTTCTGAACTCTGTTCGGAATAGGCAGATTTTCGGAATAGTGGGATTCTACTGTATAGTTTTCTTTTAAATTATTATTATTATTATTTATAGTATTGAAGCCTCCGTGGCTTAGGCGGCAGCACGCCGGCCTCTCACCGCTGGGTCCGCGGTTCAAATCCCGGTCACTCCATGTGAGATCTGTGCTGGACAAAAGGGAGGCAGACAGGGGCAGACAGGTTTTTCTCCGGGTACTCCGGTTTTCCCTGTCAAAATTTCATTCCAGCAACACTCTCCACTATTATTTCATTTCATCTGTCATTCATTAAATCATTGCCCCAGAGGAGTGCGTCAGGCCTCGGCAGCCGGCACAGTTCATATCCTCGCCGCTAGATGGGGGCTTCATTCATTCCATTCCTGACTCCAGTCGGAGACTGGAAGCAGGCTGTGGATTTTCATTTTCATAACATCATTTCCCACAGTTGAATTTCTTAGCAACATTTCAGTGGCATATTTTTCTTTACTTAGTTTTTGCAGTTTTAAATCTTTGTTTATATTGCTATCTTAATTTCAATAGTGGTGTTTTTTCTGTTTTTGGTGTGTTATTGTTCCGACGAAGATTGTAATTCCGCTGTAGAAGGTGTACTACTTATGTGTCGATTGTAATATCTTTAATCCTACATTATATTTATTATAAGGTTGTTTTACTAATTGTGAATTTAAATAATAAATAGTTCTCAATTTATTTTTATTTTTTTCTCTTTCATTTTTAGTCATTTTATTGTGAATTCAAAATAGCTAAATTCCACATTTTGAAGTCTTTAAATATGAAATTCATCAATTAAGTTTTAACATATGTGGCATTTATTGCTAATGCTAGAAAATACAAACTCTGTCAGATTGTTGTTAGGCATTCTAAGAGCATGTTTGTATGTATTGCAGTCCGACAAGGAGGAGCGAGAGAAGAGCAAGAAGAACAGTGAAGAAGGGGACGGGGTGGAAGAGGGAATGGAGACTGAGGAATCGGAAGAGCAGCGAGAGAAGACCCGGGAGAAGAGCGAGGAGCCCGTTCCGAAGCCCCGTCCCCTTCACCGTACGGCCTCTATCTTCCTTCGCAACCTAGCCCCCACTATCACCAAGCAAGAGGTTGAGGCGGTAAGTCCTTGTTAATTCCTCAGCTTATCCTTGTGGTATTCAGTTCTTCTTCCCTGTGGCTAGTACCCCCCAACACTGTTTGGTTTTCCCAGGTTTTTTGCACACTCGCTCTCAAGGCAAATGATACTAGGTTATCTAATTTCAAGGCCTTGCTCCGATAACCTAGATGTTAGGCCCCTTAAAACAATTATTATTTAAAGACCTGTGGTACCTACCCCATTCCTTATCCTAATAACTGCACACACTACTACAGGCACCTCAGGAATTCAGTTTCTTCCAAGTACATGGGGCTGATGATTAGGATGTCCCTAGTCTCTCAATAATGTCTAAAATGTGCCAGCGCAGTTTTAATTTCCATGATCTTAAAGCATCAACTCCGTTGCATGGACCTCTTTTCAATGCTAGATACCTGTCTGCCAAAATGCGTTCTATGCTCTCAACTTAAGGATGGCCATTGATAGGGACCTGAAAATTTAGCATCTATTTTTCTTTAAATTAGCATTTATTTCTTCCCTATCTAGCAGCTATTTTTGGAAAATTAGCATCTTTTTTTTTTTTTCTTTTTCTTCGGGATTCTTACGGACTATATGACTTTATTGGCGACACTTGAGATACAATTTAATGTTCGAATGAAAGCATTGTAAATAACTCTGCGTTGCACTCTTTCAAGTTACACCTTCTGTCTGTAACAACTGTATTGTAGTGCAACAAAACATGCTCATTGTCCACATTGTTTGTTGGTGTCCACAAAAGATCTAAAGAACTCTTGGCAATATGTTCATGTTCATATTGAACAGCGGTCAAGGTGTACTACTTCACACTCCTCATTTTGTTTTAACTGTGATTCAATAATATTCGTGAAAGAATCTTAGCCCTTCCTTATTTCATGACATGGAATGTTTGTACAGCCCGGAAGTATTTGAATATCGGTTTCTTTGTCATTGTTCAATACCACGTGTCGAGGATAAAATATCTGTGCTATGGCTTCAAAGATTTTGCAATTGGGATCACTTGTCTAGCAAGCTTGCTTCTAGCAGACTGAGCTACTTTTACAAACTAATCTTTCCTTGTAGCACATTCTAAGGCTGCGAGTTTAGCTAAGCAATTATCTGTCGCTTCAGAATAATGGCCTTTAATTATTGCACCTAAATTAGCATCTAAGTTTTCAAGTTTGGGATAAAGCAAATGTGAGGTTGGATACTGGGACCCCTCAAGCAGAGTGAGAAGTTCAACATGTTCACTAGCATGCTCTTTCACAAATATTATTTCAGATTAAAACCTATCTACATCTCTATCTGTCAAGACTCGCAGAAATGTAACACCACTGTTCATCTTTCATGTCAGGTAGCTTAAAAAAACTCACGACATCATGAAAATAACTCGCTAAGTAGAAAACAGCTTCAAACCAGCTGTTCCATCGAGTAAGTACCAGCGATGGAAAAAGTTTTGCTGCCTTTAAGTCCCCAGTTTTTTATTTCAGAAAGTGCAAGTAGTTATATTTGCACTTCCTTGTGTTTAGAAAGGCAGACTTGACCATTGTTACAACCTGATTTAAATCCGACATAGCAGCTGTCCAACAATTACCAACAAGGTAAAGTTTGTGGGCCCAACAATGCACATGGAGCAAATGATCCCCAATGATCTTCAGTGTTTCATAACGAGTCATATATGGAGCACTGTCACAAATACTTTCAAGTCATCATATTGCACACTGTGATCACGCAATGAATCTAACAGCACGGGAACAGTTTGTAGAATTTCCGGATTCGAGGTATTTCACTCCAGTAACAAATAATTTCGTCTCAATTGACGACTTTACTTGTGGCGTGGCTTTGAGGTTCCTGAAGTGTTTCAGAGTGCGCAGGTGGTCTTGTGGGCGAGAGAGGAATGTGGACGAATAGAGGCACGTTGTCTTGTGCCAGAATGTTATTTACCGAGTTGAAGTGTCAACGATTTGCGTTTGTCATCATCATCATGTACAGTTTCCAGCCCCAGGCTGGGTCTGTTTGGAACATAAGCCTCGCCACTTAGTTCTTTCTTCCCACCACCTCTCCGCTGTCACTCTGGTCCAGTCCTCGCCTCTCTTCTTGACACATTCCTCCACTCCTTTCAGCCATCTATTTCTTGGTCTTCCCCTTGGTCGTTTCGTCTGCATCTGCATCTCATGTATCCTCTTGGGAATCCTCTTCTCATCCATTCTCTTTAAATGTCCATACCACCTCAGTCTTGATGCCTCAATCCTACCTTGCACGGGCTCCTCTTTCACCATTTCCCTGACCTTTTCATTCCTCACCCTGTCTCTTCTTGTTACTCCGATCCTACTTCGCAGGAACTTCATTTCACCTGCCTGTATTCTGCTTAAGTCTCTTTTCTTCATTGTCCACGTTTCTGAAGCATAGGTCAGTATCGGGATGTAGTAGCTTCTGTATAACACTTCCTTGCTTTTTTGTGGGACATCTTTATTCCACACTAAGCTCCTAATGCTTCTCAGAAATGCTTCTGCCTGTCTGCCACGTTCCGTAATCTCTTTGTCATTTCTCCCATTTTCCTCCACTAGACTTCCCAAGTACTTGAGACTTTCCACCTTCTTCAGCTGTCCACCTCCAAGTGTTATCCCACTCATTGGTCTGTCCTTTTTCCTGGTCGTTAACAGGATCTCACATTTACTGATGTTGAACTTCCATCCGTACTCTCCCACTGTTTCTTCCCAAGCCTTCAGTTGCTCCTGAATTTCCTCCTCCTTGTTTCCCCAGACCATGAGATCATCGGCAAATACCATTGCTTTCATCTTATCTTCTCCTATCTTTCCTGCTATCCGTGTCATTACCTCGTCCATAACCACAATAAAGAGAAGGGGCGACAGCGCACTACCCTGTTTCAGGCCACTCATTTGTCTGAACCAGTCTGTTCTTTCCCCTCCAACTTTCACACAACTCACACTTCCACAATACATCTCCTTCACTCTGCCTACAGTCTCTTTTTCCACTCCCATGTTTTCCATTGCTTTCCGAACCTTCTCCCTATACACACTATCATAGGCCTTTTCGATGTCCTGGAAGGCCATCAACAGATCCTCTCCAAATTCGTAGTGGTGTTCCTGGAGCTGTCTCACTGAAAATATGAGATCCACTGTTGATCTCCCAGGTCTGAATCCATACTGCTCCTCTCTCAATGTTCTCTCCACTTTGGCTCGTATTCTACTTTCTAATATCTTTTCATATATCTTGGCACAGTGAGGTATGAGTGTGACTCCCCTGTAATTTCTGCACTCCTTTCTGCTTCCTTTCTTAAATATTGGGACAATTAATCCTTTCTTCCAATCTTCTGGGGTATTTTTCTCCTTCCATATCACCCTCATCACACGGTACAGCCACTGTTTCCCAACCTCCCCTGCTGCCTTCACCATTTCAACACTCACTTCATCCACACATGGTGCCCTTCCTCCTTTCATATTGTCTATAGCCATTTCCAGTTCTCTCCAAGTCAGGTCCTTTTCCATTCCTGTGTTGTCTTCTCCATCTTCCAATACATTGCGTTCCTCCCTATGACCATTTGGATTCAGCAAATCCTCAAAGTACTCTTTCCACACTGTCTTGAGTGTCTCTTTGTTGTGTACCTCATTTCCGTTTTTGTCCATCATTACCACATCCTCTCGCAGACTTCTTCTCTTACTTTTGACCATTCCATAAAGTACTTTCTTATTTCCTCTGCTGTCTTCCTCCATCATCTCTGTCCACTTTACCATCCACTTCTTCCTCTCCTCGGCGACAATCTTGTTTGCTTCTTTCTTCTTTATCTTATAATCTTCCCTTGCCAGATCAGTTCTTTCCTGGAACCACACTTTGAAAGCCTTGTTCTTCCTTCCCACAGCTTCTTTTACTCTCTCATTCCACCATGGTGTCTCTTTACACAGCTTTCTGTTGCTTGTTCTTCCACATACTGCCACTGCAGCTTCCACCATTGTGTTTTTGAATAGCTTCCATTCCTCTTCCCCTGTTTTAGTATTGTCTGTTGGCATCCTTTCCCTTATTATCTTCTGGAATTCTTCCTTGACTTCCTTTTCCTTGAGTTTCCATACTTTGATTCTCCTTTCCTGGTACTCTGTCCTCTTGCTATCCTTAACAACTCCCAGGTTCATTACAAGTATTCTGTGGTCGCTATCTAAGGCCTCTGATGGTATTACCTTTATATCTCTGACACTTCTCTTCATTTCCCAGTCGTACAGCATGTAATCTACCAAAGATTTCTTTGTTAAATCACTGCTGTACCACATTACCTTGTGGCTTTCTTTCTTCCGGAACCAGAAGTTGCCTACCACTAAACCGTTTCTCTTGCAAAAATCCAGCAACTTGCTCCCTTCTTCATTCCTGCTACCCCATCCTTCTGCTCCCAATACATTTTCATATCCTTGCCTTTCATTTCCTACATGTGCATTCAAATCTCCCATGACAATGATGCTCTGATTATTCAACTGCTGTTGTAGCTCCTCCTCAAAGTCTTCCTTCTCTTGAGCTGTACATCCAACTTGAGGGGCATATATCTGGGCTATCTCCAGGCTTCTTCCCTTTACAGTTACTCTGATCTTCATGATCCTGTCACTTATTACCTTTGTAATACGTATATATTACCGTAATTTGTATTAAATATATCTCCAATATAGGCGTAATGATGAGGGTTGTAAAATGTAGTGCATGAAATTACCAGAACCGTTTATGATCTTATAGTTACGGCACCGTGTTCGTAGATATGACAGTTTCATTGTGCGAAATGAAACTTTATTTCTAAAGCAGCTGACATTGACCAAGTCGTTAGAGAACCTCCAAACGTTTGGTTTGAACTGTGCTACAAAATACATACCGGTGATGATGGTTCTCAATGACTAATGAAAGAAGGCTATAATCTGAGCATACATGAATTATTGAAGATGTTTGGTGTGCCTATCAAGGTTATTTAATGACTTTTAAGGCTGTCGGTTTTGCTAGACAGAGGGAAATCTCCTCCAAGAACACTTTATTCGTGGTGTGACGGCTAGCTTTGTTAGCTGTCACCCCGGAGGTCTGGGTTAGATTCCCGTCTCTGTCAAGAGATTTAATTCTGGTCTGAGGGCTGAAATGGAGTAGGCTACACCAAGTCTCGTGAGGCAAAACTGAGAAGCGGTGGGTTCGATTTCCACCTCAGTCATCCTGGAAGTGGTTTTCCGTGGTTTCCCACTTATACTCCAGTCAAATACCGGATGTTTCCTAACTAAAAGGCAACGGCCGTGTTCTTCCCATATCTCACCTAAATTATAAATACACACACTACAAATACCACAATAACAAAGGTTATCAAACAATCATCCCACACTCGTTCAAGTACATGCGGCCATATGATCACGATGTCCAAGGCCCTCAAATGAAACAACAACAACAAAAGCCACTTTATTTTCAAGGGTATGAAGAGAATGAGGTGTTCAACATTTTTAGGTCGTACTGTTCGTGAAAAGCTGGGTGATTTTTCCGTGAATATTTCCAATTATAGGAATCGGCTGTCTGGGAAGACGTTAACCCATATTCTTTTAGCTAAGGAAATGCATTCATCTAATGGGATTGTTTTGCCGCTTCTTTGCTGTACTGGAGCCATTGAAATGCTTGCTAAAATATCCTGCACATCTGTTGAGCAGCAATGGTATAGGCTAAACCTAGGGGAAAGTGCATAGATCCAGAACCGGGGATGAAACCTAACAGGAAGAGGACAATTCTTAACTCCGTCAATTTTCCAAATTCCACAGGCATACAAGTAGGCTTCTTAACCCATGAACGCCCGAATTAATACTTTTTGAAAATTTTGCTTTTTTATTAATAAGTCCCCAAAAGAATGAAGATATTTGGATGAAGAGAAAAAATGAAGACCTTTACCGAAATGTGGAAAAAATTACAGACTCAATTAAAAGACGGAGACTACAATTTTATGGTCACCTTCATAGAATGGATAGCAGCAGGCTAACTAAGAACATTTTTGACTACATCTCCAAATTAAAAAACACCACTAGATGGCTGGAAGAGATACGGTGTGATCTGCAAAAACTGAAGATCACAAACAACATCATTTCTAATAGGGTGGAATTCCGGCGACTGATCACTACTGCAGATTTTTCGATTCTGCAAGTTCCACATCAACCACGGAGAGTGTTATCAACGGAACAGAGGCAGGCCATCAGCCAACGTATGAAGAAGTTTTGGGAAGAAAAGAAAAAACGAAACAATGTACCGTAGTCTTAGGTTCAAAGCGGTCTATAATTGGCCAAATTCTAAATATATATAAAAGTCATACCATAGGGAGTTATTAAGCTGCTCAAACCATATTTTACGAAGGTGGCATCTTAGGTTCCGGAAATACAGGGCGTTACATATATGTAACGCTAGGCGCTTGTGTTGTCAAAACCCTTACTGCATTTTCTGATTGGTGATTTATAAATACAACAATGTACCAATTTCATATTTGTTGCTAAATACTTATCTTGATAACATTACACTTTAAAAAGCACTGAGCAAGTATTTTGACACCTTTGAACCTTCGATCATATAGTCCAGTGACTAGTTACATGGTGTGGAATGGCAAGAAGCATGATATGCACGGTCCCAAATCACATTTACAACATGTCGTGCAGACACTGATTACACATAATTCACCGGCACACCGCCTCCGCTTATGTCCTAGGACGTTGATGACCAGAAGACTGCGTCCATCATATCACAAGTCTTCAATGTCGCGGCCCTGTACTACACGTGCTGTTGAGAGCCACCTGGCTCTACGTGGTTCTACGCCGTATGGTTTCACTTAGAATTGTGTCGCTTCCCACTTGAACTCCAGTTGAGTTGTCCTTTACCGTTACATAGTAATAAGGTACCATGTGTTTTGGAGACTCGCGTCAAGATGCCAAGAAAATATGGCCCACCACCACTTTTTGTTTCTCATTGACAGATATCAGTTCACATTTTCATCCATAAGGTTCGTTCCCCCCATAAATTTGTTTTAGGTGCCGATCAGGAGAGGACGTAGGATTGTAACCATTGTTCTTTTCAGCCTGAGAGAATCTTCCGACCTGGTCGAGGGGGTGGGGGGGGACAGGGAGAATCTTGGAGGCAACAGTTACTGTGCTGTTTTCATGCCAGCAAGCAATAATCATGTCGTCATTACTCCTTTTCCCTTTCCTCCAATATTTCTGCCAAGGTTAGACTTCTAAATAATAATTATGTTATTGGATTTACGTCCCTTTTAACTGCTCTGGCAGGGTTGCCGGAATTTTGACCCAAATGGAATCTTTAACGTGCCAGTAAATCTACTGACATGACTCCCTCGCATTTGCGCACCCTCAAATGCCAGCTGTCTGCACCAGGATTCGATCCTGCAAGCTTGGACACAGCAAGAGAGAACGTTGCCGCTGAGCCACGCAGCCAGTCTAGACCTCTGAAATATCGAAATAATTCAAGCATTGTATTTTCTGAAACACTGTCTGCAGCCAGATATCTCGGCAAAGGTATGGTCTTGAATACGGTACTGGCATAAAAAATATGCTACGGTGACATAAAACATATTATATCAAGTCATGCACTGTTAAAAAGCTGTATATGGAAAAACACTTTGTGTATAAACGCATGAAATGTATTCTAACTCATTTCATATGAATGTGCTACAGAAAATATCTTGCCTTACCACTGACCCTGTATCCGCCTAGCTTTACCATATGGTAACGCTGGGAAAATTATTCCCGGGCATGAGCCGGTGTAAAGATACACGTAAGATATGTTACTGAATTATAAATTAGATATGTTTACTATCATAATCCTGAAGACAAAGTAAACTATCTCCATTTCACGCAATAATTTAGCATGCCGTACCTTTTGCGGCATGCCATCACGACGTGAGAAACAAACCTCGAAATGCACACGATTGTCGCGACATCACCCAAGATATTCCCTAGCGACTAGTGCGCGGGAAATGAATAAATAGACCTTCCATGTTCATATAAGCGCAAAGTTCGAGTATCTTTAACTGGCAAAGGTCATCTAGAGCAATAAATGCAATGATCGGTACTGCGTTATCATATGGTAACGCTAGGCGGTTATGGGTTAAAATACCGGTACAGCTGTAAATTATAATTTATGTCTGAATTTACTGCTGCTAGTTAGTTATTGTTGTTTTAAGGGGTGGAACAGCAAGATTATCTGCCCCCAATTCACTGCAGTAGAGGATAATAGCAACCTAGGCCAAATTCCATGTGATGTCTTTTTACAAGCAAATAAGAGTGTAGAACTGGACAGAATCCTTTTGTAAGCTGCTTTATAAATCATACTGGTATTTACAGTAGGCCTAGGTCTACATATATATATAGGCTATATTTCATCCTCAGTTTTTGACTGAAGACCTGGATTTAAGGCCACATAGCTCTTAGGCCTATACACCAATCTTCCTCTTTTCATTATTTTTAGCCTGTTAATTGCCAAGTTCATAAAACCTTTGTAGGCTACCACCAGTACAATACCGGTATGTCTAATTTAAAAACTGATATTAAAGCAACTCAACCGGTATATCTTTTTTTAAATAAAAATGACTTGTATCGGAAATCTGATACCGTATTTTGAAAGAAAGGTTACCTTAAGCCAGTTAATTTCAAAAAGTCAACTAAAGATAACGCCCAAGGTAATCCTCCAGAACTGCCGTAGGCCTACCGGTATGTGAAAGTAACTAAGCTCATAATCCTCACCTAAAATATCGCTATTTTTCCTTAAGAGTTTTCAATATGTTAGAATACCATAACTAGAAATATTATCTTAGGCTATGCCTACAGCTGCAAATTCCACTTATTTTACTCTGAATTATGGTTGTAGGCACTGCACTGACACCGTATTCATCAATAGGAAGATACAGTGGAATCTCGTTAGCACGTTCTCGTTTAAGACGTTTTCCCGTTTAGCGCGATGATTTTCTCAAGTCCCAGTCCCAGTTCTACAAAATACATGTTGATATATCCCCTTAATACGTTCTCTATTCCCGCTTACGACGATCAAATTTCCGTTGTACTATTTGTAAGCGAACCTGATTTTATTCTTATTTCTCCAGGCAAGCGAGATTTAATATTGGGATCTGATTTTGATTGGCCACTCGAAGGCCTATGTATTTAAGAACCAACAGACTTAGGTGATATCCCGGAGTTGCTACGTTGAATATGGGCAGAGAATCTCGTCCATTTATTCTTTCATAATTATGTTGGATTTTTTTCACAGGCATATTGAGGGTAACAATTTTTTTTCAGAAAGTATAACCGAAGTAGCCGACGGATGGGAAGATTATCATACAATGTATTTCATGATTCATGTTTCTAAATTTTTGACTCGAGTAATTTACAAGATAATCAAACGACAGCCTGGTGAGGCGAATACAAGTTTTAATCAGCAGAAGCGTAGGATTAAGGGAAGGGACTCAAAGTTTCGAAGCTTTTTCAATCTTGAACATTAATGTAATTGCTTGAGGTTGAGAGTCTAGTATATGAGCAGAGTTGACTCGTTACACCGTTAGTTACGAAGTAACAATATTCCCTCAATTTGTCTAGTTATTGACTTTGACAGAGTATAGATGAAAAACTAGCAAATCCCCCGTTGCGCCTTGCCAATAGTTGTATTTTTACATTTAGCATAGATTCCTTAGGTAGTGAAATTGATGTTTGCCATCAAGATAATGATACCGTGCCGGCATGATAAAACTATGGCAGGTTTGATTACTTGCGAGTATTAAAAGATCTTCAGAGCTAGGTTAAAATAGTTTGTAGCTTATCTTTGTATGTTGGTTGGTTGACTGGTGGTGCTGATAGAGCAATTATCACTACATGGCTTTCACAAAATGCTGGACGAGTGGCGGCAGTCCCTTGTAGATGGACTGAGCGACAAGCAAGAAGGTTCCCGAACACCGAGGTGATCGAGGGGTAGAAGGGAGGTGGAGACAAGAAGAACGTTAGCTTCATAAACGTAGAAAAACATAAATCTTTAAAGTACACACTTGATTTTCTCGAGACAGTATCTAAATATTGTAGAAGTGTGGAGATTGCCATCTGTTGAAGACGAGTCCAACTTCTAAGCATTATAATTCGTCGGTGAAAATGAGTTCTCACGTTGACCGCTGGGGATGAGCGACTTCAGCGAAGTGCCGCGTGATGGTGCACTAAGGAGAAGCTTGGTGATTCTGTTGAAAGAGGGAAAATGAATCTCTTTCGCTAAAAAACACTTAAGACAGGCAAGAGCAAAAGGGTGAGTGAAAACACTCAGAAATCCTTGTTAGTGGTTTGGACGGAAAATGAGATAAGAGAGAGCGAAAACTAGAGAAAATCTAAAATGGGTACTAACTACTTGTATTCAAGATATATACAAACACCGTTTGTCAGATGAAGCTCTAAAGGAAGTTTGTGACTCCTGGTGCTTAGGATGAAATATTGACCAAGTGATGGAGATGCATAAAAGATGGGTAGACATATGCTAACATCATATATACATGCAGCTAGTGGGGAGTCATTTTTGAAGCCATTGTCTGGACCGTGGTGTTATATGCTTGTGAAACTTGGTTAACTCCTTCTACGGGAAAGGGAAAATAGAAGCATTTGAATGCGGTGTTATTGGAGAATGTTGGAGATTAGGCTGCTAGATAGAGTATCAAATGATGGGTAATGAGATGAACGGTGGTTAGAAAATTCTGGCGAGCGGTAATGAAAGGAAGAGATTGGCAGGGCACATATTTCGGCACCAGGAATAGCAAATGTTCAGTTGTTAGTATGGGAGCAAGAATATAGGACATGAACTATAGGTAGGGACACTCAAATTTCGCGACTCGCGAAATTCGCGAATTTTTCAAAAGTGTTAAATATGATGGGAGAAAGGCTTATAGGACATGTGTTACGAATTTAAATGTAATTTGGAACACTATCTATTCGCGAAATTTTGACATTTCGGCTCCATATACGAATTTTTAGGTTTACTCGCGAAATTTATCGCAACTAGAGAAATACCGTATTTCCTCGCATAATCGTCGCTACCGCGTAATCGTCGCACCCCAATTTTCAAACACTAAAATAGGTTTATAAAATGTCATCGCATAATCGTCGCATAGCGTATTCGTATTTGTGCGCCAGTCAGTTGCACATGCTGCCGCGACTTTATAACCTGGCGCGACTTTGTCAGAAGAAAAATATGTCGTCTCTATGCTTGCGGGCTATGAACTGTGACGCGAGCGGCAAGCTTCGTCACTTAGCACATTCCGCGAGCGTATAATCTGGCGTGATCTTGTCAGGAGAAAGTAATCTCGTCTATTTGCCTGCGGGCTATGAACTGTGACGCGAGCGGCCAGCGCACATTCCGCGAGCTTATAGGCCTAATCTGTCGTGATCTTGTCAGCAGAAAGTAATCTTGTCTTTATGCCTGCTGGCTATGAACTGTGACGCGAACTGCCAGCGCATATTCCGCGAGCTTATAGGCCTAATCTGGCGTGATCTTGTCAGCAGAAAGGAATCTCGTCTTTATGCTTGCGGGCTATGAACCGCGACGCGAACGGAAAGCGCACATTCAAAGAGCTTATAGGCCTAATCTGGCGTGATCTTGTCAGCAGAAAGTAATCTCGTCTTTATGACTTGGGGCTATGAACTGTGACGCGAACGGCCAGCGCA
This sequence comes from Meconema thalassinum, assembly GCA_946902985.2. Lineage (NCBI taxonomy): Eukaryota > Metazoa > Arthropoda > Insecta > Orthoptera > Tettigoniidae > Meconema > Meconema thalassinum. Next base: position 123,558,841 of record OX336395.1, read on the forward strand.
CAATCCGCGAACTTATAGGCCTAATCTGGCGTGATCTTGTCAGCAGAGAGTAATCTCGTCTTTATGCCTGCTGGCTATGAACTGTGACGCGAACGGCCAGCGCACATTCCGCGAGCTTATCGGCCTAATCTGGCGTGATCTTGTCAGCAGAAAGGAATCTCGTCTTTATGCTTGCGGGCTATGAACCGCGACGCGAACGGCCAGCGCACATTCCGCGAGCTTATAGGCCTAATCTGGCGTGATCTTGTCAGCAGAAAGTAATCTCCTCTTTATGCCTGCGGGCTATGAACCGCGACGCGAACGGAAAGCGCACATTCCCCGAGCTTATAGGCCTAATCTGGCGTGATCTTGTCAGCAGAAAGTATTCTCGTCTTTATGCCTTGGGGCTATGAACTGTGACGCGAACGGCCAGCGCACATTCCGCGAGCTTATCGGCCTAATCTGGCGTGATCTTGTCAGCAGAAAGGAATCTAGTCTTTATGCTTGCGGACTATGAACCGCGACGCGAACGGACAGCGCACATTCCGCGAGCTTATAGGCCTAATCTGGCGTGATCTTGTTAGGAGAAAGTGTTCTCGTATTTATGCCTGTGGGCTATGAACCGCGACGCGAACGGACAGCGCACATTCCACGAGCTTATAGGCCTAATCTGGCGTGATCTTGTCAGCAGAAAGTAATCTTGTCTTTATGCCTGCGGGCTATGAACTGTTACATGAGCGGCCAGCGCACATTCCGCGAGTTTATAGGCCTAATCTGGCGTGATCTTGTCAGCAGAAAGTAATCTCGTCTTTATGCCTGCGGGCTATGAACTGTGACGCGAGCGGCCAGTTTCGTAATTTAGCATATTCCGCGAGCTTATAGGCCTAATCTGGCGTGATCTTGTCAGCAGAATGTAATCTCGTCTTTATGTCTGCGGGCTATGACACGGGACGCGAACGGACAGCGCACATTCCGCGAGCTTATAGGCCTTATCTGGCGTGATCTTGTTGCTCGGACTGGAGACAAATTCCAAACCAATTGCTGCAGAAGTGTATCTCAAACTTCAGAATTTGAAGAAGCATTTACAAGTGGTTGCTGCAGGAATGTTCAGCAACAAAGTCCAGGAAGAGCTGGATGCCCTGAAAGGTAATCTTAGGGGCAGAGCGATGGTGGAAATGAAGATGTCAGGCCATATGCATACGAAGTTGGACTACCTGATGTTGGGGGACCCAGCCCGTACATTTTTGGAGCCAGTGTCTGAGCTCTTCTATGGGCGGAATATCTTGTCGCAGTCTACAGCAAGAGACAAACTGTAGGCCCTATTCAGCAAAATACCGTCACTGAAGGGTATTCCCGTTGATGAAGGAGTGCTCGCATATAGGGATCTTCAGGATATTCTGAAGAAGAATGCAGAAATAGTGGTGGAAGATGCCCTTCAGGCAATGCGTGGTGATCATCAACCCTTTGTTGATGGTGCATTAAGGGCACTGTGGGTTCCAGTGTCAAATATAAATTGTGAAAGATTCTTTTCAAACTTTTCTTGTGTGTTGACAGATTTCAGAACTAATCTAACAATGACAAATTTGGAATTGCTGTCATCCTACATTATGAATGTAAAGCATGAAAGGAAGCAGGGAGGTAAAGTTTGTAAATATCTTTTTTGTCTTTAATGTTTGCGATTTCAGTCTTTTGTACCGATAATTTTCAAGTTACAATATAAATATTTGAAAGTACTGACTGCCTTTCTATTTCCCTAAGATCCGTATTATCTAAGAATTTGTCTTTTCTACCCTAGAATTTTTGTTTCCTACTCAAGAATTTTAATTACCTACCCAAGAATTTTCCCTCGTTACTCAATAATTTTTTCTCTTTTTACTCAAGAATTCAGCACCATTTCATTCAAGAAATTAAGAGTGTCCCTAACTATAGGTGTTCAGCAAGGTAAAATAGATTGCTTCGGTTGTATGGTTTAGTGGCAATGTAAAGACGAATTATATATCTTAACAATGGGAGAAACTCAAACATCAATGAAAACAGTAGTGTTGTCCTTTAATTCAGCATTTTAGCTGTTTTGCCAAACCTCAGCTCAATTATGCGCAAGAGGAGATGGTATTACATAAATATGCACATCGGTGATCCATAGGTGAAGGTCAGCAGGGATGGAAGGTTGCAAACTTGAACACATTGTCCTTTATTGCATTTGGCATTTAGAAGTATAACGCCTTTGGATCGGAAGAATGTGGTGGTTAAGGAACATATCCAACACACTCGTGCTCACTGAGCTATGACACCTAAATTGTCAACACGACACACTATATTTTCTGTTAAATATAAATTCAATTGCAAAACAATCAGACTGTATGAAGAACATATTATTTAGCAATGAAAGTGGAATCAGATCCCGGCAATTCTTAAAGACTTATTTCCTGGTAGTGACATTAGTGAAAGTTGTTTCAATGTCCCACTAGATGTGAGCCCCTGGGGGGGTCATAATCTCGTTTCTCCTCTCTTCCTTTTATGTACATATTATTGCTCGATGTCTGGAGAAACGCTCAAGGAGGCTATCAAAGACTTGCACTGCTACTAGATGGGAATGTCTGGCTCTTGCGCAGAGCCATTTTTTGAGCACCATGTTCCCACACGCACACCACCACTAGGCATTACTTCACAATAAATATACAGATGAAAATATGTGAGGGATAAAACTATTGAAAAAATAATCATATTATTAATAATCACAACCCAATAATTAATATTCACATTGAATCTACAAACGATGGGCTAAACAAACAGACCTGTGACCAAAACCATAAGATACGAAAACAATTAAACAAATTTAAAAATTAAAGACCAGTAGGAAGACCAAAGAAGAAATGGTTGGACCAAATCAAGGATGATTTTGAAGACAAAGGGCTAGACTGGAGAAGGACCCATGAAGACCAACTATTCATGGACAGGAAAAGGTGGCGAGGGCTCGTTAACAGCACCCGGGCGACTGGAGCTGGAATTTGATGATGAAAAAAAATAACGTGTAGACGTGATTATTGTTATTTATTATAGTACAGTACAGTAAGTATGTAGTTAGTTTTAGTTGTAAGTAGGTAGTTAGTTTGTCTATTAGATATGTCATTGTTCTATTAGACTGTGGTGTGTGTGTCTGGTAGCAGTTGCATTGTTTATTAGTTATAGTTCATTGTTTCAGTAGACTGTGATGTGTGAGGGTGCATGTGAGTGTGCCTGGTGACAGACTGTTTTAGTGGTAGTATTTGTTGTTAGTGGAACTTTAGTATTTTTTTCGTTGGTAGAATTTTGGTATTTAATTGTTAGTACGGTAGAAGGTTAGTATTTTTTTCGTTAGTAGAATTGCTCTTTACTTATTCTGAAAGGGAGTAGCAGCCTTTCAGAATAAATCAATTCTTTACTAGTCTTATAGACGGTTAAGATATTGATAATTTAAGCCAAATAATGGCTACACTGCGTCCTGCTGCATGGCTGAAAGCAATGGGAAACTACAGCCGTATGCTATTCCCGAGGATATGCACCTCTCTATGCATAATTACATGTGATGATGGCCTCCTCCCTTGTAAAATTTCAATCCGGAGGTAAACTAGTCCCCCGTTCGGATCTCCGGGTGGGGACTACTCGAGAGGGGGTTAACATCACAGAAGTGACAAAGAGGAAATCTGACATTCTACGGATCGGAGCGTGGAATGTTAGAAGTCTGCTAGGATGTGGAAGGTTAGAAAACTTAGAACGGGAAATGGATAGGTTGAGGTTGGATTTGGTTGGGATTAGTGAAATGTGCTGGCAGGAAGAACAGGACTTTTGGTCAGGAGACTATAGGGTCATTAGCAGTAAATCAAACAATGGCCAAGCAGGGGTTGGCCTCATATTGAGTAGGAAACTTGGACAGCGGGTGGAATATTATGAGCAATATAGAGAACGGATTATTGTAGCAAAAATCAATACTAAACCTACCTGCACCACAGTGGTGCAAGTCTATATGCCTACCAGTCAAGCTGATGATCAGGATGTTGAAAAGGTCTACGAAGAAATAGACGAAATTCTGAGGTATATCAAGGGTGATGAAAATGTTATAGTAATGGGGGATTGGAATGCTGTGGTAGGAAATGGGAGAGAAGGGAAGATAGTAGGAGATTTCGGATTAGGTGAAAGGAATGATCGAGGAAGCAGGCTGGTAGAATTCTGCACCGAGCATGAGTTGGTCATAGCTAACACCTTATTCAATAACCACAATAGAAGAATATACACATGGATGAGACCAGGAGATACAGGGCGTTACCAAATCGACTTCATTATGGTCAAGCAGAGGTTTCGAAACCAGATTTTGGATTGTAAAACATATCCTGGTGCTGACATAAACTCTGACCACAATCTGGTTGTAATGCAATGCAGATTAAAGTTGAAGAAACTGAACAAAAGTCAAAAGCCAAAAAGGTGGGCAATAGACAGACTGAAAGAGAAGGATGTAAACGAAAGATTCAAGAAGAGTATAAAGGAAGGACTAACGAAAATCCCTAAACAAACTTCAATTGCAGACGAATGGGCACTTTTGAAGAATGAAATAACAAAATCCGCAGAAGAAAACATTGGTAGGAATGAAAGAATAGGTAGAAAACCGTGGATCACTCAGGATATACTAGAATTGATGGATGAAAGGCGGAAACACAAGAATGTAAGATATGAAAAGGGGAAAGCTGAATACAGACGTCTGAGAAATGAGGTTAACAAGAAGTGCAAGGAAGCAAAAGAAGAATGGTTGAAAGAGAAATGTGCAGGTATAGAAAATTGTCTGAAATTAGGAAAAGTAGACACAGATTATCGAAGGATTATGAATACTTTTGGGGAAAAGAAGACTAAGTGCTGTAATATTAAGGACACAAATGGAAAGCCTCTAACAGATAGGGAAGAAAAGGTTGAGAGATGGAAAGCTTACATAGAGAGTTTGTATCAGGGAAAGGAGATTGAAAATCATGTAATGGAAAGGGAGGAGGAAATTGATGAGGATGCGAAAGGAGATTTAATATTGAGATCAGAATTTGATAGAGCTTTGGAAGACTTAAGCAGGAACAAAGCACCAGGCATAGATGATATACCGATTGAGTTGCTACGCTGCATAGGAGATGAAGGTCTGATCAGGTTATTTCACTTGGTGTGTAGGATTTATGAGACAGGTGAGGTACCCCCTGATTTCAAGAAGAATGTAATCATCCCTATACCAAAGAAAGTGGGAGCTGACAGATGTGAAGATTACCGTACAATCAGCTTGATTACTCATGCTTCAAAGATCCTGTCTAGAATAATTTACAAGAGGATTGAAAGCCAGATAGAAACGGAGTTGGGTGAAGACCAGTTTGGTTTCAGGAGAAATGTAGGAACAAGGGAAGCTGTACTAAGTCTTAGGCTGATTTTGGAAGGTAGAATAAGGAAAGATAAGAGAACGTTCATGGCTTTTGTAGACTTAGAAAAGGCTTTTGATAACGTTGATTGGACTAAATTGTTTGACATTTTGAAATCGATTGGAATAAAGTACAGGGATAGGAGGGTGATATACAATCTATACAGAAACCAGACAGCAGTCATTCGAGTTGAAGGACATGAGAGAGAAGCTGGTATTCAGAAAGGTGTAAGGCAAGGCTGCAACTTATCACCCATACTTTTCAATCTTTACATTGAACAAGCAATGAAGGAAATTAGAGAAAAATTTAAAGTGGGAGTGAAGATTCAAGGAGAAATAATTTCAACTCTGAGATTTGCTGATGACATAGTCATCTTGGCCGACAAGCCTGAGGATTTGAATGAGTTTTTGAATGGTATGGACTCCGTCTTACGGAAAGAATTCATGATGAAAATTAATAAATGTAAAACAAAAATACTGGAATGCAGCCGAAATAAATCAGAAACCTCTATGGAGATCAAATTGGCAGGTGAAAAGCTGAAGGAAGTAGGAGACGTCTGTTACTTAGGAAGCAGAATAACCAGTGATGGACAAAGCAAAGAGGATATAAAAAGTAGGTTGGCTCAGGCAAAGAAAGCATTTCTACAAAAAAAGGAATCTGCTGTCATCGAATATAGATTTAGGTATTAGGAAGTCATTTTTGAAAGCCTTTGTCTGGAGCGTGGCGCTCTATGGAAGTGAAACTTGGACTATTGGTGTAGCAGAAAAGAGGAGAATTGAAGCATTTGAAATGTGGTGTTACAGGAGAATGATGAAGATCAGATGGGTAGATAGGGTTACAAACAAAGAGGTATTAAGACGAGTGGGAGAGGAGAGATGTTTCTGGCGACTGCTAATGAAGAGAAGAGATAGGTTGGTAGGACACATACTAAGACACCCAGGAATAGCAAGCTTAGTTATGGAAGGAAGGGTCGAGGACAAGAACTGTAGGGGTAGACCAAGGTTAGAATATGTTAAACAGATTGCCTCGGATGTAGGGTGTGGTAGCTATGTAGAGATGAAACGATTAGCTCAGGACAGGGAGGCATGGAGGGCTGCATCAAACCAGTCAAAAGACTGAAGACTCAAACAACATTATAAAATTCGGCTTCTGGAAAACACGACTCGTTATTGCCTCATATTCTCTGATAGTTATTGACAGTGTAGATGATTTCATTGTGTTTGACGGCGTAGAAGCGGCTATAGCTATGACTAGGGATCGCGAATTTCGCGATTCTTTTTAAGAAGTAATACACAGGTGATAATGTGTTATAATAACCCTAAAAATGGTGAAAATAAATGTTTTTGAGATCGCGAATTTTCGCGAATTTCGCATGAAAACGCGAATTTTAGCTTTTTTTTCTTTATAGTGCACTTCCGATAATTCGCGGCAATTAATGCACGAATTTCCGCGGATTTTTGAAAGCCGCGAATTATCTGCAGTAATGTTTTTAAGCCTAGCAAAAAGAAAACTATTGGTTAAAATATTGAAATGTATTTTAAGAACATGCAGAAAAAATAATTATAATACTTTATGTTCGACCCTAACTATTGTGTGTCAGAAAACTGTATCATTATGAGGCTCATTATAACACTATTTTTCATTACGAAACAGTTGCTCCCACCAATCAGAGCTCAAGAAACAGTTGTGTGACCAATTAGATAAGGATACCTTCGCGCATGCGCTCAAAATCCAAATGTCTAAATAAATTACCGAAATTGAACCGTCCATATGTTCGCGTAAACAAACTGAGACAAGAAATGGCACTGTACCTTAATATCCCCAAAATCAATTTCTACACGGCACATGGTTTTGAAATGACTTTGGTGACAGTTTTACTGAATACTGGAGCACAATCTGAACATATGGCATTGAAGCACACAGAGCGCATGCGTCGGTTGTCCAGAGAGCTTGGAGAACAGAGATATACTACCCATCGCAGCACCCGATCACAACATTCTAGTGACTAAACAGATATTTATGAATATTTATGTTAAAACATATAGTAAAGTTATAATTATCGTCGAACATAAACAGTCGCATGCAACTCGCCTATAATGGCAATTAAGACACTCGTATGGAAATTATAAAACTCGCATACGCTCGTTTTATAAAAATACTCGTGTCTTAATTATAGCCATTATGGGCTCGTTGCATAATGCACTATTATAACATAGTATTGCAAGAGACACTACGTGGATTAGGCCTATACCAATATTAAAAACTAAGAGAAATGACTTGTCATCACTTTTTGTTTCTTAGATTGTTTATTTTTTCTAATTTTAGATTGTATAATTCTGAAGAAAACAATATATGAGAACGAAAATTCATCTCGATTTTCTATATAAGAGATAAGTGTGACTATACACACACTAGCTTGACTGTGGGAACTTTCGGGATTTCCGTTGCATTACTCCTTCACTTGACATGCACTGGATCTCAGTTTACCTCACCGACAGTCAAATTCCGTACAATACCGTATTTCCTCGCATAATCGTCGCACTTTTTTAGCCTAAAATTCATGGGAAAAAGCAGGGTGCGACGATTTTGCGAAGAATATTTAAGTTCAAGGAATATACTGTATAATTGTTTGCTGCACGGGCCAGTAATTCGCTTAGCGTGAGTCTGGCGCGAGTCATAGCCTGCAGTCAGAGACAGGCTTCTTTCTTCTAACAAGGTCACAACAGGTTAAAGATCGCAGAATGTGCAGACGAAGCTGGCGTTCGCGTCGCGGTTCATAGCCCGAAGGCATAAAGACGAGATTACTTTCTCCTGCCAAGATCACGCCATATTGGACCTATAAGCTCATGGAATGTGCTAAGTGACGAAACGGACCGCTCACGTCACAGTTCATAGCCCGCAGGCATAAAGACGAGATTACTTTCTGCTGACAAGATCACGCCAGATTAGGCCTATAAGCTCGCGGAATGTGCGCTGGCCGTTCGCGTCGCAGTTCATAGCCCGCAGGCATAAAGACGAGATTACTTTCTTCTGACAAGATCACGCCAGATTAGGCCTATAAGCTCACGGAATGTGCTAAGTGATGAGGCTGGCCGCTCGCGTCACAGTTCATAGCCCACAGGCATAAAGACGAGATTACTTTCTTCTGACAAGATCACGCCAGATTAGGCCTATAAGCTCGCGGAATGTGCGCAGGCTGCTAGTGTCACAGTTCATAGCCCGCAGGCATAAAGACTAGATCACTTTCTCCTGACAAGATCACGCCAGATTATACGCTCACGGAATGTGCTAAGTGACGAAGCGTCACAGTTCATAGCCCGCAAGCATAAAGACGAGATATTTTTCTTCTGACAAAATCGCGCCAGGTTATAAAGTCGCGGTAGCATGTGCAACTGACTGGCGCACAAATACGAATATGCTATGCGACGATTATGCAATGAAATTTTATAAACCTATTTTAGTGTTTGAAAAGTCGGGTGCGACGATTACGCTGTGGCGACGATTATGCGAGGAAATACGGTATCCTCATCGCTTTCATGTCTGAAACCATGATCGTCTTTATCGAAGTCTAACTACTGAATGTCACTGCATCTAGGCATTCATCGAGGTTTTGCCCTAATGTCATCGTAGTGAGACCACCTTGCCCATTTGAAATATCGTCGTCACAGAAGCTGACAAAGGCTTGTTTTTGTGCGAGTGTAGTAGCGGTAATTTTCTCTCATGACTTGACTGCATGGAGAGCATCCAACAAACACGGAATGATCGGAAACTTAACCTTAGATAGCAGACCTCGCATTCTGCATACAGCGATCTTTATCAATCTGGGCGGTCATCCTGGTAAGTTACTAAGTTATTGAGGTTTTAAGGGCCAGAACAGCAAGGTCACCTGCCCCTTCATCCTAGTGACTACTCGACACGTGGCGTCATATAGTGCGCCTTTCAGACATGCATATCTAGATGGCAAGTGTCCATATCCAAATGTGCCACTGTTTCCTGAACCAGTCTTAACTAGTGTACATGTCAGAGTAGCCTACTTGAAAGATATTGTGCAATTTATGAATGAAGTAGTAGGGACTGATAACTCTAGTGTTGATTTCCTGAACAATGTTTCACATGACGCAATACTTGAGATTCAAAGAATTTGGCACAGACATCACTGAACTCATCCCTTTATTAGAAGGCCAGTCTTATCAGACTGTTCACCTTCTAGATGGACATCTACGGAGAATTCAGCAAGCCCTTAAACTTACGGTACCAACATTAAGGAGCTGTTGGTGGGTTGTGGAAATGTGTTAAAAAGAGAGAAAATACATTCAGTTTTAGTAAAGGCTGGGTCCCATGCTCTTAGAATATTAATCAGCCTGAGATCCGTTGACCCTGGGAACAAGATTTACAAATGTGTGCCTTTGATCCAGCAGAAATAGTGCCAATGAACATCAATGAGGACCTTGCAAAGAAAATTAAGAAGTTGCCATTCTGTGGAACACTGGTAGAAAGTGAGGTCATAAGAGGACACAACGAACTGCAAACTTTAATCAAGAAGCAGATGCACAACAGGACCAAGACAGACATTGTTCGAGTTTTGCAAGGAATGACATTTGTATTTCCAAAGTTCTCAGAATCTGTGTTGAAAACAATTTTGATACCCTGTTCAAACGCTAACTGTGAACTTTTCTTTTTCCGCTTACACTAGCACGTTAAGAGATATGTGTCACCGTTTATCACAAGAGAATTTGGATCTCTTCACTGAACTATACTTTGGAGGATGACTGAAATATGTTATGTTATCCATGATATTTAAAAAATCCCGCCTAAAATTTAACATTCTGAAAGTACCGAAAAGTGCACTTGAAACCACCGAATTTGCCACTTTAAAATACCGCTTTCTTCACTCTGAAATCACCGAAAAATTCCTATCCCTAGCTATGACACAACACAGGTGATGTGTCTCTCTCCCGCTGCCCTTTCTCAAGTCCCTATCCTACTAAATTCATGTTGATATATCCCCTTAATACGTTCTCTATTCCCGCTTACAACGATCAAATTTCCGTTGACTATTTGTTAGTGAACCGTATTTTATTCTTATTTCATTATAAAATTCGGCTTCTGGAAAACACGACGCGATATTGCCTCATATTCTCTGCTAGTTATTGACAGTGTAGATGATTTCATTATGTTTGACGGCGTAGAAGCGGCTATAGCTATGACGCAACACAGGTGACGTGTCTCTCTCCCGCTGCCCTTTCTCAAATCCTACTAAATTCATGTTGATATATCCCCTTAATACGTTCTCTATTCCCGCTTACAACGAGCAAATTTCCGTTGAACTATTTGTTAGTGAACCGTATTTTATTCTTATTTCATTAAAAAATTCGGCTTCTGGGAAACACGACGCGATATTGCCGCATATTCTCTGATAGTTATTGACAGTGTAGATGATTTTATTGTGTTTGACGGCATAGAAGTGGCTATAGCTATGACGCAACACAGGTGTCGTGTCTCTTTCCCACTGCCCTTCACCCCCTTCCTTTTGTTTATTTCTCACGTAGGCGCATTATTGTCTTCGTGTTCTGCACTATTGTCTTCTAGTTCTTAGTGTTCACGTCCAGTTATGACCTATTTTATTGCGTGTTTCATAATGGATAAGAAGAAAGTACGGCAGATAACTGAAGTGGTTCAAGCAAACCCGTGCTTCAAACATATGCGTGCGCGGTCGCCGGTAACTGAGCCGTCACTGGCGGAGCGCGAGAGCGAGAATGTCCTTGCTAAGCAGAAAGAAAGACCCTGTATTATACTGTAGTGTAGAGGTACAGTAATTCATTTTTATGTTATTTATTCCGTGTAAATTACTGATAACCTATGTTTGTCGTGACTGTAGTAGTGCATACAATCACTTACTAAGGTCGGCGATTTGACATCCATATATACGCCGCGTTCTTTCTTATACGTTGTGAATGCAGTATGGCGTTTTTTGGTAGTACGTTTTCCCGCATATGACGTCCAAATTTTTCAGTCCCTTGAAAAACGTACTAACGAGATTCCACTGTAATTAGTTAAAAATCAGAAATTGATCTCGTTCGTTTATTTCTATACTAGCCTACCGTATTTGCTCGCATATATCTCGCACTTTTTTTCCTGAAAAACTAAAAAAATGGGGTGCAAGATATACACGAGCCGAAAATACGAGTGAAATTTGTCGGTGCGAGATATACACGGGGAATTTCCGTATTCCTCTTGTATTGTTTGGGCTTTGAAGATTGGGAAATCTGTGCTATATCACTCGCGCCAACATGCTCGTATGTTTCGAAGATTGCGCAAGTAGGCCTACTGTTTCATCGCAGAGAAGCGCAGTTCAGTCTTCTCGAATCTCAATGATTTTGTCTTTACGTATTGCGTTGCTTCAGAGCTCGCCCGTGTGCAAGCATGTAAAGCGGCGCTGCGTGGGTGTTAGCACGCTTGAGCCGCGCTCGGCTAAGTTCGAGCTCGCTCGGGCATGTAGCGAGGAATCGATATGGAAGGAATCGATATGGAAGGTATCGATCGCTACGCGTCTGCGCTCTAAATTCTGCCTTGAATCGTCCTTAACGAGCTCATGACGTCTTTTTCATAGGTTCTTAATGTCGCATAACCATAACACACGAACTGATGCTAACTTGCGTAAACTGACGCTATACTGTAGTGCCGCTACGAACGTACAAACTCGGACAGACCTCGCACAAGCCGGCGTGCACGCTTTAGGCCTACATTGTGTCTTCAGCCGCGGTCGGGTAAGATCGAGCTCGCTCGTACATGTAGTGAGGAATCGATATGGAAGATGATCGATCGTATCCAATATAAATGCTGGAGTTCCTTTTCTGCCTTGAATCATCGGTAACAAGCTTATAACGCCTTTTTCAATGACGACTTGTGGCGCGCTAAATCGAACGTGTTTATACCTCAAGGTTATTACGGTCATTTATATGACGGCGTCAAGAATGAATGCGAGATATATGCGAGTACTTTTTTCCCCTGAAATTTCAACTAAAAAAATGGGGTGCGAGATTTACGCGGGGGAGAGATATATGCGAGCAAATATGGTATTATTTTAACATACCAAGCGTTTAACAAAGACAGTGTGAATAATACCGTCTCATATCTAGGCGTAGGCCTAGGCCTAATTTATATGCCAGCTTAGGACGTGGTGGCTTCAATTTTATTGGAGAAGAAAGCTGGAAATACATTTGGCACAGCATCATCACTTAAAAATTTCCTTCCAGGCAAAACTGGCTTCATGGCTTGTATTCTAAAGGTAAGAAATGGGCTAAACGTACTCTCATGTGGGCTGATATGTGTGATTTCCTTTCAGCACGAAGAAGGAAGAATTTTGAAAAGCCACTATTTCCTCAAAATACAACCAATGACAAGGAAGTAAACGTTACTTTGTAGTTGCCACATCTGTTTTTGCACTGGGGAGCTGCACAATATTGAACCATTATTCTATAATGTATAAAACAACGAATATTTAAGCGTAATTCGTAACTACAACTCACACAAGATAGTCATGGCTGCCCACAAGATCGGTTTGTAAACAAAGTCACGTGATGGCGTGACGTCAGAGGGCGGTACTGTTCTAGTCGTCCATTGCTGTTGGCACTTGGAACAGTACAACAAAAACACAGCGACCCATTCTGTCTGTGGTTTCATCACATAAAATGTTAATTTTATTCCCAACTAGAGCTTCAGTTGTTGATTTCTTGTGATCAGCTGAAACTTCTGAAAATAAAAGACTATTTGTGTTAGCCATAGGAATCCAGTGAAATTTATTTTATTTCATTTTTTAGAGGCTATGATGGATATGGTTCAAACCAAATAACAGAATTATCACATTAGCTTCTCCTATAGTAAAATAGATGGATGGGCTATCATCATCATCATTATTTCCCCTTGTCCATTTGACACTTGGTGGGGGCTAATATGGTTCCTCTCCACTTTGTTCTGTCGTTCCACCATTCCTCTTCCGACACAGTGTTCCAATCCAGGTTCCGTTTTCTAATACTATTCTCCACCGAGTCCATCCAACGCATTCTTGGTCTTCCTCGTCCTCTCTTCAGTGTCATCCGTCGTTCCAGTGCTCGTCTTGGTAGCCTTACTTCATTCAACCTTTTGACGTGTCCAAACCATCTTAATCTGTTTTGCTCCAGTTTGTCATCGAGTTTCTGTACTCCCAGTTCTTTCCGTATATCTTCATTTCTCTCTCTGTCCCTCCTCGTTTTCTGGACCATACTTCTCAGGAATCTCATCTCAGCTGCTTGTACTCTGCTCTCATCCCTCTTACTGTCGACCTAAGTATTATGTGCACTCGAGTTTGAAGGTTGTTTGTGAAGTAACCAATAGACCTACATAAAATCCAATAACATCAACATTTTCGTCGTTCTATTGCACGTTAGTTCATGTAGGTGTGGAATTTTTAATTTATATTTTAATATTTTTTGTCGCAGTTGGAGCACAAAAAGTGCACGTTTTTAAGCGTGTTTCAACCATGCGTCACACTTAAGAATTATTATCTCAAAAACCCGTCATCAGATCGAATCCAAATTTTAACACAATATACATTGGTATGTTGTATAACTGGTTTATTAATTTCAGAATTGTGTGTGTCCAAGAAACAAAGTTATCATTTTTGTAAGGTAACTTTTTCTCGGCTCGGGGTGGTTGGAAAAAGTAGTTCTTTGTTGCGATGTAATCCTTATACATCAAAAGTTAAGCTGTATGACTGTGAAATACGTAAATTAACTCACTTATTTTATATCGGTTTGTATTTGTAGGCGGAAATAACACATCGTTCACCAGCTACCCGCTACCAGAAAAGCTGTACAGTGTTGCCGAAATGGAGCCCAACACGCATCATGGCGTGCCTCGCTCGGAAGTGATGGGCTCCATCACAGCAACGCTGTACAGCTTTCCCGGGAGCGGGTAGCTGGTGAACGATGTGTTATTTCTGCCTACAAATACAAACCGATATAAAATAAGTGAGTTAATTTACGTATTTCACAGTCATGCAGCTTAACTTTTTGATGTATAAGGATTACATCACAACCAAGAACTACTTTTTCCAACCACCCCGAGCCGAGAAAAAGTTACCTTACAAAATTGATAACAACTTTGTTTCTTGGACACACACAATTTTGAAATTAATAAACCAGTTATACAACATACCAATGTATATTGTGTTAAAATTTGGATTCGATCTGATGACAGGTTTTTGAGATAATAATTCTTAAATGTGACGCATGGTTGAAACACGCTTAAAAACGTGCACTTTTTGTGCTCCAACTGCGACAAAAAATATTAAAATATAAATTAAAAATTCCAAACCTACATGAACTAACGTAAAATAGAACGACGAAAATAATGATGTTATTGGATTTTACGTAGATCTATTGGTTACTTCACAAACAACCTTCAAACTCGAGTACACACAATACTTTGGTCGACAGTTGTCATTGTCCAAGTTTCTGCTGCATATGTCATTATAGGAACAGAATATGCTTTGTACATAACTTCTTTACCCTTAATTGGTATATCCTTGTTCCATACTAGTCCCGGTACCTGTTGGTAGAAAGCACTCCCGAGTTGTATTCTTCTGCTAATTTCCAAATCTAGTCTTCCATCTTCAGTCAGTTCACTTCCCAAGTATTTGAAGTGTTTCACCACTTCCAATTCCTTATCTCTTTCTTTCTTATCTCTACTCATCACCACTGTTTTACTCTTCTCCACATTTATCTTCAAACCACATTGCTCAATTTTTTCATTTATTACGTCTAACTGTTCTTGTACCTCCATCTCATCCTCGCCCCTGGTCAAGTCGTCGTCTGCAAACAACATTACCTTCATCTTTACCCTACTATATTCCT
This sequence comes from Meconema thalassinum, assembly GCA_946902985.2. Lineage (NCBI taxonomy): Eukaryota > Metazoa > Arthropoda > Insecta > Orthoptera > Tettigoniidae > Meconema > Meconema thalassinum. Next base: position 123,574,133 of record OX336395.1, read on the forward strand.
TCATTACGAACAATAATGGTGACAACACACTTCCTAGCTTTAGTCCAGTGTCAATTTTAAACCATTCTGATGTCTCGACTCTAGTCTTCACACTACTGTAGCACTCCATGCACATTCCTTTTTTCATATCTCTCAGTTCCTTGCCTATCCCCCTATTTGATAAGCTTTCCCAAACTTTCGTTCTAGGGATGCTATCATAGGCCTTTTCTAGATCAATAAAAGTCATTACCATATCCTTCCCATATTCCCAACTCTTTTCAATGTTCTGTCTCAGAATGAAAATGGGTTCCACTGTTGACCTTCCCCCTCTAAATCCAAACTGCTCCTCCTCTAATTGGCTTTCTACCTTTACTCTAATTCTTTTTTCTAGGATTCTTTCCATTACTTTGGCAACATGCGAGATGATGGTGATTCCTCAGTAGTTACCACACACCTTCCTGTCTCCTTTCTTGAATATTGGCAATATTATTCCCTTTTTCTAGGCTTCAGGTTCTTTCTTCTCTCTCCACACACTCCTGAGAAGTCTGTATGTCCACTGCAGTCCCACTGGTCCTGCCGTCTTGATCATTTCTATTGCCACTTAGTCGATTTCCACAGCTTTCCCCATCTTCATCTTCCTAACTGCCCATTCCACTTCTGCCATAGTAATGTCTGGTTTTCTTCTATTTCTTCCTCCACCGTTTTGGCTGTTTGCGTAACTTCTCCACATGCCTGGCGTCTCACCTTCAACAGCTTGCTGAAATATTCTTTCCATCTGTCCGTTATCTCTTCTGGTTTTGTCAATATTTCACCTTCTTTGCTTTTCATGAACCCAGGGTTCACCTTTTTATTCCTTCTGCTTTTTATAATTCCAAACAGCAATTTCTTTCCACAATGTAAATCCTCCCTTATTTCCTGAGTGAATTCTTCCCAGCTTTTCTTCTTTTCCTCTGCAATTACTTTCTTGCAATCTCTGTTTGCTTCTATATATTTTGCTCTACTTTCTTCAGTCTTATTTGTTTTCCATTCCTTCCAAGCTTTCTTCTTCTGTCTTACAGGGTGTCGACCGGTGAGGAAGTAACGAATTTTGCAAACGGGTAACGAAAGTAAGGAAAAAGTAACGAATTTTACAGACGGGTTACGAAAATTTTCTGAAGGCGGATTGAATCATTTAAACGCGCGCCCCTAGGCTCAGAGATTGCGATGGAGCGAGTTTCATGCAAGCAGCGCCGATTGCATAAGCTATATTTCGCCGCGCCCGACCTTGAGGAAATGCATACTGAGGATACCCTGAGTGGTATTCATCGTTCAGCGTATATTTTCGGCATCAAGATGACTTTAGTTTTGTGTGAAATATGTATCTGTGTTATTAGGAATCCTGACTTTTCGCGAGGCGTTTATTCGCGAAAACATTTGAAACTAATCAGAAACTTTGCAGTTATTTGGAGACTATGTCAAATTGAAGTCCAGAAATAACGCGAAATAATTTAATGTCGCAATCTTGCGAAATGTTATCATTTGAAATAAGTAGACTATAACTTATTTTAAAAATCTGTCTCGTAAATTTGCGACATCCAGTATGGGTAATTCGAAATTCCGTTTTATGTCTATTTTTCCTTCGAACTTCGGTTCCATCGGATATATTATAATCTAACCGGTTATTTCGTATACTTGTATAAATCGTGATTCGCATTCGAAAGAAAACGTGTCCTCTAGTCGTATTATTAGTGCAATCCTCTCAGAATAATTCTTAATATTTGATACCTACTTCGAACATTCATACTCCAGACGGCCGGCTGACCACACGACTTGCCTGCGGGAATCGCGTCAAATGGACCGAGATCGACGTCAGTTGCGTAAAATCATAAAACCCGTCCCCTATCATGAACTTGTGACCACGAGGACTGCGGGAATCCCGTCAAAGGTGATTGGCCACCAATCACGAAACATTCCAAAACCTACTCGCTACTTAAAAGCCTACGGGGAGCGAGAAGTGCATCAACCCTCTTACAAATGACAGCCTACGTAGCGTCGCGATACTAATTCCTCCTCGTGATCCACTCTGAACTGATGAACTCCCAACTACAGCATAGGGACGGCGCCGGCCATACAACTTGTCCGTAACTACTCGTGAATTGTAAACATGCCCAACCTTGAGCTTGCCTCCACCATTCTGTCAGGACAGATAGACAATCGTTCAACAGCCGGGTGCGGCGCGGTATGCATAATATCGCGAGGACAACGTGAATCTCGTAAAACGGCCGAGAGCGACAGTGATTGCGATACATCGCAATATTTCTCCGCATTCAATGACGAGGACAACTGGATTCTTGTCAAACGGACAGCAAGTGGCGCCAATTGCGTAATCTTCTTCTTTTCCTTCAGCGTTTTTTCCCGCGCACCTGCGGGGTTCGCTACATGGGTCCGTTGTCTCCATTTCGCTCTGTCTCGGGCTGCATCTGGATGGGTGTTCACGCTTTGGAGGTCTTTACGAAGCGTATCAGCCCAACGTTGTTTAGGTCTTCTGCCGACGACTTCAAGTGTGTATCCCGTCTTGGCAAGAGTCATCATCGGCCTGTAAAACATGCCCAAACCAACGAAGTCGGCTCGCATGCATCTTGTCTTGGATCGGTGCAACTCCAAACTGTTTTCTGATGCTGTCATTGGAAACGTGTTCTAACTAAGTGAGGCCCGGTATCCATCTCAGCATCTTCGTTTCCATTACACTTAGGCGGCGTTCTGTCTCGACTGTAGTCGGCCAGCACTCACAATCATACAAGGCAACAGGCCGGATGACAGTACGATAGATTTTTGATTTTAAATGATCTTTCATCCTGCGGTCGCAAGTGAGTCCGGTTGTTGTTTGCCACTTCATCCAGGCTGCCTGAGTTCTGGTATTGACCTCTTCGGTGAGTCGGCCCTCAACAGTGATTGTGGAGCCGAGGTACTTAAATTTACTCACACTCGTTAGATGTTCACCATTGTCCTTGACGCCGACTGCGTAATAATGCTATATATTCTCGTGTCAGACCTCAAGGACAATGGAAATCTCGTCGAACGACTAAAAGTGACACCGATCATCTAAATCGCGATGTTTATCCGTGTTCAATCGCGAAAACTACGGGAATCTCGACAAACGGGTGAGACCACCGCCGATCGTGTAACATCTTGAAATTTCTCCGTACTTGACTGCGAAGACATAATTCGGTTACAATCACGTAACGTCCTATAAATATCTTCGTGATCTACCACGGGGACAAAGGAAATCTCTGTCAAGGGCAGAGCAACCTCTGGGCAATTATAAAAACGCCTTGTGCACAAGACGTCATATCAGCTGAAACAACTCATTTGATAATAAATATCTAGTATTTATTTATTATTTTTAAAATTTTTATAACTCTCCAAGTGAATTTTATTTACCGCTTAAAACACAGTTCATTGTTGTTTTTCTTCACCACGTGATGAGCCCCTTTGCTTGCAGACCGCAGACGTATCTTGAAATCAAAGGTAACTGAAATTAACTAAAAGGTAGCTAAAAAAGTAACTTATTTTTACTTCATCCTTACAGTAGACACCCTGTCTTACCTTTTCTTTCACTCTATCATTCCACCATTTTCTTACCTTTTCCCGTACCTTTCCTGATGTTCTACCAAGTTTTCTCTGCACTGTTTACAAATGCACTCTTAAACGTTTCTCATTCTTGTTCCACATGGGTAATATCATTCCTTGGTATCTGTTCTTGCAATTCTCCTTTAAACTCTTCTGCAACCTCCTTTTCCTTTAGTCACCAGACCTTAATCTTCCTTTCCCTTTTTTCTGGTAATCTCATGACCTTTCCTACTTATAATTTTGCTACCACTGCCCTATGGTCTCCTGCAAAGGCTTCCTTTGGCATGGCTGTGACATCCATTAGCTCTTTCCGATGTCCTTTTTCGACTAATACATAGTCTATCAGTAAGCCTCCGTGGCTTAGGCCGCAGCACGCCGGCCTCTCACCGCTGGGTCCGTGGTTCAAATCCCGGTCACTCCATGTGAGATCTGTGCTGGACAAAACGGAGGCAGACAGGTTTTTCTCCGGGTACTCCGGTTTTCCCTGTCAAAATTTCATTCCAGCAACACTCTCCACTATCATTTCATTTCATCTGTCATTCATTAAATCATTGCCCCAGAGGAGTGCGTCAGGCCTCGGCAGCCGGCACAGTTCATATCCTCGCCGCTAGATGGGGGCTTCATTCATTCCATTCCTGACCCGGTCGGAGACTGGAAGCAGGCTGTGGATTTTCATTTTCACATAGTCTATCAGAGTTTTCGTTCTTCTATCTCCCCATCCATACCTCGTTAACTTCTGAATATTTTTCTTTCTGAACCACGTATTCCCTATAATTGGTTCCGCTGACAGAAGTCCATTAAGAAATCCCCTTCTGGACTTTTACTGCCATAACCATATGGTGCCAAAATCTCCTCTCTTCCTTGTCTGTCACTTCCCACTTGTGCATTCAAATCACCCATTACCATTATTTCTTTATCCTCTATATATTTTTCCACATCTTCTAGGAATTCGTCTTATATTATAAATAGTGATGTAAAATGCCTGGGCATTTATAAGTCGGGGCAAATGCCCAGGGTAAATGCCCAAAACCCATAAATGCCCGGGCATTTTGGGCATTTACCTCTTTTAAAAACATATTCAATATGCAACGCTTATCTAAATATTGTTTTAGCCATAAAACAGGTATATATATACAGTTTACATATAATATACAAAATTATTTAATTTATATTGATGGAAAAAGTAGTTAAGTAGTCCTAATATTTTTCTATAGGCTCTCAACTCAAGTGGATTTTTATACATAATAATTATGCGTATGCCTATGAATGTTGATTGTGTAATTGGGGGGAAAATTCACTTAACACATCAACACATCTTTATAATTCTTAAATGAGTTTGATATGTTACTGACAAATGACTAAGTTAATACTGAATACATAATGTATGCTATTACATTAACTGTATAAGTTAATAATGAAACAAATGAGGACATGAGGTACATACAGTATATTTAAATATGAACTTAATAATAAATGGGTGTTTTGTGTTCTTGGGTATCAATCTCTTTCTTCTGTTTCTGTATCCTCTTCATCACTTTTTTCTATAGAACTTTCAAGTAGTTCTGGCTCAGATTCTTCGGACTGTTCTGATTCTGAATCTTCCTCTAGGCCTATAATTCGTTCTTGACTGGGTGCAGGGTTTTCTTCTCCTTGTTCTGGATTACTCTGACGAGTCTCTTCAGTTATTTTGTCGGACTTACGCTTAGATGTTCCATTCTCCCCATTCATCAGCTTCCAATTGTAGGCTAGATAAGTCAACTTGGCAGCCCTCTCACATGTAAGTCTGTTTCTTTTTTTACTATGAATCCAGCCAAAAGTGCTAAAGGTCCGCTCTGTGGCTGCAGATGTAACAGGTGCCCCAAGAATTTTTACTGCAACTTCTGCCAGTGCACAAGTACCCCTCAAACCTCGCCACCACACTAAAGGAGTTACAAGGTAAACATTGTTTTCTTTAACCCCAACTCCTTCCCACACAAATTGTCTGGACCAAATTCCCTGTTTGTCCCTGTAGTCGGCCAAGTTTTCTCTAACTTGTACTGTATTCAATCCTGTGTTTTTTGCCGTGTCGCAAATAAAGCTTATTGCCTCCAACATGTCGATAGGCTCGAGATTACTACCTTGCACAGCTGGATCAAGCAGGTTCGCCGCAAGGTGTAAAGATGATACACCAAATTTCTTTCTCTCTTTGAATTTGGTCAAGATTGTCTTTTCTTCTGCAGATTGCAGTGGAGATAACGGTAACTTCTCGATAAGAACTGCCTCTAAGTCATTGAACTTTTTAGCTATTGTATGAACTTGAGGTTCATTGGACTCGAAAGCTGTGATCAAGTGAACGATTGGGCTCATCAACTCTACAACTTTGTCAATCCTGACCCAGAAAACATCATCGTCAAGGACTCTCTTCTTTATTTGTGGCTTTAGATATGGTTGTGCCTTTTCATTGACAACTAATGTTTGTAGGACAACTTTGTTTGACTGCAAACTTTCAAGGCAGAAAAGATAGCTCCCCCACCTAGTCTTTCCTGGCAACTTCAGTGAAACCCTATCTTTGAATGCCTTTTTTTCAGCTGATATTTCATTGAACAATGCTAATAAAACATGGCTGTGTTTTACTGTTTTGACATCAACTGTGATTGCTATGAAAGTTTTCATTGTTTGGCAGCTTAAAATGTCTGAGCACAATAAGTGTAGCAGGTGTGCTAGACATCCAAGAGGAACAACATGGGGAAATCTATATTTCACCAAGTTCAGTGCAGCTTTCATATTTGCAGCATTATCACCAATCACCACCAGAAATTTTTCTGGTCCATGCTTCTCCATTAAATTTATGATAAGCTGAGAAAGGTACTCGCCAGTGTGACTGCTGCTTTTAGTCATTACATACTCCACAAAAATTGGTTGTGGCTTTGAAATTATGAAGTTGATAATAGATTCATTTCTAAGGTTGCTCCAGCCGTCACACTGCAGATGAAGGTGCTTTGCTTCCTCTAGTTGCTTATTTATGCTACCTTGCATTTCTGTGTACTGTGCATCCAAATACGTAGAGGATAGACGATATCTTGAAGGTAACTCAAAGGAAGGCCTGATTTTTTTGAAAAAATCTATCCAAAGTGGGTGGTCAACCATGGACAAAGGAGATCCACTAATGAATATGGCCTTGGCGAGGCTCTGGTTCAGCATCTCCTGAAACGGTACAATATACCATCAACGGCGTAACAATGAAGAAAACTTACACTGGAAGTAGTCTTGAATCTATTTTCTTATGGCGTATTGTTGGAGCCCGTGACAATGTGCTGCGACGTTGGTTAGGCTATGGCGCTATGCTATGTTTTTGTTCAAAGTAGTTGTTAATAACAAGTAGGGCTGTATGGCCTACACAGGCCTAACAATATTGTGTAGATTCTGTAGACATTTAACCTAATTGAAATAATACCGCAGCACGCTGTCATGGTCTCTTCGATAGAGTCATAATCTCATAATATTTCTCTGCTCTAAAATTCATAATGTAAATTTACCATCTTTATGCTCCAGCTCATGCAACAAATGCACAACGTGCCATCGTATAGCCTATTTTCGAATATGCTAAAAGCTAACTGTCGGTTAATGGGTAGCTTTTGAACCTATTTTATTTTTAACCAAAGGTTTTTTTAATTCCCACCTTTCTTGTAGGAAATTGGTTATTGTCATCTCCACCCGGTGTCCCGACATCGGACTCTTGTAAACTCTCGTTTACGCTTGGAATACACGCACACGTGCGGCGTCCGCTATAGTTTGCATAGTACTAAAGTCCGTTACGTGGGTTACGTTTGAATTTTGAAAGCCGACGCTTGGGAACGATCGGACGGTATATTTCCTACGGTCCTAGAAAAAAAAGCTATTCGAGCAAAACATATTCAATTTACACAAAATACAAGCCTGAAGCTTCCTCTATACAGACATATAAAAATATTTCTCTAAATAGAACAAGCTCACTCAGATATCACATGTTATAAATAAGGCTGTTTATTGGTTGGAAAACTAACTAGAGTAAAACTTCTTTTATACGTTTCGCATTTATACATTTTCTACACTTATACGATTTTTTCCCTGTTCCCGGCAATATCCCTACACTTTCCATGTTAATTTATTTCCGATATACGTTTTTCACGCTTATACGATCATATTTAAAGTCCCTTGCAATATAAAGCGTCGCTTATACAATCATATTTTAAGTCCCTTGCAATATAAAGCGTCATTAATTCGTTGCGTGTTCTGAGAAAGTACGTATGTTTGAATGCAAACTTTTGGTACAGCTGTACTTCCGCTCGGAAGGCATGCACCGCGTGCTATTTAATACGTTACGATGGCCTTGAGCGACACCGGTGGTCACGGCGACACTCGCTTGTGGCTTGTCAGTGTGTGTCAGAGTGTTGCAACAAGGAAGAACAGCTTGCGTTGTCAAAGCACGTTTCGTGCTGTCTGCCGGTTCTAGGGGAGAACCTCAGTTAGGCTAGGCTGATCGATATCTAGCCTTCTTTTGATGAAACTATCGATTCTGATTTGATGTTGTAAACTACCAACTACGTTTCATTTTTAGTAAATAAATAGTCTAATACCGTACTATTAGGCTAATAAATTAGTTAACATAGTTAGGTGTAAGCCTAGGCCTGGCCTACGGGCGTACCCCCAACATTTAAAAAAAGCTTATGAAAATAGTCTGAATTTGAAGTAGGCCTAGGCCTAATAATGTTTGTACATTTTTATAATGTTTACTTACATTGGTTTGGAGATCCATGTGGTCAAAAAACGAAGGGGTTCGGGTTCCTTTTCCTTTTGGAGTCGAGGCCAAAATAGGCTGCGGAAGTTGTAGGAATTCACTGAAAGAACTTGATTTTGGTTCTGAGGCTGAGCTTGTGCTTGGTACTGCAGATTTGTTGTTGAAATCATCCACTTCAATTAGTAAAGGTTCATAAGGGGTTTTCTTTTGAAAAGGTTTTTCAACCACTGTAACTGTACCTAACTGAAGCACTTTTTTTAAATCTTGAGGGCACTTAAAACACTTTTAAGTGCTTTTCCATTTTGTAACAATGTGACTGTTTATTGTCCTTATTACAATATTTACAGGATACTCCTTTCCCTTTCAAATTAAAAAAGTTCCAAATAGGTCCTTTTTTCCTAACCATTTTGTACTGATTAAATCTAACACTTAAAATATAAATATCCTAAGAAGGAAGTGAGGTTATCTCAGACTCGACCACTCAACAGACAGCTCTACTTCACAACTAACTGGGCTGGGCTGCTGGTGGTAGAATGCCTTGCCAATCTCAAGGCCACAACCACCCTACCCCCATTCCAAGATCACAGCACAATGACTGCCCAGGGCCTAGCCCATCCACCCCCTCCCAAAGCAACTATTCACACCATAATCAAACTCCTACCTAATTTTCCTACATTTAAATGAGTAGGCCTGCAGGCCTAACTCAGTAATACAATGTTTTATTCAAACCAGATATACATAATTCCCATTTAGATGTTATTGTCAGCATTGATACAGGATAATTAAATTATTATTAGCAATATTCTGGCATTACTAGTTAATCCATGAAATGTAGGCTACCTTTGATTAATGGTTTTTATTATGTTTTTGAAGCTCTGGTAACAATCACAAGTAATAAAGAGTAAAATTTTTTTTTTTAAATGCCCAGATTTTGGGCACTTAAAACTGCTTTGGGCAAATGCCCATTTATAGATGTCCTGCCCACTGGGCATTTGCCCAGCCCACATCACTAATTATAAAGTTGGATTACCTTCACAATTTTATAGGTTAAGGTATGGTTTGGAAAGGTTATGGAAGCACTGGCTGTAAGCTTAGCCTCTACAGAAGTTGGATTAGCTTTGCTTTGTATAGGTTATATGAGCAAGAGAGAATCAAATTCAAATGTATTTATTTAAACCGGACTTACCAGGCAAATATTTTTCGCGGAGAGTTCTCGCGTTTGGCAGCTCCCCTTGTCTTGAAAATTGTAATATGTTTCTGTATATTGTCCTTCTTCTCCCACCCAACACGGCAGTTACAATATTTGCAAAATACCGTTGCAGTGTCGGAGCAATAAAAGCCATGATTTGCGTACTGCTGTGCTCTTTCATGAGCAGTTACGTAGTACGTCCCATTTCTAGAAAAAAAAACTTTGAACCTTGAAGTGCTTGAAGGTTACAAAAAGAATAAGTTTACTATTCAAGCGGCAAGCCGCAAAATTATCCGTTTAGCGAAGTCCACGTGTTCGACAAACCATAAGTCGCCAAGATGCGGCAAGTGACCAATATGCATAGCACACTGCGAGTCCGAGATGAGGTATCGCTAGCGAGCGATTAGGCCACCTACTAAACATTTTTTCATTTAATAAACAAATTCGCAAATAAATTAGCAGATTTAAAGTAATTTCACTATAAAATCGCACTTATTTTCGCATTTTGGGTCACAATTCGCACTTTGATATGCTTTTTTTCCCCCCACATTAAAATTAACGTAGGTTTGGATTCTGTACTGTGCCCGCTGGCCGAAGGTTTCGGGGAGCCACCGGTTTCAAATGACCCTTCCGAGACCCTCTTCCAGTTAACACACAAGTATAGGGGACGTCACATTCATAGGCTGGTGTAGCACAAAGTCTGCACTCGGGGGTTTCGGGAATTAGTGAGGTTCGATCTTTAACCAGCTCAGAGGAATGCATCGATAACAAAACTAAACAAGAAAAGAGGTCAGTCTTATGTTAACCCTAGAACTGCGGACCGTCTTCCAGGAAGACGGTGTGTTGTTTAATCAAGTGCGACCGTCTCTCTGAAAGACTGTCTTGGAATTCAAATATAGTACTACTGTTAGCCTTCAGATGGCACTAATTTCAAATCATGCTGGTTCCCAATGCTTTTATCTTTCGTAGTGTAAGTCTTTGGCAAACAAATGACAGTATGCAAGCTATTATTTGGCTGCAGAAGTGGAAGTATTTCCATGTTGATATTGAAGTTGCATTGAGCAAAATGGCCGCCAACTATGTAGACGATTCAGAAATTGAGCACTTGATTTTTGACGATTCGTGTGATAGTATGGACGATGACAGTGATTATTGTGTGGATTCGTATGAAAATGAAGATGGTGAAAGTAGTGGCAGTGATACCGGCGAACAGGATGTCACGCAAGTTATGGAAATCCCCATCAATGCAAGCGATGATTATCATGTTCCGACAGACCCTGTACACATGCCTAATGTTAGCCGTGAAGGGGTAAGTGTGAACTAGACTGATATTCAACCCGAAGAAAGTGACTTTCCAGGTAAAAATGTACCGTTTATCGTTCATCATCCTGGTCCTGTGAACTTGCCTCCCCGTAATCGCGCGCTGATTATGTACTTCAAAGTAGAGAAATGTCATATTTTTGTAAAAATAATTTTCTTTTTTAGTAAATAACAGGAATTATTTGAAACTGGTTCTTGAATTAGTAACAAAAAACTATGAACTTTTCATTTATGATGTCTCTGACGAACATTTAACTCTTCAATATGGTTTTCTAGAGCAGAAAAGTAAATAATTTTTTATTTTTTTATTTTTTATAAAATACTTTTTATGATTAATTCAAACTGACGATTCTGAATGATTCACCTATATCAATATAATATAGAACAGTCTTTCAGCTTTCTATTGCTGTATGATAAGTCATATTTATGAACACAGTATACTTACAGATACCAAATTCCTTTAGTGTGTACTTTATGGGAATTTACTGCAGCATTTGACAGATAAACCTGCAGCAGTTCTAGGGTTAAAATCACGAATAAATTTTATTCAGAATAAATCCCTAGCCTAGCATGAGAGTTGCAAACGGCTAGTCCGATTCTATTCTGCCCTGAAAGAAAATATTAAAAAGTCCTCATCACGATCTAAATTACTCTAATGGTCCTAATACAACATTCGACTAAGAGCGAACAAGCTAAGAGAATGGCACGTAAGATCAGCCCTAAGCAATTGCATCGAAATGACTACGGGAGGATCAAACATAAGAAGAATCTACAGCAAAGCAAGACATTCACTTGTTTACAAATACTAGAAACATTTACATTTAGCAGCAAAGGAGAAAATTTGTCCTATGCTATGATGGTGCCATCTCTAACATTTATCTTTAGATTTAAGTGTTTAGCTAGTCCTAAATATCATTAATTAATAAACGAGACGTGTATATTACAAAGAAAATCAAGCTATGTGCACAATATTGCTGAATTTAAAAAAAGCTATGCTAATACAACACAAATGCATACAATAATTCAGCGCTCCTATGGTTGTGCAATTGGCACTGCCTGCGTACTCGATTTGTTACTGTTTGTAACAAATGGTCATGGTTTCAAAGTGTTAAGAAAGTAGAAAAATAGGAAAGTCTGCAAATGCGATGGTAATTAAACAATTACATCGACTCGTATTGCTACCAATCTGATGTGTGTGCTACAGTTATCACATCACCAATTGGTTGTCGACTATTCATGTGAAAATGTATCAAAATGTGTCTAAAATAACTTAACAATAACTGTCAACATTTGGTCCAGAAAATATTTTATTTTTAATATTTATTATCTTTATTTAGGCTCGGGGGAATTATGAGATTTGTTTAGTTTTACAAAATCGTATCTTTGATTATTAAAGCTTCACACAATTATTTATTCCTCACAGTATAGTTGTTCAGTTTATGGACCTTTAAAAAGCGTTCAGTGTACTTAGGTAACTTGTGTATCCAACTAATGCATAATAACTTAATAATTTAAAAGACACCCTGTGTCTCCACCAATACTTCATCATTATTATTATACACCCTGTGTCTCACTCTTACAATTACGGATTCATCCATCCTGGCGCCCTTCGGTTATGTACGACTGCAGTAGTGCGTTACCACCTGTATAACCACAATAACATGTCGGAGGTATTGATCCACCATCACGACTCATATCAATAATACTCTAATAGTGTTAATTACAATAAGTGTGGATTCCTAAGTTATACAAGTTTTAAATACTGGTCATAAAGATTATGTGTGCAGAAAACACATACAAACAACACTATGAATTAACATGAAGGCTTCTGATAGAAACTAAAGTGTGAGATTGTGCATTTATTAAATTGCCTCTTCCCTGAATTAGGTCGAACCTATGTTCTCTGGTTACAAAATACTGTTGCATTCATTGCTTGTCTGGCTTCTCGTGAAGAAATAAACCTGTTTTCAAGTAATGATCTGGCCAACAAATATGAATAACGGAACTCTTCATTCCGGTTGTAATAATGATGGGAATTTCACAGCCTTCTAAATAAATAATGATGCACTGTCTAAAATAGTGTGTGCTGTGTAGAGGTTTGGCTTATACATGTAACCTTGGCCTTGTTCTAACACCTGCCAAAACTAGTTTCTTTGTCATTAGCTTGACAAAATAAAAGTTGATTAACTGTTTTGAAACGATACGAAATGGTCATTGAAAATACAGCCTTCCTGGCGTTTATAATTTTTTAACTAAACTGTAACTTTCCACGTGTGTTCTTATAATAGCTACCTGCATTGTGCACCGAAAAATGAAATCAAACTAAAATTAAATCTACTGTTTCCAACTCATTACAATAACCAATCTGACTTACAGGTGCAGCGACCGTCGGTTCGAGACCCGCAACAAGATGTTGTAAGCGGTCTCCTCTACGGTTTTAAATCATTTCCTCATTGTTTCCGGTCACCTTCTGCTGCCAATTCCCCACGCATGATTTAGCTATCCATCTGCATTGCGTGGTAGGGGTTATATTCCAAGATTTGATATTTCAGTAGGATTATAATGTTGCCGTTGGTGATATTATTACACGTCATGTTTAAAGGAAACTTGCACTCACTGATGCTAAGGTGCGGTAATAACTTGCCCATTTTCACTCCGCCACTGGCGTTAAATTATCGCTTGTGCGATGCTCACTCGTTACTTTCACTAATTTTATTTGCACGAAATAAAAATCATAACCACTGGCCATCCAGCAAAACATAAAAATGTTCTTGTAGAATTACACGGTTTATCAGTTCACAGTTTATAATACACTTGGATGCGACCATGTGGTCTTAGAGTTTGCGTTGCACGCTTCCATAATTTTCACTTCGTGAATCAAAATATTTCTCAGGTTAAATGTTATTAATTGTACACAATTATTCGATTATCAGTTTATGCCCTGATGGCTGTCCATTTTACAAATATACTCGGATTTATCCATAGCACATGGATTTCCTTCACGGAACGTGTCCTTATTTGTATTTAACATTCACATAGATGTTGCTTCAGCAAACGATGAGTAAGTACTGGCTTCACAAATTATGGCATTCACTCTGGACATGAGTTAGCCGCGTAAATTGGCGGTTTCGCTCATAAGCGTTGTATACCGTATTTTCAATAAGCAGAATTACGTTGATTAAATAATTGTGGGTTTATGGAATGTCTAAAGTGCATAAAAATGTAATTATAAGCGATATTGCTTCACCTTCTTCCCGCCGCTCGCAGGGTATGTTCAGTTACTTTTCAGCATGGATCTTGGTCTTTGTTAGCTGTGCAAACATGCGTCAACGGGCGCAGTACGAAATTTAAAAATTCGCATTTATCGCAAATGCGATTTTTTTTTCAGGTCTCTAGCCATTGATAACTAGGAGGGCAACAGAAACTACTGTATTTCCTCGCAAAATCTTTGCATATTTTAGGCTAAAATTCGTGGAAAAAGGTAGGGTGTGATGATTATACGAACAATATTTAAGTTCAGAGAAGAAAACCACAATTTTTAAATACCTAACAGTATTATTATTGAGGGGGTTAACATCACAGAAGTGACAATGAGGAAATCTTACATTCTACGGATCGGAGCGTGGAATGTTAGAAGTCTGCTAGGAAGTGGAAGGTTAGAGAACTTGGAAAGGGAAATGGATAGGTTGAGGTTGGATTTGGTTGGGATTAGTGAAATGTGCTGGCAGGAAGAACAGGACCTTTGGTCAGGAGACTCTAGGGTCATTAGCACTAAATCAAACAATGGCCAAGCAGGGGTTGGTCTCATATTGAGTAGGGAACTTGGACAGCGGGTGGAATATTATGAGCAATATAGTGAATGGATTATTGTAGCAAAAATCAATACTAAACCTACGTGCACCACAGTGGTACAAGTCTATATGCCTACCACAAGCTGATGATGAAGGTCTACGAAGAAATAGACGAAATTCTGAGGTATGTCAAGGGTGATGAAAATGTAATGGGAGATTGGAATGCTGTGGTAGGAAAAGGAAGAGAGGGAAAGATAGTAGGAGGTTTCGGATTGGGTGAAAGGAATGATCGAGGAAGCAGGCTGATGGAATTCTGCACCGAGCATGAGTTGGTCATAGCTAACACCTTATTCAATAACCATAATAGAAGAATATACACATGGATGAGACCAGGAGATACAGGGCGTTACCAATTATGGTCAAGCAGAGGTTTCGAAACCAGATTTTGGATTGTAAAACATATCCCGGTGCTGACATAACATCATCTGGTTGTTATGAAATGCAGATTAAAGTTGAAAAAACTGGAGAAAAGTCAAAAGCCAGAGGTGGGCAATAGACAGGCTGAAAGAGAAGGATGAAACAAAAGATTCAAGGAGAGTATAAAGGAAGGACTAATGATAAACCCTAAAAAACATTCAATTGCAGACAAATGGGCACGTTTGAAGAATGAAATAACAAAATCCGCAGAAGGAAACATTGGTAGGAAGGAAAGAATAGGTAGAAAACCGTGGATCACTCAGGATATACTAGAATTGATGACCAAATGGAATACAGATCCTAGTATCACATACTGGGCTCAGATGACACATTTAGAGCAACTATGTGTAGCCAGTGCTAAGGTTTTAGTTTCCAGCAGAAGCATGCAATGTAATCTTTTACATGAAAAGTCCTCCCTTCGCAATGACAGCTTGTCAAGCAGACTGACCACAAAATTTAGTTCATTTGGACTCAGATATGATTGCTTATTTCTCAAAGACATGGTCTTGGTATATGTCTAGCTGCTGGCCAATTTCTTAGGATAATATATTGATATTGGCTACTGCATTCCAGGTCTACACTGTTAATCGACTGCATGCATTACATGTATTATTAACTTCCCTCATTAGTTCAATATGAAAGCATAGTACAATACTGGTACTCTTTATGTTCCAGCCTGCCTACTAAGGCTATTTGCCAAGGTTATAAATGATAGCCTATTGTTTAGATACTTACTGCATCAGGATTGAATCCTTAGACACTACCATTTCTGACGATGGGGATAACATTTCCTCTCATTCTCTCATTTTCTTAAGTAAATGAGTTAATTTTGTTTGTGAAAGCCCATTATGATAATCAAGTTGTCACGCCTCTTCACCGCAATTAATTATAATTTACCAATGGCATAGGCCAAGGCTGTGAAGAAATGTGTACATTTGCAGCCTTAATTTAAATAATTAAAAGCACAATTGCCGTACATTAGGTAGGTATTCGTCTTCAAACTTCTGACAGTAATTATTTCCAGAACCTAGAAACAAGCTTGGAGGACTGCTGCTATTTATCATAATCGTCAAAGATATTTGCACAATGTAAAGAATCAAAAATATATATATTCTTTTGCACTTACCTTAGCCCATCTTCAATGAATAACTTTAATATTCAAGCCATTAAGTGATAATAAACATATCAGCTGTTCGCTTCCATCTTTGATTTATCGTTACAAATAAGCTAACCATGGACTACAACACGGCTAACAAGCCCTCGGAACATGCCTTCACGGTGGATGGTTCAGAGGTAAGACCTACGTCACAACATGGATGCGATTTGGCGTTGCAGAATACCAATTCGACTGCTAACCAGTCTTTACAGGTCCTAAAGACTTGTTATAGCTTAACCATTTTTTACAGAATCGGGGTGCATGTTTAAGCCTTGATTCATCTATCCTATCCTGTAATGCTCCCTCCTTGTCTAATTCTCTGATCTTCTCATTTCTTAACCTGTCCACCTTTGTTACTCCAACACTGCTTCTCAAGAATTTCATCTCACTAGCCTGTATTCTGCTTCGCTCCCTTCCTTTCATAACCCAGGTCTCTGAGGCATACATCAGGATTGGAACGTAGTACGTCCTATATATAACCCTTTTGCTGTTTTGAGGGACATCCTTACTCCATACCAGGTTCCCAACACTTTTCCTGAATAATTCTGCTTGCCTGCCCCGCTCATTTACTTTTATACTAGCAACAGTTACTTTTTTAAATAAATTACCATGACGCGGGGTAACGGAAATGTTCGTTACTTTTTCAAGGCGGAGCAATCAGTTGTCCATAGCTTGTGGCAATTGAACCAACAAGTTTCCATTATGAGCCATTATATTCAATACAAACAATAACCTTAAGTGAATTTAGGATGTATTTGAAAGGTTCAGGTTCCTGCACCTATTTGTTCCCCGCATTGGTGCTATAAACGTCCCTAATGTTCTTTGAGTGGACTTAATTCTTACATGTCTCTGTATAAAGATTTGCAAGAGATTAGCCCTGACCCTCAATCAGAGTTTATGAACCATTCTTGGTATAAAACGTGCCTAATTGCTCAAGTAGGAGCTATATTTTCGAGATTTTTTTGTAGTCAACTACGAGAAACACATTTTCTACTAGGGAGCCCGAGAATGATGTAACATTTTATTAATTACTTACTTACGACCTGTAAAAAGGTGGCACACCGAATGTCTTGTTGAAATCATCCCTGAGGTATTACTTCTCTGGTGAGATTGAAGTTAAAACGTGTTGATTCTAGTGGTGTCCCATTGTTATGGGGCAGTCATACGCCTGAATATTTAATATCTTAAAATCAGGTGTAAAGTGTGACCAAGTGGGAAAATAATACAGAGCCGTTGCAGTTCTGCAACGAACTTAAAGCACCATGTGCAGGTAAGGCATCGGTAATTTTATAGTTGGTGGTAGTGTTGGTTTTTGTTGTTCTGACTACAAAATATTCTTTAGTATAACTGCTTACTAAAACGATGGTATATTGGCTTTCACGGCCGGTGAATTAAAGCTCAGCAATTCTTCTAAAACCCCACACAAGACACGACACAAACCTAGAAGAATTGCTGAGTTTTAATAACTGCTTACTGTTCACTTTTCATGAATGGAATTGTTTTTAATGCGTGAGGTTGTTGTAGTGATAGTTTTGTTTTGTGATAGTTCATTTTGTTTTTCCATATTACTGTAAACCAATAATCATCATCATCAATTTCAGTTTTTCAGCTTGGGCTGGTCGGAGCAAATATGACACCCCTCCACTTTACTTAAAGCATTGTTCTCCATTTTTAGGTCCGTAATGAATATATTACTAACAAGCTATTAATAATTTCTGTCCTTTTCAATAAAATGTTTTAATTATCTATTTAACCAATTAGGTACATGTTTCGAACATCATTATGTTCTTCTTCAGCCTCAATACTTAGTTAGAACTTAGACAAGTAAAATACACACTATCAATCACATGTAATAAAATTGACACTTACATTAACATAGTACAGTCTAAAATTTAATGCTACACGTTAAAATACGTTGCGTCGTTAAAATTAGTTAAAACCCATAAAACTTTGTCCGTAGGTCCAATATTCTATTATTAATATAGAACCTTCTTATTTATTGAAAGGTTAGACACTGTGCGTTGCTCCATGTGAATGTTTTGACAAGCGTCCTTGAAACTTGTCATTCCTGTTGGATGGAGATGGTGAGATAATTAATGTGCTGTGCTGCTGTTTGTTGAAAGCCTGTAGCGTTTTTGCTAGCCCACACTGTTGGGAGAAAATGTAATTGTTTACCTTTGCCTAAGCTATGTTGTTTTAATGGGCGCCAAGTCCTCAATGCATTGCTGAAATCTAAATTTGTATTTAACAACGTCTAGCTCTGGTAGAACACCTTCAAGAATCTATTCACTCAGATCGTGGTATGATTTGATCATTAACCCAACAAACAATTGTATCAGGAGAAGGAATTGGTCTATATCTAATGCTACCTACTGAAAGCAAAGATTGCATTGTAAAAGAAATGAATTTATTATATAAAACAAGTATAGCAAAATTAATAATAATAATAAGTATAAAATTTAAATTGGAGCGTTGAGATTTTAATATTACCGATAGAAAATTACGTGAAAACTGAGTCTGATAAATTGATTTTACTCTTATTTCCAAGCTATGAAGTTACTGAAATATGAAATGTAAAACAAAGAGAAATGAGAGATTGCGTATTTCTGCGTCATATGCGCTTACCACTGGAAATTGCCAAAGCATTTCCCTCGTACTGGATGATGCTGTGTGCTTCCCACAGTCTTCTGGACGTCGCCATCTTCTTCGTTATTTGATGATATTCTGGTAGATTAGATAATTCTATGGTCCGTACATCGGACCCATCACATCCAACCACCACGGTTAAGTTTCACAAAGATAGTCGCTAACTCCACTGAACCTCGGAGCGACACGCACTTGCAACCGTACTCGGCAAGTTCTACACAGTTAGTCCTCGTTCCACGGCGCGTCGAACGATATATCCACTCTTCAGCCGACATCTAGCTTACGTGGTCTCCACTGATTGGCTGACCCACCATGCGATCTTCCCCTCCTCCGGGTCATTACACTCCGCGGAAGGGAGAAGTCGATTTCCGTTCCAACAATTCGCCTTTTCTTGACGATGCGACCCAAGATTGCGTCATACTTCTAGACAGGAATCAGCTTGTATTTGAATTCCCAGTGAGTCATGTCTCTCAATATATCCTAACTGACGAAAACTCCGTAAAATTCCGTAATCATATAATTTTCTATGATATTGTCGTTCGTAATAATTTGCTTAATAGCGTTTTCTAAGACATAGAAAACCTTTCTGTATGCTTATAATCTTTATAAAATGCTCCAAAAATTACCTTAATAATAATTATAATAAATTAATAATAATAAATTAACATGAAAAATTCTCTTGGCTGAACAATTTGCCGCGTAAATAAATATAGAATGGCTTCCTACTGACTTATGCCAGTGGCATAAAAACCCCTCGAAAAACACGTTACATATTCGCCTCGGATCATCGGATGATTTACCGTGACGACGGTCCATTATCCGATTATCCCAGACACGTTAATAAACCCCATCCAAAATACATATTACATAAATAAAATCACCCTAAATCACAGATATATATACACTCTTAATTTTTCTTCATGCACTTTGCGTCAAAGTTTGTTGTCACTATGGATTGCACTTTGCAACCAGTCCAATGTTTTACATATAGAATAGTGTTCCACGGATATTTCCGCCTCTCAAATTTCTCTATGTTGGAGAAATAGACATAATTAATGTGTGAGCACTATGTATTTGTGATGTCATATCACACGCATTGAAGGTGTTCTGATATATTTATATCTCCATAGAACTTCCTAATTTCACTGGAGGTCCCTTCCTTATGGTGAAATTTAATCTCACTTATCACTGAGCACACGATCACACTATTGTGGCAGCGCCTCGTGACCATAATACTTAATCTCTCTTTAAAGTAGATTAAATTAATATTGACTTCTGAAAAAAAAAACAGTAAATGTGCATTACATATAACACCAAATATTTCTGTGCCGTAATCGCCCTGTCTTGTTAAGATCCCGTAGACCATATTCTACTTAATACTAGTTCTCAACACAGACCATTTCTCCTCACACAAATAATACCATTGTACAAATTATCTTAAATTACACACTTACAAATCTTACATGGCGAGGCCGTAAACAGAAATCACGTGTGCTGATATGTATGAGTTTCATGAAGGACTGTCTCGCATTCTGATGGCCCATCTTTTGCCTCGTGGACGCCTTAAGCAAAAATACCCTGTTCAAGCGCTCACCCATCTCTTGGAGGCAAATGGGAATTCACCAGCGCTACCAAATTCTGGCCTTGGTGTATCGAGACATTTTAGTGCTCAAGAGCATCCGACAATCCCGTCATATTTCCCTGTACCTTAAAAACTCTCATTTACTTACATACTACCCCCCTGTGTGACTTCTGATACGCCTGCCTGGAAGACCATCTCCTCCCACGCACCAGACACCACACTTACTCATTTGATAGGCTGGCTCGCCAGCTAAACACACTCACTTGATGACACATATTTTCGTAGACTATGTATATTATACGTTCCGTATAATCTGTTTCCCTCACTATTCTCCAGCACATATGCTGTTTTCCCAATACGTTTGGAAACTATAAATGGTACTGCGTCACCTGCTTCCAACCTTGCCAGTGGCTCCCTTCAAATGAACGCCATCACGTTGCTCCACTAGCATATTCCTCAGTGTCGGTAACGATGCCCTGTTGCTACTGTCCACACATGCACATATTAAAATACTGTCCTCTGCTTTAACCACAGGATAATCCCTACATAAATTAGTGTCCCTTGATAGCATGTCTGCAAGAATGTTATCTTTACCTTTAATATATTTTACTGTGAATTCGTATTCCTGCAGAGCAAGAATCCACCTACTAACTCTGTTAGAACTGAGTTTACAAGTCCTCATATACAGTAATGCATGGTGATCTGTGTGGATCTCAAATTTCCCCCCTACTAAATACATTCTAAATTTCCCTAAACTGAAAACAATACCTAAAAGCTCTAACTCAGTAATCGTGTATCTTTTCTCTGCTGCTGTCAGTCCTCGCGAGGCTAAAGATACAATGCACAGATTACCCTCATCATCTTTCTGACATAATACTCCAGCAATGCCTATATGTGAAGCATCTGTCATAACCACATATTCCTTATCTTTTAACGGATATTTCAGCACTACAGCTTTCTCAAAACCTTCCTTCAGTGCTCTAAAAGCCTGATCATGCTTGGACTCCCATCTCCACCGAGTCCCACTTTTAAGCAATTCCCTGAATGGTTCTACCAACCCTGAGTATTTAAGAACGAACCTCCTGAAAAAGTTGCAAATTCCCAGGTAAGTTTTTAACTGTTTAACATTCTGTGGCACCTCTGCGTGAAGTATCTTATTAACCCTACTTTCTTCTGGTGTTACACCTCTACTCGACACTCTATGACCTAAAAATGTCACTTCTGACTGACAGAATGACGACTTAGACAGCTTCAAAGTGAACCCTGCCTGATCTAACTTCTGAAAAACTATATCTAAATGACGTAGATGCTCCTCAAAACTGCGTGAACTAATTACCATATCATCTATGTAAATGGTTACAAACTCTCCTGTGTCATCCCCTAATGCGATGTTTAAAGCCCTAATTAAAGCTGCTGAACTACTCTTTAACCCATAAGGTGTTATACAAAATTGATAAAGGTTATATTTATGACTAAAAGCTGTAAATGGTCTATCTTCGTACGTAAGTGGCACTTGCCAAAAACTGGAACTCAAATCTACACAAGTGAAATACTTCTTCCCTTCAAATGTTTGCATTAATTCCTCTATTGACATAGATTTCAGCTGATCTGAACTAATTCTACTGTTAACCAAACGAGCGTCTAAACAAATACGAACAGTGCCGTCGGTCTTGGGTACCGTGATCAAAGAATTAACATATGGACTGTTAGAGTGCTCAATAATCCCATCTTCAAGCATCTGGTTAATTTGTGCCTCAACTGCACTCTGATAAGCGAATGGTACAGGATATCTATGTCCTCTGAATACTGACCTATCAATAACGTTCAATGAATGTGTATAGCAATTGGCCATACCAATGCGATCCTCAAACACTCTCCTATTACACCATTACACATCATAGAGCCGAACACACTGTTTATCCTCTATATTACCCTGAAATGCAGCCTCACGTAACGAGTCCTCTAGACTTCCGTTCGTAATCACACTGCCCACAAAACATGGAGAACCCCGCTCTACGGCTGGCGATATCTCATTTAAAGTACATATCACACCTACAATACTACTCCTCTGAATATGGTCATTGAACGCTACTTCTACTTCAGAATCTCCCCATTTAAATTTCAAACTCCCTACATCATAACATAAGTTACCAGACACACTACTTAGCCACTCTGAACCCAAGATAACACTGAATACTAAATTTGGAATTACAAGACAAATCTGCTTCTCTACATGATTATTAATTTTAATGTCTACTAAAACTTGCTTAGAAATTACTTTAGACCTCTTCCCAACAGCTGTGATAACAAAAGTGCTTTTAATTGGCATCTCCTCAAAATTTACTCCAGTTCCTTTCATTTTATCATAAAATGCACTACTTATGCAACTCTTCATACAACCACTATCAATTAAAACATCTGTGTACGCCTCGGACACGTTAAATTTAACTATGGGGCTCTTACTAACCACTTCCTGAATAATACCTTCATCATTTAGTTCATGTAATAATTCATTTCTTACATTTAGGTCATAGGGTTCCTGTATAATTGTATGGACAGGGCATGCTACAGACTGAGATTCTGACCTTACTTCGCAGCCTGGTTCGCGTTTAAAGAACCGCTACAGCTGGCCGTAGTACTACTAACTACTGAACTGGTATGGTTGTTCTGGGCTGTGTTGTCATTGTTTGGCTGTATATTACTACCACTAGGCTGTCCTCTTCCTTGACCCCTATTCTGGTTGTAATTATTGTCATTATAATTTCTCCCTTGATTTCCCCTGAAATCATTGTTTCTCCCTTGATTTCCCCTGTAATCATTGTTCCTCCCTTGATTTCCCCTGAAATCATTGTTCCTCCCTTGATACTGATTACCATAGCCATTTCCTCTGTTCTGATTTAGCTGATTATTATTATTCCTATTTTGAGCGTTGGCCCCTTCGCCACCGTTCCCTTGAACTTCCTGATGCCTGGCTTCATTAGGTCTATTATTATTATTACCCTGGTTC
This sequence comes from Meconema thalassinum, assembly GCA_946902985.2. Taxonomy (NCBI): domain Eukaryota; kingdom Metazoa; phylum Arthropoda; class Insecta; order Orthoptera; family Tettigoniidae; genus Meconema; species Meconema thalassinum. The sequence goes on from OX336395.1 coordinate 123,597,645, forward strand.
CGTTTGAAATTGTCCTCATAACCCCCTCTCCCTAGTGCATCAAATGTGCTTAACAAATTTTCTACTTGTGATATTGTCTTTATATTCTGGATACAAGCAGCCTCCTTGATCCTATAGGGAAAGTGCCTAAGTAGCAACCTTACCACATCACTTTCCTCCTTCAAGCCATCCAGATATTTACACACTAATACCTGCCCTAAAAAGTATCCGGTCATGGTGGAGCTTCCTTTAGGGTTATATTTACCACACACTACTCCCTCACGATGCTGCGACTGAATAACCTCATTCCAGAACTTTTCACAGAATTTCATTTTAAAATCATTGATATCAGTAAACTTGTCTCTGTAGACAGCAAACCAATTCCTCGTTTCCCCCACAAACACTTGTTCTAAAATTTCAACTACCTGGCACCACTCAATACTACCATTTTCCAACCTCTCCCCGAATTTATTTTCTATAGTGTTCATGAACTCCATTGGGCACCCCTGTCGATTGCTGAACTTACCCAGTTCTACCTCCCTGTGTGTGCTATTCACAAAAACTGGCCTATTCTGACTATTTTCTTGCCTGATCCTAGCTTTTAATTTTAATTCTAATTCTGCGATTTTCTCCTCAGCCTTCCTCTCAATACTGTTTACTGTTAATTTAATGTTTCCTTCTGATTCTTCTACTTTATCATATAGCTTTGCTTGTTTTTCCTCAATCTTGCTAATGCTCTCTCTATTACTCTCTCTTAAATCATTTACTTCTGCAACTATTTGTGAGTGGACTTTCTCAATTCTACCCCCCAGCTGTTCCTTAACCTCTTTAGTAGCTACCTGAATTTTGTCAATTTCTCCCCCCAATTGCTTTTTGACCTGCTGTGTTTCCAGTTGCACTAGTTCTTTTAAATTTTCAGCCTGTGTACTGATTCTAATTTCCAACTCCTCCTGTACTGTTCCTAATTTTCTGTCTACATCTGCAATAATCTCTTTAGCCTTTTCTTCCATCACCCCCCTGATCTCACCTCTAATCAGTTCGAATTTGTCACTCATTTCCCTACTGTTTTGTTCTAATTTAGCATTTAAAGTTTCAGTACTCTCTCTATTTTCCTTACTGTTTTGTTCTAATCTGGCGTTTAAAGATTCATTACTCTCTCTATTTTCCCTACTGTTTTGTTCTAGTTTAGCGTTGTTTTGTTCCAGTTTTGCATTTAAAGCGTCTGTACTTTCTTTATTTTCCCTACTGTTTTGTTCTAGTTTAGCGTTGTTTTGTTCTAGTTTAGCGTTGTTTTGTTCCAGTTTTGCATTTAAAGCGTCTGTACTTTCTTTATTTTCCCTACTGTTTTGTTCTAATTTTGCATTTAAGGCATCACTACTAACTTTGTTCTGATACATGAACTCGAGAAGTAAAGTTTTTAATTCTGGTTGGCCGCCTACACTCCCTGTTTCAGTATCGGGATTTACCTCCGCTACCCCGGTACTACCATCACTCGACATACTGCTCGTATCATCACTCTCCCGTTGATGACCACTACGTAACCTCATCTGTTTTTCTTTCTCATCCCCCATAATGACGTACACTGATACAGACAAATAACCCCCAAAATACAGGCACAGAAATATATATCCTTCTCCTTCCACAAATGTTATTAGGTTTTCAGCCCCAAGTTGTCGGCGACAAATGTAGCGTTTTTGCTAGCCCACACTGTTGGGAGAAAATGTAATTGTTTACCTTTGCCTAAGCTATGTTGTTTTAATGGGCGCCAAGACCTCAATGCAATGCTGAAATCTAAATTTGTATTTAACAACGTCTTGCTCTGGTAGAACACCTTCAAGAATCTATTCACTCAGATCGTGGTATGATTTGATCATTAACCCAACAAACAATTGTATCAGGAGAAGGAATTGGTCTATATCTAATGCTACCTACTGAAAGCAAAGATTGCATTGTAAAAGAAATGAATTTATTATATAAAACAAGTATAGCAAAATTAATAATAATAATAAGTATAAAATTTAAATTGGAGCGTTGCGATTTTAATATTACCGATAGAAAATTACGTGGAAACGGAGTCTGATAAATTGATTTTACTCTTATTTCCAAGCTATGAAGTTACTGAAATATGAAATGTAAAACAAAGAGAAATGAGAGATTGCGTATTTCTGCGTCATATGCGCTTACCACTGGAAATTGCCAAAGCATTTCCCTCGTACTGGATGATGCTGTGTGCTTCCCACAGTCTTCTGGACGTCGCCATCTTCTTCGTTATTTGATGATATTCTGGTAGATTAGATAATTCTATGGTCCGTACATCGGACCCATCACATCCAACCACCACGGTTAAGTTTCACAAAGATAGTCGCTAACTCCACTGAACCTCGGAGCGACACGCACTTGCAACCGTACTCGGCAAGTTCTACACAGTTAGTCCTCGTTCCACGGCGCGTCGAACGATATATCCACTCTTCAGCCGACATCTAGCTTACGTGGTCTCCACTGATTGGCTGACCCACCATGCGATCTTCCCCTCCTCCGGGTCATTACACTCCGCGGAAGGGAGAAGTCGATTTCCGTTCCAACAATTCGCCTTTTCTTGACGATGCGACCCAAGATTGCGTCATACTTCTAGACAGGAATCAGCTTGTATTTGAATTCCCAGTGAGTCATGTCTCTCAATATATCCTAACTGACAAAAACTCCGTAAAATTCCGTAATCATATAATTTTCTATGATATTGTCATTCGTAATAATTTGCTTAATAGCGTTTTCTAAGACATAGAAAACCTTTCTGTATGCTTATAATTTTTATAAAATGCTCCAAAAATTACCTTAATAATAATTATAATAAATTAATAATAATAATAAATTAACATGAAAAATTCTCTTGGCTGAACAATTTGCCGCGTAAATAAATATAGAATGGCTTCCTACTGACTTATGCCAGTGGCATAAAAAAACCCTCGAAAAACACGTTACAAGCCGGAAATTAAAATAGTTCGAGGATGGAGTTCATCTTACATAAAATAACTCGGTGGTTGATGACATCTAAAAAGAAATAAAATTATGTGATAAAATGGCACCGAAATCCACTTGAGTGTTAGAAATACCTGTGGCCCTGGTTGTATTACCTTTATAAATATTGTATGTTATCTCCTAGATGTGATGTTACCCCCATTCGAACAGCGAGCAAATCTGAGAAAAATAACAAAGAAGGTTAAAGTGACTGACACCACTTTACTCTGTCTGTCCACCATCCTTCCTCAACCACTGAACTCCACTCTAGGTTCCATTCTCTCACACTGTCCTTCACCAAATCCATCCACCTCTGGGTCTTCCTCGTTTTCTCTTTCCAGCCATACGTCTCTCCATCACTTGTTTCATCATTCATCCTTTTCACATGTCCATACCATCTCAATTTGTTCTGCTCCAGCTTATCATTCAGCTTCTGTACATTCACTTCCTTTTGAATATCTTCATTTCTCTCTCTATCTCTCCTAGTCTTCTGTACCATACTCCTCAGGAATTTCATTTCGGCTGTGTGAATATGACATTATCTACGATTAAATGCTGACAACTAAATAATTTAAAATTGTAATTTTTCAGTTGGATTTATAATTCGCACTGTTTGGTACCTTATTATAGAGCTGTTATTGAATGAAATGATGAATGGTGGCAGTGTATCTGGTTGTGAAGGTTACCCCTGCCCGTTTTTGTAATGTGTTGTTACTCTTTTATATCTCCTGTTTGTACCTGTCTCTCATTGTTTTTATCCTGTATCTGTTCCCCATTGACTAATTGTAGTGGCTTCGGTAGCATGTTGAGCTTCTATGCCCAAGATCTCGGCTTCAAACCCGACCCAAGTCGTCTGTTTTTTTTTTTTTTAAGAGCGTTAAAAATATCTCGGTATGCCTTTCTTTGGGGGGGGGGAAGTAAAGCAGGCTAGCCCATGTCTTAGATTTATGGCATATTAAAGAACCTTCCACTAACTACAAATGTGTGAAGCTTAATTAGATTTGATTAACACTCGTAAGTCCAACGTTCGCCGCCAGGTGAGGTTGTAGTGCCATCTAGTAGAGAAGTTCGCGGCTAGGTGTCGTTGATGGTAGCATTTGGTAGCAAAAGTAGGAACTACTTGAAATTCATCGTCTGCAGTCCTTACCTGAATTACAGATAACACACACTAATGCAGCCATTATTATTAACATGGGTTACCAGACAGATTCTATACAGGGCTACATGACCGTGTTGTCACAGCCCTTAAACTGAAGAACCAACCAGTGATTGATTGTATGTCTTCCTTGTGTTTTCCCTGTATAGAACAAGCAAATTATCATAGGAATGCTTGCCACGGTGGGTGAGTGGTTATAGTGTCGGACTACCAACCCCAAGATTGCAGGTTCGCCCCTGGTCATGGTAAGTGATTTTTGAAGGCGACAAAAATCACGACTCTCATGTCATACGTTGTTGGCACGTTAAAGAACCCATTTGAATTCAGTAGGTCAATGGCAAAATTAATCTCTGGATTTTCCGCCAACACAAAGTTCCTCCATTCTCGACTTGAAAGCGCTGTAGTGTCAAGGAGTTTAGACATCTAACCTCCTTGACTTTCATAGTGTTCAAAGGAACGACGAAATTCGACATGCAAGCTACCCTCTGGGTGTCAATTAACAAAGCTTGCACCAGGCACCCGAGGCCATACGATATTAATTAATTAATCGTAGGAATTTGCTCCTTTATTTTAGAAAGGTTTTGTATTTGCAGATGTGTAAGCGCTACCCCGGTTTTCTGCGGGTGGCCATTGCAGACCCTCAGCCAGAGCGGAGGTGGTTCCGTAGGGGCTGGGTTACCTTTGAGAGGCATGTGAACATAAAAGAGATTTGCTGGAACCTTAACAACATCAGGGTAAGTTCTCGGGTAAGTTGGTGGGTTTCATTTCGTTTTTTGTGGCCTTACAAGCCAGTAACTGATGATGCAAAGTAACACTTGCCCTTTCTGTCCAGCTACGAGACTGCGAGCTGGGCGCCATTGTGAATCGTGACTTGAGTCGTCGTATCCGTACTGTCAATGGGATCACGTCCCACCGGCAGGTCGTTAGGAACGACATCAAGCTATCTGCTAGGATTGTCCATAATTTGGACCATAAAAGTGGCCTTTGGCAGGACGAGAACTCCACAGACTCCAAATCAGAGCTATTTGATAGCGGAAAGAATGGCATGGATGAGGAGCCCATTATGGTAAGTATCTGTAAATTTGTTTTCCAATTGCTGTGATTTCCTTGTCACTACCTCAGTCATATCGTCGGCGGCGGCTTTAACTCGTTTCCGAGTATACATCTTCTTCCAAAACAGTCTAAAATAATCTAAGGTTGAGGTCTGTGGGCATGTTTGCGGTGACTGAACAGCCCAATGCGTGCATGAAACAAACGTTCACTCAGATCACACAGAACTGTTGGTGGAGGGCGTGGCTGTGCTGCACGGAGCTTTCGTGCTTGTCGCTTGGCCTTAACAATTCTACGACGTTCTTCTTCAAACATTTTGCCAGCAGCCGGGATGGTCTGGCGCCAAGTTGATCGGTCTTTAACAAGCTGGTCCCAGGTTTGTGGATTGAGTCCTGTCAACTTCATATTCTGCTTAAATTGGTCCTTGTATCGTCTCTTAGGGCCTCCATGAGGTCTGGTGCCGGAGGTGAGTTCACCATACAGAACCTGGCGGTCGTAGTCTCGTATCATCCATCCGATGGACATGTCCAATCCATCTAAGTTGATGACCAATGATGGATGATTCTATACTATTAGCAAGTGCTTTCTCAAGAACATCAAGATTGGTGATGTGGTCTTCCCACTTTATCTTAAGGATGGATCGAAGTTTCTGTTGATGGAAGCGCTCAAGCTTTCGAAAGTCATGTCGATAGAGGGTCCAAGTTTCACAGCCATACAACAATGTTGAGATGACAACAGCTTGGTACACCATGAGCTTCGTCTTCACGGTCAGATCTTTATTCAAGAAGACCCGGTGCGATAGTCGCCCAAATGCCGCATGGGCAGCACCGATTCTCTTCTCAACATCCTGCCCACAATTGCTGTGTACAGATAGCAGACTGCCCAGATACGAGAAGTGGTCTACCTGCTCCAATGGAGTATCTGAAATAGAAATGTTGAAGTGCGGAAGGGAAGTGCCTGGTGAGGGTTCTGCCAGAACCTTGGTCTTCTGAACATTAAACCTCAGTCATATAGAACAGACCTCAATAGGCAGCCTTTTAGGCCACTTCATTTTTGTTGGCCTTCCATTAACACTACCATACATGGCAGGGTTGTAAGTTTAATCCCCCTCTCCTTACTCCCAATTTCTTATTATTTTTTGTACACTTCCCCTTGTACTTATTTGAGTACTAGAATTATTTCTCAATCGGAGATACGAGAAAATAGCATTTTGAAATAGATTTTTGGGCGGCTTTGGTGACATAGTTGATAGCATGCTGAGCTTCTATGTCCAATATAGCGGATTCAAACCCGGCCGAAGTCGTCAGTTTTTTTAAGAGCGTTAAAAATTCCTCAGTATGCCTTCCTTCGGAGGGGTGGTAAAGACTGCGGTCCCATGTCATAGATTTATGACTTGGAAAAAAAAAACTTCCACTCACTACACTTGTTGAAGCTAAAATTTGTAGGTTACTTTGATAACGCTATATTAGTTCCAAAGTTCGTCGCCGGTTGCTGGCTGCAATGGCTTCTAGTAGCCAAGTTCACAGCTAGATGTTGTGGATGGGAGCATTTGGTAGCAAAAGTAGGAACTACTTGAAAATATTTATCTTCTTACCTGAATCACAGATAACACACACTAATACGGCCATCATCATATATATTATTTCAGTAGTATGCATCCCTCCTGCGGCACTCACAAGCGACCGATCGTGAAAATGAGCTTTCAAATGAAAGAGAATAGACATTAGCAGTGACGAATTGCACTCTAATTCCATAAATATCAATAATTTCCTTAAAAAATGACTTTTAAAATAGTGTACGAAGTGTGCGATTTGCAGTTATTGTTGCTGTAGTAAAATACGCTGCATAATTGCTGTCCACGGGCCGCTGTGATGCCTGTTCATGTAATTTTAACAATCTGAGGACTTTCCTATATCCTGAAATGTAAATAGTGTTCTATAATCATTCGGATGAAATAAAAACATAGCAACCTTTCTTCTTAAGTCTCTCATTGTAAACCTATTGGGAAAAGTGTGGTTTATGAACATGCGAGATTTCTCGCACGGGTCCCCTAGTCACAATTAACACCGGTTATCAGACTAAGTCTACACACACCCAAAGTACACGGGGCTACATGACCGCATTATTGCAGCCCCTAAACTAAGGAACCTACCGAAATATATTTTGTAGCACTTTAATTTTCAAAAATAGCATTATGTAGCATTTAACAGTTAGTCACTAGGTATGATGAAATATTGAACATGCAATTACTGATATCGCACCAGGAGTTGGCAGTTGAGTTTGAACTGCAGATGTCCTCCCCCCTCACTGCGTATCGCGCATTCCAAAAACATTCAGTTAGTCACTACTTGCTTCACTCACTCAGCACATTCCTTCTTTCACTGGCTGCGTGTCGTGTGCTACAATTACAGTGAATGGCATGCGCGAATCCGATATTTTGGAATATGCGCGCCACGCATGCGTACAGCTAGACCCCGCACCCCGTCGCAGCGTGTTGAACTGCCATCTCCTGACGCGATGACATTACTGATCTACCTTTTTGTGACTCTTATTTGGCAATCTGTAAAACGGCATCCGAATAATTATTATTAAGGTAGTAGCTGTTGGCCTTTCACCACGGCAGACCGGGTTCGATTCCCAGTCAATGCATGTGAGATTTTCAAAGTGAAATGCAATGTCCTGTGGTTCGGATTCCACGTAAAAAGGAGGTCGGGTGGCTCATGATCACGAGATTAACGGTCAAGTAAAACTGCAAACATCTTTCCTTGTTAAAGTAGGAATCACTGGACCACATGAAACATAACCTATAACTCATGCATTGTAGAAAATACTTGTATCATTTTAAACAATATTCCAAAACGAGAAGAATGCAATACAAACTTTGTCTCTTCATATCTTGAAAAGTACCGTACTTTTCAGCTTTATTTATCTTGGTCCAATACTAGTGGCCAGCCTGATATAAACCAATATAAAAATAATCATATTACTCTCCATGTAAATGTGCCCCCTATCATATCTGACCCCCTCCCCGAAGGAGAGATCGGCTACCGAAAGGAGATAGTGATATATGCATGAATTTGTGTGCGAAGGACCGTATTCCCAAGAAATGGTAAAATTTGCATTATTAAAACAAGACAACTGGCTTTGTCGTTGCCCTCACTGCTGCCAATTTCCGAGCTTCTCTCATGTGTATCATTCTGGTCATTAACCTGACTCTTGTCTAATCAAAGAAGCCACACCAGAACCCATACCCATATAACCCAATCTCGCAAGAGTTCATCTGATGGCCTTCTTTATTTTGTCTTCTGTCGTCAGCTTATCGTAACTAACAATATCAGATTTGGGCGTGTTCTAACCAAACAATTACTTATTTGGCGTGTGGAGCACCAACAAAACTGCTGACGATCAAACCCTGTATGGCTGTTTAATTGTGTTGCCACATTTAAGGACACATTACGTGTTTGCGTATTTTATCACTTGGAGTTTAAACCCAGCCGTTTAACTTCTGCGTTTTTACATAACTTACTATCGACTTATACAAGAAAACAATCACACATGAAGACAGAATACGGGTCCTTATTGACATTTCAACGGACGGACAACAAACACCGTGATAGAAGGGAAAGCATTGCGGGCAAGACGTGCGATGCCCAGAGGAAAATTACTATGACCATCTTTATGACAGTGTTTGATATTAATGCGAGACATATGCGAGGACTTTTTCCTTGCAATCTCAAATTTTAAAATGGGGTGCGAGATTGGCGAGCTATGTGCGGCAAATACGGTAATTTATAGGTTGAAAATCGGTCAAAAATAAGAAGTTCCATGAGCCAAACGACAATTGAGTGTGTGTACTGTGCAATCGACCATGTGAAAGATAACATTTTACTGTATGTGCTAAGAGGGAAATATCTTTTGCTGAATATAGCAAGAGTTAACTATATTGGCATAATGTAACGGGATATGTTCTTTCTAATTACTATATAATGCTTGTTTGAATGCATCTTAATAAATTAATTCAAAATGAATTTGCTTTCAAATACCACCCGAGGAAAGCCTCTCGCTGACTGATCATTAAATCCCCTTAGCCAATATCATGGCCAGGACAATTATTATGATACACAAGGAAGTAGGTAGAGTATCAACATGCCAAACCCACTTTCAATGATTCATCGTGCATTGCCGGAATCACAAATAATGATTGAAGATTTGAGATGATACTGTTCAACTGTCACAGAAGGCATGGTCTCAAAATAGTGCATTTCTCTCAACATTTATGTGCCTTAAAATGGGAGGTCTTGGAGGATTCCACCTGCCACTTTTAATATTACAGTGGTGCAAGGGTACTTTAAATGTATCTATACAGTATTTAAGTTTCTTTTATCTTGGCTCGGTTTCAGGAAATCACGTATGATCATTGGCATCTGTAGAGAATCTTAATACATGGAAGCAACGTTTCTCAAGGGTGGGGACAGAAGTAATCGCATTGGTGCATTAGTCTCAAAAAAATAACCAGAAGGTAGAAATTGATAATTGATACAAAAGGACAGATTTGTGATTCCTAGAGATTTTGATGCTGCTGCATGGTTGACACTTCACATTTTTATTAAATGCCAAAGGCAATTCTTGACTCAAAATATCATAGGCAAAAATCATAAGCAAGCAAGGTTTTTTAAATTTTTTGGTACAAAATGCTCAGATAGCACGGAATTTTGTATTTTTAGTGTCATACATGTCATCTTGGATAGTAGTTCCCCATCCAGGCCAATGCTGTTTTGTTGCAGAGTTTTGGTCTTGTGTCGAATAATCCCGTTCTGAAGAACATCACGGATTACTTGATTGAGGAGGCGTCGGCGGAGGAGGAAGAGCTTCTGGGTCACACTGCAGACCAGGAAGAAGGACAGGTGGGAGACGACTCGGCAACCGTGGACCGAGACGAGATCCTCATCAAGGTAAGATTACTGATCGTAGACCTAAATAGGTGTTTCTTCAAATATAAAATGCAATTTGAATGTAGCGACCTCGCGATGTGTGGGAGAAGCAAATTTATAGGGACCTTGAAGCTAGAGATAAGGATTAGCATCGAAAAAAGAACAACAGTTATGGATGGACGGGATGAATTGGAGACGGCTCATTTATAACCGCACCCGGCTTGCTGGAGCGAAGAAACGATGATGATGACTCTCGAAGTGAACGGAAAATAACACAGCTTTGACAAGAATTTCGTGAGGATGCCCCTTCCCCTTCCACATACAGAGTGAAGTAATCAGTTGTATACCTGCCAACTTTCCTGATTTAGGCAGGAGATTCCCGATTTTCCATAGTTTTTTCCCGCCTCGTGGTTACTCAAGTTATCCTGAAGATTTTTGTAAATTATTGGCGAACTTCAAATGTTTTGGAAGTGTTTATAGTTGGCAGGTAATGAATGTTATTTGGGTGCTTGAATTTGTAAATGGCTTTTGTTTCAGTGTAAGTGGTTGTTTATTGACTTTGCTGCAAAATTTTCGTCACATTCTAGTGTTCTTGCTTGGTGTTTGACTGTTCACTCTGGCCAAAAAATACCTTTTTTTTAAACAGTTTTCGGAACAATTTCCATACATAATTGAATCCAGCAAAGGTCAATTATTCTCAATTCTGTACTGTTTGTCAATGTAATGTTTTTTATATCACATGGCGGAAAAATTGATATTTAGAAACACGTGGGAACAAAGAAGTAGCTAGAAAATGTAAAGTGTAGGCAAAATAATAAAATTTAAAAAAATTAAAAATAATATTTAAAAAAAATTGATTAAAGTAAAAGTAATGAGGTAATAAATGTTTAATACTTATTTATGTCATTCATTTTGAAGCATAGTTTGCCAGACACCTAATATGCACTATTTACATCTCCTGAATTTTCCTGATTTTTGGTTTTGCAAGGTTGGCAGGTATGCATTTGCTTTAGGATGCCATGAATGGGCATGTCCATGCCACCTTAAAAGTTCCTAACATTTTAATATTATCATTTGTCCCCCATAACTACAAACAGTACAAATGTGTTGTATCTTATTTTGAAATTTGAACAAGTTAATGCCGTAAAACATAAGAACTTCTCTGCAATGGGCCATGAATTCTCCGCAATAGATGACAACCTTAAAATCCTGCATTACGGCAACAAAGGATCCTGATTGAACATTTTAGAAGAAATAGATATTGAGTTGGCTAAAAAATTAAACCCTGACCATAATTTAAATGAAATTTATTTCGACAGCAATATTTTATACGACCATCTTATCGGATTATGTTAAGAGTACAATATCGAAAAAAACTCCATGAATGGATTATTGCCGTAATGCAGATAAAGAACGTCATATGCCGTTTTCTTTCCTCAAATCACCTTCTCCCTTTCCTCATCACTATATTTTGTTTCTCCTCCCTCTCTCCTTCCCTCCCTCCCTCCCGAACCTACTTCACTTGACCTTCGCGAAGCACTGTTGACTCCACGCTGGTTGCTAGCAGTCTATCTTTACTCGGCTACATGCACATCTGTCTTCGATGAAACGTAAGACCCTTGCTCGTCAACTAGATAGTTACTCATTTCACATTTTGCAACATTTCTACGCATACATTTTTCCTTCCGTAGTTTACCACGTAATATGTCAGCTCTCTTCTGTACACGGAATCTTGGGTGTGGGACCCGGTTCACGTTCTCCTTTCAAAAAGGAACATAATGTAAGTTTCTTATGTCCTCTGTTATGGATATCTTTATTATTGATTTATTACTGATTTGGGTTTTCTCTCTCTTTTTTCTCGGCTCGCAATAATCTCTGCATCGGGAGGCATACTGTCCGCAATATTGCTGCACTCCCACATTGGTCTGCACTACGCAAGTCTGTCTCAACATGTAATATGTAACATAATAACAAAAAGCCAAGAATATGACCATGGTAGCCCTAGTCCTTATTGACGAAGTTTAAATATTCAGTAAATTGAAACCTTAAGTCAATAACCAGTTGTACTTCAATCACAGTACCGGTTTCGGCTACATTGTGACTTTCAACTTTTTATTACAAAATACGAAAAGAAGCAAGACTTGCATACAAAAATTGCCTTTTCAAAAGTTATCAAAATAATTACTTAAAATGCTGTCTAAAGGCTGAAAAACATTCCAAATTTTTAAAACCAGATCTGTTTATATGTGTTATCAAATGAAAGGTTTAAATCTTGATAAAAAGCAGCTTGACGTTAAAACAGTGATCTAAGAAGAAAGGAAATTTTTGTATATAAGTCTTGCTTCTTTTCGTATTTTATAATAATACGCTGAAGGAGGTCAACAATGTGGCCGAAACCGGTACTGTGATTAAAAGTACAACTGGTTATTGACTTAAGGTTTCAATTTACTGAATATCTAATATAACTACTACAAGAATAATAACAGAAGAACTACTGGGCAAGATTTAAATGAACTTACACAACATGAAATTTTAATGGCAACAGTGTAATTTTAATCATCATTAATGCATGCGTATAATTTTTAATGTTTGTGTTTTTAATTCCACTGCCTTGCAATTGCCAAAGCAGACTGCATTCGGATATGGTGGGCAGTCATCTGAAAGATACCCTAGATGAGGCGGAGCATCTAAAAATACTCCAGACAGATAGAAAACCAAAATTTAGACTGAAGGCAGGACAGATAAACTATATAGCAACACACAATATAAATTCCACCATACAGCCAGGGAAACTCAAAATGTTGACAAAGTGGATCGCAATGGGATTCTAATAATTGGGCTTCAAGAAATGAGAAACACTGATCAGTAACCAATAGAATCGCAAGGGAATACAAGGAAAAAGAGTAATGAAGCAATGTCCACATTTCGGAACAGGATTTGTAGTCAATCTCAAAATAATTCGAGTCCATCATAGAATCAAAGCATTATCCCCTAGGCTCTCGACACTAACTCTAAAAGCTGCAAATAGAACATAATAAGTTACCATACTAAATGCCCATGCCCCAACTAATGATAAAAGTAATAAGAAAGAACACAAAGATGATGTGGAGGGATTTTGGGAGCTTTTCGATCAGACAGCAACAAACATAAATAAGAGTCCCACCAAAATTTTAATTGGAGATTTTAATGCCCAGTGAGGAAGGGGAAAAAAGATATAGAGACATAATAGGAAAATGGCCAGCACAGATAAGAACAAACAGGAATGACATAAGACTGGTGGAAATTTGCAGGAACCATGATATGATTTCTAAATCGTCTTACTTCAAGAGAAGACCAAATAAACTCAAAACTTGGAAACATCCAGATTGGAAAAAAGATGAATGGCAACTAGATCATGTTTGTATGGATAAGAACTATCACAGGGAGATCTACAATGTGAAAGTTCTGAGAGGAACAGATACTTGATCGGATCATTACATGATCAAGATAAAAAATATATTCATCCCGTTTACAAAGAAAAAAACTCACCTCAAAAATAAGAGAACATACGACCCTCATAAACTAATAAATAACAAGGGATACAAAGAACGAACTAGATATATTAAAATAACATGATCTAGAGGGAATAGTTCCCCGATTGAAACAAATAGCTGAACACGTAGCCCCAATAAATCCAAGGAAGAAACACCAATGGTGGAACAATGAGTGTGATAAAACCGTGGATGATAGAAATCATGCCTGGTTACGGTATCAGTCAAAAAAACAGATGAATCACACTTGGAACTAATAAAACAAAGGAAGATAACTCAAAAAATAATACGAAGGTTTAAACGGCAATACCAAAAGGATATACCGTATATACCCGAATGTAAGACGACCCCGAATATAAGACGAGGCCTAGTTATCAACTGCCTCTTACAGATTTTTTCCAAAAAATACTCGCTAACTCATAACTTGCACAATATATGCCCTCAAGGTCGTGCTTGCATTTTTATAACGTCTCGTGTTATCGGAAATCCCTCTGCCCGCTTTTCCAAGACATACTCTATAATTTCTTTGTTCAAGAATGGGAGACGTTATTAAATTAAGATTCGTTGATCACTCAATTACTGCTCGTAAAACTGACTAGTTGTTCTTGTAAAGATTGTTTTAAAACATATTTCCGTATGCTTTCGAACATATAATTTATCCGCTTAAAATGACGTGTATGCGTAAATCCTAACCTCAAAATGTACGCTATTCGTATATGCATGGTAATTCAACATAACAAACCATATTTTAATCTTCATTAACGCATTGATTTGTTGTGAGTTACAAGATGGCAACACCACATACTACTTTGCAAATAATAATAATAATTAACCCTGAATATTAGATCACCCCAAATTATTAAGAAGTGTGGGAAAAAACTCGTCTGACATTCGGGTATATTACTTCTGATGATCGAAACAAATAGCGCGAAAACAAACTCAAGAGATTGCTGCAAAATTTTTAGCAAACAACTACAAATATATGAACCTCCAACATTAATGTTAAAAGACAAAAATGGCGAGTTAGCTCTTAGTAATAAAAAAAATACAGAAATTTTAGCAGAAACATTTTACAAGTTGCTTAATTGTGAAGATCCACAAGAACTGCTTCAAATAAATACAGACACCACTATTAAAACACCATCAGAATACATAAAGCCACCCACAATCCAAGAAGACGACAAAGCTCTGAGAGAGCTCAAAAACTACAAAGCGAGTGGAGAAGATCAAACATTTGCAGAATTGTGGAAATGTGCAGCAGAACCAGTAAAGATTTCATTACACCAATGGATAGTAAAAATTTGGATCAAAGAAGATCAGCCAGGCCATTGGACTACAGCTATATTACATCCATTACACAAGACAGGAGAAAAATCAAATCCTGCCAACTATCGAGGAATTTCCCCTTTGGATATCACATAAAATCATGTCACGAATTCTATATAATCGTTGTAAAGATCAATTAGAACTGGAAATGGGAGAATACCAAGGTAGATTTCGGCCATGGCGAAGCTGCCCTGAACAGATGATGATCTGTTCAGGGCAGCTTAAAATTAGTAATGGACTATTACAAACGTAGACAAAACAGCAAGTCATAACATTCGTAGACTTCAGAAAAGCTTATGATTGTATACATAGATCTTCATTGCTGAAAATACTAAGAAATTTCGGACTTCATCCCCAATTTAATAAAAATTATAAAACTAACTCTAACAAACACCAAATCTAAAGTAAAATTCAGAGGAGAAATATCGTTGTAATGATCAATTAGAACTGGAAATGGGAGAATACCAAGGTAGATTTCGGCCATGGCTGCCTTTACTTTTCAATATTGTGAATATCAATGCATGTTTTTTCAAAGTCTCTGGAGCATATGACATCAGTATGATTCCAAAACTAGTGGCTGAAGAAGGGAGCAGTTGACGGCCCGAAACATGTCCCAATGCATAATGTGAGTGCATTAAATGATATATTCATGTATTGATGGACGGGAATTTTGTCGCAATAATAGTGTGTACAACTAACTCTGGTTTCGAGGAACAGTTGTGAATTGTTGTGGTGTTTGTATCTCATCTCCTTTCCTTCTAAGTGTCCTGGCCTACTGTTTTTCTGTCCTGGTTCCTTCCCTTAGCCTTTGAAGTCCCCACAAGGCAGTGGGGGTCCTAATCTCTTAACCTGGTCAGCTGGGCCACCTCTTCCACCAGTTCTGCTGTACCGAAGATGTTCTTCTTCGCCTTTGCTGCCGTTAGGGTGTTATGGGTTGTTTCTTAGTCTGGATCTTCACCTTTGGCCTGTCCAGCAAGGAAGGCCCTACCAGTAGCTATGTTAGTGCTGGCCTAGCCCAAAGGATCATTAGACCTTGCAAGCACTCCCACCATGTCAAGGTAATGCAATCCCTTGGGAGTAGGTACAAACAGTGCTAATCATATATATTGTTTCTGGATTTGCAGGTTCTGGATAGGCTGCTTCTGTACCTGCGTATGGTCCATTCTGTCGACTACTACAACCACTGCGAGTATCCAAACGAAGACGAGATGCCCAATCGATGCGGCATCATGCATGCGAGAGGGATCCCGCCCTCATCGAAGGTATGTTTGGGGTTTTTGGAAGCTTCCAGGACGTGTACCAAGTTCCTCGTATTTACAATGTGGCTACAGCATTTAATCTCTTCAGGTACACTGGTTAGCTCTATTTTTGTACATTCATTATGCCTAAGGCGTAGAATAGTGGGAGCTACTCTCTCTCGATTTGCCTGGGTATGTTTGATATTTTCTTGCTCTAGTCCTTCAGTACAAAGCCTTGGTTACCCAGTACATCTCTTTAAGAGGATTCAGTTACCTTTTCTCTGGCGTTTTGAGATATATTTCATGAAACGTGTTGAGTCAGCACCAGTTGACTAGCATCTACCGTTACACAACAGCGAGTCGGGAAGCCCCGCATGCGGTCATAGCTTGATTACATTCCCGGTTGGCAAGATACCGTAGTTGAGAGAGTTAAGAATTGTGAAGTATTGTATCCCGTGAACATGGTTAGGTATAGAACGAAACATGGAATTTTTGTAGTGAATACTTATCGTCTCAAGAAGAAGTCTTGCAGTAAATGTGTTCAACATTTGACATTACAACTATTATGCTTAACAGAATCGGGTAAGAGCTGTCACAGTGAGCCTAAAATGTTGGTCTATACATTTCGTGAAAGAGATGTGGGGTCACTTTAAAGACCAGCGGCGGGTTAAGGAGAAATATAATTTCACTGTATTCTCAAACAAAAGTTTACGTAAATAATTTAATTTGTTTACAAATTAGGTAGTGAAATAATGTCTCCACCCTTCCTAGAAGGTTATCTAGGTATAACGTAGTAAAGAAACTATGACGTTACAATATTCGATTGTCTTTATTGCTTCCTGGCATTGTTATCGACGTGCTCTCACTGTTTACTATAGTAGCCAACTGTTCGGTTCAAGTGAAGTGCAATGTCAGTCGACTTGATGTAAGAATTGGTTCATGTAGTTTGTTAATCAGCATCTGCTTGTGGAATTTCAACAAGATGCATACAAGAGAAAAGTTCTGACCCCAACATTCAGTTCACCATGGAAGTGAAGGTCGCAGTCCTTTGTGTTTGCCTGGTACGATGAGGAGGTGGGCGGGGAAGGGGTAGCAAGTCATCTTGTTAGGAATTCTCTGACAACTCTCATTTCTGCGAGACAAATGCAGGTATACCATAGCCACTGTTTCGTAACTGCAGCAGTAAATAATTAAATAAATAAAGCAGCCGTTCCTAGGGACAATGCTCGGTTTAACTCCTCAGGTGAGCAAGTCCTAGGGAGCATTATTAAATTTTTTTCTTCTTAATTTACTTTGCAGAAATTTTGTGCATATAATTGTTGTCCCAGCACACAAGCTGTAATGGGTCAAGTGCTGAGCGTGGCGTAAGGAATTTTTTTGAGCATTGGTGTAGCAAATCTTGTATACTCGGTGTTCAAATAAGATAGACCTTTTGGCTATAAGACAAAGCCATGTTCTCTGCAGTACTTTTGTTAACAAAAAAATACATCTTTTGGTTCGAAAAATGCAGTACTGAACTAACCAAATTTTGGCAATTTCAGAAAATATAACAGTTGCCACGTTTAATACACCTCGGTGTGCAGCACATCTCTGCACTTAGGTCAAGTTTATATCTAATAGTTCAATCTGGCTAAAGGAAGTGGGATGTAACGGTTTTAATTCTGGAGACTTATTTTCCATCGTTTTTTTATATATAGATATGTCCAATGTGTACACCACCTTGAGTGCAGTAGCAAGAAGACTTTTAACTTAAGCTGCCCTACGTGACAGAGCGTGAAGTGGCGTAGGGCTGATCACGACAATCTCTTTTGAATACGAGTGTAGTTCTCTTGTCAGGTGACCCAACAGGAGTTGAGTGACTATTGCCGGACATTCGAGCAGAAGATCGCCTCCTTCCTGCAGCCCACCATCAAGATCACGGAAGAAGAGTACAGCAAGCTGGGCCACAAGGACCCCGATGTGTATCCTTTATTAACTGGATTAGTGCCTGAAGACTTTAAAGCTAACTAGGGGAGGTATAATACAGTAAAACCTTGTACCTAATATGAAGGGAAGACCCCCCCCATTTTGTACCTGTAGAGCCGTTTTCACCGTGGCCCACATTTTAACTGACTTACGAAGAAATCTTGGTTTGCAGATGACACTCAAACTTATATTAGCCGATGACGCGGTGGCTGCTGATCGCGTTATCCTCTTTATAAGTGAGAGTGGGTTACGGCCAGCGAACATTGACTCAACACTAGTTCGTTTTTTGAATGATTACTTTTTTCTTTTTCCGAAATTTTTGTTTATTCTTATAATTATTATTTTTATTTAATTTTTTGTTTTATTAATTTTAGGTCTTTTCAAATTTAGGTGTCCACCTCTAAATTTTAAATTCAATTCCAAATTTGTATTCTTTTAATCTGTGTTAAGAAGGGCAGATGACCTCGTAGTTCCACCCCTTAAAACAACAATAACTAACTCGTTAATTCGAAGTGATTGAGACAGAAAAAAGTGGACTTCGAATGACAGATTTTAGAATTACCCGAACTACACACCCACCTGCAAAAACACCCAAAAACTTTAACCTTTTGATCAGTGAGTTTTTGCTGACACTTACAGGCTACCAGGAGTGAGTTTTTTCGTGAAAAATTGCAGTTCTCAATTTTAAGTTATTTTGAGTCTAACTTTTCTCTATTAATAAAGTTACAAAAATTTACATTGATGGTACATAACTGATACCCTCAATTTAATTGAAACCAGGGGCGTAGAAAATATTTTTCTCAAAAATACTGAAAGGAAATTGAAAAACATAATTACTTTCTATATTTGATCAAGTTTGTATCCCATACAACACGACTTAATTTTATATCAGTTTCACCTAGGCTTTCAAAATGTCTTTAGGGTATGGTACTCTTCAAAACAGGGGTGTACACAGAGGGGTCTATCACACTCAACACACATCCACTTAGTGTCTGTTCTTTTGGTTGGTCTCTTCTTTGTGTGCTGACACACAAAACGCCTCCGTTGCGGCTTCTGCTTTGATTGTGTTGGAGGTACTGGTTTAGGGAAATGACGTCCAGAAAGTCTCAAGCAGTCTCCTCCTGAAGGTGGTCGACCTCCTTTTGTTGGCTTCCTCTCCACTGCAAATTCCTCTAGCAGCTGATCTATGAGGCAGAGTCGGAATTCACTAAGCTGTGGATTTTTTCCAGTCTTCATCTT
This sequence comes from Meconema thalassinum, assembly GCA_946902985.2. NCBI lineage: Eukaryota > Metazoa > Arthropoda > Insecta > Orthoptera > Tettigoniidae > Meconema > Meconema thalassinum. Next base: position 123,617,074 of record OX336395.1, read on the forward strand.
GTAAATATTGTAAGAGTTCAGCACTGAAATGTCAATCAAGTAAAAAAAACAACTTGACATACCACTTCAGTGTTTTCCTGACATTTGCAGTGAAACTGATTTGCATATCAGCTTTGTCAATTGGACCCATGTTCACATTATAATCCAGTACACTCAAAGGTTTCATTTTCTTCTGACCTGTGGTGTGGTCTGTTTTGTCGGTTTCTACCATCACGTTCTCGTGTATAGTAGTAAGCATAGTAACATCACTTTTGTCGTGCCATCTTTGCGCCAGCATATCATTGGTGTGCCGTGAAATACATTCCCCCTTTTGAATTTTCTTCGGGAAATCTGGCATCCATTTTCTGTTTTTTTCTGACTGTGCCACATGCTCCAGTATTTTCCTTGTGTAGGTACTCAAAAAGATCTGGGCTTGTGTACCAGTTGTCGACATACAGGTTGTGGCCTTTACCAATGTAAGGTGCTGTTAGAGTTTTGACAACTGACCCAGACACTCCAAGTTTTTCATCATGTTCAATTTCTGTATCCTTTCCCGTATAAGCAATAAAATCATTGATAAACCCAGTTTCACAGTCACAAAGTATAAACACCTTTATGCCAAACCTGTGTAGCTTTGATGGAATGTACTGTTTCCATTTTAGGCTACCTTTCCAAGCAACTAGGCTCTCGTCAATAGAGATCTTTTGGAAGGGATAGAATATAGATCGGAATTTCTCTCTCAAATAGTTTATTATAGGCCTAATTTTATAAAGTCTGTCACCTGGGGGTTGAAGATTGTTGTCAGAAATGTGAAGCAGTCTTAGAATGAGGGAGAAATTGTCGAGAGAGAACACTTTACCGAACATCGGAGTTTCGATCAATTTATTTGTCGACCAATAGTCTTTCATCCTGTTTTTCTTCACATGGCCCATCAACAATACAGTTGCCAGGAAAACATAAAGAGTCTCTACGGTTATGCCTTGCCACTTATGTAATTTCGACTTTTCCTTTACGTCCGTATTTTCCATAACAAATATGTAGTAGTTGTTCATTTCTGACACTATCAAGTTCATAATATTACGGTCAACAACTACTTTGAAAATCGACACTTCAATTCTTGAATCATTGTCATTATCATTCACATGAAGATTATCACTAATGCCTGAATTTGATGCATCAAAATTAGCAGAAAGCGTAGGAAGAAACCTACCTATAGAAGTCCACTTCCTTCCTTCAGTGTGAACAGCTGACAGCTTAGCCTTCTTTGCGACAGCAGGCTGCACTTCGTCCTCAATTTCTATGTCATCGTCTTCCGAGGAATGACCAATTTCACTCACATCGGACACAATACAATCACTATCACCATCATAAATATCAACTTCATCGTCAGACTCCTCATTAGTCAAAATATTACTTATATCTTGCGGAGCAAGCGCGCCTCCTCGACTCGACCCCGCCATTTAGCACGTGTATATGTTGACAATCAGAGAGTAATGGAGTTTGTTTCCACGGAAACCCGAGATGAGGGAAAAGAAACAAAATGTGTATTGTCAAGGAATAGTTGTGCAGTGCACTCACAGGAAACAACAATAGAAAACAGTTCTCGTGTGTTGTACTTCGTAGCAGAATCGCTTAAGAAGTTAGGTTACGTGACTGCAGATGCCGGGACAGAACTTCATCACAGAACATACGAGATGTGATAAAACACGGAATAACGTTTGCTGAACATGTCAATCATCTTCCAACATTGATCTAAAGACCCGCCAGTACAATGTCAGGCTACAATTTCAAACATTCCCCATGAAACGTGATTAGACGGCGGTACTGTTTAGGCGCGAACTTCGAGAACGTCAATAGACGGCAGTACTCCCGTGGGCCACGCACAACAGTGCCGTAAATAGACGGCAGTACTGATCATTGGGTTAAACCTTGCGACCAATGGAAACATGCAATTACTGATATGGCTTTTTGCAACTCTTGATTAATAATCTATCCGGCGGCTTCGGTGGCGTAGTTGGTAGCATGCTGAGCTTCTATGCCCAAGATCACTTGTTCAAACCCGATAAGGCGGTCCGGGTTCGATTCCCGGTCAATGCATGTGAGATTTTCGAAGTGAAATGCCATGTCCTGTGGTTCGGATTCCACGTAAAAAGGAGGTCCCGTGGCTCATAATCATAAGATTCACGGTCACGTAAAACTACAATCTTCCTTTTTCAAACCCGATATTCTAAGAGCAATAAAAAATCCCTCAGTATACCTTCGGAGGGGAAGTAAAGCCAGCGGGCCCATTAGAGATTTGTATGGCATGTAAAAATACCTTCCGCTAAATACAATTGTGTGAAGCTAAATTTGTAGGTTAGCTTTGATTAACACTCTCTAAGTTCCAGGGTTCTCTGCTAGGTGCCGGTTGCGGTTGCATCTAGTAGTCAAGTTCACAGCTAGGTGTTGTTGATGGTAGCAAAAGTAGGAACTAGATGAAATTGATCATCTGCAGTCCTTACCTGAATTACAGATAACACGCACTAATACAGCCATCACAATTAACACCGGTTATCAGACGGATTCTACATACACCCAAAGTACACGGGGCTACATGGCCACATTGCCCCAGCCCCTAAACTGAGGAACCAACCAATAATCTATCCAACAACAGCATCTGAATTATACTCAAATGCAGTGGTATACATGGAGAAATTATTGGACGACTTGAAACTCGACCTTGTACAGTATCCCAGGGGTATGCACCCCTTGGAGACCATCCCCCCGGCATCTGGCTAAATCCCCTAAATGGCAACTCTTGGAAAGCCGGGGCAACATCCATTAATACCGTAAGGACAGCTTGCTACTCCATAAAGCAGCTCAAGCCTTACGTAATCATTACACTCAGCGACATAGTACTAACTGGGCCAATACATTGCTGACAGCAGGGCGTCAGAAGGTATAAGAAGACGTCCTAATGAGGTCAAATGCTCTCTCCATTGTCAGTGCTCCATCGAGACGGCCGAAGCTACGCTGGTGTCAACCGAGGTGAGTCAGTCAATCGTGTTCAGAATTCCTACTTTGTAACCTGTAACCCAACAACTTGTATCACATTTTAAACATAATTTCATTCCCTACAAGGGACTCACTATCAGAATCACAGACCAATAAAACACTTGGTCCACACTCTACACTAGCATTACTGTTATACGCCTCTTTACATCCCAACGCCCTTCCTTATTCCCGTCACGTAAAGACGTGACAGACAGCAGTCTATTAGCGCCAACTTAAGTACTTTCGTATTCCCCGAGCCGGCCCGGCTGCAAGCGAGCAGCGCGTGCCACTCAGCTGATACAAGCAGATTCAATTACGTAATAAGCAGTCAGCTAAGCGACCAGTACAGCGACCCTTTGCAGTGGGTCCCATCCCTTCAAACGCTACCACATTATTTATAGGAACGCCCCCTAGTTCCTAGCACACCACAACACTCTACACTGGTCAGCTTACCCTGACAAGGGAAGCTACCCTTTTAGGCACCACTTTATAAATTAATACAGCAACTCTCCCTTTTAGATCCACCCCCAAATAAGGGATCTAAAACACTGGTGGAGGCGCGGTCCTACGCACAGTAGAACGGGACTCAATCAACGAGCCCTCGTAGGAAAAACGACCCCTTCCGTACCGCAAAAAGCCAAGCAAATAGAGAAATTTTTTTTTAACCTCATATTGCGTCACACATTCTTTTTTATTATTAAATGTCCACATTTAGAACTACATTAAGAGACTTTGCACACCATTTGTCGGCTAGTACAACTCCACTCCTGCCGAAGCTAAAGATTAAGAACGGTGACTTAATAACTGACCAGACTGCAGTACAACTTCTCAGGGACCTTGAATTCCAGACAGCACAGATCCGTGCTCAACACCCTGCCGCTGCAGCACAAGTTATACATTTTACACGGTCCCAGGCCAGTGAATACACACAAGAGTCGCCGGTATCCAGCGATAGTGAGGTAGATTGCCTGCCAACACTCCATCCCCTATTGTTACAGCAACTGCAGATCACAGAGCAGAAAGCCAGTAACCTGCTCGAGCGCATTTCAGAGCTATTAGAAACAGACACTATTAAAGACAATAGTCACGCGACAGAAGCGGTTCTTGACATCCACACTATTTTGGAGACAATAAAACAGGATTTAGACAGAACCGTACACATAGTCGAATCCACACAGTACGACAACACACCAGCCATAAGTACAGACATATCAGGTGACGAGCCACCTGGTAACGTAACACAGGCGTCGTACACGGGAAGCGAGGCTAATTCCCCTCTAAACAGCCCAAACACCTCGACACACAGCCAACGAAACTCACACGAGAACGACATGAATAGACACACTGAGTACCCCATGATCCACCCCACAAAGTTCACGGGGGAAGGCCAGGATCCCGAGGAATACCTCAAGGCCTTCAATAGAACGGCACGGATCAATGGTTGGAGCGAGGAAGTTAGAAAACGGCTCCTTCCTGCTTACCTCACGAAGGCGGCCATGACGTGGTATGAGCTCCATGAGGACACACTAGAAGCTGCCACATGGGAGGAAACCGCTTTACTCTTAAAGGAGGAGTTCCAGCTCATACCAGACGATGACGATCTCTATGACCAGATCAGACAGAGGTCACCGGGACCCAAAGAGAGCGCCCAGGCATACATCAATGTTAAATTGATAATGTGCGAAAAGTACAATGCAGCAATGACAAACAAACAGAAAGTCAAGCTGTTAATGCAGGGCCTCAGACCAGCCATAGTAGAAAAGCTATGCATTATGAACAACCTCACGGTCCAACATATGTTGAATAACATAAAGACCATAGAGGAGGGGAGAAAGATCACGGAAAAGGCTACGGAAAAAGCCGTGGATCTGCACTTCCAAACTCAGAAGGACGACACTAGCGCAAAAATGGACGAATTAGTGGACAGGATGGAGAAACTGACTATAGCTGCCATCCAAGCGGGTGAAAGGCCGCCAAGGGATGAGCAAGCAGACACACGAGAACACTATCATACTGAGAGGGACAGGGGGTACACGGAGAGGAGACGCTACGGGAGGGAAGAAAATTACTACCCTCCACAGCGGCCAACAACACCTCCCCCACAGGATAGGCCACACTACCCTCCGCGGTACTCACCGATAGCATACACGGACACAGAGCCGACATACCCCTCAAGGCGTTCACCATCTCCGTACACACGGGAGTACTACCCTGAGGAGTACGACCACGACATCCCCCGACGAAACAGCCCGCCCCCACGCAGCCAAGGTTATGCAGCCCCGCAGTACAGGGGAAATGGGGAATATCGGGAGAACCAGCCCCCACGCAGCCAAGGTTATGCAGCCCCGCAGTACAGGGGAAATGTGGAACATCGGGAGAACCCGCCCCCACGCAGCCAAGGTTATGCAGCCCCGCAGTACAGGGGAAATGTGGAATATCGGGAGAACCCGCCCCCACGCAGCCAAGGCTATGCGGCCCCGCAGTACAAGGGAAAATGGGAACAGCGAGAAAACCCACCCTCGACCAGACAGGGGTATGCAGCTGACCAATATAGGGAAAAGGGGAACCGACGGGAACACCCGCCCCAACAGCAGCAGACATACACCCCACCCTGGCGGAGACAGAATAACGGACAACAGGGCAATAACCGACAAGGAAGAAAACCCACTAGAGAAAGGGACAACATAGACAAACACACGAAGGGCCCGGAACACTACCCCCTCCCAGACGAATACCCGAGGGAGTTCAGGGATGAAGCACCCCGCCGGACAGACAGGGGGGCAATACGCCCTACACCTACTTACACACCGCAAACGGGGGGTTGGCGCAGCCACCCCGAGGGGGGGCGCACATACAGTACAGGTAGGCGTACACCCACATTTTCAAAAAACGCCTAGACGGGGAGGTTCGGCTAGCCGATGAAGCAGCTGAGGTTCCTCCCCCAACACAACACAAGAAAGGCCCTTCCCCCAAGAAAACTCGTAAGAGTAAGGGGAAGAAGCAGCCAGCTAAAACTAAGGCTGACGATCCGCCCCCGGACCGTTTCCAAACACACCCCGTGCAAGGAGACGGCAACTGTCTGTTTAGGGCCATGAGCTTCCTAATCCGGAATACCGAGGATTATCATGGGGACTACAGACAGAAAACGGTCAAACATATCTTGGCCAACTGGAAAGAGTACCGGGACTTTGTGTCGGACGAGCGGGAGAACCCATTCCAGACCGGGGCGGATTACCGAAAATACATGGGCAAGGACGGCACCTATGGCAGTGCCGTAGAGGTAACCGCTCTCGGCAAGGTGCTCAAAGCCAACATCCATGTATACACGGATGTACACTCGCCTCCGCTATTCTCAACTGCGGGATTCAATAGGGACCTACACGTACTTTTCACAGGAAACCCTAGGGCGGGACATTACACACCCCTCACGATCAAAAGCAAACAGCCCGAGAACACGCCCACACCCTCCCAACAGAAAACCCTACCCCCTTCACCACAACACAGGGGGGGAATTGACCACACACAGGCGCATGACGCGAGTTCGCTCGGCATGGGGAAGCCAGCAACAGGAGTCGAACTCGCGACCGCCTGGAACAAAAGGCGGGGTCACACGGGCAAGCTCAGGGTTACATTTGCAGACACACCTTCCCGAGAGGAAGAAACCAACAACAACACAACTACACAAAGGCTGGGAACGATTAATACACTAAACGTTCGCCAGCAGACTCCTAGTCTCACAGCAAGACCGGTTAAAGGAGCTGGCAAGGTACTTGGCAAACGCACTTTGCTGACCTGGGCAAAGTACTCAGGACAGGAAGTAAGCCGAGAGGCGAAGCGTGCTAGGTACGATAAACGGACAGATCCATGCCTCCCCAGCACAAATGTCACTCCGGCAACAACAACAACATACATCTTACACAACACATCGGTGCAGGGCAGTGGATTTCAGGTATCGGCCCTCACGATACACGCCACCATAAATGGCCACAAAGTGCAGGCCCTAATCGATACCGGGGCTGCCGTAAGTTGTGTTAATAGCCGACACATTGCCGAGGCGCAAATACAAGGTGTCACGGGGGACATCCGGCTGGTAGCGGCCAATGCTCAGACGTTAGAAAACATGGGAGTGGCAAACATACATATTAGGATAGACCATTTTGCCACAACGCACCCCATGTTCGTTATCGAACACCTTTCTGCGTCAGCCATAATTGGTATGGATTTTCTCGCTAGGTATGAGGCTAGCATAAATTTCGCTAGTGGTCAGATGCTTTTAAAGCACGACCAGAGGCTCACCACACATCCCATGGTATACACCAGGAACAAAGATGGGATTCGAGCGGAGCGAGAAAACCACGAGCATCAGGCCCCTACACTGCACACTATCAGCCAATACACAAACACACACACGGATAAGGCGGCCAACCAGAACCACACGCAGGACCTGACCCCGGAGCAAAATAAAAGGCTCACGGAGCTCCTAGAGACCAACAGAGATATTTTTGCCCACTCAATGAAGGATCTCGCTGTGACAGACCTCATTGAACACCACGTCACACTCACTAGTGACCGACCAGTACACCAGCCTCCCTTCAGAGTGAGCCAGAAGGAGAGACATGCCATCGATGCCCAAATCTCAGAGATGCTCGAGGCAGGGGTCATTGTTCCAGTTATTTCTAACTACTCCTCTCCAGTTCTGCTGACCAAAAAGAGGGACGGATCGCACAGATTTTGTACTGACTACAGGAGGCTCAATAAGTTAGTCGAAAATGATAGTTATCCACTACCAAGGGCAGACACCTATTTGGACGCCCTTGGTGGAGCTAGCTGGTTCAGTTCGATGGATTGCTATAGTGGATTCTATTCAATCCCCGTCTATGAACCAGATAGGCACAAGCTGGCGTTCGTTACAGAGAACGGACTATTTACCTACACCCGTTTACCAATGGGTCTCCGTAACGCCAGCCAAATCTTCCAAAAGCTAGTGGATAAGACATTTTCAGGGCTTAAATGGCGTTCCGTATTAGTGTACGTGGATGACATAACGGTCTTCTCCAACACTTTTGACGAACACATCGTACATTTGGAGGAGGCTTTCGCAAGGATCAGAGAAGCTAAACTAAGGCTTAAACCTGCGAAATGTCAATTTGCCAGACAGCAAATTACCATATTGGGCCATATTGTCAATAGGGAGGGCATTATTCCCGACCCAGCTAAGACTGACGCAATAACGAACATCCCAATGCCCACAAATTTGAAACAATTGCGCAGTTTTATTGGCTTGGCTTCGTACTATCGCAAGCATATCTATAGATTTGCACACATCGCCCATCCACTAACTGAACTCACACGTGAAAGAACGCCCTTCAGCATCACGCAGGAACACATAGATGCCTTCAACACACTGAAGCAACTATTGACCTCACCGCCCTTACTGCAACACTTCCACAGTGATAGGCCCACATTCTTACACGTGGATGCCAGCCTGTATGGGTTGGGGGCGGCCCTATTGCAGGAAGACACCGAAGGGCGTAAACGGCCCGTCGCCTATGCTAGCAGGAAGCTAACGGCCGTTGAGACTAGATACTCTGCCACAGAGCGGGAAATGCTGGCATTTTCGTGGGGAGTGAACTATTTTAGGGTATACCTCTATGGTATCAAGTTCACGGTAGTGACTGACCACGCGAGCTTGCTTTTTTGGGACAAATTTAAAAACCCAAATTCGCGCCTCAACAGGTTTATATTCCGCCTGTATGAATATGATTTCGTGGTCAAACACAAGAAAGGTGCTACACACCTAGACGCAGATGGGTTGTCTAGGCTGCCAGTAGCCGATCCCCCGGATGACAGTAAGGACCACGACTGGGACGATATGCCCACCTTTGCCCTGACGGTGGTTGACATCAAACAGGAGCAAGAAAGTGATCCGCACTTGAAACAGATTCTATTGGCACTAGAAGACTTGGATAAAGTGGACTACAAGACAGCACGGCTGTCTAGGCGATTTTTCCTAGACAAAGACGGGGTACTGAAATTTAAGCCCACAACCATGCACGATAGCGCACCTATAGCGGTTCCGGAATCATTGAGAGAAAATATCATGATCGGACACCATAATAGCCCACTAGCAGGGGCACACTTAGGTACGCATAAAACTTACCTTAGAATCCGTGACAAGTACTATTGGGTAAACATGAAGGCCGACATAGATACCTTTGTCAAGACATGTCACACCTGCCAACGATTCAAAACAAGACCTGGCAAGCCTCATGGACTACTCAACCCAATTCCCGTGGGAGAGTTATTTCACAGAGTCGGAATAGATGTGAAAGGCCCCATTACCACAAGTCAAAAAGGTAATAAATATATCCTGGTGGCCACCGAGTATCTCACACGATACATGATTACAAAGGCTGTTCCCAAAGCAGACACGAACAGCATAGCCGAATTTCTATTTGACATAATTACACGATATGGCCTATTCCAAACCTTATTATCCGACAGAGGTACTATTTTCACCTCGAGAGTGCTCCAACAGTTTCTGGAGATACTCAGGATTAAGGCATACACTACCACGAGTTTTTCCCCGCAAACCAACGGACTCACGGAGAGTATGAACAAAATACTTGGAATAGCGCTGGCTAAATTTACAGAGGACGCAGGGACAGACTGGGACGAATACCTGCAAAGTATTACTTTTAGTTATAATACCTCTGTATCTACGGCTACGAAACACTCTCCACACTTCCTACTGCACGGATACACACCCAGAAGTCCCATAGACAATATATGTATCCCACAGGACGCCCACACAGACAATGCGGCTCGGCTAGAGCATTTGCAGATAGCCCGCATGGACGCTAGAAAAAACATAGCCGAGGCCCAGAAAAAACAAAAAGAGCGGTACGACCGGAATAGAAAGACCGTGGAATACACACCCGGGCAATTGGTCATGGTCTCCAATCATGCCCGTAAGAAGAACGTGTCCGAATTCCTCCTACCACGATGGGCAGGTCCCTTCAAAGTCTGCAGGAAGGTATCTGACCTAAATTATATAGTGAACGTGCGCCATGGGAGGAAACTCATAAAGGACACTATTCACGCCCGCCGGATGAAGGCATATCACACACGTAAAGCTCACACACCTACACGTAAAGGCGGGCACACTACTAAGAGAAAAGGAAACGGTCCCGCTGGCACACGTGGGAAGAAAGCCAAGAAATAGCCCACTGACCGCACCGGGATACGATCCTAACACCCCACAGAACTGTCCCGGAGACACGCGGGCATAATGACATTTCGTACCATTGTAGGGACATAATCGAACCACGGCACAGTAACACACAAGCGGGGACACAAAAATAGTTAGTAGAAGGTTCTTTTCCATTACGAAAAGCCTGCCCGCAATTACAATGGACAGCTATCAGGTTCCCACATACGCGTGCCGGAAGCAAAAAGCACGGACATACAGCGTTATCAAGACAAGTAACGAGCGTGCGCACAGGACATTGCAATCCGATACCGCCATGCTCAGCAACAACGCAGGCCTCAGTGATAACCTGCCAGCTTACAGACAACAGCTCTCAGAGCGGAACGCACGGCATCATTCACGCCCGATTTGGAGACCCTATATCTTCCAAAATTACACTACGAGGGGAAATCAAAAACATACAAACTCTACACAGGTATGCATGCTTTCATTTGCGCATTGCACATCCACGGGAACATGCCATATTATATGCGGCACGGAAATGATCACACCAAGTCTTTACAGACAACCGGATTCGAACCCATGACCACACACCACACGCGTACCAAAAACTAACTATCCAATGGTATTTTTGGTACACGGAACACAAGCAAAAACCACACTGGGAAAGCCCCAAGCCCTGTCACACAACGCAAACATAAAACACAGAGAATGACATAAGGTCACGGGTCTGAGTTCCAGTGAAAATTTAGACACAAAGGGAAACAGCTATTCAGGCGTCCAATCATACTGAAGGGGGCCCATACAAATGCATGTACAGGGAATACTACATTTCCTCCCACCAAAAGCCAGACATAAAATTTCGGATTACACCAGAGATAGGGAATACATTTCACAAACACAGGTAGGAAAATTTCGCAAGACACAAGTCTTAGGGAACAATGGCCACACGACGTCATTACCTAACTAGGGCGAATTGCTACATTAGACCGCTAGGAATCCAAAACAATGACCACACTTGCATTCGTGCAGGAAGGCACATACCAGCGGATGACAAACAGTAACTTCCCGGCCTGGTATTGCACATACTAACTGCTGACAGCAGACTAGTTACACTGCAATAATGCGGTGACGAGACACTATTGCGTTGCGCCAGTGACCATGAAATTACAAACACATAACAATTATAATACCATACATTTTTTTCTCCACACTGCAGAAACATTTGGCAATGGACAAGACGTGACACAGCGGAACCTATCCTGGGCCTCAAGGGCACGTTCGCAAAGACGTTGAAAGGCCACGGGCGCTTCCCGCCCAGACACAATATACACAGTAGGACTTAGCCTTATAACAGACCAACCGTCCGCGTGGTGTAGCGGGACATAGTCACACACACGCACACGCACTCAACAGTTAGGAGCGAACACAGACAAGATCTCCCCCCTAATAACTTCTCTTATCGCTCGTAAGGCATAGGAGTCATTACAGATGACTAGCACATGACCAGTCGCATTACGACCACTGGCCACATCTACACTGCAAATGGCCGACCAGGTTAGGTCATGCAGCTCTACTATCCCAAGGCGCGGATAGAAAGCCAACATGGACCAAGGGAGGACGACAGGAGAACAGGCTACCAGCGTACCACCTTACTCCCTTCCCATAACCTTCTCACGCCCAACATAAACAACGCAACCACATCTACACGACCAAAAACAGCTACACTACATTACAAAATACACACGGGTTGATGGACTTCATGCGTCTAAAAAAGCAGGCATGCTACGCCTTGCGTCCCAATGCTAACACCTGAGTATTAGGGGTGTGTCAGCAAACATTAGAGAAGCATAATGCGCCTCTCCAAATGAGAGAGGAGGCCATAGATATATACTAACCATTCTTTAGTACTTAAACACTCCCGCATGAAAGGGATATATTGGAATTATGCCCCATCCTACACCTATCCGTACATGAAGGCAGAAACTTCATATCCAGACACATGCATGAGTATCCCATCCGTTTACCAGGGATTTTAATATCAAACCTGCATGAATTTTCGTATTTTTGCAATCCCGGGAATTGCCTCCCCAATCCACTCACTATAGGAGCATCCCAACGCCACCACCGGTTCTAGGCCACCACTAACGTGGAACCCAAAGGTGCGCAAACCCTTCCTACCATGCTTTAAGCCCACTCAACAAATAACTACCCCCAAATCCTAATAACAGGGTACCTGACATTACAGACCCTACTAACACCTCCATTAAGGTAAAGAAAGCATTATTGCTGGAAAGCTGACATAGCGATGGTAGGCCAGAAGTAGCCTATGTACTTAGAAGATCTACAACCCCGCTACACTGGAAATATTTTACATTTTAACACAGAGATTACACTATTTACACAGGTTACGCTACATTTTTTTTTTCTCTTACAAAGGAATCTGATACGGTATGATGGTTGACAACGGTGTAAGCCAAAGGTCAGGAGAACCACACTTTGAGAGATGGGGAAGGCGATGTGGACCCTTCCCCAGTTGGCGCGACAGCGCAGCGACCTCACTTAACTGACGACTAGACCAAACAGACGAACTACGTAAGGTCAAAGCATTCGCGGCCTGGTCGGGCAAGCTCTGGAATCCTAGGTGCGCATAAACCGCCCCTGGGAGGAAGGGATGCTAAACCCACTTTGTGCCACGGTCGTCGAAGCCAAGACCTGCAGGGAGACTTTCTGAGAATGGCGGGAGAAATAGCTCACTCCGCGCCGGCCTCGGGAGCTATCCCTAGAGACGACCCCATTATGACTAGACTTCTAGTTAAGTTTAAATTTAAGTAGGCACGGCTTCCATAGCGGGAAGCAAAACTCCTGTGCGTTGGAGCATACTACGGCGGCCCATAGAGGCAAATTTATATATCAATGCGAAAATGCATACTACGGCGGCCCATAGAGGCAAATTTATATATCAATGCGAAAATGCATACTACGGCGGCCCATAGAGGCAAATATCACTGCGAAAGCAGATTGCGACGGCCGATTAAGGCGAAGACAATATTATGCCATTGGACCACACTGTCCAATGCCCACATAAATGGCGACGCAACGGGCAACCAGAGGGCATTAAGAAAGGGGCATTGCGCGCCCCTCACAGGAGCCAAGTGGGCGGCTCAACTATGATAAATCGGAACAGCAAACGGGCATGAACAAGGAAGTTACAGCGGGCGAAACGGTTAGCTTAGTGGCACCGTAAGCGCCTGCGAATAGATTAGTCCTAGTAATAGACGTCGACACCTAGAGTTAAGGGGACGGAATCTAGCGACCCTAGAGACAACCGGTGTTTCTGGGGCTCGTGCGGGTGGTGATCTGGGGATTTAATTGCCCCAGGCGATCGTCCTAGGCCAAATTTAGTTGTAAGACGGTTGCATTTGACACGCAACCTAGGATTAAGCAAATTTATTCACCGCTGTTGCCAGCTATGGCGCAGCACATTTCGGCAATAGATTAAGGCAACCCTCTCGGCTTAGTAATAGTTTTTTTTTATTATTAGACCATAATTAAGTTAGATAGTATTAAGTAACGCCGATCGGCACTCGGTGACTATAAATCCGTTACCGAGGTAAGCCCGACAATACTTAGGATAAACTAGGTTAAAATAGGCATAATCAAAGTGGAATATATCGGCACCCGGTAACCACAATTCCGCTACCGGGGTAAGACCAACTACATATTATTTACGGCATTACGGCACCGTATAGGGTAAGTCCGGCCTTGCAGCTAAGTAACATTAATCATGCTATTTTTTTCAGTGAAAGAAGAGCTTCAACCAGTACTAATATGTTTTTTCTAAACCTCGCCATTTTTTTTCACAGGCCTCGTCACCAGATACAGGAAACTGGTGACAGGAATTTCACTACCATATTGCAGTGGCATATTATTTACAGCATGCCATGATGTGTACTATTTTATTTTTATTTTTCAACGTGCACTAATCCCGACACACTCGCAAACACTCACCACATTTTTCTTTTTCAGCTACACACTCCAAAATAAATCTGCACAGCAGGACTGGTGCCTGTGGGGTACCAGGCTTACTGGCAGATCAACTAAAATTTAAACACATAAAGCGTCAAAATGCGACGCAGATTACGACAATGAGGGCGCAACCGATTTGTGGCAGTGACTCTCATTGTCAAGTGTGAAAGCATTCACCCACAGAGGATGCTTCACAGATTAGGTATTAAGCATACATGCAAGCGGTACGACCACTATACCGTACCAAGGAGTGGCCGTACAGAATCAGCCGTGAGACGGCAAGAGTACGTACAGACGGGTAGCGTGCACGCGAGGTACCTCACAACAACTATAATAATAAGGGATTAGCGCGATTAAGTAGACATAAGACCACTGTAATTACTAATTTTTAAGGATAAACTTTATACAATTTTTCCAATAAGGTCATTGTAATTTATAATTTTTTTCAGGATACACTTTATACAATTATACACTATATATCTTTTTGTTTGTGTATCAAGATGCCAATGTACATAATATGTATGATTTGTTTTCTTTCATCTTTCCTTCTTCTAACTTCCCCATTTGTCAGGGTGTTCCGTTTTTTTCCCAAACCAATAAACGTCTTTTGAATATTTCCCTTAAATGATACCCTGGAACACCCATTTTTCTATTTTCTTCCACCTTTCTTATTGCAGGGAGCACTTTTTCCCTAAGATAGGGCGGACGACGCCATCATCCGTTCGGCCCTGGGTTTTTCCTCCCTGCAAAACTATGTAACACATCACCATCAGAAACCATGTTTTTTTTTTAAACTAGCAATATGCCAGCAATAACAAAGGCAATTTTTTTTTTACATGTCGAATTTATTTTAACGTTAAATTTTTCTCAAAATGTCATTTTTTTCCCAATGTTAATCAAATCTTTCGCAATGTCAATTTTTTTTTGTTTGTTCTTTCACAATGTCAATGTATACATATATTTGTAAATCCCATAACCCTCCCCTCTGAACACGGGCTGACCTCACACCCACACTTCGATACGACGCCACCAGGAGATACGAGGGGGTTCCAAGGACCACTACGTCAACATCCCAACTTCCAGTTCCGTTCCCGTTCGCGAGGACGCGAACAAATGAAGGAAGACTCTTGTACAGTATCCCAGGGGTATGCACCCCTTGGAGACCATCCCCCCGGCATCTGGCTAAATCCCCTAAATGGCAACTCTTGGAAAGCCGGGGCAACATCCATTAATACCGTAAGGACAGCTTGCTACTCCATAAAGCAGCTCAAGCCTTACGTAATCATTACACTCAGCGACATAGTACTAACTGGGCCAATACATTGCTGACAGCAGGGCGTCAGAAGGTATAAGAAGACGTCCTAATGAGGTCAAATGCTCTCTCCATTGTCAGTGCTCCATCGAGACGGCCGAAGCTACGCTGGGGTCAACCGAGGTGAGTCAGTCAATCGTGTTCAGAATTCCTACTTTGTAACCTGTAACCCAACAACTTGTATCACATTTTAAACATAATTTCATTCCCTACAAGGGACTCACTATCAGAATCACAGACCAATAAAACACTTGGTCCACACTCTACACTAGCATTACTGTTATACGCCTCTTTACATCCCAACGCCCTTCCTTATTCCCGTCACGTAAAGACGTGACAGACAGCAGTCTATTAGCGCCAACTTAAGTACTTTCGTATTCCCCGAGCCGGCCCGGCTGCAAGCGAGCAGCGCGTGCCACTCAGCTGATACAAGCAGATTCAATTACGTAATAAGCAGTCAGCTAAGCGACCAGTACAGCGACCCTTTGCAGTGGGTCCCATCCCTTCAAACGCTACCACATTATTTATAGGAACGCCCCCTAGTTCCTAGCACACCACAACACTCTACACTGGTCAGCTTACCCTGACAAGGGAAGCTACCCTTTTAGGCACCACTTTATAAATTAATACAGCAACTCTCCCTTTTAGATCCACCCCCAAATAAGGGATCTAAAACAACCTACAGTGTGCGCACAAAGTCCGTATACCCCTACTCATCATTATTATTATTATTATTATTATTATTATTTATTTCTAATGTAAGTACATATACATTTGTACTTACATCTTAGGAATCTAAAACATCTGTGTGGATTTGAACGGAGATTGTTCGATAGTTTTTACCACAACAGCACAAAGTTCACAAGTCTGGTGGATGGTCTTCCTCTACTCGGCACGCCGTGAACACTGCAGTTAAAAAGGCTTTTTCTTTCCCACGCTAACAACGTCTTCTTTCATAATGTCAGTAATTGAGGTCAGTATTGACTATGTATTAGAAAGAAATAAAGGGAATGTCTGCCTTTTCAATACATATATTAAACCTACTCACAGGTACATGTTTCGAAGGTTTGTTAACTCCCCCTTCCTCAGCCTGTACAATAAATATCAAAGATTGATTTCCTTTACAAGTACATAAGTGACATGAATACTGTTTATGAAATAAATAATGCGAAGTTCATCAATCCATTGTTTTCGACTCTCCATAGAAGATCTTCTTATTGGATTTCTAGGCCTGGGTGTAGTAAAAACCGCTGAATCAGGCCGGTGGTGTTGGCCGTTGTTTGGTTGCGTCATCGTAGGTTCTAACTAGTCTCCTTTGCTACCCTTGGTGAACATCCTGGCAAAGAAACCAAAGAATCCCTGCAGCCATGCCATGCCCCACCGTATGTGGTGCGCTTGGGCGTGAACATCAGCAGATCAAAAGCGTGTCTCGTAAATATCACTCCTTTGATTGTCCAAAAACATGCTACCAGAAGGGGAAGGGAATAGAGGACGGGAGTAAAGACTAAGGAAAAATAAATGTGGATGTTTATGATGTGCCGTTGGCCGTGTTGTTTTTTTTTCTCCTTTCGGGTAGATGAATGCGAAAGATGAGGTATAATCATTATTGAATTTGGAAAAATAAATGGTATGAATGGTGGAATACAACTGATCAATTTATCTATTACTATATAATGTGTCTATTAGTGTTCTGTATAAAATGCTGGTTTCAAAAATTATTTCATTGTGATTGTGGGAAGTGTTAAATCTCGGTGCTTCGTCAATCTCTATTTGTTCCAGAATATTCATGAGCATGCCTTTGTTTTCTTGATGTAAAATAACTAGATCGTTATCTATGGTTGTGAATTTGTGCCTAGTTTCTGCCATATGGTTGCCTATCGCCGAAAATTTATTATGTTTAATGGCATTAACATGTTCCAAAAGTCTGCTGTTGAACCCTCTTCCGTTTGTCCCAAGTAATCAGCATCACAATCATTACATTTGATTCTGTAGATACCGGAATTGTTATATTTGTTGGTTTTATTGAGAAATTGTGAGTTGACAAATTTATTGTGATTGGTGTTGTTAGTTCCATTTGGTTTCATCCACTACTGGCTTGCTGGGCCTATCGTAGCTTCACCAGAGCCCCGTTAGCCGTTACTTTTCAGGGTTCCTGTAGGACCTTCACAGCTACCGTAACGGTCCCGGGGCACACGAAGTCCCCACTGTACTTCGCCCCTACAGGCGATCCCCTACTTTGTGCCGTTGCCAGTCTCCCACGACGTGGACGAGGGGTTGGACTTAGGATAGATGAGTAAAGAAATGGAATATAAAGAGGATAAAGGAGATGTACAAGGGAAGCGTGAGCTGTGTGAAAGTGGGAGGAGAGAGATCGGACTGGGTGGAACAGAGAAACGGCCTGAAACAAGGAAGTGCACTGTCACCGTTGTTTTTCATTGTGGTGATGGATGACATAATGACCAGAGTGGCACAAGTAATTGGAGAAGGAAAGATGAAAGCAATGGTGTTTGCAGATGATTTGATGATTTGGGGAAACAAGGAGGAGGTACAGGAACAGTTGGACGTGTGGGAAGGAATAATACAAGGATATGGGATGAAATTTAGCATAAATAAGAGTGAGATGGTGATCACAACAAGGAAGAAGGAAAGAACCACAACGGGAATAACAATTGGTGGGGAACAGCTGAAGAAAGTGGAGAGTTTCAAGTATCTGGGAAGCCTGATACAAGATAATGGAAGAAACGATAGAGAAATAAATGAGCGGGGGAGGCAGGCAGAAGCATTTCGGAGGAGTGTGAGAAGCATGTTATGGAGCAAGGATGTCCCTCAGAACAGCAAAAAGATCATATATCGGACGTACTATGTCCCTATCTTGACATACGCCTCGGAGACCTGGGTTATGAAAGGAAGGGAGAAGAGCAAAATACAGGCCAGTGAGATGAGGTTCTTGAGAAGCAGTATTGGAGCTACAAAGAAGGACAGAATAAGAAATGAGAGGACCAGAGAATTAATGAAGGAGGAATCATTACAGGTTGGTATAGAGAAATCTAGACTTAGAAGGTATGGACATGTAAAACTAATGGAGGAGAAGAGGACTCCCAGGAGAGTACACGAGACTAAGTGGGAAGGAAAAAGACTGAGAGACAGGTGGCTGAAGGGGGTGGAAGAAAGCGTGAAGAAGAGAGGGGAAGACTGGACAAGGGTGGAGGCTGAGAGATGATGGGAAGACAGAAGACGTTGGAGAGGCGTGTGTTCCAAGCAGACCCGGCCAGTGGCTGGAAACTGTGCAAGATGATGATGATGATGATGGTGTTGTTCGTTCTGAACGCTACTTTTATTTTATATTTTTTGAGTACACTAGTAACATTGTAGGTGGATTGATTCACAAAAGTGAACATTGCATAAGTGGAAGGTTCTTTATCCTCTTTTGCTAATCTGGAAGCGGGTTTGTTCTTAATTTTGTTGATAATACTGTTAACATATTTTCTATTGAAACTTCTTTATGATACTCTACGTCAGACAGCGGCATGTTCACGTCTTCTTTGTCGGTGTTGCCTTCACAAACCGCGCAACAAAATCTTCCTTCACATTTTTAATTGATTTCCCATTAATTATATGCTCGTGAACCCACACAGCGGCCAGCAAACTTCCCTCGTATAGTCACTTGTAGGCTATCAGCCATTCTTTTAACATCTTGGCTCCAACTGCTGTCAACAATCGAAGTCTATAACAATGTGTATCTAACAATATAAGTATAAATAAATAAATAAATAATGAGTATTTGTTCTGACAATAGATATAAATGATATAATAAGTAGGGGTAAACAGACTTTGTGCGCACACTGTATAATAGTCACATCGTGGAAATACCCTCTTTTGTATTTTAAAAGAAATTACACGACACGATGTAAATCAATATAAATATAACCTTACTGCTCTTACTGTAAAAATATGAAATAAAGCCGTGTAGAATGTTCCTTTAGCTGGCCCCGTGGTGTTGGGGTAGCGCGCCTGGCTCTCACCCGGGGTCCTTGGGTTCGATTCCCAGTTCTGTCACGGATTTTAGAAACTGACGTGAGGGCCGAAATGGGGTGCACTAAGCCTAGTGAAGACAATTGAGTAGCTGCCTGACAATGAGGCAGCATCCCGGTTACTAAAACCAAAATTAATGGCAGAGGGGACCCGATGCGCTGACTACGCATCACCCCAATATCTGCAGGCCAAATGGCTGGGAAACGGTCGCTTTGTAGGCTTGGCTGTAGTGCCAGGGGTTATTTATTATATAGACTGTTCCTTTTGTTAGCGCAACCAAATGAAACTACGAAATAATTCCCCATATGAAACCATGCATTTAAGAGCAACTTACAGCCACAGGGTTAGCGGCTTCGGTGGCGTAGTCGGTAGCATGCTGAACTGCTATGTCCAAGATAGCGGGTTCAAACCCGGCCGAAGTCGTCGGATTTTTTAAGAGCGTTATAAATCCTTAAGTATGCCTTCCTTCGGAGGGTAGTAAAGCCGGCGGTCCCATATCATAGATTTATGGCATGTTAAAGATCCTTTCACAGAATAAACTTGTGTAAAGCAAAATTTGTTAGGTTAGATTTCGTCAGAACGCTGTATCAAAGTTCCAACGCTCACCGCTAGGTATCATTGATAACTGGTGGTGAAAGTTGGAACTACTTGAAATTGAACGGAACTTGTAGCTTACCCTTTAGGGTGTCCGTTGGAAGCAGCTACAGACTCAGGCGAGCCGAACATGTCCTCGGACACTTCCGGCACTAAAAGCCATACGATAAATAAAATAAATAGCCACAGGGGTGATACGCGACCGGTACAATCGGGAAAAGTCAGGGATTTTTGTTGCGGTCAGGGAAAACTGGGAAAAGTCAGGGAATTTTGTAAAAAAAAAAAAAGAGAGAGAGAGAAGAAAAAAATTATTACGGTTTGACAGTTAATTTTTGGTTGGTATACCAGGGTGTCGACCGATAACGAAAGTAACGAAAAAGTAGCTAATTTTACAAACGGGTAACGAAAGTAACGAAAAGTAGCTAATTCTTATGTCTGGATAGTTGGAGGAAACGAAAATTCGCCGAGGTCGGTTTAAATCATTTAAACCCGCGCCTCTAGGCCCACAGATTGTGATGAAGCGAGTTTCACGCAAGCAGCTCCGATTGCGAATGCTTCCCCGTGCACGACCTCAAGGAAATGCATACTGAGGATACATTCAGTCGTACTGTATACATCAGTTCAACGTATATTGTCGGCATCAAGAAGAGAGTTTAATTTTGTGTGAAATGTTCTTCTGTATTCGGAAACCTGACTTTTTGCGAGCCGTTTATTCGCGATAACTTCTAAAACTCACCAGAAACCTCTCATTTCTTATATTGACCTCTAAATTTGGATACCTCAAATTGATGTCCAGAAATAATGCAATATAATTTATTGTCGCGATCTTGCAAAATGATATAGTTTTGAAAAAAAAATCGCAAATTTGCTTCGAAATACATAGACGGCGGTATATTTTAAAAATCTATCCGTCTCGTAAATTTGCGACATCCAGTTTGGTTAATTCGAAATTCCGTTATATGTCCGATTTCCCTTCGAACTTTGGTTCCATTGTATATATAATCTAACCGGTTATCTCAAAAACGTGTATAATTTGAATTCCTCTTGTATTATTCGTGCAATCCTCTCTGAATAATTCGTAATATCCGATACATACTTCGAACGTTCATTCTCCAAAATCACATCCTCAATACGGCTGGCTGGCCGCACGACTTTCCTGCGGGAATCTTGTCAAACGGACCGAAATCAAGGGCAGTTGCGTAAAAGTCATAAAACCCGTGCCCGGTCGCGAACTTGTGTCCACGAGGACTGAGGGAATCCTTTCAAAGGTGGTTGGGCACCCATCACGAAACATACCGAACCCTACTCCCAACTTTTCCCATTACCATATACTGAAAAGTGTACGGGGAGCGAGAAGTGCATCAACCCACTTAGAAATAACAGACTATGTAGCATCGCGATGCTCATTTCTTTTCGTGATCCACCGTGATCTTCCATCCACAGCATAGGGACAGCGGCAATCACAGCGCCGACCACACAACATGTCCGTAACTGCTGGTGAATTTTAACCATGCCCAACCTCGAGCTTGCCTCTGCCATTCTGCCAGGACAGTTAGACAGGCAGACAATCGTGGAACGGCCGGATGCGGAGCCGATTGCATAATATGGCGTTCTCAGTGTCCAACCGCGAGGACAACGTGAATCTCGTAAAACGACCTACAGCGGCAGCGATTGCGATACATCACGATATTTCTCTGCATTCGATGAAGAGTACAACTGGATTCTTGTCAAACGGACAGCAAGCGGCGCCGATTGCGGAATTATACTGTATTTTTCCATGACCGACCTCAAGGACGATAGAAATCTCGTCGAACGACTAAAAGTGACACCGATTATGTAAATCGCGATTTTTCTCCGTGTTCGATCGTGAAAACTACAAATCGCGTCAAACGGCTGATACCAGCGCCGATCTTGTAACGTCGCGATATTTCTCCGTACTTGACTGCGAAGACGTGATTCGGTGACGATCACGAACGTCGCATATATTTCGTGATCTTCCACGGGGACAAAGGATATCTCCCCAAACGGCCAAGATCAGAGCAACTTCTTGGTAATCATAACTTCTTGTACACAAGCCGGCATATTAACTGAAAAAACTCATTTGATATTAAATATCTAATGTTAGAATAAAATGTATTAGTTGACAGTTTCTAGATACTTTTATTGTGATTGACTAAAAAGTAAGAATTGGTGATAGATTGCTTTCTTCAGTTATTTTTTTAAAATTGATGTTAGCAAATTAACATTTATTGTAAAAATAATGTGTTCCTGTTCTTATCGTAATAAACGTTATTTATTACAGTAAGGAAATGTTTGGTTTTTTGTTGTGATTTTTTTTTATTATTTTAAAGAAACCCGTTAACTTGTACAGAGAACTACATATAAGTCCGGTTTATATAATGAAACATTGCTCAGATATTTTTTAATCACTATTATTTTCATCTACTACAACATTTCTCCTTGCGTCTAAGAATAGCCTTTCACAAATAATAGTCTAAAGTCAGTTTTTCTACCTTAATCTTAATCGATCATAAAGAACGTTTCCTAAAGGTAAATGCACTTTTGCTAGGTTTGAAAAAGCGAGGTAAATGTCGTCCCTCTGTTCAATGAATTTTCTATACTTTGCTCTGGAAAATCGGGATAAGTCAAGGAAATAAACGACTCTGCGGTCAGGGAATTTCTTAAATTTTGGTCTGGAAAACCTGGAAAAGTCAGGGAAATTTGAAATCCTGATAGCGTATCAACCCTGATTTGAAATAGAACACAACTAATCGATTGCAGACAATGCAGTGCAATATCCTCCTGGTGAGCCTGGTACGAGTTGTGTAAAAATTCTCCTTTTGTACACTTATTGTGTTTCTTCCTTTGCCCTAGCCTGACTGTCATTGTGTTAATCTCTTCTATGCTCTTTTTTTGCGCAATGATTGTGTAATTTGTTGAAGTATATCCTCTGAATTTTTTTCCTTGACTGAGTATGCCAGGGAGGTAGAGAAGTTCATCCAGGCGAACACGCAAGAACTTGCCAAGGATAAGTGGCTGTGCCCACTCTCAGGGAAGAAGTTCAAAGGTCCTGAGTTCGTGAGAAAACACATCTTCAACAAGCATGCGGAGAAAGTAGAAGAAGTCAAGAAGGAGGTGAGATTGAAATTTTGAATTGTGATTTGAGCTAGTCTTGTTTGAGATTACAGATCCCCGAAATCTCAAATGTCCACACTCTTTTGTTATCTTAAATAAATGCTTTTCACTTATCAGCAGAGTTTGTGGTTTTTAACATTTAGCATTTTGTAACATCTATGATTTTCAGATTTTCCACTCCATGGTAATTTGGTTGAAAATAAGGTTTTTGACCGATATTATAATGTAGCAAAAGGTTAAAATAATATAATATTGATCGTCATTTTATTAATAAAATACTATAGAAAGGTAAGTTAGAAGAAGCTAATAAATATACAGTACAAATAAGCATACCAAAATTATAAAAATTTACACATCGCAAGCTGTCGGTTCAGTAAAAGTTTTATATTTTTGAACGTGAATATTCATTGCATTGAAATATTCCAAACAAGTTTCACCATACCTGCCAACTTTTATGATTTATCCGTAAACTGTACGGAATTTGGGTTATTTTACGGCTTTACGGATGGACTGTGTCACCTTAAGATTTTACGGACAAAAAATTTAAATTACTTTATCAGGCTGCCGGTAGATGGGGTTGATTTTCTCAAAGGGATAGATTAACTTCGCAATCGCTCCGTTCCTTACGATCGATTGTTTGCGCTGGTCGAAGGCGAATCCAGGATAATCAATAACTCATTCTTTGATATGATTGGTGCGATTGGTACACTCCCACAATTCTTTGTTCCCGCTCGTTTCACTTGTTTCTCACCACGTGTGTATTGCTCTTTGTACACGAAGTTGTGTTCATTTGAATGTTTGACCTTTCAGGTTTATAATGTGGTGTGCTGTAACATGATTTAGTGAAGTGTTTAGAGAATGTTTTGAGTTTTTGTGTTATAACTTTCGTGCTCCGCAGTTGACCGTGTTTCTTTTGAAGTTACGTTGTGTCTAATTACGTTCATTTCTTGTGTGCGATTTCTCTTACCACCACGTGCATATAATTCCTTGTTCCCGAGTGTAGCTTCGTATTCATTTAATGGTTTTATAACTTTGTGTGCTGTGCAGTTTTCAGTGTTCCTTTCGATGTTTCAGTAGATATTGGGACATTTGTACTTAGATATTTTCATACGCTATAATCCTATTATATGAATAATGAATAAATCTAACAAAAATACAGTACTTCCAGACATTTTAAGAAACATATTCCGTTCATTTTCCGTGCATACTGAATCAAGAAAAGGAGAAAAATTTGCCTTTTGCACAGTATGCGTGTGTGAAATTAATATTGCACATGGTGGAAGGAACGATTTAAGTAATCATATGAAGTGTGCTAAACACTTAGGTTATGTTAATCAAAAGAAGATAATAAGAAAATAAACACCTTTTTTGCCAAATCTGGATCCTTTTTGGTGGAACGCAATGTGCCCTTAGGTGCAGCCGATCATGCTTCTGCTTTATTTAAGTAGATGTTATCCACATCAGAAGTCGCGAAGAAATATGGATGTGGTTGGACGAAAACTATGAGCTTTGTAAAAATAATGGCAAAAAATGCAACATCTGAAGTAGTTCAGTGTCTTCGGAATGGACCATTTTCTTTGGCAACGGATGGAAGCAATGATACGAATGCCAAGTTGTATCCTATTGTTGTTACATTCTATGATACTCAGCAGAATAAAATAGTGAGTGCTGTTCTATCCATACCAGCTTTAGATGGCGACTCAACCGGGCGAAACATAAGTAATCTAACATGTTATCGCAGCTAAATTCACATACCATACCAATTGAAAACTCTGTGACTTTCTACTCAGACAATGCTTCTGTTATGATGGGACACAAGAATGGGGTTTCATCAGCTCTAAAGGAAGTTCAAACCGGTGTTTTCATTATAGGTTGCATTTGTCACCTGATTGATCTAGCAGCGGAGAAAGGTGCTGAAAGATTGCTACTTAAAGTTGATGAGATCCTTGTGGATATATTTTATTTTTTGGAGAAGAGTGGCAAAAGAAAAAGGAAGCTTGTAGTTTAACGTGACCATTAATCTCGCGATCATAAGCCACGGGACCTCCGTTTTACGTGGAATCCGAACCACAGGACATGGCATTTCACATAGAAAATCTCACATGCATTGACAGGGAATCGAACCCGGTCCGCCTTGGTGAGAGGCATACAGCTAGACCGCTGAGCCACCACACCCCTGCAAAAGAAAAGATAGTCTTCAGAAATTTGAGATCTTTCACAACAAAGAGCCAAAGAAAATTCTGAAGCATGTATGTACTAGGCGGTTGTGTCTAGGCAGATGTTTGGATAGACTACTAGACCAGTGGGATCCACTTCTTTCTTTTTTCAAGGATGAGGTACTAATATGCACTCAAAACATTTCCACAAGCTTGACATCTTTCAGAATACCTAGAGTTGTACAAAGTGGATCCAAAGAGTATCGGAAGAAGAGAAAAGCATATTCTTCCAAATGTGACAAACCCATTCTAAAAAGTCAGAGTTCTGCTACAACACGCGAGGAAAAATTGTTTATGTTCCTGTCCTCAATCTTGAACCAGGCCCTTTGTATGTTCCTTCATGTGACGATTCCTGTATTTGACAAATTCAGTGTTTCCCTTCAGGCTCCCCCACAAGTTCACGTTTTATTAGAATTTATGATGGATTTGCCAAAGCAGTTGTTGACTAAGTTTGTTTAGCCAAAATTGTCAAAAGCTCCTCAGAATTGAAGTTGAGTACATCATCATTCAGAATCAAAAAAGTGATGATGAGTTAGTTATTGGCATTCAGACTTTGAACTTAGTGAAGGATCTCCAAGATGCAGATAAATCTCAGTTCTTTTCATCAGTGAGAAACTACTTTTTTAGATCATCAACAAGCTTCCACTCAAGGATGATGTGCTAAAACATGCACAAGTTGCTAGGTTTGATCAAATTGAAGATGCACAGTTTTATTCCATTTGTTTTCTTGGAAAACTTGCCCATCATGTTATGCAAGGAAGAGAATGAAACTAAAGATGATGCGCTGAATTAGCTTCAGAAGCAGTTCACAGCTCTTCAGGTAGATGAACCTTGCCTACAAATAAAGATGCTACAAGTGATTCCAGTTGGGCACAATTATCAAAAATTCGTGGAACTGATGGACATTTTAAATATAACCGAATTTCTCGAGTGATGCTCTCTATTCTCACCATACCTCATAGCAATGCAGAATGTGAATGTGTCTTCAGCCTGGTGAAGAAAAATAGAACACAGTTCAGATCCATGTCAAATGAATCTCTGGAGTCTATTTCAATTTTGAAGACCAGGTGTTCTGGTCCCTGTTATGCCAGCACCTTTTCTCCAGACTTTTTTTGCAGGAAGCTAAAAAAAAAGCCTCAGCTATAAATTTAAAATCGTACTAAAGTGCAAGTCATTTCCAGTGTGTGATGACTTGATTAGTGTATTATATTATTTCAAGGAAGTCCTGGTATATTTATGCTCCAAACCAAAATTCACCACACCTGCTGCTTCTTGAGGGTCATGCTCATCTACAATGGCATGTGATGTAAGTAGATGAGATTTCATTGAAATAACCTGTTCAAAGCATGAATTACTGTATTTTGTAGTCCAGGGGGATTATTGTTTCAAGCCGGGATATGTCGAAATTTGATTGATTTTTTTTATTTTTATTTTTTATGTGCGCATGCTTTACTGAAAGTTCTTTCTAAAAGTTGGCAGGTATGCCATACCATCTCAATCTGTTCTGCTCCAGCTTATCATTTAGCTTCTGTACATTCACTTCCTTTCGAATGTCTTCATTTCTCACTCTGTTTGAATTAAATAATGTATCTAAGGGGAGCTTGTGCTCGCGAGCAATTTTTGGCTTGTATGACGAGAGCACCAGGTTGAGAACGCCCATTCTAAAGTAAAACGAGAAGATTCATGTCGTCACTGGTTTGGATTTTGATTGCGTGACTAATGTGGTGTGTATTTTCAGGTGGAGTACTTCAACAATTACCTGAGAGACCCGAAGAGGCCGCAGCTGCCCGAACACCCCGGTAACCGGTCGGGACGCAAGGACTCATCGTCGACAGGTCGAGAAGAAGGTTACTCTGCTCCAGCACCGTACGTGCCACAGTGAGTTTGCTTGCTCTTTAGTAACACGACTCCTCACTGTGGTGTTCTCACCCCAACTCTTGTGGCATTTAGCATTGAGTGTGAATCCTTTCCTTCACTAATACTCCACTCGGAGAGTTCATTCCGCTGTAGAGTTGAATGTTTTTGACAGTTGCTCTTATATTAACCTTTTAACAAATTGGTGACCGGATGCCTGGACATGTCACATGCCTGTGGACCGGAGATTTTGCTGCCGAGTATACTAGATTATAAAAACGTACATAATTGTTGAAATAACCCAGATATTATCTTTGAAGTTGGTATGAGTATACACTAACACTAGTAGTGCTCTAGAGTGTGATGTACAATGTGCAGTGGCAGCTTATAGAAAGAACAGATGCAGTATATCTGAGGTTAGTTATGGTCAACAATCAAGGTACGGTTTGTACGATAGTTATATTACGGCACCTAGAGGCCTGAATATCACTCTCATTCAGTTTCCACTAATTCACTATAACTTGAAACACTATGAATTTCAGACAAAACTCGATGTTGGACCGCTTCAAACTTTGTATTAATCAAATATTATGACATTACAACAATATAGCAATGAATCATAAGTTAATTACCCTAAATAGCACAATAATTGCTACAAATTATTTATCATAACAATCACAACAGTGCACAAACATTAATTTGGAAATGTCGAAACCTGGAAACCATCGTACTGTCCTCCGACCCGTTACACTGTATGATTACGAACGATCACTTAACGACTTAGTCCGTTTGTCCACTTGTTTGCACAACATTTCCATTGGCTCAATAACTGGTATTACCACCTGTAGCTACAGTTACAACTGTGATTCGATCAGGCATGCTCAGGATGCAATCAGAAATGTTTTGTTGTGGTATGAGCTCCCATTCTTCCTAGAGATTTTTTTTTTTTTTAAATTCAAATTAGCAGGTTCCGCCAATCAATACCTTATTGCTTTTACATAAACCCTAGGTGCAGTACATGTTTCGAACCATTATCGGTCCTTCATCAGCTGACTTAATGTCTTGTCAACAGCAAAATACATAAAAACACTGAGCATTGACACAAAGATATGCATACATGTCATAATATTCACAATCATTCATTAAAATTCATTAAAAGATATCCAAGCTTTAAAAAGATTTAAAAACACTGCAGGTTCAATTGTTCCTGTTAATTGATGCTAATTCTCTTGCTTAGCATCTTGTCAGTCAATTTAGTACTCCTGTTCTCTTCACACGTGAGCGGCGAAGTCGTACAAATTGTTAGGTTGAATATTGCCATGTATAGGGAGCGAACAAATGGATAAAAACTGTCCCAATTGCGTGGCTCGAAGCAAATGAAAATACTAATTAATTGATTGATCCAGGCAGCAAAGTAATCCTCTGTTAAACAAGAAAAGAAAAAGGTATTTAGACTTGTATTTAGTGGAGAAACAAGAGAGAAAACTCAGCAAATGTGATAGTCTACGAGAAGCCGCTATTGAAAGTGAAAGTGACAACTCATACCTTGTATGCGAGCAGTGTACACGCCGGCTGAGCTGACAGCAGCAACTGAGGTGCTATTCTGAGCGAGGTCAGGTCTGTGAAAGGGAAAGAGGGGAGGGGAGCGGGTGTGACTAGCGGGATGGGGAATGAAAGACTGGGGAGTAGGAAAGGAGATGAGTGGGAGGAATACGGGAGGGGGGCAGGGAAATCAGGTATATTCTCTATGGGGGCTTTGTACGTCTCCTATTAGTGACTTAATTCGTCAGTGTTTCGTACAGAATGTTGGTGTCATAATTAATATCATCAAGGTTGTGCGAGGGATTATTCCTTAGGGCCTGTTGTATTTCTATTTGTTCCAAAATGTTGAGCATACACCCTTTGCTACAGTAGTGTAGAATTTCCACATCATCTTCGATTTTCGAAAAATTATGATTGAACTCCTTCATATGATTACCAATGGCCGAGAATTTTCTGTGTCTTATCGCGTTGACATGTTCATTATATCTAATTTTGAAACTGCGTCCGGTTTGCCCTATATAGTCCGCATCACAATTTTGGCATCTTATCCTGTAGATTCCTGATTTTTGAAATTTATCTTGTATGTTAACAGACTTAGAATTAAATAAATGTTTCTTACTTGTTTTGTAAGCTATTTTTACATCTTGTTTTTTAAAACATTTGTAATATTGTGGGTGAGTTGGTTTGAGTATGTGAAGATTGCGAAGGGCTTATTCTTTTCTATTGGTTGTAATTTAGTTACCGGTCTATTCTTAATTTTACTTAAATGGGAGTCAACCAATAGAAATCATCAAGGTTGTGCGAGGGATCTTCACATACTCAAACCAACTCACCCACAATATTACAAATGTTTTTAAAAAACAAGATGTAAAAATAGCTTACAAAACAACCAATACCACTAAGAAACATTTAGTTAATTCTAAGTCCGTTAACATACAAGATAAATTTCAAAAATCAGGAATCTACAGGATAAGATGCCAAAATTGTGATGCGGACTATATAGGGCAAACCGGACGCAGTTTCAAAATTAGATATAATGAACATGTCAACGCGATAAGACACAGAAAATTCTCGGCCATTGGTAATCATATGAAGGAGTTCAATCATAATTTTTCGAAAATCGAAGATGATCTGGAAATTCTACACTACTGTAGCAAAGGGGTGTATGCTCAACATTTTGGAACAAATAGAAATAGAACAGGCCCTAAGGAATAATCCCTCGCACAACCTTAATGATATTAATTATGACACCAACATTCTGTACGAAACACTGACGAATTACGTCATTAATAGGAGACGTACAAAGCCCCCATAGAGAATATACCTGATTTCACTGCCCCCCACCCCTCCCGTATTCCTCCCACTCATCTCCTTTCCTACTCCCCAGTCTTTCATTCCCCATCCCGCTAGTCACACCCGCTCCCCTCCCCCCTTTCCCTTTCACAGACCTGGCCTCGCTCAGAATAGCACCTCAGTTGCTGCTGTTAGCTCAGCCGGCGTGTACACTGCTCGCATACAAGGTATGAGTTGTCACTTTCACTTTCAATAGCGGCTTCTCGTAGACTATCACATTTGCTGAGTTTTCTCTCTTGTTTCTCCACTAAATGCAAGTCTAAATACCTTTTTCTTTTCTTGTTTAACAGAGGATTACTTTGCTGCCTGGATCAATCAATTAATTAGTATTTTCATTTGCTTCGAGTCGCGCAATTGGGACAGTTTTTATCCATTTGTTCGCTCCCTATACATGGCAATATTCAACCCAACAATTTGTACGACTTCGCCGCTCACGTGTGAAGAGAACAGGAGTACTAAATTGACTGACAAGATGCTAAGCAAGAGAATTAGCATCATTTAACAGGAACAATTGAACTTGCAGTTTTTTAAATCTTTTTAAAGCTTGAATATCTTTTAATGAATTTTAATGAATGATTGTGAATATTTTGACGTGTATGCATATCTTTGTGTCAATGCTCAGTGTTTTTATGTATTTTGCTGTTGACAAGACATTAAGTCAGCTGATGAAGGACCGATAATGGTTCGAAACATGTACTGCACCTAGGGTTTATGTAAAAGCAATAAGGTATTGATTGGCGGAACCTGCTAATTTGAATAAAACAAATTACAATTGTCAATACGGACCAAAAATGGAAAATTTTTCCCAATCCTAGAGATAAGCTCGAAGTCAGGAGAATGGCTCCTAGCACGTCTCTCAAGCATATTCCAGACATGCTCTAACGGGTTTAGGTCGGGACTACAAGCAGGCCACACCATGCGCTCAATTCCGACTTCATCCAGGTACTCGCGTACACAGATGGCAACGTGTGGGCGAGCGTTGTCATGCTTCGGGATAAAGTTCTCCCCAAAGACAGGTGAAGAAAGGCACGACGTGATGTACTAAAATCTCCTTGTTGTACTGGTGGGCTGTCAGGCTCCCATTGTCAACGAACACGAGCTCCATTCGCGTATCCGTGGTAATCCCGGCCCAGACCATCACAGAGCCTCCATTGAACGGTTCCTTGCAGAGAAGGTACAGGGTGAATTATGTTCCCCGGGCCTTCTCCATACTCTCTCCCTCCCATCCGGTGCCCTCAAACAGAATCGGGATTCATCCGTTAACAGCACTGAGCTCCTCTGCTCCACAGTCCAGTTTCGATGGACGTTGGCTAATTGCATACAAGCGGCATGGTGCTCACGTCTAAGGAGATGTCCTGTGGCGGGCCTCTTGGACTGTAAATCCACTTTTTACGACCTCCTTCTTACTGTCCTTTCACGGATGTTCATGCCCCGTACTTTCTGCAAGCGATTTCTGGCCTCCACAACTGTTGTGCGTCGATCACGAAGAACTTGCATTGCAAGAAAGCGATCATCGCGCTCAGTAGTGCTTCTCCTACGGCCAGAACCAGGCCTCCTCGAGTAGATATTGTCCTTTAACAGTAGTGTACACGTTGGAACAAGACGTGCCTATAACGTTTGCCTCATAGCGTAAACTGCGCCCATCCTAAACTAATGCCACTGCCCTTGCTGCGTTTTCAGTAGAAAGAGCCATCATGATCTGACTTAGAAGCGAAAATAACTATTGTAGACTAGTCGTAATGTCCACAAAAATACACGGCCCGAGAATTCACAGCAATAAACCTTATGACAGCCGTCTGTGGTTATTTTTGTCCAAAGGCAGGAAACAGTAATATTGGTGCTGTAATTGTCACGATCAACAATGTTTATCAATTATTGCACTGAAACTTCTCAAATGGGCTAACTAATTAGCTTGCCACGGTGGGTGAGTGGATAGCGTGTCGGTCTACTAACCCCAAGATTGCAGGTTCGCCCCTGACCGTGGTAAGTGATTTTTGAAAGGCCGCAAAAATACGATACGCATGTCATACGATGTTGGCATGTCAAAGAACCCATTTGAATTCAGTAGGCCGAGTTCATAATGGCAAAATTAATCTCGGGAGTTTCCGCCAGCACAAAGTTCCTCATTTCTCTACTAGAAAGTGCAATTGTGTTCAAGGAGATTAGATATCTAACATCTAACCTCCTTGACTTTCATAGTCAAGGAACTACGAAATTCGACATGCAAGCTACCCTCTGGGTGTCAAATAGCAAAGCTTGCACCAGGCACCCGAGGCCATACGATATTATTATTATAACTCATGATACATTACCATATCACTGCAATGTCACAATATTCAATTTGTACCAGGTTTGAAGCCGCCCAACATTGAGTTATGTCTGAAATTCGTAGCGTTTCGCTTTTTATGCCGGTGAGTGTATATATGTACAGTATATATAAACGATAAATCTCATCTCACTATGCAAGCCCTCCATCTTGTCATTGACTGAACCTTAAGAAAGAAAGTCTATATTATTTGAAGCTCAATCAAAGAATAAGGAAATGCTGTGAATAAACTAAATTTGTGCCGAAGCTGCTGACAGCTGCTGGACTCCATGAACACCATAATCACTGGGTGTATGGGTACGACTCGGAAACCAAATCCCAGTCCTTGCAATGAAAAACCTACGAGAGCACTACACACTACCTCACTCAAATGCGCATGAAGGTTCGAGGTCGGCTCATGCAAGCACACTTGATTCATATCCATCATGTTTTCGCAAAGGAAAAAAAAAAAAACAGATACTTTTCTAACAGACCTCGTATGTACAATAGAACCTCATTAATCCAAACTAATTAAGGCTCTAGGCTGTCTGAATTAAACAAAATAACCTATGAAATGAGCCAAAGTACATATTTAAACACACTGTTCAGTAGAAAGAGCATGTACAGTACAGTATTTTTATATTTTAGGAATACAATGGTTATTTAGTATACAAGATATAATGTAATACTGTATTAGGCCTTTTAGGGGCAGATGACCTCGCTGTTCCGCCTCTTTAAACAACAATAACTAACCGTATTAGGCCCTACAAAATACGGAATAACTAGTGCAGTACAGAATTAGAACATGGCAATCAAGGCACTCCTTCATTGACCACACTTGACATGCTTACTGGTTTGAAGAAACTGCTGGTCTTTTGTTGTCTTCATTTAACATTTATTTCTTTAATAAGAATTAACTCGCGCAGATGCATCAAATGTTCTTAATAAGGAGATTTTTTTTTCATTTTCAACATATTTAATGATAATGTTTAGGGTGGTCTTTAATTTCACTGAGTTTTTGCTTAGGGTTAATATCTCCTGCTCCATCCTGGTAATATTTATCAGAAATGTTGAACATTACAGGAGTTACCACTAAAACGATGCAGCCTTGTATGAAGAAAAACCACCATTTTGAAAAAATACCCAAATTATTTTTTGACATGAATGTTATGTTGTTTTTCATACAGAATAATGCCAATGTTTCATGTGCACAAAATTTCATTGCTGTAACTGTTGTGGTTTCAAGGTGGGGAAAAAAAAAGATAATTGTTAAAATTTTACCATGGTAACTTGTACCTAACCCCTTTACAAGCATTGTACAGTCGGCCTACTGACCGTTGTACCTACGCACATCAATACCCAAGGTCGTGGTGACACGCCATCTCCAGACTTAGGCTCTACGAAATACAGAGCCCCACCATCAACGGTCCATGAAGTATAGTTATTATTGGTATATTGCCTTTCATGGCCAAGGGATTAAATCTCAGCAATTTTTCTAGGTTTATGTAATGTCTTGTGTGAGGTTTCGCCTAGGAACATCAAGCTGGCTCCTCAGTGGATTCTTGGTGTCCGTGCTCGGACCACCCCAGAAGTAGCAAACTTGTGCACTACCTCCCTTGTTATGAAGCGCACCTGCGCTTCTTTACTCCTGTGGGGATCCGGGCATGAACACCAAGAGTCCGCTGATGAGTCAGCTTGCTGTACCTAGGCGAAACTCTGTTCAAGACATGACATGAACCCAGAAATTTTTTGAGTTTTAATAGTTATTATTTCTCAAAGAAATTTGTGAATGATTTTCAACCCTCCAATTCAATTTCACATTTCGTTGAAAATAATTTGCTAACAGACCCCCTCGGGGTGTAGCGGCCAGCATTCTTGGCTGTTGCCCTGAAAGTGCCGGTTCGATTCCTGGCTTTACCAAAAAATGTAATTCAGGTCTGAGGGCTGTAATTGGGTACACTCAATCTTGTGAGGCACACCTGAGAAGAGGCCTGTTTTTCTCCCACCTCGGACATCCTAGAAGTGGTTTTTCCATTGGTGTCCCACTTCTATTCCAGGCAAATGCGGGGATAGTTGCTAGGTTTACGGTCACGGCCACTCCCATCCCCAGCCTTGCCTCAATTACAAATACACCCACACTAATGCAGACACCACAATAACAGGGGTTATCAGAAGGGGGCGGCTGACCTCACTGGTCCACCCCATAAAACGACAATAACTAACAGGTTATCAGACAACTCCCACACAAGTACATGGGACTGAAATGACCACGATGTCGAACCCCTAAAATGTAACTACAACTAATTTGTAAATACCTTTTAGAAATAAAAATTAATTTTGTGAGTCTATTTGTAACCAAAAAAAATTACTAGAGTTCATTTTTATCCCCAGGCAAATGCCAGGACGGTACCTTCTAATAGACTTCTTTCAATTCCTTGCCCTGTCTATTCGTCTTAAATTATTTCATACCGTATTTGCTCGCGTATAACTCGCACCCCATTTTTTTATTTGAAATTTCAGGGAAAAAAGGTACTCGCATATATCTTGCATTCATTTCTGACGCCGTCATATAAATGACCGTAATAACCTTGAGGTAGAAAAACGTTCGATTTAGCGCACCACAACAGTCGTCATTGTCCAGGAGCTTGCCCGAAGCGATACCTTAATCGCGCCACAACAGTCATCAATACGCAATGTTATCATTCGTTTTGGCGGCATAGGTTTCCTTTATTGTTGTCCGTCATTTGCCTTGTAGACATCAGTACCGGTACTCTGGATTCGAAGATAAAGGAAATCTGCGCTATACCACTTGCGCCAACATGCTCGTATGTTTCGAAGATTGCGAAAGTAGGCCTACCGTTACATCGCAGAAAAACGCAGTTCAGTCTTCTCGAATCTCAATGATTTCGTCTTTACGCATTCATCGCATCAGAGCTCGGCCGCGTGCAAGCACGTGTAAACATGCGGCGCGGCGTGAGTGTGATAGCATGCGGTACATCGTTAGTCTTTGGCCGCGGTCGGCTAAGTTCAAGCTCGCTCGTTCATGTAGCGAGGAATCGATATGGGAGATGATCGATTGTATCGATCGCTAAGCATCTGCGCTCTAAATTCCTTTTCTGCCTTGAGTCATCTTTAACGAGCGTATGACGACTTTTTCATAGGTTCTTAACTTTCAATTAGTCGCGTGAAAAATATTACGTAATTAGTCGCGCACGGAAGAAACTCCCAGATTTGAGAAATGGTTAGAAATTGTGTTAAAAACAATTTTTATTTGTACAACTGACTATTTTAAACATGTTAAAATTCTATAATTATTATTTGGAAGTAAAAAAATGTTACACTGTATTTGTTTTGGTTAAGTATTTTTTTTAATAACTAAGTCAAAAACAAACTGTAAAAAGTTTTTAACTACAAAACTTTAAACATGAAAAATAAAGTGTAATTCTACAATTATAAACCTACAGGTACTGGTACTAATATTTACAAAAAATAAACCATGAAGTAAAAAGAACAGAACAAAACACCTGAAATCAGTCTCTACACTGCCTTGGTTGCCATTTTCTGCACAGTTGGCACAGAGGGAAGTTGTATACCGCTTACAAATGTATCTTGAGCATGTCACAACAGTTTTTGCGTTTTCCCTCCAAGTACAATATGCACAGCGCCCGGCTGCTCCAGCCGCATGTGGTCTTTTCGTATCTTCATCTTCAATACCTGCGATTTTTCTTGCTTGTCGCTTCTCTTGGCGAGGTAGATTTTCCTGTAGAGCTCTTCATCTGATATGATCCATTTACAGTTCTTTTGCGAGTGTTTTTAAAAAGTTTCTGCGGACAATATTTGCCTGCGTGTTGACTAAATATATTATGTTAGCATTCACTGCACCAATGTTCATAAGAGCGAAAAACAGAGCCAAGGGCCATCTGTTTGTTTTTCTTCCCACATTGTAGGCTGCCATCAACTTGTCCTGGGTGCCAACTCTCCCTTTTGTTTTGTTATAATAAGTCAGCATTTCTGGCTTCATTGCGTCACCACTTTCAACGTCAATGTCATCAGAATCTTGCGATGATGAAAGCAGCAAGACAACTTTATTTTTCTTTGCTTTGTAAGAAAGTCGAGTTTTGTCATAACCGTAAAAAAAAAAAACTTCTGTTTACTGGTCGATTAGTATGCTCTTGTACTATTGGTGGTAATTCAGCCTTATTTTTACGCAAGGTTCCGACAAGAGAGAGCTGATGGTCACTTGCCAATTCATCACAGAGCGGTATAGGGCAGTTGTCTACAGTCACATTCCTACCCGGCTGGTAAATAGGCCATGTTAATCTAAGCACAACATCCTTTGCTCTATTGCTTACATTGAATGGTCCTTGTTGTTGCTTCCCACAGTAAACTTCCATTTTGCTGGCATAAAATGTCTTAGAATCAGTCAGGGCGTATACTTATATGCCGTATTTAGCAGGTTTTGTTTTCATATACTGCCTAAACGGGCACCGGCCTCTAAAAGGTTCTAACATTTCGTCTATAGTGACGTTTTCTCCAAGGGTGTACTTGTTGACGCAGTTTTCATTGAAGACTTCAAATATTTCTCGCAACGGAGCAAGTTTGTCAAGCTGACGCCTTTCTTGTCTTGTAGTAGCATCGTCGAATCTTCGGCTACTCAATAGAAACCTCCATCTTTTCAAAGACAATGTATATCGGAAAAATTCTACTCCAGTAAAATCATTTGCATATAAGTCATCCAGATTTAGGTGTGACAATTTCAGGGTCCCCGCCTTATACAGTAGCCCTAACATAGCTTTCATTTCAATAATGTCTGTATCCTTTGCATCTCATTCTTTTCCGTACTGTTGTCGGTTTACTGTAATTCGGTCATTTGTGTAGCGGACAATTGTATCTATCATCATCATCTTGCACAGTTTCCAGCCACTGGCCGTGTCTGTTTGGAACACAAGCCTCTCCAACGTCTTCTGTCTTCCCACCATCTCTCAGCCTCCACCCTTGTCCAGTCCTCTCCTCTCTTCCTCACGCCCTCTTCCACCCCCTTCAGCCACCTGTCTCTCGGTCTCTTTCCTTCCCACTTCGTCTCGTGTACTCTCCTGGGTATCCTCTTCTCCTCCATTCGTTTTACATGTCCATACCATCCAAGTCTAGATTTCTCTATACGATCCTGTAATGGCTCCTCCTTCATCAATTCTCTGGTCCTCTCATTTCTTATTCTGTCCATCTTTGTAGCTCCAATACTGTTTCTCAAGAACCTCATCTCACTGGCCTGTATTTTGCTCTTCTCCCTTCCTTTCACAACCCAGGTCTCCGAGGCACACGTCAGGACAGGGACACAGTACGACCGATACACGATCCTCTCGCTGTTCTGAGGGACATCCCCGCTCCACAACATGCCTCTCACACTCCTCCGAAATGCTTCTGCCTGCCTCCCCCGCTCATTTATTTCTCTATCGTTTCTTCCATTATCTTGTATCAGGCTTCCCAGATACTTGAAACTCTTCACTTTCTTCAGCTGTTCCCCACCAATTGTTATTCCCGTTGTGGTTCTTTTCTTCTTCCTTGTTGTGATCACCATCTCACTCTTATTTATGCTAAATTTCATCCCGTATCCTTGTATTATTCCTTCCCACACGTCCAACTGTTCCTGTACTTCCTCCTCCTTGTTTCCCCAAATCATCTGCAAACACCATTGCTTTCATCTTTCCTTCCCCAATTACTTGTGCCACTCGGGTCATTATGTCATCCATCACCACAATGAAAAGTATCTATCAAGGGGTCTGTAAAAAACAAACTCCAACAATCCAAGGCTGTATGAGCTTCTTGAGCATCTCTTCGTGGGCCAGGTAGATGTACTCTCAGAATGTTGTGGGGTCTACGTCTAGCATTCCTAGAAATAGGTGGGCTACACGAATACCAGCGAGTTAGTTTGTCTTGACCCAAAATAAAGTGTGTTTCTATTCACATCAAAAATAGGGATTGGCCGTTGAACTGGATGTACATCTGGCACTGGATCTGGCTGTTCATCTTCAGATTGTTCCGTCCTCGTATTGTGGTCAGAAACTTCTAAATTGTCTTCAACCTCACTACCGTCAGAAAAGATGTCATCTTTGTCTGACATTGGCTCCAATAACAGAGCATTAATTCTCCCTTCTTCTCTAGGATCCATTATGGAGTAAAACACACACAAAATTACATATAACTAAACGATATTATCTAAAAAAGTATTCATGCACTTAGTCGCACACGGGACTTTCTACCGTTCACTTTGGCAGCACAAATAGTCACGCACGGAAGATCAGACCTGGTCATTTAGCAAATCGTTGTTGACAAGCACGCCTCATGCCGAACACTGACAACAATATAAGTGAAATGTGCGGAAGGGAGGGGGGAGAGAGCTCTTGGGTCAGCCAACCCGCCACCACCTCAAACCGGTACAGTCTGCGCAAAACAAATAGGACCCGGGAGAAAATCCCGTGACGCGACTAATTGAAGGTTAATGACGCATAACCATAACGAATAGAAATACATGGTGTCGACGGACATTGTTTCAAAGAGCTTCTTGAAGACAAATGCATTGGACGGAAGTCAGGATGAAACCGTATGTCTTGACGCATTCGTTGCATCAGGGCTCGGCCACGTGCAAACATGCGGCGCAGCGTGAGTGTTATAGCACGTGGTACATCGTTAGTCTTTGGCCTTGGTCGGCTAAGTTCGACCTCGCTCGTTTATGTAGCGAGGAATCGATATGGAAGATGACCGATCGCTACGCGTCTGCGCTCTGAATTCCTTTTCTGCCTTGAATCATCTTTAACGAGCGTATGACGTCTTTTTCATAGGTTCTTAAGGACGCATAACCATAACGAATAGAAACACATGGTGTCGACGGACATTGTTTCGAAGAGTTTCTTGAAGACGTGCATCGCAAATGAATTGGACGGAAGTCAGGATGAAGCCATATGGGATGATGACCAGAATGATGCATTCGAGAGTACCTCGGATATTGGCAGCAGTGACGGCAGTGACAATGGATAGGGCGAGTACCGTATGCCAGTTGCCTTGTTTCAATAATGCAAATTTTGTGTTTTTTCGGGTATATGGTCATTCCCCGCGTATATCTCGCACCGAAAATTTTCGCACATATGTTCGGTAAAAAAAAAGTGCAAGATATACGCGAGCAAATACGGTATTACACAAAAACTTCATTTATCTGGACTAGGTGGGACTGGAGGTAATCCGGATGATCGGTAATCCATGAACAAACTATTGTATCAGCTTGCCATGGTGGGTGAGTGGTTAAAGTGTCGGACTACCAACCCCAAGCTTGCAGGTTTGCTCCTGGACGTGGTGATATTTGAAAGACCACAAAAATCACGACATGCATGTCATACGTTGTTGGCATGTTAAAGAACCCATTTGAATTCAGTAGGCAGTGTTCATAATGGCAAAATTAATCTCTGGATTTTCCGCCTACACAAAGTTCCTCCATTCTCTACTAGAAAACCCTATAGTGTCAAGGAGCTTAGATATCTAACCTCCTTGACTTTCATAGCGTTCCATGGAACGACGAAATTCGACATGCAAGCTGCCCTCTGGGTGCCAAATAACAAAGCTTGCACCCGAGGCCATACGATATTAGTATTATTATTATTATTATTATTATCTATTAATCTACACAAATCTTTATTTTTATAATACCAAGGATTTAAAAGAAACATTTTTGGTACACACATACTCAATATGGTACCGTACTTACTGTATTTATTTCTATTTACTGAAATAGTGTGAAAGTTACTTTTGTTTCCAATTGGAGATATAAATATTGAAACCTGGATATGTTTCCTACCTCTGTAGGTACCTTCCTTATAGCAATGTTGATGGTTAACTGTACAGTATTATTCGAAGGGCACGTATATTTTCGTTATGCAAAATATATTAAATTAAAAAAATCAATCCGGATAAATGAGGGCTAATTTTAAGTTCGCTAATCAGAGCAGCAAGGATATTCGGCTGTAAAATCTATCTACCCTTTATAAAACGCATCCCATCCCTGACCCTGTATAGAATGAGAATAGTTTCTAGTATTGTCATCCCAGCTCCTTATGCCAAGTCATTTTCTAAACGCTGTCAAACTATTTTCTATGTTCATGTTCCAGCTACCAGTACAACTATGCAGCGGGTCGTCACTCCAATTACGGTGGTCATGGCTTTGGCGGAGGATACGGCTACAATCAGGGGTACAACCAAGGCTATTCTCGACCAACCCGTGGGGGCTTCAGTCGTGGCAGGTATGGAACTGAATGAGGTGAGATTAGTCGAGTTGAGCCAGCAAAACGCACTTATCGCGTCCGTGCCTGGTTTCTCCGACAATCTTAGTTGTTACACCATGGAAGCAACCTAGAGCACAAGCGAAATATTGTACAGTACAACCCTCGGCAAGTAGGAGTTAATGTGAACAATCAGTGGACGGGAAAAGGAGGATAGAAACACTTAAAAGAAACTAACACACTGACGGGCATATGTGAGTGGATGGAGATATAAACGGTAAAGGACTGGAATAATCTCTATGGACAGACACACAGGGTATTTGCGTCATCAATCCCATCAATAGCTCTTCAATGCTGTAGCCCCCAAAAGCTCGTTTCGACTTTCTATCTCATCAGGCAGGCAGCAACCAGTTCTTCAGTTCTTAAATACGGTAATAGTGCATAGTGGGATCCATGAACAAGTTCTTCTGAATTGATATTGATACTTTTCAGTCGGTCAACACAATTACAATTCCAACTATTGGAAAATACTACAAGCATCAGATCCTATCTGCAAGACAAAAAGATTTTGTTTGAGTCTTCAATCTTTTGACTGGTTTCATGCAGCGCTCCATGCTTCCCTGTCCTGAGCTAAACTTTTCACCTCTACGTAGCTACCACACCCTACATCTAAGCCAATCTGTTTAACATATTCTAACCTTAGTCTACCTCTACATTTCTTGTCCTCAACCCTTCCTTACATACTGACTTTGCTATTCCTGGGTGTCTTAGTATGTGTCCTACCAACCTATCGCCAGAAGCATCTCTCCTCTCCCATTCATCTTAATACCTCTTCAATTGTAATCCTATCTACCCACCTGATCTTCATAATTCTCCTGTAACACCACATTTCAGACGTTTCAATTCTCCTCTTTTCTGCTGCTCCATAAGTCCAAGTTTCACTTCCATAGACCGCCACTCTCCAGACAAAGGCTTTTAAAAATGACTTCTTAATACCTAAATTTATATTCGATGTCAACAGATTCCTTGGCTGTACCAACCTACTTTTATATCCTCTTCAAACAAAATAGCTCTACAAATACACTACCAAATCCCAGAAATATCAATCATAAACACATCAAACACCAACCCTCCTGTACCCTGTATTTGGAAAGAAAGAACCTGGAGCATTTGGCGGGAACTACAGTATATAAAATGGCTGCCGTGGGCTCCTATTGGCTGGATTTTGACAGCTAGAGTAACATGATGCCAGCGCATTGTTCATTCAGTCGCTTGTTAACCACTGTCTGTATCAGAGTTCCTTTAATCGTAATTGTTTCATTTTGTTTACTTCGCCAAGGTTTAACCCGAGGACTGAACACATGCCGTACAGCATGTACAGAGTACTGAAGGGTACTGAACGAGGAGTAGTTCTGGATATCGTGGATGAAATGATAAGCGCCTGAAGATGATCTATTTATTGGTGTCGGTTTGCTTGGGGCCGTCAATAGAGCTATTGTTTCCCGTCATAGTGTTCAAATTGCCACCTTTCGTTCAATAGCCTACAACTCGACAATGTAAATATACACAGAGGTGCCAACTTTTGAAGTGGGTTATCAGTAATCCCTTATATTGCCCCCCCCCCTCTCCGCTTCAAACATTTTCATGTCAAATCCAAAGCACGCTCCCTTCTCGATAAAGACACCACCTTTGCCCTACCCAGAAGCATCCTTTAGTAAAGAATATCATATTACACAATAACATTTGCACATTGCCTGCTAGTTCTGTGATTTAAAAAAATCCTTGTAGCTTGTTTTGCACCCAGTAGCTGCTTTTCTGTTAAAGTTTTCTTGTAACATACTTCCCCCTGTGATGACATTTTCGTCTTCTGAATCATGAGCGATTCCATTGTAGATGTGCGTAATGTAGGTCTGAATTGTCTGATTTTTCTGAATAACACTGAGCATTCTTTCTTTGGGAGAGTTACTGTGAGGTACACTTAATATTGCAAATACCATATTACTTAAGGTTTTACACTTTAACTGTCCACTTTCAGTTGTAACCTCAGCAATGTTGCCCCAGTTGGCATCAATTCTAGGTCCTTGTAAAATATATTCAGGGAAAGTATCACACTGATAAACAGCAAATTCCTCTTCAAGTTTGTCATGTTCACCTTCCTTGACCAAACTTGGTAACATTGT
The DNA here is from genome assembly GCA_946902985.2 of Meconema thalassinum. Classification (NCBI taxonomy): domain Eukaryota; kingdom Metazoa; phylum Arthropoda; class Insecta; order Orthoptera; family Tettigoniidae; genus Meconema; species Meconema thalassinum. The sequence goes on from OX336395.1 coordinate 123,660,112, forward strand.
GGGGTTTGAAGCCATTTTTTCAGTGTTGCCTTAGTAAACGAGAGTTTAGTGCTTTTCAGTCGGTCAACACGAATGTGCCCAAAAGAGCTGGGTTATGCCCTAATCCTGAAATAAATTACATGAGATTAATAAATTTAATTTATTCGTGTTGACCGACTGAAAAGCACTAAACTCTTGCAAACTTGGTAATCTTTTAACAAAATAATCAAGAGATGAATAGGAAACCTTCATTCTAAGATAAATATTGAGATGTTACACGATCGGCGCCTGTCTCAACCGTTTGATGAGATTCCCGTACTTTTCACGATAGAACACGGAGAAAAATCGTGATTTACATAATCGGTGTCACTTTTAGTCGATCGACGATATTTCCATTGTCCTTAAGGTGGGCACGGGAAGGCAATCGGCGCCGCTTTCTGTACGTTTGACAAGAATCCAGTTGTTCTCGTCATCGAATGCGGAGAAATGTCGCGATGTATTGCAATCGCTGCCGCTTTCGGCCGTTTTACGAGAATCACGATGGCCTCGCGGTTGGTCACTGAGAGCGCATTACTATGTAATCGGCGCCGCACCCGGCCGTTCAACGATTCTCTGCCTGTCTATCTGTCCTGGCAGAATGGCTGAGGCAAGCTCGAGGTTGGGCATGGTTAAAATTCACGAGCGGTTTTGGACGGTATACGGTCATGGGAAAAGTGGCGAGTAGGTTTCGGAATGTTTCGTGATGGCTGCCCAATCACCTTTGACAGGATTCCTGCAGTCCTCGTGGTCACAAGTTCATGATTGGGCACAGGTTTAATGATTTTACGCAACTGGCGTCGATTTCGGTCCATTTCACGAGATTCCGCAGGCAAGTCGTGCGGTCAGCCGACCGTCCGAGCATGTGAGTTTGGAGGATGAACGTTCGAAGTAGGTATCGAATATTACAAATTATTCTGAGAGGATTGCATGAATAATACGACAAGACGGCACAATTTCTTTCGAATCACGAATTATAGGCTACAAGTTATACACATTTTCGAGATAACCGGTTAGATGATCCGATGGTACCAGAGTTCGAAGGAAGAATCGACATAACGGAACTTCGAATTAAGCATACTGGATGTCGCAAATTTTCGAGACGGATAGATTTTTAAAATATATGTATTCGAAGCTTTTTCGCGATTTTTTTAAACTGTTTCATTTCGCAAGATTGCGACATTAAATTATTTCGCGTTATTTCTGGACTTCAACTTGGGATAGTCTCCAAATGTAGAGGTCAATAACAGAAATGAGAGGTTTCTGTTTAGTTTCGGAAGTATTCGCGAATAAACGTCTCGCGGAAAGTCAAGTTTTTTAATAATACAGAAAAAAGATTTCACACAAAACTAAAACTGTTCTTGATGCCGAAAATATACGTTGAACCGTTGTATACCACTCGAGGTATCCTCAGTATGCATTCCCTTCAGGTCGGACACGGGGAGATATAGCTTAAGCAATCGGCGCCGCTTGCGTGAAACTTGCTCCATCGTAATCTGTGAGCCTAGTGGCGCGAGTTTAAATGATTTAAACCGACCTCAGCGAATTTTCTTTACCTCCAACTAATCAGACATACAAATTAGATACTTTTCGTTAATTTCGTCACCTGTTTGTAAAATTAGCTACTCTTTCGTGACCGGTAGACACCCTGTAATTTTTTTTTTTTTTTCTTCATATAATGTCACTTTTCCGTAATATTTTCCCCTTTGACCGTAATGCCGTAATCGTGAGGTGAAATCCGTAATAATTACGGACAATCCGTAAGAGTTGGCACCTCTGTATACAGCAATAATGTTGCCACAGAGTGGTTTGATCGAGTGCTCGGTGCTAAATATTTATTTACCTTAACATTACTTTTGTGTTATCGCGAAAGCTATTATTAACCGTAATGAGTTGCGATTCAGTGCATAGTATTATCATGATCTGTTGTTTCTGTCAACTACTGGACTGCATGCTATGAACGACCTCCGCCCAGACTCTTGTTTTGTATTGAAGGTTATCATTGCAGCGCTGCACTCTCGATCATCTAACATGTATATATTATTTTATATAATTTTGTACATTTTTAAAATCGCGTTATAGCGAAAACACGTAAAGTGAGAACGGGTATAACGAGGAATGACTGTATTATTAGTAAATAGCCCAAAAGTAATTCTATTTATGGGTTGTACTGTGCAAGGAGAAACCAACTGTAAGATTAGCTCAGAAAAATGCTGGAGGTAGGAAGAAATGTTTTGACTGTTATAAGTTTCATTGTAAATAAATAGTGGAAATAGCTCAATTATTTCTTATTAAATCTTATTTGATATTTGGACTTATTATTTCTTGGGTGGTCAGTGAAATAAGAGCATAAGTCAAGATTTCCAAATTGTTTTATCTTAATTTTGCACGACTAACTCGCTTACATTGTCGGGCAAAAGCACATAAGTCAGCTTGTTATAGATGTTTGTAAATACTTCACAATAACAATTGATTTCAAAGTTCGATAAGAAGGGGGACGAAAGCTATTTCGAAAAGCGTGACCTTTGACTTGTGTACTTTTTCCCGACCATCATAGATTTGCTGCCTATCTTCCATATGCCAATGCTCATCCCAATATCCTCTCCTTGTTTTATGGAGCATGATTCACGCATCCAGGTGAAGGTTACGTCTTGCTGTGTAATTATAGTCGACTGTATTCTTTTCACACTTTTGTCATTAGTTCAGTGCATGCATGATCGATACAGCTTTTGGTGTTTAGCATTAACAACATTTGAAATTATTTCAACACTTTGTCAATTGATGTTTCTCCATATTCTGTGATCTCTACAGGTGGATTTTAACAGGTTCGAATCAGCATTAAATAGCAAAATTATTGTTTCTGATAAATTAACTGATCACTACTCTTTTTTTTTAATTAGAAAATTGTTTAAAAATTTCTAGTTTGAATAGACGAGGTGGAGTTTTTGGCAAAGGGCAACACTTCTCCTTATTGGAATGAAATTGGTATCCAGAAGGATCCAGGATGTTTGTATTCCAAATTAACTCAGACTAATTCAAACTGGTTTGTCAGTTGTAACTCTTCAGTCGGTCAACACGAATTTGCCCAGTGACTAGGTGGGGTACAATACTAGCCGTATTTACTCGCCTATAACTCCCCCTCACCTATAACACACACACACACACCCTAAATTTTCTACTATTATTGGGGGGTGGGAAATCATTGTAATGGGAAAAAAAAAAGGAATTGTAAAGGAGATCTAATCAGAAAAATGTAGCAAATAGGCCTACAAGATTCCAGTTAACGGTAAAACCCGTGCTTTTGCCTGCACCACCCGTGCATCGTTGACCTCGACAATGGTTACTCACTCCCCCAATCTTACGAGTTCCGTGTCTCGCGTCCCGCACGGCCGTGTGTAGTCTATAATTAAGAAGCTTGCAGTACACAGGCAGGACTGAAAAAGAGCAAGAGAACAAGTTTTACAGCATACTTCAAGTTGAAAGTGCTAGAATATGCTGCAGAAAATGGAGTGAAAGCGGCAAGTCGTAAATACGAAGCGCAGCCGTGTATGATTCGTTATTGGCGAAACCAGGACAAATTATTGCGAACCAAGAAAACTTCTAAGCCATTCCGCGGTGTAAAATAGGGAAGTACGAAAATTTGGTCGGTATTAGAAATAAATCTTCCGTACTTCAGGTAGGCCTAGTTGACGCGTAACATATTGCAACACTTAAATTCAATGCACGCAACGCTCTGTGCGGCTGCAGCGCTGTCTTAGTCCTGTGGCCAGTCAGCTGTGGTGATACAAGAGAGTGGCTATTTAAATGGGCCATTATCACTTTTATCGTAAATAAAGTCTAGGTTAAAATAACTTATTTTGTGTGTTGATTTAAGGGTGATCTCCTTTGTGTTCCTTTATACCACGCCATCCTAACCTATATCAAGGGAAATTTTCACCTATTATATCCCCCCCTAATTTTGAAGCCAAAAATTCGGGGGAAAAGGGGGTGTTATAGGTGAGTAAATACAGTATCAGGGTGTCGAGCGATACGGGAAATACGGGAATTTTAGTGACCCGGGAAAAATACGGGAATTATACGGGAAATTCGCACTTCATACGGGAAATCTTGAAAAGTTTCATAATGCCTGACTTCTTAGCCCCCGAACGCTCGGTAGAGTCCTCCCGCTCAGTCTTCTATTTCGCCTGCAGACCGCGCTGCCACTCGCAATTTGCGCCACCAATAGAGCGCTAAGAGGGATGAGAACCCAGCCAACGTCGAATGCATGCTTTGCCTGGCCAACCGCCGGCCGTACCCTCTCCGCACAGGGCGACGCGCGACGCGCTCGTTGCTGACAATGACATACAGGAATCAGTCCGCATTGTTATTCACAGAGGAGACCTGGGATTCTCGACAACAGCAGCCCTTAGAGAAGCTAACAACTCAAGATCTCAGAAAATTCCAGGCGCGGATGTGCTGCAATTTCGCACATTCGTATCCTGTGGCTGAAAAAATCAAAGAGAGTTCACCTCTTGCTCACAAGATGACCCGTGCTATTTCGTGCCTAGACCCTATAGGGGTCGCTGAGACTCCTAAGTTGGAAGAAGTTAGGATCGTCATTGCCCTGGAAATTCTTTGTAATCAGAAGAATTTGATTTCTGGCGCAATGGCTGACCGCATCAAGAGCAGCTACTCCGCACTTCTGAGACTGCCCTCCGTCACTTTGCGATTGAAGCAGTTCGACTGAAAAGAGCCACGGCTCGACGTGCTGTGGTCTGAATTAGTGGCTTCAGCACCTTCCTCAGTTCCTGCCAAATACGATCTCGCAACCTTCGTTAAAATGATACTGATTTTTTTATCACAACAATGCAGCTCTAGACAGAGGTTTCTCCCTGAACAAGGAGTGCATGATCGTCAATCACGAAGAAGCAAGTCTGATACACCGGCCGTGAAAGCCAATATACCATCTTTTTGGAAGCCTTCATAGGGAGGTTAAGGCTGCTTAAACTTTTAGTTCTCGCAGTAAAGTAGTGCAGTTGCACTCTATACAAAGGGGGGTAGCGCGCAGTTCGTTACTCCTGTGGGGGTCCGGGCGGGGACACCCAAGAGCCCGCCGATGAGCCAGCTTGTTGTCCTAGGCGAAACCCCACACAAGACACGGCACAAACCTAGAAGAATTGCTGAGTTTTAATACACCGGCCGTGAAAGCCAATATACCATCTTCCTGATTGGAATGCTTACTAATCAGGACGCTGTGATGGCAGCTGGTGGAGTAGAAAAGATAACCGTGAGCAAGAGTCCATACTGTACGAAACTCCTATGCCGTGTTCAAGGAAGCAAAACAGGTGCGAAGCGACGGCTAAGGTGGCAGTGGAAAGAAAACCCACGAAAGATCTCCAGGAATTGGAATAAAAGAAAAAGAAGAAGATATTGAACGACGCCCGTTCTGAAGAAGAGAAAATTGAAGAGAAGATAAGTTCCCTAGTGAAGGTTTAAATTAATAAATCCTTGAATATTGTTTGTTTTATCTTATTTTGTGTGACTAAAGTTCCTAACAACAATCTAGTATTAACAAAGTGACTTATTTTATTTTGTGTATGACTAGCCTACAGTTCCTATCCAGAAATTATTACTGTCATACGAACTTAATTTTGTGCTGTGTATAACTGAAGTTCCTAGTAACAATCTTGTATTTGTCAAAGTGTCTTATTTAATTTCGTTTTGCATTATTTTATTTTCTATTATCTACTTTGATAAAATAAATCTAAATTAAAAAGTATTCACGGCGTGTCGCGTGTGGTATTTTTTCTGTTTTTAGCCTTTCCATGGTCTTCTTTTGCAGGGGAGATGCACATACCAAATTGGTTTAAAGTCCGTGCAAACACTCAATGCAAATGCGTCACACATGCATAAATTTCAAAAACTACAAGCAATGTCTCACAGCTCTCGACATTTTACTATCTTAACACCCGTCACCCACATGTGGCAACAAAATTTCACCACATATGTGACAGCATTCTTCTCGTATGGGCAGGCATTTTTTCAGTCGCTTGTTAACCACTGTCTGTGTCGGATTTCCTTTTATTGTCATTGTTTCGTTACTTTTACTTCGCCGAAGTTCGATCCGAGGACTGGACACATCCGGTACAGCATGTACAGAAAAGAATACTGAAGGCGGTCTGGATATCTCGGTGGATGGAATTAGTATTAACCTTGGCAATTCATCAAGCTCTGACGAAGACAGTGATGGTAGTGATGATGATAGGGACAGTGAAGGGATGGAGGGTGTCAAAGACACCCTTGCCAAATGACTGAGGATAATTTATTTATTGGTGTCAGTTCGCTTGCGTCAATCGATAATAGAGCACAGGCTATTGTTTCCGGTCATAGTGTTCAAAATACCGTCTTTCATTCAATGGCCTACAACTCGACAATATAAAACCACGGCAATAATATCGCCACAGAGCTGCTTGTTTTAGTGCTCAGTGCTAAATATGTCTTTACCTTAACTTTACTTTTGTGTTACCACGAAAGCTAATATTAACCGTAGAGAGTCGCGATTCAGTGAGTGTGCATGGTGTTATCTGTCGACTACTGTAGTAAGCTGTGAACGACCGCCACGCGGACTCTTGTTTCATGTTAAAGGGTAATCATTGCATGGTGAGTGTTTTTATATTCATTAGCTGTAGAGTGTTTGCCCTCTTTGTCGTATTCTTTGAATTGAATACCGATAATAAAGGTATCATAGCTTCGGTGTGTAATTTATTTATTCATCTAAAAGTATCGTATTTCTCTGAATGTCCTTGGGGTTGACTCAGGATAGTTTTTTAAAATATATTACGTATAATTGTACAGAAATAATGTCCGAAGTGTAGCGCTGTGTATTATTCGAATCAGTTGATTTACAACAACACTAAAAACTTAGCAGCACAGCTCAGCTGTTCCAAGCTCCCGATATATCCTTCGCGTTGTTTCCTTCGAATGATATGTATGATCTTCAGCTGTGTGCAGTGAGAAAGCTCTGCATGTGTTCATTCCTTATGTATTAATGATGCGAAATGTCTGCTAACGCTGTGCCACATACAACACTCGTAGTCTCTAAATGTTGCACATTTCCCCGTAAATTACAGCAGTTTATGTTTGAATTGCTTATAAGATCGTGACAAAGTGTTTCTCCAATTGGACGATTGTTTTTAACTGCACATCGTGTAATCTTGGCGAAGTGTATTTTTTTCACGGAGCAACTTAACACCGTAGTAGGCACGCAGTTTTTTGAATTTAGTTTTCTGGCATCTTGTTTTAAATTATTGACTAACATATTTCTAAATGCAGACAATCCATACCTCCAATCGGATTCGGGTTCCGTAATTCATGCTAAATGAGGTTCGTTCGTTTGTGAAATTGAGGTCATAACCACACACAACCCCCCCCCCCTCTTCCCTTTCAGTGATTACCGTATGGTAGGCCTACTTGACGTAGACTAGGGTGAAGATGTAAATGAGCATTTTAAAAAATTGTCGCCAGTTGTTTGGTTTATTAACTTACGGTAATATTTTCCATAGGTACTGAAAAGTAGGCACGGTTGGATCTTAAGGTGGAACCGCATGTGCTATCAAATATCGCTTTCTTGTAATACCTGGAATATGTATAGAATTATAAAATGATTATTGGTTAAATAAGTGTTAATAGACAGGCTACTATAATTATAATGATTAAATAAATATTAAAGAAGAAACGATGCGTTGTTAGTAAATATTAGGCCTACCAGTACGGCGAATAGCTTAGCTATAACTCGTAGCTTCCGTCAGAATTTAGCATTTAAACGGGTCACGTTAATGCATAATATACTAATATAACAACCGGATAGCAAATTATAATAATATTCTCACATATAACATATTTAATTTGAACCAACTTAATTATTGTAGTCTAAGATATGTTAGAACTGCCGTTTCAAATGTGCAAATCGCACACTTGTAGGCAAGCTGTTTGTTATGGTCGTCTCTGATGCGAAGTGCTACTAATTACTCTTTTAGGAGACACTTGTCTTTGGAATATTCATGAAAGGCCAACCCTTTAGTTCTTATTTCATAAGTTGAACGCGTAAAAACAAAACCACAATCCGAAATAATAAAGAAGATAATCACGAGCAAACGATTCACTGCCAATGAAAATCAAATGGAGATTCGCGGACCGGAAGTTCGCTATGCATAAGCTTCGGTGCCGTTTTGTTATTGTTAGTGTTACGGTGCCATTTTAACTCGTGGAGGCTCTATACGGTTACGGTACCATACGATTCAGTCACTTCCCGTAAACATTTATTATGTGACACTCCTATTCTCTACTCTCTCAACCCTCCTCAGTAAAACAGTCATTTATATCAGCTCTCATAAGGTAAACGGTATTTCATTTGTGTTCGTAGCATCTCATCCCATCTGCGAGAGAGTTCACTCGCGCGCGCGTGCTTTGCTCACGCTACGGATTAGGCCTAAATCTCGCCATCACCCGTGGGCTGCGGAAGTATCTCCAAAAATGCAGTTACACTTACGCCAGAAAATCTTGATTCGCGCTTTAAGATTCATTTTTCAGCCATTCGGTATGCCAACTCTAGTCTTAGAGAGTTCTAAAATATACGGGAATTTGGTGAATTTTCGTACGGGAAATACGGGAATTTGAAAAAAGGTCATCGCTCGACACCCTGCAGTATATAACATATATGAAAATTACATGTGTTAGTTTTGACCAATATTATAAAAAAGACAATTGCCCTATTATAATAGTGATTATAACAAATGTGTCATTATTTCAAGGTGTTATTTACCTATTGTTCATATTTTGTACACATTGTACCCCGACCAGTCATTGGGCAAATTTGTGTTGACCGACTGAAGAGTTACAACTGACCGTTTGTATAGGCATCACTAAAAGAATGGCTGGAGCGTGGCTGCACTGGTGTAATACTTTGGTTCTTTGACATATTTGTCGTATTCCCGCCAAGCCTACTACTACTTCGTCTAGCAGGCATTAATGTTGCCCTGGCGTCTTGCTGTGGTAAGCCAAGTAACAGAAAGTGTTTGCAAATAGCTGATAATGCACGTATGCTATTAGATTCACAGGAAAGTGAGACTGACTGTGACAACTATTTTAGTGATTTGAATGATTAAGATGTTCAAGAAAACAAAGAAAACATCCCAGATTTTGTGAATGATAACACGCAAACAGAGTGGGTGGAAATTGTAGCAGTGCGCGAAGGGATTTGCATTTACCGGCAATAGTGGTCTGCATGTGCATTTCAACGACGACTCTGAACCTGTAAATATATATTAAAAATCCGACAATAAAATGGATTGTGGATACATTGTATATACCGTACATAAAATATAAGGAATATAATATTTTACGAGATGAAACACACATTTTTTGGGTTTTCCTCAGTTCTGTTTGCTATTCCTATGAAATTTTCCCAATTGGAGCAAGCAGAAATCACGAAAATAAATCCTCGGTTATGGGGCCTTAACATCCAGATTATCAGCCCTCACGAAGATGCTGTCTACTACACGACTGTGAAGGCCACCAATAATAATAATATCGTATGGCCTTGGGTGCGGGGTGCAAGCTTTGACACCCAGAGGGTAGCTTGCATGTCGAATTTCATTGTTCCTTGACTATGAAAGTCAAGGAGTTTAGATGTTAAATATCTAAGCTCCTTGAACACTATAGCGCTTTCTAGTTGAGAAATGAGGAACTTTGTGTTGGCGGAAACTGCCGAGATTAATTTTGCCATTATGAACTCGGCCTACTGAATTCAAATGGGTTCTTTGACATGCCAACATCGTGTGACATGCATATCGTATTTTTGCCGCCTTTCAAAAATCACTTACCATGGCCAGGAGCGAACCTGCAATCTTGGGGTTAGTAGACCGACACTATATCCACTCACCCACCGTGGCAAGCAAGGCCACTACAAAGCTATGAACCATGAGCAGTGTCAATGTACAGTCAAGTTATGCCGGCTATTACTGGTGCAGATCGCGGGCGCGCATACGTGGTATAGCGGGTGGTTGGCGCGCTTCGCTGACTCATATCTATCGTTAGTTCAGACGTGTTTTGTCATTCATATGGACGTGTATCTGCAGAGCTTAGACATTAGTGTTGCATGTTTATTATTGTGATCACTGTGATTGTTGGTCATGCCCAGACACCAATTCACATTGCGCGTACGTGCGTATATCCATAAGCAGGGTGTCTACCGGTAACGAAAGTAACGAATTGTACAAATGGCTAACGAAAGTAACGAATTTTACAAACGGGTAACGAAAATTTTCTGAAAGCGGGTTGAATCATTTAAACTCGCGCCGCTAGGCTCAGAGATTGCGATGGAGCGAGTTTCACGCAAGCGGCGCCGTGCCTATTGCATAGTACTAGGCAAGCTATATTTCCCTGTGCCTGACTTCAAGGAAATACATACTGAGGATACCTTGAGTGGTATACATCGGTTCAATGTATATTTTCGGCATCAAGAAGACTTAAGTTTCGTGTGAAATATTTCTCTGTGTTACTGTATTAGGAAAACCGACTTTTCGCGAGACGTTTATTCGCGAATACTTCCGAAACTAAAAAGAAATCTCTCATTTCTGTTATTTGGAAACTAAGTCAAATTGAAGTCCAGAAATAACGTGCAACAATTTAATGTCGCAATCTTGCAAAATGTTACCGTTTCGAAAGAAATTGCGAAAAATCTTCGAAATACATATAACTTATTTAAAAAATATGTCTAGTAAATTTGCGACATCCAGTATGGTTAATTCGAAATTCCATTATAAGTAGATTTTTTCCTTCGAACTTTGGTTCCATCGGATATATAATCTAACCGATTATTTCGATAACTTGTAGATAATTCGTGGTTCTCAGTCGAAATAAAACTTGCCCTCTTGTCGTATTATTCGTGCAATCCTCTCAGAATAATTCGTAATATTCGATACCGTACCTACTTCGAACGTTCATCCTCCAAAATCGCATCCTCAAGACGGCCGGCTGACCGCACGACTTGCCTGCGGGAATCTCTTCAATCGGACTGAGATCGACGTCACTTGCGTAAAATCATAAAACCCGTCCCCTATCGTGAACTTGCGACCACGAGGACTGCGGGAATCCTGCCAAAGGTGATCGGGCACCCATCACGGGGCACCCATCACGAAACCTACTTGCCACTTTTCCCATGACATATAACTTACTTAAAATCGTGCGGGGAGTGAGATGTGCATCAACCCACTTAAAAATGACAGCCTACGTAGCATCGAAATACTAAATCCTCCTCGTGATCCACGCTGAACTGATGATCTTCCTACCACAGCATAGGGACAAAGGGAATCACGGCGCCGACCGAACAACATGTTCATAACTACTCGTGAACAAACCTCCTTTCCAACTGGATGGAGCCGAAGGAAAGTCTTCCATGTGGACACCAGGAGAAGTGGGCTATTTGGAAAGCCCTTAACAGACTCCGTACAGGAGTCGGCAGAACAAGAGTAAATCTGCGGAAGTGGGGTTTCTCAAGCGACTCATCACTCTGTTACTGTGGAGAGCTGCAGACAATCCAACATTTATGTCAGTGTGACTTATGTGCTTCCAAGAGCCGAATACTGGGCAAAAATCATCTAGTTCAAATTTGTTGCTTCAATCTTTGATTTGTTTTGTATAATAGACCTGTATATATGTATGGTAGAAATGTAGATATTCTGTATTGAATATTCAATATTCATATTGATACTCCTGACACGAATAAAGAAAGAAGAACTCGTGAATTTTAACCATGCCCAACCTTGAGCTTGCCTCCGCCATTCTGACAGGACAGACAGACAGACAGACAATCGTTGAACGGCCGGGTGCGGCGACGATTGCATAATATCTCGAGGACAACTTAAAACGGCCGAGAGTGGCAGCGATTGCGATACATCGCGATATTTCTCCGCGTTCAATGACGAGGGCAACTGTATTCTTGACAAACGGACAGCAAGTGGCGCTGATTGCGTAATAATGCTATATTTTCTTGTGCCCGACCTCAAGGACAATGGAAATCTCGTCGAATGACTAAAAGTGACACTGATTATTTAAATCGCGATTTTTCTCAGTGTTCTATCGTGAAAACTACGGGAAGCTCATCAAACAACTGAGACCAGCGCCGATCGTGTAACATCTCGATATTTCTCCGTATTTGACTGCGAAGACAGAATTCGGGGACGATCGCGTAACATCGCTTATATTTCTTCGCGACCTACCGCTTGGACGAAGTAAATCTCGCCAAATGGTCAAAAGCAGAGCAACCTCTTGGTACCGTAATTATAACAACATTTTGTGCACAAGACAACATATTAGCTGAAACAACTCATTGGATACTAAATATCTAGTATATATTTATTATTTTTTAAATTTTTATTACATCATTTGAATTTCATTTAAAGCGGCTTCGGTGGCGTAGTTGGTAGCATGCTGAACTGCTGTGCCCAAGATAGCGGGTTCAAACCCGGCCAAAGTCTTCGGATTTTTTAAAAGCGATAAAAATCCTTCAGTATGCATTCCTTCGGAGGGGAAGTAAAGTCGGCGGTCCCATGTCATAGATTTATGGCATGTAAAAGATTCTTCCACAGACTAAACTTGTGTAAAGCTAAATTGTTAGGTTAGATTTCGTCGGAACGCTCTATCAAAGTTCCAACGTTCACCACTAGGTATCATTGAAATCTGGTAGCAACTTGAAATTGAATGGAACTTGTAGCTCACCCTAAGGGTGTCCGCTGGATGCAGCTACAGACTCAGGCGAGCTGAACATGTCCTCGGACACTCCCGGCACTAAAAGCCATACGATAAATTTTAAAAAACTCTTTAAAACAGTTCATTGTTTTTCTTCACCGCGTGATGAGCATCTATGCTTGCAGACCGCAGACGTATCTTGAATTCAAAGGTAACTAAAAGGTACCCAAAAAGTAACTAATTTTTGCTTCATCCTTACAGTAGACTCTGATAAGTCGTGTATGAAAAGCAGAAAATCTTGTTCTGATTCGAGACGATCTGTGCCTAATGCCAGTACAATTAGGAGGCTCACTAAACGATACAGTCAGGCCTCGGCAGCCGGCACAGTTCATATCTTCGCCGCTAGATGGGGGCTTCATTCATTCCATTCCTGACCCGGTCGGAGACTGGAAGCAGGTTGTGGATTTTCGTTTTCACTAAACGATACAAGGAAAAAGGCTCCATAATTATTAAACGAGTTGACAGACATTCTTTCATCAGAAGATGTCAGGTGTGTATTACAAGAGAGGGAGGACATTTTCAGCATCGACTATGGTATGAGCACTGTATATACACATTATTGAACATGTCTGGTGAAAGTGCGCGCCAACCACCGGTTGAATCGGGTACGTGCACCCTCGATCTGCGCTAGTCTCAGCCGGCTTAGCTTGCCGTGTTTATCGGGGCGCACATAATGACCCTGTACTATGAGAACTATCATCATCATACCGACAGCAGTGGCTACGCTGGCAACGCGCATCGTTAGGTCATGGGGCCAAGTTCTGTGCTGACTCGGTAGACGCGTGGGTTCGAGCCCCATCGTCGGCCGTCCTTGAAATGGTTTTCCGTGGTTTCCCAATTTCAACACCAGGCAAATGCTGGGATGGTACCTTCTGTAACTTTTTACCAGCCCTTCTTGGGCGACTGATTTAAAACTTCCCAAAATCATCCTCCTATTTTTGATCGGAAGTACTTCATCATATACCACACAATTGAAATGGCAGGGTCGTGGAGTGTTGGACACACATTTGGTCAACCTAACTGGTATCATTTGGGCGTTCAACTATTAGGTGTAATTCCCTATAAAGAAAACTAATTATAACCTTCAAAATATGTGTATTAATATCAACTTTAAACATATGGCGGGGACTCTCGTCGAACAGACTATGGTTTACTATCTTCTCTCCTCGGCAATGACGAAAACATGTGACCCAAAATGAATGTTGGAATATAAAGATGTTTGTTACTCACTCATCGACGATCTAGCAGATAATCTACGAGACATGCTCGATAGATCAGTTCTCCCCAGCATTTCTAAGATTTTCCACACGTGGTTTGAGGTTAGAGATGTTTACTGGTTTACATAGCCACATCTCTGCGAGAGAAATGAATGTGCTTCCGTACCCAACTTGAATTGTGCTAACAGAGATAACATCGTTGTGATATGTAGCCGTTTCGAGTACATTCACAAGCCATGCTTTCAACAAAACTGTTTCTCCAAATAGGCCTACGCCAAATTACGAGAACGCGACCTTTCCAATCAGACGCTACAATAGAAGTGAAGCCCCGCTATACACGAAAATCCCACCTCTCATCTTGTAAACACATGTTTTCGTCTTTCTCCGCCAGGGTCATGATACCCTCCAACCCATACAAAATACACCAATAATCTCGAACCCATGTATATTTCTTACAACTCGTGGCGCGAAACTCTTCTCTGACGTCAGAACCTTACACAATTTACACAAAGCTTTCTTCAAGACAAGGGAAGTTATTCTCGGCCCAATCTAAATTTGGCCTAGAGTTTCCTGCTGTTGCAACATCTTGTAGCTTACCTACACAATCCGCTGTCTTGTATACTGACATCTCCCATACAAATTAAATGAAATATTCCTGACTGAGTCCCCGAGATACACAAGATATATATACACTAAATAAAATGAAATTCTACAACCTAAATGATGATGATGAACAAGAAAAGAAATGGTATGAACAAATTACCCTAACCTGACTTCTCTTGCAGTCAACCAAATAAGGGTTTGGGAACATTGTGACCGGAACAGTCACAATACGCCCCCATGTGATTCACACGGGGTGAAACAAGTGTGGATCACAAACACTCAAACAAGCAACGCACTGAAAACACAAAGAATTACACTATTACATAAATAAACCCTGGAAGACATATATACATACACACTTGTCAAATTTTCACACATTCTCACTCTCTCGAATGTCTTATTGTGTCCATTTCCTAGCCTCACTGATTTCTCTCAAGTGTCTTAGGTCTACCACTTCATTTTCTTCGTCTCATCATGAGACCCTATCGCTTCACAAGCCATGGTATTTGCCTGCACAGGCCTTATCATACCATCTATCCATCTAACACTCGATGCCACTTTGCTGGTTAGCATTCTTCGTCACATCTCTTGAGTTTTGTCATGCCATCACGTTATGTTGACTGATTCTCTAAGAGTCCATGCCATATTATTTTACAGAGTGATATCTACGGAGATTCCTAATATTATGTGTACTGACAGACTTACCATCCTGGTCCGTTAAACTATAGGCACACTCACCAATACGTTTAACCACCTTAAAAGGCCCCTGAAATAGATGAAAAAACTTCCCTATCTCCTTATCTACAGCTGAAGACGGATATGGAACCCTCAGAAGCACCTGATCGCCTACTTCAAAAGAATCAAACTTTACCCGCTTCTGCTGGCGCCTACGCTTATTCCCTGCCTTGATTAAGTTGTCCCTAGCCAGCTGGATACAAACATCCTTCCCAATCTCCTCTCCCGTGACCAAACCTAGCATTCTAGCAAGCTCATTGGTAGGCTTCCTACCATACTGAATTTCATAGGAAGTGCATTTTACACTCTCATGGAACGTACTATTGAACCATCGTTCAATATCTCCTAACTTGGAGAACCACGCATTGTGGCGATTGCTCACATAGGTGCGAAATACTCTCCCTAATTCTCTCATAACTCGTTCGGACAAATTCCCTTGAGGATATCGAATAGATGAGAATATGTGCTTGATACCCAATTCACTCAACTTGGTTTTCCAGATCTTTGAGGTGAATTGACTACCGTGGTCTGATAGTATCCTGAGAGGCACCCCAAACTCAGGTACATACTTATCAGTGATCTGTAGGACACAACCCTTCCCGGTCGCTTTTCTCAGGGGATACAGTTTGACGAGTTTACTGAATGCGTCAACAACCACGAAGATATACTGATATCCAAACTGAGCTTTAACCAATGGACCATACAGATCGACACAGAGTAAATCCCTTGGTTTTTCTGTGATCACCATTTGCCGAGGTCCCTCAAGAAACCTCGTTGGGCATTTACACCGTTGACACGAGTCACAACTTGCCAGAACTTTCCTAATCTGCCTTCCCATGTTCTTCCAAATGAAATGCTGCTGAACAGCAAAAAGAACCTTGCTTGATCCAAAATGCCCTAAAGCCTTGTGATGATACCAAATCATCGTTACCTGCAATGAGCTTGGCACACACACTCTCCAGGCACCTTCATGGCACAGCCTAGCCAAGAAACCACACTCCAACTTGTACCAATACTTTCCAACCTTAATTCTACTATCCACATCCATACCTCTCAACTGAGTCAAGATATCACCTAAGACCTCATCCTTCTCCTGCTCTACAAGCAGATTCCTTAAGCAGCGTATCTCATAATCACACTCGCTTACCTTGGTTACGCAGATAACAACACCTTCCTGTACCTCCAGTACCTGATGACCCTCATCACCCCCAATGTTTCTACTCATGAAGTCAGCCACAATGTTCTCAGTACCCTTAATATGCCTTACCTCAAAGTTATATTCACTTATAGCCAATATCCACCTTGACATCCTGTTCGAAGTGAGCTTGCAGGATCCAATAAAAAGTAATGCATGATGGTCAGTCACTATCTGCAACTTACTGCCCAACACATAACTCCTAAACTTCCCTAGAGAGTATACGATTGCTAACATCTCTATTTCAGTAATTGTATATCTCTTCTCCGCCATGCTTAGCCCTCTGCTTGCTAATGAGACAATCCCTAGATTGCCCTCACTATCCTCCTGACACAAAATGCCTGAGATGCCTTGCATGCTCGCATCAGTCATCAAAATGTAGGGACAATCCAGACGAGGATACCTAAGCATGACAGTCTCTACAAAGCCTCTCTTCAACTCCTTAAAAGCCTCATCGTGCACCTGGGTCCATACCCACTTAGTACCCTGCTTCAGCAATTCCCTAAACGGTTCTACAAGACAGGAATATTTAACTACGAATCTACGAAAATAATTGAAAACCCCTAATATTGACCTCAATTGTTTGGCGTTACGTGGTGTAGCAGTGTTGTGAATCTTGTCTAATCGTGACTGTTCGGGAGACACCCCTTGTGTTGTGATAGTATGCCCTAAAAATGTGATTGATGTTGTGCAAAACAGAGACTTCTTAAGTTTAATTGTAAATCCCCCGTCCCTTAATTTCCCCAAAACAATGTCTAAGTGATCCAGGTGTTCCTTTAATGTGTAAGATGCAACAATTAAATCATCTATGTACATTGTCACAAACTCGTGTGTGTCCCTCCCTAACACTAGATTTAAGGCCCTAATCAACGCTGAACTGCTGGTCTTTGTTCCGAAAGGAACGACCCTGAATTGGTACAAACCACTCTTAAAGCTAAACGCAGTCAACTTCCTGTCCTGTTCTCTCAACGGTACCTGCCAAAATGATGCACTCAGATCCATAGTGGAAAACCATTGCTTACCATTGAATTTCTGAACCAGTTCCTCAACACATTCTGGCCTCTGTTGGTCCCCAGATATCCTACAATTGAGCTGCCTGGCATCAATACACAACCTGACCGAGCCATCACTCTTCCCAACCACAACTAAGGGATTCAGATATGCACTAGTTGAAGGCTCAATAATACCCTGATTCAGCATAATGCCTATTTCTTTCTCCACAGCATCAGCAAATTTGTGAGGTATCGGGTACTTGGGTCCTGAAAATGGAGAATGATCTACAATTTCGAACTGATGCGTATAGACATGTGTTAGCCCTGGCTTGTCACTGAAAACTTCTTGGTTTAGCTCTAAAACCTCTAACAACTTATCCCTCTCCTCAACACTTAAACCACTCTTATCCACAGCCTGCTGGAGTTGATCACACTTATCACCCTCCACAGCAATGTGACATAAATCCACAACTTCCTCCTCATCGTCAGCCTTACCTTCTGCCATATCCCCTACAGTGACCTCAGTAACACATGCCTTTACTGTCTTATCTACACTCTTGCATTTCATTCTCATCTCCTGGCTTATATTCCCCCTCACAAAGTTGATGACACCCCGGTCAAAATCAATAACAGCACTATGCTCGTTAAGCCAGTCTATCCCCAAAATCATTTCATAAATTAGGTTAGGAATTACCAAGCAAGTCTTGTGGTCAACTTCATTACCAAACCTCATGGGCAACAATACCTGCTTTCCCACTCTTTGGGATTTATTACCAACAGCAGTTACCACATATGTCGACTTAACTGGAATTTCTTCCAACTTACCACCGTCCTTGATTCAAGTATCATAAAATCCCTTACTGATGACACTTCTCTCACTCCTCGAATCCACCAATGCCTGCACTCTCTTACCTAGTATGCTCAACTCAACAGTTGACATAAAAGCCTCCTTCTCCCCGATACATGAGAACTCCTGCTGGTCAGCTAGCAGATCCTCCCGACTCATAGGCATAAAATCCTCCTCACCCACAATAACACACTGCTTGACTTCATTTCTTACGGACTGCCTGACTGACCTCCCTGCACAGCCCGTTCGGAGTTTAAAGCTCCTTGACCACCTTGTTCTTGTCTCCTCTGGTTCACCTGTACTCTTTCGTTACCACCTTCCTGGCGCCCCCCACCTCTCTGATAGTTACCTTCCTGTCGCTGTGAATTATCCTGACGCCCCCCACCTCTCTGATAGTTTTCCTGCCTCTGCTGATAATCTCTTTGCTCCTGATTAAATCTACCCCTATTAAACTCCTGATTATTCCCCCTATTGCCCCTAAATTCCTGTTTGACCTCTGGCCTCTCCATGTGCTGCTTGCCTAAAACGTCAAAGCTCGTAAGAAGCTCTTCCAACTCTTCTACCGTCCTTACCTTCTGCATACAAGCTGCCTCCTGAATTCTAGGTGGGAAGTGCTTCAACATGACCCTAACCACATCACTGTCAGAGGTCAGCCCATCCAAATTCTTCCAAATAAGTACATGTGCCAAAAAATATTCTGTCAGGGATACCCCTTCTCTCTCCTTATATTTCCCAAAAGTTAATTTTTCCCTTTCCCTGGACTGTACCCCCTCCCCCCAGAACTTAGCTTTGAATTTATCCCTGAATTCCCTTAAACTATTCATGTTAGGCCTGTATATTTGGAACCATGCTTTCACATCCCCTTGAAATGAGTTAGACAAGATCTCCAACACTGTTTCCCATTCGACAACCCCGTCTTCTAGATCCTTGCTGAATTTCTTCTCAATGGTTTTTAAAAACTCCATAGGGTTGAACTGCCTTGAGTTAAATTGTGGCAGACCAGGGTCCCTGAGTAGCAAACTAGATGGCATCACAACCCTTTGACTCATCGGTCGCTCTTTCAACTCTCTCCTGACCTTTATCAGCTCTTCCTGCAGCTTTTCGTTTTTCTCGGTCAATGCCACCTGCTTCCCTCTCAGACCCTCAATCTCTCCCAACTTATTTTCAACGGCACCTACTCTATCTAAATATTCCCTCTTATTCCCACTTACAGTGTTGCATATCTCATCACACTTTCCCGTTACATTCTGTACTTCTGCCCTTGAACTAGCTATCTCTGACTTAATTTTCGTTATTTCCACATCTTGCTGGTTCTGATGGCCTTCCATTCCTTCTAGCCTACTTGTGATCCCAGCCTGATTCCCCTGCATTTCTGCCCTGATTTCCTCTCCCTGTTTGCTAATTTTCCCACTTAATTCCAGGTTCATACTCTCCATTCTACTATTAAGGACAGACTTATGGTCCCGTATTTCTTTGCTGAGACTCTCTATCCTTGTGTTCGTGGCCCTGTTGCTCTCCTGAATTTCCTTACTTACAAATTCCTTCACTTCTACTATCTGTTTGGTCACTGACTCTACCTTCTCATTTACAGAGCCTACCTGCTCCTTAATTTCCTTACTCATAGATTCTCCTTGCTTCTTAATCTCTTTTATTTCACTCAGTAGCATTTGGATCAAACTATCGTTCATAACCCCCCCATTTACATTTAAGTTACTACCTTCAGCGATCAGCTGCGACTCAGTAGTAACAATGGTAACATATGTTCCCACTGTCTTTTCCACATCTTCCTCACTGCCACTTCCCCCAGTTTCCTGATTACCTGACATTTTACTGTTTGATTTACACACAACCCTTGACCTTAATTCTAAATTGTCTGATGTGGACATACCCCTTAAAACAAAACAAATTACTGTGAACCCTAATACTCCTAAGGTGTCTATCGGCTGTGTGCATATGTGCCCTAATGATACCTGCTAGGTTTCCCTACTCTTGCCCCACGTTGAGGTGCTATGTTGTTACTTTTTACCAGCCCTTCTTGGGCGACTGATTTAAAACTTCCCAAAATCATCCTCCTATTTTTGATCGGAAGTACTTCATCATATACCACACAATTGAAATGGCAGGGTCGTGGAGTGTTGGACACACATTTGGTCAACCTAACTGGTATCATTTGGGCGTTCAACTATTAGGTGTAATTCCCTATAAAGAAAACTAATTATAACCTTCAAAATATGTGTATTAATATCAACTTTAAACATATGGCGGGGACTCTCGTCGAACAGACTATGGTTTACTATCTTCTCTCCTCGGCAATGACGAAAACATGTGACCCAAAATGAATGTTGGAATATAAAGATGTTTGTTACTCACTCATCGACGATCTAGCAGATAATCTACGAGACATGCTCGATAGATCAGTTCTCCCCAGCATTTCTAAGATTTTCCACACGTGGTTTGAGGTTAGAGATGTTTACTGGTTTACATAGCCACATCTCTGCGAGAGAAATGAATGTGCTTCCGTACCCAACTTGAATTGTGCTAACAGAGATAACATCGTTGTGATATGTAGCCGTTTCGAGTACATTCACAAGCCATGCTTTCAACAAAACTGTTTCTCCAAATAGGCCTACGCCAAATTACGAGAACGCGACCTTTCCAATCAGACGCTACAATAGAAGTGAAGCCCCGCTATACACGAAAATCCCACCTCTCATCTTGTAAACACATGTTTTCGTCTTTCTCCGCCAGGGTCATGATACCCTCCAACCCATACAAAATACACCAATAATCTCGAACCCATGTATATTTCTTACAACTCGTGGCGCGAAACTCTTCTCTGACGTCAGAACCTTACACAATTTACACAAAGCTTTCTTCAAGACAAGGGAAGTTATTCTCGGCCCAATCTAAATTTGGCCTAGAGTTTCCTGCTGTTGCAACATCTTGTAGCTTACCTACACAATCCGCTGTCTTGTATACTGACATCTCCCATACAAATTAAATGAAATATTCCTGACTGAGTCCCCGAGATACACAAGATATATATACACTAAATAAAATGAAATTCTACAACCTAAATGATGATGATGAACAAGAAAAGAAATGGTATGAACAAATTACCCTAACCTGACTTCTCTTGCAGTCAACCAAATAAGGGTTTGGGAACATTGTGACCGGAACAGTCACACTTCTGACAGGCCACGGCTGCTTCCTTCCACATCCTTGCCCAGTTTCATTCATCTTTATCCATTTCGTCTCTCATCCCGACGCGCAGGTCGCCCATGGGTATCGACTAGAAAGTCCTGCACTCAGCCTCTCAGGAGGTCACTCGAAAAAGAAAGAAATAAATAAATCATCATCCATGTCCAACTCCAGTCACCCTGGTGTTGTAAATTAGCCTCTTCCACTTCTATTCTTCCACTTCTGCTCCATTCTGTCACATCCAGTCCAATGTTACATGTCTCTTGTCGGATTTGGTCCACCCATCTCTTCTTTGGTCTTCTAAACCATCAGTGTTTCTCGCCATCTCCTTCTTTGCAGCTCTATCCATTTCCATCTTTTGCACATGGCCAAACCATCTTAATCTCGGCCTCTGTATTCGCTGTACTAATGGTTCCTTTATATTTAGTTCTTGCATAATTTTTGAGTTTCAGATTTAACTCTTCTAGACTTCTGGAGAGATGTTCTCAAGAATTTCATTTCAGCCCCTTCGATCGTAATATTTTGCCTCTTGTTAGTCATCATTGTTTCTAGGCCATAGGTTACAATTGGGGTAAAATGTTCTTTATATAATGTTAATTTTGTTCTTTGTGCTACTTTAACTTTCCATAACAGCTGTTGAACTTGATAATAAAATGAGGTACCTTTACTTAACGGCCTGAAACAAGGAAGTGCACTGTCACCGTTACTTTTCTTTGCAGTGATGGATGACATAATGCCCTGAGTGGCACAAGTAATTGGGGAAGGAAAGATGAAAGCAATGGTGTTTGCAGATGATTTGATGATTTGGGGAAACAAGGAGGAGGAAGTACAGGAGCAGTTGGACGTGTGGGGAAGGAATAATACAAGGATATGGGATGGAATTTAGCATAAATAAGAGTGAGATGGTGATAAGAAGGAAAGAACCACAACCGGAATAACAATTGGTGGGGAACAGCTGAAGAAAGTGGCGAGTTTCAAGTATTTGGGAAGCCTGATACAAGATAATGGAAGAAACGATAGAGAAATAAATGAGCGGGCGAGACAGGCAGAAGCATTCCGGAGGAGTTTGAGAAGCATGTTATGGAGCAAGGATGTCCCTCAGAACAGCAAAAAGATCATATATCGGACGTACTATGTCCCTATCTTGATGTATGCCTCAGTCACCTGGGTTTGAAAGGAAGGGAGAAGAGCAAAATACAGGCCAGTGAGATGAGGTTCTTGAGAAGCAGTATTGGAGCTACAAAGATGGACAGAATAAGAAATGAGAGGACCAGAGAATTAATGAAGGAGGTACCATTACAGGATGGTATAGAGAAATCTAGACTTAGATGGTATGGACATGTAAAACGAATGGAGGAGAAGAGGATACCCAGGAGAGTACACGAGACAAAGTGGGAAGGAAAGAGACCGAGAGACAGGTGGCTGAAGGGGGTGGAAGAAGAGAGGAGAAGACTGGACAAGGGTGGAGGCTGAGAGATGGTGGGAAGACAGAAGACGTTGGAGAGGCCTGTGTTCCAAACAGACCCCGGCCAGTGGCTGGAAACTGTGCATGATGATGATGGTCATCATCATCATTTGCTTAAATTGTAATCCTGTGTATTTCACTTTCATCAAGATCACTGCATAACATCATACTACACTTCTCCCCACCAGTTGGCTACTGCGATAACCGCAGCTAGAAAGCTTGCCTTATGCAACGCCTGAAATTCAAACTGCCACCTTAACAAAACCCACCCTTAAATAAATCCAACAAATTGACAACAAATTAAACCCTAAACATATTGCCAACCAAATCCTAACTTACGTTACTCCACCATTGTACTACATGACATACTATTCCCTTCAACAAATGCTTGACTGGCGACTGCATGGTGTCCACAGGCAGGAAAAGTCAGGAATTTTGTTTTTAGTCAGGAAAAGGTGTGAAAAAATGGCGTGAGTCAGGAAAAAATGGCGACAAGTATTAGAAAGTCAGGAATTTTATATTAACCATACAGTATTTTGTGTTTTACAGTCATTCTTTGATGTTACTAGTTCAATTAATCTCGGAAGATAAAAAGCAATAACTCACTGGACTATGGTAAGTTACCATTTTTACAGTGCATCATAGTAAAAACCTCCTTTACTTATTTTTTTAACGCTTTTTTGGCGTCTGCATAGGGATATGGCGACCCCATCACTATAGTTTAGCTCATTAAGTACTTCAATTTATGTATTATTGCATTATAATTTCCTTTATTATATATTTTAAATGAATAAAGAGGCGAGCATTGGGGCAGCTATGGGGATGGTGGAGGTTGCAAATAAAAAAAACTTTTTTCCGATGTTACGATGACTTCGCGAGTCAGGAATTTTGTTGAAAAATGGTCAGTAAAAGTCAGGAAAATTGACATTGAAAATTCTGTGGACACCATGGACTGGTTCAACAGAATTACAATACACTAAAAGTAAACAAATTGCATTAGCAATACCAACGCAACTCAAGAAAACTGAATGGTCCTGGGCTCGATTCTCGACAGGCTGCAGGTATTTAATCTCCTACGATTGACCTCCCCCCCCTGACTCAGGGACTGGGTGTCTGCGAGGCCATGAACATGCTGCGATCTTCATCACGATGCACAGGTCACCTACAGGAGACTACACAGCATTCCTTCTTCAAAGGAGCTTTGGTCTTCCTCTGCTTCTGCTAGCTAGAGGATTTCATTTTACAGCCTCCCCCTCAAATTGCATTTATCTAGTTGGAAGGAAGTTTGTATTTTTACGCGACTGTTAATCTCGCAATCATAAGCCATGCGACCTCATTTATATGTGGAATCCGAACCACAGGACTTGGAAAATCTCACATGCATTGACAGGGAACCGGTCCGCTGTGCCATCACGCCGGGATTGTGGCCTATACAATCCCAGCTTCTTCCTTTTATCTGATATTCCACTGCCCATCCTTGTGTTCTCTACAATCACTCTTGATTTCAAATTATGTTTGGCCACCAAATATTGATCACACTCTAAAGGCTAGTAAACAAATCCTAGTCTTATCGCGAGCATCACTAGTAATGTTGCAGAAGAGCGGCCCACAGAAACATTTAGAAGATTACGGAAAATATTATATGGACTTTCCTTGCATTTTGTTGGTTCAGGATTGTTACCAGATGTCTTAGTTACAAGAAAAAGCCAGCAGATGGCAGCAATAGTGAGAGATCGACAAGAAACTAATATTTTTTCAATTCCACTTCAGTCTGTAGATTCTAACCTCCATGGTGCGCTATTACAATCTGAATGCTTCTGAGAAGAAGAGGTAGATTGCGGACGTTTTATATAATGATTGGGGTTCTGAAGGGGATTTAAAGTGAAGGATTTAAAAATGGCTAGTTTACTGTAGTTATTTATAATATATACACTACGGGCAGATACCCAGTTGAGTTAAAGTTGCATTGTGATCGTTCCAAACATAATAAGAAATGGATAGTGCCTCCTCGCTTGTAATTTATGGATCATTGAGTATCGTAGTTTGATATTTCTTTTTAAGAATTTAATGTAGAAACGATTTTAAGGATTTTGTTGAAAAATAATTTAATGTCTTGTATCTTGTTTAACTTCGTCTCCCATAAGTCCAACCCCTCGTCCACGTCGTGGGAGACGGGCAACGGCACAAAGTAGGGGATTGCCTGTAGGGGCGAAGTACAGTGGGGACTTCGTGTGCCCCGGGACCGTTACGGTAGCTGTGAAGGTCCTACAGGAACCCTGAAAAGTGACGGCTAACGGGGCTCTGGTGAAGCTACGATAGGCCCAGCAAGCCAGTAGTGGATAAAACCAAATGCTTTCAAAAATGGAACGAGCCTCGGACAGGATGGATTTAATAGACGACGACACGGCTGTACACACGGACTAAGATTTGGAACTTTAAACCTAAGAACGCTGACGGGGAAGGTGGAGGAGATAGTGGATATGATGGAAAGAAGGAAGTTGGATTTATTGGGATTGGCAGAAACAAAGTGGAAAGGGGAAGGCAGGAGAGTACTGAGAAAAGGCTATAGACTGTACTGGAGTGGGAACGAAGAGGGAAAGAGGAATGGAGTGGGAGTAGTAGTACGAGATGGTTTAAAAGAAGAAGTGAGGAGAATAAGTGATAGGATGATGAAAGTGAAAGTAGCACTGAGGGGAGAGACCGTAGAAATAGTGCAAGTGTATGCTCCACAAGTAGGCTGCGCCTCTGAAGAGAAGGAGGAGTTTGAAGAGGAATTGCAGAAGCAGCTGGTAGGAAGAAATATGATTGTTATGGGGGACCTCAATGCCCATGTAGGAAGTGAAAGACAAGGTTATGAGAGTGTTCTAGGACCAGAGGGTTGGGGTGGAAGAAATGAGGAAGGAAAGAGACTGTTGGACTTCTGCCAGAGGAACAGCCTGCTAGTTGGGAACTCCTGGTTTAAGAAAAGAGAGAGCCACACAATCACATGGTACAGTGATGACTTGACCAGGAAGTCGGTGGTCGACTATATACTGTATGAGAAAGAACTAAATAAGAACATCACGGACATCAAGGTTATACCATCAGAGAACCTGGATAGCGACCATCGATTACTGGTAATGAACCTGAGAGGGAGTAAGGAGAAGAAAGGGACTGAGAACCAGGAAAGACGTATAAGGATATGGAAACTGAAAGAGGGGGATAGAAGGGTCGAGTACCTCAAAATGGTAAAGGAAGGAATTCCAACAGATGAAGAAAGAGGGGTGGAAGAGGAATGGGCTAGATTTAAGAAGACACTAGTGGGTGCAGCAGAAGCAGTATGTGGGAGGACAAGTAGTAAGAAGAGGTGGAAGGAAACACCATGGTGGAATGAGAAGACAAAAGATATAGTAAGGGAAAAGAATAGAGCCTTTAGGAGGTGGTATCAAAATAGGACGGTAGAGACAAGGGAAGAGTACCAGGAAAGAAAGAAGGAGGCGAAGAGAGTGGTGGCTGAGGAGAGAAGGAAGTGGATGGAAGAGTGGACAAAGATGATGGAGGAGGATAGTGAAGGTACAAAAAAGGTCCTGTATGGGATGGTAAAAAATAAGAGGCGGAAGGATCCTACGGATTATGTTAGAATGGTGAACAAAAGGGGACAAGAGATAGAAAATAGGGAAGAACTGAAGAAAATGTGGAAAGAATATTTTGAAGAACTTCTGAACCCAAATGGAAAAGATGGTGAGGAGGAAGAAATCAGGGAAGAGGAAGATGAACTGCAAACAGAAAAGGACTTAACATGGAAAGAAGTGGAAGATGCAGTGAACAAGATGAAAGGAGGGAAGGCACCGGGTGTGGATGAGTTGAGTGTGGAGATGGTGAGAGCAGCAGGAGAGGTGGGGATACAGTGGCTGTACCGAGTGATGAGGACAGCATGGAAGGAAAGGAAGACCCCAGAGGACTGGAAAAAAGGAATCATTGTCCCGATCTTCAAGAAAGGTAGTAGAACAGATTGCAGAAACTATCGGGGAATAACACTGATGAGTCATTGTGCAAAGATCTTCGAGAAAGTTTTGGAAAAGAGAATTAGGACAAGGATAGAATGAGGGAAGAACAACATGGCTTCAGAGCAGGAAGGTCCACAGTGGATTTGATTTTTGCTGTAAGGCAGTTACAAGAACAGCACTATGAGTATGGAACAGATCTACTGATGGCCTTCCTGGACATTGAGAAAGCATATGACAGTGTATGCAGAAACAAAGTATGGAAGTCCCTGGAGGATAGAGGAGTAGAGAAATGGACTATAAAGAGGATAAAGGAGATGTACAAGGGAAGCGTGAGCTGTGTGAAAGTGGGAGGAGAGAAATCTGACTGGTTGGAACAAAGAAACGGCCTGAAACAAGGAAGTGCACTGTCACCGTTACTTTTCATTGTGGTGATGGATGACATAATGACCCGAGTGGCACAAGTAATTGGGGACGGAAAGATGAAAGCAATGGTGTTTGCAGATGATTTGATGATTTGGGGAAACAAGGAGGAGGAGGTACAGGAACAGTTGGACGTGTGGGAAGGAATAATACAAGGATATGGGATGAAATTTAGCATAAATAAGAGTGAGATGGTGATCACAACAAGGAAGAAGGAAAGAACCACAACGGGAATAACAGTTGGTGGGGAACAGCTGAAGAAAGTGGAGAGTTTCAAGTATCTGGGAAGCCTGATACAAGATAATGGAAGAAACGATAGAGAAATAAATGAGCGGGGGAGGCAGGCAGAAGCATTTCGGAGGAGTGTGAGAAGCATGTTATGGAGCAAGGATGTCCCGCAGAACAGCAAAAAGATCATATATCGGACGTACTATGTCCCTATCCTGACGTATGCCTCGGAGACTTGGGTTATGAAAGGAAGGGAGAAGAGCAAAATACAGGCCAGTGAGATGAGGTTCTTGAGAAGCAGTATTGGAGCTACAAAGATGGACAGAATAAGAAATGAGAGGACCAGAGAATTAATGAAGGAGGAACCATTACAGGATGGTATAGAGAAATCTAGACTTAGATGGTATGGACATGTAAAACGAATGGAGGAGAAGAGGATACCCAGGAGAGTACATGAGACGAAGTGGGAAGGAAAGAGACCGAGGGGAAGACCGAGAGACAGGTGGCTGAAGGGGGTGGAAGAAAGCGTGAAGAAGAGAGGAGAAGACTGGACAAGGGTGGAGGCTGAGAGATGGTGGGAAGACAGAAGACGTTGGAGAGGCTTGTGTTCCAAACAGACCCGGCCAGTGGCTGGAAACTGTGCAAGATGATGATGATGATGATCTTGTTTAACTTCGTTGTTTAAAAATAATAAATATATATTGTTTATATACATGTTCACCTTTCGGTTTAAGGCCCTCTTGTAAATCATGTTATCATTCCATAATTAATTTCCTTTTTGTCCAAATTATTAACAAAATAGCTCGTTAATTGTATTTCGATCCTTGGCCCTCCGATTGTGCCCATCAAGATACCACTTAACCTAGGAAGATCGTAATCTGACCGTCTTGTCGCACTTTCGGATTGTGAATCTGACTGCACAAGTGGATTGGCCGGTCGGCTCTAGCGATCCGAGGTTCTGGTTCTGATCCCGAAGTTCATAGGTCCTATGGAGTTTACTTCGGTTCTGTTGGTATCTGGTTATATTTTCTTTGGGTAACCACGAGCTATCAGACGAGTTTGTCCTTTGACCTGTGTATCCTGCCAACTTGTTAAAGGGTTGTCCGATTGCGAGTATGGGGGTTGTAACATCTTCTCGGTGTGTGGATTGGTCGGTCGATCGATCTCGCTTTAAACGTCCTTGATCGATAGGAGGTTTGGTATTGTTGTAGCCCTCTACCGACGCAAAGATAACCATTCTTCATCAACATAGCCTCTTTGTAGTATAATGGTTTGCATTATTGGGTGTCATCCCTGAGTTCCTGGGTTTGATTCCAGGCTCTGACAAATTCATTTCTAGTCTGAGGGCTAAAAGAGGATATACTGAGCTCATGAGGATAGCTGAGGACCTCCTGAAAGTAGTTTTCCCCTCATCTACTCCAAGAATGGTACCTAATTGAAGACCACGATTACCACTTCTATAGTCACCTCAGAAGCACAGGTTATCAGATAATTCAACACCTCCCAAGATGTCCCATGAACGATGTTAACAGACAGATTCTATACACACCTCCAAGTAAATGGTGCTGATGACCACAACTTTGCAAGCTCCTGCATGAAACAACTACTCCCTCAGAACAGGAAACTCTGGTGAGCATTTGCTGATACTCTTTTGCCCAAATGGGGGATGTAGAAATTAAATGTTTAAATAATAAGCAACTGTAAATATATAGGCTATATCTTTCATGATTTCCACCTTTTCTCTTGTACCTCCAGAAATTCCTGTCCTCCGGTCAGCATTTACACACTGACAAAGAACTGAAAGCAGGACTGTTACAGGTCAGGGAAAAGTCAGGGGGGAAAAATCCGGCCAGGGAATTTTTTTGCAAGGTCAGAGAACTTTTTAATTTCTTTCTTACCTTAGCAATAATTTTGAAAGAATCCGTGACATGTACGTTATTTATCCATCGTATTATTTGACTGTTAGGTCATAGTTTTTAAGTCATTGGTTGTTAACAATTGCAATAACTTTTTGAATGTAAGAAGTTTCATTGTGAACTGAGTGTACTGACAAAGAAAGAAGTTAAAAATAAAGTTCCTTGAATCCATTTTTTTTATTTATTTCTTTTCTGTTATTTGTCAGTTTTTTTTAATAGCATAACTGATGAATTTAATAAAAATGTCAAACTAAGCCTTTTTTTTTTTTTTTTTTTTTTTTGAAGTGCTCACGGCATCTGAAACTGGGCTAATTCTTAAAAAACGAAGAGGTTAGCATGGACGTGTATTTTTTTTTTAAATCAGCGTATGTCGTGGGATTCGGAAGATATAAATAAGTAACTATCGTTTGATCAATTCGACGGGTTTTATTTTTTAAATATGTTCATACGGTGATCGGATTAAAATATTGATGGTCAGGGTAAATGGGACCTTAAGTCAGGCAAAAGTCAGGGAAAATGCAAATCTTGGTCTTGTAACAACCCTGTGAAGATTAGTCACATGCTGGTTCCATTCCCAGGCGGCAGACTTCTACCACACAGGAATACAAAAGTTGATCCCACGATATGACAGGTGTCTCAATTTTTGTGGTGATTGTCAAAAAATAGTTAAAACATTTCTGTATCTGGTTCCAATTAAGTTATTCGTGTTATCCATGAACACAGCTAGGTCGTCGTCCATTGTATCCGTCCTGTCCGAGGCCTGTTCCCTTCTTGAAAGCAAAAGTCTTATCCACTACTGGCTTGATGTGCCTATCGTAGCTTCACCAGAGCCCCGTTAGCCATCACTTTTCAGGGTTCCTGTAGGACCTTCACAGCTACCGTAACGGTCCCGGGGCACACAAAGTCCCCACTGTACTTCGCCCCTACAGGCATTCCCCTACTTTGTGCCGTTGTCCGTCTCCCGCGACGTGGACGAGGGGTTGGACTTATGGGAGACTAGATGGTATGGACATGTAAAACGAATGGAGGAGAAGAGGATGCCCAGGAGGATACACGAGACGAATTGGGAAGGAAAGAGACCAAGAGACAGGTGGCTGAAGGGGGTGGAAGAAAGCGTGAAGAAGAGAGGAGAAGACTGGACAAGGGTGGAGGCTGAGAGATGGTGGGAGGACGGAAGACGTTGGAGAGGCTTGTGTTCCAAACAGACCCGGCCAGTGGCTGGAAACTGTGCAAGATGATGATGATGGTGTAACTATTGTTTCTATTTAAGAAATAGGGAAACTTGATTTCTGAATGGGCCTCGTAGTCAACCTGCAGTTATGTTGGACATAACTGCAAATTAAAAATCTCTGATGATTGGCAAATGACAGAAGATTAGTACAAAAATTAAACTCTACCATGAACGCTTCCAATATGATACACATTTACATGTTAATTCTTATTTATTAACTTTATTGGTCATATTGGACTACTTGGGTCATTACTTGTTCACTTTACGTT
Organism: Meconema thalassinum; assembly: GCA_946902985.2. NCBI lineage: Eukaryota > Metazoa > Arthropoda > Insecta > Orthoptera > Tettigoniidae > Meconema > Meconema thalassinum. The sequence continues at coordinate 123,691,218 of OX336395.1, forward strand.
GAAGGTTATACTTTTTGGTTCTTGCTATTCGCCCAGAACCTTTTCAATCAGTCTGATCTTCATTTTCTCAATTCGTCTGAAACCTCTGTAGGTCTTCTGTGTGTGATTTTGCATGAAATTTTTTTGAGTCTTTCGAAGGCTGTTCATTTTATATTTGAAGGAAGCGAGTTTGTAGTTTTTAATCTCGCAATCCTGACCCACCAGACCTCCATTTGTACGTGGAACGAAAAAACAGGACGTGATATTTCACTTCAAAAATCTTGCATGCATAGACTGGGAATGGAAACTCTGTTCAACTTGATGAGAGGTAAGCAACTTGATCACTGCACAACATCATGCCCCATATTTTTGTGTTCTCTGCATCTGCTGGAATAATAATCCTTTAAAAGTGGAACAAATGTTTCATTTGCTTGTAACTAACAGGACGAAAGAACGTAGATGTATAATGGGACTTATGGTCATGATGAGACTGTCATTTGCAGACTTAGAAAAGGCTTTTGATAAAGTTGATTGGGCTAAATTGACATTTTGAAAACGATTGGAATAAAGTACAGGGATAGGAGGGTGATCTACAATCTATACAGAAACCATACAGCAGTCATTCGAGCTGACATGAGAGATAAGCTGGTATTCAGAAAGGTGTAAGGCAAGGCTGCAATTTATCACCCATACTTTTCAATCTTTACATTGAACAAGCAATGAAGGAAATTGAAGAAAAATTTAAGGTGGGAGTGAAGATTCAAGAAGAAATAATTTCAACTCAGATTTGCTGATGACATAGTCATCTTGGCCGATGCGCCAGAGGATTTGAATGGTATGGACTCCGTCTTAAGGAAAGAATTCATGATCAAAATTAATAAATGTAAAACAAAAATATTGGAATGCAGCCAAAATAAATCAGAAACCCCTATGGACATCAAATTGGCTGGTGAAAAGCTAAAGGAAGTAGGAGACTTCTGTTACTTAGGAAGCAAAATAACCAGTGATGGACGAAGCAAAGAGGATATAAAGAGTAAGTTGGCTCAGGCAAGGAAAGCATTTCTACAAAAAAGGAATCTCTTGACATTGAATATAGATTTAGTTATTAGGAAGTCATTTTTGAAAGCCTTTGTCTGGAGCGTGGCACTCTATGGGAGTGAAACTTGGACTATTGGTGCAGCAGAAGAGAGGAGAATTGAAGTGTTTGAAATGAGTATTACCGGAGAATGATGATCAGATGGGTAGATTGGGTTACAAACGAAGAGGTATTAAGATGAGTGGGAAAGATGTTTCTGGAGACTGCAAATATGAAGAGAAGAGATAGGTTGGTAGGACACATATTAAGACACCTAGGAATAGCATGCTTAGTTATGGAAGGAAGGGTCGAGGACAAGAACTGTAGGAGTAGACCAAGGTTAGAATATGTTAAACAGATTGCCTCGGATGTAGGGTGTGGTAGCTATGTAGAGATCAAACGATTAGCTCAGGACAGGGAGGCATGGAGACCTGCATCAATCCAGTCAAAAGACTGAAAACTCGAACGAGACTGTCATGTTCTTCAAAACTTGGAATTTTTATGTTATTAACTTCACTCACTTTTTGTGGTTATGTAATCAGCCATTTATAAAGTACGGTAATCCTCCACCTTGCAGCCAGCCCAGTTGACAAACATTAGGTGTGGTTATAACATTGGTGGATAACAACTATTGAAACATTAGCTGGTCCTCCCATCCCACCCTTGGAGACATGGAGACTAGTTTGTGGATTGATTGAATGATACAGTGTGCAACTGATTGAATTTACTGCCTTGCAAAGATCCAAGAAAAGGCTTGGAAGTATATCATGCAAAGATTGCAAGACATGGTGTTCTGGAAAGGTTTTGCTGCCCATATACCTGTGTTGTGTCAGGTTTTGCACTCTGATGAATTCAGGAATACTGTTGAAGCATCTCATTAAAGTAAATTGAGTCAGACTTAAAAAGGAAACCGCAGTCTAAATTCGAACCAGAATCTTTATTCTGAGTTGGTGCCTTTAGCCAGTCACACCAAGACCAAGAGCCATTTTCAAGTCGAAAGTGAAAACGCCATTGGAAATAACTTCTTGAATACCATTGAAATAATATACCAGAGCCACCTAGTTGTCAGTTTGATTCTCTTGTATGCCTAGATGTCTCATAATGACATTGTACCAAATTCTTCCTCGTTCTCTTATTCGAGGGATTATTGGCGACCTCTATAAGGCAAAGAAACAATGTATAAGATACATCAAAGGTACCAGTACAATAAAGTTCTGTTAACCTACCATCTTTGGCCACCTCGTGGTGTAGTGGTTAGCGTTCTTGGCTCTCACCCCTGAGGCCCGGATTCAATTCATGACTCTGCTAAGAAATTTTAGTTTTAACATGAGGGCTGGATCGGGGTACACTCAGTCGCCTGACTCAAAACTGAGAAGAAGAGGGTTCAGTTCCCACCTCAACCATCCTGCAAGTGGTTTTCCGTGGTTTCCCCACTTTTTTACACACACACACACCCCTCCCCGGCACTACAGCCCATGAAGGGTGTAGGCCTACCCCACTTCTACTCATGGCAAATGTTGGGATGGTTCTTAACTTACAGCCACAGCTGCCTCCTTTTCCGTCCTATCTCAATTTACAAGTACACACACTAGTACAGTCATCACAATAACACAGGTTATCACACAAATTACATACCCAAATACATGGGGCTTTATGACCACTATGTAGCTGCTCCTAAAATAAGTAGCATTACTCATGTAAAGCTCACTCAAATCACAGTTCCAAAAATTGGTATTCCTTAAAGAAGGGCGTTGTTGGATTGGCCCCTTGAGCATGAAAGGAACAAGGACACATACATCTTTGGTGTCTGATTTCCAATGTCACATCCTTGTAGGAAATGGTAAGAGAGGGTATCTCAATCATATATTTTGTTTGACAGAAGCTGTATAATACTTGATTGCGTTCAGACAACTTAGCAAGAAGCCAGTATTGACACATTTTAATAGTTAGAATGTCTGGCTCCGTGGCTAAATGGTTAGCGCGTTAGGCTTTAGCCCAAAGTGCCCCGGGTCCGATTCCCGGTCGAGCCATCAGGGATTTTAATCTCCTGGTGTTAATTCCCGTGGCTCAGGGACTGGGTGTATGTGACGTCTTCATCATCATTTCATCCTCATTACGACGTGCAGGTCGCCCATGGGCGTCAACTAGAAAGACCTGCACTCGGCCTCTCCGGAGGTTACACGATCATTATTATTATTATGGTTAGAATAACATAAATGGATACCAATTGGACATTCAGTGTTCTAGACGCCCATTGAAATGTTATGACTACAAAACTCCGCTACCAGGAATATTAACTCCCTACAGGAGAAGCTTATTTCCAAAAACAAGAGATGCAGAAATTGAATGATTAATTACAACAAATTTATATGAAAACACCAATTTACACCAGAAAATTAAAGTACTTGCCATAATAGTGCAACACGGCCCACATGTGAAAAGTTTGTGTAGTTTTCTAGATGATTTAAGTTCCAGATATACCGTATTTGCTCGCATATATCTCGCACTTTTTTGACCGAAAATATGTGTGAAAATTTTCTGTGCGAGATATACGCGGGGAATGATCATATTCCCAAGAAAAAAAACACAAAATTTGGGATGTAACTGTAGGCCTGCTGGCACAACTGTTGTGGCGCGCTAATCGCTAATTCGAGCGTGTCTCAAGGCGGTGAATTTAGCCAATGGCGCCCGAAGACGCGGCGAACGATGTACAGCGTGCTAACACTCATGCTGCGCCGTATGCTTGCACGCGGCCGAGCTCTGATACGACGCAATGCGAAAAGACTAAATCATTGAGATTCGAGAAGACTGAACTGCGTTTCTCTGCGATGTAACAGTAGGCCTACTTGCGCAACTTATGTGGCACGCTAATCGGTAATTCGAACGTGTCTCAAGGCGGCGAATTTAGCTAACCGCGGCCGAAGACTAACGATGTACAGCGTGCTAACACTCACGCTGCGCCGTATGCTTGCACGCGGTGCCTCGATCCCTAATCGGCTCGTATCGAAGTTCGGATCAACTCGTTGTTGCTCGCTCTTCCTGTTAGTAACGCTTCGGGTAAGTTCCTGGACAATGACGACTGTTGTGGTGCGCTAAATCGAACGTGTTTCTACCTCAAGGTTATTACGGTCATTTATATGATGGCGTCAGTAATGAATGCGAGATATATGCGAGTACTTTTTTTTTCCCCTGAAATTTCAAATTAAAAAATGGGGTGCGAGATATACGCGAGCAAATACGGTACAATAAAGACTCATAACCCGGCCCTATTTTCCCAACACAGTGTTACTTTTAGATAGGAAAAATGCTTGAAAACACATTCGATACCCTAAATTTATTTAGTCAACGTACCTAGTTTTGTTAAAAATGATATTTTGTACCAATTAAACACTCGAGTATATCATAAGCAACGTATATTTAAAACAAAGAGACCATTTCTGCCTAATATCCTTATTGACAAAGTTTGGCTGGTTCCTTAGTTTAGGTATATAGCAACAATATCCACTTTGCAATACAAAATGTTTTTATACGATGTCTTTAACTTTTTTGATACATGTTTCGGTTCTTGTGAACCTTCTTCAGTCAAAACACATTCTCATATGACAATCTTGTTACACTTATAAAAACTCTTTGCCAGTGAACAAAGCAGTTCAACAACACATCTGTACATCATTTAAACAGTGAGGTGCTGTCTCCAACATCTTCAAAATCTGCGGTAGTTAAAGCAACAGTAACAAGTTTTAAGCAAGGATCTTCCGTTCACCCATAGCCGCAAGGATTTTTATACACGATTTTAACAAGACACTTGTACAAAGGGATTCTGAGTTTAAAATTTGGGATTTCAACGACGAAGGGCCTAAGACCTGAACTTCAAATACATAATCGAATTCTTTAAGTATTTTATGTCTATTTTAAACAATTTTGACGAATGTAAAGAAGAATTTTTATAAGTGTAACAAGATTGTCATATGAGAATGTGTTTTGACTGAAGAAGGTTCACAAGAACCGAAACATGTATCAAAAAAGTTAAGGACATCATATAAAAACATTTTGTATTGCAAAGTGGCTATTGTTGCTATATATCAAATCAATACGGGAAAATCTAGAAGAATGACAAAAGTCATAGATATTCATCCTTAGTTTAGGGACTGCGACAACGCGGCCATCTGGTCCCGTATTGACAAAGTTGAACGAAATAGGAAAATAATACTGTAAGTCAATAAGTTGTAATTCTTGAGTACAGTGTACCTGTTTTGTTTACATTATAACCCTCTTCAGCAAATTGTATTGGATACAAATGAAGTTGCAAGATTGACACACAATTGTATAAAAAGGCTGATTTCAAAATTATTTCCAAAACGCTAACTATTTAAAATGATTAATAAAAATCTGATCTGTTACAATTTTTAGATTAATGATTTAAGATAAATCTCTTGAAAAGACAGCTCGAAGTGGAAATGTCAATGACTTGGAACTGATGTAAAGGTTCATTGAAAATTTTTGAGATTGGAATGATTTGTAATTGTGATCATCAGGGCCCGGATAGTTATGTGCTTAACTTTTCAGAAATATGTATTTATTTATGTGCTTAAAAGTGGGAAAATATGTGATTAAGTTTCCAAAATATGTTCTTAAATGTGTACCATATTTATGTCGCCCAGTTACTCTAAAAATAGTTAAAACGTCCAGCTGCTTTAATAACCCAGTCCACAGTACAAATATTCCCGCTTAACAGACCGGGTTCTGCCCCAATTTCCAAATCCTACAATACTTCCTGCAGATGCGTGATACGAAATTATATATATATGTGCTGTTTTCGAATTTCATTTTAAAGAACAGAAGTAAAGGTCAGTTAAGAAACCTTCATAGCACTGATTGTATTGTCTTATCCTGATACTTGAGTGCGTAAATCTGCTCGATAGACGTGAAAAGTAAATTAAATGTCGCCCCCGGCACAGCTATACAAACGCGCAGTTAGACAGTTTTAACACAGCAACACCATTAATAATAGCCCTCAGATAAACTAAAATTCACTATTTAGTTTCCATCAGAAACTACAACGGTATTTTCATGTGCGAGACACTTAAACATATACACACAAAAATAAACAGAATTTTATAATTTCCAAGTTGTAACATATACTGGTACACAAAGAACTTTCCACTTATTCCGCCGGCTGACTGTCAATGTCTAGAACAAAATAATATAGGAGAAAATCACTCGACTTATGCCACTCGATGCCATAGACTACACGAAATTACTTTATTGGAACATAACATACACATACTCACAGAAAGAACAAATTGTTTTGATATTACGAATTTCTAAGTACAATAGAAGAACACACTACACGGGTCGAAGTTTCGTTCTAGGCTTTAACATTGCAATGCACAACACGCAGCATTTTCAAGTTTTCAAATAGGAAGCTCTGCCTATTTGCAGAAAATACACTCTTGTCATTTTTCCAAGTTTTCCCGTATTGTAAAGTGGACATTTGCATAACTTAATACACTCTTGTATCGCGAAAAGCTTCTTTCCACATCGCACGAGGCTACTGGTGCATATTTAAAAAATGCAATGTCTTGACACTGAAAAATCTTCTTGGTTGGGCTCCAGATCTCCATTGCCACTATGGACACGACTTATTTGCACAAGTTTATTGTACCCCGGATTCTTTGATAAGATGTTTCTTAATTTGCTCATAACTTGTTTTCCGGGATCCCCAGCAGAATTCTCAAGCATTTAACAGACTTGAAGAATGTCCTGCCGAGCTGACGAAAGTGGTACGTCTTTCTTCTCAAGTTTCAAGATTGTGGAACTTAAGAAAAAGCTAAGTTAGATTTAATATACCCCAAGTCACCTTGAACTCCCTTTGCACACATAGCTTCTAACACACAGCTTCCAGCCAAGTACCCCACCTGATGCAAACTGGTTGTGGAGGTAGCGGCAAATCAGGGGCACATTGTTCTAATAAATTCACTCGACTGGGTGCTTTAATAAGCACGTTCCTCACGGATGCTATTACTCTGTTCACATTTGGAAAAATATACCTTACTATTTCAGCAACACGGTGAATACCGTGCGCTAGACAAGTTAAATGAATAATCTTGCTGTACAGAATTTTCAACCCCTGGGATGATTTAACCATGTAAGATGCAGCATCTGTAATTAATAGAAGCACTTTAGCATATCGGATGCCATCAGGCCACAGAAGCACCATAGCATCATTGAAAGCTTTAGTATTGTGTAACTGTTGGTTTTCTCAAGATGAACAGTTGTCAGTAAAAATGACTGATGGATCGCATCTTAACGCACCAACTATAATGTTAGCTACGTAAAGGCCAGTAACGTCTGTCGTCTCGTCCATTGTAAACCACGCAGCGTTGTCACCAATTTCACTACGAATTCAGTGTACTGACTCACTGTAAAGTTTATGTAAATAGTTCTTACGCAGTGTTGACTCATCAGGGAGAGGAATTTTGACATACTTTTGTTGCATGCCACGTAGCACTGGATTCTGCAGTTTGTTCAGTTGTATATCAGCCGCCAGAAGTGCATGACAAATGTCTTGTGAGAACCGGCAGTTTGGTGGACCTGCATTTCGGGAAGCAAACGTTGTGTCGACTTCTTTAAAGATGCACATTTCACGTGTTTCGCTGTCGCAACATGTTGCGTAACTTGTGAACGCATGTCTGCCCCTATGGGTTTCTCACAAATGTTGCAAAATAAAACAGTTCCATCAGTTCTAAAAAGTCTCTGAACTCCCGCACTAAACGATTCAAAGTAACACATTTCGCACTTTTGGGACGCATAGAATTCGTTGAAACGAGAACGCCACTGTCAGTATACTCACAAGTTTCGCAGACCACTGTGATTTCGAGGTAAGGACTAGTGGAGACTTAATGCGCCTGTTAACTCCAGCTCCCCTGCTGTACTTAATGACCGGGAAATTCCTGTCTTGAAATACTGCTACAGTATGGAGACAATGGAGCACTGACGAAGTAGAGAAGCCAGTTACTCGAATTTCAAAGGGTCGAAAATGTGGGCAGCAGTCATCCAAGAAGTACAACATACGACTAAATATAGGAAATATGTACTTAAGAATAAACACGCCGGAATATGTATTTAATTTACATAAACGTTAAAAATATGTAAATAAATAGAAAATATTTAATTAAATAAAAAATATTTAAACACGCAACTATCCGGGCCTTACTGATCATATGTTTACATTTTACTTTGAAAATAGTCCAATAAAATAGAGTAGTAAATGAATGATCATGGAATCATGAATTTTAGTCTTTTAGAGTATTTTTAACCATTTTAGATACTGTAGTGTATTGGAAATAATTATGAAATCTGCCTTTTTATAAAATTGTGTGTCAATCTTGCAACTTCATTTGTTTCAACTACTGTTTTCTGAAGAAGGTTATAATGTAACCAACACTGGTCCACTGTACTCAAGAATTACAATTTATTGACTTTCAGTATATTTAAATGCAAAAGAAAATAAAACAAATGTTAGTCACCAAGTGTTACTAGGGCATAAGTTTTATAATGTCAGCTGAGGAGTATGAATATCAGTACCGACATGGATGGAACAGACTTTATAGTCTCATAACACAGATCATACTAAACTTGAATGTAAAATTATCAAGACAAATAAGATAACCACTAGCGGACCCGTACGAGAAATCTCGCATGTTCATAAACCACACTTTCCCCAATAGGTTTATAATGAGATACATAAGGAGAAAGGTTATATTTTTATTTCAACCAAATGATTATAAAACACTATTTACATTTCAGTTAGAATTCCAAGTTCTACGTTCCCTAACTTAAGAAGACATTCACTGAATATTGGATCATCATAACACTCACCGGCTATTCGATATTTATGAAATTATACGATTTGAGTACTCATTCCTTTGATTTACTTGTTCTGAAGCAGGCGTTACAACGGCCAAAATGTGAAGTAGACAGCAATTTTATTATGGAGCTTATTTTCCTACAGAAACAGTATCTATAAATCACACACTTCGTACGTTTTTTAAGGTAATTTTTTAAAGAAATTATGGATATTTATGAAATTAGAGTGCAAATCGTCACTGCTAATGTCTATTCTCTTTCATTTGAATGCTCATATGTCACGATCGGTCGCTTGTGAGCGCCGCAGAAGGGATCTACAGGGTGTCTACCGGTAACGAAAGTAACGAATTTTACAAATGGGTAACGAAAAAGTAACTAATTTTACAAACGGGTAACGAATATGTTCTGAAGGCGGGTTGAATCATTTAAACTCGCGCCGCTAGGCTCAGAGATTGCGAGTTTCACGCAAGCGGCGCCGTGCCTATTGCATAGTACTAAGCTATATGTCTCCGTGCCCGACCTCAAGGAAATACATACCGAGGATACCTTGAACGGTATAAATCGGTTCAACGTATATTTTCGGCATCATGAAGTCTTAAGTTTCGTGTGAAATATTTTTCTGTGTTACTGTATTAGGAAACCTGACTTTTCGCGAGACGTTTATTCGCGAATACTTCCGAAACTAAAAAGAAATCTCTCATTTCTGTTATTTGGAAACTATGTCAAATTGAAGTCCAGAAATAATGCGAAACAATTTAATGTCGCAATATTGCGAAATGTTACCGTTTCGAAAAAATGCGAAAAATCTTCGAAATACATATAACTTATTTAAAACGACATTCAGTATGGTTAATTCGAAATTCCGTTATGTCGATTTTTCCTTCCAACTTTCGTTCCATCGGATATATAATCTAACCGATTATTTCGCTAACTTGTTGATAATTAGTGGTTCTCAATCGAAATAAAACTTGCCCTCTTGTCGTATTATTCGTGCAATCCTCTCAGAACAATTCGTAATATTCGATACCGTACCTACTTCGAACGTTCATCCTCCAAAATCGCATCCTCAAGACGGCCGGCTGACCGCACGACTTGCCTGCGGGAATCCCGTCAAACGGACCGAGATCGACGTCAGTTGCGTAAAATCATGAAACCCGTCCCCTGTCGTGAACTTGTGACCACGAGGACTGCGGGACTGGGCACCCATCACGAAACCTACTTGCCACTTTTCCCATGACCGTATACTTAAAAGCGTGCGGGGAGCGAGAAGTGCATCAACCCACTTAAAAATGGCAGCCTACGTAGCATCGAAATACTAAATCCTCCTCGTGATCCACCCTGAACTCATGAACTCCCAACTACAGCATAGGGGCAAAGGGAATCACGGCGCCGACCGAACAACATGTTCATAACTACGCGTGAATTTTAACCATGCCCAACCTTGACCTTGCCTCCGCCATTCTATCAGGACAGATAGGCAGACAATCGTTGAACGGCCGGGTGCGGCGACGATTGCATAATATCTCGAGGACAACGTAAAACGGCCGAGAGCGGCAGCGATTGCGATTCATCGCGATATTTCTCCGCATTCAATGACGAGGACAACTGTATTCTTGTCAAACGGACAGCAAGTGGCACCGATTGCGTAATAATGCTATATTTTCTTGTGCCCGAACTCAAGGACAATGGAAATCTTGTCGAATAACTAAAAGTGACGCTGATTATCTAAATCGCGATTGTTCTCCGTGTTCTCTCGTGAAAACTACGGGAAGCTCACCAAACAACTGAGACCAGCGCCGATCGTGTAACATCTCGATATTTCTCCGCATTTGACTGCGAAGACAGAATTCGGTGACGATCGTGTAACATCGCATGCATTTCTTCGCAACCTACCGCGGGGACGAAGGAAATCTCGCCAAATGGTCAAGAGCTGAGCAACCTCTTGGAACCGTAATAATAACAACATATTGTGGACAAGACGACATATTAGCTGAAACAACTCATTGGATATTAAATATCTAGTATATATTTATTAATTTTTATTTTTATAACATCAAGTGAATTTCATTTAAAGCAGCTTCGGTGGTGTATTTGGTAGCATGCTGAACTGCTGTGCCCAAGATAGCAGGTACAAACCCGGCCGAAGTCGTCGGATTTTTTAAAAGCATTAAAAATCCTTCAATATGCCTTCCTTCGGAGGGGAAGTAAAGCCGGCGGTCCCATGTCATGGATTTATGGCATGTAAAGGATTCTTCCACAGACTAAACTTGTGTGAAGCTAAATTGTTAGGTTATATTTCGTCGGGACGCTCTATCAAAGTTCCAACGTTCACCACTAGGTATCATTGATATCCGGTAGTAACTTGAAATTGAACGGAACTTGTAGCTCACCCTAAGGGTGACCGTTTGAAGCAGCTACAGACTCAGACGAGCTGAACATGTCCTCGGACACTCCCGGCACTAAAATCCATACGATAAATAAGAAACTTCTTTAAAAACAGTTCATTGTTGTTTTTCTTCACCACGTGATGAGCGCCTATGCTTGTAGACCGCACACGTAACTTGAATTCAAAGGTAACTAAAATTAACTAAAAGGTACCTAAAAAGTAACTAATTTTCACTTCATCCTTACAGTAGACACCCTGATCTATACTACTGAAATATTATATATGATGATTAGCTAAAAGTGAGCACAGAGTGGATTTTAACTATCCCTTAAAAAGCATTTTCTTGAAGAGAAGCAGTGGAATGAAGTAAAAAAAATTGACAATATTATTGTTCTAAGGAATAGATGAATCTAATTTTTTTTTTATGTCATGAGCCGACTCAGATGGTGGGGTCATGTAATGAGAACGACCGGCCACGGTGGCCGAGAGCACTGACGCGCTACCTCGTGCCTTGCTGGCATCGGGAGAGCGTGGGTTCGGATCCCACCTTGGCTGTCCTGAAAATGGTTTTCGTGGTTTTCCTTTTTCACCACGAGGCAAATGCCGGGACGGTTCCTTTCAATAGGTCCACCGCCAATTTCCTTCCAATATCCCTTCCCTGACCCATCCTGAAGAGAAAAGTACATGTCCATTGGCTGCATTAATAAAATTATGTAATGATGATGGGGGAGGAGAGAGGTTACTGAGTTTGGCTGTAGAGGGTAAGAGAAGCGGAGGTAGACGTAGAAGGCGATGGTTATATTCAGTGTTGAACGATTTCGAAGTAAGAGATGTAGAAGCAGAGGAGGCCACAGTGCTAACTGCTAATTGGGCATCGTGGAGGCAACTTGTTTGCAAACAGAGGCTTGCAGACTAGACTGGATGCTGAAAGACAAATCAGTCTCAAATGAAAATGTATGTAACAGATGTTAATAAGTTAAGATCTAAAAACCAACATTACCATAACATTTAACTGTTGAAGGCCATACTAAGCCGAAACATGTACTAGATATTAGACATAAGAAAAATAGTCTTCCTTTATTGTTTAGGCCTACTTAGGACCACGGGGCTCGTATCTACTCTTCGGTCAAGTTCTTGCATTCTTATTCTTCCAATAGTCCCTCATTTTCTGACTATGAGTCAGTCTTCTTTCTTCTGTCCACTTAGCTCCTGTAGTCATACTTGTAAGGGACGTTGGGAAAATGACCTGACGGAACATCAGACGGTCACGAGTTCGTTCCAGTGGGATATCCATTTGTTCTTAGAAGCCTTGCCTCTTTCTGTTAATGTGAATATCCTGTTGGTGAGTCTTTCAGAATCCAGACGTGTTAAGTGTCCATAAGAGGTCAGGCGTCTTTTCCTTATAGACGTGATGATGTCCTCCTGGTGTTCATACAATTCATCATTAAGACTGATTCTGTAAATGCCTCCTTCCTCTCTAATTGGACCTAATATCCTCCTCAGGATCTTCCTCTCTTTTAACTCCAGTTTTCTGAGTGGGCCATTTCTGGTCATTACAAGGCACTCGGAAGCATACGGAACAGATGGCTTGACGACCGAGTTGTAGTGTCTGAATTTGAGGTTCTTGGAGAGGTACTTACCTTGAATAGATACTTCGACAGGAATGATAAGCCCTTACAGACCTGCTACATCTGGCATCTATGGCTAGCTTCTCGCTCTGATTTGCAGAAAGATATTTAAAAATGTATAATATGTAAGTATAAAAAGAAAATATTAAGTGGATACCATAGGCAATGGCAGGTAGTATTTGCATCTTGAATAGCTGTTGGTTGTGAAAGTTTTTGTAGGTGTTGGATATCTTTTATTGCTAGAACTGCTGCTGCATGCCTCTTTTTAATCCGTGGGATAAAAGTAGTTCCATGATGTCATACCTAAATATTTGAACTTACTGCTGTTAACATTTCTCCTTCACGAGTAATTGTTTCTGCTTCTGTATGTCAGTTAGTTGTAAGTCAGTAGTTAGTAGTGTTTGTAGTGTTCTTTTCACATTCATTCGTTACCCTTACTACCTTTTTAGGGGCAGATGACCTTGCTTTTCCCCCTTAAAACAACAATCTTACACTGCATTTAATATTGTAGCTTTCAGTCTGTCAAATCAAAATCATTCCAATTATTGGAATAAGTGAAAGATAACCTGAAAATAATTACATATACAGGGTGTCCCACCTAACTCTGCGACCTCAAATATTATCGAAATGAAACAAGATGTGAAAAATTTACTTGCACAGGAATGTAGCCACGTCAGGGGGTCACACAATGGGAGGATATGCACAATCCAGGAAATTATAACAATACCACTTTTAATGCAAAGTTACCTTTTTTTAAATGGAACATACATGTTTTTTCTAGCAAAATCAGTAGTAAACATACAATTATAGATAACAGAATTGGTTTCACTTCTCTAAACCTCGTACCTTCTGAAATAACTAAAGTTGTAGGTTACTAACCAACGACAGTGGAGTATCAATGTTTGGTGCGGTATCACTGGCAACCGTATTGTAGGTCCCTATTTTTATCAGGGAACACTAAACGAACAGCGATATGCGTCATTTCTTCAAGACACGTTACCCCTTCTCATGGAGGACGTGGTATTGGAAACTCGTGTATCAATGTGGTTCCAGCATGATGGGTGCCCCGCACATTTCGCACGTGTTGCCAGAGATGTAATGGATGAGAAGTTTCCAAATCGGTGGATAGGATGTGGTGGTCCTGTGAGATGGCCAGCATGGTCCCTCGACTTGACGCCATTAGACTACTTTCTCTGGAACGCATTGCAAGATAGTCTATCAGGAAGTCCCAACTACAATAGCGAATATGCAACAGCGTATTACTTCAGCGTGTGCGGAAATATCTGTGGAAACACTGGGATCAGTACAACGCTCTGTTGTTCACCGTCGACAGAAGTGCATTGAATCAAACGGTGGTCACATTGAACATCCGCTGAAGTGACACAGTTTCATCAGTTAAGATGTTGCTGCTTACTTGTGAATGTCTCTTCCGTGCTGGATGTAATTTAAAAACATGACGTTTCTTTAAGCTATAGGCCACAAGTTTGTTTAGGAAATCGGTAATTGTACATTTTGAGCTGTGTGTACAGTTCTACTCATTTGTTAAACTTGACAAACAGTGTCTCCATTGCCATCCTCTACAACGTTAGTTATTTCAGAAGTTACGGGGTTTAGAGATGTGAAACCAATTCTGTTATCATTAATTGTATGTTTACTCTTTATTTTGCTAGAAAAAACATGTATGATCCATTTTAAAAAAAACGGTAACTTTGCATTGAAAGTGATATTGTTATAATTTCCTGGATTGTGCATATCCTCCCATTGTGTGACCCCCTGACGTGGCTGAATTCCTGCGCAAGTAGATTTTTCAATTCTTATTTCATTTCGATAATATTTGAGGTCGCAAAGTTAGGTGGGACATCCTGTATAGAAATATTAATCATATTCCAGCAATTGAAATTTAATGCTTTTCAGTCGGTCAACACGATTATACCCAATACATTTTTATAAATATAGCCTTCTCAATCCCCTAAGGGCTATGACCTCCTGTGTGCAGGGACGTGCTCTGATTTAAACTAATTAAGTGACCCAGTCCTAAAGAGTTGTATTGTAGTCTTCGCTCCACTTAACTTTATATCCTTATCTGGGGGCACGTGTCTATTGTCATTGTATGGATCAGTTTGTTCTATGCGTTTTGCTTTGTGTGAATGCTCGTTGTGCATCGTATGGTTCCTCTCGACAGTGTTGCAAAAGTGAGCCCTTTCTTGTCATTCGTATGTGTTGTCTGCCAGCTTTTTTAATTTTTTTAAAAGCTGCTTCTCATTATTAATCCCATTTTTGATTAGGAAACCTCCCATTACAATTGGGTACAATTGTGTTGACCAACTGAAAAGCATTAAATTTTGATTACCAAGGCAACAATGAAAAATGGCTTCAAAGCTATCTTAATTACACTGCATATCGATGCGATAATCGTCTAACTTATAATATATCGGTACAGTAACGCGCTTAAGAAAAACCAGGAGAGGTGAAAACTTAACTCCAAAATTTGCCATGAAATAGACCCTTTTTTCTCTCGCTATTGATATGGTATTTGGCTGCTTTAAGTACGCTGTTTCCTTCGTAATAAAGCAGCTGCGTATCTGAAGATCTCATCACGACTCATGTGCAATTATCCCCACTGTTGTGTTCTTGTTCCCAGGGGCGGTGGCGAGTATCGACCTGTGATCCACTATCGGGATTTGGATGCACCAAGAGAGCCAGAAGAATTCATCTAGCATTTGGAGCTGTGGTCCTATTTTTTTTGAACTCCATAATAGTGAACGAGGAATGTATTTAAAAAGATCCCCTAACTCCACGATGGTGAATCGTGGCAGCTATTAAGACAGTTGAAACTTTTTAATAATGGACCTGCTACTTCTGTGTGTAGTGAAGTGACGCCAAACTATTTGCCATTTCTTCCCTTCTGCAATTCACCAAGACACTTAACGTTGCCTCTTTTTTTATTTAGTGCGTAATAATTCTTGATTTTTTTAAGTAAATTTTTGTACAAAGGAAAAACCTACACATACGTATATACTCCAGTGAAACTGTAGTGAAGTTGAACTACGTACCATCCCAAACCGAGGTGAACTTAGGGAGGCAAGAGCGTGCAGTAGCAGGTACAGTGACAGAAGTGCAATGTATTAAAAAGAAAAATGCATTTTCAACTGTTCGGCAGATAGTCCTTTTTAAAATATGCATTCCAGTGAATTTCTTGTAGTGAAGACCAAAATAAAAAACAGACGATTTTTTTAAAAATAATATTGTAAATGGTTTTATTTATTTGGCCTTTTCCTATGATAACCAACTTGATCAGCATTAAGGAGCTTGATTGAAGATGCCATACCAGGCATAATACTCGCTGATAAAAGTTTACTCTTGCAGTCTATTGGTCTGGAACAAGTCTTCAAGAATGACACCACTTTGGTGTCTGATCACCTCGTGGAGTAACGGCTAGCATTCTTGGCTGTCGTCCCGGAGATCCGGGTTAGATTCCCAGCTCTGCCAAGAAATTTAATTCTGGTCTGAGGGTTGAATGAGGTCCACTCAGCCTTGTGATACAAAACTGAGAAGAGGTGGGTTCGATTTCCACCTCAGTCATCTTGGAAGTAGTTTTCCATGGTTTCCCTACTTCTACTTCAGGAGCCGGGATGGTTCCTAACTTCAGGCAATGGCCATCTCCTTCCCAATCCTCACCTGAATTACAAATACACACACTATAATAACATAGGTCAGACAAATTCTACACACACCCAAGTACATGGGGCTAAGTAACCATGATGCCCAAGGCCCTCAAACCAGAATTGAAAATCTTGGTAGAGCCAGGAATCGGATCTGGGCCCCTTGGCTGGTAGTCAATGATGCAGGGTGATTCTTTTGCTGGAGCGGGATGGGCTGCCGGGCGCGCGCGAATTGCGGTTTGTGCGCAGGTGGAAACCGTAACAAAGTACATTAATTAATAGTAAATTCACCAGCAAATCATGACTAACGAACTTACCTTTTCACAGAAGAGGCTGAAAATGTTCTCCTTCAACTGACAGACAGAAGTTGTACCGTGTAAATAAATTAGCGTTTACACGTTGTAATTCCCTTCTGTTGCGAGGGATATTGGCTGCCGTATATTGTTCTCCAGCTCCACTAGAGTACGGGTAATTGATCTGTACACTTTGAATGTTAAATTAACCCACAAATGAACAACAAACAGGCTTAGGTCCGTGCTTTGATTAATTACAGTAAACACGCAGGGGGGGTTGCAGGAGTAGCGACATAATGCAATGATGTCTGTCAGCTGAAGGAGAACATTTTTAGTATCTTCTGTGAGAAGATAAGTTCTAACTTTTAACCGGTTACGTGAGGTCATCCCGATTCCCAAGAAATAAAAGAACATCTGTGCTTCTTAATAATTAAATTTTGCAACTGTTGTTTATGCTACCTTCTTATCTGTGCGCTGACACTACACGCCCTCGTTGATGAAAGTTTTGTGACTTAATGGACTTAAATGACCCTGGTTAGCTCGCGCAACCCCGCGGACAGTGTTCGGTTGGCTGGCGGAAGGTGCCCGGCAGCCGTCCGCCGGTCCTGCTCCAGCAAAAGAATATCACTGTACTATGCTTTGTATGTTTCAAGAATGGTATTGACATATACCGTCTCATAATGTCGATTATTCAGGTCCGTATTGATGTAACTATAACTTTGAAAGAATAATAGATTTTCCGCCTTCAATACTGTTTATTTCTATTACTTACAGGGACTAGTTTCGGGGGTAAATACTCCCCCTTCCTCAGCCTGTCCAACAAAACTTCACAATGGAAAAACTTTCCATGTACAAGCTCATACAAAACACATGAAGAATAAAGAAATAATATTATTTACAATCCCGCTCGACGCTCCAAAGAAGATACTTTTATTGGATCACTAAGGCCTAGGCGCATCAGAACTCCTGAATTGGGCCGGTGCTGCGGTCCGCTGTCCCCATTGCGTCATCGTGGGACCACTCTAGTCCCCTTGTTGCTTTTGGCAAACGTCAAGGCGAGAAAATTTGTGGCCGCGTCACGCGCCGCCAAGAACTGCAGTGCGCAGGGCGTGAACAAAAAGAAACCGGAATTCACCTTGCGAAGTCTCTTACAGTTGAGTGTTAGTGACGTGCTTGGGAAAAGGTGGCGGTTGGGGTTGTGGGAGATGGGAGGCTAAGGAAATGAGAATGAGTGAGGTTTGTTGACGCGCCGTGTGTCGCTGTTATGGAGATTGATTAATGCGTAGAATGAAAGGTGTCAATGTTTAGTATGTTATGAAAATAAGGGCACGCTCATGAATATTTTGGAACAAATAGAAATTGATAAAGCACAGAGATTCAACCCTTCACACAATCTTAATGAAATAATATTTGAAACCAGCATTTTATACAGAACATTATTAGACGAATTATATTGTAATAGATAAAATTCCCGCTATATTCCACTATTCATACCCATCATTTTTCATAACATACTAAAGATTGACACCTCTCATTCTACGCATTAATCAATCTCCATAACAGCGACACACGGCGCGTCAACAAACCTCATTCTCATTTCCTCAGCCTCCCATCTCCCACAACCCCAACCGCCACCTTTTCCCAAGCACGTCACTAACACTCATCTGTAAGAGACTTCACAAGGTGAATTCCGGTTTGTTTTTGTTCACGCCCTGCACACTGCAGTTCTTGGCGGCGCGTGACGCGACCACATATTTTCTCGCCTTGACGTTTGCCAAGAGCAACAAGGGGACTAGAGTGGTCCCACGATGACGCAATGGGGACAGCGGACCGCAGCACCGGCCCAATTCAGGAGATCTGATGCGCCTAGGCCTTAGTGATCCAATAAAAGTATCTTCTTTGGAGCGTCGAGCGGGATTGTAAATAATATTATTTCTTTATTCTTCATGTGTTTTGTATGAGCTTGTACATGGAAAGTTTTTCCATTGTGAAGTTTTGTTGAACAGGCTGAGGAAGGGGGAGTATTTACCCCCGAAACTAGTCCCTGTAAGTAATAGAAATAAACAGTATTGAAGGCGGAAAATCTATTATTCTTTCAAAGTTATATACCGTCTCACCATGTAGTCCGAGAGCGAGATTGGCAATCTACTCAACCCTTGCCACATGGTTTTATGCACTTTTTCATTCAACTTGCTAAATACCTATAATTGAACCGTATGCGGGAACAAAAGTCTGTTACATTTTGTGTAATTTGAGATATTCATGGGACAAACATCTATGAAGTTTTCTGAATATGTATTTTCAAGTATTTCAAGCATATCTGAACAGATGGCTTCAGTATTACGTAAATTGTGAAAAGAAATGCACTTTAAAAAGGATGGAACAAAAGTCTACGTTACATCGCTTCCCACTCGTTTTCGGCAACGATGTTAGAAGTGAATGCAAATAATTAAAACAGCATAATCAGAGTAGAGGAATCTGAATTCAAGTTATTATTTAAAATACATTAGTTTGGTATTACAAACGTATGCCTCTCACCAAGGTGGTCCGGGTTCGATTCCCGGGCAATGCATGTGAGATTTTCGAAGTGAAAAGCCATGTCCTGTGGTTCGGATTCCACGTAAAAAGGAGGTCCCGTGGCTCATAATCACAAGATTCACGGTCACGTAAAACTACTATCTTCCTTTTCTTCCTTGGTATTACAAACTGCAAATGAGTTGAAAAATGAAACTTGAAATGTTGCTGGTACGAGGGTCAGTCAATTATAGCCGGGATTTGTTTTTTTAAATTTATATCATCAACCAAAAAAAATACACATGATAGAGATCACTTTTCTACATAGTGTCCTGCCTTGAATTGACATTTTCTCCATTGCATTGGCTATTTCATGATGCTGTCCTGATAGATATAAGAGGGACATGTGCAGAGCCAGTTGCTCACAAACTCTATACTTGCATCATCATCAAACCGCTGTCCTCCTAGGTCTTGTTTGAGCGGTCCAAACAATTGGTAGTCGCAGGGTGATAAATCTGGACTGTACGGAGGGTGTTCCAGAGGTGTCCAATGAATTACTCCAGTTTTTCCCGTGTTAAAGCGGCAGTATGCGGCCTTGCATTGTCGTGGAGAAGAATGACGTTCCGGATTTGTTGCCGGTGTCACTTGATGGTTTGAACACTTCTGTAACGAATTCCTACGGCAAAGTAATTTCAGAAATTTTTATGCGCCGATCTTCTTCAATATTGTCACGAATGGCAAAAATGTTGTCTGCAGTGATGTTTGTCCGTGGCCTCCTTTCATGAGGTTCTTATTCCACAGCTTCTATTCCTGCCGCAATGTTTTTTAGCCAACTCGTACACTTGAGTCTGTGTTTCTTCCCCAAACTGTGCACGGAGCCGTCTCAAAATTTCTGAAAGTTTGGTGCCCTTATTTGCGAGAAATTTGATAATGATGCGTTGCGCAACAGACGTGTGCACCTGTTGCTCACTCATAGCTTACTGAAGCAGCCCAGCTCCCCGCTGAAAATGCGCGTACAAATCCCTTCTTCAGACACCCCCACCAACTTCCTGACGAAACACCACCTCGGATTTATTACTAACAACAACGTTACATTCAAATTCCCGTTTATATTTGATCCATCCTTTTATATTCTGATAATAAGACCAACACTAACCCTGGGGCTTTCGGCCCCATGCGCGACGAACGAAGGGTTAAAGAAACAGAATTATATCACACACTTGCTTTGAAGAAAACCATTTTGGTTTTCTGTTATTTGTTTCCATATTGACTTACAAATTCTGTTGAAACAATATTTGAATGTCCACGTTATTCATACCGTATTTACTCTGCTATAAGACCCCCTTTTTTTTTCTAAATTTTTAGTTCCGAAATTGAAGGGGGGTACCATATACGCGAACTTCACAAAAATCCATTATTTTGGGAAAGGGAGGGAGGAAAAATAAGTTATTTTATTTTGATGCTACATGGTACGATATATTTAATCTAAATAAATAAAGTATAAATCTTTAATCAGCCCATTATTAGACTGCTATAACCTCTCTTTCCCGGCTATCCCCCAATGACTTTCACTACTATTCTATTATTTAAACTAGTTTCCATGATGGTTCCGTATTGACGTACTAAATAGTTTTAACAGCAAATTGTATATCCGCCTTAGTCAATACATAAACGAAAATAAATTATAATTACACTTGCTCCTGGTACATGTTTCGGGGATTAATTGCTTTTACCCCCTTCATCAGCCAAGACAAATATCCGAAGAAAGATATAAGATAGCGTAGCACTCAAAAAATAAATAGCTATTTAACTTAATATGGTGCACCATATAAGTAGGTCACAGGAAATTGTTGAGCAAAACTAATAACATATATGTAACAGCAATGATATTCAGCCATCAAAACACAGAGAATCAGTGGACAGTTAACTCGTAAATCCGCTCCAAAAACACTGGTCGAAGCTTGAATTGGCAAAAATCACAATACTTCACCATATGGACACAACCAATGAAGATGCCTTATGCTCAACAGGTCCAAAATCAAATGCCTGCATACGAAATAGACGAGCGTGGAAGGAACAACTTCAAATAGCAATGAGGTTAGCTCAATGCATAACTTCAGGTTAAGTCAAGGTATCAATTATGAAGAGACCTTGACTTAACCTGAAGTTATGCATTGAGCTAACCTCATTGCTATTTGAAGTTGTTCCTTCCACGCTCGTCTATTTCGTATGCAGGCATTTGATTTTGGACCTGTTGAGCATAAGGCATCTTCATTGGTTGTGTCCATATGGTGAAGTATTGTGATTTTTGCCAATTCAAGCTTCGACCAGTGTTTTTGGAGCGGATTTACGAGTTAACTGTCCACTGATTCTCTGTGTTTTGATGGCTGAATATCATTGCTGTTACATATATGTTATTAGTTTTGCTCAACAATTTCCTGTGACCTACTTATATGGTGCACCATATTAAGTTAAATAGCTATTTATTTTTTGAGTGCTACGCTATCTTATATCTTTCTTCGGATATTTGTCTTGGCTGATGAAGGGGATAAAAGCAATTAATCCCCGAAACATGTACCAGGAGCAAGTGTAATTATAATTTATTTTCGTTTATGTATTGACTAAGGCGGATATACAATTTGTTGTTAAAACTATTTCACTACTATCCCTTGCTAAGCAAAAGTCTTACTATCAAAGAAATAGAATTAAATGGACGAAGTATCAGACATGGAAATGCAAACTTTATTTCTATTTGAACATAGGGAGGGAGAATGCATCAATTAGGAAATGGAGGATCACTTCTCACTAACATTTGTAAACACAACTGATCCCGTATTATTCACATATTTCACACTAATATACCAATAACGTTTCACACAAACGCCGACGGTTATTGCAACAAATGAAATGTGTTTAAAATAAAACTAAGGAGACTGTCGTAAACACAATCGAATCGCAACATAAATCACACTAAACTGAAGAATGCAGGCAAGATGAAATCATAACTTTCATTGGCGGATGGCGCTTCTACTCGGCCAATAGTGTGGCATCTTCTATTGGATATAGGGTAAAGCTCATTGGCTACACATTTCGATATCCTGCCCAATCGCGTACGCGGTACGCAAAATGGTGGTCATATCGTCTGAATAACAAACTAATATATCGTAACAAGAAAAATATTTTTGTCCTAAAAGAGAATGAATTTCAGTTGTAATTATAACATTTTTTAAGAATTCGTCAACAAGGTGTCTACCGGTAACGAAAAGTAACGAAAAAGTAGCTAATTTTACAAACGGGTAACGAAAAGTAGCTAAGTTTTACATCTGGATAGTTGGAGGTAACGGAAATTCGCCGAGGTCGGTTAAATCATTTAAACCCGTGCCGCTAGGCTCACAGATTGCGATGAAGTGCGCAAGCTATATTTCCCCGTGCACGACCTCAAGGAAATGCATACTGAGGATACCTTCAGTGGTACTGTATACATCGGTTCAACGTATATTTTCGGCATCACGAAGAGAGTTTAGTTTTGTGTGAAATATTTTTCTGTATTATTCGGAAACCTGACTTTTTGCGAGACGTTTATTCGCGATAACTTCCGAAATTCAACAGAAACCTCTCGTTTCTGGTATTGACCTCTAAATTTGGATATCTCAAATTGAAGTCCAAATTGAACGCTAAATAATTTATTATATATTTTCAAAAGAAAAATATGTATTGTCCTTTGAGCCATTATATATTTAAACACAAATTGTGCTAAATGTTCCGGCATAACTCAACAAAATGACAGTGTTTCGCCCCGGTGTGCGATTGGGCTCTTCAGTTGGTTAAAGCACACCTCACCAAGACACTGTCTGGTACACACTGGGAAGGCCATTGCAAGACGTGTTTGATACATGTGTATCCACGTCACGAGCAAAGCCAGCGCACTATGGGAGTCGAAACTCCACTCCAAAGCAATTATAACCCCACCTTGGCATTGAATATATATTTTCAAAAGAAAAATATGTATTGTCCGTTGAGCCATTATATATTTAAACACAAATTGTGCTAAATGTTCCGGCATAACTCAACAAAATGACAGTGTTGGGCCCAATCGCACACCGGGGCGAAACACTGTCATTTTGTTGAGTTATGCCGGAACATTTAGCACAATTTGTGTTTAAATAAATAATTTATTGTCGCAATCTTGCGAAATGTTACCGTTTAGAAAAAAAAACTCAAAAATGCTTCGAAATACATAGACTATATTTCAAAAATCTAGCCGTCTCGTAAATTTGTGACATCCAGTGTGGTTAATTCGAAACTACATTATATATTTCTCCTTCGAACTTTGGTTCTATTGGATATAATCTAACCGTTTATCTCGAAAACTTGTATAATTTGAGTTCGAAAGAAAATGTGACCTCTTGTCGTATTATTAATGCAGTCCTCTCTGAATAATTCGTAATATCCGTTACCTACTTCGAACATTCATCCTCCAGAATCACATCCTCAAGACGGCCGGCTGACCGCACGACTTCCCTGCAGGAATCTCGTCAAACGGACCGAGATCGACGCCAGTTTCGTAAAATCATAAAACCCGTGCCCTGCGAACTTCTGACTACGAGGACTGCGGGAATCCTGTCAAAGGTGGTTGGGCACCCATCATGAAACATACCAAACCCTACTCGCCATTTTGACCATGACTGTATACTTGACAGTATACGGGGAGCGAGAAGTGCATCAACCCACTAAGAAATAACAGACTACGTAGCATCGCGTTACTCATTTCTTCTCGTGATCCACCGTGAACTTCCAACCACAACATAGGGACAGCGGGAATCAAGGCACCACCCATACAATATGTCAATAACTGCTCGTGAATTTTACACATGCCCAACCTCGAGCTTGCCTCCGCCATTCTGCCAGGACAGATAGACAGGCAGACAATCGTTGAACGGCCGGATGCTGTGCCAATTGCATAATATCGCGTTCTCATTGTCCAACCGCAAGGACGGGGTGAATCTCGGAAAACGACCGCAAGCGGCAGCGATTGCGATACATCGCGATATTTCTCTGCATTCGATGACTAATACAACTGGATTCTTGTCAAACAGACAGCAAGCGGCGCCGACTGCGTAATAATACCATATTTTTCCGTGCCCGACCTCAAGGACAAAAGAAATCTCGTCGAACGACTAAAAGTGACACCGATTATGTAATTCGCGATTTTTCTCCGTGTTCTATCGTTAAAACTACGAATCGCGTCAAATGAGACCAGCGCCGATCGAGTAATGTCTCGATATTTCTCCGTACTTGACTGCGAAGACATAATTCTGTGACGATCCCTTAAAGTCTCATATATTTCTTGGTGGTCTACCGTGGGGACAAAGAAAATCTCCCCAAACGGCCTAGATCAAAGCAACTTCTTGGTAATCATAACTTCTTGTACACAGGACGGCATATAAGCTGAAACAACTCATTTGATATTAAATATAGATTATTTATTTTTATCTTTTAAATTTTTATTTTATTCATTGCTTTAAACACAGTTCATTGTTGTTTTTCTTCACCGCGCGATGCGCTTCTATACTTGCCGACTACAGACGTATCTTGAATTAAAATTAACTAAAAGGTAGCTAAAAAGTAACTAATTTTTACTTTATCCTTACAGTAGACACTCTGGTCCATTTCCAAGAATGTTGTATTTTGACTCGCAATAATTTTGGAGGGGGTACTATAAGCGATTTCCAAGAATTTTTTATTTTGGCTCTCGAAAATTAAGGGGGAGGTACTATAGGCGAGGTGGTCTTGTGGCCGAGTAAATACGGTACCATATTCTTTAACAGATTAAACCCTTTTGTAAGTACATGTGTTGGACCATTCATCAGTCCACCATAAGCAATTGTTAAAATACAAAATATTCAAGATATTTCTATTTATTATTGTGAAATACTTGTGACATTAAGAGCTATTGTCCTTTTTACTCCTTGTTACGTAAAAAGGACAACATATGCCTCAATGTTCACTGTGATTTTGTCAAAAAGTAACCCTGTTTTCCACATTTATGTAATCAAAAGTACAATTTATTAGCTCTTAATGTCACGAGTGTTTTAGAATAATGTAAAAAGAAATATCTGTTCATTTTAATGAGAGTTACTTCCCTCCTGCCCTCCTTTAGTTTATTAAATACAGTAAAACCTGCATTCATTGGAATTGAATGGGACTTGCAATTTTTTTTTTTTGTTGAGGATAGGTTTCTCCTTAACGGAGGTTGGCCTTTGCTCAAATAATTTAACTATAGGCAACCATATAATGGACATGCTGTGAAAAAATAAAATGGTGTACATATCTTATTCAATGTACTATTTACATATTTATGCTATGAATTAATACAATACTGTATCACTTTTACTTCAGTCATGCTGTGAAAGTCTACCTTGTCGGCTGCAACAGTTGATTCTGTAGCTAACAAATATGTACCCTTGCAAGTCCGTTTTGAGCAAGTTTTACTGTATCTTCTTGTTTTTTTCTTTACCTTATTCCGTATGAATTGAGAGTCAAATGACAACACGCCAGAGCCGCGGAGAAGACCTCTTACCTCTTACTGGCGTGAAGTTAAAGCCA
Organism: Meconema thalassinum; assembly: GCA_946902985.2. Taxonomy (NCBI): domain Eukaryota; kingdom Metazoa; phylum Arthropoda; class Insecta; order Orthoptera; family Tettigoniidae; genus Meconema; species Meconema thalassinum. The sequence continues at coordinate 123,717,230 of OX336395.1, forward strand.
GTTTACAATTGATACGGTGTCTGTAATATTTCAATCAAAGGTAGTGTGCTCATATAGGTAAGAGCTCTTCTTCGCAGCTCTGGCGTGTTGTAATTACTCTCAACTTATATGAAATAAGGTATAGTGGCAAGGTCCGCTATGTGGGATCGTAGTCTCCATTTCCTTCGGTCTTGGGCCATGTCTGGATGAAGATTGACAACCTTTAGGTCGTGCAGTGTATCGGCCCACCGTTGCCTTGGTATCCCTCTGGGCCTCTTTCCAACCACATCTATCTATAGAGCGTCTCAACCTTAAAAGACAGTATGGAATTAAATGTAGTAGTTACCTCTCACTTGCACTCCTATGTCCTGCAATTAGCTCCGTCCTCTTCCATCCCGGCGATGTTGCCATTTCCCAATAATTGAAAGTGACAAATCTAAGAAACTGTTCGCGTGGTCTTATAGAGAATTTTCCGCTCTTTATGATGATGTAAAAATAAAAGCCACAAATAATTAACACATGGCCCAATTTTCACAATTACAGCGCGAATCTATATTTTTGCAGATATAAAACTTATCACGCCATAGATAATGAACTAATGATCGCAACAGATCAAGAATTTATTTTTAGATTGCCTGATGTTGATAGAAGATACTCTATTTCTCAGGGTAGTAGTTATTTCCATAGTAAGAAAGTTATCTTTTTTTTTTTCTTAAATGTTACTTGAAAAATCTGAGATGGTATCACAGGAAAGTTACATAGCGACAAACATTTTTGCTATTGACTTTACGTTGGTGACTAAGCGAGAAGAAATGTTCATTAATATGTGAAAAAGTTTTTAAAACAAACCTGAGCTCGATATCAGATAGCATTCTTAAGTTATCGTACTTATTCCTCCCGCCCAGCGCTGACGCTGCGTAAGTTTGTTTACTCAGGCACCAGTATCTCCCCGACTGATGGTGTGAAGTTGAACTGTGAAATGAAGTGGTCCTTCAGTTCTTTATAAATTGTCCGCCTCGTTGCGTACCGTAGTGGCTAGCATTCCTGGCTGTCATCGTGCTGTCACCGTGGAGTCCCAGGTTTGAATCCCGGCTCCGCCAAGAAATTTAATTCTGGTCTGAGGGCTGGAACCGGGTGTACTCAACTGCATGAGACAAAACATAGAAGAGGCGGGTTCGATTCCTACCTCGGCCATCCTCTTAAGTGGTTTCCGTGGTTTGCCTTTGTTCATCCCGGGAATAACATATTATAATATTATCATATTCATGAATAATTGTAAAATATAAATTGTTATAATGTGTGCATTAAACTCGCGCTCTGAGGTTCGGCGTATCATATCTAAATATTGTAGCGTTGTTCGCTGCAAGGTATGAGCTACAGTTATATAGAACAAACAAATATTTTGGAAATTTCCCGAGTTTTGCATAAAAGCACGCCTGTATTCGAGTTATATTACATCATGTGCCCGCCCTTGTAGAACTTTGTATATGCAGTAGATCTGGCATCAGCGCGCCCCATTTAATGCATACTGTCTTTTAAGGTAGAGACGCACTATAGTGTCTATGTCCAAACTATCTCAGATGGTTTTCCTCCATCTTTTTCCCGATTGGTGCAACACCAAAGCGATTTCTGATGTCATCATTTGAAATATGACCCAGTCTAGTGAAACCTGCTGGCTATCTAAGCATCTTCGTCTCCATGACACATAGGCGACGTTCTGCTTCCTTACTAACTGGCCAGCACTCCGTGCCATAAAGAGCGACAGGACAAATGACAGTCCGGTAGATCTTAGATTTAGATGGTCATTCATCCTACGGTCACAGGCGACACGAGATGTCATTCGCCACTTCGTCCAGGCTGCGTGTAACCTTGTGTTAACCTCGGTCATCAGAGATAGTGAAGCCAAGATAATTTTGCTACACGTGGTAGATTTTCTACGTCAATGGTAATGGTCCCAACTTCTTGTGTATCGGACGTCATGTATTCCGTCTTCTTTGTTTTGAGGTGCAAGTCGATTGTACCACACTTGCGTTTGACGTTGGAGATCAAGTTTCCTCTGAGCAGCCAACATGACAAAATTAAAATGTGGAGGTGACAGTTAAAACAGGGGATAGGCGAGTTGCTGCGCGGAGGGATAGTAAGGATGGAACATTTTGTCCAACTACACTGCTCAGCATTGACATATTTAGGTTTTACTCTCTAACCGTTGGAGATACACTAAAAGTGATACGGACCTTTCAGATAGAATATTAAATTTAAACCTCGTATATGCCATCAAAAGTTTGCTATTTCTTCGTGTTCTCTTTTTATTTGAAATGGAAATATGAACGTTTGAAACCATAGGGTGTAGTGACGTCACTAAAATGGTCGCCATTCTTTAAATAGTGCAAAGTATCAAAATCAAAAGTAGCCTATATGTTAACCAGGTAAATCAGCTACTTCCATGTAAAATTGTATGTAAATCGGACCATTGGTTCTTGCGTGATTGAGTAATACACAGACACACACCATCTCATTTTTATATATTAGTATAGAATTCATAAAAGTTCTTGGACAAATTTCTTTGATAGTGTAATACTGACCTAATGAAAATGATCTGACCAAAGAGGAGCATAAATGAAATACCAACCTTTGTGGATCCTATACTAATGATGTTCGTTGTTGACCAAGTTACGTTCGACTGCAAGTGTTTTTGATACATTTGCACATAAGTAACCGCAAGTGCCTTGGACATGTGCTATTCGATGCTGAATACTGGGTAATCACAGAAAGACTATTTCCCCTGTCGGAAAGAATTAAGCCTCACTTTCTTCATTACTTGTGCAAAAAAAAAAAAATATATATTATTTTATATCATTATTATATACAGTTGAGCCTCCGTGGCTTAGGCGGCAGCACGCCGGCCTCTCACTGCTGGGCCCGTGGTTCAAATCCCGGTCACTACATGTGAGATCTGTGCTGGACAAAACGGAGGCAGACAGGTTTTTCTCCGGGTACTCCGGTTTTCCCTGTCAAAATTTCATTCCAGCAACACTCTCCACTATCATTTCATTTCATCTGTCATTCATTTAATCATTGCCCCAGAGGAGTGCGTCAGGCCTCGGCAGCCGGCACAGTTCATATCCTCGCCGCTAGATGGGGGCTTCATTCATTCCATTCCTGACCCGGTCGGAGACTGGAAGCAGGCTGTGGATTTTCATTATTATATACAGTAGTGCTTTCTTGAAGCAGTTTCTAGTGCTTTTTGACTGTTACCTGGAGGTCTGGGTTCTATTTCTGTCTCTGCCAAGAAATTTAATTTTGGTTTGAGGCCAGGACCGTTGATCACTGAGACTCTTGAGGCACAAATGAGAAGAGGTGGGTTCAATTCTCAATCGACCATCCTGGAAGTAGTTTTCCATGGTTTCCCCACGTCTACTCCAGGCAATTGCCAGGATGGTACCTAACTTACGGCTGCAGTCATCTCCTACCCAGATCCTAGTCCTAATTATAAATATACACACTAGTACAGACATCACAATGATGAAGGTTATCAGACATTCAGCACACACCCAAGTACATGCGGCTACAAGACCACGATGTTGCAAAGCCCCTGAATGATTCGACAACTTTTAAACATGAAATTCTCAGATTTATTAAACTCTTCAATATTTTGAAATCTTGTTTCCTCCCCAAGGCAAAGGAGTCGGAAAGGTGGTTGTACGGTACAGAAAACTATACTGATGCATTTCATGTGCTTTGAATTCTTTTTAAGAAATAATTTTTCAAGTAGGCTACTTGCTGCTTCCAATTAAATTCAGTATAGTAGATGACCTCGTGTAGCGGCTAGCATTCTTGTCTGTCGCCCTGGAGGTCTGGGTTGATTCCCGGTTCTGCCAAGAAATTTAATTCTGGTTTGAGGGCTGGAACGGGGTACACTCAGCCTTGTAAGGCAAAACTGAGAAGAGGTAGGTTCGATTCTCACCTCAGCCATCCTGGAAGTGGTTTTCAGTGATTTCTCACTTCTACTCCAGGCAAATGCTGGGATGGCTCCTAACTTAAGGCCACAGCCACCTCCTTCCCAATCTTTATCTCAATTGCAAATACAGACACCACAATAATTCTATACACACCCAAATACATGGGGCTGAATGACTACGATATCCAAGCCCCCTCAAATGAAGCAGCTACAACAACATAAATTCAGTAGAGCCTTAGCCCAATCAGAAATATCTCACAATACCAGAGCCGGATTAGGCCAGCGTGGGGCTTGTAGCAAATGTGACCAGGAGGCCCTAGGTTTTGTATGATAATAAAACAAAACTTTTCTTGATTTAATGTGAGCAAATTTGGAGACAATGCTATTCAAATCAATTTCTGTAAGTGAATTACATTCAATGTTCATTAAGGTGAGGTCACTTAGACGATCTTGTCCCACCACATTCCTTAACTCATTTTTTACACGGTTTAATGTCCAAAGACAATTTTCTCCGCTGCAGGTAGCAATCCTTAAAGAAAAGTAAATTCGTAAGACTATTTCTACATTTGGCAAACATGACTAATTAATTTTCCATTATAAGTTCATAAAATTTCAGTTCAAGAGCCTCATGCTTTTCGGTCCTATTAGCAGCAGCCACATTAGTTTTAAGAAGTTCAGCGAACTGTGCAAGTTTGTCTCCTAGGCTTTCTTCCAAATCTTCTTGGTAAGCACTGACAATATTTGGACTTCTTTCCAAGATCTCTTTTGCTGTATGAGATTTTAACTGTCTTAAGTATTCCAAATACACCAGTCACTTTATGGTACGCTTCCATGTGTTAAGTTATGGCAGACATCAAATTATCAATTATGACAATAACCACTTGAATTCTAAATTTTCGTAGGAGTGTTTGATTTTCTACAACTTCAACTACCGTAGTAGTTAGTATTTCGCTTGCGTCATCTTGAAGTCTGTTGCTGATATTCTTCACAGTGACCCAGGATTTTGGCTTTGGCATCAAAATCTGAAAATGTAGGCCACATTGCTTGAACATACCCGAGTAAAGAGGGCATATCCCGTTTTAAGGTCTTGACCAGGTGACTGTAATGAAGCGCTAGGCACATGCATGCGTTCTAGAATTGTGTTCCATAAAATGGTCATTATTCCCGTTTTCAACCTACTCATCTTCGAAACTAGTCTGTACACCTAATTACGACACTGTACCTTTTGCTCCATGTTTTGCGATGTCGTCCAAAACTTGTCTGGACATTGTTGAGGAAGAATGGTTTGAGTAATGATATAGTCAAGAGAATGGAGAACATTTATGATGAATAACTACAGGTCTAAGGCAAAGGGTAGTTCTGTCTCCTCTTCTCTTCATTGCTGTGATCAATGGTATCCAACAAATTGTATGTCAAACCATCGGCGATGGAAAAATGAAAGTTTTGCTCTTTGCGGATGACATGTGTGTGGGGTGATTCCAAAGAAGAATTGCAAGAACAGATCAAACCATGGACAGAAAGAGCAAAGGAATATGGTCTTATGTTTAATGTAGAAAAAAGTGAGGTGCTAGTTATGCAGAGAAATGGCCAACAGGAAGGTTTCATTGAAATTGATGGCAGACAGCTTACGTTTTCTCAAAAATTTAAATATCTGGGAAGTGTGAGATCAGCAACAGGTAACATTGATGAGGAAATCACCAACAGGATTTCGGCTGGAAGGACATTTTATAGAGCTGTTCAAGACATCATATGGAACCCGAAAGTGCCTATGCATTATAAACGAGCAATTTATCAGACTTATTATGTGCCAATTTTGACCTATGGCTGTGAAACTTTGACCATGAGGAAGAAAGATGAGAGAAGGAATCAGGCAGCAGAGATGAGATTTGCCGGAGCCATGGTTGGTAAGACAAGAAAAGACAGAATTCGTAATGAGTAAGGTTTGGAAGTTTTTTCCTGAGCTCATTTTACCCGAAATCTGAATAATAAGTTTGAATGATGGGTCCTTGACCATGTTTAAAGCAATTTGATGTTGCCTATAAATGCATATTTCGGCCATTTTTTTTTTTGTTTTGGTCATATTTTGTCATATTTTAGTGATATAAGGTCATGGTTTGGTTATAATTTCAGCATTTTCGTTTAAATTGAGGCATCGTTAACAAGGTACGCGTCTAGTTTCAAACACAGGATTTCCAAATAGTGCAGTAGATATATTTTTCTTTCTTTTCCCGGAACAGGCAGATAGCAGGTTTAGAAGACCTCATTCCAAGAAGGCGCACCTTTACAGACGTCTTTTAGCACATCTTTCTGGACAAGTTGGATTGCGACACTGTACGCATGAGATTACGGAATATGATGATAGTGTGCTTCTGCCTTTCAACAGGATGTCGCGCTTTGGCACTTAAGACGTTTACTGTATGTTAGTGATACTCTACCTATCCCAAAAATTCATGTGATATTTCATAGTTTAGGTCATATTTTATAGTTTTTAGGTCATATTTACCTAGTTTTTAGGGCATATTTGCTTGCATATTTTGTACTTCTTTAGGTCTTAAACTTCCGAACCCTAGTAAAGAGCATATCAGAGAATTGGTTCAGGTCGACAAACTACAGCATAAAATAACCTTGAAAAGGCTCATGTGGTTTGGCCATATGCGAAGGATGGATGTTAACAGAATTTCAAGACAAATGTATGAACTGTAGCTTCTGACTGAAGGCTCAGAGGATGGCCAAGAATGAGATATGCAGACATGGGATGGTGTGAATAAAAATGAGTCAAAGCTCGTGAGCATATGCTTGGTGAGTGCCCGAGTGTCTGACTGCCGATGAGCTTCTACTCCGCATTTCCGGAGAATAAGAATGTGGAGTACAAGCACACCGTGCACTCGAGCGTCTGGAGAAGCCACTCAGTGACATTGCTCAAGGTCGTGTAATAGGATGCTGACTTCCTGACGTTTGAAAGACAGTTCATTGCTCACATAGCAGAAGACAGTGTGGAATTCCAGTCCGCTTTTGTCTCCATTTTAAAGGAACATCGAATTCCAATTTCAAAGTCTCAGCTACCGGATACAAAGCACAAGAAAACAAGGGCAATAAATGCAGTTCAGTGTGAACTACTTGCAAAATTTAATTTAAATCTTTCGGTCCAACAGCTGTATAAGAAATTACAAAACTTAAAAATTAGATTAAAATGTAAAATAGATTTAAAGCGGACGGGAAATAAACCCATATCTTTAAAAGATTGGGAGAATTAGCTGATGAGTCCCGTGCAGGGGGAGAATACCCAACCATCGGCCGTCTGAAAGGTAGGAATTAATAACCTGAAAATTATGGCATAAATAAATTGAGGAAATTGGTATTATGTAAATAACAAAACTTCATTATCATGGAAATAATATATTAACAATTGAATGCATATTTTAAGGAGCAAGATCTGCAGGAGCTGTCCTCACTTCGACTTGCAGCAGAAGCGACAGTGAAAACCTGAATGGTAAGGAAATTATATAAATACAGTACTAATAAGTTGTGGAAGATAGAATTTAGTTTAAATATTATGCAATGCTATTTTTCTATTGTACCTAGGTATAGTAATTTGTATATATTATTATTTTTAAGGGGGAGTGGTCACTACACCGATTATGGATTATGGAGACGTTTCATCAAATGATGATGAAGTTGCTGCAGGGCCCTCTGCAACATCAGCGGTAAATCCAAGCACACCACCAGCAGCGAGCGTACCGGTACCTAACAGACACATGCTGGAAGATGAAAACGACCAAAACCAAAAAACGAAATAATAGTGAACTGCAAAGGATGGTGCTGTTAAATCAATTGACAGTTTTGGAGCAGAAACATAAGGTGTTGTTATTACAGGAGAAACAGCTGAAGCTAATATAAAGTGATATGGAAAGAAAAAGGAAACGGGAAATAGCAAGAGAAATAAACACAGGAAGAGACAGGGAAAGAGAAAAAGAGAATCAAGTAATGGATTGTGAAGGTGCTGAAAGTGTACTCTTATCATCAGATGTGATCTTTAACTATATTAACTTTGCTTTTATCTATTTATTTTATTTATTACTAGCAACCCGACCCGGCTTCGTCCGGGAACAGTTATGAATGCATTACGTGATAAGCGCTTTTTTTTTTTTCCAATGTCAATGAACAACGACCAATATCCGTTTTACGTCTCAGCATGATGGGTTAAAATCACTGACTGGACTATTAATTATATTATCATGGAGATGCATGTGCAACAAATTCTTGTCAAACGTAATTTAAGGATGGCGAGGTGCATGAAACACAAATCCCCCTTCCGTCCAATCTTAACTGACTGTGAATTTTGCGGAACGAAGAGTTCACAGGCGAGATGTAGAAAAGCCGAGTTACATTTCCAGGGAAACTCCAAACACAACCACTATTCTCTTAAGTTTTTAACTCAACACAACTCGACAGTTTGCTGCTGGCTGTATCTGGGGCAATAAGCTCGTCCGCTAGCTAAGCTGTAACTGGGGTGATAGACTTTCCCCTAGCTAGCTCGTAAACTGTTGCTTCAGTAACTGAATGGAGATTGTTGGAAGAAATGAAAACGTAAAAATACTTATTGTAGGCGATGTATTGAAGATAGAGATATGCTCTCCCGGACTTTTTTGTAGAACTTTTCATGCTGAACAATTCCTACACCCATAGTATACTGTATACATATTTTTAACAGTTAGCCCAGCGTAAGCATAAAAAGCGCACGGACGCCAGGTTTTTTTTTTTCGACCTTTTCACTGAAATCGTTAGTGCTTGACTTCCTTTGGTAATAAATAAATTATTTTCTACAGAAACCTTGCTCGAGATATCCTTTACGGAATGGTGAAAACTGCATCAAAATCCATTCAGTGGTTTTCGAGATTACCCGTGACATCCAAGAATCGGAGACTTTGTTTTACACTAAGTGAAGATTATACACCAATCAGTATAATTTAATATACAGTAGAACGTCGTTTATCTGGACGTCAATTATCCGGACGAGCAAAAAAAAAAAAAAAGACGGAGCAGCTCGCGCTTACTGTTGTTATGCGGAAGTGCGCGCATCCTACAATAGTGAGTCGGTTCTCGTTTTCAATTGTTGTCTCTGTTGTCTCCTACCGATCTTTTATGTTTCAACGTGTTCCAGTATGAGAGTGTGCGTACTGTACTGTATTACGTTGTGAAAATGGCTTCTACGAGTGACGAAAAAGAAAAACGAATTCGCGATGTTTTATCGATTGAGAAGAAGGTGGAGATCATTAATAACCTGGATAAAGGTAAGAGTGTGCATTGTCTAATGAAAAGTTAGTGTTGGAAAATCAGCGATTAATGATTTGAAGAACCGAAGATAGATAGTAAAAGGTCTAAAAAGAGAAAAACCATGAGTCCAGCTACGGATGAAAAATTGGAAGAAGCGGCGTATGTATGATTTATTCAGACAAGAAGTGAGAGAGATCCCATTTCTGGACCTTTGTTATGTGAGAAAGCGATGCGATGCAGCTATATTATCACCATAATGTACTGGGCATGTTTTTTCCTGTGAAATAAACGCATGTTTCATTATCCGGAACACTTTCGGCCCCTTTTCGTCCGGATAAACGACGTTCTACTGTAATATAATCCCCCTTCCGTCCAATCTTAAATTAACTGTGAATTTTGCGGAACGAAAAGTTCACAGGCGAAATGAAAGTTGCACTTCCAGGGAACGGCGAGGTGAATGAAACTCAAATCCCCCTTCCGTCCAATCTTAACTTGACTGTGTTCCACAGGCGAAATGATGAAAACCCGAGTTACACTTCTAGGGAAACTCCAAACACAACCACCCTTCTCAGAAGTCTTAACTCAACACGACTCAACGGTTTGCTGCTGGCTGTATCTGGGGCAATAGGTTCGCCCACTAGCTAGACTGTAACAGGGATGATCGACTCGCCCTTACCTAGCTCGTAAACTGTCGCCTCAGTAATTGAATGGGCATGGCTGGAAGAAATTAAAACGTAAAAACACTTACAGTGGGCGATGTATTGAAGATAGACATATGCTCTCGCGGACTTTTTTGTAGAACTTTTCATGATGAACAATTCTTTAGATATTTTAACGGTTTGCCCAACGTAAGCATACAAAGCGCTTGGACGCCAGTTTTTTTTTCTTCAACTTTTCCACTGAAATCGTTACTGCTCGGATTCCTTTGATCATAAATAAATTATTTTCTACAGAAATCATCCTCGAGATATCCTTTATAGAATGGTGAAACCCGCATCAAAATCCATCCAGTGGTACTTAAGTTTACCTGTAACATCCAAGAATCGGAGACTTTGTTTTATTATTATTATTATTAGCTTTATTGGCCACATTGGACCACTTGAGTCTTCCATGTACACTTTTTCTTTGAAGGTTGTATTGTTTGATTCTTATCTGCCCAGTACTTCTTCATTCGTTCTAATCGCACTGTTCTTAATTCGTCTGAAATCTCTACAAAGGCCGTCTGTGCATCATTTCTGCTAAAAATTTGTGATTCTTAAGAAGGGTGGTAATTTTATTCTTGTTCTCTGCATCTGTAATTTCGAGTCCAAATTTGAGATCCTCTTGAATTTCTTTGATCCAATGCCCTCCAGTCTTCTTTCCCAGATTTCTCATCACTAGTTGTCGTAAAATCCTGTTTTCTGGTAATCGTAGGATGTAAAAGAAATAAGAGATTCTTTTCTTCTTCATCGTGCTGGTAATTGGGTCAATCTCTCGATAGACTGTTTCATTGGAGAGGATTCTCCAGACTCCTTCAACCTGGTACTTTTTATTTATGCAGGTTCTGATAATTCTGCTTTCAGTTTTGAGGAGCTGATCAGTTCTTCTTTCATTTTTAATTTGGAACAAGGTTTCGCAAGCATAAGTGGCTTCAGGCAAAGTTACAGTTTTGTAGTGTTGGATCTTAGTGCCTATTGACAAGCATTTTTTGTTATAAGTTGACCAGGTTAGAAATCGGGCTATTTTCATTTTGTTGGTTCTATTTATCCATGTTGTTTTTTAGCTTAAGTTATGCATAATGATTTCTCCAAGGTATTTAAATTGTTTTATACTAAAGTAGAGATTTTGTTTGATTTATTTATTTTATTTTTTGATTTATTTCATTTAATTTATTTATTTTGTTTGTTTGATTTATTCTATTTGTGTAATTTATTAGATTTACTGGTATTGAATTTTTTATTTATATTTTTTATTTTATTTTATGATAATAATTTTTTAGAGCAGCTTATACGGTACTGTGTTATATGGAAGCTCTTTGTTGCTAGTAAAATAAAGTTACGAACTAATACTGTTGTATTACATTGAAGTAACTAAACTAAATGGAATAAAAGGTATGACATCGATTGATAGATGGTGCCAAATTTAGTTTACTCACCTAATGTTGTAAGCCATATATTGCTGTTGCTATTTCATCTCACCTTTGTTGACCCAGCTCTCTAATATGAATACCATCATGTTCAACTGGCACGTTGAAGTCTTCTTTGTCATTTTAGTCTCTGATTTTGAAATCTGCATCTTGGATATGCTTCGCGACATGAAGAATCAAACAGCATAAAATGACGGATGGTATACTTTCTGTGGCTAACCTATTCTTGCTTTGCAAAGTAGGAAAGCGCTGCTTTATCTGACCAAAGCATCTTTCTGCCACGACTTGCTCTCTTTTGATACAAGCATTATAAGCCCTCTTTTCAGGAGTAGCAGCGTTTTGAAATGGTGTCATGAGCCATGGAGAGATGCCATAACCCACATCACCAACCAAGAGCGCATTTCCATGACGTCTGGTCATAACACTGCAAACATCAGAGCTTCTCCAAATTCGGGAGTCATGGACAGAGCCAGGCCATGATGCATCTACACTGGTGCACTGTTCTTTCGCATTGCAAGTGGCCTGTACATTAATGCTAGGGATGCCTTTTCTGTTGATGTACTCATCCCCATGAACATGTGTTTTTTTAATTTGTACATGAGTACAGTCCACAGCTTCGATAGCATAAGGGAAGGTAAACCGTTCTTGCCGCTTAGCCTGTGCTTCCTGCATTTCAGCAACAATTGTTGGAAATTTTATCCAGTAATCTTCTTTCATTTCTATTGAAGTCAAATCCTGCGAAAATGTTTTTGACACAGTGCCCCGACTTACCCCATGTCTTCACCAACTCCACTCTGAAATCCAGGTTCACCAACATAACACAAGAAGATTCTCATTTTTCTTCGTTTGTTAATGCACCGCCTCTTGTTTCTGCGTAGTGCCCAAGAAAATGCTCCGCTAACCATTCAACATGTTCCTTACTGAACCTATATAACACTTAGTAATCAATTTGAGATGATTCTCTGCGAAGTTTATATAAATTCCTTTCATAATGTCCACCCATAATTAAGTTTTGTTCAGTGTTTTTTATGTACAATTTTTAAACATTATTTACCATATATTTGCATGCAATATGTTTTTAAAATAGTTCAACACATTGATATGGAATATATGAAGTGTATTTGTTCTTCATGCAATTTGTGTCATATAACATGAAAGTAGGGGTAGAATACCACGAAACATGTACCTGTAACAATGTCTTAACAAAGTGTATTGAATAGGTGGATCAAATAAATTATTTTTCCTGTAATAATTTCACTTTTCCTATTTACCACCATCATGAGCTCTGCCATGCTACTTAACTTGACACGACTGCTTGGAGTCACCTACTGAACTAGCTCAAGGAAACATGAGCAAGCGCTAACAGGGATGAGTGCCTGCTTTCTTCTTCTTCGTCGCGAATGGGTCTCTTAGGACCACGCGGAATCAACAATGGTTAGCCTTTCTTGCAGCCCAGTACTCCTTCATACGCAACGAATGGGTTTGCTTCCGTTGTGCAGACCAGATATGGTGGTATGGCCGTCTTTCTTCCTCCTCGAAACCCCGTGTGAGTGCAAGTGTTCTGATGACATTTCGGTCTAGGAGATTTGGCGATCCTAATTCTTGCAAGTCTTTTTCAATCTGTTTGTACCAATTTGATCTAGTTGTTTTGTTTTGCAAGTATGTGTGAATTTTGTAAGTTAGTCTATTTGGGTCCATTCTTTCCAGGTGCCCCAAGAATTGGATTCGTCGCATACGCATTTTGTCTGTGATTTTGGAGATGGTTTTATATATTTCAGCATTTGGCTTTGGAAGATGAACACCATCTTTGATTCTCGGCCCTAAGATTTTCCTAATTATTTTACGTTCCTTCACTTCCAACTGATCTCGAAGTGTTCTATGTTGAAGAGTGAGAGTTTCTGAAGCGTAGAGAGCTTCGGGCTCGATCACTGTTGTATAATGTTGAATTTTGCATTTCCAGGAAAGACTCTTTTTGTTGTAAGTATTTTTCGTTAACTGAAAAGCAGTTTCCATTTTTTGAATTCTTGTTGTAATGGACCTCTTTTCAGTACAATTGTCGGTAATCCATTCACCCAAATATTTAAATTCCTTCACACGAGATATATGGTCAGTACCAATTTCAATTTCAGATGGGGCATTCTTTATATCTGTCATAAATTTTGTTTTATCAAATGAGATTTGCAATCCAATTTTCTTTGCTTGTTCTTGTAGAAGTTCAAGTTGGTATTGCGCATCAGAGATGTTTTGGGCAATTAATGCCATGTCATCAGCAAATGCCAAACAGTCTAATTCTATGCCTTTAAGTTTTGGTCCTATCCTATGCGTCGGTGCACCTGCTTTTCGCCATTCTCGTACAACCTTCTCTAGTGCACAATTGAAAAGCAACGGGGACAATCCATCTCCTTGTCGGACTCCTGTGTCAATGGGGAATTCTCTGCTCAGTTCTCCCATAAATTTAGCCTTAGATTTGGTTTCCATGAGTGTTTCCTTAATAATATTTGTTGTCTTTTGATCTAATCCAAATTCTTTGAGTATTTCGAAAAGGGATTCACGGTCGATGCTATCATACGCCTTTTGGAAGTCAACAAATGTAATGACATAGTGTTTGTTCGATGTATTGCGGAAATATTTCATGGAGTTTTTTAAATTGATAATTTGTTCCACACACGACCTGCCTTTCCTGAAGCCACCTTGGTATTCGCCGATTACTGGATCCAATTGAATTTCTGCACGATTCAGGAGAGCTTTAGACAAAACTTTGTATGTTATGGATAGTAATGAAATTCCACGATAATTGTTGGGATCCGTCCGATTTCCTTTTTTGTGCAAGGGATGTATGAGTGCCATCTTCCAGTCAGCGGGGATTTTTTCAGTTCGCCAAACTTCTTCTAAAATTTCTTGGAGTTTTACAATGAGATTTTCTCCTGCATTTTTCCACAACTGTGCAACAATTTGGTCTTCCCCCGACGCTTTGTTGTTTTTCAATGATTTAATTATCTCTCTTATTTCCTGAACGTTGGGTGGATGCGAATCTTGGTTTTGTTGCGTGTGGATAAATGTGAATGTTTCTTGGGGTTTCTCACAATTGAGCAATACCAAAAAGTAGTTTGCAAGGATTTCACAGTTTTCTGTGTTACTATGAGCAATATGAGTGCCTGCTTTATTTATTTTTTATTCACCAGGAATCTGGAGCGCCCGCTCTGCTACTCAAGTGACTGGAGTGTGCGCTCAAGGACACAGGGACTGTTGTGAGTGACTGCTACCGACCAGCGGATTTTATTCACCTCAATGCGAGTGCCTGCTCTAAATTCACGAGTAAAGAGTGTGTGCTCATTTTTATTCACACCACCCATGGTGAGAAATGACATTCAATTATTGGGTCAGGACTTGGACAGCATTGAAGAAGAGAAGTAAAGAGACAGAAATTGGTAGAGGGGCCTTTTTTCGCCAGTCCATCTGATAGATGGAAGGAAGCTTGTAGTTTAACGTAACCGTTAACCGCGTTCATGAGCCACGGGTCCTTTCTTGACACTAACTAACACAAGTAGATGTAGAGAAAGGTCAGATGTGTTCAATTTTTGTTACCTGAATCCTTCCTTAAAATTGTGCAAGTTTTCTGTCATTGTATGTCAATTTGATGTAAATATAAAATTTAATCCCTATCCCAATGGTTTACTCGGCTGGTCATTGCCCGCTGACTGCAACAAGGAAGCCAAGACGCAGGCACGGACGGAGACATCCGAGATGCTCCGTCAACTGCCGTTACTATGTCTTGCAATGTTGGGCATACTTGTGACACTCCCAGTTCTGGCCCTCGTATATAACTTTCGTTGCTTTGTTCTCGTGAAGGTTTTCATGTAGACTAACTTATTTTCCATTTAATCCGATGAAAATGTGATGTCTCTGAACTGCGGCATTCGTTATGAATAAGGTAAATCTGTTTCACCGCGCAATTTAATACAGTTTTCTCCGATATCAAGCAGTCTTTTATCCTATCACCTCATGGGCGCCCGCAGGAGGCGGGGGAGGGGAAGGTTGCAATGTTGCACCCCCTGAAATCCCGAGGATATTTCGATTGTTTATTGTCACACCAGTTTATTTCATAAATTGAAGTTACTGATGGTTAACTGATTTGATGTAGGGATAATTCCACAGTTTTATTTAACTTAGTAATTTGGGATTATTTGAGAATATCTTCAGTTATATAAAAAATCGGCGGAGTGGATTAACATTACCATTTTAATGAACTGCTTGATTTTTGATGTGTAACATATTTCCACTCGGTTGCTGGATATTTCTGTGGGAGTGATTTTGAAAAATCGGACGGAAGTGGATCGGAACGATCGAGCTGGCAGTGGTGGATCGAACGGAAATGTAAGATGCACTGCCAACTCGATCGATCCAGCTGGCAGTGGTAAGAGAAACAATGAGCGCACGGTGTCGGAAATTGATACCATGACGTACTCTCGGCCATGTGGAATGTATATGACATACTGAACGGTAAACGCTCATGCGAACTCTGGTGTCAAGTGATTGAAACAAAGCACATGGTACATGTTCAAAGTCTTCGTATCAGTATTTTGGTAAAATGCCTTAATATCAAACATTGTAAGTAGTCGGCATTGCCGGTATTATGTTTCTGCACAATGGCTATTCAAATATTAACCCACATAACGGTACTGTAATTCAGTCATCAATATAATATAATCGTTGTGGTTATACGAGAATTGAGCAAGCCTTCATGAACTATTGCTCAATACATTCTCTTTACTCACAAGAGGGCATATTCATAAGGCATTTTAAACTCAATTTCACGCAGGAACATTATTGAAACAAGCAAAATATAAATGAAACTTAATTCCGTAATGCAGTATTATTGGAACGTGGAAATAAGTCACCATATTGTGCACAATATTTGCGTAGTCAAAATAGCCTTGGGGCTAGCGCCTATGACTGTGAATCTAGAGATCTCGGGCTCGAATCCCGGACGGGGTAGATAATTTTGCTACCAGATTAGCATTTTAAACGATATTTATCATATCAATATGACTCATTTTAACAGAATCCATATGAAATTACGTGTTGGTCTGTGAATCAAGAGGTCCTGTTTATAAGGAATTTAAGGTTATTTCGCGTCTATTAATCTAGTTGATCCATATCGCATTCTTGATTTAGGCTAGTGCTGGGGGAAGCTACAAATCATCTAATAAAATGAGTTCCATATTATAAACTACAATATCTGTAAAACACTCCCTTTACAATAGATTAATATTTGTGCCAATAATAGTATAAAATACCGGTGTATCAACAATTTCACGTGATGTTTCTTCTATGTCAGATGTTACACATCATATGCGACTACTGTAAGGCTAATTTTTTTTTTTTTTTTTTTGTCAATACATTGTGATACAACTACTTTTGCCTGTTTTTAAGTTAGTTATTATTGTTTTAAGGGGTGGAACTACGAGGTCATCTGCCCCTAGCCTGTTTTTAAGAAATGAACATTATGATGATGATTCACAAAGAAAAGCAAACTCCAATGGACAAAAACTCTGAACTAAAAAAAATAATATTCCTCCCATTCATGGTATGAATTCCATGTACCCAACGGTTTAAGATCAGCCAAATAATGAATGTCATGAAACTAGTAAGAAATGAAATGAAAATTGTGGAGGGGGTGGGGGGTGTACGCGTCAATATCACCTAGTGGCATATAGGTAATGAAATAAATAATACTTGCCCTGCCCCCACTTGAAAAATTCCTGCAGGTGCCCATGTATCACCTTAATGAAAATAGTGTAACACCCAAAACAAATATCCGCCAGCCGCCACTGGCGTATGCACCTCGTGTTGTGAAATGCCAGTTAATTCTTTTGTGTGTCGTTTCTATTGACGTGAAAACGTGTATTCGCTCATTATGTATAACTTAGTGATAGTCGGTCGAACTTTCTTGTGTGACAAAATCAGCCATTCAAGATTTGATTGCCACTGAGCGTGGCCATTTGTTATTATTTGCAGCATGAGCCTTGCGGGACAGATCACAGGACAATAAACTTTAGACTTGAGCCGGGCTGGATCTTCTTATCACATAAGACAACGGACAAAGAGTGCTGCTCACGCGATGTGATATTTCAGGTCTGAGGGTTCCATCTGCAGTGATAGTCGAACCAAGATATTTTAATGACAATGTCTTTGGAAAGTCAACATTATTCATTTGAATCGTATTCGGATCATTTAGATCTGTTGTCAAATACTCAGTTTTCTTAATGTTGAGCCGTAATCCAAATACTGCGGGGCGGTTGGTCCATGACTGTACTTGTAATTGTAGATCAGTCTTATCCTCAGAAGCACATCGTCAGCATAAAGCAAAGTCCAAGGTACAGATTTATGTAGATCCCTTGTAACAGTAGCTATGACTGTAATGAAGAGGAGAGATAATATTACAGATCCCTGATGGATGCCAACAGAAACTGGGAAATCACTAGATAATTCAGCCACTGAATCCAGGGAATACCGTACATCATTCATAAAATATATGAACCAAAATTGTTACCTTAAATAACTTCAGAAATCTTTTTTTGCTGTTCTTTATTTGCCGCTACGTAAACAGCTGTGTGTTTTATAAGATTTGAAAGTACTGTAAGCAGATGGCTCTGAAAACCACTCGCTGCCTTCCCTGACCCGTCCTGAAAATAAATTACATGGCCATTATCTGCATTAATAAAATTATTATACCTCATTATACTTGCTGCCACTTTGTAAGGAGACACGTTCCCTCTATTACCTCTTTACCCCTTAGTGCTACCCTAACTTGCCATCTTGCTGCCACTTAACAGTTATTAGGCATAGGTACCATCTTTCTATGGTAAGTTACGGTATGTCTACCACCTTGCTGTCGTCTTATTACCTGTAATTCCTTAGTAGTTTTTTTTTTTTGAAAGGTTACCGGTAATATTTAAGGCACCATAAGGGTAATAACTTGCAAGGAAAACGAACAGTTTGTGGCATGCTCGGTACGGTTTAGCGAGAAAATTATTGTCTAGTTCGTGAGGATGTTGTGTGCCATTCCTATCTCATTGCACGAGAATATCACCGCCCTTACTAAAGACAAATAATACGGTACCGGTAAGTTAATTAATGGTTTGTGAGGAAGTTTTGTGTTACTTTCGCTCGGCAAATTTACTGATGCGACTTCAAACGTATTATTGGTCTTTAGTGTACCGGTAATAGACCTATGGTATATTCCTTCATCTGCTGTAGATTTTGCAAAGATGAAAGCGTAGAAGGTTTCCATATATTGCCCAGCCAATTAGGCCTGCGAGAAGTAGCAGTCACCCAACTGCCGATATAGGCTATTTATTATAGGCTTATAACTGCCGAAGCCTCCGCTCCCCGTCACGGCGTGTCCATTACATACCATACATTATTTTTATGCAAAAAAAAAACTTAATTTACGGATGGAGTCTCGTGGCCATATTCTCACTAAACGGCGCCGAGCATGCCGCGATCTGAAGGTTTTTATTCAACCAATTAGGCCTAGTGGCTGTAGGGCCTAAACACAATCTTAATGATGTCTATTTAACACCTGAACTATAATGTGCCGCCGCTTATTACGCCTCCTTGTCGACTGCTCCTCGATAGTTTTGCTATCGAACTTCATTCCCTCTATAAGTACCGTACCTCTTAAATAATACGTACGGCACCGTAGGCTACATTAAAAAGTTGTTCTTTTTTGCAATCTTATTTCCACTTAGTAAGTACCGGGTACCTCTTAGATATAACTTAGCCTACTCTTACAAGTTTCTTTTTCTATGATTGTGACCAGATTTCCTCCCGTACTGCTACTTTCTCCTGAGGCTTTGCCTTTTGTTAGGGTAAATACAAAGAATAGGGGTAAGCCAAGCATGAAAGGAAATCCCCTATTCTCAATGGAAAGAATTTGTGGAAAAGACGTAAAAAGATGGCCAACTGAGGCGGCTTGGAAAGAATAAAATGGCAATACAATGGAGGGTTTCATTGTGCGCCAACTATCTAAACTCGTGGAGCCAACATTCTCTAAAAAAGTTGGGGTGATAAATATATTATTAGTAATTACAATGCTCCTGATATTCGATCAGAAGTTGAGGTTCGGGAAATGTCTGCTTAATTGGGTCAGGTTAACTGTCATCTTTGTTTACATTGGTACTACTGGTTAGACAAAGAACGGTGTGTTATGGTTTGATGGGTGTATTTTCTTTTGTGCCTTTATTATGGAAAATGCCTCTACTTATTCGAGACTTTCTAAGCAAGTAGATGAATTGGAATTAGTCAATAGTTTTGAGTAAGTTTCTTCCTCTACGCCAGAGGAATGACATTTTCCAGATAAATTGCTACGAGCAATAACCCAGTTGACAAATGAGGTGGTCACGATAAGTGACATATTTTTAATTCTCTTCGCTTTGTCCATTTATTCTGATGGTCGATTTGGAAGACGAACACACTCATGTTTTGATATTTTCTATCTTAAACTTTCACGATATTAGAGAGTATGGTATAAATCTTCAGAAACCACTATATAAAATTAATATGTTTTTGTCAGTTCTAGGTTATATTTTCAAAACTTAGGCATGGAATGACACTTATAAATAAAAGAGGATATAGGCCTACGTTTGTCATTTCCTCTATAAATTACCTTTGTCGGTTATACAGTTGCCATGATTACAACTACCCTCGTGTGTTGTAGCCTATATTGTACCAATTGATTTTGGGAGCAGCAGTATTGTTGTGTAATATATTTTCTGCAATATCACATTTTTTAAATACCGGTATATATTGTGTGCATGAATTGTGATGAATTATGATTCTCATCGGGCGATGTATCGGTAGGGTCGGTAGGTACCGTATGCCGTAGCCTACGTACAGAATCTTGCTGGAATCACTCGTTTCTGTTATAATTTATTTACCCTATCTGTAATTAAAGCATAATGCCTTCGTGGTTTTATTTAGAAAAGATTAACTTTGAATGCTTTAATTTAACGTTAACGTACATTTGGCGTATGAAATTACTTTGTACGTTGCGCAATATATTTCGTGGCGATTCGACTCGTAGACTCCCTCTTATATTATATCATACCGGTAGGCTACGTAGGCTATCTTCCGTCCATCATTCCACAATCCGCACAATTCAAACGGATGTCCTGTCTAAAGGAAATAAAATAAACAGCTTCCTGCCGGGTGCCAAAGATCGCTGAGGCATGGAAAAATTATCTATTGGTGTGTCATTTCCTGTTTGCATTGTTGTTGAAACATGATTCATTGGACGTAGGCTATGCTATATGCCAATCTGTACGGGAACTTGTGCGTGTATGGTCATAAGCAATGCCTTTGGCTGAGACAATAACAGGCGTAACTTTCGCTGTGTCTTTCATATTAACTGTTGGCTTATTTGTATTATTTACCTGTAAAGTCATAAATATATTCGGTGGTAAACTCTTGACGTGTTATAACACTTGGGGTCTAACACGTGACATACAGTATCCTAAGGATTTAACACAATGAGTGCTATTCTACTCCTGTAAGTTTTATAGGCTACAATCTATGTAGGTGATTAGAGAAGTTTGTATTTTTCGTTGGGATGTGTTGGAAATGTTATTTTTTTCTCGGTACAGCAACCTAATGTAGGCCTAATCATTGATACGATACATTTCACAAATTATGGAATGCCAAGATATTGTTTCAATTCATTAAGTAACTTACCGGTAGTTTGGAACCTACAGTTAATTTCTTGTCTTTATTGATTGATTCAGCAGCCTTAATTTATCAGCCCTGCTGCGATTTGCACATCTTATAGTGCCCTAAGAATTGTTTTTCCTTTCCTTCCCCCAACTCCCCCTCCCTCTCTATGACCACTCCGTTTAAAAAGTTTCTGAGAATAAACAAAATAAGCACTAACGTGTAGCTTATTAAATTAGGGTCATTATTTTAATTATGGAATCTTTAGAATGTTAGGCTGCTTGTGTAATTCTTCAGCCCTTAGGTGGGTATGATGCAGTTTTCCATACTTCCCTGCCCTGAGCTA
This sequence comes from Meconema thalassinum, assembly GCA_946902985.2. Classification (NCBI taxonomy): domain Eukaryota; kingdom Metazoa; phylum Arthropoda; class Insecta; order Orthoptera; family Tettigoniidae; genus Meconema; species Meconema thalassinum. The sequence goes on from OX336395.1 coordinate 123,738,623, forward strand.
ATCATTTCATCTCTACATAGCTGTCACATCCTACATCCCGAGGCGATCTATTTAAAATATTCTAACCATGGTCTAGCCCTACAGTTCTTGTTCTCAACCCTTCCTTCCGTAACTAGGTCTGCTGGGCTCTCGTGTAGTATCCATTGCCCGTTTCGAAAGTGCGTTATTTTACTTAGTAGCGCTGTGAAAATGGTTTGTAATTACTCTGTCACGTTATTAAAGCCATTTGACACTAACAAACACCGCGTAAACACTTCCAAAGATTAATTGGAGGATTATCCATTTCACAAGGTCCGTATTGACGTGTACAATAACAATTCTAATGGGCGGAGACCCCCTCAACCCATTAGAATCGTTAACACTTCCAAAATAAGGAAATTGTCAACATTAACTTTCAAGTAATAAACTTATCAAAAAGCATGCTGCCATGTTTGCTGCCAACTTACTGATTGTACTACTAGGCAAAACCATTGGCCTGGATAAAGATTATTGATGCGTGACTACCCCCACTGTGCGTGACAAAAACCACGGGTGTTCATATTAGCCTAACGCAGCCCGCGCGGGCCGCGCTACCTAACCTTCATTGGTTTGGAAACAATAATGTTGGCACTCTGAAAAAATTCAGGAACTCCCTCTAGCGATAAAATATTCAACTCCTGTATATTAGTAACATCGGCCATTTATATAGAAAATTTTTCGGATTTCAATGGCAGCGGGCAACGTATACTACACGAGTTCCGTTTACTGTTCCTGGGTACCTTAGTATGTGCCCTAACAACCTATCTCTTCTCTTAATTAGCACTCTCCAGAAACATCTCTCCTCCCTCCACTCGTCTTAATACCTTTTTATTTGTTACTCTATCTACCCATCTGATCTTCATCATTCTCCTGAAACACCACATTTCAAATGCTTCTGCTTCATTTTCTGCTGCACCAACAGATTTCAACAGATGTCAACAGATTTCTTTTCTGTAGAAAAGCTTTCTTTGCCTGTGCCAATCTACTTTCTGCTTTGTCCATCACTGCTTATTTTGCTTCATCCATCACTGCTTATTTTGCCTCCCAAGTACTGTTGAAGAAGTCTCCTACCTATCAATTCAATGTCAATAGGGGTTTCTGATTACTTCCAACTCCATTCCATTATTTTTGTTCTACATATTTATTGATTTTCATTGTCAATTCTTTCCTCAAGACTGAGTCCATACTGTTTAGAAACTCATTCAAATCATCTGGTGAATTGGCTAAGATGACAATGTCATCATCAGATCTCAGATTTGGAATACAGTAGAGTCTTGCAAACTCGGCACTCGGTAAACCGGCACTCAGGATTTCTCGGCCACCCTGACAGGAGAAAAAAATCATGATTTTTGTTTGTTTTTGTGTTTCCGCACGGAGCGGTATTATGTTTTCTCTCGTTTTCTCCGTCCTCTCCGCTATGGACATTCTGTTTCTTCGCCGTCTTCGTGACGAGGCTTCAAGAAACAGGTTTCAAAGCGAAAAGCAAAAGAACATTACTTACTTTTTTGCAAAAAAGTAAATTGTAATTTTCATTAAGTGAAAAAACTATTTGCGTACAGGAATTGTTTTGTACTTATACTGTACAGTGTACATATTATAAAAATAATTTGTAGGCCTAGTTTTTCTACGTTTTCTTTTATAATTTAATTGTTTCCCTTGATTTTTATGCAGTACAGTATTACCGTACTGAACTACATAATCAAGTACCGTACTGTAATTGTAGTTGCTGAATCGTGTTTAAAACTTGTGTTTCTGTTAAAAAGAAATAAATGTACTGCATTGAATTACTTTTAAACCAAAACAAACGGCTTATTTCTTCTTTTTAACATATTTCCTGATAACCCGGCATTTTCGCGAACTCGGCCACCCTTCGGTCCACATTAGGCCGAGTTTGCGAGACTCTACTGTACTGTAATTTCACCTTGAACATTTACTCATGTACTTAAAATTTTCTCTCATTTTCTTTATTGCTTCTTCAATGTATAGATTGAAAAATATTGGTGAAAATGTTTCCTTTCACCTCTCTGAATACCAACCTCTCTCGCATATCCTTCGACTCCAATAACTGTTGTCTGGTTTCTGTGTAGATTGTAGATCATCTTTATAATCCTGGACTTGATTCCAATCCTTTTCAAAATGTGACAACAATTTACTCTTGTCAACATTATCAAAAGCCTTTTTTAAGTCTTATCATTCCTTATTCTACTTTCTAAGATCAGCCTAAGACTTAGTACAGTAGAGTCTTGATATTTCCAGTCTCGATAGTTCAATATTCCCATAAATCCGAGTTGAAAAATGTGTATTAACAAAAATAATGAATCGTCACTTTCAGCTGAACATGGGCGATGTTAGGGACCTACGCCTACCCGGTGTAGGTATAACCAATAAAACAAATTGAATGAAACGCTCAAGACTTCTCTTAAGAAAACTTTATATTCTAGTAACCGCCATTACAACATTTTCACTGCCTTGTGTATCAAAGCTCTTAACAACAAGAATCACAAAAGTCATGGAGTAAAGAGTAATCGTCCGTGACATCCTCCCACCTTTGATGCAAATCAAACACAATGTTCATAAACAGAGACGGGAAGGCGTTTTTACTCTTCTTCCACTCCTGGTGAAGTTGCGACTTCTGAAACTTACTGCCTCCGGAACTGCACCACTAAGTAAAGGCACCTCCTCACTCCCACCTCCAGCCTCCAAAGGATATAGGTGTCTCGTAGGTCGGAGGAGTTCTCCTGAGGATGTCTTTACCCTAACTACTCGGGTCACTTTGTCCTTACCTGGAAGTGTAGCTGTCACTCTTCCTAGGGGCCAGTCTATCCTTCTCTTGTCATCACTACCAATGATGACTACATCTCCTACCTTCCACTGATGGTCAGACTCCTTGCCCGATGAACTGCATAGAAGGCTACCCAGATACTCCAGTCGGAATCTCCTCCTCAGCTCACCCCTTAGCTGTTGAAGATATTGAAACCTTCTGGTGAGATTAACTTGATCTAGCATGTCTAAATCAGGAGTGCCAACCACGGGAATGTCCTGAAGATACATTGATGGGGTCAGAGGTACCAATTCATCACAGTCTTCTGAAATGTAGGTAAGGGGCCTCGAGTTGATTACCGATTCACTATCAGCAATCACAGTCAATAGTTCTTCATATGTCAAGATAGCTTTGCCTAAAACACGCCTTAATAATTTCTTGACCATTTGCACAATACGTTCCCAGAATCCACCCCACCAAGGGGCTGAAGGAGGACTAAATTTCCACTTGATTCTATCAACTGATACTTCCGCACACAATTTTTTCCAGTCAATGAAGCCAAACAAATTGTTGGTGCCAACAAAGTTTGTCCCGTTGTCACTATAAATCACACGAGGCCTTCCTCGTCGGGCTATGAAACGCCTAAGAGCTAACAGAAACCCTGCAGTGGACAAAGTCATGACTAATTCAAAATGGACCGCTCTCACTACGGCACATGTAAAAATCACAATCCAAGCCTTGTTCTTGCATTTTAAGTATAGCGGTCCAGCAAGGTCCACTCCCACTACCTCAAATACACCTGCATCTCTCACACGATCTTCTGGAAGGGCTGGCGTTTCCGGAATTGTCTTTTCCATTTCGAATCTTCTGCACTGGGTACACTTCCTGATGACTTTGCGAATAGTTCTTCTTCCCTTTGGTATCCAGTAGTGTTCCCTGAGTATAGCAAGTAAAATCTGAACACCAGCATGAGAGGCTTTCAAATGATGATCTCTGATTATCATCTCAGTCAAAGGGTGCTTTGATGGCAATAACACTGGTGCACGGAAATCATATTCATCCTTCCTGTTGGTAATTTTTGTCTTAATCCTGAAGAGGCTCATCTGGTCTTTAAAAAAGCAGAATGTTTTCTGGTTGTCCCTTTCGGTAAACTTCTCTTCCTGAACTAATTTCAGCAGTCGTTTCTCTGCCATTGAAATTTCGAGACAATCTAATTCTGAAGCAACATTTTTCACTACGTCCTTCCTGGCATTGTTGACGAACCGTAACATCCAGGCCACCATTCTAACAATTCGTGAGTACTTGGAAAAATACCTCAAATACCAGTGTTTTTCCTGGGAGACAAGCATAGTATTGGTAACATGGCCTTTTCTTCTTTCTTCATCGACCTCCTCTTCATTAACTTTTACAATGCGCGTTGGCCAGCTGTTTTCTTCCCACTTTAACCAAGTGGGTCCCTCCGACCAACGAGAAGAAATCAGCTGCAACGTAGAGCAACCTCTCGAAGGTAGATCGGCTGGGTTGTCCGTCCCTGGTAGATGAAACCAACGCTTTGGGTTAGTTAATGTTCTAATTTCTTTCACACGGTTAGTGACGAACACTCCCCAAGCTTCCTCGCTTCGTATCCAACATAAAACAGAAGACGAGTCACTCCAGTAGTATTCCGGGACGTCCGTTAGATTCAAGCTTTCCTTCACTGTAAAGGCAAGGCGTGAGCCTATAGTGCAAGCTAATAGCTCTAGTCTCGGTATCGTCACCTTCTTGAGTGGTGCTACCCTGGATTTTGCTGCGACCAGTTGCACTTCAAATTCTTTCCCATTGAATGATCTCAAGAAAATAACAACCGCATAAGCTACTTGACTAGCATCACAAAATACATGCAAACTCCAAGAGGATCTGTCCTCACAATTAGAAAATCTTCTAGGCACTTTAATCTCAGCAATTGAGGGCAGTTCATGTAACCATTTATTGAATTTGCTTTGGGCGTCTTCACTCAGTGGACTATCCCAACTTATTTTCTCTCTCCAACTTTCCTGAAGCAAAACCTTTGGCACAATGGAAACCGGACAAGTAAATCCAATTGGATCAAAGATACTTTGAGCTACCGACAAAACTGTCCTCCTTGTGAGAACATCAGATTCATTTAATTTTGCTACTTTACAAGCCAAAGTATCAGCCACTGGGTCCCACCACAAACCCAAAACGGGTGTCACTTCGGGAACCTCATCCTCCAGACTCAATCTGGTGTGCTCCCACCCTCGGAGGTCAAATTTTCCTTGCGACAGTAACTCCCTAGACTCATCCACAAATTGTTTGAGTTCTTCCTCTGTGTTCAAGGAAGTGACGCAATTGTCTACATATAGTGAGGTTCTTAGTTTATCTGCTGTCTCAGTGAAGCATGTACTGTTTTTCAGATGACTGTCCAATACAGCTCCAAGTAGAAATGGACTACAGTTCACTCCGAAAACGACCCGTTTGTGGCGGTATATTTTAAGAGTCCCCTCAGTGAAGTTCTCCCACCATAGGAATTTCAGAAAGTTTCGATCATTCTCAGAGACTGAAATTTGAAGAAACGCCTTCTTAATGTCTGCGATCACACCTATCCTGTTTAAACGGAACCGGTTCAAAATAGAAGGAATTACTTCCAACAAATTAGGACCCTTTTCCAGACAGTCATTGAGTGAAAGTCCTCCTTTCGATTTACATGAAGCATCAAACACCGGCCTCACCGCTGTACTCGATCCTTCCTTGAAAACTCCTCGGTGTGGTAAATAATACCCAACATCCTGAGAGCCCTCCTGACCAACTTCTTCGATTATCCCTTCCTGTTCCCAGTCCTGAAGCACCTGCTGGTACTTCTCAAATTTGTCTTCCTTGATCAAACGGTGTGTTACAGAAATCAGTCTTTTTAACGCAACTTCATTGTTGCCTGACAATAGCTGCTGATCTTCTTTCCACGGAAGTGCGACTTCATACCTTCCTTCCTCATTGATCTTAACATTTTCTTGGAAATGTTTCAATGTTGCAATTTCAATTTCCTTCTTCGATAGTGTTTCAGCAGGATCACCAATTCCAATGGTTTCCAGGTTCCACAGTTCACCCAAAGAAGCAGTTCTCACAAATAGAGCGTTCACCATTGACACTGTGCTATCGTTTTCAGTTGTCTTCCAAAGCTGACCCATCACTGTCCAACCAAATGTAGTCCTAACAGCAACCAATCCAGACTTCAACTTGATTGTGTCCCCAGTCAATAAACTACCCACAGTGTCTGCGCCGGTTAGTAGTCCAATCTCCGATGGCTCTGGGCCAAAATCAGAGAGCCAAATTTTCTTTTCTCTGATCTCATCCATCCAAGGGCCCCGGTTTAACCGTGGGATTACACCACAAATTTCCTTTTGTCCCAACACCTTTAATTTTCGAGAAATTGAATGATGTAGGTCGTCTATATCTATCTCATATAGGTTATGATCATTGGCACTGATTGAAGCACCCCCAAAAAGCCTGTGTTCAATTTTTTCAGTCTTTGATGGAATATACCCCATTTCCACAGCAATCTTCTCTAACAGATAGGATCTCTGCGAGCCTGTATCTAACAACGCCCGTACAGTTTTTTCTCTCCCTTGATGAACCAACCTAACTACAAGAGTTTGCAGCAGTACTTCCGAAACATCACTAGTTTGTGTATTAAGGGTTGTAGTTGGGACACCAGGCAATTTTGAGCCCCTTTCCTGGTGATTCTCCTCACCTTTATAATCACCCCTATTTACATCTAATTTTGGGCACATAATAGCTTCATGTTTACTACTGCACACAAGACACTTCAGTTTCGTAATACAATTTGCAGCCCTATGTCCAACCTTCAGACACAAAAAACAAGCTTTGTTTTCAGACAGTCTTTTACGTTTGTCCCCTAAGTTCATTTGTTGAGCAAGATAACACCCCTTACTGTTATGTGTTTTTTTACAGAAGACACACGTTAAACTGTTTCCTTCACCTTTACCAGCAAAGAGAACACTAGCAGTTGCTAAACTACTCTCTTTCCATTCTTTAACTTTAGCACTCCTTGATTCACTAGAAACTCCAAAACCAGCTTGAGCAAATGTAATCCTCTCTTCACTTTCTACTTCACCCTTCAGAAAACCAAGTAATGCAGTCAGTTTGTCGGCATGTCCATTGTCTTGATCCCTCATAGCCGTTGACGAACTCCTCATCCAGACACGTAACACTTCCTCAGGCAAGCAGGATTCTACTAGAGGGAAAAGCATTGACCCGTACTTATCTCGGGTAACACCTATAGACTCCAAAGCTCTCAGTTGTGCTTCCAACTTGTCATATAGACTAGCAAGTTGAGTCTTCTTCCTTGTTTGAGAAACATTTTTCACTACAAGACTTATGAGTTCCCTTACATAGAACTCAGTCAATAAATCCTCCCTTCCAAATCTGCCCTGAAGAGATTCCACTGCTTTAGGGTAATTTTCAGCAGTAGGGGGGAAACTGGCAACTAATTCTCTAGCGCGACTATCAACTTTCGTGGATTGGATCAAGTATTGGAATTTGTCTTCGTCCTCAATTTCCGAGTCCTCGTGAATGCGCCGAAATTGTCCCCAAAATTCCAACCAATTTTTAATCTCCCCATCGAATTTCATGAGTTCTATTTTGGGTAGTTTCAACTGCCTTTTGGTTTTATTCCCATCTGATAGGACCGATCTTGCTGACACCACTGCCAATACATTGGAATTAGCCTGCAACCGTAGAGCATACTTCTGTCTTGCATCATCCAATCTGTCTCGATAACTGTCTACATATTCGTACTCACGGTCATACTCGTCCCCTTCCTTTTCCAGCAACATACTTAAAACTTTCTCGTCCAACGGCGCCAGCTCCGTTCCTAACCTCTCCAATTTGGTTAGCAAGGACTGTAAGGTGTCGTCATCCACGCCGTCTTGAATTTCTTGATTTAAGTTTTGCAAAAGTGCATTGTACGTCTTCGTAAAAGTCGCTCTTACCGGCTTCCGCGCTTTCATTAACTTCTCCATTTCCATTACAAACACAGAACAGGAACACGAACGAACAGGAACACGCGGTCTTTAAATCAACACAATCTTCAAGTTGTTTGAATTAATACGCCATCCTGGCAGGGTCGCCAATATTTTGTTAGGGACCTACGCCTACCCGGTGTAGGTATAACCAATAAAACAAATTGAATGAAACGCTCAAGACTTCTCTTAAGAAAACTTTATATTCTAGTAACCGCCATTACAACATTTTCACTGCCTTGTGTATCAAAGCTCTTAACAACAAGAAACACAAAAGTCATGGAGTAAAGAGTAATCGTCCGTGACAGGCGATGTGCTTGTTGACACACTAGACACTGACCTTGAATGCTGTTCGGCAGTTCCCCGATCCTGCCCCTCTCCACCACTCCTTCCTTCTCACCTACAATATGTAGTTCTCTTAATTTCCTCGCTAACGACAGACGACTGAAACGTGACGCCCTACCACAAGCCGACAATAAGTATGTTCATAACTGTAAGGTGACCAATAGCTGATAGTTCTTGGCCAATAGCATGCCAGTTCTGTCAGTCTACGTGGATTCCAGTGTTCGGTCCTGACTAGCGGCTCGCTTGTCATCCCAGTCTCATCAAGCACATCTGTCGACTTACAGGTAAATAGCAATAACATTAACGGTTAACTGGTCTCCAGTGTTGCACAGTTGCATGCAATTCTGTCCAGTCTCGCTGCTTGCTCTCAGTGGAGAGTTGAAAACGCTGTTTCTCTAGCTGGGAAAACACTGGTTCTACGTTGGCTCCGAGCTCGTTCCCGTGTCTTGGCCCCACACGGATCTTCCTTGCTGCGAAGCCGCGGGCGCGCGGATTCTCTTCGGCCGCCATTCAACGGTCTGCTCAGAACTGTGCACACCTCGAATGTAAACATATCCGCCCAGCTAGGTTTCAAAAGCGTGCCGGTCGTTAATGAGGATATTTAGATAACACTACAGTATATATCGCCGCCACGTTATAAAAATAAACCAGTCCGGTCTTGGGCCATATTGTTTATTCGCTATGAGTGCTGGCAAAAGTGTAATTTAGTAAGTCCGAGTCTTTCTACAGTATAATTCAAGGTAGTCTCAGTCCCGTCCACCTCGAATTAATAGACACTACTCTACAGCTTTCCTTGTTATTACGATTCTCATGAAACCAAGCTGCATTTTTACTCACCATGCTTACAGCAGATGCTGAAAATGTCTCCCATCCGCTGCCAAACATAATCGGCATCTCCTTATGAAGTGTGTGGCTATTCCTGTTAATTTAGCTTCAGTATGGAAATAACGACCTTTACGTCTATTTTTATTGTTTACTGAACCTGTACGTTTGAATCTCTTAGCCAGTTGTTTTATTGTCCGATTTATAGGAATGACTAAGAGGGATGAGAGCAGAGTACAAGCAGCTGAGATGAGATTCCTGAGAAGTATGGTCCAGAAAACGAGAAGGAACAGAGTGAGAAATGAAGATATATGGAAAGAACCGGGAGTCATCATCATCATCAACTTGCACAGTTTCCAGCCACTGGCCGGGTCTGTTTGGAACACAAGCCTCTCCAACGTCTTCTGTCTTCCCACCATCTCTCAGCCTCCACCCTTGTCCATTCTTCTCCTCTCTTCTTCACGCTTTCTTCCACCCCTTCAGCCACCTGTCTCTCGGTCTTCCTCTCGGTCTCTTTCCTTCCCACTTCGTCTCGTGTATCCTCCTGGGTATCCTCTTCTCCTCCATTCGTTTTACATGTCCATACCATCCAAGTCTAGCCTTCTCTATACCATCCTGTAATGGTTCCTCCTTCATTAATTCTCTGGTCCTCTCATTTCTTATTCTGTCCATCTTTGTAGCTCCAATACTGCTTCTCAAGAACCTCATCTCACTGGCCTGTATTTTGCTCTTCTCCCTTCCTTTCATAACCCAGGTCTCCGAGGCATACGTCAGGATAGGGACATAGTACGTCCGATATATGATCTTTTTGCTGTTCTGAGGGACATCCTTGCTCCATAACATGCTTCTCACACTCCTCCGAAATGCTTCTGCCTGCCTCCCCCGCTCATTTATTTCTCTATCGTTTCTTCCATTCTCTTGTATCAGGCTTCCTAGATACTTGAAACTCTCCACTTTCTTCAGCTGTTCCCCACCAATTGTTATTCCCGTTGTGGTTCTTTCCTTCTTCCTTGTTGTGATCACCATCTCACTCTTATTTATGCTAAATTTCATCCCATATCCTTGTATTATTCCTTCCCACACGTCCAACTGTTCCTGTACCTCCTCCTCCTTGTTTCCCCAAATCATCAAATCATCTGCAAACACCATTGCTTTCATCTTTCCTTCCCCAATTACTTGTGCCACTCGGGTCATTATGTCATCCATCACCACAATGAAAAGTAACGGTGACAAGGCACTTCCTTGTTTCAGGCCGTTTCTCTGTTCCAACCAGTCTGATCTCTCTCCTCCCACTTTCACACAGCTCACGCTTCCCTTGTACATCTCCTTTATCCTCTTTATAGTCCATTTCTCTACTCCTCTATCCTCCAGGGACTTCCACACTTTGCTTCTGCATACACTGACATATGCTTTCTCAATATCCAGGAAGGCCATCAGTAGATCTGTTCCATACTCATAGTGCTGTTCTTGTAACTGCCTTACAGCAAAAATCAAATCCACTGTGGACCTTCCTGCTCTGAAGCCATGTTGTTCTTCCCTCATCCCTCCTTCTATCCTTGTCCTAATTCTCTTTTCCAAAACTTTCTCGAAGATCTTTGCACAATGACTCATCAGTGTTATTCCCCGATAGTTTCTGCAATCTGTTCTACTACCTTTCTTGAAGATCGGGACAATTATTCCTTTTTTCCAGTCCTCTGGGGTCTTCCTTTCCTTCCATGCTGTCCTCAACACTCGGTACAACCACTGTATCCCCACCTCTCCTGCTGCTCTCACCATCTCCACACTCAACTCATCCACACCCGGTGCCTTCCCTCCTTTCATCTTGTTCACTGCATCTTCCACTTCTTTCCATGTTAAGTCCTTTTCTGTTTGCAGTTCATCTTCCTCTTCCCCGATTTCTTCCTCCTCACCATCTTTTCCATTCGGGTTCAGAAGTTCTTCAAAATATTCTTTCCACATTTTCTTCAGTTCTTCCCTATTTTCTATCTCTTGTCCCCTTTTGTTCACCATTCTAACATAATCCGTAGGATCCTTCCGCCTCTTAGTTTTTACCATCCCATACAGGACCTTTTTTGTACCTTCACTATCCTCCTTCATCATCTTTGTCCACTCTTCCATCCACTTTCTTCTCTCCTCAGCCACTACTCTCTTCGCCTCCTTCTTTCTTTCCTGGTACTCTTCCCTTGTCTCTACCGTCCTATTTTGATACCACCTCCTAAAGGCTCTATTCTTTTCCCTTACTATATCTTTTGTCTTCTCATTCCACCATGGTGTTTCCTTCCACCTCTTCTTACTACTTGTCCTCCCACATACTGCTTCTGCTGCACCTACTAGTGTCTTCTTAAATCTAGCCCATTCCTCTTCCACCCCTCTTTCTTCATCTGTTGGAATCCCTTCCTTTACCATTTTGAGGTACTCGACCCTTCTATCCCCTTCTTTCAGTTTCCATATCCTTATACGTCTTTCCTGGTTCTCAGTCCCTTTCTTCTCCTTACTCCCTCTCAGGTTCATTACCAGCAATCGATGGTCGCTATCCAGGTTCTCCGATGGTATAACCTTGATGTCCGTGATGTTCTTATTTAGTTCTTTCTCATACAGTATATAGTCGACCACCGACTTCCTGGTCAAGTCATCACTGTACCATGTGATTGTGTGGCTCTCTCTTTTCTTAAACCAGGAGTTCCCAACTAGCAGGCTGTTCCTCTGGCAGAAGTCCAACAGTCTCGCGGGAGTACAGAAACTAAATGACAAACTGGAGCAAAACAGATTGAGATGGTTTGGACATGTCAAACGGATGAATGAAGTAAGGCTGGAACGACGGATGACAGGGAAGAGAGGACGAGGAAGACCAAGAATGCGTTGGATGGACTCGGTGGAGAATAGTATTAGAAAACGGAACCTGGATTGGAACACTGTGTCGGAAGAGGAATGGTGGAACGACAGAACAAAGTGGAGAGGAACCATATTTGCCCCCACCCAGTGTCAACTGGAAAAGGGGAAATGAAGATGATGATGATGACGTTAAATACGTTTTTACAAACTTATGTAATCTGAACATTGTATATACCAGTAACTTATATATTTGTGATGTAATTCATAAACATCGTACTAATTAAGCCTAAGTGAACAGGATCTGAGGATGAACGCTTGACGTTCGAAACATTTCATCCCATTAAGTACCCCATTTTGTACATAAAAGTGGCGTAGTTGGTAGCGTACTGAACTGCTGTGCCCAAGATAGCAGGTTCAAACCCGGCCGAAGTCGTCGGATTTTTTAACAGCGTTAAAAATCCTTCAGTATGCCTTGCTTCGGAGGGGAAGTAAAGCCGGCGGTCCCATGTCATAGATTTATGGCATGTAAAAGATCCTTCCACAGACTAAACATGTGCGAAGCTAAATTGTTAGGTTAGATTTAGTCGGAACGCTCTATCAAAGTTCCAACGTTCACCACTAGGTAGTGAAAGTTGGAACTACTTGAAATTGAACGGAACTTGTAGCTCACTCTAAGGGTGTCCGCTGGAAGCAGCTACAGACTCAGGCGAGCCGAAGATGTCCTCATACAATCCCGGCACTAAAAGCCATGCAATAAATAAATAGATAACTAAATAAATGTACATAAAAGCATGTTAGTGTGTAATATTTTGTATGTTAGGGCACGTAAATACTTGTTTTCCCGCCTAATGTAATTAGGCACAATTTGTGACCAACTAGAAAGCTTTCTTTAATAGAATTAGGCAACACTGAAAAATAATTCAATATTCAATAATTATTTAGGTACATGATTTGAAGATTCAGTTGTGTTACTTCCTGCTCCTTCTGTGTATTAGAAGAACTCAGAATATACATCTTCTACCAAGGGGAACATGGAGTATTTTGACAATTCAATTTTTTCAGTCATAACTTAAAAATGCACTTGCAAATTGGAAAATACCTCCCAACACTTTCACATTTATTATTGTTGTTATGTTCGATTGCAATATTTTTCAGGCAGCCCCTGAGTGACTTACCAACTGCCGAACACCAAGATGATACGTCCACTATCGTACACCCAATCTCATCTAGCACATCTGTCGACTTACAGGTAAAAAGCATTAACATTAACTGAGTGGTCTTATGCCAGAATGAACTAAGTGACATTCAGTTAGTTTTGAGAAATAAAGGACTGAAGGTATTGGTTTATTTGAGGTTACGTGGTTTCTCTCACATGTCAGAATGAACCATGGTCGCTGCACAGTTGATAGCGAGTACATGTGGGTATTTTGGCCAGTGTTGCCATTCAATAATGATGGAAGAAACAAATCGTACCAACCTTCTGTCAAAGAAATCCCTTGCTACAGCAACGATACGAGCTGACTTGTCAGATGGTTTGTTTTGGCATAAGACCATTCAACTTTGTTAGGAGAATGTATAATATTTAGCCTAGCGTTTTGATTAATTAGATAACTCTTAATAATATTATGCCAATCAATACAAATTAGGAAACAACTAATCAGTTGTTAACCCTCCGTCGGGTGCAGCTGGCCTGACAGGCACCACAAATCTATTCTTGCTCCCCCATTCTCTCCGAGGGCACCTATGCACCTGCCCCTTTTAGTATTTTCCTATCTCTAGGTCCCGTTCCAAATGCTCTCAGTTAAGGCTGCGTAAAGTGCAGTAATTACCCTCCAGGCCTGTGAGGCGCATTGCGCCCGAACTCGTTCGACTTTGGAAGGTTCGTATTTCCTAATTATTCCATCGCAATATTGCTTATTTTACTCATTTTATGAATAAGAAATACATAGATTGTGGTTATTTAGTAGAATAAACGGGTCAAAGGATGTCGAATTATGAATTCTATGACTGTCACATAGCAATCTGCCTGCCCCATACAGATACAGTATGTCTTGCCAACCTTGCACTTTACTGTTGAGCATTCCAACAGTGATTCCAAGTAAGACTGACTCTGTATGGGGTTTGAAGCCATTTTTCATTGTTGCCTTAGTAAACAAAAGTTTGGTGCTTTTCAGCACCAAACTTTTGTTAAGACTGACTCTATCGTGCTGTATCTTATTTTCTAATAAGAACATTATTTAAGTATTGGTCGTAATTTTAATATCTGTTTGAATTTATCTAATGAAAACTGTACGTAATTTAGTGGTTGGTTGTAAATGTTAGCTAATTTTTTAAAGTTTGATTGTGAGCAATAAATTATAGTATGTTTTTAAAAACCTGATGTTGAATAAACTCCCTATGTATGATCCTAATGAATGCCACTTATCACTTTAAAAATAATTGCGTTAATTGGGTGTTAATGACGTCTTGACAACAAGCGTCCATCAGGCACACTGCGCCCGAACTCGGGAGTCGCGGAGGTGCGCCCGACGGAGGGTTAAACATCTAATCAACAACTGAAGCATTGTCCGTTTTCAAAGTGCGTTATTTTTGTTAGTAGCGCTCTGAAAATGGTTTGTACTTACTGTGCTAAGTTATTGAAGTCAACTGCTATTAACAAACACCAAGTTCACACTTTAAATATAAGGAAATTGTCAACATAAACTTTCAAGTAATAAACTTACCAAAAAACATGTTGCCACTTCTCTGGCTACTCTCTGGACGAAATTATTGGTGAAATTTACTGTACTGCTAGGCAAAACCTTTGGCCTGGAAAAAAATTATTGATGTGTGACTACCCCGACTGCGTGACAAAAACCGCGTGTTTATATTAGCTAATGCGGCCCACTACCTAACCATTATTGGTCTAGGTGAAAACCATTGGTCTGGAAACAATAATGTTGCCACTCTGAGAAAATGCTATAAGTTAAACACCCTCTAGTGATAAAATATTCAACTCCTGTATCTTACTAACATTAGCCATTTCTATAGAAAATTTTGCAGATTTTCATGGCAGCGGTCACCGGCCAATGCACGAGTTCCTGCTGTCCTACCATCGTCCATTCTTTTGACATGGTCAAACCATTTCAAACAAGCCCATGCCACTCATTCATTCAAGGATGGGTACACACCTGTTTCTTCCCTCATTCTTTCATTCCTTACTCTGTCCTTCTTTGTTTTCTGCACCATAGTTCGCAGGAACTTCATTTCTGCAGCTTGCAGTTTGCCAACCACTTGTTTAGTTGTTGTGTGGGTTTCTAAACCGTATGGGGGTGAAGTATGATTGAGAGGATCTGTTTTGATCGCAAGGGAACTTGTTCGTTCCAGAGAAGATTCCGAACTTGATGATTGGCATAATATCATTAAGAATTACAGGTAAATAACCTTAATTCTGTTCTTGTCATAAGTGAACACAAAACTTTCAGATTCTTAACAATTTAGTCTTTTGGTGTCTAAAATATGCTCTTATGAACCTTGTAATAAGGTTTAAAACTAGAAAGTAGGACCTTTTAGATATTAAAGACTTAGATTAATATCGTATGGCATCGGGTGCAAGCTTTGTTATTTGACGCCCAGAGGGCAGCTTGCATGTCGAATTTAGTCGTTCCTTGAAACGCTATGAAAGTCAAGGAAGTTAGACATCTAAGCTCCTTGACACTATAGCGCTTTCTAGTAGAGAAAGGAGGAACTTTTGTGTTGGCGGAAAATCCCAAAATTAATTTTGACATTATGAACACGGCCTACTGAATTCAAATGGGTTCTTTAACATGCCAACAACATATGACATGCATGCCGTGATTTTTGTTTCCTTTCAAAAATCACTTACCACGGCCAGGACTGAACCTGCAAGCTTGGGGGTTGGCAGTCCGACACGATAACCACTCGCCCACCGTGGCAAGCATTAAAGACTTCAAAGAACATGATACTTAGAGATCTCTGATCTGAAGGAAGAAAGAAGCTTGTAGTTTTACGCTACCGTGAGCCAAGGGACCTCCGTTATTACATGGAATCCAAACCAGAGGACATGATCTGGATCAAGGGTACCTTTTTGCAGTCCAGTAGATCATGTGTCAGTGCTTTCTTCATATAAGATTTCGGAAGGCTGTAGTCCTGGTGTAGAGGTGAGGTAGATGGAAAATATGCCTAACCAGATTGCAGGAGACTCGGGTTTGAATTTCAACTGTGGTTCTACCCAACAGATGTGACTACTCTTGTTCGTATTTCTCGTGTCCTAAACAAGCTATAGAAATGTAGGTTGGTGTAATGAGCTATGATTCAGAGGTGCTCTTTTCTAAAGTCAATTCTATGAGTATTTACCCGGATAGAATATTGGCTTTCACTGCCAAGTAATTGAACTCCAGCAAATCTTATGGCTTTTTGCAATGTCTGATGCGGAGTTTCACCTAGGTGTACCAAGTGGATTTAAATACATTCCCGTTACTCTTACCCATGCTCCAATCATTTGAATTTGTCTTTATGTTCGCTCCTGATATCCTGACCTTGTTTCTTATGCTAAATGTTTCCGTATGTGTTTTGTCTCAGTGATCTACTACACTCCGCTGCCTAGATACTCAAACTTGCGCAGGCCTTCTCTCTCTTGTCTAAGCCTTCTAAGCTCAGTGATCTACTACATCCCCTCTGCCTTGATATGCAAACATGCACAGGTCTTCTCCCTCTTGTCTGAGGAATTCTGGGAGTTTTGCTCTTGCTCAGAGCTAACCTAAAGGGCAATTCCATGAAAAGTGAGCCAACAAGTAATTTTTAAAACTTTTTAAATTAAATTTGTTTTATTGATATTTGGACTCATAAATATATACTCGTTCACATGGCATAAGTGATTTAAAAAAATCTATTATTTTGCAGTGTTTTTCACCTACGTTGTTACATACACATGCTGGTTGACATAGGACTGGTTTTTTAAAGATCTTTGTTTGTTTGTAAAAAAACAATAAACACAGTTGGCAGCCTGGGAAATATGGGAATAGAGTCTACAACATTATATGAACTTCTGATACTGCTTTCATTGTAGTAAGTATAGGATTTAATGTGTTATTAATTTTTTTTGCAAGGCATTGCAGCTTGTAACACCCGTAACAAAATACATGTATTCGTTTAATTATCAACAAAGTGAAATGTTTGTTTACAAAAACCTTTTGTGAAAGTGAGGTTTTGTTCTTTTCAAACATCAAGATTATAAATTTGAGGTGTTAAAAGTTTATTACACCTGAAATTTGGTGTTACGGGTGTTACAAAACTAATGTTACGGGTGTTACAATATAACAATGAAACACTCGTAACACGAACTAAAATATTTTTCTTTGCACACAACTAAGCTATTTGTATATTTTAACAGGTAGGTACTCATCATTGTTAAGTAATTGGTCATAAACAATTAAAAAATCCAGTTTTTATGTTTAAATTGGGTGTATTAAAGAAACTTTAAGCAAATAAACAAGAAATGAGGGGGGCTTTGCTGTTCATCATATGGCCTAGATTAACTAATTGCAATCTAGGCTAGTTTAGGCTAGGTTAACCTAGAATCTTAGCTTTACTATTATTTGCTTATTTTTCTACCAAATATTAGTTTTTGGATTGCAATGTATTAATCTTTTGACCTGTGGTTCTAGAGATCAGAACTGCGCTCAGCAATTCAAAAACAAGTACACTTTGTCCAATCTATGTTTCTTTGAAACAGATTTCAATTTAGAAGTTGAATGGAACGTCTTTGCTAGTTCTCATGGCAAAGGAGCTATGGATGGAATTGGTGGCACGGTCAAAAAAAATGTCTGGACAGCTGTAAAATCAAGGAAAGTTATAATTGATAACGCCAAACACTTTCACCAGTATGTTGACCAAGTCTTCAAGACAAAAATTAAGTCATTGTACATCGACAAAGAAGATGTCGAGAAATTTGTACCTTTCTTGAACAAGAGATGGGAGAAAGTCGTCCCCATACCAGGAGTTCAAAGTTGCCACCATTTTCGCCCTTATGATGATCAAGATCTTCTAATTTCTAAAACTGCAACTTCCTTGATGAAGAGAGTTCCAATTTTCTTAAACTTAGATGAAGCTCTAGGAGCCAAGAGGCGTCTGCAATTTAACGTGGTCTACACAGACTCGGAACTGTCCGACTATGAAAATGACGACCCTCCCCGACAAGAAATTTCCTGCATTTCTGAGGACATAAAAGTAAATGACTTTGTCGTGCTGGTATATGAGGAAGAGTATTTCCCAGGACAAATATCTGAGGTTAAACTGGACAATGACCATCCTCTGTTTAAGGTACAGTGTATGATGAAGTCAGGACCAAATTGGAAATGGCCTTCACCTCCTGATGAAATGTTTTATTCAAGGGAAGAAATTCTTAAGAAAATTGAGTGTAGTTCAGTTATTCCTGTATCAAATCGTGGAGTTTTTAAAGTGGTAGAACCCCTTTTAGAGGAAAGGTGGAAGAACATTGAGTAAAAGAATGTCGAAGTATCATACTAAGTTATGAACTCTGTGATTATACAATTTATTGTTCTGCAAAATGTTGTGCATTATTTATTACCAAGAAGTGTGTTATCCAAGTAGCCTACTAGAGAATATTCTGTGTTTCAATCTAATTCTTTAAAAATAGGCTAATTGAACTCTATACAACTTTATCAATAGGTTTTAAGGTCTCTTTTTAACTGTAAGTCTATAAAAAATGAGACGATTTGGTATTTTTTGTATTAACATTGTGTTGTTTGAGTAAAAGTGTAATAATTTACAAAAAAAAGTTCATTTAAACCACTATATATCCCTCACAACCTTTTGCTTGTATTAGTATATGCATTTCATCTACCAAAATGTGTTAAATTAATATAAAACACGTACATAAACTGTAGATTGTCGTACTACGTAACACCCGTAACAATGTTCGTAACAATGTTCGTAACACCCGTAACGCTACGGTTTAATTTACTGAGTGGAAAGCAAAACATTTAAAAACATAGAAACTGCACTATGCTTTAGTATGTACTTTAATACACAACAAATTAATGTAAATATAAATTTTGCTCTACAACATTCACAGAGTTTGTGGTATTAACACATGTCCATCAGACACCATGTCCATTTTCTGTAACACCCTTAACACCTCTTTTTAGTTTTTTCGTGCTTTTATGAAAGGACAAAAATCAGTTTTGATTGTATCTAATTGATTGGAATTTTATGGTAAAAATGTTAGTATTGTTATATTTAGTTTAAAATTTTCAGTTTAGTAAAGAAAGTACTATTTAAGTGTCCGAATGTAACACCCGTAACCATGGAATCGCCCTAAAATCACTGCTTGCACCCAGCCGATTTCTTTGTTTTTAATTAACAATAAAGTCGAGAATCGCTGCTTACACATAAATGTTGTTGAAAACACCATGAGATACCGCAAAGCTACTTGCCAAACTTTTGGGTAAGATATAGCTTTTTACACCACAACTCTTCTAGGCTTACACCAGATTCAAAGGAGTCCTTGAAGTTACTGTCATTTTGAAGTTCAATAACCTTATCTTGAATAATATCAGGGAGATCCGTAGGCTTGACAATGAGAGGATTTGGAATAAGTTTTATAGCTACCATATTCAGGGAAATCTCTTCCTAAAACATTTCTGCTTCTACAGGTCATTCACAAAGCCTCCTCCAATCTTCTCTTTTCTCCCACAATCTATCGTTCAGCATTTCCTCCCCCTGTTTTTCTCTTCGGGTCACATCATCCTTCACCTGGTCTTCTTCGAGCTTCTGTCCATTCCAGAGCTCTTCTTGGTAATCTCTCCTTTCCCATTCTTTTTTACATGGTCAAACCATTTCGGCCTATTTTTCTCCATAGTTTCTTGACCTGAAGCATGTGTCGTATTGCCTCATTTCTTATTCTGTCTCTTCTCGTTTTACCCAGGATCCCTTGTAGAAAGTGCATCTCTGTAGCTTGTAATCTACTTGGATCTTCCTTTGTCCATGTCCAAAATTCTGATACGTAGGTCAAACTTGGTCAGGGAAATAACTAGCAAAATCATCCTTGAGAGTGCCTAAGTGACCGAGTACGTGGTGTTGTACCTTATCTGTAACAGTGGTGTAATGCCCGCCATGAGTAAAGGTTTTCAAAGTCGGGAAAGATTGAAAGTTTTTCTCTTCAACTTTGGCTCTCCAGAGATTAATTTTACACAAAAAACACACAAAATTGGTCCTCAAATATAAATATTGTTACGTGCCACCCCCTAGTGGCACTTACGTTAACTGGATTACGGTGGGCGAAAAGCACAAACACAATTGTTCCTTTAACGAAATATAATTTATTACAGGCCTACAAACATACACAGTGCACACACATACACACACTGAGTCTAACCTCAGAAAACACTACTAGTCACTATTAGTTTCCACATTTACAATCTACCACTGTCCTCGCTATTTATGCTCTCCCTGTCCGTGAGGCGTTACAGTGTTCCAGCTTACACTCACACGTCCAGTCGACACAGGTACTCTACAGACTTGTCCCTGCCACGTCACTTCCAGAGTCCTCTTGCTGCTCCTTGTGCGCTGTTGCTCGTCCCGTGTCGATCCCACGACCACGCCTTCCACGAAGCACCGCGACACCTCCAAGCACTAACAGTCCTGACTCAAAGTTGCACCCTGGCAGAGAGGCTTCCACTCTGTTACCGTAGACGTCCAGTAATAATCGCTGTACTGCTCCGTACGCACTCACTCGACAACACTTCAGTACACACTAGCACTGACCAATACTGCCCAATACACTGCAATACACAACTGCCTCCTCGCCGCGGCTCGCTGGTTTATATGGGATCAGTCCCTGGCCTGGAAAGTTCGAAATGTGACAACCTATTGCCGCATTTAGTCTGTTCTTGATGGCTCTAAGTCCAGACTTTTCACGTATATTCTGGCCCGCCCGCGATGACTCACAGATGTCCCGCTATTGTGTCTGCCGGTGGGAGGGGCCGGGAGGATGTGGTAACTTTCTCTCTCCGGCTGATGGTTCGGCCCAAGGCCAACGAGACAGCTGCTTTGGTCTGTCACACAGTCGCTCACCCGAAAGTCTCCTGCCGGTTCGCGGTGGCACGTAACAATATATTGCCAACACCTTCAAACTTATCGTTAACAGAACCTTGAAGTTGTAAGTTCAGCTGGTTCAAATGGCCAAAAATATCTAGCAGATATGCGAGTTGCATCAGCAAAGTTCCTTGACTCGACTGTTCCAAGAAATGCTGAATTTTCGTCTCTTTAAAAATTGCTTTAAGTTCTTGTCTCAACTCTTATAAGTGTGCCAACATATTGCCCTTTGACAGCCAACGATAAAGTAGTGTTTTATGCTTAGAGTTTAATGCTGCACATAACTTTTCGATAATATGAGTGTTTAGTAGACTACAGTACTTATAACAGCGTTTACTATCTTAATGGCTAGTTTCTTTGTATTCGACAAGTCTTCCGGCAATGTTAATGCTTGGCGATGAATTATGCAGTGCATCGTCATTGTTGAGTTATGCAAATTATTTAGTAGGCTTATCATAAGAAAACAAAATTAATGATAGTTGACAAAAAGGAGCATGCAACTAGAGCAAACATAAAAGTGAATAATGGCAGTTGCTCACGGTAAAATGTTTCTTAAAATTTATTGTACAACTAATTTTATAAAAATTTGACGAAAGCAAGCTGTGTTGTTCACGGTAAAATTATTTTATAAAATCCGTGGATGTATCAGGATCGCCATCTACCGATAAACTTCTGAACCAAGAATCAGCTGTTCACACATTGGTTTGGGAGTATAGCTCCAACAAACAAAGCAAAAATTGCTGCTTTAGCTACAATTATATGTTGCATGGTGGTAAAAAGGAAGAAATGAAATGCTAGGAAGTGCTGGACTCTGGAATGGATAAAAAGAAGGGAAGAAGGTAGAGGAATGCTGTCCTTGGTCGAAAATGAGTTGAGGTTAGAAGATCAGAATTCATATAGGAATTTTCTAAGAATGGAGGAGATTTCTGCCTTCCTTCTTGTATTTCTATTCTGGTATATTGGCATTTTAACCTCATACAAACACGGATATTTCTGGTACTCATCCAGTAATACACTAACAGCTTCCTTAGTCCAGCCGGAGCCTGCCATTTTCGAAGTGTTTGTTTACAAGCGAGCTTCACAATCTTCTCACCACGTGGCACCAGCATCATCGTCATGTCAGCTTCCCTGATTGGTTCGTTTCGCAAAATTAATTTTACGGAATAGAACATGTCCTGTTTTATGGAAAGTTTTATCAAAGGTTTTATAAAACTTGAATTTGACCGTGAGCAACAGAAATGTTATAAAATTAAATTATTGTACAATAAATTTGAAGGAAAATTTTACCGTGAGCAACGGGCATAACACTGCAATTGAACAAATCACAGAATTCCCATATTTGGGTAGTGTGATAACCTCTAATAACAAGTGCCTGTCAGAAATCAAGAAAAGAACAGTGGTAGCGAAATAAGCCTTCTGAAATAAAAAGAACTTATTGGTAAATAATTACCTCAGTTTGAGGACTAGAAAGTCATTTCTCAAGACCTTTGTTTGGTGAGTCTTACTGTATGGATGCAAAACCTGGACATTAGGGAAACTGGACGCAACAAAACATAAGGCTGCAAAAATGTCGTTTTGGAGAAAAATTATAAGAGAACAAAAATGATCTTGTTATTTCAGTTAAATTTTGTTTGAAAATACAGTACAGTGAAATTATATTTTTCCTAAAATTTTCATCAAATTATCGGGGTTTGTTTTATGGTCCGCAGCTTCTCATGATGTGAGCAATACGGTAACTACTATGTTTATTTTTTCAGATTTGTAGGAATTCTGGCTTGGACTCTCCAAAGAAGGTTATAGTAAAGCAATCCAAACACTTACCATACTGGCTTTGGTACTTAATAGCAAAATCTCTGGGCATCAAACTGAGCCCAGATGAGAAACCAGTATTGGCCACAATCCTCTACATCTTGACCGTCATGTCTGCTATAGGTAAGTACAGATTCAGTGCAATCAGAGAAATGTTGTTCATGGTTATCACTGTGATAGGCTAGAAGCAAGACTGAGAAATTTCTCCCTGTTCTATCTCCATTATATTCTGAGGTCGCCCTATTGTACAGGGCGCCCGAGAATGTTCTCCACAGTGGTTACGTTCCGCTGTGAGTGGTTGCCTCTCTGGCGTCCCCTATGATTTCACCCTATTTTTTCTGAATGTACTATGTTGTAGTGTCTTTGAATAAACGATTTTCTCACTCTTGGTAGCACGGTGTCTTTGACAGGGTGAATCCCACACGTGTGGGCTGTACCCTGTCGAAATCGTCAGTGTGTATTGCAATTAGTGAGCGTATGTGTCATCAGCACTTCCAGCATCTGTTATGAATGGCTGAGGTGAGTACAAAGTATACAGTTTGCTTGTTATTAGGGAACTCAGCGATGACAGAATGCATGCTGCACATAAGTCAAGCAGCATTGCGCGTCATAGGAACTCATGTCACCACGGACAGTTAAACGATGACATAGGCTACTTGAGCTGAGTCATATCCTACTCGCGCAACTGTACCTGTCAACGAAGCAGGCTGACGTGTGACACAAGTAAACAAAGAATATTTCCCATCTCGACCGCCGGCAATCATTTTGTGAAAGGCTAATATGATGCAAGCGGCAGCCGTGCTGCCAACGTAACTTCTGTAGCTAGCTCTCGCAGACGCATGTAGGCGCTGCGGAGAACATTCCCGGACTCACTGTATCACATAGCGTCAACAATCAGCACCTAAGAAGATCTCCTTTTTGTATAAAGCAGGGCCTCTCAGGATCAATGTACCAATACATTACATGGTGAAGGTGCAAAAGATGACTCTGCTGGGTTGACCACAGTTGTGTGAACCCCCACTCTTCTAATTTGAGCAATAGTGCTCTCTCTTTCCAATGCTTGTCTTGCTAACTCCGCCTCTCTTACCCTTCCTCAACTTCCCCGCTGTTTCTTCCTCAAAGTAATTTTATTTAAACCTCATTTGTGGATACAGAATGCTCGTCTTCAATATTTTTCAACATCCTTAATTCTTCCTCTCTCTCTGGTGCGTGGTGGTTCAGTAGTTAAGCTGCTTGCCTCTCACCAAGGCGGACAGGGTTCAATTCCCGACCAATACATGTGAGATTTTTAAAGTGACATATCACGTCCTGTGGTTCGGATTCCACGTAAAAATGGAGGTCCCGTGGCTCATGATTGCGAAATTAACGGTCACGTAAAACTACAAGCTTTCTGCTTTCTTCCTCTCTGGCTTCCCCTATGATTTACCCCCTATTTTTCTGAATGTACTATGTTGTAGTGTCTTTGAATAAACGATTTTCTCACTCTTGTAATTATTGGTACCGCAGATTAGGTAGGCATTTGGCTTTATCGTCACGACTGACAAAAAAAAAGTTAAAATAAATGGACTTTGCTTTCTTTGGAGCAGGTAGCTCTATTATTTCACTGATAAACAAGCCGTCTATCAACACACATTTAGTCTCTCTCCAGCATGTTACACCATCCGCACCAAGTTGAGCCGAGCTTAGCTGAGTTGCTCCAAGCCAAAAGCTGGTCTGATGCACAGTGCTCAGAACTTCTGTACCTCAGTTTGCACGCATGAAATTTCACTTGTTTGAGAGGCCCTGGTATAAAGGAAGAAATTTTATTCACCTGCTTTTCTATTAATTGTATTTGACCTACCTTTTTTTAAGTGAAATATTTTAATTATTATGTGTTTATAATAATGAATTGTTTTAAGATAAGTGTTTTAAAGACAGTACGGGTATGTGTAAAATGGTAAGTACAATCAGCGGAAGAAGGGCTCGATTTGAGCCTGAAACAAAAAACAAAAAAGACACAATATTGACAAGTGCGGAAAAATATTATGCTTTATTCCTTGCGAATAAATTAAGTCGAAAGGTGGGAATTATGGTTTTTATCATGCCCACTTAATTTTCCGTCTGTCGACACCAATCTATGCCCAATTATATTCAGCAGGAAATATGGGACACTACCTGAAAAAATCTTTTTGTTGTTGTTGTTGTTGTTGTTGTGTTTGGGGCAGATGACCTCGCAGTTCCACCCCTTAAAAACAACAAAAACTAATTTCTTGTGCCTTATCCTCATTGGATGTTGCCTATCATCAGGGCGATTTCTTGGTTATTTTTAACAAATCGGAAAAGCGCAAGATTGTTGATTCCATACCATTCACGTAGGTTCTTTAGCCAAGATATTCTCCTCCTTCCTCGGCCTCTCCTACCTTCAATTTTTCCTTCAATGATCTGAAGTAGTTTATATAGGGGATGTATCATAAGTAATGTCTTTTTTTTTTTTTTAAGAAAATTTTATTTGGAATGTTTTCTGACAAGAAATTAAACTTTTCTTCAAAGTAGAGACCATCAGATTCTATGGTATTGAGCCATCTTTCAGCGAGATTTCTTATCCCGCGACGGTACCAGTCTCTGGGTTTTGATGCGAAGAATTCGGCGAGACCTACTTCGAAATTTCTTCCACGCAAGAAATAAGCATGGATCTGAAGGGGCAAGATCAGGCTGTATGCGGGATGTGGTAGCAGTTCGAGTCCTCCCAATTCCTGAATTTTTGCCATAGTTCTTTTTGCAGTATGAAGAGAACTGCTGCAAGAGAACTCCATTTCGGTTAAGTAATGCTGGGTATCTCGGTCTCAAAATTTCATGAACTTGTTTCAGAATAAAGGTCCGCATTGACTGCACGTCTGTTTGGAACAAACTCCCAGTGAATCGCCCCTCCAAAATTCCATGAGACACACATCATCACTTTGGGGCCGAACAGATCCTTTTTAACGATATCTTTGGCAGGTTGACGGGGACTGAGTCATTGTTTCGAGGCATCAGCGTTGCGGTAATAGACCCATTTTCATCTCATGTGACAATTCTCCTGATAAATCTTATCATCTATGGGGTTATCGATAAGCTGACGACAGATATCCACTCCATGTTGAGCGTGTTCCGAGGTCAATTAATGAGGTACAGATCTACAGCTTCTGTTTGATTTTCCAAGTTTATTAATCTGGCGATGTATGGTATCTTTTAATACACCTAGTTTTTCTGACAGCCTACGAGTACTTCTTTGAGGATTTTCTTCCAAAACTCTGCGTGTATTCTCAATATCCCATAGTATAGGTCTTCCAGAACACGGTAAATCTGTAGTGTAATTTTCTTCTTTAGTGGTTTTTTTTAGCGTATGGCTTTTAGTGCCGGGAGTGTCCGAGGACATGTTCGGCTCGCCAGTTTTGTAGCTGCTTCGAGACGGACACCCAATGGGTGAGCTACAAGTACCGTTGGGGAGGAAAGTTGGAAGGGAGGGTCGAGGAGTTGGAAGGTAGCGGCTGTGGCCTATAGTTAAGGACCAACCCCGGCATTTGCCTGGAAGGAAGATGGGAAACCACAGAAGACCATCTTCAAGGTTGCCGGCGGGGGGATTCGAACCTCCTCGCCTCCCCGATGTGAGCGACTGCCAACAGTCATGCCGCAACGACCTCGGCTAACTCACCCGGTTCTGTCATTTAGTGTTGAAACGTTGGAACCAAAGTTGTGCCACATGGTTACTGACGACACCTTTTCCTTCCACTTCACATATTCTTTGAGCCACGGCAGCTGATTTGTAATGTTGTTTTCAGTAGTGCTTTAGAAAGACCCTAACCTCCAACTTCGTAAGTCATCGTCATTTGTCATTGTGTATCAACAACTGACGACTGATACATTATTTAAACACAAATTGTGCTAAATGTTCCGGCATAACATTTAGCACAATTTGTGTTTAAATATATAATGGCTCAACGGACAATACATATATTTTCTTTTGAAAATTATATATTCAATGCCAAGGTAAGGTTATAATTGCTTTGGAGTGGAGTTTCGACTCCCACAGTGCACTGGCTTTGCACGTGACGCGGATACATAGGTATCAAATACGTCTTGCAATGGCCTTCCCAGTGTGTACTAGACAGTGTCTTGGTGAGGTGTGCTTCAACCAACTGAAGAGCCCAATAGCACACCGGGGCGAAACACTGTCATTTTGTTGAGTTATGCCGGAACATTTAGCACAATTTGTGTTTAAATATATAATGGCTCAACGGACAATACATATATTTTCTTTTGAAAATTATATAGACTGATACATTCTCGCAATACACGCAATTCTAGCCATGACCTCCTGTAAATAGCATTGGCGAACCAAAGATAAACAATCCCATCTTATGAAACTCCAAACTTAATAACCAACATTACTTATGTGACATCCTAATCTTTATCATTGCGAATGATATGACCAAAGTATTCAAGTTTTGTCTTTTAGATGTAATGCAAGACCTCCAGTTCTTTGAGCAGATGTTCGACCACTTCAGTGTTATGTACTCTATCAATCCATGATATTCTGAGCAGGCACCACATGTTTAAGGCTTGAAATTTTTTGCTGGTGCTCTCCATGAGGATCCAGGTTTATGCACCATACAGCAAGATAGAGAAAATGTAACACTGCATTAAATGGAGACAAAGAGCAATATTCAAGTCTCTGTTGGACAGTAGTTTATTCATTGCAGCTCTTGCCTGTTTAATGCGGGATGTAATTTCGATAGCATTATTCCAACTACTCTATGATCAAAATCTACATGTGATTAATTATTGTTTCATTTTCTGTTTTAGGTTTCGTATTCAGCACGAGTTGGCACTCTGCATACAGTCTGGTGTCGGATCGTCACAATGATGATGTGCTGGATGGGACTGTATCGGTAGTGGTTGTTTCCTTATGGTGTGCATTGGGTGTTTATGCCAATAAGCTGGCATTTCGCTTGTTTGGTCACCGCAAGTTCCTGGCCATGCTGCGTCTCCACTCCAAGACGGTATTCAAGCTGAACGCAGCCTTTGTAGTCTTCTTTCTCTGTACAGCATTCATTGTGCTGCATAACCTTAGCTCTCTGTCTTATTGGATCGGAACTCCTTGCAAGAAAGGTATTGCTTCTTTTACACGGAGTCCATAAAATGTTGTTAATTCATTGATTTTTGCTTGGATCTTGACTTGCAACATTACCGTATTTACTCGAATACGACCAGCCCCTGAATAAGACCCGCACCCTGATTTTGAAGAACAAAATTGAAAAAGAAAAAAAAAATTTACTCAAAACTATTTACAATCTTTACTAAATAAACAGAATAGCATTTCTACAAAATAGTTTCCAACAGTTCTGAAGTCGTCCTAAAATAACACACAGAAACAATTAAAAATACAAATAAAAGACACAAACACTTCATTCATCGTCATCAGAAGTACCAACTTCGGAACTTTTTTCACCATCACTTTCCCACAAAATGTCGTCATCACTGCCATCCATAGCATTGGAAATACTACATTTCTTGAAGCTCTTCCGTATGAGATCTCCCGAGATACGATTCCACGCCGTCAAAATCCACGAACAGAGCAGCTGAACTTCCGGGCGCTGAATACAACCAGTTGGAGTCAGTGTGTGCTTATCAGCCGCCATCCACTCCGTATACAGCTGTTTCAAGGCTGCTTTGAACGGTCGGTTCACGCAGACATCCAGTGGCTGTAGCATAGACGTCATCCCTCCCGGGATGATTGCTAGGTCGGTTTTCCCATCCTTGACGAATTTCTTCACGGCATCTGTTGTATGGCTGCGGTAACTGTTCAGAACAAGCAAGTTCTTTCGTCGTAATAATGCAACACGTTTTTTTTCTTTCTCCAATCTCGAATACATGACTCGTCAATATCATATTTCCTACCGGCGGCACGATTTCCAATAATTTCAGCTTCCCTCACAACTTTCAGCTTCTCACTCACAGTAAACGACCGCAAAAGAGTCGTAGAACTCATGTTTACACTCGGAAAACGTGCGCGATTCTGTATGACGCCGCCAATACGGTAAAACAAAGTGATAGCCGGAAGCGGCTAGCACCATCTAGCGGATACTCGCAACACACGATATCGCGCGCGGCGGGCAATTTAAATCTTTAAAATCAAGATGACTCAAATAAGACCCGCACCCCAATTTTTCACGTCCGATTTTGTTAAAAAATGTGCGGGTGGTATTCGAGTATATACGGTAACTAATGTCCTACCAACCCACTTTATTAAGAGGACAATGTAGGAAACCAGGTTGTTGTAAAGAAAAACTTAAAGAAAGAAAAGAATCCCTCTCGGCACGCCGGAAGGCGGAGGTAGATTTCACCGGGCAATGAAAAATATTTCGAATTCACTAAATTTGCCAATTGTTGTATACCTACAAAATGTTCTTAGCATACGAGAAGCCCAATCATCTTATAATTCCGAAAACATTCTGCTCTTGGTGTAAGGGTGGGTCATACCAAAAATTCTTTCAAACAAAAGTTTTTGGTAATTTTTAAAATGTTCAGATATTGTGCCTATTAAGGGAGGTTTTTTTTTTTCTTAAAAAAATCCATTTTTTCTCATGCCTTTGGCCAATGTTTAGTGCTACCAAAAACTTACTGAGATAAATTTTTGGCCCTTATCCAAAGTATAGTATGAACTTTGAATGGATTCAATTTTTCATGCCTTAAGAAAGTTAGAGATATTTCACTTTTTTCAAAAAGGCACCCCATTTCCAACCCCACCCCCTGGGTATGATTTTTCCCTTTAACGAACTCGAGCAAGAGTTTGAATGGTCATTTTATGTATACATAATTTGAAAGTGATTGGTGTAAAATGATAGTAGTTATCATGTCCACAAGAAAGTGATATATATATATATATATATATATATATATACTAGCATTACCCTTCGCGGCTTCGCCTGCGAATATTCTAGTTGTAAAGAGTACACTTAGCAAAATCTCAAATCATGAATGGTATGACTGATTTATCCTTGGTATGAATAATCAGACTTTATCAATTCAGCTACTGGTGCAGTGGTTAGGGGTTTGTCATTCCTTCATAGGTTTATCAGAGCGAAGTTAGCTTTTTGGGAATATTACAGACACTATTAATTTAATGGCCTTTAAATGTGGTTTTCGGAGACCCTTTATAGTCGCGTGAAAAAGACCTTTCGTACCACACTCACAGGTGAAAATTGCGGGGAAAAATTGTAGAGTGCCCCTTGACCCCCTTTAGCACATTATATTGTATGTATTGATGAATTTTACAGCTTAATTTGGTTCAGTGATAACCTTATAACCGTCTGGAAACTTTCACAGTAATGTAATAATTGGAATTGCATTGCGTCTTACAGAAATAGATGGACCTGTGAGATTCTGTTACCATGGTTACCGTGTTGCATTCTTTCATTATTTCACTGTAAATATACATGTTTTAAGGTATTTATTTAATTGTGAGGCATTTAAAGAGTTAGTGAGTGCGTTTCGGTTACGCATTGGGTTATTCTGAACCTGTAGGTACCCCATATGTGTAGGTTGGTGTTATGCAGCGAATCCACGACCTACTAGCCGGGCTGTGCCACGCTGACACTCGAATCACCTTTCTGTGGCTTCCAAGCCACATGGGAATTGCGGGAAATGAGTTAGTTGATCAAGCTGCAAAAGAGGCGGTATCACTACCACCTCGACCAATGGAGGTACCGCTAGAGATATTCGCTCTCAGTTACGCCTACAAGTTCTGGCTTTTTGTGAGAGTCGGTGGCTAGCTGACCCACTGCCCAGTAAACTGAGAGCGATCAAGGGAACTACTCGCGTGTGGCGGAGCTCCTTCCGGGCCCGGAGAGAGTCCGTCATTTTGTGTAGGCTAAGGATAGGTCATACAAGATCCACCCACTCGTACCTAATGAGAAGGGAAGACCCCCCACTTTGTACCTGCGGAGCCGTTTTCATCGTGGCCCACATTTTCACCGAGTGTGTGGATCTTGCTGACTTACGAAGAAACCTTGGTTTGCAGACGACACTCAAACTTATATTAGCCGATGTCGCGGTGGCTGCTGATCGCGTTATCCGCTTTATAAGTGAGAGTGGGTTAGGGCCAGCAATCTAAATTTTCCAGTGAACATTGACTCAACGACTTGTTCGTTTTTGAATGATAATGTTTTGTTTTTTCCGTAATTTTTGTTTATTTTTATTTAATTGTTTGTTTTTGTTTTATTAATTTTTGGTCTTTTTAAATTTAGATGTCCACCTCAAAATTTTAAATTCAATTCCAAATTTGTATTCTTTAATCTGTGTTAAGAGGGGCAGATGACCTCGTAGTTCCGACCCTTAAAACAACAATAACTAACTAAAAGGTTGGTAAAAATGTAGACTTTCACGACCGGCGTTGAAATAGGAATCTCCGTTGTAACCTGTGAACATGCTGAACGCAGTATTCAGCGAAACGTCAGGACGACAAAATGTCCTTGGAACACGACCTATAAGCCCGCGAAACGGAGATTCCTATTTTAAAAGGTTGGTGTTAATATGACCTTATTTTTGGTACAAAACTGGAATGGGACCTTAGCAGAATAATATAGGGAGGGATATGTAATCAGGGCTTGATTTGTAAAAAAGAAGTTCCGGTACTGTGGGCTACCGGGTGGTGGTGGGAAGAGGGTGGGGGCTTTATGGAATATTGAAATATAGAGTTCTAAAAACTACTTTTTTTACGCTTTTCTGAACACCTTTAAAAATGAATCAGTGGACAAAATAGCAATCTAATTTTGATTCAACTTTTCCCCGATCAGAGGTTTCGGTACGGCGTACCGGTGCGTACCGTCACAACTCTAGCCGTGTATGTAATTATATATAAACTTTTGAACTGGCGGTGGTTTTGGGGTCTGGGGGATGTGAAACGTGATATTGAAATTTTCAGAAGTCGCAACATGGCACCCATTGCGAAATCTAACTAAGAAGCCCATTAAAAAAAGCCCACTAACTTATATTTCAAAATAAAGAATTAAGCTTTTAAATAATGCATGATTTTTATTTACTTGTATCATAAACAGAACATTATTACAATAGAATCAAATAGTAATGAAGATCGATCAAAGTGACAAATCATCATCATCATTTGCCCTTATCCAGCTCCTGCCGGGTCGGGGTATTTATGGCACTTCTCCACTTTCCTCTTTCCTTCCACCATTCTTCTTCCACGATCTTGTCCCAGTCCAGATTTCTTTTTCTTATGCTGTTCTTCACTGAATCAATCCACCTTGTTCTAGGTCTTCCTCTTGCTCTCTTACCCTTGCACTTTGCCTCCAGCATCTGTCTTGGTATTCTATTTTCCTCCATCCTCTTTACATGTCCAAACCACCTTAGTTTATTCTTCTCAATTCTCTCATTTAGTTTTCCCATCCCAACTTCCTTCCTAACATCTTCATTCCTCACTCTGTCTTTCCTTGTCTTTCCTATCATACATCTTAGGAATTTCATTTCACTGGCTTGGATTCTACTCTCTTGCCTGCTTGTCAGGGTCCAAGTCTCAGCTGCATAAGTTAATATGGGAACATAGTACACTTTATACATTATCTCCTTGCTTTTCCTTGGTACTTCCTTATCCCAAACAAGTTTTCTTATACTTTGATAGAAAGCATTGCTCTGCTGTACCCTCCGGCCAATCTCCATGTCCAACCTACCAGTTTGCATCAATTCACTTCCTAGGTATTTGAACGTGTCCACAATTTCCAAACTCTGACTTCCAATTTTCACAGTGCCCTTTCCTTGTCTCTCCCTTCTTGTCATCACCATGGTCTTGCTTTTCTCTATACTGATTTTCAGGCCGTACTTCTGAATATTTTCGTTCAGTGCATCTAGTTGTTTTTGCACTTCTTCGGTGTTCCTTCCCCAGACCACAATATCATCTGCAAATAACAGTAACTTCATTTCTTTATGTCCATATGCTTCCTTTGTTTCCTTTACAATTTCATCCATCACCATTATGAACAAGAGAGGTGACAGCACACTCCCCTCCAGTCTTGCTCCTAAACCAATCTGTCTTTCCAACTGGGGTCAGTACCCTGCTAACACAGTTGTTGTACATTGCTTGCACCATTTCCAACATTTCTCTTCCCAGTCTCTTCTTAACCATGGTTTCCCATACCTTCTCTCTGGGGACACTATCATCTGCCTTAAATATTAAATAATATTGGATCAGTATTTTGTAAGGTACCGGTTGTTGGGTGCAGCTTGAAACTTCTCCTAGATTACAATCGCTGATGAGCAAGTGCAATAGATGTGCTTTAGATCGATCTGGTTTCGATCTTTCAAATCTGGCTGCCTCTTCACGTCTGATATTTGGGGATGCAATGCCTGCTAAGCGACACTGCGTATCACATGGTGTAGGTCTCGGGCAACCAGTTATAAACCTGCATGTTTTGTTTAAGGCTATGAAATGAAAGATCTCCTTCATTGAGAATATTAAACTAAACACACAATAAAGGAAGAAGGATCACCCCAATAGGCATTTTCTTAAAATATACTCACTAAGTGATTTTGTTCTTCTGTGGCATTTCGTTATATGGTACTTGGTACACCTTTCGTCGCACAGTACACATACACATTTGTCACTCGGGCTATGGTAAGATCTGGCCGAGCAAATCGTTATTATATGTGCCATTGTTCTTGATTCTCGTTGGTCAATGTTCTGTCTATCATGGCATTAGTGATATTGAAGTCTGGGTCGATCTCTCTTCTCTTTTCTTTTCTTTTCTAGAGTTTAATAGATCTGTAGATGGTCCATTAACAGGCAATGGTATTTTCAGCCTGAGTTCCTCTATGTAGAAGGTTTCCTTCGCTAGCTCATATACCAATCTTGTAGGAGCCATCTTTCCAACTCTCAGCACATATTTTAAGGATCACGACTTGACACTCTCGATTCTATTGAGATCGCTTATTGTGAGTTCTCACACAGGTCACTTGGTATACAAGGCCTGTCTAATTAAAATCCGACCTTTGGCCGTGAAAAATCTATTATTTACCTGATGGGCTTGGGATCCTAATCCCTCACAAAGTTGGCCCCTTGCGCGTGCACACACTTAGTCCACCGCTCCTTCCATGTCTGGTTGGTTCCTTAGTTTAGGGGCTGCGACAACGCGGTCATGTAGCCCCGTGTACTTTGGGTGTGAGTAGAATCTGTCTGATAACCGGTGTTAATTGTGGTGGCTGTATTAGTGTGTGTTTCTGTTTTCAATTCAAGTAAGTACTGCAGACAATGAATTTCTTCAAGTAGTTCCTGCTTTTGCCGCCAAACGCCACCGTCAAAGACCACTAGTTCAGAACTTGGTTACCAAATGCCACCGCAGTCGGCTCTTGGCGACGAAAGTAGGAACCTTAGAGCGTTTGTCAAATGTTTAACGATAATTTAGCTTCACACAGGTGTAATTAGTGGAAGTTTCTTTAACATGCCATAAATCTATGACTTGAGACCGCCGGCTTTACTTCCCCTCCGAAGGAAGGCATACTCTGCTCTCAAAACGGGACTCTTTCAATGGCATCTTCAGTTTCAGAAACAACCAGAAGTCGCAAGGAGCCATGTTTGGAGAGTAGGAAGGTTGGCAAAAATTGCATGTGCGGAATCCTTACCTATCCCAACTTCTTTGGCAATCTCTCGTAGGGTCAAACGTCAATCTTCCATTATCAGATTTCTCGTTCTCTCAACAACAGTTGCATTTCAAGCGGTTTGTGGCCTCTCAGGACGCTAATCACTCTCTGCCGATGTGCGGCCATTTTTGAATCGGTTGAACCACGCTTTAATTTGTGTTACCCCCATACCATCGCCTCCAAACACCTGCTGCATTTTACGAATTGTTTCACTTTAATAATCACCCAGCTTTTCACAAAATCTATGCTCAATTCGTTCGGCCATCTGGAGAGAAACTTCAATCCAACGAATACTTGTAATAGTACCTCACTTGGCGGCCTTTAGCCAGCGACTTGAGACACGAACGCGGTGAAAAAAGTCAAGAATGCCCAGTAAGGTTTCTCCCTCTACTATTGTGAGTGGCACCGCCTTCACATCACTAGGTCGTGCAGGAAAATTCATATTAATTAGACAGGTATCGTATACGTATTTTAATCATACGTAATTTTTATCAGGATTTCTTTGCATGTCTCAGTATGAAACGTTTTGCTAGCCCCTAACTGTTGGGTGAGAAATGTAACTGTTTACCTTTGCCTAAGCTATGTTGTTTTAATGGGCGCCAAGACCTCAACGCAATGTTGAAATCTAAATTTGTATTTAACAACGTCTAGCTCTGGCAGAACACATTCAAGACTCTATTCACTCAGATCGTGGTATGATTTGATCATTAACCCAACAAACAATTGTATCAGGAGAAGGAATTGGTCTATATCTAATGCTACCTACTGAAAGCAAAGATTGCATTGTAAAAGAAATGAATTTATTATATAAAACAAGTATAGCAAAATTAATAATAATAATAAGTTTAAAATTTAAATTGGAGCGTTGCGATTTTAATATTACTGATAGAAAATTACGTGAAAACGGAGTCTGATAAATTATTGATTTTACTCTTATTCCCAAGCTATGAAGTTACTGAAATATGAAACCAAGAGAAATGAGAGATTGCGTATTTCTGCGTCATTAGTGCTTACCACTGGAAATGCCCGAAGCCTTTCTCTCGTACTGGATGATGCTGTGAGCTTCCCACAGTCTCCTGGATGTCGTCATCTTCGTCGATGTTTGATGAGATTCTGGTAGATTAGATAATTCTATGGTCCGTACCTCGGGCCCAAACACTCGTACAACCGCACTGGTTAAGTTTTACAAAAGTTAGTCCTCCAATCCACGGAACATCGGAGCGATTCCCGCGTACAACCGTACTCGTTAAATTCTATACAGATCGTCGCTAACTCCACCGAACATCGGAGCCACTCGCACGCGCATCCATACTCTTCAAGTATTTCACAGATTGTCCTCGTACCATGGCGCGTCGAACGATATATGCACACGTCGGCTCCCCTACCATGGTACCGACTTCCAGCTTACGTGGTCTCCCTGATTGGCTGAGCACGCCGCTACTTCCCCTCCTCTGGTTCATTACACACGGCGCGCGAATGAAGAAGTTGATTTCCGTTCCATATATTCGCCTTTTCTTGACGATGCGACCCAGCCTTGCGTAATACTTCCTGAGAAGATTAAGCTTGTATTTGAATTCCCCGTGACTCATCTCTCTCAAATACCCTAACTGACAAAACTCCGTAAAATTCCGTAATCAGATAATTTTCTATGATATCGTCGTTCGTAATAATTTGCTTGATAGCGTTTTCTAAGACATAGAAAACCTATCTGTATGCTTATAATTTTTATAAAATGCTCCGAAAATATCTTAATAATAATTATAATAAATTAATAATAATAATAAATTAACATGAAAAATTCTCTTGGCTGAACCATTTGCCGCGTAAATAAATATAGAATGGCTTCCTACTGACTTATGCCAGTTGCATAAAAACCCCTCGAAAAACACGTTACATATTCGCCTCGGATCATCGGATGATTTACCGTGACAACCGTCCATTATCCGACTATCCCAGACACGTTAATAAACCCCATCCAAAATACATATTACATAAATGAGATCACCCTAAATTACAGATATATACACTCATAATTTTTCTTCACGCATTTTGCGTCAAAGTTTGTTGTCACTATGGATTGCACTTTGCAACCAGTCCAATGTTTCTCATATAAAATAGTGTTCCACGGATATTTCCGCCTCTCAAATTCCTCTATGTTGGAGAAATAGACATAATTAATGTGTGAGCACTATGTATTTATGATGTCATATCACACGCATTGAAGGTGTTCTGATATATTTATATCACCATAGAACTTCCTAATTTCACTGGAAGTCCCTTCCTTATGGTGAAATTTAATCTCACTTATCACTGAGCACACGATCACACTATTGTGGCAGCGCCTCGTGACCATAATACATGATCTCTCTTTATAAAAGATGATTAAATTAATATTGACTTCTGAAAAAAAAACAGTAAATGTGCATTACATATAACACCAAATATTTCTGTGCCGTAATCTTGTTAAGTTCCCGTAGACCATATTCTACTTAATACTAGTTCTCAACACAGATCAATTCTTCTCATACAAATAATACCTTTGTACAAATTATCTTAAATTACACACTTACAAATCTTACATGGCGAGGCCGTAAACAGAAATCACGTGTGCTGATATGTATGAGTTTCATGAAGGACTGTCTCACATTCTGATGGCCCATCTTTTGCCTCGTGGACGCCTTAAGCAAAAATACCATGTACAAGCGCTCACCCATCTCTTGGAGGCAAATGGGAATTCACCAGCGATACCAATTTCTGGCCTTGGTGTATCGAGACATTTTAGTGCTCAAGAGCATCCGACAATCCCGTCATATTTCCCTGTACCTTAAAAACTCTCATTTACTTACATACTACCCCCCTGTGCGACTTCTGATACGCCTGCCTTGAAGACCAGATCTTCCACGCACCAGACACCACACTTACTCATTTGATAGGCTGGCTCGCCAGCTAAACACACTCACTTTATGACACATATTTTCGTAGACTATGTATATTATACGTTCCGTATAATCTGTTTCCCTCACTATTCTCCAGCACATATGCTGTTTTCCCAATACGTTTGGAAACTATAAATGTTTCTGCGTCACCTGCTTCCAACCTTGCAAGTGGCTCCCTTAAATGAACGTCATCACGTTGCTCTACCTAGGATATTACTCAGTGTCTGTAACGATGCCCTGTTGCTACTGTCCACACATGCTAACCCTACCTTCCTATGGTGTCACACCTCTACTCGACACTCTATGACCTAAAAATGTCACTTCTGACTGACAGAATGACCACTTAGACAGCTTCAAAGTGAACCCTGCCTGATCTAACTTCTGAAAAACTATATCTAAATGACGTAGATGCTCCTCAAAACTGCGTGAACTAATTACCATATCATCAATGTAAATGGTTACAAACTCTCCTGTGTCATCCCCTAATGCGATGTTTAAAGCCCTAATTAAAGCTGCTGAACTACTCTTTAACCCATAAGGTGTTCTACAAAATTGATAAAGGTTATATTTATGACTAAAAGCTGTAAATGGTCTATCTTCGTACATAAGTGGCACTTGCCAAAAACTGGAACTCAAATCTACACAAGTGAAATACTTCTTCCCCTCAAATGTTTGCATTAATTCCTCTATTGACATAGATTTCAGCTGATCTGAACTAATTCTACTGTTAACCAAACGAGCGTCTAAACAAATATGAACCGTGCCGTCGGTTTTGGGTACCGTGATCAAAGAATTAACATATGGACTGTTAGAGTGCTCAATGATCCCATCTTCAAGCATCTGATTAATTTGTGCCTCAACTGCACTCTGATAAGCGAAAGGTACAGGATATCTATGGCCTGTGAATACTGACCTATCAATAACGTTCAATGAATGGGTATAGCAATTGGCCATACCAATGCGATCCTCAAAAACTCTCCTATTACACAATAACACATCATAGAGCCGAACACATTGTTCCACCTCTATATTACCCTGAAATGCAGCATCACGTAACGAGTCCTCTAGACTTCCGTTCGTAATCACACTGCCCACAAAACATGGAGAACCCCGCTCTATGGCTGGCGATATCTCATTTAAAGTACAAATCACACCTACAATACTACTCCTCTGAATATGGTCATTGAACGCTACTTCTACTTCAGAATCTCCCCATTTAAATTTCAAACTCCCTACATCATAACATAAGTTACCAGACACTCTACTTAGCCACTCTGAACCCAAGATAACACTGAATACTAAATTTGGAATTACAAGGCAAATCTGCTTCTCTACATGATTATTAATTTTAATGTCTACTAAAACTTGCTTAGAAATTACTTTAGACCTCTTCCCAACAGCTGTGATAACAAAAGTGCTTTTAATTGGCATCTCCTCAAAATTTACTCCAGTTCCTTTCATTTTATCATAAAATGCACTACTTATGCAACTCTTCATACAACCACTATCAATTAAAACATCTGTGTACGCCTCGGACACGTTATATTTAACTATGGGGCTCTTACTAACCACTTCCTGAATAATACCTTCATCATTTAGTTCATGTAATAATTCATTTCTTACATTTAGGTCATAGGGTTCCTGTATAATTGTATGGACAGGGCATGCTACAGACTGAGATTCTGACCTCACTTCGCAGCCTGGTTCGCGTTTAAAGAACCGCTACAGCTGGCCGTAGTACTAGTTACTACTGCACTGGTCTGGTTGTTCTGGGTTGTGTTGTCATTGTTTGGCTGTATATTACTACCACTAGGCTGTCCTCTTCCTTGACCCCTATTCTGGTTGTAATTATTGTCATTATAATTTCTCCCTTTATTTCCCCTGAAATCATTGTTTCTCCCTTGATTTCCCCTGTAATCATTGTTCCTCCCTTGATTTCCCCTGAAATCATTGTTCCTCCCTTGATACTGATTACCATAGCCATTTCCTCTGTTCTGATTTAGCTGATTATTATTATTT
Source organism: Meconema thalassinum (assembly GCA_946902985.2). NCBI lineage: Eukaryota > Metazoa > Arthropoda > Insecta > Orthoptera > Tettigoniidae > Meconema > Meconema thalassinum. The sequence continues at coordinate 123,777,985 of OX336395.1, forward strand.
CTATTTTGAGCGTTGGCCCCTTCGCCACCGTTCCCTTGAACTTCCTGATGCCTGGCTTCATTAGGTCTATTATTATTATTACCCTGGTTCCTATTGAAATTGTCCTCATAACCCCCTCTCCCTAGTGCATCAAATGTGCTTAACAAATTTTCTACTTGTGATATTGTCTTTACATTCTGGATACAAGCAGCCTCCTTGATCCTATAGGGAAAGTGCCTAAGTAGCAACCTTACCACATCACTTTCCTCCTTCAACCCATCCAGATATTTACACACTAATACCTGCCCTAAAAAGTATTCGGTCATGGTGGAGCTTCCTTTAGGGTTATATTTACCACACACTACTCCCTCACGATGCTGCGACTGAATAACCTCATTCCAGAACTTTTCACAGAATTTCATTTTAAAGTCATTGATATCAGTAAACTTGTCTCTGTAGACAGCAAACCAATTCCTCGTTTCCCCCACAAACACTTGTTCTAAAATTTCAACTACCTGGCACCACTCAATACTACCATTTTCCAACCTCTCCCCGAATTTATTTTCTATAGTGTCCATGAACTCCATTGGGCACCCCTGTTGATTGCTGAACTTACCCAGTTCTAACTCCCTGTGTGTGCTATTCACAAAAACTGGCCTATTCTGACTATTTTCTTGCCTGATCCTAGCTTTTAATTTTAACTCTAATTCTGCGATTTTCTCCTCAGCCTTCCTCTCAATACTGTTTACTGTTAATTTAATGTTTCCTTCTGATTCTTCTACTTTATCATATAGCTTTGCTTGTTTCTCCTCAATCTTGCTAATGCTCTCTCTATTACTCTCTCTTAAATCATTTACTTCTGCAACTATTTGTGAGTGGACTTTCTCAATTCTACCCCCCAGCTGTTCCTTAACCTCTTTAGTAGCTACCTGAATTTTGTCAATTTCTCCCCCCAATTGCTTTTTGACCTGCTGTGTTTCCAGTTGCACTAGTTCTTTTAAATTTTCTGCCTGTGTACTGATTCTAATTTCCAACTCCTCCTGTACTTTTCCTAATTTTCTGTCTACATCTGCAATAATCTCTTTAGCCTTTTCTTCCATCACCCCCCTGATCTCACCTCTAATCAGTTCGAATTTGTCACTCATTTCCCTACTGTTTTGTTCTAATTTAGCATTTAAAGTTTCAGTACTCTCTCTATTTTCCTTACTGTTTTGTTCTAATCTGGCGTTTAAAGTTTCATTACTCTCTCTATTTTCCCTACTGTTTTGTTCTAATTTAGCATTTAAGGCATCTGTACTTTCTTTATTTTCCCTACTGTTTTGTTCTAATTTAGCGTTGTTTTGTTCTAATTTTGCATTATTCTGTTCTAATTTTGCATTTAAGGCATCACTACTAACTTTGTTCTGATACATGAACTCGAGAAGTAAAGTTTTTAATTCTGGTTGGCCGCCTACACTCCCTGTTTCAGTATCGGGATTTACCTCCACTACCCCGGTACTACCATCACTCGACAAACTGCTCGTATCATCACTCTCCCGTTGATGACCACTACGTAACCTCATCTGTCTTTCTTTCTCATCCCCCATAATGATATACACTGATACAGACAAATAACCCCCAAAATACAGGCACAGAAATATATACCCTTCTCCTTCCACAAATGTTATTAGGTTTTCAGCCCCAAGTTGTCGGCGACAAATGAAACGTTTTGCTAGCCCCTAACTGTTGGGTGAGAAATGTAACTGTTTACCTTTGCCTAAGCTATGTTGTTTTAATGGGCGCCAAGACCTCAACGCAATGTTGAAATCTAAATTTGTATTTAACAACGTCTAGCTCTGGCAGAACACATTCAAGACTCTATTCACTCAGATCGTGGTATGATTTGATCATTAACCCAACAAACAATTGTATCAGGAGAAGGAATTGGTCTATATCTAATGCTACCTACTGAAAGCAAAGATTGCATTGTAAAAGAAATGAATTTATTATATAAAACAAGTATAGCAAAATTAATAATAATTGTACCCACAAGTTACCTTCAGAAACACTAAGAGAGAAAACGATAAATAATAACAGAGAGCAACTAGGGTATGTGTGTGGAACGGCTGGACAAATTACCATACCCAGGTTGCATTTAAATTGAGAGAAGAGCACTAAAACTAAACTTGAAGAAAACACGAATCACATTTCATAACATTAAATATAATTGAAGGAAAGAACATCTTTACATGCATGTTAAAGAAAAAGATGTAACATAAAAGGTAAAAAATAGAACAAACAAAATAATAATCAAGAAGCAAGGAACCAATAAAAATTAAGAAGGAGATGGAATTTAATTACCCAATTTCAATGAAGAAGTCCCATTATGCGAGAACCAATTATACTCTACATCAGTAGAATTAGATTCCGAAAAAAAATATACATTAACATCGTATAGGTTCGAAGAATGACAAGTTCAAACCACCAAGAAGATATCTCTTGGAAATTAATAAGATAATTCTTGAAATCTATTAGTTACTCAGGAGCAAAGGCAAGGTACGTGCGTACGGCATGAAAATTCAATATGAATGACCTCAAGTCGACATGAAAAATTAATTACATTGTTTCCGAGAAAAACGAGATCGGATAACAATCCCGGAGAGTATCCAGGCAACGGACCATGGAAAAAATAAAAATACATATCATAAGTGGTGATATTTTAAACAGAGTCTTTAAGAGACCACGCTAACGAGACGAGGAAAAGGAAAATTAACTGTTACGAAAAAAAAAATTAAGGTTAGGAAAATTCCTCGCTCAAAACAAAATGAGATCTGAACATTACACAGCACGGCACGTCAGAAAAAAAGATAAAACACAACCCTCCCAAAATACATACAAATAAGTGTATTACATCAAGTTAAAAATAAGGTATTGGAACTTTCTCTTCATGCTTAGGCCTACTCGGTTCTACAAATCAAGTGACTTACTAACGGCAAAATAAATGCCAACTGCGCTAAGATAATTATTCAACAGCTCAAGACTGCAACATATAAAATATGTAGAATAACACCAACACAAATACTCGTATCGACGACCAATTCACATTTTCAGGTCACAAATAGTTCCAATAACTTTTAACACAAACAAACCTTAATAAAGAGATGTATTCCTGTAGCCAAACTTCATACATTGCGTTTTCTTCATGTCTACATATTTAATCCGATGACAGAGATTTCTCAACGGTGGGCGGTAAATGTAAATCACGTAGAGACGAAATTATATCGGGGAAAGGAAGTTTACCTGGCCTAAGGCCAGATAATCCCCGTTTTACACCAGAGATTTAGTTCTCACATCTTTCCTTCTTGCAAGAATTCCTTCAACTTCATTTGTTTATCTCAACAACCAGAACAAAATGGCCGCCGTTCGGGCTCGAACGGAGCCGATCGTGAGACCTCGTGTTCTCCAAAACTTAAGTGCCAACATTAGCCACACGAGCGAGCCATCGACAAGACAGACACGCTGAAGGTTGCCGGCTCACTAGTTCGGACAGTCACCAATAGATACCGTGAAGATCAAGTTTGCAGCAGCAGCCGCCCGCGGATACGACTGGAATGCACGTTAATATTTATTAACGGGTCATCTCTCCCCCACACAATGCTGGACAATAGGCAACAATTGTTCACAAGTTTATGGTTGGGGGTAAAAGATACACCGAGAAAATATGACCTGAAAACATACATCAGTTCTCACAACACCTAGTACACCAAACTGATCGTTCCATGATTAGATACACCCAAGTTTTTTCATGCATCTGAAAATCACCAACATGCGTAAAATTCCAACTCTTACTTGGCAGTAGTACAATCTTTTTTTGGATACAATAAAATACAGAAATAAGTCTTCATAGGATGGAGGAGACTCGGTCATTCTCAGTGCTGAGGTCACGGCTTAGCATCACGACGTCCGGGCCCTGGACATTCGCGACAGTCACAACGCTCTTCAAACAGGATGACGATATCACCAACATTTGATCTGAAATCAAATCGTACTCCGACAGCAATGGTCCATTTCTTTCTTCATCACACTTTTTGATTAACATCAGTTACGACAAGTCCATAGTTAAACATGATTTAGGAAAAATTTTGGCTACAGAATATACATAACTAAGTTTTAACTAAGGTTTCCCCATCAAATTTTTGAGATTCCTCGCTTTTACAAATTTAAAATACAACTTTATGATCATTAATTTGAAACATCACAACCTCTCTTAACATGAGACATATGCACCCTAAATATTTTCTTTTTCTGAGGGTCCTTTACAAGTAATGTCACCGGAGTGATAAAACTTATAATTTCACAAGGGCCACGGAATCTTGTGACTAGCTTGCCAGATTCTCTAGAACCAACTTCCTTAACAGAAAAATTCTTGACAAAAACCATGTCCCCAATCTGAAGTGACGTAGGTTTACGTCCTTTATTATACCTCTGCTGTAGTTTCTCGTGTGCCACCTTCATATATGTTTTAGCCCTTTTCCAAATAGAACGTACGTTCTCATTCATGACTTTATCAGGCAACAATTGATTAATAGTCCACAAATTAGATATAGGGGAATTTGGGACGAAGGAGAACATTAAATTGAAAGGGGTGGTACGATGAGATTCATGCACCGCCGTGTTGAACGAATAAGTCAACCAAGGAATGCAACTGTCCCATAATCTATGGTCCTTATGATGGTAAGCAATTAACGCAGCTCGAAGATTCCTGTTCACCCTCTCAGCATACGATCCTTTAGGATAATAGATAGAAGATGTCACATGGGAAATGGATAACTCGAAACAAAAATTGCGGAAAACATGTGATGTAAAGCATTTCGCGTTGTCTGATACCAAAAATTGGCAGGGGCCAAAAACAGCAAAAATATGGTTAAGACATTTAATTACCGTTTCAGTGGTAGCTGAACGAGTTGGGAACAACCAGTTAAAACGACTGAAGCCATCCGTACAAACCAGTACAAAACGGTTACCCAGCTTCTACAGCGGCATCGGGCCGACAAAATCTACAAACAATCTTTCCATTGGTTTATCGGAAAGTTGAGACGATAACATTCCAACCTTAGTGTTAGGAGATGGTTTTGCCAATTTACATGTTGTACAATTATTTACCAGTCTTCTGATGTCACCATCCATACCCTTCCAGATAAAATTTTGCCTCACCTTTAATCTGGTCTTATATACTCCTAAATGTCCACCGATAGGAGACTCATGAAAGTATTTAAAGATCTCGCCTACTAAAACAGTGGGAAGAACAATCTTAGGTGTTCTATCAGAACGGGCCAAACAACACAAGATTCCATTCCTTAATGAATATGGTTTTACAACTTCACCAACCTCTAATTTTCTTATAATCTCACTTAGAACTGGATCTTCCTTTTGATATTCAGATACATCCCGAAACAACATGGGACAGTTAGACAGAATTACGTTTGACATGTTATGTTCCAAAATTGCGTTACACTTCACATTTTCCTCAACCTCAACATTAGTGTCACCATACATCCGACTTAAACAATCAGCGATGACATTTTCACTCCCTCGGATGTGACGTACAGAGAACTTAAAGGAAGAAATTCGAGTGGCCCAACGAGCTATTCGACCAGTTTTCCTAGGTCTGCCAAGAACCCAACTCAAGGCTTGGTTATCTGTTTCTAACTCGAAGGGTACATGTTCGATATACAACTTGAACTTTTCAAGAGCATCCATGACGGCCAAACCTTCGAGTTCATAAACAGAGTAATTTCTTTCTGCATCATTCAGAGTGCGGGAAGTGTACGCAATAGGTAATCTACCTTTTCCATGGTCTTGTAGTAACACTGCACCAACAGCACTATTGGAGGCATCCGTTTGCACAATAAAGGTTTTGGAGAAATCAGGGATGGACAAAATAGGTGCATTTATCAAAGCTAATTTCAAATCTTCAAATGCTGCTTCTTGCGAAGGACCCCAAACAAAATTAACTCCCTTCTTCCTCAACATATTTATAGGAGCAGCACGCTGAGCGAAATTGTTAATGAACTTACGGAAATAGTTCATCATACCGATGAACCTTGATACACCTTTAACATTCTTAGGGGGCTTAAAGTCACGAATCGCTTGGGTTCTCGAATGATCCACAGAAATTCCAGACGATGTTACGATATGTCCCAAAAATGAAATCTTGGGTTTAGCAAAGGAAACTTTAGATGGTTTTACGGTAAGACCAGCTTTCTTTAGACGAGACATAACCTCACCAATATGTTCCAGATGATCATCAAAGTTCTCACTGAATATGACTACGTCGTCTAAATAATGATACACAAACTTGAACTTGATTCCATCAAATACCATATCTAGCAATCGGCTTAGGATGGCCGCACCCGTGGAGATCCCAAATGGTAAACGGTTAAAATGAAAGAGATTCCAGTCAGTGGAGAAGGCTGTTAGATGTTTAGAATCTTCAGTTAATGGAATCTGAAAGTACGCGCGATTCAGATCTAAAATCGTATACCAGTTAGCACCCCTAAACCATGCAAAGCAAGATCTCAGATCAGGAAGCGGGATGGACTGCTGAATAACCTTTTTATTAAGAGCTCGATAATCAACAACTGGGCGAAATTTACCGTCAGATTTAGGCACCAAGAAAATAGGTGACGAATACGAGGAAGTAGACTTACTAATGATCCCTTCATCTAACATCTCGTCGATTATCTCTTTCAAGATTTTCATCTTGGGAGGGGCTAGTCTATACGGTGGCGAACTGACTGGAATATTATCAGAAACAACAATCTTGTATTCCAATAGATTGGTCACCCCTAACTTATTCGTCAAAACCTCAGGGAAGGATGAACACAGTTCACGAAGTTTATCAGCTTGGTCAGGTTTAAGATTTTCAAAATTAAACTCCTCAATGGTGTCAGAACCAGATATAACTTTGGAGGAATTCACTCCGGAAAAACTAAGACAAGGCTTGAAGTTTAATTTTAAATTAGGCTTAAAACGAAACCAACATGACCTGTTTCTAAGGTCTAGTAACAACCCAACATGAGACAAAAAATCAGCACCCATAATGGCGTCGCAAGATAAATTATTTGCAACCCAAAAATCATATCTCCAAGTGAAATTTAAAATGCGGATCTTTAAGTTTACCAATCCTAAAACTTCAAGACTAGAACAGTTCGCTGACACAAAATTGTTCGGTTCTTTAATAAGTTTTCCAAATTTGCATACTGACCTCATATTTTCAAACCAGTTTTTACTTAAAAATGATTTCACACTACCCGAATCGATCAGAGAAGTAACAGGTTCGTTATTTACCCAAATATCAATAAATGGGGAACAATGTTTAGAAACTTCAGAAATGCGACTACATAACCTCACTTTAGGTTTAAGACTTCTGACATCGTCAAAATAATTATTTACCTCCATAGAATTTATTTTAGAACTATTTGACGCATGGCAATCCGAAGAAGTCTCCTTACGATTTAGTCATGGGTTATGTTTAGGTCTCCTCGTACACCATTTAGCAATATGTTGAAATGATCCACAAGTATCACATCTTCTCCTGTTATTCGACGTGCGATTACCCGAATCGAAGGAATTTCTATTTTGGAAACGAGGGCCTTGCGAGCTATCATAACAGATAGGATTTCCAGAATCCTGAGATAGATTAGAATTAAAATTAGGTGGAGGAACATTGGCAACTCTCAAGGAATCGGAATGTTTGATAATACCCGAATTCAACACAAATCTGTTTAAATCAGAGAAATTTACGGGAATACTGCATGTTGTCAAGTATGACCTGCTTTCTGGATTAATCCCTTCCAATATAGAAGCCACAATTTGTTGTTCACTTAATTGTACAGAAAAAACTCTAGCATAAGACTTGATATCAGTTACATAATCATTTAAAGACTCTTCGAATCTCTGAACTCTATAGAAAAAATTATGCATCAGCATACTCAAAGCACGACTAGGAATAAATGAACTTAATATTTCACGATGAAATCGATCAATGGAATAACAACCTTCCATGGCTACAATTAACTTTTCTCTCAATAAACCAGAGGTATAAGGAAAGATCAGGTTGAAAATTTGACTATCAGGACACCCAAATCTTACAGCATTGTCAGCAAGGTCAATAAATTGCTTTAAAAATTTTATTAGCAGGTTAGCATCGTTACCGTTGCACATCTCTAGATTTTGGATGCAAGCATTTAAAGGATGAGGTACACTACCAAACTTAATTCCCATTTTAAACTCCCCACGAGTATTATTATTTACATTAGATGACACATGTTCTAAATTAATAGGATTTTCAGAACATAGGGGCGATAATCTTTCATCATTCGACCTAGCATTTGATAAATTACCCCTAACCTGGTTGCTCGCAGCACCAGAAATGGACACATTAGCAAAGGAAACATTTATATCATCAAGATTTTCAAGGTTATGACGTGATGAGGTCGACCCTGTTCTGACATTGCTACACTCAGACCTAACCTCAGATATTCTGCACGCACTTGGATAGTTTTCCTGATTATACATAGTTGCAGGTTCACTATGATTCGACAAAGATCCACCAAAACTTCCTAAATTGCTTTCAACACTGATATTATGCACCAATTCGTTCAATCCACTAATAGAAGGAACCCCTTCATTTGCACACACATCAGGGTTAACACTCGCACTCTCACTATTATTTGGGAATAACGCAAAAAAAGCAATCAACAAGTTTAGCACGCAGAGAAATTAATTTTAAATGGAATTCAGGATCTCTATCCTGCCAAACTTCTATTAAATCACGAAGGCGATGGTACCAATGTGAACAGCGGACCTTAAATCTGATAAGTCGAGAACTAGACGGAGCACAGTCAGAGTTTAACGAATGAAAAACCACAATTAAACTTTCAACAGATGGTACAATAAGGGACTTACCTAACGTCCAGTCAAATTTCCTCCAGTTTGGTACACGTACAGGATTATCCGAAACTGCATTCAGTAATATCAGATCCTTTTCCCTATTTCCAGAGGAAGTAGAACCTCTAATCAGGAGTTCATAGATAATTTCTTCTTTGGTCAAACTGTAAGCTGCCCTAAGATTCCGTTGCTCCATTTATAGTCGACATGAAACATAAAATCACATAGGATTAATACAAGATTTTTTCAGAATAAGTAACCCTTTTATGCCTATGCTTTCTCCAAGTCAAACCCAGTACACATTCTCTCAACAAAATACAAGGTGGAAACAAAACCACGCGACTAGGTACCAAAATATGTACCCACAAGTTACCTTCAGAAACACTAAGAGAGAAAACGATAAATAATAACAGAGAGCAACTAGGGTATGTGTGTGGAACGGCTGGACAAATTACCATACCCAGGTTGCATTTAAATTGAGAGAAGAGCACTAAAACTAAACTTGAAGAAAACACGAATCACATTTCATAACATTAAATATAATTGAAGGAAAGAACATCTTTACATGCATGTTAAAGAAAAAGATGTAACATAAAAGGTAAAAAATAGAACAAACAAAATAATAATCAAGAAGCAAGGAACCAATAAAAATTAAGAAGGAGATGGAATTTAATTACCCAATTTCAATGAAGAAGTCCCATTATGCGAGAACCAATTATACTCTACATCAGTAGAATTAGATTCCGAAAAAAAATATACATTAACATCGTATAGGTTCGAAGAATGACAAGTTCAAACCACCAAGAAGATATCTCTTGGAAATTAATAAGATAATTCTTGAAATCTATTAGTTACTCAGGAGCAAAGGCAAGGTACGTGCGTACGGCATGAAAATTCAATATGAATGACCTCAAGTCGACATGAAAAATTAATTACATTGTTTCCGAGAAAAACGAGATCGGATAACAATCCCGGAGAGTATCCAGGCAACGGACCATGGAAAAAATAAAAATACATATCATAAGTGGTGATATTTTAAACAGAGTCTTTAAGAGACCACGCTAACGAGACGAGGAAAAGGAAAATTAACTGTTACGAAAAAAAAAATTAAGGTTAGGAAAATTCCTCGCTCAAAACAAAATGAGATCTGAACATTACACAGCACGGCACGTCAGAAAAAAAGATAAAACACAACCCTCCCAAAATACATACAAATAAGTGTATTACATCAAGTTAAAAATAAGGTATTGGAACTTTCTCTTCATGCTTAGGCCTACTCGGTTCTACAAATCAAGTGACTTACTAACGGCAAAATAAATGCCAACTGCGCTAAGATAATTATTCAACAGCTCAAGACTGCAACATATAAAATATGTAGAATAACACCAACACAAATACTCGTATCGACGACCAATTCACATTTTCAGGTCACAAATAGTTCCAATAACTTTTAACACAAACAAACCTTAATAAAGAGATGTATTCCTGTAGCCAAACTTCATACATTGCGTTTTCTTCATGTCTACATATTTAATCCGATGACAGAGATTTCTCAACGGTGGGCGGTAAATGTAAATCACGTAGAGACGAAATTATATCGGGGAAAAGAAGTTTACCTGGCCTAAGGCCAGATAATCCCCGTTTTACACCAGAGATTTAGTTCTCACATCTTTCCTTCTTGCAAGAATTCCTTCAACTTCATTTGTTTATCTCAACAACCAGAACAAAATGGCCGCCGTTCGGGCTCGAACGGAGCCGATCGTGAGACCTCGTGTTCTCCAAAACTTAAGTGCCAACATTAGCCACACGAGCGAGCCATCGACAAGACAGACACGCTGAAGGTTGCCGGCTCACTAGTTCGGACAGTCACCAATAGATACCGTGAAGATCAAGTTTGCAGCAGCAGCCGCCCGCGGATACGACTGGAATGCACGTTAATATTTATTAACGGGTCAATAATAATAAGTTTAAAATTTAAATTGGAGCGTTGCGATTTTAATATTACCGATAGAAAATTACGTGAAAACGGAGTCTGATAAATTATTGATTTTACTCTTATTCCCAAGCTATGAAGTTACTGAAATATGAAATATAAAACCAAGAGAAATGAGAGATTGCGTATTTCTGCGTCATTAGCGCTTACCACTGGAAATGCCCGAAGCCTTTCCCTCGTACTGGATGATGCTGTGAGCTTCCCACAGTCTCCTGGATGTCGTCATCTTCGTCGATGTTTGATGAGATTCTGGTAGATTAGATAATTCTATGGTCCGTACCTCGGACCCAAACACTCGTACAACCGCACTGGTTAAGTTTTACAAAAGTTAGTCCTCCAATCCACGGAACATCGGAGCGATTCCCGCGTACAACCGTACTCGTTAAATTCTATACAGATCGTCGCTAACTCCACCGAACATCGGAGCCACTCGCACGCGCATCCATACTCGTCAAGTATTTCACAGATTGTCCTCGTACCACGGCGCGTCGAACGATATATGCACACGTCGGCTCCCCCACCATGGTACCGACTTCCAGCTTACGTGGTCTCCCTGATTGGCTGAGCACGCCACTACTTCCCCTCCTCTGGTTCATTACACACGGCGCGCGAATGAAGAAGTTGATTTCCGTTCCATATATTCGCCTTTTCTTGACGATGCGACCCAGCCTTGCGTAATACTTCCTGACAAGATTAAGCTTGAATTTGAATTCCCCGTGACTCATCTCTCTCAAATACCCTAACTGACAAAACTCCGTAAAATTCCGTAATCAGATAATTTTCTATGATATCGTCGTTCGTAATAATTTGCTTGATAGCGTTTTCTAAGACATAGAAAACCTATCTGTATGCTTATAATTTTTATAAAATGCTCCGAAAATATCTTAATAATAATTATAATAAATTAATAATAATAATAAATTAACATGAAAAATTCTCTTGGCTGAACCATTTGCCGCGTAAATAAATATAGAATGGCTTCCTACTGACTTATGCCAGTTGCATAAAAACCCCTCGAAAAACACGTTACAAGTAATTGGGATTATATTGTTTTGACCGACTGTAAAGTTGCAATATCAATTTTTGTCTTAGTCTGGTATTAGCAAGAAGCTTTTGCCCTTTGGTAAGTGCTCTTATAGCAGGCGATGATATGTTTCAGTGGCTCTGGACAGAATGGTGTGTCAGCTGAGGTACGTTTGCCAGGTGGTATTTTCTGTCTTCTCTCTCATGTGGAACGTTCTTGTAGCTGTCGTCCTCATATCAGTCTGTCGCACTCATACCATAGGTAAGTTATTGTCTCTTCTGATATCTTAACCTTTTGAACTCCATTACCCTTAGCATATGCTTCCTGCTCCACTCCTAATTAATTTTTGCACCATGACAAAAGGGTAATTTGAATATCATGTTGGATGGAAGGAACTTGCAGGAAGTTGATCAGTTCCAATACCGTCGAAATGGTCGTTGCTCAGCGGAAATTACCGAAAAGATTCAGAAGGGAGTTAATTTGTTTCACCAAGTCAGGAATCTCCTTTTGGGACAGCCAAATTCCTTTAATATCAAAAATAAACATTGTATAAGGCCTACTTTGTGTAAGCCTCCGTGGCTTAGGCGGCAGCACGCTGGCCTCTCACCGCTGGGTCCGTGGTTCAAATCCCGGTCACTCCATGTGAGATCTGTGCTGGACAAAACGGAGGCAGACAGGTTTTTCTCCGAGTACTCCGGTTTTCCCTGTCAAAATTTCATTCCAGCAACACTCTCCGCTATCACACTCTCCACTATCATTTCATTTCATCTGTCATTCATTTAATCATTGCCCCAGAGGAGTGCGTCAGGTCTCGGCAACCGGCACAGTTCATATCCTCGCCGCTAGGTGGGGGCTTCATTCATTCCATTCCTGACCCGGTCGGAGACTGGAAGCAGGCTGTGGATTTATTTATTTTATAAGGCCTACTTTGTACCAACAACAATATATGGCCAGGAAACGTTCACCATTAATTGGGATAACAGCAGACTTCAGGCTGGGGAAATGAAATTTCTGAGGACAATGCTTCAGAAAACGAGATGTGATATCATCAGGAATTAAGAGATCCGTGAAGACATATTAGTGAAACCACTTAAGGAAACTAAAGCAACTTTAAGGTTGAGATCGTTCGGTCACTTGAAGAGGATGGACCTAAAGAGAGTAGCACGGAAATGGTTTGATAAGGACATAAAAGGAAAGCAACGTAGGGGAAAACCTAGGACACGATGGATCTCCCAAATTAAAGATGATCAGGAAGATAGAGGAGTGGAATTGTGTACGGTTGAAGAAGAATTATTGTTCTTACAGGAGACGGCTAAATGATGAATGAAAGAAACTATGAACAGCGGTAGGAACTGCAAAACAATCTAACACAAAATATAGTTATGTTATATGAAATATATTTCCAAGTTAGTTGTTGGTTCATCATCGTCACTGCCACTGCCCACTCACTAACTGTTCTAAAATATCCAGTTTCGTGAGCGAAGAAGAAGGAGACGCCATGTTTACATTCAATCTATATAGGCCTAATCAGTAAAATGGTCACAAACATTCGAGAATAACGAAGGTTAAAAATTCATTTCAATTCCTGCAAACTATAGTAAATAGGGAAAGGTGTTCTCTTGGAGACCACTAGATGGCTCCTCAATACCGGAATACAACACAGAAGTTATACGAGCGCTGTAAGTACAATCTATCGTCATGTCGTGTGGGACTCGACATCGGAACGGAAGTTGAATATTTTAATGTCGATCCCCACGCGACATAGGAGAGCAAAAGGTTAAATATAGAAGAATCCACTTTGTAAACACTCACTTGGAAGAGCTAACAAGGAATGATATAATACATAATTCCTTGCTTATAGACTGCGATTGCGAATCACACTTGGGACAACAAAGTGATAATATCGTCACACAGTAGAGTCTTGATTAACCAAGGTTCCGTGTCAACCGAGCATGACCTGGATGTGTAAATACATTAGTTTTGCTATTGGACAACGTACCCACTCATCCTGACGAATGTGAATTGGTTAGCGGTGATATAAGAGCTCTTTTCTTTCCCCCTAATGTCACCTTGACCAAGGGGTTATGGAGAATGTGAAGCGTCATTACCAACAAAGACTCTTAAACAAATTGCTTGAAGATTTGGAAAATAATGTAACAGTTGTTGATAAGGAAAATAAACCTTAATGTAATTTTCTGGTTGGGCGAATCATGGACTGACGTCAAACAATCTACGTTACAGAAACGCTGGAGAAATGTCACTTCAGAAAATGAGGACTTGGGGTCTTCTGAAAATGGAGACAGTTCAGATAATGAAGACAATGTGCCACTAGACCATCTTTTAATTCAACTTCTGTTGCTGAAACCATCACGGAGAAAGATGAGAGCGATTTGTTGAATGATGAACAGTGCAAATTTTCCGATGAAGCAATCGCAAATTTAGTGTCACGAATCAACCAGTGACGATGAAGATGACGACACGCCAAGTGATGTACGACTGGAAACCAAAATCAGTCATACTGACGGATTGTGCACTATCGAGAAGGCACTGCTCTACGCAGAACAACAAGAAGGCACAACACCAGTTGACATCATTATATTACGTCGTCTGCGCAGTTTGGTGGCCAATAAACGAGGCAGCGCAATCAAACAGAAAACTGTAAAGGACTCTTTCAAACATATGTAATTTTAGAGGTGGGTGTACATTATGTAGTGAACTTCGTATACTTTCTTATGTAAATAATTAGTTCTTTTGTATGTTTTGAGCCAATCCAAAAATAGTACCACTGCTTTCATATGTTTTGGTTTTTAAAATGATTTTCCTTAATCACTTTCTGAGTATCCGTGTTAACAGAGGATTTGGTTATCCAAGGTGGCTTCTCATTACCTCGGTTAATCAACTACTGTATTTCAACATGAGAGGATACGCTTAAATACATTCTTCCATTAATTTAAGGACAACCTTAACAGAAGCCCCCAAAATACAACATGGAATTTACAGTAGAAGACAACAAGACGAGATAAATTTTAACCGTAACATGTGCTTGAGCCTTCAGTCTTTTGACTGGATTGATGCAGTTGTCCATACCTCCCTGTCCTGAGCTAATTGTTTCATCTCCACATAGCTACCACACCCTACATCCAAGGCAATCTGTTTAACATATTCTAACCTTGGTCTATCCCTACAGTTCTTGTCCTCGACCCTTCCGTTCATAACTAACTTTGCTATTCCTGAGTGTCTTAGTATGTGTCCTACCAACCTATCTTTTCTCATTAGCAGTCGCCAGAAACATCTCTCCTCACCCACTTGTCTTAATACCTCATCGTTTGTAACCCTATCTACCCATCTGATCATCATTCTCCTGTAACAACACATTTCAAATGCTTCAATTCTCCTCTTTTCTGCTGCACGGCATTCTATATCTCCGAAACTATTACTGATATCACCCTGAAACTTTGTACGGTGATAAAGATGTTCACCTATGAGACTTTCAAAAACCTGGTAACTGCAAAACCAACATGGCGGCCAAGCGAAGTTGAAACATTTTAATGGACTTTTCTTGTGATTTAACCATCTGAGCGCAGTGGAATATAATATAGTAAATGTTTATACATATTGTAATGCACTAGCATCTAATTTAGTACAATTTGTTTACATAACCTCAAGATGGTGGCTGTGCAAAATTTTAAAACTGAGCTTTTATTTCTTGTGTCATAATAATGCGCTGGAAGTAAGAGTAATAATTTTCCTTTAATGGTACATAACTCTTTGGCCTATACATACAGTATAACAATCCAATATGGCAACCATATGAAATATTTCGACGGTTCTCAATATCTACGAATCTTCTACAGCAATCAAACTGAATTTTTTAATGTTCATAGAGGCTATGAACATAAGTTCACCTATAGAACTTTCAATAACCTAGTGAGCACAAATCCAACATGGCGGTGACACGAAGTATACATATTTAAATAGACGTTTCTCGCGATTCAACCATCCGAGTGTAGTGAAATTTGGTACGGTAATTGCTTATACAAATGTTAATCCACTGGCTTATAATTTATTTCAATTGTTTTCATAACCACAAAATGGCAGCTGTGCGAAATTTTCAAATCTCGTTTTTACGTCTTGTGTCCTAATCATGCGATTCAAGTTTGAATACTACACGTACACAATAATCTTCATGTAATAGTACATAACTCTAAGACTTACATAAAAATCCAACACGTCGACCATCCGAAATATTAGACGGTTCTCAATATCTACGAATCTATTACAGCAATCAAACTGAAATTTTGTATGTTGATAGAGGCAATTAACATAAGTAGGATATATGAAAATAGGCTTTAGTTCTTCACGGAACTACTTTTTTTTTTATTTATTTAAATACATGAATAACCACTTTCATAAATGGTTTTGTAAGGACGTCCATTTTTATTAGAATTGAAAATTCAAAATTGTTACTCTTAGAGTTAAGTTTTTTTTATTTATTTACACTGTTTACGCCCACATTGGAGCACCAAAAATCAAACCTTATATACAAAGTCTTCAAATACTAAGTTCAGTTCTTAATTCTTGATAATTTTTTCCTTTCCCAATACTTCTTCCTGGAAAATCTTGCAGCCCGTTCTTCTGCAGATATAACATATTGCTCACGCTGTGAAAGTTTGAATGTTAGTCGAGTGTATTTGTAATTCCGAAGCCGTTTCTCCTCTCTATGTTCAATTTGATACTTAGTAATTTTCAATTCATCTAAATCCATTTGTATTTCTTTAAATCATGTGATTTTTGTTTTACTGTTCCAAAAGAAGTCAAAAAGTTGTTTCAGGAGTCTAGTATTTGGCAAGCGGGATAAGTGTCCAAAAAACGCATTCCTGTGTTTTCGTATTGTGTCAATGATAGATTCATTTTCCTTGTAAAGTATTGAATTGGGCAAAAGTCTCCACTGGCCCTCAACCTGGTGTTTTTTATTGAGTATTGTCCGAATAATCCGTCTATCAACTTTCTGTAGTTTGTCAGTTGTTGATCGGGTGTTTAGTTTAAATAAAGTTTCACTTGCATATGTTGCTTCTGGCTTAACGACGGGGAAGTAATGTCGAAGTTTAGCATTAATCGAAAGGGACTTATATGTTGGCCAGGTAATCTGTTGTGCTCGTCGCAAGTTTAGTGTCTACTATCTATTGATGCTCCATCATTGGCATTCCAAGTGTTCTTTCCGTAAAGGATGCCCTATTTAGTGTATAGTAAGTTAAAGCAAAGCGACTCATGCTGATAAGGGTTGGAAACATGTTACAACAATAATGCATTATAACATTATAGTATTAACAGGTGACCTTAGTAAATTTAATTAATGTGAAGTTAATACATATATGCAACAGATCATCCATTATGGTTAATGTGTTTGCTTCATATAATACATACTGTAGAACAGGACTGACCAGCTTACGGCCCGCGAGACGATTTTGTCCGGCCCGCATCCGCGTCTTGTCGCCAAAACTTTGAAACAACTAAAGCCAACTACCAAAGGTCGTTGACTCACTGATGAACACTTAAAATCCTTATTAATGGAGGGGCAGATGACCTCGTAGTTCCGCCCCTTAAAACAGCAATAACTAACTAACCTACCTTATTAATGATTGGTACAACTAAGTTCGATCCTAAGTGAAGAGAAATTTTAAGTACTGGTACAAAGCTTTTCCAGTCGTCGCACTAAACTAAATTAACATGAACTTAATTTCATAATTGTGTCAAATGAACATAAATACTCCCTCTTTGTCATTCATGCTGTATGAGTGTATTGAATATCATCGTACTTCTATTTTAAAGGGATTTGTTAAAAAAAAAAATTAAAGTTTTTATCCACTATAAATAAATATAGAAAACGGCAACAATACAAAAAAACTAAGCTCAGACAGCCACAAAACTCACCATTTTGCACCTATATTTATAAAAAATATCCATACCCTTCAAAACCCCCGGAGTGTTATTGGCCCGAGAGGCCCCCCCCCAACTATTTACAATGTGGCCTTAAGTTAAAAATGTTTGGGCACACCTGCTGTAGAAGACAGATGGAAAACAGCAACTGTTTGAACACAAAAGATTGACACCATACATATGTGTTTACCCCTTATTATTCCTGTTTCTAGGGGGTTGGGGATGAGATGCAATGAATTTGTATGTGCCAGATGGTTTTCTCGGTTGTGCCCTTTGATGCCTTAGTTTAGGGGCTGCGACAACACGGTCATGTAGCCCCGTGTACTTTGGGTGTGTATAGAATCTGTCTGATAACCGGTATTAATTGCCATGGTGTTATGGCCATGATACAATCCGTGCCTGCAGCTGTATGTGGTGTAACCAACAAAAGATTTGGGAGAAGAAAAAAAGAAAAAAAAAACGAACTCTTCTTCTTCTTCTTCTCCTGCTTTTACGGCCTCATTGGACCACTTCAGTCAATCATTTCTTGGTCCTCTTCTTCAGTAAGTTTTCTTTCCCAATTGCCCTGTTGCTTTTCATTCGCTCTGATCTTCTCAGGCATTCCTCATCTGTTAAAGCCGCAGTAGTTAACAGGGACGTAAAAGCAATAACATTATTATTAATTCATCTGTAAATACCCTTTATACTGTATTACGTTTGTCTATTTTTGCCTGAAATCTTATTTTTATATCTTTCAGGTTTTTTATTTTTTTTGATTTGTTTTGCAAGTCTTTCAAGGTTATTTCTAATTCTTTCATATCTTCTCTAATTTCCTTAATCCATCCTACTTGTTGTTTCATATTCCAAAGTTTCACTACAATTTTTCTAGATAACCTGGTTTCCGGTGTCCTCATAATCTGATTTAAAAAAAGAAGTAATCTTCATATTGGTTTTATAAAGTTTATGGTCAATACTGTTCCCATGCATATTCAAAAGCTTTCAGCAGTAACTTACAACTGACTTTGTGTGTACTCGGTCAGTATTTGAGTCTGAAGAATATGTATGGTTGTCATTTCAGCAATTCGAAGATTCATCCTCGAATTAGAACAAGATGCCCTAACCCATGATACTCACTTAAATGATGGTCCTAAGGATGTGCCAGATGGTAAGTAGTGTCTTTGTTCTTTTTTATTTTTTTATGGTTTAATTGTTGAAAATATAAATTTATCAGTGATTGTTACTTGATATATTAAGAAGAATAACTACCCACAGGTAGAGGTGTTAGAAAGTGTTCTTATTTTTTTGAAGATTTGTTGATTTAAAATTCAAAAGGTGGTGTTTTGTGTTTTTGTTACTTTTTCGGGGGATGACATGTTAAAATTTGGAAAGCGATAAGGTTTGTACATTAAGTGCATTTAAAAATGTAAACAATTAATAAAACAAAGTAAAAAACAAAACAGCAGGGTAAACCGTTAAACATGGCTATGGAAGAATGAGATAATACTTATATGGAAGTCACATTTTTATTTTACATTCACCATCTCGGAACACATTTCAGTGAATACCTTTTTCAGTTTTATCCAAATACTGCAGTGAAACCATTGGAAGTAGATCATAGTTAAAGTCTCAGCATTTGCAGCTGTCAATTGTCGCCTCCCATCACTTACTATGAGACTGTATTTCGAAAATGACCTTTCAGGATCCACATTTGAACAAGGATACCACACACACTTTAATGCAGCTGTTGGAGTTGCATAGTCTCGGTGAGCAGGCCTTAATCCCATGAGGATCTCTGGAACATTCACATTATCTTCATGACGCAGTTGGTTCTTGATTGCAGTGAGGTAAATGCTGTGAGCCTCTAAAAACTGTTGAGACTCCATCTTCTTAATAAATGGGGCAGTTCTGTGGCAGATACGTTCTTAGGTGCATGCCGAGGATCAAACAATGACCCGATGGCTTCTACAGTCTTCCTGGCTGGATCCGTGGTCCTAAGTCCTGACTTTCACTAGAGCTGACTGGTCAACACACGTAAGCTTGGACTTAACCATTATCTGCATCTTTTGAGGATCGTATGATTGAACATTCCACCATCGCCTAATAGCTTGAGCTTTACCTCAAGGTCATCTAGCTTTCCAGCCAGTAAGTGAATTGTTGGGTACTTAGATCCCTCCAAGAAATTAAGCAAGTCCATAAGAGAGGCACCAACAACAGAAACATACAATGCTTGTAATTTTATAATTTGTATTGTTGAAGTCGATGCTTGTTGGAAAAATTTGACCCCAGAATTTGAATCTTCCAATGTTTTGAAAAATACTACCAGATCTTCCACATGCATGGCCATATACATTGCAACCTGAAACCATGAATTTTATCTTGTACATACAGGCATTGGGAAAGCTAGAATTTCATTCTCTTTTTCTGTGTTTTCATATTTCTCCCTGAGAAATGCAACGTAATTGCATTTTCTTTTACGCGTATTTAAAAAGGCATTCTTTGTCTTTGCTATAGACATGATCATTTCGTCCAGCTAGTTTTCAAATATGCAGCCAATAAGATTGGCTTTATGAGCCCAGCACTGAACATGACATAATTCTTCAATCAGTCCTTGAAGAGTAGTTACACACTTTGTCAAGTAGCATGCTGAGTCCGTAACTACTGTCAATACACGCTCCCATTCAATTTCATAGTAATTCAATGTGTCTAATATCGCATTGGAGCAATTTACGCTATTGGCTGAATCTAGAACAACAGAGGCAGCCAGATGGGTGTTCATTTCAGTTGATGGTACTGATGGACGAAAAAGAATGTTGAAAACACTCCTACCATTCTTGTCAGTTGTTTCGTCACATAGCAGAAACACGTCTTTGTTTTTTATATCTTCCCTAATTTCTTCCCTCCTTCTTTCGCCAATCATGGGGATGTATTTCTGACGAATCTGATTTGCTGATGGTAAATCTCCACTTCCGCGAACGTACTTATTAAACCAAGTACGGATAGCAGGATTGTCTGGTTTCTCTACTGGTATATTAGCTTTCACAAACGCAGTAGTAGTGTCCAAAATAAACCCTTCTTTCATATCCTTCACACGACTGGCATTTGATAATGTTTCTTTGAAGGTGGCCACTCTAGGAACACTAACTTCAAGATGCGAATTTTCTCGGCGTTTTGAATGCTTCTCCGATTTGCAATGTTTGTCTAATGCATCTTTCCTGCGATAATCTAACCAACAATCACAATATTTGCACATAAGAATGCCACAAGAAATTATAAATCCTTCATTCTTATATTCTTTAAGTCTGTCTGTGGCAGAAACTGCTACCTTCGGCATTTTTAAACTCAACTGAGCGATGCCCAGTAACAAACACTGTTATCACACGGTTGACTGTAGTCACGCCAGCATAAAGTCGTAACAACACGCAAAATTTATTTCTGAATTTGTGTCATAATATTTAAATTACGTCGCGTCTCATCTTCCTGTACTGCTAAGTTCGGAACTACTACGACGAACACGTGGTCGCCAACTGATTCACGCAAATAACATACTACCTTCGATTATAATGCACAATTTGCACACTTTTTATTAAATTATATAGAATACTAAGAATTACACTCGCTACCGATGTAACAGGAGGCAAACGTAGTTTACAATATGAACAACTATCACATAACCTTTTGGAAGTAGTCGGCCAAACTATTCACGCCGCGAGATAACAGCTGTTTACCACGGCGCTAAAATCCAACGAGTAACGAGAATATCGGCAGTATTTCGCAATATGGCGTATATCGTAGTATTACCCCTCGCAAAACTATACAATCGATCATTCTCGAATTGAACACCAACCAAATTCGATTATCGGCTTGTGGTCAAGAATGTTCGGATTGGTGTGGGGGAAAAAAAATTGAAAAATGTTTTTTATTTTGCAGATTGCGGTATTTGTGGTGTTATTCACAAAATTCGCGTTTTTTTGCGATGTAATTTCACTCCTGGGCAGCACGAAACATGTAAATACATGGAAATAAAACATCCTAACCTCTAAATATGGCTTTTCGTTTTATCGCTAATTAACAAAAACTAACACCTGGACCCATAGGTAAAACAGGATGGTTTGAAATGGACATGGATTAAAACAAGGGAGTGCACTCTCACCATTGCTATTTATACTGGTGATGGATGATATACTAAAGACAACAAAGGAAGTGTACACAGGTACAAGAAAGAACGTAATCCTATTTGCTGATGATGTTCTTACGAGGGGTGTTCAAATAGAAAGGTATGAATGGTCGTAAAACTGAAACCGGTTGATATTTGAATAGTCAATGGTAATGACAAGAGGAAGGAAAGAAGGAAAAGGGATTGTTAAAATTGGAGATGTAGATCTGGAAGTATTTGGGAAGTGAATTGATGGAAAGTACAAGATTTGTTATGGAGATCAACAAGAGAATACAATGTGGGAGTATTTTCTATCATCAGGTTCGGAGTTTAATTTGGGATAAAGACAAACCACTGAAGGCTAAAGAGATGATTTACAAGGCGTATTACTAGGGACACTCGAATTTCTTGAATGAAATGGTGCTGAATTCTCTAGTAAAAAGAGAAAAAAATATTGAGTAACGAGGGAAAATTCTTGGGTAGGCAATTAAAATTCTTGAGTAGGAAACAAAAATTCTAGGGTAGAAAAGACAAATTCTTAGATAATATGGATCTTAGGGAAATAGAAAGGCAGTCAGTACTTTCAAATATTTATATTGTAACTTGAAAATTATCGGTACAAAAGACAGAAATCGCAAACATTAAAGACAAAAAAGATATTTACAAACTTTACCTCCCTGCTTCCTTTCATGCTTTACATTCATAATGTAGGATGACAGCAATTCCAAATTTGTCACTGTTAGATTAGTTCTGAAATCCGTCAACACACAAGAAAAGTTTGAAAATAATCTTTCACAATTTACATTTGACACTGGAACCCACAGTGCCCTTAATGCACCATCAACAAAGGGTTGATCATCCTCACGCATTGCCTGAAGGGCATCTTCCACCGCTATTTCTGCATTCTTCTTCAGAATATCCTGAAGATCCCTATATGCGAGCACTCCTTCATCAACGGGAATACCCTTCAGTGATGGTATTTTGCTGAATAGGGCCTTCAGTTTGTCTCTTGCTGTAGACCAAGACATTCTGTCCGTAGAAGAGCTCAGACACTGGCTCCAAAAATGTACGGGCTGGGTCCCCCAACATCGGGTTGTCCAACTTCGTATGCATATGGCCTGACATCTTCTTTATTTCCTCCATCGCTCTGCCCCTAAGATTACCTTTCAGGGCATCCAGCTCTTCCTGGACTTTGTTGCTGAACATTCCTGCAGCAACCACTTGTAAATGCTTCTTCAAATTCTGAAGTTTGGGATACACTTCTGCAGCAATTGGTTTGGAATTTGTCTCCAGTCCGAGCAACAAGATCACGCCAGATAAGGCCTATAAGCTCGCGGAATGTGCGCTGTCCGTTCGCGTCAGTGTCATAGCCCGCAGGCATAAAGACGACATATTTTTCTTCTGACAAAGTCGCGCCAGGTTATAAAGTCGCGGCAGCATGTGCAACTGACTGGAGCACAAATACGAATACGCTATGCGACGACATTTTATAAACCTATTTTAGTGTTTGAAAATTGGGGTGCGAAGATTACGCGGTGGTGACGATTATGCGAGGAAATATGGTATTTCTCTAGTTGCGAACAATTTCGCGAGTAAACATAAAAATTTTATATGGAGCCGAAATGTCAAAATTTCGCGAATAGATAGTGTTCCAAATTACATTTAAATTCGTAACATATGTCCTATATGCCTTTCTCCCATCATATTTAACACTTTTGAAAAATTCGCGAATTTCGCAAGTCGCGAAATTTGAGTGTCCCTACGTATTACTTACCAATAATGACGTATGGAGCAGAAACTTAGACGATGACGAGGAGAGATGAAAGTAGAATACAGGCAGCCCAAATGAAATTGCTGAGGAGTATGGTACGGAGAAGACTAGGAGAGATAGTGAGAAATATTGAGAAATGAAAATCACTGTAGAGACATTTGAAAGGAAGTGAATGATAAGCTGGAGCAGAACAGATTGAGATGGTATGGACATGTGAAATGGATGAATGATGAAAGAATGGCGATACAGGAGATGGAGAGACGGAGACTGGAAATAGAGGACGAGGAAGACCTAGAGTACGGTGGATGGATTTTGTGAAGGACAGTGTGAGGGAAAGGAACCTAGATGGAGTTCAGTGGTTGAGGAAGGATGGTGGACAGACCGAGTAAAATGGAGGGGTGTCATATTTGCTCTGACCCGGCCCAAGCTGGAAGACATATGGTAAATAGATGATGATGATGATGATGATGATGAACTACCCATATTATTATTATTATTTACCATATATATTTTCCAAAAATTGTAAAATTTTTAAGGCCGCATGCCAAAATTGCCTGTTGAATACTGCTGTCTGACTCGTGTGAATGGTGATGGATGTTAGAACATATGACTGAGCTAGGACATTATACACAGTGAGGTCTCTCCCTATAGAACCGAGACTCGCAGATGCCACCTGGCTGCCAGGGCTAGTTGCGTGTCGAGCAAGTCATTGGTGCTAGCAACAGCGTAGCGCCCAACTAGTTCAACACATCTAAACTTTTTAACTTATTTAATAATCATAATTACTTACATGAATTTCAGAGTAGTTGCTGGAAATGCTGTCCTTCAATTTTTAAAACACCACGTTGCACCGAAGTATCCTGACTGATATTTCGTATCAGCGCAGTTATTTAGTTCTTGAGAGCCTCCAGAGTGCGCCGATCATTTCTGTATACTTTTTGTTTGAGGTTCCCCAACAAGTAAAAATCGCATGGCGATGAAACCTTGCGAACAAATTTACTGCAAACTTCTTCTTGAGAAGATAAGTTTCCACTAGGAAAATTTGTTGTTTTGTTCTATACCTAACCATGTTCACGTGATATGAGGTAGGTTACAGTGCTTTACAGCAAGTCTTAATTATCATAACTATACCTCATACATGGAATCTGTGAACTAGGTTTGCCAAGGTTAGAGCCCTGCGCGGATAAGCAAAATGTTATCCGCATCCACACGACTGTTATCCGCATCCACCGCAACCACACGACTTTTATCCACATCCACCCCGCATCTGCACAACTGTTATCCGCATCCACCCCGCATCTGCACAACTGTTATCCGCATCCACCCCGCAACCACACGACTGTTATCCGCATCCACCCCGCAACCACACGACTGTTATCCGCATCCACCCCGCAACCACACGACTGTTATCCGCATCCACCCCGCAACCACACGACTGTTATCCGCATCCACCCCGCAACCACACGACTGTTATCCGCATCCACCCCGCAACCACACGACTGTTATCCGCATCCACCCCGCAACCACACGACTGTTATCCGCATCCACCCCGCAACCACACGACTGTTATCCGCATCCACCCCGCAACCACACGACTGTTATCCGCATCCACCCCGCAACCACACGACTGTTATCCGCATCCACCCCGCAACCACACGACTGTTATCCGCATCCACCCCGCAACCACACGACTGTTATCCGCATCCACCCCGCAACCACACGACTGTTATCCGCATCCACCCCGCAACCACACGACTGTTATCCGCATCCACCCCGCAACCACACGACTGTTATCCGCATCCACCCCGCAACCACACGACTGTTATCCGCATCCACCCCGCAACCACACGACTGTTATCCGCATCCACCCCGCAACCACACGACTGTTATCCGCATCCACCCCGCAACCACACGACTGTTATCCGCATCCACCCCGCAACCACACGACTGTTATCCGCATCCACCCCGCAACCACACGACTGTTATCCGCATCCACCCCGCAACCACACGACTGTTATCCGCATCCACCCCGCAACCACACGACTGTTATCCGCATCCACCCCGCAACCACACGACTGTTATCCGCATCCACCCCGCAACCACACGACTTTTATCCGTATCCGCACGTTTTTAAACCAAATCCGCTGACATTACATTATTTATAATTTATTAGAAAAAGCATAAAGTATTAAAGCAACACATTTAGACATTCAACTGGAGAGTGGTCTGAAACAGGGAAGTGCCCTCTCACCCCTGTTATTTATAGTGGTGATGGATGAAATCATACGAAAAGTGGTAAATAGCATTGGGGAAAGGAAAATGAAGGCAATGTTGTTTGCTGATGACCTTCTGGTATGGGGTGAGGATGAGGAAGAAGTACAAGAGCAATTAGATGAGTGGGAGAAGGTAGTGTTATCATATGGGATGAAGTTCTCAGCACAAAAGAGTGAAGTGGTCATCACAACGAGGAAGAAGAACAGACTGGATATGGGCATAACACTTGGAGGACAGCAGTTGCAGAAAGTAGAATGCTTCAAGTACTTGGGAAGCATAATTGAAGAAAAGGGAGGCAATAGGATGGAAATAAATGAGAGGGGAAGGTGCGCAGATGGATTTTTCAAGAGTGTTAGGGGGATGATATGGAATAAAGATGTACCACAAAAATGTAAAGGAATCATCTACAAGACCTACTTTGTGCCAATTTTGACATATGGTTCAGAAACATGGGTGATGAAGGAAAGGGACAAGAATAAAATACGAGCAGTGGAGATGAAGTTCCAGAGGAGTAGGGTAGGAGTGACAAGAATGGACAGAGTAAGGAATGAGAGAGTCAGGGAGATGGTAAGAGAGGAACCATTGCAAAATAGAATAGAGCGATCTAGGCTACAATGGTATGGACATGTGAGGAGGATGGAAGAGGAGAGGATACCGAAGAAGATGTTTGGAATGGAAATGACGGGAAGGAGGCCAAGGGGAAGACCAAGGGACAGATGGACAAAAGGAGTTAAGAAGAGTGTGGAGGAAAGAGGAGTGTGCTGGGACACAGTAAATGACGAGAGATGGTGGATGGACAGGAAACGATGGAGAGGCTTATGTTCCAAGCAGACCCGACCAGCGGTTGGAAACTGCTCAAGATGATGATGATGATTTAGACATTTGACATTTGAGGAGAAATTCGTTCCCCTAGGCCATGTATGAATTGCAAGGCAATGTTGACAAGTTTTTCCCTCTGAATAACGCCATGTGACACAGAGGGTGGCTAATTATATCACTTACATAGTCGTCAGATATACCAACGCAAGCAAGCGCAGGTATAAAGGATTTTTTTTTGGGGGGGGGGGGGCAAAAGTCAAACAATCCAAGCGAAAGCAAGGGGAAATAACAAGAAATGTGAAAGACGCAGATCTTAGCAAAAACTAAAATTATTTTAAAAAATCCAGTTCAACATTATATTCTAAAAACTATCCGCAAATTTACTCTAAACATTATCCGCTGCTTATCCGCTATCCGCACAGTCATACAAACTTTATCCGCAAGGTGAAAAATGTTGCGGATATCCGCATCCTCGCAGGGCTTTAGCCAAGGTTCCTCCTGCGCTAATCATTCAGCGGCATCGCGCCTCATTGGCCAGTCAGCCGAGTCACCCCTGTGCGCAGACTACGTGTTTTTACTCTGGCACTTGGCAGATTGCTGGGACGGAGTTTAGGGTATCTTGCCAGCTACGTATGTAATCATTTCTATGATAGCACCCAGGGCTTCACGGTGCGCTGTTGTAATTTACTCTGTAAATTGCAATGTTCCAAATACCATGTGTTATGCTGCAAGCAAAAGAGTAAGTCAGTGGCAATGTATAGTGTAGAAACTGATTAATGTCCTGTATATTCTGAATTTCTCATGCACACTTGTGCGAATTTATTAAATTATTTATAAATGTTACATGGAATCATTGCAATATATTTATTTATTTATCGTATGGCGTATACATGAGTCACAAATTTATATTTACACTATTTACATAGTTAATTGCTTGTGGCGTCCCCAGGAAAAATTCTCTTCTATCTCCATCGAAACGGCTCAGTGGGCATTCTTGGGTGATGTGCTTCACAGTTTGCCTCTCAGCACCACAGTCGCAACAAGATGATGACTTTTTCCTCCATTTGTATAGCAGATCTGCACACACACCATGGTTAGTTCGGATCTGGTTTAGCTTGGACCATACTTTCCGAGGTTGTTCAAAGCCAGGTACCTTCTGTGTGATGCATAGCATTTCCAAAGACTCTGCTGGGGCGAATTGTCTCCATTCATTAGACCATTTCTCAGTCAGGTTGAAATTACACATTGCCAGATTCTCCGCCGTGCAGATGGGTGGATATCTTGACTTCAGTCTATGTATATGTAGGTGGTGGATATCCTCATGAATGGGCAGTCTTTGATTAATCTGGATTTTCTTGTATTCATTCATCAAAGCATTGCGTCTGCGGAGGTGGGGTGGGGGAATATGGCTTAATTCAGGCAGCCACTGAATAGGAGTTGATCTGATCGTGCCTGTGATCATTCTCATTGTGTCATTTAATTTAACATCTATTCTCTTCACATGAGGGCTGTTTATCCAGACAGGGGCACAATACTCTGCAGTAGAGATTGTGATATAATATGGTAATAACCAATTATTATCGTAAAATTCCGCCTAGTCAAAATCATTTCTTACTAAAAATGTATTCTATTCTTACACAGTACATGTTTCGAGGACCATTTCCAATGCCCTCTTCATCAACCATTAGAGAAATTGGCCCACCGTAATACTATGCATTTTTCTCATTTGCAACATAGAGATGTTCAGCTGGTTTATTTTCCTTTTCATCTTTTTTAAATTTTCTTTTTGTTACACAAAGTGGAGAAATTATTACTTGTTTGCAGACTGTGACTGGCTGAATGAAGACTACCTGGATGAAATGGCTGAAGAGAGAGGAGCAGATGGTCACCAGGCAAGTACAGTAGAACCCCTTTTTAACGAATCTCAGGGGGATTTGATATTTCTTCCTTAGAAGGGGGTTTTCGTTAAAAGGGGGTTCGAAGAAAATAGGCTATATATAACAAGAAATAATGATACCGGTACATTTATGTCTTCAACTAATGTAATGTCAAGAAATAATAAATGAACATGTTAAGAAATACTAAAAGGTCATATTAACACAAGAATAACAGAAAATATTTACAAAACAGCACAGGTAACGGATTCCTTAGTGGTCCATTGGGAGCACAAGCTGCAGCAAGGAAAGGAGAAATAGGTATTACTGACTTGTAATTGTAACTTGAAGGAACAGAGGCCTAACATATATTAAGGATATTTGTGAAGGCAGACCATGAGAACTATGAGAATAAGCATAAGGTATTACCCTTCACTTTCTGAAGTAGTCCAGTAAAATAGTTTGCTTCCTCTTGCCCAGATGCCTCACGGAAAGAAGTTTTCTCTCAATTTGGTTGAGAGTGTTGATGAGCTCTTCATCCACACTGAAGGAGGAGAAGTACTGGCGGACAGTATCCAGTCCTTCCACTGCTGCCCCAAAAGTTGGTTCTGCTGGATCCTCTTCTTCTTCTTGGTCTTCCTCTTCAGTACTTTGCCTTTTTGCATCATCACAAAGGTCTCCAACATCCATCTGTGGTGGTGAGGTTAGGATATCATCATCACAAGTAACAAATTCTTTAAATGTTGTGACAGTAGAATCCTTTGATACAACCCCCCAATCTTCCCCAATGTCATCAGTAGCGTCTTCTTCATTAAATACTTCTGAAATAGCACCAAAACCTGCATGGCCAAAGCAGTTTTGAATAGTGGTCGTTGTGACTAGTTGCCATGCTGCTACAAACATATGCATGGCTTGGAGTATGTTCAATTTCATTACCTCATTTCTTTCGAGGAAAAAAACAGCTCTTTGAACCAGGGCCTTCCTGTACTTCACTTTCACAGAATGAATAATGCCAAGGTCCAAAGGCTGCAGGTGACTGGTGCAGTTAGGAGGAAAGAAAACCACTTTGATATTCCGCAGGAAAGACATATATGAAGGATGAGCTGGGCATCTGTCTATCACCAGCACTATTTTCCTTCCTGCCGATCCCATCTTGGGATCCAAGCTTTGTAAAAATTTTCGAAATATCTCCGATGTTGTAATGGCCAACGCGGGAAGTCAACAACCCACCAAGAGTATTCTGGTAATAGTGGACAATGTATAAAAATTTGTTGGCCAAAGCATTAGATAATGATGTGATAATACAAAGAGTTGACTTTACAAAGGTCGCTTGACAATTTAACAAACATGTGGAGGACCAGACAATATTATTGTCACTAAATAAGGAAGTCCAGGAAGGCATAAAGGACACGACACCACCACTAACTAATAATAAGATATATTATCAAATAGTGGCACATAAAACATAATATCCAAAGGTGACACATAAACATATGAGAAACACTAGCACAAATTTACACAATTGAAGAAACACTCATTAAGAATTAACACACGTTACGTCTTGAGCCTAAAACACACATATTGTCTTGAACGTAGCTGCAGATCAGTACATCATAGAACGGCATGCAATACACGGCGATTCCATAGAATGATATAATTTAAATATGCAACACAAGTGGAGTTGCAACAAATAATGAAAAAACAGGTCGCATGGAACGAGAATGTGTCGTCGAACCAGGACTGACTTACAGTGATGCGCCGATACTGTAAGCCCAAAATGAATTGTTAATAAAATAAATTATGTGTGAAACGCAGGAAGTCAAAGTAGTTGCTATCATACAAATACCGGGATATGCCAATCGCACGGTATTGTCACAATGGTAAAGTAGTTAAACCCAGCGTCAACTTCCATTCCAGTGATGTTGCAGGAAGTCAAAGTAGTTGCTATCATACAAATACCGGGATATGCCAATCGCACGGTATTGTCACAGTAGTAAAGCAGTTTAGCCTAGCGTCAACCTCCATTAGTGATGATGCCTAGCCTCGTAACATGCTTCCAGACACGATGAATTACTTATCACACGAAGCATCATCATTATTCATACGCGTGAAGACAAATTGTTAGGCAGTAAATGAAGATAGAAGTAAACACATTATAACAAACTATCCGACGCCGCGGATTGAAGAATTCGTCGACATGACGCGTAGCAACATCAAGCATGGTTTGAAGAGATCGAAAATCACCGTAATGTCACTGCCCTAACAAAATATGAATCATGTGCATAGGACATGATTGCTAAGCACAGTTGCTATGAAGATAGCACCAATTATAGAAATGATTAGCTGGATACTTGTTGATATATCACAACCAGCTTTGAAGCACAGCATTGTGTCATGGCCACACTTAGATAACAGCGAAGAAGAAACACGTGATTGGTCGCTACAAGCAGCAAGAAGGCCTCTGATAGGCTGGAAGCAGCCAATCACAGTAGAGAGTTTAAAAACCAAATTAGAGGCCTCTGATAGGCCGAAAGCAGCCAATCACAGTAAAGAGTTCAAACAAGTTAAAGAAGAATCAATGTGGCCAACTTAGAAATACCAAATTACCTTCTAAGCCAAAATATCCTACTGGAAACACGGCAGTGGGAATACTACATGCAATCAAAACAAATAAATCATGACAACTAATCAACAGAAACAAAACTAACTTGACAATGAATAAATACAATGAAGACAAATAATACAGATATGTACAACCACACAGAGTGGAAACAAATAGGGAAACACAAAAACTGGTTTGCCAAGACAGTGGCCGAACCATATTGCCCGCACAGAAACAACAGGCAGGTTGTTTATGAAAATACAAGAGTGACTAATTCTGCGGCAACAGGGGAGACACCTTGACGATGGGGCGTTTCAAGAGTCCAGAGGTGGTATGTAGAGAGACCGCACGAGCAAGGCCGTCCTTACCACAATGAACCTCAAGAATACGTCCAAGTCGCCAGTAAGTAGGAGAAACATTGTCGTCCATAATAAGCACAAGCGTGCCAACCTTGTGGTTAGGAGACATACGGTTCCACTTGCGACGTTGTTGAAGGGAGAGTAAATGATCTGTGGACCATTTACGCCACAATGAAGTCATAATCTGTTGAAGTAATTGCCATCTAGACAACCTATTGATGGGCACTTCAGAAGCGTCAGGAATGGGCAAGGCATTCAAAGGTCGTCCAACAAGAAAGTGACCTGGCGAGAGATAGCACAAGTCAGTAGGATCCTCAGTCATAGGCGAAATGGGTCTAGAATTTAGAATGGCTTCAATTTGCACCACGAGAGTGGTCAATTCTTCATACGTAAGTACTTGAGCCTTCATGATCCTTATTAAATGAGGTTTCAAAGATTTGATGTTTGCCTCCCATAGTCCACCAAAATGCGGAGAACTAGGAGGAATGAAGTGCCACTGAATTAGTAGCGATGACGTAGAATCTTGAACAACAGATTGAAAATCTGCAGAGGGGAGCAACGTACCAAGATCAGCAAGGTCAGACTGTGCGCCTTGAAAGTTGGTACCATTGTCGGAATACACTTGAGTGGGAACGTCCCTTCTACTGCAGAAGCGAGTAAAGGCTACAACGAAAGCATGACTGGAGAGGGAAGTGACGACGCCGTAGGTATCAATTGACAATAAATAGAGACAAGCTCCATAGGCCTGCTGACTGCTGTCGCAAAAGCCATGAAGTCGCATAGATTTGATTTCTGAAGCAGGCTTAATCAAACGTGGAGTAGAAATCTCAGAAATCGCAGGTAAATTGCTATAAATGTTCAGCCAAGCTTGCGTGATTTCCATTGGAAGGGGGTCATCCCAACCGAGTTTGTGAATCCACAAATCTTGGAAGAGAATCTTACAAGCAACCACAATAGGTGACACTAAACCCAAAGGGTCAAAGATAGAGGCAACAATGGACAAAAATGAACGCTTAGTAAAAGTAATTGAAGTGTCACAGCTCACGATAGGTGACTGAATCCGCAACAAGTCATCGATAGGTTGCCAATAAAGTCCTAGCGTTCTGGCGACTGTTTCTTCACCATCGCCGAAACTACGGAGTTGTTGTTTCTCTTGATGAACAAGAGGAATGTTATCTATTAGAGTCATGGAGTTTGAACTCCACTTACACAGTTCAAAACCACCTAATCTCAAAAGAAGGGTCAATTCATCATACAGAATGAGTGCGTCATGCTCGGAATCACATCCCGAGATACAATCATCAACATAGAAGTCGTTTAAAACAATCTGAGTGGCAGCTGGAAAAGCTGTGCCATCAGTGAGGGCGAGCTCCTTTAGCACACGAGTGGCTAAGAAGGAAGCTGGGGCAGTACCATATGTAACGGTGTTTAATTGATATTCTACTATTGGGTCTGAAGGAGAGTCTCTCCAAAATATTCTCTGTAAGTCACGATCCTTGTGATCTACAAGAATCTGTCTGTACATTTTACTCAGATCAGCTGCAAACGCTATCAAGTGAGTACGGAACCGAAGCAAAATAGAGAACAAATCCTGCTGAATTACAGGGCCCACCAACAAAGTATCATTAAGGGAGCACCCAGACGTAGTAACCATCGAAGCGTCAAATACCACTCTGAGCTTTGTAGAAGTACTGTGCGGCTTGAAAACAGGATGATGGGGAATGTAGTAAACTTCACCATCAGTCGGGTGGGGGGCGACTTGCATATGGTTTAAGGCTAGATATTCATGCATGAATTCAGTGTATTCTAACCTTAACTCAGGGTTACGAGCCAAATGTCTTTCGAGAGAGTGAAAACGTTTTAGTGTAGCGTAGCGAGAGGCACCTAGAGGCTCCGAGTCTACCTTGCGAGGGAGTCTAACCACAAATCTACCATCGTCTTTGCGAGTGGTAGTAGCAACGAAGTGTTCTTCACATATGGATTCATCAACAGACAACACTGGGGTTTCAACTTCTTCAACGTTCCAAAACGCTTCCAGCTGTTGTTCTACATGAGGGCGTGAGAGTGTAAGTGCTGATACCACGTGCGATGGTTGCGAGGTGCTTGCACTGGGCAGCTTCCCAGAAAACACCCAACCCACAGAGGTATTTTGAATGATGGGCAAATCACCGACTGGTATGATTTTACCAGGACATAACAGGTCAAAGAAATATTCTGCACCAAGAACAAGATCAATAGATTTAGTGCAATTGAAATCAGGATCAGCTAAATCAATATGTGATGGAATGTTCCATTCAGAGGTATCGAAACCAGCAGCGGGTAGCTCAAGTGCAATATTGGGAACCACGAGACATTCAAGCTTAGCAGACCAATTAGTAGCACAGGCAAAAACGTTCACATCAGCAACAACAGTAGCAGTGCTTTGATTTTGACCAACACCGTGAATGTGTACCTTCATAGGTTTGGTGTGGAGTCTTAATTTCTTAATTAAGTGTGACGAAATTAAGTTACAATCTGATGCAGAGTCAAGTAGTGCAGTGACAGGTACACGTAAGCCATTGCCAGCTAATATATTCAACTTGGCAGTGGGTAATAGCGTCCTTGAAAATTGATTGTCACGAGCGACGTTACTGCAACTAGTGTTTACCACGTTAGCATGAGCTTGAGAAGCATCATTACTAGTGCCACTGGAGGGCTCATAGTGAAGAAGAGTGTGGTGTTTTCGGGAACAAGTGTTACAAGAGTACTTCGAACATTGATGATTAGGCTCGAAATTACGCAAACAATTGTAACATAATTTACGAGACCTGACAAAATCCCATTTGGCTGTGGACGAAAGTTTGATAAAGGTACCACATTTCGACAATTGGTGATCAATGCTCCTACAATATGTACAACGAGATTTGGTAGTAGTTAACATGGGTTTCTGAGGCGAATGACCTTCAGCTTTACGTTTGGTTACAGCAGTATGTAATGCAGGCCTGGACCCATTCTTTTCAGTTATTTCCAGTACCTTGCATTTTTTCTCTAAGAAGCTAACCAAGTCCTGGAGAGTGGGAATTCTCCCAGAATCAACATGATTCTCCCATTCACGGATGCTATCATTATCTAGTAGCTCCAATATAAAATGTGACAATAACAGGTCTTGAAGGGGAACCCCGTTAAAGTCCAAAGCTTCTAACGCATTGACATGAGAAACAAAGTGGTCGATGATGGCACGCAATGACACTGAATCATTACCGTATGCGGGGGGCTTGAAAAGCTTGGTAACATGATTGTGCGCTATGAGCCTAATGTTATTGTATCGAGTTGTCAGCAAGTTCCATGCAACCATAAAGTTATCATCTGACACAGTAATGTTCTTTAAGAGGAGTTTGGCCTCACCACTAAGACTAGAATTAAGGTAGTAGAACTTAACAATATCAGACAGAGCATGGTTATCAATTACTATAGCCTTGAAGCTATCTCTGAAATTCAACCAGTCTGTGAAGTCGCCACTGAACTGCGGAATTTGAATTTCAGGCAACTTTATATGCGCTGCAGCTACGTTAGCAGTAGGAAATTGTGCACTCTGAAAATTATTCAAAGGGTTATCACTGTCTGTAGTGTTGGATTTTTTGAAATTGTCACAATGTAGTTTAATTTTAACCATCAACTCAAAATATTTATCTTCGAAGTCACAACGTTCGGCTATTTCTTCGTCGATATTGTCTGTAATATCCTCTAAAGCGACTTGCGCTTCGTTATATTGTTTATAAATTTCCTCGCATTTGTGTTTGCGTAACACTAACATTTGATATTGCTCTTCTGTAATGTCCTGAAAGTTGCTAATTACTTTTTCTTGTGAGGTAAGCATGCCCTTAGCGACTGCACGCTTCCTAACTAAAGGTCGTTTTTGGGCATCCTCCATAATGACTTTAGGATTGCCCGCCTAGATGTAATTACCAGAGTTGCACACCTAACTAACACAACCAACTTAACTAACACAAAAAATAAACACTGAGACAATGGTCTCGATTAAGTTGTAAACAAACATCTGAACATAGAATACTGTATTGTGTCCTTGGGAAGTTAATGGGAACGTATACAATTTAAATTTATGGCCTTCCTGGTGAAATAGCAAGAAACAAGGGCCCAAAGTGGCCAAAACAATGCTTAATAATTCATTCAAAGTAGTAAACAGCTCAATATCCGGCCCGGAGAGGACCAAATAATGTATTGGCCAACGCGGGAAATCAACAACCCACCAAGAGTATTCTGGTAATAGTGGACAATGTATAAAAATTTGTTGGCCAAAGCATTAGATAATGATGTGATAATACAAAGAGTTGACTTTACAAAGGTCGCTTGACAATTTAACAAACATGTGGAGGACCAGACAATATTATTGTCACTAAATAAGGAAGTCCAGGAAGGCATAAAGGACACGACACCACCACTAACTAATAATAAGATATATTATCAAATAGTGGCACATAAAACATAATATCCAAAGGTGACACATAAACATATGAGAAACACTAGCACAAATTTACACAATTGAAGAAACACTCATTAAGAATTAACACACGTTACGTCTTGAGCCTAAAACACACATATTGTCTTGAACGTAGCTGCAGATCAGTACATCATAGAACGGCATGCAATACACGGCGATTCCATAGAATGATATAATTTAAATATGCAACACAAGTGGAGTTGCAACAAATAATGAAAAAACCGGTCGCATGGAACGAGAATGTGTCGTCGAACCAGGACTGACTTACAGTGATGCGCCGATACTGTAAGCCCAAAATGAATTGTTAATAAAATAAATTATGTGTGAAACGCAGGAAGTCAAAGTAGTTGCTATCATACAAATACCGGGATATGCCAATCGCACGGTATTGTCACAATGGTAAAGTAGTTAAACCCAGCGTCAACTTCCATTCCAGTGATGTTGCAGGAAGTCAAAGTAGTTGCTATCATACAAATACCGGGATATGCCAATCGCACGGTATTGTCACAGTAGTAAAGCAGTTTAGCCTAGCGTCAACCTCCATTAGTGATGATGCCTAGCCTCGTAACATGCTTCCAGACACGATGAATTACTTATCACACGAAGCATCATCATTATTCATACGCGTGAAGACAAATTGTTAGGCAGTAAATGAAGATAGAAGTAAACACATTATAACAAACTATCCGACGCCGCGGATTGAAGAATTCGTCGACATGACGCGTAGCAACATCAAGCATGGTTTGAAGAGATCGAAAATCACCGTAATGTCACTGCCCTAACAAAATATGAATCATGTGCATAGGACATGATTGCTAAGCACAGTTGCTATGAAGATAGCACCAATTATAGAAATGATTAGCTGGATACTTGTTGATATATCACAACCAGCTTTGAAGCACAGCATTGTGTCATGGCCACACTTAGATAACAGCGAAGAAGAAACACGTGATTGGTCGCTACAAGCAGCAAGAAGGCCTCTGATAGGCTGGAAGCAGCCAATCACAGTAGAGAGTTTAAAAACCAAATTAGAGGCCTCTGATAGGCCGAAAGCAGCCAATCACAGTAAAGAGTTCAAACAAGTTAAAGAAGAATCAATGTGGCCAACTTAGAAATACCAAATTACCTTCTAAGCCAAAATATCCTACTGGAAACACGGCAGTGGGAATACTACATGCAATCAAAACAAATAAATCATGACAACTAATCAACAGAAACAAAACTAACTTGACAATGAATAAATACAATGAAGACAAATAATACAGATATGTACAACCACACAGAGTGGAAACAAATAGGGAAACACAAAAACTGGTTTGCCAAGACAGTGGCCGAACCAGATGTCATCCATGCACTTTTGTTAAAATCATATTTACATGGGAGTGTACGGGTGTTCTTGAAACATCTTGGATTCTTAAATTTTCCAATTATTAGTGGGGGTAATTTTTCACTCCCGTTGCTGTTAACACATAACAACGCTGTCAGTCTTTCTTTACTATTTTTTGCCTCCGTGGCATTTTTCTCCGCGAACAGCGTATGTTTTGGACGGGAGCAAGTTGTAAAACACTCCCGTTTCATCGGCGTTAAAAATAT
Organism: Meconema thalassinum; assembly: GCA_946902985.2. NCBI lineage: Eukaryota > Metazoa > Arthropoda > Insecta > Orthoptera > Tettigoniidae > Meconema > Meconema thalassinum. The sequence goes on from OX336395.1 coordinate 123,815,771, forward strand.
CCTTAGCATCATATCCTTCAAGAAGTCGAGGCAACGTTTTCTCTTTCCAGTATACAACTGTATCGTTATTAACTTCCGCACTCTCGCCGCACATGTTTTGGAACTAAAGATTGTGCCGTTTTTTGAAGCGATCAAACCAGCCATTAGAAGTATGGAAATCGAACAAACCCAGCTTAAGTGCGATTTCTTGAGCTTTCTGTTTAAGTATGTTCCCGTCAATTGGAGCGTTCTCACTCCTTTTTCTCTCGAACCATTTCATTAAAATGTTTTCAAGTTCCTCGTACGGCGAAGAACGAATATTCTTCCGTATTGTCCGCCGTAACTCGCAGTACAACTCTTATCACAGACACAAAAAACTCGTAGCACAACTTCCAACAACACAGGAACAAAAACAGAGAATGAGCCTTCAATCCGCACCCCTCGCGTCCGCGTGATTCCTAAGCAGCGATTGGAGCAGCGGGACAGAAGTGCCTAGCCGGTGTAAGAGCGCTGCGGCTATAGGTTAAGGCAGCTGACGTCACTGTAGACATTACCCGACTAAAACTGACCTAACTCCCTAACGGTTGGAGATAAGTATATGCGTTCGCGGACTTTTTTGTAGAGCTTGAACAGCTCTACATTTCGTACGCATATACTTGGGGTCTATCAATGACGGTTCAGGCAGCGTAAGCCATGGAAGGCATGAATTTCTACTTATTCCGTAATTTTTTCTAGAATACATTTTCATTTTGTAGAATATCCATAAACATTTTCAGTTTCTTATTGCTTATTGCTTTTAATCTTTCACCTAAATCACGTGAAGTTTGCAAGAGACCTTTGGCCTAAATATTTATATTTCGTGAAGTTACCCGAGCCTCGCGGCATTTACGCGTAGGCCCTACGTCAGTCATGCCTCTAAGTTGTATAGCTAGTCTCAAGGTAAACCGCACTTCGTTCCCATACAGCCGTCATTCCAGTACTACCTACAGTTCAATGGACATAACTAACCAACAGCGTCTAGCGTGATAGTGACTGCCGCTTGCCGGTAACATGATTTCCAGCGGTCGCGCCAATTTATCACGGTTCTATACATCGCTAAAGGAACGATTTCGTTTAGCGTGTCAACTTCGGACTGAGATTACGTCAAAACGGAAGTTAATTTACATTCAAAACAAGTTTAGAAAAAAGTATCTTATCGACATATTCGTTACAACGGGATGCGCGATCGTAATTTATGTGAAATATATCCCTTAGAAGCGGACTTTTCCTTATATCGGGGTTCGTTAGAAGGGGGTTTAAATAACACTGTGCTTATGGAGATTTGGCTGGGACTTATGAAACTCTTCGTTAAAAGCGGGCACGTTAAAACGGGGTTTTACTGTACCATCATTATTTTCATGCAATCGTCCACTGAACTGTGGAATTCAGAGTCGCCCATTTCTCTGGGCTGTGGCATGGGAAACAATATCCAAAGCAGTTAACACAGGGAAGACGGGCCCCAAGAAATCTCGTAGTACGCTCGTCAGGGGTAGATGACGGGCCCCGAGAAATCTCGGTTTTATACATGTCATTGTTTTCGGTCTTCCTGCGACATCTCTTGACCATGTATTGAACTATTTCGGTCTAGCACATTGAGAAGAATATTTGTAGAAGTATATGTGCCATCTTCCGTCTATTCATGGCCTTCTTTTATGCTTTGATTTTGTTTCGAAACATCGAACTCCCTTCTGTTGGTTCAATCAATGACAAGATGGAGGACTTGTATAATCAGATGATAAGATTTATCGTTTATATTATCGTTCAAATGGCACAAATTATAGTGAATTAGTGGAAACTGAATGAGAGAATGATATCCAGGTCTCTATGGGACTTAATAACAACCAAAGTACATACCGTACTTTGATTGTTGACCAATCTAACCTCAAATATACTCCATCTGCTCTTTCTGTTAGCCTCCACTGCAAATTGTGTCATGTTTCCAAATTCATCACCCCCTTGAGCACTTCTAGGGGTATGTGTATACTCATATCAACTAGAAAGGTAATATCTAGGTTATTTCCACAATTATGCACTTTTTTATAATCTAGTGCACTGGAATATTCTCAGTAGCAAAATGTCTGGTCCACAGGGGATGTGACATGTCCAGGCATCTGGTCACCAATGTGTTAAGACTGGAGTATATGAATACCAACACTTATGAAAGGGAGCTTGTTGCAATCATGGAGCTTCTAAGCTTGTATAGGTAATGTCATCTTTTTGAACTGAACTGAAGTCTTCATCAGCATTAATGCAAACAGCAAGCAAAAACTTAAATAACACTGAACAATGAAAAATAGTAAAGTTTACTCTGTGCCAAATCAAAGCCTCCTGTATTCTAATCTCATAGTGAATCAACAACATTGGTATAATTGGGATTTTATTCTAGTTGTTTTTGTAGGGCTGACCAGTATGAAACAGCAGCGATATTTTTGTCTTCTCACTTAGACTGGAGATAGGAGCCGACCTGAGAACTCTGTAACAGTCCCGCAGCCAGTCCGTCTGACCAACGAGGATATAATGCGCAAGTACTGGACTATCATGGTAAGAATCTGCTCTTGATGGTAGCATGTAGCAGCTGCCTTCACAGTGAATCTTGTAAATACCTCTGTGGGTATATTCAAATATAACAATTGTATACAGTCAGTCATTGAAATACATATCATTCAGAGAATCTCTCTTTTTTTAATTTTTAATTTCGTTTATGGCCATTAGAGACCTCATTAAACAACATTCATGGAAGCCTTCTTTGCAGCTCAATATTGTTGCATTCTTTCCCTGGCAACCTCTCTTCTTTCGACCGTTCATCCGCTGTTCAGTTTGCCTTCTTTGTGAAAACCCTTAAAGTTATAGACATCCTGCCGGTACTTGATTCTTTTATTTTATTTGTTAGTGAACTTTTTTGATAATCATCACTTTGCCCTCCCAGCATGCCGGGCAGGGTGGTTGTATATGAGCATTTTCCATTGTTGTCTGTCCAGAAAGATTCATTATCCAACACATGAGCTGGAGATGGTACAAAGGACAGCTGCTAGGTTTGTGCTAAACAATTTTAATCTTACAAGTAGTGTAACTCGAATGTTAGAAAAACTAGAGTAGGAATCTCGGGAAGATAGAAGGACGAAATCCAGACTATACGCTATGTTTAACACTTCACTAATCGGCCAACATGGGGAAAACTAAGCAAACGTCTGGGAAATCCCACCTACCTGAGCAGGACAGATCATCCACATAAAGTCAAGGTCCGACCACAGCGCACAAATTATGGGAAATATTCTTTCATTAACGGTGGTATTGATAATTGGAATTCATTTTCGAAGTGAAATGCCATGTCCTGTGGTTCGGATTCCACGTAAAAAGGAGGTCCCGTGGCTCATAATCTCAAGATTAACGGTCACGTTAAACTACAAGCTTCCTTCCTTCCTTTCCGATAATTGGAATTCATTACCTGCCTCAGTCTTAGAACCTTTCCCCAAAACATATTGGTGTATTTAAGAGAAGATTGAAATGTTGTGTAAATACTACAATGTAATTACTATAATTCCTAAATTGCGAATTGTGTATATTTTGTTTGATGTTATTGTTGGTGATTTTCTCTATTTCTGTACAATTTGCCACCGGGGAATTACCCCCATTTGCAAATATTATATATAATAATAATAAAAAATGTTCTAAGCTCTATCCTCTTCTTGCCACATCGTCCTTCAGTTGGTCCATCCAACTTACTCTTGGTCTTCCAATCGGTTTTCTGGATGGCAGTCCTCTTTCTATACATGCACATGCTAATCTTGTGCTATTCATACATATGAAGATACACCTGGAACACATGCATTTTGTAAATTACTCTATATCTATGGAACCATTACAGGGATTTGAATTAAACTTTGTACACTTCTAGTACAAATGCAGGGCTTTCATTAGATGTACAGTCCCTGGCCACATTATTAAGCCACTCTTACATTATACCCTCCTCCACGTGGTGGGAGACGGGCAACGGCATGAAGTAGGGGATTGCCTGTAGGGGTGAAGTACAGTGGGGACTTCGTGTGCCCCGGGACCGCTACGGTAGCTGTGAAGGCCCTATAGGAACTCTGAAAAGTGATGGCTGACGGGGCTCTGGTGAAGCTACGATAGGCCTAGCAAGCCAGTAGTGGATATTATATTTGCTTTCAAAACAGGAACAGGCCTCGGAAAGGACGGATGCAAACAACGACGACCAGGATGTGTTAATGGACTACGAGTTGGCACGTTAAACATTCAAACACTGACAGGAAAGGTGGAGGAGATTGTAGATGTGGTGGAGAGAAGAAAGCTGGATGTACTGAGCTTGGCAGAAATAGATGGAAAGGAGAAGGTCGCAGAGAACTGAGGAAAGGGACCGGTTGTACTGGAGTGGGAACAGTGAAGGAAGGAGCAGCGGAGTAGGAGTAGTTGTGAGAGATGGAATGAAGGAAGAGGTAAAGGGAATAAGTGACAGGATCATGAAGATCAGAGTAACTGTAAAGGGAAGAAGCCTGGAGATAGCCCAGGTATATGCCCCTCAAGTTGGATGTACAGCTCAAGAGAAGGAAGACTTTGAGGAGGAGCTACAACAGCAGTTGAATGGTCAGAGCATCATTGTCATGGGAGATTTGAATGCGCATGTAGGAAGTGAAAGGCAAGGATATGAAAATGTATTGGGAGCAGAAGGATGGGGTAGCAGGAATGAAGAAGGGAGAAAGTTGCTGGATTTTTGCAAGAGAAACGGTTTAGTGGTAGGCAACTCCTGGTTCCGGAAGAAAGAAAGCCACAAGGTAACGTGGTACAGCAGTGATTTAACAAAGAAATCTTTGGTAGATTACATGCTGTACGACTGGGAAATGAAGAGAAGTGTCAGAGATATAAAGGTAAAACCATCAGAGGCCTTAGATAGCGACCACAGAATACTTGCAATGAACCTGGGAGTTGTTAAGGATAGCAAGAGGACAGAGTACCAGGAAAGGAGAATCAAAGTATGGAAACTCAAGGAAAAGGAAGTCAAGGAAGAATTCCAGAAGATAATAAGGGAAAGGATGCCAACAGACAATCCTAAAACAGGGGAAGAGGAATGGAAGCAATTCAAAAACACAATGGTGGAAGCTGCAGTGGCAGTATGTGGAAGAACAAGCAACAGAAAGCTGTGTAAAGAGACACCATGGTGGATTGAGAGAGTAAAAGAAGCTGTGGGAAGGAAGAACAAGGCTTTCAGAGTGTGGTTCCAGGAAAGAACTGATCTAGCAAGGGAAGCTTATAAGATAAAGATGAAAGAAGCAAACAAGATTGTCACAGAGGAGAGGAAGAAGTGGATGGGAAAGTGGACAGAGATGATGGAGGAAGACAGCAGAGGAAATAAGAAAGTACTTTATGGGATGGTCAAAAGTAAGAGAAGAGGTCTGCGAGAGGATTTGGTATTGGTGGACAAAAACCGAAATGAGGTACACAACAAAGAGACACTCGACAGTGTGGAAAGAGTACTTTGAGGATTTGCTGAATTCAAATGGTCATAGGGAAGATGACAACGTATTGAAAGATGGAGAAGACAGCACAGGAATGGAAAAGGACCTGACTTGGAGAGAACTGGAAATGGCTATAGACAAGATGAAAGGTTGATGATGATGATAATTGTTGTTTTAAGGGGCCTAACATCTAGGTTATCGGCCCCAAGATGAAAGGAGGAAGGGCACCAGGTGTGGACGAAGTGAGTGTTGAAATGGTGAAGGCAGCAGGGGAGGTTGGGAAACAGTGGTTGTACCGTGTGATGAGGGTGGTATGGAAGGAGAAAAAGACCCCAGAAGATTGGAAGAAAGGATTAATTGTCCCAATATTTAAGAAAGGAGTGCAGAAATTACAGGGGAGTCACACTCATACCACACTGTGCCAGATATATGAAGAGATATTAGAAAGTAGAATACAAGTCAAAGTGGAGAGAGAATTGAGAGAGGAGCAGTATGGATTCAGACCTGGGAGATCAACAGTGGATCTCATATTTTCAGTGAGACAGCTCCAGGAACACCACTACGAATTTGGAGAGGATCTGTTGATGGCCTTCCTGGACATCGAAAAGGCCTATGATAGTGTTTGTAGGGAGAAGGTTTGGAAAGCAATGGAAAACATGGGAGTGGAAAAAGGGACTGTAGACAGAGTGAAGGAGATGTATTGTGGATGTGTGAGTTGTGTGAAAGTTGGAGGGGAAAGAACAGACTGGTTCAGACAAATGAGTGGCCTGAAACAGGATAGTGCACTGTCACCCCTTCTCTTGATTGTGGTTATGGACAAGGTAATGACCCAGGTAGCAGGAAAGATAGGAGAAGATAAGATGAAAGCAATAGTGTTTGCAGATGATCTCATGTCTGGGGAAACAAGGAGGAGGAAATTCAGGAGCAACTGAAGGCTTGGGAAGAAACAGTGGGAGAGTATGGATGGAAGTTCAACATCAGTAAATGTGAGATCCTGTTAACAACCAGGAAAAGGGACAGACCAATGAGTGGGATAACACTTGGAGGTGGACAGCTGAAGAAGGTGGAAAGTCTCAAGTACTTGGGAAGTATAGTGGAGGAAAATGGGAGAAATGACAAAGAGATTACAGAACGTGGCAGACAGGCAGAAGCATTTCTGAGAAGCTTTAGGAGCTTAGTGTGGAATAAAGATGTCCCACAAAAAAACAGGGAAGTGTTATACAGAAGCTACTATATCCCGATACTGACCTATGCATCAGAAACGTGGATACTGAAGAAAAGAGACATAAGCAGAATACAGGCAAGTGAAATGAAGTTCCTACGAAGTAGGATCGGAGTAACAAGAAGAGGCAGGGTGAGGAATGAAAAGGTCAGGGAAATAGTGAAAGAGGAGCCCTTGCAGGGTAGGATGGAGACATCAAGACTGATGTGGTATGGACACTTAAAGAGAATGGAAGAGATGAAGATTCCCAAGAGGATACATGAGATGCAGATACAGAAGAAACGACCAAGGGGAAGACCAAGAGATCGATGGCTGAAAGGAGTGGAGGAATGTGTCAAGAAGAGAGGCGAGGACTGGACTAGAGTGACAGCGGAGAGGTGGTGGGAAGAAAGGACTTAAGTGGCGAGGCTTATCTTCCAAACAGACCCAGCCTGGGGCTGTAATCTGTACAAGATAATAATGATGATGTATTATATTGTTTTATTTTGTAATTTTCTTGTGGTACATGTACAAATAACATTTGTAAACACTACACATTACAGTTTTAAAATGATGCACCTTCGTGAGGCATAACAGATCTGTATTTTGTCAAGTCGTCTCTTGTTTTAAGGGAGGAGATCCAGCTTAAGAGAAGAATAAAATGCCAATATTCATTTGATTGTTGAACATGCTGAGCCGTTATTTGCTTACGACTCAATATTTATTTGAATTACCCAGACTTTCTGTGCTGTATTAGACAAATATGGTCTCCTGCTCAATGTAGCGGAGCAAACGTGAACTGTTATGTATTTCTTTATTAGGATATGTGTGTGTGTGGTGAATATGTGTTGTCGGTATACATGTGGTAAATTATTGTTGAAAATTGAAATTGTGGTTGGAGTAAATTTTGGCTCGTCATCTTCTGATACAAGTAAGGTTAGGTTGTATATTTATTAAACGGTTGGTTAAATTTGATCTTCTTGTGGCCAAGGATGTAATTTGTGATTCATCAGAGTGATTTCCTATCTTATTTGTTTAATTGTTGTATTGGGGACAATTTTGATTAGATGTGAGTTGGATAAGTCATTATACCTTCCTATTCTAACCTCGATTGTTATGGGTGAAACCTGAGACTTAATTGACTGTTTAAAGACTTGCACCTGATTGATCGGTGATGTCAAAAGGAAACCCTACTCCTGTCGCAAATGAGGAAGGGTAGTGATCCTTCGTCTGTATAAAATTGTAAAGAAATGGTTTTCCCCCCCAATCATTGTAAACTGTAACTGATAAAAAGAAAGGATAAATGTTCAATTCTGTGAATATTGGTTATTTTATGAAGGTTGTATATTTATTTGGTTGTTATACAAGTTGAGGAATCGGATTTTTGGACCTTGTTTTCCTTTAATTTTCTGTTGGCAAACATTTGTGTTCTTCTTGAGTTTTCCCTGTGCATTTTCTTCTGACGAACTAGATGATGTCATTAGTAGTTAAGATATTTCTCAAGATACTTTTGCTCTCGGAAGTGGTATCTGTTTGCAGATATATCGTCAAGAAGAGGATCACCGTGAAGATATGATGCCTGGTGATGTTATCCACGGCCAGGATTTCCTCTTCGACACTATTCATCACATAGATCCGTACCCGAGGTCTACTGCTGAAGAAATATTCTTGTATTTCTAAAAAGAATGTACTGTGAAAGATGTGTATTAACTTGTGCATTGAACTTTAACTAAGGACTTACATTTCTAAGCATGCTCTTGATCAATTTCTCAGTACCAATACCTACGAAGACATACTTGTGGATAAGAATTAATGCATGACGCAAACTTTTTACTGAGGAATTTCGTCACAATCTTATTCCATAATTCTTCTCCCCTGTACAAAACCTAATTCGTCACCTCTGGTAAACCTTTGTCTGAGTTAGTGAGGGGGAGATTTGAGTCCCTGAAGGAGACCATAACTAGGGCACGTTTGCGATGGTTTGGTCACGTCAAACGTATGACAGAAGGAAGAATTGCAAAACAATGGTTACATACTGAGATTACTGGAAAGAGACCAGTTGGAAGACCTAGGAGGAGATGGCTGGACCAAGTGAAGGAAGATATCACATCCAAGAGAATCAACTGGGATGAAGTCTTGAAGGAGCAGTGGTACATGAATCGACAAAAATGGAGAGCGCTCATAAACCACACCCGGGAAACTGGAGTGGAAACTTGATGATGATGATGATGATTGATTTACGACTCAATATTTATTTGAATTACCCAGACTTTCTGTGCTGTATTACACAAATATGGTCTCCTGCTCGATCTAGCGGAGCGAGATATTATTATGCGTTGAGAAGACGAGCCGGGAAGATGTAGGAATAATCTCCGGAAAATTCTTAGGGGTAGACCCCCTAATTATAAGTTCATCATGAAGGAATTTGAATAGTATATGAATTCGACCGTCGGGGGATAAATTTTAAAGATATTAATATTTAAATTAATTGATTTGCCAACAGGGAATAAGATACATGATTTTTGGCTAGTAAATCGATGTATTTGTGAGATTAAGATGTGACAACTTGGGTTATGAAAGTTCATAAGTAGTGTTTCTAGGGTTATTTCATGCTTGTAGTATGTTATTCTGAAGTTTTTTGTTTTTCTTTTGTTTCTTTCCAAGTTTAGTTTTTTGGGTTGTCCTGAGATGTTCATCTCGTGGTAACACCATTCTTTGTTGTGTGGTTCAAGTTTCTTAACGTATAATTTCTTACGAAAATTTCTTTCCTTCGACCACACTGAAGGTGTCCTTGGACTTTATTTTATTCTATCGAATTGGTTGTCATGTGAACGTGGTGGATTGTTCTCCATGAATCTTGAATCTAACAATCCAAAATATACTTCTTCAGTTTTTTTCCTGGCAGGATTTTGTTTTTGGACTTTGATCTGGATTGACGTATGCCAAGATTGCTCCTATGAATTATATGAATTAACAAGAATTATTTGCAAACAAATCGTGAGATGATTTATGAATACCTTCGATATATGAGAGACATTTACCTAGGAAGATAATTATTTCGTATTCAACTAACCTTATTATAGGTTGATTTGGAAGTTCTTTATTAGGGGTGGCATCTAAACTAAACCCTCAATCTCTTCATTAGGATTTATACTTGTTTTTATAAACTGTATTTATTTTTAAAAGGAAGAACTATTTTCAGCTTCTCTGAATAAAAATGCAATAAAAGTACTTAATTTACAATTTATGTTAGTGATTATGGTACATTTTGTAGGTGCAGATGTAATACGCACCCTAAAAAAAGAAAAGTGGGAAATTTCTTATGAACTTGGGATATATAAGAGAACGATGATGTACGGTAAAAAATTTGGCAATTTTTGAAAAATATGATAAGAATTTTGACATTATAAATGTTGGTTTTGGTTGTCACATGCATGCCTTTGCTGTGATATGTGTATCATTTGTCAACAATATTTGTAGCTTGTTCAACAATCGAATGAATATTGATATTTTATTCCTCTCTAAAGCTGGATCTCCCCCCCCCCCCCCTTAAAGCAAGAGGCGGCTTGACAAAATATTGAGCTGTAATGCCTCAAGAAGGTGTATAATTTTCAAACTGTATTGTGTAGTGTTTACAAATGTTATTTGTACATGTACCGTACCACAAGAAAATTACAAAATAAAACAATATAATACAAGATATTCAAATTTTTTTCTGAATAATCTAAGAGTGGCCTAATAATGTGGCCAGGGACTGTATAAAGTTTTAAATTTCTACAAGTGTAATAAAATTTGCATATTAAAATATTCAAAAAATCTTTCTTGAATGTTATAAAAAACAAACTTTCTTGAAAACTATCAATGTAATTGGCATTAACTATTTTTTTCCTTGAAGACAACACTAAATTACCCAGGATAGACGTCTATAGACTGAGTGGAAGAATAAGTTACCCTTTTATATGTATTTCATATGAATATTGAAAAAAGATAAGAATTTCACCTGATATTTTAGGTGCACCGAGTGCATTTTTCAAAGGAATTCAATAATTGAGGTTCATCCTCTATAACCTAGTTCCAACAAGGGGAATTCCAAATTTCATGCAATTTGGACCATTAGTTCTTGAGTTATTTTGTTTTTTGTGTGAAAAAATTAAACTTTTGGGAAAATGGCTCTAAACATACATTTCCATTTACACGCCCACACAGCTGACAGTTCAGTACATGCATGAATTTAAATCGAAATATCTCGGTCAAAATCAAAAATTTCGCTCTGAAACTTCAGATTTAGGTAAAGAAATGTGTGTTCTTTCATTCAAGATCAAAAGCAAAGAAATCAAAACATTTCATATTTCCAGGTGTATCAGCCCCCTTGTGCCAAAACCGGTTGGTTCCTCAGTTTAGGGGCTGCGACAATACAGTCATGTAGCCCCGTGTACTTTCGGTGTGTGTAAAATCTGTCTGATAACCGGTGTTAATTGTGATGGCTGTATTAGTGTGTGTTATCTGTAATTCAGGGAAGGACTGCAGACGTTCAATTTCAAGTAGTTTCTACTTTTGTTACCAAATGCTACCATCAACGACACCTAGCCGCAAACTTGGTTACTAGATGCCACCTGGTGGTGAATGTTGGAACTTAACATTGTGAGGTTTGAAGCCATTTTTCAGTGTTGCCTAAGTAAACAAAAGTTTGGTGCTTTTCAGTCGGTCAACACGAATGTACACCAAAAGGAGCTGGGTTATGCCCTAATCCTGAAATAAATTACATGAGATTAATAATTATTATTATTTGGGAAAATGGCTCCAAACATACATTTCCACTTACATGCCCACACAGCTGACAGTTCAGTACATGCATTATTATTATTTATTAATCTCATGTAATTTATTTCAGGATTAGGGCATAACCCAGCTCTTTTTGGGTACATTCGTGTTGACCGACTGAAAAGCACCAAACTTTTGTTGGAACTTAATAGAGCGTTAATCAAATATAACCTACAAATTTAGCTTCACATAATTGTAGTTAGTGTAAGGTTCTTTTACATGCCATAAATTTATGACATGGGCCCGCCGGCTTTACTTCACCTCTGAAGGAAGGCATACTGAGGGATTTTTAGCGCTCTTAAAAAAAACGACGACTTCGGCCTAGTTTGAACCCTCGATCTTCGGCATAGAAGCTCAGCATGCTACCAACGACGCCACCGAAGCCACTTGTGCCCAAACCATTGTAGTCTGGATGACCTAGGTCTTTCGTCTATAGGTTCACTTAATCCTTGGTGTTCGCATTTGCGAATAATTTATTGGTTAAATTTTGTAAGTTCGTGAAAGTGTCAAAAGTCAGACCAGAATTTAATTTTCATAACCTCATTTGGTCACCACGTGCGTGTGACATTTCTCTTTGTATTACGCTTCCTCGTTTAAACCAAGTATGTTTAAAATGATTTACTTACTTGTTAGTTTATTAGCCATAGCTCGCCTCTAAGACATTTTTCTCGTGGTATACTGGTCTCCATGAGCTACGCGCTTATTGGCTATCACCATGACGTGGCCTCACTCCAGCCAATCACCGCACTTCTTCTTCACAACGTGGTCTGAAGTCTCCAATCCTGTGCCATGGAAAACACGAGAACATTGGCCTGTCAACTATTTAAGAGGCTTGCTGAACCATCCTCTTTGTGCTTTCATCGTCAGCTGCCATGCTGATCACCCGTCTTGCTACCAGACGTTAAACTTGAACTGTTCAACGTATCATCTGTAATTTCTGCATAATGAAGTGTTCTTAAAACCTTCGTCAAGTCTTCAAGACATTTTTAAAGTGATCAAACCTAGATCCCATGTAACGTTTTCCTGCGACATGTTTATATAATGGACATTAATATGTGAACTGTACATCTTCAAGTGCTACGGATAACTATTCCTACGCAATATATCTACAATGTGAACACATTATCTCTTAAGACTTTGTTTTCGTATGACTTATGATAAGTCTCTACTTTGTGAAAGTTCTTCAAGTGACATAAATAATGTCATCATCACTGCTCAAGCAAGTGTTCTACAAACATATGGGTTGCTACCCGCACTTCGTTATCAAGTTAAGTATTCTGTTACATAACCTGTACCGTGTAATGTGTAATATACTGTTGTACTTTACATGTTATTTCTTTCTAAAGCAAGATTCATGTTAGATAACCTACACCCTGGGCACAAAGTCCTGTTACCCCTATACATTTGCAAATGCTCCTCCTAACACACCCTGTAGACCTTTATTTATTGAATCTTCCAAACTAACAGTTACAAATCTTTTTGTTTTAAATATCCTCATGTATATGAAAAATAAACATCCACATGAATTGCCAGTCAGACGGGTAACAGTTCACTCATACAGCACAAGAAACTCACACCAGATAGAGGTACCATGGTGTCGACTTTCAAAAACACAGAACAGTCATGAAATTCTTGGCATAATTTTTTTTAACAAACTGAGTTTATCTTTCCAACAACTACCAACCAAAATCTTTAAGAAACAGCTGCAAAAGTGGTTGCTGGTGAATCCATGGTATTCACTGGAAGAATGTATGGAAGCAGATTGGTGTAGTACTTAGTACAATAGAAGTTGGTTAGGTATTTTGTTATAACGATAATAAGCTGTTTGTATATACTGTTATAGTAGGCTAAGTAATGTAGGATTGTTTGATTTTATTGTTTTGTATTATTAACCTGACGATGGCTATTGCACTAGTGTTTAATGCCAAATAAATTGATTCTGATTCTGAAATACTTTGATTTTTTAACATTTTCTGTTTCAGATATAATCAATGGCTGATACTAGTGACTATAGCATTGAAGAACACATTGTTACAAGCACTTGGGTTCATGAGAGACCAAGAACAGGGAAAACGTTGGAACAGGTGCGTACTGACTTTGAGCAGCGATTCGGACGACAGCCTCCTCAAAAGACAACACTTTTACGTTGGGAAAAGAAACTGTTGGCTACAGGCAGCATGAAGGACAAACCAAGAAGGGGTCGATCAACAAGAGAGGAACAATGCCGAGAAGTCGCGGAGTCAGTGGAAAGATCACCAACGAAGTCGACTCGTAAACGATCCACAGAACTGGGTACACCCCGGTCAACTCTGCGCAAACACATGAAACATGACTTAAAGTTGCACCCATATCGACCAAAGAGTTGTCTTTTGAGGAGGCTGTCGTCCGAATCGCTGCTCGAAGTCAGTACGCACCTGTTCCAACTTTTTCCCTGTTCTTGGCCTCTCATGAACCCAAGTGCTTGTGACAATGCGTTCTTCAATGCTATAGTCACTAGTATCAGGCATTGATTATATCTGAAAAAGAAAATGTTAAAAAAATCAATGTATTTCCTGAAATTTATAGGGGTAACGGGACTTTGTGCCCACCCTGTTTCTTTCAAATGCAAATCTTTGTATTATGTTACTTCTTTCTGAGGAAAGACTTGTACAAGCCTATGTCAGAAGTTTGCTTAATTTTAATATATCGGCTTGCTTTAGCCATTTTCCATTTGTGATTATTCTCATTAATTCTCGCGCATACCTGCGTCTGCCATTGCACTTTTTCCTGTGCACCCTTTTTTTCTTGAAATCTTTCATGCAGTACACTCGTACCTGTGTCTGCCATTGCATTTCCTTCGGAAATATTTTGTTGCATCTTGGCAACTTCTATCACTCACTGTTCATAAGGTGCTGCAGGATTAGGCCCCTGTCAGTTGCTAGCTCCTTTTATAAGCTATGCTTTTTCTATGTAACTGTCTTACCAGTTTACTTCATTTCTTTTTCATAGGGTACTGCAGAATTAGGCCCCTGTCAGCCAATAGCCCCCTTAATAGGCTATGTCTTTTCATGGTAACTGCTTTCAGTTTCCCCTACTTTCTTTCAAAGGTATGGCAGGATTTGCTCCCTGTCAGCCTTCAGCACTCTTTATAAGCTGCATTTCTACCCTTTTCATTCACAAGATAAATTTATTTAAGTTGTGCATAAAAGCAATTACCCGGTCTTAATGTTTAAGGATCTTTGCAATTATTTTGTTAGTAAAGAAAACATTGTTCTTTCAAATTGTGTTAACCTGCAAAGATATGAAAATGCATGTTCTATTTTCTGAATATATATGTTAAAGCCACCTGCTCTCTTCTTTTCTTGTTTTTGTGTTATATTTTCTAGCCCATGTTCCTTAACGCTCAAACTTTTTTCTATTTTGAATTCACTCAAAATACGTCTGATAATGGAGACTTTTAATTGGTCTATCCAATGGTTAGTGATAGTTCATCACACCACTTGGTTTAATAGTAATTTTATTAATGTTTTATTAATGCAGCCAATGGCCATGTACTTTTCTTTTCAGGACGGGTCAGGGAAGGGATATTGGAAGGAAATCGGCCGTGGGCCTAATGAAAGGAACCGTCCCAGCATTTTCCTGGTGGTGAAAATGGGAAACCACGAAAACCATTTTCAGGATGGCCGAGGTGGGATTCGAACCCACGCTCTCCCGATGCCAACGAGGTAGCGCGTTAGCGCTCTCGGCCACCGCGGCCGGTATCCTTGGTGTAATGGGATCACTTCATTCTTTATGTGATCGAGTTTTTTGAAGACTCGTTCTAAGAAACTTCATCTCACAAACTTGTATTTTGCTGAGGTCCTTTGATTTTAGTGTACATGTTTCCAAAGAATATATGAGAATAGAAATGAGTTATGCCTGAAACAGGGTGATCTTTGATTTTTGAGAAACCTTCTTGTCCCATAATAGATACCGCATGTGACTATAGAAAACTCCTTTGGTTGTTCTGTTCATTACTTCAGACTGAACCTTGCCATTTCTGACCAACATGCTACCCAGAAATTTTGTGTGTAACAGATCTAATGCCAGTGGTTTTCAAAATAGTTTTAGGAGTGACAGAACTAAATAAAAGGTTTATGCACCTAGATCCCTTATTTACTCTTATATTTTTTATTTGTTATTGTACAGTACACAACGACTGCCATGTTTCGGTTACATTGAACCAGAAACACGCCATTGGAATTATTTTTGTGTGTGGTTCCGAAAAAATACAAGAATTTATACGGTGATCTTGAAGTTGAAAGTAAAATAAGACGTAATTTCGAGCTAAGCAAATACTCATTCCTGGTGTAAACTGAATGAACCCCAGGGCTATTTGCGTTTCTGAAAGTGGTAGTTTTGTTTATAAAAGCCACTACCCGGATGGGGATTGAACCCACTCCCTTTCAGTTAGAAACAGAGCCCCTCTACCGACTGCACTACACAGCCCCCCAAATAATTATATACAGGTATTTAAAAAGAAAGAAGGATTTTTTTCCCCCGTTACTAATACAGTCATCACAACACCGGTTATCAGACAGATTCTACACACACCCAAAGTACACGGGGCTACATGACAGCGTTGTCGCAGCCCCTAAACTGAGGAACCAACCAAGGTTTTTCGTCTTTCAATTTTTAATATTCTTTGTATAATCTAGGAATTTTAGGCTAAAACTACGTGAATATTATGCCAGGAAATATATCTGTTAGTCATGCTTTTTCTGTAATGTTAGATGAGTTGCAGTTTGTTTGGTCCTAGGCTCAACTGCGAGTGTCGTCACTGGCCTTGCAGCGCTGGATGATATCCGTGGTGTCGCTGACAATTGTGTGGGCCACGGTGAATCTTGCCGTGTGGTTGTCACACCCACCTGAGGTGTACCAAGTCCTCAACTTCGCTGCCCCCTTGTTACTCCTTCCACTGCTGTGTTCTGCCTATGCCGAGGTCAACAACGAGGGATTGCAAGCCATCAAGGTGAGCTTGTGATGTATTATGTATACAGCTGTTCTGTTAGGTAGTCAGCCTGAAGGCTGGTTAGATCCTCAAAAAGTACTGCAGTTAGGTTATGTGGGTAGATACCCACAAAAACCCAAGGCAGACCTATGTTGAGGAGTACTAGGCACGATGAGGAGTGAGGTAGTTGGTCATTGATTTCCTCACTAAGTCAGAACAGCATTCACAGGCACTGACTGTGCTCTGAATGTCAGTAGGCCTACTCAGCACCACCCATACCCCAGTAGGTTCCATATAATCACAGCCATGAGTGAGACTGAGACATCGGTGAAAAGCCACATTTTACTCTAGCCTGTTCCAACACTGCATTCATCAAGGGATGTATACAGCTACATACTGTAAATATGTATTTTAAAATTGGTTTCATAGCACTATTGTCTCTGAGGAATACAGATGCAGCCATATTATATTAAACATTAATTTTCCCAATTTATTATCTATTTGCAAACCATGAACCCTCAAGGCCAGAGACAAGCAGCGTATTAATGCATGCAGGCTTTGGTGCTGGCGCAATATGCTGCTCATAAAATGGACTGAAAAGAGAACTAATATGGCCAATTCGATGTCAATAGGTGTGTCTGATTATTTTCTTCTGGCTACGTTCCATTATTTTTTTTTACGGCGAAGTAGGCCAAGTTGGTATGGATGGAAGGAACAAGAATTGCTAAAATGCACACTGAAATGGTTGTGATTGGGAAAAGACCTGTTGGAAGACCAACGAGGAGATGGATCGATGTGGTTAACACATGGAAGACGGGCCCCGAGAAATCTCGGTTTTATACACGGCATTGTTTTCAGTCTTCCTGCGACATCTCTTGGCCATGTATTGAACTATTTCGGTCTAGCACATTGAGAAGGATATTTGTAGATGTATATGTGCCATCTTCCATCTACTCATAGGCTTCTTTTATTCTTTGATTTTGTTTCGAAACATCGAACTTCCTTCTGTTGGTTCAATCAATGACAAAATGGAGGACTTGTATAATCAGATGATAAGATTTATCATTTATATTATCGTTCAAATGGCACAAGTTATAGTGAATTAGTGGAAACTGAATGAGAGAGTGATATTCAGGTCTCTAGGCGACGTAATAACAACCAAAGTACATACCGTACTTTGATTGTTGACCAATCTAACCTCAAATATACTCCATCTGCTCTTTCTGTAAGCCGCCACTGCACATTGTGTCATGTTTCCAAATACATCACCCCTTTGAGCACTACTAGGGGTATGTGTATACTCATATCAACTAGAAAGATAATATCTAGGTTATTTCCACAATTATGTACTTTTTTATAATCTAGTGCACTGGAATATTGTCAGTAGCAAAATGTCCGGTCCACAATGTGTTAAGAAGGACATCTCCATAAGTGGTCTTCTGTGTAATAGAATCTAAGAGGACGAGTTGTATAAGGATAGAGGAAGGTGGAAGAGGCTCGTCACCAGCACCCGGCAAACTGGAGCTATTGTTTGATGATGATGATGATGTTGATGATAGTTTCATCATGTAATCTTTCCTCAAGACTGTGTCCATAAAAACTTAAAAACCTCATTCAATTCCTCTGGTGAATCAGCTAAAGCGACAATGTCATCAGCAATTCTGAGAGTTGAAATAATTTCACTCTGAACTTTTGTTGTTGTTGTTGTTGTTGTTGTTGTATTTGTTGTTTTTTGATGCAGTTCTCCATGCCTCCCTGACCTGAACTAATCTCTACATAGCTACCACACCTTACTTCCGAGGCAATCTGTTTAACATGGTCTTATCCTCGACCTTTCCTTCGATAATTAAGTTTGCTATTCCAGGCTGTCTTAGTATGTGTCCTATCAACCTATCTCATCTCTTCATCAGCAGTCGCCAGAAACATCTCTCTCTCTCTTTCTCACACATCATAATACCTCTTCATTTGTTACCCTATCTACCCATCGGATCTTCATCATTCTCCTGTAACACCACATTTCAAATACTTCTATTCTCCTTTTTTTCTGCTGCGCCAGCAGTCCAAGTTTCTCTTCCATAGAGCACCGCGCTTCAGACAAAGGCTTTCAAAAATGACTTTCTAATACCTAAATCTATAATTTTGATGTCAACAGATTTCTTTTCTATAGAAATGCTTTCCTTGCCTGAGCTAACCAACTTTTTATATCCTCTTTGCTTTGTCCATCACTGGTTATTTTGCTTCCTAAGTAACAGAAGTCTCCCACTTCCTTTAGCTTTTCACCTGCCAATTTGATGTCAATAGAGGTTTCTGATTTCTTTCGACTGCATTCAATTATTTTTGCTTTACATTTATTGATTTTCATCATGAATTCTTTCTTCAAGATGGAGTCCATACCATTTAAATCTCCTTCAAATGGTACACCAAACCTTTACTCCTACTTTAGATTTCTCTCTCTCATTTCCTTCATCGCTTGTTCAATGTATAGATTATTTTAAATAGTATGGACGATAAGTTGCAGCCTTGCCTTACACCTTTCTGAATACCAGCTTAACCCTTTCCTTCTCAAAGCGCCCGAATATGTAAGTCACAGCTCCCTGCTAAAGCGCCTGAAAGTGCCCGTGTTTGTTCTGGCATTCTCCTGCCACCTCTCATATTGGTGTGGAATTAAAACTAATTGTGAACTATAGGTAATATGTCAGGCAGGCATAGGACAGCATTCAGAAGGCATAGTGTTAGTTTTAGCGGTAACAATGAATGTTTGTTCCTTGACCTTTCTCCCAGCTGTTGTGAGGCAACATGGCTGGTCTTTCATAAGTCCATGTCCTAATAGAATTGAATAGAAGCGATGTTAGTGATTCAGAAAGCTCGTGTGGAAGTGATTTTCTGTGTGATTTAGATGTAAATGATCAGTTAAATGATAGTGACAGTGATATTGATAATAATAATAATAATAATATCGTATGGCCTCGGGTGCCGGGTGCAAGCTTTGTAATTTTACACCCAGAGGGTAGCTTGTATGTCGAATTTCGTTGTTCCTTGAATCACTATGAAAGTCAAGGAGGTTAGATATCTAAGCTCCTTGAACACTATAGCGCTTTCTAGTAGAGAAATGAGGAACTTTGTGTTGGCGGAAACTCCCGAGATTAATTTTGCATTATGAACACGGTCTACTGAATTCAAATGGGTTCTTTGACATGCCAACTTCGTATGACATGTGTGTCGTATTTTTACCGCTTTTCAAAAATCACTTACCACGGCCAGGAGCGAACCTGCAATCTTGGGGTTAGTAGACGGACACGCTATCCACTCACCCACTGTGGTATGCTAGTGATATTGATGAGGATACAGTAAACCAGCGTACTGTATATGCTGGTGGTGACGGTGGCCTACAACCAAGCATTCAACCTTCCCTGCCTTTTACTCCGCCAGATGATTTTACTGGCAATGGGAGTAGAATTGGGAACTAAGGACTCCATGGAGCAGGCTACCGAGATGTATATATTCATCATCATCATCATCTTGTACAGTTTCCAGCCCCAGGCTGGGTCTGTTTGGAACATAAGCCTCGCCACTTAGTTCTTTCTTCCCACCACCTCTCCGCTGTCACTCTGGTCCAGTCCTCGCCTCTCTTCTTGACACATTCCTCCACTCCTTTCAGCCATCTATCTCTTGGTGTTCCCCTTGGTCGTTTCTTCTGCATCTGCATCTCATGTTTCCTCTTGGGAATCTTCTTCTCATCCATTCTCTTTAAGTGTCCATACCACCTCAGTCTTGATGTCTCCATCCTACCTTGCAAGGGCTCCTCTTTCACCATTTCCCTGACCTTTTCATTCCTCACCCTGTCTCTTCTTGTTACTCCGATCCTACTTCGCAGGAACTTCATTTCACCTGTCTGTATTCTGCTTATGTCTCTTTTCTTCATTGTCCACGTTTCTGAAGCATAGGTCAGTATCGGGATATATTAGCTTCTGTATAACACTTCCTTGCTTTTTTGTGGGACATCTTTATTCCACACTAAGCTCCTAATGCTTCTCAGAAATGCTTCTGCCTGTCTGCCACGTTCCGTAATCTCTTTGTCATTTCTCCCATTTTCCTCCACTATACTTCCCAAGTACTTGAGACTTTCCACCTTCTTCAGCTGTCCACCTCCAAGTGTTATCCCACTCATTGGTCTGTCCTTTTTCCTGGTCGTTAACAGGATCTCACATTTACTGATGTTGAACTTCCATCCGTACTCTCCCACTGTTTCTTCCCAAGCCTTCAGTTGCTCCTGAATTTCCTCCTCCTTGTTTCCCCAGACCATGAGATCATCTGCAAACACCATTGCTTTCATCTTATCTTCTCCTATCTTTCCTGCTGTCCGTGTCATTACCTTGTCCACAACCACAATCAAGAGAAGGGGTGACAGCGCACTATCCTGTTTCAGGCCACTCATTTGTCTGAACCAGTCTGTTCTTTCCCCTCCAACTTTCACACAACTCACACTTCCACAATACATCTCCTTCACTCTGCCTAAAGTATATATTAGCATATTTAAATTAGGATTTGACAATTTTTGTAGCATGGGCCAATGTGACTAATCCTGGGAGAAATAAAAAGATGCTGAAGTGGTTCTGAACCAGGGACCTCAGGATATGAAACGGAAAACAATGGAAATATGTGTTCAGTTTGTGCAAATTCCATTACTGACAATTTTTTTAAAACTTAGTTTCATAATGGTTTATGTGGCCAGATCATGTACCGGTAGTTTTAAAATTGTGACCAGATTATATGAGGACAGACTTCTAACCAAGGACCCCAGGTGAGTGTAATTTACTGTGGGTCATTTGCAAGACTGTAGGTAATTCACGTGTAAAATTTTATTTTATTTAAATGTACTGTATTATATAGTTGCAATGTTATGTGCAAGAGTTTATACCCATATCCACAGTACTTCATATTCTAAAATAATAGGGTGATTTCTGGGGATATTAAGCAACAAGGAAAGGGTTAATAGATAATATTAATTCATAAGAATTAATGCTTTTCAGGCATGTCAATCTAGTGCCAGTGTTTCCCCTCGGTGTACCATTGGGATCTCCAAGATTTTGGCCAATGCATGTCTGCATAAGATGTTTTCTTCTTGTAGTGTATTCGGCCTTGCCAGGAGCGGTTGCTGATGCTGCAATACCTTCAACATGTCCCATTGCAACTGACAGTGTTCAACCATGCTGTTTCCTACTCCACCATCGGCACAGCTGCAGTCGGCCTGCTGCTAGCGTTTGTCTCTAAGATGCTGCTACATGAGATTAGTTAAAAAAGTAACCAAGTAATGATGGTTTCCTGTGCTGTATGCCGGCCTTACTTAGACCATAGCTGACTCGATACCGTGCTCCTGCCTATACAGCCTTGACAATCACTTATCAAACATGCTGACACTGCCTTATGCCACATGGGAATTTAGAAAAATGAGTTATTGGATTATGCTGAAAAAGAGGCGATATCACTACCACGACCCATTAAAGATATTTGCTCTCATTTAGGAAGCCAAGTACTGGCATTTTGGAATACTTACAAGGGGAAGATACGATGCATGGGTCATCGATTCGAACCATGTTTAGTACACTTGTAGGGCATGACCAGGCTTATACCAGGTGCAAGTAGTAAGATGCGCTTCTCAGCCGTTTCCGAGTAATTAATTAATTGCAATTACAGTGCGGCGTCTATGTGCGTTGTACGCTAGTAAGAATCCAATGAGCGCATGGTGCAGCGGTAAGTGCCCTGCTTCGTAAGCACGGGATTGCTGGTTCGAATCTCACCGGTGAGCCTTTGCATTTTTTTTTTTATTTTTTTTATTTTTTTTTGTAACCATTGTCAATTTCTAACCAATACCCATAGCAAGAGTTACTGCTTACGGGGTGGTCTGATGGTTTACAGACGTGCAATGAACGGAACAGACTGTGCCTTCAACATATAAATGTATACATATGATAGAATACACCTGACCGTGCATAATACCAATGTATTTGCAATGCCGATACTGTACAGTATGTAATGTCACAAACGTTGACCCCCACACGATGATTTCAGAATCCCTTTTCCCGCTCACAAAACACGTTATTACAATTGACTGCAAAATTAACATTATTCACGACACCTACAGTTGTACGAATTGCCTATGTTTACAAAAACAAAACAAAAAGGGCTCACCGGTGGGATTCGATCCAGTGACCCCTCGCTTACGAAGCAGGGCTCTTACCGCTGCACCACGCGCTCCTTGGCTTCATGTTAACGTACAGCACACATGAATGCCTTACAGCAATTACAAATAATTTATAATTAATTTCTCGGAATCAACTGAGAAGCGCACCTTACTACTTGCACCTGGTATACGCCTAGTCATGCCCTACAAGTGTACTAAAGATGGTTCGAATCGATGACCCATGCATCGTATCCTCCCCTTGTTAGAGGTTAGCTGATCCTAGACCCACTAAACTGATTAAGAGAACTACAGAGGTGTGCAAATTATTAGACTCTAGTGTGAAGCCAAAATTTGTAGGTTAGAATTGATAACGCTCTTGTTAGTTCCAACGTTCGCCGCCAGGTGCTGACTGCGATGCCATCTACTAGGCAAGTCCGCAAGCTAGGTGGCGTGGACGGTAGCATTTGGTAGCAAAAGTAGGAACTACTTGGAATTATTGTCTGCAGTCCTTACCTGAATTAAAAACAGATAACACTCGCTAATACAGCCATCACAATTAACACCGGTTATCAGACAGATTCTACACACACCCAAAGTACATGGGGCTACATGACCGCGTTGTCGCAACCCCTAAACTAAGGAACCAAACAACCAATTCCTTTATTGCTGTCTCCAAAAAGCAGACCTCTCGGGTTTAGGTATATGAGTGTGAATTATTGGGGATTCTACAAAAAGAAAAGACAAGTCCAATGCTTTTTCAAGATAATTACCTGGAATGTTTGGCATTCAATAATGATTTGTACTTTGTTAGGATTTACATAAAAAATAATTGTATTTGAGGATTAAAATATTATTTTTCTTTTTTGTATTCAACTAAGATTTCGTCAAAAACCAGACTAGTCCAAAGGTTTTTTTTTTTTAGTTTTTCTCTACTATCCTCATAAAAAATATATTTCCTGTATCCTATATGTAATGTAAAGCTGATAGAAAGACAATTAGGTCTAAAAGCAATTTTTATTTCATTCAGCACAAATGAAGCTACTGTATACTGTTTTGATCGACTTGACTGGAACATATGACACTGTTTGGCAACAAGGACTTATCTACAAACTATTACAAGTTGTACTAAGTCGATAAATCGTAGATCTAATATCTAGTATGCTTAGTGAAAGACAGTTCGAAGTGTTTCTAGGCAGCACTAAAAGCCACAAACGAAAACTAAATAATGGTCTACCACAGGGATCTGTTTTAGCTCCATTGCTCAATTTGTACATTCATTATTTACCAGTCACAACATCATCTAAGTTCATATATGCTGATGACATCGCTCTTGTAGCACAGAGTAATAACTTTGAAGATGGTGAACAAATCCTTACAGAGGATCTCAAGATGTCAACTTTCTTTAAGACCTGGCGATTGATACCCAGCACTTCAAAAACTGAAGTCTCTTGTTTTCATCTAGCGAATCGTGCTGCAAACTACAATACAAGTGTTTTGTTCAACGAACGAAATCTGAGGTACAATCCTTTTCCAAAATATCTTGGAGTCACTTTAGATAGATCCCTGATCTACAAAGGACACATCACTAAGCTTTCCCACAAAGTTGCCGCAATAAACAACATATTGCATAAGCTCAGTGGTACATCCTGTGGAGCCTCTGATGACTGTTTACGCTTATCTGCCATCAGTCTTGTCTACTCGGCTGCTGAGTACTGGGCACCTGTCTGGTTGGAAAGCGTACATGTGAAAAAGGTTGACACAAAATTGAATGATACAATGCGTTGCATTACTGGTTCCATCAAATCAACTCCGTGTCACTGGTTACCCATGCTGAGTCACATCCCTCCACCTCACTTAAGGAGGAAGCAAGCTCTACTAAGGGAAGCTAAGAAAATCTTTGCATCACCCTCTTTGCCATTGCGCCAAGAATTCTGCCATCCATCACAGCAACGACTGCAATCAAGAAGGCCAGTAAGTGTCACTGCGGGGCAACTCATTGCTGCTGGATTTGACCTAAATGAAAGCTGGAAAAGCATGAGTGGTCAACTAAAACATTGGGGTCAAGTGCCCACCATCTTGATCCCACAAAGAAACCAAACGGTTTCGACTTACCGAGGAACTTCTGGTGCCGCATCAACAGGCTGAGGACTGGACATGGTTGCTGCAATTATTTTAGGTACAAGTGGGGCTGGATCAGCTCACCAATGTGTGAGTGTAACCTGGAAGAACAGACGATCGAACATCTGGTCCAACGCTGTCCTCTTCTTTCGTACCCTGGCATTCCTGACGATTTGTTCGCTCTCACACCTGATTTAACTGAATGGTTGAGAAGGATGGACTTTAAAGTTTGATTATACCTTGTTATGTATAACTGTAAAGACGTTTGAAAGGGATCGACGCACACATGAAGAGGCCAAGCGTCAAGCTAGGAAACTTCGAGCAGCCCAACCACGTCCTCCTCCAGCAATACTATGTGACTTGTGTGGATGCTTGTTCCATGCCAGGATTGGACTCCTTAGTCACCGTAAACACATCCACAAACTGGACTGAAGGAAGAAGATTTATACTCGGATTCGAGTTAAAGCCGATGATGATATTGTATAAATTACCATACGATTATATAAATACTGTGTTTTTTAGTTTCTGAACAATTTAATTTTTGGACTTGTCTGGTTCTTGGAATGAACCCTTCAATTGGAAACTGATTTTATTCTATTGTCAAGGCTGTATAGGATGATATTGAGTCAGAGGTGATTAGACATATTATAACCAACTGTGCCTTCTCAACAATGTTGGTGATGTTAATGTATCCATATTTTAGCTAAGGAATTACCAAAGATTCTTTTTTTATTTTCATGTACTTAGGATTATAAGTGAATGGTATGGTTGAAGCCAGATTTACACTCTAGGCTGATTAAGCTTGAGCTGAAGGTGACTCATATAAAGGGTCACAAATGATGGCAGCTTCATTTAAAAATCATTGATTACAATGTGACTGTGTTACAGAGTTGGTTAGTGTAGCAATACATCATGTAATTTATGAATCTCCCCCACATGTACATAGGTTGGTTTTTTAGTTTTGGCAACTATGTTGTATATTAATAAATAACATACCTACATGAGTTTCATAGGCCCTCGATGTAGTCTCCAGCGTTGCGTACGTGTTCTCAGTGACACGGAAGCCGTTGGATTCCATTGGCATTGCCCAATCTATCAATGATGTGAAGAGAGCACTCGGCAGCCTGCACAACGTCTGCAATTGTAGGGTAGCGGTTCCTGCGTAGTGGCTCCTTCATCTTCGGGATAAGATCAAAGTTGCAGGGACTTAAATCCGGAGAGTAGAGGGGGATAGAACACCTCCCAGCCCCAGTGATTCAACAATGAAGACACAACTCCTGCTTAGTGTTTCCTAGCATTGTCGTGCAGAACGATAGGCAGAGTATCCATGTGGTGTCACCGTTTCCTTCTCAGAGCTACTACTAGATGGTCTTGCAGAAACTAACAATAGTACGCTGCATTAACGATTTTCCCTGTGGAAACGGTATGTTTTGTGATCACACCATCCCATTCATAGGCAAGAATCAACATTACCTTCACATTGGTGGGAGTTTGTCAAACTGTTTGTTTTTGTGGTGATCCGTGGTGCCGCCACTCGTTCGATTGGCGTTTCAACTGTTCAGAAGATCTCATCAATGGTTATGATGCCTCTCCTTCGTGCTCATAACGCTGCAAGTGCTTACGAGAAGCGTCATATCGCAGCCAATGTTTATCCACGTTCTCTGCTCCTCCTTGGAAAACATTCAGACAGTCTTTAGCGAGCGCCTGCTCACAACTACTCATCTGCACGTGACCACTGCACATGAATGGGGGAGGGGATGGTCGAGGTCTTGTGCTCTGAGGGAGGGGATGCATGTTAGCAACCTATGGTAACAATGGCAGAGCCCAACACCGTTGCAACATAGCGCAGCAGCATAGTTGTCAGAACTAAAAAAACAACCCTCGTTTATAGTATATAGGTATGATAATTGGAGCCCGGATGTTTTGGCTATAATGGGATGGACTGCAACTTCAGTTGTTAAAAGGGATGTAAAACCAATAACATTATTATTATTATGATTAAAAATACTCTAAAAGACTAAAAATCAGATCTGTTACAATTTTTAGATTAACGATGAATCTCTTGAAAAGACAGCTTGAAGTGGAAATGTCAATGATATGAAACTGATGTAATGGTTCATTGAAAATGTTTAAGGTTGGGATGATTTGTAATTGTGATCATATTTTACGCTCGAATAAAAAGTTTAATGATATGTTACTGTGAAAATCCAATAAAATGGAGTGAAAGGGAGGTGAAAGGTGAAACGAATGTTTTGAACACATAGGGCCAAGTGTGCAGTAACTCAGATATTGTACATCATACTACAGATGTGGTAGGGAGGTGTAGCCTATAGTAGACATGAGAAAAGGAGGCTCTTGGCGTGAGTATTGCTCTGTGGCATCACAAGGACGAGCATTCAATATTAATTGAAGAATGTTAATATTACAGTGTAGTACTAAGAACAGGAATTGATTTGATTAAGACAGAACAATGTTAGGTGTAATTATTTATTTAAAAAAAAGATGGTATATTGGCTTTCATGGCCAAGGAATTAAAACTAAGCAATTTTTCTAGGTTTATGCCGTGTCTTGTGCGGGGTTTTGCCTAGGAACACGAAGCTGGCCATCAGCGGGCTCTTGGTGTCCATGCCCGGACCCCTGCAGGAGTAGCAAACTGTGCACTACCTGTCTTCTTATTTATTTATTTAATCGTATGGTGAATTATATACAAAATTTACATCATACAACATGAAGCACACCTGCACTTCTTTACTGCGAGAGCTAAAAGCTCAAGCAGCCTTTCACCTCCCTATAAAGGCTTCCAAAAGGATGGTATATTGTCATTCACGACCTAGAAAAATTACTGAGTTTTAATTTCTTGGCCATGAAAGCCAATATACCATCTTTTTGGAAACCTTTATAGGGAGGTGAAAGGCTGCTTGAACTTTAAGCTCTCGAAGTAAAGAAGGGAGGTAGTGCACAGTTCGCTACTCCTGTGGGGGTCCGGGCACGGACACCAAGAACCCGCTGATAAGCCTATCTTAGTGTCCTAGGCAAAACCCCGCACATGACCTGGCATAAACCTAGAAAAATTGCTGACTTTTATTTATTTTTAATTTGTAGCAACAGACAAAATTGAGGAAAATGTGAAATTCTTAATGAAAGTTACCGTACACGCAGGCATAACAAACAAAACTACACTCCCTATTTGGACATACTTCAACAAATTCTTAATCAAATGATAATTTCTAACTCAAGGTACTGGCAAGATGTTAGAGTGAGATAAATAACTCGTACTTTATGAGAATGTAAGAGCCCCCTCCCTACTTTGCTCCTGTGGAGTGGTATTAACCTTGGCCCGCATTTGACCGAGTCTGTGTATCTTGTTGACCTACTAGACTCTGTGAGCTGACAGAATGGGATTGACAGTTCTCGCCTAGCCATGGGATCAGGGAACAAGGTTGCCAAACAGTTAGAATAACAAGCGATCACACTGTAGAAGCTAGTGACAAAGCTAACCAGGCACTGGCGCACGTGGTCTGTGATATTGCAACGCAGAGTATTATGACAACTATGCGAACATGGATTGGTCAAGAGGCAGAGGGGTGATGACTGACGTGGAATTTCCGGCCAAATGTCAATACCATTCTGGCAGCTGACAGAGTATAAGAAACCTTGGTCTGCAGGATATGCTCAATCTTATATTAGCCGATGATGTGGTGGCTGCTAATCGCATCATCCACATAATTCGAGAGAATGGGTTATTTACAAGTATTATGTGACTTGAAGAACTTGTTTTATTTTTATTTTAAATACTAACTTTCATATTCTGTATATTTTTATTTTGTATGTTGTTGTTGTTATTATTATTATTATTTAGTAATGAATCTGTGGAACAGGCCATTTCTATTCTGTTTACTTAGTTTTATTCATTGAAATGGTACTCCACAACATCTGTTGAAGTGTATTAAATCGTGTACAACATTGCTGCTGTAAATCATTTTACAGAGTTACTGCCTTAACGCAGCTACATTAAATTATAGCTTTTATACATGTATCTCGCACAACTGTGACAATCAACAACTTGTGACTTATTTTCAACACTAGTAGTTAAATGGCACTCTTGTAGTTTGCTGCACAAGAAGCCATCATTTTATGTTAATTTATTGTAAAGTTTTCTGCTTGCTTGTCATTACTGTATGTACTGTGCAACTATTGGATATTCTTATGGCTGAGGAGGTTGCATGGAGGGAGAAACTGGCAGCCAAGAGTAGCCTTCAGTATTGTTTGGGAATACACCATGATTCACAGCCAAGCTCGGTCGTAATAACAATGTCGCACAGTAGTCTGTCTCGTACTGTGTGTTGAAAAGACACCAGAAGTATTGATATAACAGCTCAGGCTTTCACGGCCGGCATTCATAACTATGTTCAAGTTGTCCGGGCTTGTAGACCGTAGTCCAGGCAGGATATTATCTCCCGACGTTTCACCGGAAACTGCATCCGGCATTATCAAGGGTCCGCTCCCTTCGTTAGTCAGTAGTGGAATTCTTATAAAGAAGGGCATGTTGATTATAATAATAATAATATCGTATGGCCTCGAGTGCCGGGTGCAAGCTTTGTTAATTGACACCCAGAGGGTAGTTTGCATGTCGAATTTTGTTGTTCCTTGAAGCACTATGATTGTCAAGGAGGTTTGATATCTATGCTCCTTGACACTAGAGCACTTTCTAGTAGAGAAATGAGGAACTTTGTGTTGGCGGAAAATCCCGAGATTAATTTTGCCATTATGAACACGACCTAGTGAATTCAAATGGGTTCTTTAAGATGCCAACATCGTATGACGTGCATGTCGTTATTTTTGTCGCCTTTCAAATATCACTTACCATGGCCAGGAGCGAACCTGCAAGCTTGGGGTTAGTAAGCCGACACGATAACCATAATAATAATAACAATGCAGCATTCCATTGCTGACTAACGAAAGGAGCGGATCCTTGATCATGCCAGACACTTTTTCTGGTGAAACGTCGGGAGATAATATCCTGCCTGGACCACAGCCTAGAAGTGGACAACTTGAACATAGTTACCATAAGTATTGTTATTTGAAGCACAGAGTGCCAAAGTGGCCTAATTCACTATTAAGGGTACCTTCCTTTGGCAATGAAAATCAAATCTTCGGAAGTTATATTGGGATTGTGAAATGTTCTCCTTAAGCAAATACAGTACATTTTTTAAATGTGAAGAAACATGTACAATATACAAGTAAAATAAGAAGAATGATTGTAGAGGTGAAACTTCTAGATCTAAGAATTATGACAATCTGAAAAGGAAGCTGGTGCTTCTGGTGTCTGGTCATGAGAATATTAATTGGAAGAGGGTGGGAACAATTTTACTGTAGTATTATTTCGGCTTGGATACTAGATGTTCTAGGACAGGGATGGTAAGCCTTTCTCCTCTAGATTGCCAATTAAGGGCCGTTTTCTCCAACGTCAATTATATCTTAATTCATCATTAAAGGTTACGGTATTTAACTTTGCACGAGCATTTCATCAAACAGAAACGCTTGTTAACTTACCACTCACAAGGAATTACATTAAATGGCCAAATCTGGTCACTCAACTCTCTGAAGCATCGTTAAAGTGGCGGGAAATAGCTGAACTGTGCCTTGTGTATCTCACAATGGCGGTTTGTTTCCGAGTTTCACACGAGCTATGTATTCACACAACTGCCAGTTCTCCTAAATACTTTGTTCATATCATTTTAAGCTTTTGCCACGAATAAGGTCTTCTGTATTTCCCTTCCTTTATAATCATGTTCCAGAAAGTCTCAAGGAAGCATCGCAAACAACGATCAGTGTTAAGACGCTTCTTGTTCTGTCCACAATGCTGTCCAAGATGAAACTGAGTCTACGCAAGTGTGAGAACCGTAAATCTTATTTAAGTAATTGTGAACCCGAATGACCTCGTGAAATGCATCGAAGATAATCACGCATTAAATCTTGTATTTAAGTTAAATGGGAATTAATTAAATAATAGTTAGTAAAGAGTTGGTAATAACAATATATCGTATGGCCTTGGGTGCCTGGTGCAAGCTTTGTTAATTGACACCCAGAGGGTAGTTTGCATGTCGAATTTCGTTGTTTCTTTGAACGCTATGAAAGTCAAGGAGGTTAGATATCTAAACTCCTTGACACTACAGCACTTTCAAGTAGAGAATGGAGAAACTTTGTGTTGGCGGAAAATCCCGAGATTAATTTTGCCATTGAACACGGCCTACTGAATTCAAATGGGTTCTTTAACATGCCAACAACGTATGACATGAGTATCGTGATTTTTGTCGCCTTCAAAAATCACTTATCATGGCCAGGGGAGAACCTGCAATCTTGGGGGTTGGTAGTCCGACACTATAACCACTCACCCACCGTGGCAAGCAAGAGTTGGTGAAAACTGCCCTAAAGTCAGACCTATTGCTTTGAGTTGTCCAGTGCATCAACTCTTAATTGCATTTTTCCATGTGACAAATAAATAGTTTATACCGGTACTATGATTCAAGTCTTTGGAATTGCATGTTTTATAAGGAGATTTTGCACCATTCATAAATATACAAATTGGTTGTATTTAACCTGATAGTTTTAATATGAATCTTGAAGTACCATATTTACTCACCTATAACACAACCTTTTTTCCCTGAATTTTTGGCTTCAAAAATAGGTGAAAATTTCCCTAGATATAGGTTAGGATGGCGTGGTATAAAGGCACACAAAGGAGCATCGATCACCCTTAAATCAACACACAAAATAGTTATTTTAACTTAGACTTTATTTACGATAAAAGTGATAATAGCCCATTTAAGTAGCCACTCGCTTGCATCATCACAGCTGACTGGCCACAGGACTAAGACAGCGTTGCATCCGCACAGAGCATTGCGTGCATCGAGTTCTAGGTTACACAGTGGTTCAATAAGTTACGCGATAACTAGGCCTACCTGAAATATGGAAGATTTGTTTCTAAAACTGACCACATTTTCGTACTTTCCTTTTTTCACACCGCGGAAGGACTTAGAAGTTTTCTTGGTTCCCAATAATTTGCCCTTATGGTTGCGCCAATAACAAATCATACACGGCTGCACTTCGTATTTACGACTCGCCGCTTTCACTCCATTTTCTGCAGCACATTCTCGCACTTTCAACTTGAAGGATGCCGTAAAACTTGTTCTCTTGCTCATTTTCAGTCCTGCTTGTGTACTGCAGAACGCGAGACAAGGAACTTGTAAGCTGGGGGGTTCGGGGAGTGAGTAACCATTGTCGAGGTCAACGATGCACAGGTGGTACAGGCAAAAGCGCGGGTTTTAGCATTAACTGGAATCTTGTAGGCCTATTTGCTACATTTTACTGATTGTTTCTCCTTCGCAATTCCTTTTTTTTTTTTTTTTTTTTTTTTTTCAATTATTTTTTCCCCCCAATAATAGTAGAAAATTGAGGGGGGGGGGGGTGTTGTTGTAGGTGAGGGGGCGTTATAGGCGAGTAAATATGGTATTAAAAACATAATTTCCATCTCAGTTCTTTAACACCAGAACTTTTTGAATATAACATAAATTCTATCCTACCCAGAGTTTTAAAAATCATAACATAACTACTGTGACTTATATACAATAAAGTTTTTAAATTCTTATAAAGAAGGGCATGATGTTAATAATAATAATAATAATAATAATATCGTATGGCCTCGGGTGCCGGGTGCAAGCTTTGTTATTTGACACAGAGAGCAGCTCGCATGTCAATTTTTTTGTTCCTTGAAGCACTGAGAAAGCCAAGGAGTTTAGATATCTAAGATCCTTGACTCTGTAGCACTTTCTAGTAGAGAAATGAGGAACTTTGTGTTTTTGGAAAATACCGAGATTAATTTTGCCATTATGAACACGGCCTACTGAATTAAAATGGGTTCTTTAACATGCCAACATCATATGACGCGTGTTGTGATTTTTTCCGCCTTTCATAAATCACTTACCATGGCCAGGAGCGAACCTGCAAGCTTGCGGTTAGTATTCCGACACGATAACCACTCACCCACCGTGGCAAGCTATAATTTCTTGTGATTTGCTGCATGTAAAAACCCAACATTAGCATTTTGTAGCATGTAAATTTTTCATATTCCGCTGGTTGGAAGAAAGGTTTTTGTGCAAAATTACATGAACATTCGTAAAAACTGTATTTTTAATCACATAATATTAACATAGGTTATGAACATTCCCGAATGGGAATATGATGTTATTTCCGTTTGATCAGATAAATTATCAATTAATATGATAAAATTGGTCCGGCTAGATCAAACATAAAATGCCAGCGTTTCGCCCCGGTGTGCCATTGGGCTCGTCAGTTGGTACAGACACACCTCACCAATATGCATGGCTAGCACATACTGAGAAGGCCATCACAAGACACAAAATACAAGTAGTATTGACGTCACGAGTGATGCCAATGTGCTACGGAAGTCAAGCTCCCTTTCATAAAACAAAAACCTTACCTTGGCAATCCAAATAGGTTATGAACATTCCCGAATGGGAATATGATGTTATTTCCGTTTGATCAGATAAATTATCAATTAATATGATAAAATTGGTCCGGCTAGATCAAACATAAAATGCCAGCGTTTCGCCCCGGTGTGCCGTTGGGCTCGTCAGTTGGTACAGACACACCTCACCAATACGCATGGCTAGCACATACTGAGAAGGCCATCACAAGACACAAAATACAAGTAGTATTGACGTCACGAGTGATGCCAATGTGCTATGGAAGTCAAGCTCCCTTTCATAAATCACTTACCATGGCCAGGAGCGAAATAACGGAAATAACATCATATTCCCATTCGGGAATGTTCATAACCTATTTGGATTGCCAAGGTAAGGTTTTTGTTTTATGAAAGGGAGCTTGACTTCCGTAGCACATTGGCATCACTCGTGACGTCAATACTACTTGTATTTTGTGTCTTGTGATGGCCTTCTCAGTATGTGCTAGCCATGCGTATTGGTGAGGTGTGTCTGTACCAACTGACGAGCCCAACGGCACACTGGGGCAAAACGCTGGCATTTTATGTTTGATCTAGCCGGACCAATTTTATCATATTAATTGATAATATTAACATGTAATTAAAATAAACACAGATAAATATATTGACGTACTTAAACATACAAACATTAAGTTTAATAATTAAATTGTTAACATATTGATTTTATGCTTCAAAAGAGTCAATTGAAAACCTCCATTCTTAGTCAATTCAAAACAGCAACATTTTTACTGAAGAATGTATTAAAATATTTTTAAAATTCTTATAACAGTGCCATTTTTAGGAAAGATAACTTTTTATGGACAAAAACCATTCTCATTTTGGGAATTGAATTGGCTTTTCCAAAAAACTACAAGAGTGCCACATTTTATTGCAAAATTAAAATTGCTAAAATCTGCATGTACAGTTTTTAAAACATGAAGATACATACCATAATCTGTTGAAACTTGGGCAAGATTTGCCTGTATTGTTTATGCTAAAAACAGTGAACTTTAATAATAATATTATAAAAAAGTATAAATGTCAAAGGTATTATGTCGAACAAGTATCTGTTTGTTTTGGTTTTTTTCTTTCTTCTTCTTGGCGGTTTGCCAGGGCTTGCCATCCTTGCTCTAGGCTAGGAGATGTAAGTTATACATGTATATTAATGTTTCCTGATGTTCCCACCAGCTTCTAGTAAGCTTACATATCATTGTATGTGCCTTACATTTGTAATGTGCTTGAATCTCATGTAATGAATTCTCTTTAAAAAACAAAGACTATATTTGAGTAATGCAGTACTGACTAATTTGTGTACAGGCCAAATTCATTTCCAAATGGTTTGATTATGTGCTGCAGTAGGTTAGGTGCTCATATCTTGTACCTATGTTTGCTGGATTTAATCCTGGGCTTTGCATCTGAGTGTGTTTGTAGATTTACTGGAACATTTAAGAACACCTACAAGGCTAAATTCTGGTTAAGATGTGACCTGTCTAGCAATGTGTCCCAAGAGGGGAATATGTTGGAATATGTGCATTGGCTTCTCCTTCCCAGTTGCTCAATGATTTGACATGCTCAGCTTGTCCCATAGAAATGTTTGGTCAAATCAGGACAGTTAAACACCTCTTTCCCTATTGGCACTAACCCAAATTTATCTTCGTTATAGATCGTTACCGTAAGAAGGGGTTACTTTGTGACTGTAGAGGTTACGTTTAGCTTAATTTGAGCTTCCCTGGCCTCAAGGTCGAAGCGTGAGATTCAAAATACAAAAAATTATCACTGTGTCACAAAGTAACCTCCACAGTCACAAACTAACCCCTTCTTACGGTAACACTTTTCATAGCAGAAGAGTTATTGATTCGCACACCGAAGTACATGGGGTTATATGACCATGATGTTGCAAAGCTCCTAAATGAATCAACAACTGGCCTTTTGATGTATTTAGAAACATACATCTTATGTTCTTCA
This sequence comes from Meconema thalassinum, assembly GCA_946902985.2. Lineage (NCBI taxonomy): Eukaryota > Metazoa > Arthropoda > Insecta > Orthoptera > Tettigoniidae > Meconema > Meconema thalassinum. The sequence continues at coordinate 123,851,036 of OX336395.1, forward strand.
TAGTGAACAAAAGAATGGTGGTAACTGTTGCTTGAAGGTGTGATATAAGCTCAGTGATAACGGGCTAATGCTTCGTTGTCAAAATAGAGCACTAAAAGTGGCTAATTTTAATTAAATTCATACACATTTTTGGGTCAAATCAAATAAAAAGATGGCTTCAAAGCTTTGTATACAATAAACAGTATCACAATGCTGAACAAGTTTCCCCATACTCTCCGGGAAGAAGGATGCTGGTTGCTGTGGTAAATCACTCTTAACACAGCATTACAGATGCTTGATGTTTTAATGAAACTTTGGTAAGGACTTGCTACTGCTACGTCCAACTCCGGACATGCCTATTAAATTTCAATAAGTGTCACTAAACATGGCAGCTGTACAAAATATTTCACCAGTGCTCGAAATCTCTGAGACTATTGCCAGCTGTAATATAAATTTGTTGTGATGTAGCATATTATTATTCACTTTATTGGTCACATTGGACCACTAGAGTTGTTACATGTTCAATTTTCTGTGAAGGTTGTACTGTTTGGTTCTTGTGATCTGCCCAGTACGTCTTGATCCGATCACAATTTTCTCAATTCGTCTGGAATCTCTATCGGTCTTCTATGTGTTATTTGTGAGTCCGAAGAAGGGAATTAATTTTATCTTTCTTCTCTGTATCTGGTATCTCGAGGCCAACTGTTTTGAGGTCCTGTTGGATTTCTTGGATCCATTTTGGATTGTCTTGGCTTCTTGAGATTTCTCGTCACTAGTTGTCGTAAAATCCTATCTTCTGGTAGTCGTAAGTTGTGGAAAGAATAGGAGATTAGTGCTGGTAATGGGTTCTATCTCGTGATACACAGTCTCATTGGGGAATTCTCCAGACTCCTTCGACCTGGTCATCATCATCATCATCATCATCTTTTCCCCTTATCCAGCTCCTGCCGGGTCGGGGTATTTATGGCACTTCTCCACTTTCCTTCCACAATTCTTCTTCCACGATCTTGTCCCAGTCCAGATTCCTTTTCCTCACGCTGTTCTTCACTGAATCGATCCACCTTGTTCTAGGTCTTCCCCTTGCTCTCTTACCCTTGCACTTTGCCTCCAGCACCTGTCTTGGTATTCTATTTTCCTCCATCCTCTTTACATGTCCAAACCACCTTAGTTTATTCTTCTCAATTCTCTCATTTAGTTTTCCCATCCCAACTTTCTTCCTAACATCTTCATTCCTCACTCTGTCTTTCCTTGTCTTTCCTATCATACTTCTTAGGAATTTCATTTCACTGGATTGGATTCTACTCTCTTGCCTGCTCGTCAGGGTCCAAGTCTCAGCTGCATAAGTTAATATGGGAACATAGTACATTTTATACATTACCTCCTTGCTTTTCCTTGGTACTTCCTTATCCCAAACAAGTTTTCTTACACTTTGATAGAATGCATTGCTCTGCTGTACCCTCCTTTCATATTTATGAAAGTTCTGATGATTCTTATTTCTGTTTTGAGGAGCTGATCAGTTCTATTAGGTAGATTTCATTAGAAAGCTAACTATTGCAATGGGTCCCATGTTTCGGCTTCCCGAAAATTTCGACATATCTTCGCGTTTCACATCCCCCAGACCCCAAAACCACCGTCAGTTCAAAAGTTTATATATAATTTATATATGTATATCAGTTTCTTGTGGACACGATAACTGCCGTAATTTTGCACCAATCACTTTGAATTTTTTACAAAATATGTATCCCTATAAAATCTCGGTCGAGTTCGTTAATGGGCAAAATCGGTCGAAGGGGGTGAAAATGGGGGGCTTTTTTCGAAAAATTGAAATTTCGCTATAACTCTCTTAATACGTGAAATATCGAATCCATTCAAAGTTCATAATATGTGTCGGATAAGTGCCAACAATTTATGTCAAATAAGTTTTTTGATAGCACCAACCACTGACCAAAGGGGTGGAAAAAAGTGGGTTTTTCGGGAAACATTAATCATATCTCTCTTAATAGGCACAATATCAAAACCGTACAAAATGGACAATATTCCCCTAATAATTACCTAAAACTTTTGTCTGAAAGAATTTTTGATATGACCCACCATTACGCCAAGGGATGAGAAAAATTATTTCGGAATTATAAGAAAATGCCAAGAGCTATCAGAGGTTGCCATGGCAACACTACTAAATTGATGAGGGATGAGCCGTTGCCATGACAACGCACTTGTACGAGATCAGATTCAGTATTTCCATCTGATTAAGCCGGCCCCGTGGTGTTGGGGTAGCGCGCCTGCCTCTCACCCGGAGGCCCCGGGTTCGATCCCCGGCTCCGTCAGGGATTTTAAAACTGACGTGAGGGTTGGAACGGGGTGCACTCAGCCTCGTGAGGACAATTGAGTAGCTGTCTGACAGTGAGACAGCACCCCGATCACGAATACCAATATTAATGGCCGAGGGGACCCGACGCGCTGATCACGCTTCACCCCAATATCTGCAGGCCAAATGGCTGGGCAGCGGTCGCTTGGTCGGCCTTAGCCCGTCATGGGCTGGATGGTGCCAGGGGTTGACTTTGACATCTGACTAAGTGGGAAGCGGCTTCGGTGACGTAACTGGTAGCATGCAGAATGTCTATGCCCAAGGTCGCGGTTTCAAAGCCGGCCGAAGTCGTCGGATTTTCTAAGAGCGCTAAAATCCCTCAGTATGCTTTCCTTTGGAGGGGAAGTTCCAACGTTCGTTACGAGTTGCTGGTTGGGGTGGCATCTAGTAGCCAAGTTCACAGCTAAGTGTCATTGACGGTAGTACTTGATAGCAACATTAGGAACTACTGCTTGAAATTGACCGTCTGCAGTCCTTACCTGAATTACAGACTAATACATCCATTACAATTCACACCGTTTATCAGACAGATTCTACACTCACCCAAAGTACACGGGGTTAGATGACCGCGTTGTCGCAGCCCCTAAACTGAGGAACCAACCAGAGGTAGATTTCATTAGAAATCTAACTATTGCAATGGGTAGGCTACCATGTTTCGACTTCCGGAAATATCGACATATCTTCGCGTTTCACATCCCCCAGACCCCAAAACCACCGTCAGTTCAAAAGTATATATATATATCAGTTTCTTGTGGTCACGATAACTGCCGTAATTTTTCACCAATCACTTTTTACCGAATATATATACCTATAAAATCTCGGTCGAGTTCGTTACTGGGCTAAATCGGTAGAAGGGGGTGAAAATGGGGGGCTTTTTTCGAAAAAGTGAAATATTGCTATAACTCTCTTAATATGTGAAATATCGAATCCGTTCAACGTTCATACTATGTGTCGGATAAAGCCCAAAAATTTATGTTTGAAGAGTTTTTTTATATCACCAACCATTGACCAAAGGGGTGGGAAAAAGTGTTTTTTTCGGGAAACATTAATCTTATCTCTCTTAAAAGGCACAATATCAAAACCGTACGAAATGGACAATATTCCCCTAATAATTACCTAAAACCTTTGTCTGAAAGAATTTTTGATATGACCCACCATTATGCCAAGGGATGAGAAAAATGATTTCGGAATTATAAGAAAATGCCAAGAGCTATCAGAGGTTGCCATGGCAACACTACTAAATTGATGAGGGATGAGCCATCAGACATTGCCATGACAACGCACTTGCACGAGATCAGATTCAGTATTTTCATCTAAGTGGGAAGCGGCTTCGGTGACGTAACTGGTAGCATGCAGAATGTCTATGCCCAAGGTCGCGGTTTCAAAGCCGGCCAAAGTCGTCGGATTTTCTAAGAGAGCTAAAATCCCTCAGTATACTTTCCTTTGGAGGGGAAGTTCCAACGTTCGTTGCGAGTTGCTGGTTGGGGTGGCATCTAGTAGCCAAGTTCACAGCTAGGTGTCGTTGACGGTAGTACCTGGTAGCAACATTAGGAACTACTGCTTGAAATTGACCGTCTGCAGTCCTTACCTGAATTAAGACTACTACAGCCATTACAATTCACACCGTTTATCAGACAGATTCTACACTCACCCAAAGTACACGGGGTTAGATGACCGCGTTGTCGCAGCCCCTAAACTGAGGAACCAACCAGAGGTAGATTTCATTAGAAAGCTAACTATTGCAATGGGTACCATGTTTCGACTTCCGGAAAATTTCGACATATCTTCGCGTTTCACATCCCCCAGACCCCAAAACCACCGTCAGTTCAAAAGTTTATATATAATTTATGTATGTATATGTGTATATATATATGCATATCAGTTTCTTGTGGACACGATAACTGCCGTAATTTTGCACCAATCACTTTGAATATTTTACCGAATATGTATACCTATAAAATCTCGGTCGAGTTCGTTACTGGGCTAAATCGGTCGAAGGGGGTGAAAAAGGGGGGCCTTTTTTCGAAAAAGTGAAATATTGCTATAACTCTCTTAATATGTGAAATATCGAATCCGTTCAACGTTCATACTATGTGTCGGATAAAGCCCAAAAATTTATGTTTGAAGAGTTTTTTATAGCACCAACCATTGACCAAAGGGGTGGGAAAAAGTGGGTTTTTCGGGAAACAATATCAAAACTGTACAAAATGGACAATATTCCCCTAATAATTACCTAAAATTTTGTCTGAAAGAATTTTTGATATGACCCACCATTATGCCAAGGGATGAGAAAAATGATTTCGGAATTATAAGAAAATGCCAAGAGCTATCAGTGGTTGCCATGGCAACACTACTAAATTGATGAGGGATGAGCCATCAGACGTTGCCAAGATAACACACTTGCACGAGATCATATTCAGAATTCCATCTGACTAAGTGTGAAGCGGCTTCGGCGACGTAACTGGTAGCAAGCATGCTGAATGTCTATGCCCAAGGTCGCGAGTTCAAAGCCGGCCGAAGTCGTCGGATTTTCTAAGAACGCTAAAAATCCCTCAGTATGCTTTCCTTTGGAGGGGAAGTTCCAACGTTCGTTGCGAGTTGCTGGCTGCGGTGGCATCTAGTAGCCAAGTTCACAGGTAGGTGTCGTTGACGGTAGTACCTGGTAGCAACATTAGGAACTACTGCTTGAAATTGACCGTCTGCAGTCCTTACCTGAATTACAGACTAATACAGCCATCCCTAAGTACACGGGGTTACATGACCGCGTTGTCGCAGCCCCTAAACTGAGGAACCAACCAAAATCTCTGCGGGAGATATAATTTTGCGTGAAGAAGTAACAGACCGTTACATAGTTACACATCAGTGTCGAAACCTTGCATAAGGACAGTGTGACCACAAGTATAAAAATGGACCCCAAATGACAAGAAGGTTACCGTTCCCATAAGACAATAAAATGTTTAAAATAAGCATAAAATGACGAAAAACAAAGTTAATTAAGCTCCAATTATAAAATACCTTCTCGCAATAAATGAGGTCTGATCCTTCTACGAAAACCTGCATATTCTGCCTATTTTCGCCTATCCCCAAGTTTGTCCGGTGAAATCTACCTCCGCCTTCCGGCGTGCCGAGAGGACTTTTTTTTAATGTGGAATAGGGGCTCAGAAGCATACATGGCTTCGGGGAGAGTTACGGTTTTATAGTGTTGGATTTTAGTGGCTATTGGCATTTTATCTATAATATGCTAATAATATTAATAATTAATTTATTAATTATGATTTCCTGATTTATAATTGCCTTGCAGATAAAGCTTAATTGATGAAATGTGTTTACGTGTAAGTACAATAATTTTATGATAATGGTTTCTAAATATCACTATTGATCCTGTGAGAGTTTTTATTTCTAGATAGCCTATGCTTAATTTAACCCTCTTAGTGCCAAGCCATTTTCAATGGTCATGCAGACTATTCGAAAAAAAAAAAAATCATAAATACCAAATTTCCAACGATAGAATCATTATTTTTGCTTTGCATTATAACCAATACCTCATTCTTTCATACATTATGTTCATAAAAGTAAATACGGCATCTAAACCTTTTTAATTGAGGTTATTCTGATAATTGTTCATTTTTTTTAAAAATCAGTTTTGAGCCTAAATTAAGGACACCTAAGAGTCATATTCGAAGAAACACTACGTTTCCAGCTGGAGAAAGTTCTTGGATACATCTGTTGGCAGAAAACTTCAACAAGAAGAAAACGACTTCAATTTTGGCGGGAACGCACGTGATTTGGGGAGCGCAAAGGGAGAGCGTGAATACAAACTCAAACCTATCGCGTAGTGGACTTCGAATGGAAAAAGTAAACACCGCACAGGCAAGCTTGAAACCTCACCTTTCCAACAGTATGAAATAATCACAGACATATGCCTACAGAAATCTACAATTATAATATTAACAGCGCGCCGATTCGGCTTTGGCACTTTTGGCGCGTGCAACGAGAGCCTATCTGACCGGCGCGTGGCACTGAGAGGGTTAAACAGTTGGACACAAGACACATATGGTGATGATGCATTTCCCAAAATTAAAGGTCATTTTAACTACTGTACATTACTGTATGTTTGGGAAGGGAAATTATGAGGAGCATCATCATATCTTCAAGGCAAGACCTTGTCACTGCTACTACACCCATCTCTCCTCTGCTGAGCGTTTCTCAAGTCAACATATTCCTTGTTATCTAGTCCATCACGGAATCTAGATATTTCTTTCTTGGTTAACCTCTACCCTTCTTCCCGAAAACTTTTCCCTCCAACCGAGTCTTGAGGAATTCGTTATGTGTGACCAAGGAATTTAATTTTCCTCTTTTGTATAGTGGAGATTAGCTCTCTTTTTATATCTACTTTCATAAGTACCTTTTAGTTAGACTTTTTCTCCATCCAACTTATTTTCATCGTTATGAGCATGTAAGTTCATAATACACGAGAGAACACAATTTAGGAGAATATCCTGAGCCATGTATTGGAATTTTAGCTCATTACTAATAAATCTGTGATTTTCAATATATTTACTCTAGAGTGAAATTCCCACTATCCCTGATAAATCCAAGATCGATAATGGTGTTGAGGGATAGAATAATAAATTAATTTAAAAAAAAAATAGGGAGACATGTTTTTGGTTAGTGGGGTACGGGGTGCCAATGGTTCAGAAAATCCATGTCCGATTTCTTAATTTTATTAATTGGGGGTTGGTTGTTTCCTGTTCTTTCTTGCCTCAACCATTTCCTCTCTCTTTTTTAAGTCTTCCATGATGCAGTCCTTCAATCTCTTCAGTCTTCCTCTGATTCTTGTACCTTTTGACTGCTTGTTCTTCCAACATCTCTTCCCCTAAGATGCCCCATAGCAATGTAGCTTTCTCTAGCATATTTCTGCCAGCATGTGCATTGTGCATGCCTTACTGCTCATGCTTTGAATGACGAGCAGAACCAGCTGCCACCAGTTTCAAGATCGTTGAGGTCAATTACTAAAGTACTTTTTGTATTGCAGAGCTCAACCGTACCTGTTGAAGATAGAGAATAGTTGGGTAGTTTGTTAACACAATATGAAAATGTCTTCAGGTATACTGATCATACTTTAATCTACTTGAGGCGTTCTATTGATTGGCACTACAATTTATTTTTCGTTCACAGGAACCATTTATTGAACAAACTCATTCAGATTACATTACAGGTATTCTCCGCCAATGTCTATGCACTTTGTCCATCGTTCAGCAGCTTCCGTATTAGCATAGCAAACCATTCTTTTGGGGTATCCCGTTGAAACTGTTGGACATCTGCAGGGTGGTACCCCGCATGCCCTCTTCCATTGCGTTGAATAGGGCATAGTCGCTAGGAGCCAGATCTGGCGAATATGTGGCAGCACAGTAAACCCTAGTACACGAATGGTGGCAATGGTCTGGCGACTTGGTGCTGCCTCTCCACATTTTGCTGCTAACCTCGTGTGGATGTCTGAAGCAGTCACGCCTTCACTCCAGAGAAACCACACTGTCCACCTTTGCCCGTGCTTGTTGGCTTCCATGTTGTTTCATCGATATTCATAAGCGTACTCTCACTCCGGAACATTTGCCGTTCCAGTGCGCTACCCATGGGAAGAAGCAAACAGCATCTGGTGGCATTTGACAGTGATCTTCACCCATACATCGACACCCATTTCAAACTGCTATTTTGCAGGAGTTATAGGGGGAGTGCCAATCATTATTGAACAACCTAAATATTTAAGTTTTTATTGCATTGATACACTCTTTTACAGCATGTGCTAACAATTTGAGATATTTGAAATGTGGACCTATCGTCATATGCTACGTGTCTCGTGGATGCTGAAATTTTTAATCGCATGAATATGCAAGTGATGATTATTAAGAAATGGAAATTGGAGTACTGTACTTTGGACACTTCAAGCGTAGCAAGAAGTATAGAATTTTGGAACTAGTTCTGCAAGGGAAAACTGATGGCACACACAGATGTGGCCAAAAAAGAATGTCTTGGTTGCATGACATGTGCGATGTGTACCAACAGAATGCTCTCTATTTCGTTAGGCAAACGATAAATCTCTCATTGTCATGATAATTGGCAACACTTGTTGAACGGAGATGGCACCAGAAGAAGTGGCAATTTAATCCTTTTGTTGTGTGCTTTTGGCAAATAATTCCGAAAGCAGCGATTTGGCCTTTTTAGATTTGTTTAAAACAACGTATGACATTCTAGCTAGGTGATTTTAATGAATTTTGTGTCAATTATGTTCATGAACGACTACAATGAGAATAGACCAGCAATTGTGGCTTTAAATTTGGTAGATGTTGAGTGTGAAAGTCTCAATTTCATCTGTTACAACTTCACAACCATTCATCATGGCTCCATTGACCAATTTGAAAATCCATCTCCAGAGTGTTTTTGAAAATTATATTTAAATATTTAGAACCTTTATTTAATCAAATTAAGTTTGTGTGTACCATGCTTCAGAGGACAAGAAAGGATAAAGTAAGAAATGAAATAAATCGTGCAGAAGCAGGTATTAACACCACTGTAATGGAGACCTTACAGAGGTGGTATGGACATATCCAACGGATGAAAGATGAACAAAAGGCAAAAGCTTACTTCAATCTGAACATCAAAGAAAGATGATGTGTTGGAAGACCTAAAAGGAAATGGATAGACCAGATTAAGGGTGACTTGGCAGACAAAGGGCTGAATTGGGAGAACACTCATGAAGACCAATTATTCATGGATAGAAAGATATGGAGAGGACTTGTTCACAGCACCCGGGAGACTGGAGCTGTTTAAGATGATGATGATTTAATCAAATTATTTGTAAGGATATCCATTTTATTTTATTTCAAATTGATTCTGTTATTTTACATTTCACACGAATCCTCATCCATTAGATTTTAAATATTTATTGTTATAAAAAAATTCGTCATTCATATTCATTGTTTTACGGTTTCTTCATTTCATCCCGTATTTTAGTTAATTTTGTTTCTAAACACATAGTTTTATTAGATTAGTTTCTTAAGGTATGATTCTAATTTTGCTGAAGAAGGTCCCATTGTTGGATCGAAACATGTACTAGTTTGAATAGAATTTGTATTGATTGGCGAATCATTTTAATAATACTTTTATTGCAGCCAAATAGCCATATACCGTAGTGTAATAGAGAAGATGGTAATAACTAATTATGGTATTAGTTCGTGTAATTTGCGTACTCGGTTATACATTTTGTCCTTTTAACACAAAATTCCACATGATATCGTTGGCAGCCCTTTCCACAACAGTTGACACTTGCAAGTCATATTTGGTTCGTGATATTTTGTATTTTTACAGATGAGATGGTGGAAACCATGCACTGCCATCCTCGTAAATACAAGTCTCATTTCAAAATTGGTCGCAGTCCAGGTCCACCATAGCACTGGTGCCATAAAATTCTGACCATATCTCTTCTCTTCGTTTTTGTATGGATATCAGGAAATCCTTCGAGGCTTTGGTGTTCTGTAATAGAAAAAATATCCTGAGATCTTCTACAAGGAAACTTTCTCTTTCCAAAAGATTAACAAGTCTTGATCTTATCATCTTTGATACTCCCAATATTCTTTTGATGTAGAGTCTTTTGACTCTCTCTAATGTGGATAGATTCTTTAAGAAGTTGCCAAACAATTTCAATACCATACGTCAGTATTAATTATTTATTAATTATAGACCTATCCTTTGTTGTTTCTTTTTACAAACAATTAATATTGTAACTTTTTAATTGGACAACATGATTACAATCCCAATTATTGGGAAATTTGAAACAACGTGAAAAAAAACTGCACGCGATTTGCAACGGATTACGCGAAGTGGGGCGCTAGACAAGTGAAAAATGTAGTCCTGTATTTTCTCCCTCTTCATAGTGTTCATGATGTAACAAATTTATTTGTTTGTTTGAAAATCAGTGTTTGTTACCAAGCAGTTGACAAATCAAAATGACCTACATAATTTTTGCAGTTTTCATTAAAAAAAAAAGAGAATATTTAATTTGTATTGACATCAATTTCCGTTTTCCTGCTTGGGCTGGGTCGGAGCAATTATGATACCCCTCCACTTGACTCTGTCTGTCCACCGTCCTTCCTCAACCACTGAACTCCATTCCAGGTTTCGTTCCCTCACACTGTCCTTCACCAAATCCATCCACCATACTCTAGTAGATCTTCCTCATCCTCTCTTTCCAGTCATCCGTCTCTCCATCGCTTGTTTCGGCATTCTTTCATCATTCATCCTATTCACATGTCCATACCATCTCAATATGTTTTGCTTTAGCTTATCATTCAGCTTTTGTACATTCACTTCCTTTCAAATGTCTTCATTTCTCACTCTATATCTCCTAGTCTTCTGTACCATACTCCTCAGGAATATCATTTTGGCTGCCTGTATTGTACTTTCATTTCTCCTCGTCATCGGCCAAGTTTTTGCTCCATACATCACTATTGGTAAGTAATAGGTCTTGTACATCACGTTTTTAGCCTTCAGTGGTAATGTCTTTATCCCAAATTGTATTGACATATTCCACAAAATTCAGTAAATTCATCAAGTTTAAGTTTCCTAAATATGGTATTTTAAGGTATCTAAAAGGCTAAATATACATAAATAAACAGTAAAGGAAATTATATAAATAATTCATGCTTTTGGGCTAATGCCGTGTGTATTTTTAAAAATAAAAATAAAAATACACACGGCATTAGCCCAAAAGCATGAATTATTTATATAATAATCCGGGCCGTGAAAGTCTTAATATGCAAAGTAAAGGAAATGTTCATGCATACCTTCTCTAGAAATGAATTTTTTCTGTACACCATTGTCAGTACATTTAAGTAAATGATGCTTATATTACCATTGTGATATTCTTGTCTTATTCTACTAATGCACGATACTTAACTATGCATAATATATGATGTGCTACTTTATTTTATATCAAAGTATTTATTCATTGTTATTACCAAGTTGCCTTGTAAAGAGAATAAATCTTTAAGTTATTTATGTCTTGATAGAATGTTTTATTATATTATTATTATATAGTTTTCCTCCAAAAAGATTTTAGATGGAAGTTACTGATCCAGCAGTCAAGGAAGCATGTTCGCCAATCAACAAGGCTTATTATAACAGCTCTTCACGACTGGTTTTGGAGGTAACGATATGAATTTAAAACTCAGGTTTATGCTGTGTCTCACCTAGGAACACCAAGATTGGCTCATCTATGGGCTCTTGGTGTCCGTGTCCGGACCCCCACAGGAGTAGCGAACTGTGCCAGGGGCGTAAAAATCCTCGCAAACTTTGGGAGGTCAAATTTACAAACTGCGGTTGCTTACCCACCAGGGAGAACATATTTTCGTTTTAGGCTTTAAAGCTTGAAATAACACGGTGATATAGGCCTAATGCTATATTTAAAAAAAAAAAGTTAAATTTATTCATTATTTCTAATTAACCCTTCAGATGATAAGCTAAGTTTAATGAAAACACATATTTTTTATAAAAATTATGTCCTACCTATAATTTTTAACATAGAATGTTGATATTTGACTGTAGGAGGTATATGAGATGATTAAATAATTAAAACAGTGTTTCATTTGTTTCACAACTTGAAATGGACATTTTTCAAAGTCGTCGTTATGAGTCGAAAATGTACTTTCACACGCTTCACTCAGAGTTAAAACCCTATTTATTTCCCCATCGTTCAAAGAGCTAGCCATATTATTTATCACCACGTATCTTAATTAGCTCCGAGTAAAAATGTAAACAAACATAGCTTCAAAAGATCACACGTGCGGGTAATCAGCTGAGTACAGCATGTTCAAAGAATACTTATTATGAACCCAGTTATTCACGGAACACAAACACATTGTCTTGGTTACAACATTGATAGCACTGCTCGGCTAGAAAAAATAATAACACATTCACAAAAACATGGCTGATAGACCGACCCGTGGCATTTTTTTTAGCAGAAGCACCCTTGGCCGATATATTGCCCCCTGGCACTATAAGGTCTAAAATACAAAATAAAGTAAATCAGAATATGAATACAAAATATAAAACAATAATTGTCAATGTCGAGCAATAGACCCGAACACTGACTGCTGTCGGTCTTTGTTTATAAACTCTTGAGCAGATAGAAACGGAGTTGGGTGAAGACCAGTTTGGTTTCAGGAGAAATGTAGGAACAAGGGAAGCTGTACTAAGTCTTAGGCTGATTTTAGAAGGTAGAATAAGGAAAGATAAGAGAACGTTCATGGCTTTTGTAGACTTAGAAAAGGCTTTTGATAACGTTGATTGGACTAAATTGTTTGACATTTTGAAATCAATTGGAATAAAGTACAGGGATAGGAGGGTGATATACAATCTGTACAGAAACCAGACAGCTGTCATTCGAGTTGAAGGGCATGAGAGAGAAGCTGGTATTCAGAAAGGTGTAAGGCAAGGCTGCAACTTATCACCCATACTTTTCAATCTTTACATTGAACAAGCAATGAAGGAAATTAGGGAAAAATTTAAAGTGGGGGTGAAGATTCAAGGAGAAATAATTTCAACTCTGAGATTTGCTGATGACATAGTCATCTTGGCCGACAAGCCTGAGGATTTGAATGAGTTTTTGAATGGTATGGACTCCGTCTTACAGAAAGAATTCATGATGAAAATTAATAAATGTAAAACAAAAATACTGGAATGCAGCCGAAATAAATCAGAAACCTCTATGGAGATCAAATTGGCAGGTGAAAAGCTGAAGGAAGTAGGATACTTCTGTTACTTAGGAAGCAGAATAACCAGTGATGGACGAAGCAAAGAGGATATCAAAAGTAGGTTGGCTCAGGCAAAGAAAGCATTTCTACAAAAAAGGAATCTGCTGACATCGAATATAGATTTAGGTATTAGGAAGTCATTTTTGAAAGCCTTTGTCTGGAGCGTGGCGCTCTATGGAAGTGAAACTTGGACTATTGGTGCAGCAGAAAAGAGGAGAATTGAAGCATTTGAAATGTGGTGTTACAGGAGAATGATGAAGATCAGATGGGTAGATAGGGTTACAAACAAAGAGGTATTAAGACGAGTGGGAGAGGAGAGATGTTTCTGGCGACTGCTAATGAAGAGAAGAGATAGGTTGGTAGGACACTTACTAAGACACCCAGGAATAGCAAGCTTAGTTATGGAAGGAAGGGTCGAGGACAAAAACTGTAGGGGTAGACCAAGGTTAGAATATGTTAAACAGATTGCCTCCGATGTAGGGTGTCGGAGCTATGTAGAGATGAAACGATTAGCTCAGGACAGGGAGGCATGGAGAGCTGCATCAAACCAGTCAAAAGACTGAAGACTCAAACAACAACACGAGCAAGACGCGTGTCATTGAGCTTGTCAATCATTTCCGAGTAGGTGGCCAGTAGTCCGCAACGATTTCGTCTAATTTGTCCCATCTTAGATCGGAGGTGGTCTTTAAACCTTCTCATCATCGAAAAACTTCTCTCTTCAGAACAGCTTGAAGCAGGTAGGATGAGCGGATTCACGGTCATCACAGTGACAAAGTAAAAACTTCACAAATTTAAACGAAGTACTGTAATCAACAAAGTTTAGACAGAAACTGATGAAATGCTGGAGCACCACCGATTCGGGTAAACATGGCACAAATGTAGAACCAAATGGACGGTGTTATGCATCAACCGGCTAAGCGTCAATTTTCGAAAAACTGAATACTAACGCCATCTGTCGCCTAAGTGGTCGAACTAACTGCTCGCATATTGACAAAGCTCTGTTTGAATTTACACAGTTGTAATTGAAGAAAAACGTAAGCGCCATTCTCATAATAAGGGGTTGCAAGTTTTGCATCAACCGTCTATCCGCGTTATTCTCACTAAGATTGTTATGGCGTTCTGTAACATCCGGCTAAGCGACATTCCACGTCGTTTCTTTTGTCCCTGCGTATTAGCTGGCAAGCTAATCAGCAAGTAATCTGCCACATAAAACCAATTCCTTAGGTAGCCTATAAGTCACACTATTGCAGAGCACAGACAAGTAGTGACTTTCTCCCATCATATGTCACCATTCCGGTCATGTACAGTCTATATAAAAGTGAATATTTGGAGCCTGTGTTACTTTCCTCCTATAAGAAAATATTTTATTCTAAATTCAATCTGAGGTGCAAAGCATGGAAAAAAGACACCTGTAATGTTTGCGATTCTCGGAATGCTGAACTGAAATATCATGAGGATTCGCTTTATCTAAGGCAACATCTGGAGATCTATCAAGAAATGGCAGAAATGGCGCGTTCAGAAATGACGCATGATATGAAGCGTGCTGCTAAGGACAGAGATTTAGTGGTCGTGACATTTGACCTGCAGTGAACTTTACTTTTGCCAAGAATCCCCACTAATATTGTACTCGACAAACGCTTATTGTGGCTGCACAACTGTGGAGTTCACGATGGGGGTTCAAAAAAAGGCTACTGCTATGTCTGGTTAGAAGGGCAAGCTTGTCGTGGAGCACAAGAAGTAGGGTCTTCTCTTCGACAACATCACATGGTGCGGCAGATGACCTCGTAGTTCCGCCCCTTAAAACAACAATAACTAACTAACATCACATGGAAAATGTATACGAGGGAAAGAAACATTTAATATTGTGGTCTGATTCTTGTGGGGGGAGGGCAGAACAGGAACATTAAGCTTGTACTTATGATGAAGAGTATCCTGGCTTCACATCACAACATTAAAAACCATTCGAATGAAATTTCTAATACCTGGGCACAGTTTCTTGTCCAACGATGATGACTTCGGAGATATAGAGTGCTCCTTAAAGAATCAGCAGTGATTGTACACCCCGGATGATTACGTACAAGTAATGAAGAATTGCCGTAACAAAAATAAAATGATTGTAAAGAAGATGAAGAAGGAAGACTTCGTTGGATCTGCTAGTTTAGAAAAGAAGATAAGGAACAGTAAGAAGGACGTTGAGAGTAAGACTGTGAGTTGGCTCCAAACCAGGGAAATTGAGATCGAAAGGAGAAAACCATATTCTCTCATTATGAAAAATTCTTTCAACAGCGAGGGTCAAGAAGTTAGTTTGAAAAGAAGAAACACTTCACGTCTGAGTGATCACAATATATTCCTGGATGATAATCTGGAACTCCTGTGGCCTAATGGAAAGCCAATATCAGAACCCAAACTGCAAGACTTGAAGAGTATCATGCATCTCATTCCAAGTGACTGTAAAGGTTCCTATGAAAACTTGTATTCAAAAGGTGGAACCTATGATGATATAGATGGATTCGATGAAAACCGTGATTTCACACTGCAAAGTGAAAATGTGTGATAATGGAAAAAACTATCGCGTGTGATTGCAATGAGTAAGAGATTATGTTTTCCTGTAACTATAGATTGTATTGAATTTAAAATCTGAATGTTAACACTTTCCACTATTGATAGTCATATTAATGTACTGTATATTTCTGTGAAATTCTTATGTAATAACATATTAATACGTTGACTGAAAATCAAATGTTACCGGATCTTGGTTATTAACAACAAAACTCACAAAGTAGCACTTGGAACTTGTTACATAACTACATAAACCCTGAGCCCTGTGCATTAACACGTTAACCGCCACAGATTGGTGCTTAGCCTCTTGATGTGTAACTGCGAAACGCAAACTGCAAATACGGCTAAGTTAAATTTGAGAAAAACAAAGAAAATATTCCACCAAGTGAGTTTTTGTGTGAATAATCACATTACGCGCAATACAATACGTAACTGTGCCAAATATTGATATATCACGACTAAAATGCATCTTCCTATATGGTATTAAGTATAAAAATCTTTGAACGCGTTTAGATCAAAACTAAGAATTGGCGCATAGCCGCATGATGCATAACACCGTCCAAATGTCAAACTTCTGAAGTCACATGCATCGCTGCTTTTTGAACCTTGTCTGTGCATGGCAGGGTGTATGAACAGGGTGTGCTTAAAACGCTAGATGCGGGAGGGAAGAGTCATGTTATTTTACCTTATTTCAAAAAACAACCTGCTCGCTGTTGTTTACGAGCAGGAGTAATGATTTTGTGTGTCCCAATTTCTTACCTCAGATTTAAACCAGGGCTCAATAATGTGTCAAAAATGCATTTTTTTCGGATTGTCATAAGGGGACAAAGCTCAAAGCGCCTTGGCGGGAAATGGGAGAGGGGGCAAAAACTGACTGTTTGGTAGAATAATGAAATTGCGACTAAGCAAGGTTAGATGGCTTTTCCCATTTTCTGCTTAACATAGTATTGAATCGCTTATAGAATTCTTTCTGGTAATTTTACTTTAATTTTTTTAAGGATAGGCTACTTAAAAATTTAGCCTTTATCCTCCCCTCCCCCGTGTTTTTCACCACTGAACTGTGCACTTCCTCCCTTCTTCGTGAAGTGCACTTGCACTTCTTTACTGCGAGAACTATAAGTTCAAGCAGCCTTTCAGCTGCCTACAAAGGCTTCCAATAAAAGCGGCTTTGGCTTTCAAGGCCAAGAAATTAAAACTCGGCAATTTTACACGGTATGCCATGTCTTGTGCACAAGACATAAAAAATATTAATATGAATTTATCATCAATGTGAAATAAAAAGTAATGCTAGGTCATGATTATGTAAATGTATGTAACCTGCTATTGTGTAGTCAATGTAGATCAATAGGTCTGACTTTTGAGTTTGGCTGGTATTCGCGAAATCCGCGCATCCATTGTGCTAACCGTTCAACCTCCTTCCTTCTTTCCTTCTGATCGTGAGTGCGTGCATGCAGTTGTTACTGAACATGCTCACAATAAGAAGGCTTCCTGGCTGGTCGGAGACCTCTACGCAACAAGCAAGCACTGGCCAAAAACAAGCGACAGACCTGTATCATCCTATTATCTTGTCTGATATTTTGTTTACATGAAGAGAACCCTTGTATTACACACTTAACATAACTTACACTTAACATAACAAATGGAAGCATTTTAAACACATTCTAAAGTCAACATTCATTAAATACATTTATTTACATTTATCATATGTTCCAAGAAGAGCCTCCGTGGCTTAGGCGGCAGCACGCCGGCCTCTCACCGCTGGATCCGTGGTTCAAATCCCGGTCACTCCAAGTGAGATCTGTGCTGGACAAAACGGAGGCAGACAGGTTTTTCTCCGGGTACTCCGGTTTTCCCTGTCAAAAAATTTCATTCCAGCAACACTCTCCACTATCATTTCATTTGTCATTCATTTAATCATTGCCCCAGAGGAGTGCGTCAGGCCTCGGCAGCCGGCACAGTTCATATTCTCGCCGCTAGATGGGGGCTTCATTCATTCCATTCCTGACTCGGTCGGAGACTGGAAGCAGGCTGTGGATTTTCATTTTTATATGTTCCAAGAAGACACCTTTTAGGAAGGTGGTTAAAAAAGCAAACAAATCAAGGTGTTTAAAGGTGTTTTTTTTCGTTTTTTTTTTTTCGTTTTTTTTTTTCGTGTGGCCTCCTGAGAGGCCGAGTGCAGGTCTTTCTAAGTGACGCCCGTGGGCGACCTGCGCGTCGGGATGAGAGATGGAATTGATGAAGGCGAATGAAACTGGGCAAGGATGTGGAAGGAAGCGGCCGTGGCCTGTCAGTAGGTACCGTCCCAGCATTTGCCTGGTGTTGAAAATGGGAAACCACGGAAAACCATTTCAAGGACGGCCGACGGTGGGGCTCGAACCCACGCGTCTACCGAGTCAGCAGAGAGCTTGGCCCCATGACCTAACGCTGCGCTTTAGCGCGCGTAGCCACTACTGTCGGTGGTGTTTAAAGGTGCTACAGTGAGACTGTACATATCAGTAGGGCTCCCAGTCATCCTGGTTTTTGCTTTACGACCTAGATGTCTTGATAAACTTCACTCAGAATATTGAGTCCCAGTCGATCATTGCATTGAAGAGATTAAATTAATGGTCACTTATGTATTGGACATCAACCACCAATTAATTGAACATGGAAAACATCTTATATCAATATCTAACCATGAATAACACTGGCCAACAACAACAAAATCAAGGTGCCAGGGAAATTGCAACGTAACTGGGGTATTTTGGTGATGCTGAATATGAATCTCTCATTAATTTTTACAGATTGTTTCTAGTTTATAAGATACAGGGTGTTCATTAACTTAACCTTGTATTTTGACATTACCTGTATCCGCTGACTTATGAAGACAAATATTTTAAAAAGATATATATATTGATTGTTTATTGTCATGTAACATTATATTATGTCAAATTAAACATTAAGTTTACATTTTATTTCTTTGTTGTAGTGAAATATGAGTTCTTCACAACAAGGTTGTGTGAACTGTCCTGATGAGTTCTGTTATGTGTGTGGTGAATACAGACTGTTTTTAAAATATTTTCCGGTAGGACTTTCAGTATCTCAAAAACTAGAACCAATTGAACAAAACCGTGATCATATTCGGAATCAACATCCAAACGTCAACCTAAAATCACTCTGATCTCACTGGCACCAAAATGGTTGTTGATCAGTGTTTTTATTTTATTTTTAATTTTCAAGATATAAATCTTTCCACCTAATCAACACCAATATCAATAAACTAACTTCATAGCAGGTCCATCATTCAGATATTAATTAAATCCTTCATCAGATGTAACAGATTTTGTACATCAAACACACCACTCGCATACATTAAATAGAAGCATAAGTTACTCACAAGGCAGGTATCAGGTAAGACAGGTCGAAACCTATCTTGAAACTTTGTGGACGCAATCGTTGTACTATAAGAGGACAATGTACGGAAAATCAGCCATCAGATTGTACTGCAAGGCTCCGAAATCATGTGGCGAATCTCTCATATAAATCAATGGGAAGTAGGGAATACCGTACATGTTGGCAGGGACAGCCCTGACTGCCCAGGCACTCAAGGCCGGTCACCAACTGCCTGCATATACGCCCCACCACGAGACACCTCCGAGTTCCTCACGGATGTCCAGCTCTGTCAGCCGTCATGCCTGCTTACCAGGATATCAGGTACGTTTTTTGAGCCAAGGGGCCGACCAAGACAATCGTATCTCAAGAACATTGTCAAGGAACTGGAATGTGACTCGTATGCCCATATGAAAAGACTGTAAGAAATGGCTCAAACGACAAGGCTTTTAGCCTTTATTTAGAAGCTGATGATGATGCAGTTCTATCTGGCAGCTGACATTCCACAGATGGAGAGAACAAATTCCATAAAGCCATGTAACAGTCACTAAGTCAAAAGTTCCCGCAGAATTCTTCACTATTTCATTCACTAAACTTACTTGAACAATTTTCTAACTAGAAAAAATTAAACTCGGCAGAACAATCCGACATTTTACAATTCTTTTTAAAACTACAATATTTTAAACATAGCATTAATTGCAGACAGAGAGATTTACAAATGATCTTCAGTAAGATGAACAAGACAATGGAAGAAGAATATAACATGAAAGAAAATAAAGACAAAACAAAAATTTTAGTATGCAGTAAACAAAAAATAAACGTTCAGAATTAAGATTTGGGGAATGAAACCTTACAGGAGTGTCTGAATTAACTTACTTATTAGGAAGTAAGATTATCTTTTAGACTCTGAGAGTCGTACATTTTTCCCCCGTATTGACTAATTATGATTATAAAGTACATAGCAGTCAATTCCACCCTGTCAATACTTCAATACTTAGTATTGACAGGGTGGAATTGACTGCTATGTACTTTATAATCGAAGTAAGATTACAAAATGATGGAAGAAGTTGTAGAGAGATAGCCAGTAGGATTGCTCAAGTTAAAACAAGAAGAAGAACCTGTTTACAGCAGAAACCGTAAGTCTTAATGTGAGGAAACAACTTTTCGAAGTCCTAGTTGTTTCCTCAGTTTTGAGGCTGCGACAGCGTGGTCATGGAGTCCCGTGTACTTTGGGTGTGTGTAGAAGTTGTCTGATAACCTGTATCACTGTGATGTCTGTACTAGTTTGTGTATTTGATATAGATGTAGGACTTGGGTAGGAAGTGACTGCGGCCTTAAGTTAGGTACTATCCGGGCATTTGCCTGGAGTAGAAGCGAGCAAACCACAAAAAACTACATCCAGGATGGCTGAGGTAGGAATCTAACCCACTTCACGATGCTGAGTGTACTCCATTCCATTGGTAGTGCGGATGGACATGTATACACCCCTGGTTTTTGTCACGCACAATGGGGTACTCACACATCAATAATCTTTATCCAGACCAGACCTGTGTGGTGTATTTTGTATCCCATATGTTAGCAATTGTAGGGACGACATCAATGTGTGCGCCGTGATAACAGTTGAAGAGACCTCATGCGCTGTCGAACATGCCGTTGTTGAATGAGCAATAAATATAAAAACATTTATGTAATTTAGCACATATTTCCAGCGCTGTAGTGACCAGGGTCAGTTATTTCAATTGGCAATGTCCCCCAGAAGATGAAACAACATATGAAAATTATACATTATCCAAATGGAAGTGTAAAAGCCACGATCACCTCTCCTTCAGGATTAATAAATTTTCTCCCCTCCGAAACTACCCACACCCAAGGGGCTACAGCGTACCAGAGTTACACAGTAATCACCAGGGCCCGGATTTTGATGACTTAAAAATGTTTAGAAAATGACCTATAAAATGACTGCAAAAATCCCATAAAATGACCCGAAAACTTAAAAAAAAATCACCTAAAAATTTGAATGGGACTGACATAATTTCATCATAAATGCAAAGACTACGTCGTGTTGAAATGATTTTAATAGCTACCTAATATAGTTTAATTATAATTTGACAAAAACAAATTATTTGCACACAAATATTGAAACAAAAGTTTGGTGCTTTTCAGTCAGTCAACACGAATGTACCCAAATGAGTGAACTGCTCACAGCCGCACAAGAACCCAAACCAGATAAGTAGCCTGTACAATACCGTACAATCAGAACTGACCATTCACAATAACCACATAAATTAGTCATTCCAAGCAGGCAAATTCCAGAGTTCCATCACCACTTCCAGCATCTCACCAAAACATCTTATAAGACTACAACTAACAAAGACCGACGAGTTGCATTACCAATACTGCAACTAAATAAGTGTCATCATCATCATCTTGCACAGTTTCCAGCCACTGGCCGGGACTGTTTGGAACACAAGCCTCTCCAACGTCTTCTGTCTTCCCACCATCTCTCAGCCTCCACCCTTGTCCAGTCTTTTCCTCCCTTCTTCACGCTTTCTTCCACCCCCTTCAGCCACCTGTCTCTCGGTCTCTTTCCTTCCCACTTCGTCTCGTGTATTCTCCTGGGTATCCTCTTGTCCTCCATTCGTTTTACATGTCCATACCATCTAAGTCTAGAGTTTTCTATCATCATCATCATTTCCCCTTATCCAGCTCCTGCCGGGTCGGGGTATTTATGGCACTTCTCCACTTTCCTCTTTCCTTCCACAATTCTTCTTCCACGATCTTGTCCCAGTCCAGAGTTCTTTTTCTCACGCTGTTCTTCACCGAATCGATCCACCTTGTTCTAGGTCTTCCCCTTGCTCTCTTACCCTTGCACTTGGCCTTCAGCATCTGTCTTGGTATTCTATTTCCCTCCATCCTCTTTACATGTCCAAACCACCTTAGTTTATTCTTCTCAAATCTCTTTTAGTTTTCCCATCCCAACTTCCTTCCTAACATCTTCATTCCTCACTCTGTCTTTCCTTTTCTTTCCTATCATACTTCTTAGGAATTTCATTTCACTGGCTTGGATTCTACTCTCTTGCCTGCTTGTCAGGGTCCAAGTCTCAGCTGCATAAGTTAATATGGGTACATAGTACACTTTATACATTACCTCCTTGCTTTTCCTTGGTACTTCCTTATCCCAAACAAGTTTTCTTACACTTTGATAGAATGCATTGCTCTGCTGTACCCTCCTGCCAATCTCCATGTCCAACCTACCAGTTTGCATCAATTCACTTCCTAGGTATTTGAACGTGTCCACAATTTCCAAACTCTGACTTCCAATTTTCACAGTGCCCTTTCCTTGTCTTTCCCCTCTTGTCATCACCATGGTCTTGCTTTTCTCTATACTGATTTTCAGGCCGTACTTCTGAATATTTTCGTTCAGTGCATCTAGTTGTTTTCGCACTTCTTCGGTGTTCCTTCCCCAGACCATCTATACCATCCTGTAATGGTTCCTCCTTCATTAATTCTCTGGTCCTCTCATTTCTTATTGTCCATCTTTGTAGCTCCAATACTGCTTCTCAAGAACCTCATCTCACTGGCCTGTATTTTGCTCTTCTCCCTTCCTTTCATAACCCAGGTCTCCGAGGCATACGTCAGGATAGGGACATAGTACGTCCGATATATGATCTTTTTGCTGTTTTGAGGGACATCCTTGCTCCATAACATGCTTCTCACACTCCTCCGAAATGCTTCTGCCTGTCTCGCCCGCTCATTTATTTCTCTATCGTTTCTTCATTATCTTGTATCAATCAGGCTTCCCAGATACTTGAAATTCTCCACTTTCTTCAGCTGTTCCCCACCAATTGTTATTCCCGTTGTGGTTCTTTCCTTCTTCCTTGTTGTGATCACCATCTCACTCTTATTTATGCTAACTTTCATCCCATATCCTTGTATTATTCCTTCCCACACGTCCAACTTTTCCTGTACCTCCTCCTCCTTGTTTCCCCAAATCATCTGCAAACACCATTGCTTTCATCTTTCCTTCCCCAATTACTTGTGCCACTCTGGTCATTATGTCATCCATCACCACAATGAAAAGTAACGGTGACAGTGCACTTCCTTGTTTCAGGCCGTTTCTCTGTTTCAACCAGTCCCATCTCTCTCCTCCCACTTTCACACAGCTAAATAAGTGTACATATTGTTAATATTTTCACCCGTATTTTCAGACGTAGATTTTATAGCCGAAGTGTAATGGATCTGATGATAATCACTTGACGATCGAAACTGGTCATCCAAGTTTATTTATTAATTTCATGTAATTTTTTTTTCAGGATTAGGGTATAACCCAACTCATTTGGGTACATTGGTGTTGACCGACTGAAAAGCACCAAACTTTTGTTTACTAAGGCAACACTGAAAAATGTCTTCAAACCCCATAACACAAATATTGGTTATTATTTCAGTCTAGTGTGTCTCCTGAAATGTGGATATTCCAACAGATAAGGGTTGAACAAAGTTGTGAAGATTCTCATGTCTACGTATTCATCCTCACTTTCAGTTCCTTTAATATCCAATACTATACACGAAAAATGCATCATAAACCATTAAAAATGTGAGAAAATTACTTAAAATGTATAAAATATTCGTATAAATTCCATAAAATGACATAATAATGACGTAAAAAGTGAGGAAATGACCCAAATGCAAAATACTTAGAAAAATTATTTATAAAATGACTTCATAAATATGAATTTCTATAATGTGGGGGTCTCCAAGGGGGTCTGTTAAGCCCCATACTATTCAACATCGCCTTGGCAGACATCGAAATGATCAATTACAGAACCTCCGTGGCAATATATTTATACGCGGACGACATGGTTATAGGGTCGAACAACAGGGAAGAATTACAGAATGTAATGGATACCCTCGAAGATTACGCCATTATAAACAGCTTTGAAATTAACAAAAACTTGACAGTCCAGATGGTATTTATAAAAGGGGGAAGAATCGCAAACAAGGATAGACTACAGTGCGGAATGGAGGACCTGGAGGTCGTGAGCTCATTTAAGTATCTGGGTATCGCACTTCAACCTTCAGCTAATTCTTTCAAATGCCACGTAAGAGAGAGAACCGCGGCAGCCATAAGAAGCATTTATGATATCTCGGATCCCACGAGACTATCTTTAAGCACGGCTATGAGTCTACACTGACCGGCAAAAAAAGTGGAACAGTTAAAAAAGTAATATAAATAGTATAAAACTAGCCATGAAAAAGATTTAATCACATTTTAAAAGCTTTTCATTCATTAGAACAAACATCTGAAACATCCGTGAATAGAAATTGATAATAAGACATTTCTTAGGGTGGTTTATTACCACCAATTACCCCCCAATCTTCGATGATCCTATCTTAATGGTTTTATGGCGGGAAGCGGACTGTAAGCATTTAAGGTTTATGAGTGTTGCCGCTCGCTTATTGTTTTTCTAGGGATAACAACTGGCATTTGTTGAACACGTGTGAACCATTGTCACACATTTTAGCAAGTTATCCATTTGCAGTTCACACTAAAACGTGCCTCTTAGCCGTGAAGAAGCTGCACAGGCAGTTGCATTGGTGAAGGATGGCCGCAGCTTCCGTTATGTTGCTGAGGTCATTGGATCATCCCTCGGTAGCATACATCGTGCAGTGCAACGTTACAGAGAACTCCAAACATACGACAGGAGACGAGGGTCAGGCCGTAGAAGAAGCACAAGTGCCAGGGATGACAGATTTCTCACCCTCCAAGTTCTGCGTGATCGCCATACCACAGCAGTCCAGGCAAGAAATCAACTGGAAAATGTCAGAAATGTGAGAGTGAGTGAGCGAACAGTAAGAAGAAGGTTTGAAGAAGCTAGTCTTTTGTCCAGGAGACCTGCTCGTGGACCCGCACTCGAACGACATCACAGAGAGGCGCGTCTTCGCTTCGCAAGGCAGCTTCTGGGATGGACCCACGAGCAGTGGGCCTCTGTTCTCTTCACTGACGAGAGTCGCTTTAGCCTTAGATCTCCTGATGGAAGAGAAAGAGTGTGGAGAAGGTGCGGGAGAGGTACAGCCCTGTTGCTTTCTCCTCCATCCATTTGGAAGTGGCTCAGTTATGGTGTGGGGAGGCATCAACGTTATGGCCCGCACTGAGTTGGTGTGCATCGATCACGGGACGCTCAATTCCCAAAGGTACATCGAAGAGATCCTGATGAAACATGTGATGCCCTTTGCGCCTTTCATTGGTCAGAATTTCATGCTGATGCAGGATAATGCCCACCCTCATACTGCTCGCTGTGTTGTACAATATCTGCAGGAAGTGGAGATTCAAACCCTGGACTGGCCAGTTCGTAGTCCTGACTTGAACCCCATCGAACATGTATGGGACATGCTTGGAAGGAACGTCAGACAGCATGACCACACCACCTTGGCACAACTGAGAACATCGCTGCTGGAGGAATGGGATCGCATCCCGGCAGATGCCATTCAACGAGTTGTGAACAGTATGCTTGAGCGTTTACAAGCTGTCATAGACGCTACGGGTGGAAACACTCGTTTTTAGTGACCAGTGTTCTCGTGCAGTGCAGTGCAAACATTAATACTGTTTTGTTTGGCAATACGTTTGATAAACACCAGCCCAAAAGAGCATTACTAAAAAACAGAAAATTGTAAGATTTGCAAAATGTAACAAAATTTGTGAGTTAAAGCGTGTTGTAAAACATGTTTCAGTATTTTCTGCAGCCAACCATCTAAAATTTACATGAATAATGCAAATATTGGAAAACCAATACAGTTTAGTGGAATAAATTAAGAAATTACATAAAAAATTGAAGTGTTCCACTTTTTTTGCCGGTCAGTGTATTTTACGCTAAACTACTCCCAGTTCTAACTTATGTGCTAGAACTTACTTGGGATCACCTAACAGTATCCGACCTCCGAGCCATTGAAAGCGTAAAAGCTAGATTTTTAAGAAGAACATTGGGGATTTCCAAGATGTCACCCTCAAGATTGACGTACATATTAGCCTCTGAGGCATTCCTAATGGAAGATCTACGAACCAGAATGCAGCTTCCATCTACCAAACAAGAACTTCTACAAATTAGACAGAAGAAAAGAGAGGACATCGACCTGGAGTTTTACTCGACTGATTCCATGCTCAATCGTAGCTGGTCTGGCTCTAACTGGGATGGCAATACATGGTTTTCACCACAAGGTATGTATTCGACAAGGCTACCATGAACCGTCTGAGCAGTGCGTTTGTAAGCTGTGTGAAGGCCATTGCGAGCGATATCATTTCAGCAAATGCACCAAACAAGAACAATCCCTTATGGACTACTGTAAAACGTGAATGTATCTTATATATGGCCATTTGGCTGCAATAAAGTTATTATTATTATTATTATAATGTGGGGTCCATGAACAGGATTTGTATGTAATTTAGCAATGTCTGTGGTGAACAATTTAAAAGATGACATGTCATCAGAATCCAGGCCCTGGTAATCACACAAATAGATGGAGACTTTGGTGAAAATCTCTACCATGAAATGCTAATAACGATTCTAATGGGTTGAGGGGGTCTCCGCCCAATCAATACAACCCCTCAACCCATTAGAATCGTTATTGTACACGTCAATACGGACCTTGTGAAATGGATAATCCTCCAATTAATCTTGTTGAAATGCTAAATTTTCTGTCTATAAGGCGAGGGGTATAGCCTATGTATGATAACTACAATGTTAAAAACTATAGTAAAGTCACCCTTACTTCCTTACTTTCAGTGCTATGCTAGAGATATCTAGCGGTCAGAAGTGAAATCATTTTAACCAGCCAATCTCAGGCAGCCACTCAAATCGATATATTACGACAAATCGAGTTTCGTTTGCTAGATATCTCTAGCGTAGCACTGAAACTTCAAGTCAGAAGTAAGGGTGGCTTTACTATACTGTATTGTATTGCCCTGGAGTCTAGTTAGTTATTGTTGTTTTAAGGGGCAGAACTACGAGGTCATCTGCCCCTCTTAACACAGATTAGAATATACAAATTTGGAATGGAATTTAAAATTTAGAGGTGGACACCTAAATTTGAAAAGACAGAAATTTAATAAAACAAAAAATTAAATAAAACTAATATAAAAATAAACAAAAATTACGAAAAAAACAAAAAATTCAGAATTCAAAAACGAACAAGTCGTTGAGTCAATGTTCACAGGAAAATTTTGATTGCTGGCCCTAACCCACTCTCACTTATAAAGCGAATGACGAGATCAGCAGCCACCGGCGTCACCGGCTAATATAAGTTTGAATATCATCTGCAAACCAAGGTTTCTTCGTAAGTCAGCCCTGGAGTCTTACTTTTCAGGTATTGCAAGATAGAAGTGCCTGCAGTCGAGGTGGGAACTATTCTTTGTTTACTTGTGACAGGCTGTCAGTAGGCTTGGTTGACAAGTACAGTCGCACGGGTAGGATATGGCTCAGCTTCAGTAGTCTGTCATCATTCTCCTCTCCTTGGTGACGTGCTCCTGTTACGCTTAACCCGGCATTAGTCGCGCCTCTTAAACAGAGCAGTTTTGTCGCGGCGATCTCTTTAGTTTAAATGCCTTTATATATTATTAATGCCAACGGCCTAGCCGTGTTGAAACACCGGATCCCATGAGAACTCTGCAGTTAAGCAACATTGGATGGTATGCCGGTTCTAGGCACTGCGCGCTGTTGGCCAACAGGAGGAGCGGAAAGGCCCTGGCCATCCTACCGCACGTAAACTCCGGCTGGGGCCAGCCTCTTCGGAGGCAGAATACCAATTATTTTATTTATTTATATTATTAATATCATGATATTGTTGTTTTAAGGGGCGGGACTACGAGGTCATCTGCCCCTTATTAATATCATCTAAAGTGAATGGAAGTAATAGAAAATAGACCAGCAAAGTATGCTAGTATGATCAGCTCAAAATAAGTATTCATATGATACTATTTAGAGGGAAGAATAAGAGTTAAACATGAATTTACCTTTCTCCAGCGTCACTTGCAAAATAATGTGTTATATATGTTGTAAGGCCAAGTACGCTCATCTGTAATAAGGACAAAATGATATCTGCATGGACTCACGCAAGTGTCGCGGCGATCTGTGAGATCAAACAAGCTCCTAAACATAATACTATTGACAGACGGGGGATTTGAATCACACTGACTGGTTCCAAATGCCAAGCAAGGAAGATAGTGGAGGGATAGACACAGCCCTGCCACTCTTCACGAAGCAATGAATAAAAATTTCCCTTCTCGTTCTGTGAGATCAGCCGCGACTAATGCCGGGTTAACTGTGGTGTTGCAAAACAATTAGAAACACACCATTCTTAATTTGCACATTAACTTATTATTAATTTTTCTGTTTACAATTCACAGTATAATTTCTGAAACACAACTAGGCCTAGGGCGTGCAAAGCTGCTTGAATTTTGCGCAGACGGCACTCCGTCATTGCTGTGTCCCGCTCTTTGTCCTGCAAGG
This sequence comes from Meconema thalassinum, assembly GCA_946902985.2. NCBI lineage: Eukaryota > Metazoa > Arthropoda > Insecta > Orthoptera > Tettigoniidae > Meconema > Meconema thalassinum. The sequence continues at coordinate 123,879,613 of OX336395.1, forward strand.
CACCTGCTGCTATAAACAACAAGTGCTGATGCAGCCAAGTTCAGGTGCACTAATATCTTCAAAGGCTAATACACAGTAGGTAGACCAGTCTACACCTTGGCCTTCTTGGCATGTGGTTGCTCTTCATCTTCGTCCTCATTTTCTGGCTGGAAGATGGGTTTTGGTTGGGTTTTGGAGTAGGCAGGGGTGACCCAATAGGGATCTTCGGCAGCTTCTTTGGCGTAGCGGAGGATGGCTTCACGTGGGTCTTGATCGTCCTCCACTCGCTTGCTCAGCCCCAAGTTACGGATCACATAAGAGCTAAGCGTGCCACCAGATGTAGCCACTCTTCCGCCTTGACCAGATGATATCGGAAGATCTGGGCGTCTTGAACGTGTTGGGTCTAGTCGGTCCCGCTCCATCTGCTTGCGAACTGATTTGGGTTTCTCTTGCCGGAACATGGGCAAGGCATGTGGAGTTAATATCTGTTGAGCAGCAACTACTTCTGCTTGTTTTGTCTTGCGCTTTGTCTTTACAACACACAGCTTAGCTCCTCGTAAACTGCGTTCATGATCATAATACACTTTCACAGTACCATTACCACAACCCACAAAGATCTGATTCAGTTTTGGATGCCACACTGTCCTTATAACATGTGAATCAGTAACTGTTATTTCATTTACTTTTTGAAATGTATTAACATCATAAAATAACAGTCTACCAGACTTCTGATCTCGCTGGATCGATTCCCCAGTCATTACCATCGAGTCATCTGGACTGAACATACAATCTGTAGAGGGATATCGAGAGAACAAACCATTGGCAACATGAAGGGGCTTTTTGAATGCTCTCATGTCCCACAACTTGAGTGTATCATCACAGCCCCGTGTGGCTAATAGACTACCAAGATATGAAAAGCTTAAAGAAGAAATATCGTTGCCATTGTCATGTGCACCACGGAGTAGCAGTGCTGTATTGACGAATTGCTTCCTGTGATCCCACATCTGTAAGGAGCCATCAAAACATGCGGCAGCAACTAAGTTTCCATCTCGGCTATAAGCACATGCTGTTGGCACAGTTTTGAGTCCATTCTTAGCTCGTGTCTTTATTATAGCTTTGTGCTTATGAGGGGTCTCTATGTCCCACAAGCGACATGTTCCATCCTGCGAACAAGTGAGAAATTCCTCCCGGACCCGTGAATGCCAGCAACCACTATTGAGAGAAGCAGTGTGACCTTTAGTCATGGCTAAGTCCAACAAGTACTGGTCTCCTTTTACACATTCTGCAACCTCAAAGCCATCACGATCCAACACTTTCGCCTGGGATGTACCTGACACAACTAAAATAACATCACCAGTGACAGAATATTGAAGACACTTAATAGGGTGATTTTCACACGGCTGAAGCGTTCGGAAACTCTGCAGGGTAATGTCCATACCTGCAAAATCCCAAAAACGCACTTCATAATCAACAGAACCTGTAGCTAGACGTGCTCCAGATGGATCTGCTGCAACTGCCACTACTGCCTTAGAGCCATGAAGCATAGTAACTTCATGGCTTGCTGGGATTTTCTTGACCGGATCATCACTTTCGTTATCACTATCCTCACTTTCATCACTGTCAGCTTCGTTTCCTTTCAGCTTTTGCTCATCTACACTACTGCTTAATTTATTCAAGACTTCAGGTGGTACAGGCGGACCTACAAAGTCATTGTCATCATCCTCCTCCTCCTTACCAACATCTTCCTTTTTCTTCTCAACCTTACCACTAACAGCGTTTGTGGATGTCGATTCAGACTTCTTGTTTCTGGATGCAATATTTGATGAGCTTCGATTTCTTTCCTTGGCAGCAACAGTAGCTTTTTCAATCATATCCTCAACATTGAACTGTCTTGATTTCTTACCAAATCCTCCAAATCCCATAACATTTCTCATCTGATCCAATTCAGAATCTCCTGCAGTATCGTTGACAATTGCAACAGGTGCATCCTCAGTGATTCTCTTGGCGTTTAAAGTGCTAAAAGTTCCAAAACCTGTATTTTGGCTGCTTTCCGATGCATTTTCTACAACATTGGCTTGGGTCAAGATTGATGTTCCAATACTTATCTTGCCGAATTTTATAGTTTTATTAAACTTATTCATTCTCAAAATGAACAACTTTACATATTAAGTTAAGCTTACGGCATACAGCCTCCTAGTTATTTCCTGCAAACCCAGCTATTTGTAAATAGCTCACAAAATCAACTACCATTCACTTCAATCGCCACAAATTATTATTGATTTCTGTTGACGTAATGTGTTTTTTTTCACGTTGCCAACGTAAAGAAAATCATTCGCGTTAATATTTCATTATCTTGTGGCTATGTAATATTTGGTATAATTAAAACTTAAACATCTAGAATTAAAGTTAATGTAGCTTACACCGTGTATATTATTGTCAAATTCGTTGTTTATTCGTAATGGAAATGCATTATGTGCGCTTTTCCAATATTATTATTAATGGAAATGTTTGATCTCCTGATTAGGTATCGAAAAATTGAAGAGCGGCGTCCGCCGTTGCAAGTGCATCACAGGTGTTTATGGCTGTCAATATTTTGTAGGATATTTTAAATTTTGAGGAAGACTTTTTACTGCCACTGTGGCATCAAATTTTAATGCGTTTAACTCGTGTGTAATGTACAAATTTTCATACCTAACGGAATATACACGAATTTTTTACTCTTACAACGTAAAATGAATGTGTGATTCGAAATCGTACTTTATAGTTTAACCTTATCGGAACTTGCATAATCTTGTATATTCAATCGGGCACGATATGTCAGATTAGATTATGTCAATGGCTAGTTAATACCGCATTTATTCCAGGACATGGTTTAAATATATGTACGAATAAACTCTTTTAATTGGAAGTTGGCATTGGCAAGATGTACTCAATTGTAGTTCTGTGTGTAGTGTTTGTCCGAATGGTCCTTACATTATCTCAGCACACTCAGGTGCTTGTAATATCGTTTGACGGATTTCGTTATAATTATTTTGATAAAAATATCACACCGATGCTGGAGAGATTAAAAATAAAAGGCACACATGCTAAATTCATGAGAAACGTGTTCGTGACAAAAACATATCCAAATCATCATTCAATTGCTACAGGACTGTATCCAGAAACTCATGGTGTAGTTGCAAATTCATTTTACGACCCAAGACTGAAGAGAATAATTAAATATAGTGAAGAAATGTGGAATTATGACGATAGCATTCTTCCAATTTGGGTGAGTACCGTAATGTAATCATCTTTGTTTCTATCAGTGGAAAGTAAGCAACTATATCTGCAGAGACAGGTAGGTCTACACATGAAAGAAGAGGTAGATGGAGCAACAAAGGCTATCTCTGAAACTAAGAAGTTGCGAGCGTTCTCTCTAAAGACGGCTATAAAGTTGTTCCACATAAAAGTGGCTCCAATAGCCACATATGGCCGCATCTCAAGTACAGTCACCTAAAATTGCTAGAAAGAGTCAAATCAGCCTTCCTTAAGAGAGCGCTTTGTCTGTCGGAATACACTCCATCGCGTCTAGCATACAGACTAGCCAGAGAGCCTTTTTTCATTGAACTGAGGATGCGTCTACTCTTGTCTTCTTCAGAAGATTATGAAGGAATTGGAGAGGAAGAGAGAGGAGATCTGGATACATTTCTACTCCACGGACACAATGACTACGGACGAGTGGATGCAGGGATCTTACGAGTTAAGGCAGATACTGTAGTGATAAGGTTCGCTGTGCATGGATTTCACCTGCCGAACTTATTGTGTATACGTAGGTTGTGTGAGAACAGTTGTAACAGATATATGTAGCTATGCCAAAAATAGACAGTGCTCCTTAACTCATTTTTGTAAGGAAGAGACGTTAAACTGTACATTGCGCTCATTTATCTAAATGAAGAAATATCGGCAGTGCCATATCGGCACTTGTGGAGTTTAGGTGGTACGGATATTTTTTCTCAAAATGTGATTTTTTTATATCAATTATGGGTAAAAGGAGGGTGCTGATCACGAATATACTATTAGTTTTGCACCCGTATTAATAGTTCGGCTGTACTAGAGCACCGCGCGACAAATTCGAATTAATGACTTAGTCTATGGGAGGGAGTCGAACCCTCAACCCCAAGGGCGTTAGCTGGGACTTTCCGCACAGCCAATGTAAGGAACGTCTCCATAATATTTTTATGAACACTATATCGTAACATTCTGGGTTACACACCGCAAATTCGAATTTATGACTTCGTGACTGGCAGCGGAATCGAACCCTCGTCCCCAAGGGTGTTAGATGTGACTTTTTGCACAGCCAATGTAAGGAACGTCTTCATACTATTTTTATGAACACCATACCATAACATTCTGGGTTACACACCGCAAATTCGAATTTATGACTTAGACCTGGGAGGGAATCAAATCCTCGTCCCCAAGGGCGTTAGGTGTGACTTTTTGCACACAAGGGTTCGATTCCCCTGCCAGGAACTAAGTCATAAATTCGAATTTGCGGCGTGTAAGCCGGAAAGTTAAGGTATTGTCATAACGAATAGAATAAGAAGTGATATCACTGGCCTAGTACGCCTGGTCCGCCGCAGCGCAGCGCTGGCTCCGATCTGTGATGTAAGTTAGCATTGGCACTCACGAGACTTTGAAAACCTTGCGACCTGTTTTACATGTTAAAACACCGCAAGATATCCTCATAGGCGCTAATAAGTTCGACATCTCCACTTACTTAACTGTGCCCAATTATAATTTAATAAGTCGTCTCCTGTAATAGTCCAGTTTCGACAATAAGCGAAGACAGAGAGCAAGTTCAAAATGCAATTAGTTTTGCCAGCTATCGGTAAATTTTAAAAAAGAACGGAAAAATTAACCTCGCTATCAGAAAGGATTTCTTCACATTGTTACACATTTTACATTCCCTTAACAGACTTGCAACACAGAAAAAAAAAGCCGTACGAACGCAACTTTCAACTTTACCGTAGATTACTATACAATTCAATAATAACCATAAATTTCACTCCACAAACACCAAAATCACTAAACTACCATCATTTCAGAGGAACTTAACATTAAACAGACATAGAAGGCATAGTTATGACCCCTTCATAGAGTAGGCTAATGCCTAAAACTGATCACGCCTCCTTCAGCATTACGGTACATATATGTTTTTTAATTCATTGCCTTTTTATTCTCATCCCTTTCTTCAGAGAAGTAGTCTTTAATGGCATCAAGAGCATTTTTATTTACACCATACCGGACAAATACTTAGGCAAATTAGGAAATATATGTGGAACAGAATGGTCTTTCAATCGCCAGTTGGTTCTTGGGAGAAGTACTACTTCCTTCCCTTCTATCACAAATTGGTCAAATTTAACAATTAAATCTTCTGAAAAGTGAGCATCACAGATGTAGGACTTTTAAGTAAGTTCCCTATCCTTCCCTGGTATGGCCCCTTTGCACTTGATAGAACGTTCCTTATCTTTAGGAGGTTTGAAAAACCGTCTGACCTCTTTCCAGTCCCCACAGCTAGATCTGCATCCTGGTACAATAGAGCAAGGCATCTTCACTACTCACATTAAGCACTCATGAAAATGTAAGGGCTAAACTGCTGTTTACTTACATAAAATAACAATAACATTAACACACGTTGTAACGTGTTTTTCGAGGGGTTTTTATATGCAACTGGCATAAGTCAGTAGGAAGCCATTCTATATTTATTTACGCGGCAAATTGTTCAGCCAAGAGAATTTTTCATGTTAATTTATTATTATTATTAATTTATTATAATTATTATTAAGATATTTTCGGAGCATTTTATAAAAATTATTAGCATTCAGATAGGTTTTCTATGTATTAGAAAACGCTATCAAGCAAATTATTACGAACGACGATATCATAGAAAATTATATGATTACGGAATTTTACGGAGTTTTGTCAGTTAGGGTATTTGAGAGATATGGCTCACTGGGAAATCAAATACAAGCTGATTCCTGTCGAGAAGCATGACGCAATCTTGGGTCGCAAGGTCTAGAAAAGGCGAATTGTTGGAACGGAAATCGACTTCTCCCTCTCGCGCGCCGAGTGTAATGAGGCAGAGGAGGGGAACTAGCGGCGTGCTCAGCCAATCGGTGGAGACGAGGTAAGCTGGAAGACGGTACCGTGGTGGGGGAGCTAACAGGTGCATATATCGTTCGACGTGCCGTGAAACGAGGACAATCTGTGTAGTTCTTGCCGAGTGTGGTTATACATTCTGTGTAAGACGAAAGTAGTACGGTTGGACGCGGGAGTCGCTCCAATGTTCCGTGGAGTTGTACGAGTGTTTGGGTCCGATGTACGGACCATAGAATTATCTAATCTACCAGAATATCATCAAATAGTTCGACGAAGATGACGACGTCCAGGAGACTGTGGGAAGCACACAGCATCATCAAGTACGAGGGAAATGCTTTGGCAATTTCCAGTGGTAAGCGCAAATGACGCAGAAATACGCAATCTCTCATTTTTCTTTGTTTTACATTTCATATTTCAGTAACTTCATAGCTTGGAAATAAGAGTAAAATCAATTTATCAGACTCCGTTTTCACGTAATTTTCTATCGGTAATATTAAAATCGCAACGCTCCAATTTAAATTTTGTACTTATTATTATTATTAATTTTGCTATACTTGTTTTATATAATAAATTCATTTCTTTTACAATGCAATCTTTGCTTTCAGTAGGTAGGATTAGATATAGACCAATTCCTTCTCCTGACACAATTGTTTGTTGGGTTAATGATCAAATCATACCACGATCTGAGTGAATAGAGTCTTGAATGTGTTCTGCCAGAGCTAGACGTTGTTAAATACAAATTTAGATTTCAACATTGCATTGAGGTCTTGGCGCCCATTAAAACAACATAGCTTAGGCAAAGGTAAACAGTTACATTTATCTCCCAACAGTGTGGGCTAGCCAAACTGCCACATTGTACGCTCAACGTATGGGCTAGCGAAACTGTTACATTTGTCGCCGACAACTTGGGGCTGAAAACCTAATAACATTTGTGGAAGGAGAAGGGTATATATTTCTGTGCCTGTATTTTGGGGGTTATTTGTCTTTATCAGTGTATATCATTATGGGGGATGAGAAAGAAAGACAGATGAGGTTACGTAGTGGTCATCAACTGGAGAGTGATGATACGAGCAGTATGTCGAGTGATGGTAGTACCGGGGTAGCGGAGGTAAATCCCGATACTGAAACAGGGAGTGTAGGCGGCCAACCAGAATTAAAAACTTTACTTCTCGAGTTCATGTATCAGAACAAAGTTAGTAGTGATGCCTTAAATGCAAAATTAGAACAGAATAATGCAAAATTAGAACAGAATAATGCAAAATTAGAACAAAACAGTAGGGAAAATAAAGAAAGTACAGAAGCTTTAAATGCAAAATTAGAACAAAACAGTAGGGAAAATAAAGAAAGTACAGAAGCTTTAAATGCAAAATTAGAACAGAATAATGCAAAATTAGAACAAAACAGTAGGGAAAATAGAGAGAGTAATGAAACTTTAAACGCCAGATTAGAACAAAACAGTAAGGAAAATAGAGAGAGTACTGAAACTTTAAATGCTAAATTAGAACAAAACAGTAGGGAAATGAGTGACAAATTCGAACTGATTAGAGGTGAGATCAGGGGGGTGATGGAAGAAAAGGCTAAAGAGATTATTGCAGATGTAGACAGAAAATTAGGAAAAGTACAGGAGGAGTTGGAAATTAGAATCAGTACACAGGCTGAAAATTTAAAAGAACTAGTGCAACTGGAAACACAGCAGGTCTAAAAGCAATTGGGGGGAGAAATTGACAAAATTCAGGTAGCTACTAAAGAGGTTAAGGAACAGCTGGGGGGTAGAATTGAGAAAGTCCACTCACAAATAGTTGCAGACGTAAATGATTTAAGAGAGAGTAATAGGGAAAGCATTAGCAAGATTGAGGAGAAACAAGCAAAGCTATATGATAAAGTAGAAGAATCAGAAGGAAACATTAAATTAACAGTAAACAGTATTGAGAGGAAGGCTGAGGAGAAAATCGCAGAATTAGAATTAAAATTAAAAGCTAGGATCAGGCAAGAAAATAGTCAGAATAGGCCAGTTTTTGTGAATAGCACACACAGGGAGGTAGAACTGGGTAAGTTCAGCAATCGACAGGGGTGCCCAATGGAGTTCATGAACACTATAGAAAATAAATTCGGGGAGAGGTTGGAAAATGGTAGTATTGAGTGGTGCCAGGTAGTTGAAATTTTAGAACAAGTGTTTGTGGGGGAAACGAGGAATTGGTTTGCTGTCTACAGAGACAAGTTTACTGATATCAATGATTTTAAAATGAAATTCTGTGAAAAGTTCTGGAATGAGGTTATTCAGTCGCAGCATCGTGAGGGAGTAGTGTGTGGTAAATATAACCCTAAAGGAAGCTCCACCATGACCGAATACTTTTTAGGGCAGGTATTAGTGTGTGAATATCTGGATGGCTTGAAGGAGGAAAGTGATGTGGTGAGGTTGCTACTTAGGCACTTTCCCTATAGGATCAAGGAGGCTGCTTGTATCCAGAATGTAAAGACTATATCACAAGTAGAAAATTTGTTAAGCACATTTGATGCACTAGGGAGAGGGGGTTATGAGGACAATTTCAATAGGAACCAGGGTAATAATAATAATAGACCTAATGAAGCCAGGCATCAGGAAGTTCAAGGGAACGGTGGCGAAGGGGCCAACGCTCAAAATAGAAATAATAATAATCAGCTAAATCAGAACAGAGGAAATGGCTATGGTAATCAGTATCAAGGGAGGAACAATGATTTCAGGGGAAATCAAGGGAGGAACAATGATTACAGGGGATATCAAGGGAGAAACAATGATTTCAGGGGAAATCAAGGGAGAAATTATAATGACAATAATTACAACCAGAATAGGGGTCAAGGAAGAGGACAGCCTAGTGGTAGTAATATACAGCCAAGCAATGACAACACAGCCCAGAACAACCAGACCAGTTTAGTAGTTAGTAGTACTACGGCCAGCTGTAGCGGTTCTTTAAACGCGAACCAGGCTGCGAAGTAAGGTCAGAATCTCAGTCTGTAGCATGCCCTGTCCATACAATTATACAGGAACCCTATGACCTAAATGTAAGAAATGAATTATTACATGAACTAAATGATGAAGGTATTATTCAGAAAGTGGTTAGTAAGAGCCCCATAGTTAAATTTAACGTGTCCGAGGCGTACACAGATGTTTTAATTGATAGTGGTTGTATGAAGAGTTGCATAAGTAGTGCATTTTATGATAAAATGAAAGGAACTGGAGTAAATTTTGAGGAGATGCCAATTAAAAGCACTTTTGTTATCACAGCTGTTGGGAAGAGGTCTAAAGTAATTTCTAAGCAAGTTTTAGTAGACATTAAAATTAATAATCATGTAGAGAAGCAGATTTGCCTTGTAATTCCAAATTTAGTATTCAGTGTTATCTTGGGTTCAGAGTGGCTAAGTAGAGCGTCTGGTAACTTATGTTATGATGTAGGGAGTTTGAAATTTAAATGGGGAGATTCTGAAGTAGAAGTAGCGTTCAATGACCATATTCAGAGGAGTAGTATTGTAGGTGTGAGGTGTACTTTAAATGAGATATCGCCAGCTGTAGAGCGGGGTTCTCCATGTTTTGTGGGCAGTGTGATTACGAACGGAAGTCTAGAGGACTCGTTACGTGAGGCTGCATTTCAGGGTAATATAGAGGTGGAACAATGTGTTCGGCTCTATGATGTGTTATTGTGTAATAGGAGAGTTTTTGAGGATCGCATTGGTATGGCCAATTGCTATACACATTCATTGAACGTTATTGATAGGTCAGTATTCACAGGACATAGATATCCTGTACCTTTCGCTTATCAGAGTGCAGTTGAGGCACAAATTAATCAGATGCTTGAAGATGGGATTATTGAGCACTCTAACAGTCCATATGTTAATTCTTTGATCACGGTACCCAAGACCGACGGCACTGTTCGTATTTGTTTAGACGCTCGTTTGGTTAATAGTAGAGTTAGTTCAGATCAGCTGAAATCTATGTCAATAGAGGAATTAATGCAAACATTTGAGGGGAAGAAGTATTTCACTTGTGTAGATTTGAGTTCCAGTTTTTGGCAAGTGCCACTTATGTACGAAGATAGACCATTTACAGCTTTTAGTCATAAATATAACCTTTATCAATTTTGTAGAACACCTTATGGGTTAAAGAGTAGTTCAGCAGCTTTAATTAGGGCTTTAAACATCGCATTAGGGGATGACACAGGAGAGTTTGTAACCATTTACATAGATGATATGGTAATTAGTTCACGCAGTTTTGAGGAGCATCTACGTCATTTAAATATAGTTTTTCAGAAGTTAGATCAGGCAGGGTTCACTTTGAAGCTGTCTAAGTCGTTATTCTGTCAGTCAGAAGTGACATTTTTAGGTCATAGAGTGTCGAGTAGAGGTGTAACACCAGAAGAAAGTAGGGTTAATAAGATACTTAACGCAGAGGTGCCACAGAATGTTAAACAGTTAAAAACTTACCTGGGAATTTGCAACTTTTTCAGGAGGTTCGTTCTTAAATACTCAGGGTTGGTTGAACCATTCAGGGAATTGCTTAAAAGTGGGACTCGGTGGAGATGGGAGTCCAAGCATGATCAGGCTTTTAGAGCGCTGAAGGAAGGTTTTGAGAAAGCTGTAGTGCTGAAATATCCGTTAAAAGATAAGGAATATGTGGTTATGACAGATGCTTCACATATAGGCATTGCTGGAGTATTATGTCAGAAAGATGATGAGGGTAATCTGTGCATAGTATCTTTAGCCTCGCGAGGACTGACTGCAGCAGAGAAAAGATACACGATTACTGAGTTAGAGCTTTTAGGTATTGTTTTCAGTTTAGGGAAATTTAGAATGTATTTAGTAGGGGGGAAATTTGAGATCCACACAGATCACCATGCATTACTGTATATGAGGACTTGTAAACTCAGTTCTAACAGAGTTAGTAGGTGGATTCTTGCTCTGCAGGAATACGAATTCACAGTAAAATATATTAAAGGTAAAGATAACATTCTTGCAGACATGCTATAGAGGGACACTAATTTATGTAGGGATTATCCTGTGGTTAAAGCAGAGGACGGTATTTTAATATGTGCATGTGTGGACAGTAGCAACAGGGCATCGTTACAGACACTGAGAAATATGCTAGGTAGAGCAACGTGATGACGTTCATTTCAAGGGAGCCACTTGCAAGGTTGGAAGCAGGTGACGCAGAAACATTTATAGTTTCCAAACGTATTGGAAAAACAGCATATGTGCTGGAGAATAGTGAGGGAAACAGATTATACGGAACGTTTAATATACATAGTCTACGAAAATATGTGTCATAAAGTGAGGATGTTTAGCTGGCGAGCCCGCCTATCAAATGAGTAAGTGTGGTATTTGGTGCGTGGGAGGAGTTGGTCTTCCAGGCAGGCGTATCAGAAGTCACACAGGGGGGTAGTATGTAAGTAAATGAGAGTTTTTAAGGTACAGGGAAATATGACGGGATTGTCGGATGCTCTTGAGCACTAAAATGTCTCGATACACCAAGGCCAGAATTTGGTAGCGCTGGTGAATTCCCATTTGCCTCCAAGAGATGGGTGAGCGCTTGAACAGGGTATTTTTGCTTAAGGCGTCCACGAGGCAAAAGATGGGCCATCAGAATGCGAGACAGTCCTTCATGAAACTCATACATATCAGCACACGTGATTTCTGTTTACGGCCTCGCCATGTAAGATTTGTAAGTGTGTAATTTAAGGCAATTTGTACAATGGTATTATTTGTGTGAGGAGAAATGGTCTGTGTTGAGAACTAATATTAAGTAGAATATGGCTAACGGGAACTTAACAAGACAGGGCGATTACGGCACAGAAATATTTAGTGTTATATGTAATGCGCATTTACTGTTTTTTTTTTTCAGAAGTCAATATTAATTTAATCTACTTTAAAGAGAGATTAAGTATTATGGTCACGAGGCGCTGCCACAATAGTGTGATCGTGTGCTCAGTGATAAGTGGAATTAAATGTCACCATAAGGAGGGGACCTCCAGTGAAATTAGGAAGTTCTATGGTGATATAAATATATCAGAACACCTTCAATGCGTGTGATATGACATCATAAATACATAGTGCTCACACATTAATTATGTCTATTTCTCCAACATAGAGCAATTTGAGAGGCGGAAATATCCATGGAACACTATTCTATATGTAAAACATTGGACTGGTTGCAAAGTGCAATCCATAGTGACAACAAACTTTGACGCAAAGTGCGTGAAGAAAAATTATGAGTGTATATATCTGTAATTTAGGGTGATTTCATTTATGTAATATGTATTTTGGATGGGGTTTATTAACGTGTCTGGGATAATCGGATAATGGACCGTCGTCACGGTAAATCATCCGATGATCCGAGGCGAATATGTAACGTGTTTTTCGAGGGGTTTTTATGCAACTGGCATAAGTCAGTAGGAAGCCATTCTATATTTATTTACGCGGCAAATTGTTCAGCCAAGAGAATTTTTCATGTTAATTTATTATTATTATTATTAATTTATTATAATTATTATTAAGATATTTTCGGAGCATTTTATAAAAATTATTAGCATTCAGATAGGTTTTCTATGTATTAGAAAACGCTATCAAGCAAATTATTACGAACGACGATATCATAGAAAATTATATGATTACGGAATTTTACGGAGTTTTGTCAGTTAGGGTATTTGAGAGACATGACTCACTGGGAAATCAAATACAAGCTGATTCCTGTCGAGAAGCATGACGCAATCTTGGGTCGCAAGGTCTAGAAAAGGCGAATTGTTGGAACGGAAATCGACTTCTCCCTCTCGCGCGCCGAGTGTAATGAGGCAGAGGAGGGGAACTAGCGGCGTGCTCAGCCAATCGGTGGAGACGAGGTAAGCTGGAAGACGGTACCGTGGTGGGGGAGCCAACAGGTGCATATATCGTTCGACGTGCCGTGAAACGAGGACAATCTGTGTAGTTCTTGCCGAGTGTGGTTATACATTCTGTGTAAGACGAAAGTAGTACGGTTGGACGCGGGAGTCGCTCCAATGTTCCGTGGAGTTGTACGAGTGTTTGGGTCCGATGTACGGACCATAGAATTATCTAATCTACCAGAATATCATCAAATAGTTCGACGAAGATGACGACGTCCAGGAGACTGTGGGAAGCACACAGCATCATCAAGTACGAGGGAAATGCTTTGGCAATTTCCAGTGGTAAGCGCAAATGACGCAGAAATACGCAATCTCTCATTTTTCTTTGTTTTACATTTCATATTTCAGTAACTTCATAGCTTGGAAATAAGAGTAAAATCAATTTATCAGACTCCGTTTTCACGTAATTTTCTATCGGTAATATTAAAATCGCAACGCTCCAATTTAAATTTTGTACTTATTATTATTATTAATTTTGCTATACTTGTTTTATATAATAAATTCATTTCTTTTACAATGCAATCTTTGCTTTCAGTAGGTAGGATTAGATATAGACCAATTCCTTCTCCTGATACAATTGTTTGTTGGGTTAATGATCAAATCATACCACGATCTGAGTGAATAGAGTCTTGAATGTGTTCTGCCAGAGCTAGACGTTGTTAAATACAAATTTAGATTTCAACATTGCATTGAGGTCTTGGTGCCCATTAAAACAACATAGCTTAGGCAAAGGTAAACAGTTACATTTATCTCCCAACAGTGTGGGCTAGCCAAACTGCCACATTGTACGCTCAACGTGTGGGCTAGCGAAACTGTTACAACGTAGATAACGTCAACACACGACAAGAAATTAAATTCCATTTCAGTTAATGCTTCCTACAATAGCATTTCAGGTATTAATACTATGAAGTAATAGTGTAAGCACTTGTATATCAATAAACGTTTGCACAGAACACCACCAAAACACTCCGATCGATTAAATACTTAATATATCGCACGTAAACACATAAACATATGTGGAAATCAACAATCTCAAATCGACTGTAGCGCTGCGTAGCGGCGAGTGCCAACCCGATCCGTATTCATTACATGCTATTGAGGGAGAAGAGATCACACTTTTTATTCTATTCGTTATGGTATTGTGTTAATAAAAATAGTATGCAGGTTCTGTAAGATAATGCTTTTAAGACTAAGAGGTGGGATATCGAGGTCATCTGCCCCGTTCTAAATGGAGTTGAATTCTTATAATGCAAGCAGACTAGACACTCATTGCCTGTGTAAGCCATCTTCAACATATACTTCCTAAGTTTGTGAATTTATATTGGTCATCTTCGTGGTGATTTTTTGTATCACAACAATACAGAGTCCATGTATGGACATCCAAGCAAACACACCAACGATAATGAAGAAAACATGTAACTTAGGCCTACATAAGGCAAAATCAAGTAAAATTTTTCGGCATAATTTGAAGAAATATTTAACTTAAAAGAAGTTACTATTTTATAATTAAGTACCTGTAATATGAGCCCACCTAACAACTACTAGCTAATTCTTCGGGGGTGATGAACCAGGATCCTACACTTGCACTTTGCTAATAACTTATATGTAATTTTTATGATTTTCATAGCCTAGGCCTACCTTATTTGATATTCCGGGAGTCATTTGATTACTAATTAGAATTATTGTCCATTATCACTACTGCACAGGAAATATGTGCTAAATTATATAAATATGTGACTAGCCTATAGTCATTATTTATTGTTTATTCAACAACGACAATTGTCATGGCTTGTCGTTGCTCAACTGACAAGGGGACCCTACGGCAATCGGATTTTTGTAATTTTTCCCGCTTCGGGTACGTAAAGTTCAGACCTCGAACAATAATTTCCGAAAGTCGTTTGATGCCATATTCATAAATTCTGGAGAAAATCGACTTCGAAGTTTTCCGAGCACTTCATATCCAGTAAAGATGTTACCGAGTTTGAGCAGGACGAGTGGCTCACCTGGTAAGATTCGGGCCCAGTAATCGCTGGGACGCTAGCGATATTTGTTACAGAATATGACGATTGGTTGGTTCTTCAGTTTACGGGCTGCAACAACGCGGTCATGTAGACCCGTGTACTTTGGGTGTGTGTAGAATCTGTCTGATAACCGGTGTTAATTGTGATGGCTGTATTAGCGTGTGTATCTGTTTTTTAATTCAAGTAAGGACTGCAACTTTGAATTTTTCAAATAGTTTCTACTTTTGCCGCCAAACGCCACCGTCAATGACTGCTAGGCCTAGTTCAGAACTTAGGTACTAGACGCCACTGCAGTCGGCTCTTAGCAACGAACTTAGAAACCTAAGAGCGTAGTTTACATTCCTAACCTATACGATTTAGCTTCACACGGGTTCTTTAACATGCCATGAATCTATGACATGGGACCGCCGGCTTTATTTCCCCTCCGAAGGAAGACATACTGAGGGATTTTTAAGGCTCTTAAAATATCCGACGGCTTTGGCCGGGTTTGAACCCGCTATCTTGGGCATAGAAGCTCAGCATGCTACGAACTACGCCACCGAAGCCGCCGGAAACAAGATGTGTATCGCATTATTTACTTGACCTATACAGGGTGTCTCTTATTAACGTTTAAAACTCTCTATAGCGACGTAGTTGGCATTGAGACAAGTAATTTAATTAGGACACTTAGGGTCGCAAATGTCTACCTTGAAAGTGAACCACAACTGTTAAACATATGACGTTATCAGGTGATGGCTCAGCTCGAGCGGTCAGGCCCGTGCGGCCTTACGCACACCAAAGCAAACATTAAATATCATATCACTTTGGTTCCATGTCTTAATGTCAAAAAACAATCTGCTTCCACTTGAAAGGAGAGGAGAGAGAACAAAGAAAGCTGATGGATAGGCCCCAGATTTGAACCTCGAACCCCACGCGCCCCAGTCGCTCACACAGACTCGGAGTCGGAGTGATACCGTATGACATTCAACGTTTGCTTTGGATGCTTTGGTGTGCGCAACCTTGGTGTTATAACAGACAATCACTTCTTAGGAAAATACTCTATCAATATTTTAATTTCTTCAATGAATCATCTTACATTTCATACTCATCTTGCTATACATGTTCTTTCTCTTCAATCCTTTCATTCAAACTGTCCACTACAGTATAGGCCTACTTTTCTTTCAACATCAGATCTCGACACATTTTTCCATCTCAAAACACATAACTTAACACCATCTTACTAAGAACTTCAATAGCCAAAGCCCCCTGACACCTATTGTTGGTTCACCACAAAGAATCCAGTAGACTCAATGCACTAGACTCCATGTAGTGCTCCAGCAATAGGCAGCCATTTTCTATCCAATTGTACAGTGACAACATAAAGTCTGTGAAAGTAAGATGCAAGTTTACTTATTCAACATAATAATAATGCATTTTATTAATCCCTTAACGAGTCAAGGACTCATATACAAAGGAACTGTACAGTTTTATCTTGTTGGCGATGAATTACAATTCAATGTTTAGTTGACAAAGTTTCAGTATGAAAATATATACAACATTTTATAGCTTTCATAAGTTTTTGTACACAATGTGGCCTTCTTTTGTCTACTCAGATTTTGGAATTTCTTCAAACTGACATTTTATAATCATTCCACATAAACTGTTTTAGCCTCCTTTTAAAGATTGATAGGCTAGGTGCAATTTTTATATTTTCTGGTAGTCTATTAAATTTATTGATGAGCACTTGAAAGAGCATTAATTACAAGCTAAATGAGTAAACATAACACTGAAATATCTTTTACCCGAATGGGTATTAGTTTTCACTATAATCAGACAAAGATTTCGTCCTCTTCCGGCACACTGTGATGTGATACAGCGTATACCTCCGTCCACATAATTCACACACACATCTTTCATTTGGTGAGTGGAAAAGCTTCTTGTCACAAATCTTGTGGTGGAAACCATGTATGGCCAGTCTCGTGATCATATGTCTTTGCTCCTGGTTCGTGTTGGTCCAAGTGCGCTCGATCATCGCTGATGAACCATAGAAGTCAATGTCTATATCTGCTCTTTTCTTCCTCCTACGCTCCAGTAGTTTGACGGAAGCCTCAGTAGAAGGCTATTGAACTTAACAAAGACAATATACTTAATGCTATTACTGCCATATTGTTTGGAATTAATATGGAAAAGTGATATGTCATCTGCATGTCTAGTTTTGTAAGCATGTAAATCGGATTGTTTAGTGAAGTTTAAATTTGTGTGGATACTTTTGTGTAGGTTTTGGTACATCAGGGCATTTGATTTGATTTCTGCATTTAGGGCTACATACAAATCTTAGTCTTGGTAGTTTTGTAAGCATATGTGCTATGGAAGTTTCTGCACACACTACTGGATCATAAGAGAATAATCCTATTTAGTTCACACTAATTTCTCACAGATGAAGCCATAATATTAAATGACCCAAGGAAGGTATAAGAGTGTGGAGTAGACCTAGTTTGTTGCAATAGCCTTTTATTGTGTTTCAGATCCTAAACCAGAAAGCTGGCGAAGGTCGACACAGTGGCACTTGCATGTGGCCGGGCAGCGATTTTTCGTACCAGGACACAAAACCAACATTCAACATGAAGTACAACATGTCCATCACGTGGAGGGAGAGAATAGACACGGTGGTAGACTGGTTTCTAGATCCAGACACGCCTGCCAACCTCGTGATGATGTACGTGGAGCAACCTGACAAAGAGGCTCACCGTTTCGGTGCCGACTCGGAGGAGGTGAATAAGCAGCTCGCTCGCATGGATGAGATCGTGAGCTACTTGATGCGGCAGCTTCTGGAGAACAATCTGCCTGTTAATTTGATCCTCCTGAGTGACCACGGGATGACGTCTGTCACCAACGAACGTATCATCAACGTGACCCACCTTCTGGACAACACAACCCTCAAGGCCGGAGTGTCTCCCGTGCTACACGTTATACCTCCCACTGAGAAAGTGGATGAGGTGTACAAGCAGCTGAGCCAGGATGCTAAGCAGCATAATTACACCGTCTTCCTGAAGAAGGACCTTCTCGACCGTTGGCACTACAAGAATAATATCCGAGTCCCTCCTATTCTCCTGCTGGCTGATGAGGGATTTGGCTTTGATGATTTGCTCAACTATAAATCTTCAGAAGACATTGAATTAAGTAAGTTTGCCTTGTAATAATTATGCTAATTAATTTGAGTCTAGTATATACTGTGGTACGTGTCTGTCTAGGGGATTTATTAGTCTAGTCCAGGGGTCTCCAAACTATGACCCGTGAACACCACCAATGCAGCCAGCGCACAGTGGGTCAAAATCGAAATCTAGGAGGACAAAATTATTTTTCATAATTAAAAAAATCAAAATTTATTACTTCTACAGCATTCTCATATAATTGCCGCTCACTATTCTGGGATATAAACGCATCTTAAGGCTGTGTCCCAAAGCTACATTTTCAGCCGTAGTGAACTAGATTGTTGACTAATATTCCGGATGTGACGTCACAAGTCATGATCCAAAGGTGCTTAGCACATAGCAATCAAGTCTGTAGTAGCTAGTAAACGAAAGTGCACGCTAGATTGGCCAACTTGTCGACTTGTACAAGGAAGTTATAGAAAATGTAGGTTACCTTTGATTTTTGACTTGATTATTAATCCTCCTTGCTTGGGACTTTGCGTATACTCTGCCATCAACCGTGCTTCAACCCACGTGCTGTGTTGCTCTGTCTTGATCTTGATTTAATTTCTTAAGTTAATTATGGACAGTTGTTCTGCTGAAAACTCTCTTCCCGTGAAAAGCAGAAATGGTGCGGAATTTAAATGTAAGTACAATCCCATATTCTTTGGTACACTATAATTTAAACGTTTTTTAATACATGCTATCAGTTCTTTAACTTTTGCCTACAGACCTCGGTGGTGTGTGATGAAATTATTTTAACTTATTTAACCCGTCACTACCAAAGATGAAAAATATTTAATTAAAGACACACATGGGTGCAGGGGACCCGTTCTTTTGTCATCAAGGTGACAGAATCTCTGCCATTGTCTACTATAACATTCAATAGAGCCTATTCCTTGCAGCAATGTGGACACATCAACATAGTTTACCACACAGCAATGCTTTGCACTTACGCTTAAGACACGGACGGGTTTAGAGGACCCGATGACTTGTTTATGGCAGACCGGGTAGAATAATTAACCGAACGCAATGGCATCTCGAGGCTAACTGAAGGGAATGGGCATACGCAGGCTGCCAACTGCTGCGACAGAAAATGAAAAATAAATTTTGTTCGGGTTCCCTGCACCCATGTGTGGCAGTTACGGGTTAACAGTTCTTTATAAAGCTTCACGTGCCGACCAAGGACGTGTGGTGAAATTGTGTAACATAGCCTTTACTGACTAGTTATCAAGTCGTATTCATTTCATTTTTGTTTTTTTCAGGGTCAGAGGAGGCAACATTGTCCTTCATAAAATTAAGGATTGTGCACCACGAGCTCTTCACAGGGAAGAGGGTCTCTGCGTTGGTGGGGTACTCCACAATAGTACAAAAAATGAATGCCGGCGGGAATATGTCGCCACCGATATAAAAAAAGATACTTGAAAGTATCGGGCGATTAAATCCCCCCTACGGGAACAGGCAGCGAGGATGGTCACCGTACCTCTACCACTTGGCCATATTACAATATAATAGATGAATTTTTTTCGGAACGCCACACCATCAATCCCCCATTCATTGTAGATTCATCAAGACCCTCATGTTCCAATCCTACACCTCCTCCTCCTCCTCCTCACTGTCCTGATTTCCGTTATGTCACTCCTTCCCTGTCCACTTATTTACCCCAGACACCAGCTTGTAACGTGTTTTTCGAGGGGATTTTACGCAACTGGCATAAGTCAGTAGGAAGCCATTCTATATTTATTTACGCGGCAAATTGTTCAGCCAAGAGAAGTTTTCATGTTAACTTATTATTATTATTAAGGTATTTTTTGGAGCATTTTTATAAAATTATAAGCATACAGATAGGTTTTCTATGTCATAGAAAACACTATCAAGCAAATTATTATGAACAACATTATCGTAAGAAAATTATATGATTACGGAATTTTACGGAGTTTTGTCAGTTAGGGTATTTTGAGAGAGGTGAGTCACGGGGAATTCGGCTACAGGCTTATTCTTGTCAAGAAGCATGACGCAAGCCTGGGTTGCTGCTTCAAGAAAAGGCGAAATAGTCTGGAACGGTAATCGACATCATCCTCGCGCCGAGTGTAATGACCCTGAGGAGGGGGTAGCGCGTGGTGGCCCAGCCAATCAGAGGAGAGCGGGCGAGAAGAAGCCGGGTCCTGAGAGGAGGGGCGAGGAGTGCATATATGGTTTGCGCGCCGTGGAGGCTAGGCGACTATCTTTGTAAAACTTAACCAGTGTGGTTGTACGTGTGGTTGGTTCCGATATTCGGACCATAAGTTATCATATCTACAAGTATCTCATCAACTATCGAAGAAGATGACGACGGCCAGGAGGCTGTGGGAAGCTCTCTACAACATCCAGTACGAGGGAAATGCTACGGCAATTTCCAGTGGTAAGCGCGAATGACTCAGAACTACGCAATCTCTCGTCTCTTTGTTTAATATTCAGTATTTCAGTAACTTCATAGCTTGGGAATAAGAGTAAAATCAGTAATTTATCCGACTCCGTTTTCACTTAATTTTCTAGCGGTAATATTCAAATCGCAACGCTCCAATTTAAATTCAAACTTATTATTATTATTATTAATTTTGCAATACTTGTTTTATATAATAAATTCATTTCTTTTAACCATGCAATCTTTGCTTTCAGTAGGTAGCATTAGATATAGACCAATTCCTTCTCCTGATACAATTGTTTGTTGGGTTAATGATCAAATCATACCACGATCTGAGTGAAAAGATTCTTGAAGGTGTTCTACCAGAGTGTTGTTAAATATAAATTTAGATTTCAACATAGCGTTGAGGTCTTGGTGCCCATTAAAACAACATATCTTAGTCAGAGTAAATATTTCAAAGTGCAAGACAGAGCTAGTAAGAAACCATTACATTTGTCACGCAACAGTGAGGGCAATAGAAACCGTTTCACTTGTACGCTCAACGTGGAGCGAGAGTCCGTTTCAAGCTGAACCAAGTACACATCCTACTAGGGCGCATCATACCCCCAGGCACCTTGAAGGAAGAAGGAGAGGAGTGAGGCAGATGAAGACCCTCTCCTTAAATATCTGAAGGAACAGGATGCTAGGGACCAGGAAAATACTGAGTGCCAGCTCTCTTTGCTTGAGAGGATTGTTGACAGGCAGTAGGCCTAGTTGTATTATAATAAATTTATTGTTGAATTTTAATGGAACACATTTCCCTCTGTTTTAGTACATGTTCCCAGTGTAATGCTCTTTAATTTGAGATCTTTTCGAGGTAGGTAGGTGATTTTGAACTTTACTTCTTGTTAAAGACACCATATCTAGTTGTTGAACAAATTAAGTTTAAAATTTGTGTGTTCAGAGTAGGTCTCTTTATTCCTAAACGAAAGTATTAGAATTCTCCTGTTGGATAGGTCACAGGTGCGACCTTCCTTTTCAAGTCTACTTCCTCTTTCATAATTAAAGCTCGGCTAAAAAGAGATCTTCCACATGCATCCATGATGATATCCAAAGAATATTGTCTGATAGTGTCGTTATTTTAAAACAGCTGATATCTAAAATTTGAACACTCGCCCTTCGTCATGAAAGCGCAAAGAGCCTACAAGGAGTAGCAGATCACCGCCATCTTGAGAGTTGGTTTGGTACCAGCATGTAAGCCCAGTGTGTTTCAGATCACAAGTCTATGAAGGTGGCTGTGATCAAGCACACATGTCCCAAAGCTCCGTAGTGCGTAGTACCTAGTGAGTAGTAACTAGCAGCTAGTCAATAGCAGACAACTTGAGCTTTGGGACACAGCCTTAGTGTAAATCTGTCACCACTGTTCGAGTAGTCTGAATTGGAGGGTGAATGTAAGTGGCTGTGGTTTGGTTGTCTTTGTGGTTAGTGTGATGCTTTAAGATGGAACAAGCAGCTGAAGGTATGATCTTTGTAACGTGTTTCAGTTATTAATGGGCGTAATTTTTGCATTATATAATATTTAACTATTATTTTTAAAATTATATTTTCACTTAGATTTTTAGTATGTCGCGTCACTCTGCGTCACTTTCTACTTAATATTAAAATGTAGATAAAGTCTTGTAGTTTGCGCCTGTTATAAGATTTTTTGCAACTTACTTAGTTATTTTACGTTTTAGACGATGCCGCACAACCTGTTCTCACACGTATACAACTGTTTGAAGCACTGGGTTCGACGATTATGTCAAAAGTGGAACTTTGTGACTTTGTTAAAAGTAAATTAAAGATAGAAAATTGTTCTGAAGAGATAATTGAATGCTCTATCCAACTCCTAGTCATAGACAATTTCTTGCATGTGTAGGCGTAGCTTAAATAGCTCTTAACTGATGTTTATTATGAAGTAAACAAATTATATACGTTGCTTTCACTTTAAATTCATGATTAAAATGTAAAAATAATTTTGCCCCCCTAGATTTCGATTTTGACCCACTGTGCAGCGGTAGCCGTACTGACATACCCGGTATCCACCCGCCATAGCTTATTCTGATTACATTGTAAAATTTATAAAGTACATTATACAAATTATAATCAGATGTTTTTACATAACGACCAATTAAGATACACAATAACTGACATACATAATGAAATTGAACTTTTTAACTGTAATTAATGACATGAGATTTATCCTAAAAACTTCATGGCCTACTGAATTCAAATGGGTTCTTTAACATGCCAACATCGTATGACATTTGTGTCGTGATTTTTTTCGCCTTTCAAAAATCACTTACCACGGCCAGGAGCGAACCTGCAAGCTTGGGGTTGGTAATCCGACACGATAACCACTCACCCACCGTGGCAATCTTGTATGAAGAATATTTTATCAAAGATCTTAGACAAATTTATTTGGTATTGTAATACCAGCGTAGGTGACAGAAGAGATGGTTTTGACCTTACTGTTCTGCCCCATAAAACAACAAACATCAGCAACTGGTTTTCCTGCCCTCCTGATGAGACCCGAATGCTTTTGTATGTCGAGCAGATTTTTCAAGGTAAATATAGCTTCTGATTTCCTCTAATTTCAGGCAATAATACGTATGGAGTACATGGTTACGATAATGCCCTGCCGAGCATGCATCCTTTCTTCATTGCTTGCGGACCACGGATCAGGAGGAACTACACGATCCAGCCCTTCGACACCGTGGACTTGTACTCCCTGTTCTGTAGATTGCTAGACTTGGATATCCCCAAGACTAACGGATCGTTGGCGAACGTCGAGGAGATGTTGGGTGAAAAGCAGGCTCTTCCACGTTACACACTGCCACTGAAGAGTAAGTTTATGTTAAAACTAGAATTTCAGTCATTCATTTTCATTTGAGATTGGTTTGCATTTCAGTATCAAGTCTGTCTTTACGATGTTGAAAATTAATAAATGTAAAACAAAAATATTGGAATGCAGCCGAAAGAAATCAGAAACCCCCATGGACGTCGAATTGGCGGGTGAAAAGCTAAAGGAAGTAGGAAACTTCTGTTAGTTAGGAAGGAAAATAATCAGTGATGGACGCAGCAAAGAGAATATAAAAAGTAGATTAGCACAGGCAAAGAAGGTATTTCTACAGAAAAGGAATCTGTTGACATCGAATATAGATTTAGGTATTAGGAAGTCATTTTTGAAAGCCTTTGTGTGGAATGTGGTGCTCTATGGAAGTGAAACTTGACTGTTGGAGTAGTAGAAAACAGGAGAATTGAAGCATTTGAAATGTGGTGTTACGGGAGAATGATGAAGATCGGGTGGGTAGATGGAGGAAGAAATGAAGAGGTTTTAAGTTGAGTGGGAGAGGAGACATGTTTCTGGCGACTGTAATGAAGAGAAGAGATAGGTTGGTAGGACACATACTAAGACACCCAGGAATAGCAAAGTTAGTTATGGAAGGATGGGTCGAGGATAAGAACTGTAGGGGTAGGTTAGAATATGTTTAACAGATTGCTTCAGATGTAGGGTATGGTAGCTATGTAGAGATGAAACGATTATCTCAGGACAGGGAAGCATGGAGATCTGCATCAAACCAGTCGAAAGACTGCAGACTCAAACAACAGCAATAACATCCAGTCTGGTCTGTAAGCCTCTGTTTGCGAATGAGTTGCGTCCCTGATCCCCTATTAGCAGGTAGCACTGTAGCCTCCTATAAAGGCCCCGATTCTTGGATGTAGCGTGTAATCTCGAGAACCATTGGATGGATTTTGATGTGGTTTTCACCATCCTGTGAAGGATTTCTTGAGGAAGGTTTCTGTTGAAAAACATTCATTTATGACCGAAGGAAGCCAAGCAGTAACTATTTCAGTGAATCGAGTCTAAGAAATACCTGCCATCCGTGCACCTTCTAACCCTCTCAGTGCCATGCGCCGATCAGATCGGCTCTCGCCAAATGTGCCAAAGCCGATTCAATCGGCGCACTATTTATCTTATATTTGTAGATTTCTGTAGGCATATGTTTGTGATTATTTCATACTGTTGGAAAGGCGAGGTTTCAAGCTTGCCTGTGCGGTGTTTACTTTTTTCCTTCGAAGTCCGTTACGCGATAGGTTTGAGTTTGTATCCACGCCCTCCCTTTGCGCTCCCCCAATCACGCGCGTTCCCGCCAAAATTGTGGTGCAGTTGTTTTCTTTTTGTTGAAGTTTTCTGCCTACAGATGTATCTTAGAACTTTCTACAGCAGGAAACGTAGTGTTTCTTCGAATATGACTCTTAGGTGTACTAAATTTAGTCTCAAAACTGATTCTTTACAACAACAAAAAGTGAAAGATTGAATAATTATCAGAGTAAACTCAAATTAAAGAAATTAGGTGCCATATTTACTTTTAAGAACATAATGTAAGAAAGAATGAGGTATTGTTTATAATGCAAAGCAAAAATAATGATTCTATTGTTTGAAATGTGGTATTTGTGGTTTTTTTTTTCCGAATAGTCTGCATGACCATTGAAAATGGCATGGCATTCTTGGCAAGTATTTCAGGAAATGGCTTGGCACTAAGAGGGCTAAGCTTACTCTGGGTAAACCGTTCAACATATCTATATACGCTTACTATGAGTGTAAGAATTGTTCAGCATGAAAAGTTCTATAAAACAGTCCGCGACAGCATATCTTCAATACATCACCCATTTAAGTATTTTTAGGTTTTTATTTCTTCCAACAATCTCCATTCAGTGGAAATTTACATTACTAGCTTCTGAGCAAGTTTACAAGCTTATCACTAGAGCCCTGAGCAGATAAACAAAATGTAATCCCGCATACGCACGTTTGTTATTCGAATCTACTGGCATTACAATGATATTTTTAACTAGATAAAGTATTGAAGCAACACATTTAGACATTTGAGGAGAAAGTCGTTCCCTTAGGCTTTGTAGCCTATGTTTAAAATGAATTTTATACAGCCAGAATCGAAACCATTTTTAGTTCTGAGTGTTAATTATTAATCCCTCAGAATGCCTTCCTTCTGAGGGGAAGTAAAGCCGGCTGTCCCATGTCATAGATTTATGGCATGTTAAAGAACCTTCCACTAATTACATCTGTGTGAAGCTACATTGTATAGGTTAAGAATGTAAACAACGCTCTTAGGTTCCTACGTTTGTTGCCAAGAGGTGACTGCAGTGGTGTCTGGTAGCTAAGTTCTGAACTTGGCCTAGTAGTCGTTGACGGTGGCGCTTGGCGGCAAAAGTAGGAACTATTTTAAAATTCTAAGTTCATCATCATCATCATTTCCCCTTATCCAGCTCCTGCCGGGTCGGGGTATTTATGGCACTTCTCCACTTTCCTCTCTCCTTCCACCATTCTTCTTCCACGATCTTGTCCCAGTCCAGATTTCTTTTTTCTTACGCTGTTCTTCACTGAATCAATCCACCTTGTTCTAGGTCTTCCATTTACTGGCACGTTAAAGATCCCCTTCGGGGCAAAATTCCGGCACCCCGGCGTCTCTAAAAGCCAGTGTAGTTAAAAGGGACGTAAAACCAATAGCATTATTATTATTATTATTCTAGGTCTTCCTCTTGCTCTCTTACCCTTGCACTTCGCCTCCAGCATCTGTCTTGGTATTCTATTTTCCTCCATCCTCTTTACATGTCCAAACCACCTTAGTTTATTCTTCTCAATTCTCTCATTTAGTTTTCCCATCCCAACTTCCTTCCTAACATCTTCATTCCTCACTCTGTCTTTCCTTGTCTTTCCTATCATACTTCTTAGGAATTTCATTTCACTGGCTTGGATTCTACTCTGTTGCCTGCTTGTCAGGGTCCAAGTCTCAGCTGCATAAGTTAATATGGGAACATAGTACACTTTATACATTACCTCCTTGCTTTTCCTTGGTACTTCCTTATCCCAAGCAAGTTTTCTTACACTTTGATAGAATGCATTGCTCTGCTGTACCCTCCTGCCAATCTCCATGACCAACCTACCAGTTTGCATCAATTCACTTCCTAGGTATTTGAACGTGTCCACAATTTCCAAACTCTGACTTCCAATTTTCACAGTGCCCTTTCCTTGTCTTTCCCCTCTTGTCATCACCATGGTCTTGCTTTTCTCTATACTGATTTTCATGCCGTACTTCTGAATATTTTCGTTCAGTGCATCTAGTTGCTTTTGCACTTCTTCGGTGTTCCTTCCCCAGACCACAATATCATCTGCAAATAACAGTAACTTCATTTCTTTATGTCCATATGCTTCCTTTGTTTCCTTTATAATTTCATTCATCACCATTATGAACAAGAGAGGTGACAGCACACTCCCCTGTCTTAGTCCAGTCTTGTTCGTAAACCAATCTGTCTTTCCAACTGGGGTCAGTACCCTGCTAACACAGTTGTTGTACATTGCTTGCACCATTTCCAACATTTCTCTTCCCAGTCTCTTCTTAACGTTCACCACTAGGTATCGTTGTCATCTGGTAGCGAAAGTTGGAACTACCTTGAAATTGAACGGACATGTCCTCGGACACTCCCGGCACTAAAAGCCATACTATAAATAAATAACCCCCCTCCCACCACCATCCGGTAGCCCACAGTACCGGAACCTCTATTTTTACAAATCAAGCACTGTGTACCATTAAAGGAAAATTATTGCGTAGGTCGATTATTCAAACTTTCACTTCGATCGCATGATTACGACACAAGAAATAAAAACTTAATTTTAAAATTCGCACAGCTGCCATCTTGAGGTTATGTAAACAATTGAACTAAATTAGATACCAGTGTATTACAATGTGTATAAACATTTGCTGTACCAAGTTTTATTGCGTTTTGTTGGTTAAATTGCGAGAAACTTCTATTTAAAAGTCGCAACTTCTCTTGGCCGCCATGTTGGTATTGTAGTTACTAGGTTTTCAATCGTCACATAGGTGAACTTCTAGTAGTTCCCTTTATCACCGTAAAATATTCCAGGGTGATATCGGTAATAGTTTCGGAGATATTGAATGCTGGTGAAATATTTCGCACAGCCGCCATGTTGGATTGGTGAGACGTAACAGAATTTGAACGGCACGGTTGGGGTCGTCCGGAATAGTGCTATGAACTTCCCGAGTTTCATTGAAATCGGTACAGCCGTTTAGAAGTTATTAGGGGGGACACACACACACGCACACACAGACAGACACACGGACAAAAGGTGATCTCATAAGCCTATTATTTTCATAAATAAAAATAGGCTAATGATCCGGCTAAGCTCAAACAATTTACAGTGTTTCGCCCCAGTGTACCATTGGGCTCTTCAGTTGGTACAGTACACCTCACCTAGACGCTGTTTAGTACTCACTGAAACGCTGTAAATTGTCTGAGCTTAGCCGGACCATTTAACATAATTTTTGTTGAATAATTCTCAGCTCAACGGACCATAACAACATGTTTCTTGTTCGAGAACATTCATTCGACATTTCAGGTAGTTGCCGCGTGACCTTGCAACACTGCGTAACCTTGAACTCGGCGCACGCACTCCTGTGCGGCTGCTCGGCTGCCTTTGTCCTGTGACCAGTCAGATGTGACGATGCAAGAAAGTGGCTATTTAAATGGGCTATTACCGGTATCTTTTATTGTTTTCTTTTTCATAAATAAAGTATACGTTAAAATAACTATTTTTTATGTTGATTTAAGGACGCTAGGTGCTCCTTTGTGAGTTCTTTTCAAGACTTCGCTTATCAGGCCGCAACCCGCGGGAGCCCCATTTGTGGTCCGCGGGATTCCCCATGTGAGACCATATGTCATGTGTCCATAGCAGGCCGCTGACGGGTGACAGGTGCAGACGGAAGCAATTGCTCAATAACAACTGCTCACCTTTGCTGGCCCTTGCTGCCACTGTGCTTACTGTCTCCGCTTGCATGCGCTCCTAAACCTCGGTACTCTGTCACGAAGATTTTGAAAGGACTTCCTTTACCTCACCATCCTAACATACCGGTATATCTAGGGAAATTTTCACCTATTATACCCTCCCCTATTTTTTAGGTCAAAAATTCAGGGAAAATAAAGGGGCTGTTATAAGCGGACCTTATTAAGTTCTGATTGTGTTTCCTTTTATGTTCTTTTTAATGATGTGTAGTACAATATTAATAGTATACATTTGTTTAAAATAAAGTGAAAAATTAAAAAAAGTTTTTTAAATTTAAATTTCCATACAAAAATGAGAGTACAGGGATTATTCGGAGGCGGGTAGTATTCGGGGATATACAGTACTTCAAATGTTATCTGCAACTTAAACCCTATCCGCATGGCGACAAATTTTACGGATATCCGCATCCGCGCTGGGCTTTACATATCACCCCAGCTTCGGCCAGCATCAAACTGTCAAGTCATATCGAGTTAAGACTTCAGAGAAGAGTATATGTGTTTGGAATTTCGCTGTTCACCTCGGCTTTTCTGAATTTTGTCTGGGACATGCCGTCCGTGCACCTTTTAAGCTTACGCGAGGTAAACCGATAAAGATACCGGGTTGCTATTCTTAGATATTTTAAGTAAAATATAAATAATTAATTTAAACCTAAAATTGTTTGTTAAAATGTAATAAATAAATGGATCATCATTCATCATCATCATCATCATCATCATCATTCTCCCTTATCCAGCTCCTGCCGGGTCGGGGCATTTTTGACACTTCTCCACTTTCCTCTTTCCTTCCACCATTCTTCTTCCACGATCTTGTCCCAGTCCAGATTTCTTTTTCTTATGCTGTTCGTCACTGAATCGATCCATCTTGTTCTAGGTCTTCCCCTGCTCTCTTACCCTTGCACTTTGCCTCCAGCATCTGTCTTGGTATTTTATTTTCCTCCATCCTCTTTACATGCCCAAACCACCTTAGTTTATTCTTCTCAATTTTCTCATTTAGTTTTCCCATCCCAACTTCCTTCCTAACATCTTCATTCCTCACTCTGTCCTTCCTTGTGTTTCCTATCATTAGGGAATGGAAAAATTCGCGATCGCGAATTTCGCGAATTATTAAATGAAGTAATACACAGATAGTAATGTGTTTTAATAACCCTAAAAATGGCGAAAAAAATGGGTTTTGAAGTCGCGAAATTTCGCGAATTTCGCATGAAGACGCGAATTTCGCGAATTATGTATGAATTTCGCACGAAACCGCGAATTTTAGCTTTTTTCGTTTTTTTCTTTACAGTGCACTTCTGATAATTCGCGGCAATCAATGCACGAATTTCCGCGAATTATCCACAGTAATGTTTTTAAGCCTAGCAAAGAGAAAAATATTGGTTAAAAATATTGAAATGTATTTTATGAACACACAAAAAAAACCAACTTTATAACATAGTATTGTAAGACACACTATGTGGGCTTTACCAATATTAAAAACTAAGAAAAATGACTGTCATCACTTTTTGTTTCTTAGGTGGTTTATTTTTTCTAATTTAAGATTGTACAATTCTGAAGAAAACAATATATGAGAACGAAAATTCATCTTGATTTTCTATATAAGAGATAAGTGTGACTATAGACACACTAGCTTGACTGTGGGAACGTTCGTGATTTCCGTTGCATCACTCCTTCACTCGATATGTACTGGATCCCAGTTTACCTCACCGACAGTCAAATTCCGTACAATGTCCTCATCGCTTTCATGTCTGAAACCATGATTGTCTATATCAAAGTCTAACTACTGAATGTCACTTTCTTCTGCATCTTGATATTCATCTAGGTTTTACCCTAATGTCATCGTAGTGAAACCACCTTGCCTGTTTAAAATATCGTCACAGAAGCCGACAAACGCTTGTTTTTGTGCGAGTGTAGTACCGGTAATCTTCTCCCATGACTTGACTGCATGGAGAGCATCCAACAAACACGGAAAGATCGGTCACTTAACGGTAGATAGTCGGCCTCGCTTTCTTTATCAATCTGGGTGGTCATCCTGGTAAGTTACTTAGTTATTGTGGTATTAAGGGCCAGAACAGCGAGGTCATCTGCCCCTTCATCCTAGTAACTACTCGCCACGTGGCGTCATATAGTGCGCCTTTCAGACATGAATATCTAGATGGCAAGTATCCAGATCAAAATGTGCCACTGTTTCCAGAACCAGAATTAACCAGGCGGTCTTCTTGGTTTCATTCTGTAGTGTGTCTGTCAGAGTACTTGAAAGATATTTTGCAATTTATGAGTGAAGTAGTAGGGACATAACTCTGGTGTTGATTTTCTCAACAATGTTTCACATGACGAAATACTTGAGATTCAAAGAATTTGGCACAGACATCACTGAACTCATCCCCTTATTAGAAGGCCAGTCTTATCAGACTGTTCACCTTCTAGATGGACATCTACGGAGAATTCAGCAAGCCCTTAAACTTGCTGTTTCTGGAAAGTACGTTACCAACATTAAGGAGCAGTTGGAAGGTTGTGGAAATGTGTTAAAAAGAGGGAAAATACATTCAGTTTTAGTGAATGCTGGGTTGCATGCTCTTGGAAACTTAATCAGCTTGAGATCCGTTGACCCTGGGAACAGGATTTACAAATGTGTGCATTTGATCCAGCAGAAATAGTGCCAATGAACATCAATGAGGACCTTGCAAAGAAAATTAAAAAGTTGCCGGTCTGCGGAAAACTGGAAGAAAGTGAGGTGTTAAGAGGATACAAAGAACTGCAAACTTTAATCAAGAAGCAGATGCATGACAGGACCACGACAGACATTGTTGGAGTTTTGCAAGGAATGACATTTGTATTTCCAAAGTTCTCAGAATCTGTGTTGAAAACCATTTGGATCCCCTGTTCAAACGCTGTGAACTTTTGTTTTTCAGCTTACACTAGCACGTTAAGTGATATGCGTCACCGTTAGTCACAAGGCAATTTGGATCTCTTCACTGAAGTATACTTTGAAGGATGACTGTAATGTGTTATGTTATCCATGATATTTAAAAAATCCCGCCTAAAATTCATGATTTTGAAAGTACCGAAAAGTGCACTTGAAACCACCGAATTTGACACTTTAAAATACCGCTTTCTTCACTCTGAAATCACCGAAAAATTCCAATCTCTACCTATCATACTTCTTAGGAATTTCATTCCACTGGTTTGGATTCTACTCTCTTGCCTGCTTGTCAGGGTCCAAGTCTCAGCTGCATAAGTTAATATGGGAACATAGTACACTTTATACATTACCTCCTTGCTTTTCCTTGGTACTTCCTTATCCCAAACAAATAAATGGATATCCTTACAAATACACTTGATAAAAAACTAGTGCATTTTTTCAGCAGTTGTTAGCACTGACATCATTTTCAAATATGGACGTGAGATATTCCGGTGCACATCTTTACTCATACTAAATTTGGTTTTGATTGCTGCAGCCGTTTAGGAGTTGATAGGGGGTACACACACACAGCCAGACAGACAGACACACATTTTTCCGGATCGATCTCATAAGTCTACTTTTTCCTCATTTTTGCAAAATGTGAAAACTAGGCTAAAAATGACAATATCTCTGTATTGCTCAATAAATAACATTCTAAAATATAGTTGACTAAAATTAAATTTGCCGGCCCCATGGTGTTGGGGTAGCGTGCCTGCCTCTCACCCTGAGGCCCTGGGTTCGATTCCCGGCTCCGTCAGGGATTTTAGAAACTGACGTGAGGGCTGGAACGGGATGCACTCAGCCTCATGATGACAATTGAGTATCAGTCTGACAGTGAGGCAGCGCCCTGCTCACGAAAACCAAAATTAATGGCCCTTAGGACCTGATGTGCTGTTCACGTGTCACCCCAATATCTGCAGGCCAAATGACTGGGCAGCGGTCGTTTGGTAGGCCTAGGCCCTTCACGGGCTGTAGTGCCAGGGGTTATTATTATTATTAAAATTAAATTTGGAATACATCTATGGAATATTTCAATATGAAGAAAGACAGCGGGTGTTTTGGAATCAGTGGACTGAGAATTATGCAATAATTGATGGCTCGGTCTGAACTATAACCTTCGACGTGTTGTGCAAGTATATAATTATTTTATGAAGCTATCCGAAAATATACTGAAAAACTTTACCATTGGAAAAACCGAAAACGACAGACTATTCGTGGATCTCAACAAGCTTCCTCGAGAACTGGATGACATCGTCCACGCTGTCAGTGTTGAAATCTTTTGACTTAGCAAGCAAAGCAAATTGCTGAAACTAACATTGGAATAGACAGATTGTTCAGGAACAAAAGCACCAACATTCCACTCGACGGGTGGGGCGACATTTCGCTACAGTGTAGAACAGGGGGTGAATAATAAGTGAGTAAAAGGCAGAAATCAGGAAATCAATTTAGGAACACACTCCAAGTACAGCCAACATGACAAACTCTTTACAGTCCACATGATCCTTGGCCTACCTGACTGACATGACGAATGATAGGACTAGAAGAGGGAAAAACATTAGACATAGCCATAGTGGTATCAGACAGACACGAAAATTGCAATGGCATGGTAGCACTAACGGATGTATTCGGGGTACTTCCTGAAATCCTTGGAGCAAGATCAGGACAGCAACTCTTCTGCAGAATAGCGGTTTCGGTGGCGTAGTTGGTAGCATGCTGAGCTTCTATGCCCAAGTTCGCGGTTTCAAACCCGGCCGAAGTCGTCGGGAGTTTTTAAGAACGTTAAAAATCCCCCCCGTATGCCTTCCTTCGAAGGGGAAGTAAAGCCGGCGGTCCCATGTTATAGATTTATGGCATGTTAAAGAATCTTCCACTAATTACAGCTGTGTGAAGCTAAATTGTAGGTTAAACATATCACAAACGCTCTTAGGTCCAATGTTCGTCGCCAGTAGCCGACTGCGGTGGCATCTGTTAACCAGGTTCTGAACTAGTAGTCGTTGATGGTGTCGTTTGGCGGCAAAATTAGGAACTACTCGAATAAATTCAATGTCTGCAGTCCTTACACACACCCATAGTACACGGGGCTACATGACCGCGTTGTCGCAGCGCGTAAACTGAGGAACCAACCGTTCTGCAGAAGTTTGGCTGGGAGCTGTTTGATCATCCACCGTACAGTCCTTATTTTTCTCCCAGAGATTTGCACCTTTTCTTGCACCTAAAGAAATTTCTGTTCTCAGGTCAGCATTTTCACACTGACGAAGAGCTGACGACGACTGCCACACGCTGGTTCCATTCACAGGCGGCAGACTTCTAAGACACAGGAATACAAGAGTTGATACTAAACTATGACAAATGTCTCAATTCGTTTGGTGCCTGTGTCGAAAAATAGCTGACACATTGCTGTACCTGCTGCCAATAAAGTTTTGCAAATAACTATGTTGTCTTTTTTTTTTTTTTTTTTTACAACAAGTACAGGGTCTTTATATTTGCTTGGCAAGGACATACTTGCTCCGCCAGTGACGGATCAGTTGCCGGCTGCTGGGCACGCGTATCTTCTTCTTCCTAGCGTCCCGCTGGTGCAGGGTCCGCTTTTTTTTCCATCTTGTCCGGTTTCGTGCGTCAGCTGGATTTAGGCCACCATTTATTGTGTCTTGCCAATGCTGCTTCGGTCGTCCTCTGGGGCGCAGGCCTTCAACCTCAAAATGAAGGACAGTGTTAATTACAGTATCAGGTGCTGCACGCAGGGCATGGCCATATCATCGGAGCCGTCTCTCCCTCATCTTGTCCACAATTGGAGCGACACCCATTTGCTCCCGGATTGTGTTGTATCTGACATGGTTAATAAGGGAGATGCCCATTGTCCAACGGAGCATTCTCATTTCCATGGCGTGCAAACGACGTTCTGAAATTTTGTCGGATGGTCGACATTCAACTCCATACAGCGCAACTGGCCGTATCACTGTCCGATATATCTTCGATTTGAGACGAAGTGGCATTTTCTTGTCGCAAAGCACACCCGTGACCTCCTTCCACCGCAACCAGGTTGCGTTTACCCTGGCTCTTACTTCATTATTGAAGTATGTACGGCAGAATACCGTGCCTAAAATCAGTATCATGCATTTTTTACTCACCA
Organism: Meconema thalassinum; assembly: GCA_946902985.2. Taxonomy (NCBI): domain Eukaryota; kingdom Metazoa; phylum Arthropoda; class Insecta; order Orthoptera; family Tettigoniidae; genus Meconema; species Meconema thalassinum. The sequence goes on from OX336395.1 coordinate 123,914,212, forward strand.
TGTTTACAGTAGATGCTGAAGATGTTCCCCATCCGCTGCCAAACATAATCGGTATCTCCTTATAAAGTTTCCGGTTACTCCGGTTAATTTAGCTTCCTATGGTCCAATTTATAGGAATGGGTCTCCCTGGAAATTTCACTCGAAACTTTTTCTTGTTCTAGCGCGCGATTTCCTGCACTTTATGTACGTATTGTGCAGATATACACGTTCAAGTAACGAATATTTCACTATCAGCACTATACATACTGGCTAAGAGATTCAAACGTACAGGTTCAGTAAACGATAAAAATAGACGTAAAGGTCGTTATTTCCTTACTGAAGCTAAATCAACCGGAGTAGCCAGAAACTTCATAAAGAGATGCCGATTATGTTTGGCAGCGGATGGGGAACATTTTCAGCATCTACTGTAAACATGGTGAGTACAAATCCATGATACTGATTTTAAGCACGGTTTTCTGCCATACATATTCGCGCCCGGCAGCCGGGAATTGGCGGAGTGCGTGAGCGAGAATGTTTTTGCCAAGCATATATAAAGACCCTGTAGTTCGGTGAGGAATTAAAGAGCCTACTTTTCTTAAAATTTAAGATTCATGCCAATGAAATGTTACATTGGATCTATCAGCGTGCGTAAAATCATGTTGGCAACAGTGTCATGTATGTGTGACTTAGAATTAATCTGAAATATTATGATCAATTATTGTCCCAATTTTGGATAAAATCCACTTGTTAATATAGAAGTTACAAGTATTTAAAAATTGGACCTATCAGCGGGCTTAGAATCATGTTGGCAGCACTGGCATGTATCAGTTATTCCAAATTAATCTAGAATGTCCGGTACTATACGTGGGAAAAATTTAGAGCTGTTTCTGCCCTCATTACCTCCGACCGCCTCCACGTCCCTCGACACGCTCGCCACCCCTCCAAACCTCCCATACCTCCCCAACCTCCCATACCTCCCCGCGCACTTCATCTTCTCCAACAAACACATGACCTTTATACTGCCTACACCCGTATCCGAGACCCTACTACCATCTGCGGACATCGCAAAGCTCTCCGTCATGCCCAATCATTTATTAAAGCAATCAAACGTAAAACCTAGACAGCCTGTACAGACCTTTCTCACTCTGACCCCTCCCAATTTTGGCGAACTTTTCGCCGCCTCACCCGAACCTCGAACCCTCGCCGCATTTATCCTATCCTTCATAACAACACTGTTCCCGCCACTTAAAAAGAAAAAGTCGATACCTTCGCTCACTACTTCTCCCAAACTTTTTCCCCCACCATACTTCCCCACCTCCAACACCCCAATGAACCTGAAATCCTAGAAATGACTAACCTACAACTACCCTCTCTCCAGCCCTCATTCACTCACCTTCCCTACACAGATTATCGTCACCCCTTAAATCAACCCATCACACCCCATGAAATTAGTCTCCGCCTATCCCTACCGCCCCTGGTGGTGACGGCATTACTTACCGCCACCTCAGAGAAGCTCCCGATATTTTCTTTAATTTCCTTGCCATTATATACAACACCATCCTATACTCTGACCATTACCCCCGTCACTAGGGTATTGGCAATATCCTCCTCTTTTTAAAACCCGCCAAACCTCCATCTAACAATTCATATCGCCCTATCAGCCTACTCCCCGTCCTCGCCAAATTGCTAGAAATAATCCTCACCCACCGCCTGCATTCAGATTTGAACTCCCTCTCGCTCCTCCCTCCCTCCCAAGCTGGATTTCGCCCTAATCATTCTACTCATGACCATCTTTTCCATATATCTGCCTCCCTCAATACATTCATTCCCCCTACCAGCCGAAAGGAAGCTGCCTTTGTTTGCTTGATGTTGAAAAAGCATTCGACAAGCTATGCTGGCCCGGCCTCCTGTTTAAATTCCTACACCTTCCTGTTCTCCCCTCTCTCGTTCGTTTCCTATTAAACTTTCTCTCCGTTCGCTCAGCCCAAATCTTAATTAATGGTACACCTTCCCCTTACGCTCTGGCGTACCTCTAGGCAGCCCGTTATCCCCACTCCTATACATTCTGTACTCTTACTATATCCCCACACCCCCACCTCCCCTGCATTTATATCAATACGCTGACGACCTCGCTGTCCCTGCCTGCACTCCCCGCTATGACCTGCTTCGCCGCCGCATCCAATCCTACTTAAATTCCCTTCAATCCTGGTGCAATGCATGGCATGTACAAATAAATCCCAACTAATCACAATACTGTACATTATATTCAAGCACTGTCTCCGTCGCCACACCTACAAACCGTCTTCAAATAACATTTAACAGTCAACCTATTTCTGAAGCCAACTGCCTCAAATACCTTGGAATCACCTTCCAAAATAACCTAAAATGGACCATACACCTTAAACAAAATTGAAGAAAGTAATACTTTTTCAATTTTCCGCCCAATCAATACTTTTTACTTCCAAAAACACTTCAGAGGTACATGTTTCAAAACCTATATGGTATCTTCCTCAGCCCACATTTCTCTGCATTAGGACACATCATAAGTACAACATCGAATATCAATGATGATTACAAAAAACACACTTGACACATTAAAATATTGAAATACCAATTCACCCTAATAAAATACGTGACATGTTCTCAAGCACACTTGCGTCACATATTCTATCCTATATTGTAAAGTCTTAAATCTTGTTGCATATGATAAAACATAGTATTGGATATTGTTAAATTTCTTGTGAACCATTAATACTATGTCATGTTATTTTGAAGAGTACTTGGAGAAACAATTTAAAAATGTGGTGGTGGTCAAATGTGATGCTTCAGAAGGTTACAATTGGTTGACTGTCTGTGTTAAAATTGAAAAAGCTTTTCCTTTCATTCTGCTCGTGGTACCTGAAATGAGTGAGTTCAGATACTTAAGCTTCAATTTGAATATGATGCGAGGAAGAAAAAGAAAATAGAAGAAAAATCCAATTTAGAACTAATTGGATAATAAAACTTACGTAAACAGTAATAGGAACTGCGTTTGCCTTCCAGGAGCCTGAAGAAAAAAACGGTAACTTAATAACATTTATGACGCGGGAACCCCGAATAGAGGCTTTTTTAATGATCTTAAAAGTTTGGAAAATAACTTACCGATGTTGAATGAACACACCTGTTTGCGAGACCATCTGGAGGTCAATGCACCTCGAAGTGCGACCTGATCGCCACTACTGAGCCTTGTGTGTTGAGAGTGTTGGCCTGTGCTGTGACGAGGTACTATGGAGTGGGTAGGGGAAGGGGGTTTGTGGGATGATGATGATGATGATAATTGTTGTTTTAAGGGGCCTAACATCGAGGTTATCGGCCCCTAGGGTTTGTGGGGGGGGGGGGGGGAGGAGAGGTGAAGGGGAGGCAAAAGTGACTTATGGTGGGGGATGAGGGGGCGGTTTGAGTTTTTTTAATCATTTAAGTAATCTGCGATCGTGTCGAACAATACATTTGTTTCAAAATTGATGTCATTTAAATTGTTGAAATAGTTTGATCTCTGAAATGTGTTAATATGGATGTCCTCCAAGATGTTCATTAAGTTGCCTTTGGGTACTTAGTGTAATATATTGACGTCGTTGTCTATGTTTGTAAATTTATGTCCTGATTCTTCCATATGTGCCGGCATAGCTGAAAATTTTCTGTATTTTAAAGCTGATACCTGTTCAGCATAACAAATACGGAAGCTTCTTCCTGTTTGTCCTGCGTAATTGGACTTGCAATCCGTGCTTTTAAGTTCATTTTTTGAATTTTTAGGTCATTTATTGGTCATTTTTGAAAGTTTTAAGTGCATTTTTTAAACTTTTTTATGGCATCAACATCCGGGCCCTAATGATGAGTATACTGTAGTAAGAAATAAAATGTTTGATAGGTGGATCAACACACAAATAATTATAATTGTATACAGTTACTAGTAATGGTTGTACAAGTTGTTATCTTCCTATTTTAAAATACGTGTAACCGTAAGATTGTATGTTGCAGTTGTGGCTGTCTTCTTCGTGAGTCTGATGCTAATGGGCTGTGCCTGCTGTGTTACACATCAGATCCTCAAGCAGAGCCGAACTCCCACATCACTGCAGTCCTACAAGCTGCTGGAACCTCCCAGGTAAGGGCCCCTTCAACTCCTACAGAATACACAAGTGCTTCGGTGGCGTAGTTGGTAGCATGCTGAGCTTCTATGCCCAAGATCGCGGGTTCAGACCCGGCCGAAGTCGTCGGATTTTTTTAGAGCGTTAAAAATCTCTCAGTATGCTTTCCTTCGGAGGGGAAGTAAAGCAGGCGGTCCCATGTCATAGATTTATGGCATGAAAACGAACCTACCACTACAATTGGTAGTGTGTAGCTAAATATGTAGGTTATTTGGTGAGAAACGCCCTATCAAGTTCCAACGTTCGCCACTAGATGTCAATGACAGTGGCATCTCTGGTAACCAAAGTTGGAACTACAGTGGAATCTCGTTAGCACGTTCTCGGTTACAACATTTTCCCGTTTAGCGCGATGATTTTCTGAAGTTTGACGGCGTAGAAGTGGCTGTAGCTATGACGCAACACAGGTGACGTGTCTCTCTCCCGCTGCCCTTTCTCTCCTTTCTCAAGTCCCAGTCCCTATCCTACTAAATTCATGTTGATCATCATCTTTCTTCGGCTTTTCCCAATTAATTGGGGTCACCGGAGCCAACCAGGCTCATTTTTGGTTTTGGCCGGGGATTTAAGGTCGGATGCCCTTCCTGACACCACGTGATTTTTTAGGTGAAAATTCCACCCCGCTGTCACCGGGATTCGAACCCCGGTCGTCCGGGTGAAAGACGAGCAGCTAAGCCACTGCGCCATCACGCTCCCCACTAAATTCATGTTGATATATCCCCTTAATACGTTCTCTATTCCCTCTTACAACGATCAAATTTCCGTTGAACTATTTGTTTGTGAACCGGATTTTATTCTTATTTCATTATAAAATTCGGCTTCTGGAAAACACGACGCGATATTGCCTCATATTCTCTGATAGTTATTGACAGTGTAGATGATTTTATTGTGTTTGACGGCGTAGAAGCGGCTATAGCTATGACGCAACACAGGTGACGTGTCTCTCTCCCACTGCCCTTCACCCCCTTCCCCTTGTTTATTTCTCACGTAGGCGCATTATTGTCTTCGTGTTCTGCACTATTGTCTTCTAGTTCTTAGTGTTCACGTCCAGTTATGACCTATTTTATTGTGTGTTTCATAATGGATAAGAAGAAAGTACGGCAGATAACTTATGATGAGAAGATGACATACATTCGAGACGTGGACTGCAATCCTCACATGAAGCGTGTGGATATAGCGCGAAAGTGGAACATTCCTCCGTCTACACTGAACACGATTCTCGGCAAAAGGAAGGCAATCGAACGTGCATTTGAAGAAGAGGTGAGCGGCAAAAGGAAACGTGTGCGAGAGGGACAGTTTCCTGAATTAGAAAGCGCGTTATTGAAGTGGTTCAAGCAAGCCTGTGCTTCAAACATATGCGTACGCGGTCGCCGACAACAGAGCCATCACTGGCGGAGCGCGAGAGCGAGAATGTCCTTGCTGATCGAATATAAAGCAAGACCCTGTATTATATATGTTTGGAAGCGGATGGGGAGCATTTTTAGCTTCTACTGTAAATAATGGCCAGTAATACTGCATGGTAGGCTACTGATTTTAAGCACCGTATTCTGCCGTATTCCTACGTATGCATGCGCGGTCGCCGGCAACTGAGCCGTCACTGGCGGAGCGCGAGGGCGAGAATGTCCTTGCTAAGCAGAAATAAAGACCCTGTATTATACTGTAGTGTAGAGGCACAGTAATTCATTTTTATGTTATTTATTGCGTGTAAGTTACTGATAACCTATGTTTATGTCGTGACTGTAGTAGTGCATACAATCACTTACTAAGGCCGGCGATTTAACGTCCATATATAAGCCTCGTTCTTTCTTATATGTTTTAAATGCAGTATGGCGTTTTTCGTTAGTACGTTTTCCCGCATATGACGTCCAAATTTTTCAGTCCCTTGAAAAAAAAAACTACTAATGAGATTCCACTGTACTTGAAATTGAACTTGCTGGGGGGCCTACAGGCTTTCTATTAAAATACCCTGCTATGGCCATTGGTTGCAATTCAAATACGAGGATGGATCAAAATATAAATGGGAATTTGAATTTAACGCTGCTGTTAGTAGTAAATCTGAGGCAGGGCTTTGCCGGGATGTTGGTGGGGGTGTCTGAAGAAGGGCTTTGTACATGTATGTACTGCGGGGCTTTGGGCTGCTTCAGTAAGCTATTAGTGAGCAACAGGTGCACACGTCTGTTGTGCAATGCATCATTATCAGATTTCTCGCAAAAGAGAGCACCAAACCTTTGGAAATTTTGAGATGGCTCCGCGCACAATTTTTAAATCTACAATAAAAATTGAAGAATTGCAATTACTGAATTTATACTTTACGAGCCCAATGGTACACTGGGGCGAAGTGCTGGCAACTTGTGTTTGAGCTAGCCAGACCATTTTATCAAATTTTTGTTAAAATATATTAGCTCAAATGGACAAATCAACATCATGTTTTCCTTCGGGAACATTCGAATTCAATATGGATACCTAGGTAATGTTATATTGTTTTTATGAAAGGGAGCCTGACTCTCGTAGTACATTGGCATTGCTCGTGGTGTCAATACTACAAGTATTTTGTGTCTTGCAGTGGCCTTCTCAGTATGTGCTTGGTGAGGTGTACCATACCAACTGACGAGCCCAATGGTACAATGGGGCGAAACGCTGGCAACTTGTTTTTGAGCTAGCCGGCTGGAAAAATACGACTTAAAAACTTTACATTTTTCATTTTAGGTGCTTAACATGCAAATATCTTCAAAATAGCCACTAATGCATAAAATAGGCATTTATTGGCACAATAAAACCCACATATTTCCTGTGCAAATCCACTGAAACAGATTTTAGACTTATGAGCATACAATTCTGGGTTGAGGATGAAAATAGGCTTTTAAGACGAAATACTCTCCCTAGTTATAACACACGCAAGTGAATTTAATTTACTACTTTAAACACAGTTCATCTAGAACTGATACTGATATCATGCGAAAGAAAAGACTACGATTCTTTGGGCACATCATGAGAATGTCTGACGTCTTCTAAAACAACTAGTACAGTACAATCTTGCTTCAAGAAACACCGCAACTGGATGCCGATGGTTAAAAGAAATCAGGGAGGACTTAAAAGAAATTGGCCCAACAACAGAAGATGCTGCAAATAAGAAACATTTAACTACAGCACTTAAAAATATGACTTTTCATTTTCCACTCCTAAAAAAGAAAATTCCAACAAGAATATTTAGATATAGAATTTTCATAAGAAAATATGCATTGTCCGTTGAGCCATAATATATTTAAACACAAATAGTGCTAAATGTTCCGGCATAACTCAACAAGATGACAGTGTTTCTCCCCGGTGTGCTATTGGGCTCTTCAACTTTAACCAACTGAAGAGCCCAATAGCACACCGGGGCGAAACACTGTCATCTTGTTGAGTTATGCCGGAACATTTAGCATTATTTGTGTTTAAATAAACAAGAATATTTTCCACCCAAAAAGGGCAAGAAGATAAATAAGCATGAAGAAGTACTGGGAAGACCACAAGCCTCGTATAGTTCCTACAAGTCGATGAACTAATGGTTGGTTCAAGTGATCCTATGTGGTCTCAAAAGGCGAAGAAGAAAAACGCAGTTCATAGTTGATTTTGTCACTGCGTGATGAGCTTCTAGGTTGTAGTCTGCAGAGACAACAGGTAGCTCACATTTGTTGTTGTCTGAGTCTTCAATCTTTTAACTGGTTTGATGCAACTCTCCAAGCCTCCCTGTCCTGAGCTAATCGTTTCATCTCTACATAGCTACCACACCCAACATCAGAGGCAATCTGTTTAACATATTCTAACCTTGGTCTACCCCTACAGTTCTTGTCCTCGATCCTTCCTTCCATAACTAAGCTTGCTATTCCTGGGTGTCATAGTAAGTGTCCTACCAACCTATATCTTCTCTTCATTAACAGTCGCCAGAAACATCTCTCCTCTCCCAAATATCTTAATACCTCTTCGTTTGTAACCCTCTCTACCCATCTGATCTTCATCATTTTCCTGTAACACCACATTTCAAACGCTTCAATTCTTCTCTTTTCTGCTGCACCAATAGTCCAAGTTTCTCTTCCATGGAGCGCCATGCTCCAGACAAAGACTTTCAAAAATGACTTCCTAATACCCAAATCTATATTCGATGTCAACAGGTTCATACTTACAGTAGACAATATACTGTATATGTAGCCTATTATCTTTCTTTGCTTCCACCTAAACCTTCAAGAAATCATTCTTAATCTCTGAAAATGACATTTCAATTATTATCAAAAATTTTGATTATACGAACATTCTTCTCTTGCCCCCTTAGTTTTGTTTCTATTATTTAAACTAGTTTCCATGATGGTTCCGTATTGACGTACTGAATAGTTTTAACAACAAGTTGTATATCCGCCTTAGTCAATACATAAACATATGGTGAAGTATTGTGATTTTTGCCAATTCAAGCTTCGACCAGTGTTTTGGAGCGGATTCACGAATTAACTGTCCACTGATTCTCTGTGTTTTGATGGCTGAATATCATCGCTGTTACATATATGTTTTTAGTTTTGCTCAGCATTTTCCTGTGACCTACTTATATGGTGCACCATATTAAGTTAAATAGCCATTTATTTTTGAGTGCTACGCTATCTTATATCTTTCTTCGGATATTTGTCTTGGCTGATGAAGGGGATAAAAGCAATTAATTCCCGAAACATGTTCAAGGAGCAAGTGTAATTATAATTTATTTTCGTTTATGTATTGACTAAGGCGGATATACAATTTGTTGTTAAAACCTTTAGTTTTGGTTAATAACTATGTTCAACAATGAAAATTTTACATTAAAAAAATACTCAATATTTATAAATTCTGGTGCGCTGAATTCAATAATGACAATACTTTTCGTTTTTTAGCTCCCGTTTTTGTGCTATATGTAGAGCCTTAGGCGGATAAACAGAACGTTATCTGCATCCTCCCCCACATCAGCACGACTATTATCCGAATCCACTGCCATTAATTTATTAGATAAAGCATAAAACATTAAGGCATTACATTTAGACATTTTAGGCGAAAGTCGTTCCCCTATGCGCCAATGTTTAAAATGAATGTTATACAGCCAGAATTGCAACCCTTTTCAGTTCGTAGTGTTAATTATGCTTAATGACCAAGGCCTAATTTGAATGAGATTATCTTAATCATCTTACATTTATCATGGAAAAGAAATAACGGAAAATAAATTGTCATAAACAACCGGGTCCTAGTAAATGATATTCAACAAGTTCAGATTGTATTCTATAAACTTTCCACAAATTGACTCCAAACATTATCCGCAGTTTATCCGCAATCTGCACAGCCATGCACAATATATCTGCACGGATTTTTTTTTTTGCAGATATCCGCGGGTTTATCTGCATCCGCACGGGGCTGTAGCTATATGAAATTTGTTACGTCCTTATTTCTGTTTTAGGTCACGTTTTTTCTTATTTCAGGATTACCAATGAACGCTGTGGTTTGTTTCTAGCTTCCGCAGTCTAAGATCGCTTGTCTTCCGTAGTGTTGCATTGTGTATTGTGACACGAGTCTCTGCGTTACTGTATGCAATCAAAACTGCTCCTTTTTGTATTGTGACTTTTACGCAAGTTTTTGAGTTAATGTGTGGAATCAAAACTTCTGTTATAATGCTCCTGCAGATGTGCTAATCATCATCATCTTGCACAGTTTCCAGCCACTGGCCGGGTCTGTTTGGAACACAAGCCTCTCCAACGTCTTCTGTCTTCCCACCATCTCTCAGCCTCCACCCTTGTCCAGTCTTCTCCTCTCTTCTTCACGCTTTCTTCCACCCCCTTCAGCCAACTGTCTCTCGGTCTTCCTCTCGGTCTCTTTCCTTCCCACTTCGTCTCGTGTACTCTCCTGGGTATCCTCTTCTCCTCCATTCGTTTGACATGTCCATACCATCTAAGTCTAGATTTCTCTATACCATCCTGTAATGGTTCCTCCTTCATTAATTCTCTGGTCCTCTCATTTCTTATTCTGTCCATCTTTGTAGCTCCAATACTGCTTCTCAAGAACCTCATCTCACTGGCCTGTATTTTGCTCTTCTCCCGTCCTTTCATAACCCAGGTCTCCGAGGCATACGTCAGGATAGGGACATAGTACGTCCGATATATGATCTTTTTGCTGTTCTGAGGGTCATCCTTGCTCCATAACATGTTTCTCACACTCCTCCGAAATGCTTCTGCCTGCCTCTCCCGCTCATTTATTTCTCTATCTTTTCTTCCATTATCTTGTATCAGGCTTCCCAGATACTTGAAACTCTCCACTTTCTTCAGCTGTTCCCCACCAATTGTTATTCCTGTTGTGGTTCTTTCCTTCTTCCTTGTTGTGATCACCATCTCACTCTTATTTATGCTCAATTTCATCCCATATCCTTGTATTATTCCTTCCCACACGTCCAACTGTTCCTGTACCTCCTCCTCCTTGTTTCCCCAAATCATCAAATCATCTGCAAACACCATTGCTTTCATCTTTCCTTTCCCAATTACTTGTGCCACTCGGGTCATTATGTCATCCATCACCACAATGAAAAGTAACGGTGACAGTGCACTTCCTTGTTTCAGGCCGTTTCTCTGTTCCAACCAGTCCGATCTCTCTCCTCCCACTTTCACACAGCTCACGCTTCCCTTGTACATCTCCTTGATCCTCTTTATAGTCCATTTCTCTACTCCTCTATCCTCCAGGGACTTCCATACTTTGTTTCTGCATACACTGTCATATGCTTTCTCAATGTCCAGGAAGGCCATCAGTAGATCTGTTCCATACTCATAGTGCTGTTCTTGTAACTGCCTTACAGCAAAAATCAAATCCACTGAGGACCTTCCTGCTCTGAAGCCATGTTGTTCTTCCCTCATCCCTCCTTCTATCCTTGTCCTAATTCTCTTTTCCAAAACTTTCTCGAAGATCTTTGCACAATGACTCATCAGTGTTATTCCCCGATAGTTTCTGCAATCTGTTCTACTACCTTTCTTGAAGATCGGGACAATTGTTCCTTTTTTCCAGTCCTCTGGGGTCTTCCTTTCCTTCCATGCTGTCCTCATCACTCGGTGCAACCATTGTATCCCCACCTCTCCTGCTGCTCTCACCATCTCCACACTCAACTCATCCACACCCGGTGCCTTCCCTCCTTTCATCTTTTTCACTGCATCTTCCACTTCTTTCCATGTTAAGTCCTTTTCTGTTTGCAGTTCATCTTCCTCTTCCCCGATTTCTTCCTCCTCACCATAGTTTCCATTTGGGTTCAGAAGTTCTTCAAAATATTCTTTCCAAATTTTCTTCAGTCCTTCCCTATTTTCTATCTCTTGTCCCCTTTTGTTGACCATTCTAACATAATCCATAGGATCCTTCCGCCTCTTATTTTTTACCATCCCATACAGGACCTTTTTTGTACCTTCACTATCCTCCATCATCTTTGTCCACTCTTCCATCCACTTTCTTCTCTCCTCAGCCACTACTGTCTTCGCCTCCTTCTTTCTTTCCTGGTACTCTTCCCTTGTCTCTACCGTCCTATTTTGATACCACCTCCTAAAGGCTCTATTCTTTTCCCTTACTATATCTTTTGTCTTCTCATTCCACCATGGTGTTTCCTTCCACCTCTTCTTACTACTTGTCCTCCCACATACTGCTTCTGCTGCACCTACTAGTGTCTTCTTAAATCTAGCCCATTCCTCTTCCACCCCTCTTTCTTCATCTGTTGGAATTCCTTCCTTTACCATTTTGAGGTACTCGACCCTTCTATCCCCTTCTTTCAGTTTCCATATCCTTTTACGTCTTTCCTGGTTCTCAGTCCCTTTCTTCTCCTTACTCCCTCTCAGGTTCATTACCAGCAATCGGTGGTCGCTATCCAGGTTCTCCGATGGTATAACCTTGATGTCCGTGATGTTCTTATTTAGTTCTTTCTCATACAGTATTTAGTCGACCACCGACTTCCTGGTCAAGTCATCACTGTACCATGTGATAGTGTGGCTCTCTCTTTTCTTAAACCAGGAGTTCCCAACTAGCAGGCTTTTCCTCTGGCAGAAGTCCAACAGTCTCTTTCCTTCCTCATTTCTTCCGCCCCAACCCTCTGGTCCTAGAACACTCTCATAACCTTGTCTTTCTCTTCCTACATGGGCATTGAGGTCCCCCATAACAATCATATTTCTTCCTACCAGCTGCTTCTGCAATTCCTCTTCAAACTCCTCCTTCTCTTCAGAGGCGCAGCCTACTTGTGGAGCATACACTTGCACTATTTCTACGGTCTCTCCCCTCAGTGCTACTTTCACTTTCATCATCCTATCACTTATTCTTCTCACTTCTTCTTTTAAACCATCTCGTACTACTACTCCCACTCCATTCCTCTTTCCCTCTTCATTCCCACTCCAGTACAGTCTATAGCCTTTTCTCGGTTCTTTCCTTCCTTCCTTCCCCTTTCCACTTTGTTTCTGCCAATCCCAATAAATCCAACTTCCTTCTTTCCATCATATCCACTATCTCCTCCACCTTCCCCGTCAGCGTTCTTATGTTTCAAGTTCCAAATCTTAGTCCGTGTGTACAGCCGTGTCGTCGTCTATTATATCCATCATGTCCGAGGCTCGTTCCATTCTTGAAAGCATTTGGTTTCATCCACTACTGGCTTGCTGGGCCTATCGTAGCTTCACCAGAGCCCCGTTAGCCGTCACTTTTCAGGGTTCGTGTAGGACCTTCACAGCTACCGTAACGGTCCCGGGGCACACGAAGTCCCCACTGTACTTTGCCCCTACAGGCCATCCCCTACTTTGTGCTAATAACCCCAACAATTTTTGTCCCATTATAATATGTGAAGGACATAAAAGTTTCAGTAACTGCTAAACCTGAGCTATTCTAGATTTTAAACTGTCATTTTCAACTTCAGCACACTCAAATCCATATAAATCAACTATTTTTGCCTTTGTAAAATACAAAAAGTTAAAATTTGTTGTGGGCAGATGACCTCAATGTTTTGTCCCTTGAAGCAACAATCCACCACCATTTGATCTCGACCTGCAGGCATTGGTGAAGGTGATCATCATCATCATCATCATCATTTCCCCTTTTTCAGCTGACACCGGGTGGGGGCAAATATGGTTCTTCTGCACTTTGTTCTGTCGTTCCACCATTCCTCTTCTGACATGGTGTTCTAATCCAGGTTCTGTTTTCTAATGCTATTCTCCACCAAGTCCATCCAACGCATCCTTGGTCTTCCTCGTCCTCTCTTCCCTGTCATCCGTTGTTCCAGTGCTCGTCTTGGTAGCCTTACTTCATTCATCCGTTTGACATGTCCAAACCATCTCAATCTATTTTGCTCCAGTTTTGTCATTTAGTTTCTTTACTCCCAGTTCTTTCCGTGTATCTTCATTTCTCATTGTCTCTCCTCGTTTTCTGGACCATACTTCTCAGGAATCTCATCTCAGCTGCCTGTACTCTGCTCTCATCCCTCTTAGTCATTGTCCAAGTTTCTGCTGCGTATGTCATTATAGGAACATAATATGCTTTGTACATAACTTCTTTAGCCTTAATTGGTATATCCTTGTTCCATACTAGTCCCCGTACCTGTTGGTAGAAAGCACTCCCGAGTTGTATTCTTCTGCTAATTTCCAAATCTAGTCTTCCATCTTCAGTCAGTTCACTTCCCAAGTATTTGAAGTGTTTCACCACTTGCAATTCCTTATCTCCTACTTTGATTACTCCTTTTCCTTCTTTCTTATCTCTACTCATCACCACTGTTTTACTCTTCTCCACATTTATCTTCAATCCCCATTGCTCAATCTTTTCATTTATTACGTCTAACTGTTCTTGTACCTCCATCTCATCCTCGCCCCAGATCACAACATCGTCTGCAAACAACATTACCTTCATCTTTGCCCTACTATATTCTTTCATTGCTGCCTTCATGATGTCATCCATCACCATTACGAACAATAATGGTGACAACACTTCCTTGCTTTAGTCCAGTGTCAATTTTAAACCATTCCGATGTCCCGACTTTAGTCTTCACACTACTGTAGCACTCCATGCACATTGTCTCTATCATGTCTTTCAATTCCTTGCCTATCTCCCTATTTGTTAGGCTTTCCCAAACTTTTGTTCTAGGGATGCTATCATAAGACTTTTTGAGATCAATAAAAGTCATTACCATATCCTTCCCAAATTGCCAACTCTTCAATTTTCTGTCTCAGAATGTAATACCTGTTATTTTTGTTTCAGAATTACCAGGATTAAATCTGCAGGCAGCGAGCAAGAAGAACGACATCTCTTGGAGAACATTGAAGTGGAAGATTAATTATATCCATCTCCCAATACTGCTCCATTGTTGGGTCACTGAGGAGTACAGTATGTGCCATAGAAATACAGAGTGTTTCTAAATTCCCATTACAAACTTTGAGGGATTATAGTGGGGACCTATACTGTTAAGTTTAGCATAGGAGCTTGTGTCCGCTACCCACAAAAAACCATTACAGCACACTTTCACAGTTTCCCCATTTTCGACGCTCTGTCCAACTCCTCGTGCTTGTCGTCTGGGTCCAATTACAGATTGGGCTCGATATGACGACCACCGATGTCAACACAGACATGGTACCTCCGTACCATGTTCTGGTACACACGATCACCAATCCCTGGTCCTCCAATATCCGCCGCAGCCAAAACCCGCGCCAATAGATCTTCTTCGGATTCCACAGGTGTCTCGTAAATAAAGTTTTTCATGTGACCCCACAGGTAGTAGTCTAGCCGAGTCAAGTCGGGTGAACGTGCAGGCCAAGCAATCGAGCCAGCACGACCTATCCACTGTTGTCCAAATCTGTGGTGCAGATGATCTCGGACCGCAAGTGAAAAATGAGGTGGTGTGCCATCGTACTGAAACCACATCCAGTGGCACAACGTCTTAAGAACTCATGCAGCACGTCTTCAAGGAATACTTAGTACGTAGCACCCGTGAGATTTCGTGGAAGAAGGTATGGAATGTTAACAAACCTGTAGAGGATATGGGACATTAGGTGACCGTTCAATGACGTACGTACTTTAATCAGTGGCGCCAAAAATGCGGGAGAATTGAAAGTGTACTGCAGTGTTTTTTTGCGGGTAGAGGTACATTTCTGGACACAAGTTCCTATGCTACACTTAACCATCTTGGTCCCCAGTACAAGCCGTCAAGTCTGTAATGGGAATTTAGCAACACCCTGTTTACTTTCAACCACTACATTACATTGCTTTGTCTTGGAACAGATGTTCTACTTGTATCAACAAGAGGTGTCACCATGTCCCTTTTGTAATAATCTGGTCAGAAGTCTGGGTACTGATGGCGTTTTGTATCCTGATTATTAATTTTGTAATTTATGTGTTTGGTTCCTGTAAGCATCACAGGGTTTTACCGTGATATGTTGTGACTGAGAGTGGTGTTTTCCATGTTTTATATCCTAACTGTTTTTTTGTGAATTTTTTTATTAATTTTTATGATATATTCGTAAAAGGTTGTGCAAAATTTTAAGATGGTGTTCCTAACATTGCATCTTGTGGGAATCATTTGATTCAGTTTGGTCCGTATTGACTCTTAATAAGATAGGAATGAACTTGTTCTGCCTAGTCAATACCTTGTTTAGTTTGTCTGAGGAACATGCTTTGGGTTATTAAAGAAAGCTTTTCAGTCGGGAAACGCAAATTGTGCCCAATTACATTAAGCGGGAAAACAAGTTCGGGGAGATTCTTTTGCTGGGGCGGGGCCGGCTGCCGGGTGCGTGTGCCTTCCACAAGCCAACCGAGCTCGAGCCGCGGATAGTGCGCAGGTGAAAACCGTTACAAAGTACATTAATTAATGGTAAATTCACCAGCAAATCATGATTAAAGAACTTGCCTTTTCACAGAAGATGCTGAAAATGTTCTCCTTCAGCTGACAGACAGGCGTTGTACCGTGTAAATAAATTACCGTTTACACGTTGTGATTCCCTTCTGTTGTGAGGGATATCTGCTGCCCTATATTGTTCTCCAGCTCCACTAGGGTACGGATAATTGATCTGTACACTTTGTATTTTGAATTACTCCACAATTGAACATCAAACGGGCTTAGGTCCGTGCTTCGAATAATTATAGTAAACACGCAGGGGGTGCAGGAGTAGCTACATAATGTAACTATGTAACTTCCAAAGTTACTGTCTGTCAGCTGAAGGAGAACATTTTCAGCATCTTCTGTGAAAAGGTATGTTCTAGCCTTTAACTGGTGACTTGAGATCATCCAGATTCCCAAGAAATAAATTTAAAAAAAACATGTGTGTTTCTTTCATTAAATCTCGCAAGAAGCTATTGTTTATGTTACGTTCTTATCTGTGCGGTGACACTTCCCACCCTCGTTGATGAAAGTTTAGTTACTTAATGACTTTAATGACCCTGATTAATTCACATGTGCGCTATCCACGGCCCGAGCTTGGTAGGTTGGCAGAAGGTTCGCGCGCCCGACAGCTGGTCGCCATTTCTGCTCCAGCAAAAGAATCTCACTGTATTTATATGCCCTTACATGAAAAATATTACATAAGATATAGTTATCTGGGGAAATAGTGAGATGGAAGTCCAGGAAAGGCTGAGCGTCTGGAATGATCATTTGAAAAATAAATGGACTGAAAGTAAGTGCTACAAAAACTGCTGCAATGTCTGTTAACAGACAGAGAAGTAAAGACAATATAATGCTGGAGGGCGTACAATTGGAAATAGTAAACCAGTATCAGTACCTTGGATGCATAATATCAAGTGACCAGAATACAGCTTGAATTAAATAACCATATTCAGAAATCAAATCAATTCTATCAGCAAGTTCGATATCTACTCTGGAATAAGCAAGTGCCATTAAGATCAAAACAAACTCTGTTTCGAATATACTTTGTCTCTATATTGACTTACGGGTTGGAAACATGCACAACTACCAAAAAAGATGACAGCAGACTTTAGGCTTCAAAAATGAAGTATCTAAGAAGCATGCTTCAAAAAACTAGGAAAGACAAAGTAAGAAATGAGAGAAGATTAGAGAACAAGCTGGAATAAATCAGTCCCTGAAGGAGACCATAACTAGGGCACATTTGCGATGGTTTGGTCACGTCAAACATATGACAGAAAGAAGAATTGCAAGACAATGGTTGCATACTGAGATTACTGGAAAGAGACCTGTTGGAAGACCTAGGAGGTGATGGCTGGACCAAGTGAAGGAAGATATCACATCCAAGGGAATCAACTGGGATGAAGTCTTGAAGGAGCAGTGGTACATGAATCGACTAAAATGTGGAGCGCTCGTAAACCACACCCGGGAAAATGGAGTTGAAACTTGATGATGATGATGATGATGATTTAACAAAAAATAACAGGTTTTTATGTACAAAAATAGGGTGTGCTATTTTTTTTTTAAACATAAAAGCATGTTATTTTGTGTTAAATATCTTATGTAATATTTTTCAGGTTAGGGTATATAAATACTTGTTTTCCGGCCTAATGTAATTGGGCACAATTCGTGTTGCCTGACTGGAAAGCTTTCTTTAATAGAACGAGGGAACACTGAAAAGTGGCTTTGATCACTTTAACATGTTTTGGGGGAAAAAAAAACAGGTTCCCTCCTTCAGCCTCTTTCTATTACAAACACATCATTATAAAACAGTATCCCCAATAGTCACGTATGGACTGGAATTAATATGGGAAAATAATAATAATGTTATTGGTGTCACGTCCCTTTTAACTACTCTGGCTTGTAGAGACGCCGGGGTGCCAGAATTTTCGAAGGGGATCTGTAATGTGCCAGTAAATCTACTGACACAGCTCCCTCGCATTTGCGCACTCTCAAATGCCAGCTGACTGCGCCAGGATACGAACCTGCAACCTTGGCCCCAGCAAGCGAGAACGAATATGGGAAAAGCCTCTCGGTCAGTGACTTGGCACGCATTGAGAAAGTGAAGGCACAGTTCCTAAAGGGTGGGGAAATACGTGCCATCAAGACTAGCATATGAGCTGGCCAACGAAACATTTTACATAGAAGATCTATCTACGACTCAGTTTTCCGTCAACCAGAGCCAGCAATAAACTACTAGAACGAAGACGGTTGAAGAAAGTGGAGATGGACATAGACTTTTACGGGACAACTGCAATGATTGACCGCAACTGGACCGAAGAGAATCGGGAGCACAGGCGTGCCATTACAAGATTAGCCATACATGGCTTCCATTATAAAATATGCAACAATGAGTCGTTTCATACCTGGAATGATGACTGCGTCTGTGAGTGGTGTGGGAAGAGATGCACACAATATCACATCACAGAGTGTCACAACAGAACAAAATCATTTTCGGATTATAGTAAAGAGAAAACGAAAACACCAAGTAAATGGCCAATGGAGATTACTGCCGAATGAAGTGGTATATCGAGAGAGTGAATCAATAATAGATACAATGCGGAAAAGGAGAATCTCTTTAGTTAATATATTAATTTAGGCTCAAAACTGATTTTTTACAGCAAAAAATAAATAAAAAATGAAAAATTGAATATTTATCAGAATAACTTCATTTAAAAAGGTTTAGATGTTGTATTTACTTTTATGAGCATAACATAATGTATGAAAGAATGAGGTATTGGTTATAATGCAAAGCAAAAATAATGATTCTATCGTTGGGAATGTGGTATTTATGTTTTGTTTTTATTTGAATAGTCTGCATGAGCATTGAAAATGGCTTGGCACTAAGACAGTTAATGCCGGCCCCGTGGTGTTGGAGTAGTGCGCTTGCCTCTCACCCGGAGGCTCCGAGTTCGATTCCCGGCTCCGTCAGGAATTTTAGAAACTAACGTGAGGGCTGGAACGGGGTGCATTCGCCTCATGAGGACAATTGAGTAGCTGTCTGACAGTGAGGCAGCGCACCGGTCACGAAAACCAAGATTAACGGCCGAGGGGACCCGATGCGCTAATCACGCATCACCCCAATATCTGCAGGCCGAATGGCTGGGCAGCGGTCGCTTGGTAGGCCTAGGCACTTCACGGGCTGTAGTGCCAGGGGTTATTTTACTAAGACGGTTAAAACAATGCAAGTAAAACTAATTTTTTGTTCATTGTTTGAAAATATCCAAGTGTTATGCATTGTTTTGGCTGGCAGTGTATATCAATACGGACCAATTTCAAGTATAATGATTAATTTTGTAAACAGTGGAATTTTGCTTGCATGGAAACATCAATTTTACAGTAAGTGTGAAGCCTTCTATGGCAATGTCGTGCGGGAACATCTCTTGCTCTTTATTCATGAAGAGTGTTTGTACTTTATTGTCCATTTCCTGTTCTGTGAACTTCGTCTTCTGAGTGTTGTTGTTGTCCAGATGTATTGTGACTACAGTATTGCTTTGAAGACTGATGCAAGTATTTGATATTATTTCCTTAAATACATTTTTTTTAACTGAATCTTTTTTATAAGAGTATTGGTAATATTTAAGAATAGTAAGTGGGACTTGGCTCACTCATAATACAAGAAGCCTACCTTATACAGGGTGTTGAAATAAAAGCATCCAATATTTTAAGAAGTGAAAATATGAATCTAAACAAGGAAAGAATGCCTAATAAGCACGAGTCCTACAGTGTATACGTTATAAGATTTGAACACCTGTTCATAGGAGGTTTAGTTGTAGAAAGTTTTGTTTTTGTGCACCGTTTAATGCTGGGAGAGGCACTCAACAGGCTAATAAAGTGAAGTGCACTTATGTGGAATATCAAGAGTTTAGATCTCGTGACCTACTATATGCGCTGTAGGACCCTTGTTTTTTTCTTGTTCTGCTTTTACGACCTCATTGGACCACTTCAGTCAATCATTTCCTGGTCCTCTTCTTCGGTAAGTTTTCTTTCCGAGTTCCACAGTAGCTTTTCATTCGTTCTGATCTTCTTTGGCATTCTTCTCCTTCTCCTCCTTTTGTTATGGCCTCTATGGCAGGGGTGCCTAACCTTTTTTAACTAAGGGCCACATTGTAAATATTATTTTGGGGGACCTTGCAGGCCAATAAGATTTTGCAGGGTTTGAGGGGTATGGATTTTAAAAAAAGGTGCAATATGGTGAATTTTGTGGCTGTCTGAGCTTAGTTTTCTTAGTATTGTTGCCGTTTTCTATATTCATTTATAGTGGATAAAAAAATGCTAAGAAAATAAATATTTTTAATAAATCCCTTTAAAATAGAAGTATGATGATATTCAATACACTCATACAGCATGAATGGCAAAGAGTGAATATTTATGTTCATTTGGCACAATTATTAATCAAATTATGTAAATGTTAAGTTCATGATAATTTAGTTTAGTGCGACGACTGGAAAAGCTTTGTATTGATATTTAAAATTTCTCTCCACTTAGGATCGAGCTTAGTTGTACCAATCATTAATAAAGATTTTAAGTGTTCATCAGTGAGTCAATGACCTTGGGTAGGGGTGCGCGCGCACTGCTTCGTCCACTTGGCTTTAGTTGTTTCAAAGTTTTGGCGACACGGCGCGGACGTGGAGCGGCGGGCCACACAAAATAGTCTCGTGGGCCTTAGGTTGGGCAGTCCTGCCATGGTTTAGGTCTGCTTCCTTTTCTCCTCACAGAGCCTCTTCATCCACTGTCTTCTTCTCTCCCGTTCTTCCTCGAAAATCCTTAGTGTCCTCTTTTCTTGCCTTCCCCAATGATGATTCTCAATCCTTTTATGGTATCCTTCTCTGTCAGTCAGTTCCGGTATATCGGTTAGTGCATATTTATTTCTCCAGTTCTCTGTCCCTTCCCCATCTCAGTCCAGTCCTTCCGAAGTTCAACCACCCATTTGGTTCCTGTTTTTCCTCCATGGTGTCCACAGGCAGGAAAAGTCAGGAATTTTGTTTTTGGTCAGGAAAAGTCAGGAAAAAGTGTGAAAAAATGGTGTGAGTTAGGAAAAAATGGCAAAAAGTATTAGAAAGTCAGGAATTTTATATTAACCATACAGTATTTTGTGTTTTTACAGCCATATTTTGATGTTACTAGTTCAACTAATCTCTGAAGATAAAAAGCAATAACTATATAAGTTTCCATTTTTACAGTACATCATAATAAAAACCTCTTTTACCTATTTTTTGTACTGTTTTTTGGCATTGGCGTAGGGATGTGGCAATCCCATCGCTATAGTTTAGGTTATCAAGTACTTTGATTTATGTATTATTGCATTATAATTTACTTCATTTTTTTATTTTAAATGAATAAAGAGGTGAGCGTTGGGGAGCTATGGGGATGGTGGAGGCTGCAAATAAGATATATATATGCTCAATAAACCTTTTTTCCGATGTTACGATGACTTCGCGAGTCAGGAATTTTGTTGAAAAATGGTCAGGAAAATTGACCTTGAAAATTCTGTGGACACCATGTCTCTTGTTGTCTCCCATATCCTTCTAGTCAATCTCCCCATATCCATCCTAACCACATGTCCAGCAAATCGTGCTCTTTTCAGTCTTATTTCTTGGCGTTCCTCATCAGTAAATACCTTATTTACTGTACTGTTTGTCTATTTTTGGTTGAAATCTTATTTTTATGTTTTCGAGTTTCTTTAAATTTTTGGTTTTGTTTTGCAAGTCATCCAAAGTTATTTCTAGTTCTTTCATATCCCCTCTAATTTCCTTAATCCATCCTGCTTGTTGCTTCATATTCCAGAGTTTCTCTGTAACTTTTTTAGGTAATCTACTTTCCGGTGTCCTCATAATGCGACCAAAAAAAGAGATCCGGTTCTTCCGTATAGTTTCTGGGATGGGGTCCACTTCTCTGTATACCATGTCATTTGACACCACTGTCCATCTTTCCGATGTTTTCTGGCTATTCTTCTCTCTACTTTTAGGATTTTGTTGGTTCTTTTTTTCTGAGTGACTTTAAAAAGAGTTTCGCTGCCATTTTTGTCACCTCTTATAATATTTTAATTTGGTTGTGATCGATGGACACTTTTTTTTTATATAGACCATGTTAATTTTTGGGCTTTTACCATTTTATTAGTTCTTTCTCCCCATGTTCATTAAATGGTTTTTTTCTTGTTTTGATGCATATATCACGAAAGTTTGATGCTCTTCAGTTGGTCAACAAGATTGAGATGGGTTATTCCCTAATCCTGAAAAAGATTTTACATGAGATTAATAAATACACTTGGATGAACAGTTTCGATCGTCAAGTGATCATCATCGGAGCAATTACACTTATGCTTTTAAATTTATGTCTGAAGATATGGGTGATCGAAACTGGTCATCCAAGTGTATTTATTAATCTCATTTTTTTTTTTTTTCCAGGGTTAGGGAATAACCTATCTCATTTGGGTACAATCGTGTTGACGACTGAAAGGCATCAAAGTTTCTTTTACTAAGGCAACACTGAAAATGGCTTCATATATCACCTAAAATACTGGATTCTATTTTTAAATCCCTCTGTATACAATAGTCATAGTAAATCTTATGTTGAGTAGATTAATACAAACGTAGCAGAAGACTAATGGAAAGCTGTATTTTACCAGGTAAAAATGCCATAGAAACACAAAATAATAATATTACAGGATCACCTAAATTTTTGGGTGATCCTTCATTGGTGGAGAAGAAGGACAAATGTTATAATCTGAAACTCTTGGACAACATCTGACATTGTGGTTCTTACCTGGTAAGTCTCTGCTTTGCTACTTGAGTATTTCTGGCAGATTATAGTTTCTTTGTAGATCTGCAAGCTCCGCAAGTGCTGTTATAATGTGGGTCACCTGATTCTGGAAGAGGGAATTGGGATATTTGTGGTTATTTGACAGGGCCTATTCACCGTCTTTTGATGAATGTATTTTGCATTTATTAGTTAGCACAGGTTAGAAATATGTCATTTATGGCTGTAATTACAGTACTCTCGATTATCCGGTTTGCGGATTAACCGTGCTCGTTTTTGCCTAATTAAAAGTAATTGAGAATACAGTTTACATTACAAAAATTTCTCTGTAATTGATACTGTTCTATAAATTGAATGCACTTGAATTTATTTTTCTTACATATTTTAAAGTGGGGGTAAGTTATTTTTAGTACGGTACTTTATGAAAGGTCAACAACTTCTTGCTTTGTCCAGTCTTGTTTTGTAACAGCGAAGTGTAAGTTCCGTAAGGAGGTAGGGGCAGGCTTGTTTCGAGGTTGCTGTCTGCATTCCATTGAGGGATCCGCTTAAATGATCAATAGCTGTTAATTTGTTACACAGTAAGATGGTTTTACAGTGATCAAAAAATGATCAAAAAATTAACATAGTTCTACAATTTAAATACCTTGGAGAAATCATTATGCATAACTTAAGGGAAAAAACAACATGGATAAATAGAACCAACAAATTGAAAATAGCACAATTTCTAACCTGGTCAACTTAACCCTCTCAGTGCCACGCGCCGATCAGATCGGCTCTCGCTGCTCGCGCCAAAAGTGCCAAAGCCGATTCAATCGGCGCGCTGTTTATCTTATATTTATAGATTTCTGTAGGCATATGTCCGTGATTATTTCATACTGTTGGAAAGGTGAGGTTTCAAGCTTGCCTGTGCGGTGTTTACTTCTTTCCTTCGAAGTCCGTTACGCGATAGGTTTGAGTTTGTATTCATGCCCTCTCTTTGCGCTCCCCCAATCACGCGCGTTCCCGCCAAAATTGAGGTGCAGTTGTTTTCTTCTTGTTGAAGTTTTCTGCCTACAGATGTATCTAAGAACTTTCGACAGCTGGAAACTTAGTTTTTCTTCGAATATGACTCTTAGGTGTCCTTAATTTAGGCGCAAAACTGATTTTTTTTTTAAATTGAACAATTATCTGAATAACCTCAATTAAAAAGGTTTAGATGCCTTATTTACTTTTATGAACATAATGTATGAAAGAATGCGGTATTGGTTATAATGCAAAGCAAAAATAATGATTCTAACGTTGGAAATGTGGTGTTTATGATTTTTTTTTCGAATAGTCTGCATGACCATTGAAAATGGCTTGGCACTAAGATCCAACACTACAAAACTGTAACTTTGCCCGAAGCCACTTATGCTTGCGAAACCTTGTTCCAAATTAAAAATGAAAGAAGAACTGATCAGCTCCTCAAAACTGAAAGAAGAATTATCAGAACCTGCATAAATAAAAATTACCAGGTTGAAGGAGTCTGGAGAATCCTCTCCAATGAAACAGTCTATCGAGAGTTACGAGCACGATGAAGAAGGAAATAATCTCTTATTTCTTTCACATCCTACGATCACCAGAAAACAGGATTTTACGACAACTAGTGGTGAGAAATCTGGGAAAGAAGACTGGAGGGTATTGGATCAAAGAAATTCAAGAGGATCTCAAAACAGTTGGACTCAAAATTACAGGTGCAGAGAACAAGAATAAAATTACCACCTTTCTTAAGATTCACAAATTTTCAGCAGAAATGATGCACAGACGGCCTGTAGATATTTCAGACGAATTAAGAACACTGCGATCAGAATGAATGAAGAAGTAATGGGCAGATAAGAAAAATCAAGCAATACAACCTTCAAAGAAAAAGTGTACATGGAAGATTAAAGTGGTCCAATGTGGCCATTAAAGTTAATAATGAAATGAAAATCCACAGCCTGCTTCCAGTCTCCGACCGGGTCAGAAATGGAATGAATGAAGCCCCCAACTAGCGGCGAGGATATGAACTGTGCCGGCTGCCGAGGCCTGACGCACTCCTCTAGGGCAATGATTAAATGAATGACAGATGAAATGAAATGATAGTGGAGAGTGTTGCTGGAATGAAATTTTGACAGGGAAAACCGGAGTACCCGGAGAAAAACCTGTCTGCCTCCGTTTTGTCCAGCACAGATCTCACATGGAGTGCCCGGGATTTGAACCACGGACCCAGTGGTGAGAGGCCGGCGTGCTGCCGCCTAAGCCACGGAGGCCTCATTAAAGTTAATAATAATTAAAATAAATAAAATATGGGACAAAGAAGGTGAAGTTATTGCTGCACGTAAAGTATGTCTCGAGGTAAGGAACCAGTACAGACAACACAATAATGTGGGCGAGTTATCTTTATAAATGTATTATAGCCTACTTTATACGGTACTGTATACTTCAAAAAAATAATAGAAGGCGTTTTTCTTACAATGAACACATGCTTTTAGATTGTCCGTGTTTTCAGACTATCCGTGCCATTCACCCCGGTCATTAGCCCGGATAATCGAGAGTATACTGTTTATGGAAGTATGGGTGGTGGCTTTGCCTGCAGATGGTGCTGCAGCAAACTGCCTCACCTAGCTTGGTATGCCTCATTATAGCACTGCCTGGGTGTGTGTTTCATCAAGTGATTTTCCTCCCCCATTCAGTGACTGTAATCTGTGCAAGATGATTTTCATTCAGTAAAAGAGGGCTCAGGGGTAAAGAAGGGGTTATGTCACAGTTTAAAGAGTTTAAATCTGTATACCAAATAATTTTCAAACCATTTAAAATTCTATCTGGAATTTAAAAAAAAATCGTCATCATCCTACCCCTCTCCCTCCTTATCCAGTTTATGGTACTCCAACACTCTTCTTCTTCCAGAAGTCTGTTCCAGTCCATATTCCGCCTACTTATGCTAGTCTTAATCAAGTCGATCCATTGTGCTCTAGGTCTTCCTCTTGCTCTCTTTCCCTCCCATGTATCCTCCAACATGTGTGGCTAACTGTGTGGTTCAGCGGTAACATTCTCGCCTGCTCTGCCCAAGGTTGCAGGATTGAATGCGCATTTGATGGTGCTCAAATGCGAGGGAGCCGTGTCAGTAGATTTACTGGCATGTTAAAGATCCCCTTTGGGGAAAAATTGTGGCACCCCGGCGTCTCTAAAAGCCGCAGTTGTTCAAAAAAGGGACGTAAAAGCAATAACATTATTATTATTATTCCAACATGTGTTTCGGCATTCTTCCACCTTTCATCCGTTGGACGTGTCCAAATCATTTTAACCTCCTCCTCTCGATTCTGTCATTCAACTTTTCTACTCCAATGACCGCTACGGTCATTTCTCACATTATCTCTTCTTGTTTTCCCTGTCATCATCATCATCATCATGAACCGGCTCCAGTTTTCCGGGTGCGGTGAATGAGCGCTCTCCATTTTGTTCTCTCCAAGAATGTCTCCCCTTCCACGAATTGCTGCAAATCCAGACCTCTCCCTGCAAAATAATTTCTAACCTGGTCGATCCATCTCTTCCTCGGTCGACCTCTTGGTCTCTTGCCTTTCTGTTCTTTCTCAAACCACACTGTGTGTGTCCATTCTTTTGAGATGACTGAACCATTTCAGCCTGGCTTCAACACAGATCTCGTTAAGAGATTGTTCTACTTGAACAAGATGGCGTATCTCATAATTTTTTATTTTGTTGTTCTCCCTATCATACTTTATAAAAATTTCATTTCACTGGCATGCAATTTACTCTCCTCTCTTCTTGTCACTGTCCAGGTATCCACTACATAGGTCAATATAGGAGTATAGTACATCTTGTACAACACTTCTTTACATTTAATTAGAGCATCCTTCTTCCAAACTAGATCTCTCACACTCGGATGAAATGCATTACTCTGTTGCATCCTTTTGCTAACCTCTGCATCCATCCTTGCATTCTGCATTAGTTCGCTTCCTAGATGTTTGATGCTGTCCACTATTTCAAGAATCTTGCCATCAATGGTAACATTCTATGGTCACCTGGTAAGAATGGACCAAAACCGATTGATCAAAAAGATCTTCCGATACATCATGGGATTAAAGACCCCCTCTAAGTGGGTAGATGAGGTCAAGAGGGATGCAGCAGAAGTTGGAATTACTCCAGAGATAATTAGTGTGTTCAGAAGAAGAGTAACTGATTTCAAATCGTTCAAAGAGAAACCTGTAAGGATCATTTCCGAGGAGCAGAGAAGGATGAGAAGCGAAAGAATGAACAGGTTCTGGGAAGAGAAGAGAAGAAAGGCCAAGAATCCTTCAGTGTCATTCGGTCCATAGTTTGCCAAATTCGGAGAAAGAAGAAGGTAACATATTCTTTCCCTTCTCGATCTCCTCTTGTTATAATTGTTTTACTCTTCTCCACACTGAACGCCATTTCGACAATACGACCAGTTGTTCTTGGACTTCTTCGGTTTTTGTTACCCACACCACAATATCGTCCGCAGAAACCACAATCTTCATCTCCTTTCCTACTTAGGATTCTTTTGTCTCTTTCAAGATTTAATTGATTACCATTTTAAATAATGGTGGTGACAAAACACTTCCCTGTCGTAACTCAGTTTCCCGGGTGTGGTAAACAAGCGTCCTCTATTTCTTCCGATCGTGATACACCATCTGTTTTTGGATATCGTCCCACTTAAAACCGCTCTTCTCCTCCTCTGTTCGTACTGTCTCTCCACCGTCTTCTTGGTCATCCTCTTATGTCCAGTTTGAAGTATTTCTTGGCTGTTCTTGTGTTATCCATTCTCATTACATGACCATAACACTGAAGTCTGTGTTTCCCTAGGAGGTTGTTAATAGGAACCCTGATTTCAGCTCATTTCTGATCTTGTCTCTCCTGGTACTGTTACTTGCTTGAATTCTGCTATTGTCCTTAGTTAACAATGTATTGTACTTGTCTCCATACCATAAGTAAGGATTGGAACAAAGTAGGTGTAATATGAAGTTGACTTAAACTTCGGTCATCATCATCATCTTCGTATACTTCCAGCAAGTCGGGTAGGATGTTTATGAACAATTTGCCTCCAATTTGCTCTGTCGTGGTACACTTCCTGTCTTGTTATTGTTTCCCAGTTTTCTCCTCTAGTTTCCAGATCCTCCTTAATCTCTTCCTGGGTCGTCCTTTCCTTTTCCCTTCTGTACTACTGTTTATTCCCCGATTCAATGGACATGACCCCTTCTTCCCCAGTGCGCAGTTCCATACCACTGGAGTCTGTGTTTCCCTTGGACCTAACTGTTTCCAAAACGACCTTAGGTATTGTTTAAAGACTAGGAAAGAACCTCTCATTTACAAAAAATAATAATAATAGACATAACCCTTTCTTTCCCTGCACTCTTCATATATTTTATAATTAGCTGGTTATTAGAAATGTTATATGAATATTGTGTAACCTCATTTGTAAAAAGAGATTTATTCTTACTGGAAAAGTTGTGAAGAAGGTGTAGCAATGTGTATATATTTTATCTGCTGTGTTATACTAGTCGAGCATTATGTACTGTAATGACATTTTGGATCCCTAAGGGATTAGGGTTTGGTGCAATTTATACAGGGTGAGTGGAGTCAGATTCGTTATCCGAGAACATATGATACCCCAGGTCAGGAAGCACCGAAAGGATTGAAAAACGTATAGTAAAAGAGGCATGGTTTAGGAGAACGTCACTCTTAGCAACTCTGCTTGCTACTGTGTACAAGACCAGAAGTGTCACTGGACTGACGGAACAGCCTGTATTCACCGGGGTAGGTCTCGCAGACTCAGGGGAGGTGACTTGCCCAACCAGTTCCCACAGACTAGGAAGAACAGAGTTCCGAATATGCTTCCCTTCCCCTCTAAGATAAGACATGGACATGCGACAGCTGATGCGATGTTGCTAGCCTGGACATGGCAAATAACCTTCCCGAAAGTGATTGTCGTAACATGGAATTGTTTGCGAACCACTCACCGTATGCAGACCCACCCCAGACATCATTTCTTAGTTTTTTTAAAATGCTGCAGCGCGTGGTGCAATCCCAAAGTCGTAGGACCGATGATTCGCCAGCTAAACATGTTTAAAAAATGTCACTAAACCATTTTTCCCCCACTAAACCATGCACCTTTCTTCTTCTTCTTCTTCTTCTCCTTCTTTTACAGCCTCATTGGACCACTTCAGTCAATCATTTCTTGGTCCTCTTCTTCAGTAAGTTTTCTTTTCGATTTGCCCAGTAGCTTTTCATTCGCTCTGATCTTCTCAGGCGTTCCTCATCTGTAAATGGCGGCTTCGGTGGCGTAGTCGGTAGCATGCTGAGCTTCTATGCCCAAGATAGCGGGTTCAAACCCGGCCGAAGCCGTCGGATTTTTTAAGAGCGTTAAAAATCCCTCGGTATGCCTTCCTTCGGAGGGGAAGTAAAGCCGGCGGTCCCATGTCATAGATTTATGGCATGTTAAAGAACCTTCTGCTAATTGCACCTGTGTGAAGCTAAATTGGATAGGTTAAGAATGTAAACAACGCTCTTAGGTTTCTAAGTTCGTTGCCAAGAGCCGACTGCGGTGGCGTCTAGTAGCTAAGTTCTGAACTTGGCCTAGTTGTCGTTGACGGTGGCGCTTGGCGGCAAAAGTAGGAACTATTTGAAAAATTCTAAGTTGCAGTACTTAAATTAAAAAACAGATACACACACTAATACAGTCATGACAATTAACACCGGTTATCAGACAGATTCTACACACACCCAAAGTACACAGGGCTATATGACTGCGTTGTCGCAGCCCCTAAACTTAAGAACCAACGATCTGTAAATACCCTTTATACTGTATGACTTTTGTCTATTTTTGCTTGAAATCTTATTTTTATATCTTTCAGTTTTTTAAAATTTTTTGTTTTGTTTTGCAAGTCATCCAAGGTTATTTCTAATTCTTTCATATCTTCTGTAATTTCCTTAATCCATCCTACTTGTTGTTTCATATTCCAAAGTTTCTTTACAATTTTTCTAGATACTCTGGTTTCTGGTGTCCTCATTATGTGACCAAAAAAAGAAATCCGTTTCTTCCGAATAGTATCAGTAATGGGCTCCAGTTCCCTGTATACCACTTCATTTGGTACAATCCGCCATTGTCTATCTTTCTGATATATTTTATTTATGCATGTTCTAGCTATTATTCTTTCTACTTTTAAAATTTTGTCGATTCTGTTTTTCTGAGTAACTTTAAAAAGAGTTTCGCTTCCATATGTCACCTCTCTCTGGTTGAACCACCGTTTTGTATTGTTTTCATTTTGTTGTGATTGATAAACATTTTCTTTTATATGTGGACCATGTTAATTTTTGGGCTTTTATCATTTTATTAGTTCTTTCTTCCCATGCAGGTTTCTCATTCAAATTGTAAGTTATAATTTTTCCTATGTATTTAAATCGCTTCGCTATTTTAACTTTCTTGTTATTTACTATGATGTGATTGATTACAAGTGGATTTGCTACCATTATCTGTGTCTTTTCAAATGATATCTGAAGTCCAATTTTTTGTGCTATATTTTGTAGGCTTATTATTTGATTTCTGGCTTCTTAAATATTATTAGCCAGTAACGCTAAGTCATCTGCGAATCCCAAGCAATTTAAGTCTATTTGATCTTTCTTGGTTCCAATTCTTATGCTCCTAGGATTTTCCCTGTACCATTCCCTCATCACATATCCCAAAGCACAATTGAAAAGTAAAGGCGATAAACCACCTCGTCTTAATCCTGTTTTAATCGTTAACGACTCAGATGTTTCTCCTCTGAATTTCACTTTAGATTTGGTGTTTGTTAGAGTTAGTTTTATAATTTTTTATTAATTTGGGATGAGGTCCGAAATTCCTTAGTATTTTCAGCAATGAAGATCTATGTATACAATCATAAGCTTTTTGAAGTCTACGAAGGTTATGACTTGCTGTGTTTGTCTAAGTTTTTAGTAGTCCATTACTAATTTTAAGGTAATCTGTTCAGGGCAGCTCCGCCATGGCCGAATCCACCTTGGTATTCTCCTATTTCCAGTTCTAATTGATCTTTACAACGATTATATAGTATTCGTGACTTGATTTTATGTGTGAAATCCAAAAGGAAAATTCCTCGATAGTTGTCAGGATTTGATTTTTCTCCTTTCATTATACATTTTTGACGTCTTCTGGCACGTCCTGACCTAGAGAATAATATGTTCCCGGCTGTCCAGTTAAACTCCACCCACCCTGTATACAGAGATATGTTAATATAATAAAGCTGTTATTAGTTACAGGGTGACTGATTTTAATATTTGTTTTGTTTTGCTATAATGAAGGTCAGTTTTACATATGTGGGATAATGATAAAGTTAGGGGATTAACCTTTCAATGCATGGTAGGGACCTGCACAATGCATCATTCAAACTGTCTCGTGGTAAAAGTTTTAAATATATGCAGTGCTTTTTTTTTCAGGGGGAACGCGGGGATACGCGTACCCCTTAAACATATGGTAACTGTTTAAAAAAAAAATTGTTACATTTGTATACAGGGTGAACAAAAAATGCCGCACTTGGAGGTCGGCATGCGATTCCTTATCCAATTGCAAGATAAAAGTTTCTCTTGCAAAATCGGATCAGGTGCTGTTTGAAAACACAAGTATGATAATGAGTAGCTGGCAACACTGCCATATCCTGCAGTGCATAGGAATGTACAGAGAAAGCTCCGGCAGAGCGCCAAGTTCCTGCGACCTGTTCTTGGCCACGCTGCATGCAGTTACAGCATTGCCAGAGCCTCGTTTCTTAATACGCATTTCTGTTAAAGCTATTGGCGGGACTAGGTTTTGCAACATAAACTTTTGTCGTGAATTTCTACGAGGAGCCGCTTGCCGAGCTCCAAGTGCGGCATTTTTGTTCACTCTGTATAGTACGGCTACAACTTTCGACTTGACAGTTCATCGATCAGCTGGCGTCAACGCGCTGTTCACAACAACTGGAGGAGATTTCATGTAATCCTCGATTTAAATAGATCTATCGAATCAGTTTCTTTTGGTCATCAACTCTGCACTCCGTTCTTATAAGCATGCAGGCTAGTGTTTTTAGGGGCAGATGACCTGGTAGTTCCGCCCCTTAAAACATCAATAATTAACTAACTAGGCTAGTCTTTGGAGGTGGGGTAGGTTGTTATTTTGTGCATGTGGTTAATTTTGAAGGATGAAGAAAATAACTAACTGTTTTATATCCACCCAGCTATTGAAAAAGCTGAAAGTTAATGATTCGAACACAAACATTGACCGGATTTTGCAAATTGCCGAAAATGGCAAGATCGTGAGTACCCCTTAAATCTTTTTTAGAAACAAAGCACTGAATATACAGTATGTATTCTTGAACTTGGTCATCTGAAGGTTTGAAGTTGCTGGGATTGTGGGCAGAAGTTTAATAGAAAATCTAGGTATTGTCCACTCATATGGATCTATCATATTGCTTCTGTTGTCCAGTGTGGTTAGCAGTTGGTAAGAGTTCATGTAAACAATTTTTTCCATTTCTTAGCAGTTTGCTGTGACAAAGATACTGTCACACTTCTCAAGCAGAAAACAGAACGGATGGATTTACCATATTTCCTTGCACCCTACTTTTCAAATTTAAGAAAGTCGCATAACACATTAGTATTTGTGTGCCAGTTGGTTGCACACGCTGCCACGATCTTATAACCTAGCGTGTCCTTGTCAGAAGAAAGGAGTCAGTCTCTCTGCCTGCCGGCTATCCAAGTGGTCTTCACTCTAGACAGCGCCAATTCAAGGGAGTGAGACTTGTATGGATCCATCGCTTCTGCGAGTTAGCCTCGGAATAACAAGATTCAATATGAAGCCATACGAAGCTCTGCCTCCATTTCGCCCACTTGAAAACAGGCTTTGCTGCTATCGGTGGAGACTTACGCAACGGACACCTCGCGCCACTTCCGTGGAAACATCACAACAGAGAACCGTGCGTGATGTTCACAATGAGAACGTTTGTCTTGGTGAAGTGAAATACATAGGATTACAAATTAAGCAAATAATGATATGGTATATTAAAAAAAAAAACAGATTGTAGTTTTTCTTCTTTGAACTTTAATATTCTACACCCTGCTTTTCTTCAACTAATTTTAGGCTATAAATATGCGACTATTATGCAAGGTAAAACGGTAACAACTGATGGAGCTGATGGAACACTTCAAATTCGTAACTCATTGGATGTCATCAATAACATTTGTAAAACTTCATTTTGTCCCCAGAAAGTCAGACTATCGTAAGGGACAATTTGATGAAACGCTATCATCATCATCATCATCATCATCATTGCACGGTTCCAGTTTCCCGGGTACTGTTTATTAGCCTCTTCCACTTCAACCTGTCCATATACAACTTGTCATGGAGAACATCATCCACTGTCCATCCTCTGGTTGCTAGATCAACCTTGACCATGTCCATCCATCGGGTTCTAGGTCTTCCTTTAGGTCCTTTTCCATCCACCTGTCTTTCCAAATTTATTCTGGCTGGTCTTGTAGGCTCCATCCTCATCACATGCCCGTACCACCGTGTTCTAGATGTGCTGACTCGGTCTAATAGGGATGTCTTTATTCCAGCTTGTTTCCTCATCTCCTCGTTCTTCTGGATGGTGAATCTTAAGAAATTTCATCCGTGATGCTTGCAGTCTTGATGCATCTCTCTTTGTTAGGGTGCTGTTTCAATACCATAGGTCAATATTGGTATAAAGTAGCTGTTAAACATCACCAGTTTAGCTGGTTTTGGAATCATGTCATCCCATAGAAGTGTCCTTACTTGTTGGTAGAATTCTGATCCCTTTTGCACTTTGTCGGTAATTTCTTTACTGACCAAATTATCACTGGAGATTACACTTCCAAGGTAAGGAAAACTGTCCACACACGCTATGTTCTGATAAAATATGGTATCTCCTGACATAATTGTCGCATATTTTATTTAGCCTAATATTCTTAGAAGAAGAGCAGGGTATCGCGATTATTTCAGGAATATTAAAAAGTCAAATTTAAATAAAAGTTGTTTGGTATATCATTATCTCCAGAGTGTTTTTGAAAATTATATTTAAATATTTAGGACCTTTAATCAAATTATTTGTAAGGATATCCATTTTATTTTAATATTGTATAAACGCTGAAGAGGATATCATCATATATCGAAACATGTACTAACATTTGAATAGAATTTGTATTGATTGGCAGAGCATTTTAATTAATTATCCAGGGTCTTTCACTCAAACTGGGGCTGGCCGCTTGGCGCGTGGAGGGTCGGACGAGCACATGGCGACTCGCTGTGTTTAGGATCGAGAGAGCACCCGTACGAATCGCATGTAAATAACAAGCACACATAATCAAAGTAAAATCATTACTCAACTTGTCCCAGAAGGTTGAAAATGTCCTCCACCTGCATCTACACATTTCTGGCATCTTCTAAGGAAATTTTCATTCACACGCATTAGTTCTTCTACCGAGATAGCCTCAATTTCTCTCATGATATTTAGTTTGAGTTCATCTAGAGTGAGGGTTTGTTGCATAAACCTTATTTTTCAATTTTCCCCATCAATAAAAATTGGACCAATATGATTTAACACTTAGCAATAACACGTTATAACATAAAACATAATTACAATAACCACGTACACACGTTTTAAACTTATGCCACTTGTAACTTAAAATAGGCTATAAACGAAGTAAGTCAACTTTGCTCCGCAAATCATGCGTCACAACTGTCTCAGCTATGTGTTGCAATGTGCTCGTCTAACTTTTGGCTCGACCTTCTACCTGCAGCGCTGCGCAGGCCGTGCGGCCGGCCCCACTTTGAATGAAAGACCCTGTATTATTATATAATTATACCAGCAGTAGGGTTCAAGCAGCTGCGAACTTTTACAAATCTGTTTCACAGCTTCTGTGGGACAGAAACTTCCCTCAGGAAGCTAAAATATCACTGTACAAATCCTACTTACTTCCCATATTGACCTATGATCTAGAAGCTGCTACAATGACTCCCCGGGACAACAGCCAGATACAAGCAATCGAGATTAAATTTCTAAGACCAGACCAGACGAGACAACATTAGAAATGAGTCAGTCCGCCTAAAGCTAGGGCTGAAAAGAAGTGTGCTTGATATTCTTGAGGAGTCGAGATTGAAATGGTTCGGTCATCTGATGAGGATGTCCTCTAGTAGAACACCCAAAGCCTATTTCGAAAGGGAGATACTGTAATTGGCAAGAGACCAAGCTGTAGACCTCGAGATGAGTGGATGAAGCAGGTCCACAGAGCTTTGACTAAGAGGAGCGTAGAATGTAGGACAATGGTGGCAGGACAGACAGCTATGGAAGGGGCTTGTTCATTCCCATACCCGGCCTGCTGGAGTGGAGATTCGATGATGATATTATTTATAAGGTGCGTTCAAAAAGTAACGAGCCGGAGGCTGGAATGCGCAAACCGGTGATGACATCGGCTAGTCGTGGCGTGTGTAACGAGGTGTGGTTCCGACCAGAGTGTGGAAAGTCACAGCCCGTCGCTAGAGGGCACGCGTGCACGTCACGTGACGATACAAAGCGAGCAGCAGCATGCATCAATCGTCCAACCAATACTGTAGGCCATTCGACATGCTTCCTGGTGTGGTTGAAGACTGTGGGGCACCCATTGGGCACACACTTTCCGCAAGTGCTGTCGTTCCTTCATGATGGTGTGCACACTTCCGAAGCTCAATCTGACCATGGGCTATGGCGTTCACTGTCACTCGGCGGTCCTGGGTAATGAGTGCATCAACCAGCTGGAAGTTGTTATCGGTAATGCAGGGGGGTGCCCCAGACCGGGCATCATCGGCTAACGACACCCGTCCTTCCCTGAAGCGCTTGTGCCATGCCTTGACCCTTGCAAGGGACATGCAGTGTTCGCCGTACACTTGTGACATTCGGCGATGAATGTCCGTTCCCCCTACTCCTTTCGCTGTCAGAAACCGAACAACACCTCTTTGCTCTTCGTTTGACGCCTTAATGTTACTGTTATAATGCGACTGGCAGCGTTGGACGATTGATGCATGCTGCTGCTCGTTTTTTTTATCGTCACGTGACACGCACGCGTGCCCTCAAGCGAAGGGCTGTGACCATCCACGCTCTGGTCGGAACCACACACGCCACGATTAGCCGATGTCGTCACCGGTCTGCGCATTACAGCCTCCGGCTCGTTACTTTTTGAACGCACCTTATACAATAATTCGTCATGGCATGTGCTTCACAATTTCAACTTCAAGCTTGTTTGTTTTTTCTCATTGAGAACACCACACACTGGTCTCTGAAACGATGTTTTCATGACGCTAGACCGATGCCGATCATGGCCGCAAACTAGTGTGCCTCGTGCCTGCCACTCGCCTAACGGCATAGCCCTCGGGCACAGAGACAAACTGCCGCCTTCTGAAAAGCTCAAGCTCGACCGTCCAATGCACAAATACTAAAGTGCCATGCGTTGATCATGTCATGAAATCTTATAAACCAATTTTTGATTTAGAAAGTAGGGTGCAACGAATATGTCAGGAATTATGGCATGATGATAGTAACTATGCATAGCAGAATTTAAGTGTAAAAATTAAGGTTTGTCACGGACAAGTAGATAGATGGCTCATTTCATGGAATAGTAATCTGAACTCATCCCTAAAAGTGTGCTTATGATACTCTGGCTTTCGAGGGGTTCTTTTGATACTAAACAATGTTATCTTGTCTATCTAGCTGTTTATGTATACGTAATATTTATAGAAAGATTTATTAAGGGAGGTTATGGGCATCACAAATTATTGTATTATAGCCTGTTTATTTTAGTAAATTTTGACACGGTTTTGAAGGAATCTCTGCTTTAACAATGAAAAATATAATCTTTTTTTTTAAATATAGCCTACAGTATATAAAAAGTATTTTTACACTGAAATCTTGTAATTCATTTTCTTGACTCTGGGCAGTCAAGACCTTGTAAGCCACCACCATGCTGCTCCTTTCAATTCCTTACATCTGGTATACTGTACTACCCTAGACATACGAGGGTGGACACAAATGAAACCTGACTGAGAGCTCGCTGCTATTCGTGGACGTAGTAGAGAGTTCTCCCGCTAGATGGGATTCATAGAGACCTTCACGAAACCGCTGCCCAGATGGCATCAGTTTGTATGTGACAGTTTGATCGCAGTGTTGTTTTTCTCTTACTGTACTCGTGTTCCGCCTGCGAAGTCGTTATGGCAGATTTAAAAGAACGTCGTGGTAATAAATAATATCGGGTGCAAGCTTTGTAATTTGACACCCAGAGGGTAGCTTGCATGTCGAATTTCGTTGTTCCTTGGAGCACTATGAAAGTCAAGGAGGTTAGATATCTAAGCTCCTTGAACACTATAGCGCTTTCTAGTAGAGAAATTAACTTTGTGTTGGCGGAAACTCCCGAGATTAATTTTGCCATTATGAACACGGCCTACTGAATTCAAATGGGTTATTTGACATGCCAACATCGTATGACATGGTATCGTAATTTTTGCCGCCTTTCAAAAATCACTTACCACGACCAGGAGCGAACCTGCAAGCTTGGGGTTAGTAGACCGACACGTTGACCACTCTCCCACCGTGGCAAACTAACGTCGCGTCGTCGCACAGTGGTCCGGATCCGTAAAAAGGCGGACAAAAATAGATTTTTCAACTTTACATTAGAAATGCCAAACCAACTCCCAAGTGAATTATGTTAATCAGTGTACATTAATTTCACTTTTTCTTTGGAAATTGCTTCTGTGTTTCTCAGATATAATACTACAAAAGTGATACAACCCTTCGTTTCTGAATTCCGCGCTCCATTAAGTAAACTTTGAAATATCATTCTAACTTCAAAACGAAACTCGGGGTCTATAATACTGTATCTGTATGTAGTTTGTGATCTGATATATTTGATTATAGCATGATTTCAGATCACTTATAGGGACTGTTATACTTATTTGTATAGTGCTTTATTTTCTTCAAGAAAAATAAATTTTGCTTCACCTACAAAAAAATGTATACATATGTATACCATGAAACTTATGCAAGTTTTAAAATGAAGACTGGAGAATATATCCTTAAAGGTTTCATCGCCAGAACCCGCCAGATGCGTGATTGAGAAGGGAGAGAACATTACTGCGCGCTCTGAGGATAAACACTCGCGCGAGATAAGGGCCTGTTGAGACATTTGTTTATGCTACGCAAGGGATATCTCGAGGCCATGAAACCAAAATAATCTTCAATCACGAGAAGTAATTGATTAGTAGTAGTTGTGTGTGTTGTGAAGAGTGTAAAATGAATTTTCGTTGTTAGTCGCAGTGATCTTATTAACAAGATACGAGAGAACAAAAATCAGTCTCGCGCGCGTCAAGGAAAGTTTGTGGTAACATATCTCCTTAACAAATTCCAATTAAATGTTGACGACAGTGTAGAAAAAAAAAGTCCTCTCGGCACGCCGGAAGGCGGAGGTAGATTTCACCGGACAAACTTGGGGATAGGCGAAAATAGGCAGAATATGCAGATTTTCGTAGAAGGATCAGACCTCATTTAATGCGAGAAGGTATTTTATAATTGGAGCTTAATTAACTTTGTTTTTCGTCATTTTATGCTTATTTTAAACATTTTATTGTCTTATGGGAACGGTAACCTTCTTGTCATTTGGGGTCCATTTTTATACTTGTGGTCACACTGTCCTTATGCTAGGTTTCGACACTGATGTGCAACTATGTAACGGTCTGTTACTTCTTCACGCAAAATTATATCTACTGCAGAGA
The DNA here is from genome assembly GCA_946902985.2 of Meconema thalassinum. NCBI lineage: Eukaryota > Metazoa > Arthropoda > Insecta > Orthoptera > Tettigoniidae > Meconema > Meconema thalassinum. The sequence continues at coordinate 123,952,823 of OX336395.1, forward strand.
TTTTGGTTGGTTCCTCAGTTTAGGGGCTGCGACAACGCGGTCATGTAACCCCGTGTACTTTGGGATGGCTGTATTAGTCTGTAATTCAGGTAAGGACTGCAGACGGTCAATTTCAAGCAGTAGTTACTAATGTTGCTACCAGGTACTACCGTCAACGACACCTAGCTGTGAACTTGGCTACTAGATGCCACCGCAACCAGCAACTCGCAACGAACGTTGGAACTTCCCCTCCAAAGGAAAGCATACTGAGGGATTTTTGGCGCTCTTAGAAAATCCGACGACTTCGGCCGGCTTTGAACTCGCGACCTTGGGCATAAACATTCAGCATGCTACCAGTTACGTCACCGAAGCCGCTTCACACTTAGATGGAAATCTGAATCTGATCTCGTGCAAGTGCGTTATCTTGGCAACGTCTGATGGCTCATCCCTCATCAATTTAGTAGTGTTGCCATGGCAACCACTGATAGGTCTTGGCATTTTCTTATAATTCCGAAATTATTTTTCTCATCCCTTGGCATAATGGTGGGTTATATCAAAAATTCTTTCAGACAAAAGTTTTAGGTAATTATTATGGGAATATTGTCCATTTTGTACGGTTTTGATATTGTGCCTATTAAGAGAGATATGATTAATGTTTCCCGAAAAACCCACTTTTTCCCACCCCTTTGGTCAATGGTTGGTGCTATAAAAAAAACTCTTCAAACATACATTTTTGGGCTTTATCCGACACATAGTATGAATGTTGAACGGATTCGATATTTCACATATTAAGAGAGTTATAGCAATATTTCACTTTTTCGAAAAAAAAAGCCCCCCATTTTCACCCCCCAACGACCGATTTAGCCCAGTAACGAACTCGACCGAGATTTTGTAGGTATACGTATTCGGTAAAAAATTCAAAGTGATTGGTACAAAATTACGGCAGTTATCGTGTCCACAATAAACTGATATACATATACATACATAAATTATATATAACTTTTGAACTGACGGTGGTTTTGGGGCCTGGGGATGTGAAACGCGAAGATATGTCGAAATTTTCCGGAAGTCGAAACATGGTACCCATTGCAATAGTTAGCTTTCTAACGAAATCTACCTCTGGTTGGTTCCTCAGTTTAGGGGCTGCGACAACGCGGTCATCTAACCCCGTGTACTTTGGGTGAGTGTAGAATCTGTCTGATACACGGTGTGAATTGTAATGGCTGTATTAGTCTTAATTCATGTAAGTACTGCAGACGGTCAATTTCAAGCAGTAGTTCCTAATGTTGCTACCAGGTACAACCGTCAACGACACCTAGCTGTGAACTTGGCTACTAGATGCCACCCCAACCATCAACTCGCAACGAACGTTGGAACTTCCCCTCCAAAGGAAAGCATACTGAGGGATTCTAGTGCTCTTAGAAAATCCGACGACTTCGGCCGGCTTTGAAACCGCGACATTGGGCATAGACATTCAGCATGCTACCAGTTACGTCACCGAAGCCGCTTCCCACTTTATCAGGCGGCTTTGGTGGCGTAGTCGGTAACATGCTGAGCTTCTATGCCCAAGATACCGGGTTCAAACCCGGCCGAAGCCGTCGGATTTTTTAAGAGCGTTAAATATCCCTCAGTATGCCTTCCTTCGGAGGGGAAGTAAAGCCGGCGGTCCCATGTCATAGATTTATGGCATGTTAAAGATCCTTCCACTAATTGCACCTGTGTGAAGCTAAATTGGATAGGTTAAGAATGTATACAACGCTCTTAGGTTTCTATGTTCGTTGCCAAGAGCCGACTGCGGCGGCGTCTAGTAGCTCAGTTCTGAACTTGGCCTCGTAGTCGTTGACAGTGGCGCTTGGCGGCAAAAGTAGGAACTATCTGAAAAATTGTTAGTTGCAGTACTTAAATTAACAAACAGATAACACACACTAATACAGTCATCACAATTAACACCGGTTATCAGACAGATTCTACACACACCCAAAGTACACGGGGCTACATGACCGCGTTGTCGCAGCCCCTAAACTTAAGAACCAACCAACCAACCACTTAATCAGATGGAAATACTGAATCTGATCTCGTGCAAGTGCGTTGTCATGGCAACGTCTGATGGTCCATGCCTCATCAATTTAGTAGTGTTGCCATGGCAACCACTGATAGCTCTTGGCATTTTCTTATAATTCCGAAATCATTTTTCTCGTCCCTTGGCGTAATGGTGGGTCATATCAAAAATTCTTTCAGACAAAAGTTTTAGGTAATTATTAGGGGAATATTGTCCATTTTGTACGGTTTTGATATTGTGCCTATTAAGAGAGATATGATTAATGTTTCCCGAAAAACCCACTTTTTTCCACCCCTTTGGTCAATGGTTGGTGCTATCAAAAATCTTATTTGACATAAATTTTTGGCACTTATCCGACACATATTATGAACTTTGAATGGATTCGATATTGCACGTATTAAGAGAGTTATAGCGAAATTTCACTTTTTGGAAAAAAGCCCCCCATTTTCACCCCCTTCGACCGATTTAGCCCAGTAACGAACTCGACCGAGATTTTATAGGTATACATCTTCGGTAAAAAATTCGAAGTAATTGGTGCAAAATTACGGCAGTTATCGTGTCCACAAGAAACTGATATACATATATATATATATACATAAATTATATATAAACTTTTGAACTGACGGTGGTTTTGGGGTCTGGGGGATGTGAAACGCGAAGATATGTCGAAATTTTCCGGAAGTCGAAACATGGGACCCATTGCAATAGTTAGCTTTCTAATGAAATCTACCTAACAGTGTATAATAATATCAGATCCTTTTCTTTTTGCCGTATGTTGACCGGTGGAGAAAGTGTAACTTCTTAGAACATGCTTTTTTTGAAGAAATATTCAGACTGGTTGAAAATAGAAATTGTGATATCAATTCCGAGCATTCCTGGCTCCGCAAAATCAGTAGATCGAGGTCGTCCTCCAAAAGAATTTCAAAAGCTAACGGAGAGAAGCAAAATAAGGAAAATTAAAGACCTAAGGGAGAGTGCCACTTCATCGGAGCTTGCCTATGCGACCGTTATGAATTTAAGGGCAGAGGGAGACGATTCATCAGCCAAGCTAAAAAGAAGCTACCACGACTACACCAACAAAGGGCAAACGAATGGTGCGAAATTTTCAGAAATGAAAAATCTACATAAATGGCACAAAAGCTCGTCGACAATTTACAACTTGAGTTTGGAATTTCAGTTCCACACGACCACTTTCGATTTTTTGAATGTCTCCTGCATGTTTCGTACCGCCTGTGTTTTAAAAAGTGGAAAGTGAGCGTGAAAGATGGTAATCGAGACTTATTCGAAAGAAAGAAAAAATTGTACAAGACTCATTCAGAACGAGATTAGGTCTTCTAGTTGATATTCCGAAGCCCGGATATGGAACAACCAGTGATGGCAACACTGCCCGAAGGTTTTTTGATCAACCTCAAGTAGCATCCGAAATAACAGGGGTAGACTGTGAGTTAATAACTCGTTTTGGAATAATTTTAAAAGCAATTTCCTCTGGTCATGAAATGTATAGTTCAGAGTTCAATTCCTACTGCTGCGAAACAGCAAGCTTATACTGTATGTACGGCTATATCCGTGGTGTTACATGCCTCTAACACTCCATAAAATACTTATCCATGGATCTTTCATTATAGAAGCAGCTATTTTGCCGATTGGAGAACTTTCAGAAGAGGTCATAGAGTCTAGAAACCAAGACGTAAGAAAATATAGAGAAGACCATACCAGAAAATCCTCAAGAATTTCCAATAATTTTGACTTGTTCCATAGACTATTGCTAAGCTCTGATCCAGTAATCTCAAGCACGGGAAGTCTACCGAAGAAGAAATGAAGACAGTTGCCTCAGGAGGTGTGTAATTTATTGTCAATACCCGAGGACGAGACGGAGCAGGAAGGGGAAGAAGAAGAAGTCGACTCATCCGAATCAGAGGATGAATAAGTAAGTAATTTAATGTACTAAGACAAATTTACCTAATAGTAACATCTAATTTAAAGTTTTATACAAAAGTATTTCATTTCATTTAGCGGAAAATATTTTTGTCCGCTTTTTTTCAAATCCGGACCACTGTGCGTCGTGGTGATAGGCAACCTCTTCAATACCCCTGTCATAATTACTGCATTGGGGCAGGCGTGATTTTTGCCGCAATGCTCAAGAGTTGAAGAGGTTGCCTATCACCTCAACGTTGGACCGAGTCATCTAACCACGTTTTAGGTGCCCAAACCATTCAAAACCTTGTGTACGGCTCATAGCATCCTCCTTGAAAGCCGGTTGGAGCATTTGGTAAACTTCTGTAGCCGATTTTTCAACCGGAAAACACAATTTCAAACACACTCTTTGTTCTTTTAAATCTGCCATAACGACCTTCACAGGCGGAATACGAGAACAAAGTTCCGTGAAGAACTATACAGCCTATTTTCGTATATCCTACTTTTGTTAATTGCCTCTATCAACATACAAAATTTCAGTTTGATTGCTGTAATACAGGCTGTTCCAAATCCATGAGTTTGAGTATGCGTACACGCGAGTACTCAGCAGTAAGGCTCGTAGCACGGTTGAAGAGGGACTGGGGGTGAGAGCCATTAAGTCACTGGGCGAAGGTCATAGCACAAGTCTGAGTTTCCTGCCAGTCTTGATGTATCCACCGCGAAGTGACGGCAGCCCCCTGAACCATTTTGACCTATTTTAATTTACGCCCCTTTACTTTTCAATCTCTCGTGCTGATTATGGGGATTGTTCTCTCTTCTTCTCGGTTATTACTGGCCAGAATAACTGAGCAGATCAGTGGACATTTCTATAATTATTGCTGATCAGGTTTGTTATAGTAACTCGTTACTATACCGAATCGTGATTAGTGGCCCCTCTCTTTTCTGTATCCATGCTTCTCTGTTACTAGGGACAACTCCTTGTTTGTCTCTGGGCAGTCTTCAGTTTGATTTAATGTAGAATTTACGTGTTTTTTCTTGAACTCCCGTTTTCGGGATGCCGTGCTCCCTTTTTCTTTTTATATATTGTTATTCTTTGCCTTTGAGAGGTGCGCGTACTGACGTAACTTAACTAAATTTTCGTTTCTGTTATCGTAATTCTGTGATGTTTGCTTCACTCCGATTCCATCAAGGTAAGGTCTCGACTTACTTCCTTTTGCATGTGTGTGTGAATCTTTTGTGGAATACTATGATGTTTCACCTAGTATAGTATGTCCACCGTGTGTATGTTTGTTTTCTTTGAGTGCTTTTTCGTTACCTTTACCTTCCCCTTTTGTCTCGCTTGTATTTTGTGTGTGTTATGGTTATTGGCTTACTGTGCGGTTTTCATCTTCCCGGGGTCAATTGGTCCCGCGTTCGTGCGACGGGCTTGTTCGCTCAGGGACGCAATTATGACCCACGATTTCACCGATCGCTATCTGTCTGACGGTGGGCTTGTGGACATAGGATTTGGTTGCGACCTCCCTATTGTACCCGGGTCCACTTATGATATCTAGATCGGGTGGTCACAACTTCCATCTTCGTGGTTTCCTTGCCCCAAGTAAGGCCTATGCCGTACACCACATATACTTTCCTTTACCTTTGTTCCTTTATTACATATGATTGCGTCTTTTCTCACGCAAATCTTTGTGTCTACCTAATTCCCCCTTTATCGTACGTATTTAGGATTGCGTCTTTTCTCACGCAAGTCTTTGTGTCTACCTAATTCCCCTTTATCGTAATCTTCCTCCACTGCACTCAGCTTGTTTCCTATTTCCTTACCGTAACCTATCTTGATGGATTTTACTTATTTATTGCTGTACGTTACCCATCTGGTATTTATTTTAATAGTCTGTTGCTTTGTTGCCTCATGTTTAGTTCACTTACGTCAGTCCTACGTGTACTTACTCTTTTAACCTTTGTCCCTCTTAAGACCCCCCACTTTCTCTGTATCTTCTGGGCTATACGGGATATCGTTCACTTCTTTGTCGGTACGCCCATTTTCCTGACTCCCTTGTCTAGCCTCTTAATCTTTTTATTTTCCCAATTTAACCTTGCACTGTACGTGCATACATTTCCCTTAATGAATCCCTCTCTTCCTCTTATGTCCATGACATAAACGTCATGATCATTCATCCTTTATCTTACCGTAACTTCTTTTTTTATTACCTAACTTCTAGCAATACCTGTTATTTTCTTATTGATCAATACACTACCTCTCTATTGTATCTGCGCGGTGTCTGAGTACTGTCTTTCGTCTGATGTTTGGATCGTTATGCTATGCTATTTCCTTTGGTTCTAGGCTAGGCCCATGGTCCATTATAAGTACGGCATCGTATTGAACTTGCATTCACTGCCATGTGAATGTACGTTCAGTCCACGCCTCTGGTACATTTCTCTCCCTCTTGATCTACCATTATTCTGGTCATATTTCATCTTCCCCTAGTCCTATTACATGGGCCCAGCGCAGGACTAAGGCGCACGTTTCCACTGCTGCTTCAACAACAAGAAATGTAAGACCGTTTCAATGGTAGCAGAGCGTGGTTTCTGTATGAAACTGTCTCTCTATACGTAACTACACCTAATTTCAAATCTGAAATGAAATAGGACATCTACCTAGGCCTATAAATACGTCCATCTGTTTGTGTAAGTTGGCAAGAGGCAACTATATCGTTTGTATTTTGTTTCTCATGTGTCGAGAATTGAAAGATTGAAGCAGATTTTTGAGAAGAAAACAATCGAAAAGACATTAAAATAAGATCACCAAGATTTTATGCAAGTGATACCCATATCCCTTTGTTTACAATATTGGCATGGTTCACCCACCTCAGCAGAGCTGTATTGCATGTTACAGGTTTACTCACAGAAGGCGGCGAGTACTCTGCTGCTCACGGGCGAGCTGCTCGGCTGGAACAGCCTGCTGTAATAGATTCGTAGATATTGAGAACCGTCTAAATATTCCGGATGGTCACCTTGTTGGATTTCTATATAATATGTAGGTCTTAGAGTAATGCACTATTACATGAAGATTATTGTGTATGTATAGTATTCAAACATCAATCGCATGATTAGGACACAAGAAATAAAAACGGGATTTTAAAATTTCGCACCGCTGCCATCTTGTGGTTATGAATACAATTGAAATGAATTTGATACCAGTGGATTAAATAATGTATATGCATTTACCGTGCCAAGTTTCACTGCGCTTGGATGCTTAAATCGCGAGAAACGTCCATTTGAATATTTATATTTCGCGTCGCCGCCGTGTTGAATTTGTGCCCATCAGGTTATTGAAATTCCCATAGGTGAACTAATGTTCATAGCCTCTATCACCATTCTAAATTTCAGTTTCATAGCCGTTTTAGATGAGTAGATATTGAGAACAGTCTAAATATTTCGGATGGTCGCCATGTTGGATTTTTATATATGTAGGCCATGGAGTTATATACTATTAGATGACGATTATTTCATAGGTTCATTTTTCATAAGTTGACTTCGATTGCATGATTAGTACACAAGAACTAAAAACTTAATTTTAAAATTTCGCACAGCCGCCATCTCGAGGTTGTGTAAACAATAGAACCAAATTAGATGCCAGTGCATTTCAATGTGTATAAACATTTACTATACCATATTTCACTAATCTCAGGTGATTAAATCGCGAGAAAAGTCTTACTTAAATGTTTCAACTTCGCTTGGCCGCCATGTTAGTTTCGTAGTCAACAGATTTTTGAAAGTTACACAGATGAACTTCTAGTAGTGCCCTCCGTCACCGTACAAAATTTCAGGGTGATGTCAGTAATAGTTTCGTAGATATAGAATGCCAGTGAAAAATTTCGCACAGTCGCCATGTGGGATTGGTGAGACTTAATAAAATTTGAAGGGCACGGTTGAGATCGGCCAAAATGGTCCTATGAGCTCACTGAGTTTCATTGTAATTGCTCAAGCAGTATAGATTTTATTATGGGGAGTGGGGGGGGGGGGGCGACTACGACGACACGCATACACGCACACACACGGACAAAAGGTGATCTAATAAGCCTATTGTTTCATAAATGAAAATAGGCTAAAAACAACATTGCGATCAAACGGTCACATGCAAACTGACACGGTCAGGGCAGTTGTTTCACGAAGGTGTCTATTAACCCCATCTAGTGGGAGAACTTTCTACTACGTCCACGAATGGCAGCGCGCTCTCAGTCCGGTTTCTTTTGGATCCACCCTCGTAAGGGGATAAAGGGGCAAATAACATCGCTGTTCGGCCCCGTAAAATTACAAACTATTAGCCTTTCAAGATATGAGTGCCAGTGACCGAGGTGAGAACTAATTAGGCAAACACATTAACCATACAGTATTGAAAAGTGCGTTGATTGTACGTATTAGCTTCAATAAGTAATTAAATTCGCTTTGAACACATGTTAATGCTTAAAATGTTTTCTTCTTTATTGTTGAAACATGTTTTCGGCCCTTCAGTGGGCCCTTCGTCAGCTTGGTTACTTAGCTTAACACTGCATTAGGTGTTTGATGAACAGAATTACAATATAACTTAACATCATTTTGGAATGGACGTCAGTAGTAGGGCTAAGCCGGTCCTGGACAGATTTCAAGGTCATCCATGGTTTCTCGTGGTCACGTGCCCCCCCCCAGGCGTTCCCTGGGGGGCTTGGGGGAGGGGGGGAGGGGAGGGGAGGGGAAGGTCTGGCTTGGAAGCAGACCCAGTTGTTAGCCGACCTGTGTTGGCCAGCCAACTGACTGAGCTGGCTGGTGTGCATTGCCTATATAGCTTGTGGATGGAAGTGGGGGAAGGGACCGGTTCGGGCGACTGTCGAAGGTAGTCGAATGTGACCGAGTGTAACTTAGAGTAGTAGAACAATGCGATGGCCGGGGCTGTAGGTATCAATCAATAAAGACCTAATAATAATAATAAATATTCCATTAAGCATGGTTACGAATATGAATAATACGAAATACTAAATGTCCCCTAGAGATCTATGTATGGTAAAAATGTAGAGGTATATGGACTGTTGTTAACCCATGACGAGCTGTCGTGTGAGGGATTCGAACCCTCGCTTCCTGTTGAGGACATTCGAGGGGCGCTGTTTGTGAGGCCCCCTGTGTGAATGGGGTATACTTATGTTCGATGCTTGTGAGACCCTGATATAATAACGTGAGAGCAACTACACATTCTCACTGGTTGTGGAGCTCCATGACGACTAGCTACTTGTGAGGGCGCTGTTTGTGAGGCCCCCTGTGTGAATGGGGTATACTTATGTTCGATGCTTGTGAGACCCTGATATAATAACGTGAGAGCAACTACACATTCTCACTGGTTGTGGAGCTCCATGACGACTAGCTACTTGTGAGGGCGCTGTTTGTGAGGCCCCCTGTGTGAATGGGGTATACTTATGTTCGATGCTTGTGAGACCCTGATATAATAACGTGAGAGCAACTACACATTCTCACTGGTTGTGGAGCTCCATGACGACTAGCTACTTGTGGGAGCGCTGTTTGTGCGGCCCCTGTAACATCTCAGTTCGAAAATAATTCATCTCTTAATTTAGAAACTGGAGCATGTTGCTAAATATGGGCACCACGCCCTACGCGCAAGCCTCTATATGTAAGGAGTGACCGCGTTTAAGCTGATCATTTGCAAGTGTGGTGTACGCCTACAAGCAACAACGTTTGGTGAGTACTATCAAATATATAACAAAACATATAATGAATTTCGTACAACATCTACATCTATATTTTATCATATCACACAACTCAATTTGACTACAAACTTAAACATCGCGGTTATCAGTCCTATGTAGGTTAACGCGGTTAATCATCTGTGTTCGGTTATACTATGGACTACATGGTCATCAAGCCTGTATACTGGAGATGTGTATGTGTGTGTGTGTGTGTTGAATAATCATGGGGGAGGAGTGAAGCATCGCGGTTATCAGTCCCATGTAGGTTAACGTGGTTAATCATCTTTGTTCGGTTATACTAAGGACAATATGGTCATCAAACCTGTATACTGGAGATGTGTGTGTGTTGTATGATCATCAATTACACGGCCGAACTTCCCCTGGGTTCTTTGACATGTCGACATTGACATGCGTGTCGTAATTTTTGCCGCCTTTCAAAAATCACTTACCACGGCTAAGAGCTAACCTGCAAGCTTGGGGTTGATAGTCCGACACAATAACCACTCACGCACCGTGGCAAGCTATCAATCAATCAATAATTATCTCATAATAATAAATATTCCATTTAGCAACTACACGACCGAATTCCCCCTGGGTTCTTTGACATGTCGACATTGACATGCGTGTCGTAATTTTTGCCGCCTTTCAAAAATCACTTACCACGGCTAAGAGCTAACCTGCAAGCTTGGGGTTGATAGTCCGACACAATAACCACTCACGCACCGTGGCAAGCTATCAATCAATCAATAATTATCTCATAATAATAAATATTCCATTTAGCAACTACACGACCGAATTCCCCCTGGGTTCTTTGACATGTCGACATTGACATGCGTGTCGTAATTTTTGCCGCCTTTCAAAAATCACTTACCACGGCTAAGAGCTAACCTGCAAGCTTGGGGTTGATAGTCCGACACAATAACCACTCACGCACCGTGGCAAGCTATCAATCAATCAATAATTATCTCATAATAATAAATATTCCATTTAGCAACTACACGACCGAATTCCCCCTGGGTTCTTTGACATGTCGACATTGACATGCGTGTCGTAATTTTTGCCGCCTTTCAAAAATCACTTACCACGGCTAAGAGCTAACCTGCAAGCTTGGGGTTGATAGTCCGACACAATAACCACTCACGCACCGTGGCAAGCTATCAATCAATCAATAATTATCTCATAATAATAAATATTCCATTTAGCAACTACACGACCGAATTCCCCCTGGGTTCTTTGACATGTCGACATTGACATGCGTGTCGTAATTTTTGCCGCCTTTCAAAAATCACTTACCACGGCTAAGAGCTAACCTGCAAGCTTGGGGTTGATAGTCCGACACAATAACCACTCACGCACCGTGGCAAGCTATCAATCAATCAATCAATCAATAATTATCTCATAATAATAAATATTCCATTTAGCAACTACACGACCGAATTCCCCCTGGGTTCTTTGACATGTCGACATTGACATGCGTGTCGTAATTTTTGCCGCCTTTCAAAAATCACTTACCACGGCTAAGAGCTAACCTGCAAGCTTGGGGTTGATAGTCCGACACAATAACCACTCACGCACCGTGGCAAGCTATCAATCAATCAATAATTATCTCATAATAATAAATATTTCATTTAGCAACTATACGACCGAACTCCCCGCCTGTGACATCATCCACGGTCTCAGGACGTGGCGGTCATCTTGCACATTAGCCACTGCTCCAGCTCTGACTGTCCCTCCATAAGAATAACAGAGAGTAGTTGCGCGAGGCGGCCATCTTGCACATTAGCTCCTGCGATAGCTTCGGTCTATTATACTTACCATCTAAACATCTAGTAAGGAAATAGCAAGGTTTGATGATTATATAGGACTTGAAAATAAATTAAACAAAAGGACAATACATACTATTTCTTTATTTACAATATTTGACATACACATAGACATGTTTTGATTCACAGATAATAGCGAACACACATGAAGAACAAAACTGTATTGGTTTACTCATTAAGGGCGTAATGGCCCCATGGCAAGCTTGTGAGGTGATCATTTACCCATGAACGTTTATCATCAAACAAAAGCAACGAGCGTCGCATTTGCTCGACAAGAAACACTTCATGGGTACGGGACGTTAGACGTGCCTGTTTCGCATACTGTTCAGTGGGATTATATAATGCCTCACGATAACGAGCCATACATAACGTTCGGATGACACTAGAGCGGACCCCCTTGGCTCGACTGACATGTCTTGAACTGTCGCAAGTATAGCAGTACATTTTTGATGCAAGACCTAAAAATTCTGTCATCACATCGACGCCACATTCATCTTTCATGAGCCCCATAACTTTATTGTTTTGAGGTAACAAGCCAAAGATGTTACCATCAGGAAAAGAGGACGTATCGAAATGCTCAGGATGGTCACGCATCACCTGATAAACGTCTATTGCTTTAACCTGATATATGTAACTATCGGTATCAGTGTAAACAAGATGAACATCCTTAAAATAGCGACGAGCAAACCCATAATGAAAGTCATACATGGTTAATTTTGAAAACTCCAAAATAGTCATCCCTAAATAAATAGGTTTATTGTAAAGAATTTCAACCTTTCCTAATTCGACGGTAGCCAATGTATCAGTAATAATTTTCATGGTTTTAAAATGGGGCTTGGCAACATATTTCCGAGCTCCATACCTACCTTCCCACGAATTAACTAAATGGATGGACCGGTGTTTGCGTACATTTTCAAACGTTTTTCCGTATGCTGCATTATTCATCAATTTAAAAAAATTAATTTCAAAAGGTTGGGTAGCACGCTGCCGATGGTGAGTATTCAGGTCCATGTAAGGCTTCAACCACGCCTTTTGTGTAAACGATACAATACGATGGATCTTACTCAACACGAGTCCATACGTTAAGCATTGTAAAAGCACTTGGATGTGAATCACATACCTTGTTTTAGGAAGAAGCGTTCCCAGTAACTTTGGATGTTTTGAGCTCGAATTTGGAGGAATCCTACGCTCGACACAGAACGGTAAATCAGCGTGATCGTCATGCACATGTGCAGGGTATTGTATATCCACTTCCAGGACAAAGCCAATTTCTTTTTGACGAGCAGCGGTGAACACGTCAAAGCGTTCGATTTCCTCGTTACTGAGCCAAACAAAATCTTTATACGGGAGGGGTTGACTCATAGCATAGCCGTATAAATTATTTATATCGTAGTGTGTTAAATAGGAAATGGGCTGCTGAGCATTATACGTTGACATGTAAGGATGATTGGCATGGACATGTCTCTGAACAAGGGAAACAAATCCTCCACGAATACCCTTTTCAAAAAATAATAACATGTCAATATCTACAAGTAAATCCAACTCGATACCTGTGTACAACAACATGGCATCCCATGATAAACCCGGTGCTGTATAATAGTGACACGGGTCCAGCTTGTAAATCTGTATACACATGCGACGGAATTTTTCAAAAATATCCGTTAATAGCAAGGTATCCACAGTGAGATACAGATCAGCATATTCACCTAGGGTGGTACAACCAAAGGTATCCCACACGTTGCAGGCGTGGATATAATCGGTATCAGTAATGGTAGTATTATGCAACGTGCTAAAAAATGCATCCTGTGGAGGTAAATGCGTTTCGTCCAAGGAAGACCAACTGTTGGTATATTCATAAGGATAAACGCCCTTCCGGATGCAAAGTTTGAATTTAGCATCATCCGAAAAATGGTTTCGTGTAAAGTGCAATTCATCGGGTGAAATGCCCTTGACCAAGGCTTCTAACGAAGAGGCTATAAATCGATAGGAATCGAGAAACCGAAGTGATATACCCTGGTAATGTATAGAAAAGGAGATAAACCGCTCATGATTTTGCGGAATAATGGAAAAATGTTCCTTGTCTAATGTGGCAAACTCACGAATAATAAAGTGGGAGTCAAAATTGGTGAGACCGTGAAAAAAGACGGGTATATACTTTGCTGCACGAAACGTTAAATTACACGTGTCGTGTGCAGCTCCTCGATAGACGCCCGTGTAATGACAATGGTCGCGCACTTTAATGTCGTCAGGTAAAATAGGCTTCTGACAAATATGACACGTTGTTGCCGTATCATGATGTATCATTTCGTCTAGCGTCATCTGTATGGGCTTGGGAATTTGAAGAAGCTGATGGACATGCTCAGCTAACTGTTTCAGTTCCTGTAACAACCACTGAATACAGGTAGGTCCTCGAAACAATTTGAAATAGGATTGACTTGGATCATAGGAACAAACAACTTGAAAGGCCACAGAAAACGGAGTATGTCTTTGAATAGCATCTGTGTATGAGGAAGACGGATTCGGTGGACACCGCTGAATGGGGGTAGTTAGAGTTTCAATGTCTGCATACACAGTATAGGCTACTGGATCCATGCGATGGAAGTTTTTGAATTTCATTTTTGCCTCTTTCGGTTTTGGAAATGTAATTTTAACTGCTGGCTGAGTAGAACAATCCACTGTGTGGCTATCCAGCTTGATCTGCGTTGAAAAGTACTGCAAACACCGTTCACAAATAAATGTTTTATGGTGTCTAGATGAAAGTTGACCTCCAACAAGCTTGGAGAGGTTTTTAATTAAACAATAGTGACTTGTTTGCTCGTTAGAAATGTATAATAAATTTATATGGTGTACCTTCTGCTGCTGCGTACAATAAAGCGGTCCAATAACCGTATTCTTATCAAGACCATAAATCATAAAGGAAAAATGAGGATTAAGACTTTCAAATTTAGCCATAGAGGTAAGTTCCATAGGAAATGAAATAGTTGCAAAGTTGAGCGTGGAGAGTAACCTGTTAAACATGACCGTGTATGAGGATGTTAAACTAACATGACGTTGAACAGGGGCTAGAAATGCAGCCACGCACCACAAAAAGCAATAGTCATCCTCATTTTGAATGTTGAGAACGGCTTTTCTACGTTGAACAGGAAGAGGAAGTGGAAAATATAGAGAACCTGAATTTAAGGGATCAAAGCAACATACATTGACTTGTAGAAACGGGATGACCTCGAGCGATTTTCCACTTTCACCTTCAAGAAAGGCGTCAAACTTAGACACCAAAGCGTCAACGACATGTTCGTTATACCAAGCTTCCCTGTCATCCGTCCGATAACATGGTCTCATTTTTGTTGTCAAATAAATGGTTTCCCGTTTTTCATCTCCACTGACTTTAAAAAATACAAAGGTACACGCTAATTCTGTGTTCACCTTTAATGCTGTGAAGCGCATAAAAAGAGTGATAAATTGTAATAAAAAAACGGGTAAACATGCTTGTAAAAACAATTTTGGATGTAAAATTTTGTTGACATTGTATATTCGTCCACTGCACAGTCGTGTTTGAAAGCAGTCACGAACATTTTCCCAAACAAGTGGCACCATGAGGTTATTTTCTAATAAACACTTACAATAATAGTCAACTGCTATTTCTCTGGTATTAAATGGTTTTGTTAGAGGTGGAACAGCGAGGCCATCTGCTCATACACGATGTGACAAAGAGTTAAATGTTATCCGCTTCAAAGAGGACTAGGCATGCATTATTGTGCATGCCTAAATACTTCAATACCAAGGGGCGTGAATTTAACGTTGCCAGCGTCTCGTTGGATATGCTGGCAAATCGACTTGGTAGAAACACCATAAACTCTTGGCAGTGACAAAGAAGTCTGGTGCCGAATCGTGTCTCAATTCTCTGCAGACTCTCTACAGGGAACGGCTGGTTAACTGGGAGATCCCTTAGTCTTCTTGTTTCCAACCCAGCCTGGGCCCCTATTTTGTTTAACTGTTGGAGAGCATCCATGTTAACTATAAAAAAAGATAGCCCCCATATAGTCTATAATCATCTACTAACTGTTGAATAATGATAAGAAAACACAAAACGTTAACTCACCTTGTACAGAGCAGAACGATGTTCACGCCAAAAGAGACTTGATGCAAGTGAGATTGGGTGCGACCCTTACACCTGTATATATAACAGATTCGTGGGTGTGCTCACCAGTGTGGAAGGGGGTATAATTATAACAAAGTTATTTACTGCAACCCGACCGCTACTATGTATGGGCACCGTGCTCTACAGTGTGGAAGGGGGATATCATTTTAACAAAGTTATTTACTGCAACCCGAACGCTACTATGTATGGGCACCGTGCTCTACAGTGCAGAAGGGGATATAATTATAACAAAGTTATTTACTACAACCCGACCGCTACTATGTATGGGGCACCGTGCTCTACGTGCAACATGGCGACCGAAGGTTACATTACCGTCTTTGGTGACTATGAGATATTGATAGCGCGGAAGTAATTCATCATCTTCACTTAGTAACTGGAGCTGTAAGCGTCCGAAGGACCGCTACTATGTATGGACACCGTGCTCTACGCGCAAGTCCCTATATAAATGGAGTGAAGCCGGTTTGAGCTGATTATTCGCTAGTGTGGTGTGCTAGGAAACAACCAAGAAAGATTTTGCTGCAAAATATATATATTTCTTGTGTGAGTGTTGTGGAATAACTAATTCGTTTTTATCTTTTACTGGTACGCATTCAAGCAACAACGTTTGGTGAGTACTATGGCTAACCAATCTGAAACTTTTAGACAACACTTTTCTGACCCAAGTCACTGGATATATGCAACAAAACATGGTCATCGCAGTCAAATATATAACAAAACATATAATGAATTTCGTACTACATCTACATACACTAACTACTTGAACAGTACCTTCAAAGAATGGCCATTAAACTATATTTTATCACATCACACAACTCGATTTGACTACCAACTTCATTATTCTATGGGGCAAGACACCATCATTTTCCCACGACAATTCAATGAGTTACAGTGTGTGACGTACATTAACGACTACCACATTCCTGACACAAATGACACGTACGAAAATAGTGACGGTGAAATTGACTACATTAATTGTCACAAGTTGTGTTTAAAATGTTTTGTTTTATGCTATGGATTAGACCTTGCTATGGAAGATGAAGATCCAGATAGTAACAACACTGACGACACGCTTCCCCTCCCTAATAATATTCACAGTCAAAGTTATTTTGTAAAACATAAAAATTGGAAGTATCTCTTAGACGACTTGAATGAGGAGGACATATATTGGTGCCATAAATGTACAAAACCAAAATTTGTTACAAGATGTGTATTCCCAGATGGAAGTAAAACGGATATAATATATCCAAACACTAATGATTACTTATATTCTTCATACATTTACTCAGTTGGTCAAGTTACTTTACATCCTACAAACCAACTAACATCTCTCAGAAGTAGATATCATCCCTACTAAAAGGTAAGTTATATTTATTGTATGCCAGATTTACCACAAACCTTCCAAACTCAAATTGCAATAGCTTTTTCTCTAGAATGGAATTTCGTTCCAGTGTAAACAACAACCTCGCGGGAGATGATATAGAAGAAGAGGCAGTAACAACGCCTACGCTTGCCACTAGTTTTACTTCAGTGAGGAGTCCTGCTCATCAAGATACCATCCCCATCGCAACACCATACACATCACAACACCATTCACATCGCAACAACATAAAATCTTATATATAGCTTTTTGATTACTATGAGTTTTTTTAATAAACAAAAAAAAGTTTGACTTTTGAGTTTTTGATTTAACTATTGGTTACATGCATGCTATCCCAAGTATGAGTTAGAAAAAAAAACATATATTTTAGTTCATTTCTTTATTAGCATCGTTTGCACATCAACATGTTACCACTTGTTTAACATAAGGTAAGAATAGTGTAGAGTTTATTTTTGCTTTGTTCTTGGTCCTTTCATATGTTTTGTTTGTAAACGTCCACCACTCAACACGAGCTTCCCCTTCATAGCACCTGCTACCACAAGGGCCGCCATTTTTTCTGCAACAGATGCAGAAGGTGACGTCACACGTTCCATAGCCTTTCTCAAAAGTATCTGGTCGGCGACACGTCTTAGTTCAGAGATGTTGTTCTCACGCTTTGATGTTCTGTACGCTAGATCATGCTGCTTGCAAGCTGCGTCTAAAGCATTAATTCCAGGATCACCACGTGCCAGTCGAACGTCTAACTTTGTACCAGGGCCACAGTATTGATAACCAGGTAAGTGCAGCTCAAAGGGTAAAAGATCTATGACTTTGTCAATGAGACCATGACCAGTAGAGATCCGGCATATTTTTTCAGTCGGTGACGCACATGTTGATTCTTTTTCCGCTGCTGCGGAGGTTGCTTCTTTCTTACCATCACATCCGTGGAATGAAGACGCATAGTCGTTGCATGAGGTTTTATGTCCATGATACAGTTTAATTAACTGACACGTTCTACAATTTTGAACTGATGGCATTTTGGAAATGTACACTTGTTGATGATGTTCATAATCAGTGCACGGTTGAAGTTCACACAACACAGGATCCCGTGTCCAATCACTCGGCACACTATCCCAAATCTCCTTTACAGCATTTGACGCAACATAAAACAAAAACGCTTTAGGTAAAGCATTTAGTTCTTCTAGGGTAAAATTGTTCAGTTTTTTCTTACAAGCGAAATACTTAACAATAGCCCGTTCAATGGGGTTAGATTTTAAGCCTTCAATGGTAGCCATTATACACACAGACACGTCTGTATTAGACATACGTCTCTGTCTCACTGTTCTGGTCTGCATTCATGCACAAGGTTTTACACTCATTTTCCAGGTACCGACATGCATTGCGACTTAGCCAATCAAAGAGTTTCGATACGTGTAGGAGTGTCTTTTTTTGTACACGTTCACCAGGCTCATATAAGGTGTGTAGTGCAGGACATCCCATTTCGTGTAGATCGATGAGTTTACAAGTTGGAGAAACATACTGACGTAACCATTCCTTTTTTTCACCTCCTTTTACAAAAATAGTGTTGGCACCGAACAAATAGGCTTTTAATACAAACAGTAGATAGTTATAAGGAATGTTTCCTTGATTCCAGTTCAATCCTAAATGACGTTGCAGCCACTCGGTTTGTCTTCTATCCTCGTCCGACTGCATGTATAAGGGAAACGGTGGTTCAAAAGTGAAAGCACTTACTGTGGGCGTCCACATGGTTGTGCAATCTATAATTGCAACGTCCTTGAAAACAAACTTATTTTCATTGACTTTGAAGCCTTGCATATCGACAATCAATGTTCTAGACATGGTTACTGCTCGCGGATACACACTCCTTTCTTCACCAGTGCTTTCTGTCAACTAATCCATCTCTACCTATAGTCCTACTAGTTAAAAGGTTGGAAAAGGAACTGGGTTTGCTAAAGGGATAAAAACAACATAAAATGGCTTATACTACTTTATTTGCAAAAAGATCAGAACATTGTTTTTCAATCTTTTATCATAGGATTTAGTCCAGGGCTCTGCAGCCAAACTTCTATTTATACTCTGGTCACCATATTGGACAGCGGCTGATAATACACTTGCGTCTCGTGAACAATCAGGCAATAGGCTGTTGTTTTTTCTGGAATAACTACAGACGTTTCAAATTCTAACCGGATATCGATAGTTGTTTCCTTCATCGACTCCTCCAAATACGAACAGTCCATCACCACCAGAGGTGCTTTGGTTTTAAAGTCTTGCGGAGATAATAGCGGACATGCTTCTTTCTGATAATAGGAGGACTGAAAGTTTGTAAACATGTCGTAGAGCTTACCATATTTGTTCTTGGTAAAGTTTAAATCCATTCCTTCATAGGGGAAGGTAACTCCGTTCAGGAAGAGTCGTATATTTCGCAATTGGATGTGATCAAATTGTGATGCATCTTTATTCTGTTGATATTTGCGATCTGTTTGAAATCCAACCATGACGTAGAGAGGTCGCTCTGTGTACCGTGAGGTTTTTATAGACCAAGTATGTGTATCAGTGAGTGGTAATACCGGGTACTCATGCAGCTCCCAGCTTCTAAATTGTATGGGTAAAGCTGTATCCTTCTCCACAATCTTGAGCAGACTCAATTTTTTCTGGTCAGAGAGAGTCACGTGCGGTACTTTCCATAGAATTCGTTGCAATAAAATTTTTGAATCTATTGCAGCTCCATCAGCACCCTTCAGCGCATTATAATCGCTCCTATCTCGAACAAGAATCAGATCCTGTCTTGCGTTCACAACGACGCGCTTATGGTCCTCTGCAAAGCCTAATATTAATTTTAGGGGTAAATGACCGGTAAATGTACCATCATCATTAACCATCCAGTCGTTTGTCGAGTCAGGACACCAACCGGCCATACGAAACGCTTTACTCTCCTCACTTCCGTACGAGGGATAAAGTTTCATAGCGCTTGTTATACCAACATTTCGAGTCGTATCCACTTCGATTCCGTTGATGATGTAGCGAACCTCGGAAAACAAAAAGGCCAGCGCATGGTTAGCCAACTTTGACGTTGTCGGAATGGTACCATCTGATTTGGTGAGTTGACCTTCAATCTGGATGTAACTTTCATGGGGTAGGGTGTAGATATCTTGTTGATTAATGGTAATACGAATTTCGTCATTGTTATTTAGACCCTGAGTGTACGGTTGATAGGAATGGTGTTCAATTCTTACAATACCCTCCTGTACTTCGACCGGATTGATCACGTCGAGGATCGAATTCATGACGTACGGTGTAACCCAGTTGTTGTAAGATCTGCTTGTTGACACGTGTTAACCTGTACACGCGTTGAGAACAACTAACACCCACCCTCAATGGTGTTGTTGCTTTATACACTTGTTTCATGCTGGCTTCAGATACAATTTGTAGGTCACAGGTGTATGAGGGTCTAATTCGATGAGACGTTGGTTTCTATTCACTAGTCTCAAGGTAATATTCCTGATGTGGGTCACACTCACAGGGTGATAGAGCACCACCGATGGGTTTTCGCGGATGATATAACCACCAGGTGAAGTAACAATAAAATCATAAAGCGAATTCGAGGGATCTTGATTGGTGTAGACGTCTGTAATAATATTACACGTGACAGATATATGATGATCTTCAATTATTTTCACCGGTTGGTCAGACTTGTGTATCACGTTTGGTACTAACACTTGTGGTGAATAGCCTAGCAATGGACCAATTGAGTCTGGTTGTGCTTTAAAATCAATCCTAAAGGAAGAAAGAATACTGCAGCGATGTGTCACGTTGTTGGCTATGAGTTCAAACTTGCGTGTCCCGTCCAGAAATGCTTTTAGACTAAATTCCTTGGTGAGAGTTGTGTAGATGTGATCGTGAATATCATCTACGGTGTAGCTGCCAGACGGTAGAGTTAACACATAGTCATCGTAGTAAAACTTATCATTGACGTCTTCAATTATGTTGCAGATTCTATTATAGCCTTCAAACGAAACAAGTCCCAGCACGTAGGGTCGTTGTCCCAATTCAATTGGAGGATAAAAGTCAACAGTTACTTCGGCTCCTTGTCCGTGCACTGTAAACGCTCTACTTTCTGCCATTATACTGCTCACGTTACCACCTGCGCTGAGTCTTATATAGAAAGGTCAGACATAGGCGACCACAGTGTTGAGTGTTAAAAGTTTGTACTCGTTTCACATTATAGTTTATTGTTGCACTGCTTCCGAAATAGCGAACAAGCTCTGTCGGCGGAGGAAGGTTTCCAAAACTGTCAAAGTACCATACGGTACAACCATGCTTGACGTAGGCCACGTAATGTGTTCCCGGTCCATGACTGTCATCCAAATTAATAACTGCACTCTCACGCTTCCAAGGTTGAGGAGGTAATTGGTTGCGCATAAATACACCTCTAAAGTGTGCAATTTTCAACTGTTTTGCATATTTTATGACTTCTCCGTGTGTCATGGCTCGCCGGGGCAGTGCATCGATTAAGCGTTTTTTGGCGACATGTAAATGCCAAGTCCTTTTTTATAGGGTGCTAGCTTCATGTTCACACCCTTGCCACGCAGTGCTATAGCTTCCATCGTTTTATTGTGCCTCTCACTTTCCTTCAACTGTTGCTTCGCTTCCTCGACAGCTTTCACCGTTCGCGCTACCGCACTTGCTCCACCAAGAAGTGAACCCAGGGCTGCCAGTCCAGCGAATAGTGCGGGTAAAAATCCGCCACGTTTTGGTACAGGAATAACTCGAGCACGTTTTTTAAAACTTAGTTTACTTTTGGAATTCGCATGCAATCGTGCTGCTCGGAGAGCTTTTTTAATGGCCAACTCGCTATTGGTTTCTCCACGCGAAGCCTGACGTGCCGCATGGAGAATAGCTTTAAAGCCTCCCTTTCTTGACAACTTCTTCCTCTTCTTTACCACATATCTCTGTTTCACCATCGCGACCAAGGAAGAAGACAACCTCACAGTATAAAGGATAGACAACAACTAACGCTCCTCAGGAAGAGAGCCTGCAATTATTTAATCGATGGTGGCGGTATATTCGAGTTCTATATACAGCGGAAAATCATTCATTGATTTTCCCGTCTCTTTTTCTTCAGACGACAGTTTCAGTTGAAAGGATAATTTGTCCTCGGCTTTCACCGCAAGTTCGATGAGTGATGATATAACACTACCGTTTAATAGTAGCTCTAAATGTTTGAAATCCGGTGTATACTCGATAACACGAATGGCACCATCATACGGTAAACGGTAATTGCTATGCCCCGAACGTAGTATATAGGTGAGGTTACTGGGATCTTCAACCGGTTGTCGGTTTACAATGTGAACCAAAAATAAGTTTGGCATTGTTTTAATGAAAAGCGATAATCGTTGTTCCAAAAATCGTTTAGTCGTCACGTCATGAGGATGTACAGGATCGGCAACATCGGCTATTCGTTTTCGCTTCATCTGTAGAGCGTTCTCTCTGATTTCCCACACCTTCTCTATTTCAGAGAACAAATACCGTTTTGTACAAGCATCTTGATCATCCTCCGGATCGGCCACGTGTACAAGGCGTGTATTATTCGCTGTATAACCATTTACTGTTAGGAATGGTACAAAACGGCGTAATTCTTTCACCTTGTTATCTACATAGTCCTTTCTAGCAGCGTCCGTGTCGTTGGTTGGAAGAGCTAGCTGAGTGATTCGACGTTGGTGTACATCATAGTCTTCCTCTTTTGTTAACACCACAGCATTGGTTAACATATAGGCTTTGGTGCACACATCTTGATTGTTTACGGGGTCTGCAACGCCCATGATACGTTTATTCTGTGCTTCATAGTCTCCCTTGATACGCCGCAAGCGATAATAATCTACATACTTTTTTGAACATGCGTCCGAAGCTAATTGTGGTTCTGTTATATTGGTTAATCGCTTTCCATTAAAGTCGTAATGACCATCCGTTGTGCGTGGCAGTGCATTGGCATCGACATATCGTTTATTAGCCGGATCTGTATCATGTTTTGGATCGTTTATCGAAGCAGATGGCTCATTTCCTTTCTTTGTTTTATATGTTCTCCCAAAGGCATCCATGGTTACACTAGATCTGAAACAGCCACATGCTTCATGTATATAGAGACCACCTCTTCCCGTTTCACGTTCAGTCGATATGCAGATTATTAAGCAACAACATTCACTTCCGGTGGGGGATTTGGTTTCTCGCCTCTTCTCGACAACGTCCGAACGCCGCCACGGTTCACTCTTCCCGTCTTCCATTCGCTGTCTCATCGCCGGACCATCGGGATGTGGAAAAACCAATCTTCTGCTTACCTTAATCACCTCCTTAAACGGAGTACGATTTCAAAATATCTACATTTTTGCCAAGTCGCTCTATCAGCCTCTTTATGTGTTCTTGCAACAAGTCATGTCGGGTCTTCGCAATAACATGGGTTACTTCACATTCCCCGCGCACGAAGATGTCGTCTCACCGGATCATGTTCGCCCGAATTCGCTCATGATTTTTGATGATGTGTCCACAGAACGACAGGCTATCATTCAAACCTATTTTACCATGGGACGTCATAAATATATTGATTGTTTTTATCTCGCTCAAACCTATTCCCGAATACCCAAACAGCTCATTCGCGACAATGCCAACGTGATTGTTCTCTTCCGGCAGGATGAACGCAACATGCGTCACGTCTACGATGATCACGTGAACCCAGACATGACCTTCCTAGCCTTTACACAGTTGTGTGCCACATGTTGGAATGCTCATCACCACGGTTGCCTCGTTATCGATAAGCAGAGTGATATCAACAACGGACGTTACCGCATGGGGTTTGATCATTTTATACGTATTTAAGGCACTGCATGACTTTTTCAAACGTCATTTATTCAGCTAGCATGGCAACAGCAGGAAGTCAATTAAAGAAACACATTATCCGTGCGCAAAATAATATTCGACGCAAGTTCCGTGAACTGAAACGCACGCATGCTGATAGTGAGCTGTTGATCGCGAAACATTTGAAATCACCTCTGGAAGCCGTGTTAAAGGGAACATCACAGACCAATAAGCCAAATACAGTATCAAAAGGAACACAAACAATCGAGGAGGAAGAACAAGAAGAAGGTGATGAAGAAGCTGAGGATGTTTTTACTTCTGGAACAGAATCACCGCTTCCAGAGTTTCTAAAAACAACAGCCATTGCTCAAACGCCCTCTAGCTCTAGAGAAAAAAAACCTACCCTGTCAGAAATCTTGGCTACACCTGAAAAGTATATGCAGCTGAAAGGTATTCTGGTAGAACATTTTGGGCCGTTGGTAACGCCCTACCTTGAAGACCTTTTTACTAGAAAAACTGATACGACCTACGGTGTTCGCTATGAAAATAAACGTTTTCGAATTGGTGACTCAGAGATCAAAATAAAAGATAATGTCGTGATTGTTAAAACAGTTCGATATCAATTGACGCCAGGTCTTTTAGAACTTTTATTTGCACGTGTACCTTCCAAGGATGGCTATGACGAAGACGATCTTCAAAAGTATAAGGACATCTTGATGGCTACAAATGGTTTTAGACGTAATTATAAACGTTCTGAATCAATAAATGCAAATAAGGGTTTCAAATATAAGGCCATTATATCCAAATTGTTTCCCACCTATGCAAGTGTCCGCCATGAAAGCTCAGCGTCCGGCGTCCCGTTTAAAACGTTAAAACCTTTCGTTGATTTCGCCTATTGGAACGATCCTAATAAGTTGGTTAAACGTCTACAGCTCCTGCACGCTTCCCAACAGGCTGGCCATACAGGTCATGAAGGTGAAATTGTAGAAATAGAAGAGGAGCTTCGTCATGCTGGCATTATTGTATGATGGGTCCACGTGACAATACCCCTTCGCCTATTAAAACAGTGATTGCTCACGAGTTGCATAAACCAGCTCGCCGTATCTATCCACGTCGTCATGTTGTCTCGCGAGGAATTGATGAACTTTGGCAAGCTGATCTCGTGGAAATGATTCCCTATGCTACTAAAAACAATGGCATCAAGTATTTGCTGACTGTCATCGACGTCTATTCCAAAATGGCATTTGTAGAGCCTGTGCGAAATAAAACAGGTACTCTAGTTACTGCAGCCTTTAAACGCATTATTCAAAAAGCTAAACGGCAACCTCGCCTCCTCCAGACAGATCAAGGTAAGGAGTTTTTCAACAAGGAGTTTTCCACCTATCTGCAAAAACTCGGTGTTCATCACTATACCACTTACAGCAATTTGAAAGCGAGTGTGGTAGAACGTTTCAACCGAACGTTAAAAACACATATGTGGCGAGAATTTACAGCCAGAGGGTCCTATCGCTGGCTTCATCTACTGCAGACTCTAGTATCACGTTACAACGATACCAAACATAGAACTATTGGGTTAAAACCACGTTTGGTCATAAAAAACAGTCCACGGTTGAATCGCCTTCATCATGGCATCAAAACAGCTGACCCACAACGCCATCGTTTTCAGGTGGGTGATTATGTACGCATCAGTAAACATAAATCCCTCTTCTCAAAAGGATACACGCCCAACTGGAGCACAGAAATATTCAGCATTCGCCAAGTAAAACGTACCCACCCCGTCACTTATCTACTCCTGGACCATAACCACCAGCCCATCGAAGGAGGATTCTACATCGAAGAACTTCAAAAATCGCAGTATCCCAAGCATTATCTTGTTGAAAAAGTGATTAAAAGACAGGGTAATAAACTCTATGTCAAATGGTTAGGTTTCAATTCCTCTTTTAATTCTTGGATTAATAAATCTGATCTTGTATAATGAGCCTTGTTTTATTTCATCCTCTTAACCTTTCCTTGTCGGGTTGGCCGAGCGGTCTAAGGCGTTCGACTTAAGTTCGAATTTCCTCAACAGGAAGCGAGGGTTCGAATCCCTCACACGACAGCTCGTCATGGGTTAACAACAGTCCATATACCTCTACATTTTTACCATACATAGATCTCTAGGGGACATTTAGTATTTCGTATTATTCATATTCGTAACCATGCTTAATGGAATATATTATTATTATTAGGTCTTTATTGATTGATACCTACAGCCCCGGCCATCGCATTGTTCTACTACTCTAAGTTACACTCGGTCACATTCGACTACCTTCGACAGTCGCCCGAACCGGTCCCTTCCCCCACTTCCATCCACAAGCTATATAGGCAATGCACACCAGCCAGCTCAGTCAGTTGGCTGGCCAACACAGGTCGGCTAACAACTGGGTCTGCTTCCAAGCCAGACCTTCCCCTCCCCTCCCCCCCCTCCCCCAAGCCCCCCAGGGAACGCCTGGGGGGGCACGTGACCACGAGAAACCATGGATGACCTTGAAATCTGTCCAGGACCGGCTTAGCCCTACTACTGACGTCCTTACGAATTAAATTAGGAAAATATTTCAGGTACTACCGGCTCCGTGGTGATGGGACAGGGTGCCTGCCTCTCACCCGGAGGCCCCGGGTTCGATTCCCGGCTCCGTCAGGGATTTTTGAAACTGACGTGAGGGCTGGAACGGGGTACACTCAGCCTCGTGAGGACAATATTGAGTAGCTGTCTGACAGTGTGGCAGCGCTCCGGTCACGAAAACAAGATTAACGGGGACCCGATGCGCTGACCACGAGTCACCCTAATATCTGCAGGCCAAATGGCTAGGCCCTTCATGGGCTGTAGTGCCAGGGGTTATTACATATTACAGTATTTTATTATTTCAGGTACACAAATCCAAAAAGCAAATAAGTTATATAGAAATGTTGTTCAATATAATTTTTATTATATATGAATTGCAGCCAATGGCCATAGCACGGTATTTTAATTGAACGCCCGTGGACTCCCAGCAAGTTCAATTTCAAGTAGTTCCAACTTTGGCTACCAGATGCCACTGTCATTGACAGATTACGAATTATGGATATACACACGTTCGCGCAATGTGAATTGGTGTCTAGGCATGACCAACAATCACAGTAATCATGTAGCCCCGTGTACTTTGGGTGTGTGTAGTATCTGTCTGATAACCGGTGTTAATTGTGATGGCTGTATTAGTGTGTGATATCTGTTTTTAATTCAAGTAAGGACTGCAGAACACATTGCATTTTTCAAGTACTTCCTACTTTTGCCACCATACGCCACGTCAACGACTACTAGTTCAGAACATGGCTACTAGACGCCACCTCAGTCGGCTCCTGGCGACGAACGTGGGAACTTAAGAGCGTTCTTTAAACTTAACCGATATAATTTAGCTTCACACAGGTGTAATTACTGTCGACCAAAATGTTATGTGCACTCGAATTTGAAGGTTGTTTGTGAAGTAACCAATAGACCTACATAAAATCCAATAACATCATCATTTTTGTCGTTCTATTGTATGTTAGTTCATGTAGGTTCGGAATTTATATTTTAATATTTTTTATCGCAGTTGGAACACAAAAAGTGCCCATTTTTAAGCGTGTTTCATCCATGGGTCACATTTATGAATTATTATCTCAAAAAAAAATGTCATCAGATCGAATCCAAATTTTAACACAAAATACATTGGAATGCATTATAACTGGTTTATTAATTTCAAAATTCTGCGTGACCAAGAAACAAAGTTGTTATCATTTTTGTAAGGTATCTTTTTCTCGGCTCGGGGTGGTTGGAAAATGTAGATCTTGGTCGCGTTGTAATCCTTATACATCAAAAGGTTATTCTGTATGACTGTGAAATACGTAAATTAATTCACTTATTTTATATCGGTTTGTATATGTACGGGAAAATAAGACACGGTTTCGCAGCTAGCCGATACCGGGAAAGCTGTACAGCGTTGCCGAGATGGAGCCCATCACTTCCGAGTGAGGCGCGCCATGACGCCTGATATAAATATAAAATAATATATACCGGTACCTTAATGTGCACTATCACCGCATGCTAGATACCATGGCAGACGTATTTACTCAACAACCCATGACATCTATGGATTGTGCGTCGGAAAGCAACCTCGATACTTGCCCCATCTGCGAACGGAAGGTGGAAGGTGAGTCAGCTGTTGCCTGTGACGGGCTGTGCCAGAGATGGTATCACCTAGCATGCACTGAACTACAGCAAGGTCAGTTCAATGCCCTAAAATCTACCAACAAAAAGAAATCCATACTACTGTGGCTGTGCTACAGCTGTGAACAAGATCACCTGATCTATAAACCGGGAAAGAGTATGCAAAAGGAAATAGAATCTTTAAGAACAGATATGAGCAAAAAACTATAGACAATGATGACAGCAATAAATAAGCTAAAGGAAGAGCGCACTACGCGTAGAACGCCCTATACGGCATTCACGTGATTCTGTAATCATTACTCAGGCCCAATTTGAACCTAGAGGACACCGCTTGGACAATGACATTATTACCCCAACAGCAGAGACGACACCAAAATTAATAAGCTATAGTAATAATGACCACTCTTCAGATGACGCCAGAGAACTACCAAAGACAAATGTTGAGAACATCAATCATACTGTGAAAGAAGAGGAGGGAAATTTCACGGAGGTGATTTCCAGAAGGAGTCGTCGACGACTGCAACACCGTTCCCACACTATTGGAACAGGGGGTACAGAGGACGACCTCCTTGAAGCTGGAGAAAGTATGGCATGGTTGTACCTGGGGCGCACATCACAACGCACAACTTCAGACAAAATAAAGAATTTCCTTCAACGGAAAGGAGTTCCGCAATCAGTAGTATGCGAAGACCTGCGAACAATGGGGATTAATAAATCATTCAAAGTAGGAATCCCTATGCAACATTTAGAAGAAGCTGAAAACTCCAATTTTTGGCCAACAGGAATACTGGTGAGACGTTTTCGTTTCTCACGCAGACGAATGGACATACGTTCCCCAGCAGGGGAATTTGGAAGATATTAACCACAAAAGAATAAACAAGGGCGCCGACAAGAATTGCTCGGTGACAACTGGGTCTTTAGGGACTCTTCTATGGAATTGTGAAGGACTAATAATGCAACGTCCATGCTACCATATAACATCTTCCAAAATTATGATGCAGCCGTTCAACAGAAACATTGCTAATGCATGAATGGCATATCCAAAATTTCTAGACTATCCACAGCCTCGCAACACAGGGATGTAATAATAATAATAATATCGTATGGCCTCGGGTGCCTGGTGCAAGCTTTGTTAATTGACACCCAGAGGGTAGCTTGCATGTCGAATTTCGTCGTTCCTTTCAACGCTATCAAAGTAAAGGAGGTTAGATATCTATACTCCTTGACACTACAGCGCTTTCAAGTAGAGAATGGAGGAACTTTGTGTTGGCGGAAAATCCCGAGATTAATTTTTCCATTGAACACGGCCTACTGAATTCAAATGGGTTCTTTAACATGCCAACAACGTATGACATGAGTATCGTGATTTTTGTCACAGGGATGTAGAGGAAGACCCAAAGGCGGGATATCTTTGCTAATAAAGCCCATGCTAGCACCTTTCCAGACACTTCATCAAACAGAGAACATTCTACTAGTAAAATGAAAATCAGTATCGACAATGGGTGTGTATTTCCAGCCATATCTCAAGGAGGAGGAAATCATTGACGAAATCGAAGCTGCATTAGTTAAAATACCAAGGTATGACCCTCTTATAATAGCGGGTGATCTAAATTGTCGTTTAGACATACCATCAGTTAAAACAGATACAGTAATATCTTACCCGGAACATGAAACTAGTGCTTAGAGACAGCCCAGCGGGGCTAACGAAGTGACCCGAATGCTCACGAACATAACCGATCAGCCAACCTCTTCCACGTACTATACCCAGGCCCGGACTTAGAGATCCAGGAACCCTAGGCACTTGACATTTGGGCTATTTTGGAAATTTAGCAAATTAAATGCACTAGTACAGAACATATAATTTTTAATCGAATTTAATAATAGTACATTATGCAACGAGCCTATAATGGCTATAATTAAGACACGAGTATTTTTTTTTATAAAACGAGCGTATGCGAGTTTTATAATTTCCATACGAGTGTCTTAATTACCATTATAGGCGAGTTGCATACGACTGTTTATGTTCGACGATAATTATAACTTTATTATATGTTTTAACATAAATATTCATAAATATCTGTTCAGTCACTACAGTAGAATATTGTGATCGGGTGCTGCGGTGGGTAGTATATCTCTCTTGTCCAAGCTCTCTGGACAACCGACGCATGCGCTCTGTGTGCTTCAATACCATATGTTCAAATTGCGCACCAGTATTCAGTAAAACTGTCACTGAAGTCGTGTCAAAACCACGCGCTGTGTAGAAATTGGTTTTGGGGATATTAAGGTACCGGTACAGTGCTATTTCTTGTCTCATATTCGCCAGTTTATTTACGCGAACATATGGACGGTGCGTATTCCATGTCGGTAATTTATTATAGTTCGATGTTGTGTTTATGTCCGACATGTTGGATTTTGAGTGCATGCGCGAAGGTATCGTTACCTAATTGGTCAATGAACGAGCTCTGATTGGCTGGAGAAACTGTATCATAATACAAAACGGTGTTATAATGACCATCATTATGATACATTTTTCTAACACATAATAGTGAGGGTCGAACATAAACATCAGAATAATACAGTCTATGTTACTATAGTTACGTTATTCTATAAAATTTATAGAATCATACGACGAACTTTCTTATGTGCAAAATAATGAATGCGTCATCATAGACTTGCAGCTGATGGGAGAGCAGGGCCACCAGCATCAGAGACCTCTTTCGGTCATTGAAATAACTACTTGTAGTTCTGCTGGTCTCTTCGCTTAATGCAACGAGGCGGTGCAGCGGGATGCAGCGCAGCGCTTGGTGAAGCAAACCAGCACGGTGACAGATTGGCTTGGATTATTATTTTCATAAATAATTTAATGACTTCGCGTTCGCTTGGTTAAAAGCGGTAGCGTGAAGTATAAAATCGGATGAACATATATTTTGACTTTGTGGCTGTAGTTTTATATGTGTACATGTGATTTTATATTGATCGGAAAAATGAAAAGTTTTTGCCAGGATATTCAGCCGAGTATGTGTGAAATTTTGATGAGGTTATGGTATTACTTGGGCGGATATTTACACGACATTTTTAACAATCTTCCGTTGCATATAATATGTAACACGCAAAAGTTACCTTCATTTGCACATCTAGTTTCCTTGTGCAATAGAATATTGAAATACTTACTTGACAATACAATTGGATATGGCACCTTTAATTCAAGAAGGGCCAAAATATAACAAATTTTCACAATCAGACTCATATTATAATTATTAATAACTCACGACAAGACAGTGATTTTATAATTTAAACAAGTAAACATCGAAGTAGGTACACAGAAAAATTGCATCTATTTATAAGATCCACCTAATTGAAAACAAACTCGTCTCTGCGGCTTTTCTTTACAAAACTATCAATAACTTCATCATAGAAAGAGGACTGTAGGCCTAATCTAATTTTTGCAAGCAATTCTTTTTCAATCGACAACATAGCTTATGATGATAGCCTCACCTGAATTTGAGTCAATCTGCAATATGTAATAATGCGTCTCAGTGTCGAAAAAGAACGTTCTGCAGGGGATGTAGCAGCAGGAATTGTTGCTACCAGTTTGATGAGCTTGAAAATCACTACCATATCCATGTAGACCTACAATTTGTTAGTATGCATAAACTGCGTCAAGTCTGCACTTTTCTCTTTAAAGTCCGGTACATCACACTTAATTCAGTTTCTAAGTGAACAATGTCGAAAAATTACCCATAGGTCCTTTTTAGGGCAGTAACATAACTGTCTGGAAACTTATTTCTGTGCTTTCACAATCCAGCAGCAAGAAGAACAATGCATTTGAAACGCTCTCCTATTTGGACAAGTGCATTGTCAATAATTTCATTGAATAGATGTTAGTATTTTGATTTTTCTGGTTCACCATTTATTGCACGATTTTTAGAGCACGGCTGTCCTCCATAAACATCGATTTTGGTATCAACATGTCCATAAAAACTATCAAAATCTTCATCTCACATAGACTTGAGTATTTAAAAAGAGCTCAACCTTCTTTCCACAGTACTGTATATCCAAACTGTTTGTTTGTAAAATATTGAACACAGTATCGGAGAATGAAAAGATCTTGGAGAAAATTGCCAGCAGAAATCTAGTGTTGAACTTAAGTAAGAAAAACAAAAATCCTTGTGCTTTTAATGTAGTTGCTTTCTGTAGCTCTCAGACCAGAGCTTTCAACTACACATTACAAACTTGATAGTTCGCAGTCGGCCTTGGACAGAAGGAACCTGCGCGCGCATACATTTCTCGCTGTGTCGACAGCTCTGCTGAAGCTCCTAAGACACGAGCAAGCCTCGCTGTACTCACCAAGATATATGCAACATGCGATTTGTTTAACGCAGATTTATTACAGATAAGGTACATATTGTAATTTTAAAAATCTCGCCTGGTTTAGAAAAATATTGCACTTGCGCAGCAAGAGTAGCATGTCAGCTTTATTCGACTCCATAATGGAATCCATTAGGTCCGTATTGACAAGAAATGTTATGCCACAATTCGAGGAAAAACTCCGTCAATCAATACCTTTTATTTCCAAAACAGATGAGGGACATGTTTCGAGCTATTTTTCTTAGCCCTTCTTCAGCCCTGACTTAAATAGTATTAGACAATCAATCTTTGTACATCTCATTTCATCAAATAAAAAACATGCAAAAATACACTGCAAACAAACATGTTAAAAAACACATTAAAACACCCTAATAAACACCGTGAAATAACTCTGTGTAAATGCTGCGTCAAGTTTGAGGAAGCCTGTTTCAAACATGACTTGTTACAATGTGAGCAAATTGTATATTGTGTCATTGATTATGCCATTTCCCGTATGACATTTTTCTTGATGGGGCAGTTTTGCCATGTAAAAATATTAAAACATTAACAGCACTATAAAACATCTATTGTGACTATTGCGTCATGTGAATTCATACAGATTGTCGCTTTGTTCATCTCGATGCGAGCTTGATTATGTAACCTGATCTTTATTGAGGATTATTTGACAGAGGTTTTCTTCATTGTTGGGACAGCCTGTGAAATAATTTGTGCTCTTCTTGCGCCCCAAGTGTTCAAGTGAGGGAGAAGAAGGAACCGGGCCTGATGACCAATCCCAAGTCGTCTTAAGATTTCTGTCTTGGTCATCAGGCCCGGTTCCTTCTTCTCCCTCACTTGAACACTTGGGGCGCAAGAAGAGCACAAATTATTTCACAGGCTGTCCCAACAATGAAGAAAACCTCTGTCAAATAATCCTCAATAAAGATCAGGTTACATAATCAAGCTCGCATCGAGATGAACAAAGCAACAATCTGTATGAATTCACATGACGCAATAGTCACAATAGATGTTTTATAGTGCTGTTAATGTTTTAATATTTTTACATGGCAAAACTGCCCCATCAAGAAAAATGTCATACAGGAAATGGCATAATCAATGACACAATATACAATTTGCTCTCATTGTAACAACAAGTCATCTTTGAAACAGGCTTCCTCAAACTTGACGCAGCATTTATACAGAGTTATTTCATGGTGTTTTTTAGGGTGTTTTAATGTGTTTTTTAACATGTTTGTTTGCAGTGTATTGTTGCATGTTTTTTATTTGATGAAATGAGAAGTACAAAGATTGATTGTCTAATACTACTTAAGTCAGGGCTGAAGAAGGGCTAAGAAAAATAGCTCGAAACATGTCCCCTATCTAACTGCTTTGGTAATAAAAGGTATTGATTGACGGAGTTTTTCCTCGAATTGTGGCATAAGAGTAGCATGTTCGGAGAAATCGCCCCTGAATTCTTATGTGCTGTAGGTAGAGGATGGAGGTTGAGGGAATAGCATTACTCAAAAAGCATGAGCAATACATGTTAGCAAGGGGTAAAACACATACCGTAGGCTATATTAAAGTCCAGAACGTTTGCCTGTACCAAAAGTAAAAAAGGAAGCTTTTAGTTTTACGTGACCATTAATCATGCGATCATGAGCCTCGGGACCTCCTTTTTACGTGGAATCCGAACCACGGGACATGGCATTTCACTTCGAAAATCTCACATGTATTGACCGGGAATCGAACCCGGTCCACCTTGGTGAGAGGCCAACAACTGCGCCGCCACGCCCCTCATTGCCTATATCAAACAGAACAACTGTGAACATGTCATCCAGTAGCGTGGGTTCTACCGAGCACTGTTGCTGCATAGAGACTGGCGAGCATGACTATGCTGCGGGACGAAATGCTCGTAGAATTTGGCTTGAGTAACTATTGGTCGATCTTGGCTACCCTACTGTATTATATACATTGCACCCCCGCCCAGTCATTGGACAAATTCGTGTTGACCTACTGAAGAGTTACAAATATCAGTTTGTATAGGTAACACTAGAAAATATGGCTTTAATATTTTACATATACGTCCATATCCTTTGTTAGAATTAAGGAATAAGTAACTAAGCAGTAATGTAGTTTGCTCGCAAGATGGCAGGAGTGGTTTTAAAAGGCCATTCATTCAGTTGCCATCCTGAGGCTAGGATCGCGCGTCTTGCTTCTCGCTCTTCTTTGCGCACGTTACTACTTGCATCTGGTATATTCCTGGTCATGGCCTACACGTGTACTGAAGATGGTTGGAATCGGTGACCTATGCATCGTATCCTCCCCTTGTTAGCTGTTGCCCATGAGATCCAGATTCGATTCACGGCTCAGTCAAGAAATTTAGTTTTGGTCTGGGTTAGAACACGGTACAATATGCCTTTTGAGGTAAAACTGAGAAGAGGTGAGTTTCCTCACTTCAATTACAGAAACACACTTGGAGAAACCACAATAACGCAGGCCGTCTGAAAAATTTGTGTTATCACATTTGAATTTGAAAGCTTCTGTAATAAGCCATACGCTCTGAAATTTGTATTATTTGTCGTCTTGCTGTGTAAAACTGTCTGCTGCCACTCAACTTTCTAAGGGACATAGTTATGAATTCAATATTTCAGCTCGCAGCACTTCTTAAAGCTTCACTACTGTACACTGCATTGATCACCAATACTGCCACTCAAGTTTGTATTTCCCCGGCGAACCTAAATATTTCAACGTAATCTTTCTCACTCAATTTATCTCTCCAGTTCATGTGCAGATGTTAACTCCTGAGCAGCTGATCGTAGCGTCACAAGCTTAGGACAGTCAGCTTCAAACGTTTTAGCTCTGTAACATAGGATCATCAAAATAATTGAATAAGTTATTATTTTCGTGCGTGGATAGAAATAAAGATTTCATACAGAACAGCGAGCTTAGCAAGTTCAGTTATCTAGGCAATGTTCTGTTCTATTGGCTGCCATGAGCGAGCGAATTTAGCTCCTACCTCATGTTCAGAGTTTTTTATATACTGTATAGTAAATTTATTCATCATGTATGAGTTAAAATGCCATAACCTTTTCGATTAATGCAGTTGAACATCTCGTGATAAACAAATGGAATCACGTGTCACTTACTACAGTGCAGCAAGATTTG
The DNA here is from genome assembly GCA_946902985.2 of Meconema thalassinum. Classification (NCBI taxonomy): domain Eukaryota; kingdom Metazoa; phylum Arthropoda; class Insecta; order Orthoptera; family Tettigoniidae; genus Meconema; species Meconema thalassinum. The sequence goes on from OX336395.1 coordinate 123,988,441, forward strand.
TCTTAATTTTTTGTGTGTATGTATATATGACTTACAATGATGAAAAAGGATGCCCCAATAAAGATGAATTATGCCCCTAATGTTGCTCAAATTCCTTCTGTTCCCTTTAGTCTGGAATTGAATAACCCGCAGATGATGTCCATTTCTTGGTTGGAAGATAGAGATAAAATATGTGTGGAATGTTGGCTTTGACAGTCAAGAAATTAAACTCCAGCAATTCTTCTAGGTTTATACAGTGTCTGGTGCGGAGTTTCTTTCAGATGTATAAAACTCTTTCAGCAGACCCTTGGTATGCATGTGAAAATTTTAGAGACAGTCTACATTATATCATGTAAATAGCCTTAAGAGTCTTCTGTCACACCTGCCCAGCTCCTCTTTGGTCACTATCCTTGGCACTCGCACATTGCATTGTTGTCGGCACAAACCATATACTGACAGCGTGAGTAGAACACTGAGATCGGACTCAAAGTGCTCTGGGCAAAGGGACACTGCGCACTTCATTTGCACTGATCCTATGTATCAAAGCTCACTGTGCATGGATATACCATTGCGAACAGCCTAAGAGGAACGGCTCATTTATACACAGTGCCTGGACCCCATCTGGATAGTGGACCATGCATTATGACCTGTATATTATACAACTGAACCTGCTTTATACGTAACTCTGTTCTGCGTATTTCGTATTTGTATGGAATTTCTTTTAGGTCACGGAAAAATGTAATCTAAAAGCGTGTTAATTTAACCTTATTTATACGTAAATCACTGTTATACGTATTGTCAGCGAAATACATCTGAGTTTTGCGTATTTGTAATTTAATGAGCACGTGTTGTTATAAAAGAAACTACAGTACTGTATTTATGTAATTTTCTCTTTGTCGGTGTAGACGGAGGTAGAGTGGTCGGGTTTCGGTGCTGAAACAGAACCTGAGTTTCTGTCTCATGTGGAACATGCTCTAGATTGTTCACACGAAAAAAATTCTCATATTCAAACAAATTTATTTTCTTTTGTTTCCGCGCTGAAACCTCCAACTTCACTTGTAACTTAATATTTAGCAGTATTGTGAAGGTCAAAAACGATGCAGCTAGAGTAGGAGCGAAGGGAACTCGCTCGGTTGGCCTTTGTTACGCCGCCAGTAAGTAAGGGTCAACAATGTCACTCTGCAAAACTCTGTGTTTTGATTGAATATGAGATTTTTTTTCATGGGAACTAAGGACAAGTAAAATGTACATGGTGCCGCTATCTGGTGTTTTCTGTTGAACAGTAGTTTTATCATTCAGTTGCTTTCGATTAGCCAAGGAGAACACAAAACAAAAACTGAAATTGCTTCAGACTTAGGGATTGCTTATACCACGCTCAGTACAGTAATCAGTTAAAAAAAAACACTATTTTGGTTGAGTTTTAGGTAGATTTCATTAGAAAGCTAGCTATTTTAAAACCGTTCGAAATCAGCAAAGCGCAGCCGTCAACAAAAAGGGAGGTATGTAGATTTGGAGAAAGCACTTTTCACATGGATCCAACAAAAGTGGGCTGCAGCTCTACCAATTAGTGGTGACATGCTGAAGGCAAAGGCGATAGATTTAGCTAAATTGACGAGTATCACTGCTGATTTCAAGGCTTCGTCAGGATGGTTGCAAGGATTTAAAGATAGTCATGAAATCACATGGAGAACAATTTGCGGTGACGCAAAAGCTGTGGACGACGTCACGGTGCAACACTGGAAAGAAGAGGTTCTGCAGGGTATCATAAGCGATTAACATCCTACAAACATCTACAATTGTGATGAGACCGGCTTATTCTACAGTCTCCTTCCTAGTAAAACATTAGCTGAAAAAGGTGACTCCTGCCATGGAGAGAAGAAAAGTAAAATTCGAGTAACAGTACTTCTTCCCACCAATGCAGATGAGTCGGACAAACTTCCTCCACTTGTGATAGGAAAATGGAAGAATCCGAGGTGTTTTAGGGTGCAAAAACAAAACCTATAGAATATGAATCCAACAGAAATTCTTGGATAAATATGCTTCTAATGGAACAGTGGTTGAAAAAACTGGTCATTAAAATTAAAAAGAAACAGAAGATCCTAACTCTGCCATTGCCGGTCCCAAGCCCGGATGAGAAAGGAGGAGGGAGAAGTCCCCAACGGTACCTAAGGCGGAGGATCAGTGGTCCGGTACGGCAAAGGTGGCAGAAGGGGCAACCTACAGACGAGGTAAAACGGTCGGAACCCACTGCCTTGTGGGTAGAAGAGGAATCTTCAGAAGGCTAAGGGACCCACCCTGACATCAATGGGCAGCTATCCTGAAAGCTGTGAGGGGCAGCCCCCCAGAAGGTTGTGCGTAGGGCTAGCTACCCTACCACAAAAAAATTAACCTGCTATGAAAACTACACTACAGAAGAAAAACCGGATGGATATAAATGGAATACGACATTTGCCTGGACATGGAAATGACTTTTGGATTGGAACCTGGAACGTCCTAAGCCTGCGCTGGATCGGAGCCTTTGTAAATCTGACGAGCTTGAGAGATATAACATCTCTCTCATGGCACTTCAAGAAGTACGATGGAAGGAGGCTGGAAGTATAACCAGAGGGAAATATACTCTATTTTACAGTGGTGGCTTGAAGAGTATAAGTGGAACTGGTTTTGCTGTGAGGAAGGAATGGATAGGGGCAGTGACAAAATTTACACCAAAGAATGAGCGCATGTGCTCACTACGATTGAAGGGAAAGTTCTTTAATATCACCTTTATATGTGCCCATGCCCCTACGGAAGATTCCTCTGAGGAAGATAAAGATAATTTCTACAAAGAGCTTGAGTCTCTATATGAGGAGACACATGACATCAAAGTGATCCTGGGTGATTTAAATGCCAAGGTGGGGAAGGAAGGACACTTACAACCCACTCATCATCATCATCATCATCATCTTGAGCAGTTTCCAACCGCTGGTCGGGTCGGAATAAAAAGCCTATGGGTGTGAGACATGGGTGTTGACTAGGAGGAATGAGGATTTGTTGAACAGGTGGGAGAGGAAGGTACTCCGTAAGATCTATGGGCCTGTGTGTGATCGTGGAGTGTGGCGCCTCCGCACCAAGAAGGAGATCTATGATCTGTATGGGGACCCTACTATCGTCGTAGAGGTCAAGAGTTCCCGGATTCGGTGGCTTGGACATGTTGAGCGAATGCTGGAGTCAAGGATGGTGTATCAGGTCTTCCATGGGCGGCCCACTGGAAAGCGAGGACGGGGGCGACAGCAAAAGCGCTGGCTGGACGATGTCGAGGAGGATCTCAGGATGCTACGTGTCAGAGCTTGGAGGAGGCGTGCACGGGATAGGAAAAGCTGGAAGACTGTGGTGGAGCAGGCCAAGGTCCTTCATGGACTGTAGTGCCACGGGGTAAGGTAAGTAAGAAGAAGATCCTCCTTCTTCTTATGGATAGATGTGCAGCACATCCACCTCAAATCGTTCTGGAGAATGTCCGAGTGAAACTTTACCCTCCTAACTGTACCAGTGTTCTACAACCACTTGATTTGGGCATCATTGCAAATTTCAAAGTGCATTATAAAAGATTGGTGGTTCAACATTTAATAACACTGAGTGATACAGGAAATGAAACTCTCGCCATTAATTTACTACAAGCCATGGACTTTATTTTGGCTGCCTGGAAGCTGGTGTCATCCTCCACAATCAGCAACTGTATCTGCAACGCTGGTGTCTTACTGGAGGAGGCTGCCTCTAATGATGATTATGAGGACGAAACTATGTCTGGCAATTAGCTAACGCTGAAGCCTCCATGGCTTAGGCGGCAGCACGCCGGCCTCTCACCACTGGGTCCGTGGTTCAAATCCCGGTCACTCCATGTGAGATTTGTTCTGGACAAAGCACACAGGTTTTTCTCCGGGTACCCCGGTTTTTCCTGTCAGAAATTTAATTCCAGTAACACACTCCACTATCATTTCATTTAATCATTGCCCCAGGGGAATGCGACAGGGTTTGGCAGCCGGCACAGTTCATATCCTCGCCGCTAGATGGGGGCTTCATTCATTCCATTCCCTGACCCGGTCGGTCGACTGGACGCAGGCTGTGGATTTTCATTTTCAATTAGCTAACGCTACCGGAGGGTGCAGATTTCGATACTTTTGTGCACTTCGATGATAATCTGGCTGCATGTGGGCTACAATGGGATGAAGAGATTATTGCTGATATATGCCAACAACTCGGTGGCGACGGACCAGCTACAAGCGATAGTGACAGTGATGGAGATGACGACTTGAATCTTGAAACACCTGAACTAAGTGAAGTTAGTCTTAAGTGCAATCGATGTGTGTAGGTGTTACATCAGTGCGAAAAGTTGTGGTGAAAATGCCTTGAATTTATTACTATGTTTGCAAAAGGAGGTTTATACACAATGCAAGAAAAGTGAAACAAGCCAAACTATCTGATTTCTTTAAGGCTGGACCAAGTTCAAAATAATACAGTACTGTATTTTCTGTCTTAATGTATGTATTGTTTGCTAGGATTTACACATGTAGGTCTATTCCATTGGTTTTTCAGTAAATATGTAATGTGTTGTGCAAGTCTGATTTCTAAGTAATTCTGAGTTACAAGTAGTCTTTTCTCTTCCCTTGATATGCATATAAGTCAAGTTCAACTGTAGTACTTCTTTGCTGGTGGAACTAGAGCTCCCTCAGCATTATCTTATCCCTATAAAGGTACCAGAAGATGGAATATTGGCTTTCATAGCCAACAGGGACACAGTATAAACCTTGAAGAATTGCTGGAGTTTAAGAGATGTGTGGTGTACTTCAGTAAGACATTGACATGGATTTGCAAGATTTGATCTAATTGAAAACTCTGAGTGGCCTTTATGGGAATGGGACTGGGCAACTTAGAAACAGTGATAGAGATGAAGGTTGGCTTTGTCAGAGATCTATAAATTGGAACTGCTGGTCAGAGCAGAAATTTCTGATGAAATGTACAGATCGACAATCATAAAGTGTCACCACATAGAAAACATCAAAGTCCTGTTGGGGTATCATCGTGCTTGGAAGTGGCTGCACAGTTGCAACAAAATTGATGCACTTCCATCTTTGTTCAACGAGATGTTTGGGACAAAATGCAACTATCAGTACACAGTGTCACTGTGCAGATATCAGAATAACAGAGAAGAATGATGTGCAATTTATGAGAAACAGCCCAAATGCGTGAAGTGAGGGACACGTCCCAAGTGATGAAGGATGAGAAGTGTTTGACAGAGTGGCTGTGATAGGGTAGAGGAAGTGTGTGAAGTTAGTAAGCCGAACCACCACGGTTCAATTTTGGTCTCGGAAATTCTTTTTGTTTTGATGGCTCCTGTTATACCATTGTGGAACCGCATGATACTGGACGCTTTTAAAGTTTTACAACGAAATATTGCAATAAACCGTTAGTTAATTACCACTGGTCTATGATAGCTGTTATAGATGTGCATGAGATGATGGAAATATCATTACAATATTATGAGCATTTTGCAGACTGCCAGTTAGCTCAAGGGAAGAGGCGTTGCGTGAAACGACAAAGAACCGGGGTTGGAATCGTACTCGCGGTGTTTATTTTTTAAACATGCAAATGTTTCATGAACGAAATACATGTGTGTTTCTATACAAAGGGAAATCTGGCTTAGGCCCATTCTTACAATCTCCGGTTAAATCTTTACTGGCACTTTTACGGCAAGTTTACTGGAACTTGATTCTTACAATACCTGATTAGCGACAAACTGACAGTAAACTAAGCCTTGACCGGCAGTGAACTTTACCGGAGGATTCTCCTCCCGTAAACCGCTTTACTGCCAGATTTTCTATCACAATCTCAACGCCAGCTGATTACATATACCGTCAATATGCCTAGAATTATCCGTAATTTCATGGGCTTCGTAAATGCTGATGCTGTTCAAAGGAGACGAAAGGTATATAAGAATCGAAGTGATTATTACGAGGAGTTAGATGATCAAGACTTTTTTAGATGATTCCGTTTATAAAATGCAAACACATTTGCCATTGGAAACAAATGTCATAAATATCCGTATTGACAGTAGAATTAAAATTTAGTACCGTAGTATTGATTCAGCGTATAATTATAGCTTTCAATTCGATTCCGTTTGACGAAGCTTTTCTTCTTGAGGCCTTTATTTGTCTCATTAGGGGATAATTATTGTCCTTTCATATCTAATATTTCTCTTTATAATCGTAACGTAACAAACAGATTGCGCCAAGAACACAGATCAAGATCAAGGAATATAAAATATATACTTATTATTTACTCCCTGATGCAGATCCAGTCATGCCAACTATTGAGAGGTATCAAGAAATCTGCAAATCAAACCAGAAATAATATGTACCAACTGTTGCAAAATATGCACAGATCTGCTAACCTATCGTAAACATTAACCGGAACATGGTAAGATGGATCGAATGTTTACCGGGACTTTACTCCGACCGTAAAGCCAACTGTCAGTTAGAGTTTACTGTCACTTTACTGGAGATTGTAAGAACGGGCCTTAATGAATTTGCTTATTGTTAGTCCCGAAAAGGACTGTTGTAGACACTTCTTCAATATCTCGTCCAGTATCCACCGGCTTCGACAACTTGCTGTAGCCGACGTGGCATTGACTGAACTAGATTTCTGAAGTACTGTTCATCAAGGGCAATCTCCTCCCATCCTTCCAGCATAATCTCCCACAATGCATCCTGCGAACGAGGGGGAGAGTGAGGTCAGTTTTCCCTGATATGGCGTTTCGACTTTGCCCACACATACTCAATGGGGTTCAAGTCTGGAGTTTGAGGGTCCCAGTTGTGCAGTTCAATGGTGTTCTGCTCAGAAAATCAGCCCTCAACACTCCTGCTGATGTGGATTGGAGAGTTGTCTTGCACGAACTGAAGTACGGCATGTGGATAGCGCTCTCTCACACTTGGAATCATAATATTCTGCAAGATGTGCAAATATTGGTCCGATGTGAGATGTCCACCTATCCGATAAAGCACTCCGGCCCCATCAGACGACATCCACCCGCAGCGTGACACAGATATGCGGCCACTACCTGTGCGCCCAGCCACATACTGATTCTCGTACCGGGTTCCACGTGGCCTGTAAACACAAACCTGTCTGACCTCTGCCGAACTGAAACATGTCTCATCAGAGAAGATGACCTGATCCCAATTACGATTTAATTCCCGCTCAGCAAAGGCACACCGTTCGACTATATGTTGGTCGGAAAGACATTCTTTGATTGCAGGTTTTCTGCAAGCAATTCCTGCTTCTCGTAGGCTAATCGTTTACGGGCCGTGTATGGACATCCAGGAACATTAGTCGTCTGCATGAGCTCTACCGAGTTTAAGAATGGGTTTTCCTGCGAAGTTGTAACTAAATGGAGGTTTTCTTCTACAGTTGAAACCCGCTGTAAACCAGTGCCCGTTAGACGACCAATCCTCCCTGACACCCGCTACTGCTGTATCCATATTTGGGCAGATCTCAGTGGAACACCACATCGGATTGCAGCCTCACGCGCCCTGTAATTGCCGTGTTCGACGAGAGCCAGAACGTGCTCTCTGGATGCATGTGTATAGTGAGCCATTGCAGAATGTAATGACACATTATCATCGTTAGCTCGGCCAAACGCGGTTGTTTTCGTAGCATGACATCATCATGGTGAGTTCCTTCACGAAAATAATATTCACGGCGTGACTCAAACTGTGGTTGCTCGGCGATGAACAACTTTACAACCTGACAGCTAACCTGCTACGCAACAGTGCAACACACATAAATATGGGTGTGAGAGCGGGGCGAGGGGCTGGCCGATAGCGAGAGGGATTGAGAGAATTACGAACCGACCATGTTGCAGTACTTATCCACCGAACTGTATGCAGCCAACAGCAGACGAAGTGACACAGCATTTTTCATGCCTCAAGATATGCGACATTTTATGATTGTTTATCTGTACCTATTGAAAATCAATCCATTTTTATCAGGATTCTTCACAATGTTCAGTATATGTATGTGAATCGCTCAGTTTAGACATCCCTTGTAGCAAAATCACAATACAAATGCACAAGAATAATGAAAAACAAGAAGGTTTTATCTAAAAAGCAAATTGATGGCAAATGCAATTTATAATGATACAAATATTAATCCAGTACAGTGCTACCCTGTAATGTAATTACAATATCTCCGTTTGTTGGCACTGCCTGAACAGATTCTTAAATGTCTGGGGTTAACATTGTTCATGATTTGCATTGATGAATGATAGTTTAAAAAATTGAAATATAGTATGTTCCATCTTGTCAATACTTTTTGTGTTTATTTACACACTAGTACATGTTTCGAGGCTTATTATTTTCATAGAAAATTTGCCCTTTCATCAGCTAGTATGATAATGGCCAGTCACTGAACATTAAAAATTAATGAAAAATGGTTGATGTGAATGAAATGTGATGGAAACATATGAGATAGTTGCACACACGACCCTTACAAATTCTTACACGCATTAAAAGAAACTTACAAATTTTTACAAAAAAACCTCTAAAATGTTTGTTGTACTTGCATTAAAAATTGTTCTTAAAATACCACACTAATGAATAAAGTCCTACTTTATATTTACATGTCCATTTCACTTATTCTTGCGTGAAAACAAGACGTCTCTGGTTCGGCCCGCCTTCTCATTTGACTATTTATATTGGACTATTGATCGTTATATTATGGTCCAATGTCATTGTTGTGGGTATTGGCTGTAGAAATTGCTGACGATTGTAATACACTAATTCGACGACTCTCCCCTCGTGCTTTAAGCACACCCTATGTTGCGCCGATCATCATCATCATCTTCCAGCCATTGGCCGGGTCTGTTTGGAACATAAGCCTCTCCATTGTCTTCTGTCTTCCCACCATCTTGGTCCAGGCTTCTCCTTTCTTTCGCACGCAGTCCTCCACACCCTTCAGCCACTTATCTCTTGGTCTATTTTCATCTCGTGTATCTTCCTGGGTATCCTCCTCCCATCCATTCACTTAACATGCCCATACCATTTAAGCCTTGATTCCTCTATTCTATCCTGTAATGCTCCCTCCTTGACTAATTCTCTGATCTTCTCATTTCTTAACCTGTCCTTTGTCACTCCAATACTGCTTCTCAAGAATTTCATTTCACTGGCCTGTATTCTGCTTCGCTCCCTTCCTCTCATAACCCAGGTCTCTGAGGCATACGTCAGGAATGGAACGTAGTACGTCCTATATATGACCCTTTTGCTGTTTTGAGGCACATCCTTACTCCATACTAGGCTCCTAACACTTTTCCTGAATAATTTTGCTTGCCTCCGCCGCTCATTTATTTCTCTGTTGTTTCTTCCATTTTCTTGTATAATGCTTCCCAGATACTTGAAACTCTCTACTTTCCTCAATTCTTCCCCACCAATTGTTATTCCCGTTGTGACTCTCTCCTTCTTCCTGGTTGTGATCATCCACTCGCCTTTGCTTATACTAAACTTCATTGCGCCAATAGAGTTAAAAAAGCAGTGTTGTCAGACGTTTGGTGCTACGCTTGTGTCGTGTTTACCTAAATTGGTGGAGCTCCAGCATTTCATCAGTTTCTGCCTAAACTTTGTTGATTACCTAGTTTAAATTTGTGGAGTTTGTACTTTGTCACTGTGATGATTCTGCTCGTCGTAGCTGCTTCAAGCTGTTCTGCAGAGAGAGGTTTCTTGGTGATGAGCAAGGTTAAGGACTACCTCCAATCTACGATGGGACAAAATGGACAGAAGCATTGTTGTCTACTGGCCACCTACTCGGAAATGACATCTTGCTCAAAGATTCACGGCAGTCAGTGTTCAGGTCTTTTGTCAGCCGTTGACAAATGTTTTATGTTTTATATTTACATTCTGATTGTATTTTAATTAGAAATACAATAAAAATTCTGTGTTTTTTTCTTTTTTCCCCTTCAAATTATAGCATTAGGCCTACATTACTGTGTTATTTCAAGCATTAAAGCATGAAACAAAAATAAAATATGCTGATAGGTAGGCAGTTTAATAATTTGACCCCCCTCCCCATGTTTGCAAAGAGTTTTACAAATACTTTTGATAAATACGCTGAATGAACAAAAGCAGTAATCGCCCCAATTTATAACCAAGGTCAGAAAAGATTGCTATAATTATAGAGGCATTTCTTTGATAAGCGTTCCGGGCAAAGTTTACTCAGGCATTGTGGAAAGGAGAGTTCGATCATTGGCCGAGATAAAGATGGATGAAACGAGGATGTCAGGATGAAATTTTTAGCATGTACCATGGTATTGAGAAATGCTATGAGAGGAACAGATGTTTGTGTTTTGTAGCTCTAGAGAAGGCATATGGTAAGAGTACCCAAGGAAAAGATGCTGAGCATACTGAGGGATGGCTGTTACAGGCAATCAAAATTATTTATGTTGATAATCAGGCTGTAGTAAGAGTTGATGGTAGGATGAATTCTTGGTTCCAGGTTGTTACAGGAGTGAGGCAAGGCTGTAACCTCTCACCACTACTGTTTATTTTATATATGGACCATTTACTGGAGGGCATAAACTGGCTGGGTGGGATTCAATTAGGTGGAGACCAGGTAAGCAGTCTGCCCTATGGTGATGATCTGGATGTAATGATGGACACCATCAAAAGCTTGCAAGCCAGCATGTTAGATCTTGAACAGAAATGTAGGGAGTATGGTATAAAGATCAGCATTTCAAAGACGAGTGTTATGTCAATACAGAAAAATGCAAGAAAATAGAATGACAGATAGGAGGAATTAAATTGGAGCAGGTGGAACATTTTAAAGTACTTGGGCTGTGTATTCTCTCAGGATGGTCGTATGGGGAAGGAAACAGAGTCAAGGTGTAAAAAGGCCAACGCAGTGAGTTCTCAGTTGCGATCTACAGTATTCCGCAAGAAAGAAGTTGATGTAGCCACAAAACTCTCCGTACATCGCTCAGTATTTAGACCGACCTTGCTGTATAGAAGTGAGAGCTGGGTAGATACATAAGCCAGAGGTGATATGAGGGTAGCACGAGTGATTGCTGGGACAAATAGATGGGTGCAATGGCAGGAGGGTGCTCGTAATGAAGAGATAAGGGGCTAATTAGAAATGAACACACTAGATGATGCTGTTTGTATGAACCGTCTCGGATGGTGGGGTCATGTGAAGAGATTGGGGGAGGAAAGATTAACTAAGAGGTTAATGAGTTTGGCTGTAGAGGGTAAGAGAAGCAGGGGTGGATCTAGGAAGCGATGGTTAGTTTCAGTGTTGAAGGATTTCAAAGTGAAAGGAGTAGAAGTAGAGGAGGCCGCAATGCTAATTGCTAATAGGGGATCATTGGGAGCAGGGTGCCATATAGTGGGGGGAGAAGGTTTTTTTTTTTGCCCCAAAACAATTATTTATATTAAAAACCATATAGGGATGATACTATTCTTCTTAAAAGCAGAGGGCACCTCACCTGTCTCATAAATCCTACATACTAAGTGAAATAACCTGATCAGCAAATGGGTTAGTTAATCAGTCTCGAATGAAAATGGTGCTTTCTTCCTCCTTAAGTCTTCTAGTGCTCTATCAAATACTGATCTCAACATTAAATCTCCTTTCTCATCCTTATCAATTTCATCTTCCCTTTCCATAACATGTTTCTCAATCTTCTTATTCCTATAAAAATGCTCTATGTAAGTTTTCCATCTCTCAACATAATATTATTATCTGTTTTCCATCCAAGTCCTTAATATTATAGCACTTAGCCTTCCTTTCCCCAAAGGACCCATAATCCTTCAAAAAGTTGCATTTACTTTTCCTACTTTCAAACAATTGTCTATACTTGCACATTTCTCTTTCAACCACACTGCTTTCGCTTCGTTGCACCTCTTGTTTACCCCATTTTTAAGACATCTACGTATATTCTGCTTTTCCCCTTTCATCTCTTGTTGTTCCAACTTTGATGCATTCTTGTATATTCTGAGTGATCCAAGCAATTCCACCCATTTATTCCTTTCTATCAATGCTTTCTTTTGTGGACTTAATTATTTAATTCTTCGAAAGTACCCATTCCTCTGCATTAGAAGTTAGTTCAGGGTTCTTCATTAGTCCTTCCCTTATAATCCTCTTGAGACTTTTGTTCACAACCTTCTCTTTTAGTTTGGTCTACTGGCCACATTTATGGGTATTTACTGTTCTTCAGTTTTTTCAGCTTCAATCAGCATTTCATAACAACCAGATTGTGGTCAGAGTTTATGTCGGCTCTGGGATATGTTTTCCAATCCAAAATCTGGTTTCAGAAGATCTGCTTCAACATAATAAAGTCAATTAGGAAATGCCCTGTATCTCCTGGTCTCATCCTGAGTATTTTCTTCTGTTGTGGTTGTTGAGTAATGTGTTAGCTATGACCAACTTGAGCTCAGTGCAGAATTCTATCAGCCTGCTCCCTCAATCATTCCTTTCACTCAATCCAAATTCTTCTACTATATTCCCTTCTCTTCCTTTTTTCTTACCACAGCATTCCAATCTCCCATTATTATTACATTTTCATCGCCCTTGACATAGCTCAGAATTCCATCTATTTTTCTATAAAACTTTTCAACTTCTTCATCAGCTGCTTCACTGGTAGGCATATAGACTTGTACTACTGTGGTGCAACGATCTTCTGTGATACCATAGTCTTGATGGTCTTCGACAATTACCAGCCAACATCTGAAGAATGTAGACTCCATATTAATGTAAATAAGAAAAAAAAATGGGTTTCAGTCATCAAAATCACGACCAGACTACTCTGAACATCAGATCCAATCTAATAATCAACAAGGAAATCCGTCGAACAATACTATATTATGACAAAATATCACTTCCTAAAACTAGGGTACATGTTTCGAGCTATTCAAATATTTAGCCCTTCTTCAGCGCTCTCACGTCCCTAACACATCACCGACACTCATCAATCAACATAATAGAAAGCACTTTAAAACACAACTACTGTATATCTACAGACACACTCAAATGTCCTTAAAATTTTATTTAAAAAAACTGTCTCTTCTTTTGACTACATCTTTGCCCATATTTTGACCTATTTGTACTATCTTGTATTCAAAATTTTGTTGAGCTGGCTTGAACTTTTCATCCCTAAAGAAAGGTTCATGTGAAGACGGGTGTCCTTGGTTCAATAATTTATGAACTCGCTCCAACCCAGACCTATCCTAAAGAAACTAAATAAAGCTGTCACTATTCATCTGACGAGAGAAATCAAATAATCTAAATAATTAAATGTGAATAAGCTTACAAACACCACCAGTTGTGTACGTTGTGCCGTCGGCACCTCGGAGAGCTTCCCAGTGAAATTTGGTGTACACCAGGGATCCTCATTGTCCCCATTGCTCTTTATCCTAGTCTTGGACATAATCACATGAGACCTGCAAAGGAGTGTTGTGTTCCTTAGACTCTCTTATACGCAGATGATGTTTGCTGATACCACCAGAGGAGGACTGCAGCATCAAGTTGAAGTTTGGAACAGCCGTCTTTCGCAATACGGTTTTAGACTGAATAAGAAGAAGACTGAATACCTTGAAACCATCACAAGCAACGGCTTCTATCAAGTTGATGGAGAGACATTAGCCAAGACCGTAAGCTTCAAGTATCTAGGATCTCGCTTACAATCTGATGGTGAGATAGGTGATGAAGTGCGAAGCAGGATAAATGCAGCTTTGATGAGATGAGGGAAGTTACAGGTGTACAAGCAACGGCTTCTATCAAGTTGACGGAGAGACATTAGCCAAGACGGTAAGCTTCAAGTATCTAGGATCTCGCTTACAATCAGATGGTGAGATAGGTGATGAAGTGCGAAGCAGGATAAATGCAGCTTTGATGAGATGGAGGGAAGTTACAGGTGTACTCTGCGACAGAAGGACGCCACTACATCTGAAATCCAAAATATATCGCATGATAGTACGTCCTGTTGCTTTGTATGGTGCTGAATGTCGACCAACTGACAGAGCGCCAAGTACACAGCATGGAAATGTGTATGCTCCGTTGGTCAATGGGCATCACACTCCTGGACCATGTAAGAAACATCATTCGCCAGCAAATGGGCATTTCACCCATCACTGAGAAGGCTCGGCAAAAACGTCTCCAATGGTGCTGTCACGTCCTACATGCTGCACCAGGAACAGTAGCCAATTCTACCCAGTGCTTGGAAATCAATGGGCAACGACCACGTGGGAGACCAAAACAGCGCTGGCATGATACGAAGGTGCACAGCCTAACACCTTATGATGCTCGCGATCATAACAAGTGGCGAGCCAAGATCCGGACAGCAGACCCTGCACTTGTGGGAAAACGCTAAGAAGAAGAAGCTTACGTGAAAGCCAGGCGGGAACCTCATAATCTGGGGGAGCGGGCCCAAATCAACGTACCTCACGTCATGTAAACTGTCAAATTATTACAGGCAAATTGAATTGAAGTGTAAGTAAAGTGAAATAAACTAAACTACTATATGTGTTGTTCCGAATGATGCCTGTTGGCTTACCTGCACGTTCCATATTGAAAGGAATCGCCTAATGAAGCGAGCATAGCCTTGGTCCAAGTGACACGGCAGGAGGAGGATAGGCAGAAGGGGACCATAAATATAACAAAGGGGTCGTGGTGGCACAGCGGTCAAGCTGTTGGCCTCTCACCACGGCCTATCCTCCTCCTGCCAACAGGCATCATTCGGAACAACACACAGTTGTTTAGTTTACTTCACTTTATTTACACTTCAATACAATTTGCCTGTAACAATTTTACAGTTTACATGATGTGAGGCACATGGATTTGGGCCCGCTACCCCAGCTTATGAGGTTCCCGCCTGGCTTTGACCTAAGCTTCTTCACATTTAATTATTTAGACTATTTGATTTCTCTTGTCAGATGAATAGTGACAGCTTTATTTCATTTTTTTAGGGTTGGAGCGAGTCCATACATTAATGAACCAAGGACATCCGTCTTCACATGAAAAGTTCAAGCCAGCTCAGCAAAATTATAAATACAAGATAGTACAAATTGGTAAAAACATGGGCAAAGATGCACTAAAAGAAGAGACAGTTTTTTATAAAATTTTAAGGGCATTTGAGTGTGTCTGTAGATATACAGTAGTTGTGTTTTAATGAGTTTTCTATTATGTTGATTGATGAGTGTCGGTGATGTGTTGGAGACGTGAGAGGGCTGAAGAAGGGCTAAATATTTGAATAGCTCGAAACATGTACCCTAGGTTTAGGAAGTGATATTTTGTCATAATATAGTATTGTTCGACGAATTTCCTTGTTGATTATTAAGTTAGATTGATTATATTGGCAATACAGACCTAACATCTTCCAATATGGGAGATAATAATATTGAAGAAGTCTTCCAGTTGAGCGGGTTCACAACTCTAAATAGGGAATATCATCACTGACAGTTTAGATTCCAACACTGAAATCAGAAGACACATAGAAATAGCATGCAGTGTAGGCCCATATAGAAAAATGAGTAATTCTGCACGCCGTGAGAATTTGCCTTTTCGTAACTTTACGAACTTTTACGAGGTAGCCTATATTATTGAAAATATAGGTTTTATGATTTACATACCTTTTACGGAGTTCTTGGGAGTCGTTTCACAATCTCAACATCAAGTGCCGCACCTTTGTTTCACGAAAATAAAGAATTCTTAATCGTGTTCGTTTCACTACGGACGCCATCTTGGACACGTCATGTGACACCATGTGACTACGTTACCAACATGTCGCACACAAAATTCACTATTTCACACGTAAAGTTAGAAATTGTTTTTGACACACATATTATTGAGACGTAAATAATGACTCAGACGTAAAGGTACTGCCTGGCCGAAAATTACTGCTAGTACCACAAGCAAGGGGGTCTGGGGCCTAAGCCCCAGGTTAGGTTTGGTTTTGTATGTAAAACATTAAAAAGATACAATTTATGTCCGCTACTAGGTTAGGTACTGCCTGGCCGAAAATTACTGCTAGTACCACAAGCAAGGGGGTCTGGGGCCTAAGCCCCAGGTTAGGTTTGGTTTTGTATGTAAAACATTAATAAATGACACGCAATCCATGGCTAAATTACGACTGACGATTTGGATTTGGCGCAATTATAAATTACATTATCGACGCTCTTTTGTTTCTTTCTATACACGGTGCGAGATAGTACCAAACGCGCGGGGTTGGCATTCCTGACATAGTGACAAGATGTCTACCCGATACTTCATTTTCAACTATATAAGTAGTGTCGCTATTTGGGATGGCTGGGTGGGTCTATGACAGCGGACGAGTCAACATCTATTAATTTATCATCTCCACATACCATTACTACAGGTACTTTGGCTAATTTCATTACTAATTTTTTTTAAACACAAATTCTCGCGGTGTGCAGTGCTACCAAAAAATGTCATCTTGCTTCAACAATGACTACTTAAATCTGAAGCTCGGTCAAAGAAATTAAATAAATATATAAATGCTGTTAATAAATAGATATATAATTCTTCACTTGGTGTGTTAACTGACCTCGGAGCTTAGGAGAGAGTGAGACTTCATGACCATTCCGCCGTGTCTGATGTTAGTGAGGTATCATTATTTGCAGTGGTTATATTTGTTATTGACTCTAGAATTGGGAAGGAAGTGGAGTGAGCATGACCATATGTTAGGAACCATATCGGCATTTTCCTGGTGTAGAAGTTTGCTGGCTTCCGAAACTGACTTTTCATTTAGCGATTGGACATTGTGTTATCAGACCCCTGCACTTAGGTGTATGTAGAATTTGTCTAATAACCTACAGAATGTGGTGTCTTTAGTAATTTATATTTGCAACTGATTGGGACGGAAGCATGCATGGCCTTAAATTTAGAACTACCCCTGCATTTTTCTGGAGTAGAAGTGGGGAAACACTGAAAATCACTTCTAGGATGCCTGAGGTGGAAACCGAATCCACCTCTTCTCAGCTTTGGCTCACAAGGCGGAGTGAATCTCATTCCAACTCTTAGACTAGAATTAATTTTCTTGGCAGAGCCGGAAACTGAATCTGGGACCTCAGGGGTAACAGCCAACTATACTAGTCACTACACCACATGATGGCCTGAAACTGTTATATTTATAAGTAAAGAAGATTGTAGTTTTACTTGATAGTTAATCTCGAGATCATGAGACATGGGACCTCCTTTTTACGTGGAATCCGATCCACAGGATATGGCATTTCACTTTGAAAATCTCACATGCATGGACCGGGAATCGAACCCGGTCCGCCGTGGTGAGAGGCCAACAGCTTGACCTCTGTGCCACTACGCCACCTTTGTTATATTTATGGTCCACCGCATATATACTGATGTGTAACCTCTCCTCTTAAACAGAAGGTGCTTGCAGGATAGGTTTTGTGCTGGCAATGGGCATATAATGCTTTGTGTGAGGTGGGGCGGGGCCATTTTATCATTCTGTAAGCCAGAGGAAAAGGAAGTGGGCCAAGTATTGTGGTGAGAGGCAGGAGACATTTTCAGCCCTATACCCCAAATGTTCAGACATTTAAGAAGCTGTTGAGGCAGTGTCAACAAATGGAGAAATTGAAATTAGTATGGAGGGTAGCACTGTACTGGATTCATATTTGTATAATTCTAAATTGTATTTTTAATTTGTTTTCTAGACAAATCCTTCTCGTTTTTCATTATTCTTGTGCATTATGATTTTGCTACAAGGGATGTCTAAACTGAGCGATTCACATACATATACTGAACATTGTGAAGAAGCCTGATAAAAATGAATTGATTTTGAATGTTTAAGGTACATTTTATCAGAATTTCTGCTCCACTCAGCAGTTCTAACTCATAGGCCTCTGACAAAGCCAACCTTCATCTCTATCACTGTTTCTAAGTTGCCCAGTCCCATTCCCATAAAGGCCACTCAGAGTTTTCAATTAGATTAAATCTTGTGAATCCATGTCAAGGTTTTACTGAAGTATACCACACATCTCTTAAACTCCAGCAATTCTTCAAGGTTTATACTGCATCCCTGTTGGCTATGAAAGCCAATATTCCATCTTCTGGTACCTTTATAGGGATAAGATAATGCTGAGGGTGCTCTAGTTCCACCAGCAAAGAAGTACTATAATAAACAGGTCATAATGCATGGTCCTCTTAGGCTGTTCACAATGGTATATCCATGCAGAGCGAGCTTTGATACTTTTGATATCAGTGCAAACGATGTGCGCATTGTCTTTTTGCCCAGCGCACTTTGAGTCTGATCTCAGTGTTCTATTTGCGCTGTCAGTGTATGGTTTGTGCCGACAACAATGCAATGTGGGAGTGCCAAGGATAGTGACCAAAGAGGAGCTGGGTAGGTGTGGCAGAAGACTGTTAAGGGTATTTACATGATATAATGTAGACTGTCTCTAAAATTTTCACATGCATACGACCGGTCATTTATACCAAGGGTCTGCTGAAAGAGTTTTATATATCTGAAAGAAACTCCACACCAGACACTGCATAAACCTAGAAGAATTGCTGGAGTTTAATTTCTTGACCGTGAAAGTTAACATTCCACACATATTTTATCTCTATCTTCCAACCAAGAAATGGACATCATCTGCGGGTTATTCAATTCCAGACTAAAGGAAACAGAAGGAATTTGGGCAACATTAGGGGCATAATTCATCTTTATTGGGGCATCCTCTATCATCATTGTAAGTCATATATACATCATCATCATCTTGAGCAGTTTCCAACCGCTGGTCGGGTCTGCTTGGAACATAAGCCTCTCCATCGTTTCCTGTCCATCCACCATCTCTCGTCATTTACTGTGTCCCAGCACACTCCTCTTTCCTCCACACTCTTCTTAACTCCTTTTCTTGGCCTCCTTCCCGTCATTTCCATTCCAAACATCTTCTTCGGTATCCTCTCCTCTTGCATCCTCCTCACATGTCCATACCATTGTAGCCTAGATCGCTCTATTCTATTTTGCAATGGTTCCTCTCTTACCATCTCCCTGACTCTCTCATTCCTTACTCTGTCCATTCTTGTCACTCCTACCCTACTCCTCTGGAACTTCATCTCCACTGCTCGTATTTTATTCTTGTCCCTTTCCTTCATCACCCATGTTTCTGAACCATATGTCAAAATTGGCACAAAGTAGGTCTTGTAGATGATTCCTTTACATTTTTGTGGTACATCTTTATTCCATATCATCCCCCTAACACTCTTGAAAAATCCATCTGCGCACCTTCCCCTCTCATTTATTTCCATCCTATTGCCTCCCTTTTCTTCAATTATGCTTCCCAAGTACTTGAAGCATTCTACTTTCTGCAACTGCTGTCCTCCAAGTGTTATGCCCATATCCAGTCTGTTCTTCTTCCTCGTTGTGATGACCACTTCACTCTTTTGTGCTGAGAACTTCATCCCATATGATAACACTACCTTCTCCCACTCATCTAATTGCTCTTGTACTTCTTGCTCATCCTCTCCCCATACCAGAAGGTCATCAGCAAACAACATTGCCTTCATTTTCCTTTCCCCAATGCTATTTACCACTTTTCGTATGATTTCATCCATCACCACTATAAATAACAGGGGTGAGAGGGCACTTCCCTGTTTCAGACCACTCTCCAGTTGAAACCATTCCGTTCTCTCTCTTCCCACCTTTACACAGCTTTTGCTTCCCTCGTACATTGCTTTCACTCTTGCCACTGTCTCCTTGTTCACTGCTTTTGCTACACACACAAAAAATTAGACAAAACTTGCAGCACTGTAGTGACATGTGATTCCATTTGTTTATCATGAGATGTTCAACTGCATTAATCGAAAAGGTTATGGCATTTTAACTCATACATGATGAATAAATTTACTATACAGTATATAAAAGAAACTCTGAACATGAGGTAGGAGCTACATTCGCTCGCTCATGATAGCCAATAGAACAGAACATTACCTAGATAAGCTAAGCTCGCTGTGTCGTACGAAATCTTTATTCCTATCCGCGCCCGAAAATAATTACTTATTCAATTATTTTGATAATCCTATGTTACAGAGCTAAAACTTTTAAGGCTAACTTTCAAACCTTGTGATGCTACGATCAGCCGCTCGGGAGTTAACATCTGCACATGAACTGGAGGGATAAATTGAGTGAGAAAGATTACGTTGAAATATTTAGGTTCGCCGGGGAAATACAAACTTGAGTGGCAGTATTGGTGATCAATGCAGTGTACAGTAGTGAAGCTTTAAGAAGTGCTGCGAGCTGAAATATTGAATTCATAACTATGTCCCTTAGAAAGTCGAGTGGCAGCAGACAGTTTTACACAGCAAGACGACAAATAATACAAATTTCAGAGCGTATGGCTTTTTACAGAAGCTTTCGAATTCAAATGTGATAACACAAATTTTTCAGACGGCCTGCGTTATTGTGGTTTCTCCAAGTGTGTGTGTTTTCATAATTGAAGTGAGGTAACTCACCTCTTCTCAGTTTTACCTCAAAAGGCAATATTGTACCATGTTCTAACCCAGACCAAAACTAAATATCTTGACTGAGCCGTGAATCGAATCTGGATCTCATGGGCAACAGCTAACAAGGGGAGGATACGATGCATAGGTCACCAATTCCAACCATCTTCAGTACACGTGTAGGCCATGGCCAGGAATATACCAGGTGCAAGTAGTAAGTGGCGCTTCACAGCAGTTTCCGAGAAATTAATTATTCGCAATTGCAGTGCGGCGTCCATGTGCGTTGTACGCTAGCAAGAAGCCAAAGAGCACATGGTGCAGCGGTAAGAGCCCTGCTTCGTAAGGGCGGGATCAAATTCCACTGATGAGCCGTTGCAGTGTAATTAGGCTATGCTAGCCACTACACCACAAGTTGGTCCCCGATAAACAAAAACTTATTCAATCTCTGTATTTGTATTTCCTCGTTACTAAGAATGACATGGAGTGTAGATTATGTCACGTTTAATAATGATGTTTCATTTGAGGGGCTTGGCCATCTTGGTCATTTAGCCACGTTACTTGGATGTGTGTATAGAATTTGCTTGATAATCTGTGGTGTCTATTTTAGAGTGTGTGCAATTGTAATTCAGGTGAGGAATGGGAAGGAGGCAGCCGTGGCCTTTAAGTTAGGAACCATCTCAATATTTGTCTGGAGTAGACATGGGAAACCATGGGATACTCTTCCAGGAAGGCTGAGGTGAGAATTCAACCCACTTCTTTTCAGGTTTGCTTCACAATGCTGACTGTACCTCTTTCCAGCCCTCAGACCAGAATTAAATTGATTGGCTGGGCCGGAAAACAAACCCACACCTCTTGGGCGACAGTACTGTGGCAAGAAGGTTGAGCTCTTTTTAAATACTCAGTCTATGTGAGATGAAAATTTTGATAGTATTTATGGACATGTTGATACCAAGAATGCTAGTCGCTACACCTGAAGGTGGACTTGTGCACGTATAACTTTTGTGACATCTTATAACAATATCTGCCTCATATTGCAATAGTAAAAATGTGCGCACTTCGTTGTAAGCATGGTTATTCATAGGATTAGGTCTTCCATCTCATACATGCACATAAATTTGAAGCGGCTTGTGTTTAAAGGGAAGGCCATGTGTATACGGTGAGCATAGAGCGGAGTCTTCTCTTTGTTTCTCTCGCCAGTCTCTATGCAGCAACAGTGCTCATTAAGACCCACGCTACTGGACAACATGTTCACAGTTGTTCTGTTTGATATAGGCAATGAGGGGGGGGGGGCAGCTCTGCGGTCAAACTGTTGGCCTCTCACCCAGGTGGACCGGGTTCGATTCCTGGTCAATGCATGTGAGATTTTCGAAGTGAAATGCCATGTCCCGTGGTTCGGATTCCACGTAAAAAGGAGGTCGCGAGGCTAATGATCACATGATTAACGATCAAGTAAAACTAAAAGCTTCCTTCCTTTTTTACTTTTGGTATAGGCAAACGTTCTGGACGTTAATATAGCCTACGGTATGCGTTCTACCCCTTGCTAACATAGATTGCTCATGCTTTTTGAGTAATGCTATTCCCTCAACCTCCATCCTCTACCTACAGCACATAAGAATTCAGAGGCGATTTCTCCGAGCATGCTACGCTTACCGCGCGAGTGCAATATTTTTCTAAACCAGGCGAGATTTATAAATTACAATATGTACCGTATCTGTAATAGATCTGCGTTAAACGAATCGCATGTTGCATATATCTTGGCGAGTACAGCGAGGCTTGCTCGTGTCTTAGGAGCTTCAGCGGAGCCGTCGACACAGCGAGAAATGTATGCGCGCGCAGGTTCCTTCTGTCCAAGGCCGACTGTGAGCTGTCACGTTTGTAATGTGTAGTTGAAAGCTGTTCTGAGAGCTACAGAAAGCTACTACATTGAAAGCACAAGGATTTTTGTTCTTCTTACTTAAGTTCAACACTCGATTTCTGCTGGCAATTTTCTCCAAGATCTTTTCATTCTCCGATACCGTGTTCAATATTTTACAAACAAACAGTTTGGATGTACAGTACTGTGGCAAGAAGGTTGGACTCTTTTTTAAATACTCAGTCTAGGTGAGATGAAAATTTAGATAGTATTTATGGACATGTTGATACCAAAATCGATGTTTATGGAGGACAGCTGTGCTCTAAAAATCGTGCAACAAGTGGTGAACCAGAAAAATCAAAATACTAACGTCTATTCAATTAAATTATTGACAATGCACTTGTCCAAATAGAAGAGCGTTTCAAATGCATTGTTCTTCTTGCTGCTGGATTGTGAAAGCACAGAAATAAGTTTCCAGACAGTTATGTTACTGCCCTAAAAAGGACCTATGGGTAATTTTTCGACATTGTTCGCTTAGAAACTGAATTAAGTGTGATGTACCGTACTCATCTCCTGACTTCAAAGAGAAAAGTATTTCAGACTTGACGCAGTTTATGCATACTAACAAATTGTTCATGGATATGGCAGTGATTTTCAAGCTCATCAAACTGGTAGCAACAATTCCTGCTGCTACATCACCTGCAGAACTTTCTTTTTCGACACTGAGACGCATTATTACATATTGCAGATCGACTCAAATTCAGGAGAGGCTATCATCATTGGCTATGTTGTCGATTGAAAAAGGATTGCTTGTAAAAAATATGCCTACAGTCCTCTTTCTATGATGAAGTTATTGATAGTTTTATAAAGAAAAGTCGCCGAGTCGAGTTTGTTTTCAAGTAGGTGGATCTTATAAATAGATGCAATTTTGCTGTGTACGTACTTCGATGTTTACTTGTTTAAATTATAAAATCACTGTCTTATCATGAGTTATTAATAATTATAATGTGAGTCTGATTGTGAAAATTTGTTATATTTTGGCCCTTCTTGAATTACAGGTGCGACGTTAGACCAGTGATTTTCTACGTTTTTGAGGTTTTCTATTGCGGAATTTTAGGCTACATTAAAATATTTAGAGCATGCAGTAAGCCGCTCGAGGTAGCACATTTATAAATGAAATGAAAATCCACAGCCTGCTTCCGGTCGACCGACCGGGTCAGGGAATGGCATTTATGAAGCCCCCATTTATAAATACCCAATTGTATTGTCAAGTATGTACTTCAATATTCAATAGCACAAGGAAACTAGTTGTGCAAATGAAGGTAACTTTAGCGTGTTACATATTATATGCAACGGAAGATTGTTAAAAATGTCGTGTAAATATCCGCCCATTTAATAGCCTACCATAACCTCATCAAAATTGCACACATAACTGTTGAATATCCTGGCCAAAATTTCATTTTTCCGTTCAATTATAAAATCACATGTACACATATAAAACTACAGCCACAAATGTCAAAATATATTTTCATCCGATTTTAAACTTCATGCTACCGCTTTTAACCAAGTGAACGCTAAGTCATTAAATTATTATATCAAAATAATAATCCAAGCCATTCCGTCTCCGTGCTGGTTTGCTTCACTATTTAAGCGCTGCGCTGCACCGCTTCGTTGCATTAAGCGAAGAGACCAGCAGAATTTGTACAAGACAAGCGTTTGCAGACAACATCCTATTTTTCTGCTGCGGTACTTCGGCGTGACTCGGGTGAGTTCGTATTGATTCGTCGGTTGGCTGTAAACAGCTGTGAACTCACGCGAGTTAACGGTTCTCGCTTCTTGATATAAACGCAATCTTGTGTAGAATGGCGCTTTTTTAGCAGTTCGTTTTTTATATAAATTATAATTAAGGAGTTGTGTGGATATTTTTGTGCACTAAAAATAAGCATAATACTGTAATGAAAGCAGCAACGGCCAAAATATGCATATCAGTTTAAAAGTCGTAAATCAAATCTTTATCACTAGGCCTAGGTACTCCTTTTAAATGCAATGTTCTCGTGATTCTCATCGTACCATAGGCCTATCGTATCAATTTATTCAAATATGCCAAAGCGTAGACTTTATGTGGGGAAATATTTAAAATTATAAATGAAAATGATTACTTCCATTACTGTACTAGTATTGTCATTAAATGCATATATAAGTGTTCTAACATCATTAATACCGTAGGCTTTTATAAGATGTATATATATGTCGCCTATATAAATAACTACGTTGTATAAACCTGCCCCTATCCAATATTTGAAAGAAGTCTACACCTCTGGACATAATAGGCAACAATGTAGCATGCTGATTCAGGTATTGCAGTATCTAGTATCCTAGTGTGATTAAAGAGGCCAACTGAAGCTTGGCAGCTTGGCATGACATATGATGGGGCTCAGGAACAAGCCGCTCTCTCTTTCCACCTTCATCTTATTTAGCCTTTTTAAGTTTATTTGTGATTTATAACAG
Source organism: Meconema thalassinum (assembly GCA_946902985.2). Taxonomy (NCBI): domain Eukaryota; kingdom Metazoa; phylum Arthropoda; class Insecta; order Orthoptera; family Tettigoniidae; genus Meconema; species Meconema thalassinum. The sequence continues at coordinate 124,013,261 of OX336395.1, forward strand.
ATAATCATGATAAAAATCTGAAACTCAGCAATTCTTCTAGGTTTGTGCCGTGTCTTGTGTGGGGTTTCGCCTAGGACACCAAGCTAGGCTCATCGGCGGGCTCTTGGTGTCCCTGCCCGGACCCCCACAGGAGTGACGAACTGCGCGCCACCTCCCTTTATATAAGGTGCAACTGCACCACTTGACTACGAGAACTAAAAGCTCAAGCAGCCTTAACCTCCCTATGAAGGCTTCCAAAAAGATGGTATATTGGCTTTCACGGCCGGTGAATTAAAACTCAGCAATTCTTCTAGGTTTGTGCCGTGTCTTGTGTGGGGTTTCGCCTAGGACACCAAGCTAGGCTCATCGGCGGGCTCTTGGTGTCCCTGCCCGGACCCCCACAGGAGTGACGAACTGCGCGCCACCTCCCTTTATATAAGGTGCAACTGCACCACTTGACTACGAGAACTAAAAGCTCAAGCAGCCTTAACCTCCCTATGAAGGCTTCCAAAAAGATGGTATATTGGCTTTCACGGCCGGTGAATTAAAACTCAGCAATTCTTCTAAGTTTGTGCCGTGTCTTGTGTGGGGTTTCGCCTAGGACACCAAGCTAGGCTCATCGGCGGGCTCTTGGATACCATCTTTTTGGAAGCCTTCATAGGGAGGTTAAGGCTGCTTGAGCTTTTAGTTCTCGTAGTCAAGTGGTGCAGTTGCACCTTATATAAAGGGAGGTGGCGCGCAGTTCGTCACTCCTGTGGGGGTCCGGGCAGGGACACCAAGAGCCCGCCGATGAGCCTAGCTTGGTGTCCTAGGCGAAACCCCACACAAGACACGGCACAAACCTAGAAGAATTGCTGAGTTTTAATTCACCGGCCGTGAAAGCCAATATACCATCTTTTTGGAAGCCTTCATAGGGAGGTTAAGGCTGCTTGAGCTTTTAGTTCTCGTAGTCAAGTGGTGCAGTTGCACCTTATATAAAGGGAGGTGGCGCGCAGTTCGTCACTCCTGTGGGGGTCCGGGCAGGGACACCAAGAGCCCGCCGATGAGCCTAGCTTGGTGTCCTAGGCGAAACCCCACACAAGACACGGCACAAACCTAGAAGAATTGCTGAGTTTTAATTCACCGGCCGTGAAAGCCAATATACCATCTTTTTGGAAGCCTTCATAGGGAGGTTAAGGCTGCTTGAGCTTTTAGTTCTCGTAGTCAAGTGGTGCAGTTGCACCTTATATAAAGGGAGGTGGCGCGCAGTTCGTCACTCCTGTGGGGGTCCGGGCAGGGACACCAAGAGCCCGCCGATGAGCCTAGCTTGGTGTCCTAGGCGAAACCCCACACAAGACACGGCACAAACCTAGAAGAATTGCTGAGTTTTAATTCACCGGCCGTGAAAGCCAATATACCATCTTTTTGGAAGCCTTCATAGGGAGGTTAAGGCTGCTTGAGCTTTTAGTTCTCGTAGTCAAGTGGTGCAGTTGCACCTTATATAAAGGGAGGTGGCGCGCAGTTCGTCACTCCTGTGGGGGTCCGGGCAGGGACACCAAGAGCCCGCCGATGAGCCTAGCTTGGTGTCCTAGGCGAAACCCCACACAAGACACGGCACAAACCTAGAAGAATTGCTGAGTTTTAATTCACCGGCCGTGAAAGCCAATGTACCATCTTTTTGGAAGCCTTCATAGGGAGGTTAAGGCTGCTTGAGCTTTTAGTTCTCGTAGTCAAGTGGTGCAGTTGCACCTTATATAAAGGGAGGTGGCGCGCAGTTCGTCACTCCTGTGGGGGTCCGGGCAGGGACACCAAGAGCCCGCCGATGAGCCTAGCTTGGTGTCCTAGGCGAAACCCCACACAAGACACGGCACAAACCTAGAAGAATTGCTGAGTTTTAATTCACCGGCCGTGAAAGCCAATATACCATCTTTTTGGAAGCCTTCATAGGGAGGTTAAGGCTGCTTGAGCTTTTAGTTCTCGTAGTCAAGTGGTGCAGTTGCACCTTATATAAAGGGAGGTGGCGCGCAGTTCGTCACTCCTGTGGGGGTCCGGGCAGGGACACCAAGAGCCCGCCGATGAGCCTAGCTTGGTGTCCTAGGCGAAACCCCACACAAGACACGGCACAAACCTAGAAGAATTGCTGAGTTTTAATTCACCGGCCGTGAAAGCCAATATACCATCTTTTTGGAAGCCTTCATAGGGAGGTTAAGGCTGCTTGAGCTTTTAGTTCTCGTAGTCAAGTGGTGCAGTTGCACCTTATATAAAGGGAGGTGGCGCGCAGTTCGTCACTCCTGTGGGGGTCCGGGCAGGGACACCAAGAGCCCGCCGATGAGCCTAGCTTGGTGTCCTAGGCGAAACCCCACACAAGACACGGCACAAACCTAGAAGAATTGCTGAGTTTTAATTCACCGGCCGTGAAAGCCAATATACCATCTTTTTGGAAGCCTTCATAGGGAGGTTAAGGCTGCTTGAGCTTTTAGTTCTCGTAGTCAAGTGGTGCAGTTGCACCTTATATAAAGGGAGGTGGCGCGCAGTTCGTCACTCCTGTGGGGGTCCGGGCAGGGACACCAAGAGCCCGCCGATGAGCCTAGCTTGGTGTCCTAGGCGAAACCCCACACAAGACACGGCACAAACCTAGAAGAATTGCTGAGTTTTAATTCACCGGCCGTGAAAGCCAATATACCATCTTTTTGGAAGCCTTCATAGGGAGGTTAAGGCTGCTTGAGCTTTTAGTTCTCGTAGTCAAGTGGTGCAGTTGCACCTTATATAAAGGGAGGTGGCGCGCAGTTCGTCACTCCTGTGGGGGTCCGGGCAGGGACACCAAGAGCCCGCCGATGAGCCTAGCTTGGTGTCCTAGGCGAAACCCCACACAAGACACGGCACAAACCTAGAAGAATTGCTGAGTTTTAATTCACCGGCCGTGAAAGCCAATATACCATCTTTTTGGAAGCCTTCATAGGGAGGTTAAGGCTGCTTGAGCTTTTAGTTCTCGTAGTCAAGTGGTGCAGTTGCACCTTATATAAAGGGAGGTGGCGCGCAGTTCGTCACTCCTGTGGGGGTCCGGGCAGGGACACCAAGAGCCCGCCGATGAGCCTAGCTTGGTGTCCTAGGCGAAACCCCACACAAGACACGGCACAAACCTAGAAGAATTGCTGAGTTTTAATTCACCGGCCGTGAAAGCCAATATACCATCTTTTTGGAAGCCTTCATAGGGAGGTTAAGGCTGCTTGAGCTTTTAGTTCTCGTAGTCAAGTGGTGCAGTTGCACCTTATATAAAGGGAGGTGGCGCGCAGTTCGTCACTCCTGTGGGGGTCCGGGCAGGGACACCAAGAGCCCGCCGATGAGCCTAGCTTGGTGTCCTAGGCGAAACCCCACACAAGACACGGCACAAACCTAGAAGAATTGCTGAGTTTTAATTCACCGGCCGTGAAAGCCAATATACCATCTTTTTGGAAGCCTTCATAGGGAGGTTAAGGCTGCTTGAGCTTTTAGTTCTCGTAGTCAAGTGGTGCAGTTGCACCTTATATAAAGGGAGGTGGCGCGCAGTTCGTCACTCCTGTGGGGGTCCGGGCAGGGACACCAAGAGCCCGCCGATGAGCCTAGCTTGGTGTCCTAGGCGAAACCCCACACAAGACACGGCACAAACCTAGAAGAATTGCTGAGTTTTAATTCACCGGCCGTGAAAGCCAATATACCATCTTTTTGGAAGCCTTCATAGGGAGGTTAAGGCTGCTTGAGCTTTTAGTTCTCGTAGTCAAGTGGTGCAGTTGCACCTTATATAAAGGGAGGTGGCGCGCAGTTCGTCACTCCTGTGGGGGTCCGGGCAGGGACACCAAGAGCCCGCCGATGAGCCTAGCTTGGTGTCCTAGGCGAAACCCCACACAAGACACGGCACAAATCTAGAAGAATTGCTGAGTTTTAATTCACCGGCCGTGAAAGCCAATATACCATCTTTTTGGAAGCCTTCATAGGGAGGTTAAGGCTGCTTGAGCTTTTAGTTCTCGTAGTCAAGTGGTGCAGTTGCACCTTATATAAAGGGAGGTGGCGCGCAGTTCGTCACTCCTGTGGGGGTCCGGGCAGGGACACCAAGAGCCCGCCGATGAGCCTAGCTTGGTGTCCTAGGCGAAACCCCACACAAGACACGGCACAAACCTAGAAGAATTGCTGAGTTTTAATTCACCGGCCGTGAAAGCCAATATACCATCTTTTTGGAAGCCTTCATAGGGAGGTTAAGGCTGCTTGAGCTTTTAGTTCTCGTAGTCAAGTGGTGCAGTTGCACCTTATATAAAGGGAGGTGGCGCGCAGTTCGTCACTCCTGTGGGGGTCCGGGCAGGGACACCAAGAGCCCGCCGATGAGCCTAGCTTGGTGTCCTAGGCGAAACCCCACACAAGACACGGCACAAACCTAGAAGAATTGCTGAGTTTTAATTCACCGGCCGTGAAAGCCAATATACCATCTTTTTGGAAGCCTTCATAGGGAGGTTAAGGCTGCTTGAGCTTTTAGTTCTCGTAGTCAAGTGGTGCAGTTGCACCTTATATAAAGGGAGGTGGCGCGCAGTTCGTCACTCCTGTGGGGGTCCGGGCAGGGACACCAAGAGCCCGCCGATGAGCCTAGCTTGGTGTCCTAGGCGAAACCCCACACAAGACACGGCACAAACCTAGAAGAATTGCTGAGTTTTAATTCACCGGCCGTGAAAGCCAATGTACCATCTTTTTGGAAGCCTTCATAGGGAGGTTAAGGCTGCTTGAGCTTTTAGTTCTCGTAGTCAAGTGGTGCAGTTGCACCTTATATAAAGGGAGGTGGCGCGCAGTTCGTCACTCCTGTGGGGGTCCGGGCAGGGACACCAAGAGCCCGCCGATGAGCCTAGCTTGGTGTCCTAGGCGAAACCCCACACAAGACACGGCACAAACCTAGAAGAATTGCTGAGTTTTAATTCACCGGCCGTGAAAGCCAATATACCATCTTTTTGGAAGCCTTCATAGGGAGGTTAAGGCTGCTTGAGCTTTTAGTTCTCGTAGTCAAGTGGTGCAGTTGCACCTTATATAAAGGGAGGTGGCGCGCAGTTCGTCACTCCTGTGGGGGTCCGGGCAGGGACACCAAGAGCCCGCCGATGAGCCTAGCTTGGTGTCCTAGGCGAAACCCCACACAAGACACGGCACAAACCTAGAAGAATTGCTGAGTTTTAATTCACCGGCCGTGAAAGCCAATATACCATCTTTTTGGAAGCCTTCATAGGGAGGTTAAGGCTGCTTGAGCTTTTGGTTCTCGTAGTCAAGTGGTGCAGTTGCACCTTATATAAAGGGAGGTGGCGCGCAGTTCGTCACTCCTGTGGGGGTCCGGGCAGGGACACCAAGAGCCCGCCGATGAGCCTAGCTTGGTGTCCTAGGCGAAACCCCACACAAGACACGGCACAAACCTAGAAGAATTGCTGAGTTTTAATTCACCGGCCGTGAAAGCCAATATACCATCTTTTTGGAAGCCTTCATAGGGAGGTTAAGGCTGCTTGAGCTTTTAGTTCTCGTAGTCAAGTGGTGCAGTTGCACCTTATATAAAGGGAGGTGGCGCGCAGTTCGTCACTCCTGTGGGGGTCCGGGCAGGGACACCAAGAGCCCGCCGATGAGCCTAGCTTGGTGTCCTAGGCGAAACCCCACACAAGACACGGCACAAACCTAGAAGAATTGCTGAGTTTTAATTCACCGGCCGTGAAAGCCAATATACCATCTTTTTGGAAGCCTTCATAGGGAGGTTAAGGCTGCTTGAGCTTTTAGTTCTCGTAGTCAAGTGGTGCAGTTGCACCTTATATAAAGGGAGGTGGCGCGCAGTTCGTCACTCCTGTGGGGGTCCGGGCAGGGACACCAAGAGCCCGCCGATGAGCCTAGCTTGGTGTCCTAGGCGAAACCCCACACAAGACACGGCACAAACCTAGAAGAATTGCTGAGTTTTAATTCACCGGCCGTGAAAGCCAATATACCATCTTTTTGGAAGCCTTCATAGGGAGGTTAAGGCTGCTTGAGCTTTTAGTTCTCGTAGTCAAGTGGTGCAGTTGCACCTTATATAAAAGGAGGTGGCGCGCAGTTCGTCACTCCTGTGGGGGTCCGGGCAGGGACACCAAGAGCCCGCCGATGAGCCTAGCTTGGTGTCCTAGGCGAAACCCCACACAAGACACGGCACAAACCTAGAAGAATTGCTGAGTTTTAATTCACCGGCCGTGAAAGCCAATATACCATCTTTTTGGAAGCCTTCATAGGGAGGTTAAGGCTGCTTGAGCTTTTAGTTCTCGTAGTCAAGTGGTGCAGTTGCACCTTATATAAAGGGAGGTGGCGCGCAGTTCGTCACTCCTGTGGGGGTCCGGGCAGGGACACCAAGAGCCCGCCGATGAGCCTAGCTTGGTGTCCTAGGCGAAACCCCACACAAGACACGGCACAAACCTAGAAGAATTGCTGAGTTTTAATTCACCGGCCGTGAAAGCCAATATACCATCTTTTTGGAAGCCTTCATAGGGAGGTTAAGGCTGCTTGAGCTTTTAGTTCTCGTAGTCAAGTGGTGCAGTTGCACCTTATATAAAGGGAGGTGGCGCGCAGTTCGTCACTCCTGTGGGGGTCCGGGCAGGGACACCAAGAGCCCGCCGATGAGCCTAGCTTGGTGTCCTAGGCGAAACCCCACACAAGACACGGCACAAACCTAGAAGAATTGCTGAGTTTTAATTCACCGGCCGTGAAAGCCAATATACCATCTTTTTGGAAGCCTTCATAGGGAGGTTAAGGCTGCTTGAGCTTTTAGTTCTCGTAGTCAAGTGGTGCAGTTGCACCTTATATAAAGGGAGGTGGCGCGCAGTTCGTCACTCCTGTGGGGGTCCGGGCAGGGACACCAAGAGCCCGCCGATGAGCCTAGCTTGGTGTCCTAGGCGAAACCCCACACAAGACACGGCACAAACCTAGAAGAATTGCTGAGTTTTAATTCACCGGCCGTGAAAGCCAATATACCATCTTTTTGGAAGCCTTCATAGGGAGGTTAAGGCTGCTTGAGCTTTTAGTTCTCGTAGTCAAGTGGTGCAGTTGCACCTTATATAAAGGGAGGTGGCGCGCAGTTCGTCACTCCTGTGGGGGTCCGGGCAGGGACACCAAGAGCCCGCCGATGAGCCTAGCTTGGTGTCCTAGGCGAAACCCCACACAAGACACGGCACAAACCTAGAAGAATTGCTGAGTTTTAATTCACCGGCCGTGAAAGCCAATATACCATCTTTTTGGAAGCCTTCATAGGGAGGTTAAGGCTGCTTGAGCTTTTAGTTCTCGTAGTCAAGTGGTGCAGTTGCACCTTATATAAAGGGAGGTGGCGCGCAGTTCGTCACTCCTGTGGGGGTCCGGGCAGGGACACCAAGAGCCCGCCGATGAGCCTAGCTTGGTGTCCTAGGCGAAACCCCACACAAGACACGGCACAAACCTAGAAGAATTGCTGAGTTTTAATTCACCGGCCGTGAAAGCCAATATACCATCTTTTTGGAAGCCTTCATAGGGAGGTTAAGGCTGCTTGAGCTTTTAGTTCTCGTAGTCAAGTGGTGCAGTTGCACCTTATATAAAGGGAGGTGGCGCGCAGTTCGTCACTCCTGTGGGGGTCCGGGCAGGGACACCAAGAGCCCGCCGATGAGCCTAGCTTGGTGTCCTAGGCGAAACCCCACACAAGACACGGCACAAACCTAGAAGAATTGCTGAGTTTTAATTCACCGGCCGTGAAAGCCAATATACCATCTTTTTGGAAGCCTTCATAGGGAGGTTAAGGCTGCTTGAGCTTTTAGTTCTCGTAGTCAAGTGGTGCAGTTGCACCTTATATAAAGGGAGGTGGCGCGCAGTTCGTCACTCCTGTGGGGGTCCGGGCAGGGACACCAAGAGCCCGCCGATGAGCCTAGCTTGGTGTCCTAGGCGAAACCCCACACAAGACACGGCACAAACCTAGAAGAATTGCTGAGTTTTAATTCACCGGCCGTGAAAGCCAATATACCATCTTTTTGGAAGCCTTCATAGGGAGGTTAAGGCTGCTTGAGCTTTTAGTTCTCGTAGTCAAGTGGTGCAGTTGCACCTTATATAAAGGGAGGTGGCGCGCAGTTCGTCACTCCTGTGGGGGTCCGGGCAGGGACACCAAGAGCCCGCCGATGAGCCTAGCTTGGTGTCCTAGGCGAAACCCCACACAAGACACGGCACAAACCTAGAAGAATTGCTGAGTTTTAATTCACCGGCCGTGAAAGCCAATATACCATCTTTTTGGAAGCCTTCATAGGGAGGTTAAGGCTGCTTGAGCTTTTAGTTCTCGTAGTCAAGTGGTGCAGTTGCACCTTATATAAAGGGAGGTGGCGCGCAGTTCGTCACTCCTGTGGGGGTCCGGGCAGGGACACCAAGAGCCCGCCGATGAGCCTAGCTTGGTGTCCTAGGCGAAACCCCACACAAGACACGGCACAAACCTAGAAGAATTGCTGAGTTTTAATTCACCGGCCGTGAAAGCCAATATACCATCTTTTTGGAAGCCTTCATAGGGAGGTTAAGGCTGCTTGAGCTTTTAGTTCTCGTAGTCAAGTGGTGCAGTTGCACCTTATATAAAGGGAGGTGGCGCGCAGTTCGTCACTCCTGTGGGGGTCCGGGCAGGGACACCAAGAGCCCGCCGATGAGCCTAGCTTGGTGTCCTAGGCGAAACCCCACACAAGACACGGCACAAACCTAGAAGAATTGCTGAGTTTTAATTCACCGGCCGTGAAAGCCAATATACCATCTTTTTGGAAGCCTTCATAGGGAGGTTAAGGCTGCTTGAGCTTTTAGTTCTCGTAGTCAAGTGGTGCAGTTGCACCTTATATAAAAGGAGGTGGCGCGCAGTTCGTCACTCCTGTGGGGGTCCGGGCAGGGACACCAAGAGCCCGCCGATGAGCCTAGCTTGGTGTCCTAGGCGAAACCCCACACAAGACACGGCACAAACCTAGAAGAATTGCTGAGTTTTAATTCACCGGCCGTGAAAGCCAATATACCATCTTTTTGGAAGCCTTCATAGGGAGGTTAAGGCTGCTTGAGCTTTTAGTTCTCGTAGTCAAGTGGTGCAGTTGCACCTTACATAAAGGGAGGTGGCGCGCAGTTCGTCACTCCTGTGGGGGTCCGGGCAGGGACACCAAGAGCCCGCCGATGAGCCTAGCTTGGTGTCCTAGGCGAAACCCCACACAAGACACGGCACAAACCTAGAAGAATTGCTGAGTTTTAATTCACCGGCCGTGAAAGCCAATATACCATCTTTTTGGAAGCCTTCATAGGGAGGTTAAGGCTGCTTGAGCTTTTAGTTCTCGTAGTCAAGTGGTGCAGTTGCACCTTATATAAAGGGAGGTGGCGCGCAGTTCGTCACTCCTGTGGGGGTCCGGGCAGGGACACCAAGAGCCCGCCGATGAGCCTAGCTTGGTGTCCTAGGCGAAACCCCACACAAGACACGGCACAAACCTAGAAGAATTGCTGAGTTTTAATTCACCGGCCGTGAAAGCCAATATACCATCTTTTTGGAAGCCTTCATAGGGAGGTTAAGGCTGCTTGAGCTTTTAGTTCTCGTAGTCAAGTGGTGCAGTTGCACCTTATATAAAGGGAGGTGGCGCGCAGTTCGTCACTCCTGTGGGGGTCCGGGCAGGGACACCAAGAGCCCGCCGATGAGCCTAGCTTGGTGTCCTAGGCGAAACCCCACACAAGACACGGCACAAACCTAGAAGAATTGCTGAGTTTTAATTCACCGGCCGTGAAAGCCAATATACCATCTTTTTGGAAGCCTTCATAGGGAGGTTAAGGCTGCTTGAGCTTTTAGTTCTCGTAGTCAAGTGGTGCAGTTGCACCTTATATAAAGGGAGGTGGCGCGCAGTTCGTCACTCCTGTGGGGGTCCGGGCAGGGACACCAAGAGCCCGCCGATGAGCCTAGCTTGGTGTCCTAGGCGAAACCCCACACAAGACACGGCACAAACCTAGAAGAATTGCTGAGTTTTAATTCACCGGCCGTGAAAGCCAATATACCATAAAAATCTGAGTTCGGACAGGACTGAGATGTTCCTTCTCTTCCTATGCTTGGGTGCACTATCATAACTGTCATTGCCAGTAGAAAATCTGCTTAGGTCTATCTGCCCTGCTGACCACTTCATGGTGTAGTAGCCGTTCTTGACTGTCACCCCCGAGGTCCGGGTTTGGTTCCCAGCTCTGCCAAGTTTGGGCTGGAATGGGGTACACTCAACCTTATGAGGCAAAACTGAAAAGAGGAGGATTCAATTCCCATCTCAGCCATCCTGGAAGTGGTTTTCCATTGTTTCCCTACTGCTACTTTAGTTAATGCTGGGATGGTTCCTAACTTAAGGCCACAGCCACCTCCTTCCCAATCCTATCCTTTATTTACAAATATACATACTAGTACAGCCAGCACAATATCACAGGTTATCACACAAATTACACACACGCAGATACATGGAGCTATCTCATGAGAGGAAAGACCCCCCACTTTGTACCTGTGGAGCCGTTTTCACCGTGGCCCACATTCTCACCGAGTGTGTGGATCTTGCTGACTTACGAAAAAACCTTGGTTTGCAGATGACACTCAAACTTATATTAGCCGATGACGCGGTGGCTGCTGATCGCGTTATCCGCTTTATAAGTGAGAGTGGGTTAGGGCCAGCAATCTAAATTTTCCAGTATAAATTGACTCAACGATTTGTTCGTTTTTGAATGATAATGTTTTGTTTTTCCTTAATTTTTGTTTATTTTTATAGTTTTTATTTTTATTTATTTTTTTGTTTTTGTTTTATTAATTTTTGGTCTTCTAAATTTAGGCTAGGTGTCCACCTCAAAATTTTAAATTCAATTCCAAAATTGTAATCTTTAATCTGTGTTAAGAGGGGCAGATTACCTCGTAGTTCCGCCCCTTAAAACAACAATAACTACTATGACCACGATGTCACAGCCCCCCCCCCCCTGGGGGCAGATGACCTCGTAGTTCCGCCCCTTATAACAAAAATAACTAACTAACTGTCACAGCCCCTAAAATAAGCAACAATAAAACAACTATCTAGGGGGGCGTGGTGGCGTAGCAGTCAAGCTGTTGGCCTCTCACCAAAGTGGAGCAGGTTCGATTCCCGGTCAATGCATATGAGATTTTCGAAATGAAATGCAATGTCCTGTAGTTCCGATTTCACATAAAACGGGGGTCCCGTGGCTCATGATCGCATGATTAACGGTCACGTAAAACTAAAAAGTTTCCTTCCTTCTTAAAACAACTATCTGCCCTGCTGCAAAGGTAGTAAATGTTTCTTTCCATAACTTACATATGACAGGCCCCTGATATTCATCAAGAAAAATAGTATGGTATAGCCCATCATCACCACATAGCAGATTTTCTACTAGCAATGATGATACACTATTTTATTCATTTCTGCTATTTAATTTGGAATTTATTGGATAGTAATAATTTGTGGCCGCTGCAATATCTAGTTGATACAACATCATGTTTTTCATATTTTGATAAGATTTGGTCAGTTAATTGATCGCGACTGCATGTCTGTATTCTTTTGGATGGCCGTTGAAATATACCAGACTATGCTTGAAGATATAATCAAAAATAGGAAGTATGGTTGTCTGTGTTTTTATAAGTTCTGGATGGGAAATTTAAGCTACCATTCAAAGCTCTTTCCTACAAGATAAATGGAGAAAATATTTGCCATATCAAGCCCATATGGTTCATTCCAGAAGGAACTACAGTGCAATCAATTTAGAATTATACTCTACATCTATGGAATATTCTGTTGAATTATTGTTTTGATTTCCACACTATTAAGCCACTCATTTCCATCTTTCATGGTTTTCGTCTGGAGTTTTTCTGGAGTTAGGGACGAGATATTTGCGATTTACCGCGTCAGAACAGTCATCAGTGTCCAGGATTTTACCCGAGATGACACGAACAAGAAGAGCGAGCATCAACGAGTTGATCCGAACTTGTCCGGTACGTGCCGAATAGGAATCGGGCCAAGCAGCAGAAAAATAGGTGTTGTCTGCAGACGCTTGTCTCTACAAGTAGTTATTTCAATTACCGAGAGAGGTCTCTGATGCTGGTGGCCCTGCTCTCCCATCAGCTGCAAGTTCATCATAGTAAATTGGCTGAATTATTTCTGACTCTATGTACATTACAGCGATATTTCATAGCACACACGGACACGGTACCATCTTAAAATCAGAATTTACCTGCACATCGCTCCACCTCGACCATGGTAGCATATTCGTTCTTTAATTATTTGGCCACTCATAGCGTGGCGGTGCATTTCTCGCAGCAACGCACGGCTGCCTGCGCGTGGCCTGGCAATGCTAAGCGTGGATACTGCGGGCGAGAGAGAGGGGAAACGAAGGGGCCTAATTCTAGCTTTGTTGCGCGCAGGGCTGTAAGTTTTGGCAAAATATTTATGATAATATCATTTTCGATAAAGCTTTTTGATAAGGCAAGCCAGGCTTTTGAGCTTATGTAAAGATTCCGCCACCGGGGCCCCTAGGCTGGCTGGGCCCCTAGGCCGGGGCCTTGTAGGCCTAGGCAGAAATCCGGCACTGACTATACCACTATAAGCCAGAACAAGCGGGGCATGATCCTTGGGCAGCCATTTTCTTTCTTTTATCGACGGGCTATTTGTTCTGTGATTACTCGCTTGATTTGTTGTTCTGTGCGTTAATTCTTAAGAGTCTCAGGCACTCACTGGACAACTGAAATAAACTAAAGTCCAGCCGCTGAGTCTACGGCATGGTGTCCCTCCCCTTATCTCCACTAATATCTTCCCTGGCCCTTTCTCAACAGCTTATGAATTGCTTGGAAAATCCGTTTCTTGTACCGGAGTTTCTAGTGAACAAATATATTTCACTTACGAAAATATATTTTTCTTTTACAGTAAGAGACAGAATATGTAATTTTAAGTAAATCTAGTAAAGTTATGTTTAAAAAATGTCATTTTGATCAAATATGTAAAATAAAGACAAAGAATATTCATTTTAAAGTAAATACCGGTATATCTAAAACAAATGTCATTATGATCAAATATGTAAGATAATAAAACAATAAAATGTAATTAGTTGATAGCTAAGGTTATAATTCATGGACATTTATAATTTTAGTTATGTATAAGCAAAGGGAAGGCATATGTATTTATATAAAAATCCTAGCCCTAATGATCGGTCTAGGTTGTGAAGTTTCGGGTACGTTCGGTTTGCCCCGCTGCGCTGGTCACTGGTCTGTCTCGGTGCGTGTCAGGTCAGAAGATCGTGAAGGGGGATGGATGATCGGTTGCGGTCGTGAGTATTCGGGTCGCTTCGTTAGCCCCTCTGGGCTGTCTCGAAGCGCTAGTAATATGAAGGGTTCAGAGTTAGCAATAACATAAGGGAGAAAACCTACTACAGCCCAAATGGTAGCAGTACAATAGATTTGGTTCTCATTAATGACGGAGCTAAGGTGATATTCCAAAATATTGTAACAAGTGTTGCAGTGAGGAAACACTTACCAGTAGAGACCATTCTACAATTTAATGAGAAATATACACTCAATGCAGTTTAAAGAATCAAACTTCCAAGGAAACTTGACGTCAAAATAATTAAGAAAGTAGACTTGCGACAGACAATGAAAACCATCCAAGACGTGAACACTGCTCTAGAAGCATGGAAAAATACATCAAGGAAGCCATTCCTCCTGGCAAAAACAATTTGTGGAAAGGCAATCCTTGGTTCAACACTGATTGCTATAGTAAAAGGAAATTGACGCCCAAAGCCCTACACAGAGCCAGAGAGTTGAAGACAGAGGCGGCCTACAGCTACTATGCGAACAAAAGGCGAGATTAAAAAGAAGTTGTAAGACAAGCAAAGATAACCTATCATCTGAATAAAGAAAATCACTTAGTAGAAGAAGCAGAAACTGACCCATATAAGGCACTTCAAACAAAGAATCCTCGATTTCCAACAAATATACCTATAGCCTACAGACATGGTCGCAACATCTATGCAATCTATTAAGAGCAAAAGGCACACGCCCTAGTGCCGTTTTGTCGCCAGGTGTAGAATTCGAGCCCATCATGGAAGAGGAGGTCATAAAAACAATATAATTGAGCAGAGCACACAGAGCGCCAGGTCCAAACCTCATCACAAATGAACTATGGTGCCTGTCTGGACAGCGCTCATGAATGAATGCCTACGATCAGGGCAAATTCCTACACAGTGGAGAACTGCAGTAATAAAAATGCTCTACAAAGGGAAGGGAGATTTGGACGACCCAGATGCCTACAGAGATGTGCTCTTCACCAAAATAATAACAGCCGTTTGACTAATTTGACTGATCACAGTATGCCGGAAGAACAATTTGGATTCCGGGTAGGCAGGTCGACCATTCAGGCAGTTTGTTGCCTCCAGGAAGACATTAAAGAGGCTTTAAGACACCCGAAAGGGAAACTTTACTATGTATTTGTTGACTACAGCAAGGCTTATGACACTCTTAACAGAGGAATACTGCTGGATAAACTAGGATTGATGATCACTGCGTTCATACGTAATATTCTCAACAATAACATGCTGATAATTGACGACAGTGTCACCCTCTCAGAACCCATAGAACAATGCATTGGGGTATTGCAGGGCGATCCCCTAAGTCCAACACTGTTTAATGTTGCTACAGCAGACATAGTGAAATCCGTGAAGCTAGATGGAGTTAGCATGTGCATATACGTAGATGACTTAGTTCTAGCCTCAACTTCACGTCAAAGTCTACAGTCGTCCCTAGACCTGTTGGCAATTTGAGCCGGAAAAAAAAATGAATTCGATATAAACTTAAACAAAACCGTATTCGTGATCTTTCGTAAAGAAGGTAGAATAGCAGCAGGAGACTCCCTCTACCTAGAGCACAGGGCGTTACGCATTGTAAATCAATTTAAGTACTTAGGACTAATTTTTTAGACACATGGGGATACTTTCACCGAACATATAAAGGACAGAACAATACATGCCATAAAAGCAATGCATGAAATATAACATCTTAATAAACTATCATTAGAGACAGCTATGACATTATTCAGAGTAAAAATAGCTCAATAAAAAGCTACGGTCTGAACATTATATGGGAGAATCTCACGAAAAACAACATGAAGTGCATAGAAAGAGTCAAGGCAACTTTCATGAAAAAAGTTCTGTGTATCTCAAAGTATACTCCATCGCGACTGTGCTATGAAATTCCACGAGAGACCTTCTACATCGAAGAGTTAAGGTGTCAACTATTGCTACCATCTATCGCACAGTACGAGGACCTTCTAAAAGAGCTCAAAACGAACTTTTATTTAATAGCCGCAATGACGTCCGATGAGTGGAAGGGTCCATGTTACGACCTGAGACATACAATCACTCGTTTCGCAATACATGGATTCCATTTCAAGCTCTGCAAAATGGAAGGTTATCATGAGCCCAGTATAGAATACATTTGCAAATTGTGTGGAAGTGTCTGTGAAAGGTTTCTTGCCATGACATGCAGACAAAAGTTAGTCACTAACTTTTGTTGTCAATGAGAATTGATTATAATCTTGGATATTCTGAGTTTTTATTATTTTTATATTGCCTAATGGCCATTGGTTGCAATAAATACCTTATTATTACCTGCTTCTGCACGATTTATTTCATTTCTTACTTTATCCTTTCTTGTCCTCCAAAAAGTTTTCAGAATTGAAGAATTTGCTTAGGGGGACGGTATTTGGGCACTTTATCGTAAAACTAGAATCAGAATGGGCTTTGAGCAATTTGCTTTCATACAACGTATTTACCAAGAACAATTGTTTTGTAAAAGAAAAGTTGTAGACAGCGGAAGAATAAACATCTATTATTACACCATTTCCACAATTATTATTATTCATCATTACAAAAGGGTTCGGCTAATTTCAGTAGTTAGTAAAAAGGATCAGCCTTCCTATACTGTTACCAAGCCACGTTGGGTTAAGTGCATTATAATACCGACTCAAAAGTTCGAAAGAGTTTTGGGGGAAAAAAATAATCATGAAGATACTGTAGTGATCTTATATTTTTTTAGACTACATAGTTGAAATATTTTTCATTGGCAGAAATTTGATTTGGATCCTGGCTTGTACCGTATGAGTGTTTACTGTTTTACATTAGACGTACATTAGAAATTGTTCCAGTCCGCATTCGTCTTCGCTCGAACCTTGATGCTCTTAATTCTTCTTCTTCTTCTACTTCTTCTTCTAGCTTTTCAGGAACACATTTTCTGTAAAGCGTCTTGAACAGAACATCGCTAAAAATTATATTGCCCATGACCATAATAATAAACCCCAGGAACGCAATCCAGTGAAACGTTTCCCACTGTATTGCTAACATAAAAATCCAAATCATTCCTATTTTCAGTGTGTTCACTACCACTCGGGTAGTACTATTAGTCTCTTTAGTTAAAGTCATAACTGAACCGATAGACACTCCAACACTCACAAGGAAAAGAACAAGAGGAACTATTAATAAGTTTGCATTGCCCATCTGTACGAAGGCATCAGGAAAATCTGCTAGCGTTTCTCGAGGATTGTAAGCTATTGGTTGACCTACGGGAATATAATGGAAGGGCACCAGAAGTATACTAATAGAAATCAAACCAAAAACACCTTCCCAACCAATAGCTTGTAAAGGGTCAATATCACGTCCTGTCACGACCCACTCCTCCCAAACGTACTGTGCACCAGATATAATAGATGATACAGCTATCAACGCATCACCAATATGCCTGTCTTTATTGGGTGTTTCCAAACAAGAAGGCGGAATTGGATCCTGATCACAATCTTCTTCATCTGCTACTTCAAATTCGGACACGCCTGTCACAAATAGTCCAATCAGAATGACAGCGATACCAACAGATTCATAAACCCGGAGCTTTTGCTTCAGAAATATTCTAGCAAAGAGTGTAACATATATTACTGTAGAAAATCTTATCATCATCACAGACGAAGCGTCTGTTAGATTAATACCAATGAATACAAGAGATGCCGAACAGATTTCACATAGGGCTGGTGGTAGAAATAGGAATATTTGAAAATCCTGATTTCCCCTTGTTATTGAGTGGTCCATTGCGGTTCCCTTCTTGATGTAATAGTAATACATGCTCTTGATGGTAATCAAGATTATACTTGTTGCAAGAAACATAATCACTAGGAACATAAATGGATGTTGAAAATTACGGACAATTCCATCGGTTGATTTTGCCTGTAATCTAGTGGCCCATTTTAAGAGAATGGTATCTGTAGATCCAGAAATAGTTACTATAACGACTAACAACCATTGATACTTCGTAAATCCCATTACTCTCAACTGTCAAACATGATATACTATAACAGCAGTTTTGAACGTCGATATTTGCATCACAGAACACCAAATATAATAGAAAAGAATGGCGCGGGTAAAGCATGGAAACAAGAAACTACTGCAGCACGCCTAGTGGTGTGGCAGCTAACTACCATTATGGAAATATTAGCTCCCAAATGTTCTTTTATTGTTTTATTTTATACCGGGTCACTCCAATCCGTAGTCTATTTTATTTAAGGACACATTTCCATTTTGAATAATCGCACCAATTTGAGTCTTTGGACTGGATGGTTTTATTCAGAACTGTTCACGCTGATGTCGTATGACCCCATATCCTATGCATGGACGATATCAAATATCATGGAACAACAACATCAAAGATTATAATATATGGAAAAAATCGGAACCAATGCAATATGCCGGTAGCAATATTCGACTACAGCGGTATCTGTTAGTTAAATAGCCCCTATAAGATGATTATTTTTATTTTCAATATTTCTTTACTAACTTTTTTATATTAAAAACTTCATAAAATTAATTAACGACCCAATACTTAAGATTTTCATTTAAAAAGTGAGTAAAGCATTTCATTTACATTGAGGAGAATTTCATGCAATTCGAATTACTTTGAAAGATGAATATTAATAATAAATAATGTATAGATTTTATTTTAATTAAAGTAATTTTAAAGGAGAATATTTTTACCCGAACATGTATTAAACTAATATCTATCTAAAACTCAGCAATTCTCCTAGATTTGTGCCTAGGACACCAAGCTGGCTCATCAGCGGGCTCTTGGTGTCCCCAACCCACACAAGACACGGCACAAAACTAGAAGAATTGCTGAGTTTTAATTCACTGGCCGTGAAAGCCATTATACTTTTTTTTTTGGAAGTCTTCATAGGGAGGTTATGCCTGCTTGAGCTTTAGTTCTCGCAGATAAGAGGCACAGGTGCGCTTCATAAATAAGAGGTAGCGCGCAGTTCGGTACTCCTGTGAGGGTCCGGGCGGGGACACCAAGGGCCCGCTGATGAGCCAGCTCGGTGTCCTATGCGAAACCCTACACAAGACACGGCACAAAACTAGAAGAATTGCTGAGTTTTAATTCACTGGCCGTGAAAGCCAATATACCATCTTTTTGGTTACCTTCATAGGGAGGTTAAGGCTGCTTGAGCTTCTAGTTCTCGCAGTAAAATGGTGCAGTTGCACTTCATATAAAGGGAGGTAGCGCACAGTTTGCTACTCCTGTGGGGGTCCGGGCGGGGGCACCAAGAGCCCGCTGATGAGCCAGCTTGGTGTCCTAGGCGAAACCCCACACAAGACACTGCACAAACCTAGAAGAATTGCTGAGTTTTAATTCACAGGCCGTGAAAGCCAGTATAATAACTATCTATTAAGCCATTTCTTTCTTTCTTTCTTTCTTTCTTTCTTTTATTTTATTTATTTATTTATTTATTTATTCACTCCTTTGTATGGCCATTGGCTGCAATAAATCCGTTATTCCATTAGAGGAATTCAGGACATACAAAACATAACCAATATCTCACATGACACAGTGATGAATCTCTTCACGGCAAAAATCAACTCCATAATTACATAGGCTACGGTTTGGAAATAATCTGGGAAAATTTAAACAAAACCAATCACGTCTACCTGATGAGCTAACCAGAGTCACTTTCTATATAGAGGATCTGGGTCTCCAGCTACTACTGCCAGCAACAGCACAGTATGTGACACTATTATCTTAACTTGAAGGGAAAAAGAACCAGATGGCTATGAAGGCCATGAGTGGCATACGACATCTCCGAACACTGTCATTACAGACAGCGATGAGACTTTTAATGTGAGACCACCCGAGCAGGTTCAAGACAGGAAAGAGCAAACCCAAATAAAGTTAATGACAGCCGGCGACGACCTGTGAAGTGCTTCTGTTGTGGAAAACTTGGTCATATTGCAAGGAACTGCCCTGAAGATAATGGAGAATCCAAGAGCCATCAGCCGAAACTACAAGCAAAGACAGCATTCCATAGGGCAATGTGTGCGAAGGTGGGCGACCATCATTATTCATCTGTTTAGTACCTTGACAGTGGAGCTACTGATCACATGACATTATCGAGAGAAAAGATGAGCAACTTCAAACCATTTGAAACAAGGGTCGAGGTGGCCAATAAGGAAACCATCAAGGTCAGTGGAACCGGACGAGTTGAAATCAAACTAGATCAGACAGATAGAGATTTTTTTATCACCTTAGATGATGTTCTCCATGTTCCGGACCTGGGCGGTAACTTACTTTCCGAGGGAAGAATTGAAGAGATGGGCTATACTGTCAACTTTGTGATGGCATGGCCACTGTAGCAGATAATGATGGAGAAGTCGTCCTTACAACAAGGCGAAGTGAAAGACTGTATGCTGTGGACGAGTCTACCCCATCGACGAGACTGGCTATAGCCAACCCTGACAACTTGTGGCATAGACGACTAGGGCACCTCCATCACAAGGCCGTGAAGAAGTTGGACATAGATGAGAGAATGCAGGAGAATTGTGACACTTGTACTCTTGGAAAGTTGAGACGCAAAGCATTTCCAACCACCATGCGACCATAGCCACTGCTCCACTCCAGCTGATCCATTCTGTTGATGTAGGCAAGATCACACCGACTTCTAAAGGGGGATCCAAGTACTTTGTCAGATTTATAGATGATTACTTACGACATACTGCTGTGTATCCCATAAAGAAGAAGAATGAGGTACATAGTAAATTTGATGAGTACAGGCATGAAGCTGAGAACCTTCATGGAACAATGGTCACGACCAGGGGCGGTTCGAGTGGGGGTGGGGGTGGGGGGTTGGGGAGGGGGTGTCTCACCCCCCTCAGGTATTTTCTCAGTCGGCAAATACGACATCAGTCGGCAGTCGGCAAATCCTGAAGAAGTCGTAACATTTCCCAAAACAGAATTTAAAAAAGCAAAACGGGGCATGGCCATATACGATTTGGTCATTTTTTAAAATATTTATTATACTGACAGTCGGCATTTTTACCGACAGTCGGCAAAAACGGACGCTGCAATAATTTCGTACAGCCAGGCAATAGCCCAGTGAGGCAAGGGGAAGAATCGGCAAAACAACCATTTTAAAAGCTTCACTTCCAGTCCTCGGGGCACCGGCTGCCACTTGCCATTTCGTTTCTTTGTATGCAAACTGAAGAAAGAATGGCAGATGAACAATATGGGACCAAGGACAAGGGATGAACTCATCGGCACGTACCTGGGTGGGTGTAACATCCCGCGTCCATTATGCAGAGCGACTCAGCATCACAGCGAAGCGAGCCCAGCATCTGTGCCATGTGGCTAGACAAAAGGTGTTGGTGAGCGCATTGATAGCTTCAGGTCAAGCTAAATCATTGAGATGTTGTCGGAGGAATGTTATGAATCATAACTTATGACCTGCTGAGATATCCGCGCTATTGTGACAAAATTGACAAGTTAATGGTTCCAAGGTTCCTCAAGGGGTGGGGTGCTCACTAAGGCCAGTGCAGTGGTCATCGGGAATGAGAAAAAGCAGTCGTTCCTGTACCAACAACTTTTACAGTGATAACTAGGTGCGAATACAGTGGCAGTGGGACGTGAGTTTTCGCCGGCACGGAACATTTTCACGGAGCATCGCGTACCCATCAAACGTAAGTAATAATAATACAATAAATACAAGCGTATTGTCAGCCATGTTTATGTTTAATGCTGTTAACAAGAACAAAGTGAAGAATGATCGCACTCTGGAGTACGTCAGTGGCACAAATTGAAAAGTAGCGGAAAGAAGAAAAAGGATATATTACAAGAACACTTCATTTCAGAGACTCATCAACAGCGATGGCAGATTTGTGCCACTTTGTCAATGGAAAAGGCCACGAAGACGTTCTCCTTGATAAAATTTTACGGACGATCAGAATTGAGGAAGAACAAGAAAAGGAGTTCCACAAAAGAGTTATCCAGATACTTATTGACACAGCAAGAGCCCTTTGTCGACAAGGTTTGACTTTCCGAGGTCACGAGGATGGAATCACTCAAGATAATGGAAACTTCACGCAAATTGTGAAGTTACTTTCACGGCATAGTCCGGTCATGAATAGGTGGTTGGAAGAAGTGAATACGCGGAAGCATAACGTTAAGTATATGAACAAGGACTCTCAAAATGAATTCATCCATCTACTTGGAGAGAAAACTCGTGAAATAATTGCAGAAGAGATCAAGAACTCTGGTATGTTCTCCGTTATAGCAGATACTACTCCCGATATGTCACATAAAGACCGCCTAGGTTGAATATCCGATACGACGTCGAAAAAGATGAAGAGCTAGTTCCTGTGGGGCGTCTTTTAAAAATGGACTCTGTTTTAACCAAAAAAAAGAAGGCCGGAGAGGAGTTGGCCGAAAAAATATTTTAAATTTTAAATTCAGAAGAACTTTTACTTCCACTCGATAATCGTACGACTTTGCTAGTTACATGCCTGGCATATAGGCCTACAACGGCACTCAAAAAAGCTGTCAGAGAAGTGCAAAATAGATATTCCGTACGTTCCATGCCAAGCTCACAAGTTAAACATTTTCGTAGAGACAGCTTGTAATGCTAGCGCGCTTATCCGAGAGTTTTTGACACTCTTGAAGCATTGTGCGTTTTTTCTTTCGGGTAGCACGAAACGACATTTAAGCTTGCAGAAAGAGCTGCATAAAATTGATAATTCACTTCAACTTAAGAATTTATCAAAAACAAGGTGGACTGCACGCGCCGAATCGGCGAGAGATGTTTCTACGTCTTCTGAAGAGATAGTCACAGCATTGGAAACGATGAGAACCTCATTCGATTCTGAATTTGACAGTAAAACCCGAACTTTTGCGTCAGGCTTGCACGAAAAGTTTCTAGACTTTGATTTTATCTGCGGCATGTACTTTACCAAAAACATCATGTTTAAAATTAAGAACGTAACCGAGCTTTTAGAAGCGGAGGAGCTGAATGTAGTAGGCGCAATGCAGATGATTCAGAGCGCTTTGAAGTCTTTTGAAGATATCAACGACGACGCTTTAATAAAGAGTGCATCGTCATTTGCGTAAAGTATGCAAGTAAATGCGGAGGAAGACTTCTTAAAGCACCACAGGACTCGGCGACTTGCAAAGAAGTATGACGCGCACGCTGAAACGACAACAGAAATTTATTTCCTTACATTCTACAGAAAGGAGTTCCGAATACTTGTGGATGTATTTACTACAAGCGTGCAAGACAATCTTTGCTAGAGCCATTCCACATAATTTTCAAGATACCCGCTGACAGGAAAAGACTGCACCATCGAGCGCGTCCGATCTATAAAGCAATCACACCCGAAAATCATCCTTCAATATGAAGAGCGTGTGCTGGCTGAGCTTGAAATCCTGCTTGATGCCAGTAAACAGTGCTCATCTTTTAGAGAAATCGCGAAAGTTGCTGTTAAATGAAAGAGGATTATCCCGTGTGGTTGTCAAGTAGTTCGACTGATTTTAACATCTCCAGTGCCTTCAGCTGCTTTCAAACGGTCCTTCAGCAAGTTGAAGCTCATTTTCCATCATTTGCGGATATCGATGGGTGACTACCGCTTAGACTCCCTCATGATGTTGTTTTCAAAAAGATGAGGTCGACTACATTGAAATTACGGAGATAGTGGACAAGTGGTCCTTCTTAGAACATCGTAGAGTAGGGATTTAGAAAGAATAACTATATATTTGTTATTCTTGTAATATTTAAACACTTATTTTGTTCATTTATCAAATTTTCCAGCGATTCAAAATTCTGGAACGAATAAAATACATTAGAAATGAAAGCCGTTAATTACGTATATTTGTCTTGTGTATCGTTTGCCACCACTGCCGCCAGCCCCTCCCCCTCCCCCACCCCCTTCCTACCCATTGCTCAGTTTTTAAGCGTATAGTCGGCAATGTTAAACAGCCAGTCGGCATTTTTCCAATTCTCACCCCCCTTCCCCCTATATGTACAAGGTCGAACCGCCCCTGGTCACGACCCTACGCAGTGATAATGGAGGAGAATACCTGAGCAGGAAATTTGACAGTTACCTGGTGAATCATGGTATCCAACAACAGCTAACTGTCTCAGACACGCCTCAGCAAAATAGTGTTGCTACATGGCCCGCAAAGAAGCAGTAGAAGCTCTACACATAGCTCGCATGGATCCCTCAGAACATCTTCTGCAGGTTTATCGGCTCAAGTGGAAGAAGTACAAGGAAATACTGCAAATGGCCAAAGAATCCTACCACCAGGAAGAAGAAAGGAAATTAATTGAAGAAGCAGAAGATAACCCTTATAAGGCGCTGAACCCTAAGCAACCAAAATATCCTAGAAATATTCCAATAGAGACTTGGCAAGACCACCTGACAGTCGTTTTACAAGGCAGGGATACTCGCCCTATTATTCAATCACCGCACATCCCTATTTTACTAGAGGAATCAAAGCTACTCACAGATATGGAGGTCATGATGGCTATACGAAAATCAAAGAATAACAAGGCGTGTGGGCCTGACCTCATATACAACGATCACCTAAAGCTTGCAACAATAGAACTGAGTAGATACTTAGTCGCTCTTTTTAATGCATGTTTAAGATATGGTACAATCCCTCACAGGTGGAGAAAATCGACAATAAAAATGCTGTATAAAGGAAAGGGAGATTGTGGGGACCCTAACTCGTAATTGTCCTAGAACCGACACTATTGAAACTCCTCAGCAATATAGTTTGCACTCGTTTGGCAAAGGCAATAGAATCTCAGATACCGGAAGAGCAATTTGGTTTAATAGGGGACGATCTGCAACTCAGGCTATACAATATCTGCAGGCTGATATAGAAGAAGCCCTGACACCACCCGGGGAAAAACTACATGTGGTATTCTTGGACAATACGAGGGCTGGTTTTTTTTTCAACCTCCGGTGGGTCATAAAGGAAATACAAGTGTACATATCCAAATGAATTTACTATCAAAAGTTAGGTACAAAAACGTGGTTACTTTTCAACATAATCACCATGAAGGTTGAGAAATGTGTCATACCTGTAGACAAGCTTTTCGATCCCCTCTGCATAGTATGTTGCCGCCGGTGAGTTCAGATAGGCCCAAACGTTGGTTTGAAGATCTTCATCCGCCTCGAATCTCTGCCCTCCCAGGCACTTTTTCTGTCCCGGGAAGTCACTCGGCGCTAAATCTGTACAGTGGGTGGTGAAAAACGTCCCACCGAAATTCCTGCAGAAGTTGTTGGGTGACATGAGCACTGTGAGGGCGAGTGACTTCCACCTCTTCCCGGGACTGAAAAAGTGGCTGGGAGGGCAGAGGTTCGAGGCGGATGAAGATCTTCAAACCAACGTTCGGGCCTATCTGAACTCACAGGCGGCAACATACTGTGCAGAGGTGATCGAAAAGCTTGTCCACAGGTGATGCCTCAACCTTCATGGTGATTATGCTGAAAAGTAACCACATTTGTACCTAACTTTTGGTAACAAATTCATTTGGATATGTACACTTGTCTTTCATTTATGACCCTCCGGAGGTTGGGAAAAAACCAGCCCTCGTACAAAGGCCTTTGATACCATCAATAGACAAATGTTAGTAAGGAAATTAGACAACGTGATTGGTGAAGACAACTACTTGGCGAGATTTGTCAGGACCCTGTTGAGCGAAAACTACATCGTTATTTCGGACAACATTACAACTTCCATGGAAATACATCAGACAATCGGAATACTGCAGGGGGATCCCTTAAGTCCCATCCTTTTCGCTCTTGCTACGGCAGATGTGGTGGAAATATTAGCAGACGATATGGCTCTAATTTAATAATTTTATTAATGCAGCCAACGACCATGTATTTTTCTTTTCAGGACGGGTCAGGGAAGGGATTATGAAAGGAAATCGGCCGTGGATCTATTGAAGGAGCCGTCCCGGCATTTGCCTGGTAGTGAAAATGGGAAACAACGAAAACCATTTTTAGGACGGCCGAGGTGGGATTCGAACCCATGCTCTCCCGATGTCAGCGAGACACGAGGTAGCGCGTTAGCGCTCTTGGCCACCGCGGCCGGTATATGGCTCTAATTTCAACCTGTGAAAAGGATTTACAGCAGGCGTTTAACAGAGTTGCGGAGTGGGCGGAAGAGAATGAACTCGATCTGAATGAAAGTAAAACGGTTGCAATGACTTTCAGAAAAGGGGTAAGATGAGCGACAATTCTCTACAAAAATAGGCCGCTGGAATGTGTAACGCACTTCAAGTATCTGGGGGTGACGTTCCAGACTCACGGAAACGTCTTCACAATTCACATTAAGGACAGAACAAACGTGGCTATAAAGGCCATGAGTGGCATACGACATCTCCGAACACTGTCATTACAGACAACGATGATACTTTTCTCGCTGAAGATCATTCCAGTAGTTGCATTTGGGTTGGAAAGTATTTTGCATCACCTTAAGTACAAGCACCTTGTAGAGTTGGAGAAGGTGAAAGCTACCTACCTGAAAAGGGTACTGTGTCTTTCGAAATTCACTCTTTCTCGGTTGGTGTATGAACTCGCGAAAGAGCCTCCTTTTGTTGAAGACCTCAGATTGTAGCTGCTCCTGCCATCTACATCGGGTTATGAGAGACTAATGCAGGAAATGAAGTTAAAGAGAGGAAGTATATACGAGGAATTTTGTGTCACGGATGCGATGACATCGTGAGATTGGGCGAGGGGTTTCTATGGGATGAGACACTTGTTAACCAGATTCTCAGTGCATGGATTCCACTTCAGGGTGTGTGGAAACAAAATGTACCATCAACCAGATTGCAGGTGCATGTGTGCCCCCTGTGGCAAAGCGTGTGACAGATATCATGTATAGGGTGCGTTCAAAAAGTAACGAGCTGGTGACTACATCGGCTAATCGTTGCGTGTGTAACGAGGTGTGGTTCCGACCAGAGCGTGGAAGGTCACAGCCCGTCGCTAGAGGGCACGCGTGCACGTCATGTTACGATACAAAGCGAGCAGCAGCATGCATCAATCGTCCAACGCTGCCAGTCGCATTGCAAACAGTGACATGGAGGATTCAACTGAAGAGCAAAGAGGTGTTGTTCGGTTTCTGACAGCGGAAGGAGTAGCGGGAACGAACATTCATCGCCGAATGTCACAAGTGTACGGCGAACACTGCATGTCCCTTGCAAGGGTCAAGGCGTGGCACAAGCGCTTCAGGGGAGGACGGGTGTCGTTAGCCGATGATGCCTGGTCTGAGGCACCCCCCTGCATTACCGATGACAACGTCCAGCTGGTTGATGCACTCATTACCCAGGACCGCCGAGTGACAGTGAACGCCATAGCCGCCGTGGTCGCTCCACTACAATGCACGACCTCATACGGCCAACACAGTCGCGGCACTCCTGCAGAAATTCAAATGGGAAGTTCTCGGCCACCCTCCATACAGTCCAGACCTTTCTCCCTGTGATTACGCCTTGTTTGATCCCCTGAAAAGGGCTCTGCGGGGCCAACGATTCACCTCGGACGCCGACGTCCAGCTGTACGTGCGGAACTGGTTCACATCGCAGCCCAGGGAATTTTATGAGACAGCCATTCACCGCCTTGTGTCACAGTGGGACAAGTGCCTCAACAGCCAGGGGCAATACTTCTAACATACAGGTACTGGTTTCTGTAATTATGCCTCCGGCTCGTTACTTTTTGAACGCACTTTATAATGCAGTGTGATCAGAGGAAGTTGTCCCTGTCACAGTTTTGTACTAGTGATAAGTAATTAATTTCACAGTCATTCTGTGCAGAACCTAGTTAAAGGAATTGTTCTTCCTGCACAACTCAGTGCGTGATGATGGTCACATTGCTTCCCGCTTATGGCGCACATGCATTCCTTGTTCGGCGAGTGGTGCGTCTTCGTGGAGCATAGCTTGGGGTGAAATCCGTGCTCAGCTAATCTGATCGTTATGTGTCTTAATTCGTAGTTGGCTTCTTTCCACTTGTCGGTGGTCGTCGCGTCCAAGGATCATGTAAGTATAACAGATTCGTCACTTTTGGTTATAGAATTTCTGAGAGAGAGCACCGCCTGAGGCTATGTACCGCTATACCAAGTCTGGCAACATAAAAAGTAAAAAGCCATATGAATGTAGCCTTTATTACACGTAATTGAACAGTACCGGTATGTTCTGCGATGAGTTATTGATTATTGATGAAAATAACACAAACATAACTGCGCCTTTCGCTATGCTGAAATATACTTCCAGATAGGAAAATAATACATTTTGATATATACCAATGTTGGCAATAGATTTGCCACGAAGGACACATTTATGCCGTTCTAGAGCTTAATTCACCTCTAGGCTAATTAAACATTGCTCTCCTACTCTACAGAATTGTTGGGATATTCGTTGAATATAAAGAAAACTGTCCAAATGCACAAACTATATTGCCATAACCTCACTTTTTGCCTAGCATGCCGGCTGCCACCCAACCCTCCCCGTAGCCCTAAACCACAAATTGTATTGCAATGCTAAGGAGAATGGGTAAGAAAAAAAAACTAGAGATGAAATGCACACATTTATTCTCTCTATATTTTTATTCGAGAGTAGTCCATATTGCCACTAGTTTTGCACATGGTCAACACCAGGAGTATGAAAATTGCCGTATTGTTCTTACTATCATTATAATTCTTACATCCCGGTGCTTGGCAATTTTTCCTTCCTTGCAGTGGCATGATTGACTCTCAATTCAATTCAAATAAATAATCAAAATACCGAACAAATCAAAACAACCAACAACACCACGAGGAAAATCAATCAAAACAGACTCTTCCCGCTCTCGCCAGTCGGTTTGGTGTGAGCGTTGGGAGAGTGCCAACTACGGAAACATAGTACTGAAATTAATTCTTCATTGGTTGGCAGAACATCTATAGCGGAGCTTTATCGAAACCCACGCGCTCCCTATGATCTGTCATACCCCTGGTCGCGTCTGTGCTATTGGAGTCCAGTCTAATTTCTGTTTTCTTTCTCTGATGTTCGAGAAAAAGATAAGTAATGTTTAATTCAATTGCATATTTTGTGCTTTAATAAATGTATTAAAATAGTGTTGCTGAAAGAATGAACCAGACACTGCTTGACATGATAAATTGCTTATTGATTGAGTCAGGGATCACGAAGTCTCTTTGGGCTGATATGCTACATACTGCTTGTCACACCAGAATTAAGTGTCCATCCAGCGCAATAGATCGCCAAACCCCTCAGGAACTCTGGCTTGAAAAGAAGGTCAAGCTGGACCACCTTCGGGTGTATAGTTGTAAGACTTGGAGTGTAGGGACCGAACAACGACGAAGAAGCAAGCTGGACCCAAATGCGATTTAATGCATCTTGATAGGATACCCAGATGGTGTTAAAGGATGCAAACTGGGACATGAAGACAGACCGCATCTTTACGAGCCGCAATGTCACATTTTATGAAAATTGTTTCCCCTGCAAAACTACACCAAGTGAACTCGGTGAAGACTTTGCGGCAAAGGCGTTTAATGATGACATCACCACTGAACTTGAACTCGACGATGGTCTTGATGAGATGCATGAAAAAGGGATACAAGCGAATGGCAACAGGAGAAACAATGATGAGAATGCCCCACCTTCAGAGAGAGAAGTGCCAAACCCGACCAGAGAAGACATTGCTTGCATACGTGGATGTCCTGAAATCAGATAAGTGCCAAGGAGGTCAGAACGATTGGCAGTTAAGCAAGGTGGCCAACAACAGTACAAGTGCAACACTTGTAACCTAGCCAAGAAGCATGCTTTATCAGATGACCCAATCACAGTGGATGAAACGCTAAACTCACCTAACGCGGACATGTGGAGGGCCGCCATGCTTGATGAACTGGACAACATGGAGAGAGATCAGACATGGATGGTAGTTTCGAGACCAACTAACAGACGAGTAGTGAAGTGCAAGCAGGTGTTCCGGAAGACGTTTGACAAGGATGGCATACTCGAACGCTACAAGACAAGACTGGTGGCTTGTGGGTATTCACAAGTTGAAGGTATAGACTTCAAAGAAACATTCTCGCCCGTGGTGAAAATACAATCCATTTGGACTCTGTTGGCAGTTGCAGTTGAGAAGGAATGGAAGATTCAACAGCTGGGTATCACGGCAGCATACTGGAACTTTGAAGGAGACCCATCTACGTACATGGAGATGCCAGTGGAATTCCACGAAGGAGGACCAAATGACGTTTGCCTGTTAAAGAAAAGTTTGCATGGACTCAAACAATCTGGTCGAGATTGGAATCTGCGACTTGACGAATTCCTGAAGACATCCGGACTGCAAAGGTCGAGGGCTGATCCATGCGTCTATGACAGCATGAGAAGAATGGGGACTTCATCTTTGGAGTGTACGTAGATGACCTACTAATGCTGGGAAAGGATGAAGAACGTATCGAGAAGTTCAAGAAGGAAATTTCCGGAGTGTTCGAAGTGAAGGACTTGGGACCAGTGAACCAGATGTTATCAATGAAGGTAGATCAGGCCAATGATACGGATCGCTCACCCTGAGCCATTTGTGTCTACATCTTGCTCTCCTACGGGCCTTGACATTCTCCCAGTATTTCTTGAGTCCATCGATCAGTGCCTTTTTAGTTCTTCTGGTAGAGGTCCTCTCTGTCTCCTGGACTCAGATTCCACTTTAACATTTAGATAGTTTTTAACCATTTGTCGAAATTCAAATCCATCGACGATTTTCATTTCTGGAATAAAAATTTGCTTTAGGTCTTTCTCACACTAGGGTCAGATGCCCTCGTTGTTACACCCCTTAAAACTCCAATGCATAACTAACTAACTAACTGACCAACCAACTCCTTCTCAGATTCTTGGAACCACGGTCTGTCAGCGGCTATCCTGAGTGTGGTTTTTCGCCGTTTTCTTCCACATACTATTCAGGCAAATGCCGGGATATTAAGTTACACCTGTCTCATCCCTGTCCCTAATACTATTGCACACACTAGTACAGTCATCACATAAATACAGGTCATCGGACAAGTGCAAAATACACCCAACTACACGGGGCTGATGACCAAGAAGTCCCAAGTCCCTAAAATCAATTAACAACATTTTCTTTTCATGAACTCAATGCTATTTGTATTTCAAGATATGAGCCCAGAGGCTTCAATTTTTTCCAGAGCATCATATTTGAAGAAAGTACTTTGTCTATCAAATACACTCCATTACGTCTTGTATACTTGTTGTCGAGGGAATGATTATTCTTCGTGGAAGACCTACCCAGACACTCATTATTTTATTTCACCTCAGGTTCTTTTATATCCTTTGACCTGGTCATCCTAGGAACAATGATCTCAAGCATCAAGACTTTATCGTAGCAGATTTAGAGTTTTATAATATTCTTTTGTCTCCAGAACTTTTCGTCTCTATCATTTCTAGACGAATGTCCTCAGACGTCCATACATCGTTCCCGTTGTGTTATTTCCAATTGGCCCTGGATCTGGAAATAAAAAACATGAGATTGAGAGCTATCTTCTTCTGAATGATACTGTTCTTGACATTCTCTAGACGATTTCTTTCACTTACAGTAGTTTCTGCCAAACAAAATCCAGTTTTTGTAGGCTTCCAGTTTGGTCATATTCTGTACAGAATTGAGCACCTGACTTCGACTATAGCGTCGTGTAAGTTACTATCAATCCATTTGGGGAGGCACCTAAGAATACACATTTTTTTATGAACGAAAAGATCACATTCTTCGATTTGGTACCTTTTGGTGGTAGCCCCATTTTTCTAAAAAAAAAAAAAAAAAACGAAATTGATCGTACGTAAAACTCACTGCACTTGATGACCATATACACTCCACTAGTCTTCATATATGTACATGTATTCTACCAGATATAACTGACCAAAATCAAGTATTCAAAGTACCGGCACAACACTTTACGAAAATTTTAAAACATGAAATACTGATGCAGGTAAAATAAATTGAACGAAAAATAAAAGTAGTCGATAAAGTAAATAAGAAGAAACATCAATAGAATTTACATTTAAAGGACCGAATAAACGCTGCCATAAAATCAATTAGTGACATCAAATTTCTGAACAACCTGTCGCTCACATCTGCCATCGAGTTATTTCATCTAAAATGTAGCCCAGTAGCGACCTTCGGCTCAGAAAATGTATCGATGCATATAGGAAAGAGGCAATTACATAGTATAGACTAGGTACAAGCATCATATTTGAAGAAAGTACTTTGTCTATCAAATACACTCCATTACGTCTTGTATACTTGTTGTCGAGGGAATGATTATTCTTCGTGGAAGAGTTGCGTTTGAAGCTACTGCTCCCGGCCACTCCAACGTATTAGGAACTTCTACAAGCGCTCCAGCAAAACAGGGACAAGATATGGGGATGCGATAACTAACTGCAAATGGACACGAGGAGGCTATGAGTTGGGACACGTAAAGACTACGTACTGTGTCCTTATTTCCAAGTGAGATGTCAGCCAGAATCCGAAGATGGAAAGGGATCGCAGCAACTAGTAGTAACCGGCTAAAAATAACTACCAAGGGCTACTGGTAAACACACACTGGAATAAGGAACATAATATGTTTATATATTATATAAACCAATAAATGCTATAGTTCTACTCTACTGGGTTAAAAAAAACTATAATGCTGGAGAGTGAGAATCTCTCGAATCTCGGGCGTAACGGGAATAGGTTGTAGGTCGAGCCACACTAATCTACAACTATAGCATTTTTACCTTAACCCCACTATTATAAAATATAACACAAAGTTATAGAAAAATTGTAAGCATTCGTAAATACGTGCCTGTCGATTTATTCAAAAAGATTCAAAAATCACCACAATTAACAATAAACGACATAAATAACGTCATATCTACAACAAATTAAACTGAAAAACAAATACTAGCTACAAGTTTAACATTATGATACAAATATAACATAAATTTTTGACATCTCACTGCTGAGTCCAAGATTTCAGGATTATAAACAAAATGAATTAAATTATTTAAAAACATATTTAAAAGATGCTACTTAGCGATGGTCCGTCGCTATTACAACAACTAAATTTTACTCTATACAAAAATCCTGAGTCCAACGCTAATCCTAATCTCAAAATAATCATAATTATTCTATCATTTAAATTATCGTTAATATTTACATATATTACAAATTTATTTGCATTTTCCATTTTTTTACGTCCATAAGATAACTTTCCTTCATGAAGGTAAATTTTCCACTAACTAGAGTCGAAATTAGGGTTAATAGACAATATAGGGATCAATAATCCCTTCAATGAAGCCTAGATTATCTCAAAATCGAACTTCCTTCAAGTCATTCAAAATTTCAAATAAATATAATAATAATCTTATACGTTCTTATTTTTGTTGTTGTTAGCGTATGTCTTTTAGTGCAGGGAGTGTCCGAGGACATGTTCGGCTCGCCAGATTTTGTAGCTTCTTCTACGCCGACACCCAATGGGTGGAGTGTTGACTGGGGAGGAAAGTGTGATTGTCTAGGGGCAGATGACCTTGTAGTTCCGCCCCTTAAAACAACAATAACTAACTAACTAAAGTGTGATTGTAAGGGCAAGGAATTGGAAAGTAGCGGCTGTGGCCTATAGTTAGGGACCAAACCCGGCATTTGCCTGGAAGAAAGATGGGAAACCACAGAAGACCATCTTCAAGGTTGCCGGCGGGGGGATTCGAACCTCCTCGGCTCCCGGATGTGAGCGACTGCCTGCAGCCACGCCATAACGACCACGGCTAACTCACCCGGTGTTCTTAAAATAAATACCAGAACCAATTACAATTACTGTCCTTTGACAGTATACTAAATGATCAAACTATAACCTTCATCTTATTCCTGATCAGCTGTTTACTATAGCTATGTCTTGTTCCAACCGTCTCTCACAGCATTTATCGCCTAACACATTTTACGTGACATATTCTCGTACTATGTTTCTCTTTCATTTAGCATTCAAATATTTATTAAAATAAATATATTTATTTAAAATGTTATCCATCATGACACCAATACTAAAGTTCATTTTCATTATTCATTATTATTTTTATACATATTAAACTTCATACGAAAAGTGTTCTTCATCTGACTTGTCATAATGTTGACAAAGTAAACGTACCGGTAACTTCAATTAAATAAAATATAAATATCTGAAAAAGTCAAATCAGATAAAGCAAATAATAAACCATGGATATCTCCATCGCCTAAATCATTAATACAAAGTTGCAAAAATACAATACCGGTACCGAAAGAAGTCGAAACTCAGACTCAAATCGCCCATCCTAAAAATATATCACTACTCAACTATCGGAAAATCAACCAAACCTGACGTAATACAATCTAAGAAAAGGAGAGAAACTATTAAAAATCCCACAACAATACTAATAAAATATTAAATGTGAATCAACGTCGAAAATGGTCACTCAACTACTATCACAGATCTCTATCTACAAAACTGGACTACTGAAGAGAATTCTTTTCTTACTTTATGTCGCGTATAGATGTCTAGAAGAAGATCATGAACTACTTTCCATGATACTGTTACGGCTGTGAGTTTGTTTCGTCACCTCCCCGTGTGAGTCACATTGCCCCGGGCTATCTGTGCCTCTGTGTATTACGTGCGCCCTACGCA
Organism: Meconema thalassinum; assembly: GCA_946902985.2. Lineage (NCBI taxonomy): Eukaryota > Metazoa > Arthropoda > Insecta > Orthoptera > Tettigoniidae > Meconema > Meconema thalassinum. The sequence goes on from OX336395.1 coordinate 124,047,261, forward strand.
ACGGGCTGCGAAGTGAAAGTGATGGTCCAGAATATTCGTGACCCAGCCAGTGACGGAAATCTCGAGAAGCCGTGTATCCTGGACGATTCTAGAATTCATTGAGTCACCAGCTTGCTATATAAGCGGCCTCAACAGTGAGGGGACCGAGTTTCTGAGGACAGTGTTTCTGAGCTATTGCGTGTTTTTCCTGAGCGACAGGAGTGTGGTGACGTGACTTGCGAAACCCAGTGAGATTCCTTCCGAGCCGCGGAGCAGTGTGAGGAGCGTGTACTCATCTAGGGCGACAGAGACATTGTGGTGAATTGCGAAACGCATTGGGCAGTTCCCTAGCCAGCGGACAGCGAGGCAGTGTGTGGTGGTGAGTGACTGGCTATCGTAAATGACTGTAGTTTGCGTACAAGGAAGTGGACAGGTATTTCGGTGAGTGACAGACCGGCTAGACACAGGTCAGCCAAATTAGTGAACGGACAGCTGCTTGAGAGAGTGAAAGGGAAGTGACGGCAGCGAGAGAGGAACTAGAGTGAGATACTAGTTGCTTGTATTTGCTATTTTGTGTGGTGTATTTTCTGGCCCGCAATAAAGCCAATACGTTTCTTTAAAGCAGTAATTGGTGTTGTGCTTTCTACCCACCGTAATCCAGTTAACGGAAGTTCCACTAGGGGTGGCACGTAACAATACGGTTCATGCGTCTGGCACTTTCCTGGGTTCGGGTTCCATCCAAGCATTCGCCTTACAGCACCAATAAGTTACACCTAGCTCCACCAAGATGTTATGCCTCCCAGCTCCAAGGTGGTTCGCCTTCCAGCTCCAAGAAGTTTCCCCTTTCCGAACTGCATAGCACGTCCTTGGTCTTCTTCGTCGATCGATTCCCGGTTCAGGACCTTCATTCTTATTCTTCTTCCCGTCATCTCTTCTGCTTTACTGTTTTTCATGTCTTCTGCGTAGCATTCTATCAATCTCTTCTAAGATGTTTAGTCCATTTTATTTTCATGAGTGCGTGATCATTAATGTTATCGAGGAAATATCATCACCAAATATTCATGTCACTCCTGACATTCTAAGTCAGTCCTGATATTCTCGAGTCCATCTTGTAGGTCATATTTCCCATTGCATATTTAGCCCATAACGATCATCACGTCTATAATGTCAAACAATGTCCCTCTCAATCTCACTTGATAGGGGCAGATGACCTCGTAGTTCCTCCCCTTAAAACAACAATAACTAACTAATCTCACTTGAAATAACATTTTCATAATCACGTTGCTGTTTCTCCAGCAACACTCGTTGCTATTCTTTCTCAATTCACGTAACATATTTTCACATAATCTTTCACTGATACACGTGTACAAACAAACTACACGTTTGTCCACTTTTAAAAACAGTTTACTGTCCGTAGAAACACTATCTGGCATTCACTTGTGCAATAACCCCTCACAAAGAGCGCACTCGCGGACCGCTGTTCGACACGTCCATCTCCCACAATGTCTACCGAACGCGAACAAGAAGATTCGAAAACTGGGCTTGCTACCCTTTCTCTACGCTAATTTCACGCGCGCAATCTAGGCGTGATCCTCTTTCTATCCATTTTCTGCCATTCTGGGACATATCATCATATCATCATTTATATATTATTTCAGTAGTATGCATCCCTCCTGCGGCGCTCACAAGCGACCGATCGTGACAAATGAGCATTCAAATGAAAGAGAATAGACATTAGCAGTGACGAATTGCACTCTAATTCCATAAATATCATTTTTTTTTTAATGTACGAAGTGTGCGATTTGCAGATAATGTTGATGGATGAAAATACGCTCCATAATTTCTGTCCACTTCACATTTTGGTCGCTGTGAAGTCAGTTTCACGTCATTTTAACTTTATGAGGTCTTTCCTTTATCATTTTGCATGGATTTCAGAAACAGTAAATCAAAGGAATGAGTACTCAAATCGTATAATTTCATAAATATCGAATAACCGGTGAGTGTTACAGCACATTCGACACACAAATGACATTATTAGTGACAAATTGCATTCTAATTTCTTAAATATCAATTTTTGTAAGAAGTGTCCGATTTGCAAAACCTATTGGGGAAAGTGTGGTTTATGAACATGCGAGATTTCTCACACGGGCCCGCTAGTTCCTTCAAAATCTTATCTCTGACAATTCTTCATATTAATAATTGTAGCTTCTCAAACCATAAAATGTTGTAAAATATCTCGTAATTACATTATTGTAATTAGTTCCATGGAATTTTCTCATTGGCTTCAAGATGGTCACGTGACATATCATCGCGTCACTGGACACCTTAAACACCAATTTTGGCTGTGCCAAAAGCCTATTCTGCCCCTTTCTATCAAATACACACCTATTTTAGAAGAGCGGATTGCCTACCTCCCAGGAGTTCCAACAAGACCACTTTCTGCCACCTTCGGGTTTGTTTTTCTCCAAGCATTTTTTTGATTGGTGCGGTGATCCACACAGAGCTCGTCCCCTCTCGATCTCGCGGTAGCCAGAGCTCGGCTCACAAATCAAGCCCCGATAAATTTACAAAACTCACGCTTTCTTAGAGGCGAGAATAATATTACTCAGACCACAAATTCGAGTACAGTACGCTTGCGGTGCATGGGTTTCACCACCGTTTGTGTCATAGGGTGAGCTTCCATGAACCAGGTCTGGGCTTCTGTTGCATAAGGCTTTCGAAAAGGGACGTAATGAGACGATTTTGGTAGAAAAGAGTCTTCTCTGTGAATCAATTATTCTCTTTGGGGCATTTGTTTAGATTTGGACATGGCTTCTTGTCCAGTTTGGTTGCGAACTGTAGCCAATGTCGCCTTTTAAGGATGCTGCATATTTCGAACTTCAAGTTCGCCGGATGTGAAAATTCACTTAATTAAGTCCAAGAACTCAGAATTTATTATGTCCACAGATCGCGTCCGAGACACAAAACTTTGAAGCGGGCTTCTCACTTCGTAACCGATCGTAACGCTTCGGCTTTCTCCGCTACCATACGTTGACTCGAAGCCCATGAAGCTTTCTGTCTGTAAAGTTAAGTCATTGGACCAGTCAGCTGACACCCTTGTATGCGCAAACAACATGATTTCACACTGGCTCTTCGCAGACTCAGTGGATGCAGTTTGCTTATCACGGCCTTTTGTGCAACCGCAGCAGAGACGATACCAAAATTAATAAGCTATAGCAATAATGACCACAAAGAAGGAAGAGGTAATAATCATACAGGCGGTAGCGGGAACAGCATCGATACCGAGACAGAAATCCCGGTAAGCTATGCAACCGCAGTAGATTTAGGAGGCCCTAGTTTGCGGCAACAACCACTACAACCATTACACGGCCAGTAGATGGAGGGGCTGGAGATCAAGACCGAGATCTTCTCAGACCCCGCGCACAAAGAAGAATACAGAAGGGTACATCAACGGCGATCACCGGAAAACTACGTGCTGCAAACAAGACTTCATGGTTATACATAGGACGCGTGAATCCGGATGTAACCTCAAGCGATGTCATAGACCACTTAAAATACAAGGGAATCACAGACGGCATAAAATGCGAGGAACTCGCCACCAGAGGTGAAAATAAAGATTTTAAAGTCGGGATCCCCTTCGAGAGAAAGGATGATGTTTATGACCCAAACGTCTGGCCAGCTGATGTGATTTTCCGACCTTTTCGTTTTCGTTTTTGATCAAGAATTCTCGTGAGATGCAAACAACCAGGAAGTGAAGTTAATTCTATGGAATATTGAAGGCCTTATAACGCCACGAACTCAACGCCAGAACATATATTTGACCCATATGACGCCGGAATACTGGTTGAAACCTTCTTAACTTCAGTTTGGAATGCGAGAAATCACTATACAGTGAACAATTTGGCAGAGCAAGGCCTGGTGGGGAGACCGAAAGGAGGAATCACCTGTCTTTTAAAGGTTCAGTTCACACCATTCCAAGTCATGTATAAAAATAACAATGTTCTAGTAGTGAAGACTAAATTGTGTGTGTATTTTCAGCCAGGATTCACATCTTACCAGATTATAGATGAAATAGGCACCACTCTGAGATAACGGAACGGAAGGATAGCATCATTCTAGCAGGAGGCCTAAATTGTCGAACTGATATTCCATTACAGAAGACAAGAGAAGTCCTAGACTATTTAGAGGAGGAAGAGATATCACTTGTAAACAACAAAGATCGGAAGACGTATGTTTGTTACAACGGCACCAGCACGACAGATCTCGTCTTCTCGAATCAAGGTAACATGAAGCCAATAAAAAAAAAAACATAATTCCGATTCCCTACCGGAAACACCAGCTTTTAGAAACAACATTCCAACTCGGTCATGATAGCGGACAGGTGAAGCCCTAAACAATGAAATTTTCAAAGAAGACTCTACACCAGTTCATATATGAGGCCGACAACCAGGCAATCACGGAAAAGGCCCTGAAAGGATATCTCGACGAAGCAGCAATTATGCTCGAACACCTTTTACAGGGTGAAGTCATACCGAAGGCCGTCATAACGAGAAAATCAAATTCATGGTTTGACGAAACCTGCTACAAAGTCCGTAGGACCACATTGGATGCCCTACACACAGCTTTCAAAGATCCCACTGACGATCATCTAAGGGAATATTCCAATCATAGGAAGACGTTCAAGACCCTCATAAAAGAAACAAAGGAACGGTATCAGGAGCAAGAGGAACGGAGTCTGATAGCGGTAGCTGAACATTGCCCATACAAAGCATTGAACCCAAGGCAACCAAGATACTGCAGAAGCCGTAGCAGACATGGGTGACTCACCTTAGCAATGTACTGCAATATAAGGACACTCGTCCAACTGATACCCCCGAGATCGAGGCGGACTTTGATACAGAGATATTTACAACTGAGGAAGTAGAGGCCGCTATTATCAGCTCGAAGAATAATAAAGTTTGTGGACCAGACAACATATGAAACGAGCACCTTAAAATTGCTCTCCCGGTGCTCAAAAAAGCAAAGACCATCTCTCCTGAATGAATGCCTCAGGCAAGAATATATCCCCCATAGCTGGAGAAGGTCCACAGTGAAACTGCTGTATAAAGGAAAGGGATGCACCGAGGACCCAAACTCCTATCGAGGTATTGCACTCGAATGTGCGTTATTCAAAATTCTAACAAAACTTTTATGCCAACGCCTTAATAGAGAATTCGATCCCAAGCTCCCGGAGGAGCAATTTGGCTTCAGAGAAGGAAGATCTACAACACAGGCCATCCAATGCCTTCTAAATGTTATTGAGACAGCCCTGACAGTCCCAAAAGGAAAGCTATATGCCTTATTTATAGACTTCCCAAAAGCTTTCGACATGGTCAATAGGAAGATCATCATAGAGAAACTAGGAAAACAAATGAGAACTAACAGCTATACAAAACGGCTTATCACAAGCATCCTGGCCTCAAATTACATAGAGATAAGCGATGGAATCACAACATCAAACCCAATAGATCAAACAACCAGTGTATTGCAAGGGGACCCTCTAAGCCCATTACTGTTCATCATCGCGACGGCAGATATCACACAGGTAGTCTCGGAGAAAGTAATTCTGTATATGTACGCTGACGATATTGTGCTGGCCTCGAGATCTCAAGAAGAACTACAATCTGCATTTGATCTGTTGTTGGAATGGGCGGAAGAGAATGAACTCAGCCTAAACGAAAACAAGGCTGTGTCAGAGACTTTCCGCAAAGGGGAAAAAACAGCAGATTTTCACACACACACAGTAAACCCCTGGAGGGCGTTTCTACCTTTAAGTATCTAGGCATGACACTTCAGACAACGGGCAACGTCTTTACGCTTCACGTTAACGATAGGATCAGTGCGGCTACGAGGGCCATAAATGATATCAGACAGTTGAGAAAACTCTCCGTCTAAACAGCCATTAAACTCTTCCAGCTGAAGGTTACACCCGTTGTAACATATGGATTAGAGAATATCTGGGCGCACCTCATACTAAAACACCTGGAAAAGTTGGAAAAACGAAAAGCGACTTTCTTAAAAAAAGGTTCTGTGTGTTTCAAAATACACCCCTTCAAGACTAGTCTATGAATTAACACGTGAATTATATTATGTGGAAGAGCTCCGCCTCCAACTGTCGCTACCGTCTAAACCAGCATACGTGCAACTCATGGAGAACCTGCAATCGAAGAAGAGAGACATATGGTGGGATTTCTACATCACTGTCGCAATGACCTGCAATGATTGGAAACGGGGAGGCTACGAACTAAGAAATTAACAAAAACAAGAGAGTCCAGATGGTAGGGCCTATTTAGAAAAGGGGGAAGAATCGCAAACAAGGATAAACTACAGTGCGGAATGGAGGACCTGGAGGTCGTGAGCTCATATAAGTATCTGGGTATCACACTTCAACCTTCAGCTAATTCTTTCAAATGCCACGTAAGAGAGAGAACCGCGGCAGCCATAAGAAGCATTTATGATATCTCGGATCCCACGAGACTATCTTTAAGCACGGCTATGAGTCTATTTTACGCTAAGGTACTCCCAGTTCTAACTTACGGGCTAGAACTTACTTGGGAACACCTAACAGTATCCTACCTCTGAGCCATTGAAAGCGTAAAAGCTAGATTTTTAAAAAGAACATTGGGGATTTCCAAGATGTCACCCTCAAGATTGACGTACATACTAGCCTCTGAGACATTCCTAATGGAAGATCTACGAACCAGAATGCGGCTTTCATCTACCAAACAAGAACAAGAGCTTCTACAAATTAGACAGAAGAAAAGAGAGGACATCGACCTGGAGTTTTACTCGACTGATGCCATGCTCAATCGTCTGGACCAAATAATGACATGCGGAGCGCTCTAACTAGGTTGGCAATACATGGTTTTCACCACAAGCTATGTACTCGACAGGGCTATCATGAACCGTCTGAGCAGTGCGTTTGTAAGCTGTGTGAAGGCCATTGCGAGCGATATCATTTCAGCAAATGCACCAAATGAGAACAATCCCTTATGGACTACTGTAAAACGTGAATGTTTCTTATATATGGCCATTTGGCTACAATAAAGTTATTATCATTATTATTATTATTATTATTATTATTATTATTACGAACTAAGACTAAGCCTCCGTGGCTTAGGCGGCAGCACGCCGGCCTCTCACCACTGGGTCCGTGGTTCAAATCCCGGTCACTCTATGTGCGATCTGTGCTGGACAAAACGGAGGCAGACAGGTTTTTCTCCGGGTACTCCGGTTTTCCCTGTCACAATTTCACTCCAGCAACACTCTCCACTATCATTTCATTTCATCTATCATTCATTTAATCATTGCCCCAGGGGAGTGCGTCAGGCCTCGGCAGCCGGCACAGTCCATATCCTCGCCGCTAGATGGGGGCTTCATTCATTCCATTCCTGACCCGGTCGGAGACTGGAAGCAGGCTGTGGATTTTCATTACGAACTAAGACATACTGTTACACGCTTTGTCATACATGGCTTTCACCGTAAGCTGTGCACGTTAAAGAAGTTTCACCAGCCAGACGCAGACTGTGTATGTGAACGTTGCGGCAAATTTTGCGAAAGATATCATGCGATGTACTGTACATATAGACTTGAATCTATGACGTCCTTCTGTTGTAATGAATAGTTTATTAGTGCTCATAAGGTATCCTATGTATGTTTTATTTTATCTGCATCATTCCTTTGGCTATTAGCTGCAATAAATATTTTATTTATAATTTGACTAGCAACCCGACCCGACTTCGCCCGGGAACAGTTATAAATGCTTTACGTGTTAAGCGCTTTTTTCCCCTATGACAATGAACAACGACCAATATCCGTTTTACGTCTCGGCATGATGGGTTAAAATCAGGGGCGTATATAAGAGGGGGGGGGGGGGGGGTGCTGAGGGGCTCCAGCCCCCCCCCGAAAAAGCCAACCTGGGTACAAAATACAATGTGTTTCTCAGTACTTTTAAGAAATGCTTATCAATTTGTAAAATTTGCTGAATAAATTAACAAGTAATCCATTTAGATACTTGCCATTCATACTCCACAGGCTATAATAGAACATTCATTAAGTACTCACAATTTTCCAGGATAGTCAGCCCCCCCCCACGAAAAAATTGTATATACGCCCCTGGTTAAAATCACTGACTGGATCATGGAAATGCCTATGCATCAAATTCTTGTCAGACGTAATTTAAGAATGGCGAGGTGCATGAAACACAAATCCCCCTTCCGTCCAATCTTAGCTTGACTGTGAATTTTGCGGAACGAAAAGTTCACAGGCGAAATGAAGAAAAGCCGAGTTGCACATTCAGGGAAACTCCAAACTTAACCACTCTTCTCTAAAGTTTTTAACTCAACACGACTCGTAAACTGTCGCCTCATTAGTTGAATGGCCATGGTTGGAAGAAATTAAAACGTAAAAACACTTATAGTGGGCGATGTATTGAAGGTAGAGATATGTTCTCGCGGACTTTTTGTAGAACTTTTCATGCTGAACAATTCTTACACTCATAGTATTTAGATATTTTTAACGGTTAGCCCAGCGTAAGCTTACAAAGCGCTCGGACGCCATGTTTTTTTTCGACTTTTCCACTGAAATCGTTACTGATCGGCTTCCTTGGATCATAAATAAATTATTTTCTACAGAAATCATCCTCGAGATATCCTTTACAGAATGGCGAAAGCCGCACCAAAATCCATCCAGTGGTTCTCGAGTTTACCCGTAACATCCAAGAATCGGGGACTTTGTTTTATACTAAGTAGAGATTTGCCTAATAATGTAGGTAACGTTGTGAACTGACCCACAAGGTAGCGTGGATTTCAACTTCCTCCCCGATCCCGGCTGTAAGACTGCCTGCCCATTCAACACTCAGAGGCGTACAAGATAGATTGAAGCACCAACCCACTGAGATCACCGCGGCTTTTTCACTCCCAGCTTCATCGCGTCCCTCCTGGCTGCTTTCTACTGCCTGCCAATTCGACAATTACAGCATTGGTTAATGCGTACAACCTCGTTTTCAAATAAAGTCACTAGAAGCAGCACCAAGTCACTGTGACGAGGTTGTACCATTGAACTATAGATACTACTGGAACAACTACTCCCATGGTAACCCTCGCTGAAAACTGCTTCCTGGTCATCGCCTCCTTGACCTGCACTACCAGGCGTAACTAGTCGCATCAAAAACGTCATGATTGAACTCTAGGTTGTAAGTCAGCTGATATGTCGTGATTCTCATGAAAGGAGTTGAGCTTGCAAACTCTATGATGATAGCCATGCACGGCCATGGAGTTGACGAAGTACCTCTTTTACTTGTATCTCGCCGTACGTATAAGTCACACTCGCCTCCTTGACGTGCACTACCAGGCGTAACTAGTCGCACCAAAAACCGCACTTTTCTCCCATACAGTCGGCATTCCAGTAGTACGCAGTTGTACGCATAAACCAATGCTGTAATCGTCGAATGGGCAGGCCAGGCAGTCGAAAAAAGTAAAGTAACGCATCTAGTTGGCTGTGGTTTTATTGCAACGTTCACGTGTTATCTCTGTGATCAGTTTTATGCACCGTTCTGTTTCAAGTTCTTTGGTACTGTTTAGTTGGAAGATTGCATTTGGGACGATTTTGAACACCTGCGTGTTTCACAACAATCATTACTGGATCAAAAGGTTTAAAAGAAGATGGTACAAACGTGTTTCCAAGCTTACTTGGCTGTTATTTTAGTGTGTACGGGATCGTTAAACACGTTGACGGCGAAATGGGCAGATAAAACTGTTTCGAAATCAATGGACGGCACTTTACGGGGATTCCATCACCCATACTTTCAGTCATGGTGCATGTTTTTTAGTGAAATGCTGTGTTTACTTTTGTTCAAATGTTTCTTCCTCTACTATCACCATAAGGAGGATGGACTCGAAGATGAGAGGACACTAACGAGAGGAAGTCGGGATTTTAACAAGTTACTATTATTACCCCCAGCTCTGTTTGATATGTGTGCTACGACTTTGATGCTCATTGGTTTGATTCTCACTTACGTTTCATCCTATCAAATGTTAAGAGGATCTGTGATTGTGTTTGTTGCAGTACTTGCGCGGGTATTTCTGAATCATGTTTTAAATTTCCGGGAATATGTTGGTATCTTCCTTGTCACTATTGGTCTAGTCCTTGTAGGTTTGTCCGATGCCACAGCATTTCAAGATGATGGTCAATTTGACAAAGAAGATGAAAAGAGTAGTTTAGGCTTAGAGACAATAATCTTAGGCGATTTGTTAGTCATCGGAGCGAACCTTTTCGCTGCTTTTCAATTTGTATGGGAGGAGAAGTACGTGTCTGGGCTGGACATACCAGCATTGCAGGCCGTAGGTTGGGAAGGTGTGTTTGGTTTCTTATGCTTGGGTCTTTTGATGGTACCATTTCACTTCATACCGTTGGGCAGACCGTATAGTGACAACTCACGTGGAACTGTTGAAGATCTCAGTGATACATTTGTGCAGATTAGAAACGATATGAACATCCCTTTTGCTATGCTCATTTACACGTTAAGCATTGCAGTCTTTAACTTCGCAGGTATTAGTGTCACAAAGGAACTCTCTGCCACGACAAGAATGATGTTAGATTCTCTAAGAACTTTCATTGTATGGATGGTTTCTTTAACATTGCTTTGGGAAACGTTTCATTGGCTACAATTAATCGGTTTCATTTTTCTTATTACCGGCAACTTCATCTATAATGATATTCTCATTTGGCGGGGAGTCGCCAAAATTGTTGCTTGCATAATTGGTGTCGGTGGTCCCAAAACACCATCAATTAAGGAAGAACATCAGTCAAGCGCGCCTCGGTTAGTTGGTCAGTCGCAACCAGTTAGCAATCCTAACTTATCTAAGGACATTGCTCCTCAACCTTAATTAGACCACGATTCGGCAGCTTCCTTCTGAAGGATTCCGTGTCTCAGTCTTGGGAGAAATAGACTGTACGGTACAATCTGTTGAAACAGTTACTGTTAAACAAATTTTACGCAATGAAGAGCAATTGAAGTAACTACAAGAACCGAATCGTTATAATGTTAGCCTATGTAAAATTGTCGAACACTATGATTATTAAAAAATGTCAAACAATTAATTGACGCTTATCACAGGACTCTTTCGTACGATTTTTTCTTTCATGTTCTGTTATTTAGCCATTATTTTTGTAATAATTCACTTGAAAACAACAAAACACTAGATTGTTGAATTCCTATTGGGTGGCGCTCCAGAGTAGAACCTTTCTATTAAAAAAATGTAAGTTTTGAAATTGACCAAAATACCTGTGGTAATGGTACCTGGAGATGATACAGCAATAGATGTTTACTCGTCCGCTGCCATAGACCCGCCAACCCTTCCTTATAGGAGCACGACTTATATAGTTGAAATTGCAGCTCTGACAGCCATCTTTGTGAATGTATGTGAAGGAGTCAATAATGCCAACCCCACGCATTCGGTACTATATCGCATCCGGCAGACTAACCAATGGTGGTTTGGTCGGGCAGCGTTAGTTTTTGTCACGCACAGTGGGGGAAGTCACGTATCAATAATCTTTATCCAGGCCAATGGTTTTGCCTTTTATTTCATTATTCATGTTGGCAACGTGTCACATGGGGTATGACGTAGTGTCCGATGTCAATGTAAAATAGCGGACCTTGTTCAAATGAACACGACCAACAATGCTTTATTTACGTTGAAAGTAATTATTTCCGGTGCAGCAGTGGCAATTGGAATTGTGAAACGACTCCCAACAACTCCCAGAAAGGTATGTAAATCATAAATACTGTATTTTCAATAATCGACCTTGTTAAAAGTAACGAAAAGGGAGGTTCTCCTACTCTGGAACGTTAATTCCTATTGTACTGGTTTGTGCTGTTTACTTAAGTCCGTCTCGTTGTGCAACGGCTAGCATTCTTGGCTGTCACCGCGGAGGCCCGGGTTCGATTCCCGGCTCTGCCAAGAAATTTAATTCTGGTCTGAGGGCTGGAACCGGTTACACTCAACCTACCTCAGCCATCCTGGAAGTGGTTTTCCGTGGTTTCTCATTTATACTCTAGAAAAATGCCGGAAAACGCTAACTTAAGGCCACGGCCGCTTCCTACCCAAACCCTACCTCAATTGAAGTAGGCTATTTATTTCTAAAGTGACGCATCTCCAAGAAATACAGATTTTCGGGAAACGTGAATTTTTAATACAATTATTGCTAATAGGAAAAAGCCTCCGTGGCTTAGGCGGCAGCACGCCAGCCTCTCACCGCTGTGTCCGTGGTTCAAATCCCGGTCACTCCATGTGAGATCTGTGCTGGACAAAACGGAGGCAGACAGGTTTTCTCCGGGTACTCCGGTTTTCCCTGTCAAAATTTCATTCCAGCAACACTCTCCACTATCATTTCATTTCATCTGTCATTCATTTGATAATTGCCCCAGAGGAGTGCGTCAGGCCTCGGCAGCCGGCACAGTTCATATCCTCGCCGCTAGATGTGGGCTTCTTTCATTCCATTCCTGATCCGGTCGGAAACTGGAAGCAGGCTGTGGATTTTTTCATTGCTAATAGGATAGAGATTTCATTTTCTCTATGGAGATAAATCACTTCAAACAGGCGGCTTCGATGGCGTAGTTGGTAGCATGCTGAGCTTATATGCCCAAGATCGCGGGTTCAAACCCGGCCGAAATCGTCGGATTTTTAAGAGCGTTAAAAATCCCTCAGTATGCCTTCCTTCGGGGGGAAGTAAATCCGGCAGGCCTATGCTATAGATTTTAGGCATGTAAAAGAACCTTCCACTAACTAAAATTCTGTCAAGCTAAATTTGTAGGTTAAATTTGATTAACGCTCTATTAAAGTTCCAACGTTCGCCGCCATGTGCTAGTCGCGGTCGTATCTAGTAGCCAAATTCACAGCTAGGTGTCGTTGGCGATAGCATTTGGCTTCAAAAGTAGGAAGTACTTGAAATTGATCGTCTGCAGTCCTTACCTGAATTACAGGTAACACACACTAATACAGCCATCACAATTACCGGTAACACCGGTTATCAGACTGATTCTACACACATCCAAAGTACAAGGGGCTGCATGACCGCGTTGTCGCAGCCCCTAAACTAAGGATCCAACCAATCATGACTTCAAACAATATCTGCTTGTTATTGTGGTTAAAATCCTAGAATAAAGAATACCATTTAGTTTTTTTCTTGGATTTACGGCACCTTGGAACTAAAGGGTTCGAAATGTGAATTATCTGCAATGGTGTAGGGTAGGTTATTTTGTGGGTGCTAAAACGTTCAAATATAATTTCTTCATTTAAACGTCGCCATTTCCACCAATATTTGCCACTAAACTTAATACTAAAAACAGCAGAGAAAGAATGAAACCATGAGCGAAAGGGCTGAGTCTCACCAAAACTGGTAAGCGTCACGTCATAACACACGTCGGGTATTTTGTCGTGTGGAGTTTAGGCACTTCGGAAATAAAAGCAGGGAGGAGTTGTGTCACATTGGAAATAAACACAACTTTTGGATGTCACTTTAATCAAGATATACAGTACTCCACTTTAGTAATACATACATGAGTTTTTGAATGGTATGGACTCCGTCTTACGGAAAGAATACAGTACATGATGAAAATTAATAAATGTAAAACAAAAATACTGGAATGCAGCCGAAATAAATCAGAAACCTCTATGGACATCAAATTGGCAGGTGAAAAGCTGAAGGAAGTAGGAGACTTCAGTTACTTAGGAAGCAAAACAACCAGTGATGGACGAAGCAAAGAGGATATAAAAAGTAGGTTGGCTCAGGCAAGGAAAGCATTTCTACAAAAAAGGAATCTGTTGACATCGAATATAGATTTAGGTATTAGGAAGTCATTTTTGAAAGCCTTTGTCTGGAGCGTGGCGCTCTATGGAAGAGAAACTTGGACTATTGGTGCAGCAGAAAAGAGGAGAATTGAAGCATTTGAAATGTGGTGTTACAGGAGATTGATGAAGATCAGATGGGTAGATAGGGTTACAAACGAAGAGGTATTAAGACGAGTGGGAGAGGAGAGATGTTTCTGGCGACTGCTAATGAAGAGAAGAGATAGTTTGGTAGGACACATACTAAGACACCCAGGAATAGCAAGCTTAGTGATGGAAGGAAGGGTTGAGGACAAGAACGGTAGTGGTAGACCAAGGTTAGATTATGTTAAACAGATTGCCTCGGATGTAGAGTGTAGCAGCTACGTAGCGATGAAACGATTAGCACAGGACAGGGAAGCATGGAATGCTGCATCAAACCAGTCAGAAGACTGAAGACTCAAACAACAATAACAACAACAACAACGTTTCCACAAGTACTATTGTGGGAATACATTTGTAACTTCAACTTGAAATCCAAAAAAAGTGGAGTTAGTCACTTGGAAATAAGCCCTTCAATTACAAATACACTAATACAGACATCGCAGTGAGACAGGCTAACAGACAAATTCTACACACACCCAAGTACACGGGGCTACATGACAACAATATTGCAAAGCCCCTAAATAATCAACAACAATAACTGTTCAGTTTAATTCCTATTTCGAAAAAAACAAAAAAGATGTAGGCTAGCGATGGCTGTCCTGGATCTCCATGGTGCTAAACAGGCCTTACATGTCAAAACCTAGTTAGTTATTGTTATTATACGGGGAGGAACAACAAGGTCATCTGCCCCTCGTCCAAACTTAAATTAGGTTTGTAACTTTCTCAATTGTATGTCTACCCCTTATTATTCCCGTTTTCCAACGGGGTCGGGGATGAGATGCGATGGAAGACTTTGTGGCGATGGTTTTTACGGCCGGATGCCCTTTCTGACGCCAACCTCATGAGAGGAGTTAATGAGAGATGAAATGAATGATGGCGAATGAAACTGGGCAAGGATGTGGAAGGAAGCGGCCGTGGCCTGTCAGAAGGTACCGTCCCAGCATTTGCCTGGTGTTGAAAATGGGAAACCACGGAAAACCATTTCAAGGACGGCCGACGGTGGGGCTCGAACCCACGCGTCTACCGAGTTTCTAACTTTCTCAATAAATTTTAGTATTTAGGAATTTATAGGTACAGGGTTATTATGTGTGTGCGCACCAGTAAACACGGCAAGCTAAGCCGGCTGAAACAAGCGCAGATCGCGGCCACGCGCACCCGGTCCAGCCGGTGCAATAACCCGCTCCGCTGACTCATATCGTTAGTTCACACATGTTTTGTCATTCATATGGGCGTGTATTTGCAAAGTTTAGACGTTACACGTTTTGTGAGTATTGTGATTACTGTACTGTGATTGTTGGTCATGCCTAGACACCAATTCGCATTGCGCGAACGTGTGTATATCCATAATTCGTAGGCTATATGAAAAGCTGAAAATCTTGTTCTGAAACAAGACGAAATTTTGAATCAAGTTTCCAGGAAGACCTGTGCCTAATGCCAGTACAATTAGGAGGCTCGCTAATAAACGATTCAAGGAAACAGGCTCCGTAAATAATAAAAGAGTTGACAGACATTCTTTCACCAGAAGATGTCAGGTGCGTGTTACAAGAGAGGGAGGACATTTTCAGCATCGCCTATGAGCTCTGTAAGTACACATTATTGAACATGTTTGGTAATAGTGTGAGAGTGCGCGCCAATCTAACCGGCTGAACCGGATACGTGCGGCCGCGATCTGCGCTAGTCACAGCCGGCTTAGCTTGCCGTGTTTACTGATGCGCACACACATAATAGGTTGGTTGGTTGGTTGGTTGGTTCTTAAGTTTAGGGGCTGCGACAACACGTTCATGTAGCCCCGTGTACTTTGGGTGTGTGTAGAATCTGTCTGATAACCGGTGTTAATTGTGATGACTGTATTAGTGTGTGTTACTGTTTTAATTCAGATAAGGACTGCAGACGATCAATTTTCAAGTAGTTCCTACTTTTGCCGCCAAACGCCACCGTCAACGACTACTAGTTCAGAACTTAGCCACCAGACGTCACCACAGTCGGCTCTTGGCAACGAACGTAGGAACCTAAGAGCGTTGTTTACATTCTTAACCTATACAATTTAGCTTCACACAGGTGTAATTAGTGGAAGGTTCTTTAACATGCCATAAATCTATGACATGGGACCGTCGGCTTTACTTCTCCTCCGAAGAAAAGCATACTGAGGGATTTTTAACGTTCTTAAAAAATCCGACGACTTCGGCCGGGTTTGAACCTGTGATTTTGGGCGTAGAAGCTCAGCATGCTACCGACTACGCCACCGAAGCCGCCTACACACATAATAACCCTGTACTTAACTTTTAAAACATACTTGAAGATTAAATTAAATTTAAAGACAGTATGGCCCGGTGGAATTCATCTAAGGCCTCGGTGGTTGAATAAACTATCTTGGGAGCGTTTCTAATGTTACTTCTCCGGCACTCGGGAGAGAAACGGCAAGGTTAATATACAGTGGCGTGTGTAATGTACAGTGCGTGCTGAAAATTTAGGGACAGGTCTAAATTTCTTTTGATGCACATTTGTCCCTAAAGTAACAGGATCTATTTCAGTAGTATAGATCCCTCCTGCGGCGCTCACAAGCGACCGATCGTGACAAATGAGCATTCAAATGAAAGAGAATAGACATTAGCAGTGACGAGTTGCACTCCATTTCATAAATATCTATAATTTCTTAAAAAAAATGACGTTTAAAAAAATGTACGAAGTGTGCGATTTGCAGATAGTGTTGCTGTATGAAAATACGCTCCATAATTGCTGTCCACTTCACATTTTGGCCGCTGTGACGCCTGTTTCATGTCATTTTATCACTCTGAGGTCTTTCCTTTATCATTTTGAATGGATTTCAGAAACAGTAAATCAAAGGAATGAGTACCGGTACTCAAATCGTGTAATTTCATAAATATCGAATAACCGGTGAGTGTTATGATGATCCAATTTTCAGTGATTGCCTTCTTAAGTTAGGGAACGTAGAACTTGGAATTCTAACTGAAATGTAAATAGTGTTCTATAATCATTTGGTTGAAATAAAAACATAACAACCTTTCTCCCTAAGTCTCTCATTATAAACCTATTGGGGGAAAGTGTGGTTTATGAACGTGCGAGATTACTCGCACGGGCCCGCTAGTTTCAGTTATTGTTTTACATGATATTATTAGACAACTATATGAGGGGATTTTATTTAAAATTTCGCTGCTCTAGCATTAATATTTTTTTGGAGATGGAATGTTTTACCATTTTTGTGTGTGTCTGACGGCTTCGATGGCGTAGTTGGTAGCATGCTGAGCTTCTATGCCCAAGATCGCGGGTTCAAATCCGGCCGAAGTCTTCGAATTTTTTTAGAGCGTTAAAAAATCCTCAGTATGCCTTCCTTCGAAGGGGAAGTAAAGCCGGTGGTCCCATGTCATAGAATTATGGCATGTTAACGAACCTTCTACTAATTACACCTGTGTGAAGCTAAATTGTATAGATTGAGAATGTAAACAACGCTCTTAGGTTCCTACGTTCGTTGCCAAGAGCCGACTGCGGTGGCGTCTGGTAGCTAAGTTCTGAACTAGTAGTCGTTGACGGTGGCGTTTGGCGGCAAAACTAAGAACTATTTGAAAAATTCAAAAGTCTGCAGTCCTTATTTGAATTTAAAAAAACCACAGATAACACACACTAATACAGTCATCACAATTAACACCGGTTATCAGACAGATTCTACACACACCCAAAGTACACGGGGCTACATGACCGCGTTGTCGCAGCCCCTAAACTTAAGAACCAACCAACCAACTACCTTTTTGCAAATCCTGTTTTTCCCACTAAAATTTCTTTCTCAAAAACTGCAAACGGCAAAATTGGTCAATTTTGACGGTGGCGTTTGGCGGCAAAACTAGGAACTATTTGAAAAATTCAAAAGTCTGCAGTCCTTATTTGAATTTACAAAAAACACAGATAACACACACTAATACAGTCATCACAATTAACACCGGTTATCAGACAGATTCTACACACACCCAAAGTACACGGGGCTACATGACCGCGTTGTCGCAGCCCCTAAACTTAAGAACCAACCAACCAACTACCTTTTTGTAAATCCTGTTTTTCCTACTAAAATTTCTTTCTCAAAAACTGCAAACGGCAAAATTGGTCAATTTCGTTCCACGATAACTTCCGATTGGCAACACTTCAAGAAAGCGCCCACAGCGGATCGATCACAATCAAGACAACTGTGCAGTCAGAAATTCTTGAAGTGTTGCCAATCGGAAGTTATCACGGAAATAAATTGATTAATTTTGCCGCCAAAATTACCGCGGAAGAAAGTTTGTTTGAGAGGCGACCAAATGAGTAGTAATTTCCCCCCCCAGGTTGTGTTTTTATTTTTAGCCTACTTTTCACATTTTGCAAAAATGAGGAAAAAGTAGACTTATGAGATCGGGCAAATGTGTGTCTGTCTGTCCTTCTGTCTGTCTGTCTGTCTGTCTGGCTGTGTGTGTGTGTGTGTCCCTATCAACTCCTAAACGGCTGCAGCAATCGAAACAACATTTAGTAGGAGTAAAGATCTATACCTGAATATCTCACGGCCATATTT
The DNA here is from genome assembly GCA_946902985.2 of Meconema thalassinum. Taxonomy (NCBI): domain Eukaryota; kingdom Metazoa; phylum Arthropoda; class Insecta; order Orthoptera; family Tettigoniidae; genus Meconema; species Meconema thalassinum. The sequence continues at coordinate 124,065,825 of OX336395.1, forward strand.
GAAAATGATGTCAGTGCTACCAACTGATGAAAAATCGCAATTGAAATTTGAGCTCCATATTGGATATCTTGGAAGGTACGAATGGGAGCTATTTCAAAATTGGCACACATATAGATAATAATATTGCAGTTTAATTTCCAGGAGGCCATACATGGCAGTGTTGCCAAAATGATTATAAGCCTGCTGATAGGTCCAAATTTTAAATGCATATAACGTCTACACTATCAATTGGAATTCAACCAAATTTCGTATGTTGTATGTGTACATAACCAGATATGACTGAGCGTATTCTTAAGACCCACCAGCGCTGCCAACTGTTAATAAATGCTCCTAATTTATTTTATCCAAATACCCATATATCAGAAAGTATGCAAGCCGACAGCTTTAAACTATGCACACGTATAGTACATGACATTCTATATTAATTTGGAGTAACATATACGTCAGTGCTACCAACATGATTCTAAGCCTGCTGACAGGTCCAACTTTAAATACATGTATCTTCCATACTATAATTTGGATTTCAACCAAATTTCGTATGTGCTATGTGTACCATAACAGATATGACTATGCGTATTCTTAAGAGCAACCAGAGCTGCCAACTGTTAATATGTGCTGTCCCTATTTTTGTTACCCTAATATCAATATATCAGAAAGTATGCAAGCCAATAGCTCTAAACTTTGCACACGTATAGTACCTGTTATTCTAGATTAATTTGGAGTAACTGATATACGTCAGTGCTGCCAACATGATTCTAAGCCTGCTGATAGGTCCAATTTTAAAATGCATGTAACTTCTATACTAACTAATGGATTTCATTCAAAATTGGCACAGCAATAGATCATATTATTTATTATTATTTCTGACCAATACATGCATGACATTGTTGCCAACATGATTTTACGCGCGCTGTTAGATCCAATGTTTAACTGCATGTAACGTCCATGCTATTCATTGGACTTCAACCAAATTTTGTATTCTGTACCTTAAGAGATGGAACTAAGAATATATTCAGTCACCAGGGCTGCCAACTGTGGTGCTTTATTAGGCTACATTATGCCAGGTATACAGTATTTTGAACTAATTAGAAATGTCGATATTAGCAACTTAATTTCGTCATTATTCTAGATAGGTTCATATACTGTAGAATAATCATTGACATGAAAAGTAGGCTCTTTAGTTCGTCACGGAACTTCTTGTTCTGATTGCTATCTTGTATCAAAACAACAGTAAAATTTTCATAGTTGTAGGACTAGCAGTTTATGAGAAAGAAAACATTTTAGAGGGAAAACAGGGTTTTTAGCCAGCCGAAGTCGTCGGATTTCTTAAGAGCGTTAAAACCCCTCAGTATGCCTTCCTTCAGAGGGGAAGTAAAGCCAGCGGGCCCAAGTCATAGATTTATGGCATGTAAAAGAACCTTCAACTTACAATTTATTATTTGAAGCTAACATTTTTAGGTTAGATTTGATTAACGCTATATTAGTTCCAAACTTCGCCGCCAGTTTCTGGTTGCGATGGCATCTAGTAGCCAAGTTCGCAGCTAGGTGTCGTGGACGGTAGCATTTGGTAACAAAAGTAGGAAGTACTTTTTTTCTCTTTTGTTGTTACCAGATAAACGGAAGCATCAAGGCCGAAAACGCCTTATGACTCGTCAGTAGGCTATGGAAGTACTTGAAATTGATCGTCTGCAGTCCTTACCTGAATCACAGATAACACACACTAATATAGCCATCACAATTAACACCGGTTATCAGACAGAATCTACCGCTTTGTCGCAGCCCCCAAACTAAGGAACCAACCAACCGAACTATGGCGACGTTATTACTAAATGCGTCCAAACAGGACCAACATACTATATTCTTTTCTTTGCTGCCAAAGGTCAAACACCGGTGGACATCCGTCGGAGAATGACGAATGTGTATGGGGCAGCATATCTGTCGAAAACAACCGTTATATAATGGTGCACCAAGTTCCGTGCTGGCCACGTTTCGACACAAGATGCCGGTCGATCTGGGATGCAACACTGGAGGAATTACGACGTGCAATTAAGCGAGCACTTTGCCTTTCTAAATTTACGCCATCCAGACTGGTTTACAAGATGACGAATGAATCAATGTTGCTTGAAGATCTACGATTGAGAATGCTGCTGCTACCATCCACGCCAGCTTATGAAGAGGTGGTACCGGTACTTGAACACCAAGAGAAGAGAAAAAAAAACGAGAAATCTGGGTCGATTTTTACAGTACAAATGCCATGACTAGAAAGGATTGGAAGGAGGCGAATTACCATCTTAGACATCTTGTCACAAGGCTTGCGGTGCATGGCTTCCACCATAATAATAATAATAATCATATCGTATGGCCTCGGGTGCCGAGTGCAAGCTTTGTAATTTGACACCCAGAGGGTAGCTTGCATGTCGAATTTCGTTGTTCCTTGAATCACTATGAAAGTCAAGGAGGTTAGATATTTAAGCTCCTTGAACACCATAATAGCGCTTTCTATTAGAGAAATGAGGAACTTTGTGTTGGCGGAAACTCCCGAGATTAATTTTGCCATTATGAACACGGCCTTCCGTAGCGTAGCGGTCAGCATGGTTAGCTGCCGCCCCGGAGGTCCTGGGTTCGAATCCCGGCTCTGCCACGAAATTTGAAAAGTGGTACGAGGACTGGAACGGGGTCTACTCAGCCTCGGGTGGCCCAAATGAGTAGAGGGGGTTCGATTCCCCCTCAGCCATCTGTGGTTTCCCACTTCGTCTTCGGGAAAATGCCGGGATGGTACCTACTGTAAGGCCACGGCCGCCTCCTTCCCTCTTCCTAGTCTATCCATCCCAATCTTCCATCCGTTCCCATCCCTCATGAGGCCCCTGCTCGCTTTGCAGGTGAGGCCGCCTGGGCGAAGTGCTGATCACATCTCCCCAGTTGTATCCATCCCGACCAGATGTTCCAAGCTCCAGGACTCTGCCCATAGAGGCGGTAGTGGTGAGTTCCCTCGCTGAGTCCGTGGGATCCACCAACCTAGAGGGTAAATTGACTAAATAAAAAGACATGAACACGGCCTACTGAATTCAAATGCGTTCTTTGACATGCCAACATCGTATGACATGCGTGTCGTATTTTTGCCCCCTTTCGAAAATCACTTACCACGGTCAGGAGCGAACCTGCAATCTTGGGGTCAGTAGACCGACACGCTATCCACTCAACCACCGTGGCGAGTTATGCCGGACGGAGAGATTCCATGACCCATGGGCGACCTGTATACTGTATGTCGTCTCTGTGGAGAGTTATGTGACATATATCATGTTGTTACATGTACGAAAGATATGTATCATTGATCAAGTTTTGATGTGATCAGTGTTTATGTTAATTTGTATGGCAATTTTGCTGCAATAAACATATTATTATTATTATTATTATTATTATTATTATTATTATTATTAAGGCGAAACTTCCGGGAAAATTGCTACAAGGATTGCTGGTGCTTCCTGATGATGCACTTCCCCATACCGCAAAGGTCGTAACGCAGAAGGTACGCCAACTCAAGTGGGAAACATTGGAGCATCCACCCTATAAACCTGATCTCTCCCCACGCGATTATCATGCCATCTGTCCCTTAAAAGTGGGCTTGAAGGGTCGATGATTCCTGTCGGACGAGGATGTGCAGCAGGTGGTTATGGACTTCTTCACGGAGCAGGACACAGTGTTTAAACCACACTGGGATCTTCAACCTGGTCCGTCAGTGAGATGAGAGCCTCAATGCTCACGGTGGTTTTGCCTGATTGGCAAACCGATTCTGGACTGTACAGCCGTCAAACGGAAACTACAGTATTTGATCATGCCTTAACTCTTTGACTTTCAAGTTAACGATCTGTCGTAAAGGCTGGGTTTACCAATAGGCCCAATAGGGCTCGGCCTAGGGGCATACCATGCTAAGGAGCTCAAAATCAATCCCCATTTTTTTTGTCAGAATTTTTCCATAAAAAGTTGTAGACTACAATACACGTAGGCCTATTTCGTATAATTTTATAATTAAAATTTCCAAAATTTTGACACTCTTACAATTTATATTGTAGCCATTATTTTCCAACAAATGTTTTGCCACAGCAGATTTTTCGACTTCAGCTTTAGGACAGGAATGTTATATGATTTATCAGTTTAATTTGAATAATTCACTATGCATAGTTGCAGGTTGTATGATGTATATCTGAATATCTGTAAGTGTATAATGAGTCTTAAATGGTTTCAACTTATTTTAAATCTGGTTCGCCTATTTATTTATAGTTTTTATATACAAATTTAACCTGCCGCGGTGGCCGAGAGCGATAAGGCGCTACCTCGTGCCTTGATGGCATCGGGAGAGCGTGGGTTCCAATCCCACATCGCCCGTCCTGAGAATGGTTTTCGTGGTTTCTCATTTTCACCACCAGGCAAATGCCGGGGTGGTTCCTTTCAATAGGTCCACGGGTGATTTCCTTCCAATATCCCTTCCCTGACCCGTCCTGAAAAGAAAAGTACATGGCCATTGGCTGCATTAATAAAATTATATACAAATTTAGGGTCGCCACCGTAGCGTAGCGGTCAGCATGGTTAGCTGCCGCCCCGGAGGTCCTGGGTTCGATTCCCGGCTCTGCCACGAAATTTGAAAAGTGGTACGAGGACTGGAACGGGGTCTACTCAGCCTCGGGTGGCCCAAATGAGTAGAGGGGGTTCGATTCCCACCTCAGCCATCCTCGAAGTGGTTTTCCGTGGTTTCCCACTTCGTCTTCGGGCAACTGCCGGGATGGTACTGCCCCCGTAATTGAATTATATAGAGACCACGGTGGCTATTTTGGAAATTATAGCGAAAGTTATGGCTGTCATAGTTATGACGTGGGTAGTCATGACGTAAGCACGGATGACGCAGACGCTATGCCAGCAGGCTACTTGAGCTAAGATTCTCAGTGACGTCAGCATTTATTCGAGAAGGATCCGAGATGTACGACGCAGTCGCAGGAAACGTGGAATTCTGCTGAGGAAGAAATTATGCTATTGGAGGGGAGGCTCAAACCAATGAACGATAGTCTGAAGGAAGACGGAGATTGCTGAAACTATGGTATTTTTATTACTTTTTGGAATGCAGAATTGTGGAAATCCATTTGCAGTAGAGGCATTGTTCTGGAATTTTGGTGAAATTAATTTTCAGTTTTTGAATTCTGAAAATCCGTCATGTATTGACGAAGTTTGAACTTCTAGCGATGACGTAGTAACACGCGATGGAAGGGATAGATACGCCCCTCATGAAGTTCATAAAAGGCCTTGCGCAGAAGAGAGGAGTCTCATTCCTCATTCTCAGATTATAAATCAATCGTCAGATCTCAAATAGTCATTTCAGTGAAACTTCGAGTGAGATTATTAGTGAAAAAGTCGTCTTTGTAACGCGTGGCGAAGCCACTGCATTAAACGAGAGTCGAACATACAAGCAGTGCAGGTTTACTGTGAAGTAAATCTAGGTGAAGTTGAAACGACACTTATAACGCTTCTACAAGATTAGCTGTGAACAGTTAGCGGTCGCCTATAAGCTAATTCTCTTGTGCATTGCTACAGTAAGGACTGTAGAAAAGCTGAACAATTTCGAGGAAGTATTTTGGAAGTTATTGACAATTTTAGACGACTGACAAAAGTGATTTTCTCGCCACAGGAGAAACACTTTGTATAGCCAGACTCTACGCTACGGCTGACAGGGCTAGTGAAATAGGGAGACTTCAGATTGCTTTTGTGACACAACACTGCAGTATAATGGAGCAATTTAATAAGGCAGTTTGTTCTTCTAATACTATTACCGAAGAGAAGATGGAAGGTTAAAGGACTTAATGCAATTGGGACATATTTCAACGGAGTAAGATAGCAGCATGGAACTTCGCTAATTGCTATTCCATACAAGCGAACATGTGGTAAATAACCATCTACACCCATGTTTCGTGATTAAAGGCTGAATACTATCAAACAGCAATAGAAATGATTTCATACTTTCTGAATATGAATATTTCTTCGGAAATTTATACAAAAACTTCATGGCGATTTTCAACTGGAACTTCAGGGATTTTTCAAGAGAGGTCAGGGTTGTCCCGAATCACAAAGAAGATTATTGCCGGAAGGATGTCGTTCGTCTTCGTGAAGCAGTTCGATTCTCCGATGGTGCTGTTTCTGGTTTCGAGGATGGAGCTCAGCTTTAACTTGGTGAAATGGATCCATCAACAGTCTTCTTTGGGGAATTTTCCTCTGGAACGTCAATCGGCAGATAAGGTAGTCGTGAACGTTTATTGTATTTGAGTTTCTTAGCAATATTTGAGCAACCATTTTCCCCATATTTTTGTCCTCATGTATTTTTGCCCGATATTCTTGTTTGAGATTCCTATTCTCAGTACACCTTGATGGGTTATGCCTTTTTCGACGTTTTTATTAAGACATTGTTATGTCATGGGCATAGTTAAATGATTTTGGATCAGTTGAGACTGATATTTAGATTTTTCAGTAATTTGCTTATTTTTGTAGTCACGATTTGACTGTAAGTTAATGATTTTTATGGCAGATTTAAATTCAGACAGCGTGTCACTTTATTAAAGTAATTCTACCCCAGTTTAATTACTTTGACCAATTTTCTGTCATCATCAAGAAGGAAGAACATTTAAATGATTTTAGAGCGGTAAAATCCAGTACGTTGTCGACGATCTTGGAAATACTAGTCGGTATTTGAATTGACTGCAACACAGACATTTATCGTCAGTCATGAACGACCATTGCATCTTAGGCAATTTTGTGAAAGATGAACATTAATTATGAATTATTGAATGCATTAAATTCGTGAAACTTGTGTTAGGTTTTTTCTCATATAGAGATTTATATAATGATGTTTGCATTCCCCAGTCTAATTGGATTCTATTCGACTATTTTGCAGTTAGTCGCACTTTGTTTGATGATAGTATTTTTATACTACAATTCTTTGAAGATGTTAATCTTAAATTTTGATAGACCAGACAGGCGTATATAAGCGTATTCACTATTAAATTTGTTTGTGATTGGCAAATTTTTATTTCATTTCGATTCATGAATGAAATCCACGAAGTGTAAATGACAACAGTTTTGAAACAATTATTGATATAAGAATTTTTAAGTGGAACTATGAATGTATAATCGATAGTGCAGCGGACATGTTGAAAGTCGCTGATGTATAATGCCCTTAAATAAATGAAGGAGATTCCCACAGTAATGATGATAAAGATTGTATTAGGGGAGGTTTTTGTAAATGCTGTGGAAGATTTTAATGCCATATAGATTAATATATGATGAATTTTGGGCTATTTTGAATGCAGTTTGTGCATTATTTTGTAAGCGAAGTATTTTCCGCTAGAGTGTATTGTCATAGTTCGTTGAAAATTAATCAAGTGAATTTACTGTTATAATTAACAAGAGTTTGAAAGAATTTGAGATAAGATTCTGAATGAAGATTACCGTCACAAATAATTAAAATTATTACAACCTTTATTAAACCAGATTGTGACATGTACATGTATAACTAACCTTCATTGGTCGATTATATTAAACACGATTATGAATTTACCAACCGGATAAAACATGTGGTTCAATGTATTTCTTAAATTAATAATTTAAATAATTTAAATGTTGATATTGTAAATAATAAATGTAAATATCTTTGACAATAATGTGGAACGAAAGTAATGTTAAAGGCGTGTTCAAAAATTTTGTAATTATCTTCGACATTATTATAAACAATTTCTAATTGTTATAAATAATTTATGTGAGTTTGTTATAAACATTTAAGAGTGTGTTTGATACTCTAAACCATGCTTATTAAACATTTGGATGATAACTTAACAAGTTTAAGGATAGTTAAAATAATCCAGTGGGATATGAGTTAAGCATTTGAAAGATTTGCGTCAATATGTATGAGTTGTCTTGTAGACATTTAAAGCTTTAAAAGGAGCTGAATTCTTACGCAAGTGTGGGGAGACGAGTGCGCCCCATTTAAGAGGTGTGAGCCAGGTTAAAGAGTAGACCAGCCGGCCAGACGTCTGGTTACAAGCGGGTGAGGTCGATACTCCGGCCTTGTGCCTATTAATACTAGTGCAATGTTTATTAAAAGAAACCAAATGCTCTATATATGTCGTACCCTGACTTCCTCATCCAATCCAAAAGTGTTTTAAAATGTTACGTTATTTTGAGCTCATGGGAGCTAACATATTGTTTGATAAATTTGCAAGTCCTTTAGGAGGACGTAGTCAGATTGACATAGGCTACTGATAGCCACGTTTATTTTGTTGAGTTGTGAAAATCATACTCTTTATTTGAAAATAAAGGTTTTGTACAATTCAAAGTTCTCGTCTTCGGTCTGGTTCATTTTTAAATGTCATGGTGAAGGTTATTGTGAGAGCATACTTTAATGATCCTGTTGTCAACCCAATCCCCGAGATATTTATAAGAGGTAAGTAAAAGTAAGTATGAAACCCCGTCTATTTTGGTGTGTTCCACAATAATTTTTCTTGGTTACTTCTGTGTTCAAACCTCGGTAGTATCTGTCAGTGCCATTTTCATTGATGTAGCTGAGCTGGTGCGATTGATTGTTGGCAATCCGATTGAGGGGGAGGATATCTGACAGCCTACTATCCGGGTAAACGGGGACAGTACCTTCTTCAAGGCCACGGCCGCCTCCTTCCCTCTTCCTTGCCTATCTATCCTGATCGTCCATTACCTTCCCTCATGAGGCCCCTGTTCGCTTTGCAGGTGAGGCCGCCTGGGCGAGTTGCCAATCACACCTCACCAGTTGTATCCCTTCCAATTCGATGTTCCCAGCTCTAGGACACTGCCCGTAGAGGCGGTAGTGGTGAGTTCCCTTGCTGAGTCCGTAGGTTCCACCAACCTGGAGGGTAAACGACTAAAAAAAATAAAAAAATAAAAATTAATTTATTTAATTGATTTTACTTCATGATACATTAGAATAAAATCAAAATTACCTTCACAAAGACTTCTCTGAGCTCTAAATTCTTCCTCCTTCACGATGGTAGGAAGAAGAGCGGCAAAAACCCACGGGCCTAGGAGCGTATACAATCTAAATTCGGCCCTGTCTGTCGTTACGCCCTGTTTGAGCCAAAACTGTCAGGGTAACGATCCATCGTTACCGGACTTCATTATTGATTATTTAGTTATTCTTACGCTTGATAGCAGCCATTTTTGGGCAATATGAAGAAGGAAATTTAAACTCACGTTTATATTCCGCGGGAACCTCTGAAAATCTGTATTTACATTATTTCTTCGAGTCTCAAACATGTGCTCACAGAGTTTCGTGTCTTGTTTACGTCGTGGTTGGTGGCAAACTTGCGGGGATTTTTCTCAGTTTTCGTTGGTAATTTTGGAATATTGACATTTACTACGCTATCAAACATGAATAGTAGACTTAACAGGTGAATTCCAATCCCCAAAATTACTTCATATTTGTATACTTTTTCCATTGTTTCTTTTATCATTTCAAATTATCTTGTCGACTTCGTCGTTATGCTTGGGTCCAACGTTATGCGTTATGGAGACGGAGACGGAAATGACGTCATGCAGCCACGCGGGAAGTGACGTCATGCAGCCGCGCGGGAAGCGAGTACGTGACATCATAGCCCAGTCAATAAAGGTTTAGTGTCGCAACTAATTAGAGGAAAGCTGATTTTTTTCAGGATGTTAGTATATAAAGTATAAAGTAAAAAAACACAAAGTCCCGACCCCCACCCCCCTTGCTTCCACCCCCACCCCTTCCCCAACCTTACAAGAGGAGTACTCTGGTTTAATGCTTACAGTTAAAGAACTAATGAAGTTACAAACGCGATTTTTAATAATCTTACGCCTAACATTATTCTAAACAAATTATGTCATATAAACTTTTTATGTAAATAGCGTAATTTCACCGTAATACTCCAATATATGCAAAAAACTGCCACTACAAAACACAAAAAGTAACTTCAACCTATTGTACCTTTTTATCCTTCCGTCATACAATGAAATGTTTTGCAGAAAACTTATAGACAATTTAATTAGCTTTAAAAATATGTGTCTACTATAATGCTTACCGTTCAAATGATGGCTTCAAAGAGAGCTATGAACAGTAATGGCCACCGCGTCGCCGCGCCAGACGAAGCAGCGCCGCGCCGTTGTCACTCGATGCTGAAGGGCACCGTTGTATGTACTCATATCCTTAATCTTGAATAGTCATTGAGTTTATGATGATGAAATATAAAAACTTTAACTTCAACTTTTCATTACCAAAATCCTGTACTTAGTACACTTTTATAGCTGACAAATAATAAAGTTTCATTGTATAGTATTTTGATAACTTATTAATTCCTGCACAACTAACACGGCCTAATAATAAACAACGTTTATGTTTTTCCTTTTTTTTTAGTATAAAGGGTCATTTTCTAATGTTTCATCGGTTTGGTCTGAAGAATTTTTACAATACATTCCACTGCAGTTCACACCCATATATGTGCAATCGAACCCAGCTTTACGACAACTACAGTTTGTAACACACAATGTTTTGCAATTACAAGTTATCAGTAGAAGAAGTTCACTTGGAGCAGCAGGATTCGTCATGGGCTTAGGTATCAGTCTGTTCCCCATTCTTCTGCCGGAATTTTACAACCTAACCAAGTTTGAACCTGGTGGTAAACCCTCAAAATATGTTGATGAGCAGCATCTGAAGTTGGTGGAAGTTTTGCTAAATCAAAATTAGACTTGAAAGACAATTTTGCGGTTAATTGCTTGAACTTAAAGTACCTGGCTTCATTGACGGTTTTGAACTTTGATAAGTTGTACATGCTTAGGATAAACTGTTCTCGACTTTCTAGAAGGATATCTTTTGCAATGTCTTGTTTTCTGAAAAGCTCAGCCTGAGATCTAGCTTCAGTTGATTTACGTATCATGTCGGCTGCTTTTTACTTCCCTAGTCCATAGAAAGCAGACGTTGTATCACAACCAGTCATTGAATGAGAAAAAAAGCAGTAAAGTTTGCTGCTTGACATGTTGATTTATAAGAAAATCGACTGAGTACAGTTTGGACATTGACGACGAAGGCTTTAAGAAGAAACGTTTGGCGTCTTGCTGGGGAGCTAATGCTACGAGTAAAACCAAGAGATCTGTATCAGTTCCCACGACAACAACTGTGGTATTATTAGTTTGCACATATTTAATTGCCTGGTCGACAATGACAGTGTCAGAGTCATCTTCCGCAGAAAAACTTTAATATCCTCAGTCACACAACGTGTTGTAATTGCTTCTATCAACCTCTTTTTGTTATGAGGGTTTGCTAGAAAGTCTGCTTGTTGTGTTGTGCAAACTGCATTTTCATAAAAAAAATGTGTGAGAAGATTTCTTTGATGCTCTTCTCTCTTGTTCTTGCTGCTTTGTGGTTGGAAAGTTGGGATAACCGTCGAATACCACTGTAACTTTATTTCCGTATTTACAATGTATAGAGCTTAAATAAGAATCTATTATTTCCTTAAAAGTGCTGTTTTTTCTCCAAACCACAGCATGTAACAAATATCCACCATCCATCACAAAAACATCTTCATTTGCCTTGAAGCTTTCTTCAACAATTCCATCTTCAAATAATTTCATAAACGATGCTTTCGTACCTTTACGTATTGATGCCTCGTCAAATAGTGAAGGTGGGTGAGATGCTAATTCGAACTCAAAATAAGATTTCAACTTAACGGGGCTGTCACAGATGCATTAAATTCGATTGAATATTTGCTGGGAGATAATTGAAACTTCTTTAGATCTCACTTTGATAGACTTGAAACTTGCCTGTGTTGTAACCATATCCTTCCGCTGTAGTGCCAATGTTTCAGGAATCATATCATTTGATACAGTACTCACTTCCTTTTCACTTGCGTATTTTCCACAGTCATAATTCATTTTTTATGTTCGACCCTGACTATTATGTGTCTGAAAACTGTATCATAATGATGGTCATTATAACACTATTATTCATTATGAAACAGTTTCTCCCACCAATCACAGCTCAAGAAACAATTTTTTTGACCAATTAGATAAGGATACCTTCGCGCATGCTCTCAAAATCCAACATGTCTATATAAATTACCGAAAGTGCACCGTCCAAATGTTCGCGTAAATAAACTGGTGAATATGAGACAAGAAATAGCACTGTACCTTAATATACCTAAATCCAATTTCTACTCGGCGCGTTAATTTCAAACGACTACGGTGACAGTTTTGCTGAATACTGGTTCACGATCTGCACATCTGGCATTGAAGCCCATAGAGCGCATGCGTCGGCCGGCCAGAGAGCTTGGAACAGGGAGATGTGCTACCTAGCGCACCACCCGATCACAAAATTCTAGTTACTGAACAGATATTTATGAATATTTATGTTAAAACATGTAATAAAGTTATAATTATCGTCGAACATAAACAGTCGTATGCAACTCGCCTATAATGGTAATTAAGACACTCGTATGGAAATTATAAAACTCGCTAAAGCTCGTTTTATAAAGACACTCGTGTCTTAATTATAGCCATTATAGGCTCGTTGCATAATGTACTATTGTATAACTTCCCTAACGATTTCTGCTGCTGTTCTAACAATTCTTTTACGTTCGTCTTCAGTAGTTGTTTCTCTGTTTTTGTACCACGAATCTAATGCCTTGTGACTAGTATGTGACATACATAAAATACTTCTCTTTCCAGATAAATTATGTACAACTAGCCGATCTTTGAAAAAATCTACAAGTTTTGACTTGAGATAATAATCACTATAGTCTATATCAGAACCACGTAACTCCACTACTATCTCTCTTAATTCTTTTAGTGAATACTGGCACTCATTGTCGCTCTCAAGGTAATTAGTAAGCAAATTAAATTTATCTACAGACTCGGCTAATAATGGACGTCCTACCTTTTGTTCATGAGGTTTAGCTTCGAGCATACAATAGGATAGAGAGGGCGCCAGCTATGCTTCTACCGGCCGACCGTGGGGCCAAAATAAGATCAGCTGATGTTGGGCAAAACAAACATGTCTCCCATAAGAATAGCATTATGAAGTGACTTAAAATCCCGATTCAAGCGTATTCCTTGTGATTAACAGACTATTTATGTTGAAGGTGGCGATAACTACAATTCCTTCTGAATATTGCTGTTCTTTTTTGTATGAAAAGGGTGAAGTATAATCGTTATATTGGATATTTTGCTGTGTTGACATATCAGTGTTGGAATGCATAGGTGACGTGTGTGGGGCCTACATGGTTAGGAAATTATAAAATGGTGAATAAAATACGTTTACGTATAATTTTTATCCGTAGTAATTGTCTGACGTGGTTATATTTGTAATATTTGTACATATCTAAAATAATAAACTCTACAAAATATACTAGTACTAGCTTACCTTTTTTAGTGACATGTAGGCCCTATGCTTCTATTATGCTGGTTTTCCTTTATAAATCAAGAAAGTTTGCCGATAATCATCCGATCGTATCCATTAACCTGATTATAACTATTTTTTATTGCCCATAGCTTAAGCAATTCAGGGTCTGAAGGGAAGCTGAAATAAGCGAATACATTTAATTATGCGTAGGGATAGACCAAGGTTAGAATATGTTAAACAGATTGCCTCGGATGTAGGGTTTGGTAGCTATGTAGAGATGAAACGATTAGCTCAGGACAGGGTGGTGTGGAGCGCTGCATCAAACCAGTCAAAAGACTGAAGACTCAAACAAACAACAACAACAACAACAAAGTGATATCCAGCACTGCATCTAAAAAGAAAACCAATGATATCCCCACTCCAAATATGTATCACCTCCAGCAATAAATCTTACAAATATCCTAATGTTATCCCCTTCCCCTCCATATTTAGTAAATTCATTTTTGATGGCTAGGGACTTCCGGGTCATCAGCCCTGTGTACTTGAGTAGGCCTATGTGTTGAACTTGTCTGATACCGTAACTTAAATTTCTGTGATGACTGCAGTAGTGTGTATAGCTGCATTGGTGGTTGTTAATTCATTTAAGGGGCTTGTGACATATTGGTCATCAGCACCGTGTAGTTGGGTGTGGGTTAAACTTGTATGATAACCTGTACCGGTATTGATGTGATGATTGTAGTAGTGTGTAAATTTATTAGGGACAGGGATGTGGTAGGTGTCTCGGCACGTGAACTAAGGTGCTATCCCGGCATTTGTCTGGAGGGAGTGTGGAAAATCCTGGGGGATAAACCACACTCTGGATAGCCGCAGTCAGCGCCGGGATTCGACCTGCGATATCCGAGCGTGCTGCATGATTTAACGAGCACGGCTATGCCGCTGGGTGCCAGCTGTATTGGGGAAATGTATGTAATCAAGTCTGTGTATTTTAGGTCATATATTTTAATTCTTACCCGTGAAAAGATAGTCTGTTCTCTTTTTCAAACCTCTGACTGCAATTGTACGCAGCGCAAGATATAACCATTTTCGCTATTTAACTTCACATTCAGCCTCTTACATAAAGGAAAATGCGTATTTTACATATTTGTAATATATTATACTGCAAAAATGGGCTCGTATATCGATAATTATTAAGTATAATCTTTACGCTCACGCTGACAACTTGGGCATAGGCGCCATTTTATACCAACATCAGCTGATCTTATTCTGGCCCCATGTTGCGCTGGTCAAGGCCTCTCTATCCTATTGTATGCTCGAAGAGGTTTAGGTTTACAAAAGTCCTTATAACATTGCCCATGATAACGGGCTTCAGCCGCAACTAAATCAATAACATCTAAAAGCCTGGACTTAACTTTACAGGCCCAATCATCATTCCTATTATCACAAGCATTAAGGAGAGTTTGCTTTATTTCAATTGTTGAAACCTCATGAATTTGGGTTCTGTATTGAGAAGGAAGTTTTGGGTCAAACACAGCATTTTTTTTTCACATAACAAACAGTCATGCTTGAAATCAAATTTGGTGTCTAATTCTCTGAGAAGGCGCTGCGAGGTGGAAGATTCCGAATTTTGAGCTTTTAATGCTGCTTTAATATTGCTAGGTCTGGTATAATTTTGCCTGCATACAGTATGTACTTTTATTACATCGACGTTAACAAGTAACCTATGGATTTCGTCTTTTCTCTCAATACTACATTTTATTAAAGTGTTTATACCTTTAGTGACTATTACCCCGGCATCTTTCACTTCCTCATTACATATTACGCATATATTGGTAAAATCAGTCATTATTGAAAACTGTTGATAATAAAGAGCGCCTAGCTGTAAAGTTTGTGGGTAACAGTTCAGATTTAACAAGTTTTTACTATTTTTAAGGGTTACCCTTTATCTTGCTTATCTCGCTCAAGAATACATAACAATAGCAAAACTATCAGCATTTCACTGCACTTGGCACAACACAACAACTTGTATTTCTGTACAAAAAGTAAAACTATCACAAAACACAAAATGCAAGGAACCGCACAATGCCATGGTTAACCGAACACTAAACAGGCAAGGCCCACTAATAACGAAAAGGACTCAATAAGCAGCGTAGTAGAGATAAGAGGGCAGTAAACAAACAAGTTGCAACGTGCAGTCTGACTCATGCAGACAGCCAAGCGGCCGAGTCACCTCACCACGCTATACGCGGCTGCCCGGCGGGATGCGCGGTGTCCGCTACTGTTCATCGCTCTGTGAAGCCATCATGTTAACAAATATCTTTTGTAGACCCATAACGTTAAATATAATAACAGTAGCTAAACATTTTAATCGAACATATTTTTTCTACGACATAAGGGTAAATAGTTATAATTAGTATAAATTACTTTTTGTTTTTTGCAATGACAGTTTTCTGCATATATTAATGTATTATGGCGATAATAGGTTGTCTACATAAAAATTTATTCTTAAATAAATTGTTAAAAATATTGTAAGGAGTAAAATAGAAAAACAATCACGTCTGTAGCTTTATTAGTTTTCGAGCTGTAAGCATTTAACCATAGTACTGCTCTAGCAAGGTATATGAGGGGGGGGGGGGGGGAAGCAAGAGGGGTGGGGGTCGGGACTTTGTAATTTTTGGCTATTTACTTTGTATACTAACATCCTGCAAAAATTCAGCTTTCCTCTAATTAGTTGCGACAAAGCGTATATTTTTACCTTTATTGACTGGGCTATCATGCAGCCACGCGGGAAGCAGAAGCTAATGGTTATGGGAGTCTGTTGAAAGAATCCTGGGGCGTCGAGCAACCTGGGGCTTTGAGCGAAGCGACTTCTAAAGAGATATACAAGATGCCAGATAAGAATACAGGGTGCTTCCTAAAGAGGTGTGCAGGATGTCAGAGCTAAATGCAGTACAAGATGCCAGATAACAATACAGAGTGACTCCTAAAGGGATATACAAGATGCCAGATAAGAATACAAGATGACCCTTAAAGAGGTGTACAAAATGGCAGAGAAGAATACAGGGTGACTCCTAAAGAGGTGCACAATATGACAGACAAGAATACAGGGTGACTCCTAAAGAGATATACAAGATGCCAGATAAGAATACAAGATGACTCTTAAAGAGGTGTACAAAATGGCAGAGAAGAATACAGGGTGACTCCTAAAGAGGTGCACAATATGACAGACAAGAATACAGGGTGACTCCTAAAGAGATATACAAGATGCCAGATAAGAATACAAGATGACTCTTAAAGCGGTGTACAAAATGGCAGAGAAGAATACAGGGTGACTCCTAAAGAGGTGCACAATATGACAGACAAGAATACAGGGTGACTCCTAAAGAGATATACAAGATGCCAGATAAGAATACAAGATGACTCTTAAAGAGGTGTACAAAATGGCAGAGAAGAATACAGGGTGACTCCTAAAGAGGTGCACAATATGACAGACAAGAATACAGGGTGACTCCTAAAGAGATATACAAGATGCCAGATAAGAATACAAGATGACTCTTAAAGAGGTGTACAAAATGGCAGAGAAGAATACAGGGTGACTCCTAAAGAGGTGCACAAAATGACAGACAAGAATACAGGGTGACTCCTAAAGAGATATACAAGATGCCAGATAAGAATACAAGATGACTCTTAAAGAGGTGTACAAGATGGCAGAGAAGAATACAGGGTGACCCCTAAAGAGGTGCACAAGATGTCAGACAAGATTACAGGGTGACTCCTAAAGAGGTGTACAAGATGTCACACAAGAATACAGGGTGACTCCTAAAGAGATATACAAGATGCCAGATAAGAATACAAGATGACTCTTAAAGAGGTGTACAAGATGGCAGAGAAGAATACAGGGTGACTCCTAAAGAGGTGCACAAGATGTCAGACAAGAATACAGGGTGACTCCTAAAGAGGTGTACAAGATGTCACACAAGAATACAGGGTGACTTCTAAAGAGATATACAAGATTCCAGATAAGAATACAGGGTGCCTCCTAAAGAGGTGTGCAGGATGTCAGAGCAAAATACAGGGTGACACTTAACGAGGTGTACAGTATGTTAGATTCAATTCAAATACAGGGTGACCCTTAAAGAGGTTTGCGAGATATCAGATTCAAATAATGGGTGACTCTTAAAGAGTTGTAAAAGATGTCAGACTCAAATACAGGGTGACCCTTAAAGCGGTGCCCGCGCGGGAAGCCTAAGTTAATGGGTAATGGAGTCTGTTGAAAGACTCCTGGGTCTTCGAGCGAAGCGAGAAGCCCTCCTGAGCCTTTCTAACATGTGTAGCATTTGTAGCATGCGTCATTTGAAATGATATAATGTCTAGTCTTTCAGACTGACTGCAATTTTTTAAAATATTGAAATCAATGGATCAGAGACATCACATATGTACAGTAATAACAAGTGATTTATACACTCTATGTTTATAATATTTTGTGTTAATATCTTTAATGGTCTCTCTTCCATCTCATTTTAAAAGAAGTGTGTGCACAGCTTGGTAAATACGGCTGCCAGTTTTCACACATCCATCAGATGAGAGCCTGAAAGTGAAAGGGTTAAGCTAGAATTAATGATGAAATGTGGAAGCAGAAGTTAGCAAGAGATGAAATGGGGAAAGAAGAATACAGACGTCTCAAAATTAGGTAAACAAGAAGTGCAAGGTGAGGGGCACATGACCTCGCTGTTCCACCCCTTAGAACAACAATAACTAAAAAAACTAAGAAGTGCAAGGAAGTGAAAGAAGAATGGTCGAAAGAGGAATGTGCCAGAATAGAAAATTGTTTGAAAGTAGCTACAGCTTATCTAAGGATTAAGAGTACTTTTGGGGAAAGGAAGACTAAGTTCTGTAATATCAAGGACTCAGATGGAAAAGGAAGAAGGAAGGAAGGAAGATCACAACAGGTTGTTTAAAATTTACTCCAATCCAATGGCTTTATCAACTCACTGGAATATCGAGAAGAGAAATAACAGCGATCAAGGAAAGGAAGAGAATTGATCAGAAAGGTACTCATCCATTATAGTGGCGTGAACCGCACGAGTAAAGAGTTAAGCCCAGGAAGAGTTTTCTTTTTTAAGATCATCAAAGGCACTTCAAATCGTAATTGTGGACAGCTAAAACTCCCCTTCCATCTGGCAGCAAACGTGTGTCTGAAACTTTACCACCTGGTTATGACAAGGGATAGCTAACATGGAACTCTCTGAATAGATTGAGATCAGGAGTAGGCAGATCCATGGTTAATCTGGCAAGATGGGGCTACATTAAGGGAAGACAAGCATGAAAATTCATTGTCTTTCTAAATTGTAACTCAGACGCTATTTGAATTAGAATCATTACACTTTGCACACTGATTTAAAATACATAGTTATTAGCTACTAAAATTAATCAGATAAACAATATTGTTGAAAAAAAAAAGCTTTTTTTGATCAAATTTGAATTTTGGTTCTATTAGATATAAGTTACCTTTTGTTCAGTAACAGTGAGGTCCTGACCTTGTATTTTTTTAGGGATTTTAAAGACCTGCAGGCGTTTTTCATTTCATGCCTATTTAGATTTTCTTTCAACAAATGAACTTTTGAATTCAGAAAATTCACAAAATATAATCTACATATATACGACACTCATAAGTACATTCGTAATTGCCTTCCAGGGAAATGTGTGGCAATGCTTACCCTACCTGTCTACCAAGTTTCAGATTAATATCTTAAATAGTTTCAATATAAGAAAAGTACATTTGTCCTGGAAAAAGAAAGTCCAGGAAATGACAAATTAATTTTAGCCTTATTTCGTTTGCTAGTTTCACCAGTCTTCCTCTGATCCTCTTCTGAATGTGACCAATTCATTCAAGTTTGTCTGTTTTATTTTCAGGACCATTTGTGTTAGTCTACAATCCAGAACTACCTTCACTGAAGTCACGATCTCCTAAATATTTCATGTCTCGTATCCAATCGTTTTTGTACTGAACGCATGAAGATCCTTCACATCCCCACAGGTTTCATGCCTCCACATGAACAACCGTAGGTTTTTGAACAACTCTGCCATATTCTGTTCTATTCCTTGTCTTCATCTTTCTTCCTGTTTATACAAATGTGGCAAAACTTACTTAGTGTCTCTACATTTAAAACTGTATCTGTCAAATCAAAATAAATTTTCCACGGTAATCGCCATGCTTGACCAACCGGAAATGCACTGCGCAGCCTTCTTCAAAATTCCTAAGTATGATACAGTCAACTGACTAAACAGGCGTACAGAGTTCAGCGAAGATAGCAATGCGTGAAAAAGGGGACGTGGTATTTAATTCTTTAAGTGCACTCAGGTATTAAATTCAATGAAATCCTTTTATGACTAGATTCCCAAAATAATAAGCTATCAACTATCAGCAATATGCGGCTTTGGTGACGTAGTCGGTAGCATACTGAACTTCCCAAGAAAGCGGGTTCAAACCCAGCCGAAGTCGTCGGATTTTTAAGAGCGTTAAAATCCTTCAGTATGCCTTCCTTCGGAGGGGAAGTCATGCCATAGATTTATGGCGTGTAAAAGAACCCTAAGTTTAAGGCATGTAAAAGAAACTGCCCGTTTCGAAAGTGCGTTATGGTTTGTAATTATGGTCTGAAAATGGTTTGTAATTACTCTGCCACGTTATTAAAGCCATTTGCCATTGACAAACACCGCGTAAACACTTCCAAAATAAGGAAATTGTCAACATTAACTTTCAAGTAATAAACTTATCAAGAAGCACGTCGCCATGTTTGATTATGTAATGCTGCCAACTTACTGATTGTACTACTAGGCAAAACCATTGGCCTGGATAAGGATTATTGATGCGTGACTACCCCCACTGTGCGTGACAAAAACCAGGGGTGTTTATAATAGCCTAACGCGGCCGCGCTACCTAACCTTTATTGGCCTAGACGAAAACCATTGGTCTGGATGAAAATATTAGTATGGAAACAAAAATGTTGGCACTCGGCAAAAATACAGTAACACTCTCTAGCGATAAAATATTCAACTCCTGTATATTAGTAACATTGGCCACTTCTATAGAAAATTTTTCGGATTTTAATGGCGCCGGGCAACGTATACTACACGAGTTCTAAGAAACAGCTAGTATGTAGCCAAATGTGTAGGTTATTTGGTTAGAAACGCTCTATCAAGTTCCAAAGTTCACCCCTAGGTGACAGTGACACCTGGTAGCCAAAGTTGGAACTACTTGGCACTACTGTATTTGTACAGTTTGCCACTGGGGAATTACCCCCATTTGCAAATATTATATAATAAATAATTACTTGAATAATTTGAACGGGCGTTCAATTAAAATACCCTGCTATGGCCATTGGCTGCAATTCATATATAATAAATAGGGCTCGAATCGATATGCTCGATAAAATCTCCAGATATGCTCGAAAACCATGTGTTTTATGCTCGATAGAGATGCTCGAAAAGCCCATTATATGCTCGATAGATATGCTCGAAAACCCCATTATATGCGGTTAAATATGCAGAATATGCTCGAAAAACACCGTTAAAAATCATAGAAAGGAAAGTGAAAAGAAAAAACCAATAACATACCTTTATATACGAGCTTTATTTTCTAATTGTATGTATGATACACTGCAATATACTCGCATTCAAGTTTTTCATGTATATAAGAAACGTTTTCTTATAAGAGTTACAGTTTAAAAGTTCATTTACAAAATGATGAGAATTAGGCGAGTCAATGAAGTAGATTTGAATTGGTCTGTACAACAAGATTTTTTGCTATGTTTTCAGCTTTGAATGATTTTCTTAAATCAGTCAATAAAAGGTTCAATAACGAGAACTACCTCACTAAAGGTTAAAAACCTGCGGTTCTATTATTCGTACCAGTTAGCCTTTTCAATAATTATTGTTGTTTTCGAACATTAAGGCTGGTCAGGGCCCGAATTCAGGGAAAGGGGGGGGGGGAGGGGTTCGAAGAAAAACAAACTATTTAGACGAAAACCACAAGAATATGCATTTATATGTTTCTATTCTGAAAACCGCGATTTTATGCATATATATGCTCGATAAATTTCAATTCTGTTGGTCCCAGAGAGGTGAAATTACCACCGAAAGGCTTCTTTCAATTTGTACTATTCAGGAATAGAGTATGCAAATATGCTCGAATCCGAGCCCTAATAATAAATATCAACAGAAAATTAATAAATAAATAAATCACATTAGAAGAATTTCGTGCACGTCTCTCCTTAAGAAAGATAAAACCACGTGTGATTGTAGCGATCAGACCATAAAACACATGCTCCACTGTCGACTGTGTCCAACATCCTGCACATGAGCGGCTTCGGTGGCGTAGTCGGTAGCATGCTGAACAGCTGTGCCCAAGATCGCGGGTTCAAACCCGGCCGTTGTGGTCGGATTTTTAAGAGCGTTAAAATCCTTCAGTAGGCCTTCCTTCGGAGGGGAAGTAAAGCCGGCGGGCCCATGTCATAGATTTATGGCATGTAAAAGATCCTTCCACTAACTAAACTTGTGTGAAGCTAAATTGTAGGTTAGATTTCGTTGTAACTCTCTATCAAAGTTCCAACGTTCACCACTAGGTGTCAGTGACATCTGGTAGCGAAGGTTGGAACTGCTTGAAATTGAACGGAACTTGTAGCTCACCCTATGGGTGTCCGCTTGAAGCAGCTACAGCCTCTGGCGAGCCAAACATGTCCTCGGACACTCCCGGCACTAAAAGACATACGATAAATAAATAAATAAATAAATAAATAAATAAAATAAAAAATAACTTGGGTTATAACCTGTGGTATTGTGATGGCTGTATTAGTGTATTTGTAATTCAGATGAGGATTGGAAAGGAGGCGGCCATGGCCTTAAGTTAGGAACCATCCCGATATTCACCTGGAGTAGAAGTGGTAAACCACGGAAAACCACTTCCAGGATGCCTGGGCTGGGAATCGAACCCGCCTCTTCTCAGTTTTGCCTCACGAGGCTGAGTGTACCCCGTTCTAGCCTTCAGACTAGAATTAACCCTTTATAGGCCAGTAGTCTGTATATTTACCCCCTGCTATAAGAACAATTAATATTGTGAAAGATGCTGATGGTCGAATCTTTCAGTGTTAATATTTCTGAAAAACAAATATTAGAGCTAACGTGCTTGATAAAATTATGTTTCTACTAATAACCAAAATTAAAGAGTGAAAAATATAATATGATAATAAAAAAATAATTAAAAATAAATATGCTTGTAAAATTTAGAATTAAATAAGATCATAAAAATTATAATAAATTTATAATCTTAATTCTGATATTATAAAAATAATTTAAGAATAAAAATAATCAAAAGAATAAAAACATTAAAATGTTCAAGATAACAAAACTTAAAATTAATAATAATTACAATTAGGCTAAAATAATAAATAAAATTAAAATAAATACAAATAAAATACAAGGGCAAATGGCTTCTCTGTTCCGCCCCTTAAAACAACAATAACTAACAAATAAAAATATTTAATAATATTCTTCTTAGTAGAGCCGGTAATAGAACCCGGGCCTCCATGGTGACAGTCAGTTTAGGGGCTGAGGCAACGCAGTCATGTAGCCCCGTGTACTTTGGGTGTGTGTAGAATTTGTCTGATAACCGGTGTTAATTGTGATGGCTGTATTAGTTTGTGTTTCTGTTTTTAATTCAAGTAAGAACTACATACATTCGATTTTCAAGTAGTTCCTACTTTTGCTACCAAACACCACCGTCAACGACAACTATCTGAACTTGGTTACTAGATGCCACCACAGTCAGCTCCTGGCGACGAACGTTGGAACCTAAGAGCGTTAGTCAAATCTAACCTAGAATTTAGCTTCACACAAGTGAATTAGTGGAAGGTTCTTTTACATGCCATAAATCTATGACATGCGACCGCCGGCTTTACTTCCCCTCAAAAGGAAGGCATTCTGAGGGATTTTAACGCTCTTAAAAATCCGACCAATTCGGCTGGGTTTGAACCCGCAACCTTGGGCGAACAGAATATGAAATATAAATATTTTAATCCAAGCCGGCGACCCCCTTTGTCACGAATAGAGGCTAGCATTCTTGGCTGCCACCTCGGGGGTTCGGGATCGATCCCGGGATCTGCCAAAAAATGTATTCTGGTCTGAGGACTTGGCATAGCCGGGAATCGAATCCATACCTCCAAGATTGCTAGCCGCTACACCACGACATTTCACTCCAAAAATCTCACATGCATTGACCAGGAATCAAACCCGGCCAGCCTTGGTGAGAGGCAAGCAGCTTGACCACTGCACCACCACGCCCCCTATGTAGTCCCAAGTTCTTAGGTGTGTGTGGAATCTGTGTGATAACCTGTGCCATTATAATAGTTGTACTAGTGTGTGTATTTTGCAATTGAGGCTTGGAAGTGGCTTGAGTAGAAGTGCAGAAGTCACGGATGGATCTTCTCAGTTTCCCACTTTTACTCCAGGCAAATGCCGGGATGGTTTCTAACTTAAGGCCACGGCCGCCTTTTTCCCAATTGCACACACTAGTACAGCCGCCACAATAACGCAAAGTATCATGCAACTTCAACACACACCTAAGTACACAGGGCTACATGACCACGATGTCGCAATGACCTTAAAATAAACAAATCACCACCACGTCGTTCGGATTCCACATAAAATGGAGATCCCGTGGCACATGAACAAGAGATTAACGGTCACGTAAAACTAGTTAGTTATTGTTGTTTTAAAGGGCGGAACTACGAGGTCATCTGCCCCACAAGTTTCCTTCCTTCGCGACATAACCACAATGTCACAACAAAAAGGAAATCTTGCACAATAAGAATATTACAGCCTATGGGTTTTATCGCCTATATTATATTTTCATATTCAGAACAACGAGAGTGTTGTTATTGACTAAACTGAAGCAGTTTTTCTGTTAAACTAAATTGGGCAACATAAAATCAAATGGAGTTAAAATAAGAAGCTTCTTCTTCCTTGAGAGTGTGAGCAAGACCACGGCCCATCCTCTCAACAAAAGAAGTTGCCATTATTCTTCTTTTGGCCTAAAGATGGTGCTGCCGCAGTTTAAGAATCACATACAATAACACATTATCGTTCAAGACTACGCACCGCACTGCAAGCGAGCAGGAAACAGGAAAGAGGATGTGGAAACGCAAACGAGGAAACAAATGCCAGTCGATAAGTTACAGATGGCCAAGCTCGCTGCGTCGATCTTCACGTGAGTTACTTGTTCTTTTTAAAAAAATATAATAATGTTCCTAAACTTACATTGCAATTTTTAAATTCCCGTGACATAATTTATCATTGGAATGATTAATATGAAATACAGGTGATATTCTAACGATTGACAGAATCAATGGCTTTAAATATCCTCTGTTTTATCAAGTCATTTTGGTAAAAACTTGCATGTGACGTTCTAACAGTTTTCAAAATGACACGTTTGAAGTAACGTAAGGTGAGTGTCTTGTGCTTGAACATACAATATCATATCAGAGCAATAATACAGTATACAGCAGCAGTCACCCACCCCTCTCGTTCTGTGGGACCCCCCCCCCCCCTTGTTAAACCGGACCCCTACCCCAATAATTACGTTTTTACAGCTTATTTCGCACAGTTCTCCCCTTCTCTTCTCTCTCCCTTCTTTCCTTTCCTCTTTTCCTTCTCCTTCCCTTTCCTCCTCTATCCGTAACCCCCCAACGGAACCCACCCCCGAAGGGGACAGGGAGACCCACCCCCTCGTCAGGTCTAGCAGTCGCTAGACCTCGACCATGGATTCGGCGCCCCTGTACAGCAGTGACCTAACGTGTTGCCTGGCTTATGTTACTAATTCCTTCCCGTAACTGTCAACGATCAAAATAGCAGGTTGCAATGACAGTGTAAATCAGTTAATTCTTTTTCTTTCGTCTAGAGGTTTGTGACAACGTGGAATCTGTCTTGATAAATGTGTGTTACTGTGGTGTACATATAGTGTGAGGTAACTGGAACTGTGTTTGGGAAGGAGGTGGCCGTGGTCATGAGTTTTAGGAATAATTTGCCTAGGGAAACACAGGACACCACTTGTAGGATGACTGGGACGAAAACACGAGCTTCTCAGTTTTTACGTAAGGCTGAATGTACTCCGTTCGAGCACTCAAATCAGTTCTGTTCCTATATGGAATAGCTGATAGTAAATTGGTAATTACAGTGGCCCCTCAAAAGGATATTTTTCCTCAAGGTAGAACATAACCTATGAAAGCTGTCCCTATTACATTTATTAGCAAAGCGTGGAACAGTAGTCGAGTCTTAATACAGACATTCAGGTTAAATTACTTTATTGTCCTACAAACTGTGGTCTTGGGGTACGTAATTGAGACTGCGGAGTCAAAGGTCGTGGTTTCGATTCACGGATCTGCAAGGAATAATAATAATTCTGGTCTGAGGGCTGGAACGGGATACACTCAGCCTCGTGAGATAAAAATGTGAAGGGACGACCCCGATCTTGCCCTTCAAATTTTGTTACGTCTCACCAATCCAACATGGCGGCTGTGCGAAGTATTTCACCAACAGTCAATACCTCCACTTCAGCTGTCCTAGAAGTGGCTTTTCGTGGTTTACAACCACTTCTATTCCAAGAAAATGCTGGGATAGTTCCTAACTTAAGGCCACGAACGCCTCCTTCCAAATCCTAGCCTCGGAAACAATTGTTTAAATTAGTTTTTTTTAAACTCCCTCCGTTCCGACTCTCGGATTGTCAGAGACTATTATTTATTGTTGGCCTGTTCGCCATCTCTTGATGAATACAGTACTTTTGCATAAGCAATGGCAAACTACCTCACTCCTCTTCTTGCCTAGAACGCCTCAAAATAGTGCTGCCTTGGGTTTTTGTGGGTATCTACTCACATAACGTAACGGCGGTACTTTTTGAGGATCCAACCAGCCTTCGGGCTGACTACCTAACAGACATTAATTATTGCAACCATCACTTGATGGTTTTCAGTGAGACAGCTCCAGGAACACCACTACGAATTTGGAGAGGATCTGTTGATGGTCTTCCTGGACATCGAAAAGGCCTATGATAGTGTGTGTAAGGAGAAGGTTTGGAAAGCAATGGAAAACATGGGAGTGGAAAAAGGGACTGTAGACAGAGTGAAGGAGATGTATTGTGGAAGTGTGAGTTGTGTGAAAGTTGGAGGGGAAAGAACAGACTGGTTCAGACAAATGAGTGGCCTGAAACAGGGTAATGCGCTGTCACCCCTTCTCTTTATTGTGGTTATGGACGAGGTAATGACACGGATAGCAGGAAAGATAGGAGAAGATAAGATGAAAGCAATGGTGTTTGCAGATGATCTCATGGTCTGGGGAAACAAGGAGGAGGAAATTCAGGAGCAACTGAAGGTTTGGGAAGAAACAGTGGGAGAGTAGGCCTACGGATGGAAGTTCAACATCAGTAAATGTGAGATCCTGTTAACGACCAGGAAAAAGGACAGACCAATGAGTGGGATAACACTTGGAGGTGGACAGCTGAAGAAGGTGGAAAGTCTCAAGTAGCCTACTTGGGAAGTATAGTGGAGGAAAATGGGAGAAATGACAAAGAGATTACGGAACGTGGCAGACAGGCAGAAGCATTAGGAGCTTAGTGTGGAATAAAGATGTCCCACAAAAAAGCAAGGAAGTGTTATACAGAAGCTACTATATCCCGATACTGACCTATGCTTCAGAAACGTGGACAATGAAGAAAAGAGACATAAGCAGAATACAGGCAAGTGAAATGAAGTTCCTGCGAAGTAGGATCGGATTAACAAGAAGAGACAGGGTGAGGAATGAAAAGGTCAGGGAAATGGTGAAAGAGGAGCCCTTGCAAGGTAGGATTGAGACATCAAGACTGAGGTGGTATGGACACTTAAAGAGAATGGATGAGAAGAAGATTCCCAAGAGGATACATGAGATGCAGATGCAGAAGAAACGACCAAGGGGAAGACCAAGAGATAGATAGCTGAAAGGAGTGGAGGAATGTGTCAAGAAGAGAGGCGAGGACTGGACCAGAGTGACAGCGGCGAGGTGGTGGGAAGAAAGGACTAAGTGGCGAGGCTTATGTTCCAAACAGACCCAGCCTGGGGCTGGAAACTGTACAAGATGATGATGATGACTTGATATACTAGCCTATAGGCCTATGTGATTATAAATTCATTCCCTAATTTTAAAAGGAGAACATGATTAGTAAGTGTTTTTGTTTATTTTAAAAAGTTTACAAAATGCACAGTAGAATTAATGAATAAATGACGCTGTAAAAAAGGAAAACAAACAAACCTTCAAATAACTAAACCGCAATTTAATGTCTTAAACAGTTAGGAACTAAGAAAACACATGTTGGCTCATTAATATCTAGATATTATACAGGGTCATTATCTATGTGCGCCCTGATAAACACGAACAGCTAAGCCGGCTGTGACTGGCGCAGATCGCGGGCTCGCGTACACGGTTCAGCCGGTAGTGGCACGCTCCGCTGACTCCTATCGTTAGTTCACACGTGTTTTGTCATTCATATGGACATGTATCTGCAAAGCTTAGACGTTAGTGTTGCACTAGTGAGTATTGTGATTACTGTGATTGTTGGTGATGCCTAGACACCAATTCACATTGCGCGAAAGTGTGTATATCCATAATTCGTATATGAAAAGCAGAAAATCTCGTTCTGAAACAAGACAAAAATTTCGAATCAAGTTTCCAGGAAGACCTGTGCCTAATGCCAGTATAATTAGGAGGCTCGCTAAATGATTCAAGGAAACAGGCTCCGTAAATAATAAAAGAGTTGATAGACATTCTTTCATCAGAAGATATCAGGTGTGTGTTACAGGAGAGGGAGGACATTTTCAGCATCGCCTATGAGCAATGTAAGTACACATTATTGAACATGTTTGGTAAAAGTGTGAAAATGCGTGCCACCACTGGCTGAACCGTGTACGCGCGCCCGCGATCTGCGCCAGTCAAAGCCGACTTAGCTTGCCGTGTTTATCGGGGTTATCAAGCCTGTGTGTGTTAATAGGAAGGAAGCAAGCTTTTTAGTTTTACGTGACTATTAATCTAACGATCGTGACATGAGCCACAGGACCTCGATTTACGTAGAATCTGAACCACTGGACGATAGGATCTGACGCGCATTAACTTGACAGCTGCGTCATTACTCCCCCTATTATGTTCTTTGTTTTTGTTTAATTTAAGGGCTTGAACATTGTGGTCATTTCACCCCTGTGTATTTGGGATTAATTATGATCGTGTGACCTCCGGAGAGGCCGAGTGTAGGTCTTTCTAGTTGACGCCCGTGAGCGACCTGCGCGTCGTAATGAGGATGAAGTGATGATGAAGACGTCACATACACCCAGTCCCCGAGCCACGGGAATTAACTCCAGGAGATTACAATCCCTGATGGTTCGGCCGGGAATCGAACCCGGAGATATTTGGACCAAAATCTGGTATAAACTTCGTCTGTTAACCTATGCTATTGTGGTGCCTGTATTAGTGCGTGCATTTGTAATTGAGTCGAGGGTTTGGATGCATGCGGGCTTAAGTTAGGAGCCATCCCAGCATTTGCCGGCAGTAGAAATGGGAAACCACGGAAAATCACTTCTAGGATGGATGAGGTGGGAATCCAACCCAAACCTCTAACTGAATGCTACTACCTGCTTCACTCCGTGCCCAATTATTTATGTTATATCTTGTTCTGAATGATATAGAATGGTTATTATAGACTGTATACACACACTACTATAGTCAACAGTATAATACAGGTTATCATACACATTCCACATACACACGTGGCTACATGACCGCGTTGTCACAGCCCCTAAACTAAGGAACCAACCAACCAACCAACCAGAAGTTTTAGTAACGCTGAGACATCACACGTACGATACAATTTTCTAAAGTACGGTACTGAAATTAGCCAAAAGACTTTTTCTAATGATGAAAATTAAATCAGGAAATGATGTAGTAATAGTTGTTTTCTCTACCGCTCTCAACGCGCCCCCTTTCTCTTTTCAGCCTATTTTAATTTGTGAAAAAATAGGCGTATGAGATCACCTTTTGTCCGTGTGTCTGTGTGTGCGTGTGTGACGGTGTGTGATGGTGTGTGTCTTCCCCCTAATAACTTCTAAACGGCTGGAGCGATTTCAATAAAACTCGGTAAGTTTATAGCACTATTCCGGATGACCTCGATCTTGCCCTTCAAATTTTGTTACGTCTCACCAATCCAACATGGCGGCTGTGCGAAGTATTTCACCAACAGTCAATACCTCCGAATTTATTACCGTTATCACCCTGGAATATTTTACGGTGATAAAGGGAACTACTAGAAGTTCACCAATGTGACTTTTGAAAACCTGGTAACTACAAAACCAACATGGCGGCCAAGCGAAGTTGTGACTTTTAAATAGACGTTTCTCGCGATTTAACCAACCAAACGCAATAAAACTTGGTATAGTATATGTTTATACACATTTTAATGCACCGACATCTCACTTCGTTCAATTATTTACATAACTGGGTAGGTTTTTGCTAGGAATTAACCTTACCCACAAGGGAAGATGAAGAGGGAAGTAAACGGAAGTGGGTTTCGGACTAAGGAATAAGTGTGGATAATAGGACGAGAGTCCAACACCAAACAAGAACAATGTTTCGAGACGAGTATCACCGCAAAGCCCGTGAAACACCTAAAGTGGGTATGGACCTGGCCGTAGCTAACGGGAAACGCAGCTGGAACTTGAGCTATACGCAAGCAAGCAGCTATAGCGTATTCCCTCTCAAGCATAAATTTGCCTACTATGGGGAAGGGTGGTGGTCTGGCAAGACAAAGAGTGACAGATTTACTGTTTGTACTTTCAAAGAAGTTAGGTCTAACAAAATGTTTTGAAAGGCAAACAAAGTTTGGGCTCGTAGTGATATTTCTTAACTCCGGGTGGGTAATTCCTCTCAGCAAATGACCGAGTACCACCAGGAAGGGTAGCGCTGAAACAGTTATGCTTTTGAAAATAATTCTGGTAAGAGCACCAATAGTTGCATTTAAGAATGGCTAAGCTTTTACCCACCAAAGCGCCGACTAAAAGTTTAGACAATGAGAAAAACTTAAATCTGGAAAACCAACCATAAGTTGTAGAGAAAAACTCAACAAGCAGGAAGCTGGCGGAGCTAGCTATGCTTGCCTTACTGGCCAGTTAGAATTAGCTATCCAGACTAAGAGAGGCTTTAATAAGTTTGTGACTATGAGTTCTTGCTCAAATGCAACAAATAGCGGAACCGTTATTAATTTGATTTGTGAGTTTTTTAAAGAGGGCATAAGCCAGGAAGAGTCAGGGAAGACAGGGTCCTAACTCAGCGTGAATCTAGCGAAAAGAATAACGAGAGAAAAAAAAGGTTTATTAACAATGAATTAAACTTTGAAGAATTAACAAAGAATTAATAACAGTTAGATCATGATTGCGATTTCTAAAAGGTTACATGTGAAGGTCTGAGACCTAAAGATAACAAGTTTATAATTGGCAAACAATTTTAAATTGATTACAAGTTTAAGACTTGTGGTAAGCACTTAAAATCTGAATAAGATTTTAAAAGTGGTGCTTAAAATGGACAATTTTAACGTTTGTAACAACAATTATAAAGTAATTCTAGCGTAGCCGAATTAATCAGGTACGATGTGGGTATTTTAAGATTTCATATTTAGAAATCTTAAAAGTATGAAAAAATTACAATTTGAAATTATAACTAAAAGAGAGAGAGAAAATAAGTAGAAGTTTCTAGAACTTCATATATTTAAATAGGGATCACGAAAAAAATAGGGCAAGTTTCCCTTTCGTGAAACCTAGAGATAACTCACTTGTGAGTAGAAAGAATTGAATTCCCTCATTAGAAGGGAGAAACAATATATTTTAGGGCGTGTACTAGACATGAAGTTACAGAAATTAATTAGTTGTAAATGGAGCAAATATGGGAGGGCACTTACTGAGAGTGACACCTCATTGAAAAAAGACCTAAATTTACAATTTTTTACTGTAGTTTGTTAGTAAAGGGTTTGGGAAAGATGAAATGGGATTGTGGAAGAGTGTTCATGGCCGTATTTATTGTACTCGGACGAGCGCGACGCGGATGTTAAGTTGAACGGGCACTGTTTTCACGATAGTCTGTTGATATAGTTGAAAAGTTCACTGTAGTAGCACATGCAAATCACTAGTTGAGTTTTAGCTCGAGAGAATTATGAGTTGTAGTTTCTATAGGTGGTAGATAAATGCGGCAGAAAATTTCCCACGTAGGAAGACAATTTATGTGGATTAGAAGTTTATACCACATAAGTTTCTCAGTGAAGAAAAAGTACACCCATATCAAAGTGGAAAATACTTGACAGTTTAACTGGTAGATAGATTTTTTTGTTATGGAAAATTCCAGAGCAATGATGACTGTTGAAATGGGTAGAAAGTCCCTCGGCGGAAAACTAGATATTATAGACAGTGGGTATTTTAGGAATATCCCTCGATGTGAGACAGCATCTCTGAAAATCTGTACAAGGAGTACTATTTCAATTTGAAAGTTAGACTTGATAGCTAGAGTTTGATTAAGAAGATCTCTCGAAGGCAGTTATTGTATCACATATAGCAATTTCACTGTCCATAAAATCAAAATAAAAGCACTTAGCTTTTTAAAAGCGATGAGAATGTGTTTAAAACGTGATAATAATAATAATGTTATTGGTTTTACGTCCCTTTTAACTACACTGGCTTTTAGAGACGCTGAGGTGCCGGAATTTTGCCCCAAAGAGGATCTTTAACGTGCCAGTAAATGTACTGACACGGCTCCCTCGCATTTGCGCACCCTTAAATGCCAGCTGACTGCGCCAGGTTTCGAACCTGCAACCTTGGGCTCAGCAAGCGAGAACGTTACCCCTGAGCCACGCAGCCAGACTTAAAACGTGAAGTCGGTACTTATCTTTGCTTCATGAAGAAAGCGATGTTGCAGTTGACGGTTGATTTTAAAACTCGAATATGGCGTCGGATTTAAAAGTTTGCCTCTCGAGTTGAGGAGGCGAGCCGTAGTTGGGCTCCAACTAACTGGTTTGACTTCAGACGCACAAGTGAGGCCAGCTCAACGAAGCGCGGAGGGACCAGGGAAGGAAAAAGAGTGGGGGTAGGAGACAAAGGAATATACATCAGAATGAAAAACTTTACAAAAATTAAGTATCTTGATGAAATGGTCTTCAAAGAGTTGATAGCAGGCGTCACTAGCGAAGCCTGCTGGATGGGAATGTAGACGAAGTCTTGATTACAGAGATGATAGCTGGCGATAGCGACGAAATCTGGTGGCCAGATTGGTAAGGAAGTCCTCTTGTACATGGAAAAATTGAGGAACTTCAGAGATTCGCTGCTAGATGACGCTAGGTGGGTCATGGAAGATATATATCTAGAACAGACTCACAGATAATATAAGCAAAGTGCATAAACAAAGAAAAACCAGGAGATCACTGTTGGTGTTTGCGAAAAAGGAAGTAATGATATAAAGCAAAGAGCAGCAAAAGCTTACTCTGTCTTACCGTGTATTCCAAGGAATACACCAAGCTGGGAGGGTAA
This sequence comes from Meconema thalassinum, assembly GCA_946902985.2. Classification (NCBI taxonomy): domain Eukaryota; kingdom Metazoa; phylum Arthropoda; class Insecta; order Orthoptera; family Tettigoniidae; genus Meconema; species Meconema thalassinum. The sequence continues at coordinate 124,098,864 of OX336395.1, forward strand.
ACACCAACAAGAAACAGGAAAACAATGTTACAAATTTAAAGGTGTGTGGGGGGGGGGGGGCAATTAAAGACAGTGGTCTTGTAATATGCCAGGGGAGCGTGATGGCGCAGTGGCTTAACTGCTCGTCTTTCACCCGGACGACCGGGGATCGAATCCCGGTGACTGCTGGGAGAAATTTTCACCTGAAAAATCACGTGGCGTCAGGAAGGGCATCCGGTCTTAAATCCCCGGCCAAAACCAAAATTAGCCAGGTTGGCTCCGGCGACCCCAATCAATTGGGATAAGCCGAAGAAAATGATGATGATGGTCTTGTAATATGCCCATTAGTGGTCAAGATCTTGGCTACCCTAACTCTCCCATCCCTTCCCGGGTAACACTCGGCCACTCTACCGGAGATCCAGACCAAGGGAGGGGAAGCATCTCTAACCAGGACAAGGTCACCCACTTTGATGTCGGGATTAGAAAGAAACCACTTCTGTTTCCGTTGCAAGGAAGTTAAGTATTCCAAATTCCACCTCTTCCAGAAAGAATTACGCAGGGCTTCAAGTTTACGCCAAACAATAGGTAAATTAGAATCTCTGTAAGAGTTGGGAATGGGAGGAGGGACAGAAAGAGAAGTGCCTATAAGAAAGTGACCAGGTGTGAGTGGAAGCAGGTCATCAGGGTCATTGGAAAGCGGAGTTAAAGGGCGAGAATTAACAACACCTTCAATCAGAATAGATAGCGGCTGTGCGAAATATTTCACCGGCATTCTTTATCTCTGAAACTATTAGTGGTATCACCCTGATTTTTTTACGGAGATAAAGGGCACTACTGGAAGTTCATCTATAGGACTTTCAAAGACCGGTTATCTACAAAACGAATATGGCGGCCAAGTGAAGTTGAAAATTTTATATAGACCTTGCTCGTGATTTAATGATCCAAACGCAATGAAACTTGGTACAGGAAATGTTTATACACATTGTAATGCACTGGTATCTAATTTAGTTCAATTGTTTACATAACCTCAAGATGGTGGCTGTGCGAATTTTAAAATTAAATTTTTATTTCTTGTGTCGTAATCATGCGATCGAAGTGAAAGTTTGAATAATGAACCTACGCAATAATTTTCCTTTAATGGTACATGACTTCATGGCCTATACATATAACAATCCAACATGGCGACCATCCGAAATATTTAGATGGATCTCAATATCTACGAATCTATTACAGTACCGTAATCAAACTGAATTTTTTAATGTTCATAGGGGCTATGAACATAAGTTCACCCACAGGACTTTCAATAACCTGGTGATCACAAATCCAACATGGCGGCGACGTGAAGTATAAATATTCACATGGTCGTTTCTCGCAATGAAACCATCTGAGTGCAGTGACACTTGGTACAGTAAATCCTTATACAAATGTTAATCCACTGGCATCTAATTTATTTCAATTGTTTCCATAGCCACAAGATGGCAGCTGTGCGAAATTTTAAAATCTCGTTTTTACTTCTTGTGCCCTAATCATGCGATTGAAGTTTGAATACTACACGTACACAATAATCTTCATGTAACAGTACATAACTACATATACATATACCTACATATATAAAAATCCAATATGGCAACCATCCGCAATATTTAGTCGGTTCTCAATATCTACGAATCTATTACAGCAATCAAACTGAAATTTTGTATGTTGATAGAGGCAATTAACAAAAGTAGGATATATGGAAATAGGCTGTATAGTGCTTCACGGAATTACTTGTTAAGGTCTATTTACACTTAGCAGTGGTATAACCGTGACGTGATCGGCACGTGCTTCTACCGGCGAGCCTGAAAATATTCTCCCATGATATTGAGTAGTGGTGTTCATCTGGCCGTGACAGTGCAGTCAGTGCTCTAAAGCTCCATCCACAATGCGCAGTCGGCAGTCGGCAGTCGGTAGTTGGCAGTCGGCAGTAGCGGTCGTCCCCGTGTATACTATCGGAACCATACACAACATGCAGTTGTAGTCGATAGCTGGCAGTTGCCAGTAGGTAGCCAGTAGTCGGCAGTCTAGAATTTTATTTTCGACTGCCAACTACCCGACTGCAGCAAGGTAATAGCCAATCAGAGCAGGCCAGAAATTGACGTCACGCTGTTGTGTCGAAAACCCGCCATTCTTGTAAGACAGCTGTTGGTTGCTTTTGTATATTATCGTTCGTTCTTTTGCTTTTTTAATTATTATTCAACTTATTATTATGTCTGATCGTCACAAGTTCATCATGTCGAAGATGACATTTTCATCGATCTGGTGTACCTAAAAAAATTGTCGTGACTCGTTGCTTTATAGCGTTTGTAAAGGGTGTTGAATTCTCCCTCTTCGGCTACTAGCGTAGGATGACGCCAGTACCTTCGCAATCCGTGCCTTTTTAATCTTAAATACACGGTACCAGTTACTAACAACAAAAATAAGCCATACATCCCCAAATCATCCATTGTAAGTTTTGAGGTTATCGACAACGCCTCTGGGCACAAGGAATAAAAGAATATCACTGTATTATTTACTCCTAGCCTTTCAACGACTGCGCAATGTGAATGGGTCGATTGTCAACTACAGACTTCCGACTTCAGCTACCGACTGCCGACTGCGCATTGCGGATGGAGCTCAATGGTGTTCATCTGGCCGTGACAGTGCAGTCAGTGCTCTAACCGTCGCCTTACCGTGACGGTCAGAATAGTCCCCACCGATATTTTTCTCATTTCACGGCCGTGTCTCTGGCTCATTTCAAAGTTTTATGTAGATGAATGATGAAAAACTTATTGAACAATTGCGCAATTATCCTGTGCTGTATCATCTTTCCAACCCTAGGTACATGGACACGGATTTTAAGAATATGAATATAAAGAGTTGCAAATTTCCCTTCTGTTCTTCTCTTTCTCCAGGCATGATGAACGCACTTCCGTTTTCTCACTTGTCGCTCCTCCTCTTCATATAAAATACCCATTGTTAGTAGCCTACTAACACCACCAGATCGTACATAACTAAACAGCAGAAAAAAAAACCAAACATTCACTTGCATTAACGAAGACAAACACACTAAAGAAATGCCCGTGTTGCTTGCAATTCTTCTCGGTGTGATTAATTATACGTACACAAACACACGCGTTGGGAGTGGAATCCACCCCAGTCGGTAATTACGACGTGCAATGTCTGACTGTCGCACAGGAAATGGTTGACCTTGAGTGAACGTACGAAGAAGAACTGGGCGGAAAGGTACATGGACGGAGAAAGAATTGAAAAAATATTTGTATATTTCATAAGGAAATCTGCCTGTTTACCATCTCTTGATGAATGCAGTACATTTGCATTTGTCTGTTGGCACAGGCTAGAGCAAAATGTGGCTTTTCACCGATGTCTCAGTCTCATTCATGGCTGTGATTATATGGAAGCTACTGAGGTATGAGTGGTGCTTAGTAATGGACTCAGGGCACAGTCAGTGCCTGTGGATGCTGTGAAAGGTTCTACTCATAGGGTTAGTTCAGCCGTACTGACTCAGTGAGGAAAGCAATGGGAAACTACCTCATTCCTCAGCTTGCCTAGTGCGTCTCATCATAGTGCTGCCTTGGTTTTGTGGTTTTCTACCACATAACCTATGGTGGTGCTTTTTGAGGATCCAACCAGCCTCCAGGCAGACTACCTAACAGACATAAGGAAATGAAACAGCCTGGGGTGGATTCCACGCCAACCCGTGTGTTTGAGGGTTTTAACATTATTATGATATAATTCTATTTGATTTTACGGGCGGCTGAATTCATGATACTAATATCTGCTGACTTACGTTACTATCTGAGATAAGGCACTTCCTGCAGCTGTCTTGTCACCAGGATAAGGAAGCTGCAATGGTTATTTATTTGGTTGGTTGGTTCCTCAGTTTAGGGGCTGCGAAAACGCGGTCATGTAGCCCCGTGTACTTCGGGTGTGTGTAGAATCTGTCTGATAGCCGGTGTGATGACAGTATAGGCCTCGTGCGAATGAAGCCGTTTGGTACTTGTGGCGCCCCTAGCGGCGAGGAGAGGCGAAGCTAGTCGGGAGAGTAGCGAACGCACGTAGTAGGCAATCGTTAGTCTGAGCAGCATTTCCATTAACACGAGTAAGCGGATATGTGTTCAACAGGCAAAATAACTACAGTTATCTGCGTGGGGTTTGAGGTTGTGAAATGGGACCCGGCTTATTTCAGGGATTCTACCGTAAGGAAAGGACAGCAGTTGAATGACAGTCACCATATTTTTCACGTAGAAGAAAGATCGGGAGAAATATCTGGCCCGTGTTTACCGGAGACAAACATTAATAAATCACCGTATGTGCTGAAAATAAAAGTAAGTTTTGTTGCATACTTCCATTTATTAATACTTTGTAACTGCGTTGTAAGTTTATAAGTAATAATATGAAATATGATCACCATGTAATTCTCATGATATTAGACCTTAATCTCCTTTCAAAACACAATAGCCTACTCTATAAAGGATATTAACTATTAACACATTTTCTGTTTACAATTTATGTTCAGGTAGACTCGGACAGATGTCTGGTATCTGGGAACTGTCAATGTAAGGCAGGCTTGTCAGAAAGGTGCAAACACATTGCTGCCTTGTGATTATTTGTAAATAGTGAGAGAGACACTTCCAAAACTACGCGCTTGCAAGAATGGGAAAAACCAATGCGTGCTCGTCGCTCGAGAACAGTTATATGCGAAAGGTGAAAAGATAGGGAACTTATTCGAGAATGAAGCACGCCGTAGCACCACTGAACTAGCTGCAAGGGAGATTCAAAGCAGAAGCGAAATGTATGACTTAGTAAGACATGTAGATTGTGCCTTCTCCAAGATTTTAAAAGTTGAATGTGAAAGTGAAAACTACGTAATCTGCAAATCCATTACATACAGTTTAGTAGATAAGGCAGCTGATCTTAGTGAAAATGAAGCTTCATTTCAATTTCATTCTGAGCTAGAGAGCCAAAACATTCGTGATGTATACAGGTGTTACGTAGTTCGTAGTTTATTAAATAACAAGTTAACTCTAATTCCGGTAAATTACCTCAACATGTTGCCTGAAAATGTACGAATATTCTACAACAATCATGTGAAAGTAACAACAATACAGAGACACGAGATCGCTGTTGAGACAAGACTTCAGTCAAAATGCCCCACATGGTTCCAGGAAAGAAAGTTGCGCATTTCTGCAAGTTCTCGTTGATAGAGTACTGAACACCTCAGCTGTGAGGTATGGAAGAGAGAATGAACATGTGGCTATTCGGCAATATTCCATGTTTAATAATAATTCGTCTGTGCGCCACCTAGGACTGTGTATTAAAAAGGAACAACCGTGGTTATGCTGCAGGCCAGACGGGATTGTACCTTCTTCATGTGGATACACATTATTGGAAGTCAAATGTCCTTTCTCGTGCAGAGACAGAGCAATTATACAAGACGGCGAATGTGGTGTGCCTTATCTGTACGTAGCTGATCAAGGAGGAGTCGGGATTAAGGAAACGCGTGTATATTACACGCAGGTACAGGTCTCCATGTACATATTAAATATAACTTCCTGTGATTTATTTATTTACTCACCTAAGGGAAGTGTCAACGTAAACATTCGTAGAAATGAAAAGTTCCTTTCTGCTATCATTCCCGCCTTAGAAAAGTTTTATTTCCTAAATTATCTGCCATTGGTGTGTGGGACTGCACATTAGCATGGGTATCTTACAGAATTCAGCCTTAAATTTGCAACAGGGATACTGAATATTGAAGGATTCTTAATTTTTACCAGTCATGTAACATGCCTGGCCCTTACTAAAACACCAAAATTGTAATTAAAATTAGTTAAAAAATAGTAAAAAACTAATAAAAAACTAGTTCTTAACAATGTAATATATTATTAATTCTAATAATAATTTCAGTACAATGTGAATGTCATTAAAATTAATCATTCATCTTAATTAGTGGAGGACTAAAATTTGCTAGAACTCCGGCAATGTGTACAATTTTATCAATATGTGGTAATAAATCAACTGTAACTTTGCTACTCAATATTTTGTATTGTTTCATTCTTTGTATAGCCCTTTATACATGAATGAAAAAGGAAGGAAGGAAGCTTGTAGTTTAACGTGACCGTTAATCGGTAGATCATGAGCCACGGGACCTCCTTTTTACGTGGAATCCGAACCACAGGACATGGCATTTCACTTCGAAAATCTCACATGCATTGACCGGGAATCGAACCCGGACCGCCTTGGTGAGAGGCATACAACTAGACCGCTGAGCCACCACGCCCCCACTATACATGAATGCGAACAGATGCTATGTTGTAAGTAGTATCCACTTCTTCCACTGTTAATTGCGGGTCAAATGCAAAAGGAGGCATCACCATTATAGCATCTTTGTTTTCAATACACTTCCTTATTTGTGGAAATCCTTTGTCACACATTACAGTATCGCCTGCCTGAATATAATCAAGTACACCAGAATTAACTGTAATGTAACTATCTGTTGCTCTCCCACCATAACACTTTGATAGGAAACAGATAAATCCTGACGGCGTTATTGCAACAAGAAATTTCACTGTGAACGAATTTTTATAATGTGAAAACATCATAATTCTTTTCCTAACACTTCCTGGTCTTTCACACGGTATTTCACTACAGTCTAGTATGCAGGTGCATTTTTCAAAATGCTTTTTAAACGCAGGAGGCATTGTACTTTCAATACTAGACATATGGGGCCAGAATATCCAGTCCTTTGTTTTTACGTACAAATGGTGAAGTATAAACTTGAACGTTGCGGAAACTGTTGTTCTATGACACCTGAACAGGACGCCAATGGCAGCAAAACTTATTGCAAGCTTCATCTTCATTAAAAACAGAAGTAACATATTTTCTTTGCGTAATTTGCAGTTGTGATGCAAAGTTGGTAGCAGGGATAAAAGGATATGAAACACTGCAAATTTTACGCCAGCTATTTCAAGGAGATGTTGTTCATTTTCCTTCACTGTTTCATATCCAGAAAATGATTGTCCCCATTCACTGAAATCTGTTCCGGTATTTGCGTCTATTTTCAATAAATTGTCTGTCATTGTCTGATTGTTAACTGGTATTGGGAGGTAAGTTTGGATACCTACATCATTATTTTCTAATGAGCAAAACATAATATTCAAACTGTTTATCTTATTGGTCTGGGATGCAAAATTTGCCTGTGTACTTGCGTCAGTAACTGAACAGACATTCATGCCTGTGTAAGTTTCCGCTGTGTTGCCAATGCCATGCCTTAATTTTCTTCTTTTGTAACGCTCAGCAATTATGTTCTCTTGTAATTCACCTTTACTGTTTGACTTTGGTGTCAGAAATAATCTAGGTACATACCCAGGGCTGTCAGGATCTCTTGAGGGCATTCCGTTTACAAAATGACGGCTGCCAATACGAGAATTGTTATGTATGTATGTATGTATGTATTCTTTATTGTCAGACAGATAGACTCCACTAGTGACAATATAATAATTAACAATAAAATTTACAATTATAAACAAAACAAAAACAGCAAACACGTACAAAAATAGCAATACACTAATCTATTATAAATCAGCAACCACAACCATACAGACACGCACTCAAACATCCTATCTCAAGCGTTCATTCATGCAATCCTTTTGTACAAGAAACATTACAAATAATTATTACAGAAAAAAAAACTATCAACAGTAAACAGAAACAGGCAAAAACATAAAATATAAGATAAGAAGACAAAGTTCAGAAACTAGGGAAAGTAATACAAGAGCATTCAAGGATCTAGATAACAGCAAACAAAAAATACATTACTACATTCACTCGTACATTCAATCAAAAAATCAATCAACCATTCATTCGACCACATGTTCAATCAATCAACGCAAATAGAAATTAACACAATATGCAATACACTATTTTACAGCCCACTTGAGATATCTCTCATAACAGTTAATAGAGAGTCGAAGTGAATATCAGTAGCACTTCTACTCTCCATCAAGCTGTATGTTGACTGCAACCGGATCAGACATGAATTTTTGTGCACATTAATTCTCGATCTGACCCCATCGAACGTGTGCTTCCGTCTGGTGGTTCTCTGAGGGACGTGAAAACCCAAGTCAGCTAGCAACTGATTAGAGTCAATTCCGCCATTTACCAGCTTCCAAAGGAATCTCACGTCACCCACTGTGCGCCGACTGCTAAGTGGAGGAAGACCGTACACGTTGCAATAACTCTCATACTCAGCTCTATGGTACGGTCGTCCACCCCTGTAACAGAGCCATTTAATAAATCTCTTTTGCACACGTTCGATGGCGTCAATTTTATTACTGTGAAAGGGATTCCAGATCACACTACAGTATTCTAATTTAGGCCGAATGAGTGACTTAAATAATTTGGATAGAGTTATGTCCGAAAAATAATTTAAACAATTTCTTTTCAAAAATCCCAGGATCCGGAAACTTTCACGACATATTTTTGAAATATGTTCATCGAACGAGAAATTATTAGTGATTGTCACCCCTAGATCCTTAATGGTTGACACTCTACGTAGCGTTTCATTTTTAATACAGTAATTAAACCGGGGTAGGAGGTTACGTTTCAATGAAACTGACAAAACTTTACACTTTTCAGTATTCAGTTTCAGTTTCCATGTTTCACACCATTCACTGAGTTGGTGTAGGTCTTGTTGCAACAACTCACAGTCATTTATAGTACTGATGGGCATATACAGTTTAAGATCATCAGCGTACATCAGGCACCTAGAATTATGAATTATACGAGGGATATCATTTACAAAAAGTATAAAAAGCAGAGGGCCCAATACAGAACCCTGAGGGACACCGGAAGTAACGTTAACAGATTTAGACTTATTATTATTAATTACAACTGATTGGGTTCTATTTGAGAGGTAGCTTTTGAAGAAACGTAAAAGATTACCAGTTATACCAAAGTTTGAAAGTTTATGAAGCAGTAGGTTGTGATGAACGCTGTCGAAAGCCCTAGAGAAGTCAGTATAGATAACATCAGCACTACCACGGTTATTCATAAAGGTGGATACATCATGAGTGAAGACTGCTAGGTTGGTAGCAGTGGATCGCCTAGGAAGAAAGCCGTGCTGAAGTTCAGTGATGAATGGTGACACGTGAGCGTACACTTCGTCTCGAACAATTGATTCAAAGACTCGCGCGAAAATAGACATTAGTGTTACTGGCCTGTAATTTACTACCTTCTGCCTGGAGCCTTTCTTTAACACTGGGGTGATATGAACTGATTTCCAGTAATCCGGAAACACTCCTTCACTGATGGCTTGGTTGAATAGGATGTAAAGTGGACGAGATAGCTGGTGGCATAAAGATTTAATTATTTCTATAGGAATGGCATCAGGACCGGGAGACTTGCCAGAGGATAGATTATGTAATTTATTCTTGATGCAGTCTTCGGAAATATGGAAGTACGAAAAGCTGTCATTACTGGAGGGTGGCAGATCAGGTAATGGTGGCGGTATAGAATTTACAGGAAGGAATAAGGTTTCGAAATAATCAGAAAACAGCTCACAGGCAGAGTTTGCATCAGTACTGGTACGTCCGTCATACTCGAGCGAGACTGGTAATCTGGTGTTCCTAGATCTCTGCTTAATGAAGGACCATAGTCTGTTCGGATTAGTTTTAACACTGGAGTCTAAGTCTTCCAGGTAGGCGTCATACTTTCGGCGTTGAATTTCTTTGAATTCGAGTCTCCTGACCACAAATTCAATTCTATGGCATTCCAAAGAAGAGCGTTTCCATTGACGATGAGCCCTATTTTTCGAATGTAGCGCGCTGATTACATCTGCATCAAACCAAGGTGGATAACGGTAGGGATTAACCTTCACACGAGGAACTGCTTCTCGAACTGTGGACATCAAGAGATCATAAAATATCTCACAATTCTCATTAATGTCGTTCCCGATGTCAAGGAGGGACCATGGGCAATAATCCAGTAGAAGTTTCAGGTGGTTCATGTCTGCTTTCTTCCAGTTAAAAATTTCCCTGCGAGGTAGTTTTTGAAATAAATTAGCGTCGTGAAAATCAATGTTCCATATTAGAGCACTATGGTCAGATGGAATCCACCCCGGTTTTTCTAACTCTACAGATTGAGAGATTGTAGGAATATTAGTAAACAGAAGATCGAGGTAGTTTTGTCCGCGCGTGAGATGTGGATTCAATTGATGCAGAGAGAATTCCTCAATTATCTCGCAGAAGATCGAGTTCACTGCACTTTCAGTTAGTTTTAAAGGTATGAGAGAAGACCCTACCTGCTGTCCCCATGAGATGTCCGGCATGTTGAAATCCCCACACAATATAACTGTATCCTTGTCCTTCAACTGGGCGTGCACCCTGCTGAGAGAGGTATGTAGCTCCTCCAAGTGGTTTAAAGAGGCAGGCGGGGGTAGGTACACACAGCCCACGAACACACTAGACCTTCCTTGGATTTCCAACCAAATAATTTCGCATTCACTTTCTAAGTCCGCTCTTCTCCTAGCACGCAACTGAGACTGCGTAGCAATGACAACACCACCCCCACGCCCAGGCCTGTCTCTTCTAAATATGTCATGAGTCCTAGAAAAGGCGAGTTCTGAGTCAAGAAAACTGTCAAAAAGCCAAGACTCATTTAAGGCTATTATTGACATATTATTAAAATCACTGCTGCTCAAATCTACTTTGTCCAGCTTGTTGGCCACGCTCTGAGTGTTCTGAAAGTATATGGACATAGAACTGTTCGAACCCGGACCAGGATTAATTTCTACATCACCTGACAGTAGAAGAAGCATGAAGACTGTGGTCACCGTTGATGTTGATGTGACCGTACCTCTCCTAGTGAAAGGGCTGGCTCCTTTTAGCAGCATGGCAGGCGACAATCCAGCAGCAGAGAAACAACAAAAATTAAAACTCCGATTGGAGCACTTCCAGTTTACTGAATCTTCATAATTCTTTTCACGAATCATGGACACCCTCACATCACTACCACTCACAAAAAAAGAACTAGTTACGTGAAAGAATAACATGGTTTTCCATTCTTCGTGTCTCGTTTCAAAGATGCTATCCATGCTTTCCTTCTGATCACATGTTGTTTGTCATTGGGAAACTTAAAAAACTTAGTTCCAGAAGGAGAGTTCCTGTACGTAAAATTACACCCTACTACGGAACAATTGTTGTTACTTTTAGAACTAGTGGAACCACAATCAGTTTCGTACACTATATTACAGAAGATAGAAGCTAACGACAACGCAAACTGCATGCAACAACACAGCAAGCAAGCGCAGATCTCCCGATGAGGAATGCCATGCTTGCCGACAGAGCACAGCACAGTTCATTCGCACGAGGCCTATTAGTGTGTGTTATCTGTTTTCAATTCAAGTAAGGAATGCAAGACATTGAATTTGCTCAAGTAGTTCCTACTTTTGCCGCCAAACGCCACCGTCAACGACTACTAGTTCAGAACTTTCGTCACCAGATGCCATCGCAGTCGGCTCCTGGCGACGAACGTCGGAACCTGAGAGCGTTTGTCAAATGTTTAACCTATATAATTTAACATCGCACATGTGCAATTAGTGGAAGGTTCTTTAACATGCCATAAATCTATGACAAGGGACCGCAGGCTTTACTTCCCCTCCGAAGGAAGGCATACTGAGGGATTTTTAACGCTCTTAAAAATCGACGACTTCTGCCGCGTTTGAACCGGCTATCTTGGGCATAGAAGCTCAGCATGCTACCAACTACGCCACCGAAGCCGCGGTTATTTATTTATTTATTTATTTATTATTTAGCGTATGATGCATACAAGACAGTAATTAATAATATACACTCACTGGCATAAAAAGCGAAACACTATGAATCTTAGACAAAACGCAATATTTGTCCGTTTCATACTTGGTATAAATTGAATGTTGTAACTTTGCAGTGACATGACACTGTGTCGCGAGTTAATCATGAGTTAATTATGCATCCATGAATCTACTGAACAGTTAAACTCAAAGCGAGTCAAAAGAAAAGAGTGGATAACCCTTGCATTGGTCGAGTCCATAAATACTAGAGATAAATTATACCGCGATTATATGGCAAATACAAATAATGAAGAATTAAGAGAGAAATATAAAAAATACAGAAACAAATTAAATGAGCTAATAAAATGGGCAAAAATAGATTACTACAGACATTTAGTAAATGCTAGTTCAGGACATCCCAAAAAAGATTTGGGGTATAGTTAATGAGGTAGCTCAGAGAATTAATCAAAAAGAGCAAATTAGTGAAATAAGGTATCAGAATGAAATTTACAAAAATGACACGCAAATTGCGAATAAATTTAATGAATATTTCATAAATAAGACAACCGAGATGTCCAAATTTATAAAGAAAAGTGGAAACCCCACACTTAATATAACTAGCTTCATGGCCCCGGTAAATTCCACTGATTTGAAATAAATCCTAGGTGACATAAGTGACAGTAAAGCTATGGGAATAGACAATATTTCAGCAAAGGTTATAAAACAAAATATAGTATCATTAGAGAAACCGCTTTTAAATCTCATAAATCAATCTTTTACAGAAGGTTATTTTCCAAAGCAACTGAAGTCAACAATAGTTAAACCAATCTTAAAATCAGGCAATACTATAGATATGGAAAATTATAGACCGATATCTCTGATTACAATAATAGCAAATATATTTGAAAAATGTATCAAGAACAATATTTTCCAGTTTTTACTGAAACATGACATTCTATCAGCAAGGCAATGTGGATTTATAAAAAGTCGAAGTACTGTGGATGCAATTGCAACACTAACTAAACAAATACAAGAAAAATTAAATTGCTCCAAACCATCACTAGGGATGTTTTTAGATCTTACTAAAGCTTTCGACACTGTATAACATGATATTCTCCTCCAAAAAATGGAAAAATATGGTATTCGAGGCACAGCTCTTAATCTCATTGGAAGTTATCTTACTGACAGATTCCAATATGTAAAAATAAATGACACATTGAGTGCACCGATGCAAGTAAAAAGGGGCATACCACAAGGAACAGTCTTAGGAACACTATTTTTTATTATATACATTAATGACATAGAAAAATCAATAAATAATCAAAAAATTGTTCAATCATCACTTATGCAGATGACACCGCTATATTTGTTGAAGGGAATACATGGGAAATAGTCAGGCAAGAAGCAACCGAAGCTTTAAAAGGGATTAAATTATGGCTGGATAATAATGAATTGTTTCTGAATGTAAATAAATCAAAGTTTATTATTTTCACATTAAAAAGCAATCGAAATTGCTTCAACGAGCTTACAGTACATCGGGAAAACTGTAATACAAGCTGCAACTGCATAAAAATCAACCGCACACAAAATATAAAATACCTAGGAATTTATTTTGATGAAGACATGAAGTGGAGATCGCACATTAATTTCATCACAAAGAAAATAAGGAGGACAGTTTATGTATTTCATTGTCTGAAGCACATTTTCAATATTATACTACTGAGAGATATCTACTTTGCACTTATTCAGTCTACTCTCACGTATGGAATAATTGCATGGGGAGGAGCTTATCAAACTATTGTAAAAAAAAGCTCAAGTAATGCAAAACTTGGTGTTGCGTATCATGTATAAAAAGGAAAGGTTATATCCTACGAATGAATTGTATGCGGAAGCAAACGTCATGAATATAGGACAACTTTACGTGACGGAAGTCTATAAATATACTGTATCTATAAAAATAAAAATTCAGTCATAAACATGAGCCACACCTACCAAACAAGAGGTAGAACAGGAAATATGTCTGTCCTCTTCAAACCAAATCTATCTATTGCAAAGCGTAATTTTCAATACTTTATTCCTAAATTTTACAATATCCTTCCTAATCCCATAAAAGACCAGTTACATAAATCTACAAAGTTTATACGTAACGCAAAGATATTTGTTCGAGAAAATAAAAATGTCATTAAAGATATATTAAAGTAGCTTAATCTATAAATTAGCATTACCATTGCTACCTAGCTGTTTCACAACGCTTATTTTAATATATACAGTATATGTAATATATTTTTTAACATGAACACTTAACGTTATAATTAGGTAAGTAGACCTAATATGCCACCCACAAGGCCTTGCCTTACGTGGTATAGCTTACATGTATTCTTCCCTAACTCGGTTGAATTTGATATTCATCACATAGATCTCAGAATGTACATTTTTAGACCAATACGTTTACTTAGATAATAATCAGAAATAGACTAAAGTTACGATATGATGAAGATTGTACATATTTAATATAACGGGACTCCAGTGATCAAGAGAACAAGAGACTTATACAATGTTGTAGTGCAAAGGACAATGTGTATATAGCACACGCGATTTCTTGAACAATGTACGGACGTATGTCCTAATACTTAAAAAGCTATGTGTGTATACATTTTCTTGTATTGCTGGATGTAATATTCATTATTCTTAATAATAATAATAATAATAATAATTATAGGGGGGAAAAATTAGCTCATTTGAGAAGTTTGATCGCAATAATATTGATAAACATTATCGATTGTAACAATAACAACACTAATGATACCGTTTCCCGCCTTTGGACAAGAATAAACACAAACGGCTGTCTTAGGGTTTATTGCTGTGAATTCTCGTTCCACGTATTTTTTGTGAACATTACGGTTTGTCCACAACATTCGAAAACATACAGTGCAACAGTTCGGGGGACAGTTCGACGGATTCCAGGTTTCGACTTTTCCAAATTCGTGTTTGTGCACTGTTGTAATTGTTTTGATCAATAATGTTTCTCAATTATTGTGCTAATTAAGGAAAATTAACTTATGATAGATTGCCATATTGTTGTAATGCCATAGTATAGGTATTTGATTAATACAAGGTTTGGAACGGCTAAACATTGAGTTTAGGCAAATTCGTAGTGTTTCGCATTTATTGCCTGTGAGTGTATATACATATACATTTACACAATACACAATTTTCAGCATTAGGACCCTTCATATATGGGCTACCAGGTCTTTAACCAATTCAAGTGATTGTTCTTCTGCATGAAGTTCTTCTATGGTCCCAGAGTACATATATAGAGGGCATTCCTGCGCGATGTGCTTGATGGTTTGCACTTCACAACGAGGCGAGTCTATCCAACCCCACTTTGTGATGTGTAACATCTTTCCGCTCGGTTGCTGGATAGTTTTGTGGGAGTGATTTTGAAAATTGGGGACGGAAGTGGATCGGAACGATCGAGCTGGCAGTGGTGGATTGAACGGAAGTATGCACTGCCCGCTCTATCGATCGAACGGAAGTTTACTAGCTGGCAGTGGTGGAAAAGTATGCACTGCCCGCTTCATCAATCGAACGGAAGTGTACTAGTTGGCAGTGGTGGAAAACGGAAGTATGCACTGCCCGCTCGATCGATCGAACGGAAGTGTACTATCTGGCAGTGATGGAACGAACGGAAGTATAAGATTCACTGCCAACTCGATCGATCGATCCAGCGGGCAGTGGTAAGACCCAGCTGGCAGTGGTACGAGAAACAATGAGCGCGCGGTGTCGGAAATTGATACCATGACGTACTCTCGGCCATGTGGAATGTATATGACATACTGAACGGAAAACGCTCATGTGAACTCTGGTGTCAAGTGATTGAAACAAATGTGACATGGTACATGTTCGAAGTCTTCGTATCAGTATTTAAATGGTAAAATGCCTTAATATCAAACATTGTAAGTAGTCGGCATTGCCGGTATTATGTTTCTGCACTATGCCTATTCAAATATTAACCCACATAACGCTAATGCAGTCATCAATATAATATAATCGTTGTGGTTATATGAGAATTGAGCAAGCCTTCGTGAACTATTACTGAATGCATTCTCTTTACTCACAAGAGGGCCTTTCATAAGAAATTTTAAACTCAATTTCACGCAGGAACATTATCGAAAGAAGCAAAATATAAATGAAACTTAATTCCGTAATGCAGGATTATTGGAACGTGGAAATAAGTCACCGTCTTGTGCACAAACTTTGCGTAGGCGAAATAGCCGTGGGGTTAGTGCTTATGACTGTGAATCTGGAGATCTTGGGTTCGAATCCCGGACGCGGTAGATATTCTTGCTACCAGATAACCATTTTGAACGATATTTATCATATCAATATGACTCATTTTAACAGAATCCATATGAAATTACGTGTTGGTCTGTGAATGAAGAGGACCTGTTTATAAGGAATTTATGGTTATGAGCGGTGTCGCGTCTATTAATCTAGTTGATCCATATCGTATTATTTATTTAGGCTAGTGCTGGTGGAAGCTACAAATCATCTAATAAAATGAGTTCCGTGTTATAAACTACAATATCTGTAAAACACGCCCTTTTACAATATATTTGTGCCAATAATAGTATAAAATACCGGTGTATCAACAATTTAACGTGAGGTTTCTTCTATGCCAGATGTTACACATCATATGCGACTACTGTAAGGCTTTTAGTGCCGGGAGTGTCCGAGGACATGTTCGGCTCGCCAGAGTTAGTAGCTGCTTATATGCGGACACCTATGGGGTGAGCTACAAGTACCGTCGCGTGGAGAGTGTTGTCTGGGGAGGAAAGTGTGAATGTAAGGAATAGGAATTAGAAGGTAGCGGCTGTGGCCTATAGTTAGGGACCAACCCCGGCATTTGTCTGGAAGGAAGATGGGAAACCACAGAAAACCATCTTCAAGGTTGCCGGCGGGGGAATTTGAACCCCCTCGCCTCCCGGATGTGAGCGACTTCCTGCAGCCACGCCGTAAAAACCACGGCTAACTCACCCGGTCCAACGCCATTGATGTAAGGCTACTCCAGTTCGAGCAGTGCCACATCGAATATTCTGTTGAGACGGGACCAGACAGCTCGAGGGAGATGGAATCCAGGTAGTTTTATGGTAGGGTTGCAATGGTAAACATACATATACATTATCGTCGCTACGAGGGAGACGAGTGGCGGATGCAGAGCTATATGGTCGTAATACTTAGAGTTGACGTCTGACAGCTAGTGCTGGAGGGAGGAGCATTGCACGTGCCATTTCACGCGGTTGCCACATTCCTGCATTCCATACCCTACCCTTCTCACTTCCGGCTGGCTTGTTCGTTCATTCTGACCGCTGTGTTTTCTTGTAGACTACCTGGCCAGACCATGACTGACTTGGTCTTATGTTCGGTTTTCTTTAACAGAGGTCGGGCTGAAAAGCTCAGACAGTAGAGCGCTGGCTTTCTGAGCTCAACTTGGCAGGTTCGATCCTGGCTCAGTCCGTCACCTCTCTCCATCAGCAGCTTCCTACTGTTGATAGCTTTATATTCAAAACCAAGGTTATGAACCACTTTCAGTAAGGAAGAGTAACTGCCTTTAAATAAGTCGTTCGGAAGTGTAAATAACAGTTTTTGAATTGTTGGATGTTCCCTCCTGGTGTAGTAAGAATATATGTGCCGGCGAATAGCATCGTCTTTAAACGGATCCAGATTTGTAATTCTGGAGGTTCTAGGCCGCTTCTTTCCAGGCATGG
The DNA here is from genome assembly GCA_946902985.2 of Meconema thalassinum. Taxonomy (NCBI): domain Eukaryota; kingdom Metazoa; phylum Arthropoda; class Insecta; order Orthoptera; family Tettigoniidae; genus Meconema; species Meconema thalassinum. The sequence continues at coordinate 124,116,456 of OX336395.1, forward strand.
AAAGTTTAGATGAACCCTCTTCTGAGTTGTTATATTTCTCCATCGTAACTCTTGTCACAGTACTTTTACTAACTCTAAGAGCTTTCGCAGTGCGTTCTTGAACTCTCTGGAATGGAATTAAAGGAACATTCCTTTCCGAAAAACTCTTAGCCTCCTCTTCAAAGAATTCCCTTGCGGCACATATAATTTCTCTTCCTTGGTGATGAATTGTCACACCATGACCGGCGGTATTTTTTTCATGAGGTGGACGAGTTCTGGGCCTCCCTCTCCCTCGAGGAGTATTCATAATGCTTGAAATATATATTGCAATACAATAATTGTAGGTCTACTTAATTAGTATTTAAAATACCGTTAGATACTTAATGACGGCCTCCAAACAGAAACACAAATAGAATAACACTCACGCTGAACTGCTTGTGACAAGATCTAACTCAGAAGTGCGAGGTTTGGCAACTCCTACAAACTCCTCCTCAACATGAGCTGGCCAGAGGGTTTATCTCCATGGCAACCGCAGTCGCCCCACCCCGTTTCCATGACAACCATACCCCCACCTCTCTTTAATCCACCCCGGTAGGCAGTAAAAGGACCTCCCTCTAAGAACTGTCAGAATTCAACTCTTAGTATTACAACTGTAGAAACCAAGGCTGTTTCACGCGGTCTCAGAAAATTCTGACGTAAGCACGGTTTTTCAATCGCCGCGGGCGCTGGAGACAAGAGAGCCATTCAACATTGTGTAGGACAAGGAGCAATAAAATACGAGTAATACATGGAAGGAAGGAGCTTCCGTGGCTTAGGCGGCAGCACGCCGGCCTCTCACCGCTGGGTCCGTGGTTCAAATTCCGGTCACTCCATGTGAGATTTATGCTGGACAAAGCGGAGGCAGTCAGGGTTTTCTCCGGGTCCTCCAGTTTTCCCTGTCACAATTTCATTCCAGCAACACACTGCCATTCATTTCCTCATTGCCCCAGGGAGTGCGACAGGCCTCGGTAGCCGGCAAAGTTCATATCCTCGCCACTAGATGGGGACTTCATTCATTCCATTCCTTGACCCGGTCGGTCGACTGGCAGCAGGCTGTGGATTTTCATTTTAATTTTCATTTTCACATGGAATGAAACTGGGGGACAAGTGTGACTCTATTCAGTTTTTACCATTGTTCTGTGTGATTGGTCATCTCTCCTCAATATTTTACAACTGTCCTCCTATATTTTTAAGTCAGAGGAAATTCAAAGAAAGCAAGACGTAAACTTTATGTAAGCCTATACTGAAATTCCAATATCTACCAAACAGCATGGTGTAACGAACATAATACCTCACACAGGGGCGGATCCAAGGGTTGTATCCCTCCCCTCCCCCTCCCCCTCCCCCCCCCCCTCTCCCGAAAATTTGGAAACTATTAAGGACGTAACTAAAGATAAAAGTATTCACATTAATTCAATATATTCAAAGGATTCGAGCGTTTTCTACGTTAACTATTGTAACGTAATCTTGATTACGGTACAAATTATTATTATTATTATTTTTAAAGTCATTGTGTAATTATTATTATTATTATTATTATTATTATTATTGAAATATCAAAGTTATATCGTTTTATTCACCCATTAATATCAATGGAGGGGCTATACCATATTCACGTCATTACCATAGTCATATATAATATTGTCAAGTGCTTAGATTAAGAAACAGGGTTTTTATAGAGGTCTAGGGCTGTTTTATTAGTTAAATTGTAAAGACAGGACGGGCATGGTTGGAAGAAGTTACGGACGGTGAAGCAACATATTGCAAGAAAATGTATTTCTGGAACGAAGCCACGCTGACTGGAGACAAGGGCTTGGAGAAAGATTTCGGCGGAATATATAGATGCGCAACGAGAGGAATAGCGGGTTCTGAGTGGAATATTTGAAGTACGCGGGCCTGTATTCCCGCTCGGAGAAGTTTTAGCGTCGCTTGAGGACTGAGAAATGCTTTGCTATAATTGGTCTGATGGGTCGCGGGCAAATTTATGCCGCGAAACATCGGGACCATTCAGAGTGTATAAAAGCCCAGCGCGACTTCAGCACTGGCTATTCTATAGATTCTATTCTGTCATTCACATATTCGATCACGCACTCACTCACTGACTTTGTGAGTCGTAGACTCTGCCAGTCCCTCAGTAAGATGGGACTTAGTGAATTCAATTAGCCTGGTTTGTTCAAATTTGCTTACCATGGTGATCAAACTCAGAAACAAGCAGCAGCAGCAGCAACAACAACAACAACAACGAGAAGAAGAAAACATATGTTTTCAAAGGTCAATAAACGTGTGTTGGCGTAAGATCTCAAATTAGACTGCAAGCAGACCAACGAGATGGACTTTGAACCACAAGGCACCAGGTATGTGGACCGAGTTATTATCAACACAGAAGATCAGCGCTAGCGAGAAGACAGTCAATATTGCCCCGCAATTAGGGAATATTAATGCACATATTGTACACAGCTCGAAACCTCAGATCAAATGTTAATAATTTTGTTGTAAATAAACCAGTATTAGTTAAAATGTCTTGTTCATTGGGAGTTGAATATATAGGATAGTTGGAATGCAAAGAGTATCTCATAGAGCAAGTTTATTGCCCTACGCTCCGATGATAGATCTTGGCTCAAGGAAGGGAGCGGCCGTGGCTAAATAAAATTTTAATGTGTTATCTTTACGATAACTGGCGCCCAGTAAATCTAAATTAATAAAGTGTATGTCGTCTGTCTAGACAGGCCAATGCTAAATAAGAACGATGAGGTGGTTTTAAGGAGTCTTGAGTGTAATATCTGTAGAAACGTTATAAATGATCGCCCAACTTGTAGAGCGATATCCAACGACAAAGGTAGCCGTTACAAATGGCACAACCAATGTGGGGCTACGAAATATCGTACTGAAGTGAATGGATATTATGTATAAATCCAGTTTATTTCAAGTATGTTAAAGTTTAAAGTTGTTTTATGTACGATATAAACGAGTACTCTTTGCATTCATTCCGAGTTTTTCAATAAAGAGGCATATATCAAGTTAGGGAACTACGGTTATAAATTAGGAGTGTTCTTTTGATGAGTTGTTTTTTGGGTAATGAGTAACAGGGATAATTTGGGGAATATACATTTGAGAAACCGTAGTATTATAAGATCAGTTAAAATGTCAAAATTAGATGTGCAGGGTACCAATGATGAGATGTCAAAAGTAAGCGAAAATCAGGAAACTGAGGAAAATAAACAAGACGGGGCTACAACCATCCAGAGTAATGAGGGGGAGAATCCTTCCTGGCTTCGAAACCTGACGATGCTCATAACTGAACAGAGTAAGAAGTTAGAGGAACAGAGTAAGAAATTTGACGTGCGTAGCGATCAACTAGAAAAAGCAATAGATCTTAAGTTAGCTGAACAGAGTAAAAAGCAAGAGGAACAAAGTAAGAAATTTGACGTGCGTAGTGATCAGTTAGAAAAAGCAATAGATCTTAAGTTCTCTGAGCAGAGTAAGAAGCTAGATGAACAAGGTAAGAGGTTTGATGAAGCCACAGAGAACTTCAATAGACAAATTAAAGAAGTAGGCCGAGAATTTCACAATAAGTTAGAAAACAGGATTAGTGAGGTGGAGGAATCATGGTCACTTAAGGTTGATGCCAGAATGCAACAAGTGTCGGAGCGAGTTGACAAAATTGACGAGGAAGTGAAAATTAAATGTAGTAAAGTTAGGGTTGACTTAGAAGGCGAAGTCAACAGTATGAAGGTCAAGTGTGATAATAATATTGCTAAAATAGGTAATTTAGAAAATAAACTAGAGAGCGATAATCAAGAAATTAGGGAAGAGGTTAACAGTAAATTTAACAGTATCAGTGAAGAAGTAGCGAGTAAAACAGATAAAATGGAGGAGAAATTGCAGAGATGTCAGAAGCAAATAGCAACAAATAGCGGTAATGTACAAATAGGAAATTTAAGTAGATTTCTAACTAAAGAAGCAGATTTGCCAGTATTCACAGGCAAGGCATATAACCCAATGGAATTCTTAAAAACAGTAGAAAAGAAGTTCGCTAAAGATTTAGAAGAGGGGATCGTTCAATGGGAACAAGTACTTGAGATGCTAGATAAATCTTTTGTTAGGGATTCAAGGTCATGGTTCAGTGTGTATAAATACCAGATGACTAGTTTTAGAAAATTTAAAGAGAAGTTCATAGCCAAGTACTGGAATGAAAATGTGCAAGAAAGAGAAAGATGTAACATTATTTTTGGGAAGTACCAAAGGAGAGATGGTGTTTCGTACACAGAGTATTTCTTAGCGCATGTACTTATATGCCAGAATTTAGAAGGTTTAGAGACTGAATCACAGGTAATTAAAACATTATTAAGGCATTTTCCTGATATAATTAAAGAAGCATTCTTCATGCAGAATATTACTACTATTGACGGGTTCGAGAAGCTATTGGAAAACTTTGACTCTCTTGAAAATAGTAGGACCGAACGCAAGCCAATAAGTAGAGGAGATAATTTCGGGCAGGGTGAGAGAGAGAGGGGAAGAGAACAAGGCAGGAATGCGAATTACGAAAGATGACTTGACAATGGGGGACGCACAGCAAATACGAGGAACGAGAATTTGAACAGAGTAGGGGAAGGTACTAGGCCAGACAGACGTACAGGTCAACAACAACAATCTACATCAGGGGCAGGTAGGCCTAATTTAAACGAATAACGGGTTGCAGTGAGGTCAACAGACAGCCCGAAGTGATTGCAGTTCAATGTCCTAGGAATATTGAGTATTTAGGAGATTTTAATATAGATGTTAGAGAAGAACTGCTTTATGACCTAAATGGTGGAAATTTAGATAATGTTGAGAATGAGATTATGTCACCAGTAATTAAACTTAATGTGTGGGGTAAAGAAGTTGATGTTTTATTGGACAGTGGAAGCGAAAACTCTTGTATAAATTTAAGATTTTTGGAAGATGTAATGAGAGAAGGTATTCATGTTGATATAATTCCAGTTAAGTCCACTTTCATTGTCACAGCTGTAGGTAGTAGGTCTCAGAAAATATCTAAGCAAGTCGCAGTTCCAATTAACATTAGTGAGTTAGTTAAATTTCAGCCCTGTTTGGCAGTTCCAAATTTAGTATATCCGGTGATTCTCGGTGCGGAATGGTTATCATTTACTGCGTTTACATGGCGAACTCAAATCGATTTGAGTACACTTACCGTATTGAATACGGTCATGTAAACGGGACTCAGATCGTATTGAGTTTCAAGGTCGATACGGTAAAATTGTGGGATCGGATCGTATCCAAACTGGTGTTCAGGAACATGTAAACGCGGATCGTATTGAAAGCGATTCTGCGCGCTCTCGCGTTACATTTTTAAACTAATTTAAGCCTACTTTCGTCTGTCGCCTGACTCTCGAATCGCTTGTTTTACTTTCTGTCCATATTCTTCGTTACTGTCTGTGTTCCTGTCGTGGTTGATAAGCGTAGTTTGCACACGTTTTCATCGTTAATGTATTTTTGTCTGTTTTGCCTTAAATGTCAGGTGTATTCATACGTAAAATGAGGTCAACAGAGAAACACCGTCTCACATTGCCGCTTAATCCGTTCCTTTTCCCATTTCTCCACTAGATTGAATAACTTGAACATAGAGTGGCGCAGTGGTAACTTTCTCTTCTGCTCCCCCTAAGGTAGCAGGATCGAATCCTGGCACAGTCAGGATGTTTAGGCCTAATTGTGAGGGAGCCGTGTCGATAGATTTACTGGCACGTTACAGATCCCATTCGGGGCAACATTCCGGCGTATCTAAAAGCTTCAGAAATTAAAAGGGACGCAAAACCAATAACATGTTATCATTATTAAACTTAACATAAACTTGTTAAGAACAAACAACATCAAAGTCTTCCGCGCGTCCATTATTCATGTTTACAAACATCCCGTAAAATAAAATAAAAAAACGACGGATGATAATTACGGGTCTATTATGTTTTTGCTGTTTAATACGAGTTAGCCAACATAACTGCAGGTTGGCCACCATAAATTATATACCGTATTGAAATCGATTTCAATACGAACTGAAACTGCTCATGTAAACGGGCAGCGTACTGAAAACAGGATCGTATTCAAATCGATTTGAGTTCGCCATGTAAACGTAGTAATTATATCAAGTTAAATTAGATTTTCATTTTGGCAGGATATGTTTATTTTGGCAGGATAAAGAAGTTCAGGTTACGTATAAGGCGTCTAAGACTGACAAACAGATGAAAGTGTGTATGTTTGAGGAAGAAAGCAACGTGGTTGTGAGTGATGAGTTTCCTGAAGTAAATGAGGTAGACCGCGGAGATGCTAGTGAGAGCAAAGTTTTTAAGGTGTGTCAGGTTGCAATGGAGTCTGAACTTGAGAGTAGGATCCATGATGCCTTGTCACAGTGTAAGCTGGATGATGAGCAAGGTCATCAGTTACATGAGGTATTAATAAAATATAAGGAAATTTTCAGCTCAAAACCCGGAGCAACACACTTATATGAGCATAGTTTTGTCGTTAAAGACACAAGTAGTTTCGTAGGGCCTAGGTATCCTGTCGCAACTAAATATATGAAAGCCGTCGAAGAACAGATAGAATTAATGTTGGAAAACGACATAATTGAGCCTTCAGCTAGCCATTGTTTAAATCCATTAGTTGTAGTAGCCAAGAAAGACAATTCAGTGAGACTGTGCATAGACGGCAGAATGTTAAATACTAGGGTCGAAAGCGACCAGCTGAGAACTGAAGCAGTGGAGGAATTAGTTCAACGTTTTCAGGGGCGGAAGTGGTTCTCAACAGTATATTTTAGTAGTAGTTGCTCAACGTTAGTGAGGAAATTAGTTAGGACACTAGGTAGTTATTTCAGGTATGTATTGTTGACTTATGTGATGTTATTCAGGCTAGCCAGTGTTTTGTTGAGAGGTAGGAAGTACATGGAAGTTTGTAGCAACGATTGTTACGTAAGCCGTTGCCATCTTGTGCATTGGAAGGGAAAATGTCAAAGCTGTTTTTATTGTTTACTGGACCTTATGTCGTTTCGAAGAGGATAGGAAAGAATGCCTACTTATTGAAAGATCAGGAAAATTGTGTCATTGGTACATATAACATTTACAATCTGAGGAAATATCATAGAAAAGAGCAAGTGCTGCAAGAAGGGCAGACTGCCGTGTGTTTATAATTAGAGTCGTGTCGTGGCTCTAAGGAATTGGTGGAAGTGAGATAAATCACTTGTGTTGAGTGAAACAAGAAGCAATATATATTGTGTTCTGTTATTGTAAGGGACTACAAGAACAAATGTAGCATGTAAATCCTGTATGACTGCACAGGACAATCAGAATGTTTATGTAACATTGCAAGAAGAGTGCAGATCAATCAAGGAAAATGAAAAGGGTATAATGATTATGTATGTAATTTGAAGGGTCATATATGTATATTCAGTGTATTTCCTGTTAAGTTTTAAAGGGAAGATTTGTGATTTCATCATTCATTACATTCTTTATGAAACCATGGGGACGTTTTGTAACGTAATCTTGATTACGGTACAAATTATTATTATTATTATTTTTAAAGTCATTGTGTAATTATTATTATTATTATTATTATTATTATTATTATTGAAATATCAAAGTTATATCGTTTTATTCACCCATTAATATCAATGGAGGGGCTATACCATATTCACGTCATTACCATAGTCATATATAATATTGTCAAGTGCTTAGATTAAGAAACAGGGTTTTTATAGAGGTCTAGGGCTGTTTTATTAGTTAAATTGTAAAGACAGGACGGGCATGGTTGGAAGAAGTTACGGACGGTGAAGCAACATATTGCAAGAAAATGTATTTCTGGAACGAAGCCACGCTGACTGGAGACAAGGGCTTGGAGAAAGATTTCGGCGGAATATATAGATGCGCAACGAGAGGAATAGCGGGTTCTGAGTGGAATATTTGAAGTACGCGGGCCTGTATTCCCGCTCGGAGAAGTTTTAGCGTCGCTTGAGGACTGAGAAATGCTTTGCTATAATTGGTCTGATGGGTCGCGGGCAAATTTATGCCGCGAAACATCGGGACCATTCAGAGTGTATAAAAGCCCAGCGCGACTTCAGCACTGGCTATTCTATAGATTCTATTCTGTCATTCACATATTCGATCACGCACTCACTCACTGACTTTGTGAGTCGTAGACTCTGCCAGTCCCTCAGTAAGATGGGACCTAGTGAATTCAATTAGCCTGGTTTGTTCAAATTTGCTTACCATGGTGATCAAACTCAGAAACAAGCAGCAGCAGCAGCAACAACAACAACAACAACGAGAAGAAGAAAACATATGTTTTCAAAGGTCAATAAACGTGTGTTGGCGTAAGATCTCAAATTAGACTGCAAGCAGACCAACGAGATGGACTTTGAACCACAAGGCACCAGGTATGTGGACCGAGTTATTATCAACACAGAAGATCAGCGCTAGCGAGAAGACAGTCAATATTGCCCCGCAATTAGGGAATATTAATGCACATATTGTACACAGCTCGAAACCTCAGATCAAATGTTAATAATTTTGTTGTAAATAAACCAGTATTAGTTAAAATGTCTTGTTCATTGGGAGTTGAATATATAGGATAGTTGGAATGCAAAGAGTATCTCATAGAGCAAGTTTATTGCCCTACGCTCCGATGATAGATCTTGGCTCAAGGAAGGGAGCGGCCGTGGCTAAATAAAATTTTAATGTGTTATCTTTACGATAACTGGCGCCCAGTAAATCTAAATTAATAAAGTGTATGTCGTCTGTCTAGACAGGCCAATGCTAAATAAGAACGATGAGGTGGTTTTAAGGAGTCTTGAGTGTAATATCTGTAGAAACGTTATAAATGATCGCCCAACTTGTAGAGCGATATCCAACGACAAAGGTAGCCGTTACACTATATTCATTACAATACCAAGCCTACATGTAATGTACTACAGGCTTTCAATTTTCCTACCTTTCATAGATTATTTCATGAGTCAGCTCAAGGACAGATTTTTGAATCATACAAACGTTGCTGCCCATAGCATTATGCAAGCCTCAGATGAACATCTGCAAAAAGCATTTGATGCCATAGTAAACCAATGGCTGGATGTTATTGATGCATCACCAGAGTCATTCTTCAGTGAGCTAAAGATGTGGAGAAGAAATTTCCTTGAACAAAATGATCATCATGAGTTCCCTAAGGATTTTATATAATCTTTGAATAGGTGCAATGAAATTATTTTCCCCTTCATACACATGGCGTTGAAGATTTTCTGCACTTTACCGGTAACTACAGCAACACCAGAACGTTCCTTCTCAACATTACGGTACGGTATCTGAAGACCTATTTGAGGAACACCATGGGAGTAGACCGTTTGATTGGACTACCGTTAATGTATATACAGTACATACATAAAAATGTGGAAATTAAAACTCAAGAAGTACTGGATAAAATGTGTAAAAAGCCTCGTCGGCTTCTTCCTTAAATGTAATTGTATAACTCTGTAAATCTGATCTATGTTTATGCATTCGATGACATTTCCATATTTTCTAATTGTAGCACCTCATCAGACCCTCCCCCCTCCGAAAACAAATCCTCCGTCCGCCCCTGACCTCGCAGGCAATAACAAAATATTAGGCCTAAGAGTTCGAGGCTATATACAGCGATACGTACGTGTTTTATAATGTTTTATTAATAGTATAAAACAAAGTCCCCGATTCTTGGATGTAACAGATGGATTTTGATGCGGTTTTCACCATTCTGTAACGGTTTTCTCGAGCAAGGTTTCTGTAGAAAAAACATTCATTTATGACCAAAGGAAGCCGAGCAGTAACGATTTCAGTGAATCGAGTCGAAGATAAACCTGACGTCCGTGCGTCTTTTAAGCTTACGCTAAAATATCTATATACTATGAGTGTAAGAATTGTTCAGCATGAAACGTTCTACAAAAACGTCCACGATAGCATATCTCTATCTTTAATACATCGTCCACTAAACGTGCTTTTTACGGATTCATTTCTTCCAACAATCTCTATTCAGTGGAAATTTAAATTACTAGCTGCGGAGCGAGCCTATCACCTCAGCTTCGGCCAGCTTCAAACTGTCGATTCGTGTCGAGTTAAGACTTGAGAGAAGAGTATTATGTGTTTGGAGTTTCGGTATTCACCTCGGCTTTTCTGAATATTGTCTGTGACCTGCCGTTCGTGCGCCTTTTAAGCTTACGCTGGGTAAACCGATAAAGATACCGGGCGAAGCCGGGGCGGGTTACTAGTTAATAAAACTCCTGCAGTTAAATATAAATATAACTATCGTGGCTAACATTTCATATCAGGTGCGTTCAAAAAGTAACGAGCCGGAGGCATAATTACAGTAACCAGTACCTGTATGTTAGAAGTATTGGCCCTGGCTCTTGAGGCACTTGTCCCACTGTGACACAAGGCGGTGAATGGCTGTCTCATAAAATTCCCTGGGCTGCGATGTGAACCAGTTCCGCACGTACAGCAGGACGTCGGTGCCGAGGTGAATCGTTGGCCCCGCAGAGCCCTTTTCAGGGGACCAAACATGGCGTAACACAGGGAGAGAGGTCTGGACTGTAAGGAGGGTGGCCGAGAACCTCCCATTTGAATTTCTGCAGGAGTGCCGCGACTGTGTTGGCCGTATGAGGTCGTGCATTGTTGTGGAGGAGAATGACCCCACAGGTGAGATTGCCTGGTCGTTTTGTTTTGATCGCTTGGCGAAGGGTGGTCAAGGTTTGCGAGTAACGTTGGGCATTCACTGTTATCCCGTGCGGCATGAAGTGTATCAGAAGGCGGCCATCTTGGTCAAAGCAGGTCAGCATTACTGGCAGTGTTGGATGATTGATGCATGCTGCTGCTCGCTTTGTATCGTCACGTGACGTGCACGCGTGCCCTCTAGCGACGGACTGTGACCTTCCACGCTCTGGTCAGAACTACACCTCGTTACACACGCCACGATTAGCCGATGTCGTCACCGGTTTGCGTATTCCAGCCTCCGGCTCGTTACTTTTTGAACGCACCTTATACTACACTATTTCAAGAACTAAGTGAATTCAAAATGGTCATCATTTACACTGCCTACTTCAACTCACAGGACGTGATTATCTAATTGTGGGAACAGGATCAGGCTAATGTTGTTTGGGAAATCCCGTTGCGTTTATACATGTCGGGTTGGGGCCTAATCGGGATCGCGAACGTGTCATCTAAATGAGGAATTACTGCCGTTGTCATGGCAACCTCCTTACTACCAGATGCGCACCACCTTGTGGTGTAGCGCCTAACATTCTTGGCTGTCTCCCCGAAGGTCCGGGTTCGATTCCCGGCTTTGATAAGAAATTTAATTCTGCCCTGAGGGCTGGAACGTGGTACACTCAGCCCCGTGAGGCAAAATTGAGAAGAGTTGGGTTTGATTCCCACATCAGCCATTTTGGAAGTGGTTTTCCGTGGTTTCCCACTTCTAGTCCAGGCAAATGCCTGGATGGTTCCTAATTTAATGTAACGGCCGCCTCCTTCCCAATTCTCATCTGAATTACAAATACACACAATAATACAGCCATCACAATGACACATGTAATAAGACAAGAATTGCACATACACCCAAGTACATGGGGCAAAATTGCCACGATGTCCAAGCCCCTCAAATTAAACGGCAACCAATAACAAAATATTTAATGAATGACTCTTTGCTTACAGGCTCTTCTCACTGGTAGCTAAACTTGTCTGCGGGAATCCTAATGGTGAGTTCAGAATCTCTTTTTATTATATTGAATACTGTAGTTCATTTCCACTGTTGCCAAAATAACAGCGAGACGAATTCCCTCCAGCTCAACTGCCCACTGACCGGCTCAGGGCTGCTCAGTTGTGAGGGAGCGCACTTGCTGCTTTGAGCAGCGTACCTAATGAAAAATGAAAATCCACAGCCTTCTTCCAGTCTCCGACCGGGTCAGGAATGGAATGAAGCCCCCATCTAGCGGCGAGGATATGAACTGTGCCGGCTGCCGAGGCCTGACGCACTCCTCTGGGGCAATGATTAAATGAATGACAGATGAAATGAAATGATAGTGGAGAATGATGCTGGAATGAAATGTTGACAGGGAAAACCGGAGTACCCGGAGAAAAACCTGTCTGCCTCCGTTTTGTCCAGCACAGATCTCACATGGAGTGACCGGGATTTGAACCACGGACCCAGCGGTGAGAGGCCGGCGTGCTGCCGCCTAAGCCACGGAGGCTCGAGCAGCGTACCTAATGAAAATCCACAGCCTGCTTCCAGTCTCCGACCGGGTCAGGAATGGAATGAATGAAGCCCCCATCTAGCGGCGAGGATATGGACTGTGCCGGCTGCCGAGGCCTGACGCACTCCTCTGGGGCAATGATTAAATGAATGACAGATGAAATGAAATGATAGTGGAGAGTGTTGCTGGAATGAAATTTTGACAGGGAAAACCGGAGAAAAACCTGTTTGCCTCCGTTTTGTCCAGCACAGATCTCACATGGAGTGACCGGGATTTGAACCACGGACCCAGTGGTGAGAGGCCGGCGTGCTGCCGCCTAAGCCACGGAGGCTTAGCAGCGTACCTAATATGCTTCGTAATTCACAGGGAAGCTGTGTAACAGACACATTGTCGTAACGAAAGACATATAAATAAATCACAGCAAAACAAAACAAATAAGTTTCAGAAAATGTGGAGGACACTTTAATAATAATAATAAAAAAATCTGGCTTCTCGGAATTAAAACTCAGCATTTTTTTCTAGGTTTATGCCGTGTCGTGTGGGGTTTCGCCTAGGAACACCAAGCTGGCTCTTCAGCGGGCTCTTGGTGTCCGTGTCCGAACCCCCACAGGAGTAGTGAACTGCGCGCTACTCCCTTTTTATGCAGCGCACATGCGCCTCTTTACTGCGAGAGCTAAAATCTCAAGCAGCCTTAAACTCCCTATGAAGACTTCCAAAAAAGATGGTCTATTGGCTTTCACGGCCAGTGAATTAAAACTCCGCGTACCATCTTTTTGGAAGCCTTCATAGGGAGGTTAAGGCTGCTTGAGCATTTAGCTCTCGCAGTAAAGAGGCGTAGGTGCACTTCATAGACTTATCCCCACACAAGACACGGCGTAAACCTAGAAAAAATAATGCTGAGTTTTAATTCACTGTCCGTGAAAGCCAATATATCAATAATACAGTGAACTTATACACAAAGAATACAACAGCTGATTGTGTGGGTGGTGTGTGCCAACACGTCATAGAATACCTGGCAAGAGTGCTCACTTGGCTACTCCCCCGATTTGAAGATCAGGGACACCTCGTCTCCCCTGCAATAAACAACATATCATATTCATGACGTCACTGAACTCAATCCAGACGAATGCAGAAGACGCAAATTCCTCGCTCAAGGAAGCATGACAGCTATCACCTCAGCAGCATATCAACAAATGGGCCACGCCCTCAAAAATCAAATAAGAGTCAGACATAACACCTACCCTCAAGTCATCGTCCAGGAAAAAATTAATGCCTTTCGTCCCGGCGGGATAAAACATCAAATAATCAGCAGCTCACACAGCTATGGAAAAATACCAGATCACTGCCTGACTTCCTCATCTGAATCAAAATGAACTGTTGACCTCAAAAACAACCTGGCCGCTTCAAGGAAAACTACATTACTGGGAGTGCTGGGGTCTCATGACCGCACTCTGCACACAAAAACTCTGTAACTGGTCCTCATACCCGGGGGGCTCGACACATACCTCTCCTCCCTATTACAGGGTCATCAAAAATAATGCCTAGATTTTAAATAATCGCCATAAAAGAACTATTAATGATAATGTTATGGTTTTAGCCATAAAATGCGTGGAAAAGATAACATTTCTCTTTCATATCTACAGTGTGAGTTTCGTTTGTTGTTCTGCAGACGTCTGATCTGAAGTCCACTTCGTGCCATATCTGGAGTAACAGTAGAGATGGCGGCAGCAATTCGCTCCTGAAGATGCACCAAATCACGAATCTTTTCTGCGTAAACAACGTTTTTTATGAACCACTAGAAAATAAATCCAAAGTGGTTAGGTCTGGACTACTGGGAGGCCAGGAAATGGGGGCTTCTCTGCCAATCCAACCGTTTGGAAAGCGTGCACGAGTGCATCGCTTTTCGGGCGAAGGTAGTGAGGCGGAGCCCCATTTTGTATAAACATGACACACTGTCCAGTCTGTTGTTCAATGTCTTCTATTTGAGGGAGGACAAACTGTTCAAGCATGTCGAGGTAAATTAGGCTTGTAATTGTTTGTTTTTCAGCGAAAAAGAAAGGTCCAATAACTTGGTCATGAAGTAACTCGCACCACACATTGACTTTGGGATAATAATAATAATAATAATAATAATATCGTATGGCCTCGGTGCCGGGTGCAAGCTTTGTTATTTGACACCCAGAGGGCAGCTCGCATGTCGAATTTTGTTGTTCTTTGAAGCACTATGAAAGTCAAGGAGGTTAGATATCTAAGCTCCTTGAACACTATTGCGCTTTCTAGCAGAGAAATGAGGAACTTTGCGTTGGCGGAAAATCCAGAGATTAATTTCGCCATTATGAACACGGCCTACTGAATTCAAATGGGTGCTTGGACATGCCAACATCGTATGACATGCGTGTCGTGATTTTTGCCGTCTTTCAAAAATCACTTACCACGGCCAGGAGCGAACCTGCAGGCTTGGGATTAGTAATCCGACACGATAACTACTCACCAAAGGTCACGCTAATGAGCTAACCAGTTACCTGACAGTGAAAGAATCACTCATTTAACATCAAAGGTTTCGATGTTATACAGAGAGTTTAGTTTGGATGTATCGGAGACCTTCGCTAGCCCGCTCGCCCGCGGCGCGAGCTTGTCTCCCGCCAGGCACTTTGCCGTTATGCGGCGCTGGCGCGGCATTGAGTCATTGGGTATAGGAATTTGTACTTCAATGTGTCCCTTGACCAATTTTTTGACGAACTGACTTACGGAGAGCGATTGTCAACTTATTTTCAACAAGATTCTACCACTGCTCACACTGACGAAACATCCATGACAAAATTGCGTCGCATTTTTGGTACTAGGATTATAAGTCGGAACGTGTGGCCCCCGCGAAGCCCAGACTTATCACCATGTGACTTTTATTTGTGGGGGACGCTTAAAAATAGAGTGTATGTGAGAAACGCTCCACTATAAATGAGCTTAAAGACTATATTACAGCTGAAATACAGTCAATCGGTGCTGAGGAACTTCAGAGAGTACATGCTAGTTTCATAAAAAAAAAGTTGCCAGCGATGTTTAGCAGTGAATGGCGAACATTTTCAGCACCAGCTGTGAACTAGGAAAGTACACATTCCTATACTCGATGACTCACAAGGGGACCCTACGGGAATCGGATTTTTATAATTTTCCCCGCTTCGGGTACGTAAGTTCAGACCTCGAACAATAATTTCCTAAAGCCGTTCGATGCCGTATTCATAAATTCTCGAGAAAATCGACTTCGAAGTTTTCCGAGCGCTTTATTTCTATATAGTAAAGATGTAACCGAGTTCGAGCAGGGCACATGGCTCACCCGGTAAGGTTCTGGCCCAATAATCGCCGGGATGCTAGTTCGAGTCTCACTTCGGGTTCTATTTTTTTCTTTCAATTCATATATTACTAATGTGATTGAAATATAAAAATCATCAAGTCTGTAGTAATTCACAGATATGTAATTATACATTCCAATGAAAAAACTCACTTTTCATTTCTAATTATATCCTGTTTGAAATTGCGAATAAGCGACAAAAATAATATCCAGCAATAATGTTCACACCTTGTAGATTAATAAAAACATAATTAGAAGAATACATTAATGTAAACAATGGAATGAGTAAAATTGAATGTGATGAAATATTTGAATATGGCGGTTACTTCGATATCTATCATTATTATTTCGAATAACAGTTCTGCGTGTATCGTTTGCCTTTGTCACGTTTTTCTACCTGTGAAGTAGGCACAGCTGCTCTAGCACAAAGGATTTGTGGGTATTCCAGGATGGGTGGAAGGGATACATACCACATCATTCCCAAGGGATGCCTGTTCGAAGTAGCATTTGACCGTTGGTTTCCAGAGAAGCAGATAGTGTTTCTTGGCGTGGTGGGTGAGTTTTTCTAACATACGATCAAAAAGATCATAATGTCGGGCGTGTAGGACGACAATCCGCCTGATCCTGATTTATATATTTCAATCACATTAGGAGTATATGAATTGAAAGAAAAAAATAGCAGCCGAAGTGAGACTCGAACTAGCATCCCGGCGATTACTGGGCCCGAACGTTACCGGGTGAGCCACGCGTCCTGCTCGTACTCGATAACATCTTTACTGGATATGAAGCGCTCGGAAAACTTCGAAGTCGATTTTCTCGAGAATTTATGAATATGGCATTGAACGGCTTTGGAAAATTGTCTTTCGAGGTCTGAACTTTACGTACCCGAAGCGGGGGAAATTACAAAAATCCTATTGCCGTAGGGTCCCCTTGTCAGTGCCGCGCGGGCGCCGCATAACGGCAAAGTACGTGGCGGGAGACAGGCTCGCGCCGCGGGCGAGCGGGCTAGCGAGGGTCTCCGATACATCCAAACTAAACTCTCTCTCTCTATATATATTTAAATCTAGGCATTATTGCTCGAAGACCCAGTATAATCACAATTACTGGGTTAAGTGGAACAAACCTGCATGCAACAACTTTATTTATTTATTTATTTATTTATTTATTTATTTAGCGTATGGCTTTTAGTGCCGGGAGTGTCCGAGGACATGTTCGGCCTGCCAGAGGCTGTAGCTGCTTCAATGCGGACACCCATGGGGTGAGCTACACGTTCCGTTCAATTTCAAGTAGTTCCCAATTTCGCTACCCGATGTCACTGACACCTAGTGGTGAACGTTGGATCTTTGATGGTCTGGAACTACCCTGAGAGCTCTCTTCAAATATATCGATTTGATTTTCTCAAGATTGGTAAGGTCCGTTAGGGTTAGTCTTTCCCATATTAGTTCAATGCCGTATGTTATAACTGGAGATATTTTGGCATGCAATAGGGTAATGGCTGTATGTAGTGAGAGTTTGGTGATGTTTTTGATTTCATACATTCCTCTGATGGACTCTGAATTAGTTGTATGTAGTCTGGAGTGTAATCTCTAAGTATTTAAAGGTATTAACTTTTTTGATGTCATTATCTCCAATTTTTACCTCGTCATTTGTTGCTAGTTTTCCTCCTTTCCGAAATACCGTGTGGGCCGTCTTACTGTAATTAATGAACCGTTCGTTTTCTTGCGCCCAAGTTCAGTGGCGGTTCTAGAAGCTTAAATCGGGGGTGGGGTTGGAATTGTAAGTTTGGGTGACAGAATTCAATAGAAAAATAACCATATTTGTGAAAATACAATGGGCAACATTAGCACAACCATTAACATGTTCCACATGCTACTATGCCATATGGGGCGTGGTGGCTCAGCGGTCTAGCTGTATGCCTCTCACCAAGGCTGTCCGGGTTCGATTCCCGGTCAATGCATGTGAGATTTTCGAAGTGAAATGCCATGTCCTGTGGTTCGGATTCCACGTAAAAAGGAGGTCCCGTGGCTCATGATCTCAAGATTAACGGTCACGTTAAACTACAAGCTTCCTTACTATGCCATATTATTAAAAGAACAATACGTTAATGCATCCAGAACTAACCATGATCAGAAAATGAGAACCGATAGTTAGTTACCATAGGACAGAGATGAGACCACGCAGTAATAAATACCCTGCATATTATAGTTACTGTATGTATGCATTATAAGATAATATTGAGCAATAATATTCTTCTGTTTCCACCCTGGGCAAACTGGTTCACTATATCAGAAGGGTCTTGAAGTAATTTTCCACTTAATTCTCTTTCAATTGAAAGATTTGCGAGATTGGAAAGCCTCTTTGTTGCCATTGTTGCTCTTAAATAGGATTTTATTCGTTTCATGACAGAGAAACTGCGCTCAGCAGAAGCAGATGACACAGGAAGTCAGCATCAACTTGAAAAATAATAGTAGCTGCAGAAAAGCAACTTCCATTTTCAGAAGTTCAGAAAAAAAGAATGAGGAAGTGTTTGGATATTTGCCTCTAGCTAAACTGATTTCAGTCTGTAGCACCTTACGGTCTGTGAAGATTAGATTATAATTTTCACAGAACGTGTGAATATATTCAAAATTTAAAATGTTTTCACTTCTTGGGTTACAGGCATCCATTGCATTGCACACAAAATCATTTTCAGTAAATCTACGCTGTAACTCTTCTACCATGTTGTCTAATATTTCAAAAAGATCTCTTTTACATGTCTCTGATAATGTGACACTTTCCTCTTCTTTCTCCGCATAGACTGGCATTAATAAAACGTAGTCTGAAAAGTTCTTTGGAATACTTGAGACTCTAGATTTTTTATAAACTTTCACGCCTAACGACTGAGCAGTCACATGTATCCGCCCATAGTTCCTTAAAATAATCATCATTTCGTATTTCTTGCAACGATTTTACAAGACCATAGATCAATCTCTGTGCCCCTCCGAAGTCCACACGTTTTTATTGTAAGAACATAGAGGCTCCATTGGCAAGGTCGAGAATATCAGAAAAGATTTATAACACAAAGCTGTTTCAACAAACCTTTTGCTTCTGCTGCCTCTTTCTTGTTAGCTGTCTTTGAAAAATACTCTAGAGCTGCTTTAACTGAAGCAAAACGTTTCTGAAAATGCGTTACTCCTCAATATTTACATACCATCGCGTGTCACTTTGAAGAGATATCTCTAAAACACGTTCTCCTGGATAAAGTTCACTCTGTATATCAACAAACTTTTGGTGTCTTACAGTAGATACAGACTGAAAAGCATAACTTGCTTCCAGTAAACCAAAAGTGTCCCCTACCACGTCTACTGCCTTTGAAACGTCCACCAAAACTAAATTTAGGCGATGTGCATAACAATGCACGTAAACACACGGGATATTGATCTTTTGTCGCAATAAACTTTGCACACCGTTTGCCTTCCCTGACATAACCGCGGCTCCATCATATGCTTGTCCAATGCACTTACATGGATCGAAATCCTCTGAAACAAGGTACTCTAAAGCTGAATTACCTATACATTCTGCATTCAGTTGAGACAAATGTATAAAACCAACGAAACATTCCTCTATAGAATTTTGTCCTACATATCTGACACATACGGGCATTTGTTCCACTTTACTAACATCTCTAGCTTCATCCAGGATTAAGGAAAATAACCATTGTTATATTTTTTCGCCTCTCCTCCAATATGTTCAACTATTGTATTAGCTGATATATCAAGAAATTCATTTTGAGAATCTTTAGATGAGTAAGTTGCATTCATTGGTTGACTGTTTACATTCTCCCTTGTGCTTTCACATTTAAAATTTCAACAAAATTCCATGTATTATTACCACTATCGTCATCCGAAACTGTTTCACGATGACTTCTAAGCCCAATGTCTTGCCGAGCAGAGCACAAAGTAATGCGACTCGGGCCATTGTTGCCACAGCTGAGCGGTTACGCAATATGTCATCTTTGTGTTTCTCGCTTAGCTTCGAAATCACTGTGCCGCTACGTTCACTTTCCAGAAAACTGTTCCACTTTACTATTGAAGATTTATGACATTCACTATCAGCATGCTTTGCAAGTTTTTCTCCTATTCTTTTCCAATTGCAAAATCCAGATTTAGTGAAGACATGTTCAGCATTGCTTGAATCAGATTGAACGAAATGACGACACGGAAAACAGAAAATAGCATCTTTGTTCTCAGAGTATCCAATAAATGTATACCTATCAAACCATTTACTGTTAAAACTTCTGTTCTTATTGTATAGTAACGTTTGTTTATAAACTGATTTACGTGGTTGGCATGGACCACCATAGATCGTTGCACTGATATCAAATGGTACTGGTTCGTCTATATTACAGTAGAAACAGTTGCACTCACATTTTTGTCACAGAGTTGGGGAGATATCGATGCACTTGTATCGCATGGAGGTTTGTCTACATTGGAAACTTCTGAACTTGCATTTAAGTCACAAAGTTGGGAAAAGAGTTTAATAGTCTTCGGTTCATTGGGTTCATCGCACTTCCGCTTGTCACGGGAAAAGAACTTCAAAACATTACTCTGTTTAGACATACCGTAACTAATACAAGAACACGTCTACTCAAGCATAGCGACTAGTCATCTGCTACTGAAGACTGTTCTGAAACGATAAATCCTTTCTGTGATTGTTAGAATAACGAGCAGTCGGCACTGTCGTCTGTCAGACTTGGAATGCAGACCGCTTTGACTGATTGTTGTTGTAAAGAAATATCTAAACATGTTGATCTTGGTGAATGCACTACGCATTTTAAAAATATTATGTTTATACACGACTTCAATTGTGTGTTTAAATTACATATAATAAAATAAATAAATCTTGAAATTGAAAGAAAAAGAGGTCACGTTGACTCGTCGGAAATAAAAGGTCGCGCTGGGTCTTTTAGACCAGGTTGTTTCAAATACGGTATCGCATTATTTTACTCTGATGGTTATTTCCTAGTATTGCATTTATTTTTTATGATTTTTGTTTGTTTTGGGATTAATTTTCTTCTTACCACAATATTGCTCATCCACAGATTCCTATGAGTGTTGTGTGCACGACAAGACAAATTTTCATTTGCACTTTCATCACAATCTTCTTCAAACTCCCTGCTCCCCGTTGTTCTACGTCAAACAGTTCCCTTCGTCCTATGTGTAGTTCTTTTCTGTTCCGTTCTTCTTTCTCCACACTCTCAAAGAGCGCCTAATTCTATCTTCTTCGGTGTCCATCATAAAATGCAAAACTCAACACCCCCCCTCCGGCCCAGGGCTAGAACCGCCTCTGCCCACGTGTGGAGAGCATCCAGGGTGTCTTGTAGTTCCGATATGTTAGATGAACCCAGGGCCATATCATCGGCGTACATGACACTGTTTTGTTGTTTTCAATTATTTTAGTGATATCTGCTGTGGCAATGTTGAATATTATAGGGCTCATTGGGTCCCCCTGTAGTACGCCGTTAGTTTACGTGATTTCTTTCGATGTTGCCTCTCCGTCTTGTACAGAGAGTACAGTTTGTTTGTATCGGAGACCCTCGCTTGCCCGGTCGCCCGCGGCGCGAGCCTGTCTCCCGCCACGCACTTCGCCGTTATGCGGCGCCTGCGCGGCACTGAGTCGTTGAGTATAGGAATTTGTACTTGCCTAGTTCACAGCTGGTGCTGAAAATGTTCGCCATTCACTGCTACACATCGCTGGCACCTTTTTATGAAACTGGCATATACTCTCTGAAGTTCCTCAGCACCGATTGACTGTATTTCAGCTGTAATATAGTCTTTAAGCTCATTTATAGTGTGAGGGTTTCTCGCATACACTCTATTTTTAAGCCTCCCCCACAAATAAAAGTCACATGGTGATAAGTCTGCGCTTCGCGGGGGCCACACGTTCCGACTTATAATCCTAGTACCAAAAATGCGACGCAATTCTGTCATGGATGCTTCGTCAGTGTGAACAGTGGCAGAATCTTGTTGAAAATAAGTTGACAATCGCTCTCCGTGAGTCAGTTCATCAAAAAAATTGGTCAAGGATCACATTGAAGTACAAATTTAAATACAAATTCCTATACCCAATGACTCAATGCCGCGCAAGCACCGCAACACGGCAAAGTGCCTGGCGGGAGACAGGCTCGCGCCGCGGACGACTGGGCAAGCGAGGGTCTCCGATACAAACAAACTGTATTCTCTGTATTACGACTTTGTTGTGGGTCAGTATGTTTGTTATTGCTATAGACCTCTTGCGAATGGCGATATTTTAGCTGTTGGTGCCCCTAGCGGCAACTCGTTCACTGAGTCCGTAGGAGTAGTGTGTGTGATGGCTCGTGCTGGAGAACCGAGTAGGACAGTAAAATAAGTTATTTAATGGTGGAATGTCGTCATCCATGGGAATTTATCAGGGATTAGGGAATATTCGGAGGGATACGTCGTATTTCACAGCCTCTCGGGTTAAGAAAGGCGGAAAGCTCATTGTGAAATAAAAGTTGGGAGAAGACATAATTATACAGTTTGTGTTTGCGAGAAACTAGCATTAATCAACCATCTCATGCTGTTAAATTTGAGTTGCAGTGCCTTACTTTTTGCACTGTAAATCATAGGTATACACTTAGAATAGTACTATCAACGTACAGCTTCATTTTTCCTTTACCCACTTTTTAAAATATTTATTTAACATAATAATTGCAATAATAAATCTCAATCTCCTGAGAGCGGATGTAAACCATGCCTTTAAAAATTCAATCCTTTGTAGGTTTCAAAATGATTTTAACACATTACGGGAGATGTTATTTGAAGTCTTCCTTCCTGCAATAATGGGAAAAAGCTAGGGACGTTGCCGTGGAATATTGTAAACGTGAGGGTCTGAGGATTAGAACACTGTACACTCAGTCTTGTGAGGCTACATGTGTGGTCAGTTGACAGCAAAAAAAAAAAAAAAAAAAAAAAAAAAAGCTGAGAAGAGGATGGTTTAATTCCCACCTCTGGTATCCTATAGGCCAAGTTGTTTTTCTTGGTTACGTCAGGAAAATGCCGGGATGATTCCTAGTAACATAGGCTTTTAAACAATTTCTACACACACGCAAGTACATGGGCACAGATAATGAGCAGGGCTTCAGGAGTTGTTTATTGTACGTATATTGCGTAGGGGAGCTGGATTTCTAAAGAACAACCTTGATGCAGCTGCAACCCGGACGGAATATTGCTAGGTCAGGACCACAGATTACCTACTACTACAGATAGCCGACAGCCATGCTAATTCTTGGCACCTAAGACTTCAGCGCTGTCTGGTGTATGACCGCGGTACTACTACGTGTAGCCCGTAGCGCCACCTATGAGCAGAACTTGTAAACACTACCCCTCCCACCCCTCCCCTCGTTCCTCCCGCCCCACCCCTCGTTTCGCTAAATGAGGGGTCTAGATGCAAAACCGGCGATTTCCACTTTTTTTTTTATGACAATGAGTTAAAGTTGGAGAACCATTCTCTGAGGTGTTTGTGATCTGTTTATGAACTTGTTTGGCCTCAGGCCGGATTTTCAACCAAACAAGTTTATAAACAGATAACAAACACCTCAGAGAATGGTTCTCCACTCATTGTCACCAAAAAGTGGAGATTGCCGGTTTTGCATCTATACCCCTCAAATGCTTTGTCCACTTCGTTCCAAAATCCACACTTAGAATATATTGATAGCAAATATATACCTAAATAATCACACAAATAATGCTGCAAAATTGTGGAGTTCAGAACACTGAAATGAACAAGGAACAATGGAAACACACAGGATTCAATCTATCCATTTAAATTATTTTCAGGTAGTTTAAATTAGGGCACAAGAAAGGAAAAGGAGAGGGTCAATTTTTATTAAGATAAAAAACAGTGCTATTGGGTAAAAACCAGAAAATTTATTTTTAAAAGAGAATGTAAGGAAAACAGATGGTGTAATTAAATCCATGGTCACACCATCCTATTACCTGGCATTTGCCTATCAGAAAGAGGACTGTCTCACTCTTATGTAGATAGGGTGCCCCTATTAATGTTGTGATTGATGGCAATACGTGCAATGTTAACTGTGGTGGTGGCATCAAGCTCACCTCAGTCTTATCACTATTTATGGTCATGATATCTGTCGATTTACTCGCGTTACATAATAATCCATATTTAAACACACTTCCTTCACTTCCCTCATTTTCTTGAAACAGTGAAACTTCCCCAGTGGCTCACAAATACTGTAGTAGGACGTGGGTTGGTGACCACGGGACTACAGCTGAGTAAGGCATTACTTCCACTTGTGCTGGGCTACTCTCTGTCATCTTTCATTTGACCTCTCTTCGCGGAGTTAATCTGCTATCCTCTCCTCGTTCACGGTGATCTGATTAGTTTGGCTTCATATAAGACAATTCCTGGTTCTGTCAGGACCTCTTGTCGGTCTTCTATTTATAAAAATGCCGACTAAAAATACCACAAGTAAGGAGGCGTTCCTTCTACGAAAAATGAAAATCCACAGCCTGCTTCCAGTCTCCGACCGGGTCAGGAATGGAATGAATGAAGCCCCCATCTAGCGGCGAGGATATGAACTGTGCCGGCTGCCGAGGCCTGACGCACTCCTCTGGGGCAATGATTAAATGAATGACAGATGAAATGAAATGATAGTGGAGAGTGTTGCTGGAATGAAATTTTGACAGGGAAAACCGGAGTACCCGGAGAAAAACCTGTCTGCCTCCGTTTTGTCCAGCACAGATCTCACATGGAGTGACCGGGATTTGAACCACGGACCCAGCGGTGAGAGGCCGGCGTGCTGCCGCCTAAGCCACGGAGGCTTTTCAGCGTTCCTTCTACGAATGATCTCTTTTTGTTTCTGAATACGAGGAATTACGTTCCAGGTGGATATTTCTGTATCTGTAGTCTTGTCTGTAGTTACATTCAACCACAGAACGATTTGCTCTACTCTCTGTAGAACTTTTACTATCTTGAACTTTAAATCTTTCCGCAATCACGTTGCTCCACTCACACACAAGTCCTGCAGAATATTTGAGCGGCTTGCCGCCAGAGCGCAGCAACGTTCATTTGCACGAGGTCTATAGTAATGAACTCATTCTTTCCGCTAAGGTCTTAAGAGTTTGTTTAGAAGTCTTGTTCTTTCCAGTAGATCGAAGGCTTTGGTGTAGTAAAACGAGGTTTTCTTTGCTGACTAGTAAAACACTGGTCCCTTAAGGTCGTGCTTACAATATTGGGCCATTTTCGGTATTCAGGCCCATAATTACGGGGGACAAACAGGGCAACTGCCCAGGGTGGCAGGTTTAAGTGGCGGAAATATTTCTGGAAAACTGTACAAAACCACTTGGACATTAAACGCCAAGTTATTAAAGCTTAATCCCCCCATAAGATAATATTCACTGTCACACATTTGCAATGTTGAATATTTAATGACGAGGGGCCGATAACCCAGATGTTACGCCCCTTAAAACAACAATTATCAACATCATCATCATATTTAATGACGCAAAAAGGATCGTCTTAGTCATCTTGGTGTTCTTGCTTTTGAATCTGACTTGAAAGTGAAATTGGACTAACGAAGAAATCCTAATCCTGTTTGCAAATGACAAAGCGAGAAGGTGTTTTTGCCATTGGTTGTGTATGATATCTTTTAAAATTTAATGTAAATTCTTTGTATTTTTTTTCTATTTGAAATTTTAGTGAACGTATAATGCTTGCCACTCATAGTTAAATACACACTCAGGTGAAAAAACTGCCCCATATGTTAAGGAAACTTTAACAATTATACATATTCAATATAGATCAATTACCGTAGGTGATACAGGGTGAGTTAGCCGTAGTTGTTACGGCATGACTGCTGGCAGTCGCTCACATCCGGGAGGCGAGGAGGTTCGAACCCCCCCCCCCCCCCCCCCCAGCCGGCAACCTTGAAGATGGTCTTCTGTGGTTTCCCATCTTCCTTCCAGGCAAATGCCGGGGTTGGTCCCTAACTATAGGCCACAGCCGTTACCTTCCAACTCCTCGTCGTTACATTCCAACTTTCCTCCCCAACGGTACTTGTAGCTCACAATTAGGTGTCCGTCTCGAAGCAGCTACAAAAACTGGCGAGTCGAACATGTCCTTGGACACTCCCGGTACTAAAAGCCATACGCTAAAAAAAATACTGTAGGTGATAAAGCCTAAGTTTAGGGGTGATTGATAATGATGTGCTTCTGAAAGAAGAAAATTACAGAACAGACATTGACAGGCTCTTAACTCACGAAAATTTATGTGACATTCTTAAGTACGAATTTATAATATTTAAATGATCCTGCAATGTTTGTGTCGTTATCAAAGCGACTAAGTAAGAAGTAGCTACGTGCTTTACTGTATTTTACTTAACGGTCAGGAATAATCAAATGAAATATTATTTTTCTAAAACGAAAATTTTCTAACATGGGCGTCACAGTACGAGTAACGTACAATACAAATGTATCACTTCGTACAAAATTCATTATGCTAAGAAGAGAAATGTGAAGTATTCCCAATAGGCTGTGAAGAAGAGGAAAAAACTTGATGGATCTACTGTAACAACCAGTACAAATTAGATATTTGGAAACAGTGCTATTTGAATTATTAGGCAGATTCATGTGTAGGGATATTTCCACAGTTTAACGTAACTCAGAAATTTGGAAATATCTGAAAATATGTCCAGTTATTTTGAAAATGGGCCAACTGGATTTACATTAGCTTTTTAATGGACTGCATGATTTTTTATTTTTGTCGATAAATGGTGATACAACTATTTTTACCTGTCTTTAAGAACTGACCAATATGACGATGAATCACAAAAGAAGAACAGCGAACTTCCATGGACAAGAAGTGTGAATTAAAATCAAAAAATCCTCCTCCCAATCTTGCCATAAAGGAGTCAACGGTTTCAGAGCAGCCAAATAATGAATTTCACGAAGCAAGTAAGAAATGAAACGAAAATTGGGGGAGGGGTAAAAAAAATGAAAATCGTAACTTGGCCCCCATCTGGAAAAAATTCTGCGATCGCTCAAGGACAGAATACATACCATTTAAAAACTCATTCAAATCCTCTGGTGTACAAGAGTTTAGTGCTTTTCAGTCGGTCAACACGAATGTACCCAAAAGAGATGGGTTATGCCCTAATCCTGAAATAAATTACATGAGATTAATAAAACGCGGCAGTATTAAAGGTGCCGGGACGTCCTCATAAGACCGTCAACGCTTAGTTCGAATGGGTTATGCTCCACGCGTGGCGAGGGCTAATCCACGGTCTTTAATAGTTGTAGACCCACCTCATTCAATAACATACATCTTATCTAGGTTGGCAACACCTCACATAAACACATCGCTATCACTCCCCACAGCACGTAGGAACAGGGGGAGAAAGCAGGGAAAAACCAGTCGTTAAGATAACCACCGCAGTCGACCGCACAGTGAGTTCCAGTGAGCACGAAAACTGCGAGTAGCTGTTGTACGGAAGACAATCAGATAAGTAGTTAGCCTAAAATTTTATAGTTTAACCATAGTTTACAACCATATAATCTCTCTAAAGTACAATTTACGGATAGCTATCACCATTTAGCATTTCACCTAACATATATACTGCATTTAGCATACACTGACAGTTGCAGTACCAATACTGCAACTAAATAATTGTACATATTGTAAATATTTTCACCTGTATTTCAAACATAGATTTTGTAGCCTAAGTGTAATGGATCTGATGATGATCGCTTGACGATCGAAACTGGTCATCCTAGTGTTTTATTAATCTCATGTAATTTATTTCAGGATTAGGGCATAACCCATCTCTTTTGGGTAAATTCGTGTTGACCGACTGAAAAGCACTAAACTCTTGTTTACTAAGGCAACACTGAAAATATGGCTTCAAACACCACAATCCTCTGGTGTGTCGGCTAAGATGACGATGTAATCATCAAATCCCAGAGTTGAAATTATTTCTCCTATGTTAGTAGATTTAAATATTGCAGCTTTGGAGGGAAAAAGTAAACAAATTACCATTTATAAAGGGGTACATACACCCTAAACACGAACACCTCACCGAACTTCTCGTGGCAATGACGTAAAGGTCTGTCCACACTCGTGAGTTTTTATGATCGTCAAAAAGGCATGCCTCATAGCGTAAGGTGTGAGGCAAGTGACGAACACGTTGCTGCATGGGTTACGTTTCAAAACTCACGAGCTAAAAATACAGTGAATCCCCTCATATCCGAACCCCGGAAATCCGAAATCCCGGGTAATCCGAACGAGGATCTTTCGACAATTTTAAGTTTGAAAAAATACACGCAAAAGAAAAGAAACTTATTTAGTCATAAAACAATCATATACTCTGCATTATGACCGCATTTTATATAATTAGTTGAAAAATTAACAAGAAGTAGCCTACAGTTAGCATAGTGTAAACGTGCCTACATAGACTACTTCTCCCATTCAGGATTGAGAAACGGAAACGTTGGTTATTATTATTGTGTAGGTAATCACTTTGCTAAAACAATGAAATAGCAATAGAAACACACAAAATATCACTTAATCTTTCACTTGAAATCAGTTATCTTCAATATTGTAGAAGTGACGAAAACCTTCCCGCGGAGGCAATTGCGCGCCAGCGTCGCACGAAGATGACATCGTTTGGAATGGCTGCTGCGTGTTGTTCTACGAAGCGCAATGCAATGTCAACAGCAGATGCAGCTTCAGTATAAGTCACATTGTCTGCCGAAGTTTCTTCTTCCTCACTGTCATTAGCTACATTGCCGTCATGTTGACTTTGGACGAGACTCACTATTTCATGTTTGCTGTTTGCGCCAAACCAGCCTGCCTCGCTCAATGTAGGCTACATTCCTATAGCGTAACGAGGGCTGGTCATTATGTTGTGGATATCTTTCGGCTAATCCGAACAAATTGAAATCCGAACAGGCTACAGCCCCAATTAATTCGAATTTGAGGGGTTATACTGTAGTAACAAATAGTCTCAAAACTCACGACAATAAACTAGTAGCTGAATGAACATTATAATAATAGTCTCAAAACGCACGACTCCGGAAAGCACACTGCCCTTCAATCCATGTTTGTCCACCCAGTTTTAGAATGGGATTTCGTTTGTATTGTACAGACGTCACAGTGATGCACGTTATCAGACAAATTCTATGCCCACCCAAGTACACGACCACGATGTCGCAAAGCCCCTAAAAGAATCAACAACATCTTGATGAGAGAGGTGCCAATTTCAAGAGGGCAAGCAGTTCTGGCTGGCTCTAACAATGGATCTTTTCCCAATGAACTGGCTTGGTCATGGCTACCTATAACCTTTTAGGTGGCTATGGCTTGGTTCGTGAGTTTTGAGACTGGTCCAGGTACAGAAACCGGTTAGAACCTACTTTTACTAACCCTCATCTTGAAATTCGTGAATTTTGAGACTCATGTGTTTTAAGACTCGTGAGTTTTGAGATGACACGGCTGCATGCAGCAGAGTTGAACGAGGGAGAGGACCGTAGCGCACGTATTGTTGAAAGCCGAACCGCACGGTTCGGGGATTTCGTGCCTCTCGCCTTGCATTTTGTATAATTTCAGCCAATATTGTGCACGCTATGTCAGCCACCACGGAGGAAACTATACAATTTATCAAGGATTACAGAAAGCATGCTATTCTGTGGGACGTATCCTCGAAGTTGTACACGAATAAAACAGTACGAAATGACTCATTGAGTGTTTTGGCTGAAAAGTACAAGTTGAATATTCAGGGGGTAAAGAACAAAATAAAAAGTTTGAGATCTTACTTAAAAAAAAAAAAGGTACAATTTCCGATATGCTTTGCTTAGATACTTTGAACAGATAAAAAATAGAAACAAATGAATCACATGTGGCGTAAAACCTAAGCGTGAATGCCAGCCTAAATTCTGGGGATATTGTTTCACGGAAATGTGTGTTCTTTTTCTCAATTCTATTCTCAATCATGCTCAACAAAAATTCAAAGTTGGCTTTGGAAATCCTAGTGAAGTTCCTGAACAGCATATTATCCGCACGCACTTCTTTTTTAAGATCCCGTAATCCCGTTTTTTATTTAATCCTTCATCCGCACTAATCGCTGCTTTCTGGTTTTCTTCTTTTTTGCAGCCTTTATTACTAAATAAGTGGCAGTTATCACAACAAGTGATCTCGCGTCCGCAGCATCAATCGCGAATGCTGCAAAGAAACTGATGCATGAATGTGGACAGGTATTGCTTGCGTTTCAGGCATGCCGTAAGAGGAATGTTGAAGGCAGGGGCGTATATAGAGTTTTATTTCGGGGGGTGCCCAACCAAGGGTTAGGGGGCAAGGTATAGGCCCAAAGAATAGGGGGTCCGGGGTTCTCCCCGGGAAACTTTTGTATAATTTGGTGCAAAATGATGAGTGTTAAGGCTATCTGGCATCACTTTTTCAACCAATTTGTTGTGATATTTTATGTTCGGTTAACGCCAAACACAACTAAAACCATTTTATGACACTTTTTAGCCTATTTTCAATTTTGAAAAAATAGGCTTATGAGTTCACCTTTTGTCCGTGTGTGTGTGTGTGTGTGAGAGAGAGAGAGGTGTGTATGTGTGTCCCCCCCTAATAAAATCTAAACGGCTGGAGAGATTTCAATGAAACTCGGTAAATTCATAGCACTATTCCCGGCGACCTCGACCGTGCCCTTCAAATTTTGTTACGTCTCACCAATCCAACATGGCGGCTGTGCGAAATATTTCACTAGCATTCAATATCTCCGAAACTATTACCGATATCGCCCTGAAATTGTGTACGGTAATAAAGGGCACTACTAGAAGTTCACCTATGAGACTTTCAAAAACCTGGTGACTACAAAACTAACATGGCGGTCAAGCGAAGTTGAGACTCTTAAATAGACTTTTCTCGCGATTTAACTATCCAAACGTAATGAAATTGGTACAGAAAATGTGTATACACATTGTAATGCACTGGAGTCTAATTTAGTTCAATTGTTTACATAACCTCAAAATGGCGGCTGTGCGAAATATTTCACTGACATTCTATATCTCCGAAACTATTACAGATATCACCCTGCAATTTTGTACGGTGATTAAGGGTACTGATACAAGTTTACCTATGCATATTTCATAAGCCTGTAAAGTACAAAACGAACATGGCGACCAAGCGAATTTGAAATGTTTTAATAGACTTTTCCCGTGATTTAACTCTCTGAGCGCAGTGAAATGAGGTACAGTAAATGATTTTGCAGATTGTAATGCACTGCCATCTAATTTAATTCAATTGTTTGCATAACCTCAAGATGGCGGCTATGCAAAATTTTAAAATTAAGTTTTTATTTCTTGTGTCGTAATCATGCGATCGAAGTGAAAATTTGAATAATGAACCTAGGCAATAATTGTCCTTGAATGGTACATAACTCTATGGCCTATACATATAACAATCCTAAATGGCGAGCTTCCGAAATATTTAGACGGTTCTCAATATCTGTGAATCTTTTACAGCAACCAAACTGTTTTTTTAATGTTCATAGAGACTATGAACATATGTTCACCTAAAGGACTTTCAGTAACCTGGTGAGCACAAATCCAACATGGCGGCGACACGAAGTATAAATATTTAAATGGACGTTTCTCGCGAATTAACTATCAGAGTGCCGTGAAACTTTGCATGTTAAATGCTTATACAAATGTTGATCCACTGGCATCTAATTTATTTCAATTGTTTGCATAATCACAAGATGGCTGCTGTGCGTAATTTTAAAATCTCGTTTTTACTTCTTGTGTTCTAATCATGCGATTGAAGTTTGAATACCACACGTACACAATAATCTTATTGTAATAGTACAAAAATAAAAATCCAACCTGGCGACCATCTGAAATATTTAAACGGTTCTCAATATCTACGAATCTGTTACAGCAATTAAACTGAAATTTTGTATGTTGATAGAGGCAATTAACATTAGCAGGATATATGAAAATAGGCTGTATAGTTCTTCACGGAACTACTTGTTATTAATGCAATCATCTTGCTCACTTGATAGTATTTACATGGAAAGAATTAATGTTACTGTTTTGATTTACAACTCACACTATAATATAAAGTCAAGGCTTCTTGAAGCATTGCCAAATCGGTTCATAACTTCATCGTCAGTGAGATGTATGTCTCTGTGAATAGATGACAATACTAGACCGTTGAGTCTGTTTTCAGAAGTACAATTTCTTAAGTATGTTTTCAACCAACTCAAACTCTGTTCGGCAGTACCGGTAGCTACAGAGTGAGGTGAATTTGCCAAACGTTTGATAAGGGTATAAAAGTTAGGGAAAAAACTTTTGTCAAACGCTTCAAGGGCACCTGAAGTACAATTTCTTAATTATGTTTTCAACCAACTCAAACTCTGTTCGGCAGTATCGGTAGCTACAGAGTGAGGTGAATTTGCCAAACGTTTGATAAGGGTATAAAAGTTAGGGAAAAACTTTTGTCAAACGCTTCAAGGGCACTTGTTGCTGTTCTTGGTTCGTTCATAAGAGCGAAGGCACTGGAGAGTAATAAGAGGTTATGTTGTTACACATAAGATCAGAGCAAACTGATTGTCACACTGTTTACATCGCTCTACCTTCGCCTTGCTTTGCAACGTTGCCACACGTCACTTAGTAACAATAGTACATGATTATATTGGTCTTTAATGTTATAATTCATAAACAAATAATATAGGCCTTTGTGACAAAAATTTCGGGGGGGGAGCAAGCCCCCCCCCCCCTTTTATACGTCCATGGGAAGGGAAAGAGGAAGGGCACGTTGAGAGGGAAAGGGGAGACGAAAACGCACGAGTGTGGACAAGCCTTAATACTCGTAGATTGGACTTCACACAAATTAGAATTAATTTGCGAAGCTTATGCTCACGCTTGACTTTAGCAACTATAAAGTTCATTAAGCTAACAAAATTACATACACTTCACTGTTCAAGGTATAACATTGCATGCACTGGCACAGTCCTACCTAAACTTCAGTCTTAGGGCATTTGGGTGATCAGCCCTCTATACCCCCCGTGTGGGTGCGGGATAGAATACACCCACGGTATGCCCTGCCTGTCGTAGGAGGCGACTAATAGGGCCGACATGGCCGAATAACTTGCCAGTTTTGATTTGTTCAGACCCCCTGTGGATGGGGAGGGCAGAATTCATCCACGGTATCCCCTGCCTGTCGTAAAAGGCGACTTAGAGGGGGCCTTATAAAGGTCGATTTTGGTTTTCTGGTCCCAGCTCTGGTTTGACCAATAGAAACAAACATGCATGCTGTTAGGGGAAGGGCCACCAGCTTGGCCATCTGGCCAAAAAGCCTAGACGGTATGCCCCATCCCGTCAGGTGGGTGCGCCATGTACCCTACAGTAGTATCCGCCTTACAACGAAGGTCCCTGCATGGCCGAATACTGGAGCTGAATAAATCCTGTGCATGCCGAGGGGGAAGTGCCTGTTCGAGGCACTGGGACCCCGGGCAATATCTGCTATGCCAGGTAGGTATTGCCTTGGCTGGGTGGCGCCCACAGTGATAGCCCCCGTTCGGAGTGGGCAGTATTCGGGGAGGATTTCGTCCGGGATGCCATCAAAGCGATCACGGACACCTGTACAGGGTGGCACCCTTAAAAAGCCGTCTCTGGAGTGTCGAGCTAATCCCAAGGTGTATACGCCTTGGGATGAAGCCTTTAACCAACGATTTGCGACAGACAGATCACCTCGCTACCTGGTAGCTACCAGGACTGACGGGGATGATTTCAAGCTCGTAAAATCGATCATTTTCGCTGACGAAATCGAGGGGAAATTTGGTGATCTTAACGGGATTTCCAAGCTCCGGAACGGGCAGCTCTTGCTGCATACCGTTAGCCGGCAGCAAACCGAAGCGTTGCTGGAATGCACGCAATTCGGCGAAATCCCCGTTAAGATCACAAAGCACGAAACGCTGAATGAGGTCCGTGGAGTTATTTTCCATCGTGACCTCATTTTGAATAGCGATGCTGAACTGTTGCGGGATCTGGGGAAGAGAGGCGTCACAAAGATTAGGCGCATCACCCGAAAGATTGGGGAAAGGAGCGTCGATACCGGCGCTTTTATTCTCCATTTTGAAGGTGATGTTGTACCTAAGCAGGTGAAGGTCACATCGTACAACTGCGATGTGCGACCGTACATCCCTCCACCTATGCGCTGCTACCAGTGCCAGAGATTCGGGCATGTTTCCGCCAGGTGTACTGCGAAGGCCGTATGTAGAGAGTGTGGCAAGGGGACACATGAGGGTGACGAGAGGTGTACGCCTCCCCCGATATGTCCCAACTGCCAAGGAAGTCACTCTCCACGGTCAAAACAGTGCCCTGAATTCATTATGGAAGCCAAGATCCAGGAAATCAGGACTCTTGACAGGCTTTCATATCACGACGCTCGCAAGAGGTACCGTGATATGAATGCCCCCGAATTTCGGGTATCGTTTGCAGCTGCAGCGACGCCCTCAATCACCCCTGCCGTTAAAGTTTCCAGTGCAGTACCCTCGATGTCCTCTTTTAGTACGAGTTTGAAATCTCCCCTCGCTGTACCAGCGAGAACTGTCAGCCCGAAGGAGGTCCCAAAACCTTCTTCGGCCACGGTTAAGAAGGCGCCGGTTTTAACACCTAAACCGGCGAATTCGGAGAAGAAGTCCTCTTCTTCTCCGAAACGGTCGGCGAACAAGTCTTCCCCAGCTAAAGGGGGAAAGAAGACTTTGCCGACCAGGGCTGGTCCTTCTTCCAGCCCACCTAATACGAAAAATATAGGGGAGAAGAGGGAGACGGTTCGTCGCCGTCTCTCTCGTCCTCCTGCTGACGGGGTGGCTACTGTCTCTGCTGGCCTTTCTGCTCCCACTACCACCAAGGGGGAGAAGCCTGCTGAAGCCAAGCCCGTCCGTATGGAGGAACTCCCCTATAGAAGAGAAAATAGATCGGCGGAGGAGAGGGGAACGGTTCAGCGCCGTTTCTCTTCCTCTCCTAAAGGCAGGGCTGCTCACGTATCTGCTGGCCATCCCGCTCCCACCACTACCAGTGGAGCGGTGCCAGCAGGAGCGACCTTGTTTTATAAGGACCCGGCGTCTGTGGGGAAGGGACCATCTACTTCCCCAAACACACGTCGGCGCCGATCCAAGAAGAAATCTCTTCGGGGCGTGTCGGGGACAGACACCCAGTCTTCGGACCGGGAGGAAGTCCCTCGACACCGCTCTCGCTCTTCCCCAAGAGCGAGACTCGTGAGGTCCGACGACGACCGCGCGCAACCCAAGAGAGCGCCCGCTCCATTTTCTTCGTCTTCGGACGGAGATGTGGAGATTGAGGTGTGCTCTCCTGCCCCATCATCTCCAACTAGAGATGGGGAAGGGTGGCAAACGGTCAAGCATAAGTAGAAGACCAACTTCTACTTAAGTCCACACCATGGCACTATTACAATGGAACTGTAATAGCTATTCTGTTCATCTCGCTGAGTTACGACAATTAATATCTTCGTTTTCGGCAACCATTGTCTGTCTTCAGGAATCCAGGTTTCGTCCTGGACATGAGACAACAATGCGTCACTTCAAACTCTTCTCTAGAGACCGGGTGGACGGAGCTGTGGCCGCTGGTGGCGTCTGCACTCTCGTCCACTCTAGCCTCTTTAGTGAAGAGGTGCCGTTGCGTACTCAGCTAGAGGCAGTTGCAGTTCGTACTTCGTTGCCAGTAATGGCAACAGTATGTAACGTGTACATCCCGCCTGATTCTCAGCCGGATTACGACCAGCTGGTGGATCTAGTCTCTCAGCTCCCCCCTCCTTTTCTCCTTCTGGGAGATGTTAATGCCCACAACACCATCTGGGGCTCCGCTACCACTAGCGGTAAAGGGAGAGATTTTGAGAGACTGATCAGGCGGCTGGACCTGTGCCTGTTGAACACAGGGGAACCTACGCACTTCTCTATTGCACACGGTACTTATTCAAGTATCGATATTACCCTGTGCAGTCGTGCGCTGGTTCCCCTGCTACAGTGGGGTGTACACGATGACCTTTGTAATAGTGACCATTTTCCAATTATCGTTACTCTTCCGAACCAGAGAGCCATCGAGTTACCAAGTCGATGGCTTCTCCGTCGGGCTGATTGGCCAACTTTCACGGCACGCGCGGTGTTTGCCGAAGATACCTTTGAGAGTGTCGACGATCATACCATTCACATAACGAATGGTATTTTGGCTGCTGCTGAGGAAACAATACCTTCCTCGTCCGGCAACTCACGCCGGAAGCTTGTCCCTTGGTGGACAGCCGAGATTGCAGCAGCCATTAAAGATCGTCGACGTGCTTTCAAATGCTATCGGAGGCAAAACACTATGGCCAACCTTATCACCTTCAGAAGGATGCGTGCTAGAGCCCGATATCTGATTCGGGAGAGTAAGAAAACGACGTGGGAAAAGTATGTGTCGTCCATGACGGCGCATACTCCTTCATCTCAAGTGTGGACTAAGCTTCGTCGGATCTCCGGACTCCCGACATCACTGTCGATACCCGGAGTGTCCATCAATGGAGACATCATCACGGACCATCTCGCCATTGCCAACAGCATTGGCTCGCACTTCTCCGATGTATCCTGCTCCGGGAGTTACGATCCTACGTTTCTGACTCTGAAGCGGGAGGCAGAGACTCACCCCTTGTCCTTTGCCACTGCTGCTTCGGAGTCCTATAATGTACCATTCTCTGAATGGGAACTGCGCAGTGCGCTTGCACTGTGCAGGGATACGGCTCCTGGACCGGATAACATACATAATCAAATGTTAAAACATCTGTGCGATTCCAGTATAAAAAAACTGTTGATCCTCTTCAATCGTATATGGATTGAAGGGGAGTTTCCTTCTCAATGGCGAGAGGGGATCGTGATACCGATTCCTAAGGCTGGAAAGAATCCCTAGTTTGTAAGCAGCTATAGGCCCATTTGTTTGACAAATGGCCTATGTAAGCTGCTCGAAAAGATGGTGAACCGTCGACTGGTGTGGTTCTTGGAGGATAAAGGTCTCCTGTCTGAGTACCAATGTGGATTTCGCTCTCATAGGTCCACCACTGACCATCTGGTGCGACTTGAGAGCGCCATACAGGAGGCTTTTTTCCGAAAGCAGCACCTAGTCACGGTTTTCTTTGACCTAGAGAAAGCCTACGACACCACATGGCGCTACGGGATCCTTTCCACCCTTCACAAGTGGGGACTCCGTGGTAACTTACCGACTTTTATTGCGAATTTCATGTCCGTCCGACTCTTCCGTGTAAGGGTCGGTAGGACATTATCGCAATATTATACCCAAGAAAATGGAGTTCCTCAGGGTTCAGTGCTGAGTGTCACCTTGTTCGCGATTGCCATTAATGGCATTGTTGCCGCCGCCGGGTCCGCGGTAGTTCCATCGCTGTATGTAGACGATTTAGCTCTGCATTACAGCTCTGGAAGTATGGCAGTCGTGGAACGGCAATTGCAGCTAGCTATCAACCGGGTCGACAGGTGGGCTCACGACCGGGGTTTTCGTTTTTCAGCAGCGAAAACCTCCGTCGTCCATTTTTGTCGGCTACGGAGGCTACATTTACACCCTGAACTACATCTCAGGGATGCTGCGTTGCCGTTGGTTGACACTTATCGCTTCCTGGGGCTCCATTTTGACAGCAAGTTAACGTGGCAGCACCATATACGGCAATTGAAAATGACATGTCTCAGGAAACTGAACATGCTCAGGTTTCTTAGTGGCACTACGTGGGGGGCTGACCGTGCGGTGCTGCTACGGTTCTACCAAGCCCTCGTCCTGTCCCGGCTAGACTATGGTTCTGCGGCATACGGTTCAGCAAGGCCGGCAACCTTGAAAATGCTGGACAGTATCCACCATAGTGGCGTTAGGCTGGCTACCGGTGCCTTCCGGACCAGCCCGATACCCAGCCTACTTGCCGAATCGGGTGTTCCACCTTTAAATTATAGACGCCAACATATGCTTTTAGCATATGCTGCCAATGTGCGTCAAATGCCGCAACACCCGACCTATCAAGCCCTCTTCGGTACCCAAAACCACCAGGGGTACGCCAACCGGCCTCGTGCCACTCGGCCGGTTGGTATTAGACTTGATAGCTCGTGTACTGAAATAGGAGTGGCTGTAGGTCCCTGTATGATCCGGACATCTAGCGAGGTGCCTCCGTGGCAAGTCCCGCGTCCGGAAATTCGGTTAGATCTTCACCAAGGTCCTAAGGTGAACACGGATGCGTCCGTTTACCGGAGGCAGTTCCACAGCATAGTTCACCAATTTCCGGACGCTGGCATTCTATACACGGATGGTTCGAAGGTGGACGAGAAGGTGGGTTGTGCTTACGTTATTGACGGTGCAAATACCAAGATCTCTTTGCCTGAGGCCTGTAGTGTGTTTACTGCGGAGCTCGTTGCCATCTATGAAGCTCTGCAGTTTGCACTACAGGATGCACGAATCCACTTTCTCGTGTGTACCGACTCTTTGAGTTCGTTGCAGTCAATTGCTACAAGTTTCCCGCAACACCCCCTAGTGCAGCGAATCCACGACCTACTAGCCGGGCTGTGCCACGCTGACACTCGAATCACCTTTCTGTGGCTTCCAAGCCACATGGGAATTGCGGGAAATGAGTTAGCGGATCAAGCTGCAAAAGAGGCGGTATCACTACCACCTCGACCAATGGAGGTACCCGCTAGAGATATTCGCTCTCAGTTACGCCTACAAGTTCTGGCTTTTTGGGAGAGTCAGTGGCTAGCTGACCCACTGCCCAGTAAACTGAGAGCGATCAAGGGAACTACTCGCGTGTGGCGGAGCTCCTTCCGGGCCCGGAGAGAGTCCGTCATTTTGTGTAGGCTAAGGATAGGTCATACAAGATCCACCCACTCATACCTAATGAGAAGGGAAGCCCCCCCACTTTGTACCTGTGGAGCCGTATTCACCGTGGCCCACATTTTCACCCAGTGTGTGGATCTTGCTGAGTTACGAAGAAACCTTGGTTTGCAGACGACACTCAAACTTATATTAGCCGATGACGCGGTGGCTGCTGATCGCGTTATCCGCTTTATAAGTGAGAGTGGGTTAGGGCCAGCAATCTAAATTTTCCAGTGAACTTTGACTCAACGACTTGTTCGGTTTTGAATGATAATGTTTTGTTTTTTCCGTAATTTTTGTTTATTTTTATAATTTTTTATTTAATTGTTTGTTTTTTGTTTTATTAATTTTTGGTCTTTTTAAATTTAGATGTCCACCTCAAAATTTTAAATTCAATTCAAAATTTGTATTCTTTAAACTGTGTTAAGAGGGGCAGATGACCTCGTAGTTCCGCCCCTTAAAACAACAATAACTAACTAACTAACTAGCCCTCTATACTGTTCAGAATTACACAATGTCCTTCCATTAACACAATCGGGTAATGTCTGGTTACAGTTACGACGGATGTTTTTAAAGTAAGGGCCGTTTCCTTAAAGCCCGTAGTTAGTGCGCACGCCACAACAAGCGTGCGCGCTACCTCCCGGCATCCTTTGCGAACAAGCAGGCGTCAGTTGCAGCTGTGTAGCTAACCTGTACGCTGAACTGTGCATCTTTACAATGTTCAAGAATATTGATTCGCCCGCCGCGTATGAGGTACGATCTGTGTTACGTGGTTTGAGTGCAAGAAACATGTCGGCTGCAGAGATTCATCGTCAGCTTTGTGAGGTGTATGGTGATAATGCAATGACGGAAGGTAAAGTGCGAAAATGGGTACGCGAGTTCAAAAGTGGCCGTGTGAATGTTCATGACTATGAACGCTCAGGTCGACCATCTGTGATCACAGACTTCCACGTCTTTTCGCAGCTGAAACCTCATCTTGGTGGGAAGCGCTTCGCCGACGATGAAGCAGTGAAAACAGCCGTGAATTCTTGGTTGTCAGAGCAGGCGGCAAACTTTTATGCAGAGGGATTTCAGAACTTAGTTTAGAGGTATGACAAATGCCTAAATAAACAAGGCAACTATGTAGAAAAATAGAAAAATTAATGCGGTTTCAAAATAAAATGTTCGGTTATTAAAAAAAACGGTCTTTACTTAAAAAAACATCCCTCGTACTATCTGTTTTAAGAACACTGCACTTAGTCTTAATGTTGACTGTTGTACGTAATTGTTTTGTGGCACTTCTCACAAATAGGCTACATATACGCAATCTCACGCTAATATCTCATAAATACTCATACAACTAGCAGTATTGTTCATAGTCTGACCTAGCTTCAGAAAATTTGTAGTAACTTACAGTAACTTATAGTTTAGCACTTGCTGATCTGACATCACTGCCTATTACATTCGGCGTGCACTTACTAATCTCTCAAGTTCAAATTTTTACGCGCTCAAATAATACTCCCCACTCGCAAATGCCATGTATACTATGATACTTCTTAAATACTTTGGGGAAACAACCTAACTTGAAATTTCGCCCGGTTGACTTGAAACTCACTTGTAACACGCACTCCTTAGGCTGAGGGACAAAGCTTCCCTCTATAACTTGCAACGAAAATAATGTTTATAAATTCACACTGAATTCGGCTAAGTTAGCCGGAGTAGTACTCTGCTCTCTAGCTGGCTTCGATAAAATTCTTACCTGTAAGATTCTTGCACATTTCGTGCGGCAACTAAGCACGGATAGACAGTGGCGGATCCAAGCCTCGCGGGGCCCTGGGCAATATGATAAGGTGGGGCACACAACAATAGGAAAAAAAAAATCAAATGGAAAATAGTTTTGTAATAATAATAAACTAAAGAATAGTTACAATATTTTTAATACACTACAGTACACTTTTGTAAATAATATGAAAGAAACCTTTAAGTCCCCTTGAAGAAGATTATGTAAACTATAAAATATTAAAATATTACTTTGCGACTTTTTTCACTAAAATCTAAACTTGTTAAACAGTCACGGGAGGTCATAGCTGTACTTTAAAAATACCGTAATATGAATTATAAACAAGTTTGAAAAGTATAATTAATTAATTAAATTTAAAAAAAAATGCATGGTGCGGGGCCCCCCAGACCGCGGGGCCATGGGCGGTCGCCCTCCTCGCCCTCCCCTAGATCCGCCCCTGCGGAGAGACGTGACCTCCTCCGGCTTCTGATACAAAACTCAGTTGAAACTGATCGACTGAATACTATTCTGGACTCGTGACAACAGCACACCAGCTGGCTTCAAACTGTGTCTTAGTAAATCCGGGACCTCGCCCGGCGTTGAAACAGCGCAACGGCTGACTTCGAAGTGAATGTCTCCTCCTTCCTATTTTTGCGCCCAGATTGAAGTTGACAGATGTGTTTCAATTTCAAATTTGAAAGTGGGGTAATTAATGATACGCGATGCTTGATCAAAGTACCTGGCAGGAATGGTAACTCCCCGTGGTCTATCGGTGATTCGTTCGGCAGGCAGAGGCATATTAATCGTGAGAAATAGTCTTCATAATACATTTATCATTATTATTATTCTTCTTTAATCGTATCGGCCAACTAAGGACCACGTTATTTCAACTGGCTTCTCTGGGCTTTGATCTTTGCCCAGTGTTCTTTCATACGTTGCCGGTGTTGCTCTTTTCTTTCTTCCGTCCACATCTTTCCCGTCTTCAACTTCGGTTTTTCCTGAAAACCCTGGTGGTCGTGTAGTTTCTTCCTGAGGGGATTGCGTTCTTGAATATCCCCACAGGTAATTTCCATCTCTTGCAGGTCACTTTCCACCTCTTCGAACCAGGCTGGCTTGGTCTTCTTATTTTTAAAATAGTTAAAGATCCGGTTCGTCAATCGTGTGGGTTTCATTCTAAGCAAGTGGCCATAAAATGCAATCCTCCTTTTCCTCATTACATCAGAGATCTTCTGGACATGAATATACAGCTCATAGTTATGCCGCCGTCTATATTCACCGTTGTCTTTAATCGGGCCAAGAATTTTCCTCAAGATCTTTCTTTCCTTGATCTCCAATTTTTCTATCAGGCCTTTCTTGTTCATGGTGAGGCATTCCGCTGCGTACAGAGCCTCTGGTCGTATGACAGTGCAATAATGCCTAAGTTTTGCGTTCAGGGATATTGACTTTTTGTTGTAAACGTCCTTGGTGAGTTGGTACGCCATTTCCATTTTGTTCATGCGCGAAGTGAAGGTTTCTTTCTCACATACGTTGGGTTCTACCCACTCGCCAAGATATTTAAACTTATCTGTCCGTTTGATTTTCCCCTGGTTTACTTTTAGTTCCCTTGGTGCTGGCTTGATGTTAGTTATGAAGTGTGTTTTCTCCAAAGAGATCTGAAGACCAACTTTTGTTGCCTGTACCTGCAGCTGGTTAATTTGTTTTGTGGCCATATCTAAAGAGTCAGAGAAAATTGCAAGATCATCTGCAAAAGCTAGGCAATCAATAGAAAGGTTCATGTTCTTGTAACCCAGTCGTACTCCATTTTGGACCCCATTGTTCATTTCTTTGTGCCACTCGCGGATGACTTTTTCAAGTGCACAGTTGAAGAGCAGGGGTGAAAGCCCATCTCCCTGCCTAACTCCTGTCTTAATTTCGAAAGAGTCTGAAATTTCTCCTCTGAACTTAACTCTGGAGGTTGTGTTAGCTAAGGTCTGTTGAATGATTGCCCTGGTTTTATTATCCAATCCAAATTCCTTTAGAATTTGAATAAGAGCTATTCTATCAATCGAATCATAGGCCTTCTTGAAGTCGACGAAGGTTACCACAAATTTCTTGTTCCTTTGCTTCAGATAGAAAAGGATGGATTTCAGATTCATAATTTGTTCGGCACATGAGCGCTCTTTCCTGAACCCTCCTTGGTACTCTCCTAATTGCGGATCAAGTTGTTGTTCTGCCCTAATCTGTAGAGCTTTTGAAATAATTTTGTAAGTTATCAGTAGGAGGGAAATGCCGCGGTAGTTGTTAACGTCCGTTTTGTCACCTTTCTTATGCAGGGGATGAATCAAGGCAGAAGTCCAATCACGTGGAAGTCTCTCAGTTTCCCAAATCTCCTTGATAATGTCCGTCAATTTATCAATCATCTTTTCACCAGCATACTTCCACAGTTCGGCGATTATCGAGTCCTCACCTGGTGCCTTGTTGTTCTTAAGTGACTGGATAATCTGTGTGATTTCTTCTTTCGTTGGAGGGGATGAATCTGGGTGGACTTGTATGTTGTCTTCAAATGAGAAAGTGGAGTTTGGAGTCTCACAATTAAGGAGGGATTCAAAGTATTTCGCTAGAATCTGGCAATTTTCTCTTTCACTGTAAGCTAGTCTCCCATTTGAGTCTTTGAACTGTAGACTCGGAGGATTGTATTTGCTTAGATTGCGTTTGAAGGTTCTGTAGAAGTCCCTTGTGTTGTTCCTCTGAAAGTCTAGCTCAATTTGAGTTAGTTGGCTCTTGTTCTAGGCACGTTTTACATTGCGGATGATTTTTGCAGCGCGTTGTCTCTCGTTCACGAAGTTTTCCCAATTATCTTGGTTCTTTCCCGAGTTCCATTTCTGCCAGGCAAGTTGTCTTTGCTTTACCACTGAATCACATGCATTATTCCACCACGCATGCTTCTTTGACTTCGTCAGTGGAACTGTCTCCTGTGCTGTTGTGACCAAGGCCTGTTGTAGTTCATCCCAGTTTTCGGGATTCAAAGACTCTAGTTTTTGAGTAAATTCAGGGCACAGTCGTAGTTTTTCAGTATCAAATCGATTGATCTTTTTTAAGACGGCCTTTCTGGTGTTTCTCGGAATCAGTTTAACTTTGATTTTGGATAGATAGTGATCCGAATCTAGATTGGCATTTCTTAGAACCTTCACATTCTGTATTTCTCTCTGAGCTTTACGTGCAATTGCGACGTGATCAATTTGAAATTCGCCGAGATTTGGATTCGGAGAGGTCCAAGTCTTCTGTTTTCTGGGAAGGTGTTTGAACGCTGTGGATTTTATAACAAGATTGAAAGCCTTACATAGTTCTACGAGCCTCTCACCATTGCGATTTGTTCTCTGGTGAGCTGGATAGTTTCCAATAATGTTTTGGAACTTTCTTTCCTTACCCAGCTGTGCATTGAAATCTCCAAGAAGCATAATCGTGTGTTTGTCTGGAATCTTACAGAGAACATCTTCAAGGTCTTCCCAGAATCTATCCGTTCCTTCCGGGTCTCTCTTATTCGCTTGATTGATTGGCGCATGGACATTCACAACAGTATAAACTTTGTTTGTGCTCCGGAAGGAGAGAGTTGAAACTCGACTGCTAGGCGAGTTGAAGCCAATGATTGAATCCAAAATCTTCCTACTGACGATGA
Organism: Meconema thalassinum; assembly: GCA_946902985.2. Lineage (NCBI taxonomy): Eukaryota > Metazoa > Arthropoda > Insecta > Orthoptera > Tettigoniidae > Meconema > Meconema thalassinum. Next base: position 124,160,406 of record OX336395.1, read on the forward strand.
ATCCTGTGCCAAGGTTGGGAACTGTTTTTATTACACGTATACCAGTTTTACCTTTAAAAATTCTGTAGCCTTCTGACTCAAAGGCTTGTTCATCTGTGAATCTCGTTTCTTGAATTGCTGCAATCAGGATTTGATGTTGGGATAAGGAATCAGTTAGTTGTTTCAATTTACCAATCTTCCGAAGGGAATTCGTGTTAAAGGTAGCAAAGAAATTCCGGCGTTTGTGTTGGATCTTTCCTGGAGTCTCCGATACCTCCAAGCATGTCGGCGCAGGCTCCCCAGATTCCGAAGACCTGCATGCTTCGCTCAAGGCGAAGGTGGATTGGTTACCACCTGGGGTAGTAGCTTTTGCTGAACTTTCCTCCATGCTTTGAACAGTTGAAAAACTGTAGTTTGGGATCAGTGATGTTTCACACCGACCAGGGTACTACCAAGGTTGTGAGCCTTGGAGCCCCCAGCACTGATCGGCTCGCCGACCCAGTTTCCCGCTGGGATTGGTTACCCAACCTTCCACTGAGTTGCTCGACTTAACAGGGGCACCTCTTGTAGGTTATGTGCTGGAGTTGGAGTGAAAGAGGCTAGTTGGATTCTCTTGCTGAATCCAATATGTTATAGTTGCAGTTGACAGGCAACGACGCATTTCACTCCCATTTGCCCAGAGCCACAAGGACTCTTCCCAGGTTAATTCCTGGGACCCATTATTATTATTATTATTATTATTATTATTATTATTATTATTACTATTATTATTATTATTACATCCTGGGGTGCTAATGCTCAAGTCCTGAGATCCACTGCTCTTGCACTTTCTTATTCCGTCGCTGAATATTGTTGCTCAACTTGGCTTAACAGTGCTCACATTGGACTAGTAGACACCCAGCTGAACCAGGCAATGCGTATCATTACAGGGTGCATCCGACCTACTAACACACACTGGCTTCACACCCTAAGCCACATACCACCTCCATCCCTAAGAAGATCACAGTCACTGCTTAACTTATGGAAGAAAATAGAAAACAGTCCTCAACTCCCTATTCATTCTGATATAGCAGCTTCTCCAACCAAACGACTGAAATCAAGACACCCTTCTTGGCGTACTGCAATGATTCTACAGGACACCTCCTTTAATGTATCGGACGCCTGGAAAGAACAATGGCATCTGCAATCCTCGTTACCAAACCATCACATCATTAAGAACCCCTGCAAGTGCCCTGATGGATTTTCCCTTCCTAGACGACAGTGGAGGACGCTAAACCGTATTAGGACCGGCCAAGGTAGATGTGGAGCCACTCTCTTCAAATGGGGATGGAAGGCATCACCTCAATGCGACTGCGGAGAAGAGGAACAGACAGTGGACCACATTACATTCGAGTGTCCTTTACGTGCATATAGAGGCTCTATAGAAGACTTACACTGTGTCTCAAGCGAAGCCCTTCTCTGGCTCTCAAATTTAAACATAGAATTCTAGTTATGAACTTGAGATGGTAGTTGTACTGTATATATTGTATATAATATTGTATTCATCATACGTTAAATAAATAATTATTATTATTACCACCAATTTTGCTCTTATAATTTATTTTGTGATTTTTAGTTCTTTCCCCAAATTTCTAGTTGGAATCACGAGATAATCAGCTGTGGCGTCACGAGGGCCGTGGCTAGTATTTTTTTTTCTCACTTGTGGCGGACTGTTTTCTCCCTCTAGTTTCTCTTCCCGCTCGGGCGCCTGGTAATCCTTGATAGCCCGAGGTTGTATTTTCGTGGATCCCTCGTTCATGTGGCTTGCCGGATGTAGCTGCAGTGTCTTCCTTTGTAAACGGATTAGCAACTCTCGCCTTGCTGTCGCCTAGTGTTTCGACCAACGAGCTAGAGAAAGGTACCTCTAGCTCGTTGGTTTCGACACATTCTCCAACATTTCTCTTGTCTATGGCAAGTAATTCCTGTAGAAGGCTATTCAATATGAAAAATAATGCAGTTTCATATAGCTAGAGCCCTGCGTGGATAAACAAAACGTTATCCTCATCCGCCCCGCATCCGCACGACTAGTATCCGTATCCGCCCCGCATCCGCACGACTATTATCCGTATCCGCCCCGCATCCGCACGACTAGTATCCGTATCCGCCCCGCATCCGCACGACTATTATCCGTATCCGCCCCGCATCCGCACGACTAGTATCCCTATCCGCCCCGCATCCGCACGACTAGTATCCGTATCCGCCCCGCATCCGCACGACTAGTATCCGTATCCGCCCCGCATCCGCACGACTAGTATCCGTATCCGCCCCGCATTCGCACGACTAGTATCCGTATCCGCCCCGCATCCGCACGACTAGTATCCGTATCCGCCCCGCATCCGCACGACTAGTATCCGTATCCGCGCCGCATTCGCACGACTAGTATCCGTATCCGCCCCGCATCCGCACGACTAGTATCCGTATCCGCCCCGCATCCGCACGACTAGTATCCGTATCCGCCCCGCATCCGCATGACTAGTATCCGTATCCGCCCCGCATCCGCACGACTAGTATCCGTATCCGCCCCGCATCCGCATGACTAGTATCCGTATCCGCCCCGCATCCGCACGACTAGTATCCGTATCCGCGCCGCATTCGCACGACTAGTATCCGTATCCGCCCCGCATCCGCACGACTAGTATCCGTATCCGCCCCGCATTCGCACGACTAGTATCCGTATCCGCCCCGCATCCGCACGACTAGTATCCGTATCCGCCCCGCATCCGCACGACTAGTATCCGTATCCGCCCCGCATCCGCACGACTAGTATCCGTATCCGCCCCGCATCCGCACGACTAGTATCCGTATCCGCCCCGCATCCGTACGATTAGTATCTGTATCCGCCCCGCATCCGCACGACTAGTATCCGTATCCGCCCCGCATCCGCACGACTAGTATCCGTATCCGCCCCGCATCCGCACGACTAGTATCCGTATCCGCGCCGCATTCGCACGACTAGTATCCGTATCCGCCCCGCATCCGCACGACTAGTATCCGTATCCGCCCCGCATCCGCACGACTAGTATCTGTATCCGCCCCGCATCCGTACGATTAGTATCTGTATCCGCCCCGCATCCGCACGACTAGTATCTGTATCCGCCCCGCATCCGCACGACTAGTATCTGTATCCGCCCCGCATCCGTACGATTAGTATCTGTATCCGCCCCGCATCCGCACGACTAGTATCCGTATCCGCGCCGCATTCGCACGACTAGTATCCGTATCCGCCCCGCATCCGCACGACTAGTATCTGTATCCGCCCCGCATCCGCACGACTAGTATCTGTATCCGCCCCGCATCCGTACGATTAGTATCTGTATCCGCCCCGCATCCGCACGACTAGTATCCGTATCCGCCCCGCATCCGCACGACTAGTATCTGTATCCGCCCCGCATCCGCATGACTAGTATCCGTATCCGCCCCGCATCCGCACGACTAGTATCTGTATCCGCCCCGCATCCGTACGATTAGTATCTGTATCCGCCCCGCATCCGCACGACTAGTATCTGTATCCGCCCCGCATCCGCACGACTAGTATCTGTATCCGCCCCGCATCCGTACGATTAGTATCTGTATCCGCCCCGCATCCGCACGACTAGTATCCGTATCCGCCCCGCATCCGCACGACTAGTATCCGTATCCGCCCCGCATCCGCACGACTAGTATCCGTATCCGCCCCGCATCCGCACGACTAGTATCCGTATCCGCCCCGCATCCGCATGACTAGTATCTGTATCCGCCCCGCATCCGCACGACTAGTATCCGTATCCGCATCCGCATGACTAGTATCTGTATCCGCCCCGCATCCGTACGATTAGTATCCGTATCCACCCGGCATCCGCACGGCTAGTATCTGTATCCGCCTTGCATCCGCACGACTAGTATCCGTATCCGCCCCGCATCCGCATGACTAGTATCCGTATCCGCCCCGCATCCGCACGACTAGTATCTGTATCCGCCTTGCATCCGCACGACTAGTATCCGTATCCGCCCCGCATCCGCATGACTAGTATCCGTATCCGCCCCGCATCCGCACGACTAGTATCTGTATCCGCCTTGCATCCGCACGACTAGTATCCGTATCCGCCCCGCATCCGCATGACTAGTATCCGTATCCGCCCCGCATCCGCACGACTAGTATCTGTATCCGCCTTGCATCCGCATGACTAGTATCCGTATCCGCCCCGCATCCGCACGACTAGTATCCGTATCCGCGCCGCATTCGCACGACTAGTATCCGTATCCGCCCCGCATCCGCACGACTAGTATCCGTATCCGCCCCGCATCCGCACGACTAGTATCTGTATCCGCCCCGCATCCGTACGATTAGTATCTGTATCCGCCCCGCATCCGCACGACTAGTATCCGTATCCGCCCCGCATCCGCACGACTAGTATCCGTATCCGCCCCGCATCCGCACGACTAGTATCCGTATCCGCCCCGCATCCGCACGACTAGTATCCGTATCCGCCCCGCATCCGCATGACTAGTATCTGTATCCGCCCCGCATCCGCATGACTAGTATCTGTATCCGCCCCGCATCCGCACGACTAGTATCCGTATCCGCCCCGCATCCGCATGACTAGTATCCGTATCCGCCCCGCATCCGCATGACTAGTATCTGTATCCGCCCCGCATCCGCACGACTAGTATCCGTATCCGCATCCGCACGACTAGTATCTGTATCCGCCCCGCATCCGCACGACTGTTATCCGCATCCGCCCCGCAACCGCATGACTGTTATCCGCATCCGCATGACTTTTATCCAAATCCGCTGATATTTCAATATTATTTTTAATTTATTAGATAAAGCATAAAGTGTTAAACCAACAATTTTAGACATTTGAAGCGAAAGTCGTTCGTGACAATTTGCTTCATTGCAAGGAACTTCAAGTTGGATGACACTTCTCGTTTCTTGACCTCCGCTTTAGACAAAAAACTGGCTATACTTTTTTGGCTACTTCTGCACTTGTGCCTCAGTTAGTTTGATGTGCCTGGTTTGTGTCTTAAGTATGAATACACTTTTTTACAGGTAAAACATCACTATATCGTTCACCTTTTCGTTTCCATTGAAAACGTAACCAAATGTCTGCCATATCGTTGACTTGAGCTTTGTTTCACGCACTATTGAATATTCACCTTGTTTTATTTTAATAGATAGTTTATCCATGTTGGTGAAATTATGTTTTTACTCCCGGTCGCGGTAACATTAACTAATAATAAGTGAACTTCTCTTTACACTTGGGGAAAGAGATTGACATTTGGCCGGAAATTCCAAGTCAGTCATCATCCATCTGCTTCTTGACCCATCCATGTTCGCTTAGTTGATGTCATAAGTCTCTCCGTTGAAATATCACAGTCAGCGTCTTTCAGTGCCAAGTTGGAAATAAATCTACAGATACACATGGAACCAGATCTTCCAGGATAGCTTCGACGGCGAAGTAGCTGATTTGAGGAATGTTAATGATGTCACCGCGATGAACTAACAAGCTTATTGACAGCATTATATCTCGTACGTGTAGTAATAATGGCAGTGAGAATTTATGAGATATCAAGACCATCTACTACAAACATACGGTACTTAATAAAATCTAGTTGAAAGCATATGAGTAAAATAATCTCCATGTGTAAAAGTGCAGTACGTGCCTGAATATTTCGTACGCAATAAGCTATAGGAGTGTTCCTCTTTTTTAGATTGGCTTATCAAATATGTAATATTATCGTAAGTTCCACATTGTAATCTAAAAACTATCCGCAAATGTACTCGAAACATTATCCACAGCGTATCCGCTATCCGCACAGCCATGCAAACTATATCTGCGTGGCGAAAAATTTTGCGGATATCCGCGGAGGGCTTTACATATAGCCTACTAGGCATATATTAGGGTCGAAATGAATAGTCCACGGTAGTCTTCACATGGTCCTAATGTGGCCTTTTAGTCACTGGACTGGAAAAGGTTCAATAGAATATGTGTGCTTATAATTATGTTCGTACTAGTTCAGGATACCCCTATTAACGGTCCCGCTGAGTGTGAAGTACGAGCTCAGATTCGTTTTATAACTGCGTTTGAAATTCAAAGTGTATATGGAGAACACACTGTGAGCGAAGGAATGCTAATTCAGTGGGGTAGGGCATATATAGAAGGCTGTGCTAATATCCATGATAAGTTGTGACAGTCAAAATTCTTGAATGTAAGGGGCTAAATTTTTGGTTAATAAGGGTAAAAATTCGTGAATGAATTTGAAAAATTGTTGAGTGAAACTGATTTTTTCACACTGCTTTATTAAGTTAGGTAGGTTGGTTTCTTAGTTATATATTATCGTATGGCCTCGGGTGCCTGTTGCAAGCTTTGTTAATTGACACCCAGAGGGTAGCTTGCATGCCGAATTTCGTCGTTCCCTTGAACGCTATGAAAGTCAAGGAGGTTAGATATCTAAACTCCTTGACATTATAGCGCTTTCAAGTAGAGAATGGAGGAACTTTGTGTTGGCGGAAAATCCCGAGATTAATTTTGCCATTCAACACGGCCTACTGAATTCAAATGGGTTCTTTAACATGCCAACAACGTATGACATGAGTGTCGTGATTTTTGTCGCCTTTCAAAAAATCACTTACCATGGTCAGGAGCGAACCTGCAATCTTGGGGTTGGTAGTCCGACACTATAACCACTCACCCACCGTGGCAAGCGGTTTCTTAGTTTAGGGGCTGCGACAACGCGGTCATGTAGCCTCGTGTACTTTGGGTGTGTGTAGAATCTGTCTGATAACCGATGTTAATTTTGATGGCTGTGTTAGTGTGTGTTATCTGTTTTTAATTGAAGTAAGGACTGCAGACTATAATATCAAGTAGTTCCTACTTTCGCCACCAAATGCTACCGTGTGTGAAATTGGCTACTCTAGATGCCATCGCAACCAGCGCCTGGTGACGAACGTTGGAACTTAGGAGCATTAATCAAACATAACCTACAAATTTGGCTTCACACAAGTTTAGTTAGTGGGTTCTTTTAAATGCCATAAATCTATAATATGGGCCCGCCGGCTTTACTTTCCCTCCGAAGGAAGGCATACTGATTGATTTTTAACGCTCTTAAAAATCCGACGACTTCGGCCGGATATGAGCCCGCGACTTTGGGCATAGAAGCTCAGCATGCTACCAACTACGCCACCGAAGCCGCCTTATTATGTTACAATATGTCAGTAAAAATTAGTTATATATAGGCTTGCCATAGGTCCCGGTTTGACCGGGACAGTCCCGGTATTTTCCTCTCGTCCCGGTGTCCCGCCCGGTTTTATCAATGTCCCGGAAAGCGGCTGTGAGATGTAAAAAGTAATGAATTTATTTGTTTAAGAATCTTTTATGAATCGGTTACTTTTCAACAATCAACATCGTTGACTATCGCACACAGCGTCAAAGAGGTCAGAAGTATTCAAACCAATGACACAAAACAATAGGACAAATCTCATTTTATTAGAGTGTTCCAATTAGCTATTCATATTTCTTGTTCTAATTATAAGCTTGTGTCTACCGACATGTATACCCCTAAGTTTTGAATAATAATTGAAAATTATGGAAGAGATGATGAGGAGTTTGGAAGAGAGTTCCAAAGAGGCTGGACTGCGTGTAGCAGCCATTATGAAAGAAAATACAGAGGCTTTGGAAAAGAAACTTAAAGAAAATTCTGATAAACTTAAAGAAAGTTTAAATGATAAACTTAAGGAAAATTGAATTGCCATCTCATTGCTCTCTTTCTTTACTCTGACTTCTAGGTTGATCATGTCTTCACCAACTTTCATAAGACCATGTTCTATCCTATCAGCTAAGCTTTGGGATCTTAGATCGGCATCGCGAAATTTATCGTCCATTAAACTTGCTTTAAGTTTATTTTCTAAAGAATCAGAATTTTCTTTAAGTTTATTTTCTAAAGACTCAGAATTTTCTTTAAGTTTATTTTCTAAAGAATCAGAATTTTCTTTAAGTTTTTCATCTAAACTTTCTTTCAAGTTATCTTTTAACCTGCTTTCTAACAAATCGGAATTTTCCTCAAGTTTCCTTTCCAAAGCCTCAGTATTTTCTTTCATAATGGCTGCTACACGCAGTCCAGCCTCTTTTGAACTCTCCTCCAAACTCCTCATCATCCTCATCATTTCTTCCATAATTTCAATTATTATTCAAAACTTAGGGGTATACAATATTGGCAAACACAAGCTTATAACTAGAACAAGAAATATGAATAGCTAATTGGAACACTCTAATAAAATGAGATTTGTCCTAATGTCGACGTGATGGAAAAACAAAATTCTCTACTTTTACGAATTACATTTACCACAATATCACAAGAAAAATGTGCAAGTTCTCAAATATCCTCCACCTGGATTCTAATAATGCGTATGTCCAGTCATCGAACGTTTACTACTGAATTTACTTGACGCCCTAATGGTTAAGCCATTATCAAAAATAATCAAACCCATTCTAATTATTAACCCAGTTAAATTTTTAATTTTCCCCACTAATTGGGTTTCCTACTAATTTATTCATCCAAACCAGACATCTCTCAACTCCCAAAATATCTATATAAAAATTATCACAATTTAAATCGGCATGCGATTGACCGTGTCTAACTCGAGCCCCACGTTCGAAGCCATTTCTCTCTCTATCTTATTTTATGTGCCCGTTTAGACCGGAGTCCGCACGACCACATATGCATTTTACCAAGAATCAGTCAGCACGAGAGTCAAAATATCCCGGGGCGCCAGATGGGTTAAAGCTAATCGCAAAAACGACATCAAATGAAAAAAATGCTTTACTGATCTTTGGCTCAATGCAACAATAAGGATAGAAGGAGATTCAACTGGGCATAACACATCATGTAAAATTATCTCATTTTATTCTGAAGTTAAAATTGACTGCAAAATAAGATACTCCAAGCAGCATCATTCACGTGTGGCGACCCACATTACTATTTACACAATGTACAGAAATTTTCCAACACATTGGACAATTATCTTTGGAAACACAAGTCTGATTATCAGTCCTGTAGACTGTGTTCCAAAACTATATCCATTATTTATGATTAAATCCAGTTCAAATTTAATTGTCTTTACTGGAAATACCGTAGTTCACTGATTGAATTTTTACATAATATTAACACTCGTAGAATAATTGTTCATAGAATTTTAACTTTCACTTATTTTTCCAGTTTCAAAAAAATATTGTCAAAAAATATTATTATCTTTGATTCAACACAAATTATGTACACATATTAATAACAACTTCTGAAAAGTATTTGACCTTTGAGCATAGCATCGAAGAACTGTGCGAAGCACAACAAAATTAATTGTTCTTCTGACATTAAACGTTTCGAGAAGTGACTCGATTATGAACTTCAAGTTCCTAACAAAATATATGATTTCTGAATCATTAACTTGATCAATAAATTGTTGGACCATTCAACTATTCGATTCTCCACTTGGAATCATCATTAAGAAAAATATTTATATTTGTGGCCATTTTAGTAACTTTCACAACTTGCAATTCTTCGACAGAATGCGGAAATAAGAATTGTAGCTTCATAATAAATTCATTTAGTTCATGGCACTATGATTGAAAACATCCTTCAAATTATTCGTGGTTATAGAATTATTTTTACTTGGCAGTGGCCCATTCTATTATTTGTGTAAGAACACAACATTCTAACAACAACGGCAAAGGTCTTCCTCTGAAGAAGAATAAAATACTATCATGACAAATCCGGGTTCTAGCAAAATCAAAGTTTAAATGGAATCCGTAAACAAGGTTGAAAATAAGAACTGATGGTTTTTAAGAAATAACCTTCGGGTCATTCATACGACGCAATGTGTAGTTCCAATACTCCTTCTTTAACACTGAGTCATCGAACCTGCTATTTGATTGATGCTCAAATAAAAACCTCCTCATTCCTGCGACTTAAACATGCGCACCTGGGAATGGCATTTCAACTACTCCACACACATAAATTTTCTTCCCAAAATTTATACAATAAATCAAGCCTCTGCTTGTTATCAACACTGGAAGATTAATAAACTTACAAGTTTATTTTATTTTACCATTCAGTTCAACCCGTGAATTTACCATACTTATGATAATCTTTAATTCACTTTCGAATGTGTATTTACGTCATGATTTTATATAAATACAAAAATATCCTAATTGATACAAATATCATTTGCTTCCCGTTTCATGCCTCTCCGTGTTATCTGAAAAATATACTTTGCTCATTGCAAATATTAACTGTTCAACCAGAACTGTAATGTTGGTTGAATGCGGGCTTGCGCTAACCACTCTCCTTCGGAAAATCACCTGTTCCAAACTAGAAATGATTAAACTACTTCATAGGCTCTCTCTCAATAAATGTGATTATTAGAAAATATAAGATCCAAGAATTATTTAGAAAAATTATGAAAATTATTATTAGTGGATTATTATTATTATTATTATTATTATTTTACATGTGTTTAATTTATTATTTCATTATGTGAGAATCCACATGTTTGATACTTCGAATATGGATAAAATATCCATCTCTCAACAAAAATAATTATTAACTTTTACAGTTACATCGGCTGATTACCGTGATTTTCGAAAAATATGAAATATTCAAATAAATGCTCGTTCTGCTCGGTCATCGATCCTAAACTGTTCTGAGTGCTGAAAATACTCAGAATAACTCTAATATGTCTTGCGTAAATCATTGCAAGATTTAAATACGAAGAAAAATAAATGTGTTGGTCATCTGCAGAAAATGAGTTTGTTCCAATTAGCTAGGCATAGTATAAAGTCAAAAGTGGCTTACATTTCTTGATGGTCTTGAAGCGTAGTGAACCTGGTCTGTACCAGATTTATCCAGATACATGCCCTATCGGACACGCACGTCTAATCCTTGTATCGGCCGCCATTATATACCCACAATCTGTCTAACACGACATAGTGGAGATATTTCTTGAAGTTTGAAGTAACTGCTGATCCATTTTAATGTTGACTTCTATTAAAGCCATAGCATTTCGCTTAAATGGGGTCAGATCTAAGTGATCTATTCTCAAATATGTCAGTTGTAACATAACTCACGGTAATCTTTTCAGTACAAGAAAACACTGACAGTCTAAACCAATCAACGGCTGTTCTGAAGATCGTTCCCTGGGCATGGCTTATCACCATCTATCATGCGCGAAGCAACATATAGTTTCCCTTTGTCGGCTAATGAACAACACCGTGATAGACTGGCCTTCAATATACTGAAAGATCGGAGTGGTTATCAAGTTACAATTATGAAACTGACTAAATTGGACTAAAATATCCAAGTATTGAATGATTATTACTGGACTGTGACAAAGTACATTCTAGACAAAGTCTAGCATATGTCCATGTAGAAATAAAATATTTCACCAGTGTCCGTAGAAAAATGACAATCACCTTAGTGATTCTCTCTTGCCAGAAACTTACTAAGTTCCACTTGTAGCGCAGCACTTTTGTGACTATCACAATTTGAAGATAACTTCTGCGTAGATCCGGCAACCATGTGCCTTGGCTCAGCGTAGTAGCACCTTGCTATGCAAGAGCTTGGTTCGAAGTGAGCTGATGTTGCTTGGGCCGGCCGGCTTTTATTCAAAACGGTCAGGGTCACGCTGCATCACGCTGAAATCTAGAAATCCTCATATCTCTGGTATCCCTGGTCCGATTTACTTGATACTAAGTGCATTCTCTTTCATTTGGCCGTGCCAGTAATCTGATCCAAGTCTCAAGTATCTACTCCATGGCTAACTATTTAATCAACAAATAGTCTCGACCTCTGCTATTACTCGCTACGTCACTTGACATGCTCCTGGCTGCATATTCTTTCCATTTCCTTCTGGAAGTAATGGAGCGCGATATTCAAATATCTCAACTTTCAAAAGCGGCTGTAGCCTTTCCCTTGATATCTAGGTGTCTGAATCTTGGAATACCCATTCCTAGAGTTGGGCACAGTACGAATCTCCAGATTGTTGGCCTCAAACAAAAGTGGTGTATGACGAAGAGAATATCGCAAAGGAAATGAAGAAAAACCCTGTGAATTCTATGACTGTAACCAATGAAGGTCCCCTCTGTTATGCCAGGTATTTTTCCAGCTATCACAGCATAGTTCATCTAATCGCATGGATTCATCGTTTCTGTAAGAATTGTCTTAGACGTGAGAGGATCTCGAAAGAAAATCTGCAAGTTGAAGAGTTAGAAAGGGCTGAAATTAGACTCATTTCTATAATTCAACGAGAAAGCTTCCACGGATTAGTTGATAAACGTCTATCTTCACTACATCCATTCCTGGAAGATGGTGTTCTCAGGGTTAAAACGAGACTACTACTGCGAGAAGATTTGAAGCAATTCAGGTTCCCAATGATTCTCCCGGCGAACCATGTCATCACCTCTCGCTTGATTATGGATGAGCACGTGAAAGAAAATCACATTGGAGTACAACTTCTTCTTAATCATCTGAGATAACGCTTCTGGATCATCGGGGGAAGGAGGACAGTTAGAAAAATTATAAGAAAGTGTGTCAAGTGCCGGAGGCATGATGGACAACATACCGAAATCGCTGAGGCCCCTCCGCCCCTGGACCGCATATGAGAAGCCTGTGTATTTGAAGTGATAGGAGTGCACTTGGCAGGCCCGGTGTTCCTGAGGGATGAAAGTAAAGCTTGGATTGTAGTTTTCACATGTGCGGTGTATCACGCTGTTCATCTCGAAATGGTTACTTCTCTCTCTCCACAGAGGCGTTTGTGCAAGCGTTCCGGCGGCTTGTAGCAAGAAGAGGACGCCCCGCTGTGATTTACTCAGACAATGGTACAAATTTCACGGGTACAGATAACGCGTTTCAAAGTGTTGATTGGGAGAATATTTCCAAACACTATTCGGTTGAACGTATCACTTGGAGATTTAATCCCCCTATTGCTCCTTGGTGGGGAGGCTTCTGGGAAAGGTTAATACGTCTAATTAAACAGCTTCTGAAACGAGTTTTGGGTAAAGTCTGTCTAACTTACCAAGAAATGCTTACCCTTCTCTGCAGTATACAAGCCACCATAAATGCAAGACCGCTAACATATCTTACCGATAGATGTGAAGGTATAAGTCCACTCGCCCCTGCCTGCTTTCTACAAGGCATTAAGACAACTGGAGTTCCAGAATGTGATGCATCGGATGCTATAACCTTGAATCAAAGAAATCGTCATCTTCTGAACCTAAGAATGGCATTGAAGAAAAGATTCCAGCAGGAATATCTGGGACTTTCGGCACTCGATAAAGCGAGTTGTAAACCAACTCTTTTGTTCAAGAGAGGTGACATTGTCCTAGTTGGATCAGATGGCACGATTGGCCCCTTGGAAAAATTGTGGACTTGTTCCCTGGAACTGATGGTAATACAAGACTTGCAAGGGTTGTTACATCTAAAGGAGAACTCTTAGCGACTCTACCCACTAGAAGTACCTGATGAAGACAGCACACCTTTGAGGACTGGCTTGAATAAGAAAACAGCTACTGCTTTAGGAGAGCCGACTGGAACTGGTGTTCAACCCCCTAAGACCACACGTTCGGGTAGAACTGTCAATGTTCCTGCCTGCAAGATATGTGGAGTAGTTGAGGATGTCTTTCCTCAACGGTGGGAGGATGTGACAGACAGTTGGCAACAGTTATTTTTGTTTTTTGTGAGAAAAGAAGGACAAGGAACAGTGCATCCAAGATGGATTCTTTTGAGTGTTATTTGTAATGTGTGTGTATTTTCTTGTAAATAAATATCTTTCATTTCCCCAAATAAGTACGAAGTGACGTTTCTGTTCGTAACAATTATGTTATGAGTTTCCTGAAATGTTAAGAAGTATTCTTTATGAATTTGTAGCAGGATGCTTAACCCTCAACTGGTATCATATAGTTTTGTAACGCAACTGGTATCATATAGTTTTGTAACGTAACTGGTATCATGGTGTCTGTCAGACGCCCGATGCTTTCTATTAAATTATACAATCCCTTTGTAATATGTTTGTTGTTTATTGAACTCGTTTCCTTCAAACGTGCGTTTTAAAGTACATTACATCAACACTTTGAAGAAAAAGCCACAAACCCAGAAGAATATGCGAAATTATTAAAATTATGTTTAAAAAAATTGCACTCATCTATTTTTCTCAAAAATCGAGGAAAAGTATTTCTTATGATTATTTCTATGCTGTCTCAGGCTTCTATAAGGACCCTGATATAACAACTATCGCAGCGATCTGAATGCCCATCATTTAAAATCATCTTCACCGGTTTCTGTATCCTCCCGTCCATTATCCATATCTATTGGTTCAATATCAATATCATATGCTTCCTGCTTTGAACCCGTGTCATTATTACTTTCAATGTCATAATCTGGATCATTATCACTATCGTACACGTCATGGTCATCCAGCACTTCATTAATCATCTCTTCTAAATCTGTTTCAAAGTTAGGTTGATTTGCTCTCAAAACTCGCCGAGATGAGTTTCGTTGAGAATTGTCTGCTCTGGTTGTTGAGATGGACCTGGTTGTGGCTCCATAATGAAGTAATTAATTACAAAGCAATGCTAAAAAAGATAATGTTACTGTATATTACACCAGCCTTATCACAATAAACACAGAATAATGAAACAACATTGTTCACGAACAATAGTCACTTAACTGGTATCATACGTCTGTGGGACGGAGCGGCGACTTGACTACGAATTTACTGAAGTTCAGGTGGAGTGAGTGGCGTTTGACGTTTACCGCAATGAAGGAACATTCCAACTGAAAGGTACACCAAGGGAGAGAGCATTAGCGTCACGGAAGGAGAAGGAATGGTATTGAGAAACATTTGCAGCCGTCTCACAGACGTATGATGCCAGTTGAGGGTTTAATTATCGAAAGTTGTGCTTGAGCTGGGTACCGAAGAGGCTAACGGAGGTGTACAAAACCAAGCGCATAGGCAGTGCTTTGTACGATTTCCTTGAGCGGTGTAGTAATGAATGTGATAAATTCCTAAGCCGAATTGTCACCAGAAACGAAACATAAGTGGCCTGTGTTACGACGGAATCACAAAAGCAATCCATGGAATGGAGACACTCAACATCACTCGGGAGTGAAGTTCAAACAATTTGAGCTTGTAAAATCGTGTGCACTGTGCTCTGGGATAGGCAAGGTACGTTGCTGTGGATATCTTGCACTGGGTGACACAATACATGTCGAAACTTATTGTGAGACATTACACAAACTCAATCGTGCAATCCAAAACAACTGGCGTGACATGCTTTACTTCACGACAATACCCGCTGGGTGAAAGCTACGTTTTTATAGACAGTGGGTTTAATAAGACTCCCACGGTGTGAGAACTTATTCCCAAATACTCAGTACAAGAAGTACCTTTTCATTTTAGAAATCTAGCTGAAGTAGCTACAAATAAATCAAGAAGATCTTTTGAAGGCAGATTTTGCATCACATAGCAATTTCACACTGTCTATAGAATCAGGTTAAAACATTTAAAACTTAGTGAAAACCATTGAAGTAGTACTTAGCTCATTTTGAAGAACGATGATGATCTGGATGACGGTTGACGTTAAGTTTAGGACATGGCGTCCTGATTTTAAAAAAATCTCAAGTAGACAGGAGACAAGCCTGAAGTAGGCTCCAACTGTATGGCTTGACGACTGACCCAAAAGTGAGAGCAGCTCGACGAAGCACGGAGGTACCAAGGAGGGAAGGGGGTGGGGAAAAAACAAAGGAACATACATATGAAATACCAACTTTAGAAATAAAACTAAAAGTAATCTTCAAGGAGTTGATAGTAGGCGTCAATAGCGAAGCCTGGTGGAAGGGATTGTTGTAGAAGTCCTCTTGAGCATGGAGATGTTAGCTGAAGAGAGCGGCGACATCTTGTGGCGGGGTTAAGAAGGAAGTCCTCTTGAGTTTTGAGATATTGATGAACTTCAGCAGTTAGCTGCTAGATGCCGCTAGGTTGATCAGGAAGTTATATCTACAACAAACTTACAAAGAAAGTAAGCAAGGTGCTTAAATAAAAGAAAAAGTAAGAAATCACTGTTGGTGTTTGCGAAAAAGGAAGGAATGAATTAAAGCAAAGGGCAGCAAAAGCTACCTCTATCTTACCGTGTATTCCAAAGAATACACCACCCGCCTTCACACGGCTAATCGAATCCGTCATTTGGCTGGGTTCAATTTGATCATCCTCCATGTAGTCCTAACCTGGTGCCTAGTGACTAACACTTGTTCCTGCACTTGAAAAAGCATTTAGTTATGTCAGGGCAACGACAACCTAAAAACGACCGTGCTGCAGTAGCTGGCACAGCAGGTAGCAGATTTCTATGAGGAAAGAAACTGGGTTCACAGTATGATAAGTGCTTTAATAAGCATGGAATTATATTGAGAAGTAGTTTAAGGTACAGGCTTAGGCCTACATGTAAAAATAAAATGGTTTTAAAAATTCAATTTCTTTTCATATACTGTATGTCAAAACTGTACTTACTTATACACACCTCGTACATTTTAATGCAACTTGTAAAACTGCAGAAACATGTATACTCTCTTCCTAATCCCATGCCAGCATCTTGTAGTGTGTCATTTGAAAACCCAATTATAACTTGTCTGTTCTAGATTCTACTATTCAGAACTTTGAAGTGTTCTCCCGAGGGCCTTCCTGGATAACCTTTCGTTGGTCACCACTCAAGGCCTGGCATACAATACCCATATACAAAATATGCTACAGAGTTCTACCGGGGTATGAGCTAGGCCTATCTAGCCATTGGAATCATGCAATAGAACAAGGCTATACATACTCCCCTTGCAAAATCTGGCCTGAATTCATATGTATGCGTATAGATAAGGCCTTGTCTCCAAACAGATTGTATGAAATTGAGGTAAGTTTCTTTTATTTATTACTATCTCAAAACAATTTTACACTTGGTAAAGTCTCATAAGAAGCTGAAGAGCAAGTCTGATGATGGATGCTAATATGTTTCCAAAATGTTCATCGTGTAAATATAATGCAATTTTAATGAAATTATAAAACATAAGATAAAACAAGTAGTTCCGTGACGAACTAAAGAGCCTACTTTTGTTAAAATTTAAGAGTCATGCCAATGATTAATCTATATGGACCCATCCAGAATAATGACGAAATTAAGTTGGCAATATCGAAATTTCTAATTAGTTCGAAATATACCTGGTACAATGTAGCCCAATAGAGCACTTCAGTTGGCAGCCCAGGTGACTGATATATTCTTAGTTCCATCTCTTAAGGTACAGAATACAAAATTTGGTTAATGTCCAATGGATAGCATGGACGTTACATGCAGTTGGACATTGGATCTAGCAGCGTGCGTAAAATCATTTTGGCAACAATGTCATGCATGTGTTGGTCAAAAATAATCTGAAATATTATGATCGCTTGTTGTGCCAGTTTTGGATGAAATTCATTTTTAGTATAGAAGTTGCATGCATTTTAAAATTGGACCTATCAGCAGGCTTAGAATAATGTTGGCAGCACTGATGTATATTAGTTACTCCAAATTAATCTAGAATGGCAGGTACTATTCGTGTGCAAAGTTTAGAGCTATTGACTTGCATACTTTCTGATATATTTATATTAGGGTAATAAAATAGAGACAGCATTTATTAACAGTTGGCAGCCCTGGTTGCTCTTGAGAATACGCATAGTCATATCTGGTATGATACACAAAGCACATACGAAATTTGGTTGAATTTGATAGTATAGAAGTTACATGTATTTTAAAATTGGTCCTATCAGCAGGCGTAGAATAACGTTGGTAGCACTGACGTATATTAGTTACTCCAAATTAATCTAGAAAGTCAGGTACTATACGTGTGCATAGTTTAAAGCTGTCGGCTTGCATACTTTGTGATATATTGGTATTTGGATAAAAACAATAATAGAGAGAGCATTTATTAACAGTCGGTAGCCCTGGTGGCTCTTACGAATACGCTCAGTCATATTTGTTTATGTACACATAGTACATACGAAATTTGGTTGAAATCCAATTGATTGTGTAGAAGTTATATGCATTTAAAAATTGGACCTGTCAGCAGGCTTAGAATCATTTTGCCAACTCTGCCATGTATGGCCTCCTGAAAATTAAACTGAAATATTACTAACAATAATGTGGAATTTTCGGCTTATGCCGTGTTTCATTTAATCAAACTCGACGCGTTTCGAAAGAAACCATGTCTTTCTTCATCAGGAATAAACGGAAATAAGACTAAATTGTTGCTAAGAGAGAGCAACAAAGAAACTAAAAGGTGCCCTAAGATGGACGCCATTTTACCCCCATGTTAGGGACAACGAAAAGCAGCAGTGTATTACTTTCTGAGAGTTCTGATAATAGGTAGCCAGGACTCACTGAGGTTGTAGCCGGTGTCGCGGTTGAAATTATTTGGATGTTCACGTATTTCAACCGCCTCCCTGATGATTCTGGGACGATATTTCTTTATACGGGCAAGAACATGACATCATGGCCAGGTGTTAAAGCATGATCAGCAACAGCTGATTTATCAGGTTGAATGAGCCTGATACATCTATTATGTTCGTTAATGCGAGTGCCCGATATAAGCCTTGCCACAAGTACAGGCAACTCTGTAGATAACCGGCTGTTGCAATTTAGGCAAACTGTCCTTAGTTGGTCGCAGGAGTTGCCTAATCTAAACAGAAGCTCCAAATACAGTCCGTATGTTGTACCTACGTAGGATTTTAACAATTCGACTTCGAGAACGATATGCACTCGCATTAAGGAACATAATAGATGTATCAGGTTCATTCAACCTGATAAATCAGTTGTTGCTGATCATGCTTTAACACCTGGCCATGGTGTCATGTTCCAAAGAGTGGATGTTTTTGCCCGTATAAAGCAATATCGTCCCAGAATCATCAGGGAGGCGGTTGAAATACGTAAACACCCAAATAATTTCAATCTCGACACCGGCTACAAAATCAGTGAGTCCTGGCTACCTATTATCAGAACCAGCCGCGGCTCGTGGCGTTGGAGTCGGGGAAGGCTCAGCACGTAGTGTCAAAATGCGGGTATAACGCATTTCTTACCCACATACACGGCTGCAGGATTTTAAATTTCACGGTGAAAGCTGGGGGAGCTCGGAACAGACTTCTTGTTGACAAACAGATTGGCTAACAGATTGGCACCATTATATTATTTTATGAAGCATTTTTTCCTAATTAAAATGAATTTACTTACCTAGTTTCGAAATACGGGAAGAAGCAATGCATTCGTTTTCTAATTTAACCTAGTCCCCATTCTAATTAGTCCCGATCAGAGAAGTCTGTTTCACGGTTGTACACTACCAAACAATCGCATTTTACTTAGAAAGCAGCGTGCCTACCAGCTAGAACTGTAAGGGAATTGATCTGGAACATAGGCCGAAAGTGTACCCGATCTTGAGGGATAAATGGAAACAAACACAATTGTAGATATTAAGAACAATGAAGCTACTTGCTATTACTTTATATAAACACATGACCTACCTTAATTCATAGGTTTGTAAGTGAAGTCTGCCCTCCTCTCCTTTTGCGCTGCAAAGTGGTCAATGACAAGCTCATTGAAGTTCGGTGACTCCAACAACTCCTTCTCTGTGGAACACATTGCAAGTGCACAGAGTCGGCCTTCTTTCATTGTGTTACGTAAAAATGTTTTCACTCGTTTTAGGGTAGAGAAACACCGCTCCGCCTCTCCTGTGGTCATTGGAATGGTCACTATGATCTGTAGGAGTTTAACGCTTTCGGGCAAAGCTCCCGCCAAGTTGTTTTCGTAAAGAAAGTTCAACAAGGTCAACGCACCTGATGCCTTTGCAAAGTCAGGTCGGCTGTATAGCACATTCAGCTCATGGCGCAGCTCTGTAGAGTTTAACCTAAATAAGTCGACTGCTATTTTCAGTTCTTTTTCAGGGAAAACAATGCGATGTTTAGGGAACAATGACGGCTCAAACAACTTGGCAATTGTCAGGTGGTCACTAAACAGATCACTGATCTGCGTCATAATGATATCACAGACTTCTCTCGCACACGCACTCCGCGAGTCAGTGAAACACGCACGTTTTATGGACGGTCCCTCCCCCTCACAGAGTTGATCAGTATCAAGTGAAGACCTAGCCCACTGAATGCTTGAAACAAAGTCAGACACATACGTCATTGTTTTCACTGCATCAACATTCTTTTGTTGAAGTTGATTGAATAAAATGTCACAATGAGGAATGACTTTGTTAAAAAACTCCAACCAAAAAAGGAAATCGTCTTCTTGTAGGAAACCCTTTATTCCCATAGCCTTATTAACTGTCTTATAGTCATTTGTAACATCGTCAATAATTTTGACCAGGCACTGCACTATTTCATCTTTGTATTTGTGCACAGTGGTCACGCAACGGGATTTGAAATTCCATCTGATGGACTGAGGACAGCTAGGAATTCGCTTTTTTTTACAATCTCATCAAAAACAGCTGTTCGTTTGGGAGACTGCGAAAAGAAGGTGGAAATCCCTTCCAAGTTACTGAAAAATAGTCGCACATGCTTATTCCCAGTTACACAACGTTCAACAATTAAATTTAACTGGTGTGCGTAACAATGAATGAAGTGGGCGTTCTGATATTTCTCTTTAACTCTAACTTGAACCCCACTCCTTTGACCACTCATGACTGAAGCACCATCATAACCTTGAGCAATGAGTTTTTCAGGGGTCTCACTTACTTTCATTTTCACCAGCTCACTAAATATAGCTTCAGTGACACCTTCTGCACTATGGTCTTTTGGCTGAACGAAACTGATGAATCTTTCGTTTATTTTTCCCATTAACTCGTATCGCATTCTCAAGACCAGCTGTGATAGAGAGGCTCAGTCTGTGGTTGCATCAACTTCGATTGCTACATAATTAGTCTGTGACAGTTCAGTTCTAATCAAATGAAGGCAAACTTCGTAAATCGAGTCCAACAATTCATTTTGAATAGTTTTTGAGAGACCTAGGAAAACTCGATTATCGGTCTTTTCTATGCGTTGCTTTAAAACACTGTCGAGTTCTGACATTAGACTAACTAACCCGCGAAAAATTCCTGGATTTTTGGAATTGTCTGTTTCGTCATGTCCCAGCAAGGCGAGCTCGAACTTACCGCAAAACTTGATGCAATCTATGAGCTTGCCTAATATATACCGGTTCTTCGATACATTTTCATTATATTTCTTTACATTCAAGCGGTAAGCACTGTCTAACTGGCACCTTATGTCCGCTTTCCCTAACATGGCAAACTCAATAAAGCCATTTAGGTGATTTTCACTGGAGTTATGTTTTTTAACTTTGGCATGAAAATTCTTCAAGTCCGTAATACCTGTCTCAGTCCATCATTTGAATTGGTATCAAGGCAGGTGAAACAAAAGAAGGCATTTTTTTACCTCGCAACCACACAACCATTCTGCTGCATCGTACAATGCTCTATTAAAATTTCTAACATAACCCCCCTGGATTTACATTGTTTCTGAGTTGGAGAGATTGTAAGATCTGGTTTAGGTGCGCCAAGGCCTTTCACAATGAGCCTAGTTTTGTGGTCAAGAATTTTTCCCGATACGCTACTAACTGAATCCATTGTCTTGTAGACATACACTTACCACTACTGTAGCCCGTAACACGCAAATTAAGACTTGCCACTGACACTCAACAAAATTAATGAACTTGTAAGTTACACCAACGATTTTCACGCGCGAACACTTGTTTACAATAATT
This sequence comes from Meconema thalassinum, assembly GCA_946902985.2. Classification (NCBI taxonomy): domain Eukaryota; kingdom Metazoa; phylum Arthropoda; class Insecta; order Orthoptera; family Tettigoniidae; genus Meconema; species Meconema thalassinum. The sequence goes on from OX336395.1 coordinate 124,182,218, forward strand.
ACACAGCATGCATGAACAGCGGCAGATTTTAAACAGAATACTTCCGTTAAGTCTCGGTAGATGGTTCTGCTACCTCTCGCCACCTCATGGTGCTATCTGGCGGAAGTATTTTAGTTATTATACTTCAAGGAATGCCATTTGAGTTCTCAATAATGAATATCACTTATTAGTCGTCTAACTGTTTCTGGTAACTTGTCAAGTAATAATCCTTCGGAAATTAAAAGAGGGAAAGGATAAACTTTCTCGAGAGTGGTATGAGTCTTCTAGAACAAATTTCAATGCATTCCACTGAATAGAAACATCCTGTCGGCGTTGGCAAGCCTGGGTTAGGCTGTAGCCGCTTGAGCCATTAGCGATACAATGTAAACGAATGGAGCTTTCCTAACCACGCCCCCCAACCCTGTTACATGGGAAGGAATGGCACAGTTAAGGCGCAGCCTAACGGCGCTACTACCCATCATAAGAACATGCATGCGGCGTGGTGGCTCAGCGGTCTAGCTGTATGCCTCTCACCAAGGCGGTCCGCGTTCGATTCCCGGTCAATGCATGTGAGATTTTCGAAGTGAAATGCCATGTCCTGTGGTTCGGATTCCACGTAAAAAGGAGGTCCCGTGGCTCATGATCTACAGATTAACGGTCACGTTAAACTACAAGCTTTTTTTTTATAAGAACATGCTTTTATCAACAGTTCCAAATATATTGACTCGTGACTGAATGGATTAGTGAAATTTATAAATGTTTCTAATTAATATAAATTATAATAAATTATAAATTCCTCAATTAAATAGGTATATATATAGCATCTTACAGGAGAGGCTCCGCCTAAGAGCCTTTAATGACCAGCTTTTCGTCGTCCCTAACATGGGGCTAATATGGCGTCCATCTTAGGGCACCTGTTTTAGTTTCTTTGTTGCTTTCTCTTAGCAACAATTTAGTCATATTTCCGTTTATTCTTGATGAACAAAGACATGGTTTTTTTTCTAAACACGTCGAGTTTGATTAAATAAAACACGGCATAAGCCCAAAATTCTACATTATGGATAGTATCACGGGCCGTGAAAGTCTATATGATAATATTTGAAATATTACTATCTATTGTGCCCGTTAGACAAGGATTTCGGGGAGCCACCGGTTTCAAATGGCCCTTCCATGATCCTCCTCCAACCGACACACAAGTATGGGGAACGACACATTCATGGTCTGGTTCAGCACAAAAGTCTGCTCTCGGGGGTGTTGGGAATTGGTGAGATTCTACTCTTAACCAGCCCAGAGGAATGCATCGGCATAAAACTAAACAAGAAAGAGGCCAGTCTTAAGTTAATACCCAATGCATTCATTTATTCAAGAACAGATCCCTAGCCTATTATGAGAGGTGTCAAACGGCTAGTCCGTACTAATCTGCCCTGAAATAATGATTAAAAAAAGTCCTAACTGTGAATCTAATTTAAGCCTCTCATAATCCTAAATACAGATAAAGATAAAAAAGTTCTAACTGTGAATCTAATTTAAGCCTCTCATAATCCTAAATACAAAAAATACTAAACGATAGCAAACTAACTAGGAGCCTGACACGTAAAATCAGCCCTAAGCAATAGGGATGTATAGAACTAGCACCGACAGAGCGCACTGTTGTTGTACTGGGTAAGCGCATGGCGCTCTTCATTTGTCTCCTGTGTTCTCATGCCGCTAATATGTACGAATTTAAGTTGTTTAAATTGTTATTTTCGTGACTATGCCGAGCTATTGCAGTGTTCCTCTTTGCAAAAATCAGGGAAGCCCGTTTTCGTTTCACCGATTTCCACAAAATAAAGAAATGAGGAAGAAATGGTCACATGTTATCAGAAGGAAAAATTTCGGTGAGAAAAATCTGACCGAATATATTAAAGTGTGTTTCCATCATTTACAACCCGATGACTTCACGAAAACTGTGTTGGATTAGTGTGACTTACAAAGGGAAATAATTCCTTTTTTGTACCTATAAATTGATTAGACATTTCGATAACCACTGAATTTATGCGTTTGTATCTGAAGGTGAGAGAGCAAGATAAAAACCGGGCGCTGTTCCATCGCTTTTTCCGAGGACCACGAACACAACAAAAAGAATTATTTAGGAAGAGGCCATACACAAGAAAATTGCCCGATTATCACGATAAGCCTACAAAATCGGAATCTGCAGAAATCATCTCCATTGAAGTCGGGAAGAAATCGTCAATATACACGAAGATATGAAAGTAACATTTCTGACTCCCATTTTCAAAAGACATCAATAGGCTACTCGGTCAAATACTTCAAGAATAAATGTCGCAACATTAACAGTCACAAACGTATTATGTTTGGTTTCTTGAAATCAGAATTAATCGTCAACTTCCATCTGGCTGACGGAGAATGTGGTAGCGACTGACTTCTACAGTACATTCTTGAGACATAGTCAGATGAATGGAAACAGTCCGTGGCTCTAAAGCAGGGATTCTCAAACTTTTAAAAAATTGTACCCCCAAGTCCTTTTCCAGAGGTAAGGGAACGATTCTTATTGAGAAATTGGCAAAATCACATAAGAACCAAACGTTGCGATGCATTTTCGAGGTACACATTACCGGTATCAACTTTCTTTGATTATGTTTACCTTAAAACACGACAGTTTCATGTAAGCTATCAACCTTAAAAAAAAAAAAAAAAAAAAAAAACATGAATCGAAGTCTGTAAGCAGGGGGAGCAAGTGAATATTTAAATCTCTGTTTATGATTTAAGTCTTATGGAGATATATTTATCAATATAGGCCTACAATACTCTAGTAATTGTAATCTTTAGGAAAAAGCATGCTGAATCATATTGATTATTTGAATAATAAAGCGTGTTAGAATTTTGTTATTACCGCTGTAGGCCATTAATTCTTCCTTCCTCCCGCTAGTTTTAGTGTCTCTAGTCCGTAGCTCATTTTGCAGCTGTTTAACGCTTAAACACTGAAAATCGTCCATAATATATTAGGAGATATACCTATAGAATTAATTAATAAAGTCTTGGTGTAAAATTAAAGAAGATATAATTTACTTTAGCTTAGAAAACTCGGTCACAATTTATACATTCTTCGCAGCTGACTGGGAGAAACATAAGACGATCGCCTTGCGCTTACCCAGTACTACACGAGCGCTATCTGGCGCGAACTTTCTCCCGCTACATCCCTATTACATCGAAAATAATTACGGGAGGTTGACGACATCGTTGAATTTAAAGCAAAGCAAGACATTTACTTGTTTACAAATACTAGAATTAATTTACATTTACAAGCAAGGGACAAATATCTACGTTACGACGGTGTCATCTCCAACATTTACATTTAACTTTAATTATCTGATCTGATCCTGTCTGAATTTTAAATAAAATAAACGAGAAGCGTTTATTACAAATTGAAAAATCAAAGCTATGCACAATTGTCCTAACAACAAAAATAATTAAACTGTTTACAATCCAAATATTTCCAACATGGAAGCACTCCTATAGTTCGTGCAATTGGCACAGCATGCCTCCACGATTTACCACTCTTTGTGACAAACTGTCATAAGTGTGTGGACATGTGGGTAAAGAAAATAAAAGAATAGCCTGCAACTGCTATGGCAACCATAGAAATTACCATGACTAACATTGCAACCAATATGATGCTGCGTGGACTAGTGTTATTACGTCACTAATTGGCCGTCGTCTAAAATGTCAGAAAAAGTGTCAAAATGTGTATCAGAAATAACGACGATCATCAATTTCTAAGTTCGGTCCACCAAAATATACTAGGTTTTGCATTCACTTGTTATTTAATATCAGGGAATTATTTATGCATGATTTATGATCATAAAAATCCTGTCACTTGATTATTAATTTCCTTTTTATATATTTTTTATACCTCAGAATGTTCTTGTTATTTTTCGGACCATTAAATTCGTCCAGTGTATTCAGGTGTGGTCAATGAATCCATATAAAATATCTCATAACATCAATTTCATAACTTCACAACTTCTTAGACACCCTGTGTCTTTAACAATAACAAGGATTCGTCAATCCAGTAACCATCGGTCAACACGACATATGGGTTCATTGTTGCCAGAAAATATGGGGGTTCGATCCTTCAGAACAACACCTCATAATAACATCTATTACAAGACTACAATTAGTGTAGATCCCTGATTTATACACATTGTGGTAATCAAAAAACAACCAAGTTCAAAATGTCAGCTATCAGCTGTTCCAAGGCAAGTATAATCATGTGTTGAACTCCATAAACAGTGCTCTCATAATAGCACGCAAAAAATCTGATTCTGATGCTAGTATTGTTCATATAATTTATGTGAGACCTCATTTATAATTCATTGTTGAACTAGCGATACTTCGCTTCCAAGTTTTTCACAGTTCATTTGATAATAGTCCACTTAGAATACTTAATAACGAAAGAAAATCTGTATACACAAAGTTCATTTGTTTTACAAAAGCGAATAACGGAATCTGGCTTGCATGTGATGTAACTGAGGAATGTCATCGCCTTCTAGATAAGTTTATACAGTTACATAAGGTTTGCATGGCAGTGTATCCTATCAACTTCCTACAAGATTCTTAGCATTGACCTCGTGTACCAACTGAGAACTCGTTTCATTTGTTACGTGTGGCTCGCATGCAACTGACCGCTTGCCTGCTATAAATGATACGCTTGTTATAACATTATCGCCTGCTCGGCGTGTATAAAACTTTGTGGAATAACTAAATAAATCCACACATCTTCTTAGTAATAAAACCCTACCTAAATTGAGCATTGTGAAACCGATTATAACTAATCTACGGTTCCAACCCTTTACAAAGATTTACTAAATCATTGGTTCACTTACAAGACGCTGCATGTCATGGATTGAAACTCGCTTTGGTATGGTTGGCGATCTCAGAAAATAGCTCATATTACCTCCACATAGCTTATGCTTGTAGATCCATTGTTAATTCCCCACAGCATTTTGGCTTAGCACATCCTCCTTCCTTCAGTAAAGTGGTCGCATTCATCCATAGCCATTATGATTTGGAATAGTGTAGATTCCATGTTATACGATGATGATTTGTGACAGGGGTTTTCACTGATTCTACGTTACACTGTTCAATTATTTCCGCACTGAATTTAAGGTGCGGTTATAAAATTGCCCATGAACTTCCGCAACTGCTACTACAATATCACTTGTGTGATTTGCTCACACGAATACTGGCACTGGCGTATTACAACGCTAAACACGTGGTCACAGTTTATAGTACAAAACTTATTACAGCTCAAATTTTCAATTATGTGAATATTCGTAGCACTTTGTAATGATGTTTTACAGTTATTAAATATTACTGTTTTCTTAAATTACACTCACAAAATGTACTTTACCAATGTACGTGAATTTTCCGCCATGCAGTAGACGAATTAACTTAGTCACGTTTTTATCAATTTTACTAACTGTACGTAAACGAACCCAATACGACTTTCAATACACTTACTAATTCAACTTTAGCAATTCCCACTGCTATTCATGCAGGGATGAGTTACAATTTCTCGACTACTGTCGGATTTCAACGTTACACTTAGCGAAATATAACTAAAAGTATGCGCCTGTCTCCTCGAGACGCACGATAAGAAGTGTGTGTGTGTGTGTGCAGTCGACGGAACTGACGTCGAACCTCGTGTGCCATACAAAATCCACATTTCACTTTTGTGCGATGTAATAAATGTTTTTAATATCACTAGAAATTCGTAAATAATTTATAATAATTTTCAGGGTGTCCAAAACATGTATAAATTTTCTATAAATAGAATTTTGCTCAATTATTATTTCCCGCTGAGTTCAAAGAGTTTACATCCAAGTAGGGTGCATTCAGTGCTGTTCCAATTGTGCTGCGCCTTCTTCAGATCATCTTGGTGTAAATTGCCGAATCGAACATGCACTATCGGGTGCACTGTATATGTGCCAATTTTGGAATAGCTCCCACGGAAACCTTCCAAGATATCCAACAACTAGCAGTAGTGCCCGTCTTCGCCCGGTGGATTTATTTGTTTTATGGATGATAATGAATACTACTACAGAACTGGCACATGATACTTAAACTAACAGAAAAAGAAAATTAAATAACTTTTTGTGGTGGTGGTGGTGGTGGAGGTGGTGGAGGTGGTTGTAGTGGGGTGATAAGTAGTACAGTATAATGGACGTAACATTCAGTTCGTTTTCCCGTAATGATAATAATAAACAGGGAAACGACTATTTTGTAACTACAGCACTGGCACATGTAATTTACAAATATTTTTTTAAATGATTAGAAAGAGTAGTGAGTGAAATAAAAGACACTGCCTAGGGCCTATATCTCATTGGCTGTTAGAAATGTAGAGGCCAAAATAGCGCCGTAGTAAAATAATCAGAACACTTTGGAAAACTTCGGCTGTCCCAAGCCACATAGCTCTCAACGATAAGGTTCGGAATAAATGAAGGTAAATTTGAAAGCACCAACGCTTATTGCAGCTGATAACCTAAGTGTACTGCACCAACACCATTGCACTTATACAGAGGCATAATATTTTCATGATGATAACTTACTATTTTAAGGGGCCTAAGAGATCCTTTTGCACTAATTACTCCCCGTGACTGCAATTTATTAACAGCGCAAGATGCAACTATTTTCGCAATTCTGCACCAGAACACTGGTAGGGGGGGGGGGGGGGCGTGATGCAGCCCGAACTGCCCGTCAACAATAGACTTATTAAAATACTCTTACAGTTACACTACTACGGACATGAATGGTTCTAGGGCCTTAATACGTGGTTTTCAAGTTTATTTTGTCTGTTATTCTAAATGTAGAGAATGGAGAGCATTGTCCAAAATATCAAGTGGACAGTGTTACCAGCAGGGTTTCAAAGTGTATGTAAAATTTGGTGTAATTAGGAGAAACGGTGTAGATTTGTGATAAAGGGCCTAAATGCAGGGAATGGGGCGGTCTGTCCAAAATTAAAAGTAGACAGTGTCACCCGCAGGGTTCCAAAGGGTAAGTATAGAAAATGTGGTTCAGATCGGTGAAACGGTGTAGATTTGTGCCAAAGGATTTAAATGAAGGGATTGGAGTGGTCAGTCGGAAATTTCAAGCATCAGTGTAACGCGTCAGGTTCCAAAGGCTAAGTATGTAATATTTGGTTCAGATAGGTGAAACGGTGTATATTTGTGCCAAAGGGCCTAAATACAGGGAATGGAGTGGTCTGTCCAAAATTTCATGCAGACAGTGTTACTCGCAGGGTTCCAAAGGGTAAGTATACAACTTTTGGTTCAGATAGGTGAAACGGTGTAGATTTGTGCCAAAGGGCCAAAATGCAGGGAATGGAGGGGTCTGTCCGAAATTTCAAGCAGACAGTGTTACTCTCAGGGCTCCGAAGGGTAAGTATACATATTTTGGTTCAGATTGATGAAAAGGTGTAGATTTGTGCCAAAGGGCGTAAATGCAGGGAATGGAGTGGCCTGTCATAATTTTCATGTAGGCAGTGTTACTCGCAGGGTTCCAAAGGGCAAGTATACACATTTTGGTTCAGATCGGTGAAACGGTGTAGATTTGTGCCAAAGGGCCTAAATGCAGGGAATTGAGAGGTCTGTCCAAAATTGCATGCAGACTTTGTTACTCGCAGGGCTCCAAAGGGTAAGTATACAAATTTTGGTTCAGATCGGTGAAACGGTGTAGATTTGTGCCAAAGGGCCTAAATGCAGGGAATGGAGTGGTCTGTCCGAAATTTTATGTAAACAGTGTTACTCCCAGGTTCCCAAAGGGTATGTATACACATTTTGGTTCAGATCGGTGAAAAGGTGTAGATTTGTGCCAAAGAGCCTAAATGCAGGGAATGGACTGGTCTGTCATAAATTTCACGTAAGTGTTACTTACAGGGTTCCAAAGGGTAAGTAAGTTTACAAATTTTGGTTCAGATTGGTCAAACGGTGTACGTATCATTAACCATAACGCCAGCGCTTGCGGATAGAGCAGTTCGGGAGCGCTTGTTCTACCGACTTACTGAACAAAAATCAATCTTTAAGGTTACCTGAGAGGTGTAGCCTAGTACTACATTGCCTAAACTATTCCTCTTGAATCTGGCTATCATATAAAAAATCATTTTTTTCGAATGGGACTGGTAGTGTAGCAGTTCCGCTTAGGCTGGGATGACAAGTGAAACGGTATTTACTTTGCTCCACGTTGAGCGTACAAATGTTGCAGATTTGCTAGCCCTCCCTTTGCCTAAGCTATGTTGTTTTAATGGGCGCCAAGACCTCAATGCAATGTTGAAATCTAAATTTGTATTTAACAACGTCTAGCTCTGGCAGAACACCTTCAAGACTCCATTCACTCAGATCGTGGTATGATTTGATCATTAACCCAACAAACAATTGTATCAGGAGAAGGAATTGGTCTATATCTAATGCTACCTACTGAAAGCAAAGATTGCATTGTAAAAGAAATGAATTTATTATATAAAACAAGAATAGCAAAATTAATAATAATAATAATAAGTTTAAAATTTAAATAGGAGCGTTGTGATTTTAATATTACCGATAGAAAATTACGTGAAAACGGAGTCTGATAAATTATTGATTTTACTCTTATTCCCAAGCTATGAAGTTACTGAAATATGAAATATAAAACCAAGAGAAATGAGAGATTGCTTATTTCTGCGTCATTCGCGCTTACCACTGGAAATTGCCGAAACATTTCCCTCGTACTGGATGATGCTGTGAGCTTCCCACAGTCTCCTGGACGTCGACATCTTCGTCGATATTTGATGAGATTCTGGTAGATTAGATAATTCTATGGTCCGTATATCGGACCCAAACACTCGTACAACCGCACTGGTTAAGTTTTACAAAAGTTAGTCCTCCAATCCACGGAACATCGGAGCGATTCCCGCGTACAACCGTACTCGTTAAATTCTATACAGATCGTCCTCGTTCCACGGAACATCGGAGCGACTCCCGCGTATAACCACACTCGGCAAGAACTACACAGATTGTCCTCGTTCCACGACGCGTCGAACGATATATGCACCTGTCGGCTCCCCCACTCTTCAGCCGACTTCAGCTTACGTGGTCTCCACTGATTGGCTGCACCCCGCTACTTCCCCTCCTCTAGTTCATTACACTCGGCGCGGCGATGATGAAGTCGATTTCCGTTCCAACCATTCGTCTTTCCTGGACGCTGCGACCCAGGATTGCGTCATGCTTCCCGACAAGATTAAGCGTGTACTTGAATTCCCAGTGAGTCACGTCTCTCGATATACCCTAACTGACGAAAACTCCGTAAAATTCCGCAATCACATAATTTTCTATGATATTGTCGTTCGTAATAATTTGCTTGATAGCGTTTTCTAAGACATAGAAAACCTATCTGAATGCTAATAATTTTTATAAAATGCTCCGAAAATACCTTAATAATAATTATAATAAATTAATAATAATAATAAATTAACATGAAAAATTATCTTGGATGAACAATTTGCCGCGTAAATAAATATAGAATGGCTTCCTACTGACTTATGCCAGTTGCATAAAAACCCCTCGAAAAACACGTTACATATTCGCCTCGGATCATCGGATGATTTACCGAGACGACGGTCCATTATCCGATTATCCCAGACACGTTACTAATCCCCATCCAAAATACATATTACATAAATGAAATCACCCTAAATTACAGATATATACACTCATAATTTTTCTTCACGCACTTTGCGTCAAAGTTTGTTGTCACTATGGATTGCACTTTGCAACCAGTCCAATGTTTTACATATAGAATGGTGTTCCACGGATATTTCCGCCTCTCAAATTTCTCTATGTTGGAGAAATAGACATAATTAATGTGTGAGCACTATGTATTTATGATGTCATATCACACGCATTGAAGGTGTTCTGATATATTTATATCACCATAGAACTTCCTAATTTCACCGGAGGTCCCTTCCTTATGGTGAAATTTAATCTCACTTACCACTGAGCACACGATCACACTATTGTGGCAGCGCCTCGTGACCATAATACTTAATCTCTCTTTAAAGTAGATTAAATTAATATTGACTTCTGAAAAAAAAAACAGTAAATGCGCATTACATATAACACCAAATATTTCTGTGCCGTAATCGCCCTGTCTTGTTAAGTTCCCGTTGACCATATTCTACTTAATACTAGTTCTCAACACAGACCAGTTCTCCTCACACAAATGAAACCATTGTACAAATTACCTTTAAATTACTCACTTACAAATCTTACATGGCGAGGCCGTAAACAGAAATCACGTGTGCTGATATGTATGAGTTTCATGAAGGACTGTCTCGCCTTCTGATGGCCCATCTTTTGCCTCGTGGACGCCTTAAGCAAAAATACCCTGTTCAAGCGCTCACCCATCTCTAGGAGGCAAATGGGAATTCACCAGCGCTACCAAATTCTGGCCTTGGTGTATCGAGACATTTTAGTGCTCAAGAGCATCCGACAATCCCGTCATATTTCCCTGTACCTTAAAAACTCTCATTTACTTACATACTACCCCCCTGTGTGACTTCTGATACGCCTGCCTGGAAGACCATCTCCTCCCACGCACCAAATACCACACTTACTCATTTGATAGGCTGGCTCGCCAGCTAAACATCCTCACTTTATGACACATATTTTCGTAGACTATGTATATTATACGTCCCGTATAATCTGTTTCCCTTACTATCCTCCAGCACATATGCTGTTTTTCCAATACGTTTGGAAACTATAAATGGGCCCTCGTAGAGATAAAAGAACTTGGACATGACTTTCTCTAGCTTATTTGACTGTTTCGGCACTCTAGGTAAGACTCTGTCTCCCGGCTCGAATAGGTCAAATTTAGTTTCTTTTTGTTGGCGAATTCTCTTTTGTGCTGACTTAGATAAATTCTGTTTCGCCAACTGGACAATGTAATCCATCCCCGGTTGCTTACCCTCATTTAATCCCAACAAGCGCTAGTTCATTTTGTGGTCTTTTTCCGAAGTGAACTTCGTATGGCGTCAATTTCGTGCTCTCATGCTGGACAGAATTCAGCCAAGTCTCGACCTTGGGAAGATGTCCAACCCAGGCCGCATGCTTGTCATGCACTAGAGTCCGAAAAAGACGAGCCACTTCCCTTAATGGACGCTCTGCAGAATTACCCTGAGGGTACCTTACAGAGGAATGAACGTGTGTTATACCAGCTTCCTGCATACTGGTTCTCCATTTCTTTGCAGTAAACTGTGGTCCACTGTCAGATAGTATCCTGAGAGGAAGGCCAAACTCAGGTACATACTTATTAATGATCAGACGGCTACACGCTAGTCCCGTGGCTTTCCTTAGCGGATATAGCTTGACATACTTACTAAAAGCGTCAATAACTATAAAAATGTACTCGTAGCCGTACTGTCCTTTAACGATCGGGCCAAATAAATCCACACACAGTAGTTCGCCGGGACTACTGGTGAGAACTGCAGATCTCTCCCCCACTAAATATTTAACTGGATATTTACTCCTTTGACAGGTGTCACACTTAGCTAAAATCCTCCTAACGTCCCTTCCCATTTTACTCCAAATGAAGTCACGACCAATTTCATAGAAGACCTTGGCAGCACCAAAGTGTCCTAATTCCCTATGAATGAACCAAATTAGCTCCTCCCGCAAAGTGGCACGAACACATATTGCCCACCGATTATTCCTACATTTCCTTGCAAGAAGCCCATCCTGCATCTTGTACGTGAACCGTCCTACTTTCACATAATCTTCTTCACCTATTTCCAACCTAGCCAGTGGCTCCTTTAACTTAACGTCATCACGTTGCTCCACTAGCATATTTCTCAGTGTCTGTAACGATGCCCTGTTGCTACTGTCCACACATGCACATATTAAAATACCGTCCTCTGCTTTAACCACAGGATAATCCCTACATAAATTAGTGTCCCTCGATAGCATGTCTGCAAGAATGTTATCTTTACCTTTAATATATTTTACTGTGGATTCGTATTCCTGCAGAGCAAGAATCCACCTACTAACTCTGTTAGAACTGAGTTTACAAGTCCTCATATACAGTAATGCATGGTGATCTGTGTGGATCTCAAATTTCCCCCCTACTAAATACATTCTAAATTTCCCTAAACTGAAAACAATACCTAAAAGCTCTAACTCAGTAATCGTGTATCTTTTCTCTGCTGCTGTCAGTCCTCGCGAGGCTAAAGATACAATGCACAGATTACCCTCATCATCTCTCTGACATAATACTCCAGCAATGCCTATATGTGAAGCATCTGTCATAACCACATATTCCTTATCTTTTAACGGATATTTCAGCACTACAGCTTTCTCAAAACCTTCCTTCAGCGCTCTAAAAGCCTGATCATGCTTGGACTCCCATCTCCACCGAGTCCCACTTTTAAGCAATTCCCTGAATGGTTCTACCAACCCAGAGTATTTAAGAACGAACCTCCTGAAAAAGTTGCAAATTCCCAGGTAAGTTTTTAACTGTTTAACATTCTGTGGCACCTCTGCGTTAAGTATCTTATTAACCCTACTTTCTTCTGGTGTTACACCTCTACTCGACACTCTATGACCTAAAAATGTTACTTCTGACTGACAGAATGACGACTTAGACAGCTTCAAAGTGAACCCTGCCTGATCTAACTTCTGAAAAACTATATCTAAATGACGTAGATGCTCCTCAAAACTGCGTGAACTAATTACCATATCATCTATGTAAATGGTTACAAACTCTCCTGTGTCATCCCCTAATGCGATGTTTAAAGCCCTAATTAAAGCTGCTGAACTACTCTTTAACCCATAAGGTGTTCTACAAAATTGATAAAGGTTATATTTATGACTAAAAGCTGTAAATGGTCTATCTTCGTACATAAGTGGCACTTGCCATAAACTGGAACTCAAATCTACACAAGTGAAATACTTCTTCCCCTCAAATGTTTGCATTAATTCCTCTATTGACATAGATTTCAGCTGATCTGAACTAATTCTACTGTTAACCAAACGAGCGTCTAAACAAATACGAACCGTGCCGTCGGTCTTGGGTACCGTGATCAAAGAATTAACATATGGACTGTTAGAGTGCTCAATAATCCCATCTTCAAGCATCTGGTTAATTTGTGCCTCAACTGCACTCTGATAAGCGAAAGGTACAGGATATCTATGTCCTGTGAATACTGACCTATCAATAACGTTCAATGAATGTGTATAGCAATTGGCCATACCAATGCGATCCTCAAAAACTCTCCTATTACACAATAACACATCATAGAGCCGAACACACTGTTCATCCTCTATATTTCCCCCGAAATGCAGCATCACGTAACGAGTCCTTTAGACTACCGTTCGTAATCACACTACCCACAAAACATGGAGAACCCCGCTCTACGGCTGGCGATATCTCATTTAAAGTACAAATCACACCTACAATACTACTCCTCTGAATATGGTCATTGAACGCTACTTCTACTTGAGAATCTCCCCATTTAAATTTCAAACTCCCTACATCATAACATAAGTTACCAGACACTCTACTTAGCCACTCTGAACCCAAGATAACACTGAATACTAAATTTGGAATTACAAGGCAAATCTGCTTCTCTACATGATTATTAATTTTAATGTCTACTAAAACTTGCTTAGAAATTACTTTAGACCTCTTCCCAACAGCTGTGATAACAAAAGTGCTTCTAATTGGCATCTCCTCAAAATTTACTCCAGTTCCTTTCATTTTATCATAAAATGCACTACTTATGCAACTCTTCATACAACCACTATCAATTAAAACATCTGTGTACGCCTCGGACACGTTTAATTTAACTATGGGGTTCTTACTAACCACTTCCTGAATAATACCTTCATCATTTAGTTCATGTAATAATTCATTTCTTACATTTAGGTCATAGGGTTCCTGTATAATTGTATGGACAGGGCATGCTATAGACTGAGATTCTGACCTTACTTCGCAGCCTGGTTCGCGTTTAAAGAACCGCTACAGCTGGCCGTAGTACTACTAACTACTGAACTGGTATGATTGTTCTGGGCTGTGTTGTCATTGTTTGGCTGTATATTACTACCACTAGGCTGTCCTCTTCCTTGACCCCTATTCTGGTTGTAATTATTGTCATTATAATTTCTCCTTGATTTCCCCTGAAATCATTGTTTCTCCCTTGATTTCCCCTGTAATCATTGTTCCTCCCTTGATTTCCCCTGAAATCATTGTTCCTCCCTTGATACTGATTACCATAGACATTTCCTCTGTTCTGATTTAGCTGATTATTATTATTTCTATTTTGAGCGTTGGCCCCTTCGCCACCGTTCCCTTGAACTTCTTGATGCCTGGCTTCATTAGGTCTGTTATTATTATTACCCTGGTTCCTATTGAAATTGTCCTCATAACCCCCTCTCCCTAGTGCATCAAATGTGCTTAACAAATTTTCTACTTGTGATATAGTCTTTACATTCTGGATACAAGCAGCCTCCTTGATCCTATAGGGAAAGTGCCTAAGTAGCAACCTCACCACATCACTTTCCTCCTTCAACCCATCTAGATATTTACACACTAAAACCTGCCCTAAAAAGTATTCGGTCATGGTGGAGCTTCCTTTAGGGTTATATTTACCACACACTACTCCCTCACGATGCTGCGACTGAATAACCTCATTCCAGAACTTTTCACAGAATTTCATTTTAAAGTCATTAATATCAGTAAACTTGTCTCTGTAGACAGCAAACCAATTCCTCGTTTCCCCCACAAACACTTGTTCTAAAATTTCAACTACCTGGCACCACTCAATACTACCATTTTCCAACCTCTCCCCGAATTTATTTTCTATAGTGTTCATGAACTCCATTGGGCACCCCTGTCGATTGCTGAACTTACCCAGTTCTACCTCCCTGTGTGTGCTATTCACAAAAACTGGCCTATTCTGACTATTTTCTTGCCTGATCCTAGCTTTTAATTTTAATTCTAATTCTGCGATTTTCTCCTCAGCCTTCCTCTCAATACTGTTTACTGTTAATTTAATGTTTCCTTCTGATTCTTCTACTTTATCATATAGCTTTGCTTGTTTCTTCAATCTTGCTAATGCTCTCTCTATTACTCTCTCTTAAATCATTTACTTCTGCAACTATTTGTGAGTGGACTTTCTCAATTCTACCCCCCAGCTGTTCCTTAACCTCTTTAGTAGCTACCTGAATTTTGTCAATTTCTCCCCCCCCATTGCTTTTTGACCTGCTGTGTTTCCAGTTGCACTAGTTCTTTTAAATTTTCAGCCTGTGTACTGATTCTAATTTCCAACTCCTCCTGTACTTTTCCTAATTTCTTGTCTACATCTGCAATGATCTCTTTAACCTTCTCTTCCATTACTCCTCTGATTTCTCCTCTAATCTGCTCCATTTTCACACTAATTTCCTTGTTGTTCTTATCTAATTTTGCATTATTCTGTTCTAATTTTTTATTTAAAGCTTCTGTACTTTCTTTATTTATTTTCCCTACTGTTTTGTTCTAATTTTGCATTATTCTGTTCTAATTTTGCATTATTCTGTTCTAATTTTGCATTTAAAGCTTCTGTACTTTCTTTATTTTCACTACTGTTTTGTTCTAATTTTGCATTATTCTGTTCTAATTTTGCATTTAAGGCATCACTACTAACTTTGTTCTGATACATGAACTCGAGAAGTAACGTTTTTAATTCTGGTTGGCCGCCTACACTCCCTGTTTCAGTATCGGGATTTACCTCCGCTACCCCGGTACTACCATCACTCGACATACTGCTCGTATCATCACTCTCCAGTTGATGACCACTACGTAACCTCATCTGTCTTTCTTTCTCATCCCCCATAATGATATACACTGATAAAGACAAATAACCCCCAAAATACAGGCACAGAAATATATACCCTTCTCCTTCCACAAATGTTATTAGGTTTTCAGCCCCAAGTTGTCGGCGACAATTGTAGCACTTTTGCTTAGGCTGGGATGACAAGTGAAACGGTATTTACTTTGCTCCACGTTGAGCGTACAAATGTTGCAGATTTGCTAGCCCCCCCTTTGCCTAAGCTATGTTGTTTTAATGGGCGCCAAGACCTCAATGCAATGTTGAAATCTAAATTTGTATTTAACAACGTCTAGCTCTGGCAGAACACCATCAAGACTCTATTCACTCAGATCGTGGTATGATTTGATCATTAACCCAACAAACAATTGTATCAGGAGAAGGAATTGGTCTATATCTAATGCTACCTACTGAAAGCAAAGATTGCATTGTAAAAGAAATGAATTTATTATATAAAACAAGAATAGCAAAATTAATAATAATAATAAGTTTAAAATTTAAATAGGAGCGTTGTGATTTTAATATTACCGATAGAAAATTACGTGAAAACGGAGTCTAATAAATTATTGATTTTACTCTTATTCCCAAGCTATGATGTTACTGAAATATGAAATATAAAACCAAGAGAAATGAGAGATTGCGTATTTCTGCGTCATTCGCGCTTACCACTGGAAATTGCCGAAACATTTCCCTCGTACTGGATGATGCTGTGAGCTTCCCACAGTCTCCTGGACGTCGACATCTTCGTCGATATTTGATGAGATTCTGGTAGATTAGATAATTCTATGGTCCGTATATCGGACCCAAACACTCGTACAACCGCACTGGTTAAGTTTTACAAAAGTTAGTCCTCCAATCCACGGAACATCGGAGCGATTCCCGCGTACAACCGTACTCGTTAAATTCTATACAGATCGTCCTCGTTCCACGGAACATCGGAGCGACTCCCGCGTATAACCACACTCGGCAAGAACTACACAGATTGTCCTCGTTCCACGGCGCGTCGAACGATATATGCACCTGTCGGCTCCCCCACTCTTCAGCCGACTTCAGCTTACGTGGTCTCCACTGATTGGCTGCACCCCGCTACTTCCCCTCCTCTAGTTCATTACACTCGGCGCGGCGATGATGAAGTCGATTTCCGTTCCAACCATTCGTCTTTCCTGGACGCTGCGACCCAGGATTGCGTCATGCTTCCCGACAAGATTAAGCGTGTACTTGAATTCCCAGTGAGTCACGTCTCTCGATATACCCTAACTGACGAAAACTCCGTAAAATTCCGCAATCACATAATTTTCTATGATATTGTCGTTCGTAATAATTTGCTTGATAGCGTTTTCTAAGACATAGAAAACCTATCTGAATGCTAATAATTTTTATAAAATGCTCCGAAAATACCTTAATAATAATTATAATAAATTAATAATAATAATAAATTAACATGAAAAATTCTCTTGGCTGAACAATTTGCCGCGTAAATAAATATAGAATGGCTTCCTACTGACTTATGCCAGTTGCATAAAAACCCCTCGAAAAACACGTTACAGTAGTTCCAAGGATTAGCGCGTTTAAAGACACAAACACACAAACTCTTCAGCTTTATTATATTAGGATGAGCTCAAATTTCAATCGCGATTTTTCAGCAGTTGGCAGCACTGACATCATTTTCAAATAAGGGATTGAGATATTCAGATATTGAGATATCTTGACTCATACCAAATTTGGTTTCGATTGCTGCAGCCGTTTAGGGGTTGATAGGGACACACACACAGACACACAGAAGGACAGACAGATAGACACATTTGCCCGGATCTACTTTTTCCTCATGTTTGCAAAATGTGTAAAGTCGGCTAAAATCCCTCTTGGCCGCCGAAAGGCGGAGGTAGATTTCACCGGACAAAGAAAAGAACTTCGAAATCACTAAATTTGCTAATTGTTGTATACCGGTGCCTGTGCGAGAAATCGCGCATGTTCAGTAACTACCGCCCGGCTTTACTGTTATGCGAGCTTCTGTAAGTACTGTATGTTTAATTGTTTAAACGCACTTTTTAAACAAGTGGCGATATTTATGAAATCAGAGTGTAATTCGTCACTGTTGCGGGTAATTCTGTTTGAATATTCTTTTCCATGCACAATGGGCTGTGTGCGTCTCATGTGTACAGACTACCCGCCCGGCTCTAGCTTTCTGCGGGATGGACGCGAACAGTTCTGCCAGGGGCTATAGACGTGTTTCTTTGTTTAAACACTCTTTTTAAACAAATAAATATATTATCAATTAATATGATAAAATTGGTCCGGCCAGATCAAACATAAAATGCCAGCGTTACGCATGTCTAGCACATACTGAGAAGGCCATCACAAGACACAATATACAAGTAGTATTGACGTCACGAGTGATGCCAATGTGCTACGGAAGTTAAGCTCCCTTTCATAAAACAAAACCTTACCTTGGCAGTTCAAATAGGTTATGAACATTGGTGAGGTGTGTGTGTACCAACTGACGAACCCAACGGCACACTGGAGCGAAACGCTGACATTTTATGTTTGATCTTGTTCATAACATATTTGGATTGCCAAGGTAAGGTTTTGTTTTATGAAAGGGAGCTTGACTTCCGTAGCACACTGGCATCACTCGTGACGTCAATACTACTTGTATTTTGTGTCTTGTGATGGCCTTCTCAGTATGTGCTAGCCATGCGTATTGGTGAGGTGTGTCTGTACCAACTGACGAGCCCAACGGCACACTGGGGCGAAACGCTGGCATTTTATGTTTGATCTTGTTCATAACATATTTGGATTGCCAAGGTAAGGTTTTGTTTTATGAAAGGGAGCTTGACTTCCGTAGCACACTGGCATCACTCGTGACGTCAATACTACTTGTATTTTGTGTCTTGTGATGGCCTTCTCAGTATGTGCTAGCCATGCGTATTGGTGAGGTGTGTCTGCACCAACTGACGAGCCCAACGGCACACTGGGGCGAAACGCTGGCATTTTATGTTTGATCTGGCCGGACCAATTTTATCATATTAAATGATAATTTATCTGATCAAACGGAAATAACATCATATTCCCATTTGGGAATGTTCATAACCTAAATAAATATATTTCCATCGACTTTTCAGGAAATGCAGAATTTTTCCTGTACTATTGAGACGATTTGGAAGATTTTGGCACAACACGCACCTTCCAACTCCTTCTGGTTCAGGAGCTTGAGTTTTTGTCGGATGAACTTAGCGTATTATATGAAAATGAAAATCCACAGCCTGCTTCCAGTCTCCGACCGGGTCAGGAATGGAATGAATGAAGCCCCCATCTAGCGGCGAGGATATGAACTGTGTCGGCTGCCGAGGCCTGACGCACTCCTCTGGGGCAATGATTAAATGAATGACAGATGAAATGAAATGATAGTGGAGATTGTTGCTAGAATGAAATTTTCACAGGGAAAACTGGAGTACCCGGAGAAAACCCTGTCTGCCTCCGTTTTGTCCAGCACAGATCTCACATGGAGTGAATAGATGCTATTTACCTTGCACTAGCACAACTGCCGACCAGCTGGGCAGGAGTAGGAGATATCGCTATCTTTGTTTCCTCTGAAGAACAACACGGCTGTCAAAACAACATCAAGATTGCTTTGATGGCATCCGTAGTACAGTCAGCAATAATTTGTGATACCTGTCTTCGGCTTAGGCCTAGCTCTTCCCTAAAAGTAACTTCTTCGTCAGCTCATAGTTGTCTCCAGTAATAGATATTCCGTCCACATCTATAAGACGTTTGGACCTCCTGCCAGATATTCCCGTAGAAAGAAAATCAGATATTGAAGAGTTTTTATCGATGGAAGGCTGAAATTGTTCCCAGAAACTTGCCCATGATTCCAGGCCCCGGGCTAAGGTGATAGACGCCCTGGGCAAATGGTCTACTGGTGCCCTTTTTTCTCATTTATGTGTTATAAAAATAGCATAAAAGTTTTTATTTTTATTTTCAAACAACTACGTTACTAATATTGTATCACAGTAAATAATAAGAAAAGTAAGTCGTTCATACAATTTTGTAGCCATTTATTGGTACATTAATCACAATAAAACCCAGGATTATAAGTACAAAAGTTAAATTTTAAAAGTACAATATACAGAAACTTTTCAAATCAAAGGATTTTTTCTGTCTTTTAACTTTGCAAATTTATTTATGATGTCAGGAAAGTCTGTGCTAAGGATTACGTCTTTTTCACAACACAACAGCAGGGTAAGCATTTCTTGGTAAGTTAGACAGGCTTTACCCAAAACTCGTTTCAGAAGCTGTTTAATTAGACGTATTAACCTTTCCCAGAAGCCTCCCCACCAAGGAGCACTAGGGGGATTAAATCTCCAAGTAATACGTTCAACCGAATGGTGTTTGGAAATATTCTCCCAGTCAACACTTTGAAACGCGTTATCTGTACCCATGAAATTTGTACCATTGTCTGAGTAAATCACAGAGGGGCGTCCTCTTCTTGCTACAAACCGCCGGAACGCTTGCACAAACGCCTCTGTGGAGAGAGAAGTAACCATTTCGAGATGAACAGCGCGATACACCGCACATGTGAAAACTACAATCCAAGCTTTGCTTTCATCCCTCAGGAACACCGGACTCCTATCTTTTCAAATACACAGGCTTCCTGTATGCGGTCCAGGGGCAGAGGGGCCTGAGCGATTTCGGTATGTTGTCCATCATGCCTCCGGCACTTGACACATTTTCTTATAATTTTTCTAACTGTCCTCCTTCCACCGATGATCCAGAAGCGTTGTCTCAGATGATTAAGAAGAAGTTGTACTCCAATGTGATTTTCTTTCACGTGCTCATCCATAATCAAGCGAGAGGTGATGACATGGTTCGCCGGGAGAATCATTGGGAACCTGAATTGCTTCAAATCTTCTCGCAGTGGTAGTCTCGTTTTAACCCTGAGAACACCAACTTCCAGGAATGGATGTAGTGAAGATAGACGTTTATCAACTAATCCGTGGAAGCTTTCTCGTTGAATTATAGAAATGAGTCTAATTTCAGCCCTTTCTAACTCTTCAACTTGCAGATTTTCTTGCGAGATCCTCTCACGTCTAAGACAATTCTTACAGAAACGAAGAATCCATGCGATTAGATGAACTATTCTGCGATAGCTGGAAAAATACCTGGCATACCAGAGGGGACCTTCATTGGTTACAGTCATAGAATTCACAGGGCTTTTCTTCATTTCCTTTGCGATACTCTCTTCGTCATACACCACTTTTGTTTGAGGCCAACAATCTTGAGATTCGTACAACCAGGCAGGTCCCTCCCACCATCGAGAGGCTACTAATTGCGAAGCAGAACAGCCACGTGACGGTAAATCAGCTGGATTCAATGAACCTGGAACATGTCGCCAGCAGTTTAAATTGGTCAAATTCCTGATCTCATTCACACGATTGCGGACAAACACCGACCAGTTCTCAGTCCTGCAGATCCATGCTAGAACTGTGGACGAGTCAGACCAGAGAAAAAACTCATGAACTTCCAGTGAAATAGATTCCAACACACATTTAAGCAACCGTGCACCAATTGTAGAAGCCAGCAATTCCAATCTGGGGATTGTCACTTCCTTGAGGGGGGGGGGGGGGCGGGGGGCACACGAGATCTTGCATCACATAACTGCACACTCACATGATTGTTGGAATCGCATCTTATGAAGACTACTGCTGCGTATGCAAGTTGGC
The DNA here is from genome assembly GCA_946902985.2 of Meconema thalassinum. Classification (NCBI taxonomy): domain Eukaryota; kingdom Metazoa; phylum Arthropoda; class Insecta; order Orthoptera; family Tettigoniidae; genus Meconema; species Meconema thalassinum. The sequence goes on from OX336395.1 coordinate 124,203,809, forward strand.
TGGCATCACAGAAGACATGAATTTGCACATGGTCACTTCTTCCAGACCATCGAGGAATCTTGATTTCTACCAGGTGAGGTAGATCCTTTACCCAGGCCAGAAACTCGTGTCTGAACTTCTCATCAACTGCACTATCCCATCTTATATGAGTCTTCCAGGTCCTTTGAATCAACAGTTTAACACAAAGGGTGACAGGACATGTCACACCAACTGGATCAAAAATTCGATGTGCGAGTGACAGAATTGTCCTTTTCGTCACTTCTCCCACCTGAAGGCTATTCAACCAATGCAAATTTAAAGTAAGTGTATCCTCCTGTCGATTCCATAACAGTCCCAAAACAGATGAAAGGGTAGCAGACTGGTCATCATCCTGAGAGAACTGCCATCCCCTCAAATTAAAACTGCCTTCTGATAATACCCTACTAGCTTGATTGATAAACTCGCCCACCTCCGATTCCCTGTCAAGGCTAGTGACAACGTTGTCCACGTAGAAGCTCTGTTGAAGTATCTCGATGAATAGGGGATTGAATTGCAGGTTTTTCAAGTACTTCTTCAGGTGATACTCCAAGACAGCCACCAGGAGAAACGGACTACAAGTTAAGCCGAAAACCAGCCTGGCATGCTTGAAGATCTTGTAATTATTTCCAACGTCCTGCCACATCAGGAAGCAGATATAGTTTCGATCTTCTTTCCGTATGCTTATCTGAAGGAAGGCCTTCTCAATGTCTGCAATAATTCCTACTTTCCTCTCTCGGAATCTAAGAAGAATAGCAGGGATTAGCTCAATCAGGTTGGGGCCATCATACAAACAATCGTTCAAAGCAGGGGTTCCCGCTTCCTTCGCTGAGGCGTCAAATACAGGACGAACAGGTGTCGTTGAACTACTTTCCTTCACAACAGCTCGATGCGGTAGATAGTGTCTGAAGTTTTCATCCTCCTGAACCGGTTGAATAACACCACTCCTTTCCCACTCGGTGAAAATATTTTCATACGTCTCGCCTAGTCCAAAATTTTTCACTTTCTTCCTTGTGTTGACTAACCTCTTCTCAGCCATGACCCTGTTAGATACAAGAAATGATTTGTTTTCTTTCCAGGGTATATGGACTTCATACCTAAATTCTCCATTAATAGACACGGTTTTCTGAAAGTGCTCCATTGTTGCAAAGTTTTCTTCAGTTTTAGTTTTCCTTACGGCAGGATCGCTGATACCTAGCACGTCCAGTTCCCACAGATTTTCAACTGAAGCATCTCTGATAAAGAGAGAAGTGACGAGGTTGGTCATGCTTGATTGATCTCCGGAAACTACTTTACCCATCACAGTCCACCCCAGCAGAGTCTCAATACATACAATACCATTGCTTAGTGTAAACGTTTGTCCAGTCATTAACTTTCCAGCGACATCAGCGCCTATTAATAGTTCAATGGGACCTTCAGTATCATAATTCTGTATCCCTTTTGCTCTTAGTTCTTGCAACCATGGGCCCTTTAACATAGTATTGTACCCTGTAATTACTTGTTGCCCTAAGACTTCAAAATTGCAGGCATAAGGCTTTCCTAAACTGTCTATGTAGATCCTATAGCACATATGCTGGCTCTCTTCGGTGACTACCCCATCAAATAGTGAATGGCGTAGCATTTCTGTGCGATTACTACTGTAACCTAACTTCTGTGCCACTGATTCAAGCATGTAAGATCTCTGACTGCCAGTATCCAGTAGAGCCCTTACCTCCATTGCAGAGGATTCTCCAATGACCTTCACCTTTAATGTTGGCAAAATAACACCTTGCACACCACTACGTTCTTCATTTGAAATCAAAGAATGAGACTGAAGTTTCTCATTGGTAGCTTCAGAGGAATGTGTTGGGCCTAGACATATTAGGCTGTTATGTTTTTTGCTACAGGAATGACATTTTAACTGACTTCTGCACATCTTTGAAACATGTCCTTTCTTCAGACAGAGAAAGCATGCTCTCTTTTTATTCACAATTGAGACTCTCTCCTTTAAAGCCATCTGCTTTGCCACGGAGCATTTTGAACTAGCATGGGACCTATCACAAAATATACAGTTTAGTTTAAGATTACAATCCACAAGTGCAGCTGAGGTAGGTGGCGATTCACTGTAAATGTCAATTTTCTTCGTACCTTTTGACTTGTCAGGATTCACATTGATGTTACCTTTACTTGGGATGGCCAGTTTGATCCTTTCCTCAGTCTCTACTTCAATCTCCAGGAATTTCATCAAACCTTTAAGACGTTCACTAGGTTCACACTCCTTCCCACCGCCACTCCTCTGCCAGGCACGTAACACATCTATAGACAAGCATGATTCAATCATAGGAAATAATATTGCTGCATATTTCTCGGAAGTTACACCTAGGCTCTCCAAAGCACCAAGTTGAGTTTCGAGTCTGTCATATAATGATGAGATGTCAAGACTACTACAAGAATTCATCATTGTCAATAGTTCTCTAGTGTAGACTTCCACCAACAAAGAATCTTTGCCAAAACGTGATTTAAGTTTCTGTATTGCTTTAGGGTAATTTCCACTTGTGGCTGGAAAACTATCAACGATGTCGCGAGCTTTGGAGTTTGGCAATGTTGCTTGGATAAGATATTCGTATTTATCGGCATTATCTAACCCTTCATCTTCATCAATCTTTTGAAATTGATTCCAGAAACCTAACCAATCTCGTAGATTTCCACCAAATTTTCGGAATTCGATCTTTGGAAGGCGATATTTACTTTTTAGGTTATGAGTGTTACTGGTGCTTACTGTTGACTGGACTTCGTCTTCACGTTTTCTCTCCATTGCAAGAGCATCGGAAACAGCCGCTGCTAACATATGAAACTTGCGTTTATAGTCATCTACTCCGTCTACTTCTGTGATCAGGTCTTCTTCTGACACCGCATGAGGTGTTGAAAGAAAGTTATCAAATATAACAAACTTTGAACCAACCACCAAAACTTATTTTCCAGATTACTTATGAGGTTAGCCTTCTCTTCCACTAAGGCGTAATCTCCTCGGATAGCGACTATGTCCTTTATTTCTTTCTCCAACAAACCTTGAAGTGAAGCTACAATTTTCGTGAACGATGCACGGTATACACCACGTTTTCTTATCAAACTTCGAATATCGCTCATTTTCCTTTCTATATCCTGTCACGGTCGCCAGATGTTACGAACAGAAACGTCACTTCGTACTTATTCGGGAAAATGAAAAGATATTTATTCACAAGAAAAATGCACACACATTACAAATAACACTCAAAAGACTCCATCTTGGATGCACTGTTCCTTGTCCTTCTTTTCTCACAAAAAACAAAAATAACTGTTGCCAACTGTCTGTCACACCATCTTCAAGAAGGGTGACAGAGCACACTGTGGGAATTATCGTGGAATTTAGCTCTTATCGATTGCTGGTAGGATCATAACTCGCATACTAGCAAACCGTATCACACCACTGGCAGAAGACATTCTACCAGAAACCCAATGTGGATTTAGGCCAAACAGAAGCACGACAACTACACGAGAAATGTCATGAACAGAACATATCTCTTTAAGTGGCCTTTATAGATCTTGTGAAGGTATTTGATTCTGTAGACCGTGAAACTCTTGCCCTCCATGGTTGTCCATAAAAGTTCATAACGATTTTAAGACTATTACCGTACATGACAATATGATAGGTACAGTGTTCACAAATGGAAGTACAGGAGAACCTTTCGAAGTTAGGGACTGGTGTGAAACATGGCTGCGTGATAGCGCCAACTCTCTTCTCCATATAGCCTACAGATCAACAATTCTGCAGCTAGTAGAAGGACAGATTCCACCTGGTATACAAATAACACATCGCATGGATGGCAAGCTATTCAATCTATCCAGGCTCAATGCTAGAACATCAATAACATCGTTTTAGAGCTTGTAACCGATATTATTCAGTTACATACCTCACCCTCGGGTTTTCCACCTTGAGCGGTTATTTGGGGCTATTTATTCATATTATTACATTGAGGACAGGAATAATTATTGTGATGCAGTCACTATTTTATTTTTGGATGTGGGTATCAACTTTATTTATTTAGTACGGTAATCTGTAAGTATGTATTAGCGCCGTGGTGTGTGATGTGAGAAAATGAGGTTACTAAATGGCCGCCTTATTGCCTGGGCTAAATATTTTATATAGCGGCCTTAGTTGTTGACAAATCTCCGTGACAACGGACTAACAATGGACCTGATAGAAAGCTTGGGGAAAATGTAGTAATAAGGAAAGAAAGAGACGTTTCTTGTGGAAGTGCCAACAAGTCAGGAGGAAGGCTTCGAGTTGTGTCTGCGATTGCCAGAATGTATCATCGAATATTGACGAAGATTATCCGAGAAGGAATTTATAATTTGACTGTCACGACAGTTGGGGGAAATTGATGTGTATGGAGAGATGGGAATTGAGTTGCCAGAAATTATGGAATAAATTATAAATTATAAATAAATAAATAAATAAATGGAAGGAACAAGGTGAAAAAAGGCATCCTAAATGCAGAAGCGATTAGGATCGAGAAAATGGGTGTTCATTGCGACGTAACAACCAGAAAGGAAGGATCTGAGAGCGGAGAAGGACCATTATTATATTTTGATGAAGGAGAGACATATTGTGTAGATCGTGACTTCAACCTTCTTCCATCGAGTTTCCCAAACCAGAGCCATTTTCACAGGCAGTGATTTGCTGCTATATCTATATTGAATATATTACTAGTATGTAGTATCTCTTACATGTCAGACATACAGATCTTTTCTCACGGATCACAATGTTAAGGTATTAATGAATCAGTGTATATTTTAGTGAAGTTAATTTACTTTAGTGTGATTCATTTAGCGAGCACATCGCCCCGCTACCCTGAGGTGGCAAGCAAAAAACCTAGAAAATAAATAAAATTATTACAAGCTTCAGTATGCAGCGTGTGAGGTGTCGTAGTACTTGAACTGACACTCCCTTTCCCATGGCTAATGAATTTACCCAAAAGACCCAAAACAACAAGGTCATTGACATGAGATTTTATAAACTGATAATTGGATTGGGACGTGTGAGGTGTCGAATGACTTGACTTGAAGTCCTCTTTCCTATGGGCCACTCATTTACCCAAAGGACCCAAGACGGAAAGGTCATTGAGCTACTATTTTATAAACCAATGACCTGATTTGCACGTGTGAGGTGTAATAGGACTCGCATGGCGCCCTCGTTCCCATGACCAATGAAGGCAAGGTTATCGTCCTGAGATTTTATAAACCAATAATCGGATTTAGACACGTGGTGTGCCATATGGCTTTGGGAACCCAAGATTTGTTGAATTTATAATTTTAAAAACCTGATTTAGGATTTAAATTAATGCATGTAAGATTTTTTATTTTAGATTTAGGTTTTAGATTTTATATTATAGATTCTAGATTTGCGAAAAGACCAAACCATGTCACGACTTGAAATTTTAGGTAACTAATTATTAAAGAAAGACATAAGAATTTGTATTACTTAGAATATGATTTTTTAATATTTTTTAGATTTTGGATTTTAAATTTTAGATTTTACATTTAGCAAAAAGACCAAACTTAAAGGTTATTGACTCAACATTTTTGGTAACTAATTAATACTAGAGATTTTGTGAACAAATACTTCAATTTTATTTTTTACAAACATCGGATCTGCAGTTAGAGTACCACCCGCTATCCTATATCTTTACCTGGTAAACTGTGCTGTAAGAATTTATACAAATACATTTTGTTTAAACATGACTGTACCTTTATTGACTTGAGATTTCCGAAACCAATAATTTGATTATGTATTTCATTAGTTTGAACGAAAAGACCCAACCCTTTTATTACTAAGGCAAGTTACGTTTTATTGGGGCTTGACAACGTAACTAGAAATTTAAGTTTCATAAATATGTTTTTAAAATGTTTTACATTTTAAGAGCAAGAATGGGTTTGCACAAAGTTATGTAACATGATGACTGACTGACTGACTGCGACAGGATAGCACGGAGAGGAGATTTTAAGATGACTATTGATGGCATTTAAAATGATTTATTTAATTAATTAATGTTTTAATATTTATCACACACAGCAATGTAGGTAGACAGACTAATGTTTTAGGCCTTGAGGGGCCTTGCAATATGAATTTGCTAATCTGACACGAGTTAGCTACCAGGGAACACTTTGACGAATATGCCTGTTATTGACCAGTGAGTAGGGTTCTAGAGAGCATCCCGCCATTTCGGTTTATATACATGTGATCATATTGTTTTTTTACACACAAAAAACGAGACATTATAATAGAAACGATTAGGATAGCCATGTAGAGCTTACCAAAAAACGCCGTTGTGTAACGGTAAATGCTAGTCAACAGGCGCGGCTAATTACTATACATATAAACACGGTTACCATAAATTAGCTAATATTCAATTAAATTTCTTAAAATTATTTTAAGATGTCCTTAACCCTCTATTAAACACAAAGTTTACGGGACTGCCACGATACGTAACACACCCAAGTACACAGGGCTAACAGCCATGATATTGAAATACCCTAACTAGACGGTTAAAACAACTTTGATATTGCAAACCTTATTTTAGGATTTACGTGCTCCCAAGTACACAGGGCTAATGATTTATACATTATTATATACCGGTAACGACATTTATTTACTTTGCAATTGTTTTTTTAAGAGCTAGCCATTGGGAAAGGGTATACGGACGTAAAAACCACACATTACATAGACTTTTAACACACCTTAATTGCAAACGTTAATAATAAACAATGAAAGGGGTTTAGTAACGTGTAGGTCTGTTGGCAGCGGGGACAGTATGGACAAGCTGATCTGGCGGAAAGTTACCATGATGCAAGAATATGCTTGCATTACGTAACAGTTGCAGTTCTTAAATATTCGCTTTTATCTTAACGAGGCGCACTTAACCGTTATGGGTAAACCTAAAAAGTGACCTTAAAGTGCTCTTAAAACGATACCTTTTGACAGGCCACAGCAGCCTCTTTTTCAATTTTATTTCTTAGTATAGTGACTAACACTCTTGCCACTAGCACTGGAGGCCTGGGTTTAATTGTTGGGCTGGCAGAGCGGTTGAGGCGTTTGACTTAAGATCAAATTTCCTGTATAAGGAAGCAAGGGTTCAAACCCCTTACCCGACATAACTATTACCTCAACATTGGTTGGCTACACTGTATTATTATGGTACTTCGTACACAAACCCGTAAATAGAATGTATTATTTAAGGCAACTCTCTCAGAACATTGCCAGAGACTGTTCATGGTTGACGATTGAATTAAAAGTGAGAGGCAGGGATCGCAATTAAGAAAAATATGTGAGAAACTTATTTTTTAACATTAATTTAAGACTTGGTGGAACTCGCGTCTTGATACTGACCTCCAGCAATACCGTAACCTGAAATCAGCAGCAAAAAGAGCAGTAGCTGCTGCAAAGGACAATTATTATCAAGACCTGTACGACCAGCTTGACACACCATCAGGAGAAAACAATTTATATCGTCTTGCTAAGTCCCGTAATCGTTCAACTCAGGACATTGGACATGTCATGCATATCAAGGATGCGAACGCTAAGCTACTACGAGAACAGCAATCTATCCTCCAACGTTGGGCAGACTACTTTTTTGGCATCTGCAACGAAGAATTTCCACACCCACCAATTGCAAGTCCTGATCCTACCTTAGGACCCGTTCCTCCAATTACATCCGAGGAAGTAATGCTTGCCATTAGCAAGATGAAGAGTGGGAAAGCAACTGGCCCAGATGACTTACCGACGGAAATATGGAAAATTCTAGGAAGGCCTGCCTCAGAATTCCTTGCCACACTCTTTAACCGGATCATTGCTGAGAACCAACTTCCCCATGCATGGACAACTAGCATAACAGTTCCAATCTGGAAGGGAAAAGGTGATGTGGGTGACTGCTCAACTTATCGCCCTATTCGACTCCTCTGTCATACGTTTAAAATATTTGAGCGTGTGCTTGATTTTAGACTCAGAAATATTGTCACTGTAACGCCAAATCAGTGTGGGTTTGTTAAGGGATGCAGTACCATCGATGCTGTCCATGCCACACGCCTTTTAATGGAAAAGCACAGTGAGAGACAGCGGAGCGTACACCTGGCATTTCTCGATTTAGAGAAAGCTTTTGACCGTATCCCTCATGATCTTATTTGGCGATCTCTTCGTTGCCATGGAGTCCCTGAGGAATATGTAAGCTGGGTGCAACTTCTGTATCGCAATGCCACTAGTGTAGTTCGGAGTCCAGCTGGAGTCTCCCCACCTTTTGACATCACTGTGGGTGTTCATCAGGGTTCTGCTCTATCACCACTGTTATTCATCCTCTGCATGGATACAGCAACGGCGGACATACAGACCTCACATCCCTGGACCCTTCTCTATGCGGATGATGTGATACTTGCCCAAAAAACCCGCCCTGAACTCCAGCACAGGGTTCAAACCTGGAACGACAGACTGGCTGAAAATGGACTACACCTCAATATTCAGAAGACAGAATACCTGGAATGTGGCCCCCAAACTAGAGGTACCATCAGCATCAGCACAGAAAATCTGCAGAAGACCATGCATTTTAAGTACACACATCAAAAAAAGTTTTGCATCACCTCGGTTCCCAGATCTCCGGCATATAGACGTTGACTGTGTATATTGTATCCAAGATACAGTCCCTTTGACTGTTCATAGATGTCACTAAAACTGCTCAAAGATGTAAACAACCATGCATGAGCAGGGCCTATTAGACGGAGGGGGTACGACAGCCGATCAGTTCCAGTCATTCCACCAGGACGAAGGTACGCTGCTCATGTTGTCTGTAGTTCTACCATGCCTAGAAGGTCAATACCGCAGTTCGATCGCGTCCGCATTGTTACTTTGTGTCAAGAAGGGCTCTCAACAAGGGAAGTTTCCAGGCGTCTCAGAGTGAACCAAAGCGATGTTGTTCGGACATGGAGGAGGTACAGAGATACAGGAACTGTCGATGACAGGCCTCACTCAGGCCGCCCAAGGGCTACTACTGTAGTGGATGACCGCTACTTACGGATTGCCGCTCGGAGGAACCCTGACAGCAATGCCACCATGTTGAATAATGCGTTTCGTTCAGCCACAGGACGTCGTGTTTCAACTCAAACTGTGCGCAATAGGCTGCATGATGCGCAACTTCACTCCCGACGTCCATGGCGAGGTCCAGCTTTGCAACCCCGACACCATGCAGCGCGGTACAGATGGGCCCAACAACATGCTGAATGGACCCCACGGAATTGGCATCACGTTCTCTTCACCGATGAGTGTCGCATATGCCTTCAACCAGACAATCGTCGGAGACGTGTTTGGAGGCACCCTGGTCAGGCTGAACGTCTTAGACACACTGTCCAGCGAGTGCAGCAAGGTGGTGGTTCCCTGATGTTTTGGGGTGGCATTATGTGGGGCCGACGTACGCCACTGGTGGTCATGGAAGGCTCCGAAACGGCTTTACGATACCTGAATGACATCCTCCGACCCATAGTGCAACCATATCGGCAGAATATTGGAGAGGCATTTGTCTTCATGGACGACAATTCTCGACCTCATCGTGCACATCTTGTGAATGCGTTCCTTCAAGATAACGACATCGCTCGACTACAGTGGCCAGCATGTTCGCCAGACATGAACCCTATCGAACATGCCTGGGATATGTTGAAAAGGGCTGTTTATGGACGTCTTGACCCACCAACCACTCTGAGAGATTTACGCCGAATTGTCGTTGAGGAGTGGGACAATTTGGACCAACAGTGTCTTGATGAACTTGTGGATAGTATGCCACGGCGAATACAGGCATGCATCAATGCAAGAGGACGTGCTACTGGGTATTAGAGGTAGTGGTGTGTACTGCAATCTGGACCACAAATGCTGAAAGTCTAGCTGTATGATGGTACAACATGCAATGTGTGGGTCTCATGAGCAATAAAATGAGCTGAAATGTTGTTTGTGTTGATCTCTATTTCCTTTGTATTTAACGGTTCCGGAACTCTTGGAACCGAGGTGATGCAAAACTTTTTTTGATGTGTGTACTTAGGGTCAACTGTCACTTCAAATTGTGACGCCACTCCTGATACTCGGATGAGGGTAAACGCAGCCTGGCTCAAGTGGAGACAAGTCACTGGAGTTCTCTGTGATAAAAAAGATGCCTCTGCATTTAAAGGCAAAGGTCTATAAGTCTGTGGTACGCCCAGCAGCCCTATGACCAAACAACATGAGCAAATTTTGAATACGATGGAAATGAAGATGCTCCGATGGTCGATGGGGCTGACCCGATTTGACCACGCAAGGAACACAGACGTCCGGCGAAGATTTGGTGTTGCACCAATTGTCGAGAAGGCGAGGGAGGCTCGTCTACGCTGGTACGGTCACGTCATGAGAAGACAGAACAGCTCAGTTGCCAAAAGAGCACTCCACATCAACCCAGGTGGAACAAGACCACGTGGAAGACCTGCAAAGCGGTGGACTGACAACATCAGGGCTGACATGCACGCTGTTGGTCTAACGCCAGAAGATGTCATCGACCGAAAGAAGTGGAGGAGATGTAGCAAAGTAGCAGACCCCGCAAGGGATTAATGCTAGGAAGAAGAATTTAATTATATCAACTAGACGGTTGTAACAACTTTGATATTGATAGATACAAACTGAATACAACTCTTTCTCTTTACCATTGCTTGTTATAGTTTTTTAAACACAAAGCTTGTTGTAAATCTTTTCTCCACGGTGAACAAGAGGCATAAAAACGTCTACTTCTTGTTTTTCATCATTATCACTATCATTACCATTATTTTTATCACTGTCATTTTAATCATCATCATAGTAATCATCATCATCATCATCACTATTACTATATAGTTCTTCTTGTTCCTTATGCAATGCAACCGTATAAATAGTGTGTGTTGACTTTGATGGTGTTGAGGGTTTCTTGGACGTTAACAACTGTCCTCACGTGACTTTCTGAGCACATGATAAGTGCTTTTTAACAAACAATGCACTATCTTGAGCAGCAATATCGTTTTCTCTAACTTGCTTTTTAGCATTTTGATGATTTCTTGTAAACAGCAACTGAGTTTTGTTTGGAGCACTCCATTGATGATCACTCACACTTACAACCTCACTATATTAACTTTTCAGATTGCCTCGACATTTTTTGACCTTTCTTTTGAGCATGGCCAGAATATTATACCATTCACAGTTTGTCGATTATAGTTATATGAGTAGACTTTATAGAGTGCACGTTGGCTACCTTTGTTGTTTGTGGTAAGTTCCAAGAATTCCAAGTTACTTTAAGGTTAATTATTGGCTCCCAACTCGTACACCTATATTTATCCACTCTGTCAAAATCATGTTTTTTTTTGTTTGTTTGATGCCACTACTAAAGTGATAATTTGTCTTCCAGCCCTATCATATAGGTAATACACGGGTCACACTATGCTTTCGACCACCTAGTTTCGACTACATTTCAAGGTCACTCTCACGAACATTGCCGGAGACTGCCGATAAACACCTATGTTCCCACTCATGCACACAACTACGTCGCGCGCGCCAATACTTAAGCCAACACATCACCCAATACATTAGCCAATACAAAAGTCAATACATAAGCCAAAACATAAATCAACACATAAGCCAACATGTAAGACAATACATAAGTCAACACATAAGCCAATACATAAGTCAACACATAAGCCAATATATAAGCGAACACAAAAGCCAACACTTCATCCAATACATACGCCAACACATAAGCACCACATAAGCGAACACATAAGGCAATACATAAGCCAGCATATAAGCCAACACAAAAGCCAATACATAAGCCAACACATAAGCCTTTATATAAGCCAAAACATGAGCCAACACAAAAGCCAATACAGTATATAAGCCAACACATAAGCCAGCATATAAGTAAATACATAAGCCAACACATAAGCCAATATATAAGCCAACTCAAAAGTCAACACATAAGCCAACACATAAGCCAATACATAAGACAATATATAAGCCAATATAAGCTAACACATAAGCCAATATATAACCAACACATAAGCCAACACAAAAGCTAATATATAAGCCAATACAAAAGTCAATATATAAGCCAACACATTAGCCAACATAAAAGCCAACACAAAAGCCAATACTAAAACCCAGGACAAATGCCAGCATAAAAGTCAACACAAAAGTCTAGACATAAACCAATACATAAGCCATCACATGAGCCAATATATAACAAACACATAAGCCAACACTAAAGCCAATATATAAGCCAACATAAAAGCCAACACAAAAGCCAATACAAAAACCCAACACATAATCCAGCATAAAAGTCTACACAAATGTCTACTCATAAACCAATACATAAGCCTACACATAAGCCAATACATAAGATTATGGCAAGACACTCATCACCAGGCTTTTGTGGTTTTTGTGTTGGCATTTATGTTGACTTTTGTGTTGGCTAATGTAATAGCTTATGTATTGGTTTATGTGTTGGCTTGTGTATTGGCGCGCGCGACGTAGGTGTGTGCATGCGTGGGAACATAGGTGTTTATCGGCAGTCTCCGGCAATGTTCGGGAGAGTGACCTTGAAAAGTAGTTGAAACTAGGTAGTCGAAAGAATAGCGTGACCCGTTTATTACCTGTGTGATAGGGCTGGAAGACTAATTATTACTTTAGTAGGTGCATCGAGCAAACAAATTGAAAAAATACCATGTTTTTAACAGTGTGGGATAGAGATGGGTGTAAGAGTTGGGAGACAATAATTAACCTTAAAGTACTCTGGAATTCTTGGAACTTACTACAACCAACAAAGGTAGCCATCGTGCACTCTATAAAGGCTATTCTTATAACTATAATCGACAAAATGTGGATGGTATAATATTCTGGCGATGCTCAAAAGAAAGATCCAAAAATATCCAGGCAATCTGAAAAGTAACAAGTAGTTCCGTGAAGAACTATACAGCCTATTTTCATATATCCTACTTATATTAACTGCCACTATCAACATACAAAATTTCAGTTTGAATGCTGTAATAGATTCGTGGATATTGAGTACCAACTAAATATTTCGGATGGTCGCCATGTTGGATTTTATATATGTAGGTCCTAGAGTTATGTAATGTTACATGAATATTATTGTGTACGTGTAGCATTCAAACTTCAATCGCATGATTAGGACACAAGACGTAACGAGGAGATTTTAAAATTTTGCACAGCCGCCATCTTGTGGTTATTGAAACAATTGAAATAAATTAGATGCCAGTGGATTAACATTCGTAAAAGGATTTACTGTACCAAGTTTCACTGCACTCGGATGGTTAAATTGCGAGAAACGTCCATGTGAATATTTATACTTCGCGTCGCCGCCATATTGCATTTGTGATCACCAGGTTATTTAAAGTCCTACAGGTGAGCTTAAGTTCATAGCCCCTATGAACATAAAAAAAATCAGTTTGATTGCTATAATAGATTCGTAGATATTCAGAGTCGTCTGAATATTTCGGATGGTCGCCATGTTGGATTGTTATGTGTATAGGCCATAGAGTCATGTACCATTAAAGGAAAATTATTGCGTAGGTTCATTATTCAAACTTTCACTTTGATCGCTAGATTACGTCACAAGAAATAAAAATTTAATTTATAATTCGCACAGCCGCCATCTTGAGGTTATATAAACAATTGAACTAAATTAGATACCAGTGCATTACAATGTGTATAAACATTTCCTGTACCAGATTTCATTGCGTTTGGAACATTAAATCGCGAGATAGGTCTATTTAAAATGTTCAAATTCGCTTGGCCGCCATGTTCGTTTTGTAGATAACTTCTTTTTGAAAGTCTTATAGATGAACTTCCAGTAGTGCCCTTTATCTCCGTACAAAATTTCCTGGTGATTCCGCTAATAGTTTCAGAGATATAGAATGCCGCTGAAATATTTCGCACATCCGCCATCTTGTGGTTATGTAAACAATTGAACCAAGTTAGACGTCGGTGCATTAAAATGTGCATAAACATATACTGTACCAAGTTTTATTGCGTTTGGTTGGTTAAATCGCGAGAAACGCTTATTTAAAAGTGGCAAATTCGCGTTGCCGCCATGTTGGTTTTCTAGTTACCAGTTTTTCAAAGGTCACATAGGTGAACTTCTTGTAGTTCTCTTTATCACCGTAATAAATTCCAGGGTGATATCGGGAATAGTTTCGGAGATATTGAATGCTGGTGAAATAATTCGCACAGCCGCCATGTTGGTTTGGTGAGACGTAACAAAATTAAAAGGGCACGGTCGAGGTCGCCCGGAATAGTGCTATGAACTTACCGAATTTCATTGAAATCCGATCTAGCCGTTTAGAAGTTATTAGGGACACACACACACACACACACACACACCTCACACACACACACACACACACACACACACACACACACACACGCACACACACACACGGACAAAAGGTGATCTCATAAGCCTATTTTTTCAAAATTGAAAATAGGCCAAAAATGGTGAGGTTTCAAGTGTGAGTGTACATCAATGTAATGCTCCAAACAAAACACAATTGCCGTTTACAAAAAATCATCATAATGCAAAAAAGCAAGTTCGAGAAAACTATATTGCTGCTAAGATAGTGCATTGTATGTTAAAAAGCACTTATCATGTGCTCAGAAAGTCATGTTAGGACAGTTGTTAACGTACAAGAAACCCTCAACATTATCAAAGTCAACACACATTGTTAACGAGGTAGCATCGCATAAGAAACAAAAATAACTATATATTAATAGAGATAATGACTACTATGATGATTAAAATGATAGTGATAAAGATAATGATGATGATGATCATGATGATGATAGTGATAATGATTAAAAACAAGAGGATGACGTTTTATGCCTATTGTTCACCATGTAAAAAGATTTACAAGCTTTGTGTTTAAAAAACTATAACAAGTAAGGGTAAAGAGAATGAGCTGTATTCAGTGTGTATCTATCGTAAAAATTAAATTAATAAAAATATTTTAAGTATATCACTTGTTTTTCTTAATTGTTATCCCTGCCTCTCACTTATAATCCAATCGTCAAACATGAACAGTCTCTGGCAATGTTCTGATAGAGTTGCCTTAAATAATACATTCTATTTACGGTTTTGTGTACCAAGTACCATAATAATACAGTGTAGCCAACCATTGTTGAGGTAATAGTTATGTCGGGTAAGGGGTTTGAACCCTTGCTTCCTTATACAGGAAATTTGATCTTAAGTCAAACGCCTTAACCGCTCTGCCAGCCCAACAATTAAACCCAGGCCTCCAGTGCTAGTGGCAAGAGTGTTAGTCACTATACTAAGAAATAAAATTGAAAAAGAGGCTGCTGTGGCCTGTCAAAAGGTATCGTTTTAAGAGCACTTTAAGGTCACTTTTTAGGTTTACCCATAACGGTTAAGTGCGCCTCGTTAAGATAAAAGCGAATATTTAAGAACTGCAACTGTTACGTAATGCAAGCATATTCTTGCATCATGGTAACTTTCCGCCAGATCAGCTTGTCCATACTGTCCCCGCTGCCAACAGACCTACACGTTACTAAACCCCTTTCATTGTTTATTATTAACGTTTGCAATTAAGGTGTGTTAAAAGTCTATGTAATGTGTGGTTTTTACGTCCGTATAACCCACAGTAGTGGCTACGCGGGCTAAAGCGCAGCGTTAGGCTATGGGGCCAAGCTCTCTGCTGACTCGGTAGACGCGTGGGTTCGAGCCCCACCGTCGGCCGTCCTTGAAATGGTTTTCCGTGGTTTCCCATTTTCAACACCAGGAAAATGCTGGGACGGTACCTTCTGACAGGCCACGGCCGCTTCCTTCCACATCCTTGCCCAATTTCATTCATCTTCATCCATTCCATCTCTCATCCCGACGCGCAGGTCGCCCACGGGCGTCGACTAGAAAGACCTGCACTCGGCCTCTCTAGAGGCCACACGACAAAAAAAAAAACGAAAAAAAAAACCGTTCGTATACCCTTAAAAACAAATGCAAAGTAAATAAATGTTGTTACCGGTATATAATAATGTATAAATTATTAGCCCTGTGTACTTGGGAGCACGTAAATCCTAAAATAAAGTTTGCAATATCAAAGTTGTTTTAACCGTCTATTTAGGGTATTTCAATATTATGGCTATTAGCCCTGTGTACTTGGGTGTGTAACGTATCGTGGCAGTCCCGTAACCTTTGTGTTTAATAGAGGGTTAAGGGCATCTTAAAATAATTTTGAGAAATTTAATTAAATATTAGCTTATTTATGGTAACCGTGTTTATATGCATAGTAATTAGCCAGCGCCTGTTGACTAGCATTTGTGGTTACACAATGGCGTTTTTGTAAGCTCTATATGGCTATCCCAATCGTTTCTAGTATAATGTCTCGTGTTTCTAGTGTGTAAAAAAAACAATATGATCACATGTATATAAACCAAAATGGCGGGGTGCTCTCTAGAACCCTACTCACTGGTCAATAACAGGCATAGTCTTCAAAGTGTTCCCTGGTAGCTAACTCGTGTCATATTAGCAAATTCATATTGCAAGGCCCCTCAAGGCCTAAAACATTAGTCTTAACGTATAGTGTAATCATCTGTCTACCTACATTGCTGTGTGTAATACATATTAAATCATTAATTAAATAAATAATTTTTAAATCCATCTTAAAATCTCTTGCTCGTGCTATCCTGTCGCAGTCAGTCAGTTATCATGTTACATAACTTTGTTCAAACCCATTCTTGCTCTTAAAATGTATAACATTTTAAGATAAAACTTAAATTTTTAGTTACGTCATCAAGCCCCAAGTAAAAAAAAAACTTGCCTTAGCAATAAAAGGGTTTGTGCTTTTTCGTTCAAACTAATGGAATACATTATCAAATTATTGGTTTCGGAAATCTCAAGTCAATAAAGGTACAGTCATATTTAAACAAAATGTATTTGTTTAAATTCTTACAGCACAGTTTACCAGGTAAAGATATAGGATAGCGGGTGGTACTCTAACTGCAGATCCGATGTTTGTAATAAATAAAATTTAAGTATTTGTTCACAAAATCTCTAGACAATCATCATCTAGTATTAATTAGTAACCATTAATGTCGAGTCAATAACCTTTAAGTTTGGTCTATTTGCTAAATGTAAAATTTAAAATCTAATATATATATCATAGTAAAGGAAATGCTATTCCAAGTAATACAAATTCTTATACTGTATGTCTTTCTTTAATAGTTAGTTACCTAAAAAAAATCAAGTCGTGACATTATGGTTTGGTCTTTTCGCAAAACTAAATTCCGAAGTCAAAATCTAAAATCTAAAGTCTAAAATCTAAAAATAAACAATTCATAGTAAAGGGAACGTAATTCCAAGAAATACAAATCCTTATTATGTCTTTCTTTAATAAGAAATTACCGAAAATTTCAAGTCATGACATTATGGTTTGGTCTTATTGCAACATCTTCAAATTATAAATCAATAATCTAAACTCTAAACATAAATAATTCATAGTAAAGGGAATGTAATTCTAAGTAATATAATTCGTTATACGTCTTTCTTTAATAATTAATTACCTTATGGTTTGGTCTTTTCACAAATCTAAAATCTATAATATAAAATCAATAATCAAAATCTAAAATCAACAATCTTACATGCATTAATTTAAATCCTAAATCAGGTTTTTACAATTATAAATTCAACAAATCTTGGGTTCGCAAAGCCATATGGCACACCACGTGTCCAAATCTGATATTGGTTTATAAAATCACAGGTCGATAACCTTACCGTTTTGGGTATTTGGGTAAATTCTAAACGCATGGGAAAGAGGGCGTCATGCCGAATCCTATTACACCTCATACGTCCAAATCTGATTATTGGTTTATAAAATCTTAGATCAAAGACCTTGCCGTTTTGGGTCTTTTGGGTAAATGAGTGGGCCATAGGAAAGTCAAGTCATTCGATACCTCACACCTCCCAATCCAATTATTAGTTTATACTGTAAAATCTCAGGTCAATGACGTTGTTTTTGGCCTTTCGGGTAAATTCATTAGCCATTGGAAAGGGGGTGTCAGCTCAAGACCTACGACACCTCACACGTCCAAATCCAATTTTTGGTTTGATAAGTAAGCATCAACACGAACTAAATATTACCATAAATAAAGAACCAGTCAACAGATTTGTCGTTTTAAATACCTAGGTCAGATATTCACAGAAGATCTACGATGTGAAGGTGAAATCAGGAGCCGTATAGGCTAACCATGGCCAAGCAGGCATTCCGTGAAAAGCATTCTCTAATTTGTCAACGCTCGATGTCCCTCAGCCTTAGAAAACAACTGGTTAAGACCTACATATGGCCAGTTGCAATGTACTGCAGTGGTACCTGGTCAATGAATAGAGGTGACATTAAACGACTAGAAGCGTTTGAGATGTGGTGTTGGCTCCGAATGAAAAGATCAGCTGGGTAGAGAAAATGACCAACATAACGGTGCTGGATCGAATAAAGGAAAAACGGCAAATGATCCGCCAGATATATAGAAGGAGATCCACCTGGCTTGGCCACAGGTTACGACATGGTGGCCTGATGATCGACATACTAGAAGGAAAAATACCTGGAAAACGCCCTCGCGGGAGGCCACGGAACACTTTCATGAGATCTTTCCTACATATCTCTGGCCTACGAAATTATGAAATGGTCAAAAGGACAGCACAAGACCGAACAACGTGGAAAAGACTCATTGTAGGGGCAGACCAGTCGCTTGACTGAAAAACATGATGATGATGATGAGAATCTCTGGTCGATGACCTTGCCGTTTTGGGTCTTTTAGGTAAATTCATGAGACATGGGAAAGGGGCGTCATCCCGAGTCCTATAACCCCTCACATGACCCTCTCCGATTCTTAGTTTATAAAATCTCAGGTCGATGACTTTGCAGTTTTGGGTCTTTTAGGTAAATTCATGGGACATGGAAAAGGGAACATCATGTCGAGTTCTATGACACCTCACGTGACCCTCTCGGATTATTAGTTTATAAAATCTCAGGTCGATGACCTCTCCGTTTTGGGTATTTTGGGTAAATGAGTAGGCCATGGAAAAGGGTTGGCCATCCTGAGTCCCATGACACGTTACGTGACCCTCTCTCGATTATTAGTTCATAAAATCCCAGGTAGATGACCTTGCCGTTTTGGGTATTTTGGGCAAATGAGTAGGCCATGGAAAAGGTTTGGCCATTCTGAGTCATTTGATACCTCATTTGTCAAAATCCAATCATTGGTTAGTGAGATATTAAAAAACCGATGACCTTTTAGGTTTGGGTTCTTTGGTTAAACTAGAGGGGGCTATGGGAAAAGAGGGGGCATCACCCCGAGTCCTAGGACACCTCATATGTCCAAATCCGATCATTGGTTAGCGATATATTAAAAAGCCGATGACCTTTTAGTTTAGGGTTCTTTGGTTAATTCTAAAAAAGTAGTCAATAAATAATCATTTAAAAATCCCGCTATCTTACAAAAAGCCATAAGCGTGCATGCGTATAATAAAATCACTATTTCACCCCCCCCCCCCCGGTTGGAGTAGTTTTTATCTTGGGGTAAAAGTAGGTCGTCCATAGGAAAGGGGGCGTCACCCCGAGTCCTATGACACCTCGTAAAAATCTCTAACCTTATTGGTTCGCGAGATATCCAAAATATTACATGGCTGAGGATGTACGGATGAGTGGTGGTGAGGGGGGCAGAACCGCTGTACGCCCACTTCTATGGTGATCCTTTTCATAGGTGGGAGAATTTTTAATAGAGAAGACCAATAGGATATATGAACATAGGCTACATTGTTCTTTACGGAACTACTTGTTTAAATCTTTATTACGCTAAATTAGTATTAAGGTAAGAAAGACCCGTTTGGGGGCAGAGAACAGGAATTTGTCAAAAAAAAGTCTAAAATATATGAAAAATAGTCATTTTATAAGATATAAATGACTATGCTGCACCATGAATTACAACGCCCACTTTTACAGAGATTAATGTTTGTGCGTATAACTTCTGAACCAGTATAGATAGATTTCTGAACTCTCTTCTTGTCTGCTCTGTTGAGCGCAGACTTCGTGTTGGTAACAATGACCACTTCCTGCATTGTTTATGTTACTGGTGGTTACTGAACATCGTCATAATATTATAATCACTGTTATTTTGCATTGTCCTATTGAAGAAATATTGGTTAAAGGGCGGAACAACGAGGTCATCTGCTCCAATTATTCTTAATAAATGAATCGTTGATTTGAAGAGAGAAACAAGTCCACTTATTTTCAAACAGATAAGTTGAAATACCGTACGCATTTTTGGACACCAAAAATAGATGGAAGAAACAACCAAACATATAATCAACCACCCTCCATCAGAGGAACAAGACAGGAAAATAGTAACAAACTCGAAGCTTCAGAAAAATGGCCTCACTCTATCTAGGCAACCTAAAGGAAAACACAACACCATAAAAGATTCAAAACCACCTGGTGGCCAATGAAATCCAAACTAAGCTCGAATGCGTGGAACTACACACTACAGGAGACAAAAAGGTATTTAAGATAGGTTTCCTCTTCAAATTTCTAAAAATAACAGAACGACCAGATTTCTGGCCACAAAGAGTAGTAGTAAGAATATTTCGCTTTCGGTGAACACGACACACCGAAAGGGCAGAATTTTTATAATAATAAACACATAAGGATACTTCTTTGGAATATTGAAGGCATGAAGAACGCCATACCATTCATACCACTGGAGACCCTACAAGAATTTGACGCAATCATCCTAACAGAAACAGGGTACCATGGAATTCGTTCATTCGCCCGTTGGACTGCGGGAAGGCCAGCAGGTGGAGTACCCATCTTCATCAAATCCACTCTAGGAACAATAAAACAGATAATAAAAGAGGAAAACATAGTAATTGTAAAAACTAATCAGATCACAATCGTGGGCATGTATGCATCACCCTACAGTACGACAGATAACACAATCGATAGGATAGTAGAGATAATATCGCGAACAGCAACAGACCAAAGAGCAATAATTGCAGGCGACCTCAACGCAAGAATTGATAAACCCACCACAAAAACAGAGCTGATCATAGAAACGCTAGAAGAAGCTAGTTATACCCTCATTAATAATCTCAACATGAAAACGTACATAGCGCCGAACGGAACTAGTGCAATTGAGCTTGTCCTCCATAAGGGAGAAGACATCAGGATAATCAGCCAAACTGCTCTATGGACGTCAGACATAGCACCAATTAGTAAACATATACTGATCGCAACAACATTCAATATAGGACAGCGACTACAAGCACTCGCACCACCAGCAATAAAAATCTCAAGGAAACTAGAGATAGTGAATCTGACCCACAACATAGGAAAAATAGATGAAGCAATACATCTAATACAACAAGAACTTACAGGTGCAACGGAAATACACACGAAAACCCTTCAATCTTGTCAAATACGAACAAAAGAATGAAACTCACGACCATGGTTTGACAAGGTCTGTTACAACGAGCGAAGGAAAACTTTACTTGCACTACACCGAGTGAAAACCTCATCGTAGAAAGTTGACCTATTGCAATATGCAAAACAACGGAAAGCATACAAAGCTAAACTTAAGGTAAAGAAGGCGAATTATCTTGAAGATGAAGCTAGAAAACGTGCTGAAATCGCACGGAAAGACCCTTTCATAGCTCTCAAGAAATCAAAACCTGAAACAACGAGATGTATCCCAATGGAAACGTGGGAAATTCACTTAACAACATCCTCAACCACCAAAATCAGACAGTATCGTTCACACTTCCCCCAACAAGAACAACAGAAAACCACTACCTCATAACAAAAGATGAAATAAACAATGCAATACTAGAAGCAAGAAATAGCAAGGCGTCAGGTCCAGACAACATCTTCACAGAGCATCTTGAAGACTCATATTCATATTCATTCATTTATTTGCAATGGGGGGTGTGTCCCCCGGTGGCAAATTGTATATACATAACAAATAAATAATTATACATAACAATTCAATAACAATTATACAACAATTAAACTGGAGTATTTACACAAATAGTCAGTCTTTTCTTAAACACACCTATATGTTTGGGAAAAGGCTCTAAGACTGCGGCAGGTAGAGAGTTCCAGTTATCAATGGCACGGTTTACAAAAGAATATTTACCATAATTTGTTCGCTGTGGTCGGCCCTTAACTTTGAAAGGATGATCGCTCCTACCCATGTAAGTGGGCTTTCCCAATCGTTTGCTAAGCTCACCCCATGCTGGTTGATTTGTATACGTGTTGTACATAGCGCAGAGTCTAGATTCCATCCTCCTAGCCTCCAGTGATTCCCACCCAAGTTTCTTTAACATACGGCTCACACTGCTCCTGGGATTAAAGTCACTATGCACAAATCTAGCGGCCTTTCTTTGTACCATTTCCAACTCATTGATGAGCCCTACTTGATATGGATCCCAAACCGCCGAGGCATATTCCAGAATAGGTCTTACAAGTGACAAATAGCCTAATTCTTTAGCAGAGGTACTACTTCCTTTTAATACCCTCATTACAAAGTGCAGGGATTTGTAAGCTTTTGAAACTACACATCCTACATGACTACTCCATTTCATATCATTCCTTACGTGAACGCCCAAATATTTGCAAGAATCTTCTTCTAC
This sequence comes from Meconema thalassinum, assembly GCA_946902985.2. Lineage (NCBI taxonomy): Eukaryota > Metazoa > Arthropoda > Insecta > Orthoptera > Tettigoniidae > Meconema > Meconema thalassinum. Next base: position 124,226,572 of record OX336395.1, read on the forward strand.
AAGTATTTCCGAGCCAATGTTATATTGAAAATCCTGCCTTCGCACTTTCCCTATTTTTAAGAGACTACATTTTCTTGTGTTTATTTTCATTTTATTTACAATCGCCCACTTATAGACCAGGTTCAGGTCCTCTTGAAGCACTGCATTGTCTTGTGAGTCATGTATCTTTCGATATATTACACAATCATCCGCAAACAATCGACAGTCACTGCGAATCCCATTTGGTAAGTCATTTATAAACGCCAAAAATAACAAAGTTCCGATTACGCTGCCCTGAGGGATACCCGACGTTACGGTAATTTCATCCGAGAATATGCCTTCGACTTTCACTTTCTGGGAACGACCCGTCAAAAATTCTTGGATCCATAAAATTACTCTTCTATCAATCTTCGTCGAAGCTAATTTATGGAGTAGCATGTCATGCGGAACGACATCAAATGCCTTCGCAAAATCTATAACCACGGCGTCGACTGAAACTCCATGGTCTAACGATTCGCTAATGTCTTGAAAAAGTGATAGCATCTGACTCTCGCATGAGTAACCTTTCCGAAATCCATGTTGCCTATCATTAAACCATGATAATGTTTCCCACTGTTCCCTCAAGTAGTCGCAAATGAAATGCTCCATCTGTTTACAAACGACGGACGTAAGGCTAACCGGCCTGTAGTTGCCCAATTCAAGTCTGCTCCCTCCCTTAAATATTGGGACTACCGTAGCTCTTTTCCAGTCATCTGGGATTTGCGCATTGTTTAAGGACACATTAAACATCACCTCCACGTATCGTGCCACGGCCCTACCTCCTAGTTTAAGTACTTCACTAACAATATTATCAGGACCCTTTGATACATTGAAACGTAGTTTTTGTATTAGCTTTACAATTGCTGACTGGTTAATTTGGAACAGGGGAGCCCCTGATTGGTCGTTAAGGTCCAACACACAGCTATTGGATTTATTGAACACACTACCATAAAAGACATTTAATTCATTAGCAATGGCCTGTTTCTCAGTAATTAATTTACCGTCACCGGACATTATCATCGACAAATTATTTGAATTTCCCTTTCTTCTCCTAACATAACTGTAAATTTTTTTCCACCCATCACCTCCCGAACCAAGTAAACCTTGCATATAACTGTCATGAGCAGCCCTCTTTTTTTAAGACGAGCTCTCTTGATAAAGACTTAAATTTCAACATATACTTGTCACTATCATGTCTTTTATTGTATAATTTCCTAATTTTCCGTTTTAGACTCCTAATTTCTCGTGTGTAATACTCAGGATCTGGGTTTTGTTTCAGCAATTTAAATGGGACAAATTTATCAACAGCGCTAATTAAAATTTTCAAAAAGTTAGTCCACAGGATATTAATGTGATTTCCTTCCGATGCCCATCCTACAAATAGCTCATTCAAATACCCCTGAAACTTGCCCTGATCCGCCCTGCGATACTGGAATATGATCTTTTTACTACATCAGAGTCTAATTTTGTAATGTCACCATATCTAATATTTAATTCAACCCCAGAATGGTCACTAATTCCTAGTACTTTCAGACAGTTAATATACAGCTCTACAGGCCTTACGAGATAAACATCTAAGGTATTATTGTCTCTAGTTGGGAAGTCAACTACTTGGGAAAATCCCCCCTCCCTTAAGAATTTATTTGCAGCGCTCTGAGCCTGACCACGGCTAGTTGACTCACCAGACCAGTCTACTTTGGGGAGGTTTAAATCTCCAGCAATTATTATGCTCTTTTTCATAGCATTACCCGTACAAGTTTTATCATACAGTGTTTCGAGGAGAGAAAGGTTATCTTTCGGTGCTCTATACGCCCCTATCACCTGAAGAGGGAATTTATTTCCTTTATCCGAAATTTGTAAACATAACATTTCATGATCCATATCAGCCCACTTTAAGAAACTAGCTATATTTTTGCGCACACAAATAAATAGCCCACCACCTCGCTTCCCCCGATCCCTTCTGTACATCTCGTAGGGCCCTTGAATTATTTCGCTACTATTTATGCCCTCATATAACCAAGATTCAGTTGCAATGACAATGTCCGGAGAATACGTCTCTACAAGATTCCAAAATTCAATTAATTTATTTCCTAAACTCTGACAATTAACCTGCAGTAATCTTAGAGTCTTACCTCCGCAGCAAATATCTCGAAATAGCTCCTTCTGTTCCCATCGGCTGGCAACCTCTGGACCTGCTCCTCCTCACAAAAGCCGGCACGAACCGATGACCCTGTCATGTAGGCTCCCTAGATTGAAAGCGCCCCGTCGATTTAGATGCAGCCCGTCTCGGGCGAAGTCACGGCCACCAATCCAGCAGTCAGCTTCTACGTACACTAATCCCAGTTGTGCACATACCCAGTCCATGCGGTCATTTACATTCTTAACTCGCCTCAACGGAACATCTCCCCGCCGAACAATGCCACTCATTATAATTTTTGCATTTCTAAACTTGCTTTTAGCTTTTCTGCCTAGTTCGTAGAGCTCCCCCATGATGTAACCAGCTGTAGCCCTCTTCTTCAAATCGTTCGTCCCAACATGGAGCAACAACACTTTAACTTTGTCACAGTCCTCTACATTTGCTTCTTCCACTTGTTGGGCAAGCTGGCCAATCTTAATCCCCGGGTAACACCGCACTTTCGCACCTGAATTCCTCGAGATATTCGCACTCCATCGTATCATAGAATCACCCATTATGATAACGTCATCCTCAGTTTGCTCCTGCACGCCCTCTTCCACATTGATCCCAGTAGAAAGCCGTTCAGTCACATCCTTCACCGTTTCTTCTGATTCACGAAGTTTTGCTCTAAGTTCCTGTATTATTTGATCCCTTGCTTTGATTTGCACCCTCAAACTGTCCGGCGTATCACATACTTTACAAAACCAATTTCCGACATCACAATCCTCCTTCTTGACCTTAATACAGCCGAAGTGAAACCATTTCTCACATAGTCCACACTCAACACCATTCTTCAATGTTTTACTGCACGTCGAACACTTTAAAGATGCCACTGGATCATTTGCCTGATTCACATTTGGAGTAACAGGCCCTGGATTCACTTCCACTCCACCAATAACTAACAACGCAGCTATCACTAGGGCTATAAACCACAAGTTACTAGGTCCCGTACGCACACACAAACACCGGAAATCCCGACTACCCTTCGCATACCACAGCCCGATCCTCGCCCGATAACACTCCATAGAACAACCCATTTCAGCACACCTGAGAGCTCGGGAAAAACACGACCTTTCACTTTGACTGCCAACTGATTCTCTCCGTGCATATCCTACAAGATTACTGGACAGAACTCTTCAATAAATGCATAAGTACAGGGCAAATCCCAGAACAGTGGCGGATTTCGACTATAAAAGTTATGTACAAAGACAAAGGTGACATTGACAATCCCGATTCATACCGGGGCATAGCACTAGAAAACACCACATTCAAGATCTTCATGAAAATCCTAACGAACAGGCTTACCTCATTAACAGACTCCCAAATACCAGAAAATCAATTTGGTTTCAGAAAAGCGAGAAGCACGTGCAGGCCGTCAATTACCTAATAGACCAAGCTCAAGATTCGCTCAGACACATGGGGAAGAAATACTTTGTAGTTAAGGGTTTAATAAAATGAAAAAAAAAAAAAAAATGAAAATCCACAGCCTGCTTCCAGTCTCCGACCGGGTCAGGAATGGAATGAATGAAGCCCCCATCTAGCGGCGAGGATATGAACTGTGCCGGCTGCCGAGGCCTGACGCACTCCTCTGGGGCAATGATTAAATGAATGACAGATGAAATGAAATGATAGTGGAGAGTGTTGCTGGAATGAAATTATGACAGGGAAAACCGGAGTACCCGGAGAAAAACCTGTCTGCCTCCGTTTTGTCCAGCACAGATCTCGATTAATAAAATGCATTATTATTATTATTTATAGATTATAATAAGGCTTTTGATCTTATTAACAGAGAGATACTCATTCGGAAACTTACTCACATGATAGGAGAAAATCATCCACTCACAATATTATTCTCTCCAACATCCTAATGTACAATCACATCCAAATATCAGATGGCACAACTATATCCAAGAGCATTATACAGACAAATGGAGTCCTACAAGGCGACCCACTAAGCCCAATGTTCAATATCATGACTGCAGACGTCACGGAGATAAACAGAGACACTTCGGCGTCACTTATAGCCTACTACATGCGGACGACATGGCAATTGGCTCAAGTGATAAAAAAAAGAGATGTCCTTAACAGACTCATCGCATGGGCAGGCAGAAATGAACTACAAATCAACCAAAATAAAACTAAACAAATGACCTTTAGGAGAGGAGGGAAACATGCTTCAAGAAACACAATAACACTACACAATAAACCTTTTGAAGTAGTCTCAAAATTTAAATACATCGGTGTTACTTTACAAACAACATTACCATCCTTCAACTTCCATGTTACAGAGAGAGCCACTGCTGCAATAAAAGCCATGTATCATATCCAACAACCACAGCGAATCTCAATAGCCACTGCATTAACACTGTTCAAGACGGCTATAGCACCAATGGCAACCTATGGGATCAACATCATCTGGGACAAACTAACTATCACAAATCTATCAACAATTGAGAAGGTCAAAGCCCGTTACCTAAAACGGATTCTAGGATAAGGGAAGTCAGCACCATCGAGGCTAACATATGTGTTAACAAAAGAAACCTCCTTCGTTGAGGACATAAGAGCACATTTATGGCTACCGAGTACTAAGGCTTATGAAAAGACACTACACGTGTTAAAAGAGAAAACTAATGCCTTATGGCCCAAATTTTACACAACAGACGCTATGACAGCATCGGAATGGAAGCAGCCAAATTATGAACTTCGACACATACTGTCAAGATTTGCAACGCACGGCTTTCACCACAAGCTATGTAGGAACCTAAGATTTCATCAACAAGAAGAATCCTGCGTGTGCAAATTGTGCAATAAACATTGTGAGCCATATCATGCACAAAACTGCCCAAACAGGAAAATCTCAATAATAGGATTAAGTTAAGAATAATTTATGTATCATTATGCACATTGTGCGCTTTTCTGAAATAATTAATTTATTCATTTATTTATTTATATTGGTTTTATTTAATGATTTACTTATTTACTTATTTATTTGTTTATTTATTTATTTATTCATTTAAAAGCTAAGGGAAGTAGGAGATGCAAAATAACCAGTGATGGACGAAACGATGCAAGTTATGGGGCAGGAATGTTCTGAGAATTGTCAGAGGTAACAAATTGTAATGGAAAAACTTCCACCTCATTTTTCTCAGTTTAACATTTTTCACTACTTTGGTACCGGTACAATTTGTAAGAAAATTAATAAAGATATGTCCATAATTTTTTGATGAATCAAGATTATCCTGATGAAAAGTAATAAAAAGTAATATAGAAAACGAAATATAAATATTTTTCGATATTATTTTGGATTAAAACATCGTACCTTAAAAAAATCATATTGGCAAAAGTATTTCGTTTTTGTCTATACTCCTTATTATTGCAGAAGATAACAGTAATCCCTGAAATTTTCAATTGGCTAACCCAAACAAATTTTTTTGTAAAGTGTACCAAAAATTTGAAGATTTAACATGGGCGAGATAGGCAGGTCTTTTCTTACCTTAAATATTTTTTGTATTTTAATCCAGTAGGAATTAATTTAATTTTGCACTTTTTATTCATTATTTCTGTATAAATCCACTCAGATTGGCTATTATTTTATCGTTCACTCAAGCACACCAGTGCTTTGTAGCACAGCATAAATATGTAAACGTTTATTTCTGTTCAAGCAGTGAATTTTATGATGATAAACAATATCCGCCGTCCACCTACCTACTGTTCCTATTAAACCAGTAAGCTTTGTTGCAGATATATGCTGTATATTCTCATGGATCAGTTACCTTTAAAGGTCCTGTAATAACCAAGAATGTTACAACAAGTGAAGGAGGTGAGTATCATTATACATTGTTGCTCAATTCTTAATAGGACTGGTACTTTTAAACGATCAATTTCAGTCATCGAATAATCGAAACAGAGAGATCTGAGACAGGATTAATTACATTTGGTGTTAATGAAATATCTTCTTCACGTCTACAGGTAGTTTAGCCTATTTTCATTTATGAAATAAATAGGCTTATGAGATCACCTTTTGTCCGTGTGTCTGTCTGTGTGTGCGTGTGTGAGATGGTGAGTGTCCCCCCCCCCTAATAACTTCTAAACGGCTGGAGCTATTTCAATGAAACTCGGTAAGTTAATAGCACTATTCCGGATGTCACCGACTGTGCCCTTCAAATTTTGTTACGTCTCACCAATCCAACATGGCGGCTGTAGAAAATATTTCACCAGTATTCAACATCTCCGAAACTATTACCGATATCACCCTGGAAATTTGTACGGTGATAAAGGGAACTACTAGAAGTTCACCTATGTGACTTTTGAAAGCCTGGTAACTACAAAGCCAACATGGCGGCCAAGCGACGTTGTGACTTTTAAATAGACGTTTCTCGCGATTTAACCAACAAAACGCAATGAAACTGGGTACAGTATATATTTATACACATTGTAATGCACCAACATCTAACTTCGTTCAATTGTTTACATAATCTCAAGATGGCTGCAGTGCGAAATATTTCACCGGCATTCTATATCTCTGAAACTATTACCGGTATCACCCTGAAATCTTGTATGGAGATAAAGGGTACTACTGAAAGTTCATCTACGAGACTTTCAAAAACCGGTTAATAACAAAACGAACTTGGCAGCCAAGCGAAGTTGAAAGTTTTAAATAGACTTTTCTCACGATTTAATGATCCAAACGCAATGAAACTTGGTACAGAAAATGTTTATTCACATTGTAATGCACTGGTATCTAATTTTGTTCAATTGTTTACAATAACGGTACCTCAAGATGGCGGCTGTGCGAATTTTAAAATTAAGTTTTTATTTCTTGTGTCGTAATCATGCGATCGAAGTGAAAGTTTGAATAATGAACCTACGCAATAATTTTCCTTTAATGGTACATGACTCTATGGCCTATATATATAACAATCCAACATGGCGACCATCCGAAATATTTAGACGGTTCTCAATATCTACGAATCTATTACAGCAATCAAACTGAATTTTTTAATGTTCATAGGGGCTATGAAGATAAGTTCAATGAAACTTTCAATAACCTTGTGATCACAAATCCAACATGGCGGCGAAGCGAAGTATAAATATTCACATGGACGTTTCTCGCAATTTAACCATCCGAGAGCAGTGAAACTTGGTACAGTAAATCCTTATACAAATGTTAATCCACTGGCATCTAACTTATTTCAATTGTTTCCATAACCACAAGATGGCAGCTGTGCAAAATTTTAAAATCTCGTTTTTACTTCTTGTGTCCTAATCATGCGATTGAAATTTGAATACTACACGTACACAATAATCTTCATGTAACAGTACATAACTCTAAGACCTACATATATAAAAATCCAACATGGGAACCATCCGCAATATTTAGTCGGTTCTCAATATCTACGAATCTATTACAGCAATCAAACTGATATTTTGTATGTTTATAGTGGCAATTAACATAAGTAGGATATATGAAAATAGGCTTTAGTTCTTCACGGAACTACTTGTTGGTTCATTCATTCACTTTGTAGTACTGCCGGAGATTAGACTAGGTCTATTGATAGAAAATTTGGAAAGGAGGAGGTTTTAAAGATCTACTTCGAACTGGAAGACGTGATGGAGTAAAAAGAAAAGTTAGATTAATTTAGACGGGGGAAAGCAACAGTTAGGGAAGGTAAACACGTGGCGTTTATCCAAATGGCACATCTTCCTTGGCATCACCGTGCATCAGGACTAAGAACAAGTGCTCTCCCAACACCCAGCGTTAGAGGCATGGTGGCGCAGCGGTCAAGCTTTTGGCCTCTCACCCAGGTGGACTGGGTTCGATTCCCGGACAATGCATGTGAGATTTTCGAAGTGAAATGCCATGTCCTGTGATTTGGATTCAACGTAAAAATGAGATCCCGTGGCTCATGACCGCATGCGATTAATGGTCACGTAAAACAAAAAGCTTATTTCCTTTTTTTACAACCAGCGTAACATCTGCATCTCCATCACAGAAAGCATCTGCTCATGCCACTTCGTAGTAGGCCTTCGTTCAGTCCATACAGAGCCACTGGTTGGATGATCGCACGGTAGATCTTTGATTTCAAATGTAGAGGAATTTTCTGGCCTTGTATATGGCGTTTACTCTTGGTACAATGCACAACGTAATAGCTCGGATGCTCCTTGGTCATCAAAGTGATTGTGAATATCCAACCTTTGAGCCTTATTTAAAGGTTTGGTTTGACTTGACTATTTGATTGATGTGGTATATTAATGAAAGTCTCCATTGTGCAGCTCCCAGCGAACCAGGAAACTTGACTGAGATAGATGTCACCAACAACACAGTTACGCTAAAGTGGGATCATCCATTCTGGCCCAACGGCTATCCTTCTGCAGTGAAAATAGTTGTTTCTCCATATACAACATATCTCAAGAACAAGGGAAGTTTCACAATGCAGTCAATATCTGTGTATCTTCCTATACATTTAAAATCATGGAATGCCACTTACACTCATCAGGTAAGGTACAGTACTCCCAACATTCAATATTGTAGATAGTCTATGTTGGTTTTAAGCAGTGACATACATTGTAGCAAAGCAAAGGAAGTATTACTTGGTCACCCATGGTGTTTAGTTTAGTTCCAAAGAATATAAAGCTGCCCAAAAAGACAAACGTAATAATTGATGCCACATTAACCCCAATGCTCCCATGTTCATCTTGAGTCAAATGGTAACCCCACTCCACCCACTGCCATATTCGACTTTGGTCCATGGCTTCAGAATTTTATAACCGCTTAATGCCTCGTTTGACTTAAGTTTAGCATAGAATGTTATAGATTAAATGTAGAATACCAGCGGAAGCTCTCAAAGAAGGAGGTGAGGAACTCATAAGCCACATACATGATCTTATCATTAAAATTTGGAGAACTGAAAAAATGCCTGCTGATTTCAGAGATAGTCTGATAGTTCCCATATTTAAGAAAGGTGATCGTGCAGACTGCAACAACTATCGTGGTATATCTTTGTTATCATGCCTTGGAAAGCTTATTGCTCGTATTTTGGCGAATCGTATTCTATCCCTGGTGGAGAAAATACTCCCAGAGAGCCAATGTGGTTTCAGGCCTTCTAGAGGAACTGCAGATATGATATTCACTGTTCGTCAGCTTCAGGAGAAATGTAGAGAGCAAAATAGACCTCTTTATATTGCCTTTATAGACCTCAGTAAGGCATTTGACTCGGTAAACCGTGAAGCCTTGTGGAAGATTTTATCATTGTATGGTTTTCCACTGAAATTTATTACCATCTTAAGACTACTCCACAATGATATGAAGGCAAATGTCATTGGTAACGACTCGATTGGAGAACCATTTCATATTAATACCGGCGTTAAACAAGGCTGTGTGATTGCCCCTACATTGTTTTCTCTGTACGTTGCCACTGTCATGCAGTTAGTCAAAGATGATCTTCCTACAGGCATACAGATAACTTACAGGATGGATGGGAAGATCTTTAATTTGAGCCGTCTAAAGGCAAGGACTCGAACATCTCCTGCTGCATTGGTTGAGTTACAGTACGCTGATGATAATGCAGTAGTAGCTCAATCAGAGGACGAACTTAGGAAAATCCTGAATGCTTTTTCTTCAGCCTACAAAAAGATTGGGCTGAAACTTAACACCAGTAAAACCCAAGTCCTCTACCAACCAGCCCCTGGACAAGGACAAAGAAACATCAATGTCACCATCGACGGAGCGAAGCTTCAAGAAGTTAACGCCTTTTCTTATCTTGGCAGCACCCTGTCATCAAGTGCAAATATAGATTCCGAAATCCAACACAGGATTAACCGTGCTGGGGCATCCTTTGCAAGATTGAGGTCTAGAGTTTTTGACAACCATGATATCAATGCTGCAACGAAGATCCTTGTGTACAACTCGGTTGTAGTTCCCACCTTACTTTACGGATCTGAATCCTGGACATGCTACAGACGTCATTTTAAAAAGCTGGAGCAATATCACCAGCGTTGTTTGAGGAGAATTCTTCGTGTCACATGGCAAGACAAACGCACAAACACCAGCATTCTCGAAGAAGCACAGACTACCAGTGTTGAAGCCATTCTTTTAAAACGTCAGCTGCGATGGACAGGACACGTAATCCGCATGCCCAATAATCGCATTCCCAAGCAAGTGTTTTGCTCTGAACTAACTGAGGGCAAGCGCTGTGTGGGAGGTCCGAGGAAGCGATTCAAAGACGTACTAAAGGCTAATATGCAAATGTGCCATATTAATATCAACAACTGGGAGACCTTAGCTCTTGATCGCTCATCCTGGAGATCAATTGTTCATCGTGGTGCGATACTTTTTGAAGAAAACCGCCGACGTATGATAGAAGATCGGAGGCAACGCAGAAAGAACAGAGTGTTCATTAGAAGACAGGGAATGAATGCGGATGTCTCACCTGACCCTGATACTACCTGTCATCACTGCGGGAAACTGTGTCTCTCCCGCATTGGGCTTTTTAGTCACCTCCGGACTCATCGATGAAGAGTCATTCAGTATTGGAAGGCCAACCTACTCGAGACGAGTGTTTGCTATCATCATCATCATAGATTAAAACAATTTGGATGAAGGGTTCCATATTGACTTACATCACTTTTATTTAATAACACTAGGCAACACTGAAAAATGGCTTCTATCACTTCAATTCACTTTTGTTTTCCCTATTAGGAATTTTTCACCTAGACAATGCTACTGTAATAATTTTCTCAAATATACAGGTTGTACATGTCTCGGATGTATTTCAAATACCGTACTTCTTCAGCATCAAATAATTCTTTGTAAAATAATTACAATAAACTAAACAAATTTTCCATTTTCTTAATTTCAACCTTTACAACTGTATTGGTAGACCTTGCAAAGCATATTTGCTTTAAATACACGCTGTATACTTAGTGAGCGTTAGTAATCGTCCGATGTTGACGTGAGGTAAGTGTGAGTCAAACATTCCTTTAACCAATTAGCGCCGATGTTTTTTTGAGTTTATGATATTTATTAAGTTTTGCCGCAGGTATGAGGCCAAAATATACTGACGAAACAAGTCTCAAAATTTTTGGACCTCTGGGTCGCATGATATGCTGTTCCCATATGGCAACACTAGGCGCTTACACTACCTATTTGTTGAAAATAATTTTCGGAAGAAGAATTTAGGATACGAAATATTACTGGTTCGGGGTTCATTTCTGTTTCCATCTCCTTACTAGTATCTTAAGCTGGTTGAATAATTTTGGTAGCAGAGCGTGGTTTCGATCCACGGACCTCTGGGTTATGGATCCATTACGCGTCCACCTAGAGAGGGACATTACTGGTTCAAGGTTCAATTCTGTTTCCTTCTCCTTACTGGTGTGTTAAGTTGGTTGAGTAATTTTGACGAAATCTTTTCTTGTGCTGAACAGTAACAATGTTAAAAATGTTAGTATTGTTTATTGCAATAAAATGAAACATCTTCGTGTTCTGATTTTAATTTAGGCCCCTTGTCCCGGAAAATTCAAAATTAACCATCTTTTGAACTCACGCACCAAACTTTAAAACTAAATCGTGTTGGCTCACCGCGAATAAATTCTTTGCAACTACGAGGTTTGGGGCAAAAGTCATGGCAACTATTTTTTTTTGTAGACATGTGAACGGATCACAAACGTATATGTGTAGTGTGGACGTTCTGCAGGCAAAGTGTGTATGCAGAACAACAGATGGCTCTGTGACAACTGGTAGTAGCGCAGCGAGGGCTGTGAAATCAGTCAGTTGGTGAGTGACGTGCGAGATGGAAGTAACCCGTGTTGAACAGCGCGCTTACATCAAAATAGCTGTTCTCCGAGGGAGAAATGCGATGGAATGTCACAGTGAATTAGTGGAAGCCCTTTGGAATAATGCCCTACCATACCTTATAGTAGCACCGTGGGTAGGAAAGTTTCAGCAAGGACGTGTGTCGACCAGTGATGAGCAACGTTCAGGACGACCTGTCAGTATGCGGACCGGCGTGGCACGTGCCGTCATCGAGGAGCTCCTGGATGAAGACAGACGAAGGACGCTACTGGAGTTAGAGAGGGCAAGTGGCATCATGAAACGCACCGTCCACGGGATATTGCGTAATGAGCTGCAACTACGCAAAATCGCATCGTGGCGGTTACCGCATGCACTGGCGGAAGTTCAAAGGTGGGTGCGCTATGCAATATGCTCCGACCACCTTGCACGCTGACAATAGGACGGCGATCCATTCTTGACACGAATAATCTCCATCGATGAATTTTGGGCTAAGGCTTATCAACCAGAACTGAAACGTCAGTCCGCGGAGTGGCGACATGCTGGATCACCAAGGAGGCAGAAGTTCCGTCAGAATCCTTCCCCAGTGAAATTGATGGTGATCGTCGCGTATGACGTCAGGGGTGACATTGTTTGCCACTTTGTTCCACATGTCAGAACAGTGACCGCACTGTTCTACAGGGACTTCCTGGTGCGACAGGTACGACGTGGTGTTCGGGAGAAGTGTCCGCATCTTGTGGACAGTGCAATAATCCTGCACGACAATGCAAGACCACATAAAGCAGGGTGTGTAGGGCAGCTACTGCGACGTTGGGGATGGGAAAAATTGGAGCACCCACCGTACTCTCCTGACATTTAGCCCTGTGACTTGGATCTCATTCTAAAGATTAAGGAACCACTACGTGGAAGGCGGTTTGCAACACCAGAGGACAATGCTAATGCTGTGCGCCAAGAGGTGACCCGATTCACACATGGTGCGGCAAATGCTGAGGCAGATGGTATTCAGCGCCTCCCACATCGTTATCAGCGTGTGGTGACAGTAGCAGGGGACTACTTTGAGTGTCTTTAGGCCCAGGTTTGTCATATCAACTGTATGTGTAGTGTGTTGTCATTCTTTTGCACCGTGAAGGCCATATTGCCCTGTATACTACCATAATAAATTAAATTAGTGTGTTACGATATTTCTGTGCTATTCATTGTCCACACATGTAGTTAACACCTTGTCGTTTGGTCTGTATATGTCACATTTTCCAACCGGACTGGTATCTTCACGAAAAAAAAAGTTGCCGTGACTTTTGCCCAAACCCTCGGTTTATCTGCAGGAATCCTCCCCTCATCGATTGGGTGCCGCAATATTTCTCATATTATCTGGCGTGTCGCAATAAGAACGCTTAGAGGGCAGCTTGCTATATCAAAAATTGAGAAGTATTGCGATGAGGCAATGAATTCTATCAGAAGTCATTTGTGGGTCTGTACAATTCAAAAACATTGCGTACTTTTTGGTCTCTTCGACTAAATGTTTGATCAGCTGGTTATCCACGAACAATTTAAAAATATGATTAATTCACATGGCCTCATACTGGCAGTAATTAGACTCTGAAAATGTTGGTATTCTTCCTATATCGAAATCAGCCGCCTTGGTCCATTTGGTTTATAATTTGATTTACTCTTTTCTCTATCAGCAATCCACTCTTTTGCAGTAACAAAAGGCGCTTCTTCCTCTGCTAACAAATCTTTACCGTCGTAACTAATCCCAATTCTTTCAAAATTTACAAGTTATATTTCAGCACTGGCACACAACTGTTGAGAGCTGAGATTACAATAATACTGCCATCATCTTGAAGATGTACAAAGCTGCTGGTGTCGATGTCCTACGAGTTGAACAGATAAAGAACTTTGGCCGTAAAACATTGGAGTGGTTACTAAGCCTAATGAACATATGTGTTGCCAAGGCACATGTCCCTAAAATGTGGAGGAAATCGCGAGTCATTGCAGTACTCAAGCCTGGGAAAGAACCAAACGACCCGAAAAATTTTCGACCTATTTCCCTGTTATGCCATACTTTCAAGATACTGGAACGCTTGGTACTTAACCGAATCAGTAGCATCCTCGAAGAGAAGTTCATTCCACAACAAGCAGGCTTTCGTGCTGGCAAATCATGTTTTAGCCAGATCTTGAATCGCACCCAACACATCGAGGATGGTTTTGAGCGCGGAGAGATAACGGGAGTCGCCTTCGTTGACTTAACAGCTGCATACGACACTGTAAATCATAGGATGCTGTCAAAGAAAGTGTATGACCTTACCAAGGACCACCAACTAACATTCCTAATCAGCATCTTCCTTCAGAACAGAAGTTTCAAATTCTCGCTACAGGGCAAAAGGAGTAGATGGCGAACCCAGAAGAACGGTCTCCCTCAGGGTAGCGTGCTGGCTCCAGCACTGTACAACATCTACACAAATGATCAGTCAATTTCAGCAACTACCAGGCTCCTCATCTATGCCGACGACACAGCTGTAGCTGCTCAGGGCTCATCCTTTGAAGAAGTGGAAGGAAAGCTGACTTCCGCGATGGACGAACTCTCCAAGTACTATGATACCAAACATCTGAAGCCGAACCCTAATAAGACACAAGTGTGTGCGTTCCATCTACGAAACAGGGAAGCACGGCGAAAGCTGGACATCACATGGCGAGGGGAGCGACTGAAACATTGCCCAACACCAGTTTACCTAGGTGTCACACTAGACAGTGCTCTAACCTACAGACAGCAATGTCTGAACACGAAACAGAAGGTCAGTGCTCGCAATGCCATACTCAAGAAGCTGATCGGCAGCACCTGGGGGGCCAATCCGCACATCCTGAGGACTTCTGGACTTGCACTGTGTGTGTCAGCCGCTGAGTATGCCGCTCCTGTGTGGAACGCTTCAGCACATGCTAAGCAGGTTGATACTGCCGTCAACGACACTGCACGGAAAATCTAGGGATGCCTGAAACCAACACCAGTGTACAAACTATACCCTATTGTTGGAATAGCCCCACCCAATAGCCGGAGGGCCACTGCTGCGGACGCCGAGAGAACAAAGCAGGAGAATGACCATCGACATCCACTAGATGGGCACCAGGCAGCAAGGTCTCGCCTCAGATCCCGCAAGAGTTTCCTTGCTAGGACTCTGCCGCTGGAGAGAACACCAGAGACAACTCGTCTCAATAGATGGAGGAGCTTACTGCCCACAGACATGTTACCAAAGGAAGAACTGGCTCCTGATCGGCAGCACCTGGGGAGCCAATCCCCATATCCTGAACTTGCACTGTGAGTGACAGCCGCTGAGTATGCCGCTCCTGTGTGGAATGCTTCAGGTCCCTCAACCACTTAAGAGTGGGTGTCCCTCGATGCAAGACCAACCTGCAAAAATGGGGGATCCTTCGAGCAGATGCAGACACCTCTTTTGAATGTGGAGCTGAACAAGACCCAAGCCACCTACTTATCTGCCCCCTCCTGGACAACCCATGCACAATGGAAGATGTTTTTAGAGGAAGTAGCAAGGCCATCGCAGCTGCAGTTTTTTGGAAATGTTGACCAGACACGGAAATGAATGATGATCTTCATCATTAGAATCCGCGTCTGTGAGTATACTTACATCCGAGGGTTCCACAAGAATTTCACCATCAAGATCTTCAGCCAGTAGCAATAGAGATTCTGAAAAGGGAAATACCTTCCTTCAAAAATGTGTAACTGTTGGGATAAAGTAATATGATCTGACGGCTGTAGGAATTGTACCGAGTATAGCCTCAACGTCTAGCGTTGCCATGGCTTTATACGCTCATATAATTTCAAATCATTGTAACATATGTATTGAATTGTCTAAAATAATGTAAGATGAGGCCCAGAGTACAGTATACTGTATTTAAGCAATTTATTATATCACATTAGAATACAAAATAGAACACATTGAGTGCAAATTTAGAACAGTAGTCATTAAGACAACAATAGCCCCTAGCAGGTGATGTCAGAACTAACTAACATGTTACCGGTATATCAAACCTTCAATACCCAAGACTGAGCTGATATAAGACCCATTGTGTTGTTGAAGATAGGAGAACACTGTCCATATTGATCGCCAACATCCAGAAAACTGGGCATGACATACAGAAGAGGAGAAGACGCTGCCCACATTTGAGCGCTTAAATCATTCCATATGCATTTAAGTCTTCAGAATAGTAACTCAGCTTCTTCTTCTGGGTCTAAACGTTTATCATCCTTTCTGACTTTGCTGCCCTTTGTTCATCAGATGCAGTGTATTGTTCTCTTTCAAATGTTGTTAATTTAAGTCTCATGTCTCTGTTCCTTAGAACCCACTTCTCACCGCTGTCTTTAATTTGTTACGTTGTTATACCTACTTCTGAATTATCCTGGACCTCTTTGAGCCAATTGTTCTTGATTTTAGTTTGCCAAAAGTAATTGTACATTTGTTTTACAGGCTGTGTTCCTGATAAACTTTAAATATGACCGAAAAAGGAAATTCTCCTTTTCGCACTGAGTCTATTATTAATTGCGTAGTGTTATTTTAATGATTGTTCTGATAATTCTTCAGTCTACCTTCTGGAGTTGATCAGTTGTTGATTTGGTGTTCAACTTGAATAATGTTTCGGAAGCATTGTTTGACTCATGTTTAACAATGGAGTAGTACCGGTAGTGTTGGAATTGGGCATTCTAGAGATATATCTTCTTTTAGGATGGCCATGTGATTCGTTGGGCTTGTTTCTTTTTAGTTTCAGGTATTTTATTGAATTACGAATATGCATTAGCCGGTTTGATTTTGTAAAACGTAATTCAAACACTTCAAAACTGAAGAAACAACCTACTAATTCCTAATACGATGCACTTCAATTCAGATATTGACAAATTTAGCAAGAGTATGTTGTTTTACCGGATTATCCTCTTGTTTAATGATGGGATGTCAAAAGATTTACTAGTGACAAATGTAGTTGATTGGTACTGACCATTATCCAGATCAACCATGCAGTCTAAGGTTTTACTCGAATCATCTTCTTCTTCTTCAGTGTTTGTCCCGCGTGATTGCGGGGTCACCTACATGGATCCGTTTTCTCCATTTTGCTCAGTCTGAGGCCGCATCAGGATGGAGATTCACACTTTTGAGGTCCTTATATAGCGTGTCACACTAACGTTGCAGAGGTCGTCCTTTTGGTCTTCTGCCGACGACTTCAAGTGTGTATCCCGTCTTGGCAATCGTTTTACCTCCTGCCCGTAAAAAATGTCCAAACCACGCAGAGGTCCACGCGCATTTTGTCTTGGATTGGAGCAACATCAGACTGTTTCTTGACATGATTTCACTTAGTAAGGCCTACTGTTCACCTTGGCATCTTGGTCTCCACAACACTTAAACGGCGTTGTGTTTCCGCGGTGGTCAGCCAACATTCGGAGCCGTATAGTGCTACTGGGCGGAGGACAGTACTGATATTTCAAGACTATCATATTCTTTTGTGTTGTGGAGAGACCTTTTGAGAGTTTATACATCTTCTGGCTTCTTCTGCAGGTTGATCTTCTACCATCCTCCCAGTATTCCATCGAGGTGTGTTTTGTGAATTCAAAGAATATGATGGGAAAGACATCTAACATCACTGTGGTGACGAAGCCGGTGGAACCTAAGTTCACTGCGAATATTACCTTGATACCAGGCAGCGCGACAGACACCACAGCTAAAATAGTGCTACCACCAGCTGCTGCTAACCTCACAGAGGACAGGTAAATTATTTCTACAAATAAAGTGAACTTTCTGTCTGAATATTTTGAATTCTTGGCGGATACTTCCCAGCTGAGGTGTATAATGACCAAATGTAACTTATGTTTATCTTTCATCTCATTGCTTTGGTTTGGCATCATAATTACTGGAGCAAATTACATGCAAATGTGTATTGTATTTAAATTTTATATTTATTTATCGTATGGCTTTTGGTGCCGGGAGTGTCCGAGGACATGTTCGGCTCGCCTGAGTCTGTAGCTACTTCCAGCGGACACCCTAAAGGGTGAGCTACAAGTTCCGTTCAATTTCAAGTAGTTCCAACTTTCGCCACCAGATATCAATGATACCTAGTGGTGAACGTTGGAACTTTGATAGAGCGTTCTGACGAAATCTAACCTAACAAATTTTGCTTTACACAAGTTTAGTCTGTGAAAGGATCTTTACATGCCATAAATCTATGACATGGGACCGCCGGCTTTACTTCCCCTCCGAAGGAAGGCATACTGAAGGATTTTGAACACTCTTAAAAAAATCCAACGACTTCGGCCGGGTTTGAACCCGCAATCTTGGGCATAGCAGTTCAGCATGCTACCGACTACGCCACCGAAGTCACTCGTATTTAAATAAAACTAAGGTACAAATTGTTCTTCTTGTTGCCGTGGTGCCGTCTTCTATTGAAGGTTGGCTGTCATCATGGCTATTCTATTCTTCGAGTCTGCCACACGGAAAAGGGTCGTGGTGTTCATCTCAAACCAGTCCCTGGGGTTCTTCAGCCAAGAGTTTCTCCTTCGGCCAGGTCTCCATTGCCCTGAGATCTTCTCCTGAATCACCAACTGTAGAATCCTGTATTTTTCATTTGACATAAATCTGTAGGCTAGTATTTCGTTTAGACTACACGTTTGTGATTCCAATAGAGTCAGTACGTGTAAACGCAATGGGGTTTCATCATCTAGATTAACTGTTCTCCAAACAAGATCAGCCCTATTCTATTCCCACAACTAGATAATCTTGTTCCTGGCTATTGCGATCATTGGTGTATTCTATCCTGCTGCATTTTGCAAATGAAGTAGGCAGTGAAGATGATGGCCATTTTGAATTTTCCTGTATCTTGAAAGCGAGAAGTATGTAATATATTGTCCATAATGGTTGCATTTATGTTGGTTGATATCAGATAATTGAGAGTCATGGAACAAACATACCAGTGTTTAAACATGGATAAATTCCTAGCATCGGGGGAAGTCGTTGAAATTAAATAACAAACACATATATGTACTGTATTTATTGTTGTAGCCATAGAAGGTGTAATGACTCCTTCATACTAGTCCATTTGTAACTCAACTGATTTATTTGTAAGACGTGCCAACATAACATAAGAAGCAGTACCAACATTACAATTTACACATATCATATATACACACATAATACTTAATGCATAACACTTACAATTTACACATATCATATATACACACATAATACCTATTACATTACAATCTTTCCTCCCTTCAATGACAATATCTACTCGTTAGAAATCTTTAAATTCAGTCTAACTGGAGGTCGACTGATGCGCTCAGATCTGCGCACTTGGGTTCCAGCAGGGGGAACGATAATTGTTGATTTCATGTCCTGACTGGATGATTCTGATACAGGTGCTACCTCAGGGTTAGGTTGAGGTATAGTTTCAGCTTCTAGGTTTATTGCTAGCGGAGTTGCCTGTTTCGCTAACATGGTTGTCTGGTTATGGGGCACAACTAGTTTGTCTGTGTTTGAAACGTCTTGATTAGACCTTTGTTCCCCAACTTGGGTATTTGGCTTATATATTTTTTTTATTTTATTCAATTAATTCCAAAGAGCCATAGGCTCGTACAGAGGAATTGTACAGTAATATGAGTGTTAACACACCAAGGAAGAAAATTCTGAAGGTAACACAAATTGATGAATAAGGACATAGGCCTATTATAAAGTTGATACCATATCTAAGATTGTTTAGACCAAGGTCCCTTAAAATGATAAGCACTTAGGATTTTTAATCTTATACATAACTTATTTGATGTATTAAGATGCATCGAATTTTTCCCACAATACTTTCATAGTTTTCCTCTTAAATACTGACAAAGTTGGTGCACTTTTTACTTCATCGGGAAGTTTATTATATAACTGTGATGCAGAGAACTTGAAACTATTTCTACCATATTTAGAAGAGTGAATGATATATAAGGCTACGTCCTTCGCATGCCTAGTTCCATAAGAATGATTGTCTGAGTTCAAGATGTAGGGAGAGCTATAGAGTATTGTGTTGTGTTTAATCTTGTATATTAGCATAGCTGCTCGGAGTTCTGCACTTATGCTGAGGGGTAGAATTTTACTTCTGATGTACAGATCTTTTACTGGAGTGCAGTAAGGAAGGTTAAATATGTTTCTAATAGCCCTATTCTGAATAGTCATTAAATCATTCAGTGTGGATTTCCTGCAGTGAGCCCAAATAACATTTAAATATTGGAGCTTGCTATGTACAAGTGAATAGTAGATTTGTTTTACAAGGTTTAGGGGAATAAGATACCGAAGTTTCCTTAGGATCCCTACTATAGGTGAGAGTTTCTTAGCAATTCGTTCAACGTGTTCAATCCAGGTCAGGTGTTTGTCGATGATTAGACCTAAATACTTTGCCTGATTAACCTCTTTTATTTCAATATTATTTATATATATTTTGTCATGTGTGATTTCTTTCATGCTTTGTTTTGAAATTACCAAGTAATTGGTCTTCTGTAGGTTCATTGTTAATTTATTGGCCTGGAACCATTGTGAGAGAGTATTTATATCTGTTTGCACATTTTGTATGATTTCAATTATGTCTTTCCCAGTGTAGAAGATATTTGTATCATCTGCATACAATTTGATATGTCCTCTCAAATTACATTCCACAATATCATTTATATAAATTAAGAATAATGTAGGTCCAAGTATAGATCCTTGTGGAACGCCATGAGTTATATATTTTCCTGAACTTATGCATTTATTCAAAGCTACATGCTGCTTTCTTCCAATAAGGTAGCTTTGGAACCATTTTAGAGCTATACCTCGGACACCAGCATTTTCTAATTTTGACAACAGTATTTTATGATCTACTGTATCAAAGGCTTTTGTGAGATCAATAAATAACCCAACTGCCATATTATTTTTGTCAATAGTTTCTTGTAGCATTGTTATTAGGTCAATAGTTGCTGCCTCAGTACTAGAATTTTCCCTGAATCCATATTGCATATTATGAAAGAATGTATTCTTGTTCAGAAATGAAAGCAATCTTGTTTTTACCACTTCTTCCAGAATTTTTGAAACTACCGATAAAATAGAAACAGGTCTATAATTATTTGGATTTCTTTTGTCACCACCCTTAAATATAGGAACTACTTTGGCCACTTTTAAGTCATCTGGTATCATGCCAGTAACTAAGGACTCATTAATCATTTCAACCAAGATTTTAATAAATGATTGCATATTGTTTTTAATGAAATTTGTCTTGATCCTATCTAAGCCACAGCTCTTTTTATTCTTTAAATTTGTGATGATGGACCTGACCTCTGCTTCATCTGTTGGATATAAGTAGAGGGAATTTGACTGCTTGTGGTCCTTACTGAGGATTTCCTTCTGTTCAGGAATAGCTTTTGCTAGACTTCCAGCAATGTTTGTGAAGAACAAGTTAAATGATTCACATAGCTCTTGATTGTCTGTGATAATTTTGTTGTCTATTTCAAGTGAAGTGCATGTCTCAACTGTTGGTTTTTTGTTGTGTATGATTTCTTTGATAGTCTCCCAAGTTTTATTGGAATTGTTTCCATATGTTCTGAAATTTTCTGAGTAGTAATTTGACTTTAGTCTTCTTTTTAAGTTTGTTACACTATTCCTGCATCTACAGTATTCTTGGTTCATATCATTATTATTTTTGTGAAGGGGATTTTTGAGCTTTGCATGCAGAGTGTCTCGTTGTTTTATAAGTGTAAGGAGTTCAGCTGTGACCCATGGTAAGTTAGTAGGCCTAGTCTGTCTTTTATTGTTTGTTATTATTCTTTGGCTACGCCTGTTCCTTAGATTCAATTGTTTGATGAAAGAGTTATATAGAGAGTTAACAGTACTGTTTGCATCATAATGGGAATCTGCGTTTATAGATATATTAGTTTCAGGAGTGTATTGCCTATCCCAAGAGTCCTCGTGTGTTGTTAATTTTGTCGAATTATTTGACTGAGTGTACGTGCTATAATTGGTCTTGGAAATATCAAGAATTAATATACTGTGATCACTAATATCATTGCTGACATTTGATATTTTATAACTTAGTTCTGAATTGTTTAGTGACACGTGATCTATTAAGGTAGCTGCAGTGTCACAAAGTCGTGTAGCATATTTAGTGTTGCACTGTTTAAAACCATAGCATGCTATTAGATTTAGATATTTCCTTCTTAATTGATCATCAGCTAGGATATCAATGTTGGTATCTCCGAGGAAGATGCATAATTTATTGTTTATCTGGCTAAGAAAACTTTAAAATGAATTTAAGAAGGGTATGGCATTGCTTCTATTGGGATTATATGCTGCAATAATATCAATGCTTTTATATGTTGGCCTATTACTTTTAACATCATCTCTGAATACCTCAATCCACATCAAAGTATGATTCATTTCACACTTTCTTTTAACATTCACTTTCCATTTGTGCGATACATAAATACCCAGACCCCCACCAACTTTGTCATCTCTATGAGCAAACACGCTTGTGAAATTGTTGAAGTTATAAAAATCTGCCTCATTACTTTTCACCCAGGTTTCTGTAACTACCAATACATCTATCTGACCTATCATTTGCAAGAGAATTTCAATATCATCAAGCTTATTCCGAATACTTCTGCTATTAATGTACAAACACCTAACCTCTCCACCTAATTCTAATGAGTTTATGCATGCACTTATATCAGAGTCCTGTTGCATGAAATCATTCAAACAGTTGTACTTATGTTCACTGCACTGTACTTCACCTAGGTGTCCACTTGTAGTCAGCGCTTTCTTCTCTCTAAACAATAAGATATCATCACTCGTTCTAGCATTTAGTTTTCCGAGAGTAAAAACTTGGCAACTCTGTTTAAAAGTTTTCCAAATTTCATTGTTCCTCTTCTATTGAGGTGGAGACCATCATAAGCAAGGTCCCTGTCTTGTAACCAAGAGTTCCCTTCTAAAAAAATAATGTTTTTTACACTACACAACCAATCCAGTGTTGAATTCACGGCATTAATGTATCGTGGGTCTATGTCACGTCTTTGTAATACACCACTAACACACACTTTTGAGCTCGGAAAGGCACTTTTCACTTCGTCCACGAGCTTGTCCATGTCATTCATAATGTGAGTTGGTGTTGGAGAACTGTTCAAGCAATTGGTCCCTACATGAATCATTACCACCTCAGGGTCTTCTCGAACCTCGTTTCCCCATACCTTTCTAGTTAATTGCTCAGTTCTTATTCCTGGATAGCAATAGGCTGCGGCATCATCAACTACTGGGCCTACATTTCGCAGAATTGAGTCACCCATGACAAGTACACGGGGACGTCTCCTTTTCTTAGGGTTATGGGTAGGTTTGTCGCGTCTGGATGTCTCGTTTTCAATACCGGTATCTTGTCTTTCTTCTACTTGGGAATCGGAACGGCTGAGGATTTCAAACGGATTCTGGGAGATAAAGTCGTTAGGAATATTCCCAGATTTCACCAAGTTAGGCCTACTTCTTGGAAAGCGTGCATTGGTTTTAGACATAACCTCTAAATAGTCTGCCTGAGTAGGCCTATCTTCTTCTGCTTGTAGTCGTTCTTTAAGGAGACATATTTGTGCCTGTGCATTTTTCAAATCTACCACAAGCATTTTGATTATTTCCTCTTTGGAGGCCAATTCTAATTTGAGGAGTTCAGCTTCATTCGCCGCTCGCGGCAACTCGTACTTGTTTCCCTGTTGATTTCGTTCACATACCACAATTGTTTCGCCACTACATGATTTGTCTTCACAATTAAGACACACCTCTTCAAAAAATAAAGAATTGTTATCACATTGAACACTTACATCACCCGATTGGGAACAATTTTCAAGAGATAACCGTTTGTGACTTACGTTTAACATCGCCATCTTGTTCTTATAAGCCATAAGGATTGTTTACCTTTTAAATCTACCAAGTATGTACCTCGCCCAAGGGCTTTTAACACTGTACCCACTTCGGGGATATCTTCCTTTCACCTACGTACACGAACTTGCTCCCCTATCTGAAATGTAATTACATTTGGCACATAAGACTGTTTAGCAGCTGGTTTCAGCTTGCTGAGAGGTGTTCGTACCGGAAAGGTAAAGATCATTTCTGCTGGAGTGATATTAGTTACCGTGCTTGGCGTATTTCGGTACTGGAAAAGGAAATTATAAACTTTATGCTTAATTGACAATTTTGACTCAGACATTAGCATTTTCTTAAGACCAGTCTTTGCTGTTCGCACTCCCCTTTCTGCAAAGCCATTCGCCTGAGGATGATAAGGTGGGCTTTTAGAAGCTATTATGTCATTATCTGTACAAAATGATAAGAAATTGAAGGAATCAAAGGGGGGACCATTGTCGGTCACTATTTGAGCAGGAAGTCCGAACGTGGCAAAGCATGCTTTCAATCTGTCAATTACAGCTTTGGAGGAAGTACCCCCAACATCCCATATTTCCAGCCATTTACTATGACTGTCAAGCAATATCAAATACACTTCAGTATTAAAATAAAAGAAATCTAAGTGCAGGCGAGTCCAATTACTGTTCGTTGATGGCCAAACATGTTGTATTGGTGAAATCGCCTGAAAATTTACTCTAGCACATGGTTCACACAGTTTAATATACTCGTCAATATCTTTGGCAAAGTTTGGCCAGTAAACCACATTCCTTGCTCTCATTTTCATCCTTACACTACCTGGATGTCCACCATGAAGGGTATCCAGTACTTTACTTCTTAATTCAAAGGGGATTACCACACGATCTCCAAAAAGAAGACACCCCTCTACCACTGACAGGCTATAGCGTATTTCAAAATACGGTTTGAGCGCTGGCATTGTCACTTGTTGTGGCCAACCCGACTGTGTTAACTCAATAGCCTTTGTCAATACAGGATCCTTAAGAGTAACATCTGCTACAATTTCGGCATTTATGGGTAACCCTGACAGTACAGTTATTACACTTTTTATACTTTCTAAAATTTCATCTTGACTGGGAAGTCTAGACAACATGTCTGCAGGTCCCATATTTTCACTTTTCCTATACTCTGCTTTGTATTTGAATGCTGCTAAAGTAGTAGCACAACGTTGTAATTTGGCAGCTGCTACTACTGGCATGGGTCTTTCAGGTGACAATATGGATTTTAATGGCAAGTTATCTGTAACTAATATAAACTCTCTCCCTGCTAAATACTTATAGAATTTAGTTAACCCATACATTATAGCCAATGCTTCTTTTTCAATTTGTGAATATTGTTTTTGTGTTTCGGAGAGTGTTGACGAATTAAAATAAATAGGATGCTCAACTCCATCTACTCTCTGAGCTAGCACACAGCCTAGTCCATATTGTGACGCATCACAACAGAGTACCAATTGTTTAAAAGGATCAAAATGCATGAGTGCATTACTCCCTATCAGCAACTGTTTACTATTTTCAAAACTAGTTTTACACTCGTCAGACCAAGACTACTTGACTGTCCTTTTTAGTAATTCATTTAAGGGCTGCAGCAAGGTGCTAAGATTTGGCAAAAATTTCCTATAAAAATTTATCATGCCCAACCATGACCTCAGCTCTTGTACATTAGTG
Source organism: Meconema thalassinum (assembly GCA_946902985.2). Taxonomy (NCBI): domain Eukaryota; kingdom Metazoa; phylum Arthropoda; class Insecta; order Orthoptera; family Tettigoniidae; genus Meconema; species Meconema thalassinum. The sequence goes on from OX336395.1 coordinate 124,252,168, forward strand.
GGAATTCTAGCTTCTACGATTGGCTTTACTCTCTTGGGAGTAGTTTCAATTCCTTGACTCGTAATAACGTGTCCTAAATATTCTACTCTTTCTTTCATGAACAAACATTTCTTTAAGTTTACCCTAACATTGTGTTCTTGAAAGCGTCCTAACACTTTCTCCAGTTTACAGAGTAAAGACTTAAAATCTACTGCCCAATGAGAACATCATCAATATAGCACGTCACTCCCTCCATGTCACACAATAACACATCCATGAATTCCTGAAAGGCGGCAGGTGCGGGAGCCACACCATACATGAGGCGCGTTGGTCTCAAGAAACCTAAATGTGTGCTTACAGTAAGACATTCCTGTGACTCGACGGCTAATTCTAGCTGCAAATATGCTTCACTAAGATCTAACACACAATAAATATTATTTCCTGCTAAACTAGCAAATACATTATCTGCGTTTGGCAATGGATAATGATCAATTTTGATATTTACATTGACAGTTCTCTTATAGTCTACGCATAGTCGGTAACTACCGGTACCATCCGGTTTCAGCACAGGAAATAATGGTGATGCCCATTCTGAAAATTTGACAGGCACCATTCTGCCATCATTAATCATCTGTCTCAACTGATTTGTCACTTTTTGTCTTGCATAATAAGGTATATCATAGGCTTTACAACGTACTGGGACAGCATCGTCTTTGAGCATTAATTTTGCTTTAAACCCTTTTATTATCAGTACGATCTGTTGAACATACTTCAGGATACTTGGCAATTAATGCTTTAATTTCAGGACAATACTCTCATTCTTTGATCACCTTAACTCTCCCATTTATTTTATTTTTGACTTCTCCCAGTCTTTCTCCTAGATCCCTCCAATTTACTACTATTTCTTCCAACCAATCCCTACCAGTCAAAGGCAAAAACAACTGCGGTGTGTCACATACTACCAACTTCAGGTCATGTTTATCTCCTACATTGTCACTAACCTTAACTGTTACTGTTCCTTCCACTTTAATCGGGCTACCATCTACTGTTTTAAGTTTAGCATCACATCCGATAATACTTAAATGTGGAAACAATTCTTGCAACTGCTTTACATGAATTAAACTGTATTTTGAGCCCGTATCAATTTCCATTAATACCTTTACACCATCAATATTGGCTTTCACTAACAATGGTTCATTATTATGTGTAACAAGGTTTACCTCCACTCCGTTCACATAGTTCCCAGTATCTCGAATTACCTCATTATTTCTGTTTTTATTACTATCCTCAGTGTCGTTTTGTTTAAATCCTATTCCTTCTTCTACTACACACATATCCTCATCTACTAGCCTACACATTTCCCTTGCTTCTTTCTCCTCATTAAATGATAGTTCCCACTCACATGACTCTTCTATTACATCCCCATTATTTACTCTGTTTATGACTAATTGATCATAATCACTACTCACATCATAGTCCAGAATACTTTCCTCCCATTGCTCCTGTTTAAGCCTATCACACGTGTGTTCTGATCGTCCGTCGCCGCTAACAATAGTGTCACGGACGATTACTCTTTACTCCATGACTTTTGTGTTTCTTGTTGTTAAGAGCTTTGATACACAAGGCAGTGAACATGTTGTAATGGCGGTTACTAGAATATAAAGTTTTCTTATGAGAAGTCTTGAGCGTTTCATTCAATTTGTTTTATTGGTTATACCTACACCGGGTAGGCGTAGGTCCCTAACAAAATATTGGCGACCCTGCCAGGATGGCGTATTAATTCAAACAACTTGAAGATTGTGTTGATTTAAAGACCGCGTGTTCCTGTTCGTGTTCCTGTTCTGTGTTCGTATTGGAAATGGAGAAGTTAATGAAAGCGCGGAAGCCGGTAAGAGCGACTTTTACGAAGACGTACAATGCACTTTTGCAAAACTTAAATCAAGAAATTCAAGACGGCGTGGACGACGACACCTTACAGTCCTTGCTAACCAAATTGGAGAGGTTAGGAACGGAGCTGGCGCCGTTGGACGAGAAAGTTTTAAGTATGTTGCTGGAAAAGGAAGGGGACGAGTATGACCGTGAATACGAATATGTAGACAGTTTTCGAGACAGATTGGATGATGCAAGACAGAAGTATGCTCTACGGTTGCAGGCTAATTCCAATGTATTGGCAGTGGTGTCAGCAAGATCGGTCCTATCAGATGGGAATAAAACCAAAAGGCAGTTGAAACTACCCAAAATAGAACTCATGAAATTCGATGGGGAGATTAAAAATTGGTTGGAATTTTGGGGACAATTTCGGCGCATTCACGAGGACTCGGAAATTGAGGACGAAGACAAATTCCAATACTTGATCCAATCCACGCAAGTTGATAGTCGCGCTAGAGAATTAGTTGCCAGTTTCCCCCCTACTGCTGAAAATTATCCTAAAGCAGTGGAATCTCTTCAGGGTAGATTTGGAAGGGAGGATTTATTGACTGAGTTCTATGTAAGGGAACTCATAAGTCTTGTAGTGAAAAATGTTTCTCAAACAAGAAAGAAGACTCAACTTGCTAGTCTATATGACAAGTTGGAAGCACAACTGAGAGCTTTGGAGTCTATAGGTGTTACCCGAGATAAGTACGGGTCAATGCTTTTCCCTCTAGTAGAATCCTGCTTGCCTGAGGAAGTGTTACGTGTCTGCATGAGGAGTTCGTCAACGGCTGTGAGGGATCAAGACAATGGACATGCCGACAAACTGACTGCATTACTTGGTTTTCTGAAGGGTGAAGTAGAAAGTGAAGAGAGGATTACATTTGCTCAAGCTGGTTTTGGAGTTTCTAGTGAATCAAGGAGTGCTAAAGTTAAAGAATGGAAAGAGAGTAGTTTAGCAACTGCTAGTGTTCTCTTTGCTGGTAAAGGTGAAGGAAACAGTTTAACGTGTGTCTTCTGTAAAAAAACACATAACAGTAAGGGGTGTTATCTTGCTCAAGAAATGAACTTGGGGGACAAACGTAAAAGGCTGTCTGAAAACAAAGCTTGGTTTTTGTGTCTGAAGGTTGGACATAGGGCTGCAAATTGTATTACGAAACTGAAGTGTCTAGTGTGCAGTAGTAAACATGAAGCTATTATGTGCCCAAAATTAGATGTAAATAGGGGGAATTATAAAGGTGAGGAGAAGCACCAGGAAAGGGGCTCAAAATTGCCTGGTGTCCCAACTACAACCCTTAATACACAAACTAGTGATGTTTCGGAAGTACTGCTGCAAACTCTTGTAGTTAGGTTGGTTCATCAAGGGAGAGAAAAGACTGTACGGGCGTTGTTAGATACAGGCTCGCAGAGATCCTATCTGTTAGAGAAGATTGCTGTGGAAATGGGGTATATTCCATCAAAGACTGAAAAAATTGAACACAGGCTTTTTGGGGGTGCTTCAATCAGTGCCAATGATCATAACCTATATGAGATAGATATAGACGACCTACATCATTCAATTTCTCGAAAATTAAAGGTGTTGGGACAAAAGGAAATTTGTGGTGTAATCCCTCGGTTAAACCGGGGCCCTTGGATGGATGAGATCAGAGAAAAGAAAATCTGGCTCTCTGATTTTGGCCCAGTGCCATCGGAGATTGGACTACTAATCGGCGCAGACACTGTGGGTAGTTTATTGACTGGGGACACAATCAAGTTGAAGTCTGGATTGGTTGCTGTTAGGACTACATTTGGTTGGACAGTGATGGGTCAGCTTTGGAAGACAACTGAAAACGATAGCACAGTGTCAATGGTGAACTCTCTGTTTGTGAGAACTGCTTCTTTGGGTGAACTGTGGAACCTGGAAACCATTGGAATTGGTGATCCTGCTGAAACACTATCGAAGAAGGAAATTGAAATTGCAACATTGAAACATTTCCAAGAAAATGTTAAGATCAATGAGGAAGGAAGGTATGAAGTCGCACTTCCGTGGAAAGAAGATCAGCAGTTATTGTCAGGCAACAAGGAAGTTGCGTTAAAAAGACTGGTTTCTGTAACACACCGTTTGATCAAGGAAGACAAATTTGAGAAGTACCAGCAGGTGCTTCAGGACTGGGAACAGGAAGGGATAATCGAAGAAGTTGGTCAGGAGGGCTCTCAGGATGTTGGGTATTATTTACCACACCGAGGAGTTTTCAAGGAAGGATCGAGTACAGCGGTGAGGCCGGTGTTTGATGCTTCATGTAAATCGAAAGGAAGACTTTCACTCAATGACTGTCTGGAAAAGGGTCCTAATTTGTTGGAAGTAATTCCTTCTATTTTGAACCGGTTCCGTTTAAACAGGATAGGTGTGATCGCAGACATTAAGAAGGCGTTTCTTCAAATTTCAGTCTCTGAGAATGATCGAAACTTTCTGAAATTCCTATGGTGGGAGAACTTCACTGAGGGGACTCTTAAAATATACCGCCACAAACGGGTCGTTTTCGGAGTGAACTGTAGTCCATTTCTACTTGGAGCCGTATTGGACAGTCATCTGAAAAACGGTACATGCTTCACTGAGACAGCAGATAAACTAAGAACCTCACTATATGTAGACAATTGCGTCACTTCCTTGAACACAGAGGAAGAACTCAAACAATTTGTGGATGAGTCTAGGGAGTTACTGTCGCAAGGAAAATTTGACCTCCGAGGGTGGGAGCACACCAGATTGAGTCTGGAGGATGAGGTTCCCGAAGTGACACCCGTTTTGGGTTTGTGGTGGGACCCAGTGGCTGATACTTTGGCTTGTAAAGTAGCAAAATTAAATGAATCTGATATTCTCACAAGGAGGACAGTTTTGTTGGTAGCTCAAAGTATCTTTGATCCAATTGGATTTACTTGTCCGGTTTCCATTGTGCCAAAGGTTTTGCTTCAGGAAAGTTGGAGAGAGAAAATAAGTTGGGATAGTCCACTGAGTGAAGACGCCCAAAGCAAATTCAATAAATGGTTACATGAACTGCCCTCAATTGCTGAGATTAAGGTGCCTAGAAGATTTTCTAATTGTGAGGACAGATCCTCTTGGAGTTTGCATGTATTTTGTGATGCTAGTCAAGTGGCTTATGCAGTTGTTATTTTCTTGAGATCATTCAATGGGAAAGAATTTGAAGTGCAACTGGTCGCAGCAAAATCCAGGGTAGCACCACTCAAGAAGGTGACGATACCGAGACTGGAGCTATTAGCTTGCACTATAGGCTCACGTCTTGCCTTTACAGTGAAGGAAAGCTTGAATCTAATGGACGTCCCGGAGTACTACTGGAGTGACTCGTCTTCTGTTTTATGTTGGATACGAAGAGAGGAAGCTTGGGGAGTGTTCGTCACTAACCGAGTTAAAGAAATTAGAACATTAACTAACCCAAAGCGTTGGTTTCATCTACCAGGGACGGACAACCCAGCCGATCTACCTTCGAGAGGTTGCTCTACGTTGCAGCTGATTTCTTCTCGTTGGTCAGAGGGACCCGCTTGGTTAAAGTTGGAAGAAAACAGCTGGCCAACGCGCATTGTAAAAGTTAATGAAGAGGAGGTCGATGAAGAAAGAAGAAAAGGCCATGTTACCAATACTATGCTTGTCTCCCAGGAAAAACACTGGTATTTGAGGTATTTTTCCAAGTACTCACGAATCGTTAGAATGGTGGCCTGGATGTTACGGTTCATCAACAATGCCAGGAAGGACGTAGTGAAAAATGTTGCTTCAGAATTAGATTGTCTCGAAATTTCAATGGCAGAGAAACGACTGCTGAAATTAGTTCAGGAAGAGAAGTTTACCGAAAGGGACAACCAGAAAACATTCTGCTTTTTTAAAGACCAGATGGGTCTCTTCAGGATTAAGACAAAAATTACCAACAGGAAGGATGAATATGATTTCCGTGCGCCAGTGTTATTGCCATCAAAGCACCCTTTGACTGAGATGATAATCAGAGATCATCATTTGAAAGCCTCTCATGCTGGTGTTCAGATTTTACTTGCTATACTCAGGGAGCACTACTGGATACCAAAGGGAAGAAGAACCATTCGCAAAGTCATCAGGAAGTGTACCCAGTGCAGAAGATTCGAAATGGAAAAGACAATTCCGGAAACGCCAGCCCTTCCAGAAGATCGTGTGAGAGATGCAGGTGTATTTGAGGTAGTGGGAGTGGACCTTGCTGGACCGCTATACTTAAAATGCAAGAACAAGGCTTGGATTGTGATTTTTACATGTGCCGTAGTTAGAGCGGTCTATTTTGAATTAGTCATGACTTTGTCCACTGCAGGGTTTCTGTTAGCTCTTAGGCGTTTCATAGCCCGACGAGGAAGGCCTCGTGTGATTTATAGTGACAACGGGACAAACTTTGTTGGCACCAACAATTTGTTTGGCTTCATTGACTGGAAAAAATTGTGTGCGGAAGTATCAGTTGATAGAATCGAGTGGAAATTTAGTCCTCCTTCAGCCCCTTGGTGGGGTGGATTCTGGGAACGTATTGTGCAAATGGTCAAGAAATTGTTAAGGCGTGTTTTAGGCAAAGCTATCTTGACATATGAAGAACTATTGACTGTGATTGCTGATAGTGAATCGGTAATCAACTCGAGGCCCCTTACCTACATTTCAGAAGACTGTGATGAATTGGTACCTCTGACTCCATCAATGTTTCTTCAGGACATTCCCGTGGTTGGCACTCCTGATTTAGACATGCTAGATCAAGTTAATCTCACCAGAAGGTTTCAATATCTTCAACAGCTAAGGGGTGAGCTGAGGAGGAGATTCCGACTGGAGTATCTGGGTAGCCTTCTATGCAGTTCATCGGGCAAGGAGTCTGACCATCAGTGGAAGGTAGGAGATGTAGTCATCATTGGTAGTGATGACAAGAGAAGGATAGACTGGCCCCTAGGAAGAGTGACAGCTACACTTCCAGGTAAAGACAAAGTGACCCGAGTAGTTAGGGTAAAGACATCCTCAGGAGAATTCCTCCGACCTACGAGACGAGGCTGGAGGTGGGAGTGAGGAGGTGCCCTTACTTAGTGGTGCAGTTCCGGAGGCAGTAAGTCTCAGAAGTCGCAACTTCACCAGGAGTGGAAGAAGAGTAAAAACGCCTTCCCGTCTCTGTTTATGAACATTGTGTTTGATTTGCATCAAAGGTGGGAGGATGTCACGGACGATTACTCTTTACTCCATGACTTTTGTGTTTCTTGTTGTTAAGAGCTTTGATACACAAGGCAGTGAAAATGTTGTAATGGCAGTTACTAGAATATAAAGTTTTCTTATGAGAAGTCTTGAGCGTTTCATTCAATTTGTTTTATTGGTTATACCTACACCGGGTAGGCGTAGGTCCCTAACAAATAGCTTCAGCTGATTCCCTACAATACGGAGCATACCGCCATTGTTCACTACACTCCTCTTGTTGCCCTTCGTCACTGACTACTGATTTAATTTGCTCTCTATGATAACGAGCCGTATGACCTATTTTTCCACACGCAAAACAATTTACACTTTTGGACCAGCAATTATCTGGGTGACACTTTGACGATCCACATCTCCAGCATCCTTGTGACGCCTTGCTAGGTTGTCTCCGCCCTAAGTGTTGACCTCGAGGTTCTGCGTGTACTCGTTCGGAATTTCCCTGGATTTCCTTTCCTCTGTTTGGTGCCGGATATTGAAACTGTAGACCAAAAGCTCCGCGTCCTGGGATAGTGCCTCGTCCCCAAGCCCGTCCTCGCGTCCCGCTATTATTGGTGAAACGGCTACCTCCTCGATTTTCACTGTATAGGCCTACAGGCCCATGCTGAATTTTACTGACCTGATATCCTTCCCGTTCTGTGGCCACTTCTGTGTTTGCCACTTCTCCATTTGTTTAGCCACCTCCACCACTCTATCGTAAGTAAGATTTGGCTCTTGGTATAATCGATCTCTAGTTTTGTCTGATGTGAGACCAAACATGAACTGATCTCGTAGACGAGAGTCCAAATTGTTCCCAAAATCACATGTCTGAGCTGCGTCATGAAGTTTAAGCACAAATTCTGCAACTGTCTGAGATGGCAGTTGTGTCATACGTTGAAACCGCACTGTCTCAGCGAGCGCCAAACCGGCAGGATTAAAATGTTCCTTTAATCTTTTCTGAAGGTCCACAAGGGTAAGATTTCTGGGTTCCACAGGTCTGCACAAACGATTTAGAGTTGCCCGTACTTCGCGATTTAAATGATTAAGAAAAGCAATTTTTTTCTCACGGCGTTTGATCCATCCGCGGGAGAATCGTTTCGTTCAGTTGCCGGTGCGTCCGGACCCAACGCATGGTTATTCATTAAACAGTAGTCCTTGAATCTACTGTAAAAGTCTTCAATTTTCTCATCGTTTGGATTGAAAACGTCCAAGTTTCCAATAAGGCGTGGTGGTTGGGCCATATTTTGAATGAGCTCCTCAATTTCCTTTATTATATTTTGAAGTGCTGGTGCTCCCGTGAGCTGATCGCGGCTTTCAACAATGCACTCGTCGTTTCAAATCCTTCGAAATCAAGGTCCATCGTATTTAATTGACTCCATTTAACTGTACTTTCCACATAATCACTATTTACTTGTCCTTTTCACTTAACTTACGTTTTTAACCACTGCACTCTGAAGGTTCTTTTTATTAAATCCTTTTTCCACTCGTCGCCAGTGTAATGACTCCTTCATACTAGTCCATTTGTAACTCAACTGATTTATTGGTAAGACGTGCCAACATAACATAACATAAGAAGCAGTACCAACATTACAATTTACACATATCATATATACACACATAATACCTATTACATTACAGAAGGGATTCCTATAGGACCAAATGTCTCTAGTTAGTTATTGTAGATAATCAATACTATTATATAAACAATTCATGCTTTTGGGCTAATGCCGTGTGTATTTTTAATTTAAACCATACGTTTCGGAGAAACCTTGCCTCCTTTTTCAATGGAAATAAACAATGTGGCCAAAGAAAGTATATCAATGAGATTGCAAAAAATACAGATAAATTCCTCTGTTCGTCACCAGAGAGCAGCTGCCAGAAATTACTGTATGGACCATGGTGGAACGGCGGACAAAGTAGTAAGTAACCAGAAGGTAAAGGGGTCGGTGTGAAAATATAGAAACTCCTCGAAGAATGAGGAGGGGGGGGGGGAGGTGGGGGGGGGGGGGGGGGTAGATGGATATGAGGAAACATAAACAAAAGGGAAGTGTATCTGAACAATACCTAACGTCATACAGTCAACGGTGAAAAAACAGATGGAAACTCCTCCAGTGACGAACAAAGGAGATCAAATCCAGGCTCTGAGCCCTAGAGGGAAAATGTACAATTTTAAATATGTGAAGAACAGAGAGACTGAGAGGAACTATCTCCCTAGATCCTTAATAACTGGTAGCCAAGTGTCACTTAGCTGATATCCAGTGTCTCTGTTAAAATTATTGGGATTTTTACGAATTTCAACTGCCTCCCTTATAATTCTAGACCAGTTGTGCTTAACAAGGGCAAGCGCATGAGCATCCTTGAAACATACATCGTGCCCTGAAGACAGGGCATGTTCAGCTATAGCTGATTTGTCAGGTTGGTTTAGACGGATGTTCCTTTGATGCTCTTTGATGCGAGTTGCAATGGAACGTTTTGTTTGTCCAATGTAGACTTTTCCGCAAGTACAAGGGACTTCATACACCCCAGGTTGTAGTATTGGAGACAATTTATCTTTGTTTAATGCTAAACGTTGACCAATTTTCGTCATAGTGCCGAAAACTGTTTTTATCTTGTGCTTGCGGAGAATCTTAGCAACGCGGTCAGTGGTGTTGTGAATATAAGGGAGGTAAGCAGTTCCTCTCACGTCGGAGCTCTGAGAAGGTTGTCTATCCCTCCTTCTGGGATGTAGGGACCTATATATAGTGGATTCATTATAGCCATTACCCTTAAACATGGTTTGTAAGGCATGTAACTCTTCCTGAAGAGTTGATGCCTCACAAATACGTTCCGCTCTTTTGGCTAGAGTTGTTATAATTCCTTGTTTTTGTGCTGGGTGGTGGTGGGAGTCCGCATGTAAATAACGGTTGGTGTGAGTTGGCTTACGGTAGACGCTGTGCCCCATGGAGCCATCCGCTTTCCTCCTCACAAGAACATCCAAAAAAGGTAAGCATCCACCTGACTCTAGCTCCATTGTGAAGTGGATTGAAGGATGCAGCTGATTTAGGTGGTTCAGAAAGTGGTTCAGTTTCTCAGAACCCTCCTCCCACACCACGAACGTATCATCCACATACCTCCACCAAATCACAGGTTTGAAAGACGCCGAAGATATAGCCTCCCCCTCAAAATGTTCCATGAAAAAATTTGCCACGACAGGCGAGAGTGGACTTCCCATGGCCACACCATCAGTCTGCTCGTAATATTTACCATCCCACAAGAAATAACTGGAACACAAGCAGTGGTGGAATAATCGGGCAATGTCCTCAGGAAACAAATCCTTGATGAGTGACATGACCGAGTCCACCGGCACTCTGGTAAACAAGGACTCTACATCAAAACTCACCAAAATAGCATTTGGTTGAACGGCGATGGTTGAAAATTTTTCGACGAAATGGGTTGAATCCCTAATGTAGGACTGTGTGCACCCCAAATGCGGCTGAAGCAACTTGCTGAGATATTGCGCAAGAGCATAAGTTGGAGAACCTTTTTTGGATGTTCTTGTGAGGAGGAAAGCGGATGGCTCCATGGGGCACAGCGTCTACCGTAAGCCAACTCACACTAACCGTTATTTACATGCGGACTCCCACCACCACCCAGCACAAAAACAAGGAATTATAACAACTCTAGCCAAAAGAGCGGAACGTATTTGTGAGGCATCAACTCTTCAGGAAGAGTTACATGCCTTACAAACCATGTTTAAGGGTAATGGCTATAATGAATCCACTATATATAGGTCCCTACATCCCAGAAGGAGGGATAGACAACCTTCTCAGAGCTCCGACGTGAGAGGAACTGCTTACCTCCCTTATATTCACAACACCACTGACCGCGTTGCTAAGATTCTCCGCAAGCACAAGATAAAAACAGTTTTCGGCACTATGACGAAAATTGGTCAACGTTTAGCATTAAACAAAGATAAATTGTCTCCAATACTACAACCTGGGGTGTATGAAGTCCCTTGTACTTGCGGAAAAGTCTACATTGGACAAACAAAACGTTCCATTGCAACTCGCATCAAAGAGCATCAAAGGAACATCCGTCTAAACCAACCTGACAAATCAGCTATAGCTGAACATGCCCTGTCTTCAGGGCACGATGTATGTTTCAAGGATGCTCATGCGCTTGCCCTTGTTAAGCACAACTGGTCTAGAATTATAAGGGAGGCAGTTGAAATTCGTAAAAATCCCAATAATTTTAACAGAGACACTGGATATCAGCTAAGTGACACTTGGCTACCAGTTATTAAGGATCTAGGGAGATAGTTCCTCTCAGTCTCTCTGTTCTTCACATATTTAAAATTGTACATTTTCCCTCTAGGGCTCAGAGCCTGGATTTGATCTCCTTTGTTCGTCACTGGAGGAGTTTCCATCTGTTTTTTCACCGTTGACTGTATGACGTTAGGTATTGTTCAGATACACTTCCCTTTTGTTTATGTTTCCTTATATCCATCTAACCCCCCACCCCCCCCCCCTCCCCCCCCCCTCCTCATTCTTCGAGGAGTTTCTATATTTTCACACCGACCCCTTTACCTTCTGGTTACTTACTACTTTGTCCACCGTTCCACCATGGTCCATACAGTAATTTCTGGCAGCTGCTCTCTGGTGACGAACAGAGGAATTTATCTATATTTTTTGTAATCTCATTGATATACTTTCTTTGGCCACATTGTTTATTTCCATTGAAAAAGGAGGCAAGGTTTCTCCGAAACGTATGGTTTAAATTAAAAATACACACGGCATTAGCCCAAAAGCATGAATTGTTTATATAATAATCCGGGCCGTAAAAGCCTTAATATGCAAATCAATACTATTGTTCAGCATAAAACTTTCTGAAATTTAAATGCCTTTCAGTTGGTCAACATGATTGTACCCAAATTGTAATGGGTGTTATTCCCTAACATTTAGGGAATTCATTAAATGTCATTTACTAAGACAACACTGAAAAATGGCTTCCAACATTATAACATAAATCTTTCTACAAAAAAGTCTGAGACAGCATATATCTATCTTGAATACATAGACCACTGTAAATGTTCTTCATTAATAACATATTTTTAACATATTCTAACTTAAAACACTTATAGAGGGTAAATCGTATTCAGATATATGCTGCTGTGGACTTTTTTTTTGGTAGAATGTTCCATGCCAGATAACAGTATTGATGACATTTTGATATATCTTTAATGATTTAGCCACTGTAAGTGGTAAAGGAGCACGGACGTAGTTTTTTTCTTCGACTTGCTTCACTTAAATTGTTTTTCTTGGCTTCCTTTAGTGGTAGATGAATGTTTCTACAAAGACACACATTTCTCGATAAATACTTTATAGAGTGGTAAAAACCATATCAAAATCTGTCTAGTGGTTCTTGAGATTAGCTCGGACAGACAGAAAATATCAAAAGATGTATTTTGTACTATGCAGCCTGAGGATTATTGTTAATTTGTTTCTGCAGATAAACTATTTATGTACAGTGAGTTCCTCTCATGACTTGGCCGGCCAGTGCACCGAGCTTATCTGCTTCCCATTGACTCATCACTCCCCGCTCGCATAGCATAGCAATAAGAACAGAACAGCACTTGGCTCACTTGGCCAGAACTGCGAAGTTCGTACAGAGTAACAGGAAGTGATCAGTCAACGGGAGGCACATATGCTCGATGCGCTGGCTGGCCAAGTCATGAGAGGAATTCACAGTATTTATTCCAAATTGTAGTTTTATTGTAATTTTGCCACCAGTAACTATGCCCCACATTTGCAAACAAACTCAGAAGCAAACACACAAACAAACTTAGAAACAAACAAACTCATCTAATGACTAAGATGCCCCAAGTTCCAAAAAATGATTTATTATCCACCTAGTAGTAGGCGGCTTCGGTGGCGTAGTTGGTAGTATGCTGAGCTTCTATGCCCAAGATCGCGGGTTCAAATCGGCCGAAGTCGTCGGATTTTTTAAGAGCGTTATAAATCCCTCAGTATGCCTTCCTTCAGAGGGGAAGTAAAGCCGGCGGTCCCATGTCATAGATTTATGGCATGTTAAAGAACCTTCCACTAATTACTCCTGTGTGAGGCTAAATTGTATAGGTTAAGAATATAAACAACGCTCTCAGGTTCCTACGTTCGTTGCCAAGAGCCGACTGCGGTGGCGTCTGGTAGCTAAGTTCTGAACTAGTAGTCATTGATGGTGGCGTTTGGCGGCAAAAGTAGGAACTATTTGAAAAATTCAAAAGTCTGCAGTCCTTACTTGAATTAAAAAACAGATAACACACACTAATATCACAATTAACACCGGTTATCAGACAGATTCTACACACACCCAAAGTACACGGGGCTACATGATCGCGTTGTCGCAGCCCCTAAACTTAAGAACCAACCACCTAGTAGTAAAATAGTCTGTATCGTGTGTTTCAGTGCCTATTTCGTGCTGGTAACTCAATTGACTGGAACTCTCAAGAAGCCACTTACAAAGCCATCCTTCAGCAATGACACCTTCTGTCAGATGCTAGCCATCGACTCCGATGCGACATGGATTGCCAGTGAGTTACAGGTGAGGTACAGTAGGGTGTTCCTGACAGTATTGCCAACAAACTCGATAAATCACAGTGAATATAGAGGATTTGTGAGATTATTTAATGGTAACTACAAGTGTTCAATGGGAGCACCATTCGTCATACGAGTCGATAGCCTAGTTCGTCCCAAACCTTGCTCAGTGTCTCTAAGTAATTGTTGCAACAAATGCTTCAATCCTGTTTCTTAAGTCGGTTAAGTCAGCTGGTAGCAGTGGCACATACACATGCTCCTTTATGAAACCCCAAAAGTAAAAATCGCATAGCTTCAGATCGGGTGAACGTGGAGGCCATGCGAAACAAGCTCTCTCATCCGGAACGTAATACGCAACGCATGTTGCACTGTAACTGCAGATTCAGTCCTTGCAAACGTAAAACCCAAAGAACATTGTGTTCCCCAGTCGCCATCTTGGCTACTAGCGGTTCTAACGGAAGACGGAGGAACCAGTGCATGCACATGCGTGCACTTGTAGGACAAACTGTTTGAGTTGCTCTTTCATTTGATGTATTATTTATAATCATACGTTAACTGTAATAAATACTACAAAGCCTTAAAACCCCGATATTCATTTTGATACACCCTGTATAACCTTGCCCATTAACACCTACAGTATCTATTAATTCCTAATAGCACTTCGTTACTTCAATTCACACTTCTGCTGCCAGCTACAGGCCCAAAGCTCGACTACTTTGTTGTTGAGCCCCCCAGGGGCTCACATCTAGTGGGACTTGGGTTGGCGACCACGGGGCCCCAGCTGAGTCCGGCATTGCTCCCACTTACTTGTGCCGGGCACCTCTCTGTCTTCTTTCCTGTCGACCTCACTTGGTCAACTCTTGTTCTCTTCCGACCCCGACGGTATTAGGGTATCCGAGGCCTAGGGAGTCTCTTCCTTTTCCGCCTTAATTGGCCCTTGTCTCATCTTTTCTGATACCCTCCTTCTGCGAGGTGTCAGCCTTCTTTTTCTTTTCCTGTTATCTCCTGCCTTCTGCTGAAGGAGGCAGGGTGTATGAAGCCCCACCACTTCTGGTGCACCCTAGTAATTGCTACACCCTCAGGGGCTCACAGCTAGTGAGTTCGGGAGTTGGCGACCCCGAGGGATTCCTGAGCTGGGTCTGGTTTTCCCCCTCTTATCCATTACTTGTGGGGCAGACCCTTTCCTCTTTAACTTTCCTATCTGCCTTTTATGGCTCTCCTTCCTTCCAAGTCCCTCAATCCGCATTCTTCGAGGGTTGAGGGCCTTTCTTTTCCTCCTGTCCTTTATTTGCCTTATTCTCCTTTTGTTTTCCATTTCTTCTTCTGGTATATAAGTTAGTACTTAGTTTTAGTTATAGTTTACATTTCATTATCATCTTCACGATCACCCAAACCATTAGGGGCCGATAACCTAGATGTTAGGCCCCTTAAAACAACAATTATCATCATCATTTGTTTAGAAACTTTGCGATATCTTTATCATGTACTTGGGTATGTGTGTGGAGACTCTGTCTGTTAGTAACCTGTGCCATTTTGATGGCTGTAGTAGACTGTTTTATTGAGGAGCACTGGAACAAAAACAATTAAGCAAATCACTGATAACTTTGTGGAATTTAAAACAATTTTCTAAGTTAGATTTAGCAACTTTTCATAGAGGATTCCTAGCTGAAAGTAAAGATGATCTACAAGAACTACTGAATAATGTAAATGAGTCTTGTATTAGATATTGTCTGAAAATTAACTCTAAAAGAGACTAAATTAATGGAGGTCAGTAAAGATCAGTATAATCAAGCGCAATTATAACTTACAAGGGGAGGATACGATGCATGGGTCACCGATTCGAACGATCTTTAGTACACTTGTAGGACATGGCCAGGAGTATATCAGGTGCAAGTGGTAAGGTGCGCTTCTCAGCCGTTTTCGAGAAATTAATTAATTGCAATTACAGTGCGGCGTCTGTGTGCGTTGTACGCTAGCAAGAACCCAACGAGCGCATGGTGCAGCGGTAAGAGCCCTGCTTCGTAAGCGCGAGATCGCTGGATTGAAACCTACCGGTGACCCTTTGCAGTGTGTTGTGTTGTTTTTTTTTGGTAACCATTGGTTATTTCCAACCACTACCCATAGCATGAGTCACTGGTTGCAGGTTACGGGATGGTCTGTTGGTTGACAGACATGCAATGAACGGAACAGACTGGCCCTTCAATATATAGTCTAAATGTATACATATACTAGAATACACCTGACCGTGTATAATACCAATGTATTTGCAATGCCAATACTATACATTATGTAATGTCACAAACATTGACCCAGATACGATGATTTCAGAATCCCTTTTCCGGCTCACATAACACGTTATTACAATTGACTGCAATATAAACAGTATTCACGACACCTACAGTTGTACGAATTGCCAATGTTAAAAAAAAAATGCAACGCAAAGGCTCACCAGTGGGATTCGATCCAGCGATCCCGCGCATACGAAGTAGGGCTCTTACCCCTGCACCAAGCGTTCCTTGGATTCTTGTTAGCGTACAACCCGCATACAGTAGACGCCGCACTGCATTTATTGCAATTAATTAATTTCTCGGAAACGGCTGAGAAGCACACCTTACTACTTGCACCTGATATATGCCTGGTCATGTCCTACAAGTGTACTAAAGATGGATCGAATCGGTGACCCATGCATCGTATCCTCGCCTTGTTAGTGAAAATATTGAATGTGTAAAATCCTGTAGATACCGTACCTTGGATGTCGTCTTAATTCTCAATGAGAGTTCTAACAAGTTCGTGTTCGAATTGAACAAGCAGTTACTTTCTTGCGCAGTGCGGAGTTACCTTCTTAGGCAGTGCGGAGTTACTTTCCTGCAAGGGACATCTTCAACGAATTAAGGACTTTATTAACCAATAAACACCTCAACATTGGCCTCAGGCTTCGTAGGCTGCGATGTTATGTATTTTCAACATTTATACAGTATTATGGACAAGATCAGAGGTACACAGAGCAACAGCTGGCAGCAGAGTCCCTGTTATCAACTTTCTGGGGAAATGCCGACTTCAGTATGGCCATGTAATGAGGAAGGATAGGCCTAGAAAAGCTAAGAAGTACTTTAACCTGGATGTCAGAGGGAAGAGACCAAGAGGAAGACCAAGGAGACGATGGATAGAGACAGTTCGATCAGAGGTGGAGAAGAATGGTTTTAACTGGGACGATGTCCAAGAACAAATGATGTACTGTACCCTTTTACCTACCAATACCTGTTGAATCCCTGGATAGCAGCTGGATCGTAGAACCTGAAAATGCCCCGGCTCTAAAGACCCCCCAAGTTCTACCAACAGACACAGGGATAATAGGGCCACTCGAATACCTAACAGGATGTATTAAGACTGACCAAGGCTCAGAAAAAGAAAAGACTAGCTCAAAACACAAGAATTCTTCAAGAGGAAGAAAGAATCTCAAAGGTGTGGTAAACACTAAAATACCTAGCGATGGCCCCCTTAATACACCCTTCCATCACCTCTATAAAGCATCACGCAATAATTAAAACCAAGTAATAAAGTAATTTATTGTAAGAATAAACAAGACAGAAGAATATCAATTTCGTCGATACCACGACCAATCAAAAAAAAACTCATTGATAATATTGGATTATCCTTCAAAAAAAAAAATATTACCCATTGTCACAACTAACTTTTAGCTGATTAAAATATAAGGCGTATTAATAATAATGATCAATCCCATAGGGTAAGCATTTACAAAAAGAAAAGTATTATAAGACTCAAATACATTAAATTCATTTCGGTTCCTTAACGGAAATAACATCTTATACAAAAATATCCTGATTATAATTAATACTCCTACACGACATCTTCAGTAACATTATATGTTCTTGTTATTGAACGAAGAAATTCATATGGTCTATTTACAGAATATAATTTACACAAAATTCCATAATAATTTCAATTATTCTCTTCCCACTGACTTGATGTCACGACATTCCTTTCTGTTTAATATTATTTCATTTCTTGTTTTAGGGTAATTCTGCCGAACAGTTAAGCTAAGCAAAAATTAATCATAAAGTCAGTCTTAAATAGTTATCGGTTTCCTTTTTAAACATACATCTTATGGCAAAATTGTTATATTAGTTTTACTGGAAATATTTAATCGGATATCCACTCAAGATTCTCAATAATACTGCTCAGAAAAATATTAATCTTCACACAGGCATTTTCACGATAACAGCGATAAAGTCAACTATGACCAAACTATTAACCATACTAGGTTAAAACAACACCTCTCTGGGTTAAAACCCCAATCAATCTAATCCTGATTGGCACACCTGGCTCAATCCTCAACAAGAAAAATATGCTTTACAAAGCATTGCATCAATATACTTAAACACAAAGACATTACTCATAGTATATGCCTCTCTAAAGTCGAACATGCACCTATAATAGGAGCCTTACTGTTATAAATCCACAATTCTGCAAATCAGCTGTTTATGGTAAAAATCCTGAACAAGAAAAATATGATCCCGTAACAGATTACCAACAAAGCCCAGTGGATTTCAGAAATATTCCACCTAACTTTAAAAACTTGCCTTACATTGATTTATTACATGATCCATAATTCTTAAACGTATGACTTATAGTAAGTCGTCCCTGGGATTATCCTCGCAAATTTGGATGTCGTTCAAATACCCTCTTAGTAGAGAAAAACTATTGCACTAAAGGCAATGATATCAATTTAATCCAGTGTTAACATCAAAAAATATATATATATATATAACGCTGCCCAACCACACAAACTGAGGTTGTAAAGTGATCTATAAAAATAAATTCAATCTCAAAATAAGATCCTCCCTGAACTTCCCGAACGCGAAAATGTCGATGGATTAGACCTACAGCATGGATCTAGGTTAGCAACAAAGGCTAAGCGACTAATGACCCATTAGGCAATCCATTTCGAAAATCACGCTCAGAAAACACAAGTTAAATCTGTTATTAAAAAACTGAAGAAAATATAGTCCAAGGACTCGAAGTAACATTTAGAATAACTGGGTCCGAAAACTTCCTAATATCGTAATAAGAATACGAAAAGGAAAATTCCCCTCAAAGAATACGATAATCCAAGCGAAAGTGCTTAAAGAACAATGCACTAGAATATGAAAACTCAACCAAAGTTCTCAAAAGAAAATTGTGTTACTAAAATGTTCTTACACAAGAAAAACTGTAAATCTTCTTCCTACATTTGCTTCTCGACAAATAAGAATGAGCATATTAGTTTAAATACTGTAAAATACTACTGAAATTATTAATTTATTCATCAAAATTACACAAAGGATGCACTCATTTTTATGAGTCAAAATCCTGGCATCATAGAAGGTCAGTTTCGAAATGGACATCGAACCTGCACTTTCTACTCAACCATTTAAACTGCAAAATCAAATATGGCAAAGTGGTATTTCTAAATGTCCACGCTACACTACTGTAACAAGTTGAAGTGATCAGTACCTTTGGCGAATCTAGATGAGGAAGAAAGGATATCGTTGGCCATAATCAGCTCCAAACCAACAGAAAATATGCTGGACTTCAACTGGGTTTCCATAGAACGAACCAAAGTCCTCCCAGGCTCGAACCACACCCGGTCGGTCGAAATAGTTCCAACATATCCTGGCGATATCTTCCCATACATATTCGAATACCAACGGACGGACCGCACACAGTTTATCAGCTCGTCACGAAGCGAAGGTGAACTCGAACAGTCACTAACAAGTTCCAATATGTGAACGCAAGTGTGACCAAGTTCACGAGGGTCGACGCGGCCCCTTACAACACGAGAGTCGCGTGCACACTTCATGCTAAATGAAAGTTGCCGTCAACAAGTCCCCGCTGCACCCTGCTAATGCAGTATTCTTAAATCAATTTAGCCTACCATCGTAGTGGATATAAGCTTCATATTGTTCCTTCCCTCTGACACCTTGCTTGAGAATATACTCTTTTCAAAAAGTATAATCACTGTGAAGAGTGAATCAAATCTAGGCTGCATTTCCACGACGGATTATATGCAGAGTTTCGTGACACATCACGGCTGAGCTCGCGGTCGGGATTATAAAAGTATCCATCCGCATGGCCCGTTAGTTGCTGTAGAAACACAGTCGCAGAGATAAACTATTACATGTTTAAGACCATGTCTGAGCCCTATTAAACACGTTTCTACTTCACGTAGAATGCTAAACGAACTAGCATACACTTCAGCACGGTCACACGTTTTTAAAACTCCCGTTAGCTGGCGATTTTACTTTCACTGATTTCCAGCTCAAACCTCTACGCTGTCAAGTTCTATACTCATTGCGCTCTGCACGAGGTCGCCTGAGTCTCACATCTGCTTCCCCCACTTCCTCACACGTCATGACTCGATACGAAATATATCGCAGTCGAAACGTAATCAGCAGTGAGTTAACATATCATCTTCTGTTCTTCATACTTTCTTAATAATAGCTTTCTTAATAATAGCTTTCTGCCATGGAAATATACACACAGACGTATGTAGCTGCTTACATATATCGCTAAATATGCATTAATTTGTATTAATCACTCTCAGGTGAATCGATCGATATGGTGTTAGACACAGTCAACATGGTTATTATCGATGACCTTCGGGTTTCTCGTCGGAAACACGAGCTCTGCCGATCTCTTTCTTGATAGCATGGCTTTTTCTTGCTGCAGACCAGCTGTTATGATCGACTTCAGAGGCAAGTTAGGAAGTTACAGGGTGTTCCCAAAATACTGTAACCATGTCTGTACTTAAGCCCTTTTATGAATAATGGTGCATTTTCCCTTTGATACCTTAAATAAAAGTCTCCTCAGCTTTTATTTACACCATTCCAGGTAATCTCGGCATATGTAGCATTATTCAGTCAACACTTAGACTATCTTCTGCACATATCTTTTCAGGTTTTTTGCATTGAAACGACCTATCATTTCTCTTCCATTTAGGCTTACTACCTCATAACAATTATTTCATTTTATTATAGTGACTTCTCTGTCATGGTAATCTCTTTCTTGTCGTCGTAAACAGGTAGAATGCGTGACATCTCAGTGCTCAATTTCTTTTTGAAAATGTTTTTTCTTTGTCCCGGTCAGGCGTTCTTTCTGAACTCCGACCTTCTCTGCTGTTACTGGGTCGTGACTTATCCAGATTTTCATCCTTTCTTTCCTTCGATTTTCTTCGTCCAACCTCCGTGGACTTATCTCGCCCTCTCTTGAGCCTCTCCTGTTGCACTTTTTTATCGGACGCCTCCGTTCGATAATTGTTGTATCTTGAGTACCCTTGATTTTGTCTGTTATCTCTATTGTCTCGGGTATCTCTATCATTCCTATTATATCTGTTATCTCTATTGTCTCGGGTATCTCTATCATTCCTATCATATCTGTTATCTCTATTGTCTCGGGTATCTCTATCATTCCTATTATATCTGTTATCTCTATTGTCTCGGGTATCTCTATCATTCCCATTATATCTGTTATCTCTATTGTCTCGGGTATCTCTATCATTCCTATCATATCTGTAATTCCTATTATAAGGCGTTTCTCGATGATCATTCCGGTCTAGATCATTATCTCTTCGATAAAAAATTCTCTCCTCGTAGCGACGTTGCCAAGGCCTCTCCTGGGCGTCCCTACGTTGGTTTTCCCATCTCCTCTCTTCCTGATGGGTATTTCTAATAGGACCTATTCTATCATCTCTTCTTTGTTCGAAACGATCCGTCTGCTGTGTACGGTTCATCATTACCGCGTTTACAACTTTCGATTCCTGCCTGGCATTTTTGACTATAGTAGGTTGCGTCATCATACTCATATGATCTAATCGACGTAACAGGTCATCTAACGACGTTAAAGACGATACTCCGGAAGAAATAATAGATCTCCTTACTTCCGCAGGCAATTGACGTGAGATAGCTTCAAGGAGTTCTTCCTGGGTTAATGGCGGCTGAAGAAAACGGAGTTTTGCTAACTGACACGCAAAGTATTCAGCATAGCTGGTTGGTCCTGTACTGGAGTACTTGCGTGAATAGACTTCTGATCTCACATTCTGTTGGACCTCGATCGACCAAAATCTTTGTATGAAGGCTTCCGAAAACTGCTCAAAGTTGTCAAATGTGTAACGAAAAGCCCTGAACCATTGTAACGGAGCATCGGTGAGAAACCTTTCCACCATACGTAGCTCACGCTCACGTGGCACATGTGACTCCAAAAAGTAATCTCTTAATGTCCTGACAAATTCGATTGGTGTCATTCCATCCAAATTGCTAAACTTCCTAGGTTTGTCATCAAAATTTCGTATTATGGTTACATTCGGTGTCCTTTCCAATGATTTCGAAGTATATTCACTCACGCCTACGTTGGGGTTCGGAGAACTAAAAGTTTCCCTGCTTGTTCGAATGGGACTCGAATGTTCCATTTGACTGAGCCGAACGTTGGGTTCGTTGTTGGAAGATTCCTGCATTATCCTTTCCCTACCATCAGGTACTATCACTTCAGGTTGTTCAACTACAACTCGAAAATCGGACTGTAAAAGTGATCGCAATTGATCTTTTAGAGTATCTAAATTGATATGCCCCTCTAGATTAATTTGCTCGAGACCCTTTCTAATTTCATTAATCTCGGAAGTTTTCTTCTCCCTGACCTCATTTAACTCTATCTTACTTTGGTCGACTTTAGTTTCAACACTGTTAATACGTTTCTCTAAATCGGATATGTTATTAACCTGAGTATTTTGAATTCCATCCATTCTTTTGTTTAGATCTTCCCTAACATTTATTATGTCTTTGCTATTAGTTGCAAGACCAGTGGCAAGTTTAGATTCTAACTTAGATTTCTCAACTTTAAAACATTCCTCATTAATTTTCATAATATCTTGACGAAATGTTACAATATTATCACTTATGATCCCTTTCAAATCGATGTCAAAATCATCCCTGAGAAGTTTCGTATGATCAGTGACTTGAGCTCGGAGTGTCCCCATTTCACATTTCAACTGCTCCAGGCTATTCTGGGTCTGATTAGTGTCATGGGAAAACTGCAGCTGAAGTGCTTCTAATTTTTTTTTCTGAGCTTCACACTCTTTTCAAAGTCTAGTCTAATCTCAACTTGAAATTCTTTATTAGATTTTTCTAGCTCCATTAACTTAACCTCCGTCTGATTTTGACTAGATTCGATTTTTCGGACCTCTAGCTCCATTTTATTTTGACTGGATTCTATTAATCCCACATCTGTTCTTAAATCATTGATTTGGGATTGCATAATCCTTACATTAGAGTTTACATCCTTTACAGTTTCCTCAATTCCCCTTTGACTAGTCTGAACATTGTTAAGATCTGTTTGCATTGAAGTTTGACTAGTTTGGATATTGTTAAGATCTGTTTGCTTTGAAGTTTGACTATTTTGCATTGATGTTTGACTATTTTGCATTGATGTTTGACTAGTTTGGATATTGTTAAGATCTGTTTGGATTGATGTTTGACTAGTTTGCATTGATGTCTGACTAGTTTGGATTCTTTCTTGGGCAACCTGTACCAATCCAACATTAGCCCGTAGTGTACTCATATCTAGTTGAGTTTTTCTATTATCATCCTGGATATCTTCGATATTAGATTCTACACTGGTAACCTTCTTTTCTACCCTTTTAGAACTGTCATTGATAGCCTTCAAGGAGGATTGCATAGTATCAATTTCCCCCCTGATACCTTCAGCAACTGCATCCTGCTTTTGAATAACAGTTTCAGACATATGGTCTAATGCAGATTTAGTTTGGACCTTAATATTTTCTACGTCCTGATTCAAATTGTCCATTTTATGTTGAATAATTTCAAACATCTTCTTAACGTCACCAACAGTCACCATATTACCTTCAGACATGCTTCACTACACTTCACAAGAAATAAGAATACCACACCAACAAAGCACAGCGAGAACATCTACAAACAACCACCATTTACCATACATGCTCATTCTTATTGTCTGGCGTTACCTTAAAATAAACTTATGTCTAAACACAAAGTGCCCCATTTGATTTGGGATCGACCATATACAAGTGCGTGTTGGTTTATATCGGTGAAGGTCTATGATTCTACCATTACTTAAATTTTAAATTTACTACAAATACTTCTATTTTTAATGATGTCAGCAATGATCATCAGCCGGAAACAAGTAGAACAAATTATTAACAAAGCGTGTGGCACCACTCCAATACAAAAAATAAAATAAAAATTAATAATGGTTGCAATACCACTTGTAAGTCAAGTAGGTCGAGTATCCTCGTAATTGCTTTGTTCCATAGGAATTCCAATAGTTCGTGCCAAAATATTGGTTCACCATTATTTTGTCGCCTTGATTCATAGTCACACAAGAAACACGGTGTTCCAATTCGCGATCTGTGTTACATGATCATAAAACTAATTTCCACTTTGTACTTTCAGTTTCAATTTTGGCAGAATTATGGCATTCAACTCCCTGGTATTCGCTCTGGTATTCCAGTTTTTCGAAGCCCCTGAGCTGGGCGCCACCTAATGTACCCTTTTACCTACCAATACCTGTTGAATCCCTGGATAGCAGCTGGATCGTAGAACCTGAAAATGCCCCGGCTCTAAAGACCCCCCAAGTTCTACCAACAGACACAGGGATAATAGGGCCACTCGAATACCTAACAGGATGTATTAAGACTGACCAAGGCTCAGAAAAAGAAAAGACTAGCTCAAAACACAAGAATTCTTCAAGAGGAAGAAAGAATCTCAAAGGTGTGGTAAACACTAAAATACCTAGCGATGGCCCCCTTAATACACCCTTCCATCACCTCTATAAAGCATCACGCAATAATTAAAACCAAGTAATAAAGTAATTTATTGTAAGAATAAACAAGACAGAAGAATATCAATTTCGTCGATACCACGACCAATCAAAAAAAACTCATTGATAATATTGGATTATCCTTCAAAAAAAAATATTACCCATTGTCACAACTAACTTTTAGCTGATTAAAATATAAGGCGTATTAATAATAATGATCAATCCCATAGGGTAAGCATTTACAAAAAGAAAAGTATTATAAGACTCAAATACATTAAATTCATTTCGGTTCCTTAACGGAAATAACATCTTATACAAAAATATCCTGATTATAATTAATACTCCTACACGACATCTTCAGTAACATTATATGTTCTTGTTATTGAACGAAGAAATTCATATGGTCTATTTACAGAATATAATTTACATAAAATTCCATAATAATTTCAATTATTCTCTTCCCACTGACTTGATGTCACGACATTCCTTTCTGTTTAATATTATTTCATTTCTTGTTTTAGGGTAATTCTGCCGAACAGTTAAGCTAAGCAAAAATTAATCATAAAGTCAGTCTTAAATAGTTATCGGTTTCCTTTTTAAACATACATCTTATGGCAAAATTGTTATATTAGTTTTACTGGAAATATTTAATCGGATATCCACTCAAGATTCTCAATAATACTGCTCAGAAAAATATTAATCTTCACACAGGCATTTTCACGATAACAGCGATAAAGTCAACTATGACCAAACTATTAACCATACTAGGTTAAAACAACACCTCTCTGGGTTAAAACCCCAATCAATCTAATCCTGATTGGCACACCTGGCTCAATCCTCAACAAGAAAAATATGCTTTACAAAGCATTGCATCAATATACTTAAACACAAAGACATTACTCATAGTATATGCCTCTCTAAAGTCGAACATGCACCTATAATAGGAGCCTTACTGTTATAAATCCACAATTCTGCAAATCAGCTGTTTATGGTAAAAATCCTGAACAAGAAAAATATGATCCCGTAACAGATTACCAACAAAGCCCAGTGGATTTCAGAAATATTCCACCTAACTTTAAAAACTTGCCTTACATTGATTTATTACATGATCCATAATTCTTAAACGTATGACTTATAGTAAGTCGTCCCTGGGATTATCCTCGCAAATTTGGATGTCGTTCAAATACCCTCTTAGTAGAGAAAAACTATTGCACTAAAGGCAATGATATCAATTTAATCCAGTGTTAACATCAAAAATATATATATATATATAACGCTGCCCAACCACACAAACTGAGGTTGTAAAGTGATCTATAAAAATAAATTCAATCTAAAAATAAGATCCTCCCTGAACTTCCCGAACGCGAAAATGTCGATGGATTAGACCTACAGCATGGATCTAGGTTAGCAACAAAGGTTAAGCGACTAATGACCCATTAGGCAATCCATTTCGAAAATCACGCTCAGAAAACACAAGTTAAATCTGTTATTAAAAAACTGAAGAAAATATAGTCCAAGGACTCGAAGTAACATTTAGAATAACTGGGTCCGAAAACTTCCTAATATCGTAATAAGAATACGAAAAGGAAAATTCCCCTCAAAGAATACGATAATCCAAGCGAAAGTGCTTAAAGAACAATGCACTAGAATATGAAAACTCAACCAAAGTTCTCAAAAGAAAATTGTGTTACTAAAATGTTCTTACACAAGAAAAACTGTAAATCTTCTTCCTACATTTGCTTCTCGACAAATAAGAATGAGCATATTAGTTTAAATACTGTAAAATACTACTGAAATTATTAATTTATTCATCAAAATTACACAAAGGATGCACTCATTTTTATGAGTCAAAATCCTGGCATCATAGAAGGTCAGTTTCGAAATGGACATCGAACCTGCACTTTCTACTCAACCATTTAAACTGCAAAATCAAATATGGCAAAGTGGTATTTCTAAATGTCCACGCTACACTACTGTAACAAGTTGAAGTGATCAGTACCTTTGGCGAATCTAGATGAGGAAGAAAGGATATCGTTGGCCATAATCAGCTCCAAACCAACAGAAAATATGCTGGACTTCAACTGGGTTTCCATAGAACGAACCAAAGTCCTCCCAGGCTCGAACCACACCCGGTCGGTCGAAATAGTTCCAACATATCCTGGCGATATCTTCCCATACATATTCGAATACCAACGGACGGACCGCACACAGTTTATCAGCTCGTCACGAAGCGAAGGTGAACTCGAACAGTCACTAACAAGTTCCAATATGTGAACGCAAGTGTGACCAAGTTCACGAGGGTCGACGCGGCCCCTTACAACACGAGAGTCGCGTGCACACTTCATGCTAAATGAAAGTTGCCGTCAACAAGTCCCCGCTGCACCCTGCTAATGCAGTATTCTTAAATCAATTTAGCCTACCATCGTAGTGGATATAAGCTTCATATTGTTCCTTCCCTCTGACACCTTGCTTGAGAATATACTCTTTTCAAAAAGTATAATCACTGTGAAGAGTGAATCAAATCTAGGCTGCATTTCCACGACGGATTATATGCAGAGTTTCGTGACACATCACGGCTGAGCTCGCGGTCGGGATTATAAAAGTATCCATCCGCATGGCCCGTTAGTTGCTGTAGAAACACAGTCGCAGAGATAAACTATTACATGTTTAAGACCATGTCTGAGCCCTATTAAACACGTTTCTACTTCACGTAGAATGCTAAACGAACTAGCATACACTTCAGCACGGTCACACGTTTTTAAAACTCCCGTTAGCTGGCGATTTTACTTTCACTGATTTCCAGCTCAAACCTCTACGCTGTCAAGTTCTATACTCATTGCGCTCTGCACGAGGTCGCCTGAGTCTCACATCTGCTTCCCCCACTTCCTCACACGTCATGACTCGATACGAAATATATCGCAGTCGAAACGTAATCAGCAGTGAGTTAACATATCATCTTCTGTTCTTCATACTTTCTTAATAATAGCTTTCTTAATAATAGCTTTCTGCCATGGAAATATACACACAGACGTATGTAGCTGCTTACATATATCGCTAAATATGCATTAATTTGTATTAATCACTCTCAGGTGAATCGATCGATATGGTGTTAGACACAGTCAACATGGTTATTATCGATGACCTTCGGGTTTCTCGTCGGAAACACGAGCTCTGCCGATCTCTTTCTTGATAGCATGGCTTTTTCTTGCTGCAGACCAGCTGTTATGATCGACTTCAGAGGCAAGTTAGGAAGTTACAGGGTGTTCCCAAAATACTGTAACCATGTCTGTACTTAAGCCCTTTTATGAATAATGGTGCAGTACCAAGATCCAACAAGATGGAGAGCGCTTGTTTGCCACACCCGGGAAACTGGAGATGGAAAATGATGATGATGATGATGATGGTAGGATGAACACTCAATTCCAATTTCTGTTAACGATTAGAGGCATTTGAAATGTTAGTCTTATCGTGGTATGCTTTGTATCTCATGGATGGATAGGATTACAAATGCTAAAGTTTTGTACTGATCGGATACACAGGTAATGACTATTAATAAACGAAAATTGGAGTATTTAAGGCACAACATGTTAAGTGGATTCGGTGGCGTAGTTGATAGCATGCTGAACTGCTGAGCCCAAGATAGCGGGTTCAAATCCGTCCGAAGTCGTCGGATTTTTTAAGAGTGTTAAAATTCTTCAGTATGCCTTCCTTCGGAGGGGAAGTAAAGTCGGCGGTCCCATGTTATAGATTTATGGCATGTAAAAGACCCTTCCGCAGACTAAACTCTTGTGAGGCGCTAAAATTCTTGGTTAGATTTCGTCGTAACATTCTATCAAAGTTCCAACGTTCACCACTACTACATTAACATCTGGTAGCGAAAGTTGGAACTATTTGAAATTGAACGGAACTTGTAGCTCATCCTAGAGGTGTCAGCTTGAAGCAGGTACAGCCTCTGGTGAGCTGAACATGTCCTCGGACACTCCCAGCACTAAGAGCCATACGATAAAAAAAAATAAAAATGAATGTGTGTTAAGAAGTATAGAAGCATAGTTCTGCAAGGAAAAATTAATGGCACATGTTGACGTCGCTGAAGAATGATGTCTTGGTTTTGTAACGTGTGTGATTATAGTACCAACAGGATACTTGCTCTTCGTGAGGCAAGCGATAAATGTTTCATTGCCAGGATGTTCACCAATCTTCGTTGAACTGAGATGGCACCAGAGGAAGATGAAGATGTTTGTAGCATCTTATTTGAAATCATATTTCACCCAATGCTCCTCTCAGAACCACAAAAACTCGAATACTTCAAAAGTGGAATTTTGTTCAATCATAATTAAGGTAGGACTTGGAAGGAGTTAGGGACAATCCCAGCATTTGCCTGGAGTAGGAGTTGGGAAAACCATGTATAGAACAGCTGAGGAGGGAATTGATCCAGCTCTATTCAATTTTGCCTCACGAGTCTGAATGCACCCGTTTGAACCCTCAGACTTGGCAGAGCATACAAATCGACAAGCTCAACGGTACACCAAGGTGAAACGCTGGCAAAAAGATTGAAATGACCAGATCAATTTTTCAACATTCTTAGAAACTTCATGGAAAAACAGATTTTTGTGAAAAATTCTTTTGACCTCAAAAACGATATACTCCTTTAGTATCAAGAACTTGCACTCGCAATAAACATTATATCATTATAGCACAGGGTGGCCGGGAAGTCCCTTTACATGTTATAGCATATGACAGCTATAGGGTTACCACATAGAAAAGAATGTTTCAATGTGCACGCGCACCAAAGTCGGGGAAATTGTTTCCAGCTCTCTTGTCTGTTCACTACTAGTCTTTCTTCTGCGCATGTGCGTCAAGTGGGGGAAGTGTCTCTCTTTCTTTTTCTCGCTGTTACTGGCATCCTTGTCGTTGTCGTTGGACCTTGTTAAGTAGTGTATGGAGGGGGAAGCTCTTCAGCAGCAACGTACGTTGAGTCCTGCCTCCAACATTCTTTTCTACCTGGTACCACTATAGATATGTATTATAAGTATTTATTATTAAAAAGGATGGAATATTTGGCTCACGCAGTTAAGAGGTGCAGGTGCGCTTCATGAAAAGGGAGGTAGTGCGCAGTTCGCTACTCTTGTGGGGGTCCGGGCATGGACACTAAGAGCCCGCTGATGAGCCAGCTTGGTGTCCTAGGTGAAACCCCACACAAGACACTGCACAAACCTAGAAGAATTGAAATGAAAATCCACAGCCTGCTTCCAGTCTCCGACCGGATCAGGAATGGAATGAATGAAGCCCCCATCTAGCGGCGAGGATATGGACTGTGCCGGCTGCCGAGGCCTGATGCACTCCTCTGGGGCAATGATTAAATGAATGACATATGAAGTGAAATGATAGCGGAGAGTGTTGCTGGAATGAAATTTTGACAGGGAAAACCGGAGTACCCGGAGAAAAACCTGTCAGCCTCCGTTTTGTCCAGCACAGATCTCACATGGAGTGACCGGGATTTGAACCACAGACCCAGCGGTGAGAGGCCGGCGTGCTGCCGCCTAAGCCACGGAGGCTTACACAAACCTAGAAGAATTGCCGAGTTTTAATTCACTGGCCATGAAAGCCAATATACCATCTTTTTGAAGCCTTCACTAGTAGTGAAGAGTGCTTGAGCTTTTAGCTCTCGCAGTAAAGAGGTGTAGGTGCGCTTCATAAAAAGGGAGGTAGCGCGCAGTTCGCTACTCCTGTGGGAGGTCCGGGCACGGATGTCAAGAGCCCGCTGATGAGCCAGCTTGGAGTTCCTAGGCGAAACCCCCACACAAGACACGGCATGAACCTAGAAAAATTGCTGAGATTTTTCATTAACATTATTTATTGTTACATATTGTTGAGATAACAATTTCCCGCCATGACATGCCACATTCACTTCGGTTAGCGTGGGCAAGTTGTGTCATATGGTTTGCTGCCTTCAGTCGAAAGAGTTAAACCATGCCGGATACAACTGCTTTTACTGTTGAGGAGCGTTTGGTGGCTTCTGTTTGGGTTCACGAACATCAGAATACAGAGAAGACAACGACAGACATTTTGAAGGACTTCGCTGTGAGGTTTGGAAAAGCACCGCCATCACGACCAACGTTGTTCGCATGGGAGCAGAAAACCTTTGCGACGGGAAGTGTTATCGATGCACCACGTAGCAGAAGGCATACGACTTGCACCGAAATGTGTACTGCTGTGGCGGAATCGATTGAACGATTGCCGGTGAAATGAACCCGTAAGCAGTCAGCGGAATTGGGCATCCTGCGATCGACTATGCAAGACCATATGCGGAAGGACTTGAAACTTTCATGTTTTCGGCCATCTTCAGTGAATGGGTTGAGTGATCGTGACGTTGTTGATCAATGAATTGTTAATGTTAACCAGACATTGTTTATTCAAAATGAATGTTGAAATCAAAAAAATACTGTTTTATTCATAACAATGTTTTCATGTCTAACTGTCTTTTGCTATAACATGTACAAGAACTTCTCGGCCATCCTGTATAAACAGGTGTCCTTAGTCATCATCATCATCATCATCATCATCATCATCATCATCATCATCATCATTTCTCCTTATCCAGCTCCTGCCAGGTCGGGGTGTTTATGGCACTTCTCCACCTTCCTCTTTATTTCCACCATTCCTCTTCCACCATCTTGTCCCTGTCCAGATTTCTTTTTCTTATGCTGTTCTTCACTGAATCAATCCACCTTGTTCTAGGTCTTCCCCTTGCTCTCTTACCCTTGCACTTTACCTCCAGCATCTGTCTTGGTATTCTATTTTCCTCCATCCTCTTTACATGTCCAAACCACCTTAGTTTATTCTTCTCAATTCTCTCAGTTTTCCCATCCCAACTTCCTTCCTAACATCCTCATTTCTCTCTCTGTCTTTCCTTGTCTTTCCTATCATACTTCTTAGGAATTTCATTTTACTGGCTTGAGTTCTACTGTACTCTCTTGCCTGCTTGTCAGGATCCAAGTCTCAGCTGCATAAGTTAGTATGGGAACATAGTACACTTTATACATTATCTCTTTGCTTTTCCTTGGTACTTCCTTAACCCAAACAAGTTTCCATACACTTTGGTAGAATGCATTGCTCTGCTGTACCCTCCTGCCAATCTCCATGTCCAACCTACCAGTTTGCATTAATTCACTTCCTAGGTATTTGAACCTGTCCACAATTTACAAACTCTGACTTACAATTTTCACAGTGCCCTTTCCTTGTCTTTCCCCTCTCGTCATCGCCATGGTCTTGGTTTTCTCTATACTGATTTTCATGCCGTACTTCTGAATATTTTCGTTCAGTGCATCTGGTTGCTCTTGCACTTCTTCGGTGTTCCTTCCCCAGACCACAATATCATCTGCAAATAACAGTAACTTCATTTCTTTATGTCCATATGCTTCCTTTGTTTCCTTTACAATTTCATCCATCACCATTATGAACAAAAGAGGTGACAGCACACTCCCCTGTCTTAGTCCAGTCATCATCATCATCTTGCACAGTTTCCAGCCACTGGCCGGGTCTGTTTGGAACACAGGCCTCTCCAACGTCTTCTGTCTTCCCACCATCTCTCAGCCTCCACCCTTGTCCAGTCTTCTCCTCTCTTCTTCACTCTTTCTTCCACCCCCTTCAGCCACCTGTCTCTCGGTCTTCCCCTCTGTCTCTTTCCTTCCCACTTCGTCTCATGTACTCTCCTGAGTATCCTCTTCTCCTCCATTCGTTTTACATGTCCATACCATCTAAGTCTAGATTTCTCTATACCATCCTGTAATGGTTCCTCCTTCATTAATTCTCTGGTCCTCACCTTTCTTATTCTGTCCATCTTTGTAGCTCCAATACTGCTTCTCAAGAACCTCATCTCACTGGCCTGTATTTTGCTCTTCTCCCTTCCTTTCATAACCCAGGTCTCCGAGGCATACGTCAGGATAGGGACATAGTACTGTAATGGATTTCGCTAGCCCACACTGTTGGGAGAGAAATGTAACTGTTTACCTTTGCCTAAGCTATGTTGTTTTAATGGGCGCCAAGACCTCAATGCAATGTTGAAATCTAAATTTGTATTTAACAACGTCTAGCTCTGGCAGAACACATTCAAGACTCTATTCACTCAGATCGTGGTATGATTTGATCATTAACCCAACAAACAATTGTATCAGGAGAAGGAATTGGTCTATATCTAATGCTACCTACTGAATGCAAAGATTGCATTGTAAAAGAAATGAATTTATTATATAAAACAAGTATAGCAAAATTAATAATAATAATAAGTTTAAAATTTAAATTGGAGCGTTGTGATTTGAATATTACCGATAGAAAATTACGTGAAAACGGAGTCTGATAAATTGATTTTACTCTTATTTCCAAGCTATGAAGTTACTGAAATATGAAATATAAAACAAAGAAAATGAGAGATTGCGTATTTCTGCGTCATGTGCGCTTACCATTGGAAATTGCCAAAGCATCTCCCTCGTTCTTGATGATGCTGTGTGCTTCCCACAGTCTCCTGGACGTCGTCATCTCCGTCGAAATTTGATGATATCCTGGTAGATTATATAATTCTATGGTCCGTACCTCGGACCCAAACTCGCGTAAAATCGCACTGGTTACGTTTTACAAAAGTTTGTCGCTAACTCCACTGAACATCGGAGCGACACGCACTTGCGACCGTACACCGCAAGTTCTACACAGATAGTCCTTAACTCCACCGAACATCGGAGCCACTCGCACGCGCATCCATACTCGTCAAGTACTATACAGATTGTCCTCGTCTCACGGCGCGTCGAACGATATATTCACCTGTCGGCTCCCCCACTCCAGTCTCAACTAGCTTACGTCGTCTCCGCTGATTGGCTGAACCACCACGCGATCTTCTCCTCCTCCGGGTCATTACACTCGGCGACAGGGTTCCGTTTCAACAATTCGCCTCTTCTAGACCTTGCGTAATACTTCTCGACAGGAATCAGCTTGTACTTGAAATCCCAGTGAGTCATGTCTCTCAAATACCCTAACTGACAAAACTCCGTAAAATTCCGTAATCAGATAATTTTCTATGATATCGTCGTTCGTAATAATTTGCTGGATAGCGTTTTCTAAGACATAGAAAACCTATCTGAATGCTAATAATTTTTATAAAATGCTCCGAAAATACCTTAATAATAATTATAATAAATTAATAATAATAATAAGTTACCATGAAAAATTCTCTTGGCTGAACAATTTGCCGCGTAAATAAATATAGAATGGCTTCCTACTGACTTATGCCAGTTGCATAAAACCCCTCGAAAAACACGTTACATATTCGCCTCGGATCATCGGATGATTTACCGTGACGACGGTCCATTATCCGATTATCCCAGACACGTTAATAAACCCCATCCAAAATACATATTACATAAATGAAATCACCCTAATTTACAGATATATACACTCATATTTTTTCTTCACGCACTTTGCGTCAAAGTTTGTTGTCACTATGGATCGCACTTTGCAACCAGTTCAATGTTTTACATAGGGAATAGTGTTCCACGGATATTTCCGCCTCTCAAATTTCTCTATGTTGGAGAAATAGACATAATAAATGTGTGAGCACTATGTATTTATGATGTCATATCACACGCATTGAAGGTGTTCTGATATATTTATATCACCATAGAACTTCCTAATTTCACTGGAGGTCCCCTCCTTATGGTGACATTTAATTCCACTTATCACTGAGCACACGATCACACTATTGTGGCAGCGCCTCGTGACCATAATACTTAATCTCTCTTTAAAGTAGATTAAATTAATATTGACTTCTGAAAAAAAAAAACAGTAAATGCGCATTACATATAACACCAAATATTTCTGTGCCGTAATCGCCCTGTCTTGTTAAGTTCCCGTTAACCATATTCTACTTAATACTAGTTCTCAACACAGACCATTTCTCCTCACACAAATAATACCATTGTACAAATTATCTTAAATTACACACTTACAAATCTTACATGGCGAGGCCGTAAACAGAAATCACGTGTGCTGATATGTATGAGTTTCATGAAGGACTGTCTCGCATTCTGATGGCCCATCTTTTATCTCGTGGACGCCTTAAGCTAACAAGCCCTATTCAAGCGCTCCCCCATCTCTTGGAGATAAATGGGAACCCATCAGCGCTGCCAAAATGGCCTTGGTGCATCGAGACAATTTAGTGCTCAACAGCATCCGACAATCCCGTCATATTTCCCTGTACCTTAAAACTCTCATTTACTTACATACTACCCCCCTGTGTGACTTCTGATACGCCTGCCTGGAAGACCAACTCCTCCCACGCACCAAATACCACACTTACTCATTTGATAGGCTGGCTCGCCAGCTAAACACACTCACTTTATGACACATATTTTCGTAGACTATGTATATTATACGTTCCGTATAATCTGTTTCCCTCACTATTCTCCAGCACATATGCTGTTTTCCCAATACGTTTGGAAACTATAAATGTTTCTGCGTCACCTGCTTCCAACCTTGCAAGTGGCTCCCTTAAAATGAACGTCATCACGTTGCTCTACCTAGCATATTTCTCAGTGTCTGTAACGATGCCCTGTTGCTACTGTCCACACATGCACATATTAAAAACCATCCTCTGCTTTAACCACAGGATAATCCCTACATAAATTAGTGTCCCTCGATAGCATGTCTGCAAGAATGTTATCTTTACCTTTAATATATTTTACTGTGAATTCGTATTCCTGCAGAGCAAGAATCCACCTACTAACTCTGTTAGAACTGAGTTTACAAGTCCTCATATACAGTAATGCATGGTGATCTGTGTGGATCTCAAATTTCCCCCCTACTAAATACATTCTAAATTTCCCTAAACTGAAAACAATACCTAAAAGCTCTAACTCAGTAATCGTGTATCTTTTCTCCGCTGCTGTCAGTCCTCGCGAGGCTAAAGATACAATGCACAGATTACCCTCATCATCTTTCTGACATAATACTCCAGCAATGCCTATATGTGAAGCATCTGTCATAACCACATAGTCCTTATCTTTTAACGGATATTTCAGCACTACAGCTTTCTCAAAACCTTCCTTCAGCGCTCTAAAAGCCTGATCATGCTTGGACTCCCATCTCCACCGAGTCCCACTTTTAAGCAATTCCCTGAATGGTTCTACCAACCCTGAGTATTTAAGAACGAACCTCCTGAAAAAGTTGCAAATTCCCAGGTAAGTTTTTAACTGTTTAACATTCTGTGGCACCTCTGCGTTAAGTATCTTATTAACCCTACTTTCTTCTGGTGTTACACCTCTACTCGACACTCTATGACCTAAAAATGTCACTTCTGACTGACAGAATGACGACTTAGACAGCTTCAAAGTGAACCCTGCTTGATCTAACTTCTGAAAAACTATATTTAAATGATGTAGATGCTCCTCAAAACTGCGTGAACTAATTACCATATCATCTATGTAAATGGTTACAAACTCTCCTGTGTCATCCCCTAATGCGATGTTTAAAGCCCTAATTAAAGCAGCTGAACTACTCTTTAACCCATAAGGTGTTCTACAAAATTGATAAAGATTATATTTATGACTAAAAGCTGTAAATGGTCTATCTTCGTACATAAGTGGCACTTGCCAAAAACTGGAACTCAAATCTACACAAGTGAAATACGGTACTTCTTCCCCTCAAATGTTTGCATTAATTCCTCTATTGACATAGATTTCAGCTGATCTGAACTAATTCTACTGTTAACCAAACAAGCGTCTAAACAAATACGAACAGTGCCGTCGGTCTTGGGTACCGTGATCAAAGAATTAACATATGGACTGTTAGAGTGCTCAATAATCCCATCTTCAAGCATCTGATTAATTTGTGCCTCAACTGCACTCTGATAAGCGAAAGGTACAGGATATCTATGTCCTGTGAATACTGACCTATCAATAACGTTCAATGAATGTGTATAGCAATTGGTCATACCAATGCGATCCTCAAAAACTCTCCTATTACACCATAACACATCATAGAGCCGAACACACTGTTCATCCTCTATATTTCCCTGAAATGCAGCCTCACGTAACGAGTCCTCTAGACTTCCGTTCGTAATCACACTGCCCACAAAACATGGAGAACCCCGCTCTACGGCTGGCGATATCTCATTTAAAGTACAAATCACACCTACAATACTACTCCTCTGAATATGGTCATTGAACGCTACTTCTACTTCAGAATCTCCCCATTTAAATTTCAAACTCCCTACATCATAACATAAGTTACCAGACACTCTACTTAGCCACTCTGAACCCAAGATAACACTGAATACTAAATTTGGAATTACAAGGCAAATCTGCTTCTCTACATGATTATTAATTTTAATGTCTACTAAAACTTGCTTAGAAATTACTTTAGACCTCTTCCCAACAGCTGTGATAACAAAAGTGCTTTTAATTGGCATCTCCTCAAAATTTACTCCAGTTCCTTTCATTTTATCATAAAATGCACTACTTATGCAACTCTTCATACAACCACTATCAATTAAAACATCTGTGTACGCCTCGGACACGTTAAATTTAACTATGGGGCTCTTACTAACCACTTCCTGAATAATACCTTCATCATTTAGTTCATGTAATAATTCATTTCTTACATTTAGGTCATAGGGTTCCTGTATAATTGTATGGACAGGGCATGCTACAGACTGAGATTCTGACCTTACTTCGCAGCCTGGTTCGCGTTTAAAGAACCGCTACAGCTGGCCGTAGTACTACTAACTACTGAACTAGTCTGGTTGTTCTGGGCTGTGTTGTCATTGTTTGGCTGTATATTACTACCACTAGGCTGTCCTCTTCCTTGACCCCTATTCTGGTTGTAATTATTGTCATTATAAGTTCTCCCTTGATTTCCCCTGAAATCATTGTTTCTCCCTTGATTTCCCCTGTAATCATTGTTCCTCCCTTGATACTGATTACCATAGCCATTTCCTCTGTTCTGATTTAGCTGATGATTATTATTATTTCTATTTTGAGCGTTGGCCCCTTCGCCACCGTTCCCTTGAACTTCTTGATGCCTGGCTTCATTAGGTCTATTATTATTATTACCCTGGTTCCGATTGAAATTGTCATCATAACCCCCTCTCCCTAGTGCATCAAATGTGCTTAACAAATTTTCTACTTGTGATATAGTCTTTACATTCTGGATACAAGCAGCCTCCTTGATCCTATAGGGAAAGTGCCTAAGTAGCAACCTTACCACATCACTTTCCTCCTTCAAGCCATCAAGATATTTACACACTAATACCTGCCCTAAAAAGTATTCGGTCATGGTGGAGCTTCCTTTAGGGTTATATTTACCACACACTACTCCCTCACGATGCTGCGACTGAATAACCTCATTCCAGAACTTTTCACAGAATTTCATTTTAAAATCATTGATATCAGTAAACTTGTCTCTGTAGACAGCAAACCAATTCCTCGTTTCCCCCACAAACACTTGTTCTAAAATTTCAACTACCTGGCACCACTCAATACTACCATTTTCCAACCTCTCCCCGAATTTATTTTCTATAGTGTTCATGAACTCCATTGGGCACCCCTGTCGATTGCTGAACTTACCCAGTTCTACCTCCCTGTGTGTGCTATTCACCAAAACTGGCCTATTCTGACTATTTTCTTGCCTGATCCTAGCTTTTAATTTTAATTCTAATTCTGCGATTTTCTCCTCAGCCTTCCTCTCAATACTGTTTACTCTTAATTTAATGTTTCCTTCTGATTCTTCTACTTTATCATATAGCTTTGCTTGTTTCTCCTCAATCTTGCTAATGCTTTCCCTATTACTCTCTCTTAAATCATTTACTTCTGCAACTACTTGTGAGTGGACTTTCTCAATTCTACCCCCCAGCTGTTCCTTAACCTCTTTAGTAGCTACCTGAATTTTGTCAATTTCTCCCCCCAATTGCTTTTTGACCTGCTGTGTTTCCAGTTGCACTAGTTCTTTTAAATTTTCAGCCTGTGTACTGATTCTAATTTCCAACTCCTCCTGTACTTTTCCTAATTTTCTGTCTACATCTGCAATAATCTCTTTAGCCTTTTCTTCCATCACCCCCCTGATCTCACCTCTAATCAGTTCGAATTTGTCACTCATTTCCCTACTGTTTTGTTCTAATTTAGCATTTAAAGTTTCAGTACTCTCTCTATTTTCCTTACTGTTTTGTTCTAATCTGGCGTTTAAAGTTTCATTACTCTCTCTATTTTCCCTACTGTTTTGTTCTAATTTTGCATTATTCTGTTCTAATTTTGCATTATTCTGTTCTAATTTTGCATTTAAAGCTTCTGTACTTTCTTTATTTTCCCTACTGTTTTGTTCTAATTTTGCATTATTCTGTTCTAATTTTGCATTTAAAGCATCTGTACTTTCTTTATTTTCCCTACTGTTTTGTTCTAATTTTGCATTATTCTGTTCTAATTTTGCATTTAAAGCATCACTACTAACTTTGTTCTGATACATGAACTCGAGAAGTAAAGTTTTTAATTCTGGTTGGCCGCCTACACTCCCTGTTTCAGTATCGGGATTTACCTCCGCTACCCCGGTACTACCATCACTCGACATACTGCTCGTATCATCATTCTCCAGTTGATGACCACTACGTAACCTCATCTGTCTTTCTTTCTCATCCCCCATAATGATATACACTGATAAAGACAAATAACCCCCAAAATACAGGCACAGAAATATATACCCTTCTCCTTCCACAAATGTTATTAGGTTTTCATCCCCACGTTGGGCGCCAAATGTAATGGATTTCGCTAGCCCACACTGTTGGGAGAGAAATGTAACTGTTTACCTTTGCCTAAGCTATGTTGTTTTAATGGGCGCCAAGACCTCAATGCAATGTTGAAATCTAAATTTGTATTTAACAACGTCTAGCTCTGGCAGAACACATTCAAGACTCTATTCACTCAGATCGTGGTATGATTTGATCATTAACCCAACAAACAATTGTATCAGGAGAAGGAATTGGTCTATATCTAATGCTACCTACTGAAAGCAAAGATTGCATTGTAAAAGAAATGAATTTATTATATAAAACAAGTATAGCAAAATTAATAATAATAATAAGTTTAAAATTTAAATTGGAGCGTTGTGATTTGAATATTACCGATAGAAAATTACGTGAAAACGGAGTCTGATAAATTGATTTTACTCTTATTTCCAAGCTATGAAGTTACTGAAATATGAAATATAAAACAAAGAAAATGAGAGATTGCGTATTTCTGCGTCATGTGCGCTTACCATTGGAAATTGCCAAAGCATCTCCCTCGTTCTTGATGATGCTGTGTGCTTCCCACAGTCTCCTGGACGTCGTCATCTCCGTCGAAATTTGATGATATCCTGGTAGATTATATAATTCTATGGTCCGTACCTCGGACCCAAACTCGCGTAAAATCGCACTGGTTACGTTTTACAAAAGTTTGTCGCTAACTCCACTGAACATCGGAGCGACACGCACTTGCGACCGTACACCGCAAGTTCTACACAGATAGTCCTTAACTCCACCGAACATCGGAGCCACTCGCACGCGCATCCATACTCGTCAAGTACTATACAGATTGTCCTCGTCTCACGGCGCGTCGAACGATATATTCACCTGTCGGCTCCCCCACTCCAGTCTCAACTAGCTTACGTCGTCTCCGCTGATTGGCTGAACCACCACGCGATCTTCTCCTCCTCCGGGTCATTACACTCGGCGACAGGGTTCCGTTTCAACAATTCGCCTCTTCTAGACCTTGCGTAATACTTCTCGACAGGAATCAGCTTGTACTTGAAATCCCAGTGAGTCATGTCTCTCAAATACCCTAACTGACAAAACTCCGTAAAATTCCGTAATCAGATAATTTTCTATGATATCGTCGTTCGTAATAATTTGCTGGATAGCGTTTTCTAAGACATAGAAAACCTATCTGAATGCTAATAATTTTTATAAAATGCTCCGAAAATACCTTAATAATAATTATAATAAATTAATAATAATAATAAGTTACCATGAAAAATTCTCTTGGCTGAACAATTTGCCGCGTAAATAAATATAGAATGGCTTCCTACTGACTTATGCCAGTTGCATAAAACCCCTCGAAAAACACGTTACAGTACGTCCGATATATGATCTTTTTGCTGTTCTGAGGGACATCCTTGCTCCATAACATGCTTCTCACACTCCTCCGAAATGCTTCTGCCTGCCTCCCCCGCTCATTTATTTCTCTATCGTTTCTTCCATTATCTTGTATCAGGCTTCCCAGATACTTGAAACTCTCCACTTTCTTCAGCTATTCCCCACCCATTGTTATTCCTGTTGTGGTTCTTTCCTTCTTCCTTGTTGTGTTCACCATCTCACTCTTATTTATGCTAAATTTCATCCCATATCCTTGAATTATTCCTTCCCACACGTCCAACTGTTCCTGTACCTCCTCCTCCTTGTTTCCCCAAATCATCAAATCATCTGCAAACACCATTGCTTTCATCATTCCATCCCCAATTACTTGTGCCACTCGGGTCATTATGTCATCCATCACCACAATGAAAAGTAACGGTGACAGTGCACTTCCTTGTTTCAGGCCGTTTCTCTGTTCCAACCAGTCTGATCTCTCTCCTCCCACTTTCACACAGCTCACGCTTCCCTTGTACATCTCCTTGATCCTCTACTCCTCTATCCTCCAGGGACTTCCATACTTTGTTTCTGCATACACTGTCATATGCTTTCTCAATGTCCAGGAAGGCCATCAGTAGATCTGTTCCATACTCATAGTGCTGTTCTTGTAACTGCCTTACAGCAAAAATCAAATCCACTGTGGACCTTCCTGCTCTGAAGCCATGTTGTTTTTCCCTCATCCCTCCTTCTATCCTTGTCCTAATTCTCTTTTCCAAAACTTTCTCGAAGATCTTTGCACAATGACTCATCAGTGTTATTCCCCGATAGTTTCTGCAATCTGTTCTACTACCTTTCTTGAAGATCGGGACAATGATTCCTTTTTTCCAGTCCTCTGGGGTCTTCCTTTCCTTCCATGCTGTCCTCATCACTCGGTACAGCCACTGTATCCCCACCTCTCCTGCTGCTCTCACCATCTCCACACTCAACTCATCCACACCCGGTGCCTTCCCTCCTTTCATCTTGTTCACTGCATCTTCCACTTCTTTCCATGTTAAGTCCTTTTCTGTTTGCAGTTGATCTTCCTCTTCCCCGATTTCTTCCTCCTCACCATCTTTTCCATTTGGGTTCAGAAGTTCTTCAAAATATTCTTTCCACATTTTCTTCAGTTCTTCCCTATTTTCTATCTCTTGTCCCCTTTTGTTCACCATTCTAACATAATTCGTAGAATCCTTCCGCCTCTTATTTTTTACCATCCCATACAGGACCTTTTTTGTACCATCACTATCCTCCTCCATCATCTTTGTCCACTCTTCCATCCACTTCCTTCTCTCCTCAGCCACCACTCTCTTCACCTCCTTCTTTCTTTCCTGGTACTCTTCCCTTGTCTCTACTGTCCTATTTTGATACCACCTCCTAAAGGCTCTATTCTTTTCCCTTACTATATCTTTTGTCTTCTCATTCCACCATGGTGTTTCCTTCCACCTCTTCTTACTACTTGTCCTCCCACATACTGCTTCTGCTGCACCTACTAGTGTCTTCTCAAATCTAGCCCATTCCTCTTCCACCCCTCTTTCTTCATCTGTTGGAATTCCTTCCTTTACCATTTTGAGGTACTCGACCATTCTATCCCCTTCTTTCAGTTTCCATATTCTTATACGTCTTTCCTGGTTCTCAGTCCCTTTCTTCTCCTTACTCCCTCTCAGGTTCAATACCAGCAATCGATGGTCGCTATCCAGGTTCTCCGATGGTATAACCTTGATGTCCGTGATGTTCTTATTTAGTTCTATCTCATACAG
The DNA here is from genome assembly GCA_946902985.2 of Meconema thalassinum. Classification (NCBI taxonomy): domain Eukaryota; kingdom Metazoa; phylum Arthropoda; class Insecta; order Orthoptera; family Tettigoniidae; genus Meconema; species Meconema thalassinum. Next base: position 124,294,615 of record OX336395.1, read on the forward strand.
TATATAGTCGACCACCGACTTCCTGGTCAAGTCATCACTGTACCATGTGATTGTGTGGCTCTCTCTTTTCTTAAACCAGGAGTTCCCAACTAGCAGGCTGTTCCTCTGGCAGAAGTCCAACAGTCTCTTTCCTTCCTCATTTCTTCTGCCCCAACCCTCTGGTCCTAGAACACTCTCATTTTTTTTTTTTTTTTTTTTTTTTTAGCGTATGGCTTTTAGTGCCGGGAGTGTCCGAGGACATGTTCGGCTCGCCAGTTTTGTAGCTGCTTCGAGACGGACACCCAATGGGTGAGCTACAAGTACCGTTGGGGAGGGAAGGAGGGAAGTTGGAATGTAAGGACGAGGAGTTGGAAGGTAGCGGCTGTGGCCTATAGTTAGGGACCAACCCCGGCATTTGCCTGGAAGGAAGATGGGAAACCACAGAAGACCATCTTCAAGGTTGCCGGCGGGGGGATTCGAACCTCCTCGCCTCCCGGATGTGAGCGACTGCCATCAGTCATGCCGTAACCACCACGGCTAACTCACCCGGTAACACTCTCATAACCTTGTCTTTTTCTTCCTACATGGGCATTGAGGTCCCCCATAACAATCATATTTCTTCCTACCAGCTGCTTCTGCAATTCCTCTTCAAACTCCTCCTTCTCTTCAGAGGCGCAGCCTACTTGTGGAGCATACACTTGCACTATTTCTACGGTCTCTCCCCTCAGTGCTACTTTCACTTTCATCATCCTATCACTTATTCTCCTCACTTCTTCTTTTAAACTATCTCGTACTACTACTCCCACTCCATTCCTCTTTCCCTCTTCGTTCCCACTCCAGTACAGTCTATAGCCTTTTCTCAGTACTCTCCTTCCTTCCCCTTTCCACTTTGTTTCTGCCAATCCCAATAAATCCAACTTCCTTCTTTCCATCATATCCACTATCTCCTCCACCTTCCCCGTCAGCGTTCTTAGGTTTAAAGTTCCAAATCTTAGTCCGTGTGTACAGCCGTGTCGTCGTCTATTAAATCCATCCTGTCCGAGGCTCGTTCCATTTTTGAAAGCATTTGGTTTCATCCACTACTGGCTTGCTGGGCCTATCGTAGCTTCACCAGAGCCCCGTTAGCCGTCACTTTTCAGGGTTCCTGTAGGACCTTCACAGCTACCGTAACGGTCCCGGGGCACACGAAGTCCCCACTGTACTTCGCCCCTACAGGCCATCCCCTACTTTGTGCCATTGCCCGTCTCCCACGACGTGGACGAGGGGTTGGAAATCTGTCTTTCCAATTGGGGTCAGTACCCTGCTAACACAGTTGTTATACATTGCTTGCACCATTTCCAATATTTCTCTTCCCAGTCTCTTCTTAACCATGGTTTCCCATACCTTCTCTATCAGTAAATTTAATTAATACAAAGTTAATACATATATTAAACACATTACCCATTATGGTTTGTGTTTTTGCTTCAAATGAAATAACTTGTCTTCAATTAAATCCCACAAGGGATCTAGACAAGGTGTACGACCCCAACCAGAGCATCTGGGTGAAATACCTAGAAACAAAAATGTATTGCTATATTAATTTATGTTGGGCATGTAAGCCGAAACATTCCAATTTTCTCCCTGTCTGAAATTATTAGAGAAAAATTCAGGTCTAATGTAAGTTAAATATGAAAAGATTGCCCAATTCCTTACTGACAAAGTTTAATATATTATGAAAATTAATAGCCTTAGTCAATAAATATATAATTAGAAATGCGCACAAACATTGCAATGATTACAGCAAAGATTACATATAAAGTTTAGTTGTCCTTGCTATAAGCAGCGATAGATCTATAGGCCTATCGTTTCTTGCACTTTAGAATGTGGTATTGATCACACTTTTCCGAGCACCGGACACAGATGCAGGTATCGTTCGCGTCGTGGAACGTCTTATTGGAGCATAGCTTGTGGTGGAAGCCATGGACCGCTAGTCTTGTAGTGACATGTCACATTTCATAGTTCGTTTGCATCCAGGCTTTGTCTTGCATCGCGCAGGTACTATAGAAGTCTGGTCGTATGTCTCTTTTCTTCTCTCTTAGATCTTGGAGAAATTTGTTGTAGGCATGACTTGATGGCAGCAGTAGCGTTGATCACAGATCTTCTATTAGAATCGTCTCCCTGGTGAGTTCATACACCAGTCTCGATCTCGTACTCTTTGAAACTCCAACAGCCCTCTTGAGGTACCTGGCTTTTACTCTTTCAATCTCCTCTAACTGTTTGTATGTGAGATGTTCCCATACCAGTTCGATTCCATACACAAGGACGGGCAATATCTTCAGTCTGAATAGTTCCATAGCTGCGCTGATTGATAGCAGTCTGATGCTCCTGATTTCATTCATGGCTCTGACTGCAGCCACCGTCCTTGTTCTGATGTGGAGTCTAAAGCTCTTCCCTGTTTTCTGCATTGTGAAACCGAGATATTTGAAGTAGCTTGATCTTTTGAGGGGTTTCCCGTTGCAATTCACATTTTCTGCCTCGGTGAGCCTGCCCCCTTTCCTAAATACTGTACTACCATTTCAGTCTTCTCTTCGTTTCTTTCTGCCCATTTGCTTAATGTGTCAACTGCTGTCTGTACAGCTCCTATATCCGTCGTTGCGATGGCCATATCATCGGCATAGATATATGTGTTGGCTCCTATTATTTCTTTCGCGTCGTCGTATGTGAGAACATTGAACAATATAGGGCTTAGTGGATCGCCTTGAAGTATGCCATTCGTTTGGGATATCCACTCCGATCTTCCTATTCCGTCATCTATTTGAAGATAGTTCTTAGCTAATATATTTGATATTAGTACCGTCGTACTTGTTCTGCCTATTAGTTCTTCTAGCTTGTCCATAAGCAACTTTTGGTTGACCAAGTCGAAGGCTTTTGAATAATCGACAAAAACTACGTATAGCTTTCCCCTGAGCTTTTCTAGTGTGTATCTTATTTGGTCTAGTAGTTTTTTTTGTTGCTATAGTCGTGGATCTCCCTCTTTTGAACCCAAATTGTTCCTCGGGGAGTAGTGGTTCGAGCCTTTCTGACAGGCGCCTCGTTAGAATTCTCGTTAGGAGTTTCAATAAAATATACCGGTTTTGACAACATTGTGTCCTACCTCAGCAGAAATATATAATACAAGTCGAGTTGCATGTCTTGCACTTAAACATTTTTCATAACAAAGGTTGGTTTCTAAATACACTATAGTCATCTAAAAGCTAAAAAGACATTAAAATTCTAAACAAGTAGTTCCGTGAAGAACTAAATAGCCTATTTTCATATACCCTACTTATACAAAATTTCAGTTTGATTGCTGTAATAGATTTGTAAATATTGATAACAGTCTAAATATTTTGGATGGTCGCCATGTTGGATTATATATATATATATATATATATATATATATATATATATATATAACAATTTATTGCATAGGTTCATTATTCAAATGTTGACTTCAGCTGCATAATTAGGACACAAGAAATAAAAACTTAATTTTAAAATTTTACACAGCCGCCATCTTGAGGTTGTGTAAACAATTGAACTAAATTAGATGTCAGTGCATTACAATGTGTATAAACATTTGCTGCATCACGTTTCACTGCACTCGGATGGTTAAACCACGGGAAAAGTCTATTTAAATGTTTCAACTTCGCTTGGCTGCCATGTTTGTTTGGTACTAAACAGGTATTTGAAAGTCACATAGGTGAACTTCTAGTAGTGCTCATTATCACCGTACAATATTCTAGGGTGATATCAGCAATAGTTTCGGAGGTATAGAATGCCGGTAAAATAATTTGCACAGCCACCATGTTGGATTGGTGAGATGTAATAACTATGTCTTTATCAAGTTTCATTGAAATCGGTCCAGCTGTTTAGATCTTATTAGGGGGACACACACATAAGCCTATTTTTTTTCATAAATGAAAATAGGCTAAACATAAGATCTGTTACAAGTTACTTATAGATTAAAGGTGAAAGATATAGCTCTTGAAAGAAACCAGCTTGAAGTGTAAAGTACAGTATCAGTAATATGGATGTTATAATTATATTCATGCATATAAATTTTGATCTGTGCTTTATTCAACTCCATAATGGAGTTCGTTATGTCCGTATTGACAAAGAACTAATATGCCAAGTTTGAGGAAGACTCTGTCAATCAATACTTTATTTATTTATTTTAATGTTTTAGCCAACATAAGACTACATTAGTCAGGTTTATGGAGGTTTTTCTTCTTTTTGTCAGCCCAATATTTCTTCATCCTTTCTGAACGTAAGTTTCTTTCTGCTTCAGGAATGACTCTTCCTATTCTCTGATTGTTGATTTTTGTCTGTAGTCTAGTGTGTTTGTCTTTCAGAGTCTTGAGTGTGTCTGTCTTGTATTTTAAATCTTCTATTGTAATATGTAACTCTCTCATGTCTTCTTTAAGTTCTGTGGTCCATCTAATATTGTTCTTACTCTTACTCGTCCATAATTTTTCTATTATTTTTCTACTGATTCTATTTTCTGGTGACCGTATTAGATGCCCTAAGAATGATATTCGTTTCTTTTTCATTGTGCTTGTCACTGGTTCTATTTCTTTATAAACTGTTTCGTTGGAAGCTAGTCTCCAGACTCCATTTACTTGATAACTTTTATTTAAACAGGTTCTCACTATTCTCCTTTCTAACTTGAGTACTCTATCTATTGCAACTGTGTTTGTTGTCTTGAATAATGTTTCACATGCATATGTAATTTGTGGCTGGGTGACTGTTTTGTAGTGCTTCAATTTGGTTGCTATCGAGAGACATTTTTTATTATATGTATTCTTGGTAACATGCTGTGCTCTAACCAGTTTATCTATTCTATTTTGCCATGCTGGTTTCTCGTTCAGGTTGTATGTGATTACTTCACCTAAGTATTTAAATTTTTCTACAATTTTTATTTCTTGGTCTCCCAGCTTAATTTTGTTTGCAAGCGAAGGTTGAGTTAGCATAACTTCTGTTTTTTTCAAATGAAATTTTCAAACCAATATTTTGAGCTATTTCCTGTATAGATTTTATTTGCAGTTTTGTTTCCTGAATATCATTGGCCAGAAGAGCTAGATCATCAGCAAACCTAGACAGCTAAGATGTATGTTGTCTTTCTGGGTTCCAATTTTTATATTTTTCGAGTTGTTCTTGTACCATTCCCTCATAACGTACTCCAGCGCACAATTAAAAAGAAGAGGTGATAATCCTTCACCCTGTCTCAAACCAGTTGTTACCAAAAATGGTTCAGAAAGTTCTCCTCTGAACTTAATTTTAGAAATTATATTTTTGAACAGGGGAAAAGGTTTCGGGCCAATTTGTAGTCCTTCTTCAGCCCTGACTTAAATAATTACACAATCAATTGTGATAAATCAACCCATATCAACAACTTGTCTGTAGATTACACTGTACATAAAAACATATTTAAATACATATTTAAATACACTAAAACAACATACGTTAAAAATACTTAAAAACACATTAAAAGCACTATTATGGAAGTGAACTAATTGTTTGTTGTGTCATTGTATGACATTATTGTCAAGTGGAGCAATTGGCCACATAAAGATGTTGATAAAAAGTTTTTAATTTTAAATTGCACTGTAGAAATCATCTGTGACAATTGCGTCATGCTAATTGTAGATGTTGACACTCTGTGCGTCTCTTGATTATGTGGCCTGACCAAATGGGCTTGTCCTATATGGAATATGTGACGGAGGCTTCTTCTGATTGGAAACAGCTTGGAAAAAATAAGTATGTTCTCCTTGCACTGAGTACCCGATGAAAATGAAATTTTCCTTCCTCTCATTTTTTTTGGCCATTCTTATCTACACTGTGACAGGGATTTTGGTCTAGTTAAAAGGAAATTGAGGAAACAAGACAGGTTGTTGTTGTTGTTTGAGTCTTCAGTCTTTTGACTGGCTTGATGTAGTGCTCCATGCCTCCCTGTCCTGAGCTAATCGTTTCATCTCTACATAGCTACCATACCCTACATCCAAGGCAATCTGTCTAACATATTCTAACCTTGGCCTACCCCTACAGTTCTTGTCCTCAACCCTTCCTTCCATAACCAAGCTTGCTATTCCTGGGTGTCTTAGTATGTGTCCTACCAACCTATCTCTTCTCTTCATTAGCAGTTGCCAGAAACATCTCTCCTCTCCCACTCGTCTTAATACCTCTTTGTTTGTAACCCTATCTACCCATCTGATCTTCATCATTCTCCTATAACACCACATTTCAAATGCTTCAATTCTCCTCTTTTCTGCTGCACCAATAGTCCAAGTTTCACTTCCATAGAGCACCACGCTCCAGACAAAAGCTTTCAAAAATGACTTCCTAATACCTAAATCTATATTCGATGTCAACAGATTCCTTTTTTGTAGAAATGCTTTCCTTGCCTGAACCAACCTACTTTTTATATCCTCTTTACTTTGTCCATCACTGGTTATTTTGCTTCCTAAGTAACAGAAATCTCCTACTTTCTTCAGCTTTTCACCTGCCAATTTGATGTCCATAGAGGTTTCTGATTTATTTCGGCTGCATTCCAATATTTTTGTTTTACATTTATTACTTTTAATCATGAATTCTTTCCTCAAGACGGAGTCCATACCATTCAAAAACTCATTCAAATCCTCAGGCATGTCGGCCAAGATGTCGATGTCATCGGCAAATCTCAGAGTTGAAATTATTTTGCCTTCAATCTTCACTCTCACTTTAAAATTTTCTCCAATTTCCTTCATTGCTTGTTCAATGTAAAGATTGAAAAGTATGGGTGATAAGTTGCAGCTTTGCCTTACACCTTTCTGAATACCAGCTTCTCTACAGGTATTACACTGTAAAAGGAGTTGCATCTATGATTTTGTCCTCAACAAAACAAGGGAGATTTATTGTTGATCTTGTTCAAACAAAATATATTTTGGGTTTACAAAAGTGGTGGTCCCAATATTACAAAAAAAAAACTACAGCTTCTGAAAAAAGTAAGGAAGAAAAGAAAAGAAAAGAAAAGAAAAAGGGAGTTTCTTACTCTATCAGTATATCATGAATTTCTCTTTGAAAGGTCAAGAAAAGGAGAAGTCTCATAATCTGACTTCATTGATAGACTCCTGAGGGAAACGTTCCAGCTTATGTCCTGCAAATCAGATTTGGTCAGTTTTTGAACAACAAAAAACGAGTTCTGTGGATATATAAAATCGTAGTAAAAATTTAAATTTCATCTTTTTAATTATGTTTAAAAAACAACAGTTTTGATGGGAAAAAATCAAGTTTCATTCTCTGTTCCAATGTCAATACACATGGCATTATCGGATGGAATTTTGTGAATATGCCGCTCGAGCCAGGACATAAATACTCCGTCTCTCTGACGGCCATCAACCCACAGAACTGTACTTTGAGAAAATCAACTGTATTATATTGTTCTCTCCTTTGTTTATGAAATACCTCATATCAGCGACTTCCATAAATATGAAAAAAGGTTCAAATGTTAAGACAAAATTTGAACAACAAAAAAGGAGTTCTGAGGATATCTAGAATCATAGTAAAAATTTAAATATCATCCTTTTAATGATGTTTAAGAAATAAACAGTTTTTCTTTGTTTACCGAAAATTTGGATTTTGTGACAAGAGGCCATTCACAAATAGACGATTCATATTGAACATACTACATTACAGCAGCCATTGCTAATGGAATATTATTATTAGTGATTTAAGCCCACTAAGGAGCGCTTATGACTAGTGCTTCTACGAAGCGTGCTTTGTTCTCCAATATCTCCTCAGTCCAGCCGATAACTTGTCCTTCCTCTCCTGTGTGAGTGGTGGTCGGGTCTTAACCCTGTCAGTGCCACACGCCCATCAGATCGGCTCTCGCTGCTCGCGCCAAAAGTGCCAAAGCCAATTCAATCGGCGCGCTGTTTATCTTATATTTATAGATTTCTGTAGGCATATATCCGTGATTATTTCATAGTGTTGGAAAGTTGAAGTTTCCAGCTTGCCTGTGCCGTGTTTAACTTTTTTCCTTCGAAGTCTGTTACGCGATAGGTTTGAGTTTGTATTCACCCCCTCCCTCAATCACGCGCCTTCCCGCCAAAATTGCGGTGCAGTTGTCTTTTTCTTGTTGAAGTTTTCTGCCTACAGATGTATCTAAGAACTTTCTACAGCTGGAAACGTAGTGTTTCTTCGAATATGATTCTTAGGTGTCCTTAATTTAGGCTCAAAAGTGATTTTTTACCAAAAAAAATTTAAAATTGAACAATTATCAGAATAACCTCAATTAAAAAGGTTTAGATGCCGTATTAACTTTTATGAACATAATGTATGAAGGAATGCGGTATTGGTTATAAAACGTGAAAAAGTGTATTTATGATTTATTTTCGAATAGTCTCCATGACCAATGAAAATGGCTTGGCATTCTTGGCAAGTATTGCAGGAAATGGCTTGGCACTCAGAGGGTTAATCAATTTGGGTGGTGGGGACCAAGAGTTAACACAATCACAAAATTTGGAACGGTCAAGAATATCACAGTCTAAAATGTCAGCGTTATTCAAGTCTTGTTTCACTTAATTAAGCCACAAGCTGCCAGTCTTGTAGCCATTAATCAAGTTGAAGATCTTGGTGATTCTATCGTTCCCCACCCGGAAGAGGTGCCCATAGAATTTCAGTCATCTCAGTAGCATGATAGTGGTGGCTGGATCCAACTGATGGTATGTTGTTGTTGTTGTTTCCTATGGCTAGCCCGGATTCCAATCCATCAGCTTTCTTGCGTTCCAATAGAGTTGTGTGAGGTTTCCTGAAGTTCTAGCAGTCACATCAAGCTTGTTGCAATGTAGCAGGTGCCCCTTATCCATTTTACTTCCAGGTTCGTGACAAAGTGTGCATTCTTCAGATCTCAGGATGTTGATTCGTTTCAGATGAGCTGCAAGGCAGTCATGGCCAGAGTTAAGTCTGAAGAAGGCTACAGCTTCTCTTCTTGGTGTTAATTTATATTGATCCCATTTAGCATCAATGTCCTTCCATAATTTGGTTTCTGCTGTTTTCTTTGCCATTTCTTCATACCTGTTTTTGATAGTATTTTTCAAGATCCTTTTTGCTGACATAAAATCAGTCTGACTGACAGGTTGTTGTAGTGTGGTACCTTTTTTTGCTAATCTGTCTGCCTCTTCATTACCTGCTATTCCAACATGAAAAGGGATCCACTGAAATGAGATCTGTTTGTGGAGTCTGTGATGGGTTTTTATCATACAAAAAATTTCTTTCAGTTCTTCATTTTGAGGCTTGTAATTTGACGAGATAGCTTGGATGGCTGCTTTTGAATCTGTAATGATAACACATTTTTGATAATCAATGTTTCTGCCTAATAACTGATGGAGTGCGTGTGAAATTGCTCTTATACTGATGGTATAAAAACGGACAATTTGAACAGTACACAAAAAAAAAAAAGAATAAGAGTGAACACGGAACACCAACATTAAAACATGAAATGTTACCAAAGAAGAAAGTTATTGAATAACTGATGTGAACATCAACACACTATAATTAAAAGTACATTTTATTTCGTATTAACTTAAGGTATTCATTTTCATAATATATTAAGTGTTTGTATTATATGAATCTTGTTTTCACAGCTTGAAGAAGATAAATCAAGTTTCATTCTCGGTAACAATGTCAGTACACATGGCATTATCGGATGGAATTTTGTGAATATGCCGCTCGAGCCAGGACATAATTACTCCGTCTCTCTGACTGCCATTAACCCACAGAAGAATGGAGAGGCTACGATGAGCACCATTCGTATGATTGATATAATCAGCACTTCTAGCCCAGCAGCAACAAATACCATGCAGCCTACCTCAACCTCCCCTGCCTTGGATACCGTACCTCCCACAGCGTCCACAGTTGAGAGCCATCGGTCTCCAGAGGTCTGGTTCGTCTTCCTCCTGCTGCTGCTTCTCATACCATTGATAGGCTACTGGCTCCTTCTGAGGTAAGTCGTTTGCCTTGGCCAACATCACCTTACTTTAACCCTTGAACGAGTGCTGATTGAAATAAATCTAAATATATATTGGTGGGCCAACGGTCTAGCCATGTTAAAACACTGGATCCCACGAGAACTCCGCAGTTAAGAAACATTGGGCGCAGTCATAACTTGGATTGTATGCCGGTTCTAGGTACCGCGTGCTAATGGCCAACATAAGGTGGAGCGGAAAGGCCCTGGCCACCCTACCGCAAGTAAACTCCGGCTGGGGGTAGCCTCTTCGGAGGCTCGGATCTGCCTTCGCCAATTAAAATATATTGGTGGTCAACCAACAACAACAACCCCTCTGCTTTTGGGCAATCAATGCAACTAATCTGTTCTATTGGTCGGGGTCAACCAACAACAACATACCCTACCGTTGGGCAATCAATGTAACTAATCTGTTCTTCTATTGGTCGGGGTCAACCAACAACAACATACCCCACTGTTGGGCAATCAATGTAACTAATCTGTTCTTCTATTGGTTGGGGTCAACCAACAACAACATACCCCACCATTGTGCAATCAATGTAACTAATCTGTTCTTCTATTGGTCGGGGTCAACCAACAACAACATACCCCACTGTTGGGCAATCAATGTAACTAATCTGTTCTTCTATTGGTTGGGGTCAACCAACAACAACATACCCCACCATTGTGCAATCAATGTAACTAATCTGTTCTTCTATTGGTCGGGGTCAACCAACAACAACTAGCCCCACCGTTGGGCAATCAATGTAACTAATCTGTTCTTCTATTGGTCGGGGTCAACCAACAACAACTAGCCCCACCGTTGGGCAATCAATGTAACTAATCTGTTCTTCTATTGGTCGGGGTCAACCAACAACAACTAGCCCCACCGTTGGGCAATCAATGTAACTAATCTGTTCTTCTATTGGTCGGGGTCAACCAACAACAACATACCCCACCGTTGTGCAATCAGTGTAACTAATCTGTTCTTCTATTGGTCGGGGTCAACCAACAACAACTAGCCCCACCGTTGGGCAATCAATGTAACTAATCTGTTCTTCTATTGGTCGGGGTCAACCAACAACAACTAGCCCCACCGTTGGGCAATCAATGTAACTAATCTGTTCTTCTATTGGTCGGGGTCAACCAACAACAACATACCCCACCGTTGTGCAATCAGTGTAACTAATCTGTTCTTCTATTGGTCGGGGTCAACCAACAACTAGCCCCACCGTTGGGCAATCAATTTAACGAAATGTCTTTCTTCTAATAATAATCTTCGGGGTCGAGATGATGTTACGCACATAACGAAATAAGAAATACAATACTTTTAATACCTTTTTGTCTACATGTAAGCAAGTTTTCCATTACCAGCATCTCTCACACAGTATCCAGAACTACCTTCATGAGGGAAAAATATCCCTCACAATGCCTAATATTCTTCTGCTTCATTCTTTTCGTCTTGCATTTTCTTAAAACATCTTTTTCCACATCAGCATATATCAAGACATAGCATCTATTTATCCAAAACATCTCATCTTATACCTCTTCATTCAAAGTCCTCCCACACAGGCGCGGATGGGGGTCATGGGGGTCATGCCCCCCCCCCCCCACCAAACGGAGACCAATTTTTTTTGCAAACTCAAAAAACAAAAACACAATAACCAGACAAATAAAACTTAACGAATTTTAACTGGAAAACAGTTTATTTTTATTTTATTCAATACTGAAAATATCTTTATTGCAATTATTATGTTCTGTTACAACTGTACATATTTACAACTTCATACCTGTTATATAAAAACCATTGTTTATATAACAAAATCAACTCGTCTATTTTGTTTAGCAAACCTTGTGATTACCGAATCGATGTTTATAGTGATGTCACGATGAATGTGCAGCAACGCACGGATGGGAATTTGGGGCTTTTTACGCACCAAAAAATTTTGCCGACGTCCAAACTGCAAGCTTGGTTGGCAATTTAAGCTGTGACTTTCTCCCTTTGTCGGTGCCAACTCGACTTGCCGAAACTGTAACATACCTTGATAAGTTTCTATAAGCTCGATGTAAAAGTCGCAAAACACGCCGTTGCAATTTGTACAAATATTTTTTGTGTGCTAAACGCATCAAATTTCTATCCATTTAGCTTGCAAAAAAATTGGTCTGGTTTTGTACGTTTGTTTATTTTGTGGTTGCGTTTTTAGTGATACCATTTTTCTTAACAATTTTGATTCTCTGACACCCCCCGCCAAAGCCAAACTCTAGGTCCGCGCCTGCTCCCACATATACATTCAAAGAAGAAGAAATAAATAACCCAATCCACTCTCAACAAGCCTACACATATCCTCTCCAACAAGCATACTTCTCCTAACCATTCTTCTCAAACCTACTACATTTCTTTTCATTCTCAACAAAAACAGATAACCTCCTCAATTATCTTCTTTGTTTTATCATAGTCACTCTTCAACCAATAAGGAGACACAAAACAACACACTATGTTAAAAGGAATATCGAATAACCTACATCAAAGAAACTTCCTAGGGCAAAGCCTCACTGCTGGACCACAGAGTATCTAGCAAGCACACAGCACTAAACTCCCTGCAGCAGCCTGGAATGAGGCAGCCATGCTTCTAACCTAAAAACTGAATATAATACTAACAGAAAACGTGGGGGTGAACACTGTAACCATATAAATTCGGTTACAAGATCTTTGCGTTTAAAATAGTATTGATGTTCCAGAACGTCTTTTGCTGTTACGTAAAGAGGAGTAGCCCTGTTCTGGAACATCATTTACCAAGATCTCCGTAGCTCCCATTTTTGGATGTCTAGCATGATTCTAAAATGTTATTATGTCCTCAATAAATTAGTGAAAACACATAGTTAAGCGCCGTGTGTGTAGGCCTATTGGTCTGTTAAGTAGGTTGTTGGAAGAGGTTGGTATCAGCTGGCGGGATGCACATGTGGCTGTAATAGATTCATAGATATTGAGAGCCGTCTAAATATTTCGGATGGTCGCCATGTTGGATTTTAATATATATAGGCCATTGAGTTATGTTCTATTAGATGAGGATTATTGCATAGGTTCATTATTCAAACGGTGACTTCGATCGCATGATTAGGACACAAGAAATAAAAACTTAATTTTAAAATTACGAACAGCCGCATCTTAAGGTATTGTAAACAATTGAGCTAAATTAGATTTCATTGCATTACAATGTGTATAAACATTTCCTATATGAAGTTTCACTGCGGTCGGATGGTTAAATCCCACACATGGCTGCCATGTTCGTTCTGTACTTAACAGGTTTTTAAAGGTCACATAGGTGAACTTCGTAGTAGTGCCCTTTGTCACCGTACAAAATTTCAGGGTGATATCAGTAATGGTTTCGGAGATATAGAATGCCGGTTAAATATTTCGCACAACCGCCATGTTGGATTGGTAAGTTCTGAAACGTTGTATTTTAGGGTATTTTGAGCCTAAAACATGTTTTTGGTACCGGTATGTAAACACTATGTTTAATTAGAACTGTCACAAATTTAAAAAAGAAAATTGTACTAATTTTGGTCCTGATTTGGTCTATACTCTTACTCCTTAAAAGTTATGAAATTATGACGTTCCAGAACGTGAATGCTCCTTAAAGGGTTAACCATTAAAAGTATACTTTATGTTCGACTCTGACTATTATATGTCAGAAAACTGTATCATAATGATGGTCATTATAAAACTATTTTTCATTATGAAACAGTTTCTCCCACCAATCAGAGCTCAACAAACAGTTGTTTGACCAATTAGGTGCGGATAGCAACGCATCTGCGCTGAGTTTCAAGACCTTCTAATTTAAATTTCACTGCGTTGCCTAGTGTCATAGTGGGGCAATCGAGGAGGCCATGGTCAAAATCTGTGCGTCCCATGTGCTCTGTTCAGTACATAAAACTGGCTAAATCTCCACAGATATTTATGAACATTTATGTTCGAACATAAAATTGTTATAATAATTATCGTCGAACATAAACAGTCGTAATAATAAACAATTTTTTCTATGGTTCCGCCTAGTCAATACTTGTTTTATTAAAGATTTTATCGTGACATAATCACTTGTCTTTACGTATGTTGGTACATGTCGTAAACAGTCGTATGCAACTCGCCTATAATGGTAATTAAGACACTCGTATGGTAATTATAAAACTCGCATACGCTCGTTTTATAAACATACTCGTGTCTTCATTATTGCCATAATAGGCTCGTTGCATAATGTAGGCTACTATTAACAAATTTTAATAAGAAAATTTGAAAAATAAATGGTCCGGTTAGCTCAAATCAGTTACCAGCGTTTCGCACCAGTGTACCATTGGGCTGATCAGTTGGTATGGTACACCTCACCAAGACGCTTGGTTAGGCTGTGTCCCAAAGCTCAAGTTGTCTGCTATTGACTAGCTGCTAGCAATTACTCACTAGGTACTATGCACTATGGAGCTTTGGGACATGTGTGCTTGATCACAGCCTCCTTCATAGACTTATGTTCTGAAACGCACTGGACTTCCATGCTGGTACCAAACCAACACTCAAGATGGCAGTGATCTGCTACTCCTTGTAAGCTCTTTGAGCTTTCATGACGAGTGCGGAGTGTTCAAATCTCGATCGAAGGTTCAAATTTAAGATATCATCTCTTTTAAAATACAAAACAATTCTTTGTATAACATCATGGATGCGCCTGGCATATCTCTTTTTATCCGAGCCTTAACTATGGTTTGTGTTTGGCTGATTAAGCGAATTCAGTTCAGGAGGAAGAGAAGAAGGGCAATCCCGTTAATAAGACAGCGGCAAGTTGATGACTTGAGACGAGACCCTTATTGTGTGCTAGAGAGCATGAATCGAGATGTCGTTTCAATCCTTGGTCGTGATTTCTGAAAAGCCTAGCATTTAAATTCTGCACCATTTCTGCTTTCCACGGGAAGAGAGTTTTAAGGAGAACTATCCATTTATAATAAACTAGTTGTTACCCGCGGCTTCACCCGCAATAACATTTGGAATCCCGTTATAACATTAGTTACATAGATTTTTCCTGTAGTGGAAGATAATGACGGCAACATGGAGCGTTGAAATTGAAAATCGGGTGCAATATCCGACGGAGAGGTTTGATTTAAGGCAGGTCCCCTAGCCTACTGCCATGTCTATCGAGGGTGTTCTTAACGCTTAAGCACTTCTCGGTAAACTACATTTCTGGTCTTTCTCTCAGGCTGCAGAATGACTAAGCCACCAGAAGAACTGACTCTGGAGCATGCCACGTACAATTGACCCTGTGCGAAACAGTCACTTCTCAGATCCACACCAGCTACTTTTAAACTCTGCCCCTGAACCTTGTTAATTGTCATGGCGTAGCAGACTTTGAAAGGAAACTGCAGACGTTTGAATTGAAATTGGTAGTCTGATGGGATTAGAGGAATGTGGGGTATGAAGACAGTTTCGCCTTGGCCACCACCTGTAAATATGGTGGCTTCAATCACAAATTTATGCAGAGCTTTAACCTGCAGCCTGGTACCCTATTTATTGCATGCTTTACTCATTGCATCCTTCAGGTGCACATATTCCTCAATTCTCAACTTTTTCTGATTGATGCGAATCCAAAGTAGTCTCTCTGTCTCCTCTGCATCCCTATTTACTTCTGGGTGGCTCTTTGTATATTTGGCCACTGCATCCCTATTTACTTCTGGGTGGCTCTTTGTATATTTGGCCACTGCATCCCCATTTGCTTCTGGGTGGCTCTTTGTATATTTGGCCACTGCATCCCTATTTACTTCTGGGTGGCTCTTTGTATATTTGGCCTCTGCATCCCTATTGACTTTCTTATTGCTTCAACATACAGTACTTCTTAAATGCCCTAAGGTTTACTTCAGGATGTTCTTTCACGTATTTGTTTACAGCTTTATTTAATTGTTTTTTACGGATATTGTTACTAAATCGTTTTCTACGTTTTGAACCTCTATTTGATTTAGTTTGAGGCACTGACTCGAGGAGGATTTTCGCAGTAGAAGGAGAAGATGTTAATGAAGAAGGCTGAATGAGAAGCGGGTATTCACATTGTAAAATAGTATAGTAGGCGTGAATGGCTCGTAAACATCAAAATGTCCCTGCGTGAACTCTCCCGTAAACCTAAACCTTTTAACAGAAGCTGCAGAACCATACGTATTTCCAGTTCGGAGTACACAATTACAGTAGACCTGGAATTGGAAAGGAAAAATCTCTGCCGCTACTTGCAATTCGAATGATGTACCGTATGTGTAAGGCATAGACATAACAGATACATACCGTATATACTCGAATACCACCCGCACATTTTTAAACAAAATCGGACGTGAAAAATTGGGGTGCGGGTCTTATTTAAGTCATCCTGATTTTAAAGATTTAAATTGCCCGCCACGCGCGATATCGGGTGTTGCGAGTATCCGCTAGATGGTGCTAGCCTTCTTCCGACTATCACTTTGTTTTACCGTAAGCAGGCGGCGTCATAAAGTCTCGCGCACGTTTTCCGAGTGTAAACATGAGTTCTACGAAGCGTTTGCGGTCGTTTACTGAGAGTGAGAAATTGAAAGTTGTGAGGGAAGCTGAAGTTATTGGAAATCGTGCCCGGTAGGAAATATTATATTGTCGAGTCATGTATTCGTGATTGAGCGGGATGACGTCTATGCTACAACCACGGGATGTCTGCGTGAACCGCCCGTTCAAAGCAGCCTTGAAACAGCTGTATACGGAGCGGATGGCGGCCGATAAGCACACACTGACCCCAACTGGTCGTATTCAGCGCCCGGAAGTTCAGCTGCTCTGTTCGTGGATTTTGACGGCAAGGAATCGTATCTCGGGAGATCTCATACAGAAGAGCTTCAAGAAATGTAGTATTTCCAATGCTATGGATGGCAGTGATGACGACATTTTGTGTGAAAGTGATGGTGAAAAATTTTTCGAAGTTGGTACTTCTGATGACGATGAATGAAGTGTTTGTGTCTTTTATTTGTATTTTTAATTGTTTCTGCGTGTTATTTTAGGACGACTTCAGAACTGTTGGAAACTATTTTGTAGAAATGCTATTCTGTTTATTTAGTAAAGATTGTAAATAGTTTTGAGTAAAAAATATTTTTTTTAAATTTTGTTCTTCAAAATCAGGGTGCGGGTCTTATTCAGGGGCGGGTCGTATTCGAGTAAATACGGTATTCAGCCTTGTTTATGTAAGGCTGGCAATCTCATGTCATAGAATACACCTGTAGTCTTTCCCAGTTGTTAGAGGCGTGTCGGACAATGTCAGCACGCACTGTACATGCATGTGATATGTTGCCATACATTGCGTAAGATAGAGCAGAGAAGAGACAGGCACTATCTCCGGGAATTTTATAGACTTGGTGGGGAACTTGGGTGCCATCTACCTCCAACATTTCTACTGCAGCCATCGTGAAAACAATCAATGAACAGCAAATACAAAAAATAATATTAATAATAAGAAGAAGAACCTCCCTTGAGTAATTAAAAAATGGAATACACCTAACTTAAAAACAAATCTCTAGTTAAAAACCTGATAAATGGAATAGACCTAGCCTAACTTAACAAAATTAACATTGGTAGAGGTAATTTTCTTTTACCAAAATCCACTTTTCGTTATAACTATGTACTACCAAGAAAAGATGAAAAACGCCAAACCTAATCCAACAAACAAAGGAACTCTACAGTTACTTCAACTAAAGGCTAATATATAATGCAATATGATGATTATAAAGTGATGGTGAAAGTACGAAGTACAAACTGGAATGAACTAGACAGTTACTTCAACTATAAGCTAAAATGATTATGAAGTGATGGTGAAAGTACAAAGTACAAGCAGAAATTACAGAGAAGTACTGTTTGAACAGAGAGAATGGGTAAAGGTCGGGAGCGCAGACAACAATGACGTTCACGTTATGACGGTAAAGAACACACTGAGCACTTCCATACAGCTCACTGCCAGAAAATCACCAGAACTCTGGTAGGGGCGACGTGATGCAGCCCGCATTACCTGGCAACAATACAGTAGACTTAGGCATTATTGAAACTGTTCATATAATCGTGGTTTTCGCGGTTTGACCATGACCCCGAGTGAAAATTTTGAAAACCTTTCTTAGCGAGCACCTACGGTCATTGAGGAAGCTGCATACCAAATTTCATTCAAATCCGTTCGGTGCTTTCTGAGATTTCGTGATGAATGAGTGAGTGGTATTTGACAAATGAAATGAAAATCCACAGCCTGCTTCCAGTCTCCGACCGGGTCAGGAATGGAATGAATGAAGCCCCCATCTAGCGGCGAGGATATGAACTGTGCCGGCTGCCGAGGCCTGACGCAGTCCTCCGGGGCAATGATTAAATGAATGACAGATGAAATGAAATGATAGTGGAGAGTGTTGCTGGAATGAAATTTTGACAGGGAAAACCGGAGTACGCAGAGAAAAACTTGTCTGCCTCCGTTTTGTCCAGCACAGATCTCACATGGAGTGACCGGGGTTTGAACCACGGACCCAGCGGTGAGAGGTTGGCGTGCTGCCGCCTAAGCCACGGAGGCTCCACTGGTATTTGACAAATATATAGTAGAAATCGCGGTTTTCGCGGTTTGACCATGATCCCGAGCGAATTTTTTGAAAACCTTTCTTAGCGAGCCCCTACTGCCCTAGAGAAAACTGCATACCAAATTTCATTCAAATCCGTTTGGTGGTTTCTGAAATTTCGTGATGAATGGGTGAGTGAGTGAGTGGTATTTGACAAATATATAGTAGATTAAATAAACGGAACAACAGAGCACGTGGGTTGAAACACGGTTGAGAAGTAGGCAATGAGTATAGGCCAAGTCCCAAGCAAAGAGGATTCATAATTAAGACCAAAGACAACCTGCAATTTCTATAACTTCCTTGTACAAGTCAACAAGTTGACAAATCTAGCATGCACTTTTGTTCACTAGCTACTACGGACTTGATTGCTATGTGCTAAGCATCTTTGGATCATGACTTGTGACGTCACATCTGGAATATTAGTCGAGTATCTAGTTCACTACGGCTGAAAATGTAGCTTTGGGACACAGCCTAATCAAGTACATACTGTGAAGACCACTGCAAGGCTCAAATGATGTCACGAACAGTGCCAATGTACTATGAGAGACAGACACCAAGAGCCGTGTCCAAGTCCGAGACAGAAGTTCAGGCTGGTTTGAAAATAGAAGTGGAGTTCAGCAAGGGAGTTGCTTGTCTCCTCTTCTTTTCATAAGCATTATGGATGAAGTCCTTACGTTGGTTAAGACGAGAGATATGACATCCAATGCAATGTTGTTTGCAGATGATGTCATGATCTGGAGAGAAAAAGATGATGACATCCAATAACGACTAAATTGGTGGAAGGCAGGTTTTGACGAGTTTGGATTACAGATCAGCCTAGGCTCGTTCCATTTTTGAAAGCATTTGGTTTTATCTACTACTGGCTTGCTGGGCCTATCGTAGCTTCACCAGGCTATTATTATGATGGGGTCGCCACTCCCAAATGCATTTTATGACTTACTGACTGGTATGAACTAGGCCGCTCCTAACATGGAGAACAGACGCCTTTTGTAGCCGCTCCTCTGGAGTACAGACGCTACGGGTGTCCATACTATGGACAAATATCTGGGTCTGGGGAAGGAACACAGAAGAAGTGCAAGAACAACTAGATGCACTGAACGAAAATATTCAGAAGTACGGCATGAGAATCAGTATAGAAAAAACCAAGACCATGGTGATGACAAGAGGGGAAAGACAAGGAAAGGGCACTGTGAAAATTGGAAGTCTGAGTTTGGAAAATGTGGACATGTTCAAATACCTAGGAAGTGAATTAATGCAAACTGGTAGGTTGGACATGGAGATTAGGCGGAGGGTACAGCAGAGCAATGCATTCTATCAAAGTGTAAGAAAACTTGTTTGGGATAAGGAAGTACCAAGGAAAAGCAAAGAAGTAATGTATAAAATAAAGTGTACTATGTACCCATATTGTCTTATGCAGCTAAGATTTGGACCCTGACAAGCAGGCAAGAGAGTAGAATTCAAGCCAGTGAAATGAAATTCCTAAGAAGTATGATAGGAAAGACAAGGAAAGACAGAGTGAGGAATGAAGATGTTAGGAAGGAAGTTGGGATGGGAAAACTGAGAGAATTGAGAAGAATAAACTAAGGTGGTTTGGTCATATAAAGAGGATGGAGGAAAATAGAATACCAAGACAGATGCTGGAGGCAAAGTGAAAGGGTAAGAGAGCAAGAGGAAGACCTAGAACAAGGTAGATTGATTCAGTGAAGAACAGCATAAGAAAAAGAAATCTGGACTGGGACAAGATCGTGCAAGAAGAATGATGGAAGGAAAGAGGAAAGTGGAGAAGTGCCATAAATACCCCGACCCGGTACGAGCTGGATAAGGGGAAATGATGATGATGATCTTTTACTCTATTAACCCTGAGCACTGGGTTGCCTCTTCCACCAACTTTGCTGTACCGAAGGACTCCTTCACCATCGCAGGTCCCATTGAGGTCTTCACTCATACCCTGAGGTTGGGCCCTCCATATTTATAACCCCTGGAGAGAGGGTGTCCCACTCAATAAAAACACTATATAACACTACCCTACACTACAATACACATACTACCATGTCCCTCACAACACTGTAATTCACACACTACTAGGGAAGAGGAAGACGAGAGACAGGTGGCTGAAGGGGGTGGAAGAAAGCATGAAGAAGAGAGGAGAAGACTGGACAAGGGTGGAAGCTGAGAGATGGTGGGAAGACAGAAGACGTTGGAGAGGCTTGTGTTCCAAACAGACCCGGCCAGTGGCTGGAAACTGTGCAAAGGGGCAGATGACCTCGTAGTTCCGCCCCTTAAAACATCATCTTAATTTGGGACAACATGACATCGAAATTTATTTATTTATTTATTTAGCGTATGGCTTTTATGCCGGGAGTGTCCGAGGACATGTTCGGCTTGCCAGAGGCAGTAGCTGCTTAAAGCGGACACCCATGGGGTGAGTTACAAGTTATGTTCAATTTCAAGTAGTTCCAACTTTCGCTACCAGATTTCACTGACACGTTGGAACTATGATAGAGCGTTTCAACGAAATCTAACCTAGAAATTTAGCTTCACACAAGTTAAGTTAGTGGAAGGATCTTTTACATGCCATAAATCTATGACAAGGGACTGCCAGCTTTACTTCCCCTCTGAAGGAAGGCATACTGAAGGATTTTAACGTTCTTAAATCCGACGACTTCGGCTGGGTAACAACAAGATTCATCGAAATTGTTCAACATTTGAAATACCTTGGCAGCGTTTTGTTCACAGATAACAGGTTAACCCAAAAAGCCAGCAGTAGGGTTCAAGCAGCCCTGTGTTGTAGGAGATTTCTGCTATTTGGGAAGCAAGATAAGCAGTGATGGACGAAGCAAGGAGGATATAAAAGTGGGTTATTGTGGGCAAGGAAAACGTTTCTACAGAGAATAAATTTATTGACATCAAGTTGTTGTTACAGTTCAGGCGCTTGGACATTGTGGTCATTAGGCCCGTCTCTGTGTAATTTTGTCTGTTAACCTGTTTTATTGTGATGGCTGTATCAGTGTGTGTGATTGAAATTCAGATGAGGATTGAGAAGATGGCCTTAAGTTGGGAACCATTTCAGCATTTGCCTGGAGTAGAAGTGGGAACCTTGGCTCTTCCAAGGTGGGAATCGAAGCCACCTCTTCTCAGTGTTGCCTCATGAGGCTGTGTATGCCCTGTTCCATCCCTCCGAACCCCAGACCTCCAAGGTTACACCCAAGATTGCAAGCCACTACACCAAATTAAGGGTACTCATATTAAAGGCCAATGATAAGTATTCATAGTGAAGGACTGTTTTGATTTTTAATATTTTCCTTTGTCTATATTTAATTTTGCAGGCATCGTCGAAAGAAACGTGAAAACGTGCTGTCAAAATTTAGGATGTCGAGCATCAATATCCTGGAGGGTGAGTGTTCATTCTATCTGATCAATTAGTTTGGTGAACAAACGTTTTAAAGGTTTGCAATTAAAAAAAACAAAAAAAAAACAATCTATTCTTCTTCTGCGAGAATGGGTCTCCTAGGACCACGCAGAAGCAACACTTATTGGCCTTGATGTTTGCCCAATAACTCTTCATGCGCAACGATTGAGCGAGTGTTCGTTGCTGCGACCAGACGTGTCTGGTAGGTCTTCTCTCTTCTGCCTCAAAACCCCGCGTATGAGTAATTTTCCTAATTTCCTCTCGATCCTTGGGATTGGGAAAACCTAATTCAGCCAAGTCTTTTTTTGCCTGTTTGTACCAATTGGACCTTGTTGCCTTTTTCAGCAAAAACATATAGATTGTATGTGTTAACCCTTTGGGGTCCAATTGATTTCCCGCCTGCATCCTGCACAGGTCCAATTTAACATTAGGCAAGTATGGGAAGGAAATACTCACATAAGTAAAAAGCTGAATATTTACATTAAAATATGAACAGCAAATGTATGTATTATCAGTCTTGTTAACTACATTATCAGCGATATTTTTTCAAAGTATGGTACTTCCGGAAGCATTTGTTTGGGTGTAGTCCTGGCTTCCCTTGACAGGCCTCACAATAAAATTATGTCTCCTTTCTGCCACCTTTCACCTTCCTGTCGGGACATACGGCACAGTCCTTGCTTTTCTTGTCCTCACGAGCATCTATGATGTGTAGCTTCCCGTTCAGTCGAAATTCTTCGTCAGAGCTGCTCCGTCGGCCGCGTTTACGGGCATTTTTGTTCCTAACGTCCCCAACAAGCCCCATGATAACTTGGTCCCTGAAAGTCTTATGTTTCACTTTGGGCTTATTTTCTGCCTTTCGTTGCAAATTATATAGGTGAAAACTGTTCAACAAAGCAACCTCTAACACCCATAAATACAATTTCTTCCACCACTTCAGGCTTTTCACTACAAATCCGGTCACCTTCTTCATAAACTTTCCATTCGTCACATCCTACATCACCGCTCTCATCACTAACTTCCGCCTCAATTTCCTCCTCCTCTCTCAATATATCATTCTCACATTCGGGAATACTAATGTCACTATCAGAATCCGTAAACAAATCATCATCATCAATATCGCCACTGTCACATAACTGTTCGTAAATATCATCGGGCTCCATGCGGCTTGTGGACGCCATGTTTTTTTTTTTTTTTTTTTTTTTGTAGGTTATGTAATGGGCATAGCAGGGATGCTCTGGACCCAGTCGCAGCACTAAATAATACTGTTACACGTGAAAAGTATCCAATATTTGAACTAGGCCTATAAACTACTGGAAAATTGTGACACAGATATACAAAGGACACAAATAGGTACTAATCTTCACACCAAGCGACGTATCTTAGTGACTTACTACTTGAACACAAACATGACATCGTCACACGTAAGGGTATGGAAATTAAAAAGTAAGGGAGCATTCGTGTAGGAATCTAAGGAAGGCATGAATAACAGAAGGAATAGGAGTATGAAGGAGCACGGAAATGTGGAGAGGGAGGGGGAAACCTAAAGAACGCAAAGTATGTAGAAATGGGACTCGTTGAGTGTCAAATATAGGGCATTGAAAAATTAAATGATTAATAGTACCGATTGCCTGAGAACAGTCGCAGAGAGCCGAAGGACGAAGCTTACAGCGGGCCATATATACCGGAGTCAAAGCATGATGAAAACGTAAACGGATAATCGTAATAATATGCCGTCGAGTGTAGGATCCATTATAAAACCAAGGGTGTCTAGGGATAGTAGGTTGAATTCTATAATATAACCTGGCCTTTGTGCGTGTATAATCCTGCCATTGGTGTAACCAAACATTAAGTAATTGAGATTTGAGAATGGGGAGATAATCTGAGGCGGGGGTAGCCACATTCATCAATACAGCATGACCCAAAGCCGCATCCTTGGCCGCTTTATCCACTAATTCATTCCCAGAGAGGTTGGCATGGCCGGGTATCCAAGAAAACACTATCTGAAAGCCCGAATGATATAGGTCATACGTTAATTGTACAATATTAAATATATACCAATTATTCGTAGTTTGGACATGTTGTACAGCCTGGAGGACACTTTGAGAATCAGATAGAATTAATGCTTTAGTGATGTTATTCCGTTTAATATATAGAAGGGCTTGTCGAATAGCAAAGGCTTCAGCCGAAAAAATAGAGAGGGTATGAGGTAATTTAAAGGAGGCAAGATAAGATAGAGAGGGGATATAAAAAGCAGCACCCGTATTCGAAGGAGAGGGGAATTTTGATCCATCTGTATAAATTGTCGTATATTGTTGATGATTCAATGCAAGATTATATACATATTTGCGGGCAATCGTAGGGGTAAGCATAGAAGACATACAAGATACATGCGAGGAATGTCTCACTACATCAGGTTGAAACATTAATACCGAGAGCGGTGCATTATAACAAATGGGTTTTCGTGTTTGAAGAATTTGTGGGCGAAAACCCGAAAGCTCTAGATAAGCCAGGAGAATAGAGGGAGGTGCATAGCGTTTGAATAAACTTTTTTGATGATATTCTGAGAGAAGTTGTAGTTTGGGAAGAATGGGTGTTGTTAATAGTGCCATTTGTCGTAGTAGATATCGTGAAGACAAATAACGTCTCCGAAGGTGAAGCGGTTGCTCTGCCGTCTCAACGAGAAGAGCTTGTGTAGGGGTGGAAGTAAGGGCCCCGAGAACAATTCTGAGGGCGGAAAATTGTAGTTTATCCAATTCATTGAGGCGAGTTTTCGGCATGACGTCATAGTAGTGACTACTGTAATCAAGGACAGATCGAATAAGATTTCTGTAAAATAACAATAATATCTGAGGATCAGCTCCCCACTTACGGCGAGTTAATGACCGTAAGATATTTAATTTCTGGAACACATGAGCTTTTAAGTGAGATATTTGAGGTGTCCAGGTCAGCTTATCATCTATAATGAGTCCTAAATATTTTGTATGGTGTACAATAGGAATGGTACCTTGAGTATAACGGATAGGCAACCGGTCACACACCCGTTTATGAGTGAAGAGCAAAGCCGCATTTTTGAGCGGAACAGTATCAAGGCCATGTGAAAACAGCCATGAATGTAATATCGTGAGAGCACGTGACATAATCTGCCGACACATATTTATATCAGAATGGGAACAATATAGGAGTATATCATCAGCATATTGTATTAGGCGGACATGAGGAAGTAAAAGCCTCTCAATCTCACTAGTATAAATAAGGTATAAGATTCCACTCAAAATATCACCCTGCGGCAAGCCAGAAGACGAATACCTGTAATTTAACCCAGTAGGAAAGTTGGAAAGTGTGATATGCCTTCTTCGGAGAAATGCCGAGATGATTCTAATAAAGCTGATCGGAAATTGTTGTTGGTGTAGTGTTTGCAGTAAAAGGACGGTATTCACATTATCATAAGCCCCTTTAATATCTAAAAAGACTGCTAATGTTGAGTGTTTACGGCAAAATGACAACATGACATCAAGAAGAAAAATATTCAAGGCGTCAGTAGTAGATTTCCGTTTAGCAAATGCGTATTGAGTTTTCGGAAACAGATCATAATATTCTAAAGTCCATACTAAGCGTGTCAACAGAATACGTTGGAATGTCTTCCGAATACAGGACCCAAGATGTATACCACGATAACTTCCTGCTAAATCCGGATTTTTCCCCGGTTTTAAAATAGGAACTACTAAAAACTCATTCCAATCCTCGGGAACATTGCCGGAGGCTAAGACGGCATTAAAAACATCTATTATAACTTGTTGTGCATTATTGGGGAGACTCTTAATGACGTGGTATGAGATATAGTCTGGTCCAGGTGTAGTAGATTTTTTTTGTGATAAGGCTGATTGAAATTCGGAAACAGTAACCGGATGCAAAAGACAAGAAAACATATGGTTGTGTTCCAGGGATGGAAATATAATTTCTTGTTCTACAAATTCAGGAGTCATCGTGTGATAAAATTCTATTGACTGATCATAATTCAAACGATGTAGACTTGGACCTAAGTGGCGGCGCGATAAGGTTTTTAACACAGTCCATATTTGAGTAATGGGAGTCTGGTGATGTATATGAGAGACGTATTCTCTCCAAGCCGATCTTCTTTTATCATTAAAAGACTGCTGGCATTTTGCAACAAACTGTTTATAATGGCGATAAGTATACGGAGTATTGTACTTTCTAAAAAGTCGTAATAAATGTTTGCGTCTCTTCACCATTTTCGTACATTCCTCGTCCCACCAGGGTAGTAAGGACCTGCTCTTTCCAGAGGTGCGTGCATTGGGAATTAACGGATGATAGGTGTCAAAATAGCGAACAATGTAAGTAAGTAGCAAATTATAGGAGGAACGAATCGGGGGAGCCGTATTACAATAGTGCTGTTGGATATAAGTGAAAAATTGAGCTGAATCAAAACTTTTGAAACTCCTAGTAAAAACCGGAGTATGCAAGGTATTACTAGGACGAGGAGCCGAATCAAAGGTCATCAAGATCGGATAGTGGTCACTTTGATGTAAATCCGGGGTTGTGTGCCATATAATTCGGTGGGCCAGAGAAAGGGAAACAAACGTTAGGTCAACCGCACTGGGGGCCTGAGCAGGAGGAGAAATACGAGTGGGTGAACCATCATTTAAAATCTGGAGATGAAACTGCTGAGCAGTAGTCATGATATTCCTACCCTTGAGTGTTGTGCGGACACAACCCCAGTCAGTATGATGGCCATTAAAATCCCCACCAATAATGTGGGAGGTGAAGGAATTACAGTAGGAAAAAAAGGAATACCATTGTCGGAAATTACCTTTGACAGCCGGAGGAATATACAAATTAGTGATATGTAGGGAGGCAACAGTTATAGTTATCACATAGGTTCTGGGGAGAGGAAAAAGAAATGGGGTAACTTGGTACGAAAGTCTTTCATGGATTAATGTTAGGACACCACCACATTGCGGTCCATCTTGGCGCTCAATATTATATCGTGGAACGTGAAAAGATAAATTTGGGGATAGCCATGTTTCCTGGATGAGAATGATATCAGGGGTGTACTCTTGGATTATAAGTAATAATTCATGTCTCTTGTTTTGAATGCTACGTGCATTCCATTGAATAATTTTCATGTTGAGGTAACAGAAGTACCAACAGATTGTAATATTTTACTAGAAGTCGGTCGGGTTTCAGCAGGAAAGGATAAGAGTGAAATCTTCTCATAAATATTTTTAAGTAAATGGGCCCATTGGACATTGGAACCCAATAGGTCCATCAAATACATAACATCCTCTGTAATATCTTGAGGCACACCCTTGGCGGGAGGCATTGTAAGTGAGGGAGCGGGGGTTGGCCCCACCTGGGACGGTTGCAATGAAGCAGAAGGGGGCACGTTGCCTGAGGCTTTGTCGCCATGAATAATGGACAAATATGCAGGTCGGTCATACCCCAAAGGGGAAATGACCTTAGGGGGGCTCGTGACGATCGTGGTAAACTTGCGTTTCTTCTGTACAGAATTCGGTGTAAGAGATGCTTGCTGTGTAAGGGGGGGAAATTGCTGCGGGACTGAAAGGGGTTGAAACGGATGTCCTGATAGGGAATGGAGAATTTCTTGATACGTTTTATTTTCAGTGCACATCCTAGTTTTAATGTCAATTTGTTTTGCATGGTACTCACACCTCGGTGAGCCACTCATATGATTTTCATCGCAATGTACACAGCGCACCAAAACCTGAGTACATTGAGCCGTTTCATGTCCTTGGGCGCAACGCCCACATCTTGGTGCCCGAGCTCTACAGTTTTGTCCAGTGTGCCCATATCTTTGGCATCTATTGCAAATAATAGGGCGAAAGATGAAAACCTGCACTTCTAACATCACATGAAATATAGAAACATGGGTAGGCAAAGTTTGAGTTTCAAAGACAATCTTCACCGTACCTGTAGGTAATAAGTCGACCTTCCCATCCGTGACTTTTCTTCTGTTCATGCGTTGAATTTTTACAATGGGGCAAGGCGCCTTCAAATATTGTAATATTTCATCAGTCGAGAAAGAAGTGTCAACCCCGCGGATCAGACCCACTCTATGTATATTAACTGAGGGAATGAACGCCTTTAAGCTTTTTTCCGTGAGCAATGGGTGCTGAAGAAAGTTATTGGCATCCCGGGAGGTTCGAAAGGTGATCTGAATTCTATTCCTACCTTTGCGGTGGATTTCTTGTATCCCAACAATCTTACGTTCGTAAAAAAGTTTTCCTAGACCCATCGGATGTAAATTACCTATCCTGTTGGTGGGATCAGAAGATTCCACCATGACATAATATGGTCCAGTATGGTGCTCATAATACATGCGGGGTGACTCATTCACAGTAGGTGGTATGACAGGAGCTATAGAGAGTGGTTGTTTAGATCGTGTATCAGTCGAGGGAATCAGAGGTGTTACATTAAGGACAGGTGCCGTGAGATCAAGGACTTCTGTAGTAAAAAATTCCATCCCTTCCTCGGGAGGACGCGTATCTTCACCCCCTCCACTATTATCACCCATGTTGTCGTCAGAAGAATGGTATGTGACTGACCACACAGGGAGGAAACACACACACTAAGAAACAAAATGGTAGGACACACAAAACTATTGGATACTCTCACCAACAAGTATTGCTACGGAGCAGGTACACGTCAACCGTCACACTCGGAAGGTCACACGATACTGGACGCCATGTTGTTAACAAAAGTAAACACAGCTGTGGCAGTGAGTAACTATCTCCAAAGAAAATACAATTCAGCTTCAAGAAATTAAACAGCAGATGGCAGTAGGTACCAGAGAAAGGCCTAGGCTGTATACTGTGTAAAGCTCGGCGCCATTTTTGCTCCAGCATACGAAATATATAACCTTAAAGTTGTGTCGGACTAGGTCCGACATCGGACCGGAACTGAAAATTAACGATGTCGGACTGAGTCCGACATTGGACCCCAAAGGGTTAACCTAGTTGGGTCCATTCTGGCCAAATGCCGTATGAATTGGAACCTCATACGGATTGTGTCTGTGATTTTAGTAATTTTCAAATAGATGTCAGCATTAGGTTTGGAAGGTGAATTCCATCTTTGATTCTTGGTCTCAAAATTTTTCGCATGATTTTGCGTTCCTTAATCTCCAATTGATTTCTCAGTGTTTTATGTTGTAGATAAGTGTCTCTGCTGCATAAAGGGCTGCAGGTAAGACTACCGTTTTATAATGTTGAATTTTACAATTCCAAGAGAGACATTTTTGTTATAAACTTGTTTTGTCAAATTGAAAGCAGTATCCATTTTCTGTAGTCTTGCTTCTATAGATTTTGAAGAGGCAAAACATAATTATACTCTAGCAAATCCTTTAGTTTTTGCGGTTGTCTGTTGCGGGGTTTTACCCAGCTGTGCCAAGCTAATAATAATCTTCTTGTTCTGGCCTTTGTCCTGCAGAGCAGGGTCGGCTCTCTGCACAATTGCCTTCATCTTGCACGGTCTGCAGCGTCTTTCTCCTCAACATTGGCTGCTCTCATGTCCTCCTTGATTTGGTCAAGTCACCGCTTCTTGGCCGTCCTTGTGGTCGCCTGCCTACCTCATCTAGTTGTAGTGCTCTTATTGCCACTGTGTCCTCGCAACTCCACAGTACATGTCTGTACCAACGCAGGCGAGCTTCCAGCATCGTGTCAGGAATCGGTACCGTACGACACCAAGGGTGCCTCTTACATGGACATTGGTGACATGATCTAGTCTCGTTAGGCCAATGGACCAGCACAGCATGGAGTGCAGCACTTGCTCACATCAGTTGGTTACTGGCCAACGCTCAGTTCCATACAGGCCGGATGTTTGTTTTAGACGAGTAAAAAATCTTAATGGAAGCCTGGAGGCGAGTTACTGCAGTACCTGTATTGTTGTCACCTGTCCCATGCGGTCAGATGATGGACAAAACTATCTCACGCTACTGCTGAAGTACAGTCATTGGCAAATACAATGGTGTTCTGTTCGTAACTATGTAGCGTGTACTTCCGCGTCACGCAATACTTCGACGTGGACTCTACTGTCTGCACGGTGGTGTCGTCACATGCTCAAGTCTGGAATTCCATTACATCAGACCGGTGATAACAAATGTGAAGCAATAGGGCTGTGACTGTGTACTGGCTCACCCGCTAGCTTCAAGGTAAAAGGGCAATAGTCTAAAAGAAACATCCGGCTTCTACAATGCTACAGGTCTGATCACAGTGCTGCTGTATAGGTATCTTACGATTACATCTCCTGTCACCTGTCACCATTTAGCCCAAGCTGTATTTGTTCGCATTCACACTGATGTTATGTATGGGCCCAAATATCGGAATCCAGTGATCCTGTTGAGTTGTTTTCCAGCGATAGATTGGTTTTTATCTCCATACTCCATGTATTCAGTTTTGGAAATAATAATATTTATAATAATAATAATAATTTGCCTGGAGTAGGTGGGAAACCACAGATAACTACTTCCAGGATGACTGATCTGGGAATCGAAGCCACTTCTTCTCAGTTTTGACTCACGAGGCCCAATGTACCCCGTTTCAGCCCTCAGACAGAATTATTATTATTATTTATTGCTATTTGACCTTTAGGCCTAGCAAGTCAATAGTGGGATGAAATGATATTGCTTTCAATGAAAATACGAGCCTCGGATTGCTTGATAAGGATAGAGGAAGGTGGAAGAGGGTTGTCACAAGTACCCGGGAAACTGGAGCTGTTAATTGGTGATGATGTTAATTGACATTTGACAATTTACATTGTATTAGGCATCTGCACTTGGAATTATATATACACACAGGTAACATTGTTTACATAATATCATTCATCCAGCCAAATGGTCACAATTGGTTATAAATGTTAACAACTGCCTTAAGAAGGACGTCACCATAACATTGTAGTTGTACTTATAACCTTTTAGTTTGAAGCAATTCTAATTTATACATCAATCTTTGGCATAATAACCTCACTGCCATTTGACATCAAAGGAGATACCTCAGTGCTGGGTTTGAAGAGGTTTCCACCAAACTCATCGGGGGAGAAATGTTCAGCACATTGGACATAACTACAGCCTTTTTCACATTTCTGTTACAGAAGAATCTTAACAGATACTCACTATTATCACAAGAGCCTAAATAGGGTTCACAGACTATTTTTCAGTCTAGCTTCAGCCCCGACAACCTGGCAAACGTACATTGACGATACTGTCAGAAACATCCCAAGTGTTAGTCGTACATGATGATATAATTGTGACCAGCTGAAACAAATCTGAACATATACAACACTTGCTATTATTGTTCCCAAAACTTAAGGAAAGCAGCATTTAGTTACATCTCAATAAGTGCAAAACGTCTTCAGGACATGGTCAGATTCTTGGGATGTGTAATTATTTGTTGTCAAGATGTAAAGAAAACAACCGAGAAAATCAAAACCATTACACAATATAAAGTGCCACAGAATGTTCGGGAAATCATGTCAATCGTGGGGTTGGTAAAATTCTATGCCCGATTTTGCAAAAATCTTCCACTCCTAGCTGAACCACTTTACAAACTCACTCGAACAGGTGTAACGTTTAATTAGACCGAACAACATGAAGAGATTTTCGATGCAATAAAACGTGAATAGCGTCTGAAGGAATTCTTGTATATTACGGTTCATCAATACCATTTGTGCTCTTTTGGAGTGGTCCTCTCCCACAGAGTGCAATGTGCAGAAAGACGTATCACCTTTGCCTCTAGAACACTAAGCTCATCGCAAAAAAAAAACTCAAATTGATTTTACAAAAGCGCTGGGGATCCGGTGGGGTGTTAAGAAGTTTTACAACTATCTTTATGGGAGAAGATTTTTTCCTGTCATGGACCACCGACCCTTGATCCATATATTTGGGAAAATTACAACAACAAAAAAACATTCGTTCCTCAGTTATTGCAATCGAGAAGGAGAAGTACCATGCCAAGGAGCAAGGAGCTGGGAAGATTGAAACACTGGGTAAGAACAGGAATCGATCCAATTGAGTTACAAATATAGACAGATTTCAGCAAGATGCTATACGTTGGCATATCTATGCATATTATCGCAGACTCTTGCGAAGCTGCTCGTGAGTGTGATCTTTTCCATGGTAGCAAGTCTTCGCTAACCGTAGTTGTGAAAGATCGGGCTTTAGGTATAAGAAAGTGAATGGCGTTAAAATCAGCTGACCGCGCTCCGCCAGCACGCTGGCTACACTTCCCAGCTGATCGGTGAACTGTCAAGTAGGAAGGTATAACTGGCAGAGTATAACTGAAGGAGGATGTGAAAAGAGGATGAAACTGGGAGAATGTCTTGGAGAATGAAATCTTTTTGGATAGGCAACATTGAAGAATGCTCATATACAACCACCGTACTCAGCACACTAGAAGGGAAAAATGATGATGAATCAAGAACAAAATGTTCATCAGGTTCACAAGTTCCAGAATGTGTTGAAAATTTTGGAGTATTTTAAATAAATGTAAAATGTTCATATTTTGAGTAACTGATTGGTATTTCTGTCTGCCGAACAGTGGAAGACTCTCCCATACTGGGCACCAATGAGTTACATGCTCAGCTCTCTCTCCTGGAGGAACTACATAAATCCAATAATCGCCCTCCAATTGAAAATTACAGTCATCCGGTAGTTCTGACGAAGCTGGAGGAGTACGTGATGTCTGCATTGGCATCTAGCGAGCTCAAGCGCCAACATGAGGTAAGTGGTATGTTATTTACGTAAGTAAAAAGCCGTCTTAACATTTCACTCAACAGTGCCATGTAAT
The DNA here is from genome assembly GCA_946902985.2 of Meconema thalassinum. NCBI lineage: Eukaryota > Metazoa > Arthropoda > Insecta > Orthoptera > Tettigoniidae > Meconema > Meconema thalassinum. The sequence continues at coordinate 124,327,442 of OX336395.1, forward strand.
GTTGGTATTAGTTGGAGTCATCTCACTTCACCCACTAAAAACTTAGGCCAGGACTGCCCAAACTACGGCCCGCGAGACTGCTTTGTCCGGCCCGCTGCACCGCGGCTGCTGCTCGCTTTGTATCGTCACGTGACGTGCACGCGTGCCCTCTAGTGATGGGCTGTGACCTTCCACGCTCTGGTCGGAACCACACCTCGTTACACACGCCACGATTAGCCAATGTCTTTACCGGTTTGCGCATTACAGCCTCCGGCTTGTTACTTTTTGAACGCACCTTATATTTAAAAATGTAGTTATGCCTTTTGGAAAAATTTGAAAAATATAAATAATCCATGGCAAAGAGGGTGTTACGCCCTTTAATTTGAATCCTTGCACGACTTTGTACAATTATTGGTTCGCGAGATATTTTAAAAATGTTACGCTCTTTGGCAAAATCTAAAAGAATTATCATCATCATTATTACCATTAACATTATCACAGATACTATTATTGTTTCCTGATATTGTTTGCACTTCTTAACACAGAACATCTGTGTAGGCCTACTAGAGTCTTACAAGACTAAAATTTTCTGTTTCACTTTCATTATCTTGAACATTTTTACATATTTACAATACTTTCTAGAGAATAAAACTCCGATATATTTATGAAATATTATTTTATTACACAATGCTGATCTTCCTTCATCCAGTGAAACAGTCAGATTTTCTTAAATATTTAATATTGTACCCAACTGGGGTTGGTACAGGATATGAACTTCGGATAGTTAAGATGAAAAGAGGTCCAGTTATAAGCTAGCCATGAGGAAATAGGAAGTGATTCAGGCCATGACGCAGAACATTGACAGCTTTATCTAGAGATACGTGGTGCAAGCGATATGTGAATCACGAGGGCAGTCACGCCGTGATGAATCAACCAGAGCAGTTTGGCAGGGGAGTCACCGCAGAGTGCTGACATCAGCACTTTTCTGACAACACTGGGTTGCTAACCAACACCGCCAAATTGTGAAATAAGCTGTTTTCGCGGAAACAATGCAAAATTACAACAATATGTTTCCATGGATCAGAATAATCCGGTAAATTATGAATTAAGCAAGGTAAGTGAATAATTCAGGCCCAGGGAAAAAGCACTTAGTAAGCAATTACAAGGAAGGAAGGAAGCTTGTAGTTTAACGTGACCGTTAATCTCGCGATCATAAGCCACGGGACCTCCGTTTTACGTGGAATCCGAACCACAGGACATGGCATTTCACATCGAAAATCTCACATGCATTGCGTCAGCAATTACGTCATTAGGCGGAGTTAAGAGGAGGTCGTGGGAAGAAGAAAAAAGAACTCATTCGCCCACACAGCTGAGGAGCCTTGTAGATTTTATTTAAATTAAATAGACGATCGATTTTCAGGAAACGAAATGATAATGAGACGTTTGGATTATAGGGAACATAATGATATATTTTTCAAAAACGTGCGACGTCTATTTCAAAAGTTAGCTCCAAGAAGAAGACAAAAGTAGTTTATTTTTGCAAGTTCCCAATAAATAGCCCAGGTTCCAACCAGAGAGCATGCAGTTTTCGGTCAGCCCGAGAGGGGCGTGACGCTGGAGCATCACCGTATATGCAGTATCCGTCAGCCAAGTGAGGCTTTAGGCTGTATCAGAAGCAGTTCACCATCAGTAAGCGGGGAAACGCTACACGCTGTCTCATAAAATGCAGAAACGCTGCATTATACTAGTCGCAGTTCAGTTAAGCCCGGATAGGCTCAGCGCAATTCCGCATTACGCATTATTATCAACCTGTCTGGACGGAAGTTCGTCCTCACATTAGAAAAGACTCATCGTACTCCTGTATGGAGATGTCACAGCGAGTAACGCAGTTCGTTACCAACCGCTAAAGTTTATCGTGTTAAGACAAATTAACAATCATCAGTATCCGCGGTTTCAACAAAAGTTTGTATGTGCGTGGTAATATCAATCCGCTACGTCAGAAGTACGGTTGTTTGTAAGTGATCACTAAAGCACTTGTGCTAGATCAAATAAATTATACGCTACTCGAAAACCGTGACGAAGTAAATTGCGCCGCGACAAATTCTAGAACAGTAATTAGCTCGAATACAGCAGTCCAGACAAGTAGAGACACTAATCTGGAGGTCATCGTTTCGATAATACAGACAGGTCTCCGTGAAAGTTAAGTGAAAGACCACAGTATTAAGAGACCGATATTGGAACGAAATCCAATAAATTCTAGTAAATGGACACGAGTTCGAGACCCAAGAACAAAAATATAGTGAACTTGAGTGAAGCTACAGTGTGTCAAATAGGAACGTAGCAATAAAGACATTTTCGTAGGAGAAATAAAGGAAACTTGTCGCAGATAAGGACAAAGTACGGTCAAGAAGTAAGCGTGCCATAGGTTCGATAGACCGCTACGTGAACGTAGGACAAGTGAAAATTGCAAATCGCTTATGAAAGGACGATAAAAGAAGTCAAAATGGACTATCAAAAGGACAGGGCAGAGACTAGATCCAGTGAAAAATTAGGAGCCGTTCGAGTTAGCATCACGTCCAATGCAGGGTCCGGGGATCTCATCAGGGCGTCGATCACCGATAAAACGAGCCAAGAGTCACTGAGATGTGGTGAAAATAGTGCAGTGTAAATAAGTTACAAGTTAGATGTGTTTTAGTGTTAATACAGTATTTTACAAAGTAATGATGTGTTTAAATTTAGGTGAAGGTCGATTGGACCTAAGTGAGGTGCTGCTCACAAAAGAAAGTGCTAAGGAAAAGTCTTAATTATGTCGTTAGGTGGGTGAATCCTTCCTAAGGATGAAGCAAAAGAAGAAGCACACTGGTGAGTCATGAATTTTCATTAAAATTGCAGATGTACGGTGTACTGACCCGATGGGATCGGTCGTAACTAGGGAGTTTAACGATCGAACTCATCGGGTAGTTATATGCACTTATATAATTGAAATGTTGGGATAATAATAATAAATAACTGCGAGAATGACCTCGCAAAATAAGTATATGAATGGGATCAATAATGTAAAGTAATGAAAACCCAAGAAATGAAATAATAAATAATAAATGATTTGGAGGAAGGAATCGAAAATAATAACTTAAATGGCTTAGAATTTCGCCATAGTAAAAGCAGATAATGAAAGAAATATGCATCATAATGAAGTTGTTAAAATAAATAATGAAAAGGAAAAATATAAAATAGTTTGATTTTATAATTAAATGGCAAATAACAAAAAGTTGTAATGAAAAATAATTGAAAGTTTGAAATGAAAATAATAAAACTAAATATTATCGAGTTGTTATACTCTAAAAATAAAGTGATAAATGAAGATCGTAAAAAGGAACTCAAGTAATAAAACGGAACGAAATAAATAATATCTTGACATACTGTTGTCAAATGATCAATTTGTAAATCACTAAAAGTAATTGGTTTATAAAAACACCCAAAGAAAATGTATTATCGCAGGCTAGCAAGCCAGAATTATGAAAATAAAATGATAGGAAGTCCGAGGTCTTACCGCTATAAATGAAATATTAATTGAGATATTAAATAAACCGCGAATAACCAAGCAAGAAATCGTGGTTGCCGAAAAGGCCGAATAATAAATAAATGTAGCTTAAAGCTAATAAATGTGCGTTAATCAGGATATAATTAATCGGGAGATGGAGATTCCCATCGAAATATTGTGGATGAAGGATTCCCCTTACTGTATTGTTGTTGTATGAAAACGTCGTGTTGTATTGGGTAGGTGAAATTCCCATAAATAGTATTGCCATATTGAAGCGTCGAAATAATAGTTACATTGTAAGTCCGATCAGGCTGTGTTAAAATTTGAAGGCCAAATCGTCGAATGAAATATACATGTGAGACCATGAAGGCATTGTTATAAAATAAATATTGTAGGCCGTAATCATCGAAATAACGCGTTGTAAGTGAATATACAAATAAGACCATGAAGGCATTGTTATAAATAAATATTGTAGGCAATAATCGTCGAATGAAATGTGCAAGTAAGACCGATAACGGCATTGTTATACATAATATTGTGATAAGGCGTCATACAAATTGTTATTAAGATTGGTGTAGTCAACTATTAGGCATCCTCTCCGGAATAAGTATAAATATCCTGTAAAAACGAAATGTGAATAATAATAATAATATAATAATATAATAATATAATAATAATAATAATAATAATAATATTAAAAGCGGAACAAATAGCCGCTTTTAGAAGTGAAATATAAGTCTTGGGAATCATATGGTTAAAGAATAAACAACGTTGTAAGCGTGGCGGCCGGCGAGATGCCATAAATCAAGTGAAGTATCACCGCCATAAATCAAGCGAAGTATCACCAGAGGGACGAGGTAGCTGTTAGAGCCCGTACCGTAATGAGTGAGTGAGACAGAAAAGTTAATGAGTTCCGCGGTCAAGCAAGGGTCTGTCAAAGGCTAGTAATAAAAAGGCCATTATGTGAATGTTTTTATTAAACGTTGCAAGCTCAAATTAACCTATAAAATCATAATGCTGGGATGGAGACCTTCAGAATATAAGTTTGAAGCATTTATATGAATTTTGACGGATTTATGTCAAACAGTTTTATTGTAAATAAAAGGATTCCTAAAAGAATGAAAGAACGGGTTATGAAAAAATGTAGTTTAAAGATGAATAAAGATCCCACAATAATAAATAACACAGTGCAAGGTACGCTGCAGAGAAAGATCACCTGATGCATTGGAAAGGAACTGGTGGAATAGGGGTTCGATCCACATACATGGCATGTTCTTGTACAGTATTTTAAATGTGTAAAATCTAAGGCTTTGTGAAGAATTATTAGTAAGGTCCAAAGGACTAAAGAAGTGATAGATAAATGAAAATTATGTAAACCTTAAAGAAACCCTGAAGGGTAAAGATTGAAATGAATATAAATGTCCAAAGCCTTGGAGAGAATATGTGACTTAAATAATAGGCGCGCTCGACGCCTTAGTAAAATATACTACAAATAATTAAAATTAAATTTAAGCAAGACAAAGTGGTTACAAAGTTCATAGAATAATGAAATGACATAGTGAATCTTGATGAATTTTTAACAAAGTGATTTTTTTTTTAGATTTTGAATGACACTTGAAGAGACTATGCCAAGTGATTGATTTTTAGTTTGAATAACTCTTGAAGAGACTATGCCAAGTGAACGATTTGATTTCTTTTACGTATTTTGAGTGACACTTGAAGAGACTATGCCAAGTGATTGATTCTTCTTATATGTTTTGAGTGAATATATTTTCTTTTATGAATTAAATTATGTACAATTATAATGTTGTGTTTTTCCTCACATCCTTGTGAACCTTGAGTATTCCATATCAGATGTTTAATGAGCGGTGGAGGGAACGTAACACACCCCGATACCGCAAGAGCAAAGGCCGAGTGCTGATTAATCATCATCCGTGTAAACAGGCACAATATATACTAAATTTTCAAATCGATTTTCTCGACATTCAATAAATTCTGTCCTACTTCAATGTTTCGTAAAATAATCAGTTTTTAAGATAAATAGTTCTAGTTTTCACGAAAATGATCACAAATTTACCTACTATCAAAATATAAAATAAACCAAAAACGAGATTTTCCGGCTTGAGGAATGGTTTCCTGGAGAACATCACATTTAATGAAAAGTATTGATTAGGCGGAACTTTCAACCTATTTATCTCTCAACTAGCAGTAGTGCCCGGCTTCGCCTGGTGGATTTATTTGTTTTATGGATGATAATGAATACTACTACAGAACTGGAGCGCTCAAGGATAAGGATCGGAAAGCACCAACGCTTATTGCAGCTGATAACCTCAGTATACTGCACCAACACCATCGCCCTTATACAGAGGCATACTATTGTCATGATGATAACTGTTTTAAGGGGCCTAAAATCTTTTTGCACTAATTACTCCCCATGACTGCAATTTATAAGCAGCTCGCAATTCTGCACCAGAACACTGGTAGGGGCGACGTGATGCAGCCCGCATTGTCAGGCAAAAATATACTTAGCTATTATTGAAGCTGTTCGGGAGCACTTGCTCTTCTGACTTACTGAACAAAACTCAATCTTTAAGGTTACCTGCGAGATGTAGCCTAAAATATTCCTCTTGAATCTGGCTATCATACACAAAAGGAATTTTTTAAATCCGACTGGTAGTTCCAGAGATTGCTAACGCCTTCTTACCCTGTGCAATCCTGAAGAGTTCCGTCGAAGACTACCCAAACCACATTTGTAAATTATCCATCCAAGTTATTCGTTTCCTTCCCGGTCCACTCTGACCTTCAATTTTATCCTGAAGTATAACGTGGAGCAGACGGTATTTTGGATTCCTCATCATGTGCCCCAAGTATTCCAATTTCCTCTTCTTAATCATGTTTAACAGCTCAGGTTGGCTGCTCACACGCTGAAGATCCTCGGCATTACTCACATGTTCTGTCCACGAGATTTTAAGAATCCGCCTGTATGTCCACATTTCAAAAGCTCGAATCTTCTTTTCTGTAGCTACCGACAAGGTCCAAGCTTCAACACCATAAAGAAGGGTGGAGACGACATAACACTTCACAATTCTTTTCTTAAGCATCATACTGAGATCTAGACAGCATAGTAGTTGTTTCATTGTCATAAAGATGGATCTAGTCTTCTCTACACGGCATCTTATTTCAACCGAAGGATCCCAATTCTCATTAATATTCTGTCCTAAATAAACCAAACTCTTGACTCGCTCAATCTGATGTCCATCGACCAAAAGGACTTGTGACAATGCTGGTTTTCGCAATATTATCATATATTTTGTTTTCTTAATGTTGAGGTCAAGGCCATGTTGTTTACTCTTTTGATACACCATAGTAATTTTAGTGTCCTTTAATTGTTTTGATGGCTTCCATTTAATTGTTTCTCTCTTGTTCACAGATGTTTCCACATGGTTGTATATTCCCATGTGAATATGGCCAGCTACCCGCCAACAGGCCTAAAACCCGCTACGCCAACTTGGTGGCATGTAAGTTACTCCTGCATTGGTCTTCAGTTGCTCACAAGTGCTTTACAAGTCAGTCATATGTGGTTGAGTTATTAAATTCCTGCATTTAATTTCTTGTGGTCAAATCCAGAACTAGTTAGTAGGAGGAAGAGGGTAAAGAGATAACTACTAAAGATACGAGAGCGGATCGAAAAGTCTTTGCCCCTATTTTTTTTCTTTTTTTAGGCAAAAAATATCTTCTTCTTTATATGCCGTCTCCGCGTCAAAGATTGGCGATCATCATTGCAATCCCATGTCTCGAGGTTGCTGTTCGAAACAGAGATGCTGAGTCAAGTTCAAATCATTCCCGCAAATTCTTGAGCCAGGAGATCCTCCTCCTCCCTGGTCTGCGCCGTCCTTCAATCTTGCCTTCCATGATTAGCTGCTGGAGTCGGTACTTGTTATTTCGAATAACGTGGCCAAAATATTGTTGCTTCTGTCGCTTGATGTTGTAGAGCACCTCCATCTCCTTGCCCATCCGATCCAGCACCTCGGTGTTTCTCACCCTGTCGGTCCACGATATACGAAGCATGCGACGATACAGCCACATTTCAAATGCTTCCAACTTCTTCTCCAAGGTTTTGGTTAAAGTCCACCCCTCGTGTCCATACATTAGTATGGGAATTATGTAACACTTGAAAGCAAGTAGTCTCGTTCTCAGACTAAGATCTCGATGACAAAGCAGATTCTACATTTCGATAAAGACACCCCTAGTTTGCTCAATGTGAGCTTTGATTTCATGGCTGCAGTCCCATTTGTCATTCAGGTAGCTCCCTAGATATTTATACGAATGTACTCGTTTGATGGCTTTATCAGTAACTGATAATGTGGTATATACATACAGGTAATTACAAATATTCGTACTGTTCTATGTACCTCACACTATTTTTCCACATAGTCTTCACATTTGTTCAGACATATCTCCCATCGCAGCACTAAATTTGAGATGCCCCTGTGGTAGAATTCAGTCGGCAAGATTGTGGAACCATTGTCGGACTGCTGTCTTGGCCTCATCGTTGCACGTGAATCGCTGTCTTACCAGGAACTTCTTCAGCAGACCATGACAATGCGAGACCACATGTGGCAACCAGAACCGCAACAAGCTCCGGCCATTTCACTGGGAGAGTCTGGACCAGCCACCATACAGTCGAGTCGGAACCTTGCCCTTAGTGATTTCCACGCTTTTGATCCGTGTGTGAAACAACGATCCTTGTTCATATTTTGGTGGATTTCCTCAATGTTTTCATCATTTCAAGATGTTGAAGGGCGCCCAGAACGAGCATGGTCTTCAACACTCATCTCATCACGTTTAAAGCGCCCAAACCACTCAAAAACTTATGTGCGGCTCATAGGATCCTCCTTGATAGCCTGTTGAAGCATTCGGTAAGCTTCTGATTTTTCAAACAGGAAACAAAATTTCATATTTCTTTGTTCTTTTAAATCTGCCATAACGACTTCACAGGCGGAATACGAGAACAGTATGTAACAGTTTCGCTAGCCCACACTGTTGGGAGAAAATGTAATTGTTTACCTTTGCCTAAGCTATGTTGTTTTAATGGGCGCCAAGACTTCAACGCAATGCTGAAATCTAAATTTGTATTTAACAACGTCTAGCTCTGGTAGAACACCGTCAAGAATCTCTATTCACTCAGATCGTGGTATGATTTGATCATTAACCCAACAAACAATTGTATCAGGAGAAGGAATTGGTCTATATCTAATGCTACCTACTGAAAGCAAAGATTGCATTGTAAAAGAAATGAATTTATTATATAAAACATGAATAGCAAAATTAATAATAATAATAAGTATAAAATTTAAATTGGAGCGTTGTGATTTGAATATGACCGATAGAAAATTACGTGAAAACGGAGTCTGATAAATTGATTTTACTCTTATTTCCAAGCTATGAAGTTACTGAAATATGAAATGTAAAACAAAGAAAAATGAGAGATTGCGTATTTCTGCGTCATTTGCGCTTACCATTGGAAATTGCCAAGGCATTTCCCTCGTACTTGCTGATGCTGTGAGCTTCCCACAGTCTCCTGGACGTCGTCATCTCGTAGATGTTTGATGATATACTCGTAGATTAGATAATTCTATGGTCCGTACCTCGGACCCAAACACTCGTACAACCAAGTTTTACAAAAGTTCGTCGCTAACTCCACTGAACATCGGAGCGACACGCACTTGCGACCGTACTCTGCAAGTTCTACCCAGATAGTTACTAACTCCCCTGAACATCGGAGCGACACGCACTTGCAACCCACACTCCACAAGTTCTACACAGATAGTTCTCGTTTCACGGCGCGTCGAACGATATATCCACACGCCGGCTCCCCTACCATGGTACCGTCTTCCAGCTTACGTTGTCTCCCCTGATTGGCTGAGCACGCCGCCAGTTCCCCTCCTCTGCCTCATTACACTCGGCGCGCGAGAGGGAGAAGTCGATTTCCGTTCCAACAATTCGCCTTTTCTAGACCTTGCGACCCAGCCTTGCGTAATACTTCTCGACAGGAATCAGCTTGTATTCGAATTCCCAGTGAGTCATGTCTCTCAAATACCCTAACTGACAAAACTCCGTAAAATTCCGTAATCACATAATTTTCTATAATATTGTCGTTCGTAATAATTTGCTTGATAGCGTTTTCTAAGACATAGAAAACCTATCTGAATGCTAATAATTTTTATAAAATGCTCCGAAAATACCTTAATAATAATTATAATAAATTAATAATAATAATAAATTACCATGAAAAATTCTCTTGGCTGAACAATTTGCCGCGTAAATAAATATAGAATGGCTTCCTACTGACTTATGCCAGTTGCATAAAACCCCTCGAAAAACACGTTACATATTCGCCTCGGATCATCGGATGATTTACCGTGACGACGGTCTATTATCCGATTATCCCAGACACGTTAATAAACCCCATCCAAAATACATATTACATAAACGAAATCACCCTAAATTACAGATATATACACTCATATTTTTTCTTCACGCACTTTGCGTCAAAGTTTGTTGTCACTATGGATTGCACTTTGCAACCAGTCCAATGTTTTACATATGGAATAGTGTTCCACGGATATTTCCGCCTCTCAAATTTCTCTATGTTGGAGAAATAGACATAATTAATGTGTGAGCACTATGTATTTATGATGTCATATCACACGCATTGAAGGTGTTCTGATATATTTATATCACCATAGAACTCCCTAATATTACTGGAGGTCCCCTCCTTATGGTGAAATTTAATCTCACTTATCACTGAGCACACGATCACACTACTGTGGCAGCGCCTCGTGACCATAATACTTAATCTCTCTTTAAAGTAGATTAAATTAATATTGACTTCTGAAAAAAAAAACCAGTAAATGCGCATTACATATAACACCAAATATTTCTGTGCCGTAAGCGCCCTGTCTTGTTAAGATCCCGTTAACCATATTCTACTTAATACTAGCTCTCAACACAGACCATTTCTCCTCACACAAATAATACCATTGTACATATTATCTTAAATGACACACTTAAAAATCTTACATGGCGAGGCCGTAAACAGAAATCACGTGTGCTGATATGTATGAGTTTCATGAAGGACTGTCTCGCATTCTGATGGCCCATCTTTTATCTCGTGGACGCCTTAAGCTAACAAGCCCTATTCAAGCGCTCCCCCATCTCTTGGAGATAAATGGGAACCCATCAGCGCTGCCAAAAATGGCCTTGGTGCATCGAGACAATTTAGTGCTCAACAGCATCCGACAATCCCGTCATATTTCCCTGTACCTTAAAAACTCTCATTTACTTACATACTACCCCCCTGTGCGACTTCTGATACGCCTGCCTTGAAGACCAGATCTTCCACGCACCAGACACCACACTTACTCATTTGATAGGCTGGCTCGCCAGCTAAACACACTCACTTTATGACACATATTTTCGTAGACTATGTATATTATACGTCCCGTATAATCTGTTTCCCTCACTATTCTCCAGCACATATGCTGTTTTGCCAATACGTTTGGAAACTATAAATGGGCCCTCGTAGAGATAAAAGAACTTGGACATGACTTTCTCTAGCTTATTTGACTGTTTCGGCACTCTAAGTAAGACTCTGTCTCCCGGCTCGAATAGGTCAAATTTAGTTTCTTTTTGTTGGCGAATTCTCTTTTGTGCTGACTTAGATAAATTCTGTTTCGCCAACTGGACAATGTAATCCATCCCCGGTTGCTTACCCTCATTTAATCCCAACACCCTCGCTAGTTCATTTTGTGGTCTTTTTCCGAAGTGAACTTCGTATGGCGTCAATTTCGTGCTCTCATGCTGGACAGAATTCAGCCAAGTCTCGACCTTGGGAAGATGTCCAACCCAGGCCGCATGCTTGTCATGCACTAGAGTCCGAAAAAGACGAGCCACTTCCCTTAATGGACGCTCTGCAGAATTACCCTGAGGGTACCGTACAGAGGAATGAACGTGTGTTATACCAGCTTCCTGCATACTGGTTCTCCATTTCTTTGCAGTAAACTGTGGTCCACTGTCAGATAGTATCCTGAGAGGAATGCCAAACTCAGGTATATACTTATTAATGATCAGACGGCTACACGCTAGTCCCGTGGCTTTCCTTAGCGGATATAGCTTGACATACTTACTAAAAGCGTCAATAACTATAAAAATGTACTCGTAGCCGTACTGTCCTTTAACGATCGGGCCAAATAAATCCACACACAGTAGTTCGCCGGGACTACTGGTGAGAACTGCAGATCTCTCCCCCACTAAATATTTAACTGGATATTTACTCCTTTGACAGGTGTCACACTTAGCTAAAATCCTCCTAACGTCCCTTCCCATTTTACTCCAAATGAAGTCACGACCAATTTCATAGAAGACCTTGGCAGCACCAAAGTGTCCTAATTCCCTATGAATGAACCAAATTAGCTCCTCCCGCAAAGTGGCAGGAACACATATTGCCCACCGATTATTCCTACATTTCCTTGCAAGAAGCCCATCCTGCATCTTGTACGTGAACCGTCCTACTTTCACATACTCTTCTTCACCTATTTCCAACCTAGCCAGTGGCTCCTTTAACTTAACGTCATCACGTTGCTCCACTAGCATATTTCTCAGTGTCTGTAACGATGCCCTGTTGCTACTGTCCACACATGCACATATTAAAATACCGTCCTCTGCTTTAACCACAGGATAATCCCTACATAAATTAGTGTCCCTCGATAGCATGTCTGCAAGAATGTTATCTTTACCTTTAATATATTTTACTGTGAATTCGTATTCCTGCAGAGCAAGAATCCACCTACTAACTCTGTTAGAACTGAGTTTACAAGTCCTCATATACAGTAATGCATGGTGATCTGTGTGGATCTCAAATTTCCCCCCTACTAAATACATTCTAAATTTCCCTAAACTGAAAACAATACCTAATAGCTCTAACTCAGTAATCGTGTATCTTTTCTCCGCTGCTGTCAGTCCTCGCGAGGCTAAAGATACAATGCACAGATTACCCTCATCATCTTTCTGACATAATACTCCAGCAATGCCTATATGTGAAGCATCTGTCATAACCACATATTCCTTATCTTTTAACGGATATTTCAGCACTACAGCTTTCTCAAAACCTTCCTTCAGCGCTCTAAAAGCCTGATCATGCTTGGACTCCCATCTCCACCGAGTCCCACTTTTAAGCAATTCCCTGAATGGTTCTACCGACCCTGAGTATTTAAGAACGAACCTCCTGAAAAAGTTGCAAATTCCCAGGTAAGTTTTTAACTGTTTAACATTCTGTGGAACCTCTGCGTTAAGAATCTTATTAACCCTACTTTCTTCTGGTGTTACACCTCTACTCGACACTCTATGACCTAAAAATGTCACTTCTGACTGACAGAATGACGACTTAGACAGCTTCAAAGTGAACCCTGCCTGATCTAACTTCTGAAAAACTATATCTAAATGACGTAGATGCTCCTCAAAACTGCGTGAACTAATTACCATATCATCTATGTAAATGGTTACAAACTCTCCTGTGTCATCCCCTAATGCGATGTTTAAAGCCCTAATTAAAGCTGCTGAACTACTCTTTAACCCATAAGGTGTTCTACAAAATTGATAAAGGTTATATTTATGACTGAAAGCTGTAAATGGTCTATCTTCGTACATAAGTGGCACTTGCCAAAAACTGGAACTCAAATCTACACAAGTGAAATACTTCTTCCCCTCAAATGTTTGCATTAATTCCTCTATTGACATAGATTTCAGCTGATCTGAACTAATTCTACTGTTAACCAAACGAGCGTCTAAACAAATACGAACAGTGCCGTCGGTCTTGGGTACCGTTATCAAAGAATTAACATATGGACTGTTAGAGTGCTCAATAATCCCATCTTCAAGCATCTGATTAATTTGTGCCTCAACTGCACTCTGATAAGCAAAAGGTACAGGATATCTATGTCCCGTGAATACTGACCTATCAATAACGTTCAATGAATGTGTATAGCAATTGGCCATACCAATGCGATCCTCAAAAACTCTCCTATTACACAATAACACATCATAGAGCCGAACACACTGTTCATCCTCTATATTTCCCTGAAATGCAGCATCACGTAACGAGTCCTCTAGACTTCCGTTCGTAATCACACTGCCCACAAAACATGGAGAACCCCGCTCTACGGCTGCCGATATCTCATTTAAAGTACAAATCACACCTACAATACTACTCCTCTGAATATGGTCATTGAACGCTACTTCTACTTCAGAATCTCCCCATTTAAATTTCAAACTCCCTACATCATAACATAAGTTACCAGACACTCTACTTAGCCACTCTGAACCCAAGATAACACTGAATACTAAATTTGGAATTACAAGACAAATCTGCTTCTCTACATGATTATTAATTTTAATGTCTACTAAAACTTGCTTAGAAATTACTTTAGACCTCTTCCCAACAGCTGTGATAACAAAAGTGCTTTTAATTGGCATCTCCTCAAAATTTACTCCAGTCCCTTTCATTTTATCATAAAATGCACTACTTATGCAACTCTTCATACAACCACTATCAATTAAAACATCTGTGTACGCCTCGGACACGTTAAATTTAACTATGGGGCTCTTACTAACCACTTCCTGAATAATACCTTCATCATTTAGTTCATGTAATAATTCATTTCTTACATTTAGGTCATAGGGTTCCTGTATAATTGTATGGACAGGGCATGCTACAGACTGAGATTCTGACCTTACTTCGCAGCCTGGTTCGCGTTTAAAGAACCGCTACAGCTGGCCGTAGTACTAGTTACTACTGCACTGGTCTGGTTGTTCTGAGTTGTGTTGTCATTGTTTGGCTGTATATTACTACCACTAGGCTGTCCTCTTCCTTGACCCCTATTCTGGTTGTAATTATTGTCATTATAATTTCTCCCTTGATTTCCCCTGAAATCATTGTTTCTCCCTTGATTTCCCCTGTAATCATTGTTCCTACCTTGATTTCCCCTGAAATCATTATTCCTCCCTTGATACTGATTACCATAGCCATTTCCTCTGTTCTGATTTAGCTGATTACTATTATTTCTATTTTGAGCGTTGGCCCCTTCGCCACCGTTCCCTTGAACTTCCTGATGCCTGGCTTCGTTAGGTCTATTATTATTATTACCCTGGTTCCTATTGAAATTGTCCTCATAACCCCCTCTCCCTAGTGCATCAAATGTGCTTAACAAATTTTCTACTTGTGATATAGTCTTTACATTCTGGATACAAGCAGCCTCCTTGATCCTATAGGGAAAGTGCCTAAGTAGCAACCTTACCACATCACTTTCCTCCTTCAAGCCATCCAGATATTTACACACTAATACCTGCCCTAAAAAGTATTCGGTCATGGTGGAGCTTCCTTTAGGGTTATATTTACCACACATTACTCCCTCACGATGCTGCGACTGAATAACCTCATTCCAGAACTTTTCACAGAATTTCATTTTAAAATCATTAATATCAGTAAACTTGTCTCTGTAGACAGCAAACCAATTCCTCGTTTCCCCCACAAACACTTGTTCTAAAATTTCAACTACCTGGCACCACTCAATACTACCATTTTCCAACCTCTCCCCGAATTTATTTTCTATAGTGTTCATGAACTCCATTGGGCACCCCTGTCGATTGCTGAACTTACCCAGTTCTACCTCCCTGTGTGTGCTATTCACAAAAACTGGCCTATTCTGACTATTTTCTTGCCTGATCCTAGCTTTTAATTTTAATTCTAATTCTGCGATTTTCTCCTCAGCCTTCCTCTCAATACTGTTTACTGTTAATTTAATGTTTCCTTCTGATTCTTCTACTTTATCATATAGCTTTGCTTGTTTCTCCTCAATCTTGCTAATGCTCTCTCTATTACTCTCTCTTAAATCATTTACTTCTGCAAATATTTGCGAGTGGACTTTCTCAATTCTACCCCCCAGCTGTTCCTTAACCTCTTTAGTTGCTACCTGAATTTTGTCAATTTCTCCCCCCAATTGCTTTTTGACCTGCTGTGTTTCCCGTTGCACTAGTTCTTTTAAATTTTCAGCCTGTGTACTGATTCTAATTTCTAACTCCTCCTGTACTTTTCCTAATTTCTTGTCTACATCTGCAATGATCTCTTTAACCTTCTCTTCCATTACTCCTCTGATTTCTCCTCTAATCTGCTCCATTTTCACACTAATTTCCTTGTTGTTCTTATCTAATTTTGCATTATTCTGTTCTAATTTATTATTTAAAGCTTCTGTACTTTCTTTATTTTCCCGACTGTTTTGTTCTAATTTTGCATTATTCTGTTCTAATTTTGCATTTAAAGCTTCTGTACTTTCTTTATTTTCCCTACTGTTTTGATCTAATTTTGCATTTAAGGCATCTGTACTTTCTTTATTTTCCCTACTGTTTTGTTCTAATTTAGCGTTGTTTTGTTCCAGTTTAGCATTTAAAGCGTCACTACTAACTTTGTTCTGATACATGAACTCGAGAAGTAAAGTTTTTAATTCTGGTTGGCCGCCTACACTCCCTGTTTCAGTATCGGGATTTACCTCCGCTACCCCGGTACTACCATCACTCGACATACTGCTCGTATCATCACTCTCCAGTTGATGACCACTACGTAACCTCATCTGTCTTTCTTTCTCATCCCCCATAATGATATACACTGATAAAGACAAATAACCCCCAAAATACAGGCACAGAAATATATACCCTTCTCCTTCCACAAATGTTATTAGGTTTTCAGCCCCAAGTTGTCGGCGACAAATGTAACAGTTTCGCTAGCCCACACTGTTGGGAGAAAATGTAATTGTTTACCTTTGCCTAAGCTATGTTGTTTTAATGGGCGCCAAGACTTCAACGCAATGCTGAAATCTAAATTTGTATTTAACAACGTCTAGCTCTGGTAGAACACCGTCAAGAATCTCTATTCACTCAGATCGTGGTATGATTTGATCATTAACCCAACAAACAATTGTATCAGGAGAAGGAATTGGTCTATATCTAATGCTACCTACTGAAAGCAAAGATTGCATTGTAAAAGAAATGAATTTATTATATAAAACATGAATAGCAAAATTAATAATAATAATAAGTATAAAATTTAAATTGGAGCGTTGTGATTTGAATATGACCGATAGAAAATTACGTGAAAACGGAGTCTGATAAATTGATTTTACTCTTATTTCCAAGCTATGAAGTTACTGAAATATGAAATGTAAAACAAAGAAAAATGAGAGATTGCGTATTTCTGCGTCATTTGCGCTTACCATTGGAAATTGCCAAGGCATTTCCCTCGTACTTGCTGATGCTGTGAGCTTCCCACAGTCTCCTGGACGTCGTCATCTCGTCGATGTTTGATGATATACTCGTAGATTAGATAATTCTATGGTCCGTACCTCGGACCCAAACACTCGTACAACCAAGTTTTACAAAAGTTCGTCGCTAACTCCACTGAACATCGGAGCGACACGCACTTGCGACCGTACTCTGCAAGTTCTACCCAGATAGTTACTAACTCCCCTGAACATCGGAGCGACACGCACTTGCAACCCACACTCCGCAAGTTCTACACAGATAGTTCTCGTTTCACGGCGCGTCGAACGATATATCCACACGCCGGCTCCCCTACCATGGTACCGTCTTCCAGCTTACGTTGTCTCCCCTGATTGGCTGAGCACGCCGCCAGTTCCCCTCCTCTGCCTCATTACACTCGGCGCGCGAGAGGGAGAAGTCGATTTCCGTTCCAACAATTCGCCTTTTCTAGACCTTGCGACCCAGCCTTGCGTAATACTTCTCGACAGGAATCAGCTTGTATTCGAATTCCCAGTGAGTCATGTCTCTCAAATACCCTAACTGACAAAACTCCGTAAAATTCCGTAATCACATAATTTTCTATAATATTGTCGTTCGTAATAATTTGCTTGATAGCGTTTTCTAAGACATAGAAAACCTATCTGAATGCTAATAATTTTTATAAAATGCTCCGAAAATACCTTAATAATAATTATAATAAATTAATAATAATAATAAATTACCATGAAAAATTCTCTTGGCTGAACAATTTGCCGCGTAAATAAATATAGAATGGCTTCCTACTGACTTATGCCAGTTGCATAAAACCCCTCGAAAAACACGTTACAAGTAAGAGAAAAACAACAATATGAACAAATATTCACATACAAACTGACGCCGTCTGGGCAGTTGTTTCGTGAAGATCACTATTAACCCCATCTCTGTACTACGTCTACGAATGGCAGTATGCTCTCAGTCCGTTTTATTTTTGGGTACACCCTTGTAGCTCGGTTGTTTAGCACTCAAGGTGTGTCGTAAACATAGGATTGTGGACTGAGGAAGGAACCAATAGGTTCCGAAACACGTACCCCTGAAGTGTGTTAGAATTAAAAAGGATTGAATAGGCGGAAAAAATATTATTTTCTTGATATATAAGGTGCGTTCAAAAAGTAACGAGCCGGAGGCTGTAATGCGCAAACCTATGACGACATCAGCTAATTGTGGCGTGTGTAACGAGATGTGGTTCCTACTAGAGCTTGGAAAGTCACAGCCGTCGCTAGAGGGCGCGCGTGCACGTCACGTGACGATACAAAGCGAGCAGCAGCATGCATCAATCGTCCAACATGCCAGTCGCATTGCAAACAGTGACATGGAGGTGTCAAACTAAGAGCAAAGAGGTGTTGTTCGGTTTCTGACAGCGAAAGGAGTGGCGGGAACGGACTTTCATCGCCGAATGTTACAAGTGTACGGCGAACACTGCATGTCCCTTGCAAGGGTCAAGGCGTGGCACAAGCGCTTCAGGGAAGGACGGGTGTCGTTAATCGATGATGCCCGGTCTGGGGCAGCCCCCTGCATTACCGATGACAACGTCCAGCTGGTTGATGCACTCATTACCCAGGACCGCCGAGTGACAGTGAACGACATAGCCGCCGTGGTCGGATTGAGCGTCGGAAGTGTGCGCACCATCATGAAGGAACGACTGCAACAGCGGAAAGTGTGTGCCCAATGGGTGCCCCACAGTCTTCAACCATGCCAGGAAGCATGTCGAATGGCCTACTGTCTTGGTTGGACGATTGATGCATGCTGCTGCTCGCTTTTTATCGTCTCATGACGTGCACGCGTGCCCTCTAGCGACGAGCTGTGACCTTCCACGCTCTGATGGGAACCACACCTCGTTACACACGCCACGATTAGCCGATGTCGTCACCGGTTTGCGCATTCCAGCCTCCGGCTCGTTACGTTCTGAACGCACCTTATATTACTGATGAATATTATTTCCAACATGCATGAACCTTGTCGACGATGCCAAATATCACTCATTATTAATTGAATAAAGTTATTTATATTGAATTTTGAAGCTCCTTTGTAGCTCTCAAGGAGATGGTTGTGTTGATAGAACCGATTTGTTACATGTTGCAGATGACGATACGAGGGTGGTGCTGCAGAAACTCCCTGGTGATCCTTTCTCAGACTACATCAATGCCAATTATATTGACGTAAGTAACATTAACAGATAGGAAAGACAAGGAAAGATAGAGTGAGAAATGAAGATGCTAGGAAGGAAGTTGGGATGGGAAAACTAAATGCGAGATTTGAGATGAATAAACTAAGGTGGTTTGGACATGTAAAGAGGATGGAGGAAAATAGAATACCAAGACAGATGCTGGAGGCAAAGTGCAAGGGTAAGAGAGCATGGGGAAGACCTAGAACAAAGTGGATTGATTCAGTGAAGAACAGTATAAGAAAAACAAATCTGGACTGGGACAAGATCGCGGAAGAAGAATGGTGGAAGGAAAGAGGAAAGTGGAGAAGTGCCATAAGCACCCCGACCCGGCACGAGCTGGATAAGGGGAAATGATGATGATGATGAAGTAACATTAACAGATATGCAATATTGCTTCACCCCGCGGCATAGCGGCTTCGATGGCGTAGTTGGTAGCATGCTGAACTGCTGTGCCTAAGAACGCGGGTTCAAATCCGGCCGAAGTCGTCGGACTTTTTAAGAGAGTTAAAATCTTTCAGTATACCTTCCCTCGAAGGGGAAGTAAAGCTGGCGGTCCCATGTCATAGATTTATGGCATGGAAAAGATCCTTCCACTAACTAAACTTGTGTGAAGCTAAATTACTAGGTTAGATTTCGTTGAAACACTCTATCAAAGTTCCAACGTTCACCACTAGGTGTCAGTGACATCGGGTAGGGAAAGTTGGAACTACTTGAAATCGAACGGAACTTGAAGCTCACCCTATGGGTGTTTGCTTGAAGCAGCTTCAGCCTCTGGTGAGCCAAACATGTCCTCGGACACTCCCGCCCCTAAAAGCCATACGATAATTAATAATAAATAAACAATTCAAGAACATTATGCTCGGGAACAAGTAGTTGCAGCTGATGAGAACTTTTAGCCAGTGATAAATATCTGGGGGGAATACAGAGAAATGGCAACCCCCTTCTATTTATGGCAATTTTCCCACATATTTTGTTCATTTAGATCGTAGACTTTCGTGGCCGGTGTCTAGTTTATCATCTTGGCTTACAGAATTGAGCCGCGTCGATTATCGGTTATTATTTCCCGACGTTTCGGCTGACATTGCAGCAGCCTTAATCATGGGTAGGTTCAAGTTATGTCAGTACTCAAACTAACGGTTATTGCCAGTCAGATGTGCTTGCTTGCCCTGCATTGACGTCACGCTGCTCGCTGATTGGTCCCCACCCATGGCAGTCGCGCGCTAGTAGAACTTTCCAAATGTTGCTAAGTTTGAAACCATCTTCGCGATTGAAATTATTGGGATGCTCCACGACCTCTATTGCCTCTCTAATTAACCTGTTTTGATAACCGGGAATTTTAGCAACATTTTCGGCCTTATCAAATTCGATGGCGTGTCCCGTGACGTCAGCATGTTCAGCTATTGCAGATCTGTAGTTCATCTGTTTCGTGTCTCGAATGTGCTCTGAAATCCTAATGGAAACGCGACACCAACTTGAACCTACCCATGATTAAGGCTGCTGAGATGTCAGCCGAAACGTCGGGAAATAATAACCGATATGCGACGCGGCTCAATCCTATAAGCCAAGATGATAAACTATTTTGTTCATGTTATATTTTGTCCTTAAACCCGGTTCAGCTTCTTTAAAAAAACAATCACCTTCACCAGGATTTGTTCTTTCAGGGCTACAAGAAGCCCAAGATGTACATCGCCACCCAGGGCCCCAAGACTAACACAGTGGTGGATTTCTGGCGCATGGTGTGGCAGGAGAAGGTTCACATCATCTGCATGCTGACCCGAGTCTGGGAGGACGACAAGGTAAGAAGGTTAATATCTGTGTTGATCGACTGAAAGCTATAATATTAATTGTTAATAAGGCAACACTGTAAATGGCTTCAAAGATATCTTTTTTCACTATTGCAGCAGCCTACTGTCGATCAAAATATTATGTGTACTCGAGTTTGAAGGTTGTTTGTGAAGTAACCAATAGACCTATATAAAATCCAATAACATCAACATTTTCGTCGTTCTATTTACGTTAGTTCATGTAGGTTTGGAATTTTTAATTTATATTTTAATATTTTTTATCGCAGTTGGAACACAAAAAGGGCCCGTTTTTAAGCGTGTTTCAACCATGCGTCACATTTAAGAATTATTATCTCACAAACCCGTCATCAGATCGAATCCAAATTTTAACACAATATACATTGGAATGTTGTATAACTGGTTTATTAATTTCATAATTTTCTGTGTCCAAGAAACATAGTTGTTATCATTTTTGTAAGGTAACTTTTTCTCGGCTTGGGGTGGGTGGAAAATGTAGTTCTTGGTTGCGTTGTAATCCTTATACATCAAAAAGGTATGCTGTATGATTGTGAAATACGCAAATTAATTCACTTATTTTATATCGGTTTGTATTTGTATGGGGAATTAAGACATGGTTCACCAGTTTGCCGCTCCGGTGAAAGCTGTACAACATTGCCAAGATGGGCTCCATCACGCGTCATGGCGCACCTCACTCGGAAGTGATGGGCTCCATATCAGCAACGCTATACAGCATTTCCCGGAGCGGCTAGCTGGTGAGCCATGTCTTAATTCTCCGTACAAATACAAACCGATATAAAATAAGTGATTTAATATACGTATTTCACAGTCATACAGCATAACCTTTTGATGTATAAGGATTACAACTCAACCAAGAACTACATTTTCCAACGACCCCGAGTCGAGAAAAAGTTACCTCACAAAAATGATAACAACTTATGTTCTTGAACATACAACATTTTGAAATTAATAAACCAGTAATACAACATTCCAATGTATATTGTGTTAAAATTTGGATTCGATCTGATGATAGGTTTGTGAGATAATAATTCTTAAATGTGACGCATGGTTGAAACACGCTTAAAATCGGGCGCTTTTTGTGTTTAAACTGCGATAAAAAATATTAAAATATAAATTAAAAATTCCAAACCTACATGAACTAACGTAAAATAGAACGATGAAAATGATGATGTTATTGGATTTTATGTAGGTCTATTGGTTACTTCACAAACAACCTTCAAACTCGAGTGCACATAATATTTTGGTCGACAGTAGTAAGAGACAGAGTAAGTTAACGCAAGATTTGACCAGGGTTATTAAATTTTAGTTTTGACCAACCACGCAGTCAGTATTGTTACACTCCCCATTTACAAGACAACACCCCCATACAAATAAAAGAATACCCACATTAACTACAAGAAACCACCCTCGAATAATCCCCGCACCCTTATTTTAGGAAGGGAAAGGTTTTAAAATGTTTTTTATTTCCTGTTTTGTCACTCCAAGTTCCTTTACTATTGTTATGGCTCTCTCTCGTTCTCCTCAACCTGATGGTTGGTGGGTAGTATGACTGTCTTCATCCAACGACCTTCTATCTTGAGCCAACTGCTTGATTAGTTGATCTGGACATCGCCCTTTAACCCTTTAAGTGCTGAGTTCCATTTGACTGTGTGGTCCCTCAGTGCTGAGTTTATTCATCCGCATGTAAAAAAAATTGTAGAAGCCACAATTTTTAACCTATCAGGAGGGTGAATAGCCTAAAATGTTTATAAATGTTGGTTCTACATATTTAAATGCAAATTGAAGATCCCACGATTATGCTCAATATTATAAGGAGAGAAATGAAAATTGAACTTGTTGTGCTCACGTTTGTTGTGCCCGATAATCTGGCTTTGGATTGGGTGGCCCGACACACACGTCAATCCTCACCCAGAAATCGATACAACTCGAAAAGAAAAAAAAACTTGAATGTCCGAATCAATTTTGGCCTTAAAAAAACTATGTCGGGAACGAGATTCAAGCAATCTTTATAATGATGGTTACAACTGGGGTAAAATCTCAAAATTGATCCGGTGGACACACAAGTATGACAACGAACAAGAATGACAAAAAACTCCGCTGTTAAAATAAAACTCATCCACCATTTATTACAGAACCACACCACTAAATACATAAAATCAAACACAGAAGCCTACCTTCGCTCGGAGACTTCTCAAAATTACTCTTGATGTGCAAATAAATAAATGACGCAGAAGCAAAATTCAAATTAATGAGGACAAAAATCTCCGGGCGTCCTAATCTTTGGATACAAAATAACTTACGGAGATCAGAGCTATATCACCCTAGTATTACAACCATTACTTCAAAATGCTATGTCACCTCTCCGTTGAATAGTCCATAAATGAGCAGGTGCATAAATCTGAGAAAATATTCAAAGAAAAAAATTTGTTGCCTCATTCGATCTCCTTCTAACTAAATGTAATCACCAAAATAGGGAAAAAAAATATTTTTGTATATGGATGTCACTGGCGTTAAAGAATTTATTTTCAGACCTTTTATTCATGGATTAAATACTTTCATTATTATTTTCACTGGTTTTCGTTCAGCTGTGCCTCACTCAGAAAAATGACTAGTTGTTGGCTTTTACATTTATTACTTTACATTGTAACATCTTTATGATTCCAGATATTTATTTATTTATTTATTTGTTAATCACTGCATGCTCTTCACATATTCATAAATACACCATAAACATTTAAGTAGATGGCCTCTGCCTATCTGTATTATTTTCAACTGACAATTGCCTCAAAATTTCATATACTTGAACCTATCACGTAACATTAATTATAATCATTTATTTTTATCACCTCGCTATAGCGAGAACCTTTAGTTTCATCATAACTTCGTATTAGGCAACCCTGCTATTTTATCAATGCAGTATCATTATTTACACAACCTTGTATCAGTCACCTACCAAACGCATCTCCTCATGTTAGCATGTAAAGGGAAACCTCAGTGACGTGTGAGTGTTTAGTATAAATCTCATGATGTGCGCACAAAAAGTGGCCCCTTGAGTGTAAATGAATCCCCTGTAATTTAAGCCTGTTCAAACCATAAATTGTCATCCAGGTTGCACCAATTCAAAGAACACAGCGACGTAACACGCTGAAAGATCCCTGTACTCAGATTATATTTTAAAGCATCCATATATTTAATTGTAAACCCTAAATATGACTGCATTAATCTCTCAAAAGAAAACTTAAAATTTACTATCCTAATAATCTTGTCATGATATCGCATTTTATCTTTTTGATTAACTTCTATTTCGATTTAAGCCCATCTGTCCAAATCTTAGTAACCACTACCCATTAACCACTACTTAAGAATTAACATGGTTTTCAGTACCTTTCGACCACCTCAGTCTTGGTTCCGCTGACACGTTTCCTGGGGGTTTGGGTCCACGTTCTTCCCATTGAACATCCTCCCCTCTCGTCCTGGATCCAGCTCGCGACCCTCGGGGTGTCCATGGTCCTGGCTCGCCTTCGTTTCCACGTCATCATAACAGCTTCCACATTTCTAAACTTAGCTGGTCATCTCTTCGCTCGTAAAGTTCTTGACACAAAACTCGCACTTGTCTGTACTGATAGCCTTTATGCCCGTCCAATACATCGCTGCAATCTTCATGTCGAATATGCCAAGTAATATCAACTTATGGCCGTGATAATAACTCTATAACGGCACAGGTTATATCATACGCATCTACACCAGCCTGCACTCATAAGAGATTACGTCCGTCATTGGCCTTGAATGTCGCTCTATATTTGGACTACACTCAGTTTATCTCTCATAGTTCACTGACCCTGGATACTCATTTGTCTGCTCGTCAAACAAAAGCACATCGCTTCGTTCATATGTTCTGGGCGTCAATTATATCGCGCACGGCCCATACAGTCCCGTACCTAGTAAAAGCTTGAGACACCACGTGTGTCTGCTCGCACTTCGTCGTACAAATGACTAGTGTCCCACAACATAATGCATTATGATCTGCGTTATAATATCACCTCGCCAAATTCGGCTTTAGTATTCGTTAATACAGAGCTGTCCACGCAAGAAATAATACTGAGCCTTTCAGCTATGTCCCAAAAACTGTCGGAATACTGCACTGGTTCCAAGTTGCCACGATACGACTGCTACTACACACTTGTTTGGAACTTCAGCGTGCGGCGACACAAAAATAAAGATGAACTTCGGCATACGGCGACACAAAAGAAAGTGAAGTTCGTTGTACGGTGATGCAAAATAAAGTGACCCGCTTCTCCGACGTGACCTTTCCACCTTGAATTTTCCTGGAGCTCATCAGCGCCCTCTACGCTTCTGGAACCTTCGCCTAGTCATGCTGTCGACTATGTCCATGACGTAAAAACATCAACCTCAGGTTACTTCCGCTTGCCTTCTTCCTCCTGCTATGCGACGTTGCCAGAGCTCTTGAAACCATGCGATATCGGTTACAAATCCCCCTCAACCAGGAATAATAATAAGCGTGAAACATCTCGATTATTATTATTCTGTTGGGTTAACAATCTACTTCTTCAATAAGTTCTCCATATCGCATGCTTACTGTCTCTTGTGGTACCATTAAGGCTAGCTGCGTTGAATTTGCCTATAACTCTCTCAGTTGCATCTTCTTCTGCGGTATTCTCCTCCTGAAACGGTAGCTCCATCCATTCTTCACTCATTCTACTTTCTTCTTCGTCTTGGTCTTCATATCTCCTATCATCATCAGTAATGCTGTGAATGGCTTGTATTTGGACTGTCATGACATCTGGGCGAAAATCATTATTAATGGGCAAAAAATCATTATTAATGCCTGTGAGTCCCTGTTCAAACTCGGCGTTTCCTTCCTGTCAGCTTCTCTTTCCTGATTTGACTCCACTGGTGCCTGGTTTCGATTCCTCATGCTGTTTTGCCTGAGATTCTTCTTCTTGTTCCTTTTCCCTCAATTGGTCAATGTATCTCTGGCTATCTAGGTGACGTTCTTCTAATGATGTCCTATAATTTTGACTTTCTTTTTCCCATATCTTGGGTAGTTATTGTATGGTCTCCGATCACGTGACCACGATTCTCTCCTTCTATATCCTGACCTTCCGTAGTCCCTCTGATTAAATCGTCCACTTCTATCCTGATAATATGGCCTCCGGTCATATGGCTTTCCTTGATTCCTGTATCTGTTTAAGCCATTTCCTTCATCCCTTCCATCTCTATCGTTCCTTCCATAACTTCGCTGAGGTTCCGTCTGCGCCATACGATCCATTAACACCATATTTGCCTCTCTCTGTTCTGTCCTTGGACTACGAGGTTCCGTCATCTTGCTTATGTGGTCTAGTTTCCTCAAAATCTCGTCACACACCTCGAGTCTATTTGCACCCGATGCTTTTAACACAGCTGGACTTCTACCGGATATTGCTGTATTATGGCATGCACCAAATCCTGCTCCTCCAACGGTGGATCCAAAAATTGTAGCCTGGCTACCTGATTCGTGAAATACCCAGCGTATTGTGTTGGCCTGGTAGTCGCGTATTTCTTTGAGTATAATTCAGCCCTTATACTTTGTTGATCTTCTGAGGCCCAAAATCTCTTCAGGAAAGCGTTCGCAAAGTCATCGTACCCTCTAAACTGATTCCTAAAAGCTCGCATCCAGTTTAGCGGTTGGCCTTCAAGAGCTCTTTCTATTACCCTCATTTCTCTCTCTTTAGGAACCCTATGTTCATCCATGTATTCCTTTAGGTCCCGCAAGAATTCTATGGGTGTAATGCCAGTCAAATTTGAAATTTTTTTTGGGCGGTCCTCCTGATTCCTAATGATGGTAATCGGTTGAGTTGAGCTGTAACTGAATGGTGTGAATGTTGTTCCTGTCGGACTTGGTTCCTTGTTTTCATCTATCGATTTTGCTTCTACCATCTTTCCTTCGAATTCAACAATTCTCTTTAACTGTTCTCCGTGAGTAATACTCATTTTATCTTGTACTGTCGAAACCGCTGTAGCAATCTGTGTTTTAATTTCGTCATTTAACTCTAATTTCATTTCCCCCATCTGACTCCTAAGACTTTCCATCTTGCATTCCTGCTCTATGGTGAATTCAGACATTTTATCGGTCATGCTCCTGGTATCTTTCGCTAATCTCTGCTGTACTGCTTTCGCCTCTTCCTTTAACACTTAGACCACTGCGTTGATTGCTTTATCCCTTTCTTCCATCTTGGCGGTCAATGCCTCTACGCTTCGATCCATTTTCTCTTGAACGGTTTTCTCCAATGATTTCAACTGTGTCCCCATATTACTTTCAATTTCGACCTTATCCCTCTTAATTTGTTCTTTTAAATCCGTCATTTCGGCTTGAGCCTTCTCCATGTACTGTTTCATATCGAATTGGTGCTCCCTAAATAATTCCAATCCTCCTTGCAAATCCCCTGACTGAATTCCAAGATTTTTTTCAAAACCTTCGAATTTAGTGTCTAAATCTTTGAATTTGGTGTCGAAACCTTTAAATTGAGTGTCTAAACCTTCAAATTTAGTGTCTAAATCTTTCAATTTTGTGTTGAAACCTTTCAATTGAGTGTCTAGACCTTCAAACTTAGTATTTATTCCTTCCTGCATCTTAATCAACTGTCTATCCAACCCATCTAGATTAGTGTTCATACCACCTTCATAGTCTTTCCATTGAGTCTTCAAACCTTCCTCCATATTCTTTTGACTTTTAGCTAACTCCTTTAGCTTCTCGCCTAGCTATCCCATCAATCCCTTAATTTCATCAAATTCTCCCATATTTCACAACAAATAAACATGGAAGCTGTTACAACTAGTGACTAACTTAGACCAAGGACTAGTGGTTACTTCAATTTGGCAGTGGAATCGAAATCTAATATCATGTGGAAATAATAAATGTGGATGGTATCGCTTAAACACAGCGATCTAACGTTACTGAATCGCTTCGTTCTATGTCATTCAAACACACACAAAAAATCCTACAAAGTGAACTTTAACAGACTGACAGACATATCGCACAATAAAATGGGGTACCAGCACTCAATTGGTTTTCTCTCCATTCCATTTGTGCCACATGGCCGTTCACCATCTTGTCACTCTCCTCTGGTGTTCCAATTTTTTCGAGTTCAAAATGTCGGCTATGCCACTGCGTGGTACGATATTCCCAGTTCGAGGCCATTACACGGTGGGTGCCATCTTGTTGTGCCCGATAATCTGGCTTTGGATTGGGTGGCCCGACACACACGTCAACCCTCACCCAGAAATCGGTACTATGTCGGGAACGAGATTCAAGCAATCCCGGGATCTTTATAATGATGGGTACAACTGGGGTAAAATCTCAAAATTGATCCGGTGGACACACAAGTATGACAACGAACAAGAATGACAAAAAACTCCGCTGTTAAAATAAAACTCATCCACCATTTATTACAGAACCACACCACTAAATACATAAAATCAAACACAGAAGCCTACCTTCGCTCGGAGACTTCTCAAAATTACTCTTGATGTGCAAATAAATAAATGACGCAGAAGCAAAATTCAAATTAATGAGGACAAAAATCTCCGGGCGTCCTAATCTTTGGATACAAAATAACTTACGGAGATCAGAGCTATATCACCCTAGTATTACAACCATTACTTCAAAATGCTATGTCACCTCTCCGTTGAATAGCCCATAAATGAGCAGGTGCATAAATCTGAGAAAATATTCAAAGAAAAAAAAAATGTTGCCTCATTCGATCTCCTTCTAACTAAATGTAATCACCAAAATAGAAAAAATAAATAAATTTATATATGGATGTCACTGGCGTTAAAGAATTTATTTTCAGACCTTTTATTCATGGATTAAATACTTTCATTATTATTTTCACTGGTTTTCGTTCAGCTGTGCCTCACTCAGAAAAATGACTAGTTGTTGGCTTTTACATTTATTACTTTACATTGTAACATCTTTATGATTCCAGATATTTATTTATTTATTTGTTAATCACTGCATGCTCTTCACATATTCATAAATACACCATAAACATTTAAGTAGATGGCCTCTGCCTATCTGTATTATTTTCAACTGACAATTGCCTCAAAATTTCATATACTTGAACCTATCACGTAACATTAATTATAATCATTTATTTTAATCACCTCGCTATAGCGAGAACCTTTAGTTTCATCATAACTTCGTATTAGGCAACCCTGCTATTTTATCAATGCAGTATCATTATTTACACAACCTTGTATCAGTCACCTACCAAACGCATCTCCTCACGTTAGCATGTAAAGGGAAACCTCAGTAACGTGTGAGTGTTTAGTATAAATCTCATGATGTGCGCACAAAAAGTGGCCCCTTAAGTGTAAATGAATCCCCTGTAATTTAAGCCTGTTCAAACCATAAATTGTCATCCAGGTTGCACCAATTCAAAGAACACAGCGACGTAACACGCTGAAAGATCCCTGTACTCAGATTATATTTTAAAGCATCCATATATTTAATTTTAAACCCTAAATATGACTGCATTAATCTCTCAAAAGAAAACTTAAAATTTACTATCCTATTAATCTTGTCATGATATCGCATTTTATCTTTTTGATTAACTTCTATTTCGATTTAAGCCCATCTGTCCAAATCTTAGTAACCACTACCCATTAACCACTACTTAAGAATTAACATGGTTTTCAGTACCTTTCGACCACCTCAGTCTTGGTTCCGCTGACACGTTTCCTGGGGGTTTGGGTCCACGTTCTTCCCATTGAACATCCTCCCCTCTCGTCCTGGATCCAGCTCGCGACCCTCGGGGTGTCCATGGTCCTGGCTCGCCTTCGTTTCCACGTCATCATAACAGCTTCCACATTTCTAAACTTAGCTGGTCATCTCTTCGCTCGTAAAGTTCTTGACACAAAACTCGCACTTGTCTGTACTGATAGACTTTATGCCCGTCCAATACATCGCTGCAATCTTCATGTCGAATATGCCAAGTAATATCATCTTATGGCCCTGATATTAACTCTATAACGGCACAGGTTATATCGTACGCATCTACACCAGCCTGCACTCATAAGAGATTACGTCCGTCATTGGCCTTGAATGTCGCTCTATATTTGGACTACACTCAGTTTATCTCTCATAGTTCACTGACCCTGGATACTCATTTGTCTGCTCGTCAAACAAAAGCACATCGCTTCGTTCAT
The DNA here is from genome assembly GCA_946902985.2 of Meconema thalassinum. NCBI lineage: Eukaryota > Metazoa > Arthropoda > Insecta > Orthoptera > Tettigoniidae > Meconema > Meconema thalassinum. The sequence continues at coordinate 124,357,563 of OX336395.1, forward strand.
ATGTTCTGGGCGTCAATTATATCGCGCACGGCCCATACAGTCCCGTACCTAGTAAAAGCTTGAGACACCACGTGTGTCTGCTCGCACTTCGTCGTACAAATGACTAGTGTCCCACAACATAATGCATTATGATCTGCGTTATAATATCACCTCGCCACATTCGGCTTTAGTATTCGTTAATACAGAGCTGTCCACGCAAGAAATAATACTGAGCCTTTCAGCTATGTCCCCAAAACTGTCGGAATACTGCACTGGTTCCAAGTTGCCACGATACGACTGCTACTACACACTTGTTTGAAACTTCAGCGTGCGGCGACACAAAAATAAAGATGAACTTCGGCGTACGGCGACACAAAAGAAAGTGAAGTTCGTTGTACGGTGATGCAAAATAAAGTGACCCGCTTCTCCGACGTGACCTTTCCACCTTGACTTTTCCTGGAGCTCATCAGCGCCCTCTACGCTTCTGGAACCTTCGCCTAGTCATGCTGTCGACTATGTCCATGACGTAAAAACATCAACCTCAGGTTACTTCCGCTTGCTTTCTTCCTCCTGCTATGCGACGTTGCCAGAGCTCTTAAAACCATGCGATATCGGTTACAGTACATCACCTTTATACAATGTAGAGGGCCCAAAATAAACATATTTCCTAAATTCTGTAGGCAACTAATGTATGTTACTTCATCATCACTTTCCGCTGTGGTTAATAACTGAAGAATTCTTTGATCCGAAATAACATCGCGTCGAGAGCAACTAGTTTCTTGTTCCGCCATGTTTGTTTACATCACGGATGAACTACAGCTGTAGACGACTGACTTCTACAAAAAGCTCTGGTAGTCACTTCCCGAATCTATTAACCGTGCTCAATTAGTTCCACATAATGCCCAACAGATGGCAGAACATGCCAGACATCGATTCGGCTCATGAGAGTGAGCCGGGAATTGAAAAAAATAAAAGTAGTTGTGCACCGCCTATAGACGGGCGTAGCACTGGTGGACCAACTGCATCAGCCCGTCTATAGGCAGGTGTAGCACTCATCGGGTTAAAGCCATCTGAGGAACCCTGCTCTTGGTCGTCCTCTTCTAGCCTTCCCTTCCAGTTTCCCTTCAAACAGTGTGGTGCACCATGATGAATGTCAGAGTGAGTGACCAATCCAACTATATCTTCTTTTCGTGATCAATTTCCCTAGACTGATTGTTTCTTAAGCTCTCTTGAGGACTTCTTCATGGCTCTAAGCCGACATATTTCACTGATAATCGCGTAACCAAACTGTCTCTTTCACTTACAAAGGCAGAAAGTTGCTCATGAATTTCATGACTGCATTTGTGAAGCTCTTCATAACAATGTCTGTCTGTCGTCATAATCCATACCCGTGTAACCCAATCATTCATGGGTTCATCTGACGGTCTTCTTTATTTTGTCTGCTGTCGTCAGCTTATCGTAACTAACAATACCAGATCTCGATGTGTTCTAACCTAACAACAACTGAAGATCTCACCACCATGTGTTGTTTTACTGCTTTGCCACATTTGAAAACACTTTACGTGTTTGGTTAGTGGTCTTTCTGTTTACGCCAGTAGCGAATATTAAATTAAATTCTCGACCGGCTGCTCAATTATCATCGTCTTCTGCGTATTTTATTGCTGAGTTTAAATCCAGCCGTATAACGTCCGCATTCTTAGCCTACTTTTCACATTTTGCAAAAATGAGGAAAAAGTAGACTTATGAGATCGAGCAAATATGTGTCTGTCTGTCTGTCCTTCCATCTGTCTGTCTGTCTGTCCTTCTGTCTGTCTGTCTGTCTGGCTGTGTGTGTGTCCCCCCCTATCAACTCCTAAACGGCTGCAGCAATCGAAACAAAATTTGGTAGGAGTAAAGATCGATACCTGAAAATATCTCACCGCCATATTTGAAAATGATATCAGTGCTACCAACTGCTGAAAAATCGCAATTGAAATTTGAGCTCCATGTTGGATATCTTGGAAGGTATGAATGGGAGCTATTTCAAAATTGGCACAAGTATAGATACTAATATTGCAGTTTAATTTCCAGGAGGCCATGCATGGCAGTCTTGCCAAAATGATTATAAGCCTGCTGATAGGTCCAAATTTTAAATGCATATGACTTCTACACTATCAATTAGATTTCAACCAAATTTCGTATGTGCTATGTGTACATAAACAGATATGACTGAGCATATTCTTAAGAGCCACCAGTTCTGCCAACTGTTAGTAAATGCTCTCAATTTTTTAAAATCCAAATACCCATATATCAGAAAGTATGCAAGCCGACAGCTTTAAACTATGCACACGTATAGTACCTGACATTCTATATTAATTTGTAGTAACTTATATAAGGTGTGCTACCAACATGATTCTAAGCCTGCTGAGAGGTCCAACTTTAAATACATGTAACTTCTATACTATAATTTGGATTTCAACCAAATTTCGTGTGTGCTATATGTACCATAACAGATATGACTATGCCGATTCTTAAGAGTAACCAGGGCTGCCAACTGTTAATAAATACTGTCCCTATTTTTGTTACCCTAATATCAATATATCAGAAAGTATGCAAGCCAATAGCTCTAAACTTTGCACACGTATAGCACCTGGCATTCTAGATTAATTTGGAGTAACTAATATAGGCCTACGCCAGTGCTGCCAACATGATTCTAAGCCTGCTGATAGGTCCAATTTTAAAATGCATGTAACTTCTATACTAACTAATGGATTTCATTCAAAATTGACACAACCATAGATCATATTATTTCAGATTATTTCTGACCAATACATGTATGTCATTGTTGCCAACATGATTTTACGCGCTGTTTGATCCAATATTTAACTGCATGTAACGTCCATGCTATCCATTGGACTTGAACCAACTTTGTATTCTGTACCTTAAGAGGTGGGTATTCTGTACCTTAAGAGGTGGAACTAAGAATATATTGTCACCAGGGCTGCCAACTGTAGTTCTCTATTAGGCTACATTATGCCAAGTATACAGTATTTCGAACTAATTAGAAATTTCGATATTACCAACTTAATTTCGTCATTATTCTAGATAGATCCATACAGATTAATCATTGGCATGAATCTTAAATTTTAAGAAAAGTAGGCTCTTTAGTTCGTCACGGAACTTCTTGTTATATATCTTAAGAGATCGACCACCAGAAGAAAACAATCACACTTAACTATGAAACAAGAATGGAACGTGAAAACAGAATACTGGTACTTGTCGACAGTGCAACAGACGGGCAACAAATACCGTGAAAAAAGGAAAGCACTGCTGCCAAAACGAACAGAAACATAGCGGCCAAGACGTGTGATGCCCAATAGGTGGGGGATCAATCTAAAATTGCTATGATCATCTTTATGGCGCTGTCAGAAATTAATGCGAGACATATGCGAGGATTCATTTTTCCTGGAATTTCAAATTAAAGAATGGTGTGCGAGATATATGCGATGGCGAGTTATATGTGAGCAAAAATATTATTTTTCAAGACTGTTAAAGCAATCACTGAAAAAGGACCTAGAACATCTGAAACACGTATGCGTAGTTGTTATTTATCTCATAATTACATTCAATTTCAGTGTAATTTATGTGGGCGCATGTTTTAGTCATTGGAAACATGTCCACAAGATGGTTTGAAAGGCTCTATGCAGGAAGAAGTGTGTGCACTAGGAATCGTGTTACAGCCGACGACAACAACAACAACATTCAATTATAGTATTGGTAAGGAGGATCACCAGTGTTTCAATTGTTAATTATATATCAATACGGATCAAATTTTGGTAGAATGATTAATTTCACATAAGGGATATCAACTTGTCCAGAAAATAGTTTCACTTGGTTGTATGAAAATATTGCCCTCACTAGTTAATCTTTGACTACACGCACCTGTTAATATTTAATAAGTACATGCGTGGTGAATATTGTGCACCAAGAGAATGCCACGAAATCACTTAGCGTACATATTTTATCTTAGTAAACACATTAAATCAACTGTTCTACAAGCAGAATAGATAAGACTATTTTTTATCGTGATCATTTTCCTCTATAAATTCTTCTTCGAAAGTATCTGCGTGTCATTCAACTTCTTGTGTCATAACGTCATAGATTTCCTCTTCAGTAAGTCGCTTCGGATTTTTAGCTCGTCTACAAACCCCGAAAACACAGAACCATACGAGACATGGAGATAGTTTCTAATTCTGTTAAAATATGATTTATGCTAATAAAAAATATGGCTGAGTGAAATAACTGAATCAATATTATACTAATATTTGTTCACCATACCACCTCAATGTTTATTCCTGTGATTCAGCACAAATGATTCCGGCAACAATGACACAGTGGCGATTCCTCTAAGTAGGACGTGAGGATCATCCTACAGTCAGCTCTCAACTGTAACTGTTTAAAAAATTAAATTGACTGTTTTGTAAAATAGTCTTTGGGGCTACCTTGCGCGCCCTCTCGATAAGCTCTGTCTCACTGTCACTACTTTTAACTAGTTCTACATTTCACTCCTAGATGGGTGAAGTGTGACCTTCACCTCCCGGAGTAGAAAGCTGAGGAAGGAAGCCTTGCATCCTCAAAGCATGTGTTTATAGCTTTAGAAATGAATGAGAGCCCTTGAGGGGAAACGGGCAGGTTTGGTCTGTTTAATGGCGCTCTGAGGATGTCGATTGAGATCCTCAAGTCTTGTTATTGGTTGAATTGAAACCAACACTACAGGCTTATTGGTTATGATTTCACGCAGTCAGAATGGATAGTCTGTTTTCAGCGTGTGCACATCTTTGGAGTGGTATTCGATTGTATTGCAATGTGTAATGTGTTCATAATAGTATTCACACTGAACAATTATTATTAGACCGAGTCTAGTATCTCAAATTGGTCCAGCTATAATAATTATCTTAAGTTAAGCTTATCATATTAAGTCCTACACATTATAAAAATTAGTACGTCTGGTGTACTTTATACTTTATACTCCAGCGCGTGTACTTAAATCTTAAAATGTGTGAATTTGTATTAAGCCTTTCTCCACTGAAGTGTGCTACTTATGTTCCAGGTGAAGAGTGAGCAGTATTGGCCCAATCTTGGCAAGCAGGTGACCCAGGGAGAGGTCAAGGTGATGACTCTCTCAAACCAGGTGTTTGCTGACTTCACCATTCGTCGCATGAGAGTCTCCTGCAACACTGTACAGAGAGAGGTGTGTGAATACCATTTCTATTTAGGAACATAGCGATTAATTTTGGATCCATATTATGAGGGTTTTAACTAAACAGTCCTCCTAGTCAATACAGTTCAACCCCTGTTATCCGTCACCCTTGGGACTGAGGGTATGGTCGGAATGCAAAGAAGGTCAGATTATCAGAAAGTACAGAAAAATACGGGTTTACATTGAAATAAACAATCTCTGAAATGAGGATATCGGAGTGTTGTTGTTGTTGTTTGAGTCTTCAGTTTTTCGACTGGTTTGATGCAGCACTCCATGGCTCCCTGTCCTGAGCTAATCGTTTCATCTCTACATAGCTACCACACCTTACATCCGAGGCAGTCTGTTTAACATATTCTAACCTTGGTCAACCCCTACAGTTCTTGTCCTCAACCCTTCCTTCCATAACTAAGCTTGCTATTCCTGGGTATCTTAGTATGTGTCCTACCATCCTATCTCTTCTCTTCATTAGCAGTTGCCAGAAACATCTCTCCTCTCCCACTCGTCTTAATATCTCTTCGTTTGTAACCCTCTCTACCCATCTGATCTTCATCAATCTCCTGTAACACCACATTTCAAGCGCTTCAATTCTCCTCTTTTCTGCTGCCCCAATAGTCCAAGTTTCACTTCCATAGAGCGCGACGCTCCAGACAAAGGCTTTTAAAAATGACTTCTTAATACCTAAATCTATATTCGATGTCAACAGATTCCTTTTTTGTAGAAATGCTTTCCTCTCCTGAGCCAACCTACCTTTATTATATCCTCTTTGCTTCGTCCATCACTGGTTATTTTGCTTCCTAAGTAACGGAAGTCTCCTACTTCCTTCAGCTTTTCACCGGTCAATTTGATCTCCATAGAGGTTTCTGATTTATTTCTTGGTAGAATCAAATCCTCAATGCGTTGTCAAGCAGTTTAAGTTCAGGCTTTTTCAATGTTTTGTATTCTTAAGAGCGTTTTCACCATCTATCGTCACTGTACATGATTCAATGTCTTTCCGGTTTTCTTCTCCAATCTTTTATTGTTGTAACGCCTACATCGAGTTCCTTGGCAATATTTAGAGTGATTCCCCTTTGTCCAGTCTCCGTAGCACTGCTAATTTTTCATTTAATGAAAGAGTAACGTGTTTACGTTTCACTCCTGACATGTTGAAAAAACAAGAGAAAACTGTACAGTACTGTAACGAACACAGAAGAACAATGTCGTAAAACCAACGAGCAGTAAGCACTATAAACTTCACAGTGCAGTACGTACTGTACAAAACATGGACGACAGAAACGATACGAGAAATGGCGGAGCACTGAAATCGACAAGCGATAACAAGTACCTGTAAACAACAATGGTGCGACGGGTAGTGAGTTACCACTACAAGTCGGGGTAAGTTCGGCTCGAGCACGGTCGGATCAACCGGAGCGGCGGACCAGCCGAGGGCGGACGAGAGAGGGTCTACTGTACCTTTCCTTTTATGATTTCATTACATTAGAGCACAACTCACGGCCCTCAAAGTCAGTTTATGGGGCCCGCGGATAAATATTTGTTACTATTGAAAACGTGAATATATATATATATATTGTGAATGATGAGGTCCCAGTTGAAATAGGAAAATTATAAAAATATTTTGTTAAAAATAAATTAAAAAGTACACAATTATTGGACAGATTTTAAGTTTTGCATATACTTTTATAGGAAACCTCCGTTGCTCAGGCGGCAGCACGCCGGCCTCTCACCGCTGGGTCCGTGGTTCAAATCCCGGTCACTCCATGTGAGATTTGTGCTGGACAAAACGGAGGCAGATAGGTTTTACTCCGGGTATTCCGGTTTTCCCTGTCAAAATTTCATTCCAGCAACACTCTCCACTATCATTTCATTTCATCGGCCATTCATTTAATCATTGCCCTAGAGGAGTGTGTCAGGCCTCGGCAGCCGGCACAGTTCATATCCTCGCCGCTAGATGGGGGCTTCATTCATCCCATTCCTGACCCGGTCGGAGACTGGAAGCAGGCTGTGGATTTAAAAAAAAAAAATTGATAACTTAATAATGCAATTTGCCGAAAAACTTAAAAAATGAATTCAAACCATTTAACACATTGAAACACATTTTTTGTCTGCAGGTAAAATCGTAGGTTATTCAGATAATAGTAAAATTGGAGAAAAATTTAAAGTGGGAGTTAAGTTTCAAGGAGAAATAATTTCAACTCTGAGATTTGCTGATGACATCGTCATCTTGGCCGACACACCAGAGGATTTGAATGAGTTTTTGAATGGTATGGATTCTGTCTTGAGGAAAGAATTCATGATGAAAATTAATAAATGTAAAACAAAAATATTGGAATGCAGCCAAAATAAATCAGAAACCTCTATGGAGATCAAATTGGCAGGCGAAAAACTAAAGAAAGTGGGAGATTTCTGTTACTTAGGAAGCAAAATAACCAGTGATGGACTAAGCAAAGAGGATATAAAAAGTTGGTTGGCTCAGGCAAGGAAAGCATTTCTACAAAAAAGGAATCTGTTGACATCGAATATAGATTAGGTATTAGGAAGTAATTTTTGTAAGCCTTTGTCTGGAGAGTGGCGCTCTATGGAAGTGAAACTTGGACTATTGGTGCAGCAGAAAAGAGGAGAATTGAAGCATTTTTTAAATGTGGTGTTACAGGAGAATGATGAAGATCAGATGGGAAGATAGGGTTACAAACGAAGAGGTATTAAGACTAGTGGGAGAGGAGAGATGTTTCTGGCGACTGCTAATGAAGAGAAGAGATAGGTTGGTAGACACATACTAAGACACCCAGGAATAGCAAGCTTAGTTATGGAAGGAAGGACCGAGGACAAGCACTGTAGGGGTTGACCAAGGTTAGAATATGTTAAACAGATTGCCTCGTATGTAGGGTGTGGTAGCTATGTAGAGATGAAACGATTAGCTCGGGACAGGGAGTCATGGAGAGCTGCATTAAACCAGTCAAAAGACTGAAGACTCAAACAACAACAGCAGTAAAATTGGCTTTAGCGGTAGGGTTTGGCAAGTGCCTATGTGGAAAGGTAACTTGCGGCCCGCCACTTATTATGTAAATGTAAACTTGGCCCCCCCCCCAACTATAAAAAAGGTTGTGCACCCCTGGACTAGACCTTCCATGGATACTATTGCATTACAATTGGGTACAATCGTGTTGACTGACAGAAAAACATCAAATTCGTTTTAGGTAATATAATAAATAACCCCTGGCATATTCGGGTGACACGAGGTCAGCACGTCGGGTCCCTTCGGCCGTTAATCTTGGTTTTCGTGACCGGGACTCTGCCACACTGTCAGACAGCTACTCAATTGTCCCCACGAGGCTGAGTGCACCCCGTTCCAGCCCTCACGTCAGTTACTAAAATTCCTGACGGAGCCGGGAATCAAACCCGGGGTCTCCGGGTGAGAGTTCTACCCCAACAACACGGGGCCAGCGTTTAGGTGATATGGATTTGGGAATTTACGTACATTGTAAATGAAAGTAAGCCTAAGAAAGAGATTAATGAAATATTTTGTTTGGAGTGTAGCAATGTATGGAGCCGAAACTTGGACGCTTAGGAAAGAAGACGAGAGAAGAATAGAGGCTCTCGAAATGTGGCTGTGGAGAAGAATGGAGGGAATAAGTTGGAAGGACAAAGTGAGAAATGAGGAAGTATTAAAGAAAGTAGGAGAAGAATGATGCAAAAGAAGACGAGGAAAAGAAAAATGAATTGGATTGGTCACTGCAAAAGAGGAGATGGTTTGGTGAAAAGTGCATTAGAAGGGACAGTCCAAGGGAATATCCGAAGAGGAAGAAGAAGGTTTCAGATGCTGGATACCATCAAGATTGATAAATCGTATGAGCTGATGAAACGTGCTGCTGAAGACCGGATAAGGTGGAGAGACCGACTATGAGGAATCCTGCCATCAGGCCGATAAACTAGGGCTAGGATTTTTCTATTTAAATACATATTTTAAGCAATTTTCTATAAATACATAAATACCTGTTTTCACTCATTAGCACATAATATGCTAGATCATTCAGTTTATTGCATTTTTTTTCTGTGTTACTTCAACGGGGAAGATCCTGTGAGCTATCTAATCTTCATGCAGAGCGTATGTCAGCTTGCAACTGTGTTATTCTTAACTTGTCGCCCCGTGCCACTCACTGTGGAAGCCGGGGATTTCCTTGTCCATAGCCATATTGCACCACTTGCAGACCTCGCATAGCTACTTGGAACCAGTGTCACTCACATACAGTTCATTTCAGTGTAAGGCAGTTCTACGATGCCTAAATTAAAAACAACTACAAGATATCGTCTGTTGCAGAATTTAAGGATAATTTTACTGCTGTTGGGGGCGTTCTGTTCTGCCAACCCTGTGGAAATGCAATCAGGGCTGAACAGTGATCTCAAGTTACACAATACCTCAAGGGCAAGAAACTTATAGCCGCAGTTTTGCGCCTTCAGAATAAGTGTTTCGCGATAATCGTCGGTCATTTGTAATGGACAACCTGAAGATGTATCTCGTTGTGAATTGTAATGCTTCAGCAGTCAGTGAGACATAGAATAAATTGCATTCATGGGTACTGCATGTCCTGTGGTTCGGATTCCACGTAAAAAGGAGGTCCCGTGGCTCATGATCTCGAGATTAACGGTCACGTTAAACTACAAGCATCAATCATATTGTTTATAATCAAATTAATGAACTAAATTATAATTACATATTTTTACTTTTGTTGTCAGGTATTTCAGGTATTTTTAATACATAAAAAATAAATATTTTCCCGATTTTTAGCACCCAAAAATCCGAGCCCTAGTAATAACATCATATAGCCTCGGGTACCGAGTGCAAGCTTACAGACATAAAACACATCCGCCCGCATAGGGTTAAGTTACAACGCCTTTACGAGAGGCTAAGGAAGAGAGAGTATATTCTCTCGAAACATGTACCTCTAATGTAATAAAAACATAAAAAAGAACGGTATTGACAAGGCAAACTGATTAGTTAAAACCCACAGAATATCTATTTCTATACCTCCATGTGTAACACGTAGAGGGCAAATTAAATTCTGCATTTTAAGGATCATAAGACGCAGACGGATAATTTAATTAATATTTAAGGAAAAACATAATTTCACTGCATTTTCAGACAAAATTGTTCATAAATATTTAAAAATCAAAAACATTTATCATTATAGGAAAATGTGAGAAAATTGTTGTATTAATAGATAATTAATTAAAACGCTCCGCTAATCAAAATCAATGGTGTCGATCTACCAAAGACAATGTCATTCAAGTACCTTGGCTCAACTATTGCTGCTGATGAAACCTTAAGGCTTGAGATTGCTCACCGTGTGAGCAGCACATGGCTTAAATGGCGGACAATGACTGGTGTTCTCTGTGATAAGAAGATTCCAGACCGCCTCAAGTCGAAAATATTTCGGTCCGTAGTGCGACCAGTCGCCTATATGGCGCAGAATGCTTGCCCACTACAAAGGAAGAAGAACGAAGACTTGCTATCATGGACACTAAGTTGCTTCGGTGGATATCTGGTCTGACACTTCATGATCATGCCACCAATGATGACATCCGTAGGCGATATGGAGTATCACCAGTCATTGAGAAGATGAGGAAAAGCCGTCTGCGCTGGTATGCTCATGCACTTCGAGCGGACAAAACAACAGTTGCAAGCACTGGATTGACTTTGCTTGTAGATACGAAGCGACCAGTTGGACGTCCTAGATAGCGATGGCTTGACACACTATATGAAGACCTCAAAATTGCTGGATTCCATCCCGATATGGCCTACGATCGTATAAAATGGCAACAGAGAGCCAGAATAGTAGACCCTGCCCATGTGCGGGACAAATGCTAGGAAGAAGAAGAAGAATTAATAAAAATTCTATTCAAATTAGTACATGTTTCGATCCAACAATGGAACCTTCTTCAACAAATTAGAATTAAACCTTAAGAAACTAAGGATGAAATGAGGAAAATGGAAAACAATGAATAAGAACGATGAAAATGTAAATTAAAGAATTTACAACAATAAATATTTAAAATATAGTGTTTTGAAAATGATATTCAAATATTTAGAACCTTTATTTAACCAAATTATTTGTAAGGATATCCATTTTATTTTACTTCAAATGATTTTATTATTTTACATCTTACACGAGTACTTGTTGAAGTACTTAAAAGTTAGGCGGAGAACAGTGGAAGAGTGTGCAGAGCTTGAAGTATCTGGGAAGTGTCATTGAAGAAAATGGAGGAAATGCCTTGGAATTAGATGAAAGAGGAAGGTGTGCTGATGGATTCTTCAAGAGTGTTAGAGGCCTGATATGGAGCAAGGATGTGCCACAGAAATGTAAAGGGATCATATACAAGACATACTTTGTGCCGATCGTAACGTATGGATCAGAAACTTGGGTGATGGGGGAGAGAGATCAAAGCAGAATACAAGCAGTGGAAATGAAGTTTCAGAGGAGTCGTATAGGTGTAACTAGAATGGACAGAGTCAGAGAAATATTAAAGGAAGAACCCCTACAGGATAGGATTGAAAAATCAAGGCTACAGTGGTATGGTCAAGTGAAAAGAATGGGAGAAGAGAGAATACCATGGAAAATATTGGAGATGGAGTGGAAGAAAAAGAGACCTAGAGGAAGATCAAGGGATAGGTGGATAAAGGGGGTGAAGAAAAGTGTCGAGAGAAAAGAAGTTAATTGGACAACAGTGACAGAAGAGAAGTGGTGGATGGACAGAAAACGATGGAGGGGCTTGTGCTCCAAGCAGACCCAACCTTGTGGTTGGAAACTGCTCTAGATGATGATGATGATGACAAGAATACTTATCCATTAGATTTTTAAATATTTATTGTTGTTAAATGCCGGCCCCGTGGTGTTGGGGTAGCACGCCTGCCTCTCACCCGGAGGCCCCAGGTTCGATCCCCGGCTCCGTCAGGAATTTTAAAACTGACGTGAGGGTTGGAACGGGGTGCACTCAGCCTCGTGAGGACAATTGAGTAGCTGTCCGACAGTGAGACAGCGCCCCGATCACGAATACCAAGATTAACGGCCGAGGGGATCAGACGCGCTGATCACGCGTCACCCCAATATCTGCAGGCCAAATGGCTGGGCAGCGGTCGCCTGGTCGGCCTTAGCCCGTCATGGGCTGGATATTGCCAGGGATTGACTTTTGACTTTTATTGTTGTTAAATGTTTTAGTTTATATTTTCATCGTTCCTATATGTCCTTTTTAATACACCGTAATTTATTGATCAATGGCATTCCTCTGTACTCCAACATATATTGTATTTCAGGTGCGGCACTTACACTTCACATCCTGGCCGGACCATGGCGTCCCTCTGTACGCGCAGTCCGTGGCGCTCTACCTCAAACAGCTGTCGTTAGCCCCACAAGGAGATGGACCAATCCTAGTCCACTGCAGGCAAGTACAGGGTGATTCAACATGGTGTTGTAAACACTGGCTTTGGTTTCCAATGCATTCTTCTTCAAGTGCCATGTTCGGTCCCCCGAACGTTGGCGATCACCATGGCAAAGGCGTCTCTACCTTGACACAAGCGGCTTCGGTGGCCTAGTTGGTAGCATGCTGACCTTCTATCCCCAAGATCACGGGCTCAAACCCGGCCGAAGTCGTCGGATTTTTTAAGAGCGTTAAAAATCCCTCAGTATGCCTTCCTTTGATGCCTTCTCCGATGGATGCCCAGCAGTGTTTGTCCTTCGGCAGCCAAGAAAAGAATAACAGTACGTTGATCCAGTTTGGACACATTTGGCAATAACGTCGCCATAGTTCCCATTGCCGCATTTAACGCACGCACATTGGCAAGACATGACTGTCACACTGTCTTGCCTACATGTCTTTTCTGCTTATATACCCTTGTGTAAAGGTGGCTGGCTTATGTCATTGATTTATGGCATGTAAAAGAACATTCCACTAACTATAATTTGTGTGAAGCTAAATTTGTGGGTTGGATTTGATTAATGCTCTATCAACTTCCAACGATTGCCGCCGTGTGCCGGTTGCAGTGGCATCTAGTAGCGAAGTTCGCGGCTAGGTGTTGTTGATGGTAGCATTTGGTAGCTAAAGTAGGAACTACTTGAAATTGATTGTCTGCAGTCCTTACCTGAATTACAGATAACACACACTAATACAGCCATCACAATTAACACCAGTTATCAGACAGATTTTACACTTGACCCAAGTACACGGGGTTACATGACCCAAACTGAGTAACCAACCACATGCCAGAACAACTATTTTCCCTTGCAATATTAGTTGAAGCAACTGGTATTTTTGGCTTCTAAGTACTGTATATCACATAAATAGGCAGTCTTCCGGCACTTAATTGCAGACAAAAGTTGACGATCACGGTTTGCTCAATTCTTAGGACATCTTTGTTCGTAACTTTATCGGTTCAGGGAATTTTTAGCATTCCTTAATGGATCCACATTTTGAATTGCTCTGGTTTCTTCATGTTGCTAGCTTTCAAAGTCCAAGAGACTCCATACCATGTAAAAGTGTCGACCAGACGTAAGTTCTAGCCATTCTATGATGGAGTTTCAAATATTTCTATAGACACTGCGTGCTATTTCTAATCTGCATCAATTGTTTCTGTTCCCTGGGTTGATTTACCTGCTTGTACCATTCAGTCATTGAATGCTCTTGACCTATTTCATTATCCAAGCTATAAATCGGTAAATATTTCCATTGCAGTGCTGGTGTGGGACGGACTGGTACTATCATCCTTGCAGACATCAATCTGCGCATGGCCGCTGCAGAAAGTGCCGTAGACGTACTGCAATATCTACAGAAGATCCGACGACAGCGACCCAATCTGGTAGACAATGTGGTAAGTCGGACATGGCTATAGATTGATCTAATGGGAGTGCTCAAGATATCTGTGATCATGGTTTGCAGTACCAATGCACTTTAGGAGCCAGGGTTGGAGACTAATATTGGTCATTAACAAATTAACAATGAAATTTGATAAAATGATCCGGTTAACTCAAAACAGTTGCCAGTGTTTCGCCCCAGTGTACCAATGGGCTCTTCAGTTGGATATGGTACACCTCTCCCAGACGCGTGGCTAGTACATACCGAGAAGGCCGCTGCAAGGCACAAAATGTAGCCACGAGCAACGCCAATGTACTACGGAAGTCAAAACTTACTTTCAAAGTTAGCTTACCTTGCTAATCCATATTGGAAATATCTGTACATTATCAAATTTCATTGTGAATTTGTTAATGTACATAGCTCAATTGGACATTTAACATCCTGTTTCCCTCGGGTACAGATATTTCCTATAATATTAGTCATTTCAAATGCATAGAAATGAACTAGTTTCGGAATCACATTTACCCCATGGCATAGCCGGCGTGTGAATAGCTCGTCACAACCATGACAGGGCCGATAACCTAGATGTTAGGCCTCTTAAAACAACAATTATCATCATCATCAACAACCAAGACAGGGACCTACAGCAAGTCCAGAGATTGGAGGTTCGAATCCCAGTGTTGACAGTGGCCATCCTGAGTGTGGTTTCTCCCCCGAGTTTTCTGCACTCCCTCCAGGAAAAAGTCAGGATAGTATCTTGTTTTAAGTTCTGGGGCACCTACTCAAATCACTTACCTTAACAATTACAGCTACCCTCATTCGTCGTCGGCTTTAACTCTTTTCCAAGGATAGAGCTTCTTCCAAAACAGTCTAATATAATCATAAGGTTGAGGTCTGTGGGCATGTTTGCGGTGACTGAACAGCCCAATGTGGGCATGAAACAAGCGTCCACACAGATCACACAGAACTGTTGGTGTAGGGCGTGGCTGTGCTGCACGGTGCTTTCGTGCCTGTCGCTTGGCCTTAACAAGTCTACGATGTTCTTCTTCAAACATTTTGACAGCAGCCGGGATGCTCTGGCGCCAAGTTGAATGGTCTTTAGCAAGCTGGTCCCAGGTTTGTGGATTGAGACCTGTCAACTTCATATTCTGTTTAAATTGGTCCTTGTAATATCTCTTAGGGCCTCCTTGAGGTCTGGTGCCGGAGCTGAGTTCACCATTCAGAACCTGGCTCGTATCATCCATCCGATGGACATGTCTCCAATCCATCTAAGTTGATGACTAATGAAGGATGATGCTATACTATTAGCATGCGCTTTCTCAAGAACATCAAGGTTGGTGATGTGGTCTTCCCACTTTATCTTAAGGATGGATCGAAGTTTCTGTTCATGGAAGCGCTCAAGCTTTCGGAAGTCATGTCTATAAAGGGTCCAGGTTTCACAGCCATACAACAATGTTGAGATGACAACAGCTTGGTACACCATGAGCTTCATCTTCACAGTCAGATCTTTATTCAAGACGATCCGGTGCGATAGTCACCCAAAATCGCATGGGCAGCATCGATTCTCTTCTCAACATCCTGCCAACAATTACCGTGTACCCACATTACGGCATTCATATAAGGCGTGATCACAAAGTTTCTGTTTGATGGCCGTACAGTCCAGAATAAGTTTGCCAATCAAGCAAAATCGTCATGAGCATTTAGGCACTCATCCCACCGACACTTCAGTTTGAAGATCCTCGTGTGGTAAAACACCGTGTCCTGCTGCGTGAAGAAGTCCGTAACCGCCTGCTGCACATCCTCGTCCAACAGGAATTGAAGACCCTTCAAGGCCTATTTCAAGGGACCAATGCCGTGATAATCACATGGGGAGAGATCAGGACTATAGGGCGGCTGCTTGAGTGCCTGCAACTTCAATTGGTGTACCTTCTGCGATACGACCTTAGTGATATGAGGATGTGAGTTATCATGAAGCAGCAGCACCCTTTGTCGCAGTTTTCCCGGACGTTTCACCTTAATTGCATGCCATAATTTCTCCAGTGTTGTGCAGTAAAGGATGAGGCTGGCCTCCTAGATCGACTGGTGTCTTTTGTCGAAACGCGGCCAGCACGGAACTTGGCGTGCCATTCCACAACGGTGGTTTCTGGCAGATATGCTGCTCCCTATATTCGTCATTCTCCGATGGATGCCCACCAGTGTTTGTCATTCGTCAGCCAAGAAAAGAATAACAGTACATTAATCCTGTTTGGACACATTTGGTAATAACGTCGCCATAGTTAAAATTGGCGAAGAAATGACATAAGAAATAGGACTGGGGAAAGGAGTGAGAAAAGGATGTTGTTTATCACCTATTCTATTTAATATATTTTTAGAAGAAATTATTAAAGAATGTTTTGATGCAAAAATAGGTGTATCTTTAGGAGGTAAAAGGTTTGAGTGTATTTGTTTTGCAGATGATATGGTGGTTATGGGTGAGAGTGAAAGGCAAGCAACACAAATGTTCAAAGACCTAGATAAAATTTGTAAAATATATGGGATGAAAATAACTGGGAAAAGAACAAAATGTATGGTCATAGGTGGAAAAGGTGAAAAAATGACAATAAAATTAGAAGATGTAATTGAACAAGTAGACAGTTTTACAGGGCTATTACAAATGATTGAAGCGATTTCATAAATTCACTGTAGCTCCATTCATTGACATATGGTCACGACTCACTACAGATACGTAGATAAACTCATAAAGTTTTGTTTGGCTGAAGCCGCACTTCAGGTTTCTGCCGCCAGAGCGCTCGAGAGCGCAGTGAGACAAAATGGCGACAGGAGCCGAGAAAGCGTTGGTCGTGCTTGAAATGCACTCACATCAGTCAGTCATAACAGTGCAACGACACTTCAGGACGAAGTTCAACAAAGATCCACCAACTGCTAACTCCATTCGGCGATGGTATGCGCAGTTTAAAGCTTCTGGATGCCTCTGTAAGGGGAAATCAACGGGTCGGCCTGCAGTGAGCGAAGAAACGGTTGACCGCGTGCGGGCAAGTTTCACGCGTAGCCCGCGGAAGTCGACGAATAAAGCAAGCAGGGAGCTAAACGTACCACAGCCGACGGTTTGGAAAATCTTACGGAAAAGGCTAAAGCAGAAGCCTTACCGTTTACAATTGCTACAAGCCCTGACACCCGATGACAAAGTCAAACGCTTTGAATTTTCGGCGCGGTTGCAACAGCTCATGGAAGAGGATGCGTTCTGTGCGAAACTTGTTTTCAGTGATGAAGCAACATTTTTTCTTAATGGTGAAGTGAACAGACACAATGTGCGAATCTGGGCGGTAGAGAATCCTCACGCATTCGTGCAGCACATTCGCAATTCACCAAAAGTTAACGTGTTTTGTGCAATCTCACGGTTTAAAGTTTACGGCCCCTTTTTCTTCTGCGAAAAAAACGTTACAGGACACGTGTATCTGGACATGCTGGAAAATTGGCTCATGCCACAACTGGAGACCGACAGCGCCGACTTCATCTTTCAACAGGATGGTGCTCCACCGCACTTCCATAATGATGTTCGGCATTTTTTAAACAGGAGATTGGAAAACTGATGGATCTGTCGTGGTGGAGATCATGATCAGCAATTCATGTCATGGCCTCCACGCTCTCCCGACTTAACCCCATGCGATTTCTTTCTGTGGGGTTATGTGAAAGATTCAGTGTTTAAACCTCCTCTACCAAGAAACGTGCCAGAACTGCGAGCTCGCATCAACGATGCTTTCGAAGTCATTGATGGGGACATGCTGCGCCGAGTGTGGGAGGAACTTGATTATCGGCTTGATGTCTGCCGAATCACTAAAGGGGCACATATCAAACATTTGTGAATGCCTAAAAAAAAACTTTTTGAGTTTTTGTATGTGTGTGCAAAGCATTGTTAAAATATCTCAAATAATAAAGTTATTGTAGAGCTGTGAAATCGCTTCAATCATTTGTAATAACCCTGTAAATACCTAGGAAGTTGGGTTACTCAAGAAATGATATGCACTAAAGAAATACAAACAAGGATTACAATAGCAAAAGAAGCCTTCAGTAAGACAAGAAAATTATTTTGTGGAGCCATGAAAGTTAGCCTTGTAGCAGTTTTGCTAGCCCACACGTTGAGCGACAAGTGTAGCGTTAATTAATGCCCCGTGTTGGTAGCGACAAATGTAACGGTTTGGCTGCCCCTCACTGTTGGGTGATAAATGTAACTGTTTACCTTTGCCTAAGCTATGTTGTTTTAATGGGCGCCAAGACCTCAACGCAATGCTGAAATCTAAATTTGTATTTAACAACGTCTAGCTCTGGTAGAACACCATCAAGAATCTATTCACTCAGATCGTGGTATGATTTGATCATTAACCCAACAAACAATTGTATCAGGAGAAGGAATTGGTCTTTATCTAATGCTACCTACTGAAAGCAAAGATTGCATTGTAAAAGAATTGAATTTATTATATAAAACAAGTATAGCAAAATTAATAATAATAATAAGTTTAAAATTTAAATTGGAGCGTTGCGATTTTAATATTACCGATAGAAAATTACGTGAAAACGGAGTCTGATAAATTATTGATTTTACTCTTATTCCCAAGTTATGAAGTTACTGAAATATGAAATATAAAACAAAGAGAAATGAGAGATTGCGTATTTCTGCGTCATTCGCGCTTACCACTGGAAATTGCCAAAGCATTTCCCTCGTACTGGATGATGCTGTGTGCTTCCCACAGTCTCCTGGACGTCGTCATCACCGTCGATATTTGATGATATACTTGTAGATTTGGTGACTTATGGTCCTAACAACGGAGCCATACCCTCGTACAACCAAACTGGTTAAGTTTTAAACAGATAGTTCTCCACTCCACGGAACATTGGAGCGACACACACTTGCAACCGAACTAGTCAAGTCTTTCACAGATTGTTCCCGTTCCAGGGAACATCGGAGCGACTCCCGCGTGCAAACATACTCGGCAAGTTCTACACAGATTGTCCTCGTTCCACGGCGCACCGAACGATATATGCCCCTCTCGGCTCCCCACCTCGGTACCGACTTCCAGCTTACGTGGTGTCCACTGATTGGCTCCTCCCCACGCTCTATTTCCTCTTCTCTGGCTCATTACACACGGCGCGCGGATGATGAAGTCGATTTCCGTTCTAACTATCCGCCTTTCCTTGACGCTGCAACCCCGCTTGCGTAATACTTCTTGACAAGAATCAGCCCGTATCTGAATTTCCAGTGAGTCATGTCTCTCATAATATCCTAACTGACGAAACTCCGTAAAATTCCGTAATCACATAATTTTCTATGATATTGTCGTTCGTAATAATTTGCTTGATAGCGTTTTCTAAGACATAATAAACCTATCTGTATGCTTATAATTTTTATAAAATGCTCCGAAAATACCTTAATAATAATTATAATAAATTAATAATAATAATAATAAATTAACATGAAAAATTCTCTTGGCTGAACAATTTGCCGCGTAAATAAATATAGAATGGCTTCCTACTGACTTATGCCAGTGGCATAAAAACCCCTCGAAAAACACGTTACAGCCTAAGGAAGAGATTAGTGAAATGTTTTGTTTGGAGTGTAGCAATGTCATCATCATCATCATCATCTTGTACAGTTTCCAGCCCCAGGCTGGGTCTGTTTGGAACATAAGCCTCGCCACTTAGTCCTTTCTTCCCACCACTTATCCGCTGTCACTCTGGTCCAGTCCTCGCCTCTCTTCTTGACACATTCCTCCACTCCTTTCAGCCATCTATCTCTTGGTCTTCCCCTTGGTCGTTTCTTCTGCATCTGCATCTCATGTATCCTCTTGGGAATCCTCTTCTCATCCATTCTCTTTAAGTGTCCATACCACCTCAGCCTTGATGTCTCAATCCTACCTTGCAAGGGCTCCTCTTTCACCATTTCCCTGACCTTCACATTCCTCAACCTGTCTCTTCTTGTTACTCCGATCCTACTTCGCAGGAACTTCATTTCACCTGCCTGTATTCTGCTTATGTCTCTTTTCTTCATTGTCCACGTTTCTGAAGCATAGGTCAGTATCGGGATATAGTAGCTTCTGTATAACACTTCCTTGCTTTTTCTGTGGGACATCTTTATTCCACACTAAGCTCCTAATGCTTCTCAGAAATGCTTCTGCCTGTCTGCCACATTCCGTAATCTCTTTGTCATTTCTCCCATTTTCCTCCACTATACTTCCCAAGTACTTGAGACTTTCCACCTTCTTCAGCTGTCCACCTCCAAGTGTTATCCCACTCATTGGTCTGTCCTTTCTCCTGGTCGTTAACAGGATCTCACATTTACTGATGTTGAACTTCCATCCGTACTCTCCCACTGTTTCTTCCCAAGCCTTCAGTTGCTCCTGAATTTCCTCCTCCTTGTTTCCCCAGACCATGAGATCATCTGCAAACACCATTGCTTTCATCTTATCTTCTCCTATCTTTCCTGCTATCCGTGTCATTACCTCGTCCATAACCACAATAAAGAGAAGGGGTGACAGCGCACTACCCTGTTTCAGGCCACTCATTTGTCTGAACCAGTCTGTACTTTCCCCTCCAACCTTCACACAACTCACACTTCCACAATACATTTCCTTCACTCTGCCTACAGTCCCTTTTTCCACTCCCATGTTTTCCATTGCTTTCCAAACCTTCTCCCTACACACACTATCATAGGCCCTCTCGATGTCCAGGAAGGCCATCAACAGATCCTCTCCAAACTCGTAGCAATGTATGGAGCGGAAACTGTGATGCTTAGGAAAAAAGACGAGAGAAGAACAGAGGCTTTTGAAATGTGGCTGTGGAGTAGAATGGAGACAATAAGTTGGAAGGACAAAGTGAGAAATGAGGAAGTATTAAAGAAAGTAGGAGAAGAAAGAATGATGCAAAAGGAGACGAGGAAAAGAAAAATGAATTGGATTGGACACTGCATAAGAGGAGAAGGTTTGGTGAAAAGTGCATTAGAAGTGACAGTCCAAGGGAAAATCCGAAGAGGAAGAAGGTTTCAGATGCTGGATTCCATCAAGATTCATAAATCGTATGAGCTGATGAAACGTGCTGCTGAAGACCGGATGAGGTGGAGAGACCGACCATGAGGAAACCTGCCATCAGGCCGATAAACTGACGATGATGATGATGATAGTTCACATTGCCACATTTAACGCACGCACATCGGCAAGACACGACTGCGACAATAATCTCATGCTTACGTGTCCTTGGTGCTTATATACCCTTGTGTTTAGTAGTTCATCAACATAAAATGTATTGCAAAGCCAACTCCATACAAGCCATGGAGCCCTTGGGAAGGTAGAGGCTTCCACTCTTTGTGAGTTGTCAGCTACATGCCAGGCCACCTGTGCTCCCTTTGGTGTAGGCTGAGTGAAACCCAAGGCTATTTGAGTTTCCGAAGGTGGTAGGCTTGTTTCTAAAATCCACTCTCTGGGTGGGGATCAAACCCTCTCCCTTTCAGTCAGAAGCTCAGCACCTCTACCGACTGTGCTACGCATCCCCCTAAAAAGTATACCATGGAAGATATTTGAATTAACCCTTCCAGTGCTCTTGCAATATTTGCACTTCTCCTTGAATGATAACTTTTGTCAGTGAAAATGTTTAAAACATGCTTATATTTTTCACTTGTTATTATTGTTCAGAAAAATACTAGGTCCCCAAAAGAAAAAGAAAATTGGTAGTTGAAGAGGAGAAATGAAGACCTTTAACGCCATATAGAAGAAATTACAGTTTCATGTAAAAAGAGAAGACTAAAATTTTATGGTCATCTTTACAGGAAGAACAGTAATCGGCTCTCGAAGAAAATTTTTGATTACATCTCTAAATTAAAAAACACTACAGGATGGCTGGAGGAGATACGATGGGAACTGCAACAACTGAAGATCACGGAAGCTATCATCTCGGACAGGGAGGAATTTCGGCGACGGGTCCATTCGGCAGATGTTACACGTTTCAAAGTCCAACGACGGCCTACGAGGGTGATGTCAGTGGGATAATGGCAAACGATTAGCTGCCGAATGAACAAGTTCTGGGAAGAAAAGAAAAGAAAAAATAATGTACCATTGTCTTAGATTCTAAGCGGTCTATAATTTGCCAAATTCTGTATATATATATATTATTCAGAAACACACTTTAAAAGGGGAAGAAAAGTCAAAAGCAGGAATCATTTCAGGGAAACTGTGGCATTTGCACTCCCCAAAATCAGTCTATGAATCAGCCTCTATTGCCGTTCCATCTTGATATCTCCACTTAGTATAAAACAAAGTCCCCGATTCTTGGATGTAACAGGTAATCTCGAGAACCACTGGATGGATTTTCACCATTCTGTAAAGGATTTTTCGAGGAAGGTTTATGTACAACCACATTCATTTATGACCAAAGGAAGCCGAGTAGTAACGATTTCAGTGAATGGAATCGAAGAAAAACCTGCCGTCCTTGCGCCTTTTAAGCTTTTACGCTGGGTAAACCGTTAAAAATATCTATATACTATGGGTGTAAGAATTGCTCAGCATGAAAAGTTCTAAAAAAAAAAAGTCCGTAACAGCATATCTCTATCTTTAATTCATCGCCCACTATAAGTGTTTTTACGTTTTCATTTCTTCTAACAATCTCCATTCAGCGGAAATTTAAATTACTAGCTTCGGAGTGAGTTTACGAGCTAGCGAACGAGGATATCACCCCAGCTTTGGCCAGCATCAAACTGTCGAGTCGTGTCGAGTTAAGACTTCAGAGAAGAGTAGCCTATATGTGTTTGGAGTTTTGCTGTTCATCTTGGCTTTTCAGAATTCTGCCGTCCATGCACCTTTTAAGCTTATGCTGGGTAAACTGTTAAAGATACTGTGTGAAGCTGGGGTGGATTGCTAGTATTTATATAAAAGAAACTACCTCCGCTATACAGAGGAACATTGAAACGTGCATATGTTTTTCAGATCTAGATGATTAATACCTGTTAACCTTCCCAAAAAGCTCTCTAAGAAGTTTATACCAGTATTATGGGCAAGCACGTGTGTACACCTATGTCTTGTTAGTTAAAACACCTAGTCAATATCTATCTAATCCATGTTTATTAATTAAAACATGTTAAAATTGTGCCTGTTTCAGCATGAACAATTTCGCCTTCATTAGCGAGAAATAAATGAAAATCGCATGTTAAGTTGCAAGATTAAAATAATGCAAGTAGTAATGCTAGCATTCTCCCAAAATTATTGAAAGGTCCTTAAAAATATTTATTAAAAAGGGGATACCCATACAATATGCAATTAATTAATTATGGTGCATTCTTAAGCTACTCATCATTAGTCCAATGAATTATTTGAACATATAGAAGATTTGGTGAGTGTGATGAGAAAAAGGAGAATGTCTTTCTTTGGACATATGGAACGGATGGAGCATCATCGACTTTCATATCGAATACACTCATCAATCTCTAAAAAAAATTCCTATTGTAAATGGTCGATGCAAGTTAAAAAGGACCTAACAGAAGCTCGAATCAATCAAGATCTGGTTTGGGATAGGAACCTGTTCAGAAAGGCGGTTAAATCAACCAGTAATCTGCACCCTTCAACATCTGTGATGCCTCGCCCTCACTGCAAGTGGAAGGAAGAAAGGAGAGCTGAACATTCGTCAAGAATGAAGATCTACTGGCAGACAAGAAAACAAGCTTTACAGTGATCATATGAGTGAAGAACATCGTGGTCCATTGATGGCCGAAACGACTCAAAAAAAAAAAAAAACCCAACTCATCATTAGTCTTGTGTAGTTCGCGAACGAATTAGTTCGGAAGAGCGGGTCCGACAGACGAACTACCGAACTAGTTCCCAGATCCCTCGCTTGTTAGTTCGTTCGATCTTTTTCTGCTGACCGACTTGAAACAGCGCGAGAGCGCGGGTCTGGCGTAGATCGCCAGCTCGTCACGTCAACATTCATTGCACAATCACATGCGCTTTGTTTTGTTCAGTCAGTTCAGTTGATTGAGTGTGTCTATTGTTAGTGGCAAGATTGTCAAGTTTTGGCGCGGCGAATGTTCAATGTTGGTTTATAATAATAATAGTATAACACACTACAAGTGCTAAAACGCTAACTACCTTATATTTGTAATGTAATACAGTGGCGGTTCATAAATTGAAGTTACTGATAGTTAAACCTATTTACATGTGGGGATAATTCCACAGTTTTATTTAACTTAGTAATTTTGGACAACAGTGAAGTAACAAATAGAACTAGTAATGCAGCCTCCTTCTATGCACAAGTTAGAACACTACTGTGGGATAATAAAGTGCCCAGGAAGTGTAAACATATACTGTTTAAGTACATCCCAATTCTAACTTACGGAGTAGGAACATGCACCCTGTTCAGAAGAGAAGAAAGTAGGATTCAGGCATCCGAAATGAAGTTTATAAGAACAATGCTTCAAAGGACAAGGAGAGAAAAAGTAAGGAACGAAACAAACAGGACAGAGGCTGGCATAGATATCAGTGCTACAAAATATTTGCAGAAGCAACGATTAGGATGGTATGGGCATCTTCAAAGAATGGGAGATGAGAGGACACCAAAAGTTTATTTCAACAAGATTATCCCAGGAAAAAGACCAGTAGGAAGACCAAAGAAGAAATGGTTGGACCAAATCAAGGATGATCTTGAAGACAAAGGGCTAGACTGGAGAAGGACCCATGAAGAACAACTATTCATGGACAGGAAAAGGTGGCGAGGGCTCGTTAACAGCACTCGGGCGACTGGAGCTGGAATTTGATGATGATGATGATGATGATGATTTTGGATTATTTGAAAATATGTCCAATTTAGAAAATCGGGGAACTGGATTAACATTACAATTTTAATGAGCTGGTTGATATTTATTTTTGTCGATACGTGGTGATGTAACTATTTTGTTACCTATTTTTAAGAAATGAACATTATGTTGATGATTCACAAAGAAAAGCGAACTTCTATGGACAAAAACTCTGAACTAAAAAAATCTATTCCTCCCATTTATGCCATAAAGATAATGTACCCAACGGTTCAGAGCAGCCAAATAATGAATATCACTAAGCAAGTAATAAACGAAACGATAATTGTGGGAGGGGGAGGGGTACGTCTTATCATCACCTAGTGACAAGTAGAAAATGGAATCGGATGGTGACGCGCCGATATACATGAAAAATGATGATATTAATTGTTGTTTTAAGGGGACTAACATCTAGGTTATCGGACCCACGCGAGAAAAAAAGTAAAGAGAATAATAAGTGTAGGCCTATGCTTCTACGAACACATCGTCCATACTGTTTTTCTTTTAGGTACGGTACCGGTATTTCACTAATGATAAACAAATGACGATTTTTGGCTTTACAAACAATAGAAAGAGAAGTTTTCTCAGAAGGAAAGACATGGACCCTAATTAAAAGGATGGCCAACAATAGAGTGAGATGGAAGAAGTTTGTAGCTACCCTATGTTCTTACACGGAATAAAAGGAAATAAGGAAGGAATAAGGAATTTCACTAATGTTTCAATACTCATATTTTTGTATTTTTTAATCTTCGAATATCAAAATGTAAAACACATTACTACACACGCAACATGCCAATATCTAATACACGAACTGCATGTGCAGCGAGCACAGTATTAATAACTGTTACAGTAGCCTACAAGATTGCTTGAAACGAGAGCAATGTGGATGAGTAATCACTGGTGACAGACTGCTATAACAAACCAAGAGTGCGTGCAGTGGCAGTAGCTGGGCGAGCGAACGATCTGTCTTACAGGGAATTCGAGATGGGAACTAACGAACTAAAAGAGCGAACTAGTTCACTAAGGAGCTGCGAACTAAACTGATCGCTCCCAGCCGCGAACTATTATGCGCAAGACTACTCATCATCATCATCTTGCACAGTTTCCAGCCACTGGCCGGGTCTGTTTGGAACACAAGCCTCTCCAACGTCTTCTGTCTTCCCACCATCTCTCAGCCTCCACCCTTGTCCAGTCTTCTCCTTTCTTCTTCACGCTTTCTTCCACCCCCTTCAGCCACCTGTCTCTCGGTCTTCCTCTCAGTCTCTTTCCTTCCCACTTCATCTCATGTATCCTCCTGGGTATCCTCTTTTCCTCCATTCATTTTACATGTCCATACCATCTAAGTCTAGATTTCTCTATACCATCCTGTAATGGTTCCTCCTTCATTAATTCTCTGGTCCTCTCATTTCTTATTCTGTCCATCTTTGTAGCTCCAATACTGCTTCTCAAGATCCTCATCTCACTGGCCTGTATTTTGCTCTTCTCCCTTCCTTTCATAACCCAGGTCTCCGAGGCATACGTCAGGATAGGGACATAGTACGTCCGATATATGATCTTTTTGCTGTTCTGAGGGACATCCTTGCTCCATAACATGCTTCTCTCACTCCTCCGTAATGACTTTGCCTGTCTCCCCCGCTCATTTATTTCTCTATAGTTTTTTCCATTATCTTGTATCAGGCTCCCCAGATACTTGAAACTCTCCACTTTCTTCAGCTGTTCCCCACCAATTGTTATTCCCGTTGTGGTTCTTTCCTTCTTCCTTGTTGTGATCACCATCTCACTCTTATTTATGCTAAATTTCATCCCATATCCTTGTATTATTCCTTCCCACACGTCTAACTGTTCCTGTACCTACTCCTCCTTGTTTCCCCAAATCATCAAATCATCTGCAAACACCATTGCTTTCATCTTTCCTTCCCCAATTACTTGTGCCACCCAGGTCATTATGTCATCCATCACCATAATGAAAAGTAACGGTGACAGTGCACTTCCTTGTTTCAGGCCGTTTCTCTGTTCCAACCAGTCCGATCTCTCTCCTCCCACTTTCACACAGCTCACGCTTCCCTTGTACATCTCCTTTATCCTCCTTATAGTCCATTTTTCTACTCCTCTATCTTCCAGGGACTTCCATACTTTGTTTCTGCATACACTGTCATATGCTTTCTCAATGTCCAGGAAGGCCATCAGTAGATCTGTTCCATACTCATAGTGCTGTTCTTGTAACTGCCTTACAGCAAAAATCAAATCCACTGTGGATCTTCCTGCTCTGAAGCCATGTTGTTCTTCCCTCATCCCTCCTTCTATCCTTGTCCTAATTCTCCTTTCCAAAACTTTCTCAAACATCTTTGCACAATGACTCATCAGTGTTATTACCCGATAGTTTCTGCATTCTGTTCTACTACCTTTCTTGAAGATCGGGACAATTATTCCCTTTTTCCAGTCCTTTGGGGTCTTCCTTTCCTTCCATGCTGTCTTCATCACTCGGTACAACCATTGTATCCCCACCTCTCCTGCTGCTCTCACCATCTCCACACTCAACTCATCCACACCAGGTACATTCCCTCCTTTCATCTTCCTCACTGCATCTTCCACTTCTTTCCATGTTAAGTCCTTTTCTGTTTGCAGTCCATCTTCCTCTTCCCCGATTTCTCCCTCCTTGCCATGGTTTCCATTTGGGGTCAGAAGTTCTTCAAAATCTTTCCACATTTTCTTCAGTTCTTCCCTATTTTCTATCTCTTGTCCCCTTTTGTTCACCATTCTAACATAATCCGTAGGATCCTTCCGCCTCTTATTTTTTACCATTCCATACAGGACCTTTTTTGTACCTTCACTATCCTCCTTCATCATCTTTGTCCACTCTTCCATCCACTTTCTTCTCTCCTCAGCCACTACTCTCTTTGCCTCCTTCTTTCTTCCCTGGTACTCTTCCCTTGTCTCTACCGTCCCATTTTGATACCACCTCCTAAAGGCTCTATTCTTTTCCCTTACTATATCTTTTGTCTTCTCATTCAACCATGGTGTTTCCTTCCACCTCTTCTTACTACTTGTCCTCCCACATACTGCTTCTGCTGCACCTACTAGTGTCTTCTTAAATCTAGCCCATTCCTCTTCCACCCCACTTTCTTCATCTGTTGGAATTCCTTCCTTTACCATTTTGAGGTACTCGACCCTTCTATCTCCTTCTTTCAGTTTCCATATCCTTATACGTCTTTCCTGGTTCTCAGTCCCTTTCTTCTCCTTAGTCCCTCTCAGGTTCATTACCAGCAATCGATGGTCTCTATCCAGGTTCTCCGATGGTATAACCTTGATGTCCTTATGTAATTCTTTCTCATACAGTATAAAGTCGACCACCGACTTCCTGGTCAAGTCATCACTGTACCATGTGATTGTGTGGCTCTCTCTTTTCTTAAACCAGGAGTTCCCAACTAGCAAGCTGTTCCTTTGGCAGAAGTCCAACAGTCTCTTTCCTTCCTCATTTCTTCCGCCCCAACCCTCTGGTCCAAGCACACTCTCGTACCCTTGTCTTTCTCTTCCTACATGGGCATTCAGACCCCCCTTAACAATCATATTTCTTCCTACCAGCTGCTTCTGCAATTCCTCTTCAAACTCCTCCTTCTCTTCAGAGGCACAGCATACTTGTGGAGCATACACTTGCACTATTTCTATGGTCTCTCCCCTCAGTGCTACTTTCACTTTCATCATCCCATCATTCTCTTCACTTCTTCTTTTTAACCATCTCGTACTACTACTCCCACTCCATTCCTCTTTCCCTCTTCATTCCCACTCCAGTACAGTCTATGGCCTTTTCTCAGTTCTCTCCTTCCTTCCCCTTTCCACTCTGTTTCTGCCAATCCCAAAAGTCCAACTTCCTTCTTTCCATCATATCCACTATCTCCTCCACCTTCCCCGGCAGCGTTCTTATGTTTAAAGTTCCAAATCTTAGTCCATGAATACAGCTAGGTTTCGTCCATTGTATCCGTCCGGTCCAAGGCCTGTTCCCTTCTTGAAAGCAAAAGACTTATCCACTACTGGCTTGCTGGGCCTATCGTAGCTTCACCAGAGCCCCGTTAGCCGTCACTTTTCAGGGTTCCTGTAGGATCTTTACAGCTACCGTAACGGTCCCGGGGCACACGAAGTCCCCACTGTACTTCGCCCCTACAGGCAATCCCCTACTTTGAGCCGTTGCCCGTCTCTCACCACGTGGACGAGGGGTTGGACTTATGGGAAACTCTTAAGCTACTACAGTATATAATTTAAATTATGGAATTAATTAATTAGATATACTGTATACTGCATACAAGTTATAATTAGTCAAATTGCCAAGAAATTTAATTCTGGTCTGAAGGCTGGAATGGGATACACTTAGCCTCGTGAGACAAAACTGAGTAGAAGTGAGCTAGTTTCCCACCCCAAACATCCTAGATATAGTTTTCCCATTTCTACTCCAGGCAAATGCAGGGATGGTTCGTATTTTAAGTCCACAGCCACCTCCTTCCAAATCCTCGTCTTAATTACAAATGCACACCGTAATACAGACAGCACAATAACACAGGTTATCAGGCAAACAAGCCTATTATTGAAACAACAACAACAAGGATTTTCTAATTAAAATATTTTCTTGATCCTAAGATCTTCCTCATTTGAGAAAGTCAGATATTTTTTGAGTGGGAGTAATCCAGGTCACTCAAGAATCTTTTATGAGCTGATAGCTTGCCACGATGGGTGAGTGGTTATGGACTGCCAACCCCAAGCTTCGCTCCTGTCCGTGGTAAGTAATTCACGATACGCATGTCATACGATGTTGGCATGTTAAAGAACCCATTTGAATTCAGTAGGGCATGTTCATAATGGCAATATTAATCTCGGGATTTTCCGCCAACACAAAGTTCCTCATTTCTCTACTAGAAAGCGCTGTAGTGTCAAGGAGCTTAGATACCTAACCTCCTTGACTTTTATAGCGCTTCAAGGGGCGATAAAATTCGAAATGCAAACAGCCCTCTGAGCATCAATTAACAAATCTTGCACCCGGCACCCAAGGCCATAAGATATTATATTATGAGCTGATGACCCAGACATCATCATCATCATCATCATCTTGCACAGTTTCCAGCCACTGGCCGGGTCTGTTTGGAACACAAGCCTCTCCAACGTCTTCTGTCTTCCCACCATCTCTCAGCCTCCACCCTTGTCCAGTCTTCTCCTCTCTTCTTCACGCTTTCTTCCACCCCCTTCAGCCACCTGTCTCTCGGTCTCTTTCCTTCCCACTTCATTACGTGTATCCTCCGGGGTATCCTCTTCTCCTCCATTCGTTTTACATGTCCATACCATCTAAGTCTAGATTTCTCTATACCATCCTGTAATGGTTCCTCCTTCATTAATTCTCTGGTCCTCTCATTTCTTATTCTGTCCATCTTTGTAGCTCCAATAGTGCTTCTCAAGAACCTCATCTCACTGGCCTGTATTTTGCTCTTCTCCCTTCCTTTCATAACCCAGGTCTCCGAGGCATACGTCAGGATAGGGACATAGTACGTCTGATATATGATCTTTTTGCTGTTCTGAGGGACATCCTTGCTCCATAACATGCTTCTCACACTCCTCCGGAATGCTTCTGCCTGACTCCCCCGCTCATTTATTTCTCTATCGTTTCTTCCATTATCTTGTATCAGGCTTCCCAGATACTTGAAACTCTCCACTTTCTTCAGCTGTTCCCCTCCAATTGTTATTCCCGTTGTGGTTCTTTCCTTCTTCCTTGTTGTGATCACCATCTCACTCTTATTTATGCTAAATTTCATCCCTTATCCTTGTATTATTATTATACATGCCAAGCTCTTAAAATAAATTAGCGAAACATGAACACATGAATCCTAAGGATGGTTGTGTGTTGCAGGAACAATATCGTCTGGTTCACATGGTTCTCGTGGAGTACCTCATAGAAGATCATACGGCAGTGCCTTGCGATGGAGACTTCAGAGCTCGAATCGAGGGCCTCAGAGGAGAAGGAGACTTGGAGCGACAGTACCAGCGACTCAATCAACGCTGCATGCGGGACCAAGCTCTGGTCGAGTATCTCGAGTTTGGGCCTGGTAAGTCCATGGACACTTTCAGACGAGGCCACTCAGCAGCGCTTCCGTTCATAAATACTGTAGATAAATGGGAGCGTTCACACACAGCCACCGTCACAGAACAGTGGTGCAGCAGATGGTCTGTGTAGATGACTTCGCCGCTGATGGCGGCCACAAAAAGTAGTGCTTGTCTTCGCGAAACCAGGAACTATATTGTTGGTTTCAGACGAGGCTGCAGCCATGCCACTAATTTAGTGGCGCGACGGTAGCTCTACTAACGGCTCGCCACATGGTCGTGTATTTTGCTATTCCCAGGTTCCTATTATTTCATTTTGCTGCGGGTTCGGGCCTGTATTTCTTGCCTTGTTTCCTGTACTCTTCCTGAATATTGTTTCTGATACCGTCTAAAAACTCTTGAAATTAATTTTTGGACATGAGAAAATACTCAAAGAACTTTTCGTCATCCTGTTGTAGATATCGAATAAGGTATAGAACAGTCCTCGATTCTGTATTTCCAAAATCAATGGATGCACCCAGAATCTTCTTGTTTTCAGTTGAAGTTTCTTTCTCCTCCGTATGAAAAGCATGGCAAGAATTATATCACCTTTAGAAGGTCCATGTTCACTGGAAAACTGGCGAGTTCTCCACCCGGGTATCAAAGAATAGCAGGGCCACCTACGTTTGGTAGAAGCGCCACCAACCCGACGCTATTGCTTGGTAGAAGCACCTCTAACGCTTGTAAGAATTCATCGCTGGCGCTACCAACGCGCCACGAAGCAGCGCTGCTAAGTGGCCTCGTCTGAAGGGGCCCTATATGGCTGAGTGGACACACAAACTCTTTTGACAGACAAACAGATTTTTCTCCTTCTCTCTAATTATTTTGCACCTTAATTCTTCATCATCATCATCATCATCATCATCATCCTTCTCCCCCCCCCCCCATTATCCAGTTTATGATACTCCTCCACTCTTCTTCTTCCAGAAGTCTGTTCCAGTCCATATTCCGCCTACTTATACCAGCCTTAATCAATTCGATCCATCGTGCTCTGGGTCTTCCTCTTGCTCTCTTTCCTTCTATGTATCCTCCAACAAGTGTTTCGGTATTCTTCCACCTTCCATTCGTTTGACATGTCCAAACCATTTTAACCCTCATAGTGCCACGGGACTGATCTATCGGCCGAGGGAGCTTCTGCTTAAAATACCACCGGCTGATCTATCAGCCTGATTCTTCTACAATTTTCAGTGTTATTTCCAGTCATGCGGCGCTAAGACTGTTCTAACAAAGACAACGCGGGAATCATTTTCTTTCAGAATATATCAATAAGTTTAAGTTCTGTGAATAACTGGGATTTATAATAAGTATTCTTTGAACAGGCTGCAGTTAGCAAGCTTCCCGCGTGTATTACCTTTTGAAGTAGTTATGTTTATGGTCTTGCTTGGAGCTAATTAAGATATGTGGTGATAAATATGGCTAGCTCTTTGAACAAAGCAAAAATATTCCTGGAGCGGAGCGGGTGTCCAGCTGCCTGGCTCGCGCGCCTTCCGCCAGCCAACCGAGCTCTGGCCGCAGGGTTGCGCGGAGGTGAACTAACCAGGGTCATTAAAGTCATTAATTAAGTCACTAAACTTTCATCAACGAGGGTGTGTAGTGTCAGCGCTCAGATAAGGAGGTAACATAAACAGCTTCCTGCAAGATTTAATTAAAGAAGCACAGATGTTTATTTTTATTTTTAGGGAATCAGGATGACCTCATGTCACCAGTTAAAGGTTAGAACTTACCTTTTCACAGAATATGCTGAAAATGTTCTCCTTCAGCTGACAGACAGTAACTTTGGAAGTTACATCGTTACATTATGCAGCTACTCCTGTTCCCCCCTGCGTGTTTACTGTGATTAATCGAAGCACGGACCTAAGAGCGTTTGATATTTAATTGTGGGATTATTTAAAATGCATAGTGTACAGATCAATTACCCACACTCTAGTGGAGCTGGAGAACAATATACGGCAGCAGATATCCCTCACAACAGAAGGGAATTACAACGTGTAAACGCTAATTTATTTACACGGTACAACGCCTGTCTGTCAGCTGAAGGAGAACATTTTCAGCATCTTCTGTGCAAAGGTAAATTCTTTAATCATGATTTGCTGGTGAATTTACCATTAATTAATGTACTCTGTTACGGTTTCCGTCTGCGCGCCATCCGCGGCCCGAGCACGGTTGGCTGGCGGAAAGCGTGCGCGCCGAGCAGCCGATCGCCGGCCCCGCTCCAGCAAAAGAATCTCCCTGAGTGAAATGTGAGAGTGAATTTTCTACTGATGATGACTACTTGGATTTTGCTGACGACAATCCACTTAATGCCACAATACTGTATTCGCGTATCTTTGTAGAAATTGATTGTACTCGAAACCTATTTGATAGAATTACTTTAAACACAATTCAGTAAGTATTATCATGTATATGACAAAAGATACTACTGTATTTAGATTGTGTAGGCTCTCAAATTTATATTAAAATATCCAATTTAATTTCTTTTAACAGAAATAGTTTTTAAAGATTTTTGTAATTACACAAATGAAGCAAAATAGGCTATTCATTATTTAGTATCTAATACGTTAACAATATATTTATATGCCACAGAGAAAATATCAACATTCTATCTTGAAACATATAGATGGGAGATAATTTTTATCAAACACTTGTAATTTCAGTAAACTTGACTTGGCAGGGGTCTGCATGGCGCAGTCGGTAGAGGCGCTGAGCTTCTAACTCAAAGGGAGTGGGTTCTATCCCCGCCCGGGTAGTGGATTTTAGATACAAAACTACCACTTTCGGAAATGTAAATGGCCCTGGGGTTCACTCAGCCTACACCAGAAACGAGTACCAGGGAAATTCCTGGGAGCAAAGACGGCCGGGTGTGGAGCTGATGTCCCAAAAAGTGGAAGCCTCTACCTTCCACTACACCCAGGTCCTCCATGGCCTGTACGGAGTTGGCTTTGCTTTGACGTGGCAATTTTATTTTAGCATAACCACGCATAAAATGCTTGGCATCAAGAGGGGTAACCTGCTCCTCTCAATTCAGTTATTCAAGTTTTCTACTCCAATAAACATCCTGACTATGCTGCCTAATTAAATGTTGCGCTTAACTCGAATAACATTGAATAAAGCAGTAAAAAATTCATCTTTATTTTCATCTTAACTTGACTTTCTGATTACATACAAACTCAAGACCACTGAGATAAAACTTTCATTTTCTTTGGAATTTGTTGCATTCTTCTCCTCCTCCACCCGGTTCCAGTGATCTGGGTTGGGGTGTGAATCCAGGTCTTCACACTTTTCTGTCTCTCCACCACTCTCGTCCTTCTTCCAGTGTATCTTCAACTTTCACTCCTATTCTCAATGCTCTCCCTCACTGTATCCATCCACCTCATCCTCGGCCTTTCCGTGACTTTCTCAGTAAATAATCACTTTGGAACTCAGTCTTCTCCCATTCACATCATATGTCCATTCCATTATAGTTTGCTGATCTCGATCTTGTCTTGTAACTTTGGGAATCCTTATTTCCCCTAATTTCCTTAATTCTGTTTTTGTCTCTGCGGGTCTTTCCAATTATACCTCTAGGAAACATCATCTCTGCTGCCTGGATTCTACTTTCATCCCGCTTAGTTGTTGTCCACGTGCCTGCTGCATACGTCAATATAGGTGTGTAATATGTTGAATACAAGATTTACCTACATTTCTCGGGAACTTCCTGGTTCCACACCAGACCCCTCCCATTTGCTTGTTGGATCCTCTTATCAATTTCTTCACTTATCCCTCCATTATCTGTGAGGACACTCCCTAAGTATTTGAAGCTTTTCACAACTTCTAATGGTTTTCCAACTACTGCAATATTCCCCCTACCATCTCGCACATTTCTTGTCATCACTACCGTCTGACTCTTCTCCACACTGATTTTCATTCCATGCTAGCTTGCCACGGTGAGTGAGTGGTTATCGTGCCGGACTTCTAACCCCAAGGTAGCAGTGTCGGTCCTGGCCGTGGTAAGCGATTTTTGGAAGGCGACAAAAATCACGGCATGTATGTCATAGGTTGTTGGCATGTAAAAGAACCCATTTGAATTTACTAGGCCGTGTTCATAATGGCAAAATTAATCTCGGGATTTTCCGCCAACCCAGAAAAGTTCCTCCTTTCTCTACTAGAAAGCGCTATAGTGTCAAGGAGCCTAAATATCTAACCTCTTTGACTTTCATAGCATTCCAAGGAATGACTAAATTCGACATGCAAGCTGCCCTCTGGGTGTCAAATAACAAAGCTTGGACCCAGCACCCGAGGCCATACAATATTTTTCTTTCCCCATTAGGGTCTTCTGAGGGCCACGAACCAATTTCAGTGTTTAGTCCATTGATGTTCTTCCTTCTTCCTCCAGTGCTCCTTCATCTTTTCGCTGTGTGTCTTCTTTCTTCCGAACATTTTGAGCCTGTTTTCTTATATTGCCTTCCTTGGAGTCCTTCCATTCACAATACCTTTTTTTTTTAAATTTCCCTCTCTAGTGCATCTTCTTCTCTTACATTGTTTCTTTCTAAATCTTTCTTTACTTCTTGAAACCAGGCTGTTGTCGATTTCTTTTTCCAAAGATATTTAAAAATCTGCTTAGTTAACCTGCTATCATTCATTCTATATAAATGTCCGAAAAATAACGATCGCCTCTTCTTTATTGTCTCCGTTATGTTTTCTATGTTCCGATATATTTCTTCGTTAGTCTACTTCTTAATTTCCAAAACTCTGTAGTTCGTAATGGACCAAGAGTTTTGCGTATAATTTTTCTTTCTGATACTTTATCCAATTTATAATTTAGTATTAGACATTCACTGGCATATAAGCATTCTGGTTTAATTACTGTTCTATGGTGTTGTATTTTCAATTTCTTAGATAAACATTTTTTGTTATAGATATTCCTGGTTATATCATTTATGTTCTTTGAATCTTGTGCACTCTTTCTTCTACAGCAGATTTTTCTAAGCCATTCTTCTGAATTATTTCTCCCAAATATTTGAACGATATTATTATTATTCATTCCATGCTCTTCTATCTCCTGGTTCCATACATTAACTTGTTCTTGGACTTTCAATTCATCGTCCCCCCACATCACTATGCCATGAGCAATGAGTAAGACCTTACTCCCTTTACTTGATGCATTAACACAGATAATCGAGCATTAACTGAAATTCAGGCGGCTTCGGTGGCGTAGTCGGTAGCATGCTGAGCTTCTATGTCCAAGATAGCGGGTTCAAACCGTCGGATTTGTTAAGAGCATTAAAAATCCCTCAGTATGCCTTCCTTCGGAGGGAAAGTAAAGCCGGCGGTCCCATGTCATAGATTTATGGCATGTTATAGAAACCTTCCACTAATTGCACCTGTGTGAAGCTAAATTGGATAGGTTAAGAATGTAAACAACGCTCTTAGGTTTCTATGTTCGTTGCCAAGAGCCGACTGTGGTGGTGTCTAGTAGCTAAGTTCTGAACTTGGCATAGTAGTCGTTGACGGTGGCGCTTGGCGGCAAAAGTAGGAACTATTTGAAAAATTCTAAGTTGCAGTACTTAAATTAAAAAGCAGATAACACACACTATTACAGTCATCACAATTAACACCGGTTATCAGACAGATTCTACACACACCCAAAGTACACGGGGCTACATGACCGCGTTGTCACAGCCCCTAAACTTAAGAACTAACCAACTAACTGAAATTCCAATTAAATACACTATTGTAGTTATCAGATACGAGGAGCATACTATATTGTTTTACACTTTATTTTTAGCCTACTTTTCACATTTTGCAAAAATAAGGAAAAAGTAGACTTTTGAGATCGATCCGGGAAAATGTCTGTCTTTCTGTCTGTCTGTCTGTGTGTGTGTCCCCCGCTATCGACTCCTAAACAGCTGCAGCAATCGAAACCAAATTTGGTATGAGTAAAGATCTATATCGGAACATCTCAATGTCATACTGGAAAATGATGTCAGTGCTACCAACTGCTGAAAAATCGCAATTGAAATTTGAGCTCCATGTTGGATATCTTGGAATGTATACATGGAAACTATTCCAAAATTGGCACACATATAGATAATAATACTTCAGTTTAATTTTCACGAGTGTTGCCAAAATGATTTTAAGCCTACTGATAGGTCCAATTAATAAATGCATATAACTCCTATGCTACCAATTGGATTTCAACCAAATTTCGTATGTAGTATGTGTACATGAACAGATATGACTGAGGGTATTCTTAAGAGCCACCAGGGCTGCCAACTGTCAATAAATGCTCTCTCTATTTTTCATCCAAATACCAATATATCAGAAAGTATGCGAGCTAACAGCCTTAAACTTTGCACACGTATAGTGCCAGGCATTCTAGAATAATTTGGAGCAACTAATGTGTGTCAGTGCTACCAAAATGATTCTAAGCCTACTGATAGGACCAATATTTAAATACATGTAACTTCTATACTATCAATTGGATTTCAACCAAATTTCGTATGTGCTATGTGTACCATAACAGATATGACTATGTGTATTCTTAAGAGCAATCAGGGTTTCAGGAAGGTCTGGAGAGACTGATACATAGATGGTAAAAGTGCATAAAACTACAAGGAGATTATGTTGAGAAGGTGGAAGTAACAACTGATGTGTAATGTACTTCATTTGGGTAGAAAAAAATAAAGTGTAACACAATATATTACACCCTTCGTGTATTCAACACACACTCAAACACATGGAGTTGATGACCAAGGTGTCTGCTAACAGAAACATTTTGTATGTTGTATTTGTTTTAGGTGGTTTGGTTGCAAAGAAACCAAGCCGTTCAAGTTTAAGTGCTGTGAACATCAGTGGTTTCCGTATAAAAGACCAATTTGTCTCGTGTCAGCTCCCAAGCACTGGGTCTGTTGCTGAATTCTGGCGTCTGGTGATGGCGAAGAACATATCCGTCATCTTGATTCTCAACGATGTGGATTCAAATGAGGTAATGTTGGTTAGGAGTAACATGTATTTGAGGCGCCTAGAATCAAAACCCGCCAAGTCCACAAAACAAAATTTGCAGGAAAATGAGGAAAACTGTTAACATATGAAAAAAAAAAAAACATCCTTGGAATATGACATTTCATTTATTAATTACTTTGTCATCAAACGATGCATTCCAACAAATTACAGGATTATCTTTTATTGGAAAGTAACACAATTCTTGAGATTAATTAGGATTTCACTGGTTTTGAAAGTGAAATGAACATATGGATGTTTTTGAAAGTAAGAAAAGCTGTTCTAAGAATAAAAACAAGGGAAGAAGGAAAGCATGTGAACGTGAACCAAACAAATTATGCATGAAATGAAAACCAGACCTGAATTATAATTATATGGGATGAAAGTAAGCACAGAGAAGAGCAAGACAATGGTAATGTCAAGAGGAAGGAAGGAAGGAAGAGGAAAGATAGAATTGAATGGGAAAATTCTAGAAGTTGTTAAAAGTTTCAAGTACTTGGGAAGTGTGATCACAGAAGATGGAAGGATAACTGAGGAAATTGGAAAGAGAATACAACAAGTGAACAGTTTTTACCAGAGCATAAGGGGTATTCTGTGGAACCGAGATGTCCCAAAGAAATGTAAAAATGTATTATATTCAACCTACTACAGACCCATACTAACATATGCAGCTGGAGCGTGGATTACTACAAAAAGAGAGGAGAGTAGAATACAAGCCGCGGAGATGAAATTCCTAAGAGGTATAGAGGGCAAGACCAGAAGAGATAGAGTTAGAAATGAAGAGATTAGAAAAAGGACAGGAATCTTGAAGCTGCAGGACAGGATAGAAACAACAGAGTTAAAGTGGTATTGACATATGATGAGAATGGGAGAGGAGAGAGTACCAAAGAAAACTTTCTGTGAAAAGATGACAGGGAAGAGACCACGAGGAAGGCCCCGAAAGAGATGGGCAGATACAGTGTGGGAGTGTGTAGAGAAGAGAGGAGGAAAACCTGAAGAAGTACTAAAAACGGGAGAGGAGTGGTGGAGAGACAAGAAATGTTGGAGGTCCTTAATTCACAACCCGACCCACGAAGCTGGAAATGGGAAATGAAGATGATGATGAGGGGGCGGGTTTCTATGACCTAAAAATGTATGAAATATGTATGCATTTATGACCTAAAAACATAAAAATATGACCTATAAAATTCAAAATATGACTTAATGAATAGCATCTATGTTACTTAGAAACACTTTTATTACGATTGCTACAGGCTGCAATTAATTAAGAGTTAAAAAGTTTTAATTCTTCGAAATCATTAACCCAAAATCAACAACAAAAAAAATCCTTTTGGCACGCCGGAAGGCGGAGGTAGATTTCACCGGGCAAACTAGGGGATAGGCTATAATAGACAAAATATGCAGGTTTTCGTAGAAGGATCAGACCTCATTTATTGCGAGAAAGTATTTTACAATGTAATTGGAGCTCAATGAATATTTCATGAACTCGTTAAGATTACACTGCATACTCCTAGGCAAGGACGGACTCTGCGGAAGACATAAAAACTACAGTTACTTTCACTGTTCAATATTCAGTCAGTTTTAATTTATACACAAAACATATTATGTTAGAAACATTCCATAAACTACTTTAGAATGGTTCTTCAGTAACTTAGTATATTCCAGTCCATCCTGAACAATAATTTCTAGAGCTTATTCTGATTTTTATAAAACAAAATTCAAATGAAAATTACCAGAATATGCCGTTTATAATGATATTTTGTTCAAAATATGCCATAAAACTTAAGAATGCTTAAATATGCATTTATATGCCCAATAAAACCTGTTTAATTTTGATTATCATGTTTGGAACCGGTTGAAAATACAAGACTATAAGATGTAAAATATGACTTGTCATAGAAATCCGCCCCCCTAATGATTATGCATTATATTTAAAATTTAACAAACACTTAACCACACATAACAAACCACAACACAGCTGATGGCAGTATGAAAGAATCATGGGTAATGCAATTCTAAGAGCTGATTGGCTGAAAATGACTTAGTGGATTTTGAAACTAACAATGGCAGAAGTTCAATTGAATCTAGTGGATTTTGAAACTAACCCTATTTTTTCCCGCCATTTTCATAGGGAAATAGCATCCTTTGAAGGATAATAATGTCACCATTGAGTTGCCTGCTTGCAAGTTCATATAAAGGCAACTTCATCTCATTTATCATGTTTGATGGACTTGGCATGTTTAGATTCTAGGTGCCTCATTTACTCTCTTAACCCTTTTGATGTCAAATTAAGTTTACTGAAATAACAAGTTTTTGATAAAAATTATCTGTAGTCGTGGTCGTTATGGAGTGGCTGCAGGCAGTCGCTCACATCCGGAAGGCGAGGAGGTTCGAATTCCCCCACCGGCAACCTTGAAGATGGTC
The DNA here is from genome assembly GCA_946902985.2 of Meconema thalassinum. NCBI lineage: Eukaryota > Metazoa > Arthropoda > Insecta > Orthoptera > Tettigoniidae > Meconema > Meconema thalassinum. The sequence goes on from OX336395.1 coordinate 124,397,960, forward strand.
TTCTGTGGTTTTCATTCTTCCTTCCAGGCAAATGCTGGGGTTGGTCCCTAACTGTAGGCCACAGCCACTACCTTCCAATTCCTCTTCCTTACATTCACACTTTCCTCCCCAGACAACACTCCACACGCGATGGTACTTGTAGCTCACCCTATGGGTGTCCGAATAGAAGCAGCTACAAACTCTGGTGAGCCGAACATGTCCTCGGACACTCCCGGCACTAAAAGCCGTACGCTAAAAAGAAGAAAAAAAATCTGTTACCTATATTTTTAAAAATAGAATGTTGATTTTTCCGTAGCAGGTAAATATGTTTTAAGCATATTAGATACTTTTTTATATTGTTGTTGTTGAGTCCTCATTTTTTGACTGGTTTGATGCAGCACTCCATGCCCCCTGTCCTGAGCTAATCGTTTCATCTCTACATAGCTACCGCACCTTACATCTGAGACCATCTGTTTAACATATTCTAACCTTGGTCTACCCCTACAGTTCTTGTCCTTGACCCTTCCTTCCATAACTAACTGTGCTATTCCTGGGTGTCTTAGTATGTGTCCTACCAACCTATCTCTTCTCTTCATTAGCAGTCACCAGAAACATTTCTCCTTGACCACTCGTCTTAATACCTCTTAATATCCTGTATAAATTAGCTTTTTCCCCAAAACTTCATCTGCAGAATGAAGTGGGCATAACACTGGTACAGTCCTGTGTGTATTAATCTGAAGAAAAAAAAACCACACACACACTCTCTCTCTCTCTCGCTCTCTTAGATCTTGCACCATTTACACTCTCTTCTTCTTTCGTTCTTCGTTATGCCCACTTAACCCTCTCAGTGCCACGCGCCAATCAGATCGGCTCTCGATACTCGCGCCAAAAGTGCCAAAGCCGATTCAATCGGCGCACTGTTTATCTTATATTTATAGATTTCTGTAGGCATATGTTGTAAAGATGAGGTTCCAAGCTTGCCTGTGCGGTTTTACTTTTTCCTTCGAAGTGCGTTACACGATAGGTTTGAGTTTGTATTCACGCCCTCCCTTTGCGCTCCCCCAATCACGCGCGTTCCCGCCAAAATCGTGGTGCAGTTGTTTTCTTTTTGTTCAAGTTTTCTGCCTACAGATGTATCTAAGAACTTTATACAGCAGGAAACTGATTCTAAAAAAAAAAAAAAAAAAAAAAATATTGAACAATATTATCAGAATAACATCAATTAAAAAAGTTTTGTTGCCATGAAAGAATAAGGTATTGGTTATAATGCAAAGCAAAAATAATGATTTTATCATTTGAAATGTGGTATTTATGATTTTATCGAATAGTCTGCATGGTCATTGAAAATGGCTTGGCACTAAGAGGGTTAATGAGCGTGTTTGTATATGCAAAAAAAAAAAAAAAAAAAAAACACACTGCGGGATAAAATAATTTCAAAGAGGTCAAAATCAGTTGGTTGGAAGAAATCAATTAGGACTTCAAAGAATTAAACATCACAGGAGATACCTTTAGGAATCACACGGGCTTTGGAACTCTGGTTGCAAAGCACACATTCACTGAGAAAGCTAAAAAGACCACTGGAAAACAATGGACAGAAGAACCCAAGAATCATCATAGCGAGTTCATGAAGAGATTCTGGGAGGAGAAGTAGAAGAAAAAGCCATCAACGCAAGTTAAGAATTTCCAAACGCGCTCTTTAAGTGGACATAACGAAGAAAGAAGAAGAGAGTGTAAAGGGTGCAAGATCTAAGAGAGAGAGAGAGTGAGTGTGTTTTTTTCTCTTCAGATTAATACACATAGGCCTGTCTTCTTCTTCTTTATTTCCCGTTTCCAGTTCCCTGAGTCGGGTTGCGAATCAAGGACCTCCACAGTTGTCTATCCCTCCACCATTCATTTCCTTCTTTCAATACTTCTTTTTCTTTTACTCCTCTTTTCTCTATGCTTTCCTTCACTGTATCTATCCACCTCTTTCTGGGCCTTCCTCGTGGTCTTCTTACTGGTATTTTCTCCATAAATATTCTTTTTGGTACTCTATATTCTTCCATTCTCATCATATGTCCGTACCACTTCAGCTTACTGGTCTCTATCTTGTCTTGCAGTTTTGGGAACCCAGTTCTCTTCCTAATGTCCACATTTCTGATTTTATCCCTCCGTGTCTTCCCAATTAATCCTCTAAGGAACTTCATCTCGGCTGCTTGTATTCGGCTTTCATCGCGTTTTGTTGTGGTCCAAGTACCTGCTTCATATGTCAAAATTGGTGTGTAATACATTGGGAATAGAATTTTCTTGCATTTCTCTGGGACTTCCTGGTACCAGTGTTAATATATCATGTTGAATAGGCTGAGTGTTCGGATTGAATGACTCCAAGAATAATTAATCCAAACAATAACTGTTTGCAGGAAGCATACAATGTGTGGCCTACTTCAGAGTCCACATTGACACCTGAAACAGGCATGGAGGTGAATCTTCAGAGGGTGACGGATGGGGACAACCTGCAGCATACACTGGAACTCACGACGGGAACAACTCAGGTGAGTTGGAATTTTGTTATTATGAATCTGTTTATGTAAATCTTTCAGAGCCTTTTAAAGTGTGTCCCTCAGATTTGTCTCCTATGCACCCCATTGCTGGCTTTGAGTTTGATACCATATTTCTAAAAAAAAAAAAAAAAAAAAAAAAACTCTCTAGGGAGAGAGGAGCGTGATGGCGCAGTGGCTTAGCTGCTCGTCTTTCGCCCGGACGGCCGGGGTTCGAATCCCGGCCACAGCGTGGTCGAATTTTCAGCTGAAAAATCACGTGGTGTCAGGAAGGGCATCCGGCCTTAAATCCCCGGCCAAATCCAAAATGAGCCTGGTTGGCTCCGGCGACCCCAATTAATTGGGAAAAGACGAAGAAAGTTTTTTAAACTGTCTAGGGAGAGATCGTATATTGCATCAGGTGAGCCAATGGCATCATCGAAATTCTGATGGGAGAAGTCCAGTAACCTTTGGACTAGTCTGTTTTTTGCAAAAATCTTAGTTAAATACAAAAATGCTTGCTACGGTGGGTGTGTGGTTATAGTGTCGGACTACCAACCCCAAGCTTCCAGGTTCGTTCCTGGCCATGGTAAGTGATTTTTGAAAGGCGACAAAAATCACGTTACTCATGTCATACGTTGTTGGCATGTTAAAGAACCCATTTGAATTCAGTAGGCAGTGTTCATAATGACAAAATTAATCTCGGGATTTTCCGCCAACACAGAGTTTCTCATTTCTCTACTAGAAACCGGTATAGCATCAAGGAGCTTAGATACAGCTAACCTCCTTGACATTCATAGCGCTCCAAGGAGCATTAAATTCGACATGCAAGCTGCCCTCTGGGTGTCAATTAACAAAGCTTGCACCCGGCACCCGAGGCCATACAATATTATTATTAATACAAAAAATGAACAATATTTTAATAATCCTCGAATACAATTATTTATTATGTAAATCCTAACAAAGTACAAATCATTATTGAATGGCTAACTTGTCTTATTTTTGTAGAATCCCCAATATTTCACACTCGTATATAACCCTACCTGTCTGCTTTTTGGAGACAGCAATGATATCTATACCGACATAGAGCTGGCCTTGAAGAGGAAGGCGATGTATTTATCACAAAAAGTCAATTCTTGGGCTCTTCTGGATTTTGGAATGAACCCTTCGATTACATACGGTGTTTCATAATGATAAACTGCTTGCCATGGTGGGTGAGTGGTCAACGTGTCGGTCTACTAACCCCAAGCTTGCAGGTTCGCTCATGGCCGTGGTAAGTGATTTTTGAAAGGCGGCAAAAATTACGACACCATGTCATACGACGTTGGCATGTCAACTGTAACGGAATTTATTCAGTTACAGTAGCTCACCCTCGGGCCTCGTGGCCGTACTATAAAGGTACAATGAATTGGTATTTTCGAGTGCTGGATATGTTGCATACCCGGAAAAGACAGGCAGTAATTCGGCTTGTGTGGGAATACCTCGGCTATTAATAGCGTGAACTCGGATGAACTGGCGCGTGGAAAACTACTGTGTGACGTCAGTGTGAATTTCGACTGTCTGATGTTCAGGTGTTGACACGGATGTTCCGCTAGGAGCGGGCCACGCACGAATTAGTTCCGGCAGAAACATTGGGGTTAGGTATCCCTACGCTAGTGCATATAATGGCGTGTCTGGTGTTTCGAGGTCGTCTTATTGCTTTATTGGCAGAACACTGATCTACTAGCGCCCAGGGTCGTTTTACATGACATGGTTTCCGTAACGAACAGTTAGAGATCGTCTTCTTGCTTTTACAGCGAAAGTCCGTTGTCTACTTGCAAATTAGTGTCGTTATTACTTGATCATGGTATCGTAATACGAACGAGCAGTGACTAATTTTTAGCAGTCCACTGAGCTCTTACGGGCTATTGGAGGCTACGTGCATTTCATGGGTCCATCCATACCATGGGCTGTCGGTAATAACTTACCATGCCTAAAAGGATAATCTGTCATAAACATTTCATCGAAAAGTCATGCGAGAATGGAGACGTGAACAAGCAGTTCGAGAAGAAAGAAAGTGGAGTGAACCAGTCTAACGTGTGTAGATATTTTGTGTACGGACGGTACAGTGTGTATATACGTAGGTGGCTGTTATGCCTGGGTCTGATATGGCTGTAAGTGTTTGTTGCTCTCAGAGCCTAAATTCAGTGGCAAGGTACTGTATAAATCACGAGTGTATGAAGGGTGTTGTATATTATGTATATATGTGTATAGTACCGCCAATAGATTATCTTTTTAAAATTCATGTGTGTTTATATTCCTGTCTTGGATGAACCTGGTAGCATCAGCAAACACATGCTAAATGCCTTACGCCTGGGATAAGGTGTTTCATAGTCGGGGCAACAGTTATGTACCGTATTTTATCCTATTTTATTCAGGAAGACCCATATAGTCAACCTTGGCGCCCATTCAAAGTCGGGAGTAATGTTAAAATCACTTGTGGCCTGTATTTAAAGGCAGTAAATTCTGTAGGTTTGTGGTAATGAGGGTAGTTAATTGTAAAGCAACTCCAGCGAGGAGGTGTGAGAATGTTTCAGTGGTGCCCAACGTGGGGCCTTAGACATGCTGATGTGTACCAGGACACAGGAATTAAACAGTAGGCATATTTTCACAATTTCACATATTTTCAATTGGGGATGGCTACGTCAGGGCCAGAATGCAATTCTGCTTTGTCGGTGGACGGTGTTGGTGAGCAGCAAAACCAGACGGGTTCCGATAGGCAATTTGTTACAGGGATGGGGGAAAACAGTAGAATCATGGGAGATTTATTAGGGCAGGGGGGAGATGAATTAAACATGGGATTAGAATGTCAGAGCACAAGCTCTGAATGTAGTAGTAGTTCAGAGGTGAAGGATGGCGATACTTCTGTGGCAGTGAGTGGTGATGATTCAGGTTCGATGAGAGCCATGTTGGAGAAGCTCCTGTTTCTTAGTAACAGTTCCGAAGGAATGGAGGAGAGGATAACCATCCAGATGGCCTCCCAGATGGCCTCCCAGATGACTAGTTTTAAAAAGGAAATTTCAGCAAAGATAGATGAGGTCAAAGAGCAGGTGACTATCCTAGACAGCCGTGTTACTCGCCAGTTTAGTGAAGTCAGAGTAGAAATCACTAATCTGGAAATTAAGCTAGATGGTCGGATTGCTGCTCAGGAACAAAGGTTAGAATCTGAGTTAGAGAAGCTAGGTGCCAAGCAAGAGAAGTTGGCAAAGGAAGTTTCAAGCCAGGCACTGAAGACTAGCGAGAAATTTTCCAGAGCAGATAGGAAGTTGGAAGAGCAGAGAGTGGAGATAATAAGCATCGTAGAAGAGAAAATTGAGGTAGTTACGAAGGAAAGTAGCAGGAAAGTAGAAGAGGTTAGGGATAAGCAGGCTATAGTCGAGCAGAAGCTAGTAGCAAATAGTGGTGAGTTTGTTTTATTAGGGAAGAAGGTTGATGAGAATATCAGTGAGGTCAGAGAAAGAGTGACTAGGATAGAGGAAGAAACTGACCGTGAAGTGAAGAAGTTGAAGGCAGGTAGGGGTCATCCGATTCAGTTTTTAGGGCACTGTAGCCAGAGTCGAGATTACGAGGTTCCTAAGTTCAATGGTAGGACGTTCAATCCTATGGAATTTGTGAAGTTAGTCGAAAAGAAGTGTGCAAAGGGGTTAGATGAAGGATACTTAGAATGGGATCGGGTGGAAGAACTGATTTCAGCTGCATTTGTTGGGGAAGCTAGGTCTTGGTACCAGGTATTCAGGGAAGGGTTCAGTGGCTTACAGGATTTCAGGGAAAAGTTTATGGATAAGTTCTGGGATGATAATATCAAGGGGAGGGAAAGAGACAGGATTTTATTTGGAAAATTTCAAGGAAACGAAGGGGTCACTTTGACCGAGTATTTCTTGAACCATGTCCTTATTGGTCAAAATTTAGAGCTAGGCGGTAGCGAAGAGGATCTTGTAAGGAAATTAGCACGTCACTTTTCAGATGACATTAGGACTGCAGTATGCATGCAGAATATAGTCTCAATTAAGGGCATGGAAATGTTGCTTGGGAGGTTCGATGCTTTGAGAAAGACAGGTAGGCAACGTCAGGGAAATATGGGTAACCAGAGGGAAGGAAATTTCAATGGGGGCAATCAAAGGGAAGGAAATTATAATCAAGGGAGAGAGAGGAACTGGAATCAAGGTAGAGGAGACAGGGACGGAAGGCAGGAGGATCATGCGAGAGGAAGAAATAGGAATGAGAATCAGGGGTACAGGGAAAACAATCAATCAGGGAACGGGCCACGTGAGGTAGAGCAGGGAAATAGGGGGCGTGGTAATGAAAGTTGAGAGGAACAATAGGCCAGGAGGTTTAAACTCCGACGGGACTCACTAAATAGGGCAGGGGGAGAGTCCTTGCATAGCATTCCCGCTCACGCTATGGAGGTAAAATATAACTTGGATGTCAAAGAGGACTTATTGGAGGAGGAATTAGGTGTAGAAAAGGAGGGAAGCGAGCACATGTTTGTCCATCCTGTCATCATGGTAGAGATTTGGGGCCAGGAAGTCGAGGCGTTACTAGATTCAGGCAGTATGTGCAGTTGTGTGAGTAGGGAGTACTACGATGAAGTGAAATTGAAGGAGATACACATGGAACATATCCCAATTTCAAATGTGCACATTGTGTCAGCTGTAGGTACAAAGTCGCAGAGGATTAGGACTCAGGTTTGTGCACCCATTAGGATCAACGGGTGGAGTAAAAATCATGTGCTGTTAGTTGTGCCTAATTTAGTGCACAAAGTCATCTTAGGATCCGATTGGCTAGGGGACCAGAGCTGTAAGTTAGATTACAGCAAGGCGCAAGTGAAGTTCAAGTGGGGTGAGCAACAGGATTGGGTTAGGTTAGATTATCAGGTTGATGGTAGAGATTCTGTTAGTGTCGCTGGATGCATTCAGGTCAGTAAGGAGGTTTCTGAGGAGGAAGAGTTAGGTGTCGGCATGGTGTCCAGTCCTTTTCCTGTGTGTAATTTGGTCATGAGAGATGATCGTGAGTTGAGTGACGTTGGTCACACTGTTGATGAGTTTGAGGCGGTTGTGAAAGACACCATGTTGGACGAGGGTCAGAAGTCGGAGTTGCTTGACGTTCTGAGGGAACACAGGGAGGTGTTCTCGGAGAAACCTGGATGTACTCACGTGTACGAGCATAGTTTCGACATCACAGTTAGGTCAAGCTTTAGCGGTCCTAGGTACCCGATAGCTCACTCTCACATGAAGGCAGTTGGTGAGGTGATAGATCAAATGCTTAATGACGGCATAATCGAGAACAGCAACAGTCAATACGTAAATCCTTTGGTGGTGGTAACCAAGAAGGATGGTTCCATCAGGCTGTGCGTGGATGCGAGACAGGCCAATAAGAGGATTGCACCAGACCATCAGCGTCCTGAATTCACTGAAGATCTAGTGCAAAGATTCAGGGGTAGGAAGTTTCTGTCCACTATAGATCAGAGTTCTTCATTTAGGCAGATACCGCTACGCAAGGAGGACAGGCCTTTCACTGCTTTTTGTTATAAAAATAGCTTTTATCAGTTTCGGAGGGTGCCTTTCGGTATGAGGACTTCGAGTCAGGGGTTAATTAAGGGGCTTAACATTGCACTTGGACCTGAAACAAGGGAATACACTACAGCTTACATTGACGATCTTGTGATTGCCTCTCACACATTCAGGGAACACTTGCAACATCTTAGTACAGTTTTGGGGAAGCTCATTCATGCAGGTTTCACACTTAAACTTAAGAAATCCACTTTCTGCACGCAACAGATTACATTTCTAGGTCACACTATTTCACCACAGGGGGTTAGACCAGAACAATCGAGATTAGACACCATTGGGAACACAAAGACACCACGCAATGTTAAGCAGCTTAGGTCTTTACTGGGGGTTTGTCGGTATTTTGGGAGACTTGTATTGAGGTATTCATATCTTACTGAGGCTTTCAGGGATTTGTTACAGAAAGGGGCTAAATGGGTTTGGGGAAAGGAAATGGATGAGGCTTTCATCAAATTAAAGTAAGGGTTTAGAGAGGCTGTTACTCTGAGTTATCCGAGTCCTGATAGGGAGTACATTGTAATGACTGACGCCAGTGACGTGGGGATTGCTGGAGCGTTATGTCAGCGTGATGATGATGGTCACCTGGGTATCGTGTCGCTTGCTAGTAGAGGTCTGAATCCCGCGGAGAAGAGATACACTACTAGTGAGAAAGAACTGCGAGCTATTGCATATGCGCTGGGGAAGTTCCGGACGTATGTACTTGGCTACCGGTTCAAAATCTACACTGACCATAATGCGCTGACATTCATATTATCATGTAGGTTCACCTCAAATTGGATTTCTAGATGGATATTGGCAATTCAGGAGTATTCTTTTGACATATGTCATGTAAAAGGCTCAGAGAATATACTTGCTGATTTTGTCAGTCGCCATCCAGAAATCGCAGGTGATGGGGTGGGGGTAGATAGTGTAGGGGACATTCTGGTGTGTGCTGCCAAGTCTAGTGATAGGTCTGAAGAGGGTGCACGTGTGAGGAAGATACGTGAGGAACAGAGAAGGGACAAGCAGCTGGGAAGTATTGTTGAAGAGCTGGAGGCTCGTGGTGATGACATTGTGGTCAGGGGCACCAAGCAGTTCAAATGGATGAACCGCATGGTAGCCATGAAGTGTCATGGGGACGTGTGGTGTGTGTATTTTCCTCGTGTGTTGGTGGAAGACATCACGTGGTACACTCACAAGGAGCTTGGGCACTTTGGTGCGGAGAAGGTTCTGGCCGCTCTGAAGCGACACTTCTATTGGAAGGATATGCAGCGCATGGTAAGGAAGATTCTAGCTACGTGTGAGCTTTGCCAAAAATGTAAACATCCTACACGCTACTTGGAGGGACACAGGCAGGCTGTGTTGGCACAGGGGCCGGGGGATCTGGTCTGTGTCGACCTCTATGGTCCTCTGGTGAGCTCTAGGTTCGGGTTCCAATACGTGTTTGTGGTGGTGGATGCATTTTCGAAGTATGTCAGGCTTTACCCTCTGAGGAAAGCTACCGTCAGAGCTTGTGTAAACTGCATGGTACTGAAGTACATACCGGAGTTTGGAAGACCACTCCGGATACTCTCTGACCACGGGACCCAATTCACAGCGAAAATATGGAGTACCAAGCTTAGTGAAGTTGGCACCCAGTGTGTATATTCCTCTATCAGGTATCCGCAAGGGAATATGTCGGAGAGAATTATGCGGGAACTGGGTCGCATGTTCAGGACCTATGTGAGTGACAGTCATAATTCATGGTTTTCAGTGCTTGGGGATATTGAGCGATGGATCAATGTCACCAAACACGATAGCACGGGGCTCACTCTCATAGAAGTCCAGCTGGGAAGGAAGCCTACCAGTGAACTAGCTAGGATTTTGGGTTTGTCAACAGGGGAAGCTGTACCCAGGGATTTAACAATAAAACTAGTAAGGGATAATTTAATAGCTGCAGGAAAGAAACGTTTAAAACAGCAGAGAAGGGAGGGGGATGAGTTAAAGGTAGTTGATCTGGTGTTGTTGCGAGTGCAACATCTTTCATCGGCAGAGCAGAAGTGCATGCAGAAGTTCTTCCAACTGTATTCTGGTCCATTTGTTATAAACCGCAGGGTAGGTGCATGTGCCTACAGGTTGATTACCAACGATGACAAGGTCCTAGGTACATATAACATTGCTAACCTCAAGCTATATGTCACCTAGAGATCTTGCTCATGATATGACAAGACAGGAGTTCTAGTGTATTTGTGTGAGGGACAAGGATAAATCTATAGCCTTGTAGTTTAGAGATTGATCCTTGTGGAAAGGCGGCAAAAATTACGACACCATGTCATACGACGTTGGCATGTCAACGAACCCATTTGAATTCAGTAGGCCGTGTTCATAATGGCAAAATTAATCTCGGGAGTTTCCGCCAACACAAAGCTCCTCATTTCTCTACTAGAAAGCGCTGTATTGTTCAAGGAGCTTAGATATCTAACCTCCTTGACTTTCATAGTGCTTCAAGGAACAACGAAATTTGACATGCAAGCTACTTTTTGGGTGTCAAATAATAACAAAGCTTGCACCCGGCACCCGAGGCCATATGATTTTAATAATGATAAACTTTTGGGTAAAATTTACACAGCGCGTGCTCATACGTTACAAAATGGAGCGCGCGCCCTGATCGGGTGATAGTGACGGTGGTGGCGATTCTACTTCAAGAATGGTGGGTGCAGCAAAACGATGTTTGGGAAAAGTATTGGGCACGTCTCTAGTGGACGAGGAAACTATGAGGACATTACTGGCAGAAATAGAAGCCGCCATTAACAGCAGACCAGTTACACAAGATGGTCCCAACGTACTGACACCACGCCACTTCATAAATGAGGGACGATTAACAACATGACCCAACGGTCCACAACCTAGCGTCCATACAGATCTGAGAAAAGAAGCAAGACTGACTGCAAAGATGCAAGACGACTTCTGGAAGAGGTGGAAGAACGAGTACCTTCTTGCCCTAAGAAGCTTCCACAAGGTGTGGCAACAAGACGGAAGAGCGATGAAATGCCGGAAAGGGGATGTCGCCCTGCTTCAAGAAGATCTGCGTCCACGTCATATATGATGACGAGTTCGCATCTCTGGAGTGGGACCTGGCCACAATGGGAAGGCGAGGTCTCTCGTCCTCCAACTTGGCGATGTAACGGAGATCACCCGACCGGTACAGCTGGTCATACCGTTGGAGATCGACCAGGGCGGGGGGTGGATGCAGAGGATTAAAAGACAACAATGCCGCAATGTATCCTCATTTTGCCATACGAAATAAATAAATAAATAAATAAACCTTCCCTATTGCTGCCCACTTACCACCACCCAATGGTGACGTGTTATCAAATCGCTGCAGAATATGGACTTTAATATTTAGATATTGTACAGGGAGATTCTTTTGCTGGAGCGGGGCCGGCGAGCGGCTACCGGGTGCGCGCACTTTCCTCCAGCCAACCGAGCTTGCACCGCGGATTGCGCGCCGGTGGAAACCGTAACATAGTACATTAATAAATGGTAAATTCACCAGAAAATCATGATTAAAGAACTTGCCTATCCACAGGAGAAGCTGAGAGTGTTCTCCTTCAGTTGACAGACAGGCGTTGTACCGTGTAAATAAATTAGTGTTTACACATTGTAATTCCCTTCTGTTGTGAGGGATATCTGCTGCCTTATATTGTTCTCCAGCTCCACTAGAGTGCGGGTAATTGATCTGTACACTTTGTATTTTAAATTAACCCACAATTGAACATCAAACGGGCTTAGGTCCGTGCTTCGATTAATTACAGTAAACACGCACGGGGTGCAGGAGTAGCTACATAATGTAACGTTGTAACTTCCAAAGTTACTGTCTATCAGCTGAAGGAGAACATTTTTAGTATCTTCTGTGAAAGGATACTGGTGACTTGAGGTCATCCAGATTCCCAAGAAATAAAAAAAAACATCTTCTTCTTTTTCTTCTTCATTTCCTGTTTCCAGTTCCCTGGGTCGGGTTGCGAATCAAGGACCTCCACAGTTGTCTATCCCACCACCATCCATTTCCTTCTTTCAATACTTCTTTTTCTTTTACTCCTCTTTTCTCAATGCCTTCCTTCACTTTATCTATCCACCTCTTTCTGGGCCTTCCTCGTGGTCTTCTTCCTGGTATTTTCTCCATAAATATTCTTTTTGGTACTCTATATTCTTCCATTCTCATCATATGTCCGTACCACTTCAGCTTACTGGTTTCTATCTTGTCTTGCAGTTTTGGGAACCCAGTTCTCTCCCTAATGTCCACATTTCTGATTTTATCCCTCCGTGTCTTCCCAATTATTCCTCTAAGGAACTTCATCTCGGCTACTTGGATTCAGCTTTCATAGCGTTTTGTTGTGGACCAAGTACCCGCTGCATATGTGAAAATTGGTGTGTAATACATTGAGAATAGAACTTTCTTGCATTTCTCTGGGACTTCCTGGTTCCATACTAAACCTCTCACACACTGGTAAAACCCATTAGCTTGTTGGATTCTCTTTCCAATTTCATCATTCATTGTACCATCTTCTGTGAGTGTGCTCCCCAAATACTTAAAGCTTTTTGCCATTTCCAAGGGATTTCCATTGACTTCAATATTCTGTCTTCCTTCTCTCTTGTTTCTTGTCATCACTACTGTCTTGCTCTTCTCCACACTTTTTTTCATTCCATATTTCTGTGTGCTTCTTAAATTAAATCTCCCAGCTGTTGTTTATCCTTGTTATCTGTGCACTGACACTACACACCCTAGTTGATGAAAGTTTATGTAATGACCCTGGTTAGCTCGCCTCCGCCTTGCGCAACCGTACGGCCCCAGCTCGGTTGGTTGGCGGAAGGCGCGCGCGCCCGGCAGTCGGCCGCCGGTCCCGCTCCAGCAAAAGAATCTCACTGTATATACATGTATATGTTCTCCGTGCAATGAAATAAATAAATTACTATTATTAATAACCATCCAAGGTAATTGGGGCCCTGTCCACATGCTAAATGACTGGAAAACAATCCTTGCATAGATTCTAATGAGGCTAATGAGAAGTGCTCGAAGTTTGACACCATGTGGTTGTTTTTCGCAGACCATAGTGGAGCTGGTGAGGCTGAGAGGATGGTCCAGAGACCAAGAGGTGCCTGATTCCCCCAACATGCTCCTCAACTTGTGGGAGGAGACAGAGCGCCTCTACAAGGGCAGAGGACACATCCTCGTTACCTGCTGGTGAGTGTAACACGACTGCATATCCACACAAACGTTTGCTTTATAAAAACTGGGGAAAATGCACTGACCATGATAGCTATGGGCATTAAGGCGCAAGGACATGGGAGCTAGACATCTCCTAACTCAGAAGAGTGGATTTGATAGCTAACCTTGAAATATAGTTCCATTTCTCAGCTAGGGGAAAAATATGCCAGGACAATACCTTCTACAGAGTTGTGCGTAATGAATAGTTAGATATAAATAGCTTCGGTGGCGTAGTTGGTAGCATGCTAAACTGCTGTGCCCAAGATAGCGGGTTCAAACCTGGCCAAAGTCGTCGGATTTTTAAGAGCGTTAAAAATCCTTCAGTATGTCTTCCTTCGGAGGGGAAGTAAAGCCGGCGGTCCCATGTCATAGATTTATGGCATGTAAAACATCCTTCCACTAACTAGACTTGTGTGAAGCTAGGTTATATTTTGTTGAAATGCTCTATCATAGTTCCAACATTCACCACTAGGTATCATTGATATCTGGTAGCGAAAGTTGGAACTACTTGAAATTGAGTGGAACTTGTAGCTCACCCTAAGGGTGTCCGCTGGAAGCAGCTACAGACTCAGGTGAGCCGAACATGTCCTCGGACAATCCCGGCACTAAAAGCCATATGATATATAAATAAGGTAGAATATTGTCAGTAATGGAAAATTTTATTTAATCTTAGCATGAATACATCAGGAATGAGTTACTATTTTGCTATTGCATAATACAGTTACGTGGTTTTGACTGTGACACCGGCGAGAAGATCACCATTTTGTTGCTGGGAAGCACTGAATGACAGACTGCAGCACAAAGTTCAGCATTTCCAAAGGTATTTATATCGGAATTACAGCCAATGGCCATAGCAGGGCATTTCAATTGAACGCCCGTAGGCTCCCCAACAAGTTCAATTTCAAGTAGTTCGAACTTTGGCTACCAGACGCCACCATCACTGACACGCAGCGGCGAATGTTGGAACTTGATGGAGTGTTTCTAACCAAATAACCCACAAATTTTGGCTACACAGTATCAATTGTAGTGGTAGGTTCTTTTACACACCATAAATCTATGACATGGGCCCACCGGCTTTACTTTTCCTCTGAAGGAAGGCATACTGAGGGATGAAAATCCGCCGACTTTGAACTCACCTCTTCTCAGTTTCGCCTCACAAGTCTAAGTATATCGCATTCCAGCCCTCACACAAGATTTAAAATTTCTTGGTAGAGCCGGGAATCGAATCGAAGCCGGAGCTCTGGGACGACAGCCAAGAACGCTAGCCGCTACACCACGAGATGGTTCGTAAAAAAATTAATAGAGAAAAAAATTGCACAAGATGTTCAGTAAAAACATATAGCCTACTTTCTCCTAAATCCATGGGTATTGTTATAACTCTTTGTCCTTTTCAAGGAGTATAATTGAATGTTGGTTGTAGTAGCTTATTGAAAAAACGTGCTATACGGATATTAAACATGAATATGAGGTGCCCTTTGCTAATGCTACCTCTGTACCAAGTTTCGTTCAATTCGGTTTCACTGTGTTTAGATTGATAGGGGGAATCGATTTGCACACATACAGTACATAGCCGCTATCTGCAAACTATTGGGCTGATGACCTTATAGTTTGGTCAAAAGACGCTCGCCATGTAAATATATGTTGTTGCAAAATTTGGTAGAGTTCGGATGATTAGGTTAGTCATAATTTGATTTAAGCTTTGAACATTTGGGTGGCCGCCATTACGTTTCCGTCAAGATGGCGGCGGTATAAAACATGACACTGAGGTGCTCTTTGCTAGTTCTACCTCTGTACCAAATTTTGTTCAATTCGGTTTCACCGTGTTCGAATTGATAGAGCGGGACAGACATTCAGAGTACACACACTCGCGCGCGCACACACACACACACACACACCCACACACACACACACACACACAGACACACAATTTTTAAATTTTTAGCCCTGTGTAGATCTCATAAATCTACTTTCATTTTTTGCAAAAATCAAAAGTAGGCTAAAAATGGATTTCTATCATCTCAGCCAGTGTGTTCTGTTGTTGTTTCAGTGATGGCATGACGGCATGTGGACTGTTTGTAGCACTCTCATTCCTGGTGGAGAAGATGAAACTGGAGCAGACATGTGATGTGTCTCATGCTGTGCGGACGGTGCGCCAGAGTAGGAAGAAGTTCATTACGTCCAAGGTAGTATGCACTAGAATACTTAGAAACTTGTTTTATACAGGGTGTCTTTTATATACCTTTGGAGAATGACAGGTCATGTAGGGGACGGGTATAGAAGTAATTTGAGATAGGGGACTTGGGGTCGGAGCGGCCTCCTTAACCCCTAAAATAAGGGTTGATTCAGGCCCTCCACCCAAGCCTCTATTACCTTTCCCAATCCTTTAACTCTTGGCAAGATTAATTTCACCATGTGGCGATGGCGTAATGGATAGCGTTGCGGTAGGAAAGGCCATTAGTCCCGGGTTCGATTCCGGGCGTAGGCAAAAAATAAAATAAAAAAAAGAATTAACTTAAATGTTATTGATACCTGCGGTAAATTAAACCGATGTTTGTGCACTTCGTAGCATTAAATTGTTTAAGTCCGTTATTACGTTTAAATCACGTTGATTTGCAAGAGAAAGTAAGGTTTAGCTAGGCTAGGCATGCTTAGCTTAATATTTACCGTAGGGTAATCATTAGAAGGCACGATCTTAAAACTACTGCAGTTTCGTAATTAGTCACAAAGTTCCTTTAATAGGAAATAAAACTACAAAACAACGTAGTACCATACTGTATCATGTGACTACAATACGACAAATAACATAAAAAAGATTTTACCCAAGCCCGGAATCGAACCCAGGACTACCGTCCTTTCCCACCGCAACGCTATCCATTATGCCAGCGCCACATGGTGATATGAATCTTGCCAAGAGTTAAAGGATTGAGAAAGGTAATAGAGGTTTGGGTGGAGGGCCTGAATCAACTCTTATTTTAGGGGCTAAGGAGGCCGCTCCGATCCCAAGTTCCCTACCTCAAATAACTTCAATACCCGTCCCCTACACGACCTGTCATTCTACATAAGTACTTAAAAGACACCCTGTATACCGTATTTACTCGGCTAGAGGACCCCCTTTTTGATGTGTAACATCTTTCCACTCGGCTGCTGGATATTTTTGTGGGAGTGATTTTGAAAAATGGGACGGAAGTGGATCGGACGGAAGTGTGTAAGACGCACTGCCAGCTGGATCGTATCCCTCCTGGACATTCATCAACACACAAAAATCTTTTTTATTCACACACTAATAATACATAACAATTCCAAGACTCTCTTTTTTTTTTCTTCACTGCCTACTTGATATTTCTGGTTTGTGGAAAAATCTGTTAATCATACTTTATTAATTCTATTAATAATTACTGTTCTCATATAATATAATCATATTGACACTATCTTTTAATAAATATGCTCATCTGTATTTATTAGAAGGACAAGCAATTGAAATAATTTTAACGATTTTACCTGCTATTACACTTATTTTTATTGCTCTTCCATCGTTATGAGTTCTATATTTACTGGATTAAAGTACGGTATAATAAAACCATAGGCACAGTGAACTCAGTAATGAAACCATTCTTAGTCCAGAGAGACACAAGACTACGAGTCTACAAAACACTAGCTAGACCTGTCCTTACATATGGAAGTAAAGCATGGACAATCCGAAAACGAGATGAAACTAGGATCACTGCTGCTGAGATGAAGTTTATGAGACACACAGCAGGATACACACGTTGGGACCACAAAAGGAATGAGGACGTGATGAAAGAACTAAAGACAGAACCTGTATTAAACTACATAGGAACTTATAGGAAGAACTGGAGAGACCACGTCAACAGAATGCCTCGGGAACGAGTCCTAAAGCAAATTGTACGATACCAACCAAAGGGGTTCGCTCTATTGGACGTCCAGCTAAAAGATAGAATGAGACTGTAACAGGCCACCTGGCCTAATACTTGGCAGATGGCCGATGTTGATATTTCCTGGATGAATCATAACCGTTACTTTTATGGTTATTTATTTATTTACTAGCAGTAGTACCCGGCTTCGCCCGGTGGAATGATGATAATGTTTTAAGGTCTCCTTAGAAATATAATGGACTTAAAATCTAAGTCATTTGCCCCCAAAGACAATGAGGGAGTAATATCTAGGTCATTTGCCCTTTTGATAAGGATGATAATAAAAACTACTGTTGAATTGACACGTCAAACTTACAAACTACCGTAATAGAAATACATATTTCAAAATTCACAGGCGAGGAAGACTTATTGTGTGTGGTGATTAATGGTGTAATGGGCGTAACATCTACTGTAGGTCATTTGCTCTTATGATGAGGATGATAAGGGAAACTACTACCGGTATTGAATTGACACTTCAACGTATAATGTACACAATGTACTGTAATAAAAATAACTATATGGCGGCTTCGGTGGCGTATTTGGTAGCATGCTGAGCTTCTATGCCCAAGATGGCGGGTTCAAACCCGGCCGAAGCCGTCGGATATTTTAAGAGCGTTAAAAATCCGTCAGTATGCCTTTCTTCGGAGGGGAAGTAAAGCCGGCGGTCCCATGTCAGATTTATGGCATGTTAAAGAACCTTCCACTAATTACACCTGTGTGAAGCTAAATTGGATAGGTAAACAACGTGCATAGATGTCTACGTCCGTTGCCAAGAGCCGACTGCAGTGGCGTCTAGTAGCTAAGTTCCGAACTTGGCCTAGTAGTCGTTGACGGTGGCGCTTGGCGGCAAAAGTACGAACTATTTGAAGAATTCTAAGTTGCAGTTTGTACTTAAATTACAAAAACAGATAACACACACTAATACAGTCATCACAATTAACACCGGTTATCAGACAGATTCTACACACACCCAAAGTACACGGGGCTACATGACCGCGTTGTCGCAGCCCCTAAACTTAAGAACCAACCAACCAAAAATAAATATTTTAAAAATCACAGTCGAGAAAGACTTTATGCGGCGGTGATTATTGGTATGATGCGCGTAACATCTAGGTCATTTGCACTTATGATAATAATAAGGTAATGAAAAAATGACTACTAAACGAACATGGTGTTATTTTAAAACTGATATAGGTAATTCAGGTGTCTAGCTTCGATGTCTTCCAAAGTCTCAACCTTATTTTCTGGCTTAGGCCTGTACTGGATGCGTCTAGTGAAAGAGCGTACTGCTCGGCAAAGACAAAGAATATAGGTCCAAGCTGCACAAACCTGAGATGATCGCAGATGATGACGAAATATGATGACACACGTTCGGGGTTCCCCGTCCTATACAGATTGACCGGGAATCACTCACTGTTTCGCAACGGCCCTGTGCTGGCATCAGCATAGACAGCAGGAGATAACACGGCGGGCTCTGGAAAGTACACTCAAGTCACCTCGCGATGAATCAGCAAGCTATTCTCACAACTGACCCCCCCCCCCCAGGGTCTCACAACTTGTGGGACGTGGGTTGGCGACCATGGAACCCCAGCTGAGTCTGGCATCGCTTCTACTTCCTGGTGCCGGGCTCATTTCAGTTTTCTTTCCTGTCGGCCTCCCTTGGTCAACTCTTTTTCTCTTCCGACCCAGACTGTATTAGGGTATCCGAGGGCTAGGGAGTCTTTCAATTTCCCGCCTTAATTGGCTTTGTCTCATCTTTCCTGATACCCTCATTCTTCGAGGGGTCTGCCTTCTTTTCCTTTTCATAATATCTCCTGTCTTCTGCTCAAGGCCCTCAAAGAGGCAGGGTGTGTGTAGACCCACCACTTCTGGTACACCCTCAAGGGCTCATGACTGGTGAGTTAGGAAGCTGGCAACCCCGAGGAATTCCTGAGCTACATGCAGGGAATGGAGTGGTAGGCCTATGTCAGAAATTTCAAGTGGACAGTGTTACGCATCGGGTTCCAAAGGGTAAGTAAGTATACACACTTAGTTTTCGATCGGTGAACGATGTAGATTTGTACCAAAGGGCCTTAATGCGGGAAATGGAGTGGTCTATCCGAAATTTCGAGTGAACAGTGTTACTCGTCGAGTTTCAAACGGTAATTATGTAAAATCTGGTTGAGATCGGTGAAACTGTGTAGTTTTGTGCCAAGGGCCAAAATGCAGGGAATGGAGTGGCCTGTCCAAATTTTAAAGTGGACAGTGTTACTCATCATCATCATCTTGTACAGTTTCCAGCCCCAGGCTGGGTCTGTTTGGAACATCGGGTTCCAAAGGGTAAGTATACACATTTTGTTTTCGATCGGTGAACGATGTAGATTTGTGCCAAAGGGCCTAAATGCGTGAAATGGAGTGGTCTGTCCGAAATTTCCAGTGGATAGTGTTACTCGTCGAGTTCCAAAGGGTAATTATGTAAAATCTGGTTGAGATCGGTGAAACGGTGTAATTTTCTGCCAAAGGGCCAAAAAGCAGGGAATAGTGTGGTCTGTCCGAAATTTAAAGTGAACAGTGTTACTTGTCGGGTTCTACGGGTAAGTATATAAAATTGGGGTCAGATCGGTGAAACGGTGTAGATTTGGGCCAAACAGCCTAAATGCAAGGGATGGAGTGGCCTCGCCGCAATTTCAAGCAGACAGTGTTAGTCGCAGTGTTCCAAACGGTAAATATACAAATTTTGGTTGAGATCGGTGAAACGGTGTAGATTTGGGACAAAGGGCCTAAATGCAGGGAATGGAGTGGTCTGTCCGCAATTTCAAGCGGACAGTGTTACTCGCTGGGTACCAAAGGGTAAGTATACAAAGTTTGGTTCAGATCGGTGAAACGGTGTAGATTTGTGCCAAAGGGCCTAAATGCAGGAGATGGAGTAGCCTCTCCGCAATTTCAAGCAGACAGTGTTAGTCGCAGTGTTCCAAAGGGTAAATATACAAATTTTGGTTGAGATCGGTGGAACGGTGTAGATTTGGGCCAAAGGGCCTAAATGCAGGGAATGGAGTGGTCTGTCCGTAATATCAAGCAGACAGTGTTACTCGCAGGGTTCCAAAGGGTAAGTATACAAAGTTTGGTTCAGATCGGTGAAACGGTGTAGATTTGTGCCAAAGGGCCTAAATGCAGAAGATGGAGTAGCCTCTCCGCGATTTCAAGCAGACAGTGTTAGTCGCAGTGTTCCAAAGGGTAAATATACAAATTTTGGTTGAGATCGGTGGAACGGTGTAGATTTGGGCCAAAGGGCCTAAATGCAGGGAATGGAGTGGTCTGTCCGTAATATCAAGCAGACAGTGTTACTCGCAGGGTTCCAAAGGGTAAGTATACACATTTTGGTTCAGATCGGTGAAACGGTGTAGATTTGTGCAAAAAGGGCCTAAATGCAGGGAATGGCGTGGTCTGTCCGAAATTTCAAGCAGACAGTGTTACTCGCAGGGCACCAAAGGGTAAGAATACGAATTTTGGTTCTGATCGGTGAAACGGTGTAGATTTGGACCAAGGGGCCTAAATGCAGGGAATGGGGTGGTCTGTCCGAAATTTTAAGTGGTCAGTGTTACTCGCAGGGTTCCAAAGGGTAAATATACAAATTTTGGTTGAGATCGGTGAAACGGTGTGGATTTGGACCAAAGGGCCTAAATGCAGGGAATGGGGTGGTCTGTCCGAAATTTCAAGTGGACAGTGTTACTCGCAGGGTTCCAAAGGTTAAATATACAACTTTTGGTTCAGATCGGTGAAACGGTGTAGATTTGTGCAAAAGGGCCTAAATGCAGGGCATGGGGTGGTCTGTCCGAAATTTAATGTTGACAGGGTTACCCGCAGGGTTCCAAAGGGTAAGTATACAAATTTTGGTTCAGATCGGTGAAACGGTGTAGATTTGTATACATAACAGACAGACAGACAGACAGACAAACTTTGTGCTTTATATATATAAATAGAAGATGGTTATGTCATTGTACACAAAAACGATATACTATTTACATATACAAAAAAATGAAGCAAACCATTAAAACGATCAACTTAGCCCTACAGATTTCACAGCTGTATGTCCTGTTCGTCTAGCCACTGTATGGCCTGAGTAGATGGCACCAGAAAGTCATCCATTGATCCAGAGTATGCCCTTCTCAGACATTCTGCTACAATATGGTGGATGGTTTGATTCACTGCACCACAGTCACAGCTGGGGGAAGTTCGCATGCCCCACTTATGAAGCAGTGAGCCAAATCGCCCGTGCTTGGTTCGGATTCTGTTGAGGGTGTGCCCGTTTCTCCAATGGGACAGGCGATCACCCGGCCAACATCCCGGCCCCATCAGAAGAAACAGCCAAGGGAGTGGGTAAAAAAAAAATAATTAGGGCGTGAATCTTGGTTCATACAGACAAGACTAAAAGAAATGCTCCAGCGAGCCAGAGACAAAGGGTCTCGGGTCGTTTACGGGTTGGGATGGCAAATTGACTGAACCAGGATTCAAAAGCAAACTCCCTAACTTGAATAAACAAACAGAGAAGAAAGGAAAAGCCCTCGTAAAATCACATCTGCTCCTTTATTGGCCAAAGGATAAATAAGTATGCAACCTGCTTACCACGCACGAGTATAGAGTTAGGATGGGACAAAGTCCGAAAAAAATAAAGTTCATAGTCCCTAAACAAACAAAAAAATTATACTTATTCAAACTCGTGGGTGTCCCCTCTTAAAGTTCCGACAAGGAGATCGCCTTTCAAAAAGCTAAATTAACCCTTAATTTATCGGTGCACACGCATGTAAACATCACTAGCCACTTATTACAAAGTTAACCTGCGGCAAAAACTCTAAGAAAATATCGAATATCTATGTATATTACAACTGTCTACCCTTATACAGCAATGGACGGATCTCCTCTATCGAACTGCAAATTAATAACTAAAGAGCATCATATTACATCAAATAGCACTCAAACATCAACTCAGCTTCACATAATGTGGCATTTCAACAATTAATTATAACTTATCATAAATTATTAACACACCCAGATTGTGCTTACATATTTACACTACTAATTCTTATTATTATTACTGATTTATATTCGCCTTTCCAACAACCTTGATCCACACTGTCATATTTGTTATTGTAATTAAATTATAGCATTGTCTAATGTTTATGAAAGGTTAAGAACCTCGTAATAAGGCACCCTAGCGTATTTCATACTCACAACGAACATTTAATCGCAACCCTTCCGTCGAACACTCTATGTGAGGATCCGAACAATCTGACTGTCGAGCGCACTATCAATTACACCCCTGCGCTATTCAATATACAACTCATCGATAAACGTAACACGTTCGGCAAGAGGACCCTGTCCTCACAAATTCAATTCAACGGACATACGTCGCCCCGTGAATAACCTCGTCATATATGACGGAATAATACCATATCTAATTATCACATTAACTTTACACAACATCATTACAAAATATCATGCATTATTAGCATGTCTCAAGAACCCCCACTAACAGAGCGTATCAACTTTATCGGGACCACGAGGTCGTATGACAATATGGCATCCTATCCAAGGAACCTTATTCGACAATCTCCAACCATATTCATTTTGCTATTAAAATCTATGCAATCCGTGACAAACCTTTCAGAATTAAATTCGTATAATGACCTCGGAAATCGAAATGCTAGAATCTCCCAGCAAAATGGGCATCTCATATTATCGTTACCCAATTTCAACTTATTATTATTATTATGTCTCAGAGAATAAATGTATGTCTTACTCCTACCATTGATACTGTTAATTTATGTAAGTCAAAACGACCCGAAAAGAAAAGACAAAAAATCTGTACAACCCTATGAGAAAATGATGCTCTTGTTCAATCTGGAATAAATGATTATAAATGGCGTTAAGTTACACGATCTCAGGTTATCTCATGGCACGGCTATCCGAGGTAGGAGTTCTCTTCTTCCTCGGAAACCCCTGGCGTCGGCGTCGGCGTCGGTGTCGTCTGCGGCATTAGGGCGGCGTTGTTCCTCCAGCGTCTCCGCGATGTGGTCTCCCAGCGTACTGGTAGAGGTATACGCCCCCGGCACCTCTCGATCTCCTGGCGACGCCCATGTCCGCCCACTGGTTGCCCCCGGTCACCTTCAGCAGCGGCGTCTCCTGACGTCCCAACCATGGTCCACTCGTCCATCTCGTTGCGACCGTTCACCCCATTATGGCCCCTTTAGAGGTTCAGTGCAGCATAATTTGCATATTAATATGCATGTTGATTCCCAGAATATTTGAGTCCATGGTTATTAAGTTCATGCCGCCGTGTGGCAATATTACATTTCACTATATCAGAGCACTTTCACGCCCACGCACTATAGCGTCTAGTTCCTGGTTCACTTGAATTATATGTATTCACTTTCCTCAACCAGTGACACACTTCCTTCCACGAGGAGCTATTTCGACCTGGCCTTGACCGACATATCAAGTTGCCTGCGGCCTGCAGTCTTCCAACACAAGCTTAAAGTAGATGTAGCCTTCCCTGTTGCATTCTCACTGCGACTCTTAAAATGCCGCACTGCTATGCTATTTTCGAATGGATGTCTGTTACAATATAGGGCCTAGCGATAATGCTTCGCCTCGACTATCGTTATTATTGTTCCTTCCCTGATACTCGTAATGTTAAACACCTCCTGGTATTCATCTTTAATTAACATAAATTGTCGGCATGAACGTACTAGCGAGTCCGATATCGTCTTGAAATTCACACTGTTCGACAAACAAACTGACATACTTCACTGTAGACAACTCACTGGCACTACATGCACGCTAGCTTCATGGCCTGCTGATCGCTCCTCGTATCAAATGGCCACGAGCACTGACCACTCACGAAAGCCGTTCAGGTTCCCGATGCAGATTACTGTCTACGTGACATGGGCTACTCGTCCGTGCTCCGCTGGATAACATACTCGTCCACGCACTATTGACTCACTGAACATTCCGGAACTGCGTCCTCCTTCGAGAAAAAAAAAATCCTCTCGGCACGCTGGAAGGCGGAGGTAGATTTCACCGGTCAAACTAGGGGATTGGCTATAATAGGCAAAATATGCAGGTTTTCGTAGGAGGATCAGACCTCATTGATTGCAAGAAAGTATTTTACATTTGGAGGTTAAAAATCAACTTTTTTTCGTTTTTGTATGCATATTTTTATCATTTTATTGTCTATGGGGATGGTAACCTTCTTGTCATTCGGGGTTTATTTTTATACTTCTGATCACACTGTCCTTATGCAAGGTTTGGAACTGATGTGTAACTATCTGACAGTCTGTTACTTCTTCTCGCAAAATTTTATCTCCCGCAGAGATTTTTGTTGGTTCCTCAGTTTAGGGGCTGCGACAACGTGGTCATGTAACCCCGGGTGTGTAGAATCTGATAAACGGTGTTAATTTTGATGACTGTTTTAGTGTGTAATTCAGGTAAGGTCTGCAGACGGTCAATTTTAAGTAGTAGTTCCTAATTTTGTACCATATCCTAACGTGAACGACACCTAGCTGTGAACTTGGCTACTAGATGCCACCGCAACCAGCAACTTGCAACGAACGTTGGAACTTCTCCTCCAAAGGAAAGAATGCTGAAGGTTTTTTAGCGCTCTTAGAAAATCCGACGACTTTGGCCGGCTTTGAACCAGCGACCTTGGGCATATAAGTTCAGCATGCTACCAGTTAGCCACTTCCTACAGTCAGATGTAAAAATGAATGTGATCTCGTGCAATGGCGTTGTCTTGGCAACCTCTGATAGCTCATCCCTCATCAATTTAGAAGCGTTGTCACGGTAACCTCTGATGGCACTTGGCATGTTCTTTAATTCCGAAATCATTTTTCTCATCCCTTGGCGTAATGGTAGGTCAGATCAAAAATTCTTTCAGACAAACTTTTAGGTAATTATTAGGGGAATATTTTCCATTATGTACGGGTTTGATATTGTGCCTATTAAGAGAGATATGATTAATGTTTCCCGAAAAAAACACTTTTTTCCACCCCTTTGGTCAATGGTTGGTGCTATCAAAAACCCTATTTGACATAAATTTTTGGCACTTATCCGACAAATATTATGAACTTTGAATTGATTCGATATTTCACGTATTAAGAGAGTTATAGCGACATTTCACTTTTTCGAGAAAGAAAAAGCCCCCCCCCCCATTTTCACCCCCCTTTAACCGATTTTGCCCATTAACGAACTCGACCGATTTTTTAAGGGGTTACATATTATGTAAAACATTAAAGTGATTGGTGCAAAATTACGGCAGTTATCGTGTCCACAACAAACTGATATATATGCATATATATACACACACATATATATAAACTTTTGAACTGACGGTGGTTTGGGGGATGTGAAACACGAAGATATGTCGAAATTTTCCGGAAGTCGAAACATGGCACCCATTGCAATAGTTAGCTTTTTGATGAAATCTACCTAAAATAGGCTACATAATTTAAAATACTACCATCAACGACACCTAGCTGTGAACTTGGCTACTAGATGCCACCGGAACCATCAACTCGCAACGAACGTTGGAACTTCCCCTCCGAAGGAAAGCATACTCAGGGTATTTTGGCGCTCTTAGTAAATCCGACGACTTCAGCCGGGTTTGAACCCGCGACCTTGGGCATAGAAGTTCAGCATGCTACCAGTTCCGATACCGAAGTCGCTTCCCACAGACATATGAAAACAGAATGTGATCTCGTGCAGTGGCGTTGTCATAGCAACTGCTGATGGCTCAACCCGTATCAATTAAAAGTAAAGTTGTCATGGCAACCACTCTTGGCACTTGGAATTTTCTTATAATTTAAATCATTTTGCTCACTCCGTGGCATAATGGTGGGTCATATCGAAAATTCTTTCAGACAAAAGTTTTAGGTAATTATTGGAGGAATATTGTCCATTTTGTACGGTTTTGATATTGTGCCTATTAAGAGAGATATGATTAATGTTTCCCGAAAAACCCACTTTTTTCCACCCCTTTGGTCAATGGTTGGTGCTATCAAAAAACTTATTTGACATAAATTTTTGGCACTTATACGACACATATTATGAACTTTGAATGGATTCGATATTTTACGTATTAAGAGAGTTATAGCGAAATTTCACTTTTTCGAAAAAAGCCCCCCATTTTCACCCCCTTCAACCGATTTTGCCCATTAACGAACTCGACCGAGATTTTATAGGGATACATGTTATGTAAAAAATTCAAAGTGATTGGTACACAATTACGGCAGTTATCATGTCCACAAGAAACTGATATATATATATATATATATATATAGATAGATACATATATACATAAATTATATATAAACTTTTGAACTGACGGTGGTTTTGGGGTCTGGGGGATGTGAAACGCGAAGATATGTCGAAATTTTCCGGAAGTCGAAACATGGTACCCATTGCAATAGTTAGCTTTCTAATGAAATCTACCTAAAAGTGGAAGGGGTTGGAACCTTCTGGATCATTCCCCTACTCTCGCGGTTGCCTCGCCGCGTCATGCCATGACGTCATACTGACCCTCCGGTCTCCTCTCGATCTCCTGTCATCCGGGGCCGGTAATTGACCCTGACTGGATCGGTCACAAGGGCAACCCAAGTTCTTCGTGGGAGATCAAAACCAGCTGGAGGGTGCTTGATGTTAACCCTGGAACAGCACAGTGGGGCACTCATTGCCCTAGAGAATTTTCGTTCCCCGATTACGTTATGTTGGTACGCCTGATAAGCGGCCACCTCCTGTGACTTTTGCTTGCCTTTGACTGTCTTTCAGTCAAAGTGTATACTTCTTAGCAGTGACAGTTATTTATAACCAAAACAGTGTCTCCAGGGCATTGAGTGCTCCATCTGCCCACGATCCAAGGGCACCAAGACCACTGTGGTGTGCTCAGAATGCAAAAGTTTTGTGTGTAAACGTCATAGCTTGGTGTTTTGTAGTGAATGTGAGAAGTGAAAATGGTGATTATGATTATGATTACCAAAGAAAGAATATCTACAATAACATTGAAATATTGCTAACATTTTTGTTTTCTATTATATTCACACAGTTATTTTCATTTTACACCCTTAATAGTTTAAGTATTCTGTGCTACAGGGTTGAATCCACTCATTTGTAATTGCAGGTATTAGTAATACATTATGTTAATGCATCAGAGTTGTTTTTCTGTTCTGGGGTATTCAGTGCCCCAGGATACCATTACTGTTTCTGGAGAATAAGGGTACTGTTCCAGGGTTAAATAATGTCTGCCACTCCTTTGGAGCTGTGCCATTCCAAACTGATTGCCATTCTGCTTTTCCATTATAGCTTCTGCTGGTGAGCAACTGTGCCGTCTGAACTGGTGGTAATCTCGATTTTAAGCGCCTGAATCCTACAGCTATGTCCTGGTGGATAGGAAGGGCTGTGTTTGATGTTATTTTTCTGTACTCTCTTACCAGGTTGTTGAGGCGTCTTATATCTGTAGGCTCAATATGACTCAACACAGGTAACCAAAACAGAGGAGTAGATTTAACGGTGCCGCTGATGATACGCATGGTAATGAGGGTGTAATGACGCTATTACTTTGCGGTTAAAATTAGTGGCCTTACAGTTACTTAAATGTCGTTACCCCCTCGTTACTCCCTGACCCTGCTTACGATCACAAACTGAAAAGCCATGTAAAGTTGCAAGCTTGCTTCTCTTTTAAATAAGAGCTAAGGTATCCCTGGGTTCGATTCCTGGCTCCGTCAGGGATTTTAGAAACTGACGTTCGAGGGCCGGAACGGGGTGTACTCAGCCATGTGAGGACAATTGAGTAGCTGTCTGACAGTGAAGCAGCGCCCCAGTCACGGAGACCAAGATTAACGGCCAAGGGTACCCGATGCGCTGACCACGCTTCACTTCATAATCTGTAGGCCAAATGGCTTGGTAAGCCTAGGCCCTTCATGGGCTGTAGTGCCACAGGGCTCGGCTTGGTCAATGTATTCCATTACCTGACTGCCATTTCTAAATGCTTCCTGGGTTCTGAAATCCTAATGAATGATGAATTAACCAGATTCTTTTCTTGTGCAGGTTCAGTTTAACTTTCTCTACGAGGCTGCTGCAGAGTTCCTGGAATCCTTTCAGACGTATGCCAACTTTCGGTGACAAGCCTGTTCCTTGATTACAATACACCACATGGTATTAACAAGCCTCTAAAATAAGGACTACCAGATGCCCGATTTTGTATGAACAGTATGTATTTTAAGAACATTATCCATGTCCAGATTTTCTTGTCTGGATATGAATTAAGATGAATCCAGATATCTTATATCATGAAAGAAAGCACTCCATTGAGGAGTGTATACCGTATATATTTTCTATTAATATTACAGTAGAGCAGAGTGTAGACAGAGTTTTATTTTGGTGGGGGCCTATCCGGGGGTTTGGGGGCATGGAATAGCCCCCAATGAGAAGGGGGTCTGGGGGTTCCTCCCCAGGAAACGATGGTATAGTAAGATTTTTTTGCTGGAGCGGGGCCAGTGGCCGACTGCCGGACGCGCGCATCTTCCGTCAGTCAAACCTGCTCGGGCCGCAGGGTTGCGCAGAGGTGAGCTAACCATGGTCATTAAAGTCAGTCACTCAACTTTCATCAACGTGGGTGTGAAATGTCTGCGCACAGATAAGAAGGTAACATAACAGCTTCCTGCAAGAGTTTAATTAAAGAAGCACAGATGTTCTTTTTATTTCTTGGGAATCTGGATGACCTCACTTCACTAGATAATGGTTAGAACGTACCATTTCACAGAAGATGCTGAAAATGACCTTCCACGCTCTGGTCGGAACCACACCTCATTACACACACCACGATTAGCCGATGTTGTCACCGGTTTGCGCATTACAGCCTCCGGCTCTTTACTTTTTGAACGCACCTCATAGTTCTCAAATTTCTCGTTAATAACCGGTGACTAAAACATTACGCAGTAATACGCGTCGACAATAACCGTATTTATGGTGGTTCCCTGTTCACCAATAGCTGATGGTTCTTGACCAATAGAATGCTTCCTATAGCACTAGATGTGGAGTTCACAGTCCAGCTCAATTGTCAGGTCTACAGTGTTGCACAGTTGTATGTAGTTCTGTCCAGTCTCGCTGCTTGCTCTCAGTGGCTATGGTGGAGAGTTTAAAAACCCTGTGCCTCGAGCTGGGAAAGACGTGACTCCACGCAGACATCGAATGTAAACATGGCCGCCCAGCTAAGTTTCGATGGCGTGTCATTCGTTAATGAAGAAAATTTTAAAACTACCGGTATGTCAGTTAATATTTTGTTTTTATTCACTACAGTAGAGTCCCGAAAACTCGGCACTCGATAACCGGGCAGTCCGGATAACTCGGCAACGCCCTGGCAGGGCGAAATGAGTTCGTGTATGTGCAGGAGTCGATGAAAATAACGTCGAACAGTGGTTCCAGAATGATACCGAGCATGACATTATGTCCGATGCAGAAATTATTGGTGCTGTCACATTTAATTAAAAATGCCAAAAAAATGAAGACGTTGACGAGAACTCCACCGTACAAGCTCCTAAAATATCACATAATGAGGGACTAAAGGCTGTCGAAACCACCCTTCAGTATTTTGAATCAGGTGCGTCGGTTATGGACTTCATCGTCTTTGTGATGAAACAACAAAACGCAGAGTGCAGTGTGGAAGACAACAGGACATTACGCATTTCTTTAAAAAGTAGCCAGCCTTTGCAGTCGGCTAGATGATTTTTGTTGTAACCTAACATTTGTGGGTTACAGAGAGTCCTTCTTGTTTCTTTCAATATATATATTTTTTTTATCGGGTTGCCAGCCGTGGCCACAATGGTAGACCACCACACAGTGTCTTATGTGTTCTGGCCATAGAGATCTGTCTATTGCTGGTAGGTGGCTTTGTATGTAATCAGGTGGCCTTGGCTGTGCTGCCAGGAAAAATGGAGGCTGGTTTTATGTAAAAAGTGATGCTCTCTGGTCTGGAAATTGATACTTTTATGAAGAAATAAAGAGGTTGTCTGTAAAAAGTGTGGAGGAGAAGAATAATAATTGTTGTTAATGCTGCACAACAGATGCAGGTAATGGAAGCTTGCTTTTTATAAAGAAATAATAGTGGATTTTGTGAAGACAGTATCCTGTTCTTTGAGAGATAATTTTTTTTAAGCAAGTATATTGCCCCACTACCTGAGGTGGCTAGCTCGCAGTATTATAAAAATTACAATATCACCCAACTGTGGGGCATGTTAATGTTGTTGTAGGTTATAGAGATAACCTCAATAGTAGGGACAGAAGTTTCATATCTTTATAATTATTACATTGTTATAGACAGCTTTACACCTTCATAAAGTATTTTTCTGAGGTCTGTCTCATCCAGTGCCGGATTAAGGTAAAATGAGGCCCAAGTCCCTCAGATTTTTGGGGCCCCTTTATTTTTTTTCAAAAAACTTTTTTTTAGCACCTGTACATTTAATCAAGTACATACAAGAGTTTTTTTTCTCAATATGAATAATACACTTTTTATTAAATCATATGTACATACATTTCAATTGAAACGATCATCGTTATTTGGAAACATTTCAGATGATTTGATGAACAATTTAACAAATCATACTATTTTTTACTTTTTTTTGGGGGGCCCCAGATAATTGGGGGCCCTAGGCTTGGGCCTAGTCGGGCCTAATGGGTAACACAGCACTGGTCTCATCAGCCTACACTGTGTATTCATTAATTTCATTTTCATGTTGTAAGGGCTCTATGCCTTCATAAATTAAGCACTTTTCCTTTGTTTGAGGGTATTAAGGCAGTTTATTCTCAAGCAAACAATGCATACAAATACAGTGGTATTGTACACTCGTACTTACTCTTTCAACCCCATTCCCGATAGCTCGGCATTTTATCAAACTCGGTCTACATTAGGCCGAGTTTTCAGGACTCGGCTGTACCAGTAACCAGCCCCGGCTTCGCCCGGTATCTTTAAAGGTTTACCCAAATACGTCATTTAATATGTCATTTCTCCCCTAAGCGTAAGCTTAAAAGGCACACGGACGGCAGGTCCCAGACATAATTCAGAAAAGCCGAGGTGAATAGTGAAACTCGAAACACATAATACTCTTCTCTGAAGTCTTTACTCGATATGACTCAACAGTTTGATGCTGGCCGAAGCTGGGGTGATAAGCTCGCTCCGAAGCTAGAATTTAAATTTCCAAAACGTAAAAACACCTATAGTGGACGATGTATTAAAGATAGAAATATGCTGTTGCAGACTTTTTTGTAGAACTTTTCATGCTGAACAATTCTTACACTCATAGTATATAGATATTTTTAACGGTTTACCCAGTGTAAGCTTAAAAGGCGCACGGACGGCAGGGTTTTCTTCGACTCGATTCACTGAAATAGTTATTGCTCGGCTTCCTTTGGTCATAAATGAATGTTTCTCTACAAAAACCTTCCTCGAGAAATCCTTTACAGAATGGTGAAAAGCATCAAAATCTATCGAGTGGTTCTCGAGATTCCCCGTTACATCCAAGAATCGGGGACTTTGTTTTATACTGTGTGGAGATGAGCGCTGACTGAAGAGCCATCTTGGTGTTCCTAGGTGATACCCCACACAAGACACGGCATAATCCTAGAAAAATTGCTGAGTTTTAATTCACTGGCAGTGAAAACCAATATAGGCCCTATCATCTTTTTAGTATGTAATACATATAAAGCGCGTACTTCATATGATTTTTTCAGAAATCTTTCTTTCTTTCTTTCTTTATTCATGTCAGAAGTATCAATATGAATATTGAATACAGAATATCTACATTACTACCATAGATATACAGGTATATTATACAAAACAAATCAAATATTGAGCAACAAATTTGAGAGCTAGATGAATTTTGCCCAGTATTGGGCGACATCAATAGCGCTGGAGGAGGCTGCAAACAAATGTTTCATAGTGCTCTTTGAAGGGCATAAGTCACACTGACATAAATGTTGGATTGTCTGCAGCTCTCCAAAGTCACAGAGTGATGAGTCGCTTGAGAAACCCCACTTCCGCAGATTTACTCTCGTTCTGCCGACTCCTGTACGGAGTCTGTTAAGGGCTTTCCAGGTTGTCCACATGGAAGACTTTCCTTCGGCTCCATCCAGTTGGAAAGGTGGTTAGTTCTTTCTTTCCACACCTTTATCCTAGCATTCTCTGCTTTCCCTTGAAGCTTAACTGATGTGCGAAGGAAACACTTTCTAGATTTCAGCCTCCGTGTGGCAGGATGGTATCCATAGAGGGGATGTGCTTCTGAAGTAGATGATTGGAGCCTCTCTTTGTTAGCTGCTACCTTCCTACGAATCTCACCAGGAGCAATACCAGCTAGAAGTTGGATCTTCTCAATAGGTGTTGGTTTTAAGCATCCTGTAATGATCCTGCAACTTTCGTTGAGAGCGATGTCGATATGCTTCGCATGCGCTGATCTGTACCAAACCGGGGAGGCATATTCGCCTGCAGAGTAGCATAGAGCTAGAGCTGATGTTCTGATTGTTTGTGGTTGTGTTCCCCAACTGGTTCCTGACAATTAGCGTAGGATGTTGTTTCTAGCAGCTATAAGCAGTTTTAAGTTTTGGCAACGTTTCTTGTATGTTAATGTGCGATCCAGCATAACTCCCAAGTACTTTGGTGTAAAGCAATGTGCCAGTAAACTCCCTTTCCAGAAAACGTTGAGCTTCTGAGAGGCCTGTACATGCCATAAATGGAAGGCGCACATTTGGGTCTTAGCTGAATTTGGTTTCAGGTGATGGAGAAATCAAAGGAATGGTCTCCCTCAAGGCAGTGTATTGGCTCCTATTCTTTTCAGAAATAATTATTCCATTATGTAGTGTTATTAGGTCAGGTCTATATCCTCCACGTCAGTTTATCGAAGAGGTTATAGAAGCGACGGATGGGGGGCGATGACCACCCGTATCTGGAAAGGGGGGCGTCAGCTGGCAAATGTTGGGAACCACTGCTCTACTGTATCTGCCTACTTGATTCTTATCCTTGTCTACCTGCCTTCTGATGTATTATTTAGTTCTTAACTAACCCCAGTGTGTTATTGCTTTATGTTGTACATTTGATGTTTATAAATAGCCTACTTATGTCCTGTATATCTTAAAATAAATATATTAATTTGTATTTACTGTAAAATAAATTGTGTGGAAATAAATTGAGTAAAAATAATTGGATTACAATATTGATTACATTTTGTGTATACTGAAGTGATAGAAGCCATTTTTGAGTATTGCCTGATTCTATTTATTTAGTCGCCTCCGTAGCGTAGCGGTCAGCATGGTTAGCTGCCGCCCCGGAGGTCCTGGGTTCGATTCCCGGCTCTGCCACGAAATTTGAAAAGTGGTATGAGGACTGGAACGGGGTCTACTCAGCCTCGGGTGGTCCAAATGAGTAGAGGGGGTTCGATTCCCACCTCAGCCATCCTCGAAGTGGTTTTCCGTGGTTTCCCACTTCGTCTTTGGGCAAATGCTGGGATGGTACTGCCCCCGTAAATTGAATTATATTGAGACCACGGCGGTTGTATTGGCAAATATGAATTAAGTTATGGCTGTCATAGTTGTGACGTGGATATTCATGACGTAAGCACGGATGACGCAGACTTCACGCAAGTAGGCTGCTTGAGCTGAGATTCTTGGTGACGTCATGATTTTGTTCGAGAAAGATCTGAGATTTACGACGCAGTCGCAGGGAAACATGGAATTGTGCTGAGGAAGAAGTTACACGATTGGAGGAGAGACTCGAACCAATGAGCGATAGTTTGGAGGGAGACGGAGATTACTGAAACTATTATATTTAATTACTTTTGGAATGCAGAATTGTGGAAACCTATTTTCAGTTATGGCATTGATTTGGAATTTTGAAGAAATTATTTTTGAGTTTTTGAAATTTGAAAATCCGTCAAGTATTGCCAAAGTTAGAACTTCTAGCAATGACGGAGAAACATGCTATGGAAGGGATGGATACGCCCCTTAAGAAGTTGATAAAAGGTCTTGCACAGCAGAGAGGAGCTCTCATATCTCATGTGGCTCATATCGCATATATATCTCATACCGCATATATATTTCTGATGTCATATAGTCGTTTTCGAGTGAATAAGTGAAACAAGTCGTCTTTAGCGTGTGGTAAAGCCAACCGCATTGAACGAGTACGGAGCGTGCCGCAGTTCCATTTTACGGTGTTTGAAACTAGGCGAAGTTGAAACGCACACATTTTCAAGTCTACAAGATAATATATCAAGAGTTGACTAATGCCTTTAAGCTAATTCTATTGTGCAGTACTATATTAAAGTGTGTAGAAAGATTGAACATTTTCAAGATTATAATTTAGAAGATATTGGCATTTTAACACGGCAGACAAAAGTGATTTTCTCGCCATCTGAGAAGCACTTTCATAATATCACATTCTACGCTACGGCTGACACTGGTATTGCAACCGTGCTACTACATATTGCATTTGGTGTTATAACGCTGCATTCTAACATGGAACAATATAATATCGCAGTTCTTTCAACTATTATAACGGAATTGGAGATGGAAGGCTAAGGACTTAAATGCAATTGGGACATATATCGATGGAGTGAAATAGCAGCATGGAACTTCGCTAATCGTCTTTCTACACAAGCGAGCATGTAGTGAACATCCAACTACACTCATGCATCGTTGTCCAACGCTGAATTATATCAAATGGCAGTGGAAACATATTCATACTCCACAAATATGAATATTTCTGCGGAAATAACTGCAATAAACTTCATGGCGAATTTCTACCAGAACTTCAGGGAACTATCAAGAGAGGCCAGGGTAGACCCGGCTCACAAAGAAGAGTTTTGCCAGAAGGATGTCTATCGTATACACGGAGCAGTGCAATTTCCGGAGGAGGAAGCAGTTCTATTCTCCGAGGGCGCTGGTTCCAGGTTCGAGGACGGAGCACATCTTTTGGTGAAATGGAACTATCACCAGTCTTCTTTGGAAGATTTTCCTCTAGAACTTCAATCAACAGATAAGGTAGTCGTGAACGTTTCTTGTTTTATTTGAGTCATTTAGCGATATCTGAGCAACCATTTTTCCCATATGTTCTGTCCTATATTTTGCCCCATATTCTTGCTTGATAATTCTGTACTCAGTACACTTCGATGATTTATGCTTTTTCTACGATTTATTAAGACATTGTTATGTCATTGGCAGATTTAAATAATTTTGGATCAGTTGAGACTGATAATATATTCTTTCAGTAATTTGCATATTTTTTGAAGTCACGATTTGACTGTAAAGTTAACGATTTTCTATGGCAGATTTGAATTCAGACAGCGGGTCATTTTATTAAAGTAATTCTTTTCAGTAAATTACTTTGACCAATTTTCTGTCATCCTCAAGAAAGAAGAATAAGTAAAAGATTTTAAAGCGTTAAAATCTATTACTGTATCGACGATCTTGGAAATACTAGTCGTTTCATAAACATGATTGCAACATAGACATTTATCGTCAGTTCTGAAATTACCATTGCATTATAGACAATTTTATGAAATATGAACTTTGATTACGATTTATTGAATACACTATAGTAATGAACATTTAATAGGAATTTTTCTCAATTCTAGATTGGACCAATAATGTTTGCACTCCACAATCTAATTGTATTCTATTCGACTATTTATGCAGTTTAGATGAACTTTGTTTGAAGATAGTATTTTTATACTATAATACTTAGGAGATATTAATCTCAATTTTGATAGACCAGAGAGGCGTGTATAGTCGTATTTGCTATTAAATTTATTTGTGATTGGCAAATTTTTACTTCATATCGATTCATGAATGAAACCCACGAAGGTTAAATAAATAACAGTTTTGAAACAATTAATGAATATAAGAATTTTTGAAGTGGAACTATGGATGTATAATCGTTAGTTCAGTGGACATGTAAAAGTCGCTGATGAATAATGCCCTTGAATAATTGAAGGAGATTCCCACAGTAATATTAATGTTGTTGAAGAATTTGTAAGTGGAGGTTTTTGTATGAATTGTGGAAGATTTTTATGCCATATATATTGTAATATATGATGAATTCTGGGCCTATTTTATGCAATTTTGTGCGTTTGAGCGAAGTATTTTTCCGCTGAGTTTATTGTCCAGGTCCTTTGAAAATTAATCATGTGAAGTTACTGTTAAAATTAACAAGAGTGTTAAATAATTTGAGATAACGATTTTGAATGGAGGTTACCGTCACAAATAATAATAATAATTATTAAAACTTATTAAACCTGAATATAAGCATAAATATAACTAACCTTCATTGGTCGATTATATTAACCTGATTTGAGTAATTATCAGCCGGATAAACGTGTGGTTTAATGTATTTCTAAAATAAATAATATTAATATTGTAAATAATTGTGTAAATATCTTTAATAATAATTGGAAACGAAAGGGATTAAGAGAGGCGTGTATAGATTTTTCAATTGTCATTTGACAATATTATAAACAATTTGTAATTGTTATAAACAATTAATGAGCATTTGTTATAAACATTAAGAGTTTTGTTAATATACTCTAAAGAACGCTAATTATACATATGGATTATGTAATTAAA
Source organism: Meconema thalassinum (assembly GCA_946902985.2). NCBI lineage: Eukaryota > Metazoa > Arthropoda > Insecta > Orthoptera > Tettigoniidae > Meconema > Meconema thalassinum. The sequence goes on from OX336395.1 coordinate 124,434,849, forward strand.
CAAGTTTTGGGATTATTAGAGTAATCCAGTAATATTTGAATGGAGCATTTAAAATATTTGCGTGATAATATTTGAGTTGAGTTGAGGACATTTAAAGCGTTTGAAAAGGAGCTAAGCTCTGAGGTTACGAGCATATGCTAACACTGGCTGGACAGGTGGGTCCACTTGACGACGTAGGCATGCGACTTGATGTAGGGTGGATCGCAGCTGGCCTGACAACTGTATGTTAGAGGCCAAGGTCGACCATATAACAGGCTTGCAGTTATAAATAAAGTGTGATGTTTATGAAAGAGGAAAACAATTGCTACATGTCTCGTTCCAATTCCCTCATCCATTCCAAGTGTATTACTATTATTACGTTCTTTATAAGCTAGTGAAAGATAAAATTTTGTATGTAACGTCTACCAGTCCTACAGGAGGACATGATTATATTGACAATGGCTTCTGATTGCCACGTGTATTTTGTTGAATTTTTGTTAGAATCATTCCCTTTATGTGAAATAAATTGTTGTACAGTTTAAAGTTTCTTGTTTCCGTTTTGGTTCATTTTAAATATCATGGAGGAGGTTATTGTGTGGGCATACTTTAAGTGATCCAGTTGGCAACCCATACCCGAGATTAATTTGAAGAGGTAAGTAAAGGTAAGTATGAACCCCCGTATATTTTGGTGTGTTCCACAATAATTTCTTGTTAACTGCTGTGCTCTAATCTCGGTAGTATCTGTCAGTGCCATTTTCATTGATGTAGCTGTGCCGGTGCGTTTGATTATTGGCAATCCGATTGAGGGGGCGGATATCTGACAGCCTACTATCCGGATTTACGGGGACAGTACCTACTGTAAGGCCACGGTCGCCTCCTTCCCTCTTCCAAGCCTATCCATCCCCATCTTCCATCCCTTCCCATCCCTCATGAGGCCCCTACTCGCTTTGCAGGTGAGGCCGCCTGGGCGAAGTGCTGATCACACCTCCCCAGTTGTATCCAACCCTACCAGATGTTCCAAGCTCCAGGACACTGCCCATAGAGGCGGTAGTGGTGAGTTCCCTCGCTGAGTCCGTGGGAACCACCAACCTAGAGGGTAAATTGACTAAATAAAAAAAAACTAATTCTATTTAATTCTAGGGTTAAACAATTTACTAAAGCCTGTGAGCAGCCGGTGGACATTCCACAGCTTCAGATAAGTCCCCATATCAGATCTTTAAACACATTAATAGTGGTAAATATTTTATTTTATGTTGTAGTTATAACTAGAGCCCTGCGCGGATAAACAAAACGTTATCCGCATCAGCAGACTGCTATCCTCATCCGCCCCGCATAACTATGGGTCAAAATGACCCGGCACCAGTCCTCATGTTATATGCTTTTTACGCCAGTTCTCAAGGGTTAACCGGGCTTGAGACCGGCACTAGGTTTTCCCGGAGTTTATCCTAGCTGCGGAGTTAATAATAATGATAATAATAATAACGTGGAGAAATCATTAGAATAAATATTCGTTTTCCCAATTTAATGCTCTGGTCAGCACGATTTTTGTGACGTGATTCTTTCTCTGTACGACAGGTGCTATTGCCCTGCAACAAAGGGATCTCAATGGCATGATGGTCCTTATTTGTTTTTACGGTTACCTTTCTTGTTGATTCATTTAGGAGCTTTTTCAACATCGTGGTCATGTATCCCCGTGTACTTGGGTGTGTGTAATTTGTCTGATAACTTGTGTTATTGTGATGGCTGTATTAGTGTGTTTATTTGTAATTCAGACGAGGATTGGGAATGAGGCGGCCGTGGCCTTAACCCACGAGGACTGGCGTATGGGTATAATTGACCCGAGGCTTAAATATTGCTCTATATTTTCGTTTTGGTCAGCCCTAATTTCCTGTCGCTTACTGTACCTTCCTTCCTAGCCTTGAACTTCACCCTGCAAAAGTAACATGTCCATAGCTTTTGGAACACTCAAGTTATTTCTATATTACTCTTACGGTCGGGTCAGATTTACCCATGGCGCCAGTCCTCATGTGACAATTTTCGGCTTACGTTACTCGGAACAATTAAAAAAAAAAAAAAAAAAAGAGGAATATCTACCTATTTTGGTGTAGCACAAACACATAGCTCACGCTCTTGTTGATCCATGTTTAGGGTCTAAGGACACCTTGGTCATCAGCTCGTTTGTTCGAAACAATTAAGATGATTACTTTGCCACCATTATCAAGGCCAATGATAGGCTACTGTTACAAAATTATTGTAATTTTTCTGCATGTTAAATTTCAAAAATATAAATAAACGTGAAAAGAGAGAAAATTCATTAATTCTATAGAACCATTTTACTTGTTATTATTTTCCTCAATGTTTGCAATGAAATGAGCAGCCTTCTACTCTTCAGTGATGTGAAGTTGAACATGAGTGATTATCGTTGATGTAAGCTGGAAGGAGTTGGAATCCCATTTAGGCTACCGTAGCCTAATCTTTTATTTTATATAATTTTAAATGAACTTGTCGACTTCGTCGTTACGCTGAGGTCTGGCGTTACGTTACGGTGACGGGACGAAATGTACTGAGAATGCACTGAAGTGTGTGACGTCATAGTATAACGGAGCAAGTTAGACCTGAACCTTCCAATGCGCATGTGCGTCCACATGCATTACGTCATCCCCCCGCCAGGATTCTTTGTCAACCAGTGAGCGCATACTTCGCCACATGCTATGGTCGTATTACTTCGAGTTGACGTCTGACAGCTAGTGCTGGAGGGAGGAGCATTGCACGTGCCATTTCACGCGGTTGCCACATTCCTGCATTCCATACCCTAACCCTTCTCACTTCCGGCTGGCTTGTTCGTTCATTCTGACCGCTGTGTTTTCTTGTAGACTACCTGGCCAGACCATGACTGACTTGGTCTTATGTTCGGTTTTCTTTAACAGAGGTCGGGCTGAAAAGCTCAGACAGTAGAGCGCTGGTTTTCTGAGCTCAACTTGGCAGGTTCGATCCTGGCTCAGTCCGTCACCTCTCTCCATCAGCAGCTTCCTACTGTTGATAGCTTTATATTCAAAACCAAGGTTATGAACCACTTTCAGTAAGGAAGAGTAACTGCCTTTAAATAAGTCGTTCGGAAGTGTAAATAACAGTTTTTGAATTGTTGGATGCTCCCCCCTGGTGTAGTAAGAATATATGTGCCGGCGAATAGCATCGTCTTTAAACGGATCCAGATTTGTAATTCTGGAGGTTCTAGGCCGCTTCTTTCCAGGCATGGACAGTTTAGATGAACCCTCTTCTGAGTTGTTATATTTCTCCATCGTAACTCTTGTCACAATACTTTTACTAACTCTAAGAGCTTTCGCAGTGCGTTCTTGAACTCTCTGGAATGGAATTCAAGGAACATTCCTTTCCAAAAAACTCTTAGCCTCCTCTTCAAAGAATTCCCTTGCGGCACATATAATTTCTCTTCCTTGGTGATGAATTGTCACACCATGACCGGCGGTATTTTTTTCATGAGGTGGACGAGTTCTGGGCTTCCCTCTCCCTCGAGGAGTATTCATAATGCTCGAAATATACAGTATATTGCAATACAATAATTGTAGGTCTACATAATTAGTATTTAAAATACCGTTAGATACTTAATGACAGCCTCCAAACAGAAACACAAATAGAATAACACTCACGCTGAACTGCTTGTGACAAGATCTAACTCAGAAGTGCGAGGTTTGGCAACTCCTACAAACTCCTCCTCAAAGTGAGCTGGCCAGAAGGCTTATCTCCATGGCAACCGCAGTCGCCCCACCCCGTTTCCATGACAACCATACCTCTCTTTAACCCACCCCGGTAGGCAGTAAAAGGACCTCCCTCTAAGAACTGTCAGAATTCAACTCTAAGTATTACAACTGTAGTTAGATGTTGCCAAGTAGTCATTCTTCCCAGAACCTTGGCAGAGTACAGATGATGTCAAGGCATGCGATGCAAGACGGAGCGGTTCTGTTCTTTGACAAGCACGGCAACAAGCTTGCTGTGAGGAGTGTGTGAAGTAGGTGCGCTCTCAGTTCACCACATGCTACCTTCTTTGAGTTGAGTTGTTACAGCAAAGAGGGGAAATCGCACGCCTAGTGATCCCACCACTTCCCCGCCTTGACGAGACTCCGCCATGACAGGCCAGGTCTAACTTGCCACGCTATACGATGTAGCAGCCGAGTATCAAGAAGGCTGTGCGAGAACAATCAAGTAGGAAGTGAAGAAACAAAATAGAATCTTGAAACTCTGTTCTCGCACTGCCATCTTGGTACTCGGCTGCTAGCATTTAAAATGCTTTCAGACTATCAGTCTCTTTTTCATTTCCGTATTCTTCTTTCTTGGCATTAAACGTGTGTGATCAATAATAATAATAATATCGTATGGCCTCGGGTGCCTGGTGCAAGCTTTGTTAATTGACACCCAGAGGGTAGCTTGCATGTCGAATTTCGTCGTTACTTTGAACGCTATGAAAGTCAAGGAGGTTAGATATCTAAACTCCTTGACACTACAGCGCTTTCAAGTAGTGAGTGGAGGAACTTTGTGTTGGCGGAAACTCCCGAGATTAATTTTGCCATTGAACACGGCCTACTGAATTCAAATGGGTTCTTTGACATGCCAACAACGTATGACATGAGTGTCGTGATTTTTGTCGCCTTCAAAAATCACTTATCATGGCCAGGGGCGAACCTGCAATCTTGGGGTTGGTAGTCCGACACTATAACCACTCACCCACCGTGGCAAGCTTATGATCAATTATAATTTCATTGTCATAAACATATTTTATATTCATATGGATGAAAGTTCATGTGAAACTCGGAAACAGACCGCTATTGAGGATCCGCGAGGTAGAGTTCGGATGTTTCCCTCCGCTTTAACGATGCTTTAGATCAGGGATGTCCAACCTTTTATTTCTAAGGGCCATATTGTAAATATAAGGTGCATTCAAAAAGTAACGAGCCGGAGGCTGGAATGCGCAAACCGATGAAGACATCAGCTAATCGTGGCGTGTGTAACATGGTGTGGTTCCGACCAGAGCGTGGAAGGTCACAGCCCGTCGCTAGAGGGCACGCGTGCACGTCACGTGATGATACAAAGCGAGCAGCAGCATGCATCAATCGTCCAACGATGCCAGTCGCATTGCAAACAGTGACATGGAGGCGTCAAACGAAGAGCAAAGGGGTGTTGTTCGGGTTCTGACAGCGGAAGTAGTAGGGGGAACGGACATTCATCGCCGAATGTCACAAGTGTACGGCGAACACTGCATGTCCCTTGCAAGGGTCAAGGCGTGGCACAAGCGCTTCAGGGAAGGACGGGTGTCGTTAGCCGATGATGCCCGGTCTGGGGCACCCCCCTGCATTACCGATGACAACGTCCAGCTAGTTGATGCACTCATCACCCATGATTGCCGAGTAACAGTGAACGCCATAGCCTCCGTGCTCGGATTGAGCGTCGGAAATGTGCACACCTTCATGAAGGAATGACTGCACTTGCGCAAAGTGTGTGCCCAATGGGAGGTTCTCGGCCCGCCCCCATACAGTCCCGACCTCTCTCCCTGTGATTACGCCATGTTTGGTCCCCCGAAAAGGGCTCTGCGGGGGACCTACGATTCACCTCGGACGCCGACGACCAGCTGTACGTGCGGAACTGGTTCACATAGCAGCTCAGGGAATTTTATGAGACAGCCATTCACAGCCTCGTGTCACAGTGGAAAATGTGCCTCAACAACCAGGGCCAATATTTCTAACATACAGGTACTGGTTTCTGTAATTATGTCTCCGGCTCGTTACTTTTTGAACGCACCTTATAGTTGGGGGACCTTGCGGGTCAATGATACTCCGGGGGGTTTGGAGGTATAGAATTTATTTCTAAAATATAGGTGCAATATGGTGAGTTTTGTGGCTGTCTGATCTTAGTTTTCTTAGAATTGTTGCCATTTTCTACATGTATATTTATTTGTAGTGGATAAAAAAATAAAATACTAAAAACAGGTGAAAAACTAAAGTATGTAGGAGACTTCTGTTACTTAGGAAGCAAAATAACCAGTGATGGATGAAGCAAACAGAATATAAAAAGTAGGTTGGCTCAGGCAAGGAAAGCATTTATACAGAAAATGAATCTGTAGACATAGAATATAGATTTGGGTATTAGGAAGTCATTTTTTAAAGCCTTTGTCTGGAGCGTGGCGCTCGTTGGAAGTGAAACTTGGACTACTGGTGCAGCAGAAAAGAGGAGATTTGAAGCGTTTGAAATGTGGTGTTACAGGACAATTATGAAGATCAGATGGGTTGATAGGGTTACAAACGAAGAGGTATTAAGACGAGTGGTAAGGGAGAGATATTTCTGGCGACTGCTAATAAAGAGAAGAGATAGGTTGGTAGGACACATACTAAGACACCCAGGAATAGCAAGCTTAGTGATGGAAGGAAGGGTCGAGGACAAGAACTGTAGGGGTAGACCAAGGCTATAATATGTTAAACAGATTGCCTCGGATGTAGGGTGTGGTAGCTATGTAGAGGTGAAACGATTAGCTCAGGACAGGGAGGCATGGGGGGCTGCATCAAAAAAGTCAAAAGACTGAAGACTCAAACAACAACAACAACAAAAATAAATGTAAATATTTGTAATAAATCCCTTTAAAATAGAAGTACGATGAGTCTTCAGCAGGTCCAAATTAGTATTAAAAACATATTTGGCAAAATGTTACCCAAAATGCCGCTAGAATTGCAACCGGTCGAAAAGTGGACCAGTCTATAAGTAAAGCTATCCACATCCTCTATACGCAGTTCTCCTGGTAAGCATGCAATTTGCCTAACAGTGGTGGCCAAAAGGCAGGATATCTTACAGGGGAGTCTTAACTCTCGTTTACGGTCGGTGGCAAACTTCTATGAAGAAGGTATCCAAAAACTTGTGCCACGCTATGACAAATGCCTGCAAAAGTTCGGCAGTTATGTGGAAAAGTAGTTTACGAAGTGTAGAATGTTGTGCAATAAATAATTTTTCTGTATCTGTACACAATTTAATTTTATTACCAAACGGAACTTACTTTCTGGACGTGCCTCGTATGTAGTGTGTTTGCATATTAAGTATTGTTTGATATTATTATTGAGTTGGAGCTCGGACGAATTTCGATGTTGGCACTCCCGAATTTCGACCGGAAGCTCAGAATTCAAGATAGTGGACGTTTTCTTACTAGTACGATATTTCCACTCTCGAGGCCGATTTTCTTCATCTAAAGACCGTTTTAGGGTTATCTGTGTAGTAGAATGCGATCGTAACTGTAACAGATTGTGGAAGCAATTATTTAGCCTTGGCTGGAAGCTCAGAGTTCAAGATGGTCATTTTCTCAACTTCATGACTCGGGGCCGACATTTTACATTTTAGGGCTGTTATTCTGGTTATTTTTGTATAAGAATACTATTTTAATTGTTACAGAGTATTAAAGCAACCAGTTGACCGTTTTAGAACGAAAAAATAATAATGAGAAAACATGAAATTATTTTGAGTGGATTGACCTTGCATTTGGCAAAGTTCATGTCTTGATTTGATATTGCATAGACATTATTTTTCTTTTTATTGTATATTTTTGCCGATATGTCTGTTCTGGCTTTTAGTTTGGCGTTTAATGAGTGAAACAAGGTTGTTGAGGCTATTTATTACTTTGTGGTTAAATGCAATAAAATACTACATGTACATACGGCATCTCAGAACACTCTCCTTAAAGACTGCAATGAAACTCTTCTGGCTGAAAATCGCCCCGATAATTACATATGGTCTGGAAAACATTTGGTCCCACCTAAAGTACAAGCACCTAGTGGAGATAGAGAAGGTCAAGGCTGTCTACCTAAAGAAAGTCTTATGCCTCTCCCGATTTACTCTTTCTCGTTTGGTTTATGAACTCTCAAGTGAGCTTCCCTTTGTTGAAGAACCGAGACTGCAGATGCTTTTGCCAACAACACATGGTTTTGAGACTCTAGTTCAGGAAATGAAGTCTAAGAAAGATAGCATCTGGCAAGAATTTTACGCGACTGATGCGATGACATCACGGGACTGGACAGAGAGCTCCTACGAGCTGAGGCACCTGGTAACGAGATTCTCGGTACATGGTTTCCACTTCAAAGTGTGTAATAACAGAAGATTTCATCAGCCAGACTTAAATTGTGTATGTGCCCTATGTGGTAGAAGATGTGATCGATACCACGTGATGTGGTGTGAGCAGAGGAGGTTATCTCTGTCTCAGTTCTGTTCAAACTAGTTGTAATTTCATACTGCATATTTTGTGCTTTAATACATTTATTATTAATAAAATACTACATGTGTCGCAAGCATAAGTAAACCACGCTTCCCGAAGGCAATGACGAATGGCATATTTATAGTAATTATACTAGACTTTTGAAAATTACATTAATCATTTAATCATCATCCTCATCATCTTTTCTCGAGTTTGTACAAGATCCGGAACAGAAACATCTAACCATCTAACTCTCCCAAATCATGACGTACTTTGAGCGCTGCGTAGACAATTGCGTTAAAATCTGAGCGGTATCTTGACTAGGGATGTTACTGGGATTGTCGTCATCTGTACCAAGACCGGTAGAAGCGGTGAGCTTGTGCTGGAAGGCGGAGGGTATTAACAACGCCAGACGTTCCTCGATATCCCTATCTAACGGCTGGTAGAATTCATAGACATCACCGACAACTTCTCGTTTTTTTTTTGAACGTGGCTCGACGTGAAACGAAGGAATAAGGAAGAGGTGTGCCTATGGCATCTGATAGGTTAGAAAACCTTGTCCACAAATCGCAAAGTAACACCTGGAAAAGGAAAAGAACGTACCCGTAATAAAGGAAAGGAAAACATAAAAAAAAAATCCTCCAACAAAAGCAATAAAGAAACAAAAAACAAAAAGAAATCAAACTTTTATCTGATTGATAGGAGGGGGGCTGTTCTTTTTGTGCTTAAGCGTAAAAGTACATATTTTTTACTTCTTTTCCAAAATTAATTTTTAAATCAAAATTGCTTCTGGAGAGCAATTAAATATTATTTACCTACTATTGAGTCAAACCAATGTAGCTTTTTTACTGAGGTACGGACTTGATATTTCCTGCTGGAAGCCGAACGGGGCTTGATTATAATTTAACATGGTCCCCCATTAATGGTTAAATATAGTGGAAAGAAAGAAAGAAATTATCAAAAATATCTGAAACAAACTGTCACCTTGGTTTTCCCTATCACCCCCATTTTGTCCTCCACCTAACTGGGAACGCAATTTCTTATGTATTTTTTTTTTACATTTTAACAGGCAGACGGAGTGGTATCTGGCCTCGTACGCAATTAAATCTTCTATGCCCAAAAACCTCAAATTAAGGTTATAATCAATAGACGTTAATTCGTTTATAGTTGCCTGCATGGCTTTAGTCTGCACTTGCCGCACGGGTTCCTTTTTCGAATCATCCTGACAAAATATACACTTCTTCCAATCTGTTTTGACTCTATTTCCAGTGCGCTTTTTATCGTGCTTGTCATGAGAGTCTTTTGAGGTGGAGTCATTTTGATTAACCTCCTCTCTGTGTCTCTTTTTCTCTAACGCTCTATATTCGTTTTGCTGGTAAAATCAGAGTAACATTTTCTGTGATAGGAAAAAGAGACGTCGTTACTTGGCAACTCCAAAAAACTGTCTCTAGCAAAACTGTAAATTTCGTCATACAGAGCCTTTCGTTCTTCCGCACATGACTTCAGTTTCTCATAACGCGCTACTGTTCCTTTTGTCAACGTAAATACTCCTTTTTTTTCTTGGATTTCGAACAAAGAATGCACAAATTACTTCGACTGTCACCATCACCGTGTAGATTTACTAGAGGTTCCATCTAAAACACACGAGACCATAACCTCAAAGAATGGTACACTTGCGTATTCTTGCTCACACGATAAAAACAACTGCTTATAAACACTTACCGGTTCCACTTAAGACACAATTCCACTAAAAAAATATTGAAGAACAGTTATTGCACCAAACACAAACAACTTATCAATTTTCTAAACTGTGACAAGATGCCCACAACACACAGAAAACAGCGCAGAGACGCCGCACTCAAACTTGTCTAGACAGGCGCGCGCGCTCAGGGGAAGGGGTCGCGCAGTCAGGTGGCGTGACTGTTGCGCTTGCGCTCTCGACTCACGGCCCCTTAGACTCGTAGTTGAGCATATTTGAACGTATTTAAAAGATGTCACTACAGTATTATCAATAAACAACAAAATATTGCAAAAACAAACAACAAAGAAACAACAAAACACACACACAATATGTATTTTCCTCCCAGGATTATTTATTTTATGGAATATCGTAATACTAAAAACGGTTATATAATTTTTCTGACAGTCTAAGACAATATTTTTGCATTCTACGACAAAAATAACCCTGAAAAAGGCATTTAGATCGGAAATATCGGTCTCGGGAGTGAAAATATCCGACAAGTAAGAAAACGTCCGCCATCTTGGACGCCATCTTGAATTCTGAGCTTCCGGTCAAAGTTTGGGAGTGCCAACATCGAAATTCGTGTTCAGCAGGTCTGAATTAGAATAAAAAAAAACAACCTTTGGCCAAATGTTACCCAAATTGCCGCTAGAATTGTTAGAATGGCAATTATAGAGAAAAGTGAACCAGTCTATTACGTGGGCAGTGTGGTGACCAAAGACGGAGGAGCGGCAAAGGATGTCTCCCAACGTATCCAAAAAGTAAACGGTGCCTTTGTACGGTTCTATCCGGTGTGGAAGAACAGAGAAATATCCATGAAGTCCAAACTTCGTATCTTCCGGAGTAATGTCAGGTCCGTTTTGATATATGGGTCTGAGACTTGGAAGGTAACTAAAGAAATCAACCCCAAGGCTGCAGACCTTTGTCAACCGCTGCTTAAGAAAGATCCTAAACATCCACTGGCCGGAAGTAATCTACAAACGAAGAACTTTGGAGAAGGACGGGTGAAACTGAGATGGCCACACAAATAAAGCGACGGAAATAGAAATGGATCGGACATACCTTGAGGAAAGGAAATGACATTGAGAGAGAGCCACTGGATTTGAACGCACAGAGTACGAGGAGGAGATCTTGGAGGCTATAGAGCAGTAATAATAATAATAATAATAATAATAATAATAATAATAATAATAATAATATCGAATGGCCTCGGGTGCCGGGAGCAAGTTTTGTTATTTGCCACCCGGAGGGCAGCTTGTATGTTGAATTTAGTCGTTCCCTGGAACGCTATGAAAGTCAAGGAGGTTAGATATCTAAACTCCATGACACTATAGCGCTTTCTAGTAGAGAATGGAGGAACTTTGTGTTCGCGGAAAATCCCGAGATGAATTTTGCCATAATGAACACGGCCTACTGAATTCAAATGGGTTCTTTAACATGCCAGCTACGTATGACATGCATGTCGTGATTTTTGTCGCCTTTCAAAAATCACTTACCACGGTCAGGAGCGAACCTGCAAGCTTGGGGTTTGGTAGTCCGATACGTTAACCACTCACCCAACGTGGCAAGCTTATAGAGCAGTGTAAGACCTGGAGCGAGGTGAAGAGGTTGTCAGCAAACAGGACCAGATGGAGATGCTTCGTTGATGCACTATGTTCCACGAGGGACAATAGGAACTAAGTCAAGTAAGTCAAGTGAAGAATGGTAGCATGCTGTGCTTCTATGTCCAAGATCGCGGGTTCAAACCCGGCCGAAGTCGTCGGATATTTTAAGAGCGTTAAAATCCCTCAGTATGCCTTCCTTCGGAGGGGAAGTAAGGCCGGCGGTCCCATGTCGTAGATTTATGGCATGTTAAAGAACCTTCCACTAATTACACCTGTGTGAAGCTAAATTATATTTAGGTTAAACATTCAACAAACGCTCCGGTTCCGATGTTCGTCGCCAGGAGCCGACTGCGGTGGCATCTGGTAATCAAGTTCTGAACTAGTAGTCGTTGACGGTGGCGTTTGGCGGCAAAAGTAGGAACTACTTGAAAAATTTCAATGTCTGCAATCCTCACTTGAATTGAAAACAGATAACGCACACTAATACAGCTATCACAATTAACACCGGTTATCAGACAGATTCTACACACACCCAAAGTACACGGGGCTACATGACCGCGTTGTCGCAGCCCCTAAACTGAGGAAACAACCAACCAAGCGAAGAATGACGATAGAGACACTTGAAAGGAAATGACAGCCATGAAAGGCAGAAAGGAAAGGAGGGGAGGGTCAGTCCTAAAGTCGCTAGTAAAGAAGGTAAAGACTGAACCTAGCTCAGGAATCCCTCAGGGTTGCCAACTCCCGCACTCCCCATCCATGAACCCTTGAATAATAATCAAATTATAATGTTTTTGGTTTTACGATCCTTTTAACTAGAGACGCTGGGGTGCCGGAATTTTGCCCCGAAGGGTCTCACCTTACAGATGTTGTAGCAGCAGTGGAGACGAGTACCTTAGTCCTGCACTGGATCTATGTAACAGGAATAGGCTACAGGGGAGGTGAATATACAGGGCGCCAGGAAATGTTCTCCGCAGTGACTGCCAGAGCTACTATCTGCAGTTTAGTTGGCAGCACGGTGTCCTTGACAGGGTGAATCCCACACGTGTGGGCTGTAGGCCGTCGAAATCGTCAGTGTGTATTGCAATAAGCGGGCGAATGTGTCATCAGCACTTCCAGCATCTGTTATGAATGGCTATGGTGAGTACAAAGTTTACTGTTTGTTTTCATACAAGCAACAGTCGTGCTGCCAACGTAACTACTGATGCTAGGTCTCGCAGACGAATGTAGGCACTGCGGAGGACATTTCCTGGCGCCCTGTATAATGTGACCAGAATAGCGAGAGATCGAAAGAGGGAGAAATCTTCCAGAGGCGTGGACTGAACGTATATTCACATGGAAGTGGATGGAAGTTCAAGTACGATACATACAAGGAGCTTGGGTCTAGCCTAGAACTAAGGCAGTAGAAGTAAACTAAGACGCAGAAGATCTAAAGAATGAATAAACTCGGAGACCACGTAGACATAATAGGGATCACAATGGTATATTCACCAAAGAATGATAATATAGGTAATATGCTGACGAGGAAGCGATACAATCTCACTTGTTAGGTTATGTAAAAATAATGCCAACTGGTGCAACAGGATTCGATCCCACTATCCAGGATGTACCTTAAGCGGTGGGGCTACATACACCCTGCTTCCTGCAGAGCCTTGAGCAGAAGGCAGGAGATGTGAAAAGATAAACCAAAGGTCTGACCCCCTCGAAGAATGTAGGCTTCAGGAAAGATGAGGTAAGGGACAATTAAGGTGGAAAAGTGGAAGATACCCCAGGCCTCGGGTACCCTAATACCGTTGGGACGGAAGAAATCAAGAGTTGATCAAGAGAGGTCGACATGAAAGATTACAAGAGAGGAGCCCGGCACAAGTAAGTGGAAGCAATGCCGGACTCAGCTGGGGTCCTATGGTTGCTAACCCACGTCCCAATTGTTGTGAGTCCCTGGAGGTGAATGATAATGATGATGATGATAATAATAATATCGTATGGCCTCAAGTTCCGGGTGCAAGCTTTGTTATTTGACACCCAAAGGGTAGCTTGCATGTCGAATTTCGTTGTTCCTTGAAGCAATATGAAAGTCAGGGAGGTTAGATATCTAAGCTCCTTGAACACTAAAGCTCTTTCTAGTAGAGAAATGAGGAACTTTGTGTTGGCGGAAACTCCCGACATTAATTTTGCCATTATGAACACGGCCTACAGGATTTCAAATGGGTTCTTTGACATGCCAACATCGTATGACATGGTGTCGTAATTTTTGCCGCCCTTAAAAAAAATCATTTACCACGGCCAGGAGCGAACCTGCAAGCTTGGGGTTAGTAGACCGACACGTTGACCACTCACCCACCGTGGCAAGCTATGATAATGATGATGATGATAAAATGGAGATCCATATTGAATTTCTTACAGATTAGTAATTTTTGGTCAACGAACATTTGAGCCTCTTAAATTCGTGCCTCCCCCCTGGTGTGGCGGGCCCATTAGTTGTGCAACTCGTGACGTGTTGCCATCTTCACTACACTCGTGTCTGTGACAGACTGCTCTGCTCCGCCGCAGCAAGCCGCAACGCTCAGGAGTCATACACGGCACATATTCTCATGGGATTATCCTCCCCATGACTTTTGGCCACTCAATGTATGTCCCCCAATTCCCCCCAATCCCTGTTTACGAGCCTGGTCGTAGCCGTGTAAACTATACATTTCAGGATTGCAAATGGCACTATAACCAAAAACACAAAATTTAGTTAAAAACAAAAAATATATCGAAATTTCAGAAATACAGGGCGCCAGGAAATGTTCTCCGCAGCGGCTACGTGCTGCTGCGACAGGTAGCGTCAGCAGTTTAGTTGGCAGCACGGTGTCCTTAGGGGCAGATGACCTCGTAGTTCCGCCCCTTAAATAACGGTGTCCTTGATAGAGTGAAGGCCACATGTGTGGGCTGTCGAAATCGTCAGTGTGTATAGATTATTGGAAGAGTACCGGGTGAGTTAGCCGTGGTCGTTACGGCATGACTGCTGGCAGTCGCTCACATCCGGGAGGCGAGGAGGTTCGGAATCCCCCGCCGGCAACCTTGAAGATGGTCTTCTGTGGTTTCCCATCTTCCTTCCAGGCAAATGCCGGGGTTGGTCCCTAACTACAGGCCACAGCCGCTACCTTCCAACTCCTCGTCCTTACATTCCAACTTCCCTCCCCAACGGTACTTGTAGCTCACCCATTGGGTGTCCGTCTCGAAGCAGCTACAAAACTGGCGAGCCGAACATGTCCTCGGTCACTACCGGCACTAAAAGCCATACGCTAAAAAAAAGTATAAAAAAAATGGAAGAGTGCAAGAGTATGTTATGATACAAGCGACAGCCGTGCTGCCAACGTAACTGGTGACGCTATCTCTCGTAGCAGCATGTAGGCACTGCGGAGAACATTCCCTGGCGTGTACGAGGCGTGTTAGATATTGTTGTTTTAAGGGCCGGAACTACGAGGTCATCTGCCCCTGAGAAGAGGGAATTAAATAATCAAGGTAATGCACTGAACTGTTGAGTCTTTTAATGTGTCTATATTTGCAATTACTGTAATTTCATTTCCAGAAGTTTGATTCGGATCCAGGCTTGTACAAGAATTTACTGTAATACATTGAACTTACTGCAGATATAGGCCTATACTTTATATTTTCGAAGGAAAAAAAAAACCTGACAGATTTGACGAAAGAGACAATAAAATGGCCACCGGCGGGGTCTTATTGGCTAAGGTTGGACAACTAGCTAGTGCGTGTTCATTCTGCTACTAACAAGACCATGTGGTCATGAACACATCAGATCGCTTTCACATAACTGCCAAGTGATACACATTAAATAATTAATCTATATAATTTATGTAGGTATTGATTTATTGATATCAATTCGCTAGCAACATTCCATTACAGCAAATTTGCTGTCTGAAATTTTCATTCCATTGCTTCGAATCATAGTGTTAACACAGAGGCTATCGCCTCTTATACGATAGAACTCGACAAAGCTAAAACACGGTAATGATATCGCCACAAAGTGGTTTGTTTGATGTTCAGTGCTAAATATTCTTTTATCGGACCGGTAACGTACCGTACCCTAACTTGTGTATCATCACGAACTACGTGAATATGAATAGTCATAAGTGTCGCGTTAAGTGAGTGCACTTGGCGTGATCATGACAGGTTGCACTGCAAACTTTTAAACTTGAAGGATAATCATTCATCAGTAATTCCAGCTTACGTATTAGCCAACATGGTGAGTGTTGATGCATTAACCCAGCTGTAGAATGTTTTGTATACCGTACCGGTGATGGCGTAACTTCGGTGGGTGTACTAAACGTTGGCACAAGATCAATCAATACAATATTTTACTTTTAATTGTGCGGATTGAAAGTTTGAGCCTTGAGTAGTATTCGAATCAGCTGATTAAAACTCTGCAACGCAGTTCAGCTGTTCCAAGCCCCCACCATATCTGTTATGTTGAATTTCTTTCGAAATAAAGAATGGGCCTATAGTCTACCATTATCAGTTAAAATGTATCCTCCCGGATTGTTTTGCTGCGAGTTGAATGAACACTTGCTGGTGTAGGTGGTTGTCCTTCTATTTCTTCTGATCCTTTTGTTTCTATAGTTTCTCCCATGTCTACATCATCGGTAGACCTAGGCGAATCACCAGCACGTAATGCGTTACTTATTGTATAGAAACCTGTAATTATACGAGTATTGCTATAAAATATATTGCCTAAAACTATCAGAATACATCCTCCTAACTGCATCAAGTGAAACGCTTCCCAATCTACTGATAAAGTAAACATCCAGACAACTGCTATTTTCAGTGTGTTCACAATCACTCGGGCAGAAACAGAGGTATCTTTCGTTAAACACATACCTCCAATGGTATACAATGTAATGGTCACAGAGAAAACAGCGACAGATATTATTAATTTACTTTCATTTTTCATCTGTGTATAAGCATCATAAAAATCTTCCATGGCATTTCGAGAATTGCTACTTATTGGTGGGTCTGAGTGAATGAAATGAAAAGGCACTAGAATTATACTTAAAGCAAGCAAACCAAATAGGCCTTCCCAACCAACAGCTTGCAAAGCCGGAATATCATTGTCTGTCGAGACCTTCTCCTCCCAAAGGTATTGCGCAGCAGATATAACAGATCCCGCAGTAATCAACCCATCTCCAAGAAACTTGTATCCTGTACGTGATTCAAGACAGGTAGACGAAATTGTACTGTTATCTTCATCGCCACACTTGTCTATTTTGAATGCATCACCATCGAACAAGCCTATCAGAAAAAGACCCAGCAGAATAACAACCATACCAATGTATTCATGGGCTAGGAAGATTTGCTTCAGACATATCCTAGCAAATAATCCCACAAATACTGTTGTAGAAAATCTTATCATCATAGTAGTCGAAGCGTATGTCAGATTCAAACCAATGAGTATAAGAGATGATGCACACATATTACATAGAGCTGGTAGTATAAATAGGGCTACCTGGAAATCATTGTTTCCCCTAGTGAATTCCGCTTCATTTTCGAGTCTGCTGTATAGACACTTGTAGACAAACAAGCATACTATTTGAGCAATAAACATAATTGCTACGAATAGATATGGATGTATGAAACGACGGACTACGCCATCCTTTGATTTTGCCTCTGTTCTGTTGGCCCATTTTATAAGAAGGGTATTTGCAGCTCCTGTGGCAATTACTAAAACGACTAAACACCATTGATAGTTAGATGCCATTTCCCTTAAATGTCAAACATGGTATGCCCCACCAGCATCATTGAACATTGTTAATTGCATAAAGACGATATCAAGGATCATGTAACTAATGAGATGCCCCACTTATTATTGTCTCGCGAGCACCAACTCCTGTGCACTTTTCGTGCACAGTCGGAATGTTTCGGCATCGCTCGGGATTCCTAGAGCAGCAAGGAGCAACAGACAACAGACACTCCACGATCACATCCAAATTCTGTAACATGGATCCCGAGGTATCAAACAAGGGGGAGGTTTGTCGATTGAGGATTAAATTTGCTGTTGATTCACACTAATAATATAAGCTTAAAAAAGGACCATAATTGGTTTGTTCTACTAGGCGTAGAATGAATGCATTCCAATCGGTATTTAAGATCTAACTGAAATCATTCGACATTTAACCTCGCAATTTCGCAGGTGCGTCGCCTCCGTAGCGTAGCGGTCAGCAGGGTTAGCTGCCGCCCCGGAGGTCCTGGGTTCGATTCCCGGCTCTACCACGAAATTTGAAAAGTGGTACGAGTACTGGAACGGGGTCTACTCAGCCTCGGGTGGCCCAAATGAGTAGAGGGGGTTCGATTCCCCCTCAGCCATCCTCGAAGTGGTTTTCCGTGGTTTCCCACTTCGTCTTCGGGCAAATGCCGGGATGGTACCTTCTTCAAGGCCACGGCCGCCTCCTTCCCTCTTCCTTGCCTATCCATCCTACCCATCCCTTACCTTCCCTCATGAGGCCCCTGTTCGCTATGCAGGTGAGACCGCCTGGGCGAGTTGCCAATCCCACCTCACCAGTTGTATCCCTTCCGATTCGATGTTCCCAGCTCTAGGACACTGCCCGTAGAGGCGGTAGTGGTGAGTTCCCTCGCTGAGTCCGTGGGTTCCACCAACCTGGAGGGTAAACGACAGATATATATAAAAGAAAAATTTTAAAAAAATCGTAGGTAAAGGTACCAGTGGTATCAAGCTTGCTTAGTAACCTGAGGCACAGTATAGTAATCATAATACAGTATGATGGACACATCAAACCTTTACCATGATTGTAATATTTTCGTCATGGTTTTGAAACGGCCGTCACCGGAAACACAGCACGCACGCACGCGTGATGGCGACGGTTCACCATGTATCCGCGAGAGAGCAGTCTACCCATATTCATTATTGAGTCCGGCCTGTCGATTTTCTCTGAAGAAAACATTGCTTGTAATTATTAAAAACAACTCATAAATATAATTTTTCAATTTAACCAATAGCAGAAATGTGGGAAACCAACATCTGTGCGGTATTTTAATTTTTTGTGCAGTACATATCACACCCACACCGGACATTTCAGCATTCCTGTTTCCTCGGGCATTGGAGCTGTAAGCGGCTTCGGTGGCGTAGTCGGTAGCAAGCTGAGCTTTTGTGCCCAAGAAAGCGGGTTCAAACCCGGCCGAAGCCGTCGGATGTTTTTTAAGAGCGTTAAAAATCCCTCGGTATGCCTTCCTTCGGAGGGGAAGTAAAGCCGCCAGTCCCATGTCATAGATTTATGGCATGTTAAAAAACCTTCCACTTTTTTTTTGCGTATGGCATTTAATGCTGGTAGTGTCCAAGGACATGTTCGGCTCGCCAGTTTTTGTGGCTGCTTCGAGACGGACACCCAACGGGTGAGCTACAAGTACCGTTGGGGAGGAAAGTTGGAATGGAAGGTCGAGGAGTTGGAAGGTAGCGGCTGTGGCCTATAGTTAGGGACCAACCCCGGCATTTGCCTGGAAGGAAGATGGGAAACCACAGAAGACCATCTTCAAATTTGCCGGCGGGGGGATTCGAACCTCCTCGCCTCCCGGATGTGAGCGACTGCCAGCAGTCATGCCGTAACGACCACGGCTAACTCATCCGGTAACCTTCCACTAATTGCACCTGTGTGAAGCTAAACAGTCGTTGATGGTGGCGCTTGGCGGCAAAAGTGGGAACTATTTGAAAAATTCTAAGTTGCAGTAGCCTACTTAAATTAAAAAACAGATAACACAGACTAATACAGTCATCACAATTAACACCGGTTGTCCGACAGATTCTACACACACCCAAAGTACACGGAGCTACATGACCACGTTGTCGCAGCCCCTAAACTTAACAGAACAACCAACCATTGGAGCGGTAAATACAAATATCAAATGTTACACCGAATGATTCTGGTTTTAATACCCAGTCCCTCAAACACCTTTCTATTAATTCACAAAACAAAAACCACATTTCCCCCCACACTTTTCAATATGTCGTGTTATTTCAATCATTTAAAACATATCATAACCTTTCATCGCTACGGCGGCTTCGGTGGCATAGTCGGAAGCATGCTGAGCTTCTATGCCCAAGATAGCGGGTTCAAACCCGGCCGAAACCGTAGGATATTTTTAAGAGCGTTAAAAGTCCTTAAGTAAGCCTTCCTTCGGAGGGAAAGTAAAACCGGCGGTCCCATGTCATAGATTTATGGCATGTTAAAGAACCTTCCACTAATTGCTCCTGTGTGAAGCTAAATTGGATAGGTTAAGAATGTAAACAACGCTCTTGGGTTTCTACGGTCGTTGCCAAGAGCCGACTGTGGTGGTGTCTAGTAGCTAAGTTCCGAACTTGGCCTAGTATTCGTTGACGGTGGCGCTTGGCGGCAAAAGTAGGAACTATTTGAAAAATTCTAAATTGCAGTACTTAAATTAAAAAAAACAGTTAACACACACTAATACAGTCATCACAATTAACACCGGTTATCAGACAGATTCTACATACACCGAAAGTACACGGGGCTACATGACCACGTTGTCGCAGCCCCTAAACTTAAGAACCAACCAACCAACCAACCAACCAACCAACCAACCAACCAACCAAAGAACCTTCCACTAATTACACCTGTGTGAAGCTAAATTGTATAGGTTAAAATGTAAACAACGCTCTAAAGGTACGGTTTGGCTACAGCGATGATCGCCGGCGCACAAAGTCACAAAAGCGGTTTCCCTAGCCGGCGATCATCGTCCTTCGTCCACTGCCTCCTACAACAGGATCACTTTCACTTCTCAACAGTTCTGTAGCCTACTCTTTGCTTTTTACAGGTTCGAGGGGTAAATAATAATCAGCTGAATATAGTCTGAAATAATATAACGTTGCCAGAATGACCTTAAGCAGAATTACATCAGCGTCAATATTGTTTCTTTTAGAGGAGGAACAAGAGATGATCGAATTAAGTATATGTACATGGAGCAAAATAGACTCAAACTAATAGTGGTGAGCGATGTTTGTAACGGGTAGTCCCCCATTGAGAATACATTCTGTACCCAATAAATAAATAACATATACAAAACTAGGCGTACCGTACAGAAGGATGTTTTAATGCACTGATTCATAGACATCTGCTTAATGACCAAATAAAATTTAAGAAATACTTAAGGCCAGTTGCGTAACTACGGGAGAGAGAGGGAGAAGGGGGGGGGGAGGGTTTATCAGGGGGATCAATACCCCCCGAGCCAACTAATGAAACTATTAAACTTATGAAGTATTTAACTTTGAATAACCTCTGGATTGATGACATCTATGAATAAGGGCTACGAAGTCATCATACCGTGTGTCGATCCTAAATAGCATGTGTTGAAATACATTTAACCACGTTTCTGTGACAAGCAACATAATTTATTAACAAATCATCAGTTTATTTTGAGGAATTACAAAATACTGTCTGTATTGAAGCTATGATACTGTTTCCCAAAGAGATGAGAGCTTTATCGTTATTCTTTTGTTCACGAAATGGCCAGCGATCATCGCTGCCGAAATGCAATGAATTGACGCCAGCGCAGATCGCTGTAGGGAAACCAGTCCCATTTGTTTACATGCGTTCATAAAGCAACGAAGATCGCCAGCGATGTGCGCCCGGCGATCATCGCCGTAGCCAAACCATACCTTTATTTATTTATTTATTGGTGCCTTTATTGTGGCGAAGTTAGGGCTCTAGGCCCTCTCTTACACTTAACCACACACAGTGCAACTTACATGAATACTCACATATGTTATTCTTAACTTACCAAACTTAAATACTAGGAAAACCTTAAATACTAGAATAAAATAAAATAAAATAAAATAAAAAATAAATTAAATTAAATTGGCGACTGCGTGATAAGCTATACAATTTAAATGACATACATTTTTAACAAAATTATACTATGGTCATTCACTCACACATTCATACACAAATTGTTCTAGTTGGCCTACGAATTCAAGAGGAAATCTTTACATGCACGTTTGAAAGTTGTAAGGGATGTACAATTTCTGACGTCACGAGGACAATTATTCCAAATTCTAGTTCCCGACACGAGGAAAGAGTTACTGAAGGCAGAAGAATGATGTAGAGGAATTGCAATTATAGATCCAGATCGCGTGTGACGATCATCAAAGGAAGAAAGAAAACGAAAATTACAAGAGAGATAGTGAGGAGTACTTTCATTGAGAAGTCGATAGATGAGGGTACATATGTGCAGGTTCCTACGTTCGTTGTCAAGAGCCGACTGCGGTGGCGTCTAGTAGCTAAGTTCTGAACTAGGCCTAGTAGTCGTTGACAGTGGCGTTCGGCGGCAAAAGTACGAACTATTTGAAAAATTCAAAGTTGCAGTCCTTAGCTTACTTGAATTAAAAAACAGATACACACACTAATACAGCCATCACAATTAACACCGGTTATCAGACAGATTCTACACACACCCAAAGTACACGGGGCTACATGACTGAGGAACCAACCAACCTTCATCGTTACGATGCATTCACAATACGACACCGCATGACTGGAGGAATGTGGTGTTAAACATTAAATTACGCACTTCTTAGAATTAAAACTCAGTAATATTAACACTTTCAATTTTCTTGTTATTTATTTCCTTAAAAGAGAGCTAGTGTGTTGAAATAGAGTTAAATAAATTACATTAAAAAAAACACAGTCAGTCTGAAAGACTGGACTTTATATATCATTTTAAATGCTACACATGCACCAAGCGGTACTATGACGTCACGTACCTCTGTGCATTCTCGGTACATTTCGTGACTTTGCCGTAACGTAACGCCAGAGCTCACCATTGAACTCAGTACACATGCACCAAGCGGTACTATGACGTCACACACCTCAGTGCATTCTCGGTACATTTCGTGACGTTGCCGTAACGTAACGACGAAGTCGACTAAATCATTTAAAATATAATATACATTCAGCACCCAGCCGTTTATCATGTGTTTGTCCCATTGCCAGCTGGATCGCATCCCTCCTGGCTGCTTTAGACTGCCTGCCCATTCAACGATTACAGCATTGGTTTATGCGTACAACCTCGTTTCCAAATATAGACGCTAAGAGCAGCACCAACCCGCTGTGATCGCCACTTTTCCAAGTCACTGTTGCAGACATTTGTTTTGTATTGATGTTAATGGCGTCAATAATAATAGCCTGTTCTTTATTCGGTGTTAACTGTATTGCAGAAGCAAAACTTTTCTGGGATTTCTTGGGCACATTGTTGGTAGAACTGTCGGTAAGGTTATCTACGGTCTGACTTCCTTGCTTGGTAAGAAGCCATTACTTTGAGTGTGAAAGGCTTTGGAGTCTCGCTGAATATCGATGTTCAACCGTTTGTTGTTTGTTTTCCGCGAAGTTGTGCTTTGGATTTTAGAATGCCGTACTGCTGCGTTCTCTTTTGTAAATCAGAAATGGAATCTGCAATTAATATATATCTTGCACGCCTCCAAGTGTTGAATGGGCAGGCAGTCTAAAGCAGCCAGGAGGGATGCGATCCAGCTGGCAGTGGTTTGTCCATAAGTGGTGCTACCAAGCGGCTTACAGGTGAATTGGTGCTGCCCATTATCAATTGTTTTTTTGAAAATCCGTTCTTCCGGTTTTGCCTAAGTAATGATATCACTGTGCCTAAGGTTAAGGGTCCCCGGTACAGTGAAAAAATGAAAATCCACAGCCTGCTTCCAGTCTCCGACCGGGTCAGGAATGGAATGAATGAAGCCCCCCCCCCCCCCATCTAGCGGCGAGGATATGAACTGTGCCGGCTGCCGAGGCCTGACGCACTCCTTTGGGGCAATGATTAAATGAATGACAGATGAAATGAAATGATAGTGGAGAGTGTTGCTGGAATGAGATTTTGACAGGGAAAACCGGAGTACCCGGAGAAAAACCTGTCTGCCTCCGTTTTGTCCAGCACAGATCTCACATGGAGTGACCGGGATTTGAACCACAGACCCAGTGGTGAGAGGCCGGCGTGCTGCCGCCTAAGCCACGGAGGCTTCCCCTGGCCCGAAATCCTGATCAGCATTTTTCAATGCGCATGCGCACGTTGCTACAGAACTTGGTTGTTGTTGTTGAGTCTTCAGTCTTTTGACTGGTTTGATGCAGCTCTCCATACCTCCCTGTCCTGAGCTAATACAGAACTTGGATGTGGAGTGAATCGTGTCAGTTGCTCTTTGCGTCCCGAGCGATACCGAAACATTCCGACTGTACACGACAAATGCACAGGAGTTTGTGTTCGCGAGACGTAAGTGGACGTACATAAGATAGCTTAGAGGGAAGGCCTGTGTAAGGCTGGTTGGTTGGTTCCTCAGTTTAAGGGCTGCGACAACGCGGTTATTTAGCCCCGTGCACTTTGGGTGTGTGTAGAATCAGTCTGATAACCGGTGTTAATATTTTGATGGCTGTATTAGTGTGGGTTATCTGTTTTTAATTCAAGTAAGGACGGCAGACATTCAATTTTCAAGTAGTTCCTACTTTTGCTACCAAACTCCACCGTCAACGACAACTAGTTGTGAACTTGGTTACTAGATGTCACCACATTCGGCTCCTGCCGCGAACGTTGGAACCTAAGAGCGTTAATTTAGCTTCACACAAGTGTAATTAGTGGAAGGTTCTTTTATATGCCATAAATCTATGACATGGGACCGTCGGCTTTACTTCCCCTCCGAAGGAAGGCATACTGAGGGATTTTAACGCTCTTAAAAATCCGACGACTTCAGCCGGGTTTGAACCCGCGACCTTGGGCATAGAAGCTCAGCATGTTACCAACTACGCCACCGAAGCCGCACTCTGCGTAAGGCTATTGTGCCCAACGCCATACTGCCAACATAAAAAAATAATACAATGCGCTCCAGTTCTGTAGTAGTAGCCTATTCATTATCATCCATAAAACAAATAAATCCACCGGGCGAAGCCGCGCACTACTGCTAGTTTTCTATATTGTGGATTGCCTCACAGACTTCACAGAGGAGTTGATGTGTTTGGAGTTTCCCTGGAAGTGCAACTCGGCTCTCCTTCTTTTCGCCTGTGAACCTTTAGTTCCACAAAATACACAGTCAAGTTAGATTGGACGAAAGGGGGATTTGTGTTTCATGCACCTCGCCATTCTTAAATTACGTCTGACAAGAATTCATTGCACATGCATCTTCATGATAATATAATTACTAGTCCAGTCAGTGAATTTAACCCATCATGCCGAGACGTAAAACGGATATAGGTCGTAGTTCATTGACATCGAAAAAAGAAGCGCGTATCACGTAATGCATTCATAACTGTTCCCGGGCGAAGCCGGGACGGGTTTCTAATCTTATATATAAAAATGGAAATGTATATCTGCCCGAGATTAATGGACTCCGACACCGTTTAACCGATTGCATTGAAATTTTGCAGGGTTGTAGTGCACACCACAAGGAAGGTTTTTGGCAACAATAATTTTAGACAGGCATTCCCTTCATTTAGGCCCTTTGGCACAAATCTACACCGTTTCACCGGGCTCATATCTACACCGTTTCACCGATTTGAACCGAATTTTACGTAGGCCTACTTACCATTTCGAATAAGGCGAGTAACACTATCTACTAGAAATTTCGGACTGCCCTCTACATTTTCATCATTTAGGCCCTATGGCAAAATACTGAATTTGCATGCCCCACAAGCTTTATTACTTTATTTATCCAGGTGGTGACACTGTTCGTACGGAAGGTACGACAAAACACGCAAGGCTAATACAGTTAAGAAAAATAAATTCATTGGCCCGTAAAATGTAATAGGTTAATTATTATTATTATTATTATTATTATTATTATTATTAATCTTGATTGGTCACATTAGACCACTGGAGTCGTTCCACAATCACTTCTTTGAAGGTAGTACTGCTTGGTTCTTGCGCTCTTTCCAGTACTTTCTCATTCTTTCGTATCGGGATTTTCTCAACTCATCTGAAATCTCCATAGGCTTTCTATGTGTCATTTCTGCAGAAAATTTGTGAGTTTTAAGAATGGTGTTAATTTTATTTTTCTCCTCGGCATCAGTTATCTTGAGTCCAACTGCTTTAATATATTCTTGGATTTCTTGGATCCATTTTCCTCCAGTTTTCTTTCCTAGATTTCTCATCACCAGTTGGCGTACAATTCTGTTTTCTGGAAGCCGTAAGATGTGAAAAAAATATGAAATTCTTTTCTTCTTCGTTGTGCTGGTGATTGGATCAATCTCACGACAGACAGTTTAATTTGGGAGAATCCTCCAGACTCCCTCAACCTGATACTTTTTATTTATGCACGTTCTAATGATTCTTCTTTCCGTTTTGAGGAGCTGATCAGTTCTTTGTTCATTTTTAATTCGGATCAGTGTTTCACAACCATAAGTGGCTTCAGGGAGAGTTACAGTTTTATAATGTTGGATCTTAGTAGCTATTGATAGGCATTTTTTTTTATTATATGTTGACCAGGTTAGAGATTGTGCCTTTTTCATTTTATTTGTTCTATTTATCCAAGTTACTTTTTCGTTTAAGTTATGTGTTATAATTTCTCCAAGATACTTAAATTGAGGAACTAGGTTAATTTTATGATCATTTATGTAGACTTCATTTATATCTAAGGGTTTCATAGGCATGATCTCAGTTTTTTCAAAGGATATCTGCAATCCTATCCTTTGTGCAATTTCTTGGAGACTAGTGATCTGAGTTAGGTTAATAATGCATACAACGATTATAAATAGGGTCCTTGAATATTCAGTTATATTAGCGAAATTTCAGGATTAATCTATTATAAGCTACCAGCAGTCTAGAGCCGTCTTACCCACCTACTCAACAATTCCAACACAATTTTTGATCGGATAAAAAGCACGCACAATGACTTTGAGTGGCAATACTATTGTAGGCGCGAATCTAGAGTTTGGCTTTGGGGGGGGGGGGGGGGGGTCAGAGAATCGAAATTGTTAAGAAAAATGGTATCACTAAAATCGCAATCACAAAATAAACAAACGTACAAAACCAGACCAATTTTTTTGCAAGCTACTGGAATGCAGCCGAATTAAATCAGAAACCTCTATGGAAATCAAATTGGCAGGTGAAAAGCTGAAGGAAGTAGGAGACTTCTGTTACTTAGGAAGCAAAATAACCAGTGATGGATTTAGGTATTAGGAAGTCATTTTTGAAAACCTTTGTCTGGAGCGTGGCGCTCTATGAAAGTGAAACTTGGACTATTGGTGCAGCAGAAAGGAGGAGAATTGAAGCATTTGAAATGTGGTGTTACAGGAGAATGATGAAGATCAGATGGGTAGATAGGGTGACAAACGAAGGGGTATTAAGACGAGTGGGAGAGGAGAGATGTTTCTGGCGACTGCTAATGAGGAGAAGAGATAGGTTGGTAGGACACATACTAAGACACCCAGGAATAGCAAGCTTAGTTATGGAAGGAAGGGTTGAGGACAATAACTGTAGGGGTAGGCCAAGGTTAGAATATGTTAAACAGATTGCTTCGGATGTAGGGTGTGGTAGCTATGTAGAGATGAAACGATTAGCTCAAGACAGGGAGGCATGGAGGGCTGCATCAAACCAGTCAAAAGACTGAAGACTCAAACAACAAACAACATGGATAGAAATTTGATGCGTTTAGCGCACCAAAAATATTCGTACAAATTGCAACGGCGTGTTTTGTGACTTTTACATCGAGCTTCGAGAAAATTATCAAGTTACGTTACAGTTTCGGCAAGTCGAGTTGGTACCGACAAAGGGAGAAAGTCACAGCTTAAATTGCCAACCAGGCTTGCAGTTTGGACGTCGGCAAAATTTTTTGGTGCGAAAAAAGCCCCAAATTCCTATCCGTGCGTTGCTGCACATTCATCGTCACATCATCACTATAAACATCGATTCGGTAATCACAAGGTTTGTTAAACAAAATAGACGAGTTGATTTTGTTATATAAATAATTGTTTTCATATAACAGGTATGAAGTTGTAAATATGTACAGTTGTAAGAGAACATAATAATTGCAATAAAGATATTTTCAGTATTGATTAAAAAAAAAACTGTTTTCCAGTTAAAATTCGTTAAGTTTTATTTGTCTGGTTATTGTGTTTTCGTCTTTTGAGTTTGCAAAAAAATTTGGTCTCCGTTTGGTGGGGGGGTCATGACCCCCGTGACCCCCTCCCCTTGAATCCGCGCCTGTAACTATTGCTCACCTTACTGCGGGTTGCACACAATACGACACAGCAAGCAAAGGTACGATATCCTAATATCCAATTGTTTTACTAGTAGTAATATCTTCTTCTTCTTCTTCTTAGCGTCATCCCGTAGGAACCGGGTCCGCTTTTTGGATCAATGCACGCCATTTCTTGCGATCTAATGCTTCTCGCGATTTCAAGTTTCTTGGTCGTAAATCTGCATTAATAGTGTACAGCCACCGCAATTTTGGTCTCCCACGCTGTCTCTGGCCGTTGACCATGAGATGGTAGGCTGAGCCGATGACTGAACTTTGTGGTGCACGGATAACGTGTCCATACCAACGGAGTCTCCATTCCTGCATTTTCTCATTGATTGGAGCCACGCCAGCTATATGTCGAATCGTTGTGTTGGGGATATGGTCGAGCAGAGAAATGTCTAATGATCTTCGCAGCATCCGCATTTCCATGGCATGAAGTGAGTGCTCAGCACATCTAGGTGCTGGCCAACACTCGGTACCATATAATGCAACTGGTCCCACCATTCTGCGGTATATCTTTGATTTTAGGCGGATAGGCGTCTTCTTATCACAAAGAACACCAGTGACATCTCTGAATCGCAAGATGCTCTCACATCTTCATTCACAGAGCTGTCACTATGCAATCGTGAACCTAGGTATCGGAATGTATTTACCTTGGTAAGAGGAGCTTCATTAATACTTATAGTTCCAGGAGATTGAATCGTTTCGAGGTATTCAGTCTTGTGGATGTTCAAACGAAGACCAAATCCTTGCAGACGATCATGTCATGTCTGCACTTGGGTTTCAAGATCCTTCCTGGAGTCTGCCGCAAGCATCACATCATCAGCGTATAGCAATGTCCATGGAGCACACTTCTGCAGGTCTCGCGTTATGGAATTCATGACGATAACAAAGAGCAGGGGAGACAGAGCTGAGCCTTAATGAACCCCAACTGTCACAGGGAAGCTGCCAGTCAGTCCTGCAGGGCATCGCACGTGGCTTTTGGTGCTGTTGTACAGTATTTTTTACCCAGTTTATATACATTTCTGGAAGTTGATGATCTCGGAGAGCATACCAAATCATCTGGTGTGGTACTCGATCAAATGTCTTCTCAAGGCCAAGGAAAGCAAGATGTAGTGGCCTCCTCTTCTCGCGGAATTTCTCCATCAGCTGGCGCACAGCAAAGATTGCGTCTATCGTGCCGCATCCCTTCACAAACCCACATTGATTTGCTGAGAGCTGGTAGTACCATGTAAGGGTCCCTTGCCAGGGTTACGGTGAAGACCTCAACGGCAGCTACAGTAGAGGGGATATTCTTTGGTACAGTGTAGATGGCGGAAGGGGTAGCCCAGTGCTCGGGATTAATTGAGTACAAGGTATCGTCCTCACTTGAGGGCAGATATCAGCTGTAGCATCTGATCCGGAGCGGGCGGCTACAAACGCGTCTGTACCCCATGTTAGGGTCGGCCGAATTATATGCTGGCAGTAGCGTGAAAATGACCGATGATAGGCCCGGGCGACAGGCCGGTCGGTTTAAATCCGTCACAACTCATGGATCAATGGCACAAGCTAGTAGTAATATTAAGTAGGCTATATCAAGAGGGGCCCGAGAAAAAATGCATTGGGGCCCTTTTAAATACTCTCGGTGACCCTGTGTATTAGTCTATCTAAGTGCAAGCGTAGGATCCAGGTTCATCACTCCCGAGGATTTTGATTGGCATTGCAACGCATGCCGGGTACAGCTAGTGTTAAATAAATTAAACAATCACCACCGCTATCTCCACCGGACTACAATGACTTGTTCTCAGACGTATTGTTTCCTAGCAACTGATGAACTTGAGAAGAAAAAGCAACGAACCATGAATTCTCTTACAAATGTGGGATCGAGGAAGAGGGATCTGTCAAGGAAATGTAAGTATTAATTACATTAAAGATCCAGAGTAGAGCATCCTCCCTTTTCGTAACTTTTCACAATGTAGATTATTGAAAATACGGTAGGCTATATCATTTATGATTCACAAACCTTTCTGGGAGTCGTTACAACTTGATTTCAATTTCAATTGCCACTGTTGCACCGGAAATATTTGTTTTATTACGTAAATAAAGCATTTATGTCGCCTCCGTAGCGTAGCGGTCAGCATGGTTAGCTGCCGCCCCGGAGGTCCTGGGTTCGATTCCCGGCTCTGCCACGAAATTTGAAAAGTGGTACGAGGACTGGAACGGGGTCTACTCAGCCTCGGGTGGCCCAAATGAGTAGAGGGGGTTCGATTCCCCCTCAGCCATCCTCGAAGTGGTTTTCCGTGGTTTCCCACTTCGTCTTCGGGCAAATGCCGGGATGGTACCTTCTTCAAGGCCACGGCCGCCTCCTTCCCTCTTCCTTGCCTATCCATCCTAACCATCCCTTACCTTCCCTCACGAGGCCCCTGTTCGCTTTGCAGGTGAGGCCGCCTGGGCGAGGTGCCAGTCACACCTCACCAGTTGTATCCCTTCCGATTCGATGTTCCCAGCTCTAGGACACTGCCCGTAGAGGCGGTAGTGGTGAGTTCCCTCGCTGAGTCCGTGGCTTCCACCAACCTGGAGGGTAAACGACTAAAAATAAAAAAAATAAAAATAAAAAAGAAAATAAAGCATTTTTGTTCGTTTTCATTTCACGATCCCCGTGCCAAGTTACATTGACGTCACACCCGTTGCCAACATGTCCGATACAACATTCACCACACGACACGTGAATAATGAAATAAAGGCAAAACCATTGGTCTGGATAAAGATTATTAATGCGTGACTTCCACCACTTTGCGTGACAAAAACCAGGGGTGTTATATATTAGCTAACGCGGTCCTTCTGACCAATATTGGTCTGGATGAAAATATTGGTCTAGGCAATACCATTGGCCTGGGCGGATTCGGTGGCGTAGTTGGTAGCATACTGAGCTTCTATGCCCAAGATCGCGGGTTCAAACCCGGCCGAAGTCGTTGGATTTTCTAAGAAAGTTAAAAATCCCTCAGTATGCCTTCTTTCGGAGGGGAAGTAAAGCCGGCGGTCCCATGTCATAGATTTATGGCTTGTTAAAGAACCTTCCACTAATTACACCTGTGTGAAGGTAAATTATATATAGGTTAAACATTTGACTAACATTCTTAGGTTCCTACGTTCGTCGTCAGGAGCCGACTGCGGTGGTATCTGGTAACTAAGTTCTGAACTAGTTGGTCATCGACGATGGTGTTTGGCGGCCAAAGTAGGAACTACTTAAAATTACTGTCTGCAGTTCTTACTTGAATTTAAAAACAGATATACACACTAATACAGTCATCACAATTAACACCGGTTATCAGACAGATTCTACACACACCCAAAGTACACGGGGCTACATGACCGCGTTGTCGCAGCCCCCCTAAACTGAGGAACCAACCAACCATTGGCCTGGATAAAGATTATTGATGCGTGACTAACCCCACTGTGAGTGACAAAAACCAAGGGTGCTATATATTATATTGGTCTAGGCGAAACCATTGGTCTACCGGATGCGATATAGTACCGAATGCGTGGGGTTGGCATTATTGACTCCTTCACAAAGATGACTGTCAGAGCTGCAATTTCAACTATATAAGTCGTGATCCTATTTGGGATGGCTCGGAGGGTCTATGGCAGCGGAGGATTAAACATCTATCACTAAATCTTCTTCAGATATTCTCCCAACTATTAATTCAGGTAATTTGTTTCATTTCAGTAGTTAAACAGTTTTGGTTGGTTGGTTGGTTCCTCAGTTTAGGGGCTGCGACAGCGCGGTCATGTAGCCCCGTGTACTTTGGGTGGGTGTAGAATCTGTCTGATAACCGGTGGTAATTGTGATGACTGTATTAGTGTGTGTTATCTGTTTTTCAATTCAAGTAAGGACTGCAGACTTCGAATTTTTTAAAATAGTTGCTACTTTTGCCGCCAAACGCCACCGTCAACGACTACTAGCTAAGAACTTAGCTTCTAGACGCCACCGCAGTCGGCTGTTGGCAACGAACGTAGGAACCTAAGAGCGTTGTTTACATCCTTAACCTATACAATTTAGCTTCACACACGTGTAATTAGTGGAAGGTTCTTTAACATGCCATAAATCTATGAGATGGAAGCGCCGGCTTTACTTCCTCTCCGATGGAAGGCATACTGAGGGATTTTCAACGCTCTTAAAAAATCCGACGACTTCGGCCGGGTTAGAACCCGCTTTAACATTTTTATAGAAAAGTTCACTTACAGTGGAGCGCCACCTTATTTATGAAACAACGGTCACTCTCTTTTTTGCTTTCATTTCGATAATACTTTCACTCATGTCGGCGTAAGTGTAACAGGTATCACACATATCCTTCTTCGCGAATGGGAAGCTGTATAATGATTTTCATACCTTATTTCAACTTCCTGGGTGCATTATGAATTGTAATTACTAACCTTGGTCACTTCTGCACTGGATATAGCCTATGTGCTAAATCACGTAAATATGTGTTTTTATTTATTGCTCATTTCATAAGGGCAGCCGTGTTCGACAGCGTAATTAGTATATTAAACTGCCGCCAAAGCGTTCACAACAAGGCGCACACGTTGTCGTCACAAGTTGCCAACATATCCGATACAAGATATACCACACGACACACGTAACGTGTTATTGGGGAACGGTTGACAAATAACCATTGATCTGGACGCGTTAGGCTGTAACTATTGTGAAAAACAATTGGATTGGACGTGTTAGGCTGATTAAAACTTAATAATAATAATAATAATAATAATAATAATAATAATAATAATAATAATAATAATAATAATAATATAATATCGTATGGCCTCGGATGCTGGGTGCGAGCTTTGTTATTTGACACCCAAAGGGTAGCTTGCATGTCGAATTTCGTTGTTCCTTGAAGCACTATGAAAGTCAAGGAGATTAGATATCTAAGCTCCTTGAACACTATAGCGCTTTCTAGTAGAGAAATGAGGAACTTTGTGTTGACGGAAACTCCCGATATTAATTTTGCCATTATGAACACGGTCTACTGAATTCAAATGGGTTCTTTGACATCCCAACATCGTATGACATGGTGTCGTAATTTTTGCCGCCTTCCAAAAATCACTTTCCACGGCCAGGAGCGCACCTGCAAGCTTGGGGTTAGTAGACCGACACGTTGACCATTCACCCAGCGTGGCAAGCTGATTAAACTTGCAAGTAGTGCATCCTCCCTTTTCGTAACTTTTCACAAGGTAGATTATTGAAAATATATCATTTATGATTTACTTACATTACTGGGAGTCCTTAAGAGTTCATTTCAATTTCAATTGCCACTGCCTGCACCGGAAATAATTGCTTTTTAGGTAAATAATGAATTTTTGATCGTGTTCATTCGCCATGTTACATTGACGTCGGACGGTACGTCATACCCCATATGACACGTTACCAACATGTCCTATACAACATTCACCACACGACACGTGAATAATGAAATAAAAGGCAAAACCATTGGCCTGGATAAAGATTATTGATGCGTGACTACCCCCTCTGTGAGTGACAAAAACCAGGGGTGCTATTTATTAGCTAACGTACCTAACTACCATTGGCCTGGACGAAAATATTGGTCTAGGCAAAACCACTGGTCTGCCGGATGAGATATAGTACCGAATGCGTGGGGTTGCCATTATTGACTCCATCACAAAGATGGCTGTCAGAGCTGTAATTTCAACTATAGAAGTCGTGGTCCTATTTGGGAGGGTGAGTGATTATCTAATACTAAATCTTCTCCAGATATTCTCCCAACTATTAATTCAGGTAATTTCAGTACTTACAAATGTTTATAGAAAGGATCCACTACTTGCAAGCGCCACACGTGTTAGGTTGTAACCATTGTCAAAAACCAATGGATTGGACAAAACGAAGGTTAGAATGGTCGGGTTGAGGTGCAGCCTTGGCCGCGGGAAGCTAGCGGGGCACCGTTAACAAAAACAAAACTTACAGTACTGTAAGCACGGGGTTGGCAATTTCGCCACGATTTTTGATAAGACTAGTTTCAACCCTCTTGATTAAGGAAATGGAATCAACATTTCAATATTTTAAACTATCTTGTACCGGATACTGGCGTTTTCTTAACTTTGACAGACGTAACTCCCTCATATAAAGCTGTGACATGACTAAATTGGAAAACAAAATGACCTTAAAAGGGCCTTTTCTTTAAAATAAGACCCAAACATTCTACCAAACTTAAAAAAATGCTCTTAAAATGGAAAAAAATAGCAAACTATGCAAAGAGATGCAAAATAAAAATGACATATTTAAAGACGAGGCGGCCCTTCTGCAGTTTCTATGTACTTCAGCATTGTTTTAGACAGCTCAGTAAAAAGATGACATGTCCTCAACATCCGGGCCCTACTTATCAGCGATGTTGAAATGCGAGAGTTATCTTCTTCTTTCATCAATTTTGGCCTACTTTAGACCGCGGGGAAACAATATTGACTAGCTGGTTTAGTCCTTTTTTCTTTCTTTTTCCAGAGCTTCTTCATCTTTTCGCTGTGGTTCCTCTTCCTCCGACCAGATGTTCTTGGTTTTTCTACTTTGCTTTTCCTGGAACCCCTTGAATTTATCAATCGCCAGATCTCTTTTAGACTGACCCCAACTTCCTCCATGTAATTTCTTGTTTCATACATCCACTTTGGAGTCGCTTTTATCTTGCCGATGTTGTTGAAAGATTTTCTTCGTTAGTCGACTCTCGCTCTTTCTCGTGAGGTGACCATAAAACTTTATTCTTCCATGGTATCTGGGATTCTCTGCCTGTCTGTATAAATCTTCGTTTCTCCTCTTTCGCCATGTACCATCGTTTCGTTTTTCAGGTCCTAAGATCTTCCTCAAGACTTTTCTTTCTTTTCCTTTATCTATTTCTTTTCCTTATTCTCTTTCTTTTTCTCTTTCTTTTTCTTATCTCTTTTTCTTTCCCTTTCTTTCTCGTTTTCTTTTTCTCTTTATTTCACTTTCTTTTTCGTTTAATTTTTCTCTTTCCTTTTTTCATTCTTTCTCTTTCCTTCTCTACTTCTTTTTCTTTTTCTGTCCCTTTTTCTTTTTTCATTCTTTCTCTTTCTTCTTATCTTTCTATCTATTTTTATTTATTTTATTTCTTTCTCTTTCTTTTCCTTTTTCTCTTTCTCTTTATTTTTCTTTCTTTTTCGTTTTCTTTTTCTCTTTCTTTTTTTCGTTTTATTTTCCTCTTTCTTTCTCTTTTTTTCTCTTTCCTTTTTTATTCTTTCTCCTTCTCTTTCCTTCTCTCCTTTTTCTTTTTCTTTCTCTTTCACTTTTACCTTTTTTTCATTCTTTCTCTTTCTTTTTATCTTTCCTATTTCTTTCTATTTTTCTTTTTCTATTTCTTTCTCTTTCTTTTCCTTTTTCTCTTTCTCTTTATTTTTCTTTCTTATTCGTTCTCTTTTTCTCTTTCTTTTTCATTTTATTTTTCTCTTTCTTTCTCTTTCCTTTTCTCTCTCTTTCTCTTTCCTTCTCTC
This sequence comes from Meconema thalassinum, assembly GCA_946902985.2. Classification (NCBI taxonomy): domain Eukaryota; kingdom Metazoa; phylum Arthropoda; class Insecta; order Orthoptera; family Tettigoniidae; genus Meconema; species Meconema thalassinum. The sequence goes on from OX336395.1 coordinate 124,470,146, forward strand.
CTTTTTCTTTCTCTTTTTATTTTTCATTTTTTATTTCTATTTTTCTCTTTCTTTTCCTTTTTCTCTTTCTTTTTCTTATCTCTTTCTTTTTCGTTCTCTTTTTCTCTTTGTTCGTTTTATTTTTCTCTTTCTTTCTCTTTCCTTTTTTCTCTTTCTCTTTCCTTCGCTCCTTTTTCTTTCTCTTTTTCTTTTTTTCGTTCTTTCTCTTTCTTTTTATCTTGCTTTTTTCTCTTTCTATTTTCTTTTTTTTCTTTCGTTCTTATTCAGTATCAGACATTCTGATCTATAGAGTCAGAGTTATTATTATTACTACTATCAGAATAAATGAATGTGTGCCATTCGGTCCAGCTCACGACTCGGACGGTGTGGAGAAGAAGCGACCGGTGAGCTGTGATGTGCAGATCCAGACCGATGAAGCAGAGGATGATGACGGCTACGTGGAGCCATGGGTCGGCTCGGGGGACCAAGTGGACTACACGATGCATGTCTTGACCTGCAGCAACACCAGCCCTTACGCCGATATTGTGATACACGCCAAGGACAATGAAAATGACGACAAGGATCTCACCATGAAAATCGAAGGGGATTCTGATGAAGAAGACGTAGTAATGAGTGTTGTTACTGAGTGAACATCTCATTATTCATTTCATTTATCTAATTGTTCAAAGAAAAGACGATGTTGTTAAGAAAACTAATTTTATTAATAATTAATTGTTTTGTGATACTGTATTAGTGTGTGTCATCTGTATTTTTTTTTAAATTCAAGTAAGGACTGCAGACTTTGAATTTTTCAAATAGTTCCTACTTTTGCCGCCAAATGCCACTGTCATCGACTACTAGTTCAGAACTTAGCAAATAGACGCCACTGCAGTTGGCTCCTTGGTAACGAACGTAGGAACCTAAGAGCGTTGTTTACATTCTTAATCTATATAATTAGCTTGCCACGGTGGTTGAGTGGATATCGTGTCGGTCTACTAACCCCAAGCTTGCAGGTTAGCTCCTGGCCGTGGTAAAGTGATTTTTGAAAGGCGGCAAAAATACGACACGCATGTCATACGATGTTGGCATGTCAAAGAACTCATTTGAATTCAGTAGGCCGTGTTCATAATGGCAAAATTAATCTCGGGAGTTTCCGCCAACACAAAGTTCCTCATTTCTCTACTAGAAAGCGCTATAGTGTTCAAGGAGCTCATATATCTAACATCTAACCTCCTTGACTTTCATAGTCAAGGAACAACGAAATTCGACATGTAAGCTACCCTCAAAAAAAAAAAAAAAAAAAAAAAAAGTCAACCCCTGGCACTATCCAGCCCATGATGGGCTAAGGCCGACCAAGCGACCGCTGCCCAGCCATTTGGCCTGCAGATATTGGGGTGACGCGTGATCAGCGCGTCGGGTCCCCTCGGCCGTTAATCTTGGTATTCGTGATCGGGGCGCTGTCTCACTGTCAGACCGCTACTCAATTGTCCTCACGAGGCTGAGTGCACCCCGTTCCAACCCTCACGTCAGTTTTAAAATCCCTGACGGAGCCGGGGATCGAACCCGGGGCCTCAGGGTGAGAGGCAGGCGCGCTACCCCAACACCACGGGGCCGGCAAGCTACCCTCTGGGTGTCAAATAACAAAGCTTGCACCCGGCACCCGAGGCCATACGATATTATTATTATTATTATCTATATAATTTGGCTTCACACATATGTAATTAGTGCAAGGTTCTTTAACATGCCATAAATCTAGATTTAGAGATTAAGAATGTAAACAACGCTCTTAGGTTGCCAAGCAGCCGACTGCGGTGGCGTCTAGTTGTTAATTTCTGAACTAGTAGTCGTTGACGTTGGCGTTTGGCGGCAAAAGTAGGAACTACTTGAAAAATTCAAAGTCTGGAGACCTTACTTGAATTTAAAAAAAACCGATAACACACACTAATACAGTCATCACAATTAACACCGGATATCAGACAGATTCTACACACACCCAAAGTACACGGGGCTACATGACCTCGTTGTCACAGCCCCTAAACTGAGGAACCAACCAACCAACTTGTTTGAGTCTGGTTTGATCCAGCTCATATGAAGCAAAATCATTAACCATGTGCTTAATAGATGTATTAACTAGCAACCCGCCCCGGCTTCGCCCGGGATCTTTTAAGGTTTACCAGCGTAAGCTTAAAAGGTGCACGGACGGCATGTCACACACGCAAATGAGAAAAGCCGAAGTAAACAGTGAAATTACAAGCTCACATACTCTTCTCTGAAGTCTTAACTCGACACGGTTGGTTGGTTCCTAAGTTTAGGGGCTGCGACAACGCGGTCATTTAGCCCCGAGTACTTTGGGTGTGTGTAGAATATGTCTGATAACCGGTGTTCATTGTGATGACTGTATTAGTGTGTGTTATCTGTTTTTTAATTCAAGTAAGAACTGCAGACTTTTGAATTTTTCAAATAGTTCCTATTTTTGCCGCCAAACGCCAGCGTCAGCGACTACTAGTTCATAATTTAGCTAATAGACGCCACCGTAGTCGGCTCTTGGCAACGGACGTAGGAACCTAAGAGCGTTGTTTACATTCTTAACCATACAATTTTGCTTCACACAGGTGTAATTACTGGAAAGTTCCTTAGCATGCAATAAATCTATGACATGGGCCTGCCGGCTTTACTTCCCCTCCGAAGGAAGGCATTTTTAACGCTCTTAAAAATCTGACGACTTCGTCCGGATTTGAATAACCAAATAGCTTATAATTATGATAATAGTGGGAACTCTCGCCACTTAACACGCAGAGCAGCGGCGACAGCGCATAGTGCTACCATCTAGCGGCTCGAATAGACAACTACTGGAAAGAACTATTCAATAACACAATAGAGATGGGACTATCGACTACTTTTAACCATCGACTGACTAGTCATTCATTGGTAGAAACTATCGACTAGATAGTCGACCACTTTCAGTCGAATGGTTACCTGAATTCGCATTGCTCCTAAGCGTGTTGTTTCATGTATTCGACTGAAAGTAGTCGCTTCTAGGCAGCGTACAAAGCACTGCTAGCCGTTACCGGCTGAGTTGAATCGTACCAACAGATTAAAATCAAACTTCTCCTTAACCCACCTATTTTTGCAGACGTTAGTTTGGACTACTCGACGCTCGGCAACATGCAATTGGTCAAAGTTATTTATTTATTTTTACTGTGCTTCGAAATGGTGGTTTACGTCGTGTAGAGTGCAGCCATTATTTGCAATGTTGCACATTTCATTTAATGCAAAATGTGTGAGTAAATGTTCCCCGATACCGGTATTGATACAGGGCACATTACCTGTATGTACTGTGGATAAGTGAAGTAATAGACCAATACTTAATTAACCTAAGAGTAAATTAAATCACTATTACTGAGAGGGAGTTCTTCAGTACCGGGAACAATTCCATAGCCAACATTGAAATAATCACACTTCATATTTTAATACCAAAAAATAGTAAATGTAAAATATGTCCATAGAGTCATAACAAGTTTGGCTATGTGATCACTAATTTAATCCTCTCTGAAGTACTAAGAACGTAGAGCTGAAATACGACTTGAACAAGAAAATTACGGCCTACAGTAAATACACACGAAAATAGAACATTTTAGAACAGCAACTTTCAGTGGAGATGTTGGCAACAATGTAAATACTAAGTTTTTTTAATGCGCGCGCTATCCATGTGCTGAAACAATTGACGACCAGAACGTAAAACTATCCGAGCGCGTTCTACATGTTCAAAGTTAAAACACAATTGGGATATGTCGTTTGCAAACGACTTGTTTATGTTACGGTGAGTAGTCGTTGAATTCATTCGACTGTTTTTTAAAAGCAGTCAAACAAGTCGATGGATTTAACATTTTTCAGTCGACTGCTGCGGTGCTGCCCATCTCCAAACAATTGACGACCAGAATCAATTTGTGCGTACGGTCAAGCTGTCCTCACAGTACCCGCTGCAATAGATGTAGAGATTCACATCACCACTCTATCTTATGAAGGATGTCAGTACATAAAATCAGCCATAAGGCAACGGCAGTTTAACCACAGACAACGCTACAACTCTACCATCCCTGCCCTCATGTCTTTGCCACTAACCCCCTCCCACACAGCACGCCACTGCTCTGACACAGTTGTTAGGCCTGCTACAACAACTCTCAGCCATAACCCTGTAAACTACAGCTAAACCAAACCCAGAACCCCCTAATACACTTCATTTGCAGAGCAATAAAATCCATAAAACAACTCCGCAACAAGCTTCACAAAAACCTAAATTATAAACGAAAAGACTACTCCACAAACACCAAAATCAGTAAACCTCCCTCATTTCAGCCACACTACACCTTAAACAGACATAGAAGGCATAGGCATGACCCCTTCACGGAGTAGGCTATTGTGTAAACACGATCATGTCTCCTTCAACTTTACTGAAGACTTCATTAAATTCTATTAAAAAAATCATAAACTCATTCCGCAAATCTTAAAATCAGTATACATCCCTCATTTCAGTTACTCTATTCACTAAACAAACATAGAAGGCATAGCCATGACCCCTTCATGGAGTAGGCTATTGTTTAAATCTGACCACGCATACTACAACCTTACTCTAATTCAAAATTACGGCTAAATGATCCATCTGACTGGGAGGCAAAGGTATTGAACCCATGTACCATGGCCTCAAAAGGGAGTCGAATCCATGTACTTTGAGAAAAGAATGAAAGAATCATACAGTTTCTAAGGGAACGGAGAGAGATTTCAAGCCAGGATTATAGCTTAACATTGTGCAAGCGCTAGGGCCAGGTGTTCCTTAGATGAGCTCATGCCTCTTGACATTTATAAGGAGCCAGTCATGGATATTATTAGAACGAGTGGAAAGTTTTGACTGTAAGACGAAGAAGCTGGACTCGGAAATTGCTCTTACGTTGCAGGAATATGGCAACCTCGCTGCTGAGTCAGAACAGGAATAATTAAATTTAACCCGTTTACGAGTATAAAAATAAGTAAACAGATACAGTACGGTGAATCAATTTGGATTAGAGATTTTTGTGTAAAGAAAAACCTTGTAAAAATTGCACAGGAGAAAACTGCAAACGCAAGTAGACGTCATTGGGGGTTCACCGAGACCTAAGGAGTGGGAGAATAAAAAAGAACAGCACCACCCACACAGTTGAGGACGAGAAATTAATTAATATCTCGGAAATGCACGATCGATTTCCATGCACAGGAAGATTATTTTACGTTTGGAAGACGAGCTTTCTGGATATATAATTTTTATAATTGTGCGACAATTAGTTCAAAAGTTGGTCACGAAAAGGACTAGAGTTTTATCTTTTTGTGGCTGAATAGTATAAAGCTCCTGGCAGAGCCAGACCAAACATGCAGTTATTCTGACAGCCCGTGAGGGGGTGTTACTCTGCATCAGTGCATGCAGTCTTAGTCCGTCCAGGGGGGCGTTACGCTGGAGCATCATAATCATTCAGTCTACGAGCATTCCGTGAGCGGAAGTGCTGCACCACATCGTATACGCAGTATTCAAGAGCCCGTGAGGGGGACGTTAAGCTGTATCAGACATCGATCCAGAGCCTGTGGGAGGCTATGCTACAAGTTCACCGAGTGTAGACCACTTACGATATAAGTACGCTACGCTGAGGGTTAGCAGTTCGAGACTTTGAAGAGTCCTAAAATATAAAGAACATTAAATATACGGACTTTAAAGCAATATCGCCAAAGTAAGACACAGCGATCAGTAGGGAACTTCGAGTTCCAGAAGAACACTAGTTCAATACAGTTACGAAGTTATAAGAACTCCAACAAATAAACGGCGTTACGTCTAGTAAAGACATTGTTAAAGACATTAAGTCCTGTAAAGGAACCAAACAGTAATTACGATCGCGAAAGATAGAAGTTCAAGCGAAAGGAACTTAGGAACTTAGGTTCGAAACCAGAGGGAAACGTACTCTAGTGAGAAAACGTCAAAAATATACGATAGACAGTATACGGTCCTCGAAGGGAGGCCAAGATATAGAAACTAAACGGTACGATAGACAGTATACGGTCCTCGAAGGGAGGCCAAGATATAGAAACTATAGGGGGCGATAGACCACCATATATAAATAGAGGTGACGGCAAAGTAAAGTCATTTATCGCCTAGTTAAAGCAGATAAAGTAAAGCCGAGTAATAGACAATAGAAGCGGTTTTGAGAGACTGAAACCAGTAGTTTCCATTGTAGGAGAGAGAAACTTTGAACGAGTAAAATCACACGTCCAATGCAGGTCGATAGGATTCACATCAGGGATCATCAACAGCCGACAGAAATTGTAAAAATCGTTGAGATACGCCCGTGTGATAGGAGTGAAGTGTAAATATTGTAAGAAAAGAAATAAGAGTATCGTTTTAAGTGTTTTAGGTAAAGTGAAAGCGTTTTATGCACAGTGATATGTGTTATAATATGTATCAGAGTAATATTTTTAGTGTTTTAATGTGTGTTCAAAACGGATACACCAGTGTATAAAATTTTTTTTGTCAGTGTTAAATATAGTGAATATGTGTCAAGAAATTTCTGTACATAAAATGAGATTGTACAATATGGAGTAGGTCAAGAAGGTGGGCCAAAATGTCACATCAAACGAGAATAAAGGTCAGAAAGCGACCTTAAACATGTAAGTAAAGATTTTCATTATGTTTTGGTGTCGGGAAAACTTTTGTGTACAATTCCACCGGAGTTTTGAGTAGAAGGGATGTTTTTAAATGAATAATAACTAAATAAGAACGCGATCTGAACGAAAATAAAGTTTTAAGAAATAATAAATAATTATGTGAAATAATAAATCCTGTAGAGGAAATGCATGGAATAAAATGTCAATATTTAATGAATGTTATAAAAGCAAGCGTGATAATAATAATTATAACAAAGATATTTACATAAAGGTAAATTTGAATTATATGAAAGAAATAGCTTTTGAGCTTTTGTAAGGAATGAAAACATAATGTGAATAACAAGGTAAAGAAATCTAAATAAAGATTAAATTGAATGATATAAAAATATAGAGCGTTGAAGCCTTAACAAATGTATAAGACATGATGTGACTGCATGTTCTTAAAAAGGGAGCGATTTATTGTCAACGGAAAAGATTAATATAAGAATTAAGATATGTATCAATTGTTACTATGAAATTTATCAGTTCTTTGGAAGACATTCGGCCGTTAAGTAATGTGTAGCGTAATGGAACGCAATTAAATAAAAAGTCACGCTAGGAACGCGTAAAAGTTAAAGTACTTGGTAAATTACTTATGGAGGGTAGTTGATTGCAGTGAATTGAAATATGTTGTAAGTCCTCTAAATTGTGACGTGGATCACGAGGCCATGTGTGTATTATTTAAAAGGGAGCTAATGTATGGTATTATTGAGCGTAGGTCCTGTAAGCTACGGCTTGACCCTAAATCGCGTTTTGTATAAGTCCTCTGATGTGGAAATGTTCCCGAGGCATGTTAAGAGATTCGAACCTAGAATCCTTTTGTTGTTAAAGCCCCTAATTATTCGTCGTAGAATGTGTATTAATCTTCCCAATCAATGAGGACCCTCTCATAATTAATAAATGCCAAGGTTACGAAAGTGGTTTATGAGCCAAAGAAATTGTTGAATGAAAATAAGCGAGTAAAAGCCAGGTCTCTCCACAGAACTGAGAATAATGTGAAGGTTTGTTTTAAAGCATTGAAGAGAGCTGCCACCGTAGGTTAGGCAGAGAGTCGCTTTCCTTGTCATAAATCACGCCCGAGTATAATGGCCTGACCCTCATAGAGCGAGGGTGGGTAAAAACTGTCTTGTAAGATGTGTTAAATACACCGTGAGTGTTTAAAGTTGTTAATGACCCGGGCGTTGAACCGAGGTCCTTGTAGATTGATATTATCGCTTGCCAACTCAGATCGTAGTTTCCTTATGTGATAATGGTCTTATAAGACAAATGAATTAAATAAAATCCCTATTGTAATATTGTATGAAAAAAAAAAGGAATCCACGAGTTTTGTGAAGATAACTAGGTTTCGGGAGTGATCATAGTTTTTGACTTTGTCAAGTAATCTTTATAACTCTGGAGTACACAAATAGTTTTCCCGATCACCGTAGTGAATTTGCAAAACTTGAGAGAGATAGTAAATATGGAGAACATGTGATATGCCCAAATATTGAAGTGAATAATTAACATGTAATTTTAAATGTAATTATATATTTGTTTTGATGATAAGAAAAGATAAAAATAATTCTTGAGGTGTACAAAAATATGACACCATTATTATGGGAAAGTATCGAGCCAAAGAAGCTCGTAGTTATTTGGAACTTTAAGATAAGTACCTAATGGAAGTGAAAATAATCGTGAATTGTTGGTTTTAAAGAAAACCATGTGTTTTAATCTAATATTTGTTTTATTTTTATGCTATTCCTTGTTCACTTTGGACAAGTAGAATGATATTGGTCAGTAGTTTAATTGTTTTATTGTTTGTAGCGCCATAATTTTTGATTAATTAAATGTGTTAAAATAGGAGTTGATTTTGTTGTTATTTTTGCAAGTGTATCCTCTATTTAATCCAAAATATGTAAGTCACAGAGTGGGAGAACTTACCGCAGCCCCGAAAAATCCCGAATTGAGCAATGCTGGCATACTGTGATTTGCATATTTCTTGCTGCAAGGGCACAGTATTTACCGGCTTGCCTGGGATGATGTGCCACAAAACCGGTATCTGGAGTTCAAACATAACCTAAATATTGAATGACAATATTGAATTGTCCAATAACTTGGACAATTGGATTTAGGCTATTTCATTGAAAGAATCAACGAACTGTATAAAACTATAGGCACCTACAGGTATACTTAACTTATTAATTAAAGCTCTACAATAAACATACAGCACAATGAATTGTAGCATGAAGTTATCCTGAAGAAGTCGTTTGATTAGTACGACTACTTAAATTCGAATGATTCCATTCGCTTGGAATTAGTCGTTTGCCAACGACTTGTTTCATTCGAATGATTTCCAACGATTGCTTTGGGATCAGTCGTTTACAACGACTACTTTTATTCGAATGATTCCATTCGCTTGGAAGTAGTCTTTTTTCCAACGACTTGTTTCATTCGAATGATTTCCAACGATTGCTTTGGGATCAGTCGTTTACAACGACTACTTTTATTCGAATGATTCCATTCGCTAGGAAGTAGTCGTTTGCCATCGACTTGTTTCATTCGAATGATTTCCAACGATAGCTTTGGGATCAGTCGTTTGCAAACGACTTGTTTATGATACGGTGAGTAGTCGTTGAATTCATTCGACTGTTTTTTAAAAGCAGTCGAATAAGTCGATTGTTTTAACTATCGACTAATTCGACTGTTTTCAGTCGACTGCTGCCCATCTCTAAACACAATTCTACTTCGAAAACACAAAGAAATAAAGATTTTAAGTCCTTTGCGTACTTCTTGTAGCATAATATAAGGAAAGGAGATGGATGTTGATCCGAAAGGGGCAGTAATAAGAATGAAATACATGTACACACATCAAAAAAAGTTTTGCATCACCTCGGTTCCCAGATCTCCGGCATATAGACGTTGACTGTGTATATTGTATCCAAGATACAGTCCCTTTGACTGTTCATAGATGTCACTAAAACTGCTTAAAGATGTAAACAACCATGCATGAGCAGGGCCTATTAGACGGAGGGGGTACGACAGCCGATCAGTTCCAGTCATTCCACCAGGACGAAGGTACGCTGCTCATGTTGTCTGTAGTTCTACCATGCCTAGAAGGTCAATACCGCAGTTCGATCGCGTCCGCATTGTTACTTTGTGTCAAGAAGGGCTCTCAACAAGGGAAGTTTCCAGGCGTCTCAGAGTGAACCAAAGCGATGTTGTTCGGACATGGAGGAGGTACAGAGATACAGGAACTGTCGATGACAGGCCTCGCTCAGGCCGCCCAAGGGCTACTACTGTAGTGGATGACCGCTACTTAAGGATTGCCGCTCGGAGGAACCCTGACAGCAATGCCACCATGTTGAATAATGCGTTTCGTTCAGCCACAGGACGTCGTGTTTCAACTCAAACTGTGCGCAATAGGCTGCATGATGCGCAACTTCACTCCCGACGTCCATGGCGAGGTCCAGCTTTGCAACCCCGACACCATGCAGCGCGGTACAGATGGGCCCAACAACATGCTGAATGGACCCCACGGAATTGGCATCACGTTCTCTTCACCGATGAGTGTCGCATATGCCTTCAACCAGACAATCGTCGGAGACGTGTTTGGAGGCACCCTGGTCAGGCTGAACGTCTTAGACACACTGCCCAGCGAGTGCAGCAAGGTGGTGGTTCCCTGATGTTTTGGGGTGGCATTATGTGGGGCCGACGTACGCCACTGGTGGTCATGGAAGGCTCCGAAACGGCTTTACGATACCTGAATGACATCCTCCGACCCATAGTGCAACCATATCGGCAGAATATTGGAGAGGCATTTGTCTTCATGGACGACAATTCTCGACCTCATCGTGCACATCTTGTGAATGCGTTCCTTCAAGATAACGACATCGCTCGACTACAGTGGCCAGCATGTTCGCCAGACATGAACCCTATCGAACATGCCTGGGATATGTTGAAAAGGGCTGTTTATGGACGTCTTGACCCACCAACCACTCTGAGAGATTTACGCCGAATTGTCGTTGAGGAGTGGGACAATTTGGACCAACAGTGTCTTGATGAACTTGTGGATAGTATGCCACGGCGAATACAGGCATGCATCAATGCAAGAGGACGTGCTACTGGGTATTAGAGGTAGTGGTGTGTACTGCAATCTGGACCACAAATGCTGAAAGTCTAGCTGTATGATGGTACAACATGCAATGTGTGGGTCTCATGAGCAATAAAACGAGATGAAATGTTGTTTGTGTTGATCTCTATTCCCTTTGTATTTAACGGTTCCGGAACTCTTGGAACCGAGGTGATGCAAAACTTTTTTTGATGTGTGTATATTGTCATTCAAAAACATTTAATCGTCATTTTATGACAGCAGTTTGACTAGCCTACAGATATTCCAAAAGCAAATTACGCGTGTAATATCTTGTAGAGCTTGATATTTTTAGTGGGAAGATTTTTCACGGGTGAATCATTCGTTCTATTCAGACATGCCTCAGGCTGGCTGCGTGGCTCAGCGTTAACGTTCTTGCCAGCTGTGCCCAAGGTTTCAGGGTCGAATCCTGGCGAAACCAGTTGGCATTTGAGGGTGCGCAAATGCGAGATAGTCGTGCCAGTAGATTTACTGGCACGTTAAAGATCCTTTTCGGGGCAAAATTCCAGTACCCCGGCGTCTCTAATAGCCGCGGTAGGCCTACTTAACAGGGACGTAAAACCAATAAAAATGAAAATTAAACACATACCGTATGCCTTAATAAGGACTTTGAAATACCTGTCAGTCAGTAATTTCATACAGCTGTTACAGATACCTTCATTAGAGTTATTAATTGATGAAAAACAACCAGTTAATCTGCTTCTAATCCCATGGGTGCTTTCAGACATAAAATGGCAAAAACTATCTTCATGTCCATGACATTTTGGCAGACAAACCCCCCATACACATTTGGATACTGCATGTTGGAGCTATCTGCTCTTCACAACCCATTGAGCACACTTGGAAAAGGATGATTAAATGGATAGTTTTAATTACAACAATGTTTTAAAGAAAGACAGAGGCGGCCCTAGCAATATTTTCAGGTTGTGCGAGATCTCATTGTGGCGACTATATATAACAAACAGTTTTTATATTATTAATAACCAACGGTACTATTTTAATATTAAAAATAATATTCCTAGAACGCTCCTAAAATATTATTTAATATTAAACAATATTGCTCGCTTATGGTTGCTCTTAGACGAGGCTAGCATGATTATTATTTACACAAAAAGAAATATGTCTAATATGATGTTACTAATATCTTACATTACGAAGCAACACCTTAGTATAGTGTAACGTTCTAACAGTAAGTAAAGTTTCAATTTCACTCGTAGCTTGCAACACAGACACAAATCACAATCCACATGCATCCGCACACGATTGGACGCCAAGGAAACAGGTGGCGGACAGAATATATATAGATATTGGTTTCAACTCGTTAATTTTTATACAACGTTAAGTTAAGTACGAATGTCTATACCTTTGAAATGCACGCACCCCAGCTCGCTTACAGTATATATAGAATTATTATTTTTGGGTAGGGTTAAGTAGTATGCTAATAAGGTGATAGGGTTTTATTTTTTTACGCTGTCAATCTACCGTTGCATTTTCTGCGCCTCCCTGACAACGTCTGGTGTGATCGCATCGTTCGCACCGCCCTAGGGCCGCCCCTGAGAAAGTATGCTATGCTCAGATTAATAGAAAACAAGAAGTTCCGTGAAGAACTATACAGCCTACTTTTCATGCCAATGATTATTCTACAGAATATGAACCTATCTAGAATAATGACGAAATTAAGTTGCTAATATCGAAATTTCCAATTAGTTCGAAATACTGTATACCTGGCATAATGTATCCTAATAGAGCACTACAGTTGGCAGCCCTGATGACTGAATATATTCTTAGTTCCGTCTCTTACGGTACTAAATACGAAATTTGGTTGAAGTCCACTGGATAGCATGGACGTTACATGCAGTTAAACATTGGATTTAACAGCGCGCGTAAAATCATGTTGGCAACAATGTCATGCATGTATTGGTCAGAAATAATCTGAAATAATATTATCTATTGTTGTGCCAATTTTGAATGAAATCCATTAGTTAGTATAGAAGTTACATGCATTTTAAAATTGTACCTATCAGCAGGCTTAGAATCATGTTGGCAGCACTGACGTATATTAATTACTCCAAATTCGTCTAGAATGCCAGGTACTATACGTGTGCAAAGTTTAGAGCTATTGGCTTGCATACTTTCTGATATATTGATATTAGGGTAACAAAAATAGGGACAACACATATTAACAGTTGGCAGCCCTGGTTGCTCCTTAGAATACGCATAGTCATATCTGTTATGGTACACATAGCACATACGAAATTTGGTTGAAATCCAAATGATAGTATGGAAGTTACATGTATTTAAAGTTGGACCTGTCAGCAGGCTTAGAATCATGTTGGTAGCACTGACGTATATAAGTTACTCCAAATTAATATAGAATGTCTGGTACTATACGTGTGCATAGTTTAAAGCTGTCGGCTTGCATACTTTCTGATATATTGGTATTTGGATAAAATAAATTAGGAGCATTTATTAACAGTTGGCAGCCCTGGTAGGTCTTAAGAATACGCTCAGTCATATCTGGCTATGTACACATACAACATACGAAATTTGGTTGAATTCCGCTTGATAGTGTAGAAGTTATATGCATTTAAAAATTGGACCTATCAGGAGGCTTATAATCATTTTGGCAACACTGCCATGTTTGGCCTCCTGGAAATTAAACTGAATTATTATGATCTGTACGCGTGCCAATTTTGAAATAGCTCCCATTCATACTTTCCAAGATATCCAACATGGAGCTCAAATTTCAATTGCGATTTTCTAGCAGTTGGTAGCACTGACATCATTTTCAAATATGGCCGTGAGATATTCAGGTATGGATCTTTACTCCTGCCAAATTTTGTTTCGATTGCTGCAGCCGTTTAGGAGTTGATAGGGGGGACACACACACAGCCAGACAGACAGATAGAAGGACAGACAGACAGACAGACAGACAGACAGACAGACAGACAGACAGACAGACAGACAGGCAGACAGACACACATTTGCCCGATCTCATAAGTCTACTTTTTCCTCATTTTTGCAAAATGTGAAAAGTAGGCTAAAAATACAGGTGCGTAAACATTAGTAGGTAGACTCACAGCTGTTTGTTTTGAGGAAATCTGTAAAATGACTTGGTATCACTTTGTATTTTGTAATTAAAACACCCACACATAGCCCAAAAGTTACACTTCTAACATGTACAGCATATAAACTTGCCAGCTGATTGAAGTCGAGTTCGTAGTTGACTGCGCGAACCGCTAGATGGCACGCAGAATCGTTGTCGCCAGTTTCTGACGGGAGTTTCCACTAACTCAACACAATTCGACAGTTTGATGCTGGCAGAAGCTGGGGTGATAGGCTTACTCGCTAGCTGTTAAACTCGCACCGAAATTTCCACTGAATAGAGATTGTTGGAAGAAATGAAAACGTAAAAACACTTATAGTGGGCGATGTATTAAAGATAGAGATATGCTGTCCCGGACGTTTTTTTTGGTAGAACGTTTTATGCTGAACAATTCTTTCAGTCATAGTAGGCTTATAGATATGCTTAACGGTTTACCCAGCGCAAGCTTAGAAGGCGCACGGATGGCAGGATTCTTCTTCGACTCGATTCACTAAATTGTTACTGCTCGGCTTCCTTTGGTTATAAATGAATGTTTTTCTGTAGAATCCTTCATCGAGAAATTCTTTACAGAATGGTGAAAACCGCACCAAAATCCATCCAGTGGTTCTCGAGATTACCCGTTATATCCAAGAATCGGAGACTTTGTTTTATATTATGTGGAGTTTTAGTTTACTAAGAGACACCTGTTATTACTATATTGTTCATTAATATTATTATTAGAGTATGGTACAACACAAAACAATCAACATAAACAATATACATACACATCACAACTGTAACAATCATCCAAGGAAAAGGGTGTTCAAATATTAATGTCTAAATAGAGTCTATTACAAAGTCCTGTGTTGATCCAGTGAATGGCCTACTAACACAGCCGAAATAAATCAGAAATATCTATGGACATAAAATTAGCAGGTGAAAAACTAAAGGAAGTAGGAGACTTCTGTTACTTAGGAAGCAAAATAACCAGTGATGGACGAAGCAAAGAGGACATAAAAAGTAGGTTAGCTCAGGCAAGGAAAGTATTTCTACAGAAAAGGAATCTGTTCACATCGAATATAGATTTAGGTATTAGGAAGTCATTTTTGAAGGCCTTTGTCTGGAGCGTGACGCTCTATGGAAATGAAACATGGACTGTTGGCGCGCCTCGCTCGGAAGTGATGGGCTCCATATCAGCAACGCTGTACAGCATTTCCCGGAGCGGCTAGCTGGTGAACCATGTCTTAATTCCCCGTACAAATACAAACCGATATAAAATAAGTGAATTAATTTACGTATTTCACAGTAATACAGCATAACTTTTTGATGTATAAGGATTACAACGCAACCAACAACTACATTTTCCAACGACCCCGAGCCGAGAAAAAGTTACCTTAAAAAAATAATAACAACTTTCGTTCTTGAGCACACAAAATTTTGAAATTAATAAACCAGTTATACAACATTCCAATGTATATTTTGTTAAAATGTGGATTCGATCTGATGACGGGTTTGTGAGATAATAATTCTTAAATGTGACGCATGGTTGAAACACGCTTAAAAACGGGCACTTTTCGTGTTACTACTGCGATAAAAAATATTAAAATATAAATTAAAAATTCCAAACCTACATGAACTAACGTAAAATAGAACGACGAAAATGATGATGTGATTGGATTTTATGTAGGTCTATTGGTTACTTCACAAACAATCTTCAAACTAGAGTACACATAATACTTTGGTCGACAGTAGTAAAAAAATGTGATTTCTTTGTTGTGATGCAAATAGTGGCTAACTTGAAGGTCAATCAGCATTATCAGTATATCAACAAAAAGTCACATTTCATGACTAGTTGCGCGAGTTTATTAACTACTGCAACTGATGATGATGATAATTGTTGTTTTGAGGGGCCTAACATCTAGGTTATCGGCCCCTAATGGTTTGGGTGATATTAAAATGTAAACGAAATGAAACTATACCTAAAACTTACAAACTAGAAGAGGAAATGTAAAACAAAAATAAGAATAGTCGCCTCCGTAGCGTAGCGGTCAGCATGGTTAGCTGCCGCCCCGTAGGTCCTGGGTTCGATCCCGGCTCTGCCACGAAATTTGAAACGTGGTATGAGGACTGGAACGGGGCCTACTCAGCCTCGGGTTGTCCAAATGAGTAGAGGGGGTTCGATTCCCACCTCAGCCATCCTCGAAGTGGTTTTCCGTGGTTTCCCACTTCGTCTTCTGGCAAATGCCGGGATGGTACTGCCCCCGTAAATTGAATTATAATGAGACCACGGTGGCTGTATTGGCATATGTGAATAAAGTTATGGCCGTCATAGTTGTGACGTGTATATTCATGACGTAGGCACGGATGACGCAGACTTTATGCAAGTAGGCTGGATGAGCTGAGATTCTTGGTGACGTCATGATTTTGTTCGAGAAGGTTCTGAGATTTACGACGCAGTCGCAGGGAAACAAGGAATTGTGCTGAGGAAGAAGTTACGCTACTGGAGGAGAGGCTCGAACCAATGAATGATAGTTTGGAGGGAGACGGAGATTACTGAAACTACCATATTTAATTACTTTTGGCATGCAGAATTGTGGAAATCTATTTTCAGTTATGGCATTGATTTGGAATTTTGAAGAAATTAATTATGAGTTTTTGAAATTTGAAATCCGTCAAATATAGCCAAAGTTAGAACTTCTAGCAATGACGGAGGGATGGAAGGGATGGATACGCCCCTTAAGAAGTTGATAAAAGGCCTTGCACAGCAGAGAACAAGTTCTCAAGTTCTCAAGGCTCTCATGGCTCATTTTGTTGATTCTCATATTGTCAGACTTCGAGTTCTGAAGTGAAGCAAGTCGTCATTAGCACGTGTGGTAAGAGCCCACAGCATCGAACAAGCATTGAGCGTGCAGCAGTACAATTTTACGGTTACAAAAACCTAGGCGAAGTTGGAGCGCACACATAAACGAGTCTACAAGATTATCTATCAAGAGTTAGCTATTGCATTTATGCTAATTCAATTGTGCATTACAATATTGAGGCGTGTAAGAAAGTTGAACATTTTCACTATTATACTTTGGAAGATATTCGCATTTTAAGACTGCAGACAAAAGTGATTTTCTCGACACCTGAGAAGCACTTTTATAATACCACATTCTACGCTACGGCTGACACTTGTATTGCAACCGTGATACAGAAGATTACATTTGGTGATATAACGCTACATTCTACAATGGAACAATATAATCTGGCAGTACTTTCGACTATTATTATAACGAAAGTGGAGATGGAAGACTAAAACTTTAATGCAATTGGGACATACATCAATGGAGTGAAATAGCAGCATGGAACTTCGTTAATCGTCATTCTACAAAAGCGAGCATGTAGTGAACATCCAACTACACTCATGCATCGTAATCCATCGCTGAATTACATCAAATGGCAGTGGAAATATCTTCATACTCCACAATTATGAACATTTCTGCGGAAATAATTGCAATAAACTTCATGGCGAATTTCTACCAGAACTTCAGGGAACTATCAAGAGAGGCCAGGGTGGACCCGGCTCACAAAGAAGAGTTTTGCCAGAAGGATGTCTATCGTCCACACGGAGCAGTGCAATTTCCGGAGGAGGAAACTGTTCTATTCTCCGAGGGCGCATGTTCCAGGTTCGAGGTCGGAGCACATCTTTACGGTGGTGAAATGGAACCAACAGCAGTCTTCTTTGGAAATTTTCCTCTAGAACTTCAATCAACAGATAAGGTAGTCGTGAACGTTTCTTGTTTTATTTGAGCCATTTAGCGATATCTGAGCAACCATTTTTCCCATATTTTCTGTCCCATATATTTTGCCCCATATTCTTGCTTGATATTTCTGTACTCAGTACACTTTTCTGATTTATGCCTTTTTCTACGATTTATTGAGACATTATTATGTCATCGGCATATTTAAATAATTTTGGATCAGTTGAGACTGATAATATATATTCTTTCAGTAATTTGCATATTTTTGTAGTCACGATTTGACTGTAAAGTTAACGATTTTCTATGGCAAATTTGAATTCAGACAGCGTGTCATTTTATTAAAGTAATTCTATTTAGTAAATTACTTTGACCAATTTTCTGTCATCCTCAAGAAAGAAGAATGATTAAAAGATTTTAGAGCGTTAAAATCTACTACTTTATCGACGATCTTAGAAATACTAGTCGTTTTATGAACATGATTGCAACATAGACATTTATCGTCAATTATGAAATACCATTGCATTATAGACAGTTTTATGAAATATGAACTTTGAGTACTATTTATTGAGTACATTATAGTAATGAACATTTGATAGGAGTTTTTCTCAATTCTAGATTGGAACAATAATGTTTGCAGTCCACAGTCTAATTGTATTCTATTCGACTATTTATGCAGTTTAGATGAACTTTGATTGAAGATAGTATTTTTATACTGCGATACTTTGATGATATTAATCTCAATTTTGATAGACCAGGGAGGCGTGTCTAATCGTATTTGCTATTAAATTTATTTGTGATTGGCAAATTTTTACTTCATATCGATTCATGAATGAAACTCACGAAGGTTAAATATAATAACAGTTTTCGATACAATTGATGAATATAAGAATTTTTAAAGAGGAACTATGGATGTATAATCGTTAGTTCAGTGGACGTGTAAAAGTCGCTGATGAATAATGCCCTGTAATAAGTGAAGGAGGTTCCCACAGTAATATTGATGAAAATGATGAATTTATAAGTGGAGGTTTTTGTGTGTATTGTGGAAGATTTTGATGCCATATATAATGAGATATATGATGAATTATGGGCCAATTTTTGTGCATTTTTGTGCGTTTTGAGCGAAGTATTTTTCCGCTGAGTGGATGGTTCAGGTCCTTTGAAAATTATTCATGTGAAGTTACTGTTAAAATTAACATGAGTGTTTAAATAATTTGAGATAAAGATTTTGAATGGAGGTTACCGTCACAAATAATAATAATTATTAAATCTTATTAAACCTGAATCTAAAATTTAAATATAACTAACCTTCATTGGTCGATTATATCACCACGATTTAAGTAATTATCAACCGGATAAACGTGTGGTTTGATGTATTTCTAATATAAATAATATCAATAATGTAAATAACTATGTAAATATCTTTAATAATAATTTGAAACGAACGGGATTAATAGAGGCATGTATACATTTTTCAATTGTCGTTTGACAATGTTATAAACAATTTAAAATGTTATAAATAATTAATGAACTTTTTGTTATAAACATTAAGCGTTTTCGTTATTATACTCTAAACAACGCTAGTTCAACAATTGGATTATACAATTAAACAAGATTTGGGATTATTAGAGTAATCCATTGATATTTGAACGGAGCATTTAAAAGATTTGCGTGATAATATTTGAGTTGAGATGTGAACATTTAAAGTGTTTTGAAAAGGAGCTAGGCTCTGAGGTAACGAGCATATGCTAACATTGGGTGGACAGGTGCGTCCATTTGACGCGACACGGTGCAGGGTGTACCGCAGGTGGCCAGATAACTGTATGATAGAGGCCAAGGTCATCTACATAGCAGCCTTGCGGTTATAAATAAAATGTGAAGTTCTTGAAAAAGGAAACAAATGCTATATGTCTCGTCCCAACTCCCTTATCCATTCCAAAGTGCATTGTTATTATTACGTTCTTTTGAGCTAGAGAAAGCTGAATTTTTGTATGAGAAGTCTACAAGTCCTACAGGAGGACATGGTTGTATTGACAATGACTTCTGATTGCCACGTATATTTTGTTGTTAAATTTTGTTAAATTATTTTCTTTATGTGAATTAAATTATTGTGCAGTTTAAGTTTTCTTGTTTTCGTCTTGGTTCATTTTAAATATCGTGGTGGAGGTTATTGTGAGGGCATACTTTTAAGTAATCCAGTTGAAAACCCAGACCCGAGATTAATTTGAATAGGTAAGTAAAAGGTAAGTATGAACCCCCGTATATTTTGGTGTGTTCTACAATAATTTCTTGTTAACTACTGTGTTCTAATCTCGGTAGTATCTGTCAGTGCCATTTTCATTGATGTAGCTGTGCCGGTGCGATTGATTATTGGCAATCCGATTGAGGGGGCGGATATCTGACAGCCTACTATCCGGATTATCGGGGACAGTACCTACTGTAAGGTCACGGCCGCCTCCTTCCCTCTTCCTAGCCTATCCATCCCTATCTTCCATCCCTTCCCCTCCCTCATGAGGCCCCTGTTCACTTTGCAGGTGAGGCTGCTTGGGCGAAGTGGTGATCATACCTCCCCAGTTGTATCCATCCCGACCAGATGTTCCAAGCTCCAGGACACTGCCCATAGAGGCGGTAGTGGTGAGTTCCCTCGCTGAGTCCGTGGGAACCACCAACCTAGAGGGTAAATTGACTAGATAAAAAAATAACATTTAAAAATAAGAATAAGGCAAACAAAAGACAGGAGGAAAGGAAAAGCCCTCAACCCTTGGAAGAAACGAGAACCTGGAAAGGCAGATAGGATAGGTAAGGGGTAGAGGGACCGCCTCAAAGGCAATGGAAGAAGGAGAACAACCGGACCCAGCTCAGGAAACCCTCGGAGTCACCAAATCCTGAACTCACCAGACGTGAGCCCTTGAGGGTGTATCCCAATCCAAGGTGCACCATGTTATTTATTTTTTGGTGCACCCTGCCTCCTTGAGGGTCTTGAGCAGAAGGCAGGAGATACAATGAAAAAAAAAAAAAGACAAGAGGGCTGACCCCTCAAAAAAGGAGGGATCAGGAAATATGAGACAACGGCCAATTAAGGCGGGAAAGTAAAATACTCCCTTGGCCTCGGATACCCTAATATCGTCGGGGTCAGACAAGAACAACAGTTGACCAAGGGAGGTCGAGAGAAATGATACCACAGAGGAGGCCGGCACAAGTAAGTGGAAGCAATGCCGGATTCAGCTGGGGTCCCGAGGTCGCCAACCCACGTCACACAAGTTGTGAGCCCCTGGTGGAACTACTGGAACTAAATCTCTGCATAGTATAAAACAAAGTCCCCGATTCATGGATGAAACTGGTAATCTCGAGAACCACTGGAGGATATTGATGTGGTTTCACCATTCTGTGAAGGATTTCTCGAGGAAGGTTTATGTAGAAAAACATTCATTTATAACTAAAGGAAGCCGAGCAGTAACGATTTCAGTGAATAAGTCAAAGAAAATCCTGACATCCGTGCACCTTTTAAGCTTACGCTGGGTAACCGTTAAAAATATCTATATACTATGAGTGTAAGAATTGTTCAGCATGAAAAGTTCTACAAAAAAGTCCGTAACAGCATACCTCTATCTTTAATCCATCGCCAACTGTAAGTGATTTTACGTTTTGTATCTTCCAACAATCTCCATTCAGTGGAAATTTAGCTTCGGAGTGAGTTTACGACCTAGCGAGTGTGCCTATCACTCAAGCTTCGGCCAGCATCAAACTGTCGAGTCTTGTCGAGTTAAGGACAGGATGGTCTGAGCACCTCATGGAATAATACTAAAACTACCATATTTCTCTCTGTGTCTGCCACAATATTTCAGGTAGAAATGCTAACATTGAAAAATTACACAATTTTTTAAATGTGCTTAGAGTAAGCGAGAAGTAATTCATTGGAATCAGTAGGACTTGGATTGAACATGGTAGACGTGGTGCATTTCCAACTAAAATACGAGGGGTGTTCAAATGAAAAGATATGAAACGATACTGCGGGTACAATTTATTCGTTATTCAAAAGTAATCACCACAGGCCCATTGCTTCACTAACCGCAGGATTCCCTGTTCCCAGAAGTCTTGTGGTTTTGACAGGAGCCAATCCTGTACGGTGTCCTTCAGTTCGTCGTCCGATTTGAAACGTGTTCCCTTGAGATGTTTTCTTAACGAACCAAACAGATGGAAATCGCAGGGTGACAAGTCGGGGTTGCAGGGCGGGTACTCAAGTTGCTCCCACTTGACCACGTGGTCAATACACCTTGTGTGACGTTAGAAACGTGTGGGCGAGCGTTATCATGGAGCAGAATCACTCCCTTCGTGAGCAGTCCAGGCCTTTTGTTCTTGATGGACTTGCGTAGACTACGGAGTGTCGCACAATACACGTCACTCTTAATGGTTCGCCTCAAGGGAACATGTTTCCAATCGGACGACGAACTAAAGACACCGTGCAGGATTGGCTCCTGTCACAACAACCTCTCATACTATGGCACACACGCTGAAAAATGTTATGGTAGTTTTAGTATTATTTCATAGGGCGCTCTGAACCATCTGTCCTTAAAACTTCAGACAAGAGTATATATGTTTGGAGTTTCGCTGTTCACCTCGGCTTTACGGAATTGCGTCTACCTGCCATCCGTGCGTCTTTTAAGTTTCCCTTAGATAGAAGTAGGAGGAAGGGGGCGTCCTGAACTGAGACAGCAGAGGCTCAATGGAAACAGGAATTACAGACCAGATAGGTGTACTTACAATTAGTGTATTTGTGTGAGGGTGGAGGTCTAAATGTATAACCCCGTAGTTAGAGATTTATCCACGACCGGGCGAAGCCGGGGAAGGTTACTACAGGGTCATTATCTATGTGCGCTCGAGTAAACACGGCAAGTTAAGCCGGCTGTGACTGGCGCAGATCGCGGGCGCGCGTACCCGGTTCAGCCGGTGTGGCGCGTACTTGCACACGTTTACCAAACATGTTCAATAATGTGTACTTACAGTGCTCATAGGCGATGCTGAAAATGTCCTCCCTCTCTTGTAACACACACCCGACGTTTTCTGATGAAATAATGTCTGTCAACTCTATTATTTTCGGAGCCTGTTTCCTTGAATAGCTTAGAGAGCCTGCTAATTGTACTGGCATTAGGCACAGGTCTTCTTGGAAACTCGATTCGAAATTCTCGTCTCGTTTCAGAACAAGATTTTCTGCTTTTCATATACGAATTATGGATACACACACGTTCGTGCAATGTGAATTGGTGTCTAGGCATGACCAGTAATCAGAGTAATCACAATACTCACTAAAAGTGCAACACTAACGTCTAAGCTTTGCAGATACACGTCCATATGAATGACAAAACACGTGTGAACCAACGGCATGAGTCAGTGCAGCGCGCCAACCACCGGCCAACCGGGTACGCGCGGCCACGATCTACGCCAGTCACAGCCGGCTTAGCTTGCCGTGTTTAGTCTAATGACCCTGTATAACAATTAAGTGTTTGGCACGCCGCCAAAGATTGGTCAAGTTTTGGCCCTAAATTGGAATAAAGTGCCGCAATTACTGCTTCCTGGTGTTACGTGATGTTTCCAAGAGAATTAATATGTAGGTCATGTGCAATGTGATGCTAAATATTGAACAGTTGATTTTTAAAAAATACAGTTGAACCTGACTTACGCGCGTATATCAAGGAGGAAGATAACGAGCTACTTCTAACTCAGTATGTCTACCCCTTACTATTCACGGTTTCCAACGGAGTTGGGGATGAGATGCGACGAAAGTCTTTGTGGTGGATGGTTTTTACGTCCGAATGCCCTTCCTGACACCAACCTCATGAGAGGAGTCAATAATAATATCATATGGCCTCGGGTGCCGGGTACAAGCTTTGTAATTTGACACCCAGTCGAATTTCGTTGTTCCTTGAATCACTATGAAAGTCAAGGATGTTAGATATCTAAGCTCCTTGAACACTATAGCGCTTTCTTGTAGAGAAATGAGGAACTTTGTGTTGGCGGAAACTCCCGAGATCAATTTTGCCATTATGAACACGGCCTACTGAATTCAAATGGGTTCTTTGACATGCCAATATCGTATGGCATGCGTATCGTATTTTTGCCGCCTTTAAAAAAAAAATCACTTACCACGGCCAGGAGCGAACCTGCAATCTTAGTGTTAGTAGACCTAGACGCTATTCACTCACCCACCGTGGCAAGCTAGAGGAGTCAATGTGAGAAGGTTGGTTGGTTCCTCAGTTTAGAGGCTGCGACAACGCGGTCATGTAGCCCCGTGTACTTTGTGTGTGTGTAGAATCTGTCTGATAACCGGTGTTAATTGTGATGGCTGTATTAGTGTGTGTTATCTGTTTTTAATTCAAGTAAGGACTGCAGACAATGAATTTTCAAGTAGTTCCTACTTTTACTGTCAAACGCCACCGTCAACGACTACTAGTTCAGAACTTGGGTACTAGATGCCACCGCAGTCGGTTGGAACCGAAGAGCGTTATGCTTGCTTATTTCAGAATTTGATTGTGCTTACAAATCCGGGAATTTAGCTTCACACAGGTGTAATTAGTGGAAGGTTCTTAAACATGCCATAAATCTATGACATGGGACCACCGGCTTTACTTCCCCTGCGATTTCGGCCGGGTTTGAACCTGTGATCTTGGGCATAGAAGCTCAGCATGCTACCAACTACGCCACCGAAGGGATGAAATGAATTATGGTAATGAAACTGGGCAAGCATGTGGAAGGAAGCGGCCGTGGCCTGTCAGAAGGTACCATCCCAGCATTTGTCTGGAGTTTAAAACGGTGAAACCACGGAAACCCATTTCAAGGACGGTGGACAGTGGGGTTCTAACCCACGTCCACTGAGTCCGCAGATAGCTTGGCCCAATGGTCTAGCACTGCGCGTTAGCGAGCATAGCTACCGCTGTCGGTCTACTTGTAACTCAGTGTTACTTAGAAATGTGATTTACACTGTTTCCAACGAAGCAAATGATCTACAAGAAAGTTCTTTCTTTTTTCTCGAGCGGCTTCGGTGACGTAGTCGGTAGCATGCTGAACTGCTGAGCCCAAGATAGTGAGTTCAAACCTGGCCGAAGTCGTCGGATTGTTTAAGAGCATTAAAATCCTTCCGTATGCCTTCCTTCGGAGGGGAAGTAAAGCCAGCAGTCCCATTTCATAGATATATGGCATGTAAAAGATCCTTCCACAGACTAAACTTGTGCGAAGCTAAATTGTTACGTTATATTTCGTTGTAACGCTCTATCAAAGCTCCAACGTTCACCACTAGGTATCATTGATATCTGATAGCGAAAGTAGTAACAACTTGAAATTGAATGGAACTTGTAGCTCACTCTAGGGGTGTCCGCTTGAAGCAGCTACAGTCTCTGGCGAGCTGAACATGTCCTCGGACACTCCCGGCACTAAAAGCCACACGATAGATAAATGTATAGTGTTACCCTAGAGTTATCTAGCGGTCAGAAGGGAAATCACTTTATGTTCGACGATGTCGAAATGTAATTAATATTATATGTCAGAAAACTGTATCATAATGAGGGCCATTATAACACTGTTTTTCATTATGAAACAGTTTCTCCAGCCAATCAGAGCTCATTCATTGACCTATTAGGTTAGGATAGCTTCGCGCATGCGCTCAAAATCCAACGTGCCGGACATGAATTACATGATTTGAAAGTTCAAATTGGATATCGGATCAACCATTGTAGTTACAATCCCAAACACAAAGACAAAATCAGCACGAACCTTTACGGTAACAAGAAAATACTATGACATATACAAGAAATTTATGAATCTACGTCCAGAAGTTAGCAACACAGCATCCTTCTATATAAATTACCGACATGGAAAGTGCACCGTCCATATGTTCGCGGAAATAAAGTGTCGAATATGAGACAATAAATTGCACGGTACCTTAATATCCCCTACTCCAATTTCTACACAGCGCTTTGCTTTCAAACAACTTCGGTGACAATATTAGTGAATGCTAGAGCTGGACGGCACTAGTCATCATGCAAGCTGTAAACAATAGCATTGCCAAGCAAAGTATAATGGTCTATGCTTTCGAAGTTCTTTGACCCACGCATGCGCTCTGTTCAGTCAGCAAAGCCAGCGCGCCCTGTTCACTAACTGAAGTAACTGAATCCGGCAGATATTTATGAATATTTATGTTAAAACATATAGTAAAGTTATAATTATCGTCGAACATAAACAGTCGTATGCAACTCGCCTATAATGGTAATTAAGACACTCGAATGGAAATTATAAAACACGCTTCGCATGTTTTATGAACATACTCATGTCTTAATTATTGCCATTATAGGCGAGTTGCATAATGTACTATTAACTAGACAATCACAGGCAGACATTCAAATCGATATAATATCACGACAAATTGAGTTTCGTTCGTGATGTTGTGATTTAGCGAACGAAACTCTAGCCTAGCAATGAAACACAAAGTCAGAAGTAATGATGGGTTTACCATAAGTTGTAATAAAGTTACTAAATAGCCTACCTATTGGTATTTCATTTAAATTAAACGTCATAAGGATGCTCTTAAATATGATTACGTTCATATCACTACGTACTACATGAAAATGTCAAGCTCTATTAATTAAATAATGCTAACTTATAGTAGGCCTACAGCAGTGATCTTCAACCCACGGCCCGTCACGTAGACGATATTTCAGCGGCCCGCAAAACGATTTAGTTTCAATAATTCATATTTGATGGTATTTCGATAGCCACAACAGTGTTATGTCATTCGAGCTGAAGGGCATAAGAGAGAAGCTGGTATTCAGAAAGGCGTAAGGCAAGGCTGCAACTTATCACCCATACTTAAATAATCTTTACATTGAACAAGCAATGAAGGAAATTGGAGAAAAATTTCAAGTGAGAGTGAAGATTCAAGGAGAAATAATTTCAACTCGGAGATTTGCCGATGACATCGTCATCTTGGCCGATGCGCCAGAGGATTTGAATGAGTTTTTGAATGGTATGGACTCCGTCTTGAGGAAATAATTCATGATCAAATTTAATAAATGTAAAACAAAAATATTGGAATGCAGCCGGAAAAAATCAGAAGCCTCTATGGACATCAGATTGGCAGGTGAAAAGCTGAAGGAAGTAGGAGACTTCTGTTACTTAGGAAGCAAAATAACCAGTGATGGACGAAGCAAAGAGGATATAAAAAGTAGGTTGGCTCAGGCAGGGAAAGCATTTCTACAAAAAAGGAATCTGTTGACATCGAATATAGATTTAGGCTTCGTCTGGAGCGTGGCGCTCTATGGAAGTGAAACTTGGACTATTGGTGCTGCAGAAAAGAGGAGAATTGAAGCGTTTGAAATGTGGTGTTAAAGGAGAATGATGAAGATCAGATGGGTAGATAGGGTTACAAACGAAGAGGTATTAAGACGAGTGGGAGAGAAGAGATGTTTCTGGCGACTGCTAATGAAGAGAAGAGATAGGTTGGTAGGACACATGTTAAGACAACCAGGAATAGCATGCTTAGTTATGGAAGGAAGGGTCGAGGACAAGAACTGTAGGGGTATACCAAGGTTAGAATATGTTAAACAGATTGCCTCGGATGTAGGGTGTGGTAGCTATGCAGAGATGAAACGATTAGCTCAGGACAGGGAGGCATGGAAAGCTGCATCAAACCAGTGCAAAGAGTGAAGACTCAAACAACAACCGATGATAAAAAAAGAACAAAGAGTTCAGCAGGTTGCATTATTTTGTTGATTTTTAAATGTAGGCCGTAGTAGGGATTTTTTTACAGGTGAAATTTAAAAAGTTTGGACTTTTGGAATTTTACTCATTGAAAAAGATCAATTTCCATCATTCAGATCTCGTGCTCTGTCGACAGCATCCCTTTTTGGCAGCTATTTTCCAAAATGAAGAATGTGAAGTCAAAATTGAGGTATCATGTTTCTGACACTCATTTAGAGAATTCTCTTCGAATTGCTTCATCCAACATAAAAGACAATGTTGGCAGATTAGTGAAAGAGGAACAGTGTCAGATTTCTTATTGAACTTTTAAAAAATACCATTTTGATATTTTTAATTTAGTTTTGTGTTTTGTAACATACATTGATTTCACAATGATTTTTTTCTCCCTAGTTGAAAGACAATATATACTGTATATATATATATAGCTATAATGTAAGATTAACGCAGCCCTTAAGCCCTTCCATAACAAAAATTTGACCCTTTATGAAAATAAGGTTGAAGGCCACTGGCCTACATTATTAAAACTGTGAAGAGGCGGATTCGATTCGCACCTCAGCCATCCTGGAAGTGGTTTTCCGTGGTTTCCCACTTCTATTCCAGGAGAATGCCGGTTTAATTCCTTACTTAAGGCCATGGCCGCCTCCTTTCAAATGCTCATCTGAATTACAACTACACACACTCTAATAATATAATATCGTATGGCCTCGATGCCGGGTGCAAGCTTTGTTATTTGACGCACAGAGGGCAACTTGCATGTCGAATTTCGTCGTTCCTTGGAATGTTATGAAAGTCAAGGAGGTTAGATATCCAAGCTGCTTGAACACTATAGCGCTTTCTAGTCGAGAAATGAGGAACTTTGTGTTGGCGGAAAATCCCGATATTAATTTTGCCATTATGAAACGGCCTACTGAATTCAAATGGGTTCTTTAACATGCCAACTACGAAGGACATGCATGTTGTTACTTTTGTCGCCTTTCAAAAATCACTTACCACGGCCAGGAGCGAACCTGCGAACTTGGGGTTAGTAGTCCGACACCTTAACCACTCACCCACCGTGGCAATCACTATACACACTAAGAGGCCTACAGTCCTTCCCAGGGACTCACACCTTGTGGGACGTGGGTTGACAACCACGGGACCCCGTCTGAGTTCGGCATTACTTCCACTTACTTGTGCCGGGCTCCTCTCTGTTATCTTTCCTGTCGACCTCACTTGGTCAATTCTTGTTCTCTCCCGACCCTGACGGTGTTAGGGTGTCCGAGACTTAGAGGTCTTTCACTTTCCCGCCTTAATTGGCGCTTGTCTCATCTTTCTTGATCCCCCATTCTTCGAGGGATCAGACCTTTTGTTTTCTTTTCATTGTATCTCCTGTCTTCTGCTCAATGCCCTTAAGGAGGCAGCATGTGTGTTGCCTCGCCACTTGTGGTGCACCCTGGATTGTGCTACACCCTCAAGGGCTCACGTCTGGTGAGTTCGAGAGTTGGTGACCCCGAGGGCTTCCTGAGCTGGGTCCAGTATGTCCTCCTTCATACATCGCCTTTGTGGCGGTCCCTCTCGTGGCTCTCCTTTCTCACAAGTCCCTTAATTCTCATTCTTAGAGGGTTGAGGGCCTTTACTTTCTTTCTATCTCTTGTTTCCCCTATTCTTCTTTATGTTTTCCATTTCCTCTTCTTGGTAAGTATGTAAGCCGCCTCCGTAGCGTAGTGGTCAGAATGGTTAGCTGCCGCCCCGAAGGTCCTGGGTTCGATTCCCGGCTCTGCCACGAAATTTGAAAAGTGGTACGAGGACTAGAACGGGGTCTACTCAGCCTCGGGTGGCCCAAATGAGTAGAGGGGGTTCGATTCTCAGCCATCCTCGAAGTGGTTTTCCGTGGTTTCACACTTCAACTTCGGGCAAATGCCGGGATGGTACCTTCTTCAAGGCCACGGCCGCCTCCTTCCCTCATCCTTGTCTATCCATCCTAACCATCTCTTACCTTCCCTCATGAGGCCCCTGTTCGCTTTGCAGGTGAGGCCACCTGGGCGAGGTGCCAATCCCACCTCACCAGTTGTATCCCTTCCGATTCGATGTTCCCAGCTCTAGGACACTGCCCGTAGAGGCGGTAGTGGTGAGTTCCCTCGCTGAGTCCATGGGTTCCACCAACCTGGAGGGTAAACGACAAAAAAAAAAAGTAAGTATGTAGTTAGTTTTAGTTATTTACATTTTCACGATCATCCAACCAATTGGGGCCGTAAACCCAGATATTAATAATTTAATAAGTGCAGCTAAGTGCCAAAAGAAATACATACACGACCGTGCATACAATAACCATACTAAGACCATACATTCAGTCATTGCAGAAATCTGTCAACGAGACTTTCCTTTTGGAGCACAAAAGCAGGTGATAAAGGTCACAGGTTGTCCCACACAGTTTACACCTGCAGTTATCGTCCGGGTCGTGGAAATTCTCAGTCTGGCATATCCGGTGGTGGAAACCATGCGTCACGCGATGCCGTAGTTCATATCCAACTCGCGTCCATTCTCTGTAAATCATGGCATCTGTTGAAAAGAACGTTGGCCATATGTCTTGCCGTTTTGCATTGAGTTCTTGTACAAGTTCTATGTAGGCGGCGGTTGATGGTAGCAGTTGGTTAAGGCGAAGATTTTCGAAGAAAAATTGCTCTCTTGCTAGCACGTAGGTGAGGCGAGACCGTGTGAATTTCGACAGGCAAAATGTTCTTTTCAGGAAAGTGGCTTTGACTCTTTCTATTTCTTTCAAATTTCTCTTCGTCAGATGTAGCCAAATTGTCTCTAGTCCATAAGTTATGATTGGGGGTAATTTTAAGGCGAAACAGGGTGATAGCTGTGGCTAAAGATAGCTGTCTCAGATTTCTTATAGTGTGAATAGCAATCTTTGCCGCGGCGACTCTTTCCTTGACCTGTCTGAAAAGTGATTCCCAAGTACTTGAAGTGTGATACAACAATTATCATCACTACTACAGTCATCACAATAACACATGCTGTCAGACAAATTACACATATACCTCAGTACACGGGGCTAGATGACCACAATGTCGTAAAGCCCCTAAATGAATCAACAACAACAACTCAAACCCCCCAAGAATATAAACAATCTCGAGTAATCATTAAACCCATTGTACAGGGTCATTATGTATGTGCGCCCCGATAAACACGGCAAGCTAAGCTGGCTGTGACTGGCGCAGATCGCGGGCGCGCCTACGCTGTTCAGCCGGTGGTTGGTGCGCTCCGCTAACTCATATCGTTAGTTCACACGTGTTTTGCCATTCATATGGACGTGTATCTGCAAAGCTTAAACGTCAGTGTGCGGAATATTCCGGAAAGAAACTGTAAGTTGTTAGGTAATTACGAACTCGAATGGTCTCGTGAAATCCATCGACGATAACCATTCATTAACTCTCGTTGTTGTTGTTGTTGTTGTTGTTGTTTGAGTCTTCAGTCTTTCGACTGGTTTGATGCAGCTGTCCATTCCTCCCTGTCCTGAGCTAATCGTTTCATTTCTACATAACTACCACACCATACGTCCGAAGTCAACCCCTACAGTTCTTGTCCTCGACCCTTCCTTCCATAACTAAGCTTGCTAATACAGGGTGTCTTAGTATGTGTCCTACCAACCTATATCTTCTCTTCATTAGCAGTCACCAGAAACTTCTCTCCTCTCCCACTAGTCTTAAGACCTCTTCGTTTGTAACCCTATCTACCCATCTGATCTTCATCATTCTCCTGTAACACCACATTTCAAACGCTTCAATTCTCCTCTTTTCTGCTGGACCAATAGTCCAAGTTTCACTTCCATTGAGTGCCACGCTCCAGACAAAGGCTTTCAAAAATGACTTCCTAATACCTAAAACTATATTCGATGTCAACATTTATTCCTTTCCTGTAGAAATGCTTTCCTTGCCTGAGCTAACCTACTTTTTACATCCTCTTTGCTTCGTCCATCACTTATCATTTTGCTTCCTACGTAACAGAAGTCACCTACTTCCTTTAGCCTTTCATCTGCCAATTAGCTTGCCACGGTGGGTGAGTGGATAGCGTGTCGGTCTACTAACCCCAAGATTGCAGGTTCGCCCCTGGCCGTGGTAAGTGATTTTTGAAAGGCGGCAAAAATACGATACGCATGTCATACGATGTTGGCATGTCAAAGAACCCATTTGAATTCAGTAGGCCGAGTTCATAATGGCAAAATTAATCTCGGGAGTTTCCGCCAGCACAAAGTTCCTCATTTCTCTACTAGAAAGCGCTATTGTGTTCAAGGAGATTAGATATCTAACATCTAACCTCCTTGACTTTCATAGTCAAGGAACTACGAAATTCGACATGCAAGCTACCCTCTGGGTGTCAAATAGCAAAGCTTGCACCAGGCAGCCGAGGCCATACGATATTATTATCTGCCAATTTGATGTCCATAGAGGATTCTGATTTATTTAAGTTAAAGAGGAATTAACTAACTGGTCGTTAGTAGCCTAAAGAGTTGGTGAAAACAGCCCTTTCACAGAGTCGGGAATCGAAGCCGGGCTTCCAGACTGACAGCACGAGGTGGACTATAAAGAGCGAGAGAGACAAGAGCTACATTAGTTAGTTAATGAGCTTAACTGAATAATTTTCCACTGCCACATTGATACCATTCTACCGGTTCGTTCCGACACTTGACGCATGTAGCGTCCCCTGCAGCGGGAGGTTGTTATCCTCGGGTAATTGTCACCGCTGCGCTGCCGCCAGACGAGATAATTGGGACTATTACAGGGGGCCATGCATCCCTCTTACATCATCAGTTCATCACACACACAAACAATAGCTCTGACAAATGGAAACTATTCCCAAGTCAATCTTACATTGGTTGGTTGGTTCCTTAGTTTAGGGGCTGTGACAAGGCGGTCATGTAGCCCCGTGCAGTTGGGAGTGTGTAGAATTTGTCTGATGAAAAATCCACAGCCTGTTTCCAGTCGACCAACCAGGTCAGGAATGGCATGAATGAAGCCCTCATCTAGCGGCGAGGAGATGAACTGTGCCAGCTGCCGAAGTCTGTCGCAAGGATTAAATGAATGACAGATGAAATGAAATCCAAGTCGAGAGTGTTGCTGAAATGAAATATTGACAGGGAAAACCGGAGTACCCGGAGAAAAACCTGTCTGCCTGCGCTTTGTCCAGCACAAATCTCACATGGAGTGACCGGGATTTGAACCACGGACCCCAGCAGTGAGAGGCCGGCGTGCTGCCGCATAAGCCACGGAGGCTAATTTGTCTGATAACCGGTGTTAATTGTGATGGCTGTATTAGTGTGTGTTATCTGTGATTCAGGTAAGGACTGCAGACGATCAATTTTTCAAATAGTTCCTACTTTTGCTACCAAATGCTACTGTCCACGACACCTAGCTGCAGACTTGGCTAATAGATCCCATCACAGTCAGCACCTGGTGGCAAACGTTGGAACTAATACAGAATAATATAACCGACAAATTTTAGCTTCACACAATTGTAGTTAGTAGAATGTTCTTTTTCATGCAAAAATCTATGACATGGGACCGCGGGCTTTATTTCCTCTCCGAAGGCATACTGAGGGTTTTTAACGCTCTTAATAATCCGTCGACTTCGGCTGGGTTTGAACCCGCGATCTTGGACATAGAAGCTCTGCTTACTACCAACTACGCCACCGAAGCCGCCTGTTTCACATTAACACAGCCATTGTTGTCTCTAGACAGGATGATTCAAAATCACAGCGTCTCCCAGGGGCATATCCAGATGGCGGAGAGGGATTGAGGATGCTGCAGCACCCTCTCAAATACTCCTGAAATTCTTAGAAAAAGGAGACTTTAAAATTTGGAGAAAAAAAAGAACATAGCTTTGAAGCAATTTTTCATTGTTGCCTTATTAACAATTGGTATTATAACTTTTAGCCGGTCAACACAAAATAATTACATGTGATTAAAAAGATATCGGCTTGTATATAGGTCTACAGTAATGTTTGTAGAAAGAGAAACACCCAGAAGAAATGGTCGGAGACACTCCCAGAACAGGGGTCGTGTAGGCCTGCGGTACCATACTAATAAGTGATTGAAATCGCAGAGAGATGGCGTGCACATTGGCCCACCAGTGCCCTCTGTCGTGGGAACGGACAGTTCAGTGTTCCGCACAGCTCTGTCGGCATGGGGCAGTCATACCAAGTGGAAACGTGTAAGCAAGTGCAACGATGCCTCGCCGCTCATCACAGTGTGGACTATCAGCATGTGAGTGTGATTGATCGGTGCAGGATGCTTGGGCTCCGGGAGGCGAGTCTCTCGTTCCGAGACATTGCGGTTCGTACAGGGCACGCTGCGTCAACAGTAAGGCGTATGCGGATCCAGTGGAGAGAGGAGGGCCGTACACAGCAACGACAGGGTACAGGACGAAGCAATGTGACCACAGCGCGAGACGACCGTCATCTTCCCCGCATGGCCGTATAGTACAGAACAACATCGTCTTCGGTGTTGGCTCGACGTTGGAGCACTGCAACGGGGGTGGACATGTATGCGTCGACGGTGCGTCACCGTCTTTGGGGGCTGGCCTGGTAGCACGCATGCCACTGCGTCGGCTTCCATTGACTGGGAACCACCGACGCCTCCGACTACAATGGGTACGTGCACGCCGACACTGTCAGGCTGAGTGGCGAAACGTAGTGTTTTCGGACAAGTCCCGCTTCAACCTGTCCTACAGTGATGGCCGCATACTCGTTCGACGCCGCCGTTGAGAACGCAATCAGGCAGACTGTATTGTTGACCGACATAGCGGACACACATCAGGTGTAATGGTTTTGGGCGCAATTGCCTATAACAGGCGATCGCGCCTCGTATGTCTTGCGGGCAATCTGAACAGTGACCGCTACATCAGGGAAGTTTTACAGGCCGCGACACCGCCCCTCTTGCAGGCCGTTTCAGCTGTGCAATGCCTGCCCCCATGTGACGAGGAGTGTGCAAGCCTTCTTCACAGACCGACGGATACCTCTGCTTCCTTGGCCTGCCCGTTCGACTGACATGTCGCCCATCGAACATGTCCGGGATATGGTCGGTAAATTGTTCGTTCAGGTCCACCTGCCTCCAATGTTGATGCTTTGTGGATGCGCCTACAAACCGCGTGGGACGGTATTCCTCAGCAGCATATTCAAGCGCTGTATGATTCCATGCCACGACGTCTAGTGGCTCTGAGTGCATCACGTGGTAGCGCGACGCCGTACTGAAGATCAACCGTCAACGTGCATGTACCGGACTGTCCTTCTAATCAGTAATGTATTGTCATGTCCCTAATCTGTGGTATAAAGTGCAATGTGGTCACATATCTTGTACTTGGTGTTTAACTTTCTACAAACAGTAGTGCATATTGAACCCTTCAGAATAGCAGTGTTTATATGTAAGAAATCTTAATCAAGGGGTCGTGCTCAGTTCCTATGCGATGTTTACGTTCGCCAAACAACATGCTCTACTGAGGTAAGGGTCATAGGATTAAAACTATAATTAAGAAAGAAAGGTGACATGACGTAAATTAATAACATGATTTAATGACTAATAATGCATAAAAAGAATATAAACATCAATAATAAAAAAATCCTCCCTGAATTTTCCCATGTCAGGAATATCTATCAATGCTGAGGAGTCAGACGGATCTCCCCTTTATTAAAATGTGGATCCTGGTTCCACTAACTTGCAATTTGGATTTTATGTACGCGTAATGACTAACTACGAGGAATGAGTACTTTGGATGACTGTTCGTTTACAACGGGTTAACAGCCACGATGCTCACGAACAATCATCTCGTAAATCAACGTTTACGGATATGGAACATGACACTAATAAAACCCCTTAAAAATGTAATGCTGACACACACACTAAAATCTACTATTTACAGGAATCTCTCTCGAGCCCCTCATTTAGCGCGATGACGCACTTGACAAAGAGCTGCCAACACCGGCCAATTGCTCAATACACAAGCAAGGAAATACAGCATAGCACGTGACTTCACGGGTCACTGAATGGAATATAAACATGGACTAAACCAACAACAACAAAAGCCTGACCAGCTGATATTACTTTATATGAACAAAACTGCATGTTAAGCTAACGCTTCGGAGATTATCGTGATTCGTAGGCAATTCCCATTTATTTAAACAAATTTTTATCATTGATCAGTTCTTAATTCTGTATTTCAAGTAATTACGGTGCCACAAGCACTCTCCACTAATGACCTCGCTTGCAACCTTCAGTCCGTCTTGTGAAACATCTCCCCCTTTTCTCAATACCTGTCATCGTCCCAACTCCAGTGTGTAAAAATAACTGACCAGCTGTGCCGTTGTCTCAAAGAATCAACAGCAACAAATCTCAACCACCAAAACATATGGTCAGACATTAATCAAAATATCCACAATTGCCCTCGCAAGGTCACAATATGGACATGGCACCAAGCTGACAGAAATCAGTCTACGCTGAAATTCTCGCTTGTAATGACCACAAATACACACACACACACTTCTGGGAATGACATCACGTTTTTCACACAGGTCGGCTGAATAGGTGCTCACAAACTATTTAAAAAAAATATTAAAACCTACGATAGAGCTGACTGCTCTTCGTCACAAATCACATTGCTCCAAAGGCAATAATCTTACTGAATCTGATCAATAATAAACCTTAAAACAATTTAATTACCCTCCATTCTATTGTATATTATATTACTTCAGTCCTACTTCTGAAACACAACATATCTCCGAGAGACGTTTTTTAACCGCATTGCGTAACATATGCAAACACGGTCGTCCACATAGCTACGTTATTTAAAACAACAAACAAACAAGAACCTTCCACTAATAACATATATGCGAGCTGCTTCCATGCAAAAGGTGTGTCAGACCAAAACTAAATATACTACGTTAATCACACAAGCAAATTATGTACAAAACAAATTATGTCCCATATACCATAAGTTAATCTATCAGATAATAAGAATATTATTCAGTACTCATCCTCGGCAAGTCACCCGTCAAAGGACATCCGCTGCCATCTCCCAACTGGATGCTTCTTATCTCATCTCAACCATCTTGACGGAGTGTTGATAGTTCCAGGCTCCTTCCATGGTAAGTGATGTCATCTCTCGTGCTGATTCAAAAAGTTAAATTATTATACACTTGATATCTGACTACTAAATTCGCCGTTTCAGGTACTACTTTCCCCGGAACTGTCTGTTGGCGAATTATCGAAGATACTGCCCCTACAAAATATAGTACTGTGACTATCTAACACTGAATTTAACACACTTATTAATAATTTCTGTGTCCTTCATGACACGCAAAATATAAAAGCTTCCGTCCTCAGACGAACAAAAGTAATACGCCCTTACGTCCTCAGACGTACAAGAGTAATAGCAATGTCTTGGCTCTTCACGCCACTTATAAATGAATCGGCCCTAGGTCTTGATAGAGGAGGAAATTATATAAAACATTCTCAAAATAATAGTGGTACAGGAATGTAATAAATATCATTGAACTCGAAAAATAGCGCAGGTCAAGAATATGCCCATTAATCCTAGAATCGATCGTAGAGATGTTGTCTAGGCGATCTCCCGCGTTAATGCTAGCCATAGCGTGCCCAAGCTAGACTTGCCGCGCTGGTAAGCATTCTTCTCCCATTGGTTCCACATTTTCTGTAACTTGGCGGTTTTTATCAGACCTTGGCCTAGTAGGAGTGTCTAGTATTTTCATCAGCCACTCACGTTACTGCATCATATTTTTTCTAGGCGCGAATATTACAATGAACATACCAGAAGCGTGTCTCACTGCGCGTCGCTTCTATTTTGAGGTGGCCACCACCTGTCCTTCTGAATCATTGCTAGGTCTTTCTTTTCACAATCCTAAGTATTTAGCCTTTTGTCAAACTGCTGCAGGTATTTCCTCATTGTCTCCAGCAAATGCTTGAAATTTCCTCATCTCCGTCTGGCTATTTTCATGAAGCTGGTGGAAATATTTATTAATTGAAGAAATAAAACATCGAATCATTTATCCATCAGAGGTTAAAGGGTTCACAACTCCTCCACTCACAAAATTTCGAACTTCGGAGAAAGTCGATAATTAAAAAAAAAACATCCGTAGGCCAATTTGTTTTATTTCGGAATCACCCCTTTTCTATTACTTGGCCTAGCCGCTCCTGTCTTGAATGGCATTTGCTCGTTTCATTTCCTGCTTGTAATGACCCTCTCAACTGCTTGCATGACGCGCTGGTGCCTCGGGCAACACTCTGCTCGTCTCGTTAATGTTTGTCAACACCAATTTCACTTCCTTCTTCACGTGCCGTACTCAACTGCTCCCCGTTCACTTGGTTGATATTAGGACGTCCATATATTTAAACTGCATCATTATTTCGGCGCTCTCATGGTTCGCTTCTTCGATACTTTTTTAATTTGGCTGCGTTGTAGACCGATATTGTTCTTGTGCTTAACTCTTTCACTCTGTATGCATTATTTCCAAGGTTTCTGACAATAGAATAGGGTCCTATGAACTTTTCGCAGAATTTGCTGAAGATCTTCTTCTCTGGATCCGATGTAGCGGGTCGTTTCACCAAAACGAGCTGGTTGATTTCAAGATCACTGTGAAACCTCTTATTTCTTACTCGCCGTAATCTGCGATCTGCTTGTTTTCTCATGTAGGCTCTCGTTCTCTCAATTCGCAGGTCAGGTGCTATCATGGGATCTTGTGGGCAGTTAATGATGCTTTTCCACGTTCTCACTGGATACTCGTTTTTGTGTAGGACCATAGGGATCTGTCCTGTTGACTCGTGTCTGGTGGAATTCATGCATGTCTCTACATCCTTAATTTTATCCACCCATTTGTGATGTTCATTGGGAATGAAGATTCTCAAGTATGATGTTACACATTTTATTGCTCTCTCACTTGGATTAGCTTGGGCATGTCGGATACTGCTTAAAACGTGTTTTATACCCATGTCCTCCATAGCTTTCTTGAATTCGGCGCTTGTAAAATAACTGCCATGATCTGACAATATAAATTCTGGTTTTCCAAGGATTGGAATAACTCTATTTCGAATACGAGTGAGTACTTGTTTCGATGTAGTTTTCTGAATGGGGCATAATACGACAAACTTAGAAAATACATCAATGCACACTAGCAAGTGACGGCAACCTCGCCTTCCTTTCGGAATTGGACCGAAACAGTCTAAGGCCAGTAGCTCGCATGGTTTCTGAGGTAGCAATGGTCTAGGATACTGCCTCATTAAATAGTTATTGGGCTTTATCCTCTGACAAGGATCACAAGTCGTAATGACGTCACATATAGTTGTTCTCATACGTGGCCATGTAAATGTCTCTCCTATTGTCGCTTCGCACTTGTCTAATCCGACGTGTCCGTAACTTTCGTGAGTATGCCATGTCAGTCCTCGCTGTAATGATGCAGGTACTAATATGCGTAACTTGGTGTGGTCATTATCTATCCATTTGTGCAGCAAATTGTTGACATAAACATATCTTCCTTCTTTGGCTTTCGCTTCTCGGAATGCAGGGGTTCCTGTAGGTAGTTGCTTTCTGAAGTATTGAATTAATAGCATCATCCATGGTTCCGCTTCCTGTTCTCGCTGTATCTCACGTAACTCCTCCAAGAATTCCCGGTCCTTCGGTGTTAACTCCAAGTGTTGTACCATCGCTGTTTCTTCATTATCAGGCTCTGGGTTCCTGCTGAGTGCATCCGGAATCACGTTCATCTTCCCTGGGCAATGTTCAATCTCAATGCTAAACTGCTGAATATATATAGACCAACGTGTCACACGTTCGCTTGCCATCGACGTCTTAAACAAGAATGTTAATGCCTTGTGATCAGTCCTGACAACAATGGGGTAGCCATAAATTATTCGTTTCCATTGTTGTAGCGCATGAAGAATGGCCAACAGCTCTAGTTCCGTTACAGTATAATTGCGCTCGTGCTTACGCAATTTTCGGCTGACAAATGCCAAATATGTTTTATGTTGCAGGTTAGCTGGATCTTCTTGGTAGAGCATAGCACCTATACCAATTAGTGAAGCATCCGCTTGGATTATAAATTTGTGCTTGAAATCTGGATATCCTAACTTAATGCAGTTTTCCAATAGCTGTTTTGTTGCTTGGAACGCCTTCTCACACTCCGCATTCCATAACCATTTATTATTCTTCTTTAGCATTTCCTGCATTGGAGCTACAGTCTCCGTGTAACCTGGACAGTTTTCCTTAAAGAATCCCGTTACGCCTAAGAAAGCCCGAATGTGCTTGACTCTCGTTGGTGTAGGGAAATTCTTTATCGCTTCGATCTTAGCTGGATTTGGCTTCACTCCCTCCTTGTCAATGATGTGACCCAAATATAAGATCTCGCTCTTGAAGAAATGCGATTTCTTCAGGTTTACTTTGAAATTTGATGCATTCAGGTTGCCTAATACTTTATCTAAATTTTCCATGTGAGTTTCAATGTTGTCGGATGCCAGCAAAATGTCATCAATGTAGCGTACTGTCATCTCCTTAACTTCCTCGGTTAGATTCCGGTCCAGGGCTCGGATTAAAGCACAACCCGCTGTTTTGACTCCAAAGGGCATTCGGACGAAGCAAAACGTTTGGTTATCGAATAAGAAGCCAGTTAGAAGCTGTGACTTCTCATCCAATTCAATATGGTGGAACGAGCTCGTCAGGTCAACTGATGAATAAATGCTTTTGTTTTTAAAGCCTTTTAATACGTCTCTGATAATTGGCGCTCTGTCATACTCAGGAAAAATGAGTCTCATGTTGAGATTTCTGGCATCTAAACAAAGTCTAATAGATCCATTTGGTTTTGTGACTGCCAAAATCGCATTTAGATAAGGTGTAGGTGTCTTCCTTATCACCCCAGCTTGTAACATCTCATCTATAATGACCTTGACTTGACCACGATATTTTTCAGGAATTGGGTACAATCTACTTTTGAAAGGTGACCAATCCTCGACTTGCATTGAATATTAGAAATTTAATATTTTCCCAGGTACTGTATCAAATACTGTTTTGTGCTTCCTTAAAATCTCTTCCAATTGTTTTCTGTGTTCACCCCCAATTTGAATGTCATTGAGCCGCTCCTG
Source organism: Meconema thalassinum (assembly GCA_946902985.2). Classification (NCBI taxonomy): domain Eukaryota; kingdom Metazoa; phylum Arthropoda; class Insecta; order Orthoptera; family Tettigoniidae; genus Meconema; species Meconema thalassinum. Next base: position 124,510,664 of record OX336395.1, read on the forward strand.
TAGTAACTCTTCAAATTGTGCATCACTGTCGTCTCCTTCCGTTAATAAAGACCATATCTCCTGGGATTCACTCTCCTCATCTAGTTCCACAACAGCTCCTTCTATGATGTTATCTTCTGCCTTTCGTATCTCCTCTTCCGTCTCTTCCGATATTGCTTCCAATGCCCAAGAATTTACATCTCTTCCGGTAGTGATTTCATCCATATGCAATCCCACATTCTTCAGCTGATCATACTCTCTAAAACTGACTGTATTCTTGTGCAAATCTATCACTGCTTGATAGTCACAAATAAAATTTGCACCAAGAATTATATTGAAATTCATCTTTGCCATGATAATGAATGTTTGCCCAAAAGTGTGTTCCAATATGTTCAGCTCTAAGTATGCCTGACGTTTACAAGTGACGGTGCGTTCAGGAATAACACCCCTCACTTTGAGCTGTGGTACGGGAATTACAGGAATATTCTGACTCCGTCCCAACTCTCGAACCAAGGCCTCCGATACCAGACTGATCTGCGACCCCGTATCCAATAAACATCTTATATTAATTCCACCAATCCTCGCGTAAATAATGGGTAACTGCCTAATTTCATCGTTCCGTGGTTTCACCGTCTCCTCCAGGCAGTCTTCTGGCAAAGCAATCCATTCTTGTATGTTCGCTACTATCCATCCATCTTCAACTTCCGACTGTTGCGTTTGTAGACTGTCTTCTTTATCCAAATTTAGCATTTTTTTAAAGATCCGGTGCGACTCCCATCATCCGTTTGTCGCCCATGCCCTTGATATTCCTCTTGTCTCAGTAGACTTCCAGCTTCCTCAGTATGTGTGTCGGGATTATTCATGTTCCCAATGGCTTTTTCCCATCTTCCTAGCTCTCCACCTTGACTAGCGTGTAATTCCTCTAGGTAATTTTGTGATTGAGCGTGCCTATCATCCCAGTCATTTCGATAATTACGTGCCTCTCCTTGATTTTGATCTCTTCTTCCTTTCCATCTTTGATTAGCATTGTAATCACCGTATCTTCCATAAGGCCTGTCATTCCTTCGATTTTCACGCCATTGCTGATATCCTCTCTGTTGATATCTATTGTTGCCTTGATATGACCTATTGTTATAGTTATTCTCGTTACGCTGGTATGGTCTGTTTTCTCCTTCTTCCTGGTTTCGCCTAGGTGTGGACGAGCTTGTATTAGTACCCTGCGTTTTAGTGTTTGCCTGCTTTGGTTTTATGACCTCTGTCGTATTGACTAACTCCAGCTGTCTTCCTCCTCTATAATGATTATGAGATGTAGTCTCATCTATCTGGCGTAATATCTGCTCTGCATGTAAGGCCGTACTAACGTTCGCTGCGACTAGTACTTGTTGCACGTTGACTGGTAATTGCCGCGCTATTGTCATCACCAGATCCGCTTCATTTAAAGGGTAATCAAGGTCGCGAAATTTTAGCATTTGCATGTTAAAGAAATCTGAGTATTTCGTTTGCTGGGTGGTTTGGTATTTTCTAGAGTAAAGCTCCATCCTTAGACTCTGTTGTATTGCTGGCGACCAGTATTTGCGCAGAAACGCTAATTTGAAATCTGACATGGTTCCAAATGTATATTTGAAGCTTAAAAACCATGTAAGGACATTTCCTGATAAAAATCTCTCCATCATCCTCAATCTACGTGCTTCAGGTACCCCAGTGTCATTGTAATGATCTTCAATTTCTTTAATAAAAGCTTTAGGTGTCACCCCTGAATTCTCCGTGTATTTCTGCGGTTTATAATCGTTCGAGCGAATTACTTGGATAAGTTGTGTGGGCTGATGACCGTCTTGTGGCGTGGAACTCCTTTCAATATTCTTGCGAAACCCTTCCGTGTTTGCTGTTAATGGGCTCTCTGTCTGAGCTTGACTCCCTGCTGTGCTTTCCTCCCCGGGGCTATTTGAGTCGTCCTGCTTGTCTTTCAATGTTCCCGTTTTAAATATCGAGGATTGTTCTAACGACCTCAGTTCGGCTTTAATGATCCTGTCTGTTTGTTCTTTAAGTTGACTCTTAATTTCTTGCTCTAATGCTTGAATACGAGTATGATTTTCGCCTACTGTTTTTAGGATGGTTGATCTTTCCTCTTTAGAATCGATATTCATTTTTCGCAAATCTTTCCTTATTTGCTCCTTAATCGTGCTTACTTTCTCTTCAATCTGGCTTTTAGTGTCATCCTGATTGCTTTCTATCTGGCTCAACCTTTAGTCGATGGTATTCTTTAATTGATTCTGATCCGCTTCTAGGCTTTTCCATTGCTCCGCTGATTTTATTTCGAGACGGTCCATATCTTTAATTATGCCGGATATATTTTCATCTACTGCTGATAATTGTTGTTGAATGACCTTGCCTCTCTTTTCCATTTCCTTAAATCGTCCTTCTAACTTATCCTGAGCTATCTTGACCTCGCTTGTATTCATAGTGCACGCTAGTTCAATTTGCTCTAATTTAGCTAACACCGTTTCATCCAGAATGCTAAGTTTTGATCAAAAATACTTTCCATTTTCTTAATCTGATCTAATTGTTTTTCATTGTTTTTACTAACATCTAGGGCCAGCAATACCATCTGTTGATTAGTGTGATCCTTCATCTCTGCGGTTAAAGAAGCTAATTGGTTCGTGTTTTTAACATTCTGCGCCTCTAACTGCGAATTTATAGTGTCATTGATTTCATTTTTTAGTAATCTAGCTTGTTCCGCCTGATATTCATTTTGTTCAATCCTACTGTTATTTAATTGTGTCCGCAATGATTCACTTTGTTCGGATAATTTGTTTATAGACTCACTTTGTTCCAACATAGTATTGTTTAGTGATTCACTTTGTTCGGATAGTTTAATGTTTATTTGTTCAGATAATTTTGTGTTTAGTGATTCACTTTGTTCGGATAGTTTAATGTTTATTTGTTCAGATAATTTTGTGTTTAGTGATTCACTTTGTTCTGCCAATTTAGTGGTCCAACAATTCCTGTGTTCTCCTAGCCGCACTCTCAATGATTTATTGAATCTGTTCCACCGTTGCCATGTTATGCACTTTATATGAGACATTAGGGAAATGGCATAAAGCAATGCCCTTTGACACACACATACAATCCAATGCACATTTAATTTCTTTACCCTACTCAGTTCATTTATTTTTACATTTAATCCCACTAGTCGATTGCATCTCTGAGTGGTTCTAATTTTACTCAATTTAATTTAAACCCAAACACATATTTAGTCATTAAATTGTTATCCTGATCTGATATTAACACTGACTAATTAACAAAGTATTAATTGTCATTTAAGGCTACCAGCCTCCTAACATTTTCATGAGTTTGACTTTCTAAACAAATATAGTTTTAACTTTAATCATTGGGCGCCCGGTATCACGTATATTACCTTTTACTTTAATTCAATAGAAAAAAACGTGAACCGTATTTTACATTGCAAACTCCTGATTTTAATTTATATTTCACACATTTGGCGGTATCCACTTCGCCTCAATTACTTTTAATAAAATATCACTTTCCGGTGATTAAAATACTGTCATATCTGTCTGCACTTGCGGCATGTCAGTTTTACTCAAATACGCCAACTAAATGTGTTCCAGCAGCGAACCAGCAACAAAATTACACCTTCATTGTTGCGTCAGTTTGAAAACCCAACTACGCTTACATTGACATGTGCAAAATCTTTGCCGTTACACCACAGTGAACCGCCCCACGCTTGGTCGCGCCAGTTTACCTCCTATGAACCCTTCAGAATAGCAGTGTTTATATGTAAGAAATCTTAATCAAGGGGTCGCGCTCAGTTCCTATGTGATGTTTACGTTCGCCAAACAACATGCTCTACTGAGGTAAGGGTCATAGGATTAAAACTATAATTAAGATAGAAAGGTGACAAGACGTAAAATAATAACATGATTTAATGACTAATAGTGCATAAAAAGAATATAAACATCAATAATAAAAAAATTCCTCCCTGAATTTTCCCATGACAGGAATATCTATCAATGCTGAGGAGTCAGACGGATCTCCCCTTTATTAAAATGTGGATCCTGGTTCCACTAACTTGCAATTTGGATTTTATGTACGCGTAATGACTAACTACGAGGAATGAGTACTTTGGATGACTGTTCGTTTACAACGGGTTAACAGCCACGATGCTCACGAACAATCATCTCGTAAATCAACGTTTACGGATATGGAACATGACACTAATAAAACCCCTTAAAAATGTAATGCTGACACACATACTAAAATCTACTATTTACAGGAATCTCTCTCGAGCCCCTCATTTAGCGCGATGACGCACTTGACAAAGAGCTGCCAACACCGGCCAATTGCTCAATACACAAGCAAGGAAATACAGCATAGCACGTGACTTCACGGGTCACTGAATGGAATATAAACATGGACTAAACCAACAACAACAAAAGCCTGACCAGCTGATATTACTTTATATGAACAAAACTGCATGTTAAGCTAACGCTTCGGAGATTATCGTGATTCGTAGGCAATTCCCATTTATTTAAACAAATTTTTATCATTGATCAGTTCTTAATTCTGTATTTCAAGTAATTACGGTGCCACAAGCACTCTCCACTAATGACCTCGCTTGCAACCTTCAGTCCGTCTTGTGAAACATCTCCCCCTTTTCTCAATACCTGTCATCGTCCCAACTCCAGTGTGTAAAAATAACTGACCAGCTGTGCCGTTGTCTCAAAGAATCAACAGCAACAAATCTCAACCACCAAAACATATGGTCAGACATTAATCAAAATATCCACAATTGCCCTCGCAAGGTCACAATATGGACATTGCACCAAGCTGACAGAAATCAGTCTACGCTGAAATTCCCGCTTGTAATGACCACAAATACACACACACACACTTCTGGGAATGACATCACGTTTTTCACACAGGTCGGCTGAATAGGTGCTCGCAAACTATTTAAAAAAAATATTAAAACCTACGATAGAGCTGACTGCTCTTCGTCACAAATCACATTGCTCCAAAGGCAATAATCTTACTGAATCTGATCAATAATAAACCTTAAAACAATTTAATTACCCTCCATTCTATTGTATATTATATTACTTCAGTCCTACTTCTGAAACACAACATATCTCCGAGAGACGTTTTTTAACCGCATTGCGTAACATATGCAAACACGGTCGTCCACATAGCTACGTTATTTAAAACAACAAACAAACAAGAACCTTCCACTATAACATATATGCGAGCTGCTTCCATGCAAAAGGTGTGTCAGACCAAAACTAAATATACTACGTTAATCACACAAGCAAATTATGTACAAAACAAATTATGTCCCATATACCATAAGTTAATCTATCAGATAATAAGAATATTATTCAGTACTCATCCTCGGCAAGTCACCCGTCAAAGGACATCCGCTGCCATCTCCCAACTGGATGCTTCTTATCTCATCTCAACCATCTTGACGGAGTGTTGATAGTTCCAGGCTCCTTCCATGGTAAGCGATGTCATCTCTCGTGCTGATTCAAAAAGTTAAATTATTATACACTTGATATCTGACTACTAAATTCGCCGTTTCAGGTACTACTTTCCCCGGAACTGTCTGTTGGCGAATTATCGAAGATACTGCCCCTACAAAATATAGTACTGTGACTATCTAACACTGAATTTAACACACTTATTAATAATTTCTGTGTCCTTCATGACACGCAAAATATAAAAGCTTCCGTCCTCAGACGAACAAAAGTAATACGCCCTTACGTCCTCAGACGTACAAGAGTAATAGCAATGTCTTGGCTCTTCACGCCACTTATAAATGAATCGGCCCTAGGTCTTGATAGAGGGGGAAATGATATAAAAAATTCTCAAAATAATAGTGGTACAGGAATGAAATAAATATCATTGAACTCGAAAAATAGCGCAGGTCAAGAATATGCCCATTAATCCTAGAATCGATCGTAGAGATGTTGTCTAGCCGATCTCCCGCGTTAATGCTAGCCATCGCGTGCCCAAGCTAGACTTGCCGCGCTCGTAAGCATTCATCTCCCATTGGTTCCACATTTTCTGTAACTTGGCGGTTTTTATCAGACCTTGGCCTAGTAGGAGTGTCTAGTATTTTCATCAGCCACTCACGTTACTGCATTATATTTTTTCTAGGCGCGAATATTACAATGAACATACCAGAAGCGTGTCTCACTGCGCGTCGCTTCTATTTTGAGGTGGCCACCACCTGTCCTTCTGAATCATTGCTAGGTCTTTCTTTTCACAATCCTAAGTATTTAGCCTTTTGTCAAACTGCTGCAGGTATTTCCTCATTGTCTCCAGCAAATGCTTGAAATTTCCTCATCTCCGTCTGGCTATTTTCATGAAGCTGGTGGAAATATTTATTAATTGAAGAAATAAAACATCGAATCATTTATCCATCAGAGGTTAAAGGGTTCAATATATATATATATACAGTACATACACATCAAAAAAGTTTTGCATATACTTACCATATTGAGCAGCGGTGGTACAAAACTTCCTCCAGGAGTCCGCCATTGCACGAATGGAATGGCCTGCGATGTCGTCGGACATGAACTGTATCGAACATGTTTGGGATATGCTGAAGCGTGCTATTGCTCAGCGTCCTCACCCTCCCATAACCCACCAAGAGGGTGCCGTCGAAGAGTGGGATCGCCTGCCTCAAGAGGACCTGGACAACTTGATCTGTGGTACCGGTATGCCACGGCGAGTAAGAGTCCTGCTGGACGCTCGTGGTGGCCATGTTCCTTATTGAAACGTCACAGGATGGCAAGATTACAACACATATCAGTCCCTGTTTAAAACGCCAAATGTCTTCCTGTTTGTAATTTTCTTTTCACACATGAATAACGTCTGCAGGTTATTTGTCACAATGGCGTCTCTCTTGTAATAACCTCGCCCACAACCCTACATACGCTCTGCACCATGGTAAACAAAGTGTTGAGCAAAACGTTTTTGATGTGTACATATTTGACTATTTAAGAAGGAGAAAACTAGGGGATGACATGTTTCGCTTGTAAAGCGAGCATCATTAGATTCAAATCTACAAGATAATTGGCTTTACAAAACACTACCAAACATACAGTGACACCCATTGATAGTCTCTGCCCCTCCACCAAGCAAAAATAAAACGGGTCAGAAAACTTAGTGAAGATCCACAGCCTGGGTGGCGAGGTGGTGCTGTGGTCAAGCCATTTGCCTGTCACCAAGGCGTCTGATTCTCGGCCAAAGCGTGAGATTTTTGAAGTGCAATATCATATCCTGTGGTTCGGATTCCACGCAAGAATGACTGTCCTGTGGCTCATGATCGCGAAAATAACGGTCACGTAAAACTACAAGCTTCATTTATAGCCTCTGCTATTTTAACCCATTCCAGTCATAATTTAATGGTCACATTGTTGTGTGTGAAATCAGATTTTATTTACACGGTAGTGGTCTGAGATAGCGCAACTGCCTCTCACCCGGAGGCCACGGGTTCGATTCCCGGATCCGTCAGGGATTTTAGAAAATGACGTGAGGGCTGGAATGGGTTGCACTCAGCCTCATGAGGACAATTGAGTCGCTGTCTGACAGTGAGGCAGCGCCCCGGTCACGAAAACCAAGATTAACGGCCGATGGGGACCCGATGCGCAGACCACGCGTCACCCCAATATCTGCAGGCTAAATGGCTGGGCAGCGGTCGCTTGCAGGTCCAGATGCAATACAAAATAATCTAGGCGGGCCGAAAAGGAAATAACACACGTTTGATGATAGATTATAAACTATTTTAATTCTGAATTTTAAATCAAACAAAAAGAAACCTAGTAAAGAGAAGACACCTTCATTATTTGTTAGAAGAGGAAGCAGTATGTGACAAGTGAAACTGTGACCGTGCTTCTAAAAGTTTTTCATAATCTGGTTGAAATTGGGATGAGCGGATTCTTTGTACTGCAGCTAAATGGTGGTCTGTCAATCTATTTGGTTGGTTGGTTGGTTCTTAAGTTTAGGGGCTGCGACAACGCGGTCATGTAGCCCCGTGTACTTTGGGTGTGTGTAGAATCTGTCTGATAACCGGTGTTAATTGTGATGACTGTATTAGTGTGTGTTATCTGTTATTTTAATTTAAGTACTGCAACTTAGAATTTTTCAAATAGTTCCTACTTTTGCAGCCAAGCGCCACCGTCAACGACTACTAGGCCAAGTTCAGGACTTAGCTGCTAGACGCCACCGCAGTCGTCTCTTGGCAACGAACTTAGAAACCTAAGAGCGTTGTTTACAATAACCTATCCAATTTAGCTTCACACAGGTGCAATTAGTGGAAGGTTCTTTAACATGCCATAAATCTATGACATGGGACCACCGGCTTTACTTCCCCTCCAAAGGAAGGCATATCAATCTATTTACGACGCTATTTTCGCGAAGCTTCACTGTAGTAAACACCTGTTGACTGATATAGGAAGATGTAAACATGGCAGTTATCTTCTGTTCATGAGATTTCAAGTTTGGGAAGCTTCAGTTTGGTAGGGCCTTGTAGAACTCAATTCTCGAAACCTTGGTTGGTTGGTTCCTTAGTTTAGGGGCTGCGACAACGCGGTCATGTAGACCCGTGTACTTTGGGTGTGTGTAGAATCTGTCTGATAACCGGTGTTAATTGTGATGGCTGTATTAGTGTGTGTTTTCTGTTTTCAATTCAAGTAAGGACTCCAGACTTTTAATTTCAAGTAGTTTCTACTTTTGCCGCCAAACTCCACCGTCAACGACTAATAGTTCAGAACTTAGCTACCAGACGCCACCGCAGTCGGCTCTTGGCAACGAACGTAGGAACCTAAGAGCGTTGTTTACATTCTTTACCTATACAATTTAGCTTCAAACAGGTGTAATTAGTGGAAGGTTCTTTAACATGCCATAAATCTATGACATGGGACCGCCGGCTTTACTTCCCCTCCGAAGGAAAGCATACTGAGTGATTTTTAACGCTGTTAGAAAATCCGACGACTTTGGCCGGATTTGAACCCGCTATCTTGGGCATAGAAGCTCAGCATGCTACCGACTACGCCACCGAAGCCGCCTTTCAATTCATTGTTATATTGTAACACAATCAGTTCTAGCTGCTACTCTATTACACAAAACGCATAAACACAATGAGATTGAAATAGTTTTTCACTTCTAGGTATACAGAACAGGAAATATGACCTATGTGTAATTGTGGGTAAGAAAGTAGAATACGAGCCAAAGTGGAGAGAAAATTGAGAGAGGAGCAGTATGGTTTCAGACCTGGGAGATCAACAGTGGATCTAATATTTTCAGTGAGACAGCTCCAGGAACACCACTACGAATTTGGAGAGGATCTGTTGATGGCCTTCCTTGACATCGAAAAGGCCTATGATAGTGTGTGTAGGGAGAAGGTTTGGGAAGCAATGGAAAACATGGGAGTGGAAAGAGACTGTAGGCAGAGTGAAGGAGATGTATTGTGGAAGTGTGAGTTGTCTGAAAGTTGGAGGGGAAAGAACCTACTGGTTCAGACAAATGAGTGGCCTGAAACAGGGTAGTGCGCTGTCATCCCTTCTCTTTATTGTGGTTATGGACGAGGTAAATGACACGGGTAGCAGGAAAGATAGGAGAAGATAAGATGAAAGCAATGGTGTTTGCAGACGATCTCATGGTCTGGGGAAACAAGGAGGAGGAAATTCAGGAGCAACTGGTTGCTTGGGAAGAAACAGTGGGAGAGTACGGATGGAAGTTCAACATCAGTAAATGTGAGATCCTGTTAACGACCAGGAAAAAGGACAGACCAATGAGTGGGATAACACTTGGAGGTGGACAGCTGAAGAAGGTGGAAAGTCTCAAGTACTTGGGAAGTATAGTGGAGGAAAATGGGAGAAATGACAAAGAGATTACGGAACATGGCAGACAGGCAGTAGCATTTCTGAGAAGCATTAGGAGCTTGGTGTGGAATAAAGATGTCCCACAAAAAAGCAAGGAAGTGTTATACAGAAGCTACTATATCCCGATACTGACCTATGCTTCAGAAACGTGGGCAATGAAGAAAAGAGACATAAGCAGAATACAGGCAGGTGAAATGAAGTTCCTGCGAAGTAGGATCGGAGTAACAAGAAGAGCCAGGGTGAGGAATGAAAAGGTCAGGGAAATGGTGAAAGAGGAGCCCTTGCAAGGTAGGATTGAGGCATCAAGACTGAGGTGGTATGGACACTTAAAGAGAATGGATGAGAAGAAGATTCCCAAGAGGATACACGAGATGCAGATGCAGAAGAAACGACCAAGGGGAAGACCAAGAGATAGATGGCTGAAAGGAGTGGAGGAATGTGTCAAGGAGGGAGGCGAGGACTGGACCAGAGTGACAGCGGAGAGGTGGTGGGAAGAAAGAACTAAGTGGCGAGGCTTATGTTCCAAACAAACCCAGCCTGGGTCTGGAAACTGTACAAGAAGAAGATGATGATGATGACAATTGGAAACCATTTGGTGGGCCGGATTAGACTAGCTCAAGGGCCGCACTTGGCTCGCGGGCGTACTTTACCCATCACTGCCTTATATGGTACTTTTTTCTAACTAAGGTTTGTTTTAATTGCGCAATTATATTGTGAACAATTGGTTATTATTACGCCCAGACGCCATCTTGAAAGTATGGAGTGGCTGTCATTTTGCTTTGATCATACCAAGCTACATATAAGGTTCTACTGCAACACGAATTTCATTATCGCAGATCTAAAACAAAGAGAGTTTTTTTTAAAATAATGACATTTCAAGATGGCCACTGCGCGCTAATGCGGACTGTTTTATTTTATTACTAGCAACCCGCTCCGGCTTCGTCCGGGAACAGTTTTGAACGCATTAAGAGATAAGTGCTTTTTTTTCGATGTCAATGAACCACGACCTATATCCGTTTTACGTCTCAGCATGATGGGTTAAAATCACTGACTGGACTATTAATTATATTATCATGGAGATGCATGTGCAACGGATTCTTGTCAGAGGTAATTTAAGAATGGCGAGGTGCATGAAATATAGATCCCCCTTTCGTCCAATCTTAACTTGACTGTGTATTCTGCGGAACGAAAAGTTCACAGGCGAAATGAAGAGAAGTCGAGTTGCACTTCCAGGTAAACTCAAAACATAACCACTCTTTCCTGAAGTCTTAAATCAACACGACTCGACAGCTTGCTGCTGGCTGTATCTGGGGGTAATAGGCTCGCTCGCTAGCTAGGCTGTAACTGAGGTGATAGGCTCGCCCCTAGCTAACTAGTAAACTGTCGCCTCAGTAATTGAATGGAGATTGTTGGAAGAAATGAAAACGTAAAAACACTTATAGTGCGCGATGTATTGAAGTTAGAGATATGCTCTCGCGGACTTTTTGTAGAACTTTTCATGATGAACAATTTTTACACTCATAGTATATTGATATTTTTAACGGGTTGCCTAGCGTAAGCTTAAAAAGCGCACGGACGCCAGGCTTTCATCCGACATTTTCACTGAAATCGTTACTGCTTGGCTTCTTTTGATCATAAATAAATTATTTTCTACAGAAACCTTCCTCGGGATATCCTTTACAGAATGGTGAAAACCGCATCTAAATCCATCCAGTGGTTCTCGAGTTTACCCGTGACATCCAAGAATCGGGGACTTATGTTTTATACTAAGTAGAGATTGGGAACCCCACTCTATCCGTTAGAAGGATATACGATGGGATTATTGTTCCATTATTTCAGGATTCTGGCAAGTTATATAGAAACGAAATAGGAATACACGATCGTAAATAAAGCAACGCGTCACCACTAATGTGACAACCAGCGACCAGAGCTCGTCAAATTACGTTCTACCTTTTATGTTCTTTCAATCTTTATAAAATTTATTATGTGACATTTAATGCAATTCATACAATTTGGTCTTGGTGGCTTTAGTGGCGTAGTTGCTAGCATGCCCAAGGTCGCAGGTTCAAATACGTCGGAAGTCGTCGGATTTTTTTCAGAGCGTTAAAAATTCCTCAGTATGCCTTCCTTCGGAGGGGAAGTAAAGCCGGCGGTCTCATGTCATAGATTTATGGCATGATAACGAACCTTCCACTAATTACACCTGTGTGAAGCTAAATTATAGGTTATCTTTGACTAACGCTCTTTGGTTCCAACGTTCGTCACCAGGAGCCGACTGCGGTAGCATCTAGTAACACAGTTCAAAACTAGTTGGTCGTTGACGGTGGCGTTTGGTAGCAAAAGTTGGAACTACTTGAAAATCGAATGTATGCAGTCCATCCTTGAATTAAAAAATTACGAGCCTTACAGTAGTCGCATATGATGTGTAACATCTGACATAGAAGAAACCTCACGTGAAATTGTTGATACACCGGTATTTTATACTATTATTGGCACAAATATTAATCTATTGTAAAAGGGAGTGTTTATAATACGGAACTCATTTTATTAGATGATTTGTAGCTTCCACCAGCACTAGCCTAAATAAAGAATACGATATGGATCAACTAGATTAATAGACGCGACACCGCTCATAGCCTTAAATTTCTTATAAACAGGTCCTCTTCATTCACAGACCAACACGTAATTTCACATGGATTCTGTTAAAATGAGTCATATTGATATGATAAATATCGTTTAAAATGATAATCTGGTAGCAAAAATATCAACCCCGTCCGGGATTCGAACCCGAGATCTCTGGATTCACAGTCATTGGCGCTAACCCCACGGTTATTTCGACTACGCAAATATTGTGCACAAGATGGTGACTTATTTCCACGTTCCAATAACACTGCATTACGGAATTAAGTTTCATTTATATTTTTGCTTGTTTCAATAATGTTCCTGCGTGAAATTGAGTTTAAAATGCCTTATGAATAGGCCCTCTTGTGAGTAAAGAGAATGTATTCAGCAATAGTTCATGAAGGCTTGCTCAATTCTCGTATAACCACAACGATTATATTATATTGATGACTGCATTACCGTTATGTGGGTTAATATTTGAATAGACATTGCGCAGAAACATAATACCGGCAATGCCGACTACTTACAATGTTTGATATTAAGGCATTTTACCATTTAAATACTGATACGAAGACTTCGAACATGTACCATGTGCTTTGATCCAATCACTTGACACCAGAGTTCGCATGAGCGTTTACAGTTCAGTATGTCATATACATTCCACATGGCCAAGAGTACGTCATGGTATCAATTTCCTACACCGCGCCTTCATTGTTTCTCTTACCACTGCCAGCTGGATCTTACCACTACCAGCTGTATCGATCGAGTTGGCAGTGCGTCTTACACTTCCGTTCGATCCACCACTTCGATCGAATGGAAGTGTGCCAGCTGGTGCCACCTCGATCGTTCCGATCCACTTCCGTCCCATTTTTCAAAATCACTCCCACAAAAATATCCAGCAACCGAGTGGAAAGATGTTTTTTTTATTTAGTCAATTTACCCTCTAGGTTGGTGGTTCCCACGGACTCAGCGAGGGAACTCACCACTACCGCCTCTATGGGCAGTGTCCTGGAGCTTGGAACATCTGGTCGGGATGGATACAACTGGGGAGGTCTGATCAGCACTTCGCCCAGGCGGCCTCACCTGCAAAGCGAACAGGGGCCTCATGAGGGATGGGAAGGGATGGAAGATTGGGATGGATAGGCTAGGAAGAGGGAAGGAGGCGGCCGTGGCCTTACAGTAGGTACCATCCCGGCATTTGCCCGAAGACGAAGTGGGAAACCACGGAAAACCACTTCGAGGATGGCTGAGGTGGGAATCGAACCCCCTCTACTCATTTGGACCACCCAAGGCTGAGTAGACCCCGTTCCAGTCTTCATACCACTTTCAAATTTCGTGGCAGAGCCGGGAATCGAACCCAGGACCTCCGGGGCGGCAGCTAACCATGCTGACCGCTACTCTACGGAGGCGACTGGAAAGATGTTACACATCAAAAACAGATAACACACACTAATACAACCATCAAAATTAACACCGGTTATTAGACAGATTCTACACACACCCAAAGTACACGAGGCTACATGACCACGTTGTCGCAGCCCCTAAACTGAGGAACCAACCAACCAACAACTTGATCTTATCGTGTTTTTTTATTAGCCCTGTGACGAGTGTACAATGGCTTGAAACGCTCTAAAGTGCAGTTGTGGTTGGCTTTGGAATTCCTATTTCCTCACCATTATGCTATAGCGGGATCTACTTCCGCCTGACCACACCGCGTTGTCCTTACTTACCGTTAATTTGATTTAGTTGAAGAGGGCTTTGGCTGCACTGCACATTGCACGTGTTGGCGCGCCCCTATACCAGCCGTCACTCTATGCTCAGTCAGTAGCGAGGGAACACCACAGTAGTCAACAGCTTGGAACGTCTCGTCGCCTCCGGTACGTAACTTACTATATGCTTTACTTGCACCCCTTCACACGCGTTGCGTTGGAGAATAATAAAATAATGTTTTTACTTACAAGGGGACTGCGCTTACTTCTCATCACTGATTTTGTCCAAATTTATGGTATATGAATTTGTAATTTATTTATTTCAAGTTATGAAATATGACCATAGCCTCCGTGGCTTAGGCGGCAGCACGCCGGCCTCTCACCGCTGGGTCCGTGGTTCAAATCCCGGTCACTCCATGTGAGATCTGTGCTGGACAAAACGGAGGCAGACAGGTTTTTCTCCGGGTACTCCGGTTTTCCCTGTCACAATTTCATTCCAGCAACACTCTCCACTATCATTTCATTTCATCTGTCATTCATTTAATCATTGCCCCAGAGGAGTGCGTCAGGCCTCGGCAGCCGGCACAGTTCCTCGCCGCTAGATGGGGGCTTCATTCATTCCATTCCTGACCCGGTCGGAGACTGGAAGCAGGCTGTGGATTTTTCATGAAATATGACCATTGCTGCCCTTGTCCTTATTAATGTATAACATCTTTCCACTCGGTAGCTGGATATTATTTGTGGGAGTGTTTTAGAAATGGGACGGAAACAATGAGCACGCGCGGTGACGGAGATTGGTACAACGACGAACTGTCGGCTATGTGGCTATGTGGAATGTAAATCGCATACGGTTTACCTCAAGGTTTTGAGGCCCATTTACAGATATTCCTACAATAAATCATCTTCAAGTTGTCGTTCTTTGGTGTGAACATATTCATTATATCATATTTGCTGAAAACAATTATGATTTATTAAATCTTCACACTTTTGCTGTATTCTTATTTAATGTAAGCATTCGAGGTACTGAGCCTCCGTGGCTTAGGCGGCAGCACGCCGGCCTCTCACCGCTGGGTCCGTGGTTCAAATCCCGGTCACTCCATGTGAGATCTGTGCTGGTCAAAACGGAGGCAGACAGGTTTTTTCTCCGGGTACTCCGGTTTTCCCTGTCAACATTTCATTCCAGCAACACTCTCGACTATCATTTCATTTCATCTGTCATTCATTTAATCATAGCCCCAGAGGAGTGCGTCAGGCCTCGGCAGCCGGTACAGTTCATATCCTCGCCGCTAGATGGGGGCTTCATTCATTCCATTCCTGACCCGGTCGGAGACTGGAAGCAGGCTGTGGATTTTCATTTTCATTCGAGGTACTGTCGGCCAACATACAGCACTATGTGAAATGCATATCGCATACGGTTTACTTCAAGGTTTGGAGCCCCATTAAAGATATTCCTACAATAAATCATTGGCACTGGAATTTTAAAAGTAGTTATTTCAATGACCAACAGAGTTAACTGGTAGCTCAGCATTCTAGCTGTGTGCCTCTCACCTAGGCGGTCCGGGTTCGATTCCCGGTCAATGCATGTGAGATTTTCGAAGTGAAATGCCATGTCCTGTGGTTCGGATTCCACGCAAAAAGGAGGCCCGTGGCTCATGATCTAGAGATTAACGGTCACTACAAGCTCCCTTCAGAGTTAACTGCTAACAAGGGATTTGCGCTCCTGGCGGGCATATAGTAGGATAACATGTCACATGCATCACATGTAAGGCTCGTAATTTTTTTATTCTTTCACATACAGAGTCATTATCTATGCGCGCCTTGATAAACACGCAAGGTTGCCGACTGTGACTGGCGTAGATTGCGAGTGCACGTACACGGTTCAGCCGGTGGTGGAGCGCTCCGCTGACTCATATCGTTAGTTCTTACGTGTTTTGTCATTCATATGGACGTGTATCTGCAAAGCTTAGACGTTAGTCTTGCATGTTTATTGAGTATTGTGATTACTGATTGTTGGTCATGCCTAGACACCAATTCACATTGCTCGAACGTGTGTATATCCATAATTCGTATATGAAAAGCAAAAAATCTTGTTCTGAAACGACACGAAAATTTCGATTCAAGTTTCCAGGAAGACCTGTGCCTAATGCCAGTACAATTAGGAGGCTCGCTAAACGCTTCAAGGAAACAGGCTCCGTAAATAATAAAAGAGTTGACAGACATTATTTTATCACAAGATGTCAGGTGTGTATTACAAGAGAGAGAGGACTTTTTCAGCATCGCCTATGAGCACTGTAAGTACACATTATTGAACATGCTTGGTAAAAGTGTGAAACTGCGCGCCACCACCGGCTGAACCATGTACGCGCGCCCTCTATCTGCGCCAGTCACAACCGGCTTAGCTTGCCGTGTTTATCGGGGCCCACATGGATAATGACCCCGTACATGTTCACATCAGTGCGTTCATAATAACCACATCACTGCTTCAACGTCAAGCTGTTTTTTTAAAATTCGAGAATTATACCTTTCATTTTATAACATATTGTAACAGATCTGATTAAAAAAAAGTGTTTTTAAAGCTTTTAGACTGTTCGTTTTTTTAATAATGGTTTTGATAACAACGTTTGATAAGGAAAACGTTTGTATGTAAGTCTTGCTTCTTTACGCATTTTAGTGCTCGGATACTAAGTGACTCACAGGCTGCATTGATGACAATCAAAGACAAGTACCAAGATCTAGAGCACAGCTGTGCCTCCATGTCTGTCTTTCCTGGATCCGAGGGCACACTGGTTCTCCTGGAAATGAAAAAGCAGACATCATCGCAAAAGCAGCCTCCTCATCTAACATAGAAATTACATACGTACGATAAACCACCACTAAGTTATGTCAAAGCCCAAATCAAAACACATCTAATAAGAAAGTGGAACAACCTCTTGGAATCCAGTACAAAGAGGTCTGTCACAAGATAATTATTTTCCCCCGACATTTATAGCCGACTCCAGTGCAATGCATTAGTGTCCAAATTCACCCTTACGCAGTTTTTCTCTGGTCATAGAAAGTTAAAGTGCTACTTGGAACGTTTTATAATAAATATTGCAGGCGATTACTTGTGCTTTTGTGGCTCTTCTCAAACTGTGGATCATTTACTGTTCGACTGTGCCATGTTTGACAGGACAAGATTCGATCTTGAGTGTCACCTGAACAATTGTAATATGGAACTTTCAAAGCCAATATTCCATCTGTTTAAGAAATCTTGCTGTTACAAACAGTTCCTTAAGTTCATCCACTACATCTACAATAATCTAGTTTTATAATTGGGGCGTGGTGGCTCAGCGGTCTAGCTGTATGCCTCTCACCAAGGCGGTCTGGGTTCGATTCCCGGTCAATGCATGTGAGATTTTCGAAGTGAAATGCCATGTCCTGTGGTTCGGATTCCACGTAAAACGGAGGTCCCGTGGCTCATAATCACAAGATTCACGGTCACGTAAAACTACAATCTTCCTTCCTTAGTTTTATAATTTTGTGTCAATGGACCAATAATTAACCGATCAAAACTATAACCCTAATATACTCGTGTACAATAAGGTTCAAACTGTTCGGATATTCAATAAATAAATAATTAACCGCTGAAGAAGGCCACACTGATTAAAAGAGCTGCAACTAACTGCCACTACTATTATGTTTCTTTTAGGCCTATACATAGTCTTAAATTAACCTAATTAATCTAAATAAAACGAAATATATACAAAACTGTTATAACCTACTTAATTTTTTAACCTAAATACTTAACTAATATGAAGTCATACTATTATGCTACAATTGTATCATCTAAACTTGACATGTGTTAATAATTACACAGATAATATGAATGAACGTCGCCTCCGTAGCGTAGCGGTCAGTATGGTTAGCTGCCGCCCCGGAGGTCCTGGGTTCGATTCCCGGCTCTGCCATCCTCGAAGTGGTTTTCCGTGGTTTCCCACTTCGTCTTCGGGCAAATGCCGGGATGTACCTTCTTCAAGGCCACGGCCGACTCCTTCCATCTTCCTTGCCTATCCATCCTGACCTTCCATTACCTTCCCTCATGAGGCCCCTGTTCGCTTTGCAGGTGAGGCCGCCTGGGCGAGGTGCCAATCACACCTCACCAGTTGTATCCCCTCCGATTAGATGTTCCCAGCTCTAGGACACTGCCCGTAGAGGCGGTAGTGGTGAGTTCCCTCGCTGAGTCCGTGGGTTCCACCAACCTGGAGGGTAAACGACTAAGAAGAAGAAGAAGAAGAAGAAGAAGAAGAAGAAGAAGAAGAATAAGAAATATGAATGAATATGTGAATTCTCATCCTTAACACTCCTATGCCGTACTTCACCCAGTCTTAAATTGTTGTGTATTTTTAAGGCATTTACCACAAATAATTTATTACATTTCATTGTACGATGCTGAGGGATCAGCAGAGCTGTAGCTGTGAATCTATTGTTCTGATCATGCACTTGACTCATTTGAACAAAGGATTTTGCTAGGCAAGGAGGTAGCGGCTTCGGTGGCGTAGCTGGTGGCATGCTGTGCTTCTATGCAGAAGGTCGCGGGTTCAAACCCGGCCGAATTCGTCGAATTATTTAAGAGCGTTAAAAATGTCTCAGTATGACTTCCTTCGGAGGGGAAGTAAAGCCGGCGGGCCCATGTCATGGATTTATGGCATGTAAAAGAACCTTCCACTAACTAAAGTTGTGTGAAGCAAAATTTGTAGGTTAGGTTTGATTAATGCTCTGAAGTTTCAACGTTCGTAACCAGGGGCTGGTTGCAATGGCATCTAGTAGTAGCCATGTTCACAGCTAGGTGTAGTGGATGGTAGCATTTGGTAGCGAAAGGACTGTAGGAACTATTTGCAATTATTGTCTGTAATCATTGCTTGAAATAAATACAGATAACACACACTAATACAGCCATCACAATTAACACCGGTTATCAGACAGATTCTACACACACCCAAAGTACAAGGGGCTGCATGACCGCGTTGTCGTTTTTAAGGTAGGAACGATCCTGGCATTCACCTGCAGTAGAAGTGGCGAAACCGTGGCAAACCACTTTCAGGATGACTGATGTGGGAATGGAATCCGCCTCTCCCCAGTTTTGCCTCACGAGGCTGAATCTATCCCGTTCCAACCCTCAGACCAGAATTACTTTTCTTGGAAGAGCCGGAAATCGACCCCGGAACTCCAAAAAGAGTGACAAGAATGCTAGCCGTTACGCCACAAAGTGGTCTCGCTGTAATATCGTCGATAGAATTTTGTTTCAGAGTTGAATATCTGATACTGTAATTCAATACTTTGATAGCTCCTTTTCGACTTCCACCAAGTAAGGACTACTGAAATAGGATACCAAAAGTTTAGAAATTCTTTCGGCTGGCATTCTGAAGAGGTGAGATTAAATGTTTAACCCTTGAGAACAGGGGTGATAAAATATAACACGAGGACTGGCGCCAGGTCATTTTGACCCTTAATGTGTCACTCCCTTTTGTCGTAGTCGTACGTATTTTAATGAAGTAATTTTAAACCTCGTGCCTTCCTATGAATTATTCCCAATATAAAATGAGGTTTATTTACATTTTTCAAATTTAACATCCAGAAAAATGGCAATAATTTTCGTAACGGTTTTATTGGCCTTGATAATGGTGGCAAAGCAGCCATCTTAATTTCTTTGAACAAAGGAGCTGATGACCAAGGTGTCCCTAGACTCTAAACATGGATGAACAAGAACGTGAGCTATGTGATTCTTCTTAGTTTTCTTTTTAGCGTGTTCCCGTTGGAACGGGGTCCGCTTTTTCGGGTCAATGCACGCCATTTCTTTCGATACCGGGTGAGTTAGCCGTGGTCGTTACGGCGTGGCTGCAGACAGACGCTCACATCCGGGAGGCGAGGAGGTTCGAATCCCCCCGCTGGCAACCTTGAAGATGGTCTTCTGTGGTTTCCCATCTTCCTTCCAGGCCAATGCCGGGGTTGGTCCCTAACTATAGGCCACAGCCGCTACCTTCCAACTCCTCGTCCTTACACTCAAACTTTCCTCCCCAGACAACACTCCACACGTGACGGTACGTGTAGCTCACCCCATGGGTGTCCGCATACAAGCAGCTACAAAACTCTGGCGAGCCGAACATGTCCTCGGACACTCCCGGCACTAATAGCCATACGCTAAAATGAAAAAAAAAAAAAACTTTCGATGAAGCGCTTCCTGTGTGTTTAGGCTTCTTGATCTTAGATGTGATTGTGCTGCACCAAAATAGGTGGATTTTCCCCCTTATTTTTTACAGATTGTCCCGACTAACGTGATCCGAAAATTGTCACGTGAGGATTGGCGCCATGGGTAAATCTGACCCGACCGTAAATAATATAGAAATAACTTGAGTGTTACAAAAGCCAGGGACATGTGTCTTTTGCAGGGTGAAGTTCAAGGCTAGGAAGGAACGTACAGTAAACGACAGAAAATAAGGGCTGACCAAAACGAAAATATAGGGCAATATTTAAGCTTCGGGTCAACAATACCCACGCGCCAGTCCTCGCGGGCTAACATTTGTTTTCAGATTATGCTCGAAATATTTTCTGTGTGGGTGTAGATTTCTGACTTGCCCCGAAGTTCGTTCGTAAATAATATATTTGATGTTGGTTGGTTCCTCAGTTTAGGGGCTGTGACAACGCGGTCATGTAGCCCCGTGTACTTTGGGTGTGTGTTGATAACCGGTGATAATTGTGATGGCTGTATTAGTGTGTGTTATCTGTTTTCAATTCAAGTGAGGACTGCAGACATTAAATTTTTCCGCAGTTGGCTCTTGGTGACGAACGTTGGAACCTAAGAGCGTTTTTCAAATGTTATCCTATAATTTAGCTTCACACAGGTGTAATTAGTGGAAGGTTCTTTAACATGCCATAAATCTAAGACATGGGACCGCAGGCTTTACTTTCCCCCCCAAAGGAAGGTATACTGAGGGATATTTAACGCTCTTAAAAATCTGACGACTTCGGCCGGATTTGAACCCGCGATCTTGGGCATAGATGCTCAGCATGCTAAATATATTTGAAATTGGGACCAAGAATTTGAAACGGATTTGTTCTTGTTACTGTGGACACATTTACGACAGCTAGTTACCATGGCAACAACCGCAAGGGCACTAATTAGTTCCTACTCATTGAAACGCGTTGCAGGGCGACACATTTCTGACAGCTAGTTACCATGACAACATGTGCAAGTGCACTCGTTCAGGAGAGTGTTGTGCGTGGTTACATTCTCGCCTGCTATGCTGAACGTAGGAGGATCGAATCCTGGTGCAGTCAGCTGGCGTGTGAGGGAGCTTAAGTTCGAGGGAGTAATTTGATGAAACGTAAATTCAATAACCAATAAGGTACGAAGGGCGAACTATATTATTTTTCACTTTATTATTAGCCTACTTTTCACATTTTGCAAAAATGAGGAAAAAGTAGACTTATGAGATCGATCCGGGATAATGTGTGTCTGTCTGTCCTTCTGTCTGCCTGTCTGGCTGTGTGTGTATCCCCCCCCTATCAACTTCAAAACGGCTGCAGAAATCGAAACCAAATTTAATATGAGTAAAGATGTGTACCGGAATATCTCACGTCCATAATTGAAAATGTTGTCAGTGCTACCAACTGCTGAAAAAAACGCACTAGAAATTTGAGCTCCATGTCGGATATCTTGGAAGGTATGCATGGGAGCTATTCCAAAATTGGCACACATGTAGATAACACTATTTCAGTTTAATTTCCAGGAGGCCATACACGACAGTGTTGCCAAAATAATTTTAAGCCTTCTGATATGTCTAATTTTTAATTGCCTATAACTTCTACACTATCAATTGGATTTCAACCAAATTTCGTATGTGCTATGTGTAACATAACAGATATGACTATAAGTATTCTTAAGAGCAATCAGGGCTGCCAACTGTTAATAAATGTTGTCTATATTTTTTACCCTAATACTGTATCAATATATTAGGAAGTATGCAAGCCTACAGCCCTATACTTTGCACACGTATAGCACGTGACATTATAGATTAATTTGGAATAATTAATATAAGTCAGTGCTGCCAACATGATTCTATGCCTGCTGATAGCACAAATTTTAAAATGCATGTAACTTCAATAGTAACAAATGGATTTCATCCAAAATTGGGACAACAATATATCATAATATTTCCGATTATTTCTAACCATCATACGCATGACATTGTTGCCAACATGCTTTTACGCGTGCTGATGGATCCAAGGTCTAACTGCATGTAACGTCCATTGGACTTCAACCAAATTTTGTATTCTGTACCTTAAGAGATGGAACTAAGAATATATTCAGTCACCGGGGCTGCCAACTGTAGTGCTCTATTAGGCTACATTATACCAGGAATATTTTGAACTAATTAGACATTTCGATATTACCTACTTAATTTCGTCATTATTCTAGATAGGTTCATATACTGTAGAATAATCATTGGCATGAAAAGTAGGCTCTTTAGTTCGGCACGGAACTTCTTGTTTTCTACCCAAATGAAGTACATTACACATCGGTTGTTACGCCCACCTTCTCAACATAATCTCCTTTATGCACTTTTGCTATCGATGTGACAGTCTCTCCAGACCTTCATGAAACCATTTTTTCGGAGTGCAGCGTATCCGTGCCTTGACAGCTGTGTCCAGTTCAGCAAAATCCACAAAACGGGGACCATGCAATGGAAGCATAGGGGCAGTCCATCGCCAAAGAAATGTCGAACAGTGGCATCAGTTGGCAAGCGAATGGCGACAATGTTTTGGACATCATCCTCATTGGAATTGGGGGCCACGATTAACAGTGCTGCAACCCTTAAGCGTTTACGTCGTGCCATTCAAACTAAGCGGCCATGAAAATGGGCTAAATGTGAGCTTCTGCAACATGACAATGCCCGACCCCACACTAGACAAGACACTAGACGAGATCAACGCTGCCATTGATCAAATGGGATTCACGGTGCTGCTACAACCACCATACACTCCCGACTTGGCATCAAGTGATTATCTCCTGTTCGGGAACATGAAGAAACCTCTGGACACAGCTGTCAAGGCTTGGGTACGCAGCACTCATTGACTTTATTGATTACGTGTAGGTTTATGATAGCAGAAATAGGAAAGAGTTTATGGAGCATAATTAAGAAAATGGGTACCCAACGTTTGATTCAAGTTATTCAAGATATGCCCTCAGACCAGAATTAAATTTCTTGGCAGAGCCGGGAATCGAATCCGGGTCTCCGTGGTGACAGCCAAGTATGATAGCCACTGCACAAGGAGGCAGACGTTTATTTTTATTTTTATTGTGTTTGATTGCAAATCAGTGGAAATCATATAAGTTACACATCAAAAACAGTTTTGAATTTTTAGCCTATTTTCATTTTATGAAAAAAAAAAAAAAAAGGCTATGAGATCACCTTTTGTCCGTGTGTCTGTGTGTGCGTGTGTGTCCCTAATAAATTCTAAACGGCTGGACCGATTTCAATGAAACTCGGTAAGATGATAGCACCATTCTGGCCGAACCCGACCGTGCCCTTCACATTTTATTGTGTCTCACCAATCCAACATGGCGGCTGTGCGAAATATTTCACCAGCATTCAGTATCTCCGAAACTATTACCGATATCACCCTGAAATTTTGTACAGTGATAATTGGGACTACTAGAAGTTCACCTATGAGACTTTCAAAAACCTGGTAACTACAAAACCAACATGGCGGCCAAGCGAATTTGACACTTTTAAATATACGTTTCTCGCGATTTATCCATCCAAACGTAATGAAGCTTGGTACAGCAAATGTTTATACACATTGTAATGCACCGACATATAACTTCGTTCAATTGTTTACATAACCTCAAAATGGCGGCTGTGCGAAATATTTCACTGGCATTCAATATCTCCGACACTATTTATGATATCACCCTGAAATTTTGTACGGTGATAACGGGCACTGCTACAAGTTTATCGATGTAACTTTCAAAAATCTGTAAAGTACAAAACGAACATGGCGGCCAAGCAAATTTGAAACATTTTAATATACTTTTCTCGTGATTTAACTCCCTGAGCACAGTGAAATGTGGTACAGTAAATGATTCTACATATTGTAATGCACTGGCATCTAATTTAGTTCAATTGTTTACATAACCTCAAGATGGCGGCTGTGCCAAATTTTAAAATTAAGTTCTTATTTCTTGTGTCGTAATCATGCGTTTGAAGTGAAAGTTTGAATAATGAACCTAGGCAATAATTGTCCTTGAATGGTACATAACTCTATGGCCTATACATATAACAATCCAAAATGGCGAGTATCCGAAATATTTTGACGGTTCTCAATATCTACGAATCTTTTACAGCAATCAAACTGAAATTTTGTATGTTCATAGAGGCTATGAACATAAGTTCACCTATATGACTTTCAGTAACCTGGTGAGCACAAATCCAACATGGCGGTGACGCGAAGTATAAATATTTAAATGGACGTTTCCCGTGATTTAACCATCCGATTGCAGTGAAACTTTGCACGTTAAATGTTTATACAACTGTTAATCCACTGGCATCTAATTTATTTCAATTGTTTTCATAATCACAAGATGGCAGCTGCGCGAAATTTTAAAATCTCGTTTTTATTTCTTGTCTGAATACCACACGTACACAATCTTCAAGTAATAGCACATAAATAAATATCCAACCCGGTGACCATCTGAAATATTTGGACGTTTCTCAATATCTACGAATCTATCACTAGAATCAAACTGAAATTTTGTATGTTGATAGAGGCAATTAACATGAGTAGGATATATGCAAATAGGCTGTATAGTTCTTCACGGAACTATTGTTATACTTATCACATCAAGCGGCTGTGGTACAAAACTTTCCCCATTGCATGAATGGAATGGCCTGCGATGTCGCCGGATATGATCTGTAGCGAACGTATCTGGGATATGCTGAAGCGTGCTATTGCTCAGCGTCCACACCCTTCCGTAAACCACCAAGAGATCATGGAGACCACAGTCGAAGAGTGGGATCGCCTGCCTCAAGAGGACCTGGATAACGTGAACTGTGTTAAGCCACGGCGGGTAAGAGCCCTGCTGGACGCCCGTGGTGGCCATGTGCCTTATTGAAACGTCACAGCATAGCAAGATTACAACACATATCAGTCCCTGTTTAACAGGTCAAATGTCTTCCTGTTTGTAATATCCTTTTCACACATGAAGAAAGTCTGCAGTATTTGTCACAATGCCGTCTCTTTTGTATAACCCTTTCACGAATTGATTGCCGGCGTTCGAGATGGGAACTATTATCACTGTTTACTTGTGTCACACGTCACTCTGCTTCGTTGACAGGTAGGATATGACTCAGCTCCAGTAGCTGTCCGTGGTGACATGAGCTCCTGTGACATTTACCTGCGCTTCTAAGACAGGTAGCGAGCGCAATGCTGCTTGACTTATGTGCAGACTGTACTCTTGTCATCACTGTGTCCTCCACTTCACCCCGCGGGGCTCCTGCTATAATAATCAACAAAGGGTGGCGCAGCCATGCTCAGGGGCAATCACATCTTACAGGCTGGACGTTTGTTTTAAACGATTGCCCTTGACTTTGAAGCCTGCGGGTGAGCCTGTACACAGTCACTCTCTCACCCTATCGCTTCACACTTGTGACCACCGATCTGATGTAATGGAATTCCAGACTTGAGCAGACAGTACAGTTCACGTGGAATATTGTGTGACGCGGAAGTACACGTTACGTAGTTACGAACAGAACGTTATTATATTTGCCAATGTCTGTACTTCAGCAGTAGTGTGAAACAGCTTTGTCAATCATCGGACCGCTTGGGGCAGCTGATAACAACACAGGTACTGTAGTAACTCGCCTCCAGCCTTCCATTAAGTCTTTTCACTCGTCTAAAACAAACGTCCGGCCTGTAAATGGGTAATAATAACCTCGCCCACAAACTCGCATACGCTCTGCATCATGGCAAACAAAGTGTTGTGCTAAACCTTTTTTGATGTGTATAGTTTAAGCTCTCTTTTTTTCGAAATATTCTGAATGTGTTGTTCAAGTACAGATATGTTATTAGGAACTAGCTATACCCGGCATGCATTGCAATGCCAATCAATGACAGATAGAAAGAAAGGAGGATAATAATAATGATGTTGGCAGTGTTGCCAATTCGGTGTTTTTAGCACCAGATCTGGTGTTTCTGAAGTTCGTCTGGTGCTAGAAATGTTCTAATAGCGCCTTAGCAAAATACTGGTGTTATTTCAATAAAACCATTGCCAAATCTGGTGCTTAACGGTTGAAATTGTCTCCTATGACAGTAAATCTTGGAAGCCATGTAATAGTTTTAATAAAGTTAATCAATTGAGATAGGCAATGTTCAGCCTTACACGTGTCAAGATCAACACCCCAATAGGGGAAGTCCCTGAAATTCTCATTCGCGTGCATAAGTGCTAAGTAAGCGCAACATGCAAGTGCACTTGTACAAAGAATCCACCTATCATCTATTTTCTTCCCAGCTCCCAGGGGATATCCCAGTTTCATGCGTAGGCAGTTTATGTACTTTCGCTGCCTCACTATAATGCAGATGTAGGGAAAGTGTTCAGCCAAGTTTAATAATTGGTGAAAACAAAGCAAAGAAGTCGAATGAAAGTTCAAAAATTGCATTCCATTCTGTGTGTGCGATTTGGAGTAAAAACAGAGCGAAAATGCTATCACGACTACGAACTTCCGAAGGATATAATAGTGGCCAAAATAGGAAGTATGCAGAGGTACAGCAGTACTACACCTTCCTGTTCCAAAGATATAATAGTTGTAGCAGGCTCCGCAAGTGAAGAAGACGATTTTTAATGAAAGAAATGTAAGTAAAAATCCGTTTATATATTTACAATTTTTGGTGTTTTAAAGCATAGGGTTTAGTTCTTTCCCATTTCAAGATTTGGCAACACTGGTTGTTGGTTTTCCAAGCTTGAGTTCAGTTTTAAAAACCACGGCCAAAAACCGTGGCGTGAACTGAATTGGAATAGGCAGCGAAACTCGGTGGGCTGCTGACAGTCCCCTCATGTCACCTCGCAATGAATCAGCAAGCTATTCTCTCACCTTGCATTGCGGTGTCATAAATACACAGATTGCGCTATTGGGCTATTGTGGGATTTAAGGGTTCCTGTTAAGTCCCTCACCCTTTTGTGTTGCATAAATAATTTGTAGCTAGAGACCTTCTCTGGAGTGCACACAACAATTCACCCAAGTTTCATCACAATCGGATGAATGATATATGAACGCATAGGGGACAGACTGACAAGACAGACAGTCAGACAAACAAACTATCCCGTAACATTGATTTATATATCTCAATGAAACCTGCAGCCAGGAAGACCTTATGTTGGCCACAGACCGAGGGATAAGAGCTGCAGAGTTCTGGAAAGGAAGAATTTAGTGTGTCTGCCGGACACGGAAAGTAAAGTAAGTATTAAAACTCAGCAATTCTTCTAGGTTTTTGCCGTGTCTTGTGTGGGGTTTCGCCTAGGACACCAAGCTGGCTCATCGGCGGGCTCTTGGTGTCCCCGCCCGGACCCCCACAGGAGTGACGAACTGCGCGCCACCTCCCTTTATATTAGGTGCAACTGCACCAATTGACTGCGAGAACTAAAAGCTCAAGCAGCCTTAACCTCCCTATGAAGACTTCCAAAAAGGTGGTATATTGGCTTTCACGGCCAGTGAATTAAAACTCAGCAATTCTTCTAGGTTTGTGCCGTGTCTTGTGTGGGGTTTCGCCTAGGACACCAAGCTGGCTCATCGGCGGGCTCTTGGTGTCCCCGCCCGGTATTGATTTATATATATAGATGTAAAGAGATTAGAATATTTAATCGGATTTTTTGAAGTAAGGTGGTTAGTTAGTGGTTTGGGGACACATTACCGTGTTTACCGACTGAAAAGCAATTCTCCATTCTTAATGATCCATTAGGGCACACATAGACTACAACCACCCTCGTCTCGGCCATGAGAGATGAGTTCCACGAAGCGCGTCAGGTTCATCACGATAAAAGGTGTGGTCACGCAAACATTGACCTAATTAATATCTTAATGGACCCAGGCGCGATGACAGCAAACATTAACCGAGGTTGCTAGGTCATGAGGCCAGGCTATCTCACAACTTGGAACAAATTGGGGATGGTGCAAAAGAACAAAAAGCTACAAGATTCGTGCTTGAGAAATTATCTCAAACTGACATGTCTCTCATTGGGATGGTTATCCCCTCACATCAGAAGACATAAAATAAGTTAGTGTTTGTTGATTTAAGGGGCGGAACTACGAGGTCATCCGCCCCTAAACATAAAAGAAGACTACAGGAGATGTACAAGCATATTTCAACTGTTTGTATGTAATGTAAACCAGTATACAGAGTGTCTCTTATTAACGTTTAAAACCTTCTATAGCGAGGTAGATGGCATTGAGACAAGTAATTTGATAGTAGAATGCGTAAACATTGACCATTATGGCAATGGTAATAATTAATAACCGTGTTGACTGATGGTATTAACTTATTCAAACCTCCTAGTCAAACACTAAAGAAACGTTTAATTACATTACTAAACGTACATATTTCCGTATTTCATTGATACCTTCCTCAGCGTGATTGATATTAAATCTTAAAACTAGTTAACAAAGCCAAAAAGAAATGGATATCCTTACAAGAATTGTTTTAAATCAAAAATGGAAAAGCTTGCGGGCACATACGTTTGAAGTCGAACGAAGAGTTCTATAGAAAGATAGAACCAGTCACGTCTACAGTAAAAAGAAAAAGGTTGTTGTTCTATGGACACATTTTCAGAATGTCCAACGATCGTCTAACAAAGAAAATTTGGAATTTCGTGAAACCAAAGAAGAAAAAATGGGCATGGTTTGAAGAATGTAACAAAGACCTTATAGAAATTGGTATTCCAGACTGTAAAATTATGAACAGGTGTGAATTCAGACACCTAATCAAAAATTACCAGGGATTTAAGGTAGGGGCAGAACTCAAAAGATGGAGGGGACCTCTTTCAGAAGACCAGAATAAGGCGCTGAGTGATGGGCTCAAGAGATACTGGCCGGACATCAAAGCTGGCAGACGATCTAGAACGAAACATTGATTTTGATTGTTACTCCGTAGTCCATAGTGGCTCAATTCGAATGTAAAAAAATAAAATAAAATGCCATGATTTAAAAATGATAGTATGATGCTATTAAAATAAGAGATCTACCTTATAAAAGGCCTACGTCAATACTCCAATAATTTTGATCGAAAACTGTAGTGACAGAAGATGTCGCTGTCAGATGAATGAAGAAGCGCAAAGGATGTAGGTCAAATTGTCGCCTCAAACGGAACAAAATTTTTGTAATATAATCCTCCAACCTAAAACTTCAGTCGATTCCCAACTTAATGGCCCACTCTGTTGATTTAGTTGCTTAAAGGGTAACGAAATGTGCAGGCTATTTACCAAACACAGCAATCAAGCATATTACAGAATGTCGTCTTCAGGTGGAATACTGTTACGAGAAACGTAATAGTTTACGGTATTGTCAACCCCTGGCACTATACAACCCATGACGGGCTAAGGCCGACCAAGCGACCGCTGCCCAGCCATTTGGCCTACAGATATTGGGGTGACGCGTGATCAGCGCGTCGGGTCCCTTCGGCCGTTAATCTTGGGATTCGTGATCGGGGCGCTGTCTCACTGTCAGACAGCTACTCAATTGTCCTCACGAAGCTGAGTGCACCCCGTTACAACCCTCACGTCAGTTTTAAAATCCCTGACGGAGCCAGTGATCGAACCCGGGGCCTCCGGGTGAGAGGCAGGCACGCTACCCCAACACCACGGGGTAGTATTACCTTCTCCAAAACTTCGATGACTCAGTTGGTTCTTATTTGATGGCTCTCTGCTATATTATATGTGTATTGGGCAACACAATGTGCAGATCATTCATTTATAAATATAAAATATTTTATTTTCAGTCAGCAAAGCCCACAGATATTTATGAATATTTATGTTAAAACATATAATAAAGTTATAGTTATCGTCGAACATAAACCGCCGTATGCAACTCGCCTATAATATTAATTAAGACATTCTTATGGAAATTACACGACTCGCTTACGCTCGTTTTATAAGCATACTCGTGTCTTAATTATTGCCATTATAGGCTCGTTGCATAATGTATTATTTCGACTTAGTCTCCATATCAGTTTAGGCACTTTAGGTCGCTTTATGGGATGAGTTTGAGTATTCACTGTCCTTGTGTGTTGAGCCACGTTGTCGCGAGGTGTTTCATCTCCTCGTCTGAAGGAATTGTTGACCTCCTAGGCGCTCCTTCAGGTGAGGTGAAAGTCACTTGGAGCGAGGTCTCGGCTGTAGGGAGGCTGGTCAATGATGTCCCAGTGATGATGATGATAATTGTTGTTTTAAGGGGCCTAACATCTAGGTTATCGGCCCCTAATGGTTTGGGTAGTAGTGAAAGATGAGATGAAAATGTAATGAAAACTATAACTATTTTTTTCTTATCGTGTGGACTCCTGAGAGGCCGAGTGCAGGTCGTTCTAGACGACGCCCGTGGGCGACCTGCGCGAAAATGGGAAACCACGGAAAACCATTTCAAGGATGGCCGACGGTGGGGCTCGAACCCACGGGTCTACCGATTCAGCAGAGAGCTTGGTCCCATGACCTAACGCTGCGCTTTAGCCAGCGTAGCCACTGCTATCGGTTACTATAACTAATACTAACTACTGTCTTATAAACTAGAAGAAGAAATGGTAAACAAATAAAGAATAAGGCAAACAATAGACAGGAGGAAAAGAAATGCCCTCAACCCTCGAAGAATGAGGATTGAGGGACTTGGATGGAGAACCAAAAGAGGCAGATAGGAAAGAGAAAGAGGAGAGGGTGCTCCCCAGAGGCACTGGAAAAGAAAAGAAAAAAAACGGACCCAGCTCAGGAATCTCTCGGGGTCACCAACTCCCGAACTCACCAGCCGTGAGCCCTTGAGGGTGTAGCTCTATCCAGGGTACACCAGAAGTGGTGGGGCTACACACACCCTGCCTCCTTAAGGGCCTTGAGCAGAAGGCAGGAGATATGAAGAGAACAGAAGAGGTCCGACCCCTCGAAGAATGAGGATATCAGGAAGGTTGATACAAGGGACAATTAAGGCGGGAAAGTGAAAGACTCCCTAGCTCACAGATACCCTAATACCGTCGGGGTCGGAAAAAAACAAGAGTTAATCAAGGGTGGTCGATAGGAAAGATGACGGAGAGGAGCCCGGCACAAGTAAGTGGAAGCAATGCCGAACTCAGCTGGGGTCCCGTGGTCGCCAACCCACGTCCCACTAGCCGTGGGGATGTCCCAGTGAAACCGCTTCAACAGCGTGGCGATCTTCTGGGATGAATGAAGTCTTGCCTCGGTGAGAAGACCTGGCCGTGGTTACATGTTTCACCCATCCAAATTCCATTTTCACACTTTGGTCCTAAGATTTTCCTGAGAATTTTCCTTTCTTGTTTTTCTATCATTTGTATTCGAGATTTGCCACCAATTAGCCTCCGTGCCTTAGGCGGCAGCACGCCGGCCTCTCACCGCTCGGTCCGTGGTTCAAATCCCGATCACTCCATGCGAGATCTGACTGGACAAAACGGAGGCAGACAGGTTTTTCTCCGGGTACTCCGGTTTTCCCTGTCAAAATTTAATTCCAGCAACACTCTCCACTATCATTTCATTTCATCTGTCATTCATTTAATCATTGCCCCAGAGGAGTGCGTCAGGTCTCGGCAGCCGGCACAGTTCATATCCTCGCCGCTAGATGGGGGCTTCATTCATTCCATTCCTGACCCGGTCGGAGACTGGAAGCAGGCTGTGGATTTTCATTTGCCACCAATTATAATAGTTTCAGGTGCATTTTATATATTTTCTATTTTAACGAATGTGTTAATAATGTCTTAATTTTGCCTTTGTTGATATATTTCTTTCATTAGGCTACCCCTCGTACTACAGCCCATGAAGGGCCTAGGCCTACCAAGCGGCCGCTGCCCAGCCATTTGGCCTGTAGATATTGGGGTGACGCGTGATCAGCACATCGGGTCCCCTCGGCCGTTAATCTTGGTTTTCGTGACCAGGGCGCTGCCTCACTGTCAGGCAGCTACTCAATTGTCCTCACGAGGCTGAGTGCACCCCGTTCCAGCCCTCACGTCAGTTTCTAAAATCATTGACGGAGCCGGTGCTTCCCGATGAGAGGCAGGCACGCTATTCCAACACCACGGGGCCGGCGTTCATTGTATCTGTGCCAAGTAATTTGTATGCTCTTTGTAGTTCCTTCTCTGTTAGCTTGCTTGCTGATTTAACCCTGCTGGTTCAATAATTTCAACTGAAAATCCACAGCCTGTTTCCAGTCCACCGACCAGGTCAGGGAATGGAATGAATGAAGCCCCCATCTAGCGGCGAGGATATGAACTGTGCCGGCTGCCGAAGCCTGTCGCACTCCCCTGGGGCAATGATTAAATGAATGACAGATGAAATGAAATGACAGGGGAGAGTGTTGCTGGAATGAAATTGAGACAGGGAAAACCGGAGTACCCGGAGAAAAACCTGTCTGCCTCCGCTTTGTCCAGCACAAATCTCACATGGAGTGACCGGGATTTGAACCACGGACCCAGCGGTGAGAGGCCAGCGTGCTGCCGCCTAAGCCACGGAGGCTTAATAATTTCAACTAAATATTTAAATTTCTCTACTTGAGGGATATTCCCATAGTTGGTATTAATGGTTGATTGTTGAAACCTGATTTAGTCCCTTCCATATACTTTGTCCTCCCACAAATTATTATTATTATTGTTATTATTATTACTAGCGGACCCATGCATGTAGTCGCGCATAATGGGTTGTGTGCGCCCCATGTGTACAGACTACCCGCCCGTCCCTAGTGCTATGCGGGCTGTACGCGACACAGTTCTGCCAGGGGCTATCGTCTTGTTTACTTGTTTAAAAGCACTTTATAAAAAAATAAATATATTTCCGTTGGCTTTTCAAGAAATTCGAGATTTTTCCTGTACTATTGAAACGATTTGGAAGATTTTGGTACAAACCACACCTTCTAACTCCCTCTGGTTTAGGAACTTGGGTTTTGTGAACGTACACCTTAGCGTATTATATAATAAGATTATTATTGCAACCCCTACAGTAAAGATAAGAGAACGTTCATGACATTTTAGACTTAGAAAAGGCTTTTGATTGCGTTGATTTGGCTAAATTGATTGACATTTTGAAAACGATTGGAATGAAGTACAGGGATAGGAGAGTGATATACAATCTATACAGAAACCAGACAGCAGTAATTCGAGCTGATGGACATGAGAGAGAAGCTGGTATTCAGAAAGGTGTAAGGCAAGGCTGCAACTTAACACCCATACTTTTCAATCTTTGCATTGAACAAGTAATGAAGGTAATTGGAGAAAAATTTAAAGTGGGAGAGAAGATTCAAAGAGAAATAATTTCAACTCTGAGATTTGCCGATGGCATCGTCATCTTGGCCGACACGCCTGAGGATTTGAATGAGTTTTTGAATGGTACGGACTCCGTCTTGAGGAAAGAACTCATGATGAAAATTAATAAATGTAAAACAAAAATATTGCAATGCAGCCGAAATAAATCAGAAACCTCTATGGACATCAAATTGGCAGGTGAAAAGCTAAAGGAAGTAGGAGACTTCTGTTACTTAGGAAGCAAAATAACCAGTGATGGTCGAAGCAAAGGGGATATAAAACGTAGGTTGGCTTAGGCAAGGATTGCATTTCTACAGAAATGGAAATTGTTGACATCGAATATACTGTAGATTTAGGTATTAGGAAGTCATTATTTTTTGAAGACCTTTGTCTGGAGCATGGCGCTCTATGGAAGTGAAACTTGTATTGGTGCAGCAGAAAAGAGGAGAATTGAAGCATGTGGTGTTACAGGAGAATGATGAAGATCAGATGGGTTGGTAGGGTAAAATGAAGAGGTATTAAGACGAGTGGGAGAGGAGAGATGTTTCTGGCGACTGCTAATAAAGAGAAGAGATAGGTTGGTAGGACACATACTAAGACACCCAGGAATAGTAAACTTAGTTATGGAAGGAAGAGTCGAGGACAAGAACTGTAGGGATAGACCAAGGTTAGAATATGTTAAACAGATTGCCTCGGTTGTAGGGTGTGATAGCTATGTAGAGATGACACGATTAGCTCAGGACAGGGAGGCATGGAAAGCTGTATCAAACCAGTCAAAAGACTAAAGACTCAAACAAACAACACAGTAATTGTATCATGGTCTGTAATTGAGTGGGTTCTCGCAAAAACGGGCTAACCATCATTTTTTCAGAAATTGAGTTATGTTGTGCAATCTATGGAGAAAAGTGTGAACTATCTTCTCTGAAACGGGCTAACATCAGAGAGGCTTATTTAACGAAGTATATGGCTTTGAAGTTTATGCAATTTTGAAAGTTTCAACTTCGTTTGGCCGCATGTTCGTGTTTTGAAAGTCTCGCAGTCGAGTTTTGCCGCTGCACCTAATATAAAGGGAGGTAGCGCGCAGTTCGTTACTCCTGTGGGGGTTCGGGCGGGGACACCAAGAGCCCGCCGATGAGCCAGCTTGGTGTCCTAGGTGAAACCCCACACAAGACACGGCACAAACCTAGAAGAATTGCTTTTATTCACCGGCCTTGAAAGCCAATATACCATCTTTTTTGGAAGTCTTCATAGGGAGGTTAAGGCTGCTTGAGCTTTTAGATCTCGCGGTCAAGTGGTGCAGTTGCACCTAATGTAAAGGGAGGTAGCGCGCAGTTCGTTACTCCTGTGGGGGTCCGGGCGGGTACACCAAGAGCCCGCCGATGAGCCAGCTTGGTGTCCTAGGCGAAACCCCACACAAGACACGGCACAAACCTAGAAGAATTGCTGAGTTTCACATAGGTGAACTTCTAGCAAGGCCCTTTATCACCGCACAAAATTTCAGGGTGATATCAGTAATAGTTTCGGAGATATAGAATGGCGTTTTTTTAAACCCAAACGTAAATGTCCTATTTTCTCAGATTTAGCTAAATGATGGTTAGCTCGCTTTTTCGAGCACCCACTCAATTAAGGACAGTATCCGTTAATTTTTAAGAACAAATACGATAGTTTTGTAAAGCCTCCGTGGCTTAGGCGGCAGCACGCCGGCCTCTCACCGCTGGGTCCGTGGTTCAAATCCCGGTCACTCCATGTGAGAACTGTGCTGGACAAAACGGAGGCAGACAGGTTTTTCTCCGGGTACTCCGGTTTTCCCTGTCAAAATTTCATTCCAGCAACACTCTCCACTATCATTTAATTTCATCTGTCATTCATTTAATCATTGCCCCTGAGGAGTGTGTCAGGCCTCGGCAGCCGGCACAGTCCATATCCTCGCCGCTAGATGGGGGCTTCATTCATTCCATTCCTGACCCGGTCGGAGACTGGAAGCAGGCTGTGGATTTTTATTCATTTTCACGATAGTTTTGTCTTCGATGATTGACAACACCTTTGTATCATGTATCTCACTTGCTGTACACCCTATAGCACTTGCTGTAACTGCACTATGTCCTCAAATAGCGGATGTTATAACTCGCCGACCCAGCACCAGTCAGCAGTACTGTTTGTTATACGAGACATTACCATCGTCTCCAATAGCTGTTATCGAATCTGATGTTAATTCAATACCGTAGACATTCAAATACTTTGCTCAGCGTAACATTCCTCGTCTTTAAATTAAACTTGAAATATAATAACAAATGATGATAATTGTTGTTTTAAGAGGCCTAACATCTAGGTTATCGGACCCTAATGGTTTGGCTGATCGTGAAGATGAAAATGAAATGCAAACTATAACTAAAACTAACTACTAAGTTATATACTAGAAGAAATGGAAAACTGAAGGAGAATAAGGCAAATAAAGGACAGGAGGAAAAGAAATGCTCTCAACCCTCGAAGAACGCGGATTGAGGAACTTGGAAGGAAGGAGAGCCATGAAAGGCAGATAGGAAAGTCAAAGAGAAGAGGGTCCGCCCCACAGGTAATGGATAAAAGGGGGAAAACCGAACCCAGCTCAGGAATCCCTCGGGGTCGCCAACTCCCGAACTCACCAGCCGTGAGCCCTTGAGGGTGTAGCAATATCCAGGGTGCACCAGAAGTGGTGGGGCTACATACGCCCTGCCTCAATGAGGGCCTTGAGCACAAGGCAGGAGATAATATGAAAAGAAAAAGAAGGCTGACCCCTCGCAGAAGGAGGGTATCAGAAAAGATGAGACAAGGGTCAATTAAGGCGGGAAAGGAAGAGACTCCCTAGGTCTCGGATACCCTAATACCGTCAGGGTCGGAAGAGAACAAGAGTTGACCAAGTGAGGAAAGATGACGGAGAGGAGCTCGGTACAATTAAGTGGAAGCAATGCCGGACTCAGCTGGGGCGCCGTGGTCGCCAACCCACGTCCCACTAGATGTGAGCCCCTGGGGGGAAACTTGAGATATAAAGTGGAAGATTAGACAAGTTACTATACGTTACGGTTATCACCGTAAAGTATCGGTACTTTTGTGTACAATGGTTGATTGGTTCCTTAATTTAGGAGCTGCGACAACGCGGTCATGTAGCCCCGTGTATTTTTGGTGAGTGTAGAATTTGTGTGATAACCGGTTTTAATTGTATTGGAGTGTAAACTTTCATCGTCTTTTCCCAATTAATTGGGGTCATCGGAACCACCAGGCTATTTTTGGTTTTGGCCGGGGATTTAAGGCCGAATGCCCTTCCTGACGCCACGTGATTTTTCAGGGGAAATTCCACCCCGCTGTCACCGGGATTCGAATCCCGGCCGTCCGGGTGAAAGACTAGCAGCTAAGCCATTGCCCCTTCACGCTCCCCGACTGTATTAGTGTGTGTTATCTGTAATTCAGGTAGAAGGACAGCAGAAGATTTTATTTTCATGTAGTTCCTACTCTTGCTACCAAATGCTACCGTCCACGACACCTAGCTGCGGACGTGGCTACTAAATGTCATCGCTGTCAGCACCTGGCGGCGAACGTTGGAACTAATCTAGCGTTATCATACTAATGTACACATTTTAGCTTCCACAAGTGTAGTTAGTGGAAGGTTCTTTTTCATGCCATAAATCTATGACATAGGACTGTCGGCTTTACTTCCCCTCCGAAGTAAGTCATACTGAGGGATTTTTAACGCTCTTAAAAATTCCGACGACTTCGGCCGGGATTGAACCCGCGATCTTGGGCATAGAAGCTCAGCACGCTACCAACTACGCCACCGAAACCGCTTTTGTGTACAATAATAGCCTAATTTCACAGCTCGTACCATTTTCTTCCGTAGTTCTTGGCTAGCAGTCGCGTCCGTTGCGTCGTGGTCAGCGTGATTAGTTGCTGCCGCGGAGGTCCAGAGTTCGATTCCCGTCTCTGCCACGAAATTTGAAAAGTGGTGTGAAGACTGTAACGGGGTCTACTTAGCCTCGGGTGGTCCAAATGAGTAGAGGGGGTTCGATTCCCACCTCAGCCATCCTCGAAGTGATTTTCCGTGGTTTCCCACTTCTATTATTAATTTGTAGCTCTTCAGTACACATGGGACACTCACAAGTAACCTAGCTATAACAATAACGTTTTTACTTTTTCGTCCCTTTTTTACTACGGTACTGACACGCAGACAATCTCACAAGTACCCGATCATAACAAATGAGCATTCAAAAGAAAGAGAATTAACCGCAGCAGTGATGAATTGCACTCTGATTTCGTAAATATAGGCGATTTGTGTAAAAATTGTAGTTGGTAGCATGCTGATCTTCTATGTCCAAGATCGCGGGTTCAAACCCGGCCGAAGTCGTCGGAATTTTTAAGAGCGTTAAAAATCCCTCAGTATGTCTTCCTTCGGAGGGGAAGTAAAGCCGGCGGTCCCATGTTATAGATTTATGGCATGTTAATGAACCTTCCACTAATTACACCTCTGTGAAGCTAAATTATAGTTAAACATTTGACAAACGCTCTTAGGTTCCTACTTTCGTCGCCAGGAGCCGACTGCGGTGGCGTCTGGTAACCAAGTTCTGAACTAGCAGTTGTTGACGGTGGCGATTGGCGGCAAAAGTAGGAACTACTCGAAAACAAATCAATGTCTACAGTCCTTACTTGAATTGAAAACAGAAACACACACACTAATACTGCCACCACAATTGACACCGATTATCAGACAGATTCTACACACACCCCAAGTATACGGGGCTACATGGCCGCGTTGTCGCAGCCCCTAAACTAAGAAACGAACCAACCAAACAAGCAATCGGATGAAGGAGTTAATCAGCATGGATTATTACCCACTTCTCTCTTATCGTTTTGCGTAGCGCAGCTCTAGTTTGCGATCATGACGCTAGATTGAAAACATAAGCAATTCATCTGTTGGTCTTGCAGTTTAGTTCTCAGGGGGCCGTGATCGAGGCACCTTCTTTCTCGTAAAGCGGGCGTGACGTCAGGGAATGGCAGCAACTACGAGTGAGTATCAAGTAATTGAAACCTTCCTATCATCAGTCATGACTAAGGATCCCATTTTTATTAGGTCTTGTTAGCCTCAGTTTTCGGTTTTCTATAGCCGAGGCTCGGGATCGATTCCTGGGTCTGCCAAGAAATTTAATTCTGGTTTGAGGACTGGAACGGGGTTCACTCAGCCTCGTGAGGAAACACTGAGAAGAGGCGGGTTAGATTCCCACCTTTTCCATCCTAGAAGGGGTTTTCCGTGGTTTCCCATTTCTACTGCAAGCGAAAGCTGAGATGATTCATAAATTAACGCCACGGGCGCCTCCTTCCCAAATGTCATATGCATTATATCTACACACACTAATACATCCATTAGAATAGCGCAGGTTATCAGACAAATTACACACACACCCAAGTACACGGGGCTATGTGACCACGATGTCGCAAAGCCCCTCACTGAATCAACAACAGGTTTTCTATATTCTTAAAATAGGCTTTTTTAGGTTTTAATTGTGGGTCATTATTGTTGTTGTTGTTGTTGTTGCTTCATTTGAGGGGCTTGGACGTCATGGTCATGTGCCCCATATACTTGGGTGCGTGTGTAGATTTTGTCTGATAACCTGTGTTATTGTGATGGCTATATTGGTGAGTGTATTTGTAATTCAGGTGAGGATTGATTGAGTTTAAATTAGGAACCTTCCTGTAGTAGAAGTGGGAAACCACGGAAAACCACTTCCAGGATGGCGGATGGTTGGCTCCTCAGTTTAGGGGCTGCGCAAACGCGGTCATGTAGCCCCGTGTACTTTGGGTGTGTGTAGAATCTGTCTGATAACCGATGTTAATTGTGATGGCTCTATTAGTGTTTGTTATCTGTTTTTAATTCAAGTAAGGACTGCATACATTGGAATTTCAAGTAGTTCCAACTTTTGTTACCAAACGCCACAGTCAACGACCAACTAGTTGTGTACTTTGTTACTAGATGCCTCCGCAGTAGCCGACTGGTTTAATTCTGATTTGAGGGCTGGAACGGGGTACACTCAGCCTCCTGAGGAAAATCTGAGAAGAGGCGGGTTAGATTTCCACCTCATCCATCCTAGAAGAATTAGATTTCTTGGTAGAGCGGGAAATTGAAACCTGAACTCTGACGTGACAGCCAAGCATGCTAGCTGCTACACCACAAGTGGAAGGTTCGAATCCTACCTCAGCCATTCCTAGAATCAGTTTTCCGTGGTTTACCACTTTTGTTCCAAGCACGTGCTGGGATGGTTCCTAACATAAGCCACGGCCGCTCCTTACCCATATTTTAGAACGAGTTATAAATGCACACAATAGTAAGTTATAGCCAACACAAAGATTATCAGACGACAACAACAGCAGTACCGGTACTGTAGTATAGGCTACGCGTTATTTTGCTGTCAATGTAATAATAATGTTATTGGTTTTACGTCCCTTTTAATTCCCTGGCTTTTAGAGACGCCGGGGTGCCAGAATTTTGCCCCGAAGGGGATCTTTAACGTGCCAGTAAATGTACTGACACGGCTCCCTCGCATTTGCGCACCCTCAAATGCCAGCTGACTGCGCCAGGTTTCGAACCTGCAACCTTGGGCTCAGCAAGCGAGAGATATTTTGCTCTCAAGGGTTATGCATAAAATACGTTCCTAAAGATACCTTTAAAGTTAACTTCCTCTCTCCAATGTGGGCGGCTTCGATGGCGTGTTTGGTAGCATGCTGAGTTTCTATGCCCAAGATCGCGGGTTCAAACCCGGCCGAAGCCGTCGGATTTTTTAAGAGCGTTAAAAATCCCTCAGTATGCCTTCCTTCGGAGGGGAAGTAAAGTCGGCGGTCCCATGTCATAGATTTATGGCATGTAAAAGATCCTTCCACAGACTAAACTTGTGTGAAGCTAAATTGTTAGGTTAGATTTCATCGGAACGCTCTATCAAAGTTCCAACGTTCACCACTAGGTATCATTGATATCTGGTAGCGGAAGTTGGAACTACTTGAAATTGAACGGAACTTGTAGCTCACCCTATGGGTGTCCGCTGGAAGCATCTACAGACTCAGGCGAGCCGAACATGTCCTCGGACACTCCCGGCACTAAAAGCCATACGATAAATAAGATAAACAAGATAAGACAAGACAAGACAAACTGAAACCAGTGCATTCCAACAGGGTGTCGCGACACCCCGGGGTGTCACATGCTACCATCAAGGGTATCGTGAGATATTTTCCAACACTAAATGTAAACCAATATGACTCGACAAGTAATCCTTTTGCACGCTCCAGGTCTTGTGAACTTCAACTTATCGAAGAGGAGGAACTGGCGAAAGTTAAAAACAAGATGTTCAGTAAAGAACATATAGCCTACTTTCTCCTAAATCCATGGGTATTGTTATAACTCTTTGTCCTTTTCAAGGAGTACAATTGAATGTTGTTTGTAGTAGCTTGTAGAAATACAACGTGTTATACGGATATTGAAAATGAATATAAGGTGCCCTTTGCTAGTGCTACCTCTGTACAACATTTCATTCAATTCGGTTTCACCGTGTTTAAATTGATATGATGAATCGATTTGCACACACACATGGCCGCTATCTGCAAACTATTGGGCTGATGACATTGTAGTTCAGTCAAAAGATGCATCCCACAAAAAGGTATGTGGTTGAAAGATTTGGTAAAGATCATATAATTATGTTGGTCATAATTTGATTTAAGTTTTTAACATTTGGGTGGCCGCCATTCCGTTTCCGTCAAGATGGTGGCAATATAAAACATGACCCTGAGGTGCCCTTTGCTAGTGCTACCTCCGTACCAAATTTCGTTCAATTCGGTTTTACCGTGTTTGAATTGATAGGGGGAATCAATTTGCACACATATATGACCGCCATATACAGACTATTGGACTGACGACCTTGTAGCTTGGTCAAAGAACCCCTTTCACATAAAGGTATGTTGTAGCAAAATTTAGTAGAGATCGGATTATAAGGTTGGTCGTAATTTGATTTAATCTTTTAACATTTGGGTGGACGCCATTACGTTTTCGTCAAGATGGTGGCGATATTAAACATGACACTCAGGTGCCCTTTGCTAGTGCTACCTCGGTACCAAATTTCGTTCAATTCGGTTCACCGTGTTCGAATTGATAGGGGAGGACACAGACATTCAGAGTACACACACTCACACACACACACACACACTCAAACACACAGACAGACACACAATTTTTCGCCCTGTGTTGATCTCATAAGTCTACTTTCATTTTTTGCAAAAATCGAAAGTAGGTTAACAACCAGACTTTAAAACTTACGTAACAAGAGTTAGACAACTTCTGGGTTTCTATTCAATAAGATTTTCCTCACCTGAGTAAAGAGCCCCTCATTGTTATGTTGCAGTTTTCTACGGCATATTTGTGTGCAAGTGCGTTTTCTGTAATGACTAATACAAAAACAGTTAAACGTGGAAGGTTGAGAATGTTAGATATGGAAATGCTTGTGAATTTGTCCTGCTTCCGATCCAATGATTTTTAAATTCGTGTAAAGAGCACTTCCAATGGATGAAGTTAATTTGGACAATGAACATATTTACATATTTACATTACTAGACAGTTGATTTAGGCTACACTGCTGCCGCCCAGAAGTTAGTAACCTCTATTGCATTTGGTGTTGCACGTACTAAGTCTTCCAATGTGCTATAGTACAGTACAGCTGCACAGAAGAAACCCCTTTTGTTCCAGAAAACCATGCTATGGTTGGCTTTTAGTAAATCGTTAGAAAAGCACAAGAACAGCTTAACTCTAAATTTTAGAATAATTTGCACGATCATTTTGTCGGAAAAATAAAAATAAAAGTTGAAAAGCGTTTTTCTTTGAATCGACGTATTTTAAAGAAAAGTTTTTTGAACAAAAATTGCAGAGGACATTGTCACCTACAATTTGTCCCATTGAGGTCATGTCATACGTTTTGAAATGCAGAAGCTAGGTGGTGCCAAAGTTTCCAAAAAAAAACTGTTTTTTCACTTTTTGTCCTAATGTTTTGTTCACAAAAGAGCGATTCAGAAATCTGTTCCTCTCAAAATTGTCTACAACATTTATTGAAA
Source organism: Meconema thalassinum (assembly GCA_946902985.2). Taxonomy (NCBI): domain Eukaryota; kingdom Metazoa; phylum Arthropoda; class Insecta; order Orthoptera; family Tettigoniidae; genus Meconema; species Meconema thalassinum. The sequence goes on from OX336395.1 coordinate 124,553,514, forward strand.
CATTTTTTTCCTCCGACTTACCGTTCCAAAGTTATAGTCTGCCGAAGTGTAAAAATTGTCCGACACCGGTCCCGGTCTAAACTATGCCCACCGCTCTCTCCGCAGTAACAATAGTAGCCTTGACTACGCAGCGTTGCATTTTCTGCGCTATAACTTTGGAACGATAAGTCGGTGGAAACAAGCGTTTAAATAAATGTCGCAGACAATTTTTAGAGGAACAAATTTCTGGTTCTCTTTTGTGAAAAAAATAAAAAATAAAAAAATAAAAATAAAATTCTAGTACAAAAAGTGAAAAAACACTTTTTTGGAAACTTTGGCACCACCTAGCTTCTGCATTTTAATACGTATTGTGCCCTTTCAACAAGAAATATGCAAATCATAGTATGCCAGCATTGCTCAATTCGGGATTTTCGGGGTTGTAGTATGTTCTCCCACTCTGTGACGTACACATTTTGGATTAAATAGAGGATACACTTGCAAAAATAACAAGAAAATCAACTCCTATTTTAAAACATTTAATTAACCAAAATTATGGCGCTACAAACAATAAAACAATTAAACTACTGACCAATAATCTTCTACTTGTTCCAAGTGAACAAGGAATAATATAAGAATTAAACAAATATTATATTAAAACACATGGTTTCCTTTAAAACCAACAATTCATAATTATTTTTACTTCCATAAAGTATCTATCTTAAAGTTCCATATAACTACGAGCTCCTTTAGCTCGATATTTTCCAATAATAATGGTGTTATTCCTTTGTACACCTCAAATACTATTTTTATATTTCCTTATCATCATAACAAATATATAATTACATTTAAAGTACATGTTAATTCTTTACTTAAATATTTGGGCACTTCACATGTTTTCAGCATTTACCATCCCTCTCAAGTTTTTACAAATTCACCATAGTGATCGGGAAAATACTTGTGTACTCCAGAGTTATAAAGATTACTTGACAAAGTCAAAAACTATGATTACTCCCGGAATCTAGTTACCTTCATTTAACTCGTGGAATCCTACTTCCATACAACGTTACAATAGGGATTGTTATTTATTTATTTGTCTTATAAGACCATTGTCACATAAGAAAACTACGATCTGAACTTGCAAGCGATAATTTCATCTACAAGGACCTCGGTTCACTTCCCGGGTCATTAACAACTTTTAAACACTCACGGTGTATTATTTACTTCTTACAGACGGCCTTCACCAACCCTCCTACTATTAAGGTCTGACCGTTATACTTGAGCGAGATTTATGACTGGGAGGGTGGCTTCCAGTCTAGTCTACAGTTGGAGCTCTCTTCAATGCTTTTAAAACAAATCTTCCTTTCTTTTCAGTCCTATGGAGAGACCTGGCATTTAACTTCACTTATTTCCTTTCAACAATATTATTTGGCTCATAAACCACTTTCGTAACCTTGGCATTTATTAATTATGAGAGGTCCTCATTGATTGGGAAGAGTAATACACATTCTACGACGAATAATTAGGGGCTTCAACAACAAGAGGATTCTAGGTTCGAATCTCTTAACATGCCTCGGGAACCATTCCCACATTGGAGGACTTATACAAAATGCGATTTAGGGTCAGCCTTAGCCTACATGACCTACGCTCAATAATACCATACATTTGCTCCCTTTTCAATATAATAACACACGCATGGCCTCGTGATCTATGCCACTATTGGAGGACTTACAACATATCTCAATTCACTGCAATCAACTACCCTTCATAAGTAATTTACCAAGTACCTTTAACCTTTACGCGTTCCTAGCGTGACATTTTATTTTAATTGCGCTCCATTGCGCTATACATTATTTTAAGCCTAGCGTCTTCCAAAGAACTGATAAATTCCATATTAACAATTGATACATATCTCAATTTTTATATTAATCTTTTCCTTTGACAATAATTGCTCTATTTTAATAACATGCATTAATATCATGTCTTGTACGTTTATTAAGGCTCCAACGCTCTTACTTTCATATTATTCAGTTTAATCTTTATTTATATTTCCTTTATATTATTATTATTATTATTATTATTATTAATACGTTTGCTTTTATAACATTCGTCAAATACACTGACATTTTATTCATACATTTCCTCTACAGGATTTATTCTTTCACATAATTATTTATAATTTCTCAAAATTCTTTTTTTGTTCAGACCGCGTTCTTATTCTGTATTTAGTTATTTAGAAACATCCCTTTTACTCAAACACTCCGGTGGATTTGTACACAATCATTTCCCCGACACCAAAACATAATGAACATCTTTACTCACATGTTTAAGGTCGTTTCTTGACCCTTCTCCTCGTGCGATGTGCCATTTTTGGCCCACCTTTTTTAAATTACTCCATCGTGTACAAATTCATTGCATGTACAGACATATCTTGACACATATTTAACACGTATACATTTAACACTAATAACATTTTAAATACACTGGTGTATCCGTTTAGAACACACAATAAAAACACTGAAAATATATTATTTATAACTCAAAATCTTGATATATTTACACTTCACGAATTTTGATCAATAGACCGCTATTTAAGCCTATCACACGTGACCTCTTGATCTCCCGTCTCCAAGGGTGAAATTTAGTAATGTCGGCTTCCTATCCTCTCTGAATGTGAAAGTCTCGAATCATCTACTTCCTCCCTGCAATAGCACTCCTTCGAATCCCGTTCTTGACGATCTGCTATTTCTCTGACACGAGCGGCTCCCCTTTTAGATTCTATTTATTGATCTTAGCGAAAGTCTGTTCTGTTCACGGTCCCCTCGATAATTTATCGGTGACCTATGGATTTTTAGCAACTAATACTTCTTGCGTCTTAGTGCTTTTGAATAGTTCGTCTACTTTCTTGAAACGATGTCTATAGTTTCCTGTCTTCTTCTTTGCTTATTCGGTTCTCGCACTTCTAATCTTCTAAAATACTTACGAACCTTATTTTCTCTGTCCCTGCTCGGGTTCTTTAAATTAGATAAACTATTTATCTCGCTGTTACGGTACTTCTGTACGTTATGATATTTTTGGTCGTTTACTTAAAGACCTATCGCCCTGAGTCCTAGGTTCGCAGCCTGCTCTGACTGTATTTTATGAACTTTTCACTGTAAACTTTTATACTGTCGGACCTAAATCCTGTAACTAGGATTTTCCTACTTTTCAACACGGCGATACTGTAATATAACTTCTTTGCAACCCTTTACGGATGCACGTAAATTATTGATACCTCGACGCCCGTGGCTGTCGGATATTCTTCATTCGGTGCTTATACTCGTTGCACAGTATGACCTCCCCTGAGGTTCATACGTTTGAAGACTTTGATGCAGCACCTCCGCTCACGGAGTGCTCGTTGTAAAACTGCATGATGCGTAGTGACGCCCCCTCTGGCTCTTGAATACTGTCTTCGGTGCTTGATACAGCGTGACGCCCCCTCACGGGCTGTCGGAATGACTGCATGTTTGGTCTGGCTCTGCCAGGAGTTTTATACTATTTAGTCACAAAAAGATAAAACCCTAGTCCTTTTCGTGACCAACTTTTGAACTAATTGTCGTACAATTATAAAAATTATATCTTCAGAAAGCTCGTCTTCTCAACGTCAAATGATCTCACTGCGCATAAGAATCGATCGTGCAATTCTGAGATATTAATTAATTTGTAGTCTTCAGCGGCGTGGGTGTTGCTGTTCATTTTTAATATTCCCCACTCCTCTGGTATCAGTGAATCCCCGATGACGTATACTGCGTTTGCAGTTTTTTCCTGTGCAATTATTACAAGGTTTTTCTTTACACAAAAATCTCTAATCCGAAATGATTCACAGTCCAGTGATTATTTACTTATTTTTATTCTCGCAAATGGGTTAAATTTAATTATTCTTCTTCTGGCTCATCGGCGCTGTTGCCGTTTTACTGCAAGCTAAGCTGGATTTCCGAGTCACGCTTCTCTGTCTCACAGTAAAAATTTTCCACTCGTTCTATTAATATCCATGACCCGCTCCTCTCAAGGAGTCAAGAGGCATGATCTCATCTCCTGAACACCTGGTCCTCGCTGCTTGCACAACGTTAGGCTAGAATCCTGGCTTGAAACTTCTCTATGTTACATTAGAAACTGTATGTTTCTTTCATTTCTTCCCCAAATACATGGATTCGACCCCTTTTGAGCCAATGGTACATGGGTTCATCTCACCCCTCCTTAGGTAAATAAATTTTCGAAAAATTTTGAGGAAATTTATTTCAATTAATCTTATCTTTCTTTATTCGTCGAAGCCATCATAACGTTATCCGTACCTTTTGTTTCTTTTATTTCTTTAAAGTTCCCTTCCTCTCTGGCTTGTCTTTGGGTCTCCAAAGATCCCATTCATTCATTTATTTTCCTTAGCGGACGTCTCCACTCAGGGTCATAAATTTCTTGTCACGTTCGGGTGTTTACAATTTTCCCCCAGTCTGGTGCATGCTCTCCAAACTTGAGTCAAACAATTTGTTTCTTTTCTCTTTTCATAAGACGGACTTCTTGTCGGTCTGTTTCTCTATTCATTACGTATTGTCAACCTAATGACCTTCTTTTAATTACCTTGCGGGTGCAACTGGCTTTACCCGTTACTTCATCATTATGGTACTCAGACTCCAAGTCTGTAAAATTTCATTTGTTTTTTTTTAATAGCTCGGTCTAACCTCACCTGACTCTTTCTGGTTTTCTTCCATCTTCCTCATCTCTTTTTGAGATGGTATTTCAAACAAAATTATTTTATTCCTCTTATTCTTCAATGGTTGCCTATGGCTTAACCCGTCAGCTTATGATGGAATAGTCCTTTTTCCTATCCTTTGTGCCTCCATCTTACGTCTCCAACTGTTATTATTCCTCCTTGTTCTTCTTCTTCTTCCTCATTCTCTTCTTCTTCTTCTTCTTCTTCAGAGTCTTCCTCAAGCATATCTCCCATTTCCATAACTTCTTCTCCTCCCGCTCTTAAATCTTCTATCATTTCATTTTCCCATTTTATAAGCAACTCTTGAGCTCGTATATTCACATCCCCTCCTTGTTCGTGAATACTTTCAACTGTCTCTACAACATTTGTTTCTATTAACTGTCGAACAGTTATGGGCAAATGTTTTAATATGCTTAGGCAATATAACAAAACATTTTCATTTCCCATACACCTTTCAATGGCTTTCTGATAATAAATGATGGTCTTTGTCAATTCCATACTTTCATATCCCACCATCTCTCGTTCTTCGTCTTCTTCTTCTTCTTCTTCTTCATTCTCATTTTCTTCTGTTTCCATTACATCACTTCCTTTCTCTTCACTTTCGAATTCTTCTTCGTTACTTTCATTATCTTCTATTTCCATAGTGTTTCTTTCTGATTCTTCACTTTCGCACTCTTCTTCATCACTTTGGTCTTCCATTACCATTTCCTTCCAAAGTTTTATCAAGGCTCGGGATACATCTCCTACCAAACCGTTTCTTTTTCTCATACCATTTACAACCTTGCCAATTCCTGTTTTCTCCAGATGCTGAACGTTTATCGGTAAGTTATATAATTGTTTTAAACAATGCATCGTTCTTTCTTCATTTTCTTCACATCTTTCTATGGCTCGAATATAATGCTCTATTTTCTTTATGATCTCAGCATCTTTCTGACTCTCTTCATCCCTTACTCTTTCTCCCTCTTCTCTTATTTCCTTACATTCCCTATTCTCTCGTTTTCTTATTTCTATATAAGTTTTATTCCTTCTTTTCCACACTCTGTATCTCTTTTGCTTTATGAACCATCTCCGTCTTCCTTTCATCCTTGTCCATAAGCGTGCTCTCCTTCTATCTCCCCTTTTCCATTTTTCCTTTCTTTCATGCCTTTTCTTTTTACGGAGCTTCCAGCTGAAATATGCCTGTGCGTCCTCTTTCTCCAAGGCATTATACGTTGCCTCTTCCCCTCTCTTAATTTCCATGGGGTATCTATTTTCTTGTAAACCGACTACCAATTGCGGTTTTCCTCTTTCCTGATTTTCTTCAGAGACATCTCCTCTCATTTTTTCATTAATTCCATCAATCTCATCTTTTCCATGGAGGTCTTCTTGATTTTCGTTGGCCTCTGTCTCCATTTCTCTTTTCTGTCGTTGGCATTCCTGACATTTTATCATTAATTCAAGGATCTGTGCCTTCAATTTTTCTTCTTCTTCTTCTTCTTCTTCTTCTTCTTCTAATTGTTTCCTATCTTTCTTATTCTCCAGAATTTCTTCTGGGTTTTCCCTTTCCGTTTCTGTAAGATTTTGAACCTCTGCTTCTATCGGTTTTTCGACGATAGTTTCTATTATCGTCTCATTCACTTTCTCCATTTCTTCAAGAATTATTATTTCCATCTCCCCAGCTTTCATTTCTTTGGTTATCTCCGGTTCTGAGATTATTTCTTGCTCTTCCAGCTTAACCTTTTCATCCAAATGATTTTCTTCACTTTGCAGCTCATTTTCATTTCGGCTGTCCTCTTGGTCTGGAGTTACTATTTCCTCTTGGGTCTCCATTTGTTCTTCAGGAAGGATCTCAAAGTTTTCCTCAGTTTCCACTGGAGTCATTACGATTTCTAGTTCTTTTTCGACTTCTCTAATCTCAATTCCAGGCTCTTCCGGCACTGTTACTTCTTTTTCTTCTTCAATTTCTACTTGCTTTTCAGCTTGGGCAGCGGCTTCATCTGACTGACGGTTCTGCTCCAACATGTATTCCTCATAGTTCTTTTGGACGGTCTCTAATATTTCTTGATATTCCTGAATCTTGACCTTTCTTACTTCAACTAACTCCTGAACACTTATTATATCTTGTTCATCGTATATGCTCATTATGAACTGATGCATCTTACTCTTTTCTTTTCCTATCCATTGTTTCTCTTCCTGCACGTAATCTCCTTCTTTTGACTTTTGATAAAAGGTATTCCACCAAATGTGATTCCATTTATCATGTACCTCCGACCATTGTTTCCTTATCTCATTAATTTCCCCCGCAAATGTCTTTATCTGTTCCCACGAAGCTAATTCCATTTTTCCTTCTTTCACCATACGTTTCGCAAATGTCTTCTTTGTTTCTCTGAATTACCTTTCAATCTCAGGAATTTCTTTGCATAATTCTTCTAACTCCTGTTTAGGTATCTCATAGTTATTTTTACATGCCCTCTTACGAAGTTCAAATATCTTATCAATTTCATCGCAAATACTTTCTTTTTGTTCCTAAATTCCTTCCTTCTTTCTTAAGCTGAAATCCTTTAAATCCCAAAGTTCATTCCTCATCTTATAGTGCTCTTTTCGTATTTCATCAATTATATCCAAGAATTTTTCTACTTCCTTCCAGGTCGCTATTTCTACCTTTTCCTGATCCTGAACGCTAGTACTATCGTTCTTTTCCCCTTCGTTTTCCGAGCCTACCTGAACCTGCGTTGCTACGTGAGACTTTGCATTATCTTTACCATTATTATCCTCTGTACTAATTACATTCTCCCTTGGAATCGGTTTACATTTTTCTTTTTCCTTTTGGAGCTCTAAAGGCTCAACTTTTACCCTGTTTTCTGCAGACATGTTACCTTCTCTTCGTGTAACTATGTCTCCAGGTGCACGCATGCTTTCGCCAGAAACTTTTACAATTTCCTTACTTGGGTACTCTTTATCACCTGTAGTTTTACATTTATCTGGACTCTCTACCCTTACATTCTCCGAGAGCCTCCGCCTCTCTTCATTTAACAACATATTTGCCATTTCCTCCATCTCTTTATTGAAATGCTCCCCTAGGCACTCCTTAAAATCCCTTATTGTCAACATCTTATTCCAATATAAGAATACAGTGGGCTACTCATGACACATCGCCAAAACATGCTTGAGAGATGGTAACTGAACCATTGTGTCCCAATTTCTTTAAAAATTTACTTTGGTACGGGTTTTTACTACAACGTACCCTTTTGATATCATTATTCAAACTCAGAAACTTTTATGGAAGTATTTAAAATTCAAAATTTCGAAAAACCATTTTTTTTTTCAAAAAATGAAAATTTTGATTTTTCGAGAAAACTCGGGTTTTCCCTAGGAAAACTTATCCCTGCGTACTGGGCGCCAAAATCGAAGATTTGCTTGGGGGTTGTTTAATTCAGGGCTGCTCGGTGTGAGTTTCTAGGGACCCATGCGGTCAGTTAACATTATACGTTGTAGCTATTCCTAACATTACTTTACTTTACATGAAATGACCGTCTTAAGTGTTCCTCTAGTTATTAATCCAAGCACATTACTTTATATACCCCCATGTGCCCTTTCAGCAAGAAATATGCCAATCACAGTATGCCAGCATTGCTCAATTCGGGATTTTCGGGGTTGTAGTATGTTCTCCCACTCTGTGACTTACACATTTTGGATTAAATAGAGGATACACTTGCAAAAATAACAAGAAAATCATCTCCTATTTTAAAACATTTAATTAACCAAAATTATGGCGCTACAAACAATAAAACAATTAAAACTACTGACCAATAATCTTCTACTTGTTCCAAGTGAACAAGGAATAATATAAGAATTAAACAAATATTATATTAAAACACATGGTTTCCTTTAAAACCAACAATTCATAATTATTTTTACTTCCATAAAGTATCTATCTTAAAGTTCCATATAACTACGAGCTCCTTTGGCTCGATATTTTCCAATAATAATGGTGTTATTCCTTTGTACACCTCAAATACTATTTTTATATTTTCTTATCATCATAACAAATATATAATTACATTTAAAGTACATGTTAATTCTTTACTTAAATATTTGGGCACTTCACATGTTTTCAGCATTTACCATCCCTCTCAAGTTTTTACAAATTCACCATAGTGATCGGGAAAATACTTGTGTACTCCAGAGTTATAAAGATTACTTGACAAAGTCAAAAACTATGATTACTCCCGGAATCTAGTTACCTTCATTTAACTCGTGGAATCCTACTTCCATACAACGTTACAATAGGGATTGTTATTTATTTATTTGTCTTATAAGACCATTGTCACATAAGAAAACTACGATCTGAACTTGCAAGCGATAATTTCATCTACAAGGACCTCGGTTCACTTCCCGGGTCATTAACAACTTTTAAACACTCACGGTGTATTATTTACTTCTTACAGACGGCCTTCACCAACCCTCCTACTATTAAGGTCTGACCGTTATACTTGAGCGAGATTTATGACTGGGAGGGTGGCTTCCAGTCTAGTCTACAGTTGGAGCTCTCTTCAATGCTTTTAAAACAAATCTTCCTTTCTTTTCAGTCCTGTGGAGAGACCTGGCATTTAACTTCACTTATTTCCTTTCAACAATATTATTTGGCTCATAAACCACTTTCGTAACCTTGGCATTTATTAATTATGAGAGGTCCTCATTGATTGGGAAGAGTAATACACATTCTACGACGAATAATTAGGGGCTTCAACAACAAGAGGATTCTAGGTTCGAATCTCTTAACATGCCTCGGGAACCATTCCCACATTGGAGGACTTATACAAAATGCGATTTAGGGTCAGCCTTAGCCTACATGACCTACGCTCAATAATACCATACATTTGCTCCCTTTTCAATATAATAACACACGCATGGCCTCGTGATCTATGTCACTATTGGAGGACTTACAACATATCTCAATTCACTGCAATCAACTACCCTTCATAAGTAATTTACCAAGTACCTTTAACCTTTACGCGTTCCTAGCGTGACATTTTATTTTAATTGCGCTCCATTGCGCTATACATTATTTTAAGCCTAACGTCTTACAAAGAACTGATAAATTCCATATTAACAATTGATACATATCTCAATTTTTATATTAATCTTTTCCTTTGACAATAATTGCTCTATTTTAATAACATGCATTAATATCATGTCTTGTACTTTTATTAAGGCTCCAACGCTCTTACTTTCATATTATTCAGTTTAATCTTTATTTATATTTCCTTTATATTATTATTATTAATACGCTTGCTTTTATAACATTCGTCAAATACACTGACATTTTATTCATACATTTCCTCTACAGGATTTATTCTTTCACATAATTATTTATAATTTCTCAAAATTCTATTTTTGTTCAGACCGCGTTCTTATTCTGTATTTAGTTATTTAGAAACATCCCTTTTACTCAAACACTCCGGTGGATTTGTACACAATCATTTCCCCGACACCAAAACATAATGAAAATCTTTACTCACATGTTAAAGGTCGTTTCTTGTCCCTTCTCCTCGTGCGATGTGTAAATCTATCGATTTACAAAAAGCCAACCATAGCACGGTTTTTGGAACAAAACCATTCCAGCTGTACTGTACTACAAGTTGTTGGGCAGTGGCTACACTGAGCATGTGATGGAAGTCTGCATTACACCACATTCACACAGCGGCGACTCCACATTGAACCCCATTTCGTTAAATTACTCTTGCATCTAGTAACTCCTGACCGTAGTCTGCTGAACGATCTCCATGTAATCCATTTCTCTGTGTAGCCTGCGGGTAACTTTTCACATGGTGAGAGCCAACCTTCAGGGTTAGTAAATCTAGCACGCCATAGATCAGTTTGGGATTGCTGTGGTGTCCCGACAAGAGCCTCTGTTGTTCTGAGGAAGCTTTTCCTTGATTTTAGTCGTGGGTTTGCTGGTTGGTATCCATATAAAGATCCGAACCGATATAAAGTAGATTTTTAATGATCGCCAAGCCCTTTGAATTGGAACATTAAAGTGCAAGTTTTGTATCTATGAGAAAGGTGTTTAATATAGCCTATTATACTTGATAAGAGAATATATAAAGACCTAGACCAACAAACAACTCCCAATCCATGGATACATTGGTGATCTACATGTGAAACGATTACGTTCAAGACATCCACCTATCTGCAGAGCGGAGAATGTTGCAACTAACAAATTCAACCTGTCAGAGAGATGGTCTTCTGATTGGAATTCGTTTGCCCCCCCCAGAGAGTTCAGTAATGCCATGCATAACTGAGCAGGTGCCAGGGTTCACTCAGCCTAGAAAGACCTGGGCAAAATTAAATAGAATCCGGACCAATCACGGTGTATGCGGCGATCTCCTGTACAAGTGGAGGAAAATATACTCGTCATGTTGCGAGTGCGGTGCTGAAAGACAGACTGTTCGGCACCTAGTGCAGGAATGCCCACAAACATCATACAGTGGTGACTTCAGCGACTTCTTCCTAGGGACACCACAGACACTTCATTACGTATCGAAACCTGATGTCAAATCGTAAATAAGTTTCATGTATGCCATACGATAAATAAATACTTGGAAAAACATATACAGGATGTCGAAAAATTACGCCAACAGAAACCAGAGGTTCCTGGCCTTATCTGACTCAATTTGAGATGGGACACTTATGGCCGGGAACGAATCGTTAAAAATCTGTGCGACCTTAAACTTTTGACGAGGCAAATCGGGAACACTGCGCCGAGAAAGTGTGACTCTTTCTAATGTTTCCGTTACATACCAGTCACGGAGGATGCCGCCACTGCCTGTCTGGCGAACTAGCTCAGAGATATCGTGCACGGCAGAAATGGAAAAATTATGATAAGAACAAACCGCTATCAAATGACTCGTTTCAAGGAACACGCCGCTGAATTATAAGGTGCGTTCAAAAAGTAACGAGCCGGAGGCATAATTACAGAAACCAGTACCTGTTTGTTAGAAGTATTGGCCCTGGCTGTTGAGGCAATTGTCCCACTGTGTCACGAGGCGGTGAATGGCTGTCTCATAAAATTCCCTGGGCTGCGATGTGAATCAGTTCCGCACGTACAGCAGGTGAATCGTTGGCCACTCAGAGCCCTCTTCAGGGGACCAAACATGGCGTAATCACAGGGAGAGAGATCTGGCCTATAAGGAGGGTGGCCGAGAACCTCCCATTTGAATTTCTGCAGGAGTGCCGTATGAGGTCGTGCATTGTCGTGGAGCGACCACGGCGGCTATGACGTTCACTGTCACTCGGCGGTCCTGGGTAATGAGTGCATCAACCAGCTGGACGTTGTCATCGGTAATGCAGGGGGGTGCCCCAGACCGGGCATCATCGGCTAACGACACCCGTCCTTTCCTGAAGCGCTTGTGCCACGCCTTGACCCTTGCAAGGGACATTCAGTGCTCGCCGTACACTTGTGACATTGGTGATGAATGTTCCCCCTACTCCTTCCGCTGTCAGAAACCGAACAACACCTCTTTGCTCTTCGGTTGACGCCTCCATGTCACTGTTTGCAATGCGACTGGCAGCATTGGGCGATTGATGCATGCTGCTGCTCGCGTTGTATCGTCACGTTACGTGCACGCGTAGCTTCTAGTGACGGGCTGTGACCTTCCACGCTCTGGTCGGAATCACACCTCGTTACACACGCCACGATTAGCCGATGTAGTCACCGGTTTGCGCATTCCAGCCTCCGGCTCGTTACTTTTTGAACGCACCTTATATTTCGCCAGACGGGAAGTGGTGGCATCCTCCGCGGCTGGTACGGAACGGAAACATTAGAAAAAGTCGCACTTTCTGGGCGCGGTGTTGCGTATTTGCCTCGTTATAAGTTTAACGTCACACAGATTTTTAACGGTTGTTTCCGGCCATAAGTGTCTGGTTACAAGTTGCTTGAGATGAGGGTCGCAACCTCTGTTTCCGTTTGTCGACGTAATTTTGTGACACCTGTATATAATGTGATTTGTTGATGTGTAACATCTTTCCACTCGGTAGCTGGACATTTTTGTGGGAGTGATTTTGGAAAAGGGATGGAAGTGGATGGGACGAAAATGGATGGGACGGAAGTTCAAAGGACGGAAACAATGAGCGTGCGTGATGGCGGAGATCGGTACAACGACGTACTGTAGGCCATGTGGCTATGGGGAATGTATATCGCATACAGTTTAGTTCAAGATTTGGAGACCCCATTTAAGATATTCCTACAATAAATCATCTTCAAGTTGTCGTTCTTTGGTGTGAAAATATTCATTTTATCACATTTGCTGAAAACAATTACGATTTATTAAATCTTCATACTTTTGCTTTATTCTTATTTAATGTAAGCACTCGATGTACTGTCGGCCATGTGGCTATGAGGAATCTATATCGCAACAACAAACACTCCAAACAACGTAGGAATTCAGTATATTAACGCCGACTACTAAGAATAATTGAAACTTCGTTGGTATAAACATATCACTGGGAGAAACACATTTAATATACCTTCCGCACACCAAATTTTTAATCGCGCCTATACTTGGCAGTGCGCTGACCGGCAAAACGAGGCCATTTTTAATAACATCGCTGGCATGGGTTCACTAACAGGCCGGTATAGAGAGCAGCTCGCATCAAGTAGGCAGTGGATTGCTTCCGCCACGGCAAATAACAATTATGATTCATTACGGTCAGGATTTGGCACTGGAGTTAAACAAGTAGTTATTTCAATGACCAACAGAGTTCACTGTCAACAAGGGTTTTGCGCTCCCGGGACGCACATAGTAGGATAACATGTCGCAAGTTACACATCATATGTGACTACAGTAAGGCTCGTATATTTTTTAAAGTAAATCAATCTCCTTTGTTAAAATAGTCTATATTTATAATTAAAATAATTAATTGGGGTCATGTAGAATTATATGTGCTAATAGGGTGTCGTCATAAGAAAAGTTTGGAAAGCTCAGCCTTAAGTGAACGTCCCCTTGTTCAATGTATTACGCAAATCAGCGCATGGAAAATATATTTCTGAAATCGCGAGACACTACACAGGAATTTTTTTTTACCGCTTCTCCTCCTTGCTCGCTTTCCCCCACGGACTCTGCGAGGAATCATTCCTCTACCGTCGCAAGGACGTCATTTGGCCCCGTGTAGTTGTGTCTGGGAGTTGAACACAATTTGTCAGCAGATACAACTGGGGACGATGACAGGCGACCGCTAACATGGGTCTAATTAATTTATATTTGAATTGCAGCCAATGGCCATAGCAGGGTAATTTTTATTGAACGCCCGTAGGTTCCCCATCAAAGTCAATTTCAAGTAGTTCCAGCTTGCCACGGTGGTTGAGTGGTTAGCGCGTCGGTCTACCAACCCCCAGATTACAGGTTTGCTCCTGGCCGAGGTAAGTGATTTTTGAAAGGCAGCAAAAATACGACACGCATGTCATACGATGTTGGCATGTCAAAGAACCCATTGGAATTCAGTAGGCCGTGTTCATAATGGCAAAATTAATCTCGGGAGTTTCCGCCAACACAAAGTTCCTCATTTCTCTACTAGAAAGCGCTATAGTGTTCAAGGAGCTTAGATATCTAACCTCCTTGACTTTCATAGTGATTCAAGGAACAACGAAATTCGACATGCAAGTTACCCTCTGGGTGTCAAATTACAAAGCTTGCACCCGGCACCCGAGGTCATACGATATTATTATTATTATTACCAAATAACCTACAAATTTAGCTACACACTACCAATTGTAGTGGTAGGTTCTTTTACAAGCCATAAATCTATGACATGGACCCGGCGGCTTTACTTCCCCTCCGAAGGAAGGCATACTGAGGGACTTTTAAAGCTCTTAAAAAAATCCGACGACTTTGGCCTGCCACCAACTACGACGCCATGAGCACGTGGTAGTTCAGATTGATAATGCTACTTTTCAGTCTGGCCGACAGAATTATGTTGGCAATATATTCACAATTACTGGGACAAGCGAAAAAAATAACCTGAAAAACTTCCATGTGATTAAAACATGTATATATTTGTTATGGACTACAGGTTATAAATGGAGTCTTTCCTTATGAACGTTGACAACCCTAGGTGTCAAGAAAGTGCAAACTTACAGTAGACGAACTATATCAAGTGACTTAGGTGTCTATTGTGTTGGTCCTGTACAGAAACAAATGACTAGCGGCTTATTCGACAATAATTAGAATAATAATAATAATAATAATAATAATAATAATAATAATTATTATTATTATTCACCTATTTAACGACAGTAGTAATCCAGCAATCTAGTTAAGTCTTAGAGAAATCTACTGGTTTTCAAAAAAGTTTGAGATTTTACCTGTATCTTGCAATTAAGTCTCTCGGCCATCACAAAAGAATCTAAAAAATGTAAGGAACGGAAAACAGAATCACTTACGTCATTTCTCCTTTCAAAAAAGCGCCTAAGTTCTGTGATGGTGTTTGTTGCTTGGGCTGCACTCGGAACAGTTTTTCCGGGAACTCCCTCCACGAGTTCATCGCCAGATGCGTCGTCACCATCTTGTTTTTCGAAGTCACGTAGGCATGCCAATGATACAACGTCGTTTTTCGGGAATTCCTGACTCAACTCTTTGGCTTCCGATCGGTTTTTTACACGTATAAACTTCGAATTATCCAAAATATAATTCGAATTAACCACGATTTTTTAGTATTGATTGTATATAAAATGCTAGGGACCAAGAGAAAAATTCGAATTAAAGAAGATTTCGAATTATAGAAGTTCGAATTAGCCATGTTGCACTGTAATAATAATAATAATAATAATAATAATAATAATAATAATAATAATAATAATAATAATAATAATAATAATAATAATAATGTTATGTCCCTTTGAACTATTGCGGCTTTTAGAGACGCCGGGATGCCAGAATTTTGCCGCAGGTCGGGCTGGCGCTAACAATGGACCTTTTCCCATTCAAAGAAGAACTTGCCTGGCTCGCGAGTTTTGTGACTAGCCCAAGTACAGAAACCGTATAGAACTCACTTTTACTAACTCTTATTTTGAAATTCGTGAATTTTGAGACTCGTGAGTTTTGAGACGACACGGCTTCAAGTATAATTCGGGAGGCCAAGATTCAAGTATAATTCAGGTGGCTTAGCTTCGAGTATAATTCAGGTGGCTAATCTTCGAGTATAATTCAAGTGGCCAAGCTTCGAGTATAATTCAGGTGGCTAAACTTCGTGTATAATTCAGGAGACCAAGCTTCGTGTATAATTCAGGTGGTCAAGCTTCGAGTATAATTCAGGTGACCAAGCTTCGAGTATAATCCAGGTGACTAAGCTTCGAGTATAATTCAGGTGGTCAAGCCTCGTGTATAATTCAGGTGGCTAAGCTTCGTGTATAATTCAGGTGACTAAGCTTCGAGTAAAATTCAGGAGGCTAAGCTTCGAGTGAAATTCAGGCGGCTAAGCTTCGATTATAATTCAGGTGGCCGAGCTTCGAGTATAATTCAGGTGGCCAAGCTTCGAGTATAATTCAGGTGACTAAGCTTCGAGTATAATACATGAGGCTAAGCTTCGAGTATAATTCAGGTGACCAAGCTTCGAGTATAATTCAGGAGGCTAAGCTTCGAGTATAATTCAGGTGGCCATGCATCGAGTATAATTCAGGTGACCAAGCTTCGAGTATAATTCAGGTGACTAAGCTTCGAGTATAATTCAGGTGACCAAGCTTCAAGTATAATTCTGGTGGCTAAGCCTCGAGTATAATTCAGATGACTAAGCTTCGAGTATAATTCAGGTGGCTAAGTGTCGAGTATAATTCAGTTGGCTAAGCGTCGAGTATAATTCAGGTGACTAAGCTTCGAGTATAATTCAGGTGACTAAGCTTCGAGTATAATTCAGGTGACTATGCTTCGAGTATAATTCAGGTGGTCAAACTTCGAGTATAATTCTGGTGACCAAGCTTCAAGTATAATTCAAGAGGCCTTGCATGACCGTTATCTGTTGATAGTAAGAACTACTTATTGAGTTATGTAGGGCAGGTGCTCAACACACCACTTCTGTAGATAAGGACAATGCTCGTGAAAGTTCGACCATAAGGAGACTTCCTCAGTGTCTACCGAGTCTTCTCTCTTTGGTGTTTGTGAGCTGAGTTCAGCTCATAGGAAATTTTAACCGTAAGCTTTCATGTGTCACTATTTGATTTTTATTTTACCAGCGATGTAGTGGTATACTCTACCTGGCTTACCTTAACACTAGCTGTAAGTACCCGTCGTTGGCGGAATTATTTTATATAAATGACAGTATTTGACAGAATCTCTTAAGGGACACTGTTGGAGGAGTTGTCAAATTTCTGTAATTGCAATTGCAATTATCATTTTGAACACAGCATCCTCATTATCTATAACCTATACATCATACTTCTCTTGTTAATTAATTTACGGGCTTTGTGACACCGTAGCAATTTATGCCCGTGTACTTAGGTGTATATATACAGTATATATTAAGAATTCTGATCGGTTAACCGAATACCTTTAATCGGTTAATCGGTAGATTAATGGAATTTTAGTCGGTTTCACACTGTATTAGATAAGAAAACAAATTGAATAATATATTTTCAAATGTTCAAAACAGTATATACATTCACATACTTAGGATTGACAATGCAAACAACAGATAGAGCCTTCAGAGTTCACATCAAGTCTCGTGCAACGGTGGCAACTAAAGCCATATATGACATTAAGAGGAGTTCCAATGGCCTATCTTCTTAATGTTAATTTATAACAACTTCATGTTCCTCTTTCACAGAAACTACTGGGTAGATTTAGATGAAATTTTATTTCCATACTTAGTGATCATTTCTTAGTACTTTAGGGGGGCGTGGTGGCTCAGCGGTCTAGCTGTATGCCTCTCACCAAGGCGGTCCGGGTACGATTCCCGGTCAATGCATGTGAGATTTTCGAAGTGAAATGCCATGTCCTGTGGTTCGGATTCCACGTAAAATGGAGGTCCCGTGGCTCATGATCTCTAGATTAATGGTCACGTTAAACTACACGCTTCTTAGTACTTTAACACGGGCGTTTGATGTTTCTACTCTTGTGACCATAATATTTTTTTAAAATTTAATCTCGAATTTTTGGTTTAAAAATATTCAAAATATATCATTTTGTTCGAAATGTATTTTAGCTAAAAAAAACCGTGTTAAAATCTCATTTACAAGCCAAGCTAAAGATGGTAAAAATTTGAGACTTGTGTGATAAGTGACAACTGAGAAAAATGAACATTTATGTGCAAAACAACAAGTTCTGAGAAAATGCCTTTGTATGTTCTAATTTTCAGTGTTTTCTAAGGTGCACTGCATTATTTAAATAAATATTACACATGTTTTGCAAATAACAAATATCAAGTATTATAGGCCTACATCATTTTAAACGTCAGAGTACCAGCTTTCACATCATATAAAAATCTGAAAATTGATTTTTTTTTCCATTTTTATTAATTGGAACTCCCATTAAATAACTCACGAAGCTCTCTTTTGGTACCGCTATCAGATTATTTGACGCAAAAATAGCGCCCATCGCCACATACGGGATAGAAATCATCTGGGAGAAACTGACCCTGGTGGACCTGAGGACGGTCGAGGCAGTGAAGTCGCGCTTCCTAAAAGTAACCCTGGGATTATAAAAATGTGCAAAATCTAGACTAGTGTACGAACTTGCCAAGGAGAACTTCTTCATTGAGGACCTACGGACGAAGAGAGGACTACTATCTACGGATGCCTGGAAAAGACTAATGTATGAGAGAGTGAAGAAGTCGGATGAAATCTGGCTCAAATTTTTCATAACGGAAGCCATGACGAATAGGGTATGGACTGACACCAATCAAGGCCTACGACACTTCGTTAACTCGATGGCGGTACATGGGTACCACCATAAACTGTGCGTCACCGAGTACTTTCATGACATAGACATTAGACGTATCCTGTATCTGCAAATTATGTGGTAAACAATGTAGTCGGTACCAGGTAATCACATGTAGGAACCGGGGACCGTCCATTGTGATATTTTTTGAAAGAGGAAGGTGAAAACACTAATGGATATTAATTTATTAACCCTATGCACAATTTGTGCGCTGTATTTTCAATAAATGTTCAAAATTCCATTTGCTATGAGGAAGATATAATTTTAAATATAATTCTATTGGTGGCGTGCAAGTAAAATAATAAATTCAAAAGCATTTAAGTACAAGTTTCTCGGGCTTGTAGGCCGTGGTCCAGACAGGATATCTCCCGACGTTTCACCGGAAACTGCGTCCGGCATTATCAAGGATTCCGCTCCTTTCCTTGGTCAGCAGTGGAAAGCCTAAGCTGTTATATCAAAAGCATTTAAGTTAATATTATTTAAAATATATTTCAACATTGATTATTTAATGACACAAGAGTTTGAAGTTAAAGTTCACAGTTATTTACAGTCTCACTTCTTTGCTCCAGGACTTCGGACATGTCAGTAAGTTGACATGCTCAGAAAACCAAGGGCTGCCCCTCTCTTAGTAGAAATATTTCCAGCGTCACTGAACACTCTCTCACACGGAACTGAAGTAGCTGGAATGCAAAGCAATTTTTTCGATTTGCGTGCGAAATGTGGAAGTTTGACTGATTGTACGTATTTTTCACCATTTTGCAGGGTCTATCTTCTGGTTCCACCAACGACTTGTAAACTTCAGTAATAAGACATTAATAGCCTGTCCGGTATTTCCTTTCCTATTGTTTGTAAAAGTGGTGGGCAAATCCCTTAGTTTAGAAGAAAGCAATTAAGCAGATATTGACTGGCTGCGTGGCTCAGCGGTAACGTTCTCGCTTGCTGTGCCCTAGGTTGCAGGTTCGTATCCTGGTGCAGTCAGCTGGCATTTGAGGGTGCGCAAATGCGAGGGAGCCGTGTCAGTAGATTTACTGGCACGTTAAAGATCCCCTTCGGGGCAAAATTCCGGCACTCTGGCGTCTCTAAAAGCCATTAAGGAGATACTATTGCTTTTATCTTTCTGAAGCCGGAATTTTGCCCCGAAGGGGATCTTTAACGTGCCAGTAAATCTACTGACACGGCTCCCTCGCATTTGCGCACCCTCAAATGCCAGCTGACTGTGCCAGGATTCGAACCTGCAACCTAGGGCACAGCAAGCGAGAACGTTACCGCTGAGCCACGCAGCCAGTCAATATCTCCTTAATTGCTTTCTTCTAAACTAAGGGATTTGCCCACCTCTTTTACAAACAATAGGAAAGAAAATACCGGACAGGCTATTATTGTTTTATTACTGAAGTTTACAAGTCGTTGGTGGAACTATAAGATATACCCTGCACAATTATGAGCGTCAGCTAATTTCAATGACCTGTCAATCTTACAATGGCTGATGCTAGCACGCCAGTGGCAAATAGTAGTACAAAACTCAGGTTTTGTGCTACGCAAAACAATTAAGGGGACCGGGACGTGTGAATCGATAGAAAAATGTAGCTTCCGATGTTTAGTTATGTATCTCGTAAACTACAATAGATATCTCCTTGAATGTTCTTTTGGTGTATTCAGAGTACATTCGTCATTATTTGGGTAGAATTTGAAGCTTCTATGTCGAATATTTTGTGTCAGAGAGAGCATTACAAAAACAATCTTAAATATATACAGTATATTGTTAAAAAAGTGACAGTCTGAAAGACTAGACTTTGTACCATTTTAAATGCTACAAATGCTGAAAAATGCTAGAAAGGCAGGAGGCTTCTCGCTTCTCTCGAAGCCAAAGACTCTTGACATGTTAGAAAATTATCTGCATAATACTTATCTTGCTTATCTTGTTTCAAATTAATCACGAAGGGCAAGTGCAAACCAAGGGCAAAGCAAGGTCCAGCGCGGGGGATGCGCACACTCACCAGAGCGCGCAGGGACTTGCCCCTTCCATTCAGTCTAAAAACACTTATAGTGGGCGATGTATTGAAGATAGAGATATGCTCTCGCGGACTTTTTTGTAGAACTTTTCATGCTGACCAATTCTTACGCTCATAGTATATTGATATTTTTAACGGTTTGCCCAGCGTAAGCTTAAGAATCGCACGGACGCCAAGTATGTTTTCAACTTTTTCACTGAAATCGTTACTGCTTGGCTACCTTTGATCATACATAAATTATTTTCTACAGAATCATTCCTCGAGATATCCTTTACAGAATGGTGAAAACCGCATCAAAATCCATCCAGTGGTTCTCGAGATTACCCGTGACATCCAAGAGTCGGGGATTTTTGTCTTATACTAACGAAGTAGAGATTGTCGGGGTACACATGCACCAAGCGGTACTATTACGTCACAAACCTCAGTGCATCTGTCCGTCCATCACCGTAACGTAACGCCAGACCCCAGCGTAACGACGAAGTCGACAAGATCATTTAAAATGATAAAAATCCCTTAACTCATGTCCCTTTTTCTGAGCAAATACTCAAACCAGATCCAACAAACTTTGCATGCATAATATTCAAACAAATGTTTGAGCTACTGAAGTGAAAGTATTGTCCTATTGTTTACAGGAGTTGAGTTTTTCTTACATCCTATTTGGAAACTGAAATTTACTGTTAAATTGTCAATGCTTTTCAAGCAGGGCTCCATGAGCTAATCAAGATACCTGAATAAATTTACTTCCACTAGTAGATCTATATAGAGACTACCAGGTTTCAAATATATTGATCATGTACTTTTTATGAAAATGGTACATGAAGTTTCAAAAAATATGACTTACGGAAAACACCAAAAGAATGTTTTGCTAGTAGGTACAGTATAGCCTTAAAATATTATGTTTAAACCTAATTTTATTGCAACAATAGTACATTATGCAACGAGCCTAGAATGGCTATAATTAAGACACGAGTATTTTTTTATAAAACGAGCGTATGCGAGTTTTATAATTTCCATACGAGTGTCTTAATTACCATTATAGGCGAGTTGCATACGACTGTTTATGTTCGACGATAATTATAACTTTATTATATGTTTTAACATAAATATTCATAAATATCTGTTGAGAGTCAGCTACTGGAATTTTGTGATCGCAGAGCGAGCGTTGGGTGTTATATCTCTGCCTTTCAATAGCTTTGAACGACCGACGCATGCGCTCTGTGTGTTTGCAATGCCATATGCAAACCATATGTTTACATCTGCCGTCCCTCAGTAATATTGTCACTGGTGTCAGTTGAAGACAATGCGCTGTGTAGAAATTAGTGTTGGTGATTTTAAGGTACAGTGCTATTTCTTGTCTCATATTCGCCAGTTTATTTACGCGAACATATGGACGGTGGGTATTCCATGTCGGTAATTTATTATAGTTCGATGTTGTGTTTATGTCCGACATGTTGGATTTTGAGCGCATGCGCGAAGTTATCGTTACCTAATTGGTCAATGAACGAGCTCTGATTGGCTGGAGAAACTGTATCATAATGGAAAACAGTGTTATAATGACCATCATTATGATACAGTTATCTGACACATAATAGTGAGGTTCGAACATAAATATCATTATAGCACAATAATTGATACACCGAATTCTTCAGAAAAGATGGGAGTTTTTTTTAAGCTAAAATAAAATTGACTTTTTTTAAGCCTATCACAAATCCCGGTTCCCTTAATTTTCCTACACCACTCTACTATTTTAATAGGTTCGAATAATCGACTTAAGCACATTGATCGATAAATCGTATTTTTAGATTGATCGATTAATCGATTAAATCGACAGTTCTAATATACAGGGTCATTATCTATGTGCACCCCGATAAACACGCCAAGCTAAGCCGGCTGTGACTGGCCCAGATAGCGGGCGCGCGTACACGGTTTAGCTGGTGGTAGGCGCGCTCCGCTGACACATATGGTTAGTTCACACGTGTTTTGTCATTCATATGGACGTGTATCCGCAAAGCTTAGACGTTAGTGTTGCACGTTTAGTGAGTATTATGATTATTGTGATTGTTGGTCATGCCTAGACACCAATTCACATTGCACGAATGTGTGTATATCCATAATTCGTATATGAAAAGCAGAAAGTCTTGTTCTGAAACAAGACGGAAATTTCGCATCAAGTTTCCAGGAAGACCTGAGCCTAATGCCAGTACAATTAGGAGGCTCGCTAAACGATTCAAGGAAACAGACTCCGTAAATAATAAAACAGTTGACTGACATTCTTTCATCAGAATATTTCAGGTGTGTGTTACAAGAGACGGAGGACATTTTCAGCATCGCCTATGAGCACTGTAAGTACATATTATTTAATATGCTTGGTAAAAGTGTGCAAGTGCACTCCTACCACCGGCTGAACCGTGAACGTGCTCCCGCGATCTGCGCCAGTCACAGCCGGCTTAGCTTGCCGTGTTTATCGGGGCGCATATTGATAATGACCCTGTATATATAAGGTGCGTTCAAAAAGTAACGAGCCGGAGGCATAATTACAGAAACCAGTACCTGTATGTTAGAAGTATTGGCCCTGGCTGTTGAGGCACTTGTCCCACTGTGACACGAGGCGGTGAATGGCTGTCTCATAAAATTCCCTGTGCCGCGATGTGAACCAGTTCCGCACGTACTGCTGGACGTCGGCGTCCGAGGTGAATCGTTGGCCCCGCAGAGCCCTTTTCAGGGAACCAAACATGGCGTAATCACAGGGATAGAGGTCTGGACTGTATGGAGGGTGGCCGAGAACCTCCCATTTGAATTTCTGCAGGAGTGCCGCGACTGTGTTGGCCGTATGAGGTCGTGCATTGTCGCGGAGCGACCACGTCGGCTATGGCATTCACTCTCACTCGGCGGTCCTGGGTAATGAGTGCATCAACCAGCTGGACGTTGTCATCGGTAATGCAGGGGGGGTGCCCCAGACCGGGCATCATCAGCTACCGACTACCGTCCTTCCTTGAAGCGCTTGTGCCACGCCTTGACCCTTGCATGGGACATGCAGTGTTCGCCGTACACTTGTGACATTCGGCGATGAATGTCCGATTCCCCTACTCCTTCCGCTGTCAGAAACCAAACAAAACCTCTTTGCTCTTCGGTTGACGCTTCCATGTCACTGTTTGCAATGCGACTGGCAGCACTGGACTATTGATGCATGCTGCTGCTCGCTTTGTATCGTCACTTGACGTGCACGCGTGCCCTCTAGGGACGGGCTTGACCTTCCACGCTCTGCTCGGAGGCTGCGACAACGCAGTCATGTAGCCCCGTGTACTTTGGGTGTGTGTAGAATATGTCTGATAACCGGTTTTAACTGTGATGACTGTATTAGTGTGTGTTAGCTGTTTTTAATTCAAGTAAGGACTGTAGACGATGTATTTCAAGTAGTTCCTACTTTCGCCACCAAATGCTACATCTTTTCCTTCCATCGGTCCTTTTCTTCCTGTTCCTACTCTTCTTCCTTCGTTCCTTTTCTTCCTGTTCCCACTTTCCTTCCTTCGCTCCTTTTCTTCATGTTCCTACTTTCCTTCCATCGCTCCTTTCCTTCCTGTTCCCACTTTCCTTCCTTCGCTCCTTTTCTTCAAGTTCCTACTTTCCTTCCATCTCTCCCTTTCTTCATGTTCCTAATTTCCTTCCATCGCTTCTTTTCTTCCTGTTCCCACTTTTCTTCCTTCGCTCCTTTTCTTCATGTTCCTACTTTCCTTCCATCGCTCCTTTTCTTCCTGTTCCCACTTTCCTTCCTTTGCTCCTTTTCTTCATGTTCCTACTTTCCTTCCATCGCTCCTTTTCTTCATGTTCCTACTTTCCTTCCATCGCTCCCTTTCTTCATGTTCCTACTTTCCTTCCATCGCTTCTTTTCTTCCTGTTCCTACTTTCCTTCCATCGCTCCTTTTCTTCATGTTCCTACTTTCCTTCCATCGCTCCTTTTCTTCATGTTCATACTTTCCTTCCATCGCTTCTTTTCTTCCTGTTCCTACTTTCCTTCCATCGCTCCTTTTCTTCATGTTCCTACTTTCCTTCCATCGCTCCCTTTCTTCATGTTCCTACTTTCCTTCCATCGCTCCCTTTCTTCATGTTCCTACTTTCCTTCCATCGCTCCTTTTCTTCCTGTTCCCACTTTCCTTCCTTCGCTCCTTTCCTTCCAGTTCCTACTTTCCTTCCATCGCTCCTTTTCTTCCTGTTCCTACTTTCCTTCCATCGCTCCTTTTCTTCATGTTCCTACTTTCCTTCCATCGCTCCCTTTCTTCATGTTCCTACCTTCCTTCCATCGCTCCCTTTCTTCATGTTCCTACTTTCCTTCCATCGCTCCTTTTCTTCCTGTTCCCACTTTCCTTCCATCGCTTCTTTTCTTCCTGTTCCTACTTTCCTTCCATCGCTCCTTTTCTTCATGTTCCTACTTTCCTTCCATCGCTTCCTTTCTTCATGTTCCTACTTTCCTTCCATCGCTCCTTTTCTTCCTGTTCCCACTTTCCTTCCATCGCTCCTTTTCTTCCTGTTCCCACTTTCCTTCCTTCGCTCCTTTCCTTCCAGTTCCTACTTTCCTTCCTTCGCTCCTTTTCTTCCAGTTCCTACTTTCCTTCCATCGCTCATTTCCTTCCTGTAAATTCCTTCCTTCGCTCCTTTTCTTCATGTTCCCTCTTTTCTTCCATCGCTCATTTCCTTCCTGTAAATTCCTTCCTTCGCTCCTTTTCTTCGTGTTCCATCTTTCCTTCCATCGCTCATTTCCTGTGAATTCCTTCCTTCGCTCCTTTTCTTCGTGTTCCTTCTTTCCTTCCATCGCTCATTTCCTGTAAATTCCTTCCTTCGCTCCTTTCCTTCTTTACCTATCCTGTATTTTCCATTGTCCGTAGGTCACTTCTGCTTTTGACAAGTACAGTCAATGAAAAGAGGAACAAAGCTTGACCATTCGATTGTCAGTTCCTCGATCAATGAGTCGAGTCGGCCACCGAAAGAGTAATCTTTTAGCAAGCTCACTCAACTTTATGACCCAATTTGTTGGTCCAGGGCCAAGTGTTACGTCTCAAACTTTGGATCGGATTCTTAAGTCAACACTCCTATTACAAAGCAACAACAACAACAACAACAACAACAACAACAACAACAACAACAACAACAACAACAACAACAACCTATCCTACTACTGCTACAAGTCTTGTTGGTTCCGTGATTGTCAAATACTATAGAAGATCACTATTCAATCAGAAGGCGTACTCCGGGGAATTATTATTAATATTATTAGTAATAATTAATAATAATAATCATCATCATCACCATCATTTATTGCGTTAAACGGGCCTTTGAGGCCTACAGCAGAAGAACAATAGGAAAAGATAAATATTACAAATATTACAAAAACCAAAAAATATTACAAAGGAAAAAAATAAATATTACAAACACAAACAAAAAAGAATCCAATAAAAGGAAAGTCAGTCAATCACAAAGGGAGGTATTTGCTGCAGATGGCACTCCATCTTTTCCGGTCTCTAGCATCATCCTCCACAGCTGTTGGTTCCACTTCTTGAAGGATCGTCGTCACTCGATCCTTCCATCGTGTTCTTGGGCGTCCTCTCGGGCGTTTTCCCGTGGGTTGAGATTGGAGGACTCTCTTAGGAAGGGATCCGTCCGCTCGTAAGATGTGTCCAAACCATTGTAGTCACCTCTGTCCCAATATTCGTCTCATGTGTGGCTTTCCAAACCTCTGGTACGGGTCTTCTTTCTTTCTTTCTTCTCTGCCATTTACCTTCCATGTTATTGTAGAGAAAATAATAATTAATAATATTAATACTAATATTACGTATGTATGTTGCAGACATGTTGTGCTTGGTGACGCTGCTACTGTTGGCGATAGGCCCTCTGTCAGCTGGACCAATCAATGAGGAAGACCAAGAGCCTCCTGTTACATGTGGCTACGAGGTTGGTATAACTGCTCAGAACTCTGTCAGCAACAGTGTCAATCATAGAATGAATATACTGTATAATACCACAGGGGCTCAAAAATAGGTGACTGGCGACCAGGAAACACCAGTTTTCTCTTTTTCTGTTTTATAATATGTATCTTCTCCTTGTTCTCCTCAACCTGGCGGTTGGTGGGTAGCATGAATGTCTTCGTCCAAAGGTCTTCTATCCTGAGCCCGCTGTTTGATCAGGTGGTACGGACATCTTCCTCCGATGTCATCAAAGAACTCTGCTCTTGGTCGTCCTCTTCCTGCCTTGCCTTCCATTTTCCCTTCAAGCAGTGTGATGCACCATGGTGAATGCCGTAGTAGGTGGCCTATCCAATTATCTCTTCTTCTTTTGATTGTTTCTGACAGATTGATGGTTTCTTCTGCTCTTCTTAGAACCTCTTCATTAGTTAGCCTTAGAGTCCAAGGTATCCGTAGCATTCGTCGACAGCACAACATTTCAAATGAACATAATGATTTCTTGTCGGCCTTCAATAGTGTCCAGGTTTCGCAACCATAAGTCGCAATGCTCCAAATGTAGCTTTTAATGAAGTGCTTTCTGACTTGTAGGGATATGGCTTTGGATGTCAGGAGACTACTCTTCTTGTTGAAAGCTTCTTTAGCCGGGCTATTCGAGAGCGAATAAGCAGTAAAGAGGGATGAAATGATTTCAAAAATGTAAACGAACCTACCACTATAATTGGTAATGTGTAGCCAAATGTGTAGGTTATATTTGGTTAGAAACGCTCTATGAAGTTCCAACGTTTGCCGCGAGGTGTCAGTGACAGTGGCATTTGATAGCCAAAGTTGGAACTATTTGAAATTGAACTTGTTGGGAGCCCTCGGACGTTCAATTAAAATACCCTGCTATGGCCATTGGCTGCGATTCATATTGCCACGTGTCTAGACCAACATAAAGCATAAAGCAGCCCTCTGCGATAAAGTGAGGAAAATATTTATTTCAAAGCGAAGACGTGTTTGTCAAGGCTGTGCAAGAAGAAGGGAAGTAACGCTTGAAGTCGGCTGTGGTTTTTGAGATTCCTTGAGAAAAGAAAAGGGTAAAAGTAAAAAGATGTAAGATTGCCAAGAAACTGATCGTTCAGTAAATATTAGAATTAGGAAGACAGATGATGATGATGATAATTGTTGTTTTAAGGGGCCTTACATCTAGGTTATCGGCCCCTAATGGTTTGGGTGATAGTGAAAGATGAGATGGGAATCAAAACTATAACTAATACTAACTACAAACTTACAGGCTAGAATAAGAAATGGTAAACAATTAAAGGATAAGGCAAATAAAGGACAGGATTAAAAGATTGGTTGGTTCCTTAGTTTAGGGGCTGCGACAACGCGGTCATGTAGCCCCGTGTACTTTGGGTGTGTGTAGAATCTGTCTGATAACCGGTGTTAAATGTGATGGCTGTATTAGTGTGTGTATTTTTTTAAAATTCAAGTAAGAACTGCAACTTTGAATTTTTCAAATAGTTCCTACTTTTGCCGCCAAACGCCACCGTCAACGACTACTAGGCCAAGTTCAGAACTTAGCTACCAGACGCCACCGCAGTCGGCTCTTGGCAACGAACGTAGAAACCTAAGAGCGTTGTTTACATTCCTAACCTATACAATTTTTGCTTCACACAGGTGTAATTAGTGGAAGGTTCTTTAACATGCCATAAATCTATGACATGGGCCCGCCGGCTTTACTTCCCTTCCGAAAGAAGGCATACTGAGGGATTTTTAACGCTCTTAAAAAGTCCGACGACTTCGGCCGGGTTTGAACCCGCGATCTTGGGCATAGAAGCTCAGCATGCTACCGACTACGCCACCGAAGCCGCTGGGAAGAAAAGAGATGCCCTCAACTCTCGAAGAATGAGGATTGAGGAACTTGGAAAGAAGGAGAGCCACGAAAGGCAGATAGGAAAGGGAAAGAGGATAGGGCCCACCCCAAAGTCAGAGGCAACAGGGGACAGAACGGACCCATCTCAGGAATCCCTCAAGGTCACCAACTCCCAATCTCACCATCCGTGAGGCCCTGAGGGTGTAGCACTATCCAGGGTGCACCACAAGAGGTGGGACTACATAAGGCAGGAGATAACATGGAAAGAAAAAGAAGGCTGACCCCTCGCAGAATTAGGGTACCAGGAAAGTTGAGACAAGGGCCAATTAAGGCGGGAAAGTGAAATACTCCCTAGGCCTCGGATACCCTAATACCGTCGGGGTTGGAAGAGAACAAGAGTTGACCAAGATAGGTCGACAGGAAAGAAGACGGAGAGGTGCTCGGCACAAGTAAGTGGAATCAATGCCGGACTCAGCTGGGGTCCCGTAGTCGCCAACCCACGTCCCACTAGATGTGAGCCCCTGGGGGAAATAGGAAGAGAGTGTCTAATTAATTAATGAAGAGATTTGGAACCATTGTCTTTTAAGTGTTGCCTATACAAATTGACTTTGAAATTGAAATTGTCCCATTTAATTGTGAATATTAACTAATACATGTAATTTTTTCCAAGAGTGTATTTATATATTTATATCTTGTACCCCACCCATTTATTGGGCACAATCATGTTGACCGACTGAAGAACTACAAACAGTCAATTAATTTATAACTAGTGGGCCCGTGCGAGCTTTCGCAAAGTGAATGTAGGTTTATGGTGTAGTAGGGAAGATGTGGGGGAACGAAGTTTTGAATATTGAAGAAATGTATTTATTGTTGTTAAACGGTATACGTACACAAGAAGAACACAAAGAATTATGTAGAACAGTGTTTTGTACTTGTCACAGCACCTCTTTGTAGACAATATTCGATGTTACAACGAATTCATCGGTTATTGTTTGCTCGGGAGTTTCTTCTACAGCAATTTTTACATTTGCAAGGGATTGAACCCTAGAGAAAGTCTTGGCGAGACCACACCGGAGCCATCTGCTGAGAGATTCCTCAGCTAGCAGTACGCCGCGCAACTGCCAGATGGCTGCCGCCGCCACGTTGCCCTGCGCTCTAGCGGCAGGCTCGCCAGGTTACGGTGCTACCATTGCAAATGTACATTTTTTAAGGTATTTATTTAATTGTGAGGCATTTAAAGAGGAAGTGAGTGCGATTCGGGCACACATGGGGTTTTGCGGAACTTGTAGGTACCCCATATGTGTAGGTTGGTGTTAACAGGACATTATTTTTGGTACAAAACCGGAATGGGACCTTAGCAGAATAATATAGGGAGGATTTGACCCACGGACAGTAACAATCTCTCTCTCTATATACGAATACGTATAATACGCTAAGGTGTATGTTTCACAAAACTCTTTTCTTCTTCTTCTTCCTCTTCATTTCCCGTTTCCAGTTCCCTGGGTCGGGTTGCGAATCAAGGACCTCCACAGTTGTCTATCCCTCCACCATTAATTTCCTTCTTTCAATACTTCTTTTTTTTTACTCCTCTTTTCTCTATGCTTTCCTTCACCGTATCTATCCACCTCTTTCTGGGCCTTCCTCGTGGTCTTCTTCCTGGTATTTTCTCCATAAATATTCTTTTTGGTACTCTATATTCTTCCATTCCCATCATATGTCCGTACCACTTCAGCTTACTGGTTTCTATCTTGTCTTGCAGTTTTGGGAACACAGTTCTCTCCCTAATGTCCACATTTCTGATTTTATCCCTCCGTGTCTTCCCAATTATTCCTCTAAGGAACTTCATCTCGGCTGCTTGGATTCGGCTTTCATCGCGGTTTGTTGTGGACCAAGTTCCTGCTGCATATGTCAAAATTGGTGTGTAATACATTGAGAATAGAACTTTCTTGCATTTCTCTGGGACTTCCTGGTTCCATACTAAACCTCTCACACGCTGGTAAAACTCATTAGCTTGTTGGATTCTCTTTCCAATTTCTTCATTTATTGTACCGTCTTCTGTGAGTATGCTCCCCAAATACTTAAAGCTTTTTACCATTTCCAAGGGATTTCCATTGACTTCAATATTCTGTCTTCCTTCTCTCTTGTTTCTTGTCATCACTACTGTCTTACTCTTCTCCACACGTAATTTCATTCCACATTTCTCTATCTTTTGATTCCATACAGTCACTGAACAAAACTCTAGCTCCTAAACCAGAGGGAGTTAGAAGGTGTGGTTTGTACCAAAATCTTCCAAATCGTCTCAATAGTACAGGAAAAATATTGCATTTCTTGAAAAGTAAACGGAAATAAATTTATTTGTTTATAAAGTGCTTTTAAACAAATAAACAAGACGATAGCCCCTGGCAGAACTGTGTCGAGTACAGCCGCATAGCACTAGTGACAAGCGGGTAGTCTGTACACATCGGGCGCACACAACCAGCAGCAGTGATGAATTGCACTCTGATTTCATAAATATCGATAATTTGTTTAAAAAGTGCGTTTAAAAAAATACACGTATTTATTGAAGCCCGCATAACAGTAAAGCCAGGCGGGTGATTTATACACATGTGAGAGTGCTCGCTCCCTCGAGGAAACCAATGCTACGAGCATCGAGGCCACAATAATCAAACATCAACTTCGATGGACTGTTAATGTTGTCCGTATGCCCGACTCTCATCTCCCTAAAGCTGGATTTTCCTAGCTCCGCATTTTGTGCAGAGCGGACTGCGAATTGCGCAGTCCGCAGTGCACAGCCTACTCAACAACACGGAATCAGACGGCATCGTTTTCCTAAGCCCTCCGCGGTGCGCAGTGAACTTTGCGCAACTGGACGACTCCTTTGAGAGCAGTGCGGACCGCGCTATGCAACAGACGAGTATTTGGGCAGTTTTCTCTTGTGTACTGTACACCATTGTCATCTTTAAAAAAAATTCTAAAATAAATTAATATTGAGTCTGTACTGTAGATTTCTTTGCTACAAAATTCAAAAAGAACTAATTGAGTGTGTACAGTAGTTCTAAGTTAAGTTCAGTAACTTTGTCAAAGAAACTACATTTTTAACCCATTTTAAATTTTTTTACATTTTACTATCGATTTGTATTAAATAAAGAAATATTTTCTAGAACGATTCGCTAGATGAACTGTTAATTTAATTAGACAAATTTAGTTAATTGATTAGACGTAGGCCTAATAAATTAGAATGTTTAAAATTTCGGTCTCTTTCCTCTTCCAATAACATCAATAAAGCTATTTTTTTCTTGCTCAGAGGACGAGAGCTCATATTCTCAAACAAATGAAAACTTGAAATAGACGCAGGAAAACACTACCGCGCAGCGCATTGGGAAGTCCGCAGTGCGCAGTGCGCTCCGAGCAAGATGCTAGGAAAACACTCCTTAAGCAAATCTTGTATGCTCAGCTTACGAATGGACACCGTACGAAGAGAGGACAGCGCAAAAGGTACAAAGATGCCCTGAAGTCTAACATGCAGAAATGTATGATCAACACCGAAAACCGGGAGACCACGGCTTCTAACCGACTAGCATGGGGTCGGCTTGTTCACGGAGGTTCACAACGCTTCGAACACGTATTGTATGTTGAATACATGTGACAGGCAAGGGAAGAACGATAGGCCGCGCAAAGGAACAACAGCGAGTTGTGTTGTTGTTTGAGTCTTCAGTATTTTGACTGGTTTGATGTAGCTCTCCATGCCTCCCTGTCCTGAGCTAATCGTTTCATTTCTAAATAGGTACCACACCCTACGTCCGAGGCAATCTGTTTAACATATTCTAACCTTGGTCTACCCCTACAGTTCTTGTCCTCGACCCCTCCTTCCATAACGAAGCTTGCTATTCCTGGGTGTCTTAGTATGTGTCCTACCGACCTATCTCTTCTCTTCATTAGCAGTCGCCAGAAACATCTCTCCTCTCCCACTAGTCTTAATACCTCTTCGTTTGTAACCCTATCTACCCATGTTGTCCTGTAACACCACATTTCAAACACTTCAATTCTCCTCTTTTCTTCGTCCATCACTGGTTATTTTGCTTCCTAAGTAACAGAAGTCTCCAACTTCCTTTGGTTTTCCACCTGCCAATTTGATGTCCACAGCGAGTTGTGGGAGAAATATATGTTTGTGAGCATTGTGGAAGAGTTTGTGGTTTCAGAATTGGTCTACACAGTCATCAGAGAACCCACAGACATTGAGGTCTTTTAGTCCCAAATAACACATCATACTCGTTAGCGAGTGATAGCCTATCATCAACACCACTATGGTGGAAATTGACTAGCATTTTGAAGGTTACCGGCCTTGCTTACCCGTTACGATGCATATCGATAGTCTAGCCGGGACAGGAGGAGGACTTGGTAATACCAACCGTAGCAGCACCGCGTGGTTAGTCTCCAACGTAGTGTCACTTAGAGCGTAATACAGGGTGTCTCAAAAATGTACTAACACTTTGAATGAAAATAAAATTATCATTTATGAACATAGAGACAAGTTTAAGAGCTTCAATTATAGAAGAGACATCTAATTAAAGACTCACGTTCGCAAATGTTCAAATTGATCACCGTCAGTGTCCAGGAGTTCGACAAACCGCCACCAACGCACCGGACCATTGCTCGCATCAGAGATAAATTTGAAGCAGATGGAACCGTTCACAACGTCAACAAGAAACGTTCTGGACGACCACGGACATCCACCAGTCCTAGAAAAGAAGAATAGGTGCAGGAAGCCCTGACTCGATCCCCACTGAAATCACTACGACAAACGGCTCGAGAGACGCACATCTCAAAAGATAGCGTCCATCGCATCATGAAGCGTCTGCGCTGGAAATCCTACATTCCAACACGAAATTGGAAATTAACAGACAATGTCACGAAATTCCAAATGAACTTTGTCGTAACGTTTGCGAATCCATTGCGTCGCGTTATCAGCTTTGTCTGGACACTGACGGTCATCAATTTGAGCATTTGCGAACATGTGTCTTTAATTACATGTCTCCTCTATATTTGAAGCCTTTAAACTTGTCTCTATGTTCATAAACAATCATTTTATAGTCATTCAAAGTGTTAGTACATATTTTTGAGACACCCTGTATTATAGTCTTAACTTAAGATAATTATTATAGCTGGGCTAAATTGAGATATTAGACTCAGTCTAATATACATTATTCAGTCGCACATCATTATTACGAACACATTACAACACAATCGAATTCCACTCCAAAAGCGGCTTCGGTGGCTGAACTGCTGTGCCCAAGATCGCGGGTTCAAACCCGACCGAAGTCTTCGGATTTTTTAAGAGCGTTGAAATCCTTCAGTTGCCTTCCTTCGGAGGGGAAGTAAAACTGGCGGGTCCATGTCATACATTTATGACATGTATAAGAACCTTCCACTAACTACAATTGAGTGAAGTTAAATTTGTACGTTAGATTTGATTAACGCTCTATAAGTTCCAACGTTTGCCGCCAGGAGCCAATTGTGGTGTGATAATTGTCGTTGACGGTAGCATTTGGTAGCAAAAGTAGGAACTACTTGAAAATTGTTCGTCTGCAGTCTTTACCTGAATTACAGGTAACACACACTAATACAGCCATCACAATTAACACTGGTTATCAGACCGATTCTACACACCCAAAGTACACGGGGTACTAGTAGTGTGGAGTAATTCGAATACATATGGTTCGTAACTGCGCCGAGTTTCAGCCACCCGCCAACTATCGTGGTAGTTGTCGGTAAACAACGTATGGGGATTCGTTTGGAAAACTGGTCTCGCGAAGAAATCCCCTCAGTTATTTGATTTATGTGGGCGAAACATGCAATCGAGAGCAGGACTTCTCACCGAGGCTGTGATCTTCCTTCATGACAACACATGCTTTCCACGGTGCGTGAGTGGTTATCATCTCGGATTACTAACCCCAACCTTGCAGATTCGCTCCTGGCCGTGCTAAGTGATTTTTGAAAGGCGGCAAAAATGACGACACGCATGTCATACTATGTTGGCATGTTAAAGAATCCATTTGAATTTAGTAGACCATGTTCATAACGGCAAAATTAATTTCGGGATTTTCCGCCAACATAAAGATCTTCATTTCTCTACTAGAAAGCGCTATAAAGTCAAGGAGCTTAGATATCTAACCTCCTTGACTTTTATAGTGATTCAAGGAACAACGTAATTCGACATGCAAGCTGCCCTCTGGGCGTCAAATAAAAAAGCTTGCACCCGGCAGCCGAGGCCATACGATATTATTGTTATTCTTCTTCTTCTTATTTCTTTGATTCGGCCAACTAGGGACCACGTCAGTTCAACTGTCTCTTCTTCCGAGCTCTAACTACCGCCCAGTGTTCCCGCATTCGTCTCCGGTGTTGTTCTTTTCTCTCTTGAGAGCAAGCCTTCCCTGTTTTCAGCTTCGGCTTTTCCTGGAAACCTTTGTGCGTACGTAGTTTTTCCTGAAGTGGAACACGCTCCTGGATATCTTTAGGGAAAATTTCCATTTCCCGTAGATCTTTCTCAACTTCCGTAAACCAAGCCCCTTTGGTTTTCTTATCTTGAAAGTACGTCAATATGCGTTTTGATATCCTGCCTGGGCTCATTCGTGTCACGTGGCTATAAAAGGTAATCCTTCTTTTTCGAATCGTGTCACTGATCTTCTCCACGTGCTTGTACAATTTGTGGTTGTGACGCCTTCTGTACTCGCTGTTTTCTTTGATGGGACCCAGGATTTTCCTCAAAATCTTCCTTTCTTTAGCCTCTAGTTTTTCCATTAGACCTTTCTTGTTCATTATTAGAGTCTCAGTCGCATACAGAGCCTCTGGTCGAATGACAGTGCAGTAATGTCTAATTTTGGCGTTTAAGGATATCGATCTCTTATTGTAGATGTCTTTAGTCAGGTTGTATGCCATTTCCATTTTATTAATGCGTGACATGAAGGCTTCCTTCACTGATGGGTTTGGCTCTATCCATTCACCGAGGTATTTAAACTTTTATGCCTTCTGAACTTTTCCTAGTCCGACCTCAGTTCCCTGGGTGCTGATTTTATGTTTGTCATGAATTGTGTCTTCTCAAAGGAGATTTGAAGCCCAGCCTTCAGTGCTTGATTTTTCAGCTGGTTAAGTTCTTCTTCTGCCATATCAATGGAATTTGAAAAGATCACTAGATCATCTGCAAAGGCTAGACAGTCGATTGTAAGATTCATATACTTGTACCCTAGCCTTACGCTATTTTCTACCCTTGAATTTTTCATTTCCTTCCGCCATTCTCGGATGACCTTTTCCATAACACAATTGAAGAGAAGCGGTGATAGTCCGTCTCCTCGCCTCACTCCTGTCCTGATTTCAAAGGCATCAGCCATCTCTCCTCTGAACTTCACTTTGGAGGTGGTGTTGGTCAGGGTTTGCTGGATAATTCATTGTGTCTTGTTATCTAAGCCAAACTCTTCAAGGATTTGCAATAGGGTAGTTCGATCAATTGAGTCGTACGCTTTCCTAAAATAAACAAAGGCCATCACGAATTCCCTGTTCCTGAGTTTCAGATATGAAAGGATGGACTTCAGATTCATAACCTGCTCAGCACATGATCGTCCCTTTCTGAAACCCCCTTGGTATTCCCCCAGTTGTGGATCGATTTGTTGTTCCGCCCTATTCTGTAGAGCTTTTGAGAGGATCTTGTAAGTTATTGATAGAAGAGAGATGCCACGGTAATAGGGATGTAGCGGGAGAAAGTTCGCGCCAGATAGCGCTCGTGTAGTACTGGGTAAGCGCATGGCGATCGTTTTATGTTTCTCCCAGTCAGCTGTGAGGAATGATAAATTGTGACCGAGTTTTCTAAGCTAAAGTAAATTATATCGTCTCTAATTATACTCCAAGACTAAATTATTTAATTCTATAGGTATATCTCCTAATATATTATGGACGATTTTCAGCGTTTAAGCGTTAAACAGCTGTAAAATGAGCTACGGACTAGAGGCACTAAAACTAGCGGGAGGAAGGAAGAATAGCCTTCAGCGGTAATAACAAAATTCTAACACTCTTTATTATTCAAATAATGAATATGAGTCAGCATGCTTTCTCCTAAAGATTACAATTACTAGAGTATTGTAGGCCTATATTGATAAATATATCTCCATAAGACTTAAATCATAAATAGAGATTTAAATATTCATTTGCTCCCCCTGCTTACAGACTTCGATTCATGTTTTTTTTAGGTTGAAAGCTTACATGAAACTGTCGTGTTTTAAGGTAAACATAATCAAAGAAAGTTGATACCGGTAATGTCTACCTCGAAAATGCATCGCAACGTTTGGTTCTTATGTAATTTTGTCAATTTCTCAATAAGAAGCGTTCCCTTACCCCTGGGAAAGGACTTCGGGGTACAATTTTTTTAAAGTTTGAGAATCCCTGCTTTAGGGCCATGAACTGTTTCCATTCATCTGACTATGTCTCAAGAATGTAGAAGTCAGTTGCTACCACATTCTCCGTCGGGCAGATGGAAGTTGACGATTAATTCTGATTCAAGAAACCAACCATAATACGTTTGTGACTGTTAATGTTGCGACATTTATTCTTGAAGTATTTGACCGAGTATTGATGTCTTTGAAAATGGGAGACCGAAACGTTTCTTTCATTTCTTCGTGTATATTGCGATTTCTTCCCGTACTTCAATGGAGATGATTTCTGTAGATTCCGATATTGTAGGCTTATCGTGCAGGCGCGGATCTAGAGTTTGGTTTTGGGGGGGGGGGGTCAGCGAATCGATCTAGAGTTTGGCCTTGCGGGGGGGGGGGGGGGGGGGGGCGGGGGAGTCAGAGAATCGAAATTGTTAATGAAAATGGTATCACTAAAAACGCAATCACAAAATAACCAAACGTACAAAACCAGACCAATTTTTTTGCAAGCTACATGGATAGAAATTTGATGCGTTTAGCACACCAAAAATATTCGTACAAATTGCAACGGCGTGTTTTGCGACTTTTACATCGAGTTTCGAGAAAAGTATCAAGGTACGTTACAGTTTCGGCAAGTCGAGTTGGTACCGACAAAGGGAGAAAGTCACAGCTTAAATTGCCAACCAAGCTTGCGGTTTGGAAGTCGGCACAAATTTTTGGTGCGAAAAAAGCCCCAGTTTCCTATCCGTGCATTGCTGCACATTCATCGTGACATCACTATAGACTTCGATTCGGTAAACACAAGGTTTGCTAAACAAAATAGACGAGTTGATTTTGTTGTATAACTAATAGTTTTTATACAAGAGGTTTGAAGTTGTAAATATGTACATTATTTTATTTATCGTATGGCTTTTAGTGCCGGGAGTGTCCGAGGACATGTTCGGCTCGCCTGAGTCTGTAGCTGCTTCCAGCGGACACCCTAAAGGGAGAGCTACAAGTTCCGTTCAATTTCAAGTAGTTCCAACTTTCGCCACCAGATATCAATGATACCTAGTGGTGAACGCTGGAACTTTGATAGAGCGTTCTGACGAAATCTAACCTAACAAATTTTGCTTTACACAAGTTTAGTCTGTGAAAGGATCTTTAACATGCCATAAATCTATGACATGGGACCGCCGGCGTTACTTCCCCTCCGAAGGAAGGCATACTGAAGGATTTTTAACGCTCTTAAAACATCCGACGACTTGGGCATAGCAGTTCAGCATGCTACCGACTACACCACCGAAGCAATATGTACAGTTGTAACAGAACATAATAATTCCAATAAAGATAATTCAGTATTGAATAAAATGAAAAAAAAAACTGTTTTTCAGTTAAAATTCGTTAAGTTTTTATTTGTCTGGTAATTGTGTTTTCGTTTTTTGAGTTTGCAAAAAAATTTGGTCTCCGTTGGGGGGGGGTCATGACCCCCGTGACCCCCCCCCCCTTGAATCCGCGCCTGTTATCGTGATAATCCGGCAATTTTCTTGTGTATGGCCTCTTCCTAAATAATTATTTTTGTTGTGTTTGTGGTCCACGGAAAAACCGATGGAACAGCGCCCGGTTTTAATCTTGCTCTCTCACCTTCAAATACAAACGCATAAATTCAGTGGTTGTTATCGAAATGTCTTATCAGTTTATAGGTGCAAAATAGGAATTATTTCCCTTTGTAAGTCACACTTATCCAGCACAGTTTTCGTGAAGTCATCGGGTTGTAAATTATGGAAACACACATTAATATATTCGGTCGTATTTTTCTCACCGAAATTTTTCCTTCTAATAGCATGTGACCATTTCTTCCTCATTTCTTTATTTTGTGGAAATTGGTGAAACGAAAACGGGCTTCCCTGTTTTTTGCAAAGAGGAACACTGCAATAGCTCGGCATAGTTACGAAAATAACAATTTAAACAACTTAAATTCGTACATATTAGCGGCATGAGAACACAGGAGACAAATGAAGAGCGCCTTGCGCTTACCCAGTACAACATCAGTGCGCTCTATCGGTGCTAGTTCTATACATCCCTATTGTTCTCATCGGTTTTCTCCCCTTTTTTTTATTATGTAGTGGATGAATTACGGCAGAGGTCCATCCACTTGGGAGTTTATCGCTCTCCCAGTTCTCTTGAATAATTGCAAAAAGCTTGTCGACTGCTTCCCTCACCCCCCCCCCCCCCGCATGTTTCCACAGTTCAGCAATTATCAAATCTTCACCGGGTGCCTTGTTGTCCTTCAGCTCTTAGATGATCTTCGTGATTTCAGCCTTCGTAGGGGAGGGGGACGAATCAGGGTGGATGTTTGGATTTATTTCATAAACGAAAGGGGTCACTGGAGCCTCACAGTTGAGTTGTATTTGTTCAGACTGTGCTTGAACGTTTTATAGAAGTTACGTGTGTTATTTTTCTGGAAGTCTTGATCAATCTGTACCAACTGCTCCTTATTAAACATACGTTTCACGCCACGGATGGTTTTTGATGCAGATTTTCTCGCGTTTTGGAAGTTGACCCTGTTCTTTCCATTTTTGTGGCAATTCCATTTCTGCCACGCAACCTGTCTTAGCTGAACTGCTGTGTCACATTTATGATCCCACCAAGGATGCTTTCTTGATTTTGTGAGTGGGACAGTCTCCTTTGCTGTTCTGACTATAGCCTCTTGTAATTGTTCCCAATTCTCTGGATTTAAAGGTTCCAACTTGTGGGTGAATTCTTGGTTGCTCCTTAGCTTGTCTCTGTCAAACTTATCAGTTTTTCTTGGAGTATTCTTCTTGTTATTTCTTGGAATTAGTCAAACTTTGATCTGCGATAGGTAGTGATCCGAGTCTAAGTTGCCAGTTCTCAGAACCTTTACGTTCTGGATCTCTCGTTGCGCTTTCCGTGCAATGGCGACATGATCAATTTGGAATTCACCAAGGTTGGAGTTTGGAGAAATCCAGGTCTTCTGTTTTCTGGGTAGGTGTTTGAACGCCGTTGACTTTAGAACCAGATTGAATGCCCTGCATAACTCCACAAGCCTCTCTCCATTACGATTAGTTCTCATGTGAGCTGGGTAGTTTCCAATAATATTCTGATATTTTCGTTCTTTGCCAAACTGGACATTGAAATCCCCTAGCAGATTGATGGTATGTTTGTCAGGTACCTTTGTGAGGATATATTCTAGCTCCTCCCAGAATGCGTCTGTTCCTTCCGGGTCCTTCTTTTTCGCCTGATTGATTGGCGCATGTACGTTCACCATTGTGTAAACTCTATTTGTACACCGAAAAGAAAGAGTAGAGACTCGGCTGTTAGGGGATGTGAAGTCCACAATCGAACCCAAAATCTTCCTGTTGACAATAAATCCTGTGCCTAAGTGTGGGATGGTTTTTACTACACGTTTACCGGTCTTGCCTTTGAAGATTCTATAACCTTGTGACTCGAAGCACTGTTCATCCGTGAATCTTGTTTCCTGAATTACAGCGATCAATATCTGATATCGGGACAAGACATCAGTAACCTGTTTGAGTTTTCCGGTCTTAAGAAGTGAGTTTGCGTTGAAAGTAGCAAAAAAATTGCGATGTTTGTGTCTGATCTTTCCTGGAGTCTCCGACACCTCCACGCATGTCTGCGCAGGCTTCCCAGAATCCGAAGGCCTGCATGCTTCACTCAAGGTGAAGGTGGATTGGTTACCACCTGGGGTAGTAGCTTCTGCTGAATATTTCTCCATGCTTTGAACAGTTGAAAAATTGTAGATTGGGGTCAGTGATATTTCGCACTGATCAAAATACTACCAAGGTTGTGAGCCTTGGAGGGCCTCATGATGTATTCCGGCTAAGATCTGGCATTTGCTCCTACTCGAAAAAGGTATGGTTTTTCAGCCAATACTCGGGTGGCTGATTGCAGTGGTCACCCACTGGGCGATGGGTGACCTCATACAGCCCAGAAGACCACCAAGCCGTTGAAGCGGTTTCGCTGGACGTCATTGACTAGCCTCCCTACAGCCCAGACCTCGCTCCAAGCGACTTTCACTTGTTTCCTCACTTAAAGGAGCACCTAGGAGGTCGACGATTCGCTTTAGACGAGGAGATGAAACACTTCGGGACAACGTGGCTCAACACACAAGGACAGGTTCTTTACCACAAGGGAATATTCACACTTATCCCACGAAGCGACAAGTGCCTAATCCAATATGGAGACTATGTTGAAAAATAACCTAATCTATGTACTATCAGTTGGCTGTATTGTTTGCCTGTGAACAAGTCTGAATGCAGGCTTTGTAGCCTTAGTTTTTGATCACCCATCGTATTATGTTGGCAGATCTGTTATCTACACCTTGTGTTATAACTAGGGCTTAAATTTGTAGGTTATAAACTCCTGGAAAATATTTTTTATGCATTTAAATAGAATGTATAATGACAGGCTAACAAATCAAGTACATTTTTGAAACTTAAAGTTCAACCAGCGTGGTTTACACAGACATTAAAGGATCTTAAGGAAGCCGACATTAACATCACGGATACATATAATAGAAATTTATTTCGGGACAAAATTCAAAAAGTGTTATTCAGGGAGGAACAAGAAAGACAATGAAAGCAGCCACGGAACATTCAACAGCTCCGAAAGCAGAGATCAGAGAGGATGAATCGAGTGTGGGCAGAGAGAAAAAAAAAAAGACATGTGGCAAGATTTGAAGTATTGATATTACGTGCTCTGTAATAGTGCTATTCGATTAAATAAATAATAAATAAAAATACCTGAAATATGTGACTAAAAAGTAAAAATATTTAATTATAATTTAGTTTAGGAAGCTGTGAGCAAGAGAATGAAGGAATACTGGCACCAAAGAAAACAGAAATCATGAGTTATTTACGTGGTGAATATAAACAATATGCAGTACTCACGAACGCAATTTATGCTGTCTCACTAACTGCTGAAGCATTACAATACACAACGAGATACATCTTGAGGTTGTCCATCACAAATGACCGACGATTATCGCGAAACACTTCTTCTGAAGGCGCGAAACTGTGGCAATATGTTTCTTGACCTTGAGGTGTTGTGTAACATGAGATCGCTGTTCAGCCTTGATTGCTTTCCCACATGGTTGGCAGAACAGAACGCCCTCATCAAAAGTAAAATTATCTTTAAATTCTGCAACAGACGAAAACTTGTAGTTGTTTTTACTTTAGGCATCGTAGAACTGCCTTACACTTCACAGTGCCAGAAATGAACTGCATGTGAGTGACACTGGTCCCAGGTAGTAGAGGGCAGGGGGAGGTTTAGCACGTGGTGCAATATGGCTATGGTCAAGGAAATCCCCTGCTTCCACAGTGAGTGGCATGGGGCGACAAGTTAAGAATAACACAGTTGCAAGCTGACATACGCTCTGCTCACAGGTTCTTCCCCGTTGAAGTAACACAGAACAAAAATGCAATAAACTGAAAGATCTAGCATATTGATTTTAAAGAATGTAAATATTAGACTATGTCTTTTCATGTGCCAATAAGTGAAAAGCAGGAATTTATGTATTTATATTGAACCCTTGCAAAGAAGCATATGAGACTCAGTTTCGGGGGGTGTAACGGTTCATATTCGTAAGTTGCTGTCAGGGCGCTTCATTAACTTGCAGGGTAACATATAACAAAATAACATGCAGGAAAGAGTGAAGCCAGGGTTAAAACAACTGAATTTAATAACAAATCACCATATTTACACATAAACAATTAACAACAAAAACTCCCAACTGACTCCCATTTAATAAAAATGCCAAAAACTAGGCGATATCTCTGGAGAGATTAATTACCTGGACCAAGTGTCCCTAAGATAAAATACAAAAGTGACCATATAAGTGCGTATGCCGTTCTACATGCATCACGATGTGTACTTTGAATGCGTGATTCGTTATCATCCAGAATGATCCTTCAGACAACGAATCCACATTTCTTAGAGCTAGACTGACACGGGGGAACACAACAACAATACATAAAATTAAACCGACACTTCCTAAATCTACTATAAACAAACACAAAATTTCCGTGTGAAATTGGAATCAAATTGCCATAGCAACATTTACTGCCTAAAAACTTAGACTTCTCACACAAATCAACACAAGTACATTAACACGTGACCAATAGAAAAAAATACACAAAATGACCGCTGTCAAAATTTACAAGTACTCTACCACTACACCACACGGGTGTGACACACAAAATTACATGAATCGAGTCATAAACAAAGCAATAGGCACACAGCCAACATTTACGTTAATAATACAATATTTTTACCCATACAACGTACAACAAGCCGTTACACACATGGTGAACTCCCCAATTAATTATGGCTTAAAAAGCCGTTCCCCAAGAATAGCTACCAGCTCACCTCCTGTTGCAATCATTACGAAATGCTGGCCTCCCTTATATCCAAGTCGACTTCCTTAAGTGCTGCCTGGGCCGTAGTAATAATAATAATAAATATGAATACTTATTTATCGAAGATCAATAAGGGTTCAATATTAAAATATGCTTAAAATATGTATTTACATAACAAATATGTATTTACCTAAAAATCCGAGCTCTAGTTATAACACTGATATGATTGTTGTGTTATGTTGGCAGGCCTGTCCAAAGATAGAACTCGGTCTTCTCAACGTACACCTTGTCCCACACTCCCACGATGACGTGGGCTGGCTGAAGACGGTCGACCAGTATTACTACGGTAGTGAGTACTTTGCAAGCTTTAGTCTAGCTTTAAGGGAACCTACTTGTGTAAATTACCCAACTATACAACTGCTTATAAGGGCTTCATTCTTAGGTAACAATAACACCTAGAAACTTGAAATTTCCTCAGTTTTTCAATAGCTATTAACCCTCTCCGGCTTCGCCCGGTATCATTAACGGTTTACCCAGCGTAAGCTGTAAAGACGGTTTTTTTTTCGTTTTCAATGAATTACGTTCCACGAGGGCTC
Source organism: Meconema thalassinum (assembly GCA_946902985.2). Classification (NCBI taxonomy): domain Eukaryota; kingdom Metazoa; phylum Arthropoda; class Insecta; order Orthoptera; family Tettigoniidae; genus Meconema; species Meconema thalassinum. The sequence goes on from OX336395.1 coordinate 124,597,352, forward strand.
TATTTTATGTAAGGGGCCTTAAAAAAAAATAACCGAACATTTTATTTTGAAACCACATTTATTTTTAGGTTTTACATACCTTCCTCTATTTTTCTACAGAGTTGCCTTGTTTATTTAGGCACTTGTCATACCTTAAAACTAAGTTCTGAAATCCCTCTGCATAAAAGTTTGGTGCCTGCTCTGACAACCAAGAATTCACGGCTGTTTTCACTTCTTCGGGGTATGTTTGGGTTTGACCTTGACAGGAGAGGTTGAGTGTCGCCATTCCATTGACTGTTGCTTGGTTTGAGGGGTGGAATGGGATACCCATGTTTCATCTCCTGTGATGATTCGACTCAACATGTCATCCGCTACTTGCTCCGAGCGATTTCCACCTTTTTTCGCAGCTGAAACGTCATCTTGGTGGGAAGCGCTTCGCCGACTATTATGCAGAGGGATTTCAGAACTTAGTTTCAAGGTATGACAAGTGCCTAAATAAACAAGGCAACTATGTAGAAAAACAGAGGAAGGTATGTAAAACCTAAAAATAAATGTGGTTACAAAATAAAATGTTCGGTTAATTAAAAAATCGACCCTTACTTAAAAAACATCCTTCGTATATCCGTTTTCCGTCATGGCATGATGGGTTAATTATTATCATGTGCAAAGAATTCTTGTCAGACGCAATTTAAGAATGGCGTGGTGCATGAAACACAAATTCCTCTGCCTTCCAATTTAAACTTGACTGTGTATTCTGCGAAACGAAGGCTGAAACTGGACTGATAGGTTCGCTAGCTAGCTCGTAAACAGTCTCCGAAGCTAGTAATTGAACGGTAATTGTTGGAAGAAATGAGGACTTAAAGACAATTATAGTGGGCGATGTATTAAAGATAGAGATATGCTGTCGCGGACGTTTTGTAGAACTTTTCATGCTGAACAATTCTTACACTCATAGTATATAGATATTTATAACGGTTTACCCAGCGTAAGCTTAAAAGGCGCTCGGACGGTAGTATTTTCCGACTCAAATCACTGAAATCGTTTCTGCTCGGCTTCGTTTGCTCTTAAATAAATTATTTACATTATTTACATAATTTCATAAGCTCTCATGTCTCACAAAGATAGAAACCGGACGGATCAAATGTATGACGACCCAAGCGCGAATAAGGCTAATGAGTGGAAGAAAGAAAACATCCTGAAGTTTGCTACATGGAATGTACGAGGTATAGCTCACAAGGATGAACAGCTAGCTGACATTTTGGCAAAAAAGGGAATCTATTGCTATAATATCAGAAGACAAAAATAAATTACAGGGTACAAAACAGACACAAAATTACTTCTACGCTGGCGCAAGCAGGAATAATGATTATGGTACATAAACGGCTTAAATCTGCCATTGCAAACTACACTTTCTGGAATGAACGAATAATAGAAATACGTCTGATAATCTCTAAGGGTTACCTGTCTGTGATTGGAGTATATGCCCCAGTGGAAGGTGAAGAAGCCAAAAGTTAAGATTTCTACAACAAACTACAACAGATTTTGAATAAAATCAATCGGAATGATTTTCTCTTGCTGATCGGTGACTTCAATGCGAGAGTAGCACAGTCAATTGGCACATTTGGCGAACAAGCCTGTAACAACAACGGAACTAGATTAATAGACTTCTCCACCTACAATCAGCTAAAAGTAATGAATGGTTTCTTCAATCACAGATACAGCCATAAATATACGTGGGAGACACGAGACACAAGATCAATAATAGTTTATGCTATCTGTAATATCAAACTAGCAGAGATGGTCTTAGATACAAGAGATTTTCGAGGCCCAGAATTAGAAACGGATCACTACCTATTAATTTGTCCCATTAGAATAAAACCGCGAAGGTACACCAAGCAGAAGAAACCGATAAAATCAAATACAACCCCTCTATATAAAGTACACCTTCTTCAGGATCCTAGTATTAGATTGCTCTACCAACAACGACTGGCTGAATTAACCCACTCATCCCCAACTATAGAAAATGTTGAAGAGGAGTGGAAACAACTAACAAATATTTTAAAACAGGCAGACAACGAGAGCCTTGGCACCAAAACGAAATGGCACAGGAACAGGGGACTCAGAATTTGGGATGAAAACATCAAAGAAATTATTAAAGACAAACAGGAGGCATATAGGAAATGCCTGTGTACCAAGAAAGATGTAGATAAATTAGAGTACAACAGAAAGCGAGCAATTGCGAAAAGAGAAGTACGTAAATATCATAGGAGGAACTGGGATGAATTTGTATCCCATTTAGACAACGATTTAACCAGACCTCAGCACAAACGTACAGAATTTTGAACAATTTGAACAGGAAAACTAAAGACACACTTCGAATCAATACAATCCCTTGCAATACTTGGTCAAATCACTTTCAAAATTTATGGTCACAGAATGTCTCCCATATTCAGACATTCCACTCAGATAATTTACACATCGAACACATTACAATGGTAGAACTAGATGCAATCCTGAGGACACTAAAGTGCAATAAAACACCTGGAGAAGATAACTTAAATTTGGAGTTATTTAAATATTCCGGTGGGTATTTCCAAGAATGATTCCTCCAGCTCCTCAATAAAATTTGGGAAGGCGAAGAACCACCTGACAACTGGAATAGTTGTATCCGTTTTCAAGAAGGGCGGCAAAAGGGACTGTTAAAATTACAGAGGCATATGTGTATTAAATTCTGGTTATAAAATATATGCCAACATCATTAAAAATAAACTATATAAACACTATGAAAACATTCTTGGAGAGGAACAATTCGGCTTCAGGAAGGGAAGATCCTGCTGTGATGGTTATTTCACAATGAAAATCATTCTTGAATAAACACCGCGAATTTAATATAGAAACACACATTGCCTTTGTAGATTTCAGAAAAGCTTTTGACAAAGTAAACCGCAATACCTTACTTAATATATTAATATCTGATCACACCCAACAACAGATGGTGCAAAACATAAGTAACCTTTACAAACTTAATTTGATTTCTGTAAACGTTAATAATAAATTATCCGAGTGGAAATCGATAAACACAGGAGTGAGACAAGGTTGCGGTCTTTCTCCTCTCCTGTTCATAATATATATGAATGCTCTTATACGAGAATTTAGAGAAACAAGACATGGCTCCATCCGCATTAACAGAAATCTACAGCTGGACGCAATATTATTTGCAGACGACTCAGTGCTGGTTGCCACCTCAGAAGATGATTTACAGCGTTCGATATATAACATGAAACTAGTCTCAGAAAACTACTCAATGGAATTATCTCTAGAGATAACTAAGATAATGGCATTCTGTGGCACGGAACAAGTAAGAAGTAAGATCTGGTTGGATAATAACATTTTGGAAAGAGTAAACGATTTTAAATACCTTGGTTACAAACTGTCTTTCCTTGAAGAAATGGACATACCCGAGAAAATCTTTAAATTCAACATATGTTTAGGATTCATCAATAAAGTTTTTAGACCATCATTAGTTCAGAAAGACACACGAACAAGGATCTACAAAACCTTAATAATACCAGTACTTTGCTATGGTAGTGAAGCGTGGACCCTGAGGAAATGCAATGAGAGACGAATAACTACCGCCGAAATGAAATACATGCATCGAACAGCAGGAGTCACTAAGTGGGATCACAAACGAAACACAGAAGTGCTGAATGGTCTTAACAGCAGACCTATATTGGAATACATCCATGAATACCAAAGAAATTGGCTAGGACACCTCAACAGGATGGACAGAATCAGGATCCCTAAAGCAGTCGTCAACTACTGCCCCGGTGAGAAGAGATCTCTAGGTCACCCCAGGAAAAGATGGCGTGAAAATTCTAATCTTTTGTGTAGACCGTAACCGTTCTTCTAGGACTAACATATGAATGGAGGATGATGATGACATAATTTAATGTAATTGTTTTCCTGATAACAACATAATATGAATGTACTGCCAACCCAACACGCCCCGCAAGGCGAGATTTGCGCTGCTGAGTGACTTTGCATATACAGTGACATGAATGTGCTGCCAACCCAACACGCCCCGCAAGGCAAGACACGCGCTGCGGAGGAACTTTACGGACACACTGTATATAATCTATATATCACTCTCTTGTGGACACGGTTACTACCGTCATCATGCACCAAACACTATCAAACGTTTACATAAAAAATAAACAATCAAAATCTCGATAGAGTTCGTTAATATGCAAAATCGAACCAAGGGGCTGGAAAGCATTTTGATTGCACTAACAAATTGACCAAAGGGGTGGGAAAAATGGAGTTTGTAGAGAAAAAGAAAATCATATCACCATATATATTATTTCAGTAGTATAGATCCCTCCTGCGGCGCTCACAAGTGACCGATCGTGACAAATGAGCATTCAAATGAAAGAGAATAGACATTAGCAGTGACAAATTGCACTCTAATTTCATAAATATCTATAATTTCTTTAAAAATGACTTAAAAATGTATGGAGTGTGCGATTAGCAGATACTGTTGCTGTAGGAAAATGCGCTCCATAATTGCAGACCACTTCACATTTTGGCCACTGTGACGCCTGTTTCATGTCATTTTAACATTCTGAGGTCTTTCCTTTATAATTTTGCATTGTTTTCAGAAACAGTAAATCAAAGGAATGAGTACTCAAATCGTATAATTTCATAAAATATCGAATAACTGGTGAGTTTTACAGCTAAGCTGTCAATCAATGGACTCAGCTCACAAATGACATTAGGAGTGAAGAATTGCTTTCTAATTTCATAAATATCAATTTTTGTAAGAAGTGTGCGATTTGAAAATACTGTTGCTGTAGGAAGATACGCGATATCATTGCTGTTCAGTTCGCATTTTGGCCGTAGGGATATCTGTTTCATTATTAAATGTTAATTCATTTACAGGTTCGCTGTCAATCAATGAACTCAGCACACAAATGATATTAGCAGTGAAACCTATTGGAGAAAGTGTGGTTTATGAACATGCAAGATTTTTCGCACGGGTGCGCTAGTACAACATTAATTGGCAAATTTAGTTAATTCTAAATATTTATTTTCGCCGGTGAGATCTTCCTATGCCTTCCGGCGCACCGAGAGGGATTTGTCTTATACATTCAGAACCCTCCCACGTATTTGTGGGTTAAGTCCTCTCCTTGCTAAGCGCCGTGTCCCTGGTAATGGATGTTGACGCTTGTTCCAAGTTTTATTTATATATTTATCGTATGGTTAGCAACTAGGTGAATTACAATTTAATAGTACATTATGCAACGAGCCTATAATGGCAATAATTAAAACACGAGTATGTTTATAAAACGAGCGTATGCGAGTTTTATAATTTCCATACGTGTGTCTTAATTACCATTATAGGCGAGTTGCATACGACTGTTCATGTTCGACGATAATTATTATAACTATTTTATGTTCGAACATAAATATTCATAAATATCTGTCGAGATTTCGCCAGTTTCTTGTAATGAACAGAGCGCATGAGACGCAGAGAATGCCTTGTATTTGACCATGGCCTCCTCGATTACCCTACTATGACACTAGGCCAGGCAGTGAAATTTAAATTAGAAGGCCGTGGAACACAGCGCATCTAATTATCTAATTGGTCAAACAACTGTTTCTTGAGCTCTGATTGGTGGGAGAAACTATTTCATGATGGAAAATAGTATTATAATGAGCCTCATTATAGTACAGTTTTCTGACAAATAATAGTCAGGGTCGAACATAAAAAAATGTATAGCCTATATATAAATAAGTAAATCATATGTACAATATATGCCCAGAAGACCACTTCCTTAAACTTATTACAAGCATCTTGGAAAGCAACGTAATTAGCATAAGCGACGGCAACCTGGAATCAACGGACATAGTAATGGAGTCCTACAAGGGGAGCCCCTAAGTCCGATATTGTTTAACATTATCACAAATGCCATTGTGCAAAAGATCACGACGGAAGATGTCAAAATTCTACTGTACGCAGATGATATGGTGATCCTAAGCAAAAACAGGGCAATAATGCAAGAAGCGATCAACAAGTTAGCGGAATGGTCAAGAGAAAACGAACTTAACATAAATTTAAAGAATACAAAGGTAATGAAGTTCCGAAAAGGAGGACGAATCTCATCGAAGGACGTTTTCAGTTGTGGAAATCACACACAGGATATAGAAACGTTTTACAAATACCTAGGGGTAACTCTACAGGTCACAGGATTTACCTTTACAAGGCACGTCGATGATAGAACAATCACCACAATTAAGACCACAATGGAAATAAAAAGACTTAGAAGTTTATCACTGGCGACAGCAATTTCTCTGTTCAAACTGAAAATTGTCCCAGTAGCATCATACGCCATCGAAGTAATATGGCCACACCTGAACTACAAGAATGTAAAAGCCCTGGATAGAGTCAAAGCCAGATACTTAAAGAAGACGCTTGGTGTATCGAAGTACGCTCCAACCCGACTAGTATATCAGCTGGCGGGAACAACGACATTTATAGAAAACATGATGTTAACATACAGCTTGACCTCAACCGAAGCATGCGACAAGTTCTTGGAAGAACGAGTACAGAAAGCAGCCGAAATCGACCTGGCATTCTACCGAACCCCAGCCATGAAAGAGGAAGAATGGAAAAGAGCCGGTTACGAACTCCGCCACCTTTACACAAGAGGGGCAATACATGGATTCCACCATCGAATCTGTGGCAGGAAAGGTTTCCACAACGCCGATAATGAATGTGTCTGCGAACTCTGCCACCAAGCCTGCCCACAGTATCATCTTTTCGAATGTGCCCAAAGAACTTTCACATTATGGAAAGGACTGATGCAAATGACGTATTCTATAGAATAACTATGTACACATTGTGTTTAGTTCAATAAATATCCAGTTGTTGAAGCCAGTCCGGAAAAGGAGGTATAGCAGAAATAACATCTTGTGGTGATCCAGCATACTTCCTAGCGGACATTCTTGAACAATATGCTCTACGGTTTGAAGAGGAGCTCCGCAGTCACAGGCAGGAGAATCATGAAGTCCCCATTTATGTAGCATGGCGTGACCTGTTCTTAGGTGATTTAACTTTACCCACTATTTCCCAGTCAGGTTAAATCCCGGAAGTCTTACAGTAGGATCTTGAATACCTTGATGTTTCTCAGGAGCAGACTTCCAGTTTTGGCGCCATTGTTCCGTGGAATTAATGTCTGATATGTTATGCCATATTGGGTTCCTTGATCTAAGTCCAGTGGAGGGAAGATCATTAAGAACTTCATGAATTGGGAGATCCTGTGGGTGATGTTGATGTAGCTTTCTCCACTCACATACTGTTGCTTCCTGTCGTCTTAGTTCTGGAGGTGATATGTTACTTATAGTGTGTAACCAGGTAGAGTTCATCTACTGTAAGTTTGCACTTTTTGCACAGTTCTCGCGGGAACAATTAGTCCTAATGAATAGATCAATCCGCCGTGTCACGTGCATTCCAGCCAATGAGTCATCACCCACATGGCAGCCAGCAATGGCCGCTGTATTCCGTCAAGGGGTGGAATTATTTTTAGGCTCATCATTTCACAGCTCAAGGAACATACTTACTAAGGTATGGTGTAAGACGTCCTTAAGACGATAAGATCATTACTTGACCTGTTCGATTGATATTCAAATGAAACTTACGAAACATTTCACCATGTAAGTTAACCTTTAGGTCTACACAACAACTCATATTTTAGGCCTAATTCTGGCACAAATAAATATGAAAATTATTCACCAGGGCAATGTCCTGGGGGAAATCAATAGTTCTGCTGCCTTTTCTTTTACCTTCAAAAAGAGAGAAATAAAATAATATCTTGAACATGAAATTCCGTATCTGCTTTCGACTCGATAGTCAAAACAAAGATGTCCGACCAGGAGACCTCTCAGTCTACATATTTACTCAACATTTAAGATAACCACTATAAATTTATCTGAAAAGTGAACACGTGTTCAAATGAAAATAATACTTTCAGGCGACTTTGCGCAATATTATCAATTATAATAATAATAATTATTATATAATATAATTATCACGTTACCTAGCACAATAGGTGCGGAAAACCTATTAACGACTCTCAGAAGGAAGAGAGAAGAAATCCCACTGGAATTTTATGGAACGGGGGCCATGGTTGACCGGGCGTGGACATCTGCTAGCTTTGAGATGAGGCACATGTTCACACGCCTGGCAGTTCATGGTTTTCACCATTTGATTTGTACAAACAAAGCATACCATGATCCGGATGACACATGTGTATGTCAACTATGCGGACACACATGTGAACGCTACCATATTGAAAAATGCAGCAAAAGAATAAAGTCCATAAAAGACTATGCAACCCAAGGCGCAGGTGCGCAAACATAGTATATTTAAATGTATTTAATGGCTGCTTAGCTGCAATAAAAGTATTATTATTATAATTATCACGTTATTTGCACAGGCGGATGAACACGGTAAAGCGTCCATTACCAACCGCACACCCATGCCACAAGCACGTGGTAGTTCAGTTTGATAATGCAACTTTTCAGTCTGGCCGACATAATTATGTTGCCAATATATTCACAATTACTGGGACAAGCGAAAAAATAACCTGAAAAACTTACATGTGATTAAAACATGTATATATTTGTTATGGACTACAGGTTATAAATTGAGTCATTCCTTATGAAAGTTGGCAACCGTAGCTGTCAAAAAAGTGCAAATTTACAGTAGACGAACTATAGTTGGGGTGGATCCCAGTGTACCTGTTATGACCCTCATAATTTCATTCCAGGTAAGACCAGTATACAGAGAGCTGGAGTGCAATACATCCTCAACTCCGTGGTGAACGAGCTATTGAACAATCCGGAACGCAGGTAAACAATAAGCATTGTTCATTTGTTTTCTTGTTAGCTTTGTTTCGTTCTTATCTATTGTTTTCGTCAGGATATTCTATCTTGCTCCCTTTCTTGCTTTGTTTCTTTTGCAAGGGCCAGTTCTTGGCCCACTGTTATTTTGACTACAGTATATACCTTCGATATACTGTATTTAGCAACTTTCAACCAGTCAAATATCAGATCTTCAAGTGTATGTTCATTTTCATACTCCACAAATCCGTAATGTGCCGAAGAATGTTAATAGTTGGCACAGAAAAGCTGGTAAACTGGGCAGCAGACCACATTCTAAGTCTTAATGCGTCGAAGACACACCTCATTCTTCTTGGAAACTCGAGACTTTTTAAATCTGTTCATATGCCAATTATGTCTAATGTCTCAATCAGTAATATGGTTCTATCATAAATAAATAAATAAATAAATAAATAAATAAATAAATAAATAAATAAATGAATGAATAAATGAATAAATAAATAAATAAATGAATAAATAAATAAATAAATGAATAAATGAATAAATAAATGAATAAATGAAAAAATAAATAAATAAATAAATAAATAAATAAATAAATGAATAAATAAATAAATAAATAAATAAATAAATAAATAAATAAATGAATAAATAAATAAATAAATAAATAAATAAATAAATGAATACATAAATAAATGATGGACTGCAGAAAGGAAACAACAGCATCGAGAACTAATGCGAAAGTACTGGGAGGACGTTAAAGCTCGATGCAACAAGAAACAGTTGAAATGACGTGGTCCTTAGATGGCCGAATCGAAAGAAGGAGAAGAAGAAGAAGAAGAAGAAATAAATAAATACATAAATAAATGAATAAATAAATAAATAAATGAATAAATAAATAAATACATAAATACATAAATACATAAATACATGAATAAATAAATACATAAATAAATAAATAAATAAATGAATAAATGAATAAATAAATAAATAAATGAATAAATAAATAAATGAATAAATAAATAAATAAATGAATGAATAAATAAATAAATGAATAAATGAATAAATAAATGAATAAATGAAAAATAAATGAATAAATAATTAAATAAATGAATAAATGAATAAATAAATAAATAAATAAATAAATAAATAAATAAATAAATAAATAAATAAATAAATAAATAAATGAATACATAAATACATGAATGAATAAATAAATAAATAAATAAATAAATGAATACATAAATACATGAATGAATAAATAAATAAATAAATAAATGAATAAATGAATAAATAAATAAATACATAAATACATGAATACATAAACACATACATACATACATAAATAAATGAATAAATAAATAAATGAATAAAAATAAATACATAAATACATAAATACATAAATACATAAATAAATAAGTAAATAAATTAATAAATAAATAAATGAATAAATGAATAAATAAATGAATAAGTAAATAAATGAATAAATAAATGAATAAATAAATAAATAAATAAATGAATGAATAAATAAATAACTGAATAAATGAAAAATAAATGAATAAATAAATAAATAAATGAACAAATAAATAAATGAATAAATGAATAAATGAATAAATGAATAAATGAATAAATAAATAAATGAATACGTAAATAAATGAATAAATAAATGAATAAATAAATAAATACATAAATAAATGAATAAATAAATAAATAAATGAATAAATGAATAAATGAATAAATAAATAAATACATAAATACATAAATACATGAATACATAAATACATGAATACATAAATAAATACATAAATAAATAAATGAATAAAAATAAATACATAAATAAATAAGTAAATAAATTAATAAATAAATGAATAAATAAATAAATACATAAATAAGTAAATAAATAAATAATTAAAGTAATTAATTAATTGATAAATAAATACATATGTATATAAATAAATCAGTAAAAAGTAAATAAATAAATAAATAAATAAAGTAATTAATTAATTATTTAATTAATTAATTAATTAATTAATTAATTAATTAATCAATAAGTAAATAAATCAATCCTATTAATTCTATGGCTAGCAAACATTGCTGACACCTTCGAATGAAGAAACCGTTCACTCCAGAAATTAATGCAATTTCGTGACGAATGTTTTATTTTTCAGTGCTTCCTTTATGAGTGGATTTGACGCATATACCCGGTCTTTCAATTTTCCTCTCTAAATAAAGGTCACAGGGGCTTAGGTCAGGATAATGAGCTGGCCACACGTTATTCTTCAATGAGTTGTACGGTGGAAAATTGTACCAATGATAGATGTCATGCCTGTGATAAATATAGATAGCAAATTTACATTATCCATCAAGGTACTATGCAAACAGATAGACAAAGCGGACAGAATAGTTTTGTTTAGGGGCGCATTCGTCATGAAACACACGAGAATAATGCAAACACTCTGGAAATTAATCAAAATAATAGACGAACTTTGGTTCATATATAGCAGGTGGCCCTCCTGCACCGTACTTTCTACGCGTAAGTATCCTGCTAGGCTATCCCGCATGCACGGATGATGAACGGGATGCTTAATCGCTGTTTTCAAAGGAGCGCTATAATGTGCTATATGTCGGACGTAGTGAAACAAATAGCAGCCATTTTACTATACACTTATTTTTTATTTTTAACAGGATTCATTTGCAAATATAGTACGCCAAAGATTAAGAAAATAGAATAAATCATTAGATTATGCATTCCATTCTACCAAAGATTTGTTTACTATTTTAATTAAACAATGCTTGCCACGGTGGGTGAGTGGTTATCGTGTTGGACTACCAACCCTAAGTTTGCAGTTTCGCCCCTGGCCATGGTATGTGCTTTTGGAAAGACGACAAAAATCACGGCACGCATGTCATACGTTGTTGGCATGTTAAATAACCCATTTGAATTCAGTAGGACGTGTACATAATGGCAAAACTAATCCCGTTTTTTTCCGCCAACACTAACTTCCTCCTTTCTCTACTAGAAAGCGCTAGAGTGTCAACGAGCTTAGATATACAACCTCCTTGAATTTCATAGCGTTTCAAGGAACGAGCGTCAAATAACAAAGCTTGAACCCGGCACCCGAGGCCATACGATATTATTATTATTATGATTATGATTATTATTTAACAATGCGTTTTAAAACGAGGCTTCATCACGAATTGGGTGGATAGCGCAGAAGAACAGTGAAGAGCGTCTGCTTGTTATCTCTTTGTATTCTGATGTGCAAGCAGAGATACCCCTGAGAAAATCAATTATTAGACAACCCGTTCATCATTAGTGCTTGCGGGTCACTTCTAATAAGAAAGTACGGCGCAAGAGGGCCACCTGGGGTATATAGATTTCTTTGGTCAAAGATTCGTGCAGGTGGAGACGGCTTTCCTCTGGAAGTGGTGGCAGGAGCAGTCTGCAAGGAGGAGGAACCAAGTCAGACAGCTGGTGGATTCAGGACGGCTCGAGATCATTGGAGGGGCATGGAGCATGAACGATGAGGCTGCAGCTCATTACCAGTCCATTATCGACCAGTTCACATGGGGATTCAGGTTCGTATAGTCCAAGTCATTTTATCTTAACACTAAAACTCCAATATGAGTCGTCAAGTTACAAAACTCGTTTAATCCACTTGTGAATAAGAATCATTTTCATGAGAAACGTTTCTCGAGACATTGCCTCATGTATCTTTTGTGTTTGTTGTTTTCTACTTTTGGTTTTTGGTTTTTGGTTTTGTGTTTGTTTTCTGCTTTTGCATTTTTGAATTTTGCTTTATGTTTCTTGTTTTTTTCTTTTGTGTTTGAATTTTACTTTTTGCTTCGTCTTTTTTGTTTTGGTTTTGTGTTTGTTTTCTGCTTTTGCTGTTGTTGAATTTTGCTTTTTGCTTTGCGTTTCTTTTTTTGTTTTCTGCTTTTTCTTTTGTGTTTGAATTTTGCTTCTTGCTTCGTATTTTTGGTTTTGTGTTTGTTTTCTGTAAAAATAAAATAAAACAAAACAAAATAACTCAAAATAAACAAAACTAAAACAAAATAAACAAAACAAAATAAAAACAAAACAAACAAAAAACAAAAAAAATTAAACGAAATAAAGTAAAACAAAACAAAATAAAACAAAATAAAATAAAGCAAAATAAAATAAAATAGTTAAATAAATAATTTTAAGTTCGACCCTGACTATTATTATATGTCAGAAAACTGTATCATAATGATGGTCATTATAACACTATTTTTCATTATGAAACAGTTTCTCCCACAAATCACAGCTCAAGAATCAGTTGTTTGACCAATTAGATAAATCCTTATAGGCGAGTTGCATACGACTCACCTGCGCTGAGTTCCAAGGCCTTCTAATTTAAATTTCACTGCCTAGCCTAGTGTCATAGTAGGGTAATCGAGGAGGCCATGGACAAATACAAGGCATTCTCTGCGTCTCATGCGCTCTGTTCAGTACATAAAACTGGCGAAATCTCAACAGATATTTATGAATATTTATGTTCGAACATAAAATAGTTATAATAATTATCGTCAACATAAACAGTCATATGCAACTCGCCTATAATGGTAATTAAGACACTCGTATGAAAATTATAAAACGCGCTTACGCTCGTTTCATAAACATACTCGTGTCTTAATTATTGCCATTATAGGCTCGTTGTATAATGTACTATTACGACATGATCCTTATTCACGAGTGGATTAAGCGAGGTTTGCAACTGGACGACTCATATGTTGATTAAGGCCTCACGGCCCGGATTACTATTAATATTATTCATGTTTTTTGGGCTAATGCCGTGTGATAATCAAATTAAATACCAGACATTTCGAAGGAACGTTGCCTCCTCTTTCAGTTACTAAAGATCTGGGAAGATAGTTCCTTTCATTTTCTCTAGTTCTTTCCCAATTTCAAATTGTACGGTTTCCTCTATGGCTCCTTTGTTTGTCACTGGAGGAGTTTCCATCTGTTTTTCGCCGTTGCCTGTATGACGTTGGGTATCCTACACATATACAGGGAGTCCGAGAATGTTCTCCGGAGTAGCTACGTACAGCTGCGAGTGGTTGCGTCATCAGTTTAGTTGGCAGCACAGTGTCCTTGACATGGAGAAAACAAAGGAAGGAGATGCCCTCGCTGCGTTGCCTAGCACAAGCTGTTGAAGCCAAACGGCTCGCCCACTTTGGGGAGCAAGAAAATGGCTGTTCCTATGCTTAAAGCCGTAAACCACTCCAACTAGTCTTGGATTTTAGTGACATAAAACTGCAATGACAAGTCAAAAATTTTCTTGGATAGGCAGAATACACTGTGAACATCACCGTACTTGGCACAAATAAGCTGCGTTATCGTTTTAAAAGCCAATTTAAATAGCAATATGAGAGGACCTTTGCAAGGCTAGTTTCGTAAAAAAAGACGTGGCAAAATGTAATAATACGCTGAAACGCTGGTTAAATTGAATACAGGTGTGAGTTATACCAAAGAAGGAACAACTTAGGAACTAATTTCGGTATTTACACCAAGTTGAGTTTTAAGTTCTTATTGGTGTTGAGGCATTCATCAGTTTTTAGGCCTAATTTCGAGCACAGCCACTTTCACTCATTGGTCGAACACATTTTGATATTCAAGAATACGAACCTCAAAATTAATAAACAGGACATTTCGACGCATATTTGAACAAAAATACGGTATAGACTATACTTTTCAGTACCGTGCGGTATTTTGTTTGAGGAGGTAGAAACTTGGCGATTAGCCTTGAATTGATTCATTACGTAGGCCTACCGTAATTATTGACCGACAGCTGTTTGATAATTTGGGATTTTCAGAGAAATGGCTTTTTTGGTATTTACACCAAATTTACACATGCTGAGATTAGAATTGAAGAGTTCTATATATATATATAAAACTTATCACTACTGCTCCAGCATGAGTTAAGGTGAGAAAAGGCTGGAAAGATATCCTGCAAGAATAACTCAGAAAACACCATGCACAATACCTCATGCATGTCACGGAACACCGAATACAAGTTAAGGTTACGCCCACTTTGGACGCAGCGCTTGGCTTCACTCAAACGAGCTCAGGGCATCTCCTCTTATTCTTTCCTCCATAGTCCTTGATAGGGTGAAGGCCACATGTGTGGGCTGTGAGCTGTCGAAATCGTCAGTATGTATAGTTAGATTATTGGAAGAGTGCAACAGTATGTTATGAATGGCTGTGGTGAGTATAAAGTTTACTGTTTGTTTGTTATGATACAAGCGACAGCCGTAACTGGTGACGTAATCTCTCGCAGCAGCTTGTAGGCACTGCGGACAACATTCCCGGACACTTCCCCTTTCTTTCTGTTTACTTATATCCATCAAGCCAACGGCCTAGCTCCATAGATAAGCAACATTGGGCAAGGTCGGAACTTGGATGGTAACCCGGTTCTAGGCACTGCGCGCTGTTGGCCAACATAAGGAGGAGCGGAAAGGTCCTGGCCATCCTACCGCACGTAAACTCCGGCTGAGGATAGCCTCTTCGGAGGCTCGGACCTGCCTTCGGGCAGAATACCAATTAATTTTAAATATTCATCAAACTCTCTCCCCCACCCTTTCTCCTTATTTGGACATCCTCATTCTTCGAGGAGTCTCAACATTTTCCCCTGCACCCTATTTACCTTCTCCTTCCTTACTACTCTGTCCACAGGGCCGTATTTCTAACTAGGCTAAGTAGGCTGCAGCATAGAGCGGCAGTTTGGTAATTCATTCAAAGGCTAAAATGAAGTATTTCAGACGTTAATAATATTTCCCGTACGAATTTAAGAATACAAATTACTTAAAAATATGTTTTAGTCCTTAAACAGTTCTTCTTGCCTTAGAAGAGTTACGAACTATCTGCGAACTAGTATTTCTGAAGTAGGGTTAAACTTACTTTCATTACTTTGCATTGAGGCAAATACAACAAAAACACTTCCATATGAGGACATTATTAACGAGTTTGCCATTAAGAAATCTCGCAAGAAAGCTATGTAAATTTGAACATGATGATTACGTGGGTTGTGTTGTTTTAGAGAAGTTTGTATATTTTTCAACAAATAAACCAGTAATTAATTATATTTTGTGTAATTTCATTTCACCATGTAGGACAACTTAATTCAAATTGAACACAGTTCTTCAATTACGCAAAAGCTAGCCATCAGCTAAAATAAAAAAAAATATGTGTAAAATAGTGATCACTGATCTTCAAGAACAAATTAATTAATTAATTAAGTTCGAAACCCATTTCGTTTTTTAATGAATCTTAAAAGAAGTAAGTAAAAAACAAGTAGATAACTAATTTCATTATAACATTTATTATGTAAGCCATTACATTTGTAGTTTTATATAAACTAAATGAACTTTATGTTTAAAAAAGATGAAAACGCTAATGAACTCTATCCTTTTGTTGTATAAAAGAAATGTATTAAGTTTAAGCAAATATGAACTATTGAGGGGGTGGCAAATGGACTTTAGCCTATAGGTGGCATACTCTTGAATCCGGCCCTGTCGTCCGCCTTACTAATTAATATGGCGCGTTTTTCTACCAAGGTCCGTACAGTACTTTCTGGCGGCTGCTCTCTGGTGACGAACAGAGGAATTTCTCTAGTTCTTTTTGTAATCTCATTGATACACTTTCTTTGGCCACATTGTTGTAATTGCATTGAAAAGGCAAGGTTTCTTCGAAACGTCTGGTATTTATTTTATTTTATTTTTAACTAGATGAAGTACCCGTACTTCGCTACGCGTCATAAATAAATTAAAATATGAAGGTGACAGTTAAAACAGGGGATAGGCGAGGTGCTGCGCAGAGGGAGATTAAGGATGGAACATTTTGTCCAACTACACCGCTCGGCGTTGGCCGTGTTTTATAGCACAAATTTAGGTTTTACTCGCTAACGGTTGGAGATACTTTTCGGATAGAAAATGTAATTTTTAACCTCGTATATTCCATCAAAAGTTTGCTATTTCTTAGCGTTCTCTTTGTATTTGAAATGGAAATATGAAAGTTTTAAACCAAAGGGTGTAGTGAAGTCACTAAAATGGTCGCCATCTTTAAATAGTACAAAGTATTGAAATCAAAAGTAATCTATATGTTAACCAGGTAAATCAGCTACTTCCATGTAAAATTCATGTAAATCGGACCAGTGGTACTTGCGTGATTAAGTAATACATAGACGCACATAATCTAATTTTTAGCCTCGCTTCGCTCGCGTCATAGTCGTGTCATATTGTTATTCAATGAAATGCAGGTTTAACCCCATTAACACCCCTTTAGAACCTGAGTATCCAAAAATCCCTCCTTGGTAGACGTTTTCGACACACAACAAACATATCCCCAAAATATCATTCTTCTAACTTTAATCGTTTGGGTTGGTCGATGAGAGTGAACAGCCAAAAATCCTTCCTTAGGGGACGTTTTTCTTCCAGAATTTCACCCCTCCCCATAGGCCCCTTAAATTGGATTTATGAAAAAAAAAAACGGTCGAACACATATTTATTTTATTTATTTATTTATTTATTTTTAAGCTGATTGATTTCCTCCGAGTTTCAAACTCCTCGCCTATGTCGTTTAAGAGATACACGGTCCGTTAGGAATCTTTCAACCCCCACTTTACATCCCTTTCACCTCATAATATACACTACATCGAAAAACCATTAGACATGTGTCAGCTTATTTTTAATGATTAGTATATATGCCAAATATCACATCCCCAAATGAAACCACTCGTGAGATATTGTTATTCAATGAAATGCACGTTTACCCCCCTTAACACCTATTTAGAACCTGAATATTCAAAACTCTTTCCTTAGTGGACGTTTTCGACATACAACGAACATATCCCCAAAATTTCATGTTTCTAACTTTAATAATTTTGGCTGGGCTATGATGAGTGAGTGAGTCAGTCAGGACATTTCCTTTCATTTATTTTTGATAATTTCACCCCTCCCCATGAACCCCTTAAATTGGATTTATGAAACAAACGGTCGAACACCTATTTACTTATTTAAAGCTGTTTTCCCCCTGAGTTTGATGAGCGAGTAAGTGAGTCAATCAGTTAGGACACTTTCTTTCCTGTTTTTTCCCCCCCAGAATTTCACCTCTCTCCAAGGGCCCCTTAAATTGGATTTATGAAAACAACAGTCGAACACCTATTTACTTGTATTTTAAGCTGTTCTTTTTCCGCCGAATTTTAAACTTCTCGCCTATGTCCTTTAAGAGATACACGCTCCGTCAAGAATCCCTCAACCCCCAATTTTCACACCTATCACCTCATAATATACACCACATCGATAAACCCTTAGACATATGTCTGATTATTTTTAATGATTAGTTTATATACCGAATATCACATCCCCTAAGAAACAACTCATGACATATCGTTATTCAATGAAATGCACGTTTACCACCTTAACATCTCTTTAAAACCCGAATAAACAAAAATCATTCCTTAGTTGACGTTTTCGACATACAGCGAACATATTCCCAAAATTTCATTTTTCCGACTTTAATAGTTTTCGCTGGGCGTGATGAGTGAGTGAGTCAGACAGGACATTTTCATTCAATTATTTTTACCAGAATTTTACCCCTCCCCATGGGCCCCTTAAATTGGATTGATGAAAAAACGCTTGAACACCTATTAACTTATTTTTAAAGCTGTCTTTTTCCCATGAGTTTGGTGAGTGAGTGAGTTAGTCAGTTAGGACACTTTCTCTCCCCTTTCCCCCCAGAATTTCACCCCACTCCATTGGCCCCTTAAATTAATTTATGAAAAAACGGTCGAACACCGATTTACTTATCTTTTTAGCTGATGTTTTTTCGCTGCGTTTCAAATTTATCGCCTATGTCGTTTAAGAGATAGGCCTACACGCTCCGTTAGGAATCCTTCAACCCCTTTCACCTCATAATAATACACCACATCGAAAAACCCTTAGACACATGTCTGCTTATTTTTAATGATTAGTTTATATGCCGAGTATCACATCCACAAATGAAACCACTCGTGAGATATTGTCATTCAATGAAATTCAGGTTTAACCACCTTAAGACCCCTTTAGAGCCTGAATATCCAAAAATCCTCCCTTAGTGTACGGTTTTGACATACAACGAACATATCCCCAAAATGCCATGTTTCCAATTTCAATATTTTTGGCTGGGCGATGATGATTGAGTGAATGAGTCAGGACATTTTCTTTCATTTTTTTTCCTTCAGAATTTCACCCCTCCCGATGAACCCCTTCAATTTGATTGATAAAAAAACTGTCGAACAGCTATTTACTTACTTTAAAGCAGTTTTCCCCCTGAGTTTGACGAGTGAGTCAGTCAGTCAATCAGTTAGGACATTTTCTTTCCTGTATCCCCCCCCCCTACAGAATTTCACCCCTCCCCATGGGCCTCTTAAATTGGATTTATGATGAAAAAAACGGTCAAACACATATTTACTTATTTTTATGCTGATTTTTTTCCGATGAGTTTCAAACTCCTCGCCTATGTCGTTTAAGACATGCACGCTCCGTTAGGAATCTTTCAATCCCTACTGTTCACCCCTTTCGCCTCATAATATACACCACATCGAAAAACCCTCAGATACGTGTCTTACTTTTTAATGATGAGTTTATATGCCGTGTATCACATCCCCCAATGAAACCAATCGGGAGATATTGTTATTCAATGAAATGCAGGTTTAAACCCATTAAGACCCCTTTAGAACCTGAATATCCGAAAATCCTCCCTTAGTAGACTGTTTTGAAATACAATGAACATATCCCCAAACTGTCATGATTCTAACTTCTATAATTTTGGCTGGGCGATGATGAGTGGGTGAGTGAGTGAGTGAGTCAGGACATTTTCTTTCAATTTTCTTTTTTCAGAATTTCACCCCTCCCCATGAACCCCTTAAATTTGATTTATGAAAAAAAAAAACCTGTCAAACAGCTATTTACTTACTTTAAAGCAGTTTTTCCCCCTGAGTTTGATGAGTGAGTCAGTCAGTCAATCAGTTAGGACACTTTCTTTCCTGTTTCTCACCCCCCCCCCCCTTCCAGAATTTAACCCCTCCCCATGGGCCCCTTAAATTGGATTTATGATAAAACGGTCAAACACATATTTACTTATTTTTATGCTGATTTTTTCCCGCTGAGTTTCAAACTCCTCGCCTATGTCGTTTAAGAGATACACGCTCCGTTAGGAATCTTTCAATCCCCACTTTTCACCCCTTTCACCTCATAATATACACCACATCGAAAAACCCTCCGACTCGTGTCTTCTTACTTTTAATGATGAGTTTATGTGCCGAGTATCACATCCCCCATTGAAACCAATCGGGAGATATTGCTGTTCAATGAAATGCAGGTCTACCCCCTTAACACCCCTTTAGAACCAGAATATCCAAAAATCCTCTCTTAGTGGGCATCTGCTGCCCTTGGGGAAGCTGCATACCAAATTTCATTCCAATCCGTTTGATACTTACAGAGATTTCGTGATGAATGAATGAGAGAGTGAGTGGTATTTGACCAATATATAGTAGAAGATAGTGTCAAGTCTTTGTTATGCAAAACTCGGTTGACAGTGCTGTGTGAGTAGTTGAGTAACTAACGGGATTTCAAGTAAAGATCCTCATTTTCTATACCGGTAGTGCAGAGCGCAAATGGCATCCAGTCGGCCGTGTCTCGACTTGAGCTATGTTGCCATGGAAACTATCCGCCTTGCCATTCCTTCATGAGTATATTTTATGATTTGATTAGCATGTGCTGGAGTGCAAAAGGGTCGAAATCAGAAGAATGAGAAAGACTATCGAAAATTCATGTAGCCAGCGGTTCCTTCTGGGTCCTAAACTATGTGTATGCAAAATTCGGTTGAGATTGGTGTAACGGTGTAGATTTGTATACGGAACAGACCCACCCACATACCCACATACATACATACAGACTTTCACTTTTATATATAAGACTAGCTGAAGTACCCGTGCTTCGCTACGCGTCATAAATAAATTAAAATATGAAGGTGACAGTTAAAACAGGGGATAGGCGAGATGCTGCGCAGAGGGATATTAAGGATGGAACATTTTGTCCAACTACACCGCTCGGCGTTGACCGTGTTTTATAGCACAAATTTAGGTTTTTCTCGCTAACCGTTGGAGATACCTTTCGGATAGAAAATGTAATTTTAAACCTCGTATATGCCATCAAAAGTTTGCTATTTCTTAGCGTTCTCTTTTTATTTGAAATGGAAATATGAAAGTTTGAAACCAAAGGGTGTAGTGACGTCACTGAAATGGTCGCCATCTTTAAATAGTGCAAATTATTGAAATCAAAAGTAACCTATATGTTAACCAGGTAAATCAGCTACTTCCATGTAAAATTCATGTAAATCGGACCAGTGGTACTTGCGTGATTGAGTAATACACACACACCATCTCATTTTTAGCCTCGCTTCGCTCGCGTCATAGTCGTGTCATATTGTTATTGAATGAAATGCAGGTTTAACCCCGTCAACACCCCTTTAGAACCTGAATATCCAAAAATCCCTCCTTAGTAGACATTTTCGACACACAACAAACATATCCCCAAAATATCATTCTTCTAACTTTAATAGTTTGGGTTGGTCGATGAGAGTGAACAGCCAAAAATCCTTCCTTAGTGGACGTTTTTCTTCCAGAATTTCACCCCTCCCCATAGGCCCCTTAAATTGTAATTATGAGAAAACGGTCGAACACCTATTTATTTTATTTATTTATTTATTTATTTATTTTTAAGCTGATTGATTTCCTCCGAGTTTCAAACACCTCGCTTATGTCGTTTAAGAGATACACGCTCCGTTAGGAATCTTTCAAACCCCACTTTTCATCCCTTTCACCTTATAATATACACTACATCGAAAAACCATTAGACATGTGTCAGCTTATTTTAATGATTAGAATATATGCCAAGTATCACATCCCCAAATGAAACCACTCGTGAGATATTGTTATTCAATGAAATGCACATTTACCCCTTAACACCTCTTTAGAACCTGAATATACAAAACTCTTTCCTTAGTGGACGTTTTCGACATACAACGAACATATCCCCAAAATTTCATGTTTCTAACATCAATAATTTTGGCTGGGCGATGATGAGTAAGTGAGTCAGTCAGGACATTTTCTTTCAATTATTTTTGATAATTTCACCCCTCCCCATGAACCCCTTAAATTGGATTTATGAAACAAACGGTCGAACACCTATTTACTTATTTAAAGCTGTTTTCCCCCTGAGTTTGATGAGTGAGTAAGTGAGTCAATCAGTTAGGACACTTTCTTTCCTGTTTTCCCCCCCCCCCCCAGAATTTCACCCCTCTCCAAGGGCCCCTTAAATTGGATTTATGACAAAACGGTCGAACACCTCTTTACTTGTATTTAAAGCTGTTTTTTCCGTCGAATTTCAAACTTCTCGCCTATGTCGTTTCAGAAATACACGCTCCGTTAAGAATCCTTCAACACCCAATTTTCACCCCTTTCACCTCATAGTATACACCACATCGATAAACCCTTAGACATATGTCTGATTATTTTTAATGATTAGTTTATGTACCGAATAACACATCCCCAAAGAAACAACTCATGAGATATCGTTATTCAATGAAATGCACGTTTACCCCCTTAACACCTCTTTAAAACCCGAATAAACAAAAATCATTCCTTAGTTGACGTTTTCGACATACAGCGAACATATTCCCAAAATTTCATGTATCCAACTTGAATAGTTTTCGTTGGTCGTGATGAGTGAGTGAGTCAGACAGGACATTTTCTTTCAATTATTTTTACCAGAATTTCACCCCTCCCCACGGGCCTCTTAAATTGGATTGATGAAAAAACGCTTGAACACCTATTAACTTGTTTTTAAGCTGTCTTTTTTCCCTGAGTTTGATGAGTGAGTGAGTTAGTCAGTCAGTTAGGACACTTTCTCTCCTTTTTCCCCCCAGAATTTCACACCACCCCATTGGCCCCTTAAATTAATTTATGAAAAAACGGTCGAACACCGATTTACTTACTTTTTAAGCTGATTTTTTCGCTGAGTTTTAAATTTCTCGCCTATGCCGTTTAAGAGATAGGCCTACACGCTCCGTTAGGAATCCTTCAACCCCCACTTTTCACCCCTTTCACCTCATAATAATACACCACATCGAAGAACCCTTAGACACATGTCTGCTTATTTTTAATGATTAGTTTATATGCCGAGTATCACATCCACAAATGAAACCACTCGTGAGATATTGTTATTCAATGAAATGCAGGCTTAACCCCCTTAAGACCCCTTTAGAACCTGAATATCCAAAAATCCTCCCTTAGTGTACGGTTTTGACATACAACGAACATATCCCCAAACTGCCATGTTTCCAACTTCATTATTTTTGTCTGGGCGATGATGAGTGAGAGAATGAGTCAGGACATTTTCTTTAATTTTTTTTTCTTCAGAATTTCACCCCTCCCGATGAACCTCTTATATTTGATTGTTCAAAAATCTGTCGAAAAGCTATTTACTTACTTTAAAGCAGTTTTCCCCCCTAAGTTTGATGAGTGAGTCAGTCAGTCAATCAGTTAGGACACTTTCTTTTCTGCCCCCCCCCCTCCCAGATTTTCACCCCTCCCCATGGGACCCTTAAATTGGATTTATGAAAAAACTGTCAAACACATATTTACTTATTTTTATCCTGATTTTTTTTCCCGCTGAGTTTCAAATTCCTCACCTATGTCGTTTAAGAGATACACGCTCCGTTAGGAATCTTTCAATCCCCACTTTTCACCCCCTTTCACCTCATAATATACACCACATCGAAAAACCCTCAGACAGGTGTCTTCTTACTTTTTAATGATGAGTTTATATGCCGTGTATCACATCCCCCAATGAAACCAATCGGGAGATATTGTTATTCAATGAAATGCAGGTTTAACCCCCTTAAGACCCCCTTTAGAACCTGATTATCCGAAAATCCTCCCTTAGTAGACGGTTTTGACAAACAATGAATATATCCCCAAACTGCCATGTTTCTAACTGCAATAATTTTGGCTGGGCGATGATGAGTGAGTGAGTGAGTTAGTCAGGACATTTTCTTTCAATTTTCTTATTTCAGAAATTCACCCCTCCCCATGAACCCCTTAAATTTGATTTAAGAAAAAAAACTGTCAAACAGCTATTTACTTACTTACTTACTTAATTTTCCCCTGAGTTTGATGAGTGAGTGAGTCAGTCAATCAGTTAGGTCACTTTCTTTCCTATTCCCCCCCCCCCAGAATTTCACCCCTCCCCGTGGGCCCCATAAATTGGATTTATGAAAAACCGGTCAAACACATATTTACTTCATTTTTATGTTGATTTTTTTTCGCTAAGTTTCAAACTCCTCGCCTATGTCGTTTAAGAGATACACGCTCTGTTAGGAATCTTTTAATCCCCACTTTTCACCCCTTTCACCTCATAATATACACCACATCGAAAAACCCTCAGACACATGTATTCTTATTTTTAATGATTAGTTTATATGCCGAGTATCACATCCCCCAATGAAACCAATCGGGAGATATTGCTATTCAATGAAATGCAGGTCTACCCCCTTAACACCCCTTTAGAACCTGAATATGCAAAAATCCTCTCTTAGTGAGCATTTGCGTCCCTTGAGGAAGCTGCATACCAAATTTCATTCCAATCCGTTCGGTGGTTTCTGAGATTTCGTGATGAATGAATGAGTGAGTGAGTGAGTGGTATTTTACAATTATATAGTAGAAGATGGTGTCAAGTCTTTGTTATGCTAAACTCGGTTGACAGTGCTGTGTGAGTAGTTGAGTAACTAACGGGATTTCAAGTAAAGATCCTCATTTTCTATACCGGTAGTGCAGAGCGCGAATGGCATCCAGTCGGCCGTGTCTCGACTTGAGCTATGTTGCCATGGAAACTATCTGCCTTGCCATTCCTTCATGAGTATATTTTATGATTTGATTTGCCTGTGCTTGAGTGCAAAAGGGCCGAAATCAGAAGAATGAGAAAGACTATCGAAAATTCATGTAGCCAGCGGTTCGTTCTGGTTCCTAAACTATGTGCATGCAAAATTTGGTTGAGATTGGTGGAACGGTGTAGATTTGTATACGGAACAGACCCACCCACATACCCACATACATACATACAGACTTTCACTTTTATATATAAGATTTAGCTTGCCACGGTAGGTGAGTGGTCAACGTGTCAAGCTTGCAGGTTCGCTCCTGGCCGTGGTAAGTGATTTTTTTGAAAGACGCCAAAAATTACGACGCCATGTTATACGATGTTGGCATGTCAAATTACCCATTTGAATTCAGTAGGCCGTGTTCATAATGGCAAAAATAATCTCGGGAGTTTCCTCCAACACAAAGTTCCTCATTTCTCTACTAGAAAGCGCTATAGTGTTCAAGGAGCTTAGATATCTAACCTCCTTGACTTTCATAGTGCTTCAAGGAACAATGAAATTTGACATGCAAGCTACCCTTTGGGTGTCAAATAACAAAGCTTGCACCCGGCACCCGAGGCCATACGATAGTATTATTATTATTATTATTATTATTTTCACACGGCAATAACCCAAAGAAACATGAAAAATTTGGATACTAAAACTCAAGTTAGAGGTAGAACTGATAATAAGCTTATATTCGGTGAATCGATTTATCGATTTATTTGAAATTAATCGAAAACTATTAATCCAGAGATAGATTAATCGACTTACCAAATAATCGATTGATCGAATAACAAAAAAAAAACGATTAGTAGACACGAGATAAGAAAATACATTTTAAATAAGAGGTCATCGCTCAAGTTGAGTTACGCTTATTTTCCGAATGATGTATAAAAATCTATTGAAGTTACTTTTTACCTAAATATACAAAATATCCTTCCTTGTTTATGTTAACAATAACCAAATAATACCAAATGGGATTCGCAGTGGCTGTCGATTGTTTTTTTTAGCGTATGGCTTTTAGTGCCGGGGGTGTCCGAGGACATGTTCGGCTCGACAGTTTTGTAGCTGCTTCGAGGTGGACCCCTGGTTTGAGAAAGTTGTTTCTGTGACAAATATCTCTTATGGTTAGCTTTGAGAATTGTAAAGCTTGCGATTTTGAGCTGTTGATGCCCGACACATTAATAGAAGTGGGGTTTACAGGTAGGCCTAGTTTTCTAATCAAAGAATTAGACACAAAATCATGAGTTGCCGCTGAATCGAGAAGACCGCGTGCACGGACCCAGTTTCCAGAGTTATCCTGAACTTCGATTTGGACAGTGTACAGCAATACTTGGGCACTACGAATGGACTTGGCATTTTGAATGTACGATGAAGCACTGGAACTGTTAGCATTATCACTTTTCTGAGAAGTAGATGCTGTCGATGACCTTGCCTGATCATGACGATGTAGCAAAGTGTGATGAGCCTTTTCACAATGGAAGCAAAGTCTTGTGGACTTGCAATTAGAAGCAGAATGCGTAGGCGCTAGGCAGTTGAAGCAATGTTTGTTTTGGGAAACTAATTTTCTTCTGTCGTCGACTGACAGTTCTTTGAAGGATTTGCATAGATATAAGGCATGGGAATCTTTACAGAGTATACACCTTAATGGTTCATTTAAACTCTTGCGAGGTTCGCTTTGAGTGTTTAAAACGAGAGAGCTAGCAATACGGCGTTCACTAGACCTAGTTGGGTAACCAGTGGTGTTTGGCTTAAATTTGGATGAGCTGGACCATGGTTTTTGGATACTAGACGCTAAGCGTTCGCTTTGAGGTTTGATAGACATTAATTCAAATTTAGAACTTGGAGATGAGGGTTCACTTTGATTTGCTAGAGCGGTTAACAGCTGGCATCTGGCATTTATGAAAGTGACTAAATGCTCGTAAGAGTAGTCGTCTTCTCTAGAAAGTTCAATTTCCCAAGCTTTGAGGGTAGCAGCATCAATACCACTAAATGTATTAGGAAAGTATCCCAGTGTTCAGTGGGTTGATCTAATTGGGACAGAGCTTTAACATGAAGCTGAGTAGTATCAATGAGAGTACGCAAACTAGTGACGTCATTGTGCTGTGACACAGGTAGGTTAAATAGAGCCTTCATATGGCGTTGAATACGTAACCGTAAATTTCCGTATCTTTCTTTCAATAAGTTAAAGGCAATGGGGTAATTTTCGGCACTTAGAGGAAGTGCTTCAACTAACTGCAAAGCTTGACCTCGGAGGATAGATCTCAAGTAATGAAACTTGTATATGACTTGAATGTCTTCATTGTCATGAACAAGAGAGCAAAATAATTCATAGAAAGAATCCCAAGTAGATTCATCTCCAGAGAAGTGGGGTAAATCAATTTTAGGTAAAATTGGTTTGGGCTTGTGAGTACCATCGCGAAAAGAAGTTTGTGGTTCGTGAAGGGAACCAAGAACAGAAGCGTCCTTTTTCTGCTCCTCTTCGAGTTGGCGTATTATTTTGAAAGCAGAACCTATGCCTTCGTAATATTGGTTTTCTACTTCGACTCGATCTTCGGTTTGATTGAGCATACAAGTTTCTATTTCAGTTTGAATGTTACAATAATTCTCATATGAAAGTTCAAAATCCCTTACACGATGTTTTAACAAGTCTAATTGAGCTTCTGAGGGATCTAGCTCTTTGATGTATTTTCTGAATCGGGTAATTTGTCCTTTATAGGATGCTCGTTTAGAAGTAAGTTTTTCATCCTTATCCTTTTCAGTAGGAGCCATGACAAGGTAAATAGATTAAAGTATAACTCACGAAACTGTGGAACCTTGGAAATGCTGTCAGGCTGGCAGCAGCAAATAAGTTGAAAGAAGGGGACACCCCAAAGGAGACAGGAGCGGCCTCTTTCCACTTCACAGGCGTTGCACGATGTAGTTATAGCTGAAAGATTCAAAGCAGATATTAATAATTTGTAAGGTATTGTCAAATAACCTTTTAAAAAGAATAACAAATGACAAATGGACTCTCCCGGGTTTCTGGGACCAAATTTTGGGTAGATTATTGAATGGGGAATAACCTAACCACCAAGGGAAGATGATTGAGAAAAGGAGGTGGGTTTCGGACTGGAGAAAAAAAGGATGTAGAAATAGGAGGAGAGTCCCACAAAAGTTATAAATTTAACTTTAAATGCACTCAAAGGCGGTTGCCACTGCAAATCCGCTCTCTGATACCTAAAGTGGGTAAGGACCTGGTCGAAGCTAACGGGAAACGCAGCTAGGACTTGGACGGTTAGCAAGAGAATGGCTTTAGCGTATTCCCTCTCAAGCATGCATATGCCTACTATGGGGAAGGGTGAAGGTCTGGCAAGACAGAGAGTAACAGCCTTATTGTATGTCTGTTCAAAGGAATTCTTTTTGGAAAAAGTAATTCGAAGAATGCCAATAATTTGAATTGATTTCGATATTTCCAGTTTTCGAAGTTGTAGAGTTCCTCAAAAGCGACCAAGTGCTTCCAAGAAGGATAGGAATAAACCAATTATACTTTTGGGAATAATTTTGGTAAGTGCACCAATAGTTGCATTTGGAAATGGCTAAGCTTTTACCCAGCAAGGAGCCGACTAAAAGTTTAGGCAAGGAGAAACACTTAAATTTTGAAAAACCAACCATAAGAATTGGAGAGAATCTCCACAAGCCGGAAGCTGGCGTAGCGAGCTATGCTTGCCTTACTGGCCAGTTAGAATTAGCTATTAAAGCTAAGAGAGACTTTACCGAGTTGGCAACTAAGAGTTCTTGCTCAAATGCAACAAGTGGTGAAAACCCTATCACAAGATTTATTTGCATTAACGAGGGCATGAACCTAGGAAGAGTCAAGGAAGACAGGATCTTGCCTAACTGTAGTATTAGAGAAATGATGAGTCAAAAAAAAGGAACTTGAATTTATTTTAACAATGCAAAAGAGCGTAATGAAATTAACAAATAAGTAGTAGTTTTTTGCCAAATATATAATTTAAATTTTATAACAACTGGGGTCACACACCTCCGAAAAAACATCTAAAGTTTGCGCCAGGCAATTAACAATTCTATTGGTTTCAAACCTTTATAAGTTTTAAAATCCTCGCAAGATTTAAAAATAGAGAGGATAAAGTACAAAAGTTAAGAACAATTTAAGTGATTAAAGTTAGACAGTAAATAGAGTACAAGGTGTGTACTTCTAGAAATTTCTGAGAAAATATTCTAGAAAGAGTAACAACTTTGAAAATAACAATAACAAAAACAGGAAGAATAAAATAGAAGTTCCTAACTTCTTATATTTAAGCGGAATTACCTATATATTTTTTTTTGGTTATACAAATTGGGCAGGCCACTTAATGTGAAACCTGAAGAGAAAGTCGAAAGGAAGGTTCTAGACCTCCTGTGTTTAAGTAGGAATCACGAGCCAAATGGGGCTAGATTCCCTTTCGTGAAACCTAGAAATAACTCACTAATGAATTGAAAGAATTGTATTCCCTAATTAGAAGGGAGCAACAAGATAATTAGAAACGCGTACAAGACACGTAGTTATACAGAAATTAATTAATGATATGTAATCAAAAGTGGGAGGGCACGTCTCTAGCGTGACACCTCATTGAGAAAGACCTAAAGTAACAAATTTTATTATGGTTTGTTAGTAAGGGGTTTAGGAAATATCAACTGGGATGGAAGGTAAATGTTCATGGGCGTATTTATAATAATCGGACGAGCGCGACGCGGAAGATATACTGAAAAAACACTGTTTCTCACTATAGTCTGTTTGAATGGATGAAGAGTTCACTGTAGCAGCACGAAAGTTTATGGCAAAGAAAGTTCTTGCAATGATGGAAAATAACTAGTTGCACTAGGTAGGCGAAAGTCTATTGCTTGAGAAGGTTATAGATTATCATTAAATACGCCAGAGAAAGTTCCAACGGAGGAAGGAACATTAGCTATTGAGCAGTAATTTATAAGGAAGATTCCTCATTTTTAAATAGTAATCCCACAAGTGAGTGGAAAATACATGACGGCTCGACTTGTAGCTAGAGTGCAAATTCTGGAAGGTTCCAGAACGATCCTAATAGAAGAATAGGGCCAAAATTATTCCAGCGGTGGAACGAGCTTAATAGTTTATAGACAGTGGGTATTCCATAATATCCCACGTTGTGAGAAGATTTCTCATAAGAAATGCTGCTTTCTATTAAGCTTTGCTTAGACAGACAAAAGCTTAACATGGAAAATCCCGCGAAGGATGATTATTGCCCCAAACATAGTAATCTCACACTGCCTATAAAATGATCGTTAAAAGCATGTAGATTTTAAAACCAACGAAGATGAGGTTAAAAACCTGAAGTCTGTACTTATCATTGCTGCATGGCGAAGGTGAAGTTCCCTTTGACGGATAAACTTAAAGTTCCAACATGGCGTGGAATGCAGAGAGTGCCTCTTGGTTTGAGGAGGCTAGCTCTAGTCGAGCCTTGACTGACTAAGTCGAGGGCCGACGTGCAAGTGAGACCCACTCAGCAAAGCGCAGAGGGACCAGGAAAGGGAAAAGAGTGGGGGTAGGAGACAAAAGGAATACATATCAGAATAGACAACCATGAAAAAATAAATGTTTTTCTTGATGAATGGTCTTCAAAGAGTTGATAGCAGACGATACTAGTGCAGCCTGGTGGGTGAAAAAGTAGACGAAGTTCTCTTGATCACGAAGATGATAGCTGGCGATGGCGACGAGCTCTGGTGGCCAGATTGATAAGGAAGTCCTCTTGCACCGGGAAGAATTGAGGAACTTCAAAGATTCGCTGCTAGATGACGCTAGGTGAGTCATGGAAGATATATATCTAGAACAGACTCACAAATGACATAAGAGACATGACCACCAAAGAGAAACTAGAAGATCACTGTTGGTGTTTGATAAAAAGGAAGGAATGAACAAGAAAAGAGCATTAAAAATATACTCTATCATACCGTGTATTCCAAGAATACACCAACGCCCATTGGGTGAGCTACAAGTACCGTCGCGTGTGGAGTGTTGTCTGGGGTGGAAAGTTGGAATGTAAGGACAAGGAGTTGGAAGGTAGCGGTTGTGGCCTATAGTTAGGGACCAACCCCGGCATTTACCTGAAGGAAGAGGGGAAACCACAGAAGACCATCTTCAAGGTTGCCGGCGGGGGGATTCAAACCTCCTCGCCTCCCAGATGTGAGCGACTGCCAGCAGTCATGCCGTAACGACCACGGCTAACTCACCCGGTGTTTGCGGATGATTGTGTAATATTTCGAAAGATAAATGACTCACAAGACAACGCATTACTTCAAGATGACCTGTACCTGGTCTATAAGTGGATCGCTCTATCAAAGTTCCAACCGTCACCACTAGGTATCATTGACATCTGGTAGCGAAAGTTGGAACTACTTGAAATGGAACGAAACGTGTAGCTCACCCTCTGGGTGTTCGCTAAAAGCAGCTACAGACTCTGTCTTCGGACACTCCCGGCACTAAACGCCATAAGCTAAAAAAATAAAAATAAATAGTGGGCGATTGAAAATAAAATGAAAATAAACACAAGAAAATGTAGTCTCATGAAAATAGGGAAAGGGCGAAGGCAAGATTTTCAATATAACATTGGCTCGGAAGAAGATTCTTGCAAATATTCGGGCGTTCACGTAAGGAATGATATGAAATGGAGTAGTTATGTAGGATGTGTAGTTTCTAAAGCTTACAAATCCCTGCACTTTGTAATGAGGGTATTAAAAGGAAGTAGTACCTCTGCTAAAGAATTAGGATATTTGTCACTTGTAAGACCTATTCTGGAATACGCCTCGGCGGTTTGGGATCAATATCAAGTAGGACTCATCAATGAGTCGGAAATGGTACAAAGAAAGGCCGCTAGATTTGTGCTCAGGGACCTTCCCAGGAGCAGTGTGAGCCGTATGTTAAAGAAACTTGGGTGGGAATCACTTGAGGCTAGGAGGATTAAATCTAGACTCTGCGCTATGTACAACACGTATACAAATCAACCAGCATGGGGTGAGCTTAGCAAACGTAGGGTAAAGCCCACTTATATGAGTAGGAGTGATCATCCTTTCAAAGATAAGGGCCTACCACAGCGTACAAACTGCAAATTATGGTAAATATTCTTTCGTTAACCGTGTCATTGATAATTGGAACTCTCTACCTGCCGCAGTCTTAGAGCCTCTTCCCAAATATATAGGTGTGTTTAAGAAAAGACTGATGATTTGTGTAAATACTCCAGTTTAATTGTTATTGAATTGTTATTTATTTATTTATTTATTTATTTACATATGTTACGCCCTCATTGGAGCACTTAACCAAAACAAGTATATACATATCTCAAAAACAATATTAAAGATTCAGCTTCTTATTTTTCTTCTCTTCCCAAAACATTTTCATTCTAGTCGACCTTGCCGCTCTCTCTGCATCGCTTATGGTGTAAGTTTTGCGGGTAAAGGTTTTTAAGGGAAGTCGGATGTTCTTGTTTTTCAAGATATTCTTCTCATCTTTGTTAGCAATTTGGGACATTGTCAAGCCGAGTTCATCCAGATCATTTTGAATTTCCATAAACCAAGTGTTCTTTGTTTTACTTTTGAAAAAATAATTAAATAATACTTTTAATTGTCTGGTATCCGGCAGGCGTGAGAGATGACAAAAAAAAGCAATTCGCCTTTTTCGCATAGTATCGACTATAGACTCAGTTTCTTTATAAACCACTTCATTTGGTAATAGACGCCATTGACCATCCACCTGATGTTTTTTATTAATTATAGTTCTGAGAATTGATTTGTTATATATAATTATTTATTTGTTATGTATACCCAATTTGCCACCGGGGAACACACCCCCAATTGCAAATAAATGAATGAAAGAATGAAAAAAAATAAGAGTCAGTGACAGTGGAAGGACAAATATTAATACAATCGGAAAGGATTTCGAAAAAAGAAAACGAAGAGTTTTTAGGAAAGATTTAGAATTCTTGTTCATTGTTTACAATTTAGGAGAGGAACCTTTTTTGTTTCACTTTGTTTTTGCCTAGTTTTCCCTAAGAAGGTGCATTATTTAACAAGTAGTTCCGTGAAGAACTATACAGCTTATTTTCATATATCCTACTTATGTTAATTGCCTCTATCAACATACACAATTTCAGTTTGATTGCTGTAATAGATTCGTAGATATTGAGAACCGTCTGAATATTTCGGATGGTCGCCATATTGGATTTTTATATATGTAGTCCATAGAGTTAAGTACTATTAGATGACGATTATTGCGTAGGATTATTATTCAAACGACAGTCGCATGATTAGAACACAAGAAATACAGTAATAAAAGGGAACGAGATTTGAAAATTTTGCACAGCCGCCATTTTGACGTCATAAAAAACTGAAATAAATTAGATGTCAGTGGATTAAAATTTTTGTAAGCCTTTACTGTACCAAGTTTCACTGCGCTCGGATGGTTGAATCGCGAGAAACGTTCATTTAAATATTAAATTTCGCTTCGCCGCCATGTTGGATTTGTGCTCATTAGATTATTGAAAGTCCCATAGGTGAACTAATTTTAATAACATTTATCAACACACAAAATGTCAGTTTGATTGCTGTCATAGATTAGTTCAATATTGTGATCCGTCCAAGTATTTCTGATGGTCACCATGTTGGATTTTTATATATGTAGGCCATAGAGTTATGCACCGTTAGATGGCGATTATTGCGTAGGTTCATTATTCAAACGTTCAAACATCCGCCATCTTGAGGTTATGTAAACAAAGATGTCAGTGCATTAAAATGTGTATAGACATTTGCTGTACCAAGTTTCACTGCGCAAGGATGGTTAAATCGCGAGAAACGTATATTTAAATGTTTCAACTTCACTTGGCTGCCATGTTTGTTTTATACTTAACATGTTTCTGAAAGTCACATAGGTGAACTTCTAGTAGTAACTTGTATAACCGTACTAAATTTCAGGGTGATATCGGTAGTAGTTTTGGAGATATAGAATGCTGGTGAAATGCTTCGCACAGCCGCCATGTTGGATTGGTGAGACGTAATAAAATGTGAAGGGCACGGTTGTGGTTGGTTAAAATAGTACTATGTTCTTACCGAGATTCATCGAAATCGCTACAGCTGTTTAGATTGTATTAGGGGGGACACTCACACAGACAGACATACGCACACACATACACACACACACGCATGGACAAAAGGTGATCTTATAAGTCTATTTTCTTTTTAAACGAAAATAGGCTAAACAATATATTTTAATTAATTAAATGTCTACTTTGCGAGAGTGTAAAAGAGCGAAGTAAAACAACGAATCCACAAAACAATGAATCGATTATTCACCCAAACGATTAATTGACCATTCGATTAATCGATTAAGCACACGCAATTAAACCGCGATATTAATCCACGCTAGGGACGAATATTTTAGGTCCGGTCATCCACATCTGCAAAACAATTGTACATATGATTGGAATTCATGGCTATTTAGTGCCTCGAAATATTAATATTTTTATCTAGGAGTTATTAATTCCTTTTTCATCATCATCCTCCTTTCATGTGTTAGTTCTAGAAGAACTGTTACGGTCTACACAAAATATTTGAATTTTCACGCCATCTTTTCCTGGGGCGACCTAGAGATCTCATCCCACCGGGGCAGTAGTTGACGACTGCTTCAGGGATCCTGCTTCTGTCCATCCAATTACTCTGGTATTCTTGGATGTATTCCAATATAAGTCTGCAGTTAACACCATTCAGCACTTCTGGGTTTCGTTTGTGATCCCACTTATTGACTCCAGCTGTTCGTCGCATATATTTCATTTCGGCGGTAGTTATTCGTCTCTCATCGCATTTCCTCAGGGTCCACGCTTCGCTACCATAACAAAGTACTGGTCTTGCTAAGGTTTTGTAAATTCTTGTTCGGGTGTGTTTCTGAACTAATGATGGTCTAAAAACATTATTGATGATTCCTAAACATCTGCTGATTTTAAAGATTTTCTCGGGTATGTCCATTTCTTCAAGACATTTTCATTTAATTGATGACACTATACCGAAGACGCACGTTCTTACACTTTCTCTATTTGGAGACATTTCATGACATTCCCTTTCCATCAATGTTAAAACATTAAAGCATTTCCAGTAAATTTCCTTGTGTGTATATTAATAACTCTCATGTGGACCTACTCACCTCTTATTTTATCATCTAGGCTTACAGGATAGAGCCGCGTCGTGTATCGGCGATTGTTTCCTGACGCTTCGGCTGCCATTGCAGCAGCCTCAATCATGGGTAGGTACGAGTTGGTGTCCGTAATCAAACTGACAGTTATTGCCAGCCAGAGGTGCCTGCTAGCACTGCATTGTCGTCACGCTGCTCCCTGATTGGTCCACCCCCTTGCCAGTCGAGCGCTTGGAGAACTTTCCAAGTGTTGCTAAGTCTGAAACCATCTTCGCGATTGCAATTATTGGGATGCTTCACGACCTCTATTGCCTCTCTAATTAACCTGTTTTGATATCCAGGAATTTTAGCAACAGTTTCGGCCTTATCAAATTCGATGGCGTGTCTCGTGACAAGCTATTGAGCTATTGCAGATCTGATGTTTATCTTTTTTTGTCTCAAATATGCTCTAAAATCCTAATAGAAACGCGTCTTATTGTTTGCCCTAAGTAAACCTGTCCACAGGAGCAAAACATTTTGTAAACTCCTGCGTCCTGGTTTGGCTGCTTTATCTCGGTTTACCACATACATTGAAGACTGTTTTCTCTCCCTGTCTGCATTCATGATTCAACAACGTACACTCGGGTACTTCAACTTGAATGAACAGCTTGTTTATTGGATGCATCACCGTTGTCACATTGTGTTTCTTTAGCAACCTGGCGATTCGATCTGTAAGCCTAGATGATAACCAAGACACCGGCTACGAAGGCCTACGATCTAAACTACTCACCTCTTGACATGATACTGACAGGCCAGGTCTCAGCCTTTGCTTGGAAATGCCACTCTCTCTCTTTAGTTAACAGCCCTGGTGCTGGTTTGCAGCAACTCGCCAATCTTCTCCATTCTCCGCCATCCTCTTCAATTCACGATATGATTTTGTGTTCGTGTCTGTCATTAACTGTGTGATGTATGCAAGTGGTGGTCTTCCTCTTGTGTTTTCCCCTTCTAACATCCCTTCGATGACTGTTGCTAGCAGGCTATTATGTCTGAGAATATGTCCCAAATATTTGCTCTTCTTGTTTTCAGACTCTTCATAAATCTTCTACTTTCTCCTGCTCTTCTGAATACCTCTTCATTTGTCATATGTTGTATCCAACTGATCTTAAGCATTCTTCTCCAGCATCAAGCCTCAAAAGCCATCAACTTCCTCTCTTCTGACATCCCTATTGTCCAGGTGTCACTACCATACAAAGCCACACACCACGCGTAAGTCTTCAACAGTCTTGTCTTTATTTTTGGGTCTATACTTCTGGATGTGAGGGGATTTTTCTTTCTATAAAAGGCGTTCTTTGCCATGATACGTTATCAAGCTTCCCAGATACTTATATTCTTTCACATGTTGTATTCTATCATTCTCGATATAAATTGTTGGTGCTCTTCTATGATCCTCCAGGTTTCTACTGCATACGAGTTTTTTTAAAGTCATCTTCATGTTGAATTAGTTTTTAAGGATGTTATTAATTACATGAAGTATCTGTTGAAGATCATCTTCATTATCTGTTGTTAATGCAATGTCATCTGCGAATCGGAGCATGTCAATCTTTTCCCCATATATATTAACTCCAACTTGAATCTCTTCTCTTATCCTATTTATGGCGTCTTGGAAATGCCACTATAACACATTATATC
This sequence comes from Meconema thalassinum, assembly GCA_946902985.2. Lineage (NCBI taxonomy): Eukaryota > Metazoa > Arthropoda > Insecta > Orthoptera > Tettigoniidae > Meconema > Meconema thalassinum. The sequence continues at coordinate 124,634,065 of OX336395.1, forward strand.
ACACACAGGAAATTGGACGAGATGGTAGGCAACTGTTCTCGACCTCGCGTGGCCTGGCAGATCGATCCTTTTGGTCACTCCCGCGAGATGGCATCCATCTTCAGTCAACTCGGATTTGATGGGCTCTTCTTCGCCAGACTTGACTACCAGGACAAGGAAAGGAGACTGGAGACCATGACTGCTGAGTTCATATGGCGAGGCAGTCCCAAGAATCTGGGTGAGTAACTCTCTCATCTTCCATTACGAAGGAAACTTACGATGGAACACTAATCCTATACAAGGAGTAAGAGGTTTAAATTTCTCTGTTACACTGGGGAAAATCGATTCATGGATATTTAATTTTTTAATTTAATTTACGGCCATTATTATATAATATATGAATTGCAGCCAATGGCCATAGCAGGGCCCGAGGGCTCCCAGCAAGTTCAATCTCAAGTAGTTCCAACTTTGGCTACCAGATGCCATTGTCACTGACATCTGGCGGCAAACGTTGGAACTTGATAGAGCGTTTCTAACCAGCTAACTATAACCTACAAATTTGGCTACACACTACCAATTGTAGTGGTAGGTTCTTTTACAAGCCCGCCGGGTTTACCTCCCGTCCGAAGGCCATTATAGACACTTGCGTCTAGCGACCGAGATGTCAGCGGGGCTTCGGGGCCCTTCGCCTGCTATCGGCAAACCTCGCGTTAGCTCAGTCAACGGCTCGGTACTCTGAGCGCTCAGCGTGCAGATCAACACCAGGCTGCGGAACTGTGCATTGAGCTGTGGCGGCTCGAGAAAGTGAAAACGAAGGCACGTTTGCTTACTAAACGCCCTGCCTCAGATCTCACAATGAAACTAAAATGAGTCTTTCCTCAAAGGGGCAATAGAAGCCACGTCAGAGGGTTCATGAAAAGTTCTGACGTGTTTTCGCAAGATTGAAGATTCGAAAACGATTTACAACATATGGAAGAATGTTTTCTCTCCCTGTCTTCATTCATGATTCAACAACATACACTCGGGCATCATAACTTGAATGAACAGAGCTTCGCAGTACTGTAGCACGAATCATAAATATTATTTCAGTAGTATAGCCTAGATCCCTCCTGTGGCGCTTATAAGCGACCGATCGTGACAAATGAGCATTCAAATGAAAGAGAATAGACATTAGCAGTGACGAATTGCACTCTAATTTCATAAGTGTCTATAATTTCTTTAAAAATTACTTTAAAAAAATGTATGAAGTGTTCGATTTGCAGATACTGTTGCTGTAAGAAAATACGCTCCATAATTGCTTTCCACTTCACATTTTGGTCGCTGCGACTCCTGTTTCATGTCATTTTAACATTCTGAGGCCTTTCCTTTATCGTTTTGCATGGATTTCAGAAACAGTAAATCAAAGGAATGTGTACTCAAATCGTATAATTTCATAAATATCGAATAGCCGGTGAGTGTTATGATGATCCGATTTTCAGTGATTGCCTTCTTAAGTTAGGGAACGTAGAACTTGGAATTCTAACTGAAATGTAAATAGTGTTCTATAATCATTTGGTTGAAATAAAAACATAACAACCTTTCTCCTTAAGTCTCTCATTATAAACCTATTGGGGAAAGTGTGGTTTATGAACATGTGCGATTTCTCGCACGGGTCTGCTAGTAACTTGAAATACTTTAAAGAACATAACTTCACATATATTGCATTCCACTAGCAGCGTGAGGCTTGGATCAGTAGCATGTGTTTAGCTGACGATGGATGGAAAAACTGAGCTAACGCGAAGAGTCCCGAAGCCCCGCTGACATCTCGGTAATACGCAAGTACAGGGTGTCAGGGAATGTTCTCCGCAGTGCTACGTTAGGTGAGAGGCGGAGTTAAGTTGGCAGCATGGTTTCTGCTGACAGCGCGGCTGCCGCCGCTTGTATCAAAACAAAACAAACAACAAACAGTCCACTTAGAGATTCCTGTTTCTTGAGCTAATTTGCGAATTGATTTACTTGGACTTCGCAGCATTATATCGGAAATTTCTTCAAGTTTTTCGCCTGTTAACAGCGTAGGCCTGCCTGTTCCTGGTTCATCATGAAATGAGCCGGTCACACGAAATTTACTTATCAAATCCCGAACGGTATCCCGGTTTGGACACTTTGAATTAGGAAACCGCGCCTGAAATTTTAGTTTTACATTTTCTGTAAACCGATCGCCTTCACGTAAAACGTATTCCACCAAAAACGCTCTCTCTTCAGTAGTAAACATTACCGCCTGTATCCTGTTGCACTCTTCCAATAATCTAAACGCTCCCTTACTGCATTCACACTGACGCTTTCCACAGCACAGCACAGCACAGCTCACACGTTTGTTCTGATATATCCTGTCGACCTTGGAGAAGACAAGCTAGTGCCTGGCTGTCGGCGAGTGAGCGAAAGGTCTGCCAACTTAACTCCGGCTCTCACCTAACGTAGCAGTGCCTAGGCACTGCGGAGAACATTCCCTGACGCTCTGTATTATAGACCACGTCAAGCAACTGTTACATTTAGAGAAGCCTTCTTTGAGGCCAGTATCGTTGCATTCTTTCCCTGGCAGCCTCTCTCCTTTTTACCGTCTATCCACAGTTCAGTTCGCCTTCTTCGCGAAAGCCCTTGAAGACCTCCTGCCGGTAAGTTGATTCTAGAATTCTGCAGTTTTTAAAGGACCGAGTATTTAGCGTATAATTCTTCTTTCTACTACTTCTAATTTATCCAATTATTATTATTATTATTATTATTATTATTATTATTATTATTATTATTATTATTATTATTATTACACAGCTTTCAATATATATATATATTTTCTTTAATGTTACCGGTACACTCTGGAATAACAACATCTTATTTGAAGTGGTGTGTTCGAGATTTGGCCTACTCGTATTTTCCTGCATACGGTATCTTTTCCACATCAGCAGGCGACCATTTAACTATTCCAAATGAGTATATTGAAATTAGTAGTAGTGTTATGAGGCAACATTTGATGTAATTCACAGTAATGGCCCATCTTGAGAACCTTATTACCTCGGTAACTCAAGGTCGACTTTAACTCCTGAATTTTTAGCCTACTTTCCTCATTTTTCAAAAATGAGGAAAAAGTAGAGACTTATGAGATCGATCCGGGAAAATGTGTGTATGTCTGTCTGTCCTTCTGTCCGTCTGTCTGTCTGGCTGGCTGGCTGGCTGGCTGGCTGTGTGTGCCCCCCCCCCTATCAACTCCTAAACGGCTGCAGCTATCGAAACCAAATTTGGTAAGAACAAAGATCTATACCTGAATATCTCACGGCCATATTTTTGACGTCAGTGCTACGAACTGCTGAAAAATCGCAATTGTAATTTGAGCTCTATGTTGGATATCTCAGAAGATATGCATGCGAATTATTCCAAACTTGGCACACATATAGACAATAGCAATCCAGATTAATTTTTAGAAGACCATACAGGTCAGTATTGCCAACATGATTCTAAGCCTGCCGATAGGTCCAATTTTTAAATGCATGTGACTTCTATATTGTCGATTGGATTTCAACCAGATTTCGTATGTACTATGTGTACCACAGCAGATATGACTGTGCGTGTTCTAATGAGCCACCAGGGCTGCCAACTGTTAATAAATGCTATCTCTATATTTTAACCCTAATATCAATATATCAAGAAGTATATAAGCCAACAGCTCTGAACTTTGCATTCGTATACTACCTGACATTCTACCTTAGTTTGGAGTAACTTACAATATATACAACAGTGTTGCCAACACGATTGTAAGCCTGCTGATAGGTCCAGTTTTTAAATGCATATAACTTCTATACTAACGAATGGATTTCAACCAAACTTCGTATGAGCTTTGTGTACCATAACAGTTATGACTATGCGTATTCGTAAGAACAAGCAGGGTTGCCAACTGTTAATAAATGCTCTCTCTATTTGATTAATCCTAATATCAATATATCAGAAAGTATGCAAGTCACCATCTCTAAACTTTGCACACATATAGTACCTGACATTCTAGATTAAATTGGAGTAACTAATATACCTCAGTGCTGCCAACATGATTCTAAGCTTTCTGATAGTTTCAATTTTTAATTGCATGTACTTCTATACTAACAAATGGATTTTATCCAAAATTGGCACTATAATAGAACGTAATATTTCAGATTAATTCTGAGCATCACATACATGACATTGATCCCAACATGATATTACGCTCACTGATAAATCCAATATCAAACAGCATGTAACGTCCATAATATCCATTAGACTTCAGCCAAATTTTGTATGCGCATACCTTAAGAGATGTTATATATTAAGAGTCATCAGGGCTGTCTACTGCAGTAAGTTAATCTATTTCTTGATTTCGTCATTATTCTAGATAGGTCTATATAGATTGGCATCAATCTGAAATTTTAAGAAAACTAGGCTCTTTAGTTCGTTACGGAACTACTTGATTATAATTATTTTTAAGGGCGTAATGAATCTCTCAGCAATGCCTTCCTTTGGAGGGGAAGTAAAGCCGATGGGCCATTTCATAGATGTATGACATGTAAAAGATCCTTCCACTAACTACAATTATGTGAAACTAAATTTCTAGGTTAGATTTGATTAACGCTCTATTAAGTTCTAACGTTCGTCGCCAGGTGCCGGTTGTGGAGGCATCTAGTTGACAAGTTCACAGCTAGGTGTCGTTGACGGTAGCATTTGGTAGCAAAGGTAGGAACTACTTGAAATTGATCGTCTGCAGTCCTTTCCTGAATTACAGATAACACACACTAATACAGCGATGACAATCAACACCGGATGTCAGACAGATTCTACACTCCAGTGGCGACTGCTGATTTTCATAATGTGTAGGACGTAATATGATAGGCAAGATTTTTTTTTATTTAGTCGATTTACCCTCTAGGTTGGTGGTTCCCAAGGACTCAGCGAGGGAACTCACCACTACCGCCTCTACGGGCAGTGTCCTGGAGCTTGGAACATCTGGTCGGGGTGGATACAACTGGGGAGGTGTGATCAGCACTTCGCCCAGGCGGCCTCACCTGCAAAGCGAACAGGGGCCTCATGAGGGATGGGAAGGGAAGATTTGGGATGGATAGGCTAGGAAGAGGGGAGGAGGCGGCCGTGGCCTTACAGTAGGCTCCATCCCGGCATTTGCCCGAAGACGAAGTGGGAAACCACGGAAAACCACTTCGAGGATGGCTGAGGTGGGAATCGAACCCCCTCTACTCAGTTGGACCACCCGAGGCTGAGTAGACCCCGTTCCAGTCCTCATACCTCTTTTCAAATTTCGTGGCAGAGCCGGGAATCGAACCCAGGACCTCCGGGGTGGCAGCTAACCATGCTGACCGCTACGCTATGGAGGCGACTAAGATAATTATTATAGCTGGGATAAATTGAGATATTAGACTCGGTCTAATATTAATTATTCAGTCGCACAGCTCTATTACGTACACATTGCACAATACAATACAATCGAATACCACTCCAAAGATTTGCACACGTTGATAAAAGACTATCCATTCTGACCGCACGAAATCGTAACCAATAAGCCTGTAGTGTTGGTTTAAATTCAACCAATAGTGAGACTTGAGGATCTCAGTCGACGTCCTCAGAGCGCCATTAAACAGACCAAACCTGCCCCTTCCCCTTCTAGAGCTCCCATACATTTGTAAAGCTATAAACACGTGCGTTGAGGATGCAAAGCTTCCTTCCTCAGCTTTCTACTCCGGGCGGTGAAAGTCACACTTCACCCATCTAGGGGTGAAATGTAGAACTACTGTCGACCAAAATATTATGTGCACTCGAGTTTGAAGGTTATTTGTGAAGTAACCAATAGGTCTACATAAAATCCAATAACATCATCATTTTCGTCGTTCTATTCTACGTTAGTTCATTATAGTTTGGAATTTTAATTTATATTTTAATATTTTTTATCGCAGTTGGAACACAAAAAGTGCCCGTTTTTAAGCGTGTTTCAACCATGCGTCACATTTAAGAATTACTATCTCACAAACCCGTCATCAGATCGAATCCAAATTTTAACACACTATACATTGGATTGTTGTTTAACTGGTTTATTAATTTCAAAATTTTGTGTGTCCAAGAAACAAAGTTGTTATCATTTTTGTAAGGTAACTTTTTCTCGGCTCGGGCTGGTTGGAAAATTTAGTTCTTGGTCTCGTTTTAATCCTCATACATCAAAATGTTATGCGGTATGACAGTGAAATACGTAAATTAATTCACTTATTTTACATCAAAATTTTGAAATTAATAAACCAGTTATACAACATTCCAATGCATATTGTGTTAAAATTTGGATTCGATCTGATGACGGGTTTCTGAGATAATAATTCTTAAATGTGACGCATGGTTGAGGCACGCTTAAATACGGGCACTTTATGTGTTTCAACTGCGATAAAAAATATTAAAATATAAATTAAAATTCCAAACCTACATGAACTAACGTAAAATAAAACGACGAAAATAATGATGTTATTGGATTTTATGTAGGTCTATTGGTTACATCACAAACAACCTTCAAACTCGAGTGCACATAATATTTTGGTCGACAGTAGTTACAAGTACTGACAGTGACAGTGAGACTGAGCTTATCGAGAGGGCGCAAGGTAGCCCCAATGACTATTTGACAAAACAATCAATTTTTTTTTAAATAGTTACAGCTGAGAGCTGACTGTAGGATGATCCTCACGTCCTGCATGGATGAATAGCCACTTCAACACACACCCAAAGTACACGGGGCTACATGACCGTGTTGTCGCTGCCCCTAAACTGAGGAACCAACCAACCATCTTTTGAAATACAGGGTAGAGATTTCATTCTTGAGTAACGTTATCTTGTGTTTTCAGGAAGCTCCGCTAACCTGTTCACATCAGTGCTGTACAACCACTACAGTGCGCCTCCTGGCTTCTGTTTCGATGTGCTGTGCAGTGACGAGCCAATCATAGACAACAAACGTAGTGGCGATTACAACGTGGACAGGAAGGTGAGCAGGATTGGTCATCAGCCCCACCTACGCATACTTGTGAACCTGTTGAATTTGTTGTTTCATTTAGGAGCCCCGTTCACTTGGGTGTGTGTACATAGATAACCTGTGGAATAGCAACAACTTGTAGCCAATGACCATAGGAGGGTATTTTTAATTGAACGCTCGTGGGCTCCCAACAAGTTCAATTTCAACTACTTCCAACTTTAGCTGACACCTAGCGGCTAACGTTGGAACTTGATAGAGCGTTTCTTACCAACCGAATATAACCTACACACTACCTATTGTAGTGGTATGTTCTTTTATATGCCATAAATCTATGACATGAGTTCGCCGCTTTACTTCACCTCCGAAGGAAGGCATACTGAAGGATTTTAACGCTCTCAAAAATTCAACGACTTCGGCCGGGTTTGAACCCGCGATCTTGGGCATAGCAGTTCAGGTTGCTACCGACTATGCCACTGAAGCCATTATATATCTATTTATCTATCTAATTATTTACTGTATTTATCTGCCTATCTATTTATCTTCTTCTTTTTTTCTTCTTCTTGCGTCACGGCCTTCTAAGGACCCCTTTACAATTTAAATTCATCCTCCTTGGTTGCTCTTTCCTTTTCTACCAGTATTCCTTCATTGTTGCACTATGCTTCTTCTTCCAATCTTCTTTCCACTTTGCGCCTGTTTTCTTTTCCTTCCTCCCTTGGAATCCTTCCAGTTGCAAGACTTTCGTCCTTAAAACCTCTCTTTTCGATAATTCTTTTTCTCTTCTGTTGTTCCTTTCCAGATAATTCTTGACTTCTTGAATCTAGATGGTATTTGATTTCTTTTCCCAAAGATATTTGAAAATTAATTTAGTTAGTCTATTGTCATCCATTCTGTAAACATTGCCAAGCAACATCAATCTTCTTTTCCTTATTTGTTTCTGATTATGTTATCTGTGTTCTGATAAATATCATTGTCACTTCTTAGTTTCCAAAACTCTGCAAATTTTAGAGGTGCTGCGCGGAGGGAGAGTAAGGATGGAACATTTTGTCCAACTACACCGCTCGGCGTTGACCGTGTTTTATAGCACAAATTTAGGTTTTACTCGCTAACCGTTGGAGATACACAAAAAGTGATAAGGACCTTTCGGATAGAAAATTAAATTTTAAACCTCGTGTAGGCCTATACCATCAAAAGTTAATTATTTTTTAGCGTTCTCTTTTTATTTGAAATGGAAATATGAACGTTTGTAACTAAAGGGTGTAGTGATGTCACCAAAATGGTCGCCATCTTTAAATAGTTCAAAGTATCGAAATCAAAAGTAGCCTATATGTTAACCTGGTAAATCAGCTACTTCCATGTAAATTTTCATGTAAATCGGACCAGTGGTTCTTGCGTGATTGAGTAATACACAGACACACACCATCTCATATTTAGCCTATTTTCATTTATGAAACAATAGGCTTATGAGATCACCTTTTGTCCGTCTGTCTGTGTGTGTGTGTGTGTGTGATTCGTGTGTGTGTGTGTGTGATTCGTGTGTGTGTGTCCCCAAATAACTTCTAAACAGCTCGAGCGATTTCAATGAAACTCAGTAAGTTCATAGCACTATTCCGGACGACCCCGGCCGTGCCCTTCAAATTTTGTTACGTCCCACCGATCCAACATGGAGGCTGTGAGAAATATTTCACCTGCATTCAATATCTCCGCAACTATTACCGATATCACCCTGGAATTTTGTACGGTGATAAAGGAAACAACTAGAAGTTCACCTACAGTATGTGACTTTTGAAAATCTGGTAGCTACAAAACCAACTTGGTGGCCAAGCGAAGTTGCGACTTTTAAATAGACGTTTCTCGCGATTTAACCAACCAGACGCAATGAAACTTGGTACAGTATATATTCATACACATTGTAATGCACCGACATCTAACTTCGTTCAATTGTTTACATAACCTCAAGATGGCGGCTGTGCGAAATATTTCACCGGCATTCTATATATCTTAAACTATTACCGGTATCCCCCTGAAATGTTGTACGGCGATAAAGGGTACTGCTGGAAGTTCATCTATGAGACTTGAAAGAAAAAAAAAACGGTCAACTACAAAACGAACATGTCGGCAAAGCGAAGTTGAAAGTTTTAAATAGACTTTTCTCGCGATTTAATAATCCAAACGCAATGAAACTTGGTACAGCAAATGTCTATACACATTGTAATGCACTGGTATTTAATTTAGTTCAATTATTTACATAACCTCAAGATGGTGGCTGTGCAAATTTTAAAATTAAGTTTTTATTTCTTTTGTCGTAATCATGCGATCGAACTGAAAGTTTGAATAAAGAACCTACGCAATAATTTTCCTTTAATGGTACATGACTCTATGGCCTATGCATATAACAATACAACATGGCGACCATCCGAAATATTTAGACGGATCTCAATATCTACGAATCTATTATAGCAATCAAACTGAATTTTATTTGTTTTTAATGTTCTTAGGGGCTATGAACTTAAGTTCGCCTATAGGACTTTCAATAACCCGGTGATCACAAATCCAACATGGCTGCGACGCGAGGTATAAATATTCACATGGACGTTTCTCGCAATTTAAACATCCGAGTGCAGTGACACTTGGTACAGTAAATCCTTATACAAATGTTAATCAACTAGCATCTAATTTATTTCAATTGTTTCCATAACCACAAGATGGCAGCTGTGCGAAATTCTAAAATCTCGTTTTTACTTCTTGTATCCTAATCATGCGATTGAAGTTTGAACACTACACGTACACAATAATCTTCATGTAACAGTACATAACTCAAAGACCTACATATATAAAAATCCAACATGGCGACCATCCGAAATATTTAGACGGTTCTCAATATCTACGAATGTATTACAGCAATCAAACTGAAATGTTGTATGTTGATAGTGGCAATTAACATAAGTAGGATGTATGAAAATAGGCTTTAGTTCTTCACGGAACTACTTGTTTATAAGTAGACTATAGATTTATATACCGTACTGTGTTTATTTAAGCCGGCCCCGTGGTGTTGGGGTATCGCGCCTGCCTCTCACCCGGAGGACCCGAGTTCGATCCCCGGCTCCGTCAGGGATTTTAAAACTGACGTGAGGGTTGGAACGGGGTGCACTCAGCCTCGTGAGGACAATTGAGTAGCTGTCTGACAGTGAGGCAGCGCCCCGATCACGAAAACCAAGATTAACGGCCGAGGGGGCCCGACGCGCTGATCACGCGTCACCCCAATATCTGCAGGCCGAATGGCTGGGCAGTGGTCGCTTGGTCGGCCTTAGCCCGTCATGGGCTGTGTAGTGCCAGGGGTTGTTTTTTGACTGTGTTTATTTATGTATTTGTTTTTTATTTATATTTATTTATTTATAAAGCAACAACTTACTATGTCCCATCTATGAAACCTTTTCTGTAATAAATTGCCCTGATCATGAAAGCCGAAACATTCCATCTTTTACGATCGTGCGCTTTGCCAAACATGGACAAACATTTTATTGCATCTTTAATGAGACTATTAGAACCACAACGCTTTGTAGATACTCTCATAACAGTCGTTCAATGTCAGAAATCTATCTCACAGATGAAAATGTAGGAACTGATTTTCCTCTATAAAATAGTAAGAAATAAAATTGACGATGCTACATATACTTCGAGATAGAATTACGTTATATGTTCCAGCTGATAAACCAAGTAGATTCTGAAACATCTTCTTTACTACGAGAGTTCACATGGACAGCCATAAAAACTCACCGATCAATAGAATATTATCTCATTTGATAGTAGGAAATAGCCATGTTTAATATGCAGCATCTGCATCGGCGTGATCATGGCTTTAAACGATTGTTGTGGGAGGGCATCTCCCTATGTTCCTTACACCCTGGGTGCGTTGCTCATCAACTATCATCTTAAAACAACATTTTACATTTTAACATTTTACATTTTTACATTTTAAAAATTTAACAGTTTACATTTAACATTTTTATATTTTACATTTAACATTTTACATTTATTTTGAATTTTACATTTTAATATTTTAGATTTCATTATTCTACATTTTAACTTTTAATATTTTACATTTTACATTTTAATATTTTAGATTTTAATATTCCACATTTTGACATTTTATATTTGACAGTTTAATATTTTACATTTTGCATTTTAATATTTCAGATTATAATATTCTACATTTTAAAATTTTACATTTTGCATTTCAATATTTTACATTTTACATTTTAATATTTTAGATTTTAATATTCCACATTTTGACATTTTATATTTGACAGTTTAATACTTTACATTTTGCATTTTAATATTTCAGATTATAATATTCTACATTTTAAAATTTTACATTTTGCATTTCAATATTTTACATTTTACATTTCAATATTTCAGATTTTAATATTTTACATTTTATATTCTAATAATTTACATTTTACATTTTAATATTTTACAATTTAATATTTTACATTTTATATTTTAATATTGTACATTTTAATATTTTACATTTTGCATTTCAATATTTTACTTTTTAATATTTTACATTTTGCAATTCAATATTTTACATTTTGCATTTTAAAATTTTACATTTTAATATTTTACATTTTACATTTTAATGTTTTACATTTTTCATTTTAATATTTTACATTTTAATATTTTACATTTTACATTTTAATGTTTTACATTTTATATTTTAATATTGTACATTTTAATATTTTACATTTTGCATTTTAATATTGTACATTTTAATATTTTACATTTTGCATTTTAAAATTTTACATTTTAATATTTTACATTTTACATTTTAATGTTTTACATTTTTCATTTTAATATTTTACATTTTAATATTTTAATTTTTCATTTTAATATTTTACATTTTACCATTTTAATATTGTACATTTTAATATTTTACATTTTGCATTTCAATATTTTACATTTTACCATTTTAATATTGTACATTTTAATATTTTACATTTTACATTTTAATGTTTTACATTTTTCATTTTAATATTTTACATTTTAATATTTTACATTTTACATTTTAATATTTTACATTTTACGTTTTACTTTTTTACATTTTACATGTTATTGCAATGGAAACCCGTTGTGCTGCAGGTACAAGACTTCATCAAGTTCTGCGAGGAGCAGGGAATGTATTATAAGACAGATAACATTCTGGTCACCATGGGAGACGACTTCAACTACCAAGACGCTACCATGAACTTCAAGAACATGGACAAGCTTATCAAGTAAGAGCATACCTCTTTCTGTTATTAATTTGAACACTTCGTGGAGTAGCGGCTAGCATTGTTGGCCCGCGTGTTGTAGTTTGGAGACCCCTGATCTAGGATTGCTCCATCTTGAAAAAATAACAAGAAAATTGGTTACTTTGTTACTGTTAAAAGTAACAGCTTTACAAATAAGCCGTTACTTCCCAACGTTAGCCTCTGCTCTCAGGGGCGTATTCTTAGGGCTACCGGGGCTACCGGTAGTAGCCCAAGAAAATTACACTAAAAGAAATAAATGACACTTTATTACAGTTTCAACAAAGCATTCAAACAATCGTGACTTTCATGTCCATTCTTCTTTATCGAAAGAAGTAACGGTTAGTGGGTAGTTAACGCGGCAACGCAGTAGAAACCGACCAAGAAAGCGGCAGCCTTACGCCACTCTCCCCATCTCTCCGCACCCACCGTTGTTCCGTGCAGGCACAGCGCTCATAGCGAGCGAGTTGCCGCTACAGTCAGCGGTTTCTTACCATACTGGACAGCGCCTAACAAGAATAAACACAGCTTGGAGCAGCGATGGTCTGAGTAACACGGAGCGAAATAGGTACTTACATATTTATACCACGCAAAATAACAGCAAACGACCAAATATTTAAATGATTGCATACACAACATCAAATAAAAATTATTCGCTTAACAACTTGAAACCGCCAATTTTTAACCCCGATTCAAATTAAACCCCAGGCTAAGGAGCGCTTAGTCGCACCGCATACCTGGCCCCTATGTCGCTGGCTCGCGCAGCCAGGGGCTAATTTAATTGAGTACCAGCGGTTTCTTTGAAGTTAAAAGCGTTTAAAGCGACAAATAGCCTACAATAAATATACATTATCGCGCGCATAGATGGGAATATGTTTTAGAAGTTGTAGTATTTTCGATGTGTGATTTATTTAAGTGTGTCTATGCTGAAGAATCCTTATGTAGTGTTTTGTTTTAACTGTACCAGTTGTGATTTTGTAAGACAATTATGGAACTAACACATGCGGGGACTTTAAATGCCAATGACTGTATAATAGAGAGTTTGTTGGAAGTTCCTTTCAGCCGTCGTCCATACAGTGCGAAAGTTCATATTATACATATGACAAGGCCTACACCTCAACTGCAATTGTGTGCCAATGTATACAGGTCATTTCACATCATCTACATAAATGCTAGGTGGAATATACACACATCAAAAAAAGTTTTGCATCACCTCGGTTCCAAGAGTTCCGGAACCTTTAAATACAAAGGGAATAGAGATCAACACAAACAACATTTCAGCTCGTTTTATTGCTCATGAGACCCACACATTGCATGTTGTACCATCATACAGCTAGACTTTCAGCATTTGTGGTCCAGATTGCAGTACACACCACTACCTCTAATACCCAGTAGCACGTCCTCTTGCATTGATGCATGCCTGTATTCGCCGTGGCATACTATCCACAAGTTCATCAAGACACTGTTGGTCCAAATTGTCCCACTCCTCAACGACAATTCGGCGTAAATCTCTCAGAGTGGTTGGTGGGTCAAGACGTCCATAAACAGCCCTTTTCAACATATCCCAGGCATGTTCGATAGGGTTCATGTCTGGCGAACATGCTGGCCACTGTAGTCGAGCGATGTCGTTATCTTGAAGGAACGCATTCACAAGATGTGCACGATGAGGTCGAGAATTGTCGTCCATGAAGACAAATGCCTCTCCAATATTCTGCCGATATGGTTGCACTATGGGTCGGAGGATGTCATTCAGGTATCGTAAAGCCGTTTCGGAGCCTTCCATGACCACCAGTGGCGTACGTCGGCCCCACATAATGCCACCCCAAAACATCAGGGAACCACCACCTTGCTGCACTCGCTGGACAGTGTGTCTAAGACGTTCAGCCTGACCAGGGTGCCTCCAAACACGTCTCCGACGATTGTCTGGTTGAAGGCATATGCGACACTCATCGGTGAAGAGAACGTGATGCCAATTCCGTGGGGTCCATTCAGCATGTTGTTGGGCCCATCTGTACCGCGCTGCATGGTGTCGGGGTTGCAAAGCTGGACCTCGCCATGGACGTCGGGAGTGAAGTTGCGCATCATGCAGCCTATTGCGCACAGTTTGAGTTGAAACACGACGTCCTGTGGCTGAACGAAACGCATTATTCAACATGGTGGCATTGCTGTCAGGGTTCCTCCGAGCGGCAATCCGTAAGTAGCGGTCATCCACTACAGTAGTAGCCCTTGGGCGGCCTGAGCGAGGCCTGTCATCGACAGTTCCTGTATCTCTGTACCTCCTCCATGTCCGAACAACATCGCTTTGGTTCACTCTGAGACGCCTGGAAACTTCCCTTGTTGAGAGCCCTTCTTGACACAAAGTAACAATGCGGACGCGATCGAACTGCGGTATTGACCTTCTAGGCATGGTAGAACTACAGACAACATGAGCAGCGTACCTTCGTCCTGGTGGAATGACTGGAACTGATCGGCTGTCGTACCCCCTCCGTCTAATAGGCCCTGCTCATGCATGGTTGTTTACATCTTTGAGCAGTTTTAGTGACATCTATGAACAGTCAAAGGGACTGTATCTTTGATACAATATACACAGTCAACGTCTATATGCCGGAGATCTGGGAACCGAGGTGATGCAAAACTTTCTTTGATGTGTGTATTATCTGGCAGTTCTAAACTGTCTAAATTGTATTGCTGGCCGTGTTTGTTATTTAGTCGTGAAGTTAATGTATGGTCAAATGTAGCGTTTCCAAGTATGAACTCTTTTCTCACGGCAGTCCAAAAGCATGTTCTGTGTATTAAGCTCAGTGGTAGCCCAGATCTTCAGACCAGTTTACGCCACTGCTGTTTCTACTCCAGGTATGTGAACGCAATGCAGAAGTCAGGCAGTCCTGTGAACGTGTTCTACTCGACGCCATCTTGTTATGTAAAGGCAGTCAACGACGCCAACTTCACGTGGACCGTTAAAGAAGACGACTTCTTCCCCTACGCTAGCGATGCTCATTCCTATTGGACAGGCTACTTCAGCTCCAGACCAACCAGCAAGTACTTCGAGAGACAAGGGAACAACTACCTGCAGGTTGGTAATCCTGTTAATAGAATAAATTCAAAGATCTGTCACTGGTAGGAATAGGAAAAATTCGCAACTGCGAATTTCACGAATTATTAAATGATGTAGGGCCTAATTCACCCTAAATTGGCAAAAAGGAAATGTTTTTTAAACTCACGAAATTTCGCGATTTCCGCGAAAACGCGAACTTTAGCTTCTATTCCGTTTTCTTCTTTACAGTGCACTCCCGATAATTCGCGGTTATTAATGCGTGAACTTCCGCGATTTATCGAAAACCGCTTATGTTTTTAAGCCTAGCAAAAATGAGACAGTCAGACTGAAAGACTGACTTTATATCATTTTAAATGCTACAAATGCTGAACAATGCTAGAAAGGCTGGAAGCTTCTCGCTTCGCTCGAAGACTCTTGACATGTTAGATGACCAAGAAACAATCAGAACGCTAGAAATTCACAAGTCATGAGGGAGCTGGGGTGCGCGGTGAAAGGAGGGAGCTGGCTGGATGACGTCACTCACCTTAGTGAATTCTCGGTACATTTCGTGACGTTGCCGTAACGTAACGACGAAGTCGACTGGATCATTTAAAATGATAAAAGACTATTGGTTGAAATATTGAAATTTATTTTATTAACACGCAAAGAAAATTAGGACACTTTATAACATAGTATTGTAAGAGGAAGCCTCCGTGGCTTAGGCGGCAGCACGCCGGCCTCTCACCGCTGGGTCCGTGGTTCAAATCCCGGTCACTCCACGTGAGATCTGTGCTGGACAAAACGGAGGCAGACAGGTTTTTCTCCGGGTACTCCGGTTTCCCCTGTCAAAATTTCATTCCAGCAACACTCTCCACTATCTTTTCATTTCATCTGACATTCATTTAATCATTGCCCCAGAGGAGTG
Organism: Meconema thalassinum; assembly: GCA_946902985.2. Lineage (NCBI taxonomy): Eukaryota > Metazoa > Arthropoda > Insecta > Orthoptera > Tettigoniidae > Meconema > Meconema thalassinum. The sequence continues at coordinate 124,650,297 of OX336395.1, forward strand.
CGTCAGGCCTCGGCAGCCGGCACAGTTCATATCCTCGCCACTAGATGGGGGGGGGGGGGGGGCTTCATTCATTCCATTCCTGACCCGGTCGGAGACTGGAAGCAGGCTGTGGATTTTCATTTTCATAACATAGTATTGTAAGACACACTAGACTAGAGTTATGTGCATTATGCCAACATTAATATATTTGATTAACGACTGTCATAACTTTTTGTTTCTTAGATGGTTTATTTTTTCTAATTTTAGATTGTACATTTCAGAAGGAAACAAAATATGAGAATGAAAATTAATCTTGATTTTCTATAGGAAGGCGGGAATTCGTGTGTTGAGTCTAACAATTTTAACAGTTCTGTACTTTCAAGGATGAACTGTGAAATGTGTTGTTAGTGCACAGTATATTAATATTTAATGCATGTTATCCAGGAGAGAAACATATTCCACCTAAAACTTATAATTTTTAAATAAGAATTTATTGCCATGAAGGTACAGTATATGAATATGTTCCAAGCAATCCAATGCACAGTGGGTCAAAATCGAAATCTAGGGGGACAAAATTATTTTTACGTTTTAATCATGAATTTAGAGTGAAAGCAACGTACTGTGTATAATTTGTTTACTTCATAATAAACATCAGTCAAGACCTTTTTAAGCTACGTCTACACATGCAAGAAATTGTCTATGACTAGGAGTTGGATAGAGCGTTCAGTTATCCCTTCACAACAATTTTCTACCCCTAATTTACTTTTAACTAAGTCACAAAGTTCCACTTTTGACATAATCGTCGAACCCAGTGCTTCAAACAGTTGTAATCGTGTGAGAACTGGTTGCGCGGCATCTTTTAAAACGTAAAATAACTAAGTAAGTTGCAAAAAAATTCCAATAATCTTATAACAGGCGTAAACTACAAGACTTTATCTACATTTTAACATTAAGTAGAAAGTGACGCAGAGTAACGCGACGTACTAAAAATCTAAGTGAAAATATAATTTTAAAAATAATAGTTAAATATTATATAATGCAAATATAGCTAAAATTACGTAACAATTACGCCCATTAATAACTGAAACACGTTACCTTCAGCTGCATGTTCCATCTTAAAGCATCGCACTAACCACAAAGACAACCAAACCACAGCCACTTACATTCACCCTCCAATTCAGACTGCTCGAACAGTGGTGACAGATTTACACTAAGATACGTTTATATCCCAGAATAGTGAGCGGCAATTATATGAGAATGCTGTAGAAGTATTACATTTTGATTTTTTAATTATGAAAATAAATAATTGTGTCCTCCTAGATTTCGATTTTGACCCACTGTGCAATATTGTGGATCTTATGTTCCACTTAATTATCAATTACAATAACAACCTAATGTAATCGCACGTTTCGTACGCTTTGTAGCCCGCATTGTTTATTGTGCACAAAAGTCTACCAGGGATTTCACTCGCTTTTTACCGCTGGTCACGTGGTAATGGTCACAGGGCTGATCGCACAATTCACAAACACAGCTGTTATTCCCGGGGTCGTGAAAACACTTCGTCTTGCATACCGTGTGGTGGTATCCATGCACAGCCATTGAGGTCACCAGGTGTCGGAGCTCCTGATTCGTATCGGCCCAGGATCTATTTATCATGGCTTCTGTTGTATGAAACTCCAGCCAAATCTCCCTTATTTTCTTTTTAAGGAGCAGTTGAAAATGAAAAATCCACAGCCTGCTTCCAGTCTCCGACCGGGTCAGGAATGGAATGAATGAAGCCCCCATCTAGTGGCGAGGATATGAACTGCGCCGGCTGCCGAGTCCTGACGCACTCCTCTGGGCCAATGATTAAATGAATGACAGATGAAATGACAGTGGAGAGTGTTGCTGGAATGAAAGGTTGACAGGGGAAACCCTGTCTGCCTTCGTTTTGTCCAGCACAGATCTCACATGGAGTGACCGGGATTTGAACCACGGACCCAGCGGTGAGAGGCCGGCGTGATGCCGCCTAAGCCACGCAGGCTCAAAGAGCAGTTATAACTTATAATTTTTGAAGTACCGAAAAGTGAAATTGAAATCACCGAATTTTCCACTTTAAAATACCGCTTTCTTCACTTTGAAATCACCGAAAAATTCCTATCCCTAGTCATTGGACAACGACTAGTAGCCTATACTTCAATTATAGGAGTGTTCTACGAGGGCGAATCAAAAAGTAAGTTACACATCCCAGTTATGGCTCTTCATTAAACCACATACACAACACGGCTATGCCAACATACAATACAAGTTCACTTTACCACATAGTCCCCAGGAAGCGGTAAACATATCTCGGAACGGTCCGCCAACTTTTCAATTCCGGATGCATAGAATGCACCCCCAGCGTTATGTCACCACCTGGATGCAGCTGCTTTCACCGGTTCAACGTTTGACAATACGAGGCAGAGTTGATTGTCGTACATTTCGGCATAAGATCCAGGTGCACCAAACCCTCCATGTCAAAGAACACTGTCGCCAAATACCTTTCCTGCTGAAGGTTGGACCTTGGCTTTCGTTCGTTGTGGTGATGTGCTGTGCATCAATTCCATTGATGTTCTCTTTGTTTCGAGGGTGAAGTGGTGGACGATGAGGAGGTGAAAGCAGCTACATCCAGGTGGTTACATAGCGCTGGAGGTGATTTCTACGCATCCGGAATCGAAAGTTGCCTGCCCGTTCCGAGAAATGTTTACAGCCTCTTAGGGACTAAGTGGAAAAGAGAACTTACATTGTATATTGTCATAGTCGAGTTGCCTATTTTTATGTGGTTAAAAAAAGGGCCATAACTGGGAAATGTAAATTAATTTATGATTCGCCATCGTACTATTAAGTCTCGATTATTCGTACTTGATGGGACCGAGGGTCATTCGGTTATCGGAGAGACTGGAAACAGTATATTTCCGCGATATAAGGAGCATACGGCACACCTACGATAGTACGCTCATTTACCGTCCATATAGTTCAGTACAGCTGGAATGGTTTTGTTCCAAAAACCGTGCTATGGTTGGCTTTTTGTAAATCGTTAGAAAAGCACAAAAAAAAAGCTTAACTCTAAATTTCGGAATAATTTGTAGTATCATATCGTCGGAAAACTTAAAAAAAAAATTGAAAGCGTTTTTCTCTGAATCTGCGTATTTTAAAGAAAAGTTTTTAAAATAAAACATGTAGAGGACATTGTCACCTACAAGTTGTCTCATTGAGGTCATGCCATACGTTTTGAAATGCAGACGCTAGGAGGCGCCAAAGTTTCCAAAAAAGTGTTTTTTCACTTCCTGTCCTAGAAAAAATGTTTTTTTTTTTCCCAAAAGAGTGAATCAGAAATTTGTTCCTCTGAAAATTGTCTATAATATTTATTTAAACGTTTGTTTCCTCTGACTTACCGTTCCAAAGTTATAGCGCAGCAAATGCAACGCTGCGTAGTCAAGGCTACTATTGTTACTGCGGAGAGAGCGGTGGGCATAGTTTAGACCGGGACCGGTGTCGGACAATTTTCACACTTCGGCAGACTATAACTTTGGAACGGTAAGTCGGAGGAAAAAATGTTTCAATAAATGTTGTAGACAATTTTGAGAGGAACACATTTCTGATTCGCTCTTTTGTGAACAAAACATTTGTTCTAGGACAAAAAGTGAAACAACTCTTTTTTGGAAACTTTGGCGCCACCTAGCTTCTGCAATTCAAAACGTATGACATGACCTCAATGAGACGAATTGTAGGTGACAATGTCGTCTACATTTTTTGTTTAAAAAACTTTTCTTTAAAATACGTCGATTCAGAGAAAAACGCTTTTCAATTTTTTTTTTGAGTTTTCCGACAAAATGATCGTGTAAATTATTCTGAAATTTAGAGTTAAGCTTTTCTTGTGATTTTCTAACGATTTTCTAAAAGCCAAACATAGCACGGTTTTTAGAACAAAATGGGTTTCTTCTGTGCAGCAGTACTGTACTAATATATCAGTCTTAAAGTGGAGGTTTTAAACGGTAGTATTTTATGATTGTATTCGACAACAACTGACCCTCAAATGAAATAACAAGTGTTTTTATTTCTTAAATGGGTCCGTTTAAGTGTGATAATTAACTATTTTCCAGGAGTGTGTTTACATATTTATAACTTTTACCCTTGCCCAATTCATTGGGCACAATCGTGTTGACCGACTGAAAAGCTGCAATTTGTATAGGTAACACTGAAAAGGGAGCAGATGACCTCGTAGTTCCGCCCCTTAAAACTACAATAACTATAGCTAACACTGAAAAGAATGGCTTCAAATCTCTACATTCAACGCATGCCTATTGTACAGGCCGGGGGGCTGTACCCCCTGAAAGCCACCCCCCCATCTTCTACTAAAAACCACCCCAACTGGCAACATCATAAGACCAGAACAGTACCTTTACACGGCAAGAGGCGACCACCCAGCTTGGGAGGTTGGCCAACTACTTGCAACACATAACATAAACATCTACACACCAGCTAACTGGGGCAGCTACGTCAACGGAATGCTGACTAAGCAACGGCAGGAACTATAAGAAGAGAGGCCTTTTTGGAGCATTATCTGTCATACAGTGTGTGTCGCCGAAGGCCCTAGCCGACAACTGTTCCGGCTGCATCATCAGGTGAGACTCAGCAAGTGTTCAGAATCCTTTACTTTGTAAACACCCATCCGCAATCTTGTACACTCAACTTGTATCATTACTTACATTCCCCTAAGAGGGACTTACAATTTCACACTCACTGACCAATAAACACATGGTCAGTAAACTACACTTGTCTTGATAATTACACGCCTCTTACATCCTCATACCCTTCCTGACTCTCGTCACGATTGACTGTGACCATAGTAGCCAGTAATTGCTTGCTCAGGTTTCATTGTGCTTCCCGCAGGCGACTCGACTACATAACGTCGAGCCGCTGACGTAAGCACGCCTATTGTATTACTCCTAGCACCCAGCTGGCAGGCCGGCATAGTAGCCTGTACTCAGAGGTTCATCCCCTAGTAGACCCTTGCATCTTTGCAGGAACACCCCCTAGCATTTTAACACCAAACAACACGCTACACTGGTAAGCTCTCCCAGCTACGGGAAGCTGCAATCATTTAGAAACAACCTACCAAATTAGCACAGTGACACTAATGTTTTATCCCTAAACAACAGTATCACTTTGTCAGTCACGTTTAGATCTTGCCTGCCCTTCCGATTGGTTACGTTAATTACCGACTACTAACGAACCTTGAAAATAATGTTCCCCGCGTTGAGTATTTTAGTTCCTCGCCTCGTGTTGTCAATTGGCGTCAACAGTGAAACTAATTATAATTTGTATTCTATTATGTGACTTGTGTTTCTAACAAGGGAAGTATTAGATAAGACTGGTCGAAACCTATCTTGAAACTTTGTGGACGCAATCGTTGTACTATAAGAGGACAGCGTGCGGAAAATCAGCCTCCAGATTGATCTGCAAGTGTCCGAAATCGTACCTGACATCCTGGTACGCTGGCATGACGGCTAGTGGAGCTGGACATCCCTGTGACACTCGGAGTAGTAGCGAGGTGGGGCGTATATGCTGACTGGAGGGTGCGGCTGCTTCCCACCGGCCTTGAGTGCTTAGGCGGTCAGGGCTGTCCCTTCCAACATGTACGGTACTCGCTACCTCCCATTGATTTATATGAGAGATTCGCCACATGATTTTGGAGCCTTGCAGTTCAATCTGGAGACTGATTTTCCGCATGTTGGTATATTGGCGTTCACGGCCAGTGAATTAAAACTCAGAAATTCTTCTAGGTTTGTCCCGTGTCTTGTGTGGGGTTTCGCCTAAGACACCACTGGCCGTGAAAGCCATCTTTTTGGAAGCCTTCATAGGGAGGTTATGGCTGCTTGAGTTTTTAGTTCCCGCAGTAAAGAGGCGCAGGAGCGCTTCATAAAAGGGAGGTAGTGCGCAGTTCGCTACTCCTATGGGGATCCAGGGGAGGACACTAAGAGCCCGCTGATGAGCCAGCTTGGTGTCCTAGGCGAAACCCCACACAAGACACGGCACAAACCTAGAAGAATTTCTGAGTTTGAATTCTAATTTGTTATCTATTTTAAGTATTAATTTATGTTGTTAGTATTGATCAGAGTTGACTCACAATCCACATTTTAAGAACGATTGGGTTATAACTTAATAAGCCCACCCTATGTACTGGGTCTTTATATTGGATTGGCAAGGACATTCTTGCTCACGCGCTCCTCCAGTGACGGCTCAATTGCCAGCGACCGCGCGCGCATATGTACGGAAGAATACGGAGCTTAAAATCAATATTATGCCTTTTTACGCACCATGTTTACAGTAGATGCTGAAAATGTTCCCCATCCGCTGCCAAACATAACCGGCATCTCTTTATGAAGTTCCCGGTTACTCTGGTTAATTTAGCTTCAGTAAGGAAATAACAACGTCTATTTTTATTGTTTACTGAATCTGTACGTTTGATTCTCTTAGCCAGTTGTTTTAAGGTCCGATTAATAGGAATACGACTCTCTGGAAATTTCAATCGAAACTTTTGTCTTGTTCTAGCGCACGATTTCCTGCACGTATCGTTCACGTAACGAATATTTGACATAAGGAATTACAGCACTATACACAATCACAATATAACACTATACAATACGATATACAGTACACAGTAGCTTTATAAAATACCCAAATAGCTCGGAGCTCACACGTCTACCGCAGAAAGAGAGCGGGAATACGGCCGGAGACCGCGCGCGCCAACCTGTAACAACTGGCCAAGCAAAAATAAAGACCCTGTATTTAACCCTTCAGAACTGGCGTGAAACTATGTTACACGAAGACTGGCGCAGGGTGATTTTGACCCATAGTGTGTCGCTCCCTTTTTTTTTCATTGTCGTACGGATTTTAATGAAATAATTTTAAACCTGGTGTCTTCCATGAACTATTCCCGATATAAAATGAGGGTTATTTATATTTTTCAGATTTAACATGCAGAAAAATGGCAGTAGTTTTCCTAACAGCATAATTGGCCTTGATAAAGCCTGTGTGGCTTATGCAGCAGCACGCCGGCCTCTCACCGCTGGGGTCCGTGGTTCAAATCCCGGTCACTCCATGTGAGATTTGTGCTGGACAAAGCGGAGGCAGACAGGTTTTTCTCCGGGTACTCCGGTTTTCCCTGTCAAAATGTCATTCCAGCAACACTCTCCACTATCATTCATTTTATCTGTCATTCACTTAGGTTGGTTGGTTGGGGCTACGACAACGCGGTCATGTAGCCCCGTGTACTTTGGGTGTGTGTAGAATCTGTCTGATAACCGGTGTTAATTGTGATGACTGTATTAGTGTGTGTTATCTGTTTTCAATTCAAGTGAGGACTGCAGACATTTAAGTTCAAGTAGTTCCTACTTTTGCCGCCAAACGCCACCGTCAACGACTACTAGGACTAATTCAGAACTTAGCTACTAGACGCCACCGCAGTCGGCTCTTGGCAACGAACGTAGCAATCTAAGAGCGTTGTTTACATTCCTAACCTATACAATTTAGTTTCACACAGGTGTAATTAGTGGAAAGTTCTTTAACATGCCATAAATCTATGACATGGGACCGCCGGCTTTACTTCCCCTCCGAAGGAAGGCATGCTGAGGGATTTTTAACGCTCTTAAAAAATCCGACGGCTTCGGCCGGGTTTGAACCCACTATCTTGGGCATAGAAGCTCAGCATGCTACCGACAACGCCACCAAAGCCGCCCGTCATTCATGTAATCATTGCCCCCAGAGGAGTGCGTCAGGCTTCGGCAGCCGGCACAGTTTATATCCTCGCCATTCCTGACCCGGTCGGAGACTGGAAGCAGGCTGTGGATTTTTCATAATTGGCTTTGATAGTGACGGCAGCACAGTCATCTCATTTTTTCTTTTTGGATAAAGGAGCTGATGACGAAGGTGTCCCTAGATCCTAAACATGGATTGACTAGAACGTGAGCTATGATTTTCCCTCTTAGTTCTTACAGATTGTCCCGTCTAACGTAAGCCAAAAATTGTCACGCGAGGACTGGCGCCATGGGTAAATCTGACCCGATTGTAAATAATATAGAAATAACTCGGGTGTTCACACAAGGTAATGGACATGTTTCTTTTGCAGGGTGAAGTTCAAGGCTAGGAAGTAAGGTACAGTAAGCCACAGGTAATAAGGGCTGATCAAAATGAAAATACAGGCCATTACTTAAGGCTCTGTTATAAAATACCCATGCACCAGTCCTCGCAGGTTAAGTACGAGCTGCTACTGAACTGCTATGATGTATGGTATTTGCAGGTGTGCAAGCAGTTGGCAGCAATGGCAGGACTGGGTGAGACAGGCCTCGAGTGTCTCAGAGAGGCAATGGGAGTGATGCAGCATCATGACGCTATAACAGGCACAGAGAAGCAGAAAGTTGCGGACGACTACAGTCGCACTCTTCATTGCGGCATTACAGAGTGCGAGGTCGTCATTGAGGATGCTATTAGGTAAATATGAGCAGCCTCTACGGATGTTCTCACAAAATCAGAGAAAACTAAAATTATAGACATGAACCCACAGTTACCGTCACTAAGGGCACTGGCGACCACGGAACCCCAGCTGAGTTCGGCATTATTTCCACTTACTTCTACCGGGCTCCTCTCTGTCTTCTTTCCTATCGACCACCCTTGGTGAACTCTTGTTCTTTTCCGACCCCGACGGTATTAGTATATCCGAGGCATAGGGAATCTTTCACTTTCCCGCCTTAATGTGCCCTGTCTAATCATTCCTGATCCCTCATTCTTCGAGGGGTCAGACCTCTTCTGTTCTCTTCCCATCTCCTGCCTTCTGCTCAAGGCCCTTAAGGAGGCATGGTGTGTGTAGTCCCACCGCTTTTGGTGCACCCTGGAAACTGCTACACCCTCAAGGGCTCACGGCTGGTGAGTTCGGGAGTTGGCAACGCCGAGGGATTCCTGAGCTGGGTCCGGTTTTTTCCTCCTTTTTTCCATTGCCTCTGGGGCGGAGCCTCTCCTCTTTCCCTTTCCTACCTGCCTTTCTTGGCTCTCCTTGCTTCCAAGTCCCTCAATCCTCATTCTTCGAGGGTTGAGGGCATTTCTTTTCATCCTGTCATTTATTTGCCTTATCCTTAATTTGTTTAACTTACCCTTTCTTCTTCTAGTAAGTAGTAAGTTTGTAGTTCGTATTAGTTATAGTTTTTCATTCTCATCTCATTTTTAGCTATCACCCAAACCATTAGGGGCCGATAACCTAGATGTTAGGCCCTTAAAACAACAAGAATTATCATCATCATCATCAACTAAGGACACTACCTAAGATTCACAAGGACACTTGCCCCATTAGATCAATTGTGAATTGTACAGGCGCTACAAACTAAGTAAAGAGCTACCGTAGGCTACTAAATTTTCCGTTTAATAGGTTTATTCATTTACTTATTTACTAGCAACTCACCCCAGCTTCGCCGGGGAACAGTTATGAATGGATTACGTTAAAAACGCCTTTTCTTCGATGTCAATGAACTACGACCTATATCCGTTTTACGTCTCGGCATGATGGGTTAAAATCACTGACTGGACTATTAATTATATTATCAAACAGATGCATGTGCAACGAATTCTTGTCACACGTAATTTAAGAATGCCGAGGTGCATGAAACACAAATCCCCCTTCCGTTCAATCTTAACTTGACTGTGTATTTTGCGGAACGAAAAGTTCACAGGCGAAATGAAGTAAAGCCAAGTTGCACTTCCAGGATACCTCCAAACACAACCACTCTTCTCTGAAATCCTAACTCAACACGACTCGACAGTTTGCTGCTGGCTTTATCTGGGGTAATAGGCTCGCGCGCTAGCTACGCTGTAACTGGGGTGATAGGCTCGCCCCTAGCTAGCTCGTAATCTGTCACCTCAGTAATTGAATGGAGATTGTTGGAAGAAATAAAAATGTAAAAAGACTTATAGTGTGGGATGTATTGACGATAGAGATATGCTGTCGCGGACGTTTTGTAGAACCTTTCATGCTGAACAATTATTACACTCATAGTATATAGATATTATTAACGGTTTGCCCAGCGTAAGCTTACAAAGAGCGAACGGACACCAGGTTAATTTCGACTTTTTCAGTAAAATCGTTAGGCCACTGCTTGGCTTCCTTTGATCATAAATAAATAATTTTCTACAGAAACCTTACTCGAGATATATTTTATAGAATGGTGAAAAACGCCTCAAAATCCATCCAGTGGTTCTCGAGATTACCCGTGACATCCAAGAATCGGGGAATTTGTGTTATACTAAGTAGAGATTTCGTTTGGTGAAATGAGAATACATTGCGGCGCCTGCCTCTCACCCGGAGACCCCGGGTTTGATTCCCGGCTCCGTCAGGGATTTTAGAAACTGACGTGAGGGCTTGAACGTGGTGTTCAAACTCGCATTTTTCTTAGCATTACAGTCCTGGTGTATGGGCAGTTGGGGATTTCTGCGACAATTCAACCATACGTTTTCCAGAGCTATTTTTCTTAGTACATGAGATGGGTGGATGATGGATAGCACTGGCAACCACTTCAAAGGCAAATTATCAAGAATAACGTCTCACTGTATCAGTCAATAAAATAGGACCCATAAACATGAAACCGAGCGTGAGAATGATTTCCTTCGACATAACGAGTATGTACACAAACATACTGGTAAAAGAAGCAATAAGGGTAATAATATAAAAGAGAAGAAAAGAAACGGAAGAAATAGTTAAATTATTTAAGATCACGATCAACCAGAACGTGTTTCAATTTCGAGGCAAAGTATACGAACTATCAATCTATGGGATCACCACTCACGAGGGGATCACGCCAAGTGTAACATCCCGATTTCTCAGAAACGTTCCTCAGTGAAAGAGGGGTTGAAATAAGTGAACAAATGTTTCGGCTTATCCGTAGACATTCGATCGTTTCCAAGAAAATGACAGCTAAAGGGTGTCCGACGAACTTTACGTGCCTTTTAGCGTGTTGCAGTTGGAACTGACTTGACGCGGTGCCGCTGTGGTTATCGTTGCAGCTTTGCACTTTTGCGTCCTGAGTTCAAACCCTTGTATCCACTAACTTGATAAGGAACTTTCGAGTAGTAATCGTCAATGGACATCAGTAGATAAATGAAAATAAACGAAATTCCTCTTATTGGGTTTTCTGTCGAGAGTGGAGGATGAAACGTTTGAGAATTGTTTTTTTTAACCTGAGAATGCAATCTCTACATAGTATAAAACGAAGTCCCTGATTCTTAGATATAACGGGTAACCTAGAAAACCACTGGATGAATTGGAGGGAGATGTGGATGGGATGGATTGGAGGGAAGTATGGGATGGGATGGATTGGAGGGATGGATGGGATGGATTGGAGGGAGATGTGGATAGATGGGAATCATTATAGGGAGATGTGGATGGGATGGGATGGATTGGAGGAATGTATGGGATGGGATGGATTGGAGGGATGTATGGGATGAGATGGATTGGAGGGACGGATGGGATGGATTGGAGGGATAGAGGGGGTGGGTTGGTGGGAGATGTGGATGGATGGATGGATAGATGGGCTGCATTGGAGGAAGATGTGGACGGAGGGATGGGATGTATTGAAGGAAGGGGTGGATGAAATGGATTGGAGGAAGATGTGGATGAGATGGGATGGATTGGAGGAAGATGTGGATGGGTTGGATTGGAGGGATGGATGGGATGGATTGGAGGGAGATGTGGATGGGTTGGATTGGAGGGATGGATGGGATGGATTGGAGGGAGATGTGTATGAGATGGGATGGATTGGAGGGAGATGTGGATGGGATGGATTGGAGGGATGGATGCGATGGAATGGATTGGAGGGAGATGTGGATGAATGGAATGGATTAGAGGAATATGTGGATGGATGGGAATCATTATAGGGAGATGTGGATAGATGGAATGGATTGTAGGGAGATGTGGATGGAATGGATTGGAGGGATGGATGCGATGGAATGGGTTGGAGGGAGATGTGGATGGATGGGATGCATTGGAGGGAGATGTGGATGGATGGAATGGATTGGAGGGAGATGTGGATGGATGAGATGCATTGGAGGGAGATGTGGATGGATGGAATGGATTGGAGGGAGATGTGCATGGATGGAATGCATTGGGAGGGAGATGTGGATGGATGGGATGCATTGGAGGGAGATGTGGATGGGATGGATTGGAGGGATGGATGGGATGGGATGGATTGGAGGGATGGATGCGATGGAATGGGTTGGAGGGAGATGTGCATGGATGGGATGCATTGGAGGGAGATGTGGATGGATGGGATGCATTGGAGGGAGATGTGGATGGATGGGATGCATTGGAGGGAGATGTGGATGGATGGGATGCATTGGAGGGAGATGTGGATGGATGGAATGGATTGGAGGGAGATGTGGACGGATGGGATGCATTGGAGGGAGATGTGGATGGATGGGATGCATTGGAGGGAGATGTGGATGGATGAGATGCATTGGAGGGAGATGTGGATGGATGGAATAGATTGGAGGGAGATGTGCATGGATGGAATGCATTGGGAGGGAGATGTGGATGGATGGGATGCATTGGAGGGAGATGTTGATGGGATGGATTGGAGGGATGGATGGGATGGGATGGATTGGAGGGATGGATGCGATGGAATGGGTTGGAGGGAGATGTGCATGGATGTGATGCATTGGAGGGAGATGTGGATGGATGGGATGCATTGGAGGGAGATGTGGATGGATGGAATGGATTGGAGGGAGATGTGGATGAGATGCGATGGATTTGAGGGAGATGTGGATGGGATGGGATGGATTCTTTACTTTGTTGTGGACCTCATTAATCATTGTGAGTGTATTGTTATGAAGTAATTGATGTGATCCTTTATTTCTTCCAGCAAGCTTTCGGCCCCTCACCCCCAGATGGATCTACACCCTCTGGAACTTGACTCTTGTCTCCTGTTGAATGTGAGCGAGTGCTCGGTATCTGAGCGTTCCGCTGTCTTCGTGGTGACCGTGTATAATCCAATGAGTCACCGAGTCACCCACTTCGTACGACTGCCCGTCCTAGGGCGCACCTATACAGTACTGGACCCAGCAGGTGAGTCTTAAATAACTCATCGTTGTTTTAATCGTTCTCTGCCAGTGAACCATGCATACGCATCGGGATACCATACAAATTGTCACTAAAGCAGAGAGCTTGATCGGGTCTTAGTCTAACAATGTGTTCGATTTTGTCGGTCCGTCCGTTTGTCCACAAGGGTTCGTATATGTAGAAACATTCAACTGTCGTTCCTCTTCGTTTGTGACACTATCTTATCGTTGTTTGTCCCTAATTAATTAATCTTGGATTTTCCGCCAACACAAAGTTCCTCCTTTCTCTACTAGAAAGCAGGGGCGTATATACAATTTTTATTCGGGGAGGGGGGGGGGGGGCTGACGATTATGGAAAATTGTGAGTATTCTCAGGGGATTGTCAGCGCAAAATACCCAGAAATATCAACCAATATCTTAGAGCATATAACTTTGTGTGATTATTTTAGATAAGATTCAAAGTTTATATAGCCTACAATTATTACTGGCAATACAAAAAAGTTGTAAAGTACAACACAACACACAAATTCATTTTATACCTTAATGAACTTTCTGTTATGATGTATGGAGTATGAATGGCAAATATCTAAATATGTGTCAATTCACTAAGCAGAAAGTTAAACAGTTTTTTTTATGTTGATAATTTATTTCTCAAAAGTACCGTACTGTGGAATTCACAGTTTTGCCTCACAAGGCTGAGTGTACCCCGTTCCAGCCCTCAGACTAGAATTAGAATTTCTTGGCAGAGCCGGGAATCGAATTCGGACCTCCGGGGTGGCAGCCAAGAATGCTAGCCACTACACCACGAATTAGTATAATTTCAATCTTAATATTGTTTATAACCTAGCCAGTAAGTTAAGATTAGGGTACAACCAAATGTACAATTATTTTATGCTCTTAACAAAGCAACACTTTCTTAATTTTATTGATTTTTTTTTCAGGGGGGTTTGGAGCCCCTCAGCAGCCCCCTAATATACGCCCCTGCTAGAAAGCACTATAGTATCAAGCAGCTTACATAACATTCCTGTTTACCAGCTATTGATGGATGCATTATTTTTGCATTTGTCTGTTGGCACAGGCCAGAGTAAAATGTGGCTTTTCACCGATGTCTCAGTCTCATTCATGGCTGTGATTATATGGAAGCTACTGATGTGTGGGTGCTGAGTAATGGCCTCTGGGCACAGCCAGTGTCTGTGGATGCTGTGAAAGGTTCTACTCGTAGGGTTGGTACTGCTGCACCGACTCAGTGAGGAAGGTAATGACAAACTACCTCAATCCTCACCTTGCTTACTGTCGACCAAACTATTATGTGCACTCGAGTTTGAAGGTTGTTTGTGAAGTAACCAATAGACCTACATAAAATCCAATAACATCATCATTTTCGTCGTTCTATTGCACGTTAGTTCATGTAGGTTTGGAATTTTTAATTTATATTTTAATATTTTTTGTCGCAGTTGGAGCACAAAAAGTGCACGTTTTTAAGCGTGTTTCAACCATGCGTCACATTTAAGAATTATTATCTCAAAAAACCGTCATCAGATCGAATCCAAATTTTAACACAATATACATTGGAATGTTTTATAACTGGATTATTAATTTCAAAATTTTGCGTGACCAAGAAAAAAAGTTGTTATCATTTTTGTAAGTTAACTTTTTCTCGGCTCGGGGTGGTTGGAAAATGTAGTTCTTGGTTGCGATGTAATCCTTATACATCAAAAAGTTAAGCTGTATGACTGTGAACTACGTGAATTAACTCACTTATTTTATATCGGTTTGTATTTGTAGGCGGAAATAACACATGGTTCACCAGCTACCCGCTCCCAGAAAAGCTGTACAGTGTTGCTGAAATGGAGCCCAACTCGTATCATGGCGTGCCTCGCTCGGAAGTGATGGGCTCCATCACAGCAACGCGGTACAGCTCTCCCGGGAGTGGGTAGCTGGTGAACGATGTGTTATTTCCGCCTACAAATACAAACCGATGTAAAATAACTGAGTTAATTTACGTATTTCACAGTCATACAGCTTAACGTTTTGATGTATAAGAATTACATCGCGACCAAGAACTACATTTTCCATCCACCCTGAGCCGAGAAAAAGTTACCTTACAAAAATGATAACAACTTTTTTCTTGGACACGCAAAATTTTGAAATTATTAAACCAGTTATACAACATTCCAGTGTATAATGTGTTAAAATTTGGATTCGATCTGATGACGGGTTTTTGAGATAATAATTCTTAAATGTGACGCATGGTTGAAACACGCTTAAAAACGTGCACTTTTTGTGTTCCAACTGCGACAAAAAATATTAAAATATAAACTAAAAATTCCAAACCTACATGAGCTAACGTAAAATAGAACGACGAAAATGATGATGTTATTGGATTTTATGTAGATCTATTGGTTACTTCACAAACAACCTTCAAACTCGAGTACACATAATACTTTGGTCGACAGTAGTATACCTCATTATAGTGCTCCCTATGGTTTTTGTGGGTTTCAGCCCACATAACCTATAGTGGTACTTTTTGAGGATCCAACCAGCCTCAGGGCTGACTACCTAACAGACAGATATCTAACCTCCTTCACTTTCATAGCGCTCCTAGGAACGACAAAATTTCGACATGCAAGCAGCCGTCTTGCATAACAAAGCTTACACCCGGTAACCAAGGTCATACAACATATGCATCGTCCTCATTCTCTTCATCGCGAGCGAAGCCGCGGGTACCTGCTAGTAATATATAAATGCTAGAAAATGTGAAATTTTAACATACGGATTCCCCTTAAGGTAAGGTATTTGAAATGCCATTTTTGACCAAAAAATCAATTTTCGTATTTTCATTGTAAATGGAAGCCTTATTTGTCTGCTTCAATTTAACTTACATTTCATGTCGATATTGCATCTGTAAGTAATGAAAACTATTTTAATGGGGCTCGTGTGCACATGTCTTGGGGTGTGGCTCCACAGCATCTTACTTGCAGCTAAATAACCCGGAATATCAAATAAGGTATGAAAATCATGAAAATGACATATTAGCTAAGCACAAGTATAGGATCAACGCTCATCTCTCCCGAAGAATTTCCGTTATTAATATGTCTAAGTTATCGTAGTTTATTTGGTCATATCACAAATGTGTAACTTCATTTACGTTAGGCTGGCTGCGTGGCTAAGCGGTAACGTTCTCGCTTGCTGGGCCAAGGTTGCAGGATCCAATCCTGGCGTAGTCAGCTGGCGTTTCTTCTTCTTCTTCTTCTTCTTCATATGCCGTCTCTGCGTCGAAGATTGGTGATCATCATTGCAATCCCTTGCCTCGAGGTTGCCGTTCGAAACAGAGATGCTGAGTCAAGTTCAAACCATTCCCGCAAATTCTTGAGCCAGGAGATCCTCCTCCTCCCTGGTCTGCGCCGTCCTTGAATCTTGCCTTCCATGATTAGCTGGCGTTTGAGGGTGCGAAAATGCGAGGGAGCCGTGTCAGTAGATTGACTGGAACGTTAAAGATCCCCTTCGGGACAAAATTGCGGCACCCCGGCATCCCTAATAGTCACAGTTGTTAAAGGGGACGTAAAACAAATACCATTATTATTATTATTATTATTATTATTATTATTATTATTTACGTTATTCTCAGAATTAAAATCTTAAACATTTTATGCCTTTCAAATTTAAAAAAGAACAACAACAACAACAAATATTGACGTAGGAGTATTATTAATACATTAAGTTAAAGCTGACGAATGTAAGGATGCTGTGAACTAGGGATTTTTGGATGCTTTGAAAACTTTAGCCATCTTGTTTATTTTAAGCAATGATAAAATTGGATTTCCTTTTTGAAAAATGAAAAAGAATAGGCTACTCCTCCACTCTGTCTGTTGCACATAACTGCACGATTCTAGTTCAGAATATTATATGCGTTAAATAGAAGAACTCAGTAAAAGAAATTTGATGATTGAATAATATTTAGTCATTTTAGGGCATTTTGAAATATTGCCATTTTTTATCCTGTTGTTTCTTTCAAAAATTCAGGGAACTGGAAACAGAAAACAAAGTATCTAATAAAAGAAATTGATGGTTGAGCTTCGAAGGAATTGGTTCAAAAATGTAGTATTTCTTCCTAAATGTCAGGGGCGTATATAGTGGGAAAGCTGTGGGTGCTCCAGCTCCCCCCCCCCCCCCTCCTCCCGAAAAAAACACAATAAAAATTAAGAAAGTGTCGCTTTGGTAAGAGCATAAAATAATTGTACATTTGGTTGTACTCTAATCTTAACTTATCGGCTAAGTTTGTTTGTCATCTCTTGATGAATACAGTACATTTGCATTTGTCTGTTGGCACAGGCTAGAGTAAAAGGTGGCTTTTCACCGATGTCTCAGTCTCACTCATGGCTGTGATTATATGGAAGCTACTGAGGTATGGGTGGTGCTTAGTAATGGCATTCAGGCCACAGTCAGTGCCTGTGGATGTTGTGAAAGGTTCTATTCATAGGGTTAGTACTACTGTTCTGACTCAGTGAGGAAAGCAATGGCAAACTACCTCACTCCTCTTCTTGCCTAGAATGCCTCAATATAGCGCTGCCTTGGGCTTTTGTGGGTATCTACTCACATAACGTAACGGCGGTGCTTTTTGAGGATCCAACCAGCCTTCGGGCTGACTACCTAACAGACAGATAAACAAAATTAATATTGAAATTAGACTACCTCGTGGTGTAGCGGCTAGCATTCTTGGCTGCCGCCCCGGAGGTCCGAATTCGATTCCCGGCTCTGCCAAGAAATTTTAATTCTGGTCTGAACTTTGGAACGGGGTACACTCAGCCTTGTGAGACAACACTGAGGATTCCACAGTACGGTACTTTTAGAAATAAATGATCAATTTGTAAACAAACAAAAAAAAACCTCTTTGTCTTTTTGCTTAATAAATTGACAAATATTTGGTTATTTGCCATAAGCCATAATAAAAATTTCTTTACGTATAAAAATGTATTTGCGTGTTGTGTTGTATTTTACATTTCTTTTTGTATTGAAAGTAATTGTGGGCTATATTAACTTAGAATTTTACAATAATTAACTCTTATCTAAGCCTCCGTGGCTTAGGCGGTAGCACGCCGGCCTCTCACCGCTGGATCCGTGGTTCAAATCCCGGTCACTCCATGTGAGAACTGTGCTGGACAAGACGGAGGCAGACAGGTTTTTCTCCGGGTACTCCGGTTTTCCCTGTCAAAATTTCATTCCAGCAACACTCTCCACTATCATTTCATTTCATCTGTCATTCATTTAATCATTGCCCCAGAGGAGTGCGTCAGGCCTCGGCAGCCGGCACAGTTCATATCCTCGCCGCTAGGTGGGGGCTTCATTCATTCCATTCCTGACCCGGTCGGAGACTGGAAGCAGGCTGTGGATTTTCATTTTCAACTCGTATCTAAGTTAATTACACAAAGTTATATGCTCTAAGATATTGGTTTGTTATTTCTGGGTATTTTGCGGTGACAATCTCCTGATAATACTTACAATTTTTGAGGATAGTCAGCCCCCATGAATAAACATTGTATATACTCCCCTGCTAAATGTACATACATACGTTAAACCAACAGAAGGCGAGGGCCTGGCTCCTGTTCCATCTCACCATGGCAACCATACTTGCAGGCAGGGCTAGCTAGATTTGTGACGGTACGCACCGGTACGCTGTACCGAAATCTCTGATCGGGGGAAAACTCGAATATGTAACATAATTTTTAGAACTGTGGAACGTTAGTTGTAAGTCAAGTTCAACTTTGTCTTTGACTGGATAATTATTTCAGAAAACTGTAAAGACAAAATTATAAAATAAGAAATAATAGATTGTTGAAAGGGTGTTCATGTGCTGAACAGATATGGAATCTGAAGATGATTTTGAAGATCCGCAGATCCAACCCCACAATTGTCACCTTTGTGGACCTAAAGAAAGCATATGATTCTGTGGACAGGCAGACCCTGTTTGAGACGCTAGAAGAACTTCAAGTGGACAGGAAGACCAGAGAACTGATTCGTCACCAATACAACATCGAAGGTGAAGTTTCTTGGGGGAAATTTCTGACTCTTTTGAAGTACGAACAGGTGTTCGCCAAGGAGACGGACTTTCACCCCTTCTATTTAACCTGGTTCTAGATAAAGTCATCAGAGAGTGGGAAAAGAACATCAAAGGCGTTAGCATAGGAACTGCTGGAAACAAAATCAATGTGAAATGCTTTGCTTTCGCAGATGACCTAGCGATTATCACTAGGAACAAAGAAGAAACTAAGCATGCTATTGAGACATTATACAGAATAGCATCACAAGCAGGCCTTCAAATATCATTTGAAAAAACCAAGTACATGAAGAATTTTCAGCAAAAGAAGAAGAAAGAAAAAATAGAAACAGCGCATGGAGCAATATCACAAGTAGAATTTTTTAAATACCTTGGATAAATAATTCTTCCTTCAGGATTGGACAGTTTGGCTAACACAGAAAGAGCCTCAAAACTTCATAGAGCATTCAGACTAACATGGGATCACTATAATAAAAGAGTAATGTCACATAATGCAAAACTGAAACACTTCAAAACAGTTGTACTACCGGAAGCTCTATATGCTTCAGAAACCATAGCTTTAGGAGGTCATTCTAAAATTGCAAATATAGAAAAGCAAGAACGTAAAATTCTTAGAAAAATATTCGGCCCCACACAAGAAAACGGAATTTGGATTAAAAGACGAAATTCAGACCTATGCCGTCACACAGATAGTTTCAGCAACACGGTACGAAAAAGACGTTTAACATTTTATGGACACCTCTTCAGGATGGACGATTATAGACTTACAAAAAGGTTATTCAATGTAATAAATTCTCAGAAATCAAGTATAGCCTGGCTGGATGAATCAAGAGAGGACCTGCAAGAGTTGAACATCGGAGAAAATATTCTGAGAAACCGCAAAGTCTTCAGGACCGCAGTAACAAAGCACAAGTTTAGGGTGAAAACTAGTGGCAGGACTGGAACCAAGTGGACAGAAGAACGGAAGAAGCAGCACAGTGACTTCATGAAGAGATTTTGGGAAGATAGGAAGGCGAATATCATCAAGCCGAAAAACAAGTTCAAGCGCGCTCTATAATGGGCAAAACGCAAAAAGAAGAAGAAGAAGATTGTTGGTAAACATGTGTGTATTACCAAACCGAATGTATTTAATTTTTAAATTACGTAAAAAAATGAAATAATGTACATTGTTTGAATGGTAGCCTAGTTGGTCTACATTAAAATGTAATATAGGCCAACAGCTATGGTAAGAAAAATGTTGCTACAGCAGTCTCAATTTAATTTAAAATTGCAATCATAATTAGATTGCTATTTTTCCACTGATAACGGCGTTCAGAAAAGCGAAAAAATATCGGGTTTAGAACTCTATATTTGAATATTTCATAAAGCCCACTCTCCCTCCCACCAACACCCGGTAGCCTACAGTACCGGAACCTCCTTTTTTACAAATCAAACACTGCTTGCAGGTGAAGAACAGGTGGTCCAGATGGTACCGATACATCCTGCCATTGTGGCCTTGCCAGAGCGCATCAGTAAAGCGACCACTGAGCTGGTGTTCCAAGCCAAAGATCTGCCTCCTCTCGGCTTCCGCTCCTACTATATTAAGAGACTGAAGGCGTCCGGCAAAGTGAAGACAGAGAAGGTGGAGGACGAGGTGAAAGAAGAAAACAATACTTCCATTGGCAACGAGGTAAGTGTATTTAGTGGACCTCGCATGTACTGTATGTATACCACCCGCCGGGTTTTACTTTAATGGAATCATAGTATGATATTATACACACATCAAAAAAAGTTTTGCATCACCTCGGTTCCAAGAGTTCCGGAACCGTTAAATACAAAGGGAATAGAGATCAACACAAACAACATTTCAGCTCGTTTTATTGCTCATGAGACCCACACATTGCATGTTGTACCATCATACAGCTAGACTTTCAGCATTTGTGGTCCAGATTGCAGTACACACCACTACCTCTAATACCCAGTAGCACGTCCTCTTGCATTGATGCATGCCTGTATTCGCCGTGGCATACTATCCACAAGTTCATCAAGACACTGTTGGTCCAAATTGTCCCACTCCTCAACGACAATTCGGCGTAAATCTCTCAGAGTGGTTGGTGGGTCAAGACGTCCATAAACAGCCCTTTTCAACATATCCCAGGCATGTTCGATAGGGTTCATGTCTGGCGAACATGCTGGCCACTGTAGTCGAGCGATGTCGTTATCTTGAAGGAACGCATTCACAAGATGTGCACGACGAGGTCGAGAATTGTCGTCCATGAAGACAAATGCCTCTCCAATATTC
The DNA here is from genome assembly GCA_946902985.2 of Meconema thalassinum. Classification (NCBI taxonomy): domain Eukaryota; kingdom Metazoa; phylum Arthropoda; class Insecta; order Orthoptera; family Tettigoniidae; genus Meconema; species Meconema thalassinum. The sequence goes on from OX336395.1 coordinate 124,671,728, forward strand.
TGCCGATATGGTTGCACTATGGGTCGGAGGATGTCATTCAGGTATCGTAAAGCCGTTTCGGAGCCTTCCATGACCACCAGTGGCGTACGTCGGCCCCACATAATGCCACCCCAAAACATCAGGGAACCACCACCTTGCTGCACTCGCTGGACAGTGTGTCTAAGACGTTCAGCCTGACCAGGGTGCCTCCAAACACGTCTCCGACGATTGTCTGGTTGAAGGCATATGCGACACTCATCGGTGAAGAGAACGTGATGCCAATTCCGTGGGGTCCATTCAGCATGTTGTTGGGCCCATCTGTACCGCGCTGCATGGTGTCGGGGTTGCAAAGCTGGACCTCGCCATGGACGTCGGGAGTGAAGTTGCGCATCATGCAGCCTATTGCGCACAGTTTGAGTTGAAACACGACGTCCTGTGGCTGAACGAAACGCATTATTGAACATGGTGGCATTGCTGTCAGGGTTCCTCCGAGCGGCAATCCGTAAGTAGCGGTCATCCACTACAGTAGTAGCCCTTGGGCGGCCTGAGCGAGGCCTGTCATCGACAGTTCCTGTATCTCTGTACCTCCTCCATGTCCGAACAACATCGCTTTGGTTCACTCTGAGACGCCTGGAAACTTCCCTTGTTGAGAGCCCTTCTTGACACAAAGTAACAATGCGGACGCGATCGAACTGCGGTATTGACCTTCTAGGCATGGTAGAACTACAGACAACATGAGCAGCGTACCTTCGTCCTGGTGGAATGACTGGAACTGATCGGCTGTCGTACCCCCTCCGTCTAATAGGCCCTGCTCATGCATGGTTGTTTACATCTTTGAGCAGTTTTAGTGACATCTATGAACAGTCAAAGGGACTGTATCTTGGATACAATATACACAGTCAACGTCTATATGCCGGAGATCTGGGAACCGAGGTGATGCAAAACTTTTTTTGATGTGTGTACATTAATCATTTTGAACAGCTGACTCTACGGAGATTACCAACTAACAGGATTCCTCTGGTTTATTGGACGTTGGTTGGTTTTACCATCCTAAAATTGATACCATGTTCAACCCTCTAATTGATACATATTGTATAGCCTTTGAGGGCTTACACTGTGTGTTAGGGGGTGTGTAGCGTGTTGTGTTACCTGGGGGCGGTTTAGGGGAATGTCCTCTATGGGGGTGCGGAAGAATCGGTTACGTAAATCACGTGTAACTCGCAGGAGAGCTTCTAGGAGTTCAGAGTGTCTGGTGAGCTCAAGGTTGGGGGTGTTTTCAATGGGTTGATGAAAAAACAGATAACCTGCTGGCGCGCGACTGTGACCATGGCCGGCTCTACGGAAGGCCGCGGCGTTCGACCTTGCAACGCTGCACTTCTCTGAACTGGGATGGCCATAGCAGCCGGTCAGCTGTTGATGCGTGTGCTTCGCCACGAAAACAAATTGAAATAACGAAATAATATTTGTTCTTTTCAATATTAAAGTAAAAGGATTGTCAAGAGTGAGTAGGGCTTACTTGGCGTAACATAACCAATTTGCTTTCAATATTTATTTGACATTTAAAAAATATACAACAGGTTGGCCTGTAACAAAGAATAGCAAGTTTTCTGTGATTACTATGGCAAGTTACCCGTTCATTCCTCAACTTCCTGTAATTATTTAACAAAATGTTACTCATTGTTAAGACAATACTTGTGACTATTGTCATAACATTACATCCACAGGTACAAGTTTTCTCGGCAGTTTCTGACAATTCAATATCTGATAAAATACCGAGTAGACTAAGATGTTGAATTACTTGGCGTTGATTGTTACATTTACGTTTTAAAAATTGTTCCTCAAACTTATCAGAAATTAATGCCTGCGTAATTCCAACAACATGTTTACACACTGATAAAATAAAATCTGCAGGAACTGAAAGTCCGCCCCTATTTATTTGATTGAAGTAGCTGTCATTTATCTTTTCTTTATTTCTAAGCAAAGCCAAACATTCTTCACATTTTATTCTTGAACATTGCTTGAACGATATGTAACCACCGGCATATATAAAACCCGACTCATCGAATTGTATTTTTTCAGTGTACTTGTCTTCTAAAATACTGTAAAAGGTATCGTCAACAGTAGCTGACGAAAGGCTGCTTGTTGTACTTTCTCCTGAATTTGTATCGGAAGAGGACATTATCATTTCTTTCGAAAATGTAACTGCTCCATACCTGGCTGAATGAAGGCCAAGTACGCTTTTCAACCTTATTTTCAATTCGGCCTCCATTACCTGAGTAACTGATATATTATAGTTGCCGTCGGTTAGTAGGCGGTACTGCCCAAGCCTGGATTCTAACTGGTCACTCTGAAATTTGCCAGTTAACACATAAGAGGGGTTCACATTCTATAGAGCATAAATAATAATCCCACGTAATACATAGGTTGTTACATACAAAGCGTTGTAAGTTTCATTGGTTAAACAACTCTTTTTTGAGGAATCATTTTCATCGTTCTATTTCCACGTGGACAACCATTGGAGGAATGCCTTTTGGAAAGCCAACCTTTTGTCTTCGGGATTTTTGAAAGGCATTTGAAGACTATTACGATTAACAACATGGGTGAGAGGCCGCTTAATATTTACAATGGACCACCACATTAGGATTACTCTGACAAAAAAGCAGTACCTTTATAACAATACTTGTTTAGAGCAGAAACTGTAGATTCGTGAAACACGTTTGTAACCAAAGAAACCCTTTGGCGTTCAAGTGAATTTGGATAAACACTTTTAAATGTTAACTTTGATGCAGACTTAATCAGTAAATCGGATTCCTTTTTGTAGATCGCTCTTATGTCACTAAATGATGCTTGAGTTACCTCTTTAAAATCAGGGTTACAGTCATCTGAACTTAAAACATTTGAAAATGAGTCTAAATCTTCCCATACAGGAATAATAAATGACTTATCAATGCCACTTAAATTCAGCCAATTATTTCATATATTTTTAATACATGGACGCTGTCATATAAAACAAAGGTTTTTAGGGGGTTTCCATCAATATGGAACCAGTAATTACTATCAGAATGTTTGGTTAGTTCTTTGAACATAGCACGATTCACATAATTATTATCAGCTATGATAGACAGAATATTTAGGCCAGAATCCTGTATTTGCCTGATAACACCTTTTGCAATATCAGATAGTTGCAAACCCGTTAATTGTTTCACTGGAACTAATTTAACAACCTCTTTCAAATTTCCAAAAGCAGAACTAACGAGAAAGGCCAGAACTGTCTTAGCTAAATCGACAGATTCATTTGTAGCAACACCAAATAATTGCCCATTTTTAAAATCTAACGTTTGTTTGACATGTATTTCATCAATATGTAAATTTACAACCCTTTCTAAATTTGATAAATCTTTCACAATGTGACTTAGAAAGTTACTGTTCTCTTCATCAGCTTTCGGGGATATGGCGAAGGAAGTTGTTAATTTTTGTAAAACTCGGGGATGAGGTAGGGATAAAATATGGTTAAATCTAATTGCGTTATAACACTTTGTAGACTGCATATAACTGAGGAATGCATTTAGAGTTGTAGTGACGTTATATCTAGGTTCCTTTAAAAAAGTAAGTGTAAACTGATCTTGCAGAAACATTAACTTTTTTAACAGAATCTCTGAAGTTTCGTCTCCCTGGTTTTCAAGGTCAGTTTTTAGGTTATCTATTAAACTATTAATCTGGACGACTAGTGAACTTACAGAACTTCCCGTTAAGAACAAGTCGTGGCAAAATTCTATTGCTTGGAACAACTGACTCCACTTACTTAATAATGAATTTCGAAATATTACAGAGCCAGAATTAAGAACAACAGCGTTAGGAATTACGCCTCCATTGATATGAATTTCGACCGTAAAATCATTGTTTACCCTTATACTTGACCTTATTTTAGGTATGTTTGACACATCTAATTTATACAAAATACAATAATTTTCACTAGTACTTACAGACCAGTCTGTTTTATGCTCCACCAATTTATTTTGTATATCACAAACAACGGACTCGAAAGTCGTAATTTTGTTGGCTTCCTCAGCAAGGGCCTTCTCACATTCCTCTGCAGACCTTTTCCGTTCTTTTTCTTCTTCTCTTCTGGAAATTTCCTTATCTTGGAGGAGCACTTACTCAAATACGATGGTAAGTTTGGGAATACCTTTGGAACCGCACGAGGTAACAATACAGGCTTCTTCCGAGTAAATTCCTTATTATTCCCATCACCATCCTTGTATTTTTCAACATAACTTACGTCTTCAGGAAGAAAGTGTTTAATACATACGAAGGAATATTTCGTAGGTACCCAATTGGCTCGAGGAATAGCACGTTCCCATATGGCTTTCAATTGTGGGTTTTTAGGAAACCCAAACACTGTCACAAAACCTTCAGTTTTTATCGATGAACGATAATTAGACTTGCAATTCGGCTCAACACAAGTCTTTGGCATTGTAGCTAGCCACTATACAGTAATAATCAATGGTATAATTTCATTTACATACAGTATTTTGAAGAGAACACGAGCCCGTGACACATTTTCCATGTAACTCAGTGGGCTAGGCAGAGCAGACTGGCCATTCACGGCGAGGTTGCCAATTTTCGCTCGCCGCGGCCTTCCGTAAAGCCGGCCATGCTGTGACTCAGCGCGTGCGGACAGTGTACGTGCGTGCGAATGCAGAATAGAGCAGAACTGCTGACCGGTACTTTGCTACAGGTCGGAACTACTTACCTAATGTTTACAGATTATTGGATAATACTGGACCCTACTAGGCCAGGGTTGGAGGGTAGGGGGTTATCGTACAACTAAATACACCGTGAGACCAATGAGGTTACTACTAAGTAGTTAAATTATTGTAATGTATGAAGTGCTGAGACTTCACTTGTCAACCTTAGAGGTGTATATTTTAAATGTATGCAAAGACAATTACAAAGAGTAGTGAGGGTTGAATGTGGGATTTAAGGTAGGAGTTGAAACGGATTTACTTTGCTCCACGTTGAGCGTACAATTGAAACGTTTTCTATTGCCCTCACTGTTGCGTGACAAATGTAAGGGTTTCTTACTAGCTCTGCCTTGCACTTTGAAATATTTACTCTGACTAAGATAATTATGTTGTATTAATGGGCGCCAAGACCTCAACGCTATGTTGAAATCTAAATTTATATTTAACAACACCTAGCTCTGGTAGAACACCTTCAAGAATCAATTCACTCAGATCGTGGTATGATTTGATCATTAACCCAACAAACAATTGTATCAGGAGAAGGAATTGGCCTATATCTAATGCTACCTACTGAAAGCAAAAAGATTGCATGCTTAAAATAAATGAATTTATTATATAAAACAAGTATTGCAAAATTAACAATAATAATAATAAGTTTAAATTTAAATTGGAGCGTTGCGATTTGAATATTACCGCTAGAAAATTACGTGAAAACGGATTCGGATAAATTACTGATTTTACTCTTATTCCCAAGCTATGAAGTTACTGAAATACTGAATATAAAACAAAGAGACGAGAGATTACGTAGTTCTGAGTAATTCGCGCTTACCACTGGAAATTGCCGTAGCATTTCCCTCGTACTGGATGTTGCAGAGAGCTTCCCACAGCCTCCTGGTCGTCGTCATCTTCTTCGTTAGTTGATGAGATAATTGTAGATATGATAACTTATGGTCCGAATATCGGAACCAACCACACGTACAACCACACTGGTTAAGTTTTACAAAGAGAGTCGCCTTGCCTCCACGGCGCGCAAACCATATATGCACTCCACGCCTCCCCTCTCAGGACCCGTCTTCAAGTCGCCCGGTCTCCACTGATTGGCTGAGCCACCACGCGCTATTTCCCCACCTCCGGGTCATTACACTCGGCGCGGCGATGATGTCGATTTCCGGTCCAGGCCATTTCGCCTTTTCTTGAAGCTGCAACACAGGCTTGCGTCATGCTTCTTGACAAGAATAAGCCTGTAGCCGAATTCCCAGTGACATTTCTCTCTCAAAATACCCTAACTGACAAAACTCCATAAAATTCCGTAATCATATAATTTTTTTACGATAATGTTGTTCGTAATAATTTGCTTGATAGTGTTTTCTATAACATAGAAAACCTATCTGATTGCTTATAATTTTATAAAAATGCTCCAAAAATACCTTAATAATAATAATAAGTTAATAATAATAATAAATTAACATGAAAACTTCTCTTGGCTGAACAATTTGCCGCGTAAATAAATATAGAATGGCTTCCTACTGACTTATGCCAGTGGCGCAAAATCCCCTCGAAAAACACGTTACCTATTCGCCTCGGATCATCGGATGATTTACCGTGACGACGGTCCATTATCCGATTATCCCAGACACGTTAATAATCCCCATCCAAAATACATATTACATAAATGAAATCACCCTAAATTACAGATATATACACTCATAATTTTTCTTCACGCACTTTGCGTCAAAGTTTATTGTCACAATGGATTGCACTTTGCAACCAGTCCAATGTTTCTCATATAAAATAGTGTTCCACGGATATTTCCGCCTCTCAAATTTCTCTATGTTGGAGAAATAGACATAATTAATGTGTGAGCACTATGTATTTATTATGTCATATCACACGCATTGAAGGTGTTCTGATATATTTATATCACCATAGAACTTCCTAATTTCACTGGAGGTCCCTTCCTTATGGTGAAATTTAATCTTACTTAGCACTGAACACACGATCACACTATTGTGGCAGCGCCTCGTGACCATAATACTTAATCTCTCTTTAAAGTAGATTAAATTAATATCGACTTCTGAAAAAAACAGTAAATGCGCATTACATATAACACCAAATATTTCTGTGCCGTAATCGCCCTGTCTTCTTAAGTTCCCGTAGACCAAATTCTACTTAATACTAGTTCACAACTCAGACCAGTTCTCCTCACACAAATAATACCTTTGTACTAATTACCTTAAATTACACACTTACAAATCTTACATGGCGAGGCCGTAAACAGAAATCACGTGTGCTGTTATGTATGAGTTTCATGAAGGACTGTCTCGCCTTCTGATGGCCCATCTTTTGTCTCGTGGACGCCTTAAGCAAAAATACCCTGTTCAAGCGCTCACCCATCTCTTGGAGACAAATGGGAATTCACCAGCGCTGCCAAATTCTGGCCTTGGTGTATCGAGACATTTTAGTGCTCAAGAGCATCCGACAATCCCGTCATATTTCCCTGTACCTTAAAAACTCTCATTTACTTACATACTACCCCCCTGTGTGACTTCTGATACGCCTGCCTGGATGAACAGATCTTCCACGCACCAAACACCACACTTACTCATTTGATAGGCTGGCTCGCCAGCTAAACACTCTTACTTTATGACACATACTTTCGTAGACTATGTATATTATACGTCCCGTATAATCTGTTTCCCTTATTATCCTCCAGCACATATGCTGTTTTGCCAATACGGTTGGAAACTATAAATGTTTCTGCGTCACCTGCTTCCAACCTTGCAAGTGGCTCCCTTAACTTAACGTCATCACGTTGCTCCACTAGTATATTTCTCAGTGTCTGTAACGATGCCCTGTTGCTACTGTCCACACATGCACATATTAAAATACGTCCTCTGCTTTAACCACAGGATAATCCCTACATAGATTAGTGTCCCTTGATAACCTGTCTGCAAGAATGTTATCTTTACCCTTAATATATTTTACTGTGAATTCGTATTCCTGCAGAGCAAGAATCCACCTACTAACTCTGTTAGAACTGAGTTTACAAGTCCTCATATACAGTAATGCATGGTGATCTGTATGGATCTCAAATTTCCCCCCTACTAAATACATTCTAAATTTCCCTAAACTGAAAACAATACCTAAAAGCTCTAACTCAGTAATCGTGTATCTTTTCTCTGCTGCTGTCAGTCCTCGCGAGGCTAAAGACACAATGCACAGATTACCCTCATCATCTTTCTGACATAATACTCCAGCAATGCCTATATGTGAAGCATCTGTAATAACCACATATTCCTTATCTTTCAAAGGTTATTTCAGCACTACAGCTTTCTCAAAACCTTCCTTCAGCGCTCTAAAAGCCTGATCATGCTTGGACTCCCATCTCCACCGAGTCCCACTTTTAAGCAATTCCCTGAATGGTTCTACCAACCCTGAGTATTTAAGAACGAACCTCCTGAAAAAGTTGCAAATTCCCAGGTATGTTTTTAACGGTTTAACATTCTGTGGCACCTCTGCGTTAAGTATCTTATTAACCCTACTTTCTTCTGGTGTTACACCTCTACTCGACACTCTATGACCTAAAAATGTCACTTCTGACTGACAGAATGACGACTTAGACAGCTTCAAAGTGAACCCTGCCTGATCTAACTTCTGAAAAACTATATTTAAATGACGTAGATGCTCCTCAAAACTGCGTGAACTAATTACCATATCATCAATGTAAATGGTTACAAACTCTCCTGTGTCATCCCCTAATGCGATGTTTAAAGCCCTAATTAAAGCTGCTGAACTACTCTTTAACCCATAAGGTGTTCTACAAAATTGATAAAGGTTATATTTATGACTAAAAGCTGTAAATGGTCTATCTTTTTACATAAGTGGCACTTGCCAAAAACTGGAACTCAAATCTACACAAGTGAAATACTTCTTCCCCTCAAATGTTTACATTAATTACTCTATTGACATAGATTTCAGCTGATCTGAACTAATTCTACTGTTAACCAAACGAGCGCCTAAACAAATACGAACTGTGCCGTCGGCCTTGGGTACCGTGATCAAAGAGTTAACATATGGACTGTTAGAGTGCTCAATAATCCCATCTTCAAGCATCTGGTTAATTTGTGCCTCAACTGCACTCTGATAAGCGAAAGGTACAGGATATCTATGTGCTGTGAATACTGACCTATCAATGACGTTCAATGAATGTGTATAGCAATTGGCCATACCAATGCGATCCTCAAAAACTCTCCTATTACACAATAACACATCATAAATCCGAACACACTGTTCCACCTCTATATTTCCCTGAAATGCAGCATCACGTAACGAGTCCTCTTGACTACCGTTCGTAATCACACTGTCCACAAAACATGGAGAACCCCGCTCTACGGCTGGCGATATCTCATTTAAAGTACAAATCACACCTACAACACTACTTCTCTGAATATGGTCATTGAACGCTACTTCTACTTCAGAATCACCCCATTTAAATTTCAAACTCCCTACATCATAACATAAGTTACCAGACACTCTACTTAGCCACTCTGAACCCAAGATAACACTGAATACTAAATTTGAAATTACAAGACAAATGTGCCTTTCTACATGATTATTAATTTTAATGTCTACTAAAACTTGCTTAGAAATTACTTTAGACCTCTTCCCAACAGCTGTGATAACAAAAGTACTTTTAATTGGCATCTCCTCAAAATTTACTCCAGTTCCTTTCATTTTATCATAAAATGCACTATTTATGCAACTCTTCATACAACCACTATCAATTAAAACATCTGTGTACGCCTCGGACACGTTAAATTTAACTATGGGGCTCTTACTGACCACCTCCTGAATAATACCTTCATCATTTAGTTCACGTAATAATTCATTTCTTACATTTAGGTCATAGGGTTCCTGTATAAGTGTATGGACAGGGCATGTTACAGACTGAGATTCTGACCTTACATCGCAGCCTGGTTCGTGTTTAAAGTATGGCTACCACTTGGTGTAGTACTACTCACTACTGCACTGGTCTGGTTGTTCTGGGTTGTGTTAACGGTATCTTTCTGTCCGTTATTACCATTGGGCTGATTCCCTCCTTGACCCCTGTTCTGGTTATAATTATTATTATTATTATTATTATTATTATTATTATACCTCCCTTGGTTACCCCTAAAATCATTATTTGGACCTTGATTTCCCCTGAAATCATTATTTCTACCTTGGTAGTTCGTACTATATCCATTTCCTCTGTATTGTTTTTGCTGATTATTATTATTATTATTTTGGTTCCCCCTATTTTGAACGTTGGCCCCTTCGCCACTGTTCCCTTGAACTTCCTGACTCCTATTCTCATTAGGCCTGTTATTATGGTTACCCTGGTTCCTACCGAAATTCTCCTCGTAACCACCTCTTCCCAGAGCATCGAATGTACTCAATAAATTTTCCACTTGTGAAATAGATTTAACATTTTGTATACAGGCAGCTTCTTTGATTCTATATGGAAAATGTCTTAGTAATAGCCTGACTACATCACCTTCCTCCTTCAAACCATCCAGATATTTGCACGTTAATACCTGTCCTTAAAAGTACTCGGTCATAGTGTAGTTTCCTCTCGGGTTATATTTCCCACACACAATTCCCTCACGATGCTGAGACTGAATCACCTCATTCCAAAATTTCTCACAAAATTTAACTTTAAAATCTGAAATATTCTCGAAATTGTGTCTATAGACAGCAAACCAGTTTCTTGTCTCCCCTACAAACGCTTGCTCTAAAATTTCAACTACCTGGCACCACTCAATACTACTATCTTCCAACCTCTCCCCGAATTTATTTTCTATTATATTCATGAACTCCATTGGACAACCCTGCCGATTACTAAATTTGCCTAGTTATATTTCCCTGTGTGTGCTATTCACATAAACTGGCCTATTCTGACTATTTTCCTGCCTAATTCTAGCTTTCAACTTCTGTTCTAATTCAGCAATTTTCTCCTCAGCTTTTCTTTCAATATTAGTTACAGTCAACCTAATGCTCCCTTCCGATGCTTCAACTTTACCACTTAATTTAGCTTGTTTCTCACTAATCTCATTAATGCTTTCCTTATTCCTCTCCCTTAAAGTATTAACTGCAGTGATTATTTCTGCATGTACTTTATCAATTCTACCCCCCAGCTGTTCTTTAACCTCTTTAGTTGCTACCTGAATTTTGTCAATTTCTCCCCCCAATTGCATTTTGACCTGCTGTGTTTCCAGTTGCACTAGTTCTTTTAAATTTTCAGCCTGCGTACTGATTCTAATTTCTAACTCCTCCTGTACTTTTCCTAATTTTCTGTCTACATCTGAAATAATCTCTTTAGCCTTCTCTTCCATCACCCCTCTGATCTCACCTCTAATCAGTTCGAATTTCTTATCTAATTTTAGATTGTTCTCCTCAAATTTCTCACTTAATTTATTGCTCATTTGTTTACTGTTTTGTTCTAATTTAGCATTTAAAGTTTCAGTACTCGCTCTATTTTCCCTACTATTTTGTTCAAGTTTAGCGTTTAAACTATCGCTCAATTCCCTATTACTCTCGTTATTTTCCCTACTATTTTGTTCGAGTCTAGCGTTTAAAGCATCTGTGCTAATTTTATTTTGTTGCATAAACTGAAGAAGCAAACTCTCTAACCCTGCCTGACTGTTTTGATTACCCCCCACAGAATCGGGATTTACCTCCGACATCCCTGTACTGCTTTCATTTCCAGGACTAGCCATACTGCTCGTATCTTCACTATCCAACTGGTGACCACTACGCAACTTAATCTCTTCCTCAACACTACCCGTGCTGAGACACAAAGATAAATGAAAAACCCCCAAAATACAGGCACAGAAATATATACCCTTCTCCTTCCACAAATGTTATTAGGTTTTCGGCCCCAAGTTGGTAGCGACAAGTGAAACGGATTTACTTTGCTCCACGTTGAGCGTACAATTGAAACGTTTTCTATTGCCCTCACTGTTGCGTGACAAATGTAAGGGTTTCTTACTAGCTCTGCCTTGCACTTTGAAATATTTACTCTGACTAAGATATGTTGTATTAATGGGCGCCAAGACCTCAACGCTATGTTGAAATCTAAATTTATATTTAACAACACCTAGCTCTGGTATAACACCTTCAAGAATCTATCCACTCAGATCGTGGTATGATTTGATCATTAACCCAACAAACAATTGTATCAGGAGAAGGAATTGGTCTATATCTAATGCTACCTACTGAAAGCAAAGATTGCATGCTTAAAAGAAATGAATTTATTATATAAAACAAGTATTGCAAAATTAACAATAATAATAAGTTTAAATTTAAATTGGAGCGTTGCGATTTGAATATTACCGCTAGAAAATTACGTGAAAACGGATTCGGATAAATTACTGATTTTACTCTTAATCCCAAGCTATGAAGTTACTGAAATACTGAATATAAAACAAAGAGACGAGAGATTACGTAGTTCTGAGTCATTCGCGCTTACCACTGGAAATTGCCGTAGCATTTCCCTGGTACTGGATGTTATAGAGAGTTTCCCACAGCCTCCTGGTCGTCGTCACCTTCTTCGTTAGTTGATGAGATACTTGTAGATATGATAACTTATGGTCCGAATATCGGAACCAACCACACGTACAACCACACTGGTTAAGTTTTACAAAGATAGTCGCCTTGCCTCCACGGCGCGCAAACCATATATGCACTCCATGCCTCCCCTCTCAGGACCCGTCTTCAAGTCGCCCGGTCTCCACTGATTGGCTGAGCCACCATGCGCTACTTCCCCACCTCTGGGTCATTACACTCGGCGCGGCGATGATGTCGATTACCGGTCCAGGCCATTTCGTCTTTTCTTGAAGCTGCAACCCAGGCTTGCGTCATGCTTCTTGACAAGAATAAGCCTGTAGCCGAATTCCCAGTGACACATCTCTCTCAAAATACCCTAACTGACAAAACTCCATAAAATTCCGTAATCATATAATTTTCTTACGATAATGTTGTTCGTAATAATTTGCTTGATAGTGTTTTCTATAACATAGAAAACCTATCTGATTACTTATAATTTTATAAAAATGCTCCAAAAAATACCTTAATAATAATAATAATAATAAGTTAATAATAATAATAAATTAACATGAAAACTTCTCTTGGCTGAACAATTTGCCGCGTAAATAAATATAGAATGGCTTCCTACTGACTTATGCCAGTGGCGTAAAATCTCCTCGAAAAACACGTTACAGAGTGTAGACTCGTCAGCACACTTACCAAATGGCGTCCGTCACGGCGTAGACCGGCAAAGGTTCAGCAGGACACAGACCACGACGATTGGGCTGTGTGACCTTTTATAGTTTCAGCTACTGCATACTGGCATTTCATTGCATAGCTGACCCAGATAGTGTTGGCTGTCGTTGTCGAGCCATTGTATTTTATAGTGTTGAAAATAGGGCCTGGAAGGTGTAGAGATATGGGGCAGATAGTGTAGTTTAGGGAGTGCAGCCCTATAAGGTCCCTAGGGATGCAACAATATGTGTAAACGGCAGATGAATTTCAGCAGGACTATTCAAATTTAAATAACTTTATCTTTTGAGGAATTTTTAGCCTACTTTCGATTTTTGCAAAAAATGAAATTAGACTTATGAGATCTACACAGGGCCAAAAATTGTGTGTCTGTCTGTGTGTCTCTGTGTGCGTGAGTGTGTGTACTCTGAATGTCTGTCCCCCCTATCAACTCGAACACGGTGAAACCGAATTGAGCGAAATTTGGTACAGAGGTAGCACTAGCAAAGAGCACCTCAGTGTCATGTTTTATATCGCCACCATCTTGACACGGAAACGTAATGGCGGCCACCCAAATGTTCAAATCTTAAATGAATTTACGACTAACGTAATCATCCGATCTCTACCAAATTTTGCAACAACATATACTTATATGGCGAGCGTTTTGACTAAACTACAAGGTCATCAGCCCAATAGTTTACAGATGGCGGCCATGTATGTATGCAAATTGATTCCCCCTATCAATTCAAACACGGTAAATTCGAATTGAACGAAATTTGGTACTGAGGTAGCACAAGCAAAGGCACCTCAGCGTCATGTTTTATATCGCCGCCATCTTGACAGAAACGGAATGGCGGCCACCCAAATATTAGAAGCTTAAATCAAATTACGACCAATCCAATCATTTGATCTCTACCAATTTTTTAACAACGTACCCTTTTGTGGGAAGCATCTTTTGACTGAACTACAAGGTCATCAGCCCAATAGTTTGCGGATAGCGGCCATGTATGTTTGCAAGTCGATTCCCCATATCAATTCAAACACGGTGAAATCGAATTGAATGTTTTTTTTTTACAGAGGTAGCACTAGCAAAGGGCACCTCAAATCCATGTTTAATATCCGTATAGCACGTTGTATTTAAACAAGCTACTACAACCAACATTCAATAAGTTAGTACTCCTTGAAAAGGACAAAGAGTTATAACAATACCCATACATTTAGGATAAAGTAGGCTATATGTTATTTAGTGAACATCTTGTTACACATTGTACCATATCTTTGTACCTGGCTGGCAGTAGCAACCCATGATTTTCAACAACGATCTATATACATTTATTTCGTACAACCTATGAGAGTATAATAATTATACTTGGATAATTGTGCTATGATACGAAATACATTAACCATTTGAACAGCACGTTTATACGGAGCTACATACAAGTAACAATCCTTTGGTTTAATCGAAGTTAATTGGTTCTGCCCGGTGTGTATTTATTAAATGTTTTTTGTGACCTTTCAATTGTTTAAATTAATGACATTTTGTAAGGATATCCAATTTCTTTTGTTAACATAGTTTCTAAGATTTTTCCACTCTGACGGAGTTGTCGTTGGTATAACGAAACATGTACGTGTAATATAATTGAATCACTCGTTGTTGAAAAGCACTAAGTCCATATTTTTGAGAAATCCTTTTTACCGCGATTTTGCACGTTTTGGTGTTGGAACGGCAGCGCTTGTGCTATTACCACAGCCGTCAAGTTAGTTATTTCGTGTTGAAAGGAACTTAGTCCAGCAGTTAGTGTGTTTCAACACGAAGAAAATAACAGTTATTACATTCATGTTACTTTTTTTTCCAGGCTTCCGCATACACAAGTTCATTTAGAAATAAAGGAAATAAACTAAGAATGTGAATGATATTCCTCACTCACAGGTTCTCCTCGTTCCATGTTGAAATCGACTAGGTCCAGTTACGTATTTTGTCAATAAAATTGTTAGAAACATTCGGAACAATGCCATTTTGTTTATATATCGGCGTTTGTGTGCATTTTCCCCACACAAAAAACTACGTATTATATTTCAGTACAAGAGCGAAAAAGCAGTTTTTTGTGTTTACCTCAGAACTTTAAAAAGAAGTTCCGTGACAAAATAAAGAGCCTACTTTTCTTAGAATTTATGAATTAATCTAAAATGTTATGATCTATTATTGTGCCAATTTTGGATGAAATCCATTTGTTAGTATAGAAGTTACATGTGTTTAAAATTTTGACCTATCAACAAGCTTAGAATCAGAATCATGTTGGCAGTACTGATACTCCAAATTAATGTAGAAGGTCATGTACTATACGTGTACAAAGATTCGAGCTATTGGTTTGCATATATTTGTATTAGGATAAACTAATAGAGAGAGCATTTATTAACAGTTGGCAGCCCTGGTTGCTCTTAAGAATAAACACAGTCATATTTGTTATTGTACACAATACATACGAAATTTGGTTGAAATCCGATTGATATTTTAGAAGTTACATGCATTTGAAAATTATACTTATCAGCTGGCTTAGAATCATGTTGGTAACACTGTCATGTATGGCCTCCTGGAAATTAAACTGAAATATTATTATCTATATATGTGTCAACTTTGGAATAGCTCCCATGCATGCCTTCCAGGATATCCAACATTGAGCTATAATTTCAATTGCAATTTTTCAGCAGTTGGTAGCACTGACATCATTTTCAACTATGGCCTTGAGATATTCCGGCATAGATCTTTACTCATACTATATTTGGTTTCCATAGCTGCAGCCGTTTAGGAATTGATAGCATACACACACACAGCCAGATAGACAGACAGACAGACACACTTTTGCCCGGATCGATCTCACAAGTCTACTTTTTCCTCATTTTTGCAAAATGTGAAAAGTAGGCTTAAAATTGGACTTAGTACCTTTCATCAACGAGCGATTGAATTATTAAAATACTTTCTAGTGTTTGACAAGGCGTCTTTTAAAATTGGAGATAGCTAGTTAGTTATTGTTGTTTTAAGGGGCGGAACTACGAAAAATTTGAGATACATTGTCAATTATATGTGCAATTATATGTCTGCTCACACGTCCCGGACTCTTGAAGTTTTACTGAAAATGTTGTGATACAGCATTTTAGGAATTTGCTTCCTGTCTGTTAACTCTGGTTCACAATGTCTATGTTTTGGCTCCTAGAGGATCCAAGTGGAACTAGACGAAAGCTCAGGCATGATCCAGGCAGTCATCAACTCCGGTGTTCGAGTCCCGGTAGTCCACGACTTGCTTTATTACAAGGCGTACGCTGGTCATAACTTCGCAGAGGACTACCGAGCTTCGGGGGCCTATGTGTTCAGACCCGCAGAGCAAGAGCCAATCAGCATTACCAACAACACTGACGTCATCTTCACTATCTACAAAGGTGAGTTGTAGTCCCTAGATCAGCGGTGACCAACAAAAAGACACATATGCCACATGTAGACATCTGGAATGTGCCACTCGACTTTTATTCACCCTCGCACCAATATAGCCAGAGAGAATAAAGATAATATTAATAATAATAATATAATACACAGGATGGCCACCTTCAGATTGTCAAAGAAACTACTTGGTATTATAACACAGAGTAAATGCGGCACAGAATGACTTAAAGGGGTACAGAGAGACTAACAAGTAATCAATTGCCAGATGAAAATCGCGAATTTTAATTTTGAACCAAGAACATTACGACAACCTGGGAAAGATTGGACGGATGAGCGGTGGAGACACACCTCCAAATGACATCAAGTTATCAAGTTTAATCGCTCTCCTGTAGGGGAATTTACGCTTAAATAATAATAATAATAATAATAATAATAATAATAATAATAATAATATCGTATGGCCTTGGGTGCTGGGTGCAAGCTTTGTTATTTGACACATCACTTACCATGGCCAGAAGCGAACCTGCAAGCTTGGAGTTGGCAGTCCGACACGATGATTATTCATCCACCGTGGCAAAGAAGATAGCTACCCTTCGTTGCCGGGATCATACGGAATGATACCTCATAAGGTGTTTACACTAATGTGGTTGCCGTTCATATATTGGCCTTGGCCAGACTGTAAAATTTTGTGGACCATCGATCGTCTATCACCCATGAGAATTCTTAGTTCCTAACCTGTTTTTTTTATTTTTTTTTACAAAAATGGTGCTGTTTAGAAAAAGTTCAAGTCCGGAGGCAGCCTAGTCCCATGACCTTGCTCATTAATCCATGTAATAACCCGACTGATTAGAACTTTCTTCAGCGTGTTCCAATGATTTGGGCTCGTTAGAGCCACCCGGTCTATTATCGGTTTTGATCAGATGCCATACCGGACATCACGTCATTTCTCACCATAAAACTTCACTTTGTAGGCACCGGGATTCGAACATCGGCCGTTCGGGTGAAGGTCAAGCAGCTACGCCACTGCACCATCATGCTCTCTCCATCCTTAACACACACAGACATTCTGAAGTAAAAAAAGATACAGTCAGTCTGCGAGACTAGACTTTATATCATTTCAAATGACGCATGCTACAAATGCTACACATGTTAGAAAGGCTCAGAAGGACTCTTTCAACAGACTCCATTACCCATTAACTTAGGCTTCCTGCGCGGGGAACGGAGAGCAGGAGGTGAACTCTGCTGCATGACGTCACGCACTCGCCGTCTCCATATCGCATAACGCCAGACCCCAGGAGTAAACTCAGACTCAACAGACTCCATTACCCTTTAACTTACACTTCCCTTGTGGGGAACGGAGAGCAGGAGGTGCACTCTGCTGCATGACGTCACGCACTCGCCGTCTCCGTATCGCATAACGCCAGACCCCAGGAGTAAACTCAGACTCGGTGCATATGCACTGTACACCATGATGACGTCATACACGCCGTAACCGTGACGCATAACGGTAGGCCAAAGCATACTGATGAAGTCGACAAGATCATTTGAAATGGTAAAATGGGATTCGTTATACAGGGTGTAACCAAATATGTAGGAAAGCTCCGGGGATTCGATAGAGGACCTGACAAGAATTACAATCATTGTGTGTGGTGTGCATAACACAGTTGGCGTCACGATGCTAGTTGGTCATTTGTGGAGGGCACACAGGCCACTTGTACGTTTCGTCGCTATTCAAGTCTGCGAGCATTCCCAAACAAATGGATAGGGCATCAGGGACTGACACCGTGACCTGCTTGTTCTCCCGATCTCAACCCATTAAACTTCTATTTTTGGGGTCATATAAAGGCACACGGTGAATCGATTCGCTGTACATGGGTTCCATCATCTGAGATGCAAAATAAAGTATTTTCATTCACCGGACGAACACTGCGTTTGTGCCCTTTGTGATAAACAATGCGGGAGATATCATCTACGGGACTGCTCGAAAAGAACAAGATCTATCACGAGTTATAGTGAAGGAAATTAAAATGGTTATATAGCCTATATATCGGCCATTGGCTGAAATAAATTGTGTACACCACACCTATTGATAACGTGGACATGCTGCGTCAGCGAATAGAGCAACGATGTCAGCAGATACAACAGACGCCGGGAATAAGGGAGCCTGTGAGACAGTCAATGATGCGGCGCATAGACGCCTGAATTACAGCTCGTGGTTGCCATTTTGAGCACCTTCTGTAGAGAACTAAAAGTAGTAACGTACACTTTATCAACACAAATGACCAACCTGCATAGTGAAGCGGTCTGTGTTATGTACACCACAAACAAGGGTTGTAACACGGAAACGAAAGCAAATGCTCACAGGACATGTTGTGCTTGTTGTCTGGTCCCCGGAGCTTTTCTACTTATTTACTTACAACGTGTTGGTTCTTCGATTATACTGGGTCTTTATCTATGTGCGCAGCGATAAAGAGGGCAAGCTAAGCCGGCTGCGACTGACGCAGATCGCGGGTGCGCGTACCCGGTTCAGCCGGTGGTGGTGTGCACTTTCACACTTTTACCAAACATGTTCAATAATGTGTACTTACAGTGCTCATAGGCGATGCTGAAAATGTCCTTCCTCTCTTGTAACACACACCTGCCTGCCATCTTCTGATGAAAGAATGTCTGTCAACTCTTTTATTATTTACGGAGCCTGTTTCCTTGAATCGTTTAGCGAGGCTCTTAATTGTACTGGCATTAGGCACAGGTCTTCCTGGAAACTTGATTCGAAATTTTCGTCTTGTTTCAGAACAAGACTTCCTGCTTTGCATACACAAATTATGGATATACACACCTGCGAGCAATGAGAATTGGTGTCTAGGCATGACCAACAATCACAGTAATCATAATACTGACTAAATGTGCAACACTAAAGTCTAAGTTTTGCAGATACACGTCCATATGATTGACAAAACACGTGTGAACTAACGATATGAGTCAGCGGAGCGTGTCAACCACCGGCTGAACCGTGTACGGGTGGCCGCGATCTGCGCCAGTCACAGCCGGCTTAGCTTGCCGTGTTTATCGCTGCTACATAGATATAGACACTGTATATAAGTGGAGGCTCTCTAAGAAGTGAATGATTTATTGCTGTCTCACCTACGAGGAGCGATAACAACGACCAGTTGCAAGGGATCCGGGTACTGTAGATTGACTAACACACTTTCTAAGTATTTTTTTTATTTTTATTTAGTCAATTTACCCTCTAGGTTGGTGGTTCCCACGGACTCAGCGAGGGAACTCACCACTACCGCCTCTATGGGCAGTGTCCTGGAGCTTGGAACATCTGGTCGGGAGGGATACAACGGGGGAGGTGTGATCAGCACTTCGCCCAGGCGGCCTCACCTGCAAAGCGAACAGGGGCCTCATTAGGGATGGGAAGGGATGGAAGATTGGGATGGAAAGGCTAGGAAGAGGGAAGGAGGCGGCCGTGGCCTTACAGTAGGTACCATCCTGGCATTTACCCGAAGACGAAGTGGGAAACCACGGAAAACCACTTCGAGGATGGCTGAGGTGGGAATCAAACCCCCCTCTACTCATTTGGGCCACCCGAGGCTGAATAGACCCCGTTCCAGTCCTCATACCACTTTTCAAATTTCGTGGCAGAGCCGGGAATCGAACCCAGGACCTCCGGGGCGGCAGCTAACCATGCTGACCGCTACGCTACGGAGGCGACTTTCTAAGTATTTACCGTGCTTTTTGTTTTTTGGAGGGCAGCAAGTGGGTTTGTAGACTAGTACTTTTCAGAGTTGTTTTGAATATTTGGATCTGATGATGTTCACTTGACGAGCGAAATCTGTATCCTATAGTTTTCTCCCTCTCCTCTAGTCCATAACTAATATATAAGTATACCCGTGGGAGAGTAGCCTCGTGGCTTAGGCGGCAGCACGCCGGCCTCTCACCGCTGGGTCCGTGGTTCAAATTCCGTTCACTCCATGTGAGATCTGTGCTGGACAAAACAGAGGCAGACAGGTTTTTCTCCGGGTACTCCGGTTTTCCCTGTCAAAAATTTCATTCCAGCAACACTCTCCACTATCATTTTCATTTCATCTGTCATTCATTTAATCATTGCCCCAGAGGAGTGCGTCAGGCCTCGGCAGCCGGCACAATTCCTATCCTCGCCGCTAGATGGGGGCTTCATTCATTCCATTCCTGACCCGGTCGGAGACTGGAAGCAGGCTGTGGATTTTCATTTCATTTACATTTCAGTTAGAATTCCAAGTTCTACGTTTCCTAGCTTAAGAAGGCAATCACTGAAAATTGGATCATATTAACAGTCACTGATTATTCGATATTTATGAAATTGTAAGATTTGAGTACTCATTCCGTTGATTTACTGTTTCTGAAATCCATGCAAACTGATAAAGGAAAGACCTCAGAATGTTAAAATGACTTGAAACAGGCGTCACAGCGGCCAAAATGTGGACAGTAATTATGGAGCGTATTATCCTACAGCTACAGTATCTGCAAATCGCACACATCGTACATTTTAAAAGTAATTTTTAAAGAAATTATAGATATTTATGAAATTAGAGTGCAATTCGTCACTGCTAATGTTTATTCTCCTTCATTTGAATGCTCATTTGTCACGATCGGTCGCTTGTGAGCGCCACAGGAGGGATCTATACTACTGAATATTATATTTGATAAATAATCACATGTAATTAGTTTCAGGCTGTTTTTTTCGCTTGTCCCAGTAATTGGGATTAGTCTATTTGTGGATCAACCACGAGCTGTACGCTCCGCCGTCAGCCAGCAGCGCTTCCAGTGGGCTGTTACTAGACTACTACTGTCGACCAAAGTATTAAGTGTACTCGAGTTTGAAGGTTGTTCGTGAAGTAACCAATAGACCTACATAAAATCCAATACCATCAACAATTTCGTCGTTCTATTTCACGTTAGTTCATGTAGGTTTGGATTTTTAATTTATATTTTAATATTTTTTATCGCAGTTGGAACACAAAAAGTGCACGTTTTTAAGCGTGTTTCAACCATGCGTCACATTTAAGAATTATCTCAAAAGCCCGTCATCAGATCGAATCCAAATTTTAACACAATATACATTGGAATGTTGTATAACTGGTTTATTAATTTCAGATTTTTTTTTGCATCCAAGAAACAAAGTTGTTATCATTGTTGTATGGTAACTTTTCTCGGCTCGGGGTGGTTGGAAAATGTAGATCTTGGTTGCGTTGTAATCGTTATACATCAAAGAGTTATGCTGTATGACTGTGAAATACGTAAATTAATTCACTTATTTTATATCGGCTTGTATTTGTACCGGGAAATAACACATGGTTCACCAGCTAGCCGCTCCGGGAAATGCTGCACAGCGTTGCTGAGATGGAGCTCATCACTTCCGAGCGAGACGTGCCATGATGCGTGTGGGCTCCGGGTGGGGACTACTCGCGAGGGGGTTAACATCACAGAAGTGACAAAGAGGAAATCTGACATTCTACGGATCGGAGCGTGGAATGTTAGAAGTCTGCTAGGAAGTGTAAAGTTAGAAAACTTAGAAAGGGAAATGGATAGGTTGAGGTTGGATTTGGTTGGGATTAGTGAAATGCGCTGGCAGGAAGAACAGGACTTTTGGTCAGGAGACTATAGGGTCATTAGCACTAAATCAAACAATGGCCAAGCAGGGGTTGGTCTCATATTGAGTAGGAAACTTGGACAGCGGGTGGAATATTATGAGCAATACAGTGAGCTGATTATTGTAGCAAAAATCAATACTAAACTTACGTGCACCACAGTGGTACAAGTCTATATGTCTACCAGTCAAGCTGATGATGAGGATGTTGAAAAGGTCTACGAAGAAATAGATGACATTCTGAGGTATATCAAAGGTGATGAAAATGTTATAGTAATGGGAGATTGGAATGCTGTGGTAGGAAAAGGGAGAGAAGGGAAGATACTAGGAGATTTTGGATTAGGTGAAAGGAATGATCGAGGAAGCAGGCTGATGGAATTCTGCACCGAACATGAGTTGGTCATAGCTAACACCTTATTCAATAACCACAATAGAAGAATATACACATGGATGAGACCAGGAGATAAAGGGCGTTATCAAATCGACTTCATTATGGTCAAGCAGAGGTTTCGAAACCAGATTTTGGATTGTAAAACATATCCTGGTGCTGACATAAACTCTGACCACAATCTGGTTGTAATGAAATGCAGATTAAAGTTGAAGAAACTGAAGAAAAGTCAAAAGCCAAAAAGGTGGGCAATAGACAGACTGAAAGTCAAGGATGTAAACGAAAGATTCAAGAAGAGTATAAAGGAAGGAGTAATGAAAAATCCTAAACGGACTTCAATTGCAGACGAATGGGCACTTTTGAAGAATGAAATAACAAAATCCGCAGAAGAAAACATTGGTAGGAAAGAAAGAATAGGTAGAAAACCATGGATCACTCAGGATATACTAGAATTGATGGATGAAAGGCGGAAACACAAGAATCTAAGAGATGAAAAGGGGAAAGCAGAATACAGACGTCTGAGAAATGAGGTTAACAAGAAGTGCAAGGAAGCGAAAGAAGAATGGTTGAAAGAGAAATGTGCAGGTATAGAAAATTGTCTGAAATTAGGAAAAGTAGACACAGCTTATCGAAGGATTAAGAATACTTTTGGGGAAAAGAAGACTAAGTGCTGTAATATTAAGGACACAAATGGAAAGCCTTAACAGATAGGGAAGAAAAGGTTGAGAGATGGAAAGCTTACATAGAGTGCTTGTATAAGGGAAAAGAGATTGAGAATCATGTAATGGAAAGGGAGGAGGAAATTGATGAGGATGCAAAAGGAGATTTAATATTGAGATCAGAATTTGACAGAGCATTAGAGGACTTAGGCAGGAACAAAGCACAGGCATAGATGATATACCGATTGAGTTGCTACGCTGCATAGGAGATGAAGGTCTGATCAGGTTATTTCACTTGGTGTGTAGGATTTATGAGACAGGTGAGGCACCCCCTGATTTCAAGAAGAATGTTATCATCCCTATACCAAAGAAAATGGGAGCTGACAGATGTGAAGATTACCGTACAATCAGCTTGATTAATCATGCTTCAAAGATCCTGTCTAGAATAATTTACAAGAGGATTGAAAGCCAGATAGAAACGGAGTTGGGTGAAGACCAGTTTGGTTTCAGGAGAAATGTAGGAACAAGGGAAGCTGTACAAAGTTTTAGGCTGATTTTGGAAGGTAGAATAAGGAAAGATAAGAGAACGTTCATGGCATTTGTAGACTTAGAAAAGGCTTTTGATAACGTTGATTGGACTAAATTGTTTGACATTTTGAAATCTATTGGAATAAAGTACAGGGATAGGAGGGTGATATACAATCTATACAGAAACCAGACAGCAGTCATTCGAGCTGAAGGATATGAGAGAGAAGCTGGTATTCAGAAAGGTGTAAGGCAAGGCTGCAACTTATCACCCATACTTTTCAATCTTTACATTGAACAAGCAATGAAGGAAATTGGAGAAAAATTTAAAGTGGGAGCGAAGATTCAAGGAGAAATAATTTCAACTCGGAGATTTGCTGATGACATAGTCATCTTGGCCGACACACCTGAGGATTTGAATGAGTTTTTGAATGGTATGGATACCGTCTTACGGAAAGAATTCATGATGAAAATTAATAAATGTAAAACAAAAATACTGGAATGCAGCCGAAATAAATCAGAAACCTCTATGGAGATCAAATTGGCAGGTGAAAAGCTGAAGGAAGTAGGAGACTTCTGTTACATAGGAAGCAGAATAACCAGTGATGGACGAAGCAAAGAGGATATAAAAAGTAGGCTGGCTCAGGCAAGGAAAGCCTTTCTACAAAAAAGGAATCTGTTAACATCGAATATAGATTTAGGTATTAGGAAGTCATTTTTGAAAGCCTTTGTCTGGAGCGTGGCGCTCTATGGAAGTGAAACTTGGACTATTGGCGCAGCAGAAAAGAGGAGAATTGAAGCATTTGAAATGTGGTGTTACAGGAGAATGATGAAGATCAGATGGGTAGATAGGGTTACAAACGAAGAGGTATTAAGGCGAGTGGGAGAGGAGAGATGTTTCTGGCGACTGCTAATGAAGAGAAGAGTTAGGTTGGTAGGACACATACTAAGACACCCAGGAATAGCAAGCTTAGTTATGGAAGGAAGGGTCGAGGACAAGAACTGTAGGGGTAGACCAAGGTTAGAATATGTTAAACAGATTGCCTCGGATGTAGGGTGTGGTAGCTATGTAGAGATGAAACGATTAGCTCAGGACAGGGAGGCATGGAGAGCTGCATCAAACCAGTCAAAAGACTGAAGACTCAAACAACAACACAGTCATACAACATAACTTTTTGATATATAATGATTACAACGCAATCAAGAACTACTTTTTCCATCCACCCCGAGCCGAGAAAAAGTTACCTTACAAGAATGATAACAACTTTGTTTCTTGGACACACACAATTCTGAAATTAATAAACCAGTTATACAAATTCCAATGTATATTGTGTTAAAATTTGGATTCGATCTGAAGACAGGTTTTTGAGATAATAATTATTAAATGTGACGCATGGTTGAAACACGCTAAAAATCGTGCACTTTTTGTGTTCCAACTGCGATAAAAAAAAAAAAAAATTAAAATATAAATTAATAATTCCAAACCTACATGAACTAACGTGAAATAGAACGACGAAAATGTTGATATTATTGGATTTTATGTAGGTATATTGGTTACTTCACAAACATCCTTCAAACTCGAGAGCACATAATACTTTGGTCGACAGTAGACTCGCTACAGTGCGCCAAATCTCAAGGACATTGGCAAAACTTGTTGGCATGAACTGTGTGTACTTTCAGTGAATATACACACATCAAAAAAAGTTTTGCATCACCTCGGTTCCCAGATCTCCGGCATATAGACGTTGACTGTGTATATTGTATCAAAGATACAGTCCCTTTGACTGTTCATAGATGTCACTAAAACTGCTCAAAGATGTAAACAACCATGCATGAGCAGGGCCTATTAGACGGAGGGGGTACGACAGCCGATCATTTCCAGTCATTCCACCAGGACGAAGGTACGCTGCTCATGTTGTCTGTAGTTCTACCATGCCTAGAAGGTCAATACCGCAGTTCGATCGCGTCCGCATTGTTACTTTGTGTCAAGAAGGGCTCTCAACAAGGGAAGTTTCCAGGCGTCTCAGAGTGAACCAAAGCGATGTTGTTCGGACATGGAGGAGGTACAGAGATACAGGAACTGTCGATGACAGGCCTCGCTCAGGCCGCCCAAGGGCTACTACTGTAGTGGATGACCGCTACTTACGGATTGCCGCTCGGAGGAACCCTGACAGCAATGCCACCATGTTGAATAATGCGTTTCGTTCAGCCACAGGACGTCGTGTTTCAACTCAAACTGTGCGCAATAGGCTGCATGATGCGCAACTTCACTCCCGACGTCCATGGCGAGGTCCAGCTTTGCAACCCCGACACCATGCAGCGCGGTACAGATGGGCCCAACAACATGCTGAATGGACCCCACAGAATTGGCATCACGTTCTCTTCACCGATGAGTGTCGCATATGCCTTCAACCAGACAATCGTCGGAGACGTGTTTGGAGGCACCCTGGTCAGGCTGAACGTCTTAGACACACTGTCCAGCGAGTGCAGCAAGGTGGTGGTTCCCTGATGTTTTGGGGTGGCATTATGTGGGGCCGACGTACGCCACTGGTGGTCATGGAAGGCTCCGAAACGGCTTTACGATACCTGAATGACATCCTCCGACCCATAGTGCACCCATATCGGCAGAATATTGGAGAGGCATTTGTCTTCATGGACGACAATTCTCGACCTCATCGTGCACATCTTGTGAATGCGTTCCTTCAAGATAACGACATCGCTCGACTACAGTGGCCAGCATGTTCACCAGACATGAACCCTATCGAACATGCCTGGGATATGTTGAAAAGGGCTGTTTATGGACGTCTTGACCCACCAACCACTCTGAGAGATTTACGCCGAATTGTCGTTGAGGAGTGGGACAATTTGGACCAACAGTGTCTTGATGAACTTGTGGATAGTATGCCACGACGAATACAGGCATGCATCAATGCAAGAGGACGTGCTACTGGGTATTAGAGGTAGTGGTGTGTACTGCAATCTGGACCACAAATGCTGAAAGTCTAGCTGTATGATGGTACAACATGCAATGTGTGGGACTCATGAGCAATAAAACGAGCTGAAATGTTGTTTGTGTTGATCTCTATTCCCTTTGTATTTAAAGGTTCCGGAACTCTTGGAACCGAGGTGATGCAAAACTTTTTTTGATGTGTGTAGAAACACTCACGTGATCCATGCTTGCAGGGGAGTTGGTAGAGGAGGTACACCAACAGATGACGTCCTGGATCAGTCAAGTGGTACGGGTCTACAAGGGGGAGAATAACGTGGAGTTGGAGTGGATGGTGGGGCCAATACCGACACAGTAAGTATATTTCTTAGAAGAAGCTCGGTTGAAACTTTGTGTTGGCCCAAAACGTTCGCCTTATGAAATAGGCAGTGTGTTTGAGTCTTCAGTCTTTTGACTGGTTTGATACAGCTTTCCATGTCTCCCTGTCCTGAGCTAATCGTTTCATCTCTACATAGCTACCACACCCTACATCTGAAGTAATCTGTTTAACATATTCTAACCTTGGTCTACCCCTACAGTTCTTGTCCTCGACCCTTCCTTCCATAACTAAGCTTGCTATTCCTGGGTCTTAGTATGTGTCCTACCTATCGATCGCCAGAAACATCTCTCCTCTCCCACTCGTCTTAATACCTCTTCATTTGTTACCCTATCTACCCATCTGATCTTCATCATTCTCCTGTAACACCACATTTCAAACCCTTCAATTCTCCTCTTTTCTGCTGCACCAACATTCCAAGTTTCACTTCCATAGAGCGCCACGCTTAGGGTTGCCAGACGTTCTGTTTTACCCGGAACAATTCCGTTTTTTTCTTGTTTTGTTCCGCCAAATATTCCGTTTTTGGGTGGGGGGTTAATTTCATAATATATTTAATTTCGCACCAATGTTCAAATGTATCTAGCTTGTTTTCTAGTGATACAGGTGCACGTTTAAAAGAGAAATCGATTTCTCTGTCTGTGGGTACATGTTATAAATTTATTGGGGGGCAACAAAATTAAGGAATATCTTAGTCCTTGTGAAGTTAATACTTAGCATTTTCCCCTCCAATGCTTTTACGGAGAGAGTTGTTTCTGTCATGAATACATCAAATGGAGAGATGATAGAAACAGAAGCTCCATTAGTTTGATAAAACAAGAATTGTTCACATATTACAATTATGATGAACATTGTAGTGAATTTTATCAGAAGTTACTTACAAATAAAAAAAATCCTTGCAAAGGGTCGTTCAAATTAAAAGCATTTGTAAGTTGTTGGTGTCATTGGCCTATATCTATGATATGTCAGCAATATCTAGTTTTAATTTTGAGTATTTGATTATGTAATGCGTATTTAATACAAATGTGTATTGCGGTATTTATTACAGTATTTAACAATCTTGATTAAAAAGAAACAATGTTTTGGGACGTGCGTTCCAGACAAACGCTCTCAAAAATGACTTCCTAATACCCAGATCAATATTTAATGTCAACAAATTTCTTTCCTGTAGAAAAGATTTCCTTGCCTGAGCCAACCTAGATTTCATATTACCTTTGCTTCGTCGATCACTGGTTATTTTGCCTCCTAAGTGGGTACGTTTTCACCTGTTTTCTGGTTTCTTTCGCCTCGATTCCATTGTCCTGGTTTCATGTTTATTGATTTTCATCAAGAATTCTTTTCTTAAGACCGAGTCCATTCCACTATAAATGGGGGGAGATCCAGCTTAAGAGAGGAATGAAAGAGATAGTCAGTCTGAAAGACTGGACTTTATATAATTTTAAATGCTACAAATAACTGAAAAATGCTAGAAAGGCTGGAGGCTTCGAGCGAGCGCTAGAAAGTTACAAGTCATGAGGGTGAAAGGAGGGAGCTGGCTGGATGTCGTCACGGTCGCCGTGTCGTTGCCGTCTCGTAACGCCAGAGCCCACCAGTGAACTCAGTACACATGCACCAAGCGGTACTATGACGTCACACTCCTCAGTACATTCTCGGTACATTTCGTAACGTAACGACCAAGTCAACTAGATCATTTAAAATGATAAAATGTCTATATTCATTCGATTGTGGAACGTGCTACAAATATTGTTGACACATAATCCACATATCACAACAATGGTATGCTCGTGGCAACCAAAAGCAACTTTTATAATGTCAAAATTCTTATCATAAGAGTTTTGTAGTTGTTGTCTTCAGTCTTTTGACTGGTTTGATGCAGCCCTCCATGCCTCCCTGTCCTGAGCCAATCGTTTCATCTCTACATAGCTACCACACCCTACATCCGAGGCTATCTGTTTAACATATTCTAACCTTGGTCTACCCCTACAGTTCTTGTCCTCGACCCATCCTTCCATAACTAAGCTTGCTATTCCTGGGTGTCTTAGTACGTGTCCTACCAACCTATCTCTTCTCTTCATTAGCAGTCGCCAGAAACATCTCTCCTCTCCCACTCGCCTTAATACCTCTTCGTTTGTAATCCTATCTACCCATCTGATCTTCATCATTCTCCTGTAACACCACATTTCAAATGCTTCAATTCTCCTCTTTTCTGCTGCACCAATAGTCCAAGTTTCACTTCCATAGAGCGCCACGCTCCAGACAAAGGCCTTCAAAAATGACTTACTTATACCTAAATCTATATTCGATGTCAACAGATTTCTTTTTTGTAGAAAGGCTTTCCTTGTCTGAGCGAACCTACTTTTTATATCCTCTTTGCTTCGTCCATCATTGGTTATTCTGCTTCCTAGGTAACAGAAGTCTCCTACTTCCTTCAGCTTTTCACCTGCCAATTTGATCTCCATAGAGGTTTCTGATTTATTTCGGCTGCATTCCAGTATTTTTGTTTTACATTTATTAATTTTCATCATGAATTCCTTCCGTACTTTTCTTTTTAAAAGTGTGTATTACATCTGCACCTACAAAATGTATCCCATTCAGGTCATTAGGATTTTCATTTGATTTTATATTCCGGTGTGTCGCCTCCGTAGCGTAGCGGTCAGCATGGTTAGCTGCCACCCCGGAGGTCCTGGGTTCGATTCCCGGCTCTGCCACGAAATTTGAAAAGTGGTATGAGGACTGGAACGGGGTCTACTCAGCGTCGGGTGGCCCAAATGAGTAGAGGGGGTTCGATTCCCACCTCAGCCATCCTCGAAGTGGTTTTCCGTGGTTTCCCACTTCGTCTTCGGGCAAATGCCGGGATGGTACCTACTGTAAGGCCACGGCCGCCTCCTTCCCTCTTCCTTGCCTATCCATCCCAATCTTCCATCTCTTCCTATCCCTCATGAGGCCCCTGTTCGCTTTGCAGGTGAGGCCGCCTGGGCGAAGTGCTGATCACACCTCCCCAGTTGTATCCATCCCGACCAGTTGTTCCAAGCTCCAGGACACTCCCATAGAGGCGGTAGTGGTGAGTTCCCTCGCTGAGTCCGTCGGATCCACCAACCTAGAGGGTAAATTGACTAAATAAAAAAAATAAAAATAAAAAAAAAAAAAATCCGGTACTGTACTTATTAAAATAAACCATTTTCAGCTGCTCTGAATAAAAATCCAATAAAAATACTTAATTTACTTTTATGTTAGTAATAATAATAATATGGTATGGCCTTGGATGCCGGGTGCAAGCTTTGTTCTTTGACACCCTGAGGCTAGCTTGCATGTCGAATTTCGTTGTTCCTTGAAGCACTATGAAACAGGGACCCGTAACTTAACGAAATATACGTTATTAACGCTGAGTTTTACGTTACGTTACACGTAATGTAACGTGGAACCGATGTGGTTGGGTAACGTGCCTCTTGCGTGTACCGCAACTAACGTTCTAACCAAGTGTAAGGTTACAGTAGTAACGTAACAGTTGTACCGCAGGCATTGATCGGTACAGTAAAGATGGTACAGGCTGTAACGTTACATTTCATATAACGTCAGTTCCGGAACAGACATTAGTAACGTTACAGCTATGTCGGGTGTGTTGTACCGTCAGCATTGGCCAGCTGAGTAGAGAAGGTACAGGCTGTAACGTTACGTTTGGCTAAGGCAGGAGTTCCGGTACAGCCATTAGTAACGTTATATATAGCCGTACCGCGTGTTACAATCGGTACAGCACGAGGCCCGGGTGTAAGGAATCAAACATGGCGGAGTAGAGTTTGGAAGTAAAATTGTGTTCCTTTACGGTTTGTATAAAACAATAAGATTTAAGAAATACAATTATACTAAGTCGCCTTCCGTCAACAGAGTGAGTACTGAGACTACAGTTTTAATGGTCTTGGGTTCATTTCCCATATCATCCAGCAAAGATGTTTCTAGCCTCAGTGCTAGAAACTGTACACTAAGCCTAGTCAGTTAGTTAATTATTTAGTTAGTTAGTTATTGGGGTTTAAAGGGGATGAACTACAAGGCCATCGGCCCCAAACACTACACTAAGCCTCGTGATGATATTTTAGAAGAGATAGGTTACATTCCGAACAGGGTATCCTGGAGGTGGAATGGCGTGGTCCCCTACTTCAAAGCCAAGCAAATGCCCGGATGGTACCTGAGTGAAGGCTACGGTCATTTCCTTCCCAAACCTAGCCACAATTACAAATACGCACATTACCACAGCCAACATAATGTCACGGGTTAACACACTGATTCCACACAATCCTATGATAATAATAATAATAATAATAATAATAATAATAATTATTATTATTATTATAATGATAATGTTGTCGGTACGAATAACAAAGAAGTGAGCGTTATCAATGCTGGATTTTACGTAACGCTACAAGAGATGGTAGAGGTTGTAACTTTGTACCGCCAGCATTGACCCTCAGAGACACCCTAAGGACCAAAATTCTATTTCTTTTTAAATTATTTTATTGTATCCATCCGACTTTGTGCTGTCCATTCTCTGAGTCGGAAACCATTAATATTCATCCTATTCGTGTAAAATAATACAACTTGATAGCACAATGATATTTTCACTCCACAATAAATAATTCTTCTTTTCTTCTATTCTTTCTTAGTCGTTTACCCTCCAGGTTGGTGGAACCAACGGACTCAGCAAGGAAACTCACCACTACCGCCTCTACGGGCAGTGTCCTAGAGCTGGGAACATCTAATCGGAGTGGATACAACTGGTGAGATGTGTTTGGCACCTCTCCCAGGCAGCCACACATGCAAAGCGAACAGGGGCCTCATGAGGGAAGGTAAGGGATGGTCAGGATGGATAGGCAAGGAAGAGGGAAGGAGGCGGCCTTGACCTTGAAGAAGGCACCATCCCGGCATTTGCCCGAAGACGAAGTGGGAAACCACGGAAAACAACATCGAGGATAGCTGAGGTTGGAATCGAACCCCCTCTAGTCATTTGGAATACCCGAGACTGAATAGACCCCGTTCCAGTCCTCATACCACTTTTCATAATTGCTGGCAGAGCCGGGAATCGAACCCAGGACCTCCAGGGCGGCAGCTAACCATGCTGACCGCTAAGCGATAGAGGCGACTTCACAATAACTAATATTAATTATAATTTTATATTGGGTAATCTCCGTTGTGTAGTGGGAAGCATGCTTAGCTGCCACCCCAGAGGCCCAAGGTCCGATTCCTGGGTCTGCTACGTAATTTGAAAAGAGGTATGATTGGAACGGGGTCTACTCGGCCTCGGGTGGTCCAAATGAGTCGAGGATGTTTGATTCCCACCTCAGCCATCCCCGAAGTGGTTTTCCGTGGTTTCCCACTTCGTTTCAAGTCTAATGTCGGGATGGTATCTAACGACAGGCCGCAGCTGCCTCCTTCCCCGTTCCATGTCTCCCCCCCATTCTTCCCATCCCGTCCCGTCCCTCATGTGGCACACTATTCGCTTTGCAGGTGAGACCATCTGGGCGAGGCGCTAGTCCAGCCTCCCTCCCCAGTTGTACCCCATAACTGGATGTCAAGATCCAGGACACTGCCCGTAGAGGCGGTAAAGGCGGGATCATTCGCTGAGTCCGTGGGAAAAGCCTACCTGGAGGGTAGAAAAAGAAAAGGAATAAGCGAAACAATTTTATATTACACCTATTGTAATTCATCACTCAAGTGTGTCAGATTTTTAGTACGATACAATTTGGATATTATATTGAAGACAGTTACGTAACTCAAAATGTCCAAGATAGTTGAGAGAAAGAAAATAATGCACAACAAGGAATCAAAGCAGTTGTGTGCTCAGTTTGGAAGTGGACGTGTGTCTTTCACAACTTGTGTAATCCGGAAATAATTCAGAAATAAAATTACACAAAGCCACCTTCCATGAGATGAGTGTGCAATGTGACTCCTCTTTTAAAGGACCTGGGTTCGATCCCCATCTCTTCCTGCAAAGTTATTTCTAGCCTCAGCGCTAGAAACTGTACACTAAGCCTAGTCAGTTAGTTAATTAGTTAGTTAGTTATTGGGGTTGAAAGGGGAGGAACTACGAGGTCGTCGGCGCTAAACACTAGACTAAGCCACATGAGGCAAATGCCCGGATGGTACCTAAGTGAAGGCCACGACCATTTCCTTCACAAACCTAGCCACAATTACAAATACGCACATTACCATAGCCAACACAATGTCAATGGTTAACACACTGATTCCACAAACACCTAAGATAATAATAATAATAATAAAAATAATAATAATAATAATATTGATAATGTTGTCGGTACGAATAAGAACGAAATGAGCGTTATCAATGCTGGATTTTACGTAACGCTACGAGAGATGGTAGAGGTTGTAACTTTGTACCGCCAGCATTGACCCTCAGGGAAGAAACGGTACAGGCTGTAACGTTAAGATGGGATGTAGCCGCAGTTTCGGTACAGGCTTTTGTAACGTTACTGACAAGTATACCGGCTATCTCCATTGGCTCAGCAGGGCTAGGTGCAAGGAATCAAACATGGTGGACGGTTGTCAATTGAGGGTGGTATCTGCCGTTCATGGGCATTATTAGAATGCAAATCAGTCATTAAGATACGTAACTGTAAGTTGAAAACTTGCCAGGCACTGATGAATGCATTCCTGTCGGTCTTAAAGATTGAACTGAAATCATTTGACCTTCAACCATTGCATTGAGATTCAGTTACGTAAGCTACCTGTGAGCCCATTGATGTACTGGAAAAGTGTAGGAGGGGTAAGGCTGTTGCTTCGTAACGGATGGGTCCTGGGTTCAAGACACCCTAAGGACCAAAATTTCTTCCTTTTTAAATTATTTTATTGTATCCATCCGACTTTGTGCTGTCCATTCTCTGAGTCGGAAACCATTAATATTCATCCTATTCGTGTAAAATAATACAACTTGATAGCACAATGATATTTTCACTCCACAATAAATAATTCTTCTTTTCTTCTTTTCTTTCTTAGTCGTTTACCCTCCAGGTTGGTGGAACCAACGGACTCAGCAAGGGAACTCACCACTACCGCCTCTACGGGCAGTGTCCTAGAGCTGGGAACATCTAATCGGAGTGGATACAACTGGTGAGATGTGTTTGGCACCTCGCCCAGGCGGCCACACCTGCAAAGCGAACAGGGGCCTCATGAGGGAAGTTAAGGGATGGTCAGGATGGATAGGCAAGGAAGAGGGAAGGAGGCGGCCGTGACCTTGAAGAAGGCACCATCCCGGCATTTGCCCGAAGACGAAGTGGGAAACCACGGAAAACAACATCGAGGATAGCTGAGGTTGGTATCGAACCCCCTCTAGTCATTTGGAATACCCGAGACTGAATAGACCTCGTTCCAGTCCTCATACCACTTTCTATATATTGTGGCAGAGCCGGGAATCGAACCCAGGACCTCCAGGGCGGCAGCTAACCATGCTGACCGCTAAGCGATAGAGGCGACTTCACAATAACTAATATTAATTATAATTTTATATTGGGTAATCTCCGTTGTGTAGTGGGAAGCATGCTTAGCTGCCACCCCAGAGGCCCAAGGTCCGATTCCTGGGTCTGCTACGTAATTTGAAAAGAGGTATGATTGGAACGGGGTCTACTCGGCCTCGGGTGGTCCAAATGAGTCGAGGATGTTTGATTCCCACCTCAGCCATCCCCGAAGTGGTTTTCCGTGGTTTCCCACTTCGTTTCAAGTCTAATGTCGGGATGGTATCTAACGACAGGCCGCAGCTGCCTCCTTCCCCGTTCCATGTCTCCCCCCCATTCTTCCCATCCCGTCCCGTCCCTCATGTGGCACACTATTCGCTTTGCAGGTGAGATCATCTGGGCGAGGCGCTAGTCCAGCCTCCCTCCCCAGTTGTATCCCATAACTGGATGTCAAGATCCAGGACACTGCCCGTAGAGGCGGTAAAGGCGGGATAATTCGCTGAGTCCGTGGGAAAAGCCTACCTGGAAGGCAGAAAAAGAAAAGGAATAAGCGAAACAATTTTATATTACACCTATTGTAATTCATCACTCAAGTGTGTCAGATTTTTAGTACGATACAATTTGGATATTATATTGAAGACAGTTACGTAACTCAAAATGTCCAAGATAGTTGAGAGAAAGAAAATAATGCACAACAAGGAATCAAAGCAGTTGTGTGCTCAGTTTGGAAGTGGACGTGTGTCTTTCACAACTTGTGTAATCCGGAAATAATTCAGAAATAAAATTACACAAAGCCACCTTCCATGAGATGAGTGTGCAATGTGACTCCTCTTTTAAAGGACCTGGGTTCGATCCCCATCTCTTCCTGCAAAGTTATTTCTAGCCTCAGCGCTAGAAACTGTACACTAAGCCTAGTCAGTTAGTTAATTAGTTAGTTAGTTATTGGGGTTGAAAGGGGAGGAACTACGAGGTCGTCGGCGCTAAACACTAGACTAAGCCACATGAGGCAAATGCCCGGATGGTACCTAAGTGAAGGCCACGACCATTTCCTTCACAAACCTAGCCACAATTACAAATACGCACATTACCATAGCCAACACAATGTCAATGGTTAACACACTGATTCCACAAACACCTAAGATAATAATAATAATAATAATAATAAAAATAATAATAATAATAATATTGATAATGTTGTCGGTACGAATAAGAACGAAATGAGCGTTATCAATGCTGGATTTTACGTAACGCTACGAGAGATGGTAGAGGTTGTAACTTTGTACCGCCAGCATTGACCCTCAGAGAAGAAACGGTACAGGCTGTAACGTTAAGATGGGATGTAGCCGCAGTTTCGGTACAGGCTTTTGTAACGTCACTGACAAGTATACCGGCTATCTCCATTGGCTCAGCAGGGCTAGGTGCAAGGAATCAAACATGGTGGACGGTTGTCAATTGAGGGTGGTATCTGCCGTTCATGGGCATTATTAGAATGCAAATCAGTCATTAAGATACGTAACTGTAAGTTGAAAACATGCCAGGCACTGATGAATGCATTCCTGTCGGTCTTAAAGATTGAACTGAAATCATTTGACCTTCAACCATTGCATTGAGATTCAGTTACGTAAGCTACCTGTGAGCCCTCTATGTACTAGAAAAGTGTAGGAGGGGTAAGGCTGTTGCTTCGTAGCGGATGGGTCCTGGGTTCAAGACACCCTAAGGACCAATATTTTATTCCTTTTTAAATTATTTTATTGTATCCATCCGACTTTGTGCTGTCCATTCTCTGAGTCGGAAACCATTAATATTCATCCTATTCGTGTAAAATAATACAACTTGATAGCACAATGATATTTTCACTCCACAATAAATAATTCTTCTTTTCTTCTTTTCTTTCTTAGTCGTTTTTTCGGGGCGTGGTGGCTCAGCGGTCTAGCTGCATGCCTCTCACCAAGGCGGTCCGGGTTCGGTTCCCGGTCAATGCACGTGAGATTTTCGAAGTGAAATGCCATGTCCTGTGGTTCGGATTCCACGTAAAAAGGAGGTCCCGTGGCTCATGATCTCGCGATTAACGGTCACGTTAAACTACAAGCTTGCTTGCTTTTTTCTTAGTCGTTTACCCTCCAGGTTGGTGGAACCAACGGACTCAGCAAGGGAACTCACCACTACCGCCTCTACGGGCAGTGTCCTAGAGCTGGGAACATCTAATCGGAGTGGATACAACTGGTGAGATGTGTTTGGCACCTCGCCCAGGCGGCCACACCTGCAAAGCGAACAGGGGCCTCATGAGGGAATTTAAGGGATGGTCAGGATGGATAGGCAAGGAAGAGGGAAGGAGGCGGCCGTTACCTTGAAGAAGGCACCATCCCGGCATTTGCCCGAAGACGAAGTGGGAAACCACGGAAAACAACATTGAGGATAGCTGAGGTTGGTATCGAACCCCCTCTAGTCATTTGGAATACCCGAGACTGAATAGACCTCGTTCCAGTCCTCATACCACTTTCTATATATTGTGGCAGAGCCGGGAATCGAACCCAGGACCTCCAGGGCGGCAGCTAACCATGCTGACTGCTAAGCGATAGAGGCGACTTCACAATAACTAATGAAAATGAAAATCCACAGCCTGTTTCCAGTCTCCGACCGGGTCAGGAATGGAATGAATGAAGCCCCCATCTAGCGGCGAGGATATGAACTGTGCCGGCTGCCGAGGCCTGACGCACTCCTCTGGGGCAATGATTAAATGAATGACAGATGAAATGAAATGATAGTGGAGAGTGTTGCTGGAATGAAATTTTGACAGGGAAAACCGGAGTACCCGGGGAAAAACCTGTCTGCCTCCGTTTTGTCCAGCACAGATCTCACATGGAGTGATCGGGATTTGAACCACGGACCCAGCGGTGAGAGGCCGGCGTGCTGCCGCCTAAGCCACGGAGGCTTACTCACAATAACTAATATTAATTATAATTTTATATTGGGTAATCTCCGTTGTGTAGTGGGCAGCATGCTTAGCTGCCACCCCAGAGGCCCAAGGTCCGATTCCTGGGTCTGCTACGTAATTTGAAAAGAGGTATGATTGGAACGGGGTCTACTCAGCCTCGGGTGGTCCAAATGAGTCGAGGATGTTTGATTCCCACCACAGCCATCCCCGAAGTGATTTTCCGTGGTTTCCCACTTCGTTTCAAGTCTAATGTCGGGATGGTATCTAACGAGAGGCCGCAGCTGCCTCCTTCCCCGTTCCATGTCTCCCCCCCCCCCCCCATTCTTCTCATCCCGTCCCGTCCCTCATGTGGCACACTATTCGCTTTGCAGGTGAGACCATCTGGGCGAGGCGCTAGTCCAGCCTCCCTCCCCAGTTGTATCCCATAACTGGATGTCAAGATCCAGGACACTGCCCGTAGAGGCGGTAAAGGCGGGATCATTCGCTGAGTCCGTGGGAAAAGCCTACCTGGAGGGTAGAAAAAGAAAAGGAATAAGCGAAACAATTTTATATTACACCTATTGTAATTCATCACTCAAGTGTGTCAGATTTTTAGTACGATACAATTTGGATATTATATTGAAGACAGTTACGTAACTCAAAATGTCCAAGATAGTTGAGAGAAAGAAAATAATGCACAACAAGGAATCAAAGCAGTTGTGTGCTCAGTTTGGAAGTGGACGTGTGTCTTTCACAACTTGTGTAATCCGGAAATAATTCAGAAATAAAATTACACAAAGCCACCTTCCATGAGATGAGTGTGCAATGTGACTCCTCTTTTAAAGGACCTGGGTTCGATCCCCATCTCTTCCTGCAAAGTTATTTCTAGCCTCAGCGCTAGAAACTGTACACTAAGCCTAGTCAGTTAGTTAATTAGTTAGTTAGTTATTGGGGTTGAAAGGGGAGGAACTACGAGGTCGTCGGCGCTAAACACTAGACTAAGCCACGTGAGGCAAATGCCCGGATGGTACCTAAGTGAAGGCCACGACCATTTCCTTCCCAAACCTAGCCACAATTACAAATACGCACATTACCATAGCCAACACAATGTCACTGGTTAACACACTGATTCCACAAACACCTAAGATAATAATAATAATTATAATAATAATAATAATAATAATAATAATAATAATAATAATAATAATAATAATAATAATAATAATATTGATAATGTTGTCGGTACGAATAAGAACGAAATGAGCGTTATCAATGCTGGATTTTACGTAACGCTACGAGAGATGGTAGAGGTTGTAACTTTGTACCGCCAGCATTGACCCTCAGAGAAGAAACGGTACAGGCTGTAACGTTAAGATGGGATGTAGCCGCAGTTTCGGTACAGGCTTTTGTAACGTTACTGACAAGTATACCGGCTATCTCCATTGGCTCAGCAGGGCTAGGTGCAAGGAATCAAACATGGTGGACGGTTGTCAATTGAGGGTGGTATCTGCCGTTCATGGGCATTATTAGAATGCAAATCAGTCATTAAGATACGTAACTGTAAGTTGAAAACATGCCAGGCACTGATGAATGCATTCCTGTCGGTCTTAAAGATTGAACTGAAATCATTTGACCTTCAACCATAGCATTGTGATTCAGTTACGTAAGCTACCTGTGAGCCCATTGATGTACTGGAAAAGTGTAGGAGGGGTAAGGCTGTTGCTTCGTAACGGATGGGTCCTGGGTTCAAGACACCCTAAGGACCAAAATTTTATTTCTTTTTCTTTCTTTCTTCGTTTTGCCCACTTAGGGAGCGCGCTTGAACTTGTTGACTCGGGTTGATGGAGCTTTCCTCTTCTTCTCCTCCCAAAATCTCCTCATGAACTCGCTATGCCCCTTCTTACGTTCCTCCGTCCATTTTTTTCCAGTAGTCTTTTTAGCTTTTTCGGCGAAAGAGTGATTTGTAACTCGGGTTCCAAAAGTCTTGCGATTCATGATGCTATCTTCTGTAATGTTTATTTCCTTTAAGTCCTGTTTGATTTCTTCCAACCAACTGATTTTGACCTTCTTTGAATTAATTATATCAAGCAGTTTTTTTTGCATATCTGGTGTTGTCCATTCGGCAGATGTGACCATAAAATTTCAATCGTCTCTTACGCACGGTATCAGTGAACTTATTGATTACTGTGTACAAGTCTGTGGTTTTCCTTTTAATCCATATACCATTAACATAAACGGGGCCATATATTTTCCTGAGAATTTTACGTTCCTGGATTTCGATTTCACCAATTTGAGAGTGGCCTCCTAGAGATATAGTTTCGGAGGCGTACAATGCTTCCGGAAGAACAACTGTCTGGTAGTGCCGTAGTTTTGCATTTCGTGACATCACTCTTTTATTATAGTGATTCCATGTTATTCGGTATGCTTTCTGAAGTTTGGTAGCTCTTTCTAAATTAGCTTTCCTGTCCAATCCAGACGGTACAATAATTTCTCCTAAATATTTGAAGGAAGGTACGTGTCTAATTATTCCATAGTTGGTCTGTAGTGGAGATCTCGGGATATTCTGGTCTCCATTTACTATGAAATGCGTCTTCTCATACGATATTTGGAGTCCTGTCTTTGATGCTAACTCATGTAACTTCTCTATGGCATACTTGGTTTCTTCACTAGTCTTGGTAAAGATAGCTAGATCATCAGCAAAAGCTAGGCATTTTACTTTTATTTTCTGTTCCAGAGTACCAATGCTTATGCCTTTGATGTTGTTTTCCCACTCCCTGATGACTTTGTCTAACACTAAGTTAAAAAGCAGTGGGGAGAGGCCGTCACCTTGTCGAACTCCGGTATGTACTTCGAAAGGCTCGGATAGTTCACCTAGGAACTTCACTTGAGATGTTGTGTCAGTGAGAGTCTGGCGGATTAAGTCCCTGGTTTTCCTGTCAACTCTGAGCTCTTCTAGGGTGTTCAGAACAGTTTGTCTGTCAATAGAATCATACGCCTTCTTAAAATCCACGAAGGTGACAAACGTGTTGGTACTGCGGCGTATTCTTAATATCGTCTTTAGGCTCCAAATCTGCTCCGAACACGATCTACCTTTCCTAAAGCCTGCCTGGTATTCACCAATCAAATGATCAGTTTGTTGTTCTACTCTGTTTAAGAGTGCTTTAGATAATACCTTGTATATAATTGGTAAAAGTGATATACCTCTGTAGTTGTTGGGGTCCGCTCGGTCACCCTTTTTATGCAACGGATGGATAATGGCATTCTTCCAGTCCTTCGGAATTATTTCGCTCTCCCATATTTCTGTTAGGAGTGTATGAATTCTCCTTATGAGGTCATCTCCTCCTATTTTCAACATCTCAGCAGTTATTCCATCGTTCCCAGGGGCTTTGTTATTTTTGAGCGATTGGATTATCTCTTTTATTTCTTGAGTTGTTGGGGGAAGTGAGTCTGGGTTTGGTACAGGTTTTTCAAACTGCAGTCTTTCCACTGGAGGATCACAGTTCAGTAGAGTTTGGAAATAATCAGCCAGTATCTTGCAGTTCTCCTTACTGTTTGTTTCTAGTCGTCCATTACGTCGACGGAAACTTAGAGTTGGTGGTTTGTACCCTGACAAGTCCTCACGGAATGTCTTGTAAAAATTTCGAGTGTTGTTTTTCTGGAAATTCTGTTCTAACCCTTCGAGTCTGATTTTGTTGTAGGCACGTTTTTCGCGCCGGATTGTTTTAGAGGTCAGTTTTTGAGTATTTAGGAAGTTCTCCCATCTTTCCACTGTCCGATGTCCATTCCACTGATGCCAAGCTTTGACTCGGTCATTGACGGCTTCATCGCACGTTGTGTTCCACCATCTGTGCTTTCTTTTCCTAGGTGGTTGTCCTAATTTCATGGCTGATGACTGTAATGTTTTGCGAAGGTCTGGCCACTCCCTAGGATTTTCTTCCTGTAAATCTCGTAGGAAAACCTCGGAGTTCTTCCTCAAGCAGTCCGGATCAACTCTTGGAAACCGGTTTCCTTTAGGTTTGGATCTGTTTGGTTGAAACCGAACCTTGATTTGCGTGAGGTAGTGATCCGAATCTACCACTCCCTTTCGTACCTTAACATTCTGAATCTCCAGCATATTCTTTGCGGAAATAGCCACATGATCTATCTGAAATTCCCCTAATAACGGGTTAGGTGATCTCCAGGTTTTCTTTTTGTGTAATGGACTCATAAAGTGCGTGGACATGAGTCTCAGCATGAATAATGTACAAAAGTTTATTAGACGCTCTCCATTCTTATTAGTCCGCCGATGTGCGGGATGGAGTCCTACTATTGATCTGTATATCTTCTCTCTGCCAACCTGTGCATTGAAATCCCCTAATAAGATTTTCACGTGATGTTTGGGGATTTTACTTGTAGTTTCCTCTAGTAATTCCCAAAAGTCTTCTACATTCT
Source organism: Meconema thalassinum (assembly GCA_946902985.2). Lineage (NCBI taxonomy): Eukaryota > Metazoa > Arthropoda > Insecta > Orthoptera > Tettigoniidae > Meconema > Meconema thalassinum. The sequence goes on from OX336395.1 coordinate 124,713,512, forward strand.
GTGGATTTCTCTTATTGTCTATGTTAGTTGGAGCATGGGCATTTATCAAGGCATATGCCTTGTTGCTTGATTTTACTGTAAGCACTGAAATTCTTTCGCATGGCGATGTGAAGTCAATAACTGAATCTAAGATAGTTTTCCTCACTGCAAAAGCCGTCCCAAACATTAGTAAATTGCCTGTGATATTAATGGCTGGTTTACCCTTAAATATCCTGAAGTTTTCAGAGTCGAAATGGTTCTCATCTTGGAATCGTGTTTCCTGAATTGCTAGGATTTGAATATCAAATTTGTCCAGGACGTCAGTCAGTTGTTTGAGCTTTCCTGTTTTCAACAGGGTATTGATGTTAATAGTACCCAAGAAGTTCTTTTTCTTGGGTCGAAGAGATTTTGAGAAGCTCCGATCCTTCTCTGAAGCATGATTTCGTTCCCGATCCCCCAGAATCCGATGATCGGGAAAGACCGGACCTGTGTCCGGGGCCTGGGGTAGTTGCGTTAGTAGTGTGTGTTCCATCATGCCTTAGTTACAAGTTGAATATACAACTAGTGGTGATCTTAAGATAAGATCACGAAATTACTACTCGATTGTTGAGATCGAGAGGTGCCTCTAGGTGTTCTCTGGCTTAAGTGTGTTTGGTCCGCGAGAGCTATTTTATTTCGCTCAAGTCCGCCGGCAAGCCGGTGAGGACCCCCCTATCCGCCACCTGGGACGCGCCACGTCGGAGTATCACCTCTCCGCCTGCTACGACAGCGTAGTAGGTTCGTAGTTTATTTCTTTTTAAATTATTTTATTGTATCCATCCGACTTTGTGCTGTCCATTCTCTGAGTCGGAAACCATTAATATTCATCCTATTCGTGTAAAATAATACAACTTGATAGCACAATGATATTTTCACTCCACAATAAATAATTCTTCTTTTCTTCTTTTCTTTCTTAGTCGTTTACCCTCCAGGTTGGTGGAACCAACGGACTCAGCAAGGGAACTCACCACTACCGCCTCTACGGGCAGTGTCCTAGAGCTGGGAACATCTAATCGGAGTGGATACAACTGGTGAGATGTGTTTGGCACCTCGCCCAGGCAGCCACACCTGCAAAGCGAACAGGGGCCTCATGAGGGAAGGTAAGGGATGGTCAGGATCGATAGGCAAGGAAGAGGGAAGGAGGCGGCCGTGACCTTGAAGAAGGCACCATCCCGGCATTTGCCCGAAGACGAAGTGGGAAACCACGGAAAACAACATCGAGGATAGCTGAGGTTTGAATCGAACCCCCTCTAGTCATTTGGAATACCCGAGACTGAATAGACCACGTTCCAGTCCTCATACCACTTTTCATATTTCGTGGCAGAGCCGGGAATCGAACCCAGGACCTCCAGGGCGGCAGCTAACCATGCTGACCGCTAAGCGATGGAGGCGACTTCACAATAACTAATATTAATTATAATTTTATATTGTGTAATCTCCGTTGTGTAGTGGGCAGCATGCTTAGCTGCCACCCCAGAGGCCCAAGGTCCGATTCCTGGGTCTGCTACGAAATTTGAAAAGCGGTAAGATTGGAATGGGGTCTACTCAGCCTCGGGTGGTCCAAACGAATAGAGGGTGTTTGATTCCCACCTCAGCCATATTGGAGGTGGTTTTCCGTGGTTTCCCACTTCGTCTTCTGGCTAATGCCGGGATGGTAGCTACCGTCAGGCCACGGCCGCCTCCTTCTCTCCCATACTTCCCATCCTGTCCCGTCCCTCATGAGGCCCACAGTTTTGCTTTGCATTTGGGGCCGCGCAGGCGAGGCGTTTGTCCCGCCTCCCCAGTTGTATCCCCCATAGGATGTCGAGCTCCTGGACACTGCCCATAGGGGCGGTATATGTGGTATCCCTCGTTGAGTCCGTGAGAAAAGCCTAACTGGAGGATAAACTGACTACGAAAAAAAATTAAAAATAAATAAATTAGGCGTTCTTTATTTTCTGTATATAGCAAACACTTTTCGCACGGACGCCGTTTAGGGAAAATATAGTTTCGTTCTGAGGTATTATTCGAGGGCCTGCACAGGGACCTGAACAGCGGCCCGATCCCATGTGCTGCTTTCACACGACCGCACTGGGATTCACAAATCTCGTGCCTAGCTACCCGTAACGTCGCCGCACGTGGTTGGGTCGGACCATATTATGTCGCTTTTAACGCGCGCGGACGAATGAGAGCGCTTTGCTAGTCCATGGGTTGGCAGCTTCAATACGTACTACATGAAGACAAAGTGACTTACGTGCGATGCCAATGCTAGAGTGACTGCTGCCAACTTAAATGGCCTCCTATTATAAATGTATATGCGTGACTAGTGTCATAGTGGGGTATTCAGGGTGCCCGTGGTCGAATGCAACTTATTATTTCCCTCTCAACTATCATTTTATGTAGCGGGGACAGCTACGTCATAGCATGAGGGGGCCATGGCAGAAACATGAGTGTCGGGGTAAAGGAATTAATATTTTGGTATTGGTATTATGTACAGGGTATTGTTTTGTGTTGTGTTATGTTGTCTTGGTTACGACGGCAGGAAAAATAATGTATGGAACCTGTACCGGTATATGACTGCACGGTGTTTATATTAAAACAAGGTTAGAGTTAACATTTGGCGACCGATAGACAAGACTGATTGCCGTGCAGTGAAAGTAAAATAAGAACTTAAGGTACACAACAACTGTTTGATCTCGAGTAGCAAAATCTATCATCATGGCTGAAGTGACTGTTTTACAAAGACAAAGAGCACAGTTACGTCGTCTGTTCACAAGAGCCTTTAACACGTTCCAGAACAAGATTAAGGAGGAAAATGTGAAGCAGGAAGATATATTTACTAGTTTTAAACTACTCGAAGATAAAGCCGATCGACTGTTTTCACTTGACGAGAGAATCCGCGAAGCTTGGCATGGACGTGATTGCAACAGCGAAGATGAAGACAAGGAATATGAAGAAGTCGAAACATATCGAGATAAATGGACAACAGTGAAGTGTAAGTACGAAAGATACGAATGTGAAATACCGTGTGACACTCATTCCATAAGGACTGGTGTTTCTCAAGCGGGTAAAGTGATTAGTAAATTACCCAAGTTGTCGCTTGTGAAGTTCTCAGGAGATATTAAACAATGGTTATCATTTTGGGCGCAGTTCAAGCGAATACATGAGAGTGTTGAGCTGGATGCTGCAGAAAAGATTCTTTATCTAAGAGAATCTATGACTCCTGGAACAAGGGCGTATGATCTTGTGAGTGGTTTTCCTCCTATTGCTGAGAATTATAGCAAGGCTGTACAGTTGTTAGAAGCCCGCTATGGTCGAAAAGATCTATTGATAGAACTTTACGTGAGGGACATAATAAACCTAATGACAGAGAAGCCTTCCCTTTCAGTATTGTATGACCGAATTGAGGTTAATGTTAGGTCCCTAGAGTCAATGGGCCTGACTACCGACAATTATGCTGCATTATTATTTCCCCTGGTAGAGTCTTGTTTGACGGATGAATTAATTCGTGTGTGGCAGAGAAGAGGAGATTGTAAACAAGAAAATGGGTCACAAGATAAGCTTAAAAACCTTTTGACATTTTTGAAATCTGAAGTGGAAAATGAAGAGTACTTACAACTTACTAGAAAGATCGGTAATGTTACTGCGGAAAAGAAACAAATTTCGAAACCCTTGAAACTGTGTGATGTTCCTACTGCTCAGGGTTTGGTGTCAACCGGAGGAGTGGGAGGTACATGTGCTTTTTGTGGTGAAGAGAAACATACTTCATCCGGATGTACGGAAGCAAAGAACATGTCTCTCGAAGAAAGGAAATTCAGGTTGTCAAAGAATGGTGCATGTTTCAAATGTCTCAGGGTTGGTCATGTTGCAAGAAGATGCCATACTCGCCTCTCCTGCAAGTTATGTAAGCGGCAGCATTATCCAGTTATGTGTGATTTTTTAGAAAGGAATCTTAAAACGGAAACCCAGGCTTCATCTCAGGCCAGGTCAGTGACGAACTTCTGCATAAATTCCTCCTGTGTATATCTACAAACAGTTTTGGTTAAGATTGTTCACGGGTATAATATAGAGCTTGTACGCGTTCTTCTAGACTCTGCCTCACAGTATTCTTATATTAAAGAAGAACTGGCAGAGAGATTGGGTCTCAAGGAAGTCAGGAAGGTTACTTTAAGCCATGCTGTGTTTGGTGGCAGAACTGGATCTCCGGTGGAACATGGCGTATTTGAACTTGTTCTTCATAATCTCGATAACTCCTGTCAGCTGAGACTGACTGCTCTTAGTCAGCCTGTTATTTGCAGTCAGGTCCCTCGCCTTACAACAGAGCAAGTCGTGAAACTTGGACTGTCTCATCTAGATGTAGGAAAGGATAAGGATATTGAGATCCTTATTGGTGCTAATTTTCTAGGATCAATTCTCTCCAATGATCGTAAAACGGTGGGAGCGTTAACAGCGTTGCGCACTACACTGGGGTGGACAGTATTTGGTAGAGACCAACGCTCGGGGTGTGGTATGAGTAAAACTACACCTATTATGCTGAATATAGAGAAGGTTAGCAACCTCTGGGCACTTGACGTATTGGGAATAGAAGATCCTATCACTGAAAAGAAGAGATGTGAACTTGAAGAGGAAGCTAGATTAAATGTCATTGAAACCGTAGAAATAAAAGAAGATGGTAGATACGAAGTTCGACTGCCATGGTTGAAGGATCATCTTCCCTTGGATCCTTCGTACGAGATGGCAGTGAAGCGTCTTGATATAACGAGGAGAAAGCTAGATAGTAACGGATACTTGGAAGAATATGATCAAGTCTTTCAAGGCTGGCTAGCTGAAGGGATTATAGAAGAGATTAATGGTGATCAGACTGAAATATGTGGCCATTATCTGCCTCATCGACCTGTGATCAAGGATTATGGAACAACACCTGTTCGACCAGTGTTCGATGCTTCCGCTAGAAGAGGTAACAACCCATCACTCAACGATTGTTTGGAAAAGGGTCCAAATCTGATCCAACTTATTCCATCTCTCCTACACAAGTTTCGAAAGAAGTCAATTGGAGTTATTGCTGATATTCGCAAGGCTTTCCTGCAAGTTTCGGTAGCACCAGAAGATCGAGATTTTTTGAGATTCCTGTGGGGAAGAGAGAAAATGAAAACATATAGACATAAACGAGTTGTTTTTGGAGTGACATCAAGCCCCTTCCTACTGGCAGCTGTTATTGAACACCTTTTAGACCAAGCCTTGAAAAATGATCAGGAAAGGCGGAACAGTATGACTGTCAATATTATTGAGCAACTGAAAGACAGTTTTTATGTTGATAATTGTGTGACAAGTGTCTCAAATAAACAGGAGCTGGAATTGTTTATTAAAACTGCTCAAGATGTTTTTGCCCAACACAAGTTTGAGCTTAGAGGTTGGGAGAGTAGTGATCCAGTGCTTCAAGATGATGAAAAAATGTCACCCGTCCTAGGAATAATGTGGAATCGCAAGGAAGACACGCTTAGCTTGAACAGTGAACCCCTGACGAAGCTATCACCTATAAAAGCAACCAAGAGGTCGATACTATCTGCTGTCCATAGGATTTATGACCCAATTGGATTTTCTGCACCGGTTATGTTATCACCGAAGCTGTTACTGCAGAAAATAAACGAGGTTTCTTGGGACACGGAGGTACCGCAGGAAATAAATCCAAATCAAGTTTGTAAAATGGCTTCTTGAAATAGGAGAATTAGGCCAGTTGACGATCCCAAGAAGACTCCCTGAGGTATATGAGGAACGTAGTCTCCATGCCTTTTGCGATGCGAGTCAAGATGCCTATGCTTCAGTGGTATTTTTACGCACGCAGACAGTGACAGGAGTTCATGTTGAGCTTCTCCAAGCAAAATCAAGAGTGGCTCCAATACCTCGACCGACCATTTCTCGATTCGAACTTATGGGAGCTGCAATTAGTGCCCGATTGCTAACGTCTATAAGAAAAGAGTTTGACACTGAAACAGTTTATTTGTGGACTGATTCAACGACAGTGTTGACATGGATGCAGCGAGAAGTTCTCTGGTCTGTTTTTGTTGAGACCAGGGTTAGAGAAATCAGGCAACTGACTTCAAAAGAATCGAGGAGGCATGTACCTGGGGCACTCAATCCTGCTGATCTGCCTACCCGAGGCTGTACAACATCTTATAGCATCGAGATGGTGGGAGGGACTGTCATGGATGTATCTTCCCAAAGAAGAATGGCCTTCAGATAATAGCAACAGAAATGAAGATGAAATCATGCTTGAAAGAAGGAGGACTGCCACGACTCTATTGGTCGCAGAAGAGCCTTCAAGTTCCAACTGGTATTACAAGTATTTCTTACGATTTGACAAAATAGTGAGGCTGATCGGGTGGATAAGACGGTTTATGTTCAATTGTAAATATAATAGAAGGCAGAATGGAGAACTGACTTGTTCAGAATTAGAATACAGTGAAAGAATAGTAATTAAACTTGTCCAGAATGAAAGTTTTCAAGGGCCCGAGGATCAGAGACTGGCTTCAATAGTGCCATACTTAGACAATCATGGCATTTTGCGAGTAAACACCAGAATAACAGAGAGGGAGGACAACAATGAGTTTCGCCAGCCTGCTATATTGCCGGGAGATCACCCTGTAGTGCAGCGACTTATTCATGACACGCACATTCGGCAGTGTCATGTAGGCCCACAGACTCTGTTGGGTATTATTAGAGAGAAGTACTGGATCTTGAATGGAAGACGAGTCGTGAGATCATCTGTACAAAAATGTGTTGTTTGCCGAAGGTACAAGAAAGAGCGACTGAAAGTTTCTACCCCACCTCTGCCTAATGATCGTGTGAGAGAGGCCAAGGTTTTCGAAGTTATTGGCATTGACATAGCTGGTCCGCTGATTGTGAAAGGTAACCAGAAGGTGTGGGTTTGCTTGTTCACATGTGCTGTCTATTGAGCAGTGCATTTGGAACTGCTTGTCTCGTTATCTACGGACTCGTTTCTGCAATGTCTACGAAGATTTATATCGCGCAGAGGAAGGCCTACGACGATTTATAGTGATAATGGGACAAATTTTAGAGGAGCATATAACATGATGTCTAAGCTCAACTGGAATAATATCGAGTCTTATTGTGGCATCCAAAGAATTGCATGGAAATTCAACCCTCCCACAGCATCGTGGTGGGGTGGGTTTTGGGAGAGACTGATCGGACTGATGAAAAGTCTCCTTCGGAAGGTTCTGGGGAAATCTTCCCTAACATGTGAAGAATTAATGACTGTGTTGTGTGAGTGTGAATCAGTCATCAATAGTCGTCCCCTAACGGCAGAGACGGAAAATCCTCATGACTTGAGACCTATTACACCAGCGATGTTCCTACAGGAGGCTTATGAGATAGGAGTACCTGATCTAGATTCGATAGATGGAAATCAGCTGAGAAAGAGAGCGGCCTATCGTCTGCAACTAAGAAACGCCCTTCGTCAGAGATTTCGAAAGGAGTACCTCGGGCAACTGTTGCTTAAGCGGAATCAGCATGACAGGATTAGCAAGGGAGACGTAGTGTTCATTGAGATGGACAATCGTAATAAGCTTGAATGGCCGATGGGAATTATTGAAGAACTGTTGCCTGGAAAGGATGGACGAGTACGTGTTTTGAGACTTCGAACGCAAAGGGGAGTTGTCATGCGTCCTGTTCAACGTTTGATCCCATTAGAGTGCTCTATGTCGGTGTCTGAAGAGGAGGAACGAGTGATTGAGACCGAAAAAGAGGCCATGGAACAAGAGAACATGATGTTGCAGAGATATCATACTCGGAGTGGGAGAGCAGTGAGGTGTCCGATGAGATTCCTGCAATAAGATAAACGCCGTACTTTGCATGTTGCAATTTTATTGAGGGCTGAAAATTGCAAGGTGGGAGAATGTCGGGGTAAAGGAATTAATATTTTGGTATTGGTATTATGTACAGGGTATTGTTTTGTGTTGTGTTATGTTGTCTTGGTTACGACGGCAGGAAAAATAAAGTATGGAACCTGTACCGGTATATGACTGCACGGTGTTTATATTAAAACAAAGTTAGAGTTAACAATGAGTGTTATTCTATTTTTGTGGACGACGTTATCACACCGTGAAAAATAAACTGTGCAATGTTCCATTATTATGCTTGAAATGGCCTTCTGTACGAACTGCTGGGGTTCATAAATGAAGAGAAAGCGCATGTGCTATGATTTGCCATCTCCTTTTCTGATCTTAATAAAATACAAGTAGTTCCGTGACGAACTAAAGAGCCTACTTTTCTTAAAATTCCAGATTGATGCCAATCTATATAGACCTATCTAGAATAATGACGAAATCGAGTAATAGAGTAACTTACTACAGTAGGCAACACTGGTGACTGTGAATATATTCTTAGTTCCATCTCTTCAGGTATAGAATGCACATACAAAATTTGGCTGCAGTCTAATGGATAGTATGGACGTTACATGTTGTTTGATATTGGATTTAGTCTATCAGTGCGCGTAAAATCATGTTTGGAACAATGTTATGTATGTGATGCTCTGAATTAATCTGAAATATTACGATCTATTATAGTGCCAGTTTTGGATAAAATCCATTTGTTAGTATAGAAGTTACATGTAATTAAAAATTGAAACTATCAGAAAGCTTAGAATCATGTTGGCATCACCGTGGTATATTAGTTACTCCAAATTAATCCATTTGTTGGTATAGAAGTTACATGTAATTAAAATTGAAACTATCAGAAAGCTTAGAATCATGTTGGCAGCACTGAAGTATATTAGTTACTCGGAATTAATCTAGAATGTCAGGTACCATACGTGTGCAAAGTTTAGAGATGATGACTTGCATACTTTCTGATATATTGATATTATGATTAAACAAATAGAGAGAGCATTTATTAATAGTTGGCAGCCCTGCTTGTTCTTACGAATACGCATAGTCATAACTGTTATGTTACACAAAGCACATACGAAATCCGGTTGAAATCCATATTTTGTTAATATAGAAGTTATATGCATTTAAAAACTGGACCTGTCAGCAGGCTTAGAATCGTGTAGGCAACACTGATGTATGCATTAAAGTAAGTGACTACAAACTAAGGTAGAATGTCAGGTAGTATACGTGTGCGTAGTTTAAAGCTGTCGGCTTGCATACTTTCTGATAGAGGCTATCGGTATTTGGATAAAAACATAGAGAGAGGCTAAAAACAGCAAAACCCCCCTACACCCAAGTATTAACTAAACACGTTAAACACCGAGTTCTTGCTTTATATGACAAATGTGGCTATAATTCGTCAATACATTGTTAGCCTACTTTCCACATTTTGCAAAGATGAGGAAAGTTAGACTTATGAGATCGATCCGGGAAAATGTGTGTCTGTCTGTCCTTCTATCTATCAGGGGCAGATGACATCGTAGTTCCGCCCTTTAAAACAACAATAACTAACTAACGAACTAACTAACTTCTGTCTATCTCTGTCTTTCTTTGTGTGTCCTCCCCTATCAACTCCTAAACGGCTGCAGCTATCGAAACTGAATTTGGTATGAGTAAAGATCTATTCCTGAATACGTCAAGGCCATATTTGATAATGATGTCAGTGCTACCAACTGCTGAACAAACCCGGCTCCGTCAGAGATTTTAGACATTGACGTGAGGGCTGCAAAGGAGTGCACTCAGCTTCGTGAGGACAATTGAGTAGATGTCTAATAGAGTGACTGCGCATAGGTCACGAAGAACAAGATTAACGGCCGAGGGGACACGATTCACTGACCACGCGTCACCACAATATCTGCAGGCCAAATGGCTGGGAAAAGGTCGCATGATAGGCCTAGGCCCTTCATGGTGTGTAGTGCCAGGGGTAAGAAATTATGGATAGCGCCTTCTAATATCACTTTTAATTTTTAAACACTACAGTAGCGGCTACTAAAGAAAGGTAGCGATATTGCTACGTTCAATGTCACAAACACTGGGCCTACAAATCCCGTATAGTTAGGTACAAATATCAGTCTGGTCGTTATTTCAGTAGCAACGAAGCTCTGTGGCGGCTATTGCCGTTTCGGTAACATTTAAGGCATCCCGCCGTCACATACCTCAATGTGCACTTAGAAAATTGTGGACCGGTCTATTTTACTGAAAAGAATTTCTACGAGCGAGTATCCACTCAGGCAAAAACCACACTCACCACCTTTTCCAAAATTTACACAAGACATGATTTTTAAAGCACTCTTCTGTATGTTGAGATACAGAGATATACCACATGGAAAGGCACAATGAAATGTTGGCAAATCTGGTTTCAAGGTACTGCTGTCCAGAATAGGCTTTCGGTACAGGTTATGCGGCCCATGTTCGCAACATGGAATGTTTTCCTTTGACAATGCATCTACACCATGTGCGAGGGCAACGCATTTCAAAGATCTCTAAAAACACAATAATCAGGAAATTGGAGAAACATTTAAAGTGGGAGCGGAGATTCAAGAAGAAATAATTTCATTTTTGAGATTTGGTGATGACATCGTCATCTTGGCCGATACGCCAGAGGATTTGAACGAGTTTGTGAATGGTATGGACTCCGTCTTGAGGAATGAATTCATGATGAAAATCAATAAATGAAAAACAAAATTATTGGAATGCAGCCGAAATAAATTAAAAACCTCTATGGACCTCAAATTGGCAGGTGAAACTCTACGGGAAGTAGGAGACTTCTGTTACTTAGGAAGCAAAATAACCAGTGATGGACGAAGCAAAGAGAATATAAAAAGCAGGTTAGCTCAGGCAAGGAAAGATTTTCTAAAGAAAAGGAGTCTGTTGACATCGAATATACATTTAGGTATTAGGAAGTCATTTTTGAAAGGTTTGGTCTGGAGCATGACACTATAAGGAAGTGAAACTTGGACTAATGGTTCAGCAGAAAAAGGACAATTGAAGCGTGTGAAATGTGGTGTCACTTGAGAATGATGAAGATCAGATGGGTAGATAGGGTAACAAATGAAGGGCTATTAAGACGAGTTGGAGAGGAGAAATGATTCTGGCGACTGCTAATGAAGAGAAGAGATAGGTTGGTACGACACTTATTAAGACACTCAGGAATAGCAACCTTAGTTATAGATGGGAGGGATGAGGACAAGAAATGTAGGGGAAGACCAGGGTTAAATGATTGCTTCGGATGTAGGGTGTGGTAGCTATGTAGAGATGAAACGTTTAGCTCAGGAGAGGGAGGCACAGAGGGCTGCATCAAACCAGTCAAAAAACTGAAGACTCAAACAACAACAATGGGGAATTTTAATTAATTAGTGAGGCATGTGAGGCAAAAGAGTTGTTGGAGAATTTCAATCCCTGGGATGTAACACTGGAAGAGACTGCATAATGTACATCAGCGGCCAAGGTGAGAGATATTTTACTATAGGTCTAATAATAGCGACATGTTGACGTTCAAATCATCAATAAGTGTGGCAAACTTACACCCAGAATAACGTAAGGAAAATACTTTTAATTTCCCATATGCCGATAGATTTGCCATTCCAGTGTGCAAGAGTGCAGTTCCCTCTTGAAACAATATTCACAATTTCTATTAACAAAGCGCAATGACACACACTTAACAGCAGCAGGTTTACATTTAGACAAAACAATTTTTTCCCATGGGCAACTGTATGTGGCGTGCTCGCTAGTATCTGGACAGCAAAATAGTTATGTCTCAGCAGAAGATGGCAAAACCAAAAACGTAATTCTAAATTGTGTTCACATAATGTAACATCGTACCCTGCAGACTTTCACAACTCTATAAAATTCCCACTTTGCTGCTCATATCAATATACTGTATGTATCAGAATTTTCAAAATTGGAATGGACCCACCTGTAGCCGCGATTGCTGTAATATAATAGACCAATTATCAGCAATAATGCATCGTCCTCATTGTCTTGATCGCGAGCGAAGCCGCGGGTACCTGCTAGTTTTGATTTTACGCGCACTCATAAATCCAATATCAAACAGCATGTAAAGTCCATACTATCCACTAGACTTCAACCAAATTTTGTGTGTGCATTCTGTACCTTAAGAGATGGAACTATGAATATATTCAGAGCAACCAGGGCTGCCAACTGTAGTAAGTTACTCTATTAGGTTAAACTATTTCAGGTAGCCTATATTTCAAATTCAGTACTTAGAAATGTTAGTATTATCAACTTGATTTCGTCAATATTCTAGATAGGTCTATATAGATTGCCATGAATGTTCAATTTTAAGAAAAGTAGTCTCTTTAGTTCGCAACAGAACTACTTGTTACCCTCCTTGCTAGGTTCTGCCTTCCATGATAGCTTCCATACAACTCACGAAATTGAACAGGTGCTATTTTTCCAGGCAGTTTGCATGGAAGTTTGAGTACAACAACCAATCGGATAGCTCTTCTCGTTCTAGTAGAGATCTTAGCGACAGCATAAACAAATAGGCTATATTTGTTATGTTGGTAGGAAGAGTACTGCTGCGTGGTCCACCGCACCGCACTCAGAGCCCATGGACTTTAGAAGCCCAGCCCGTTCAGCGCCGTTCTCGTCTAATGCGGCCGCGTTTTGGCCCATAGCACTGGGCTCAAAAAGCCCACCGTAGCCCACTGCACTGGACGGGCTGGGCCGAGCAGGCAGACTAAACCTCACCACGCGTGCACAGCAAATGGTCGCTTTACACTTCTATTCAGAATTTTAGCAATACCAGTGTCACTAAGGTAATGGTATAGTCCAAACTGGCTAATCTCTATCTGAAATACATCGATAGTTGTTGATGATTGATTTAGGGGTTTTGATATCATGGTCATGTAGCCCCGTGTATTTGTGTGTGTGTAATTTGTCTGATAACCTGTGTTATTGTGATGGCTCTCTTAGTGTGCGCCTTTGTCATTCAGATGAGGATTGGAAGGAAGCGGCCGTGGTTTTAAGTTAGGAACCATCCCGGCATTTGCCTGGATTAGAAGTTAAATAACAAATAGGAAATTTAGTACTGTACCGAGTTTAACCGAGTTTTACAAGAATATTACTTTCGCCAAACGAATTTAGAAAACTATTTGAAGTTATTAGACATTGGACAAAACGAAGTTTTAACTTATACATTACGGCGTTCTAAATATTGGCTTTATCTTAAAAGTGTGTCACTGTTAGTAAATTGCGCAAATAGTAAGAACAATAGGAGCCTCCGTGGTTTAGGGTGCAGCACGCGGGCCTCTCACCGCTGGGTCCATGGTTCAAATCCCAGTCACACCATGTGAGATCTGTGCTGGACAAAACGGAAGCAGACAGGTTTTTCTCCGGGTACTCCGGTTTTCCCTGTCAACATTTAATTCCAGCAACACCTCCACTACCATTTCATTTCTTCTGTCATTCATTTAATAATTGCCTCAAAGGAGTGTGACTGGCTTCGGCAGCCGGCACAGTTCATATCCTCACCGCTTGATGGGGGCTTCATTCATTCCATCCCTGACTCGGTTGGTCAACTGGGAGCAGGCTGTGGATTTTCAGTAGGAACTATTATAAAATTATTAATAACAAAAAGTTCCGTGCGGGACAAAAGAGCCTACTTTTCTTAATACACACATCAAAAAAAGTTTTGCATCACCTCGGTTCCCAGATCTCCGGCATATAGACGTTGACTGTGTATATTGTATCAAAGATACAGTCCCTTTGACTGTTCATAGATGTCACTAAAACTGCTCAAAGATGTAAACAACCATGCATGAGCAGGGCCTATTAGACGGAGGGGGTACGACAGCCGATCAGTTCCAGTCATTCCACCAGGACGAAGGTACGCTGCTCATGTTGTCTGTAGTTCTACCATGCCTAGAAGGTCAATACCGCAGTTCGATCGCGACCGCATTGTTACTTTGTGTCAAGAAGGGCTCTCAACAAGGGAAGTTTCCAGGCGTCTCAGAGTGAACCAAAGCGATGTTGTTCGGACATGGAGGAGGTACAGAGATACAGGAACTGTCGATGACAGGCCTCGCTCAGGCCGCCCAAGGGCTACTACTGTAGTGGATGACCGCTACTTACGGATTGCCGCTCGGAGGAACCCTGACAGCAATGCCACCATGTTGAATAATGCGTTTCGTTCAGCCACAGGACGTCGTGTTTCAACTCAAACTGTGCGCAATAGGCTGCATGATGCGCAACTTCACTCCCGACGTCCATGGCGAGGTCCAGCTTTGCAACCCCGACACCATGCAGCGCGGTACAGATGGGCCCAACAACATGCTGAATGGACCCCACAGAATTGGCATCACGTTCTCTTCACCGACGAGTGTCGCATATGCCTTCAACCAGACAATCGTCGGAGACGTGTTTGGAGGCACCCTGGTCAGGCTGAACGTCTTAGACACACTGTCCAGCGAGTGCAGCAAGGTGGTGGTTCCCTGATGTTTTGGGGTGGCATTATGTGGGGCCGACGTACGCCACTGGTGGTCATGGAAGGCTCCGAAACGGCTTTACGATACCTGAATGACATCCTCCGACCCATAGTGCACCCATATCGGCAGAATATTGGAGAGGCATTTGTCTTCATGGACGACAATTCTCGACCTCATCGTGCACATCTTGTGAATGCGTTCCTTCAAGATAACGACATCGCTCGACTACAGTGGCCAGCATGTTCGCCAGACATGAACCCTATCGAACATGCCTGGGATATGTTGAAAAGGGCTGTTTATGGACGTCTTGACCCACCAACCACTCTGAGAGATTTACGCCGAATTGTCGTTGAGGAGTGGGACAATTTGGACCAACAGTGTCTTGATGAACTTGTGGATAGTATGCCACGACGAATACAGGCATGCATCAATGCAAGAGGACGTGCTACTGGGTATTAGAGGTAGTGGTGTGTACTGCAATCTGGACCACAAATGCTGAAAGTCTAGCTGTATGATGGTACAACATGCAATGTGTGGGTCTCATGAGCAATAAAACGAGCTGAAATGTTGTTTGTGTTGATCTCTATTCCCTTTGTATTTAAAGGTTCCGGAACTCTTGGAACCGAGGTGATGCAAAACTTTTTTGATGTGTGTATTTTAGAAACATGCCAATGATTAATCTATATGGACCTGTCTAGAATATAGACGAAATTAAGTTGCTAATATCGAACTTTCTAATTTCGAAATATAACTGGCATTATGTAGACTAATAGATCACTACAGTTGGCAGCCCTGGTGACTGAATATATTCCTAATTCCATCTCATAAGGTACAGAATACACATATTGGTTGAAGTATAATGGAGAGCATGGACGTTACATGCAGTTAGACATTGGATCGATCAGCGCGCGTAAAATGATGTTGGCAACAATGTCATGCATGTGTTGGTCAGTAATAATCTAAAAAATCATGATCTGTTGTTGTGCCAATTTTGGAAGAAATCCATTTATTATTATTGAAGTGATATTTATTTTAAAATTAGCAGGCTTAGAATCATGTAGGCAGCACTGACGTATATGAGTTACTCCTAATTAATCTAGAATGTCAGGTAACATACGTGTGCAAAGTTTGGAGCTGTTGGCTTGCATACCTTGATATATTATATTAGGGTAAAGGAATAGAGACAGCATTTATTAACAGTTGACAGCCCTGGTTGCTCTTAGAATACGCATAGTCATATCACTTATGGTACACATAGAGCATACGAAATTTTGTTGAAATCCAATTGATAGTATAGAATTTACAGGTATTTAAAAATTGGTCTTATAAGCAGGCTTAGAATCATGTTGGTAGCACTGACGTATATTAGCTTCACCAAATTAATCTAGAATGTTAGGTAATATAGGCTACGTGTGCATAATTAAAAGCTGTCGGCTTGCATACTTTCTGATATATTGGTATTTGGATAAAAAACATAGAGAGAGCATTTTTTAACAGTTGGCAGCCCTCGTGGCTCTTAATAATACGCTCAGTTATATCTGTTTATGTACACATAGTACATACGAAATTTGGTTGAAATCCAATCGATAATGTAGAAGTTATATGTATTTAAAACTAGCAGGTACCCGCGGTTTCGCTCGCGATCAAGACAATGAGGACGATGCATTATTGCTGATAATTGGTCTATTATATTACAGCAATCGCGGCTACAGGTGGGTCCATTCCAATTCTGAAAATTCTGATACATACAGTATATTGATATGAGCAGCAAAGTGGGAATTTTATAGAGTTGAGAAAGTCTGCAGGGTACGATGTTACATAATGTGAACACATTTTAGAATTACGTTTTTAGTTTTGCCATCTTCCGCTGAGACATAACTATTTTGCTGTCCAGATACTAGCGAGCACGCCACATACAGTTGCCCATGGGATAAAATGGTTTTGTCTAAATGTACACCTGCTGCTGTTAAGTGTGTGTCATTGCGCTTTTTTAATAGAAATTGTGAATATTGTTTGAAGAGGGAACTGCACTCTTGCACACTGGAATGGCAAATCTATCGGAATATGGGGAATTAACAGTATTTTCCTTAAGTTATTCTGGGTGTAATTTTGCCACACTTATTGATGATTTGAACGTCAACATGTCGCTATTAATAGACCTATAGTAAAATATCTCTCACCTTGGCCGCTGATGTACATTATGCAGTCTCTTCCAGTGTTACATCCCAGAGATTGAAATTCTCCAACAACCCTTATACCTCACATGCCTCTCTAATTAATTAAAATTCCCCATTGTTGTCGTTTGAGTCTTCAGTTTTTTGACTGGTTTGATGCAGCCCTCCATGCCTCCCTCTCCTGAGCTAAACGTTTCATCTCCACATAGCTACCACACCCTACATCCGAAGCAATTTGTTTAACCCTGGTCTTCCCCTACATTTCTTGTACTCAACCCTCCAATCTATAACTAAGGTTGCTATTCCTGAGTGTCTTAATAAGTGTCGTACCAACCTATCTCTTCACTTCATTAGCAGTCGCCAGAATCATTTCTCCTCTCCCACTCGTCTTAATAGCCCTTCATTTGTTACCCTATCTACCCATCTGATCTTCATCATTCTCCTGTAATACCACATTTCACACGCTTCAATTGTCCTTTTTCTGCTGCACCATTAGTCCAAGTTTCACTTCCTTATAGTGTCATGCTCCAGACCAAACCTTTCAAAAATGACTTCCTAATACCTAAATGTATATTCGATGTCAACAGACTCCTTTTCTTTAGAAAATCTTTCCTTGCCTGAGCTAACCTGCTTTTTATATTCTCTTTGCTTCGTCCATCACTGGTTATTTTGCTTCCTAAGTAACAGAAGTCTCCTACTTCCCGTAGCGTTTCTCCTGCCAATTTGAGGTCCATAGAGGTTTCTAATTTATTTCGGCTGCATTCCAATAATTTTGATTTTCATTTATTGATTTTCATCATGAATTCATTCCTCAAGACGGAGTCCATACCATTCACAAACTCGTTCAAATCCTCTGGCGTATCGGCCAAGATGACGATGTCATCAGCATATCTCAAAGATGGCATTATTTCTTCTTGAATCTCCGCTCCCACTTTAAATGTTTCTCTAATTTCCTGATTATTGTGTTTTTAGAGATCTTTGAAATGCGTTGCCCTCGCACATGGTGTAGATGCATTGTCAAAGGAAAACATTCCATGTTGCGAACATGGGCCGTATAACCTGTACCGAAAGCCTATTCTGGACAGCAGTTCCTTGAAACCAGATTTGCCAACATTTCATTGTGCCTTTCCATGTGGTATATCTCTGTACCTCAACTTACAGAAGAGTGCTTTAAAAATCATGTCTTGTGTAAATTTTGGAAAAGGTGGTGAGTGTGGTTTTTGCCTGAGTGGATACTCGCTCGTAGAAATTCTTTTCAGTAAAATAGACCGGTCCACATTTTTCTAAGTGCACATTGAGGTATGTGACGGCGGGATGCCTTAAATGTTACCGAAACGGCAATAGCCGCCACAGAGCTTCGTTGCTACTGAAATAACGACCAGACTGATATTTGTACCTAACTATACGGGATTTGTAGGCCCAGTGTTTGTGACATTGAACGTAGCAATATCGCTACCTTTCTTTAGTAGCCGCTACTGTAGTGTTTAAAAATTAAAAGTGATATTAGAAGGCGCTATCCATAATTTTTTACCTCTGGCACTACACACCAAGAAGGGCCTAGGGCTATCATGCGACCGCTTCCCAGCCATTTAGCATGCAGATATTGTGGTGAAGCGTGGTCAGTGAATCGTGTCCCCTCGGCCGTTAATCTTGTTCTTCGTGACCTGGGCACTGTCACTCTATCAGACAGCTACTCAATTGTCCTCACGAAGCTGAGTGCACACCTTTTCAGCCCTCACGTCAATGTCTAAAATCTCTGACGGATCCGGGAATCGAACCCAGGACCTCCGGGGCGGCAGCTAACCATGCTGACCGCTACACCACGGTGGCGAAAATATAAAATTATAATTATTATTATTAGTCGCCTCCTTAGCGTAGCGGTCAGCATGGTTAGCTGCTGGGTTCGATTCCCGGCTCTGCCACGAAATTTGAAAGTGGTACGAAGACTGGAACGGGGTCTACTCAGCCTCGGGTGTTCCAAATGAGTAGAGGGTGTTCGATTCCATCTCAGCCGCCCTCGAAGTGGTTTTCCGAGGTTTCCCACTTTGTCTTCAGGCAAATGCTGGGATGGTACCTTCTTCAAGGCCACGGCCGCCTCCTTCCCTCTTCCTTGCCTATCCATCCTAACCATCCCTTTCCTTCCCGCATGAAGCCCCTGTTCGCTTTGCAGGTGAGGCCGCCTTGGCGAGGTGCCAATCCCACCTCACCAGCTGTATCCCTCCCGATTCGATGTACCCCGCTCTAGGACACTGCCCGCAGAGGCAGTAGTGGTGAGTTCCTTCGCTGAGTCCGTGGGTTCCACCAACCTGGACGGTAAACGACTAAAAAAACAACAAAAAAACATATTATTATTTATTGCGAAGTCGCCTCCATCGCGTATCGGTCAGCATGGTTAGCTGCCGCCCTGGAGGTCCTGGGGTCGATTCCCGTCTCTGCCACGAAAATTTAAAATGTGGTATGTGGACTGGAACGGGGTCCACTGAGCCTTGGGTGTTCCAAATGCGTAGAGGGGGTTCGAATCCCACCTCAGCCATCCTTGAAGTGGTTTTCCGTGGTTTTCCACATCGTCCTCGGTCAAATTCCGGGATGGTACCCTTTTCAAGGCCACGGCCGCCTCCTTCCCTCTTCCTTGCCTATCCATCCTGACCATCCCTTTCCTTCCCTCATGAGGCCCCTGTTCGCTATGCAGGTGCGGCCGTCAAGGCGAGATGCCAATCACACCTCACCAGTTGTATTCACTCCGATTAGATGTTCCCAGCTCTAGGAAACTGCCCGTAGAGGCGGTAGTGGTGAGTTCCCTCGCTGAGTCCGTTGGTTCCACCAACCTGGAGGGCAAACGACTAAGAAAAGAAAAGAAGAAAAGAAGAATTACCGTACCGTATTTATTGTGGAGTGAAAATATCATTGTGCTATTAGGTTGTGTTATTTTACACGAATAGGATGATTATTAATGGTTTCCGACATAGAGAATGGACAGCACAAAGTCGGATGGATACAATAAAATAATTTTAAAAGAAATAAAATTGTGGTCACTATGGTGGCTTGAACCCACGACATAACTGTTACGGAGCTACTGCATTACCCCTCCTACACTTTTCCAGTATATCGGTTGGTTCACAGGTAGCTTACGTAACTGAATCCGATTGCAATGGTTGAAGGTCGAATTATTTCAGTTCAATCTTCAAGACCGGCAGGAATGCATTCATCAGTGCCTGGCATGTTTTCAACTTACAGTTACGTATCTTAAAGACTGATTTGTATTCTAATAATGCCCATCAACAGCAGATACCACCGTCAATTGACAACCGTCCGCCATCTTTGATTGCTTGGAGCTCGCCCTGCTGAGCCAATCAAACAGGCGGTACACATGCGAGAAACGTTCCTCAAGCCTGTACCGAAACTGCGGCTACATCCAACCTTAACGTTACAGCCTGTACCGTTTCTTCTCTGAGGGTCAATGCTGGCGGTACAAAGTTACAACCTCTACCATCTCTTGTAGCGTTACGCAAAATCCAACATTGATAACGCTCATTTCGTTGTTATTCGTACCGACAACATTATCAATATTATTATTATTATTATTATTATTATTATTATTATTATTATTATTATTATTATTAATATCATTATTATCTTAGGTGTGTGTGGAATCAGTGTGTTAACCAGTGACATTGTGTTGGCTGTGGTAATGTGCGTATTTGTAATTTTGGCTAGGTTTGGGAAGGAAATGATCGTGGCCTTCACTTAGGTACCATCCGGGCATTTGTCTGGCTTAGAAGTAGGGAACCACGCCATTCCACCTCCAGCATAGCTAGGTAGGAATCTAACCTATCTCTTCCAAACTATCCTCTCGTGGCTTATTCTAGTGTTTAGCGCCGATGACCTCGTAGTTCCTCCCCTTTCAACCCCAATAACTAACTAACTAATTAACTGACTAGGCTCAGTGTACAGTTTCTAGCGCTGAGGCTAGAAATATCTTTGCAGAAAGAGATGGGGATCGAACCCAGGTCCTTTAAAAGAGGAGTCACATTGCACACTCATCTCATGGAAGTTGGCTTTGTGTAATTTTATTTCTGAATTATTTCCGGATTACGCAAGTTGTGAAAGACACACGTCCACTTCCAAACTGGGCTTACACAACTGCTTTGATTCCTTTTTGTGCATTATTTTCTTTCTCTCAACTATCTTGGACATTTTGAGTTACGTAACGGTCTTCAATATAATATCCAAATTGTATCGTACTAAAAATCTGACACACTTGAGTGATGAATTACAATAGGTGTAATATAAAATTATTTGTTTCGTTTATTCCTTTTCTTTTTCTACCCTCCATTTAGGCTTTTCCCACGGACTTAGCA
Source organism: Meconema thalassinum (assembly GCA_946902985.2). NCBI lineage: Eukaryota > Metazoa > Arthropoda > Insecta > Orthoptera > Tettigoniidae > Meconema > Meconema thalassinum. The sequence goes on from OX336395.1 coordinate 124,734,433, forward strand.
AATGATCCCGCCTTTACTGCCTCTACGGGCAGTGTCCTGGATCTTGACATCCAATTATGGGATACAACTGGGGAGGGGGGCTGGACTAGCGCCTCGCCCAGGTGGCCTCACCTGCAAAACGAATAGTGGGCCACATGAGGGACGGGACAGGGTGGGAAGAATGGGAGGGATAGACATGGAACGGGGAAGGAGGTGGCCGTGGCCTGACGTTAGATACCATCCCGACATTAGCCCGAAGACGAAGTGGGAAACCGCGGAAAACCACTTCGGGGATGGCTGAGGTGGGAATCAAACAACCTCGAATCATTTGGACCACCCGAGGCTGAGCAGACCCCGTTCCAATCATACCGCTTTTCAAATTACGTAGCAGACCCAGAAATCGGACCTTGGGCCTCTGGGGTGGCAGCTAAGCATGCTGCCCACTACACAACGGAGATTACACAATATAAGATTATAATTATTATTATTTATTGTGAAGTCGCCTCCATCGCGTAGCGGTCAGCATGTTTAGCTGCCGCCCTGGAGGTCCTGGGTTCGATTCTCGGCTCTGCCACGTAATATGGATTGTGGTATGAGGACTGGAACGGGGTCTACTCAGCCTCGGGTGTTCCAAATGCGTAGAGGGGGTTCGATTCCCACCTCAGCCATCCTTGAAGTGGTTTTCCGTGGTTTACCAGTTCGTCTTCGGGCAAATGCCGGGATGGTACCTTCTTCAAGGCCACGGCCGTCTCCTTCCCTCTTCCTTGCCTATCCTTCCTGACCATCCCTTACCTTCCCTCATGAGGCCCCTGTTCGCTTTGCAGGTGTGGCCGCCTGGGCGAGGTGCCAAACACATCTCACCAGTTATATCCACTCCGATTAGATGTTCCCAGCTCTAGGATACTGCCTGTAGAGGCGGTAGTGGTGAGTTCCCTCGCTGAGTCCGTTGGTTCCACCAACCTGGAGGGTAAAGGACTAAGAAAAGGAAAGAAGGAAAGAAGAATTATTTATTGTGGAGTGAAAATATCATTGTGCTATCAAGTTGTATTATTTTACACGAATAGTATGAATATTAATGGTTTCCGACTCAGAGAATGGACAGCTCAAAGTCGGATGGATACAATAAAATAATTTAAAAAGAAATAACATTTTGGTCACTATGGTGGCTTGAACTCACGACGTAACCGTTATAAAGCTGCAGCCTTACCCCTCCTACACTTTTACAATAGATCGACTTGCTCACAGGTAGCTTACGTAACTGAATCCGAATGCAATGTTTGAAGGTCGAATGATTTCAGTTCAATCTTTAAGACCGGCAGTAATGCATTCATCAGTGCCTGGCATGTTTTCAACTTACAGTTACGTATGTTAATGACTGATTTGCATTCTAATAATTCCCATCAACAGCAGATACCTCCCTAAATTGACAACCGTCCACCATGTTTGATTCCTTGCACCTAGCCCTGCTGAGCCAATCGAAACAGCCGGTATACATGTCAGTAACGTTACAAAAGCCTGTACCGAAACTGCGGTTACATCCCATCTTAACGTTACAGCCTGTACCGTTTCTTCTCTGAGGGTCAATGCTGGCGGTACAACGTTACAAACTCTACCATATCTTGGTTGGAGTCGTTATCAATTCATCCACGGGTGTCAATTAGACGAACTCTGCCTTCCAGAAGGCCACACGAAGTCTACTATGTCAATAAGCAGCAATAGGATACTGAACATAGAAATATTGATGGACAAATGGTATGGTGCTACATGATAGACATGTTTTTGTTGTTGTTTCATTCTAAAATATTGGGCGTTGTGGTCATTTACTTCTGTGCACTAGGGTGTGTGAATAAATAAACAATAATGAATATTTCTGTTAGCCTGTGTTATTGTGGTGCCTGTTATTAAAGTCAGGATTTGGAAGGAGGCGGCCGTGGCCTTAAGTTAATAGCGTATAAGTGGGGGACTGGACCTCAGGGGTACTGCGCCACTAGGTGGACTGCGTGGCAGACAGACAAACTTTAAGTGGAACTTACCGATTTAAATTCTAGACAAATCAATTGAAACGTTTTTGGTGGACTTAGGACGTTTCTGTTTGTTACAAATTTCATTCCCATGTTTTCTAAAGGTTATATCGATACGTTTATGATGAAATTTCTCTAGAAGCTATTGGGACTCCGTTGTTCATTTTTCTTCGCAACAAGGGTAATTTTGGTTCACAAAAATGTAATTAGTACCACATGGGAAAAGGCACTTCCTTTATTATTGCACGGTGCTAAAATATTTCATATAGGCCTAATCAATAACGTTATGGCCGTCTGTTCGAGCTGTTTCCTTAATAACGTTCTTGACGGAATATGTATAATTTATTTCCATAAAGGTTGGATTTGATTATTAATAAACAAGAAATGGGAATAACATAAATTTGTAGAACTTAATTTCAGCCGTCTTTTTAACAACGTTATCGTCGGTAGCTCTTACAATTTCGTTCCTTAAAGATTGGGTATGGCAAATAAAGAAAATAGGCGTATAACGTTTATATGAGGAAAGTCCATTACCCACCTTCCGATAACGTTATTGTCAGTAGTTTGTTAAAATTCGTTCTTCGACATCAGGTTGAACTAATAACGAAATGATGCCAATAACGTTATTCAGTTATTCACTATGTGAGCCACCCTCCCAATAACGTTATTGGTAAGGACCGGAATAATAGGGTTCTTTAATTCGGTTACTGAATTTAACGTTATTGTTATTTATTTATTTATTTATTTATCGTATGGATTTTATTGCCGGGAGTGTCCGAGGACATGCTCGGCTCGCCTGAGTCTGTAGCTGCTTCCAGAGGACACCCCTAGGGTGAGCTACAAGTTCCGTTCAATTTCCAGTAGTTCCAACTTTTGCTACCAAATATCAGTGATACCTAGTGGTGAACGTTGAAACTTTTGATAGAGCGTTCCGACGAAATCTAACCTAGCAATTTAGCTGCACACAAGTTTAGTCTATGGAAGGATCTTTAACATGCCATAAATCTATGACATGGGACCACAGGCTTTACTTCCCCCAGGGGCTGACAACTAGTGGGACGTGGGTTGGCGACCACGGGACCCCAGCTGAGTCCGGTATTGCTTCCACTTACTTGTGCCGGGCTCCTCTCCGTCTTCTTTCCTGTCGACCTCCCTTGGTCAACTCTTGTTCTCTTCCGACCGCGACGGTATTAGGGTATCCGAAGCCTAGGGAGTCTTTCACTTCCCCGCCTTAATTGGCCCTTGTCTGATCTTTCCTGATTCCTCCTCCTTCGAGGGGTCAGGCCTCTTGTTTTCTTTTCATTATATTTCCTTTGCTCTTCAAGATTCCCGCACTGTTTTTGTCAATTGGAACCACGTGTATCTAAATTCCATTTAGCGATTTTTTTTATCTACACTCCATTTTGTAGGTGTTTTCAATCTCCGTTACATTTTGTAAGTCTTTTCGATCTAAATTGCATTTTGTGAGTGTTTTCAACCTCAATTGCATTTTGTACGGATTGACAATCTAAATTGCTTTTTAGTAAGTCTTTCAATATAGGGGCTGGGACTTTTGTAAGTATTTTGAATTTCAATTGCATTTTGTATTTTCAATCTAAACCTCTTTTTGCAAGTATTTTCAATCTAAATTGCATTTTGTAGGGTGTGCATTTTGCAAGTATTTTGACTCTCAATTGCATTGTGTGGGTATTTTGAATATAAATTACATTTTGTACGTATTTTCAATCTAAATTGCATTTTGTAAATATTGTCCATCCAATCAAGTAGTTTGAATCTACCATACATTTTGTTAGCATTTTCAATTTCAATTGCATTTTGTAAGTATTTTGAATATCAATTGCACTTTGTGATTATTTGGAATAATATTTGCATTTTTCAATCCAAATTGCATTGTGTATTTTCAATTTCAATTACATTTTGTAAGTATTTTGAACTTCAATTGCATTTTGTACGTATTTTCAATCTCATTTGCATATTCTAAGTATTTTGAATTTCATTTGCATTTTGTAGGTATTTCGACTGTACATTGCATTTTGTACGTATTTTGAACTTAACCTGCATTTTGTGTGTATTTTTCTATCTATTCCTTTTGTGAGTATTTTCGTTCTAAATTCCCTTTTGTAAGAGTTATCGCTCTCCATTTTGTGACTGGTTTCAATCAGAGTTCCTTTTTGTAAGTCTTTTCCTTCTCTCTTAATTTTCGTTCTGGTTTCCACTTCATTGACATTTTCGCTATCACCCAGACCATTAGGGGCCGATAACCTAGATGTTAGGCCCCTTCAAACAACAATTATCATCATCATTTACTTCCCCTCCGAAGGAAGGCATACTGAAGGATTTTTAACGCTCTTAAAATTCCGACGACTTCGGCTGGGTTTGAACCCGCTATCTTGGGCACAGCAGTTCAGCTTGCTACCAACTACGCCACCGAAGCCGCTAACGTTATTGTGATAGTATATGATAAATACGGTATTCTTGTCGAAACGAAGAATTTTGTTCTGTAACGCATTTTCCTAAATGCAATCATGGATTTTTCCGGTACATTGCCTAATTACGTTACGGTTACAGTTAAGTTATCTAGCCCTGGTTGTAACGTTCCCATCAATTTGCCTACACAAGGCTTCCATCCAAACTTCAATAATATCTCGAAATAACAACAGCGTTCATGTACGTACACTTTCTTGTAACAGAAAGGAGCGTTACTCCGGTACAAAACTAGAGTTCCATTCAGTAACGTATCGATGCAAGGCGGAGGTCGTCATGTTACAAGTGTACCGAATGGTGCGCGGAACGAAATGAGTAACGTTACTCCGCCGTATACCGCATGGCATTAGGGTTCCAATCTGTACCGTGCCCATGTACCGAAGAGGCAATAACGTTATAACTGTACCGAATGGTGCATGGAACGAAATGGGTAACGTTACTCCACCGTGTACCGTATGGGAATAGAGTTCCAATTTGTACCGTGCTCATGTAACGAAGAGTCTATAACGTTACTACAGTACCGAACGAAATCATGTAACCGAATGATACTGTTACACCTCGAGTTTCGTTACGTTACCCGTTACGTTAAGTTACGGGTCCCTGCTATGAAAGTTAAGGAGGTTAGATATGTAAGCTCCTTGAACACTATAGCGCTTTCTAGTAGAGAAATGAGGAACTTTGTGTTGGCGGCAACACTCGATATTAATTTTGCCATTATGAACACGGCCTACAGAATTTAAATGGGTTCTTTGACATGCCAACATCATATGACATCCGTGTCGTAATGTTTGCCGCCTTAAAAAAAAATCACTTACCACGGCCAGGAGCGAACCTGCAATCTTGGGGTTAGTAGACCGACACGTTAACCACTCACCCACCGTGGCAAGCTGTTTATGTTAGTGATTAAGGTACATTTTGTAGGAGAAGATGCAATACATACCTTAGAAAGAGATAAGTAGGATTTTTTAAAATAAACTTGTGATATACTGTATAAGGGAAACGATGATACATGGTAAAAAATTCAGCAAATTTTAGAAAATTTTCTAAAAAATCTTATTATAAGAATTTTGTCATTATAAAAGTTGCTTTTGGTTGCCACATGCATGCCGTTAATGTGATATGAGTATCATTTGTCAATACTATTTGTAGCATGTTCAAAAATCGAATGAATATAGACATTTTATTCCTCTCTTAAGCTGTATGGTCAGGGCCGGAATTAGATTTCAAGCGCTCCTAAACCCGTGGGTTTTTGCCGTCCCCTCTTGATACCATCGCGAAGGAGGGAGAATTTAGACCTCAGAAAGGTCTTTGTGCAGGAAATTTTTATTTTATTCTAATGTATCGTGAAGTAAAATCAATTAAATAAATTAAAATAATGAGAGAATCAACCGTTTCTAAGGACAGTGTGACCACAAGTATAACAAGAAGTTCCGTGACGAACTAAAGAGCCTACTTTTCTTAAAATTTAAGATACATGCCAATGATTAATCTATATGGATCTATCTAGAATAATGACGAAATTAAGTTGGTAATATCGACATTTCTAATTAGTTCGAAATACTGTATACCTGGCATAACGTTGCCTAATTGAGAACTACAGTTGGCAGCCCTGGTGACTGAATATATTCTTAGTTCCATCTCCTAAGGTACAGAATACAAAATGTAGTTGAAGTCCAATGGATAGCATGGAGGTTACATGCAGTTAAACATTGGATCTAACAGCGCGCGTAAAATCATGTTGGCAACAATGACATACATGTATTGGTCAGAAATATATGAAATAATATGATCTATTGTTGTGTCAATTTTGAATGAAATCCATTAGTTAGTATAGAAGTTACATTCATTTTAAAATTGGACCTATCAGCAGGCTTAGAATCATGTTGGCAGCACTGGCGTAGGCCTATATTAGTTACTCCAAATTAATCTAGAATGCCAGGTACTATACGTGTGCATAGTTTAAAGCTGTCGGCTTGCATACTTTCTGATATATGGGTATTTGAATTTAAACAATTGAGAGCATTTATTAACAGTTGGCAGCCCTGGTGGCTCTTAAGAATACGCTCAGTAATATATGTTTATGTACACATAGCACATACGAAATTTGGTTGAAATCCAATTGATAGTGTAGAAGTTATATGCATTTAAAATTTGGACTTATCAGCAGGCTTATAATCATTTTGGCAACATTGACATGTATGGCCTCCTGGAAATATAACTGCAATATTATAATCTATATGTGTGCCAATTTTGAAATAGCTCCCATTCATACCTTCCAAGATATCCAACATGGAGCTCAAATTTCAATTGCGATTTTTCAGAAGTTGGTAGCACTGACATCATTTTCAAATATGGACGTGAGATATTCAGGTATAAATCTTTACTCCTACCAAATTTTGTTTCGATTGCTGATAGGAGTTGATAGGGGGGGGGGACACAGAGCCAGCCAGACAGACAGACAGACAAACATTTGCCCGATCTCATAAGTCTACTTTTTCCTCATTTTTTTTGCAAAATGTGAAAAGTAGGTTAAAAACTATAAATAAATAGGCCAACGAGATATTAAAATAAGTTTAAACCATTCAAGACTCAGTATACACTTACAGATATTCAGATATCCTTCATGTAGGCCTGCACTATATCATACAACCTGCAACTATGCATAATGAATTATTCAACTTTTTGTCCTGATAAATCACAAAACATTCATGTTCTAAAGCTAAATTCGAAAAATCTGCTGTTGAAAAATATTTGTTGGAAAATGATGCCAACAATATAAATTGAAAAAGTGTCAAAATTTTAGAAAGTTTGTCACAGAACAATCTCTATGACGTTTGGTTTTGATCACGGCTACTCTTTGCCGGGTGAGCTATGGCAGGCCTCAGCACAAAGCTTAGATATTCCTGGCAATGGTGAACCAGTAAAGGAGAAGAGGGCCATGCTAAATTGAGTGACACATCTGTATTTTTAGCCTATTTTCAATTTTGAAAAAATAGGCGTATGAGATCACCTTTTGTCCGTGTGTGTGTGCGTGTGTGTGTGTGTCCCTAATAAAATCTAAATGGCTGGAGGGATTTCAATGAAACTCGGTAAGTTCATAGCACTATTTCCGGCGACCTCGACCGTGCCCTTCAAATTTTGTTACGTCTTACAAATCCAACATGGCGGCTGTGCGAAATATTTCACTAGCTTTCAATATCTCCGAAACTATTACTGATATCGCCCTGAAATTGTGTACGGTGATAAAGGGCACTACTAGAAGTTCACCTATGAGACTTTCAAAAACCTGGTGACTACAAAACCAACATGGCGGTCAAGCGAAATTGAGACTTTTAAATAGACATTTCTCGCGATTTAACTATCCAAACGTAATGAAACTTGGTACATCAAATGTTTATACACATTGTAATGCACTGGAGTCTAATTTAGTTCAATTGCTTACATAACCTCAAAATGGCGGCTGTGCGAAATATTTCACTGACATTCTATATCTCCGAAACTATTACAGATATCATCATGCAATTTTGTACGGTGATAAAGGGTACTGATACACGTTTACCTATGTATATTTCATAAACCTGTAAAGTACAAAACGAACATGGCGACCAAGCGAATTTGAAATATTTTAATAGACTTTTCTCGTGATTTAACTCTCTGAGCGCAGTGAAATGTGGTACAGTAAATGATTTAGCAGATTGTAATGCACTGCCATCTAATTTAATTCAATTGTTTACATAACCACAAGATGGCGGCTGTGCGAAATTTTAAAATTAAGTTTTTATTCCTGTGCCGTAATCATGCGATCGAAGTGAAAGTTTGAATAATGAAGCTGGGCAATAATTGTCCTTGAATGGTACATAACTCTATGGCCTATACATATAACAATCCTAAATGGCGAGCTTCTGAAATATTCAGACGGTTCTCAATATCTATGAATCTTTTACAGTAACCAAACTGAATTTTTTTATGTTCATAGAGACTATGAACATATGTTCACCTATAGGACTTTCAGTAACCTGGTGAGCACAAATCCAACATGGCGGCGACGCGAAGTATAAATATTTAAGTGGACGTTTCTCGGGAATTAACTATCCGAGTGCCGTGAAACGTTGCACGTTAAATGCTTATACAAATGTTGATCCACTGGCATGTAATTTATTTCTATTCTTTGCATAATCACAAGATGGCTGGTGTGCGTACTTTTAAAATCTCGTTTTTACTTCTTGTGTTCTAATCATTTGATTGAAGTTTGAATACCACACGTACACAATAATCTTAATGTAATAGTACAAAAATAAAAAACCATCCTGTTGACCATATGAAATATTTAGACGGTTCTCAATATCTACGAATCTGTTACAGCAATTAAACTGAAATATTGTATGTTGATAGAGACAATTAACATGAGCGGGATATATGAAAATAGGCTGTATAGTTCTTCACGGAACTACTTGTTATTCCTATTTACGTTGTTCTTTTGTTTTTTATATATCTTTGGTTTTTATTAGTACTCTATGACTATTCTTGTGAGGAGTCCATACTGGAAGATTTTTATGAGAGTATCTGTGCAATTCATCGATTAGATTATTGAGATGTTGATATGGAGGGGAAGAAGTGAGATGATTATTGTGTGTGTGCTTGAGAAGTTGAAATTAGAGTGAGAACAATAAATGGAGAAATGTGTGGTTTTTTTGGTTAAAAGTATCCCTCATTGAGTATAATCAACCATGACCCCGGAATGTACGGATACAAGCAAAACATTTGTTGGAAAATGATGGCAACAATATAAATTGAAAAAGTGTCAAAATTTTAGAAAGTTTAATTTAAATCATAAATGGATAACATTTGATGGAAATTTTCTGACAAAAATAAAATAAAATGCGGATTAATTTTGCGCCCCTCAGTATGGTGTGCCCCTAGGCCGGGGCCTATGGAGCCTATTTGTAAATCCAGCCCAGTGTATGGTCCCCCTTAAGAATCCTGATATGAGTGAATTTATTAATCAATCAATCACTACTATTGCTGTTGACAGTGACAACATGGGCAAGGAGGTGATTAGCAGGTTCAGCTCGGATTTGAACACCAATGAAGTGTTCTTCACGGATTCCAATGGTCGGGAGATGCTTCAGAGGCGGCTAAATCATCGCGACACGTGGCACTTGAAGCTGGAGGAACCAGTAGCGGGGAACTATTATCCCGTCACTGCCAAGATTCTCATCAGGGATGAGGAAAAGGATCTCGAGTTGGCTGTACTTAATGACAGAGCGCAGGGTGGTTCAAGTCTAGAGGATGGTCAGGTGGAACTCATGGTGAGTGTATGTTGAGCTCTGTGTCTCGTGGTCGCTAGGACATACCAATCTAGAGGACGATGACTTAGAGCTCATGGTGAGTGTACAGTATGTCAAGCTCTGTGCCTGGTGGTAGCCATGACATAGGGTGGTATCAGCCTGGAGGATAGTAAGTTGGAACTCATGGTGAGTGTATGTCAAGCTCAGTGCCTGGTGGTAGCCATGACATAGGGTGGTATCAGCCTGGAGGATAGTAAGTTGGAACTCATGGTGAATGTCAAGCTCTGTGCCTGGTGGTAGCCATGACATAGGGTGGTATCAGCCTGGAGGATAGTAAGTTGGAACTCATGGTGAATGTCAAGCTCTGTGCCTGGTGGTAGCCATGTCATAGGGTGGTATCAGCCTGGAGGATAGTAAGTTGGAACTCATGGTGAATGTCAAGCTCTGTGCCTGGTGGTAGCCATGACATAGGGTGGTATCAGCCTGGAGGATAGTAAGTTGGAACTCATGGTGAATGTCAAGCTCTGTGCCTGGTGGTAGCCATGACATAGGATGGTATCAGCCTGGAGGATAGTAAGTTGGAACTCATGGTGAGTGTATGTCAAGCTCTGTGCCTGGTGGTAGCCATGACATAGGGTGGTATCAGCCTGGAGGATAGTAAGTTGGAACTCATGGTGAGTGTATGTCAAGCTCAGTGCCTGGTGGTAGCCATGACATAGGGTGGTATCAGCCTGGAGGATAGTAAGTTGGAACTCATGGTGAGTGTATGTCAAGCTCTGTGCCTGGTGGTAGCCATGACATAGGGTGGTATCAGCCTGGAGGATAGTAAGTTGGAACTCATGGTGAAAGTCAAGCTCTGTGCCTGGTGGTAGCCATGACATAGGGTGGTATCAGCCTGGAGGATAGTAAGTTGGAACTCATGGTGAAAGTCAAGCTCTGTGCCTGGTGGTAGCCATGACATAGGGTGGTATCAGCCTGGAGGATAGTAAGTTGGAACTCATGGTGAGTGTATGTCAAGCTCTGTGCCAGGTGGTAGCCATGACATAGGGTGGTATCAGCCTGGAGGATAGTAAGTTGGAACTCATGGTGAATGGCAAGCTCTGTGCCTGGTGGTAGCCATGACATAGGGTGGTATCAGCCTGGAGGATAGTAAGTTGGAACTCATGGTGAGTGTATGTCAAGCTCTGTGCCAGGTGGTAGCCATGACATAGGGTGGTATCAGCCTGGAGGATAGTAAGTTGGAACTCATGGTGAATGTCAAGCTCTGTGCCTGGTGGTAGCCATGACATAGGGTGGTATCAGCCTGGAGGATAGTAAGTTGGAACTCATGGTGAATGTCAAGCTCTGTGCCTGGTGGTAGCCATGACATAGGGTGGTATCAGCCTGGAGGATAGTAAGTTGGAACTCATGGTGAGTGTATGTCAAGCTCAGTGCCTGGTGGTAGCCATGACATAGGGTGGTATCAGCCTGGAGGATAGTAAGTTGGAACTCATGGTGAATGGCAAGCTCTGTGCCTGGTGGTAGCCATGTCATAGGGTGGTATCAGCCTGGAGGATAGTAAGTTGGAACTCATGGTGAGTGTATGTCAAGCTCTGTGCTTGGTGGTAGCCATGACATAGGGTGGTATCAGCCTGGAGGATAGTAAGTTGGAACTCATGGTGAATGTCAAGCTCTGTGCCTGGTGGTAGCCATGATATAGGGTGGTATCAGCCTGGAGGATAGTAAGTTGGAACTCATGGTGAATGTCAAGCTCTGTGCCTGGTGGTAGCCATGACATAGGGTGGTATCAGCCTGGAGGATAGTAAGTTGGAACTCATGGTGAATGTCAAGCTCTGTGCCTGGTGGTAGCCATGACATAGGGTGGTATCAGCCTGGAGGATAGTAAGTTGGAACTCATGGTGAGTGTATGTCAAGCTCAGTGCCTGGTGGTAGCCATGACATAGGGTGGTATCAGCCTGGAGGATAGTAAGTTGGAACTCATGGTGAGTGTATGTCAAGCTCTGTGCCTGGTGGTAGCCATGACATAGGGTGGTATCAGCCTGGAGGATAGTAAGTTGGAACTCATGGTGAATGGCAAGCTCTGTGCCTGGTGGTAGCCATGACATAGGGTGGTATCAGCCTGGAGGATAGTAAGTTGGAACTCATGGTGAATGGCAAGCTCTGTGCCTGGTGGTAGCCATGTCATAGGGTGGTATCAGCCTGGAGGATAGTAAGTTGGAACTCATGGTGAGTGTATGTCAAGCTCTGTGCTTGGTGGTAGCCATGACATAGGGTGGTATCAGCCTGGAGGATAGTAAGTTGGAACTCATGGTGAATGTCAAGCTCTGTGCCTGGTGGTAGCCATGACATAGGGTGGTATCAGCCTGGAGGATAGTAAGTTGGAACTCATGGTGAATGTCAAGCTCTGTGCCTGGTGGTAGCCATGACATAGGGTGGTATCAGCCTGGAGGATAGTAAGTTGGAACTCATGGTGAATGGCAAGCTCTGTGCCTGGTGGTAGCCATGACATAGGGTGGTATCAGCCTGGAGGATAGTAAGTTGGAACTCATGGTGAATGTCAAGCTCTGTGCCTGGTGGTAGCCATGTCATAGGGTGGTATCAGCCTGGAGGATAGTAAGTTGGAACTCATGGTGAATGGCAAGCTCTGTGCCTGGTGGTAGCCATGACATAGGGTGGTATCAGCCTGGAGGATAGTAAGTTGGAACTCATGGTGAATGTCAAGCTCTGTGCCTGGTGGTAGCCATGTCATAGGGTGGTATAAGCCTGGAGGATAGTAAGTTGGAACTCATGGTGAATGTCAAGCTCTGTGCCTGGTGGTAGCCATGTCATAGGGTGGTATCAGCCTGGAGGATAGTAAGTTGGAACTCATGGTGAGTGTATGTCAAGCTCTGTGCTTGGTGGTAGCCATGACATAGGGTGGTATCAGCCTGGAGGATAGTAAGTTGGAACTCATGGTGAATGTCAAGCTCTGTGCCTGGTGGTAGCCATGACATAGGGTGGTATCAGCCTGGAGGATAGTAAGTTGGAACTCATGGTGAATGTCAAGCTCTGTGCCTGGTGGTAGCCATGACATAGGGTGGTATCAGCCTGGAGGATAGTAAGTTGGAACTCATGGTGAGTGTATGTCAAGCTCTGTGCCTGGTGGTAGCCATGACATAGGGTGGTATCAGCCTGGAGGATAGTAAGTTGGAACTCATGGTGAATGTCAAGCTCTGTGCCTGGTGGTAGCCATGACATAGGGTGGTATCAGCCTGGAGGATAGTAAGTTGGAACTCATGGTGAATGTCAAGCTCTGTGCCTGGTGGTAGCCATGTCATAGGGTGATATCAGCCTGGAGGATAGTAAGTTGGAACTCATGGTGAGTGTATGTCAAGCTCTGTGCTTGGTGGTAGCCATGACATAGGGTGGTATCAGCCTGGAGGATAGTAAGTTGGAACTCATGGTGAGTGTATGTCAAGCTCTGTGCCTGGTGGTAGCCATGACATAGGGTGGTATCAGCCTGGAGGATAGTAAGTTGGAACTCATGGTCAATGGCAAGCTCTGTGCCTGGTGGTAGCCATGACATAGGGCGGTATCAGCCTGGAGGATAGTAAGTTGGAACTCATGGTGAGTGTATGTCAAGCTCTGTGCCTGGTGGTAGCCATGACATAGGGTGGTATCAGCCTGGAGGATAGTAAGTTGGAACTCATGGTGAGTGTATGTCAAGCTCTGTGCCTGGTGGTAGCCTTGACATAGGGTGATACCAGCCTGGATGATGGTGAGGAGGAACTCATGGTGAGTGTATGTCAAGCTCGGTGCCCCGTGATTATTTTGACTAAGTGGATATTGTCAATACTAATTTTTTTCGTTTCTTGACATCACTTTATACCCTTAAAACTATGGTTAGCCTATTTGGAGATCTAATGACAAAAATAAATGTTTGTTTGTTCGTCCTTTATGCGTTCATATACCATTCATCCGATTGCGATCAAATTTTAGTGAGTTGTTGTGCACACTCCCGGGATGGGTATAGACATAGTAAATCCAATTTACAAAAGATAACGCGCGGGTAACTTCAACAAATGAGTGTTGGCGATTGTTCATATACCATTCATACGATTGCGATAAAATTTTAGTGAGTTATTGTTCATACTCCAGGGACATGGAGGAAAGAAAGGAAGGAGATGCCTTCGCTGCGCTGCCTAGCACAAGCTGCTGAAGCCAAATGGCTCGCCCACTTTGGTTGCAAGAAAATGGCTGTCCCTATGCTTAAAGCCGTAAACCACTCCAACTAGTAATGGATTTTAGTGATATAAAACTGCAATGACAGGTCAAGATTTTTTCTTGGATAGGCAGAATACACTCTGTACATCACGGTACTTGGCACAAATAAGCTGCGTATTCGTTTTAAAAGCCAATTTAAATATACATATGAGAGCACCTTTGCGAGGCTAGTTTTGTAAGGAAGACGAGGAAATACGTAATAATACGCTGAAACACTGATTAAATTGAATACAGGCGTCTGAAGATGCGAGTTATACCAAAGAAGGAACATCTTGGGAATTAATGATGCCGAACTAATTACGGTAGGCTATTTACACCAAATTGAGTTTTATGTTCTTATTGGTGTTGAGGCATTCATCAGTTTTTAGGCCTAATTTCGAACACAGCCACTTTCACTCATTGGTCGTACACATTTTGATATTCAAGAATACGAACCTCAAAATTAATAAACAGAATAATTAAAAAAGGACGCATATTTGCACAAAAATACGGTATAGCCTATACATTTCGGTACCGTACGGTATTTTCTTTGTGTGTGTGTGTGTGTGGGTGGGGGGGGGGGGGTAGAAACTTGACGATTAGCCTCGAATTGATTAATTACGTAGGCCTACCTTAATTATTGACCGACAGCCGTTTGATAATTTGGGATTTCCAGAGGAATGATTTTTATTTTTTTGGTATATAAGGTAGGCCTACACATGCTGATATTAGAATTGAAGATTTTTTTTAATAACTTATCACTACTGTTATTACGTTTCCAAAGTCGCATAACCAGAGCGCGATAAAAACCAGGGCCAAAATAAGGTTTAGCCATGCACAATGCCTCATGCAAGTCACTGAACACCGAATACGAGGAATACGAGTTAAGGTTACGCCCACTTTGGTTGCAGCGTTTGGCTTCACTCATACGAGCTCAGGGCATCTCCTCATATTCTTTCCTCCATGTCCAGGGATGGTTATAGGCATAGTAAATCCAATTTACAATAGATAACGCGCGAGTAGCTTCAGCAAAATGGCGCGTGATTTGTTTCAACAAAGTACCACATGCGTTCATATGCTATTCATCCGATTGCGATGAAATTTTGGTGAGTTGTATACACTCCTGTGAAGGTTTCGGTCTTAGGAATTCTATTTTGCAACAGGTAGCGCACAAGCAGTTTCAAAAATGAGTGACAGCATGCGTATGGTTTCAAAAAAATCCCGGTTGCGTTCATATACCATTCATCCGATTGCAATGAAACTTTGGTGATTTTTTGTACACTCCTGCGAACGTTTCTGACTTAGTAAATCCATATTACAATAGGTAGTGCAAGAGTAGATTCAACAATTGAGTGACAGCGCGCGATTTAAAAAAAAGTCCTGTATGCGTTCATGAACCATTCATACGATTTCGATTAAACTTTGGTGAGTTGTTGTTTACACTCCTGCAAAGATTTCTGAATTAGTAAATCCATGTTAAAATAGGTAGCGCATGAATATATTCAACAAATGGGTGATGGCGCGCGAATCGTTTAAACAAAGTCCCACTTGCGTTAATATACCAGTCATCCGATTGGGATGAAACTTTGGTGTATTTTGTTGATCTCGCTCCTACGAATGTTTCTGATACAGTAAATCCATTTTTCAATAGTTTAGAGGCTGTTAACGGAAAAAGAAAAAGTGACAGTCAGTCTGAAAGACTAGACTTTGTATCATTTTAAATGCTACAAATGCTGAAAAATGCTAGAAAGGCTAGAGGCTTCTCGCTTCGCTCGAAGCCAAATACACTTGACATGTTAGAAAATCATCTGCATTATACTTATCTTGCTTATCTTGTTTCAAAATACTCGCGAACGGCAAGTGCAAACGAAGGGCAAAGCAGGGTCAAGCGCGCGGGATACCGCACGCTCACCAGAGCACGCGGGGACGTGCCCCTTACGTCCAGTCTAAAAACACTTATAGTGGGCGATGTATTGAAGATAGAGATATGCTCTTGCGGACTTTTTTGTAGAACTTTTCATGCTGACCAATTCTTACGCTCATAGTATATTGATATTTTTAACGGTTTGCCCAGCGTAAGCTTAAGAATCGCATGGACGCCATGTTTGTTTTCGACTTTTTCACTGAAATCGTTACTGCTTGTCTTCCTCTGATCATAAATAAATTATTTTCTACAGAATCTTTCCGCGAGATATCCTTTACAGAATGGTGAAAACCGCATCAAAATCAATCCAGTGGTTCTCGAGATTACCCGTGACATCAAAGAATCGGGGATTTTTGTCTTATACTAACGAAGGAAAGATTGTCGGGGAACACATGCACCAAGCGGTACTATGACGTCACACACCTCAGTGCATCTGGGTACATTTCATCCCGTCACCGTAACGTAACGCCAGACCCCAGCGTAACGACGAAGTCGACAAGATCATTTAGAATGATAAAACATATTGGGTATCCAAAAACGCTTCAACAAACAAAGTTAAAACGCCAACACTTTCTTTGATTGGCATTGTAATGCATGCCGGGTACAGCTAGAAAGCAGGTATAATCCTGTATAGAATTACACAGAAAATAGAGTATTAGCTCGACATAATAAGTTTGTTAGGTTGTCAGCCTGGGGGCTGGTTGGATCCTCAAAAGGCACCACCATAGGTTATGTGGTAGAAACCCACAAAACCGAGGCTGCACTATAGTGAGGTGTACTAGGCAAGGTGAGGAGTGAGGTAGTTTGTCATTGCTTTCCTCACTGAGTCAGAACAGCTGTACTAACCCTATGAGCAGAACCTTTTATGGTACACATATGGACACTAGCTGGGCCCTGAGTCCATTACTCAGCACCACTCATACTTCAGTAGCTTTCATATATAAGCTGCGTTCAAAAAGTAACGAGCCGGAGGTTGTAATGCGCAAAACGGTGACGACATCGGCTAATCGTGGAGCATGGAAGGTCACAGCCAGTCGCTAGAGGGCACGCATGCTCGTCACTTGATGATACAAAGCGAGCAGCAGCATGCATCAATCGTCTAACGCTGCAAGTCGCATTGCAAACAGTGACATGGAGCCGTCAAACGAAGAGCAAAGAGGTGTTGTTCGGTTTCTGACAGAGGAAGGAGTAGGGGGAACGGACATTCATCGCCGAATGTCACAAGTGTACGGCGAACACTGCATGTCCCTTGCAAGGGTCAAGGTGTGGCACAAGCGCTTCAGGGAAGGACGGGTGTCGTTAGCCGATCATGCTGGGTCTGGGGCACCCCCCTGCATTACCGATGACAACGTCCAGCTGGTTGATGCACTCATTACCCATGACCGCCGAGTGACAGTGAACGCCATAGCCACCGTGGTCGGATTGAGCGTCGGAAGTGTGCACACCATCATGAAGGAACGACTGCACTTGCGGAAAAGGTGTGCCTAATGGATGCCCCACAGTCTTCAACCACACGAGGATGCATGTCGAATGGCCTACTGTCTTGGTCTTGGTTGGACGATTGATGCATGCTGCTGCTCGCTTTATATCATCACGTGACGTGCACGCGTGCCCTCTAGCGACGGGCTGTGACCTTCCACGCTCTGGTCGGAACCACACCTCGTTACACACGCCACGATTAGGCGATGTCGTCACCAGTTTGCGCATTCTAGCCTCCGCCTCGTTACTTTTTGAACGCACCTTATAATCACACCCATGAATGAGACTGACACATCGGTGAATAGCCACATTTTACTCTAGCCTGTGCCAACAGACAAATGCAAATGTACTGCATTCATCAAGAGATGGTTAACAGGCAGAACAAAATAAGTAAACTACCATATTGTTTGTGCTTCCTGAAACCCAACACCTTAAATAACTGCGTATTTTCCTCGAAGTTGGCATTGTATCTGTTCCCAGGTTCACCGACGACTGCTGTATGACGACGCGTTTGGAGTGGGAGAACCGCTGGACGAGACGGCGTTTGGAAGGGGAGTGATAGCTCGAGGGCGACATTGGTTGATGGCGGGGCGTGTGCAAGGTTCACAAGGAATAACCTTAACAGCTGAGCAGAGGGAACTAGCGCAGAGGAAATTGCTGAGTCCTCGAGTGTTTCTCAACACCGTGGTAGATCAGACCTTTGAAGAGTGGCGAGCATCACACACCATGGAGGTAGGTACAATCCTGATCGAAATGACAAGGTGCACAATGGTTTAGTTTAACAGCTGAGCAGAGGGAACTAGCGCAGAGGAAATTGCTGAGTCCTCGGGTGTTTCTCAACACCGTGGTAGATCAGACCTTTGAAGAGTGGCGAGCATCACATACCATGGAGGTAGGTACCACCCTGGTGGAAATAATAAGGTGCACAATGGATTAGCTTGGCAGCTGAGCAGAGGGAACTAGCGCAGAGGAAATTGCTGAATCCTCGAGTCTTTGTCAACACGGTGCTTGATCAGAGCTTTGAGGAATTGCTTGCATCATATACCATGGGGAAAGTGTACATTCCTGGCTAATAACCAAGGTTTTCGTGGGGATAGAGAACTTACACAGTGGGAATTGTTTAGTCCTCGAGTCTTTGTCGACACTGTGATAGACTAGAGCGTTGATGAATGGCGTGCATCACGTACCATGGGGATAGATGCAATTCTGATCAAAATGACAAGGTGCCTGTGGGCTCAGCTTAGCAGCCTGGGAGGTACAACTGTCGCAGAGAAATCTGATGAGTCCTCGAGTTTTTCGTAATACCGTGCATTGCTTTGAAGAGTAGCGTTCGGCACACACCATGGAGGTTGGTACGATCCTGGTAAAATAAATCTCATCCCGAACGTTATTCTAGTAATTTTCAAGTATCACTACCGCGAAACGACTAACATTGGAAGCCTGATTACACCTCTTCTAGTGACAGCTTTAAATGTAACAGATTCTGACCTTACATCTACGGGAGATAAAAACATAGTTTCCATGACTACAAATCTAATCCCATAGAATGGATGATTAATTCTGGTCAATTTGTAATCTCCTTCTCAAGATTTAACAATTGTGTTTCTCGTCCCTGAGGTTTCGATTTGATTCCAGCTCTGACAAGAAATTTGTTGTAGTTAATTCATTCGGGAGTTCGCGACATCGTGATCATTGAGCCCCCGTATAGGCTACTTGGATATATATATATATATATACCAGCAACCTGCCCCGGCTTCGCACGGGAACAGTTATGAATGCATTACGTGATAAGCACCTTTATTTTCGATGTCAATGAACTACGACCTATATCCGTTTCACGTCTCAGCATGATGGGTTAAAATCACTGACTGGACTATTAATTATATTATCATGGAGATGCATGTGCAACGAAGTCTTGTCAGACGTAATTGAGGCAGGGAAATCAAAAACCCACTAACTCCAGTAAACCAAATATTACAGGAGAGAGAAAAAACTGGTAATCTCCCTCACTGATGTTAAATCTACTGAGTTTATGTGCTCATATTAAGTAAAAGTATATTCTTTATCAATTAAATACTTCATAATCTAAGTGTTTATATTACTTAATGCTACAATTTGAATTAAATAGTGGTGGAGTTAGTTTTTTTTTGACTTCCCGAGTGTATGAAATTTGAAATGGGCAATAAATATTACAGAAAAGATACCAATATGTCATAACTACCGTATGAAACGATAGAAAATGAAAGTTTATTATGAAAATTAGCATTGTTACATTTTTAAATTTTAATTTCAAAGGGAATCCATTAAATACTCTAATCTAAATCATACCAATATACAGAAATAAGACCACAAAATGAACTTAATACTTTCATTACTCTGATTCGTGATAGAGATATTCTGTTTCACTTTCACTCTCTTGTTCAGTCTGTAAATCAGGGTTATTAATTTCAGCAAATAGAGTTTTGTTATACATCAGAAATGAACTTCATTAAATTTTGCAAGACCTTTTGCTTTTTTATTTTCAGTGGCAAGTGTGAGTTGAACTTTTATTGAGTGGGAAAAGATGCAGTTATATTGGGTCCCTGGATGTTAAATAGACTCCATATTGTACCTTTTATAGTTTAACTCACGTGGATTTCAATTTTGTGGGATGCCGAATATCTTAGCACTTTACTTTCTGATATGAGGAATTTCTCGGTTGGATTATGCTTAGTCTCTTTAGTACTTGGGTTTCTCTTGAATATTAACGTCGCAATCTCTGCTGGTTAAGCTATGGTGTTGCCATCTACCGGGAAATAAAGCATGGAAAGCAAGAACTCTCTAATTCCTTGGAATAAGAGGTGTTATGATTTCCACAGATTTCAAAACTACCTCCTGTATGGAGACGAATGACGAAATTTGGGTATTCTTGCCTTCCATCAATGCGGAACAAACTAAAAATCCCCATCCAGCCAATAACCCACTTTCGCCAAAAATTGGAGTTAGTGGGTTTTTGATCTCCCTGCCTCAATTTAAGAATGGCGAGGTGCATGGAACTCAAATCACGCTTCCGCCCAATTTAAGACACTTATAGTAGGCGATGTATTGAAGATAGAGATATGCCCTCCCGACATTTTTGTAGAACTTTTCATGTTGAACAATACTTACACTCATAGTATATTGATATTTTTAACAGTTTGCCCAGCGTAAGCTCGAAAAGCGCACAGACGCCAGGTTTTTCTTTCGACGTTTTCATTGAAATCGTTACTGATTGGCTTCCTTTGATCATAAATAAATTATTTTCTACAAAAACCTTCCTGGAGATATCCTTTACAGAATGGTGAAAACCACATCAAAATCTATCCAGTGGTTCTCGAGATTACCCATGACATCCAAGAATCGGGGACTTTGTTTTATACTAAGTAGAGATTATACGCCAATCAGTATACTTTAATATAATATAATCCCCCTTCCGTCTAATCTTAAATTGGCTGTGAATTTGCGGAACGAAAAGTACACAGGCGAAATGAGAGTTGCACTTCCAGGGAATGGCGAGGTGAATGAAACTCAAATACTCCTTCCGTCCAATCTTAACTTGACTGTGTTTTTCTCAGGCGAAATGAAGAAAATCCGAGTTGCACTTCCAGGGAAACTCCAAACACAACCACCCATTTCAGAAGTCTTAACTCAACACGACTCAAAGGTTTGCTGGGGGCTGTATCTGGGGCAATAGGTTCGCCCGCTAGCTAGGCTGTAACAGGGATGATAGACTCGCCCTTAGCTAGCTCGTAAACAGTCGCCTCAGTAGTTGAATGGACACGGTTGGAAGAAATTAAAACGTAAAAACACTTATAGTGGGCGATGGATTGAAGATAGACATATGCTCTCGCGGACTTTTTTGTAGAACTTTTCATGCTGAACAATTCATGCACTAATAGTATTTAAAAATGTTTAACGGTTTGCCCAGCGTAAGCTTTCAAAACGCTCGGACGCCATTTTTTTTTCGAATTTTCCACTGAATTCGTTACTGCTCGACTTCCTTTGATCATAAATAAATTATTTTCTACACTAATCATCCTCGAGATATCCTTTACAGAATGGCGAAAACCGCATCAAAATCCATCCAGTGGTTCTCGAGTTTACTCGTAACATCCAAGAATCGGGGACTTAGTTTTATACTAAGTAGAGATAAATAGAGAAGGAATTTGTCTGTTAATCTGTGTTATTGTGGTGTCTATAGTAGTGTGTAGGCTAGGGCTGGTAGTTAGGTGGCCGTGGCATTAAGTTAGGGACCATTCCTGCATTTTCCTGGAGTGGAAATGGGATACCATTTCTATGCTTGCTGAGATGGAATCCAACCCACCTCTTCTCAGTTTTGCCTCATGAGGATGAGGGCTGAAGCCAAGAATGCTGTTCGTTTTACCACTAGGTGGTCGTCAGAAATTCAATTCTCGTTTGAGAGTGGGGTTTGTTGAACTTTTTGAATGATAAACCATACTCCTGGCAAATGCCTGGATGACACACATACAAGCCATGGCCACCCACCTCCCCACCCTAGCCTCAATTACAACAATAGACCACAACAACACAGGGTATCAGACACATAAGATGCAGCTCCGAGTACATGGGGCTAATGACCACAATATCCACACGAAACAACTTGGATGGACGATTTGGAATAGGATAATGTTTAAGTTTATCATTCGAACTCTAATGCTATTGTTCCAGTTCGCAGGCCTAACAAGGGCTCTTCCCAACAACGTCCAGATCCTCACCTTGGAGCCCTGGAAGGACAGCACGCTGCTGCTCAGATTAGAACACGTGCTGGAGACAGGGGAAGACCCCACGCTCTCCCAGCCAGTCACCGTGGATCTGCAGGTAATTATTTATTGTTGTACATACTACTAGAGCTTCCACTGGGTACCTGGCCTTTCTTTATCAATAACTAAGGTTATTGATCCATAGACTACCTACTAATATACGAGGCCCTAAGTTCCTATTTCTTCTTCTTCGCCTTTCCTAGCGTTCATCCCAGTACGGGGTCCGCTGCTCTACTACATGTTCTCCACGTTTTCCTGCCGTTAACATCTGCAGGTTTTAAGCCAACATCGTCCATATCCGTCTTAATGTTGTCGATCCAACGCTTCGCAGGTCGTCCGCGTGGTCGCAGTCCACCTGGGCTCAGTTTGAAAGCTATTTTGGCGACAGAGTCGTCCGGCATTCTCATAACATGACCATACCAACGGAGACAAGCTTCCCTCACTTTCTCCGTAATTGGTGTGACACCTAATTGATGTCTGTAATTCTGACATGGTCATTTCTAGGTTAAATAGGTTCCTATTTAACTTGAGTTATTTGTAAATCTTATACCATTCGTAGTCTTTCTCCACGATCACATTTTTGCAATTAAACGAGTCAAGATAATGCATAACATACGAATGTAATGACCAGATATTCTCACATTATAACATATTTAATTGACACCAACGTTGTAACGTGTTTTTCGAGGGGTTTTTATGCAACTGGCATAAGTCAGTAGGAAGCCATTCTATATTTATTTACGCGGCAAATTGTTCAGCCAAGAGAATTTTTCATGTTAATTTATTATTATTATTAATTTATTATAATTATTATTAAGGTATTTTCGGAGCATTTTATAAAAATTATTAGCATTCAGATAGGTTTTCTATGTCTTAGAATACGCTATCAAGCAAATTATTACGAACGACAATATCATAGAAAATTATGTGATTGCGGAATTTTACGGAGTTTTCGTCAGTTAGGGTATATCGAGAGACGTGACTCACTGGGAATTCAAGTACACGCTTAATCTTGTCGGAAAGCATGACGCAATCCTGGATCGCAGCGTCCAGGAAAGGCGAATAGTTGGAACGGAAATCGACTTCATCATCGCCGCGCCGAGTGTAATGAACTAGAGGAGGGGAAGTAGCGGGGTGGCAGAGCCAATCAGTGGAGACCACATAAGCTAGAAGTCAGCTGAAGAGTGGGGGAGCCGACAGGTGCATATATCGTTCGACGCGCCGTGGAACCAGGACAATCTGTGAAATACTAGACGAGTATGGGTGCGCGTGCGAGTTGCTCCGATGTTCGGTGGAGTTAGCGACGATCTGTATAGAATTTAACGAGTACGGTTGTACGCGGGAATCGCTCCGATGTTCCGTGGATTGGAGGACTAACTTTTGTAAAACTTAACCAGTGCGGTTGTACGAGTGTTTGGGTCCGAGGTACGGACCATAGAATTATCTAATCTACCAGAATCTCATCAAATATCGACGAAGATGTCGACGTCCAGGAGACTGTGGGAAGCTCACAGCATCATCCAGTACGAGGGAAAGGCTTCGGCTATTTCCAGTGGTAAGCGCGAATGACGCAGAAATACGCAATCTCTCATTTCTCTTTGTTTTATATTTCATATTTCAATAACTTCATAGCTTGGGAATAAGAGTAAAATCAATAATTTATCAGACTCCGTTTTCACGTAATTTTCTATCGGTAATATTAAAATCACAACGCTCCAATTTAAATTTTAAACTTATTATTATTATTAATTTTGCTATACTTGTTTTATATAATAAATTCATTTCTTTTACAATGCAATCTTTGCTTTCAGTAGGTAGCATTAGATATAGACCAATTCCTTCTCCTGATACAATTGTTGGTTGGGTTAATGATCAAATCATACCGCGATCTGAGTCAATCTTGAAGGTGTTCTGCCAGAGCTAGACGTTGTTAAATACAAATTTAGATTTCAACTTTTCGTTGAGGTCTTGGCGCCCATTAAAACAACATAGCTTAGGCAAAGGTAAACAGTTACATTTTTCTCCCAACAGTTAGGGCCAGTCAAACTGCTACATTTGTCGCTACCAACATGGGGCAATTAATTAACGTTACAATTGTCGCTCAACGTGTGGGTTAGCGAAAACGGTACACTTGTCGCCGACAACTTGGGGCTGAAAACCTAATAACATTTGTGGAAGGAGAAGGGTATATATTTCTGTGCCTGTATTTTGGGGGTTATTTGTCTGTATCAGTGTATATCATTATGGGGGATGAGAAAGAAAGACAGATGAGGTTGCGTAGTGGTCATCAACGGGAGAGTGATGATACGAGCAGTATGTCGAGTGATGGTAGTACCGGGGTAGCGGAGGTAAATCCCGATACTGAAACAGGGAGTGTAGGCGGCCAACCAGAATTAAAAACTTTACTTCTCGAGTTCATATATCAGAACAAAGTTAGTAGTGATGCCTTAAATGCAAAATTAGAACAAAACAGTAGGGAAAATAAAGAAAGTACAGACGCTTTAAATGCAAAGTTAGAACAGAATAACGCTAAACTAGAACAAAACAGTAGGGAAAATAAAGAAAGTACAGACGCTTTAAATGCAAAGTTAGAACAGAATAACGCTAAACTAGAACAAAACAGTAGGGAAAATAAAGAGAGTAATAGGGAATTGAGCGATAGTTTAAACGCCAGATTAGAACAAAACAGTAAGGAAAATAGAGAGAGTACTGAAACTTTAAATGCTAAATTAGAACAAAACAGTAGGGAAATGAGTGACAAATTCGAACTGATTAGAGGTGAGATCAGGGGGGTGATGGAAGAAAAGGCTAAAGAGATTATTTCAGATGTAGACAGAAAATTAGGAAAAGTACAGGAGGAGTTGGAAATTAGAATCAGTACACAGGCTGAAAATTTAAAAGAACTAGTGCAACTGGAAACACAGCAGGTCAAAAAGCAATTGGGGGGAGAAATTGACAAAATTCAGGTAGCTACTAAAGAGGTTAAGGAACAGCTGGGGGGGAGGGGGGGGGGGTTAGAATTGAGAAAGTCCACTCACAAATAGTTGCAGAAGTAAATGATTTAAGAGAGAGTAATAGAGAGAGCATTAGCAAGATTGAGGAGAAACAAGCAAAGCTATATGATAAAGTAGAAGAATCAGAAGGAAACATAAAATTAACAGTAAACAGTATTGAGAGGAAGGCTGAGGAGAAAATCGCAGAATTAGAGTTAAAATTAAAAGCTAGGATCAGGTAAGAAAATAGTCAGAATAGGCCAGTTTTTGTGAATAGCACACACAGGGAGGTAGAACTGGGTAAGTTCAGCAATCGACAGGGGTGCCCAATGGAGTTCATGGACACTATAGAAAATAAATTCGGGGAGAGGTTGGAAAATGGTAGTATTGAGTGGTGCCAGGTAGTTGAAATTTTAGAACAAGTGTTTGTGGGGGAAACGAGGAATTGGTTTGCTGTCTACAGAGACAAGTTTACTGATATGAATGATTTTAAAATGAAATTCTGTGAAAAGTTCTGGAATGAGGTTATTCAGTCGCAGCATCGTGAGGGAGTAGTGTGTGCTAAATATAACCCTAAAGGAAGCTCCACCATGACCGAATACTTTTTAGGGCAGGTATTAGTGTGTAAATATCTGGATGGCTTGAAGGAGAAAAGTGATGTGGTGAGGTTGCTACTTAGGCACTTTCCCTATAGGATCAAGGAGGCTGCTTGTATCCAGAATGTAAAGACTATATCACAAGTAGAAAATTTGTTAAGCACATTTGATGCACTAGGGAGAAGGGATTATGTGGACAATTTCAATAGGAACCAGGGTAATAATAATAATAGACCTAATGAAGCCAGGCATCAAGGAGTTCAAGGGAACGGTGGCGAAGGGGCCAACGCTCAAAATAGAAATAATAATAATCAGCTAAATCAGAACAGAGGAAATGTCTATGGTAATCAGTATCAAGGGAGGAACAATGATTTCAGGGGAAATCAAGGGAGGAACAATGATTACAGGGAAATCAAGGGAGAAACAATGATTTCAGGGGAAATCAAGGGAGAAATTATAATGACAATAATTACAACCAGAATAGGGGTCAAGGAAGAGGACAGCCTAGTGGTAGTAATATACAGCCAAACAATGACAACACAGCCCAGAACAACCAGACCAGTTTAGTAGTTAGTAGTACTACGGCCAGCTGTAGCGGTTCTTTAAACGCGAACCTGGCTGCGAAGTAAGGTCAGAATCTCAGTCTGTAGCATGCCCTGTCCATACAATTATACAGGAACCCTATGACCTAAATGTAAGAAATGAATTATTACATGAACTAAATGATGAAGGTATTATTCAGGAAGTGGTTAGTAAGAGCCCCATAGTTAAATTTAACGTGTCCGAGGCGTACACAGATGTTTAATTGATAGTGGTTGTATGAAGAGTTGCATAAGTAGTGCATTTTATGATAAAATGAAAGGAACTGGAGTAAATTTTGAGGAGATGCCAATTAAAAGCACTTTTGTTATCACAGCTGTTGGGAAGAGGTCTAAAGTAATTTCTAAGCAAGTTTTAGTAGACATTAAAATTAATAATCATGTAGAGAAGCAGATTTGCCTTGTAATTCCAAATTTAGTATTCAGTGTTATCTTGGGTTCAGAGTGGCTAAGTAGAGTGTCTGGTAACTTATGTTATGATGTAGGGAGTTTGAAATTTAAATGGGGAGATTCTGAAGTAGAAGTAGCGTTCAATGACCATATTCAGAGGAGTAGTATTGTAGGTGTGATTTGTACTTTAAATGAGATATCGCCAGCCGTAGAGCGGGGTTCTCCATGTTTAGTGGGCAGTGTGATTACGAACGGAAGTCTAGAGGACTCGTTACGTGATGATGCATTTCAGGGTAATATAGAGGTGGAACAATGTGTTCGGCTCTATGATGTGTTATTGTGTAATAGGAGAGTTTTTGAGGATCGCATTGGTATGGCCAATTGCTATACACATTCATTGAACGTTATTGATAGGTCAGTATTCACAGGGCATAGATATCCTGTACCTTTCGCTTATCAGAGTGCAGTTGAGGCACAAATTAACCAGATGCTTGAAGATGGGATTATTGAGCACTCTAACAGTCCATATGTTAATTCTTTGATCACGGTACCCAAGACCGACGGCACGGTTCGTATTTGTTTAGACGCTCGTTTGGTTAACAGTAGAATTAGTTCAGATCAGCTGAAATCTATGTCAATAGAGGAATTAATGCAAACATTTGAGGGGAAGAAGTATTTCACTTGTGTAGATTTGAGTTCCAGTTTTTGGCAAGTGCCACTTATCTACGAAGATAGACCATTTACAGCTTTTAGTCATAAATATAACCTTTATCAATTTTGTAGAACACCTTATGGGTTAAAGAGTAGTTCAGCAGCTTTAATTAGGGCTTTAAACATCGCATTAGGGGATGACACAGGAGAGTTTGTAACCATTTACATAGATGATATGGTAATTAGTTCACGCAGTTTTGAGGAGCATCTACGTCATTTAGATATAGTTTTTCAGAAGTTAGATCAGGCAGGGTTCACTTTGAAGCTGTCTAAGTCGTCATTCTGTCAGTCAGAAGTGACATTTTTAGGTCATAGAGTGTCGAGTAGAGGTGTGACACCATAGGAAGGTAGGGTTATTATGTGTGGACAGTAGCAACAGGGCATCGTTACAGATACTGAGAAATAGGTAGGTAGAGCAACGTGAGGACGTACATTTAAAGGGAGCCACTTGCAAGGTTGGAAGCAGGTGACGCAGAAACATTTATAGTTTCCAAACGAATTGGTAAAACAGCATATGTGCTGGAGGATAGTAAGGGAAACAGATTATACGGGAAGTATAATATACATAGTCTACGAAAATATGTGTCATAAAGTGAGTGTGTTTAGCGGGCGAGCCAGCCTATCAAATGAGTAAGTGTGGTATTTGGTGCATGGGAGGAGATGGTCTTCCAGGCAGGCATATCAGAAGTCACACAGGGGGATAGTATGTAAGTAAATGAGAGTTTTTAAGGTACAGGGAAATATGACGGGATTGTCGGATGCTCTTGAGCACTAAAATGTCTCGATACACCAAGGCCAGAATTTGGTAGCGCTGGTGAATTCCTATTTGCCTCCAAGAGATGGGTGAGCGCTTGGACAGGGTATTTTTGCTTAAGGCGTCCACGAGGCAAAAGATGGGCCATCAGAAGGCGAGACAGTCCTTCATGAAACTCATACATATCAGCACACGTGATTTCTGTTTACGGCCTCGCCATGTAAGATTTGTAAGTGTGTAATTTAAGGTAATTTGTACAAAGATATTATTTGTGTCAGGAGAACTGGTCTGTGTTGAGAACTAGTATTAAGTAGAAAATGGTCTACGGGAACTTAACAAGACAGGGCGATTACGGCACAGAAATATTTGGTGTTATATGTAATGCGCATTTACTGTTTTTTTTCAGAAGTCAATATTAATTTAATCTACTTTAAAGAGAGATTAAGTATTATGGTCACGAGGCGCTGCCACAATAGTGTGATCGTGTGTTCAGTGCTAAGTGAGATTAAATTTCACCATAAGGAAGGGACCTCCAGTGAAATTAGGAAGTTATATGGTGATATAAATATATCTGAACACCTTCAATGCGTGTGATATGACATAATAAATACATAGTGCTCACACATTAATTATGTCTATTTCTCCAACATAGAGAAATTTGAGAGGCGGAAATATCCGTGGAACACTATTTTATATGAGAAACATTGGACTGGTTGCAAAGTGCAATCCATTGTGACAATAAACTTTGACGCAAAGTGCGTGAAGAAAAATTATGAGTGTATATATCTGTAATTTAGGGTGATTTCATTTATGTAATATGTATTTTGGATGGGGATTATTAACGTGTCTGGGATAATCGGATAATGGACCGTCGTCACGGTAAATCATCCGATGATCCGAGGCGAATATGTAACGTGTTTTTCGAGGGGTTTTTATGCAACTGGCATAAGTCAGTAGGAAGCCATTCTATATTTATTTACGCGGCAAATTGTTCAGCCAAGAGAATTTTTCATGTTAATTTATTATTATTATTATTAATTTATTATAATTATTATTAAGGTATTTTCGGAGCATTTTATAAAAATTATTAGCATTCAGATAGGTTTTCTATGTCTTAGAAAACGCTATGAAGCAAATTATTACGAACGACAATATCATAGAAAATTATGTGATTGCGGAATTTTACGGAGTTTTCGTCAGTTAGGGTATATCGAGAGACGTGACTCACTGGGAATTCAAGTACACGCTTAATCTTGTCGGAAAGCATGACGCAATCCTGGGTCGCAGCGTCCAGGAAAGGCGAATAGTTGGAACGGAAATCGACTTCATCATCGCCGCGCCGAGTGTAATGAACTAGAGGAGGGGAAGTAGCGGGGTGGCAGAGCCAATCAGTGGAGACCACATAAGCTAGAAGTCAGCTGAAGAGTGGGGGAGCCGACAGGTGCATATATCGTTCGACGCGCCGTGGAACCAGGACAATCTGTGAAATACTAGACGAGTATGGGTGCGCGTGCGAGTGGCTCCGATGTTCGGTGGAGTTAGCGACGATCTGTATAGAATTTAACGAGTACGGTTGTACGCGGGAATCGCTCCGATGTTCCGTGGATTGGAGGACTAACTTTTGTAAAACTTAACCAGTGCAGTTGTACGAGTGTTTGGGTCCGAGGTACGGACCATAGAATTATCTAATCTACCAGAATCTCATCAAATATCGACGAAGATGTCGACGTCCAGGAGACTGTGGGAAGCTCACAGCATCATCCAGTACGAGGGAAAGGCTTCGGCTATTTCCAGTGGTAAGCGCGAATGACGCAGAAATACGCAATCTCTCATTTCTCTTTGTTTTATATTTCATATTTCAATAACTTCATAGCTTGGGAATAAGAGTAAAATCAATAATTTATCAGACTCCGTTTTCACGTAATTTTCTATCGGTAATATTAAAATCACAACGCTCCAATTTAAATTTTAAACTTATTATTATTATTAATTTTGCTATACTTGTTTTATATAATAAATTCATTTCTTTTACAATGCAATCTTTGCTTTCAGTAGGTAACATTAGATATAGACCAATTCCTTCTCCTGATACAATTGTTGGTTGGGTTAATGATCAAATCATACCACGATCTGAGTGAATAGAGTCTTGAAGGTGTTCTGCCAGAGCTAGATGTTGTTAAATACAAATTTAGATTTCAACATTGCGTTGAGGTCTTGGCGCCCATTAAAACAACATAGCTTAGGCAAAGGTAAACAGTTACATTTTTCTCCCAACAGTTAGGGCCAGTCAAACTGCTACATTTGTCGCTACCAACATGTGGCAATTAATTAACGTTACAATTGTCGCTCAACGTGTGGGTTATTGAAAACGTTACAACCATTATAGTCCAAGATATGTAAGAATATTGACGTTTGAATTCTACAAATCGCTCACTAAGTAGATCAGCGATTTTTTTCCTGTTGCGGGTAACCATTCTTTTAGGATGCATCACTTGTCTCTGGGATCCATGAAAGGTCAACCCTCCATTTCATATTTTATAGGCTGAGTGCCTAAAATCAAAACAATAATCCGAAATAATAACAGAAGCCATTCTTTTTCAGTGCTGCTTACACAAATTGACCTTTTGTACAGGGTCATTATCTACGTGCGCCCCGATAAACACGGCAAGCTAAGTCGGCTGTGACTGGCGCAGATCGCTGGCGTGCGTACCAGATTCAGCCGGTGGTGGCGCGCCCCGCTGACTCATATCGTTAGTTCACACGTGTTTTGTCATTCATATGGACGTGGATCTGCAAAGCTTAGACGTTAGTGTTGCACGTTTAGTGAGTATTGTGATTACTGTGATTGTTGGTCAAGCCTAGACACACATTCACATTGCGCGAACGTGTGTAGGCCTATATCCATAATTCGTATATGAAAAGTTCTGAAACGAGACAAAAATGTCGAATCAAGTTTCCAGGAAGACCTGTGCCTAATGCCAGTACAATTAGGAGGCTCGCTTAACGATTCAAGGAAACAGGCTCCGTAAATTATATAAGAGTTGACAGACATTCTTTCATCAGAAGATGTCAGGTGTGTGTTACAAAAGAGGGAGGACATTTTCAGCATCGCCTATGAGCACTGTAAGTACACATTAATGAACATGTTTGGTAAAAGTGTGAAAGTGCGCTCCACCACCGGCTGGACCGGGTGCGCGCAGACGTGATCTGTGCTAGTCACAGCCGGCTTAGCTTGCCGTGTTTATCGGGGCTTTTCTGTCGGTCAACACGAATGCGCACAATGAATGGGCGTGGTACAAGGTACAAATATATAAATACACTTCCAAAATAATTACCCTTATTAGTTAATATTCACAATTAAATGGGGAAATTTAGGATTACACGTTTCAACCCTCAAGTGGCCATCATCAGATCCTGATCACTGTCTTCAAATTTTAAATTTTCACTAATGTAAGTTGACTATTGTAGTGCAATAGTATCATCATCATCATCATCATCATCGTTTCTTCGCTCTAGCAAGCCGGGTGCGGTTATAACTGAGCCGTCTCCAATTTGTCCTGTCCATCCATAACTGTTGTTCTTGTATTTGATGCCAGTTCTTATCTCTAGCTTCAAGGTCCTTATGAATTTGCTTCTCCCACACATCGCGAGGTCTTACACTTGGTCTCTTCCCGGGGACACTCTGGCCAAAGTACACTCAAGGTATCCTGTGGGGAGCCATCCTCTTCATGTGACCATACCATCTCAATCTCTTGAGTTCGAGTGTCTCCAGCAGGCTCCTTTCCAATCCCAGTTGTTGCCTTCTTTTGAAGGCAAGAACGGAGGAACTTCATTTCTACTGCCTGGAGACGACTGTTTGTTGGTCCAGTAAGGGTTGCTGTTTCCAGTCCATATGTTAGTATTGTGCCCATTCAACAATGAAATATGCAAATCACAGTTTGCCAGCAATGCTCAATCGGGAGTATCGGGGTTCATGGTTTGTTCTCCCACTCTGTGACCTACACACTTTGGATTAAGCAGAGGATACACTTCCAAAAATAAACAAAAATCAAATCCTACTATTAAAACATTTAATTATCCAAAAATATGGCGCTACAAAAATTAAACAAATAAAAATACTGACACTCCACTTCACACTTGTCCAAAGTTGAACAAGGAATTCATATTAAACAATTACAAAATCTTAATGACTGGTTTTACTAAAACCAACCAAACTTCAGCTAAGTTTCACTTCCATATGGTGTCAATTCAAATTCTTAAAATAACGAGCTCCAAATGGCTCGGTTAAGTTTACATACACTGTGTTATCAATTTAATACACATCACTTACTATTTACATGAGTATATCTTTTTTAATCATAATTATCAAAGTATGGCTAATCATCAATTAATTTTGGGCTTTCACAATGCTCATATGTTACCATCCCTCTCTCTCAAGCTACCAACTCACTACCGTGATTGGGAAAAATTTGCGTATTCCCGAGCTATAGAAGACTACTGAACAAGTCAAACTTAAGATTACTCCCGGAATCTAATGTCTTCAATAGAACTCGTGAATCACTGAATCATAGAATAATAAAGTTAGGGATTTATCATTTTTGTCTTAGAAGACCATTTTACCTTAAGAAAGCAACGATCTGAACTCTCCAAGCGATAATAATGGATATAAAGGGACCTCGGTTCAAAGACCGGGTCGTTAAAACAATCTTAAACACTTCTGTGTATTATGACTCAGACAGTCCGTCCTAACCTACCGCACTACCAGAGGGTAAGGGTCTATCTTAACTACTTGTCTTGATTTATTGCAGGGAGAGAAGAGAGCCCCACAGTCTCGCTTTCACAAGGGACTGGCTTACTTCAGCTTTACACACAGCTGTTTCAAATGCAATTCTCTGAATGACAAGGCTTCCGATACACATTAACCATAAAACAACATATTTAGGTTCTACCAGACTTTATTCTCTTAGCTTCGGTATAGAATAATTATGAAGTGTCCTCATTAGCGGGTAAGAAAAATTCAATAATACAACCAATATTAAGGGCTTCAACACGGACGACTCTGAGTTCGATCCTTTCAAATGCCTCGGGAGCAGTATCCCAAATTTGAGGACTTATAACATTAGCGACTTAGGGTAGGCCTCGCCTATTACCCGCGCTCATAATATAACATAAATAGCACCCTTTTAACATACAACACACAATGCCTCCTGATCACTATCACAACTTTGAGGGCTTATAACAGTTCATTCACCACGACTAACTGTCCCTCATAATTACTTTTACCGAGCATTTCAACGCATTCCTAGCGTGACAAATTACTTCAATGCGCGACATGGCGCTCATACATTAATTAGCCAAGTTGCCTTCAAAGAACTAAATAAATTCAAATCAACGTTTGATCTACATCTCAAAATATATATTTCTCTTCCTCCATTAACAATAATCATTTTTACCATAAAGAACATGTATTCATAACATGTATTAATTCATCTAAAGGAGCTCGGAAGCTACCACTTTCAATATAAACTTCATCACAATCTTCATTCATTTATATAATTATTATTATTACGCTTGCTTTCTCATATTTATATCATTTACCATTTACACTGATATTTTACTGAATATTCCACAAGGGATTCATTAATATTTCACATAATTTATTATATTTCTCTCAAATTAATCGTTCAGATCGCGCAATCTTTCTTTCACCTGTTATTAAACCTCCCTACTCTCTCTCTCATGAGGATTATACGCAAATCTTCCCAAACACATAATAATGAAATAGTTACTCACATGACTGTACGGTCATCGACCGAATTCTCCAGCGATGAAACATTTTCGCCCACCAACTTCTTCTTAAGCCATTTTCATGGTTATATTTACACTCAATGACACTTTCGTAACAACACATAAAATATATACCCTAATCACTTGGAATATAATGAATACCATTTTGTATTCGTTTTCACTTAACACAATACAATTTCACAAAAAATATTACACTCAAAAAATTTCACTATATTTACATTACATAAAAATGTATCACTCTGGCGTTAATTATTCGCCTTACACACGTGATTTCTTTTCCTTTCCCGTTTCCAAGGGTTGCACTATAGCACATCAGCTTCCTAATCTGACGAGATGATGGAAAGTCTCGATCGAACTAAACCTCACTGGAACGGCTGATCTTCTAGTTCTGAAAAGATGGTATATTGGCTTTCACGGCCGGTGAATTAAAACTCAGCAATTCTTCTAGGTTTGTGCCGTGTCTTGTGTGGGGTTTCGCCTAGGACACCAAGCTAGGCTCATCGGCGGGCTCTTGGTGTCCCCGCCCGGACCCCCACAGGAGTGACGAACTGCGCGCCACCTCCCTTTATATAAGGTGCAACTGCACCACTTGACTACGAGAACTAAAAGTTCAAGCAGCCTTAACCTCCCTATGAAGGCTTCCAAAAAGATGGTATATTGGCTTTCACGGCCGGTGAATTTAATTCGTCACTCCTGTGGGGGTCCGGGCGGGGACACCAAGAGCCCGCCGATGAGCCTAGCTTGGTGTACTAGGCGAAACCCCACACAAGACACGGCACAAACCTAGAAGAATTGCTGAGTTTTAATTCACCGGCCGTGAAAGCCAATATACCATCTTTTTGGAAGCCTTCATAGGGAGGTTAAGGCTGCTTGAACTTTTAGTTCTCGTAGTCAAGTGGTGCAGTTGCACCTTATATAAAGGGAGGTGGCGCGCAGTTCGTCACTCCTGTGGGGGTCCGAGCGGGGACACCAAGAGCCCGCCGATGAGCCTAGCTTGGTGTCCTAGGCGAAACCCCACACAAGACACGGCACAAACCTAGAAGAATTGCTGAGTTTTAATTCACCGGCCGTGAAAGCCAATATACCATCTTTTTGGAAGCCTTCATAGGGAGGTTAAGGCTGCTTGAACTTTTAGTTCTCGTAGTCAAGTGGTGCAGTTGCACCTTATATAAAGGGAGATGGCGCGCAGTTCGTCACTCCTGTGGGGGTCCGGGCGGGGACACCAAGAGCCCGCCGATGAGCCTAGCTTGGTGTCCTAGGCGAAACCCCACACAAGACACGGCACAAACCTAGAAGAATTGCTGAGTTTTAATTCACCGGCCGTGAAAGCCAATATACCATCTTTTTGGAAGCCTTCATAGGGAGGTTAAGGCTGCTTGAACTTTTAGTTCTCGTAGTCAAGTGGTGCAGTTGCACCTTATATAAAGGGAGGTGGCGCGCAGTTCGTCACTCCTGTGGGGGTCCGGGCGGGGACACCAAGAGCCCGCCGATGAGCCTAGCTTGGTGTCCTAGGCGAAACCCCACACAAGACACGGCACAAACCTAGAAGAATTGCTGAGTTTTAATTCACCGGCCGTGAAAGCCAATATACCATCTTTTTGGAAGCCTTCATAGGGAGGTTAAGGCTGCTTGAACTTTTAGTTCTCGTAGTCAAGTGGTGCAGTTGCACCTTATATAAAGGGAGGTGGCGCGCAGTTCGTCACTCCTGTGGGGGTCCGGGCGGGGACACCAAGAGCCCGCCGATGAGCCTAGCTTGGTGTCCTAGGCGAAACCCCACACAAGACACGGCACAAACCTAGAAGAATTGCTGAGTTTTAATTCACCGGCCGTGAAAGCCAATATACCATCTTTTTGGAAGCCTTCATAGGGAGGTTAAGGCTGCTTGAACTTTTAGTTCTCGTAGTCAAGTGGTGCAGTTGCACCTTATATAAAGGGAGGTGGCGCGCAGTTCGTCACTCCTGTGGGGGTCCGGGCGGGGACACCAAGAGCCCGCCGATGAGCCTAGCTTGGTGTCCTAGGCGAAACCCCACACAAGACACGGCACAAACCTAGAAGAATTGCTGAGTTTTAATTCACCGGCCGTGAAAGCCAATATACCATCTTTTTGGAAGCCTTCATAGGGAGGTTAAGGCTGCTTGAACTTTTAGTTCTCGTAGTCAAGTGGTGCAGTTGCACCTTATATAAAGGGAGGTGGCGCGCAGTTCGTCACTCCTGTGGGGGTCCGGGCGGGGACACCAAGAGCCCGCCGATGAGCCTAGCTTGGTGTCCTAGGCGAAACCCCACACAAGACACGGCACAAACCTAGAAGAATTGCTGAGTTTTAATTCACCGGCCGTGAAAGCCAATATACCATCTTTTTGGAAGCCTTCATAGGGAGGTTAAGGCTGCTTGAACTTTTAGTTCTCGTAGTCAAGTGGTGCAGTTGCACCTTATATAAAGGGAGGTGGCGCGCAGTTCGTCACTCCTGTGGGGGTCCGGGCGGGGACACCAAGAGCCCGCCGATGAGCCTAGCTTGGTGTCCTAGGCGAAACCCCACACAAGACACGGCACAAACCTAGAAGAATTGCTGAGTTTTAATTCACCGGCCGTGAAAGCCAATATACCATCTTTTTGGAAGCCTTCATAGGGAGGTTAAGGCTGCTTGAACTTTTAGTTCTCGTAGTCAAGTGGTGCAGTTGCACCTTATATAAAGGGAGATGGCGCGCAGTTCGTCACTCCTGTGGGGGTCCGGGCGGGGACACCAAGAGCCCGCCGATGAGCCTAGCTTGGTGTCCTAGGCGAAACCCCACACAAGACACGGCACAAACCTAGAAGAATTGCTGAGTTTTAATTCACCGGCCGTGAAAGCCAATATACCATCTTTTTGGAAGCCTTCATAGGGAGGTTAAGGCTGCTTGAACTTTTAGTTCTCGTAGTCAAGTGGTGCAGTTGCACCTTATATAAAGGGAGGTGGCGCGCAGTTCGTCACTCCTGTGGGGGTCCGGGCGGGGACACCAAGAGCCCGCCGATGAGCCTAGCTTGGTGTCCTAGGCGAAACCCCACACAAGACACGGCACAAACCTAGAAGAATTGCTGAGTTTTAATTCACCGGCCGTGAAAGCCAATATACCATCTTTTTGGAAGCCTTCATAGGGAGGTTAAGGCTGCTTGAACTTTTAGTTCTCGTAGTCAAGTGGTGCAGTTGCACCTTATATAAAGGGAGGTGGCGCGCAGTTCGTCACTCCTGTGGGGGTCCGGGCGGGGACACCAAGAGCCCGCCGATGAGCCTAGCTTGGTGTCCTAGGCGAAACCCCACACAAGACACGGCACAAACCTAGAAGAATTGCTGAGTTTTAATTCACCGGCCGTGAAAGCCAATATACCATCTTTTTGGAAGCCTTCATAGGGAGGTTAAGGCTGCTTGAACTTTTAGTTCTCGTAGTCAAGTGGTGCAGTTGCACCTTATATAAAGGGAGGTGGCGCGCAGTTCGTCACTCCTGTGGGGGTCCGGGCGGGGACACCAAGAGCCCGCCGATGAGCCTAGCTTGGTGTCCTAGGCGAAACCCCACACAAGACACGGCACAAACCTAGAAGAATTGCTGAGTTCTAGTTCTGAGTTTGACTATCGGCTTCTATAACTTTACTGCACGATGTCGTATCTTGCTAGACGCTAACTTGTCGTCTAATAAAAGTCTGTCCTTGATGAATTACTAGTACGATCGCTCGAACTGTTTATCAGTGACCTAGTAATTTCCTTGTACTTTCTGTTACTTTGATTCGTGGCTTATTGGAGTACTCCCCAATGTTTAATGTTCATTTGTCTACCTAGACAAAGCCTGGAACTACAATTCCTAAGTTTTATCGTCCTTCGCTCTAGCCCCTAAATTCAGGAACACTAGGCGTTACTATTTCGTTCTACCCTGATCTGGTTCCTTAACGTAGATGGAACTGCCTATTTCACTTTCCTTGGGTACTTCGAAACCTTATGATGCGTCGGTTCTTTAACTGAACTATTATATTCGAGTACCTATCGCCGGTTATTTCTCAACTCCACAGCCTGAACTTTGACTGTACTAGTGAACTTTAACGATAATTGTTCCTGCGTGCAGCGTCTAAGCGCTCACTAAAATAACTTGTTGTACTTTGCGACACAGTATCATGCTCTCTGGCGTCTTTTATAACTGAATGTACTTTGATGCAGCACTCCTGCACTAGGAGTTTACTTGTAGCTTGTCTTGTAGTTGATGATCCATCGTGCAGCGCCTCTGCGCTCACGGAACTGAATTATTGGCTAAACAGTACGACCCGCCTCAGCGGTCGCTCAAGACTGAATTGTTGTGACACAGCGTCACGCCCGTGGGCTGACAATAACTGCATTTGCTGTGATGCAACACCTCCGTACGAGGTCTGTTGTAAACTGCATGTACTTTGAAACAGTACCACGCTCTCCGGCGTCTCTGGTAAACTGAATGTTCTTCCTGGCATCTCCAGGGTTTATATCGAAATCGGCGGCAAAAAGATCAAATCCGCGTCTTCTCCAGCACTAACTTCTGAAGTAATTGTCGTATAATTTTGAAAAATATATCTCTGGAAAGCTCTTGTTTTAAACGTAAACTGGTTTCTTTGATCATGAAAATCGATCACACAATTCCAAGATATTAAATAATTTGGCTCCTCAGATATGTGGGTGGTGAGGTTTTTTTCCATCCCTACCAACTCTGGGCTAGGGGAATTACTAACTACGTCATACCACGTCTGCAGTTCTTTCCTGTGCAAATATTATAAACTGTTTCCCCACACAAAAATCTCTATTCCAGAATGATCAACAATGATGTGTTTCTTTCATTAATTAAATGCTCGCAAATGGCTTAATTCTAATTATTTCTCTTCTTGCGCCATTGCAAGGTTGCCATTTTATAGCTGAGTAAGGTCTATTTCCGAAACTCATTCTCTCTTACTCGTCGTGGAAAGTTTTTCTCGTTCTATTAATAATCATGCGCCAGCTCCGTATCAATGCGTCAAGCATGATCTCACGTCCGCATGACTCGTGGTCACCCATTCTTGCGCCACATTATAACAACCCACTTCTTAAAATATTTCCAATACATTCTAAAGACTGCATTATTTCCTCTCTTCTTTTGCAAATAATATATGGATTCGACGCTTGAACCAATTGCAGATGGGTTCAAATCTCCCCAACTTAGATAAATAAATTTTCGAAATTTTGAGGAAATTTATTTAAATATTTTTCATAAAAAATCTTATTATTTCAGTGTCGAAGCCATCATAACACTTCGCAGTACCTTCTGCTCTTCTTTTACAAGCACTTCCTTTCTCTGGCTTGTTATGGTCTCAACAGGGTTCCCTTCATTCATTCCCTTTAAGCGGATGTCCACACTTAAGGTCATAAATCACTTGTCTCGTCCGGGTATTTCTCTGCCTCCCCACAGTCTGGCGTGCACTCCAAAACTTGTGTCAGACGGTTTCCTTTTCCTTTTTCTTGTTTCATGGGACTGGCGTTCTGCCTGTCTGTCTCTCTCTTCTCTGCTTATTCACTGTCAACCTATATATTTACAAACTGTTTAGGCGCAACGGGTGTGGTCTGGCCATACCCCGTTATTCCTTTTCTGTTTTCTGGACTCAAAGTCTACAGAATTTCCTCTTTCGTTACGGGTTAGGTCTATCCCTACCCGTCTCTTCTCTGTTTTCTTCCATTTTCCTTCATCTCGTATCAAGATGGCATTTTTCCAAAATTTCTTTTTTCTACTCTTCCAATTCCAGAGTTCTTTAAGATTCTCTCCTTTTCTTTTCTTTCTTTCATTCCATTTCATCCTTATAATCTTCCAGCTGTAAGACGCTTGTGAATTATCTTTCTCCAGGGGAATTTGCATTATTTCTAACCCTCTCATAGTTTCAATAGGGTTTTTTTATCATCCTGTAAACCTGTTACAATTATCGGTTTCCTTCCTATTTCATCATTTCTTTCCAAGACATTTCTTCTCCTTTTTTCATTATCTCCAATGGCTTCATCATTTTCTATGAGGTTTTCTTTACTCAGATTTGAGTCTCTTTCCATTTTTCTTTTCTCGGCCCTCTTTCGTTGGCATTCCTGATATTTCATCATGAGTTCCAGAATTTGTGCCTTCAATTGTTCTTCTTCCAATTCCATTTTGTCTTCCTCATCCTTATGACTTTCTTCTGGACCTTCACTTTCCTTTTCAATTCCTATTGGATCCTGAATCTCTACTTCCATTCGTGCCTCGACGACACTTTCTATTTGGGTTTCAGTTGTTCTATCCATTTCCCTAGGAACTATTATTTTAGTCTCCACGACTTCCAGTTCTTCTGTTATCCCCACTTGATCTGGGTTTTTCTCTTTCTCTTCATGCTCAGTTTTGGCATAAGAATGGTCTTCTTCAATTTGAAACTTGTTTTCATTTCGGCATACTTCCTGACATGGAATTATCGTTTCCTCTTGAATATCCGTTATTTTTTCTTGAGGTAGCTCAATAGTTTTCTCCGTTTCCATAGGAGTCACAACCATTTCTACTTCTTTTTCTTCTTTGAATTGTTTAAGGCAATTTTCGGGCTTTTCCGGCACCGTTATTTCCTTTTCTTCTACAGCTCCAGTTTTACTTTCAGCTTGGGTAACTGCTTCTTTTGATTCGAGGTCCTGCACTAATATATATTCATCATATAATTTCTGGGCGGCCTCTAGATTCCCTTCGTATTCCAAGATTTTAACCTTCCTTACTTCGGCTAACTTCTGAATAGTTATTATATCTTGTTCATCATACATGCTCATTCTTCTCTTATGTATGCCCTCTGTTCCTGAAGGTATTTCCTTCTGTCGTGCTCTCGGTGATCTGTCTTCCACAAAATATTATACCATTTATCATTCACTTCCAACAATTGTTCCCTTAGTTCACTTATTTCATTAATGAACATTCTTATCTGTTCCCATGGAGCTAATTCTATTATTCCTTCTTTCACCATGCGTTTCGCAAATTTCTTTTTCGTTTCTATTAATGACTTTTTAGCATTAGGGAATTCATTATACAATTCTTTTAATTCATGTTTGGGTATCGTATACCAATTTTTACTTGCCCTATCACGAAGTTCGGATGTCTTCTTAGTTTCCTGGGAAATACGTTCTCTTTGTTCCTTGATTTCCTCTTCCTTATTTGAGTCAGTACATCTCAATTTCCAAATGTCAGTCCTCATTTTGCGATACTCATCATCTATTTCATTAATTATATCCAAGAATTCTTTTATTTCGTCCCAGGTCGCCATTTCTACTATTTCCTGATCCTGAATGCTAAGACTATCATTTTTCCCCCTTCGCTTTTCGAGCCTACTTGAACTTGCCTTACTAAATGAGACTTTAAATCAACCTTATTATTATCCTCATTCTTGCTTTTACTATGCACGCATTCCCTTGGAACTGGTTTACATATTTCATTCTCTACTTGGAGCTCTATAGGCTCAACCTTTACCCTGTTTTCCAAAGACATGTTACCTTCTCTTCGTGCAACTATGCCTCTAGATGCACGCATGGTTCCTAAGGAAATTTCTACATTTTCCTTGGTTGGGTACCCTTTTTCATTTTGTTGGAGGTACACTTTACTATCTATAGATTCATATCTATCTTTACTATCTGCCTCCTCGGCCTCCAAGAACCTCTGCCTCGCTTCACTCAATGACATCTTATTATCTTAGAGAATACAGTGGGCTATTCTGTCCCAACATCGGTTCATGCGTGAGAGATGGTACGCTGAACTCTTGTGTCCCAATTTCCAAAATTCAACCTCAGTACGGGTGTTTACTAAAACGTACCCGTCTGGTAGGATACTCATTCAATATCAACACCTTTATGGAAGCTATTTTTAAAATTCAAACATTTTGAAAAACCATATTTTTCAAAAAATGAAAATTTTGATTTTTCAAGAAAAACTCGGGTTTTCCCTAGAAAAACTCATCCCTACGTACTGGGCGCCAAAATAAGATCCACTTCAAATTAATATAACTTTGAAGTTAATATAACAATTTTTTCTCACTAAAAATGGTATTCAAATCTGAAGAGGTTTATACAAAATTTGAATGTCGAAATAAGAATTGTTCCTATTGCGGGTACTACTACAGGGGTTGTTGTAGAGAAATTTCGGTGTCTTCCGATTATTAGTTTCGTCGTGGTGATCGTACCTTTAACGCTCAAAATAGCCACTTTGAAGCCATGTCCTAAGCAAACGAGCCGTCGTTATTTTCTCCAAAACGCATATAATGTCTCACAAAGACCTACGTTAGAATTTAAGAGTAAAAATAAAAATAAAAACAAAATTTTAATTTTTGACCCCACAGCCTTAAGAGCTGACGAACCCTCCTAAAAATCGAATTGGTTCAATCTTATGTTGGGATCGTAGATCCAAAAGTCCTAAACTGCCAATTCGACTTTCCTATTACACTTCGGGGTAATGCGATATGAAATAAAGTTCCAGTGTTCGTTGGTTTAGCTGAATGGAAAATAAAATAAATTAGTTGAACTTCACTGTCACCGTTTCAGCTTGGAATAAAATTGAAATATGTTGTAAATTGTAACTTCACATTCCCCTCAAAAATCTAACTTACCACACATTTAAACTAACATATTTTAAGGAAAAAGTTAATCAATTACGAGAATATTATCTAACAATGATAAATCGTGATTTAATTTAAATTGCAATAAAAATAGAATTAATTAGCAAATATTATTTACATTGAGCATTCGACATTGGTGTGGAATACTATTCAAGTAATGTCCAATATCTTTCATGTAGTGTAACCTATATGTTATGAGTCCCCCATGACAGTTTTAATGTAGGCTCGTAGGTTTGTTATTTCTTTATATCATGTTATCGTGTTGGCAACGTGTTCAATTGCATTGGACACGTCTGCAGTAGACGCAGTGTCATTATTATTATTATTATTACTATTATCATATACGTATACTTTTTATTATTAATTATTCAATTTATTTTAGGTCACTATTGACGAGATTCTGAAGCTAGCTCTAATCATATGATGTCTAAGAAAGTTTATTAATGTTGTTCAGACCACTGAACCAGGAGTCAGGTTCATGTTCTGGTCACACGTGCAGGAGGCAGCACTTCATGGACACTATTGTCTCAAGCAGGTATGCTCGCTCACCCCGGGGAGGGTGATGAGGAAGCAGCCAGGGGGCTTGCTATGAGTGGCCTGGACAAACAGGCGTATGACAATAAGGCTTCTGAGAAGGACTCCCTGGTCTGAGGTGTGGCTTGACGGACGGGCTGTGAGACTGAGACTGAGTGCACTGCTGCAAGGTGATTGTCTCTCTGGGCATTGAAATGAATGGTTGGGCAGTGTGTCTCTCTTGAGCTGAGTGCTTCGTGTTTCGACGGAGTGTGATTGGGTTCTTGCTGTTATGCCACAATCACAGTAGGGCTGATGCCTATGCAAATAATTGTGCAACGTCGAAGAGGACCGTGAAATGTGAAGGCATGGCTGACCAGCTTCAAAGTGGTGTAGAGGTGAAATGGACAAATGGGGCAGACGACGGCATTATCGGTAATGTGAAAACAAACTAAGAAATCTTTACAGGCCTAAATATTATTATTATTATATTATTATATTATATATTTTAATTGCATTTCTTGTGTGTCACTCTTTGTTATTATATTTATCCATTTCTTGCATGCAGCTTCAGAATATAAAGTAAATTTAAATTGGATAGTTTCTTTTTAGTTAGATGCATGTAAACCTTCCTTCGTCTTTATTAATTTATGGGAGGTTTTGGTAAGGCCTATGCACGAGCCAGTCCTTTCAGAATATCTGCACACGCCCGGAGATAAGAAGAGTTTCAAAAAGGTGGATTTGTTCAATTACAGTACTAATTATGCCATTTGCTTAAATTTTAACGAAAGGCCATTTATGAGGCAGAATATTATTTTTTATTTATTTTTTGTA
The DNA here is from genome assembly GCA_946902985.2 of Meconema thalassinum. Lineage (NCBI taxonomy): Eukaryota > Metazoa > Arthropoda > Insecta > Orthoptera > Tettigoniidae > Meconema > Meconema thalassinum. The sequence goes on from OX336395.1 coordinate 124,778,460, forward strand.
TCTTCAAAGTTACAAATGGCTTCTCTGGGTGAAGCCATCTTGTGGCAAGAATTGAAAGATTACAAATGGCGCCCAACTATGGAGTGTGAATAAGGCTGGCTGGTGCATAGTATGGCAGTTTGCACAGGTAATTTGTGAAATCTGATCGGGTATTTCAGGAAGGGTATATATGTTCAGTGATTTTGGAGGGTATGCTAAGTAATAAGAGTGAGTCTGATTTATTAAAGTTGAGATCTAGAAGTGTTGACCGAAGCACTCTTGGTCATTCTAGAAGAGGCAGGAGTCAGTCAAACAGACAGACCAATAAGCGGTCAGATTCCACAAATTCGAGAGTAGTTCTTAGTAAAATGGCAGATAAGGATGTGATTTCTGGTACGTTGGAGGGACGTGAGGGGGCCGAGAAAGATGATGTTGCAGCTAGCAAGGAGTTAGGAATGGGAGAGAATAGTGAGGAGGAAAATGTAGGGCTGGGGGAAAACTCACAGATGATCAATTTAATGGAGCAGATGATGTCTAAATTCAGTAGTAAGCTAAGTTATTTAAGTACTAAAATGGATACTCAGAGTAGTGATTTAAGTACTCAAATTAATAATCAAAGCAGTGAATTTGGTACTAAGATAGACATTCAAAGTACGGATTTAGAGAGCAAAATTAATAAGATTGTAGAAAGTATGAGTAAAGGCTATAAGGAAATTCGTCAGGAAATTGCTAGTAGAATTGAGGTGGTAGAGAAAAGATTCGAGCAAGTTGAGGAGAAGATGAGCTTAGAGAGGCAAGAGATTATGGATACTGTTGATAAGCAGATAGGCGAGGTGAGTAATGAGGTAGCCATTGTCAAGAAAGAAGTTAGTGAGAGGTTGATAGTTGTAGAGGAAGAAATGAAGGATATAACTGAGATTAGAAATAAGCAGGTGTTTTTCGAACAGGAGCTAGCGGTGTCTTCAGCCAGAGTAACGATGGTAGATAAGAGTGTAAAAAGGAGATTAGTGAACTGAAATCCTTTAATGAGAGCGAAAATTTGAAATTAAGAAGAGAACTGAATCAGGCCAAGTCAAATAGGGAACATTGTAATCACTCTGTAGGACATAATAACTTCTATAGGGAATCTGACTTACCTAAATTTTAGTGGAAGGCAGTTTAACCCTATGGAATTTGTTAAAGTTGTTCAGAAGAGGTTTTCGAAAGGGTTAGAAGATGGGACTTTAGACTGGGATATTGTTGAGGAAGTCATATCATTAGCTTTTGTGGGGGAGGCTAAATCTTGGTATCAAGTTTTTAGGGGAGGTTTTCAGGGGTTAGAAGATTTTAGGCAGAAGTTTGAGGGAATGTTCTGGAACGAACAGACTAAAGGAAGAGAAAGAGACAAGATTTCTTTTGGGAGGTATCAGTCGAATCAGGGGGTGAGCATGACGGAATATTTCCTCACACATGTCCTTATCAGTCAGAATTTAGACACTAGTTCTTCTGAAGGTGATATTGTTAGGCGTATGGCCCTTCATGTTTCTGATGAGGTGAAGATGGCCGTAGTCATGCAGGATGTAAACACGATTAAGGATATGGAACGTGTGTTAGAAAGGTTTGATACTTTGGGTAGAATGGGAGGCAAAAGGCAAGAACAGGGAAGGGAAGGAAATTACGATCAAGGGTATCAGGAGGAAGGAATAGGCATTATGAGCGTAGGAATATTGATAGGCCAGGTAACTTTGTGAGGAATGATAGAGGAAATTTTGTAAATAGGGATAGGGGTGACCAAGGGAATTTTCGGAATAGGGGGCGCGGAGAACAGAGGCAGGCAGAAAATCGGGGACCTGGGGAACAAAGGCAGTTAGAGAATAGGGGGCGTGAAGAAGAGAGACAGCCAGCTCAGCCAAGTAATTTAAACGGGAACAGGGCTCTTTAAGACGGTCAGATAGAGGGTCCCATCCCAGTATTCCGGTTCATGTGTTGAAGAAGATAGAATACGACCTTGATGTTAGAAAGGAATTGTTAGATGACCTGGTTGAGGTTATACAGGAGAGATGTGAGCCTACGTTGATCAGTCCTGTGATTAAGGTGAAGATATGGGGTCAAGTTGTTGATGCCTTATTGGACTCAGGGAGCATGTGTTCTTGCATTAAGGCAGGCTTTTATGATGAGGTTAAGAGTAAAGGAGAAGCCATAGAGGAGATTCCTATGTCCAATATATTTATATTGTCTGCTGTTGGGACTAAGTCACAGAGAGTGCGTAGACAGGTTGTCGCACCTATGTACATTGATGAGAAATGTGGTCGTCAGAGTTTTCTAGTGGCCACGAATTTAGTGTATCCTGTCATATTGGGTGCGGATTGGCTAAGCAGTCAGATGTGTAAGCTTGATTACGTCGAATCTAAGGTGAGATTCAAGTGGGGTGAGAATTTTGATACGATTAGTCTGAGTTATCAGGTGGACTCGGGAACTTTTGTGAGTATATCAGTGTGTGTCCAGGTTTTAAATGAAGAGGAAGAAGTCAGTGAGGTTAGTAGCGACATTGTATCAGAGGATATTCAAAGTTGTAGTATGGTAGTGGAAGAGGAGCGTGAAGGCGAATTTTCAAGTGTTGTGGAAGATACAATGTTGGAGGCAGAGCAGAAGGCTCAGTTGTTAGAGGTCTTGAGAGAGCACAGTGAGGTGTTCTCTGACAAACCTGGTAGGACACATGTTTACGAGCATAGTTTCGAGATCACCGATAGGTCTAGTTTTAATGGTGTTAGATACCCGATACCACACGCCCATTTCAAAGCAGTAGATGATGTCATTTCGCAGATGCTAGACGATGAGGTGATCGAATTCAGTAGGAGCCAGTATGTCAATCCGTTGGTAGTAGTGATTAAGAAGGATGGGTCAGTTAGGCTATGTTTGGATGCAAGACAAGCTAATAAACGCATTGCACCGGATCATCAGCGACCGGAAACTACTGAGGATTTAGTTCAGAGATTTGGGGGTAAAGAATGGCTGTCCACATTAGATTTAAGTGCTAGTTTTTGGCAGGTACCCTTACGGAAGGAGGATAGGCAATTCACGGCTTTTTGTTACAAAAACCAGCTGTTACAATTTACAGGGATTCCTTTAGGTATGAAAACATCGTCAGCTGGGCTCATTCGCGCACTTAACATCGCTCTGGGACACGACACAGGGGATTTCACAGCCAGTTACATCGATGACTTAGTCATCGCACCACGTACATTTGGGGAACACATGGAACACCTTAGAATCGTTTTGGGGAAGTTGCATCGGGCCGGGTTCACAGTGAAACTTAAGAAGGCGACCTTTTGTGCACAACAGTTCACGTTTTTAGGCCACACTATTACACCACAGGGGGTTACGCCAGAAGGGTCGAAATTAGACAACATAATCAACATTCGGATACCACGTAACGTCAAACAAATTCGCTCTTTTCTGGGGGTATGTAATTTTTTCAGGAGGTATGTACTGCGGTATTCGCAGCTGTGCGGGCCATTTAGCGGGTTACTTAAACAGAATTCTAAGTGGGTTTGGGAAAAGGAACACGATGAGGCATTCATCAAACTTAAAGAGGGTTTTAGGGATGCTGTCACACTTAGGTACCCCGGGCAGGAGAGTCAGTATATAGTGATGACAGATGCTAGCGACTTAGGTTGAGCAGGGGTGCTTTGTCAAAAGGATGGGGATGGTAATCTAGGGATCGTGTCACTCGCTAGTAGAGGTCTAAATTCCGCGGAGAAAAGATACACTACTAGTGGGAAGGAATTGCTAGCCATTGTGTATTCGCTGGGCAAGTTCCGGACCTATGTGCTTGGCCGCAAATTCCTAATCTATACAGACCATAACGCACTTACGTTTCTTAGGACATGTAGGATAACCTCGAACCGGCTTTCTAGGTGGATATTGGCGATCCAAGAGTACAATTTTGATATATTTCATGTAAAAGGGTCATAAAACGCATTCGCGGATTTTGTGAGTCGCCACCCGGAAATTGCTGGGGAGGGAGTTGAAGCTAGGAGAGAGGAAGGAATTTTGGTCTGTGTAACTATGATTTCAGATAGGGACGGGGAGAGGTTAAAGTTGGGTAAAATGAGAGAGGAACAATGCAAGGACCAGGAGATTCAGGACATTTATCGGGAACTCGAGGAAATGGAACATATGAGCATTGCTAAGAGGGGCAATAAGGAATTCAGGCTATTTAACGACTTGCTAACTAGGAAATGCTTTGGCGAGAGATGGTGCGTGTGGGTTCCTAAGTCTTTGAGGTATGATATTATCTGGTTTTATCATAAGGAGTTGAGCCACTATGGTGCAGAGAAGGTGTTGGGTGCTATTCAGGAGAACTTCTTCTGGAAAAACATGGGCAGGGAAGTCAGAAAAACCCTAGCAGCATGTGAGTTGTGTCAGAAGTGTAAGCACCCCACAAGGTATTTAGAAGGGCCAAGGCAGGCTGTTCTTACTCAGAAACCAGGTGAGTTGGTGTGTGCTGACCTCTATGGGCCGTTGGTGAAGTCTCAGTATGGCTACCAATATGTGTTTGTCGTTGTAGATGCCTTTTCTAAGTATGTTAAGCTCTATCCTCTAAGACAGGCCACGGGGAGGGGTTGTGTAAATTGCATACTGGGGAAATATGTTCCGGAGTTTGGTAAGCCACTCCGAATACTCTCAGACCACGGTTCTCAGTTCACCTCGAAGATATGGAGGATCAAGTTGAGTGAACTGGGAATACAGTGCACGTATTCCTCTATTAGGTATCCCCAAGGAAACCTGTCTGAGAGAGTAATTAGAGAACAAGGGCGCATGTTTAGGACTTTTATGTGAGTGAGCGACATAATGCCTGGTTTTCGATGCTTGAGGACGTTGAGCGTTGGCTCAATGTAACTAAACACGAGAGCACGGGTCGCACTCCCATAGAAGTCCAGCTGGGCAGGAAGCCTGTCAGCGAACTTGCCATGATTTTGGGTTTGAGGACATGGGAGGCCGTACCCAGAGATTTAAGTATCAGGTTAGCTGGGGAACATTTATGTAAGGCTAGTATGAAACGGCAGAAGCCGCAAGGGAAACGGGCAGGAGATAGGTTAAATGTAGGTGACCTTGTGCTTTTGAGGGTGCCTCATGTCTCGTCCGTAGACCAGAAACTGGTAAGTAAATTTTTTCATTTATATGAAGGACCGTATGAAATTGCACGGAAATTAGGGGCCTGTGCGTACGAGCTCCTTACAAAGGACGGAAGGGTACTAGGGATTTACAATATTTCCAATCTGAGGATGTACATATCCTAGTAGCCCTGTTGGTTGTGTATATATTTGTGGAAGGAAGGAGTTAGGATTTTGGAAGGGAAGTCATGCCTAAAAGGATTGCTTTTTATTCTATGGTATAGGACCAAATGAATGAAAAGCAAGGGGGGCGTTCTGTAACCTATATGTTATGAGTCCCCCATGACAGTTTTAATGTAGGCTCGTAGGTTTGTTATTTCTTTATATCATGTTATCGTGTTGGCAACGTGTTCAATTGCATTGGACACGCCTGCAGTAGACGCAGTGTCATTATTATTATTATTACTATTATCATATACGTATACTTTTTATTATTAATTATTCAATGTATTATAGGTCTCTATTGACGAGATTCTGAAGCTAGCTCTAATCATATGTTGTCTAAGAAAGTTTATTAATGTTGTTCAGACCACTGAACCAGGAGTCAGGTTCATGTTCTGGTCACACGTGCAGGAGGCAGCACTTCATGGACACTATTGTCTCAAGCAGGTATGCTCGCTCACCCCGGGGAGGGTGATGAGGAAGCGGCCAGGGGGCTTGCTATGAGTGGCCTGGACAAACAGGCGTATGACAATAAGGCTTCTGAGAAGGACTCCCTGGTCTGAGGTGTGGCTTGATGGACGGGCTGTGAGACTGAGACTGAGTGCACTGCTGCAAGTTGTTTGTCTCTCTGGGCATTGAAATGAATGGTTGGGCAGTGTGTCTCTTTTGAGCTGAGTGCTTCGTGTTTCGACGGAGTGTGATTGGGTTCTTGCTGTTATGCCACAATCACAGTAGGGCTGATGCATATGCAAATTATTGTGCAACGTCGAAGAGGACCGTGAAATGTGAAGGCATGGCTGACCAGCTTCAAAGTGGTGTAGAGGTGAAATGGACATATGGGGCAGACGACTGCATTACGGGTAATGTGAAAACCAAATAAGAAATCTTTACAGGCCTAAATATTATTATTATTATATTATTATATTATATATTTTAATTGCATTTCTTGTGTGTCACTCTTTGTTATTATATTTATCCATTTCTTGCATGCAGCTTCAGAATATAAAGTAAATTTAAATTGGATAGTTTATTTTTAGTTAGATGCATGTAAACCATCCTACGTCTTTATTAATTTATGGGAGGTTTTGGTAAGGCCTATGTACGAGCCAGTCCTTTCAGAATATCTGCACACGCCCGGAGATAAGAAGAGTTTCAAAAAGGTGGATTTGTTCAATTACAGTACTAATTATATCATTTGCTTAAATTTTAAAGAAAGGCCATTTATGAGGCAGAATATTATTTTTTATTTATTTTTTGTATCTTCAAAGTTACAAATGGCTTCTCTGGGTGAAGCCATCTTGTGGCAAGAATTGAAAGAATACAGTAGTAACTAATGTTCATTGATAATTTTTCCAATCTCCAATTATATTACATCAACCTTTTAATTGTTGTTAAATTCCACAATTCATTTCCAATAAATTATAATACATAAATTATTATAATATCTTTCATATATTATTATTATGAGGGTGATGCATTGATTAATTAATATGGCAAAATTCATTCATTAATAGGTAATAGATTACTTCATTTTAATGTTTTCCTTTCGAAGAGAAGATCGAATAAAGAAGATTCTTATTTATTGTTAATATCTTTATAAGCTCTTATATCAATATGCATTATTTTAGAGCCTTATATATATATTATTATTATTATTATTATTATTATTCATCGCATTCATTTAACATGCTTATCGCAATAATAATCTCAGGATTGTGTTCACAGACACCTCCTAGAATTCTTCTAATCACAAAAATCAATCGTGAAATACATATTTTCACTGCCTACAAATGTGAAGTATTTCTATCATAATTATTGAATGGGCCACCTGACTCGCATTCAAATGTTGCAACTATAGGACCACTTACGTAAGAAGTGTCCACAACATAAATCAAATAACATGCATTCATGTATAAATAGGCTGCTGCGTAAAATATCATAAGAGAACTAGCTTGTTATAACATAAAAATTAATCGAATCATTAATTCAGAATCTTCCAATGCTCAGTTAATCAATAAATTATTATCTGCAATAATTCTTCAAATTGCTGTCATAAATTGCCACACAAATGTGATTATTATCGTTGATAATCAACCATTAATTAATAAATATGAATGTCACCTCTACTTAAATATGTTAGATATTATTATTATAATTCATCATAATGAATCCAATTATTAACTTTATCAACCATCGCTGTAAAAGATCAGGAAATGTCGCTGACAATCGCATTCAAAACATCGTGGGAAAATATTCTTAAATAAAAAGAATTATTATTATAAAAATTATATTAAATTAAATTTAATTTATCAAATAATTAAATAATTATTAGGTTATTATCTCTATAGAAAAATTTGTGAAATACTAATAGCAATGAATAACTCTTAAGGTAGCTCTCTTATGTTTGAAAAATCACGAGTAAATATAACAGTCATCAGGAAATAATATCAATCATGTTTCATGGTGTTGGTTGTCATGGCGTATTATGGATGTAATGTTTCACTGCCCTTGCACATGGAGTGAAGTCCACCGAAGACGAAATATGTCTTGAACTTGATAGACTTCCGTTTAATGAAATTGGAAAACCCCAACATCATCGTGCGGACTATAAGTTGGTGTGTCTGCTGATCTCGGTGTTCATCATAGCCTATAAGTTTCCCCTCAAATTGTCTAAGCTGATATCATCTTGATTGTGTAAAAGCTATTATAAGATCCCACGAAGAAAAGGTTATTGTGTATAAAGAGCATTCTGGATAATTCAGGTTCCTCAAATACAATTTGACTGTTTGCCACTGCTTTCTGAATAATGCACATCTTTAATAGTCTTGACATTCAGTTTATATTAATAGTGTTCTGCTCCTCAATGTTTATTTGAATGTGAATATTGCAGTAATAACTTCTTAATGTGTCAAACCTAGGACTTCACCTAGTATGAGTGCGTTTGCGTTCTTAGTGTTCATTACGGTTTCATCATGAAGCTGTACAGTAATTATTCCTTGTGTTGTGTGATAATGTAAGGAATTGTTCTACTCACATAAATCTCCGATACACTCACACGAATATCACTGAATTTATTGCTAGTTTCAAACACTAGACCGTTTGAGCGTTTATTTCAATCGAACACATGTTCACTTAAGCAATCTGATGCCGTGCGAATTTGAAAAACTATCACCTCGGTTGAAAATAGGCTATGTGTTTTTCAGCGTGAACTCTCTCCGAATAACAGCCAGCGATGCGCTGCAAAGTACAGGTGACGAGCTCTCCCCTCCTATTATCTCGTGGTGTAGTCAGGGGTGAATCGGACCTCCCTCTCCTGAGACGTATTACGATGTAACTCAACATGCAGTATTACACAGGTGATATTTAAATAATATTCAGCCGTTAGTCGATTGGTATCTTCTATTATACATATTCTGCCAATGCATGAAGGTTAAGCTGAAATCAATGATGCGTTGTATAAAGAGTATATTTCATATGTTAGAAAGACCAGCGTCTCCTTGCGGTGTCCAGCCAGGGTGCTGCTAGGCTATAAGGCTCGCTCTCAAGTTCATTATGCACTTGTCCAGTCACGAGCCTATGATCCCGCTGTTCTGACGTATTAATTAGCGTAACTCAAAATGCGGTTTCGGTCACATACTGCCCTCTCCTGTTTTTTTTAAGAGAATTGAAGAGAACTTATAAAAACCTTGTCTACTTAATAATGTTACGAAATTTAGCATCAAAGCAATCTCATTCTACTTTCTTGAAATAACGTATGAGATTTGCTGAGTTGTAATTTCCAATGATACGGTTGGATTCAATCTCTGCTACTCGGTAGCTGTTGTTCCCAAAGACTGTAACTATCTTGTATGGACCAGAAAAGGGTTTAGCAAATTTGCTGTAAAACCTCATGGGTAGGTTTGAAGATACTGGTCTTCTGATAAGAACAAGATCGTTCTCACGCAATGGTTCACTAAATCGGCTACCAGCATGTCTCTTCTGTCTCTTAACCGCTTGTTTCTCCAGACTGGCTTTCGCCAATTCTACTCTCGTGGGTAAAGATGGAGAAATTTCTGGTGGAGTTTTGGTGATACCATCCCAGACTCTCTGTGGCTTTCGTCCAAAACGCAAAGTGTATGGAATTTGAGATGTACTTTCGTGGACGGTTGAGTTGAGACTCTCTTCGATTATGGGTATAACTTTCATCCATTTTTCGTGTTCATCAGAGCAATATAAACGACAAAATTTTCCAATCTCCGACATAATTCGTTCTTTTGGGTTCCCTTCAGGGTATCTAATGGTGTAGCCTCTTGAAATTCTAAACTAGTGAACTGGCTACCATGATCAGTCAGTAGGAACTCGGGTTTCCCTGCTTCACGAAAAACACAGTTCTCCAATCGTCTGATAACGTATCGTGATGTTGCTTTCTGGATTGGGTGAAGCATGACCAGCTTTGAGAACACGTCCATCGTTACCAGAATGAATTGGTTACCTCTAAATGACTTAGGAATTGGACCATATAGATCAGTGGCATATAATTCCCGTGGTTTCGATGGAATTATCGCTTTCGGCTGTTCTTTGGCGAGTTTTGAGGCATATTTACTACGCTGGCAGCTATCACATGTTCTGATGACCTTTCTTATAGACTCTCGCATCGTTTTCCAAGAAAAAGCTTCTTTCGCTGCGTGCAAAGTCTTATCTACTCCTGCATGTCCAATTGATCTGTGTATGAGCCAAATAACTTTATTTACTAGATTAGGAGGTATCACCGTTCTGAGGCGCGAATGATCCCTGTCCGTGTATTTCATCAACAAGTCACCAGGTGAGTTAGCCGTGGTCGTTACGGCATGACTAATGGCAGTCGCTCACATCCGGGAGGCGGGGAGGTTCGAATCCCCCCGCCGGCAACCTTGAAGATGGTCTTCTGTGGTGTCCCAACTTCCTTCCAGGCAAATGCCGGGGTTGGTCCCTAATTATAGGCCACAGCCGCTACCTTCCAACTCCTCGCTCTTCCCTTCCAACTTCCCTCCCCAACGGTACTTGTAGCTCACCCATTGGGTGTCCGTCTCGAAGCAGCTACAAAACTGGCGAGCCGAACATGTCCTCGGACACTCCCGGCACATAAAGCCATACGCTAAAAAAAGCACCAAGTCTCCCACGATGTGATAATCTATCGCTTCTTTAAATGTTCGGTCATAATTCGGATCATCCTGGTCCATCTTATTCTTAGGGAATCGGTAGATATTCCTCAGCGGTGCATATCTCTTCTGTGATATGGCTAAGTTCCTCAGTTTTTCAAGGGTCTCCCTATCATCTGGAACACTTTCAATAAGATGGATCTCTGTATCATAAGGATTTTGGCTAAGAACATCCGCCAATAGATTCTGCTTGCCCGGACGATGAATAATTTTCACGTCAAATTGCTGTAAGAATAACGTCCATCTTGTAATTCGATCATTTGCAAGATCTGATTTCATCATAAACTGTAAAGCTTGATGATCCGTAATCAGAGTTACTCTATATCCTATCAGGATCCTTTTCCATGTTTGAAGCGCATAAATCGCTGCTAAAGCCTCCAGCTCAGTAACGTTGTAATTAACCTCATGGCTTTTCAACTTGCGACTCGCAAAAGCTAAATAGCGATGCTTTCTATTTTCATCCATCTGGTACAGTACAGCACTGATGCCGATTTTTGATGCATCAGATTCAATGTAGAAGTTCCTTGAAAAGTCGGGATATTCCAGTTTGATATTTTCGACAAGCATCAGCTTAGCCCTTGGAAATGCTTCGTTGCACTCCTCGCTCCATTTTCACTTATTGTTGATCTTTAACAAATTCTGAAGTGGTGGCATCGTTTCGGTATAATTCGGACAATGTGCGGAAAAGAACTGGCACATTCCCAAGAATTGTCTGACCTGTCATATCTTCTTTGTCTGCGGAAACTCTGATATTGCCTGTATTTTAGTAGGATTCGGTCTATATCCTGATCCGTCAATAATGTGACCCAGAAATTTGATTTCTTCATGGAAAACCCTACATTTATCATAATTGACCTTGAAATTAACTTCTTCTAGATTTGCGAATAGCAAATTGAGATGTTCTAAATGTTCTTCCTGATTCGTTGAAGCTATTATTGTAACATCAATACAGCATTAAACAAATGCTTTGACTTCTGGTGTTAGATTCGAATCTAATGCTCGAATCATGGCCAGTCTGCTATTCTTCAGTCCAAATGGCATACTTTTAAAAGCATAGGTAACGTTGTTAAACAAGAATCCAGTGTATTGTCGAGAGTTCTCTGATAATGCTAAATGATAAAAAGAAGTTGTGAGATCGATTGTCGAAAAATACCGGTTTCCTTCGAATCTTCTCAATAATTCGCGAATTTTCGGGTGACGATCGAGTTTCAATAACAATCGTTCGTTAAGCCCTCTTTCGTCCAGACATTGGCGTAATTTACCATTCGCCTTCTTGACTACTGCGAGTGGATTGAGAAATGGTGTTGGCATGCGACAAATAATATCATCCTGTTCCATCTGATTAATCATCTCTGCAACATCAGTCTGCCATTTTTCTGGAATAGGGTACAGTTTCTTCTTGTATGGAGACATATTGGTTAACTGAATCTCGTATTCGAAGTTTTTGATCAATCCAGGTTTATCATTAAAATACCAGAGTATCTCTTTATCAAATCACCCAATTTCTTCTCCCATTCTGGATCGAGTTTCACTCCATGTTCTAAACGTTGTTCTTCCGCTTCAATCGTATTGATTATTTCATCCCGGATGTTCATATTACCATATTCCAATTCATTGATTCCATGAGCATCTTCACTAACTCCCTCGGTGGAAATAAAGTAGATCGTCCTGTTCTTCAAATCAATAATCATTCCGTTATCGGTAATAAAATCTATTCCGATTATAATATCAAAGTTAGAATTGGATATATCCAGGAAAATGTGTTGCATTAGCCTTCCTGCAAGAAGTAGATTTAACATAACTTGTTGTCTACATTAGATCATTCTGTCCGGAATCACTCCCCTAATTTTAACTGTTGAAGCTGGAAGAATGGCAATCTTTCCCTTGGTTTGGAGCAAGTCCAAACGCGACTGTGAGATAATAGAAACCATTGCTCCCGTGTCCACCAATGTTCTTATTTTGCATCCCACTATCTCCATAGCAATTACTGGAAGTTCATATCTCATCCCTCGGCGTACTTCTTCGTTCTCAAATATTAAAACATCATCCTTAATTTCGTAAAGTTCCTGGATTTCTACAATATAATCGGGGATAGGAATATTATCAATTAGTTTCGTTGTTGTTGTTTATGTTGTTGCCAAATCGGCGTTTCTTTCTACCTGCGACCCGCTAGTGCTAGGTTGCTCTAGTGTCTCCTCCTGTGGAGCTGACGGTTGAGTATTCCTAAGTTGCTGAATGTATTCTTGGCTTTCTTTATGCCTATCATCCAGGTTACTATTCTGTTGCCCTTGATTTTGGTATTGTCTGCCGTTATTGTTCATGTGATAATTGTTATACCTCCTATTCTGATACCAGTTGTCCCTGCCATTATCGCGATATTTCAAATCTCTTCTGTTATACGGCGTTTGTCTCTGATTATTGTATCTATTATTCGGCATTGCTCTAGGATTGTATTCCTGGTAATTTCATCGATAATTCCCATTACTATTTCGTCGATCATAATCCCTCGGTGTTTTCTCTTCTCTATTAGAGGACCTATCCGTCTGAGATGTTCTGTCCATGACTACGGCGTTAATTTCACGGTTTTCTCTTCTATCCGATCTACTGTTCTGAAGACTACTTGTGTGATCTATACGCCTGAGAATCTCCTCACAATCTTGTAGTGTCTCTACTCCGGATGTTATCAACATGCGCTGGATCTCTATAGGAAATTTCCTCGTGATTGATCTCAATAATTCCCCTCGTGGTAATGGTGGAGTCAAAAATTGTAATTTGGCGAGTTGTGTAGTGAAATACCCTGCATACTTCGTTGGGTGAGATGTGGCGTATTTCCTAGAATACATGTCTGCCCTGACATCGAATTGTTGCTCCGGACTCCAGAATCGGTGTATAAATGCGTGACTAAAGTCGTCCATGTTCATAAACGAGTCTCGGAATGCTCTAAACCAGCTCAGTGGAATTTCTTCTAACGATCTTTCGACTATTCTTAGCTCTCTTTCCTTAGAAACTCTATTTTCATCCATGTTTTCACGAAGATCCCTTAGAAATTCCATGGGAGTAAGTTTATTTCCCCATTGAATTTTCTAGGTCTATCATCAATGTTACGGATAATCGTAACATGTCCGGGTGTGGTTGAATTTACTTTAGTATTCTTTTCTAAGCCCCCAGATATATTATGGTTATTGGATGGCGTTCATGTTTCCATTCTTTCTCGACTCTTATCCGCATTAACTTTCATGTCGCTCAGTTCTGATTCGAGTTTCGAAATACGCATAGTCGTCATACTGTGTTCTTGCTTCAACGTTTCCTCCTTCTCTAAAGATGTAACCACTACGCTGCCTTTCACGTGTGTTTCCAACTCCTTACGCATGTCCTCAAAGTTATTGTCGCATTTACCAGTAATTTGATCAGTTTGTTTCTTGACCCCATCTAACTCTCCAGTATTAGTGTTTATCGCTAAACGTAATTCCGCAACTGTTTCTGCGCTCGATTCTTTATTTCTTGTTAGATGCGCCACCAAGTCTTTACTTAATCCATCCAAGTTATCATTCAATTTCTTTTCTAATGCTCCCAGATTGTCTATGAATTGCGTTTTGACAACATTAATTTGTCCTGACACATGACCGTGTAATTCGTTTCTCAGAGTTTTGAAATTATGCGTCCATCTGGTATCACAAGAGTCTAATTTCTAATCAAGAGCTGCATTGCTTTTCTCAAAATCTACCTTTACTTCCGAAATCTGCGATTGCAAGCAGGTTTCGAGACTTTTAACATTGGTAGTTAACGCATTAGTTTCAAGTGATATACCCTGAATCTCCGATTTAAGATTAATAATCGATAAATTAATTTCTCATATATCAGTATGTATGTCTACCTCTTATTATTCCCGTTTTCCAACGGGGTCGGGGATGAGATGCGATGGAAGTCTTTGTGGCGATGGTTTTTACGGCCGGATGCCCTTCCTGACGCCAACCTCATGAGAGGAGTTAATGAGAGATGAAATGAATGATGGTGAATGAAACTGGGCAAGGATATGGAAGGAAGCGGCCGTGGCCTGTCAGAAGGTACCGTCCCAGCATTTGCCTGGTGTTGAAAATGGGAAACCACGGAAAACCATTTCAAGGACGGCCGACGGTGGGGCTCGAACCCACGCGTCTACCGAGTCAGCAGAGAGCTTGGCCCCATGACCTAATGCTGCGCGTTAGCCAGCGTAGCCACGACTGTCGGTAATTTCTCATATATCAGTATTAACCTTTGATACATCGGCTGACAAATTCGATACTTTATTTTTCAGTTCTTTCGTTTCACCCTTTACTTCATCTAAACTATCCTGTATTTCCTCCTTAAATTCCTCAGCTTTCTCAGTTAAGGTTTTCAAATTATTAGTTACAGTTTGCACATCATTGGTTAAAGTTTGCAACTTATCATTTGAAGTTTGCACATCATTGGTTAAAGTTTGCAACTTATCAGTTAATTCATCCTTATTAGCTGTTAAATTATTATTATTAAGTTGCTCCTTATCATCAGACATTTGTTGTCGCAACTTATTAAATTCAGATTGGACTTGAGTTAAGAAACCTCTTAACTCCTCTGGCAATTCGTAAGGCATATCAAAAATACTTAAGAATAGGGAAAACTTACAAACTAGATGACCAACCAAGACCTTGAGACTAGAAATACTTTTCCTGATTTTCAAACATATTTAACGTCTAATAAATAGAGCACATTCATCCACTAAACTCACTCTGGTGAATGAAAAAAAGCAAAAAGAAAATTAATAATAAACAACATCGTGCATCTATAATTATTTTTCATCATAGTGAGCTTATAGAAATCTCAATTATCCTGACAATTACTTTACAATTAAATGCAAAAGTAAGTGAAATATCATCATTCTAAACTGAATTAAAATCCTGCTGAATAACACTGTCAGATATCAGAACACGTCTGACTACCTAACTGTCCCATTTTATTGCCTAAATAACAATCGGTTCGATCACTCTCAATTCGAAACCACTATGTTATGCACAAAGAAAATATCCAAACATCAAGACGATTCTCTCTGTTCGTAGCTTTAATGTCAGATATCAGAAGAAAATAGACTCCCAAAGGTACGAATATCTATGTTCGAGGCCTTACAGTTTGGGCGCCAAGTCGACCTCATGTACCCGTTTCCCAGACCTCACGTCGGTCAGGAAATCAAACGTGACGTCCAAGAAATGGTACATGGTCGTAACAAAACAAACTAGGAGTCCCTGAAATATATATCCTGAAAAACGACCAAAAACATTAACTGCAAACACGGGCAGGCAAGAGATCTAATGTCTCGGGTCGTTTAACGGGATAGATGAGAAAGGTTGCCTCAGATATATATCTCTCTAAACAAAATAGGATAGTATCACTAAGTCAGGAAATGGAACAAGCTGCAGGAATAATTTAAGATAACTAAGATAAAATGGTCTCCCTTTATTTAAGAGCAGACGAACACAAATAAATATACCCTCCTAAAAATCGAATTGGTTCAATCTTATGTTGGGATCGTAGATCCAAAAGTCCTAAACTGCCAATTCGACTTTCCTATTGCACTTGGGGGTAATGCGATATGAAATAAAGTTCCAGTGTTCGTTGGTTTAGCTGAATGGAAAATAAAATAAAATCGTTGCACTTCACTGCCACTGTTTCAGCTTGGAATAAAATTGAAATAAGTTGTAAATTGTAACTTCACATTCCCCTCAAAAATCTAACTGATCACACATTTAAACTAACATATTTTAAGGAAAAAGATAATCAATTATGAGAATATTATCTGACAATGATAAATCGTGATTTAATTTAAATTGCAATAAAAATAGAATTAATTAGCAAATATTATTTACATTGTGCATTCGACATTGGTGTGGAATACTGTTCAAGTAATGTCCAATATCTTTCATGTAGTAACTAATGTTCATTAATAATTATTCCATTCTCCAATTATATTACATCAACCTGCTAATTGTTGTTAAATTCCACAATTCAGTTCCAATAAATTATAATCCATAAATTATTATAATATCTTCCATATATTATTATTATGAGGGTGATGCATTGATTAATTAATATGGCAAAAATCATTCATTAATAGTTTATAGATTACTTCATTTAAATGTTTTCCTTTGGAAGAAAAGATCGAATAAAGAAGATTCTTATTTATTGTTAATATCTCTATAAGCTCTTTTATCAATATGCATTATTTTAGTGCCTTTTATATATATTATTATTATTCATCGCATTCATTAAACATGCTTATCGCAATAATAATCTCAGGATTGTGTTCACAGACACCTCCTATAATTCTTCTAATCACAAAAATCAATCGTGAAATACATATTTTCACTGCCTACAAATGTGAAGTATTTCTATCATAATTATTGAATGGGCCACCTGACTCGCATTCAAATGTTGCAACTATAGGACCACTTACGTAAGAAGTGTCCACAACATAAATCAAATAACATGCATTCATGTATAAATAGGCTGCTGCGTAAAATATCATAAGAGAACTAGCTTGTTATAACATAAAAATTAATCGAATCATTAATTCCGAATCTTCCAATGCTCAGTTAATCAATAAATTATTATCTGCAATAATTCTTCAAATTGCTGTCATAAATTGCCACACAAATGTGATTATTATCGTTGATAATCAACCATTAATTAATAAATATGAATGTCACCTCTACTTAAATAAGTTAGATATTATTTTTATAATTCATCATAATGAATCCAATTATTAACTTTATCAACCATCGCTGTCAAAGATAGGGAAATGTCGCTGACAATCGCATTCAGAAGATCGTGGGAAAATATTCTTAAATAAAAAGAATTATTATTATAAAAAATTAAATTAATTTAAATTTAATTTATCAAAGAATTAAATAATTATTAGGTTATTATCTCTATAAGAAAAATTTGTGAAATACTAATAGCAATGACTAACTCTTAAGGTAGCTCTTTTATGTTTGAAAAATCAGGAGTAAATATAACAGTCATCAGGAAATAAAATCAATCATGTTTCATGGTGTTGGTTGTCATGGTGTATTGTGATGTACTGTTTCACCGCCCTTGCACATGGAGTGAAGTCCACCGATGACGAAAGATGTCTTGAACTTGATAGACCTCCGTTTAATAAAATTGGAAAACCCCAACATCATCGTGCGGACTATAAGTTGGTGTGTCTGCTGATCTCGGTGTTCATCATAGCCTATAAGTTTCCCCTCAAATTGTCTAAGCTGATATCATCTTGATTGTGTAAAAGCTATCATAAGATCCCACGAAGAAAAGTTTATTGTGTATAAAGAGCATTCTGGATAATTCAGGTTCCTCAAATACAATTTGACTGTTTGCCACTGCTTTCTGAATAATGCACATCTTTAATAGTCTTGACATTCAGTTTATAATAATAGTGTTCTGCTCCTCAATGTTTATTTGAATGTGAATATTGCAGTAATAACTTCTTAATGTGTCAAACCTAGGACTTCACCTAGTATGAGTGCGTTTGCATGTATTGGTTCTTAGTGTTCATTACGGTTTCATCATGAAGCTGTAATTATTCCTTGTGTTGTGTGATAATGTAAGGAATTGTTCTACTCACATAAATCTCCGATACACTCACACGAATATCACTGAATTTATTGCTAGTTTCAAACACTAGACCGTTTGAGCGTTTATTTCAATCGAACA
Source organism: Meconema thalassinum (assembly GCA_946902985.2). NCBI lineage: Eukaryota > Metazoa > Arthropoda > Insecta > Orthoptera > Tettigoniidae > Meconema > Meconema thalassinum. The sequence goes on from OX336395.1 coordinate 124,796,656, forward strand.
CATGTTCACTTAAGCAATCTGATGCCGTGCGATTTTGAAAAACCATCACCTCGGTTGAAAATAGGCTATGTGTTTTTCAGCGTGAACTCTCTCCGAATAACACCCAGCGATGCGCTGCAAAGTACAGGTGACGAGCTCTCCCCTCCTATTATCACGTGGTGTAGTCAGGGGTGAATCGGACCTCCCTCTCCTGAGACGTATTACGATGTAACTCAACATGCAGTATTACACAGGTGATATTTAAATAATATTCAGCCGTTAGTCGATTGGTATCTTCTATTATACATATTCTGCCAATGCATGAAGGTGAAGCTGAAATTAATGATGCGTTGTATAAAAAGTATATTTCATATGTTAGAAAGACCGGCGTCTCCTTGCGGTGTCCAGCCAGGGTGCTGCTAGTCTATAAGGCTCGCTCTCAAGTTCATTATGCACTTGTCCAGTCACGAGCCTATGATCCCGCTGTTCTGACTTATTAATGAGCATAACTCAAAATGCGATTTCGGTCACAGTACAGACACACATACCAGTAAGCGTGGCTAGCACATACTGAGATGGCCATGCAAGACACAATATACAAGCAGTATTGACGTTACGAGCATGCTAATGTGCTACGGGAGTCAAACTCCCTTTCATAAAAACAAAAGCCTTACCTTGGCAATCCAAATAAGGTTTTGATTATTCCCGAAGGGAATATGATGTAGTTTCCATTTGAGCGGATGTATTATCAATAAATGATAAAAAATGGTCCGGTTAGCTCAAACATTGCCATCGTTTCGCCCCAGTGTGCCGTTGGGCTCGTCAGTTGGTACAGTCACACCTACCAATACGCGTGGCTATCACATACTGAGAAAGCCATGCAAGACACAAAATACAAGCAGTATTGACGTCACAAGCATGCCAATGTGCTACGGGAGTCAAATTCCAGTTCACAAAAACAAAAGCCTTGCCTTGGCAATCCAAATAAGGTTTTGAATATTCCCGCTCAAATGGAAACTACATCATTCAAAACCTTATTATAATAATAGACTAATTAACAAGTTTTGGCATGCACTAGAAAAATAATTATCATGTTCACTTATCCACTTACCCTCACGCTGATGACTCAGTGTCCTCCCCACCACTACTGACGCGGTGCGCTAACTTGGCCTTCTGTCGGTCACATGTCATGTTTACATTAGTGAAAATTTAAAATGTGAACACAGTAATCAGGATCTGATGATGGCCACTTGCCGGTCGAAACGTGTAATCCTAAATTGCCACTTTTAATTGTGAATAATACATGTAATGTTTTCCAGGAGTGTATTTATATTTGTATCTTGTATCTCACCCATTCATTGGGCACAATCGTGTTGACCGACTGAAAAGCTACAAAAAGTCAATAATAACAGACTATTCATTGTTAATAAAAATAAAATTGAGACTCGTGAACCGGAAGTTCGATATGCTTAGGTTCGGTGCCATTTAGAATCGTGGAAGTACTATTGTCTTTTTATTTATGCTCTTTGACAGTGACACTAGCATTAGGTGAATCTTTCCGATCGGTCAAAGTTGGTCTTAACTGTGCTATAATGTGTAAGATTCAATGTTCTTGTGGTTACGTATGTATTGGACAAACCGGTCGGAGAGTCACAACAAGGGACAAGAAACATCAAAGATATTTTCATCTTTGCAAACCAGAGAAATATGTTGTGGCTAAACATGCCATACAGAATGACTATCAAATTATTTTTGATGATACATTTATCATCTACATGAAGAAATATTTCACATATCTAGAATCATTCGAGAGGAGATAAACATAATCTAACAACCTAAGAACATTAATAGAGGTGATGGTTATCCTTTGAGTAGATCATGGCTGCCCTCTCTAGTTTCGTTACCATCTCCTCTTGCTCTGGGGAGATCATGGGGTATCAATTTATGTGTCGACATGACTTTCCTTCTTATACATATTTATCTATGGAGGCTATATGCCATTGTTAACTCATTGCTTCTTTCATTTTAACCTTGACAATGGACAAGCTGTGCTCTGAAAGAAGTTCATTTTCCGTATTGACAGATTCACTATATAACAAAGGAGAAACTGTTCCGCCTAGTCAATACATTTATTTACAACAAGTTATAAACTTGCTATTATATGGTACATGTTTCGGGGCCTCTAGTACTGGTCCCTTCTTCAGCCATAAATTAAGTTGCAAAATCCAGCATAATTAAAGATATCATAATAAAAAATACAAAAATGATGAGTGAATGGATGAAATGAGGCGAAAAAGAACATATTACTCATGAGAAGTAATGTGAGTGCACATCAGTAAAAATTAACACCATTGGTATTGCTAGGTTCTTGAGAATACACTCATATAGCACTGTTCTAATGTTTGTGCATGAGGAAATCACTTCACTTGGGATTTATAGCCTGTTGTTTACAATGCTGTTGACTGAAACTTGCTGTTCAAGCTGGGGCTTCTGAGCTTATAGTCTTGCATTAGAGGGAAAACATCGAATGTCATGTAATGAAATACATCATCATGACGTCTCCTCATCATGATGATGTATTTCATTACATGACATTCGATGTTTTCCCTCTAATGCAAGACTATAAGCTCAGAAGCCCCAGCTTGAACAGCAAGTTTCAGTCAACAGCATTGTAAACAACAGGCTATAAATCCCAAGTGAAGTGATTTCCTCATGCACAAACATTAGAACAGTGCTATATAAGTGTATTCTCAAGAACCTAGCAATACCAATGGTGTTAATTTTTACTGATGTGCACTCACATTACTTCTCATGAGTAATATGTTCTTTTTCGCCTCATTTCATCCATTCACTCATCATTTTATTTATTTTTTATTATGATATCTTTAATTATGCTGGATTTTGCAACTTAATTTATGGCTGAAGAAGGGACCAGTACTAGAGGCCCCGAAACATGTACCATATAATAGCAAGTTTATAACTTGTTGTAAATAAATGTATTGACTAGGCGGAACAGTTTCTCCTTTGTTATATAATGGACAAGCTGTTGTCTTGAAACGTTGGCTATTTTAAATTTCAACTCGACCTATTGCTACATCATGAATCATATCTGGTGATCTGAATCTTTTCTTTGCATGTGGAGAGATGGTTTGGGAGAGTATTTTTAGCCTATTTTCATTTATTAAAAAATAGGCTTATGAGATCACCTTTTGTCCGTGTGTGTGTGCGTACGTGTGTGTATTCCACCCCCCTAATAAAATCTAAACGACTGGAGCGATTTCAATGAAACTCGGTAAGGACATAGCACTATTTTGTCCAACACCGACCGTGCCCTTCAAATTTTAATTTGTCTCACCAATCCAACATGGAAGCTGTGCGAAATATTTCACCAGCATTCTATACCTCCGAATCTACTATTGATATCACCCTGAAATTTTGTACGCTGATAGAGGGCACTACTAGAAGTTCACTTACATGGTCTTTCATATAAAGTAAGAACGGCGAGCGGCGGTTTTGTCATTTGCTGCTGAAGCCGGCTTGGCCGAGCTTGTGACGCACCACGGCCCCCTGCTGTAGTATTGAAAGCGCGCGCATAGTACAAACTTGACCTTGCAATAAGCGTGCAGGTGTTGTCAGTCGCCAGTCTGAACCACAGCTGGTAACATGTTGAGACAGTTATCATTGCAACATCGTATTTTTGTATGTAAAATTTATTTTAATTACGATTCGGCTCGGCGGGTACGTGATGCATTTGTTCAGCAATTTCCTGATGAAGTGCCACCTTCACTAGCACAGATTCACGTAATTGAAAATAACTTTGACACTACTGGTTCAGTGCTCAATAAAAAACACAAAATAAGAAATCAGAAAAAATACAGTGGCATGACTCACTCGCGTCAGCAAAAATGTGGTTAACAGATACAATGCCTGTATAACCCAGGAAGGACGACACTTCCAGCAACTTTTATAAGGTAATATTTCATAGAGGATTGTACACACGCTTAGAGCAGGGGGCCACGGCTCGCCACAAGCTCGGTCAAGGCCACCAGACCAGCGGATAACAAACCCGCCGCTTGGCGTTCTTACTTTATATGAAAGACCCTGTATGCGACTTTCAGAAACCTGTTAAGTACAAAACGAACATGGCGGCCAAGCGAAGTTGAAACATTTGAATGGACGTTTCTCGCAGTAAAACTAGGTACAACAAATGTCTATACACATTGTAATGCACTGAAATCTAATTTAGTTCAATCGTTTACTTAACCTCAAAATGGCAGCTGTGCTAAATTTTAAAATTAAGTTTTTATTTCTTGTGTGCTAATCATGCGATCGAAGTCAACGTTTGAATAATCAACCTACGCAATAATCTTCATATAATAGTACGTAAGTCTATGGCCTACATATATAAAATTCCAACATGGTGACCATTCAAAATATTTAGACGGTTTTCAATATCTGCGAATCTATTACTGCAAACAAACTGAATTTTTTATGTTGATAGAGGCAATTAACATACAGGTAAGTAGGATAATGAAAATAGGCTTTAGTTCTTGACGGATCTACTTGTTTGTTTACAGACGCTGTTCTCACCCTTCTCACTGCTGTCTCTGGAGGAGATGACGCTGGGAGCGAACCAGCCCTTGTCAGAACTACACAGAATGTCGTGGAGAACGAAACAGCACAGGAAAGAGCAGCCAAGACAACCACCGCCCGAGGACGAGAGCAAAACTCGCGTCACGTTAAGCCCCATGCAGATCAGGACTTTCGTCATAAGAGTCAAGTGGTGACTGGCCACAACAGACTAACCAAAGTGGTTGGAATACTATTAAGTAGAGTTACACTCTCGTATACAGGCCGGCATGAGAGATTGCAATTTCTAGTTCACTTTTCCAGTAGCATTAGAGGAGGTTACGACTTCCTGATTGGCTGTTTCGACAAAACAGGACTGCAGCAAGGGATGTGATTATTAGCGATAGGATTTTTTGAAAACGCATATGCAATTGCATATTTAGAGGGATTATAGATTTTTTGGGTATTCTGAACATACATGGTCATTATCTATGTGCGCCCCGGTAAACACGGTAAGCTAAGCCGGCTTTGACTGGCGCACATCCCGGGCGCGCGTACACGGTTCAGTTGGTGGTAGGCGCACACTTTTACACTTTTACCGCGGCTTCGGTGGCGTAGTCGGTAGCATGCTGAGCTTCTATGTCCAAGATATTGGGTTCAAACCCGGCTGAAGTCGTCGGATTATTTAAGAGCATTAAAAATCCCTCAGTATGCCTTCCTTTGGAGGGGAAGTAAACCCGGCAGTCCCATGCCATAGATTTATGGCATGTTAAAGAACCTTCCACTAATTACACCTGTGTGAAGCAAAATTGTATAGGTTAGGAATGTAAACAACGCTCTTAGGTTTCTACGTTCGTTGTCAAGAGCCGACTGTGGTGGCGTCTAGTAGCTAAGTTATGAACTAGGTTCTAGTAGTCGTTGACGGTGGCGTTTGGCGGCAAAAGTAGGAACTATTTGAAAAATTCAAAGTTTCAGTCCTGGCTTGAATTTAAAAAAACACACACACACTAATACAGCCATCACAATTAACAACGGTTATCAGACAGATTCTACACACACCCAAAGTACACGGGGCTACATGACCACGTTGTCGCAGCCCCTAAACTGAGGAACCAACCAACCAACAACACCTTTTCCAAACATGTCCAATAATGTGTACTTACAGTGCTCAAACAATTAAAATTCATATATAAAACAAACTAAGAGTCTTTTTAAAATTTTGTTACACAGAATTAATTACCACTGTCCAAAGAGCTTAACATAAAGATTTCATCAATATTGAAATATCTGATGATGAATAAATGTTCATATAGTTTTGTAAGTGATATATATATATATAAATATATTCAGTGGTAGTGTTATTTGTTATTAGAAATCAATGACACCAATTACAGCTACGCACAATTATGCGATAAACATTGCTACAAAATTTCAATAGTGTATATTTAAAACTTTAGAAGTTTGTGCCAAGTGATGCGTTTAGCCCTACGTCTCCCCTGAACGATACGCCCCTGAAATACCGGTAGACCTATAAACACAAATAAATCACATATTTTGTCTATGAATATATCTCAGTAGTAGTAGTAGAAGTAGCGTCACATTCGTGCAGCCTTTGATGCAGTCGTGTTTCATCAGGAAAGCCAGTCAGGAAGTCGTATCCTCCCCCAATGTTAAAAGTGAACTAGAAATTGCAATCTGGCACTTGGAATGATGGACATAATTAAACGACGCCATGATGAACCTCAGTTGTTTCTCAAGCTATATGGATGCCTTCTCACCAGATGTCATGAGTGTTCTATGTGGGATTCCATTGGTTTGGCTTCCATTAGCATTATATAGACCCTGAATTTGAAGAATGATAAGTTGATATTAGGATACATGTTAATAACAGACTATTGTGTCATTCGTGGGTGTTATCTAACAATTGATCACACATACAGTGGTCAATCGGTTGGTGCTATTTCAGGACTTCCCTATAGAGCAGGCTGTTCCAGCCGAGCAGCTCGCCAGTAAGCAGCCGAGTACTCGCCGCCTTGCGTGAGTAAATCTGCAACATGCAATACAGCTCTGCTGTGGGAGCTGCCGTCACTGTGCGGTGAATACACCAAGACTGGCAGGAAAAGCATGGACTTGTGTTATGACCTACGCACAGTGATGTATTGGCTATCACCCCCAGTCCCTCTCCAACCGTGCTCCGAGCATCACTGCTGAGTACTCGCGTGTACGCATACTCAAACTCGTTGATTTGGAACAACCTGCTATAGCTATAGCTATAGAGTTTCCACCATTAGCGCGACTAGGTACAGAGCAGATCCACTGTTTGATTGGCTAGAGGCTGTCAGTTTTTTATTGGTTGTTGGCGGAACATATCTACAGGGTCATTATTATTGTGCGCCTCGGTAATCGCGGCTGGCCAGGAGCGGAGCGAGTGGACCTCGCAATACCTCACTCCGCTGACTCATATCGTTAGTTCACACGTGTTTTGTCATTCATATGGACGTGTATCTGCATAGCTTAGACGTTAGTATTGTGATTACTGTGATTGTTGGGCATGCCTAGACACCAATTCAAATTGCGCGAACGTTTGTATATTCATAATTCGTTTATGAAAAGCTGAAAGTCTGAAACAAGACGAAAATTTCGAATCAAGTTTCCAGGAAGATCTGTGCCTAATGCCAGTGCAATTAGGAGGCTCGCTAATAAACGTTCCAAGAAAACAGACTCCGTAAATAATAAAAAGAAGTTAACAGACATTCTTTCACCAGAAGATGTCAGGTGTGTGTTACAAGAGAGGGAGGACATTTTCAGCATCGACTATGAGCACTGTAAGTACACATTATTGAATATGTTTGTTAAAAGTGTAAAAGTGCGCACCAACCACCGGCTGAAGCGATCTGTGCCAGTCACACCCGGCTTAGCTTGCCATGTTTACCGGGGCGCACAAAGATAATGGCCCTGTATGTTCCTTGGATTTTAAGCTGCTTGCTTGCTTGCTTGCTTGCTTGCTTGCTTTAAATTCCTTGAATGTTCCAAATTGCTTGTTCTAGATGGAACGATGGAGCAGAAACGAAGATACTGATATTATTTATAGTATGATTTTTTCTGCATATGGATAAGTTTAAAACATAGCGTGGAGGCCATAATTTTTCTCTGTGTACTCAATGGCCCTACATGCATTGTCACTTCGAAAAGTGATCTTGAATTTCAGTATTGTGTGTTTTATGTGCGGTGTACTAGTGTAGGCAATAGCTGTGTAAATTAGAATTCGTTTTATGTAATATCTCAGGTGTACCAACAGATACTTGTCTTACTGAAGGCCAGATTCACCATAGTTCGTAAAAGTGTTTATGTTCGACCCTCACTATTATGTGTTAGAAAACTGTATCATAATGATGGTCATTATAACACCGTTTTTCATTATGATACAGTTTCTCCAGCCAATCTGAGTTAGTTCATTGACCAATTAGGTAACGATACCTTCGCGCATGCACTCAAAATCCAACATGTCGGACATAAACACAACTTCGAACTATAATAAATTACCGACATGGAATACGCACCGTCCATATGTTCGCGTAAATAAACTGGCGAACATGAGACAAGAAATAGCACTGTACCGGTACCTTAATATCCCCAAAACCAATTTCTACACAGCGCGTGGTTTTGACACGACTTCAGTGAAAGTTTTACTGAATACTGGTGCGCAATCTGAACATATGGTATTGAAGCACACAGAGCGCATGCGTCGGTTGTCCAGAGAGCTTGGGCAAGAGAGATATACTACCCACCGCAGCACCCGATCACAACATTCTACTGTAGTGACTGAACAGATATTTATGAATATTTATGTTAAAACATAATAATAAAGTTATAATTATCGGCGAACATAAACAGTCGTATGCAACTCGCCTATAATGGTAATAAAGACACTCGTATGGAAATTATAAAACTCGCATACGCTCGTTTTATAAATATACTCGTGTCTTAATTATAGCCATTATAGGCTCGTTGCATAATGTACTATAACGAACCATTTAAGGCCGTTAACGGACGATTACCGAAATATCGTTGTTCTCCAAACTATAACGATCCATTAGCATCCATAACGAGACATTGAAGCTAATTAATCAATGGTGGCATTTGGCGGCTTCGGTGGCGTAGTTGGTAGTATGATGAGCTTCTATGCCCAAAATCGCGGGTTCAAACCCGGCCGAAGTCATCGGTTTCTTTTTAAAGAGCGTTAAAATCCCTCAATATGCCTTCCTTCGGAGGGGAAGTGAAGCCGGCGGACCATGTCATAGATTTATGGCATGTAAAAGAACCTTCCACTAAATACAATTGTGAGAAGCTAAATTTGTAGGTTAGATTTGATTAACGCTCTTAAAATTCCAACGTTCGCCACCAGGTGCTGGTTGCGGTGGCATCTAGTAGCCAAGTTCACAGCTACGGTTGTTGATGGTAGCATTTGGTAGCAAAATTAAGAACTACTTGAAAATTTAATGTCTTCAGTACTTACTTGAATTAAAAACAGATAACACACACTAACACAGTCATCACAATTAACACCGGTTATCAGACAGATTCTACACACACCCAAAGTACACGAAGCTACATGACCGCGTTGTCGCAGCCCCTGAACTAAGGAACCAACCAGCCATATTCATCATCTTTCAATGAGTATTGTACAGCCCCTAAACATGACGATTCGTTTGCTAATGTTAATCGCCGAATGTGCTGGTGAAACGCCAACGAGTTTAATAAAATTTCGATGATAAAATTAACGAGACATTCACTGACGGCCTGTTAACGCTCCCATGGTAAACCCGAGGTTGAAGCTTTCAAGTACCGGTACCATTGTCATCCCCCTCCAGACTAGTATACGTTCTTATGAGTGAAACCTTCTTCATAGAGGACATACGGTTAAAATACTCTCTGCCAACTACCAGATCAAGCCAGAGGCTGCAGAGAGTACGTGAAGTGAAGAGAGGAGAGATTGAAGAGGAGTGTAACAGAAACTGGACTAAAGAATGTCAAGAGCAAAGACATGTTGTTACCAGGCTGGCCATACATGATTTTCACCACACTATCTGCGGGAATACCACCTTTCACAAACCAAGCAATGTGTGCGTTTGTACTCTCTGTGGTCAAAAGTGTAGAATATATCATATCACTGCGTGCTCGAGAAAAGAGTAAAATCAACAGTGATTATAGTAGGGATAGGTCACAAGAAAGAAGCTAAGAACAACAACTTTAAACAGAGACTGTACAGTTAGGTTAAGTAATGCTCTTTCGAGTGCACCTTAATAAATTATTGTCATTTTAACGAGTGTAAATGTATCGCACATTAATTACAACATCGAATGATTTCTTTATTATAATTCGACATCATACGGGCCGCACTCACAACAAACCATATTACAGCAAAGAGTTGGTTGGTTCCTCAGTTTAGGGGTTGGGGCAACGCGGTCATGCAGCCCCATGTACTTTGGGTGTGTGTAGAATCTGTCTGATAACCGGTGTTAATTGTCATGACTGTATTAGTGTGTGTTATCTGTAGGGCTCGGATTTTTAGGTGCTAAAAGTCGGGAAAATATTTATTTTTTATGTGTTTAAAATACTTGAAATATGTGACAAAATAGTAAAAATATGTAATTATAATTTAGTTTATTATTGTGAATATAAACAATATGCAGTACTCAGGAATGCAATTTAATCTATGCCTCACTGACTACTGAAGCATTACAATACACAACGAGATACATCTTCAGGTTGTCCATCACAAATGACCGACGATTTTCGTGAAACACTTCTTCTGAAGGCGCGAAACTGCGGCAATATGTTTCTTGAGGTCACTGTTCAGCCTTGATGGCTTTCCCACATGGTTGGCAGAACAGAACGCTCCCATGAGTAGTAAAATTATCTTTTAATTCTGCAACATACGATAACTTGTAGTTGTTTTTAATTTAGGCATCGTAGAACTGCCTTGCACTTCACATTGCCCGAAGTGAACTGCATGTGAGTGTCACTGGTTCCAGGTAGCTGGGGGAGGGGGAGGTCTAGTACGTGGTGCAATACTGTATGGCTATGGACAAGGAAATCCCCGACTTCCACAGTGAGTGGCACCCGACAAGTTAAGAATAACACAGTTGCAAGCTGACATACGCTCTGCATGAACATTAGATAGCTCACAGGTTCTTCCCCGTTGAAGTAACACAGAACAAAAATGCAATAAGCTGAAAGATCTAGCATACTGCTTTAAAAAAGTCTAATTATTATGTCTTTTATGGGCTAATAAGTAAAAAGCAGGAATTTATTTATTTATTTATAGAAAAAAATGCTTATAATATGTATTTACATAAAAAATATTTATTTACCTAAATATCCGAGCCCTAGTTATCTGTGATTCAGGGAAAAGGACTGCAGACGATTTTTTTTTTTTGAAGTAGTTCCTACTTTACCTAACAAATGCTACCGTCCACAGCACCTAGCTGCGGACGTGGCTACTACTAAATGCCATCGCAGTCAGCACATGGCGGCGAACGTTGGAACTAATATAGTGTTATCAAACTAACCTACAATTTTTAGCTTCCTACAGCAAAGAGTCTTATCCCACTAGACACTTTTCTAACTGCTAAAGAGATATGGGTATCGTTCAGCCAATCACGGACTGGATCAGCTCTGTACCTAGCCGCTCGTTTTCCCACCTCTTTTCGTTCGATCAGTTGCCGTGTGTCGCGCCACTTTTGTTTCCCTATGTTTAACGTACAGTGTGTTTACTTGAATACACAACAGCCATGTGGGTTGCAATCTGTCCACCTGCAATAGAGCCGCGAGAAGTTCTTGCTCGCTATTCGTCATTCTCTGGTCCCTGTGCCTTGGTGTGTTCTGTTCTTCCGTTTCCAAGACTGTCGCGGTTGCTCAGACGCTAGCACGAGAGACTGTGAAGCCAATGGTCCGAGGTTCGAATCTTGACTGTAGCACCATTGTTTTTAGCACTTCCCATGCTGATACCTTAAATGTTGTTCCTCTCCCGTGCGCTGGCTGATTTCCAGAATTTATGGCTATGTTCAGAATGGCACAAACTGAATGTGGTTTGAGTTATAAATAAATTGAAAAGTCTGTTCGATTTCCGAACCCTTACACTACAAATTTAATAAAAATCCGACACGATTGGAAATAAAACTATAATGTAAAAAAAAAGAGAAAATGCCGTAAACAGCTATTGCGCGTGCTCTCGTCCTAAAACGAGCGGGCGTGCTGGCAGAAGTAGAAGGTAGAACTGTCTCTTCGGTTGCGTCAGATTCAGAATCTGTAATACGAATTATAACCCCAAATATATATACTACTGTCGACCAAAGTATTATGTGTACTCGAGTTTGAAGGTTGTTTGTTAAGTAACCAATAGACCTACATAAAATCCATTACCATCAACATTTTCGTCGTTCTATTTTACGTTAGTTCATGTAGGTTTTGATTTTTAATTTATATTTTAATATTTTTTATCGCAGTTGGAACACAAAAATTGCACGTTTTTAAGCGTGTTTCAACCATGCGTCACATTTAAGAATTATTATCTCAAAAGCCCGTCATCAGATCGAATCCAAATTTTAACACAATATACATTGGAATGTTGTATAACTGGTTTATTAATTTCACAATTTTGTGTGTCCAAGAAACAAAGTTGTTATCATTGTTGAAAGGTAACTTTTTCTCGGCTCGGGGTGGTTGGAAAATGTAGTTCTTGGTTGCGTTGTAATCGTTATACATCTAAAAGTTATGCTGTATATGAATGTGAAATACGTAAATTAATTCACTTATTTTATATCGGTTTGTATTTGTACGAGGAAATAACACATGGTTCAACAGCTAGCCGCTCCAGCAAACGCTGTACAGCGTTGCTGAGATGGAGCCCATCACCGCCGAGCGAGACACGCCATGGTGCGTGTGGGCACCTTTTCGGCAACGCTGTACAGCTGTTCCCGGCGCGGCTAGCTGGTGAACCATGTGTTATTTCCTCGTGCAATTACAAGCCGATATAAAATAAGTGAATTAATTTACGTATTTCACAGTCATACAGCATAACCTTTTGATGTATAACGATTACAACGCAACCAAGAACTACATTTTCCAACCACCCCGAGCCGAGAAAAAGTTACCTTACAAAAATGATAACAACTTTGTTTCTTGGACACACACAATTTTGAAATTAATAAACCAGTTACACAACATTCCAATGTATATTGTGTTAAAATTTGGATTCGATCTGACGACGGGTTATTGAGATAATAATTCTTAAATATGACGCATGATTGAAACACGCTTAAAAACGTGCACTTTTTGTGTTCCAACTGCGATAAAAATGATTAAAATACAAATTAAAAAATCCAAACCTACATGAACTAACGCAAAATAGAACGACGAAAATGATGATGCTATTGGATTTTATTTAGGTCTATTGGTTACTTCACAAACAACCTTCAAACTCGAGTGCACATAATACTTTGATCGACAGTAGTCATAGAATAAACTCAACGTTTTTCGAGATAAAAATCTGTCCACAAAGAATAAAAACAAAGGAATGGAAAACAGATTTAACCAACATGAACGTGCAATGCTTGCCTTCGAACAGATCGATATTCTTTCGTTGAACAGTGACGTGGTGCTATCTAGCGATAGTATGTGGAACGTCATGCTTACTGGCACCCACACGCGAGTGCTAGAGCTGTAATATTACGCTCGCCGCAGTTTTAAAAAGTTACCTTCGAACGTAATATTACGGCACCCACGCTCTAAGTGTTAAAGATATTGATAATATCAAAACAGTAAATGCAAGAACAGTGCATTCCTCTCTTCACTCCCCTCATCTGTTGACCTGAACACTAGGTTCGGGCCACCTTCGGGATGGCAGGGGTTGGGGGGAATTTGCTAAGATGGTTGCTATCGGACGCGTGCTCAGCTTCAACACATTGGAGTCAGGCTCGAGATTGGAACCCCGGACCATAGTCTCCGCAGTCTCTCACGCTAGGGTCTGAGCCACCGCGACAGTCTTGGAAACGAAAGTACAGAAGAGACCAAGGCACAGGGACCAGAGATAGACGAATAGCGAGCAAGAACTTCTCGCGGCTCTATTGCAGGTAGTAGGCTTGTGTATTCAAGTGAAACACGCTGTTCAATTCACGCCGCGGATTTTGGCCGGTGAGTCCCGGTTTCACAGTCGTACAGAGGGGAGTCGGTGAGCCTCACGCATGCGCAATGGAAACGTGAGTTTTCATTTGCGAGGAAAGGAACTCACATATCAATATTGCACATGCTTGAGGTCCACCATAGCGGCTTCTATGCCCAAGATCGTGGGTTCAAATCCGGCCGAAGTCGTCGGATTTTTTAAGAACGTTAAAAATCCCTCAGTATGCCTTACTTCGGAGGGGAAGTAAAGCCGGTGGTCCCATGTCATAGATTTATGGCATGTTAAAGAAGCTTCCACTAATTACACCTGTGTGAAGCTAAATTAATATAGGTTAAACATTTGACTAACGTTCTTAGGTTCCTACGTTCGTCGTCAAGAGCCGACTGCGGTGGCATCTGGTAACTAATTTCTGAACTAGTTGATCGTTGACGGTGGCGTTTGGCGGCAAAAGTAGGAACTACTTGAAAAAATTCAATGCCTGCAGTCCTTACTTGAATTAAAACAGATAACACACACTAATACAGTCATCATAATTAACACCGGTTATCAGACAGATTCTACACACACCCAAAGTACACGGAATTACAAGAGCACGTTGTTGCAGACCCTAAACTGAGGAACCAACCAACCGAGGTTCACCATCACTCCTCTGTACGACTGCGCAATTGGGGCTCACCGGCCAAAAACCGTGGCGTGAACTGTACTTCCCCTTTATTTGTCAAGTAATGGAAGCAATGTCCTACAATTTTTCTAGCCAGTAATTAAACAATTTGCTGTTACAAAGTTGTAAAATGTACCAAGAACTGAATGATCTGCAACTGTGTAACGTGAGAATGTTATATTTGTGGTTATTTATTGTGTGAAATGCCAGCTAACGTTGTGCCCCAGTACAACATTCGTTATCTTTGAATGTTCCATACTTTTCCGTTGTTTTACTGCAGACATCTCGGACGCTAGACGCAAGTGGTTTTTACTAACATTCATGGCCGTGTGCCGATAATGTATTACACACATTTATAATAAAGTTGAAGACATGTAAAATAAGGAAAATGTTTTAAAAACATACTCCTAGTGATGTACCTTTTTCTATGATGTTACTGTAGATAATTTGAGGGGTGTAGATGCAAAACTCACGTTCTCCATTTTTACTAATTTTACAGGAACAAAAATCTTAAATGTATGCCACTTATGGAATCTCTAGGAGACTTTGCTTTTGTTGCAGGCTATACTTAATTACACCTTCTTGTATAACCTATGTTTCAATATTTATATTCGTTTATCTGAAAAATAGGTTTTAATTTTAGAGAAAGTGACTTTTGCATCCAAACATTGGAGACTGTGAGTTTTGTATCTGAACAAGATGGAGAATGTTACTTTTGAAACTAAACAAAATTAATTACTTCAGCCAAAACCATAGACAAGTTAGCCAAGTTTGTGAAAAATTTAGACAAATGAAACCAATTGCATTGTTGGAATGCACATATTATTTATTTATTTATTATGTAGAGGTTACGCTTTGACCAGACAATAATAATATTGGCTTGCAGCTGTGGAAAGTCACATGACCTGAAGCTGTCTTGTGATTGGCCAACAGGGAGAATAACTAAACAGTGTGGAGAATGTATTGCAACTAAATTGAGTTCTTGGCATTTGAAAACCACTGGATATTGTGAGTTTGGATTTTGAGCACTAAGATAGTCGTGTGTAGTTTGGAACGAAGGATAAGAATGCCTTGCTAACGCAATTTTGAAAAAATGTGGAGAAAGTGAGTTTTGCATCTAGACCCCTTATTTGATGAAATCTATTTCTTTATTTATTTACATAGTTTACGCCCATATTGGAGCACTTAAATCAAACCAAATGCTTTGAAGTCCTCTACGGATTAACAGGGAATTTAGCTGTCATCTTCTTCCTCCTCTCCCACAACCTCTTCATTCTGGCGGCCCCATCTTCATCAGATATGACATATTGTTTTCGTTTATTAATTTTTTGTGTAAGTCTTAGATGTTTGTTCTTCAGAATCCTTTTTAGCCTATTTTCATTTTATGAAAAAATAGGCTTATTACTTTTGCCCGTGTGTGCGTATGTGTGTGTGTGTGTGTGTGTGTCCCACCCCAATAAATTCTAAAAGGCTGGAGCGATATCAATGAAACTCGGTAAGGTCATAGCAACATTTCGACCCACTCCGACCGTGTCCTTCAATTTTTATTACGTCTCACCAATCCAACATGGCGGCTGTGCGAAATATTTCACCAGCATTCAATATCCCGAAACTATTACCGACATCACCCTGAAATTTTGTACTGTGATAAAGGGCACTACTAGAAGTTCACCTTTGTGACTTTCAAAAACCTGGGAACTATAAAACCAACATGGCGGCCAAGCGAATTTGAGACTTTTAAATAGACTTTTCTCGCGATTTAACCATCCAAACGTAATGGAACATGGTACAGCAAATGTTTATACACATTGAAATGCACTCGCGTCTAATTTAGTTCAATTGTTTACATAACCTCAAAATGGCGGCTGTGCGAAATATTTCACTGGCATTCTATATCTCCGAAACCATTACTGATATCACCCTGAAATTGTGTGCGGTGATAAAGGGCTCTGCTACAAGTTTAGCTATGTAATTTTCAAAAACCTGTCAAATACAAAACCAACATGGCGGCCAAGCGAATTTGAAACATTTTAATAGACTTTTCTCGCGATTTAACCCTCTGGGCGCAGTGAAATGTGGTACAGTAAATGATTATACATATCGTAATGCACTGGCATCTAATTTATTTGAATTGTTTCCATAACCACAAGGTGGCAGCTGTCCGAAATTTTAAAATCTAGTTTTTACTTCTTGTGTCCTAATCATGCGATTGAAGTTAGAATACTAGACGTACACAATAATCTTCATGTAACAGTACATTACTCTAAGACCTACATATATAAAAATCCAACATGGTGACCATCCGAAATATTAGACGGTTCTCAATATCTACCAATCTATTACAGAAATCAAACTGAAATTTTGTATGTTGACAGAGGCAATTAACATAAGTAGGATATATGAAAATAGGTTTTAGTTCTTCACGGAACTACTTGTTTTTTCTCTATTTGTAATTTGTTGCAATTAACACATCTAAATCATTTTGAACTTCTTTGAACCAATTGAATCGGCCGGAGCTGAAAGGCATTAAGTCAGTTTTCATTACTTTTCAGGAGACAGATAAAACATCATTGACAGAACAGAACTTAACAAACACACTATATTAGTCATCTATGTTGTGAAGCAACTGAAAATGAAAATCCACGGCCTGCTTCCAGTCTCCGACCGGGTCAGGAATGGAATGAATGAAGCCCCCATCTAGCGGCGAGGACATGAACTGTGCCGGCTGCCGAAGCCTGACGCACTCCTCTGGGGCAATGATTAAATGAATGACAGATGAAATGAAATGATAGTGGAGAGTGTTGCTGGAATGAAATTGTGACAGGGAAAACCGGAGTACCCGGAGAAAAACCTGTCTGCCTCCGTTTTGTCCAGCACAGATCTCACATGGAGTGATCGGGATTTGAACCACGGACCCAGCGGTGAGAGGCCGGCGTGCTGCCGCCTGAGCCACGGAGGCTCTTGTGAAGCAACTATTCAGGTTATATTTGAGTTAGAGGAATATCGATTTTAATTTAATAAACATATTTTTCCAATCAATTTTGGAAACGTGACTTAATACCTTTCAACTCCGAGGTCAGTTTAGTGAGGCCTAAAGCCATCCAGAATGAAAATTTCACATTGTATTTTATTTATAAATGGATTTGTAACGTAAAAACCACCTAAACCTTGTACAAATGTATTTTACAATAGCACTGTAACACGCGGGAATCTTGCAGTGCGGCCAACATAAAAGTATGGAATACGGCGCTGAAAGGCAGCAAGTTATTGACTTAATGCTTTTCTCCGCTGATCGCACTACATGTAGCAGTGGTTTCTGGCTTAAAAAACGGCTAATTTAATTCTCTCCTATGCCGTTCCAAGGTCCTTGGGTCAATGGTTCAAAATACTAATTCTTAAAAAAAATACCATTTTTGACTTAATGCTTTGATGTTTTGTTTTATTTTTCCAAAAGAATACTAAAACAACTTTTTGTCAAGCCATCTCGACAAATGACAGAAAAAGAAAATTCTCCTTCAGGATTAACGACAGAGCAGTATTGTTGAAATTTATCGAAATAGATATCATCTTGTACTCTATATTGGCCAAGTAATTCATTGTGATATTTAGCCTACTTTCGATTTTTGCAAAAAATGAAAGTAGACTTATGAGATCAACACAGGGCGAAAAAAGTGTGTCTGTCTGTGTGTGTGTGAGTCTGTGTGTGTGTGTGTGTGAGTCTGTGTGTGTGTGTGTGTGTGTGTGTGTGTGTCTGTGTGTGTGTGAGTGTGTGTACTCTGAATGTCTGTCCCCCCCTATCAATTCGAACACAGTGAATGCGAATTGAACGAAATTTGGTACAAAGGTAGCACTAGCAAAGGACACCTCAGTGTCATGTTTTATATCGCCGCCATCTTTACTAAAACTGAATGGCGGCCA
Source organism: Meconema thalassinum (assembly GCA_946902985.2). NCBI lineage: Eukaryota > Metazoa > Arthropoda > Insecta > Orthoptera > Tettigoniidae > Meconema > Meconema thalassinum. Next base: position 124,814,967 of record OX336395.1, read on the forward strand.
CTCAAACGTTCAAAACGTAAAATCAAATAACGACTAACCAAATCATCCGATCTCTACCAAATTTGGTAACAACATACCTTCGTATAGGATGCGTCTTGTGACCAAACTACAAGGTCGTCCGCTATACCATTTCAGGATGGCGGCCGTGCGAATTATGCAAACTTTATAATCCATATCATGGGACCCACCAGTTCCGATTATCGAGCCGAGAATCGTTTTGACTGTTCTAAAGGAAGAGGCACGTTCGAAATTAAAAGTTTATTTTGTAATACTATAGTGCAGACGTGATTTGAAAAAGCTGAGCTGATTCAGTAATAAGACAAGATGGCAGCGGATATCTTGTGCCTGACTTATATTTCACTAATTTGAGTATTGCATTCAATATAGCGTACTGATACAAAATAAATAAACTTTGTATGAAATGCTTTATATATAAATAATATACTCCAGTGATGAAATCGTTTAGTATAAATCATTATTTGCTAACAAGTTCTATGTAAGTCATTTTATAAAGAACGATATTCGTTGACACAATTAGCTCAGTGGTAGAGCGTTAGCCTATCGCTCTAATGCCTATGGTTCAAACCCGATCAGAGCTAGGTATTTTGCTTGAAATGTTATATGTTTATTGTTTTGTAATGACTCAGATGTTTTAAAATTAAGCGTTATATTGTGCATATTAGGCTATGGTGTAAAATATATATTTAATTAAAACATAATTCGCCAGCAGATTTACTCGAGACATCTAGCTGCCAAAATGGTACTTATTAACTTCCAGATTTTATTGAAAAGTTTCTTCTTCTGGCCGCTAGAATGCACTCGCTCTGTTTGGATTATATTGTTCGATATTTCAGCACTAGATGTCACAACTAGTCTACGTGGGGCTCCATTGATTAATATACCATTGGCATTCTATGCGCATCGAATTTGAAGAATGACAAGATGATACTACGATACATTTTTACTTTTTATTTTAAAGGCTTTGTAACAGCCTATTTTGCGTTACTTGAAAATGTTATTTGAAGTAAAGAACAAAACGATTTCACATAGTAACTGAATTGAAGCCGTTGATGTTAGTTCAGGTTATTAATTACTACTTTTATTTCAGGCAAATAGCAATCGAAAATATCCACATAGTTTGTATACACACGTCTCTGTAGGGTCATGGAAAGATTTGTTAATTCAATTAGGGTTGTGAAAGCCTTGCACAACCAGACGTGTAAAGACATGCCTCAACTCAAAGTTGGATGTTGCCCACGGCAGGTCATATATGTAATAATAATAATAATAATAATAATAATACTAATAATAATAATAATAATAATAATAATAATAATAATAATAATAATAATGTTATTGGTTTTACATCCCTTTTAACTACTGCTGCTTTTAGAGACACCGGGGTGCCGGAATTTTGGCCCGAAGGGGATCTTTAACGTGCCAGTAAATGTACTGACACGGCTCCCTCGCATTTGTGCACCCTCAAATGCCAGCTGACTGCGCCGGAATTTTGGCCCGAAGGGGATCTTTAACGTGCCAGTAAATGTACTGACACGGCTCACTCGCATTTGTGCACCCTCAAATGCCAGCTGACTGCGCCAGGATACGAACCTGCAACCTAGGGCCCAGCAAGCGAGAACGTTACCGCTGAGCCACGCAGCCAGTCCGGTCGACTATGTCTCCAGATCCATAACATTCTTGATATACTTCTTATCTTTCTTTCTTCAATGATGGTAGCAGTTTTTATCTAGGTTGTGGCGTTTGGTAGAGGTAAATCTTTTTTAAGGTCTTCAACAAAGAATAGTTCTATTATACTCTTTGATAATAACAACGAGTTATAACTATACTCATACATTTAGGAGAAAGTAGGCTATATGTTCTTTACTGAACATCTTGTTTAAAATTTAAATGTTCTACCTATATTATACAGGTGTTCGCAGCAAGCCCTACTTTGTGCTGTAACTCGTTTGTTTTTCAAGATATTTTAATTTTGATACTTGATTTGGAAAGTACTTTTCAAGCTCTAAAACTTTTGTTTCATTGGTTTTTGTGTGTAGTTCGCGCATAACGCGCAAATCAACTTTTTGTGGCACGGTTTTGGCACTTTTAGCCAAAATCGGCTTTTTGACATCACCTATCGAAAGAGTGACATCGATTTAGTCGAATTAGCCACCAAAATATAAGTTTTTGCCCAAATCAAACTCGCAAAATGCTGCCACCGCCGAGCCGTGGACCTGTGTCGCACAGGTGCCCGGACAGGGCGCGAAGTGCCCGATTGGTTCGACTGGGTCGGGCACAGGCAGGTCGCTTGCTATAAGCTGACGAAAATCTAAACACAAACTTGCATTTTGAGGGTTTGATATGGGCAAAAACTGATATTTTGGTGACTAATTCGATGTCACTCTTTCGATAGGTTTATGTCAAAAAGCCGATTTGGGCTAAAAAGGGCCAAAACCGTGCCACAAAATGTTCATTTGCGCATTATGCGCGAACTTCACACAAAAACCAATGAAACAAAAGTTTTAGAGCTTGAAAAGTACTTTCCAAATCAAGTATCAAAATTAAAATATCTTGAAAAACAAATGAGTTACAGCACAAAGTCGGGCTTGCTGCGAACAACCTGTATAAACATAGCCTACCTTGGTGAGATAATCCAACCTAACGGATTCGACAAAGATGGAAATCATGAGGGAGCCAGGAAAATGGAGCTTACTTTCCACCTTACGAAAAACACATACAACAAGAAAGTGATTTCTATTAGGACTAAACTACGACACTATCAACCAGTAATTCAACCAGACTGCCTGTATGCTTCGGAATGCCTAGGACTAACAACTAAAAACACATTGAAGAAATTGAAAAAAAAAACCACGAAATATTTTAAGAAAAATTATCGGACCAAAAAAAAAAATGTGCTGACACATACCGATTACGTAGTAACATAGAAGTACAGGGCTCCAGGAAATGTTCTCCGCAGTGCCTAGATGCGTCTGCGATAGCTGGCATCAGTAGTTACGTTGGCAGCACTACTTTGCTTGTATCAAAACAAACAATCAAACAAACAGTAAACTTTGTACTCAACACAGCCGTTCATAACAGATGCTGGAAGTGCTGATGACACATACGCTCGCTTATTGCAATACACACTGACGATTTCGACAGGCTACAGCCCACACATGTGGCCTTCATCCTTTCAAGGACACCATGCTGCCAACTAAACTGCTCATGCTAGCTCTGGCAGAAGCCGGCAGTCACTGGGGAGAACATTTTCTGGCGCCCTGTATATAACACATGAAGCAGAATCTCAGATACCATACGAAAACAAAGGGTTAAATTCTTTGGACATGTTTCAAGAATGCCTGACGATAGACTCACTAAGAAATGTTTACCCACTTCCACAAGCCCAATAGAAAAGGCAACTTTTATGAAAAAAAGTGACAGTCAGTCTGAAAGACTAGACTTTGTATCATTTTAAATGCTACAAATGCTGAAAAATGCTAGAAAGGCTGGAGGCTTCTCGCTTCGCTCGAAGCCAAAGACCCTTGACATGTTAGAAAATTATCTGCATAATACTTATCTTGCTTATCTTGTTTCAAATTACTCGCGAACGGCAAGTGCAAACCAAGGGCAAAGCAAGGTCCAGCGCGGGGGATGTGCCCCTTCCATCCAGTCTAAAAACACTTATAGTGGGCGATGTGTTGAAGATAGAGATATGCTCTTGCGGACTTTTTGGAGAACTTTTCATGCTGACCAATTCTTACGCTCATAGTATATTGATATTTTTAACGGTTTGCCCAGCGTAAGCTTAAGAAGCGCACGGACGCCAAGTTTGTTTTCGACCTTTTCACTGAAATCGTTACTGCTTGGCTTCCTTTGATCATACATAAATTATTTTCTACATAATCTTTCCTCGAGATATCCTTTACAGAATGGTGAAAACGACATCAAAATCCATCCAGTGGTTCTCGAGATTACCCGCGACATCCAAGAATCGGGGATTTTTGTCTTATACTAACGAAGTAGAGATTGTCGGGGAACACATGCACCAAGCGGTACTATGACGTCACACACCTCAGTGCATCTGGGTGCATTTCGTCCCGTCACCGTAACGTAACGCCAGACCCCAGCGTAACGACGAAGTCGACAAGATCATTTAAAATGATACAATGGTTTGCTAACACCAAGAAGGATCTACAAGAAATGAACATCACTGATCAAGATATCCGCAACAGAACCAATTTCAGAAATAAGATACACACATTTGAGGTGTTCCTAGAGCCAGAGACAGCTACCAAGAAGAAACAACATTTGGCAGCTGAAAAGAAAGAAGTTGTGGCGCCAAAGAAAACTGAAATCATGAAGAGTTATTTACGTGGCCCTAAGTTGGCTAAAATCGATTATAATGATTAACATACCATATGTTAATGTTTAAGCTTATAATGCAAACTTATTGTTGATAGACCCTTGGTATACATTTTATGATTTTGAAATTTCGCCAATATTATTAAGACATTTCATACTTTTTAATTATTTTATACTTGCCACGGTGGGTGAGTGGTTAACGTGTCGGTCTATTAACCCCCAAGCTTTCAGGTTCGCTCCTGGCCGCGGTAAGTGATTTTTGAAACGCGGCAAAAATTACGACACCATGTCATACGATGTTGGCATGTTAAAGAACCCATTTGAATTCAGTAGGCCGTGTTCATAATGGCAAAATTAATCTCGGGAGTTTCCACCAACACAAAAATCCTCATTTCTCTACTAGAAAGCGCTATAATGTTCAAGGAGCTTAGATATCTAACCTTCTTGTCTTTCATAGTGCTTCAAGGAACAACGCAATTCGACATGCAAGCTACCCTTTGGGTGTCAAATAACAAAGCTTGAACTCGGGACCCGAGGCCATACGATATTCTTTCTTCTTTCTTCGATTCGGCCAACTAGGGACCACGTCAATTCAACTGTCTCTCCTTCCGTGCTCTAACTACCGCCCAGTGTTCCCGCATTCGTCTCCGGTGTTGTTCTTTTCTCTCTTGGAACCATGGCTTCCCTGTCGTCAGCTTCGGCTTTTCCTGGAAACCTTTGTGTGTACGTAGTTTATCCTGAAGTAGAACACGCTCCTGGATATCTTTAGGGGAAATTTCCATTTCACGTAGATCTTTCTCAACTTCCGTGAACGATGCCCCTTTGGTTTTCTTTTCTTGAAAGAACGTCAATACCTGTTTTGATATCCTGCCTGGGCTCCTTCATGTCACGTGGCTATAACAGGCAATCCTCCTTTTTCGAATCGTGTCACTGATCTTCTCCCCGTTCTTGTATAATTCGTGGCCATACGATATTATTATTTTTATTAATTATTTTGTTACCTTCTTTTATTTTGATTGGTTTCATTTTGCTTCGTAAACGTCCATAAGTATGAAAAGTTTCTACTTGATAAAAGGGTACATAACTAAGAAAATTAAAAGTGTTGAGAAAATGCAAGTTAAGTTTAACTCTAGTAGATGACGTCACTGTTCCTCCCCTTAAAACAACAACAATAACAATAACAAAGTTTCACTTAGGGCCGTTTCACTAACTCTTTACTAACGATTAGTTAGTTAATTCCTAATTGACTTAAATAGGAGTGTTAATGCGTGATTATCATCGATGCATTTCACGAGACCATTCGGGATCGTAATTATTTAAATACACTTTGCGGCTCTTGCGCATGCGTGGACTCTGTTTCACCCTGGATAAATATGGCGGACAGAATAAGAAGTGTGTAGCATTGATCGATGTTTGCGATACTTCCTTGATACTTTCTGGAACATAATTATAAAAGAAGGGAAATACAGAAGACCTTATTCGTGGAAAAAGCTTAAAATGATATGAACAAAAGTATTAAGGAGAACTGACAGTTGTGTGTATACATTGTTTACTTAGCTTAATAGTACACGCTCTCTCAGTTTTATTCGTAGCGTAAGTTGTTGCGTTGCAGACTCAGAGTTTATTATGGAGAGCAGGAAGGAGTTCGATTTCCCCTTCAGATATGTTTCTTTTAAATTTTCACAGTATATTCCTCTTTCTTGGTATTGTAACATGTATATTCTTGTATAATCTCATTGCGATAATAGTACATTATGCAACGAGCCTATAATGGCAATAATTAAGACACGAGTATGTTTGTAAAACGAGCGTATGCGAGTTTTATAATTTCCATACGACTGTCTTAATTACCATTATAGGCGAGTTACATACGACTGTTTATGTTCGACGGTAATTATTATAACTATTATATGTTCGAACATAAATATTCATAAATATCTGTCGAGATTTCGCCAGTTTTATGTACTAAGCAGAGCGCATGGGGCGCAGAGAATGCCTTGTATTTGACCATGGCCTCCTCGATTACCCTACTATGACACTAGGCCTAGCAGTGAAATTTAAATTAGAAGGCCGTGGAACTCAGCGCATCTTACTATCTAATTGGTCAAACAACTGTTTCTTAAGCTCTGATTGGAGGGAGAAACTGTTTCATAATGAAAAATAGTGATATAATGAGCCTCATTATAGTACAGTTTTCTGACATATAATAGTCAGGATCGAACATAAAGATATTTTATATTCATATGTATGAAAGTTCGTGTGAAGTAGGTAACAATCAAAAAAAAAACACCATTGCAAGATACGCGACGTATAATTCAACTGTTTTCTTCCACTATTACGATGCTTTAGAACAGGGGTGCCCAACAATTTTTTAACTAAGGGCCACATTGTAAATAGTTGGGGTCCCTTGAGGGCCAATAACACCCCGGGCGTGGGGGTTGGGGGTATGGATTTTTTTAAAAATATAGTTGCAATATGGTGAGTTTTGTGGCTGTCTGAGCATAGGGAATTGGATGGTCAGATTTGGCCATTTAACTTAATTCCTCGTTAGTGGTAAGTTAACGAGCATTTCTGTTTTATGAAATGCTCGTGTGAAGTTTAATAACTTTTAATGAAGAATTAAGAGATAATGGACGTTGGTATAAGCGGCCCTTAATATCATTGAAATTAGAGAGGTGTGACGAAAACCAAAAACAAAGGTCAGAATATGCATTTATAGGCATTTTGTCTTTAAACAAGACCAGTGACCCTTCATCGTACTTATTTTTCAAATTTTGGGCAGAACAAGCTCAGGAAAACTATATAAATTTTCGTTAATTTCCAAACCTTAATAATTGATATTCCCTGTCCAACTTAATTGGACACATTAATGTGTTGGTCGACTGAAAATGAATTCTTTTTATTAGATTACGAAGGCAATACTGAAGAAACTACTTTTTATGAAACACTCTTCTTATTTTGCAATATTCTTCATCTCATCAATGTCACCTGTACCATGGTGTTTTTCACACCCTTTTCAATTGAGATATAAATATTGAATTATTCATAAAGTGTTCATATCAACACGAGCATAACTGGGAGGATTTTTTAAAAATATTATGTATAACGTTAGAAAAATATATTGTGGTTTTGTATTGTAAGACGAGATTTTATAAGATGTAAATAAAATCCTTCGTTACAAAAGTGTGTATGCTATTTTTTAAACACAGTCCTCATCCCGTCACATTATGCACGATACCGTAATAGACCACGATTATTACCCGGTGGCACATGCTTATGCAACGCGCTTCGTAAGCAGGCACGTCCATGTGCTGCAGCGTAATTAAGAAGGGCGTAACGTTCGCTTTGCTTATTGCTACGGAAATGCTCACCATCGGCTTCTTCTGTAATATCTTGTTTTGATGGCACGTTCGCGATCCCGATTAGGTCCTGATCCAGATTAAGTAGGCAAGTGTATACGCTACGGGATTTCATTATCTAGATCAGGGGTGCACAACCTCTTTATAAGTGGGGGCCAAATATATTTTTACATAATATTAGTGGTGGGTCGCAAGTTACCTTTCCACATAGGCACTTGCCAAACCCTACCGCTAACGCTAAATTTACTATTATCTGAATAACCTATTTTACCAGCAGACAAAATTGTACATTATGCAACGAGCCTATAATTCCAATAATTAAGACACGAGTATGTTTATAAAACGAGCGTATGCGAGTTTTATAATTTTCATACGAGTGTCTTAATTACCATTATAAGCAAGTTACATACGACTGTTTATGTTCGACGATACTTATTATAACTATTTTATGTTCGAACATAAATATTCATAAATGTCTGTCGAGATTTTGCCAGTTTTATGTACTGAACTGAGCGCATGAGACGCAGAGAATGCCTTGTATTTGACCATGGCCTCCTCGATTACCCTACTATGACACTAGGCCAGGTAGTGAAATTTAAATTAGAAGGCCGTGGAAGTCAGCGCATCTAATTATCTAATTGGTCAAAAAACTGTTTTTTGAGTTCTGATTGGTGGGAGAAACTGTTTCATAATGAAAAATAGTGTTATAATGAGCCTCATTTTAGTACAGTTTTCTGACATATAATAGTCAGGGTCGAACATAACATGCGTTTCAATACCATTTTTGTGTCCTCTAAATGGATTCAATCCATTTTTGAAGTTTCTTTTGGTCAAATTGCGTTATTAAGTTAACAAATTACTGATTTATAATCAACTTTCTCCTAATTCAAATACAGTAGGTCAGTCTGATCCTTGCAGCAGTCTTGTTAGGCAAAACTTAAAATCTCTCCAATAATTGTTTACTTTTTAATTTATATTTGACGAAACATTTTTATAATTTTCTTATTTCAACTAGGGCCTACATTAATGGGAAAAATCTCATCATTCACAAAATATAAGGTGTGTTCAAAATTTAACGAGCTGGAGGCTGGAATGCGCAAAGCGGTGACTACATCGGCTAATTGTGGCGTGTGTAACAAGGTGTGGTTCCGACCAGAGCGTAGAAGGTAGAGGGCACGCGTGCACGTCACGTTACGATACAAAGCGAGCAGCAGCATGCATCAATCGTCCAACGCTGCCAGTCGCATTGCAAACAGTGACATGGAGGAGTCAACCGAAGAGCAAAGAGGTGTTGTTCGGTTTCTGACAGCGGAAGGAGTAGGGGGGACGGACATTCATCGCCGAATGTCACAAGTGTACGGCGAACACTGCATGTCCCTTGCAAGGGTCAAGGCGTGGCACAAGCGCTTCAAGGAAGCACGGGTGTCGTTAGCCGATGATGCCCGGTCTGGGGCACCCTCTGCATTACCGATGACAACGTCTAGCTGGTTGATGCACTCATTACCCAGGACCGCCGAGTGACAGTGAACGCCATAGCCGCCGTGGTCGGATTGAGCGTCGGAAGTGTGCACACCATCATGAAGGAACGACTGCACTTGCGCAAAGTGTGTGCCCAATGGATGCCCCACAGTCTTCAACTACACCAGGAAGCATGTCGAATGGCCCACTGTTTTGGTCATCTGCAGCGCTATGCGAGAGAAGGGAATGGGTTCCTGGCACGAGTGGTGGCTGGAGATGAGTCATGGTGTCATCACTTCGAACCAGAATCCAAACGACAAAGCCTCCAGTGGAAGCATCCAGGGTCACCACCACCAAAAAAAAAAAAAAAAAAAGGAAAGGCCATCCACACAATCGCAGGAAAGTTATCCTCCGGCTCGTTACTTTTTGAACGCGACTTATATATGAATGTATTTAGTTCGGTTTATCTAGATTTATCCATACATTACATTTTTCCAGTCAATATCCAAGTAGTTCATACGACATATACACACATCAAAAAAAGTTTTGCATCACCTCGGTTCCCAGATCTCCGGCATATAGACGTTGACTGTGTATATTGTATCCAAGATACAGTCCCTTTGACTGTTCATAGATGTCACTAAAACTGCTCAAAGATGTAAACAACCATGCATGAGCAGGGCCTATTAGACGGAGGGGGTACGACAGCCGATCAGCTCCAGTCATTCCACCAGGACGAAGGTACGCTGCTCATGTTGTCTGTAGTTCTACCATGCCTAGAAGGTCAATACCGCAGTTCGATCGCGTCCGCATTGTTACTTTGTGTCAAGAAGGGCTCTCAACAAGGGAAGTTTCCAGGCGTCTCAGAGTGAACCAAAGCGATGTTGTTCGGACATGGAGGAGGTACAGAGATACAGGAACTGTCGATGACAGGCCTCGCTCAGGCCGCCCAAGGGCTACTACTGTAGTGGATGACCGCTACTTACGGATTGCCGCTCGGAGGAACCCTGACAGCAATGCCACCATGTTGAATAATGCGTTTCGTTCAGCCACAGGACGTCGTGTTTCAACTCAAACTGTGCGCAATAGGCTGCATGATGCGCAACTTCACTCCCGACGTCCATGGCGAGGTCCAGCTTTGCAACCCCGACACCATGCAGCGCGGTACAGATGGGCCCAACAACATGCTGAATGGACCCCACGGAATTGGCATCAAGTTCTCTTCACCGATGAGTGTCGCATATGCCTTCAACCAGACAATCGTCGGAGACGTGTTTGGAGGCACCCTGGTCAGGCTGAACGTCTTAGACACACTGTCCAGCGAGTGCAGCAAGGTGGTGGTTCCCTGATGTTTTGGGGTGGCATTATGTGGGGCCGACGTACGCCACTGGTGGTCATGGAAGGCTCCGAAACGGCTTTACGATACCTGAATGATATCCTCCGACCCATAGTGCAACCATATCGGCAGAATATTGGAGAGGCATTTGTCTTCATGGACGACAATTCTCGACCTCATCGTGCACATCTTGTGAATGCGTTCCTTCAAGATAACGACATCGCTCGACTACAGTGGCCAGCATGTTCGCCAGACATGAACCCTATCGAACATGCCTGGGATATGTTGAAAAGGGCTGTTTATGGACGTCTTGACCCACCAACCACTCTGAGAGATTTACGCCGAATTGTCGTTGAGGAGTGGGACAATTTGGACCAACAGTGTCTTGATGAACTTGTGGATAGTATGCCACGACGAATACAGGCATGCATCAATGCAAGAGGACGTGCTACTGGGTATTAGAGGTAGTGGTGTGTACTGCAATCTGGACCACAAATGCTGAAAGTCTAGCTGTATGATGGTACAACTTGCAATGTGTGGGTCTCATGAGCAATAAAACGAGCTGAAATGTTGTTTGTGTTGATCTCTATTCCCTTTGTATTTAACGGTTCCGGAACTCTTGGAACCGAGGTGATGCAAAACTTTTTTTGATGTGTGTACATATAGAATATACTCGTACTTACAAAGGAAGTATGAAGTAAGACTGGTCGAAACCTAACTTGAAACTTTGTGGACGCAATCGTTGTGCTATAAGAGGACAACGTGCGGAAAGTCAGCCGCCAAATTGAACTGCACGGCTCCGAAATCATGTGGCGAATCTCTCATATAAATCAATGGAAGGTAGCGAGTACCGTACATGTTGGAATGGACAGTCCTGACCGCCCAAGCACTCAAGGCCGGTGGGAAGCAGCCGCACGCTCCAGTCAGCATATACGCCCCGCCTCGCTACTACTCTGAGTGCCACAGGGATGTCCAGCTCCTCCAGCCGTCATGCCTGTGTAACAGGTTGTCAGGTACGATTTCGGAGCCTTGCAGTTCAATCTGGAGGCTGATTTTCCGCACTCGGTCCTCTTATAGTACAATGATTGCGTCCACAAAGTTTCAAGATAGGTTTCGACCAGTCTTACCCGATACTTCCCTTGTTGGTTGTTTGGATTAAGATATGAAGTGCATTAGTTACCCAATTATCTTGCTACGGACGGTGAGTGGTTATCGTGTCGGACTACCAACCCCAAACTTGCAAGTGCTCTCCTGGCCGTGGTAAGTGATTTTTAAAAGGCGACAAAAATCATGACATGCATGTCATACGATGTTGGCATGTTAAAGAACCCATTTGAATTCAGTAGGCCATGTTCATAATGGCAAAATTAATCTCGGGATTTTCCGCCAACACAAAGTTCCTCCATTCTCTACTAGAAAGCGCTATAGTGTCAAGGAGCTTAGATATCTAACCTCCTTGACTTTCATAGTGTTCCAAGAAACGATGAAATTCGACATGCAAGTTGCCCTCTGGGCGTCAAATAACAAAACTTGCAGCCGAAGCCATACGATATTATTATTATTATTATTAGTTACCCAATTGGATAGCTAATACAGCAGAGTGAACCAACATGAATCTACTCGATTATTTTGATTAAGCCAGCTGTGACTGGCGCAGATCGCTGGCGCGCCTACGCGGTTCAACAAGTGGTTGGCGCGCACTTTCACACTTTTACCAAACATGTTCAATAATGTGCTCATAGGCGATGCTGAAAATATGCTCCGTGTCTTGTAACACACACCTGACATGTTCTGATGAAAGAATGTCTGTCAATTCTTTTATTATTTACGGAGCCTGCTTCCTTGAATCGTTTAGCGAGCCTCCTAATTGTACTGGCATTAGGCACAGGTCTTCATGGAAACTTGATTCGAAATGTTCGTCTCGTTTCAGAACAAGATCTTCTGCTTTTCATATACGAATTATAGATATATACACGTTCGCGCAATGTGAATTGGTGTCTAGGCTTGACCAACAATCACAGTAATCACAATACTCACCAAACGTGCAACACTAACGTCTAAGCTTTGCAGATACACGTCCATATGAATGACAAAACACGTGTGAACTAACGATATGAGTCAGCGGAGCGCGCCAACCTTGCCGTGTTTACTCGTGCGCACATAATATAATGACCCTGTAGATTTCTTAAATTCAGTATCATCTCATTTCAATTACATGACTTACAATCTTTTTGTGAGCTTTCATTTTATTTAAATTCTAATGATTTTTGTAAGAATGTCCATTTCTAATTTGGCTTTATTATCCCTTGAGAACTGTCGTGATAAAAATATAACACGAAGACTGGCACTGGGTCATTTTGACCCATAGTGTGTTACTCACTTTTTGTCGTAGTTGTACGGATTTTAATGAAGTAATTTTACAACTAGTGTCTTCCTATGAACTATTCCCAATATAAAACAAGAAGTTCCGTGAAGAACTATACAGCCTACTTTTCATGCCAATGATTATTCTACAGTATATGAACCTATCTAGAATAATGACGAAATTAAGTTGGTAATATCGAAATATCTAATTAGTTCAAAATATACCTGGTATAATGTAGCCTAATAGAGCACTACAGTTGGCAGCCCTGGTGACTGAATATATTCTTAGTTCCCCCTCTTAAGGTACAGAATACAAAATTTGGTTGAAGTCCAATGGACGTTACATGCAGTTAGACACTGGATCTATTAGCACGCGTAAAAGCATGTTGCCAACAATACCATGCGTGTGCTGGTCAGAAATAATCTGAAATATTATGATATCTTGTTGTGCCAATTTTGGATGAAAACCATTTGTTAGTATAGAAGTTACATGTATTTTAAAATTGGACATATCAGCAGGCATAGAATCATGTTGGCAGCACTGCCTTGTATTAATTACTCCAAATTAATCTAGAATGTCAGGTGCTATACGTGTGCAAAGTATAGGGCTGTTGGCTTGCATACTTTCTGATATATTGATATTAGCGTAAGAAAAAATATAGACAGCATTTATTAACAGTTGGCAGCCCTGATTGCTCTTAACAATACGTATAGTCATATCTGTTATGGTACACATGGCACGTACGAAATTTGGTTGAAATTCAACTGATAGTATAGAAGTTACATGTATTTAAAAATTGGTACTATCAGCAGGCTTATAATCATGTTGGTAGAACTGTCGTATGTAAGTTACTCCAAATTAATCTAAAATGTCAGAATATACGTGTGCATAGTTTAAAGCTGTTGGCTAGCATACTTTCTGATATATTGGTATTTGGATAAAAAAAATAGAGAGAGCAATAATTAACAGTTGGCAGCCCTGGTGGCTCTTAAGAATATGCTCAGTCATATCTGCTTATGTACAGATACAAAATGTGGTTGAAATCCAATTTATAGTGGAGAAGTTATATGCATTTAAACATTGGACCTATCAGAAGGCTTAAAATTATTTTGGCAACACTGTCATGGTTGGACTCCTGGAAATTAAACTGAAATAGTATTATCTACATGTGTGCCAATTTTGGAATAGCTCCCATGCATACCTTGCAAGATATCCAACATGGAGCTCAAATTTCTAGTGCGTTTTTTCAGCAGTTGGTAGCACTGACATCATTTTCAAATATGGACGTGAGATATTCCGGTGCCCATCTTTACTCATACTAAATTTGGTTTTGATTGCTGCAGCCGTTTAGGAGTTGATAGGGGGACACACACACAGCCAGACAGACAGACAGACACACATTTTCCCGGATCGATCTCATAAGACTACTTTTTCCTCATTTTTGCAAAATGTGAAAAGTAGGCTAATGAGGTTTAACTTATTTATATTTTTCAGATTTAACATGCAGAAAATATACATTAATTGTAGTAACAGTGTAATTAATTGGCAAAGCAGTCATCTCAATTGTTTTGAACGAAGGACAAGGACAAGTTGTCCCTAAACGGGGCGTGGTGGCTCAGCGGTCTAGCTGTATGCCTCTCACCAAGGCGGTCCGGGTTCGATTCCCGGTCAATGCATGTGAGATTTTCGAAGTGAAATGCCATGTCCTGTGGTTCGGATTCCACGTAAAAAGGAGGTCCCGTGGCTCATGATCTACAGATTAACGGTCACGTTAAACTACAAGCTTCCTTCCTTCCTTTGTCCCTAAACCCCAGTTAGTTAGTTAGTTAGTTAGTTAGAAATTGTTGTTTTAAGGGGCAGAACTACGAGGTCATCTGCCCGCTCTTAACACAGATTAAATTTGAAAAGACCGAAAATTAATAAAACAATAAATTAAATAAAACTAATAATTATATAAATAAACAACAAGAAGTTCCGTGACGAACTAAAGAGCCTACTTTTCTTAAAATTTAAGATTCATGCCAATGATTAATGACGAAATTAAGTTGGTAATATCGAAATTTCTAATTAGTTCGAAATACTGTATACCTGGCATAATGTAGCCTAATAAAGCACTACAGTTGGCAGCCCTGGTGACTGAATATATTCTTAGATCCATTTCTTAGGGTACAGAATACAAAATTTGGTTGAAGTCCAATGGATAGCATGGACGTTACATGCAGTTAAACATTGGATCTAACAGCGCGCGTAAAATCATGTTGGCAACAATGCCATGCATGTATTGGTCAGAAATAATCTGAAATAATATGATCTATTGTTGTGCCAATTTTGAATGAAATCAATTAGTTAGTATAGAAGTTACATGATTTTAAAGTTGGACGTCTCAGCAGGCTTAGAATCATATTGGTAGCACTGACGTATATAAGTTACTCCAAATTAATATAGAATGTCAGGTACTATACGTGTGCATAGTTTAAAACTGTCGGCTTGCATACTTTCTGATACATGGGCATTTGGATTAAAACAAATTGAGAGAATTTATTAACAGTTGGCAGCCCTGATGGCTCTTAAGAATACGCTCAGTCATATCTGGTTATGTACACATAGCACATACGAAATTTGGTTGAAATCCAATTGATAGTGTAGAAGTTATATGCATTTAAAATTTGGACCTATCAGCAGGCTTATAATCATTTTGGCAACACTGCCATGTATGGCCTCCTGGAAATTAAACTGCAATATTATTATCTATACGTGTGCCAATTTTGAAATAGCTCCGATTCATACCTTCCATGATATCCAACATGGAGCTCAAATTTCAAATGCGATTTTTCAGCAGTTGGTAGCACTGACATCATTTTCAAATATGGCCGTGAGATTTTCAGGTATAGGTCTTTACTCCTACTAAATTTTGTTTCGTTTGCTGCAGCCGTTTAGGAGTTGATAGGGGGGGACACACACACAGACAGACAGACAGACACACATTTGCCCGATCTCATAAGACTACTTTTTCCTCATTTTTGCAAAATGTGAAAAGTAGGCTAAAAATTACGGAAAAAACAAAAAAGACACCATTCAAAAACAAGTCGTTGAGAGAATGTACACTGGAAAATTTAGATTTCCCTAAACCCTAACCATAGATCAACAAGAACGTGAGCTATGTGATTGTGCTACACCAAAATAAGTGGATTGTCCCCCTTATTTTTAACAAAATTGTTCCGACTAACGTAAGCCGAAAATTGTCACGCGAGGACTGGCACCATGGGTAAATCTTATCCGACCGTAAATAATATAGAAATAATTTGGGTGTTCATACAAGGTAATGGACATGTTACTTTTTCAGGATGAAGTTCAAGGCTAGGAAGGAAGGTATTTTAAGTGACAGGAAATAAGGGCTCAACAAAACGAAAATATAGAGCAATATTTAATCCACGGGTCAATAATACCAGTTAACATAGTTTAAGATTCATATATTATTCAACTAGCAACCCTGGAACAGTTATGAATGCATTACGTGATAAGCTCTTGATTTCGATGTCAATGAACCACGATCAATATCCGTTTTACGTCTCGGCATGATGGGTTAAAATCACTGACTGGACTATTAATTATATTATCATGGAGATGCATGTGCAACGAATTCTTGTCAGACGTAATTTAAGAATGGCGAGGTGCATGAAACACAAATCCCTCTTCCGGCCAATCTTAACTTGACTGAGTATTTTGCGGAACGAAAAGTTCACAGATGAAATGAAGAAAAGCTGAGTTGCACTTCCAGGGAAACTACAAACACAACCACTCTTCTCAGAAGTCTCAACTCAACACGACTCGACAGTTTGGTTGGTTGGTTGGTTCCTTAGTTTAGGGGTTGCGACAACGCGGTCATGTAGCCCCGTGTACTTTGGGTGTGTGTAGAATCTGTCTTATAACCGGTGTTAATTTTGATGACTGTATTAGTGTGTGTATCTGTTTTTTTTAAATTCAAGTAAGGACTGTAACTCTGAATTTTTCGAATAGTTCCTACTTTTGCCGCCAAACGCCACCGTCAACGACAACTAGGCCTAGTTCAGAACTTAGCTACTAGACGCCATCGCAGTAGGCTCTTGGCAACGAACGTAGCAACCTATGAGCGTTGTTTACATTCTTAACCTATACAATTTTTCACACAGGCGTAATTAGTGGAAAGTTCTTTAACGACAGTTTGCTGCTGGCTGAATCAGGGGTAATGGGCTCGTCCACTAGCTAGGCTGTGACTGGGGTGATAGTCTCGCCCCTAGCTAGCTCGTAAACTGTCGCCTCATTAATTGAATGGAGATTGTTGGAAGAAATAAAAACGTAAAAACACTTATAGTGGGCGATGTATTGAAGATAGAGATATGCTCTCGCGACCTTTTTGTAGAACTTTTGATGCTGAACAATTCTTGCACGCATAGTATATAGATAATTTTAATGGTTGGCCAGCGTAAGCTTAAAATTCGCACGGACGCCAGGTATTTGTTCAACAATTTTACTGAAATCCTTACTGCTTGGCTTCCTTTGATCATAAATACATTTTTTCTACAAACACAGTAAAAACGAAGTTTAATAAATTACACTGAAGAAAATGGAAATTGCAACACTCAGAATGAGTGGTGCTACATTGCTGCAATTGAACATGCAGGACGAGTGTTCCGTTGTGATTCGATGATTACACTTTCGGGTCCCTCTGACCACAAGTTTGGACAACAATCAATACAGGATGTGCCCACTACGAGCTGCAATACATTGATGAATTCGGCGAAGCATGGAGTCAATAAGGCCCTGGATCGCTTCCTGAGGAATTGTAGCCCATGCTTGCTGCACTGCACGGGTCAGTTGTTCCAGAGTTGTGGGTGGCTGAGGACGATTGGCCAGTTGTCGACCCATCATGTCCCACACATGCTCAATAGGGCTGAGGTCCAGGGATCTGGCGGGCCATTCTAAGGTTGTGATGTCGTGGAGAGCTTCTCTGAAGATTCGTGCAGTGTGAACCCGGGCATTGTCTTGCTGAAACATCCCATTAGCAATGCTCGCCATGAAAGGGGCAACCACTGGATTGAGTACCCTATCAAACGTACTGTCGAGCAGTCATAGTGCCCTCAACAAGCACTAATTGTGATTTCACATTAAAGCCAATAGCTCCCCTGACCATAATGCTTGGTGTTGGCCCTGTGTGCCTCTCGACAATAAGGTCTGGGCGGCCCCTCTCCGCGGTACGTCGGCGCACACGATTCCGGCGATCACTGCGTGCAAGACAGAAGCGCGATTCATCACAAAAGACGACCCTATGCCATTCGTCGACCCACGTCGATCGTACTCGACACCAGGCCAGCCTTACACGTCGCCGTTGTGGGGTCAAAGGAACACCTTCTGCAGGGACACGGGATCGTAAGCCAGCTGCACGCAGGCGATTACCAACTGTTTGTTGTGTAACGTGGGGTGCCACAGCTGCTCGAATTTGCGCTGCTGTTACATGGGGTTCCATCCGGGCCATCCGAATAATGCGGCGATCCTCTCTCACAGTTGTCTGTCGCGCTGGGCCTGTGCCAGGTCTCCGAGTGTGGGTACCTTCATTTGACCCCTGCTGCAATATACGTTGTACCGTAGATGCCTGTCGGCCAACACGTGCAGCGACAGTCCTTAGCGATAATCCAGCCTCACACAGACCAATTATCCGAGCCCTCTCAAACGGCGACAGTTGTTGATAGCGTGCTCTTCTCTGTCCTCGAGGCATGTGTGACAGGGAACACTTCACTGCACAGACTGCAAGTCAATTACGCTACACCAGAGCCCGTATATTGGAGTTGATCCAATGGGTCTGAAACATTGATCGTTTACATACCTACATGGCACCATTCCATATCTTGAAAATCAACACAAACGACCAATGCCTTCATGGTGTTGCAATTTCAATTTTCTTCAGTGTATTATACGTACATGTTTCTGTATACAATGATACCCTCGTCAGCGTAGATCTCTACTTAGTATGAAACAAAGTCCCCGATTCTTGGATGTCACGGGTAATCTCGAGAACCACTGATTGGTTTTTGATGCGGATATCAATTTCATATTATAATCCCTCAACACGGATATTGTTACCATTTTTAGCCTACTTTTCACATTTTGCAAAAATGAGGAAAAAGTAGACTGATGAGATCGATCCGGGCAAATGTGTGTCTGTCTGTCCTTCTGTCTGTCTGTCTGTCCTTCTGTCTGTCTGTCTGGCTGTGTGTGTGTCACCCCCCTATCAACTCCTAAACGGCTGCAGCAATCGAATCAAAATTTTGTAGTTCTATACCTGGAGACTATAGGGTCATTAGCACTAAATCAAACAATGGCCAAGCAGGGGTTGGTCTCATATTGAGTAGGAAACTTGGACAGCGGGTGGAATATTATGAGCAATACAGTGAACGGATTATTGTAGCAAAAATCAATACTAAACCTACGTGCACCACAGTGGTACAAGTCTATATGCCTACCAGTCAAGCTGATGATGAGGATGTTGAAAAGGTCTAGGAAGAAATAGATGACATTCTGAGGTATATCAAAGGTGATGAAAATGTTATAGTAATGGGAGATTGGAATGCTGTGGTAGGAAAAAGGAGAGAAGGGAAGATAGTAGGAGATTTCGGATTAGGAGAAAGGAATGATCGAGGAAGCAGGCTGATGGAATTCTGCACCGAACATGAGTTGGTCATAGCTAACCCCTTATTCAATAACCACAATAGAAGAATATACACATGGATGAGACCAGGAGATACAGGGCGTTACCAAATCGACTTCATTATGGTCAAGCAGAGGTTTCGAAACCAGATTTTGGATTGTAAAACATATCCTGGTGCTGACATAAACTCTGATCACAATCTGGTTGTAATGAAATGCAGATTAAAGTTGAAGAAACTGAAGAAAAGTCAAAAGCCAAAAAGGTGGGCAATAGACAGACTGAAAGTAAAGGATGTAAACGAAAGATTCAAGAAGAGTATAAAGGAAGGACTAATGAAAAATCCTAAACGGACTTCAATTGCAGACGAATGGGTACTTTTGAGGAATGAAATAACAAAATCCGCAGAAGAAAACATTGGTAGGAAAGAAAGAATAGGTAGAAAATCGTGGATCACTCAGGATATACTAGAATTGATGGATGAAAGGCGGAAACACAAGAATCTAAGAGATGAAAAGGGGAAAGCAGAATACAGACGTCTGAGAAATTAGGTTAACAAGAAGTGCAAGGAAGCGAAAGAAGAATAGTTGAAAGAGAAATGTGCAGGTATAGAAAATTGTCTGAAATTAGGAAAAGTAGACACATCTTATCGAAGGATTAAGAATACTTTTGGGGAAAAGAAGACTAAGTGCTGTAATATTAAGGACACAAATGGAAAACCTCTAACAGATAGGGAAGAAAAGGTTGAGAGATGGAAATCTTACATAGAGAGTTTGTATAAGGGAAAGGAGATTGAGAATCATGTAATGGAAAGGGAGGAGGAAATTGATGAGGATGCAAAAGGAGATTTAATATTGAGATCAGAATTTGACAGAGCATTAGAGGACTTAGGCAGGAACAAAGCACCAGGAATAGATGATATACCGATTGAGTTGCTACGCTGCATAGGAGATGAAGGTCTGATCAGGTTATTTCACTTGGTGTGTAGGATTTATGAGACAGGTGAGGTACCCCCTGATTTCAAGAAGAATGTTATCATCCCTATACCAAAGAAAGTGGGAGCTGACAGATGTGAAGATTACCGTACAATCAGCTTGATTACTCATGCTTCAAAGATCCTGTCTAGAATAATTTACAAGAGGATTGAAAGCCAGATAGAAACGGAGTTGGGTGAAGACCAGTTTGGTTTCAGGAGAAATGTAGGAACAAGGGAAGCTGTACTAAGTCTTAGGCTGATTTTGGAAGGTAGAATAAGGAAAGGTAAGAGAACGTTCATGGCATTTGTAGACTTAGAAAAGGCTTTTGATAACGTTGATTGGACTAAATTGTTTGACATTTTGAAATCTATTGGAATAAAGTACAGGGATAGGAGGGTGATATACAATCTATACAGAAACCAGACAGCAGTTATTCGAGCTGAAGGACATGAGAGAGAAGCTGGTATTCAGAAAGGTGTAAGGCAAGGCTGCAACTTATCACCCATACTTTTCAATCTTTACATTGAACAAGCAATGAAGGAAATTGGAGAAAAATTTAAAGTGGGAGTGAAGATTCAAGGAGAAATAATTTCAACTCTGAGATTTTCTGATGACATCGTCATCTTGGCCGACACACCTGAGGATTTGAATCAGTTTTTGAATGGTATGGACTCCGTCTTACAGAATGAATACATGATGAAAATTAATAAATGTAAAACAAAAATACTGGAATGCAGCCGAAATAAATCAGAAACTTCTATGGAGATCAAATTGGCAGGTGAAAAGCTGAAGGAAGTTGGAGACTTCTGTTACTTAGGAAGCAGAATAACCAGTGATGGACGAAGCAAAGAGGATATAAAAAGTAGGTTGGCTCAGGCAAGGAAAGCCTTCCTACAAAAAAGGAATCTGTTGACATCGAATATAGATTTAGGTATTAGGAAGTCATTTTTGAAAGCCTTTGTCTGGAGCGTGGCGCTCTATGGAAGTGAAACTTGGACTATTGGTGCAGCAGAAAAGAGGAGAATTGAAGCACTTGAAATGTGGTGTTACAGGAGAATGATGAAGATCAGATGGGTAGATAGGATTACAAACGAAGAGGTATTAAGGCGAGTGGGAGAGGAGAGATGTTTCTGGCGACTGCTAATGAAGAGAAGAGATAGGTTGGTAGGACACATACTAAGACACCCAGGAATAGCAAGCTTAGTTATGGAAGGAAGGGTCGAGGACAAGAACTGTAGGGGTAGACCAAGGTTAGAATATGTTAAACAGATTGCCTCGGATGTAGGGTGTGGTAGCTATGTAGAGATGAAACGATTAGCTCAGGACAGGGAGGCATGGAGAGCTGCATCAAAAAAGTCAAAAGACTGAAGACTCAAACAACAACATACCTGAATATCTGAATGCCGTATTTGAAAATGATGTCAGTGCTACCAACTGCTGAAAAATCGCAATTGAAATTTGAGCTCCATGTTTGATATCATGGAAGGTATGCATGAGAGCTATTCCAAAATTGGCACACATGTAGATAATACTACGAGGCACGTCCTGAAAGTATGTTCCGTTTGGTATTAAGATTAAATTGTGTACAGATACAGAAAAAATATTTATTGCACTACATTCTACACCTCTTAAACTACTTTTCCACATAACTTCCGAACTTTTGCAGGCATTTGTCATAGCGTGGCACAAGTTTTTGGATACCTTCTTCATAGAAGTTTGCCACCTGTGTCTTCAACCAGTTGGAAACATCTTCTTTCAGCTCGTCGTCATTGTTGAAGTGTTGACCGCCAAGGAAAGACTTGAGATGTGTGAACAGATGAAAGTCACTAGGAGCGAGATCAGGGCTGTACGGAGGGTGGTCAAACACGTCCCAGCCAAATCCCTGTAGGAGGTTTTTCGTCACATTTGCAGTGTGTGGTCGTGCGTTGTCGTGAAGAAAAACAACACCTTTTGACAGCAACCCTCGGCGCTTATTCTGTGTTGCGCGGCGCAATTTCCGTGTCTCGCAGTAAGCATCTGCGTTGATTGTTTGACCACGCGGTAAGAAATCAATGAGTAAGATGCATTTCCAGTCCCAGAACACTGTGCACATTATTTTCCGAGGTGTCAAGATTTGTTTCGGCTTAACCTTTGCTGGGGATAAAGTGTGCCTCCATTCCATTGATTGCCGCTTACTTTCAGTAGTGTCGTAAGAAACTCAAGTTTCATCTCCTGTGACTATCTATGTCAGAAATTCTTCGCCGCCTTCATTGTAACGGGTCAAAAACTGAAGTGCACTACCCATCCGTTTTGTTTTGTGTTGCTCCGTAAGAATCTTTGGTACCCAACGTCGGCAAAGTTTACGAAAGTTCAGTTTTTCGGTAACAATTTCATGAATTACCGTAGTGATCGTGAGATTTAGGGGAATTCCTTAGCGAGAGCACTAATTGGAAACCTGCGGTTTTCCTGGATCTTGTCATCAATCGCGTGAACCAGTTCTTCTGTAACCAAAGATGGACGCCCACTTCGTTCTTCATCGTGCACTTCACTACGTCCTTCATTGAACTGTCGGACCCATCTTCTCACCATTGAATCACTCATCGCATTTTGTCCATACACTTCGCAAATTTGCCGATAAATTTCAATTGGTTTCACTTTCCTAGCATTCAGAAAACGAATCACATATCTGATTTCACAAGCGGCGGGATTTTCAATCAACACCGACATTGTACGAGTAAACATGCACAACAACGCGTACGTGGCTGACAGCGCTCTCCAAATGGCGCACGTTTCTTCTCCTGGATACAGAGCGTCTACCGCGCATATGCGGAACTGCGCTGCAGCAGAACGTACAACTAGTTGAAGACACAGGCGGCACACGTCTATGAAGAAGGTATACAAAAACTCGTGCCACGCTACGACAAATGCCTGCAAAATTTCGGCAGTTATGTGGAAAAGTAGTTTTAGGGTTGTAGAATTGTGTGCAATAAATAATTTTTCTGTATCTGTACACAATTTGATGTTATTACCAAACTGAACTTACTTTCTGGACTTACTTCGTATTTCAGTTTAATTTCCAGGAGGCCATACATAAAAGTGTTGCCAAAATCATTTTAAGCCTTCTGATAGGTCCAAGTTTTAAATGCATATAACTTTTACACTATTAATTGGATTTCAACCAAAGTTTGTATGTAATATGTGTACATGAACAGATATGACTGAGTGTATTCTTAAGAGCCACCAGGGCTGCCAACTGTTAACTGTTAACTGTTTTCTTCAACCAAATACCAATATATCTGAAAGTATGCAAGCCGACAGCTTTAAACTATGCACACGTATAGTACCTGACATTTTAGATTAATTTGGAGTAACTTATGTACTTCAGTTCTACCAACATGATTCTAAGCCTGCTGATAGGACCAATTTTAAATACATGTAACTTCTATACTATCAGTTGGATTTCAACCTAATTTCGTATGTGCTATGTGTAACATAACAGATATGACTATAAGTATTCTTACGAGCAATCAGGGTTGCCAACTGTTAATAAATGCTGTCTATATTTTTTTACTTTATCAGAAAGTATGCAAGCCAACAGCTCTATACTTTGCACACGTATAGCACCTGACATTCTAGATAATTTGGAGTAATTAATATAAGTCAGTGCTGCCAACATGATTCTATGCTTGCTGATAGGTCCAATTTTAAAATACATGTAACTCCTATACTAACGAATGGATTTCATCCAAAACTGGCACAACAAGATATCATAATATTTCAGATTATTTTTGACCAGCACACGCATGACGTTGTTGCCAACATGCTCTTACGCGTGCTGATAGATCCAATGTCTAACTGCATGTAACGTCCATTGGACTTCAACCAAATTTTGTTTTCTGTACCTTAAGAGATGGAACTAAGAATATATTCAGTCACCAGGGCTGCCAACTGTAGTGCTCTATTAGGCTACATTATGCCAGGAATATTTCGAACTAATTAGACATTTCGATATTACCAACTTAATTTCGTCATTATTCTAGTTAAGTTCATATACTATAGAATAATCATTGGCATGAAAAGTAGGCTCTTTAGTTCGTCACGGAACTTCTTGTTAAAATTGTTAATGTTTACGCATTTTTGAAAGTTTGTGTTTAGCACATTGCCATTTCTAACAAGGCACTTTATTAATCAACTAGCAGTAGTGCCCGGCTTTGCCCGTTGGATTTATTTGTTTTGTGGATGATAATGAATACTACTACAGGACTAGCGCGCTCAAGGATAAGGATCGTAAAGCACCAACGCTTATTGCAGCTGATAACCTCAGTATACTGCACCAACACCATTGCCCTTATTGTCATGATTATAACTGTTTTCAGGGCCAAATAAATCTTTTTCACTAATTACTCCCCGTGACAGCAATTTATAAGCAGCTCGCAATTCTGCACCAGAACATTGGTAGGGGCGACGTGATGCAGCCCGTATTGCCAGGTAACAATAGACTTAGGTATTATTGGAGCTACAATAGACTTAGGTATTATAGGAGCTGTTCGGGAGCACTTGTTCTTCTGACTTACTGAACAGAAATCAATCTCTAAGGTTACTTGAGAGGTGTAGCCTAATGCTAAATAGCCTCAACTATTCCTCTTGAATCAGGCTATCATATACAAGAAGAATGTTGGAATACGACTGGTGGTTCCAGAGATTAGCGCGTTTAAACACACAAACAAACACACAAAAAAACTCTTCAGCTTTATTATACACTAGCTGATGTACCCGTGCTTCGCTACGCGTCATAAATAAAATAAAAAGTGAAGGTGACAGTTAAAACAGGGGATAGGCGAGGTGCTGCGCAGAGGGAGATTAAGGATGGAACATTTTGTCCAACTACACCGCTCGGCGTTGACCGTGTTTTATAGCACAAATTTAGGTTTTACTCGCTAACCGTTGGTGATAACTTTCGGATAGAAAATGTAATTTTAAACCTCGTATATGCCATCAAATGTTTGCTATTTCTTAGCGTTCTCTTTTTATTTGAAATGGAAATATGAAAGTTTGATACCAAAGGGTGTAGTGACGTCACTAAAATGGTCGCCATCTTTAAATAGTGCAAAGTATTGAAATCAAAAGTAACCTATATGTTAACCAGGTAAATCAGCTACTTCCATGTAAAATTCATGTAAATCGGACCAGTGGTACTTGCGTGATTGAGTAATACACAGACACACACCATCTCATTTTTAGCCTCGCTTCGCTCGCGTCAGAGTCGTGTCATATTGTTATTCAATGAAATGCAGGTTTAACCCCGTTAACACCCCTTTAGAACCTGAATGTCCAAAAATCCCTCCTTAGTAGACGTTTTCGACACACAACAAACATATCCCCAAAATATAATTCTTCTAACTTTAATAGTTTTGGTTGGTCGATGAGAGTGAACATCCAAAACTCCTTCCTTAGTGGACGTTTTTCTTCCAGAATTTCACCCCTCCCCATAGGCCCCTTAAATTTCATTTATGAAAAAACGGTCGAACACCTATTTATTTTATTTATTTATTTATTTTTAAGCTGATTGATTTCCTCCGAGTTTCAGACTCCTCGCCTATGTCGTTTAAGAGATACGCGCTCCGTTAGGAATCTTTCAACCCCCCACTTTTCATCCCTTTCACCTCATAACATACACTACATCGAAAAACCATTAGACATGTGTCAGCTTATTTTTAATGATTAGTATATATGCCAAGTATCACATCCCCAAATGAAACCACTCGTGAGATTTTGTTATTCAATGAAATGCACGTTCACCCCCTAAACACCTCTTTGGAACCTGAATATCCAAAACTCTTTCCTTAGTGGACGTTTTCGACATAGAACGAACATATCCCCAAAATTTCATGTTTCTAACTTCAATAATTTTGGCTGGGCGATGATGAGTGAGTGTGTTAGTCAGGACATTTTCTTTCATTTATTTTTGTTAATTTCAGCCCTCCCCATGAAACCCTTAAATTCGATTTATGAAACAAACGGTCGAACACCTATTTACTTATTTAAAGCTGTTTTCCCCCTGAGTTTGATGAGTGAGTAAGTGAGTCAATCAGTTAGGACACTTTCTTTCCTGTTTTCCCCCCCAGAATTTCACCCCTCTCCAAGGGCCCCTTAAATTGGATTTATGGAAAAACGGTCGAACACCTATTTACTTGTATTTTAAGCGTTTTTTTCCCGCCGAATTTCAAACTTCTCGCCTATGTCGTTTCAGAGATACACGCTGCGTTAAGAATCCCTCAACCTCCAATTTTCACCCCTTTCACCTCATAATATTCACCACATCGATAAACCCTTAGACATTTGTCTGATTATTTTTAATGATAAGTTTATATACCTAATATCACATCCCCAAAGGAACAACACATGATATATCGTTATTCAATGAAATGCACGTTTACCCCCTTAACACATCTTTAAAACCCGAATAAACAAAAATCAATCCTTAGTTGACGGTTTCGACATACAGCGAACATATTCCCAAATTTTATTGTTTCCAACTTTAATACTTTTCCCTGGGCGTGGGTTTTGTGGGTGAGTCAGACAGGACATTTTCTTTCAATTATTTTTACCAGAATTTCACCCCTCCCCATGGGCCCCTTAAATTGGATTGATGAAAAAACGCTTGAACACCTATTAACTTGTTTTTTAAGCTGTCCTTTTCCCCTGAGTTTGATGAGTGAGTGAGTTAGTCAGTCAGTTAGGACACTTTCTCTCCTTTTCCCCCCAGAATTTCACCCCACCCCATTGGCCCCTTAAATTAATTCATGAAAAAATGGTCGAACACCGATTTAATTACTTTTTAAGCTGATTTTTTTCCGCTGAGTTTCAAACTCCACGCCTATGTCGTTTAAGAGATACATGCTCCGTTAGGAATCCTTCAATCCCCAATTTTCACCTATTTCACCTCATAATATACACCACATCGAAAAACCCTCAGACACGTGTCTTCTTATTTGTAATGATGAGTTTATATGCCGAGTATCACATCCCCCAATGAAACCAATCGGGAGCTATTGCTATTCAATGAAATGCATATCTACCCCCTCAACACCCCTTTAGAACGTGAATATCCAAAAATCCTCTATTAGTGAGCATTTGCGGCCCTTGAGGAAGCTGCATACCAAATTTCATTCCAATCCGTTCGGTGGTTTCTGAGATTTCGTGATGAATGAATGAGTGAGTGAGTGAGTGATACTTGACAAATATATAGTAGATAGATAGTGTCAAGTCTTTGTTATGCTAAACTCGGTTGACAGTGCTGTGTGAGCAGTTGAGTAACTAACGGGATTTCAAGTCAAGATCCTCATTTTCTATACCGGTAGTGCAGAGCACAAGCATCCAGTCGGCCGTGTCTCGACTTGAGCTATGTTGCCATGGAAACTATCTGCCTTGCCATTCCTTCTTGAGTATATTTTGATTTGATTAGCCTGTGCTTGAGTGCAAAAGGGCCGAAATCAGAAGAATGAGAAAGACTATCGAAAACTCATGTAGCCAGCGGTTCCTTCCGGGTCCTAAACTATGTGTATGCAAAATTTGGTTGAGATTGGTGGAACGGTGTAGATTTGTATACGGAACAGACCCTCCCACCCACATACATACTTACAGACTTTCACTTTTATAAGATAGATATAATACATGTATATGGATAAATGTCTAGAAGTATGGAAGAGCAATAATGCGAATGTCTAGATCAGTGAACGTGGAAATTCAACAAATTATACTGTTAAATGAATTCCTACATACCGTATTTTTAGCCTATATTCATTTTATGAAGAACTAGGCTTATGCGATCACCTTTTGTCCGTGTGTGTGTGTGTGCGCGTGTGTGTGAGATATGGTGTGTGTCCCCCCTAATAACTTCTAAACGGCTAGAGCGATAACAATAAAACTCGGTAAGATCATAGTACTATTCTGGCCGACCCCGACCGTGCCGTTCAAATTTTATTGTGTCTCACCAATCCAATATGGCAGCTGTGCGAAATATTTCACCAGCATTCAGTATCTCCGAAACTATTACCGATATCGCCCTGAAATTGTGTACGGTGATAAAGGGAACTACTAGAAGTTCACCTATGAGACTTTCAAAAACCTGGTGACTACAAAAACCAACATGGCGGCCAAGCGAAGTTGAGACTTTTAAATAGAATTTTCTCGCGATTTAACCATCCAAACGTAATGAAACTTGGTACAGCAAATGTGTATACACGTTGTAATGAACTGACGTCTAACTTAGTTCAATTGTTTACATAACCTCAAAATGTCGGCTGTCCGAAATATTTCACTGACATTATATATCTCCGAAACTATTACAGATATCACCCTGAAATTTTGTACGGTGATAAAGGGTACTGATACAAGTTTATCTATGTAACTTTCATAAACCTGTAAAGTACAAATCGTACATGGCGGCCAAGCGAATTTGAAACATTTTAATAGACTTTTCTCGTGATTTAACTCTCTAATCCCTGTGAAATGAGGTACAGTAAATAATTATACATATTTTAATGTACTGGCATCTAATTATTTCAATTGTTTACACAACCTCAAGATGGCGGCTGTGCGAAATTTTAAAATTAAGTTTTAATTTCTTGTGTCGTAATCATGCGATCGAAGTGAAAGTTTGAATAATGAACCTGGGCAATAATTGTCCTTGAATGGTTCATAACTCCATGGCCTATACATATATCAATCCAAAATGGCGAGTATCCGAAATATTTATACGGTTCTCAATATCTATGAATCTTTTACAGCAATCAAACTGAATTTGTTTATGTTCATAGAGGCTATGAACATATGTTTACCTATAGTAGGACTTTCAGTAACCTGGTGAGCACAAATCCAACATGGCGGGGACGCGAATTTTAAATAAGTATTTATAAGTATAAATATTTAAATGGCGTTTCTCGCGATTTAACCATCCGAGTGCAGTGAAACTTTGCGTTAAATGCATATACAAATCTTTATCCACTGCCATCTAATTTATTTCAATTGTTTTCTTAACCACAAGATGGCAGCTGTGCGAAATTTTAAAATCTCGTTTTTACTTCTTGTGTCCTAATCATGCGATTGAAGTTTGAATTCCACACGAACACAATAATCTTCATGTAAATGAAAATCCTACCAGGTGACCATCTGAAATATTTAGACGGTTCTCATTATCTACGAATCTATCACAACAATAAAATTGAATTTTTGTTTGTTGATAGAGGCAATTAACATGAGTAGGATATATGAAAATAGGCTGTATTGTTCTTCACGGAACTACTTGTTTAGAATTGAGTCACTGCGTGGTTTAAGGGGGCACATAGCCATCTCTGCATGGTTAAGTTTAATACGCTGTACCTTGATTGCTTTTCACTGTCAATGCATGAAATTAAGTAAACCAAGAAAGGATACCTTCTAATCACATCTACTGTAATGTCAGGAAATATTATTTTGGGTAGAATGATAAAAAATATTTCCAAAACTTCTATTATCCAATTTTGATGGTGTCATCCTACAAAATAAATCATGATATCTCTCTCATTTACTTTTCAAATTCCATGAAACTTTGCAAATGTATTATCTTATTCAGGTTCTAGAGGATGCACTACAACAATTACAAACAATTAGAAAATCAGTGGACTAGCTGAACTGCTGTGTCAAAGATCGCGGGTTCAAACCCGGTCAAAGTCGTCAGATTTTTAAGAGCGTAAAACCCCTTCAGTATGCCTTCCTTCGGAGGGGAAGTAAAGCCAGCGGGCCCATGTCTAAAATTTATGGCATGAAAAAACCTACCACTACAATTGGTAGTGTGTAGCTAAATTTGTAGGTTCCAACGTTCGCCGCTGGCTGACAGTGGCTTCTGGTAGCCAAAGTTGGAACTACTTGAAATTGAACTTTCATTCATCTTCATTCATTTCATATCTCTAACTCCTCTCATGAGTTTGGCGTCAGGAAGGGCATCCTGCCGTAGTAACCACCAGCCACGTGGAATTTCATCGCATCACATCCCCGATCCCGTTTGAAACGGGATTATTATGTGGTAGACATAAATAGATAATCAGTGGACAGTTGATAGGCTTTATATGAAGAAAACATCGAACATTTTACCATACTGACACTTAAAAATATGTATAAATTTTAGTAATAGTCCCAGATCATTTGTACTTTCTTCTCTTCGGCTACAGGTTGTTTGCTACGCTGAAAATAAAATTCAAATGAATATCATCGGTAGTTTTGCCAAACTCGTACTTTTTGTGGGATACTACCATAAAAAATTGGATAGTATTTTTCCTTAAACTATTTTGATCATACTACCAAAAAAAAAGCAACATCTGGACATGAGATGCAATTAGAAAGTCTACTTTCTTGGTTTACATAACTTCATACAGTTACATAGAAAAACAACCACGGTGGATCGTCTTGAATCATAACCACTTGGAGATGGCTGTGAGGGGTATATGAGCCCCCTTAAGTGCTGAACATGTCACAGTGTGGTTCTAGGATTAAAGGAGCAGCAAGTGCTATTATTTATTTATTGTCTTTATCTTTGAATTCTCCTCACTATGCGGGGGAAAGAGGAGCACCAGGTCTTCAAATTATACAAGGCATCATCTTTTTGATGATGTCTTCAGGCTTTAGAGTACGGTAGTTCTAATATGAAGTTGGGAACATTAGGAAGGAAACTTAACAAATGAACATTTAAAAGTACATCAATATATTCAATTGAATAATAATGAAATGGGGAGAGATTACATTAATTACAGATCAATTATAAGAACAAAAAACTAATGCACACTTGAACATGGAAGTAAAAATGTTACTTTTGAAATATAAATTACAAGGAAGTTTGTTTCTTCTGATTGCCATCAAAGTCACATGAGTCACCTTCAAATTCTCCAGAAACAGAAGAACATATACACCACAGTATTATCACATTCAGTTAGAGGAAATGGCACAAAACTGTTACACACAATACAGACGCCAATAGCAGAAGAAATCGTCTCAAACCACCAGCATTCAAAAAATCATGTCGAATCATTTTGCCAAAGCATTCATTCAGTAATATTTTAATATTATATTATGCGATAATGTCAGTCAGTTTTTCGCAGCACGACCGAGTGTACTGTACACTTGAGACCTACCATGCTGAACTGCGGCAAGGCGTGAATTGTTTCCATACGGTATTTCCTATGAGGCACCTCTTCAAACTAGGTTGATGTTTTTCTTTCTCTCTGAAATGATGCAACATGCTTCTACTCATATTTACCACGTATAAAATAATTCTGGCCTTACTTGATTTCACAGAAAATGGCTAGGAGTTTTTTTTTTGACGAGTCACTTGCGTTGGACATACTATCATAGTCAAGAAACGGCAGAGTATTCAACAATGCACCTCATTGCTACATGGGTCGGTTTTTTAGTTTTGGCACCTTAGTTATAATTGGATTAATAACTCACTTAGATGGTTCCAAGTTTCACAGGCCCTCGATGTAGTCCCCACCGTTACGTACAACGTGTTCCCAGCGATGCAGAAGTCGTTGGATCCCGATGGCACTGCCCAATCTATTGATGGTACGAAGAGAGCACTCAGCAGCCTGCTTAACGTCATTGTCATCTTCATCTTCGGGATGAGATCATAGTCGCAGGGACTGATGTCGGGAGAATATGGGGGGTGATAGAGGACCTCCCACCCCCAGCGATCCAACAATGCCGACACAACGCCTGCTGTGTGTGCCCTAGCATTGTCATGCAGAACGATGGACGGTGTAACCATGTGGAGGCGCCGTTTCCTTCTCAGAGCTCCTCGGAGATGGTATTGCAGAAACGAACAATAGTACGCCGCATTAACGGTTTGCCCTCGGGGAACAGTATGGCAGCGCTTTCGTACCATTGAAGACGTTAATCAGGCTGCCGAGCGCTCTCTTCGTACCATCAATAGATTGGGCAGTGCCAACGGGATCCAACGACTTCCGCATCGCTGGGAACACGTTGTACGTAAGGGTGGGGACTACATCGAGGGCCTGTGAATCTTGGAACCATCTAAGTGAGTTATTAATCCAGTTATAACTAAGGTGCCAAAGCTAAACAAACAACCCATGTATTTAGATCATCACTTTACAACCAGCGAAAGTAATAAATACTGTAAATATCATCCTGTCTGGCAATTGTTCGCTTGGACATTAATTTGGTACTACACATATCTTTGGTAAATGGTTACACTGATTGGTAATGCTGTAGATTCATATGGAAATATACCAATATCCTTCAAATCGATAGCTCAAATATATTTTATATTAAAACGCTCACTATCATTTGAAACTAAATATGAATAATTTAATTTAAAAAATGCACATCTCTATGTAATTAAGACACTGGATATACATCAGCTGTGAGATGGATCACAATAGCTGGAAGCACATGGAGCCCATGGCAAGTGGGGTCCTGAGGAACATACCAACACACGTTAGTCACTTGTTAGTTATCGTTCGATCATCCGGCGAGGGAGTGCGGTCGATATAGTCGAGTGGCCCCAAGATGGCGCCGGCCGAGTCTTGGCATTCACTCAGCGACTGTTTGAGTTTGACGTTTGTAGCACGGCCCCGTCCGCTGCACAAGGAAGCGCTTCTCTTGGGGCTGCTAGAGCTGATGGCTCCAGGAGGCTCTGATGCTTTCATGGCCTCCAACAACTCCTCTTCCCACGCTCGTTCCTTCCTCTCCCGCTCGCGGCGCTCCAGTTCTCTCTCTCTGTTGTACACCTGGAAGTCCGGCAGGTGATGAAGGGAATGCTCGGGGTTCAATTCGCTGTCCTGAAACAGATATTAATGTTTCGTTTAGGTTTGTGAACTCCAAGCTACCCGAAAAAAACTAGAATATGGATGTATTATTGCAGCATTAGCAGGCCGTTAGTAAAAATCTCGTTAATTTTAACATCGGAATTAAACTCGTTGTCGTCTTACCACCATATTCGCCGATTGGCATTAGAAAAACGAATCGCTATGTTTAAGGACTGTACAAAACCCATTGAAAGATGATGAATTTGGCGGTATTTGTATATTCTTTGGAACCCATTGAAAGTTGATGAATTTGGCGGTATTTGCATATTCTTTGGAACCCATTGTAAGATGATGAATCTGGCGGTATTTGTATATTCTTTGGAACCCATTGAAAGATGATGAATTTGGCGGTATTGGTATATTCTTTGGAACCCATTGAAAGATGATGAATTTGGCGGTATTTGTATATTCTTTGGAACCCATTGAAAGATGGTGGATTTGGCGGTATTTGTATATTCTTTGGAACCCATTGAAAGATGATGAATTTGGCGGTATTTGCATATTCTTTGGAATCCATTTAAAGATGATGAATTTGGTGGTATTTGTATATTCTTCGGAACCCATTGAAAGATGATGAATTTGGCGGTATTTGTATATTCTTTGGAACCCATTGAAAGATGGTGGATTTGGCAGTATTTGTATTTTCTTTGGAACCCATTGAAAGATGATGAATTTGGCGGTATTTGTATATTCTTTGGAACCCATTGAAAGATGATGAATTTGGCGGTATTTGTATTTTCTTTGGAACCCATTGAAACATGATGAATTTGGCGGTATTTGTATATTGTTTGGAACCCATTGAAAGATGGTGATTTTGGCGGTATTTGTATATTATTTGGAATCCATTTAAAGATGGTGATTTTGGCGGTATTTGTATATTCTTTGGAACCCATTGAAAGATGATGAATTTGGCGGTATTTGTATATTCTTTGGAACCCATTGAAAGATGGTGGATTTGGCGGTATTTGTATTTTCTTTGGAACTCATTGAAAGATGATGAATTTGGCGGTATTTGTATATTCTTTGGAACCCATTGAAAGATGATGCATTTGGCGGTATTTGTATTTTCTTTGGAACCCATTGAAAGATGATGAATTTGGCGGTATTTGTATATTCTTTGGAACCCATTAAAAGATGATGAATTTGGCGGTATTTGTATATTTTTTCGTTTAACGGCTCACGGTCGTTTTACGTGGCATTCGAATCCAAAATGGAGCGTACCGTACATTAAACTTTATTCTCAACGATGACGATGTTTTTGACGACCTCGAATTTATAAAGAAGGAAGGAATTACTTTGATGAGTGTGACGACACAGACTTTATTATGAGATTTTGGTTGTCAAAACCTTCTGTGTCGAATGTTCAACAGATGATAGAACCTAACCAGGAATTCCTATCTGACAAGTAAGATATGTACCATTTCTTAATTACGTGTAAAATCGTGTGAAGCATTACGCTATAGCACACGTAGTTAATTTAATACGAGACTATTTAGACGTCACAGCATCAGTCCTCTTATTTTCAATGATTTCACGATATAGGTTTATTTCATCTAAAAAAAATTCAGTCCCTGGTTCTTCTTCCTCTTTTCCTCATCAGCCATTTGTGCTTTTAACGAAGGAGTATATAGCTTCTAAGCTTTTTGCAGTTAGAGCGTTAAAATCCCTCTGCATGCCTTCTTTCGGAGGGGGAGTAGAGCCGTCAGGCCCATGTCATAGATTTATGGCATGTACAAGAACCTACAACTACAATAAGTAGCGTGTAGCTAAATTTGTAGGTTATTTGGATAGAAACGCTCTATCAAGTTCCAACGTTCGCCGCTGGGTGTCAGTGACGTCTGGTGGCCAAAGTTGAAACAACTTAAAATTGAAATTTCCCAGTTTCATTCATCTTCATTCATTTCATCTCATCCACACGCGACGGTACTTGTAGCTCACCCCATGGGTGTCAGCACAAAAGCAGCTACAAATTCTGGTGAGCCGAACATGTTCTCGGACACTCCCGGCACTAAAAGCCATACACTAAATTTAAAAAAATAACTAGAGTTTAAATTTCTTGGCAAAGCCGGGAATAGAACCCGGACCTCTGGGATGACAGCCAAGAACGCTAGCCGCCACACCGTGAGGTTGTCATTTCGCAAAGGGTACACCACTGGACGGGCCACAACTCCCTATCGAGGGTATACAATTTAACACAGATTCAATGGGAGGTTTAAAAGTGGCTTCGGTGGCGTAGTTGCTAGCATGCTGAACTGCTGTGCCCAAGATAGCGGATTCAAACCCAGCCGAAATCGTCGGATTTTTTAAGAGCGTTAAAAATCCTTCAGCATGCCTTCCTTCAGAGGGGAAGTAAAGCCGGCGGTCCCATATCATAGATTTATGGCGTGTTAAAGATTCTTCCACAAACTAAACATGTGTGAAGCTAAATTGTTAGGTTAGATTTCGTCGGAACGCTTTATCAAAGCTCCAACGTTCACCACTAGGTATCATTGACATCCGGTAGCAAAAGTTGGAACTACTTGAAATTGAACGGAACTTGTAGCTCACCCTAAGGGTGTCCGCTGGAAGCTGCTATAGACTTAGGCGAGCCGAACATATCCTCGGACACTCCCGGCACTAACAGCCATACGATAAATAAATAATGGGAGGTTACCATCAATCGACCATCAATATACCAAAAAAAAGGAAGCTTTAGCTTTACGTGACCTTTAATCATGCGATCATGAGCCACGGGACCTCCTTTTTACGTGGAATCCGAACCACAGGACATGGCATTTCACTTCCAAAATTTCACATGCATTGACCGGGACGGTTGGTGAGAGGCCAACAGCTTGACCACTACGCCACCACGCCCCAATAATCAATGTACATTTTACGGCTCGGGAAGGGTAAGGAATGGGATGGGAGTCTCATTACAAACATCCACTAATAAAGTTACTCGTAGTTTAAAGAGAACGCACCAGAATACAAACTGAAATGTGAATTCGAGGTCGACTCTCATAATTAATTTCCTTTTGAAAGGGAGAATTAAATGTTTAACAAGCAAAGCAGAAACATTTCATGTTCATACACTTAATATTAAAAAAAAGATAGAAGAATGCGAATGACGTAGAAAACTTTCATCAAAGACAGACGGCTGGAGGTGGAGTTTGAACCCACTGTGATATGGTATACTGAGTGTTTGAAGTGAAGTTGGGCTGGAAAAATTAGCTCTAGTTCCACTTGGAATCGTAAGCTTCCTGTACCGCGTACCACCAAGGGCACTCAATGCCAACCCAGTGTCTCCACTAAGTGAGAATCTCGATAATACTGGAATTCATTGTTCTTGATAATTCCCGTTGTCACTTATGGCATGGAGATAATCTAGGAGCTTTTAAAACCTAGAGACATAGCTGCAATACAGTAGAGTCAACAAAAACAAGATCCCTGAAATGAGCTTTAGAAATATCAACAAGTAGATCCGTGAAGAACTAAATAGCCTATTTTCATATATCCTACTAATATTAATTGCCTCTATCAACATACAAATTGTCAGTTTGATTGCTGTAATAGATTCGTAGATATTGAGAACCGTCTAAATATTTTGGATGGTCACCATGTTGGATTTTTATATTATAGGCCTTAAATTTATGTACTATTACATGAAGATTATTCTGTAGGTGTTTTTAGCCTATTTTTAATTTT
This sequence comes from Meconema thalassinum, assembly GCA_946902985.2. NCBI lineage: Eukaryota > Metazoa > Arthropoda > Insecta > Orthoptera > Tettigoniidae > Meconema > Meconema thalassinum. The sequence continues at coordinate 124,852,023 of OX336395.1, forward strand.
GAAAAAAAAAAAAAAAAAGGCTTATGAGATCACCTTTTGTCCGTGTGTGTGTGCGTATGTGTGTGTGTGTGATCATGTGTGTGTCCCCCCCCCCTAATAAAATCTAAACGGCTGGAGAGATTTCAATGAAACTCGGTAAGTTCATAGCTCTATTCCGGGCGACCCCGACCGTGCCCTTCAAATTTTGTTACGTCTCACCAATCCAACATGGCGGCAGTGCGAAATATTTCACCAGCATTCACTATATCCGAAACTATTACCGAAATCACCCTAAAATGTTGTATGATGATAAAGGGATCTACTAGAAATTCACTTATGTGACCTTTGAAAACCTGGTAACTACAAAACCAACATGGCGGCCAAGCGAATTTGCGACTTTTAAATAGGCGTTACTCGCGATTTAACCAACCAAACGCAATGAAACTCGGCACAGTATATGTTTATATACATTGTAATGCACCGACATCTAACTTCGTTCAATTGTTTACATAACCTCAAAATGGCGGCTGTGCGAAATATTTCACAGGCATTCAATATCTCCGAAACTATTTATGATATCAACCTGAAATTTTGTACGGTGATAAAGAGCACTGCTACAAGTTTATTTATGCAACTTTCAAAAACCTGCAAACTACAAAACGAACATGGCGGCCAAGCGAATTAGAAACATTCTAATGCATTTTTCTCGTGATTTGATCATATGAGCGCATTAAAATATGGTACAGTAAATGATTATACATATTGTCATTCACTGGCATCTAATTTAGTTCAATTGTTTACATAAACTGAAGATGGCGGCTGTGCGAAATTTTAAAATTTAGTTTTTATTCTTGTGTCGTAATCATGCGATAGAAGTGAAAGTTTGAATAACGAAGCTAAGCAATAATTTTCCTTTAATGGTACATAACTCTATGGTCTATACATATAACAATCCAAAATGGCGAGCATCCGAAATATTTTGACGGTTCTCAATATCTAAGAATCTTTTCCAGCAATCAAACTGATTTTTTTATGTTCATAGAGGCTATGAACATAAGTTCACCAATATGACTTTCAGTAACATGGTGAGCACAAATCCAACATGGCGGCGACGCGAAGTATAAATATTTAAATGGACTTTTCTCGCAATTTAACCATCTGAGTGCAGTGAAACTTTGTACGTTAATGCTTATACAAATGTTAATCCACAGGTATCTAATTTATTTCAATGATTTTCATAACCACAAGATGGCAGCTGTGCGAAATTTTAAAATCTCGTTTTTACTTCTTGTGTCGTAATCATGCGATTGAAGTCTGAAAAACACACGTACACAATAATCTTCATGTAATAGTACATAAATGAAAATCCAACCTGGCTACCATCTGCAATATTTAGTCGGTTCTCAGTATCTACGAATCTAACATAGCAATCCAACTGAAATTTTGTATGTTGATAGAGACAATTAATATGAGTAGGATATATGAAAATAGGCTGTATAGTTCTTCACGGAACTACTGTACTTGTTTCAAACTTCAATCGCATGACTAAGACACAAGAAATAAAAGCGGGATTTTAAAATTTCGCTCAGCCGCCATCTTGTGGTTATGAAAATAATTTAAATGAATTAGATGCCAGTCCATTAAAATTTGTATAAGCCTATAACGAATCAAGTTTCACTGCGCTCGGATGGTTAAAAGGCAAGAAACGTCCATTTGAATATTTAAATTTCGCGTCACCGCCATGTTGGATTTTTGCTCGCCAGGTTATTGAACGTCCCATAGGTAAACTTATGCTAGTAACCTCTATACACTTACAAAATTTCAGTTTGATTGCTGTAGTAGATTAATAGATATTGAGAACCGTCTAAATATTTCGGATGGTCGTCATGTTGGATTTTAATATATGTAGGCCTTAGAGTTATGTACTATTAGATGATGATTATTGAGTACGTTCATTATGCAAATGTAGATTTCGATCGCATGATTAGAACACAAGAAATAAAAACTTAATTTTCGAAATTCGCTCAGCTGCCATCTTGAGTTTACGTAAACAATTGAACTAAATTAGATAGCAGTGCATTACAATGTGTATAAACATTTCCCGTACGAAGTTTCATTGCATTTGGATCATTAAAACGCGAGAAAAATCTTTTTAAAACTTTCAACTTTGCTTGGCCGCCATGTTCGTTTTGTATTTAACCGGTTTTTGAAAGTCTCATAGATGAACTTCCATTAGTACCCTTTATCTCCGTACAAAATTTCATGGTGATACCGGTAATAGTTTCAGAGATATAATATGCTGGTGAAATATTTCGCACAGCCGCCATCTTGAGGTTATGTAAACAATTGAACGAAGTTAGATGTCGGTGCATTACAATGTGTATAAACATATACTGTACCAAGTTTCATTGCGTTTAATTCGTTAAATCGCGAGAAACGTCTATTTAAAAGTCACAAATTCGCTTGGCCGCCATGTTGGTTTTGTAGTTACCAGATTTTTAAGAGTCACATAAGTGAACATCTGGTAGTTCCCTCTATCACCGTACAAAAATCCATGGTGATATCGGTAATAGTTTCGGAGATATTGAATGCTAGTGAAATATTTCGCACAGCCGCCATGTTGGATTGGTGAGACGTAACAAAATTTGAGGGGCACGGTCGGGGTCGCCCGGAATAGTGCTATGAACTTACCGATTTTTATTGAAATCGACCCAGCCGTTTAGAAGTTATTGGGGGGGGGACACAAAAATCCTCACACACACACACACACACACACACACACACACATGCACGCACGCACGCACACACAGACAGACGGACAGAAGGTGATCTCATAAGCCTATTTTTTTCATAAATGAAAATAGGCTAAAAATGACAAAATCATGATTGGCATACGAACTGACAAGAGAAACGTTCTTCGTAGAGGATATTAAAACCAAGATGCTACTACTAAATACAAAGCACATTGAAGACCACCTAAAACGAAGAAAGGAAAAAAGAACAGAAATAAACACGGACTTCTATAACTGCCTCAGAACTAATTGACCCTTGTGAAAATCTAGTAGAGAGCTGAAGAGAGAGTCTGCTTACCTCAGCCTGCTGGGTGCTGTCCGCTGCGTCACCCGTCAGTCGTCAGAAGTACACTCTGTTCACGCAGCAACTGTCACTCACTCACACACACGATAACAACCATTATTTATTTCACTCGTTACAAACTGTCTTAGGTGATTAGAATAATTAAATGACATTAATACGTGTATGGAATAATATTGTAACGAAAATATGACTACATAATTCAGCACTGTACCGTTAATAATCAACCATTCTTTCTGCGTGTTGTGGTACGATGCGTTGTCAATAACAAGCACTGAGTTGCGTTCCAAATTAGGGATCAACTTTTCTTTTTAACCAACGAATATAATATTCACTGTTCATATCTTTGTGATAGTCCTCACTTCTTTTATGTGACTGGTAAATAAGTAGTATGTTGGGAACAACTAGCTGACTGTACCTCTCTGTTATAAATCTGTCACAAGAAGCAGCCTTTCTTCCTTCCTCCCCTCTCGCCCCTTCCCAACCCTCTTCTGCATTGTAAGCTGTCATTGAACTTGAGGTAGGTCCGGTGGCCAGCTTCAGTTTCTAACTCACGGGCGATTTTGTTCCGCAGGACTTATACGCCACGGACGCCATGACGGACAGAGGCTGGATGGGACCGAATCAAGAACTACGGAGTGCCTTCACGAGACTGGCGGTTCATGGCCTCCACAACAAGTTCTGCGAGAACACTCACTTCCATCAAGTGAAAGGGGAATGTATGCGTAAACTCTGCAAGAAAACGTGCGAGACGTATCACTTCAATAAATGCGCCCAAAGAACAAAATTGCTCAGCGAATACAGCAAAGAATAGAGAACTCAGAATAGAACACACATGCACTTTTATCATTTTAAATGATCTTGTCGACTTCGTCGTTACTCTGGGGTCTGGCGTTACGTTACGGTGACGGGACGAAATGTACCCAGATGCACTGAGGTGTGTGACGTCATAGTACCGCTCGGTGCATGTGTACTCCGACAATCTCTACTCCGTTAGTATAAGACAAACATCCCCGATTCTTGGATGTCACGGGTAATCTCGAGAACCACTGGATGGATTTGTATGCGGTTTTCACCATTCTGTAAAGGATATCTCGAGGAAAGATTCTGTAGAAAATAATTTATGTATGATCAAAGGAAGCCAAGCAGGAACGATTTCAGTGAAAAAGTCGAAAACAAACTTGGCGTCCGTGCGCTTCTTAAGCTTACGCTGAGCAAACCGTTAAAAATATCAATATACTATAGCGTATGAATTGGTCCGCATGAAAAAATTTACAAAAAAGTCCACGAGAGCATATCTCTATCTTCAGTACATCGCCCACTATAAGTGTTTTTAGACTGGATGTAAGGGGCAAGTCCCCGCGCGCTCTGGTGAGCGTGACGGCATCCCCCGCGCTGGACCTTGCTTTGCCCTTGGTTTGCACTTGCCCTTCGCGAGTAATTTGAAACAAGATAAGCAAGATAAGTACTATGCAGATAACTTTCTAACATTTCAAGATTCTTTGGCTTCGAGCGAAGCGAGAAGCTTCCAGCCTTTCTAGCATTTTTCAGCATTTGTAGCATTTAAAATGATACAAAGTCTAGTCATTCAGACTGACTGTCACTTTTTTTTGTTACAATTATTATTATTCTCGACGTTGTTGGCAGTGTCAATTTCAATTTCTCAATAGGGTTAGGTATCACCGCTGAGTGGAAACACCCTGGCACACTTAAGGCCAAGTGTCTCCAATGAGTGAGAATCTCGATAATACTTGAATTCCATAATCTCGACGTTGTTGGCAGTGTCGATTAAAAGAAATACCCAGGCTGACTCAAGCGGTGTACATGACAAGTCAAAAGCCTCTGTTATCTCGTAATGTGAACCATTCCTCATTCTTAATTTTGATGAAAATAAAACAGCATTATTTGACTTTATTAACTTGAATTCTATTACTAAAGCAGACACTAGCAGATTGAAGTCTGATATTATTAGAAAAGGAATATATTGATAGAACGAAAGCATGATGGATGAATTTTCTGGTTATTTTTCATAACCAATATAAATGTACTGGCATGCTTGTAGAATTGTTTTTTAAATAGTTACTATCTAATTGAGACCAATATGAGCAGATTGAGCCACAGGAATGATCAGTTTTCCTATAACTTGTACTGTTGCATCCTTACACAACACTCCACATTACCTTAAGCTGGGTTTTCCTAGGCGCGGAAGTGGAGAGCTGAGTCGGCTCTCGAATTGTGTTTTTCTAGACGCGGACTTGTCCTCTAGCGGAGAGCGGAACGGCTGCTCATTTGTATACTAGGAGTGATAAGGTGAGGTCGATATGGACGTGGAATCGAGACTTTCCATTTTATTACACTTGGAAGAGTTACTACTGCATTTAGTGAAGGATCGAAAATGTGCAAGTGACATATTTAAAACGCGTGAAAATGAGGGAGTGTTTAAAATTCTTATAAATAACCATTTAATTGATGACGAAATTAGATTCAAACAGTACTTTCGATTGACCAAAACCGAGTTCTATGATCTATACCAAGAAATAAAAGATGTAGAAGAACTGAAATCGCAGGTTTAGAACAGAAAGCAGTAAACCGACACACACACTCATGGTGCACACACTTTATACTAAACACACAAGGGACACAATTGAATAAAACTACACACAACTTGTACAGACGTCCAGCCACTCCGCCAGCCGACAGCGGACTCGTCTGCTCTCGGAGCAGAGGAACGCGGAGGAGCGAGTTCCGCTCGTCAAGCGGTGGTCCGCTCCGCTTCAAGGAAAACCCAGCTTTACAATCACGCCGTGCTGGGCAACGGAAATGCTAACAAATACTATCCTCGATACAAGGTTATCCGGCGGCTTCGGTGGCGTAGTTGCTAGCATGTTGAGCTTCTATGTCCAAGGTCGCGGGTTCAAACCCACCCGAAGTCGTCAGATATTTTAAGAGCGTTAAAAAGCCCTCAGTATGCCTTCCTTCTGAGAGGAAGTAAAGCCGGCGCGGGCGGTCCCATGTCATAGATTTACGGCATGAAAAGGAACATTCCACTAACTACACTTGTGTGAAGCCAAAATTTGTAGGTTAGGTTTGATTAATGCTGTTAAGTTACAACGTTCGTCACCGGTCGCTAGTTGCGATGACATCTAGTAGTAGCGAAGTTCACAGCTAGGTGTCATGGGCGGTAGTATTTGGTAGTGAAAGTAGGAACTACTTGGAATTATCGTCTGCAGTCATTACTTGAATTAAAGAAACAGATACACACTAATAGAGTAATCACAATTAACACCGGTTATCAGACAGATTCTTCACACACACACCCAAAATACACGGGGCTACATGACCGCGTTGTCGCTGCCCCTAAACTAAGGAACCAACCAACTAATCAACCAACCAACAATGTTATCCCGAATGAAACCAGCATTTCTGTCCTCCATTCGTCTGCGAGGCAGAACGGAACTGTAGAGCTGTTCCCCATCTCTAGAATGCTGGTATGCAATACCGCCCCTCAAGTTCAATGTAATGGGCCAAATGGCAATTGACAAGAAACTACTTCAGATACCAGACGCTTCCCTGCAGGGTGGGATAGGAAGCTAAGCCTTCCTGGATATTATGAAGACATGAAATATAACGTCACACACATTAAAAAGACACGGATAGTCAGTCTGAAAGACTAGACTTTATATCATTTTAAACGCTAGCAGGCCGAGCACCAAGATGGCAGTGAACGAACAGAGTTTCAAGATTCTATTTTGTTTCTTCACTGCCTACTTGATTGTTCTCGCACTGCCTTCTTGAAACTCTGTTCTCGCACTGCCTTCTTGGTACTCGGCTGCTACATCGTACTATAACGTCACACACCTTGGTGCATTCTCGGTACATTTCGTCCCGTCACCGTAACGTAACGCCAGACCCCAGATAAAGTCGACATAATCATTTAAAATGATAATGTGAGTCGTCAAGTTACAATACTCGTTTAATCCACTTATGAATAAGAATCATTTTCATGAGAAACGTTTCTCTGGACTTCGCCACACGTATCTTCTGTGTTTGTTGTTTCCTACTCTTTGCTTTGTGTTTTTGGTTTTTTGTTTTCTGCCTTTGCTTTTGTTTTTGCTTGGTGTTTCTTTTTTCTGTTTTCTGGTTTTGCTTTCGTGTTGGAATTTTCCTTTTTGCTTCGTGTTTTTTTGTTTTTGGTTTTGTGTTTGTTTTCTGGAAAATCAAAATAAGACAAAACAAAATAAAACGAAGTAAACAAAACAAAATCAAAATAAAACAAAACAAAACAAAACAAAATAAAACAAAACAAAATAAAAACAAGAAACTAAATAAAACAAAACAAAACAAAACAAAATAAAACAAAAAAAAGTTAAATCAAATAAAATAATTAAATAAATAATTTTACGACATGATCCTTATTCACAAGTGGATTAAACGAGTTTTGCTACTGAACGACTCATGTGTAGTGCACATTATTTATGGGGTCTTCTGAGATCATTTTGTCTATACACCGTTTCAGACTGTCCGTTATTAAGAAAGTCTATTGGTGTATTTATTCTGCCTTATTTTTAAGTCATTGAGCGGCAATCTACTCAACACAACTCGAGACCGAAAAAAAAATCTCTTCGGGGGTCAAACAAACTAAGAGCTTGCCCATTCATCAGGCTCAAAGCGCATGCCACTAAAACTAGCATAAGACGAACAGTACAGAGTCTCTGACTCTGACCATACTCAACTCATGCGTGTACGACATATAGAGATCCTGCCAGTCCTCTCCGATCGGTTCCGATATGTGCCGACTTGAAACTTGATGGTAAGACCCCCATACAGGCTCTTTCATATAAAGTAAGAATGGCAAGCGGCAGTTTTGTTATCCGCTGATGCGATGGCCTTGGCCGAGCTTTTGCGCACCGTTGCTCCCTGCTCTAAGTGTGTGTACAATCTTATATGAAATCTTACCTTATAAAAGATGCTGGAAGTGTCGCCTTTTCAGGGTTATACAGGCATTGTATCTGGTAACCACATTCTGGTTGACGAAGTGAGTTCTGCCACTGTAATGTTTCTGATTGCATGCGTAATGTTTTTTCCAATGTATGAGGATTTGTCAACATTTGTTAGAAAGCATTTTACATACAAAAATACGATGTTGCAATGATAATTGTCTCACCATGTTAGTTGCTCAGGTTCAGACTGGCGACAGAACACCTGCACGATTATTACAAGGTCAAGTATGTACTATGCGCGCGCTTTCAATAGTACAGCAGGGGGCCGTGGCGCGCCACAAGCTCGGCCAAGACCACCGCAGCAGCGAATAACAAAACTGCCGCTTGCCGTTCTTACTATATACACGAAAGACCCCATAGTGTCAACAATCACTCACCTATCCTAATGAATACATTTCAGACCGCTGCGGTTAAACTCACCGGCTCAACACTCAGTGATCCCTGTGTCTCCCGCAAGGAGCGCTGCTTGGCTAAACGCTTTTTCTTCTTGTGCAGCGGTCTCGTCTCGATGATCATCTCCTCGAGCTCGAAGGTTGGGTCACAGTTGAGGTGGTCCTTCTGAAATCACAGTTACAACAAGTTGCAGCCGGTAATAAAGTTGCAGTGTTGCACAAGGCCCAGATTTTTTAAATTAAACAAATAATAAGCAAAAAAAAGCAGCCGCCAAATAATCCACCAACAACACCAAAAGTGGCAGGCAACAGCCAAAGCACAAGCACTGTGGTCTATAGGTGGCCCAAACGACCGAATATATACAGGGTGTCAGGGAATGTTCTCCGCAGTGCCTAAGTACTGCTACGTTAGGTGAGAGCCGGAGTTAAGTTGGCAGCATGGTTTCTGCTGACAGCGTGGCTGCCGCCGCTTGTATCAAAACAAAATAAACAACAAACAGTCCACTTAGAGATTCCTGTTTCTTGAGCTAATTTGCGAATTGATTTACTTGGACTTCGCAGCATTATATCGGACATTTCATCAAGTTTTTCGTCTGTTAACAGCGTAGGCCTGCCAGTTCCTGGTACAACGTGAACTGAGCCGGTCACACGAAATTTACTTATCAAATCCCGAACGGTATCCCGGTTTGGACACTTTGAATTAGGAAATCGCGCCTGAAATTTTCGTTTTACATTTTCTGTAAACCGATCGCCTTCACGTAAAACGTAATCCACCAAAAACGCTCTCTCTTCAGTAGTAAACATTACCTCCTGTATCCTGTTGCACTCTTCCAATAATCTAAACGCTCCCTTACTGCATTCACACTGACGCTTTCCACAGCACAGCTCACACTTGTGTTCTGATATATCCTGTCGACCTTGGAGAAGACAAGCTAGTGCCTGGCTGTCGGCGAGTGAGCGAAAGGTCTGCCAACTTAACTCCGGCTCTCACCTAACGCAGCAGTGCCTAGGCACATTCCCTGACGCACTGTACATACAGTAGACTAATGATAGTAATACCGTAATGATAAACTTTTGGCAATACAAATTATGCGATTTCTCTAACATGCATAAGAAATTCATAGTTAGGCTATGTTCTTTAATAAATCAGGAAAACTTGAAGTGTGAACGTTTTGAGAAAGCGAAGCGTGCCAACACTACAAAAGCGCTCGCCATGTGGTCGTTGCCAGGCTAGTGTACCGACCAGATCTGAATAGTGAAGGGTATGGCAGAGATGCTAGACCGGGCAAGTCCTATTATCCCAACAGTTAACTTGGTTGGTCGTTGACCAACGATTGCAACAAAGGAGGAGAGAGGCGGATGAAGACAACTGAGATGCTGCGTCAACTGCCGATATCATTGTCTCTCAATGTAGAGCCTGGCACACCAGTCTCTGCCACGACGCCTTCAAGGGAAACATACGACTTAAGGAGCTAAAACATTAACGGTTTTAATATTATAGCCGTCAACTATACAGCCCATAAAGAGCCTAGGCCTACCAAGCGACCGCTGCCCAGCCATTTGGCCTGCAGATATTGGGGTGACGCTTGATAAGCGCATCGGGTCCCCTCGGCCGTTAATCTTGGTTTTCGTGATCGGGGCGCTGCCTCACTGTCAGACAGCTACTCAATTGTCCTCACGAGGCTGAGTGCACCACGTTTCAACCCTCACGTCAGTTTTAAAAACCCCTTTTTATCGTATGGCCTCGGGTGCCGGGTGAAAGCTCTGTAACTTGACACCCAGAGGGTAGCTTGCATGTCGAAATTCGTTGTTCCTTGAATCACTATGAAAGTGAAGGAGGTTAGATATCTAAGCTCCTTGAACACTATAGCGCTTTCTAGTAGAGAAATGAGGAACTTTGTGTTGGCGGAAAGTCCGGAGATTGATTTTGCCATTATTAACACGGCCTACTGAATTCAAACGTGTTCTTTGACATGCCAACATCATATGACATGCGTGTCGTATGTTTGCCGCCTTTCAAAAATCACTTACCACGGCCTGGAGCGAACCTGCAATCTTGGGGTTAGTAGACCGACAACTCACCCACCGTGACGGAGCCGGGAATCGAACCCGGGTGAGAGGCAGGCACGCTAACTGTCATAAATCTGACGCAACAATTATAAACATTTCTAAGGTACTACCCATTCAACATTTGACTGCCGCTGAGCGTGGCTGCGCCAACGTTTGTTGTTTATTGTAGAATGGGTCCCGCAGGGCGAAGCGGAGGACACAGCGATGACAGACTGCAGTCTGCATATAAGTCAAGCAGCATTGAGCCAGAGAAGCGTCACAGGAGATCAATGTTACCACGGACAGTTAAACGATGACTGAGGCTACTGGAGCTGAGTCATATCCTACCTGTCAACGAAGCAGGCTGACGTGTGACACAAGTAAACAGAGAATAGTTCCCATCTCGACCGCCGGCAATCAATTCGTGAAAGGGCAATAACAAACACATCTTGCTATTAGAAGCAAAGCTTAACATAATAATAATAATAATAATAATAATAATGTTATTGGTTTTACGTCCCTTTTAACTACACTGGCTTTTAGAGACGCCGGGGTGCCGGAATTTTGCCCCGAAGGGGATCTTTAACGTAAATGTACTGACACGGCTCCCTCGCATTTGCGCACCCTCAAATGCCAGCTGACTGCGCCAGGTTTCGAACCTTGCAAAGTTTAACAATTTCAAAATTTAATTGGTAACTATTTTTATTCATTTTTAAAATTTTCGGCCTGGCTATGAGGGGTGGTCTTCAACGTTTCCCTCATATCTCCCATGTTTATTGGAATTTTTGGACTTCTGTTTTAAAGTCGGTGCTAAACCTTCAGCTATAAAATGAATCTCCCTCATTTCGGTTGGTCAGTTTAGAGGCTGCGACAACGCGGTCATGTAGCCCCGTGTACTTTGGGTGTGGGTAAACTGTCTGATAACCGGTGTTAATTGTGATGACTGTAGTAGTGTGTGTTTCTGTTTCTTAATTCAAGTAAGTACTGCAGACTTTGAATTTTTCAAGTAGTTCCTACTTTAGCCGCCAAAGGCCACCATCAACAACTACTAGTTCAGAACTTGCCTACTAGACGCCACCGCTCCTGGCGACGAACGTAGGAACCTGAGCGTTGTTTACATTTTTTAACCTAATTTAGCTTCACACAGGTGTAATTAGTGGAAGGATCTTTAACCTGCCATAAATCTATGACATGGGACCGCCGGATTTACTTCCCCTCCGAAGGAAGGCATATTGAGGGATTTTTAACGCTCTTAAAAAATTCGACGACTTCGGCCGGATTTGAAGCCGCGATCTTGTGCATAGAAGCTCAGCATGCTACCGACTACGCCACCGAAGCCACCACCTTCATTTCGATATAATTAATTAATTAGAGGGGAGATCCAGCTTAAGAGAGGAATATTCATTCGATTGTTGAACAAGCTACAAATATTGTTAACAAATGATACTCGTATCACAGAAGTTCTTGTGGCAACCAAAATAAACTTTTATAACGTCAAAAATCTTATCATAAGAGTTTTATAGAACATTTTCAAATTTGCCAAATTTTTTAACAATCATCATCGTTTCCCTTATACAGTGTCTTTATTTTTGCTAGGCAAGGCGATTTGCTCGACCTTGGCGGCCGGTCCCCGGCCAATAGCCGGCTGTTACAGGTTGGCGCGCGCGGTCTCCGGCCGTATTCCCACGGTCTTGCTGCGGTAGACGTGCGAGCTCCGAGCTAATTGGGTGTTTTACAAAGCTACTGTGTAGCCTACTGTATATCGTATTGTACAGTGTTTTATTGTAATTGTGTATAGTGCTGTAATGCTTTATGTGAAATATTCGTTACGTGAACGTGTGTATCTGGACAATACGTAGGTCTACATAAAGTGTTGGAAATCGTGCTCTAGAACAAGACAAAAGTTTCGAGTGAAATTTCAAGAGAGACCCATTCCTATAAATCGGACAATAAAACAAGAGGCTAAAAGAGATTCAGACGTACAGGTTCAGTAAACAATAAAAATAGACGTAAAGGTCGTTATTTCCTTACTGAAGCTAAATTAACCGGGGTAATCGGAAACTACATAGGGAGACAACGATTATGTTTGGTGAGTAAAAATGCATGATACTGATTTTAAGCACCGTATTCTACCGTACATATGCGCGCGCGGTCGCCGGCAACTGAGCCGTCACTGGCGGGGCGCGTGAGTAAGAATTTCCTTGCCAAGCAAATATAAAGACCCTGTATATCCCAAGTTTATAAGAAATTACCTACTTTTCCTTTTTAAGGTGTGTATTAATCCGTAGCTACAAAATGTACCTCAATCACTAACATAAACTGTAAATTAAGTAGTTTTATTGCATTTTTATTCGGAGCAGCTGAAAATAGTTCTTTTAGTATATAGAAACAAACAAAAATATAATCCTAATGACCTGAATGAAGCCGGGAATTTTGAGGGAAATATTTCCGATACCAAAGTTCCCGGGAATTTACCCATCACTATTCACGGTCAACGAGAAACACCGGCAGAACCGGGAATCAAATCCAGACCTCCGGGTCGACAGGTAAGACTACTAGCCGCTACACCACAAGGTGGTCGACATAAATATACTCACAGGCGGTGTGAATGATGGCTTGATCTTCTTCTGCAGCACGGCGTCCATGTCAATAGTGTTGTAGCCAGGCACCTTCCTGAGTTCCTCTAACGTGCTGATCCTCGCTCCAGGCCGCGGGCATAATAGCTGTAACAATCATGGTTGGCTACGTTACTTATTAAGAACAAGCTTCGTCCGGGAATAGTTATGAATGCATTACGTGATAAGCGCTTCTTTTTCGATGTCAATGAACTACTATCTATATCCGTTTTTCGTCTCGACATGATGGGTTAAATCACTGACTAAAATATTAATTATATTATCATGGAGAAGTATGTGCAACGAATTCTTGTCAGACGTAATTTAAGAATGGCGAGGTGCATGAAACACAAATCCCCCTTCCGTCCAATCTTAACTTGACTGTGTATTTTGCGGAACGAAAAGTTCACAGGCGAAATGAACAAAAACCGAGTTGCACTTCTAGGGAAACTCCAAACACAACCACTCTTCTCTGAAGTCTTAACTCATCACGACTCGACAGTTTGCTGTTGGCTGTATCTGGGTCAATAAGCTCGTCCGCTAGCTAAGCTGTAACTGGGGTGATAGACTCGCCCCTAGCTAGCTCGTAAACTGTCGCCTCAGTAATTGAATGGAGATTGTTGGAAGATATGAAAACGTAAAAACACTTATAGTGGGCGATTTATTGAAGATAGTGATATGTTCTCCCGGGCATCTTTGTAGAACTTTTCATGCTGAACAATTATTACGCTCATAGTATATTGATATTTTTAACGGTTTGCCCAGCGTAAGATTAAAATGCGCATAGGCGCCAATTTTTTTTCTTGAAATTTTCACTGAAATCGTTACAGCTTGGCTTCCTTTAATCATAAATAAATTATTCTCTAGAGAAACCTTCCTCGGACGAGCACATGGCGACTCACTGAGCTTAGGGTCGAGAGAGCACCCGTACAAATCGCATGTAAATAACAAGTACACAAAATAACACATAATCAAAGTAAAATAATTACCCACCTTGTCAAAGAAGATGTTGAAAATGTCCTCCACCTGCATCTACACATTTCTGGCATCTTCTAAGGGAATTTTCATTTACACCCTTCAGTTCATCTATCGAGATAGCCTCAATTTCTTTGGTTATATTCTGCTTGAGTTCACTACTGTCGACCAAAGTATTATGTGCACTCGAGTTTGAAGGTTGTTTGTGAAGTAACCAATAGACTTACATAAAATGGTTGAAACACGCTTAAAAACGGGCACGTTTTGTGTTCCAACTGCGATAAAAATATTAAAATATAAACTAAAAATTCCAAACCTACATGAACTCACGTAAAATAGAACGACAAAAATAATGATGTTATTGGATTTTATGTATGTCTATTGGTTACGTCACAAACAACCTTCAAACTCGAGTACACATAATACTTTGGTCGACAGTAGTTATAGAGTGTGAGGGTTTGTTGCATAAACCTTATTTTTCAGTTTACCCCATAAATAAAAATCGCAAACCGTAAGATCTGGGGATCTTGCGGGCCACAATGGTTTACTAATTAGCCTGTTGACGAAAATTTCCTCAATTAAATCTAATGACTCGTTAGCCGTATGCGCAGTTGCAGAGTCCTACTGAAAATATCCAGATTGGCATTCAGTGTCCGTCAATTGTTCAAAAAATGGTACGAGAATGTCATCCCTATATCTCTGCCCAGTGATTGTGGTTTCAAAAAATATAGGCCCTATTATCCTGTCGGCAGTTACTGCCGCCCACACTCCCATTTTCACATCATGTAGGGGTGTTTCATGTATGAAATTAAAAGGATTTTCTGAAGACCAGTACCTGTTATTCTGACTTGAAACATGTCCACTTAAATGGAACCATGCTTCATCAGAGAATATGATTTATTTCGGATCAAGCACCCCATCATCAACACCCCTGAAAACCCAGTTACAAAAATTTACCCTGTTCACATTATCACGTGGAAGCAACTCTTGGAACAACAGTAATCCAGCATGGTTTCAATTTTAACATTTTTGTAGCTCGCCACGAGGAAATAATAGAAATTTGTGTTTGCTACAAACGTTTTTGAGCGATATTGTAGGAGTACGTTGTAATTTTTCCCCTACTTCACCAAATACTCCTCAGTAAGCACTCGCTTTTCTACTCCTCGTTTTTCAACCAGAATCGAACCTGTACTTCTAAATTTGTTCGCAAGTCTTCTTACAGTTTCTCTACCTGGAATGGTCGCACCTGGGAATTTTCCTATATACCGCCTTCTAACTTCTCTACAAGAATTCGTCAATACATAAGTGTCGTACATTAATTAATTAATATCGTATGGCCTCGGGTACCTGGTGCAAGCTACCAAGCTACCCAGAGGGTAGCTTGCATGTCGAATTTCGTCGTTCCTTTGAACGCTATGAAAGTCAAGGAGGTTAGATTTCTAAACTCCTTGACACTACAGCGCTTTCAAGTAGAGAATGGAGGAACTTTGTGTTGGCGGAAAATCCCGAGGTTAATTTTGCCATTGAACACGGCCTACTGAATTCAAATGGGTTCTTTAACATGCCAACAACGTATGACATGAGTATCGTGATTTTTGTCGCCTTCAAAAATCACTTACCATGGCCAGGGTCGAACCTGTAATCTTGAGGTTGGTAGTCCGACACTATAACCACTCAACCACCGTCGTACATGAAAATCTTTTGTTCTAATGTGTACGCAGGTTGAGCATTATTGAACCAATAGGCTTTAACAGTTAGCAATAACACGTTATAAACTTTTGGAACACAATAACAGTTAAACCATAACCACTAACACGTACACACGTTATAAACTAATAACACTTATAACTTTAAATGGGCTGTAAAAGAAATAACAAAGTCAACTTTACTCGGTAAACACTGCGTTGCAACTGTTCCAGCACCGCGAAGTCCCACGCTGCTCCGAAGCATTAATTTTATCAATCCAACAGCACTTCTTTTCTTATCTTAATTATGACTAGGGTTCGGAAGTTGAAGACCTAAAGACGTACAAAATATGCAAGCAAATATGCCCTTAAAACTAGCTAAATATGACCTAAACACTATAAAATATGTCCTAAAAAACTATGATATATGACATGATTTTTTGGGATAGGTAGAGTATCACTAACGTACAGTAAACGTCTTAAGTGCCAAAAAGGGATCAGCGATAATACACCAGACACATTTAATCATACAAACGGACAGAGAGCTACGGTACATCAAAATTTTCAACATTCATTCAATATCATAGCCTTAAGATGCAGTTCTTGCTCGGTTTATTTACTACACTATTTGAAACTTGACGCAGATGACACGTACCTTGTTAATGACGCCTCAATTTAAACAAAAAAGCTGAAATATGACCAAATATGACCAAAACAATAAAAATGGCCGAAATATGCATTTATAGGCAACATGAAATTGCTTTAAATGCCTTCCTTCGGAGGGGAAGTAAAGCCGGCGGTCCCATGTCATAGATTTATGGCATGTTAAAGATATTTCCACTAATTACACCTGTGTGAAACTAAATTGGATAGGTTAAGAATGTAAACAACGCTCTTTGGTTGCTACGTTCGTTGCCAAGAGCCGACTGCGGTGGCGTCTAGTAGCTAGTTCTGAACTAGGCCTAGTAGTCGTTGACGGTGGCGTTTGGCGGCAAAAGTAGGAACTATTTGAAAATTCAAAGTTGCAGTCCCTACTTGAATTAAAAAAAAACAGATACACACACTAATACAGTCATCACAATTAACACCGGTTATCAGACAGATTCTACACTCACCCAAAGTACACGGGGCTACATGACCACGTTGTCGCAGCCCCTAAACTAAGGAACCAACCAACCAACCAACCAAATTGCTTTAAACGTGGCCAGGGACCCGTCATTCAAACTTATTTTTTTATATTTCGGTTAAAATGAGCTCAGGAAAAAAATATGACTTTTCCTTAACTTTGGAACCTTAATTATGACATATGCTGTCACAGCAGCGCGCTACGATATGCTCGCCTGACCTTTATAGCTCCACGTTTTACCTGGAGCACTGAGTGAAATACCCTGTACAACAACATTCTAATACCATGGCTCCATTCTTCTCTTTTGACGGAGTCTCCAAAAAAACTACAGCCGACTCGAAGCGTCACTTCACTTCTTCTTGCACAGCCTGGACAATCTCGTCTTCCTTGTGAAATGAACACTTTCTTCACTTTAACGCAAAGCGCTACTTTATTTTTGTCTAGACACGTAGCACTGCTATTTAGTGTTACCAAAAACTTAACTACAAAATTATTGCAAAAAAAAAAAAACAAATTAATGACCTATCGGAGCACTCCAATTATACTCGAGGAATGAGTGTGAAGGTTGGTATAGCAAATCGCTATCAGAAGTAACTTCACTAAATCCTGGCAATAATATAGTACCTTAATATAGTGGTATTATTCAAGCCTCCGTGGCTTAGGCGGCAGCACGCCGGCCTCTCACCGCTGGGTCCGTGGTTCAAATCCCGGTCACTCCATGTGAGATCTGTGCTGGACAAAACGGAGGCAGACAGGTTTTTCTCCGGGTACTCCGGTTTTCCCTGTCACAATTTCATTCCAGCAACACTCTCCACTATCATTTCATTTCATCTGTCATTCATTTAATCATTGCCCCAGGGGAGTGCGTCAGGCCTCGGCAGCCGGCACAGTTCATATCCTCGCCGCTAGATGGGGGCTTCATTCATTCCATCCCTGACCCGGTCGGAGACTGGAAGCAGGCTGTGGATTTTCATTTTCAATATAGTGGTATTATTCATATTAGTAACGACATTACTTTGAGAATTGCCACTTTCTGAATTATCGCTAATCACAACTCTTGGCGACTTTCCGCTGACAAAATCTTCTTCAAAATCACCGCCACTGGCTAAATCTCGCCGGAAGAGGCTTCAGCTTTATCACAAAGTTACAATTCACTTTCTGAATCTACACAATCGTCGTCATTTCCTATAGACCATTGGTTGTCAAACTTTTTGGATCCACGGCTCCCCTGACCTGAACACGGCTCCATAGCTACACGGCATCAGACTCGAAGTATGATAAGAAAACTTAAGATTCGACAAAAATGAATACGAGAAAGAGTATTTTATTTCTACAAATCAACTTATAAGATAACAATAACACATTTAAGTCAACTTTTAATTTTATCTCAGCAATTCTTCTAGGTTTGTGCCGTGTCTTAAGTGGGGTTCTGCCTAGGACACCAAGCTGGCTCATCAGCGAGCTCTTGGTGTCCCCGCTCGGACTCCTGAGTCCAGATTGAAGAATTGATTATGTAAAAGCAAGCCCCACCTTCTCATTGATTTTCTTACAAGAATATTGTCATAAAATTAAAAAAAGATGGTATATTAGCTTTCACGGCCAGTGAATTAAAACTCAGCTATTCTTCTAGGTTTGTGCCGTGTCTTGTGTGGGGTTTTGCTTAGGACACCAAGCTGGCTCATCAGCGGGCTCTTGGTGACCCCGCCCGGACCCTCACAGGAGTAGCGAACTGCACGCTACCTCTCTATTTATGAAGCGCACCTGCGCCACTTCACTGCGAGAACTAAAAGCTCAAGCAGTCATAACCTCCCTGTGAAGGCTTCCAAAAGGATGGTATATTGGCTTTCACGGCCAGGAAGGAATCTGCCCATGCAATTTCGAGCGAGGCGCGGCATGCCACGCAGATGTGAGCCTTCACGGCAACGCTGTACAACTTGCACCGCGTCGGCTAGCAGCTGAGCCATGTCATTTTATCACGTACAAATACAAACTGATATAAAATTAGTGAATTCGTTTGCATATTTCACAGTCATACAGCATAACCCTTTGTTATATAAGGATTACAACGCGACGAAGAACCACGAGCAGAGGAAATGTTACCTTACAAAAATGATAACATTGTTTCTTGGACACGCAAAATTTTGAAATTTATAATTTAGTTACAGAACATTCTAATGTATATTGTGTTAAAATTTGGAATCGATCTGATGAAGGGTTTTTGAGAAACTGGTTCATAAAATTGACGCATGGTTGAAACACGCTCAAAAACGGGCTCTTTTTGTGTTCCAACTGCGATAAAAATTTTAAAATATAAATTAAAAATGCCAAATCTACATGGTCTAACGTAAAATAGAACGACGAAAATGATGATGTTATTGGATTTTATGTACGTCTATTGGTTACTTCACAAACAACCTTCAAACTCGAGTGCACATAATACTTTGGTCGACAGTAGGGCCGATAACCCAGATGTTAGGCCTCTTAAACCGACAATTATCATCATCATCTGCTATATACTATTTATATAATCACCTAAATTATCTTCACTTCGTCTCGCATACACAAGATAATCAAGCTGGAAGGCATGTGTGCATTGCCTTTGAAACGCGGGAACCTGGTGCTCAAAGTGAGCTCCTTATGCCCCTTAATTTAATGAAATTTTTGTTTTTGAAATGAATTTTTAAAGTACTTTTGTTTTTTAATGTGATTTTGCACCATACTGATAGGTAGGTCAGTAGTGGGTGCAAAGTTTGTTTGATTTATTTGTTTTATACATGATATATATAATTTAATAATTAAATAATAAATTAGATTATCTCCCTATGCGCAGTTCGCCATGGCTTTACCCCTCAGCTCCTGGACATACGAGTCCATTTACTGAGGGATAAGATGTTGATTAATTGTTGTTGTTGCAGCACCAGCAGCAGCTTCTGTAATTTAATAGTTTAATAATAATAATAATAATAATAATAATAATAATAATAATAAAAAGTGGTTGAAAGTTTGAAGTTATTTGAAGTAAGAAAGACCTCTAGTAGGTTGGTTTTGGTAGTGTGACACACCTTTCTTCAAAAGAATGTATCGATAAGTGCTACTGCCCACCGGGGAGAAGATGAATTACTTAGGTTTCAATGACATTGCAAGAGGAATGAAATATGATTCCAGGCACTTTCGGCATGTCCATTGAGGGATGATGATTCATTCCTCGGCACCACTCAAAGAGAAACAATCGATAATTGCGAGTATATTCGTGTATTTAGTGGTGTCGTATTTGGAAAGTTCTTATAAATAAACAGAAATAAGCAATAAACTAGGAAATCAGATCTCTTACAAAATCATTTAAATCTAATTTTCTGAATATATGAATGAAGCTGTGTGTCATGAAAAGCTCTTGTTGATTAAAATATCATAATTTAAATTTTACAACTTGAAAATTACCACCATTTATCGAAGTTAGGCCTATTTTATAGAAGAAATTTACCATTGAAATTTGTGGGAGATTATAATGGCGCTCCACGCCGCACTCCTATCAATACGGTGTACTCTTGGTGATAGTCGTCCTACACATTTCAAAATTGTATACATGGCTTGTTTATCTGATTCTAGAGAGTAGACGATGAGAGTCCCGGATGGTACTATCCTTAGGCGGGAGACGATTAGATTCCTGGATGCTTCGAACGCAGAAGAGTAGCTGATAAGAATCCCTGATGGTACTAACCCTAGAGGGGAGACGATTAGATTCCCGGATACTACTAACCCTAGAGGGGACACGATAAGAGTCCCGGATACTACAATCCCTAGAGGGGAGACGATTAGATTCCCGGATACTACTAACCCTAGAGAGGACACGATAAGAGTCCCGGATACTACTAACCCTAGAGGGGAGACGATTAGATTCCCGGATACTACTAACCCTAGAAGGGACACGATAAGAGTCCCGGATACTACAATCCCTAGAGGGGAGACGATTAGATTCCCGGATAATACTAACCCTAGAGGGGACACGATAAGAGTCCCGGATACTACTAATCCTAGAGGGACACGATAAGAGTCCCGGATACTACTAACCCTAGAGGGGACACGATAAGAGTCCCGGATACTACTAACCCTAGAGGGGAGACGATTAGATTCCCGGATACTACTAACCCTAGAGGGGACACAATAAGAGCCCGGATACTACTAACCCTAGAGGGGACACGATAAGAGTCCCGGATACTACTAAACCTAGAGGGGAGACGATTAGATTCCCGGATACTACTAACCCTAGAGGGGACACGATAAGAGTCCCGGATACTACTAACCCTAGAGAGGACACGATAAGAGTCCCGGATACTACTAACGCTAGAGGGGACAGGATAAGAGTCCCGGATACTACTAACCCTAGAGGGGAGACGATTAGATTCCCGGATACTACTAACCCTAGAGGGGACACGATAAGAGACCCCGAATACTACTAACCCTAGAAGGGACACGATAAGAGTCCCGGATACTAACCCTAGAGGGGGCACGATAATAGTCCCGGATACTACTAACCCTAGAGGGGAGACGATTAGATTCCCGGATACTACTAACCCTAGAGGGGACACGATAAGAGTCCCAGATACTACTAACCCTAGAGGGGAGGCGAGTTGATTCCCAGATACTACTAACCCTAGAGGGGAGACGATTAGATTCCCGGATACTACTAACCCTAGAGGGGATACGATAAGAGTCCCGGATACTACTAACCCTAGAGGGGACACGATAAGAGTCCCGGATACTACTAACCCTAGAGGGGACACGATTAGATTCCCCGATACTACTAACCCTACACGGGACACGATAAAACTCCCGGATACTACTAAGCCTAGAGGGGACACGATAAGAGTCCCGGATACTACTAACCCTAGAGGGGACACGATAAGAGTCCCGGATACTACTAACCCTAGAGAGGACACGATAAGAGTCCCAGATACTACTAACCCTAGAGGGGACACGATAAGAGTCCCGGATACTACTAACCCTAGAGGGGAGACAATTAGATTCCCGGATACTACTAACCCTAGAGGGGACACGATAAGAGTCCCGGATACTACTAACCCTAGAGGGGACACGATAAGAGTCCCGGATACTACTAACCCTAGAGGGGAGGCGATAAGAGTCCCGGATACTACTAACCCTAGAGGGGACACGATAAGAGTCCCGGATACTACTAACCCTAGAGGGGACACGATAAGAGTCCCAGAAACTACTAACCCTAGAGGGGACACGATAAGAGTCCCGGATACTACTAACCCTAGAAGGGACACGATAAGAGTCCCGGATACTACTAACCCTAGAGGGGAGACGATTAGATTCCCGGATACTACTAACCCTAGAGGGGACACGATAAGAGTCCCGGACACTACTTACCATAGAGGGGACACGATAATAGTCCCGGATACTAGTAACCCTAGAGGGACACGATAAGAGTCCCGGATACTACTAACCCTAGAGGGGAAACGATAAGAGTCCCGGATACTACTAACCCTAGAGGGGAGACGATTAGATTCCCGGATACTACTAACCCTAGAGGGGACACGATAAGAGTCCCGGATACTACTAACCCTAGAGGGGACACGATAAGAGTCCCGGATACTACTAACCCTAGAGGGGAGGCGATAAGAGTCCCGGATACTACTAACCCTAGAGGGGACACGATAAGAGTCCCGGATACTACTAACCCTAGAGGGGACACGATAAGAGTCCCAGAAACTACTAACCCTAGAGGGGACACGATAAGAGTCCCGGATACTACTAACCCTAGAGGGGACACGATAAGAGTCCCGGATACTACTAACCCTAGAGGGGAGACGATTAGATTCCCGGATACTACTAACCCTAGAGGGGACACGATAAGAGTCCCGGACACTACTTACCCTAGAGGGGACACGATAATAGTCCCGGATACTAGTAACCCTAGAGGGACACGATAAGAGTCCCGGATACTACTAACCCTAGAGGGGACACGATAAGAGTCACGGATACTACTAACCCTAGAGAGGACACGATAAGAGTCCCAGATACTACTGACCTTAGAGGGGATACGATAAGAGTCCCGGATACTACTTACCCTAAAGGGGAGACGATTAGATTCCCGGATACTACTAATCCTAGAGGGGACACGATAAGAGTCCCAGATACTACTAACCCTAGAGGGGACACGATAAGTGTCCCAGAAACTACTAACCCTAGAGGGGACACGATAAGTGTCCCGGATACTACTAACCCTAGAGGGGACACGATAAGAGTCCCAGAAACTACTAACCCTAGAGGGGACACGATAAGTGTCCCGGATACTACTAACCCTAGAGGGGACACGATAAGAGTCCCGGATACTACTAACCCTTGAGGGGACACGATAAGAGTCCCGGATACTACTAACCCTAGAGGGGAGACGATTAGATTCCCGGATACTACTAACCCTAGAGGGGACACGATAGGAGTCCCGGATACTACTAACCCTAGAGGGGACACGATAAGAGTCCCAGATACTACTAACCCTAGAGGGGACACGATAAGAGTCCCAGATACTACTAACCCTAGAGGGGACACGATACGAGTTCCGGATACTACTAACCCTAGAGGGGAGACGATTAGATTCCCGGATAATACTAACCCTAGAGGGGACACGATACGAGTCCCGGATACTACTAACCCTAGAGGGGAGACGATTAGATTCCCGGATAATACTAACCCTAGAGGGGACACGATAAGAGTCCCGGATACTACTAGCCCTAGAGGGGACACGATAAGAGTCCCGGATACTACTAACCCTAGAGGGGACACGATACGAGTCCCGGATCCTACTAGCCCTACAGGGGAGACGATTAGAATCCCGCAAGGTACTGTACCCATGTGAGTAATCTCCATGGAAAACATGCTTCTGCCTCCAGCTAGCTTCAGTTCTCAGGCGTGTACCGTCCTCCCACTGAGCAGTTGCATATTTTGATCTGAGACTAAAAGGTATCAACTCTACAATGATAAAGCACAACTCTATTCTAAAGACTTTAATTCAGTTCTAAATCATGGCTTCGAACACATAAAAACACAATCCCAACAAATATCATACAAACAAAGCAAAATTACTCTCACAATCCACTAATTATTCACACTTTATCCTTATAAATCCATATGATTATTCATACATTTACTCTAAGATTGATATCAAATTCACTCTCAAGTGCGCTGATGCTCATGTAAATTACACATAAACTGTACTTATAATCTTATGTCACCTGCTGTGACCTCTTTCATTCACAAGATTAATTGTTTATTTTCAACACCTCTTAATTTACATTGTGTGTACCTTTGTGTTTTGTTTCTCTCTTCCCACCAAAATGCTTTACCATGCATTAGCCAATTTATGGGTTGCACATCAAATTCACTTGCAACTCCACAATTATGTAAGTATTCTACAGTTCCCTTTTCTACAGTTCCACTTTCTACAGTTCCACTGTATGCCGTTGTGATTTCGACTTCAGAATTCCGTTACCGCTGTGTCGGACGATATTTTATGCTACCCTTGCGTGGCATAGCCTATGGCATCTGGCACCGAGCTCCAGAGCTAAGTAAGACTGTCAGTAGAAAAATGTAACTTCCAACAACTCATAAGGTTGCTAAATATTAAATCATCAGGATGATCTTGAATTATCAATGCGTTTCAAACCACACAATTACATTATACAATACAACACTGACTCTTTTCTTACAAACAGGGTCTCCAAATCTGTTCCTTTTAAATGTCAACCTTCACGGGTCGTTTTAAAACTCTGCCCCTCAGAGCTTACTCGTATACAATGGAACGGCGCCGAGTGGTCACAACACGTGCGCCGTCCCTCCTGACTCCTGGCTTTTATCTCCAAGCAGTAACCAGATTTCTAAATACAATAGTGCAGTCTCACTGACCCACATATCCCATATGATTTAAACTGAATGGTATGCAAGACGGGTGATGGACGCGTTTAAATATTTATTCCTAACCTTAGGAGATTAATAACTGGCCTCAATAGGTCCATTTCATTATCTGAAGGAACGAGATTCATCAAACACTGGTCGAACTGGCTAGCCGGCATCTTAATAACTGCTACGGTCAGGCACATGCTGCCGCCAATTAGATTCGCTTCTCAAGAGCTGAATCATTTCAATAACAAGTTCACGGTCGATCAGGTATCATGCAGAGGTTTCCATTGTTATCCTCTCATATACCACAGGATTCAAACCCGGAACATTCCATATCCATCCTCAGAGTTAGGGTACATCACTAAATACACTCTAAGAAAATAATAAATATCTCTGTACGCCCTAGGCTATACGAGATTTCACACGTCGATAGACTACCTGGCTCCCTGATCATTATGCTATGATCTCGTATTTTGATTAGTAAGATAAATCTATCAATTACTCTACAAGCTTATTCACAAGCTGCAAATTCAATTCACTATTAAACTCTTCCATTCCCTAAATTCTTGCATAATTACCCCTTATTGCAATATTCTCTGATATTAAATTGCTTTTCTTAGCCCTTCATGTATAATATTACTGCTTGGGTAGATAAATATTCCAATTAGCATATATATTTTGCTTACAACATTTTTTCCCTGATGTATTCGTTTATTCCTTTTTATTATTATTATTATTATTATTATTATTATTATTACTGACATGAATTACACTAACCCGACACAACGTAACCGTTTTAATAACCGAACATCCGTGTTCGTTACGTTAAGTTTTATATAACTGAACTGCCATTTACAATAGTGGTAACGATTTATCCACTCCATGATGTACAAAAGACATCTCAACTTTGCTAAAATCAACACAACAATACTAATACTTTGAGGTTCTACCTCCTAATACTGACTCTTACTGGCATTTTTTATAGTTTTGAAATCACAAAAAACTGCTATAAAATCATGGTTTTTGGGTACTTACATCGGCTATCCGGGTGGCTCCAACCACTCATTCCTTCCATTAATGCCTGCCATTTGCATAATTAGCAAGACATTCTTACACTGATAACACACATTTTATATAACTTTGGCGTCACAAGACACACAGCACTTTTCTTTTCCATATTGAGGCTATTGCTTCCTTATACACATAACACTTTATAGCACTTGTTACACTATTAATTTTAAAGATATTTAACAGATAATCACTTCACTATTTACACTTCTTACTGGTTGAATTTCCCTGGCAAGATATCAGAAATGCAGACGCTGAAAATGGCTTCCTCGCTGCTATCCGTATTCTGATCGAAAGTCTCGATTATCTGCTTAAGGATTCCTATCGATTCACCAAACTGTCTATCCATCTCTATCCTGCGATAAACTTCCTGATATAGCATGAATATGCTTGCATGCGTTAATTATATTGGTGTTCTATGAAATTTCACCAATCACATAATAAAGTTTATTTCTGCGCAGTCCGGCAGCCTAAGATCTGTCTAATCAATATTTTCCATACTGCGCTCAACCATTGTACATTGTACTTGTACAGATTATTACTCTCAAATGTTCTAGCTTGTCTATCACACGGTACTTTCCCTATGTGCATAATAACAATCGCTCGTACTGCCGACTATACAAAAATCGACTGTCCTTAATAAATGTGATTAATAAATGTTTCACTGCACGGCTTTTCATGCTGAAGTCCGAGCATCCCTTCTCGACTTCGGTAACGCGCACTTCGCCTAATAAAGTTTTCTGATTACATCTGACGACAACTGACGACTACTGACGACTGACTTCTTTATGATGCTTTCCTAACTCGTACATACTTATACTGCACGGCTAATACACTTAATAATACTAAAAATGTTCAAGTCTTTGTGCGCGCGTTCTTTTTCTGGACCCGGGCAGCAAACGCTCCGCGCTCGAGTCTGGTACAACTGACCTCTTCTGTCATGGGTCCATGCCTTATATTCGTTTCAAGAGAAAAAGTAGACCGTGAATTCCCCTGCAGTGTCATCTTCTCTCCCAGGATGATTCTGGTCTTGAAATAATGCTCATATGGTTCCTTTTTCCTCGCTGGTCACATATCTGTATGCGTGCCCGAGGGTCGATCGGCCAATTAATTAATATTAATTGCCTTTGCCATGGCGTGGGCACGCCGCGTCACCTAAAAACCCCCGGCGACCTAGTCAGATCTCGCCGCTAACACCAAATATACCGTGTCCTTGCGCATTCCATTAAATATGCCTCGATTTCAATGTTTAATGGCTTGATAATTAGCCTCCCGGCTAAACATTCACATGGGTGAAAATCTCATGTCACTGCGTTGCTCCAATCACGAGTAATCATTAAATAACGATGGTAGCTCCTCACTCCACTAGCGTTTCTATTCTCAAACGGGGAATATCTTGGCCATTATTTAGCTCCCTGACCTGCTCCAGACGACTTAAGTAGGTCACACAGATTGACACGGCTCCAAGAATCTCCTCCCACTTTTCTGGAGTCATTAGCCAAACGTCAAGCGCTCCAACTTCTGTGCTCAAGTCCAGAATTGTATACTCCACACAGCCCAATAATGCTGTATTCTACTAATATTCCCTGCATTATATTAATAAATAATGTCAGCATTAGTTCCTATCACATCAGTGATTTAATATGTACTTTCTCTAGGGGTTTTTATAACTTCAACTCCCTCAAAAGATCTCGTGTTCGTTCCTTGGTGGAACCTTTATTCTGAGCTCAACTATCTCTGAGATCCACGTTCGACACCAGTCAGCCTAACCCCGTTGGGTTCAGTACTAATGCTGGAGAGTAGACGATAAGAGTCCCGGATGCTACTAACCCTAGAGGGGGGACGATTAGAGTCCCGCACGGTACTAATGATGGAGAGTAGACGATGAGAGTCCCGGATGCTACTAACACTAGAAGGGGGGACGATTAGAGTCCCGCATGGTACTAATGATGGAGAGTAGACGATAAGAGTCCCGGATGGTCCTAACCCCAGAGGGGATACGATAAGAGTCCCGGATGGTACTAACCCCAGAGGGGATACGATAAGAGTCCCGGATGGTACTAACCCCAGAGGGGATACGATGAGAGTCCCGGGTGGTACTCACCCTGGACAGAAGTTCTCGCAGTTGGAGACTCCAGAAGGGTGGGTATCTGACGGACACGGTGAAGAGGGCACGGACGTCACTGATAGAGGTAGCCGAGTGGATATCGTAAGGTCGACCACCGTTCATCATCTCATAGGCGCAGATCCCAAGAGACCACCAGTCCACGGGGTAGCTGTAGCCAACACACTCGTCTGCCACGCAGTCGAAGATCTCCGGCGCTGTGGACAACAGGAAGAATTATAAGAGCTGGCCTTTCAGTTTTGAATAGTAATAGTAATAATAATAATAATAATAATAATAATAATAATAATAATAATAATAATAATAATAATAATAAGCAGTATGCGACGTAGGAGTTCACCTACAACGAATGAACAGCAACAGGCTTACCAAGAAGATCTTCTCCTTGGTTAAAAGCTACAAGACTGGAAGCCTGTGGCTTAATGAAGTACTAAAGGACTTGGATTCGGCTGGAATTGCTGTCCTTGATGTAGAAGATCGTTCTAAATTTTGTGCTATGGTAGAGTCTTGGACCCCACCACCTAGAGTCCCTAAATGTCGGAAGCCCCTTTCGCAGGAGAGAAAGGAGAAATTATCAGCAGGGCACCAGAGATATTGGGAACGGAAAAGAGCATCGAAGAAGAACTAGTCATAAGCACTCAGTAGTGGGCTTAAATAAATAAATAATAATAATAATAATAATAATAATAATAATAATAATAATAATAATAATAATAATAATACATTTTATGGCTACACTTGCTAAGAATGAAACCCACAAGATTGACGAACTAGATCTTTACAATTTAAAAGATAAGGAGACCAAGCCAGCCTGGTTCGAAGAGGTAGAAAGTGACCTACAGGAGATGGAGATTACCTGTGAACATATTGAAGATCACAATCCCTCAGCAAGAAACTAAACAACCACCAGGGTTTTCAAGAAAAAACAAAGTTGAAGACAGGAAATATGTGGACGGAAGAAAGAAAAGAGCAACACCGGCAACGTATGAAGGAGCACTGAGAAGAGATCAAAGCACAGAGAAGACAGTTGAAATGGCGTGGTTCTTACTAGGCTGGTATGATTAAAGAATAATAATAATAATAGTGATAATAATAATAATAAATCCACCAGAAGTTCTTCTAAGCTCCGTCCCCTATTGAAAATACACACCATCCGCAGTACTCGAAAATGCCACACACAAGCTCTACTGGGACAGAGGAGTTGTGACAGATGTTGCAGTCAGTAACAACAGGCCAGATTGTCATCATTAAAGAACACAGATAGGCATTACTGATAGATGTCGCATGTCCCAACACTCAAAACATCCAAACAACAGCTACTTCTGAAATATCTAAGTACACAGAGCTGGCAATTGAGATAAAGCAGATGTGGAAACTAGAGTCAGTGACTACAATCCCAATTATTGTATCGTGTATTGGTGTTATACCCAAAACTCTCCACAGTCTATCAATATTGAATCTGCATCCGGAGATACAGTATATATTGAACTACAGAAGGCAATTCTGTTGAACACCTGCCATATTGTCAGGAAGTTACTTGGTGACAATACCCTGGCCGAATACTCAACATGGCTCAAAGATTCAGATGGATATTTAGCTCATCCTATAAATGAAAAAGACTCGTGAAGACTACGGGCACGACATGGATGTACAGTAATGTGAAGTCTCTGAACAGTGTAATTTACAAAATTACCTCAGTACAGATGTTTCCTAGCTAAGGCTGAACCAGGCTGTAACATAAAATTTAACCGGTATTTGCCGTGATAATGATGCCAAATAATAATGATAATAATAATAATAATGATAATAATAATAATAATAAATTGTTTAAAGTTCTTCCAATACACCTAGAAACATCGAATCTCTCATATTTTTTATACCCTGGTGGCCACAAAGTCCCGTTAACCCTATGCAAATCATACTAAAGGTATGTTTGTGTAGTCTATCTGTTTCAGACAATATGGCTGATACGTCTACTTAAGCTATTACTTACAGCCCATTCTGACACTGGACTGCATATTCGACGAGATCTTCCTCCGAAACAAACGTGTTCCAACAGGGGTGTGCACAATTCTTCAGATCACCAACGCGTCGGATTCTTTGGCGATCCCATCACGCACTTCTCGAAAAGCCTGAACGTTTCGTCTTGCTGGAAGGTTCACCAATTTGTTTCTGATCATTTCCATCACCCGTGGAAAAGAGTTAATGGCCTCGCATCAACAATGTTTCGGAGAAGGATCCCGTTGAAAACGCTGGCGAAAGTCAGAATGGACCTCTTCAATAGTATTTCCGATGTGAGTACTGTCATGCACCCAACAACTCGTCATAATAGCCTACGTTGTTCCACAGTATAAGCAGACGTATCCGACATGGTTTACTGCACACTATTTGAAACAGATACACAAATATACTTTTAGTAAAATTTACATAGGGGTACCGGGACTTAGTTGCCACCCTGTAGATGACGAACACTTGTTGCCATGGAAACCACAGTGTCCACGCTAATCACAGTCCACATGTGAAGCAGATTGATGTCCAATTGAATTCGGCGATGAGGATAATATCAGGTTGCATCAGGACCACTCCTCTGTACTGGCTTTCACCTCTAAGTCATATTGCACCACCTGACATACGTAGACAGAACTCTCTCTTGAGGGAATATCAAAATATAATTTCCACTCCAAAGCTTCCTATTCATTGTGACATACCTACAGTAAAGATAAGTCGCTTGAAATCCCGCCGACCACCCATCCTAACAGCGGAATATCTACAATTAAATACTTTTCAGATTGACAACACGTGGTCTGAGGTATGGAATAATTTATTCCATGAGAAATATGGAAACTTCATTGATCCTATCAAGAAACCAGCTGGCATGGAACTACCACGCCATACATGGAAATCACTCAACAGTATTCGAACGGGACATGGGGTCTGCGCAGACAGCTTATTCAAGTGGAATAAGGCTTCCTCACCTCAGTGCGACTGTGGTTTTGAAAGACAGACCATCCAACATATCGTGGAGGACTGCAGCCTTCGAGCCTATAATGGGAACCTCAAAGACTTTCATGATGCAACGCAGCCTGCTCTAGATTGGATTTTCAATTTAAATCTTACCTTGTAAATTTGAACTTTTTATCTATTGAATATGTGTCTCCTCATTCAACATTTATTTTAATATTGTTCTTTTAGGCTAAATACTAATGTATATGTTTAATGTGTTCATTAGCTTGTAATTATGTAACCATGCAGTACGCTAAATAAATAACAGATAGACACCCTGACCTAAAGCGTTGAAGCAGATGAAATGCGGGAAGGCACCAGGTCTGGATAATATTCCAGCGGAAGTACTGAAAGCAGACCTGGATATTACGATCGATCTGCTGCACCTGCTGTTGGAGAAGATCTGGAAGGAGGAGAAAATACCAACCGACTGGAAGAAGGGGTTGATAGTCAAGTTGCCGAAGAAAGGGGACACCACAAACTGTGACAACTGGAGGGGTATCACCTTGCTGTCCATTCCAAGCAAAGTGCTGGCGAGAGTCATCCTGAATCGTATAAAAGACTGCGTAGAAAAAAGGCTTCGGAAGGAAAAGGCTGGATTTCGACAACATCGCAGCTGTGTGGATCTCATCAACACCCTCCGAATCATCCTGGAGCAGAGTGTGGAGTGGCGGAATACCTTTTACCTCACATTTGTTGACTTCGAGAAAGCCTTCGACTCCGTAAATCAAAGAATCATGTGGAAGACCCTCGAGGAATATAAAATTCCAATAAGGATCATCAGAATCATGGAAGAGATGTACGAAGGGTATGAGTGCCAGGTTCTTCACGAAGGCAAATTAACAGAAAAGATAAAGGTCAGTTCCGGAGTGAGACAGGGGTGTGTCCTTTCCCCCACTCTGTTCCTGTTGGTCCTGGATAGTGTGATGAAGAAGGTAATGGGAGGACGGAAGAGGGGTATTCAATGGGATATAAATGACAGGCTTGAAGATCTGGATTTCGCAGACGACATTTGTCTTATGGCACAACGGTACCGAGACATAGAAGATAAGCTGGGGAGGTTGCAGAGAGAAGTATAACGTGCAGGACTGATGATCAACACCAATAAGACCAAAGAGATGAGGATAAATTCTGACATCACGACTAGTTTGACAGTCAACGAAAAGGACATTGAGCGAGTTGAGTCCTTCCTCTACCTTGGAAGTATAGTCACACATGATGGGGGAGCAGAGGAAGATGTTCGAAGCCGTATCAGGAAGGCAAATGGTGCCTTTGTCCAGCTCTACCCCATCTGGAGAAATAGAAACATTTCCAGGAAGACCAAGCTCCACCTTTTCAATAGCAACGTAAAGTCGATTCTTCTCTACGGCTGTGAAACATGGAAAGTCACAAAACCGATCAACAACCAGCTACAGGTGTTCATTAACAGATGTCTGCGTCGCATCATGAATGTGAGGTGGCCGGACATAATCTCAAATGAAGATCCTTGGACCATCACCAATCAACAACCGACTAGCATCCAGATCAAGGAGAGGAAATGGCGCTGGATTGGTCACACACTAAGGAAGCCGGACGGAGCTATTGAGAGGGCGGCGCTAGACTGGAATCCTCAAGGCGCCAGGAAGCGAGGGCGACCTAAGAAGATCTGGAAGAGGACGATCGAAAATGAAATTGCAGAGGTGGACAAGAACTGGAGTCAAGTGGAGAGAATGGCCAGGAACCGTACTGCGTGGAGAAATTTCGCCAAGGCCCTATGCTCCGGAAGGAGCGGCAGGAATTAAGTAAGTAAGTAAGTAAGTAAGTACCCTGACCTAAAACATATAAACGCCAAAAAGGAAGCTCTTAAAATGTATAAGTTCACATCACTGCGAACTAAAGCGGCTTCGGTGGCGCAGTTGGTAGCATACTGTTCTGCTGTGCACAAGGTCGCGTGTCGAAACCCGGCCGAAGTCATCGGATTTTTTAAAAGCGTTAAAATCCGTCAGTATGACTTCCTTCGGATAGATTTATGGCATGCAAAATATCTTTCCACTAACTAAACTTGTGTGAAGCTAAATTTCTAGGTTAGATATCATTGGAACGCTCTATCAAAGTTCCAACGTTCGCGACTAGGTGTCAGTGATATCTGGTAGCGAAAGTTGGGACTACTTGAAATTGAATGGAACTTGTAGCTCTCCCTATGGGTGTCCGCTTGTAGCAGCGACAGCATTTGACGAGCCGAAATTGTCCTCGAACACTCCCGGCACTAAAAGCCATACACAAATAAATAAACTCCGAACTAAATATGTCACCATGAACGTGATGGGGAGCCTCAGCAAGTCCGGGGATCAGAGGTTCGAGGCCCCAGTTTAGTTCAGTTCAGTGCACACAGTGACGAGGTCAATTGCTCTCACCTCGACCGCCTTTACCTCTACTAGCTAAGTATACAATCCACTCTGAACTGACCATTTCACAATAATCACATATTCACACTAGGCAAGCAAATTTGGAGGTCAATCACCACTTTCAGTATCTTAACAAAACATCACATAGACTAGAACTAACCAATATTGACGAGTTTCATTATATTAACTACTATAATAATAATAACCCCCAGCACTACAGCCCATGAAGGGCCTAGGCTTACCAAGCGACCACTGCCCAGCCATTTGGCCTGCATATATTGGGGTGACGCGTGGTCAGTGCATCGAGTCCGGCATTAATCTTCGTTTTCGAGACCGGGGCGCAGCCTCATTGTCAGACAGCTACTCAATTGTCCTCACGAGGCTGAGTGCACCCCGTTCCAGCCCTCACGTCAGTTTCTACAATCCTGACGGAGCCGGGAATCGAACACAGGTCCTCCGGGCGAGAGGCGGGCGCGGTACCCCATCACCACGGGGCCGGCATTTTAACTACTACTGCAACTAAAGTGTACATATTCTAAATGCTATCTCCCTTACTTTTAGACATAGATTTAATAGCCTAAGTGTAACGGATCTGATGATGATCACTTGACGATCGAAACATATCTTCCTTCCATAACTAACTTTACTATTCCTGGGTGTCTTAATATGAGCCCTACCAATCTATCTCTTCTCTTCATTAGCAGTCTCCAGAAACATCTCTCCTCTCCCACTCGTCTTAATACCTCCTCATTTGTAACCCTATCTACCCATCTGATCTTCATCGTTCTCCTGTAACACCACATTTCAAACGCTTCAATTATTCTCTTTTGGGCTGCTCCAACAGTTCAAGTTTCACTTCCATAGAGCGCCACGCTCCAGACAAAGGCTAAAAGACCTAAATCTATATTTGATGTCAACAGAGTCCTTTTCTGTAGAAATGCTTTCCTTACCACAGCCAAACTACTTTTAATATCCTAATTGCTTCGTCCATCACTGGTTATTTTGCTTCCTAAGTAGCAGAAGTCTCTTACTTCCTCTAGTTTTTCACCTGCCAATTTAACGTCCATAGGGGTTTCTGATTTCTTCCTGTTGCATTCCAAAATTTCTGTTTTACATTTATTAATTTTCATCATGAATTATCTACTCATTTTTGATAGTTCCGTGACGAACTAAAGAGCCTACTTTTCTTAAAGTTAGAGAGACCATACATCAACAGTTGGCAGACCTGGCGACTCTAAATATATTCTCAGTTTCATCTCTTCGCTACTCAATGCACATGCAAAATTTGGTTGAGGTCCAAAAGAAAGTATGCACGTTACATGTATTTAAATATTGAATTTATCAGCATGTGTTAAATTAGGTTGGTGACACTGCCATAAATAGGATGCTTAAGCATAAATTGAAATATTATGATCTATTTTAAAAGAATTTCATTTATTAGTATAGAAGTTACATGTGATTCAACATTAAACCTATCAGCATGCACTGTCACATATCGGTTACTGAAAATTAACCTACATTGGTATTTGTATGAAAGGTTTAGAATTGTTGGCCTGAATACTTTCTGATATATCGAGATTACGATAAAAATGTATAGAGTGCATTTTTTCAACAGTCGGCAGCCCTGTTGACACAAACAGAATGCATGTTCATATCTTCTCCGGTGCGCAAATCACATACCAAATTTGGTTGAAATCTAATAGATAATATCTAATAGATAGCAGGCATAGAACCATGTTGGCAACACTGTCATATATGGTCTCCTGTAAATTAGTCTGTTGGAATATTATCTATATGTGTGTCAATTTTGGAACAATTCCCCTGCATATCTTCTGAGATATCCAACATAGACCTCAATTTTCAATTGTGAATTTTCAGCAGCTGGTAGCACTGACGTAGTTTACAAATATGGCCGTGAGATATTTACTCATTCCAAATTTGGTTTCGATAGCTGCAGCTCTTTGGGAGTTGATGCGGGGGGGAGGGGGGGGGGGGAGACACACACTCACACAGACAGATAGACGGACGGACAGACCTTTGGTCACCTTAAATGCTGAAGGTTTGAAGGCTACAGTAAGTCTAAGTATTGTTACCCATGTATGGTTTAGTCCCCGACATGGAGGTAGCAAGCTGGCCAGCCTCTAACACCGTGGCGATGTTGAAGTCCGTGATGTGGGCGTGGCCTGAAACAAGAGTACATATCAGTCAATTATGGCTTGGACTGTAGACTGGTTCCTCAGTTTAGGGGCTGCGACAACGCGGTCATGTAGCCCCGTGTACTTTGGGTGTGTGTAGAATCTGTCTGATAACCGGTGTTAATTGTGATGACTGTATTAGTGTGTGTTAACTGTTTTCAATTCAAGTAAGGACTGCAGACATTGCATTTTTTCAAGTAGTTCTTACTTTTGCCACCAAACGCCACCGTCAACGACTACTAGTTCAGAACTTGGTTACCAGATGTCACCGCAGTCGGCTCCTGGCATCGAACGTTGGAACCTAAGAGTGTTTATCAATTGTTTAACCCATACTTCGGCTTGGCTGGCTGCGTGGCTCAGCGGTAACGTTCTCGCTTGCTGGGCCCAAGGTTGCAGGTTCGTATCCCCACGCAGTCAGCTGGCATTTGAGGGTGCGCAAATGCGAGGGAGCCGTATCAAGAGAATTACTGGCACGTTAAAGATCCCCTTCGGGGTAAAATTCCGGCACCCCGGCGTCTCTAAAAGCCAGAGTAATTAAAAGGGACGTAAAACCAATTTAAAAATACTTTAGCTTCACACAGGTGTAATTAGTGGAAGGTTCTTTAACATGGCATAAATCTATGACATAAGACCGCCGGCTATACTTCCCCTCCGAAGGAAGGCATACTGAGTGTTTTTTAACACTCTTACAAAACCGACGACTTCGGCCAGGTTTGAACCCGCGATCTTGGGAATAGAAGCTCAGCCTGCTACCTACTACGCCACTGAAGCCGCTGGGAAGTAGACTATAATGACGCCATCGTTACTTCTGACTTGACGTTTCTGTGCTACGCTAGAGCTATCTAGCGGTCAGAAGTGAAACAATTTTAACTAGCCAATATCAGGTATTGTATGTCTACCCCTTATTATTCCCGTTTTCCAACGGGGTCGGGGATGAGATGCAATGGAAGTCTTTGTGGCGATGGTTTTTACGGCCGGATGCCCTTTCTGACGCCAACCTCATGAGAGGAGTTAATGAGAGATGAAATGAATGATGGTGAATGAAACTGGGCAAGGATGTGGAAGGAAGCAGCCGTGGCCTGTCAGAAGGTACCGTCCCAGCATTTGTCTGGTGTTGAAAATGGGAAACCACGGGAAACCATTTCAAGGACGGCCGACGGTGGGGCTCGAACCCACGCGTCTACCGAGTCAGCAGAGAGCTTGGCCCCATGACCTAATGCTGCACTTTAGCCAGCGTAGCCACTACTGTCGGTAACTAGCCAACCACAGGTAACCTTTGAAATAAAAGACAAAGTAAGGGTCCCATCATAGCAAAAAAAAACTTAATATTAAGCCATTTCCTCAAACGTTGAAGGGCTAAAAGACCCAGAAAATTACAAATTGTTAGTCATGGAGAGCTCTATCAAACTAAGAAAACAAATTTGGAAAACCATTTCCAGAATAACTGGGGTGAGAATCGAATCCACCTCTTCCCAGTTTTTCCTCACGAAGCTGAATGCTCTCTGTTTCAGCTCTCACACCAGAAATAAATTTCTTGGCAGAGCCAGGTGGGAATTAAACCCCGACCTCAACTAGCCACTGCACTGTGCCACGATCCAACAATAATCGATTATTACAGTAATATGAGTAATATTTCACCGGCTTTTAGTTCCCATTCTCCAGCCAGAATCCATTGGAAGCAATCCCGGTCTATTCTAGGTGACATGAAGAAAAGGTCTGGAGAGGAAGCATTTTACTTTTACGAGCTGGCAATTTTTATGGGAGCACTTTTCTATCGCTAGGATCGCTCGACCCGGAGGCAGAATTTATTGGGCACTTAACTGGCAGCTAGTGCCAGGTATCACGGCAGCCTGAGCACCCAGTTAATTTTAACTTCAGACATTACCCACAGTTCATACAAGCTGTTTCGCGCGAGGTGTGTGTTCCGTCTCGACTGATTCGGCAGGCAGGACTGTCGCCTGCTTCGGAAGGCGGTGGACTGGGTCTCCAGTTAACGGTTGGCGGAATGGCCGGAGTAAGTTAGTCTTTTGTCTTCGTTTTGTGATTCATTGTCATGGTCAAATAAAGATAGCCTCCAATACATGTGCCGGACCTAAACAGTCCATTTGGGGTTATTAATTAACATTAGAAGGTTGTGACCAAAATCACGAGAAAACAGTATGTATGTATCTAAATATGTATGTATCTAAATAGGCATGAATCTAAATATGTATCTAAATATGTACTGTAAGTATTTTGTATCGAAATATGTATGTACGGTATCTAAATACGTATTTTTGTATACATTTAAATATGCATGTATGTATCTAAATGTGTATGTAACCAAATATGTATTTTTGTATGTAATCAAATATGTACATTAACCAAATAAGTATGTTTTGTTTCTAAATAAGAATGAACTATTTCTAAATATGTATCGAAATATGTACGGTATCCAAATAATTACGTGAAAAATCCACAGCCTGCTTCCAGTTGACTGACCGGGTCTGGAATGGAATGAATGAAGCCCCCATCTAGTGTCGTGGATATAAACTGTGCCGGCTGCCGAAGTCTGTCGCACTCCTCTGAGGGAATGATTAAATCAATGACAGATGAAATGAAATGAAAGTGGAGAGTGTTGCTGGAATGAATGACAGGGAAAACCGGAGTACTCGGAGAAAAACCTGTCTGCCTCCGTTTTGTCCAGCACAGATCCCACATGGAGTGACCGGCATTTGAACCACGGACCCAGCGGTGAGAAGCCGGCGTGCTGCCGCCTAAGCCACGGTGGCTCCCCAAATAAATACGTACTGTGTCTAAATAAGTATGTACTTTTCTAAATATGTATGTATCTAAATAAGTATGTGCTGTATCTATGTATTTTGTATCGAAATATGTATGTATCTAAACATGTATGTATTTAAAGATGTATGTTTTTATGCATCTACTTATATAATTATCTAAAGATCTAGTAGCCAAGTTCGCGGTTAGGGGTCATTGATGATAGCATTTGGTAGAAAAAGTAGGAACTACTTTAAATTAATCGTCTGCAATCTTTACCTGAATTACAGATAACACACACTAATACAGTCATCACAATTAACACCGGTTATCAGACAGATTCTACACACACCCAAAGTACACGGGGCTGCATGACCGCGTTGTCGCATCCCCTAAACTGAGGAACGAACCAACCAATCAACCAATCAAGTCCTTACCTTGACAGGAAATTTTACTTGAAATTACAGTGGTCTGCGAAACTTGTGATTATTGACAGAGTGCTATGAAAATGTTTGAAGTGACCTTTTCTTCTGTTCTTTAGAATTAAATTCGAAAAACGCACATACATGAACGCGTATCGCGCATCTGCAGGAAGTATTGTAGGATTCGGAAACTGTGGCAGATTGTGGATTATTCATGCAGCTGGACGTTTCAACGATATTTCGAGTAACTGGGGGACATTAATATGATACAAGAAGTAATTAATTTTAGCTTCCAAAATAGAAATGTATTTACATAGAAATCCGTTCCCTGATTATTATATACATTTTATTTTAATAGGAAGTAGTCTATCAAGAGATAAATGCTCTTGCAAATTATTTGGATTGGATGTGATAGGTGGATACATTAGTACCCGATTAATGAGCTCTACTGTAGAGGGTAAGAGAAGCAGAGGTAGGCCTGGAAGGTGATGGTTACCTTTAGTGCTCAACGATTTCATAGTGAGAGGTGAAAAATCAGAGATACGAGATCATGGATTCTACAGGCTTCCTTCTTTCCTCCTTCCTTCCCCTTTCCATCCTTCTTCCTTCCTACTTTCCTCCTCCCTTCTTTCCTTCCTTCTTTCCTCCTTCCTTCCCCTTTCCATTATCCTTTCTTCCTACTTTCCTCCTCCCTTCTTTCCTTCCTACTTCCTTCTTTCCTCCTTCCTTCCCCTTTTTCTTCCTACTTTCCTCCTTCCTTCTATCCTTCTTTCTTTCCTTCCATCCATCTTTCCTTCCTTCCTCCTTCCCTTCCTTCCTCCCTTCCTTCCTTCTTTCCTTCCTCCTTTCCTCCTTCCTTCCCCTTTCCATTCTTCTTCCTTCCTACTTTTCTCCTTTCTTCCTTCTTTTCTTCTTTCCTCCTTCCCTCTTTCATCCTTCCTTCTTTCCTTCCTCCTTCCTTCCTCCTTCCTTCCCCTTTCCTTCCTTCTTCCTTCCTCCTTTCCTCCTTCCTTCCCCTTTCCATTCTTCTTTCTTCCTACTTTCCTCCCTCCTTCTTTCCTCCCTTCTTTCCTTCCTTCTTTCCTTCCTCCTTTCCTCCTTCCTTCCCCTTTCCATTCTTCTTTCTTCCTACTTTCCTCCCTCCTTCTTTCCTTCCTTCTTTCATTCCTTCTTTCCTTCCTCCTTTCCTCCTTCCTTCCCCTTTCCACTCTTCTTCCTTCCTACTTTACTCCTTTCTTCCTTCTTTTCTTCTTCTTTCCTCCTTCCTTCCCCTTTCCATTATCCTTTCTTCCCTCTTTCCTCCTTCCTTCCCCTTTCCTTCCTTCTTCCTTCCTCCTTTCCTCCTTCCTTCCCCTTTCCATTCTTCTTTCTTCCTACTTTCCTCCCTCCTTCTTTCCTTCTTTCCTTCCTTCTTTCCTCCCTCCTTTCCTTCCTTCTTTCCTTCCTCCTTTCCTCCTTCCTTCCCCTTTCCATTCTTCTTCCTTCCTCCTTTCCTCCTTCCTTCCTTCTTCACTGTACAGTGAAATGCAAAAGAGATTCTAAGAAAAATAAATGAATGAATATACTGTAGGTAACCTCTCGATTCTTTGGTATAAATCTACTGAAGGCAATCAGTGGTGACATGACGGAGAGTCCTTCAGTCTGGCTGGAGATTAACTACTTTACTATTACGAGGTGGAATCATTTATGATGGGAACTCTTCTCTCCACCCCCGATTGCTCTGGGCTGCACAGTATTTAACCCCCAGCTAGCGGGCGACCAGGGACTCGTTATAGAATCCCAATTAACTGTAATTCCGAATTATAAACACAATGGCCATTTCGATCCAATTCATATGTATTTGCATTATCTCCATAACAAATGACACAAACGCACCGAATGCAATATTGGAAAACTATTTAACGCAGTCTTTATCATCATGGATAGATTAATATGAAAACTTTCAACGGACTGTGTCCTTCTAAATATCCTAATAATAGTAACTTATTCAAAGGAGCGGATCATATACATTGTCATATAAATATCCAAAGAATAGGAACTGTTATTTTAAGGGCAGATCATAGACGTTATCTGATAAATATCCTACGAATAGTAATTGTTATTTAAAGGAGCGGATCGTAGACGTTATCTGCTAAATATCCTACGAATAGTAATTGTTATTTAAAGGAGCGGATCGTAGAGGTTATCTGCTAAATATCCTACGAATAGTAATTGTTATTTAAAGGAGCGGATCGTAGACGTTATCTGCTAAATATCCTACGAATAGTAATTGTTATTTAAAGGAGCGGATCGTAGACGTTATCTGCTAAATATCCTACGAATAGTAATTGTTATTTTAAGGAGCGGATCATAGACGTTATCTGATAAATATCCTACGAATAGTAATTGTTATTTAAAGGAGCGGATCGTAGACGTTATCTGCTAAATATCCTACGAATAGTAATTGTTATTTAAAGGAGCGGATCGTAGAGGTTATCTGCTAAATATCCTACGAATAGTAATTGTTATTTTAAGGAGCGGATCATAGACGTTATCTGATAAATATCCTACGAATAGTAATTGTTATTTTAAGGAGCGGATCATAGACGTTATCTGATAAATATCATACGAATAGTAACTGTTATTTAAAGGAGCGGATCATAGACGTTATCTGATAAATATCCTACGAATAGTAATTGTTATTTTAAGGAGCGGATCATAGACGTTATCTGATAAATATCATACGAATAGTAACTGTTATTTAAAGGAGCGGATCATAGACGTTATCTGCTAAATATCCTACGAATAGTAATTGTTATTTTAAGGAGCGGATCATAGACGTTATCTACTAAATATCCTACGAATAGTAATTGTTATTTTAAGGAGCGGATCATAGACGTTATCTGCTAAATATCCTACGAATAGTAATTGTTATTTTAAGGAGCGGATCATAGACGTTATCTACTAAATATCCTACGAATAGTAATTGTTATTTAAAGGAGCGGATCATAGACGTAATCTGCTAAATATCCTACGAATAGTAACTGTTATTTAAAGGAGCGGATCATAGACGTTATCTGCTAAATATCCTATTAATACTAACTGTTATTTTAAAGAGCGGCTCTAGGTATTATCTGCTAAATATCCTAAGAATAGAAACTTATTTTAAGGAGGAAATTATAGACTTTCTGCTCAATATTTCTCAGCTGTAAATGGAATTTAAAGGAAGGACATTATGACTAGAGTATATGGAGAAACACTCACCTTCTTCGTCGAGGAGGATGTTGTCAGGCTTGATATCCCTGAAAAGAGCACATGACAAATAAGAAAACAACGAAAAACAGCATATTCAAACGAGTCATGACCAAACATCATCCCTCCTCAATTAATATGGCCGACAAACCAAGCTGAGTAATGTAACTACTGTTAGGTACGTCACTAGACGGAATGTAGCAACGTGAACATGAGATTTTGGTTTGAGATTACTTATCAACCTCCTCTGGGTTTGTGACTTCTTTTGTAGTTACTTTTGACTCTCAACTGCTGATCAATGTCAAGTTTTTATTTTAAGTAGAATATTGCACTTACACAAATGAGTTCATTTTACATTTCAGGCTATAAAAATTATCAACACATTTTATCGGATTAACAATATTAATCTGGCCTTACGTGGGCCTTTATCTCTGGCTCATATTCATTAAGGTCTTGCGACTTGGTGGTCACTTAATCCCCTGTCCTTGGGTGTGGATAGGATCTGTCTTAATTTTAGTGCATTCGCCTGGAGTAGAAGAGGGAAACAACGGAAAACCTCTTCTAGGATGGTTGAGTCGGGAATTGAATCCGGGTCTCCAAACTGACAGCCAAATATGGTACAGTAGTCTCCATGCCACGAGGTGGAAAAAGTGGTTGAATAATTTAAAGGGAATCTCACTTTAATATTCTGCAACTTCTATAGGCTGCAACAAAAACCTTGCTCCACACATCAAGGGAGTGTTAGAGGGTCTAATTTAAGTATTGTGAACAAAGGGATTATAAATATGTCCTCGGTGATTGGTTTCGACGCTGCACGAGATAATACAACCTGTGACAATAATAATAATAATAATAATAATAATAATAATAATAATAATAATAATAATAATAATAATAATAATAATAATGTATGTCTACCCCTTATTATTCACGTTTTTCCAACGGGGTCGGGGATGAGATGCCATGGAAGTCTTTGTGGCGATGGTGTTTACGGCCGGATGCCCTTCCTGATGCCAACCTTATGAGAGGAGTTAATGAGAGATGACATGAATGATGGTGAATGAAACTGGGCAAGGGTGTGGAAGGAAGCGGCCGTGGCCTGTCAGAAGGTACCGTCCCAGCATTTGCCTGGTGTTTAAAATGGGAAACCACGGAAAACCATTTCAAGGACGGCCGACGATGGGGCTCGAACCCACGCCTCTACCGAGTCAGCAGAGAGCTTGGCCCCATGACCTAATGCTGCGCTTTAGCCAGCGTAGCCACTACTGTCGGTAATAATAATAATAATGAAATGAAAATCCACAGCCTGCTTCCAGTCTCCCACCGGGTCAGGAATGGAATGAATGAAGCCTCTATCTAGCGGCGAGGATATGAACTGTGCCGGCTGCCGAGGCCTGACGCACTCCTCTGGGGCAATGATTAAATGAATGACAAGACGAAATGAAATGATAGTGGAGAGTGTTGCTGGAATGAAATTTTGACAGGGAAAACCGGAGTACCCGGAGAAAAACCTGTCTTCCTCCGTTTTGTCCAGCACAGATCTCACATGGAGTGACCGGGATTTGAACCACGGACCCAGCGGTGAGAGGCCGGCGTGCTGCCGCCTAAGCCACGGAGGCTTCCCCAATAATAATAATAATAATAATAATAATTATAATATCGTATGGCCTCGGGTGCGGGGTGCAAGCTTGGTTAATTGACACCCAGAGGGCAGCTTGCATGTCGAATTTCGG
The DNA here is from genome assembly GCA_946902985.2 of Meconema thalassinum. Classification (NCBI taxonomy): domain Eukaryota; kingdom Metazoa; phylum Arthropoda; class Insecta; order Orthoptera; family Tettigoniidae; genus Meconema; species Meconema thalassinum. Next base: position 124,895,778 of record OX336395.1, read on the forward strand.
CGTTCCTTTGAACGCTATGAAAGTCAAAGCTCCTTGAAACTATAGCGCTTTCTAGTAGAGAATGGAGGAACTTTGTGTTAGAGGAAAATCCCGAGATTCATTTTGCCATTAAACACGACCCACTGAATTCAAATGGGTTCTTTAACATGCCAACAACGTATGACATCCATGTCGTGATTTTTGTCGCCTTTCAAAAATCACTTACCAGGCCAGGGTCGAACCTGCAATCTTGGGGTTGGTAATCCGACACGATAACAACTCACCCTCCGTGGCAAGCACCTGTGACAATAATGTTCGGTGAATAGTCCTGTACTACCAACATAGATGAACAATGCACGGCTGTGACCCTATTGTCCCTCGAAATTGTCCCCTCCCGTAACTATGCAATGCTGAGATCGGCGATACATGTCCTGGAAACTTGGCAAGAAAGCGTCCTTTGGGATGGTGTTCAAAAGTCTCGTCACGTTGCGTTCCGAATGAAAAGTTCGGTGAATGGGTCTATATTACGAACGGATTGTTGGCTCACCTTGAACAGCAGTTCCTGTCCTTCGTAGTAATCCCCGTGGATGGTTATGCACTTCTGAGAATGTCTGTAAAAGTCTTGGAAACTCTTTAGGGATAGCCTTCAGTCGGGTCGTCACATAACGTTAGACGTCCGAAATGTCCGAAAACCTCTGGCCCTTCATTGCTTTTCGGTGACCCTGGATCTGGACCCCGCCACTCCATACTTTGACGCTTCACTCCGGGGTCGTACCTCAGACACCAGGTCTCGTCGTCCGTGACAATGGTTTTCAGAGCCATTCCGTTCCACAAAACATTCACCCTTCTCACTGTCATCAGCCGAACAGGTGTGCATGGTAGGTTGCATAAATTCATCCTTCTCACTGCCACCCGCCGAACAGGTGTGCATGGTAGGTTGCATAAATTCATCCTTATAAACACGCACTGTGTCAAACAGGTCTTACACGTTGCGGTGTGTGTCGCCAATGTTACCAGGTCGACCGTTCTGACTTTATTCACCGAACACAGCGTGACGAGGCTTTTGAAGACCATCCCAAAGGACGCCTTCTTGCAAAGTTTCCAGGACATGTATCGCCGATCTCAGCATTGCAGAGTTACGGAAGGGGACTATTTCGAGGGACAATAGGGTCACTGTCGTGCATTGTTCATCTATGTTGATAGTACGCGACCATTCTCCGAACTTAATTGTCACAGGTTGTATATCAGCTACTCTCCTCACAGGCGCTCGAGCCTGGACGTGCCACATTGGCTGCCCACCTCACAGGCGCTCGAGGTTGGACGTGCTACATTGGCTGCCCACCTCACAGGCGCTCCAGCCTGGACGTGCTACATTGGCTGCCCACCTCACAGGCGCTCCAGCCTGGGCGTGCTACATTGGCTGCCCACCTCACAGACACTCGAGCCTGGACGTGCCACATTGGCTGCCCACCTCACAAGGTGCTCGAGCCTGGACGTGCCACATTGGCTGCCCACCTCACAGGCACTCGAGCCTGGACGTGCTACATTGGCTGCCCACCTCACAAGCACTCGAGCCTGGGCGTGCTACATTGGCTGCCCACCTCACAGGCGCTCCAGCCTGGGCGTGCTACATTGGCTGCCCACCTCACAGGCACTCGAGCCTGGACGTGCTACATTGGCTGCCCACCTCACAGGCACTCGAGCCTGGACGTGCTACATTGGCTGCCCACCTCACAAGCACTCGAGCCTGGGCGTGCTACATTGGCTGCCCACCTCACAGGCGCTCCAGTCTGGGCGTGCTACATTGGCTGCCCACCTCACAGGCGCTCCAGCCTGGGCGTGCTACATTGGCTGCCCACCTCACAGACACTCGAGCCTGGACGTGCCACATTGGCTGCCCACCTCACAGGCACTCGAGCCTGGACGTGCTACATTGGCTGCCCACCTCACAGGCACTCGAGCCTGGACGTGCCACATTGGCTGCCCACCTCACAGGCACTCGAGCCTGGACGTGCTACATTGGCTGCCCACCTCACAAGCACTCGAGCCTGGGCGTGCTACATTGGCTGCCCACCTCACAGGCGCTCCAGCCTGGGCGTGCTACATTGGCTGCCCACCTCACAGACACTCGAGCCTGGACGTGCCACATTGGCTGCCCACCTCACAAGGTGCTCGAGCCTGGACGTGCCACATTGGCTGCCCACCTCACAGGCGCTCGAGCCTGGACGTGCCACATTGGCTGCCCACCTCACAAGCACTCGAGCCTGGACGTGCCACATTGGCTGCCCACCTCACAAGGTGCTCGAGCCTGGACGTGCCACATTGGCTGCCCACCTCACAGGCACTCGAGCCTAGACGTGCTACATTGGCTGCCCACCTCACATGCGCTCGAGCCTGGACGTGCCACATTGGCTGCCCACCTCACAGGCACTCGAGCCTGGACGTGCTACATTGGCTGCCCACCTCACAGGCGCTCCAGCCTGGGCGTGCTACATTGGCTGCCCACCTCACAGACACTCGAGCCTGGACGTGCTACATTGGCTGCCCACCTCACAGGCACTCGAGCCTGGACGTGCCACATTGGCTGCCCACCTCACAAGCACTCGAGCCTGGACGTGCTACATTGGCTGCCCACCTCACAGGCACTCGAGCCTGGACGTGCTACATTGGCTGCCCACCTCACAGGCACTCGAGCCTGGACGTGCTACATTGGCTGCCCACCTCACAGGCACTCGAGCCTGGACGTGCCACATTGGCTGCCCACCTCACAAGCACTCGAGCCTGGACGTGCCACATTGGCTGCCCACCTCACAGGCACTCGAGCCTGGACGTGCTACATTGGCTGCCCACCTCACAAGCACTCGAGCCTGGACGTGCCACATTAGCTGCCCACCTCACAGGCACTCGAGCCTGGACGTGCTACATTGGCTGCCCACCTCACAGGCACTCGAGCCTGGACGTGCTACATTGGCTGCCCACCTCACAGGCACTCGAGCCTGGACGTGCTACATTGGCTGCCCACCTCACAGGCACTCGAACCTGGACGTGCCACATTGGCTGCCCACCTCACAGGCGCTCGAGCCTGGACGTGCTACATTGGCTGCCCACCTCACAGGCACTCGAGCCTGGACGTGCTACATTGGCTGCCCACCTCACAGGCGCTCCAGCCTGGGCGTGCTACATTGGCTGCCCACCTCACAGACACTCGAGCCTGGACGTGCTACATTGGCTGCCCACCTCACAAGCACTCGAGCCTGGACGTGCCACATTGGCTGCCCACCTCACAGGTGCTCGAGCCTGGACGTGCCACATTGGCTGCCCACCTCACAGACACTCGATCCTGGACGTGCTACATTGGCTGCCCACCTCACAGGCACTCGAGCCTGGGCGTGCTACATTGGCTGCCCACCACACAGGTGCTCGAGCCTGGACGTGCCACATTGGCTGCCCACCTCACAGGCACTCGAGCCTGGACGTGCTACATTGGCTGCCCACCTCACAGGCACTCGAGCCTGGACGTGCTACATTGGCTGCCCACCTCACAGGCACTCGAGCCTGGGCGTGCTACATTGGCTGCCCACCTCACAGGCACTCGAGCCTGGGCGTGCTACATTGGCTGCCCACCTCACAGGTGCTCGAGCCTGGACGTGCCACATTGGCTGCCCACCTCACAGGCACTCGAGCCTGGACGTGCTACATTGGCTGCCCACCTCACAGACACTCGAGCCTGGACGTGCTACATTGGCTGCCCACCTCACAAGCACTCGAGCCTGGACGTGCCACATTGGCTGCCCACCTAACAGGCGCTCGAGCCTGGACGTGCTACATTGGCTGCCCACCACACAGGCGCTCAAGAGTGGAAGTGCCAAATTGGCTGCCCACGTCATTGGCACTCAAGAGTGGAAGTGCCAAATTGGCTGCCCACCTCACAGGCGCTCAAGCCTGGACGTGCTACATTGGCTGCCCACCTCACAGGCACTCGAGCCTGGACGTGCTACATTTGCTGCCCACCTCACAGGCACTCGAGCCTGGACGTGCCACATTGGCTGCCCACCTCACAGACACTCGAGCCTGGACGTGCTACATTGGCTGCCCACCTCACAAGCACTCGAGCCTGGACGTGCCACATTGGCTGCCCACCTCACAGGCGCTCGAACCTGGACGTGCTACATTGGCTGTCCACCTCACAGGCACTCGAGCCTGGGCGTGCTACATTGGCTGCCCACCTCACAGGCGCTCCAGCCTGGGCGTGGTAAATTGGCTGCCCACCTCACAGTCACTCGAGCCTGGACGTGCTACATTGGCTGCCCACCTCACAAGCCCTCGAGCCTGGACGTGCCACATTGGCTGCCCACCTCACAGGCGCTCGAGCCTCGACGTGCCACATTGGCTGCCCACCTCACAGACACTCGATCCTGGACGTGCTACATTGGCTGCCCACCTCACAAGCACTCGAGCCTGGACGTGCCACATTGGCTGCCCACCTCACAGGCACTCGAGCCTGGACGTGCTACATTGGCTGCCCACCTCACAAGCACTCGAGCCTGGACGTGCAACATTGGCTGCCCACCTCACAGGCGCTCGAGCCTGGACGTGCTACATTGGCTGCCCACCACACAGGCGCTCAAGAGTGGAAGTGCCAAATTGGCTGCCCACGTCATAGGCGCTCAAGAGTGGAAGTGCCAAATTGGCTGCCCACCTCACAGGCGCTCAAGCCTGGACGTGCTACATTGGCTGCCCACCTCACAGGCGCTCGAGCCTGGATGTGCTACATTGGCTGCCCACCTCACAGGCACTCGAGCCTGGACGTGCTACATTTGCTGCCCACCTCACAAGCACTCGAGCCTGGACGTGCTACATTGGCTGCCCACCTCACAGACACTCGAGCCTGGACGTGCTACATTGGCTGCCCACCTCACAAGCACTCGAGCCTGGGCGTGCTACATTGGCTGCCCACCTCACAGACACTCGAGCCTGGACGTGCTACATTTGCTGCCCACCTCACAAGCACTCGAGCCTGGGCGTGCTACATTGGCTGCCCACCTCACAGACACTCGAGCCTGGACGTGCTACATTAGCTGCCCACCTCACAAGCACTCGAGCCTGGACGTGCCACATTGGCTGCCCACCTCACAGGCGCTCGAGCCTGGACGTGCTACATTGGCTGCCCACCTCACAGGCGCTCGAGCCTGGACGTGCTGCATTGGCTGCCCACCTCACAGGCGCTCGAGTCTGGACGTGCTACATTGGCTGCCCACCTCACAGGCGCTCGAGCCTGGACGTGTCAAATTGGTTGCTCTCCTCACAGGCGCTCAAGGCTGGACGTGCCACACTTCGATTAGAGATACGAAGCTTTTCTGTACCCCGTAGATCAGGCTGTTCCAAATCCCTGACTTTGAGTGTGCGTACACGCTAGTACTCAGCAGTAATGCTCGGAGCACGGTTGGAGAGGGACTGGGGGGTGAGAGCCCAGACGTCACAGGGCGAAGGTCATAGCACAAGTTCATGCACTTCATGCCAGTCATGATGTATCCACCGCGAAGTGACGGCAGCCCCCCACAGCAGAGCTGTAGTGCATGTTGTAGGTTTACTCACGAAAGGTGGCGAGTACTCTGCTGCTCACGAGCAAGCTGCTCGGCTGGAACAGTTTGTCATACAACCACAATGGTTCTCACACACTAATACAGTCATCACAATTAACACAGATTCTACACACCCAAAAGTACACGGAAATACATGACCGCGTTGTCACAGCCCCTAAACTGAGGAACGAACCAACCACTCACCTATGAACAATGTGTTTGCTCTGCAGGTAGTCTAGTGCCATTGCCAGCTCAAACACGTACAGCTGGACACAATCCTCAGTGAAGATCACTTCGTTGTTGACATGGTAACGAAGATCTCCTCCAAGCAGCAGGTCAGACACCATGAAAAAGTCCTCCTCGTCTGAAACATACAGGATCCACTGTATCATATTATATTTCTTGTTGTTGTTTTTAATTCGTTTTAGGGGCTTGGCATATCTTTAGTCATGAGCCCCATGCACTTCAGTATGACTTAAATTTTTATGACAACCTGTGTTTATGAGGCAATTGTTTTACGTTGCAGTGGTATACTGGGGAAGTGCAGAGCTAACTGCCGGTACTTGTCCAAATATAGTATCTCTACATGACACCTGAAGGGTAGCAGTATTCAGGCTAAAGAATTGGCTTACAAATGTCTTGAGAGTTGCATGCTGGACGGGAATCTGTAGATTCAAATTAATAAATCTATTTTCTCTGTTGTGGATGGAGTTCATTGTTTTCATCACATTATAACCGGGTGAGTTAGCCGTGGTCATTACGGCATGACTGTTGCCAGTCGCTCACATCCGGGAGGCGAGGAGGTTCGAATACCCCCGCCGGCAACCTTGAAGATGGTCTTCTGTGGTTTCCCATCTTCCTTCCAGGCAAATGCCGGGGTTGGTCCCTAACTATAGGCCACAGCCGCTACCTTCCAACTCCTCGTCCTTACATTCCAACTTCCCTCCCCAACGGTACTTGCAGCTCACCCATTGGGTGTCCGTCTAGAAGTAGCTACAAAACTGGCGAGCCGAACATGTCCTCGGACACTCCCGGCACTAAAAGCCATACGCTAAAATAATAATATATATATCGCATTATATATATATAGAGAAAGAGAGAGGTGTGTACCTTGGAAGGAGAACCAGAGGTTGACGAGGAACGGATGCTCGAGCGTGGTCAGGATCTCCACTTCTCGAAGAACATTTCTGAGCGCATCTCGCTGCACACATTGACTCTTGTTCATGTACTTCATGGCGAACAGGCTGTTGGTACCTTTCTTCTGGACGATACAAACCTGAAACAATATAAGCACCACACATAAAAGAGAGATTAAAGCATACCTAAAAATTGAATTTGATTTGTGAGTGTACATATTTCCATGATTCTCAACCCTATAAAGCTAACGCTTCGACGAATTAACGATGCGTCCGCAAAGTCTCTCCGCAGTGGTGTGCTACGTGAGTCTCTCCTTGCAGGACGTGTTAGGTTAGCAGCACATTCATATCGCAAAGTCTCACCGCAGTGGTTGGCATAAGCATGCACTTGTTCCGTGTTGACCTTCAACTGGAGTGATAGGGTGGAGAATACAGGTTTTATTATTGCCGACAGTGAGTGCCTGTGGGTGACACAGTGTTAACGCTGTAAGTTGTGTTCTTGTCAAGTTCTTGTGTAAGCTGAGTCTAGTGGGAATGCTTATTACTGAAGAGCGTGTGTTTTAATGGAAGAGGTTTTCGTGCTGGTGGAAACTATACGGAGGAGCATAGCTTGATAGTACTGAGTATTGTATATATAAGTGCATTACATAATTTAAAGTAATTGTTTCCCTGATAACAACATACCATGAATGTACTACCAACCCAACAAGTCCCACAAGGCGGCATACGCGCTGCGGAGAGACTTTGCGGACACACTGTACATACGATCATCGATTTTCTATGGCCATTCATACATACTTCTAGATTAACGACTAAAACTTGATTTGTGTATATCCATTCAGTTTGAAATAGGGCTGTTATTCGAATATTCGCGAATGTTCGAACGATGTGGATGCCCGAATACATTGGTTGTTTGAATCATTCGAGAATTCAAAGCACACAAGAACCTCGTTTATCCGTATTAAGTGGACCGGAACTGATCCGGATTATCGATAATGCGGAAAAAACTAATAAAAATACAGCAAATGTTCATACACATTTTAATGCAGTGGCATCTAAGTTAGTTCAATTGTTTACACAACCTTAAGATGACAGCTGTACGAAATATTTCACTGGCATTCTATTTCTTCAAAACTATTTCTTATATCACCCTGACATTTTGTACGGTGATAACGGGCTCTACTGATAGTTCAGCTATGAGACTTCCAAAAACCTGTAAAATACAAAAAGAACATTGTGACCAAGCGAAGGTGAAACATTTTAATAGATCTTTCTCGCAATTTAACCATCTGAGCGCAGTGAAATATGGTACAGTAAATGTTTATACACGATGTAATACAGTGGCATCTAATTTAGTTCAATTGTTTACATAACCTCAAGATGGCGGCTGTGCGAAATTTTACAATTAAGTTTTTATTTCTTGTGTATTAGTTATGCGATCGAAGTGAACGTTTGAATAATAAACCTATGAAAAAATCATCATCAAATAGTACATAACTCTATGGTCTACATATACAGAAATCCAACATGGCGACCAACTGAAATATTTGGACGGTTCTCAATATCTATTAATTTATGATAGGAATCAAACTGAATTTTTTAATGTTCATAGAAGCTATGAACATAAGTTTATATATGGGACTTTCATAACCTGGTGAGCACAAATCCAACATGGCGGTGACGCGAAATTTAAATATTTAAATTGACGTTTCTCGCGATTTAACCATGCGAGCGCAGTAAAACATGGTACGGCAAATGCTTGTACAAAATTTAATCCACTGGCATCTAATTTATTTAATTTGTTTTCATAACCACAAGATGACAGCTGTGCGAAATGTTAAAATCTGGTTTTCATTTATTGTGTCCTAATCATGCGTTTGGAGTTTGAATACTACACCTACACAATAATCTTCATGTAATAGTACATAAATCTAAGACCTACAATAAAGCCAACATGGCGACCATCCGAAATATTTAGACGGTTCTCAATATCTAAGAATCTATTACACCAATCAAACTGAAATTTTGTATGATGATAGAGGCAATTAATATAAGTAGGATATATGAAAATAGGCTGCATCGTTCTTCACGGAACTATTTGTTGAATTTTAACTCAATTAAATATTACATTCTTCTATTAATTATTTTTATATTTACGTTTTTTGTGTAAGGATATCCATTTATTATTAATTTATTTACAGTTTAGTTATTTTCTAATTAGAATCCCTACATAGAATAAACGCACTCCCCGATTTTTGGATGTCACGGGTAATCTCGAGAATCACTGGATGGATTTTGATGCGGTTTTCACCATTCTGTAAAGATTTATCGAGAAAGCTATCTGTCAAAAACTATTTGTATATGACCAATGGAAGCCGAGCAGTAACGATTTCAGTGAATCGAGTCGAAGAAAAAAGTGTTGTCTGCGTGCGCCTTTTAAGCTTACGCTGGGCAAACCGTTAAAAAATCTAAATACTATCAGTGTAAGAATTGTTCAGCACGAAACGTTCTACAAAGAAGTCCATGACAGCATATCTCTATCTTTAATACTTTAATACATGGTCCATTGTAAGTGTTTTAACGTTTCAATTTCTTCCAACAATCTCCATTCAGAGGAAATTTAAATAACTTCAGCTTTGGAGTGAGTTTACGAGCTAGCGAGTGAGCCTATCATCTTAGCTTCGGTCAGCATCAAACTGTCAAGTCGTGTCGAGTTAAGACTTCAGAGAATAGTATGTGTGTTTGAAGTTTCGCTGTTCATCTCAGCTTTTCTGAATTGCGTCAATAATCTGCCGTCCGTGCACCTTTTAAGGTTACGCTGGGTAAACCGTTAAATATACCAGCCAAAGCTGATGAAGCTGATGAAGGCTCGATTGAAGGTTCGAAACATGTGTAATTCTTGAATAGATGTTTATAATTTGTATTGATGGCGTAGTATTTTTAAGAGTTATCTAGAATCAATACGGAATATATCGTACATGCCCTATCATAATATGTTATTCCTTTTTTTGTATCATCATCAAGTTTCAACTCCAGTTTCCCGGGTGTGGTTTACGAGCGCTCTCCATTTTAGTCGATTCATGTACCACTGCTCCTTCAAGACTTCATCCCAGTTGATTCCCTTGGATGTGATATCTTCCTTCACTTGGTCCAGCCATCTCCTCCTAGGTCTTCCAACAGGCCTCTTTCCAGTAATCTCAGTATGTAGCCATTGTTTTGCAATTCTCCTTTCTGTCATACGTTTGCCGTGACCAAACCATCGCAAACGTGCCCTAGTTATGGTCTCCTTCAGGGACTGATTTATTCCTACTTGCTCTCTAATCTTCTCATTTCTTACTTTGTCTTTCCTAGTTTTTTGAAGCATGCTTCTTAGAAACTTCATTTCTGAAGCCTGAAGTCTGCTATCATATTTTTGGTAGTTGTGCATGTTTCCAATCGATAAGTCAATATAGGGACCAAGTATGTTCGAAACAGAGTTTGTTTCATCTTAGTGGCACTTGCTTATTCCAGAGGAGATATCGAACTTGCTGATAGAATTGACTTGATTTCTGAATTCGTAGTAAAGGTTGAATTTTAGCTTTGTTTTGTTGACACCAGTTTCCAGTTTTTTGTCAATTAAAGGTTGGCAGCCCTGGAATAGCTTATTCACAAACTTCTCTGCAAATGATCTCGACACATTCAGATGGATATATTGAACCGTGGCGGAATCAAACAAAGCTTCAGCACAAGGGCTTCAAGTTAGTTTCACTTCTACATTGTTCGTGTTGCCTAGCAACGGACGGGCGAGACGTCACACAAGTGCGCCAATGGGGTCAGCTACACTCCTCGGAACTTCAGAGGACGGCCCTTGCAGTTCAAAGTGGACAGCGTATTCACGTAGCCAATGTTGGGAATCGCTGTACTGGCTGGTGCAGTTTATCATTTTAAACGATCTTGTCGACTTCGTCGTTACGGTGGGGTCTGGCGTTACGTTACGGTGACGGACGGACAGATGCACTGAGGTGTGTGACGTCATGGTACCGCTCGGTGCATGTGTACCCCGACAATCTCTACTTCGTTAGTATAAGACAAAAATCCCCGATTCTTGGATGTCACGGGTAATCTCGAGAACCAATGGATGGATTTTGATGCGGTTTTCACCATTCTGTAAAGGATATCTCGAGGAAAGATTGTGTAGAAAATAATTTATGTATGATCAAAGGAAGCCAAGCAGTAACGATTTCAGTGAAAAAGTCGAAAACAAACTTGGCGTCCGCGCGCTTCTTAAGCTTACGCTGGGCAAACCGTTAAACATATCAATATACTATGGAGCGTAAGAATTGGTCAGCATGAAAAGTTCTACAAAAAAGTCCGCGAGAGCATATCTCTATCTTCAATACATCGCCCACTATAAGTGTTTTTAGACTGGATGGAAGGGGCACATCCCCGCGCGCTTGACCTTGCTTTGCCCTTGGTTTGCACTTGCCCTTCGCGAGTAATTTGAAACAAGATAAGCAAGATAAGTATTATGCAGATAATTTTCTCGCTTGAAGCCTCCAGCCTTTCTAGCATTTTTCAGCATTTGTAGCATTTAAAATGATACAAAGTCTAGTCTTTCAGACTGACTGTCACTTTTTTCTCCACAAGGAAGGAGTTTGGGGTCTCAAAATACATCATAGCACCTAGTTTGTTTATATATTTCCTTCCTTAGTTATCTATTTTACTGTGAGGTAGAAATCTATTTTCAATTCGTGTACCGGAGTTTTAAGAGGTGGAACAGTGAAGTCATCTGCCCCACCATAGCACCTATCCACAGTATTGAGCATTATCATATCATGACTATGTTTTAGGGCTGGGGGAGTCTATCTGTAACTAAATGTCAAACAAGTAGCCTATTTTCATACATCCTACTTACTGTACAAACATAAACATACATAAATGTAAATAAAACATTAACATAAACATAATAGTACATTATGCAACGAGCCTATAATGGCAATAATTAAGACACGAGCATGTTTATAAAACGAGCGTAAGCGAGTTTTATAATTTCCATACGAGTGTCTTAATTACCATTATAGGCGAGTTGCATACGACTGTTTATGTTCGACGATAATTATAACTTTATTGTATGTTTTAACATAAATATTCATAAATATCTGTAGGATTCAGTTAGTGAACAGGGCGTGCTGGCTTTGCTGACTGAACAGAGCGCATGCGTGGGTCAAGGCACTCCAGACACAGAGACCATTCACTTTGCTTGTTAACACAGAACACCTATTGTTTACAGCGCATTTTAAGCGCATGCGCGAAGGTATCCTTTCCTAATTGGTCACACAACTGTTTCTTGAGCTCTGATTGTTGGGAGAAACTGTTTCATAATTGATACGTGCAAGGGCACGTCCCTACTCTTTCAAACATGTATATACGCTTGGATTGTAACATCTCGACATTTGAAACGACCGCCTGGTGACTTGCTTCCCATTTTGAACACGAGATGGTAGCACCTGTCGGACTTTGAAAGATTTCAAATAGTTCCTGGCTCCCCACTAGGTAGCGTGTGCTCCGCCTTATAAAACTCCTTATATGCATGACATAATTGAAAGACAATTGCATTCCAGCGTCTTAAAACAAATGCCGGTGTATTCATGATACCGCCAAATTATGAACTTATTTATGACATTGTTGTTTTGAGGTGTCACTCCGTGATTGTACAATATTATTTACATGTATACAGTTCGGATTTGACAAGAAAATTCTCCGCCATTTTGGGAGTCTCGATTAGCATCGTGAAGTAAACCCATCTAGCTGTCTGGTCGTGAAAGGTGTCTCCACTAATGGGGGCGTTTAGCCCCCATTCTCTACAAAATATATGTATTCAAGAGAAAATGTAATTGCCTGTTTTCTTCAGGCTGTGAAATTTCATCGTTCCGCCGTGAAGAGGAAATGTGCACAGTTAATCGCAACTGGATGCGATCGAGTGCGGTCATCTACACGAGGCATGGGCGTGTTAGCCATTTTTTGTGAAGTACTTGTAGTTACGTAAAATTATGCGTTAATTACTTTAGTATTATTGTGTCTCCACTGTGAAGAATTTAAGGTACGTTTTTCTAATTTAATTTATCTAATTATTTTATTTTGGGAGCTCCAAATTTGGCCGTGTACGAATGTTGATCGTCTGTTATTGTCTGGCTTGTAGGCCTAAAATTTCTTTTACGTTGTAATAACGTTTCCTTGTATATATTAAGTTTATTATTATTTTGTACCTTCTGGAGACACATTTATTAGTTTGTTTTACGTTTAAAATTATTATTTATTTTCATGTGGCAAGCTTGGGATTGTCATTTTTTTAAAATCTATGTAAGATCCGTCCAGTTTTAAAACGACTTGCATTAATAGTTTTTAGATGTAAGTGTTTTCCGTCGTTCATTTCCTTCTGCTAATGTTTAAATTTAATCTCATTTATTGTTTGCCGTAATTTCGATCTGGCATGCCGTTTCCTTGCGTTTTTGTCGCCATGTTATGAAGTGATGCATTATGGTCTCTTGGTCAGTCTATAGGCGTCCAGCGGGAAGCACTAACGTGTTCTGTTAACTTAAGATGTTTTTTATTTTACCTTGTCTGTTCAACCTTGTGTTTTTAGTAATTGTTCCTGTGTTTATCTCCATCATGCAAATTAATAGATTGTTTCCAATTTCTGTTTTATTTAGTTAATTTAACTTTTTCCGTTTCTGCTGAAGGTGCTGTTTATATTTTAACATGGATCTACGCATGCCGGATCGCTATTGCATTCCATTGCAAATTGTCAAGCCCTTTCTCAGTATGTTATGCATGTAATATTTATTTTAACCTTTGGGCTGTTTTACTTTTTAATTTTAATCTAAGCCTTTTTCTTCTCCTTTGGCCTTGCAAACAAGCATGTTTGGCGGTCTCTTTAATTCATTGTAAAATATTGGTGGCTGATGCATGTTCTTTTTCTGGTGGAGGTGTTCTTTAAATTTTTAATATTAAACCTTTGGTTTATCCATTTAAAACTTTTGTTGTGGTATTATTTCACCGACGGCAGTTCCGTTGGTTTTTGGGGGGTGTTTGTACGATAGCCTGTGTGTGTTGTCCCCTTCTCCATCTTCCTTCCACTCTTTTGGAGCTCTTCTGTTGGGTCTTGCCTTCTGGAGGTGATTTTGCTGCGGAAGTGACCCGGACCTCTGAATACAGGTAAGTTGGCCCATCCACGCTCCCCGTACACGTCTCATTCTGGTAAGCCAAGCGATGGTGTCTCTCCACGGTGTCACAATGGTAGCAGATCCTGCTCATGTTCACTTCCGTAACTACCCCCTCCCCAGTACCCACAGGCTGTTTTATGGACCCCTCTAATGCTGATGGGTCAGTTGTTGGTGTGATTTTGTCAGGCCAGTGCACTTGATGTTGTGCAAAGCTAATCCTTGTCGTTTGTTTTGTTTCATGGTTGCCTCTGAATGTACATGTGGAATGCTGTATGTAACCTGTTCTAAACGAGGCGTTTACTCCTGTATTTTACCCTGTTGGTGTGCAACATTCCAACTTAAGAAGCAGCCCGGTGAGTGACTGACATGTGTTCTTGGCATGGGAAATGGGATTTCTTAATGTTCTGATAGCCTATATGCTGCGTGTGAAGGCATCCTGGAGCCCCGTCGGAAGCTGGTAGCCTGATGTTTTGTGCCTATTTTTGTAAATTAGCTCCCTGTTCTCGAGCCAAGCTGGTGGTGACGTGTGCAGTTCTGGACAGCATGGTGCATGATTTTGTGTAGTAGGGTGGCTGTGTTCGAGTGTCAGCCTAATCTTTGGTGATGGTAATTGCTGGTTGTGGTACTGTTGTGAAAGTGTAAACTGTCCTTGTAAGTCCTGAAATTTTGTTTCCTTCTATATTGGCTGTCTGCATTCTGTGTTTTCCAAAATGGCCGACAACAATAGTGTTTTCAATTTAATTGACTTAAGCGATAACCTTGTGAATTTGGAGAGTTCTTCTGGGGTTGAACGTGAATCACCTCTGTTTACTAGGTCTGAGGTTTCGGGATCAATTACCAGTAGTAGTTTGCCTGCCCCTCTATTGCCTGGCGCTGGCTCGTCCATACCACTTAATCCTGCATACGGTCATTCTTCCCATGTTAGGTCACCTAGTGATTTCCTGGGTCCTGCCGACCCATTGCATCCCAGTTCTTTCTCTAGTAATATTAATGTTTTGTCGCCTGTAGAGGGTGTGCGAGCGGGCTACCCTGGTAACAATGTCTCTATTCCTAATGCTACGTTCTCACCTACCGTTAATTATGGGTCGATTCCTCATCCTATTTCTGGTTTCTTAACTAAATTAAAGCATTTCAACCTTGATGACGTTACCCAAGTGGTACAATTTTTAAAGCAAGTGGTCGAGTTGGGCAACCATGCCTCGATTTTTGGGATGTCGGAAGTTCAGATTTTCCAACTTTTGTATCCAGTTGCATCCGGTATGCTGCGCGATAAGCTTGTTGAAGCTATCCACCTCCGCATGTCCTTAGCCATGTTTATTAGGGAAGTGTTGTGGTTTTTTGTCCCTGCGAGCGCCCTAAGTGCTCTCGAGCAAAAGTTCCTTTATCGTGTCCAAAGGCTGGACGAGTCCCTTAGCGACTATGTCAGCGACATTAAGGTGTATGCCCAGGTTATTGCATCCCCTTTAACCGAGCGACAGTTGGTGTCATCAATTGTGAATGGGTTTTCGCCTCAATATAGGTCATACATGACTATGTGTACCAGGCCTTCGTCATTCGTCGAGCTGAAACAGGTCGTTATAGAGGCTATGGCTGTGAAGCATGCAGATTCCCTTCGTGTAGCTAATGTTCCTCCTCCTTCCTTGATGTCTTGTCCCCCTCCTTCCTTGATGTCTCGTCCCCCACCTAAGGTTATGTTTCATCCTCGACCTAATATTAAGTGCCACTCGTGCGGTGGAGTGGGACATGTCAAGAAGGTGTGTCCGAGTAACCAGGCTGTGTATCGCCAATGACGGAACGTTGAGGAGACCAATTCGGGTGTTACTTCCAAGGATATTTCTGTGTGTAAGAATTTGGGAAAACCCTGTGAAGTTTCTGGTCGCCCTACCAATGATAGTCTTGATAGCTCGTTGAAAGCTAAATCTTTATGTGTTAATTCTGCTTATGTCGCTGGCCTACCTAACCTGTCGGTGAGCAATGGCGTGGCAAGTCGGCCTAATTCTGAACGTTGTGTGAAACCTGTGGTGCGGGTGTCCTCGTCACCTACTTGTAATCGTGTTAGAGTGAGTAATGATTTTGGAATTTCTCCTGTGGCTAAAGGAATATCCCCGTTTATTGAAATTTGTGTTAATGACGAGCCCGTTTCTGCGTTGCTTGATTCTGGTAGTGTCGCATCCTTTATAAGCGAGGACTGGTTTTTATCTATGAAGAGTGTTTGCAAATTTCCTGAGTTAGAGCCTAACAATGAATCTTTTATTTCGGCAAATTGTTCAAATTTAAATATTTTGGGTAGTATGACAGTCAAAATTCATATTCTAAATTTTTCTTGGAAATTTAAAATTTTGGTTGCCAGAAATCTTTCTTGTGCTGTGGTCATTGGAGCTAATTTCATGTCACACGTTGGTATGCTTCTTGATTTTGGTGCTCGCAACTTATGGTTTAAGTTTAATCCACAGAGTAAATTATCATTTAACCCGCTTTTATCTTCTCATGCTGTCAATTCCGTTAGTGAACCTATGACTATTGAGGATCTCGATCTGGAAAATTTAACGAGTTTTCAAAAGGATGCCATTAAGAGGTTATGTCAGGAGTATGGCGATGTATTTACTGACAAGCTGGGTGTGACCCATTTGATGGAGTACAAGATTGAGCTAACCGATTCTGTGCCGGTGCGTTCCAGCCCGTATCGCCTTGCCCCGCCCAAGATGGCTGAACTTCGTAAGATTATCGATAAGATGTTAGAAGAAGGTGTAATCCAACCCTCTATCTCTGCCTACTCATCCCCTGTATTTCTTGTGCCTAAACCTAAAGGTGGTTTTCGGCCGGTGGTCGACTATAGGGCTCTTAATCAAAAGGTTGTTTTGCAGTCCATTCCTTTGCCGGACCTTCACACATGTTTTAGTTGGTTTCGCAACGCGAAGGTGTTCACGATCCTCGATTTAAATTCTTCCTACTTCCAAATCCCCCTCTCTCCTGAATCCAGGCATGTTACTGCTTTTTCCACTGACTGGAACCTGTTTGAGTATGCCCGTGTCCCGTTTGGCCTATCCACCGGAGCCGCTGTGTTGAGCAGACTTCTGGACAAGGTATTTTCAGAAATTAAATTCAAGTTTGTGTACCACTACCTTGACGATGTGGTGATCTATTCCGAGTCCTTCGAGGAACACGTTGATCATCTGAAAATTGTTCTTGATCGGTTGCGTGACGCTGGACTTACCGTCAAATTGTCCAAGGTTTCCTTTGCCAAGCCCAAAATTTCCTTCTTGGGACATATTGTTTCTGAATCTGGTATCTCAGTGGACCAGTCTCGTACGCAGGCCATCAGAGATTTTAAACCACCCAAGAACGCCAAGGGTGTTGCTCGCTACATTGGTATGGTCAACTTCTTCCGTAAGTTTATCAGTAACTTTGCCGACCGTGCTGCTCCTCTAAATCAATTGCGCAAAAAGGCTGTGAAGTTCGAGTGGGGTCCCTCGCAGCAAGCAGCCTTCGAAGATCTTAAGCTTGCGCTCTCTAACGCCCCTGTGTTAGCCATTCCGGATTTTGGGAAGCAGTTCA
Source organism: Meconema thalassinum (assembly GCA_946902985.2). NCBI lineage: Eukaryota > Metazoa > Arthropoda > Insecta > Orthoptera > Tettigoniidae > Meconema > Meconema thalassinum. The sequence continues at coordinate 124,913,232 of OX336395.1, forward strand.
TTGTGCAGACGGATGCGTCTGGTCGTGGTGTTGGATGTGTTCTACTGCAGGAATCTGATCTGGGTAGGCAACCCATTGCATACGCTTCTCGTACCTTAACGGACGCAGAGAGGAAGTATTCCATTTACGAACTTGAGGGTTTAGCTGTGTTGTTCGCTCTAGAAAAATTCCGTATGTATCTTGAGCACACCAAGTTTCTCCTTGAGACCGATAACCAAGCCTTGAGCTGGGTCTTAGGGAAACCCCGCAAAACTGGGAGAATTGCTAGGTGGGCAACTAGGATTCTGTCGTTCCAGTTCACTGTCCAACATATTCGTGGGTCCGAAAATGCGGTAGCTGATTCTTTAAGCCGCATGTACGAGGAAACAGCTGAGGAGGATGTTCAGGAATGTGAACCCGTAAACCTTATATCTGCTGTAAATTGTGTCAATGCCGTTCTTAGCAATTCCCCTGTGCTTTTTGAGGATGTGAGACGATTCCAGAAGGAAGACCCCTCCTTATCTAGCCTTATTGACCGAATCAATTCTGGTGAAGTGATCAAGCCCTACTCTCTGAAGGACGGTGTATTGTGTTGTTCGTCTCGTCATGACCGCCTACCTAAAATTGTGCTCCCGTCGGTCCTCATTCCGGAAATCTTTCGTTACTATCATGAATCCCCTATTGGTGGTCACCTAGGAGTATTCAAGACCCGAGCTAAAATCACGACAGTTTTTCATTTGGCAAGGTATGGATGGCGACATCAGGAGGCTCATTAGGAATTGTGCTGCTTGCAGTATTAGCAAACCTCCGGTTTCTACTAAGGTTGGCCTGTTGTCATCTGAACCGGCATCTAGACCCTTGGAGAGGCTTTTTATCGACCATGTTGGACCGTTCCCTCGCTCTGGTCGGGGAAACCAATTTGCGCTTGTTTGCACTGACGGTTTCTCCCGGTTTAGTTGGATTTTCCCCACCAGACAGGCTACGACCAGTTCCGTCATAAAGTGTCTTAATTCCATCTTCTCGTCTTTTGGGCCGTGTCAGTATCTGGTGTCAGATAATGCCAAGTGCTTTGTATCTCATCAGTTCCGTCAATTCTTATTTGATTATGCTATTTCGCATGTAACCACCACTCCCTATTTTCCTAACCCGTCTCTCGCTGAGCGAGTCAATCGTAATCTCCGTTCTGCTCTGATTGCTTTCCACCACGACGACCATTCCAAGTGGGATTCTAATTTGCATTGGCTCAATTTTGCTTTCAACACCGCCGTGCATGAGAGCACGCAAGCTACCCCTTTTTCGCTAATGTTTTCCTTTGTGGCTAATTCTCCGTTGTCCAACCTGTGGAACCTGCACGATCTCCTTCCTGACAGTTTCACGCCCGAGGATATGAGGGCGAAATTCGACAAGGCTAGAGAGAATATTAAGGTATCCCATGACCAACTTGCCAGGCGACACAATGCCTGTCGCAGGCCGGCTGATTTGGAAATTGGAGATGTTGTATACGTCCGCAATTTCGAGCCCAAGGGCGTCAGTAATCTTGTCTCAAGCAAGTTAACCCCTCGTTTTAAAGGCCCATGTTATGTAGAGGCATTCTTGACCCCTGTTACTCTTCTTGTTCGAAACCCTAAGGCCAACAAAATTTCTAGAGTGCATCTATCACACATTAAGCGAGGTGGAGAGGTGTCTAATGAGGAAATGCTACCGTAAATTTTGTAAAACGAATTTTGTATAATGTAGAGTGTCCCTAAAATTCATTGAAGCCTTCTAGCATCTGTTCCTTGTGGAATTTTGAATTTAATTGGGTTTGCAAACTCTGATGGGATACAAAATGTAAATGTTGGGAAGTTCCCATTGTAATGGTAAATTGTAAAAGTGTACCTAATTTTGATGTTTCATAGGAGATGCTAATATGTAAGTTGGGCTCGGTGGGAGACCTAACTCATGGTAACCTTGTATTCCTGTTCCCTTTGGGAATTTTAGTGGTCATTCCTCTACCGTAGTTCCTTCGAAATGTATAGTCATCCAACTCATGTAATCTTGAAAGGTACTTCGAATCTGTAAAAAGGTAAACTTGTTAATGAAATTTTGTAAGCACGGATCTAGGGCTTGGTCAGAAATATTTCCTTCATTTAAATTCAACCTTGTTTCTCTTTTGTAAAATGTAGTAAGAAATTGTAATTATGTAAACTTTTATTTTTGAAATTAGATTAACTTCTATTTTTGCAAATGGCTGCCCACGCGTCACATAATATCTTGCACATTGCTTCTACCTACTTCGTCTAAGCGAACTACATTGGACTTGTTGAAAATTTTCCTAACGTGTCTCGGACTATGAAAGCACTGCAGGTGCTGGTGTTCTGCGTTTCTGAAGAATTATGGACACAGGGAAGCTGTTAACTAAGTTGTTTGCGAGGTGATCAATTATCCATTCCCTGATAATCTGACCCTGCATTCTTCCTAACCAAAACGATGCGGTTTCATCCATCAATTGGAGTTAACTGGTGAACATTATCTTCGGGAAACATCTCTGGTGAATCGACAAGTTAAGGAGTACTGTCTATGCCTTGGCATATTCGTGAACGGTGTTCACGCTTAAGGGAGGGAGACTGATACGTGCAAGGGCACGTCCCTACTCTTTCAAACATGTATATACGCTTGGATTGTAACATCTCGACATTTGAAACGACCGCCTGGTGACTTGCTTCCCATTTTGAACACGAGATGGTAGCACCTGTCGGACTTTGAAAGATTTCAAATAGTTCCTGGCTCCCCACTAGGTAGCGTGTGCTCCGCCTTATAAAACTCCTTATATGCATGACATAATTGAAAGACAATTGCATTCCAGCGTCTTAAAACAAATGCCGGTGTATTCATGATACCGCCAAATTATGAACTTATTTATGACATTGTTGTTTTGAGGTGTCACTCCGTGATTGGACAATATTATTTACATGTATACAGTTCGGATTTGACAAGAAAATTCTCCGCCATTTTGGGAGTCTCGATTAGCATCGTGAAGTAAACCGATCTAGCTGTCTGGTCGTGAAAGGTGTCTCCACTAATGGGGGCGTTTAGCCCCCATTCTCTACAAAATATATGTATTCAAGAGAAAATGTAATTGCCTGTTTTCTTCAGGCTGTGAAATTTCATCGTTCCGCCGTGAAGAGGAAATGTGCACAGTTAATCGCAACTGGATGCGATCGAGTGCGGTCATCTACACGAGGCATGGGCGTGTTAGCCATTTTTTGTGAAGCACTTGTAGTTACGTAAAATTATGTGTTAATTACTTTAGTATTATTGTGTCTCCACTGTGAAGAATTTAAGGTACGTTTTTCTAATTTAATTTATCTAATTATTTTATTTTGGGAGCTCCAAATTTGGCCGTGTACGAATGTTGATCGTCTGTTATTGTCTGGCTTGTAGGCCTAAAATTTCTTTTACGTTGTAATAACGTTTCCTTGTATATATTAAGTTTATTATTATTTTGTACCTTCTGGAGACACATTTATTAGTTTGTTTTACGTTTAAAATTATTATTTATTTTCATGTGGCAAGCTTGGGATTGTCATTTTTTTTAAATCTATGTAAGATCCGTCCATTTTTAAAACGACTTGCATTAATAGTTTTTAGATGTAAGTGTTTTCCGTCGTTCATTTCCTTCTGCTAATGTTTAAATTTAATCTCATTTATTGTTTGCCGTAATTTCGATCTGGCATGCCGTTTCCTTGCGTTTTTGTCGCCATGTTATGAAGTGATGCATTATGGTCTCTTGGTCAGTCTATAGGCGTCCAGCGGGAAGCACTAACGTGTTCTGTTAACTTAAGATGTTTTTTATTTTACCTTGTCTGTTCAACCTTGTGTTTTTAGTAATTGTTCCTGTGTTTATCTCCATCATGCAAATTAATAGATTGTTTCCAATTTCTGTTTTATTTAGTTAATTTAACTTTTTCCGTTTCTGCTGAAGGTGCTGTTTATATTTTAACATGGATCTACGCATGCCGGATCGCTATTGCATTCCATTGCAAATTGTCAAGCCCTTTCTCAGTATGTTATGCATGTAATATTTATTTTAACCTTTGGGCTGTTTTACTTTTTAATTTTAATCTAAGCCTTTTTCTTCTCCTTTGGCCTTGCAAACAAGCATGTTTGGCGGTCTCTTTAATTCATTGTAAAATATTGGTGGCTGATGCATGTTCTTTTTCTGGTGGAGGTGTTCTTTAAATTTTTAATATTAAACCTTTGGTTTATCCATTTTTAAACTTTTGTTGTGGCATTATTTCACCGACGGCAGTTCCGTTGGTTTTTTGGGGGTGTTTGTACGATAGCCTGTGTGTGTTGTCCCCTTCTCCATCTTCCTTCCACTCTTTTGGAGCTCTTCTGTTGGGTCTTGCCTTCTGGAGGTGATTTTGCTGCGGAAGTGACCCGGACCTCTGAATACAGGTAAGTTGGCCCATCCACGCTCCCCGTACACGTCTCATTCTGGTAAGCCAAGCGATGGTGTCTCTCCACGGTGTCACAATAATGAAAAATAGTGTTATAATGAGCCTCATTATGATACAGTTTTCTGACACATAATAGTCAGGGTCGAACATAAACAGACATAAACATAAATAAAACATACACATAAATACAAATATAAATATAAACAAACATAAACATAAACATATATTAAAACATAAACATAAATAAACACGAACATAAACATAAATAAACACGAACATAAACATAAACACACACAAATATAAATACCAACATAAACATAAACAAACATAAGCAAAAACATAAAGATAAACAAACGTAAATATAAATAAATACATAAACATAAACGTAAATATAAACATAAACAAACATAAACGTAAACAAGCAAACAAAAATAAAAGCATTAACATTAACATTAACATAAATGAAAACATAAAATAATTTAAAACATAAACATAAATGAAAACCTAAACATAAATAAAAAATAAACATAAACCTACACATAAAAAACAAAACATAAATAAAAATATAAACACAAATTAAAACATATACATAAATAAACGCATAAACATAAATAAAACATGAACATAAACATAATCGTAAACATAAACATAAATAGAAAAATATATCTAGACATAAACAAACACAAACATAAATAAAATAATGGACAAACAGAAACATCTTCTTCTTCCTAGCATTAATCCCTTGCGGGGTCTGCTACTTTGCTACATCTCCTCCACTTCTTTCGGTCGTTGACATCTTGTGGTGTTAGACCAACAGCGTGCATGTCAGCCCTGATGTTGTCAGTCCACCGCTTTGCAGGTCTTCCACGTGGTCTTGTTCCACCTGGGTTGATGTGGAGTGCTCTTTTGGCAACTGAGTTGTTCTGTCTTCTCATGACGTGACCGTACCAGCGTAGACGAGCCTCCCTCACCTTCTCGACAATTGGTGCAACACCAAATCTTCGCAGGACGTCTGTGTTCATTGCATGGTAAAATCGGGTCAGCCCCATCGATCATCGGAGCATCTTCATTTCCATCGTATTCAAAATTTTCTCATGTTGTTTGGTCATAGGTTGACATTCAGTCCTATAGATGGCTGCTGGGCGTACCACAGACTTATAGACCTTTGCCTTTAAATGCAGAGGCATCTTTTTATCACAGAGAACTCCAGTGACTTGTCTCCACTTGAGCCAGGCTGCGTTTACCCTCATCCGAGTATCAGGAGTGGCGTCACAATTTGAAGTGACAGTGGACCCTAAGTACTTAAAATGCATGGTCTTCTGCAGATTTTCTGTGCTGATACTGATGGTACCTCTAGTTTGGGGGCCACATTCCAGGTATTCAGTCTTTTGGATATTGAGTAGTCCCTTTTCAGCCAGTCTGTCGTTCCAAGTTTGAACCCTGTGCTGGAGTTCAGGGCGGGTTTTTTGGGCAAGTACCACATCATCCGCATACAGAAGGGTCCAGGGATGTGAGGTCTGAATGTCCGCCGTTGCTGTATCCATGCAGAGGATGAATAACAGTGGTGATAGAGCAGAACCCTGATGAACACCCACAGTGATTTCAAAAGGTGGGGAGACTCCAGCTGGACTCCGAACCACAATAGTGGCATTGCGATACAGAAGTTGCACCCAGCTTACATATTCCTCAGAGACTCCATGGCAACGAAGGGCTCGCCAAATGAGATCATGAGGGATACGGTCAAAAGCTTTCTCTAAATCGAGAAATGCCAGGTGTACACTCCGCTGCCTCTCTCTGTGCTTTTCCATTAAAAGGCGTGTGGCATGGACAGCATCGATGGTACTGCATCCCTTAACAAACCCACACTGGTTTGGTGTTACAGTGACAATATTTCTGAGTCTACAATCAAGCACACGCTCAAATATTTTAAACCTATGACAGAGGAGTCGAATAGGGCGATAAGTTGAGCAGTCACCCACATCACCTTTTCCCTTCCAGATTGGAACTGTTATGCTAGTTGTCCATGCATGGGGAAGTTGGTTCTCAGCAATGATCCGGTTAAAGAGTGTGGCAAGGAATTCTGAGGCAGGCCTTCCTAGAATTTTCCATATTTCCGTCGGTAAGTCATCTGGGCCAGTTGCTTTCCCACTCTTCATCTTGCTAATGGCAAGCATTACCTCCTCGGATGTAATTGGAGCAACGGGTCCTAAGGTAGGATCAGGACAAACAGAAACATAAAAACAAATAAAAATAAAAATATAAATAAACATTCATTGAAATTGACAAAGATTTGACAAACGCCAGAATTCAGACAGACACAATAGCAAACAGATCACTCTTCAGAGAAGCTATTCAAAAGGCGCAATTTCAAGAAAGGAAGAAACAAACAACTGGAAGAAAGTGGACTCAGGAGGAGAAAGATCGTCACTCTAGAAGAATGAAGGAAATTTGGAAGCAGAGGAAATTGAATACAATGGACAATAGCCAACGTTGATTCATCGTACCCACCAAATGGGTTATTCGAAAAAAGAAGAATATAAATAAACACAAACAATTGCACAAATAAATAAATACACCAATAAATAAATAAATAAATAAATAGTTCGAGGGAGTAGGATCTATACAAGGGCCCACCGCTACACCCTTGATAAAATACTATTTCTCCCCTGGGTCCGACTGTATTTGCTTTATCACAAACGAAACAAGATGTTCAGTAAAGAACATATAGCCTACTTTCTCCTAAATGCATGGGTATTGTTATAACTCTTTGTCCTTTTCAAGGAGTATGATTGAATGTTGGTTGTAGTAGCTTGTTGAAATACAACGTGCTATAGGGATATTAAACATGAATATGAGGTGCCCTTTGCTAGTGCTACCTCTGTACCAAATTTCGTTCAATTCGGTTTCACCGTGTTTGAATTGATAGGGGGAATCGATTTGCACACATACTTGGCCACCATCTGCAAACTATTGGGCTGATGTTCTTGCAGTTTGGTCTGAATATGTTTCCCACATAAAGATATGGTGTTGCAAAATTTGGTAGAGATCGGATGATTAGGTTAATCGTAATTTGATTTAAGCTTTGAACATTCGTGTGGCCGCCATTACGTTTCTGTCAAGATGGCGGCGATATAAAACATGACACTGAGGTGCCCTTTGCTAGTGCTACCTGTGTACCAAATTTCGTTCCATTTGGTTTCACCGTGTTTGAATTAATAGGGGGAATTGATTTTCACACAAAGATGGCCGCCATCCGCAAAACTATTAGGCTAATGACCTAGTTATTTGGTCAAAGGATGCTTACTCTATAAAGGTATGTTGTTGCAAAATTTGGTAGAGATCGGATGATTAGGTTAATCGTAATTTGATTTAAGCTTTGAACATTTGTGTGGCCGCCATTACGTTTCCGTCAAGATGGCGGCGATATAAAACATGACACTGAGGTGCCTTTTGTTAGTACTACCTCTGTACCAAATTTCGTTCCATTCGGTTGCACCGTGTTCGAATTAATAGGGGGAATCCATTTTCACACAAAGATGGCCGCCATCCGCAAACTATTACGCTGATGACTTAATAGTTTGGTCAAAGGATGCTCCCCCCATAAAGGTATGTTGTTGCAAAATTTGGTAGAGATCGGATGATTAGGTTAGTCGTAATTTGATTTAAGCTTTGAACATTTGTGTGGCCGCCATTACGTTTCCGTCAAGATGGTGGCGATATAAAACATGACACTGAGGTGTTCTTTGCTAGTACTACCTTTGTACCAAATGTCGTTCAATTCGCATTCACCGTGTTCGAATTGATAGGGGGGGGGGGGCAGACATTCAGAGTACACACACTCACACACACACACACACAGACACACAGACACACACACACACACAGACTCACACACACACATACACACACACAGACAGACACACTTTTTTCGCCCTGTGTTGATCTCATAAGTCTACTTTCATTTTTTGCAAAAATCGAAAGTAGGCTAAAAATCTGACTGAACCCTACATCAAAATTCGCCATCAAAGCTGTGCTCACTCCAGGGTTTATTTATACAACTCCCAAAGCCAGAAACAGAGCATCCAACTGTTAAACATTGGTTACGGTTCTCACAGAAATATTTGTTCTGCCCTGGATATTCATAACTGTTTTAACTCCAAAGAAGTGTAAGCACGCTGTGGAATTGGGGATTGCTTGTTTATATTTGAATACCGTATGTGAATGTAGTCCGCAGTAGGCAAATGCACACATCATCAAAAACACAACATTGAAGGTATTGTATTATTTCCTATTATATAAAATACACACACCATCGAATAAAATAAAATATTGATTCAACAGTTCTGGTAGTTTAACGAGTATAAGCTGAACTTTATTGGTACAAGCGCAGGGTTTAACTTGTGGCCTGTGCAATGACATTTATTTATGAATGTAGTTACTTACTCATTAATTAATGTATTCATTTATCTATCGTGAGAGCCTCCGTGACTTAGGCGGCAGCACGCCAGCCTCTCACCGCTGGGTCCGTGGTTCAAATCCCGGTCCCTCCATGTGAGATTTGGGCTGGACGAAGCGGAGGCAGACATGTTTTTCTCCGGGTACTCCGGTTTTTCCTGTCACAAATTTCATTCCAGCAACACTCTCCACTGTCATTTCTTCTGTCATTCATTTAATCATTGCCCCAGGGGAGTGCGGCAGGCTTCGGCAGCCGGCACGGTTCATATCTTCGCCTGACCCGGCCGGTTAGACTGGAAGCAGGCTGTGGATTTTTATTTTAATTTATCTATCGTCTAATTATTAAACAACTGGCAACCCACCCCGGCTTCGCCCGGTATCTTTAACGGTCTACGCAGCGTAAGCTTAAAAGGCGCACAGACGGCAGGTCCAAGACGCAATTCAGAAAAGCTGAGGTGAACAGCGAAACATCAAACACATGTGTTCTTCTCTGAAGTCTTAACTCGACACGACTCGACAGTTTGATGCTGACCGAACCTGGGGTGATAAGCTCGCTCCGAAGCTGGTAATTTAAATTTCCACTAAACGGAGATTGTTGGAAGAAATGAAAACTTAATAAAAACACTTGTAGTGGATGATGTATTAAAGATAGGGATATGCTATCCCGGACTTTTATGTAGAACTCTCCATGCTGAACAAATCTAATCTCAAACAGTATATATAACGTGTTCTGCCCTTAGTAGCTCTCCATGCAGTCCTGTCTTCAGCCTTTCTGTTTGTTTGGTGGTAATTTTCTGCTATCTTGACACTGTCCACCAGCTGGTACCTTCTCCGTCCTCTTACTCTCTTTCCGTTTACTGATCCTTCGAGAGCATCCCTCAGCAAACACTCTTTTCGCAGCCAGATCCTCTTACTTGTATGGATGTTATGTAACATCCTCCTATTTTATCCAACTCGCTCCAATACCTCCTCATTCCGGAGCCTCTCCACCCAGGATATCCTTTCCATCCTCCTCGACAACCACATTTCAAACGCTTCTAGTCTCCTTTCATCCTTTCTTAGTGTCCAGGTCTCGGCTCCGTATAGTGCCACACTCCAAACAAAGCATTTTGCCAGCCTCTTCCTTAACCTCAAGTTCATAGTATATAGATATTTTTAACGGTTTACCCAGAGTAGCTTTAAAGGCTCACGGACGGCAGGTTATTTTCGACTCGATTCACTGAAATGGTTACTGCTTGGCTTCCTTTTTTCTACAGAAACTTCCTCGAGAAATCCTTTACAGAATGGTGAAAACCGCATCAAAAAAGTGACAGTCAGTCTGAAAAACTAGACTTTGTATCATTTTAAATGTAACAAATGCTGAAAAATGCTAGAAAGACTGGAGGCCTCTCGCTTGGCTCGAAGCCGACGATTCTTGACATGTTAGAAAATTATCTGCATAATACTTATCTTCCTTATCTTGTTTCAAATTGCTCGCGAACGGCAAGTGCAAACCAAGGGCAAAGCAAGGTCCAGCGAGTCCCTTCCAGCCAGTCTAAAAACACTTATAGTGGGTGATGTATTGAAGATAGAGATATGCTCTCGCGGACTTTTTTGTAGAACTTTTCATGCTGTCCAATTCTTACGCTCATAGTAAATTGATTTTTTTAACGGTTTGCCCAACGTAAGCTTAAGAAGCGCACGGACGTCAAGTTTGTTTTCGACCTTTTCACTGAAATCGTTACTGCTTGGCTTCCTTTGATCATACATAAATTATTTTCTACAGAATCTTTCCTCGAGATATCCTTTACAGAATGGTGAAAACCGCATCAAAATCCATCCAGTGGTTCTCGAGATTACCCGTGACATCCAAGAATAGGGGATTTTTGTCTTATACTAACGAAGTAGAGATTGTCTGGGAACACATGCACCAAGCAGTACTATGACGTCACACACCTCAGTGCATCCGGGTACATTTCGTCCCGTCACCGTAACTTAACGCCAGACCCCAGCGTAACGACGAACTCGACAAGATCATTTAAATTGATAAAATCCATCCAGAGGTTCTCAAGATTACCCGTTACGTCCAAGAATCGGGGACTTAGTTTTATTCTAAGTAGAGTTGGGGCTCTATGCTAAACATGTGGAACTATTGTAGCTATACAACAATTGGTAAATTTAGTGAATTCGAAACATTTTTCTTTGCCCGGTGAAATCTACTTTATTTATTTATTTATTTATTTATTTATTTATTTTTAAGACGGTGATACTGGGTGTTTCAGGAGGAATAGTAAATATTTTAGGAGGTGGTAGTATAGATGAATTGCAATAAAAGATTGCATATAACATGTGCCCCATTTGTATTGCACACCAAGATACAGGTGTTGGTATGTAACCAGGGTAGTTGCCGTTTCGTGTGTTGGCACACCGATCGCTATGGGCATGTTTCTTGGCCACCAAGGTCCCCAGACCTTACCCCTTTGGATTTTTGACTGTGGAGAGGGTTGAAATGCAAAGTCTACAAAGCAAACGTTAACACAAGAGTCGATTTGGTCGTTCGGATTATGCATAGTGCAGCCCTCGTCGAAGAACGCCAAGACACACTCCGAAGAGCTACACGGGGTGTTATCAAGAAAAGTGTAAAATGCATTGAAGTTGCTGGTGGGAATTTTTGAAAATCAACTTTGAGCGTCCTCATTTGCCTTGGCTTTATATTTGTTTGATCCGGCCGAAGTCGTCGGATTTCTTTAGAGCGTTAAAAAGCCCTCACTATGCCTTCCGTCGGAGGAGAAGTAAAGCCGGCGCTGCCATGTCATAGATGTATGGCATGTTAAAGAACCTTCCACTAATTACACCTGTGCGAAGCTAAATTGTATAGGTTAAGAATGTAAACAACGCTCTTGGATTCCTACGTTCGTTGCCAAGAGCCGACTGCGATGACGTCTGGTAGCTAAGTTCTGAACTAGTAGTCGTTGACGGTGGCGTTTGGCAGCAAAAGTGGGAACTACTTGAAAATTGATCGTCTGCAGTCCTTACTTGAATTAAAACAGATACACACACTAATACAGTCATCACAATTAACACCGGTTATCAGACAGATTCTACACACACCCAAAGTACACGGGGCTACATGACCACATTGTCGCAGCCCCTAAACTTAAGTACCAACCAACCATATTTGTTTGGGTTATACTACCAGCTGTATCTCTGTACACAATACCTATGGGACACAAGTTATATGGATTTTTAAATTGCAATTCATCTATACTACCACCTTCTAAAATATTTACTATTTCTCCTGAAGCGCCCTGTATCTTAGAGAGGAATTAGTGTATTTCTATCGGCTGAAAGGGAAGTTTACATATTGTAGGCAAATGTACCACAACTAATACTTCAACGACAGACAAAACAGATAACCACATATAAAGTAATTTATTATTTCAGGCCTCCATGTGATTTTCTTCTTCGATTAGATTTCCTGATTGTTAGTTTTGAAGATCTGCCACTTCATCTCGACATCCATCAAGTAATTACACAACACGCAGCAGCAACCACGCCCCGTGCTGACATCTACCGGAGATGGAAGGAACGAGCTGTGATAAGTTGGGACGTGATTACAGTAAACATCAGACGTGAACTTTAAACAATTACACAAAGTGTTTGCCTGAGATAGAAACACAACACATTAAGTTAATTGAGTATGATGGAGGCAATTGGAAAATAAAATGAAACAAACTTAAAGTAAAATCTAATAAACAAACTCAAATAAAAATAAAATAAAGTAGAAAAAACAAGACAGAAAGCAACAAACTTGAAATGGCATTCCAACTAACAAAAGATACATACAACAAGAAATTCCTTTAATGGGGGTTCAAAATTAAATAATATAACACAGTGATTAAACCAGAAACATTGTACGCAGCAGAAACCCTAAACATGAACTTTAAAGGCCAGATGGAGAAACTCGAATTAAGGGAAAGAAAAATGTTAACAAAAATCTTAGGACCAAAATTTCAGGATAATAAGATAAAAATACATCAATAATCAGACTCTCTACAAGAAAATTGAAAAACTCTCAGAAACCATGCGAAAAAGGAGGATACATTTTTACGGTCATCTTCTCAGAATGAACACTAGCCTATTAGTTTATCCAACTAAATATTTGATTTCTTCCGTAATCGCAAAACAAAACCCACAGTGTTTAAAGAAATTGAAAAAAGATCTAGTAGAATACAAAATTACAGAAAATTCCTTACTCAATCGAAACGCTAAAATAATTTATGTTCGACCCTCACTATTATGTGTTAGAAAACTGAATCATAATGATGGTCATTATAACACCGTTTTTCATTATGATACAGTTTCTCCAGCCAATCAGAGCTCGTTCATTGACCAATTAGGTAACGATACCTTCGCGCATGCACTCAAAATCCAACATGTCGGACATAAACACAACATCGAACTATAATAAATTACCGACATGGAATACGCACCGTCCATATGTTCGCGTAAATAAACTGGCGAATATGAGACAAGAAATAACACTGTACCGGTACCTTAATATCCCCAAAACCAATTTCTACACAGCGCGTGGTTTTGACACGACTTCAGTGACAGTTTTACTGAATACTGGTGCGCAATCTGAACATATGGTATTGAAGCACACAGAGCGCATGCGTCAGTTGTCCAGAGAGCTTGGACAAGAGAGATATACTACCCACCGCAGCACCCGATCACAACATTCTACTGTAGTGACTGAACAGATATTTATGAATATTTATGTTAAAACATATAATAAAGTTATAATTATCGTCGAACATAAACAGTCGTATGCAACTCGCCTATAATGGTAATTAAGACACTCGTATGGAAATTATAAAACTCGCATACGCTCGTTTTATAAAAATACTCGTGTCTTAATTATAGCCATTATAGGCTCGTTGCATAATGTACTATAATAAGACTAAAAATATAGGGTTCCAAGATGAATCTACACTAAAATCCCACCCATCATCTCAGAAGAGAGGAAAAGAATATCAGAAAGAATGAAGAGAGACTGGGCTCAAAGGAAAGAACAACATACAGACAAATGATTGATTCAACGTACCGCAAAGAGGGTGAAACGAATGAAAAAGAAACAAAACCAAATTTTTTTTTTAAATACGATAACAAATAAAAACAATAAACAACTGAAAATAAAATATAGTAGCCCACACAAAAATAAATAAAAATTAAATATAAAAATAAAGAAAACCAATTCAATAAAGTACAATAAACAAATTATGGGAGCATCAGGGTCACTGACCGATTTAAATATCTTGGAGAAATAATTAGTAGCAATGGGACGGATAAATTGGCAATCGAGAACAAAAAAAGGGAAATTGGAAAGATAAAATTTTTGTACAAAAAATATATACAATAAAAAGAACCTGTCTATCAATGCAAAATTACGACATTTTAATGCTGTTGTTAGACCAGTCATCTTGTACGGCATGGAAACTACAAATATAACCGGAATGGAGAATTTGCTCAAGTTAGAAAGAATAATTTTAAGAAGGATTTATGGTCCTAGGAAAACACAGGAAGGTTATAGACTGAGATCGAATGCAGAAATTTATAGTAAAATCGACAACCTTGAAGTGATGATCAGAAAACGGCGACTTCAGTTCTACGGACATATGGTCCGCATGGATTGCTCAAGGTTAAACAAACAAATTTTTGATAAAATCTGGAACTATAAAGGACAAGGAGGCTATGTAAAACAAATGAAAGAAGAACTTCAAAAATTCAAAATTACTGAAGAAGATTGTCTAAATCGAATAGAGTACAGAAAAAAAAATGTTTGGTCTCAAAATTCTTGTCGGGGAGAAGAAAAATCTCAACAGAGGAGAATGGACTGCTGAAAGAAGAGCTGCGCAGTCAACCAGGTTGAAAGACTTCTGGAAGAGAAAGAAGGAAACTAGACCTATAAAGAAGTGATATTTGCGTGGTCCTTGTTGGCCTATCCGCGGTGTATATATATATATATATAAAGTACAATAAACAAAAAAAAATATGAATATACAGTCTCTAACAAATATTTAACACCATTAGCTTATTTCACACTAGCAGTCAGTAGTGCCCGGCTTCGCCCGGTGGATTTATTTGTTTTATGGATGATAATGAATACTACTACATAACTGGAGCGCTCAAGGATAAGGATCAGAAAGCAACAACTCTTATTGCAGCTGATAACCTCAGTATACTGCACCAACACCATCGCCCTTATTCTGAGGCTGATGATAACTGTTTTAAGGGGCCTAAGAAATCTTTTTGCACTAATTACTCCCCGTGATTGCAATATTTATAAGCAGCTCGCAATTCTGCACCAGAACACTAGTTGGGGCGACGTGATGCAGCCCGCATTGCCTGGCAACAATAGACTTAGGTATTATTGAAGCTGCTCGGGAGCGCTTGTTCTTCCGACTTACTGAACAAAAGTCAATCTTTACGGTTACCTGAGAGGTGTAGCCTAATGCTACATAGCCTAAACTATTCCTCTTGAATCCGGATATCATATACAAAAAGAATTTTTCGAATCCGACTGGTAGTTCCAGAGATTAGCGCATTTAAACACACAAACAAACTCTTCAGCTTTATTATATTAGTATAGATAAAGAATTCCTAGCCATACACTTTTGTCAAAAATGTTTCCGTGATGGTTTTAAAAATAGATGATGATGATAATGATGATGATGATGATGATGATGATGATAAATGTTGATTAAAGGGGCATAACTTCTAGGTTATCGGCCAATTTTTAAAATTAGTTTTCCTCTTATTCATCTTTTATGTAGTGTACCCATTTGATATGGTTATTTTTTTAAACATTTCTGAAAGTACGGATTTTTTTTAAATGTTGAGGTAATATTTGGGAATGTTATTTCTTATGCCAAAACGTTCATCGACATCGTATTATAGTTCTACAAAGAAATTAACACTAAAATGAACATGTTAGTTGAGTGTCTACAATGCAATCCGTTAGAAGGAAAGCTTGATTTTTTAATAACCGATTTTCATAAAAACGTAAATGTCTGAGCACAATGGTTTCTATATAAACAGATGAATAAGAGGAAAAATTATTTTTAAAATCACGGAAACAATTTTGACCAAAGTGTATGACCAGGAATTTTTTATGTGAAATAAGCCAATGGTCTTAAACTTTTGTTAGGGACTGTATAATTTAAATATATATATTAACGTTGTCCTGGAAAAAATAATGAGAACATGGAGGAATGCCATGGGAGAAGAAGGAATATAAGGAATATGTTTAGGTACAAAGAAGCAAGGTGTGAAGGTTGATTTCTTATTGTTTGCGGATGACATGGCATCGATAGCTGAAAATAAAGAAGAAATTAAAATAATGCTTGAAAAATTACACGAAATTGCAAGTAAAACGGGACTCAGGATCTCGTATGAAAAAACAGAATACATGGAATACAAACATGATAACGAAAAGCCCTTAGAAACAAAATATGGTAAGATCAAGAGGTCGGATAGGTTTAAATATCTTGGTGAATGGATCCAGCCTAATGGACGGATAATGCAGCAAACAAAGGGAGGATCAGAAAGATGGAATTAGCTTATAAATTAGTACAGAATAGGTACAACAAAAGAACAATATCTTACGGAGCGAAGATAAGACACTATACCACGGTTGTCAAGCCTGAGGGATTGTATAGTTCAGAATGTTTGATACTGAACAAGAAAGGTGAATTAGAGGAACTGGAGAAGAAAGAAAGAAAAATCTTGAGGAAGATCTTAGTACCCAAAAATAGAAACGATGATACATGGCAGAAGAGGCGAAACAAAGATCTTAACGGACAAACAGAACAAATCACAGATATCATACGGAAGAGAAGATTGAAGTTCTATGGACACCTTACGAGAATGAGCGAGAGTCGACTAACGAAGAAGATCTTTAATTACATCACCAAGATAAAAGCGACTACAAAATGGGTAGATGAAATAAGAAAGGTTATGGAGGAAGTTGGGGTCAGTCCAAATGAAATCTGGAATAGAGAGGTGTTTCGAGGTACGATTGATGCATTCAAGGGATTCCAGGAAAAGCAAAGGAGAAGAGCCAAGAACATCTGGTCGGAAGAAAGGAAGAGAATCCACAGTGAAAAGATGAAGAGTTTCTGGGAGCAGAAAAAAGGACTAATCAGCAAGTCAATTGTTTCCCGTGGTCCAAAGTAGGCCAAAATCGAACAAAGAAAAGAAGAAAATAAAATAAACAGAATGATAAATTTAAAAAAGAGCGAGCCTATCGCCCCAGCTTCGGCCAGTATCAAACTGACGAGTCATGTCGAGTTGAGACTCTAGAGAAGAGTATAAGTGTTTGGAGTTTCGCTGTTCACCTAGGCTTTTCTGGATTACGTCTGGAACTTGCCGTCCGTACGCCTTATAAGCTTACGCTGGGTAAACCATTACACATACCGGGCAAAGCCGGGACGGGCTGCTAGTCTCAAATATATTCCACTGATTCTACACACACCCACATAAAGTAGGTAATGATCACGATACCCCGAACAGTTCAATGATGCATCTACAGGGTGCACCCCCATAAACACGGCAAGCTAAGCCGGCTTTGACTAGCGCAGATCGTGGCCGCGCGTACATGGTTCAGCCGGTGGTGGCGCGCACTTTCATACATTTACCAAACATGTTCAGTAATGTGTACTTACAGTGCTCATAGGCGATGCTGAAAATGTCCTCCCTCTCTTGTAACACACACCTGACATCTTCTGATGATAGAATGTCTGTCAACCCTTTTATTACTTACGGAGCCTATTTCCTTGAATCGTTTAGCGAGCCTCCTAATTGTACTGGCATTAGGCACAGGTCTTCCTGGAAACTTGATTCGACATTTTCGTCTCGTTTCAGAAAAAGATTTTCTATTTTTCATATACGAATTATGGATATACACACGTTCGTGCAATGTGAATTGGTGTCTAGGCATGACCAACAATTACAGCAATCACAATACTCACTAAACGTGCAACACTAACGTCTAAACTTTGCAGATACACGTCCATATGAATGACAAAACACGTGTGAACTAACGATATGAGTCAGTGGAGCGAGCCAATAATCGGCTGAACCGGGTACGCGAGCCAGCGATCTGCGCCAGGCACAGCTGGCTTAGCTTGCCGTGTTTACTTGCGCGCACATAGATAATGACCCCATATAACCAACTCCTCTCCATCTACCAACCTTTAAATTAAATGAGCGGACTTGTGAAACATCCAGTTGTGCAGAACTAGCGCACTCTATAATTGATGAGTTTTTCTCCGCTGAGCGCTACTCAACTATTCATAGCGTTGCAGAGCTCGTGTTCCTAAACCCAAGTGGCTGGGGCTTTTTCTAATAATTGAGCACTTAGCTGATATGTGCCAACTAGCGTTCAACCCTCAATGAATGCTATACATGGTGTATCAATGATGATGTTACAAACTTTCAGGCATGATGGAGGAAGGCAAATGGATCCATGAGAGATAAGGAACCACAGTATGGAAACGATCGAGTCACAAGTTATAAGTAAAATACTACTCATTTAATACCGTTTACCTGCACACGAACCGGGTGAGTTAGCCGTGGTCGTTACGGCGTGGGTAAGGTTGCCAGATTTCAAGGAAGGAAAAACGGAACATACGTCCCTAAACATTGTTTATTAGCCTACTTTTCACATTTTGCAAAAATGAGGAAAAAGTAGTCTTATGAGATCGGGCAAATGTCTTTCTGTCTGTCCTTCTGTCTGTCTGTCCTTCTGTCTGTCTCTCTCTGTGTGTGTGTGTCCCTATCAACTCCTAAACGGCTGGAGCAATCAAAACAAAATTTGGTAGGAATAAAGGTCTATACCCGAATATCTCACGGCCATATTTGAAAATGATGTCAGTGCTACCAACTGCAAAAAAAATCGCAATTGAAATTTGAGCTCCATGTTGGATATCTTGGAAGATATGAATGGGAGCTATTTCAAAATTGGCATACGTATAGATAATAATATTGCAGTTTAATTTCCAGGAGGCCATACATCGCTGTGTTGCCAAAATGATTATAAGCCTGCTGATTGGTCCAATTTTTAAATGCACATAACTTCTACACTATCAATTGGAATTCAACCAAATTTCGTATGTTGTATGCATACATAACCAGATATGACTGTGCGTATTCTTAAGACCCACCAGGGCTGCCGACTGTTAATAAATGCTCCTAATTTATTTTATCCAAATACCAATATATCAGAAAGTATGCACGCCAATAGCTCTAAACTTTGCACACGTATAGTACCTGGCATTCTAGATGCATTTGGACTAACTAATATACGTCAGTGCTGCCAACATGATTCTAAGCCTGCTGATAGGTCCAATTTTAAAATGCATGTAACTTCTATACTAACTAATGGATTGGCACAACAATAGATCATATTATTTCATATTATTTCTGACCAATACATGCATGACATTGTTGCCAACATGATTTTACGCACGCTGTTAGATCCAATGTTTAACTGCATGTAACGTCCATGCGATTCATTGGACTTCAACCAAATTATGTATTCTGTACCTTAAGAGATGGAACTAAGAATATATTCAGTCATCAGGGCTGCCAACTGCAGTGCTCTATTAGGCTACATTATGCAAGGTATACAGTATTTCGAAATAATTAGAAATTTCGATATTAGCAACTTAATTTCTTCATTATTCTAGATAGATTCATATACTGTAGAATAATCATTGGCATGAAAAGTAGGCTCTTTAGTTCGTCACGGAACTTCTTGTTTTTAATCGAGATTGTTAAATATTGTAATTTATAATACACGTATTGTAACCTTTATGCATCTGTGATTGCATAAATTTTACATATTTATTTCGACAAGATTTTATTCATGTTTTAAAGCTGATGTGGGAAAGACGTTGCTTGTAGACCAGAGAGTAACAAAGGAGGGACCCGTACGTGCTTTTTCTACAACTTTTACCGAGCGCGGACAATAGAGGAAGGAGGAGGACAGCGAGCATCTGGTAACCACATGGACTTAGACAACGCAAAACGGTCATTCAACCAAGCAGGTAGATACGAAAATTTCAACGATCACTTACTAGATAAACCCCGCCCATTTGAGAGAAATTGGATCAGTAATTAAAATGCAGAAAAAGGAATTACACCATCGTATAGGGGACAATCCCAGCCTCTCAGAAGTATTTTCAAAATTTAAATTGAGTCATTCTGTGATTTTTGCCAGAAGTAAAACGAAATTAAGGGGCGGATTTGAAACTACCAATAGCAGCGAGGGACGCGACCAAATCCCGCCAAAATTAAGGAACAATGAAGGAAATTACGGAGCTCATTATCTAAGAATCCAGCGATCGAATTTTGGATTAAAAGCAGCCAGGAGACATTGAAAATGAGGATGTTCGAATGAGCTACTTTGCATATTCATGCGAGTATTAATATAGAATAAAATTCTAAAAGCTCCCCACTCCCATTACTCCTTCGGCAAATCATATAAATAATAGCTGGACACGCAGTGAAAAACAGTTCTACTTTGAGCACCGCAGAGGCGCGAGCCCACGCCCGTCGAATTCTGAAATTAAGAAAATTTTACAAGTGTAAGAGTTCTACTTTGGGCACTGCGGAAGCGTGAGCCCAGGCCCGACGTATTCGGTATTTGCCGTAATTTTATAAGTATAAACAGTTCTGTCTTGGGACATTTGAATATCGTTAAGTATTCGCGAGCGCGGATCGAAACAAGTATCGCGAAAGTGCATACCGTTGATAGTACGAAACAGTTGTATGGTAGAGATAGCCACACGTGCTATTAGCTTCAAAGTCAGTGAGATAGAAGCTATGAGCTATCGGCTGAATTGAGTAAGTTGATGATAGCTTTAGGAATTAGGAGCTCCACACGCGAGAACCATGCATTGTAATAATAATAATAATTCACAGTGGACCTTTGCTTTGGTGAATTTTTTTTGGAAACCGTGTGTAAAATTCTCCTCCTTGCAAGATGAACCAATTGATCCACAAGGCTGATATAAAGGACCAGATCATCACCATCATGATGTATACGAGATAAGTAGATATTGCATGGGGCATGTTTGCCATAGCGCATCCCATCATGGGAGTCGGATAAGTTTATCTCGATCATAAGTAATTATGATAAAATAGGTATTTTGGGAACAGCAGGCATGTTTTGTGTAAATTTGTGTATATTTGTCATTTATGATTTTTGTGTGTTTTTATAAGATAAGATTCGTATATGAGCATCAAATCTTGTTTAATTTTGTTTTGTTTGAGGGTTTCAGTAACTTTGCTGAATGCACATTTAAGGGAATGATTGGGTTGATAGTGCTTACGCACGACCATAACGTAAAAGCTAGTATGGGGGAGATAGCTTGACATTGTGACAAGACCAGTAGTGACATAGCATTTAGGTGAACCATAAGTAAAGTATTGATGACCACACCAAGGTAAAGAAAGGTAAGATGGAACGGCAGGATGACAATATAATATTCAGAAAAGGTTGAGAGTTGATCCTTGGTTGAGCTGAAATTAAAGACGGAGGTGGTATTCCCGTGTTCTACGATGATATAAATGGTAAGTGAAGTAATGGCGGAGGCGTAATTCCCGCGAATCTACGATGATATAATTGGTAAATGAAATGATTGAATTAATTGTCTGATGAGAGTGCACTTTAGCTCCGTCGGAAAGGTAACTGTACAGCTCTAGCCCTAGGCAGTCATACGGAAAGCAGGTATAAAGATTGTGGTCAGCCGTCTGAATTCTGAAAAGAGCAGCGAAGGGCGTTGCCCGCCCAGCTGGTTTATTATGGTGTGAGGGTGTCTGTCACAAGGTCGGGTAGACCACTTTGGATGGTATTGTTTTCTTTTTGTGAGGGAAGGTAGTCGAACTTCCCAGGGCTTGTTTCTTTTATTACCACTTCAGGAAGCAATGTCATGTAATATCATTATCATTTTGGGTGCATTCATTATAGTTGTTTGTTTATTAAAATTCACGGGGCACCACCCACCGAGGTGTGTTTATTTGATGCTTCATGTATTTTGACTTGTTTTTTGGTTTACCTTCATTAGCAGAGTTATCGCTCTGAGTGAGTTAATTGTTTTATAAGTTAGAACATGCACACATGCCTGTGGCCTAGAATAAGCCTATTGCCTTTATCCTCCGACTCTTGTGAGAAAGAATGATGATTGTACGAGAGAGCCTGTCCGAACCCCAAAAACCAATTTTGTAATTGTAAATATGAGTGCGCATTTTGACAGAATGGCTGGACTATACAGACCATAGTTTGATAAATTAAGTCGGTTGACATTTTATTTTTGAACTTGAAACAGTGGACTGCAGTGAATTAGATTATTTTCTTTTCCTGGTTTTCAGCCAGTGTGATTATCATTTATCTTTTCCAGTTGATTTGTGTGATAAGAATCTTAGATGTGTTTAGAATAATTTAAGGGAGATATTTTGTGTTTTGTTGTCTGTGAATGGGAATAAGCAGGGAGATGCTATTTTGTGAATAAATTATTAGCCTATTTTCAATTTTGAAAAAATAGGCTTATGAGATCACCTTTCGTCCGTGTGTGTGTGTGTGTGTGTGTGTGTGTGTGTGAGGTGTGTGTGTGTGTCCCCCTACTAACTTTTGAAAGGCTGGAGCGATTTCAATGAAACTAGGTAAGATCATAGAACTATTCTGGCCGACCCCGACCGTACCCTTCAAATTTTATTGTGTCACACCAGTCCAACATGGCGGCTGTGCGAATTATTTCACCAGCATTCAGTATCTCCGAAACAATTACCGATATCACCCTGAAATTGTGTACGGTGATAAAGGGCACTACTAAAAGTTCACCTATGAGACTTTCAAAAACCTGGTAAGTACAAAACCAACATGGCCGCCAAGCGAAGTTTCAACTTTTAAATAGACATTTCTCGCGATTTAACCATACAACCGTAATGAAACTTGGTAGCAAATGTTTATACACATTGTAATGCACTGGCATCTAATTTAGTTCAATTGTTTACATAACCTCAAAATGGCGGCTGTGGGAAATATTTCACCGGCATTCTATATCTCCTAAACTATTACAGATATCACCCTGAAATTTAGTTCAGTGATAAAGGGCACTGCTATAAGTTTAACCATGTAACATTCGTAAACCTGTAAAATGCAGAACGAACATGGCGGCCAAGCGAAGTTGAAACATTTTAATAGACTTTTCTCGTGATTTAACTCTCTGAGCGCAGTGAAATGTGGTACAGTAAATGATTATACATATTGTAATTCACTGGCATCTAATCGAGTTCAATTGTTTACATAACCTCAAGATGGCGGCTGTGCGAATTTTTAAAATTAAGTTTTTATTTTTTTTGTCGTAATCATGCGATCGAAGTGAAAGTTTGAATAATGAACCTACACAATAATTTTCCTTTAATGGTACATAACTCTATGGCCTATACATATAACAATCCAAAATTGCGTGCATCCGATATATTTAGACGGTTCTTAATATCTACGAAACTTTTACAGCAATTAAACTGAATTTTTTTAATGTTCATAGAGGCTATGAACATAAATTCACCTATAGGACTTTCAGTAACCTGGTGAGCACAAATCCAACATGGCGGCGACGCGAACTATACATATTTAAATGAACGTTCCTCGCGATTTAACCTTCCGAGTGCAGTGAAACATTGCACGTTAAATACTTATACAAATGTTAATCCACTGGCATCTAATTTATTTCAATTGTTTTCATAACCACAAGATGGCAGCTGTGTGAAATTTTAAAATCTCGTTTTTACTTCTTGTGTTCTAATCATGCCATTGAACTTTGAATACCACACGTAAACAATAATCTTCATGTAATAGCACATAAATAAAAATCCAACCTGCGAACCATCTGAAATATTTAGACGGTTCTCAATATCTATGAATCTATCACAACCTTCAAACTGAAATATTGTATGTTGATAGAGGCAATAAACACGAGTAGGACATATGAAAATAGGCTATTTAGTTCTTCACGGAACTACTTGTTTTTATTAGGAGTTCTCTGACATACTGATTTTAAGTTAAGCCTCCTGTGATCCTTGATGATATCCCTAGGGTGTTTAAATTAAGTTAGAGCCACACCGAACAGACCATTGCCCCGAGCTAGAGTCGGCATCCTAGGAGCCATTGGAGGGTTAAATATGTATTAAATAAGCATTACATATTCAAATACACAAAATTAAAACTAGATGTTGCTGACATATCATATAGGCCTATGACACCAGCAACTTACAAATGCTTTCCATTTGAACGACCCTTTCCAAGGATTTTTTTAGCCTATCTTCATTTTTGAAAAAAAAAAAGGCTTATGAGATCACCTTTTGTCCGTGTGTCTGTGTGTGTGTGCGTGTGTGTGCGTGTGTGTGAGGATTTTTGTGTGCCCCCCCCCTAATAAAATCTAAACAGCTGGAGAGATTTCAATGACACTCGGTAAGTTCATAGTACTATTCCGCGCGACCCCGACCGTGCCCTTCAAATTTTGTTACGTCTCACCAATCCAACATGGCGGCTGTGCGAAATATTTCTCCAGCATAATATCTCCGAAACTATTACCGATATCACCCTGGAATTCCGTATGGTGTTAAAGGGAACTACTAGAAGTTCACCTATGTGACTTTTGAAAACCTGGTAACTACAAAACCAGCATGGCAGCCAAGCGAAGTTGCGACATTTAAATAGACGTTTCTTGCGATTCAACTAACCAAACGCAACAAAACTTGGTACAGTAGGCTATATGTTTATACACATTGTAATGCACCGACATCTAACTTCGTTCAATTGTTTACATAACCTCAAGATGGTGGCTGTGCGAAATATTTCACCGGCATTCTGTATCTCTTAAACTATTACCGGTATCACCTTGAAATTTTGTACGGAGATAAAGGGCACTACTGGAAGGTCATCCAAGAGTCTTTCAAAAACCGGTTAACTACAAAACGAACATGGCGGCCAAGCGAATTAGAAAGATTTAAATAGACTTTTCTCGCGATTTAATGATCCAAACGCAATGAAAATTCGTAAAGCAAATGTTTATACACAGGGTAATGCACTGGCATATAATTTAGTTCAATTGTTTATATAACCTCAAGATGGCGGATGTGCGAATTTCGAAAATTAAATTTTTATTTCTTGTGCTCTAATCATGCGATCGAAATCAACATTTGCATTATGCTCGTACACAATAATCATCACCTAATAGTACATAACTCTAATGCCCACATATATTAAAATCCAACATGGCGACCATCCGAAATATTTAGACTATTCTCAATATCTATTAATCTACTACAGCAATCAAACTGAAATTTTGTAAGTGTATAGATGCTATAAGCATACGTTTACCTATGGGACGTTCAATAACGTAGCGAGCACAAATCCATCATGGCGGCGACGCGAAATTTAAATATTCAAATGGACGTTTCTTGCGTTTTATCCATCCGAGCGCAGTGAAACTTGATACGGTATATGCTTATACACATTTTAATCGACCGGCATCTAATTCATTAAATTATTTTCATAACCACAAGATGGCGGCTGAGCGAAATTTTAAAATCCCGCTTTTATTTCTTGTCTCCTAATCATGCGATTGAAGTTGGAATAAAACACCTACACAATAATCTTCATGTAATAGTACATAAATCTAAGGCCTATAATATAAAAATTCCAACATGGTGACCATCCAGAATATTTAGACGGTTCTTAATATCTACGAATCTATTAAAGCAATCAAACTGACAATTTGTATGTTGATAGAGGCAATTAATATTAGTAGGATATATGAAAATATGCTATTTAGTTCTTCACGGAACTATTTGTTATTTGTAAGTACCTTCTGATAAAATTCACTACAATGTTCATCATAATTGTAATATGTGAACAATTTTTGTTTTATCAAACTAATGAAGCCTCTGTTTTTATCATCTCTCCATTTGATATTCATGACAGAAGAAACTCTCTTCGTAAAATCATTGGAGGGAAAGTGCTGAGTATTAACTTCACAAGGACTAAGATATTCCTTAATGTTGTTGCCCCTAATAAATCTATAACATGTACGCATCTCTCTGACACAGACATAGAAATCATTTTCTCTTTCAAACTTGCACCTGTATCGCCAGAAAACAAGTTAGATATTACAATCAATTCTGAAGCGGGATATTTGAAAATTGGTGCGAAATTGAATATATTAACAAATTAACCCAAAAAAAAAACGGAATATTTTGCGGAATTGTTCCGAGTAAAACAGAACGTCTGGCTACCCTATGCGTGCCTGTAGGCAGTCGCTCACATCCGGGAGGCGAGAAAGTTCGAATCACCCCGCCGGCTACCTTGAATATGGTCTTCTGTGGTTTTCCATCTTCCTTCCAGGCAAATGCCGGGGTTGGTCCCTAACTATAGGCCACAGCCACTACCCTCCAATTCCTCGTCCTTACAATCACACTTTTTCTCCCCGCACGTGACGGTACTTGTAGCTCACCCCATGGGTGTCCGCGTAGAAGCAGCTACAAACTGTGGCGAGTCGAACATGTCCTTGGACACTCCCGACACTAAAAGCCATACCCTGAAAAAGAATTTATAAAAAACCTGCACACGTCGGTGGCGTTTATGGATGTTTACGTGTACCAACTTTATGTCGTTGGCTTCTGGCACGTTAAAGAACGCCTGTGGGACAAAATTCCGCCACCCCGGAGTCTGTTAAGAACTAGAATTGAGGACGAATGTTAAACTGCAATTATTAATAACTGTTGAATCGATCGTTCCCGGATAAACAAAACGTTATCCGCATCCGCCCCGCATCCGCACGACTTTTATCTGCATTCACACGTTTGTTATCTGAATCTACTGGCATTACAATGAAAAATCAACAGCCTGCTTTCCAGTCAGGGAATGGAATGGATGGAGCCCTCATCTAGCGGCGAGGATATGAACTGTGCCCGCAGCGGAAGCCTGTCGCACTCCCCTGGGGGCAATGACTAAATGAATGACAGATGAAATGAAATGACTGTCGAGAATGTTGCTGGAAGGAAATTTTTGACAGGGAAAACCGGAGTAACCGGAGAAAACCCTATTTGCTTCTGCTTTGTCCAGCACAGATCTCACATGGAGTGACTGGGATTTGAACCACGGACCCAGTGGTGAGAGGCCGGCGTGCTGCCGCCTAAGCCAAAAACTATCCGCAAATTAGCTCCAAACATTATCAGCAGTTTATCCGCCTTCCGCACATCCATGAAAACTACAGGGCGAGGCACTTAAAACTGTTTTACGGAAGAATTGGAAAAATACAAATCGGATTAATTAAGAGTTGCAATAAAAGTTGTTCACCTAAAAGAGATACATCCATTAACATTTGTTCCCTTCGGGGAGCTTGATTACAGCGCCATCTATCATGAAACGAAAAAAATATGTTTCATACAAAAGTTACATATTTTTTCACGGAAAATCCAAATCTGCAATGCTAAATAGGGGTTCCTATTTAAGATTTCAAATTCGCTCCCCCTCCCGCCCCAGGAGTGGTGCTGGGAGGTCGTGCTTCATATTAATGGATTTCCCTCTTCGAGGTGAACAACTTTTATTTCAACTGTTTTTAGCCTATTTTCATTTTATGAAAAAATAGGCTTATGAGATAACCTTTTGTCCGTGTGTCTGTGTGTGCATGTGTGATTCGTGTGTATGTGTGTCCCCCCATAATAACTTCTAACCGGCTGGAGTGATTTCAATGAAACTCAGTAAGATCATAGCACCTTTCCGGCTTACCCCGACCATGCCCTTCAAATTTTAGTGTCTCTCACCAATCCAACATGGCGGCTGTGCGAAATATTTCACCAGCATTCAGTATCTCCGAAACTATTACAGATATCAACCTGAAATTGTGTACGGTAATAAAGGGCACTACTAAAAGTTCACCTATGAGACTTTCAAAAATCTGGTTACTACAAAACCAACATGGCTGCCAAGCGAAGTTGAGACTTTTAAATAGACTTTTCTCACGATTTAACCATCCAAACGTAATGAAACTTGGTACAGCAAGTGTTTGTACACATTGTATTGCACTGGTGTATAATTTAGCTCAATTGTTTACATAACTTCAAAATGGCGGCTGTGCGAAATATTTCACTATTAGAGATATCACCGTGAAATTTTGTATGGTGATAAATGGCACTGCTACAAGTTTATCTATGTAATTTTCAAACACCTGTAAAGTACAAAACGAACATGGCGGCCAAGTGAAGTTGAAACATTTTAATAGACTTTTCTCGTGATTTAACCATCTGAGCGCAGTGAAATGTGGGACAGTAAATGAATACACATATTGTAATGCACTGGATCTAATTTAGATCAATTGTTTACATAACCTCAAAATGGAAGCTATGCGAAATTTTAAAATTAAGTTTTTATTTCATGTGTCGTAATCATGCGATCGAAGTGAAAGTTTGAATAATGAAGCTACGCAATAATGTTCTTTTAATGGTACATAACTCTATGGCCTATACATGGGCGAGCATCCGAAATATTTTGACGGTTCTCAATATCTACGAACCTTTAACAGCAATCAAACTGTTTTTTTTAAATGTTCATAGAGGCTATGAACATAAGTTCACGTATAGGACTTTCAGTAACCTGGTGAGCACAAATCCAACATGGCGGCGACGCGAAGTATAAATATTTAAATGGACGTTTCACGCGATTTAACCATCGGAGTGCAGTGAAACTCTACACGTTAAATGCTTATAGAAATGTTAATCCACTGGCATCTAATTTATTTCAATTGTTTTCTTAGCCACAAGATGGCAGCTGTGCGAAATTTTAAAATGTCGTTTTTACTTCTTGTGTCCTAATCATGCGATTGAAGTTTGAATACCACACGTACACAATAATCTTCATGTAATAGTACATATATAAAAATCCAACCTGGCGACCATCTGAATTATTTAGACGGTTCTCAATATCTACGAATCTATCACAACAATCAAACTGAAATTTTGTATGTTCATAGAGGCAATTAACATGAGTAGGATATATGAAAATAGGCTGTATAGTTCTTCACGGAACTACTTGTTTAATCTGATTTGTATTTTTCCAATTCTTCCGAAAAACAGTTTTCAGTGCCTCGTCCTGTATATCCACAAAGCAAAAAGAATTGCGGATATCCGCATCCATTTTATGTAACTTTTGTATGAAACATTTTTTTCGTTTCATGATAGATGGCGCTGTAATCGGCAAGAGGAATCCGTAATCTCAAACGGATTCATTTGCCTTCCTCCGCCATCCCCGAAAGTGTGTAATATCATCACGGATAGACGCTGTATACTGTAGATTACATCAGTGCCAGATTAAAGATGAGGGGTCAAATATGCAACCTCATACTCTCATAAAGTCTACGACATGATATATTTCATAATGAGGCCCGGTTTCGATTCCCGGCTCTGCCAAGAAATTTAATTCTGATCTGAGAGCTGGATCGGGGTCCACTCAGCCTCGTGAGGCAAAACTGAGAATAGGTGGGTTTGATTCCAATCTCAGCCACCCTGGAAGTAATTTTCCGTCATTTACCACTTCTACGCGAATGCCAGAATGGTTCCTAACTTAAGGCCACGGCCGCCTCCTTACCAATCCTCATCTTAATTACAACTACATAAACTAATACAGCCATCTCAAACACACAGGTTATCAGACAAATTGCACACACAACCAAGTACACGGGGCTACATAATCACAATGTCGCAAAACCCCTAAATGAATCAACAACAACAACAACACTATATTACTAACCTGGCCATTATTCTCCTTCCTTTAGTCAGTCATTGTTTTATTCATTTATATCTTCATTCATTCATTTCTTCATTTATACATTCATTCATTCATTCATTCATTTCTTCATTTATACATTCAATCATTTATTCATTCATGTATTTCTTTATTTACTCATTCGTTTCTTTCTTCTTTTATTCATTCATTTATTTCGTCATTGATTTTTTCATTTATTTCTTCACTCATTCCATCATTCATTCATTCATTCATTCATTCATTCATTCATTCATTTCTTCATTCATTTTTTCATTTATTTCTTCACTTATTCATTCATTCCTTAATTCCTTTTTTCATTTATTTCTTCACTCATTCATTCATTCATTTCGTCACTCATTTTTCATTTATTTCTTCACTCATTCATTCATTCATTCATTCATTTCTTCATTCATTTTTTAAATTTATTTCTTCGCTCATTCATTCATTCATTTCTTCATTCATTTTTTCATTAATTTCTTCACTCATTCATTAATTTCTTCATTTATATACATTCATTCATTTATTTCTTCTCTTATTCATTCATATATTTCTTCATTTATATATTAATTCATTTTTTCATTCATTTTTTCATTCATTTCTTATTTCTTCACTCATTCATTTGTTCATTTATTTATTTCTTCTTTTATTCATTCATTTTAATTTATTTTGTATTCATTTCTTAATGAATTTACTTATTTATTTCAGTTCTTTTGTTTCCTTTGAACTACCTTTCAGTCGATCAACACATTGTTTGCACAATATGATTGGGTGGGGTTACACTATAAATACGAGTGAAACACGAGTACTGACAGAAAGATAATACATGTATTAATATTAGATTATTCACTGATAAATAAGGGGTAATTTGGGATTAGGCTTTTCGACCGTCACGTGGTCACCATCAGATATCGATCACTTGGGTTGATGTTTAAAATTTATAGGAATATTTAGAGCTGTGGTCTTGTTATACTTTTGAATAACTTGCCTTGTTAATGTTAGTGTATTACGATCTGCAGTGAATGTCGTTATTTTAAAGAGGTTCTTATGAAGTTGTATTCCATGTTTGCGATTTACGTATGCATATGATGATGATGATAATTGTTGTTTAAAGGGGCCTAAGATCTAGGTTATCGGCCCCTAATGGTTTGGGTGAGAGTGAAAATGAAAGATCATCAAATGAAATTTACAACTAAAACTAACTACGGACTTACAAACTAGAATTGGAAATGATAAACAGAAGGAAGAAAAATGTAAATAAAAGACAGGAGGAAATGAAATGCTCTCAACCCTCGAAGAATGACGATTGCGGGACTTGGAGGAAGGAGGGCCATGAAAGGCAGACAAGAAAGGGAAAGAGGAGAGGGTCCACCCCAGAGGCAAAGGAAAAGGGGGAAAAATCGGACGCAGCTCAGGAATCCCTTGGGGTCACCAACTCCCGAACTCACCAGCCTTGAGCACTATCGAGGGTGCACCAGAAGTGGTGGGGCTACACACACCCTGCCTCCTTAAGGGCCTTGAGCAGAAGACAGGAGATAGGAAGAGAGGAGAAGAGGTCTGATCCCTCGAAGAATGAGGGATCAGGAAAGATCAGATAAGGGCCAATTAAGGCAGGGAAGTAAAAGACTCCCTAGGCCTCGGTTACCCTAATATCGTCGGGTTCGGAAAGGAACAAATTTTGACCAAGGGAGGTCGACAGGAAATATGACAGAGAGGAGCCCGGCACAAGTATGTGGAAGTAATGCCGAACGCAGCTGGGGTCCCGTGGTCGCCAACCCACGTCCCACTTGTCTTGAGCCCTGGGGGAACGTGTTGTTGTTTGAGTCTTCAGTCATTTGACTGGTTTGATGCAGCACTCCATGCCTCCCTGTCCTGAGCTAATCGCTTCATCTCTACATAGCTACCACACCCTACATCCGATGCAATCTGTTTAACATATTCTAACCTTGGTCTACACCTACAGTTCTTGTCCTCGACCCTTCCTTCCATAACTAATTTTGCTATTCCTGGCTGTCTTAGTATGTGTCCTACCAACCTATCTCTTCTCTTCATTAGCAGTCGCCAGAAACATCTCTCCTCTCCCACTCGTCTTAATACCTCTTCGTTTGTAACCCTATCTACCCATCTGATCTTCATCATTCTCCTGTAACACCACATTTCAAATGCTTAATTTCTCCTCTTTTCTGCTGCACCAATAGTTCAAGTTTCACTTCCATAGATCGCCACGCTCCAGACAAAGGCTTTCAAAAATGACTTCCTAATACCTAAATCTATATTCGATGTCAGCAGATTCCTTTTTTGTAGAAATGCTTTCATTGCCTGAGCCAACCTACTTTTTATATCCTCTTTGCTTCGTCCATCACTGGTTATTCTGCTTCCTAAGTAACAGAAGTCTCCTACTTCCTTCAGCTTTTCACCTGCCAATTTGATCTCCATAGAGGTTTCTGATTTATTTCGGCTGCATTCCAGTATTTTTGTTTTACATTTATTAATTTTCATCATGAATTCTTTCCGTAAGACGCAGTCCATACCATTCAAAAACTCATTCAAATCCTCAGGCTTGTCGGCCAAGATGACGATGTCATCAGCAAATCTCAGAGTCGAAATTATTTCTCCTTGAATCTTCACTCCCACTTTAAATTTTTCTCTAATTTCCTTCATTGCTTGTTCAATGTAAAGATTGAAAAGTATGGGTGATAAGTTGCAGCCTTGCCTTACACCTTTCTGAATACCAGCTTCTCTCTCATGTCCTTCAACTTGAATGACTGCTGTCTGGTTTCTGTATAGATTATTTATCACCCTCCTATCCCTGTACTTTATTCCAATCGATTTCAAAATGTCAAACAATTTAGTCCAATCAACGTTATCAAAAGCCTTTTCTAAGTCTACAAAAGCCATGAACGTTCTCTTATCTTTCCTTATTCTACCTTCTAAAATCAGCCTAAGACTTAGTACAGCTTCCCTTGTTCCTACATTTCTCCTGAAATCAAACTGGTCTTCACCCAACTCCGTTTCTATCTGGCTTTCAATCCTCTTGTAAATTATTCTAGACAGGATCTTTGAAGCATGAGTAATCAAGCTGATTGTACGGTAATCTTCACATCTGTCAGCTCCCACTTTCTTTGGTATAGGGATGATAACGTATGAATATTGATAAAGGAACTGCGCTGTGTTCTTTCAGAGTATTCATTAAAATGGTACCACCGAAGACGTCGGATTTTTTAAGAGCGTTAAAAATCCCTCAGTATGCCTTCCTTCGGAGGGGAAGTAAAGCCGGCGGTCCCATATCATAGATTTATGGCATGTTAAAGAACCTTCCACTAATTGCATCTGTGTGACGCTAAATTGGATAGGTTAAGAATGTAAACAACGCTCTTAGGTTTCTACGTTCGTTGCCAAGAGCCGACAGTGGTGGCGTCTAGTAGCTAAGTTCTGAACTTGGCCTAGTAGTCATTGTTGGTGGTGCTTGGCGGCAAAAGTAGGAACTATTTGAAAAATTCTAAGTTGC
This sequence comes from Meconema thalassinum, assembly GCA_946902985.2. Taxonomy (NCBI): domain Eukaryota; kingdom Metazoa; phylum Arthropoda; class Insecta; order Orthoptera; family Tettigoniidae; genus Meconema; species Meconema thalassinum. The sequence continues at coordinate 124,946,482 of OX336395.1, forward strand.
AGTACTTAAATTAAAAAAAAAAACAGATAACACACACTAATACAGTCATCACAATTACCACCGGTTATCAGACAAATTCTACACACACCCAAAGTACACGGGGCTACATGACCGCGTTGTCGCAGCCCCTAAACTTAAGAACAAACCAACTCTGTTTAGTACATAATATGCATACACACTGTTCAGAAGGTTCATGAAAACCACGTCGCACGCACAGCTTATGATGGAAGCCGTGTACAGCAAGTCTATTCAGAGCACTCCTCATTTCATAGTTAGGTTCAGTCTAATTTCTCTCAGACATGGCATCAGTCCCATAGAATTCCAGGTCGATTTCCGCTCGCTTTCTTTGTCTCATCCTTAGGAATTCCTGTTCTTGTAATCGAAATCTTGAGTCTTCAATAAGAAAAGTTTCCCTGGCAAGTTCATAAACAAGTCGGGAGCACGTGTATTTTGATACTCCTAGGGCAGCCTTTAAGTATCGCGCTTTAACTTTTTCAAGTGATCTGAGATCGCCCAAGCTTAATTTATCCCAGGCTACGTTTAACGCATATGATTATTATGCACGTGTAAATAGTTAAGCAACACAACAATATTATAAACTTAGAGCATGCACACTGAATTCGAATATGATTATACGAGGACTTATCCGTTTTGAGCAATCATATTCAAGCACAGTCGTTGACAGGTGTTCATTTGTAACTAGACTCCACCTAACTAAACGCTAATGAGTGCGTCATCCAGTCCTGACTTTTACGCGGTAATGGTCTCTGTTGACGGAATGTACAGTATAACTACTTCTAATCTGATTGAGAATATGGAGAAACATATTCTGAGGCTGGAATGACTTTGCAAAGTGTTGTATGTTATGTTATGTTATGTTCTCATTACTATTAAAGGCCACTTAAATCACCTGCCACAGCTTAGAGAAAAGGTCCATATATGCTTGCAAACAGGCTTGAAAGTGAGATAAAACCCGACAGATCTATCTGCGTAAGGCCTTGGTTTGTTGAGAATAGGTAGACTACAATGTGCATCTTCCTTCTGTTATTTAATTATTCCTTCTGATATACATTAATTGTCTCATCTAATCGTTAAGATTGTGGATTTATTTTGTTTAGTAGCGCGAATAGGAGAGATCCCTCTAGAGATATGTGTTAGCTCAAATTCACCGGATTATCCTTCTCGGCTAGATATACGTAGTACAGTCATTAAGTTCTGAGACTTGAAGCCTGGAGGATAGGCCACCACACGGCCCTGTAAGTTGCGCACGCTGCCGCATTACCCGGAGTACACCGTCACAGAACCACATCCATCCTCAAAATAGTCGCCGTTGGCCGTTACGCACTGCTGCCAACGTTGGTATAGCTGCTAGAAGCACCGCTGAAAGCAGTTGGCAGGAAGGTCCTGTATGGCTCCTCCTGTGGTCGTCATGACCTCTTCGGACGACTGAAATCTGCGCCACGTAGGAGTGATTTCAGGCGAGGAAAGAGAAAGAAAATCGCATGGTGCGAGATCAGGTGAGTACGGAGGGTGGGGCAAAACTGTCACCTGTTGCCTTACGAGTTCCTCTTGGACAAGGACAGGGCGATGTACAGGGGCGTTGTCGTCTAGCAACAGCCAATTCTTTGTACGCCAAAGCCCAGGTTGCTTACGGCGAATTGCATCGCGTAAACGGCCAAGGATCTCCTTACAGCGGGTTTTGTTTACCGTCTACCGTCTGGTAGGAAATCCATGTGAACGAGTCCATTTGAATCAAACAACAACAGTTCCAATATCACCTTGCCTTTTGACCTGTCCTGTTGTGGTATTTTTCTGCCGTGGTGATGATGGCGGTTTCCAGGTGGCTGATTGTCGTTTTAGTTGCGGATCGTAAAGGAAACATCATGTTTCGTCTCCCATCATTATCCGGTTGAGAAACGTCGGATCATCGTCAGGTCCGACTGGCGCATTTAAATCACCGTCACAACAATGACCGTACATCTGCTGCCAGTGCATGCACTCAACTATCTCTGGCAGGGACGAGAGACTAACTGACATGGTATGATACCACAGTGCCACATATACGCTATAGTGGCCCACAACGCCGTAATGCGGTGAGTCTCAGAACTTAATGACTGTACCACGTATTATATGGACTCTTTTATGGCGAGAGCTCTGCTCTTTGCTTCATGGTGTAAAATATATAGGTCATTCTATGTTGGTGACATCACTAAATTATCTCTTCCATTCCAGAGTTAAGAACAATAAAAGTGTTTGAAGTGTAAGATGGATACAAACAGGTATATTTTTACCCGTAGGAAGAACCAGCTAGGTATTAATATCTGGTATAAATTTTATAAAAGCACTGCTCTCTTGATTGGTGAAAAATTTCAAGATTTCACCCACGGTAACCTTAATGGATTTAGAAGTTTGTGACGCAGGAGAGATGTCAATTGTGTTGAGGAACATTCGCTAGCCGTGCAAAATGTAATAGAGACATTATCAAGTGTCCGTTATGGTCTCGAAGTGCACACTTCTTGCCACTCTCCGTGATGTGTCATATGAAGTATTGGCTATAAATATTCTAATATAGCACAGTGTTAGGCACTTTGCCAACCGCGCGCTGTGGTTATCCAACCAGGCTTGCGGACAATGTGCACTCATGTGGTAACATAGTCAGGAAATTAAATTTACTACTGAATCAGCACCCTGTTGTCACTTTCACGATCTTTTTCTATACTCCCCAAGGGCTCAAAAGTAGTGGGAATGGGATTGACGACGATGGGACCCCAGCTGAGTCTGGCATTACTTCCACTTATTTGTGCCGGGATACTCTCTGTAACATTTCCTATCGACCTCCCTTGGTAATCTCTAGTTCTCTTCCGACCCCGACGGTATTAGGATATCCAAGGCCTTTCACTTTGCCACCTTCATTGACCCTCGACACTTCTTCCCTCAATTCCTCATTCTTCAATGGGTCGAATCTCTTCTTATCTATTCCGGATATCTCCTGCCTTCTGCTCAAGGCCCTAATGGAGTAGATAGTGCTACAACCTCAAGGGTTCACGACTGGCGAGTTCAGGAATTGGCGACCCAGAGATATTTTTGAGCTGGGTTCGTTTCTTTCCCGACTTTCCATTGACTTTAAAGTGGACCCTCACCACTTTCCCCTTTCTTAGCTGCCTTTCATGGCTCTACTTCTTTCCATGTCACTCAGTCCTCATTATCGATACTGCAACAGTAACATTTATTAGTAACGACGTTAACCTCCCATTACCGCAAAAGTAACGGTTAATAGTAACGACTTGAACCTCTCGTTATCGGAAAAGTGTCGGTTGCAAGTAACGACTTTAACCTCTCGTTACCGCAAAAGTAGCGGTTACTAGCAACGACGTTAACCTCTCGTTACCGCAAAAGGAACGGTTACTAGTAACGACGTTAACCTCTCGTTACCGCAAAAGTATCGGTTGCAAGTAACGACTTTAACCTCTCGTTATCGCAAAAGTAACGGTTATTAGTAACGAAGTTAACCTCACGTTACCGCAAAAGGAACGGTTATTAGTAACGAAGTTAACCTCTCGTTACCGCAAAAGGAACGGTTACAAGTAACGGCTTTATTCCCTCGTTACCGCAAAAGTAACACTTATTAGTAACACGTTAATTCCCAGAGTCAATTCCTGAAATATTGCCTTGTATTAATGAAACTTCCTGTATCAAGTCGATTGTTTTTGGGTTAAAGCATATGTCTGATTATAACCCCACTTTCTCAAAGCCTACATCGATCTTTAAAAAAAAGAACTCATTGGAGATATATTTAATTCTGAAAGAAGTACGTCCACTTGAACCTTTGAATGGGGAAATAATTATCGTGTCTTGAAAGAAATACCTCCCCCCTCCCTTCAATCTACCTCTGCAAGATAAGAGTTTCCCCTTCATTTTAATATAGCAATTAATGAGCTCACGATTCAATGAACAAGAAATACAAAATAATTACTTTGAGTGCTTTCCTTTCATTTAGAGATTATTGTTTCTTCTTCTCTTTTTTTTCTCCTACTTCTTTCATTTCAATAACTCGTGAACAAGAAGGGTGGTTGCCATGACAACGTGCTGGACAAGGTATTAAAGCGGCACAATCCAGCAAGGCCTCCTGTGATGAGATTAGATACGATACGCTACATTAAGCCTCTACGCACACAGCGGTGCCTAGCGGAAAGAATTAATAGCTCAATCGAGCGACAGTGTAGCGCCCAAAGACGTTACAACTCTCTTATTACCACTATTAACCCTTTGAGAGTCAGGTTTCTAAGCCCACTGCGCAGATGAAAATATAAGTTTTCGCACATGATTGTAAAACAACCTTCAACAGGTATAATATTTGAATGTACCAAATGAATTTAACACAGCATGTTATCAAAGTATCATACAACTAGTTTAAGCACAAACATTAGGAAAATAATTCTCAGTAATGTTCAGCAAGACCGGGCGCAACAATGTTGAACTATCAGTGATCGACTCGCTGAAGCTGATGACATCCACTTGGAAACATTTTATTTCTGACTTCATAAAATAGCCAAAAGATGTCAGGAGCTATCTGTTTTTCTTTCGTTGTCCAAAGACATACTGAAACAAAGATATGTCACATTAAGTTCTGACATACAATATATTCCGCCATAACCACAGTGGCAATTACCGCTACATACAATGTATTGCACTGTGACCTTCAAAGGGTTAATACATCTCGATAAACCGTGAAGGCCCGGGTTCGATTCACGGCTCTTCAAATAAATTCAATTCTGGTCTGAGGTCTGAAATGGGATACACTCAGCTTCATGAGGCAAAACTGAGAAGAGGAGGGCTCGATTCACACCTCAAGCATCCTGGAAGTGGTTTTCCGTGGTTTACCAAATCTACTCAAGGTGAATGCCGGGATGATTCTTGAATTAAAGCCACGGCCACCTACTTCCAAATCCTCATCTGAATTACAACTAAGCACTCTAATACAGTCATCTCAGTAGCACAGTTTATCAGACAAATTTCAGACATGGGGCTACATGACCACGATATGACAAAGCCCCTCAATGAATCAACAACAGCAACATCTTTATAAATATGCACTGGCTCCGTAGCTCAGTGGTAACATTCTCACCTGCTGGGCTCAAGGTTGCAGGATCGAATACATATCTCTACATGGTATAAAATGAAGACCCTGATTCTTGGATGTAACGGGGAATCACGAGAACCACTGGATGGATTTTGATGTGGTTTTCACCATTCTGTAAAGCATTTCTCGAGGAAGGTTTATGTAGAAAAAACATTCATTTATGACCAAAGGAAGCCGAGCAGTAACGATTTCTGTGAATCGAGTCGAAGAAAAGCCTGCAGTCCATGCGCCTTTTAAGCTTACGCTGGGTAAACCGTTAAAAATATCTACATACTGTGCCCATTTAGCATAAAATATGCAAATCACAGTATGCCAGCAATGCTCAAATCTGGATTTTCGGGGTTATGGTATGTTCTCCCACTCTGTGACTTACACATTTTGGATTAAATAGAGGATACACTTCCAAAATAATCAACAAAATCAACTCCTACTATAAAACATTTAATTAACCAAATATATGGCGCTACAACAAATTAAACAAATAAAATACTGACCCAATTCTAACTTGTTCAGAGTGAACAAGGAATACATAAATAAACAAAGGTTAAATCATAATAAATGGTTTCCTATAAACCAACGAACTTACATTTCTTTTCACTTCCATAAAGTATCCCTTTAAAATTCCATAAAATCAAGAGCTCCAAATGGCTCGATACTTTTTATATACTCTGTGTTATTCTTTTACAACGCCTCACTTCCCATTATATGAGTATCTTATAATTAAAACAATATATGATTCTTATTTAAGTACTGTTATTCATTTACTTACATTTTGGGCTTTCACATGTTCATGGGTTACCATCTCTCTCAGTCAACAATTCACTACCGTGATTGGGAAAACATTTGCGTACTCCCGAGCTTCAGAAGACTACTTGAACATGTCAAAAATTAAGATCACTCCCGAAATCTAATTGTCTTCGCTGAACTCGTGAATTCCTACATTATATTACATTAGGGACTTATCGTTATTTGTCTTAAAAGACCATTATCTCATAATAAAGCAACGATCTGAACTTGCAAGCGGTAATCTTCAACTAAAGGAACCTCGGTTCGAAGACCGGGTCGTTAAAACAAACTCTACACTCTTGTATAATATAACTTCAAAACAGACGGCTATTCAAACCTACCACAACATCAATCGCGAGGGGTCTGGCCTGGCCACTTAGCGTGATTTATTGCAGGGGAGGCAGACATTACGGTCCTCGCCCACACGGGACGAACGACTCTTAGCTTTACACAGCTGTTTCATTATGTAGTTCTTTGAACAAGCAAGGCTTTCATTATACTATTTTTATTGAGGTTCACAAGACCTTATTCTCTTAAACTCGGCATTTATTAATTATGAAGAATCCTCATTGGTGGGTAAGAATAATTCAATACAACAACAAATATTTAAGTGCTTCAATAATAAACGAACATGGGTTCGATTCCTTTCACTGCCTCGGGAACCATATCCCATACTGGAGGACTTACAACATTCGCGACTTAGGGCGACCTTTGTCTATAACCTGCGCTCATAATACAATAAATATTTCACACCCTTCTACAATATAACACACACATGGCCTCGTGATCAGAGGACTTACCATAGCTCAATTACCGCGACCAACTGCCCCTCATAATTAAATTTACCGAGTATTCAAACGCGTTCCTAGCGTGACAAATTCCTTTAATGCGCTTCACAGCGCTTACATGTTACTGAGCCAAGTTGCCTTCAATGAACTGATAAATTCAAAAATCAACATTTGATTATATATCTCAATTTTATATTACTCCTCTCCCCTGACAATAATCGCTTTATCTCAAAACAATGTGTTCACCACAAGTATTAATTCTTTTAAAAGAGCTCACAAACTCTTATTTTCATATAATTCATTATAAACTTTATTCATTCATATAATTGTTATTATTATTATTACGCTTGCTTTCACATATTTAAATCATTTATCAACTACACTGATATTTTATTTCCTACATTACCCCAAAGGTATTTATTTATTTATTTATTTCACATAATTATTTTATACTTTCTCATTTTTCTATCGTTCAGATCGTGCTATTATTCTATTCTTTGTTATTTAAAAACATCCCAATTCTTTTCGTTCTCAAGTGATTTGTACGCAAATCCTCCCAACACATAACATAATGAAATGGTTACTCACATGATATGTCGGTCACCGACCGAACTTTCCAACGATGTTTCATTTTGCCCACTTGAATGTGTTTAAGCCATCTTCCCTAATTCCATTTTACACATTAACACTTCTTGATACACAAACATATTTTTTACCTTCAACACTGGTAACATATTGAATACAATTTTGTATTCTTTTATCATACACAAATACATTCACTAAAAATTATAACACTTAAACGGATTTAACTATATTTACATTACACTGCTTTTAATCACTAAGGCTTTGCTTTTTGCCTTTACACACGTGATTCCTTCTTTCCCGTTTCCAAGGGTTGACACTCTTAGACGTTGGCTTCCTATCTGGCAAGATGATGAAAGTCTCAATCAATCTACCCCTCCCTGGAACGGCTATTCCTCAAATCCGGTTTCCTGACGATCGGCTTCTATTTTTATTAGCTCGAACTCGCTTCTTTCTAGACACTAATTAATTTGTCTAGCTACAGTCTGTTCTGTTACGGCCTTTCGAATATTTTATCGGTGACCTATGATTCCCTAGCACTTACGGCTATTCCTTTAATTAGTTTCGTAGCTTAATGCTTTTACTGTTCGTTTGTCTCCTGTTAGACAATGTCTTAGATTAAATTTTCCCTTCTTATTTTCTTCGGCGCTCTAGTTCCTATCTTTTTGATACACTAGGCGTTACTATTTTTGTCCGACCCTGATCGGGTTCCTTAACTGTTATATAACTGTTTGTTTCACTATCGTTGGTACTTCAAACGTTACGATACTTTCTGTCGTTTTTACTGAACTGCTATTTGAAGACCTATCGCCTGTTCTTTAAGTTCGCAGCCTATTTTGACTGTAATACGGAACTTTTCACTATAAAGACTGACGCTTGCTGAACTAAATCCTGTACTAGGATTTTCCTAAGTCTTCACACGGCGATACTATGATGATACTTGATGCTTCCTCGTGTAGCGTCTCGGCGCTCACGAAACTGGTTGGTTGTCGATACAGCGCCCCCCTGGGCTGACTGATACTGCACTTGAGAAACAGCACCGTGCCCTCAGGCACCTATGGTAGACTGAATGATTGGTCTGGCTCTGCCAGGACTTTTATACAAATCGGCGACAAAAATATAAATTTCTCGTCTTTTTCATAACTAACTTTTGAAGCAATAGTCGCACACTATTAAAAATTATATCTCTGGAAAGCTCGTTTTCTAAACGTAAACTGACTTCTTTGCACATGAAAATCGATCGTACAATTCTGAGATATTAAATGATTTTTGCTCTTCAGATACGTGGGCGTTGAGTTTTATTTTTAATCCCCACCTCCTCGGGTCTCGGGGAACTTTTAATTACGTAATGCCGCATTTGCACTTTTTTCCTGGGCAATTATTATAACATCTTTTCCCACACAAAAATCTCTATTCCGAAATGATTCACAATGATGTATTTCTTTTGTTACTTTTATGTTCGCAAATGGCTTAAATCTAATTATTCTTCCTCTTGCACAACTGCGAGGATGCCATTTTACTGCAAAGTAAGCTCAATTTCCGAAACCTTCTCTCACTCACTCTGAACGGAAAGTTCCTCTCGTTCTAATTATAGCCATGATCGGCTCCTTATCGGTGCGTCACGCGTGATATCATTTCCTGGCCACCTGGGCTCATATTCTTGCACAAGATTAAACCAGTCCTCTTGTATAAAATCTTTCTATGTTCCTCTGAAGACTGTATCTTTCCTTCCTTCTTTTACCACTAAAGCATGGATTCGACCCCTTGAACCAATGGTACATGGGTTCAATACTATGAGTGTAAGAATTGTTCAGCATGAAAGGTTTTACAAAAAAGATCTGCGACAGCATATCTCTATCTTTAATACTCGTCTACTATAACTGTTTTTATGTTTTCATTTCTTCCAACAATCTCCATTCAGTGGAAATATAAATTGCTATTTTCGGAGCGAGTTAACGAGCTAGCGAGGGAGCCCATCGCCCCAGCTTCGGTCAGCATCAAACTGTCGAGTCTTGTCGTTAAGACTTCAGAGAAGAGTATATGTGTTTTGAGTTTCGCTGTTCACCTCGGCTTTTCTGAATTGCGTCTGGAACCTACCGTCCGTGCGCTTTTTAAGCTTACGCTGAACCGTTAAAGATACCGGGCGAAGCCGGGAGGTGGGGTTGATGGGGCGTGGTAGGGGGTTGCTATTTTTAAATATAATGGATAAGTATTTGTGTAAATGTAAAATAATAAAATAAACACTTATCCATAATATTTTAAATATTTATTGTGGTAAACAATTTCATATTCATTGTTTTCCGGTTACTTCATTTCATCCTGTAGCTTGCCACGGTGGGTGAGTGGTTATCGTGTCGGTCTACCAACCCCAAGCTTGCAGGTTCGCTCCTGGCCATCGTAAGTGATTTTGGAAAGGCGGCAAAAATCACGACACGCATGTCATACGTTATTGGCATGTTAAAGAACCCATTTGAATTCACTAGGTCGTGTTCATAATGGAAAAATTAATCTCGGGATTTTCCGCCAACACAAAACGTTCCTCCTTTCTCTACTAGAAAGCGCTAGTGTCAAGGAGCTTAGATATCTAACCTCCTTGACTTCCATAGCGTTCCAAGAAACAGCAACATTCGACATGCAAGCTGCCCACTGGGTCTCAAATAATAAAGCTTGCACCCGGCATCCGAGGCCATACGATATTTATACAATATTATATAATCCTGTATATATTTTAGTTAAGTTAGTTTCTCAACCCTTAGTTTTATTAGATTAGTTTCTTGAGGTTTGATTCTAATTTGCTGAAGAAGGTCCCATTGTTGGATCGAATCATGCACTAATTTGAATAGAATTTGTATTGATTGGCGAAGCATTTTAATTAATAATATTACTCAGGCCGTTTCGGTGGCGTAGTGGGTAGCATGCTAAGCTTCTATGCCCAACATCGCGGGTTCAAACCCGGCCGAAGTCGTCGAAAACTTAGGAGCGTTTAACATTCCTCAGTTTGCCTTCCTTCGGAGGAGGAGTAGAGCTGGCGGTCCCATGTCAAGGATTTATAAAATGAATAAGAACCTTCCACTAACTACACTTGTGGAAGGTAAAATTTGTAAGTTAGTTTGATAACGCTATATAGTTCCAACGTTCGCCACCAGGTGCTGACTGCAATGGCAATTTAGTAGCCACATCCGCAGCTAGGTGTCGTGGACGGAAGAGTTTTGTAGCAGAAGCAGGAACTATTGGAAAAAAAATAATTAATCGTCTGCAGTCCTTCTACTTGAATCACAGATAACACACACCAATACAGCCATCACAATTAACATCGGTTATCAGGCAGATTCTACACACACCCAAAATACCGCGTTGTCGCAGCCCCTAAACTGAGGAACCAACCAATTATGTCACTGGCATTCACTACTCTGTTCAAGTCAAGAAAATAAGACGAGGGCTGATCAGAAACTAAGCCTGCCTCAAACAACCAATACAGCCAACTGATAGTACATACATTAGGGTATGTTTCGACATAGTCTCCATATCGGGTTAGGCACTTGTCGTTTCGTGTTATGAGTTTGAATATTCCCTCCTGTCCTTGTGTGTTCAGCCATGTTGTCGCCAGGTGTTCCACCTCCTCGTCTGAAGGGAATTGTCGACCTCCTAGGTGCTCCTTCAATAGGTGGGAGTCACTTGGAGCAAGGTCCGGGCTGTAGGAAGGGCGATATGATATCCCAGCGAAACCGCTTCAACAGTGTGGTGGTCTTCGGGGCAGTATGAGGCCGAGCGTTGTCATGAAGGAAGATGACGCCCTCTGTGAGAAGTCCTGGTCGCGGTTAAATGTTTCGCCCTCAGAAATCGAATAACTGAACGGAGCTCGTCGAAAGACCAATTTTTCAAACGAGTCGCCATTACTTTATTACTTACAACTAGCGCTGTAGTCGGCAGGTGGCTGCAACTCTGCACAGTTACCAACCTATGTATTCGAATTACCCCACACTAATAATGTTTTCTATAATAGATGTAAAACTCTGAATATCGGCGTTGTAATCTTAGTTCCGGATCACTCTTCGTAGTAGCGGGAAAATGTAACTAAGCAACTATATATTTTTTAGCCTACTTTTCACATTTTGCAAAAATGAGGAAAAAGTAGACTAATGAGATCGGGCAAATGTGTGTCTGTCTGTCTGTCCTTCTGTCTGTCTGTCTGTCTGGCTGTGTGTGTGTCCCCCCCTATCAACTCCTAAACGGCTGGAGCAATCGAAACAAAATTTGGTAGGAGTAAAGATCTGTACCTGAATATCTCACGGCCATATTTGAAAATGATGTCAGTGCTACCAACTGCTGAAAAATCGCAATTGAAATCTGAGCTCCATGTTGGATATCTTGGGAGGTATGAATGGGAGCTATTTCAAAATCGGCACACGTATAGATAATAATATTTCAGTTTAATTTCCAGGAGGCCATACATGGCAGTGTTGCCAAAATGATTATAAGCCTGCTGATAAGTCCAATTTTTAAATGCATATAACTTCTACACTATCAATTGGAATTCAACCAAATTTCGTGTGTGCTATGTGTACATAAATAGATATGACTGAGCGCATTCTTAAGATCCTCCAGGGCTGCCAACTGTTAATAAATGCTCTCAATTTCTTTTATCCAAATACTGATATATCAGAAAGTATGCAAGCCGACAGCTTTAAACTATGCACACGTATAGTACCTGACATTCTATATTAATTTGGAGTAACCTATATACGTCAGTGCTACCAACATGATTCTAAGCCTGCTGAGAGGTCCAATTTTAAACACATGTAACTTCTATACCATCATTTGGATTTCAACCAAATTTCGTGTGTGCTTTGTGTACCATAAGTGATAAGACTATGCCGATTCTTAAGAGTAACCAGGGCTGCCAACTGTTAGTAAATGCTGTCTCTATTTTTGTTACCCTAATATCAATATATCAGAAAGTATGCAAGCCAACAGCTCTAAACTTTGCACACGTATAGTACCTGGCATTCTAGATTAATTTGGAGTAACTAATATACGTCAGTGCTGCCAACATGATTCTAAGCCTATTGATAGGTTCAATTTTAAAATACATGTAACTTCTATACTAACTAACGGATTTCATTCAAAATTGACACAACAATAGATCATATTATTTCAGATTATTTCTGACCAATTCATGTATGTCATTGTTGCCAACATGATTTTACGCGCACTGTTAGATCCAATGTTTAACTGCATGCGACGTCCATGCTATCCATTGGACGTCAACCAAATTTTGTATTCTGTACCTTAAAAGATGGAACTAAGAATATATTCAGTCACCAGGGCTGCCAACTGTAGTTCTCTATTAGGCTACATTATGCCAGTTATACAGTATTTCGAACTAATTAGAAATTTCGACATTACCAACTTAATTTCGTCATTATTCTAGATAGATCCATACAGATTAATCATTGGCATGAATCTTAAATTTTAAGAAAAGTAGGCTCTTTAGTTCGTCACGGAACTTCGTGTTATTATTTTAAATGATCTTGTCGACTGCGTCGTTACGCTGGGGTCTGGCGTTACGTTACGGTGACGGGACGAAATGTACCCAGATGCACTGAGGTGTGTGACGTCATAGTACCGCTTGGTGCATGTGTTCCCCGACAATCTCTACGTCGTTAGTGTAAGAGAAAAATCCCCGATTCTTGGATGTCACGGGCAATCTCGAGAACCACTGGATGGATTTTGATGCGGTTTTCACCATTCTGTAAAGGATATCTCGAGGAAGGTTTCTGTAGAAAATAATTTATGTATGATCAAAGGAAGCCAAGCAGTAACGATTTCAGTGAAAAAGTCGAAAACAAACATGGCGTCCGTGCGCTTCTTAAGCTTACGCTGGCCAAACCGTTAAACATATCAATAGACTATGAGCGTAAGAATTGGTCAGCATGAAAAGTTCTACAAAAAAGTCCGCAAGAGCATATCTCTATCTTCAATACATCGCCCACTATAAGTGTTTTTAGACTGGATGGAAGGGGCACGTGCCCGCTCGCTTGACCTTGCTTTGCCCTTGGTTTGCATTTGTCGTTCGCGAGTAATTTGAAACAAGGTAAAGTATTATAAAGCAAGATAAGTATTATGCAGATCATTTTCTAACATGTCAAGAGTGTTTGGCTTTCTAGCATTTTTCAGCATTTGCAGCATTTAAAATGATACAAAGTCTAGTCTTTCAGACTGACTGTCACTTTTCTTTGGTAAAAATGTAACGAAAAGGTTACAATTCATTACTTTGACAATGGTAACAGTAACTTCCTCACTATTTTAGCAAGTTTCGGTAACTTCGTCACTGTTTATGGCAAGTTACAGTAACTAACTCAATCCTGCTACCGTCCCATAGAGACAAACAAAGCACGCATTTCCCCAGCCGTCACGTCGCTTGAATCCGCGCCTGTTACATAAACTTACTCATTAAAATACCACGGGGTTGATTTCGAGAAGAAGGAGACATACATCCCCTGTACACTGGAATTCACTCGGCTCACCCTGGAATTTACTCTGCTCCTTCAAGGGTGAAATCGGAGTTAGAACCCGCTAAGACTTAACGTGCAAGGACTGTTGGTACTAATCTCTAGACATTAGACGAGGTTTTGCGGGATAACACTCGCCTGGCTTTACTGTTATGTGAGCTCGGCGCGATTGTTTACCGCAGTAAGCCAAAATCGACACAAGAAGAAGAATATCAAGCTACCGAATTAATGATGTCTTACCTGCACATGCTTCGGGAACTGCGACTGCTCTGTTTTATTTTTCCACTTGTGCACACTTTACATCCCATTTTAACGCTTTATAGGACAAAATAATTTTTTATTCGTACCTTGGAACTTGGATAATTCGAACCTCAAGGGACCAGTACAAAAATTCGAATTATCCAAACATTCGAATTAAGAAAGTTCTTTGAAAAGGGTAGAGAAAGGATATTGTATTACGTCAACATAATGATTTACGTTCAACAAAACATATGAACAGACAACGGTACTTTGTAGAGACTGTATCGTGAATAACCTCAAAAGTTTCAAACGGAAAATAAAACCAAAATGTACTATTCACCTATTTAACGACAGTAGTAATCTAGCAATCTAGTTGTCATAGAGAAATCTACTGTTTTTCAAAATAGTTTGAGATTTTTACCCGTTTCCTACAATTAAGTCTCTCGGCCATCACAAAAGAATCTAACAGATTTAAGGAACGGAAAACAGAATCACTTATGTCATTTCTACTTTCAAAATAACGTCTAAGTTTGTTGCTTGGGCTGCACTCGGAACAGTTTTTTCGCGAACTGACCCAACTGTTTGGCTTCCGAACGGCTTTTTACACTAAAAACTTCGAATTATCCAAAATATAATTCGAATTAACCACGATTTTTTAGTATTGATTGTATATAAAATGCTAGGGACCGAGAGAAAAATTCGAATTAAAGAAGATTTCGAATTATAGAAGTTCGAATTAGTCACGTTCCACTGTATTTGTTTTTACATATTAAATTATTTTAATTATTATTATTTGTTATTTTCTGTTTCTCTAATTTTAATGTTTGTTGTTGTTTGAGTCTTCAGTCTTTTGACTGGTTTGATGCAGCTCTCCATATCTCCCTGTCCCGAGCTAATCGTTTCATCTCTACATACCTACCACATCCTACATCTGAGGCAATCTGTTTAACATATTCTAACCCTGGTCTACCCCTTCTGTTCTTGCCCTCGACCCTTCCTTCCATAACTAAGCTTGCTATTCCTGGGTGTCTTAGTATGTGTCCTACCAACCTATCTCTTCTCTTCATTAGCTGTCGCCAGAAACATATCTCCTCTCCCACTAGTCTTAATACCCCTTCGTTTGAAACCATATCTACCCATCTCATCTTCATCATTCTCCTGTAACACCACATTTCAAATGCTTCAATTATCCTCTTTTCTGCTTCACCAATAGTCCAAGTTTCACTTCCATAGAGCGCCACGCTCCAGACAAAGGCCTTAAAAATGACTGACTTATACCTAAATCTATATTCGATGTCAACAGATTCCTTTTCGGTAGAAATGCTTTCCTTCCCTGAGCTAACCTACTTTTTATATCCTCTTTACTTCGTCCATCACTGGTTATTTTGCTTCATAAGTAACAGAAGTCTCCTACTTCCTTTAGTTTTTCGCTTGCCAATTTGATGCCCATAGAGGTTTCTCATTAATTTCGGATGCATTCCAATATTTTTGTTTTACATTTATTAATTTTCATCAAGAGTCCATACCATTTAAAAACTCATTCAAATCCTCTGGTGTGTCGTCTAAGATGACGATGTCATCGGCAAATCTCAGAGTTGATATTATTTCTCCTTGAATCTTCACTCCCACTTTAAACTTTTCTCCAATGTCCTTCATTGCTTGTTCAATGTAAAGATTGATCTTTATATTTTAGTTTTATCATTTTAAATGATCCAGTCGACTTAGTCGTTATGTTACGGCAACGTCACGAAATGTACCGAGAATGCACTGAGGTGTGTGACGTCATAGTACCGCTTGGTGCATGTGTACTGAGTTCACTGGTGAGCTCTGGCGTCACGAGACGGCAACAACACGGCGAACGTGAAGTCATCCAGCCAGCTCCCTCCTTTCACCGCGCGCTCGTTCGAAGCCTCCAGCCTTTCTAGCATTTGCAGTATTTAAAATGATATAAAGTCCAGTCTTTCAGACTGACTGTCTCTATTTAATTTTTAATTTATGTTCTTATAGATCTAATTTTGATATTTTATTTTTTATTTAATTAATTAATTTCGAATTGATTTTACTATTATTTTCATTTTTAGCCTACTTTCTATGTTTGCAAAAAAAGAAAGTAGACTTATGAGATCTACACAGGGCCAAAAATTGTGTGTCTCTGTGTGTGAGTGTGTGTGTGTGTGTACTCTGTATGTCTGTCCCCCCTATCAATTCAAACACGGTGAAACCGAATTGAACGAAATTTGGTACAGATTTAGCACTAGCAAAGTGCACCTCAGTGTCATGTTTTATATTGCCGCCATCTTTACCAAAACTGAATGGCGGCCACTCAAACGCTCAAAACGTTAAATCAAATTACGACTAAACTAATCAACCGATCTCTACCAAATTTGGTAACAGCATATTTGGTAACGCGTCTTTCGCCCAGACTATAAGGTGATCAGCCGTGCGATTTCAGGATGGCGGCCGTGTGTATTATGCAACCATTATAATCAATAGCTTAAGACCCTACAAATACGATTTTAAGTCAAGGGCCGTTTAAGCTATCCCAATGGACGTGATCCGTTATTTATTATAATCATAATTTAATATTATACTGTATGAGTGGCTTAAAAGAGCTGAGCCTTCTCTGTCACATGACAAGATGGCAGCTGACCTCTTGTGTTTGTCCTATATTTCAGTAGTTTTAGTATGTTGTATGCAGTATAGCCTACAGATACCAATAATATAAACTTTGTACGAAATGATTTACTAATGTACTGATGTACTGCAGTGAAGAAAACGTTTATTTCAAGACATTAATTGCTAACACGTTGTATCTAAGTCAGTTAATAACACTCCCGTGCTAAGGACTAGTTTGGCTATGGGCTAGAGCGTTAGTCTCTCACGTGGTTGACTGGGGAACGAATACTACTAGAGTTAACTTTTTCTTAAACTTGAATTCTCTTACAAATGTTGTGCACGAGCTCTTTACACAGATACTAAATAAAATGCCATTTAAATCAAAGGAGAGGCTAATGTATACACTCGTTTATTAATAATCACAGCCCCAGCATCGCACATAAACAGAAGACATTCGAAAAAGGAGTGTAGACTATAAGTACAAGATACACGTTGTCATCAACGACAGGCTTCTCAATGCCTCTGTACGGTGCTGTCCTCTTTTGTGGGTTACATGGGTAATTGTTCCAAACAAAGGCAATTTTGTAATAGTTCAACTACCAGCCACAACTGCGCTCCGATTACCTTTGAGCACTGCCAGATGGATCCCATCCCTCCTGGTTGCTTTAAACTGCCTGCTCATTCAACACTCAGAGGCGTACAAGATATTATATTAATTCACTGCAACCCAGCGGATTTTTAAAGGGCTGCCCAAAGCGAAGGATTCTTAAGTTTGGAGGCTTAATATCGAGATTAACGGACGTTAATTCATTACAATAAATTAGTAGTTTTGTTATTCAATCATTATAACGTATATAATATTGATTTTGACACTTAGTGGCTAATTAATATAAAAGAAAACAATCAAAACATGGTGGTAGAGGTGATTATTTTAGGGATGAGGACAAAGAGTTATAAGTATACCCATACATTTAGGAGAAAGGAGGCTATATGTTCTTGTTTTTATAGTTATGTTAATTATTTTAATTTTTGTAAATCTTTTATTATTGTAATTTTATGTGTATGATCGTTATCTCTCTCTCTCGCTATATATATAAAAATCCACAGCCTGCTTCCAGTCTCCGACCGGGTCAGGAATGGAATGAATGAAGCCCCCATCTAGCGGCGAGGATATGAACTGTGCCGGCTGCCGAGGCCTGACGCACTCCCCTGGGGCAAGGATTAAATGAATGACAGATGAAATGAAATGATAGTGGAGAGTGTTGCTGGAATGAAATTTTGACAGGGAAAACCGGAGTACCCGGAGAAAAACCTGTCTGCCTCCGTTTTGTCCAGCACAGATCTCAGATGGAGTGACCGGGATTTGAACCACGGACCCAGCGGTGAAAGGCCGGCGTGCTGCCACCTAAGCCACGGAGGCTTCATATATATATATATATATTTGTACATTTTAATTGATAATGATTCTAGGTTTTATTTCTTTTTAAATTTTATCCACCACGTTACGTCAAGTAGATACTTATATAAAAGGTGCGTTCAAAAAGTAACGAGCCAGAGGCTGGAATGCGCAAACCGGTGACGACATCGGCTAATCGTGGCGTGTGTAACGAGGTATGGTTCCGACCAGAGCGTGGAAGGTCACAGCCCGTCGCTAGAGGGCACGCATGCACGTCACGTGACGATACAAAGTGAGCAGCAGCATGCATCAATCGTCCAACGCTGCCAGTCGCATTGCAAACAGTAACATGGAGGCGTCAAACGAAGAGCAAAGAGGTGTTGTTCGGTTTCTGACAGCGAAAGGAGTAGGGGGAACAGGCATTCATCGCGAATGTCACAAGTGTACGGCGAATACTGCATGTCCCTTGCAAGGGTCAAGGCGTAGCACAAGCGCTTCAGGGAAGGACGGGTGTCGTTAGCCGATGATGCCCGGTCTGGGGCACCCCCCTGCATTACCGATGACAACGTCCAACTGGTTGATGCACTCATTACCCAGGACCGCCGAGTGATAGTGAACGCCATAGCCGCCGTGGTCGGATTGAGCGTCGGAAGTGTGCACACCATCATGAAGGAACGACTGCACTTGCGCAAAGTGTGTGCCCAATGGGTGCCCCACAGTCTTCAACCACACCAGGAAGCATGTCGAATGGCCTACTGTCTTGGTCTTGGTTGGACGATTGATGCATGCTGCTGTTCGCTTTGTATCGTCACGTGACGTGCACGCGTGCCCTCTAGCGACGGGCTGTGACTTTCCACGCTCTGGTCGGAACCAAACCTCGTTACACACGTCACGATTAGCTGATGTCGTCACCGGTTTGCGCATTATAGCCTCCAGCTCGTTACTTTTTGAACGCACCTTATATATTTTATTTGTACACTTGATTTGTTAATGTTTTTAGTTTTAGTTTCTTTTTTAATTTTATCCAACACATTACGTGAAGTAGATACAGTTCGTATATAATATTTGATTTTTAGAAATACCAGCACTTCGGCATGAAAATTCTCCGAAATTTGGCTGAAAGGTTCAACTATCAGCATCTTTGAAAGCATAAACTATCCTTATGACAGGTGGTTAATATAGAGACCACTATCCCATAAAAAGTAAACTTTTATAAGGTTTAATATTTGACGGGCAATACTGTATGTACATAACCTAATAAAACATTAATAATAAAAATTAACTTACAACTATTTATAACTTACTGTTTTAATACAATAGCCTATAATTGAAAATGAAAATCCACAGCCTGCTTCCAGTCTCCGACCGGGTCAGGAATGGAATGAATGAAGCCCCCATCTAGCGGCGACGATATGGACTTTGCCGGCTGCCGAGGCCTGACGCACTCCTCTGGGGCAATGATTAAATTAATGACAGATGAAATGAAATGATAGTGGAGAGTGTTGCTGGAATGAAATTGTGACAGGAAAAACCGGAGTACCCGGAGAAAAACCTGACTGCCTCCGTTTTGTCCAGTAGAGATCACACATGGGGTGACCGGGATTTGAACCACGGACCCAGCGGCGAGAGGCCGGCGTGCTGCCGCCTAAGCCACGGAGGCTAGCCTATAATTAATATTGTTAATTTCATATTTGTTTGCTGTTAGAATGTATTCCTTTTCAATAAAATGATAAATGTAATTTTCAATTTTAGTTTATTTACTTGTGCAAATGAGCGGCTTCGGTGGCGAAGTCGGTAGCATGCTGAGCTTCTATGCCCAAGATCGCGGGTTCAAACCCGGCCGAAGCCGTCGGATTTTTAAGAGCGTTAAAAATCCCTCAGTATTGCTTCCTTCGGAGGGGAAGTAAAGCCGGCGGTCCCATGTCATAGATTTATGGCATGTTAAAGAACCTTCCACTAATTGCACCTGTGTGAAGCTAAATTGTATAGTTTAAGAATGTAAACAACGGTCTTAGCTCCCTACGTTCGTTGCCAAGAGCTGACTGCAGTGGCGTCTAGTAGCTAAGTTCTGAACTAGGCCTAGTAGTCGTTGACGGTGGCGTTTGGCGGCAAAAGTAGGAACTATTTGAAAAATTCAAAGTTGCAGTCCTTACTTGAATTAAAAAAACAGATACACACACTAATACAGCCATCACAATTAACACCGGTTATCAGACAGATCTTACACACACCCAAAGTACAGGGGCTACATGACCGCGTTGTCGCAGCCCCTAAACTGAGGAACCAACCAACCAACCTTGTGCAAATGAAGACGTATAAACAATTACATGAGGAAAATAAACAATTACAGTACCGGTACATAAGATTTTTTAAATTTTGATTTTATTGAAATCCAATTAATTCTAGCGATTAGTTTGGCATAAATAGACAAATCAAGACAATATCAGTGCAGTGGTGAAAGTTACTGGGGTAGGAGTAGGGTGGGAGCATTGACCTTGATGTGTGTGAATAAGACGACACTGGGCACCGGTACATTACCATGGGAACATGGCGCTCGCCTTTATTTTTGGCGTACCTCTAACCGGTTATTAGTGTACCACCAAGGGTACGCGTACTCCGGGTTGGGAACCGCTGCCATAAAGGGTTAAGATATTAAATATACCGGCGTGCGATGGCTGGCCGAGTCATGAGGGGGACTCACTGTAGATTTATATTAACTTTTAATCTTGTTCTTTTATGTATTTTCAAAAAAAAATTGTGAATTTTCATTAATTTAAATTCTAATGCTTTTGTAAGGATATCCATTTTCTCTTTGGTATTTGTTAACATAGTTTTTAAGATTCTTTTTATTATTTAATCTATGCTGACGAAGGTATCATTGTATATCGAAACATGTACCTTTTTTGACAAGGTGGATTTTATAATTGGAAATTGATGTATAGAAATCTATAAAAGTTACAATCAAATTGGGAAGGGTTTCTAAAAAACAAAACGAAGAGTTTTTAGCAAACATTTTGAATTCTTGTTCAATGTTTACAATTTAGGACAGGCATTTTTTTCATGTGTTTTATCCTAGTTTTCACAAACAAAGTATATTATTTAACACGTAGTTCCGTGACGAACTAAAGATCCTACTTATCTTAAAATTTAAGATTCATGCCAATCTATATAGACCTATCTACAAGAATGACGAAACAAAATTGGTAATACTAAAATGTCTAAGTACTGCAGTTTGAAATACACCTGAAATAGTGTAGCCTAATAAAGTAACATACTACAGTTGGCAGCCCTGGTGACTCTGAAAATATTCCTAGTTCAATCTCTTAAGGAATAGAATGCACATACAAAATTTGGTTGAAGTCTAATGGATAGTATGGACGTTACAGGCTGTTTGATATTGGATTTATCAGTGCGCGTAAAATCATGTTGGGTACAATGTCATGTTCTGATGCTCAGAATTAATCTGAAATATTACGATCTATTATAGTGCCACTTTGGAAAAAAAAACAATTTGTTAGTATAGAAGTTACATGTAATAAAAAATTGAAACTATCAGAAAGATTAGAATCACGTTGGCAGCACTGAGGTATATTAGTTACTCCAAGTTAGTGTAGAATGCCCGGTACTATACGTGTGCAAAGTTTAGAGCTGATGGCTTGCATACTTTCTGATATATTGATATTAGGATTAAACAAATAGAGAGAGCTTTTATTAACAGTTGGCAGCCCTGCTGGTTCTTATGAATACGAATGGTCATAACTGTTATGGTACGCAAAGCACATACGAAATTTGGTTGAAATCCATTTCTTAGTATAGAAGTTACATGCATTTAAAACTGGACTTATCAGCAGGATTAGAATCGTGTTGCGAGCACTGATGTCTGTAAGTTAGACCAAACTAAAGTACCATGTCAGGTGCTATACGTGTGAAACGTTTAGAGCTGTTGGCTTGCCTACTTTATAATATATTGATATTAGGGTTAAAACATACAGAGAGCATTTATTAACAGTTGGCAACCCTGATGGCTCTCGAGAATACACACTGTCATATCTGTTGTAGTACATATAGTACATACGAAATTTGGTTTAAATCCAATAGATAGTATAGATGTTACATGCATTTAGAAATTGGACCTATCGGCAGACTTAGAATCATTTTGGCAACACTGGTATGTAAGGACTTCTGAAAATTAATCTGAAATGTTATTATCTATAAGTGTGCCAATTTTGGAATAGTTCGCATGCATAACTTCTGAGATATCCAACAGGGAGCTCAAATTTCAATTGCGATTTTTCAGCAGTTGGTAGCACTGACGTCAATATCAAATATGGCCGTGAGATATTCAGATATAGATCTTTACTCTTACCAAATTTAGTTTTGATAGCTGCAGCTGTTTAGGAGTTGATAGGGAGGGGGTTCACACAGACAAACAAGACAGACAGACAGACAGACAGGCAGAAGGACAGACAGACACACATTTTCCCGGATCGATCTCATAGGTTTAATTTTTGCAAAATGAGGAAAGTAGGCTAAAAATTTATGATATAATAAATTTAAGTTAATTAAATGTCTGTTTTGCCTCTGTGAGACCGCAGTGAAAGGAGCGAAGTACCATCGAGTAATCGAAAAAGACAATCAATTATTCGACCAATCGATTAATCGTTATTGTTTGCAATTAATCGATTTCCCTTCTTCGATTAATCGATTAAAAGTACCAGCCCTATTGCTAAAGCATTAAGCTCCCGATAAAGAAAAACCTATTTGCTTTAATATCTACAACAGGCTGTTCCAAATCCACTAGTTTGAGTATGCGTACACGCGAGTATTCAGCAGTAATGATCGGAGCACGGTTGGATAGGGACTGGGGGTGAGAGCCAACACGTCACTGGGCGTAGGTCATAGCACAAGGCCATGCGCTTCCTGCCAGTCATGATGTATCCACCGCGAAGTGATGGCAGCCCCCCACAGCAGAGCTGTATTGCATGTTGCAGGTTTACTCACGCCAGGCGGCGAGTACTCCACTGCTCACGGGCGAGTTGCTCGACTGGAACAGCCTGATCTATGAGGTTGCAAGACTGAGAAATGACTGACTGTTCATTGACAGCCAATAATGCTACACACTATGCCAAGAGGGCTTCACATTTAAGCTCATCAAGTGACTGGGCCGGGAATCGTTGCCATAAACTTGGGATAAATAAATAAACAAATAGTAAAATAAATAGGAATAATTTTATTGTTATTATTATTATTATTATTATTATTATTATAGTTTATTACCGACAGTAGTGGCTACGATGGCTAAAGCGCAGCATTAGGTCATGGGGCCAAGCTCTCTGCTGACTCGGTAGACGCGTGGGTTCGAGCCCCACCGTCGGCCGTCCTTGAAATGGTTTTCCGTGGTTTCTCATTTTCAACACCAGGCACATGCTGGGACGGTACCTTCTGACAGGCCACGGCCGCTTCCTTCCCCATCCTTGCCCAGTTTCAGTCACCAGCATTCATTTCATCTCTCATTAACTCCTCTCACGAGGTTGGCATCAGGAAGGGCATCCGGCCGTAAAAACCATCGCCACAAAGAATTCCATCGCATCTCATCCCCGACCCTGTTGGAAAACGGGAATAGTAAGGGGTAGACATACAATACATTATTAGCCTATTATAGTTTATTCCTATGTATGTTTCATTTTGTCTGTATCTTAATTATAATAGATAAATAAACAAATAAATATATAAATAAATAAATAAATAAATAAATAAATAAATAAATAGAAAAATAGATGAATAAATAAACAAATAGACTGATTAATTAATTAATTGATTAATAGATAAATGAACATACAAATATATAGATAAATTAATTATTTAAATAGATCAATTTTATAGCTTTTGCAGATGATATGGCCTCGTTGGCTGAAACATTGGAGGAAGCAAGGGAGCAAATCCTTGAACTAGAGAAACAAGCAGCTAAAATAGGTCTTCACATCTCTTTCGAAAAAACGAAGATCATGACGATCAACAAACACCCTCGTAAATACTTCAAAGTTATAGAACAAAAAATTGAAATAGTACAAGAATTCAAATATCTCGGAGAATGGATTAGTTGGAATGCTGGGGAACGTAAAGCAATGGAATCCAGGAAAAATAAGCTTGAACTGGCCTTCCAATTAACAAAGGATACTTACTGTTACGTGCCACCCCCTTAGTGGCACTTACGTTAACTGGGCGAAAAGCACAAACACAATTGTTCCTTTAAAGAAATATAATTTTATTGCAGCCCACAAACATACACAGTGCACACACATACACACACACTGAGTCTAATTCAGAATACACTACTGGTCACTATTAGTTTCCACATTTATGTTCTCTCTGTCCGTGAGGCGTTACAGTGTTCCAGCTTACACTCACACGTACAGTCTACACAGGTTCTCTACAGCCTTGTCCCTGCCACTACACTTACTTCCAGAGTCCTCTTGCTGCTCCTTGTGCGCTGTTGCTCGTCCCGTGTCGATCCCACGACCACGACTTCCACGAAGCACCGCGACACCTCCAAGCACTAACAGTCCTGACTCAAATTTGCACCCTGGCAGACAGGCTTACACTCTGTTACCGTAGACGTCCAGTAATAATCACTGTACTGCTGCGCACTCACTCACAGGCCACACTTCAATACACCCTAGCACTGACCAATACTGTCCAATACACACCAATACACTGCAATACACACTGCCTCCTCGCCGCGGCTCGCTGGTTTATATGGGATCAGTCCCTGACCTGGAAAGTTCGAAATGTCACAACCCATTGCCGCATTGAGTCTGTTCTGGTTGGTTCCACATCCAGAATCTTCGCGTATTCTCTGGCCGGCTCGCACCGACTCACAGGTGCTTTGTTAATGTATGGCCGTGGGAGGAACCGAGAGGGTGTGGGCACTCTCTCCCTCCCCCTGCGGGGTTTGGCCAAGGCCACTAGACTGTCACACTGCCCCTCCCCCCGGGAGCCTCTGCTGGCCCGCGGCAACACGCAACAATACAATAAAAAATCTCTTTCATGGGGGGTCCAAAATTAAACATTACAAGACAGTGATTAAGCCAGAAGCACTGTACGTAGCAGAAACACTAACTATTAATTTTAAGGGCCAAATGGAAAAACTCTAGCTGAAGGAAAGGACAATTTTAAGAAAAATTATACGACCAAAATTTCAGGATAACAAGATTATATACTTTAGGAATGAAACTCTCTTCCAGAAAATTGAAAATCTCTCAGGTACCATGCGAAAAAGGAGGGACATTTTTTACGGTCATCTTCTGAGAATTGATTCTAATAGATTAACCAAACAAATCTTTGACTTTTTCCGTAATCGTAAACAAAACCCAACTGGTTTAAAAAGAAATTGAAATAGATCTAGTAGAATTGAAAATGACAGAAACGTCATTACTCGATCGAACAGCCAAATTAATTACTAAAGACGAAAATATAGGGTTCCAAGACAGAGCTACACTAAAATCCAAACCCACTATCTCGGAAAAAGTGAGGAAAAGAAGATCGGAAAGACTGAAGAAGTACTGGGCTCTACGGAAAGAACAGCGTACAAGGAAATGATTGATTCAACGTACCCCAAAGAGGGTGAAACAAAAGAAGAAGAAGAAGAAGATCAATAAATAAACAAATGGATAAATTAATAGATAAATGGATCAATAAGTAAATAAATAGATAACTAAACAAATGAATAAATGAATGAATGCATGTTGTTCGCCATGAGATAATATTTTTAGACAACCAGTGTATATTCTGCCTGAAAACTTCAGTGGTGTGAGAGCGCAGAAGACAGTTCTGGTCAACATAATGACAACTCTCCATTAATTTTGGTATAATCCAGGGCAGAGCAGACGATGATGTTACCGCTTTTCCAAGCGAATATAAACAGAATGCGTGCAGTTGGCGTTACAGCAAAATGTAACTAAATACGGATGTTAATGCTATGTGTCAAACACATGCCCATGTGTGTGTGTAATAAGCTCTTAGTTGAATGTCACTAATACCACATACAGCTAACTGTGACAGCTAACTTGGAGGGTTATTACAAATGATTGAAGCGATTTCACAGCTCTAAAATAACTTTATTATTTGACATATTGTCACAAGTAAAATATTAAATATTAAACCACACTGAAGTGATCGTGATATAACTGGAAGAAACATCATATAGCAGCGACGTCCGATTCACTGTAATCGAACCATATTTATTAACAAGCAGTCCTTTAAGGTACATTTATATTAATTCTATTCTTATTTATTCATATGTTTTCTAATTCATTTTGTGAGCTTTATTTTTATTTACATTGCTAATAGTGTTTTGTAAGGATAACCATTTCCTCTTTTATCTTTGTAAACTTAGTTTTAAGATTATTTTAATTCAATCTACGCTGACGAGGGTGTCATTGATCACCGAAACATGTGCGTATGAGCAGTAATTAAACTACATTCTTTAGTGTTTGACAAGGCTGTTTAGAACAACATAGTATATTGTCGCAATACTTTGCAGACACAATGGAAAACTCAAAAGGTGTTTTTTTACATTTACAAATGTTCAATATGTGCCCTTTTAGTGATTCTGCAGACATCAAGCCGATAATCAAGTTCATCCCACACTCGGCGCAACATGACCCTATCAATGTGTTCAAAAGCACTGTTGATGCGAGCTCGCAGTTCTGGCAGGTTTGCCGGCAGAGGAGGTGTAAACATTGAATCTTTCATATAGCCCCACATAATGAAATCACATATATGGTGTTAGGTCAGGAGAGCTTGGAGGCCATTACATGAATTACTGATCATCAACTTCACCACGACCGATGGTTTTTCAATCTCCTTTTGGAAGATGAAGCACAACATACGCTTTCTCGGCGCCTGTCGCCATTTCGTCTCACTGCTGCGCTCTCGTGGCAGAAATTTAAAGTGCGGCTTCAACAAATCAAAACGTTTTGAGTTTTTCTACATGACTGTTGAGTTTCGTGACAATATGTCATTTAATGGAGCTACAGTGAATTTATGAAATCGCTTCAATCATTTGTAACAACCCTGTATCCCTCCCTATATTATTTTGCTAAGGTCCCATTCCAGTTTTGTACCGAAAATAAGGTCCCATTAACACCAACCTGCGCATATGGGGTACCTACAAGTTCAGCATAACCCAATGCGTAACCGAAACGCACTCACTTACTCTTTAAATGCCTCACAATTAAAAAATACCTTAAAACATGTATATTTACAATGAAATGATGAAAGAATGCAACACGGTAACCATGGTAACAGAATCTCACAGGTCCATCTATTTCTGTAAGACGCAATGCAATTCCAATTATTACATTACTGTGAAAGTTTCCAGACGGTTATAAGGTTATCCCTGAACCAAATTAAGCTGTAAAATTCATCAATACATGCAGTATAATGCGCTTAAGGGGGTAAAGGGGCACTCTAGAATTTTTTCACGCAATTTTCACTTGTGAGTGTGGTACGAAAGGTCTTTTACACCCGACTATAAAGGGTCTCCGAAAACCACGTTTAAAGGCCCTTAAATTAACAGTGTCTGTAATATTCCCAGGAAACTAACTTCGCTCTCATATACCTATAAAGGAATGACAAACCAGTAGCTGAATTGATAAAGTCTGATTATTCATACTGTACCCGTTCGTCCTGGGGATACGATGACCCATCTGCTATTACATCGCATTCCTGGATTTCCAGGACAGAGCGGAGTTAAATGAACACCTAGTCAAATAAGGAATGTGTCGGAAATTCAGTTGAAATATCTCAAAAGCAGAGGGTAACACGAGATAAAGTATCTCCAGGGTCGTTACGGGTTTAAATTTAATTTAAAAAATGCAAATATAAATGGGCGCCATCAACTGAATCCCTAGCAAACCACATCCTTCCTGGTTAAGCCTTAATTAAGACAAGGAAAGAAATAGGAAAATCACATCACCATCAGATCACAACTAAGATAAAAACAAATTTATTCAACTTTGATAGTCAGACAGACATATTAAACACTCATCCTACCTGAGAGCATGGTCGAATGCCAACGTTAAATTGTCATTGTCCAGAAAATCGAACCATCTCCATTCTACTCAAAGTGTATTTAATCCACATTAAACAGGAAAAATTTCTAAAGTTCTCTTGGGTTCTCAGGATCACCGTAGCACTATGTCTTTGCGTCACTGACATTCGTGATAACTGAGACCTAATTTCTCTTTAAATTAACATCATGAATGTGGATGTAAAAAAATATTATTAATCTGTCTAAACACACATATTATAAACATATATTTTAAATATCACATAATTTATAGCTTGCATGGCATTATTCAAATGCTGAATATGTTAGTAAAATGCTCCTAAACATCGAATAACTAATTTACTCTATTTACACTGTCATTAATCATTGCCTGTTTGTGAATCACAGAAAATCCACTATTCATTGGTTATAATCATCATCATCATCAAAATTAATTGTTTAATTCATCAACCCAAATTGCAATTCTTCAAATCATATCTCAAATAAATTTATTTAAATTCATTTAAATTTATTAATCATCAGCTTCTTTATTTAATTATCACCTTCCAATTCAGTTATTCATCATCTATTCAATCATCTATTAATTTATTTAAGTCTGCTTATTTATTCAATCTTTAATTCATCCATTTATTTAATTCATTGATCTATTCCAAAATTTAATTTATCAACTTATTTAAATTTTATTCATCTGGTTATTTAGATTTTTATTATTTCATCTAGTCATTCTGATTTTTATTTAATTAGGTCAGATCATTAATATGCTTAAATTTCAGATTATTATTTCATTAATTATTATTATCAGAAAATCTCGTATTATCAACATTATTTATTTGTTTAATTTCCTAACAAATTGTTGTCTTACAGTTTTATCACTTCCAAGCTATATTTCGTATTCAATTATCATGCCAAAAAATATTATTGCCTTCACAAATTCACGTTGGATCTCACTATCCACAACTACATTATATATTCTCACTTTATCAAATATCACATTTGAATACCACAATTATTCCACAAAACTCCATAAATATTCAGCGCACAGCATGAATCTCAAAATTATGCTAGACTGGGTTCGACAACCTCATGTCTGCTTCAAAATACATTAGCAATATTGCAACTTCCACTCGGCAACTTCCACAAAATGCCTATCACAAACTTCACTTAATCACGTTGCATGATCTACAAAAAATACATAACTGGCTTCAAATTATCAACGCACACAATCTCCAATAACTGTAATTAATCTGATCACATCTAGACAACTTCTTAAACAATTAGGAAAAATATTACCTTAGTAATCGTAATCAAATTCACGATCTGCTTTCAAATAGCATAAATTATCTTTAAAATTCTCATAATTCACTTCACAGAAAACACCAATGTGCTATAATCTCTCACATCGAAATATGCAATACTGATCTGCCTTAAAATAAATCTGACCATTAATGATTCATCTTACAAGATTCAATTACTTTAAATCTTTCTCAAAGGTATTAAATTCAATCATAAAAATTATCAAAAGCATCAGCTGTATCAGCTGTTAAATGAAAGTACTCTCAAAAGAGTATAGCAACAAAATATTGGATTGGCAATCAAGAATTACAAAATGTAACCCTGACATGTATTTTTAATTTATTTAACAAAATTCGACTGATATGTGACTAGTAGTTCCTTTTTTGATCCTCTTACAATCTCAAGTACACTCGGATGATAAAAATGAGTTCCTCAATGGCACGTAAGATGAGTAACCACCACACGATCGTATAAATACGAAAGGCCTTGCCCCGTCGTCTAACATGATAATGCCCTGAACGATGGGTAAAGATGTGTCCACCACGCAATCGTATAAATACGAAAGGCCCCATCTCGTCGTCTCATGAGTGAATGTACCAGATTGGAATCAACAAGTCTCTAGTTGTCACATAAAAGCGATATTCATTCACTTGAGTGAATAACATCTTAATATCTCCAAACAATCCAATGGAAAAAATCCCTACTGATGAATAATACACACTCGCTAGTATGCAATGAACTGACGAAGTGATTTAAATAATCCAATTGCAGATCACGAGTTCGAAATACTCGTCACAAAAAATATAACTATCCAGGAAAACTATCCTTACTGGAAAATGTCTAAAAGACCAAACATCTGCTTAGTAAAGCCAACCAATGGTGCGAATTTCGCATAATGGTGCCTGCCATATCATATGGTAACGCCATATTCTAGCAATACTCGGAGCAAATAATGTTTAAGCCATGTCTAAATAATCGTATAACTCCTACTAGAAAAATATATACATGTATGCCCAGTGTTCATGAAAATATCATATTAGAAAGTCATAACTCTTACAGTACCTTCTCATATCAGCTGTTATTATATTTCAAAGATCGTCGATTATTCTCATGTGTAATAAATTTCTCGAAAGATCGACGTGAATATCGTTTCACCCACGCAATAACGATCGCCTTCATATCCCAAGTGAATCAGCTGTTAGACCTCCTCTTCTTCAGGAATCGAATCCATCGCTCCGTGGTGCCATCGCGTCTCTGTCTTCGTTTACTCCGACATGATGAACTGCATGTTATCCATAGCGGATACTGTCCAAAACCTTACGTAAAAGTTCATAAAAGCAGCGTACCCCATGTTCTTCTTCTAAGTTACGCCACTGTCCCATACAATGTTCGGTTTGCTTGTTAAAAGTTCAATCTCCACAGCGGTTAAGTCTCATTTGTAGCAAATAAATTTTATTTATGAGAGTGTATAAGTTTTTGAAACATCCTGTAGCTGTGTTCGTACTCGATATTTTATGATAATTCATGAAAACGAATTCTATTAATGCACGTGCCAATGTTCATAAGTGCATATAATTGTAACAGTTCGTTTGCTTAAAAGCGTTAATGTTGTTTGGACCCCATGGTCGCTCTACATATTCCGTTATGAAATGCATAGTCGTAATGTAATTTGAATATCTAAGTTCATAATTGCAGTATATTGTAACTATCTGCCTGCACAATTCTATTACAGAATACAAGTCCCAACTCAATGTTGTAACTGAATGTTGAAATGAAGTTCAGCTTCTTTAATGTTGCCTGCGTATAAAAGTCGGAACTAGCCCGCTCTGATCTATTGCACTGTTCCAGAATGATCTATGCTTAAAGCCGGCCTCGCCATGCCGCTTTGCTATACTGTTCTGCGTTATAAAATGCAGCTCGAAATAAAGTTCTCAAACTCGTATTACAATGCTGTTCTGAACCCCGGCTTTTCTCCTCCGTACACGGCCCGTACAGCCTGCCGCGTAACCGGTCTTCTCGCCGTCTGCCCTGCGTTGCTCGCCTTGGCTCAATGACCTACTTCCGCTCTCTGCTTGGTTAAGTAATACTGTCGCCTTCGCTTTACGTAACAAGTGCTATGCACCGCTCAGCTTCGCCGTATGCTCTTCGCATGTGTACTGCTCAGCTCGCTGGCTGAACTCGACTGACTTCTCTAAACTGCATTGACCAGCTCCTACCTGGCGCGGTCACGTGATTCTCCCCCACCTACTACGGTCGTGCGTCACAAATATAATCTCGACCACCTTCATCTCGGCTATTAAGTTATACAATAACTTAAGGGATTATCTGTCTTTCTTCAAGTTATTATCATATATAATGCTTGTTATCTCTTCTCTTCTGAGATGATTAAATACTATGTTCCATTTAGATCTTAATAAAACTTTAATATTCCTCCCATAATTCCATCTACTTGACTGGCAGTGCCTTCTTGATCCTTGGCATTCTACGTCATTTTCTAATATTCTCCTCTACTCGATTTGAGCGCTATCTTTACAACTTTTCCCATAAATCTCAACTACGACTTAATTTCAGCTGGCGTAGCCGATAGCCTCAACTGGGTATCGGGTACATCTCTCCCGTACATCTCCTTTTTTTATCAGGCTTGAGAAAAAAAATACACTCTCAGGCATTCTATACACAACATATGTACACGATAGCTCTACAATCCTCTTACTCAGCATAATGATACTTTCTAATGCTAGCTGCGTTAAAAGTCCCCACAACTTCATTAGTATCCATTCCCTCGATGTACTATATCTCCTTAAATTAGATCCTCTTCTTGACTTGCTATCTCTCAACAATGATGATTGATTTCCAATGATTAGTATTCTGCTTCTGCATTACTTTGTCGTTTATTTCTTCCTTCACCACTCGTGCTTGCTCGATTAACATCTCTAGTTATCTCTTCGGGTGGTGCACTAGGCTGTCTACTTTCTTGCCTTGATCTTCCGTATTCTCGATTGTCTTGTCTTTCATTTGGATCATTTCTTCTGCTATCCTGCCTATCGTTCTGATTAGATTGCTGACCTTGGTTCCAGTTGTATCGACCTCGATATCTATTATTGTACCTATTCCTATTCTGGTATCTGGAATTCTGATCATAGTTCCTGTATCTACTGTTTCTTGCGTCCTGATCGTATGGCCTCTGGTATGGTCCTCGATATCGATCATTTCCGCGAACGTTGTGAATAGTACCTCTATTCCCTTCGTTCCTTCTGTTTCCCCAGGAATCTCTTCTATCAGTCTGTGCTGCGTTATCGACAACTACCGCATTCACCTCTTGCGTGTTTCGATTCTCGTTCCGTGCAGTTCTGGGTGTGATTTGAGCGCTTGTATAGTCTAATCGTCGTAAGATATCTTCATAGTGCTCTAGTGTGTTCGCTCCCGATGCTATGAGTGATCGTTGTACCTCAATTGGCAACTGTCTTGCTATAGCTTGCAAAAGCTCTTCTTCTGGCAATGGAGGAATCAAAAACTGCAACTTAGCCAATTGCGAGGTAAAGTAATTAGCATAATGCGTTGGATGTGACGTAAATAATAATAATATCGTATGGCCTCGGATGCCTGGTGCAAGCTTTGCTATTTGACACCCAGAGGGTAGCTTGCATGTCGAATTTCGTAGTTCCTTGACTATGAAAGTCAAGGAGGTTAGATGTTAGATATCTAATCTCCTTGAACACAATAGCGCTTTCTAGTAGAGAAATGAGGAACTTTGTGCTGGCGGAAACTCCCGAGATTAATTTTGCCATTATGAACTCGGCCTACTGAATTCAAATGGGTTCTTTGACATGCCAACATCGTATGACATGCGTATCGTATTTTTGCCGCCTTTCAAAAATCACTTACCACGGTCAGGGGCGAACCTGCAATCTTGGGGTTAGTAGACCGACACGCTATCCACTCACCCACCGTGGCAAGCTGGATGTGACGTAGAGTAACGCTTCGAATACATTTCTGCTCTTACGTTCAGCTGATCCTCTGCACTCCAAAATCTCCTTAAGAATGCTATGGCAAATTGTTCCATATTCGCAAAATTGCTCCTGAATGCGCGAAACCAAGTTAACGCAGGCCCGTCTAAGGCGCGTTCGACTATCCTTAGTTCTCTTTCCTTGGCTACTCTATGTTCCGCCATGTAATCGCGAATATCTCTCAGAAATTCGACTGGTGTGACTCCTGTGTTTCCTGAAAACTTCCTTGGCTTGTCATCCAGATTTCTGATGATGGTCACTGGACCTGAGTATCGTTCACTCGTACCAAACGTACTCCTATTCGAATTCGGATTATCTTGAGGGGTTGAACTAGCCCTTTCGAATGTTACATTCTGTTGCGTTTGACGGTCTTCTCCCACGCTAACCTCTTGACTGTTCATACTGCGGTCTATCGGTGTCTGATTCATCGATACCTCCCCCGTTGTAACATTTTGACTTGTGAAACTCTGTATTATAGATTCTATTTTAGTCATCCTATCTTCTGTTCTTTTTTCTACGGTCTTGACCTGAGTTTCCAATTTATCTAACGACGTAACATTCTGCGTTCTGTTACTCTCTTCTAAATCGTTCTTCAATTTGTCAATCTTGTCTTCGCATGTAGTCTTTACTGACGCGACTTGTTCCTTTAACTGATCAACATCTGTCCTAAATTGAGTTGAATCCATCTTCATCGCTTCCTTATTCTCAGTAAATCTCGCTTCCAAGTTCGCCATACCTGCGATTAATTTCTCATCCAACCCTGCACGTTTTTCTTTTGCTTCGGCATCGACCTCACTATACCGTTCTTCCACTATTGCACCGAGTCTATTTTTAAATAAAGCTAAGTTTTCATTAATTTCTGCTCTATATCATCATCAATTTTCCTAATGTCTATCTGCAATTGGTTTTCTAAGGATTTCAAGTTAGAATTAACCTCTCCTAAGATTTCCTCTTTAACGGTCCCAATTACTGACTTTAAACCTTTGATTTCATTACCGAGATTCATTTCTAGACCTTTGATTTTAGTTTCGAAAGATACTTCAGTAGACCACTCTTGTATTTTGCCTACATCTGCCACTAAACCATCAATGTCGAATCTCAACTTCGATACATCTGATTTAATGTCTTTCTGAATAGACATAACATCTGTTCTTAAATTAAGAATATTTTCTTCTTCTCTAATTTCTAAATCAATAATATTCTTCCTTAACATTTGCACATTTTCCTCTCTTTTCATTTCTACTGCTTTTATATCTAATTGTAAAGCCTTAAAGATTTCATCATTCTTTAATGTTAATCTATTCTCCAAACTAGTTAAATTGTTTTTCAACTCTGTGTTATTTTCTTCACTACGAGCTTGTAATCTAGTTTCTAATAATTTAAAACTATCCTTCAAGTTAGCTTCATTAGCTTTCAAATTGCTTTCAGTACTGGTCTGTAACCTAGTTTCCAATAATCTTAAATTATTTTCGTTACTAGTCTGCAATGACATCAACTCATCTTTACTATTTGACTGTAACCTAGTCTCTAATGACTTTAAATTATCTTCATTACGAGTCTGTAATAATTTCAAATCGTCCCTATTACTAGTCTGTAAAGCTTCCACATTTTCTTTACATCTAGCTTCTAACCTAGCCTCTGACTCATTTATTTGCTCTTTAACTTCTGTTTCCATTTTAGAAATAGTTACTGCAATACTAGACATGCCATTCTGTAACTCTCCTAACACCTTAGCTAAATCTTCCGGTAACATAATTATATCTTTTGCATATTAAGGCTTTCACGGCCCGGATTATTATATAAATAATTCATGCTTTTGGGTTAATGCCGTGTGTATTTTTAATTTAAACCATACGTTTCGGAGAAACCTTGCCTCCTTTTTCAATGGAAATAAACAATGTGGCCAAAGAAAGTATATCAATGAGATAACAAAAAAATATATTTAAATTCCTCTGTTCGTCACCAGAGAGCAGCTGCCAGAAATTACTGTATGGACCATGGCGGAACGGCGGACAGAGAAGTTAGTAACGAGAAGGTAAAGGGGGTGGTGTGAAAATATAGAAACTCCTCGAAGAATGAGGAGGGGGGGGGGAGGTGGGAGGGTTAGATGGATATAAGGAAACATAAACAAAAGGGAAGTGTATCTGAACGATACCTAACGTCATACAGTCAACGGCGAAAAAACAGATGGAAACTCCTCCAGTGACGAACAAAGGAGATCAAATCCAGGCTCTGAGCCCTAGAGGGAAAATGTACAATTTTAAATATGTGAAGAACAGAGAGACTGAGAGGAACTATCTCCCTAGATCCTTAATAACTGGTAGCCAAGTGTCACTTAGCTGATATCCAGTGTCTCTGTTAAAATTATTGGGATTTTTACGAATTTCAACTGCCTCCCTTATAATTCTAGACCAGTTGTGCTTAACAAGGGCAAGCGCATGAGCATCCTTGAAACATACATCGTGCCCTGAAGACAGGGCATGTTCAGCTATAGCTGATTTGTCAGGTTGGTTTAGACGGATGTTCCTTTGATGCTCTTTGATGCGAGTTGCAATGGACCGTTTTGTTTGTCCAATGTAGACTTTTCCGCAAGTACATGGGACTTCATACACCCCAGGTTGTAGTATTGGGGACAATTTATCTTTGTTTAATGCTAAACGTTGACCAATTTTCGTCATAGTGCCGAAAACTGTTTTTATCTTGTGCTTGCGGAGAATCTTAGCAACGCGGTCAGTGGTGTTGTGAATATAAGGGAGGTAAGCAGTTCCTCTCACGTCGGAGCTCTGAGAAGGTTGTCTATCCCTCCTTCTGGGATGTAGGGACCTATATATAGTGGATTCATTATAGCCATTACCCTTAAACATGGTTTGTAAGGCATGTAACTCTTCCTGAAGAGTTGATGCCTCACAAATACGTTCCGCTCTTTTGGCTAGAGTTGTTATAATTCCCTGTTTTTGTGCTGGGTGGTGGTGGGAGTCCGCATGTAAATAACGGTTGGTGTGAGTTGGATTACGGTAGACGCTGTGCCCCATGGAGCCATCCGCTTTCCTCCTCACAAGAACATCCAAAAAAGGTAAGCATCCATCTGACTCTAGCTCCATTGTGAAGTGGATTGAAGGATGCAGCTGATTTAGGTGGTTCAGAAAGTGGTTCAGTTTCTCAGGACCCTCCTCCCACACCACGAACGTATCATCCACATACCTCCACCAAATCACAGGTTTGAAAGACGCCGAAGATATAGCCTCCCCCTCAAAATGTTCCATGAAAAAATTTGCCACGACAGGCGAGAGTGGACTTCCCATGGCCACACCATCAGTCTGCTCGTAATATTTACCATCCCACAAGAAATAACTGGAACACAAGCAGCGGTGGAATAATCGGGCAATGTCCTCTGGAAACAAATCCTTGATGAGTGACATGACCGAGTCCACCGGCACTCTGGTAAACAAGTACTCTACATCAAAACTCACCAAAATAGCATTTGGTTGAACGGCGATGGTTGACAATTTTTCGACGAAATGGGTTGAATCCCTAATGTAGGACTGTGTGCGCCCCAAGTGCGGCTGAAGCAATTTGCTGAGATATTGCGCAAGAGCATAAGTTGGAGAACCTATTGTGCTAACAATTGGTCGAAGAGGGACGTCTTGCTTACGGATTTTTGGAAGACCATACAATCTCGGAGGAACAGCATCTCTCGGAATAAGACATCTTCCCTCTTCTTTTGGAATAGATGACAGTTTAACAAGCTTAGCAGTGGCATTGGATACACGAGTGGTTGGATCACGAGTGCACAGTCTGTAGACAGGATCAGATAACAGAATCGAGATTTTACTTTTATATTCAACGGTATCCATCACCACCCCCTTTACCTTCTCGTTACTAACTTCTCTGTCCGCCGTTCCGCCATGGTCCATACAGTAATTTCTGGCAGCTGCTCTCTGGTGACGAACAGAGGAATTTATCTATATTTTTTGTTATCTCATTGATATACTTTCTTTGGCCACATTGTTTATTTCCATTGAAAAAGGAGGCAAGGTTTCTCCGAAACGTATGGTTTAAATTAAAAATACACACGGCATTAACCCAAAAGCATGAATTATTTATATAATAATTATATCTTTCAATGAACGTTTTATTCAGAGACGTTAGACAACAACACATCACAATGTATCAATTCCTGCATTCACTTGGGTATAAGAAAAATGACTTATAACTAAACATGATATAACACTAATATGATTAACATGATCACTGGAATGGGCATACAAGTATATTGTCTGACTAAGTTTAATAAATCTTATAACACCATTAAATGAAATTGAGATCAATCTCTCCGTAATCTAAATCTGATGTGATTCCATAGAATAAACACAATCGAAGCCCCACAGATGGGTAAAGCCAATTCTCCCTCTCTCTCTCTGTACCCGTTCGTCCTGGGGATGCGATGACCCATCTGCTATTACATCGCATTCCTGGATTTCCAGGACAGAGCGGAGTTAAATGAACACCTAGTCAAATAAGGAATGTGTCGGAAATTCAGTTGAAATATCTCAAAAGCAGAGGGTAACACGAGATAAAGTATCTCCAGGGTCGTTACGGGTTTAAATTTAATTTTAAAAAATGCAAATATAAATGGGCGCCATCAACTGAATCCCTAGCAAACCACATCCTTCCTGGTTAAGCCTTAATTAAGACAAGGAAAGAAATAGGAAAATCACATCACCATCAGATCACAACTAAGATAAAAACAAATTTATTCAACTTTGATAGTCAGACAGACATATTAAACACTCATCCTGCCTGAGAGCATGGTCGAATGCCAACGTTAAATTGTCATTGTCCAGAAAATCGAACCATCTCCATTCTACTCAAAGTGTATTTAATCCACATAAAATAGGAAAAATTTCTAAAGTTCTCTTGGGTTCTCAGGATCACCGTAACACTATGTCTTTGCGTCACTGACATTCGTGATAACTGAGACCTAATTTCTCTTTAAATTAACATCATGAATGTGGATGTAAAAAAATATTATTAATCTGTCTAAACACACATATTATAAACATATATTTTAAATATCACATAATTTATGGCTTGCATGGCATTATTCAAATGCTGAATATGTTAGTAAAATGCTCCTAAACATCGAATAACTAATTTACTCTATTTACACTGTCATTAATCATTGCCTGTTTGTGAATCACAGAAAATCCACTATTCATTGGTTATAATCATCATCATCATCAAAATTAATTGTTTAATTCATCAACACAAGTTGCAATTCTTCAAATCATATCTCAAATAAATTTATTTAAATTCATTTAAATTTATTAATCATCAGCTTCTTTATTTAATTATCACCTTCCAATTCAGTTATTCATCATCTATTCAATCATCTATTAATTTATTTAAGTCTGCTTATTTATTCAATCTTTAATTCATCCATTTATTTAATTCATTGATCTATTCCAAAATTTAATTTATCAACTTATTTAAATTTTATTCATCTGGTTATTTAGATTTTTATTATTTCATCTAGTCATTCTGATTTTTATTTCATTAGGTCAGATCATTAATATGCTTAAATTTCAGATTATTATTTCATTAATTATTATTATCAGAAAATCTCGTATTATCAACATTATTTATTTGTTTAATTTCCTAACAAATTGTTGTCTTACAGTTTTATCACTTCCAAGTTATATCTCGTATTCAATTATCATGCCAAAAAAATAGTATTGCCTTCACAAATTCACGTTGGATCTCACTATCCACAACTACATTATACATTCTCACTTTATCAAATATCACATTTGAATACCACACTTATTCCACAAAACTCCATAAATATTCAGCGCACAGCATGAATCTCAAAATTATGCCAGACTGGGTT
The DNA here is from genome assembly GCA_946902985.2 of Meconema thalassinum. Lineage (NCBI taxonomy): Eukaryota > Metazoa > Arthropoda > Insecta > Orthoptera > Tettigoniidae > Meconema > Meconema thalassinum. Next base: position 124,985,804 of record OX336395.1, read on the forward strand.
CGACAACCTCATGTCTGCTTCAAAATACATTAGCAATATTGCAACTTCCACTCGGCAACTTCCACAAAATGCCTATCACAAACTTCACTTAATCACGTTGCATGATCTACAAAAAATACATAACTGGCTTCAAATTATCAACGCACACAATCTCCAATAACTGTAATTAATCTGATCACATCTAGACAACTTCTTAAACAATTAGGAAAAATATTACCTTAGTAATCGTAATCAAATTCAAGATCTGCTTTCAAATAGCATAAAATCTCTTAAAATTCTCATAATTCACTTCACAGAAAAACACCAATGTGCTGTAATCTCTCACATCGAAATATGCAATACTGATCTGCCTTAAAATAAATCTGACCATTAATGATTCATCTTACAAGATTCAATTACTTTAAATCCTTCTCAAAGGTATTAAATTCAATCATAAAAATTATCAAAAGCATCAGCTGTATCAGCTGTTAAATGAAAGTACTCTCAAAAGAGTATAGCAACAAAATATTGGATTGGCAACAAGAATTACAAAATGTAACCCTGCTGACATGTAATTTTAATTTATTTAACAAAATTCGACTGATATGTGACTAGTAGTTCCTTGTTTGATCCTCTTACAATCTCAAGTACACTCGGATGATAAAAATGAGTTACTCAATGGCAAGTAAGATGAGTAACCACCACACGATCGTATAAATACGAAAGGCCTTGCCCCGTCGTCTAACATGATAATGCCCTGAACGATGGGTAAAGATGTGTACCACCACGCAATCGTATAAATACGAAAGGCCCCATCTCGTCGTCTCATGAGTGAATGTACCAGATTGGAATCAACAAGTCTCTAGTTGTCACATAAAAGCGATATTCATTCACTTGAGTGAATAACATCTTAATATCTCCAAACAATCCAATGGAAAAAATCCCTACTGATGAATAATACACACTCGCTAGTATGCAATGAACTGACGAAGTGATTTAAATAATCCAATTGCAGATCACGAGTTCGAAATACTCGTCACAAAAAATTTAACTATCCAGGAAAACTATCCTTACTGGAAAATGTCTAAAAGACCAAACATCTGCTTAATAAAGCCTACCAATGGTGAGAATTTCGCATAATGGTGCCTGCCATATCATATGGTAACGCCATATTCTAGCAATACTCGGAGCAAATAATGTTTAAGCCATGTATAAATAATCGTATAACTCCTACTAGAAAATTATATACATGTATGCCCAGTGTTCATGAAAATATCATATTAGAAAGTCGTAACTCTTACAGTACCTTCTCATACCAGCTGTTATTATATTTCAAAGATCGCTCGATTATTCTCATGTGTAATAAATTTCTCGAAAGATCGACGTGAATATCGTTTCACCCACGCAATAACGATCGCCTTCATATCCCAAGTGAATCAGCTGTTAGACCTCCTCTTCTTCAGGAATCGAATCCATCGCTCCGTGGTGCCATCGCGTCTCTGTCTTCGTTTACTCCGACATGATGAACTGCATGTTATCCATAATGGATACTGTCCAAAACCTTACGTAAATGTTCATAAAAGCAGCGTACCCCATGTTCTTCTTCTAAGTTACGCCACTGTCCCATACAATGTTCGGTTTGCTTGTTAAAAGTTCAATCTCCACAGCGGTTAAGTCTCATTTGTAGAAAATAAATTTTATTTATGAGAGTGTATAAGTTTTTGAAACATCCTGTAGCTGTGTTCGTACTCGATATTTTATGATAATTCATGAAAACGAATTCTATTAATGCACGTGCCAATGTTCATAAGTGCATATAATTGTAACAGTTCGTTTGCTTAAAAGCGTTAATGTTGTTTGGACCCCATGGTCGCTCTACATATTCCGTTATGAAATGCATAGTCGTAATGTAATTTGAATATCTAAGTTCATAATTGCAGTATATTGTAACTATCTGCCTGCACAATTCTATTACAGAATACAAGTCCCAACTCAATGTTGTAACTGAATGTTGAAATGAAGTTCAGCTTCTTTAATGTTGCCTGCGTATAAAAGTCGGAACTAGCCCGCTCTGATCTATTGCACTGTTCCAGAATGATCTATGCTTAAAGCCGGCCTCGCCATGCCGCTTTGCTATACTGTTCTACGTTATATAATGCAGCTCGAAATAAAGTTGTCAAACTCGTATTACAATGCTGTTCTGAACCCCGGCTTTTCTCCTCCGTACGCGGCCCGTACAGCCTGCCACGTAACCGGTCTTCTCGCCGTCTGCCCTGCGTTGCTCGCCTTGGCTCAATGACCTACTTCCGCTCTCTGCTTGGTTAAGTAATACTGTCGCCTTCGCTTTACGTAACAAGTGCTATGCACCGCTCAGCTTCGCCGTATGCTCTGCGCATGTGTACTGCTCAGCTCGCTGGCTGAACTCGACTGACTTCTCCAAACTGCATTGACCAGCTCCTACCTGGCGCGGTCACGTGATTCTCCCCCACCTACTACGGTCGTGCGCCACAAATATAATCTCGACCACCTTCATCTCGGCTATTAAGTTATACAATAACTTAAGGGATTATCTGTCTTTCTTCAAGTTATTATCATATATAATGCTAGTTATCTCTTCTCTTCTGAGATGATTAAATACTATGTTCCATTTATATCTTAATAAAACTTTAATATACCTCCCATAATTCCATCTACTTGACTGGCAGTGCCTTCTTGATCCTTGGCATTCTACGACATTTTCTAATATTCTCCTCTACTCGATTTGAGCGCTATCTTTACAACTTTTCCCATAAATCTCAACTACGGCTTAATGTCAGCTGGCGTAGCCGATAGCCTCAACTGGGTATCGGGTACAATACCAAGGATAAATCAGTCATAGCATTCATGATTGAGATTTTGCTAAGTGTACTCTTTACAACTAGAATATTCGCGGGCGAAGCCGTGACGGGTAATGCTAGTATTGCCTATTTGTATTAAATAAATCTTTTCAGTCGGTCAACACAAATTGTGCCCAATTACATAAAAGCGTGTTAGTTTGTAATAATACTTATGTAATATTTTTCAGGTTAGGGTATATAAATACTTGTTTTCTCGCTCAATGTAATTGGGCACAACTTATGTTGACCGACTGGAAAGATTTATATAATATTTTCCATATATTTATATTTATATATCTATACTAATACATAATACTAATACATAACTATAATACAGTGTTGTTACCAGAAGCCTTATAAGCTTCAAAAACGACAACAATCAAGGAAAGAAAAAATAATTACAGTCAGTCTGAAAAACTAGACGTTATATCATTTGTAATGACGCATGCTACAAATACTACACATGTTAGAAAGGCACAGGGCTCATTCAACAGACTCCATTGCCCATTAACTTAGGCTTCCCGCGCGGGCACCTCTTTAAGGGTCACCCTGTATTTGAGTCTGGCATCTTTTACAACTCTTTAAGGGTCGCCCATTATTTGAATCTGATATCTTGCAAACCTCTTTAAGGGTCATCCTGTATTTGAATTGAATCTAACATACTGTACACCTCGTTAAGTGTCTCCCTGTATTTTGCTCTGACATCCTGCACACCTCTTTAGGAGGCACCCTGTATTCTTATCTGGCATCTTGTATATCTCTTTAGAAGTCACCCTGTATTCTGGTGTGACATCTTGTACACCTATTTAGGAGTCACCCTGTATTCTTGTCTGACATCTTGTGCACCTCTTTAGGAGTCACCCTGTATTCTTCTCTGCCATCTTGTACACCTCTTTAAGAGTCACCTTGTATTCTTATCTGGCATCTTGTATATCTCTTTAGGAGTCACCCTGTATTTTAACTGGCATCTTGTACACCTCTTTAGGAGTCACCCTGTATTCTTTCGCTTCGCTCGAAGCCCCAGGTCACTCGACGCCCCAGGACTCTTTCAACAGACTCAATTAACCATTATCTTAGGCTTTCCGCGTGGCTGCATGACGTCACGCACTCGCCGTCCATTACCCATTAACTTAGGCCTCCCACGTGGCAGCTTGACGTCACCGTCTCCGTCTCCGTAACGCATAACGTTAGACTCAAGCATAACGATGAAGTCGATAAGATCATTTGAAATGATAAAAATAAGGAACTAGAAAATCAAGAGAGATCAAGTAGTTCCTATTTTCACATATCTTACTCATGTTAATTGCCACTATCAATATACAAAATTTCAGTTCAATTCGTAGATATTGAGAACCGTCTAATTTTACGGATGGTCACCAAATTGGATTTTTATATATGTAGGTCTTAGAGTTATGAGTTATTACATGAAGATCATTGTGTACGTGTAGTATTCTAACATCAATCGCATCATTAGGACACTAGACGTAAAAACGAGATTTCAAAATTTCGCACAGCTGCCATCTTGTGGTTATGAAAACAATTGAAATACATTAGATGCCAGTGGATTAACATTTGTATAAGGGTTTACTGTACCAAGTTTCACTGTACTCGGATGGTTAAAACGCGAGAAACGTCCATTTAAATATTCTTCGCGTCACCGCCATGTAGGATTTGTGCCCAAAATGTTATTGAAAATCCTATAGCCTCTATGAACATAAAGAATTTCAGTTTGATAGCTGTAAAAGATTTGTAGATATTGAGAACCATTTAACTATTTCGGATGGTCGCCATTTTGGATTGTTATATGTATACGCCATAGAGTTATGTACCATTAAAGGAAAATTATTACGTAGCATCATTATGCAAACTTTCACTTCGATCGCATGATTACGACATAAGAAATAAAATCTTGAGTTTCAAAATTTCGCACTGCCGCCATCTTGAGTTTATGAACACAATTGAACTAAACTAGATGCCAGTGCACTGTAATATGTATAACCATATACCGTACCATATTTCACTGCGCTCAGATGGTTAAATTGCGAGAAAAATCTATTAAAACGTTTCAACTTCGCTTGGCCGCCATGTTCGGTTTTACTTTACAGGTTTTTGAAAGATACATAGATAAACGTGCAGTAGTGCCCTTTATCATCGTAGAAAATTTCAGGGTGATATCTGTAATAGTTTCGGAGATATAGAATGCCAGTGAAATATTTCACACTACCGCCATCTTGAGCATATGTAAACAATTGAACTAAATTAAATACCAGTGGATTACAATGTGTATAAAGATTTGCTGTACCAAGTTTCATTGCGTTTGATTGTTTAAATCGTAAGAAAAGTCTATTTAAAAGTCGCAACTTCGCTTGGCCGCCATGTTGGTTTAGTAGTTACCAGATTTTTGAAAGTTCCATGTGTAATCTTGTAGTAGTACTCCTTATCACCGTACAAAATTTCAGGGTGATATCGGAAATAGTTTCGGAGATATTGAATGCTGGTTAAATATTTTGCACAGCCGCCATGTTGGATTGGTGAGACGTAAAAACTTTGAAGGGCACAGTCGGGGTCGGCCAAACTGGTTATTAGGGGGTACACACACACATCACACACACATACACACACACACGGATAAAAGGTGATCTCATAAGCCAATTTTTTTTTTTTTTTTTTTTCATAAAATGAAAATAGGCTAAAATGAGATGGCGTGTGTCTGTGTATTACTCAATCACGCAAGAACCACTGGTCCGATTTCCATGACATTTTACAAGGAAGTAGCTGATTTACATATAGGCTACTTTTGATTTCGATACTTTGCAGTATTTAAAGATGGCGACCATTTTAGTGACGTCACTACACCCTTTGCCTTCAAACTTTCGTAAATGAAAAGAGAACGCTAAGAAACCGAAAACTTTCGATGGGATATATGAGGTTTAAAATTTAATTTTCTACCCCAAAGGTTGGATGGTTCTTAAGTTTAAGGGCTGCGACAACGCGGTCATGTAGCCCCGTGTACTTTGGGTGAGTGTAGAGTCTGTCTGATAACGGGTGTTAATGTTGTGATGACTGTATTGGTGTGTGTCTCTGTTTTAATTTAAGTAAGAACTGCAGACGATCAATTTTCAAGTAGTTCCTACTTTTGTCACCAAACGCCACCGTCAACGACTACTTGTTCAGAACTTAGCTACCAGACGTAACCGCAGTCGGCTCTTGGCAACGAACGTAGGAACCTAAGAGCGTTGTTTACATTCCTAACCTATACAAAGGACCTTATCACTTTGCGTGTATCTCAAACGGTTAGCGAGTAAAACCTAAACTTGTGCAAAAAACAAGGTGAACGCCGAGCGGTGTAGTTGCTCAAAATGTTCCATCCTTACTCTCCCTCCACGCAGCACTTCACCTATCCCCTGTTTTAACTGTCACCTTCACATTTTAATTTATTTATGACCCGTAGCAAAGCATGGGTACTTCAGCTAGAACTGTATATCTCTTTACTTACGGTATGTATTTATTTATCTTATGTATATAAAAGGAAATGTAGCCTATATCTCTCTGTCCGAGATGAATGGACTCCGACACCGTTTAAACGATTGCATTGAGATTGTGTAGGGATGTAGTGCACTCACCAAAAAGATACAGTCAGTCTGAGAGATTAGACTTTATATAATTTCAAGTGACGCATGCTACAAATGCTACACATGTTAGAAAGGCTCAGGAGGGCTTCGGTCGAAGCCCCAGGACGCTTTCAACAGACTCCGTTACCCATTAACTTAGGCTTCCCGCGCGGGGAACGGAGAGCGGGAAGTGCACTCTGCTGCATGACGTCTCGCACTCACCGTCTCCGTATCGCATAACGCCAGACTCCAGGAGTAAACTCAGACTCGGTGCATATAAACTGAACAACATGATGACGTCATACACGCCGTAACCGTAACGCATAACGGTAGACCAAAGCATAACGATCAAGTCGACAAGATCATTTGGAATGATAAAAAGTTTTTGGCAACAGGCATTTCAGATATCCCTCTCCATTCCCTTCATTTAGGCCCTTGGCACAAATCTACATCGTATCACCGGGCTCAAATCTACACTGTTTCACCGATCTGAACCAAATTTTACGTACTTACCCTTTGGAATCCGACGAATTACACTGTCTAGTTGACATTTAAGACAGCCCTCTTTATTCCCTGCACTTAGGCCCTTGGCACAAATCTACACCGTTTAACCGATCTGAACCAAAGTTTACGTACTTACCATTCGAAACCCTGCAGATAACACTATCTACTTGAAATTGGACAACGCTCTCCATTTCCTAGATTTAGGCCGTTTGTCACGTAGACTAAATATCGAATTTGTCATAGAAGGACCAATCTAGGCTCATTTTAAGCTTCGCAAAGCAAGAAACAAAACTCGGGACGTAAGCTTCGGTTGAGTTTGATGAGGCGGAGTAGATTTGTATAAATAACAGACTAAGGGACCAAAAATGCAACATTTAGGGCCCTAGAACCAATCGTGTCAAAATATTTCCAGTGATGTACTAGAGGTCCAGAGATGCTGGGAATTAAAGTGTAACTGTAAGAATATTATTTTAAGTAAGTCTATTGTTGACTGGCAAAGCGGGCTTCATCACGCCACCCCTACCAGGGTTCTGGTGCAGAATTGCTAAAATAGTTATATCTTACGCTGTTTAAATATTATTTGGACAGCCCTTTCCGTTTCCTAGATTTAGGCCGTTTGGCACACGAACAAAATATCGAACAGCCTATGTGGCGGAAAATGACACTATCGCACCCCCAGGAGCTCCGGACAGCCGAGGATTTCAGGTGTGCTCCGATTTTCCTACAGCGCTATGTGGCAAACGGCGATTACTCCCTACTTTCCTTACAGCCATTGAGATATAGGCAGTGTCTTTTATTTCACTTACCGTACTCCACTTTCAAATATTTTTTTACGATTCGTTAGTAAATTCCATGTTCATTTTTATCATTATCATTACGGGAAAATGACCTGGACGTTACGTCCATTTTACTATTTATCACCAGGCTGCGGGATCTTAGTACGTAAGCAGTGCTATCAGATTAGTAACGCACGGAGTTGAGATGACGCACGCCATATTACCTGCCAGCCCGTCCACAACTGACTACGAACCACGCGATCAGTCCATTTACCCGCTGTACGTCATAGGGACACCCGAAGGTCACAGGAGGAGCTTCCACGTGCCCTATAGTACGGTGCGTTCTAACTTCATTGCACACGTACTAAACCCCCGCAGCCTGCTTATCACCACCACAAAAAGGCTTCCTCCACTGTTATTTTTAAAATATTATTTTCTAATACTTTGTGTCAGTTCAGTAGTAGTATTCATTATCATCCATGTAGCATATAAATGAGTAAATAAGGAAATATATAAATTTATGTATATATATATATTATCTATGTACTTTTGTATTGATTATGTATTTATATATTATCTATGTACTTGTGTATTGATTAATTATTTATATTTTATTTATGAACTTTTGTATTGATTAAGTATTTATATAGTATCTATGTACTTGTGTATTGATTATGTATTTATATATTATTTATGAACTTGTGTATTGATTAAGTATTTATATAGTATCTATGTACTTGTGTATTGATTATGTATTTATATATTATCTATGTACTTGTGTATTGATTGTGTATTTATATATTATTTATGAACTTGTGTATTGATTAAGTATTTATATAGTATCTATGTACTTGTGTATTGATTATGTATTTATATATTATTTATGAACTTGTGTATTGATTAAGTATTTATATAGTATCTATGTACTTGTGTATTGATTATGTATTTATATATTATCTATGTACTTGTGTATAGATTGTGTATTTATATATTATTTATGAACTTGTGTATTGATTAAGTATTTATATAGTATCTATGTACTTGTGTATTGATTATGTATTTATATATTATTTATGAACTTGTGTATTGATTAAGTATTTATATAGTATCTATGTACTTGTGTATTGATTATGTATTTATATATTATCTATGTACTTGTGTATTGATTGTGTATTTATATATTATTTATGAACTTGTGTATTGATTAAGTATTTATATAGTATCTATGTACTTGTGTATTGAATATGTATTTATATATTATCTATGTACTTGTGTATTGATTATGTATTTATATTTTATTTATGAACTTGTGTATTGATTATGTGTTTATATATTATCTATGTACTTGTGTATTGATTATGTATTTATATATTATCTACGTACATTCGTATTGATTATGTGTTTATATATTATCTATGTACTTGTGTATTGATTATGTATTAATATTTATATATTTCTTTATTTACTTATGTATTTATTTATGTATTTTTGTTTAAAATTAATTCATTTATTATTCTTTTTATTTGGCCTATGTATGAATTTATTCATTTATGTAAATATTAATTTATTTACTTATTATTTGTTTCCGTATATATTTACTTATTAGCCTATTTTCATTTTTGGATAAATAGGCTTTTGAGATCACCTTTTGTCCGTGGGTCTGTCTGTGTGTGTGTGAGGGTTTTTGCGTGTCCCCCCTAATAACTTCTAAACAGATGGAGCGATTTCAATGAAACTCGGTAAGTTCATAGCACTATTCCGGCTGACCCCGACCGTGCCCTTCAAATTTTGTTACGTCTCACCAATCTAACATGGCGCCTGTGCGAAATATTTCACCAGCATTCATTTTGTACGGTGATAAAGGAAACTACTGGAAGTTCACCTATGTGACATTTGAAAATCTGGTAATTACAAAACCATCATGGCGGCCAAGCGAAGTTGTGACTTTTAAATAGACGTTTCTCTCGATTTAACCAACCAAACGCAATGAAACTTCGTACAGTCTATGTTTTTACACATTGTAATGCACCTACATCTAATTTGTTCAATTGTTTACATAACCTCATAATGGTGGCTGTGCAAAATATTTCACCGGCATTTTATATCTCTGAAACTATTACCGGTATCACCATGAAATTTTGTACAGAGATAAAGGTCACTACTGGAAGTTCATCTATGCGACTTTCAAAAACCGGTTAACTACAAAAGAACATGGCGGCCAAGCGAAGTTGAAAGTTTTAAATAGACTTTTCTCGCGATTTAATGATCCAAACGCAATTAAACTACGTACAGCAAATGTGTATACACATTGTAATGAACAGGTATCTAATTTAGTTCAATTGTTTACGTAACCTCGAGATGGCGGCTGTGCGAATTTCGAAACATAAGTTTTGATTTCTTGTGTTCTAATCATGCGATCGAAATCAACATTTGCATAATGAACGTACACAATAATCATCATCTAATAGTACATAACTCTATGGCCTACATACAGTAAATTAAAATCCAACCTGGTGACTATCCGAAATATTTAGACGGTTCTCAATATCTATTAATCTACTACATCAATCAAATTGAATTTTTTTAAGTGTATAGATGCTAGAAGCATAAGTTCACCTATGGGACGTTCAATAATCTGGCGAGCACAAATCCAACATGGCGGCGACGCAAAATTATTCAAATGGAGGTTTCTTGGGTTTTAAACATCCGAGCGCAGTGAAACTTGATTCGTTATATGCTTATACAAATTTTAATCGACTGGCATCTAATTCATTTAAATTATTTTAATAACCACAAGATGGTGGCTGAGCGAAATTTTAAAATCCCGCTTTTATTCCTTGTGTCCTAATCATGCGATTCAAGTTTGAATAAAACACCTACAGAATAATCTTCATGTAATAGTACATAAATCTAGGGCCTATGATATAAAAATCCAACAAGGTGACCATCCAAAATATTTAGACGGTTCTCAGTATCTACGAATCTATTACAGCAATCAAGCTGACAATTTGTATGATGATAGAGGCAATTAACATAAGTAGGATATATGAAAATATGCTATTTAGTTATTCATGGAACGACTTGTTTTTTATTTACTTTAAGTATTTAAGTATTTAAGTATGTATTTATTTATTTAATTGATTAATTAATTATTACTTTATTTATTTATTTATTTAATTGATTAATTAATTATTCTATTTATTTGTTTATCGTCCGTGGAACGTCGACTTAGAACGATTTCCTCTCCTGTTTGTGATTTAGAATCCAAGGCTGTCCTCCATTTTTCTGTGATAGGACTTTTGTTTCTCTTGATTGGTGTCGGCGATAGGGCATATAAGTTGTCGTCACTCGGGGTAATCAAGGCTGCTATTAACATTTGAATATATGTATCCTTTCTAGCTTCTATGGGGTCGTGAATACGGTAGCTGTATAATGTCCGTCGACGTTGAATACAGGATAGGAACAATATCCACCCTTGTGTTGGCAACCATGCATCGTGGACTATGGTGATCATAACTTCAATGCGATTATACATTAACACTGTGGTGGATGCGCCTTGCCATTGTTCCTTCTCTTCAGTTTAACCGGTCACTACGACGGCAAGAACCGTCTGGACCCTCGTATGAAGGAATGACTTTATGGTTCCTGTCAAGAGTGTAGAAGCCCCTGGAACTCTAAAATAAAGCAAATAAATAATAAAGTCATCCGGAAGAGGAGGATAACATTTTATGGACATGTGAAACGAATGAGCCCAACGAGACTGACCAACCGCAACATAACTTACTTTCAGGAGAGGAAAATAAAATGTGCCTGGTTCATTGAACTAGATACCGGGTGAGTTAGCCGTGGTCGTTACGGCATGACTGTTGGCAGTCGCTCACATCCGGGAGGCGAGGAGGTTCGAATCCCCCCGCCGAAAACCTTGAAGATGGTCTTCTGTGGTTTCCCATCTTCCTTCCAGGCAAATGCCGGGGTTGGTCCCTAACTATAGGCCACAGCCGCTACCTTCCAACTCCTCGACCTTCCAATCCAACTTTCCTCCCCAACGGTACTTGTAGCTCACCCATTGGGTGTCCGTCTCGAAGCAGCTACAAAACTGGCGAGCCGAACATGTCCACGGACACTCCCGACACTAAAAGCCATACGCTAAAAAAAATTGAACTAGATAAAGATCTGAAAGAAGTGGGGATTACACCAACTGACATTCAGGAGCGCGCCCCTCTCAAAAGAAAATTTCAAGCTTGCAAAGGTTTCCAAGAAAAAACGAAGCTGGAAACGGGAAAGATTTTGACCCAGGAACGGAAGGAAGTCCACCGACAACGAATGCGGGCGTACTGGGCAAACATCAAAGCCAGTAGGAGACAGTTGGAATGACGCGGTCCATAGATGGCCTATACGAAATGAAGGAATGAAGATAAAATAATAAAAAATAAATTTTGTGCTTTTCAGTCGGTCAACACGATTATCGTGCAGCAAACTTTATTTACTTATTTATGTTTATATATTTCCTTATTTACTTTTGTTTACTAAGGCAACACTGAAAAATGGTTTCAAACACCATAATAAATAAATAAATAAATAAATAAATAAATAAATAAATAAATAAATAAATAAATATATAAATGAATAAATACATAAAAAACTACATAAATAAAATAATAACAAGAGTAATATCTTAAATACATTAATTAGTAAATAATACATAAGTAAGTAAATATATGAATACCAAATGAATATGAAAATAAAGACACAATAAATAAGGAATTATGTAAATATGAATACATCAATAATGAAATATACAACAATACATATATAATAAATATTTAAGTAAATATAAATACGTAAATAAACAAATAAGGAAATATAAAACAATAATACATACCAAATACCGGTTCATAAGTAAATACGGAAATATTTACTTATAAATACATAAATAAGCAAATATACAGAAGTAAATCCATACATAAATAAATAAATAAATAAATAAATATACATATAAATACAAAGCCTCCGTGGCTTAGGCGGCAGCACGCCGGCCTCTCACCGCTGGGTCCGTGGTTCAAATCCCGGTCACTCCATGTGCGATCTGTGCTGGACAGACCGGAGGCAGACAGGTTTTTCTCCGGGTACTCCGGTTTTCCCTGTCACAATTACATTCCAGCAACACTCTCCACTATCATTTCATTGCATCTGTCATTCATTTAATCATTGCCCCAGAGGAGTGCGTCAGGCCTCGGCAGCCGGCACAGTTCATATCCTCGCCGCTAGATGGGGGCTTCATTCATTCCATTCCTGACCCGGTCGGAGACTGGAAGCAGGCTGTGGATTTTCATTTTCACATATAAATACAAATACATAAGTAGGCCTATATAAAACATATAAATACATATACATAAGTAAATAAATACATAAATAAATAAGGAAATATACATATAAATACATATACATACTAAATTATAGAAGGCAATTACACGTAGTTTAAATGTCAAATGATTCATTATAACGAAGATATTAAATTTAGGTTTCACTTTCTTACCATCTTCCATTGCTATTGTATTAGTACCTTACGATATGTATCTAGTTTTACATTATGTGACCAAATATTAAAAATCATGCTTCATTTACTGTTATTGCGACTTGAACTAGTGAATATTCCTTGTTAACAATTTCTTTTGTTTTAGATTTAAGTTTTAATTTTTAATCTTCAATTTTTAAGTTTTAATTTTCAATTATCAATTTTTAATTTTCAATTTTTATTTTGTATTCTAATGTATTTTTATCTTGTATCTTAATGTATTTTCATGTATTATCTGTGTGTAAACTATTGTTTAATTGTTTGCTACTGTAATTGAGGCACTGCCCTGTTGTGGCAATACATAAATAAATACATAAATAAATAAGGAAATATACATATAAATACATATACATATGTAAATAAATACATAAATAAATAAATAAATAAATAATGGAATATACATATAAATACATGTACATACGTAAATAAATACATAAATAAATAAGGGAATATACATATAAATACATATACATACGTAAATACATACATAAATAAATAAGGGAATATACATATAAATACATATACATACGTAAATAAATACATAAGTAAATAAGGAAATATACATATAAATACATATACATATGTAAAAATACATAAATAAATAAGGAAATATACATATAAATATATATACTGTCCCCGTTTACCCGGATAGTAGGCTGTCAGATATCCGCCCCCTCAATCGGATTGCCAATAATCAACCGCACCGGCTCAGCTACACCAATGAAAATGGCACTGACAGATACTACCGAGGTTTGAGCACAGAAGTTATCAAGAAATTATTGTGGAACACACCAAAATAGACGGGGGTTCATACTTACCTTCACTTACCTCTTAAAAATAATCTCGGGGATTGGGTTGACAACAGGATCTCTAAAGTATGCTACCACAATTACTTCCACCATGACATTTAAAAATGAACCAGAACGAAGACAAGAACTTTGAACTGTACAAAAGCTTTTATTTCAAATAAAGGGTATGATTTTAACAAACTCAACAAAATAAATGTGGCTATCAGTAGCCCATGTCAATCTGACTATGTCCTCCTATAGGACTTGCAAAGTTATCATACAACATGTTAGCTCCCACGAGCTCAAAGTAACGTAATATTCATAACACAATTGGACTGGATAAGGAAGTCAGGACGAGACACATATAGAGAGCATTTGGTTTCTTTTAATAAACATGACACTTGTATTAATAGGCGCAAGGCCACAATGTAGACGACCTTTCCCGCTGATAACCAGTTGTCTGGCCAGCTGCCATCTACCCTTCAACCTGACGCACACCTGTCAAATGGGCTCACTTGTCATGCCACGTTGCGTAAGAATCCAGCACTCTCTTAAAAGCTTTAAATGTCCGCAAGACAACTCATATTGTTACGCAAATCTTTCAAATGCTCGACTCACATACCACTGGATTATTCTGACAATCCCTAAACTTGTTAAATTATCATCCAAATGTTTAATAAGCAGAGTATAAAACAAACTCTTAAATGTTTATAACAAAAACTGATAAATAATTTATAACAATTAGAAATTGTTTATGATACTGTCGAAGACAATTACAAAATTTTAAACACGCCTCTAACATTACTTTCGTTCCACATTATTGTCAAAGATATTTACATCATTATTTACAATATTAACATTTTAAATTATTCAAATTATTAATTTAAGAAATACATTTAACCACATGTTCATCCGGTTGGTAATTTCATAATCGTGTCAATATAATCGACCAATGAAGGTTAGTTATACATTTTAATGTCACATTCTGGTTTAATAAAGGTTTAATAATTATTATAATTATTTGTGACGGTAATCTTCATTCAAAATCTTATCTCAAATTCTTTCAATACTCTTGTTAATTATAACAGTAAATTCACTTGATTAATTTTCAAAGGACAAATACAATACACTCCAGCGGAAAATACGTCGCTTACAAAAAAAATGCACAAAACTGCATTAAAATAGGCCCAGAATTCATCATATATTAATATATACGGCATCAAAATCTTCCACAGAACTTACAAAAACCTCCACTAACAAATTCTTCAACATCATTAATTACTGTGGGAACCTGCTTCATTTATTCAAGGGCATTATACATCAGCGACTTTCAACACGTCCGCTGCACTAGCGATTATACATTCATAGTTCCACTTCAAAAAATTTTATAATCATTAATAGTTTCAAAACCGTTGTCATTTAACCTTCGTGGATTTCATTCATGAATCGAAATGAAGTAAAAATTTGCCAATCACAAACAAATTTAATAGTGAATACGCTTATATACGCCTCTCTGGTCTATCAAAATTTAAGATTATCATCTTCAAAGTATTGTAGTATAAAAATACTATCATCAAACAAAGTGCGACTAAACTGCAAAATAGTCGAATAGAATCCAATTAGACTGTGGAATGCAAACATTATTATTCAAATCTCTAATCGAGAAAAAACTCCTAACAAAAGTTCATGACTAATGCATTCAATAATTCATAATTAAAGTTCATCTTTCACAAAATTGTCTATGATGCAATGGTCGTTCATAACTGACGATAAATGTCTGTGTTGCAATCAATTTCAAATAACGACTAGTATTTCCAGGATCGTCGACAACGTAAGAGATTTTAACGCTCTAAAATCATTTAAATGTTCTTCCTTCTTGATGATGACAGAAAATTGGTCAAAGTAATTAAACTGGGGTAGAAATTACTTTAATAAAGTGACACGCTGTCTGAAGTTAAATCTGCCATGAAAATCAATAACTTATAGTCAAATCGTGACTACAAAAATAAGCAAATTACTGAAATATCAGTCTCAACTGATCCAAAATCATTTAACTATGCCCATGACATAACAATGTCTTAATAAATCGTCGAAAAAGGCATAACTCATCAAGGTGTACTGAGTATAGGAATCTCAAACAAGAATATAGGGCAAAATACATGAGGACAAAAATATGGGAAAATGGTTGCTCAGATATCGCTAAAAAACTCAAATACAATAAACGTTCACGACTACCTTATCTGCCGATTGAAGTTCCAGAGGAAAATTCCCCAAAGAAGACTGCTGATGGATCCATTTCACCAAGTTAAAGCTGAGCTCCATCCTCGAAACAGGAAACAGCACCCTCGGAGAATCGAACTGCTTCCTCCTCCGGAAATTGCACTGCTCCGTGAAGACGAAAGACATCCTTCCGGCAAAATTCTTCTTTGTGAGTCGGGACTACCCTGACCTCTCTTGAAAAATCCCTGAAGATCTAGTAGAAAATCGCCATGAAGTTTTTGTAGTAATTTCCATCGAAATATTCATATACAGTGAGTATGAAATCGTTTCCATTGCTGTTTGATAGTATTCAGCGTTGAGCCACGAAACATGGGTGTAGATGGTTGTTCACCACATGTTCGCTTGTATGGAATGGCAATTAGCGAAGTTCCATGTTGCTATCTTACTCCAACGATGTATGTCCCAATTGCATTAAAGTCCTTTAGCCTTCCATCTTCTCTTCGGTTATGGTAATAGTAGAACAAACTGCCTTATTAAACTGCTCCATAATACTGTAGCGTTGTGTCACAATTCAATCTTAAGTCTCCCTGTTGCACTAGCAGTGTCAGCCGTAGCGTAGGATCTGGCGATACAAAGTGCTTCTCAGGAGGCGAGAAAATCACTTTTGTCAGACGTCTAAAATTGCCAATATCTTCCAAAATAACTCCTTGAAATTGTTCAACTTTTCTACACTCCTTAATGTAGCACAGCACAATAGAATTAGCTGATAGGCAAACGCTAACTGTTCATAGCTAATCTTGTAGACGCGTTATAATGTGCGTTTTAACTTCGCCTAGTTTTCACTCACTGTAAACTTGCACTGCTTGCCTGCTCGAATCTCGTTTAATCAGTTTCAACCAAGCAAGCAAGGTGAATAGACGTGCAGTGAAGTGTAAGGAAGAATGGGAATCGCTATTCAGCAGTACCGGGCGGTCATCGGCCGTTGGCAGGCTAGAGTGAAGTGCGATTTCGGTGTCGGGAAGGTGATAGCGGGCAACGTCACTGAACAGATGGGGGTTTTGGCGATGGGGATGGTAGCGCTGGTTGTGGCGACGCTACTATTAATTGGAGGAGTGGAGTCAAACCCAGGGCCTGGTCAGCTGGGATGGCAAGAAATGGAAAAAATAAGGGAAATTGTAAAGGAAGTGTCACAAAATGACCAGATCCGGGACATTCTTCGTGAGCAATGTAAGGAATTCAAGGAGATGAAGACATGTATAAGAGAAGAGATGGGAATAGTGACAGAAAGGCTGACCGAGAATAGCAGAGAGATAAAAGACCTAAGAGAAAAGGTGAAGATATTAGAGGGGGAGGTAAATGAATTAAGAAAGGCCAAGCTGGATGAGAGAAAGAAAAACGTCTTCATTTACGGAATAAAGGAAGATGCCAAGGAAAGCACCGAGGATCTAACATCCAAGGTGCTCCGAGTGATTAGTGAAGGCATGCGGATAAGCATTGGAGTCTCAGAGATTGACAATGTGACCAGGATAGGCCGGGGAAGGGGCACGAGGCCCGTGAAAGTGTCTTTAGTTTCTTCGCTGATGGCTCACAGAATTCTGACGAACGCAAAGAACCTGAAAGGGGAGAGGATATGGGTAAGGAGAGAAATGAGTAAAGAAGAGGCAAGCGAGCAACGGACCTTGCAGTTTCATTTAAGGAAGGCAAGGAGCTCAGGTCTCAAGGCTTATGTAAAAGGCAATAGACTGGTGGTTAGCGGCAACAACTGGGATCGGATTTGGACAGTGGCACAACTCCAGGATATGGAGAAGCAACAACAACAGGAGACAGTCAGACCTAGCAACCAGGTGGAAGCAGCTGGCGGTTCAGAAGGAAGTGCGGTGATTCAACAGAGAGCATCGACCTCCAAGTCCAACACGGAAGTGGCGCGAGCAGGAACGACCAACGTCAGCGCCAGGAACACCGGACAAGTGCGTGGTTTGCAGAAAGGTGAGACTGTCAAACAACGAGTTACTAGTCTAAAAGAACTATGGGGCAAGAAAACCTTGACAGAGCAGTTTAATGTGGAGAAGGAGGTCATTTCTTCTCCAGGTGGCAGCATACTGGAGCTAGAGAAAGCTAGAGTTACTAGAAGTAAAGCTACCGCCAGCGAAGAGGGTAGGGGTAAAAAATAACTAAACTGGAATATTGCTAGCGTAAATATAGAGGGTTTTTTAAATATGAGAAGGAACGATGTGGTTTTGACCCTAATAGAAGATATGCAGATTGTAGGATTTGTTGAGAGTTGGCTCCCTGTAGGTTGCGAGGTTAAAATAGATGGCTTCAATATATATACAAAACCTAAGATTAGGAAAGCTCGTACAGGTAGGTTTCCGGGGGGAATTGTTGTTTTAATTAAAGAAGAGGTGAGGGAATTATCAGAATTTATTAGTTCAGAACTGGAAGAAGTAGTGTGGGTAAAAGCAGATATTAGGGGGAGGGGGAAAGGAAAGGTATGTTTCGGCTTTGTCTACAACCCTCCGGAGAATTCCCCGTATGCAAGAGAAAGCTTCTTCGATGAGTTAGCTATGGAAATAAATAGAATTCAAAATATATATGAAGAGGCAGAGATTGTGCTTTTAGGGGACTTCAATGCGAGGGTTGCAGACAGAAAGCCCCTTTACAGCAAGGGGGTTGCCGAGGCCGTATGTGGGGATAGGCACAGCAAAGACAAGGAATGTAATAAGAACGGAGAAAAGATTTTGGAACTATGTGGTGCAGAAGAGCTATATATATTAAATGGTGTCTGTGTGGGGGATGAAGAAGGTAACCTGACGTATATAACAGAGACTGGAGGAAGTGTAATAGATTTAGCAATATGTTCCAGAGGAGCACTAGCCCTAATTAAGAGGTTCACTGTTGAAGAATGGGGGGAATCACACCACCTACCAATTGTCGTCAACATGCAGGGAGCGGTGACAAAATTAAAATCAAAAGGGAACCCACAAGTTAAAGCTATAGAGAGAAAAGTAAATAGATTCAGATGGAGGGAGGAAAACTGCAGAGAGTTCCAGAACTACTTCCAGGGAGAAAATTTTGAGCTGATAAAGGTAGGGATAAGTTTAATGATCAGTAATGATGAAATTGAAGGGGTAATACGTATGATTGAGAATGCAATTATGATGGCCGGGCGGAAAATGCGCGTGAAGGCTAGAGGAAAATTAGGGAGAATTAAAGGATGGTACGATGAAACTTGTAGAAGGAAGAAAACCGACGTTATTAGGGCACTGAAGTTATACAAGAGAGGAGGGGATGATACGATGAGAGTAGAATTTTGTCGTCTAAGGGAGGAATATAGGGAACTGCTCAGCAAAATGAAAGATGAATGGCAGGGTAAGGAAGCTACAGCACTAAATAAGGATTCTAAAGCTAACGACTGTAGCAAAGTGTGGAGCAGGATAAATTCTTACTGTAGGGGGAGCAGAAGTGGTGGGGGGAGCTCTATTAGTGATGAAGTATGGATTGCATATTATGAGAATCTGTTAAATGCTGAAGATAATTGGAGGAAGAGGGATGAGTTTGGCGTCCCGAGGGGGATGGAGGTCGTTCTGCCTATGCTGGACCAAGTCATATCAATAGAGGAAATTAAGGGAGTAATAGTAAAGAGTAAAGGAGGGAAGTCAGGTGCTATTTCGGGGATAACAAATGAATTTTGGCAAGAGTTGAGTAATAATAGGTTCATGATGGACAGCTTGGTAAAAATCTTTAATAAAATCTATGAAGGAGGTAGATTTCCGAGGGCGTGGCAGGAAGGGATAATTTGTCCAATATATAAGAAGCGTGGGGACAAACTAGACCCAGGCAACTATAGAGGCATAACTTTGCTTGATAATTTGAATTTGAATCTCGTTTAATGCGGTGGCTTCACCACGTGTTATAAAGACGACTCTTTCTACTAATATCACTCGACGTCTCACCAAAACGACTATATAAGCACTGAAGATCTGACGATTTGAATATCAGAGGTATCAGCTATGACGATTTGAGACTCCTCTCTTCTGCGCAAGGCCTTTTATAAACTTCATAAGGAGCGTATCCATCCCTTCCATAGCGTGTTACTGCGTCATCGCTAGAAGTTCCAACTTCGTCAATACTTGACGGATTTTCAAAATTCAAAAACTGAAAATCAATTTCACCAAAATTCCAGATCAATGCCTCAACTGCAAATGGATTTCCACAATCCTTCATTCCAAAAAGTAATAAAAATACCATAGTTTCAGCAATCTCCGTCTTCCTTCAAACAATCGTTCATTGGTTCGAGCCTCCCCTCCAATAGCATAATTTCTTCCTCAGCATAATTCCACGTTTCCTGCGACTGCGTCGTAAATCTCGGATCTTTCTCGAATAAATGCTGACGTCATTGAGAATCTCAGCTCAAGTAGCCTGCTGGCATCACGTCTGCGTCATCCGTGCTTACGTCATGACTACCCACGTCATAACTATGACAGCCATAACTTTCTTTATAATTTCCAATATAGCCACCGTGGTCTCTATATAATTCAATTACGGGGGCATTCTCCCCTCACCACGTTTTAAAAACAGTTGCAAATTGTTTTTAAACTCAGGGTTACAAGTACCTCAACTCTCTTGAACACGAAATTGAATTATTACTGGCTTACTCTAGGATAGTATCTTTTCAAATTTCCAGTATTGAACTTGCCGTAAATGACATTATTCTCATCATCGTAGAGTTCATAGCAGTTGTTTCCATAAGCATTTGTAATTCTAAACGGACCCATAAACACAATTCCAAATTTGGGATAGATTTTCTTGCTCATATCAGTCTTGATAGGTCTGCGTAGTAATACAAGATTTCCAACTTGTACGGGTGCACCAAAACGTTTTCCAGCTACTCTTTTCAATCGTTTCTCTGCTGCTTTCTGGAGTTGTTCCTTCGCCTTGTCAATCCTTTGCTGCCTTCCTAGGTCGGGATCTCTAGGAACGTGGTTGAAAAGATTATCCCACGGCCTTTCTGGGTTTCTTCCTAGATGAAGTCGCATTGGCACTTCTCCTGTGCTCTCCTGCACTGTAGAATTCAGACATTCCTCAATAAGGGGCACAAATCTCACCCAACCAGAATGATCATTTGGACAGAAAATTCGACAGAATTTCGAAAATTCAGCCATATATCTCTCTGAGGAATTCGATTCTGGGTAACGCACGCTTGAAAATAAGTGCTTAATGCCAAGCCTTTCCATATCCGCTGCAAATTCCACGGATGTAAACTGCGTTCCATGATCTGACAGTAGATATTCTGGTTTACCAGCTTTAGGAAATACAGCATTTTCCAGTCTGCTTACAACGTTCCTCGTGTTAGCTTTCTGCATGGGACTCATTGTTACAAATTTTGAGAAAACATCCACGGTAACCAACAGGTACTGGTTACCCTGATATCCCTTCGGACAGGGACCAAATATGTCCGTCGCCATTAGTTCATTTGGCTTAGAAGGAATCATATCCTTCGGTTTTCCTTTCAATAAAGCAGAAGCATACTTTGCTCTTTGACATTTGTCACATGATCGAATGACCTTGGCAATGCTGGAACGCATGTTAGTCCAAATAAATCTCTCTTTAAGAGTATCAAGAGTTTTATCTAAACTGGCATGTCCAGTTGCGTGATGAGCTACCCACACTAAATTGACAACAAGTTTAGGTGGCACGACTATTCGGAGTTTTGTATGCGCAGAGTCAGCATACTTGCATACGATGTCTCCACTCAAGACAAAGTGTCGTGAATTTCTCCGTGTAGCTGCATAGTCAACATCAGTATTGTCCATGTAACCCTTGAGGAACCTGTACATTTTCCTGATTGGAGCGTGTCTCTTCTGTGACACACCGATTCGGGCTAATCTCCTAACGGTTTCTTGATCTTCTTGCTCCAATTGTACATGGTGTATCTGCACATTTTTAATAGGGTTACGTGATAACGCATCAGCCAGTAAGTTATCTTTCCCAGGCTGGTGGACAATAGTGGCGTTAAACTGTTGGGTGAACAAAGCCCAACGTGTCAATCTATCACTTGACATGTCAGTTTGCAGCATAAACTGTAGTGCTTTATGGTCAGTAATAATGATAACCTTATGTCCCAGCAGGATTTTCTTCCACGCTTGCAAAGCTGTCACAAAAGCTAACGCTTCAAGTTCAGTCGTGAAGTAGTTTTCCTCGTGTTTCTTCAACTTCCGACTATTGAATGCAATGTAGTGCTTGTTGCCTGCCTCGTCTTTCTGGTATAAGACTGCACTAATGCCTATTCTTGATGCATCAGACTCAATATAAAACACCTTCTCAAAGTCTGGGTACTCCAGTTTCACATTATTTCTGAGCATCTCTTTTGCTTTCTCAAAAGCCTCGTCGGCTGCTGTACTCCATTTCCATCTATTATTCTTCTTGAGTAAGTCATACAGAGGAGCCATAATTTCAGAGTATCTCGGACAGTGGCTGCTAATAAATTGGCATGCGCCTACAAATTCTCTGACTTGTTTCACCTTAGTTGGCTTTGGAAATCTCGTGATCGCCTCTACTTTTTGCATGTTTGGATGATATCCATCTTTATCAATTGTATGCCCCAAGTAATTTATCTCCTTCTTCAAGAATTGACATTTTCCAAAATTGACTTTGATATTGGCCTCCCTTAAATTCTCGAACAACTTTCTCAGGTGCACTAAATGTTCTGCGGCGCTGGGTGAAGATACGATTAAATCGTCAATATAGCAGATTACATTTTCTTTCACTTCATCAGTGAGCTTACTATCAAGTGCTCGAATAAGTGCTGGTCCACTGTTAACCATACCAAAAGGCATTCTGACAAAGACCCATGACGTCTGGTCAAATAGGAATCCAGTGTACTGCATACTCTCTTCTTCTAGTTGAACTTGATAAAATGAAGACGTCAAGTCAAGAACGCTGAAACATGCTCTCCCTTTGAATTTTCGAAGTAGATCTCTAATCTTGGGTGGTCGGTCATTTTCTGGAAGAATCTTCAAGTTGATGGTCCTGGCATCGAGACAAAGACGTATCTGACCATTACTTTTCTTCACTACTGTGATGGGGTTTATATAAGACGACGCCTGTTTTTTTTATAATCCCGTCTACCTCCATTTTTCTGATTAACCCTCGTACTTCTTGATAGTATTTCTCAGGTATGGGGTATATTCTCTTCTGGTAAGGGGTTTCATCTGTCAGCCTTATCTTGTACTTATAATCCTTAATCAATCCAGGCTTTTCATCAAAAATATCTTGGAATTCCTTTATCAGATCCTCAAATTCCCCCGGAATTTCTTCAAATCCTTCAGTTTTTCTACTGGGTATTTCTGCTAAATTTTCCACTTCATTAATTATGGTATTCAAAATTTCTTCCCTAAGGTCTATTTCCAGACTGTTTTTCACGTCCTGTTTTTCTATCTCTTCTGTGATCATGTACCCATCATTAAAGCTAATACTTCTGTTCTTCATGTCAATAATAGCTCCGACCTTCGATATAAAATCGATTCCAAGCACCATATCAAAATTGATCTTGCTCACCACAATGAAGATCTGTTCATAATTCCTTCCATTGATCTCAAAGTTCAATAACACTTGAATCTTGCACTTCACTGCCTTATCTTGGAAAATCCCTCTCACTTTGACGGTAGAAACAGGTAGAACTGTCATGTTCTCTCCTCTTAGCAGACTTTGATAACAATCTTCTGAAATGATGGAAATAATTGCACCAGTATCCATCAGGGCTTTGTACTGTTGGCCATCTATCAGTACAGAAATAATAGGTAAGACACATGGTCTTTCCTCTCTGACGATACCCCTCTCTTCTAGTAAATCTTCATCAGTAACTTCATATATCTCATTAATTGTAATTAGGTGTGGTGTGGCAATGTATTTACAAGTTCTCACTGTCGTTGAGAAATCGGCGTTTTTTTGTGTTACCGACCTCAAAATTCTGCTGGCTCGTAGAAGGCCCAGGATCGATTACAACATCCTGCCTTTTCTTTTGATTTTCGGCTTCTTTTTCCCGTAACTCCTTCAGGTATTGCTGGCTTTCCCTCTCTCTTTCCTGATACTGATCGGGTGTCATAACCTGACCTTGAGGATTCTGATTTCTATTTTGATTCTGGTTATTTCTATTATAATTTCTGTTATAACCATTATTGTTGTAGTATCTGCCTCTTCCATTGTTGTAATTTCCTCGATTATAGTTCCAGCCTCTTCTCTGTTGATACGGACGGTAACCTTGCGATCTGTTATTTCGAAACTGATTATTCCTGTGAGGACCTACATTGTCAGTTTTCTCTTCATCTGGCTTGTCAGTTTGTTGGACTTGGTCCATATATACCGTATTTATTTCTTTAAAGTCATGCCTCTGACCTTTCTGTACCACGTTAGGCATTGGACCTGTGTAGTCTAACCTCCTCAGTAATTCGTCCATGCTGGTCAAATCCCTGATGTTTGACGAAATGATTAGTCTCCTCACCTCCACAGGCAGCATACGAGAAATCGCATCAATTAATTGCTCCGTTGACAATGGGGGTTGCAAAAATCTCAAGCGGGACAATTGACTCGTAAAGAAATCAGCGTACCGTGTTGGAAGAGTACCTGAGTATTTTCTTGAATAAACCTCCGCTCTTAACGAATTCTGCGCTTCGATGGACCAAAATCGTTTGATTAGCGCCTCTGCAAACTCGTCAAAGTTACTGAATGTGTATCTAAATGCGCGAAACCATTCGAGGGGTCCTCCAATCAAAAATCTTTCCACTATCTTCATCTCTCTCTCTCTGGGAATGTGAGCTTCGATGAAATAATCTTTGAGGTTCCTAACATATTCTATAGGCGTCAAACTATCAGTGTTGCTGAATTTTTGCGGTTTGTCTTCAAAATTCCTGATGACCGTGACATTCCTCGGATATGAATCCGGGTAGTTTTTCCCTCTATCTCGATAGTTCCACTCAGGTTCCATATTCCTCTCGTCATCCTCCTCCCTGAATCTGGATATACGTTCTTCAGGAGTCACGTCTCTCTCTTCTGGATCTAGGTTATATCTTCTGGCATAATTCCTATTGGTTTCGCAAACCAAGCCTTCTGTATCCTTGTCAGTGATTTCCGTTAAGACTTTCTTGATTAACTCTTCTTTGTAGGTCTCCATCAAACTAGCTTCTCCTAGCTTCAAATTTTGCAGTTTACTCGTCGTTTCATTCACATCAGAGACAACTTTATGAATCTGTTCCTCTAATGCAGATTTTAATGCTTGCACATCCTGACCTAATTGTGTTCTATCTTCTACTTGTCTCTCGGATAGCGAATCCATCCTGACGCTTAAATCTTTCCTAATCTGTACTACTTCATTGTTAATATCTATTTGAGTACTGGCAAGTTTCCTTTCAATACGTTCCTGAATTTGGGTTACATGTTCCCCACTTGACCTATTCCACTCGTCTTTCCATACTGCTACATTTGCCGTTAACATTTCTGCTATGTCTACTTCGATATCTTCTTTAAGTAATCTATTATGGTCTAATACCTGGGTTCTCATGACCTCTTCATCATACTTTAAACCTGCTAAAGACGTTGTCGTTCTAACTGACTCGTCAACTAGCCTAGTCGTTAATGCACTCATATTACGCGTACAAAGTGTTTTCGAATTTTCTATTTCTTCCCTGACTTTATTTACATCAGTTTGGACTTTAGCAATATCTACGAAAACTGTGTTGACTTCTACTTGAATTTTATTTATGTCACTTTGCATCTCATTTATATCCGAATGAATGTTATTAATATCAACCTGAACATTGGACACATCAGTTCTAACATTTTGGATTTATCTTTGGACTTCCTCAACCTTGTCTTGGACAGTCGCAACATCATTTTTAACAACAACTACTTCAGCCCTAGCACAAGAAATATCACCTCGGACATTAGCCACATCTAGATTCAACATTGTAAGATCTTTTTGTACCTTAGAAACATCAATTTTAACATCAGAAACATTTTTATGCACATTGGACACGTCCTATATTGCCCTATATTCTTGTTTGAGATTCCTATACTCAGTACACCTTGATGAGTTATGCCTTTTTCGACGATTTATTAAGACATTGTTATGTCATGGGCATAGTTAAATGATTTTGGATCAGTTGAGACTGATATTTCAGTAATTTGCTTATTTTTGTAGTCACGATTTGACAAAGTAATTTCTACCCCAGTTTAATTACTTTGACCAATTTTCTGTCATCATCAAGAAGGAAGAACATTTAAATGATTTTAGAGCGTTAAAATCTCTTACGTTGTCGACGATCCTGGAAATACTAGTCGTTATTTGAAA
This sequence comes from Meconema thalassinum, assembly GCA_946902985.2. NCBI lineage: Eukaryota > Metazoa > Arthropoda > Insecta > Orthoptera > Tettigoniidae > Meconema > Meconema thalassinum. Next base: position 125,012,478 of record OX336395.1, read on the forward strand.
TTGATTGCAACACAGACATTTATCGTCAGTTATGAACGACCATTGCATCATAGACAATTTTGTGAAAGATGAACTTTAATTATGAATTATTGAATGCATTAAAGTCATGAACTTTTGTTAGGAGTTTTTTCTCGATTAGAGATTTGAATAATAATGTTTGCATTCCACAGTCTCATTGGATTCTATTCGACTATTTTGCAGTTTAGTCGCACTTTGTTTGATGATAGTATTTTTATACTACAATACTTTGAAGATGATAATCTTAAATTTTGATAGACCAGAGAGGCGTATATAAGCGTATTCACTATTAAATTTGTTTGTGATTGGCAAATTTTTACTTCATTTCGATTCATGAATGAAATCCACGAAGGTTAAATGACAACGGTTTTGAAACTATTAATGATTATAAAATTTTTTGAAGTGGAACTATGAATGTATAATCGCTAGTGCAGCGGACGTGTTGAAAGTCGCTGAATAAATGAAGCAGGTTCCCACAGTAATTAATGATGTTGAAGAATTTGTTAGTGGAGGTTTTTGTAAGTTCTGTGGAAGATTTTGATGCCGTATATATTAATATATGATGAATTCTGGGCCTATTTTAATGCAGTTTTGTGCATTGTTTTGTAAGCGACGTATTTTCCGCTGGAGTGTATTGTATTTGTCCTTTGAAAATTAATCAAGTGAATTTACTGTTATAATTAACAAGAGTATTGAAAGAATTTGAGATAAGATTTTGAATGAAGATTACCGTCACAAATAATTATAATAATTCTTAAACCTTTATTAAACCAGAATGTGACATTAAAATGTATAACTAACCTTCATTGGTCGATTATATTGACACGATTATGAAATTACCAACCGGATGAACATGTGGTTAAATGTATTTCTTAAATTAATAATTTGAATAATTTAAAATGTTAATATTGTAAATAATGATGTAAATATCTTTGACAATAATGTGGAACGAAAGTAATGTTTGAGGCGTGTTTAAAATTATGTAATTGTCTTCGACAGTATCATAAACAATTTCTAATTGTTATAAATTATTTATCAGTTTTTGTTATAAACATTTAAGAGTTTGTTTTATACTCTGCTTATTAAACATTTGGATGATAATTTAACAAGTTTAGGGATTGTCAGAATAATCCAGTGGTATGTGAGTCGAGCATTTGAAAGATTTGCGTAACAATATGAGTTGTCTTGCGGACATTTAAAACTTTTAAGAGAGTGCTGGATTCTTACGCAACGTGGCATGACAAGTGAGCCCATTTGACAGGTGTGCGTCAGGTTGAAGGGTAGATGGCAGCTGGCCAGACAACTGGTTATCAGCGGGCAAGGTCGTCTACATTGTGGCCTTGCGCCTATTAATACAAGTGTCATGTTTATTAAAAGAAACCAAATGCTCTCTATATGTGTCTCGTCCTGACTTCCTTATCCAGTCCAATTGTGTTATGAATATTACGTTACTTTGAGCTCGTGGGAGCTAACATGTTGTATGATAACTTTGCAAGTCCTATAGGAGGACATAGTCAGATTGACATGGGCTACTGATAGCCACATTTATTTTGTTGAGTTTGTTAAAATCATACCCTTTATTTGAAATAAAAGCTTTTGTACAGTTCAAAGTTCTTGTCTTCGTTCTGGTTCATTTTTAAATGTCATGGTGGAAGTAATTGTGGGAGCATACTTTAGAGATCCTGTTGTCAACCCAATCCCCGAGATTATTTTTAAGAGGTAAGTGAAGGTAAGTATGAACCCCCGTCTATTTTGGTGTGTTCCACAATAATTTCTTGATAAATTCTGTGCTCAAACCTCGGTAGTATCTGTCAGTGCCATTTTCATTGGTGTAGCTGAGCCGGTGCGGTTGATTATTGGCAATCCGATTGAGGGGGCGGATATCTGACAGCCTACTATCCGGATAAACGGGGACAATACATATGTAAATAAATACATAAATAAATAAGGGAATATACATATAAATGCATATACATAAGTAAATAAATAAATAAGGAAATATACATAAATAAATACATAACAAATATATAAGTAAATGCATTTATCGTATGTGTTTTAGTGCCTGGAGTGTCCGAGGACATGTTCGGCTCGCCAGAGGCTGTAGCTGCTTCAAGAGGACACTCATAGGGTAAGCTACAAGTTCCATTCAATTTCAAGTAGTTCCAACTTTCGCTACTAGATGTCAATGATACCTAGTGGTGAACGCTGGAACATGGATATAGCGTTCCAACGAAATCTAACCTAGAAATTTAGCTTCACTCAAGTTTAGTCTGTGGAAGGATCTTTTACATGCCATCGATCTATGACATGGGACAGTCGGCTTTACTTTCCCTCCGAAGGAAGGCAAACTGAAGGATTTTAACGCTCTTAAAAAATCCGACAACTTCGGCCGTGTTTGAACCCGCGATCTTGGGCACAGCAGTTCAGCATGCTACCAACTACGCCACCGAAGCCGCTACATAAATAAATATAAATACATAAATAAATACATAAGGCAATAACAAAAAAATGAAAACATAAATAGATACAAAAATAAATACAACAACCCCCCCCCCAGCCCCTGGCACTATACATCCTGCAGATATTGGGGGATGTGTGATCAGCGCGTCGGGTCCCCTCGGCCGTTAATCTTGGTTTTCGTGATCGGGGCGCTGTCTCACTGACAGACAGTTATTCAATTTTCCTCACGAGGCTGAGTGCACCCCGTTCCAACCCTCACGTCAGTTTTAAAATCCCTGACGGAGCCGGGGATCGAACCCGGAGCCTCCGGGTAAGAGGCAGGCACGCTACCCCAACACAACGGGGCCGACTATACAAATAAATACTTAAGAAGAAATATATAAATATAAATACATAAAAAATAATTTTTAAAATTCATCCATTGGCCAAAACCAAAATTATTTTGCTAGTATATCGACTGTACAAATATGTGTGAACTACCAATTGGACAGTGTTAATAACGTATCATTTTATTCGATTGTGATATTATAGAAATGCTGCAAGCCATTTCTAGATCTCTTCGACTCATGGCCTTTTTGAGATGACAGTTCATAGTTTGACAAGCTTGACAAAGCTGGTTAGAAAAAGGAGCAAAGTGGTTATGTGAGCGAGAAATCGATACGGATGATAAAAAGTCGACTCTTCATTATTTTATGAATAAACGAGGAGTACAAACTGTGATTGACGATTATTATTTCGAATGTCGTGAACGGTGCAATACTCGAAAATTATTTTAACAAAGATTTTAAATAACACTAGCGGATCCATACGAGAACTTTTGCATGCGTATAAACCACCCAACCAGATTAAATGATATGCGGGCTCGACGCAACACAGTTCTGGCAGGGGGCCTGATGATGATCCCTTGACAATCAAAGCTGGTCATCAAAGTGTATTTATTAATCTGAAGTAAATTTTTTCAGGATTAGGGAACCACCTATTACAATTGGATACAATCGCGTTGACCGACTAAAAAGCCTTACATTTCGAATATGGATGTTATTTATTTTGCATTTTCTCAATCCCCCAAATTTCTCTATATAAAATGAATATTCCGTGATAGTTTGTCTGTCTGCTTTTTATGCGTTCATACACCATTCATCTGATTGTGATGAGACTTTGGTGAGTTCTTGTGCACCCTTTCACGAATATTTCTGAATTAGTAAGTCCATTTTACAATAGATATCGCACGAGTAGATTCAGCAAATGCGTGATGGCACGCGAATTGTTTCAGCAAAGTCCCGTATCCGTTCACATACCATTCAGCCGATTACGATAAAAATTGGTGAGTTGTTGTGCACGCATCCACGAATGTTTCTGAATTGATAAATTCATTTTACAATAGTTTAGAGGCAATTAACGGAAAAAGAAAAAAATATTGTGTACGGTATCCAAAAACCCTTCAGCAAACAAAATTACAAGGCCAACACTTTCTTTGATTGGGATTGCAACGCCTGCCGGGTACAGCTTAATGCCTCCCTCGATGTGGGAAAATGCTTCTTGCGCTGAGCTGGTCGGCTTTAATTTGGCAATGAACCCCTCTTGGGAGAACCATACAAAAACACTTATCTCAAATTGTCAGTGTTTTAAGCCTTCTCCCAGACAGATTAGCTTTTACGTAGCTTTTAAGGAAACGGTCCTGTATCTTCTACCTCATTAAATATTCATGGCCAAGACGAGTGCAAAACATCGTTCACATCTTAGTAAATTTCTGCCTAGTTGAGCTGTGAAGAAACAAGTCAATTCCGTCGAATTTCAAATTTATAGCATCCAACTATTAATTGTTGTTGGTATTTTATAACACACACATTGTTTACAAAAGAAAAACACAAGAGAACATATGAAAACCAAATCCAAAGAGATGACTGTTTTGGATGCAACAGTTGACCTATTTTATCTTTCCTTCTCTTACATTTGGGGCGTGGTGGTGCAGTGGTCAAGCCGCTTGACTCTCACCAAGGCAGACCAGGTTCAATTCCCAGTCTATACATGAGAAATTTTCAAAGTGAAATATTACGTCCTGTAAAAGCTACAACCTTCATTCCTTCCTTTTATCTTACGTTTTACCAGAATACGTCCTTGTTGTTGTTGTTGTTGATTCTTTTAGGGGTTTTGCGACATCGTTGTCATGTAGCCCCGTGTATTTAGGTATGTGTAGAATTTGTCTAATAACCTGTGTCACTGTGATCTAAATAGGTTAGATTTCGTTGGAACGCTCTATCAAAGTTTCAACGTTCACCACTAGGTATCAGTGGCATCTGGCAGCGAAAGTTAGAACTACTTGAAGTTGAACGGAACTTGTAGCTCACCCTATGGGTGTCCACTTGAAGCAGCTACAGCCTCTGACGAGCCGAACATGCCCTCGGACACTCCCGGCACTAAAAGCCATACGCTAAATAAGAAGATAGATACTGTGATTAGTGTGTGTATTTGTAGTTCAAATGAGGATTGGAAAGGAAGCGTCCGTTACCTAAATTTAGGATCAATCCCGGTATTCACCTGGAGTAGAAGTGGGGAAACCACGAAAAAAACACTTCCAAAATGGCTGAGGTGGGAATCGAACTCACCTCTTCTCAGTTTTGCCTCACGAGGCTAAGTATAGCCCGTTCCAGCCCTCAGACCAGAATTACGAATATTTATTGGCAGAGCCGGGAATCGAAGGCGGGCCTCTGCGGTGGCAGTCAAGAATGCTAGCCTCTTAACCAGAATACATCACACAACGAGCATAATTAAAAATGAGTATAAGTTCGTAAAAGATGGTTTATTGGCTTTCACGGCCAGTGAATTAAATCTCAGCAATTCTTCTAGGTTTGTGCCGTGTCTTGTGTGGGGTTTCGCCTAGGACACCAAGCTGGCTCATCAGCTTAGGTGAAACCCCACACAAGACCTTGCACAAACCTAGAAAAGATGCTGAGATTTAATTCCCCTGGCCGTGAAAGCCATTATACCATCTTTTCGGAAGCCATCATAGGGAGGTTATGGCTGCTTGAGCGTTTGGTTCTCGCAGTAAAGAGGCGCAGGTGCGCTTCATAAAAAGGGAGGTAGCGCGCAGTTCGCTACTCCTGTGGGAGTCCGGGCACGGACACCGAGAGCCCGCTGATGAGCCAGCTTGGTGTTCCTAGACGAAACCCCACACAAGACACGGCATAGACCTAGAAAAACTGCTGAGATTTGAGTATGGTATAACTTCAATTACCGGTCACGGTGGTCGAGATTACTAACTTGTGCCTCGCTGGCCGTCCTGAAAATGGTTTTCGTGGTTTCCCATTTTCACCACCAGTCAAATACAGGGATGGTTCCTTTCTAGGCTCACGACCAACTTCGTTCTAAAATCCATTCCCTGACCGTTCCTTAATTAGACCCATGCTAGTGGTCACGGTAGGTGAGTGGTGAACGTGTTGGTCTACTAACCCCAAGCTTGCAGGTTCGCTCCTGGCCGTGGTAAGTGATTTTTTTAAAGGCGGCAAAAATTACGACACCATGTCATACGATGTAGGCATGTCAAAGAACCAATTTGAATTCAGTAGGCCGTGTTCATAGTGACAAAATTAATCTCGGGAGTTTCCGCCAACACGAAGTTCCTCATTTCTCTACTAGAAAACGCTATAGTGTTCAAGGAACTTAGATATCTAACCTCCTTGACTTACATAGTGCTTCAAGGAACAACGAAATTCAACATGCAAGCTACCCTTTAGGTATCAAATAACAAAGTTTGCACCCGAGGCCATAGGATATTATTATTATTATTATTATTATTATTATTGGTCACCTGTCACCATCCCCAGTTGTATCTGCTGACAAAGTGAATTGAGCTCCCAGATACCGTCCTTGCAACAGTAGGAGAATGATCCCTCACAGAGTCCGTGTCTAAAGTCTAAAGGTGTCCCTTTCTGAAATGTCTGTTGAATTTATGTTTTGCGTTTTTGAGGTCCTTTCGAAGTGCTTCTAGCCAAGGTGTTGAGTCTTTGAGTGAGGATACAAAATATATTATCCTTTTCATCAATCGATTTTATGGTAGTCTAGTGAGACGACCAAAGAATTTGATTCGTCTTTTCTTAATATCAATTTCGATGTTTGAATACTGTTCTGTTGTTTTGATTGTTTGTGACCTGTAACCATCTTCGGTATATCTTGCCCCTAAGACTTTCTAATTATCTTCCTCTCTACGTTTTTGATTTCTTCGAGTGCATTTCTTATTTATTTAGGCGAGAATTCCCCTACAGGAGAGCGATTAAACTTGATAACATGATGTCATTTGGAGGTGTGTCTCCTCCGCTCCTCCCAAAACCTCTTCATTCTCGCGGAATGTTCCCGCTTCCTCTCATCCGTACACTATTCCCCAGGTTGTCGTAATAATCTTGGTTCAAACTTAACATTCGCGATTTTCGTCTGGCACTCAGTTCGGTCTTCGAAATTGTCTATGCCGATTACTTGCAAGTCTCTCTGTACCTCTTTAAGTCATTCTGTGCCGCATTTACTCTGTGTTATGATACCAAGTAGTTTCTTTGGCAATCGGGAGGTGGCCATCCTGTGGACGTGAGTGTAAAATTTGGCTCTGCGTTTTCAAATCTCGTCCGTTATCGTATTGGTCTTTTGATAGAGTTCTGTACTAGGTCTCTTTATCCAAATGCCGTTTCTGTTGATTGCTCCGTAGATCTTCCAGAGAATTTTTCGTTCCTACTTTTCCAGTTCCCCAATCTTGGAATGACCATCGATTACCATTGTTTCAGCGGCATATATTGCTTCCTGGAAGAATAACTGTTTTATAATGTCGTACTTTGGCGTTCGTCATCGTGGCCGACAAGCCTGAGGATTTGAATGAATTTTTGAATGGTATGGACTCGGTCTTACGGAAAGAATACATGATGAAAATTAATAAATGTAAAACAAAAATACTGGAATGCAGCAGAAATAATCAGAAACCTCTATGGAGATCAAATTGGCAGGTGAATAGCTGAAGGAAGGAGGAGACTTCTGTTACTTAGGAAGCAGAATAACCAGTGATGGAGGAAGCAAAGAGGATATAAAAAGTTGGTTGGCTCAGGCAAGGAAAGCATTTCTACAAAAAAGGAATCTGTTGACATCGAATATAGATTTAGATATTAGGAAGTCATTTTTGAAAGCCTTTGTCTGGAGCGTGGCGCTCTATGGAAGTGAAACTTGGACTATTGGTGCAGCAGAAAAGAGGAGAATTGAAGCTTTTGAAATGTGGTGTTACAGGAGATTGATGAAGATCAGATGGGTATATAGGGTTAGAAACGAAGAGGTATTGAGACGAGTGGGAGAGGAGAGATGTTTCTGGCGACTGCTAATGAAGAGAAGAGATAGGTTGGTAGGACACATACTAAGACACCCAGGAATAGCAAGTTTAGTTATGGAAGGAAGGGTCGAGGACAAGAACTGTAGGGGTAGACCAAGGTTAGAATATGTTAAACAGAATGCCTCGGATGTAGGGTGTGGTAGCTATGTAGAGATGAAGCGATTAGCTCAGGACAGGGAGGCATGGAGAGCTGCATCAAACCAGTCAAAAGACTGAAGACTCAATCATCATCATCTTCATCATCGAAATGCATTTCTTGTTGTAATGGGTCCACGTTAGCCTGTAGGCTTTCTGGAGCTTAGTGATTCTGCCTTCATTGGCCATTCGATTAAGTCCTGAGGGCTGTATAATTTCGCCAAGGTATTTAAAAGTTGTCAGGTGCTTCGTTTTAATTCTTTCTCTATTTCTTTTAATGTTGTTCAATACTGCCAACACATTTCCTGTGGCACCACTCCTAGAGGCGGACTTGACTTGTTGCCAGTAGCGCAACAAGGCAGAACGTAAGTAAGACGTGAACGACATTTTCCACTTTGTCTCTGCCCCATGAATATTACATGAGGTCACATTAACTTGCTTCTCCCTGACAGAAGATATGTTCTGAGGACCATTAACATAGTCCTTTGTCTTCAATATGCAGTATGTATGAGGGGAGAACATCCCTTGGTGCAGAAACCTGCCAGGGGTCGTGAAAACTAATGCTTTCTCTGCTCTCCTCGGGGCAGATGACATCACCGTGCCGCTCCTTAAAATAACAATAACTCACTAATCAGCCTGTTACGACCGCGCTACTACAACTACTCGTTCGTTATTGTTGATTTAAGGGGTGGAACTACAAGGCCATCTGCCCCTCTACTACTACTACTACTCCTTCATTTGTTGCTCTATCTGCCCATCTGATCTTAATCATTCTCCTGTAACACCACATTTCAAATGCTTCTATTCTCCTTTTTTCTGCTGTGACAACAGTCCACGTTCCAGTTCCATAGTGCGCCTCGCGTCAGGAAGGAACGAAGGGAATTAAGGAAGGAAGGGAAGGAAGGGAATTAAGGAAAGGAATTAAGGAAGGAAAGGAACTAAGGAAGGAAGGGAATTAACGAAGGAAGGGAAGGAAGGGAAGGAAGGGAATTAAGGAAGGAAGGGAAGGAAGGGAACTAAGGAAGGAAGGGAATTAACGAAGGAAGGGAAGGAAGGGAATTATGGAAGGAAGGGAAGCAAGGGAACTAAGGAAGGAAGGGAACTAAGGAAGGAAGGAAATTAAGGAAGGAAGGGAAGGAAGGGAATTAAGGAAGGAAGGGAAGGAAGGGAATTAAGGAAGGAAGGGAAGGAAGGGAATTAAGGAAGGAAGGGAATTAAGGAAGGAAGGGAAGAAAGGGAATTAAGGAAGGAAGGAAGGGAAGGAAAGGAATTAAGGAAGGAAGGGAAGGAAGGGAATTAAGGAAGGAAGGGAATTAAGGAAGGGAAGGAAGGGAATTAAGGAAGGAAGGGAAGGAAGAGAACTAAGGAAGGAAGGGAATTAAGGAAGGAAGGGAAGGAAGAGAACTAAGGAAGGAAGGGAATTAAGGAAGGAAGGGAAGGAAGGGAATTAAGGAAGGAAGGGAAGGAAGGGAACTAAGGAAGGAAGGGAATTACGGAAGGAAGGGAAATAAGGAAGGAAGGGAAGGAAGGGAATTAAGGAAGGATGGGAAGGAAGGGAAATAAGGAAGGAAGGGACGGAAGGGAATTAAGGAAGGAAGGGAATTAAGGAAGGGAAGGAAGGAAGGGAATTAAGGAAGGAAGGGAAGGAAGGGAATTAAGGAAGGAAGGTAAGGAAGGGAATTAAGGAAGGAAGGGAATTACGGAAGGGAAGGAAGGGAATTAAAGAAGGAAGGGAAGGAAGGGAATGAAGGAAGGCAAGGAAGGGAATTAAGGAAGGAAGGGAAGGAAGGGAATTAAGGAAGGAAGGGAACTAAGGCAGGAAGGGAATTAAGAAAGGAAGGGAAGGAAGGGAATTAAGGAAGGAAGGGAAGGAAGGGAATTAAGAAGGGAAGGAAGGGAATTAAGGAAGGAAGGGAATTAAGGAAAGAAGGGAATTAAGGAAGGGAAGGAAGGGAATTAAGGAAGGGAAGGAAGGGAAGGAAGGGAATTAAGGAAGGGAAGGAAGGGAAGGAAGGAAGGGAATTAAGGAAGGGAAGGAAGGGGATTAAGGAAGGAAGGTAAGGAAGGGAATTAAGGAAGGGAAGGAGGGGAATTAAGGAAGGGAAGGAAGGGAATTAAGGAAGGGAAGGAAGGGAAGGAAGGGAATTAAGGAAGGGAAGGAAGGGAATTAAGGAAGGGAAGGAAGGAAGGGAATTAAGGAAGGGAAGGAAGGGGATTAAGGAAGGAAGGTAAGGAAGGGAATTAAGGAAGGGAAGGAGGGGAATTAAGGAAGGGAAGGAAGGGAATTAAGGAAGGGAAGGAAGGGGATTAAGGAAGGAAGGGAAGGAAGGGAATTAAGGAAGGGAAGGAAGGGAATTAAGGAAGGGAAGAGAGGGAATTAAGGAAGGGAAGGAAGGGAATTAAGGAAGGGAAGGAAGGAGATTATGGAAGGGAAGGAAGGGAAGGGAAGGAAAGGGATTAAGGAAGGGAAGGAAGGGAATTAAGGAAGGAAGGGAATTAAGGAAGGAAGAGAAGGAAGGGAACTAAGGAAGGAAGGGAATTAAGGAAGGAAGGGAAGGAAGGGAATTGAGGAAGGAAGGGAAGGAAGGGAATTAAGGAAGGAAGGGAATTAAGGAAGGAATGGAAGGAAGGGGATTAAGGAAGGAAGGGAATTAAGGAAGGAAGGGAATTAAGGAAGGGAATTAAGGAAGGGAAGGAAGGAAGGGAATTAAGGAAGGGAAGGAAGGGAATTAAGGAAGGAAGGGAAGGAAGGGAATAAGGAAGGGAAGGAAGGGAATTAAGGAAGGGAAGGGAAGGAAGGGAATTAAGGAAGGGAAGGAAGGAAGGGAATTAAGGAAGGGATTTAAGGAAGGGAAGGAAGGGAATTAAGGAAGGAAGGGAAGGAAGGGAATTAAGGAAGGGAAGGAAGGAAGGGAAGAAAGGGAATTAAGGAAGGGAAGGAAGGGGATTAAGGAAGGAAGGGAAGGAAGGGAAGGAAGGGAATTAAGGAAGGGAAGGAAGGGGATTAAGGAAGGGAAGGAAGGGAATTAAGGAAGGGAAGGAAGGGAATTAAGGAAGGGAAGGAAGGGGATTAAGGAAGGGAAGGAAGGGAATTAAGGAAGTTAAGGAAGGGGATTAAGGAAGGGAAGGAAGGGAAGGAAGGAAGGAAGGAAGGAAAGGAAACCAAACGAAGGGAAAAGAAAGGAAAGGGAAGGGAATGGGAGGGAAGTGAAGGGAAGGGAAGGAAGGAAGGAAGGAAGGAAGGAAGGAAGGAAGGTAGGAAGGAGAGCTGGGAACCACGCTTGTACAACTGCTGGGTTTTGAGTTTAGCCCAGTACCGATGCATCCCTTCCCGGTGTAAGGTATTTATTTTCTTTCATCCGACCAGGGGGCGCCTTCCCTTAGAGGTTTGTCCTGAAAACCGCCGAATATGTCTCACAGTTTGTCTGCCTTGTAGGTCCGTAAGTCCCAGTTCTTTCATGTCTTTCAGTCGGCCAAGTGGTACGGACCTTCTTATTTTCCTGACACAGTCAGAAGCCTCTCTATTTGTAGCAGAACCCCGGTATTCCCCATCTTCTAGTGCTGGTCTTAAAATCCATCTGAGAACTATCCTCTCTCTCTGACCTCCAATTTAACCATCATTGACATACACTCCATGGGATACAGCGCTTCCTGTTGGATGACTGTGGTGTAGTTCTTCAGTGATAAGAGATGTTCTGACTCAGTCTATGGGCCATTTCCAGCTTATTAAATCTAACTGAGAAGAATGCTGCCTTATCTGACAAGTTGACTTCAATATTGAAGTGTTAGAGGCAATTATTCGCGGTTGCCTATAGAATGCCTTTCAGTCCGTCAACGCGATTGTGCCCAATTACATTAGAGATTTAAACAACCTGACCTGAATGAAGGAAGGAAAGAAGGGAATTAAGGAAAGTGAGGAAGCGAAGAAAGGAAAGAAAGTAAGGATGGAAATTAACACAAAAACAAAATAAAAATAAAAACAAAAAAACAAAAAAACAAAAGTAAAAGCAAAAGCAAAGCAAAAACAAATCAAAAACAAAAACAGAAGCAAAAGCATAAACGTAAACAAAGAACATAAACCAAAAAAACAAAGAACAAGAACATGAACAAAAAGAAAGTAAAAAAAAAACAGAAACGAAAATGAAAACAAAAACCAGAACCAGAAACAAGAAAAAACAAAAAACAAAAAACGAAAACAAAACAGATATTGTTATTTTAAGAGGCGGAACTACGAGGTCATCTGCCTCCTGAAAAAGCAAAAACAGAAAACAGAAACAAACACAAACACGAAAACAAAACCAGAATCAAACACAGACACTAAAACAAAAACCAAAAACTAAAATAAAAAACATAAAAACAATTTAACCAAAAAAAAAACAAGAACACGAAAACACAAAAGACACAAATATACAAAAACGAAAAACAACAATGCAACAAGCATGCGCCACTCTTTCCTTTGCCTATCTTTCTCTCGCTCAAAAGTACACAATTAGCTAGGTATTCACCGCTCACCAGGCATGCTGCAACTACTTGCATGACTCGTGCAGATAAGATATATTTACGTCGATTCGAGTGGAATCAGCATCTTTTGTGTTACTCATAAAACAGGGATGTCCAATTATTTTTATTGTAGATTTAAAAATACTGTTTCACAAAATGTAAAAAAAAAAAAAAAATCTCTTTGTAAAACCTTGTAATGTAAATATTATTAATCTGTTGACATCATAGATTTAGGTATTAGGAAGTTCTTTTTGAAAGCTTTGTCTGGAGCGAGACGCTCTATGGAAGTGAAACTTGGACTGTTGGAGCAACAGAAAAGAGGAGAATAGAAGCATTTGAAATGTGGTGTTACAGGAGAATGATGAAGATCAGATGGGTAGATAGGGTTATAAATGAAGAGGTATTACGCCGATTGGGAGAGGAGAGATGTTTCTGGTGACTGCTAATGAAGATAAGATATAGGTTGGTAGGACACATACTAAGACACCCAGGAATAGCAAACTTAGTTATGAGAGGAAGCGTCGAGGATAAGAACAGTAGGGGTACCGGTAGACCAAGGTTAGAATATGTTAAAGAGATTGCCTCGGATGTAGGGTGTGGTAGCTATGTAGAGATGATGATTATGATGTTAATTGTTGTTTTAAGGGGCCTAACATCTAGGTTATCGGCCCCTAATGGTTTGGGTGATCGTGAAGATGATAATGAAATGTAAACTATAAATAAAACTAACTACTAACCTACATACTAGAAGAAGGAACGGAAAACAAAAGGAGAATAAGGCAAATAAAGGACAGAAGGAAAAGAAATGCCCTCAACCCTCGAAGAATGCGGATTGAGGTACTTGGGAGGAAGGAGAGCCATGAAAGGCAGATAGGAAAGGGAAAGAGGAGAGGGTCCACCCCACAGGTAAGGGACAAAAGGGGGAAACCGGACCCAGCTCAGGAATCCCTCGGGGTCGCCAATTCCCGAACCCACCAGCGGTGAGCCCCTGAGGGTGTAGCAATATCTAGGGTGCACCAGAAGTGGTGGGGCTACATACACCCGGTCTCCTTGAGGGCCTTGAGCTGAAGGCAGGAGATAACAGGAAAAGAAAGAGAAGGCTGACCCCTCGCAGAAGGAGAGTATCAGAAAAGATGAGACAAGGGCCAATTAAGGCGGGAAAGGAAGAGACTCCCTAAGCCTCGGATACCCTAATACCGTCGGGGTCAGAAGAGAACAAGAGTTGACTAAGTGAGGTCGACAGGAAAGAAGACGGAGAGGAGCCCGGCACAAGTAAGTGGAAGCAATGCCGGACTCAGCTGGGGTCCCGTGGTCGCCAACCCACGTCCCACTAGATGTGAGCCCCTGGGGGGGATTGTAGAGATGAAAAGATTAGCTCAGGACAGGGGCGCATGGAGCGCTGCACCAAACCAGTCAAAAGACTGAAGACTCAAACAACAACGTGAAACAGAATTTGAACTGAAGAATGGATCTCTGGGGAGAACGCTTGGTCTAAGACACTTAACCATACTGTACGTGCTCCTCTAGAGCTGGAGAATCCTAGCCTGGCATAGTGACTGAAGGGTGAAGTAACTTAAGGTACTCTCTATGGTGCTCTCTTGCAGCACCGCATCGATTTTACATCCAGCTGATGGTAATCCCACCTCGCCGGCACTTGTCCACACGACGCGACGCCAAGCAAGCACGCGAGTAGCGGGCAGGTAGGAGCGCCATCTGCCCGACAACAGGACATGGGGGTGATTTACGAGCGGGGTGATAAGGTCAGAGGGCACTGAGAGCATGTCCTACAGAGTCTTTCATATAAAGAAGAACGGCAAGCGGCAGTTTTGTTATCCGAGCTTGTGGCGCACCTTGGCCCCCTGCTTTACAATCCTATATGAAATTAGGGGAAATTAGGGGGTTTTAATAGGTAAATGTTATCTGGATCAGGTGTACGATGTATTTCTCTTCTGCAATAAACCAAGGCCCATATTCGCGGCAGTATTAAAGGTGCCGGGACGTCCACATAAGACCGGCAGCGCTTAGTTTGAATGGCTTATGGTCCACGCGTGGCGAGGAACGTTCCACGGTCTTTGATAGCTGTAGACCCACGTCATTCAATAACATACATCTTATCTAGGTTGGCAACACCCCACATAAACACATCGCACTGACTCCACACAGCACATATGAACAGGGGGAGAAAAAGGGAAAAACCAGTGTCGGTGAGATAACAGCCCCTCTCAGTCAACCACACCTGGAGTTACAGTGAACACGAAACTGCTCGTAGCTCCAGCAAGGAAGACAACCAGATAAGTAGTAGCCTGTAATATTACAGTTTAACCATAGTTGATTTTTACAACCATATAATCACTCTAAATTACAAACTCCGGATATCTATCACCATTTAGCATTTCACCTAACATCATATACACAGCATTTAGCATACACTGACAGTTGCACCTAAACAATTGTACATATTGTAAATATTTTCACCTGTATTTTCAAACATAGATTTTATAGCCTACAAGCTGTACCCGGCATGCGTTGCAATGCCAATCAAAGAAAGTGTTGGCGTTGAAATTCTGTTTCTTGAAGTGCTTTTGGATACACAACATGTTAACTGCCTCTAAGCTATCGTAAAATGGATTTTCTAATTTAGAACCATTCGTGGAAGCGTGCACAACAACTTTCAAACGTTTCATCGCTGTCACTCATTTGTTGAATCTATTCGTACGCTACCTGTTGTGAAATGGATTTACTAAGTCGAAACCCTTCCCTGGCGTGTACAGAATAACTCATCAATGATTCATCGCAATCGGATGAATGGTATATGCACGTATAGGGTTTTTTGTTTAAACGATTCGTGCGCTGTCACTCATTTGTTGAATCTACTCGTGCGCTACCTATTGAGAAATGTATTACGAAGTCGAAGCCCTTCCCAGACGTGTACACAATAACTCATCAAGGTTTCATCGCAATCGAAGAATGTTATATGAACGCAATAGGGGATTTTGTTGAAACGCTTCGCGCGTCGTCACCCATTTGTTGCATCTACTCTTGCGCTACTTATTGTGAAATGGATTTACTAAGTCCCCTTCCCTGGCGGGTACACAATAACTGATCAATGTTTCATCGCAATCGGATGAATAGTATATGAACGCATACCTGATTTTGTTTAAACGATTCGCGCTCCGTCACTCATTTGTTGAATCTACTCGTGCGCTACCTACTGTAAAATGTATTTACTAAGTTAGAAACCGTCACGTAAGTGTCCACAACATCTCACCCAAGTTTCATCGCTATCGGACTAATAGGATATGAAGACATAGGGGACTGTATTGAAACGCTCCGCGTGTCGTCGTTCATTTGTCGAATCTACTCGTGTGCTACCTTCTGTGAAATGTATTTACTAAGCCAGAAACCTTCCTTGGAGTGTCCACCATATTTCACCCAAGTTTCACCGCTAACGGCAGAATGGTATATGACCTTATACGGGACTTTGTTGAAACGCTTCGCGCGTCGTCCCTCATTTGTTGAATCAACTTGTGCGCTGCATATTGTGTAGTGGATTTACTAAGCCAGAAATTTTCCATGACGTGTACACAACATCTCACCCAAGTTTCATAGCTACGGACGAATGGTACATGAATCCATACGGGACTTGGTTGAAACGCTTCGCGTGTCGTCGCTCATTTGTTGATTCTACGCGTGCGCTACATATTGTAATATGGATGTACTCAGCCAGAAACCTTCCCTGGAGTGTACACAACAACTCACCCAAGTTTCATAGCAATCGGATGAATGGTATGTGAACGTATACGGGACGTTGTCGAAACGCTTCGCGCGTAGTCACTCATTTGTTGAATATAAACGTGCACTTCGTATTGTAAAATGGATTCACTTAGCCAGAAACCTTTCCTGGAGTGTACACAACAATTCACCAAACATTTATCACTATCAGACGACTGGTATATGACTTTATACGGGACTTTGTTGAAACGCTTCGCGTGTCATCGCTCATTTGTTGAATCTACCGGTGCGCTACCTATTGTAAAATGTATGTACTAAGCCAGAAACCTTCCCTGTAGTGTACACAACATCTCACCCAAGTGTCATCGCTATCGGATGAATGGTATATGAAATTATAAGGCACTTTGTTGAAACGCTTCGCGCGCCGTTGCTCATTTGTTGATTCTACTCGTGCTCTACCTATTTTTAAAGGGATTTACTAAGCTAGAAACCTTCCCTGGAGTGCACACAAAATCTCAGCCTAGTTTCATCGCTATCGGACGAATGGTATATGAACGCAAACGTGACTTTGTTGAAATGCTTCGCGCGTCGTAGCTCATTCGTTGAATCTACTCGTGCGCTGCCTATTGTAAAGTGGATGTACTAAGCCAGAAAATTTCCCTGCAGTGTACACAACATTTTACGCAAGTTTCATAGCTATCGGACGAATGGTATATGAATGCATACGGGACTTTGTTGAAACGTATTGCGTGTCGTCGCTCATTTGTTGAATCTACTTGTGCGCTATCTACTGTGAAATGTATTCACTAATTTTGAAACCTTAACATAAGTGTACACAACATCTCACCCAAGTTTCATCGTTATCGGACGAATGGTATATGAACACATACGGGACTTTTTTGAAACGCTTCGCGCATCGTCGCTCATTTGTTGAATCTACTCGTGCGCTACCTATTGCAAAATGGATTTACTAAGTCAGAAACCTTCCTTGGAATGTACTCAACATCTCACCCAAGTTTCATCGAAATCGGATGAATGGTATATGACCGCATAGGAGACATACACACCCACAGACAAACTATCACGTAACATTGATTTTTATATATATATAGAAGATAGAAGTGTAATGGATCTGATGATGATCGCTTGACGATCGAAACTGGTCATCCTAGTGTATTTATTAATCTCATGTAATTTATTTCAGGATTAGGGCACAACCCAGCTCTTTTGGGTACATTCGTGTTGACCGACTGAAAAGCACTAAACTCTTGCGTACATGAAATCTTACCTTATAAAAGATGCTGGAAGTATCGTCCTTTCTGGGTTACACAGGCATTGTATCTGGTAACCACATTCTGGCTAACGCGAGTGAGTTCTGCCACTGTAATGTTTCTGTTTGCATGCGTAATCTTTCTTTCAATTCCTCCAATGTGTGTGGATAAAATTTGCTGAAGTAAGTTTTACATACAAAAAGATACGATGTTGCAATGATAACTGTCTCACCATGTTAGCAGCTGAGGTTCAGACTGGGATCTGAACACCTGCACGATTATTGCAAAGTCAAGTATATACTATGCGGGCGCTTTCAATACTACAGCAGGGGGCAGTGGCGCGCCACAAGCTCGGCCAAGGCCACCGCAGCAGCGGATAACAAAAATGCCGCTTGCCGTTCTTACTTTATATGAAAGACCCTGTACTTAAGGTACTAGTGGTGGTGTTTCGATCGAGGCTATCAGCCCCAAATAATAAAAGTAATGTTATTGATTTTACGTTCCTTTTAACAACTGTGGCTTTTAGAGACGCCGGGATACCGGAATTTCGTCCCCCAAAGGGGATCTTTAACGTACCTTGACGGTATTGCACCTCCTAACATCCATAGGGAGGTAGCAGCAAAAAGTGAGAAGAAGAAGGCGCAAATTTCTCACGCACACCTTTTATATGGACACCAACCAGTAAACCCACGACTAAACAAGTAGTTCCGTGAAGAACTAAAGCCTATTTTCATATATCCTACTTATGTTAATTGCCACTATCAACATACAAAATTTCAGTTTGATTGCTGTAATAGATTCGTAGATATTGAGAACCGACTAAATATTGTGGATGGTCGCCATGTTGGATTATAGACCATAGAGCCATGTACCATTAAAGGAAAATTATTGCGTAGGTTCATTATTCAAACTTTCACTTCGATCGCATGATGGATATTTATCTATGTAGGTCTTAGAGTTATATACTGTTACGTGAAGACTATTGTGTACGTGTAGAATTCAAACTTCAATCGCATGATTAGGACACAAGAAGTAAAAACGAAATTTTAAAATTTCGCACCGCTGCCATGTTGTGGTTTTGGAATAACTGAAATAAATTAGATGCCAGTAGATTAACATTTGTATAAGGATTTACTGTACCAAGTTTCACTGCACTCGGATGGTTAAATTGCGAAAAACGTCCATGTGAATATTTATACTTCGCGTCGCCGCCATGTTGGTTTTGTGATCACCAGGTTAATGAAAGTCCTATAGATGAACCTATTTTCATAGCCCCTATGAACATAAAAAATCAGTTTGAATGCTGTAATAGATTCGTAGATATTGAGAACCGTCTAAATATTTCGGATGGTCGCCATGTTGGATTGTTATATGTATAGGCCAAAGAGTCATGTACCATTAAAGGAACATTATTGCGTAGGTTCATTATTCAAACTCTCACTTCGATCGCATGATTACGACACAAGAAATAAAAACTTAATTTTAAAATTCGCACAGCCGCCATCTTGAGGTTATGTAAAGAATTGAACTAAATTAGATACCAGTGCATTACAATGTGTATAAACATTTGCTGTACCAAGTTTCATTGCGTTTGGATAGTTACATCGCGAGAAAAGTCTATTTAAAACTTTCAACTTCGCTTGGCCGCCATGTTCGTTTTGTAGTTAACCGGTTTTTGAAAGTCTCATACAGTAGATGACCTTCCAGTAGTGCCCTTTATCTCCGTTCAATATTTCAGGGTGATAACGGTAATAGTTTCAGAGATATAGAATGCCGGTGGAAAATTTCGCACAGCCGCCATCTTGAGGTTATGTAAACAATTGAACGAAGTTAGATGTCGGTGCATTACAATATGTATAAACATATACTGTACCAAGTTTCATTGCGTTTGGTTGATTAAATCGCGAGAAACATCTATTTAAACGTCGCAACTTCGCTTGGCCGCCATGTTGGTTCTGTAGTTACCAGGTTTTCATAATTCACATAGGTGAACTTCTAGTAGTTTCTTTTATCATCGTACAAAATGTCAGCGTGATATTGGTAATAGTTTCGGAGATATTGAATGCTGGTGAAATATTTCGCACAGCCGCCATGTTGGATTAGTGAGAAGTAACAAAATTTGAAGGGCACGGTCGGCGTTGTCCGGAATAGTGCTATGAACTTACCGAGTTTCATTGAAATCTCTCCGGCCGTTAGATTTTATTAGGTGGGACACACACACACACACACACACACACACGGACAAAAGGTGATCTCATAAGCCTATCTTTTCATAAATGAAAATAGGCTAAAAATCAAGGAAAAGTTTCCTTCGAACAACAGAGATCGAGCGGCTTCGGTGGCGTAGTCGGTAGCATGCTGAGCTTCTATGCCCAAGGTCGCGGGTTCAAACCCGGCCGAAGTGGTCGGATTTTTTAAGAGCGTTAAAAATCCCTCAGTATTCCTTCCTTCGGAGGGGAAGTAAAGCCGGCGGTGCCATGTCATAAATTTATGGCATGATAAAGAACCTTCCACTAACTAAACTTGTGTGAAGCTAAATTATAGGTTAGATTTTACTAACGCTCTTAGGTTCCATCGTTCGTCGCCAGGAGCCGACTGTGGAGGCATCTAGTAACCATGTTCGGAACTAGTTGGACGTTGACGAACTAGTTGAAAATCGAATGTCTGCAGTTGTTACTTTAATTAAAAACAGATAGGCCCTATCACACAGTTTAATACAGCGATCACAATTAACACCGGTTATCAGACTGATTCTACACACACCCAAAGTACACGGGGCTGCATGACCGCGTTGTCGCAGCCTCTAAACTGAGGAACCAACCAACCAGACTCTTATCGGGACACGACAACAATCCCACACTGAGCTATGGGGAGTAAGGTTTAACAGCCCTGAGGGATGTGAAAAACTACCCACCGGCAACACAGAGAAATGGACCATATGGAGATCGCTCAACAGGTTACGGTCAGGGGTTAACAAACAAACAAACAAAAATAAATAAATAAGGCATTCTGTGTGGACAGGATTACGTTGGTATAACACTGAGAAGCGGTGAAGTTACGGTACATTTTGCTACGAGAGTACTGAAGCTAACTCTGCTCCTGCTATCCACAGCGTGAGGCAGACGCTAGAGAGGAGAGTTTGAAACCCAAGCAGTGCAGCGATCGTCTGATCCCGGCGGCAGACGGTAACGTCACAAAGGGAACGGAAAATTGAAACCCACGTTTGAAGCTAAGCTCAGCTACTCTCAACATTAGATAATGAAAAAACTATCTGGCTTCTGCTATATCTTCGTGGAATTAGAAAAATCCTTCGTTATTACTGATTGAATTGAAAAACCTTTCATGATAGAGGCGAGTGCTAAGGCGCAAAATCATACGGCCAGGCTATCCCAAAACTGGAAGAAAAATATGAAAAACCATTCATTCAATTCTCTTGAGTTTTTGCCATGTTATGACTAGAGACCGGTTTTTTAGGTTTTTGAAAATTGTCATTTTAGGTTTTCAAAAACATAAAATAATTCTTTTAAAGATCTTTAATGGGTAGAATAGGTTTTTAAGGGGGCTCGGTAGGGCGGAATTTGGCAAAAAAAATATTTTTACTTTTTCATTCCACAAACATCTAGAGACTTTCTTCTTTAATTTGAGCTATCATTCATGGTCATATCTAAGTTATAAGTGCTTGAAATTGCGTTTCCAAGACAACACTGCATGGGTCCGGAAAATTTATCTGCTGGGAGATTTCGTTGTTTACAACGACAATACACGTTTCCATGGCTCCCTCCTCATATACCCGCCGAATGGTGATACCCCAATTTGTTCAACAGTTAAAAACCTGTCTGACTGCGATGGAGTCTGGTAGCTAAGTTCTGAACTTGGCCTAGTAGTCGTTGACGGTGGCGCATGGCGGCAAAAGTAGGAACTATTTGAAAAATTCTAAGTTGCAGTACTTAAATTAAAAAAAAAAACAGATAACACACACTAATACAGTCATCGCCAACGGCCTAGCCGTGTTGAAACACTGGATCCCATGAGAACTCCGCAGTTAAGCAACATTCGGCGCAGCCGAAACTTGGATGGTATGCCGGTTCTAGGCACTGCGCGCTGTTGGCCAACATAAGGAGGAGCGGAAAGGCTCTGGCCACCCTACCGCAAGTAAACTCCAGCTGGGGGTAGCCTCTCCGGAGGCTCGGACCTGCCTTCGGGCTGAATACCAATTAAAATACAGTCATCACAATTAACACCGGTTATCAGAGAGATTCTACACACACCCAAAGTACACGGGGCTATATGACCGCGTTGTTGCAGCCCCTAAACTGAGGAACCAAGAAACCAACCAAAAACCTGTCTAAGTCTGTAGATAAATTTCAGTCTTTTTTTTTTTCAGATTTGGCAATGGGCCTAACTACATTTTAAAAATATCTCGTGAGCCAATATTGTAGAAAGTCGCGCAATTAAAGCGTGTAACGCCCTCCTTGCCGTGGGACATTGTTAGGTAAGTAGCTATACCGACAGGGGAGGGGGTGCCCTGAGCGAGAGGGATTTTATGTTTGAAGTGCAGCAAAAGTTGACAAAAAATGCGCCAAGCTTGAAGTTTAGTTGTAAATCTGACTGCAAAGAGAGCGAAATTTCACACTTTTAGGCAATTTTATGCTCTCCTGAAATATGATAATTATTCAAATTTAAAAAAAAGTAGTTCCGCGAAGAACTATACAGCCTATTTTCATATATCCTACTTATGTTAATTGCCACTATCAACATACACAATTTCAGGTTGATTGCTGTAATAGATTCGTAGATATTGAGAACCGACTAAATATTTCGGATGGTCGCCATGTTGGATTTTATATATGTAGGTCCTAGAGTTGTGCACTGTTACATGCAGATTATTGTGAACGTGTAGTATTCAAAATTCAATCGCATAATTAGGACACAAGAAGTAACAAGGAGATTTTAAAATTTTTCACAGCTGCCATCTTGTCGTTATGGAAACAATTGAAATAAAATAGATGCCAGTGGATTAACATTCGTGTAAGGATTTACTGTACCAAGTTTCACTGCACGCGGATGGTTAAATTGCGAGAAACGTCCATGTGAATATTTATAATTCGCGTTGCCGCCATGTTGAATTGGTAATCACCAGGTTATTTAAAGTCCTATAGCTGAACTTAAGTTCATAACCCCTATGAACATTAAAAAATACAGTTTGATTGCTAAATAGATTCGTAGATATTCAGTATCGTCTAAATATTTCGGATGGTCGCCATGTTGGATGTTAAATGTATAGGCCATAGAGTCATGTACCATTAAAGGAAAATTATTGCGTAGGTTCATTATTCAAACTTTCACTTCGATCGCATGACTACATCACAAGAAATAAAAACTTAATTTTAAAATTCGCACTGACGCCATCTTGAGGTTATCTAAACAATTGAACTAAATTAGATACCAGTGGATTACAATGTGTATAAATATTTCCTGTACCAGGTTTCAGTGCGTTTGAAACATTAAATCGCAAGAAAGGTCTATTTAAAATTTTCGAATTCGCTTGGCCGCCATGTTCGTTTTGTAGTTAACCGGTTTTTGAAAGTCCTATAGATGGACTTCCAGTAGTGCCCTTTATCTCCGTACAGAATTTTAGGGAGATACCGCTAATAGTTTCTGAGATATAGAATGCCGGTGAAATATTTCGCACATCCGCCATCTTGTGATTATGTAAACAATTGAACGAAGTTAGATGTCGGTGCATTACAATGTATATAAACATATACTGTACCAAGTTTCATTGCGTTTGGTTGGTCAAATCGCGAGAAACGTCTATTTAAAAGTCGCAAATTCGCTTGGCCGCCATGTTGGTTTTGTAGTTACCAGGTTTTCAAAAGTCACATAAGTGAACTTATAGTAGTTCCCTCTATCACCATAGAAAATGTCAGGGTAATATCGGTAATAGTTTCGGAGATATTGAATGCTGGTGAAATATTTCTCACAGCCGCCATGTTGGATTGGTGAGTCGTAACAAAATTTGAAGGGCACGGTCGAGGTCTCCCGGAATAGTGCTATGAACTTTCCGAGTTTCATTGAAATCGCTCCTACCGTTTAGATTTTATTAGGGGGACACACACACACACACGCACACACACACGGACAAAAGGTGATCTCATAAGCCTATTTTTTCAAAATTGAAAATAGGCTAAAATAGACAAGGATGTCACAGCGATTTTCACACTCCATCCCCTTTAATTAACTTTGTTTATTTAGAATATAGGATTATTGGAAATAATAAGAGATTTATCCCCACTTTCCTGACTGTAAATAACCAAACATTAAGATTGTTCTGGAGAGGATAATTAGGGAATGGGAACCTCTTGTAAAGGGCATTCAAATTGGTATTAAAAAGAGAACCGAACTAAAGTCAAAAGTCTTGATTTCGCAGACGATATTGCAATTGTCGCAGACAGCAGATCGGAAGCGACTTACGCAGTGGAAAAGATTGCAAAAAAGACCGGATTACATATCTCATACGACAAGACCAAATATATGGAGAGAAGGCCAGAAAATAAATCCCCTTTAAACACCAAATACGGTAAAATCGCCCAAGTCAGCACTTTTGAATTCCTTGGCAAAATTATACAGCTCTCAGGACTTAATCGAATCGCCAGTGAAGACAGAATAACTAAGTTCCAGAAGACCTACAGGCTAACGTGGGCCCATTACAACAAGAAATGCATTTCGACTAACGCCAAATTACGACATTACAAAACAGTTATTCTTCCAGAAGCAACATATGCCGCTGAAACAATAGTAATCGATGGTTATTTCAAGATTAGGGAACTGGAAAAGTAGGAGCGAAAAATTATTCGGATGATCTACGAAGCAATCAACATAAACGGCATTTGGATGCAGAGACCTAGTACAGAACTCTTTCAAAAGACCAATACGATAACAGATGAAATTAGAAAACGCAGAGCCAAATTTTACACTCACATCCACAGGATGGCCACCTCCAGATTGCCAAAGAAACTACTTGGTATCATAACACGGAGTAAATGCCGCACAGAATGGCTTAAAGAGGTACAGAGAGACTTGCAAGTAATCAGTATAGAAAATTTCGAAGACCGAACTGAGTGCCAGACGAAAATCGCGAATGTTAAGTTTGAACCAAGATCATTACGACAACCTGGGAAAAAGTGGACGGATGAGAGGAAGAGGGAACATTCCACGAGAATGAAGAGGTTTTGGGAGGAGCGGAGGAGACACACCTCCAAATGACATCGTGTTATCAAGTTTAATCGGTTTCCGGTAGGGGAATTTTCGCTTAAATATATAAAAAATAAGCTGAATTGTGCGGAAAATATTTGAATTTTCTGGCAGGTAGGATTTCTTTCAATCAACTAGAGCTAGGAATAAACACTATCTTGTGGTTTACTTTAAAAAAATATGGACTAAAATACAAATATACTACAATAAATGGAACAAAACTACAATTAATTATTTTTAGGTACTCTCATATCATTTAGGATTTATAGGTACTACAGAATTCATAAATATGGCTCTTTTGAGTGTGATTCGGTAAACTATTAACGTATTTTCGTATTTCGAATAAGGAAAGAAAACGGCCCCTAGTTATGACTAATTAGCTGGCCACGGTGGGTGAGTGGTTATCGTGTCGGTCTACTAACCCCAAGATTGCAGGTTTGCTCCTGGCCATGGTAAGTGATTTTTGAAAGGCGGCAAAAATACGATACGCATGTCATACGATGTTGGCATTTCAAAGAAACCATTTGAATTCTGTAGGCCGTGTTCATAATGGCGAAATCAATCTCGGGAGTTTCCGCCAACACAAAGTTCCTCATTTCTCTACTAGAAAGCGCAATAGTGTTCAAGTAGCTTAGATATCTAACCTCCTTAACTTTCATAGTGATTCAAGGAACAACGAAATTCGACATGCAAGCTACCCTCTGGGTGTAAAATTACAAAGCTTGCACCCTGCCACCGAGGCCATACGATGTTATTATTATTATTATTATTATTATTATTACTAATTGAAATATTCTAGGCATTTTGCTTGGAAACGTGTTTGTGTTGTTAATAGAATAACGTTATACGAGTTAAAGTTCTTTCGCTGCATTGATAAAGAGCGAATCATAAATATGTCATTACTTTGATGATAATGATAATTGCTGTTTTAAGGAGCCTCCAATGGTTTGGGAGATAGTGAAACATGAGCATGTAAGATAAACTAGAACTAGAACTAACTACACACAGACTAGAAATCGAAAACAGAAGGACAATGAGACTAATAAAGGACAGGAGAAAAAGAAATGCCCTCAACCCTCGAAGAATGAGGATTGAGGGACTTGGAAGGAAAGGCAGATAGGAAAGTGAAAGAGGAGAGGTTCCACCCCAGGGACAATGGAAAAAGGGGCATCATGAGGGAAGGTAATGGATGGGCAGGATGGATAGGCAAGGAAGATGGAAGGAGGCGGCCGTGGCCTTGAAGAAGATACTGTACCCGTAAATCCGGAAAGTAGCCTGTTGGAATATCCTTTGCCCCAGCTGGATCGCCTATTTCTTACAGCAGCGGCCTATTACTTCATTAGAAATCGCTCCCAACATGGCCTTTAGGGATTTACATACAGCAGTTACAAGAATATTGTGGATCAACAACAAACTACACGGGGCACTTACCTTTACTTGCGTTCTCGGGGACTGGAAATTCAGCTTAGCCTACAATACATCCACAATACTCTACTCCTTATATTTAAAATGAATCACACGCCAACTACACCAGATAACGAACTGAATATATTTATTAACAAAGGTAAACTAACCTAAATAAGCAAAATAACAATAAACTAATCTAATAACAAAAGAAAAAGAAAACCACACAATCATACACACATCCTTTCTACTACATATCTTACTACAATGCCGTGCAAAAATATATGCATAACAGTCTTTGCTTGTTTAGGCCTACACTACGTAAAAAAAGAAAAATGTTAAAGAAGGCTCTTACATTCGTGGCATTCCTGAGAACTGGTTTCATTCACTAACCCGCGTCTGGAAAACGCACGTGCACTGGCCTGTTTCATCAATGAAACGCCAGCACAACGCTGCATTCAGAACCTTTTACATTTTATACATGGCTGTGAATCTTCACCTGCTCATATTATGTCACACCGCTCTCCAATCCTAACGGTGAATCATTCTGGCTAGCCTACATTGAGACTTCCTTGTGTGCGTTTAAAATACACGTAAAATTAACATTCAGATATTACAAAAATGCTCATAACTTCTATGTTTCTTTAACAATCATTCTGAAAATTTTAATACAAACTTTCATTCGCACCCCGAAATTGTTCTAGACCAATCTGGTTCAACAATTACTCTTAACAGTGGACAATCATTCGTACAAAACATCTGCTCACAAAACACACGCTATTCCAAAACAATCGATTAATAAATCCTACCAAAATTATTTAACTAATTAAATCATTTCCGAAAAATATTTACATGTAATTTGTGCATAATAATATACACTATTTAGTGTTGTTAACACGTTACTTACGAGATTCTGGATTCTCGGTTAAAATACAACTCTCAATTAATTATACACACTGTTATTTCACATAATCATTCTCTAACACATCGTAGTTTTGATATACTGCTTACACATCGTCTTATATAGGTTTTCTTACATTGTTGGTCTAATACAGTCGACTGACTAAGGTTAACTGTACGTAATTACATAACTTCAGGTTTAATACAATATAATAATTGTATCATTGACATGAGTAGACAATCGTTCTCTAGTTGTATTTCCGCTAAAAACCCTTCTGTCAACATAGCTAAAACGTTACTTCACATGAACTGGACTACTTGTATACAACGACTCTTATCATGATCTGCCTTTTTTTAAATCAAAGAACAATAATACTTTGACTTCCTTTAAAATGCGGAACTTCCTTCGCATGAGCGCTTCATAGCTCTACAAATCCTTATATAACAATATATATGGCATAAACAATTATCATCCACTATGTTAAACAATAACCAAAATGGATTAATTGTTATTAACATTTCTTTTGTAGGAACTTCTCTCAAATAATGGCATGCCCCTCAGTATCATTTCACATGACTACTGATCTACAATTATACATACTTAAGTTCTTCAAACGATATTAGACTGTCGTGATTGACCTCCTAAAGTTTACTCCACAGAAATATAATTAACTGTTAACTCGTCTGTCGCAAATACATGAAATAAAAATAATACTCCTGTCTCATCTCACTGATCAAGCTTTAAATTGTTTATCGTTGTAATATGAGGACGACATAATGACGTGATGTTACACAAATAGTGTAAAATAACACACATGTTATTTATAGTGTCAAATAGAATTCAATCTTGACCGGGATAAACTAGCTTTGAATTCCTAGCCAAAGATTTGAATAATCTTCTATCAAAAGGTATTTCCTCTAACATATTAAATGAACAAAGCTCTCAGCTTTACAAATAATAAAAAGGTTTGTCAACGTCGTAATGTTTTTCCACTCTACACAAAGAATGTTTATAGGGGTTAAGACTTCGGTCTTATCAAACGACTAGTATTTCCTAGAACGTCGACAGTTTATGTACAATAATGATATAACAATATCATTCGATATTTCTTCTGTTCTTGAAGTTATATGTTGTTACATTAAAGTGCTCAAATTAAATTTAAAATGAATTTAATTTGAAGCTATGACACAATGTCAGAATACTTGGTTTAAATCAACTTATTAAAATTCGAGAGTCGAAACGACTAGTCTTCTATGAGGCAATATAACTCCTCAAACAAAAATTTTTAATGTCAGTTCCCCAACTGGTCTGTAGAATAAAATTGAAAAATAGATGAAAGGCAATCATCTCCTACATAATCTTGAAGCATAAAAATCTTAGCACACGTCTGAAGTGTAAAATATATGAAAACACTGAAATACATGAGATGTGAAAATATGGAGTAAGATCGTTGGTTCAGGATGACACTAATCAAGCTCTATACTAAAAATAAGAGACACAGCTACCTTATTTGGACGAAAAACTTGAAGATCTATGTAAGTATTCCCACAATACTTTATATGTTTCCTCGGTTCAAGATACTGAGATGGATTTGCATTCGAACCTCGGATCTGCGACCACAGAGATAGGAAACACATTCCCTCTCCGGAATTCACCAACATTCGCCTGGGCTCGAACGACATCCTTCTGGCAAATTCTTCTGTGGTTGCTGGGCTACCCCTAGCATCTTGACAAATCTCTTCTGTAAAATCTTCATTCTCCGTCGCAAATATGTATCAGCCTCATCATTGGAATATTATTTATAGAAATATTCATATAGATGGTGAATGAAATATTTCCATTGCTAATTTATTGATGTTACATTAGTGTTCGTAGACTGACGAAAATGTACAAGATGGACCGAACACTACGTCTGTATTCAAGAATACGTCGTCTAACGAAGTTCCATCGTTGTATCTTAACTTCTGTTATCGAATATGTCTCTGACGCATGACTATTTAGTTCATCATATCAACAATGTTAATTATGTTGAATGAAACCACTTGAAGAATAATAATAGTCATTATAATAATGTTTATATGCTGCGCCAATGTTATAAGTTCTTCGCTACTGTTCACTTGAACTGCGTTCGCCAACTTCACGTTGCAATCTAAAAAGATATTCAGCTTTATTTCCAACACATTTGA
Organism: Meconema thalassinum; assembly: GCA_946902985.2. NCBI lineage: Eukaryota > Metazoa > Arthropoda > Insecta > Orthoptera > Tettigoniidae > Meconema > Meconema thalassinum. The sequence goes on from OX336395.1 coordinate 125,041,698, forward strand.
AAATCTGTCTTAACAGGCTTATATTGTCGAAACGGTAAATTTTAGAACGCTCGACTTTCAGCAGAATATAGTATTCGACCTGTTCTTTATATATATTCACTTAGTTGAACTCAAATCTCAATTATATACGAGATATACTAATTTCAATGTTCCTCACAACTTCACATAAAATGGAAGTGCGGTAATCTCCTACGTTCTACCTATTAACCTAGCGTCTCCACAAGTCGACAGTCGTCACACTCGGACAAAGCTTTGGGATCTCCGTTAACACAGTAAAAACACTTCCTCACTCTTCAAAGACTGCTGGAATAAGAACATCGATCCTTGGATCTCCCCCTCCAAGTCGAAATTTTGGCGGCCATATCAATCTCCCACCATAATTTTAGCGCGTAGATTACTAATGCTTATTACTGCGTAGATTAACCGATCTGCAGTTTTTAAAGTATCAGACATAATTTCTTTTAATATTCTCTTCATTATCAAAGAAGAAAATCTTCTTCTAAGGGCCTAAATGCATAATCTCACCAAATTATGTAGTTGAAGTTGATCCCGTCTTCAATAAGACCTCTTCTCATTGGCTCTGGGCTGGGATCCAATAGCATAATTTATAACAATATTTATAATATTAATTTCCAAACTCACTGTTGCTATGCCAATTTTAGCCTTCTAGAAGCGTCTATTGTGCAATATGTCACGTGATCGGGCTCTCCCACGGCCTCGAGCTTGTAACACTACCCTCCTGTGTCACAATTCCAGAATTTATATTTGCTGGTTAAATTTTATCATGGGGACGGAAAATACTCTCATTTTGTCCCAGAATAATTCAATTTTCGGGGGCAGTATCATCCCGGCATTTGCCCGAAGACGAAGTTGGAAACCACGGAAAACCACTTCGAGGATGGCTGAGGTGGAAATCGAACCCCCTCTACTCATTTGGAACACCCGAGGCTGAGTAGACCCCGTTCCAGTCCTCATACCACTTTTAAAATTTCGTGGCAGAGCCGGGAATCGAACCCAGGACCTCCGGGGTGGCAGCTAACCATGCCGACCGCTACGCTACGGAGGCCTGAGGGGATGTCATTATTATTATTGTTCTTGTCCATTGTTATGCCCATCTGTGGAACGCGACAGAACTTATTTTGCAAACGATGTTTCTTTCTTCTCTTAAAATCTCTTCATCTGGGCACTGAATATCGTTATCCGTTCCTCAGTCCATGATTTCTTGGACCTAGTAGTAATTTTCTCAGTGAAATGATGGTTGTTGGTTAATGTCCTCGCTGTTCCACCCCTTAAGTGCTGAGTTAGCTGTTTGCAACCACAGCACTGAAATTTAGCCTACTTTCCACATTTTGCAAAAATGAGGAAAAGGTAGACTTATGAGATAGATCCGGGCAAATGTGTGTCTGTCTGTATGTGCCCCCATCCCCCCCCTCCTATCAACTCCTAAACGGCTGCAGCCATCGAAACCAAATTTGGTATGAGTAAAGATCAATACCTAAATATCTCAAGGCCAAATTTGAAAATGATGTCAGTACTACCAACTACTGCTGAAAACCCACAATTGAAATTTGAGTTCCATGTTGGAATTCTTGGAAGATATTCATGGGAGCTACTGTATTCCAAAATTGGCACACATATAGATAATAATATTTCAGTTTAATTTCCAGGAGGCCATACATGACAGTGTTGCCAAAATGAATCTAAGCCTGCTGATAGGTCCAATTTTAAAATTATGTAACTTCTATACTAACAAATGGATTGCATCCAAAATTGGCACAACAATATATCATAATATTTCAGATTATTTCTGACCAACAAATGCATGATATTGTTGCAAACATGATTTTACGCGCGCAGATAGATACAATGTCTAACTACAGTATATGTAACGTCCATGCTATCCATTGGACTTCAACCAAATTTTGTATTCTGTACCCTAAGAGATGGAACTAAGAATGTATTCATTCACCAGTGCTGCCAACTGAAGTGCTCTATTAGGCTACACTATGCCAGGTATATTTCGAACCAATTAGAAATGTCGATATTACCAACTTAATTTAGTCATTGTTCTAGATAGATCCGTATAGAATAATCATTGGCATGAATCTTCAATTTTAAGAAAAGTAGGCTCTGTAGTTTGTTACGAAACTTCTCGTTTCATTCGTATTTTAATTAAAAAAATATAGAAGCTGATTTTTTTAAATTTATCAGTAGGTTATAAAATGTCTATAGGTTTTGTCATTATTAATCAAAATACAAATTCAAAAATATGCTACATTATGTTTATATTTTGAGACAAATCAAAATGCGTGTGCCCTGGTATAGGGCCGAAAATGAAAGTATTTTCGAAATCAGTAGGCAACTAGTACATATTGCTCCTTTCTTGTACAAAGAATCATATTCTTTGATTCAAATTCACAACAGGTGAAAGAGAAAACTTGCGTCTTATTCTGCCATGTTTGTTAACATCACAGATAAACTCCATGTAGAGACTAATAGAAAGTGATCTGTTAGTTACTTCCGGAATAAACAATCCAAACTCAAGTACAGGGTCATCATTGTGTGTGGTCGAGAGTAAACACGGCAAGCTAAGCCGGCTGCGACTAGCGCAGATCGCGGGCGCGCGTACACGGTCCAGCCGGTGGTTGGTGCGCTCCACTGACTCATATCGTTAGTTCACACGTGTTTTGTCATTCATATGGACGTGTATCTGCAAAGTTAAGACATTAGTGTTGCACGTTTAGTGAGTATTGTGATTACTGTGATTGTTGGTCATGACTAGACACCAATTCACATAACGCGAACGTGTGTTTATCCATAATTCGTATATGAAAAGCAGAAAATCTTGTTCTGAAACAAGACGAAAATTTTGAATCAAGTTTCTAGGAAGACCTGTGCCTAATGCCAGTACAATTAGGAGGCTCGCTAAAGATTCAGGGAAACAGGCTCCGTAAATAATAAAATAGTTGACAGACGTTATTTCATCAGAAGATGTCAGGTGTGTGTTACAAGAGAGGGAGGACATTTTCAGCATCGACTATGAGCACTGTAAGTACACATTACTGAACATGTTTGGTAAAAGTGTGAAAGTGCGCGCCGACCGCTGGCTGAACCGGGTGCGTGCGGCCGCGATCTGCGCTAGACACAGCCGGCTTAGATTGCCGTGTTTACTGGTGCGCACACTCATAATGACCCTGTAGTTCCACATAATGCCCAACAGATGGCAGAACAAGCTAGACATTGACTCGGCACTTAAGAGAAAACGGGGAATATGAAAGAAATATTATCTTCTCGTGCACCGTCTATAGACGGGCGTGGGAATCAACGGGTTAAAATTCCAGTAACTAACTAATATCCTGTTCTGGAGACGATCTTGTATGGACTGTGCCGGCTGCCGAGGCCTGACGCACTCCTCTGGGGCAATGATGAAATGAAATGGTAGTGGAGAGTGTTGCTGGAATGAAATTTTGACAGGGAAAACCGGAGTACCCGGAGAAAAACCTGTCTGCCTCCGTTTTGTCCAGCACAGATCTCACATGGAGTTACCGGGATTTGAACTACGGACTCAGCGGTGAGAGGCCGGCCTGCTGCCACCTAAGCCACGGAGGCTTATCTTTAATTCCAATTTCTAGAAGGTAATTTTCTATTTCACCAAGCCAGTTGTCCTTGACTGTAATTAACAGAGCAAGGTTGAGAATCCTTTCGGTGAGCCTGTCTTTGTTCATTCTGAGAATGTGACCGTACAACTTCAATCTCATTTTCCTGAAGGTGTCAGTGATGTTGCTGTTAACCCGTTGAGTGCTTCGCCTGTCTATAAACGGTGCACAAGAACTTTTTATTTCATATTCCCTCATTCATTTTCGAGTGCCAATTCGATCTCTGACATATACTGCCATCTGTTGGGCATTATGTAGTACTACCTGAGTTTGCATCTGGAAGTCACTAACAGAGCATTTTGTAGACGTCAGACCTCTACAGCTGGAGTTCATCTGTGATGTAAACAAGCATGACGGAATAACAAACAAATCCTTCACGCCTTATTGTAATTTCGGATCAAAGAATATATATATTTTTTTACTATTAAAGAGCAACAAGTATTTCTTGCCTACTGATTTAAGGAAATAATTTCATTTTGGGTGTCTGGTATGGAAATGATGCAAACGTGGGCACAAAATTTTAATTTCGATCTATCATAATGAAAATGTATATACAGGTGGGATTTTGAATTTACGTTTAGATTAATAAAGACACAAAACACGTACACATATTAAGCGCCCCCCCCCCCTAATTGAGTTCAAAATCACACATTCTACATTTTCTTTTTAAAATGTGAATGAAAAAAACTCAGCATTTAAAAGGGGGAAGCTCCTGATTTGCTAGACACAGCCGCAGAACAAATCAATGAACTGAAGACGCCAGCAGTAATTGCGGGACTCCCGATATCCTTCGAGAAAACGGAATTTATAACAAACATTAAGTCAGCACCCAAATTGTTAGAGGTAGAAGAAAGGAAAAACAAAAGAACGGAGAGATTTAAATATCTTGGAGAGAGGATGGATTCCATTATCTCGGAGAAAGAGGGCTTTCATCACGGATCAAGGAAATGGAAACGGGAGATCAACTAGGCTAACTAAGAATGTCTACAAGAATAAATCAATATCCATTAACGTCAAGATACGACATTGCTGCACAATATTATGACAAGAGGGAATTCAAAGGTTCATTCCAAAAACCAGACGAGTCCAAAAATTGACTTTTTGAGATAATTATATCTTCTTGCTCTTCAAGGCCAGCTCTACGTCTAGATATTATTGCTTATTATTTATTTATTTATTTATTTATTTATTTATTTATTTATTTATCGTATGGCTTTTAGTGCCGGGAATGTCCGAGGACATGTTCGACTTGCGAGAGGCTATAGCTGCTTCAAGCGGACACCCATAGGGTGAACTACAAGTTTCGTTCAATTATCCAAAAAGCGGCTTCCGTGGCATATTTGGTAGGATGCTGAAGTGCTGTTCCCAAGATAGCGCGTTCAAACCTGGCTGAAGTCGTTGGATTTTTTAAGAGCGTTAAAATCCTTCAGTATGCCTTCCTTCGGAGGGAAAGGAAACCCACCGGTCCCATGTCATAGATTTACGGGGTGTACAGGATCCTTCCACAGTCTAAACTTGTGCGAAGTTAAATTTCTTGGTTAGATTTCGTTGGAACGCTCTATCAAAAGTTCCAACGCTCACCACTAGGTATCATTGACATCTGGTAGCGAAAGTTGGAACTACTTGAAATTGAACGGAACTTGTAGCTCACCCTATGGGTGAAGCAGCTAGAGCCTCTGGCGAGCCGAATATGACCTCGGACACTCCCGGCACTAACAGCCATACGATAAATAAATAAATAAATAAATAAATAAATAAATAAATAAATAAATAAATAAAGCAGACAGGTCGGATTATATACGAATGTGAAATATTGGGGATTCTACAAAAATAAGACAAGTTTAATGCCTCTTCTTCTCCTCCTCCTCCTCCTCCTCCTCCTCCTCCTCCTCCTCCTTCAAGCGCCGGGGTAGCCACGTTTGCGCCATTTCTGCCATTCCGCTCTATTTCTGCACATTCTCTCCATTTCCACAACAGTGTTACCCCTTTTTTCGTCCCAATCTCCCAATCCCATTAATATTCCATGTTCCGAATCTTCTGGTGAAAGAAGAAAGTCTGTCGACTCTTTTATTATTTACGGAGCTTGTTTCCTTGAATCGTTTAGCGAGCCTCCTAATTATACTGGCATTAGGCACAGGTCTTCCTGGAAACTTGATTCGAAATTTTTGTCTTGTTTCAGAACAAGATTTTCTGCTTTTCATATACGAATTATGGATATACACACGTTCGCGCAATGTGAATTGGTGTCTAGGCATGACCAACAATCACAGTAATCACAGTACTCACAAAACGTGCAACACTAACGTCTAAGCTTTGCAGATACACGTCCATATGAATGACAAAACACGTGTGAACTAACGATATGAGTCAGCGGAGCGGGATATTGCACCGGCTGAAGCGGGTGCGCGTGGCCGCGATCTGCGCTAGTCACAGCCGGCTTAGCTCGCCCTGTTTACTGGCGCGCTCACACATAATGACCCTGTAGTTCTCTGAATCAGTTTACCTCCACATGGGTGATTAGCCCAACGTAGAGTGGTTTGTTGGGTTACCCTCCCTCCTCCATATTTATCCCCTGGGGACAGGGTGCCCCAGATGGTCAGGGTGTTCCTCCTTCCCACTTAGGTATGATTTTCCTGTCAGTACTCGGGTGGCTGATTGTAGTGGTTTGCCACTGGGTGATGGGGGCCACTACATCCCTACGCCGCAATGCTTTTTCGAGATAATTAGTTACCTGAAATGTTTGGCATTCAATAATGATTTGTACTTTGTTGGGATTTACATAGTAAATAATCGTATTTGAGGATTAAAATATTGTTCATTTTTGTATTCAACTAAGATTTCGGTTAAAACCAGACTAGTCCAAAGATTTTTTTAAGGTTTTATCAAAATATCCTCAGAAACATATTATATTTCCTTTATGTGCAATGTAAAGCTGTTAGCGAAACAATATTAGGTCTAAAGGCAATTTTTATTTCATTCAGCACTAATGAAGCTATACTGGTTTCTTTTTAAGTTTCTGAACAATTTAATTTTTGGACTAGTCTGGTTCTTGGAACGAACCCTTCAATTAGAAATAAGAGAGAAAGGCAGATCTTGACAAGAATCCTAGGTCCAATCAAAGAAAATTCTGAATTCAAAAGACGACACAATCATGAACTCTACTTGCATGTAGAAAAGATCACAAACACTATTCGTAGGAGGAGGAATTTTTTCTATGTCCACATTGCTCGTTTGAGTTCTGTAAGGTTGAACATTAGAATCTTCAGGTTCTTTCTTAACAATAATCTCAAGGAGGCGTGGTTCACCGAGGTGGAGAAACACCTGCGAGAAGTGGCGATAACTAAAGCCATGCGCGGATGCGGATAAATCCGCGGTTATTCGCAAATTATTTCGCCATGCGGATATACTGTAGTTTGCATGGCTGTGCGAAGTAAATTTGCGGATAGGTTTTAGAATCCAGTGTTGAACTAGATTATAAACAAGACGTTCCGTGAAGAACTATACAGCCTACTTTTCATGCCAATGATTATTCTACAGTATATGAACCTATCTAGAATAATGACGAAATTAAGTTGGTAATATCGAAATATCTAATTAGTTCAAAATATACCTGGTATAATGTAGCCTAAAAGAGCACTACATTTGGCAGCCCTGGTGACTGAATATATTCTTAGTTCCACGTCTTAAGGTACAGAATACAAAATTTGGTTGAAGTCCAATGGACGTTACATGCAGTTAGACACTGGATCTATCAGCACGCGTAAAAGCATGTTGCCAACAATACCATGCGTGTGCTGGTCAGAAATAATCTGAATTATTATGATATCTTGTTGTGCCAATTTTGGATGAAATCCATTTTTTAGTATAGAAGTTACATGCATTTTAAAATTGGACATATCAGCAGGCATAGAATCATGTTGGCAGCACCGCCTTGTATTAATTACTCCAAATTAATCTAGAATGTCAGGTGCTATACGTGTGCAAAGTATAGAGCTGTTGGCTTGCATACTTTCTGATATATTGATATTAGGGTAAAAAGACTATAGACAGCATTTATTAACAGTTGGCAGCCCTGATTGCTCTTAACAATACTTTCTGATATATTGATATTAGGGTAAAAAGAATAGAGACAGCATTTATTAACAGTTGGCAGCCCTGATTGCTCTTAACAATACTTATAGTCATATCTGTTATGGTACACATATCACATGCGAAATTTGCTTGAAATCCAACTGATAGTATAGAAGTTACATGTATTTAAAAATTGGTACTATCAGCAGGCTTATAATCATATTGGTAGAACTGACGTATATAAGTTACTCCAAATTAATCTAAAATGTCAGAATATACGTGTGCATAGTTTAAAGCTGTTGGCTTGCATACTTTCTGATATATTGGTATTTGGATTTAAAAAAATAGAGATAGCAATTATTAACAGTTGGCAGCCCTGGTGGCTCTTAATAATACGCTAAGTCATATCTGTTTATGTACAGATATTACACACAAAATTTGGTTGAAATCCTATTGATAGTGTAGAAGTTATATGCATTTAAATATTGGACCTATCAGAAGGCTTAAAATTAATTTGGCAACGTTGTCATGGTTGGCCTCCTGGAAATTAAACTGAAATAGTCTTAACTACATGCGTGCCAATTTTGGAATAGCTCCCATGCATACCTTGCAAGACATCCAACATGGAGCTCAAATTTCTAGTGCGTTTTTTCAGCAGTTGGTAGCACTGACATCATTTTCAAATATGGACGTGAGCTATTCCGGTGCACATCTTTACTCATATTAAATTTGGTTTTGATTGCTGCAGCCGTTTAGGAGTTGATAGGGGGACACACACACACAGCCAGACAGACACACATTTTCCCGGATCGATCTCATAAGTCTACTTTATCCTCTTTTTGCAAAATGTGAAAAGTAGGCTAAAAATAATGTGAGATTTTGCTAAGATCTTTGCCTTTTTTGTTACTTGTTATTTCTCTATTTGCTTTCGCTTGATTGTATGGGAATAATAGAGAAGTGAGAGGAGCCAGTCGTGGAAATACCCTCAATTAGTGTTGACTTATGCCGAAAAACAAATCTATGCTAATATAATAAAGCTGAAGAGTTTGTGTGTGTGTTTATGTGTTTAAACGCGCTAATCTCTGGAACTACCAAACGGATTCGAAAAATTATTTTTGTATATGATAGCCTGATTCAAGAGGGATAGTTTAGGCAATGTAGCATTAGGCTACACCTCTCAGGTAACCTTAAAGATTGATATTTGTTCAGTAAGTCGGAAGAACAAGCACTCCAGAACGGCTTCAATAATACCGAAGTCTATTGTTGCCATGTAATGCGGGCCGCATTACGTCGCCCCTACTAATGTTCTAGAGCAGAATTGCGAGCTGCTTATAAATTGCAGTCACGGGGAGTAATTAGTGCAAAAGGATTTCTTAGGCCCCTTGAAACAGTTATCATCATGATAATAGTATGCCTCTGTATAAGGGCGATGGTGTTGGTGCAGTATACTGAGGTTATCAGCTGCAATAAGCGTTGGTGCTTTACGATCCTTATCCTTGAGCGCTCCAGTTCTGTAAAATAAATAAATCCACCGGGCGAAGCCGGGCACTACTGCTAGTCCTTTATAACTGCGCTTGCCTGCGTGAGTAAATCCGACGACTTAAGTAAGTGCTATAATTAAACCATCGCTCTTTCACATGCCGTCACCCAGAGGGACAAAACTCAGTTAACATTGTCTTGCGATTGACACATAATCTAGGGGAGCGAATTTCTCGTCTAATGCCTGGATGTGTTGCTTTAATACTTTATGTTTAATGTGGGAATACTGGGCGAGGGTTAAAGCTCAGGTGCAACGAACAGGACAGTTGAAACAGCGTAGTCCGAGCCTATAGTTGCAATAATTAACCCGGGAGAAGTGGCGCTTACTTGGGCAACGTTAGAGGTGGCGCGTGGTCATTTTGACCCCTCACAATTATTTCTCAGTAATAACGACAATTATTTCGTTTATGCTATTGATATGGCATGAAAACATTCACTGAACTAATGAGCAAGTATATTAATTGTCTAAAATGAAAGTCATGCACATATTATAAACGGCTATTTACACTATAATATAAATGGTGCGGATCTGACAGGTAATCATCTATTTTTACGAAATATCTGACAATTCTTACTTCAGTTTGCCTATTAACAATATCGAAATCAATGATTAGACAAGTTTTAGATAATGTAGGATTCTAGTTTTTAACCAATCACACATTTTAGAGAAGTCTCTTGTTGCATTGTGGTTGTATTGTGCTCCATTTCGTAACTGTCTTTGCCAGTAAGGGTTCACATCCGCTGAGAAAGAGGCATATTATCGTCACTTTCTTAATTTTCTTCTTCGTCTGCACTCTGTTCAGTATCACTTTAAGATTCTGCTATTTCTATTTCATCTTCACTATCACTGTTTTCACCTCCTAATATGTCTTCCTCTTCGACGTCTTGCAGAAGAGATAACACCATGGATTCTTGCTCTTCGTAGGTCAGACGATTCATAATATTTCATTTTAACACTTAACTACATTCAATTCTATTTCGCGATCAGAGAGCTACATTCTCATGGAGTACGCGTAAGACTAGAACAGCTGTTCACTCTGCCAGCGGTACTGGTGGCGCGGAGTCTTTCAGAACACATTGTAACATGGCTCTATAAAAATACATTTGTCTTGGCCCTCATCCCTTCCACTAATAGTCTACTGGCCTCTGACAATAGATAAGGCATATGGGGAAAGGTATGTTGCAGGTTTGGTCTGTGTGTAGTAAAATGTAGAAACCCCAGCTTAACGAAACTGCCTGGGGTCACTAAGTCCCCCACACCACCTCTCCCGGGTTAAGACACCAGTAAGTTTATAGAACGAGCGAAGCGAGTTTTATAATTTCCATGTGAGTGTCTTAATTACCGTTATAGGCGAGTTGCATACCATTGTTTATGTTCGACGATAATTATAACTATTTTATATTCGAACATAAAAATTCATAAATATCTGTCGAGATTTCGCTAGTTATATGTACTGAACAGAGCACATGGGACGCAGAGAATACCATAGCCTCCTCGAATATCCTACGATGACACTCGCCACGCAGTTAAATTTAAAATAAGAGGCCGTGGAAGTCTGCGCAGAAGCGATGCTATCCTTACCTAATTGGTCACACAACTGTTACTTAAGCTCTGATTGGTGGGAGAAAAGGTTTCATAATGAAAAATAGTGTTATAATGACCCTCATTATGATACAGTTTTCTGACATATATTACTGTGTGTCCGCAAAGTCTCTCCGCAGCGCGTGTCTCGCCTAGCGGGACGTGTTGGGTTGGCAGTACATTCTGTTATGTCGTTATTGGGAAAACAATTACATTAAATTAAGTAGATTACGTACTCAGCACTATCACACTGTGCTGCGTAAAGTTTCCACCAGCACGGAAAACCTAATCCACTAAAAACACACGCTCTTCAGTAGTAGCCGCTGCGGAGAGACTTTACGGACACACTGTATTTACATTTCGACATCGTCGAACATATAGTACAAAAGCGTACTTTTACTATGAATGGCGTTTTTGGTTACTGTTCGATGTAGAGTGTAGACAGTCAGAATATATGCCTTAAATAATAAACTCAACACAAAAGGTTTTGTTTGGTGACTTGCGTAATAAAACCCCTTTTTTCATGTACAGAGAGTTTAGTTTGTATGTAACGGGGACCCTCGCTTGCCAGCTCGCCCGCGTTGCACACCTGTCTCCCGCCAGGCACTTTGCCGTTATGCGGCGCCTTCGCGGCACTGAGTCATTGAGTATAGGAATTTGTACTTAAATTTGTACTTCAATGTGATCCTTGACCAATTTTTTGACGAACTGACTCACGGAGAGCGATTGTAAAATTACTTTCAACAAGATTCTTCCACTGCTCACACTGCCGAAGCATCCATGACAGAATTGCGTCGCATTTTCGGAACTAGGATTATAAGTCGGACCGTGTGGCCCCCGCGAAGCCCAGACTTATCACCATGTGACTTTTATTTGTGGGGACGCTTAAAAATAGAGTGTATGCGAGAAACCCACACACTATAAATGAGCTTAAAGTTATATTACAGCTGAAATACAGTCAATCGGTGCTGAGGAACTTCAGAGAGTAAATGCCAGTTTCATAAAAAGGTGCCAGCGCTTTGTAGCAGTGAATGGCGAACATTTTCAGCACCAGCTGTGAACTAGGTAAGTACAAATTCCTATACTCAATGACTCAGTGTCGCGAGGGCGCCGCATAACGGCGAAGTGCGTGGCGGGAGACAGGCTCGCGCCACGGGCGAGCGGGCAAGCGAGGGTCTCCGTTAGAAACAAACCAAACTCTCTGGTATTTCTTTATCTCTAATTTTCGATAAATCGAAGTAATTTCTATCTCCGAAAGTACTTCGAGGTATCGAAGTTCGACAATAACTAACATAGTCAAATTTTCCTCCCATGTAGTAACTTACTGTAATACCTACCGATAAATGGCGTTACGACAAATAGTTGCCGGATAACGACTTTGAGGAACCATTAAGAATATAGAGCGATAACGTTGGGGCTGACAGAGCTGTTTGCTCCATAAAACACGTCGTTAGCCGTTATACTTTTATTGGTCCGAGCGAGAAACATGTTTAAGTAGCTAATTTCACTGGCAGCCAAACTAAAGTTGGCGCCAGTACTTACCACCAGTTGCTCGCTGACTCGCCAGAACAAATTAGTTAACTAGACGGTGGAGAGAGAGCGCGAAGTAAGCTGTTAAGGTATTCATATGGGGGCAGATGACCTCGTAGTTCCGCCCCTTAAAACAACAAAAACTAACTAAGGTATTCATACACGTTTAAAATGGCATACGAGGCGCATCCGGAAGGTTAGTTTCCGTATGAAAAAAATAAAATAAAACAAAACAAAAAAAACAAAAACAAAAGAAAGTCAAACAAAACCAAAACATCAAACAAAACCAAAACCAAACAAAAATAAAATACAAAACCAAAGGAAGAGAAAGATAAAACCAAAAGACGACAAAGACAAAAACAAAAACAAACACCAAAACCAAAAACACCAAAAACAAAACAAAAAACACCAAAAACACAAACAAAACCAAAAACACCATAAAACAAAACCAAAAACACCAAAACCAAAACCAAAAAATACCAAAAACAAAACCAAAACAAAAACACCAAAAACAGAACAAAAAACACCAAAAACACAAACAAAACCAAAAACACCATAAAACAAAACCAAAAACACCAAAACCAAAACCAAAAAATACCAAAAACAAAACCAAAACAAAAACACCAAAAACAAAACAAAAAACACCAAAAACACAAACAAAACCAAAAACACCATAAAACAAAACCAAAAACACCAAAACCAAAAAATACCAAAAACTAAACCAAAACAAAAACACCAAAAACAGAACAAAAAACACCAAAAACACAAACAAAACCAAAAACACCATAAAACAAAACCAAAAACACCAAAACCAAAAAATACCAAAAACAAAACCAAAACAAAAACACCAAAAACAAACCAAAAGACACCAAAAACACAAACAATACCAAAAACACCATAAAACAAAACCCAAAACACCAAAACCAAAACCAAAAAATACCAAAAACAAAACCAAACCAAAAACACCAAAAACACAAACAAAACCAAAAACACCATAAAACAAAACCAAAAACACCAAAACCAAAACCAAAAAATACCAAAAACAAAAACAAAACAAAAACACCAAAAACAAAACCAAAAACAGCAAAATCAAAAACAAAAACACAAAAACGAAATCCAAAAATACCAAAAACAAAAACAAAAACACCAAAAACAAAACCGAAAACACCAAAAACAAAACCAAAACCACCAAAAACAAAAAACACCAAAAACAAAAACCCAAAAACCAAAAACCAAAACACAAAAAACACCAAAAACGAAAACAGAAGCAAAACTAAACTAAACTAAACTGAATTAAATTGAATTAAATTGTATTAAATTGATTAAATAAATGAAATAAAGAGAACATTGTACATGCAACACTTGTTTGACAACAGGTAGGCCTACAGCAATATGTCAGCTATTTTTCGACACAGGCTCCAAACGAATTGAGTCACTCGTCATAGCGTGGTATACACTATTGTATTCCTGTGCCATAGAAGTCTGCCGCCTGCGAATGGAACCAGCGTGTGATAGTCGTCTTCAGCTCCTCGTCAGTGGACAAGAATTTCTTGAGTTGCAGGAACAGATGGAAATCGCTGGGAGCAAGATCAGGACTGTATGGTGGATGATCAAACACCTTCCAGCTGCACTCCTGCACAACAGTTGCTGTGTACCGAGCATTATTATGGAGCAGCACAACACCAGCAATAAGCATTCCATGCCTTTTGTTTTGAATGGCACGTCGCAATTTCCCCAGCGTTTCGCACGTGGCTGGAGAAGGAATAATAGTTATTGTTTTAAGGGGCGGAACTACGAGGTCATCTGTCCCTGAGAAGGAATAAGAGCCGCCATTTCGGGCCACTGCTGCCGCGCTACTGGCGTTAGACGGGACCTGTCCAACAGGCATATGCTTGCTACGTCATAGATCTGTTATGCATGCGCAAATGTCCCACCTAAATACGTTTACTTTACAAAACAAAATATAGGGAAACTTACTTTCTGGACGCGCCTCGTATTTTGATGGAATTTTCCACTTTTTTGTGTGTCAAGATGAAAGCGTAATTTATTCTTTTACTTTAATAAAATATAGGCTAAGGGTTTTACATGTTTCATGCATAAATATGCTCACAAAATTGATTTAAATGCACCAGGGCGCACGTGCCTAGTCATAGGCTTAATGCACGACGTTTAACCTACTGTACTTTACTTAAACACTATAGTTAGACCATCATTACTTCAGACTTGACGTATTAAGTGCTACGCTAGAACTACCTAGCGGTCAGAAGTGAAATCAGTCTAACTAGCCAACCACAGGCAGCCATTCATATCGATTCATCACGACTAGTCGAGTTTCCTTCACGATGTTACTATATTGTACTGTTGATGAAAGGAGGAGAATAGATGCATTTAAAATGTGGTGTTACAGGTGAATGGTGAAGGTTTGATGGGTAGATAGAGTAACAAAAAATGGAGAGGTTTTAAGACGAGAGGAGAGATCTTTCTGGTGACTAATACTGAAGAGAAAATATAGGTTGGTAGGACAAAGTTAGTTATGGAAGCAAGAGTCGAGGATAAGAACTGTAGGAGTTGACCGTGATTCGAATATGGTAAACAGATTGACTCGGATGTAGGGTGTGGTAGCTATGTAGAGATGAAACTATTACCCCAGGTCAGGGAGGCGTGGAGTGCTGCATCAAACCAGTCTAAAATCTGAAGACTCAACACACATTATTATCGTAGCCACAAAAATACAGACATATGCATGGCGCTCGAGTCATCCAAGGTTGCACGCTCCGAACTAAAAGACACGTTCACGACAATATAATGTTCAATTACAATTCCCAACTGAATTTGACGTACTGGTTAACGTAATAATCAAATCATGGCCATCTATACCAAACTGACTCGGTGAACCTTTTAACGCAATAATCATATCATGGCCACCTATACCAAACTGACTCGGTGGGCCTTTTAACGCAATAAGCATATCATGGCCACCTATACCAAACTGACTCGGTGAACCTTTTAACGCAATAATCATATCATGGCCACCTATACCAAACTGACTCGGTACAACTTTTAACGCAATACGAATATATGGCCACCTATACCAAACTGACTCGGTGAACCTTTTAACGCAATAATCATATCATGGCCACCTATACCAAACTGACTCGGTGAACCTTTTAACGCAATACGAATATCATGGCCACCAATACCAAACTGACTCGGTGAACCTTTTAACGCAATAAGCATATCATGGCCACCTATACCACACTGGCTCGGTGAACCTTTTAACGCAATAATCATATCATGGCCACCTATACCAAACTGACTCGGTGAACCTTTTAACGCAATAAGCATATCATGGCCACCTATACCAAACTGACTCGGTGAACCTTTTAACGCAATACGAATATCATGGCCACCTATACCAAACTGACTCGGTGAACCTTTTAACGCAATAAGCATATCATGGCCACCTATACCAAACTGACTCGCTGAACCTTTTAATGCAATAAGCATATCATGGCCACCTATACCAAACTGACTCGGTACACCTTTTAACGCAATACGAATATCATGGCCACCTATACCAAACTGACTCGGTGAACCTTTTAACGCAATAATCATATCATGGCCACCTATACCAAACTGACTCGGTGAACCTCTTAACGCAATAAGCATATCATGGCCACCTATACCAAACTGACTCGCTGACCCTTTTAATGCAATAAGCATATCATGGCCACCTATACCAAACTGACTCGGTGAACCTTTTAATGCAATAAGCTTATCATGGCCACCTATACCAAACTGACTCGATAAATCATTTAACGCAATATGCATATCGGCCACCTCAACCAAACTGACTCGATAAATCATAACGCAATAAGCATAGCATGGCCACTTATACCAAACTGACTCGGTAAATCATAACGCAATAAGCATATCATGGCCACCTATACCAAACTGACTCGGTGACCCTTTTAATGCAATAAGCATGTCATGGCCACCTATACCAAACTGACTTGGTGAACATATTAACGCAATAAGCTTATCATGGCCACCTATGCTAAACTGACTCGGTATATCATAACGCAATAAGCATACCATGGCCACCTATACCAAACTGACTCGGTGAACATATTAACGCAATAAGCTTATCATGGCCACCTATACCAAACTGACTCGATAAATCATTTAACGCAATAAGCATATCGGCCACCTCTACCAAACTGACTCGATAAATCATAACGCAATAAGCATGGCCACCTATATCAAACTGACTCGGTAAATCATAACGCAATAAGCATATCATGGCCACCTATACCAAACTGACTCGGTGAACCTTTTAATGCAATAAGCATATCATGGCCACCTATACCAAACTGACTTGGTGAACATATTAACGCAATAAGCTTAATGGCCACCTATACTAAACTGACTCGGTAAATCATAACGCAATAAGCATACCATGGCCACCTATACCAAACTGACTCGGTGGATATATTAACGCAATAAGCTTATCATTGCCACCTATACCAAACTGACTCGGTAAATCATTTAACGCAATAAGCATACCATGGCCACCTATACCAAACTGACTCGGTGAACCTTTTAACGCAATAAGCTTATCATGGCCACCTATACCAAACTGACTCGGTAAATCATTTAACGCAATAAGCATATCATGGCCACCTCAACCAAACTGACTCGGTAAATCATAACACAATAAGCACATCATAGCCACCTATACCAAACTGACTTGGTGAACATATTAACGGAATAAGCATACCATGGCCACCTATACCAAACTGACTCGGTGAACATATTAACGCAATAAGCTTATCATAGCCACCTCTACCAAACTGACTCGATAAATCATAACGCAATAAGCATATCATGGCCACCTATACCAAACTGACTCGGTAAATCATAACACAATAAGCACATCATAGCCACCTATACCAAACTGACTAGGTGAACATATTAACGAAATAAGCATACCATGGCCACCTATACCAAACTGACTCGGTGAACATATTAACGCAATAAGCTTAATGGCCACCTATACTAAACTGACTCGGTAAATCATAACGCAATAAGCATACCATGGCCACCTATACCAAACTGACTCGGTGGACATATTAACGCAATAAGCTTATCATGGCCACCTATACCAAACTGACTCGGTAAATCATTTAACGCAATAAGCATATCATGGCCACCTATACCAAACTGACTCGGTAAATCATAACACAATAAGCACATCATAGCCACCTATACCAAACTGACTTGGTGAACATATTACCGGAATAAGCATACCATGGCCACCTATACCAAACTGACTCGGTGAACATATTAACGCAATAAGCTTATCATGGCCACCTCTACCAAACTGACTCGATAAATCATAACGCAATAAGCATATCATGGCCACCTATACCAAACTGACTCGGTAAATCATAACACAATAAGCACATCATAGCCACCTATACCAAACTGACTAGGTGAACATATTAACGAAATAAGCATACCATGGCCACCTATACCAAACTGACTCGGTGAACATATTAACGCAATAAGCTTATCATGGCCACCTATACCAAACTGACTCGGTGAACATATTAACTCAATAAGCATATCATGGCCACCTATACCAAACTGACTCGGTAAATCATGTAACACAATAAGCATATCATGGCCACCTATACCACACTGACTCGGTAAATCATGTAACACAATAAGCATATCATGGCCACCTATACCAAACCGACTCGGTAAATCATTTAACGCAATAAGCATATCATGGCCATCTATACCAAACTAACTCGGTAAACTCTTAGACGTAATTAAAATATTACGGCCATTCATAATTGACATTACCCATTACCGAAAATAAATTCCTGGGCCTTCTGACTCATCACTTGTCCTGCGGGTGCAACGTTATATTACCAACCCTTCGAGGCTGTGGAATATCAAGGAGGCAGTGATAAGACATCATCTTCAACCAGGATTTTATCGACCATGGAACTTATACAGCATCCATGTTGTGTTAGCAACGAGCAGCCGACGAAGTGACGTAATCTCCTGTCTTTTATCTTGCAAGAGAGTGGCACTCGAGAGTACACGTCTATCGCACAAGAGTGATAGATGTTCATCTTGGGTTACAACATCCCTGTTATTAATGTTGAGAAACACGAGAACTTTCCACAGCCTGCATTTTAAAGAGCATTTTCTCTTCCGTTTTCCAACCCATTCATCCTTTGAGTTTCAACAAACAAAAGAAAAGGAGAGATTGTTCTCGAATAAATATGCAAACTAGCGCAGCTTCTTCTCAAGTGATAGCACGTGATGATAAAAACCAATTCTCTCACTGTCGCACAGAAGCTAAACTGAAGGGTTTTGGGGAGGGAAGAAAATAAACTGATGCCATCAGCAATTCTTTGGACAAGTCGTCGCGTCGTGAACTGAGCGGATGAAAAGGCAGCAAGCGTATCGCATCAAGCGTAACACAAGGAACCACTCAAGTATGTAACAGTGTTTGTTGCGGGCAATTTCTCCGGAAGAGGTGGAGGAAGACAGTTCCTTTGTCGGAGGGGGGCTGGGAGTCAGTCTGTTATTAACGTGGACAAAGAACCGACACGGATAGCCAGTAGTTACCATGGCAACAAGTGTTCGTCATATAGACCTATGCATTCTACGAGGGAGGATCGGAAAGTCATTACCCCTATCCTTTTTTTTTAGCAAAATGATGATGATGATAATTGTTGTTTTAAGGGACCTAACATCTGGGCTATCGGCCCCTAATGGTTTGGGTGATCGTGAAGATGATAATGAAAATGTGAATTATAACTAAAACTAACTACTAACATATATACTAGAAGAAGAAATGGAAAACAAAAGAAGAACAAGACAAATAAAGGACAGAAGGAAAAGAAATGCCCTCAACCCTCGAAGAATGCGGATTGAGGTTCTTGGAAGGATGGAGAGCCATAAAAGGCAGATAGGAAAGTGAAAGAGGAGAGGATCCACCCCCACAGGTAAGGGACAAAAGGGGGAAACCGGACCCAGCTCTGGAATCCCTCGGAGTCGCCAACTCCCGAACTCACCAGCCGTGAGCCCCAGAGGGTGTAGCATTATCTAGGGTGCACCAGAAGTGGTGGGGCTACATACACCCTGCCTCCTTGAGGGCCTTGAGCAGAAGGCAGGAGAGAACATGAAAAGAAAAAGAAGGCTGACCCCTCGCAGAAGGAGGGAATCAGAAAAGATGAGACAAGGGCCAATTAAGGCGGAGGCCTCGGATGCGCTAATACCGTCGGGGTCGGAAGAGAACAAGAGTTGACCAAGTCAGGCCGACAGGAAAGAAAAAGGAGAGGAGCCCGGCACAAGTAAGTGGAAGTAATGCCGGACTCAGCCGGGGTTCCTTGGTCGCCAACCCACGTCCCTCTAGATGTGGGCCCCTGAGGATTTTTTTTTAGCAAAAGGAAATACATACAGGTAATTACAATTATACGTACTGTTCTACGTCCCTTGCACTATTTTTCGCCTATTTTCATTTATGAAAAAATAGTCTTATGAGATCACCTTTTGTCCGTGTGTCTGTGTGTGTGCGTGCGTGTGATGGATTTTTGTGTGTTCCCCCCTAATAACTTCTAAACAGATGGAGCGATTTCAATGGAATTCGGTAAGTTCATAGCACTATCCCGGGCGACCCCGACCGTGCCCTTCAAATTTTATTACGTCTCACCAATCCAACATGGTGGCTGTGCGAAATATTTCACCAGCAATCAATATCTCCGAAACTATTACCTATATAACCCTGGAATTGTGTACGGTGATAAAGGGAACTACCAGAAGTTCACCTATGTGACCTTTGAAAACCTGGTAACTACAAAACCAACATGGCGGCCAAGCGAAGTTGCGAAGTTGAAAGATTTAAATAGACGTTTCTCGCGATTTAATGATCCAAACGCAATGAAACTTCGTACAACAAATGTTTATAGACATTGTGATGCAATGGTATCTAATTTCAATTGTTTACGTAACCTCAGGATGGCGGCGGTGCAGAGTTCGAAAATTAAGTTTTTATTTCTTGTGTTCTTATAATGCGATCGAAATCTACATTTGCATAATGAACGTACACAATAATCATCACATAATAGTACATAACTCTATGGCCTACATATATTAAAATCCAACATGGCGACCATCCGAAATATTTAGACGGTTCTCAATATCTATTAATCTACTATAGCAATCAAACTGACATATTGTAAGTGTGTAGAGGCTATAAGCATAAGTTCACCTACGGGACGTTCAATTACCTGGCGAACACAAATCCAACATGGCGGCGACGCGAAATTTAAATAATCAAATGGTCCGTTCTCGCGTTTTAAACATCCGAGCGCAGTGAAACTTGATACGGTAAATGCTTATACAATTTTCAATCGACTGGCATCTAATTCATTTAAATTATTTTCATAACCACAAGATGGCGGCTGAGCGAAATTTTAAAATCCCGCTTTTATTTCTTGTGTCCTAATCATGCGATTGAAGTTTGAATAAAACACCTACACAATAAACTTCAGGTAATAGTACATAAATCTATGGTCTATAATATAACAAGTAGTTCCGTGGAGAACTATACAGCTTATTTTCATATATCCTACTTATGTTAATTGCCACTATCAACATACAAAATTTCAGTTTGATTGCTATAATAGATTCGTAGATATTCAGAGCCGTCTAAATATTTCGGATGGTCGCCATGTTCGATTGTTAAATGTATAGGCGATAGTCATGTACCATTAAAGGAAATCTATTGCGTAGGTTCATTATTCAAACTTTCATTTCGATCGCACGATTACGACACAAGAAATAAAAAACTTATTTTTAAAATTCGCACAGCTGCCATCTTGAGGTTGTGCAAACAATTGAACTAAATTAGATACCAGTGCATTACAATGTGTATAAACATTTCCTGTAAAAGGTTTCATTGCGTTTGGAACATTAAATCGCGAGAAAGACCTATCTAAAATTTTCAAATTCGCTTGGCCACCATGTTCGTTTTGTAGTTAATCGGTTTTTAAAAGTCTTTTAGATGAACTTCGAGTAGTGCCCTTTATCTCCATGCAAAATTTCAGGGTGATACCGCTGATAGTTTCAGAGATATAGAGTGCCGGTGAAAAATTTCGCACAGCCACCATCTTGTGGTTATGTAAACAATTGAACAAAGTTAGATGTCGGTGCATTACAATGTGTATGACCATATACTGTACCAAGTTTTATCGCGTTTGGTTTGTTAAATCGCGAGAAACGTCTATTTAAAAGTCGCAACTTCGCTTGGACGCCATGTTGGTTTTGTAGTTACCAGGTTTTCAAAAGTTACACAGATGAACTTCTAGTAGTTCCCTTTATCACCGTAGAGAATTCCAGGGTGATATAGGTTATAGTTTCGGAGATATTGAATGCTGGTGAAATATTTCGCACAGCCGCCATGTTGGATTGGTGAGACGTAACAAAATTTGAAGGGCACGGTCGGGGTCTTCCGGAATAGTGCTATGAACTTACCGAGTTTCATTGAAATCGCTCCAGCCGTGTATAAGTTATTAGGAGGACACACACACACCATCACACACACACTTATGCACACACGGACAAAAGGTGATCTCATGAGCCTATTTTATCAAAATTGAAAATAGGCCAAAAATCCAACATGGTTACCATCCAACATATTTAGACGGTTCTCAATATCTACGAATCTATTACAGCAATCAAACTGACAATTTGTATATTGATAGAGGCAATTAATATTAGTAGGATATATGAAAATAGGCTATTTAGTTCTTCATGGAACTACTTGTTCCACATAGTCTCCACATTTGTTCCATCGCAGCACTAAATTTGAGATGTCCCTGTGGTAGAATTCAGCCGGCTGACTGTGGAACCATTGTCGGCTGCTGTCTTGGAGTCATCGTTGCACGTGCATCGTTGTCCTGCCGGGAACTTCTTAAGTGGATAAAAAAACGTGGAAATCACTAGGTGCGAGGTACGGAATGTATGGTGGGTAGTCCAGACTCTCCCAGTGAAATGACCGGATATTGTTGGCGGTTCTGGTTGCCACCTGATTTGAATACGAGTAATATTTTTCATAATTAATAATGTTAGGACGTCCATTTGGAAATAGTGTTTATTTAAGGCCACGAGCGGTTCTTTCTAATACTATCTCCTTCAAATAATATCGATTCGGTGGCGTAGTTAGTAGCATGCTGAACTGCTGTGCCCAAGATCGTGGGTTCAAACCCAGCCGAAGTCGTAGGATTTTTTAAGAGGGTTAAAATCCTTCAGTATGTCTTCCTTCAGAGGGGAAATAAAGCCGGCGGGCACATGTCTTAGATTTATGGCATGTAAAAGTTCCTTCTACTAACTAAACTTGAATGAAGCTAAAATTCTAGGTTAGATTTCGTTGAAACGCTCTATAAATGTTCCATCGTTCACCACTAGCTGTCAGTGACACCTGGTAGCGTACGTTGGAACTATTTGAAATTGAACGGAACTTGTAGCCACAGATTACCTACTACTACAGATAGCCGACAGCCATGCTAATTCTTGGCACCTAAGACTTCAGCGCTGTCTGGTGTATGACCGCGGTACTAGTTGAGCAAGGCCGTGCGGGTAGCCTACCCCACCCCTTCCCCTCGTTCCGCTAAATATTCTCGTCCTAACTGCTCTGCCCACTTCAATGTTCCGAAAATCACAATCTTCCCAATACTTATAGCACACGTTTTTAAGTGTGGAGATAATAATATGATCTACACGAGATAAATCACATTCAAAATAGCAATAACAGTTTTTTTTAATAATACCAAAGTGGGAAATTGTGAATTCCGGAACTCTGAAATGAGCAATCATAGCATTTAGGACATGACCTCATCAATAATTTACATGTTTACATTTCTTTCAGTTGCAATTGGAGCATATTGCATTGACAAGAATTAGGCTACTATAAGGTCTGCAGCATATTATTACTCAATTTAAAAAAAAATGGTCCCTTCCAATTAACCACTGTAGGCCCAATTATAACCGATTAGTTCCGAGATTAAACTAGAAAGTAAAAGTACTGGGAAGGGAGAATATTCATATCTTAAAATGCTTGATGCTGTTCGCAATAACAGGAAAATTTTAAGAGAGAATACTAAGGAAATAGGTGGTGTAACCTGATCCTCATCACACTAAAATTGTTAGTGTAATTAATGCCAAATTCATTAGTTTCAGAAAAATAATTGGATATCACAAAATGTATATACAGTAGTTCATTTGATATTCCCTTTAAAATATATCCAGTCCACCAATTTTGAAGGGTGAAATACAGTAAGTACATGTACATAAACAAATTTCATGGCACACTAATACAGTAAATTCTATGACATGCTGTGAAGGGGAAAGGAGAAATAGGACTTTCAATGAAAAACAAGAAACACACTCAATACTGCTAGAAATCATCGTTTTATTTAAAAAGTTTGTCAACGAAGAAAAAATAACAGAGAGAGACAAAATCAAACTTAGCAAAAATACAGTAATCAAATCTGGTCCTTTTAAAAGTATGTGTTGAGGCATGTTCTTCTTTCTTGCCAAGGTATAACAGTAGGCTACAGCACATGATAATGGACCTATTACCTCCTTGACGCCATGGCTGACACCGATGAACCGCAAATTCCTACAACACATGCAAGTTTGTATGTTGAAACAGTTAACTTAATAAATGTGTAATGCTTGAAATGGAGAACTTGAATTTGCTGTTATGTGTATGTTTGCACCTACTATAACTATATTTTAAAAGAATCTCTTATTGTAGAATCATTGTGTTTTTGATATTAATTTTAGGGCTTTTGATAACATATTCATTTAGCCCCATATATTTGGAAGTGTATAGGATTTATATGATAATCTCTGTTATTGTGGTATCTGTAGTAGTGTGTAGGCTATACTTTCTGTAATTCAGATGAGGACTGGAAAGGTGGCAGCCATAGTTAGGGAAATTTATTTTTAAGAATTTTTAATAATATGTACTAAAATGAAATTGAAATACCAACAGGAACAGTTACAAATTCCCTGTCCACTCAGCCAAGATATTCTGCAGATCTCTCCTGTGGGCCTCAACATTATTTTATTTTATTCCTTTTCTGATGGAAATCCGGTAGTACCTTATTTCAACTCCTGGGGCACCTCCCCAAGCCTGTCCCTTATAAAGCTACACACACTACTACAGTCATCGCATTATCGGAGCAATTCTACCCACACCCAACTGCATGGGGCTGATGACCAAGATGTCCCAAGCCCATAAAATGAATTAACAGCAGACAAAATCAAGTCATTATGTTATTTTGTGTTGTGTTGGATTCTGACACATGTATGCGTTTGACAGAGTGCCATTTAAGCTCATGAATAGGAATGAATGAATACGACTACCCTACTTGTTTCACGACAGCCTAGAATAAATACACACGAGACACGACAATAGAGCACTTTATAACAGTAACGAGAGCGAACTTTCAGTGGAGATGTTGGCAACCATGTGAATACAAACAATTTATGACCAGAACGTAAAACTATGCCAGCGCTCAGAGCATGTTAAAACAATTGGGATCAGTTCAGTCGTTTGCAAACGACTTGTTTATGTTACGGTGAGTAGTCGTTGAATTCATTCGACTGTTTTCTAAAAGCAGTCAAACAAGTCGATGGTTTTAACTTTTGTCAGTCGACTGCTCATGCCCATCTCTACAAACCAATTGACAACCAGAATCAATTTGAGTGTACACACCCACCGACTTGCTAAAATGCTATTAATATTGGATCCCAATATAAAATATTTTCTGATTTAATTTTCCTGGAAAATCTATTCTATGTTTGCATCGATCATTACCATCACGCTATGGGGAGAATTTCATAATAATTTTCTTGTAATTCATTTATCACGCGGTAGAATAAATGAATGAAATTCAATCATAAAATAAATAGAACTCTAAGCCATAATTGGTAAGCCCATGTTCAAGTTGTGTAATAATTCAAGAATGCACCCAATTCTCATTAAAAGTGTATAGACTGTGTTAAGGAGTTCCAATGAAATGACGTACATATATATTTGGACAACTGGACGTAGGCTATTTCATTGAAAGAATCTACGAACAAGAAACTGTATAAAACTATAGGCACCTACAGCCGTCAAGCTGTCCTCACAGTACCCGCTGGAGATTTACATCACCACTCTATCTGTACGGTACCTCGAGATAAGCCTAAGTGCGCCAACTGTGAGGAAACACATAAACTCTTCCATCCCTGCCCTCATGTCTTTGCCACTAACCCCCCCTCCCACACAGCACGCCACTGCTCTGACACAGTTGTTAGGCCTGCTACAACAACTCTCAGCCATAACCCTGTAAACTACAGCTAAACCAAACCCAGAACCCCCTAATACACTTCATTTGCAGAGCAATAAAATCCATAAAACAACTCCGCAACGAGCTTCACAAAACCTAAATTATAAACGAAAAGACTACTCCACAAACACCAAAATCAGTAAACCTCCCTCATTTCAGCCACACTACACCTTAAACAGACATAGAAAGCATAGTCATGACCCCTTCATGGAGTAGGCTATTGTCTAAACACGATCATGTCTCCTTCAACTTTACTGAAGACTTCATTAAATTCTATTAAAAATTCATAAACTCATTCCACAAATCTTAAAATCAGTATAAATCCCTCATTTCAGTTACTCTATTCAATAAACAAACATAGAAGGCGTAGCCATGACCCCTTCATGGAGTAGGCTATTGTCTAAATCTGACCACGCATACTACAACCTTACTCTAATTCAAAATTACAGCCAAATGATCCATCTGACTGGGAGGCTTGCCTGGGATGATGGGCCAGAAAACCGGGAGTTCAAGCATAACCTAAATATTGAATGCTTAACATTTCCAATAACTTGGACAGCTGGATTTAGGCTATTTCATTGAAAGAATCAACGAACTGTATAAAACTATAGGCACCTACAGGTATACTTAACTTATTAATTAAAGCTCTACAATAAACATACAGCACAATGAATTGTAGCATGAAGTTATCCTGAAGAAGTCGTTTGATTAGAACGACTACTTAAATTCGAATGATTCCATTCGCTTGGAATTAGTCGTTTGCCAACGACTTGTTTCATTCCAATGATTTCCAACGATTGCTTTGGGATCAGTAGTTTACAACGACTACTTCAATTCGAATGATTCCATTCGCTTGGAATTAGTCGTTTGCCAACGACTTGTTTCATTCCAATAATTTCCAACGATTGTTTTGAGATCAGTCGTTTGCAAACGACTTGTTTATGATACGGTGAGTAGTCGTTGAATTCATTGGACTGTTTTTTAAAAGCAGTTGTTTTAACTATCGACTAATTCGACTGTTTTCAGTCGACTGCTGCCCATCTCTACACACAACTAATTTTCTACACCAGCCGCTACTGAGCACGAGCTGTGACTGGCTTAGACATTAGCATCCTACGTGTTGAAAAATATTGTAAGTAACGTGTAGGAATAAAATACTACCTATAGGTATGTCAACCATTACATTGGCATATAATAAATGAATTATATTTATCTTGTATCTATCTATCCCACGATATAACATAATACAAGGTGAAGAGTCCTTTAAAACAAATTGTTTACTGTGATACTGGAAGAAACAATACAACACAGTGGTAATAGTTCTAGCCTGCACCTATTTGTTAATAAAATTTCATGTGATTTCACTCAGATCTCTGTTGTAGTGGCCTATTATATGTGCACCTTGTAACTTAATAGTACATTATGCAACGAGCATATAATGACAATAATTAAGACACAAGTTTTATAATTTCCATACGAGTGTCTTAATTACAATTATAGACGAGTTGCATACGACTGTTTATGTTCGACGATAATTATAACTATTTTATGTTCGAACATAAATATTCATAAATATCTGTCGAGATTTCACCAGTTTTATATACTGAACAGAGCGCATGGGATGCAGAGAATACCTTGTATTTGACCATGGCCTCCTGGAATACCTCACTATGACACTCGCCACGCAGTGAAATTTAAAATAGGGGGCCATGGAAGTGAGCGCAGGTACGATGCTATCCTCACCTAATTGGTCACACAACTGTTTCTTGAGCTCTGATTGGTGGGAGAAACTGTATCATAATGAAAACTTGTACTATAATGAGCCTCATTATACAGTTTTCTGACATAATATTTACATTTCGCCAGTGTCGAACATAAACATATTAACCAATCTTCTTTACACTGTTTTATGAGTTAACACCACATCAAAACTGATGAGGATTTATTTTAGTTGGACACAGAAGCTTATTTATTAATGTAATAGACATCTATGATTGATGAAGATTGCCTCTCTCACCTTTCAGAAAATAACTAAAATTTTAATTCTGCGATTAATGTAACTAATCCACGTGTATTTCTATTACACAACAATTAAGGGTAACTCCAGCATATCTTCTAGATTTTTGATGTGTCTGGTGAGTGGTTTTGTTACTGCTTCTGCAGGTATCACCCTTCTGAAAGATGTCTCATCGTTTCTAATTCTATTCTTAATCCTCTGCCAGAGGAGAAATAGTTTTGCAACGCATGAATACAGTGCTGTAGCTGCTGAATTTTCTAAAAATAATTATGGAATGATGGGAAGAAAAATAAACATAGCCTATTCTAAAATAACATACGCATAAAATGAAACCATTCTGATGAACTTAAAATGCTTCAAATTCAGAGTACAAATGCGTTCACCATTTGGTGCTTAGTTCATTTGTATATTTGGACCAAAATGTAGACCTCTGAAATAAATTTTAATGTTGGACTTTGCTCCACAGAACAAGAGCACACAGCCACCCATAGGACCAGTGTGTGTTAAGATTTTAGAACCTGTAATTACAGTTCTACATCAGTAATGGCATTACTACACATTCGACCAACTGAATACTTGCCACTGCCACTGCACCAGTAACTCACATGTGCAAGAACTGATCTCCTCAAGAACTTGAGTACACATATGCAATAGGCTCATGATACTGTATGTATCTCTGCAAGATGTATCAAATTGAAAACATTACGGTAACATAGACTCTTACCTGGTCATTTCTCAGGAGCGTAGGCCAAATTGCCACATTCATCTGCTATTTCGAGAACAGCAATTTACGATTTGTTTGTTCACAGAATTTGGTAGGCCTACCTGTGGAATAAATAATAGTGAAAGTTAATTAATATGTCAAGTAGAATATCACCTGTACACTGCGTCTAATATCAATTCAAAACTAGGCTACCGGTACGATATATATTTTCACAGGCACTACAGAAACAAGTTTTCACTTAAACTCTTAAAATAAGCGTACTTACTTGGCGTAGCAGAAGAAGAACTGTTCACTTCTCATTACCAAGAAGACGATTTGATGAAAGAAAGATGAGAAAGAACACAACATTAGCTTATTATAAAATATTAATATACGGCCAATATTGTTTACACCAAACACGACATAAACAGAGCGTCCATGTTGGTCAATGCCGCCAACCCAGTAGAAATAATGTTTATTTAATGATAAGTGACGTAATTATCGTCGGTGAGCAAGATAATTGCAAGGAAATGTCAATTATGAATTATGTGTATATTTATTGACTAAATATAGGGATATATTTGCAATTCAATTAAAACGTGTATCATGCATATGTTGGCAAGACGATATACAGCGCTTAATCCGCTCCTTACGTCTGGCCGCGCTACTACACCGATGGTACCAAATAATCCCTATCTGGTTGACACCCCCTGCTTGTATCTAACCCTAGGGGTGTCCGATTGAAGCTCGAACATGTCCTCGGGCACTCCCGGCACTAAAAGCCATACTCTAAATTAATAAATAAGGGTAGTCGTTGTTGTTAATTCATTTGAGAGGCTTTGGGGACATCTTTATCAACATCCCCGTGTATTTGGCTGTGTGTTGAACTTGTTTGATAAACTGATGACCTCATTAGGGACAGGGATGAGATAGGCGCCCCGGGACTTGAAGTAAGGTACAATTCCAGCATTTGCCTGGAGAGAGTGTTGAAATACTTGGGGATAAACCAAACTCAGGATAGTGGTTGTCAGCGCTGGTATTTGAACTTACGAATCCCGGACTTGCTGCAGCTACCCACGCGACCATGGTGCACGATTTAACGAGCACGTCTACGCCACGAGAACTGCTAATATACCAGGGAGTCAGGAAGTGGGCGTACCCCCCATTCCCCCCTCCCCCCTTTATTTTCAACATAATGATAGTTATGGATGAATGTTTGTTATAATTGAATCGATTATTTCAGAAAGCAGTCAAGTGCCAAACCAAACAATGAAAAAAATGAGTTAATGGCAGAATATGTTACTAGGAGGGCACACGAAAATTTTAGTACTGAAACCAGGCAAGAAACGTCCTCCTATAATGGTCAGGCATTACGTTGAATTTCGTATTTAGTTCAGAAATCAGTCAATTGACACCGATTGGCTGGTTTCTGCAGTCAAATGCTGGTACATTTTGTGATGTGCCGGTTGGCGCTGCTGCTCTGAATCCAGAATCTCTACTGAAAAGAGATCTTGCTCCTGCCTTACCCACCCAGTTGGCCAACCCTTCAGGAAAAGTAAGTTTATAAATATGATTTATTAGGCATACTTACTGTACCCGATACCTAGTTGAGGCTATCGGCTACGCCAGCAGACATTAAGCCGTAGTTGAGATTTTGGGAAGAGTTAAGAAAAGATAGCGCTCAGATCGAGTCAAGAGGAATGTCAAGATGACGTAGGAGGTCTAGGATTAAGAAGGCTCTGGCGGCAGTCAAGCGGATGGAATTATGGATGGAATTATGAAGCTTTATTAAGATCTATATGGAACATGGTATTTAAACATCTCAGAAGAGGAGATATAACATGCATTATATGTGGTAATAATTTTAAGGAAGTCTGATAACCCTTAAGTTATTTTATAACTTAATAGCCGAGATGATCGGGGTTCGAGATTATATTTGTGACGCAAGAGCACAGAGGTGGGGAGAACGTCACGTGACTGCGCCAGGGAGGTACAGGTCATTGCAGTCCAGAGACAGTCAGTCGAGCTCAGTGAGCCAAGCAGTTGAGCTCTCTAAGCAGAGGAGTCCAGTACAGCGAGCAACGTAGTCGAATTCAGGGAGCGAGTAGGACATATGCCGAGCGCATGGTAAAGGTCGCGCAGCGAACAGCTTTTGTCACGGAAAGTGAAAGCGACAGTTTCAACTTCACTAAGCAGCGAACGAAAAGTAGGTCATTGAGCCGGGCGGACATCCGCAGTAGGTAGCGTGGAGACCGGTTATAGAACCAGCTGTCCAGGCCGAGCAAGCATAGAAGGCCGGAGTTTAGAACAGTACGGTAAAACGAGTTGGAGAACTCATTTCAAGCTGCAATTTGGAAACGCCGAACAGCATAGTAGAGCGGCATGGCGAGGCCAGCTTTAGGCGGAGATTATTCTATAGCATTGCAGTAGGGTTATTTCCAATTTTATACGCAAGCATTATGACAGAAGCTGAACTTCATTACAACATTGAGTTGGAACGTTTATTCAGCATTTGAATTGTACAAGCAGATAGTTACGAGATACTGCAACTGTGAACTTCGAATGAACATAGTTTTTCAATGACATTACGACTATGCATTTCATAACGCATTCCAAGTAACATTAACGAGTTTAAGCAAATAAAATGTTTCAGGCATATGCACTTATGAACATTGGCTCGTGCATTAATGCAACTTTTTCTTATTAAGTGTTATAAATTACCGAGTATGAACACAGCTACAGGGTGTTTCATAAACTTAGACACTCTCATATAAAATTTTATTTTATGAAAGTGAGACTTAGCAGTTATTGGAGATTGAACTTTCAACACTCAAACCGAACATTGTATGGAACAGTGGCGTAACGTAGAAGAGGAATAAGGGGTCCGCTGTTTCTATGAACTTTTTCGTGAGGATTTGGACAATATCCGCTATGGATAACCAGCAGTTCATCATGTCGGAGTAAACACAGACAGAGACGCGATGGCACCACAGAGCGATGGATTCGATTCCTGACGAGAAGGAGGTCCACCAGCTGATTCACTTGGAATTTGAAGGCAATCGTCATTGCATGGATGGAATGATATTCACGCCGATCATTCGAGAAATTCATTACATAAGGAAAATCGACGATCTTTGAAATTTAATAACAGCTGATTATGAGAAGGTACTGTAAGAGTTATAACTTCCTGATATGATTATTTCATGAATACTGGGCACACATGTATATTTTTCTAATAGGAGTGATACGATTATTTAGACATGGTTTGACTTTATATGCTTCGAATTTGCTAGAATATGGCGTGACCATATGATATGGCAGGCATCATTATACGAAATTCTCACCATTGGTTGGCTTTATTAAGCAGATGTTTGGTCTTTTAGACATTTTTCCAGCAAGGATAGTTTTCATGAATAGTTTTTTTTTGTGTAACGAGTATTTCGAACTCGTGATCTGCAATTGATTATCTAAATTACTTCGTCAGTTCATTGCATACTAGCGAGTGTAGGATTTTTTTTCCATTGGATTGTTTGGAGATATTAAGATGTTATTCACTTTAGTGAATGAATATCGCTTTTATATGACAACTAGAGACTTGTTGATTCCTATCTGGTACATTCACTCATTTAATCTTCGAGATGGGGTCTTTCGTATTTATACGATTGTATGGTGGTTACTCATCTTACCCATCGTGCAGGGCACTATCATGTTAGTCGACGAGGCGAGGTCTTTCGTATTTATACGATTGTACGGTGGTTACTCATCTTACTTGCCATTGAGGGACTCATTTTTATCATCCGAGTGTACATGAGATTGTAAGTGAATCAAACAAGGAACTACTAGTCACATATCAGTCGAAATTTTGTTAAACAAAGTAAAGATAAATGTTAGCAGGGTTACATTTAGTAATTCTTGTTTGCCAATCCAATATTTTGTTGCTATACTCTTTTGAGAGTAATTTCAGTTTAACAGCTGGTACAGCTGATGCTTTTGATGATTTTTATAATTGTGTTGGATACCTTTGAAAAGGATTTAAAGTAATTGAATCTTGTAAGATGAATCATTAATGGTCAGATTTTTTTTAAGGCAGATCAGTATTGCAGATTTTGATATGAGAGATTATAGCACATTGGTGTTTTTCTGTGATGTGAATTAGGAGAATTGTATGAGAATTTATGCTATTTGAAAGCAGATCTTGAATTACTAAGGTAATATTTTTTCCAATTGTTTAAGAAGTTGTCTAGATGTGATCAGAGTAATTACAGTTATTGGAGATTGTGTGCGTTGATAATTTGAAGCCAGTTATATATTTTTTGTAGATCATGCAACATGGTTAAGTGAAGTTTGTGATAGGCATTTTGTGGAAGTTGCCAAGTGATAGTTGCAATATTGCTAATATATTTTGAGGCAGACATGAGGTCGTCGAACCCAGTCTAGCGTAATTGTTGAGATTCAGGCTGTATATGCTGAATATTTATGGAGTTTTGTGGAATAATTGTGGTATTCAAATGTGATATTTGAAGATGTGAGAATATATAATGTCGTTGTGGATAGTCAGATCCAACGTGATGTGAAGGCAATAATATTTTTTGGCATGATAATTAAATACGAAATATAACTTGGAAGTGATAAAACTGTAAGACAACGTTCTATAACCCATATTAAACAATTTGTTAGGAAATTAAACAAATAAATAAAGTTGATAATACAAGATTTTCTGATAATAATAATTAATGAAATAATAATCTGAAATTTAAGCATATTAATGATCTGACCTTATAAAATAAAAATCAGAATGACTAGATGAAATAATGAAAATCTAAATAACCAGAAGAATAAAATTTAAATAAATTAATAAATTAAATTTTGGAATAAATCAACGAATTAAATAAATGGATGAATTAAAGATTGGATAAATAAACTGATTTAAATAAATTAATAGATGATTGGATAGATGATGAATAACTGAATTAGAAGGTGATAATTAACTAAAGAAGCTGATGATTAATGAATTTATATGGATTTAAATAAATTTAATTGAGAGATGATTTAAAGAAATTGCAACTTGAGTTGAGGAATTAAACAATTTGCATTGATGATTTAAGATGATTTAATCTGAAGGAGATAATAAAATAAGAGTGTGTGAATAATTAGAAAGTATAATGAAGTAATGATAATAATTTTCATTTAAATGATTTAATGGTGATGAGTTAATGATTCTGACAGGAATATGTAGAATTTTGAGATGAGAATTAATGTGAGAAATATTTAACTTTGATGATGATGATGATGATGACCAATGAGCATTGGATTTTCTGTAATTCACAAACAAGCAATTATCAATGATAATGTAAATAGTGTAAATTAATTATTCGATGTTTA
Organism: Meconema thalassinum; assembly: GCA_946902985.2. NCBI lineage: Eukaryota > Metazoa > Arthropoda > Insecta > Orthoptera > Tettigoniidae > Meconema > Meconema thalassinum. Next base: position 125,075,602 of record OX336395.1, read on the forward strand.
GGAGCATTTTACTAACGTATTTAACATTTGAATTATGCCATGCAAGCCATAAATTGCGTGATATTTAAAATATGTGATTATAATATGTGTATGTTTAGACAGATTAATAACTTTTTCAAATCCACATTCATGATGTTAAATTAAAGAGAAATTAGGTCTCAGGTATCACAAATGTCAGTGACGAAAGACATAGTGCTACAGTGATCCTGAGAACCCAAGAGAACTTTAGAGATTTTTCTTGTTTTATGTGGATGAAATATTTTTGATTAGAAAAGAAATGGTTCGATTTTTGGACAATGACAATTTAACGTTGGCATTCGACCATACTCTCAGGTGGGATGAATATTTAAAATGTCTGTCTGACTATCAAAGTGAAATAAATTTGTTTTTATCTTAGTTGTGATCTGATGATGGTGTGATTTTCCTTTTCTTTCCTTGTCTTGAGTAAGGCTTAACCGGAAAGGATGTGGTTTGCTAGGAGTTCAGTTGATGGCGCCCATTTATATTTGCATTATTTTTATTAAACTTAAGCCCGTAACGACCCTAGAGATACTTTGTCTCGTGTTACCCACTGCTTTTTCGATAACTCAGCTGAATTTCCGACACATTCCTTATTTGACTAGAGGTTCATTTAACTCCGCTCTGTCCTGGAACTCCAGGAATGCGATGTAATAGCAGATGGGTCATCGCATCCCCAGGACGAACGGGTACATTACCAAATTATTAGTTACTTACATATAACAATAGATTCTATGATTAAAAAGCGTATAAAAATTCAAAAATATTATATTGTTCCCTGAATATTTCTGTACACTGTTGGTCTGACCCCTACGTTATTCTTTGTTATTGATTGTTATAGGTGCCGATCAATATCAAGAATATACGAGACCTAAAGGCCATAAAAACTTACCTGATGGGATATGACCACTTTTATGATAGCATTTTACAATGACCGGCCGGCCCCGTGGTGTAGGGGTAGCGCGCCTGCCTCTCTCCCGGAGGCCCCAGGTTCGATCCCCGACTCCGTCAGGGATTTTAAAACTGACGTGAGGGTTGGAACGGGGTGCACTCAGCCTCGTGAGGACAATTGAGTAGCTGTCTGACAGTGAGACAGCGCCCCGAATCACGAATACCAAGATTAACGGCCGCTGATCACGCGTCACCCCAATATCTGCAGGCCAAATGGCTGGGCAGCGGTCGCTTGGTCGGTCTTAGCCCGTCATAGGCTGTACTGTATAGTGCCACGGGTTGTTTTTGTTGATTTTACAATGACCTACTACAGAGACAGAATGTGCTGTGGAGTTTGTTTATGAGGATCGACTACCTTCTGTCATGCTGAGCAGGCATTGCTGATTTCATCCTTTTAATAATTATATTTGTATCATCAATGTAGTCTAAACCTAATTAAAATATTTTCTTTTCCAACAAATATGTGTTTTATGACGAAATACTTTCAAATTTCGAGAATTATCCCATAAAAATATGTTTGCAACGCTCGTTTATTGCAGAAACCAGTTAAGTGGATTTTTTTTCGATTTTTTTTACAATAAAGTTAATAAGAACAAAATATTTTTCCTTAGATAAGAAGTATGTCGCCTCCGTAGCGTAGCGGTCAGCATGGTTAGCTGCCGTCCCGGAGGTCCTGGGATCGATTCCCGGCTCTGCCACGAAATTTAAAAAGTGGTATGAGGACTGGAACGGGGTCTACTCAGCCTCAGGTGGCCGAAATGAGTAGAGGGGGTTCGATTCCCACCTCAGCCATCCTCGAAGTGGTTTTCCGTGGTTTCCCACTTCGTCTTCGGGCAAATGCCGGGATGGTACTGTACCCGTAATCCACGTGGTCTTACCTGTTGAAATCCGATGGAAAAGCTGGATCGTAGATTCTGGAAGTTCCCGGCTGAAATAACCCCTAAAAGTCTACCATCTAGGATCAACCAGGGATCAGGATACGTCTATATTAAAGAATGCGATACGAAGGTGCCAGTGGTGTATGAATTACAATGAAACGAAGCTCTTAAAAAAACTCGAACAAGAGACTCTAAAAGAAAACGAAAGTATCTCGGGCGTTAATTTTAAGCAGCAAACTCAAGGAAAAACCACCCACTGGTCCTGCTAACGCACTCCCTTTTCTAATAGAAAACACCAGTCGTTCAAATATTTTTTTTAAAAATTAAATTCAGTTTATTAACTGGCAAATGGTGTATGTCTGTCCACTAGACAAAAATGAAGAAAGCTTCTCTAAATCAAATGACGAAAATAGTTTCAATAAACGCCTATAATAAGGCCCCATTTACTGCTCTAAATCACAGTATTTAAATATCTCATTCATTGAACACATTACAAGAAAAATACAATAATAAATCATACACTGATGCTATACCCTTATTAAAAATTTATACATATCTTACATTTTATATACAGATTATATCCTTAGTTAGGATTTTGTTATTATCGCTGCCCATTTCCATTTAATTCGACAAGTATATCTCAAGGTTATAATTCTCTTAATTTGTTGTATTCAACAATCAATTAAGATAATCGAATAGTGTTACAAGTTAGAAAATAGTTTATTAACTATCCAGATGCTTCAATGAATGCAGTATATTGCATGAATCAATTAAAGTTATTCGAGAAGTGGCTGTGTCACTTAAATATGTGTGTCATGATATAAGCAATTCATCTCCGGCAAATCTTAATAGGCAAGAATAAAAACGTAGGGTTACTTGAATTAATACTGGCATTTAAGAGAAACATTCGTGATTCCGATTCACGTTCACTACAACTTCCTATCCAAATTGGTGGTAGCTGAAAAGCTAATCTCACTCTTACAAAAGGAAATGACTACGTTAATGTCTTCACATAAGACTTCGAGTACATTATACAATATTAATGTTGACCATCCAATGATGTCAAATATTCGCTTCATTAGCACAATAAATTCGTATTCATTAAATTGCAATACATTAATTCAGCTTTCCAAAGCTGTCAAGAATTTTTCCCAAACGTAATTAAACTCAAAACCTTTCAATAATTACTCTGAAGATATCACGCCTTATCATAGACGAATATAGAAGTGTCACAGAGTACCTCTTTTCCAACTTCACTCAACAAGTTGCACCAATTTATTAGATAAATTGTATTATCTACTTCCATAAATTATCGTCATTTAAGTCTATGACAAATTCTGTTATACTTGTTTGAACTGTTAATTTAGTTCACTATTCCTATATATATATATATATATAATTATACATACATGTATAATTATTTCCATAATAACTTATATATAAAAAAAATCGTAGATAGACACTAGTGAAATAGTCGGTTCCGTTTCGCCTATCCAAACTCGAAAAATGGCTTAACTACTCAGAAGAAAACACGTGAGATTTACACCAAAGAAAGAAGTCTATTATCATATCAATAGATACACGCAAACCATTAAATCAAACGATGATCTAGCCAAGAGCCTACCAAAAACGAATTAAAATAACACAAGCTGAAGACTGAACGAACTAAAGTTTCAGTAAAAAAAAAAATCTCTACTAAAAGAAATATGAAAGTAGGCTACAAATGCCTCGACAATCAATTCACAATTGTTCTCGCTGGACGATTTCTATAATTCCATACCCATGGAAAATAATGATGAAAATGAACTATCATTTCTAAAAGAAAGAAATGTCCACTAGAATGTCATAAGCCCAAACGAAGAGTATCACTGAAATATTATTTTGGAATAGTTCAAGTGCACGTGTGTGTGGTCATCTTCTTCCTAATCGCTATTCTTATACAAAAATATCGTCGTCTTGGTCCTAATTATGCTGCAGATGTCTTCCCAACAAAATTCAATGCTTGGTTTTATTTCCAAAATTTTCAAAAACAACAACACAAGTAATGCTCTAAATAGCATTACGTTTAATGTTAACTACAAAATAAATTACACTCTCCAACAGAAATGATAAAAGGAACCAAATCTAGTCTTCGAATGAATTTCATACTATTTAATAAAACATTGGTGAAAAGTGACGAACTAAAAGTGACAAAGTCTACTGTCTACAAGAAAGAAAAGTTTTCCAGCTACCTTGGGCGATGTTCTGGTTGAGATTGAAGAAAGTAAAGGCATATACATTCCTTTCAGGAACTGGACCCTCATCCCTGAGTAGTCCATGGCTGGAGCTGTAAGTCGTCGAACCAACTTCCTCCTAACTCGAAAACCACTGTCTACGAAACGGAGTTCCTACATATTACTTGTACAAGGCTCCCTCGACGTTATCAGTAAAGTAGTTTCGTTCATTTAGAGTTGTTTCTTCATTCTCATGTACTTCAAAACCACTGGATCAGAACGAACGCCTACAATCGTTTCTTTTTCTTCATTGTAGTATTTATAAGGTTGTCATTTCAAATGATCAATCCTGCCTCTGCATTGCATTCCTGTACTATCTGCCTAGCCCAACATTGCTACAGCAGCTAGATTCTCACAATAAAGTCCAGTCGTATTGTTCTTGATAATACTAATGCTTTCCTGCATTTCAACCGTATATGTAGTAGATTTCCTCATCGTGGAGTTTGTACTGACAAGTCCATGCAATAACTAAGCTCACTCGCATATATCTATTTTCTGGGTTATGCCAAACACGCCAGAAATACGAACAACCGCATGTTGCTATGAAGCAATCCGCCCGTTCGCTCCGCGCCGTGATTAGAGTACACTCGTACGACTGCGTGTTTTACGAAACTTTTCTTACAAAGCCGACAGCACGTTCACTCCGTGTGTCACAAAACTCAAGTGTGTCTGACTTCAGAACTGCTCGCAGACACCTCACAGCTGGCAGTCTACCCATGATACATCTCTCCTTGTATCGAGGTTGACAATCGAACTCTGTCGATTATCATCTTATATACGCATCAGACAGTTGCAGAAATAAGTTAGTGAGCATGTCGTGTCCACGTGATCAAGAGCATGGCGGGATTGCCTATCTATCTCCTAAGTGAATGACGAGTGTATTGCTCCTCAAGCCTGCAGCCAAATTAATGCCAAACAATAATTTCAAAATACGTCTCGCTGTCGTATCAGGGTTCAAGTATACAGCAAAATACTGGCTCAGTACCTACTGTAAAGGCCACGGCCGTCTCCTTCCCTCTTCCTAGCCTATCCATCCCAATCTTCCATCCTCTCCCCTCCCTCATGAGGCCCCTGTTCGCTTTGCAGGTGAGGCCGCCTGGGCGAAGTGCTGATCACACCTCCCCAGTTGTATCCATCCCGTCCAGTTGTTCCCGGCTCCAGGACACTGCCCATAGAGGCGGTAGTGGTGAGTTCCCTCGCTGCGTCCGTGAGAACCACCAACCTAGAGGGTAAATTGACTAAATAAAAATAAAAAATAAAAAAAATAGATAAGAAGTATTCAAAGATATAATACTTTCTAGCCAAAATATTAAAACCACTACCAAAACATTTAGTCTGATGCTAGACAGGTTTTTTCATTTTCCCACAATTTACTGACTTGGCGCTTCACTGGTTTATGAAATAATCGATTCAGTTACCTTGAAGTCTTAAAAGAGTCTTAAACATCGGTTTAAGCACCATCCTAGTCGTAACACAGCCATGTTCTCGCAGATGTTTTGCGGAGATACACCGGAGTCACGAGGGTGAAGGTGTGTTCCACAGGTGCTCGTAATTCCTGGGCTGTGTGATATCGAGTGCTTCTTACTTGTTGCTTTATGTTCGAGTATTATATGTCAGAAAACTGTACTATAATGTGGCTCATTATAACACTATTTTTCATTATGAAACAGTTTCTCCCTCCAATCAGAGCTCAAGAAACAGTTGTTTGACCAATTAGATAAGGATAGCATCGCACCTGCGCTGACTTCCAAGGCCTTTTAATTTAAATGTCACTGCGTGGCCTAGTGTCATCGTGGGGTAATCGAGGAGGCCATGGTCAAATACAAGGTATTCTGTGCCTCCCATGCGCTCTGTTCAGTACATAAAACAGGCGAAATCTCGACAGATATTTATGAATGTTTATGTTCGAACATAAAATAGTTATAATAATTATCGTCGAACATAAACAGTCGTATGCAACTCTCCTATAGTGGTAATTAAGACAATCTTCTTAATTATTGCCATTATAGGCTCGATGCATAATGTACTATTATGACACCCCAGAGAGCATCGTCTGGTGTCGTCAGATCGGGACTTCTTGGAGGCCAGGCAAAGGGAGCTGGTAAAGATGCAGAACCTCTTTCAATCAACCGGCCAGGAAAGATCTGAATCGCAAAGTGTGCTGGTGCTCCATCCTGTTGTAAGACAACAGCGTCTTCGATACAATTTTTCTTGCAATTGTGGCACCAACCACTCATTAAGCATCTCCTGGAAAGAATATCCATTAACATTGTCTTCGAAGAAGAAAGAAGAATACGCATTTCTAGAGATGGTTGGTTGGTTGGTTCCTCAGTTTAGGGGCTGCGACAACGCGGTCATGTAGCCCCGTGTACTTTGTGTGTGTGTAGAATCTGTCTGATAACCGGTGTTAATTGTGATGACTGTATTAGTGTGTGTTATCTGTTTTCAATTCAAGTGAGGACTACAGACATTGAATTTTTTCAAGTAGTTTCTACTTTTGCCGCCAAACGCCACCGTCAACGACTACTAGTTCAGAACTTAATTACCAGATGCCACTGCAGTCGGCTCCTGGCGACGAACGTCGAAATCTAAGAGCGTTTGTCGAATCTTTAACCTATATATAATTTAGCTTCACACATGTGTAATTAGTGGAAGGTTCTTTAACATGCCATAAATCTATGACATGGGACCGCCGGCTTTACTTCCCCTCCGAAGGAAGGCATACTGAGGGACTTTTAACGCTCTTAAAAAATTCAAACATAGAATAAGAAGTTTGAAGGTAAAAATCATGACGGCGTGTGTATAGTTTGTATATTTGTTCCACTGTCTTCTTCTCCCTACTTCTGTTTGTCGAGAAGCAGAGGATGGATGGCTTGTAAGAAGAAATTGCTTTTTAAAATGCTGGTTGTAGAGGGCGCTCATGTTTCACGCAGGCCGAGTCCCTGACATTAATAAAAGGGATGCTGTAACATCCATCACTCATGTGCTACAAGCTTCTCAAGCCGCACACCAGAGCACTCTCTTGTTATTACGTCACTTCCTTGCTTTCATCGTCGATATAAGTTTACACAATGGCCATCGACCGTTAAAAATGACATGAATACATCTGAAAGTTCCAAAATTAATGAATTATCTACAGAAAAGGAATCTGTTGACATCAAATATAGATTTAGGTGTTAGGAAGTCATTTTTGAAAGCTTTTGTCTGGAGCGTGGCGCTCTATGGAAGTGAAACTTGGACTGTTGGTGCAGCAGAAAAGAGGACAATAGAAGCGTTTGAAATGTGTTGTTACAGGAGAATGATGAAGATCAAATGGATGGATAGGGTTACAAACGAAGAGGTATTAAGACTAGTGGGAGAGGAGAGATGTTTATGGCGATTGCTAATGAAGAGAAGAGATAGGTTGGTAGGACACATACTAAGACACCCAGGAATAGCAAGCTTAGTTTTGGAAAGAAGGGTCGAGGATAAGAACTGTCGGAGTAGACCAAGTTTAGAATATGTTTAACAGATTGCCTCTGATGTTGGGTGTGGTAGCTACGTAGTGATGAAATGATTAGCTCAGGACAGGAAGGCATGGACAGCTGTATCAAACCAGTCAAAAGCCTGAAGACTCAAACAACAACAACAACAACAACAAGGGAGGGGTCACCAAACTGTTTTGTGCTTGGGCCAGTAAATTGATTTTAAAACCCTCTATTTGTGAGGTACTGTCAACTTGACCGCAAGAATATTTTTAAGTGATATTTTTATCCCTTCTATAGTTACTTCCCGCCTTTTCTTTTGTGTACCTTCCGAGCCCATGGCCTTGAGTCACTGCATAGCTCAGTGCAGCTCTAGCTACTGATACGTACGGGCGATCGCGTTGTAAAGCTGGGTTTTCCTAGCTCCGCATTTTGTGCAGAGCGCACTGCGCAATGTGCAGTCCGCAGTGCGGAACCTACTCAACAACACGGAATCAGACGGCATCGTGTTCCTACACCCCTCCGCGGTGCGCAGTGCGCTTTGCGCAACTGGACGACTCCTTTGAGAGCAGTCAAGTGCGGACCGCGCTACGCAATAGACGAGTATTCGGGCAGTTTTCTCCTGTGTACTGTAGATTTCTTTCTTTGCCACAAAATTCAAAAAGAACTAATTGAGTGTGTACAGTAGTTCTAAGTTAAGTTCAGTAACTTTGTCCAAAGAAACTACATTTTTTACGCATTTTATATTTTATTAAATTTTACTATCGATTTTTATTAAATAAAGACATATTTTCTAGAATGATTCGCTATATTAACTATTTTTCATAGAAAGATACATTAATTCAATTTAATTAGTCAAATTTAGTTACTGTAATTGATTAGACGTAGGCCTAATAAATTAGCTTGTTTACATTTTCCAATAAATAAATTCTACAAACTTACCTCAAGGTAAGCGCCAGCTTCTTCGCCGCTGATATCGGTCTTCTAATCCTGTTGCAGGACTCGCTTGCAAGATCATTTTTTACCAAACTAGGCAAGTATTCAAACTGACAACTAGTAACTCGGAATTAAGATTTGAACTTCACTTCGTCGTCGAGCAAATGTATGTGGATTAATAGTTAAAACACTCCTTCTTGCTCTAACAGATTTCCGCACTTTATAAAGACGACCAACAATGAAGTAAATTTCAACTTTGATCTCTTCTTCCACTTCTAATAACATCAATAACGCTATTTTTTTTCTTGCTTAGAGGACGAGAGCTCATATTCACTCACTTCTCAAACAAATGAAAACTTGAAATAGATGCAGCGCATTGGGATGTGCGGAGAGAGATCCGCAGTGCGCTAGGAAAACACTCCTTAAAGTTTTCGAATGGTATCAGTGACCGCACCCCACCACGCTGACCATGTAGGCGGGAGATACACTTTCAGCTGAAGGAGAATGTTTTGCTATTTCGTTGTGTCAACCATGTATATTGTTTCTGAATACAGGGTCTTTATATTTGCTTGGCAAGGACATTCTCGCCCACGCGCTCCGTCAGTGACGCCTCAGTTTCCGGCTGCCGAGCGCGCGTATGTACGGCAGAATACGTTGCTTAAAATCAGAATCATGCACTTTTATTCACTATGTTTACAGCAGATGCTGAAAATGTTCCCCATTCACTGCCAAACATAATCGGCATCTCCTTGTGAAGTTTCCGGTTAATTCAGCTTCAGTAAGGAAATAACGACCTTTACGTCTATTTTTATTGTTTACTGAACCTGTATGTTTGAATCTCGTAGCCAGTTGTTTTATTGTCCGATTTACAGGAATGGGTCTCCCTGGACATTTCACTCGAAACTTTTGTCTTGATCTACCGCACGATTTCCTGCACTTTATGTACGTATTGTGCAGATGCACACGTTCACGTAGCGAATATTTCACATAAGACATTACAGAACTATACAGAATCACAATAAAAAACTATATATACAATACGATATACAGTACACAGTAATTTTATAAAATATCCAATTAGCTCGGAGCTCACACGTCTACCGCAGCAAGAGCGTGGGAATACGGCCGGAGACCGCGCGCGCCAACCTGTAACAGCCGGCTATTGGCCGGGGACCGGCGGCCAAGGTCGAGCGGAATCGCCTAGCCTAGCAAAAATAAAGACTCTGTAGTAATTGCATAATGATATTTTGTTAAGTTTGCATTTATAAAATTAATTAAATCTAATGATCAGAGAAAGCGTTTATTCTTTCTCATTACAAACGTAATACGAGTACGAAGGACCTATAATTTGATTTTACGTACGACCCTGACTATTATATGTCAGAAAATTGTACTATAATGAGGCTCGTTATAACACTATTTTTCATTATGAAACAGTTTCTCCCACCAATCAGAGCTCAAGAAACAGTTGTTTGACCAATTAGATAATTAGATGTGCTGAGTTCCACGGCCTTCTAATTTAAATTTCACTGCCTGGCCTAGTGTCATAGTAGGGTAATCGAGGAGGCCATGGTCAATTACAAGGCATTCTCTGCGTCTCATGCGCTCTGTTCAGTACATAAAACTGGCGAAATCTCGACAGATATTTATGAATATTTATCTTCGAACATAAAATAGTTATAATAATTATCGTCGAAAATAAACAGTCGTATGCGTTGATGATGATGATAATTGTTGTTTTAAGGGGCCTAACATCTAGGTTATCGGCCCCTTTTCGTATGCAACTCACCTGTAATGGTAATTAAGACACTCGTATGGAAATTATAAAACTGGCTTTGCTCGTTTTATAAACATACTCATGTCTTAATTATTGCCATTAGAGGCTCGTTGCATAATGTACTATTAAAAAATGTTTGTATTAGTATCGTGTGTTAAGAGTACATTGAGGAAAGAACGGAGGAGATGCCTTCGCTGCGCTGCCTAGTGCACGCTGCTGAAGCCAAACAGCACGCCCACTTTGGGGAGCAAGAAAATGGCTGTTCCTATGCTTAAAGCCGTAAACCACTCCAACTAGTCTTGGAGTTTAGTGACATAAAACTGCAATGATAAGTCAAGATATTTTCTTGGATAGGCAGAATACACTCTGTACATCACGGTACTTGGCACAAATAAGCTGCGTTGTCGTTTTAAAAGCCAAATTAAATAAAAATAAGAGAGCACCTATGCAAGGCAAGTTTTGTAAGAAAGACGCGGCAAAACGTAATAATACGCTGAAACACTGATTAAATTGAATATAGGTGTTTGAAGGTGCGAGTTATACCAAAGAAGGAACATCTTGGGAACTATCATAATGATGCCGAACTAATCTCGGTATTTACACCAAATTGATTTTTAAGTTCTTATTGGTGTTGATATATTCATTAATTTTTAGGCCTAATTTCGAGCACAGCCACTTTCACTCATTGTTCGTACACATTTTGATATTCAAGAATACGAACCTTAAAATTAATAAACAGAACACTTATTCAATTTGTGCAACCATATGCAAGTCACGGAACACAAGTTAAGGTTACGCCCACTTTAGACGCAGCGCTTGGCTTCACTCAAACGAGCTCAGGGCATCTCCTCTTATTCTTTCCTCATGTTAGAGTAGTTTAAGTACAAACACGACAAATTTCAAGTAAATAGTTTTATTGTGTGTGCCTATGAACAAGCAAGATTAATCACCGGTCACTCAGAACTCACCTCACAATGTACGTCACAGTAATACCACCTCACAAGTTGGGGCAGATGACCTCGTAGTTCCGCCCCTTAAAACAACAATAACTAACACCTCACAAGTAGAGGGTTAAATAGATTGAAGGGCCTTCTAACTAAATTTATATTGATAACTATTTTGAATATAAACTACATTATTTTATGAATATTAGTAAGGTATTCAGGTAAGTCTAGATTGATACATAACTTAAACCTTAATGTTTAAAATTGTTATTTGTATCCCTTCAGTCGGTCAACCCGATTATGCCTTATGAATGGGTGGGGTACAAGATATATCAGGTACGTTCAAAAAATAACGAGCTGGAGGCTGGAATGCGCAAACCGGTGACTACATCGGCTAATTGTGGCGTGTGTAACGAGGTGTGGTTCCGACCAGAGCGTTTGTCGTTTGGATTCTGTTTCGAAGTGATGACACCATGACTCATCTCCAGCCACCACTCGTGCCAGGAACCCATTCCCTTTCCTCGCATAGCGCTGCAGATGACCAAGACAGTAGGCCATTCGACATGCCTCATGGTGTGGTTGAGGACTGTGGGGCACCCATTGGGCACACACTTTCCGCAAGTGCAGTCGTTCCTTCATGATGGTGTGCACACTTCCGACGCTCAATCCGACTACGGCGGCTATGGCGTTCACTGTCACTCGGCGGTCCTGGGTAATGAGTGCATCAACCAGCTGGACGTAGTCATCGGTAATGCAGAGGGGTGCCCCGGACCGGGCATCATCGGCTAACGACATCCGTCCTTCCCTGAAGCGCTTGTGCCACGCCTTGACCCTTGCATGGGACATAGAGTGTTCGCCGTCCACTTGTGACATTCGGCGATGAATGTCCGTTCCCCCTACTCCTTCCGCTGTCAGAAACCGAACAACATATCTTTGCTCTTCGTTGGACGCCTCCATGTCACTGTTTCCAATGCGACTGGCATCGTTCGACGATTGATGCATGCTGCTGCTCGCTTTGTATCGTCACGTGACGTGCCCTCTAGCATCGGGCTGTGACCTTCCACGCACTGGTCGGAACCACACCTCGTTACACACGCCACGATTAGCCGATGTCGTCATCGGTTTGCGCATTCCAGCCTCCAGCTCGTTACTTTTTGAACGCACCTTATAAATATAACATTATGATGTTTGAAGCCTCCCAGTTGATCGTAGATAGTGACCAAGATAACTGCTCTCACCAGGACAGCGCAAGACACCATCAGATAAGTAGCCGGTACAATACAACCTGAATTGACCATTTAACTACAATCACATATTCACTCCAAGCAAGCAAGTTTGGAGGTCAATCACCAGCTCCAGTATTTTAACAAAACATCACATAGACCACAACTAACAAATATTGACGAGTTGAATTATCTCAACTCATACTGCAACTAAATACCGACAGCAGTGGCTACGCTGGCTAATACGCAGCGTTAGGTCATGAGGCCAAGCTCTCCGCTGACTCGGTAGACGCGTGGGTTCGAGCCCCACCGTCGGCCGTCCTTGAAATGGTTTCCGTGGTTTCCCATTTTCAACACCAGGCAAATGCTGGGACGGTACCTTCTGATAGGCCACGGCCACTTCCTTCCACATCCTTTCCCAGTTTCATTCACCATCATTAATTTCATCTCTCATTAACTCCTCTCATGAGGTTGACGTCAGGAAGGGCATCCGGCCGTAAAAACCATCGCCACAAAGAATTCCATCGTATCTCGTCCCCGACCCCATTGGAAAACGGGAATAATAAGGGGTAGACATACATACTGCAACTAAATAAGTGTATATATTGTAAATATTTTCACCCATACTTTCTGACATACATTTTAGGGCCTAACTGTAATGCATCTGATGATGATCGCTTGACGATCGAAACTGGTCATCCAAGTGTATTTATTAATCTCATGTAATATTTTTCAGGGTTAGGAAAAGTCGTGTTGACCGACTGAAAAGGATCAGACTTTCGTTTTCATATAAATTGGTCACAATTGACAATTTTGTATTGGAAAAAGAATGGCTCCTCGAAGATTGAGGGATCAGAAAAGATGAGACAAGGGCCTATTAAGGTTGGAAATTGAAGGATTCCCTAGGCCTCGGATACCCTAATACCGTCGGGGTCGGAAAAGAACAAGAGTTGACCAATGGAGGTCGATAGAAAAGATGACAGAGAGGAGCTCGGCACAAGTAAGTGGAAGTAATGCCGAACTCATCTGGGGCCCCGTGGTCGCCAACCCACGTTCCACTGGTCGTAGGCCCCTGGGGGGGGACTTGACAATGTGACCGCCACTTGTTTACAGGAACAGATTCTTCTATTTCTTCCAGTGAGACCTTTGCAGTCAGTTCACAAAGACAGTGACCGAACAGGTGAATTCTAGTGCGTGTTTAGTGGAAGTGGTTAGCCCGATTTAAAGTTCCCTCACTTTCCTGGTTAAGGGTATACGGAAAGCGCTATCTTAACATTGCTAAAGTTGTGGCATTTTAAGGAACATTTTCTCAGGGACTATACAAGATAAAGAGTTGATTTTTTGATATGTTATAAACTAATGTGTTGGCATAGTACTGAAACTATTTTCTAAAAAAAAAGGGGGGTACTGTTTAGAAAATATGGATTTTTAAAATAATGCAAATTTTTTGCAAATTTTCTCATGAATATTTTTCAAAATAACACAGAAATTTAAAAATATGCTTGTTTTTACAGTTTCAGATAGTATAGAATACTCAGACAAAGGAGTCCTGAAAATTTCACAATGATAGCACTATTAGTTCCGGAGATAAGGTACCTTTTGCAGGAAAAAAATTAACTTGTAATGTCTTTGAGGTTGAGCCAAAGGTAGTCCAGAAGCCTGTGGTAACTGGATGGGGAAGGCCCACGGAAAATAAACGGTGGTTGGTACGCGTGGATGTTGACGGGGTGGAAGGAGTACCTATGGTTGACGGGCTGTTTTGTCGTATGTTATGTAAAAAAAAACAACAACAACAAGGCATCACTGGTATGTGTGTTTGAATGCGTGCACAATGGTTTGCCCTGAAAAGTGAAAAGTGATATGTTGCCTTGTGGCAACACTATGCAGTTGTTTTTCGTGTAACCGCCTGAGAGGCCGAGTGCAGGTCTTTCTAGTAGACGCCCGTGGGCGACCTGCGACTATGCAGTAAAAGGTTAAAATAAAATAAAAAAATACTTCTACGCGTAGTATCCTCATGATTTATATGTCATTTAAAAGAGCAAACTCCACAGTTTAATAATATGCAAAAAAATGGCATTTTTTTCTCTCCAAAAATCAATTTTCGTATACCCTTAACAAGCGGCGACTCAAACGTAAGTCAGTAGCACAATAACCACTGTTCACTACTGACCAATAGCTGACGGTTGTTGACCAATAGAATGCTTCCTCTATCACTCCATTTGGATGATGATGATGATAATTGTTGTTTTAAGGAGCCTAACATCTTGGTTATCGGCCCCTAATGGTCTGGGTGATAGCGAAAATGACAATTAAATGGAAACCAGAACGAAAATTAAGTGAGACAGAAAAAACTTACAAAAACGGAACTCAGATTAAAACTACTCACAAAATGGAGAGCGGTAGGATACTTACAAAAGGGAATTTAAAATGAAAATACTCACAAAAGGAATAGATTGAGAACAACATGCAGGTTAGGTTCAAAATACGTACAAAATGCAATTGAGGTTCAAAATAGTTTGCTTCTGTCTAATTACTGCAATTACCAGTATTAAAATAATAATAATAACACACAATTTACTATTCTTAGAACATATCAAAGTTCAACAACTTTTTGAAAGAGAAAAAATGTCATGGCGTGACTTGTATCAGTTTCTTCTTTCGAATAACCCATTTGGAGGGTATGATGAATCAACGTTGGCTATTGTCCATTGTATTCAATTTCCTTAGTTTCCAAATTTCCTTCATTCTTCTGGAGTGACGATCTTTCTCCTCCTGAGTCCACTTTCTGCCAGTTGTTTGTTTCTTCCTTTCTTGAAATTGTGCCTTTTGAATGGCTTCTCTGAAGAGTGATCTGTTTGCTATTGCGTCTGTCTGAATTCTGGCGTTTGTCAAATCATTGTCAATTTCAATGAACGATGTGAGTTTGGATTTGTAACTTGTAAGTAGGTTTATTGTATAGTTGCTTTTAATTTATCTTTTTCGGCTTTGTGTTAATTTTGTTTTTTGTTTCGTGTTTGTTGTTTCTTATTTTGTTTTTGTTTTTGCTTTGTGTTTTTCCATGTTTTGATTTCGTGTTTGTTGTTTTCCGCTTTGACTTTTGTTTTTGATTTGCGTTTTCGTGTGTGCTTTTTCTATCGTTTTTGATGTTTCGTTCTTGGTTTATGCGGAAAGTGGGGCAAAATAAGACATAATTCATGAAAGCAGAGCTGGCTTTGTCAATGACTTTCTTCAGGAGAATGGTATTCACAGAATGGAATGGCCTGCCTATTCTCCCGATCTCAATTATTTTATAGAGCAGACGTGGACACTGCTTCATAAATAAGTCCGTCTCCACTGTTGCCCATGGCAATATAAAAATATTTTTGCTGTGTGTATATTTGACATACGTCGAGAGCTTGGAGTACCATAATGACCTACCTGCTATTAATGCCAATCCCGACAGAGAGACAATAGGTTTTTATAACCGGGACCGTACATTGTGAAATCTGTCAGGTGTGACGAATCCAATAACTGGACAATATACTTTTGTTTCATATTTTCCATACGAATTATGTGCATATAAAACAGTGGTTTCATTAGCATGACGTATGTCGAGGATGATAAACAATAATGTAGATTCGTTCCGCTCCAAGCTATATAACATTGACAAATCCATAGCAGTGAGTCAATACTCGACGAGTGACATTTCCATTGAGAATGTGATAGCAAAAACCGACGTTATAGATGTATGCAAATTATTATCAGACTCGATGGCAGTTTTCAAACATTTACTTTGTCATTTACTTAACCACATGAGTATTTTCGACCCGATGCTTGGTCAGTCCTTATTACCTATCGCTTACTGAACCTTCCTTCCTAGCCTTGAACTTCACCCTGCAAAAGAAACATGTCCATAGCTTTTGGAACACTCAAGTTATTTCTATATTATTTATGGTCGGGTGAGATTTACCCATGGCGCCAGTCCACGCGTGAAAATTTTCGGCTTACGTTCGTCGGGACAATCTATAAAAAATAAGGGGTAAAATCCACCTATTTTGGAGCAGCACAATCACATAGGTCACGTTCTTGTTGATCCATGTTTAGGCTCTAAGCACACCTTGGGTATCAGTTCCTTTGTTAAAAAAATCGAAATGACTGCTTTACCGCCATGATAAATGCCAATGATACTGATACGAAAATGATTGTGATTTTTTTGGATGTTAAATTTGAAAGATATAAATAAATCTCATTTTATATTGCGGATAGTTCATAGGAAGACACCAGGTGTAAAATCACTTCATTAAAATCCGTACGACTACGACAAAAAGGGGTCAAAATGACCAGGCGCCAGTCCTCGTGTTATATATCTTCACGCCAGTTCTCAAGGGTTAATACCGTAGAAATTATTTGTAAGGCGTAGAAATTATTTTAAATGTTTAATCAATAGTCTCAATAACATTTTCTTAAAGAATCTGACAGTAAACTAATTGTTTACAGTTTCCTTGTTGATGCCAAATGTTTTGTTTTGCTTACTTTATTCTAGTTTTCGTGCGAATTTAGACTAGAGATATTGGAAGCCTTTTATTACCGATGGTCCACTCTTGAACTATTGAAATCTTCGTGGGCTATGGATTTTAATCACCTGTATAGAGCAGACATGGGCAAACATTTTAGGGGCAGGGCCACATACAATTCAAAATAATCTAGGCGGGACGAAAAAAAAAAGGAACCACATGTTTATAGAAGAATTAAAACCTTTTTATTGATGCATTTTAAATCAAACAAAACTTATAGGCTAAAAAGGTAGAAAACTTAAGAAAAAGGAACACACCTTCATTATTTGTTAGAAGAGGAAGGAGTAAGTGACCACGGAAACTGTAACTCTGCTTCTAAAAGTTTTTCATAATCTGGGATGAGCTGATTCTTAGTAGCGCAGCTAAATGGAGGTCTGTCAATCTATTTCTGACGCTAATTTTGCCAAGCTTAATTGTAGAAAAAAAACCTGTTCACAGATATATAACATGGCAGTTATCTTCTGTGCATGAGATTTCAAGTTTGGAAAGCTTGATTTTGGTAGGTACTCGTAGAAATCAATTTTCGAAACGTTGAGGAATAGTTGCTTCAATTCATTGTTACACATTGTAACTCATCAGTTCTAGCTGCTACTCTATTACACAAAATGCATAAGCACAATGAGATTGATACAGTTTTTCAGTTCTAGCGACACAGAAAAGAATATATGACCTATAGGTAGAGGTGTTAGAAAGTGTTGTTATTTTTTTGAAGATTTGTTGATTTAGAATTCAAAAGGTGGTGTTTTGTGTTTTTATTATTTTTTCGGGGGATGACATGTTAAAATTTGGAAAGCGATAAGGTTTGTACAATAAGTGCATTTAAAAATATAAACAATTAATAAAACAAAGTAAAAAACAAAACAGCAGGGTAAAACGTTAAACATGGCTATGGAAGAATGAGATAATACTTATATGGAAGTCACATTTTTATTTTACATTCACCATCTCGAAACACATTTCAGTGAATACCTTTTTCAGTTTTATCCAAATACTGCGGTGAAATCACTGGAAGTAGATCATGGTTAAAGTCTCAGCATTTGCAGCTGTCAAATTTTCGCCTCCTATCACTTACTATGAGACTGTAGTTCGAAAATGACCTTTCAGAATCCACATTTGAACAAGGATACCACACACACTTTAATGCAGCTGTTGCATAGTCTCGGTGAGCAGGCCTTAATCCCATGAGGATCTCTGGAACATTCACATTATCTTCATGACGCAGTTGGTTCTTGATTGCAGTCAGGTAAATGCTGTGAGCCTCTAAAAACTGTTGAGACTCCATATTCGTAAGAAATGGGGCATTCTTCTTAAATTGGAGCAGTTCTGTGGGAGATACGTTCTTAGGTGCATGCCGAGGATCAAACAATGACCCGATGGCTTCTACAGTCTTCCTGGCTGGATCCGTGGTCCTTAAAGTCCTGACTTTCACTAGAGCTGACTGGGCAACACACGTAAGCTTGGACTTAACCTTTATCTGCATCTTTTGAGGAAGCTGTTCCAAGTTCTGGAGGATCGTATGATTGAACATTCCACCATCGCCTAATAGATTGAGCTTTACCTCAAGGTCATCTAGCTTCCCAGCCAGTAAGTGAATTGTTGGGTACTTAGATCCCTCCAAGAAATTAAGCAAGTCCATAAGAGAGGCACCAACAACAGAAACATACAATGCTTGTAATTGTATAAATTGTATTGTTGAAGTCGATGCTTGTTGGAAAAATTTGACCCCAGAATTTGAATCTTCCAATGTTTTGAAAAATTCTACCAGATCTTCCACATGCGTGGCCATATACATTGCAGCCTTAAACCATGAATTCCATCTTGTACATACAGGCATTGGGAAAGCTAGAATTTCATTCTCTTTTTCTGTGTTTTCATATTTCTCCCTTAGAAATGCAACGTAATTGCTTTTTCTTTTTCGCGTATTTAAAAAGGCATTCTTCGTCTTTACTATAGACATGTTCAATTCGTCCAGCTCGTTTTCAAATACGCAGCCGATAAGATTGACTTTATGAGCCCAGCACTGGACATGACTTAATTCTTCAATCAATCCTTGAAGAGTAGTTACACATTTTGTCATGTAGCGTGCTGAGTCCGTAACTACTGCCACTACACGCTCCCGTTCAATTTCATAGGAATTCAAGGTGTCTAATATCGCATTGGAGCAATTTACGCTATTGGCAGAATCTAGAACAACAGAGGCAGCCAGATGGGTGTTCATTTCAGTTGATGGTACTGATGGACGAAAAAGAATGTTGAAAACACACCTACCATTCTTGTCAGTTGTTTCGTCACATAGCAGAAACACGTCTTTGTTTTTTATATCTTCCCTAATTTCTTCCCTCCTTCTTTCGCCAATCATGGGGATGTATTTCTGACGAATCTGATTTGCTGATGGTAAATCTCCACTTCCGCGAACGTACTTATTAAACCAAGTACGGATAGCAGGATTGTCAAGTTTCTCTACTGGTATATTAGCTTTCACAAACGCAGTAGTAGTGTCCAAAATAAACTCTTCTTTCATATCATTCACACGACTAGCATTTGATAATGTTTTTTTCAAGGTGGCCACTCTAGGAACACTAACTTCAAGACGCGAATTTTCTCGGCGTTTTGAATGCTTCTCCGATTTGCAATGTTTGTCTAATGCATCTTTCCTGCGCTAATCTAACCGACAATCACAATATTTGCACATAAGAATGCCACAAGAAATTATAAATCCTTCATTCTTATATTCTTTAAGTCTGTCTGTGGCAGAAACAGCTACCTTTGGCATTTTTAAACTCAACTGAGCGATGCCCAGTAACAAACACTGTTATCACACGGTTGACTGTAGTCACACGCCAGTATAAATTCTTAACCACACGCAAAATTTATTTCTGAATTCGTGTCATAATATTTAAATTACGTCGCGTCTCATCTTCCTGTACTGCTAAGTTCGGAACTAATACGACGAACACGTGGTCGCCAACTGATTCACGCAAATAACACATTAGCTTCGATGATAACGCACAATTTGCGCACTTTTTATTAAATTATATAGAATTCTCTACTATAATTTACACTCGCTACCGATGTAACAGGAGGCAAACGTAGTTTACATTATGAACAACTATCACATAACCTTTTGGAGGTAGTCGGCCAAACTATTCACGCCGCGATATAACAGCTGTTTACCACAGCGCTAAAATCCAACGAGTAACGAGAATATCGACAGTATATCGTAATATGACGTATATCGTAGTATTACCCCTCGCGAAACTATACAATCGATCATTCTCTCGAATTGAACACCAACCAAATTCGATTATCGACTTGTGGACAAAAATGTTCGGATTGGTGTGGGGAAAAAATATGAAAATTTGTTTTTATTTCGCAGATTGCGGTATTTGTGGTGTTATTCACAAAATTCGCGTTATTTCGCGATTTAATTTCACTCCTGGGCGGCACGAAACATGTAAATACGTGAAAATAAAACATCCTAACCTCTAAATATGACTTTTCGTTTTATCGCGAATTAACAAAAACTAACACCTCTACCTATAGGTAATTGTAAGTAATATAATTTGAATGTCGCGGGCCGCATTAGACTAGTTCAAAGGCTGCAATTGGCTCGCGGGCGTACTTTGCCCATGATTGATTTAGAAGATACATTCCAAAGTCAACGAAAAAAAAAAAAAAAAAAAAATCAGAATCTCCAATTTCGAAAATTTCCAGATGCAATTCCTATTGGGAAACGTGGAAATTTCAAGCCATTCTTTTTTCAATGTTGCCTATACAAATTTTCTTTGGTGCTTTTCAGTCTGTCAACACGATTATGCCCAATGAATTGGGCGGGGTACAAGTTTATAAATATGTAAACACACTCCTGGAAAAAATATACATGTATTAGTTAGTTATCACATTAAAAGGGGGCAATTTAGGATTACACGTTTCGACCCTCAAGTGACCATTACCAGACCCTGATCACTGTGTTAGGGTTGAACCACAGTAGTGAATTTACAATACTGGAAATTATTGCCCAGCCAAACAAACATTAAATTTTGGGGTTATGTTCGTTGTATGTCGAAAACGCCCACTAAGGAAGGATTTATGGATATTCAGGTTCTAAAAGGGTGTTAAGGGGGTAGATATGTATTTAATTGAAAATCAATAACTCATGCTTGGTTTCATTGGGGGATGTGATACTCGGCATATGAACTAATCATTAACAAGTAGTTCCGTGAAGAACTATACAGCCTATTTTAATATATCCTACTTATGTTAATTGCCTCAATCTACATACAACATTTCAGTTTGATTGCTGAAATAGATTCGTAGATATTGAGAACCGACTAAATATTTCGGATGGTCGCCATGTTGGATTTTATATATGTCGGTCCTAGAGTTATGTACTGTTACATGAAGATTATTGTGTACGTGTAGCATTCAAACTTCAATCGCATGATTAGGACACAAGAAGTAGCAAGGAGATTTTAAAATTTCGCACAACTGCCATCTTGTGGTTATGGAAAGAATTGAAATAAATTAGATGCCAGTGTATTAACATTCATATAAGGATTTACTGTACCAAGTTTCACTGCACTCGGATGGTCAATTTGCGAGAAACGTCCATGTGAATATTTATAATTCGCATCGTCGCCATGTTGGATTTGTGATCACCAGGTTATTGAAAGTCTTATAGGTGAACTTAAGTTCATAGCCGCTATGAACATTAAAAAAATCAGTTTGATTGCTATAATAGATTCGTAGATATTCAGAGCCGTCTAAATATTTCGGAAGGTCGCCATGTTGGATTGTTAAATGTACTGGCCATAGAGTCATGTACTATTGAAGGAAAATTATTGCGTAGGTTCATTATTCAAACTTTCACTTCGATCGCATGACTACGACACAAGAAATAAAAACTTAATTTTAAAATTCGCAAAGCCGCCATCTTGAGGTTATGTAAACAATTGAACTAAATTAGATACCAGTATATTAAAATGTGTAGGCCTATAAACATTTCCTGTACCAGATGTTATTGCGGTTGGAACATTAAATCGCGAGAAAGGTCTATTTAAAATTTTCAAATTCGTTTGGCCGCCATGTTCGTTTTGTAGTTAACCGGTTTTCGAAAGTCTTATAGATGAACTTCCAGTAGTGCCCTTTATCTCCGTACAAAATTTCAGGGTGATACCGCTAATAGTTACAGAGATATAGAATGCCGGTGAAATATTTCGCACATCCGCCATCTTGTGGTTATGTAAAAAAATGAACCAAATTAGATGTCGGTGCATTACAATGTGTATAAACATACACTGTACCAAGTTTTATTGCGTTTGGTTGGTTAAATCGCGAGAAACGTCTATTTAAATGTCGCAAATTCGCGTGGCCGCCATGTTGGTTTTGTAGTTACCAGTTTTTCAAAAGTCACATAGGTGAAATTCTAGTTGTTCCCTTTATCACCGTTAAAAATTCCAGGGTGATATCGGGAATAGTTTCGGAGATATTGAATGCTGGTGAAATATTTCGCACAGCCGCCATGTTGGATTTGTGAGACGTAACAAAATTTGAAGGGCACGGTCGGGGTGGCCCGGAATGTTGCTATGAACTTGCCGAGTTTCATTGAAATCGCTCCAGCCGTTTAGAGGTTATTAGGGACACACACACACACACTCCTCACTCACACACACACGGACAAAGTGGTCTTGATAGTGAAGAGAGCGTAGATGATAATACTATGATGTCAGAGAGTAACCCGAATACTAGTAAAGAGAAAGGAATTTCGGAAGATTCATTAGCTGCGATCATGAGAATGCTGAGTGAAAGATTTGATGAAAGTAAGAAAGATAATCAGGAGATGCGAGGCGGCTTCGGTGGCGTAGTTGGTAGCATGCTGAGCTTCTATGCCCAAGATAGCGGGTTCAAACCCGGCCGAAGCCGTCGGATTTTTTAAGAGCGTTAAAAATCCCTCAGTATGCCTTCCTTCGGAGGGGAAGTAAAGCCGGCGGTCCCATGTCATAGATTTATGGCATGTTAAAGATCTTTCCACTAATTACACCTGTGTGAAACTAAATTGTATAGGTTAAGAATGTAAACAACGCTCTTAGGTTGCTACGTTCGTTGCCAAGAGTCGACTGCGGTGGCGTCTAGTAGCTAGTTCTGAACTAGGCCTAGTAGTCGTTGACGGTGGCGTTTGGCGGCAAAAGTAGGAACTATTTGAAAATTCAAAGTTGCAGTCCTTACTTGAATTTAAAAAAACAGATACACACACACCAATACAGTCATCACAATTAACACCGGTTATCAGACAGATTCTACACACACCCAAAGTACACGGGGCTACATGACCGCGTTGTCGCAGCCCCTAAACTAAGGAACCAACCAACCAACAGGAGATGCGAGAGGAAATAAGTAGGCAAAATCAGGAAATAAGTAGGCAAAATCAGGAGATGCGAGAGGAAATAAGTAGGCAAAATCAGTAAATAAATAGGCAAAATCAGGAGATGCGAGAGGAAATAAGTAGGCAAAATCAGGAAATAAGTAGGCAAAATCAGGAGATGCGAGAGGAAATAAGTAGGCAAAATCAGGATATGAGAGAGGAAATAAGTAGGCAAAATCAGAAGATGAGAGAGACGATAGATAAAAATAATAAGGAAATTCATCATCAAAAGTTAGACAATGTGGTCAAGGAAAATGAAGAATTAAATAGGAAGTATGGGACTCTGCAGGAGAGTATTCAGGGGGTGAAACAGGAGATCAGATGTGAAATTAAGAATATGTTAGAAGAAGAGGCTAAAAGTATTATAAAGGAAGAAAAGACTGTAGGTGAAAGTAGTTTGGAGTTAAAGGAGATGGTAGATGAAAGTAGCATAGAGTTAGAGGAAATTGTACATGAGAATAGAGTAGAGGAGAGGAAGAATTTGTTAGAGGAGACGTTACGCGAAAGTAGCATAGAGTTAGAGGAAATTGTAGAGGAGAATAGAGTAGATGAGAGGAAGATAGTTGAGCTTGAAGTAAAATTACGATATAAGATAAGGCGATGTTGTAAAGGCATATATTGGAGAGGACATAGTAGGTGTCAAAGAGGAATCAGATGTGGAGGTAGACGCCGCGGTTGGATAGGTCGAAATCGCTTAGGTTATAGAGGTAGACGTGGGATAGGCCATAATAGGCCAAGAAGAAAGAAAGGTTGTAGAGGTAGACGTAGAGGTCGCCGCCGACACAGCAGAGGAGGACGCTTTAATGGAAATAGAGGGGATGGATATTGTAGGCGTGATAACGATGAAAATGGTACTGGGGATACGTCTCGTTTTAGAATAAATGATACAGATAGGTCCAGAAGAGCAGTAGGAGTTCGCTATATTAGAGCATGGACAAGACATACAGCCCAATGCTATAATGAATCTAATGATGATGATGATGAAGATGATAATGAGCCTAAATGTATTGACAATTTTGATAAAGTTGATGTCAAGAAAAGAGTTACGTTGGAAGTTAAAGCTGAAAAGAAAATCCATAGAGACACTGAATTAAGAGAACAAGAAGAAATGGAAGAATATTACATAGATTTGGTTATAGGAAGTTGTCAAGATCATTTTTTATCTGGACGTAAAATTAATGTGTTGGGGGCGCGTGCCGCTATTTGTTGTTCTAGTTATGAATTCAGTATTGGAGGCATATACAGTATATGTCTATTTTCTTAATTTTTGATACAGTTGCACAATGTATATGTATTCGTTTGTATGCTGTAATGTATATGTTTTTCATTGTGTGTGTTACCTAGTATCTTTCTTAATTTTGAGTTATGCTGTGGATATTTTTCGTTATCTTCTATTTAACCTTTTGTCCATTCATATTATAGCAGCTTTTGTTTTTTTTTTACTTCATTTTGTGTAGTAATTCTGAACAATTAAAATATAATTTCCAAGTTTTCTAAGTCATCGAATTAAAGTTGGAACATCGTACAGAATACTTCAAGGAATGCCCTACATTGCATTCTAATGTGGTGAGCTTTGTCAAGTTTATGATGGAAGAGCAATATTTACATTCAGCTGATTGTCATTGGGAATTTGAAGTGTGCTATCTGAGGTTTCCGCTAAAAGATTATGACTGCTTGGAAGAGAAGAGGTCTTGGATCTATGGGAAGTCATTAGATATTGGAGGAATGCATTCTGAATGTTCGATCTTCAAGTCATAGGTTCCTTAAATACCTTTAATTTGTTCGATGTCTTGAGATCTGTACTTGTCCGAACATGATGGAAGAAGATATCGAAAGTGTTAAAAAAAAAAAAATGTTTAAAGAAGAGTGAGTTATGAGATCGTCAGCAGATGGTTGTAGGAATTATTTGTGTACATGAGTGCAAGTCGTTGTATCGCTACAGCTTGATTGAGCCAGCCATACAAGGTGATGTGTGCATAAAAATGTGTGGACAGATTCTACATTTCCATGGAACGTACTGTATAGTTGTTTTTACATTTGAGCCAAATCTAGAGGGTAAATTTATTCTCTGTGAATTCATGGAGACAACAAAGAATATTCTGGAATAACGTGATGATGAGGAGGCCTTTGTACCTATGAACTTTATGACTCCAGAAAAAGCTGCAAATTTATGTAACCCATGGTGGATTAGAATACGTTAGGAAAGCTTGGATGGGAGACCAGGTCCCAATGGAACAAGATTTAATATGTTTTGTGTTGAATGTGTTTCATAAATCCCTCTAATGCAATACTATTATCAGGATTTCTGGGGGCGATGTAATAGTTATAGGGTCTTGAGTTACCATGAAGTATTTATCTATGGATTGTTTTGTGTTCTTTGGTGGTGATGGAGCGCTAGAGTGGTGAGAACATGAACTTAGATATGAAGTGACAACTCTAGGAATAGCAAAGATGGTATGGACAAGAATGACAACAGAGAGTATGAAAGTGGGACATTGGATTCTTAGAGGTTATAGATGATACATGAAGTATCGAAACAAAATTAATGAACACATATGATATACTGAATGTATAATATTTGTTAAAGAAAGTAACAGTAAATTTATTCTATATTCTTCGCAGCATCTCTATGGTTATATGGCAGATATTTCAAATAAAGCTCTTCCGATTCTTTTAACGAATAATGGTGAATGGTGCTACGTGATTTGGAAGTTATATTTTATGGTGACTGGATTAATGTCACAATCTTTATACATTCCCTATTCATCATAAAAGTAAGTAGCAACCGTATGAAATATATGTATGTTACGGTAAAACATTATTGCCCTTATATACTGAAGTGTCTTGGTTGATGTCGGAGACATACCACACCTTGAGATGAATGAGTTCTTGTGTCTGTATTAAGATTATATTCATTCGTAGTATTCTATCTATGAATTGGCGCCCTCCCGGAAACTTATATTTATATCACATGAAAGAAACAATTACAAAGGTGATCTCATAAGCCTATTATTTTCAAAATTGAAAATAGGCTAAAAATAGGCAGACACGTGCCTAAGGGTTTTTCAATGTGGTTTATATTATGAGGTGATAGGGGTGAAAAGTGGGGGATGAAGGATTCCTAACGGAGCGTGTATCTCTTAAACGGCATAGGTGAGAAGTATGAAACTCAGGGGGAAAATCAGCATAAATGGTAAGCAAAAAGGTGCTCGACCGTTTTTTTTCATAAATCCAATTTAAGGGGCCCATGGAGAGGGGTGAAATTCTGAAAAAGGAAACAACAAAGGAAGTGTCCTGACTGACTCACTCACTCACTCATCATCACCCAGCCTAAAGTATTAAATTTAGAAACATTACATTTTGGGGATATGCTCGTTGTATGTCAAAAACGTCCATTAAAGAAGTTTTTTTGGATATTCATCTTCTAAAGGGGTGTTAAGGGGGTTAAACCTGCATTTCACTGGAGGTGCAGTTCTTATAGCCTATTACACGCCGAATCCATCTGACGACCAATGATACACAACAGAGCAATCAACAATTTCTTTGACATATTTGAAAACGAAATGATTATTTCTTATTAAAAATTAAATGAAAAATATGTCTAATCACTGCCATATTTTCAGGAATAATAACACTAAAGACGGGCGGGTAGTCTGCATACATGGGGTGCACACAACCCATTGTGCATTGAAAAGAATATTCAAACAGAATTACCCGCAACAATGACGAATTGCACTCTGATTTCATAAATTTCACAAATTGTGTAAAAAGTGTAATTAAACAAATAAACATATTTATAGATGCCCGCATAACAGTAAAGCCAGGGGGGTGGTTAATGAACATGCGAGATTTCTCACAGAGGTCCCCTAGTTATAATTAATTTCTGCGCCTTGCAAAACATATCTACCGTATTAAGGAAACCAGGTAATATGGAATGACCGAAAACACCATTTTTTGTTTTTAGGTTCAAAAAATTCGTCATTCTTTCCCGATTACATTAATATATAACACATAAGTATAGAAACCATATTTGAGGATATTATTGATATTGTAATGTAACCATGCATACGTCCATTACATGAAACGACTGCATCTTTAACCTTAATTCTCTCAAGATAAGAAATTTTCGCTATTTTGGACCTTTTTTTTCTCAGGAACCACATGCCTGAACAAGTTGACATTTTCTGAAGTTATAGATACTACAAACCAAAAGCTGCGAAGCAAAATGGAAGTAATCGAAAGAAAGATTTTTTAAAAATTAAAGGAGAACTCAAATAAAGGCTAAACGATATTGACGAAATCAAAAATTCATAAAATTGAAACCAAATGCCTGACAACAATAACTTTGCTTCACAAGCTGTATCAATAACTTCTTCTTCTTCTTCTTCTTCTTCTTCTTCTTCTTCTTCTTCTTCTTTTACGGCTTCAATGGACCACTTCAGTCAATCATTTCTTGGTCCTCTTCTTCAGTAAGTTTTCTTTCCGAGTTGCCCAGTACGGTAGCTTTTCATTCGCTCTGCATGTATCAATAACATTATATAAAAAATTTTAGATTTCATCCAATTATCTATTTTAACACCAGAGAAAAAGATATCAAACTACAAGTCTACAAGTACTCTTCTAAAATTTTCAGAATTTTCAAATGTTCACTATTTTTAGCCTACTTTCATTTTATAAAAAAAAATAGGCTTATGAGATCACCTTTTGTCCACGTGTCTGTGTGTGCGTGTGTATATGCCCCCCACTAATAACTTCTAAATGGCTGGAGCGATTTCAATGAAACTCGGTAAGATCATAGCACTATTCTGGCGGACCCCGACAGTGCCCTTCAAATTTTATTGTGTCTCACCAATCCAACATGGGGGCTGTGAAAAATATTTCACCAGCATTCAGTATCTCCGAAACTGTTTCAGATATCACCCTGAAATTTTGTACGGTGATAAAGGGAACTACTACACGTTCACCTATGAGACTTTCAAAAACCTGGTAACTACAAAACTAACATGGCTGCAAAGCGAAGTTGAGACTTTTAAATAGACTTTTCTCGCGATTTAACCATCCAAACGTAATGAACCTTGGTACGGCAAATGATTAAACTCATTGTAATGTACTGGCGTCTAATTTAGTTTAATTGTTTACATAACCTCAAAATGGTGGCTGTGCGAAATATTTCACTGGCATTCTATATCTCCGAAACTATTACAGATATCACGGTGAAATTTTGTACGGTGATAAAGGACACTGCTTCAAATTTATTTATGTAACACCTGAAAAGTACAAAACGAACATGGCGGCCAAGCGAAATTGAAACATTTTAATAGACTTTTCTCGTAATTTAACCATCTGAGCGCAGTGAAATGTGGTACAGGAAAAGATGATACTTATTGTAATGCATTGGCACCTAATTTAGTTCAACTGTTTACATAAACTCATGATGGAGGCTGTGCGAAATTTTAATTTTTTTATTTCTAGTGTCGTAATAATGCGATCGAAGTGAAAGTTTGAATATTGAAGCTACGCAATAATTTTCCTTTAATGGTACATAACTCTATGGCCTATACATATAACTATCCAAAATGGCGAGCATCCGAAATATTTCGACGGTTCTCAATATCTACGAATCTTTTACGGCAATCACCTATAGGACTTTCAGTAACCTGCTGAGCACAAATCCAACATGGCGGCGACGCGAAGTATAAATATTTATATGTACATTTCTCTCGATTTAACCATCAGAGTGAGTAGGGGAGTGAGGCGGTTTCTGCGCCACTCCAGAACCCTCCTTGCACCACTACTAAGCTTCAGCCATGTTAAATATCTCTCGAACGCATGGTCCGATTTTGACAAATGAGGTGTCGTTGGACTCGGGCTGACGTCCTCTTTCCTATGGACCATGTATTATATTTTTCAAAAATTTTTTAAAATTTTTTGTTTTCGAAAATAGGCTATAGTTTGAAAACCAAACAGGATAGTACGTTGTTCCATGGCTCAAACGAATGGTCTTTATGACCTTTATTTTCTATAATAATTTTTTTTTACTTTTTATGTTTTTTTGAAAACACTCGAATTTTGAAAATCCTATATTTTGGAAACTAGGAACTCTACAAAAAAGTTTGTTTGACGTAAATGAAAGGTCCCTACCCCCTTTACCCCCAAAATAAATTTCAAGTCTCTAGGATGAAAACCTGTAGGTAGTAGTGTGGTAAGGACAGAGCTGTCTCACTTAGCAAGTTGTGAGACCCTGCGACCTTGGAATGGAAGGAGCCATGCTAGGAGGGCGTGCTTGGATTCGTTTTTTTCATCTCGTCGTGCTCTTTACGGGAATGTCGGTGTCGAAAATGTGAAAATCTGGAAACACAGTCTTTTTGGGGTAAAAACGTGATTTTAGACTTTTTGCTATATCTCACGAACCAATAACGCTAGAGGCGTGTTCGACAGGTCCAAGGACTCGGGGTAACGTACTCTCTGCTATGGACTACTCGTTATAATTTTTAATAAAATTGGAAACTCGGTTTTGGGGTAAACACGTGTTTTTTGTGATTTTGTCGATATCTCACGAAGCAATAACGCTAGAGGCATGTACGATGGGTCCAAGGATTCGGACAGACGTCCTCTTTGCTATGAACTACTCGTTGTAATTTTAAAAAATTTTGGAAACGCGATTTTGGGGTAAACACGTGTTTTTTGTGATTTTTGCCGATATCTCACGAACCAATAACGCTAGAGACATGTACGAGGTGTCCTAGGACTCGGGCTAACACCCCCTTTCAAATGTGGTAGATATGTTTTTACAAAAAATAATTCACATGGGTCTAACGCCATACATGTTGAAAAAACGTTTTCTTTTTCTTTACCTGTTTATAATGTTTATAAAGCGTGGTGGTTGAGAGAGAGAGACGATACGGCTGGGTGTGTGTGTTTCAACGAACCTGTCGCTAACCACAAGGACCATGCTTAATAGAACAATCGCTATTTCGACGGGTCGGTGTATGGCAGAGCGAGGGTGCGTTTTTCTGATATTTTACCTTTGACTTGTAAACGGTGATGAGAACTTGATTCTATGTTGGTTGAAGCGAGTAGAGAAAACAAACTTGCCGAGGAGGTGAAGGTCATTTGAGCTTATTGGAAGGCATTGATCTGACTTGACAACAAGTGCAATGGAAAAAATGACCAAGACGCTTGAAGGTGAAATAATCTGACCATCGTGGTGGCAGGGGAGTGTGAAAGGCATGCACACACACATGTGTGAAACCAGATGTAGGCTAAACCAGTGACATCCTGTTTTGCTTCGTACGTGACAAAATGCAAGTTCATGTGAAATTTGATCTACCGCAGGTGTTCGCCTGGGACGTTATCTGTCCACGTGCGCGATAACTGTTAACAAGTCACATCCTGTTTTGCTTCGTACGTGACAAAATGCAAGTTCAGGTGAAATTTGATCCGGCACAGGTGTTCGCCTGGGACGTTAGCTGTCCACGTGCACGATAAGAGAATGTTCAAAGCGTGGGAAAAAAAAAGATTATACATGCAATGTGATATATAAAGACACGTCGCTGACATTTCCACTCGCACTTATGTGACTACTTTTGAACACGCTACAGCGTTGTGTGAAACACTTGGCCTTGTTTAACAGTTTTGGTGTTGGTGGAAAATACTTATTCTTGTTGTGAGGTAGGTATATATTTATTCATTTATACATTTATTGATTTATATATAAATACATGCAATTATTTATTGATTAGGTAATTAATGATTTTATTTATTTATTTGTTTGCAGATAACCGGCATACCTTACATGTCAGAGGGAGAAGAAACTATTGCACTTTTGAGCCCACTAGAAGGGAAGAGTAACAAGTCACTGCAAGTAAAGGTGAGATGATTTTTTTTAAACTAACTTGTTTCATTTTTTTTTGTTTTATGTTTTATTTTATGAAATGTATGTATTAACCTGAATTTAGGTATTTATAGCGGTTTATTTTATTTATTTTTAGAAACTTGGAAAGAATAGCCTTACCGCCGTAGCAGTCGCTGAAAAAAACCAGAAACGCACTAAAGCGAAACCACTGCCAAAGAGTGAACTGTTTAAAACTCAGGTAAGTCCAACTTAAAAATGCTATTCCATTTTACCACTACTGAAAACTCGTAGACAAAAAAAAATTCATTACCTGTACATGACTGGGACAATGATTGCTTTCTTGATTAATGGCTATGTTGTTGTTGTTGACTGGGAAAAGTACAAGGCCATGTTGGATTTTCTAAAAATAAAATAATAAATTTAATTTATGAGTGGTTCCCTATGGACTCAACGAATATCCACAGGTTTGAACATGATAATGTGAACAAAATGACATGACATTCATTTTTGTTTATATATTGGTTAAAGGGAGGGTGGGGGAATGTAAATGACTGTAGCTTTATAAAAAAGAAAATAAGTACATGGGTTACTGTTTGTGCCAACATACAGTTTATTTTTAATGGTGTTTTGATATATTAATGCCAATTAACGTTAACGTTTTATTTACAAGTATTGATTGATTGATTGATTGATTGATTGATTGAGTGATGGGTTATTTTGTTTGCTTTTAGGTGTCGTCATGTGCCATTAACGTAATGAACAGACAGTGAACAAGCATGCATTATGCTTTAAAGTACTCTGTGCAATGTTAATAACTTACAATAAGAAAACGTTTTATTATAACACATGGCGTTAGTACCAAATACAACAAGTGAGCAAGTTGGTTTACCACGTGGGTTAAATTTAAAATCAGAACATGATCGATGGTTAACATTTGAATCCTGGCCTGTAGGCTTTTTGTCGACGCATGAACTTGCAAAAGCCGTTTTTTTTTACTTGAACCGAGGAGATGTGGTGCGCTGTGTGTTTTGTCGTATTGAACTTTCACACTGGGAAGAAGGGGATGATCCCTTTAGAGACCATTTGCGATGGTCTCCTCACTGTCCTTACATGCTTGGAAAGCAAGTGGGTAACCTACCCGTGCATTCATTTTACCGAACCACAAGGCCTATGGCCGCTACTTACGTTGCTGAATCACAAATAAATAATAATAATGATGTATTACCAGCCAACGGTAGTGTCGATATATGTGGTCCATATGCCATAGACAGTGTTGAATTGGCGTGTGCTTTTGAAAAATTGGGAGTTTGCAAGACTAAAGCACTAGCACACCCAGAGTACAGCTCTGTTGAAAAACGTTTCGAATCTTATAAAAATATTTGGCCATTAATATTAAAACACCTTACCAAACAGCTAAGTGAAGCTGGATTTTTTTTATACTGGTGAAGGGGATAAAACAATATGTTTTTATTGTGGATTTGCTTTAAAGGATTGGCAAATGACTGATGACCCTTTTGTGCAACACGCTCGTTGGTTACCAAACTGTAAATACATGGTGTTGCTTAAAGGTCAGGAATTTGTGAACACTATTCGTAAAGAAAAAGTGATTGCAGCACAAGACATAAAAGTGCCTTTAGAGTTAGAGCACGCGGAGCAAATACATAAGGCTGAAAGAAAAGACTTGTCTCACGAACAGATACAAAAGTGTGACCAACAATTATGTAAAATTTGTTATCAAGATGAACTAGGTGTTGTATTTTTACCCTGTGGACACATGATAGCCTGTGTCAAGTGTGCATTAGAACTTAACACTTGTGCTATATGCAGAAAAGTAGTATCTGCAACAGTTAGGGCATTTCTTGCATAACTAGTATAATTTATTCGCCATGGATAGTGCAAAATCCCTAATTGCACAATATTATTAAAGCTGTTTTAGAGTGTAATAGATATGCTTTTGTTTTGTTTATAGACTACTACAATGAATGTTTTGAATGCTGTGGGACAATCATGTGGCTTAGAGACAAAGAAGCTCAGTGAATTGCCAATGCATATTCCATTCCGCATTATCAAGATTCGGAAATTGAAAACAGCATATGGTGATCGTGTACTTTGTGTATGTGAAAACTTTGAGACATTTCTGCCTATACGGTTTAATGATATGTCGGAGAGTGTTTTTGATGAAGTCAATAATGCTGTGCAACCTGTACACTTAATTTATGAAGGTTTTAAAAACAATAGGTGCATGGTTCGTTTTAATTAAATAAATAAATAATGTGAAATAATAATGGAAATTATAAGTAATGACAATATACTGAAAAAGAAAGAAAATATGTGCATAGAATAGTAATGTTTTAGTGTTTAGTGTTGTCTTTAAAAATATTATGATGAAACCAAAAAAAATGTATATAAAGTTTGTAAATAAATGCAAAATGATGTTACAATGCTGTTTTATTTTATACAAAGTTAGTATATTTAACATTGCAGAGTATACATGATTATGACAATAAATGCATACTGAATACAAGCCTTTCTCACATTACAATAGTCTGTTATAGTTTTAAACACAAGGCTTGTTGTAGATCATTTTATAGCAATGTCCCTTTAATGTTGTTTTCGAAAAGTGGGGAAGCCACAATGGTTGTATTGACATAAAAACCTTATGGTTATTACTATTTAGTCACTTTGATCCCCTTGCAGATCAACAGCAGATGACCTAGTTGTTCCACTCTTTAAAACGACAACAACACCACTACCTCTTGCATAGTTTGTGATGTTGATGGCTCTTGCGACGTGGAAGATGGATTAAAAATAACTTTGAGAACAGGGGTTAAACGTTGATCATTAAACAATGCACTATTTTGAGTAGCAATATGGTTTTCTTGATTTTTTGTCGACGGCAACTGTGTTTCATGCGGTACACTACATTGATGATCACTGACACTTAAAACCTCACTATTTTTACTTTTTAGGTCACCACGACAATGTTTGGAACGTTGCTTTGAACAACGCCAAATAACAGTTCCATTTTTATTGGTTCGTTTCACAATATATGAATATCCTTTATAGTATGCGTAAGGCTTACCATACCTAGTCACTGATACTTCCATATCAACTGTCGAGCATAGACTAAGCTCTAGTAAAGTCAACTTGGTAATAAGAATACTAGTTTAATGTGAGAGCAAATATGGATCCAAAGAGTTCAGGTAAAAGTGAAAGCAAATAAGCAAATATTAGAAACAAGAGTTGGGGTGAAAGTGGTCGCAAAGTGGTAGACCCATTACACAATAATTTCAGCACGACGAAGCTCTTGTTCAATTTCTTTGATTTCCCAATCGTGACCAGTATGGCCAGATTGACGTGAGGCATGCAACAACTGTAGCCGCTGGACGAGCTTATTGGGATTGTGCCAGTATACAAATTTAACAAATGGATTTTTAGGTGTAAACAAAGCATTACCATTATCATGATCATTATCATCATCGTCATTATCATCATCATGATCACCATTATCATCATGACCATCATCACTGTTACTATATAGTCCTTTTTGATCCTCTTGCAATACCACTTTATTTATAGTCTGAGTTGATTTTGACAGTGTTGAAGGTTTCTTGGACGTTGACAACTGTCCTAACATGACGTTTTGAGGACATGATAAGTCCTTTTGAACAAACACTGTACTATCTTTAGCCGCAATATCGTTTTCTTGAACTTGCTTTTTAGCATTTTGATAATTGTTTGTAAACAGTAAGCGTGGTTCGTTTCGAGCACTACATTGATGAACACTCACACTTAAAACCTTTCCATTTTTACTTTTCAGATTGCCTCGACATTTTGTTGACCTCTCTTTTGAGCATCGCCAGAATATTATTCCATTCACATTCTGGCGATTATAGTTATAGGAGTAGCCTTGATAGAGTGCACGTAGCCTACCTTTGTTGGTTGTAATAAGTTCCATAGTAGTAACTGACCTGTCAGTACGATGTTCACACTACAAAGGTTACAACTGTTTTGCTGATGGAGTGACCTACTATAAGCTTATATATTGGCTTATGTGTTGGCTTTTTGTGTTGGCTTTTCGTGTTGGCTTTTGTGTTGGCTTATGTGTTGGCTTTTTGTGTTGGCTTTTTGTGTTGGCTTTTCATGTTGGCTTTTCGTGTTGGCTTATGTGTTGGCTTTTTGTGTTGGCTTTTTGTGTTGGCTTTTCGTGTTGGCTTTTGTGTTGGCTTATGTGTTGGCTTTTTGTGTTGGCTTTTCGTGTTGGCTTTTCGTGTTGGCTTTTCGTGTTGGCTTTTTGTGTTGGCTTTTCGTGTTGGCATTTCGTGTTGGCTTTTGTGTTGGCTTTTCGTGTTGGCTTTTTGTGTTGGCTTTTCGTGTTGGCATTTCGTGTTGGCTTTTCGTGTTGGCTTTTTTTGTATTGGCCTTTCGTGTTGGCTTTTTGTATTGGCTTTTCGTGTTGGCTTTTTGTGTTGGCTTTAGTATTGGCTTTTGTATTGGCTTATTTGACAAGTTATTTGTGTCAATGTATTTAGTGGATTTTTTCTTGGTGTTGGAAAGTAGTTGAAAGAGAGGGAATATTTAAAGACTTAACCTCAGCTCACTAACCTAACCTAATCTTTCAACTCTCAGATGTTAATTAAATTCTGTGCATTGTCGAGTTGGAGCCCAAGACCTCAGGGGTAAAAAAAAACAATTATTTTTGACGACTTATTTTGGTAACTTATTTTAATGGCTAACCTAACTTTACCTAACCTAACCTAACCTAACCTCAGCTCACTTTGGATATTACTAGTAAGTGTTCATATCCTCTGCTAGGTAGCATGCTAGTAGTACAGGTAGTGCTCATATTTACCGCTAGATAGCGGAAACATACTTTGCATGTTGCATGTGACACTTGTGAAGTTTAACCACATGCAAGACGTGCTTGTATAAGTTCTCTATTTAAACTCAATATACAATTAACCACTAAATGTTCAGAACTAACATGTATAGCCATGTTTAGGGTATATAGGAGACCCTTAGCAAGAAAGGCTGTCTAACCCACGAGTGTACAGCCTTGTCATACGCAGTAAGCCCCTGTTGGCAGAAAACAACAACAACAACAATTTGAGAAAGCCAACAGGGGCTTACTGCGTATGACAAGGCTGTACACTCGTGGGTTAGACAGCCTTTCTTGATAAGGGTCTCCTATATACCCTAAACATGGCTATACATGTTAGTTCTGAACATTTAGTGGTTAATTGTATATTGAGTTTAAATAGAGAACTTATACAAGCACGTCTTGCATGTGGTTAAACTTCACAAGTGTCACATGCAACATGCAAAGTATGTTTCCGCTATCTAGCGGTAAATATGAGCACTACCTGTACTACTAGCATGCTACCTAGCAGAGGATATGAACACTTACTAGTAATATCCAAAGTGAGCTGAGGTTAGGTTAGGTTAGGTTAGGTAAAGTTAGGTTAGCCATTAAAATAAGTTACCAAAATAAGTCGTCAAAAATAATTGTTTTTTTTTACCCCTGAGGTCTTGGGCTCCAACTCGACAATGCACAGAATTTAATTAACATCTGAGAGTTGAAAGGTTAGGTTAGGTTAGTGAGCTGAGGTTAAGTCTTTAAATATTCCCTCTCTTTCAACTACTTTCCAACACCAAGAAAAAATCCACTAAATACATTGACACAAATAACTTGTCAAATAAGCCAATACAAAAGCCAATACTAAAGCCAACACAAAAA
Organism: Meconema thalassinum; assembly: GCA_946902985.2. Classification (NCBI taxonomy): domain Eukaryota; kingdom Metazoa; phylum Arthropoda; class Insecta; order Orthoptera; family Tettigoniidae; genus Meconema; species Meconema thalassinum. The sequence continues at coordinate 125,112,632 of OX336395.1, forward strand.
GCCAACACGAAAAGCCAATACAAAAAGCCAACACGAAAGGCCAATACAAAAAAAGCCAACACGAAAAGCCAACACGAAATGCCAACACGAAAAGCCAACACAAAAAGCCAACACGAAAAGCCAACACAAAAGCCAACACGAAATGCCAACACGAAAAGCCAACACAAAAAGCCAACACGAAAAGCCAACACGAAAAGCCAACACGAAAAGCCAACACAAAAAGCCAACACAAAAAGCCAACACATAAGCCAACACAAAAGCCAACACGAAAAGCCAACACAAAAAGCCAACACAAAAAGCCAACACATAAGCCAACACGAAAAGCCAACATGAAAAGCCAACACAAAAAGCCAACACAAAAAGCCAACACATAAGCCAACACAAAAGCCAACACGAAAAGCCAACACAAAAAGCCACACATAAGCCAATATATAAGCTTATAGTAGGTCACTCCATCAGCAAAACAGTTGTAACCTTTGTAGTGTGAACATCGTACTGACAGGTCAGTTACTACTATGGAACTTATTACAACCAACAAAGGTAGGCTACGTGCACTCTATCAAGGCTACTCCTATAACTATAATCGCCAGAATGTGAATGGAATAATATTCTGGCGATGCTCAAAAGAGAGGTCAACAAAATGTCGAGGCAATCTGAAAAGTAAAAATGGAAAGGTTTTAAGTGTGAGTGTTCATCAATGTAGTGCTCGAAACGAACCACGCTTACTGTTTACAAACAATTATCAAAATGCTAAAAAGCAAGTTCAAGAAAACGATATTGCGGCTAAAGATAGTACAGTGTTTGTTCAAAAGGACTTATCATGTCCTCAAAACGTCATGTTAGGACAGTTGTCAACGTCCAAGAAACCTTCAACACTGTCAAAATCAACTCAGACTATAAATAAAGTGGTATTGCAAGAGGATCAAAAAGGACTATATAGTAACAGTGATGATGGTCATGATGATAATGGTGATCATGATGATGATAATGACGATGATGATAATGATCATGATAATGGTAATGCTTTGTTTACACCTAAAAATCCATTTGTTAAATTTGTATACTGGCACAATCCCAATAAGCTCGTCCAGCGGCTACAGTTGTTGCATGCCTCACGTCAATCTGGCCATACTGGTCACGATTGGGAAATCAAAGAAATTGAACAAGAGCTTCGTCGTGCTGAAATTATTGTGTAATGGGTCTACCACTTTGCGACCACTTTCACCCCAACTCTTGTTTCTAATATTTGCTTATTTGCTTTCACTTTTACCTGAACTCTTTGGATCCATATTTGCTCTCACATTAAACTAGTATTCTTATTACCAAGTTGACTTTACTAGAGCTTAGTCTATGCTCGACAGTTGATATGGAAGTATCAGTGACTAGGTATGGTAAGCCTTACGCATACTATAAAGGATATTCATATATTGTGAAACGAACCAATAAAAATGGAACTGTTATTTGGCGTTGTTCAAAGCAACGTTCCAAACATTGTCGTGGTGACCTAAAAAGTAAAAATAGTGAGGTTTTAAGTGTCAGTGATCATCAATGTAGTGTACCGCATGAAACACAGTTGCCGTCGACAAAAAATCAAGAAAACCATATTGCTACTCAAAATAGTGCATTGTTTAATGATCAACGTTTAACCCCTGTTCTCAAAGTTATTTTTAATCCATCTTCCACGTCGCAAGAGCCATCAACATCACAAACTATGCAAGAGGTAGTGGTGTTGTTGTCGTTTTAAAGAGTGGAACAACTAGGTCATCTGCTGTTGATCTGCAAGGGGATCAAAGTGACTAAATAGTAATAACCATAAGGTTTTTATGTCAATACAACCATTGTGGCTTCCCCACTTTTCGAAAACAACATTAAAGGGACATTGCTATAAAATGATCTACAACAAGCCTTGTGTTTAAAACTATAACAGACTATTGTAATGTGAGAAAGGCTTGTATTCAGTATGCATTTATTGTCATAATCATGTATACTCTGCAATGTTAAATATACTAACTTTGTATAAAATAAAACAGCATTGTAACATCATTTTGCATTTATTTACAAACTTTATATACATTTTTTTTGGTTTCATCATAATATTTTTAAAGACAACACTAAACACTAAAACATTACTATTCTATGCACATATTTTCTTTCTTTTTCAGTATATTGTCATTACTTATAATTTCCATTATTATTTCACATTATTTATTTATTTAATTAAAACGAACCATGCACCTATTGTTTTTAAAACCTTCATAAATTAAGTGTACAGGTTGCACAGCATTATTGACTTCATCAAAAACACTCTCCGACATATCATTAAACCGTATAGGCAGAAATGTCTCAAAGTTTTCACATACACAAAGTACACGATCACCATATGCTGTTTTCAATTTCCGAATCTTGATAATGCGGAATGGAATATGCATTGGCAATTCACTGAGCTTCTTTGTCTCTAAGCCACATGATTGTCCCACAGCATTCAAAACATTCATTGTAGTAGTCTATAAACAAAACAAAAGCATATCTATTACACTCTAAAACAGCTTTAATAATATTGTGCAATTAGGGATTTTACACTATCCATGGCGAATAAATTATACTAGTTATGCAAGAAATGCCCTAACTGTTGCAGATACTACTTTTCTGCATATAGCACAAGTGTTAAGTTCTAATGCACACTTGACACAGGCTATCATGTGTCCACAGGGTAAAAATACAACACCTAGTTCATCTTGATAACAAATTTTACATAATTGTTGGTCACACTTTTGTATCTGTTCGTGAGACAAGTCTTTTCTTTCAGCCTTATGTATTTGCTCCGCGTGCTCTAACTCTAAAGGCACTTTTATGTCTTGTGCTGCAATCACTTTTTCTTTACGAATAGTGTTCACAAATTCCTGACCTTTAAGCAACACCATGTATTTACAGTTTGGTAACCAACGAGCGTGTTGCACAAAAGGGTCATCAGTCATTTGCCAATCCTTTAAAGCAAATCCACAATAAAAACATATTGTTTTATCCCCTTCACCAGTATAAAAAAATCCAGCTTCACTTAGCTGTTTGGTAAGGTGTTTTAATATTAATGGCCAAATATTTTTATAAGATTCGAAACGTTTTTCAACAGAGCTGTACTCTGGGTGTGCTAGTGCTTTAGTCTTGCAAACTCCCAATTTTTCAAAAGCACACGCCAATTCAACACTGTCTATGGCATATGGACCACATATATCGACACTACCGTTGGCTGGTAATACATCATTATTATTATTTATTTGTGATTCAGCAACGTAAGTAGCGGCCATAGGCCTTGTGGTTCGGTAAAATGAATGCACGGGTAGGTTACCCACTTGCTTTCCAAGCATGTAAGGACAGTGAGGAGACCATCGCAAATGGTCTCTAAAGGGATCATCCCCTTCTTCCCAGTGTGAAAGTTCAATACGACAAAACACACAGCGCACCACATCTCCTCGGTTCAAGTAAAAAAAACGGCTTTTGCAAGTTCATGCGTCGACAAAAAGCCTACAGGCCAGGATTCAAATGTTAACCATCGATCATGTTCTGATTTTAAATTTAACCCACGTGGTAAACCAACTTGCTCACTTGTTGTATTTGGTACTAACGCCATGTGTTATAATAAAACGTTTTCTTATTGTAAGTTATTAACATTGCACAGAGTACTTTAAAGCATAATGCATGCTTGTTCACTGTCTGTTCATTACGTTAATGGCACATGACGACACCTAAAAGCAAACAAAATAACCCATCACTCAATCAATCAATCAATCAATCAATCAATCAATACTTGTAAATAAAACGTTAACGTTAATTGGCATTAATATATCAAAACACCATTAAAAATAAACTGTATGTTGGCACAAACAGTAACCCATGTACTTATTTTCTTTTTTATAAAGCTACAGTCATTTACATTCCCCCACCCTCCCTTTAACCAATATATAAACAAAAATGAATGTCATGTCATTTTGTTCACATTATCATGTTCAAACCTGTGGATATTCGTTGAGTCCATAGGGAACCACTCATAAATTAAATTTATTATTTTATTTTTAGAAAATCCAACATGGCCTTGTACTTTTCCCAGTCAACAACAACAACATAGCCATTAATCAAGAAAGCAATCATTGTCCCAGTCATGTACAGGTAATGAATTTTTTTTTGTCTACGAGTTTTCAGTAGTGGTAAAATGGAATAGCATTTTTAAGTTGGACTTACCTGAGTTTTAAACAGTTCACTCTTTGGCAGTGGTTTCGCTTTAGTGCGTTTCTGGTTTTTTTCAGCGACTGCTACGGCGGTAAGGCTATTCTTTCCAAGTTTCTAAAAATAAATAAAATAAACCGCTATAAATACCTAAATTCAGGTTAATACATACATTTCATAAAATAAAACATAAAACAAAAAAAAATGAAACAAGTTAGTTTAAAAAAAATCATCTCACCTTTACTTGCAGTGACTTGTTACTCTTCCCTTCTAGTGGGCTCAAAAGTGCAATAGTTTCTTCTCCCTCTGACATGTAAGGTATGCCGGTTATCTGCAAACAAATAAATAAATAAAATCATTAATTACCTAATCAATAAATAATTGCATGTATTTATATATAAATCAATAAATGTATAAATGAATAAATATATACCTACCTCACAACAAGAATAAGTATTTTCCACCAACACCAAAACTGTTAAACAAGGCCAAGTGTTTCACACAACGCTGTAGCGTGTTCAAAAGTAGTCACATAAGTGCGAGTGGAAATGTCAGCGACGTGTCTTTATATATCACATTGCATGTATAATCTTTTTTTTCCCCACGCTTTGAACATTCTCTTATCGTGCACGTGGACAGCTAACGTCCCAGGCGAACACCTGTGCCGGATCAAATTTCACCTGAACTTGCATTTTGTCACGTACGAAGCAAAACAGGATGTGACTTGTTAACAGTTATCGCGCACGTGGACAGATAACGTCCCAGGCGAACACCTGCGGTAGATCAAATTTCACATGAACTTGCATTTTGTCACGTACGAAGCAAAACAGGATGTCACTGGTTTAGCCTACATCTGGTTTCACACATGTGTGTGTGCATGCCTTTCACACTCCCCTGCCACCACGATGGTCAGATTATTTCACCTTCAAGCGTCTTGGTCATTTTTTCCATTGCACTTGTTGTCAAGTCAGATCAATGCCTTCCAATAAGCTCAAATGACCTTCACCTCCTCGGCAAGTTTGTTTTCTCTACTCGCTTCAACCAACATAGAATCAAGTTCTCATCACCGTTTACAAGTCAAAGGTAAAATATCAGAAAAACGCACCCTCGCTCTGCCATACACCGACCCGTCGAAATAGCGATTGTTCTATTAAGCATGGTCCTTGTGGTTAGCGACAGGTTCGTTGAAACACACACACCCAGCCGTATCGTCTCTCTCTCTCAACCACCACGCTTTATAAACATTATAAACAGGTAAAGAAAAAGAAAACGTTTTTTCAACATGTATGGCGTTAGACCCATGTGAATTATTTTTTGTAAAAACATATCTACCACATTTGAAAGGGGGTGTTAGCCCGAGTCCTAGGACACCTCGTACATGTCTCTAGCGTTATTGGTTCGTGAGATATCGGCAAAAATCACAAAAAACACGTGTTTACCCCAAAATCGCGTTTCCAAAATTTTTTAAAATTACAACGAGTAGTTCATAGCAAAGAGGACGTCTGTCCGAATCCTTGGACCCATCGTACATGCCTCTAGCGTTATTGCTTCGTGAGATATCGACAAAATCACAAAAAACACGTGTTTACCCCAAAACCGAGTTTCCAATTTTATTAAAAATTATAACGAGTAGTCCATAGCAGAGAGGACGTTACCCCGAGTCCTTGGACCTGTCGAACACGCCTCTAGCGTTATTGGTTCGTGAGATATAGCAAAAAGTCTAAAATCACGTTTTTACCCCAAAAAGACTGTGTTTCCAGATTTTCACATTTTCGACACCGACATTCCCGTAAAGAGCACGACGAGACGAAAAAAACGAATCCAAGCACGCCCTCCTAGCATGGCTCCTTCCATTCCAAGGTCGCAGGGTCTCACAACTTGCTAAGTGAGACAGCTCTGTCCTTACCACACTACTACCTACAGGTTTTCATCCTAGAGACTTGAAATTTATTTTGGGGGTAAAGGGGGTAGGGACCTTTCATTTACGTCAAACAAACTTTTTTGTAGAGTTCCTAGTTTCCAAAATATAGGATTTTCAAAATTCGAGTGTTTTCAAAAAAACATAAAAAGTAAAAAAAATTTATTATAGAAAATAAAGGTCATAAAGACCATTCGTTTGAGCCATGGAACAACGTACTATCCTGTTTGGTTTTCAAACTATAGCCTATTTTCGAAAACAAAAAATTTTAAAAAATTTTTGAAAAATATAATACATGGTCCATAGGAAAGAGGACGTCAGCCCGAGTCCAACGACACCTCATTTGTCAAAATCGGACCATGCGTTCGAGAGATATTTAACATGGCTGAAGCTTAGTAGTGGGGCAAGGAGGGTTCTGGAGTGGCGCAGAAACCGCCTCACTCCCCTACTAGAGTGCAGTGAAACTTTGCACGTTAAATGCTTATACAAATGTTAATCAACTGGCATCTAATTTATTTCAATTGCTTTCATAACCACAAGATGGCAGCTATGCGAAATTTTCAAATCTGGTTTTTACTTCTTGTGCCCTAATCATGCGTTTGAAGTTTGAATACCACACGTACACAATAATCTTCATGTAATAGTACATAAATAAAAATCGATCCTGGCGACCATCTGAAATATTTAGACGGTTCTCAATATCTACGAATCTATCACAACAATCAAACTGAAATTTTGTATGTTGATAGAGGCAATTAACAAGAGTAGGATATATGAAAATAGGCTGTACAGTTCTTCACGGAACTACTTATTAAATATGTTTTCAATTTCTGTAATTCACTATCAAAACACTGCCATAGATGTTGCTGATAACTTGTAAAAATTTCAAGTTTCTAGTTTCCATGGTGATCTAATAACAAAGCATTTATTAAATAGTCGCATGAATATCTATGACTTTTGTCATTCTTCTAGATGTTCCCGTATTGATTGGATATATAGCAACAATAGCCACTTTGCAATACAAAATGTTTTTATATGATGTCCTTAACTTTTTTGATACATGTTTCGGTTCTTGTGAACCTTCTTCAGTCAAAACACATTCTCATATGACAATCTTGTTACACTTATAAAAACTCTTTTTTTACATTCGTCAAAATTGTTTAAAATATACATAAAATACTTAAAGAATTCGATTAAGTATTTGAAGTTCAGGTCTTAGGCCCTTCGTCGTTGAAATCCCAAAATTTAAACTCAGGGACTAAGACCAGAACTTCAAATACATAATCGAATTCTTTAAGTATGTTATGTCTATTTTAAACAATTATGACGAATGTAAAAAAGAGTTTTTATAAGTGTAACATGATTGCATTATGAGAATGTGTTTTGACTGAAGAAGGTTCACAAGAACCGAAACATGTATAAAAAAGATAAGGACATCATATAAAAACATTTTGTATTGCAAAGTGGCTATTGTTGCTATATATCAATAGTCACATTGTTGGCTTATCTACACTACCCGGTTCCCTAATGTACAAAGTAAATATTGTAAAACTGCCATCGAGTCTAATAATTTGCACACCTCTGTAACACGTGGAATCAAGCATTTTCCAATATGGCTAATGTTTTTGCCTCTTAAAGTTAGGTACCGTCCCGGAATTTGTCTGGAGTAGAAATGGAAAACCACGGTAAACCAGGATGGCTGAGGTAGGAATCGAACACGCCCCTTAATCCGTTTAGCATCTCGAGGGTGAGTGTACCCATTTCCAGCCCTCACACCAGAATTCAAATTTCTTGGGAGAGCCGGGAATCAAACCCGGACCTACGCGGTGCCACTACGCAACGAGGCGTACGAAAGCAGAAGTGGATTGATATTATCCTTTAAGTACACGCTCTGGTGTATAAAGTACACCAGCCGTACTAAAGATGGTATATTTTTGGTTGTAATGTCTCTGCAGGCTGTTAGGTGTCATCTAACGTATCCCTAAAATGTTCCCAAACGACTACAAGCAGTATCATTGTTGCCGGATTATTACTATAATTTTATTGTTAGTTTTTTAGTAGAGGATAGTTGATTGTGAATATTACAAGTAGAATACAACAAGTATTGAACACTCCAGGAGGTCTAGAAGAACATGTGGCAAAAAAAAAAAAAGGAAAAAGAAAAAAACTGACAGTGAAGGCCGCGAATCAAAACATAAATAAAAGCCGTCCAAACGCTACAGTAAGTGTCCCATGTTTGGCGGTTTTCCATCTCTCCCTGTGGAGGTGGTTCAAGAACCCCACCAGGGTGTGGTCCCGAGACCTGTGGCGGGAGAGGTTATAATGAATCTCACCCGCTGTGAACCAGAGGATAGCGTTGCGCTTTTCTTCATTGGAATGTTGCATCTTCATGAACGTCCGTCCGCATATTCTCGATACTGCAAGTCCAGACGACTGTCGCATTCCCACACGTAGGGACCCGTTGGTCTAATGTGCCAGTGCGACCACAGGCGTCACACAGGACTACATCACTCTGCCCATGCCGTGACAGTTTTTCTCTGGTCGGCACAATTTCGTTGAGGTACTCGTACAATGTCGAGTGCCATTCCAGGCATTCCACAGGTTCTCCCAGATAATCGACCCTGCACGCACAGGATATTTCATCTGTATATAGGGGGTGAAGAGTCTCTCGTTGACCAGAAACTTATAAATCGCCTTGGTAGGGAGTGCGGTGAAGGGTGTGGAGACACTGGATTCGTTTATTCACAGGAATATCATAATCATCGAGCTGTTGCGTGGTATGGTGAACAACCTACTCCACGCGTGTATCTATATAAATACAATATTGATTCATTTATTTTACTCACTCTTATTTTATAAATCATATTTCAAAAGAATTAGAAACTATCTCCGTGTCTCGTATGGTTCTGTGTTATTAGGGCTTGTATACGAGCTAAAACCCCGAAGCGACTTACTGAGGAGGAAATCGGACAATATAGCGCTAGCAGAATCAGAAGATGAAGTTTGATGAGCGCAGGTACTTCCAAGGAAGGATTTATAGAGTAAAATGATCACGATACAGAACATCTTTAACTATTCTGCTTATATGAACAGTTGATTTAATGTGTTTAATAAGATAAAATGTTTAGGCTAAGTGATTTCCTGACATTATTCTCAGTGTAGGCCTACAACATTCACAACGCGTGTACTTATTATATATTAATAGGTGCGTGTAGTCAGAGGTTAAAATGAACATCTTGCGATGAGTATTAATTAGTTATTTGTTTTAAGGGGCGGAACTACGAGGTCATCTGCCGCGATGAGTATTAAAGAGGGAGATCAAGCTTAAGAGAGGAATAAATGTCAATATTCATTCGATTGTTGGACATGCTACAAACATTGTTAACAAATAAGTCGTCCAGTTGCAAAACTCGTTTAATCCACTTGTGAATAATACTCATATCACATTAACGGCATGCTTGTGGCAACCAAATTTAACTTTTATAATGTCAAAATTCTTATCGTAAGAGTTATTTAGAAAATTTAGAAATGTGTTACCATGCATCATCGTTTCCCTTATACTGTATATCCCAAGTTTTTAAGACATTTCCTACTTTTCTTTTTTTAAGGTGTGTATTATATCTGCCCCTACAAAATGTACCTCAATCACCAACATAAACTGTAAATTAAGTACTTTTATTGCATTTTTATTCAGAGCAGCTGAAACTAGTTCTTTTTTTAAAGAATAAATACTGTAGGCCTACGGTATTTAAAAACAAATATAAACCCTAATGACCTGAATGAGGTACATTTTATAGGTGAAGATGTAATGGACACCTTAAAAAAGAAAACTAGGACATTTATTATAAACTTGGGATATATAGGAGAAACTATGAAGCACGGTAAAAAGTTTGGCAAATTTTAAAAATGTTCTAAAATACTCTTATGACAAGTATTTTGACATTATAAAAGTAGGTTTTGGTTGCCACAAGCATGCCATTACTGCGATATGAGTATCATTTGTCAACAATAGTTGTAGCTTGTTCAACAATCGAATGAATATTGACATTGTATTCCTCTTTTAACCCTTTCACTTTCAAGCTGTCATCTGATGGATGTATGAAAACCGACAGCCATATTTACCAAGCTGTGCATACACTTATTTTGAAATGAAATGGAAGAGAGACCAATAAAGATTTTAAAATTAAATATTATAAACATTGAGTGTATAAATCACTTGTTATTACTGAAAATAATTGATGTTTCTCTGCCATATGATTTGAATGTAATAAACAACAATGGCAGAAAGAATATTACTAATTTCAGATTTGAAATTTTTCAAGAAATGTTGGGAACTGGAATTCACATTTCAAGTCTACTATTCATGTTAAAAGAAACTCTATATTATTTGATAGCGTAGAACATGTCAAGAATCCAAAATTACCAATGAAAACTGAGAAAACACCGCAAGTTTGCCACCAACCATGAAGTAAACAAGACACACAACTCTGTGAGCCCATGTTTCAGACTCTAAGATTTAATATAATTACGAATTGTCAGAGGTTCCCGCCTAATATAAAAATTGCCTTCTTCATATTCCCTGAAAATTTCTGCTGTCAAGAGTAAAAATAACGAAATAACCAATAACAAAGGCCAGTAACGATGGATCGTTACCCTGACAGTTTTGGCATGAACAGGGCGTAATGACTGATCGTTACTTTGAAAGTCAAAGGGTTAAGAATGAAGGAATATACTGTACTTTGGTTAGGTCCAGACAGTCTCACCTGTTGGGTGGTTGCTAGGCGACATGGTCGATCGCCCAGCAGAGCAGTCAAAGGGTTTGTTTATTTGTTTGAACGCGGAGAGATGAGATTTTTCCTTCTCAAGCGAAACGAATTAAAGAGTGCTCTGGGAACGGATATAAAATGAGATGGGAGTGGAAATAGAGGAGCAGCGATCCAGCCACAGAGATATACGCTAGACATCTGTCATCAAAGGAGAGCACAGAGCGTCCCAAGAAGGCTTCAGAAATAATATTAGCTTACTTTCGATTTTTGCAAAAAATGAAAGTAGGCTTATCAGATCAACACAGGGCGAAAAATTGTTTGTCCGTCTGTGTGTGTGAGTCTGTGTGTCTGTGTGTGAGTCTGTGCAGACTCTGAATGTCTGTCCCTCCTCTATCAATTCGAACATGATGCAACCGAATTGAACGAAATTTGGTACAGAGGTAGCACTACCAAAGGGCACCTCAGTGTCACATTTTATATCGCCGCCATCATGACGGAACCTAATGGTGGCCACCCAAATGTTCAAAGCTTAAATCAAATTACCACTAATCTAATCATCTGATCTCTACCAAAATTTTCAACAATATATATTTATATGGTGAGAGTCTTTTGACTAAACTACAAGGTCATCAGCCCAATAGTTTGCAGATGGTGGCCATGTATGTGTGCAATCGATTCCCCCTATCAATTCAAACACGGTGAAACTGAATTGAACGAAATTTGGTTAGCAGTGTCATGGTTTATATCGCCACCGCCTTGACGAAAACGTAATGGCGGCCACCTAAATGTTAAAAGCTTAAATCAAATTACGACCAACCTTATCATCTGATCTCTACCAAATTTTGCAACATTATACCTTTATGTACGAAAAATCTTTTGACCGAACTACAAGGTCATCAGCCGAATAATTTGCGGATGACGGCCATGTATGTGTGCAAATCGATTCCCCCTATCAATTCAAACACGATTAAACCAAATTGAACGAAATTTGGTACAGAGGTAGCACTTGCAAAAGGCACCTCAGGGTCATGTTTTATATCGTCGCCATCTTGATGGAAACGGAATGGTGGCCACCCAAATGTTAAAATCTGAAATCAAATTATGACCAACCTAATTATTTGATCTCTACCAAATTTTGCAACAACATACCTTTTTGTGAGAAGCATATTTTGACAGAGCTACAAGGTCATCAGACCAATAGTTTGCATATAGCGGGCATGTATGTGTGCAAATTGATTCACCATATCAATTCAAACACGGTTAAACCGAATTGAATGAATTTTTTTTACAGAGGAAGCACTAGCAAAGGGCACCTCATATTCATGTTTAATATCCGTATAACACGTTGTATTTCAACAAGCTACTACAACCAACATTCAATTATACTCCTTGAAAAGGACAAAGAGTTATAACAATACCCATGCATTTAGGAGAAAGTAGGCTATAGGCCTATGTTCTTTACTGAACATCTTGTTTTTATTATATAATCGTATCGGTCTATTAAGAACCGCGGAATTTCAATTACTGTCTTCTCTGGGCTTTGATCTTTGCTCAGTGCTCCTTCATACGTTGCCGGTGTTGCTATTTTCTTTGGTGATGTTGATGATTGTTGTTTTAATGGGCCAAACATCTAGGTAATCAGCCCCTGGTGGTCTGGGTGATGGCGAAAATGTCAATGAAATGGAAACCATAACTAAAACCAAGGTAGAGTGTAAATACTCACAAAATTTAGTTGAGGTTCAATATGCTTAACAAGATGTTCAGTAAAGAACATATAGCCTACTTTCTCCTAAATGCATGGGTATTGTTATAACTCTTTGTCCTTTTCAAGGAGTATGATTGAATGTTGGTTGTAGGAGCTTGTTGAAATACAACGTGCTATAGGGATATTAAACATGAATATGAGGTGCCCTTTGATAGTGCTACCTCTGTACCAAATTTCGTTCAATTCGGTTTCACCGTGTTTAAATTGATAGGGGGAATCGATTTGCACACATACTTGGCCACCATATGCAAACTATTGGGCTGATGTTCTTGCAGTTTGGTCAGAATATGTTTCCCACATAAAGATATGGTGTTGCAAAATTAGGTAGAGACTAGATTATTAGGTTGGTCGTAATTACATTTTAGCTTTTAACATTTGGGTGGCCGCGATTACGTTTCCATCACGATAGCGGTGATATAAAACATGACACTGAGGTGCCCTTTGCTAGTGCTACGTCTATACCAAATTTCGTTCCATTTGGTTTCAGCGTGTTTGAATTAATAGGGGGAATCGATTATGACACAAAGATGGCCGCCATCCGCAAACTATTAGGCGAATGACCTATTAGATTGGTCAAAGGATGCTCCCTCCATAAAGGTATGTAGTTGCAAAATTTGGTAGAGATCGGATGATTAGGTTAATCGTAATTTGATTTAAGCTTTGAACATTCGTGTGGCCGCCATTACGTTTCAGTCAAGACAGCGGCGATATAAAACATGACACTGAGGTGCCCTTTGCTAGTGCTACCTCTGTACCAAATTTCGTTCCATTCGGTTCCACCGTGTTCGAATTAATAGGGGAATCAATTTTGACATAAAGATGGCCGCCATCCGCAAACTATCAGGTGAATGACCTATTAGATTGGTCAAAGGATGCTCCCTCCATAAAGGTATGTAGTTGCAAAATTTGGTAGAGATCGGATGATTAGGTTAATCGTAATTTGATTTAAGCTTTGAACATTTGTGTGGCCGCCATTACGTTTCCGTCAAGATGGCGGCGATATAAAACATGACACTGAGGTGCCTTTTGTTAGTACTAACTCTGTACCAAATTTCGTTCCATTCGGTTGCACCGTGTTCGAATTAATAGGGGGAATCGATTTTCACACAAAGATGGCCGCCATCCGCAAACTATTACGCTGATGACCTATTGGTTTGGTCAAAGGATGCTCCCCCCATAAAGGTATGTCGTTGCAAAATTTGGTAGAGATCGGATGATTAGGTTAGTCGTAATTTGATTTAAGCTTTGAACATTTGTGTGGCCGCCATTACGTTTCCGTCAAGATGGCGGCGATATAAAACATGTCACTGAGGTGTCCTTTGCTAGTGCTACCTTTGTACCAAATTTCGTTCAATTCGCATTCACCGTGTTCGAATTGATAGGGGGGGACAGACATTCAGAGTACACACACTCACACACACAGACACACAGACACACACACACAGACTCACACACACACATACACACACACAGACAGACACACTTTTTTTGCCCTGTGTTGATCTCATAAGTCTACTTTCATTTTTTGCAAAAATCGAAAGTAGGCTAAAAAATGCAATTGAAATTGAAAATATGTAAAAATTTAGATTGAAAGTACTTAAAAAGTGCAATTGAGATTCAAAATACGTACAAAATGCAATTTAGATTGAAAATACGCAATGCAATGCAGATTGAAAATGCCGTATCAGATTCTAAATACTTACACTATGCAATTGAAATTCAAAATACTTACAAAATGCAATTGAGATTCAAAATACTTACAAAATGCAATTGAAATTGAAAATACACAATCCAATATAGATTGAAAATGCCGTATCAGATTCAAAATTCTCACAAAATGCAATTGAAATTCAAAACACTTACAAAATGTAGGCTAATTGAAATTGAAAATACTTACAAAATATAATTTAGATTCAAAATATTCACAATATGTCATCCCCGCTCCAAAATACTTACAAAATGCAATTTAGATTGAAAATACTTACAAAATGGAGATTAGATCGAAAATACTTACAAAACGCAATGTAGATTGAAAATGCTCACAAAAGGTAATTTGAAAATCTTTCAAAATATAATTTACATACACGGGGAGCAAATTCAAAATATATGCGGGAATCTTAAAGAGAAAAAGAAAATACAGAGAGTTTAGTTTGGATGTATCGGAGACCCTCGCTTGCCCGCTCGCCCGCGGCGCGAGCTTGTCTCCCGCCACGTACTTTGCCGTTATGTGGCACCCGCGCGGCCCTGAGTCATTGAGTATAGGAATTTGTACTTACCTAGTTCACAGCTGGTGCTGAAAATGTTCGCCATTCACTGCTACACATCGCTGGCACCTTTTTATGAAACTGGCATGTACTCTTCGAAGTTCCTCATAACCGATTGACTGTATTTCAGCTGTAATGTAGTCTTTAAGCTCATTTATAGTGGAGGGTTTCTCACATACACTCTATTTTTAAGCGTCCCCCACTAATAAAAGTCACATGGTGATAAGTCTGGGCTTCGCGGGGGCCACACGTTCCGACTTAGAATCCTAGTACCAAAAATGCGACGCAATTCTGTCATGGATGCTTCGTCAGTGTGAGCAGTGGCAGAATCTTGTTGAAAATAAGTTGACAATCCCTCTCCGTAAGTCAGTTCGTCAAAAAATTGAGCAAGGATCACATTGAAGTACAAATTTAAGTACAAATTCCTATACCCAATGACTCAATGCCGCGCAGCGCCGCATAACGGCAAAGTGCCTGGCGGAAGACAGGCTCGCGCCACGGGCGAGCGGGCTAGCGAGGGTGTCCGATACATCCAAACTAAACTCTCTGTATAATGGAAAGAAAAGGAAGGCCGATGCCTCGAAGAATGAGGGATCAGGAAAGATGAAAGAAGGGCCAATTAAGGCGGGAAAGGAAGAGACGCCCTATGACTCGGATACCCTAATACCGTCGGGGTTGGAAGAGAGCAAGAGTTGACCAAGAGAGGTCGACAGGAAAGGAGACGGAGAGGAGCCCGACACAAATAAGTGGAAGCAATGCCGGACTCAGCTGGGGTTCCGTGGTCGCCAACCCACGTCCCACAAGTTGTGAGACCCTGGGGGGAGCTCTTTTCTTTCTTCCGTCCACATCTTTCCTGTCTTCAATTTTGGTTTTTCTTGAAAATCCTGGTGGTTGTTTAGTTTCTACCTGAGGGGGTGCGTTCTTGAGTATCTTCACAGGTAATCTCCATTTCCTCCTTTATGCCCATGGTCGCGGGTTCAAACCCGGCTGAACTCGTCGGATTTTTAAGAGCGTTAAAATCCCTCAGTATGCCTTCCTTCAGAGGGGAAGTAAAGCCGGTGGTCCCATGTCATAGATTTATGGCATGAAAAAGAACCTTCCAGTAACTACATTTGTGGAAGCTGAAATGTGTAGGTTAGTTTGATAACGCTATGTTAGTTTCAACGTTCGGCACCAGGTGCTGACTGCGATGGCATTAGTAGGCACGTCCGCAGCTAGATGTCGTGGACGGTAGCATTTGGTAGCAAAGGTAGGAACTACTTGAAAAAATTAATCGTCTGCAGTCCTTCTACTTGTATCACCGATAACACACACTAATACGATCATCACAATTAACAGCGGTTATCAGACAGATTCTACACACACCCAAAGTACACGGGGCTAAATGAACCGTTGTCGCAGCCCCTAAACTAAGCAACCAACCAACCATACATTTACTGGAGGTTACATTCCACCTCTTCTAACCAGGCTGGCTTAGTCTTCGGCTCGTCAGTCGTGTGGAGAAGTATCAGGTAAGACAGGTCGAAACCTATCTTGTAACTTTGTGGACACAATCGTTGTATTATAAGAGGACAATGTGCGGAAAATCAGCCGCCAGATTGAACTGCAAGGCTCCGAAATTAAGTGGCAAATCTCTCATATAAATTAATGTGAGGTAGCGAGTACCATGCATGTTCGAAGGGACAGCCCGGACAGCCCAGGCACTCAGGGCAGGTAGGAAGCAGCCGCACGCTCCAGTCAGCTGGGGCGTGTCGCACTGCGTCCAACAAAACAAGCAACAGCAATAACGAGCACCACAGGGATGTCCAACTCCACCAGCCTGCATGCCTATGTAGCATATGTCAGGTATAATTTTTAATCATTTAGATACTTCAAGTTTTGGAAATATTTTTTGAACTCACACATTTTATGAAATTATATGTAATCCCACAACTTAATTCGTATTATATACTGTCTGACTGAAGAAGGTTATAATATAACCAAAACCGGTACATGTACTCAAATATTACTGGGCTTGCTGCGAGGCTCAGGCAGCCACGCACAGAAGACAGCACACCACTCCAGCATTTGCCTGGGATTGAAAATGGGTGTCCACACAGAAAACCGATTTCATGGACGATAGACAGTGGGGTTCAACAGATAGCTTGGCCTCAGGGCCTTAGGGAACGTAGCTACAGCGGCCGGTAAATAAGAAACAGTTCCTCAGCCGACGTATATTCAATCATATGTCAAGTCACGGACCTCATTTCAACTTGTCAGGTTGTGAAGTGTGGGTGGTGGAGTCCAGAAGGCAGGCGCGAAGAGCACACAATAGATGAGATGTTTGTGTTGTGTGGAGATGATACATGATATTGCGCTTGTAATGGGCCACAAGTCTCTAAGGACAGTCGGAGACAAGGGTTGAGGAGAAAGAGGGCGACTAGAAAGAGGAGAATATCTCGCGCGATGTCGTGCCAAGAATATTCTTGATACGTGTCAGTTGCAGGTTGAGAATATGACGATCGTATAGTCCTCGAAATCCAACAGCGAACTTCATTCATACATTAATTATTCAATTCATTCATTTAAGCATTCACTCTTTCATTAAACTATTAATACATTCATTCTCTAATTATTTTTCTCATTATTTCGATCATTTGCTCATTATTTCGTTCCTTCACTCATTTAATTGTTTATTTACTCGTTATATTGTTCTTTAACTCGTTATTTCGTTTCTTCACTCATTATTTCCTTCCTTCACACTTTATTTCCTTCATTCAGTCGTTATGTCGTTCCTTCACTCGTTATTTCGTTCCTTCACTCGTTATTTTGTTCCTTCACACTTTATTTCGTTCCTTCTCTCATTATTTCTTTCCTTGACACTTTATTTCATTCATTCAGTCATTATTTCGTTCATTCAGTCGTAATTTCGTTCCTTCACTCGTTATTTCGTTCCTTCCCACCTTATTTGATTCCTTTACTCGTTATATCGTTCTTTCACACTTTATTTCGTTCCCTCACTCGTTGTATCGTTCCTTTATGCTTTATTTCGTTCCTTCTCATATTATTTCCTTCCTTCACACATTATTTCGTTCCTTCACTCGTTATTTTCGTTCCTTCACTCGTTATTTTTGATTCTTCACTCGTTATGTCGTTCCTTCACTCGTTATTTTCGTTCTTTCATTCGTTATTTTGTTCCTTCACTCGATATTTCGTTCGTTATTTTGTTCCTTCACTCGTTATTTCGTTACTTTATTTCGTTCCTTCAGCAGTTATTTTCGTTCCTTCACTCGTCATTTCGTTGCTCCACTCGTCATTTTCTTTCCTTCACTCGTTATTTTTGTTCCTTCATTCGTTGTTTTGTTCCTTCACTCATTATTTCATTTACATTGATGGGTTAAGGCCATGTTGGCCAGCAGCCATCAGAATACAAATATTGTCGTAATGCCTACATTGAGTTACTTGGCAATTTTTTGGAGTGATTCCTCTTTGTCCAGTTTTCGTAGCACTGCTAATTTTTCATTTAATGAATGAGTAACGTGTTCACTTTTCCCTCCTGACATGTTATAAAAACACATACAATTGTACAGTACACACAGTGTACAGTAAACAAATTAATATAACGAATACACAAGAACAATGTTGTCTAACCAACGAAAAGTAAGCACTAACAACTTCACAGTGCAGTACGTACTGTACGAAACACGTACAACAACAGAAACGATACGAGAGTTGACGGAGCACTAAAACGGACAAGCGATAACAACATGTACCTGTAAATAACAATGGCGTGACGGGTCGTGAGTCACCGCTATGAGACGGGACAAGTTCGGCTCGAACACGGTTGGATGAACCGGAGCGGCGGACCAGCTGAGGGCGGACGAGAGGGGTTCTACTGTATTACACATATGCACAAATATATAGAGGGTCTTTCACTAAAAGTGGGACCGGCTTCACGGCCTGCGCGGCGCAGAGCTGCAGGTAGAAGGTCGAGCCAAAGGTCAGACGAGCACATGGCAACACGGCGCTGAGACAGTTGTGACGCAGGATTTGACTAGAAAAGTTGACTTCGTTATTTCGTGCAGAGCCTATTTTAAGTTACAATTGTTATAAGTTTATAACGTGTTTACGTGGTTATTGCTTAATTGTTATTATGTTTCAAAATTTTATAACGTGTTATTAATAAGTGTTACAGCCTATTGCTTCAATTCTTATTTATGGGGAAAATTTGAAAATAAGGTTTATGCAACAAACCCTCACACCCTAGATGAACTCAAACTAAATATCACGAGAGAAATTGAGGCTATCTGGGTAGTTGATCTAATGCGTGTGAATGAAAATTTCCCTAGAAGATGCCAGAAATGTGTAGATGCTGGTGTAGGACATTTTCAACCTTCTGTGACAAGTTGAGTAATGATTTTACTCTGATTATGTGTTATTATGTGTGCTTGTTATTTACATGCGATTCGTACGGGCGCTCTCTCGACCTCAAGCTCAGTGAGTTGCCTTGTGCTCGCCCGACTCTCCACACGCCACGCGGCCCCACTTTAAGCCAAAGATCCTGTATATACAATGTTTAGACTGCATAAGTTCGTAAAAAGTTATGTAACGTGTCAACCTTATTTACAGATACTAGCGTACCCGTGCGAGAAATCTCGCGTGTTCATAAACCACACTTTCCCCAATAGGTTTACAATGAGAGACTTAAGGAGAAAGGTTGTTATGTTTTTATTTCTACAAAATGATTATAGAACACTATTTACATTTCAGGATAAAGGAAAGACCTCAGATTGTTAAAATTACATTAAACAGGCATCACAGCAGCCCGTGTACGGCAATTATGGAGAGTGTTTTAGTACAGCAACAGTAACTGCAAATCGCACACTTCGTACATTTTTTTAAGTGATTTATTAAAGAGATTATAGATATTTATGAAATTAGAGTGCAATTTGTCACTGCTAATGTCTATTCTCTTTCATTTGAATGCTTATTTGTCACGATCGGTCGCTTGTGAGCGCCGCAGGAGGGATCTATACTACTGAAATAATATATATGATTATTTTTCATTCGGCTTGAAGCAAGTTTATAATTGGTATAGGCCTATTGGCTTCACGGCCAAGGAGTTAAAGCTCAGCAATTTTTCTAGGTTTATAGCAGTGTCTTGTGTGGGGATTCACCTAGGAGCACCAAGATAGGGTCATCAGTAGTCGCTAGGTGCCTGTACTCTCGCAGTAAAAAGGGTGGTAGTGCAAATTTTGCTACTCCTGTAGGGGTTCGGGTACGGACACCAATTGTCCACTGATGAGCTTATCTTCGTGTTCCTAGGTAAAACCCCGCACAAAACACATCAGAAAAACTAGAAATTTTGCTGAGTTTATTTCTATAATTGTGTTATTATTAATGTAGTTCAAGTATGCTAAGCTGTGATGTATTGAATTATTATTGTGAAGAACTTCAGGAATTTGTGTTGACCGACTGAAATAATAAAAGAATCATAACAATTAAAATAATAAACATAACCAATAAAAAATTATGAAAATAATTGCAAAATTAAATTCGAAATTAGTTAATTAATTAATCCAATAAGATATCAAAATTAAATCTATAAGAACATAAACAGTATAAGCATTAAAATTAGAGAAACAAGAATAACATTATTAATTATACTAGTATTACCCGTCGCGAATATTCTAGTTGTAAAGAGTACACTTAGCAAAATCTCAATCATGAATGCAATGACTGATTTATCCTTGGTATGAATAATCAGACTTTATCAATTCAGCTACTGGTGCAGTGGTTAGGGGTTTGTCATTCCTTCATAGGTATATCAGAGTGAAGTTAGTTTTCTGGGAATATCACAGACACTATTAATTTAAGGGCCTTAAAATGTGGTTTTCGGAGACCCTTTATAGTCGGGTGAAAAACACCTTTCGTACCACACTCACACGTGCCCCTTGACCCCCTTAAGCGCATTATACTGTATGTGTTGATGAATTTTACAGCCAAATTTGTTTCAGTGATAACCTTATAACCGTCTGGAAACTTTCACAGTAATGTAATAATTGGAATTGCATTGCGTCTTACAGAAATAGATGGACCTGTGAGATTCTGTTACCATGGTTACCGTGTTGCATTCTTTTATTATTTCATTGTAAATACACATGTTTTAAGGTATTTATTTAATTTTGAGGCATTTAAAGAGTAAGTGAGTGCGTTTCGCTTACGCATTGGGTTATGTTGAACCTGTAGGTACCCCATATGTATAGGTTGGAGTTAATGGGACCTTATTTTCGGTATAAAACTGGAATGGGACCTCAGCAGAATAATATAGGGAGGGATTAAATTAAAATGTAGGATCACATAAAAGTAAAAACTAGTTTTGTGCTATGAAGGGTTAATAGAACCATGCAGTACTGAAAAATGGCTTCTATCACTTCAATGTATATCGTAAATACCATCATCACCTAAATAATTGTAGACACCTCCCAGGGGCTCACATCTAGTGGGACGTGGGTTCGCGACCACGGGACCCCAGCTGAGTCCGGCATTGCTTCCACTTACTTGTGCCAGGCTCCCCTCTGTTATCTTTCCTGTCGAACTTTCTTGGTCAACTGTTGTTCATTTCAGACCCCGACTGTGTTAGGGTATCCGAGGCCTAGGGAGTCTCTCACTTTCCTGATCCCTCATTCTTCGAGGGGTCAGGCCTCTTGTTTTCTTTTACTGTATCTCCTGCCTTTCGCTAAAAGCCCTCAAGGGGGCAGGGTGTGTGTAGCCCCACCACTTATGATGCACCCTGGATTGTGCTACACCCTCAAGGGCTTACGTCTGGTCCAGATGTTTCCTTCATCCCCTCTCCTCTTTATCTTTCCAGTCTGCCTTTCCCGGCTCTCATTTCTTCTAAGTCCCTTAATTCTCTTTCTTCGAGGGTTGAGGGCATTTCCTTTCCTCTTGTCTTTTGTTTCCCTTAATCTTATTCTTTCAAACATAGATTTTATAGCCTATGTGTAATGGATCTGATGATGATCGCTTAACGATCGAAACTGATCATCCTAGAATTTATTAATCTCATGCAATTTGTTTCAGGATTAGGACACTACCCAGCTCTTTTGGGTATATTCGTGTTGACCGACTGAAAAGCACCAAACGTTTGCTTATTCTTATTTTTAGCCTATTTTCAATTTTGAAAAAAATAGGCTTATGAGATCACCTTTTGTCCGTGTGTGTGTGTGTGTGTGTGTGTGTCCCGCTAATCAATTCTAAACGGCTGGAGCGATTTCAATGAAACTCGGTAAGTTCATAGCACTATTCCGGACGACCCCGACCGTTCCCTTCAATTTGTTTTACGTCTCACCAATCCAACATGGCGGCTGTGCGAAATATTTCACCAGCATTCAATATCTCCGAAACTATTCCCGATATCACCCTGAAATATTTTACGGTGATAAAGGGAACTACTAGAAGTTCACCTATGTGACTTTTGAAACACTGGTAACTACAAAACCAACATGGCGGCCACGCGAATTTGTGACTTTTAAATAGACGTTTCTCGCGATTTAACCAACCAAACGCAATAAAACTTGGTAGAGTATATGTTTATACACATTGTAATGCACCGACATCTAACTTCGTTCAATTGTTTACATAACCACAAGATGGCGGTTGTGCGAAATATTTCACCGGCATTCTATATCTCTGAAACTATTTGCGGTATCGCCCTGAAATTTTGTACGGAGATAAAGGGCATTACTGGAAGATTACCTATGAGACTTTCATAAACCGGTTAACTACAAAACGAACATGGCGGCCAAGCGAATTAGAAAATGTTAAATAGACCTTTCTCGCGATTTAATGTTCCAAACGCAATGAAATCTGGTAAAGGGAATGTTAATACACATTGTAATGCACTGGTATCTAATTTAGTTCAATTGTTTACATAACCTCAAGATGGCGGCTGTGCGAATTTTAAATAAATATCAAAATTAAATCTATAAAAACATCATTAATAATAATAATAATAATTATTAAAATGAATTAAAATAAAAAACACATAAAATATAAACCAGCTTTGCGCTATAGAGGGTTAAGTAACTTATGTAGTTAGACAAGTGGCTAAATGAGCGCAGAGTTCCGAATAAACCGATGTTCGTAAATTGAGGTCACGAAACCACGAGCAGCGCTCGGCGGAGCATTTCCGCTTTAAAGATGAGACAAGGATGAGGCAGGATGATTAATGTGTGTACATAGTAGGACTGTAAATAGCCCAATGAGAGAGGCAGATCGATCCAACTGTGAGATAACCACGGTAGCAGATAGATAGATGTTTGTCAAGGATGATTCCCAGTGTGGAGATACCACAGTAGGGCAACTGTCAAATTAAGGTAGGAATATGCTAGATACTGTTTCCGGTGTGAAGATACAGACGTCGCACAGTTTGTCGAATCCCCTATCTAGGTGGAAAGAATTCACTGTCGCAAATGAATGCAAAAACTGGCTCATTCGATACTGAACAAACTAGATGGTGACCTTCGGTCTTCCTTTCCGCTCTCTGGTGCGTAGGAGGGAGGTTATGGGTGCTGAAACGTCTTCCTGACAATTATCAGGTCATTTGATAGGGGCTGTCGGAGTGAACCGAACGTTGTGATTCTAGTGAGTTCAACGAGGTGTTGTCTTCTGCGGCTCATGGAATAGTGAAAACACGTACGTGTTCGCATTTTTATGCGTAATACAAGCTTTCTGCATTAAATAAATTATTTACTTTATGATCCTCGGCGCTAGATAGGGGCTTCATTCATTCCATTCCTGACCCGGTCGGAGACTGGAAGCAGGCTGTGGATTTTCATTTCATTTACTTTATGAGTGCCTCATAGTGTCACTTTACTTTAAACGTCATTCCATAGGAAATTGAATGTAGATTCAGGATCTGTAGTGGTTTGGTTGCGCACGAATGTGCATGATGGTTTATTTTCTTATTTTCAGTGACTATGTGGGCATTACCGCGAGAAGAATTCTTCAACGCGCGGCGGTCGTGTCGTAAATAGGGGCGTACAGACGTCATATTTCAATATATTATGAATAAATTTGATCCTACAACTCTTACTGACACTCAGGTGCAGGAGCTAAGAAACAAAATTAAGTTGATATCCCATAATATTAACAAAAATGGGAGAGTGCAGGAAGAACAATGCCACGTTCATAGGTAATGTACCTATGGAAGCTATTGAGTTAGTTAATGACCCCCAAGGAACTTTGACATCAAATGATGAAGACCAGTATAGCAATGACTACGATGGTCTGGACTCTAGAGAAGAATCAGGTGACGAAGGAACAT
This sequence comes from Meconema thalassinum, assembly GCA_946902985.2. NCBI lineage: Eukaryota > Metazoa > Arthropoda > Insecta > Orthoptera > Tettigoniidae > Meconema > Meconema thalassinum. The sequence continues at coordinate 125,136,870 of OX336395.1, forward strand.
TAGACATTTTGTTATTATTAAGGGGAGTGAGATTAATGAGAACAATACTTGACGAATGGACGTTTTCTTTTTATTTGCAATAGGAGAAATAAGCCTAATATCCAACATATGTTGTCTTTATTTCCATGCTTTTCTAGAGAAATAATATTGTTTTCGTGTGTGAAGTGTGTTTACTAAAACTACGTCATTAACAGGACTGTAAAATGGCATTATGATATAAAGAAATTGTTTGTATGATTTTCACGAATAGTTTTTATTTTCAGAAAATAAATGTTATTTTTTGTGCATATTTCGTTGTTCAATGTTTAATAACAATTTAATATACGTTTTTAATCTGGATGATTTTACACAGAGTGACTTCGTATATTCCCTCAAATAAGGTGTAACAAGAGTACTTGACTGAAAGTCTCATTGTTATAACTATTTTATCCAGTTTTAAATAGTATGTTTACCACTGTCATAAACTATCATAAACACATCCAAATCGTGAATTTTACTACCAACAATGGATGATTCTTGTGTTGCTTTCGGTCATTTTTTACACCTCACCTTACCCCTATATATTTACCCCCGAAGATCGTACGCTTTAGACGTTGCCAGAAATGAATTCAGCGACCTCCTAAACGGTATATTGCCAACTTTTAATAGAATCTCAGCACTATTAAAGAAGTTATTAATTTTTTTCCACCTAGAATTGGGATTCGACACACTGTGCTCCGTTCCTAATATGGAGATATACATTAGAGTAACCATGGCAACAGACAAATGAAAGTGTGACAGACACCGTTCCTAATCTATTATATATAATCCAAAATTGACTCATCACCGCAGGGCTCAAACCACTAAACCTAGAAAGCTGAAATTTTGCATGTTGGTTGATCCGAGTATGTAGAGGCCCACTAAGAAACGGTTTTTGAAAATTCAATTTGTAAGTGACTTTTTTCGGCCCTTTGGCATTGACCATCCAGAATTGACTCATCGACGCAGGGCTCAAACCACTAGACCTAGAAAGCTGAAATTTTGCATGTTGGTTGATCCGAGTATGTAGAAGCCCACTAAGAAACGGTTTTTGAAAATTCAATTTGTAAGTGACTTTTTTCGGCCCTTTGGCATTGACCATCCAGAATTGACTCATCGACGCAGGGCTCAAACCACTAGACCTAGAAACCTGAAATTTTGCATGTTGGTTGATCCAAGTATGTAGAGGCCCACTAAGAAACGGTTTTTGAAAATTCAATTTGTAAGTGACTTTTTTCGGCCCTTTGGCACTGAGCAAGGACAGTCGGTACAAAGGTCGGATTTAGCTCAGTAGGATATAAAGGCCGGTTCTAGCGCAGGGGCTAATGGGCAAGATGGCCGCCGCGCGCAACCAGTCCTATGTTATTCTTATGGAGGGGTCATTCAGAGTTGACGCAGTGGCTAATGGGCAAGATGGCTGCCAAGCCCTGAGACCGTGTATGACGTCACAGGGAGAGGTCGGCCGTGTAGTTGTTAAATGGAATATTTATTATTATTATTATTATTAGTAGTATTAGGTAATTATTGATTGATCGTGTACAACCAAGACCAGCCTTATATTGCCCACTTTTTGGTGTAGTGACTAGCATTCTTGGTGGTCATTCCTGAGGTTCGAATCCCGGCTCTGCCAAGAAATTTAATTTTCTGGTCTCAGGAGTGGAACGGGGTACACTCAGCCTTGTGAGGCAAAACTGACAGGAGCTGGCTTTTGATTCATACCTCAGCCATTCTGCCTAACTCAACTTTACCTAACCTAACCTAACTTTAAAGTCAGAGCAAATATGAGAGCAAATGTGAGAGCACACACAATAAACTAAGTTATAACCTAACCTAACCTAACCTAACCTAACCCACAGAAACCTCATTTAAAGATTTTAGATTTTACATTTTAACATTTTAGATTTTTCGATTTTATTATTTTCCATTTTTTTTTTAGATTTTACATTTTAAATTTAAGATTTTTTAAATTTTAGATTTTACATTTTTACATTTTACGAAAAGAGTAAACTACAAGGTCACATACCTAACCTCACCAAACCTAACTTTACCAAACCTAACTTAAGCTAATCCAAAGGCTAATGCACATACACAAAGTATATAAGGGCACATGTAACTATCCTTATGTTAGTCTTGTAGGCTAATGTACAACATGATCACTACCCCAACCGGTTTCATTTTCATTCTATTGTTTACACATTTGTCAATTTACAAATTTCCCATTTTCAGTATTTTTTAATGTTAGTTTTAAGTTTTTCAATTTCATAATATGGAAACATGGATTTTGCATTTTGTTGTTTACACATTTATTAATTTCCCAATTTCCCAATTACAGTTTTTAAAATGTCAGTTTAAAGTTTTTTAATTTCATGATATAGAAACATGGATTTCCCATTTGTTGTTTACACATTTGTCAATTTACCAAATTCCCATTTACACTTTTAAAATTTCAGTTTAATGTTTTTTTTATTTTGTCAATATGGAAACATGGATTTTCCAATTTGTGTTTTACATGTTCATTTTGCATTAGGAGTGGAGAGAGGGGGGTAGTAATTAAAAATGTACAAGCAGTGTCCATACAATATTTTTATTTTAAATACATGTACACTATTTACACATAATATATTTTTATATATATTCTTTTTTGTTATAAAATGTACAATTGTTTTTATTTTGTTTTCTATTTTTTTATTTTTTTATTATGAATACTATTTTTTCTTTTTTTTGTGTTTTTCTATTTTTGTAGTGCTATTGTTTTAATTTTTTAAATTGTTTTGTTTTATGTATTTGCTAGGCTCATGCAGAGGATTTTGATATTCAAAACATAACTCTTTAAGCATGGTCAATGATTGAGTAATGACCATAGGCATGTGTACCTATACCATTAGCGTCAATGACTCTTTTATCATCACCAGGACACAAAGCAATTTTGTTTAGTCTTATAGATGATATGTCATGTTGTTTAGAAGCGATAACGTTCATTGGTATTCTTTTTACATTGTTTTTCATGACACAATCCTTATAATCTTGAAAGCTTATACAATTTTTGACAACACCTCTGTTAATACCTTTAATCTTTTTGATTTCTTTACCATTTATGTTTAAAGCGTACATTTTAGCTCTAAGTCCAACAAATGCTTTTATAATTTGTCCACAAGCCTCGTCTTTAAATTTCCCCAACGTTTTCTTGTTTGATGTAGAGTAACATATGTGACTAGTAGGATAATCTGATGTGTCCAGGTGTTGTAGGAAATCCAACTTGTCTTGATATACATCTGGGGTGTTAACCAAATAAATGAACGAGTCGGTATCCATATACATGAGTTTAAGATTGTTCATTCCATAATAGGGTAGCAAGACATCATAGTGGTGGGAATACATTAGAGTTTTTGAAATATCCAGTATACACATTCCAATATATATAGGCTTATTGAATACAATGTTACGTTTAGCCATGTGGAAAGCAGCTAGGTTAGGACCATAAATTCTTCTGTCAATAAATGTCGGCTTCGCTATTAGCTTTTCTGCCTTTTTGCTGTCAGTCACAAGACGTATGTCTATTCTCTTATGGATATTTTCCATTGTTTTTCCAAAAATGGCATTGTTGAATAATTTGTACAGATTTTTCTCAAAATCATTTTTGGCTTGTTTTCGAAGGTTTTTATTAAAATCAACGTATGCCTTTAACCAAGGTCTTTGCTTAAACTTTAACACACGATGAATTTTTATCAATTTATCAATTATATTTTTTGTTTTAATGCCATGTTGTGAACAACATATCGCCTTCGATTTCCAAGATGAGGAATTAGTTTTTTCAGAGACGAATCCTTGGGTTGTGTACACTCTGGTAGGAAAGGTAAATCGTTGTGTAGATCATGAAGGTCAGATGGTTAATCAACATTAACGTCTAGAATGTATCCCACAGGATCGTCTTCCTTTAGTTTTTTCTAGATCAACAGTATCTGGAACAGCCCACTGAAATCCACCATAAGGAAGGGAGTGGCACATAGCCCACCCGTATTGGTTGTTGGCATCATCATAGGTTATCAACTGCGATGGTTTCTCATAATCATAGGTTTCCAAGTATTTATTGTTAGCTTCAGCATACTGATGAGACACCTGGCATATGCATCCACGTATTCCAGACTCGATTAGAAGAATCTGATCGTAATCCTGTAGCAATTCCAGTTCAATTCCTGTGTAAAGGAGCATTGCCTCGAAACTTAAACCAGGCGAAGTAGAAAAGTGTGCAGCATCCACTCGGTGTGTTTCTAGTGTTTTGTTTCTAAACGTTTCAAAGCTGTCTGCAAGAAGGAGTACATCTGAAGTTAGGTAGAGGTCACTATATTGCCCTAGAGTTTTAATGTTGAACTGATTCCACACATTTTTGGCATGTTCATAGTCTTCATGACTAACATCTTCTTGACTTAATTTGTTAAAGAATAGCTCTTTTGGAGGTAAACACGTTTCACTTAACTTTTCCCATGAATCAATGTAGTCATAACAAAATACCCCTTTACGAGTCATGAGCATTGCATTTTCTTTTCCAAAGTACTTGCCTGTTTCAGGGTGTGATGTTAAGTTGGAAACTAAGTTTTCCAAACTACTCGGCATTAACCGAAACGTGTCCACAAATCGAAGCTTAACATTTCCTACATATTTGGTGAAGGAAATGTACTTTTCTTTGGAGTTAGCGATAACATCCACTCTCTCAGTAGTACATCCCAATTGCTTTACAATGAAACTTGCGTCGTAGCCACTCATATTATGTAGAAACACAGGAACGGGGTTACGTGTTTTACACCTCAAATTACAGTTATTGTGAGCACTTTCACGGTATTCTCCTCTAATATGGCAGTGGTCTCGAACTTTCCAGTCCTCTTTGGTGAATGGTTTTTGACACAAATAACAGGTTTCAGAACATTGGAACTCTGCTTCTTGATCCTGAGTTAAGGCCTTTGGAACATTTAAGCTGTAAAGGCGATCAATTTATTAGCTATTGAGATCAAACAGTCCCTAAACTTTTCTGCAGCGTCAGGTCCACGATAAATAACAGGTTGGCTTGGAAGATTTGTCTTTATGTGTTCCACAGCGGGTGATGGTTTAACGTATATACCAAAGCTCATAGGAACATGACTCTGGTATGGCGTTGTATAACTTGCTTCAGGATTGGGTAAACATGTTTGATATGGTAAGAGTATACTTTCGAAATCTGCATAGATAACGTAAGGTATTCTCAGCATTTTTTCAACATTTAAGAATTTGACAATGGGTTTTTTAATAGGCATTTCAACCCTAGCAATGTCATGCTGGACACACAAAGCTCTATGTTCTTTTAATTTTTCCATTCCTTGTTGTCCATATCGATTATCAAAGTGAGTAAAACACCGTTTACACGTATATATCTTATGTTCACGGTGAGTAATCTGATGTGCTACTAGTTAATCAAAATCTTTGATAAAGACGTAGTGGTTCTGTCCGGATGATGAACTTAGCAGAAGGAGGTCGCGATGGTCTTGCAGCTCTTGATCCACAACCTTTAGAGGGAACAGTTTATTGTCTTTTTCCAATCCAAATACATTAATGGATATGTCGTTGGCGTTTTCAAATTTGGCAATGTCAGCTAGTGATGTAGGAAACGATATTACTGAAAAATCATACTTGTTTTCCATGTCCTTGTATTTACTAATGCGTTGAGCATCCTTTTTAACCAGTTTTGCTAAAATGGCATACATAAAACACTTTTCATCCTTTAAGTTTTGAGGATTAATGCAGGCATTTCTTGCTTTTACAGCTGCTGGTAATGGAATATATGTGCTACCACGCAAGGGATTATACTTATTTATTTTCAATCGTACTCCTTCCACTGCTAACAAAGCCCAATTACTGCCTTTTAGCTCAGATTCTTCCATTTCAGTAGTTAACTTTTTAAATTGTGTTTCCAAGAAACTACTTAAGTCAGTTTCCAAAAATAGGGCTTGATTTCGTGTTTTAAAAGCCCGATCTGTGATTTCGTTGGTGGACGTATGAATGAATCTACATTCAGCCACAAGATTAACTTTTATTGACTTGTGCATTGCTAGTTCTTTCTGCATAGCTTGTATTATTTGCTGTTTGGACTCTTTAAGGTATGAATTTAAATCCTTACACGTATCACAACGTATGAAAAAGGATTTAAGACGACCTTGAAAAGACGTTTCATATTCAGTAAGTCCATTTTTGTCAGGAACCATTGAAAGCAGGTAATGTTTTGTAGGCTCAGTTTTTTGTCTTTTAGCTGCTGACACAACATTACAACATTCTTCATGACGACGTCCGTTGTAGACATTGTTGAATTTACTACCACAAGTTTTGCACTCATGAAACTCACCACACGATACTTCATGACGCTTTCTATGATAGTCTCGAAGAAAAGTCTTTCCACACTCTTTACACATATAGCTAGGCATGGTTTCTTCCATCATGGATGTTGATTTCTGCAAACAGCTGCTTACTGCGTATCACAAGGCTGTATGCTGGTCAGTGAGACGGTCTTTCACGATGTGAACACTGCAAAAGGTAGTAATCAACTGATTGTATTCCTGCTAAGAGACCTCTTATATAACCTAATCAAGACCAACAGCTACTTACCACGTAGTACACGGCTAGAGCCTAGTGGGTGAGACGATCTTTCACAATGTGATCACTGTTAAATGTAGTAGTCAACTGAAAATATTCTTACACCCTACTGAAGGTTATCAGGTACTTACTGCATATCAAAAGGCTGTACACTCATGTGCTAGACACTCTCTCTCTTGCTAAGGACCCCTATATTCCCTATACAAGGCTATACATGTTAGTTCTAAACACTTCATGGTCATTTGTATATTAAATTTATATACACAGCTTATACGAGCACGTTTTTCACGCAATAAAACTTTATCAAATAGCCACATGTGGCATGCAAATTATGTTTCCGCTATCTAGCGGTGACTATGAGAACTACCTGAACGACAGCATGGTACCTAGCGCTCCATATCATTACTGAACGATCAGCATGCTATCTAGCGGCCGATATCAACAATTACTCAACTACCAGCATGCTACCTACCGGTCGATATGACAACCCACTCAACTACTAGTATGCATTCCAATAATGAACACATTTGCTCATATCCACTAACAAAACACACAGCGGATTTGCTTTATCGTTTAATACAAATATATCTTGTTTAAATAATGTAACAAAAAGTTACATGACACAATTGTATGGGAATGTTGCATTACCTAAAATTTAATAGTATGCAAGTGTTTAACATTTTACAATCGGCATATAATGAAGGATTATGTTGGTGGCTTATGTTGGTGGTTTATGGTGGTGGCTTATGATGGTGGCTTATGACGGTGGCTTATGATAGTGGCTTATAATGGTGGCTTATGGTGGCTTATGATGGTGGCTTAAGGTGGTGGCTTATGGTGGCTTATGGTGGTGGCTTATAATGGTGGCATATGATGGTGGCTTATTTTTGGTGGTTTACGTTAATACCTTATTTGTAATGGCTTATTTGACAAGTTCTTTTTTTTGTCAATGTATTTAGAGGATTTTTCTCTTGGTCTTGGAAAGTATCTCAACCCTTTTTTTATGGTAGCATAATGCTTACCGCAATGTTTGTAAGCAACAACAACACACTAAAATTTCAAGAATCCAAGGTACTCTAAGGTTAATGATTGTCTCTCAACTCCATTTAACGCCTAGTCAAAATATTATATATTTTTCAAATTTTTCAAAAAAAGGTAAATTGGGGAAGTAGGCTATCTGTTTAAACTAAAAATCATATCAAATCATATGCTAACTCCAACACCTACGTCTATCCCACTCTCAATCAAAAAATATAATATTCTTCAAATTTTTCCAAAACAATATTTGGAAAGTAGGACATATTTTGAAAACGAATCATCCTATAAAGTCATATATAGACTCAAACCAATGGCTTTTATATCCTTAATCGTAAGAACAAAACATGGAATTTTTGACATTTTTTCCAAAAATGTTCATTTTAAAACGGGGCTATATTTTGGAAACTATGGAATTTACAAAAAAAAAGTGTTTGACATAAATGACAGGTATTTACCCCCCTCTACCCAAAAACCAAGTACCAGGTCTCTGGGACAAAATCCAAAAAGGTTCAATTTTGAAAGTAGACGATATTTAGAAAACTAATCATTCTAAAAAGTTATATATAGACTCAAACACATTTTCTCAAAGTCCTTTAACGTTAGAACAAAACTTAGCACATTTTCAATTTTTTCAAAAAAAAGGTCAATTTTCAAAATTGTCTATATTTTGGAAACTAAGAATTTTACAAAAATGTTTGTTTAACATAAATGAAAGGTCTTTACCCCCTCTACCCCAAAAATAAATTTCAGGACCCTAGGACAAAAACTGTGCAGTAGTGTGTTTTGGACAGTTCTGTGACCACCTCCACCTCCCCACCTCAGAAGATGGCGGCCGTAGCTTAACTTAACCGAGCCTAACAAAACAAGATGGCGGCCGTAGCTTAACTTAACCTAGCCTAACCTAACAAGATGGCGGCCGTAGCTTAACTTAACCTAACCTGACCTACAAGGTGTGATCAAAAAGTTCCAAAAATGTGGCTGCGACTTAACCTAACCTAGCCTAGCCTAACCTAACCTACAAGGTGTGATCAAAAATTTTCAAAATGGCGGCCGTAGCTTTACTGAACCTAACCTAACCTAACTTAACCTAAACCTACGAGGTGCGATCAAAAAATTTTCAAAATAGTGGTCATAGCTTAACTGAACCTAGCCTAACCTAACCTAACCTAAACCTACGAGGTGTGATCATAAAGTCCCAACATGGCGGTCGTAGCTTAACTCAACCTAACCTAACCCTACGAGGTGTGATCAAAAAGTTCCAAAATGGCTGCCGTAGCTTAACTTAACCTTTGATTGATCCCTGTTGATTAACCCCTTTTGATTGATCTCTGTTGATATATACCTTTGGACTGGTCCCTGTTGACTAGCCCCTTTGGACGGGTCCTTTTTGAAGGGAGCCTGTTTTTAACGGGCCCCGGAGGACGGGTCCTTGTTGACGGGTCCCTGTGGGCGGGTCCCTTTGACATAATTTGGATAAAATGCATGGCCCAGTCCATAGGGATCAGTCCAAAGGACCCGCCCACAGGGACCCGTCAACAAGGACCCGTCCTCCGGGACCCGTAAAAAAAATGACTCCCTTCAAAAAGGACCCGTCCAAAGGGGCTAGTCAACAGGGACCAGTCCAAAGGTATACATCAACAGAGATCAATCAAAAGGGGTTAATCAACAGGGATCAATCAAAGGTTAAGTTAAGCTACGGCAGCCATTTTGGAACTTTTTGATCACACCTCGTAGGGTTAGGTTAGGTTGAGTTAAGCTACGACCGCCATCTTGGGACTTTATGATCACACCTCGTAGGTTTAGGTCAGGTTAGGTTAGGCTAGGTTCAGTTAAGCTATGACCACTATTTTGAAATTTTTTTGATCGCACCTCGTAGGATTAGGTTAAGTTAGGTTAGGTTAGGTTAAATAAAGCTACGGCCGCCATTTTGAAACTTTTGATCACACCTTGTAGGTTAGGTTAGGCTAGGCTAGGTTAGGTTAAGTCGCAGCCACATTTTTGGAACTTTTTGATCACACCTTGTAGGTCAGGTTAGGTTAAGTTAAGCTACGGCCGCCATCTTGTTAGGTTAGGCTAGGTTAAGTTAAGCTACGGCCGCCATCTTGTTTTGTTAGGCTCGGTTAAGTTAAGCTACGGCCGCCATCTTCTGAGGTGGGGAGGTGGAGGTGGTCACAGAACTGTCCAAAACACACTACTGCACAGTTTTTGTCCTAGGGTCCTGAAATTTATTTTTGGGGTAGAGGGGGTAAAGACCTTTCATTTATGTTAAACAAACATTTTTGTAAAATTCTTAGTTTCCAAAATATAGACAATTTTGAAAATTGACCTTTTTTTTGAAAAAATTGAAAATGTGCTAAGTTTTGTTCTAACGTTAAAGGACTTTGAGAAAATGTGTTTGAGTCTATATATAACTTTTTAGAATGATTAGTTTTCTAAATATCGTCTACTTTCAAAATTGAACCTTTTTGGATTTTGTCCCAGAGACCTGGTACTTGGTTTTTGGGTAGAGGGGGGTAAATACCTGTCATTTATGTCAAACACTTTTTTTTTGTAAATTCCATAGTTTCCAAAATATAGCCCCGTTTTAAAATGAACATTTTTGGAAAAAATGTCAAAAATTCCATGTTTTGTTCTTACGATTAAGGATATAAAAGCCATTGGTTTGAGTCTATATATGACTTTATAGGATGATTCGTTTTCAAAATATGTCCTACTTTCCAAATATTGTTTTGGAAAAATTTGAAGAATATTATATTTTTTGATTGAGAGTGGGATAGACGTAGGTGTTGGAGTTAGCATATGATTTGATATGATTTTTAGTTTAAACAGATAGCCTACTTCCCCAATTTACCTTTTTTTGAAAAATTTGAAAAATATATAATATTTTGACTAGGCGTTAAATGGAGTTGAGAGACAATCATTAACCTTAGAGTACCTTGGATTCTTGAAATTTTAGTGTGTTGTTGTTGCTTACAAACATTGCGGTAAGCATTATGCTACCATAAAAAAAGGGTTGAGATACTTTCCAAGACCAAGAGAAAAATCCTCTAAATACATTGACAAAAAAAAGAACTTGTCAAATAAGCCATTACAAATAAGGTATTAACGTAAACCACCAAAAATAAGCCACCATCATATGCCACCATTATAAGCCACCACCATAAGCCACCATAAGCCACCACCTTAAGCCACCATCATAAGCCACCATAAGCCACCATTATAAGCCACTATCATAAGCCACCGTCATAAGCCACCATCATAAGCCACCACCATAAACCACCAACATAAGCCACCAACATAATCCTTCATTATATGCCGATTGTAAAATGTTAAACACTTGCATACTATTAAATTTTAGGTAATGCAACATTCCCATACAATTGTGTCATGTAACTTTTTGTTACATTATTTAAACAAGATATATTTGTATTAAACGATAAAGCAAATCCGCTGTGTGTTTTGTTAGTGGATATGAGCAAATGTGTTCATTATTGGAATGCATACTAGTAGTTGAGTGGGTTGTCATATCGACCGGTAGGTAGCATGCTGGTAGTTGAGTAATTGTTGATATCGGCCGCTAGATAGCATGCTGATCGTTCAGTAATGATATGGAGCGCTAGGTACCATGCTGTCGTTCAGGTAGTTCTCATAGTCACCGCTAGATAGCGGAAACATACTTTGCGTGCCACATGTGGCTATTTGATAAAGTTTTATTGCGTGAAAAACGTGCTCGTATAAGCTGTGTATATAAATTTAATATACAAATGACCATGAAGTGTTTAGAACTAACATGTATAGCCTTGTATAGGGAATATAGGGGTCCTTAGCAAGAGAGAGAGTGTCTAGCACATGAGTGTACAGCCTTTTGATATGCAGTAAGTACCTGATAACCTTCAGTAGGGTGTAAGAATATTTTCAGTTGACTACTACATTTAACAGTGATCACATTGTGAAAGATCGTCTCACCCACTAGGCTCTAGCCGTGTACTACGTGGTAAGTAGCTGTTGGTCTTGATTAGGTTATATAAGAGGTCTCTTAGCAGGAATACAATCAGTTGATTACTACCTTTTGCAGTGTTCACATCGTGAAAGACCGTCTCACTGACCAGCATACAGCCTTGTGATACGCAGTAAGCAGCTGTTTGCAGAAATCAACATCCATGATGGAAGAAACCATGCCTAGCTATATGTGTAAAGAGTGTGGAAAGACTTTTCTTCGAGACTATCATAGAAAGCGTCATGAAGTATCGTGTGGTGAGTTTCATGAGTGCAAAACTTGTGGTAGTAAATTCAACAATGTCTACAACGGACGTCGTCATGAAGAATGTTGTAATGTTGTGTCAGCAGCTAAAAGACAAAAAACTGAGCCTACAAAACATTACCTGCTTTCAATGGTTCCTGACAAAAATGGACTTACTGAATATGAAACGTCTTTTCAAGGTCGTCTTAAATCCTTTTTCATACGTTGTGATACGTGTAAGGATTTAAATTCATACCTTAAAGAGTCCAAACAGCAAATAATACAAGCTATGCAGAAAGAACTAGCAATGCACAAGTCAATAAAAGTTAATCTTGTGGCTGAATGTAGATTCATTCATACGTCCACCAACGAAATCACAGATCGGGCTTTTAAAACACGAAATCAAGCCCTATTTTTGGAAACTGACTTAAGTAGTTTCTTGGAAACACAATTTAAAAAGTTAACTACTGAAATGGAAGAATCTGAGCTAAAAGGCAGTAATTGGGCTTTGTTAGCAGTGGAAGGAGTACGATTGAAAATAAATAAGTATAATCCCTTGCGTGGTAGCACATATATTCCATTACCAGCAGCTGTAAAAGCAAGAAATGCCTGCATTAATCCTCAAAACTTAAAGGATGAAAAGTGTTTTATGTATGCCATTTTAGCAAAACTGGTTAAAAAGGATGCTCAACGCATTAGTAAATACAAGGACATGGAAAACAAGTATGATTTTTCAGTAATATCGTTTCCTACATCACTAGCTGACATTGCCAAATTTGAAAACGCCAACGACATATCCATTAATGTATTTGGATTGGAAAAAGACAATAAACTGTTCCCTCTAAAGGTTGTGGATCAAGAGCTGCAAGACCATCGCGACCTCCTTCTGCTAAGTTCATCATCCGGACAGAACCACTACGTCTTTATCAAAGATTTTGATTAACTAGTAGCACATCAGATTACTCACCGTGAACATAAGATATATACGTGTAAACGGTGTTTTACTCACTTTGATAATCGATATGGACAACAAGGAATGGAAAAATTAAAAGAACATAGAGCTTTGTGTGTCCAGCATGACATTGCTAGGGTTGAAATGTCTATTAAAAAACCCATTGTCAAATTCTTAAATGTTGAAAAAATGCTGAGAATACCTTACGTTATCTATGCAGATTTCGAAAGTATACTCTTACCATATCAAACATGTTTACCCAATCCTGAAGCAAGTTATACAACGCCATACCAGAGTCATGTTCCTATGAGCTTTGGTATATACGTTAAACCATCACCCGCTGTGGAACACATAAAGACAAATCTTCCAAGCCAACCTGTTATTTATCGTGGACCTGACGCTGCAGAAAAGTTTAGGGACTGTTTGATCTCAATAGCTAATAAATTGATCGCCTTTACAGCTTAAATGTTCCAAAGGCCTTAACTCAGGATCAAGAAGCAGAGTTCCAATGTTCTGAAACCTGTTATTTGTGTCAAAAACCATTCACCAAAGAGGACTGGAAAGTTCGAGACCACTGCCATATTAGAGGGGAATACCGTGAAAGTGCTCACAATAACTGTAATTTGAGGTGTAAAACACGTAACCCCGTTCCTGTGTTTCTACATAATATGAGTGGCTACGACGCAAGTTTCATTGTAAAGCAATTGGGATGTACTACTGAGAGAGTGGATGTTATCGCTAACTCCAAAGAAAAGTACATTTCCTTCACCAAATATGTAGGAAATGTTAAGCTTCGATTTGTGGACACGTTTCGGTTAATGCCGAGTAGTTTGGAAAACTTAGTTTCCAACTTAACATCACACCCTGAAACAGGCAAGTACTTTGGAAAAGAAAATGCAATGCTCATGACTCGTAAAGGGGTATTTTGTTATGACTACATTGATTCATGGGAAAAGTTAAGTGAAACGTGTTTACCTCCAAAAGAGCTATTCTTTAACAAATTAAGTCAAGAAGATGTTAGTCATGAAGACTATGAACATGCCAAAAATGTGTGGAATCAGTTCAACATTAAAACTCTAGGGCAATATAGTGACCTCTACCTAACTTCAGATGTACTCCTTCTTGCAGACAGCTTTGAAACGTTTAGAAACAAAACACTAGAAACACACCGAGTGGATGCTGCACACTTTTCTACTTCGCCTGGTTTAAGTTTCGAGGCAATGCTCCTTTACACAGGAATTGAACTGGAATTGCTACAGGATTACGATCAGATTCTTCTAATCGAGTCTGGAATACGTGGATGCATATGCCAGGTGTCTCATCAGTATGCTGAAGCTAACAATAAATACTTGGAAACCTATGATTATGAGAAACCATCGCAGTTGATAACCTATGATGATGCCAACAACCAATACGGGTGGGCTATGTGCCACTCCCTTCCTTATGGTGGATTTCAGTGGGTTGTTCCAGATACTGTTGATCTAGAAAAAACTAAAGGAAGACGATCCTGTGGGATACATTCTAGACGTTGATGTTGATTAACCATCTGACCTTCATGATCTACACAACGATTTACCTTTCCTACCAGAGTGTACACAACCCAAGGATTCGTCTCTGAAAAAACTAATTCCTCATCTTGGAAATCGAAGGCGATATGTTGTTCACTACATGGCATTAAAACAAAAAAATAAAATTGATAAATTGATAAAAATTCATCGTGTGTTAAAGTTTAAGCAAAGACCTTGGTTAAAGGCATACGTTGATTTTAATAACAACCTTCGAAAACAAGCCAAAAATGATTTTGAGAAAAATCTGTACAAATTATTCAACAATGCCATTTTTGGAAAAACAATGGAAAATATCCGTAAAAGAATAGACATACGTCTTGTGACTGACAGCAAAAAGGCAGAAAAGCTAATAGCGAAGCCGACATTTATTGACAGAAGAATTTATGGTCCTAACCTAGCTGCTTTCCACATGGCTAAACGTAACATTGTATTCAATAAGCCTATATATATTGGAATGTGTATACTGGATATTTCAAAAACTCTAATGTATTCCCACCACTATGATGTCCTGCTACCCTATTATGGAATGAACAATCTTAAACTCATGTATATGGATACCGACTCGTTCATTTATTTGGTTAACACCCCAGATGTATATCAAGACAAATTGGATTTCCTACAACACCTGGACACATCAGATTATCCTACTAGTCACATATGTTACTCTACATCAAACAAGAAAACGTTGGGGAAATTTAAAGACGAGGCTTGTGGACAAATTATAAAAGCATTTGTTGGACTCAGAGCTAAAATGTACGCTTTAAACATAAATGGTAAAGAAATCAAAAAGATTAAAGGTATTAACAGAGGTGTTGTCAAAAATTGTATAAGCTTTCAAGATTATAAGGATTGTATCATGAAAAACAATGTAAAAAGAATACCAATGAACGTTATCGCTTCTAAACAACAAGACATATCATCTATAAGACTAAACAAAATTGATTTGTGTCCTGGTGATGATAAAAGAGTCATTGACGCTAATGGTATAGGTACACATGCCTATGGTCATTACTCAATCATTGACCATGCTTAAAGAGTTATGTTTTGAATATCAAAATCCTCTGCATGAGCCTAGCAAATACATAAAACAAAACAATTTAAAAAATTAAAACAATAGCACTACAAAAATAGAAAAACACAAAAAAAAGAAAAAATAGTATTCATAATAAAAAAAATAAAAAACTAGAAAACAAAATAAAAACAATAGTACATTTTATAACAAAAAAGAATATATATAAAAATATATTATGTGTAAATAGTGTACATGTATTTAAAATAAAAATATTGTATGGACACTGCTTGTACATTTTTAATTACTACCCCCCTCTCTCCACTCCTAATGCAAAATGAACATGTAAAACACAAATTGGAAAATCCATGTTTCCATATTGACAAAATAGAAAAAACATTAAACTGAAATTTTAAAAGTGTAAATGGGAATTTGGTAAATTGACAAATGTGTAAACAACAAATGGGAAATCCATGTTTCTATATCATGAAATTGAAAAACTTTAAACTGACATTTTAAAAACTGTAATTGGGAAATTGGGAAATTAATAAATGTGTAAACAACAAAATGCAAAATCCATGTTTCCATATTATGAAATTGAAAAACTTAAAACTAACATTAAAAAAACTGAAAATGGGAAATTTGTAAATTGACAAATGTGTAAACAATAGAATGAAAAAGAAACCGGTTGGGGTAGTGATCATGTTGTACATTAGCCTACAAGACTAACATAAGGATAGTTACATGTGCCCTTATATACTTTGTATATGTGCATTAGCCTTTGGATTAGCTTAAGTTAGGTTTGGTAAAGTTAGGTTTGGTGAGGTTAGGTATGTGACCTTGTAGTTTACTCTTTTCGTAAAATGTAAAAATGTAAAATCTAAAATTAAAAAAATCTTAAATTTAAAATGTAAAATCTAAAAAAAAAAATGGAAAATAATAAAATCGAAAAATCTAAAATGTTAAAATGTAAAATCTAAAATCTTTAAATGAGCTTTCTGTGGGTTAGGTTAGGTTAGGTTAGGTTTGGTTATAACTAAGTTTATTATTTGTGCTCTCACATTTGCTCACACTTTTTGCTCTCACTTTTTTTTGCTCGCACTTTTAAGTTAGGTTAGGTTAGGTTAAGTTAGGTTAGGTTAGGTTAGGTTAGGTAAAGTTAGGTTAGGTTATAACTTAGTTTATTGTGTGTGCTCTCACATTTGCTCTCATATTTGCTCTGACTTTAAAGTTAGGTTAGGTTAGGTAAAGTTGAGTTAGGCAGACTGGCTGAGGTATGAATCAAAAGCCAGCTCCTGTCAGTTTTGCCTCACAAGGCTGAGTGTACCCCGTTCCACTCCTGAGACCAGAAAATTAAATTTCTTGGCAGAGCCGGGATTCGAACCTCAGGAATGACCACCAAGAATGCTAGTCACTACACCAAAAAGTGGGCAATATAAGGCTGGTCTTGATTGTACACGATCAATCAATAATTACCTAATACTAATAATAATAATAATCATAATAATAAATATTCCATTTAACAACTACACGGCCGACCTCTCTCTGTGACGTCATACACGGTCTCAGGGCTTGGCAGCCATCTTGCCCATTAGCCACTGCGTCAGCACTGAATGACCTCTCCATAAGAATAACATAGGGGTGGTTGC
Organism: Meconema thalassinum; assembly: GCA_946902985.2. Lineage (NCBI taxonomy): Eukaryota > Metazoa > Arthropoda > Insecta > Orthoptera > Tettigoniidae > Meconema > Meconema thalassinum. Next base: position 125,153,959 of record OX336395.1, read on the forward strand.
GCGCGGCGGCCATCTTGCCCATTAGCCCCTGCGCTAGAACCGGCCTTTATATCCTACTTAGCTCATTTTAAGCCGCCAGATACGAGAAAAAATACTCGGAGGTCCTGTAGGGACCCCGAAACACACTTTTTAAGTTCCTAAAATGAACGGTTTCGGAGATATTCCCAAATAACTGTGTTCCCTCTGAGAAACAGATCAACGTTACTATGGCAACCGCTGACATTTCCCAGACCGGGGATAGTTTTCTGGCAATATCTCGAAAACCGTTCGTTTTAGGGCCTTAAGACGCGGGGTTCGGTTCCCACTTCTTTGGAGTGGAAACCACGAACTTTGCTCCTCGCATTGATACGCGCAAGAAGAGCTATATTCCATATTTCTACGAGAAAATCGACTTGGAAAGTCTCATCTATCTTATATATAAAAGTGAAAGTCTGTATGTGGGTATGTGAGTATGTGGGTGGGTGGGTCTGTTCCGTATACAAATCCACACCGTTCCACCAATCTCAACTTAATTTTGCATACACATAGTTTAGGACCCAGAAGGAACCGCTGGCTACATGAATTTTCGATAGTCTTTCTCATTCTTCTGATTTCGACCCTTTTGCACTCAAGCACAGGCTAATCAAATCATAAAATATACTCATGAAGGAATGGCAAAGCAGATAGTTTCCATGGCAACATAGCTCAAGTCGAGACACGGCCGACTGGGACTGGATCCGAGTTGCGCTCTGCACTACCGGTATAGAAAATGAGGATATTTACTTGAAATCCCGTTAGTTACTCAACTGCTCACACAGCACTGTCAACCGAGTTTAGCATTACAAAGACTTGACACTATCTACTAAATAAAGCTCAAATACCACTCACTCACTGATTGATTCATCACGAAATCTCAGAAACCACCGAACGGATTGGAATGAAATTTGGTATGCAGCTTCTTCAAGGGCCGCAAACGGCCACTAAGAAAGGATTTTTGGATATTCAGGTTCTAAAGGGGTGTTAAGGGGGTAGACCTGCATTTCATTGAATGGCAATATCTCCCGATTGGTTTCATTGGGGGATGTGATACTCGGCATATAAACTGATCATTAAAAAGAAGAAGGTACGTGTCTGAGGGTTTTTCGATGTGGTGTATATTATGAGGTGAAAGGGGTGAAAAGTGGGGATTGAAAGATTCCTAACGGAGCGTGTATGCTCTTAAACGACATAGGCGAGGAGTTTGAAACTCAGCGAAAAAATCAACATAAAAAGAAGTAAATATGTGTTTGACCGTTCTTTTTTCATAAATCCAATTCAAGGGGCCTATTGGGAGGGGTGAAATTCTGGGGGGGGGGGGGACAGGAAAGAAAGTGTCCTAACTGATTGACTGATTCACTCACTCATCAAACTCAGGGGGAAAACTGCTTTAAAGTAAGTAAATAGCTTTTCGACAGTTTTTTTATCAATCAAATTGAAGGGGTTCATCGGGAGGGGTGATATTCTGAAGAAAAGAAAAATTGAAAGAAAATGTCCTGACTCATTCACTCACTCATCATCGTCCAGCCAAAAATATTGAAGTTGGAAACATGGCATTTCGGGGATATGTTCGTTGCATGTCAAAACCGTACACTAAGGGAGGATTTTTGGATATTCAGGTTCTAAAGGGGTCTCAAGGGGGTTAAACCTGCATTTCATTGAATAACAATATCTCACGAGTGGTTTCATTTGTGGATGTGATACTCGGCATATAAACTAATCATTAAAAATAAACAGACATTTGTCTAAGGGTTTTTCGATGAGGTGTATTATTATGAGGTGAAAGGGGTGAAAAGTGGGGGTTGAAGGATTCCTAACGATATAGGCGAGAAATTTGAAACTCAGCGGAAAAAATCAGCTTAAAAAGTAAGTAAATCGCTGTTCGACCGTTTTTTCATAAATTAATTTAAAGGGCCAATGGGAAGAGGTGGAATTCTGGGGGGGGGGGGAATGAGAGAAAGTGTCCTAACTGACTGACTAACTCACTCACTCATCAAACTCAGGGGAAAAAGACAGCATAAAAAATAAGTTAATAGGTGTTCAAGCGTTTTTTCATCAATCCAATTTAAGGGGCCCTTGGGGAGGGGTGAAATTCTGGTAAAAATAGTTGAAAGAAAATGTCCTGTCTGACTCACTCACTCATCACGCACAGCGAAAACTATTAAAGTTGGAAACATGAATTTTTGGGAATATGTTAGCTGTATGTCGAAAACGTCAACTAAGGAATGATTTTTTTATTCGGGTTTTAAAGAGGTGTTAAGGTGGTTGTCTGTCTGCGACATACGTGCCCCAGATGAAACATCAGGGGATAAATGAAAATGTCGAATTAACTCTAGTGGACTGTATTTACAAAAATGTACATGTTACAAAAGACACAACACTTGATATGCGAAGGAGCTGCTGCTCCGAAACACAAACACATTCAGCCATGATGGCAACTTCACTCTCTGTCCAGGTCACTGCTGCCAACCTAAACATAATAAATGTATCTGTTACCAACTGTGGAAATAAAACACTATATAATTCTCCCTGAGAGCAAACATACTCCCCACCTTGAAATACATGGATTTCAATAATCTGAACTGGAAACACTGAAATGTTCCAATGAAAAGGACATAAAACACTAAAATATTCACTAACTTAAAACACTGACATATTAACAGTCAAAATTATGTGTCTGCTCAATTGGTAGCGGAGCTACCTTGGAAACTGGTCGTTTAAAAATACCACTGTTGCACTTCACTGAAACCACTCTTACCACATTGTCTTGACCACCATGCACTTCAGTGATAACACCAAGGGGCCACTGGAGTGGGGGAACATTGTCTTCCCGTATCAGCACCACAGTACCTGGTGATACGTTGCTGGAGGAGGTCGTCCATTTGCTGCGCTGTTGCAGATGGGTGAGGTAATCTAATGACCATCTCTTCCAAAAGGATTGGAGTCTTTGTTGCAGAACCTTATATCTAGTTAACAAAGGCCGTTTACATAATGTTAAATCAGGTTCAGGAAGAGTCGTGAGGGGTTCGCCTATAAGGAAGTGACCTGGTGTCAAGGTAGATGCATCTGAAGGATCATTTGACAGGGTTAGAAGGGGACGTGAGTTTAAGCAAGCCTCAATTTGCGCAGTTAATGTAGCCAATTCTTCATATGTGAAATGAAGTGTTCCGAGAACTCTTCTTAGATGATGTTTGAGGGATTTTACTCCGGCCTCCCAAAGCCCTCCAAAATTAGGGGCATGAGGAGGTATGAAATGCCACTTAACTCCACAACTACTGGCAAAGTTACTGATCTCCTCTCTAGTCCGTTCCTGAGTGAACAATTTCTTGAGCTCCTTGAGCTCTTTACTAGCACCTTGGAAATTTGTACCATTGTCGGAGTACATGTTGCTGCATAATCCTCTTCTTGCGATGAATCTCCTGAGTGCTGCGAGGAAAGCTTGAGTGGTTAGGTCGGAAACTATTTCTAAATGAATGGCCTTGGTGCACATACATATGAAAATGCATATGTAACCCTTGACAATGGTCTTGCTACGTGGATTGCCGATCTTCAAGTAGAAAGGGCCCGTGAAGTCTGTGCCGGTGTTGCGGAATGGTCTTGCTTGAGACACACGAACTGAGGGCAACTGTCCCATTACTTGCTGTGTAGTTTTGGCTTTGAACCTGAAGCATTTTGTACAAGTGTTAATAACTCTTCGAACCACCGACTTTCCATTGATGATCCAGTAGCACTGTCTGATGGATGCTAAAGTCAACTGGTTTCCTGAATGTAGGAGTCTTTCATGTTCCCTCTTGATTATTAAATCAGTAAACTGATGTTTAGCGGGCAAAATCATCTGATGTTTAAAATCGTAGTCTTGATTGGAGTTCACTAGTCTTCCTCCAACTCTCAAGATTTGATCCTTGTCTAAAAATGGTACTAAACTTTGAAGTTTGCTACGTCTTGACACTGCATTGTGTTTCAAAAGATCAGCTATTTCGTCGCGGAATGCTATTGACTGGACTAGTCTAACACATGTCATGTTAGTTTGCTGCAACTCTTCTATTGTTAATGGACCATGTTTCCGTTCTGAAGGTTTGTGTTTAGTGTTGTGCACGAATCTTAAACAGTATGCTAACACTCTTTGTAGCTTGAGATGGGAAGAAAATCTTGTGAGCACGTCTGCAGGATTACAGTGGACTGAACAACTAAGCACTATCTTGCGTTGCTCAGGAATCTCTGATTCAGGTTGTTCACTGGAAGAGGGCCAGTTCCGTTCCGAACACCGTAGCCATTCAGGGCCATGCCACCAAAGATGATTATTTAAAAGGTTTGTAGGAACAGTTCCTCGAGAAATTAGATCTGCTGGATTGTCTGCTGATGCTACGTGCTTCCAATCCTTGAGTGAAGTATTGCCTTGCACTTCAGCCACACGGTGCGCAACAAAAGCTTTCCATTTTGACGGTTCACCTGCTAACCATGCGAGAACAATCTTTGAGTCTGTCCACAGATGAATGCTATGGAATTCAATATTGAGAACATGACACATCTTTTTAACCACTTGTGACAATAGTACTGCTGCACACAACTCTAGTCTGGGTAGCGTGATCTGTTTCAGTGGAGCCACTCTGGACTTGGAGCACAGGAAATGTGTTATTACGTGACCTTGATCTGTTGACGAGCGTAGGAATAAACATGCACCGTAGCCCTTCAAGGATGCATCAGCGAAGCCATGCAACTGCACCTGAGTACAATTTTCTTGAAGCACAAATCTGTTAATATATATATTGTCAATCAAGGGTATTTGAGAATGCAGAGTACGCCATCTTGTAAGAAGTTCCGTTGGAAGTTCATCATCCCATCCTATCTTCTCTTGCCATAGTTGCTGCAGAAACATCTTGAATGCGATGACAATAGGACTGATTAGCCCAATAGGTTCATAAATTGACGACACAATCGATAACACCTTGCGTTTGGTCACTGGAGATCCACTTCCTTGTTCTTTCTGCACACCACTGGATATCTGTAGTTTGTCTGTCGCTGGATGCCAAAGTAGACCTAAAGTCTTTATATTTTCTCCAGAATCAATCTGAAGGGGAAGCTGCGTTTCTCTGCAGTCTTTTGGAACCGCCTCTAACAATGCTGGATGGTTAGAGCACCACTTGCGGAGCTTGAAGCCTCCCTTGGATAACAATTGGATCAGTTCACGTTGTAGGAGTAATGCATTGTCAACCTTACTTGTTCCTGAAATGCAGTCGTCTACATAAAAATCACGAAGAAGGACAGATGCTGCCTGCGGATACTGTTGTCCCTCATCATATGCCAATTGCCTTAAACATCGTATTGCTAGAAATGGAGCTGATGATGTGCCATATGTGACCGTCTGAAGTTGGTACTGCTTGATAGGCTCATTAGGAGAAGCTCTCCAAAGGATGCGTTGAAGGCTGCTGTCTCTGGAATCAACCTTAACTTGTCTGTACATCTTCTCGATGTCAGCTGTAAAGCCTATGGCGTGAGTTCTAAATCTAGCGACAATCGAACATAAATCTTGTTGAATAGTAGGGCCCGTCATTAAAATATCATTAAGTGACTTTCCTGACCTCGATTTACAAGAAGCATCGAAGACAACTCTAGTTTTTGTAGTAGTGCTGGATTTCTTGAATACCGGATGGTGCGGCATGTAGTATGCTACCAATGTTGCCATACTAGAATTAACAATATCCATGTGACCTAGTTCCTGGTATTCAGTGAGAAACTGGTCATAATCTACCTTCAGTTGCGTATCATTGTTAAGCCTACGCTCAAGGTATTGAAATCTGCTTGTAGCTGTTTGTAAAGAATTGCCTAATATACTTGGATCCTGCTTAAATGGTAGTCTGACTATGTATTTCCCAGATGCATCTCGTGTCACATGATCAGAAAAATGCTGTTCACATTCAATCTCTTCTTGCGACTTGACTGGCTCGTGAAGTTCTTCGATCTCCCAAAATCGTTGTACTTGGTTATGAAGGTGAACATCATTACGAAGGAAAAACGTTCCTGATGCATTGTTTCTATTTCTCGAGGTGGATTCATATGAACCTGACACAATCCATCCAAAATCTGTGTTTTGTAGGACTGGAAACTTCCCTGGTCTCGTCCTGTGTCCCCTCTGTAGAATTCTAAAGAATACATCAGCACCGAGAAGCATGTCTATCTTGGCTGGGGCATAAAACCTTGGATCTGCTAACTGAATATCATCAGGGAGCTCCCACTCTTCATAGGGTACCTGCTGACTAGGCATGTCGCTAGTAATTTTGGATAGGACCAGACATTCAACATTGTGACGTGTGTTGCTTATGGAAGATTGCACTTCAATGCTCACACTATACTTGGCTTCAGACATGGACTGAGAAATACCTTCGATGGGTGTGAGATTCTTGGCCTTTCTTAAGCCTAAATTTTGAACCAAACTCTCGGTTACAAAATTGCTTTGACTGCCACTGTCCAATAAGCAACGAGCTAAGTGTAGCCTACCAGCACTATCCTTTACCTTTACTACTGCTGTAGAAAGTAGAACTTGAGTTTGTGGTTTGAGTTTCATGGTGCAATAACTGGAGGAGTTACCACGAACTTGAGCATTGTGAGCCTGGTTGGACTCGGGGTTTGAGCATCTGCTGATAGCTCCTTGCTGAGACTGTTTAGACGAGTTGGCATTGAATTGCTGATTCCCAGAATCAAAATGCAACAGTGAGTTGTGACGACCGTTGCAAGTTTTGCATGTTGACTTCGAAGGACAAGAACTTATAGCGTGTGATTCATGCAAACAGTTGTAGCAAAGCTTATGCTGCTTAACTAGGTTGTATCTACGATTAACATCATAACCTAAAAATTTATCACATCTGAAGATTGGATGTTGCCCCTTACAGGCTTCACAATTATTGTTAATTGCAATGCATGAACTACTTGTAAATGGTTGTTTCTCATGCTTGAAACCATGCTTAGAAGTTTTATCTTGAGACAATCTGCTGATCTTATCACTGTGACCCTTAGTAGGTGAAAAATCAATTAATTCAAGGGTTTGAGCCCGCCTTTCAAGATATTCTAACAACTCCGTAAGTGTAGATAGTTCCTTGGATTTGTTGCTCATTTCCCATTGCTTACGTGTGGCTTCAGGTAACTTGTCAAGTATGATTTGACCTATTATGATTTCATGTAGGGGAATATTCAAATTCAAAGACTCAACAGCCTTTAAATTGGACTGAACTTGATTCAAAAGTGTGCGTAGACTAGAAGATGACTCCCTTTGGACGATATCTGGCGATAACAGTAATTTGATATGTGCATTTACTATTACCTTTGAATTGCGGTATCGCTTGCAGACCGTTTCCCAAGCTAGCTCAAAGTTATCTGCAGTAAGAGGAATGTTTTGAATGAGTTGATGAGCATTGCCACGCAGTGCTGACATTAAGTAATGGAACCTTTCAACATTACCCAAAGACTGATTCTTCAGTATTAATGAATCAAACAGGTCATGGAAATGCATGAATTGTGTAACATCACCTGAAAATTCTGGTAACCGTATCTTGGGCAAACTGTACGAACCTGTATTACTACTTGTAGATTCTCTACCGTTGCTAGAGACAGATGAGGCATGTGTGCAATGGGTATTTAGTAACTGTTGTAGCTTAGCCCTAAGTTCATCATAATCATCTTCGAATTCACACCGGACCTGCTCATGAAGATTTTTGTCATCCAAATCCTCCAATTTGCTTTGAATTTCATTAAATTCTGGTAATAGAGCTAATAAACGTTCATTCTTCACATTTAATACTTCAGCAGGAGTCTCATTATTAAATTCATTAATTTGGGTATGGAGTCTCGTGAGGGATGCTCGGAGAACACCTCTGCGCTTGGTCAGTGACTTTATCTCACGTTCAGTAGACATGCTTAAAATGGTTCATGCACAGGAAGGATTGCTTGGTATGGGAAGGAATTGCTATGAAATACCTTTGTTAACTTATCTGGTGTAGAGGTTCTTTCAGTCTGCGTCGTCACCAAACGGTTGGATATCGAAGTCAGGACGTCTGAATGGAACTGCGTCTGTCAGGAATCGAAGGCTGCACCGCTGAATGGAACTGCGTCCGTCAGGAATCGAAGGCTGCACCGCTGAATGGAACTGCGTCCGTCAGTAATCGAAGGCTGCACTGCTGAATGGAACTGCGTCCGTCAGGAATCGAAGGCTGCACTGCTGAATGGAACTGTGTCCGTCTGGAATCGAAGGCTGCACTACTGAATGGAACTGCGTCCATTGATGCTTTGAACTGCACACCGAAACTTTCACAATACTGGATATGCTTTTACGAATATACAATTCATCATGATTAATTTTGCAAGTCCCGCTGCATGAATTAACTTATTCAAATATTAACCTTGTATTACAACAGCCGCGTTGTAAAAATGAATCAAACAGGCTGGCGAGCGCTGCCTGCTGGCGCTGCCTGCTGGCACTGCCATCAGCACGTGTATCGAAGCTAAACGACACTAGCCGAGGCGACACGAAGCCAAAGCACACTGGTGGGTTTGTTTCGCAGCCACAATGCTCACTTTTCAAAATAAGTTAGATCGAACTCACAAACATTGATAAATAAATTGCAATTGCGCCTGCATTGTTCACAATAATGTACTAGTATTGTCTCTACATACGTATTTCGCACTGGTTCACTTAAATACAGCAGTTTTAGCGGTTGTCGAGACCACATGGCGTCAGTTGATATAGCGGGAATCCTGCCCGTGTTGGACCAAAACATATGTCTGTCTGCGACATACGTGCCCCAGATGAAACATCAGGGGATAAATGAAAATGTCGAATTAACTCTAGTGGACTGTATTTACAAAAATGTACATGTTACAAAAGACACAACACTTGATATGCGAAGGAGCTGCTGCTCCGAAACACAAACACATTCAGCCATGATGGCAACTTCACTCTCTGTCCAGGTCACTGCTGCCAACCTAAACATAATAAATGTATCTGTTACCAACTGTGGAAATAAAACACTATATAATTCTCCCTGAGAGCAAACAGTGGTAAACGTGCATTTCATTGAATAACGATATCTCATGAGTTGTTTCTTTGGGGATGTGATATTTGGTATATAAACTAATCATTAAAAATAATCAGACATATGTCTAAGGGTTTATCGATGAGGTGTATATTATGAGGTGAAAGGTGTGAAAATTGGGGGTTGAGGGATTCTTAACGGAGCGTGTATCTCTGAAACGACATATGCGAGTAGTTTGAAATTCGTTGGGAAAAAACAGCTTAAAATACAAGTAAATAGGTGTTCGACCGTTTTTTCATAATTCCAATTTAAGGAGCCCTTGGAGAGGGGTGAAATTCTGGAGAGAAAAAAAAACAGGAAAGAAAGTGTCCTAACTGATTTACTCACTTACTCACTCATCAAACTCAGGGGGAAAACAGCTTTAAATAAGTAAATAGGTGTTCGACAGTTTGTTTCATAAATCCAATTTAGGGGGTTGATGGGGAGGGGTGAAATTATCAAAAATAAATGAAAGAAAATGTCTTGACTGACTCACTCACTCATCATTGCTCAGCCAAAATTATTGAAGTTAGAAACATGAAATTTTTGGGAAATGTTCGTTGTATGTCGAAAACGTCCACTAAGGAAAGAGTTTTGGATATTCAGATTCTAAAGAGGTGTTAAGGGGATAAACGTGCATTTCATTGAATAACAATATCTCACGAGTGGTTTCATTTGGGGATGTCATACTTGGCATATATACTATTCATTAAGAATAAGCTGACACATGTCTAATGGTTTTTCGATGTAGTGTATATTATGAGGTGAAAGGGATGACAAGTGGGGGTTGAAAGATTCCTAACGGAGCGTGTAGCTCTTAAACGACATAGGCGAGGAGTTTAAAACTCGGAGGAAATTAATCAGCTTAAAAAACACACACAAATAAATAGGTGTTCGACCGTTCTTTTTTCATAAATGCAATTTAAGGGACCTATGGGGAGGGGTGAAATTCTGGAGGAAAAACGTCCACTAAAGAAGGATTGTTGGATGTTCACTCTCATCGACCAACCGAAACTATTGAAGTTAGAAGAGTGATATTTTGGGGATATGTTTGTTGTGTGTCGAAAACGTCTACTAAGGAGGGATTTTTGGATATTCAGGTTCTAAAGAGGTGTTAACGGGATTAAACCTGCATTTCATTGAATAACAATATGACACAACTATGACGCGAGCGAAGCGAGGCTAAAAATGAGATGGTTTGTGTCTGTGTATTACTCAATCACGCAAGTACCACTGGTCCGATTTACATGAATTTTACATGGAAGTAGGTGATTTACCTGGTTAACATATAGGTTACTTTTGATTTCAATACTTTGCACTATTTAAAGATGGCGACCATTTTAGTGACGTCACTACACCCTTTGGTTTTAAACTTTCATATTTCCATTTCAAATAATAAGAGAACGCTAAGAAATAGCAAACATTTGATGGCATATACGAGGTTTAAAATTACATTTTCTATCCGAAAGGTATCTCCAACGGTTAGCGTGTAAAACCTAAATTTGTGCTATAAAACACGGTCAACGCCGAGCAGTGTAGTTGGACAAAATGTTCCATCCTTAATCTCCCTCTGCGCAGCAACTCGCCTATCCCCTGTTTTAACTGTCACCTTCACATTTTAATTTATTTATGACGCGTAGCGAAGCACGGGTTCTTCAGCTAGAATGGAGATATACATTAGGGTAACCACGCCAACAGACAAATTAAAGTGTGGTAGATACCATTCCCAATATGGAGATATACATTAGGGTAACCATGGCAACAGACAAATTAAGGTGTGGTACGGGGGCTGTTTTTTAAATAATACCCGTTGTGATATTAAGCCGTTGCAGCGCTGCGGTCGACATTCCGTGCAGGTGCGCTGTGTACCTTCATCTATTGGCAAAGCTGAGACGCCATTACGGCAACAGTCGCCCATGTGTGGCTGTGTTGACAAGCTTTTGAAATGACATCGCCGATCGCGAGTGCCGCCGACCCGTCAACGAGAGAGAAAACTCCTCTGTAAGATATCCTGCCATTTGGCCACCACTGTCATGCAAATTGCGTGCTTACCAGGAGAACTGCGTATGTTTAGGTGTTCTCCTGAGCACATACGCAATTTGCCTTGACAGTGGTGGCCAAACGGCAGGATATCTTACAGGGGAGTTTTCTCTCTCGTTTACGGGTCGGCGGCACTCGCGATCGGCGATGCCATTTCAAAAGCTTGTCAACACACCCACACACGTGCGACTGTTGCCGTAATGGCGTCTCAGCCTTTCCAATAGATGCAGGTACACAGCGCACATGCACAGAATGCCGATCGCAGCGCTGCAACGGCGTAATATCACAACTGGTATTACTTAATAAACAGCCCTCGTAGATACCGTTCCCAATATGGAGATATACATTAGGGTAACCATGACAACAGACAAATGAAAGCGTGACAGACACCGTTCCCAATATGGAGATATACATTAGGGTAACCATGGCAACAGACAAATGAAAGTGTGAAAGACACCGTTCCTAATATGGAGATAGACATTAGTGATTAGAGTAGCCATGACAACAGAAAAATGAAGGTGTGACAGATTCCTTTCCCAATGTGGAGATGAAATATTAGTACATACGTCTGATGGTGAAGTGGTTAGCATTGATGGCTACTTCCCCGAAACCCCAGGTTTCATTACCGCCTCTCCGAAGGTTCTCGTCTTGGGAACTGTAACGTTGATACTTCAAGTCATCCAAGTGATGCCAGTACGGAATACTTGCAATAGGCCAGTGGACTCGATAAGTTAACTTTACGTTGGGATGAGAAGATTAACTCAGTCCATTAGAGGGCCATTTCACATCGACTTATTGCATTCCTCACGAGTATCGACTTTTCAATTAGTTCATATCTAAGAGGGTTCCTTCAAAAGTCATCTACAGTGAGTACATCTACAGGGAGTTTAGAAATGTCTGTCTGAAATATACGCGAGCAGGAAGAGACCAAATGTGATATGGATTTTGGTGTCGGGCGGGAGTAATCATAGAAAACTAAAAAGATGACTGGTTCCCCTAAAGTAGCGTCTTCGGCAGCATACTGAACTACTGTGCCCTAGATAGCGGGTTCAAACCCAGCCGGAGTCGTCGGATTTTTGAAGAGCGTTAAAATATTTCAGTATGCCTTCCTTCGGAGGGGAAGTAAAGCCGGCAAGTCCATGTCATAGATTTATGGCATGTAAAAGATCCTTCTATTAACTAAACTTGTGTGAGGCTAAATTTCTAGGTTAGATTTCGTTGGAACGATCTATCAAAGTTCCAACGTTCACCACTAGGTATCAGTGACATCTGGTATCGAAAGTTGAAATTGAACGGAACTTGTAGCTCAACCTATGGGTGTCCGCTTGAAGCAGCTACAACCTCTGTACTCGGACACTCCCGGCACTAAAAGCCATACGATAAATAAATAATCCCCTAAAGTTAAGCATCTACGTTTACAGTCGTTGGAGCAAATTACGGCCGCATTCTTGGAAAAAGCGCATACGTTCTTAAGTTTTCGAACCTAGAGTCAAAATACAATGGAATGCGTAGTGTTACTTCGTATGAGACTATATACAAGGTGAAACAACTGGTGAATTATCGGCGAGTGGATTACAGTGTCACAAGTCACGTGCTTGAATATTGTACCATCAGAATTTGGCAGTGTCCGTAAATGCGAGACAATATGTCATGAATTAATATTGTCAAGTTTTTTTTTCCAATAACTGGATATGTGAAAAATAACCTGAAATAAATTACATGTGATTAAGAAGAAGACTAAGGGATGACGTGTTTCGTTCGTCAAGCGACCATCATCAGATCCAAATAGCTCTACAAAACACTACCAAACCAACAGACAGTCCCTGCCCTTCAAAAACAAAATACAAGAAAATCCGTTAGAAAAGTTAGTAAATGTTTTCTTGTATTTTGTTTTTGAAGGGCAGGGACTGTCTGTTGGTTTGGTAGTGTTTTGTAGAGCTATTTGTCTTGCATATTTTGATTTGACGATACTCGCTTGACGAGCGAAACATGTCACCTCTTAATTATTTCATCTTCATCTTCATCTTAAACTTCTTCATCTTCATCTTCATCTTCACCACCATCTTCATCTTCATGATCTCCTTCTTCTTCAATAGCCCGTAACAATATATATATAATACATAATCAAATGTAATTTATTTCAGTTTTGTTTTCTTCACATATTCCAGTAATTAAATTAGGGGCAGATGACCTCATAGTTCCACCCCTTAAAACCTCAATAACAATCAGTAATTAGAATTATTATTTTTTGCTAGCCACAATATTATTTGATAATAAGACAACACAGAAAAATGGTTTTCAAGTTTTCTTGGAAGTGTCATGTACTAAAGATTAGTTTTTTTTTTGTCTCGTACATCCACGGAGAACATCGGGCAATGCAGCGAAGTAGGTGCCGGCAATGTCAGTGAGCTGAGTGACTGTGAGGAAGAGAGGAAATGCAGTAATGTTCACATCTAGGAATTACTAACGAATGGGTTCACCGCTAGCGCACACAGACTTACTGCAGCAGGACTTTTAAACATGCTTCCGTAAAGCAGTGAGCATCAAAGTGGCTGTGTAACAATTCATATAGGGCCTAATACGCCTTTCTTGTGAACGGTACAAGCTACAGACTACTATATGGTATTCATATATGATTTAAGAAAATATTCATTATTGTAAACATGTTTTTTTTGTGGTTGATTGGAATGGAAATAAAGGCAGTTATGCCATCAGAATGATTAATTTGAAATTTAAGGGGTGACCAAAATATTCTTTGTGAACACATTTGGCATTTTTAGACTATTTTCATTTCATGAAAAAAAAATTGCCTTATGAGATCACCTCTTGTCCGTGTGTGTGTGTGTGTGTGTGTGTGTGTGCGTATGCGTATATGTGTGTTCCCCTAATAACTTCTAAACGGCTGGAGCGATTTCAATGAAACTCGGTAAGGTTATAGTACTATTACGGCCGACCCCGACGGTGCCCTACGACTTTAATTACGTTCCACCAATCCAATATGGCAGCTGTGCGAATTATTCCTCCGGCATTCCATATCTCCGAAACTATTACAGATATCACCCTAACATTTCGTACGGTGATAAAGGGCACTACTAGAAGTTCACCTATGAGAGATTTTAAACCAGTTAACTACAAAACGAACATGGCAGCCAAGCGAATTTGAAACTTTTAAATAGACTTTTCTCGTGATTTAACCTTCCAAACTCGGTGAAACTTGGTATAGAAAATGACTATACAAATTGCAATGCAATTTAGTTCAATTGTTTACATAACCTCAAGATGGCGACTGTGCGAAATATTTCACCGGTATTCTATATCTCCGAAACTATTACTCATATCACCCTGACATTTTGTACAGTGATAAAGGGCACTACAGGAAATTCAGCTATGAGACTTCCAAAATCTGTAGCCTATAATACAAAACGAACATGGCTGCCAAGCGAAAGTGAAACGTTTTAACAGACTTTTCTCGCGATTTAACCATCTGAGCGCAATGAAATTTGGCACAGTAAATGCTTATACACATAGTAATGCACTTGCATATAATTTAGTTCAATTGTTCACATAACCTCAAGATGGAGGCAGAGCGCAATTTTAAAATTAAGTTTTTATTTCTTGAGTATTAATCATGCGATAGAAGTGAACGTTTGAATAATGAACCTACGCACAAATCGTCATCTAATAGTACATAACTCTATGGCCTAAATATATTAAAATCCAACATGGTGACCAACCGAAGTATTTGGATGGTTGGACGGTTCTCAATATCTACGAATCTATTAGAGCAATCAAACTGAAATTTGATATGTTGATAGTGTACCCAATCTGGGATTGGTACAAATCAAACACAGGATCATTTGATAAGAAAGAAGGCAGTCATAGCGAAATGAAGAAAGGCTTTCTTACTGAAAGTAGACTTGGAACCGAGCTAAGAAAAGAGCAGGTGGTGTATTAAAAAGCCACAGGAAATATAAATACACATTAACATGACAGTTTTTAATATAATATAAACGTTGGAAGCTTTTAAGAGAGCCTGCAGCTGAAGAAATTGGGAGAGCTAATGGACTCTTGACATTCCTCAGCCACAGAAACTTTGGGAGAATTGATGGTCAGTGAAGTGTGACAGTAATGGGGAACGATTTTTTAATGTTAACGATAATTACACCTCTCAGAGGAGGCCCCAAATAATGCAACTCTGCATTAAATTGAACACATAGAAAGGGAAATCCCCCGTCTCACAGTAAGGAATCGAGGAAGAACAACTTGACAAACTAAAACACCACTTTAAAAAGCCAGATTCAGAAGTGAACGCAGGAACAGGATTTTTCTGTAGGTTTAAAGCCTGTAATATAAGCAGAGAAGAAAACTGCTGATTCAGATGACGACATTGGGGACGCCCGCGGACCAATTCGTGGAAGGATGAAGTGATCCAGCCGGCCACTCAACGAGTATAAAAACGTTTTTTATTAATTAAGAATTAGTGAACGATCAAGTTTCATTCCGCTAAAGAGGAATCTTACAGTTAGGATATTTTACATCTATGAATAAATTTGGAAGCGGATTGGAGCACGGATTCAGAAAACGAGCTCCCGAAGTCATTGAGGGACTACGTTTTGTGTTAAATCAGATAAAAAGGCTCCAAGCAGAGGCCAAAGTCAGTCAATCCTGCGGCTCGAGGGAGTCAGGCCACGCCACGTTACGCTACCAAGTCTTCGTTGAACCTCTTAAGGGGAGGTTACGCTACAGGCCAAGCTAAGTTGCGCTATATCACGCCACGCTGATAGTCAACAGTTTGAGACCCTGAGGAGTCATGCAAAGTTATAAGAACATTTAATCTGCGAACTTTAGAAAGAATCACGCTAATTTCAGTTACAGCGGTCAGCAGGGAACGTTCAGTTCAAAGGAACCTGAGTTCGAAACCCGTTACGGAAATCAGAGGCACTTGAAAAATAATTTGCGTTACGTCTAAGTAAAGACATTTTTAAAGACATTAGATCCCAGAAGGGACGACAACAAAAACAGTAAATTGCTATCGCGTAGTACAGAAATTCTACCAGAAAGAACCTAGGAGAGTGTGGGTTCGAAGCCAAAGATAGACATACTCACGGGATTATCCGTCAGAAAACAGGACGCTAGACAGTTTAAGGACCTCGAGTGGAGGCCAAGTTATAGAAGTTGTGATACACGTTAGAAAGTTTAAGGACCTCGAATGAAGACCAAGTTATAGGAATTACAAGTTGCGATAGACAGCAATAGAGAAACAAAGTGACGGCAAAGTTACAGACATTTATCGTCTAGCTTAACAGGCAGAATTAATCAAAACTACGTGCAGTATAAGTAGTACCTAAGAGACTGAAAACCGAGTGTTTTCCAGAAGTAGGGGAGGAACTTTGAAGGAGCAGGTCACACGTTCGATGCAGAGGGGTAGCAGTAGCATCAGGGAATCGTCAGCAGTCGAAAACTCATCGCCAAATCGCTGAGATACGATCCATGTGATAAAGAATGAAGAGTGAATATATAAATAAGTGCACTATTTTATAAGTGTTTTAAGCAAAGTGAAATAATGTGTTTTAAATTGTACTAGCAGTAGTACCCGGCTTCGCCCGGTGGAATGATGATAATGTATCAAAGTCACCTTAGAAATATAATGGACTTAAAATCTAGGTCATTTGCCCCCCAAAGACGATGAGGGCATAATATCTAGGTCATTTGCCCTTTTGATAAGGATGATAATGAAAACTACTGTTGAATTGACACGTCAAACTTACAAACTACCGGTACCGTAATAGAAATATTTATTTCAATATTCACAGGTGAGGAAGACTTATTGTGTGTAGTGATTAATGGTGCAATGGGCGTAACATCTAGGTCATTTGCCCTTATGATGTGGATGATAAGGGAAACTACTATCTGTATAGAATTGGCACTTCAACTTGTAATGTACACAATGTACTGTAATAAAAATAAATATTTTAAAAATCACAGTCGAGAAAGACTTTATGCGGCGGTAATTAGTGGAATGATGCACGTAATATCTAGGTCATTTGCACTTATAATGATAAGGTAATGAAAAAATGACTAATAAACGAACATGGTGTAATTTTAAAACTGATATAGGTAATTCAGATGTCTAGCTTCGATGTCTTCCAAAGTCTCAACCTTATTTTCTGGCTTAGGCCTGTACTCGATGCGTCTAGTGAAAGAACTTCTGGCACACTGCTCGGCAAAGAACATGGGTCCAAGCTGCATGAACCTGAGATGATCGCAGATGATGGCGAAATATGATAACACACGTTCAGGGTTCCCCGTCGTATATAGATTAGTCGGGGAATCACTCACTCTTTCACAACACCACAGTGGCTTGAGCAACGGCCCTGTGCTGGCATCAGCATAGACAGCTCTGGAAAGTCCTCTCATATCTGCAAGCTATTCTCACAACTGCCCCCCCCCCCAAGGGTCTCACAACTTGTGGGACGTGCGGTGGCGACCACGGGACCCCAGCTAAGTCTGGCATCGCTTCTACTTCCTGGTGCCGGGCTCCAATAAGTTCTCCTTCCTGTCGGCCTCCCTTGGTCAACTCTTGTTCTCTTCCGACCCTGACTGTATTAGGGTATCCGAGGGCTAGGGAGTCTTTCAATTTCCCGCCTTAATTGGCCGTTGTCTCATCTTTCCTGATGCCCACATTCTTCGAGGGGTCTGCCTTCTTTTCCGTTTCATAATATCTCCTGTCTTGTGCTCAAGGCCCTCAAAGAGGCAGGGTGTGTGTATCCACACCACTTTGGTACACCCTCAAGAGCTCATGGCGGGTGAGTTAGGAAGCTCGCAACCCCGAGGGATTCCTGAACTAAATGCAGGGAATGGAGAGGTATGTCAGAAATTTCAAGTGGACAGTGTTACTCATCGTGTTCCAAAGGGTAAAGATTAACTGGAGTGTTTATTTCGAATTCCAAAGGGTAAGTATTTAAATTTGGTTCATATCGGTGAAACCGTGTAGATTTGTGCCAAAGGGCCTAAATGCAGGGAATAGATTGGTCTGTCCGAAATGTCATGTCGACAGTGCTACTCATCGGGTTCCAAAGGGTAATTATAAACAATTTCGTTCAAATCAGTGAAACGGTTTAGATTTGTCACAAAGGGCCTAAATGCAGGGAAAGGGGTGATCTGTCCAAAATTTAAAGTGGACAGTGATACTCGTTGGGTTCCAAAGAGTAAGTATACAAATTTCGATCCAGATTGGTGAAACGATGTAGATTTGTACCAAAGGGTCTATATACAGGGAATGGAGAGCTCTGTCCGAAAGTTAAAGCAGACAGTGTTACTCCTCGGGTTCCAAAGGGTAAGTAACTTACATAAAGATTGGTTGAGATGGGTGAAACTATGTAGATTTTTGCCAAAGAGCCTAAATGCAGGAAATGGAATGGTCTATCCGAAATTTCATTTAGACAGTGTTACACGTCGGGTTCCAGAGGGTGAGTATGTAAACAGGGTAGATTTTTGCCAAAGGGACTAAATGCAGTGAATGGAGTGGTCTGTCCAAAGTTTTAAGTGGACAGTGTTACTCGTCGGGTTCCAAAGGGTAAGTATACAAATTTAAGTTCAGATCGGTAAAACGATGTAGATATGTGCAAAAGGGCCTAAATGCAGGGAATGGAGTGGTCTGTCCGAAATTTCAAGTGGACAGTGTTACTCATTGGGTTCCAAAGGGAAAGTATACACGTTTTGTTTTCGATCGGTGAACGATGTAGATTTGTGCCAAAGGGCCTAAATGCGGGGAAAGGAGTGGTCTGTCCGAAATTTCGAGTGGAGAGTGTTACTCGTCGAGTTCGAAAGGGTAAATATTTGGGATCGGTGAGACGGTGTAGTTTTGTGCCAAAGTGCCAAAAAGCAGGGAATAGTGTGGTCTGTCCGAAATTTAAAGTGAACAGTGTTACTTGTCGGGTTCCAAAGGGTATGTAGGTAAAATTTGGGTCAGATCGGTGAAACGGTGTCGATTTTTGCCAAATGGCCTAAATGCAGGGATTGGAGTGGTCTCTCCGCAATTTCAAGCAAACAGTGTTAGTCGCAGTGTTCCAAAGGGTAAGTATACAAATTTTGGTTGAGATCGGTGAAACGGTGTGGATTTGGGCCAAAGGGCCTAAATGCAGGGAATGGAGTGGTCTGTCCGCAATTTCAGGCAGACAGTATTACTCGCAGGCTACCAAAGGGTAAGTATCCGAATATTGGTTCTGATCAGTGAAACGGTTTAGATTTGTGCCAAAGGACCTAAATGCAGGGAATGGGTTGGTTTGTCCGAAATTTTAAGTGGACAGTGTTACTCGCAGGGTTCCAAAGGGTAAGTATACAATTTTGGTTCAGATCGGTGAAACAGAGTATATTTGTGCCAAAGGGCCTAAATGCAGGGCATGGAGTAGCCTCTCCGCAATTTCCAAGTAGACAGTGTTAGTCGCAGTGTTCCAAAGGGTAAATATACAAATTTTGGATGAGATCGGTGAAACGGTGTA
Source organism: Meconema thalassinum (assembly GCA_946902985.2). Taxonomy (NCBI): domain Eukaryota; kingdom Metazoa; phylum Arthropoda; class Insecta; order Orthoptera; family Tettigoniidae; genus Meconema; species Meconema thalassinum. Next base: position 125,173,577 of record OX336395.1, read on the forward strand.
GATTTGGGTCTAAGGGCCTAAATGCAGCGAATGGAGTGGACTGTCCGAAATTTCAAGCAGACAGTGTTACTCGCAGGATTCCAAAGGGTAAGTATACAAATTTTGGTTCTGATCGGTGAAACGGTGTAGATTTGTGCCAAAGGGCCTAAATGTAGGGAATGGAGTGGTCTGTCCGCAATTTCAAGCAGACAGTGTTACTCGCAGGGTACCAAAGGGTAAGAATACGAATTTTGATTTTGATCGGTGAAACGGTGTAGATTTGGACCAAATGCAGGGAATGGGGTGGTCTGTCCGAAATTGTAAGTGGACAGTGTTACTCGCAGGGTTCCAAAGGGTAAGTATACAAATTTAGGTTCGGATTGGTGAAACGAAGTAGATTTGTGCAAAAGGGCCTAAATGCAGGGCATGGAGTGGTCTGTCAGAAATTTCAAATGGTCAGGGTTACCCGCAGGGTTCCAAAGGGTAAGTATACAAATTTTGGTTCTGATCGGTTAAACGGTGTAGATTTGTTCCAAAGGGCCTACATGCAGGGAATGGGGTGGTCTGTCCGAAATTTTACGTAGACAGTGTTACTCGCAGGGTTCCGAAGGGTAAGTATACACATTTTGGTTCAGATCGGTGAATCGGTGTAGATTTGGGCCAAAGGGCCTAAATGCAGGGAATGGAGTGGTCTGTCCGCAATTTCAAGTAGATAGTGTTACTCGCAACGTACCAAAGGGTAAGAATACGAATTTTGGTTCTGATCGGTGAAACGGTGTAGTTTTGGACCAAAGGGCTTAAATGCAGGGAACTGGGTGGTTTGTCCGAAATTTTAAGTGGACAGTGTTACTCGCAGGGTTCCAGAGGGTAGGTATACAAATTTTGGTTCAGATCGGTGAAACGGTGTAGAATTGTGCAAAAGGGCCTAAATGCAGGGGATGGGGTGGTCTGTCCGAAATTTAAAGTTGACAGGGTTACCCGCAGGGTTCCAAAGGGTAAGTATACAAATTTTGGTTCAGATCGGTGAAACGGTGTAGATTTGTATACATAACAGACAAACAGACAGACAAACTTTGTGCTTTATATATATAGATCAGTATAATTTAAATGTTCATAATATGAAGATGATCGAATATAGTGTCAGGATGTGTTGTTGAGAAGCAAATCAAGATGGGTGAGCCCATTCGGAAGTATGGTCACCGGCCGAACCAGCACATGGGGTGAGTTATGAAAATTCATTATGTTTATGTTGTATCATGCGCTGAATAACTAAAACATTGTGAATGCACTGAATGACTAAGTAATAGTGAAATGCACTAAATAACTAAGTCAATGCATTAACTAGTAAGTGAATAATGATTGAAATGTATGGTAAAACCATGAGTATAGTTTTGTTAATTGTGTAAAATATAAGTGAAATATGCGAAGTAAAGTAATTGGAACCCGTAATAATGAATAATCAATGGTAAATGAGATCTGAGAGGAGAAATCGAATATAATTGTACCACTGGCAGGCATTTATGCCAAGTAAATGAATTTAAAAGCAGTAATGAAATAATAATAATAATATCGTATGGCCTCGGCTGCCGGGTGTAAGCTTTATAATTTGACACCCAGAGGGTAGCCTGCATGTCGAATTTCGTTGTTCCTTGAATCACTATGAAAGTCAAGGAGGTTAGATATCTAAGCTCCGTGAACACTATAGCGCTTCCTAGAAGAGAAATGAGGAACTTTGTGTTGGCGGAAACTCCCGAGATTAATTTTGCCATTATGATCACGGCCTACTGAATTCAAAGGGGTTCTTTGACATGCCATCATCGTATGACATGCGTGTAGTATTTTTGCCGCCTTTCAAAAATCACTTACCACGCCCAGTAGCGAACCTTGAATCTTGGGGTTAGTACACCGACACGCTACCCACTCACCCACCGTGGCAAGCTAGTAATGAAATGAGCACCAGAATTAATAATAGTAATATTTGTTGAGTTTCACACTCCAGAAATAATGATTAAACAATGAGTTGTTGCTCTCCATAATAATGATGTTGATGAATAATAACGACAGAAATAAATAATAATAATGAGCTTTAATTGAAAGAATTAAATAATTGAAGGGTTTTGGGATACCTTAAATGTTGATGAAAGTGATAATGATTTTACAGACCTTAAATGTTAAAGGGATGAACGTAAATGGTGGGTTTGAAATCCTTAATGATGTATTGTGAGATTTGTAGGCTGGATGCCATGTTAAGGGAAAAAGTCGATAGGAAGACCAGTAAGTAATACCGCGATTCGATTAAAGTTGATTGTTTTGAGGATAACTAAATGTGTGATGGGAATCCAAGCAAATATAGTATTGCCATAATGGGTCAAATGAATAATGAGTATAATGAGTAGCATCAAACTAGGAATATGTACGTGATCTATAACATGCATTACTCGGGAGATTTGAAGTAAATAAGTCGGATTCATCGTTGTTGTTTTCGGGTAGCACCCATTGGGGGATAAGGATCCCGCCAAGTCAGCTTATGGTATGGTATATCATGGTAATTGCAATGTAAGACCGACTGGGAAGGAATAAGATCTCCAGTGCGGCTTTGCCACAGTTGTTTGACATGTATGTCTGGGGGCAAAACAGCAGTTTCTACGAGATACAAGCAACAGGGGAGGTAGATGTCCTACGTCCGAGACGAGCTATGTATGACCGATCCCAAGTACCAGCATTGCTTATATCCGACAAGTAATTGAGTTGTTGCATGTGGGTAGCACCTTTCGGGAGGCAATGATCTCACCGAGTAAGCTTATGCGTGTTGGCACCTCCGAATCTAATGCATGGTTGTATGGAATCATGAAATAATGTTATGATAATGTGAAGAAGCAGTAATTGCAGTGATTGAAATAATTTCAAAAGCTTGGATGTCCATATAATGGAAAGGGGAAGAAAGGTAAACATTGGAAACCGCGTGGGTGCGATGAACGGTCCAGACGGACTCACAACTTTAAAGTAATACCTTGAAGAGGAGGGGGAGGTTAGCAGCCGACCTTCTCCTGCTTGTTGCAAGAAGGCTAGGGTAGCCACATAATGAATGCTTTGTGAATAGAGTTTAAAGGGTCTGAACGCGTATTAGCAATTAACTAGTGCTATGTAATATTTTTGATTAAAAGGTGCTACAGTAATATAAAGTAGATACTTGTGTTGCTGGGATTTAGGCAAGTGTCCACAGCTAAAATTTTAATTGATTCTATAATGTTTGACTATAATAGTCAAAGTAAATATTGTTGAAGAAAAATCGATTTCTACCTCAAAGAAAATGGAAACGAAACGGGTAAATGAATAAATGATTTTTGATCTAGTTGGAAATGAATCCACTGAGAAGTAATGAATAATAGTGCCTGATACAACATAAATAAACCACTATATAGCATGAGAGAAGGAATGAAGGGTGTTGGGTTCGATTCATGGCATGTTGATGATTTATGTATTGTGTTATAATGGAGGAATACCTAAGGCTTGAATGGAAGGAAGTTGTTCGTTTGAAGAAACTAAATGAAATGCTAATAAGTGAAAGTATAAATTTGAAAAAAGCCTGAAGGGAAATTATATATGATAAATGTCCGCAAGCCTTAGATGACTTTTGCAAGTGTGATAGGCACGCTTTTTGTCTAAATGAGTGTTAACCCTTAATGAAAGAAATGGTAATGATTGTATCGGATAATCTAAGCAAGATAATTCCTTTGAGTGGATTTTGAGTGATATTTGTGTTGATTTTTATTGATTTTACTTGATTGGAATGATTCCAAGTATATTTTTGTCTTATTGTTGATTGTATTCTTGTTTTTGAGTGTTTCCTTAAGAGAAATAAATTCATATTAAATGTAATATGTGAGTAGTTTTATGTAGTCTTGTTGACCTAACAGTGTTTCCATATCTGAATTTGAGGTCATATGGTGGGTTGGACGTAACACCCCCGAAAACGTGAGCTCAGCCAGGGTATGACCAAGCACTCTCCGTCTATAGACGGGTACAGGGGAATCTTATGAGATGTACTAGATATGAGCACTGGGTCACAGGAAAGGTCGGTCAAGATTAACCTGTAGAGCAATATTCAAACACGTAAATAAAGGACCGCATTATAGCCCGCATTACCCTACAAACATAAATACAATGGGAAACCCCCTATTTCCATATTTGGGGCCCAAGTTATGGACGGGTTTTCGAGGAAAAAACAGGGAAATCTCCGACTTTTCCGAGTTTTTTGAAAAACCCGAAGTTTTCAAATTTTTGAATTTTTCGAATATTTTGCTTGATGTTTTGTTAGAAGATGAAGGAGGGAAAGTGTGAACGGGTTCGTTATATACATACCCGCTAGCAACGTCACCTCACAATAAGGAAAAAGCAATACTTCACATGTCAATCGAACACCATGTTTATCTCATGTGCATGACATACTTTTGGTTGGCAGTAGTCCATCTTTTCTCAATTATATTGATTAAAGAATGGCTATGGGCGAGGAGATGAGGGTGCTCCTGGACTGTCTGAAGAAGACCCTTTAAGGCAATCATAAACAGTGAGCTTCAGGAAAGTAGAGAGGACAGTAAGAAAAATTTTGAAGCCATGAACAATGAGCTTCAGAAAAGCCAAAAATCTATGCAAGAAAGCATTAGTAACAGAGGTGTAGAATGTAAGGGAAACTTTGAAGTTTTGAACACTAGATTGAGTGAGATGGACAATAAATTGGAAGCCGCACAGGCAAAAGCTGATGATAGTATCCTAAAAGTGCAGAAAAATATTCAAGCTCAAATGGAGCCTATTAAGGAAAGCATTAATGTAATCAAAACAGATGTAAATCGTATCTCAGACGCACAGTCGAAAGCAAACACGCGTTTAGACGAGATTGACGATAAGATTGAAGGGATGAAACCGAAAGTAGAGAGCAGATAGACAGTAAATTTAAATAGATAGATGAATCATTTAAGGCCACGCCAGAGACTAAAATAGGAGCTGTTAAGGCAAACTTTGCCGAGTTAAAGAAAGATGTAAATTCACAGCTCGAAAATAATAGGAAACAATGCGAAGAATCCAAGCGGGATTTGAATGAAAAAATTGATAAGTTGTCAGGGGACATACATGCCATAGAAAGTAAACGACAAAGCGATGTAGCCCAAATGAAGACCCGGATAGTAAACATTACGTTACAGGTAGATCAAAGGCTAGAAGAGAATGATAAAGTGTGGGTATATAAGATAAAGGAACATATAAAGTGAAAGGGCAGGGTAAACTGGTTATCAAACAGGGTGAACAATTGAGGAACAAAAGTTCGAAATCGAAAGTATCAAAGAAAGTATAACTATTTTGAAAGTCAGCATAGGAGAAACTAACAAGAAAATAGACCACACGCAAGAAGATCTGACACGTCTGAAGAAGATGCAAGAGGAAAATCAAGGAGAAGTGAAACCTTAGGTCAAAAAAATTAAGAAAGGCCTCAGTAAAGACATTGAAAACTTTAAGGAAGAGGTAGAAGCAGATCTAAAAGTGACAATCGAGGTTAAGGAACAACAAATCCTCGACACCAAGAAAGAGATGGATGAAGAAATGGGGCTTTTTAAAGAAAGTTAAAAAAAGCAACAAGAAGAAATAAGCAAGCGAACGGAGGATAATGCGGATCGGATCGAGAAAAACGAGCAGGAATCCTTCGCCAGACTCGAAAGAATTGAGGGACGAGTAAACTAGAGTGAGACCCGTATGATTGCCATAGAAGGAGCAAATATAAGAAATAATAGGTCAAATAAGGGGAGTACGGAGGACCTGAGAAACAACTGGGGAGAATCGGAGATCCAGGGTATGTTCAACAATTTTCAGGAAGGGGAAAGCCCATTCAAAGGACCAGGGCCACCTTTATTCACGTCAACTCCATATAATAATAACAACGCGCTACAGAACCAATTGATTACGATTATCAGACCTGAGTCAGACAAGCCGAAAAAGTTTCCAGGAAATACATATTCTATGACCCCAAAGTACTGTCTCAAAGAAGTGTTTGGGTATCTCAAAGATACTAGAGTTGCGCCTGAACGACAGCTGCGTTCGATCGAAAAGCACATGGACGGTGATTGCCTATTGTGGTTCAGAAGTTTCAGATACACCTTCGACACAGTAGATGAATTTAAAGAAGCCTTTTTAAAGAGATACTGGGCAGCCGACATCCAGAAAAACCTGAGACAGGACTAGTACTCGAAGAAGTACAGCACAAACACGCCAACGCGTTATTCGGAATATTTTACAGCTCAATTATGTAAATTCCGAGAGCTAGATTGTGCACCATCAGAGAATGATCTATGCTTAGCTATTATAAAACAGTTGCCATACGAGATTCAGAGGTTTCTGATATCAGCAAATGCCAAAAATGCTATAGAAGTAGAGAGTATCTTACGCCAGTTAGATAATACGACAGCACACATGTCACCAAGGCATCATAGGACGGTAGTACACGCCCACGTTACTAAGACACGAACAGAGAGTGTAGGAGGATCGAGTACTGATAAAGCAACTAGTACAGATGAAGTAAGAACAGGGCGAAATATCCCAAGAAATGGACCCCGGGAATGGAATACATCATACCGAGGGAATAATAGGGAAACTTTAGAGGAAACTATGGAGGAGGTTACAGAGGAAGTTAAAATAGAAGGAGTTACGACCAAGGAAACAGTAACCAAGGAAATTACACGTCGAGATCGTGGAATCAGATGGGATCAAATCAGATAGTATCACCCGGCGGAAGGCCATACCAAAGGAGAAGATGGGATCGGAGTGATCCAAGGAATAATGAGTCAAGGAGCCAAGACATAGACTATCAGGCTGTGATAGAGGAACGTCGTGTGATAACACAACGATATTATGATGAACGAGGAGTTGAATACGAAAGGCAACTTAAGGTTAGATGGGAAGATGCCATGGATAAAGGGACACCACCTGACATACACGACGAAGGAGGCGCACAGAGCCTAGAGTTACAGGAGCATAACAGGAGATCCGAACGCGAGGATCTGGATTTAAAACGCGCCAAAATTTGAAAGGCTAAATAAGGAAGAATGCGGCGAATTTAAAGATTTACCATCCTCCAGAAGAGTATGAACGAGATACTCAAGCCCTGGAAACTCAGGTAGAAAATGAAGTTGAAGATAAGAAGGAAAAGAGATGGCAGGAAATAGAGTATGAATGTGGTCCGAAGGATTTTTATGAGGAACTAAAGGAACTAGCCAGACACATTGAGTGAGAAAATAGTGAATTAAGGGAAGAAAATGACAGGCTAAGAAATGTTAAGGCAATTTTAGAGTAAAACGGGTAGGGCAAAGCCTAACCCATGTGGTAGAATGATGTTTACAGTAGAAAAAGGGACGCAATAAGAAAAAAAGGATGTAGAATAACGAATTGATTGAAACGGGTAAGGATAGACCAAACCCTTGTGATGATTTCGTATGAAGTAAGCGTGAAGTGTTCGAAAATGTTAGGAACCATAGAAATGTTGATAAATAAATTGCCTCAAAATTTCGACAATTTATTTATCATAGAAGGAGGGTTTTGTACCCAATCGGGGTTTGGTACAATTCGAACACAGGATCATTTGATAAGAAAGAAGGCAGTCATAGCGAAATGAAGAAAGGATTTCTTACAGAAAGTAGACTTGGAACCGAGATAAGAAAAGAGCAGGTGGTATAAAAAGCTACAGGAAATATAAATACACATTAACTTGACAGTTTTTAATATAATACAAAAGTTGGAGGCAATTAAGAGAGCCTGCAGCTGAAGAAATGGGGAGAGCTAATGGACTCTTGACATTCCTCAGCCACAGCAACATTGGGAAAATTGATGGTCAGTGAAGTGTGGCAGTAATGGGGAACTATTTTTTAATATTAACGTTAATTACACCTCTCAGAGGAGGCCCCAAATAATGCAACTCTGCATTAAATTGAACACATAGAAAGGGAAACCCCCCGTCTCACAGTAAGGAATCGAGGAAGAACAACTTGACAAACTAAAAACACCACTTTAAAAAGCCAGATTCAGATGTGAACGCAGGAACAGGATTTTTCTGTAGGTTTAAAGCCTGTAATATAAGCAGAGAATAAAACTGATGATTCAGATGACGACATGGGGGAAACCCGCGGAACAATTCATGGAAGGATGAAGTGATCCAGCCTGGCCCTCAACGAGTACAGCAACGTTATTTATTAATTAAAAAATAGTGAACGATCAAATTTCATTCCGCTAAAGAGTAATCATACAGTTAGGATATTTTACATCTATGAATAAATTTGGAAGCAGATTAGAGCACGGATTCAGAAATCGAGCTCCCGAAGTCATTGAGTGACTACGTTTTGTGTTAAATCAGATAAAAGGGCTCCGAGCAGAGGCCAAAGTCAGTCGATCCTGAGGCTCGAGGGAGTCAGGCCACGCCACGTTACGCTACCAAGTCTTCATTGAACCTGTTAAGCGGAGATTACGCTACATGCCAAGCTAAGTTGCGATATATCACGCCACGCTGATAGTCAACAGTTTGAGACTCTGAGGAGTCATGCAAAGTTATAAGAACATTTAATCTGCGAACTTTAGAAAGAATTGCGCTAATTTCAGTTACAGCGGTCAGCAGGGAACATTGAGTTCAAAGGAACCTGAGTTCGAAACCAGATACGAAAGTCATAGGGACTTGAAAAATAAGTGTGTTACGTCTAAGTAAATACATTTTTAAAGACATTAGATCCCAGAAGGGATGACAACAAAAACAGTAAATTGTGATCGCGTAGTACAGAAATTCTACCCGAAAGAACCTATGAGTGTGGGTTCGAAACCAAAGATAGACATACTCAGGGGAGTCGCCGTCAGAAAACAGGACGCTAGACAGTTTAAGGACCTCGAGTGGAGGCCAAGTTATAGAAGTTGTGATACACGTTAGAAAGTTTAAGGACCTCGAATGAAGACCAAGTTATAGGAATTACAAGTTGCGATAGACAGCAATAGAGAAACAAAGTGACGGCAAAGTTACAGACATTTATCGTCTAGCTTAACCGGCAGAATTAATCAAAACTACGTGCAGTATAAGCAGTACCGAAGAGACTGAAAACCGAGAGTTTTCCAGAAGTAGGGGAGGAACTTTGAAGGAGCAGGTCACACGTTCGATGCAGAGGTGTAGGATTAGCGTCAGGGAATCGTCATCAGTCGAAAACTCATCGCCAAATCGCTGAGATACGGTCCGTGTGATAAAGAATGAAAGGTGAATATATAAATAAGTGCACCATTTTATAAGTGTTTCAAGCAAAGTGAAATAATGTGTTTTAAAGTGTATCAGTATAATTTAAATGATCATAATATGAAGATGATCGAATATAGTGTCAGGATGTGTTGTTGAGAAGCAAATCAAGATGGGTGAGCCCATTCGGAAGTATGGTCACCGGCCGAACCAGCACATGGGGTGAGTTATGAAAATTCATTATGTTTATGTTGTATCATGCGCTGAATAACTAAAACATTGTGAATGCACTGAATGACTAAGTAATAGTGAAATGCACTAAATAACTAAGTCAATGCATTAACTAGTAAGTGAATAATGATTGAAATGTATGGTAAAACCATGAGTATAGTTTTGTTAATTGTGTAAAATATAAGTGAAATATGCGAAGTAAAGTAATTGGAACCCGTAATAATGAATAATCAATGGTAAATGAGATCTGAGAGGAGAAATCGAATATAATTGTACCACTGGCAGGCATTTATGCCAAGTAAATGAATTTAAAAGCAGTAATGAAATGAGCACCAGAATTAATAATAATAATAATAATAATTTTTGAGTTTTTTCACTCCAGAAATAATGATTAAATAATGAGTTGTTGCACTCCATGATAATGATGTTGATGAATAATAACGATTGAAATAAATAATAATAATAATAATGAGCTTTAATTGAAAGAATTGAATAATTGAAGGGTTTTTAGGATGCCTTAAATGTTGATGAAAGTGATAATGATTTTACAGAACTTAAATGTTAAAGGGATTAACGTAAATGGTGGTTTTGAACACCTTAATGATGAATTGTGAGATTTGTAGGATGGATGGCATGTTAAGGGAAAAAATCGATAGGAAGACCATTAAGTAATATTGCGATTCGAATAAAGTTGATTGTTTTGAGGATAACTAAATGTGTGATGGGAATCCATGCAAATATAGTATTGCCATAATGGGTCAAATGAATAATGAGTAAAATGAGTATCATCAAGCTAGGAATAAGTACGGGATCTATAACATGCATAACTCGGGAGATTTGAAGTAAATAAGTCGGATTCATCGTTGTTGTTTTCGGGTAGCACCCATTGGGGGATAAGGATCCCGCCAAGTCAGCTTATGGTATGGTATATTATGGTAATTGCAATGTAAGACCGACTGGGAAGGAATAAGATCTCCAGTGCGACATTGCCACAGTTTTTGACTTGCAAGTCTGGGGGAAAACAGCGGTTTCTACGAAATACAAGCAACAGGGGAGGTAGAGGTTCTACATCCGAGCCGACCTATGTATGACCGATCCCAAGCACCAGCATTGCCTATATCCGACAAGTAATTGAGTTGTTGCATGTGGGTAGCACCTTTCGGGAGGCAATGATCTCACCGAGTAAGCTTATGCGTGTTGGCACCTCCGAATCTAATGCATGGTTGTATGGAATCACGAAATAATATTATGATAATGTGAAGAAGCAGTAATTGCAGTGATTGAAATCATTTCAAAAGCTTGGATGTCCATATAATGGAAAGGGGAAGAAAGGTAAACATTGGAATCCGCGTGGGTGCGATGAATGGTCCAGACGGAGTCAAAAATTTTAAAGTAATAGCTTGAAGAGGAGGGGGAGGTTAGCAGCCGACCTTGTCCTGCTTGTTGCAAGAAGGCTAGGGAAGCCACTTAATGGATGCCTTGTGAATAGAGTTTTAAAGGGTCTGAACGCGTATTAGCAATTAACGAGTGCTATGTAATATTTTTTATTAAAAGGTGCTACAGTAATATAAAGTAGATATTTGTATTGCTGGGATTTAGACAAGTGTCCCAGCTAAAATTTGAATTGATTCTATAATGTTTGACTCTAATAGTCAAAGTAAATATTGTTGAAGGAAAATCGATTTCTACCTCAAAGAAAATGGAAGCGAAACGGGTAAATGAATAAATGATTTTTGATCTAGTTGGAAATAAATCCACTGAGAAGTAATGAATAATAGTGCATGATATAACAAAAATAAACCACCTTATAGCATGAGAGAAGGATGAAGGGTGTTGGGTTCGATTCATGACATGTTGATGATTTATGTATTGTGTTATAATGGAGGAATACCTAAGGCTTGAATGGAAGGAAGTTGTTCAGTTTGAAGAAACTAAATGCAATGCTAATAAGTGAAAGTATAAATTTAAAAAAAACCTGAAGGGAAATTATATATGATAAATGTCCGCAAGCCTTAGATGACTTTTGCAAGTGTGATAGGCACGCTTTTTGTCTAAATGAGTATTAACCCTTAATGAAAGAAATGGTAATGATTGTATCAGAGAATCTAAGCAAGATAATTCCTTTGAGTGGATTTTGAGTGATATTTGTGTTGATTTTTATTGATTTTCCTTGATTGGAATGATTCCAAGTATATTTTTGTCTTATTGCTGATTCTATTCTTGTTTTTGAGTGTTTCTTTAAGAGAAATAAATTCATATTAAATATAATATGTGAGTAGTTTTATGTAGTCTTGTTGACCTAACAGTGCTTCCATATCTGAATATGAGGTCATATGGTGGGTAGGACGTAACACCCCCGAAAACGTGAGCTCAGCCAGGGTATGATGAAGCATTCTCCGTCTATAGACGGGTTCAATAGAGGCAATTCACATAAGTAGGATATACAGTATGAAAATAGGCTGTGTAGTTCTTAACGGAACTATTTATTTGAGATCACCTACCAACTACCACAATGATTATTTGCCTACTTTTCACTTTTGTAAAAATGAGGAAAAGGTAGACTTATGAGATCGATGCGGGCAAATGTGTATATGTTAGTCCGTCTGTCTGTCCTTCTGTATGTCTGTGTGTGTGTGTCCCTATCAACTCCTAAATGGATGCAGCTATCGAAATCAAATTTGGTAGGAGTAAAAGGCTATGCCTGAATATCGCAAGGCCTTATTTGAAAAAGACGTCACTGCTACCAACTACTGAAAAATCACAATTGAAAATAGAGGTCTATGTTGGGTATCTCGGAAGATATACATGGGAATTGTTCCGAAATTGACACACATTTAAATAATATTACATCAGACTAATTTACAGGAGCCTATACATGATAGTGTTGCCAAAATGATTCTATGCCTGCTGATAAGTCCAATCTTTAAATGCATGTAACTTCCATTCTATACATTGGATTTCAACCAAGTTTGGTATGTGATTCGTGCACCAGAGCAGATATGAATATGCAGTTTTTTTAAGTGTCAGCAGGGCTGCCAACTGTTGAAAAATGCACTCTACACATTCTTATCCTAATCTCAATATATCAGAAAGTATGCAGGCCAAGAGTTCTAAATTTTGCTTACATGCAGTACCTGCAAATGTAGGTTAATTTTCACGACAGTGCTGCCAACATGATTCTCCGAGTGCTGATAGGTTCAATGTTGAATCACATGTAACATCCATACTAATGAATGAAGTTCTTTCAAAATTGGCACATATATAGTGTGCCGTCTGGCCTATCGCAAGATGTAGTTCGCAGTGGAAGTGTGTACCGATTAGCCTGGCGCTGGGCCCATTATACCGTACTAAGGTTATGAAGGTATCTGAGGCGATGGATTGAACGTACATTCACTGCCATGTGAATGCAAGTTCTATTCGAATGCGCTATACATTATGGACCTAGTTTAGCTTAGCCTAAAGAGATAAAGACTAAATAAGGTACACATACTCAACTCATAGGCAAAGAAGAGGTAATGTATTGACCAAAGAGATAACATCAAGGAATGACGAGGAAGCATTACATGCTATGAATGAGGTTAAGTGGACGTCAAATATGTGGTATTAGGTAAAATAACGGGCGCGAAAGGATCGAAACGTAAATGTCATGATCGGTAGGAGATAACGGTAAAGGGGGGGGGGGGCATCTGGGAAAGTATACTCGTAAAGAGTAAAATTACATTGGGAAAAATAAAGATTAAAAGGGCTAGACAAAGAGTCGGGGAAAGTGAGTCTACCGTCAAAGGAGCGAACGGTAGCTCAAATAGCCCTGAAGGAGATGAGGGAGTGCGAGAGGAACGGTGGATTAATAAAAGCGCGCGTAGATATGACGTAAAAGAATAAACACAAAAAGGGGCAAGTAACCGATATTAAAAATAATTACGAGAAAGGTATTGCAACACAAAATAAAAGATACCCATCAAAATAAGTTACGTCAGAAAGGGATTAAGCCAAACTCATGGACTTACATATGAAAACGCAATCCTAAGATAAGAGGCAAACAAAAAGATAAGAGATATGGCGTAGGTCTTACTGTTGAACACACGTTACTCAGTAAACCGGACCAAATACCTACACAAAAGATACGACGGAAAGGGGACAAAGAATAACGGGAACGAAACAGATACTCCATGGACATACTAGAATAGGCGAAACGCCCTAGTATTCCATACAATGAGCAAAGATAAAACTACGTAACCTACCTTGATGGTATCAGCTTTAATCCGGCATCAGGGAATTACATTAAATGAACTAGATTCGCACCTCTGCGCGCACCTTTATAAAAACACAAACGAACGGGAGAAACGGATAGAAAATCAAGGCATCTCGAAAATGAGAGCGGGTGCATATACAAAAAGATCCTACCAGGATAGAAAAACAGAATACTGCCTAGAGAGTAAAAAACGGTTGTCACAGGTGACGGAAAAAGGAAGTTAAAAAGGAAAGAGGTGTCACTGATCACGATTCGGCATAGTAAGAAATCACTATAACGAACCTTGATCAGCAATTATAGAAATGTCCACTGATCTGCTCGGCTACCCTGGCCAGTAATAAACAAGAAGAAAAGAGAACAATTCCGATAATTGACACGCCGAAGAAAAGAGAAAAAAAGGCAATACTACAGGTGAAAAAGGAAAACGGTTCAGATTCCCACGCACACTCTCAAAATTTTTGTTGCGTCCACCAAAATAGACGAACAAAAATTTTAATTAAACATAAGGAAGGGAGAAGGTATTAAAAAAATGTGTACATCACGAAAATGTGATGGGAGGGAGCCTAGAAGTGGAGAAAGACGTGGAGGACTCAAAAGAGTGTACTTCAATGAAGATAAATATAAGAATCAAGGTACTAAAATTTCACAATAAGAACTTAAGTTAAACCAGATAAAACAAAATAGTTAAAATAAAATAAAAACCCTAGCTTCCTCGCCAAATATTATACAAAAGTTACAAAGATACAGAGTTACAAAATGTAATAAATATAAGTATATCAAAAGCTGTCTTCCATAATCTCTCAAGGTAGGATGTCAGTGAGCAGATATGATAATTAACTGAAACAAGAAAGAACGATTAATTGAGAGCGATATTAATTTATTATAATAATGGGATTTAAAGTTGAGTGGCGACTACCACGATACTCCGACAAAGATTAAGTAGGGACGAGTAAAAATGACTAGACGTCATCTATTTAAATATTATTCGAAGGAATATCCTGAAAAGAAGTAGATAATTAAAATTGATAGCAATGCCATCTTGCGCCAAAGCACGTAAACTTGAAGAAATAAGCTGAAAAACATGTCACAAGAGAAATGCACATTCAAGAGATAAGAAGGTACTTCCTGCAGGCTGTCATTACTTACAAGTTCCACGGTACGCCCCTGCATTGCTTACAGAGTGGAGCTCACCAAGACCTAGTCAATTACCTGGAAAGTAATGGCATACCTTCCTGCATTGAACCTATCTTACTGATGGAAGGAAAATCAGTTGTCACCGAAGCGTAGTCTGCTGAAACAAATCTTCTTAGCTTCACGATAGGATACGTCATCGCAAAGCTTCACTAGTTTTCCAAGGGATTAGTAGCATTGCAACGAGGTCAGATTGGTTTGGTTACTCCTAGTAAACCACACCCAAAACAAAACTTCCCTTTTAGCGGTACTAAACAATCATGGTAGGTATGTGACTCTTTTAAGCAGTTCCAGCATCGAACCGGGGACGTGAAAGCATTCACATGAGGAGAGGCATTTACATCAAGGTTATGGGAACGAGGGATACTACGTTGGACATGATTCACAGCATTAACGCGAACATTAGTTCTATGTGAATTAACAGAGGCGAAGGTATTGCCTCGATTGTTGCAGTGTCGTGTCGACCAAGGAGCTGGAGTAGTGTTATTGCCACGTTCCCCACATGCAGGCATATCGATCTTATTACTACATTCATTCATTTTGAACGCTAATTCAGGAAACATACATTCAGAAGGCTCTGGAGGGGGGATATATCGATTACACAGTCGGGCAGTTGCTTCAAATTCACGCCCTTGAATAAGAATATCTTCAGTATCTAATACTGAAGACCGGCGAATAAACTGTTTATAGGAGGAATGTAAATTACAATAAACAGTATTAATAGTTTCACTAGAAGGCAGTGGAACTGGAAGACGAGATATTAGGATACGTATCGCTGTGACATAATCATCAATATTCTCCCCGAGAGCTTGGGTACGGGAGAAAATCTCATGCTTTAAGGCATGCTCAAAGTCAGATGGCGTGAATCTTCTTTTCAAAGCATTCACGAAACTAACCCATGAACTGAAGGGATACTGGACTGGACGGTACCATTTTAAAGCGTTCCCACATAACAGCAGAGGGAGGCATTGAACAATACTGTCAGGAACCAAACCATAGCATGCACACAATTCTTCATACGTGTAGTAAATTCAAATACCGAGGAAGTGCCTTCCTCCCCCGAATATCGGACATTCCATTTGTTCACGATGTTACCAACATTTCCACTATGGAAGTTTGAGTTATGTGCTGTCGGAATAGGCAATGTAGAGACTAGGGGTTCTAATTCCACCCAATCAAGTTTCGTCGAAGCATTGGTGTTGGCTAAATACAACGCATCACTATTAGTAGGCGACTCGATTTCACACTTGATGTTATTCATATTTGTCATTACACTCGCAGAAAAGGCACGAAAGTATAATTGATACTGGCCTTACCTTTAACAACGAAGCCCAAATAAGTTTGCTACGGCAAGAAATTATCACCAGGATGATAATTTTTTACAAACTCCTTACCAAATCCACAACAGTTTTTCTTTTATTCACAACAAACTCCAGCCATCTTTTTGTCTCGACACATGTAAAACAAAAAACAAACGATAAGTACCATATTGCCAACTTACACATACAGTTGGACGTATTTGTGGGCTAAGCGGTCCTCTTATGTCATTTTGGGGAATGAAACTAGATGTAGTTACATGTAGAGCGATACAGGCCGGACGTTTGTTTTAGACGAGTGAAAAATCTTAATGGAAGCCTGGAGGCGAGTTACTGCAGTACCTGTGTTGTTATCAGCTGCCCCAAGCGGTCCAATGATTGACAAAGCTTTCTCACACTGCTCCTGAAGTACAGTCATTGGAAAATATAATGAGGTTCTGTTCGTAACTACTAAACGTGTACTTCCACGTCACACAATACTTTGACGTTAACTGTACGTCTGCAAGTTGGTGTCGCCACGTGCTCAAGTCTGGAATTCCATTATATCAGACCGGTGGTGAAAAGTGTGAAGCGATAGTGCGAGAGAGTGACTGTGTACAGGCTCACCCGCTGGCTTCAAGGTCAAGGGCAATCGTCTAAAACAAACGTCCGGCCTATACATTCGAATAGCGACCAAGCTCTGACTACCATTTGTGCCGTCTGGCCTATCGCAAGATTTAGTTCGCAGTGGAAGTGTGTACCGATTAGCCTGGCGCTGGGCCCATTAAACCGGACTAAGGTTATGAAGGTATCAGAGGCGATGGATTGAACGTACATTCACTGCCATGTGAATGCAAGTTCTATTCGAATACGCTATACATTATGGACCTAGTTTAGCTTAGCCTAAAGAGATAAAGACTAAATAAGGTACACATACTCAACTCATAGGCAAAGAAGAGGTAATGTATTGACCAAAGAGATAACATCAAGGAATGACGAGGAAGCATTACATGCTATGAATGAGGTTAAGTGGACGTCAAACATGTGGTATTAGGTAAAATAACGGGCCCGAAAGGATCGAAACGTAAATGTCATGATCGGTAGGAGATAACGGTAAAGGGGGGGGGGGGGGACACATCTGGGAAAGTATACTCGTAAAGAGTAAAATTACATTGGGAAAAATAAAGATTAAAAGGGCTAGACAAAGAGTCGGGGAAAGTGAGTCTACCGTCAAAGGAGCGAACGGTAGCTCAAATAGCCCTGAAGGAGATGAGGGAGTGCGAGAGGAACGGGGGATTAATAAAAGCGCGCGTAGATATGACGTAAAAGAATAAACACAAAAAGGGGCAAGAAACCGATATTAAAAATAATTACGAGAAAGGTATTGCAACACAAAATAAAAGATACCCATCAAAATAAGTTACGTCAGAAAGGGATTAAGCCAAACTCATGGACTTGCATATGAAAACGCAATCCTAAGATAAGAGGCAAACAAAAAGATAAGAGATATGGAGTAGGTCTTACTGTTGAACACACCTTAGTCAGTAAACCGGACCAAATACCTACACAAAAGATACGACGGAAAGGGGACAAAGAATAACGGGAACGAAACAGATACCCCATGGACATACTAGAATAGGCGAAACGCCCTAGTATTCCATACAATGAGCAAAGACAAAACTACGTAACCTACCTTGATGGTATCAGCCTTAATCCGGCATCACGGAATTACATTAAATGAACTAGATTCGCACCTCTACGCGCACCTTTATAAAAAACACAAACGAACGGGAAAAACGGATGGAAAAGCAAGGCATCTTGAAAATGAGAGCGGGTGAATAAACAAAAAGGTCCTACCAGGATAGAAAAAAGAGAAGACTGCCTAGAGAGTAACAAACGGTTGTCACAGGTGACGGAAAAAGGAAGTTAAAAAGGAAAGAGGTGTCACTGATCACGATTCGGCATAGTAAGAAATAACTATAACGAAACTTGATCAGCAATTATAGAAATGTCCACTGATCTGCTCGGCTACCCTGGCCATTAATAACCAAGAAGAAAAGAGAACAATTCCGATAGTTGACACGCCGAAGAAAAGAGAAGAAAAAGGGAATACTACAGGTGAAAAAGAAAAACGGTTCAATAGATAATATTTCAATTTAAGTGAACATCCAATTTATGGCAGTGTCGTTAACGTGATTTTACGCATTCTGATAAATTCATTATTCAAATACATCTAACGTGCAAACTATCTATTGGATCTCAACAAAATTTTGCAAGTGCATTGCGGACCTTAAGAGATGGAACTGAGAATATATTTAGAGTCGCCAGGTCTACCAACTGTTGATATAATGGTCTCTATAATTTTAAAAAAAATGTAGGCTCATTAGTTCTCCACGGAACTATTTGTTGTTGTTGTTGTTGTTTTTTTTTTTTCACATAACTATCGAAAAGCCACACATAATGCGTACGTTACTGTGTAACGGGATCCACCAATGAATGAAGGTCTCGAGTTGTGGTGTTCCTTAGCTCTGGAACAAAGACAGAAACTCGACTCTGTTGTTCAGTAGGCTATATTGAGGCCAGAGTTCGCTCGGGGCCAATGCTCGCCCTCCCTCTCTGGGGGAAGCCACACCATACAATCTGAATCCCGCAGCCGGATCACGCGCCCAGGGTTTTATCGTCTCTGCAGCTATTTCAATAGGATTTCTGTGATTTCGATTTCACCACCGCGCCGGGATTCACTCCTTCCCTGCATGCGTCTCTGCTTGCATTATTCCGCATTGGTCGGTCAGCGTGAAAAATATCAGCAATGGTAATTCTTAGAGATCTGAAACGATTCTTCTACCAACTAGCTATTCAATCTATTTTCCAAGATATTTAACTCTGGGGTGATAAGGCGTATGGCGAAGCTGGAGGCCTATCAACAAGGTGGGACGGTTTAGATTCCCTGTAAGCCTTTATAGGTCAGTGATCAGTACACTACTAACGATACAATTTATATTGCTAGTTTATTAGTTACTAGCAACCCGCCCCGGCTTCGCCCGGGAACAGTTATGAATGCATTACGTGCTAAGCGCTTTTTTTCGATGTCAATGAACTACAATCTATATCCGTTATACGTCTCGGCATGATGGGTTAAAATCACTGACTGGACTATTAATTATATTATCATGGAGATGCATGTGCAACGGATTCTTGTGAGACGTAATTTAAGAATGGCGAGGTGCATGAAACACAAATCCCCCTTCCGTCCAATCTTAACTTGACTGTGTATTTTTCGGAACGATAAGTTGACAGGCGAAATGAAGAAAACCGAGTTGCACTTCCAGGGAAACTACAAACACAACTACTCTTCTCTGAAGTCTTAACTCAACACGACTCGACAGTTTGCTGCTGGCTGTATCTGGGGTAATAGGCTCGCCCGATAGCTAGGCTGTACTGGGGTGATAGGCTCGCCCCTAGCTAGCTCGTAAACTATCGCCTCAGTAATTGAATGGAGATTGTTGAAAGACATGAAAACGTAAATACCCTTCTAGTGGGCGATGTATTGAAGATAGAGGTATGCTCTCTCAGACGTTATTGTAGAACTTTTCATGCTGAACAATTCTTACACTCATAGTATATAGATAATTTTAACGGTTTGCCAGCGTAAGCTTAAAAAGCGCACGGACGCTAGGATTTTTTTCCGGCTTTTTCACTGAAATCGTTTCTGCTTGGCTTCCTTTGATCACAAATAAATAATTTTCTACAGAAACATTCCTCGAGATATCCTTACAGAATGGTGAAAACCACATCAAAATCCATCCAGTGGTTCTCGAGTTTACCCGTGACATCCAAGAATCGGGGACTTTGTTTTATACTAAGTAGAGATTGTGGTTTTACTGACCGGAACAACGAGGTCATCTTCCCCAATATTTGTATTGTCAACGATGCTGATGGTAGTAGCACTCAGCCATATTTCACCAAATTTTCTTTAGAAGTATTAATATTTCTGAAACCAAATTTTATTTATTTATCTCCTTGACCTCAGGTGGTCGATATTTTTTTAAAATAAGAACGATTAAAACTCAGCAATTTTTCTAGGTTTGTGGTATGTCTTGGGTGGGGTTTAGCCCAGGACACCAAGGTGGCTCATCAGCGGGCTCGTAGAGTCCCCGCCCAGACCTCGACTGTAATAGCGAACTGCGCGCTACCTCCCTATATATAGAGTGCAACTGCACCACTTTACTGCGAGAACTAAAAGCTCATGCAGGCATAACCTCCCTATGAATTCTTCCAAAAAGATGGTATATTGGCTTTCATGGTGGGTGAATTTAAACTCAGCAATTTTTTAGGTTTGTGCTGTCCCCCACTGGGGTCCGGGCGGGGACACCAAGAGCCCGCTGATGAGACAGCTTGGTGTCCTAGGCGAAACCCCACACAAGACACGGCACAAACCTAGAAAAATCGCTGAGTTTTAATTCATTCACCGTGAAAGCCAATATACCAAAAACAATTAATATTACAAAGTAAATAATAAAATATCCTGCAATAAAAATTAGATTTATAAATAAATATGCTTATAAAAGTTATAATTTCAATAATTGTATAATCTTAAGATTGCGGTAATGAAAATAATATATAAAATTAAATTATAAATACAACAAGGACATTCAAATGTAAGAATAACTTAATAATATTCATAAAAAATTAGGCTAAAATACTTAAATTAAATTTCAATACTTACAAATAAAATAGGGCCTACTGTATCCTAAATAAAATTCTGCTCTACAAAGGGTTAATGCATGTGATATTTAATGTATATGAATTGCAGCCAATGGCCATAGCAGGGTTGGTTGGTTGGTTCGTCAGTTTAGAGGCAGAGACAACGCGGTCATGTAGCCCCGTGTACTTTGGGTGTGTGTAGAATCTGTCTGATAACCGGTGTTAATTGTGATGGCTGTATTAGTGTGTGTTATCTGTTAGGTAGATTTCATTAGAAAGCTAACTATTGCAATGGGTCCCATGTTTCGACTTCCGGAAAATTTCGACATATCTTCGCGTTTCACATCCCCTAGACCCCAAAACCACCGTCAGTTCAAAAGTTTATATATAATTTATGTATATATATATATATATATATATATATATATATATATATATATATATATATATATGTATATCAGTTTCTTGTGGACACGATAACTGCCGTAATTTTGCACCAATCACTTTGAATTTTTTACATAATATGTATCCCTATAAAATCTCGGTCGAGTTCGTTAATGGGCAAAATCGGTCGAAGAAGTGAAAATGGGGAGCTTTTTTCGCAAAATTGAAATTTCGCTATAACTCTCTCAATACGTGAAATGTCGAATCCATTCAAAATTCATAATATGTGTCGGATAAGTGCCAACAATTTATGTCAAATAAGTTTTTTGATAGCACCAACCATTGACCAAAGGGGTGGAAAAAAGTGGGTTTTTCGGGAAACATTAATCATATCTCTCTTAATAGGCACAATATCAAAACCGTACAAAATGGACAATATTCCCCTAATAATTACCTAAAACTTTTGTCTGAAAGAATTTTTGATATGACCCACCATTACGCCAAGGGATGAGAAAAATGATTTCGGAATTATAAGAAAATGCCAAGAGCTATCAGAGGTTGCCATGGCAACACTACTAAATTGATGAGGGATGAGCCGTTGCCATGACAACGCACTTGCACGAGATCAGATTCAGTATTTCCATCTGACTAAGCCGGCCCCGTGGTGGTTGGGGTAGCGCGCCTGCCTCTCACCCGGAGGCCCCGGGTTCGATCCCCGGCTCCGTCAGGGATTTTAAAACTGACGTGAGGGTTGGAACGGGGTGCACTCAGCCTCGTGAGGACAATTGAGTAGCTGTCTGATAGTGAGACAGCACCCCGATCACGAATACCAATAATAATAACTCGGTCGAGTTCGTTACTGGGCTAAATCGGTAGAAGGGGGTGAAAATGGGGGGCTTTTTTTCGAAAAAGTGAAATATTGCTATAACTCTCTTAATATGTGAAATATCGAATTATTATTACGAATACCAATATTAACGGCCGAGGGGACCCGACGCGCTGATCACGCGTCACCCAAATATCTGCGGGCCAAATGGCTGGGCAGCGGTCGCTTGGTCGGCCTTAGCCCGTCATGGGCTGGATGGTGCCAGGGGTTGACTTTGACATCTGACTAAGTGGGAAGCGGCTTCGGTGACGTAACTGGTAGCATGCAGAATGTCTTTGCCCAAGGTCGCGGTTTCAAAGCCGGCCGAAGTCGTCGGATTTTCTAAGAGCGCTAAAATCCCTCAGTATGCTTTTCTTTGGAGGAGAAGTTCCAACGTTCGTTACGAGTTGCTGGATGGGGTGGTATCTAGTAGCCAATTTCACAGCTAGGTGTCGTCGACGGTAGTACCTGGTAGCAACATTAGGAACTACTGCTTGAAATTGACCGTCTGCAGTCCTTACCTGAATTACAGACTAATAAATCCATTACAATTCACACCGTTTATCAGACAGATTCTACACTCACCCTAAGTACACGGGGTTAGATGACCACGTTGTCGCAGCCCCTAAACTGAGGAACCAACCAGAGGTAGATTTCATTAGAAAGCTAACTATTGCAATGGGTAGGCTACCATGTTTCGACTTCCGGAAAATTTCGACATATCTTCGCGTTTCACATCCCCCAGACCCCAAAACCTCCGTCAGTTCAAAAGTATATATATGTATCAGTTTCTTGTGGACACGATAACTGCCGTAATTTTTCACCAATCACTTTTTACCGAATATGTATACCTATAAACTCGGTCGAGTTCGTTACTGGGCTAAATCGGTAGAAGGTGGTGAAAATGGGGGGCTTTTTTCGAAAAAGTGAAATATTGCTATAACTCTCTTAATATGTGAAATATCGAATACGTTCAACGTTCATACTATGTGTCGGATAAAGCCCAAAAATTTATGTTTGAAGAGTTTTTTTATATCACCAACCATTGACCAAAGGGGTGGGAAAAAGTGGGTTT
Source organism: Meconema thalassinum (assembly GCA_946902985.2). NCBI lineage: Eukaryota > Metazoa > Arthropoda > Insecta > Orthoptera > Tettigoniidae > Meconema > Meconema thalassinum. The sequence goes on from OX336395.1 coordinate 125,196,797, forward strand.
TTCGGGAAACATTAATCATATCTCTCTTAATAGGCACAATATCAAAACCGTACGAAATGGACAATATACCCCTAATAATTACCTAAAACTTTTGTCTGAAAGAATTTTTGATATGACCCACCATTATGCCAAGGGATGAGAAAAATGATTTCGGAATTATAAGAAAATGCCAAGAGCTATCAGAGGTTGCCATGGCAACACTACTAAATTGATGAGGGATGAGCCATCAGACGTTGCCATGACACCGCACTTGCACGAGATCAGATTCAGTATTTTCATCTAAGTGGGAAGCGGCTTCGGTGACGTAACTGGTAGCATGCAGAATGACTATGCCCAAGGTCGCGGTTTCAAAGCCGGCCGAAGTCGTCGGATTTTCTAAGAGAGCTAAAATCCCTCAGTATGCTTTCCTTTGGAGGGGAAGTTCCAACGTTCGTTACGAGTTGCTGGTTGGGGTGGCATCTAGTAGCCAAGTTCACAGCTAGGTGTCGTCGACGGTAGTACCTGGTAGCAACATTAGGATCTACTGCTTGAAATTGACCGTCTGCAGTCCTTACCTGAATTAAGACTACTACAGCCATTACAATTCACACCGTTTATCAGACAGATTCTACACTCACCCAAAGTACACGGGGTTAGATGACCGCGTTGTCGCAGCCCCTAAACTGAGGAACCAACCAGAGGTAGATTTCATTAGAAAGCTAACTATTGCAATGGGTACCATGTTTTGACTTCTGGAAAATTTCGACATATCTTCGCGTTTCACATCCCCCAGACCCCAAAACCACCGTCAGTTCAAAAGTTTATATATAATTTATGTATGTATATGTGTAGACTGTATATATATATATGCATATCAGTTTCTTGTGGACACGATAACTGCCGTAATTTTGCACCAATCACTTTGAATATTTTACCGAATATGTATACCTATAAAATCTCGGTCGAGTTCGTTACTGGGCTAAATCGGTCGAAGGGGGTGAAAATGGGGGGCTTTTTTCGAAAAAGTGAAATATTGCTATAACTCTCTTAATACACACATCAAAAAATTTTTTGCATCACCTCGGTTCCCAGATCTCCGGCATATAGACGTTGACTGTGTATATTGTATCAAAGATACAGTCCCTTTGACTGTTCATAGATGTCACTAAAACTGCTCAAAGATGTAAACAACCATGCATGAGCAGGGCCTATTAGACGGAGGGGGTACGACAGCCGATCAGTTCCAGTCATTCCACCAGGACGAAGGTACGCTGCTCATGTTGTCTGTAGTTCTACCATGCCTAGAAGGTCAATACCGCAGTTCGATCGCGTCCGCATTGTTACTTTGTGTCAAGAAGGGCTCTCAACAAGGGAAGTTTCCAGGCGTCTCAGAGTGAACCAAAGCGATGTTGTTCGGACATGGAGGAGGTACAGAGATACAGGAACTGTCGATGACAGGCCTCGCTCAGGCCGCCCAAGGGCTACTACTGTAGTGGATGACCGCTACTTACGGATTGCCGCTCGGAGGAACCCTGACAGCAATGCCACCATGTTGAATATTGCGTTTCGTTCAGCCACAGGACGTCGTGTTTCAACTCAAACTGTGCGCAATAGGCTGCATGATGCGCAACTTCACTCCCGACGTCCATGGCGAGGTCCAGCTTTGCAACCCCGACACCATGCAGCGCGGTACAGATGGGCCCAACAACATGCTGAATGGACCCCACAGAATTGGCATCACGTTCTCTTCACCGATGAGTGTCGCATATGCCTTCAACCAGACAATCGTCGGAGACGTGTTTGGAGGCACCCTGGTCAGGCTGAACGTCTTAGACACACTGTCCAGCGAGTGCAGCAAGGTGGTGGTTCCCTGATGTTTTGGGGTGGCATTATGTGGGGCCGACGTACGCCACTGGTGGTCATGGAAGGCTCCGAAACGGCTTTACGATACCTGAATGACATCCTCCGACCCATAGTGCACCCATATCGGCAGAATATTGGAGAGGCATTTGTCTTCATGGACGACAATTCTCGACCTCATCGTGCACATCTTGTGAATGCGTTCCTTCAAGATAACGACATCGCTCGACTACAGTTCGCCAGACATGAACCCTATCGAACATGCCTGGGATATGTTTAAAAGGGCTGTTTATGGACGTCTTGACCCACCAACCACTCTGAGAGATTTACGCCGAATTGTCGTTGAGGAGTGGGACAATGTGGACCAACAGTGTCTTGATGAACTTGTGGATAGTATGCCACGACGAATACAGGCATGCATCAATGCAAGAGGACGTGCTACTGGGTATTAGAGGTAGTGGTGTGTACTGCAATCTAGACCACAAATGCTGAAAGTCTAGCTGTATGATGGTACAACATGCAATGTGTGGGTCTCATGAGCAATAAAACGAGCTGAAATGTTGTTTGTGTTGATCTCTATTCCCTTTGTATTTAAAGGTTCCGGAACTCTTGGAACCGAGGTGATGCAAAACTTTTTTTGATGTGTGTATGTGAAATATCGAATCCGTTCAACGTTCATACTATGTGTCGGATAAAGCCCAAAAATTTATGTTTGAAGAGTTTTTTTATAGCACCAACCATTGACCAAAGGGGTGGGAAAAAGTGGGTTTTTCGGGAAACATTAATCATATCTCTCTTAATAGGCACAATATCTAAACCGTACAAAATGGACAATATTCCCCTTATAATTACCTAAAATTATGTCTGAAACAATTTTTGATATGACCCACCTTTATGCCAAGGGATGAGAAAAATCATTTCGGAATTATAAGAAAATGCCAAGAGCTATCAGTGGTTGCCATGGCAACACTACTAAATTGATGAGGGATGAGCCATCAGACGTTGCCAAGATAACGCACTTGCACGAGATCATATTCAGAATTCCATCTGACTAAGTGTGAAGCGGCTTCGGCGACGTAACTGGTAGCAAGCATGCTGAATGTCTATGCCCAAGGTCGCGAGTTCAAAGCCGGCCGAAGTCGTCGGATTTTCTAAGAGCGCTAAAAATCCCTCAGTATGCTTTCCTTTGGAGGGGAAGCTCCAACGTTCGTTGCGAGTTGCTGGCTGCGGTGGCATCTATTAGCCAAGTTCACAGGTAGGTGTCGTTGACATTAGTACCTGGTAGCTACATTAGGAACTACTGCTTGAAATTGACCGTCTGCAGTCCTTACCTGAATTACAGACTAATACAGCCATCCCTAAGTTCACGGGGTTACATGACCGCGTTGTCGCAGCCCCTAAACTGAGGAACCAACCAAAATCTCTGCGGGAGATATAATTTTGCGTGAAGAAGTAACAGACCGTTACATAGTTACACATCAGTGTCGAAACCTTGCATAAGGACAGTGTGACCACAAGTATAAAAATGGACCCCAAATGACAAGAAGGTTACCGTTCCCATAAGACAATAAAATGTTTAAAATAAGCATAAAATGACGAAAAACAAAGTTAATTAAGCTCCAATTATAAAATACCTTCTCGCAATAAATGAGGTCTGATCCTTCTACGAAAACCTGCATATTCTGCCTATTTTCGCCTATCCCCAAGTTTGTCCGGTGAAATCTACCTCCGCCTTCCGGCGTGCCGAGAGGACTTTTTTTAATTCAAGTAAGGACTGCAGACGATAATTTCAAATAGTTCCTACTTTCGCTACCAAATGCTACCGTCTACGACATCTAGCTGTGAACATGGCTACTACTAGATGCAATCGCAACCAGCGCCCGGTGACGAACGTTGGAACTTAGAGCATTAATCGAATCTAACCTAGAAATTTAACTTCACACTTTTGTAGATAGAGGAAGGTTCTTTAACATGGGATAAATCTATGACAAGGGCCCGCCGGCTTTACTTCCCCTCCGAAGGAAGGCACAGTGAGGGATTTTTAACGCTCTTAAAAATCTGACGACTTCGGCCGGGTTTGAACCCGTGACCTTAGGCATAGAAGCTCAGCATGTTACTAACTACGCCACCGATGTCCTAGTAGTTTCGTCTTGAGCGTAACACGTTTCTGGACATCCTCCTGTGTTTTCCCCACTTCATGCAGGTCATTCTCTACTTCGGTGAACCACGTTTTCTTCGTTATTTTGTTAAGAAAACACTCGAGGAACCTATTTCTCAATTTATAGAACTCAAACGAGTATAGAAACCAATCCTTCTATTACCAAAGGTGCCCGTGACCTTTTCTACCATATTTGTTGAGTTCATGACTTTGTCGTCTTTTGAATTCACCATTATTAGCTTATTTTCAATTTTGAAAAAATAGGCTTATTAGATCACCTTTTGTCCGTGTGTGTGTGATGGTGTGTGTGTATGTGCGTGAGGAGTGTGTGTGTGTGTGTGTGTGTGTCCCCTAATAATTTTTAAACGGCTGGCGCGATTTCAATGAAACTCGGTAAGTTCATAGCACTATTCCGAGCGACCCCGACAGTGCCCTTCAAATTTTGTTACGTCTCACTAATCCAACATGGCGGCTATGCGAAATATTTCACCAGCATTCAATATCTCCGAAACTATTCCCGATATCACCCTGGAATTTATTACGGTGATAAAGGGAACTACTAGAACTTCACCTATGTGACTTTTGAAAATCTCGTAACTAAAAAACCAACATGGCGGCCACGCGAATTTGCGACTTTTAAATAGACGTTTATCGCTATTTAACCAACCAAATGCAATGAAACTTGGTACAGTATATGTTTATACACATTTTAATGCACCGACATCTAACGTCGTTCAATTGTTTACATAACCACAAGATGACGGATGTGCGAAATATTTCACTGGCATTCTATATCTCTGAAACTATTAGCGGTATCACCCTGAAATTTAGTACGGAGATAAAGGCCACTACTGGAAGTTCATCTATAAGACTTTCAAAAACCGGTTAACTACAAAACGAACATGGCGGCCAAGCGAATTTGAAAATTTTAAATAGACCTTTCTCGCGATTTAATGTTCCAAACGCAATGAAATCTGGTACAGGAAATGGTTATACACATTGTAATACACTGGTTTGTAATTTAGTTCAATTGTTTACATAACCTCAAGATGGCGGCTGTGCGAATTTTAAAATTAAGTTTTTATTTCTTGTGTCGTAATCATGTGATCGAAGTGAAAGTTTGAATAATGAACCTACACAATAATTTTCCTTTAATGGTACATGATTCTATGGCCTATACATTTAACAATCCAACATGGCGACCATCCGAAATATTTAGACGGCTCTGAATATCTACGAATCTATTATAGCAATCAAACTGATTTTTTTTTTATGTTCATAGGGGCTATGAACATAAGTTCACCTATAGGACTTTAAATAACCTGGTGAGCACAAATCCAACATGGCGGCGACGCGAAATATAAATATTTAAATGGACGTTCCTCGTGATTTAACCGTCCTAGTGCAGTGAAATTTTGCACGTTAAATGCTTATACAAATGTTAATCCACTGGCATCTAATTTATTTCAATTGTTTCCATAACCACAAGATGGCAGCTGTGCGAAATTTTAAAATCTCCTTGCTACTTCTTGTGTCCTAATCATGCGATTGAAGTTTGAATGCTACATGTACACAATAATCATCATGTAACAGTACATAACTCTAGGACCTACATATATAAAATCAACATGGCGACCATTCAAAATATTTAATCTGTTCCCAATATCTACGAATCTATTACAGCAATCAAACTGAAATTTTGTCTGTTGATAGTAGCAGTTATCATACATAAGTAGGATATATGAAAATAGGTTGTATAGTTCTTCACGGAACTTCTTGTTTTTTATTGGACATAGGATTTTCCTCAAGATCTGCTTTTCTCTCTTATTTCTAATGTATTTATCTCAAAAACAAAAGTGTGGTGCTTTTCAGTCGGTCAACACGAATGTACCCAAAAAGAGCTGGGTTATGCCTTAATTCTGAAAAAAAATTACATGAGATTAATAAATACACTAGGATGACCAGTTTCGATCGTCAAGCGATCATCATCAGATCCATTACTCTTGGGCTATAAAAACTATGTCTGAAAATGCAGGTGAAAATATTTACAATATGTACAATTATTTAGTTGCAGTATTGTTAATGCAACTCGTCGGTATTTGTTAGTTGTAATCAATATAATGTTTGGTGAAATACCCCCGCAATCTGTCTGTCTGGAGTGACTAACTTATGTGGTTATTGTGAATCAATGGTCAATTCTGATTGTGCAGGCTACTTATCTGGTTTGGTGTCTTCCACACTACAGCAGGGAGCAGTTCACTTCACTCGGGCACTATAATAATGCAAGCTTTGTTATTTGACACCCAGAGGGCAGCTTGCATGTCGAATTTCGTTGTTCCTTGAAGCACTATAACAGTCAAGGAGGTTAGATGTCTAAGCTCCTTGAACACTATAGCGCTTTCTAGTAGAGAAATGAGGAACTTGGTGTTGGCGTAAACTCCCGAGAATAATTTTGCCATTATGAACACGGCCTACTGAATCAAATGGGTTCTTTGACATGCCAAAATCGTATGACATGGTGTCGTAATTTTTGCTGCCTTTCAGAAAAAAAAGTCCTCTCGGCACGCCGAAAGGCGGAGGTAGATTTCACCGGACAAACTTGGGGATAGGCCAAAATAGGCAGAATATGCAGGTTTTCGTAGAAGGAACAGACCTCATTTATTGCGTGAAAGTATTTTATAATTGGAGATTAATTAACTTTGTTTTTCGTCATTTTATGCATATTTTAAACATTTTATTGTCTTATGATGACGGTAACCTTCTTGTCATTTGGAGTCCATTTTTATACTTGTGGTCACACTGTCCTTATGCAAGGTTTCGACACTGATGTGTAACTATGTAACGGTCTGTTACTTCTTCACGCAAAATTATATCTCCCGCAGAGATGTTGGTTGGTTCCTCGGTTTAGGGGCTTCGACAATGCGGTCATGTAACCCCGTGTACTCTGGGTGAGTGTAGAATCTGTCTGATAAACGGTGTGAATTGTGATGGCTGTATTAGTCTGTAATTCAGGTAAGGAATGCAGACGCTCAATTTCAAGCAGTAGTTCCTAATGTTGCTAGCAGATACTACCGTCAACGACACCTAGCTGTGAACTTGGCTACTAGATGCCACCGCAATCAGCAACTCGCAACGAACGTTGGAACCTCCCCTCCAAAGGAAAGCATACTGAGGGATTTTTAGCGCTCTTAGAAAATCCGACGACTTTGACCGGCTTTGAACCCGCGACCTTGGGCATGCTACCAGTTACGTCACCGAAGCCGTTTCACACTTAGTGTCAGATGTAAATCTGAATCTGATCTCGTGCAAGTGCGTTGTCATGGCAACGTCTGATGGCTCATCCCTCATCAATTTAGTAGTGTTGCCAAGGCAACCACTGATAGCTCTTGGCATTTTCTTATAATTCCGAAATCATTTTTCTCATCCCTTGGCGTAATGGTGGGTCATAACAAAAATTCTTTCAGACAAAAGTTTTAGGTAATTATTAGGGGAATATTGTCCATTTTGTACGGTTTTGATATTGTGCCTATTAAGAGAGATATGATTAATGTTTCCCGAAAAACCCACTTTTTCCCACCCCTTTGGTCAATGGTTGGTGCTATAAAAAAACTATTCAAACATAAATGTTTGAGCATTATCCGGCACATAGTATGAACTTTGAACGGATACGATATTTCACATGTTAAGAGAGTTATAGCAATATTTCAATTTTTTGAAAAAAAGTCCCCCATTTTCATCCCCTTCGACCGATTTAGCCCAGTAACGAACTCGACCGAGATTTTGTGGGTATACATATTCGGTAAAAATTTTAAAGTGATTGGTGCAAAATTACGGCAGTTATCGTGTCCACAAGAAACTGATATACATATATATATATATAAACATACATAAATTATATGTAAACTTTTGAACTGACGGTGGTTTTGGGGTCTGGGGGATGTGAAACGCGAAGATATGTCGAAATTTTCCGGAAATCGAAACATGGTACCCATTGCAATAGTTAGCTTTCTAATGAAATCTACCTAAAATACTACCATCAACGACACCTATCTGTGAACTTGGCTACTAGATGCCACCGGATCCATCAACTCGCAACGAACGTTGGAACTTCTCCTCCGAAGGAAAGCAAACTCAGGGTTTTTCAGCGCTCTTAGTAAATCCGACGACTTCAGCCGGGTTTGAACCCGCTACCTTGGGCATAGAAGTTCAGCATGCTACCAGTTCCGATACCGAAGTCGCTTCCCACTGACAGTTGGAAAACTGAATGTTATCTCGTGCAGTGGCGTTGTCATAGCAACTGCTGATGGCTCATCCCTTATCAATTAAAAGTAAAGTTGTCATGGCAACCTCTCTTGGCACTTGGCATTTTCTTATAATTTAAATCATTTTGCTCACCCCGTGGCGTAATGGTGGGTCATATCAAAAATTCTTTCAGACAAAAGTTTTAGGTAATTATTGGAGGAATATTGTCCATTTTGTACGGTTTTGATATTGTGCCTATTAACAGAGATATGATTAATGTTTCCCGAAAAACCCACTTTTTTCCACCCCTTTGGTCAATGGTTGGTGCTATCAAAAAACTTTTCAAACGTAAATTTTAGGGCCTTGTCCGACACATAGTATGAACTTTGAATGGATTCAATATTGCATATATTAAGAGAGTTATAGCGATATTTCACTTTTTCGAAAAAAGCCTCCAATTTTCACCCCCTTTGACCGATTTTGCCCATTTACAGATTTTAAGGGTATACATATTATGTAAAAAATTCAAAGTGATTGGTGCAAAGTTACGACAGTTATCGTGTCCACAAGAAACTGATATATATATACATAAATTATATATAAACTTTTGAACTGACGGTGGTTTTGGGGTCTGGGGGATGTGAAACGCGAAGATATGTCGAAATTTTCCGGAAGTCGAAACATGGGACCCATTGCAATAGTTAGCTTTCTAATGAAATCTACCTAAATCACTTACCATGGCCAGGAGCGAACCTGTAAGCATGGGATTAGTAGACCGACACGTTGACCACTCACCCACCGTGGCAAAACTCGGGCACTGGTAACACGCGACTTATCTCAAAAAGACAATTTTTGTACTTAACTGGTTTGGTTTCTGGATTGATCCCTTCAATTCTATCCATAAGAAGACACTCTGCACCATATAAAGCCTACGATCATAATACTGTGCAGCAAGGTCGTATCTTAGGCGGCCCCATCGTGTTGGGATAGCACGTCTGCCTCTCACCCGGAGGGCCCGGGTTCGATTCCCGGCTCAGGTAGGAATTTTAGAAACTGATGTGAGGACTGGAACGGGGTGCACTCAGCCTTGTGAGGACAATTGAGTAGCTGTCTGACAGTGGGGCAGCGCCTCGGGCACGAAAACCAAGATTAACGACCGAGAGGACCCGATGCGCTGACCACGCGTCATCCCAATATCTGCAGGCCAAATGGCTGGGCAGCGGTCGCTTGGGCTGAAGTGCCAGGGGTTATTATTATTATTATTAATAATAATAATAATGTCGTATCTTTGGTGTTAACTGATATTGATTTATTCTTGTAGACATTCTTAGTTAGTTGATATCCTGCTTCCATTTTCCTGAACCGTGATGCAAAGCTTTCCATCTCTTCTATCCACTTTCCAATATACGTAATTAAATCTCTCCGTTCGTTTGATTTTTCTTTCTCCTACCTCGAGCACTCTGGGTGCTGATTTAATGTTTGTTATAAATTCTGTTTTCTCGGAGGATATCTGGAGTTCCGCTCTCCCACCACAGAACTTAAATTCCCTGTAGATACAAAATTAAACCCGAATTCTTAATGTATTCTACTTGATAAAACCTAAAACCACCCCCTGGCGCAGTGGATAACATTCTTGGTTGTCCCCCCCCCCTCCCGAATTCAAGGTTCAATTCCCGGCTCTGCCAAAAAATTTGTGTGTGGTCTTAAGGCTGGAACGGGGTACACTCAGGGGCCGTGGTGGCGCAGCGGTCAAGCTGTTTGCCACTCACCAAGGGGAACCGAGTTCGATTCCGGGTCAATGCATGTGAGATTTTTGAAATATGTCTTGTGGTTCGGATTCCACGTTAAATGGAAGTCCCATGACTCATGATCGCGAGATTAACGGTCACGTTAAACTACAAGCTTCCTTCCTGCCTTCAAGTAAGGCAGGACTGTGAAGAAGTGGGTTCGATTACGCTTCAGCCATTCTAGGAGTGCTCCTGCTTGGATTCGCGTCTCTACTCCAGGCAAATGCCGGGATGGTGCCTAACTTGTGATCATGCCTGTCTCCTTCCCAATCCTAGTCCCTATAGCAGCCATATCATTATCAGACGAATTCCACCTACACCCTAATAGACGGCGCTACATAACCACGATTTCGCAAAGCCCCAGCAATAATTAACAACGACACCAACTTAACTTAATAACAGAAGAAACTGAATATGTTATATTTGCTGTTGATATATAAGAGGCGGAGTGGCGCCTCTAGATACAGGAAATGCGAGCCGGCAGAAGAGAAGTTTCTATCAGTCCATTGTTGTTTGGGATTTATTTCCGGCCCGCGCGGCATGTGGGTATTCATCTCGCTCACAGAATGTATACAGTCAGATAAGAAACGAAATGTGGTTCCACTTCTTGTATGCAGCTAAGAACTGCGAACACGCAATCTACTTGATAGAAAAAGCATCCCGTCTGTGAAGTCTAAGCGCTTTGCTCTCTCAAGACGAGTTCTTCAGTGCACTGCTGCCAAAGTTTCACACCACAATAGAACACATTTTTATTCCCACAAGAGACATCAACAGAATTGGAAAGTAAAAAAGATTACAAATGGAATTGTAATATGAAGAAGGAAAAAAAAAGTCAATTGCTTTTGCAAACGCTCGGAATACCAAAAGCATCTCCCGACGTCTGTTTCATAAAGTGTCTTTTTCTAAGATACCACTGCTGCCTAGATACTCGAACATATACAGGTCTTCTCCTTCTTGTGTAAGCCCTGTAGCTCAGTGATATACAACACCACTGCTGCATAGATACTCCAATAGGCAATGGTTTTCTCCCTCTTGTCTAAGCCCTCTAAGGTCAGTGATATACAACACCACTGCTGCCTAGATACTCCAATAGGCAATGGTTTTCTCCCTCTTGTCTAGGCCCTCTAAGGTCAGTGATATACAACACCACTGCTGCCTAGATACTCCAATAGGCAATGGTTTTCTCCCTCTTGTCTAAGCCCTATATGGTCAGTGATATACAACACCACTGCTGCCTAGATACTCCAATAGGCAATGGTTTTCTCCCTCTTGTCTAAGCCCTCTAAGCTCATTGATCAACTACACCACTGCTGCCTAGATACTCCAATAGGCACAGGTCATCTCCTTCTTGTCTAAGCCCCCTAAGGTCAGTGATCTACTACACCTGGATACTCAAACATACACAGGTCTTCTCCCTCTTGTCGAAGCCTCTAAGGTCAGTGATATATTACACCACTGCTGCCTAGATTCTACAACAAGCCTAATAAGAGTCCTTCGGCATAGCAATGCTCGTTAATAAATCGTGCACCACGACTGCGTGGGCAGCTTCTTTGCTATTTCGTTTATCTTTCGTTCGTTAAACTTTTTATCTTGTTTGTTTATGTTTTCTATTTTGTCTTTGTTTGTATTGTAAAATGCAAGGTTATGCATGTAAACGTTGTTAGATATTTAACATTTTGACCCTGCTGTTTTTGAGAAGTATTCCTTTTTTATAAAAATACACAACAAATCAAATAGCCACGGGAAATTTTGGCCAGAATAACAAAGGAGTGTATTTCTAGCAACGATTTCGGATGTATAACAAAATCATGGGTAACCTCGAGAGCCACTGGATGGATTTTGATGCGGTTTTCACCATTCTGTAAAGGATTTATCGAGGAAGGTTTCTGTAATACACACTAATACAACCATCACAATTAAGACCGGTTATCAGACAGATTCTACACACACCCAAAGTACACGGGGCTACATGACCGAGTTGTCGCAGCCCCTAAACTGTAGAAAAACATTCATTTATGACCAAAGGTAACCGATCAGTCACGATTTCAGTGAATCGAGTCGAAGAAAATGTTGCCGCCCGATTGCTTTTTAATCTTACGCTGGGTAAACCGTTGAAAGTCTGTACATACTATGAGTGTAAGAATTTATTGGTTAGCATGAAAAGTTCCACAAAAAAGTATGTGACAACATATCTCTATCTTTAATACATCTCCCACGAAAAGTGTTTTTACTTTTTCATTTCTTTCAACCATCTCCATTCAGTGGAAATTTAAATTACTAACTTTGGAGCAAATTTACGAACTAGCGAGCGAGCCTATCACCCCAGCTTCGGCCAGCATCAAACTGTCGAGACGATTCGAGTTAAGACTTCAGAGAAGAGTATATGTCTTTGGAGTTTCGCTGTTCACCTCGGCTATAGCTAATTTTAACGCTTTACACAGCGCAAGCTTAAAAGGCTCACGGACGGCAGATTTTTCTTCGACTCGATTCACTTAAATCGTCACTGCTCTGCATCCTTTGGTCATAAATGGATGTTTTTCTACATAAACCTTCCTCGAGAAATTCTTACAGAATGGTAAAAACCCCATCAAAATCCATCCAGTGTTCCTCGAGATTACCAGTTACATCCAAGAATCGGGGACTTTGTTTCATACTAAGTAGAGACACGGACAACCCATATGAGATATGATGCACTTCATATCAATGCGAATCTGTACATCGTTGGAGATACTATGGATCAAGTAACCATAAAGAAGCCTTGCCATAACAATTTGGCCCCCAGTGTAAATACTGTATGTGAATACCTGGATGTTTTTTGACATCTCGAGTTTGTGTTAATAACATGCATTACTATATTCGACCACGTGTGTGGGTTCTCCTCTCACTAACACGGCATGTTTGCTGCTCCCCTTAAAAGCTAAGAACTTAAATTCGACTGATAGTACAGCTGCAGAAAAGAAACCCATTTTGTTCCAAAAACCGTGCTATGGTCGGCTTTTAGTAAATCGTTAGAAAAGCACAAGAAAAGCTTAATTCTACATTTCAGAATAATTTGCACGATCATTTTGTCGGAAAACTCAAAAACATTTTGAAAAGCGTTCTTCTCTGAATCGACGTATTTTAAAGAAAAGTTTTTTAAACAAAAAATGTAGAGGACATTGTCACCTACAATTGGTCTCATTGAGGTCATGTCATACGTTTTGAAATGCAGAAGCTAGGTGGCGCCAAAGTTTCCAAAAAAGTGTTGTTTCACTTTTTGTCCTAGAAAAAATGTTTTGTTCTCAAAAGAGCGAGACAGAAATTTGTTCCTCTCAAAATTGTTTACAACATTTATTGAAACATTTTTTCCTCTGACTTACCGTTCCAAAGTTATATAGTCTGCCGAAGTGTGAAAATTGTCGGACACCGGTCCCGGTCTAAACTATGCCCACCGCTCTCTCCGCAGTAACAATAATAGCCTTGACTACGCAGCGTTGCATTTGCTGCGCTATAACTTTGGAACGGTAAGTCGGAGGAAACAAACGTTTAAATAAATGTTGCAGACAATTTTGAGAGGAACAAATTTCTGTCTCGCTCTTTTGAGAACAAAACATTTTTTCTAGGACAAAAAGTGAAACAACACTTTTTTGGAAACTTTGGCGCCACCTAGCTTCTGCATTTCAAAACGTATGACATGACCTCAATGAGACAAATTGTAGGTGCCAATGTCCTCTACATGATATGTGTAAAAAACATTTCTTTAAAATACGTAGATTCAGAGAAAAACGCTTTTCAATTTTTTTTAGTTTTCCGACAACATGATACTACAAATTATTCCGAAATTTAGAGTTAAGCTTTTTTGTGCTTTTCTAACGATTTACAAAAAGCCAACCATAGCACGGTTTTTGGAACAAAACCATTCCAGCTGTACTGTACTATGAGGGTACTGTAATGTTGTAAAATGGATAACTCACAAGACGAAGCCATGTCCGTTACTGCCGGCAAGCAACACTCACCTGGAAAGAGACAGAAATACATTATTAGTATTTGGTAATAATAATGGTAACTGTTGTTTTAAGGGAGCTAACATCTATGTTGTCAGCCCCTAATGGTTTCGTTAATTCTGAAAACGATAATATAAGGTGCGTTCAAAAAGTAACGAGCCGGGGACTGGAATGCGCAAACCAGTGACAACATCGGCTAATCTTGGCGTGTGTAACGAGGTGTGGTTCCGACCAGAGCGTGGAATGTCACAGCCCGTCTCTAGAGGGCACGCGTGCACGTCACGTGACGATACAAAGCGAGCAGCAGCATGCATCAATCGTCCAACACTGCCAGTCGCATTGCAATCAGTGACATGGAGGCGTCAAACGGAGAGCAAAGAGGTGTTGTTCGGTTTCTGACAGCGGAAGGAGTAGGGGGAACGGACATTCATCGCCGAATGTTACAAGTGTACGGCGAACACTGCATGTCCCTTGCAAGGGTCAAGGCGTAGCACAAGCGCTTCAGGGAAGGACGGGTGTTGTTAGCCGATGATTCCCGGTCTGGGGCACCCCCCTGCATTACCGATGACAACGTCCAGCTGGTTTATGCACTCATTACCCAGGACCGCCGAGTGACAGTGAACGCCATAGCCGCCGTGGTCGGATTGAGCGTCGGAAGTGTGAACACCATCATGAAGGAACGACTGCACTTGCGCAAAATGTGTGCCCAATGGGTGCCCCACAGTATTCAACCCACACCAGGAAGCATGTCCCTGAAAAGGGCTCTGCGGGGCCAACGATTCACCTCGGACGCCGACGTCCAGCTGTACGTGCGGAACTGGTTCACATCGCAGGCCAGGGAATTTTATGAGACATTCACCGCCTCGTGTCACAGTGGGACAAGTGCCTCAACAGCCAGGGCCAATACTTCTAACTTACAGGTACTGGTTTCTGTAATTATGCCTCCGGCTCGTTACTTTTTGAATGCACCTTATAAAATGAAGAATACACCACCATTATAACTACTAACTTATAAAAACTAGGGTGGGAATCTCTCGAAGATAGAAGGACGTAATCCAGACTATACGCTATGTTTAACACTTACACTAATCGGCCAGCATGTGGAGGACTAAGCAAACGTCTGGGAAATTCCACCCACCTGAGCAGGGCAGATCATCCGTACAAAGATAAAGGCCGATCGCATCGTACAAATACTCTTTCATTATGCGGCTTCGGTGGCGCAGTAGGTAGCATGCTCAGCTTCTAAGCCCAAGATCACGGATTCAAACCCGACCGAAGTCGTCGGATTCTTTAAGAGCGTTGAAAATCCCTCAGTATGCCTTCCTTCGAAGGGGAAGTAAAGCTGGCGGTCCCATGCCATAGAATTATGGCATGTAAACGAACCTTCCACTAATTACACTTGTGTGAAGCTACATTAGGGTAACTGCACCAATGGTTGAACGGTTAAGTTATTAGTGGATGAATAGCATCAATTTAGGTAAAGTTGATACGGTTCAGTAGGAAGGCAAACCTGAACATGAAACGGGCCTTGTGCCAAGATGCCGTAAGACATCTCCTGTAGTTGAAGAGTTGATTTTTAGCCTACTTTTCACATTTTGCAAAAATGAGAAAAAAGTAGACTTATGAGATCGGGCAAATGTGTGTCTGTCTGTCCTTCTGTCTGTCTGTCCTTCTGTCTGGCTGTGTGTGTGCCCCCCCCCCCTATCAACTCCTAAACGGCTGCAGCAATCGAAACAAAATTTGGTAGTAGTAAAGATCTATACCTGAATATCTCAAATCCATATTTGAAAATCATGTCAGTGCTACCAACTGCTGAAAAATCGCAATTGAAATTTGAGCTCCATGTTGGATATCATGGAAGCTATGAATTGGAGCAATTTCAAAATTGGCACACATATAGATTATAATATTACAGTTATATTTCCAGGAGGCCATACATGTCAGTGTTGCCAAAATGATTATAAGCCTGCTGATAGTTCCAAATTTTAAATGCATATAACTTCTACACTATCAATTGGATTTCAACCAAATTTCGTATGTGCTATGTGTACATAAACGTATATTACTGAGCGTATTCTTAAGAGCCACAAGGGCTGCCAACTGTTAATAAATGCTCTCAATTTTTTTAAATCCAAATACCCATATATCAGAAAGTATGCAAGCCGACAGCTTTAAATTATGCACATGTATAGTACCTGACATTCTATGTTAATTTGGAGTAAGTTATATACGTCAGTGCTACCAACATGATTCTAAGCCTACTGAGAGGTCCAACTTTAAATACATGTAACTTCTATACTATCATTTGGATTTCAACAAGATTTTGTGTGTGCTATGTGTACCATAACAGATATGACTATGCCGATTCTTAAGAGTAACCAGGGCTGCCAACTGTTAATAAATACTGTCTCTATTTTTGTTACCCTAATATCAATACATCAGAAAGTATGCAAGCCAATAGCTCTAAACTTTGCACACGTATAGTACCTGGCATTCTAGATTAATTTGGAGTAACTAATAAAGGCCTACACCAGTGCTGCCAAAATGATTCTATGCCTGCTGATAGGTCAAATTTTAAAATGCATGTAACTTCTATACTAACTAATGGATTTCATTCAAAATTGACACAACAATAGATCAGATTATTTCTGACCAATACATGTATGTCATTGTTGGGGGAGCGTGATGGCGTAGTGGCTTAGCTGCTCGTCTTTCACCCGGACGGCCGGGGTTCGAATCCCGGTGACAGCAGGGTGGAATTTTCACCTGAAAAATCACGTGGCGTCAGGAAGGGCATCCGGCCTTAAATCCCCGGCCAAAACCAAAATGAGCCTGGATGGCTCCGGTGACCCCAATTAAATGGGAAAAGCCGAAGAAAGAAAGAAGAACATGTATGTCATTGTTGCCAACATGATTTTACGGGCGCTGGTTGATCCAATGTTTAACTGCATGTAACGTCCATGCTATCCATCGGAATTAAACCACATTTTGTATTCTGTACCTTAGGAGATGGAACTAAGAATATATTCAGTCACCAGGGCTGCCAACTGTAGTTCTCAATTAGGCAACGTTATACCAGTTATATAGTATTTCGAACTGATTAGAAATTTCGATATTACCAACTAATGTTTTTCATTATTCTAGATAGATCCATAATATACATTAATCATTGGTATGATTCTTAAATTTTAAGAAAAGTAGGCTCTTTAGTTCGTACGGAACTTCTTGTTTAAATAAAAAAAATGTGCAAAAGTTATTAAGCAAGTAACTTCCGTACTTTCGTCTCTACCAGGATAACAAACACACGATTTTTATACAAGACGTCTGTACAATGGGGTAAGTTAATGCCTAATCAGAGTTATAAGTTCAGGTTTCCAAGTAAGAAATGTAGATTGTCGGGAGCATTTTTGTTGTTACAGGTCCCTTATTTGGAACTGACGACGATGAGTTAACGACTTGAATTTTATATAGTTTTTGAATTCTTTAAGCATTTTATTTCCAATGATTTAATTGCAATGACGATGTGAAAATCTTATAAAAATTATATAAATAACTCATGCTTTTGGGCTAATGCCGTGTGTATTTTTAATTTGAACCATACGTTTCGGAGAAACCTTGCCTCCTTTTTCAATGGAAATAAACAATGTGGCCAAAGAAAGTATATCAATGAGATTACAAAAAATATAGATAAATTCCTCTGTTCGTCACCAGAGAGCAGCTGCCAGAAATTACTGTATGGACCATGGTGGAACGGCGGACAGAGTAGTAAGTAACGAGAAGGTAAAGGGGGCGGTGTGAAAATATAGAATCTCCTCGAAGAATGAGGAGGGGGGGAGGGGGCGAGAGTGTTAGATGGATATAAGGAAACATAAACAACAGGGAAGTGTAGCTGAACGATACCTAACGTCATACAGTCAACGGCGAAAAAACAGATGGAAACTCCTCCAGTGACGAACAAAGGAGATCAAATCCAGGCTCTGAGCCCTAGAGGGAAAATGTACAATTTTAAATATGTGAAGAACAGAGAGACTGAGAGGAACTATCTCCCTAGATCCTTAATAACTGGTAGCCAAGTGTCACTTAGCTGATATCCAGTGTCTCTGTTAAAATTATTGGGATTTTTACGAATTTCAACTGCCTCCCTTATAATTCTAGACCATTTGTGCTTAACAAGGGCAAGCGCATGAGCATCCTTGAAACATACATCGTGCCCTGAAGACAGGGCATGTTCAGCGATAGCTGATTTGTCAGGTTGGTTTAGACGGATGTTCCTTTGATGCTCTTTGATGCGAGTTGCAATGGACCGTTCTGTTTGTCCAATGTAGACTTATAAAAAATGTATTAACAAATTTTATTGAGAGGTCACACTGATCAACCCTAGAATTTTATTAGTGCTATTAACTGAAGAAGGCTCAAAATGAGCCGAAACATGTATCATAATTTACAAGGACATCGTGTGATAAAAATTTGCATTGTAAAGTGGATATTCTTATAATAAATAA
Source organism: Meconema thalassinum (assembly GCA_946902985.2). Lineage (NCBI taxonomy): Eukaryota > Metazoa > Arthropoda > Insecta > Orthoptera > Tettigoniidae > Meconema > Meconema thalassinum. The sequence continues at coordinate 125,215,308 of OX336395.1, forward strand.
ATTCTTTCCTCAAGGCAGAATTCGTACCATTTGAATACTCATTCAACTCCTCTGGTGTGTCGGCTAAGATGTCGATGTCATACCTGGATGGTGTGCCGGTTCTAGGCACTGCGCGCTGTTGGTCAACATAAGGAGGAGCGGAAAGGCCCTGGCCACCCTAACGCACGTAAACTCCAGCTGGGGCTAGTCTCTTCGGACGCTCGGACCTTCCTTCGTGCAGAATACCAATTACTTACAGTAATTATAACCCATAAAGTTGAAACGGGAAACGGATATAGGTCGTAGTTCATTGAAATAAAAAAATAGGGACCATATATCAACAGTTGGCAGATGTGGCGACTCTAAATATATTCTTAGTTCCATCTCTTGAGGTCCACAATGCACATCCAAAATTTGGTTGAGATCCAATTGATAGAATGCACGTTACATGTATTTAAATAATAAATTTATCAGCATGCGTAAAATCAGGTTGGCGACACTGCCATAAATCGGATGCTCAAACTTAAATTGAAATATTATGATCTGTATATGTGCTAATTTTGAAATAACTTCATTTAATAGTATGGAAGTTACATATGAATCAACATTAAACCTATCCGCATGCGTAGAATCATGTTGGCAGCTCTGTCGTATATCGGTTACTGAAAATTATATGTATGCAAAGTTTAAAACCGTTGGCCTGCATACTTTCTGATATATTGAGATTAGGATAAAAATGTATAGAGTGCATTTTTCAACAGTTGGCAGCCCTGTTGACACTACAACAATGCGTATTCATATCTGCTCTGGTGCGCAAATCACATACCAAATTTGGTTGAAATCCAATAGATAGTTCGGAAATTACAAGCATTTAAAGATTGGACCTATCAGGAAGCATAGAGACATGTTGGCAACACTCTCATGAATGGGCTCCTGTTAATCAGTCTGATGTAATATTATCAATAGATGTGCAAATTTTGGAACAATTCCCATGCATATCTTCCGAGATATCCAACATAGATCTCAATTTTCAATTGTGATTTTTCAGCAGTTGGTAGAACTGACGTGATTTTCAAATATGGCCATGAGATATTCCGGTATAGGTCTTTACTCATACCAAATTTGGTTTCGATAGCTGCTGCCGTTTAGGAGTGGACAGGGGATGGGAAACATACACAGACAGACAGACAGAAGGACAGACAGACATACACACATTTGCCCGGATCGATCTCATAAGTCTACTTTTTCCTCATTTTTACAAAATGTGAAAAGTAGGTTAACATACGCCATTTAAGCTTACGCTGGGTAAACCGTTAAAGATACCGGGCGAAGCCGGAGTGGGTTGCTAGTAAATAAATAAATAAATAAATATATAAAGCCATTCTAGTGAACACGAACCCAAGTTATGAGGTAATCACACGGTCTATGCATTGCCTGCTGAATTGGAACAAGCTACACAATTTCGCTCCGAGTTCGTGTGCATACAGTAATGAAACCTTTGAAACTATGTCAGAGTTAAGGGATAGTTTAACAGCAAACACATTGACGGTTGCCTGGATACCAACTTGTGAAACAAAAGCTACAATCAAGCTGTAACACTCCTCAACACCAACGGCGTCATTAAAACAGTCTGTCAAGCATTGAAACTAGAGTGCTTTCATTCAGTTTCATTTTTGTAAAGGCAAGGGGATGGAGGATTATGAAAATTAGAATGTCAAAGGCTAAAGTGAAGTTGGTAGGAAATAAAAACATCGCAGAACGTGTCGTCGGATATTTAGGAGCGTTAAAATCTCTCAGTGTGTCTTCCTTCGGAGGGGAAGTAAAGCCGGCGCACAGTGGGTCAAAATCGAAATCTAGGGGGAAAACAAGTAGTTCCGTGAAGAACTATACAGCCTATTTTCACATATCCTGCTCATGTTAACTGCCTCTATCAACATACAAAATTTCAGTTTAATTGCTGTAACAGATTTGTAGATATTGAGAACCGTCTAAATATTTCATATGGTCGCCAGGTTGGATTTTTATTTTTGTACTATTACATCAAGATTATTGTGTACGTGTGGTATTCAAACTTCAATCGCATGATTAGAACACAAGAAGTAAAAACGAGATTTTAAAAGTACGCACACCAGCCATCTTGTGATTATGCAAACAATTGAAATAAATTACATGCCAGTGGATCAACATTTGTATAAGCATTTAACGTGCAACGTTTCACGGCAGTCGGATAGTTAATTCGCGAGAAACTTCCATTTAAATATTTATACTTCGCGTCGCCGCCATGTTGGATTTGTGCTCACCAGGTTACTGAAAGTCCTTTAGGTGAACATATGTTCATAGTCTCCATGAACATAAAAAAAAATCAGTTTGGTTGCTGTAAAAGATTCAGAGATATTGAGAACCATCTAAATATTTCGGAAGCTCGCCATTTAGGATTGTTATATGTATAGGCCATAGAGTTATGTACCATTCGAGGACAATTATTGCCTAGCTTCATTATTCAAACTTTCACTTCGATCGCATGATTACGACACAAGAATGAAAACTTAATTTTTAAATTTCGCACAGCCGCCATCTTGAGGTTATGTAAACAATTGAATTAAATTAGATGGCAGTGCATTACAATCTGCAAAATCATTTACTGTACCACATTTCACTGCGCTAAGAGAGTTAAATCACGAGAAAAGTCTATTAAAATATTTCAAATTCGCTTGGTCGCCATGTTCGTTTTGTACTTTACAGGTTTATGAAATATACACAGGTAAACTTGTATCAGTACCCTTTATCACCGTACAAAATTGCATGATGATATCTGTAATAGTTTCGGAGATATAGAATGTCAGTGAAATATTTCGCACAGCCGTCATTTTGAGGTTATGTAAACAATTGAACTAAATTAGACTCCAGTGCATTACAATTTGTATAAACATTTACTGTACCAAGTTTCATTACGTTTGGATAGTTAAATCGCGAGAAATGTCTATTTAAAAGTCTCAATTTCGCTTGACCGCCATGTTGGTTTTGTAGTCACCAGGTTTTTGAAAGTCTCATAGGTGAATTTCTAGTAGTGCCCTTTATCACCGTACACAATTTCAGGGCGATATCGGTAATAGTTTCGGAGATATTGAATGCTAGTGAAATATTTCGCACAGCCGCCATGTTGGATTGGTGAGACGTAACAAAATTTGAAGGGCACGGTCGAGGTCGCCGGGAATAGTGCTATGAACTTACCGAGTTTCATTGAAATCGCTCCAGCCGTTTAGATTTTATTAGGGGGGGGGGTCACACACACACCTCACACACACACACACACACACACACGCACACACACACGGACAAAAGGTGATCTCATAAGCCTATTTTTTTAAATTGAAAATAGGCTAAAAAATATTTTTTCGTTTTAATCATGAATTTAGAGTGGAAGCAACGTATACAATTTGTTTACTTCTTAATAAACATCAGTTAAGACCTGTTTTAAGCTACGTCTACACATGCAAGAAATTGTCTATGACTAGGAGTTGGATAGAGCATTCAGTTATCTCTTCAGGACAATTTTCTACCCCTAATTTACTTTTAACAAAGTCACAAAGTTCAACTTTTGACATAATCGTCGAACCCAGTGCTTCAAACAGTTGTAAATGTGTGAGAACTGGTCGTGCGGCATCTTCTAAAACGTAAAATAACTAAGTAAGTTGCAAAAAGATGCAAAAAATCTTTTAACTGGCGTAAACTACAAGACTTTATCTACATTTTAACATTAAGTAGAAAGTGACGCAGAGTGACGCGACATACTAAAAATCTAAGTGAAATCTAATTTAAAAAATAATAGTTAAATATTATATCATGCAAATATAGCTAAAGTTACGTAACAATTACGCCCATTAATAACTGAAACACGTTACAAAGACCATACCTTCAGCTGCATGTTCCATCTTAAAGCATCGCACTAACCACCAAGACAACCAAACCACAGCCACTTACATTCACCCTCCAATTCAGACCGCTCGAACAGTGGTGACATTTACACTGATATGCGTCCCAGAATAGTGTGCGGCAATTATATGAGAATGCTGTAGAAGTAATACATTTTGATTTTTTAATTATGAAAATAAATAATTTTGTCCTCCTTGATTTCGATTTTGACCCACTGTGCAGCGGGCCCATTTATGACTTGAACAAAGAACCTACCACTCTAATTGGTAATGTCTAGCCAAATGTGTAGGTTATATTTCGTTAGAAACGTTCTATCGTGTTCCAACATTCACCGCTAGGTGGCAGTGGTATCTGGTGGCCAAAGTTGGAACTACTTGAAATATTGAACTTGCTATTGATCTTCATTATTGCCCATTTAAGACTTGATTGCCGCTGAGTGTGGCTGCGCCAATGTTTGGTGATTATTGTAGAAGGAGCCCCGTGGGGTGAAGCGGAGGACACAGTGATGACAGAGTGCAGACTGCACATAAGTCAAGCAGCATTGCGCACCTGTCTTAGAAGCGCAGACAAGCGTCACAGGAGTTCATGTCACCACAGACAGTTAAACGATGACTGAAGCTACTGGAGCTGAGTCATATCCTACCTGTCAACGAAGCAGAGTGACGTGTGACACAAGTTAACAGAGAATAGTTCCCATCTCGACTGCCGGCAATCAATTCGTGAAAGGGTAATAATTTCATCTCATCAGCTGTGAAACGCCTCGGTATTTGGGAATCAAGGTTGATCGTACTCTGAGCTTCAAGAATCATTGCAGAGAATTGATGTACAAGATCAGCTCAAGGAATAGCATAATGTGGAAGCTGATAGGTTCAACATGGGGAGCGAACCTTCAGGTTCTACTAGCTTTGGGACTTTGCTTCGCAGCTGGAGAGCATGGATCATCAGTGTGGGTAGCATCTGCCCATACCAAGTGGACATAGCTCTTAACGAGTCCACCCGTATTGTCACTGGGTGTCTGAGACCTACTCCAGTGCGGAAGATCTACCTTCTCGCTAGCATTGCACCTCCAGCTATTCGACGCGTGGTGGCAGCAGAGAAAGAGAGACAAAAGCTGGAGACAGATCCCAGACATTCTATGTTCAACCACAAGGTGACCACTCCTCGCCTAAGATCCAGGAAGAGATTTATTAAGAGAACAGTACCCCTCCATACCAAACCAGACGTTCGGCGTGTGTCACTCTGGAAACAAATAGTACCAGAGGGGTTTACCTCTAAAGAAGAACTGAGCAGTGGTAATCATTTGCCTCATACCACCTGGAGGTCCTTAAACCGGATGAGAACATAAGTGCCTAAGTGTCTTAGCAACCTTGTGAAGTGGGGTTATGCAGAAGATTCAAGATCAGTAGCGTAGCCAAGATCGATCAATGGGAGGGGTTATAGTTACCGGAGATTGCAGGACTTACTAATATGAAGCAACTAGACTATCTCACACTCGACAAGCTAACAAAGATCTTCAAATTACAGTAGTGCTGAATGTACCCAAACAATAGAATTGTCTAAGTCCTTATTAAAATATTTCATTTTTAATTAAAACAACTTCCCACCCGCTAAGAAAAGAAAGAAAACGATTTGCCCAGCTAGGCAGGATTTTAAATTATCTGGGCTGGGCTTACAAGGGGAGGATACGATGCATGGGAGACCGATTCGAACCATCTTTAGTACATTTGTAGGGCATGGCCAGGCGTATATCAGGTGCAAGTAGTACGGTGCGCTTCTCAGCCGTTTCCGAGAAATTAATTAATTGCAATAAATGCAGTGCGCGGCGTCTGCTGTATGTGCGTTGTACGCTAGCACGAATTCAATGAACGCGTGGTGCAGCGGTAAGGGCTCCGCTTCGTAAGCGCGGGATCACTGGATCGAATCCCACTGGCGAGCCTTTGCGTTGTGTTTTATTTTGTAAACATTGGCAATTTGTACAACTGTAGGTGTCGTGAATACTGTTTATTTTGAAGTCAATTGTAATAACGTGTTATGTGAGCTGGAAAAGGGAATTAGAAATCATCGTATCCGGGTCAATGTTTGTGACATTACATAATGTACAGTATTGGCAATGCAAATACATTGCTATTATACACGGTCAGGTGTATTCTGGTATATGTATTGCACCCTTCAATAAAGCATGGTTTTGTCGAGAGTCGTCTACGGGGTCGTGTTCAGTCCTGACTGCGTTACACAGCAAAGTTCGCTTAAAACAACATGCTCTAATGAATAGAAAGGTTCATGACAGAGGCTATACTAGAAATAAAATGAATAACAAGTAGAATAAAAGAAATTTAATGACTAAAAGATATGTGCATAATAATAATAATAACACTGAGCGGTAGGAACTCGCTCGTCACAACAAGACAATGTGAATGCAGCTTCACATAAATGATAAAATCATAACATAAGCATTTGAGCGGTAAGAACTCACTCGTCAACACATGGATACAAGTCCATTTTTTTCTGGTCAAGAAGTTATATAATGTGTGGTGTACTGTTCGTTAATAAGAAACTGAGTTCTGATGCGAGTCCGTTTACAATTGAAACAGACATGTTGCTTACGGAGTGCATCTTTTTAAATCACACTACGGCTATGGGACCCACCCTTAATTAATACACTACAACTACTACTGACACATGCAAGATCTAATAATAATAAACAGAATGAAGAATCTCCCTGAGATTCTAGCTGGTGTAGGAGCACACGGAATAAAAGGAGCATGCCAGAAATAGGCCAAAAACCGCTCTCATCAACTTGGGAACATAGCTCCGCGCACCCTAATTTGACACGGGTCAAGAACGCATCAAAATAAACACACCAAAAAAAATTGAACCAACAACAACAAAATACAAGCCTAACGGCTGAAAAACTATGTTTACAATTATATGAAACGCCAGACAAACACGAATTTCGGTGGCTACCTTACAATTATGGACATCTCCCATTTAATCAATCAATACTCATTATAACCGATCAGGTTTTGTGAATTTAAAACAATATCATAAATTACAGTAAAGGAAGCAGATCTGTTACTAATGACACGACACGTTATCTGATTGAGCTCCCCCCTCTTGTATGAGTCACGCTGTCCTTCAAATACCTCTCTCAGTCTGGCCAGCTAAATGCAGTTTTCCCTCTGGAAAAGTCAACATATCTCACGCATCCCCTGGATGGCGAGAAACAAATATATACCACGAGTTCAGCCTCGCGAGGTCATGAACTGGGTTGACGTGGAGCAAGTCAGAATAATCACCATGATATATTCTCGCTAGCACATCATAAAAAAAATCACATACGCACCCATAGCTTGGACTGAATCTCAAACACACTCACTCTGGGTCGGCTCAAACAGATCAACTATACTGCGTCCATTGAAACATTAACAAAAATACACAACAAAAACTCGGGTGCAAAGTGCCATCCCGTTCAAATCTGCTGGAAAGCAACTATCAAAAACAATCCTGATCCGTCATAAAATTCTACTCACAAATAATCTTCTACCCTCCAAATTCTATTTTTAATCTCAAAATTAATTCAGTTCCATTTTTGTTGTAAGGCAAATCTCCGAATAATAATGCTTGACAGCGATTTACGCAAGCGAGATCGAGCATCGGCTTCGCGTCTCGCCCCGTACAGTTAAACCAAATACAATCACAAAATATATAAATTACGCAACGCTCGGCTAGTACCATATTTAATGTGTCAGTAAAACAAAAACTAATAATCTACATTACCAAGCAAGCAAACAAATATTTACAAAAATATCCCATAATACCGTAGCTGATTTAATAAATAAATAAATTTATTTGGTACTCAATCCTTTAAACCGCGCCAAGAATACGTCTGCAGCCATCTCCTTTAAGATGTTTATATGGTCATTGACATCTTCAGGCAAACTTCCTGCTGGTTCCCAGATCCATCCTCGTTCTTAGACGTCATCACGTGCTGAATAAAATAAAGTTTTGTCAGATACACACACGATATAATTCCTACTATATTCACCTATCAAGTACTAAATTCCTTGACAGTCTATTTGGTGAATTACTTCGATGAACTGGTCCTACTGATAGTGCTGGGACTATAAATAAATCACTGAAGTTACACTTATGATTTGACGACACTGTTCCATGTTCACAAACATGAAAATCTGCAGAGTATGAATCTCACGTCCTCAGACGCACAGAAATAAGTAATACGTTCCGTCCTCAGACGAACAAAAATTAGTGATCCGTTCCGTCCTCAGACGAACAACAAGTAGTTCCGTGAAGAACTATACAGCCTATTTTCATATATCCTACTTATGTTAATTGCCACTATCAACATACAAAATTTCAGTTTGATTGCTGTAATAGATTCGTAGATATTGAGAACCGACTAAATATTTCGGATGGTCGCCATGTTGAATTTTATATATGTAGGTCCTAGAGTTATGTACTTTTACATGCAGATTATTGTGAACGTGTAGTATTCAAACTTCAATCGCATATTTAGGACACAAGAAGTAACAAGGAGATTTTAAAATTTTTCACAGCTGCCATCTTGAGGTTATGGAAACAATTGAAATAAATTAGATGCCAGTGGATTAACATTCGTATAATTATTTACTGTACCAAGTTTCACTGCACGCGGATGGTTAAATTGCGAGAAATGTCCATGTGAATATTTATAATTCGCGTCGCCGCCATGTTGGATTTGTGATCACCAGGTTATTTTAAGTCCTATAGGTGAACTTAAGTTCATAGCCCCTATGGACATTAGAAAAATGCAGTTTGATTGCTAAAATAGATTCGTAGATATTCAGTATCGTCTTAATATTTCGGATGGTCGCCATGTTGGATTGTGTAATGTATAGGCCATAGAGTCATGTACCATTAAAGGAAAATTATTGCGTAGGTTCATTATTAAAACTTTCACTTCGATCGCATGACTACATCACAAGAAATAAAAACATAATTTTAAAATTCGCACTGCTGCCATCTTGAGGTTATGTAAACAATTGAACTAAATTAGATACCAGTGGATTACAATGTGTATAAATATATCCTGTACCAGGTTTCAGTGCGCTTGGAACATTAAATCGCGAGAAAGGTCTATTTAAAATTTTCAAATTCGCTTGGCCGCCATGTTCGTTTTGTAGTTAACCGGTTTTTGAAAGTCTTATAGATGGACTTCCAGTAGTGCCCTTTATCTCCGTACAAAATTTTAGGGAGATACCGCTAATAGTTTCAGAGATATAGAATGCCGGTGAAATATTTCGCACATCCGCCATCTTGTGATTATGTAAACAATTGAACGAAGTTAGATGTCTGTGCATTAAAATGTATATAAACATATACTGTTCCAAGTTTCATTGCGTTTGGTTGGCCAAATCGCGAGAAACGTCTATTTAAAAGTCGCAAATTCGCTTGGCCGCCATGTTGGTTTTGTAGTTACCAGGTTTTCAAAGGTCACATAAGTGAACTTATAGTAGTTCCCTCTATCACCATAGAAAATGTCAGGGTAATATCGGTAATAGTTTCGGAGATATTGAATGCTGGTGAAATATTTCGCACAGCCACCATGTTGGATTGGTATGTCGTAACAAAATTTGAAGGGCACGGTCGAGGTCGCCCGGAATAGTGCTATGAACTTTCCGAGTTTCATTGAAATCGGTCCTGCCGTTTAGATTTTATTAGGGGGACACACACACACGAATCACACACACACACGCACACACACACGGACAAAAGGTGATCTCATAAGCCTATTTTTTCAAAATTGAAAATAGGCTAAAAATTAGGAATCAATCCTCGAAGCATCTTGGATCCTTATAAATGACACAGACTAGGGTAGGTGTGGAAGGGGATCTATTAAAAAAATATTCCATAATAACTATCAGACTAGCATGCGATCGGTATCATTGAGTTCGTAGCAGTGTGGAGGTTACGATTATGCTGAAGCCGGCTTGAATCGATCGTGGAATTAATCTGTAGATAACTCCCGCGTTAATCTACTCGTGCGCGTTCCCAAGCCGAGTTCCCGCTAAGACAAGGCGTCTTGATATTATTGGCCTAGACTCTTGTATGTCTTTGCGCGTTTTTACATACATTTCTGCCGTAGGGAGTGGTTCACATGATGATAGACCAATTACCTTGTGGCATTCGATTTCTTCCTTGGCGCCAACCTTCATAGCAACAAGCCATAGTGTGCGTCCCCAAGCCAACATTCGCGCTAAAAGTTGCACCTGTTCTATGTCTCAAGAATATATACGCATCCTCCTAAAATACCACAGGAGCTTAAACCATTGTGTCCTCTCGGCCACTGATTTCTCAATATTTCCCAACAGCGTCTGGCTCTCATATCTGTTGTCTGTAGAAATGTATCAGAAGACGATGAATAATTATTAGAATCCTTTATACAGCCTGTGGATAAAGGGTTCAGTATACATTTATACATTGAAGGCCCAGTCTGTTCCGTTCATTGCATGCCTGTCAACCATCAGACCACCCCGTACCCCGCAAGCAGTGACTCATGCTATGGGTACTGGTTGGAAAGGTGTATTCCTGATTGCGACCATTCCGGATTGCGTTCACCTCATTGGCAGTCCAGATTGCGGCCACTTTCATTTTAGGAAATAGCTATGAACATTCCAGCGTCCAAATTGCGGTCACTTTTCTTGGGAGACCGGTCCGGTTGTAACTCCTCTGGGGATTTCCTCACCTTTCACTTCCACCCCTCTTGCCAATGTTGAGGTACATGTAATAATTATGTCAGTTCTCTTTGGGATATAGAATCAAACGCAGAACTAATTACTTTTACGAGACGAAATTGTCGAGGTAATAAAAAGAAAGTTTTTCACTATATACAGTAGGCTACCTATTATAAAAATAGATATCTCGCGTCTCAAATGGGAATGAAGGGGTAGAAATTTAAAATTATACACTGTAAGTATAAAATTTCCCGTTAAAACAATTTTGTTTAAAGTGAAGGTCGTTGATTCCGATCCTGAAACGTTTCTATTCTTAAGACTGAAAATGTTATAATCATTGCTTTACGAGGAGCTGTCAGATTGGGAGGGAACTTGATTTTTAAGCTAAGTTGTATGGGGTGTGCCCAGTTGAACACCGAACTGTATTCTTTGGTTAGGTAGTGAAATATCAGTTTCCCCTTGTTATCCACAAAACTTACGTAAGGTATGAGTCAGTCGGGAAGAATCAAGATCCAAGGACCGGTCTCCCAAGAAAAGTGACCGCAATCTGGACGCTGGAATGTTTATAGTTCTTCTCGAAAATGAAAGTGACCGCAATTTGCACTGCTAATGAGGTGAACGCAATCTGAAATGACCGCAATCAGGACACAACCGTTGAAAATAGGCAATGGTAAAAAAAAAAAAAAAAAAAAAAAAAAAAAAACACACTGCAAAGATTCACCGGTGGCATTCGATCCAGTTATCCCGCGCTTACGAAGCAGGGCTCTTACCGCTCCACCACGCACTCGTTGGGTTCTTGCTAGCGTACAACGCACATGGACGCTGCACTATAATTGCAATTAATTAATTTCTCGTAAACGGCTGAGAAGCGCACCTTACTACTTGCAGCTGATATACACCTGGCCATGTCCTACAAGTGTACTAAAAATGGTTCGAATCGGTGACCCATGCATCGTATCCTCCCCTTGTCAGTTTAAAAACAACTACCGTATATTTAGCGGGAAAAAGCTAAACTGGCAACCCTGGTAGGACGGAATTGTCATGAAGACGAGTGTAGCCTTAATGGGAAGCCGGACGAAAAGCGACAACAGTAGGCTACATCACCCAGCAGTGATGCAGAACAAAGATTTTTTTTATTTAGTCAATTTACCCTCTAGGTTGGTGGTTCCCACGGACTCAGCGAGGGAACTCACCACTACCGCCTCTATGGGCAGTGTCCTGGAGCTTGGAATATCTGGTCAGGATGGATACAACTGGGGAGGTGTGATCAGCACTTCGCCCAGGCGGCCTCACCTGCAAAGCGAACAGGGGCCTCAAGGGGGATGGGAAGCGACGGAAGATTGGGATGGATAAGCTAGGAAGAGGGAAGGAGGCGGCCGTGGCCTTACAGTAGGTAATGTCCCCGAATTCGTATATAGAGATACGAGGTATTGATATGAAAGGCAGCCTTAATAAAGGAGAGCATTTAATTAATATTGGAAGAATGAATTTTGGAATAGGTCCATTACACCAGCTTTATGTCATGATGTATTGCTCAACAAGAGGCTTATTGGCCGAATGTAATCTCCTCCTAGAAAGGGCGGATTTGATTGGATCATCCATTCGAGATAGACCATAGCCGGTTCTTGAAGAAAAAGGAATGGGATCGGAAGATTCGGTGAGCGAAGTTAGAAATGAAATGTTTTATTTTGTCTAGTAGGCTATTTATTGTATTTGGAAGCATTGACCTTGGGAAATAAATTGAAGAGATTAATTAAGTTATGATCAGGAAATGTCTTCTGTGGATATCAATGCCCGAAGTATGTTTGAGGATATTCATGTCAAAGTTTGGGTAAGCAGCATTGAGTCAGGAACAGGTGCTTCGAGAAGGCGAGAGAAGGATGACGTCAGAGTGTGTCAGGTGACGTGAGGGAGAGTCTACTTGGGCAGAGAGAGGGGAGCAGTGTGCTGCTGAAAGGGATTACGACAGTGGTCGTTCGTGTGGGATGTTTAAGGAAGTGATATGAACGTGTGAAACATCGTGTCTAAATGTATATTGAAGCGCGGAAGTCTGTGTGATTTTGAATGAATTTTGGAATATTCCACGATAAAAACCGATGGCATGGGGAGACAATGAATTGTCAGTCAGTACGGTGTAACGTATTCGTGGAGAATAGGGAAATGTGAATGTACTTTTTGAAAAGTAATGAACGTGTATGTTTGTAAGGAAACGCCTTGAGACACGTTACTTCGGAACGATATGTTCGAGAAGGTAGTGGTGAACAATAAAATGGAGAACATTATGAACACGTGGCCGGAAGGAGAATATGATTTATCAGAGGAAGTCATGGTAATTTGTTAAATTATGCTGAGGGAAATGTGGCCTACATCATGAAAGTGAGAATTCCTTCGAGTGGAGTCACTTAGAACGATATGTGGAAAAGCAAAGTTCACGCAGCCACTTCAAAAATGCACAATCTACTAGAGAACGTTATGAATTATGGCCAACGCAATTATGGAAGGAGACTACACGATTTGCTGGAGGGACGAGAAGAAGAAAACGCCAGGACGAAGACCAGGGATCGAACGAGGTGTCTGTCAGGGGGCGATCCGATTGCCGTGGCAATCAGCCCTTCTCAAGAACTCGGATGGCCGATAGCAGGGAACGAGCAGCTTCTAGGCGGACCAGGGAAGAAGGATCGTGGTTTGGAGCGAGGCTACCCAGTTGTCAGCCGAGTGAAATGGAAACCAGCGCCTGTTCTGAACGTGAATGGATCTTCACATTGTTCGTCTCCGATTCAGCTGAATGTAAGACAAGTCTTTCAATATTTGTAGCCCCAGTTCGTAGTTCTATGTTCTCGTAGATGCTTTGTGTGATCATTTTATTTGAGAAGTATTTTTGTTAAGTAGTTGGTTTAGATCTAGTGGTTAGTAATTTTATTCATCGAAGCAAGTTACGGTAGGCTTTTAGTGGGCTTGTGAGCCTTAGTTCCAGCCTGTCTGGGGATCTTTGCAGGCGAGTTATCTGCTGGCTGACCGTGCTTAGGGTTTAGTGGAGTTCTCGTTTCGATGTTTACCGCTGTTTTTTTTTTGTCATTGTATGATTTTCTTTCTCAGATTTGAAATATTCGACCTCTTGGGTTGCGCTTTGAATTATTTTCGATTTAAGAGTGTTCCGGGATGAACAGTTTCTTGCGCCTTTTGCTTCTTTGCATTTTCTTATTTCTGCGCTGTTGCCACTTCGCAGCTTCAGAGGAGTTAGTTTTAGAAAATTGCTTTCGAAATTTAGATTTTCTTAGATTTTGTATTTTGAATTTTGAGATTTAGCTATTTGATCTTCGATGATTCTTTTCACATAGTGCTTTTGCACAATTATCTGACTTTACCATTTGAATTATTTTCGGAATTTTCAATTTTGAATTATTTTGGATTTTGAAATTTTCACTCTGAAAATTTATTTCATTTCAGATATTGGAATTTGAATCAAACCTTTCCTCGGATTTTCAGAAAATCCCGATCGATTTTGATTTTGAGAATTTTGGGACTTCAATCCTGACTTGAGATTTTCCAACAAGAATTTTTTTTCTTTCTTTGAAAGTATAATTAATTTTCAGTTTTTGACTTTTAGAAAATGTCTCGTTGATTTAAAGTTGGTTGCAATTCTGATCGTTCAGATGAAGAGTTCTTTCGAAAACTATTTTGAATTATAAAATGTAATGTTGATTCGAGTATTATTCTCGACTGTTGTTATTTTGTGACACAGTGCATATACATAATTATTTATTTAAAGGTTTACTGAATATAGTGCACACATAAGTGGAAATGTTTTTGAGTTGACACTCACTATCAATGTAACTTGAAACGGATTATAGAAAGAATTATATCGTGCTTAGTTAACACGCACTGGGAGATTGCCATTCGATCTGTAAATGCTATCGCTTTTAAAGCATATTTAAAATTGGTATCAACGTCTTTGAATTACATAACTTGAGGGAAAGACGGTCATTTTTTTTGATAGCATAGTGTGGAATGGTGATGTTTACATTGAAGAGGTGTGCGAAAATACCAATTGTTTTTTTTTTTGTTGGTATTTCGAAGGTCGACCCCTGTAAGGGACGTTATGTCCTGGGAACCTTTCCTCGGTCAATGGTTGTTGTTGTTATTTGGGCTGCGTGGTGTAGATGATTAGGATTGCTGTCTTGTGAGTCAGCTGTTAGCTGCGCTTGCCGTTCGTTGGAACGCTGTATTATCAGGGTTTGTGGAGTTTATTCGACTGCTGTTAGATTTCTTTTACTGTGTTTGATGACCGTATTTCTTTATATTCCTGCTGTAGGACCATTTTGGTTGTGTTTGTTGTTTGTCTGGTAGACTGTCGCGTTCTTGTAGATCAGCTGGGTTGGCGATACCGGGGGCTCCATAAGTATGGTGTTCAAGACGTTGATGCTAATTCAGTTATATGATTTTTGTTATTGTTTTGGAAGACTGGATAGAACAGGGGCTCGGTAGTAGTGGAGTAAGGCGGTTTCCAACTCACTCCAGAACCCACTTCTTACCACTACTAAGCCTCAGCCATGTTAAATATTTCTTGAACGCATGGTCCGATTTTGACAAATGACGTGTCATTGGACTCGGGCTGACGTCCTCCTTGCTGTGGATCACTCGTCATATTTTTGAATTTTTTTTGTTTTTTTTTGTTTGTTTTCTAAAATAGGTAATAGTTTGAAAACCAAACATGGTAGAACGTTGTTCCATGGCTCAAACGAATGGTCTTTATGACCTTTATTTTTTTAATAAAACTTTTTTTATGTTTTTTTGAAAACACTCGAATTTTGAAAATTCTATATTTTGGAAACTAGGAATTCTACAAAAAACCTTGTTTGACATAAATGAAAGGTCCCTATGCCCTCTACCTCCAAAATAAATTTCAAGTCTCTAGAGCAAAAATTTGTGTTTTGTAAGTAGTGGGGTAAGGACAGAGCTACGCCACTTCTTTTTGAACCCTCCTCGTATTTGCCCCGAAGCTGATATCTCGCTAACCAATGGTCGGATTTGAACATACAGGGTGTCCTAGCACTCGTAGTGATGCCCCCTACTTTCCTATAGGCTCTTTATTTAATTAAACGACCAAAACTAAAAGGTCATGTGCTTTTAATATCTCACGAACCAATAACGCTAGAGGCGTGTTCGACAGGTCCAAGGACTCGGGGTGACGTCCTCTCTGCTATGGACCACTCGTTATAATTTTTAATAAAATTGGAAACTCGATTTTGGGGTAAACACGTGTCTTTTGTGATTTTGCCGATATCTCACGAACCAATAACGCTAGAGGCATGTACGACGGGTCCAAGGATTCGGGCAGACGTCCTCTTTGCTATGGACCACTCGTTATAATTTAAAAAAAATTGGGAAACGCGATTTTGGGGTAAACATGTGTTTTTTGTGATTTTTGCCGATATCTCACGAATCAATAACGCTATAGATGTGTACGAGGTGTCCTAGGACTCGGGCTAATGCCCCCTTTCAAATGTGGTAGATATGTTTTCCAAAAAATAATTCACAAAGGGCCTAACGCCATACATGTTGAAAAAACTTGTTTTCTTTTTCTTTACTTGTTTATAATGTTTATGAAGCGTGGTGGTTGAGAGAGACGATACGGCAGGGTGTGTTTCAATGAACCTGTCGCTAACCACGGTGGCTGTGTTCAATAGATTAATCGATATTTCGACGGGTCGGCTTATAACAGAACGAGGGTGCGTTTTTTTTCACACATTTTACCTTTGACGTGTAAACGGTAATGAGAACTTGGTTCTATGTTGGTCGAAGCGAGTACAGAAAACCAACTTGCAGAGGAGCAGGAGGTGAATGTCATTTGAGCTTATGGGAAGGCGCCGATCTGACTTGACAACAGGTGACGCTTGAAGGTGAAATAATCTGACCATTGTGGTGGCAGGGAGTGTGAAATGCATGTGAACACATGTGAAACCACATGCAGGCTAAACCAGTTACATCCTGTTTGCTTCGTACGTGACAAACTGCAAGTTCAGGTGAAATTTGATCTACCTCAGGTGTTCACCTGGGACGTTATCTGTCCACGTGCGCGATAACTGTTAACAAGTGACATCCTGTTTTGCTTCGTACGTGACAAAATGCAAGTTGACGTGAAATTTGATCTGCCACAGGTGTTCGCCTGGGACGTTAGCTGTCCACGTGCACGATAAGAGAATGTTCAAAGCGTGGGAATCGCTGAATCAGTGAAAAGTATGATGCAACTTGTCGGAATGATGTCACAACCAATAGATAGGCAAGAGCTGCGAACAGCAGTGGTGGGAGGTGAAGGGAGGGAGAGGGGGAGTGGTAATGTAAGAGAGAACACAGGTGGAAAGAGAAAGAAATATGTGGATCTGAGGACTGTACACACAGAGCTATAGGTGGTGTACAACATGTGTGAATAAATAAATTAAAAATTGCACAGGTTCACACAACATGTAATTTATTGATCCAAGAATTAAACGTAGAGTTAAACCCTAACCATTTGACGTAGAGTTTATTTCCTTTTTGTTTCAACACTTTTTCCACAAGATAATGCTGAGGAAATGTTGTTTTCTGAAGTTCATCGAGATAAAATCTACCTTTTATGGGTTGATGGTTGAGGTCCTCGAGTAAATAGGTGACTGGAGTGTCCAAGTTGACTCGACGAATTCGAAATAGTTCAGTCCCCCACTGTGGCGTGTAGCCCTTATTGAAGGCAGACTTAAATTTGCTCACACGAACAAAATCCCCAATGTTCAGTCGGTGACGTTTAGGATCGGCTGTTTTTATGGGGTTAAACAGTTTACCCAATCGCTGAATATTTTTAGTCACGAGGCGTGGCTTGGTCCCAATCGTTCTATGTTTGGTGTCATTGTAACGTGACACTAGCTCAGGTAACATGTCCAACCAGCGATAACTGCCCTGAGCGGTAAACGCTTTCCACATATGGGTTTTCAATGTTCGGTTGAACCGCTCGACCACACTGGCTTTGAGGTTGCTGTACGTGGTGTAATGGTGAATATCCTTAGATTTGAGAAAACTGGAGAAATCCTTGTTGAAAAAATCTTTCCCCTGGTCGGTTTGTAGCAGCAGAGGTTGACGTTTGAAGTGTTGAATAATATGTTGAAAGGCCTTGGTAACTAGTGGGCCAGACTTGAGACGCACAGGTTCAACAAAGGCCATTTTGAAATAGACATCAATGACGGTCAACATATAGCGTACACCGTCGTTAACGCTAGCATAGGGTATCATTTCAACCAAGTCAGCCTGCCAAAGTTCATCCACACCTCGTGAAATCACCTTGAGTCGCGGATAGTGACGCCTAGCCGGGCGATGCAACTCGTGAGCAATACCCATTTTAATGGGTGAGGGCTAAAACAATAATTTTGGCATTTCGAAGTTCTTGTTCAATTTCTTGAATTTCCCAATCGTGACCGGTATGGCCAGCTTGACGTGAAGCATGCAACAACTGTAGCCGCTGGACGAGCTTATTGGGATTGTGCCAGTAGGTAACATCCACAAGGGGTTTTAATGGTTTAAATGTCACTCCCGAAGCGGATGCTTTCCGACGAGTACTTTGACTGGTGGGAAACATTTTTGCAATGATGGTTTTATATTTTTGAGATATATTGGCATTCACTTGTTGCGTGGGATCATACTGTCTTTTGTGGGCATGGGTATCCAATAAAATGGATTTATATTTGTCAAGATCCTCTGACGTATAATCATGGGAAGAGGGGGTCCGAGAAAAGAGCAGCTTTAACAGTCCTGGCGTTAATTTATAGTTGATGTTTTTAATGACAGCTTTAGTACGAGCAAATTTAATGGATGAATCGCCAATTTTAAAACTATCATTCTCATAGCGAACACCATACGTGGTATCAGTGTTTCCAATAAATAGATCGGTGAAATAGGGTTCCAATGTTGATCCATAATATTTTATTAAAATGGTTTTCAGTTGAGCTTTATGTTGAGGGGTGGCCAAGAGTTGTGAAAACGGAGACGCTCTGGAAGGGCAAGGTGTATCGACCATGGCCAAGGATTTCTTTTTTCTCAAAAACTCTGCAAGGGGTGCGGCCTTTTTTTGAGGCGTAAACACTTGTTCCTCCTCATCCTCAACTTCACTAACACTAGTCAAATCTTCCTGTTCCTCTTCCCCAGGGTCCTCGTGCAGTGTCTGCGTGGCTTGTGAAACGGTGGGTAGCGTTTCAGATGGCTTGAAAGAGGGTTTCAACATGGCTTTTAGTGGAGGTGCTAAATGTTGTTGAATAAACAAAGCATGATTTGCACGTGATTGTTACAATTGACGAAACTTTTGGCGAATAGTATTTTTTGCTTTAATAATATGCTTTTTCAATTGACGCTCTGCTAACGCCATGGTGTCTTGACAAATGACTTGCTGGGGAATGAGACAGGGCCTTAAATAGCAATAAAATGATCAAACCCTAAGCGATACCGTCCTTGGTTGAGTTCACTTTGTTTGTCAATCACTAAACAGGCATGACGTTGAGTGTTCCAGCATTTGGCACACAATTCAGTAAACATTTGAAAGGTCATATCAGGATTCACATGTTCATTATAAATGTGACGACTGTTCCTCTCGTCCTGGCGAAATAAAACAATGACATTGGCATTGTCACGAATCAACTGTTTGGACATTTTTGAATACGTTTGTCCAAGATAGAAGCAATCGATATGTTTGTGTCGACCCATGCTGAAATAGCTTTGAATGATGCCTTGACGTTCAGTGGATATATCATCGAAAATCATGAGTGAATCAGGCTTTACCTCATCCGGTGAAATCACATTTTCTTGCATGGAAAATGTAAAATAACCCATATTCTCTTTTTGTAATCCAGACATGACTTGATCCAGAAACACGTAGAGGGGTTGGTAGAGAGATTTTGCAAAAATATAAATATTTTAAAAACGCAGACCATTGGGCGCTGTGATGAGCGTTAGCAAAAGATTAGTCTTTCCACAACCGGAAGGCCCCACAATGATGCAGCGAATGGAAGATGGAAACAGTGAACCATGACGTTGTTCACGTGATGTAGGACAGAGATGGGAAACCATGTCCCCCACGGGGAATGACTCTTGCTGCTTAATAATCTTCATTTCAACTAAGGCTTAGACAGGCTAGCAGGTTGTCTATATACAGGACACCAAGCCTTGTCATAGAAACAGTAGACTGGCACTACAGGTTGACGATGGATGTCTTTGGACGTGCGTTGATGGCCAAAGCTAGGTCTGTCCCCATACATGATCCTAAACAAGAAACAGATCCTGCTAATAAACACTATGTGGATAGGTCAGTAGTGCCACGCACAAAACAGGGAGATTATGACTTTAAGGGAAAGCGGTTAACCCATGTAAAACATCCTCAAGTGTCTACAGACGTTACTACGAAAAAGTATGTGGATAACAAAGTGTATGAGTTTTATGACAAAGTGCCCCCAGCTTACGGTGAATGGCTATAGCGCTAATCACCATCGGATTATTCACGTGGAAGACCCGCAAGACGAAGACGATGTTTGTACCAAGCGTTACATGACCTATGAAATGAAAAGGCTTTATAAATTTATCCCATCTGTATTTTTAGTGTATCTGACAAATGAAAAACCTTTGAATGACAGAAACCACATACCGCTAGTGCATGATCAGCACTTGACCGATGTGCTTGCTTCGGGTTTAAGCCCCTATCGATTACACTATGATGGAACCATTCACATCAAATATGCCATACCTGATGAGAACCATTTACAAATAAAGATAAATGGTCATAGGATGTTGGTCCAAAACCATGAAATGGTCAATGCTGGTGACGAATTATCCTTTCACCTCATGTTGACATGGGATGAAAAGCAAGCGGGAAAAACCATAAACGATTTCCCACTTTATGTGGAATTGGAATATACAGTCATGAAATAGCCATCTGACGTTAGTTGTGATTTAAACTTTCTTGTGAAAGGTTGTTGGTCATTATCATCATGGTGAAACAAAGGTATGCGGTGAGAAATACTAAAAAAAGGACTTTGTCCTTGGCAAAGCCTGGGCTTAAGACATTCGTGGACAAGCCCTTGCGAAAGAAAAAAAGAAAAAATAATGTATTGACCATAAGGAAAGCCCTTCGAGCAGCACAGAGACATGTTATTCCAAAACGTCGGCGACAGAGTTCAAACCAAGGGCGAGTGATTCCCGTCCCCAAACGAGCGGGATTTTTACCTGCATTATTTGCCGGTTTGGCTGCTCTGGGCTCACTTATGGGCGGTGCCAGTGCAGTGGCGAAAACCATTAAAGCCGCGCAGCAGGGCAAGCAACAACTCAAAGAAAGTCAGCGACATAATGAAACGATGGACGCGATCGCCATGGGGGCTAGAAATGCCAATTTAAAGCCAGCCTTTTATCAACAAGGATATGGGATTTCACCATTTCGAAATATTAAAAAAAAAAAAAACCTCAGCCATAGCAAAACATGCCCTGACGCATCAACAAGTGGAAAGCTATGCTAAACAACTAAAGCTTTCTCATTTTCGAGGTGTGTTTATGCGAAACCAATTACCCCCACGACCCTGGAAACAGGAATGTGCTGTTGTCAATTTGGATGATCACCGAGGACCAGGAACGCATTATGTAGCTTATGTCAAAGAGGGATCCATGGTATGGTACTTTGACAGTTTTGGGAATTTGCCTCCGCCCATGGAACTAGTGACCTATTTTGGAAACAGGATGAAGATATATTATAATGTGAAACGTGAGCAAACGTTTAACAGCCAACAGTGTGGACGTTTGTGTTTAATTTTTTTTATATAAGAATCAGCATAAGCTAAAACGCCACCAGTATGTCGGCAGAAAGTAAAACGTTTACACTGCATGGACGTGGACCTGAAGTCAGCCTAGACTTTTACCCGCCTATCGAATTGAGTGAAAACCCCTATGGTTTAGGACTTGTTTCTCTTGAAACGTACAATCGAATATACAACATACGTGAAAATGTGAACAACAAGTTTTACTATGATGATTCTGTGCTCACCTTGAACTCTGGTGGATACACGATCGATGATATTTATGAACACATTTATGTGGTGTTGATCAATCAATATGGTTTAAAGTCATTTCTCGACGGAACGCACAAGTTTGAACTTGTAGGCAATACCAACACACATCGCTGCAGTATTTTCTCCTCATTCAACATTGACTTTAAAACACACCCCGATTCCATTGGCCCATTACTAGGATTTAAACCAAGTGTGTTGGAGCCCAACAAAAAACATGAATCAGACCATGAAGTGAAATTCATTGAGGACCATCATGTGTCGGTGACGTGTAATATTATTAGCCAAGTGTACACCAATCAGGAACCATCGCATTCGCTTTATGACTTTATTGTGACATCGCCCAATGGCTATATTATTCGTGAAAACCCTCCAGTGGTGCTTTTTCAATCTGTGGCTGTCGATAGTATTAGTAATATAACATTAAGACTGATCAATAGAGATCAACAACTCATTGATCTAGATTCTACCACACCAGTGACTTACAAGTTGGTGCTAAAGCCACTATGAAGTTTGTGTATAAAGCAACAACACCGTCTAGGAATGGTGTTAGTTGTTTGCCACGTGAATAGACGTTAACATCTCAAGGCAAGCAGATTTTACAGCATTTGGGTTACCACATTAACCCCCGCGATGAATTCTTTCCTAGAGATAGCGAACCGCATCGAGGAACAACCAGGAGTGGTAAGAATTGATCTCCATTCCTATCAAGCTCAAACACCTGGACTCAATAACAATGATGAAATTCAATTTGTTATCAACAACCAAGATATTTACACCCTACCGCATGAAAGTGTCATTCAGATTGAAGGTCGGCTCACCAAAGCCGATGGCTCTACACCCACCACATCCAAGTTGGCCAACCATGGTTTGGCCTTTCTATTTTCTGAAGTGCGGTATGTCATTAACGATATCGTGGTGGATAGCACTCGAAATGTGGGCATTTCCAGTGTCATGAAACTATACCCCTCTTATAGTGAGGAAGAAGGTAAAACACTTTGCATGGCAGGTTGGTGTCCTGACTCGACCAATGATTGGATGGTACACACTGATGGGACCTTTACTGGATATTTACCTCTTAAACTGATTTTAGGCTTTGCCGAAGATCACCAACGCATTGTGGTCAACGCAAGGCAAGTGCTTTACCTAGTGAGAGACAGGAGTGATAATAATGCACTCAAGGGAGCCGACAATGCCCCCATCGATTCAAAAGTTCAACTACAACGGTTGCTATGGAAAGTGCCACATGTGACCCTTGAAGATAGCAAAAAACTGGACATACTCAAAATGGTAAAGAGAGATATGCCTCTACCCATGGAATTTAGAAGCTGGGCACTCCATGAGTATCCGCTATTGCCCACCCCCAACACACACAGTTGGTCTGTAAAAGCAGCTCGCTATACAGAGGGACCTCTCTACCTGATCGTGGGTTTTCATATAGGTAAGAAACGGGGCATACTATACTTTCAACTACACTAGTTTCAACTACTTTTCAAGGTCACTCTCTCGAACATTGCCGGAGACTGCCGAAGGTTATTTTTTTGTTTCGTCATACGACAAGATAAATCTTGTTAGAGTTCCAATCGTTAACCTTCGGCAGTCTCCGGCAATGTTCGAGAGAGTGACCTTGAAAAGTAGTTGAAACTAGTGTAGTTGAAAGTATAGTATGCCCCGTTTCTTACCTATATGAAAACCCACGATCAGGTAGAGAGGTCTCTCTGTATAGCGAGCTGTTTTTACAGACCAACTGTGTGTGTTGGTGGTGGGCAATAGCGGATACTCATGGAGTGCCCAGCTTCTAAATTCCATGGGTAGAGGCATATCTCTCTTTACCATTTTGAGTATGTCCAGTTTTTTGCTATCTTCAAGGGTCACATGTGGCACTTTCCATAGCAAGCGTTGTAGTTGAACTTTTGAATCGATGGGGGCATTGTCGGCACCCTTGAGTGCATTATTATCACTCCTGTCTCTCACTAGGTAAAGCACTTGCCTTGCGTTGACCACAATGCGTTGGTGATCTTCGGCAAAGCCTAAAATCAGTTTAAGAGGTAAATATCCAGTAAAGGTCCCATCAGTGTGTACCATCCAATCATTGGTCGAGTCAGGACACCAACCTGCCATGCAAAGTGTTTTACCTTCTTCCTCACTATAAGAGGGGTATAGTTTCATGACACTGGAAATGCCCACATTTCGAGTGCTATCCACCACGATATCGTTAATGACATACCGCACTTCAGAAAATAGAAAGGCCAAACCATGGTTGGCCAACTTGGATGTGGTGGGTGTAGAGCCATCGGCTTTGGTGAGCCGACCTTCAATCTGAATGACACTTTCATGCGGTAGGGTGTAAATATCTTGGTTGTTGATAACAAATTGAATTTCATCATTGTTATTGAGTCCAGGTGTTTGAGCTTGATAGGAATGGAGATCAATTCTTACCACTCCTGGTTGTTCCTCGATGCGGTTCGCTATCTCTAGGAAAGAATTCATCGCGGGGGTTAATGTGGTAACCCAAATGCTGTAAAATCTGCTTGCCTTGAGATGTTAACGTCTATTCACGTGGCAAACAACTAACACCATTCCTAGACGGTGTTGTTGCTTTATACACAAACTTCATAGTGGCTTTAGCACCAACTTGTAAGTCACTGGTGTGGTAGAATCTAGATCAATGAGTTGTTGATCTCTATTGATCAGTCTTAATGTTATATTACTAATACTATCGACAGCCACAGAATGAAAAAGCACCACTGGAGGGTTTTCACGAATAATATAGCCATTGGGCGATGTCACAATAAAGTCATAAAGCGAATGCGATGGTTCCTGATTGGTGTACACTTGGCTAATAATATTACACGTCACCGACACATGATGGTCCTCAATGAATTTCACTTCATGGTCTGATTCATGTTTTTTGTTGGGCTCCAACACACTTGGTTTAAATCCTAGTAATGGGCCAATGGAATCGGGGTGTGTTTTAAAGTCAATGTTGAATGAGGAGAAAATACTGCAGCGATGTGTGTTGGTATTGCCTACAAGTTCAAACTTGTGCGTTCCGTCGAGAAATGACTTTAAACCATATTGATTGATCAACACCACATAAATGTGTTCATAAATATCATCGATCGTGTATCCACCAGAGTTCAAGGTGAGCACAGAATCATCATAGTAAAACTTGTTGTTCACATTTTCACGTATGTTGTATATTCGATTGTACGTTTCAAGAGAAACAAGTCCTAAACCATAGGGGTTTTCACTCAATTCGATAGGCGGGTAAAAGTCTAGGCTGACTTCAGGTCCACGTCCATGCAGTGTAAACGTTTTACTTTCTGCCGACATACTGGTGGCGTTTTAGCTTATGCTGCGTCTTATATAAAAAAATTAAACACAAACGTCCACACTGTTGGCTGTTAAACGTTTGCTCACGTTTCACATTATAATATATCTTCATCCTGTTTCCAAAATAGGTCACTAGTTCCATGGGCGGAGGCAAATTCCCAAAACTGTCAAAGTACCATACCATGGATCCCTCTTTGACATAAGCTGCATAATGCGTTCCTGGTCCTCGGTGATCATCCAAATTGACAACAGCACATTCCTGTTTCCAGGGTCGTGGGGGCAATTGGTTTCGCATAAACACACCTCGAAAATGGAAAGCTTTAGTTGTTTAGCATAGCTTTCCACTTGTTGATGCGTCAGGGCATGTTTTGCTATGGCTGAGGTTATTTTTTTTTTTTTAATATTTCGAAATGGTGAAATCCCATATCCTTGTTGATAAAAGGCTGGCTTTAAATTGGCATTTCTAGCCCCCATGGCGATCGCGTCCATCGTTTCATTATGTCGCTGACTTTCTTTGAGTTGTTGCTTGCCCTGCTGCGCGGCTTTAATGGTTTTCGCCACTGCACTGGCACCGCCCATAAGTGAGCCCAGAGCAGCCAAACCGGCAAATAATGCAGGTAAAAATCCCGCTCGTTTGGGGACGGGAATCACTCGCCCTTGGTTTGAACTCTGTCGCCGACGTTTTGGAATAACATGTCTCTGTGCTGCTCGAAGGGCTTTCCTTATGGTCAATACGTTATTTTTTCTTTTTTCTTTCGCAAGGGCTTGTCCACGAATGTCTTAAGCCCAGGCTTAGCCAAGGACAAAGTCCTTTTTTTTAGTATTTCTCACCGCATACCTTTGTTTCACCATGATGATAATGACCAACAACCTTTCACAAGAAAGTTTAAATCACAACTAACGTCAGATGGCTATTTCATGACTGTATATTCCAATTCCACATAAAGTGGGAAATCGTTTATGGTTTTTCCCGCTTGCTTTTCATCCCATGTCAACATGAGGTGAAAGGATAATTCGTCACCAGCATTGACCATTTCATGGTTTTGGACCAACATCCTATGACCATTTATCTTTATTTGTAAATGGTTCTCATCAGGTATGGCATATTTGATGTGAATGGTTCCATCATAGTGTAATCGATAGTGGCTTAAACCCGAAGCAAGCACATAGGTCAAGAGCTGATCATGGACTAGCGGTAAATGGTTTCTGTCATTCAAAGGTTTTTCATTTGTCAGATACACTAAAAATACAGATGGGATAAATTTATAAAGCCTTTTCATTTCATAGGTCATGTAACGCTTGGTACAAACATCGTCTTCGTCTTGCGGGTCTTCCACGTGAATAATCCGATGGTGATTATCGCTATAGCCATTCACCGTAAGCTGGGGCACTTTGTCATAAAACTCATACACTTTGTTATCCACATACATTTTCGTAGTAACGTCTGTAGACACATGAGGATGTTTTACATGGGTTAACCGCTTGCCCTTAAAGTCATAATCTCCCTGTTTTGTGCGTGGCACTACTGACCTATCCACATAGTGTTTATTAGCAGGATCTGTTTCTTGTTTAGGATCATGTATGGGGACAGACCTAGCCTTGGCCATCAACGCACGTCCAAAGACATCCATCGTCAACCTGTAGTACCAGTCTACTGTTTCTATGACAAGGCTCGGTGTCCTGTATATAGACAACCTGCTAGCCTGTCTAAGCCTTAGTTGAAATGAAGATTATTAAGCAGCAAGAGTCATTCCCCGTGGCAGACATGGTTTCCCATCTCTGTCCTACATCACGTGAACAACGTCATGGTTCACTGTTTCCATCTTCCATTCGCTGCATCATTGTGGGGCCTTTCGGTTGTGGAAAGACTAATCTTTTGCTAACGCTCATCACAGCGCCCAATGGTCTGCGTTTTCAAAATATTTATATTTTTGCAAAATCTCTCTACCAACCCCTCTACGTGTTTCTGGATCAAGTCATGTCTGGATTACAAAAAGAGAATATGGGTTATTTTACATTTTCCATGCAAGAAAATGTGATTTCACCGGATGAGGTAAAGCCTGATTCACTCATGATTTTCGATGATGTATCCACTGAACGTCAAGGCATCATTCAAAGCTATTTCAGCATGGGTCGACACAAACATATCGATTGCTTCTATCTTGGACAAACGTATTCAAAAATGTCCAAACAGTTGATTCGTGACAATGCCAATGTCATTGTTTTATTTCGCCAGGACGAGAGGAACAGTCATCACATTTATAATGAACATGTGAATCCTGATATGACCTTTCAAATGTTTACTGAATTATGTGCCAAGTGCTGGAACACTCAACGTCATGCCTGTTTAGTGATTGACAAACAAAGTGAACTCAACCAAGGACGGTATCGCTTAGGGTTTGATCATGTTATTGCTATTTAAGGCCCTGTCTCATTCCCCAGCAAGTCATTTGTCAAGACACCATGGCGTTAGCAGAAAGTCAATTGAAAAGGCATATTATTAAAGCAAAAAATACTATTCGCCAAAAGTTTTGTCAATTGAAACAATCACGTGCAAATCATGCTTTGTTTATTCAACAACATTTAGCACCTCCACTAAAAGCCATGTTGAAACCCTCTTTCAAGCCATCTGAAACGCTACCCACCGTTTCACAAGCCACGCAGACACTGCACGAGGACCCTGGGGAAGAGGAACAGGAAGATTTGACTAGTGTTAGTGAAGTTGAGGATGAGGAGGAACAAGTGTTTACGCCTCAAAAAAAGGCCGCACCCCTTGCAGAGTTTTTGAGAAAAAAGAAATCCTTGGCCATGGTCGATACACCTTGCCCTTCCAGAGCGTCTCCGTTTTCACAACTCTTGGCCACCCCTCAACATAAAGCTCAACTGAAAACCATTTTAATAAAATATTATGGATCAACATTGGAACCCTATTTCACCGATCTATTTATTGGAAACACTGATACCACGTATGGTGTTCGCTATGAGAATGATAGTTTTAAAATTGGCGATTCATCCATTAAATTTGCTCGTACTAAAGCTGTCATTAAAAACATCAACTATAAATTAACGCCAGGACTGTTAAAGCTGCTCTTTTCTCGGACCCCCTCTTCCCATGATTATACGTCAGAGGATCTTGACAAATATAAATCCATTTTATTGGATACCCATGCCCACAAACGACAGTATGATCCCACGCAACAAGTGAATGCCAATACATCTCAAAAATATGAAACCATCATTGCAAAAATGTTTCCCACCAGTCAAAGTACTCGTCGGAAAGCATCCGCTTCGGGAGTGACATTTAAACCATTAAAACCCCTTGTGGATGTTACCTACTGGCACAATCCCAATAAGCTCGTCCAGCGGCTACAGTTGTTGCATGCTTCACGTCAAGCTGGCCATACCGGTCACGATTGGGAAATTCAAGAAATTGAACAAGAACTTCGAAATGCCAAAATTATTGTTTAAGCCCTCACCCATTAAAATGGGTATTGCTCACGAGTTGCATCGCCCAGCTAGGCGTCACTATCCGCGACTCAAGGTGATTTCACGAGGTGTGGATGAACTTTGGCAGGCTGACTTGGTTGAAATGATACCCTATGCTAGCGTTAACGACGGTGTACGCTATATGTTGACCGTCATTGATGTCTATTTCAAAATGGCCTTTGTTGAACCTGTGCGTCTCAAGTCTGGCCCACTAGTTACCAAGGCCTTTCAACATATTATTCAACACTTCAAACGTCAACCTCAGCTGCTACAAACCGACCAGGGGAAAGATTTTTTCAACAAGGATTTCTCCAGTTTTCTCAAATCTAAGGATATTCACCATTTCACCACGTACAGCAACCTCAAAGCCAGTGTGGTCGAGCGGTTCAACCGAACATTGAAAACCCATATGTGGAAAGCGTTTACCGCTCAGGGCAGTTATCGCTGGTTGGACATGTTACCTGAGCTAGTGTCACGTTACAATGACACCAAACATAGAACGATTGGGACCAAGCCACGCCTCGTGACTAAAAATATTCAGCGATTGGATAAACTGTTTAAACCCATAAAAACAGCCGATCCTAAACGTCACCGACTGAACATTGGGGATTTTGTTCGTGTGAGCAAATTTAAGTCTGCCTTCAATAAGGGCTACACGCCACAGTGGGGGACTGAACTATTTCGAATTCGTCGAGTCAACTTGGACACTCCAGTCACCTATTTACTCGAGGACCTCAACCATCAACCCATAAAAGGTCGATTTTATCTCGATGAACTTCAGAAAACAGCATTTCCTCAGCATTATCTTGTGGAAAAAGTGTTGAAACAAAAAGGAAATAAACTCTACGTCAAATGGTTAGGGTTTAACTCTACGTTTAATTCTTGGATCAATAAATTACATGTTGTGTGAACCTGTGCAATTTTAATTTATTTATTCACACATGTTGTACACCAGCTATAGCTCTGTGTGTACAGTCCTCAGATCCACATATTTCTTTCTCTTTCCACCTGTGTTCTCTCTTACATTACCACTCCCCCTCTCCCTCCCTTCACCTCCCACCACTGCTGTTCGCAGCTCTTGCCTATCTATTGGTTGTGACATCATTCCGACAAGTTGCATCATACTTTTCACTGATTCAGCGATTCCCACGCTTTGAACATTCTCTTATCGTGCACGTGGACAGCTAACGTCCCAGGCGAACACCTGTGGCAGATCAAATTTCACGTCAACTTGCATTTTGTCACGTACGAAGCAAAACAGGATGTCACTTGTTAACAGTTATCGCGCACGTGGACAGATAACGTCCCAGGTGAACACCTGAGGTAGATCAAATTTCACCTGAACTTGCATTTTGTCACGTACGAAGCAAACAGGATGTAACTGGTTTAGCCTACATGTGGTTTCACATGTGTTCACATGCATTTCACACTCCCCTGCCACCACAATGGTCAGATTATTTCACCTTCAAGCGTCACCTGTTGTCAAGTCAGATCGGCGCCTTCCCATAAGCTCAAATGACATTCACCTCCTGCTCCTCTGCAAGTTGGTTTTCTGTACTCGCTTCGACCAACATAGAACCAAGTTCTCATTACCGTTTACACGTCAAAGGTAAAATGTGTGAAAAAAAACGCACCCTCGTTCTGTTATAAGCCGACCCGTCGAAATATCGATTAATCTATTGAACACAGCCACCGTGGTTAGCGACAGGTTCATTGAAACACACCCTGCCGTATCGTCTCTCTCAACCACCACGCTTCATAAACATTATAAACAAGTAAAGAAAAAGAAAACAAGTTTTTTCAACATGTATGGCGTTAGGCCCTTTGTGAATTATTTTTTGGAAAACATATCTACCACATTTGAAAGGGGGCATTAGCCCGAGTCCTAGGACACCTCGTACACATCTATAGCGTTATTGATTCGTGAGATATCGGCAAAAATCACAAAAAACACATGTTTACCCCAAAATCGCGTTTCCCATTTTTTTTAAAATTATAACGAGTGGTCCATAGCAAAGAGGACGTCTGCCCGAATCCTTGGACCCGTCGTACATGCCTCTAGCGTTATTGGTTCGTGAGATATCGGCAAAATCACAAAAAACACGTGTTTACCCCAAAATCGAGTTTCCAATTTTATTAAAAATTATAACGAGTGGTCCATAGCAGAGAGGACGTCACCCCGAGTCCTTGGACCTGTCGAACACGCCTCTAGCGTTATTGGTTCGTGAGATATTAAAAGCACATGACCTTTTAGTTTTGGTCGTTTAATTAAATAAAGAGCCTATAGGAAAGTAGGGGGCATCACTACGAGTGCTAGGACACCCTGTATATTCAAATCCGACCATTGGTTAGCGAGATATCAGCTTCGGGGCAAATACGAGGAGGGTTCAAAAAGAAGTGGCGTAGCTCTGTCCTTACCCCACTACTTACAAAACACAAATTTTTGCTCTAGAGACTTGAAATTTATTTTGGAGGTAGAGGGCATAGGGACCTTTCATTTATGTCAAACAAGGTTTTTTGTAGAATTCCTAGTTTCCAAAATATAGAATTTTCAAAATTCGAGTGTTTTCAAAAAAACATAAAAAAAAGTTTTATTAAAGAAAATAAAGGTCATAAAGACCATTCGTTTGAGCCATGGAACAACGTTCTACCATGTTTGGTTTTCAAACTATTACCTATTTTAGAAAACAAACAAAAAAAAAACAAAAAAATTTCAAAAATATAACGAGTGATCCACAGCAAAGAGGACGTCAGCCCGAGTCCAATGACACGTCATTTGTCAAAATCGGACCATGCGTTCGAGAAATATTTAACATGGCTGAGGCTTAGTAGTGGTAAGAAGTGGGTTCTGGAGTGAGTTGGAAACCGCCTTACTCCACTACTCTCGGTGGATAGCATTCTCACCTTTATTGGTCGGAACGCTAAACCATTGTTTGCTCGTTAACCTCGATGTTGATCACCGTCAGTAAATATTGATGAATAATAGGTCTATGTAGATTAGTGGAGAAACATTGGTGTAGATACTGTCCTAGAACGACACATTGAATCCATGGGCCATAGGGTCCATGACGGTCGAACCAATGTCCTTAAGGAAAAAATGAAAGAAACGTATAGTTTCTTAAAGGAACGGAGAGAGATTTTAAGCCAGGAATATAGCTTAACATTGTGCAAGCGACTAGGGACAGATGCTCCTTAGATGAGATCACCCCACTCGACATTGCAGAGAGGGCTGGTCACGAGTATTAATAACTGAGTGGAATCTTCCACCGTGATAGAAAGAGAAGCCTGAATCGGAATTCAAGCTGACGTGGCTGGAAATTGACAACGTCGCATACGCGCCATAAGAGGAATAATTAAAATTAACATGTTTACGAGCATAATAATGAGTAAACAAGCACAGTACAGTGAATTATTTTGAATGAGAGATTTTTCAGTATAGAGAAACCATGTAATAATTGTGCAGAAATAAACTGCCGACGTAAGGCTACGTCATAGGGGAAGTACCTAAGCCTCTGTGGAGGGGAGAGAGCAAAAAGAATGCAACTCCTACACAATTGAGGACGAGAAATTAATTAATATCTCCAAATTGCACGATCGATTCTTAGGTGCAATAAGATCATTTGACATTGAGAAGACGAGCTTTCGGAAGGTATAATTTTTATATTTGTGGCATCATTATTTTAGAAGTTGACCACAGGAAAGGCTTGAGTCTTATTTTTTTGTAGTAAAACAGTATAAAGCTTCGGGCGTTTCCAAGCCAATCATGCAGTATTCAGACAGCCAGAGGGCACGTCGCTGTGTCACATCGCATGCAGTCCTACGAGCATTCCGTGAGGGGAAGTGCTGCTCCACGACGTAGAAATAATCATTCCGACAGTCCGTGAGGGGACGTAACTCTGCGTTACATCGATAACAGCTACCAGTACTCCTTGAGGGGAGAAACGCTATTTTACATCACCGAAGTAAGATCAAATAGCCACAGGCGTCACAGTAGTAACGACTTGCTGGCCTCCATGAGGAGCAGTCAAGACGAAATTTTAAAGTATCGCCGTAGTGAAGTATTAGGAAAATCCTAATTATAGGATTTAGGCCGACTGTATACAAGTTAAAGTGAAAATTCGCAAGATATAGTCAGAGCAGGCTGCGAACGTCGGACTTAAAGGCGATAGGTCGTTAAATGTACGAACGAACAGATCACAACGTACGGAAGTATCGTACCAGACAGATAAACTGTTATTTAAATTGAAGAAACCTAAAAAGGGAAGAACAAATAAGGTTCGAACGTAGGAGTGTTAAAACAGTTCAAATAAATAGAATAGGAGACTATAAATATTAGCTCCAGAAAGCAGGCGAACAATTCTAAATAGTACTAGAATCGAGAAGTGCTAGCTGCTAGAAACTAAATCTATAGGTCTTAGAGGAGACCTCGATCCATATAGACTTTCGTTAGGATCGATAGACAGATCTACAGAGAAGCCGTTCAAGCTAGATAAATAGCCGGTTATCCAGGATAGGAATAGCAGAATTGAACTCCAGGGAACAATAGATGTTTCGGGACTTTCGGATTCTTCAGAATAGGAAGCCGACATCGGATAGATTTCACCCTTGGAAACGGGAATTTAAGAAGATCACGTGTGAATAGGCTCAGAAATACGGCCTAGTGATCGAGTAATTGTGAAGTGTAAAATAATCAAGATTGTGTGTTAAATAATATTTTTAGTGTTATTATGTGTTCAAAAGGGACACACCAGTATATAAAAATGTCGTCAATATTAAGTGTTCTAGATATAGGTCAAAAAGTGTTTTTACGTAAGATGAATACCTTTAATATGGTGTAAGAAGTTCAAAGTGGGCCCAAAAATGAAACACCACACCAGATTTAAGATCATGGGATGATCTGAAAATATGTGAGTACAAATTTCATTTTTTTTATTTTGGTGTCAGAAATTGATTGTGTACAACTCACCGGAGTTTTGAGTGAAAGGGATGTGTTTTAATGAATGAATACTGAATAATCAAGAATACGGTCTGAACAATAATAAAATAAATAGAGAAATTATGAATAATTATGTAAAGAATCAATTCCGTAGAGGTAATATGTGAATAAAGGGTTAATGTATTTAACAAATGTCAAAAGAACAAGCGAAATATCATTAATGAATCATGAAAGACATTGAAATAAAGTATAGTTGAGATATGAAAGAGATAGCTTTTGAGCTTGTATAAAGAATAAAGATAATAATAATAATTAAATATGGAAATGTTAAATGAAAATCAAATAAATTGATATGATTATAAGAACGTTAAGCCTTAACGTATGTGTAAGAAATGAGGTTCAATGGAATATTTTAAAACAGGGAGCGATTTATCGACCATGGAAAGATTAATATGGGAATTAAAATAATATGAATTGTTACTAAAGAGATTTTATCAGTTCTTGGGAAGACATTTCGGCTTAAAGTAATGCATAGCGCATAATGAGCGCAAATATAATATTAAAGTGTCACGCTAGGAACGCG
Organism: Meconema thalassinum; assembly: GCA_946902985.2. Taxonomy (NCBI): domain Eukaryota; kingdom Metazoa; phylum Arthropoda; class Insecta; order Orthoptera; family Tettigoniidae; genus Meconema; species Meconema thalassinum. The sequence continues at coordinate 125,249,355 of OX336395.1, forward strand.
TAGTGGTAAAATACTTGGTACATTACTTATGGAGGGTAGTTGATTGCAGTGAATTGATAATTGTGTAAGTCCTCTATTAGTGACATGGTATCACGAGGCATTGTGTATGTATTTAAAAAGGGAGCTAATATATGGTATTATTGAGCGTATGTCATTGGGCCACGGCCGACTCTAAATCGCATTTTGGATAAGTCCTCTGTACGGGATTAGTTCCCGAGGCACCTGAAGAGATTCGAATGCAGGATCTTCTTATGATAAAAGCCCCTGAAATTCTCCGTCGTCGTATGTGTATTAATCTTCCCAATCAATGAGGACCCTCTCATAATTAATAAATGCCAAGGATATGAAAATGGTCTGTGAACCAAAGAATAGTTGTTTGAATGTTACGGTACAATAAAGCCCGGTCTCCTCAGAACTGGATAGAATGGAAAGGTTTGTTTTGAAAGCCTTGAAAATAAGCTACTAATGTTGGGTCAGACAGGATGGCTCCGCCACCCTAAGATGTCATAAATCGCACCCCTTGTAGTAGAGACTAGCTCTTTTAAAGCGAGGGGAACAGAGACCGTCTCGTAAGCTGTTGTAAAAGAGAAATGAATACACCAGGAGTGTTTAAAGTTGTAAACGACCCGGGCGTTGAACCGAGGTCCTTAAAGAGGGATATTTCGTTTGCCGGTTCAGATCGTAGTTTCTTACATGATAATGGTCTATTGAGACATAAGAGATAAATAACAATCCCTATTGTAATAATGTAAGGATGTGGGATTCCACGAGTTGATTGAAGGCAACTGAGTTCGGGAGTAACTATAGTTTGTTGACTGTGTCAAGTACCTTCACGCTCTGGAGTACACAATTGATTTTCTGATTACCTTAATATGTTTGTGAAATAAAGAGAGATGATAACAACTGAATGTGTGGACATGCCCAAAAATATTGAGTTAGATAATTAACCTAGATTTTAAATATAATTATATATTTGTTTTTGAGAAATAAGTAAATATAAAAGCTAGTGTTTGAGGTGTACAAGAATGACACCGTAATAATGTAATTGCATGGAGCCAAAGAGCTCGGAGTTATGTAAACTTAATGTTAGTGCTTTATGGAAGTGAGACTAAGTAAGAATTGTTGGTTTATGTGGAAACCACAGGTTTGAATACAATATTTGTTTATTTTATTTTGTGATCCCTTGTTCATTTGGAACAAGCAGTTGATATTTGGGTCAGTAATTAATTTGTTTAAATGTTTGTAGCGCCATTAATTTTATTAATTAAATGTGTTTAAAATAGGAGTTGATTTTGTTGTTATTTTTGCAAGTGTATCCTCTAATTAATCCAAAATATGTGAGTCACAGAGTGGGGGAACTTACCGCTGCCCCGAAATCCCGAATTGAGCTACGCTGGTATACTGTGATTGGCATATTTCATGCTAAATGGGCACAGGGGGATATATAAATACTGTGCTGGATTGATAACTAGAGGAACACTTAAGTCGGTCATATCATGTAAAATTAAAGTAATGATAGGAAAAGCTACAACGTAAAATATTAACTGACCGCATGGGTCCCTGGAAACTCATACCGAGCAGCCCTGAATATATTATATTATAAACCCCCTAGCAAATCATCATAAGATTTTGGCGCCCAGTACGCAGGGCTGAGTTTTCCTAGGGAAAACCCGAGTTTTCTCGAGAAATCAAAATTTTCATTTTTTTGAAAAAAAAATGTTTTTTCGAAATTTTGAATTTTAAACACTTCCATAAAGGTTTACGAAATTGAATAAGATTATCAAAAGGGTACGTTGTGAGTTAATACCCGTACCAAAGTAATATTTTAAAAGAAATGGGGACACACTAATTCAGAGTATCATCTCTCAAGCATGTACTAGTGTGGTGGCATTTGTGGCCCACTGTATTCTTATAAGATGGCATTTAGTGAGGAAGTGCAAAGGCTTTTGGAGGCCATGAACAATAAATTGGGAACAATAGACAATACATTGGGTCTCCAAAAGGATGAAAATAACAAAGTGTTCGAGTCCATAAATGAGAGTTTGAATAAATTGGATAGACAACAGACTGAAAATAAAGAAGGGTTAGGATCTATAAACAATAAGTTGGACAGCCAACAGGAGGAAAATAACCAAAGGTTAGGATCCATGAATCTAAGTTTGGAGTCAATAAAAACTGATAGTGCTAATATGAGCACTAAATTAGAGAATATCGAAGTTAAAAGTAATACCATGGAAACTAAGTTAGAAGCTATCGAGGCTAACTGTGTAACAATGAACAATGAAGTAAAGGCTGAGATAGATAAAGTGAATAACAAATTCCAGGGTTTTGACACTGAGTTTGGGAAGAAGCTAACGGAGTTAAAAGAGGAAATCACCAGTAAAATTCAGAATGAAAATGGGACACTTAAGTCTGAACTGCAAGGCCAAATAAAGGAATTGAAGGACAGTATGGTGGATTCCCAAACTAAATGCAAAGAAAACTTTGAAAATTTAAAAGGTAATTTTAAGGCTATAAAAATTAAGTTAAATTCTATGGAAATAACATGTCAAAAGAATGTAGACGATTGTAAAAATGAACTTGTAACCCAGATCCAAGGTGTGCAGAAAGAATTGAAAGATCAGATAAAATCTAACAGCGAGATTTGTGAGGCCTCCCGGGAGGAAATAAAACAAAGCGTGAATAAGCTAGGGACCCGATTTGGAAAGGTTGAGGAGAAAGTAGGGACCCTCGAGAATAAAATCGGTGTAGTTCAGACTGAGGTAACTGAGATGAAAAATCAAAATCTAAAGGATGTTAAGGAGATGAAAGATCAAATTGATCATTTTACCGGGCAGGTAGATGAGAATCTGAAGACATACGAAACGAAAATAGATCAAAGATTAGGTGTATACGAGGGGCATCTCCAGAGTGAAAGAAAACAACGAGAGAACGAAAGTAAGGAAAGTACCCATAAAATAAATGAAATAAGTCAGGGTATTATTGAGGTTCAGGAAACCATCGGAACATTAAAGGTTCATGTAGGAAAAACCAATAAGGAAATTAATCAGGTCCAAGATGAAATGATGAAGTTGTATAAGAGTCAAGAGAAGACTGAGGGAAGGCTTGAAGGAATGAAAATAGATATGGTCAAAGGACGAAAAGAAGTGGAGAAGCAAATAAAGGAGATACGAGAGGGCCTGGAAACCATAGGTGACGTTAAGCCAGAAATTATAGACCAACATGCTAAGATCATTAAGAAAGAGGTAGAAGACCAAATAAATGGATTTAGGGATAGCTTCAGGGATGAGAAATTCCAACTCAAAAAGATAGAGGAAGATATTAAAATGAATCAAGAAAGAATTCAGAATGAATTAAGATCCCGATTGGAGAGGACGGAACTTAAGAATAGTCAAATGGAAATCCAACTCATGGCAAATGAAGAAAGTGCCCGAAGAGAAAGGAAGTTAGAATTCGAAAATCAGGAGGAGTTTCCAAAGACAGGATGGGTAGATTCCCGGGAACAAGGCACCGATACGGAGAGGGACTTAGGAGGGGAGAGCCCTTATAAGATCCCAGGATATCCAATGGCGATGTCAACCCCGTACACGAATCAGACAAATGGCCAAATAATAAACATTATAAAATCCAATGAGGATAGACCAGTAAAGTTTACGGGTAATAACATGTCTATTACTCCAAAATACTGGCTAAAAGAAGTGGCAGAGTATCTAAATGAAATGAAGGTTCCTCAGGATCGGAGACTGAGAGCTATTGAAAAGCTGTTGGCAGGTGATTGTCTCACCTGGTTCAGAAGTTTTAGATACACTTTTGATACGGTGGAAGGCTTTAGGGAAGCATTTTTGAAGCGATATTGGGCAGCAGATGTCCAAGAAAACTTAAGGCTAGATCTGTACTCTAGGAAGTACAGCACCAATGCACCTACTAAATACTCGGAATTTTTCACCGCTCAGCTGTGTAAATTCCGCGAACTGGATATTGCTCCGGCAGAAAACGACCTGTGTGCCGCCATTGCAAGACAGCTTCCATATGAGATTCAGAGGCTGTTAATCTCATCCAAAGCCAGAAGTGCTGTGGAAGTGGAAAGCGTATTACGTCAGTTAGATATGACGACTTCGCACGTAACACCTCGGCATCAGAGACAAACTGAGCAAGTACACATGGCCAGCAGTCAGGAAACTGGAGAAAAACCAGCGACCAGGAATCAGTCCACCAGTACGGATACTCAAGGACGAGATCGAGAGTATGGGCACCAGGAGCTTAGAAGGATACAGCCATATTACCGGGGAGGATATCGAGGAAGGAATCCTAGAACTACGGGTTATAGGCAACAGGAAAGCCGACCCTATAACAATAACCAGCAAAGGCCGGATAATAGAAAGAAATGGGAGAATTATCCCAGGAGAAATGTAAGGCCAGACGATAGGGATGATGAATATCGGGCCGAAATAGAAGAAAGATATCAGGAGAGTCTTCGTTATATGAACGAAAGACCAGATGAACCTGATAGGCAAAAAGTCCGTTGGAGTGAGGCAATCAAAAACCGGAAATCACCCGACCGACTAGACGGAGCTCAAAGCTTGGAACTACAAGCTCAGTTGAAGAATGAGGGAAAAGGGAGCCCTCAGGATAAAAAAAACTCCAAATTTAAATTGTCAAAAGTGGAAACATACCAGGAGCTGGGAGGAGGTAGAAATTGTAAATTGGATAGCCAGACCAGATGAACTAATTAACGAGGATGTGGAAGGAATCCCACCTATTAAAAGAGAACTACCTATAATTATGCTTAGGATAGAAGGATTACTGGTCAGAGCATTGATGGATACTGGATCCACAATAAGTTTAATTACACAAACCCTTTTAAATGAATTGGAAACAAGGGGCCGAGTACTAAAGATTCCCACATCAAGTGTAAAGATTAAGGGAATTATCCCTGAAAAATCTTTGACATGTAAATTTCAGGTATACATTGATTTAATCATGGGTAACGCTGAAATTTCGCAGTGCTTTTTGCTGGTAAATCAATTACCGTATAATGTCATATTAGGTATTGATTTTATCCGTGAGAACAAGGTCATTATAGACCTAGCGCAAAATTGCATTAGAATTCAAAGAGAGGATGTGGATGAGCAAAACATTAACCTACAGGATCAGGATGCGAAAATAGCAGAACAGGTATGGCATATGGAAGAAGTGATTGAGGAAGATTATAAGGACATAGAAAAGATATTTGAAGTCCTCAACATAGAACTCGAAGATAATGTGGAAAATGAGTTCGAGACCAACCTGTCAGGAAAAGTGGAGGAAGCTAAAATCAGCCTCGAAATTAAGGAACAGTTAAAGAAATTATTATTGGATTATAGGGACGTATTTGATTCCAAGCCAGGGAAGATTGAAAATTTTAAATATGCGTTCCAAGTCAACGACTGGGCACCGTTCAAACAAAAACCATACCCGGTTGCGGAAAAACATTACCCACAAACCAAGAAAACACTGCAGGAGATGATGAACGCAGGTGTTATAGAAAAGATGGCGACACCATATGTTAGTCCATTAGTGATTGTGAGTAAACCGGATGGCTCAGTAAGGGTGTGTTTAGATGCCAGAAATCTAAATGCAAAAATTATACCAGAAAATGATTCGGCCCCACCCATAAAAGAAATACTGAGGAAGTTTAAAGGCAAGAAGATTTTTACAAATATTGACATGACTTCTTCGTATCATCATCTCGAACTGGAAGAGAAAACCAGCTTGTTGACTGGATTTCAGTTCGATCAACAAACATACTGCTTTAGAAGATGTCCGTTTGGATTAAAGACTGCAGGATCCGCATTAATAAGAGCGCTGGATCGAAACCTGTCAGAGGAAGTGAAAGAGTGCACTATCCGATACGTAGATGACATTTTGCTTACCTCGGAGAACATTGAGGAACATTTAGAAAATTTGAAGAAATTATTAGAAGACCTAAGAAGGGCAAATTTTAAGATAAATTTAAAGAAGTCGAACTTCTGTCAAAGGCAGGTGACATTTTTAGGGCATGTGATTGACAAGGATGGTGTTAAACCAAATCCATGCAAATTGGAATCAATAAGGGATTTTCCAAGGCCTTTGAAAGTGAAGAACGTTCGCCAGTTTTTGGGATTGATTGGGTTCTTCTCAGGACATTGTCCATCATACACCAAAACTGTTGCACCACTACAGGACCTTCTGAAGAAGGGGGGCAAGTGGAAATGGACGGAGGAAGCAGAAAAAGCATTCGTGGAGGCCAAGGAAATGCTCTTAAATTACGTGAAGCTAGGATATCCTGATTTTAATCAGAGATTTATCATTCAGACAGATGCATCCCAGATTGGAATAGGGGCAATGCTATATCAGGAGAACCCGGAAAACCCTGATAAGAAGAATTATCTAGCTTTCACAAGTAGGAGACTGAAACCACACGAGAAAAATTATACGATCAGCGAGATCGAGCTGTTAGCGATATTGCACGCGTTGCAATATTGGCGGAAGATCGTATATGGGTTTCAGGTCATTCTAAGGACGGATCATAAAGCCTTAACCTTTTTGATGAAGACGGATTTATCCAGTCAAAGGTTGATGCGTTGGGCTTTATATATTCAACAATTTGATGTCAAGATAGAGTACTGCCCAGGAAAGGAAAACATAGTTCCAGACTACTTAAGTAGACAGCCAGAGTCCATAGAAGAGGAAGTAATGGCTATAGATTTGGAAGACAGGGATCAGCGTACTCTTAATGAGTTGAGAAGCATTAGTCAAAGGCAACGGGAGGATCCATGGATGAACATGCTCATATCATTCCTTGAGGGAAGCTTGATAAGAGGAACACCAGCGTACACGGAAGCTGAGAAGATAGCACAGGACTACACGTTTTATAATGGGTTATTGTATAAGTTTGTGGACTCTGACCATACGAAATTAAGGATTGTTGTACCTGCAATTTTGCAGAGGAAAATAGTATGGTTAGCCCATAGATCGTTCGGACATATGGGAGTCGACAAAACAGTCTCGATGCTGAAAGAAGCATTTATATGGCCGAGACTGAGAGAAACTGTAAGGGACACGCTAAAGACATGTGATCTATGTCAAAGGATTAAACCTAATGCATTTTTGATGAGACAGAAGCCTATACCATTGTTGCCTGAAAGGCCCGGCCAAATCATATCTATCGATAATTTTGGACCTTTGCCAAAGGCGAGAAGAGGAAATCGACACATAATGGTGGCTATGGATGTCTTCACTAAAATGGTTGTCCTTGCTCCCATACAGAAGACTAGTACCAAACAGGTGTTAAAACGACTTAAAGAAAAAGTGATACCGATTCTGGGGAAACCTGAGAACTTGTTGTCGGATCACGGCAGTTGTTTCACCAGTGTAGAGTTCAGACGAGAATTAGAAAGACTTGGGATACGTCAAATTTTGTCAAGTATTCGCCATCCTGAGGCAAACCCTGTAGAGAGAGTTATGAGAGAAACGGCCAAGTATTGTAGAATATACTGTGCCGAAGAAAATTGGAAGTGGATAGATATTTTGGATATTATTGAATTTTGTATAAATAACACAATCCATGAATCCACAGGAGAGATACCCATAACGTTACATCGGAATGAGCAACCAGAAAGACCTTGGAATCTGGTAATTCCTAGACCAGCAGACGCTCAGCCGGGAAGAAATGTACGAATTAGGAGAGCCTTTGAGCATCTAAAAGCTCAAGCCGACAGGAGGCAGAGAAGAAATAGGCATAAGAGGTATCATCGACCATTATTAGCAGGAGAAATGGTGTTAGTGAAAAGACCAGCCATTTCGGATCCAGGGAACCGTGTGTACAAGAAGTTCCAGAAAATGTACCACGGACCATATCAGATAATCAGAGATTTGAGGAATAACGCATATAGAATTCGGCACTGTGAAACGGATCACGAAGTGACCATGAATTCAGCAAATTTGAAATTATATTACCCTCCCGAAGATTTTGATGAAGAAAATGAGCAAGCCCTGGTCATGGAAACATTTAGAGATGAATCCGCTTTTGACATAGACAAGAATAAGGAAGAAATAGAAAATAGAGCTCAAGCATTTGAGTGCGAATGCGAATTGGAGAAAGTATATTGGGAAATTAAAGAAATAATTGAATTTATTGAAGAAGAAAATTCCAATTTAAGAAAAGAAAATGATGAAATAAGGAAACGGGTAGGGATAGACCAAACCCGTAAGGAAGAATGAGGTTCTGGGAACTTAAAGTCCAGACAAAGAAAGAAAGAAAGAAAGGGTAGGGACAGAGCATACCCAACCTACACAATTACCGGATACGACTTAAAAGAAGTAAAAACAACAGTAAATACGGATGACGTTATGAGGGATTCGACGAATAGAGTAATACAAATTAAATTGAAATAAATTTCCTCAAAATTTTCGAAAATTTATTTACCTAAGGAGGGGAGAGATGAACCCATGGGCCATAGGGTCCATGACGGTCGAACCAATGTCCTTAAGGAAAAAATGAAAGAAACGTATAGTTTCTTAAAGGAACGGAGAGAGATTTTAAGCCAGGAATATAGCTTAACATTGTGCAAGCGACTAGGGACAGATGCTCCTTAGATGAGATCACCCCACTCGACATTGCAGAGAGGGCTGGTCACGAGTATTAATAACTGAGTGGAATCTTCCACCGTGATAGAAAGAGAAGCCTGAATCGGAATTCAAGCTGACGTGGCTGGAAATTGACAACGTCGCATACGCGCCATAAGAGGAATAATTAAAATTAACATGTTTACGAGCATAATAATGAGTAAACAAGCACAGTACAGTGAATTATTTTGAATGAGAGATTTTTCAGTATAGAGAAACCATGTAATAATTGTGCAGAAATAAACTGCCGACGTAAGGCTACGTCATAGGGGAAGTACCTAAGCCTCTGTGGAGGGGAGAGAGCAAAAAGAATGCAACTCCCACACAATTGAGGACGAGAAATTAATTAATATCTCCAAATTGCACGATCGATTCTTAGGTGCAATAAGATCATTTGACATTGAGAAGACGAGCTTTCGGAAGGTATAATTTTTATATTTGTGGCATCATTATTTTAGAAGTTGACCACAGGAAAGGCTTGAGTCTTATTTTTTTGTAGTAAAACAGTATAAAGCTTCGGGCGTTTCCAAGCCAATCACGCAGTATTCAGACAGCCAGAGGGCACGTCGCTGTGTCACATCGCATGCAGTCCTACGAGCATTCCGTGAGGGGAAGTGCTGCTCCACGACGTAGAAATAATCATTCCGACAGTCCGTGAGGGGACGTAACTCTGCGTTACATCGATAACAGCTACCAGTACTCCTTGAGGGGAGAAACGCTATTTTACATCACCGAAGTAAGATCAAATAGCCACAGGCGTCACAGTAGTAACGACTTGCTGGCCTCCATGAGGAGCAGTCAAGACGAAATTTTAAAGTATCGCCGTAGTGAAGTATTAGGAAAATCCTAATTATAGGATTTAGGCCGACTGTATACAAGTTAAAGTGAAAATTCGCAAGATATAGTCAGAGCAGGCTGCGAACGTCGGACTTAAAGGCGATAGGTCGTTAAATGTACGAACGAACAGATCACAACGTACGGAAGTATCGTACCAGACAGATAAACTGTTATTTAAATTGAAGAAACCTAAAAAGGGAAGAACAAATAAGGTTCGAACGTAGGAGTGTTAAAACAGTTCAAATAAATAGAATAGGAGACTATAAATATTAGCTCCAGAAAGCAGGCGAACAATTCTAAATAGTACTAGAATCGAGAAGTGCTAGCTGCTAGAAACTAAATCTATAGGTCTTAGAGGAGACCTCGATCCATATAGACTTTCGTTAGGATCGATAGACAGATCTACAGAGAAGCCGTTCAAGCTAGATAAATAGCCGGTTATCCAGGATAGGAATAGCAGAATTGAACTCCAGGGAACAATAGATGTTTCGGGACTTTCGGATTCTTCAGAATAGGAAGCCGACATCGGATAGATTTCACCCTTGGAAACGGGAATTTAAGAAGATCACGTGTGAATAGGCTCAGAAATACGGCCTAGTGATCGAGTAATTGTGAAGTGTAAAATAATCAAGATTGTGTGTTAAATAATATTTTTAGTGTTATTATGTGTTCAAAAGGGACACACCAGTATATAAAAATGTCGTCAATATTAAGTGTTCTAGATATAGGTCAAAAAGTGTTTTTACGTAAGATGAATACCTTTAATATGGTGTAAGAAGTTCAAAGTGGGCCCAAAAATGAAACACCACACCAGATTTAAGATCATGGGATGATCTGAAAATATGTGAGTACAAATTTCATTTTTTTATTTTGGTGTCAGAAATTGATTGTGTACAACTCACCGGAGTTTTGAGTGAAAGGGATGTGTTTTAATGAATGAATACTGAATAATCAAGAATACGGTCTGAACAATAATAAAATAAATAGAGAAATTATGAATAATTATGTAAAGAATCAATTCCGTAGAGGTAATATGTGAATAAAGGGTTAATGTATTTAACAAATGTCAAAAGAACAAGCGAAATATCATTAATGAATCATGAAAGACATTGAAATAAAGTATAGTTGAGATATGAAAGAGATAGCTTTTGAGCTTGTATAAAGAATAAAGATAATAATAATAATTAAATATGGAAATGTTAAATGAAAATCAAATAAATTGATATGATTATAAGAACGTTAAGCCTTAACGTATGTGTAAGAAATGAGGTTCAATGGAATATTTTAAAACAGGGAGCGATTTATCGACCATGGAAAGATTAATATGGGAATTAAAATAATATGAATTGTTACTAAAGAGATTTTATCAGTTCTTGGGAAGACATTTCGGCTTAAAGTAATGCATAGCGCATAATGAGCGCAAATATAATATTAAAGTGTCACGCTAGGAACGCGTAGTGGTAAAATACTTGGTACATTACTTATGGAGGGTAGTTGATTGCAGTGAATTGATAATTGTGTAAGTCCTCTATTAGTGACATGGTATCACGAGGCATTGTGTATGTATTTAAAAAGGGAGCTAATATATGGTATTATTGAGCGTATGTCATTGGGCCACGGCCGACTCTAAATCGCATTTTGGATAAGTCCTCTGTACGGGATTAGTTCCCGAGGCACCTGAAGAGATTCGAATGCAGGATCTTCTTATGATAAAAGCCCATGAAATTCTCCGTCGTCGTATGTGTATTAATCTTCCCAATCAATGAGGACCCTCTCATAATTAATAAATGCCAAGGATATGAAAATGGTCTGTGAACCAAAGAATAGTTGTTTGAATGTTACGGTACAATAAAGCCCGGTCTCCTCAGAACTGGATAGAATGGAAAGGTTTGTTTTGAAAGCCTTGAAAATAAGCTACTAATGTTGGGTCAGACAGGATGGCTCCGCCACCCTAAGATGTCATAAATCGCACCCCTTGTAGTAGAGACTAGCTCTTTTAAAGCGAGGGGAACAGAGACCGTCTCGTAAGCTGTTGTAAAAGAGAAATGAATACACCAGGAGTGTTTAAAGTTGTAAACGACCCGGGCGTTGAACCGAGGTCCTTAAAGAGGGATATTTCGTTTGCCGGTTCAGATCGTAGTTTCTTACATGATAATGGTCTATTGAGACATAAGAGATAAATAACAATCCCTATTGTAATAATGTAAGGATGTGGGATTCCACGAGTTGATTGAAGGCAACTGAGTTCGGGAGTAACTATAGTTTTTTGACTGTGTCAAGTACCTTCACGCTCTGGAGTACACAATTGATTTTCTGATTACCTTAATATGTTTGTGAAATAAAGAGAGATGATAACAACTTAATGTGTGGACATGCCCAAAAATATTGAGTTAGATAATTAACCTAGATTTTAAATATAATTATATATTTGTTTTTGAGAAATAAGTAAATATAAAAGCTAGTGTTTGAGGTGTACAAGAATGACACCGTAATAATGTAATTGCATGGAGCCAAAGAGCTCGGAGTTATGTAAACTTAATGTTAGTGCTTTATGGAAGTGAGACTAAGTAAGAATTGTTGGTTTATGTGGAAACCACAGGTTTGAATACAATATTTGTTTATTTTATTTTGTGATCCCTTGTTCATTTGGAACAAGCAGTTGATATTTGGGTCAGTAATTAATTTGTTTAAATGTTTGTAGCGCCATTAATTTTATTAATTAAATGTGTTTAAAATAGGAGTTGATTTTGTTGTTATTTTTGCAAGTGTATCCTCTAATTAATCCAAAATATGTGAGTCACAGAGTGGGGGAACTTACCGCTGCCCCGAAATCCCGAATTGAGCTACGCTGGTATACTGTGATTGGCATATTTCATGCTAAATGGGCACAACATATATGCTTATAATTAGGTATTTCTTAAATTTTTGTTATTAGAATTAAAATATATTTCGGTAATCCAATGAAGAATAAAAATCAGGATCTATGTATAGAGTAATATTTTGATACTGTAAATAGTGAGAGGCCGTCACTATTTAATTCTATTGAGGGGGTGTTTTATTTTCTCTCGCTCTTCATAAATTGTTTTTTTAATTATTAATCCTGATAGAAAAGGCATTGCGATAAGTTGCCAGTTTATTGTTGATCTTTAAGTCGTTATTTTTTGTGTATTTTAGCGGACGTTATGTCAGAGTGTGTGCCATAAGACATCAATTGTAATTACATTCAGTTATGGATTTTCGATTTAATTATATCCATTTTTGCGGTGTCTTCTCTTTTCTGAATAAAATTTGGGCACGCATTTGTGTATGCTTATACCATTTTCAATTTACTCTTGCGTTGTTTTTTATAGCTAGTGGGGAGTATAGGAACATGCCATGGTTATTATAGCGGCTTGAACCATTTTATCCATTCCTTTGCCCCAGTTACGCCCGTGTGAATGAGAGTCTCGCGCTCATGTGTGTGTGTGTGTGTGTGTGTGTGTGTTGTCGCTGATCCTGTGGAGGATTTTCCATTGCATGTTGAATATATCACCTGATATGTCTCCACGATTTCGGAGTGGGTGATGCCGGATATTACGGTATGTATTTTTAGCCGGGGTACTGCCGTTGATACTTGATCCGCTGTTTTCTTGGATTGTGGCATTCACGACACTGCTGAAATCGGGTACATATAGGAGGATATTTATGGCTAGCCCATACTAGTGGGGCTCGAGTAAATTACATATACCCAATGGAGGAAATGTGTATTCAAGCCATGTTTATGTAGGAGTACGACTTCGACCATATTTGAGGCCTGACGAATATGGTAGTGTCGTTTTGTTTGTTTGGATTTGATGAGATTCTAGTTAGAGGAGTTGACACAAAGATACAATTGTATTATGTTGGTGCAGGAAGGCTAAGGATTATGTAAGATTAGCCGACCGACACTTATAAAGAAAATTAATTATGAAAATAATGAAAAGGATTCATTTGACTGTGAGACGTCTGACTAGGATAGTTAGCCAGTACAGGTGTAGCCACGTATGGTTGATACTGGATTAACGTAGTTTAGAAGCCGGTTGAACGACTTTGGGAGAGCGTTCATTAATATAGGGTGTTGTTTACTAAATGTTTCGTTGGCGTTGAGTTTTGATAGACCCACTATCGTAAAGAGTAACGGTTCATGTAGGGATAACTGGATTTTTAGACCAGATTTAAAAATGGATAAGCATTCGTAAACCAGTATAGGGTGTTAATAAAGCAAGAAACTGTTCATCGGGAACCACTCTGAAATAAAATGATCACAAAAGGTATTCTTATAGACATATGTAGTGCTGCATTTCCCCACGTTTATCAAGAAAAGAAGAATATGTCTGCTGACTTGGAATCAATCCATGCAATGTTTAAGGTGTTGAGGGAGACACAGAGTAAAATGGACAAGGATATTGAGGCCTTGCACCAAGGAACTCATCAAAATCAGAAAACATTGGAAATACAAATTTTTTAAAATGCCAATGAATTAAGAAAAGAAATAGCTCAAGTTCGGAAAGATTGTAAGAATAGTAATGATAACACAAATAAGTCTTTGAGTGTGTTACAAAATAATTCAATATGTACTCAAAACACTTTAGGTGAAATACGAACGAGTTCGGCTGCTATGAAGGAGACGTTGCAGACAACACAAAACACTCTAATGCTAACACAGGATACTCTTGCTGCATTGCAGGCTTCCATAGGTGAACATCAAAACAGTGCAGATACATCACGTGATAACTATGTTCTTACTCAGCACACTTTAGGAGAACTTCGAGAGAGTGCAGCTACCACACGGGAGGAGTTTGTTAAGTTAAGACAGGAAATGTTGCAACAATTAAACACAAACCAATCAAACAATGATGAAAGATTGGAACAGTTAAAGGCTACTGTAAAAGCACTGCAGGTAGAGGTAAGAAATAAAGCTGAGCTGGTGAGAGGAGAGATTGAAATAGAAATTGGTAAGGTTGTCAAGGAAAACATAGAAGTTTTAAAGGTAGAATTAATTAGTGAGGGTAAAACTCAATGTGAATCCGTTACAAAAGAATTGTCAAATAAGCTAGTGTTAGCGGAATATCGTCTTAATAAAGACATTAACAATGTTAAAGAGGACTATGATAAACAATTTAAAAGTATGCAAGCATATCATGATAAGGTTATTGAGTAAATTAGGGAGAAAACTGAATCCGAATTGTCAGATATCGCAACCAAACTTAAGGAAGCCGATTTAAAGACGGAAAATATTAAATCGGATTTGCAGTCGCAGGTTAACAACTTAAATTCAGATCTTCAAGTGAAGATAGCCGAATCTAGCTCTGGTTTAGAACGGAAAATAGATCAAATGGTAAACGATAAAGGTAAAATAGAATTAGAGATTGACCTTATTAAAACTAAATTGCGTGAGGTTACTTAACTGGGAACACAAACATTACGAGGGACGAAACCGGTATATTTACCGCAGAGAGGAGCGAATGTCGATCCACGCTGGAACGATTGTAAGCGGGGGATAACTTTAGAGAAACTCGACCTATTGGAGGAATAGGAACAGAAGAGGATACCCAAAACGAAACAATTCGAACTATACTTCAGGATCGGAATAGTCGTGTGAGATATGGCGCTCCAGAATTCTTTCCAAGTAGTGGGAGACCACTTGTTAGAGCAGAAGGAAACAATAGGCATAACGTTACTATCATCCGTAATATTGACCAAAAGTCTAGGCACTTTTCGGGAAATAACCAATTCACGCCCATAGAATTTTTCAACGACGTATCCGAATACTTTCTGGATAACCACATAGGAGAGGAAAGGCAACTACGAGTAGTTGAGAGGTTTCTGGACCATGATGGTTACAATGGTTTAGGGCATTCAGGTGGACGTTCAGAACATTTGAAGAGTTTGCTGAAGCATTGATAAGACGATACTGGTCAATCGAGGATCAACAAAGTCTTAGGGCAGAGGCGTACTCGAAGAAATATGCAAGTACTCATCCAATGAGATACTCGACTTAATTTACGACACAGCTCGCAAAATTGCAGTATCTTCAACCCCCTCTATCAGAGGTAGAATTAGCGCAAACGATAGCAAGACAACTTCCGGCCGATATACGTAGATATTTGGCATCGTCAGGAGTTAGTAATTTGAAGGATATGGATGAACTTCTTAGGAAACTGGACCATACGAGTAACACTATCAATCCGACAGGAAGAAACACTCGCGGAGAACACAGAGAGGTTAATGCCGTCATGGTTGATCAAGTCCAACAGACAGAAAATTCATCGAGAAGAGAAGGGAATGTAGGACCTACTCGCGGCGGATATTATGAACGTCGAAACTTCAACAGAAACGATAATGGATATAGAGATTATAGACCCTATCGGCGATACCAAGGCAACAATGAGTCGTATCAGAGCAGACGTTACAACAGAAACGATCAGTATCCACGGAATAACAATGGAAACTTCCAGAGCGATAATAGAGACAATAGGGGATATAATCGTTACACGAATTGGAACGATAGGAGTTATAATAGACCAGATTATGAGGAGAGGCATCGAGAATCGAAGGATTACATACAGAGTTTGCGAGGGAAGGACGAAACAAAAAAGGTAAACGAAGATAGACCCAGAAATGATGATTCGCGACCTGGTACTAGTCAACAGGGGGGCAGAGGAGAAAGCCACCCTGAAGAAAGAAAAAAACGCCGATAAACCGACAGAAGTAGGAGACAAGGATTCTGCACCAACTGACCTCTACATAATAAATGAAATCTACCAAACTACGGACGACGGCTTATTGTTTGAGTAAGAGAATTGTAAGAAGAGGACCCCGAACCGACGAGAGACGCCAGGATAGAAACAGCGAGGGAAAACCTGCAGAAAGCAGCGGACAAGAGAAAGAAGAGGACAAAAGGAAAACGATTTAGTAATCCACTCAGAAGAGGAGACCTCGTGTTAATAAGACGTTCTACCAAAGCGAATGTTTCCAAGAAAATATATGTGAAATTTAGCAGACTGTTTCGAGGCCCATTTAAGGTAGACGTTGTCTATGGGAATAACTGTTATCGTATTGTCAAGATTGAGGACGAGCAGTTAGTTGGAAAGTTAAATGCAAAGAACCTCAGGAGATATTACAAGAATATAAAGTAAAGTACAAATTCGTGTCCAAGATGTTGGTTTAGTGAAACTGAAGTTGAAAAGTTTTTTTCACACTTTTGCAACCTTGGTTAGGAGGGAAATGTCCCCAAATTCGTATATAGAGATACGAGGTATTGATATGAAAGGCAGCCTTAATAAAGGAGAGCATTTAATTAATATTGGAAGAATGAATTTTGGAATAGGTCCATTACACCAGCTTTATGTCATGATGTATTGCTCAACAAGAGACTTGTTGGCTGAATGTAATCTCCTCCTAGAAAGGGCGGATTTGATTGGATCATCCATTCGAGATAGACCATAGCCGGTTCTTGAAGAAAAAGGAATGGGATCGGAAGATTCGGTGAGCGAAGTTAGAAATGAAATGTTTTATTTTGTCTAGTAGGCTATTTATTGTATTTGGAAGCATTGACCTTGGGAAATAAATTGAAGAGATCAATTAAGTTATGATCAGGAAATGTCTTCTGTGGATATCAATGCCCGAAGTATGTTTGAGGATATTCATGTCAAAGTTTGGGTAAGCAGCATTGAGTCAGGAACAGGTGTTTCGAGAAGGCGAGAAAAGGATGACGTCAGAGTGTGTCAGGTGACGTGAGGGAGAGTCTACTTGGGCAGAGAGAGGGGAGCAGTGTGCTGCGGAAAGGGATTACGACAGTGGTTGTTCGTGTGGGATGTTTAAGGAAGAGATATGAACGTGTGAAACATCGTGCCTAAATGTGCTAGTGTATTGTGAAGCGCGGAAGTCTGTGTGATTTTGAATGAATTTTTGGAATATTCCACGATAAAAACCGATGGCATGGGGAGACAATGAATTGTCAGTCAGTACGGTGTAACGTATTCGTGGAGAATAGGGAAATGTGAATGTACTTTTTGAAAAGTAATGAACGTGTATGTTTGTAAGGAAACGCCTTGAGACACGTTACTTCGGAGCGATATGTTCGAGAAGGTAGTGGTGAACAATAAAATGGAGAACATTATGAACACGTGGCCGGAGGGAGAATGTGATTTATGAGAGGAAGTCATGGTATTTTGTTAAATTATGCTGAGGGAAATGTGGTCTACATCATGAAAGTGAGAATTCCTTCGAGTGGAGTCACTTAGAACGATATGCGGAAAAGCAAAGTTCACGCAGCCACCTCAAAAATGCACAATCTACTAGAGAACGTTATGAATTATGGCCAACGCAATTATGGAAGGAGACTACACGATTTGCTGGAGGGACGAGAAGAAGAAAACGCCAGGACGAAGACCAGGGATCGAACGAGGTGTCTGTCAGGGGGCGATCCGATTGCCGTGGCAATCAGCCCTTCTCAAGAACTCGGATGGCCGATAGCAGGGAACGAGCAGCTTCTAGGCGGACCAGGGAAGAAGGATCGTGGTTTGGAGCGAGGCTACCCAGTTGTCAGCCGAGTGAAATGGAAACCAGCGCCTGTTCTGAACGTGAATGGATCTTCACATTGTTCGTCTCCGATTCAGCAGAATGTAAGACAAGTCTTTCAATATTTGTAGCCCCAGTTCGTAGTTCTATGTTCTCGTAGATGCTTTGTGTGATCATTTTATTTGAGAAGTATTTTTGTTAAGTAGTTGGTTTAGATCTAGTGGTTAGTAATTTTATTCATCGAAGCAAGTTACGGTAGGCTTTTAGTGGGCTTGTGAGCCTTAGTTCCAGCTTGTCTGGGGATCTTTGCAGGCGAGTTATCTGCTGGCTGACCGTGCTTAGGGTTTAGTGGAGTTCTCGTTTCGATGTTTACCGCTGTTTTTTTTTGTCATTGTAAGATTTTCTTTCTCAGATTTGAAATATTCGACCTCTTGGGTTGCGCTTTGAATTATTTTCGATTTAAGAGTGTTCCGGGATGAACAGTTTCTTGCGCCTTTTGCTTCTTTGCATTTTCTTATTTCTGCGCTGTTGCCACTTCGCAGCTTCAGAGGAGTTAGTTTTTGAAAATTGCTTTCGAAATTTAGATTTTCTTAGATTTTGTATTTTGAATTTTGAGATTTAGCTATTTGATCTTCGATGATTCTTTTCACATTGTGCTGTTGCACAATTATCTGACTTTACCATTTGAATTATTTTCGGAATTTTCAATTTTGAATTATTTTGGATTTTGAAATTTTCACTCTGAAATTTATTTCATTTAGATATTGGAATTTGAATCAAACCTTTCCTCGGATTTTCAGAAAATCCCGATCGATTTTGATTTTGAGAATTTTGGGACTTCAATCCTGACTTGAGATTTTTCAACAAGAATTTTTTTCTTTCTTTGAAAGTATAATTAATTTTCAGTTTTTGACTTTTAGAAAATGTCTCGTTGATTTAAAGTTGGTTGCAATTCTGATCGTGCAGATGAAGAGTTCTTTCGAAAACAATATTGAATTATAAAATGTTATGTTGATTCGAGTATATTTCTCGACTGTTGTTATTGTGTGACACAGTGCATATACATAATTATTTATTTAAAGGTTTACTGAATATAGTGCACACATAAGTGGAAATGTTTTTGAGTTGACACTCACTATCAATGTAACTTGAAACGGATTATAGAAAGAATTATATCGTGCTTAGTTAACACGCACTGGGAGATTGCCATTCGATCTGTAAATGCTATCGCTTTTAAAGCATATTTAAAATTGGTATCAACGTCTTTGAATTACATAACTTGAGGGAAAGACGGTCATTTTTTTTGATAGCATAGTGTGGAATGGTGATGTTTACATTGAAGAGGTGTGCGAAAATACCAATTGTTTTTTTTTTGTTGGTATTTCGAAGGTCGACCCCTGTAAGGGACGTTATGTCCTGGGAACCTTTCCTCGGTCAATGGTTGTTGTTATTTGGGCTGCGTGGTGTAGATGATTAGGATTGCTGTCTTGTGAGTCAGCTGTTAGCTGCGATTGCCGTTCGTTGGAACGCTGTATTATCAGGGTTTGTGGAGTTTATTCGACTGCTGTTAGATTTCTTTTACTGTGTTTGATGACCGTATTTCTTTATATTCCTGCTGTAGGACCATTTTGGTTGTGTTTGTTGTTTGTCTGGTAGACTGTCGCGTTCTTGTAGATCAGCTGGGTTGGCGATACCGGGGGCTCCATAAGTATGGTGTTCAAGACGTTGATGCTAATTCAGTTATATGATTATTGTTGTTGTTTTTGAAGACTGGATAGAACAGGGGCTCGGTGGATAGCATTCTCACCTTTATTGGTCGGAACGCTAAACCATTGTTTGCTCGTTAACCTCGATGTTGATCACCGTCAGTAAATATTGATGAATAATAGGTCTATGTAGATTAGTGGAGGAACATTGGTGTAGATACTGTCCTAGAACGACACATATATGCTTATAATTAGGTATTTCTTAAATTTTTGTAATTAGAATTAAAAGATATTTCGGTAATCCAATGAAGAATAAAAATCAGGATCTATGTGTAGAGTAATATTTTGATACTGTAAATAGTGAGAGGCCGTCACTATTTAATTATATTAAGGGGGTGTTGTTTTTTTCTCTCGCTCTTCATAATTTTTTTTTTATTATTAATCCTGATAGAAAAGGCATTGCGATAAGTTGCCAGTTTATTGTTGATCTTTAAGTCGTTATATTTTTGTGTATTTTAGCGGACGTTATGTCAGAGTGTGTGCCATAAGGCATCAATTGTAATTACATTCAGTTATGGATTTTCGATTTAATTATATCCATTTTTGCGGTGTCTTCTCTTTTCTGAATAAAATTTGGGCACGCATTTGCGTATGCTTATACCATTTTCAATTTACTCTTGCGTTGTTTTTTTATAGATAGTGGGGAGGATAGGAACATGCCATGGTTATTATAGCGGCTTGAACCATTTTATCCATTCCTTTGTCCCCTGTTACGCCCGTGTGAATGAGAGTCTCGCGCTCATGTGTGTGTGTGTGTGTGTGTGTGTGTTGTCGCTGATCCTGTGGAGGATTTTCCATTGCATGTTGAATATATCACCTGATATGTGTCCACGATTTCGGAGTGGGTGATGCCGGATATTACGGTATGTATTTTTAGCCGGGGTACTGCCGTTGATACTTGATCCGCTGTTTTCTTGGATTGTGGCATTCATGACACTGCTGAAATCGGGTACAGTACCATCCCGACATTTGCCCGAAGACGAAGTGGGAAACCACGGAAAACCACTTCGAGGATGGCCGACTAATTTGGACCACCCGAGGCTGAGTAGACCCCGTTCCAGTCCTCATACCACTTTTCAAATTTCGTGGCAGAGCCGGGAATCGAACCCAGGACCTCCGGGGCGGCAGCTAACCATGCTGACCGCTACGCTACGGAGGCGACGCACAAAGGTTTCCCTCGAAGCGTGACTTATAGACTCATCTGCAAGTGTCATTATTTAATAAAGAAATGCTTATTTCGCTTAATAATTATTATCAGGCATTGTTCAACATTCAAAATCTGCCAGCTGGATTTGATTTACCCCGCAAGACATGGGTAACTCTCAACAGAGTCCGCACTAACCACGGGAGATGCGGATCAATGATGTTTAAATAGGGTATGCGATCTTCCCCAACCTGTGATTGTGGTGCAGTTAGACAGACTATGAACCATATTGTCACTGAGTGTATTAGTAGGGCATCTTTGGATCAACACAGGACTTTTTAATAGCCTCTACTGAAGCCATAAGATGGCTAGAAAATTTAGACATTAATCTTTGAACACCCTTTCCCTTGCATTATTTTAACAGTTGTAATGTGTTACTTACCTATTGTATGTATATTGTTTATGTTGTTTGTTTTGTTTTGTACCATACGCTAATAATAATAATAATAGTTCCTGTTATTTTTTGTAAAAATTCCAAAAAAGGGGTGGGAGAGGGAAGGAGGCGTTCTAACTACCAGTAACACCACCTGGCTACGCCACTGTCCAAGATGTGACTGTGGAGAAATCCAGACTCCATAATACCTGCTGCCTGCTGACGTGCCAAGATCTGAATGACACCTGCAGCCAGGAAGGCCTTATGTTGGCCACAGACCGAGGGATAAGAGCTGCAGAGTTTTGGTAAGGAATAATTTAGTGTGTCTGCCGGACACGGAAATATAATAAAATACACTGCTTAACAAAAGTTTGGACTACCGTCATCAATTGTATGCTGACGCTGCCACAGAGGAGTGGGACCTGTTACCACAAGATAAACGTGATGGTCTCATTCAGAGCATGTCTCCTCTGTGTGCGGGGAGGACTACTAAAGACTGACACCGATCATCAAGAGCAGGGCCGGGATTTTAATGACCTAAAAATGTTTAAGAAATGACTGAAAAATTCCTATAAAATTACCCGAAAAGTGTGAAAAATTACCTAAAAATTTGAATGAAACTAACTTGGCTTACTGTTGTCTGTCTTCCTACACCCTCGATTTCAAAATCGCTTACGGAATAGTTGCAAGCGCAGAGTGCTTCCTGTAATGAGGATATTCCAAGAAATAAGGGTTGAGCAAAATTGAGAAGATTCTCATGTCTTCGTATTTATCCTCACTTTCTGTTGCGTTAATTTCCAGTACCATACGCAAAATATGCATCATAAACCATTATAAATGTGAGAAAATGACTCAAGACGTATAACATATTCTAATAAATTCCATTAAATTACATAATAATAACGCGAAAGGCGAGAAAATGACCTAAAAATTAAATACTTAGAAAAATGACAAAAAAAAATGACTTAATAATTATGCATTTCTGGAATGTGTGGGCCATGAACAGGATTTGTATATAAGTTAGCAATGTTCGTGGTGAACAATTTATAAGATCTATCTATCTATCTATCTATCTATCGTATGGCTTTTAGTGCCGGGAGTGTCCGAGGACATGTTCGGCTCGCCTGGGTCTGTAGCTGCTTCCAGCGGACACCCTAAAGGGTGAGCTACAAGTTACGTTCAATTTCAAGTCGTTCCAACTTTCGCCACCAGATATCAATGATACCTAGTGGTGAACGTTGGAACTTTGATGGAGCGTTCTGACGAAATCTAACCTAACAATTTAGCTTCACACAAGTTTAGTCTGTGAAAGGATCTTTTACATGCCATAAATCTATGACATGGGACCGCCGGCTTTACTTCCCCTCCTAAGGAAGGAATACTGAAGGATTTTTTAACGCTCTTAAAAAATCCGACGACTTCGGCCGGGTTTGAACCCGCTATCTTGGGCACAGCAGTTCAGCATGCTACCGACTATGATATGTCATCAGAATCCGGACCCTGCTTATGAGATACAGATTTTCAATATGTTTGTTTTCAAAAGAGACACTTAGAAGAAAGAGAGAGCTTTTTTTGTGCCGTTCCATTCTTATCTATAGAGCCCTGCGTGGATAAGCAAATCGATATCCGCATCCGCCCCGCATCCGCCCCGCATCCGCCCCGCATCCGCCCCGCATCCGCACAACTTTTTCCGCAATCTCACGTTTGTTATCTGAATCTACTGGCATTACACTAATAGTTTTAATTAGATAAAGCATAAATTACTATAGCGACATATTTAGACATTTGAGGAGAAAGTCGTTCCCTTAGGCAAATGCAGGGGTTCTCAACCTGTGGTACGCGTACCCCTTAGGGGTACGCGAAACATTTCAGGGGGTATGCGGAAGGCCATCCTTCTACCCGATCCACATGCGCAGTGAGCTTCGTGCCGTGACTACTGTGTGAGTTATTTACGGCGCGTGTATTTGAACTCCACAAAAAATTGCATCTTTTCTTTACCGAGCACAAATCTAATTTATCATCAGTACTCAATGACTTTGGTTGGCTTTTAAAATTGGCCTATTTATGTGATATTTTTGAAAACCTGAACATTTGGAATAAGTGTATTCAAGGTAGTGTTTCTGATATGTTCTATATTGAAATGAAAACTAACGCAATGCTTGCAAAAATCACCCTTTGGGAAAAGGAACTGAAAAACAACACCTGTGAGACTTTTGAGAGATTGAATTAATTTTTGAAAGAAAACGAAGATAGCATATCTGACTGGACTGACCTTACGACTCTAATGGGACATCACCTGAACTCATTGAAGACCCACATAAGGCAATACTTCCCACCTAGAGACAAAAGATTGGACTGGATACGTGACCCCTTTAGTTTTGATGCTACAGAAACTTCTAGCAATCTGACTACTTCCCAGAAGGAACAACTAATCGAACTGTCGTGTGATCCAACATTAGGAAATAAATATTTGAAAGTTGCATTGTTAAATTTTTGGATCAGTGTTGGAAGGAATACAATCAACTTTCAATTATTGCTGTAAAGGTTCTTATTGGATTTTCTTCTACATACTTATGTGAAAGGGGGTTTTCGAGTTTAACTTATCTAAAAAGTAGGTATAGAAACAAGCTTAAGGTTGAGGACGATTTAAGGTTGTATTTAACAAAGCTAGAGCCGAACATTGATCAACTGTGTAAAAGGAAGCAAGCTCAACTTTCTCATTAACTTTTTGTAAAGTTATCCTACTTTCCTTACATTTTGTTTTATTAAAATATCTTTCCTTATAAAAGTACAAAGGTTAAACCATACTAATTAAAAACCTTTTACATGTTTTAATAACCATTATTACTACCTAAGAAAGGTTAGTAGGGGGTACGCAGGATGTTTAATTTTTTTTAAAGGGGTACGATGGTAGAAAAAGATTGAGAACCCTTGGGCTAATGTATACCAAGTTCTATGTTTAAAATGAATGTTACACAGCCAGAATTGCAACCCTTTCCTGTTCGAAATGTTAGGCTAATTACGCTTTATGACGTAATTTGAATGAGATTAGCTTAAATCATCATCTTACATTTGTCATGAAAAAATATAACAGAAAAATATGTTATGTCATAGTAATGATAGTAAACAAGTTCGGATTGTATTCGAAAAACCATCCACAAATTTACTCCAAATGTTATCCTCAGCTAATGCACTATCCGCACAGCCTTGCAAACTATATCCGCATGGTGAATAATGTTTCGGATATCAGCTTCCACGCAGGACTTTAGTTATCTAACCACGATTGTTATTGTTTCCAGAAGGACTGATGTTTAGTTTATTAATACGTTATTGTATAAACCTCAATGGTTTTTATAATTTCAAATGATACTGTCGACTTCGTCGTTATGGTCGGGGTCCATCGTTATGCATTACGGACACGGACACGGTGACGGACGTGACGTCATGCAGCCGCGCGGGAAGTGACGTCATGCAGCTGCGCGGGAACGTGACGTCATGCTCACGCGGGGAGCGAGAACCAGACGCTAATGAATATTGGAGTCTGTTGAAAGAGGCCTGGCGTCGAGCGACCTTTTAAAAATCAGAAACTCACTCCACAAATCTGTAAATCAGTATTCTTCCCTTATTTCAGATACACTATTCATTAAACAAACATATAAGGCATAGTCATGACCCCTTCATGGAGTAGGCTATTGTCTAAATCTGGACACTCATACTACA
The DNA here is from genome assembly GCA_946902985.2 of Meconema thalassinum. Taxonomy (NCBI): domain Eukaryota; kingdom Metazoa; phylum Arthropoda; class Insecta; order Orthoptera; family Tettigoniidae; genus Meconema; species Meconema thalassinum. The sequence goes on from OX336395.1 coordinate 125,274,442, forward strand.
TCCTTACACTAATTCAAATTTACGGCCAAATGATCCTTCTGACAGGGAGGCAAAGGTTTCCGCCGGCTTGCCTGGGATGATGGGCCACAAAACCGCTATCAAAAAGTACACAATTTACGCTTTATTCAACCAAACACATCTCTAATACAAGTACAAGAAACACATTTCTTCCCGTGACCCTTAAAGAGGTGCCCGCGCGGGAAGCCTAAGTTAATGGGTGATGCAGTCTGTTGAAAGAGTCCTGGGGCGTCGAGCAAAGCGAGAAGCCCTCCTGAGCCTTTCTATCACGTGTAGCATTTGTAGCATGCGTCATTTGAAATGATACAACGTCTAGTCTTTCAGACTGACTGTGATTTTTAGCCTACTTTTCACATTTTGCAAAAATGAGGAAAAAGTAGACTTATGAGATCGGGCAAATGTGTGTCTGTCTGTCCTTCTGTCTGTCTGTCTGGCTGTGTGTGTGTCCCCCCCTATCAACTCCTAAACGGCTGAAGCAATCGAAACAAAATTTGGTAGGAGTAAAGATCTATACCTGAATATCTCACGTCCATATTGTGCCCTTGCAGCAAGAAATATGCAAATCACAGTATGCCAGCATTGCTCAATTCGGGATTTTTCGGGGCTGCGGTAAGTTCTCCCACTCTGTGACTTACATATTTTGGATTAAATAGAGGATACACTTGCAAAAATAACAACAAAATCAACTCCTATTTTAACACATTTAATTAATCAAAAATTATGGCGCTACAAACAAATAAACACATAAACTACTGACCAATATCATTCTACTTGTCCAAAGTGAACAAGGAATAGCATAAAAATAAAACAAATATTAGATTAAAACACATGGTTTTCTTTAAAACCAACAATTCATGATTATTTTCGCTTCCATTAGGTACTTATCTTAAAGTTCCAAATAACTACGAGCTTCTTTGGCTCGATACTTTCCCATAATAATGGTGTCATATTTTTGTACACCTCAAGAATTATTTTTTACCTTTTCTTATCATCAAAACAAATATATAATTACATTTAAAATTACATGTTAATTATTCACTTCAATATTTGGGCATATCACATGTTCTCCATATTTACTATCTCTCTCAAGTTTTGCAAATTCACTACGGTGATCGGGAAAACTATTTGTGTACTCCAGAGTTATAAAGATTACATGACAAAGTCAAAAACTATGATCACTCCCGAAACCTAGTTATCTTCACAAAACTCGTGGATTCCTTCTTTTCCATACAATATTACAATAGGGATTTTATTTAATTCATTTGTCTTATAAGACCATTATCACATAAGAAAACTACGATCTGAATTGGCAAGCGATAATATCAATCTACAAGGACCTCGGTTCAACGCCCGGGTCATTAACAACTTTAAACACTCACGGTGTATTTAACACATCTTACAAGACGGTTTTTACCCACCCTCGCTCGATGAGGGTCAGGCCATTATACTCGGGCGTGATTTATGACAAGGAAAACGACTCTCTGCCTAACCTACGGTGGCAGCTCTCTTCAATGCTTTAAAACAAACCTTCACATTATTCTCAGTTCTGTGGAGAGACCTGGCTTTTACTCGCTTATTTTCATTCAACAATATTCTTTGGCTCATAAACCACTTTCGTAACCTTGGCATTTATTAATTATGAGAGGGTCCTCATTGATTGGGAAGATTAATACACATTCTACGACGAGTAATTAGGGGCTTTAACAACAAGAGGATTCTATGTTCGAATCTCTTAACATGCCTCGGGAACCATTTCCACATTTGGAGGACTTATACAAGACGCGATTTAAAGTCGGCCGTGGCCTACATGACATACGCTCAATAATACCATACATTAGCTCCCTTTTAAATAATACACACATGGCCTCGTGATCTACGTCACAATTAGAGGACTTACAACATATCTCAATTCACTGCAATCAACTACCCTCCATAAGTAATTTACCAAGTACTTTAACTTTTACGCGTTCCTAGCGTGACTTTTTATTTAATTGCGTTCCATTACGCAATACATTACTTTACGGCCGAATGTCTTCCAAAGAACTGATAAATTTCATAGTAACAATTGATACATATCTTAATTCTTATATTAATCTTTTCCGTTGACAATAAATCGCTCCCTTTTTAAGAACATGCATTTACATCATGTCTTATACATTTGTTAAGGCTTCAACGCTCTATATTTTTATATCATTCAATTTAATCTTTATTTAGATTTCTTTACCTTGTTATTCACATCATGTTTTCATTCCTTACAAAAGCTCAAAAGCTATTTCTTTCATATAATTCAAATTTACCTTTATGTAAATATCTTTGTTATAATTATTATTATCACGCTTGCTTTTATAACATTCATTAAATACTGACATTTTATTCCATGCATTTCCTCTACAGGATTTATTATTTCACATAATTATTTATTATTTCTTAAAACTTTATTTTCGTTCAGATCGCGTTCTTATTTAGTTATTATTCATTTAAAAACATCCCTTCTACTCAAAACTCCGGTGGAATTAGTACACAAAATTTTTCCCGACACCAAAACATAATGAAAATCTTTACTTACATGTTTAAGGTCGCTTTCTGACCTTTATTCTCGTTTGATGTGACATTTTGGCCCACCTTCTTGACCTACTCCATATTGTACAATCTCATCTTATGTACAGAAATTTCTTGACACATATTCACTATATTTAACACTGACAACATTTTTTTATACACTGGTGTATCCGTTTGGAACACACATTAAAACACTAAAAAATATTACTCTGGTACATATTATAACACATATCACTGTGCATAAACGCTTTCACTTTACCTAAAACACTTAAAATCATACTCTTATTTCTTTTCTTACAATATTTACACTTCACTCCTATCACACGGGTGTATCTCAACGATTTTTACAATATCTGTCGGCTGTTGATGATCCCTGATGTGAATCCTATCGACCTGCATTGGACGTGTGATTTTACTCGTTCAAAGTTTCTCTCTCCTACAATGGAAACTACTGGTTTCAGTCTCTCAAAACCGCTTCTATTGTCTATTACTCGGCTTTAATTTATCTGCTTTAACTAGGCGATAAATGGCTTTACTTTTCCGTCACCTCTATTTATATATGGTGGTCTATCGCCCCCTATAGTTTCTATATCTTGGCCTCCCTTCGAGGACCGTATACTGTCTATCGTACCGTTTAGTTTCTATATCTTGGCCTCCCTTCGAGGACCGTATACTGTCTATCGTATATTTTTGACGTTTTCTCACTAGAGTACGTTTTCCCTCTGGCTTCGAACCTAAGTTCCTAAGTTCCTTTCGCTTGAACTTCTATCTTTCGCGATCGTAATTACTATTTAGTTCCTTTACAGGACTTAATGTCTTTAACAATGTCTTTACTAGACGTAACGCCGTTTGTTTGTTGGAGTTCTTATAACTTCGTAACTGTATTGAACTAGTGTTCTTCTGGAACTCGAAGTTCCCTACTGATCGCTGTGTCTTACTTTGGCGATATTGCTTTAAAGTCCGTATATTTAATGTTCTTTATAATTTAGGACTCTTCAAAGTCTCGAACTGCTAACCCTCAGCGTAGCGTACTTATATCGTAACTGGTCTACACTCGGTGAACTTGTAGCCTAGCCTCCCACAGGCTCTGGAACGATGTCTGATACAGCTTAACGTCCCCCTCACGGGCTCTTGAATACTGCGTATACGATGTGGTGCAGCACTTCCGCTCACGGAATGCTCGTAGACTGATGATTATGATGCTCCAGCGTAACGCCCCCCTGGACGGACTAATACTGCATGTACTGATACAGCGTGACGTTCCCCTCACGGGCTTTCGTAGACTGCATGCACTGATGCAGAGTAACACCCCCTCACGGGCTGTCAGAATAACTGCATGATGCGTCGTGACGCCCCCCTCGGGCTCTTGAATACTGTTCTTCCGGCGTAATACAGAGTAACACCCCTCACGGGCTGTCAGAGTAACTGCATGCACTGATGCAGAGTAACACCCCCTCACGGGCTGTCAGAATAACTGCATGTACTGATACAGCGTGACGTTCCCCTCACGGGCTCTCGTAGACTGCATGCACTGATACAGAGTAACACCCCCTCACGGGCTGTCAGAATAACTGCATGTTTGGTCTGGCTCTGCCAGGAGCTTTATACTATTCAGCCACAAAAAGATAAAACTCTAGTCCTTTTCGTGACCAACTTTTGAACTAATTGTCGCACAATTATAAAAATTATATATCCAGAAAGCTCGTCTTCCAAACGTAAAATAATCGTCCTGTGCATGGAAATCGATCGTGCATTTCCGAGATATTAATTAATTTCTCGTCCTCAACTGTGTGGGTGGTGCTGTTCTTTTTTTATTCTCCCACTCCTTGGGTCTCGGTGAACCTCCAATGACGTCTACTTGCGTTTGCAGTTTTCTCCTGTGCAATTTTTACAAGGTTTTTCTTTACACAAAAATCTCTAATCCAAATTGATTCACCGTACTGTATCTGTTTACTTATTTTTATACTCGTAAACGGGTTAAATTTAATTATTCCTGTTCTGACTCAGCAGCGAGGTTGCCATAATCCTGCAACGTAAGAGCAATTTCCGAGTCCAGCTTCTTCGTCTTACAGTCAAAACTTTCCACTCGTTCTAATAATATCCATGAGTGGCTCCTTATAAATGTCAAGAGGCATGAGCTCATCTAAGGAACACCCGGCCCTAGCGCTTGCACCATGTTAGGCTATAATCCTGGCTTGAAATCTCTCTCCGTTCCCTTAGAAACTGTATGATTCTTTCATTCTTTTCTCAAAGTACATGGATTCGACTCTCTTTGAGGCCATGGTACATGGGTTCATCTCACCCCTCCTTAGGTTAATAAATTTTCGAAAAATTTTGAGGAAATTTATTTCAATTATTTATAAAAATCTTATTTTTCCTTTAATAGTCGAAGCCATTATAACGTTCTCCGTCCTTTTTGTTTCTTTATTCCTAAAAAATCCCACGATAATTTGATTTCTTTCATCTTTTTAAGTCATATCCGGTAATTGTGTCGGTTGGGTACGCTCTGTCCCTACCCTTTCTTTCTCCTTTTGATTTGTCTGGATATCAGGTTTCCAGAACCTCATTCATCTTTACGGGTGTGGTCTATTCCTACCCGTTCCCTTATTTCATCATTCTCCTTCCTTAAATTGAAATTTTCTTCTTCAATAAAATCAATTATTTCTTTAAAGTTCCCTTCCTCTCTGGTTTATATTTGTATGGGTCTTTCTTAAAGGTCCCATTCGTTCATTCATTCATTTCCCAAGTGGTCGACTACACTTCAGGGTCATAAATTTCTTGTCACGTTCGGGTGTTTTGTTAGTCTTCCTCTAGTCTGGTGTGCACCCTCCAGGCATGCGTCAAACAGTTTGTTTCTTTTCTTCTTTTATAAGACGGACATCCTGCCGGTCTGTTTCTCTTTCCACATTTCATATTGTCAACTTAATGACCTTCTTTAAATTACCTTGCGGGTGCAACTGCCTTTACCCGTAACATCATCATTATTATTGTCAGACTCCTCAAGTCTGTAAAATTTCATTTTAATTCTTAAGAGCTCGGTCTAACCTCACCTGACTCTTTTCGGTTTTCTACCACCTTCCTCGTCTCTTTTTGAGATGGTATTTCAGACAAAATTAATTTTATTCTTCTCATTATTTAATGGTTGCATAGGGCTTTACCCGTTGGTTCCAATGGAATAATTCTTTTCTTATCCTTTATGCCTCCACCTTACGCCTCCAACTGTTATTACTCCTCCTTGTTCTTCTTCCTCATTCTCTTCTTCTTCTTCTTCTTCAGAAACTTCCTCATTATCTTCCTCGAGCATATCTCCCATTTCCATAACTTCTTCTCCTCCTGCTCTTAAATCTTCTATCATTTCATTTTCCCATTTTATAAGCAACTCTTGAGCTCGTATATTCACATCCCCTCCTTGTTCGTGAATACTTTCAACTGTCTCTACAACATTTGTTTCAATTAACTGTCGAACAGTTATGGGTAAATATTTTAACATGCTTAGGCAATATAACAAAACATTTTCATTCCCCATACACCTTTCAATGGCTTTCTGATAATAAATGATGGTATTTGTCAATTCCATACTTTCATATCCTACCATCTCTTGTTCTTCGTCTTCTTCTTCGTCTTCTTCATCTTCTTCTTCATTCTCATTTTCTTCTGTTTCCATCTCACCACTTTCTTTCTCTTCACCTTCGAATTCTTCTTCCTCACTTTCATTATCTTCTATTTCCGTAGTATTTCTTTCTGATTCTTCACTTTCGCACTCTTCTTCATCACTTTGGTCTTCCATTACCATTTCCTTCCAAAGTTTTATCAAGGCTCGGGAAACATCTCCTACCAAACCGTTTCTTTTTCTCATGCCATTTACAACCTTGCCAATTCCTGTTTTCTCCAGATGCTGAACATTTATCGGTAAGTTATATAACTGTTTTAGACAATGCATCGTTCTTTCTTCATTTCCTTCACATCTTTCTATGGCTCTAATATAATGCTCTACTTTCTTTATGATCTCAGCATCTTTCTGACTCTCTTCATCCCTTACTCTTTCTCCCTCTTCTCTTCTTTCCTTACATTCCATATTCTCTCGTTTTCTTATTTCTATATAAGTTTTATTCCTTCTTTTCCACACTCTGTATCTCTTTTGCTTTATGAACCATCTCCGTCTTCCTTTCATCCTTGTCCATAAGCGTGCTCTCCTTCTATCTCCCTTCTTCCATTTTTCCTTTCTTTCATTCCTTTTCTTTTTACGGAGCTTCCAGCTGAAATATGCCTGAGCGTCCTCTTCCTCCAAGGCATTGTACATTGTCTCTCCTCCTTTCCTAGTTTCCATGGGGTATCTGTTTTCCTGTACACCGACTACCAATTGCGGTTTTCCTCTTTCCTGATTTTCTTCAAAGGCATCTCCTTCCTTCTTTTCATTATCTCCAACAATCTCATCTTTTCCTTTGAGGTTTTCTTGGCTCGTGTTTGGACCTCTTTCCATTTCTCTTTTCTTTTGTTGCCAGTCCTGATATTTAATCATTAATTCCAGGATCTGTGCTTTCAATTTTGGTCCTTCTTCTTCTTCTTCTTTTAATGCCCTTTTATCTTCCTGATCTTCCTGAATCTCTTCGGGGTTTTCCTTTTCAATTTCCATGAACTCTTGAACCTCTGTTTCTATCGGTGCTTCGACAATAGTTTCTATTATGGTTTCATTTCCTTTCTCCATTTCTTCAGGAATTATTATTTCCATCTCTTCAACTTCCGCTTCTTTCATTATTTCCTGTTCGGAGATTATTTCTGGCTCTTCCAGCTCAACCTTTTTATCAAAATGATTCTCTTCACTTCGCAGCTCGTTTCCACTTTGGCTATCCTCCTGGTCTGGACTTACTACTTCCTCTTGAGTATCCATATCTTCTTCAGGAAGGATCTCAAGGTTGTTCTCAGTCTCCACTGGAATTATTACGATTTCTTCTTCTTTTTTTTCTTCTCTAATATCAATTTTGGGCTCCTCTGGCACCGTGACTTCTTTTTCTTCTTCAATTTCAGCTTGTTTTTCCTCTTGGGCAACTATTTCATTTGCCTGACGGTTCTGTTCCCACATGTATTCCTCATATTTCTTTTGGATGGCTTCTAATATTTCTTCGTATTCCGAAATCTTAACCTTTCTCAATTCAGCTAACTCCTGAACAGTTATTATACCTTGTTCATCATACATGCTCATCGTGAACTGATGCATCTTACTCTTTTCTTTTCCTATCCATTGTTTCTGTTCCTGCACGTAATCTCCTTCTTTTGGCTTTGGATAAAAGGTATTCCACCAAATGTGATTCCATTTATCATGTACCTCCGACCATTTTTCCCTTATCTAATTAATTTCCCCCATAAATGTCTTTATCTGTTCCCACGAAGCTAATTCCATTTTTCCTTCTTTCACCATACGTTCTGCAAATTTCTTCTTTGTTTCTCTTAATGACTCTTTAACTTTAGGGATTTCTTTGTACAATTCCTCTAATTCCTGTTTGGGTATTGTGTACCAATTTTTACTTGCCCTTTCACGGAGCTCAGATATCTTCTTTATTTCCTCGGAAATACTTTCTCTTTGTTCCTCAATTCCTTCTTTCACCCTTGAATTTAAATCTTTTAATTCCCAAAGTTCGTCATCCATCTTCTCATGCTCATTCCGCATTTCCCTAATTATATCCAAGAATTCTTTTACTTCATCCCAAGTCGCCATTTCTACCTTTTCCTGATCCTGAACGCAAAGACTATCGTTCTTTTTCCCTTCGTTTTCCGAGCCTACCTGACCCTGCATTGCTACGTGAGACTTGGAATTACCTTTACTATTATCATCCTCGGTATTAATTTCATTCTCCCTTGGACTCGGTTTACATTTTTCTTTTTCCGTTTGGAGCTCTAAAGGCTCATTTGTTACCCTGTTGTCTGCAGACATGTTACCTTCTCTTCGTGTAACTATGTCTCCAGGTGCACGCATGCTTTCTACAGAAACCTTTACAATTTCCTTATTTGGGTACTCTTTATCATCTATTTGGAGGTTCTCTTGACTATCTCTAGCTTTACTTTCTGCCTTCTTGGCCTCCCAAACTTCATTATTTATCTTTATCATTTCCTCCATCTCTTTATTAAAATGCTCCCTCAGGCACTTCTTAACATCTGTAATTTTACCTTTATCTTTACTCTTTACCCTTACATTCTCTGAGAGCCTCCGCCTCTCTTCACTTAATGACATCATATTAGAATATAGTGGGCCACTAATGCCACATCGCTACAACATGCTTGAGAGATAGTAATCTGAACCATTGTGTCCCAATTTCTTTAAAAATTTACTTTGGTACGGGTGTTTACTACACCGTACCCTTTTGATACTCTTCTTCAAACTCAAAGACCTTTATGGAAGTATTTAAAATTCAAAATTTCGAAAAACCATTTATTTTTATTTTGATTTTTCGAGAAAACTCGGGTTTTCCCTAGGAAAACTCAGCCCTGCGTACTGGGCGCCATGAAAGGTAATATTAGGTGTATGATAAAATCATACAGGCCCCACGTTGGAAAACAATAAAACAAATTAACTACTCCGGTTCCAAATTAACACGGAGTCCATAAGATAACACAAATGTTATTTTAAATAGGTGGGTTTCATTTACAAACCACAATTCACGATTATTTTCACTTCCATAAGGTACTTATCTTAAAGTTCCAAATAACTACGAGCTTCTTTGGCTCGATACTTTCCCATAATAATGGTGTCATATTTTTGTACACCTCAAGAATTATTTTTATCTTTTCTTATCATCAAAACAAATATATAATTACATTTAAAATTACATGTTAATTATTCACTTCAATATTTGGGCATATCACATGTTCTCCATATTTACTATCTCTCTCAAGTTTTGCAAATTCACTACGGTGATCGGGAAAACTATTTGTGTACTCCAGAGTTATAAAGATTACTTGACAAAGTCAAAAACTATGATCACTCCCGAAACCTAGTTATCTTCACAAAACTCGTGGATTCCTTCTTTTCCATACAATATTACAATAGGGATTTTATTTAATTCATTTGTCTTATAAGACCATTATCACATAAGAAAACTACGATCTGAATTGGCAAGCGATAATATCAATCTACAAGGACCTCGGTTCAACGCCCGGGTCATTAACAACTTTAAACACTCACGGTGTATTTAACACATCTTACAAGACGGTTTTTACCCACCCTCGCTCGATGAGGGTCAGGCCATTATACTCGGGCGTGATTTATGACAAGGAAAACGACTCTCTGCCTAACGTACGGTGGCAGCTCTCTTCAATGCTTTAAAACAAACCTTCACATTATTCTCAGTTCTGTGGAGAGACCTGGCTTTTACTCGCTTATTTTCATTCAACAATATTCTTTGGCTCATAAACCACTTTCGTAACCTTGGCATTTATTAATTATGAGAGGGTCCTCATTGATTGGGAAGATTAATACACATTCTACGACGAGTAATTAGGGGCTTTAACAACAAGAGGATTCTATGTTCGAATCTCTTAACATGCCTCGGGAACCATTTCCACATTTGGAGGACTTATACAAGACGCGATTTAAAGTCGGCCGTGGCCTACATGACATACGCTCAATAATACCATACATTAGCTCCCTTTTAAATAATACACACATGGCCTCGTGATCTACGTCACAATTAGAGGACTTACAACATATCTCAATTCACTGCAATCAACTACCCTCCATAAGTAATTTACCAAGTACTTTAACTTTTACGCGTTCCTAGCGTGACTTTTTATTTAATTGCGTTCCATTACGCAATACATTACTTTACGGCCGAATGTCTTCCAAAGAACTGATAAATTTCATAGTAACAATTGATACATATCTTAATTCTTATATTAATCTTTTCCGTTGACAATAAATCGCTCCCTTTTTAAGAACATGCATTTACATCATGTCTTATACATTTGTTAAGGCTTCAACGCTCTATATTTTTATATCATTCAATTTAATCTTTATTTAGATTTCTTTACCTTGTTATTCACATCATGTTTTCATTCCTTACAAAAGCTCAAAAGCTATTTCTTTCATATAATTCAAATTTACCTTTATGTAAATATCTTTGTTATAATTATTATTATCACGCTTGCTTTTATAACATTCATTAAATACTGACATTTTATTCCATGCATTTCCTCTACAGGATTTATTATTTCACATAATTATTTATTATTTCTTAAAACTTTATTTTCGTTCAGATCGCGTTCTTATTTAGTTATTATTCATTTAAAAACATCCCTTCTACTCAAAACTCCGGTGGAATTAGTACACAAAATTTTTCCCGACACCAAAACATAATGAAAATCTTTACTTACATGTTTAAGGTCGCTTTCTGACCTTTATTCTCGTTTGATGTGACATTTTGGCCCACCTTCTTGACCTACTCCATATTGTACAATCTCATCTTATGTACAGAAATTTCTTGACACATATTCACTATATTTAACACTGACAACATTTTTTTTTTATACACTGGTGTATCCGTTTGGAACACACATTAAAACACTAAAAAATATTACTCTGGTACATATTATAACACATATCACTGTGCATAAACGCTTTCACTTTACCTAAAACACTTAAAATGATACTCTTATTTCTTTTCTTACAATATTTACACTTCACTCCTATCACACGGGTGTATCTCAACGATTTTTACAATATCTGTCGGCTGTTGATGATCCCTGATGTGAATCCTATCGACCTGCATTGGACGTGTGATTTTACTCGTTCAAAGTTTCTCTCTCCTACAATGGAAACTACTGGTTTCAGTCTCTCAAAACCGCTTCTATTGTCTATTACTCGGCTTTACTTTATCTGCTTTAACTAGGCGATAAATGTCTTTACTTTGCCGTCACCTCTATTTATATATGGTGGTCTATCGCCCCCTATAGTTTCTATATCTTGGCCTCCCTTCGAGGACCGTATACTGTCTATCGTACCGTTTAGTTTCTATATCTTGGCCTCCCTTCGAGGACCGTATACTGTCTATCGTATATTTTTGACATTTACTCACTAGAGTACGTTTTCCCTCTGGCTTCGAACCTAAGTTCCTAAGTTCCTTTCGCTTGAACTTCTATCTTTCGCGATCGTAATTACTGTTTAGTTCCTTTACAGGACTTAATGTCTTTAACAATGTATTTACTAGACGTAACGCCGTTTGTTGGTTGGAGTTCTTATAACTTCGTAACTGTATTGAACTAGTGTTCTTCTGGAACTCGAAGTTCCCTACTGATCGCTGTGTCTTACTTTGGCGATATTGCTTTAAAGTCCGTATATTTAATGTTCTTTATAATTTAGGACTCTTCAAAGTCTCGAACTGCTAACCCTCAGCGTAGCGTACTTATATCGTAACTGGTCTACACTCGGTGAACTTGTAGCCTAGCCTCCCACAGGCTCTGGAACGATGTCTGATACAGCTTAACGTCCCCCTCACGGGCTCTTGAATACTGCGTATACGATGTGGTGCAGCACTTCCGCTCACGGAATGCTCGTAGACTGATGATTATGATGCTCCAGCGTAGCGCCCCCCTGGACGGACTAATACTGCATGTACTGATACAGCGTGACGTTCCCCTCACGGGCTTTCGTAGACTGCATGCACTGATGCAGAGTAACACCCCCTCACGGGCTGTCAGAATAACTGCATGATGCGTCGTGACGCCCCCCTCGGGCTCTTGAATACTGTTCTTCCGGCGTGATACAGAGTAACACCCCTCACGGGCTGTCAGAGTAACTGCATGTACTGATACAGCGTGACGTTCCCCTCACGGGCTCTCGTAGACTGCATGCACTGATACAGAGTAACACCCCCTCACGGGCTGTCAGAATAACTGCATGTTTGGTCTGGCTCTGCCAGGAGCTTTATACTATTCAGCCACAAAAAGATAAAACTCTAGTCCTTTTCGTGACCAACTTTTGAACTAATTGTCGCACAATTATAAAAATTATATATCCAGAAAGCTCGTCTTCCAAACGTAAAATAATCTTCCTGTGCATGGAAATCGATCGTGCATTTCCGAGATATTAATTAATGCCTGACGCACTCCTCTGGGGCAATGATTAAATGAATGACAGATGAAATGAAATGATAGTGGAGAGTGTTGCTGGAATGAAATTTTGACAGGGAAAACCGGAGTACCCGGTCTGCCTCCGTTCTGTCCAGCACAGATCTCACATGGAGTGACCGGGATTTGAACCACGGACCCAGCGGTGAGAGGCCGGCGTGCTGCCGCCTAAGCCACGGAGGCTCGCTTTATTATTATAATGATTATTATTATTGTTGTTGTTGCTGTTGTTGTAAGGGTCACCCTAATAAAGGTGAGTGTTTAGTAGTAGTGTCGTAATTTAAATACGCCGAGTTTTGCGATTGGCCTGGCGGTTTGCGTGATATGTAAGAATGCTGACGGGTAAATTAAATACACTCTCTGTCTTAAAAGTTCGGTGAAGGGGTGTATATTACGAACGGATTGTTGGCTTACCAGAAACAGTCGTTAGTATCCTTCGAAGTAATCCACGTGGATGGTTATGCACTTCTTAGAACAGCTGTACAAGTCCTGGAAACTCCTGGCATAGTCTTCTCTAGGAATAGCCTTCAGTTTGGGTCGTCAAACACTAAATTGAAATAAAGAGAGAAGCGTGAATTTATGCAACCTGCCTTGCACACCTGATAGACGGGCGGCAGTGAGAAGGGTGAATTTATGCAACCTAACGTGCACACCTGTTCGACGGGTGGCAGTGAGAAGGGTAAATATTCCGTGGAATTGAATGGACCTGAAAACCAGCGTCACGGGCGATGAGACATGGTGCCGTAGGTACGACCTCGAAGGCAAGCGTCAAAGTATGGAGTATCGGGGTCCAGGGTCACCGAAAAGCCCTGAAGGGCCAGAGGTTTTCGGATATTTCGGACATCCAACGTAACTTGACGAACTTTTCAGACAGAGGGTTTAAATATCACATGCTCACTCTTTGTGTAACAAAAATTTTGGAATGTGGCTGAAATAAATCGGAAACCACTATGGACATCAAATTGGCAGTCAAAAAGCTAAAGGAAGTAGGACATTTCTGTTACTTAGAAAGCAAAATATCCAGTGATGGACGAAGCAAAGAGGATATAAAAAGTAGGGTGGCTGCTCAGGCAAAGAAAGCATTTCTACAGAAAAGGAATCTGTTGACATCGAATATAGATTTAGGTATTAGGAAGTCATTTTTGAAAGCCTATGTCTGGAGCGTGGCGCTCTATGGAAGTGAAACTTGGACTTTTCCTGCAACAGAAAAGAGGAGAACAGAAGTGTTTGAAATGTGGTGTTACAGGAGAATGATGAAGATCATATGGGTAGATAGGGTTACAAACGATGAGGTATTAAGACATGCGACTGCTAGTGAAGAGAAGAGATAGGTTGGTAGGACACTTACTAAGACACTCAGGAATAGCAAGCATAGTTATGGAAGGAAGGGTTGAGGACAAGAACTGTAGGGGTAGATCAAGGTTAGAATATGTTAAACAGATTGCTTCAGATGTAAGTGTGGTAGCTATGTAGAGATGAAACGATTAGCTCAGAACAGGGAGTTATGGAGTGCTGCATCAAACCAGTCCAAAGACTGAAGACTCAAACAACAACACTCTTTAACTGCACGTTTGAAAGTTGTCCTACTGTAAGTTTCATCTCCATCTGAATGCAGTAACTCGATCATTTGCCTTGTCAGTGATTAAAAGGCATTCCCAATTGCCTCATGTACAATGCAGTGTTGTCACATTGATAGGTGCCTCAGTCCCGAGGGAGGCTGCCTTCCTTGGCTTTGTGATGCTCTCATTCCATCAACTGTCTCCTGGGATTCGCTGATAATTATTATGCATGGCTTCGTCTCACGTTCCACGAACTGCTAACCTCGCTTAGACAGTGTACTCAATCTGCCTCCAATACTCGAGCCTTGCTAGTGCTGTTCCAGGTGGTTGGTGGTTGGTTCCTCAGTTTAGAGGCTGAGACAACGCGGTCATGTAGCCCCGTGTACTTTGGGTGTGTGTAGAATCTGTCTGATAACTGGTGTTAATTGTGATCTGTTGTATTAGTGTGTATTATCTGTTTTTAATTCAAGTAAGGACTGCATACAATAATTTCAAGTAGTTCCTACTTTCGCTACCGTCCACGACACCTAGCTGTGAACTTGGCTACTACTAGATGCCATCGCAACCAGAACCTGGTGACGAACGTTTGAACTTAAGAGCATTAATCAAACCTAACCTAAAAATTTTGTTTCACACAACTTAGTTAGTGGAAGGTTTTTTTTAAATGCCATAAATCTATGACCTGGGACCGCCGGCTTTACTTCCCCTCCGAAGGAAAGCATACTGATGGTCTTTTAACGCTCTTACAAATCAGACGACTTCAGCCGGGTTTGAACCCGCGACCTTGGGCATAGAGGCTCAGCATGCTACCAACTAAGCCACCGAAGACGCCGCTGTTCGAGGTGGAACCAGTCAATTCATTGTGAGAATAAATACAGTACATAGTCATTTACAACTATTTTGGTTTCTGGGCACAGTGGGACTTGCATAATTCGAATTATCCCCAACATTCTGCGACTTGTTCGCAAACATTGCATAATTTCAATTATCCAAATATTCAGCGACTTGTACACAAACATTGCATAATTATAATTATCCAAACATTCAGCGTCTAGTACGCAAACATTGCATAATTCTAATTATCCAAACATTCAGCGACTTGTACACAAACATTGCATAATTCTAATTATCCAAACATTCAGCGACTTGTTCGCAAACATTGCATAATTCTAATTATCCAAACATTCTGTGACTTGTTCGCAAACATTGCATAATTAGAATTATCCAAACATTCAGCGTCTTGTACGCAAACATTGCATAATTCTAATTATCCAAACATTCAGCGACTTGTACACAAACATTGCATAATTCTAATTATCCAAACATTCTGCGACTTGTTCGCAAACATTGCATAATTAGAATTATCCAAACATTCTGTGACTTGTTCGCAAACATTGCATAATTAGAATTATCCAAACATTCAGCGTCTTGTACGCAAACATTGCATAATTCTAATTATCCAAACATTCAGCGACTTGTACACAAACATTGCATAATTCTAATTATCCAAACATTCAGCGACTTGTTCGCAAACATTGCATAATTCTAATTATCCAAACATTCAGCGTCTTGTACGCAAACATTGCATAATTCTAATTATCCAAACATTCAGCGACTTGTTCGCAAACATTGCATAATTCTAATTATCCAAACATTCAGCGTCTTGTACGCAAACATTGCATAATTCTAATTATCCAAACATTCAGCGACTTGTTCGCAAACATTGCATAATTCTAATTATCCAAACATTCAGCGTCTTGTACGCAAACATTGCATAATTCTAATTATCCAAACATTCAGCGACTTGTTCGCAAACATTCCATAATTCGAATTATCCAAACATTCAGAGACTTGTACCCAAACATTCCATAATTTGTATTATCCAAACATTCAGCGTCTTGTACGCAAACATTGCATAATTCTAATTATCCAAACATTCTGCGACTTGTTCTCAAACATTGCATAATTAGAATTATCCAAACATTCTGCGACTTGTTCTCAAACATTGCATAATTAGAATTATCCAAACAATCTGCGACTTGTTCTCAAACATTGCATAATTAGAATTATCCAAACATTCTGCGACTTGTTCTCAAACATTGCATAATTAGAATTATCCAAACATTCTGCGACTTGTTCGCAAACATTGCATAATTCTAATTATCCAAACATTCTGCGACTTGTTCTCAAACATTGCATAATTAGAATTATCCAAACATTCAGCGACTTGTTCTCAAACATTGCATAATTCTAATTATCCAAACATTCTGCGACTTGTTCTCAAACATTGCATAATTAGAATTATCCAAACATTCTGCGACTTGTTCTCAAACATTGCATAATTAGAATTATCCAAACAATCTGCGACTTGTTCTCAAACATTGCATAATTAGAATTATCCAAACATTCTGCGACTTGTTCTCAAACATTGCATAATTAGAATTATCCAAACATTCTGCGACTTGTTCGCAAACATTGCATAATTAGAATATCTAAACATTCTGCGACTTGTTCGCAAACATTGCATAATTAGAATTATCCAAACATTCTGCGACTTGTTCTCAAACATTGCATAATTAGAATATCCAAACATTCTGCGACTTGTTCGCAAACATTGCATAATTAGAATATCCAAACATTCTGCGACTTGTTCGCAAACATTGCATAATTAGAATTATCCAAACATTCTGCGACTTGTTCTCAAACATTGCATAATTAGAATATCCAAACATTCTGCGACTTGTTCGCAAACATTGCATAATTAGAATTATCAAAATATTCTGTGACTTGTTCGCAAACATTGCATAATTAGAATTATCCAAACATTCTGCGACTTGTTCGAAAACATTGCATAATTAGAATTATCCAAACATTCTGCGACTTGTTCTCAAACATTGCATAATTAGAATTATCCAAACATTCTGCGACTTGTTCGAAAACATTGCATAATTAGAATTATCCAAACATTCTGCGACTTGTTCGCAAACAGATGCTTGCAGACTAGACTGGACGCTGAAATGCTAAACAGCCTCAAATGATAATGTATGTAATGTTGTTGTTTGTGACTTCAGTCATTTGACTGGTTTGATGCAGCACTCCATGCCTCCCTGTCCTGAACTAATCGTATCATCTCTATTTAGCGACCACATCCCACATCCGTGGCAATCTCTCTAACACATTCTAACCTTTGTCTACCACTACAGTTCTTGTCTTTGACCCATCCTTCCATAACTAACTTTGCTATTCTTGAGTGTCTTAGAGTATGTGTCCTACCAACCTATCAGTTCTCTTCATTAGCTGTCGCCAGAAACATTTCTCCTCTCCGAATCGCCTTAATACTTCTTCACCGGGTGAGTTAGCCATGGTCGTTACGGCGTGGCTACAGGCAGTCACTCACATCCGGGAGGCGAGGAGGATCCCCCCGCCGGCAACCTTGAAGATGGTCTTCTGTGGTTTCCCATCTTCCTTAGGCAAATGCCGGGGTTGGTCCCTAACTATAGGCCACAGCCGCTACCTTCCAACTCCTCGTCCTTACATTCAAACTTTCCTCCCCAGACAACACTCCACATGCGACGGTACTTGTAGCTCATCCCATGGGTGTCCGCTTAGAAGAAGCTACAAACTCTGGCGAGCCGAACATGTCCTCGGACACTCCCGGCATTAAAAGCCATACGCTTAAAAAAACTCTTCGTTTGTAACCATACCATCTTCATCTACCCATCTGATCTTCATCATTCTCCTGTAACACCACATTTCAAATGCATCAATTCTCCTCTTTTCTGATGCACCAACAGTCCAAGCTTCACTTCCACCTTTTGCTTTATATTTTGTTTTTAAAATTCATGAATTGTAATGTTGATAACATTGAAGGATATTGTTTTTCAGTAACCTAACTCTTTTGTCATGAGTCCTAATTGCCATGTGGATAAAGTTTCATAACAATTGATTCAGTATTGTGGTTGGTAGTGTACCCGTTCATCCAAGGGATGCGATGACCCATCTGCTATTACATCGCATACCTGGCTTCCCAGGCCAGAGTGGAGTTAAATGAACATGAAGTCAAATAAGGAATGTGTCGGAAATGCAGTTGAAATATCACAAAAGCAGAGGGTAACACGAGATAAAGTATCTCCAGGGTCGTTACGGGCTTTAATTTAATTTAAAAAAGTAACAAATAGAAATGGGCGCCATCAATTGAACCCCTAGCAAACCACATCCTTTCTGGTTAAGCCTTAATTAAGACAAAGGAAAGGATTGGGAAAACCACATCATCATCAGATCACAACTAAGATAAAACGAAATTTATTTAAACTTTGATAGTCAGACAGAGAAAATAAACACACACCCTACCTAAGATTATGGTCGAATGCAAACGTTAGGTTGTCATTGTCCTCAAAATCGAACCATCTCTGTGTTATTCAAAGTATATTTCATCCACATAAAATTTAAAAAATTTACTTAAGTTCGCTTGGGTTCTCAGGGCCACCGTAGCACTATATCTTTGCGTCACTGACATTTCGTGATCCCTGAGACCTAACCTTTCTTTAAATTTAACATCAGGAATGTGGATGTCAATAAATATGAATCTGTCTAACAAAATATCCTAACAAAACACATATATTCTAACATTAACTTATTTCCATGGCTTATATGGCACTATTCAAATGCTGGAAATCTCAATAAATGCTCCTAAAAATCTAACAATTAATTTATACACTATATTTACACTGTCACTGATTATTGCTGGGTTGTGAATCAAAGAAAACTTCACTATTCATTGGTTATCATCATCATTATCATATCAAAATTAAATATTTCTCACATTATTTCTCATCCCAATATTCATTATATTCAAGTCAGATTAATTAATTTATTACCATCAAATCATTTAAATGAATATTATATTCATCAATTCATTATATTCTTCAATTATCCACACACTCTCATTTCATTATCTCATTGAGATTAAATCATCTCAATTCATCCATTTAAATTGTTTAATTCATTAATTCAAGTTGCAATTCATCAAGTTATTTAAATCATATTTCTTATTTAAATTTATTTAAATCCATTTAAATTTTTATTAATCATCAGTTTATTTAATTAATTATCACCTTCTAATTCAGTTAATCATCAGCTGTTTAATCACCTATTAATTTATTTAATTCAGTTAATTTATTCAACCTTTAATTCATCCATTTATTTAATTCATCGATTTATTCAAATTTTAATTTATAAATTTATTCAAATTTTAATTCATCTGGTTATTTAGATTTTATTCATCGGGTCAGATCATTAATATGCTTAAACTTCAGATTATTATTTTATAAATTATTATTATCAGAAAATCTCGGATTATCAAAATTATTTATTTATTTAATTTCCTAAAAAATTGTTTAATATAGGTTATAGAACGTTGTCTTACAGTTTTATCATTTCCAAGTTATATCTCGTATTTAATTATCATGCCAAAATAATATATTGCCTTCACAAAAACACGTTGGAACTCACTATCCAAAACTTCACCATTTAATCTCACTTTATCAAATACCATATTTGAATACCATAATTATTCCATATAACACCATAATTATTCCACATAACACCATAACTAGTCAGCGCACAGCATGAATCTTCAAAAATATGCTAGACTGGGTTCAACAACCTCATGTCTGCCTCAAAATAATTGGCAATATTGCAAACTTCCACTTGGCAACTTCCAAAAATACCTATCAAAAATACTTCACATAATCACGTTGCATGATCCACAAAAATATATAACTGGCTTCAAATTAATAACGCACACAATCTATAAGAACTGTAATTAATCTGACCATATCTAGACAACTTCTTAAACAATAAGGAAAATTACCTTAGTAATCGTAATCCAATTCAAGATCTACTTTCAAATAGAGTAAAAATTCTCTTAAGATTCTCAAGATTCACTTCAAAGAAAAACACCAATGTGTTATAATAACTCACATCAAAAATATTTAATACTGATCTGCCTCAAAATAAATTCTGACCATAAATGATTCATCTTACAAGATTCAATTACTTGAAATCCTTCTCAAAGGTATCAAATCACTCACAAAGAGTATCAAAAGTATCAGCTGTTAAATGACTGTACTCTCAAAAGAGTATTGCAACAAAATATTGGATTGGCAAAACAAGAATTACAAAATGTAACCCTGCTGACATTTAATTTTAATTTATGTAACAAAATTCGACTAATGTGTGACTGGTAGTTTCTTGTTTAATCCTCTTACGATCATAAGTACACTCGGATGATAAAATGAGGCCCCCGACTGGCAGGTAAGGTGAGTGCCACCACACAATCACCTAAAGCGACAGGCCCTGCCCCGTAGACTATCATGATAATGCCCTAAACGATGGGTAAGGTGAGTGCCACCACACAATTGCTAAATGCAACAGGCCCCATCTCGTAGACTGATGAGTGAGTGTACAAGATTGGAATAAACAAGACTCTATTTGTCACATAAAAGCGATATGCATTCACTTGAGTGAATAAAATTTTAATATCACCAAATAATCCAACAAAAAAAAATCCCTACTGATGAATTATACATACTCGCTAGTATGCAATGAACTGACGAAATAATTTAAATTATCCAATTGCAGATCACGAGTTCGAAACACTCGCCAAAAAATATCCATAAGCAAGAAAATCTATCCTCACACAAAATAATATGAAGACCAAAATTCTGTCTAATAAAGTCAACCAATGGTGAGAACGTCGTATAACTGTGCCTGCCATATCATATGGTAACACCATATTCTAGCAAATGGAGCAAAAAGTATCTAAGCCATGTCGAAAAGTAATAGTAGAACTCCTACTAGAAATATATACAAGTATGCCCAGTGTTCATGAAAAATCATATCAGGAATGCCATAACTCTTACAATACGTTCATATTCCAGATGCTAACATAATTCAAAGATCGCCGATAATCCACGTGTGTGTCACAAATTTCTCGATAGATCGACGAAAACGCTGTATCACCCACTGAACTAACGCTTGACTTCATATTCCAAGTGTATCTGATGTTGTATATCCTCTTCGTCAGGAACCGAATCCATCGCTCTGTGGTGCCATCACGTCTCCGTATCCGCCTAGCCGGACATGATGAACTGAAGATTATTCATCATGGATATTTTCCAAACTCTTCCATAAAAGTTCAAAAATGTAGAGTACCCCATACTCTTCGAATATGTCACGCCACTGTCCCATAAACTATTCGGATGGCATACTACAAAAATGTTAATCTCCACAGCGGCTGAATTTCACTGGTAGAAAAAAAAATATCTGGAAAAGTGTACTGATTTGTCAAACACCCTGTATCTGTGTTCATAACTGAGATATTTCATAACTGTTCATGATATGCAACTATAATGCTGCACGTGCCACTATTCACAAAGTGCATACACTTGTAACTGTTCACTTGCCAAAAGCAGTAATGTTGGACTGACCCCATGGTCGCCTTAAATATTTCGGTCTAAAATGCATCATAAAATATGCCGTAATACCGCTGAAATATGTTCAAGTCCATTTAATAGTCCACAATAGAAGTGTATAATTGCAATTGGCCTGCACAATTAGACTGTCGAAACACAAGTCCAAACATATTATGCTTGACAAAATGTCGAAGTAATGTTCAGCTGCTTGACTATCGCCTGCTTGTAAAATGTCGGCCACAGCACGATCCGTTCCACCTCACTGTCCTTGTATAATGCGAGGTTGAATACTGGCCTCATTATACCGCTTCGCTGTGTTGTTCTGCATTGAGAATGTAGCTCAAATAATGTTCTCAATCCTATTGTAATGCTGCTTATTGCTTTGATAAACTGTAAGTTTGGAAAAGCATTGCTGTTTCACGTAACTATTACTGCGATATAAATAATTCATGCTTTTGGGATAATGCCGTGTGTATTTTTAATTTGAACCATACGTTTCGGAGAAACCTTGACTCCTTTTTCAATGGAAATAAACAATGTGGCCATAGAAAGTAAATCAATGAGTTTACAAAAAAAAAAAAAGATAATTCCTCTGTTCGTCACCAGAGAGCAGCTGCCAGAAATTACTGTATGAACCATGGTGGAACGGCGGACAGATTAGTAAGTAACTCCTCGAAGAATGAGGAGGGGGGGGGGGAGTTTCTTCGAGGAGTTTCAATATTTCCACACCGCCCCCTTTACCTTCTCGTTACTTACTAATCTGTCCGCCGTTCCACCATGGTTCATACAGTAATTTCTGGCAGCTGCTCTCTGGTGACGAACAGAGGAATTTATCTTTTTTTTTTTTTTTTTTTTGTAAACTCATTGATTTACTTTCTATGGCCACATTGTTTATTTCCATTGAAAAAGGAGGCAAGGTTTCTCCGAAACGTATGGTTCAAATTAAAAATACATACGGCATTATCCCAAAAGCATGAATTATTTATATAATAATCCGGGCCGTGAAAGCCTTAATATGCAAAATATTACTGCGATGTTGAAAAGACATCTGCCTGAACACCGGCTTGTATAACCTGCCTTGCAGATAGCGTGCGTTCCAACCACGAACTCCTACTACTGCGCTGCACTGCCTTGCTAACTGATTCTCGTACTGCGCGATGTGTTCCGCTCAGCTTGACTTGTTGGAATACTTCTTTCGTTCTGCTAGTGTCACTCCGTTCGGCCGCCTCGCCCGGCTCTATCACGTGACTTTCCCCGTCCTTCCGCTGTCATACGTCACAGCTATAACCTCGACCACTATTATATCGGCAATTAAGTTATAACATAACTTAAGGAGTTGTCTGCCTTTCTTCAAGTTATCACCAATAAGATTTCTTGATATTTCCTTCTCTTCTGAGGTTATATAATGTTTTATTCCATATTGATGTTTATAATAATCCAGTATTTCTCCCATAATTCCATATGCTTGAAGGGTAGTGCCTTCTTCTCCCTCGGCCTCCTACGTCATTTCCTACCATTCTTCTTGACTCGATCTGAGCGCTATCTTTTCTTCTTTGCCCATAAATCTCATCTATGGCTCGATCACGACTGGCGTAGCCGATAGCCTTAACTGGTATCGGGTACAGTAGTAGCATATTAAGAAATTGAAGTGTTTTGCTCATCTATTCAATTAGCACCACCTTAATGTAATGTTACCCCCCAGGGGCTCACATCTAGTGGGACGTGGGTTGGTGACCACGGGGCCCCAGCTGAGTCCAGCAATGCTTCCACTTACTTGTCCCGGGCTCCTCTCCGTCTTCTTTCCTGTCGACCTCACTTGGTCAACCCTTGTTCTCTTCCGACCCCGACGGTATTAGGGTATCCGAGGCCTGGGTAGTCTCTTCCTTTCCCGCCTTAATTGGTCCTTGTCTCATCTTTTCTGATACCCTCCATCTGCGAGGGGTCAGCCTTCTTTTCCTTTTCATGTAATCTCCTGCCTTCTGCTCAAGACCCTCAAGGAGGCAGGGTGTATGTAGCCCCACCACTTTTGGTGCACCCTGGATATTGCTACACCCTCAGGGACTCACGGCTGGAGAGTTTGGGAATTGGCGACCCCGAGGGATTCCTGAGCTGGGTCCGGTTTTTCCCCTTTTATCCATTACCTCTGGGGCGGAACCTCTCCTCTTTCACTTTCCTATCTGCCTTTCATGGCTCTCCATCCTTCCAAGTACCTCAATCCTCAGGGTTTGAGGGCATTTCTTTTCCTCCTGTCCTTTATTTGCCTTATTCTCCTTTTGTTTTCCATTTCTTCTTTTAGTATGTAGGTTGGTGGTTGGTTTGAGTTGTAGTTAACATGTCATTTTCATCTTCACGATCACCCAGACCATTAGGGGCCGATAACCTAGATGTTAGGCCCCTTAATACAACAATTATCATCATCATATGGATGTAGTGTTATGCTAATTAACAGGCTGAACAAGGCCGCACTGAAGGACCAAAATCATGTTTCATTAAAGAAGTAAACAGGTGTTGAAACGAATTTAATTAGGTGGTTAATAGGTTCGCCAATTACTTGTTTGTTTGAATCTAGTCTAGCCGGAACTGAAGTCGTAAACCTCCTGGAAACTCTGTATTTGACAAACTCATTTTATGAAATGTTGTTCCATTTATTGCTTCATTTTCCTCACTCTTTTACCTTTTTCTGTATGGAAGTCAGGGAGAAGGACTTGTGTGTGTATTGGCTGTGGAAACTTTCCAATATCTATCTTCGAAATCTAATTTCCTTCCCTGCTTTCATCAGCACCGCACATATTGGCCGGTCGGTTTATTTGTCGCGGCGGTTTTTGCTTTATGGAACTCTCTCGCTGAGATTAGCTCCCAGCACGAGTAGAAAAGCTTCACTATTGCAATCAGTGTATGAAGTGCTGTGTTCTGAATTGTATAAGATTCAATAGCGTTAGTTATAACCGGGCTTAGGACAATAGAGTACTGGACAAAGAAAGCGGTATATCTGCCACAATGGAAAAGTTTAGAAAAATAAAGAAAACTGAATAATTACATTCTTCCAACATAATAGTACATTATGCAACGAGCCTATAATGGCAATAATTAAGACACGAGTATGTTTATAAAACGAACATAGCGAGTTTTATAATTTGAATACGAGTGTCTTAATTACCATTATAGGCGAGATGCGTAGGACTGTTTATGTTCGAACATAAATATTCATAATTATCTGTCGAGATTTCACAAGTTTTATTTACTGAACAGAGCACATGGGACGCAGAGAATACCTTGTATTTGACCATGACCTTCTGGAATACCTCACTATGACACTCGCCACGCAGTGAAATGTACTATAGGGGGCCATGGAAGTGAGCGCAGGTGCGATGATATCCTCACCTAATTGGTCACACAACTGTTTCTTGAGCTCTGATTGGTGGGAGAAACTGTATCATAATGAAAATTGTACTATAATGAGCCTCATTATAGAACAGTTTTCTGACATATAATATTTACATTTCGCCAGGGTCGAACATAATAGTACATTATGCAACGAGCCTATAATGGCTATAATTAAGACACGAGTATTTTTATAAAACGGGCGTATGGGAGTTTTATAATTTCCATACGAGTGTCTTAATTACCATTATAGGCGAGTTGCATACGACTGTTTATGTTCGACGTTAATTATAACTTTATTATATGTTTTAACATAAATATTCATAAATATTTGTTGAGAGTCAGCTACTTGAATTTTCTGATCGCAGAGCGAGCGTTGGGTGTTATATCTCTGTCTTTCATGATCTTTGAACGACCGACGCATGCGCTCTGTGTGCTTGCAATGCCATATGCAGGCCATATGTTTACATCTGCCGCCCCTCAGTAATATTGTCAGTGGAGTTGTTTGAAGACAATGAATGCGCTGTGTAGAAATTATATTAAGGTACAGTGCTATTTGTTGTTTCATATTCGCCAGTTTATTTACGCGAACATATGGACGGTGCATATTCCATGTCGGTAATTTCTTATAGTTCGTTGTTGTGTTTATGTCCGACATGTTGGATTTTGAGTGCACGCGTGAAGGTATCGTTACCTAATTGGTCAATGAACGAGCTCTGATTGGCTGGAGAAACTGTATCATAATGAAAAAGAGTGTTATAATGACCATCATTATGATACAGTTTTCTGACCCATAATAGTGAGGGTCGAACATAAAGTGTAGTACAATCCAGAAAGTTGATTGATTGGTTGGTTCCTTAGTCTAGGGGCTGCGACAACGCGGTAATGTAGCCCCGATTGAAGACAGATTGGAGACTTTCCAGACGTACCCTCCTCAGTGGCGGCAGAATATTTTGCAGAGGGCATTGGAAAGCTGGAGTAGCCTAACGATACGACAAATGTTTCAATCGGTTTGGCGATTATCTTGAGATATAAGAATACTATAATAATAATAATAATAATAATAATAATAATAATATCGTATGGCCTCGGATGCCGGGTGTAAGCTTTGTAATTTGACACCCAAAGGGTAGCTTGCATGTCGAATTTCGTTGTTCCTTGAATCACTATGAAAGTCAAGGAGGTTTGATATCTAAGCTCCTTGAACACTATAGCGCTTTCTAGTAGAGAAATGAGGAACTTTGTGTTGGCGGAAACTCCCATTATGAACACGCCCTACAGAATTCAAATGGGTTCTTTGACATGCCAACATCGAATGACATGCGTGTCGTATTTTTGACGCCTTTCAGAAATCACTTACCACGGACATAAGAATAAAACAAGCAAACATTTAGTAATAAAATCAGTTTGGTATGCCAATCTGTTATTTTCATACAGTCCATCGGAACATTAAAAATAACTGCCCTCGTACTATCCCAGCGTTTGCCTGGAGAGACTGTGATAAACACACTCAGGATAGCCGCCTACGGGCGTTCAATTGAAATACCCTGCTATGGCCATTGGATGCAATTTGAGTTGAGATTTAAGAGCATTTTGAAATCAGTATTCATTGATTGTGTGTTATTCATCTTGAGCAGCTTATAGACAGGGGAAGGTACGAAATACTACGAATGTAAAATTTTAAAAATGAAATGAAAAACGGAAACGGAGCTGAGCCTAAATGCACTCCATCCAGCCTTGTGACCAAGATTACATTTATTGATAGAACCAGGAATCTAATGTATTTGCTATGGAATGCAAAACAATGGAAAACAAACGCAGGACATTTTTGCACACAGAAATTATGGAAATATCGTTCCTTCCCTGTTGGATGAAATGACGATTTACTTTGACAACAAACTGCATTAATAACATAATTTATGTTCGACAATGTCGAAATGTAAATATTATATGTCAGAAAACTGTATCATAATGAGAGTCATTATAGTACTATTCTTCATTATGATACAGTTTCTCCCACCAATCAGAGCTCAAGAAACAGTTGTGTGACAAATTAGGTAAGGATAGCATCGAACTGCACTCACTTCCACGGCCTTCTAATTTAAATTTCACTGCGTGGCTAGTGAGATAGTGGGGTAATCGAGGAGGCCATGGTCAAATACAAGGTATTCTTTGCGTCCCATGCGCTCTGTTCAGTACATAAATGTGGCGAAATCTCGACAGATATTTATGAATATTTATGTTCGAACATAAAATAGTTATAATTATCGTCGAATATAAACATTCGTACTCGCCTATAACGGTAATTAAGACACTCGTATGGAAATTATAAAACTCGTTTCGCTCGTTTTATAAACATATTCGTGTCTAAATTATTGCCATTATAGGCTCGTTGAATAGTGTACTTATTTATTTATTTATTTATTTATTTATTTATCGTATGGCTTTTAGTGCCGGGAGTGTCCGAGGACATGTTCGGCTCGCCTGAGTCTGTAGCTACTTCCAGCGGACACCCTAAAGGGTGAACTACAAGTTCCGTTCAATTTCAAGTAGTTCCAACTTTCGCCACCAGATATCAATGACACCTAGTGGTGAACGTTGGAACTTTGATAGAGCGTTCTGACGAAATCTAACCTAACAAATTTTGCTTTACACAAGTTTAGTCTGTGAAAGGATCTATTACATGCCATAAATCTATGACATGGGACCGCCGGCTTTACTTCCCCTCAGAAGGAAGGCATACTGAAGGATTTTTAACGCTGTTAAAAAATCCAACGGCTTCGGCTGGGTTTGAACGCGCTATATTGGGAACAGCAGTTCAGCATGCTACCGACTACGCCACCGAAGCTGACAATAGTGAACTATAAACACATTAACACAATTTTAAATTACTCCATCACTCAATGTAAATAACGTTTACGGAGGTTGTCCAATATTACAAGGAATTTTACCACAGGACTAAATTCAAATGGATACATCTTGAACCCAGGATTATCAAGACGATAATGAAATAAATAAGCAACTTCCGCAATAACAGTTCCAAAAAGCGGCTTTGGTGGCGTATTTGGTAGCATGCTGAGCTTCCATGCCCAAGATTGCGGGTTCAAACCCGGCTGAAGTCGTCGGATATTTTAGGAGGGCTTAAAATCCCTCAGTATGCCTTCCTTCGGAGGGGAAGTAAAGCCGGCGGTCCCATGTCATAGATTTATGGTATGAAAAAGAACTAATTACACTTGTGGAAGCAAAATTTTGTAGGTTAGATGGATAACGCTCTATTAATTCCAACGTTCGCCACCGGGTGCTGACTGCGATTGCATTAAGAAGCCACGTCCGCAGCTAGGTGTCGTGGATGGTAGCATTTGGTGGCAGAAGTAGGAACTACTTGAACAAATTAATCGTCTGCAGTCCTCCTACCTGAATCACAGATAACACACACTAATACAGTCATCACAATTAACACCTGTTATCAGACAGATTCTACACACACCCAAAGTACACGGGGCTACATGACCGCGTTGTCACAGCCCGTAAACTGAGGAATCAACAGACTTAAACGTTACCTCCAAAAGACTCAATTCGTTAGAGAGTTCTTGTAAATCAGGACACTGAATGTATTTATATATTGAATAACTAGTAACCCTCCCCGGCTTCGCCCGGTATCTTTAACGGATTCCCCAGCGTAGCTTAAAAGACACATGGACGGCAGGTCCCAGACGCAATTTAGAAAAGCCGAGGTGAACAGCGAAACTCCAAACACATACACTCTTCTCTCAAGTCTTAACTCTACACGACTCGACAGTTTGTTTCTGGCAGAAACTAGGGTGATAGGCCCTCTCTAAAGTTCGTAATTTAAATTTCCACTGAATGGAGATTGTTGGAAGAAATGAAAACGGAAATAAAAACGTGAGCGATGTATTAAAGATAGATATATGATGTCGCGGACTTTATCATGCCGAACAATTCTTACACCCATACGAGATAGATATCTTGAATGGTTTACCCAGTGCAAGCTTAAAATGCGCACGGATGCAGGTTTTTCTTCGACTCGATTCACTGAAATTGTTACTGCCCGGCTTCCTCTGGTTATAAATGAATGTTTTTCTGCAGAAACCTTACTCGAGAAATCCTTTACAGAATGGTGAAAACCGCATCAAAATCCATCCAGTGGTTCTCGAGATTACCCGTTACACCCAAGAATCGGGGACTTAGTTTTATATTATGTAGAGATTCTTGTCATTCTTTTCATAAAATACATAATTATGAAGTGTTAAGCTAAGCAACCAAGCTGAAGAAGTTCCCAATGAAGGGTCGAAAACCTGTTTCAATAAACAAGAACACAGCGATGCAGTTGTTTAAAACGGTAGTGGCGCCAGTCATTACATATGGAATTGCATTAATTTGGGGAAAAATCAAGGTAAGTGACTTGAAAAGAATTGAAAAAGTCAAGATATTGTTCATGAAACGAGTATTAGGAGTCGCAAAAACAGCGCCATCATGACTAGTAGTATATGAACTACTGTCGACCAAAATATTATGTGCACTCGAGTTTGAAGGTTGTTTGTGAAGTAACCAATAGACCTACATAAAATCAAATAACATCATTATTTTCGTCGGTCTATTTTACGTTAGTTCATGTAGGTTTGGAATTTTTAATTTATATATTTTTTATCGCAATTGAAACACAAAAAGTGCCCGTTTTTAAGCGTGTTTCCATCATGAGTCACATTTATGAATTGTTATCTCACTAAACCTTCATCAGATCGAATCCAAATTTTAACACAATATACATTGGAATGTTGTATAACTGGTTTATTAATTTCAAAATTTTATCTTTTCAAGAACGAAAGTTGTTATCATTCTTGTAAAGTAACGTTTTCTCGGCTCGGGGTGTTTGGAAAATGTAGTTCTTGGTTGCGTTGTAATCCTTATACATCAAAAAGTTATGCTGTATGACTGTGAAATACGTAAATTGATTCACTTATTTTATATCGGTTTGTATTTGTACGAGGAATTAAGACATGGTTCACCAGCTAGCCGCTCCGGGAAATGCTGTACAGCGTTGCTGATATGGAGCCCATCACTTCCGAGCGAGACGCGCCATGATGGAAGAAGGAATGCCAGTCCCAGAGACATGTTTTCAGGAGAACTGCAATTCACTGATTCCATCACCAGATATGAAATATCAAAACATGCCACAAACCGACTGAGGATTGTCAATGTGTGCTGTGCGGGCAGACCTGTGACAAATATCACTAGGGCTCGGATTTTTAGGTAAATAAATATATTTTTATGTAAATACATATTTTAAGCATTTTTTCTATAAATACAAAAATTCCAGCTTTTCACTTATTAGCACATAAAGAGACATAATATTTACATTTTCTAAAATCAGTATGCCAGATCTTTCAGTTTATTGCATTTTGTTTTGTTTTACTTCAACGTGGAAGAACCTGTGAGAAATCTAATCTTCATGCAGAGCGTATGTTATCTTGCAACTGTGTTATTCTTTACTTGTCGCCCCGTCCCACTCACTGTGGAAGCCGGGGATTTCCTTGTCCATAGTCATATTGCACCACGTGCTGGACCGCCCTCTCCCCAAGCTACCTGGAACCAGTGTCACTCTCATGCAGTTCATTTCAGGCACTGTGAAGTGTAAGGCAGGTCTACGATGCCTAAAGTAAAAACAACTGCAAGTTATCGTCTGTTGCAGAATTTTATGATAATTTTACTTCTGTCGTGGGAAAGCAATCAAGGCTGAACAGCGATCTCAAGTTACACAACACCTCAAGGGCAAGAAATTGCCGCAGTTTCGAGCCTTCAGAATAAGTGTGTCGCGTTGATCGTCGGTCATTTGTGATGGACAACCTGAAGATGTATCTCGTTGTGTATTGTAATGCTTCAGCAGTCAGTGAGACATAGAATACATTGCATTCGTGAGTACTGCATATTGTTTATATTTACATTAATAAACTAAATTATAATAAAATAGTTTTACTTTTTTGTCACAATTTCAGGTATTTTCAATACATAAAAAATAAATATTTTCCCGCTTCTTAGCACCTAAAAATCCGAGCCCTAAATATCACATATTGACATGCATAAAGAGGACAAAATCGCTTACAGAATATAGCAAAGAACAATCTGTTCTTTTAGATGTGCTTCTATATGTGTAAATTAATGCTCAACTCGAGTGCACTTTTTTCTTGTTAATAATAATAAACAAGTAAACGATCATATTGAGTAGTAACAGGTGTCAAAATGCCTCCGTGGCTTAGGCGGCAGCACGCCGGCCTCTCACCGCTGGGTCCGTGGTTCAAATCCCGGTCACTCCATGTGAAATCTGTGCTGGACAAAACAGAGGCAGACAGGTTTTTCTCCGGGTACTCCGGTTTTCCCTGTCATCATTTCATTCCAGCAACACTCTCCACTATCATTTCATTTCATCTGTCATTCATTTAATCATTGCCCCAGAGGAGTGCGTCAGGCCTCGGCAGCCGGCACAGTTCATATCCTCGCCGATAGATGGGGGCTTCATTCATTCCATTCATGGCCCGGTCGGTGACTGGAAGCAGGCTGTGGATTTTCAACAGGTGTCAAAATAATGTAATAAGTGAATTTAATTAGTTCACTGTATTACTGTCAAACAAATAGCACTATGACATTTGCAGATAATTAATGTAAGTTAATTAATTATACTTTAATAACCACTGCTATTTTAACACATATAATTTTTATTTGACAGTCCTTATAACAAACTAATCGAACGTTTCAACTTGACAGTTGTCAATCCCTGTGCTCACATTGATATCAGTAATATCTGACAGATTCCATCATTGCATTGATGGAATTTATATTACCATAGAATTCTATTCCAGAGAGGATTTGTACAATTCATTATTTTAGCTCGTGTTACCTCCCGATAATGAGGACCAAAATATTATCTCGCAATTGAGCAGGTGGGCAAGTTTACCGATACATTTAGTAGGGGACATCAAAAAGGTGATAACAATTATGCGAAAGAAAAAATTATATAAATCCATTGTGGTAGGCCTAGTTGCTAGGTTCCATAATTTCGAAGAGAAGTAGTGGCAGAAGAGAGAAGAAAAAACAAGAAACAGATCCAAGACACCCAATCTATGGACTTGGTGTCCTCCACCAAGGCTAAAATCAAGAAAGAGCTTCCTCCAAACAAAAATATCCATTCCTTCCTCAGCTGAAGCTCGCCGAATTGAACTTTGGAAAACAAAATCACGGGAAGGATCGTGGGAAATGAAGCAGAAGCCGGCAGGAAGCTACCATTTACAATACGTATCCTTAAAGACGCTACACAAACTGAGAACTGATGTGAGTCGGTGCCAAGGCAATTAAATGAAGTGGGGATACAAATCTGAAGAACTTTGTAAATGTGGTGAAAGACAAGACCCCGAGCACCTTCTGAATTGCAGCTTGTTACCAAGACCATGTGATATGCAGGACTTGATAGAAGCCAATGACTGTGCCATTCTAACAGTTGAACACTGGAGAAATGAAATCACACGATGTAACAAGAAGTTCCGTGAAGAACTATACAGCCTATTTTTCATGCCAATGATTATTCCACAGTATATGAACCTATCAAGAATAATGACGAAATTAATTTGGTAATATCGAAATATCTCATTAGTTCAAAATATACCTGGTATAATGTATCCTCATAGAGCACTACAGTTGGCAGCCCTGGTGACTGAATATATTCTTAGTTCCATCTCTTAAGGTACAGAATACAAAATTTGGTTGAAGTCCAATGGACGTTACATGCAGTTAGACACTGGATCTATCAGCACGCGTAAAAGCATGTAGCCAACAATACCATGCGTGTGCTGGTCAGAAATAATCTGAAATATTATGATATCTTGTTGTGCCAATTTTGGATGAAATCCATTTGTTAGTATAGAAGTTACATGTATTTTAAAATTGGACATATCAGCAGGCATAGAATCATGTTGGCAGCACTGCCTTATATTAATTACTCCGAATTAATCTAGAATGTCAGGTGCTATACGTGTGCAAAGTATAGAGCTGTTGGCTTGCATACTTTCTGATAAATTGGTATTAGGGTAAAAAAATATAGACAGCATTTAATAACAGTTGTCAGCCCTGATTGCTCTTAACAATACTTATAGTCATATCTGTTATGGTACAGATAGCACATACGAAATTTGGTTGAAATCCAACTGATAGTATAGAAGTTAGATGTATTTAAAAATTGGTATTATCAGCAGGCTTATAATCATGTTGGTAGAACTGACGTATATAAGTTACTCCAAATCAATCTAAAATGTCAGGTACTACACGTGTTCATAGTTTAAAGCTGTCGGCTTGCATACTTTTTGATATATTGGTATTTGGATAAAATAAAATATAGAGAGCAATTATTAACAGTTGGCATCACTGGTGGCCCTTAAGAATACGCTCAGTCATATCTGTTTATGTACACATATTACTGAACCCTTATTGATCTTCGATAAATAAGTATTCATATTTATTATTATTATTACTACGGCCCAGGCAGCACTTAAGGAAGTCGACTTGGATATTAGGGAGGCCAGCATTTCGTAATGATTGCAACAGGAGGTGAGCTGGTAGCTATTCTTGGGGGACGGCCAGAATTAGTCGAGTTCAAGGCCAAATTGTGCAACTACTGTACCAAAATTGGAGACATAAAGGAAGAATCACGAGGTACTCGCAACGAACATACGATTGAATCAGCCAATCGCAAGAGACCAAGCCATGACCACGAGGTGGACAG
Organism: Meconema thalassinum; assembly: GCA_946902985.2. Classification (NCBI taxonomy): domain Eukaryota; kingdom Metazoa; phylum Arthropoda; class Insecta; order Orthoptera; family Tettigoniidae; genus Meconema; species Meconema thalassinum. Next base: position 125,308,338 of record OX336395.1, read on the forward strand.
CGTCAGTAGTGAAAAGCCCGCGGAAGTGTGTATCTAAAGAACCGCCGAACGGATTAATCTCCGCTCGAGTGATTTGGGACGTTTGATTTATTTGGAGAAGAATGACACTAGTCCCATCTTTGTGAGACAAAAACTCTGGAAGTTTTTATCCGACTCCACCCCACTCCTCCGCCCCTGTCAGTTTCTAATAAATAGTTTGGCCTGACGCCACTCGAAGTCATTTCTTTGTGGAGCCTTCAGAGGCTTACTTCACGACAGTTTATATTGTGATTTTGACGCTCGAAATTATCTAAGTCATATTTTGTGGAGCCTTCAGAGGCTGACTTCACGACAGTTTGTATTGTGATTTTTACGCTCTAAAATTAGTGAAGTTAATTTATTTTGTGAGCTCCGAGGAGCTAAAGTCACAGCGATTGCAGTATCGAATTTTAAAAGCTATAATACATTTTGTTTTGTTCTGAAATCAGCTTTATTGTGTGAGCTAAATATTTCACGCCAGCGCGTGATAACTTGTAACATTCAGTTAAAGACGACGAGTTCAGCATTAAGGGGGAAGTATTTTATCACCCTAATTAGCGCTCACCGGAGCCGAGGTCCATAGTACAGGACGGAAATACCGAACGAGATAGCGACTGCTAGTGCAGCCAGGATTTTGAACTTGTTAACGAGCCAGTGGCGCGGACTCGAGATGTATATTTTATGTATACATTGCAGTGTATTTTATATGTGTTTTTATGGTGCGTGTGTGCGATATATTTAGGGCCAGTCTTCGCTATTAATCGCATTAGGACAATTGTGGGTGAATTGAGTAGCCTGCAAGCGATTATAGATAGGCAAATAATTAACATTGAACTTTTCTGCCAAGGAGTCGATACCAAGATGATCAGCACGTGGTTTGAAGTTGGGATGAGCTTCAACAAATCAACGCAGACGACTACTATGGAGTGCTAATTTGTCCATAGGGCGATGGGTTGAGGAGGATGTCCTTAGTTCTACAAGCAGAAGCGGTGATGTACTAAAATTGGATTATTTCAATTATGTAGTTAGATTTGGCCGGGGGACTTTGTAAATAGTCATGTTTTCTTTTTCTTGTTGTTTTAGAGTTTTTCTTGCACCGACACTATATGTTTAAATGTCCGTTGGCGCGTGGCCAAAGTGTTTGTTTGATACTTTGTTTTTCCTTGCGTCATACGTTATGTGCGCGGCGTGCGTGCGTGATTTTTATCCTTGCAAATGCGGAACCCGTTACATTCGATAAATGGTGCTTTATTAACGTTAATATTTGAAATAGGAATGGGAGGAAATTATTGTAAGATATTTTGCTGAACAGGTTATTAGTCATATTAGGGTCGCCAAGTGCACCAACTTAAAAGTAATTTGTAGAACACCTTCGTTCCAATTTTGATAGATTTTTCTTGAGTCCTTTTCAGGTGACTAGTCACGGCATAGAACGGTGGCGCCAGCATGTGGATATTATTTGTGTCTTTTTATTTCAGGGTCTGTCAAAACCCATACGTGTGATTCTGTGTGTGTTGATTCTACGTGAGGAGGGGGTAGTTGTCCTACCGCTCTCATATTTTTTTGCTGCTGTTGTATTTTTGATGGAAAGACAGGGTGCTCTTGGGAGACTGCTGATTCTTGTCCATATATTTTTCTGACACACACATGTATTATTGTGCTTTGGGGCACACTTCTTCGAGATTCGACCCCATGTTCTGGGAGGTCGAGGTATTTGACACGTGGGTTGACAGACATGCAGAGTTCCACCAACCGCCCGTTTTGCCTGTGACTTATTTGATAGGCAGTCCTGTTTGTCCGACTGATCCCTGTAAGCTTTCATGTAGCAAACCTGTTCATTGTGATGGTTAATTTTTAAGCCATAATTAATTGGGGAGTTCGCCATGTGTGTGACGGCTTGTTGTACGTTGTATGGGTAAAATATTGTAATTAACGTAAATGTTGGCTGTTTTGCCTATTGCTTTGTTTATGACTCGATTCATGTAATTTTGTGTGTCACACCCGTGTGGTGTAGTGGTAGAGTATTTGTAAATTTTGACAGCGGTCATTTGTGTATTTTTCTATTGGTCACGTGTTAATGTACTTGTGTTGATTTGTGTGAGAAGTCCTAAGTTTTTAGGCAGTAAATGTTGCTACGGCAATTTGATTCCAATTTCACCCGGAAATTTTGTGTTTGTTTATAGTAGATTTAGGAAGTGTCGGTTTAGTTTTAGGTATTGTAGTTGTGTTCCCCCGTGTCGGTCTAGCTCTAAGAAATGTGGATTCGTTGTCTGAAGGATCATTCTGGATGATAACGAATCACGCATTCAAAGTACACATCGTGATGCATGTAGAACGGCATACGCACTTATATGGTCACTTTTGTATTTTATCTTAGGGACACTTGGTCCAGGTAATTAATCTCTCCAGAGATATCGCCTAGTTTTTGGCATTTATATTAAATGGGAGTCAGTTGGGAGTTTTTGTTGTTAATTGTTTATGTGTAAATATGGTGATTTGTTATTAAATTCAGTTTTTTTTAACCCTGGCTTCACTCTTTCCTGCATGTTATTTTGTTATATGTTACCCTGCAAGTTAATGAAGCGCCCTGACAGCAACTTACGAATATGAACCGTTACACCCCCCGAAACTGAGTCTCATATGCTTCCTTGCAAGGGTTCATAAAACAAAAATGGCTGCCCAAGTGGGGTTGTTGTTGTTGTTGCTTCGCTGATCTCATTTATTTCGTTGAGAAATGTTGCCAGGTCAAGCGGACATGTAAATTCAGTAAATTGAGGCGATGTTGTACCGCCATGTGCATTAGTATAATCACTGAGTTCCTAAAGTTAGAGATATTGAACAAGGTTAGAATTTGATTTTGTATTTGTTATAAACTTGTTCTGGCGCCCACGTTAAAATTAGAAATTTGCATTATTAATGAACTCAGTCAAAGCAGGAAGATGTTGCCTTATATTTGACATTTCATTGACTTCGGTTAATTGGTGTTTCGTAAATTCTGTTGGTTAGGAATTTAAAAGCAGATCACTAGGGGTTATTTTATTGTTTGGGAATAAGTGTCATTGTATTCAGTAAATTTTGTTACTGAAATTTTCATTAAATTAGAGCCAGTAATATTTAAATGTGTGACATGTATGTGTATATAGGGCTGAAACCTTGGCCCATAACCCTGTTTTTCTCTGAATATATTTTTGTGTGTGATATGGCGAGTGTTGATGAGATTAAGGCATTGTTAGAACAGATGTCGATCCAAATGTCCGCAAAAACGGAAGAACAATTAGTGCAAATGTCCGTAAAGACGGAAGAACAATTAAATAAACAATTGAAGGAACAATTAGGAGCTCAGCGGGAGCATAATGATAAACAATTCGAAAGTCAGCGTGAGAAGAGCGAAAAACAATTACTTGACATGAGCGATAACATTTCGGTCCAGTTACAAGCGCAGAAGATAGACTGTGAAAAACAATTACTTGATATGAGCGGTAATATTTCGGTCCAGTTAGAAGTCCAGAAATTAGACACGGACAAACAATTCAATGAACTAAACCACAAAATGTCACAACAGGCGGTAACACAAACAACACAAACCGAACAATTAGGAAAAATCACTTATGACATTAATCAGAGCGTTAAAAAAGTAGAGAAACTGGCAGGCGAGGTTGCGGAAAACAACATCAAACAGTTAGGCGAAATTAAGAAATTGGAGGCGAAATTTGATAACAAATTAGTACAATTTGACGAGATGGTGGCAGATAAACTCAAGCAGATAGAGGCAGCATGTGTCAGTAACACCGCGGGAATGAAAAAAAAACAAGAGAAACTACAGCAGCAAATTAATTCGGTAGACAACAACGTGCTGGAATTAATAAAGGAAATAGATAAAGTCGAGGTTAAGGCTGAAACCGAGCGGATACACTTGCGGGAGAAATTAGAGGAGCAATTAGGCAAAACACAAGAGATCATAAGAAAAGAGATGGAAGGCCAGCTAATAAACACACAAGAGGTCATAAGACAAGAAGTAGGAGAGCAGCTCGTCAAGACTCAGGATAATTTGGAAGGACGGCTAATAAAAACACAAGAGGTCATCAGAGAAGAAGTCGGGGGACAGCTAATAAAAACACAAGAGGTTATAAGAGAAGAGGTGGGGGAACAACTAGTAAAAACGCAAGAACAGATACGTGAAGAGCTAGAGAAAAATCAGGAAAGGAACGAGGAGAAAATAAATAGCTTGAAAAGTAGGATCCGGCGAGATTGGGACCAGCAGGCTCACGCGAATAAGGAAGACAGGCTGGAGTTTTAAAGCGAATGCAGGCACTGGAGGAAAATGTAAAGTCAAAATTACAGGAACACTCAGAATTAATCATAAAAAACGAGATTAGATCGTTAGAGAATGCGACATTATTTTCAACTGAAAATATACCAGAGAAGCAAACAAGTATTGGAAGTCCTGCAGGTTTGAAGTTGGTTGAGGACACGAGTCGGGGTCAAAGTCCCAGACTAACGACTAATGCATTCCAGCAGTACAGGGGGGATACTTCAACACCGCAACCGAACTTGGCACCAGCCCAAGTCATCCAAGTCATTCGGGGTAATGATTTTAAGCCCGATAAGTTTAAGGAACATTCAGGAACCACTCCCAAAGCATTTCTACGGCAATTAACTGATTACTTTAATGACCAGCACATCGGCCCTGAGAAACAATTAAGACTGGTGGAGAAATTTTTAGAAGGACCTAGCCTGACCTGGTTTTCAAGTTTCAAGTACACGTTCACAGACATGGCTCAATTCCGCGAGGCATTTTTGAAGAAGTTTTGGAGTCCTTCGTTACAACAGGGGTTGAGAATGGACCTGTACACGCGCAAATATCATAGTACACATCCAACCCATTTTTCAGAATTTTTCAGTCAGCAATTGGTAAAATTCAGAGATTTTGACGACCCGCCTAGCGAGCAGAATATGGTTCTAACCATCGGGAAACAACTCCCAACGCACATCCAACAATTATTAGTCGCAGGAAACATTCAGACCGCAGTCCAAGCCGAAGAATTACTCAGACACTTAGACGAGACGAGTATGGTAAGCCCACAGACAGGAAGAAGGAATTTGGAATGTGTCAACACGGCAGAGGTAGTTCAGGGACTCCAAAATAACCACGGCCAGGGGAACCAAACTAAGACGCAGTCCACAGGGACACAATTCACGCCAAGAAGACAAGATTTTGACGGCCGAAACCAGTTCCATAACAACAATCAAAATTATCAGAATAACCGCGGGAGGTACAATCAGAATAACCAAAATCAAAATAATCAGTGGACGTACCAGCGGGAGTACACAAATTGGAGGGGAAACCAGAGACAAGGTAGACCTTACCAAAGAAATGGAGATGGTAGATGGAATAACGGCAGGGACTATCGCCAAGAAAATAGAGGAGATTATAGGAACAACTGGGACGAGCGGTATATTGAATCCCGTAAATACTTGGATCAATTAAGTACTGAAGAAGCGGAGAAGGAGAAGTGGGGGCGTGCCATGGCGAACAGACAGAGCCCAGGCAACCATCAAGGAGAGGGGGCAGAGAGTTTATTGAGGCAACAGGAGCGACAGAATGATAACCGGCGAAACACAACTAATGGGGCCCGGGATAAAAAAAAACAAATGAACTGAAAGGAGACAGGCTGAAAAGGGAGGTCGCCAGGGAGGAAGAAGAGATGATAGTGGCCAATATAAAAGAGTGGGTAGCGTTCCCGGACGACTGCCTGGAGGAAGTGGTGAAGAACCGTGAAAATGTTATCAGACAGCTACCAATTATTTACGCGCATGTTGGAGGCATGAGGGTGAGATGTTTGATTGATACAGGTAGCCAGGTGAGCTTAGTCACTGAAATTTTGATAAAGGAAATAGCAAGAAAACAGACTGTTCCTATTATGCCGGTACCGCTAATGAAAGTCAGAGGTGTGATTCCTGACAAAACTATGAATTGTAAACAGCAAGCATTTCTAGATCTGGAAATATTGAACCATACTTTTTCACAAACATTCATTGTTATTCCAAAGATGAACTACAATATAATTTTAGGAGCCAACTTCATCTGCGATTTTCATGCTGTGATCTATTTACATAACAACACTGTAAGCTTCAAACAAGTAGAAGGATTGGATCATGTGGGTTTAAATATGGAAGAGAATCCGTTGGAGAGAGAGGCCAATACTTGGGTTGTTGAGGAATGCACTAATGAGGCCGGAGATAAGATCTTGAGGGGAGAGCAAGTCAGCCAGACAGCAGTGCTAGAAATTGACAGCCGAGATATTTCGCAGGAACTTTGGGTGCATTTGGCGGAAGAAGAAATTAGCGGAACCAAATTCGAAATTCTACTTCAGGAGCGACTTAAGGAGGCCATCGTAGGGGAATCTGATAGAAGAAGACTGGAAGAAATTTTAAGATTACATAAAGGAGCTTTCGACACCGTACCTGGGAAAGTTTTAAATTTTCAATATGCAATGCAGGTAACAGATTGGACCCCATTTAAAAGTAAATTGTACCCGATCCCAGAGAAACACTTTTCTCAGGTGAAGGACATTATTACTAACTTATTAGATTCTGGCATGATAAGGAAAGCGGAAACCCCATACCTGAACGCAATATTGGCTGTGACCAAGCCAAACGGATCAATTAGGCTATGCCTAGACGCGCGAGTTTTGAACAGCAAACTGCTAGTTGAGCACGACCAAGCACCTAGGATCAAAGATGTTTTGAAAGGCTTCCGTGGGAAGAAGATATACTCAAGTGTTGATTTGACGAATAGTTTCCACCATCTTGAACTTGAAGAAAAATCCCAACTGTTGACGGGATTTTTATTCGATAATCAAAGTTATATCTGGTGTCGAATGCCCTTTGGCGTGAAAACTGCGGGATGTGCACTCATTAGAGCACTCGATAGAAATCTGACTGAGGAGGTCAAGAACTTCACCACGAGATATGTTGACGACATATTAATCGCTTCTGAGACAATGGAAGAACACTTGATAAATTTAAATAAACTGCTGGACAACTTGAGAACCATGAACTTCAAAATCAACCTAAAAAAGTCACATTTATGCCAGAGCGAGATTTTATATTTGGGGCATATAATTGATGTCGAGGGCGTGCGGCCTAATCCAGCCAAGATTGATGCTATTAAGAAATTTCCCACACCTACCAAGGTCAAACACGTGAGAGCGTTTTTGGGAGTGACAGGCTTCTTCAAAGAAAATTGCCCTGGTTACACAGAAACAGTAGCGCCTATGCAGGAGATGTTGAAGAAAGCGAATCGATGGTCGTGGAACGAGGAGTGCGACAGGTCTTTTAAAGCAACGAAGGATTTGTCATTCCGATGCTTGGGAAGCCGGAATCCATTCTATCAGATCACGGTACCTATTTCACAAGCAATGTTTTTAGGCAAGGTTTGGAGAGCCTAGGAATAAAACACGTATTTTCAAGTATTCGTCATCCTTGTGGAAATCCGAGCGAGACAACAATTCGCTGTGTTGCTAAGTACTACAGAGTAATGATTCCTAACGAACACAATAAATGGGTAGACAAAGTAGGGGAAATTGAGATGTGCATGAACACTACTAAGCACGAGTCGACGGGTCAAGTCCCACTGATTGTACACCACAACAGATTGCCAGAAAGAACTTGGGACAAGATCATTCCTTGCCCAAGGGATCCATTATTAGCGCATGATTTGCGAATCCAGCGAACGAGGGAGCACATGAGGAACCAAGCGGACCGAAGGCTGAGACGGTACCGAGGAAAGAAGTTTCACCGAGAGTTACAAGAACAAGAATTAGTGCTGGTTCGTAGACCAACGATCTCCGACCCTAAGAACAAAGTCTTCGCCAAGTTCTGTCCGAAGTTCATTGGCCCGTTCCGGGTAATTAAGAATCTGGGTAACAATGCCTATAGACTGGAAGAAGTGAGCACTGGTGCAAAATCTGTTTTTAATAGTGCCAATTTGAAACCGTACTACAGAAGGGAACCATTTGATGATTAGGAAAGATGATATGTGCAGAATCTGTATTGCAAAAATTTTATTTTTGAGAGCCAACACTCAAATCTACGGGGAGCGCCTGTGTACGTACTTTGTTTGTAAACAACGAGCAGCTGAGACGACGGGAGTGGCAACTACTTGAGGAGAAGGGGGAGACCTAGTGAAAATATGAATGACATTCCAGCGAGAAGGGAGCACACTAATTGAGTCAGAGGGGCATACACTCGAGCAGCTGAGTGAGATTTAAAGAGATGTGTTGATACTACAGTGGATTTTGTTTTTGAAATCCAAACCAATAAATTGTTTCGAATTTCAAAACCTTGCTGAGGATAAATGAACCCTTATTGATCTTCGATAAATAAGTATTCATATTTATTATTATTATTACTACGGCCCAGGCAGCACTTAAGGAAGTCGACTTGGATATCAGGGAGGCCAGCATTTCGTAATGATTGCAACAGGAGGTGAGCTGGTAGCTATTCTTGGGGGACGGCCAGAATTAGTCGAGTTCAAGGCCAAATTGTGCAACTACTGTACCAAAATTGGAGACATAAAGGAAGAATCACGAGGTACTCGCAACGAACATACGATTGAATCAGCCAATCGCAAGAGACCAAGCCATGACCACGAGGTGGACAGCGTCAGTAGTGAAAAGCCCGCGGAAGTGTGTATCTAAAGAACCGCCGAACGGATTAATCTCCGCTCGAGTGATTTGGGACGTTTGATTTATTTGGAGAAGAATGACACTAGTCCCATCTTTGTGAGACAAAACCTCTGGAAGTTTTTATCCGAATCCACCCCACTCCTCCGCCCCTGTCAGTTTCTAATAAATAGTTTGGCCTGACGCCACTCGAAGTCATTTCTTTGTGGAGCCTTCAGAGGCTTACTTCACGACAGTTTATATTGTGATTTTGACGCTCGAAATTATCTAAGTCATATTTTGTGGAGCCTTCAGAGGCTGACTTCACGACAGTTTGTATTGTGATTTTTACGCTCTAAAATTAGTGAAGTTAATTTATTTTGTGAGCTCCGAGGAGCTAAAGTCACAGCGATTGCAGTATCGCATTTTAAAAGCTATAATACATTTTGTTTTGTTCTGAAATCAGCTTTATTGTGTGAGCTAAATATTTCACGCCAGCGCGTGATAACTTGTAACATTCAGTTAAAGACGACGAGTTCAGCTTTAAGGGGGAAGTATTTTATCACCCTAATTAGCGCTCACCGGAGCCGAGGTCCATAGTACAGGACGGAAATACCGAACGAGATAGCGACTGCTAGTGCAGCCAGGATTTTGAACTTGTTAACGAGCCAGTGGCGCGGACTCGAGATGTATATTTTATGTATAAATTGCAGTGTATTTTATATGTGTTTTTATGGTGCGTGTGTGCGATATATTTAGGGCCAGTCTTCGCTATTAATCGCATTAGGACAATTGTGGGTGAATTGAGTAGCCTGCAAGCGATTATAGATAGGCAAATAATTAACATTGAACTTTTCTGCCAAGGAGTCGATACCAAGATGATCAGCACGTGGTTTGAAGTTGGGATGAGCTTCAACAAATCAACGCAGACGACTACTATGGAGTGCTAATTTGTCCATAGGGCGATGGGTTGAGGAGGATGTCCTTAGTTCTACAAGCAGAAGCGGTGATGTACTAAAATTGGATTATTTAAATTATGTAGTTAGATTTGGCCGGGGGACTTTGTAAATAGTCATGTTTTCTTTTTATTGTTGTTTTAGAGTTTTTCTTGCACCGACACTATATGTTTAAATGTCCGTTGGCGCGTGGCCAAAGTGTTTGTTTGATATTTTGTTTTTCCTTGAGTCATACGTAATGTGCGCGGCGTGCGTGCGTGATTTTTATCCTTGCAAATGCGGAACCCGTTACATTCGATAAATGATGCTTTATTAACGTTAATATTTGAAATAGGAATGGGAGGAAATTATTGTAAGATATTTTGCTGAACAGGTTATTAGTCATATTAGAGTCGCCAAGTGCACCAACGTAAAAGTAATTTGTAGAACACCTTCGTTCTAATTTTGATAGATTTTTCTTGAGTCCTTTTCAGGTGACTAGTCACGGCATAGAACGGTGGCGCCAGCATGTGGATATTATTTGTGTCTTTTTATTTCAGGGTCTGTCAAAACCCATACGTGTGATTCTGTGTGTGTTGATTCTACGTGAGGAGGGGGTAGTTGTCCTACCGCTCTCATATTTTTTTGCTGCTGTTGTATTTTTGATGGAAAGACAGGGTGCTCTTGGGAGACTGCTGATTCTTGTCCATATATTTTTCTGACACACACATGTATTATTGTGCTTTGGGGCACACTTCTTCGAGATTCGACCCCATGTTCTGGGAGGTCGAGGTATTTGACACGTGGGTTGACAGACATGCAGAGTTCCACCAACCGCCCGTTTTGCCTGTGACTTATTTGATAGGCAGTCCTGTTTGTCCGACTGATCCCTGTAAGCTTTCATGTAGCAAACCTGTTCATTGTGATGGTTAATTTTTAAGCCATAATTAATTGGGGAGTTCGCCATGTGTGTGACGGCTTGTTGTAAGTTGTATGGGTAAAATATTGTAATTAACGTAAATGTTGGCTGTTTTGCCTATTGCTTTGTTTATGACTCGATTCATGTAATTTTGTGTGTCACACCCGTGTGGTGTAGTGGTAGAGTATTTGTAAATTTTGACAGCGGTCATTTGTGTATTTTTCTATTGGTCACGTGTTAATGTACTTGTGTTGATTTGTGTGAGAAGTCCTAAGTTTTTAGGCAGTAAATGTTGCTACGGCAATTTGATTCCAATTTCACCCGGAAATTTTGTGTTTGTTTATAGTAGATTTAGGAAGTGTCGGTTTAGTTTTAGGTATTGTAGTTGTGTTCCCCCGTGTCGGTCTAGCTCTAAGAAATGTGGATTCGTTGTCTGAAGGATCATTCTGGATGATAACGAATCACGCATTCAAAGTACACATCGTGATGCATGTAGAACGGCATACGCACTTATATGGTCACTTTTGTATTTTATCTTAGGGACACTTGGTCCAGGTAATTAATCTCTCCAGAGATATCGCCTAGTTTTTGGCATTTTTATTAAATGGGAGTCAGTTGGGAGTTTTTGTTGTTAATTGTTTATGTGTAAATATGGTGATTTGTTATTAAATTCAGTTGTTTTAACCCTGGCTTCACTCTTTCCTGCATGTTATTTTGTTATATGTTACCCTGCAAGTTAATGAAGCGCCCTGACAGCAACTTACGAATATGAACCGTTACACCCCCCGAAACTGAGTCTCATATGCTTCTTTGCAAGGGTTCAAACTATACAGCCTATTTTTCATGCCAATGATTATTCCACAGTATATGAACCTATCAAGAATAATGACGAAATTAATTTGGTAATATCGAAATATCTCATTAGTTCAAAATATACCTGGTATAATTTATCCTCATAGAGCACTACAGTTGGCAGCCCTGGTGACTGAATATATTCTTAGTTCCATCTCTTAAGGTACAGAATACAAAATTTGGTTGAAGTCCAATGGACGTTACATGCAGTTAGACACTGGATCTATCAGCACGCGTAAAAGCATGTAGCCAACAATACCATGCGTGTGCTGGTCAGAAATAATCTGAAATATTATGATATCTTGTTGTGCCAATTTTGGATGAAATCCATTTGTTAGTATAGAAGTTACATGTATTTTAAAATTGGAAATATCAGCAGGCATAGAATCATGTTGGCAGCACTGCCTTATATTAATTACTCCGAATTAATCTAGAATGTCAGGTGCTATACGTGTGCAAAGTATAGAGCTGTTGGCTTGCATACTTTCTGATAAATTGGTATTAGGGTAAAAAATATAGACAGCATTTAATAACAGTTGTCAGCCCTGATTGCTCTTAACAATACTTATAGTCATATCTGTTATGGTACACATAGCACATACGAAATTTGGTTGAAATCCAACTGATAGTATAGAAGTTAGATGTATTTAAAAATTGGTATTATCAGCAGGCTTATAATCATGTTGGTAGAACTGACGTATATAAGTTACTCCAAATCAATCTAAAATGTCAGGTACTACACGTGTTCATAGTTTAAAGCTGTCGGCTTGCATACTTTTTGATATATTGGTATTTGATAAAAAAAAATATAGAGAGCAATTATTAACAGTTGGCATCACTGGTGGCCCTTAAGAATACGCTCAGTCATATCTGTTTATGTACACATATTACTGAACCCTTATTGATCTTCGATAAATAAGTATTCAAATTTATTATTATTATTATTACTACGGCCCAGGCAGCACTTAAGGAAGTCGACTTGGATATTAGGGAGGCCAGCATTTCGTAATGATTGCAACAGGAGGTGAGCTGGTAGCTATTCTTGGGGGACGGCCAGAATTAGTCGAGTTCAAGGCCAAATTGTGCAACTACTGTACCAAAATTGGAGACATAAAGGAAGAATCACGAGGTACTCGCAACGAACATACGATTGAATCAGCCAATCGCAAGAGACCAAGCCATGACCACGAGGTGGACAGCGTCAGTAGTGAAAAGCCCGCGGAAGTGTGTATCTAAAGAACCGCCGAACGGATTAATCTCCGCTCGAGTGATTTGGGACGTTTGATTTATTTGGAGAAGAATGACACTAGTCCCATCTTTGTGAGACAAAAACTCTGGAAGTTTTTATCCGACTCCACCCCACTCCTCCGCCCCTGTCAGTTTCTAATAAATAGTTTGGCCTGACGCCACTCGAAGTCATTTCTTTGTGGAGCCTTCAGAGGCTTACTTCACGACAGTTTATATTGTGATTTTGACGCTCGAAATTATCTAAGTCATATTTTGTGGAGCCTTCAGAGGCTGACTTCACGACAGTTTGTATTGTGATTTTTACGCTCTAAAATTAGTGAAGTTAATTTATTTTGTGAGCTCCGAGGAGCTAAAGTCACAGCGATTGCAGTATCGAATTTTAAAAGCTATAATACATTTTGTTTTGTTCTGAAATCAGCTTTATTGTGTGAGCTAAATATTTCGCGCCAGCGCGTGATAACTTGTAACATTCAGTTAAAGACGACGAGTTCAGCTTTAAGGGGGAAGTATTTTATCACCCTAATTAGCGCTCACTGGAGCCGAGGTCCATAGTACAGGACGGAAATACCGAACGAGATAGCGACTGCTAGTGCAGCCAGGATTTTGAACTTGTTAACGAGCCAGTGGCGCGGACTCGAGATGTATATTTTATGTATACATTGCAGTGTATTTTATATGTGTTTTTATGGTGCGTGTGTGCGATATATTTAGGGCCAGTCTTCGCTATTAATCGCATTAGGACAATTGTGGGTGAATTGAGTAGCCTGCAAGCGATTATAGATAGGCACATAATTAACATTGAACTTTTCTGCCAAGGAGTCGATACCAAGATGATCAGCACGTGGTTTGAAGTTGGGATGAACTTCAACAAATCAACGCAGACGACTACTATGGAGTGCTAATTTGTCCATAGGGCGATGGGTTGAGGAGGATGTCCTTAGTTCTACAAGCAGAAGCGGTGATGTACTAAAATTGGATTATTTCAATTATGTAGTTAGATTTGGCCGGGGGACTTTGTAAATAGTCATGTTTTCTTTTTATTGTTGTTTTAGAGTTTTTCTTGCACCGACACTATATGTTTAAATGTCCGTTGGCGCGTGGCCAAAGTGTTTGTTTGATATTTTGTTTTTCCTTGAGTCATACGTAATGTGCGCGGCGTGCGTGCGTGATTTTTATCCTTGCAAATGCGGAACCCGTTACATTCGATAAATGGTGCTTTATTAACGTTAATATTTGAAATAGGAATGGGAGGAAATTATTGTAAGATATTTTGCTGAACAGGTTATTAGTCATATTAGGGTCGCCAAGTGCACCAACTTAAAAGTAATTTGTAGAACACCTTCGTTCTAATTTTGATAGATTTTTCTTGAGTCCTTTTCAGGTGACTAGTCACGGCATAGAACGGTGGCGCCAGCATGTGGATATTATTTGTGTCTTTTTATTTCAGGGTCTGTCAAAACCCATACGTGTGATTCTGTGTGTGTTGATTCTACGTGAGGAGGGGGTAGTTGTCCTACCGCTCTCATATTTTTTTGCTGCTGTTGTATTTTTGATGGAAAGACAGGGTGCTCTTGGGAGACTGCTGATTCTTGTCCATATATTTTTCTGACACACACATGTATTATTGTGCTTTGGGGCACACTTCTTCGAGATTCGACCCCATGTTCTGGGAGGTCGAGGTATTTGACACGTGGGTTGACAGACATGCAGAGTTCCACCAACCGCCCGTTTTGCCTGTGACTTATTTGATAGGCAGTCCTGTTTGTCCGACTGATCCCTGTAAGCTTTCATGTAGCAAACCTGTTCATTGTGATGGTTAATTTTTAAGCCATAATTAATTGGGGAGTTCGCCATGTGTGTGACGGCTTGTTGTAAGTTGTATGGGTAAAATATTGTAATTAACGTAAATGATAGCTGTTTTGCCTATTGCTTTGTTTATGACTCGATTCATGTAATTTTGTGTGTCACACCCGTGTGGTGTAGAGGTAGAGTATTTGTAAATTTTGACAGCGGTCATTTGTGTATTTTTCTATTGGTCACGTGTTAATGTACTTGTGTTGATTTGTGTGAGAAGTCCTAAGTTTTTAGGCAGTAAATGTTGCTACGGCAATTTGATTCCAATTTCACCCGGAAATTTTGTGTTTGTTTATAGTAGATTTAGGAAGTGTCGGTTTAGTTTTAGGTATTGTAGTTGTGTTCCCCCGTGTCGGTCTAGCTCTAAGAAATGTGGATTCGTTGTCTGAAGGATCATTCTGGATGATAACGAATCACGCATTCAAAGTACACATCGTGATGCATGTAGAACGGCATACGCACTTATATGGTCACTTTTGTATTTTATCTTAGGGACACTTGGTCCAGGTAATTAATCTCTCCAGAGATATCGCCTAGTTTTTGGCATTTTTATTAAATGGGAGTCAGTTGGGAGTTTTTGTTGTTAATTGTTTATGTGTAAATATGGTGATTTGTTATTAAATTCAGTTGTTTTAACCCTGGCTTCACTCTTTCCTGAATGTTATTTTGTTATAGGCCTATGTTACCCTGCAAGTTAATGAAGCACCCTGAGAGCAACTTACGAATATGAACCGTTACAACCCCCGAAACTGAGTCTCATATGCTTCTTTGCAAGGGTTCAAACTATACAGCCTATTTTTCATGCCAATGATTATTCCACAGTATATGAACCTATCAAGAATAATGACGAAATTAATTTGGTAATATCGAAATATCTCATTAGTTCAAAATATACCTGGTATAATGTATCCTCATAGAGCACTACAGTTGGCAGCCCTGGTGACTGAATATATTCTTAGTTCCATCTCTTAAGGTACAGAATACAAAATTTGGTTGAAGTCCAATGGACGTTACATGCAGTTAGACACTGGATATATCAGCACGCGTAAAAGCATGTAGCCAACAATACCATGCGTGTGCTGGTCAGAAATAATCTGAAATATTATGATATCTTGTTGTGCCAATTTTGGATGAAATCCATTTGTTAGTATAGAAGTTACATGTATTTTAAAATTGGACATATCAGCAGGCATATAATCATGTTGGCAGCACTGCCTTATATTAATTACTCCGAATTAATCTAGAATGTCAGGTGCTATACGTGTGCAAAGTATAGAGCTGTTGGCTTGCATACTTTCTGATAAATTGGTATTAGGGTAAAAAAATATAGACAGCATTTAATAACAGTTGTCAGCCCTGATTGCTCTTAACAATACTTATAGTCATATCTGTTATGGTACACATAGCACATACGAAATTTGGTTGAAATCCAACTGATAGTATAGAAGTTAGATGTATTTAAAAATTGGTATTATCAGCAGGCTTATAATCATGTTGGTAGAACTGACGTATATAAGTTACTCCAAATCAATCTAAAATGTCAGGTACTACACGTGTTCATAGTTTAAAGCTGTCGGCTTGCATACTTTTTGATATATTGGTATTTGGATAAAATAAAATATAGAGAGCAATTATTAACAGTTGGCATCACTGGTGGCCCTTAAGAATACGCTCAGTCATATCTGTTTATGTACACATATTACATACAAAATTTGGTTGCAATCCAATTGATAGTGTAGAAGTTATATGCATTTAAAAAGTGGACCTATCAGAAGGCTTAAAATTATTTTGGAAAAACTGTCATGTATGGCCTCCTGGAAATTAAACTGAAATAGTATTGTCCACATATGTGCCAATTTTGGAAAAGCTCCCATGCATACCTTGCAAGATATCCAACATTGAGCTCAAATTTCTAGTGCGTTTTTTCATCAGTTGGTAGCACTGACATCATTTTCAAATATGGACGTGAGATATTCCGGTGCACATCTTTACTCATACTAAATTTGGTTTTGATTGCTGCAGCCGTTTAGGAGTTGATAGGGGGGGGGACACACACACACAGCCAGACAGACAGACAGACAGAATGACAGACAGACAGACAGACAGATACACATTTTCCCGGATCGATCTCATAAGTCTACTTTTTCCTCATTTTTGAAAAAATGTGAAAAGTAGGCTAAAAATAACCAGAAATCACTGTGTGAATATGGCAAGTACTAACATTTAAAATGAACAGTGTTGCTCTATTTCACAAACAACATTCAATTCACAATATAATGACTGATCATGAATGAATGCCTTAATGCACAATTTCCTGATTGATTACTGGATCATGATGTCTTCACATCAATTAACTCTTTTGTAACATGTTTGTTTTACTAGTGTAAATCTATGTTATGCACATTCGTGAGCTTTTCTGTTAATAAACAAGAAGTTCCGTGAAGAACTATACAGCCTACTTTTCATGCCAATGATTATTCTACAGAATATGAACCTATCTAGAATAATGACGAAATTAAGTTGCTAATATCGAAATTTCCAATTAGTTCGAAATACTGTATACCTGACATAATGTATCCTAATAGAGCACTACAGTTGGCAGCCCTGATGACTGAATATATTCTTAGTTCCATCTCTTAAGGTACAAAATACAAAATTTGGTTGAAGTCCAATGAATAGCATGGACGTTACATGCAGTTAAGCATTGGATCTAACAGCGCGCGTAAAATCATGTTGGCAACAATGTCATGCATGTATTGGTCAGAAATAATCTGAAATAATATGATCTATTGTTGTGCCAATTTTGAATGAAATCCATTAGTTAGTAAAGAAGTTACATGCATTTTAAAATTGGACCTATCAGCAGGCTTAGAATCATGTTGGCAGCACTGACGTATATTAGTTACTCCAAATTCGTCTAGAATGCCAGGTACTATACGTGTGCAAAGTTTAGAGCTATTGGCTTGCATACTTTCTGATATATTGATATTAGGGTAACAAAAATAGGGACAGCACATATTAACAGTTGGCAGCCCTGGTTGCTCCTTACAATACGCATAGTCATATCTGTTATAGTACACATAGCACATACGAAATTTGGTTGAAATCCAAATGATAGTATGGAAGTTACATGTATTTAAAGTTGGACCTGTCAGCAGGCTTAGAATCATGTTGGTAGCACTGACGTATATAAGTTACTCCAAATTAATATAGAATGTCAGGTACTATACGTGTGCATAGTTTAAAGCTGTCGGCTTGCATACTTTCTGATATATTGGTATTTGGATCAAATAAATTAGGAGCATTTATTAACAGTTGGCAGCCCTGGTACGTCTTAAGAATACGCTCAGTCATATCTGGTTATGTACACATACAACATACGAAATTTAGTTGAATTCCAATTGATAGTGTAGAAGTTATATGCATTTTAAAATTGGACCTATCAGGAGGCTTATAATCATTTTGGCAACACTGCCATGTTTGGTCTCCTGGAAATTAAACTGAAATATTATGATGTGTACGTGTGCCAATTTTGAAATAGCTCCCATTCATACTTTCCAAGATATCCAACATGGAGCTCAAATTTCAATTGCGATTTTTTTGCAGTTGGTAGCACTGACATCATTTTCAAATATGGCCGTGAGATATTCAGGTATAGATCTTTACTCCTACCAAATTTTGTTTCGATTGCTGCAGCCGTTTAGGAGTTGATAGGGGGGGACACACACACAGCCAGACTGACAGACAGAAGGACAGACAGACAGACAGACAGACAGACACACATTTGCCCGATCTCATAAGTCTACTTTTTCCTCATTTTTGCAAAATGTGAAAAGTAGGCTAAAAATGAAATGTAGTGCAATTTATATGTATATTTGTATGTGTTTTGGACTCGGATAAATAAATAAGTTGCTAGGTTATCTCAAAAAATAACAAGTAGTTCAGTGAATAACTAAATAGCCTTGTCTCCATGTTGTATTTATATATATATATAGGCCATAGAGTTATGTACTATTGGATGAAGATTATTGCATAGGTTTATTCAATCGCATGGTTTGGACACAAGAAATAAAAGCGAGATTTCTAAATTTGGCACAGCCACCATCTTGAAGTTATGAAAAAATTGAAATAAATTAAATGTTTGTGGATTAAAATTTGTGTAAGCATTTACCATACTGCGTTAGGAGGGTTAAATCGCGAGAAAAGTCTATTGAAATGTTTCAACTTTGCTTGGCCACCATGTTCATTTTGTACTTAACAGGCTATTGAGTCACATAGGTGAACTTCTGGCAGTGCCCTATAAAACTGTAGAAAATTTCAGGGTGATATCAGTAATAATTTCGAAGATGTAGAATGCCGGTGAAATATTTCGCACAGCCGCCATGTTGGATTGGTAAGACGTAATAAAATTTGAAGGACTTAGTCGGGTCGAAGAAGACTGTACTATGTACTTACCGCGTTTCATTGAAATCGCTCCAGCCGTTTAGATTTTATTAAGGACGCGCAGACGAAAGGTGATCTCATAAGCCTATTTTTCATACATGAAATTAGGCTAAAAAGCCAAGTTATTTTACAAAGAAATTTTTTGGAGACTCGTTAAACCGTAATTTAACCATGTACAGGTCCTACCAAAAGTTTACGGACACCCGCAAATTTCATGATCATTATATCTGTCCCTATTCTTCTTCTTCTTCTTCTTCTTCTTCTTCGTTTGGGCCTTCTGAGGACCACGGGGCTCGTATCTCCTCGTCGCTTTGTCTTTTCTCTTCTTCCAGTACTTTTCCATCATCTGACTATGAGCCAGCTTTCTTTCCTCCGACCATGGTGGTCTGCTGACACCGGTGTTCTTCCTAGCTGACAGTGATACAGGAAAAAAAACTGTCGGATGGCTTGCCGGAATTGTTGGCGGTCCTGTATGGAATTAAGTGGGATCCCTAGGTGGTCTAAATCCGTCCTGACCGTAGAGATCCACTTGGACCTAGAGGCCTTCCCTCTTCCTGCCACTGTGAAGATCTTACTGGTAAGCCGGCAAGGGATCATGCGGATCAAGTGTCCATAGAAGGCCAGGCGTTTTTTTCTTATACAAGTCACTATGTCTTCTTGATGGCTGTAAAGCTCATCATTGTGCCGAATTCTGTAGGTGCCTCCCTTTTCCCGTATACAGTAGGTCCTAGTATCCTCCGCAGGATCTTCCTCTCCTTGCTGAAACCAATATATGACGCATTTCACTCCCATTTGCCAGACTCAACGACTCCTCCCAGGTCAATTCCTGAGACCCATATCTGTCCCTATACTTTTGGTCTCAGGCACACAAATTTTTACAGGAGGGGTACACCAAAGTTAGAATATGTTAACAGATTACCTCGGATATAGGGTGTGGTAGCTATGTAGAGATGAAACGATTAGCTCAGGACAGGGATGAATGGAGGGCTGCATCAAACCAGTTCCGGGGAGCAATTTGTAAATTTATTACGAAATCCTCACTGTTAGTGTTGTTGTTGTTGTTTGAGTTTTCAGTCTTTTGACTGGTTTGATGCAGCACTCCATTCTTCCCTGTCCTGAGCTAATCGTTTCATCTCTACATAGCTACCACACCCTACATCCGAGGCAATCTGTTTAACATATTCTAACCTTGGTGTACCCCTACAGTTCTTGTCCTCGACCCTTCCTTCCATAACTAAGCTTGCTATGCCTGGGTGTCTTAGTATGTGCCCTACCAACCTATCTCTTTTCTTCTTAGCAGTCGCCAGAAACATCTCTCCTCTCCCACTCGTCTTAATACCTCTCCTCTCACACTAGTCTTATTACCTCTTCGTTTATTAAAAATCCCTCAGTATGTCTTCCTTCGGAGGGGAAGTAAATCCGGCGGTCCCATGTCATAGATTTATGGCATGTTAAAGAACCTTTCGCTAATTACACCTGTGTGAAGTAAAATTGTATAGGTTAAGAATGTTAACAACGCTCTTAGGTCCCTACGTTCGTTGCCAAGAGCCGACTGCTGTGGCGTCTAGTAGCTGAGTTCTGAACTAGGCCTAGTAGTCGTTGACGGTGGCGTTTGGCGACAAAAGGAGGAATTATTTGATAAATTCAAAGTTGCAGTCATCCTTGAATTAAAAAGCAGATACACACACTAATACAGCCATCACAATTGACACCGGTTATCAGACAGATTCTACACACACCCAAAGTACACGGAGCTACATGACCGCGTTGTCGCAGCCCCTAAACTAAAGAACCAACCAACCTACCTCTTCGTTTGTCACCCTATCTACCCATCTCATCTTCATCATTCTCCTGTAGCACCACTTTTCGAACGCTTCAATTCTCTTTTCTGCTGCACCAATAGTCCAAGTTTCACTTCCATAGAGCGCCACGCTCCAGACAAAGGCCTTCAAAAATGACTTCCTAATACCTAAATCTATATTCGATGTCAACAGATTCCTTTTCTGTAGAAATGTTTTCCTTGCCTGAGCTAACCTACTTTTTATATCCTCTTTGCTTCGTCCATCACTAGTTATTTTGCTTCCTAAGTAACAGAAGTCTCCTACTTCCTTCAGCTTTTCACCTGCCAATTAGATGCCCATAGGGGTACATTTTTGTTGTTGTTACATAAGTGTGAAAACAATATAATTTTCAGGGAAGCTTGATACCGGCAAACGAGAAATTCGGAGTAGAATTATTCAGGCAAATAATGCCTTTTATAGAAAGAAGAATCTCTTCGCATCCAGAGGTATAGACCTAAAAATAAGGAAAAGACTTTTAACGACGTAGCCTACATCCTGTTCCGATTCAACACAGAACTGTAAAATGGGTTGCCTACCCAACCGCAATCGCCTGAAATCTGCTATAAGCGAGCTAGCGTTGGGGCTGAGTTCGGGCTTTGAAGTAAGACTTAACTGCCTGTGTTCGTCGTTCTATAATTTTACATTGTTACAGGTAAATAGTTCTGAAATATAAATCGTTGAAACTTGTTGTTAATTTGACTGATTGCCGCCTTCTTATGCAGCATCCCAAAGTATTTTGCTCTTTCAAAATATATTTACACAGGCTTCACAATACGTTTCAACTATTTCTGTTTCAGAACTTCTTATTTTACGCTTCTGTTAATGGCTTTTGCCGAGCATTTCTATAAACATTGTATATTACAACACAATGTATTTTTGTGTTGTATTTGTTTTATAAGGTGCGTTCATAAAGTAATGAGCCGTAGGCTGTAATGCGCAAACCGGTGACGACATCGGCTAATCGTGGCGTGTGTTACGAGGCGTGGTTCCAACCAGAGCGTGGAAGGTCACAGCCCGTCGGTAGAGCGCACACATGCACGTCACGTGACGATACAAAGCGAGCAGCAGCATGCATCAATCGTCGAACGCTGTGAGTCGCATTGTAAACAGTGACATGGAGGCGTCAAACGAAGAGCAAAGAGGTGTTGTTCGGTTTCTGACAGCGAAAGGAGTAGGGGGAACGGACATTCATCGCCGAATGTCACAAGTGTATGGTAAACACTGCATGTCCCTTGCAAGGGTTAAGGCGTGGCACAAGCGCTTCAGGGAAGGACGGATGTCGTTAGCCGACTATGACCAGTCTTGGGCACCCCCCCTGCATTATCGATGACAACGTCCAGCTGGTTGATGCACTCATTACCCAGGACCACCGAGAGACAGTGAACGCCATAGCCGCCGTGGTCGGATTGAGCGTCGGAAGTGTGCACACTATCACGAAGGAACGACTGCACTTGCGCAAAGTGTGTGCCCAATGGGTGCCCCACAGTCTTTAACCACACCAGGAAGCATATCGAATGGCCTACTGTCTTGGTTGGACGATTGATGCATGCTGCTGCTCGCTTTGTATCGTCACGTGACATGCACGCGTGTACTCTAGCGAGGGGCTGTGACCTTCCACGCTCTGGTCGGAACCACACCTCGTTACACACGCCACGATTAGCCGATGTCGTCACTGGTTTGCGCATTGCAGCCTCCGGCTCGTTACTTTTAGAACGCACCTTATATAACACAATGTATTGCCTTTTACCCCAATACTACAAAACGAGATACAATTTCGAAATGATTTGTTACAAATCAAGTTTAATTAAGAATACGTTTCAACGATTTCTATTTCAGAACTTTTCACCTGTAACCATGTAAAATTATTGAACGACGAACACAGGCACTTTAGTCTTACTTCAAAGCCTGAACTCAGCCCCGTCGCTAGCTCGCTTATAGCAGATTTCAAGCCGATTGCGGGTGGGTAGGCAACCCATTTTACAGTTCCGTGTAGAATCGGAACAGGCTATACGTGTGGAGTGTGGCTTTGTATGGTAGTGAGACCTGGACAATAGGGAAGTCAGAAGAGAAGAAGTTGATGGCTTTTGAGGCTTGGTGCTGGAGAAAAATGCTTAAGATCAGTTGTATACAACATATGACAAATGAAGAGGTATTCAGAAGAGCAGGAGAATTTAGAAGCTTTATGAAGAGTCTGAAAACAAGACGAGCGAATATGTTGCGACATATTTTCAGACATAGTAGCCTGCTAGCAAGAGTCCTCGAAGGGACGTTAGCAGGAAAAAATACAGGGTCATTATCTATGTGCGCACCGATTAACACGGCAAGCTAAGCCGGCTGTGACTGGCGCGTACGCGGTTCATCCGGTGGTAGACGCGCTCCGCTGACTCATATCGTTAGTTCACACGTGTTTTGTCATTCATATGGACGTGTCTCTGCAAAGCTTAGACGTTAGTGTTGCACGTTTAGTGAGTATTGTGATTACTGTGATTGTTGGTCATGACTAGACACCAAGTCACATTGCGCAAACGTGTGTATATCCATAATTCGTATATGATAAGCAGAAAATCGTTTTCTGAAACGAGACGAAAATTTCAAATCAAGTTTCCAGGAAGACCTGTGCCTAATGCCAGTACAATTAGGAGGCTCGCTAAACGATTCAAGGAAACAGTCTCCGTAAATAATAAAAGAGTTGACAGACATTCTTTCATCAGAAGACGTCAGGTGTGTGTTACAAGAGAGAGAGGACATTTCTAGCATCGCCTATGAGCACTGTAAGTACACATTATTGAACATGTTTGGTAAAAGTGTGAAAGTGCGTGCTTACCACCGGCTGAACCGGGTACGCGCGCCCGCGATCTGCGCCAGTCACAGCCGGCTTAGCTTGCCGTGATTATCGGGGCGCACATAGATAATGACCCTGTACAAGAGGAAGACCAGCAATTGCATACATCACACAAATAATGGAAGACACGAACACAAAATCATATCACGAATTGAAGAGGATGGCGGAGGATAGAGAAGATTGGCGTGTTGCTTCAAACCCGCCCCAGGGCTGTAACTTAACAGAGAGAAAGAGAGTCTCCACGACGATAACGGGATAAACTGCTTCCCCCACTTCTCCCTTCTGTACAATCCCCACCAGTGTTTGGTAGTCCAAAAATACAAAACAAATTAGTCAAAATAAAAATAAAAATGAAAAACATAGTCAAAATCCCTAAAACCCCCAAGAAACAATCATTGTCAAAATTCGACAAAGCTCTAAAAGTAAAAAACTAAAACAGGTTAAAATCTATAAAAAAACACACAAAAACAATTAGTTAAAATACAAAAACAACAATCAAAATTATTCAAAAATCTCAAAAAGTCAAAATAAATTGTCAAAATCCAAATAGAAAACAATCACAATTAGTCAAAAACAGTGAACACCACTCAAAAGAAATAAAAAAATAAAAAAATGAAAAAATAGTCAAAATCCAGAAAACCCCCCAAAAAACAATCATATTCAAAATTATACAAAGCTCAAAAGTAAAGAAAAGAAGGTTAAAATCTAAAAAAAAACTCAAAAAACAAAATTAGTTAAAATACCAAAAAAAATCGCATGAACTCCATGTGTTTCTTTTTTCGACTTTTTCACTGAAATCGCTACTGCTCGGCTTCCTTTGATCATATATAAATTATTTTCTACAGACATCTTCCTCGAGACATCCTTTACAGAATGGTGAAAACTGCATCAAAATCCATTCAGAAGTTCACCCGTGACATCCAAAAAGGACAGTAGTGACACTCGAGCGCAGCAACAGAAGAGAGAGAGCGTCGCAGAAAAAAACAAGATGTTCAGTAAAGAACATATAGCCTACTTTCTCCAAAATGCATGGGTATTGCTATAACTCTTTGTCCTTTTCAAGGAGTATAATTGAATGTTGGTTGTAGTAGCTTGTTGAAATACAACGTGCTATAGGGATATTAAACATGAATATGAGGTGCCCTTTGCAAGTGCTACCTCTGTAAAAAAATTCATGCAATTCGGTTTCACCGTGTTTGAATTGATCTAGGGAATGGATTTGCACACATACATGGCCGCTATTTGCAAACTATTGGGCTGATGACCTTGTAGTCAGTCATAAGATGCTTTCCAAAAAAAGGCATGTTGTTGCAAAATCCGGTAGAGATCAAATTATTAGGATGGTCGAAATTTGATTTAAGCTTTTAACATTTGGGTGGCCGTCATTCCGTTTCCGTCAAGATGGCGGCGATATAAAACATGACACTGAGGTGCCTTTTGCTAGTGCTACCTCTGTACCAAATTTCGTTCAATTCGGTTTCACCGTGTTTGAATTGATAGGGGGAATCGATTTGCACACATACTTGGCCACCATCTGCAAACTATTGGGCTGATGATCTAGCAGTTTGGTCAGAATATGCTTCCCACATAAAAATTTGTTGTTGCAAAATTTGGTAGAGACTAGATTATTCGGTTGGTCGTAATTACATTTTAGCCTTAAACATTTGGGTGGCCGCGATTACGTTTCCGTCAAGATGGCGGTGATATAAAACATGACACTGAGGTGGCCTTTTCTAGTGCTACCTCTGTACCAAATTTCGTTCCATTCGGTTTCACCGTGTTCGAATTAATAGGGGGAATGGATTTTCACACAAAGATGGCCGCCATCCGCAAAATATTAGGCTAATGACCTATTAGTTTCGTCAAAGGATGCTCCCTCCATAATGGTATGTTGATGCAAAATTTGGTAGAGATCGGATGATTAGGTTAATCGTAATTTGATTTAAGCTTTGAATATTTGTGTGGCCGTCATTACGTTTCCGTCAAGATGGCGGCGATATAAAACATGACACTGAGGTGCCCTTTGCTTTTTCTACCTCTGTACCAAATTTCGTTCAATTCGGTTTCACCGTGTTCGAATTTATAGGGGGGACAGCCATTCAGAGTACACACACTCACATACACACAGAGAGACACACATTTTTCGCCCTGTAGTGATCTCATAAGTCTACTTTCATTTTTTGCAAAAATCGAAAGTAGGCTAAAAAGAGAGATAAAAAGAAATCATCACCTTTCACTGTAACACGAACGTCACTCACTGTATTCCAACAATATATTTGACGTCGTCCCGTCAAAAAACACTCATAATACGAGGCACGTCCAGAAAGTAAGCTCCGTTTGGTAATTAAATTAAATTGTGTACAGATACAGAAAAAATATTTATTGCACAACATTCTACACCTCTGAAACTACCTTTTCACATAACTTCCGAACTTTTGCAGGCATTTGTCATAGCGTGGCACAAGTTTTTGGATACCTCTTCATAGAAGTTTGCCGTCGACCCGTAAACGAGAGTGAAGACTCCCCTGAAAGATATCCTACTGTTTGGTCACTACTGTTAGGCAAATTGCGTGCTTACCAGGAGAACTGCGTATGTTTAGGAGTTCTCCTGACCACATACGCAATTTGCCTAACAGTGATGGCCAAACAGTAGGATATCTTAAGGGGAGTCTTCACTCTCGTTTACGGGTCGGCGGCAAACTTCTATGAAGAAGGTATCCAAAAACTTGTGCCACGCTATGACAAATGCCTGCAAAAGTTCGGCAGTTATGTGGAAAAGTAGTTTAAGAGGTGTAGAATGTTGTGCAATAAATATTTTTTCTGTATCTGTACACAATTTAATTTTATTACCAAACGGAGCTTACTTTCTGGACGTCCTTCGTAGCATCAAAAGGCTTAAGACTAAGCGAAGCTCGATAAACCTTTTGTGTTGCAAGGCGTGAAGAGAGCTAAGGATGCAAAACAATTAATAAATTATATCTCTTGAATACTGAAATAAGAGGTGTGATCGATAACCGCTGTCACATTGAACTGAAGACACAGGAAAATTAGAGGTGAAACAGAGCAAGATCAATATAGTCCGTGTGTACTCAACAAGATGGCAGGTTGGTCTCAATTATTTACTGCCTCATTAACTCGTCTCACAGCGAGCAAACACTGGGTGCGTACTCCCATCGTCCTTTGTTCATAGACAAGTGAGCATCACGGCAAGAGCGAAGATATATATATTACAGTAATAATGTAACAAAAAATAACGAGTAAAGAGTACGAAGTTTTCCAGGAAATAATAATAATAATAATAATAATAAGATCGGAAGCGACATACGCAGTGGAAAAGCTCCATGAGATTGCACAAAAGACCGGATTACATATATCTTACGACAAGACCAAATATATGGAGAGAAGGCCAGAAAATAAATCCCCTTTAAACACCAAATACGGTAAAATCGCACAAGTCTGCAGTTTTAAATACCTTGGCGAAATTATACAGGCCTCAGGACTTAATCGAATCGCCAATGAAGACAGAATCACTAAGCTCCAGAAGGCCTACAGGTTAACGTGGGTCCATTACAACAAGAAATGCATTTCCACAAACGCCAAATTACGACATTATAAAACAGTTATTCTTCCAGAAGCAACATATGCCGCTGAAACAATAGTAATCGATGGTCATTCCAAGATTAGGGAACTGGAAAAGCAGGAACGAAAAATTCTCCGGAAGATCTACGGAGCAATCAAAAGAAACGGCATTTGGATGAAGAGACCTAGTACTGAACACTATCAAAACACCATTACGATAACAGACGAAATTAGAAAACGCAGAGCCAAATTTTACACTCACATCCACAGGATGGCCACCTCCAGATTGCCCAAGAAACTACTCAGTATCATAACACAGAGCAAATGCGGCACAGAATGGCTTAAAGAGGTACAAAGAGACTTACAAATTATCAGTATACAAAATTCCGAAGACCGAACTGAGTGCCAGACGAAAATCAAGAATGTTAAGTTCGAGCCAAGATCATTACGACAACCTGGAAAAAAAGTGGACGGATGAGAGGAAGAGGGAACATTCCGCGAGAATGAAGAGGTTTTGGGAGGAGCGGAGGAGACACACCTCCAAATGACATCATGTGATCCAAGTTTAATCACTCTCCTGTAGGGGAATTTTCGCTTAAATAAAAAAATAAAAAAAAATTACTGATAAAACCATACCAGCAAACCGGCCAGATATCGTTCTTCAGTGCAGTGCCCAATTCCCATAATCTGCAACAAACCTGCTGTGATAAGTTCAGCAAATATCTGCCCTTGGCTGAGGAAATACGGCAAATGTGGAGACAGGAAAGTGTAGTGGTTCTGCCCATAGTAATTTCTTCTACCAGCATCATCCCCAAATCATTGGCTCGCAATCTACAAATATTGGGAATACATCGTGGTCTACATATCACCATGCAGAAGGCCGTCATCTTGGAGACCTGTTCCATTGTTCGCTCGTTTCTCATTGTGCCACCTTAAGAGAATTAGCCATGCCGTCTTGCAAACAAGCCGACGATATGTTGATATGTCCCATTTATGTGGTGAAATGATAATAATAATAATAATAATAATAATAATAATAATAATAATAATAATAATAATAATAATAACCAGCAGGGTTATATCAACAAAGGCAAACTTAAGACAATATAACACAGTCGTTAAATCAGAAGCTCTATAAATTGAATCTGAAACTATTTTAATTGGTGGCAAATATCTAATAAAAATTATCGAAACTCAGGAAAGGAAAATTCTCGGGAAAATCTTAAGTGTGATAGTGAAAGTTGAAGGAAAGATCACAGATACCATAAGGAAACGGTGGTGACAGTTTTACGGACACCTGTATATAGAATGGATAATAACAGATTGAATAACATTTATCTTTTTAAGTATTCATACGCATTATATCATTCTTTGTGCCTAGCTGGAAGCATTAAACCCGTGATATTCAACAGCATCCTTTATACGTTTTTAGCCTACTTTCGATCTTTGCAAAAAATGAAAGTAGACTTATGAGATCACTACAGGGCGAAAAAAAAGTGTGTCTGTCTGTGTGTGTGTATGTGTGTGTGTGAGTCTGTGTGTGTGTGTGTGTGTGTGAGTGTGTGTACTCTGAATGTCTGTCCCCCCTATCAATTCAAACACGGTGAGCGCAAATTGAACGAAATTTGGTACAAAGGTAGCACTAGCAAAGGACACCTCAGTGTCATGTTTTATATCGCCGCCATCTTGACGGGAACGTAATGGCGGCCACACAAATGTTCAAAGCTTAAATCAAATTACAACTAACCTAATCATCCGATCTCTACCAAATTTTGCAACAACATACCTTTATATGGGCAGCATCCTTTGACCAAACTAATAGGTCATCAGCCTAATAGTTTGCGGATGGCGGCCATCTTTGTGTGAAAATTGATTGCCCCTATTAATTCGAACACGGTGGAACCGAATGGAACGACATTTGGTACAGAGGTAGTACTAGCAAAGGGCACCCCAGTGTCATGTTTTATATCGCCGCCATCTTGACGGAAACGTAATGGCGGCCACACAAATGTTCAAAGCTTAAATCAAATTACGACTAACCTAATCATCCGATCTCTACCAAATTTTGCAACAACATACCTTTATGAAGGGAGCATCCTTTGACAAATCTAATAGGTCATTAGCCTAATAGTTTGCGGATGGCGGCCATCTTTGTGTCAAAATCGATTACCCCTATTAATTCGAACACGGTGAAACAGAATGGAATGAAATTTTGTACAGAGGTAGCACTACCAAAGGGCACCCCAGTGTCATGTTTTATATCGCCGCCATCTTGACGGAAACGTAATGGCGGCCACCCAAATGTTCAAAGCTAAAATCAAATTACGACTAACCTAATCATCCGATCTCTACCAAATTTTGCAACAACATACCTTTATGAAGGGAGCATCCTTTGACAAATCTAATAGGTCATTAGCCTAATAGTTTGCGGATGGCGGCCATCTTCGTGTCAAAATCGATTACCCCTATTAATTCGAACACGGTGAAACCGAATGGAATGACATTTGGTACAGAGGTAGCACTAGCAAAGGGCACCCCAGTGTCATGTTTTATATCACCGCCATCTTGACGGAAACGTAATGGCGGCCACACAAATGTTCAAAGCTTAAATCAAATTACGACTAACCTAATCATCCGATCTCGGCCAAATTTTGCAACAACATACCTTTATGGAGGAAGCATCCTTTGACAAATCTAATTGGTCATTAGCCTAATATTTTGCGGATGGCGGCCATCTTTGTGTGAAAATCGATTCCCCCTATTAATTCGAACACGGTGAAACCGAATGGAACGAAATTTGGTACAGAGGTAGCACTAGAAAAGGCCACCTCAGTGTCATGTTTTATATCACCGCCATCTTGACGGAAACGTAATCGCGGCCACCCAAATGTTAAAGGCTAAAATGTAATTACGACCAACCTAATAATCATGTCTCTACCAAATTTTGCAACAACAAATCTTTATGTGGGGAGCATATTCTGACCAAACTGCTAGATCATCAGCCCAATAGTTTGCAGATGGTGGCCAAGTATGTGTGCAAATCGATTCCCCCTATCAATTCAAACACGGTGAAACCGAATTGAACGAAATTTGGTACAGAGGTATCACTAGCAAAAGGCACCTCAGTGTCATGTTTTATATCGTCGCCATCTTGACGGAAACGGAATGACGGCCACCCAAATGTTAAAAGCTTAAATCAAATTACGACCATCCTAATAATTTGATCTCTACCGGATTTTGCAACAACATGCCTTTTTGTGGAAAGCATCTTATGACTGACTACAAGGTCATCAGCCCAATAGTTTGCAAATAGCGGCCATGTATGTGTGCAAATCCATTCCCCATATCAATTGAAACACGGTGAAACCGAATGGAACAAAATTTGGTACAGAGGTAGCACTAGCAAAGGGCACCTCATATTGATGTTTAATATCCCTTTAGCACGTTGTATTTCAACAAGCTACTACAACCAACATTCAATTATACTCCTTGAAAAGGACAAAGAGTTATAACAATACCCATGCATTTAGGAGAAAGTAAGCTATATGTTCTTTACTGAACATCTTGTTTCATACAATATGTTTAATTCAAAGTTAATTGGTTTATAATATTATGTCTCTATTATTCCTTTTTTGTCCATTCAATTATTTTAATTTAATGAATTTCTGTAAGGGTAATCATTTTCTTTTTGGTTCTTTGTTGATATAATTTTCCAAGATTTTCTCACGCTGAAAAAGTTATCAATGTAATGGTATATTGGCTTTCACGGCCGGTGAATTAAAACTCAGCAATTCTTCTAGGTTTGTGCCAGGTCTTGTGTGGGGGTCCGGGTGGGGACACCAAGAGCCCGCCGATGGTGTCCTAGGCGAAACCCCACACAAGACACGGCACAAACCTAGAAGAATTGCTGAGTATCAATGTAATAACGAAACATGCACATATTTTAATTAGTAAACTACCTTCTAGTGTTTGACAAGGCGGATCTTA
Source organism: Meconema thalassinum (assembly GCA_946902985.2). Classification (NCBI taxonomy): domain Eukaryota; kingdom Metazoa; phylum Arthropoda; class Insecta; order Orthoptera; family Tettigoniidae; genus Meconema; species Meconema thalassinum. The sequence goes on from OX336395.1 coordinate 125,339,522, forward strand.
TAGTTATAATTTAATTGGATAATAATAGGCTCACAAAGAAAATTTTCAACCTAGCTTTATCAATGAAAAATCAAAAAAACTGGCTAAAAGAAATCAGTGAAGAGATAAATGCCATGAAGAAACCATTCAAGACAGAACAACATTCAGAACTTTCATTCACAAACATACATTTTCTGAGAAGCCCACCCGACAAAATACAGGATGGACAGAACAGCGTAAAGGAGAACACAGCGAGAGGATGAAGAGATATTGGGAAGGGAAGAAGAAAAAGTGCTAATAAGTTCAAAAGCGCTCATTAGTTGGGCTCAACCAATCAATAATAATAATGATAATATTTGTACATATTTAAAGAATGACAAAAAGGATATTCAAGTACCTTTGGGAGATGAGGTCAACGACTAGTTGGATTCAGGAGGTAAATAAATGTTATAAGAGAAGAAGACTGTGGACAGAGAAAGAAGGTGTTAAATATGGAAGGATTCCAGGGAGGAGTGGAAAGGAAACCTGGGACGAAGTGGTCTGAGAATGGAAAGAAGCAGCATCATAGTCTAAGAATGACGAAATATTGGGAAGAACGAAAGAGAAAACAACAAAGAGCGAAGAATTGAAATTGGCCACATCAGAAAGAATAATAATAATAATGTTATGGGTTTTACTTGGGATCAGGTAGCAGTGCACGTAGAAAGTACTTTGCGCCAAAAAATGAGGGACTTAGATGCTTATGAGCGATAATAAAGAAGAATTGAAGGAAGACGAAGAAGAAGCATAAGAGGCTTCACGCAAGACGCCACCCTGAAATAATGCGAGAGCGGTTCCGGGGTGGAGACACACGACGTGGGAGAAGGGTGTGTGGTTTTTAGTGGGTAAGAATCCCACACCCTTGTGGAGTGCGGACTCCGACCATTTAAATTAATGCATGTCAGTGTTTTTAGATTTGTTTAGATTTACAAGATTTTTTTAAATATTATTTTTAGTTTTCCTTCGTTTTTTAGATTTTTAGATTTTCTAGATTAAGTTAGAATTTTTTAGATTTTTAGATTTTTAGATTTGTTTTAGATATTTATATTTTAGTTTTTTTTTTTTAATTTTTGTTTTTTGTTTTTCGATTTTCGATTTTCGATTTTCGATTTTATATTTTATATTTTATATTTTATATTTTATATTTTATATTTTATATTTTATATTTTATATTTTATATTTTATATTTTATATTTTATATTTTATATTTTATATTTTATATTTTATATTTTATATTTTATATTTTATATTTTATATTTTATATTTTATATTTTTGATTTTATATTTTATATTTTTGATTTTTGATTTTAGATTTTAGATTTTTGATTTTTGATTTGGCGAAAAGCGTCTCAGACAAGATTTTCCTCATTCCCTCACAAAATGTGTTTTACGTCCCTTTTAACTACTACGGCTTTTAGAGACACCGGGAAAGTTTGCCCTGAAAGGGATGTATAATGTGGCAGTAAATCTATTAAAAGAGGCTCCCTCACATTTAATTACCCTCAAATGCCAACTGACTGCGCCGGGATTCAATCCCGCCTGGAAATAATGAAAAGGTAAATACACACATCACAGAGGTTTTGTATCACCCCAGTTGAATATTTAGAAAGCCTTCCTCATTTAGACCAAATGTCTCAGAGAGCCAGGCCAATTTGGATTGGTCCACATTTTAGACAGCGATGTTGATTGGTTCACAGCCTCAAATGAAATGGAATACGATGCCAATACTAGAAAGATGAGGGACTATTCAGAAGAAATCATTTCTCGCCTTATGAAAGGCGACTAGGGAAAGTCAATATTTCCCCCAATGAAATACAAGATTTGTAAAAGCATTATCTCCTACACAATCAAAAGAGAATCTCACTCCTACAATGAAGACTCCTTCATAAGATGAATTGTGTTGAAACGAAGCTGACTGATTACTTCTCTCTTGTATGTTTGAGATGTCAAGTCTCATCTAATTCAAAAGCCACTTTCTACGTCTTGAATGTTCGAGATTTTCAATATCAAATCACATTCAAGGAAGAGACAGGATAAAATGAGACGAAAGTATATTAACTGTATAATAAAGAGGGTGGAGAAATTTACATATCTATGAGGATGGATACACAACCACCTGTCAGAGAAAAAAGAGGTTCTGAAAGCCTGAATCAACAAGATAAACTTGGCGTACAAATTAACTATGAACACTTGCCACAGTAAGAAGAATATCTCGATTATTAGAAAATTTCCAGTCGGTCAATACGCAAGGAATCGGAATACAAAGATTGGATGCGAACACCAAAACACTAATTACCGGTATAATGGCTTCAATTTCCACAAATGGCTGAATAACAGAACATTTAACGTCGTCTTATCGGCGGAGGAAATGAATTAGAAGATTAGAAAATGTAACATACAGTGTTGCCTTATTAACAATTATTATTGGAACTTTTCAATCGGACGCAACAAATGGAAAATGAAAATGATAAAAATGAAAAATGGAAATGAAATTGAAATTAAAAATGGAACAGGAAAAAGGAAAAAGACAAAATACAAAAGAAATAAACAGGAACAGGAAGAGAAAAAGGGAAAAGGAAAAGAGAAAATGGAAAAAAGGAGCAAGGAAAAGGGAATTAGGAAATGGGAGAAGTAAAAAGGAAATAGAAGAAGGAAGAAGGAAAAAAGAACAGGAACAGGAAGAGAAAAAGGAAGTAGGAAAAAGGAAAAAGGATGAAGGAAAAAGGAAGAAGGAAGAAGGAAAAAAGATCAGGAACAGGAAGTGAAAAAGGAAGAAGGAGAAAGGAAAAAGGAAAAGGAAAAAGGATGAAGGAAAAAAGAACAGGAACAGGAAGAGAAAAAGGAAGAAGGAAAAGGAAAAAGGAAGAAGGAAAATGGAAAGGAAAAAGGAAGAAGGAAGAAGGATGTTAGAAAAAGGATTAAGAAAGAAGGAAAAAAGAACAGGAAGAGAAAAAGGAAGAAGGAGAAAGGAAAAAGGATGAAGGAAAAATGAAGAAGGAAAAGGAAAAAGGATGAAGGAAGAGGAAGAAGGAAGAAGGAAGAAGGAAAAGGAAAAAGGAAGAAGGAAAAAGGAAAAATGAAGAAGGAAGAAGGAAAAAGGAATAAGAAAAAAGGAAAAAAGAACAGGAACAGGAAGAGAAAAAGGAAGAAGGAGAAAGGAAAAAGGATGAAGGAAAAAAGAACAGGAACAGGAAGAGAAAAAGGAAGAAGGAAAAGGAAAAAGAAGAAGGAAAAAAACAGAAACAGGAAGAGAAAAAGGAAGAAGGAAAAAGGATGAAGGAAAAAGGAAGAAGGAAAAGGAAAAAGGAAGAAGGAAAAAGGAAAAATGAAGAAGGAAGAAGGAAAAAGGAATAAGAAAAAAGGAAAAAAGAACAGGAACAGGAAGAGAAAAAGGAAGAAGGAGAAAGGAAAAAGGATGAAGGAAAAAAGAACAGGAACAGGAAGAGAAAAAGGAAGAAGGAAAAGGAAAAAGAAGGAAGAAGGAAAAAGAACATAAACAGGAAGAGAAAAAGGAAGAAGGAAAAAGGAAGAAGGAAAAGGAAAAAGGAAGAAGGAAAAAGGAAGAAGGAAGAAGGAAAAAAGATCAGGAACAGGAAGAGAAAAAGAAGAAGGAGAAAGGAAAAAGGATGATGGAAAAAAGAACAGGAACAGGAAGAGAAAAAAGAAAAAGGAGAAAGGAGAAAGGAAGAAGGAAAAAGGAAGAACGGAAAAGGAAACAAAAGGGAAAAGGAAATGGAAAATAAAATATAATTATATTGTGTTGACCGATTGAAAAGTTGCAATATCAACTGAAATAGAACAGAATGGACCGACACACAAAACCTCAAACAGTTAATTGCGGACGTCGAGATTGCGTGCGATAAATTACCCGAACACGAAATTGAAATAGCAAATGTCTACTAACGAAGTAAGGAAACAAGAAACTATTTGTAATAATAAATAATTCAGTAAAAATTAAGATAATTTTTGGTAAAGTAATTAGAGGAAAAACATATACGAGCCTTACAGTAGTCGCATATGATGTGTAACATCTGACATGTTACTCGAATAATTCCATATTACTTACTCGCATTTTTTAAAGAATGAACTCATAGTGCTACCTTGTGCCAGCAAACATGAAAGGATTATGCAATGCATCGGCAGTAGTGACATATACCTGCAACTGTATGCGGGAGCAATCCACTGCCTACTTGATGCGAGCTGCGCTTTATACCGTTCAGTTAATGAACCCATGCCAGCGGTGTTATTTAAAATGGCCTCTTATTGCCGATATAGCGCACTGCCAAGTATAGGCGCGATTAAAAATTAGGTGTACAATAGGTATACTAAATGCTTTTCTCCCAGTGATACGTTTAGACCAACGAAGTTTCAATTATTGTTAGTAGTCGGTGTTAATATACTGAATTCCTACGTTGTTTGGAGTGTTGGTTGATGCGATATAGCACTCGAGGTATCGAGTGCTTACATTAAATAAGAATACAGCAAAAGTATGAAGATTTAATAAATCGTAATTGTTTTCTGCAAATATTATATAATGCATATTTTCACACCAAAGAACGACAACTTGGAGATGATTTACTGTAGGAATTCCTTTAATGGGGACTCCAAACCTTGAGGTAAACCGTATGCGATTTACATTCCACATAGTCACTTGGCTTACAGTATGCCGTTGTACCGATCTCCGCCACCGCGCGCGCTCATTGTTTCCGTCCCATGCACTTCCGTCCCATACACTTCCGTCCCATCCTCTTCCGTCTCTTTTCCAAAATCACTCCCACAAAAATGTCCAGCTACCGAGTGCCTCAAAAGTATCCAGATACTGAGTGGAAAGATGTTACGCATCAAAAACGAAGGGGACCTAATTCTAACAAAAGCATATAATGGCAACACCGCAGTAGTTATCAAAAAACGGAATACATAAACAAAACAATAGACTTTTTGAATACCAATGAAATTAATATGATAGCAAAAATCTCTACCAAATAATTCCAAAATCAATAATAATAATAATAATAATAATAATAAGTGCTAAAAGTGTAGTCAAGTAGGCTACATTCTCACTAAGGCAAAGAAAAAAATTAAAAATTGCAAGTAGTTCCGTGAACAACTAAACAGTCTAATTTCATATAATTCTATTTATATTAATTTCCCTCTATCAACATACAAAATTTCAGTTTGATTGCTGTAATAGATTCGTGGATATTGAGAACCGTCCAATTATTTCGGATGGTCGCCACTGTGGATCTTTTATGTATGTAGGCCATAGAGTTATGTACTGTTAGATGAAGATTATTGCATAGGTTCACTATTCAAACGTTGACTTCAATCGCATGATTAGGACACAAGAAATAAAAACTTAATTTTAAAATTTCGCACAGCCGCCATCTTGACGTTATGTACACAATTGAGCCAAATTAGATGTCAGTGCATTACAATGTGTATAAACATTTGCTGTGCTATGTTTCACTGCACTCGGATGGTTAAATCGCGAGAAAAGTCTATCTAAATGTTTACACTTCGCTTTTCGTTTTGTACTAACTGGTTTTGGAAAGTCACATAGGTGAACTTTAAATAATGCTTTTTATCACCATACAAAATTTCAGGGTAATATCAGTAATAGATTCGGAGGTATAGAATGCCGGTGAAAAATTTCGTACAGCCGCCATGTTGGATTGGTGAGACGTTATACAATTTGAAGGGCACAGTCGGGGTCTAAATAAATGGTACTATAACCTTGCCGAGTTTCATTGAAATCGCTCCAACCGTTTTTATTTTATACGCAAATACGCACAAACACACACCCCCACGCACAAAAGGTGATCTCGTAAGCCTATTTCTTCATAAATGAAAATAGGCTACAAATGCTGAATATGAACCCAAAATTAACATAATTAAGAGCATTAACCTCGTGTTGACCAACATGAAAGCATTTTAAATTTCGATTCCTAAGGCAACAATGAAAAATGGCTTCCAAAATGATAATACTCGTGTTATATATTAGAACCTGACGATGTTCACTTAAGGAACGAAGCATTTCAGGCAATAAAACACCCTCCCCCCCCCCCCACCCTACCCCCTCCCCCGCCACGCCTTGCTGTTGCTCAGAAAGTACGTTAATTAAGGTTATAAATAATAATTTATGTAAAAGAGTGTTGCCTGACCAAAAAGCGATTAATAGTAGTTGTTTGAATCTTCAGACTTTCAACTAGTTTGATGCAGCTTCCCATGCCTCCCTGTCCTGAGCTTCATCTCCACATAGCTACCACACCCTACATCCGAGGCAAACTGTTTAACACATTCTAACCTTGGTCTACCCCTACAGTTCTTAACCTCGACCCTTCTTTTCATAACTAAGCTTGCTATTCCTGGGTGTCTTGGTTTGTGTCCTACCAACCTATCTCTTCTCTTCATTAGCAGTCGCCAGAAACATCTCTCTTTTCCCAATCGTCTTAATACCTCTTCATTTGCTACTCTATCTACCCATCTGATCTTCATCATTCTCCTGTAACACCACATTTCAAATGCTTCTATTCTCCTCTTTTCTGCTGCACCAACAGTCCAAGTTTCACTTCACAAAGACTTACAAAAATGACGTCCAAACACCTAAATCTATATTTGATGTCAAGAGATTTATTAGCCTACATTCGATTTTTGCAAAAAATGACAGTAGACTTATGAGATCAACACAGGGCCAAAAAGTGTGTGTCTGTCTGTGGGTCTGTTTGTGTGTGTGAGTGTGTGTGTACTCTGAATGTCTGTCCGCCCTATCAATCCGAATAAGGTGAAACCGAATAGAACAAAATTCGGTACAGAGGTAGCACTAGCAAAGGGCACCTCAGTGTCATGTTTTATATCGACGCCATCATGACGGAAACGTAATGGCGGCCACCCAAATGTTCAAAGCTTACATCAAATTACGACTAAACTAATCATCCGATCTCTACTAAATTTTGCAACTATATACCTTAATGCGGGAAACGTCTTTTGTCCAAACTACAAGGTCATCCGCCTAATAGTTTCAGGATGGTGGATGTATGAATCATGCAAGTATTATAGCCCAACCATAACTTACGATTCAACCAGGCCTGATCTCAACAATTCAGCTTATCGTACATATGGAGGTTTAAAATGTCATCAAGGAGGAGACTGGTAGGATATTAGCCTATTATAATAGAATATGTAACCGTAGAAGTGACTTAACAGGTCTGATTGACCATGCCATATGGTTGTGGGTAGTACAAAAAATGGCCGCTATTTGTGCTCGTAAATCCATATACACACATCAAAAAAAGTTTTGCATCACCTCGGTTCCAAGAGTTCCGGAACCGTTAAATACAAAGGGAATAGAGATCAACACAAACAACATTTAAGCTCGTTTTATTGCTCATGAGACCCACACATTGCATGTTGTACCATCATACAGCTAGACTTTCAGCATTTGTGGTCCAGATTGCAGTACACACCACTACCTCTAATACCCAGTAGCACGTCCTCTTGCATTGATGCATGCCTGTATTCGCCGTGGCATACTATCCACAAGTTCATCAAGACACTGTTGGTCCAAATTGTCCCACTCCTCAACGACAATTCGGCGTAAATCTCTCAGAGTGGTTGGTGGGTCAAGACGTCCATAAACAGCCCTTTTCAACATATCCCAGGCATGTTCGATAGGGTTCATGTCTGGCGAACATGCTGGCCACTGTAGTCGAGCGATGTCGTTATCTTGAAGGAACGCATTCACAAGATGTGCACGATGAGGTCGAGAATTGTCGTCCATGAAGACAAATGCCTCTCCAATATTCTGCCGATATGGTTGCACTATGGGTCGGAGGATGTCATTCAGGTATCGTAAAGCCGTTTCGGAGCCTTCCATGACCACCAGTGGCGTACGTCGGCCCCACATAATGCCACCCCAAAACATCAGGGAACCACCACCTTGCTGCACTCGCTGGACAGTGTGTCTAAGACGTTCAGCCTGACCAGGGTGCCTCCAAACACGTCTCCGACGATTGTCTGGTTGAAGGCATATGCGACACTCATCGGTGAAGAGAACGTGATGCCAATTCCGTGGGGTCCATTCAGCATGTTGTTGGGCCCATCTGTACCGCGCTGCATGGTGTCGGGGTTGCAAAGCTGGACCTCGCCATGGACGTCGGGAGTGAAGTTGCGCATCATGCAGCCTATTGCGCACAGTTTGAGTTGAAACACGACGTCCTGTGGCTGAACGAAACGCATTATTCAACATGGTGGCATTGCTGTCAGGGTTCCTCCGAGCGGCAATCCGTAAGTAGCGGTCATCCACTACAGTAGTAGCCCTTGGGCGGCCTGAGCGAGGCCTGTCATCGACAGTTCCTGTATCTCTGTACCTCCTCCATGTCCGAACAACATCGCTTTGGTTCACTCTGAGACGCCTGGAAACTTCCCTTGTTGAGAGCCCTTCTTGACACAAAGTAACAATGCGGACGCGATCGAACTGCGGTATTGACCTTCTAGGCATGGTAGAACTACAGACAACATGAGCAGCGTACCTTCGTCCTGGTGGAATGACTGGAACTGATCGGCTGTCGTACCCCCTCCGTCTAATAGGCCCTGCTCATGCATGGTTGTTTACATCTTTGAGCAGTTTTAGTGCCATCTATGAACAGTCAAAGGGACTGTATCTTGGATACAATATACACAGTCAACGTCTATATGCCGGAGATCTGGGAACCGAGGTGATGCAAAACTTTTTTTGATGTGTGTATATCCGTAACTGCGTAAGGTTATATCCTTTTAGGAATGTACTGAACAAAATAATACATATTTAGTATCAAATAGTTTATAGAAGCGCCAAAAAACGCTAATGGAATCATTGATTACAACACAAAATATGATACATTCGTACTAAAATAGTACATTATGCAACGAGCCTATAATGGCTATAATTAAGACACGAGTATTTTTATAAAACGAGCGTATGCGAGTTTTATAATTTCTATACGAGTGTCTTAATTACCATTATAGGCGAGTTGCATACGACTGTTTATGTTCGACGATAATTATAACTTTATTATATGTTTTAACATAAATATTCATAAATATCTGTTGAGAGTCAGCCACAAGAATTTTGTTATCGGATAGCGAGCGCGAGACATCTCTCTGTCTTTCAAGATCGCTGAACGACGACGCATGCGCTCTGTGTGCTTGCAATGCCATATTATGCAGGCCATGTGTTTACATCTGCCGTCCCTCAGTAATATTGTCACCGGAGTCGTTTGAAGGCTGTGTAGAAATATCGTTGATGATATTAAGGTACAGTGCTATTTCTTGTCTCATATTCGCCAGTTTATTTACGCGAACATATGGACGGTGCGTATTCCATGTCGGTAATGTATTATAGTTCGATGTTGTGTTTATGTCCGACATGTTGGATTTTGAGCGCATGCGCGAAGGTATCGTTACCAAATTGGTCAATGAACGAGCTCTGATTGGCTGGAGAAACTGTATCGTAATGAAAAACAGTGTTATAATGACCATCATTATGATACAGTTTTCTGACACATAATAGTGAGGGTCGAACATAAAAGTTATTTACATATTTATGTTGTACCGCATCTGTAGCGCAGTGGTAGCGATCTAGCTGCATGGTTAAAGGTTCCATGATTTAGTTTATTTTTACTTCCTTTTTTGTATTTATTGATTCATAACTACTCACACGTTATAATGTTAAGCATATATTGTGTGTATTTGCAATCGAAAAGATTATATAATACTAGCAGTAGTACCCGGCTTCGCCCGGTGGAATGATGATAATGTTTTAAGGTCTCCTTAGAAATATAATGGACTTAAAATCTAAGTCATTTGCCCCCAAAGACAATGAGGGAGTAATATCTAGGTCATTTGCCCTTTTGATAAGGATGATAATAAAAACTACTGTTGAATTGACACGTCAAACTTACAAACTACCGTAATAGAAATACATATTTCAAAATTCACAGGCGAGGAAGACTTATTGTGTGTGGTGATTAATGGTGGTGTAATGGGCGTAACATCTACTGTAGGTCATTTGCTCTTATGATGAGGATGATAAGGGAAACTACTACCGGTATTGAATTGACACTTCAACGTATAATGTACACAATGTACTGTAATAAAAATAACTATATGGCGGCTTCGGTGGCGTATTTGGTAGCATGCTGAGCTTCTATGCCCAAGATAGCGGGTTCAAACCCGGCCGAAGCCGTCGGATATTTTAAGAGCGTTAAAATCCGTGAGTATGCCTTTCTTCGGAGGGGAAGTAAAGCCGGCGGTCCCATGTCAGATTTATGGCATGTTATAAAACCTTCCACTAATTACACCTGTGTGGAGCTAAATTGGATAGGTAAACAACGCTCATAGATGTCTACGTCCGTTGTCAAGAGCCGACTGCAGTGGCGTCTAGTAGCTAAGTTCCGAACTTGGCCTAGTAGTCGTTGACGGTGACGCTTGGCGGCAAAAGTACGAACTATTTGAAGAATTCTAAGTTGCAGTTTGTACTTAAATTAAAAACAGATAACACACACTAATACAGTCATCACAATTTACACCGGTTGTCAGACAGATTCTACACACACCCAAAGTACACGGGGCAACATGACCACGTTGTCGCGGCCCCTAAACTTAAGAACCAACCAACCAAAAATAAATATTTTAAAAATCACAGTCGAGAAAGACTTTATGCGGCGGTGATTATTGGTATGATGCGCGTAACATCTAGGTCATTTGCACTTATGATGATAATAATAAGGTAATGAAAAAATGACTACTAAACGAACATGGTGTTATTTTAAAACTGATATAGGTAATTCAGGTGTCTAGCTTCGATGTCTTCCAAAGTCTCAACCTTATTTTCTGGCTTAGGCCTGTACTGGATGCGTCTAGTGAAAGAGCGTACTGCTCGGCAAAGACAAAGAATATAGGTCCAAGCTGCACGAACCTGAGATGATCGCAGATAATGACGAAATATGATGACAGACGTTCGGGGTTCCCCGTCCTATACAGATTGACCGGGAATCACTCACTGTTTCGCAACGGCCCTGTGCTGGCATCAGCATAGACTGCAGGAGATAACACGGCGGGCTCTGGAAAGTACTCTCAAGTCACCTCGCGATGAATCAGCAAGCTATTCTCACAACTGACCCCCCCCCCCCAGGGTCTCACAACTTGTAGGACGTCGGTTGGCGACCACGGAACCCCAGCTGAGTCTGACATCGCTTCTACTTCCTGGTGCCGGGCTCATTTCAGTTCTCTTTCCTGTCGGCCTCCCTTGGTCAACTCTTGTTCTCTTCCGACCCAGACTGTATTAGGGTATCCGAGGGCTAGGGAGTCTTTCAATTTCCCGCCTTAATTGGCTTTGTCTCATCTTTCCTGATACCCTCATTCTTCGACGGGTCTGCCTTCTTTTCCTTTTCATAATATCTCCTGACTTCTGCTCAAGGCCCTCAAAGAAGCAGGGTGTATGTAGACCCAACACTTCTGGTACACCCTCAAGGGCTCATGACTGGTGAGTTAGGAAGCTGGCAACCCCGAGGAATTCCTGAGCTACATACAGGGAATGGAGCGGTATGTCAGAAATTTCAAGTGGACAGTGTTACGCATCGGGTTCCAAAGGGTAAGTATACACACTTTGTTTTCGATCGGTGAACGATGTAGATTTGTACCAAAGGGCCTTAATGCGGGAAATGGAGTGGTCTGTCCGAAATTTCGAGTGGACAGTGTTACTCGTCGAGTTCCAAACGGTAATTATGTAAAATCTGGTTGAGATCGGTGAAACGGTGTAGTTTTGTGCCAAGGGCCAAAATGCAGGGAATGGAGTGGCCTGTCCAAATTATAAAGTGGACAGTGTTACTCATCGGGTTCCAAAGGGTAAGTATACACATTTTGTTTCCGATCGGTGAACGATGTAGATTTGTGCCAAAGGGCCTAAATGCGTGGAATGGAGTGGTCTGTCCGAAATTTCGAGTGGACAGTGTTACTCGTCGAGTTCCAAAGGGTAATTATGTAAAATCTGGCTGAGATCGGTGAAACGGTGTAGTTTTCTGCCAAAGGGTCAAAAAGCAGGGAATAGTGTGGTCTGTCCGAAATTTAAAGTGAACAGTGTTACTTGTCGGGTTCTACGGGTAAGTATATAAAATTGGGGTCAGATCGGTGAAACGGTGTAGATTTGTGCCAAACAGCCTAAATGCAAGGGATGGAGTGGCCTCGCCGCAATTTCAAGCAGACAGTGTTAGTCGCAGTGTTCCAAAGGGTAAATATACAAATTTTGGTTGAGATCGGTGAAACGGTGTAGATTTGGGACAAAGGGCCTAAATGCAGGGAATGGAGTGGTCTGTCCGCTATTTCAAGCAGACAGTGTTACTCGCTGGGTACCAAAGGGTAAGTTTCCGAATATTGGTTCTGATCGGTGAAACGGTGTAGATTTGTGCCAAAGTGCCTAAATGCAGGGAATGGGGTGGTCTGTCCGAAATTTTAAGTGGACAGTGTTACTCGCAGGGTTCCAAAGGGTAAGTACACAAAGTTTGGTTCAGATCGGTGAAACGGTGTGGATTTGTGCCAAAGGGCCTAAATGCAGGGGATGGAGTAGCCTCTCCGCAATTTCAAGCAGACAGTGTTAGTCGCAGTGTTCCAAAGGGTAAATATACAAATTTTGGTTGAGATCGGTGGAACGGTGTAGATTTGTGCCAAAGTGCCTAAATGCAGGGAATGGGGTGGTCTGTCCGAAATTTTAAGTGGACAGTGTTACTCGCAGGGTTCCAAAGGGTAAGTACACAAAGTTTGGTTCAGATCGGTGAAACGGTGTGGATTTGTGCCAAAGGGCCTAAATGCAGGGGATGGAGTAGCCTCTCCGCAATTTCAAGCAGACAGTGTTAGTCGCAGTGTTCCATAGGGTAAATATACAAATTTTGGTTGAGATCGGTGAAACGGTGTAGATTTGGGCCAAAGGGCCTAAATGCAGGGAATGGAGTGGTCTGTCCGCAATTTCAAGCAGACAGTGTTACTCGCAGGGCACCAAAGGGTAAGAATACGAATTTTGGTTCTGATCGGTGAAACGGTGTAGATTTGGACCAAAGGGCCTAAATGCAGGGAATGGGGTGGTCTGTCCGAAATTTTAAGTGGTCAGTGTTACTCGCAGGGTTCCAAAGGGTAAATATACACATTTTGGTTGAGATCGGTGAAACGGTGTGGATTTGGACCAAAGGGCCTAAATGCAGGGAATGGGGTGGTCTGTCCGAAATTTCAAGTGGACAGTGTTACTCGTAGGGTTCCAAAGGTTAATTATACAACTTTTGGTTCAGATCGGTGAAACGGTGTAGATTTGTGCAAAAGGGTCTAAATGCAGGGCATGGGGTGGTCTGTCCGAAATTTAATGTTGACAGGGTTACCCGCAGGGTTCCAAAGGGTAAGTATACAAATTTTGGTTCAGATCGGTGAAACGGTGTAGATTTGTATACATAACAGACAGACAGACAGACAGACAGACAGACAAACTTTGTGCTTTATATATATAGAAGATAGATGCTGTACTCATAACACCACAAATTTCAACACTCGACTAGAGCTATTTAAATTCTTTGTCCTAGATCCGCGGTAGAGTCTATTGTTGTTATTGTTGTTGATTCTTTAGCGGTTTTGCGGCATCATGGTCTTGTAGCCCCGTGTACTTGGGTGTGTGTAGAAGTTGTCTGATAACCTGTGTCACTGTGAGGTCTGTAGGCTTCCTAGTGTGTGTACTTTTATACGAGGAAGGATTTTTGTAAGAAGCTGTTGTTGCTGTTGTTTCATTTGAGATACATGGGCATCATGGTCATTTAGTCCCGTGTACTTGGGTGAGTGTTGAATTTTGTCTCATAACCCGTGTTATTGTGATGGCTGTATTAGTGTGTGTATATATCATTCAGGCGAGAATTCAATCAATCAACTTATAATATCCGTATAGAACATTGTATTTCAACAAGCTACAACAACCAACCTTCAATATAACTAAACCCATGCATTTAGGAGAAGGTTGGCTATATGTTCGTCCATCACTGGTTATTGTGCTTCCTAAGTGGCAGAAATATCATACTTCCTGTAGCTCTTGCCTTGCCAATTTGATATCCCTAGGGGTTTCTGGTTTATTTCGGTTGCAGTCCATTATTTTTGTTTTACATTTGTTGATTTTTATCATGAACTCTTTTCTAATGACAGAAGCACAATCAAAATATGAGTCGTCCAGTTGCAAAACTCGTCTAATCCACTTGTGAATAAGGATCATGTCGTAAAATTATTTTTAATTAGTTTATTTTATTTTATTTTACATTATTTTATTTTGTTTTGTTTGGTTTTGTTTAATTTAATTTAATTTTGTTTTGTTTTATTTTATTTTGTTTTATTTTGTTTTAAATTGTTTTATTTAATTTTTGTGTTTTTTTGTTTTTATTTTATTTTATTTTTATTTTGTTTTATTTTATTATGTTTTGTTTTATTTTGATTTTCCAGAAAACAAATATGAAACCAAAAACAAAAAAACACGAAGCAAAAGAAACATTCAAAAACAAAAGCAAAAGCAGAAAACTGAAAACAAGAAACACAAAGCAAAAAGCAAAATAAAAAAATAAAAAAAACAGAAAACAAACACAAAACCGAAACCAAGAAAGAAAAGAAAAAAGTAAAATTCAAAAGCAAAAGCACAAAGCAAACACAAAACCAAAAACCAAAAACACAAAGCAAAAAGAAAAAAGTAGAAAACAACTAACACAAAAGATATGCTAGGCAAAGTCCAGAGAAACGTTCCTCATGAAAATGATTCTTATTCACAAGTGGATTAAATGAGTTTTGCAACTGGACGGCTCTAATCTACTCCCACACATTGCCTCCCAGTGCTAAGTCATATTCCCCCTCCAGATCTCAGACGTAAAGATGTTCTTCTAAGAGAATTCAATAAAATAATGAACACCCCAGGACTGCAGATACATGATGACATCAGCGATGCAAAAACTGGTCGCCTGCGTTCCAGAAAACCATCAACAAGAGATGCCATGAACTTGAGGAGCAGCAATTACCAAACTTTCGTTGAGTGGCACAGAAGAGACTCAACAACAAATGTTGTCCAACAATGCCTCCTGTGAAGAAGACGCCGCCACCTGGTTTCAACCTCCCTCGTAGACTATGTCCCTAGTCCGTCCTCTGCTGGAATATGCTGGGGGAGTGTGGGATCCATACCAAATGTATTTAATAAAGGAATTGGAAGGAGTACAAAGGAAGGCCGCCAGGTATGTAATGGAAGACCATTAGTGTAAAAAGGATGATTCAGGATTTGGGATGGGAAAGTCTGGCTGGTAGACGTTCAAGAGCAAGACTAGGGGTATTTTCTTAGCTTACAAGGGGGAAATTTCTTGGGTAGACATTCATGAGGGATTGGGAAAGGGAGGTACTTATATGGGCAGATACAGTCATTCGTGTAAATTAAAATTAAGTCAGTGGAATAGTAACTGGGGCAAATATTCTTTCATTGGGGAAGGGGGGGGGGTTGAATGGAACAGTTTGCCAGGGGATATTTTCAGCCCTTTGCCTTCTAATGTTGGAAAATTTAAGGAGTGGGTGAGAAAGCACCAGATCAGGAGCCAGTGACTTGACAAGGATGAAGAATAGTGTAAATTATCCTTATTCGTATTTTCTATTTGTTTCTATTATTATTATTTTCTTATACCAAATAATCCTTGTATCTAAAATGTATTTTTTTAGTTGTATGAATGATTTATTTTGCTTAGTGTTTTTTTTAAATTTGCCACCATGGACAGCGTCCACGTCTGCAAATAAATACATGTATGTATGTATTGAACCGGATACGAACTAACCATGGGAACTGCGCAGCCTTCCACTACAAGTGGAACAGAATATCAACGCCTGAGCACGACTGTGGTGCTGCAGAACAGACGATCATCACCGAGTGCAGCAAAAGAAAGTACAGTGGCAGTGCTAGTGACTTTGCTCTCGTGACCCCAGAGACTATTGGCTACATCCAGAATTTGGATATACGTGTATAAATTCCTACTGTATCTCAAGCCATAACCTAAATAAATTCCAAAGACAGAATTCATACCCATTAAAAAACTCATTCAAATCCTCTGGTGTGTCAGCTAAGATGACGATGTCATCAGCAAATCTCAGTGTTGAAATTATTTCTCCTTGAATCTTTGGTTGGTTCCTCAGTTTAGGGGCTGCGACAACGCGGTCTTGTAGCCCCGTGTACTTTAGGTGTGTGTAGAATCTGTCTGATAACCGGTGTTAATTGTGATGGCTGTATTAGTGTGTGTTATCTCACGGTGGGTGAGTGGATAGCGTGTCGGTCTACTAACCCCAAGATTTCAGGTTCGCTCCTGGCCGTGGTAAGTGATTTTTGAAAGGCGACAAAAATACGATACGCATGTCATACGATGTTCGCATGTCAATGAACCCATTTGAATTCAGTAGGCCGAGTTCATAATGACAAAATTAATCTCGGGAGTTTCCGCCAACACAAAGTTCCTCATTTCTCTACTAGAAAGCGCTATAGTGTTCAAGGAGCTTAGATATCTAACATCTAACCTCGACTTTCATAGTCGAGGAACAACGAAATTCGACATGCAAGCTACCCTCTGGGTGGCAATTAACAAAGCTTGCACCCAGCACCCGAGGCCATACGATATTAAATTAAATTCAAGTAAGCAGCCTAGAAAGACCTGGTCAAAATTAAATAGAATCCGGACCAATCACGGTGTATGCGGGGATCTCCTGTACAAGTGGAAGAAAAAAAATCTTCATCATGTTGAGAGTGCGGTGCTGAAAGGCAGACTCTTCGGCACCTAGTTCAAGAATGTCCACAAACATCTTACAGTGGTGAATTCAGCGACTTCTTCCTAGGGACACCACAGGCATTTCATTATGTTTCTAACCTTGATGTAAAAAATGAAAATCCACAGCCTGCTTCCAGTCTCCGACCGGGTCAGGAATGGAATGAATGCAGCCCCCATCTACGGCGAGGATATGAACAGTGCCGGCTGACGAAGCCTGTCGCACTCCTCTGGGGCAACGATTAAATGAATGACAGATGAAATGAAATGATAGTGGAGAGTGTTGCTGGAATGAAATGTTGACAGGGAAAACCAGAGTACCCGGAGAAAAACCTGTCTGCCTCCGTTTTGTCCAGCACAGATCTCACATGGAGTGACCGGAATTTGAACCACGGACCCAGTGGTGAGAGGCCGGCGTGCTGCCGCCTAAGCCACGGAGGCTCCTAACCTTGATGTCAAATTATAAATAATTTTCATGTATGCCATATGACACATAAATAAATAATAAATTCAACCAAGGACTGCATACATTCGATTTTCAAGTAGTTCCAACTTTTGCTACCAAACGCCACCGTCAACGACCAACTAGTTCTGTAATTTGTTACTAGATGCCACCACAGTCGGATCCTGGAGACGATCGTTGGAACCTAAGAGCGCTAGTCAAAGATAACCTATAATTTAGTTTCACACAGGTGTAATTAATAGAAGGTTCTTCATGCCATAAATCTATGACATGGAACCACCGGCATTAACGCTCTTAAAAAATCTGACAGCTTCGGACGGGGTTGATCCTTGAATCTTTACTCCTACTTTAATTGTTTCACTTATTTCATTGCTTGTTCAATGGATTGAAAAGTATGGGTGATTAGTTGCAGTATTGCCTAACACATTTCTGAAATACTTGCTTCTCTCCTATTTCCTTCGGCTCGAATAACTCCTGTCTGGTTTTTGTATTTATATAACTTACATAGCAGATCACCTGCCTCTCCCTGAAATATACCACCCACCATGCATACACTTCATACTGTAAGCCTCTTATGCGAGTTCATTCATAAATGGAGCTTTCAACATTCGTCCTGTGATAATGGAATTAATGTGACGTTGTGAACAGCAATTAATTTTACACAATGCACGACAAAAACAATTCCAGTGTGGGAGTACAGTAATTCCTCTACCAGAGATTGCTACTAGCTTTAGAAGCGTAGTTCCCAAAACAAATATCCTTATGGCTTCAATGACTGATTCATTCAAAATGGTAAAGACGATTTATATTCGACGATGTCGAGCTATGCAGATGCCAAACGTACCGCACAGGATCGACCTAGTTGGAGAAGACTCGTCGTAGGGACAAACCAGTCATCACACTAATTTACTCGAAGATGATGATAATTGTCGTTTTAAGGGGCCTAACATCTAGGTTATCGGCCCCTAATGGTCTGGGTGACAGCAAAAATGACAATGAAGTGGAAACCAGAACGAATATTAAGTTAGAAGGAAAATACTTACAGAAAGAAACTCAGATTGAAACTACTCACAAAATGGAGAACGGTAATACTTACAAAAGGGAATTTAGAACAAAAATACTCCCAAAAGGAATAGATTGAAAAATACGCACAAAATGTAGGTTGGGTTCAAAATGCGTACAAAATACAATGTAGAGTCGAAATACTTTCCTTACAAAATGCAAGTGAAATACAAAATACTTACAAAATGCAAATGAGATTGAAAAGACGTACAAAATGCAACTGAGGTTCAAAATACTTACAAAATGCAATTGAAATTGAAAATACACAATGCAATTTAGATTGAAAAACGCGCATTTCAGATTCAAAAAAATCACAAAGTGCAATTGAAATTCAAAATACTTACAAAATGCAATTGAAATTGAAAATGCTTACAAAAATCACGGCAGATTCAAACTACTCATTTGGATAGACAATACTTACAAAATGCAATTTAGATTGAAAATTCTTGCAAAAAAGCAGTTTAGGTTGAAAATACAAAATGCAATTGAAATTCAAAATACTCACAAAAGTCCCATCCCCTATATTGAAAGACTTAATAAAAAGCAATTTAGATTGACAATCCTTACAAAATGCAATTGAGGATGAAAACACTCGCAAGATGCAATTTACTGTAGATCGAAAAGACTTACAAAATGCAACGTAGACTGAAAAGACCTACAAAATTGAGTATAGATGAATATATATATCGCTAAATGGAATTTAGATTCGGGGAGCCAATTAACAAAAAGAAGTGTGAGATTCTTAAAGAGAAAAGGAAATATAATGAAAAGAAAACGAGGGGTCTGACCCCTCGAAGAAGAAGGGATCAGGAAAGATGAGACAAGGGCCAATTAAGGCGGGAAAGTGAAAGACTCCCTAGGTCTTGGATACCCTAATACCGTCGGGGTCGGAAAAGAACAATAGTTGACCAAGGGAGGTCGACAGGAAAGAAGTCGGAGAGGAGCCCGGCACAAGTAAGTGGAAGCAATGCCGGACTCAGCATGGGTCCCGTGGTCACCAACCCACGTCCCACTAGATGTGAGCCCCTTTGGGATTACTCTAAGAAGAAGAGAAGACGATGTCGATATGTAAATATTATATATCAGAAAACTGTTTCATAATAGGGTCATTAAAGTACTACTTTTCATTATATCACAGTTTCTCCAACCAATCAGAGATCAATATTTCATTCATTGACCAATTAGGTAAGATGTCATAACTGTTCTATTGGAGACTCAATTGATTTGCGTTCCGTTGACATTCCATACACATCGAATTTGAAGAATAACTAGTTCACTAGCAGTACCCGTCGTGGCTTCGCCCGCGAATATTCTAGTTATAAAGAATACACTTAGCAAAATCTCAATCATGAATGCTATGACTGATTTATCCTTGGTATGAATAATCAGACTTTATCAATTCAGCTACTGGTGCAGTGGTTAGGGATTTGTCATTCCTTCATAGGTATATCAGAGTGAAGTTTGTTTTCTGGGAATATCACAGACACTGTTAATTTAAGGGCCTTTAATTGTGGTTTTCGGAGACCTTTTATAGTCGGGTGAAAAAGACCTTTCGTACCACACTCACACGTGAAAATTGCGTGAAATATTCTAGAGTGCCCCTTGACCCCCTTAAGCGCATTATACTGTATGTATTGATGCATTTTACAGCTTAATTTGGTTCAGTGATAACCGTATAACCGTCTGGAAACGTTCACAGTAATGTAATAATTGGAATTGCATTGCGTCTTACAGAAATAGATGGACCTGTGAGATTCTGTTACCATGGTTACCGTGTTGCATTCTCTCATTATTTCATTGTAAATATACATGTTTTAAGGTATTTATTTAATTGTGAGGCATTTAAAGAGTAAGTGAGTGTGCTTCGCTTACGCATTGGGTTATGCTGAACCTGTAGGTACCCCATATGTGTAGGTTGGTGTTAATGGGACTTTATTTTCGGTACAAAACTGGAATGGGTCCTTAGCAGAATAATATAGGGAGGGATAATACAATACATTTTAATTCTGAAGCGTTTGCAACAGCCTATTTTAAGTTATTTAACCAAAATAACAAAATTATCCAACTTAGTAAATGTGTGCTATCTGTTGGTTCTACTTCAGGATTAACAATGTTTCAAAGCTTTGGGATTCGTTATTGGGTAGAGATCAAATGCTGAGCATACACAATTCCCAAGCAGAGGAATTCAACCGACAAAATCTCGCCAGATATTTATGAATATTTATGTTAGAACATAAAATAAAGTTATAATTATCGTCGAACATAAAGAGTCGTATGCAATTCGCCTATAATGGTAATTAAGACACTCGTATGGAAATTATAAACATACTCGCGTCTTAATTATTGCCATTATAGGCTCGTTGCATATTGTACTATTATGAGATACATGATTTTATGATAGCTACTTAGAACCTTCGATCTCTAGACTTGCCGCAGGTGCCCTCACGGCCGTGGTGCACGATTTAATCCTTCATAGGTTGGTGGCCTATTGGTAGGACATTTATATTGTCAAATATGCTGATGGTTGAATCTTAACGAGTTTTCTGAAGGAAGTGCTAGTATTTCTAAAACTAAAAATATTATATATGCATCTCCCTGTCCTAAGGAGCTGGATAAAGTTTTATTAATGTACGTATAAATAAAAACAAGTAGTTCCGTGAAGAACTATACAGCCTATTTTCATATATCCTACTTATGTTAATTGCCACTATCAACATACAACATTTCAGTTTGATTGCTGTAATAGATTCGTAGATATTGAGAACCGACTAAATATTTCCAATAGTCGCCATGTTGGACGTTATATAATTATGTAGGTCCTAGAGTTATGTACTGTTACATGAAGATTATTGTGTACGTGTAGCATTCAAACTTCAATCGCATGATTAGGACACAAGAAGTAACAACGAGATTTTAAAATTTCGCACAGCTGCCATCTTGTGGTTATGGAAACAATTGAAATAAATTAGATGCCAGCGGATTAACATTCGTATAAGGATTTACTGTACCAAGTTTCACTGCACTCGGATGGTTAAATTGCGAGAAACGTCCATGTGAATATTTATAATTCGCGTCGCCGCCATGTTGGATAAGTGATCACCAGGTTATTGAAAGTCCTATAGGTGAACTTATGTTCATAGCCCGCATGAACATAAAAATATTCAGTTTGATTGCTATAATAGAATCGTAGATATTAAGAGCCGTCTTAATACTTCGGATGGTCGCCATGTTGGATTGTTAAATGTATAGGCCATAGAGTCATGTACCATTAAAGGAAAATTATAGCGTAAGTTCATTATTCAAACTTTCACTTCGATCGCATGATTACGACACAAGAAATAAAAACTTAATTTAAAAATTCGCACAGCTGCCATATTGAGGTTAAGTAAACAATTGAAATAAATTAGATACCAGTGCATTGCAATGTGTATAAACATTTCCTGTACCAAGTTTTATTGCGTTTGGAACATTAAATCGCGAGAAAGGTCTATTTAAATTTTCAAATTCGCTTGGCCGCCATATTCGTTTTGTAGTTAACCGGTTTTTGAAAATCTTATAGATGAACTTCCAGTAGTGCTCTTCATCTCCGTACAAAATTTCAGGGTGATACCGCTAATAGTTTCAGAGATATAGAATGCCGGTGAAATATTTCGCACAGCCGCCATCTTGTGGTTATGTAAACAATTAAACGAAGTTAGATGTCGGTGCATTACAATATGTAAGAACATATACTGTACCAAGTTTTATTGCGTTTGGTTGGTTAAATCGCTAGAAATGTCTATTTCAACGTCGCAACTTAATTTGGCCGCCATGTTGGTTTTGTAGTTACCAGTATATCAAGAGTCACATAAGTGAATTTTTAGTAGTTCTCTTTATCACCGCAAAAAAATCCAGGGTGATATCGGTAATAGTTTCGGAGATATTGAATGCTGGTGTAATATTTCGCACAGCCGCCATGTTGGATTGGTGAGACGTAACAAAATTTGAAGGGCACGGTCGGGGTCGCCCGGAATAGTGCTATGAACTTACCGAGTTTTATTGAAATCGCTCCAGCCGTTTAGAATTTATTAGGGGGACACACACACATACCTCACACACACACACACACACACACGCACACACACACACGGACAAAAGGTGATCTCATAAGCCTATTTTTTTCAAAATTGAAAATAGGCTAACAAGAGAATTAACGTGTAAAAATAAAGCAAAATATAAATAGTGAAATTAAAATGATTAATTTATTAAAGGAAATGCGCAGAAACATCCATAGTAGTACATACATAAATGAATGAAAATCCACAGCCTGCTTCCAGTCTCCGACCGGGTCAGTAATGGAATGAATGAAGCCCCCATCTAGCGGCGAGGATATGAACTGTGCCGGCTGCCGAGACCTGACGCACTCCTCTGGGGCAATGATTAAATGAATGACAGATGAAATGAAATGAGAGTGGAATGTGTTGCTGGAATGAAATTTTGACAGGGAAAATCGGAGTGCCCGGAGAAAAACCTGTCTGCCTCCGTTTTGTCCAGCACAGATCTCACATGGAGTGACCGGGATTTGAACCACGGATCCAGCGGTGAGAGGCCGGCGTGCTGCCGCCTAAGCCACGGAGGCTCAACACATAAAACTAGTCTAATTATCAAAATAAATATGATGAAAATAATTATCAACTGTAAAGAAATATAAGGTGCGTTCAAAGCATGCATCAATCGTCCAACCAAGACCAAGACAGTAGGCCATTCGACATGCTTCCTGGTGTGGTTGAGGACTGTGGGGCACCCATTGGGCACACACTTTGCGCAAGTGCAGTCGTTCCTTCATGATGGTGTGCACACTTCCGACGCTCAATCCGACCACGGCGGCTATGGCGTTCACTGTCACTCGGCGGTCCTGGGTAATGAGTGCATCAACCAGCTGGACGTTGTCATCGGTAATGCAGGGGGGTGCCCCAGACCAGGCATCATCGGTTAACGACACCCGTCCTCCCCTGAAGCGCCTGTGCCACGCCTTGACCCTTGCAAGGGACATGCAGTGTTCGCCGTACACTTGTGACATTCGGCGATGAATGTCCGTTCCCCCTACTCCTTTCGCTGTCAGAAACCGAACAACACCTCTTTGCTCTTCGTTTGACGCCTCCATGTCACTGTTTGCAATGGGACTAGCATCGTTGGACGATTGATGCATGCTGCTGCCCGCTTAGTATCGTCACGTGACGTTCATGCGTGCCCTCTAGCGATGGGCTGTGACCTTCCACGCTCTGGTCGGAACCACACCTCGTTACACACGCCACGATTAGCCGATGTCGTCACCGGTTTGCGCGTTACAGCCTCCGGCTCGTTACCTTTTGAACGCACCTTATAAATAAATTAATCAATCATAAATATTAAAATTAAATCTATAAAAACATAAGTTATATAATTTAAAAAATCAAAATTGAAATGTAATAAGCCTACACATGAAAATAGAAATTAAATGGAAATTGTTTTGTTCGATAATGGGTTAACGAGTTAGTTCGCCTCTACTACCAGTGCTGCTATCTTACGGTTCATGAGGAAACGTATACAGGGTGGATGATACCTTACCAGGTGGGGAAGGGGAGGGGGAATAATTTGAATCGGTTGTATAACTGCCTCAGAACTAATTGTCCCTTGTGAAAATCAAGTAGGAAGCTGAAGATAGGGTCTGCTTTTCTCAGCTTGCTGGGTGCTGTCCGCTGCGTCACCCGTCAGTCGTCAGAGGTACACTCTGTTCCCGCAGCAATTGTCACTCACTCACTCACACGATAACAAACTGTATTAGGTGATTAGAATAATTGAATAACATTAATACGTGTAATGGAATAATATTGTAACGAACATTTTATGACTATATAGTTCAGCACTGTACCGTTAATAATCAACCATTCTTTCTGTGTGTTGTGGTACGATGCGTTGTCAATAACAATCACTGAGTTGCGTTACAAATTAGGGATCAACTTTTCTTTTAACCAACGAATATAATATTCACTGTTCATATCTTTGTGGTAGTCCTCACTTCTTTTATAATAATAAATTTTATCAGCCAATGGTAAATAAGTAGCACGTTGGGAAAAACTGACTGACTGTACCTCTCTGTTATAAATCTGTCACAAGAAGCAGCCTTTCTTCATTCGCCCCTTCCCAACCCTCTTCTGCATTGCAAGCTGTCATTGAACATGAGGTAGGCCCGGTGGCCAGCTTCAGTTTCTCACTCACGGGCCAATTTGTTCCGAGGGACTTATATTTGAAACCCTGTTACGAAATGTGAACTTGTGGGGACAACAGAAAATACTGAATACTGAATAAACTAGCAGGTATTTGTAATTGCTTTTCTTCTGAGGATTAATACTTATGGAAAGACATGATTTGAACTTTCTCTTTGTTTTATTATTTTACTTTCGACTTGAGCCTCTATGGACTGCGTGTTAATTTCAGTGTCTGCGTCTTGTTCGTTTGCCGGCTTTGACATCTTGCCAGTATCTCTTGAGCCCGTCTATCAGCTTGTTCTTCCGCTCCTCTGTTCAAGGGCCTCTTCGTCTTCTGGGTTCTGCCTCCACCATAAAACCCTGATAGCTTTTCACCATCCTTCTGAAACTATTCCTGTCTTTGATTTTATCCTCCGTAATACCCACCTGTCTCATATCTTTCTCAAACTATTGGAACCATTTCAAATTGGAGATCTTCGGTTTAAGAAAATTCCAGATTTTCCTTGTAAGCCGGTCATTATTCATACGGAAGATGTGCCCATAAAACAACGATCTTCGTTTTCTAATTGTTGTTGTTATTGGCTCCATCTTGCAGTATATTTCTTTATTTGATTTCAGTCGAATCTATCCGTCAACCCATCTGTTGCCCAAGATCTTCCGTAGTGGTCTGCGTTCTCTTTTCAGTAGCTGATTGGCTTGTCATGTTCGATTCATACACATGGCCTCCGAAGCATACACAACTTCTGGTCTGACATCAGTGCTGTAATGCCTTAGTTTGGCTCCTTTACTCAGCATCTTCTTATTTTAAAAGTTTTTATACGGTTGGAACGCTCGCTCTAATTTCAGGATGCGGATATTGGTCGCTTCTTGTTCTAGCCCATTCTCGTGGATTACATCACCCAGGTATTTAAACTTCTTGAACTTTTATCAATTATTAACTGTGCCTATAGGTAAGTTTAAAAATCTGTAACTAGAGGGATTTTCAAACATTATGAATACCGATTTACTGATGTGTGTACCTACTTTATCTGAGTATAAAAAAGTATAAACATTTATAGTACCGGTACATATAACTGGCGCCCAACTTTCACAAGAAAAAAATACCTTAAACTTAAACTTAACATATTATGTGTATTTATGGGACTTTGTTGAAAAGATACGCGCGCCAACACTCATTTTTTGAAACTACTCGTGTGCCAGCCATTGTAAAATGGATTTACTAATTCAGAATGCACGACTCACCAAGTTTTCATTGCAATTGGATAAATGGTATATTAACGTATACGGGAATTGGTTGAAATGATTCGCGTGCACTCATTCGTTGAAACTACTCGTTCGCAACGTATTGTAAAATGGATTTACTAATTCAGGAACCTTCGCGGAAGTGTGCACAACAACTCACCAAGGTTTCATCGCAATCGGGTGAATGGTATATGAAAGCATAATAGGCAAACTGACAATCCAGAGACAATGGAGTATTGCTGCGTGACCTTTTACTGCCAAATATCATGGGTTTGCTTACATATGATACAGCACAATGCTGGGGCGAAGCTCGATTCAAAATGTAGGATGATCAATAACTCCTCTCGGAGAGAGAATTTCCTACAGGAGGTAATCCACTGCCACGGATCACACACAATAGAATATAATGTGCCCTAGCAGGAGCAGACGGGATAATACTCCACATGTTCTCGAAACAGCACAGGGCTTTTCAATGCATCCAATTACTCTGGCAGGAACGTTATGCAGAAGAGACTCAGTAAATCATAATTACACCAGCCGGATCAAAACTGAATTTGGCGTAAGAGATAACGTTGTAAATTTAGGATGGACTAGGAGGATCATAGTAAAATAGATTATATTTAAACTGATATAAAAATGACCATGATAGCCCGATTCGTTATTGCCATATTAATAAATAACTAGCATTACCCGTCGTGGCTTCGCCCGCGAATATTCTAGTTGTAAAGAGTACACTTAGCAAAATCTCAATCATGAATGCTATGACTGATTTATCCTTGGTATGAATAATCAGACTTGATCAATTCAGCTACTGGTGCAGTGGTTAGGGGTTTTTCATTCCTTCATAGGTATATCAGAGTGAAGTTAGTTTTCTGGGAATATCACAGACACTGTTAATTTAAGGGCCTTTAAATGTGGGTTTCGGAGACCCTTTATAGTCGGGTGAAAAATACCTTTCGTACCCCACTCACACGTGAAAATTGCGTGAAAAAATTCTAGAGTGCCCCTTGACCCCCTTAAGCGCATTATACTGTATGTATTGATGAATTTTACAGCTTAATTTGGTTCAGTGATAACCTTATAACCGTTTGGAAACTTTCACAGTAATAATTGGAATTGCATTGCGTCTTACAGAAATAGATGGACCTGTGAGATTCTGTTACCATGGTTACCGAGTTGCATTGTTTCATTAATTCATTGTAAATATACATGTTTTAAGGAATTTATTTAATTGTGAGGCATTTAAAGAGTAAGTGAGTGTGTTTTGCTTACGCATTGGGTTATGCTGAACCTGTAGGCACCCCATATGTGTAGGCTGGTGTTAATGGGACCTTATTTTCGGTACAAAACTGGAATGGGAATTTAGCAGAATAATATAGGAAGTGATAAACTATTTATTAGCTGGGGGATCTACACCTATCAGGTTCCAAATTTGTAATTTTTCAATTTATTTTTGATGTGTAACATCTTTCCGCTCCGTTGCTGTATATTTTTGTGTGGGGGTGATTTTGTAAAAAGTGACGTAAGTGGGACGGAAATGCAACGGAAACAATGAGCGCACGCGGTGGCGGAGATTGGTACAATGACATACTGTCGGCCATGTGTCTATGTGGAATGTAAATCGCATACGGTTTACTTCAAGGTTTGGAGGCCCCATAACACATATTCCTACAATAAATCATCTTCAAACTGTTGTTCTTTGGTGTGAAAATGTACACTCACGGTGGCAACATTATTTTAGCTTAATTAGCCTCCCACTATTGTCATTTAGCATAGGAATTGATTGATGTATCTTATTGTAGACTTCTAAGTGTGCTATAAGTCATTGTAACTTATTTCCATTCTGGGAGCTTTTATTCGCTGAAGGACATGGCCAGAATCCATGCCTCTTCAATGTAATGTAATAAACCCATCATTCACATGTTACGTACTTGTGACTGTGCTTTTATGTAGAATTTAACATATTTTAGGGGGTGAATTCTTTCTTGTGAACTAGAAGTACACTTCAAGCTTGGAATGGCATGGTTACTGGTGGTTGTTGCTGTATTCTGGGGTCATTCTCTCAGAGAGTTGATATGCATGTATGTATCATATTTTATTTGTGAAATTTTAATCTATCGTATTTGTAATGTTATTACAGCATGGATTTTCTGCTGTCCAGAAGGTCATATTACAGTCTAGGAAGGGGGATCTCCTTGTTACACCAGGCAAACATCGAAAGCGTGTGTTTACTGTAACTGGAATAGATGATTTTGCTAACGAAGCCATTGCAAGGTTCATACATTCCAAATTACATCCAGGTAAGGATATTGTAGGCCTACTTCTTCTCTGATATGTGGCTAACATCAAGCTTCTTCGTTGAATGCTTCTTTTAATTTGTACTATTTTTCTTCTTTTCTTAGTCGTTTACCCTCCAGGTTGGTGAACCCACGGACTCAGCGAGGGAACTCACCACTACCGCCTCTACGGGCAGTATCCTAGAGCTGAGAACATCTAATCGGAGTGGATACAACTGGTGAGGTGGAATTGGCACCTCGCCCAGGCGGCCTCACCTGCAAAGCGAACAGGGGCCTCATGAGCGAAGGTAGTGGATGGTTAGGATGGATAGGCAAGGAAGAGGGGAGGAGGCGGCCGTGACCTTGAATAAGCGACCATCCCGGCATTTGCCCGAAGACGAAGTGGGAAACCACGGAAAACCACTTCGAGGATGGCTGAGGTGGGAATCGATCCCCCTCTACTCATTTGAAACACCCGAGACTGAGTAGACCCCGTTTCAGTCCTCAGACCACTTTTCAAATTTTGTGGCAGAGCCGGGAATCGAACCCAGGACCTCCGGGGCGGCAGCTAACCATGCTGACCACTACGCTACGGAGGCGACTTAATTTGTACTATGAGGGGCATATTATTCTGCATACGTCAGCGCGCACAGCCAGCGGCTGTCTAACCTCGCCTTCCCTCTACCCTCGTTCGGTTCTCCACTATCACCCACCACATACGGCTGCCTACAGTTGTGAACACGGGATGGCGGGTAAAAACTGACGTTAGTTTGGATATTTGATTTACAAAGATGAATTCATTGTGGAATACAGAAACAAAAACATTGGTTTACAATAATAATAATAATAATAATAATAATAATAATAATAATAATGTTATTGGTTTTACGTCCCTTTTAACTACCCTGGCTTTTAGAGACGCCGGGGTGCCAGAATTTTGCCCCGAAGGGGATCTTTAACGTGCCAGTAAATGCATTGGTTTACAAATCATCACATATCATCTTCATCATCATGCCGTTCAAACTGTTCAAGAAATGCCTTTATTCTAACACAGTCTGGCATGGGTGCATTGTTCATGGCATGATAGTGAAAATATAACACAAAATGTGAATAACAAAACACAAGAAAATCATTGTGCGCACCTTATAAAAGAAAAATTGGTACAATCAATTCCAGCATACTTCTTTAACAGTCATATCATGAAAATTAGTTTGTGAGACGGTATAAAATCGTGGTATATTGTCAGTAATGGAATAACCACCCGTTTTACAAGCATATTTCAGCATTGGTACGAAACAATAAGCTTGTAATTGGTTATGCGCTAGCATTTGACTAGTTATAATGAAAAGTCTGTTGTTGGGTTTTAATTTTGACTGGCCGTTTAAATTCCTTACTTGGCAAATGATTTCCATTCGACGGACTAAACATTTTAGTTGTCGGAAGAGTCCAAGATCACACGGCTGGCAAAGATATATAGTTCCTTTCGGTATGCATTCAATTTGTTCATGTTTTTTGTCAGAGATTCCAGCTGTGCATTTTTGCCCTGGCCACTGAATGAATCTAGGAGAAGAAGATTTCGTTCGTTGTCCTATAATTGCAGATGGAAAATGTCTTGGAACCAGGCGCGTCCAGTACATGCCCATTCCCCATTTTCCCGGAAGATGAACAATCAATGACGACATATTTAAAGACATCCATGTAGGCGTTGATACTTTCTTGTACCCTAGGTCCAAACTTTCCATTAATTTCTTTGAAAACGATCAATAAAAAATGTCCCATTTTACCGGCTTTAGAAATGTAATATTGCACTGTGTGGGTGTGCGTAGAACTATTTCGGCAAACGAGCGTAGCAAGAACGTCTTTCACACCACGAAAATCATAACTTCTCTAATGTCAACAAATAATCTGCTTCCACTTGAAAGGAGAACAATGAAAGCTGATGGATAGGCCCCGGATTTGAACCTCGAACACCACGCGCCCAAGTTACACACGCAGACTCGGAGCCAGAGTGATACAGTTTGATATTCAAAGTTGGCTTTGTTGTGCTAAGGGAGCACGGGCCTGGCCGCTCGAGCTGAGCCGTCACCTGATGACGTCATATGCTTAACAGTTGTGGTTCACTTTTAAGGTATTTTCGGACACTTGCCACCCTACTGTCGACCAAAGTATTATGTGCACTCGAGTTTGAAGGTTGTTTGTGAAGTAACCAATAGACCTACATAAAATCCAATAACATAATCATTTTCGTCGTTCTATTTTACGTTAGTTCATGTAGGTTTGGAATTTTTAATTTATATTTTAATATTTTTTATCGCAGTTGGAACACAAAATGTGCCCGTTTTTAAGCGTGTTTCAACCATGCGTCACATTTAAGAATTATTATCTCAAAACCCCGTCATCAGATCGAATGAAAATTTTAACACAATATACATTGGAATGTTGTATAACTGGTTTATTAATTTCAAAATTTTGTGTGTCCAAGAAACAAAGTTATACACCAGTTATACAACATTCCAATGTATATTGTGTTAAAATTTGGATTCGATCTGATGACGGGTTTGTGAGATAATAATTCTTAAATGTGACGCATGGTTGAAACACGCTTAAAAACGGGCACGTTTTGTGTTCCAACTGCGATAAAAAATATTGAAATATAAACTAAAAATTCCAAACCTACATGAGCTCACGTAAAATAGAACTACGAAAATGATGATGTTATTGTATTTGATGTATGTCTATTGGTTACGTCACAAACAACCTTCAAACTCGAGTACACATAATACTTTGGTCGACAGTAAGTGTCCTATATCAAATTACTGGTCTCAATGCCATCTACGTCACTATGGAGCGGTTTAAACGTTAATAAGAGGCGCCCTGTATATATAATGGCTTAAAGAAGATCTCACTGCAGGTGGAAACATGTAGCCTACCATTATTATATAAATAGATTATGAATTGATTGGCATAATTTAAAACAAGTAGTTCCGTGAAGAACTAAAGCCTATTTTCATATATCCTACTTATGTTAATTGCCACTATCAACATACAAAATTTCAGATTGATTGCTGTAATAGATTCGTAGACATTGAGAACCGTCTATATCTTGCGGATGGTCGCCATGTTGGATTGTTATATATGTAGGTCTTAGAGTTATGTACTGCTACATGAAGATTATTGTGTACGTGTAGTATCCAAACTTCAATCGCAAGATTAGGACACAAGAAGTAGAAACGAGATTTTAAAATTTCACACAGCTGCCATCTTGTGGTTATGGAAACAATTGACAAAAATTAGATGCCAGTGTATTGACATTTGTATAAGGATTTACTGTACCAAGTTTCACTGCACACGGATGATTAAATTGCGAGAAACGACCATGTGAATATTTATACTTCGCGTCGCCGCCATGTTGGATATGTGATCACCAGGTTATTTAAAGTCCTATAGGTGAACTTATGCTCATGGCCCCTATGAGCATTTAAAAATTCAGTTTGATTGCTGTAATAGATTCGTAGATATTGAGATCCATCTAAATATTTCGGATGGTGGCCATGTTGGATGTCATATGTATAGACCATAGAATCATGTACCAGTAAAGGAAATTATGGCGTAGGCTCATTATTCATTCTTTCACTTCGATCGCATGATTACGACACAAGAAATAAAAGCTTAATTTTAAAATTCGCACAGCCGCCATCTTGAGGTTATGTAAACAATTGAACTAAATTACATACCAGTAAATTACAATGTGTATAAACATTTGCTGTACCAAGTTTCATTGCGTTTGGAACATTAAATTGCCAGAAAGGTCTATTTAAAATGTGTAAATTCGCTTGGCCGCCATATTCGTTTTGTAGTTAACAGGTTTTTGAAAGTCTTATAGATGAACATCCAGTAGTGCCGTTTATCCCCGTACAAAATTTTAGGGTGATACCGGTAACAGTTTCAGAGATATAGAATACCGGTGAAATATTTCGCACAGCCGCCATCTTTTGGTTATGTAAACAATTGAACAAAGTTAGATGTCGGTGCATTAAAATGTGTGTAAATATATACTGTACCAAGTTGTATTGCGTTTGGTTGGTTAAATCGCGAGAAACGTCTATTTAAATGTCACAACTTCGATTGGCCGCCATGTTGCTTTTGTAGTTACCAGGTTTTCAAAAGTCAAATAGCTGAAATTCTAGTAGTGTCCTTTATTACCGCAAAATATTCCAGGGTGATATCGGTAACTATTTCGGAGAGATTGAATGCTGGTGAAATATTTCGCACAGCCGCCATGTTAGATTGGCGAGAACTAACAAAATTTGAAGGGCACGGCCGGGGTCGTCTGGAATAGTGCTATGAAGTTACCAAGTTTCATTGAAATCGCTCCAGCCGTTTAGAAGTTGTTATGGGGGACACACACCATCACACACACACCCACACACAGACAGACACACGGACAAAAGGTGATCACCATGACCCTGATGAATCCTGCGTATGTAAATTATGCGGGGTGCAATTTAGTAGATACCACGTACTTTCTTGTGCATTGTGAAGTTTTGTGAATGACAGTTTATCATCAATATGCACAATTTGTGCGATTTATCTTTAACAATAAAGCCTATATTTCATAAACGAACATAGGCTAAAAAGAAATAAACTTGATATATCAATTCGGATATCACAAAGTGCTTTGCTAATATAGCAAATGTTTTTGCTTTTTATGCTTCTGTTGTCTGTGATGTCTTCATATTCTCAAATGAATCTTCCAATACTCATTAGTTCACTGTAGAGTTCCAGCACGAACCTCGCTCTGTGGCATCAATTAAGGTATGCAATACGTGACGAAAACAGCAGCTAGCTTTGTGCAAGGAATGTAAATTCCTCCCCAAGCGGAGCGATCTAATTAACATGCGGCGTTGATTTATCCCATGTACTTTTGTGACTGCCATCTACATTGGTTGGTGGTTGGTTCCTCAGTTTAGGGACTGCGGCAACGCGGTCATGTAGCCCCGTGTACTTTGGGTGTGTGTAGAATCTGTCTCATAACCGATGTTAATTATTGTGATGGCTGTATTAGTGTGTGTTATCTGCTTTTAATTCAAGTAAGAACGGCAGACATTCCATTTTCAAGTAGTTCCTACTTATGCTACCAAACACCACCGTCAACGACCAACTAGTTCTGAACTTGGTTACTAGATGCCACCACAGTCAGCTCCTGGCAACGAAAGTTGGAATCTCAGAGCGTTAGTCGAATTTAACCTATAATTTAGCTTCACGCAAGTGTAATTAGTGGAAGGTTCTTTTACATGCCATACATCTATGACATGGGACCGCCGGCTTTACTTCACCTCCGAAGGAAGGCATACTGAAGGATTTTTGACGCTCTTAAAAATCCGACGACTTCGGCTGGGTTTGAACCCGCGACCTTGGGTATAGAAACTCAGCATGTTACCAACTACGCCACCTAAGTCGCCAAAAACCTTTGTCTGGAGCGTGGCGCTCTATGGAAGTGAAACTTGGACGGTTGGTCCAGCAGAAAAGAGGAGAATTGAAGTGTTTGAAATGTGGTGTTACAGGAGATGATGAAGATCAGATGGGTAGATAGGGTTACAAATGGAGAGGTATTAAGACAAGTGGGAGAGGAGAGATGTTTCTGGTGACTGCTAATGAATAGAACAGATAGGTTGGTAGGACACACACTAAGACAATCAGGAATAGCAAGCTTAGTAATGGAAAGAGATTTGAGGACAAGAACTGTAGGAGTATACCAAAGTTAGAATAATATTAAACAGATTGCCTTGGATGTAGGGTACAGTATGGTAGCTATGTAGCGATGAAACGATTATCTCAGGACAGAGAGGATGGAAAGCTGCATCAAACCAGTCAGGAGACTGAAGACTCAAACAGACACTCACACACCCAAGTACACGGGGCTACATCGCCCTCATGTGGCAAAGCCCCTACATAATCAACAACAGCATTGTTAAATAAACATGCCTGAATAACATGATACAACCAAATGAACATTCAGACACAAAAACTGAAACAATATGCAAGTCGTGTTCAGAGTACTTATGAGAGCCCAACTTGTGGTGAAAATTAGCCTATGGTCGAAACAATTTCTACCATTACATAGTAAAATACAGTCGATATCTCGAATCGTTAGGGAATGTCAAAATAAATTCGACTTTCAGAGAATTCGAGTTACGAGCAAAAATGTTGGTACATTTATTATATACTGGTCAATAGGGCTGGCTCTTTTAATCGATTTATTTCAACTATCCAATTATCGATTAATCGAAGCAGAGGAATCGATTATTTGGTACTGATCCCGTATTTAAAGGACTTGGGATATGTCATGAGTCAGGCATCGAACTGTCCGCACGTGAGAGTACATGTTTCGATATTAGAGGACTAGTAGGCTACCTGCAGCATTTTATGGAATCTCCCTACTACAGCAAGCTCACTGGCTGAGTTGAATGTTTTTATCTGCACACTTTATAGCAGTGAAGAGAGGAGTATTATACGTTGATATATTTAACATGGGAAGAACGAGATTTGGCCTAGTCTGGAAAATGACTAGTTAGCGAAATTGTCAGTGGTACTTCACGGGAAAAACCATTTTGGCTAGCCACGCGCAAGAGAGGGGGAGATAGTTCACCTTGACACTTGGCAGCGTTGATAGCACTCGACACTTAAGATAAGAAATTAGCACAATATAGATCACGTGACTGATTATGATATTTTGGCGGAAAATGATATTATATTAATTACTTGAAAATACTTGTAGAAGAGATTAAATGCCAGGAATCTGTTGGGAATTACATATAAATGACGCCGATATAAATTGTATTTAAAGATGAATACCAATAAAAGAGATATTAAGCGATGAAGTTCATTTAAAGGTTTGACGCTATGAACGCCATTTTTATTGACCAACGAGAGAAATGGCAAAGCGTCAGTAGATCATTCCAATTCTGACTTCGAAAGTATACAGACGTGATTTTCAACTACGGAAAATATATACCGAGGTAAGTTGGAAAGCTTGACGGAGGAGTCGCCTTCACTTGCGGTCCAGCTCAGCGATGCTCCGATGAAACATATTCAGCAGAAAGACTTAGTAAATGTCAACGCAATAAAATATTTTAATTGAATTATACGAAGTGAATTCATTATATTATGTACACGAGAATAAGTCTACGCACATAAGCCAATATCTACGAAGAAGAAAAACGTTAGCTCTGAAACTACAAGAGTTGTTAGAAAACTAAGGAGATTCTACGAACTACGTTCATCGAAGTATTTCTAGCATTATTTTCAAATATGTTCGAATGTTTAAGAATCTGGAGTTGACGAGGATATTCAACATGACATATAATACTGAAGTTATGATGTCGTATTAAAGCAATGACGGAAACTAGCCATTTTCAAGATGTGTGTTCCAGGAGTGACATAGCTACACACCGACGCACATTCAGGAAGAGTGGAAACTCAACATCTCCATTCCACTAATGTCACCAACGCATACAACTACAATGACTTTCCAAACCAACCTCGGAAATATCATGTATAACAAGCAACTATATCCGTAGAACTTCTATTATGGAGTCGTTTGAATATGATCGCTAGAAACCATCTCGGTTCTGAAGCGTACGAGAGTGAAACAGTCCAAACCCCGAAGGGAAGGCAGAGATCGAGATGTGGCTGCTTGCACGTCAGTCGATACCGAGACAGCAGGAAGGAGCGTGGCCGCCCGGCCGAGTCGCGTGCCAGGCACACACCTAGCCGCACAGCTGATCGCTTGTCACTTGCTATGCGAAGCTTGGCCCAACACTCCAGGTTTCCAACATTTCAGAACAAGTATTACGGGCAGAAGGTATTTAAAGTGCTTCGGCTATATTTGTAGTTAGTTGTGCAATAATGTAGATACCCTTGACAAGACCGTATTTTGTGTGACTAATTGATTTTTATTGTTTAATTATTTTAAAAGCTTGACATAGTATTTTCATTGTTTTAAAGTTCATGTAAATTTATTTTAAAACGACGTCGTTTCGATTATGACGTATAGTAAATTTTAATTGTCTTCGACACTTGACATTGAGTAGTTTTTCGAACCTTTATACGCATCTAAGTTGGATTAGGCTGGAATATTTTAAAATACGTTTTCTAGTATACTTTATTGAATGCATATTGTCATTTACATTGAAATGGAATTGAAGAAATATTTTTTATTTTATAATTATTGACAGTCAATAAATTATTGATTAGTTCTGATGAGAACGTCAATAAGTTTATTTATTCGAAACAACGCATTGTTGAAGCTTAATGCTTTATTAAAAGGAATTGATAGTATATTGAAGAGCGCAGCTCATGATAACGCTAAATTGCGGTATGACAGCATGGAATGTTAAGAATTGTTCGATGAAATGAATGAGAAATATTTGGAAAAATATAAGTAATGAATAATTTGAATTTACATTCATGGAATTAAACGTATGGTGAGGATATGCAGCATATTTTCATTACTGAGACGATAATATACAGACGAATATCTTTTAAACTGTAAAGTTCAATGAACTGTGGTTTTTATAAATGGAAAGAAAAGGTTAATATCGCATTTTAATCGCTCAGCAATGTGTAACAGATACAAGTGGAACAGTGAAACAAGTCATTATTGTTGCGAATATAAGAGGAGAAAGGATGTATACGCGTTAGAGAAGTTTGTAATTTGAACTTTATAAGTAGAATTACTGAATTTCATACACCTAACCGTGTATAGAAATGGGAATTATTATTATTATTGCGAATTATTGTGTGAGGAGGAAGGATATATAAGCGTATAGAGTAACGCAGACTCGTATAAAGGTTGATGAAAATGTTTCTAGATCATATGGTAATACAGCGATATGAATAAAGAATTTACGACAGTGTTGCCGAACTACGTATGATGTTAAAATGGGTTAATGGTATTTTAAAGTTGAATGTTGAATCCACTATGTATATCAAGTAAGGAACAACCACGAAAGATAGTCAGGTATATTTCGTCTACTTTTTCGATTATTATCAAGATAAAGGCTTTGCAGAACAGTTATTAGCTTTATCGGTCGTAACATATGTTCATACTGTAAATTACATAATTATAACGGAAATATAAAAGGAGTAAGTGATCTAAATGGAAATATATATTATATGAAAGATTAGGAGCATGATCAGGGAAGATAATATCGTCTAGCTAAGGATAATCGTGTATATACTCTAGTGTACATATTTTATTAACACGTTTATTTTAAAGATTTTCCATTAATAAATTAGGAATGTTTGAACGTAAGTTTAAAGATGTATCATATAGGGGAAGAAGTGTATAATAACGTCGTTTGAATGATCAACAAGTATGTTGCCAATTTTACGCAGTTACATAGACGAGATGTGTATAATGTAACAATTTTTTTGTTATGTGAACGAGGACTTATAAACGTCCTGAAACTGAAATTCACGGTGAAGTTTGTGAATAGCGAAGCTATGAGTTTATTTTAAAGGATTTAATTTGAATGTTTATAACGTGTGAAGAGTATAATACAGTACTTATTGATGGACATATTTGTTATCGTTGTCCATGTTTTTGAATTAACTTCGCAGGCACTGCTTAGTTTGCCTGTCAATTTTTATAGAACATAACGATCTCCTCATTTAATAATCTGATGAGATGGTACTACTAGTTAGGTACTGGCGTCCGCTTTTAAACCCTTCACCCCTGAGATAATCTCGTCTTATCATACTTTATTGTAGAAATTTTGTACGTAGCTTGGTAGTAGTACTATCGTAGTTTTATAAATAACCTTGTATCAAGAAAGTACTAGCTATCCACCTAGCAGGGAACTGGATCATAGGTGGTAGCTCCTTGAATTTCGGGTACAGTACAAATAACGATTGATTGTGCGTTCGATTATCCGATTAGTTGTTTAATCGATTAATCAGATGGTCGAATAATGTATTAACTGTTTTGTCGATTAATCGATGTACTTCACTACGCTCTCGCAGAAGCAAAACAGACATTATTTAATTAAAATATATCGTATCATATATTTTATTAAAGAATGTACTAGTCTTGCGCATAATAGTTTGCGGCTGAGAGCGATCAGTTTAATTCGCAGCTCCTTAGCGAACTAGTTCGCTTTTTTAGTTCGTAGCTCCCATCTCGAATTCTCTGTAAGACAGATCGTTCGCTCGCCTAGCTACTGCCACTGCACGCGCTCTTGGTTTGTTATAGCAGTCTGTCACCACTGATTACTCGTCACCAGTTATTGCTCATCCACATTGCTCTCGTTTCAAGCAATACTGTAGGCTTCTGTAGTGCTCGAGTCCAAGCTCTATGAACTTGCGGGGTGAGGAGAAAGAGTAGGGAAGGGTCGGGCGTGAAGAGAAGGATCTGTCAACAGCCCACCGTGATATATGGTATTCCTCTCTATTCCAATACTGCTAACATTCGGCCGTTTATTTATTTATTTATTTAATAATTATTAGATACAACCATGAAAAGGTCATTTTACACTAATATTTTAACAATTTCAACTAATAATAACAAAACAACAACAATAACAGGTAACAATTGGCAGTGTTAGCAGGAGGGATAAATCTCGGGAAGGGCGCAGGGAGTGATTGGGGTAGTGAGTGATTAGGAGGGTGAGGGGTTAGGAATTGAGGGTGAAATGGATCTTCTAATGTTATGTTTGAATGTTCGATAGGGAGAGAATATGTAAATATTTGGAAGGGAGTTGCTAAGGGTAGGTAGACGGTGGAAAATAGAGCACTTCTGTACTTCAAGACGTGGGCGAGGTATGTGGTGTAAATGGTTCTGGCGTGTTGAACGGGAGGGAACATGGAGTGGGAAGTAGCTTAAGAGCATGTTACATTTTGTGTAACCATTCATAATTTTATGTAGGAAACACAGGTCAGTAAATTGTAGACGGCCTCTCAGGTCGAGTAAATTGAGCTGATTTAGAATGTCGGATTTTGCAAAGTGCCTTAGTGAAGGATTGCGAGCGTTTACAATTGATATGAAGAAATTAAAGACACTGTTCAATTTAGAAATATTGGTTATAGCCGAAGTAGACCAAATTGGAGAAGAGAAATCTAGAATAGGGAGAACATATGTGGTGAAGTATAATTTAAGTGCAGTGAGGTCTTTAATTTCTGTGAATCTGTATAGAATGCCGAGACTGCGCATTGCGCGAGATTTGATATAGTCAATGTGGGGAGAGAATGTCAGTTTATCATCGTGAATAATACCTAAATCTCTTACCTGAGAAACCGTATCCAATTTATTTCCACATATTTTATAGTCCGCCTGATTTTCAGATTTCAGTAGTGAGAAAGACACATTGAAGCACTTTTTCGGATTTGGAGATAACTTCCATATGTTGAACCAATCAGTACATGTATTCACTGCTTCCTGGAGGTCAGAGTGGTCGTCAGAACTGGAATTTTTTCTGAATATCTTGAGGTCATCAGCGTATAGAAGAAGGGAACACGAAGAATTTTGCACACATGTGTTTATATCGTCCATATACAGCACGAAGAGAAGGGGTCCCTGGATACTGCCCTGAGTTACTCCTGACACGACTGGGAGCCAGGACGACACAGACCCTGGAAGCACTACCCGTTGTTGCCTATTGGACAGGAAGCTTTGTATTAGGGATAGGAAGGATCCATGTACGTTGTATCGTGAAGCAAGCTTGTGGAGGAGAAGGAAATGGTTCACGGAATCAAATGCTTTGGCCAGGTCAACGTAGATTACATCTAGCTGAGATTTTTGATCTATTGCAGAAATTATGTGATGGTTCAGAACAGTCAGATTTGTTAAACATGATTTTCCAGGGACGAAGCCATGTTGTTCTTCTGAGAGGTGTGGTTTGGTGAAAGTGAGGAGACGGCAATGTACATATATTATTCTTTCGAAGACTGAAGAGAGTATAGGGACGATAGATATAGGTCTGTATGAGGAAATTTCATGCTTGCTGCCTGATTTAAAGACAGGTGTGACATCAGCTCTTTTCCATGAGTCAGGAAAAGTGCCGGAAGTCATGCACCAGTTGAGTATCATGGATAAGGGGATGCTGAGAGATGCAGAGGTGTTTTTCAGGAATATAGGGCTTATGTCTGATGGTCCGGTAGATCTGTTTGCGGACAGACTTTTTAAAATATTTTGGATTTCATCGGGGGTCGTTGAAATTTGAGACAGTGAATCAGAACAGACGCTAGTAAGTTGAGAGGGACTGGGGATTGGTACGGGAACTGAAAAGGTTGAATGGAAATATTCATTGAAATGTGTGGACCTAAATTCAAATGGGATTTCTTCATTATGGGGGTTTAGGTTAAGTGGAATTCTGGGAGTCTTTCTACGGGATGATATAAGTGTCCAGAACTTCTTCGGGTTATTCTTGAGATTTCCTGTTATGGAAGAAATGTAGCGGTTGTAATCTTCTGTCATATGAACTCTTGAAATGTTCCGTAGGTGAATAAATACATTGCGTGTATGAGGATTAGGAACTGATTTCCACAGTGACCACGCTCGAGTTTTGTTTTGGAGAAGGAGTTTGGTGTTTTGATTTAGCCAGTGCGGATATTTGTTGGATTTGGGTACGGAGAAAGGAACGTGTTGTTTAATGGCCGAGTAAAGTGAATCCTCAAAAAAGGCCACTGCGCTGTTTACGTCTCTCTCAGCTGTTAGCAGGCACCAGGATAGAGATGATAAATCCTGATTGACAGCATGCCAGTCGACCTTTCTCCAAAGAGGGAAAGCTTTCTTATCGGTGGTGGGGCTATTTTTATGTCTGCTGGCTGGGACGGGGAGAGTGGCTTCTATTGAGCTATGGTCGGTGTTCAGGATATTTCTTCCAACGGTCACAGTGACAATACGCAGGGTTGAAAATATGAGGTCCAGTGTTTCGGATTTCCTTGTTGGGTGTAGATTGAACTGTTTCAGATGTAGACCGTTTATAAAATTTGATAAGATGAAAGTATCTATTTGGGGAGAGTGTATGGTACCATTGTCTATTGATGTCCAGGAGATATGGGAGTTAAAATAGCCTAGCAACACTATTTCATTTTCTTGATTGAGGGCAAGAACAGTAGAGTTGATACATACTTCTAAGGTGTCAATGTTGCTGGAAGGTGGGCGGTAGAAGCAACCTACGAATAAATTCTTCCTTTTTGGGATAATAATCTCAACCCATATTATTTCGCAGGAAGTTTCTAAGCCAGGCCAATGTTTTGCCTTCAGTTTGTTATGAACTGCGATTGCAACACCACCACCCCTTGAGGATCTGTCGCGCCGAAACACATTGAACTCAGATGAAAACGGAAGTTCCCCACAAGATACTAAGTCTGACAACCATGTTTCTGAGAGGCAGAGGATATCAAATTTATTGATTTCGGTTATATTTGCTAAACAGTCAGTTAGTTTATTTTTGACGCTCTGTGCATTCTGGTAGTAGAGGTTAAGTGGTCCTGGATTTAAATGAATATCATCTGATAGTAGTAGTAGTATCAAGTAAACTGTACTGGAGGAAGCACGGCAACGTTGTACTGGTCCACGAGGTGTGGTGGAAACTTGGCGGAGCACTGGGAGGTTACAAGCTGCCACGGTCGAGAAAGTAAAATGTCTCTCTGCGCAGTACCACATAATTTCTTGAGCACACGACACATCACTGCGGTCGGAAATGTTGTCAGACACAGTTGCACACCATATAGTACACTTGAACAGGCAAAATACCACTAAAATACAGTAATATGTCAGGGCTACTGAAACACGAGGTCTGTCACTTGCCGCCATCTTTAACGACATTTCGGAGGGTGTATGTATGGTCCACTTTGTAAGATTTGCTTGCTGAATTCTTTCTCGCCTTGTTGACAGGGAAGCCTTCCTGTTCCTAAATGATCCGCCCTGCGCGAACCTGCCCTGCTTCTGTGTGTTTTCATTTGCTAAACGTCTTCCCGCATTAGTGACAGGGAAGCGTTCCCGCTCCCGAGTAGTTCGCCTGGCACGGAAGCGCTAGGAGAGGATTTGATGTCCAAGTGGGTGATGTGTAACAAGCTAGGCTTAACCTCACTTTTAACGCGTCGTGAGCTTGTTTAATTAACATGTAATTTTGGCTTGATACACTCTTAATATAACTTCCCTAACAATTCCACGGCTAGTTGTTCTTACCCACAATCCGCAACATTTGGGGGAGTATACGCACACGGCTTTCTTTCTACATATAACTTCAAGATTTATGAGGACATTACACTTAGCACTTTGCCGCCATATCACTCAGAGATTGCTCAAACGACTGTGGTGTTAGGAATGACTGAGCGAGTCACCGACCAATGTATTTGGTTCTGTACTATGCATGGACCGAGAAACCTCATCACTCGTCAACACCGTATCTCATAGTCCGCGATGCACATTCCTCTCAGGTTCACGCAGCTTAGACTCGAGCAGTAACAGTTACTATGCTCGCTGCACGTGCAGTTTGTGTTAGATATTGACATGTTGCGTGTGTAGAAATGAGTTTTACATTTTGATATTCGAAGATTAAAAAAATACAAAAATATGAGTATTGAAACATTAGCGAAATTCCTTATTTCTTCCTTATTTCCTTTTATTCCTTGTAGGAACATGGGTAGCTACAAACTTCTTCCATCTCACTCTATTGTTGGCCATCATTTTAATTAGGGTCCATGTCTTTCCTTCTGAGAAAACTTCTCTTTCTATTGTTTATAAAGCCAAAAGTCGTCATTTGTTTATCATTAGTGAAATACTGGTACCGTACCTAAAAGAATAACAGTATGGACGATGTGTTCGTAGAAGCATACACTTAATTATTCTCTTTATTTTTTTTCTCGCGTGGGGCCGATAACCTAGATGTTAGGCCCCTCAAAACAACAATTATTATCATCAATTTTCGCGTATATCGGCGCGTCACCATCCGATTCCATTTCGTACTTTTCACTAGGTGATGATAAGACGTAGCCTATCCCCCCCCGCAATTTTCGTTTCATTTCTTGCTTCGTGATATTCATTATTTGGTTGCTCTGAAACCGTTGGGTACATTATCTTTATGGCATAAATCGTAGGAATAGGTTTTCATACTTCAGATTTTTTGTCCATAGAAGTTCGCTTTTATTTGTGAATCATCATCATGATGTTCATTTCTTAAAAACAGGTAAAAGGTATTTGTATCACCACGTATCGGCAAAAATAAATATCAACCAGTTCATTAAAATGATAATGTTAATCCAGTTCGCCGATTTTCTAAATAATTGGATATATTTTCAAAAATCCAATGTGTCAGAACCCATCAAAGAAGAAGAGATCACCATGGTCATACAGAAGAAAAGAAATAATAGATCCCCCGGTCCAGATGAACTAAGGAATGAGCATCTAAAACAAACTACTGAGGGACTGGCACCGATATGGACGGCCCTACTAAACAAATGCTTAGAACTCGGGCAAATACCAAACGAATGGAAGAAGTCAACCATCAAGCTACTATACAAAGGAAAAGGGAGTACTGACGACCCAAATTCATACCGGGGAGTAGCGCTGGAATCCGCAGCCCTAAAGCTACTAACAGGGATATTGACAGCGAGAATATATGAAAAAATAGACCCAATACTACCAGAAGAGCAATGTGGATTCAGGAAGCATAGATCGACAACTATGGCTGCAGGAAGCCTATTACGGCACATAACAACAACACTAGAGAAACCCAAGAGCAAACTCTATGTAGTCTTTGTTGACTTTACGAAGGCTTTTGACCTGGTAAACAGAAAG
Source organism: Meconema thalassinum (assembly GCA_946902985.2). Lineage (NCBI taxonomy): Eukaryota > Metazoa > Arthropoda > Insecta > Orthoptera > Tettigoniidae > Meconema > Meconema thalassinum. The sequence goes on from OX336395.1 coordinate 125,383,444, forward strand.
CTGCTGATACATAAGCTGGAAACACTCATAGGTAGGTCAAGGCTGACGACCCTTATATCGAACATATTGGCAGAAAACTATATACAAGTGCAGGACGGAGTTGGACAAACCAAATGGATGATACAAACGAATGTAGTACTTCAAGGGGACCCCCTCAGTCCCATTCTATTCAATGCGCTCTCACACGATGCAGGAGACAAAATAAAGGAATCGACTGAGTCCAAACTGTATATATACGCAGACGACATGGCAATCGCCTTAGAGCAGATAAAGGATTTGCAAGATGCAATCAACATACTAAGAGAATGGGCCCAGGAAAACGAACTATCAATCAACGAGGACAAGACTGAGATGGTCGTCTTCCGGAACGGGGGCAGGTCAGCGGAATCAGACCAAGTGCTATGCAACGGCAAGGAACTGAAGAAAGTAAACAATTTCAAATATCTCGGCCTCACGCTCCAGGCCGAAGCTTCAGAATACATACAAGAGCGAAAGCGGCCGCAGCAGTGAAGGCCATAAACGACATAAGCCATATTACCCAAATATCGCTGGAAACAGCAATGATGCTCTTCCGAGCCAAGGTCATACCCGTACTAACATACGGTCTGGAGCTAACATGGGAGTTTCTCAACTACAAACAGCTGGAGGAACTCGAAAAGGTGAAATCTAGGTTCCTCAAAAGAGCCCTCGGAGTCTCCAAGTCAGCCAAATCTCGGCTGGTATATGAACTGGCTAGAGAAACGTTCCTAATAGAGAACCTTCGGTCACTTTTACTGTTGCCTTCCACAGAAAGCTTCAGAAAATTACTCCAGGATCTGCAAAGCAAAAGGCTTGACATTCCGAAGGAATTCTACGCGACTGATGCCATGGTGGAGAAAAGATGGATATAACCCATATCCGAAATGAGACACGTCGTGACGAGGCTCGCAGTTCATGGGTTCCACCATAAGGTCTGCTCACGAAAGACATTTCATGACCCGGATGAGAGGTGTATATGTGAGCTGTGTAGGAACAAATGCGGCAGGTACCATATCACGACATGCCCCAACAGAACTTTATCAATAGTGGCTTATAGTAAGGACTAGAAGCGAACCATAGTATCTAGTAAGTGTACATATCTGTAACATGTAATATGGCCACCTGGCTGCAATAAAGGCTATTATTAAAAATCCAAAATGACTAAGTTAAATAAAACTGTGGAATTATCCCCACATCTAAATCAGTTAACTATCAGTAACTTCAATATATGAACCGCCACAGTATTACATTACAAATATAAGGTAGTTATTACCTATTTGCGTGTTAGCACTTGTAGTGTTATACCGTTATTATTATAAACCAACATTGAACATTCGCCGCGCCAAAACTTGACAATCTTGCCACTAATAATAGACACACTCAATCAACTGAACTGACTGAACGAAAGAAAGCGCATGTGATTGTGCAATGAGTGATGACGTGACGAGCTACAGCGCTGTCGGTCAGCGGAAATAGATCGAACGAACTAACAAGCGAGGGATCTGGGAACTAGTTCAGTAGTTCGTCTGTGGGACCCGCTCTTCCGAACTAGTTCGTTCGCGAACTACACAAGACTAGAATGTACCTTCTTTGCGAAACATTATGAGGTTTGAAGCCATTTTTCAGTGTTGCCTAACTGAACAAAAGTTTGGTGCTTTTCAGTCGGTCAACACGAATTTACCCAAAAGAGCTGGGTTATGCCCTAATCCTGAAATAAATTACATGAGATTAATAAATACACTAGGATGACCAGTTTCGATCGTCAAGCGATCATCATCAGATCCATTACACTTAGGCTATAACATATATGTTTGAGAATACAGGTGAAAAATACTTACTTCGAGTAGTTTCGTGTTCACTATAGCACCAGTATAGCTATACTGGTGCTATAGTGAACACGAAACTACTCGAAGTTCCAGTCAGGAAGGCAACCGGGTAATTATCAGCCTGTATTATCACAGTATAACTATAGTTGATTTTGTATAAGCATATAATCACCCCAAACAGACAAACTCCGGATTTTTATCACCATTTTAGCATTTCACCTAACATTAGATATACTACATTTAGCATACACCGACAGTTGCATTACCAATACTGCAACTAAATATTTGTACATATTGTAAATATTTTTCACACATGTATTCTCAAACATAGATGTTATAGCCTAAGTGTAATGGATCTGATGATGATCGCTTGGCGATCGAAACTGGTCATCCTAGTGTATTTATTAATCTCATGTAATTTATTTCAGGATTAGGGCATAACCCAGCTCTTTTGGGTACATTCGTGTTGACCGACTGAAAAGCACCTAACTTTTGTTCTTTGCGAAAACTAGGCTAAAACAAACAAATTGTAAACATTGAACAAGAATTCAAAACCTTCTTGAAACCCTTCCCAATTTTATTGCTGTTTGTCCTTCCACTGTCACTGACTCTAATTTGGTTATTGTTAAACAAGGAAGGACACTTTGTATATTTAGGCAAAAAGTTACTTTTATAGATCTGATATTTGAATTGCAGCCAATGACGTAGCGGGTTTTTAAATCGAACGCCCGAGGGCTCCCAACAAGTTCAAGTTCAAGTAGTTCCAACATTGGCTACCCGATATGCCACTGTCACTGACACCTGGTGGCGAACCTTGGAACTTGATAGAGCGTTTCTAAACAAATAACCTACTAATTTAGCTACACACTACCAATTGTAGTTGTAGGTTCTTTTATATGAGGTTCGTTCAAAAAGTAACGAGCCGGAGGCTGTAATGGGCAAACCGGTGACGACATCGGCTAATCGTGGCGTGTGTAATGAGGTGTGGTTCCGACCAGAGAGTGGATAGTCACAGCCCGTCGCTAGAGGGCACGCGTGCACGTCACGTGACGATACAAAGCGAGCAGCAGCATGCATCAATCGTCCAACCAAGACTAAGACCAAGACAGTAGGCCATTCGACATGCTTCCTGGTTTGGTTGAAGACTGTGGAGCACCCATTGGGCACACACTTTCCGCAAGTGCAGTCGTTCCTTCATGATGGTGTGCACACTTCCGACGCTCAATCTGACCACGCCGGCTATGGCGTTCACTGTCACTCGGTGGTCCTGGGTAATGAGTGCTTCACCCAGCTGAACGTTGTCATCGGTAATGCAGGGGGGTGCCCCAAACCGGGCATCATCGGCTAACGACACCCGTCCTTCCCTGAAGCGCTTGTGCCACGCCTTGATCCTTGCAAGGGACATGCAGTGTTCGCCGTACACTTGTGACATTCGGCGATGAATGTCCGTTCCCCCTACTCCTTTCGCTGTCAGAAACCGAACAACACCTCTTTGCTCTTCGTTTGACGCCTCCATGTCACTGTTTGCAATGTGGCTGGCACCGTTGGACGATTGATGCATCCCTCTAGCGACGGGCTGTGACCTTCCACGCTCTGGTCGGAACCACACCTCGTTACACTCGCAACGATTAGCCGATGTCGTCACCAGTTTGCGCATTACAGCATCCGGCTCGTTACTTTTTGAACGCACCTTGACTTGGCACCGCCGGCTTTTCTTCCCCTCCGAAGGAAGGCATACTGAAGGATTTTATCCCAACGAATTTGGCTGGGTTTGAACCCGCGATCTTGGCCACAGCAGTTCAGCATGCTACCGACTACGCCACCGAAGCCTGTCAACTTTTTTTGTATTTGTGTAATTCTATCGGCTGAAAGGGTGGTTAACGTATTCTCTGCAAATATACCAGAATTGATCCATCCGTCAACGACGGGAACAACTAGTAGCCTATTATAAAATGTCTGTTTTCTTTTGAATTTCCACGAAATTGTGTGTTATTTACACATTTCAGACAGTTTTATGACGAATGCGTGCAGAGCATTTTTTGTCTGTTTGTTTGTCTGTCTGTCTATCTGTCTGTTTGCCTACTTAACTGGAGAAGAGCTGGGTGGATCAACGTTAACTTTGGCCTGTTTTTTTATTGTTGATTCATTTCAGAGCCTTTGTGACATCGTGGTCATTTAGCCCCATGTACTTGTGTGTGTGTATATATAGAATTAGTATGACAACCTGTGTTATTGTGGTGTCTGCAGTAGTAGTGGTAGTAGTAGTAGCAGTTTTAGTATTTGTAATACAGGTGAGGGTTGGGAAGGAGGCAGCCATGGCTTTAATTTAGGAACCATCCTGGCTTTCGCCTGGAGTAGAAGTGAGAAACCATGGAAAACCACTTCCAGGATGGCTGAGGTTGAAATCGACCTCAAGCCTCCGCGTGACTTTGGCATGAATATCTGTCATAGGTCATGTACCAATAATTTACATCACTCCACACCATACTTCTCATAAAAGGGGCCTATGTGGGGGGGGGGGGACCTCACCAAAACACATGCTAAAATAGGCAAAACTAGCATTACCCGTCGCGACTTCGCCCGCGAATATTCTAGTTGTAAAGAGTACACTTAGCAAAATCTCAATCATGAATGCTATGACTGATTTATCCTTGGTATGAATAATCAGACTTTATCAGTTCAGCTACTGGTGCAGTCCTTAGGGGTTTGTCATTCCTTCATAGGTATATCAGAGCGAAGTTAGTTTTCTGGGAATATCACAGACACTGTTAATTTAAGGGGCTTTAAGTGTGGTTTTCGGAGACCCTTTATAGTCGGGTGAAAAATATCTTTCGTACCACACTCACACGTGAAAATTGCGTGAAAAAATTCTAGAGTGCCCCTTGACCCCCTTAAGCGCATTATACTGTATGTATTGATGAATTTTACAGCTTAATGTAGTTCAGTGATAACCTTATAACCGTCTGGAAACTTTCACAGTAATGTAATAATTGGAATTGAACATAAATAAATGGACCTGTGAGATTCTGTTACCATGGTTACCGTGTTGCATTCTTTCATTATTTCATTGTAAATATACATGTTTTAAGGTATTTATTTATTGTGAGGCATTTAAAGAGTAAGTGAGAGCGTTTCGGTTACGCATTGGGTTATGCTGAACCTGTAAGTACCCCATATGTGTAGGCTGGTGTTAATAGGACCTTATTTTAGGTTCAAAACTAGAATGGGACCTTAGCAGAATAATATAGGGAGGCATATCAACGTTATCGTAGAAAGACGAGACACATCCATTTCGAGCCCCATGATATGACAAACAAACATCATACCCCTAAATCATGTTTTAAGGCCTTATGACCAACCGATCGCCGGCCCCGTGGTGTTGGGGTAGCGTGCCTGCCTCTCACCCGGAGGCCCCGGGTTCGATTCCCGGCTCCGTCAGGGACTTTAGAAACTGACGTGAGGGCTGGAACGGGGTGCACTCAGCCTCGTGAGGACAATTGAGTAGCGCACCGATCACGAAAACCAAGATTAAAGGCCGAGGGGTTCCGATGCGCTGATCACGCGTCACTCCAATATCTGCAGGCCAAATGGCTGGGCAGCGGTCGCTTGGTAGGCCTAGGCCCTTCATGGGCTCAGTTGCCAGAGGTTATTTGTTATGACCAACCGTTCACGAGATTTTTGTAAGGTAGCATCCCAACTATGGGAGACAGGACGAGAAAATGAAGAATCGAATTGATAAACAGGTGATAATTATAGTACATTAAACCTGAAGCGACTTACGCTTGTCCAACACTATTTAAATTCAACACCAAATCAACGACAGATCAACTGTAGAAGGATAATCAGAATAATATTAATATAAAACACCAGATGGATGGACAATGGAGATTGTTGTCTATTGCAGTGATTCAATAATAGACACGATGAGAAAAAGGAGAATTGCATTTTTCTTGTGTCTGGTTTTATCATTTCAAATGATCTTGTCGACTTCATTGTTATGCTTGAGTCAAAAGTTATGCGTTACGGAGACGGAGACGGTGACGTCATGCAGCCGCGCGGGAATCCTAAGTTAATGGGTAATGGACAGCGAGTGTGTGACGTCACGCAGCCGCGCGGGAAGCCTAAGTTAATGGGTAATGGACAGCGAGTGCGTGACGTCATGCAGCCACGCGGGAAGCCTAAGTTAATGGAGTCTGTTGAAAGAGTCCTGGGGCGTCAAGCGACCTGGGGCTTCGAGTGAAGCGAAAAGAATACTGGGTGACTCATAAAGAGGTGTACAAGATGCCAGATAAGAAAACAGGGTGACTCCTAAAGAGATATACAAGATGCCAGATAAGAATACAAGGTGACTCTTAAAGAGGTGTACAAGATGGCAGAGAAAAATACAGGGTGACTCCTAAAAAGGTGCACAAGGTGTCAGACAAGAATACAGGGTGACTCCTAAAGAGGTGTACAAGATGTCATACAAGAATACAGGGTGACTTCTAAAGAGATATACAAGATGCCAGATAAGAATACAGGGTGCCTCCTAAAGAGGTGTGCAGAATGTTAGAGCAAACTACAGTACAAGAAGCCAGATAAGAATACAGGGTGACTCCTAAAGAGATACACAAGACGCCAGATAAGAATACAAGGTGACTCTTAAAGAGGTGTACAAGATGGCAGAGAAGAATACAGGGTACTCCTAAAGAGGTGCACAACATGTCCGACAAGAATACAGGGTGACTCATAAAGAGGTGTACAAGATGTCACAAAAGAATACAGGGTGACTTCTAAAGAGATATACAAGATGCCGGATAAGAATACAGGGTGCCTCCTAAAGAGGTGTGCAGGATGTTAGAGCAAAATACAGGGTGACACTTAACGAGGTGTACAGTATGTTAGGTTCAATTCAAATATAGCGTGACCCTTAAAGACTTTTGCAAGATATCAGATTCAAATAATGGGTGACCCTTAAAGACTTGTAAAAGATGTCAGACTAAAATACAAGGTGACCCTTAAAGAGGTGCCCACGCGGGAAGCCCAAGTTAATGGGTAATGGAGTCTGTTGAAAGTGTCCTGGGGCTTCGAGCGAAGCGAGAAGCCCTATTGTGCCTTTCTAACATGTGTAGCATTTGTAGCATGCGTCATTTGAAATGATATAACGTCTAGTCTTTCAGACTGACTGTAATTTTTTTGCAACGTAGTGTGGGCAATTGATGTACCAGGTTGTGCGTCCATCTTTCCCCGAGTAATGTGTACCAACATTATGCAGTTCATCGCCAGAAACATTTGAAGCAGAATGTTTCAAGTGTTAAATTGCCATTGTTGCGCGAGGTGTCTCGTTATGCCCCCTACTAGGAATACCTAGGAGGGTAGGTGAATCCGTGTCCGGGCTGCATATTTATATACAATACATTTCCAAAGTGAGACAATCCCCCCCGCAACCACTGCGGGGTTAAGAATACGTGATTCTGTGAGAGGCTTCTCTTTACCAGTTCGTACAAAAAGCTGTTCCAAGGACAGATAGCCTACTTCGGTTAGTGATAGCTACAGTAATTGACGGACTGAAAATGTTTGAATTGATATGATTAATTAAAGTTAGTCCGTGCAAGCTCTTGTTACGTTAATTTTGAAACTTCTTTTGTACAACTAACAGGATTATGCTGCAAACTTGTAATATCAGATTACCGTTATAAAAGAAGCCAGCTAAAGTAAGATATAAGTCTATAAAGAAAGGAGAGCAATATTTCAACTGCTGCCGTGACGCGAAAAGTTATTACATGCGATAAATATGTAATGAAATTGAAAAGAAAGCCAGCCGCTGTGTGATAAACGTGTCATACAAGTTGCCAGCTCTGCGTATCCATCGTTAACGGCTTTATGCTTTAGAGCTAACATAAAGTAGCTTTTCGATGTTACTGGTAATTCATTTTAGCGGTTTTGGCACATCTCTGTCACCATCCTCATTAATTTGCGTGCGTGTGCTGAAATTTTTCTCAACCTGTGTTTCTATAGGAAATTTAAGGGGTGTCCAAAATGTTGTTAAAAAGTTGACATTTTTTTGTGATCACCTAGCAACTACCACAATGAATTAATTTAATTTGTTCTTTCTCCGTGTCCATTGTATACGTTTGTGAAAGAAGAGGCTAGGTCACAGTTTTAAGATGTCCAGTAAATAGCGTTTTAAGAGATTACCCACGTTTTCCAAGTTTATTTTCAGAAATAATAACCATTTATAATTGCTTCCATTTCTACTACCTAAACAATTTGTAAACATTTATATCTCTACTTAGTATAAAACAAAGTCACCGATTATTGGATTTTCCTGGTAATCTCGATAACCACTGGATGCGGGTTTCACCATTCTGTAAAGGATTTCTCGACGAAGGTTTCTGAAGTAAAATCATTTATTTATGGCCAAAGAAAGCCGAGCAGTAGCGATTTCAGTAATTGAATCAAAAGAAGCTTACCGTCCGTGCGCCTTTCAAGCTTACGCTGGGTAAACCGTTAAAAATATTCATATACAATGAGTGTAAGAATTGTTCAACATGAGAAGTTCTACAAAAAAAAAAAAAAAGTCCGCGACAGCATATCTCTATCTTCAGTACATCGCCCACTTCAGTGTTTTTAGGTTTTCAATTATTCCAACAATCTCCATTCAATTACTAGCGTCGGAGATAGTTTACGAGCTAGGTAGTGAGCGAGCCTATCACCCTAGTTTCAGCCTTCGTTCCAGAGAATACACAGTCAAGATTAGATTGGACGGGAGGTGGATTTGTGTTTCATGCAACTCACCACTCCGACAAGAATTCGTTGCACATGCTGTCACCATGATAATAGTCTATATAAGGTGCGTTCAAAAAGTAACGAGCCGGAGGCTGTAATTCGCAAACCGGTGACTACATCGGCTAATCGTGGCTTGTGTAACGAGGTGTGGTTCCGACCAGAGAGTGGAAGGTCACAGCCCATCGCTAGAGGGCACGCGTGCACGTCGCGTGACGATACAAAGCGAGCAGCAGCATGCATCAATCGTCCAACGCTGCCAGTCGCAAGGCAAACAGTGACATGGAGCCGTCAAACGAAGATCAGAGAGGTGTTGTTCGGTTTCTGACAGCGGAAGGAGTAGGGGGAACGGACACTCATCGCCGAATATCACAAGTGTATGGCGAACACTGCATGTCCCTTGCAAGGGTCAAGGCGTGGCACAAGCCGATGATGCCCGGTCTGGGGCACCCCCATGCATTACCGATGACAACGTCCAGCTGGTTGATGCACTCATTACACAGGACCGCCGAGTGACAGTGAACGCCATAGCCGCCGTGGTCGGATTGAGCGTCGGAAGTGTGCACACCATCATGAAGGAACGACTGCACTTGCGGAAAGTGTGTGGCCAATGGGTGCCACACAGTCTCCAACCATACCAGGAAGCATGTCGAATGGCCCACTGTCTTGGTCTTGGTCGGATGATTGATGCATGCTGCTGCTCGCTTTGTATCGTCACGTGACGTGCACGCGTGCCCTCTAGCGAGGGGCTGTGACCTTCCACGCTCTGGTTGGAACCACACCTCGTTACACACGCCACGATTAGCCGATGTCGTCACCGGTTTGTGCAGTACAGCCTCCGGCTCGTTAGTTTTTGAACGGACCTTATAAATAATAGTCCAGTCAGTGATTTTAACCCATCATGCCGAGGTGGAAAACTGATATAGGTCGCTGTTCATTGATATCGAAAATATACTCCTTTTAAGCTTACGCTGGGTAAACCGTTAAAGATACCGGGCGAAGCCGGGGTGTGTTGCTAGTTACAGTAGGCTATATATGAATTGCAGCCGAATAACCATAGCTGGATATTTTCAATTGAACGCTCAATGGCTCCAAACAACTTCAATTTTAAGTAGTTCCAGCATTGGCTACCGGATGGTACTGTCACTTACACCTAGCGGTGAACGCTGGAACTTGATAGAGCGTTTCTAAGTACCCAAATATAACCTACAGATTTTGTTACACACTGCCAATAGCAGTGGTAGGTTCTTTTACGCACCTAAAATCTATTCATTTATTTATCGTATGGCTTTTAATGCCGGGAGTGTCCGATGACATGTTTGGCTCGCCTGAGTCTGTAGCTGCTTCCAGCGGACACCCTTATTAGGTTGAGCTACAAGTTCTGTTCAAATTCAAGTAGTTCCAACTTTCGCTATGATACCTAGTGGCGTGGAACTTTGATAGAGCGTTCCGACGAAATCTAACCTAACAATTTAGTTTCACACAAGTTTAGTCTGTGGAAGGATCTTTTACATGGCATAAATCTATGACATGGGACCGCCGGCTTTACTTCCCCTCTGAAGGAAGGCATACTGAAGGATTTTTAACGCTCTTAAAAATCCGACGACTTTGGTCGGGTTTGAACCCGTTATCTTGGACATAACTGTTCAGCATGCTACCGACTACGCCACATGATGGGATAAAGTATCATTCTTTTAAAGAAAATCGGACAACCTGGAAGCATTTCTTTTCGGTGATAAAGCGAACATAAGGCACCTATGTGAGCCTTAAATTCGATAGTATGCTCATTTACCATATATAAATCAATCTCAAAATAGAGTTTTTGAAACGGTAAAAAAAAACGCATTTTATGATTGTGTTCCCTAAGTACAGCAATATTTCAACTGAATTCAATTGTTATGATATTCTGTCTGATAAACGTGTTCAATAAGTTATTAAGATACTTAATGGAGTTGTGTGTAATTGTGGAGATAGAATTAATGTCAGCGCGATAAATGAGGCAATTAGATTCACAAGAGAAACAAGATCTGAGTAGAGCGTCTTCTTCCAGTACTGTAATTACGTCGTAATCACCTTCCATAGAATGCACAGGCTTACAATAGATATAACAGGGTGTTTGACAATTAGTTTCGGAAATTTGAGAGAAATTTAAAGTAGGAATTGAGTTTCAAGATGAATAAATTTCAGCTGTGAGATTAGCTGTCGACATTTTAATCTTAAGCGGCAAACCAGAGTATTTAAGTGAGTTTAAACAGCATGGACTCAGTCTTGAGGTAAGAACTTATGATGAAAATCGATAAATGTAAAACAAAACGATATAGCCAACAGTGGCGGCTCGTGACTTTCTGGACTGGGGGTTCAATAGAAAAGAGCACTCACTTCAAATGGCGGACCATTAATCTACTACAAAGATAAACAGTATACATGTGATACCTCAAAATTCGTACAGATTGTTATGAACATTACAATGAGCGATTTCAAACACAGTGAGTTCAAATCATTCGCCTCAACCAGAACTTGAACCCTGGATCAGCATTATTAGTGAAGATCAAAGTTTTCTCTCTCGATCTCTCTCCCAAACACACGCACAAACACGCACCTGTATGACAGGCTCCATCTGGTAATGAGCCTGGTTAAGAACATGCAACACTTCAAATCTTACAGCAATCGAGTATGAGATTGAAATGGCTCACAAAATGAAGAATGGATATACTTATAAAAGGTAAAGTTAATTTTGAAGGAAAATACTCATAAAAAGAATTTAGGTTAAACAAGATGTTCAGTAAAGAACATATGGCCTACTTTCTCCTAAATCCATGGGTATTGTTATAACTCTTTGTGCTTTTCCAGGAGTATAATTGAATGTTGGTTGTAATAGCTTGTAGAAACACAACGTGTTATACGGATATTAAAAATGAATATGAGGTGCCCTTTGCTAGTGCTACATCTGTACAAAATTTCATTCACTTCGGTTTCACCGTGTTTAAATTGATATGGTGAATCGATTTGCACTCATACATGGCCGCTATCTGCAAACTATTGGGCTAATGACCTTGTAGTTCAGTCAAAAGATGCTTCTCACAAAAAGGTACTGTATGTTGTTGCAAAATTTGATAGAGATCAAATAATTAGCTTGGTCGTAATTTGATTTGAGCTTTTAACAATTGGGTGGCCGCCATTACGTTTCCGTCAAGATGGCGGCGATATAAAACATCACAATGAGGTGCCCTTTGCTAGTGTTACATCTGTACCAAATTTCGTTTAATTCGGTTTCACCGTGAATGAATAGATGGGGGAAATCGATTTGCACACATACATGGCCGACATCCGCAAATTATAGGGCTGATGACCTTTTAGTTTGGTCAAACGATTCTACATACATAAAGGTATAACGTTGCAATAACCGGTTGAGATCAGATGATTAGGTTGGTCGTAATTTGATTTAAGCTTTTAACATTTGGGTGGCCACCATTACGTTTTCGTCAAGATGGCCGTGATATAAAATCTGACACTGAGATGCTCTTTGCTAGTGCTACCTCTGTACCAAATTTCGTTCCGTTCGGTTTCACCGTGTTTGAATTAATAGGGGGAATCGATTTGCACACAAACATGGCCGCCATCCGCAAACTTTTGGGCGGATGACCTTGTAATTCGGTCAACGGATGTTTCCTCCATAAAGATATGATGTTGCGAAATTTGGTAGAGATCAAATGATTAGGTTAGTCGTAATTTGATTTAAGCTTTGACATTTGGGTGGCCGCCATTACGTTTCCGTCAAGATGGCGGCGATATAAAACATGACCCTAAGGTGCCCTTTGTTAGTGCTACTTCTTTACCAAATTTCGTTCAATTCGGTTTCACCGTGTTCGAATGGATGGGGGGGGGGGCAGACATTCAGAGCACACACACTCACACACACACTCACTCACACACAGACTCACACACACACACAGACAGACACACAATTTTTCTCCCTGTGTTGATCTCATAAGTCTACTTTCATTTTTTGCAAAAATCGAAAGTAGGCTAAAAATACGCACAAAATGTAGTTTAGGTTCATATTACTTAGAAAATGCAATGTAGATTTGAAATACTCAACAAAATGCAATTGAAATTCAAAATATTTACAAAATGCAATTGAATTTGAAAATACGTACAAAATGCAAGTGAGGTTCAAAATACTTACAAAATGCAATTGGAATTGAAAATACACAATGAAAGTGAGATTGAAAAAGGCCAGTTCTGATTCAAAATACTCACAAAGTGCAATTGAAATTCAAAATACTTACAAAATGCAATTGAATTTGAAAATGCTTACAAAATGCATGGTATATTCAAAATACTCACAATATGTGGAAGTCCGCGATTCAAAATACAGTACTTACAAAATGCAATTGAGATTGAAAATACAAAATGGAGTTTAGGACGAAAATACTTACAAAGTGCAATGTAGATTGAAAAACATACAAAATGTGCTTGAGTTAAAAAAAACTCACAAAATGTAATTTAGAGACTCCGGGAGCCAATTCATAAAAACAGGGCGGGAATCTTAAAGAGAAAAGGAACTGTAATGAAAAGAAGGCTGATCCCACGAAGAAGGAGGGATCAGGAAAGATGAGAGAAGGGCCAATGAAGGCGGGAAAGGAAAAGACTCCCGAGGCCTCGGATACCCTAATACCGTCGGGGTCGGAAGACAACAAGAGTTGACTAAGAGAGGTCGACAGGAAAGAATATAGTGAGGAGACCGGTACAAGTAAGTGGAAGCAATGCCAGACTCAGCTGGGGTCCCGTGGTCGCCAATCCACGTCCCACTAGATGTGAGCCCCTGGGGGACGCGGAAAAATAATCGAATTACAGAGTCACTAATTTCACACAGTTAATATGCACAAGGAAATATTGAAAGTGATTTACGTTCCAGCACTTGACAGTGTGACTAACTTAAACCTGAGAAAATAGTGGAACTACAGTAGTGAGTTGGATAACTTAGGAGCGTAACAACTAACAAGACACCTTCTTCCGCTATTTTATTGGTATTATTTCAATCTAACTGAATCGTTTATTTAATTAGCCTTCAAATACAATAAATAGCTAGGTAGTTTACTTTATATAGATAAATTCATGGATAAATTACGGATGCATAAACAGTCTAATGTGGCAGCCATGAAGCACCCTTTCAAAAGCGCCCCTGGTGAGCACTATCGCTGTATGTTCACATTGGCCGCATTATTTTACAAACACGTTAAGAGATGGCGGAGTGTATACCTCTTCCGCAACCTTGAAGGGCTTGTGTCGCTGGACTAAGAACGAATTCAGCAATCTTATTGCGCATGCGTGTAAGATGGATACACGTTTGGCCTGTATCCACTGTTCCCTTCCCTTCTAACCCCCGCTACATGTCCCATGCCGCCGCTCTACCTTACTCTGCAGGAAGGATTGACCAAGACGGGGGGTTCAAACCAGATCTTGCGCCGGCTTCACTTCCTCGCGCTCGGTAACTGCATTTGAACTCCGCGCTGTTTTCTGACAAATATTTCTATTACGTATAGGGACAAAATGGGAAAATATATTGTCAAATTTAATGGGGGTTCATTGCGCCATTGCGCTATAGCAAGAACCGCCACTGATAGCCAATCTACCCATAAGTGTACTGCTGTATGGGGTGCCTAATATCTGATTTCCACATGGGTCACACTGCATGCTGGCAGATTACGTCAGAATACGGAGGTATAACAACCAGATGGCCGCTCGCTAAATGTTCCTCAGCGCTAATGCGCCCCATTGCGTTATTAAACCTTCAATTTGAGAGCGCAATAGGCTTATGTGTAGTACAACAACACGACAGTTGCTAGAAACATATTGAAAATGGCTGGTGTATTTCAACAACGAGTACACGGACATCATACTAATCTATGGAAAAGCTGGTCGTAATTCCGTCGAATCTCGAGGGTTCATAACGCAATGGGGCGCATTAGACAAAAGCACTGAGGAACATTTAACGAGCGGCCGTCTGTTTGGCATTCTCGCGTAACCTGTTTGCATTAAAAGATACACCTTAGAAATTCAGTTATTAGACCTCCCGTGCATCTTTAGTACACGCGGGACACCTAAAAGTAGATTAATGGGGCAAATGAGCCACCTAATATACACCCTTTGTCTGAAAAGTTCGGTGAGTGGTCTATATTACGAACGGATTGTTGGCTTATCAGAAACAACAGTTACTGTCCATCGAATTAATCCCCGTGGATGATTATGCACTTCTTAGAACGGCTGGACAAGTCCTGGCATAGTCTTCCTGAGGGATAGCCTTCAGTTGGGTCGTCACAGTACGTAGGATGTCCGAAATGCCAAAAATGTCTGGCCCTTCAGGGCATTTCGGCGACCCTGGACCCCGATACTCCATACTTTGACGCTTGCCTTCGAGGTCGTACCTCTGGCACCAGGTCTCGTCACCTGTGACGATGGTTTTCAGGACAATTCCATTCCACGGAACATTCACCCTTCTCACTGCCACCCGTCTATCAGGTGTGCAAGGCAGGTTGCATAAATTCACCCTTCTCACTGCCGCCCATCTATCAGGTGTGCAAGGCAGGTTGCATAAATTCACCCTTCTCACTGCCGCCCGTCTATCAGGAGTGCAAGGCAGGTTGCATAAATTCACCCTTCTCACTGCCGCCCGTCTATCAGGTGTGCAAGGCAGGTTGCATAAATTCACCCTTCTCACTGCCGCCCGTCTATCAGGTGTGCAAGGCAGGTTGCATAAATTCACCCTTCTCACTGCCGCCCGTCTATCAGGAGTGCAAGGCAGGTTGCATAAATTCACCCTTCTCACTGCCGCCCGTCTATCAGGTGTGCAAGGCAGGTTGCATAAATTCACGCTTCTCTATTGCTTTCAATTTAGAGTTTTGACGACCCAAACTGAAGGCTATTCCAAAACAAGACTATGCCAGGAGTTTCCAGGACTTGTACAGTCGTTCTCAGAAGTGCATAACCATCTACTGGGATTACTTCGAAGGATAGTAACGGCTGTTTCAGGTAAGCCAACAATCCGTCCGTAATATAGCCCATTCACCGAACTTTTCAGATAGAGGGTGTAGTTATTGTGTTGTAGAGTCATAACATAGGATCATGGATATGCCTTTATTCGTCTATTCGTATTGTACAGTAAGTACCGCGTACGCTCCAACGAGTGGGAACTAAGCCCTCTTGTACTTGTTGCCATGGTTACTATTTGTAAGAAAGCTGTCCACGCTAATCCTAGACAAACCTCGAGCCAAAGAACATTGATTCCAGCGGTTTCGGCGGCCGAAGATTGTGGGTTCAAATTCGGTCGAAGTCGTCGGATTTTTTAAGAGCGTTAAAAATCCCTCAGTATGCCTTCCTTCGGAGGGGAAGTAAAGCCGCTGGTCCCATTTCATAGATTTATGCTAAGTTAAAGAACCCTCCACTAATTACACCTGTGTGAAGCTAAATTATAGGTTAAACATTTGCCAAACACTCTTAGGTTCCGACATTCGTCGCCAGGAGCCGACTGTGGTGGCATCTGGTAACCAAGTTCTGAACTAGTAGTCGTTGACGGTGGCGTTTGCTGGCAAAAGTAGGAACAACTTGAAAAAATTCTATGTCTGCAGTCCTTACTTGAATTGAAAAACAGAACACTAATACAGTCATCACAATTAACACCGGTTATCAGACAGATTCTACACACACCCAAAGTACTCGGGGCTACATGACCGCGTTGTCGCAGTCCCTAAACTAAGGAACCAATCAATTAACATTGGTTCCAACATATTTTCTCTTTGTTAGTATAAGTTACTCCACTTTTATTGATTTAGAGGGCAAGGCTTTCCTCGACGAAAAGAAAAAGTAGAAGAATAAGGAAAAGGATAGAATAAATAGAAAGAGAAGAAGAGAAAGAAACAGAATAAAAAAATAAGAATAATGACTATGACAATGAGAATAAGATTAATTATAAATAACAATAATAATAATAATAATAATAATGTATGTCTACCCCGTATTATTCCCGTTTTCCAACGGGGTCGGGGATGAGATGCGATGGAAGTCTTTGTGGCGATGGTTTTTACAGCCGGATGCCCTTCCTGACGCCAACCTCATGAGAGGAGTTAATCAGAGATGAAATGAATGATGGTGAATGAAACTGGGCAAGGTTGTGGAAGGAAGCGGCCGTGGCCTGTCAGAAGGTACCGTCCCAGCATTTGCCTGGTGTTGAAAATGGGGAAGCCACTGAAAACCATTTCAACGACGGCCGACGGTGGGGCTCGAACCCACGCGTCTACCGAGTCAGCAGAGAGCTTGGCCCCATGACCTAATGCTGCGCTTTAGCCAGCGTAGCCACTACTGTCAGTACATTGCATAATAATAATAATAATAATAATTTATTATTTATTATTTATTTATTCGTATCAGAAGCATTAATACTATATATGTATACATTAAAACTCTTACTGGATTAAATAATAATAATAATAATAATAACCATCATTTCTCTGAGAAAAATTACTACCAGGACCAAGAAATCATGGACGGAAGAACGGAAGAAGATTATGTATTTATTTATTCCTTCTTCTTTCTTTCTTTCTTTCTTTCTTTCTTTCTTCGTTTTGCCCACTTAGGGAGCACGTTTGAACTTGTTGACTCGGGTTGATAGAGCTTTCCTCTTCTTCTCCCAAAATCTCCTCATGAACTCACTATGCCCCTTCTTACGTTCCTCCGTCCATTTTTTTCCAGTGGTCTTTTTAGCCTTTTCGGTGAAAGAGTGATTTGTAACTAGTGTTCCAAAAGTCTTGTGATTCATGATGCTATCTTCTGTAATGTTTATTTCCTTTAAGTCCTGTTTGATTTCTTCTAACCAACTGATTTTGTCCTTCTTTGAATTCATTATATCAAACATTTTTTTTTTCATATCTGGTGTCGTCCATTCTGCAAATGTGACCATAAAATGTCAATCGTCTCTTACGAACGGTATCAGTGAACTTATTTATTACTGTGTACAAGTCTGTGGTTTTCCTTTTAATCCATATACCATTAACATAAACGGGGCCATATATTTTCCTGAGAATCTTACGTTCCTGGATTTCGATTTCACGAGGCCAAGCTCTGTGCGGACTCGGTAGACGAGGGTTCGAGCCCCACCGTCAGCCATCGTTCAAATAGTTTTCCGTGGCTTCCCCATTCTCAACTCCAGGCAAATGCTGGGACGGTACCTTCTGACAGGCCACGGCCGCTTCCTTTCACATCCTACCCCATTTTCATTCATTTCATCGCTCATTCTCTACAATGCCTTTACACCAATGCATTCTGTTCATAATCGAGAAAATAGATACACAAAATTAACACCCCAGATTCCTATACACCGAACCATGAAGTTCAATAAATCTTTTGTTTGCACCGCCTCACGCCTCTTCAACACCTTCGATTTATATAAGTTCGTCAACATTGCAAGCACTGCAGCTTTCAAAAGACATCTTTCATCCCGCTTCTTGGAGCAGTATACCTCTCACATTTGATTACTGTATTATGTTAAAATACTTTTTTAAAGTTCAATTATAACACAAGGACAATAGCTGACAACCTGTCTACTTCAATAGCTTTTCTAGTACAGTATATGGTGTTTGTTTTTCGGGCTGACAGTCTGTATGCACTCTCACTCTTTAGTATATAATTTTTCCATTATCATTAGTAATATTATTATTATTGTATTGTTACTATATTTTGGTTACTAGAATTGTTAGACTATGATTATTTATATTGTGAATGTAAGTGAATGTTTTATTTTTATAAGCCCTAACTTTATTTTATGTAGGGCGCTACTGTAAAGGAGCTCTTAAGCTCTAAGTGTAGCAGTGAAAATAAATCAAATCAAAATCAAATAAATCAAATCAAATCACTCCTCTCATGAGGTTGGCGTCAGGAAGGACATCCGGCCGTAAAAAACCATCCGCCTCATAGGATTCATCGCATCTCATCCCTGACTCCGTTGGGAACGGTGTAGACATACAATTTATTTATGTATGTTTCTTCTATTTATCGATATATTTATCAAATTATTTATTTAAAATAGATCATACTAGAATTATAGAAGGCCTAGTATAAAAGGACAAACCCCACATACATATTAATGGTTTATTGGCACTACTTACATTTACATTTTGTTTTTACAATACTTATATGTTTTACTGGCCTGTTTGGCATCTCTTGATGAATGCAGTACATTTGCATTTGTCTGTTGGCACAGGCTAGAGTAAAATGTGGCTTTTCACCGATCCCTGCTGTTCTGACTCAGTGAGGAAAGCAATGGCAAACTACGAAGGTGGATCAAAAAGTTAGTTGCACTAACGCGCTGCAGCAGCACGCTGTATGTCGCAAACGTGGGCACAGCGGAGAAAGGGACAGACACCGCCCACACTTCTGTTAGGCACATCGCTGTGGTGTCTCGTCTTGTATGGTGTGAATAGGGGCCAAATGCAATGGCATGTCGACTGGACGTTCACTCCAAACATGAGGTGCGTGCGACAATCCGATTCCTATGGGCCAAAAGGAAGAATTGCACGGACATTCGTCGTGAAATTAGTGCTGTGTATGGGGAGCGGGCCATTTCCCGGCAAGGGATAGTAATGTGGTGTCAGCTATTCAAAGCCGGACGCGCGGTTGTCATGGACGAATATCGCGAGGGCAGTCCCGCAACGTTCAGGACCCGTGCAAATGTCAACAGTGTGAATGCGATCATTAAACAGAACGGTGTTCGACATTCCCAGACCGATGAGGAGGTGAAGGCCGCTGTCTCCGTGTGGTTGCGGAGCGCTTGAGGAACTTTCTATGCATCCGGCATCGACAGGTTGGTGGTGCGCTCGGAGAAATGTTTGGAGTCTCTTGGAAACTATGTGGAAAAGTGACGTTACATTGTATGTCGTTATAGGCGAGTTGCTGCTGTATAGGTGGTGTAATAAATGGCCACAACTGGGAAGTGCAACTTTCTTTTTTATCTGCCCTCATACCTCACTCCTCTTCTTGCCTAGTACGCCTCAATATAGCGCTGCCTTGTTTTTAGCCTACTTTTCACATTTTGCAAAAATGAGGAAAAAGTAGACTTATGAGATCGGGCAAATGTATGTATGTCTGTCTGTCTGTCTGTCTGTGTGTGTCCCCCCCTATCAACTCCTAAACGGCTGGAGCAATCGAAACAAAATTTGGTAGGAGTAAAGATCTATACCTGAATATCTCACGGCCATATTAGAAAATGATGTCAGTGCTACCAATTGCTGAAAAATCGCAATTGAAATTTGAGCTCCATGTTGGATATCATGGAAGGTATGAATGAGAGCTTTTTCAAAATTGACACACGTATAGATAATAATAGTGCAGTTTAATTTCCGGGAGGCCATTCATGGCAGTGTTGCCAAAATGATTCTAAGCCAGCTGGTAGGTCCAAATTTTAAATGCATATAACTTCTATACTATCATTTGGATTTCAACCAAATTTCGTGTGTGCTATGTGTACCATAACAGATATGACTATGCCGATTCTTAAGAGTACCGTAACCAGGGCTGCCAACTGTTAATAAATACTGTCTCTATTTTTGTTACCCTAATATGAATATATCAGAAAGTATGCAAGCCAATAGCTCTAAACTTTGTACACGTATAGTACCCGGCATTCTAGATAAAGTTGGAGTAGCTAATATAGGCCTACGCCAGTGCTGCCAACATGATTCTAAGCCTGCTGATAGGTCCAATTTTAAAATGATTGTAACTTCTATACTAACTAATGGATTTCATTCAAAATTGAGACAACAATAGATCATATTATTTCAGATTATTTCTGACAAACACATGTATGTCATTGTTGCCAACATGATTTTACGCGCACTGGTAGATCCAATGTTTAACTGCATGTAACGTTGGACTTCAACCAAATTTTATATTCTGTACCTTAAGAGATGGAACTAAGAATATATTCAGTCACCAGGGCTGCCAACTGTAGTTCTCTATTAGGCTACAGTATTTCGAACTAATTAGAAATTTCGATATTACCAACTTTATTTAGTCATTATTCTAGATTGATCCATTTAGATTAATCATTGGCATGAATCTTAAATTTTAAGAAAAGTAGGCTCTTTATTTCGTAGGGAACTTCTTGTTTTTTGGGGGTATCTACCCACATAACCTAACGGCGGTGCTTTTTGAGGATCCAACCAGCCTTCGGGCTGACTACCTAACAAACAGATATGTTTTACAAAGATATTTACACTATTTACATATTTAGAATAACACGATAAGTACCAAAAAAAAAGTTAAATTTTAACCTGTTCACTCTGTTTCTATATGCTGCAGAGGGGTTTGACAAAATCTAGAATCTCCTTCTAATTTACTCCGCCAAAGGGAATGAGTAACCAACTCTTCATCGAGCTGATTCCATTTGTTCTCTGGAGATTGCTTTTTTAATCAAATCCTTATTCTATATTGTTCCGACTGGATTAACGTTGGGAATATCGTGAATGATTCTGAAAATATCTCTCATCTGGAGGGTATTGTGTCGTCTAGCGCAGGGGTTAACAACCATTTAGACACTGCGATCCCCTTTTTAGCCTGAGTATTTTGGCGTCCCCTCGCCCCCCCCCCCCCTCCTCCTCTTCTCCCTCCCCTCCACAAGTTTTAACGTTAGAGATTTCACGTAATCAGTCAGTGAAACAAACTTTTAACACTGCTTGTGCCGACAAATTTTGGATACGTATTAAAAAGGAATACCCAGAACTGTCCAAGACAACGCTACATCTTACAACCGAGAACAAGGATTCTCCATAATGGTGAATTTAAAAACTAAATCAAGAAATCATTTGACACTTGAAAATGACATTGTTTTGTGTGTTACAAAAATCATTCCAGACATTCGAAAATTGGTTAATTCAAACTCAAGTTTCTCATTAATAGAATAAAAAGAAACGTAAAAGTTAAGTACAATGTGAGTGTATTCTATTTTTATTTAAAAAAACTACAGCAATAAATATATTTTTTCTCCGTATCTCGCGATCCCCCAAGGGGTCTCGACCCACCAGTTGAGAACCTCTGGTCTAGCGTTACCTTTAGAAATGTCACTGATTTATTTTTAAACTCTATAATAACAATGGGGCACTTTCTTCTCTACCTTCCTTGACATTTTCTTCACATCATTCTGTGTCAGAGTAATTGATGGCTGACCTTTCAAACACACGAACGTGCGTTACGTCCTAGTTTAATTCGATGGCATTTGAAAGTGTTTCACCTTCTATCACTCACTCCCTTCCTTCCTTCCTCCCTCCCACAGACGCTCACAGCTGGCGAACACGGGCCTCGAGCTGGGTCCGGCATTACTTCCACTTGTGCCGAGATTCCCCCTTACATCTTTCCTGTCTACCTCATTTGGTTATCTCTTATTCTCTTCCAGCGCTGACGGTATTAGGGTATCCGAGACCCAGGGAATACTTCAATTCCCATCACATTAGTCATTGTCATTCCTTTTCAATACAGTACTCTCATTATTTGAGGAATCCCCTCTCCTAGTTAACTGATTGAATCTCTCAAAGAGACAGAGTGTACGTAGTCCCAACACGCACGGTGCACCCTGGGTAGGGCTACATCTGCTGGCCTTGGGAATTGGTGAACCTGAGCCATTTACTTTCTTATTGATTTACTTTCCTATTGATTTATTGAATGATTAAATATATTAATTTACTGAATCACTGAATATTTGATTCATTAGAAATTGATTGATTGTATCTATTTTTCTATTTATCTATCTAATCCCTCCCTATATTACTCTGCTAAGGACCCGTTCCAGTTTTGTACCGAAAATAAGGTCCCATTAACACCAACCTACACATAGTCTATGGGGTACCTACAGGTTCAGCATAACCCAATGCGTAAGCGAAACGCACTCACTTACTCTTTAAATGCCTCACAATTAAATAAGTACCTTAAAACATGTATATTTACAATGAAATAATGAAAGAATGCAACACGGTAACCATGGTAACAGAATCTCACAGGTCCATCTATTTCTGTAAGACGCAATGCAATTCCAATTATTACTGTGAGAGTTTCCAAACGGTTATAAAGTTATCACTGAACCAAATTAAGCTGTAAAATTCATCAATACATACAGTATAATGCGCTTAAGGGGGTCAAGGGGCACTCAAGAATTTTTTCACGCAATTTTCACGTGTGAGTGTGGTACGAAAGGTCTTTTTAACCCGACTATAAAGGGTCTCCGAAAACCACACATAAAGGCCCTTAAATTAACAGTGTCTGTGATATTCCCAGAAAACTAACTTCGCTCTAATATACCTATGAAGGTATGACAAACCCCTAACCACTGCACCAGTAGCTGAATTGATAAAGTCTGATTATTCATACCAAGGATAAATCAGTCATAACATTCATGATTGAGATTTTGCTAAATGTACTCTTTACAACTAGAATATTCGCGGGCGAAGCCGCGACGGGTAATGCTAGTTGTTCTTATTTTATCAATTTATTTAATATCAATTTATTTCTCAATTTATTTATGTTCGATGATGTCAAAATATAAATACTGTATTATATGTCAGAAAACTGCATCATAATGATGGTCATTATAACACTATTTTTCATTATGATACAGTTTCTTCCACCAATCAGAGCTCAAGAAACAGTTGTGTGACCAATTAGGTGAGGATAGCATCGCACCTGCGCTGACTTCCACGGGCCCCTATTTTACATTTCACCGCGTGGCTTGTGTCATAGTGGGGTATTTGAGGAGGCCATGGTCAAATACAAAGTATTCTCTGCGTCCCATGCACTCTGTTCAGTACATAAAACTGGTGAAATCTCGACAGATATTTATGAATATTTATGTTCGAACATAAAATAGTTATAATTATCGTCGAACATAAACAGTCGTATGCAACTCGCCTATAATGGTAATCAAGACACTCGTATGGAAATTATGAAACTCGCATACGCTCGTTTTATAAACATACTCGTGTCTTAATTATTGACATGATAGGTTCGTTGGATAATGTACTATTATTTATCAATTTACTTATCTAATATTTATTTATTTATGTAATATCTCTTTATTCAACAATTCATTTATATAGTATTTATTTATATCCTGTCCATTGTGCCCGTACAGCTGCACAATGAATGGCTTGACTGAAGGTAATTCAAGTGCTATCGAAGTGGCTAAGTTCTGGGCAGAAACTGTTTGAAGTCGTCTGTTTAACACATACTTTGTACTTCTGACACGAATAAATAAATAAATCAATTTATCGGTTTATTTATCCATTTAACTTTTATTTATTTATTTATCTATTTATTTACCGGTATTTATCACTTTATTGCCCGGCTCCGTGGCTAAATGGTTAGCACGCTAGGCTTTGGCCCAAAGTGCCCCGGGTTCGATTCCCAGCCGAGCCATCAGGGATTTTAATCTCCTGGGGTTAATTCCCGTGGCTCGGGGACTGGTGTATTTGCCGTCTTCATCATCACTTCAGCCTCATTACGACGCGCAGGTCGCCCACGTGCATCAACTAGAAAGACCTGCACTCGGCCTCTCCGGAGGACACACGATCATCACCATCACTTTATTTATGTGTTTATTTATCTACAGTATTTATATATCTAATCCTTCATTTATTTATTTATCTATCTATTTATTTACCGTATTGATCTGTGTATAACCTTATATATATATATATATTTATTTATCTTTTTTCTATTTATTTATTTATAAATTTATTAATTAATTTATTCAAACATTCTACTATTTATTTATTTATTTAATACATAATAACCTGCTCTGTAGTATTAGTGTATTTGAAATTGAGGATAGAATGGTTAAGGAGGCATTCGTGGCCTTAAGTTAGAACCCATCCCTGCATTTGCCCGCGGTAGAAGTGTGAAACCACCGACTACCAAACTGCTCTCAGTTCTGCCTTACGAGGCTGAGTGTGTATCCTGTTCAACCCCTTAGATCGATATGCCAATTTCTCGGTAGAACCGGGAATGGATCTCCGTTGGAGTCTTAATACAGTACGTAAACGTTCAGAAGAGTATTCTCTTTCAGCCCGCTAACTACTGGAATTGTGTTGTCTTTGACTTAAACGTCAAAACGAGACGGTTTGAAGAGTATTCTGTTTCAGCCTGCTACGTCCTTAAGTTTCGTTGGCTTTGACTCTCTTGTCAAGACGAGAAGTTTAGAGGAGTATTGTATTTCAACCTGCTACCTCGTCAATTTCTGTTGGATTTGAATCGTCAAGACGAAAAGACGTTTAGAGGAGTATTCTCTTAGTTTGGTGGCTGCGACAACGTGGTCATGTAGCCCCGTGTACTTTGGGTGTGTGCAGAATCTGTCCGATAACCGGTATTAATTGTGATGACTGTATTAGTGTGTGTTATCTGTTTCTCTAATATTCAAATAAGGACTGCAGACAGTAATTTCAAGTAGTCCCTACTTTTGCTACTAAATGCTACCGTCCACGACACCTAGCTTGCCGACTTGCCCACTAGATGGCATCTCAGTCAGCACCTGGCGGCGAAAGTTGGAACTAATAGAGCGTTATCAATTCTAACCAACAAATTTTGGCTTCACACAAGTGGAAGGTTCTTTTTCATGCCATAAATCTATGACATGGGACCGCCGGCTTTACTTCCCCCTCCGAAGGAAGGCATACTGAGGGATTTTTAACGCTCTTAAAAAATCCGACGACTTCGGCCGGGTTTGAACCCGCGATCTTGGGCATAGAAGCTCAGCATGCTATCAACTACGCCACCGAAGCGACCAATAACACGTATTGTGGAGAATTGTATTACAACCTGTTGCCTCCTCTATTTCTGTTGGAGGGGCGTGGTGGCTCAGCGGTCTAGCTGTATGCCTCTCACCAAGGCGGACTGGGTTCGATTCCCGGTCAATGCATGTGAGATTTTCGATGTGAAATGCCATGTCCTGTGGTTCGGATTCCACGTAAAACGGAGGTCCCGTGGCTTATGATCGCGAGATTAACGGTCAAGTTAAACTACAAGCTTCCTTCCGCTTCCTTTATTTCTGTTGGCTTTCAAACGTCAAGACAAGAGGACGATTAGAGGAGTATTCTCTTTCAGCCCGCTACATCTTTACGTTCAGTTGGCTTTGACTGTAACGGTACGGTACGCTTACATTGTTCTAGTGTATAAAAGAAGAATGGAAATGCTTGGCCATGAAAGTATTTTTAGAAGACAGTGGCGCGCTGTGTCTAGACTTTAAACTAGATTAATGATCTCGACATTTATTCAATGGTCTTCTGGATGTAGGTGTAGGATACAATAGCCTCGACTCGGGAGACGAATGGCGCAGAGGAAGAACGTAGTAATCCACCCATTATAATGTGTTATAGACGTCCTTTATGTGTCAGAACTCATTTCCTTTTCTTGGAGAACATAGATTGTATATTCTATGAAGAATATGTTTTTGAGTGGCGTCGTTGGCAGCATGCCGATCTTCAATGCCCAAGATCGCGGGTTAAAACCCGGCCGAAGACATAGGACTTTTAAGAGCGTTAAAATCCCTCAGTATGCCTTTCTTCGGAGGGGAAGTAAAGCCGGTGGTCCCACGTAATAGATTTATAGCATGTGAACCTTCCACTAATTACACTTGTGTGAAGCTAAATTATAGGTTATATTTGACTAACGCTCTTAGGTTCCAACGTTCCTTGCCAGGAGCCGACTGCAGTCGCATCTAGTAACCATGTTCTGAACTAGTAGTCGTTGATGGTGGCGTTTGGCGGCAAAAGTAGGAACTACTTGAAAATTCAATGTCTGCAGTCCTTACCTGAATTAAAAACAGACAACATACTCTAATACAGCCATCACAATTAACACCGGTTATCAGACAGATTCTTCACACACCCAAAGTACACGGGGCTACATGACCGCATTGTCGCAGTAACTAGACTGAGGAACCTACCTATGTTTTTTTGAATTGGGGTCTATATGGAACTAATTACATCATTCCCGACACCATGGCAACCAGAGTTCTGACCTTGGTCAGTAGCATTGTCTATACGTTGCTATAAGAACACAAGCTCTTAGTTACGTGTTGTTTGTTCATCTATGTATACTAGCCCAGTAGCGTCATCTATACGTTGCTATAAGAACACAAGCTCTTAGTTACGTGTTGCTTGTTCATCTATGTATACTAGGCCAGTAGCGTCACCTACACGTTGCTATAAGAACACAAGCTCTTAGTTACGTGTTGCTTGATCATCTATGTATACTAGGCCAGTAGCGTCACCTATACGTTGCTATAAGAACACAAGCTCTTAGTTACGTGTTGCTTGTTCATCTATGTATACTAGGCCAGTAGCGTCACCTACACGTTGCTATAAGAACACAAGCTCTTAGTTACGTGTTGCTTGTTCATCTATGTATACTAGGCCAGTAGCGTCACCTACACGTTGCTATAAGAACACAAGCTCTTAGTTACGTGTTGCTTGTTCATCTATGTATACTAGGCCAGTAGCGTCACCTACACGTTGCTATAAGAACACAAGCTCTTAGTTACGTGTTGCTTGTTCATCTATGTATACTAGGCCAGTAGCGTCACCTACACGTTGCTATAAGAACACAAGCTCTTAGTTACGTGTTGCTTGTTCATCTATGTATACTAGGCCAGTAGCGTCACCTACACGTTGCTATAAGAACACAAGCCCTTAGTTACGTGTTGCTTGTTCATCTATGTATACTAGGCCAGTAGCGTCACCCACACGTTGCTATAAGAACACAAGCCCTTAGTTACGTGTTGCTTGTTCATCTATGTATACTAGGTCAGTAGCGTCATCTATACGTT
This sequence comes from Meconema thalassinum, assembly GCA_946902985.2. Lineage (NCBI taxonomy): Eukaryota > Metazoa > Arthropoda > Insecta > Orthoptera > Tettigoniidae > Meconema > Meconema thalassinum. Next base: position 125,410,912 of record OX336395.1, read on the forward strand.
GCGATAAGAACACAAGCCCTTAGTTACGTGTTGTTTGTTCATCTATGTATACTAGGTCAGTAGCGTCATCTATACGTTGCTATAAGAACACAAGCTCTTAGTTACGTGTTGTTTGTTCATCTATGTATACTAGGTCAGTAGCGTCATCTATACGTTGCTATAAGAACACAAGCCCTTAGTTACGTGTTGCTTGTTCATCTATGTATACTAGGTCAGTAGCGTCATCTATACGTTGCTATAAGAACACAAGCCCTTAGTTACGTGTTGCTTGTTCATCTATGTATACTAGCCCAGTAGCGTCACCTATACGTTGCGATAAGAACACAAGCCCTTAGTTACGTGTTGCTTGTTCATGTATGTATACTAGGTCAGTAGCGTCATCTATACGTTGCTATAAGAACACAAGCCCTTAGTTACGTGTTGCTTGTTCATCTATGTATACTAGGCCAGTAGCGTCATCTATACGTTGCGATAAGAACACAAGCCCTTAGTTACGTGTTGCTTGTTCATCTATGTATACTAGGTCAGTAGCGTCATCTATACGTTGCTATAAGAACACAAGCTCTTAGTTACGTGTTGTTTGTTCATCTATGTATACTAGGCCAGTAACGTCATCTATAAGTTGCTATAGGACACAAGCTCTTAGCTACGTGTTGCTTGTTCATCTATGCATACTAGCCCAGTAGCGTCATCTATAAGTTGCTATAGGACACAAGCTCTTAGTTACGTGTTGCTTGTTCATCTATGCATACTAGCCCAGTAGCGTCATATATACATTGCTATAAGAACACAAGCTCTTAGTTACGTGTTGTTTGTTCATCTATGTATACTAGGCCAGTAACGTCATCTATAAGTTGCTATAGGACACAAGCTCTTAGTTACGTGTTGCTTGTTCATCTATGCATACTAGCCCAGTAGCGTCATCTATAAGTTGCTATAGGACACAAGCTCTTAGTTACGTGTTGCTTGTTCATCTATGCATACTAGCCCAGTAGCGTCATCTATAAGTTGCTATAGGACACAAGCTCTTAGTTACGTGTTGCTTGTTCATCTATGTATACTAGCCCTGTAGCGTCATCTATACGTTGCTATAAGAACACAAGCTCTTAGTTATGCGTTGTTTGTTCATCTATGTATACTAGGTCAGTAGCGTCACCTACACGTTGCTATAAGAACACAAGCATTTCCACACAAATGGAATTTGTTGACATCGAATATAGATTTAGGTATTCGAAAGTCAGCTTTGAAAGCCTTTTTCTGGAGCGTGGCGCTCTATGGAAGTGAAACTTGGACTGTTGGCGCAGCAGAAAAGAGGAGAATTGAAGCGTTTGAAATGTGGTGTTACAGGAGAATGATGGAGATCAGATGGGTAGATAGAGTAACAAATGAAGACGTATTGAGACGAGTTGGGAGGAAAGATGTTTGTGGTGACTACTAATGAAGAAAAGAGATAGTTTGGTAGTTCACGTATTTAAGATACCGAGGAATAGTAAACTTAGTTGTGGAAGGAAGGGTCGAGGACAAGAACTGTAGAGGTAGACCAAGGTTAGAATATGTTAAACTGATTGCGGTAGCTGTGTAGAAATGAAACGATTAGCTCAGGACAGGAAGGTATGAAGGGTAGCATCAAACCAGTCAAACTACTGAAGACTCAAACAACAACTACAGACATAAAAACATTGGAGACCGCAGTGTTTACTTTTCTGAAAGTCAGATGATGATGATATTTGTTGTTTTAAGGGGCCTAACATCTAGGTTATCGGATCCTAATGGTTTGGGTGATCGTGAAGATGATAATGAAATGTAAACTATAACTAAAACTAACTACTAACTTATATACTAAAAGAAAAATTGGAAAACAAAAGGAGAATAGCCTAAGGCAAATAAAGGACAGGAGGAAAAGGAATGCCCTCAACTCTCGAAGAATGCGGATTGAGGGACTTGGAAGGAAGGTGAGCGATGAACGGCAGATAGGAAAGTGAAAGAGGAGATGGTCCGCCCCAGAGGTAATGGATAAAAGGGGGAAAACCGGACCCAGCTCAGGAATCCCCCGATATCGCCAACTCCCGAACTCACCAGCCGTGAGCCCCTGAGGGTGTAGCAATATCCAGGGTGCACCGAAGGGGTGGGGCTACATACACTCTGCCTCCTTGAGGGCCTTGAGCACAAGGCAGGAGACAACATGAAAGGAAAAAGAAGGCTGACCCCTCGCAGAAGGAGTGTATCAGAAAAGATGAGACAAGGGCCAATTTAGGCGGGAAAGGAAGAGACTCCCTAGGCCTCGCATACCCTAATACCGTCGGAAGAGAACAAGAGTTGACAAGTGAGGTCGACAGGAAAGAAGACGGAGAGGAGCCCGACACAAGTAAGTGGAAGCAATGCCAGACTCAGCTGGAGCCCCGTGGTCGCCAACCCACGTCCCACTAGATGTGAGGCCCTGGGGGTTGAAAGTAAGAAACAGTCTCGATGAACGAATATTCCTACTTCATCATTAACCACTCTGTAATACCTGATCTTGCCCAGAAGCGGTACACGGTATTGATTTGAGCCAATAACTCCTCATCATGAAGTTTTTTTTGCTACTCCCGGGAGACGCTAATAGCAAGCGAAGCGAAAATTAATTTTGTGTCACGAAAATGAAATCTGAAGCTGGCGCTTGTCAAAGCGTTTAGCCGAGCACAGGCTGGGCTGGTAAGTGGGTTACACAGTCGTCTTACGAGGTTAGCGACAATCGTGTTACTCTGTGTGCCTCCCTTGATCGACACAACCCTCTCTCTCGGTCCTGTATACAGGGTGCTCCTTCAAGACATCACGATGTTAAGTGATGTATTAATCCTGGAATAGTAACATTCAAGTTTTGCTACAGTCGAGAGGTACTGCATGCCCCATAAATTAAATCGTAATATTTTGGTTTTTAACTAATTTCAATATGTCATAAATAAATAATTCACTGTTATATTGAAATTTAGGCGGCTCCGGTGTCGTAGTTGGTAACATGCTGAGCATCTATGCCCAACATCGTGGGTTCAAACCCGGCCGAAGTCGTCGGATTGTTTAAGAGCGTTAAAAATCCCTCAGTATGCCTTCCTTCGGAGTGGAAGTAAAGCCGGCGGGCCCATGTCACAGATTTATGGCATATCAAAGAACCTTCCACTGACTAAACTTGTGTGAAGCAAAATGTGTAGGTTAAGATTGATTAATGCTCTTAAGTTCCAACGTTCGTCACCAGGTGCTGTTTGCGATATCATCTAGTAGTAGCCAAGTTGCTTGCCACGGTGGGTGAGTGGATAGCGTGTCGGTCTACTAACCCCAAGATTGCATGTTCGCTCCTGGCTGTGGCAAGTGAATTTTGGAAGGCGGCAAAAATTACGACACGGATGTCATACGATGTTGGCATGTCAAAGAACCCATTTGAATTCAGTAGGCCGTGTTCATAATGGCAAAATTAATCTCGGGAATTTCCGCCAAAAAAGTTCCTCATTTCTCTACTAGAATGCGCTATAGTGTTCAAGGAGCGTAGATATCTAACCTCCTTGACTTTCATAGTGATTCAAGGAACAACGAAATTTGACATGCAAGCTACCCTCTGGGTGTCAAATTACAAAGCTTGCACCCGGCACCCAAGGCCATACGATATTATTATTTTTATTATTAGTAGTAGTAGTAGTAGTAGCCAAGTTCACAGCTAGGCATCGTTGACGGTAGCATTTCGTAGCGAAAGAAGGAACTAATTGAAATTATCGTCGGCAGTCGTTACTTGCATTAAAAACAGATAACACACATTAATACAGTCATCATAATTAACACCGGTTATCAGACAGATTCTACACACACCCAAAGTACACGGGGCTACCTGACCGCGTTGTCGCAGCCTCTAAACTGAGGAACCAACCAGCCAACCATATTGAAATTGTTAATGATTTGACAAACGCCAGAATTCAGACAGACACAATAGCAAACAGATCACTCTTCAGAGAAGCTATTCAAAAGGCAGAATTTCAAGACAAGGAAGAATCAAACAACTCACAGGAAGATCGTCACTCCAGAAGGATGAAATTTGGAAACAAAGGAAATTGAATACAATGGACAATAGCCAACGTTGATTCATCCCACCCTCCAAATGGGTTACTCGAAAGTAGAAGATAGGCTACTATTATTATATATGAATCGCAGCCAACGCACAGTGGGTCAAATTCGAAATCTAGGGGGACAAAATTATTTTTACGTTTTAATCATGAATTTAGAGTGAAAGCAACGTATATAATTTGTTTACTTCATAATAAACATCAGTTAAGAACTTTTTAAGCTATATCTACACATGCAAGAAATTGTCTATGACTAGGATTTGGATAGAGCATTCAGTTATCACTTCAGAACAATTTTCTACCCCTAATTTACTTTTAACAAAGTCATAAAGTTCCACTTTTGACATAATCGTCGAACCCGGTGCTTCAAACAGTTGTAAACGTGTGAGAACTAGTTGCGCGGCATCTTCTAAAACGTAAAATATATAACTAAGTAAGTTGCAAAAAGATGCAAAAAAAATTATAACAGGCGTAAACTACAAGACTTTATCTACATTTTAACATTAAGTAGAAAGTGACGCAGAGTGACGCGACATACTAAAAATCTAATTGAAAATATAATTTTAAAAATAATAGTTAAATATTATATAATGCAAATATAGCTAAAATTACATAACAATTAGGCTCATTAATAACTGAAACACGTTACAAAGATCATACCCTCAGCTGCATGTTCCATCTTAAAGCATCACACTAACCACAAAGACAACCAAACCACAGCCACTTATATTCACCCTCCAATTCAGACTGCTCGAACAGTGGTGACAGATTTACACTAAGATGCGTTTATATCCCAGAATAGTGAGCGGCAATTATACGAGAATGCTGTAGAAGAAATAAATTTTGATGTTTTAATTATGAAAATAAATATTTTTTTCTCCTAGATTTCGATTTTGACCCACTGTGCAATGGCCATAGCTGGGTATTTTTGATTGAACGCCCGAGGGCTCTCAACAAGTTCAATTTAAAGTAGTTCCAACTTTGGCTACCAGATTCTACTAAAACCTAGCGGTGAACGTTGGTACTTGATAGAGCGTTTCTAACAAACCAAATATAACCTACATATTTTGCTTCACACTCCCAATTGCAGTGGTAGGTTCTTTCACGTGTCATAAATCTATGACATGGCCCCGCCAACTTTACTTCGCATTCTGAAGGATTTTAACGCTCATAAAAATCCGACTTATGAGATCGGGCAAATGAGTGTCTGTCTGTATGTCTGTCTGTCTGTCCTTCTGTCTGTTTGTCTGTCTGTCTGGCTGGCTGGTTGTGTGTGTGTCCTCCTTCCCCCCCCCCCCCCTATCAACTCCTAAACGGCTGCAGCAATCAAAACAAAATTTGGTAGGAGTAAAGACCTATACATGAACATCTCACGGCCATATTTCAAAATGATGTCAGTGCTACCAACTGCTGAAAAATCGCAATTGAAATTTGAGCTCCATGTTGGATATCATGGAATGTATGAATGGGAGCTATTTCAAAATTGGCACACGTATAGATAATAATATTGCAGTTTAATTTCCGGGAGGCCATACATGGCAGTGTTGCCAAAATGATTATAAGCCTGCTGATAGGTCCAAATTTTAAAGGCATATAACTTCTACACTATCAATTGGATTTCAACCAAATTTCTTATGTGCTATGTGTACATAAACAGATATAACTGAGCGTATTCTCAAGAGCAACCAGGGCTGCCAACTGTTAATAAATGCACTATTTTTTTAAATCCAAATACCCATATATCAGAAAGTATGCAAGCCGACAGCTTTAAACTATGCTCACGTATAGTACCTGACATTCTATATTAATTTGGAGTAACTTACATACTTCAGTGCTACCAACATGATTCTAAGCCTGCTGAGAGGTCCAACTTTAAATACATGTAATTTCTATACTATCATTTGGATTTCTACCAAATTTCGTGTGTGCTATGTGTACCATAACAGATATGACTATGCCGATTCTTAAGAGTAACCAGGGCTGCCAACTGTTAATAAATACTGTCTCTATTTTTGTTACCCTAATATCAATATATCAGAAAGTATGCAAGCCAATAGCTCTAAACTTTGCACACGTATAGGACCTGGCTTTCCTGATTAATTTGGAGTAACTAATATAGGCCTACGCCAGTGCTGCCAACATTATTCTAAGCCTGCTGATATGTCCAATTTTAAAATGCATGTAATTTCTATACTAAATAATGGATTTCATTCAAAATTGACACAACAATAGATCATATTATTTGAGATTTTTCTGATCAATACATGTATGTCATTGTTGCCAACATGATTTTACGCGCGCTGTTAGATCCAATGTTTAACTGCATGTAACGTCCATGCTATCCATTGGACTTCAACCAAATTTTGTATTCTGTACCTTAAGAGATGGAACTAAGAATATATTCAGTCACCAGGGCAACCAACTGTAGTTCTCTATTAGGCTACATTGTGCCAGGTATACAGTATTTTGGACTAATTAGAAATTTCGATATTACCAACTAAATTTCGTGATTAGTCTAGACTCTAGATAGATCCATATAGATTAATCATTGGCATGCATCTTAAATTTTAAGAAAAGTAGGCTCTTTAGTTCGTCACGGAACTTCTTGTTTTAAAGAAAAATTACTCCTTAAGACGTTACTTTTTCTAATAAGGGCGTTACTTTCAATAAATAACTGTTACTAGTAAGAACGCTGACATTTACAAGTTCCGACGTTATTTTTGAAAGAACCGTTTCTAGTGAAGATGTTAGTTTTAATAAGTAACTGTGACTGCATAACCCAGGGTGTTGTCTTTACATGCCTTCCCGAGTGAACAACGTTAATCAGTGTTGAATTGAAGCCAGGGGCGTATATAAGAGGGGGGGGAGCTGAGGGAGCTCTAGCCCCCCCAGAAAATATCCTCCCTATATTATTCTGCTAAGGTCCCATTCCGGTTCTGTACCGAAAATAAGGTCCTGTTAACACCAACTCTCCGCAAATGGCTCCGGTGTGGTCTCGCCAAGACTTCCTCTAGGGTTCCTATATATGGGGTACCTACAGCTTCCGCATGACCACATGTGTGCCCGAAACACACTCACTTCCTCTTTAAATGCCTCAAAATTAAATAAATACTGTACCTTAAAAAATATATTTACAATAGGAGCACCGTAACCTGACGAGCCTGCCGCTAGAGCGCAGGGCAGCGCAGCGGTGGCAGTCAACTGGCGGGAGCACGGTGTACTGCTAGGCGAGCCTGCCACTAGAGCGCAGGGCAGCGCGGCGGCGACAGCCATCTGGCAGGAGCGTGGCGTACTACTAGCTGAGGAGTCTCTCCGCAGATGGCTCCGGTGTTGTCTCGCCAATACTTTCTTTAAGGTTCAATCCTTTGCAAATGTAACAATTGCTGTAGATGAAACTCCCGAGCAAACAATAACCGATGAATTCGTTGTAACACCGAATATTGTCTACAAAGAGGTGCTGAGACAAGTACAAAATACTGTTCTACATAATTCTTTGTGTTCTTCTCATGTACGTATACCGTTTAACAACAATAAATATATTTCTTCAATATTTAAAACTTCGTTCTCCCACATTCTTCCCTACTACCACATAAACCTACATTCACGTTGCGAAAACTCGCACGGGCCCACTAGTCCAATAAAAATTAAGAATGTTTAGCTTTGGTGAAAGCAGAAATTAATTGTAAATTTGGTTATACCCAAATCTCAACTTATTGGCTAAGTTATAAACAATATCAAGATTGAAATTAGACTATTTGGTGATGTAGCGGCTAGCATTCTTGACGGCAATCCTGGAGGTCCGATATCGATTCCTGGCTCTGCCAAGAAATTTAATTCTGGTCTGAGGGTTCGTCGAACGGGGTACACTCAGCCTTGTGAGGCAAAACTGAAAATTACAAAGTATGGTTCTTTTGAGAAATAAATTATCAGTTTGTAAAAAAATATATATATTAATAAAAAATAACCGTTAACCTTTCTGCTTAGTAAATTGACAAATATTTAGATATTTGCCATTCATACTCCACAGGTCATAATAAAAAATTCATTGTATGTCTACCCCTTATTATTCCCGTTTTCCAACAGGGTCGGGGATGAGATGCGATGTAACTCTTTATGGCGATGGTTTCTACGCCCGGATGCCCTTCCTGACGCCAACCTCATGAGAGGAGTTAATGAGAGATGAAATGAATGATGGTGAATGAAACTGGGCAAGGATGTGGAAGGAAGCGGCCGTGGCCTCTCAGAAGGTACCGTCCCAGCATTTGCCTGGTGTTGAAAATGGGAAACCACAGAAAACCATTTCAAGGAAGGCCGACGGTGGGGCTCGAACCCACGTGTCTACCGAGTCAGCAGAGAGTTGGGCCCCATGACCTAATGCTGCGCTTTAGCCAGCGTAGCCACTCCTGTCGGTAGAAAATTCATTAAGTATAAAATTGTATTTGTGTGTTGTGTTTTATTTTTCAGTTTTTTGTATTGCCAGTAATTGTACGCTATATAAACTTAGAATTTTACAATTAACACTTATCAAAAATAATTACACAAAGTTATATGCTCTAATATATTGGTTGATCTTTCTGGATATTTTGCGGTGACAATCAAGTAGCGTACTGATCCCGTTACCCAATGGCACAGCGAGATGAAATTCCATTACACATGAATGAATACCAGCTTTGAAAAGAAGGCGTCTCGGTTTGTTATTTCACTGCGGGCGGTTTCTTTCAGAACGGCAATGTTGGCTTGACTGAAGGAGTATAAAAGGAAGTTATTCCAAATTAGGTCGTTAAAAAACAGGGAAAAAGTTTCAGAGCGTAAATCTACTGCTGAGATATCCTTCCGCTTCCAATGATAAAGCCTTCATTCCCTTCAATGAGAGCTAAATAGGTGAGAACAGATCTTATTAACCCTTTAAGGGATAGTGGTCTCTATAATAACCAACTGTCATAAGGAGAGTTTATGCTTTCAGCGATGTTGAATCTTTCAGACAAATTTCCGAGAATTTTCACGCTGAAGTGCTAAAAATCAAATATTATATACGTAATGTGTTGGATAAAATTGTAAACAATTTGAAACTAAAAGCATTAATCAAATGTTCAAAATTATACGCCAAATCAATACTCAATTTATATATATTCTATATAAATAGGACATGTTTCGGCCTTCAATGAGGCCATCTTCAGCTAAATAAGAATCAATTAAGAATTAAGCTAAACTATTATAAAAAATACTTAAATCTAATAAGAAAAGAAATATTAATGTTAAAATTGAATAAAACGAATAAATATTAAAATGGATATCCTTACATATCAAATTAAATAAAATGGAAATAAAATACTCGCCATTTTTCTTTTCTTTTCAAAATGTAGTTAAAAAACGAGAAAATATTATTGGCGAATGTAAACAAATATTAAACCATATAATTATTCTTATCAAAATTATACATTTAATAATTTAAAAATAAAGTTCTGTAACCGATAATTAATATAGATCAGTGATAAATGAATAAGCAAATAGTTAAAAATGCTTAAATGACAAAGCCAATCTTCTTATCTTCAACACGAAGTTAAAAATTCTGATAAGGTGCCAATCATTGAATATGCCGACATGAACATAGTTTAGTGCTTGAATTCAGTATTGATTTGGCGTATAATTTTGAACATTTGATTAACTTCTATTCAATACGGATTTTAAAACAATTGTTTTAATAGCAAATGTATTCGCATTTTACTGAAAGCATTAACAAGTAAAGTGGAAAAATAAAATATAAATCTAGAAATAAAAATTATAAAAATAAAATTACGATAATAAAAGAAAATATAAAAATTTAAATAATAAACATAACTATAAAAAATTATAAAAATAATTGTAAAAATCAATTTTAAATTGTTCAATGAAATAATTCAATAACAAGAAGTTCCGTGAAGAACTATACAGCCTACTTTTCATGCCAATGATTATTCTACAGTATATGAACCTATCCAGAATAATGACAAAATTAAGTTGGTAATATCGAAATATCTAATTAGTTCAAAATATACCTGGTATAATGTAGCCTAATAGAGCACTACAGTTGGCAGCCATGGTGACTGAATATATTCCTAGTTCCATCTCTTAAGGTACAGAATACAAAATTTGGTTGAAGTCCAATGGACGTTACATGCAGTTAGACACTGGATCTATCAGCACAGGTAAAAGCATGTTGCCAACAATACCATGCGTGTGCTGGTCAGAAATAATCTGAAATATTATGATATCTTGTTGTGCCAATTTTGGATGAAATCCATTTGTTAGTATAGAAGTTACATGTATTTTAAAATTGGACATATCAGCAGGCATAGAATCATGTTGGCATCACTGCCTTGTATTAATTACTCCAAATTAATCTACAATGTCAGGTGCTATACGTGTGCAAAGTATAGAGCTGTTGACTTGCATACTTTCTGATATATTGATATTAGGGTAAAAAAAATATAGACAGCATTTATTAACAGTTGGCAGCCCTGATTGCTCTTAACAATACTTACAGTCATATCTGTTATGGTACACATAGCACATACGAAATTTGGTTAAAATCGAACTGATAGTATAGAAGTTACATGTATTTAAAAAATGGTACTATCAGCAGGCTTATAATCATGTTGGTAGAACCGACGTATATAAGTTACTCCAAATTAATCTAAAATGTCAGAATATAAGTGTGCATAGTTTAAAGCTGTTGGCTAGCATACTTTCTGATATATTGGTATTTGGATAAAAAAAATAGAGAGAGCAATTATTAACAGTTGGCAGCCCTGGTGGCTCTTACGAATACGCTCAATCATATCTGTTTATGTACAGATATTACATACAAAATTTGGTTGAAATCCAATTGATAGTGTAGAAGTTATATGCATTTAAACATTGGACCTATCAGAAGGATTAAGATTATTTTGGCAACACTGTCATTGTTGGCCTCCTGGAAATTAAACTGAAATAGTATTATCTGAATGTTTACCAATTTTGGAATAGCTCCCATGCATACCTTGCGAGATATCCAACATGGAGCTCAAATTTCTAGTGCGTTTTTTCAGCAGTTGGTAGCACTGACATCATTTTTAAATATGGACGTGAGATATTCCGGTGCACATCTTTACTCATACTAAATTTGGTTTTGATTGCTGCAGCCGTTTAGGAGTTGATAGGGGGGGGGACACACACACAGCCAGACAGACAGACAGACAGACAGACACACATTTTCCCGGATCGATCTCATAAGTCTACTTTTTCCTCATTTTAGCAAAATGTGAAAAGTAGGCTAAAAATATCAAAATTAATTCTATAAGAACATAAACTGAAAATTATAAATACATATACATTAAAATTAGAGAAACAAAAAATAACGTTATTAATAATTATAATAATTAACATAAATTAAAATGTAAAAAAAAAGTAAAAAGTAGTTTTTCTCTATAAAGGGTTAAGATAAGGGGAACACTGGTCGAGAACGGACTTTTGTAGGACTCTCCCAGCCCCTCCTCTTAACACTAGGGTTGCTACTTTAAACAGACTAATTTCAGCAAAATATCGAAGAAAAATGTTGTTTAATTGCTACAAATAATGACTAATCTATTCTGCGATCAGTCGATTAATCCGTTGGTTGGACAATCGATTAACCATTTTGTCGATTAGTCGCACCTTTTACAACGCTCTCACAGAAGCAAAACAAGATATCTAAATAATTAAAATATATTGATTCATATTTTTTTTAATATACATTATTTGTGAAAACTAGGCTAAAACAAAGAAACCCAAAATATTCCTGTCCTAAATTGTAAACATTGAACAAGAATTCTAAATCTTTGCTAAAAAATCTTCCTTTTCTTTTTTCGAAAGCCTTCCCAATATGATTGATGTTTGTCCTTCTACTGTCACTGACTCTTATTGTTAACATAAACAAGGAAGGACACTTTAATCTTTACGCAAAATTTAAGGAAGGAAGATTGTAGTTTTACGTGACCGTGAATCTTGTGATTATGAGCCACGGGACCTCCTTTTTACGTGGAATCCGAACCACAGGACATGGCATTTCACGTCGAAAATCTCACATGCATTGACCGGGAATCGAACCCGGACCGCCTTGGTGAGAGGCATACAGCTAGACCGCTGAGCCACCACGCCCCGACGCAAAATTTAACTTTTATAGATGTCTATACATCATTCCGAAAATAAGCGTAACTCAACTTAAGCGATGCCCTCTCATTTAAACTTCTGTTCTTAACTCGTGTCTCAAATAGGTGGGCAATAGACAGACTAAAAGAGAAGGACGTGAAAAAACAATTAAAGGCGAGTATATTTATTTATTTATTTATTTATTTATTTATTTATTTATCGTATGGCTTTTAGTGCCGGGAGTGTCCGAGGACATGTTCGACTCGCCTGAGTCTGTAGCTGTTTCCATCGGACACCCTTATTAGGGTGAGCTACAAGTTCCGTTCAATTTCAAGTAGTTCCAACTTTGGCCACCAGATATCAATGATACCTAGTGGTGAACGTTGGAACTTGGATAGAGCGTTCCGACGAAATCTAACCTAACAATTTAGCTTTACACAAGTTTAGTATGTGCAAGGATCTTTTACATGCCATAAATCTATGATATGGGACCGCCGGCTTTACTTCCCCTCCGAAGGAAGGCATATTGAAGGATTTTAACGCTCTTAAAAAATCCGACGACTTCGGCCGGGTTTGAACCCGCTATCTTGGGCACAGCAGTTCAGCATGCTACCGACTACGCCACCGAAGACGATAACCTTGAATACATCAGGCGAGAACGCTGACGCTGCGCCACGCTGTCAGTCATGCCAACATGTTACAATTAACACAAAAAGTGATAAAAAAAATGTCCAGCATAACTCAACACATTGCTAGCGTTTCGCCCCAGTGTGCCAATTGGGCTCTTCCAACGAGCTTTAAAGATACTATAGAGAGGCTAAGGGACCGTTCACAGCGCTCTTAGCGGAAGATATTGGTAAGAACGTCCGCCATGTTTTCCGGAGTCATCGAGTCAAAACATTCAGTCAGCTGATTGCGAGGGAAGAGTTCAGTGAAATGTGATTTCTATTGTCGTTTGTGTTACTAGGTTGAAATCTACTGCATATTAATTTCCGCAGCGATGCCTGCTGTATATTCAACGTACGGCTGTACTAATCGAAGCAATAAAACAACGGTTATATCCTATTTTACATAAGTATAGCCTAAATGTGCTACTAATGTACTTCACTGCACGGATACAGTAAGGATGTTACTATCAATTTTCTAGAACATCTGGTCTCCATTGCTTTCTAGTAATGTCTGATACAGGCCTATACGGTATACGATATATATTCGTACTGGTACCGTAACAGAAGGAATTGTTTCTGTTCCAGATTCCCGTTGAAAAATACATAAACATCCCAATGCCTTAGAATTCAAAGCTGCATTTCGGAAATGCTTAATTGCTCAAATTGATCCTTCCCCTAAAGCTAATGTGAAGACAGATGATAGTCTAATCCTAAGTCCTCCCATTATGCAGCCTATTGTATTTAATGTTGATGTAGGCCTAAGTGAACTTGACTATGTAGAGTATTTTGAAACCCTTTCGATTTTCAGTGATCAAGTGGTAGAATATGTTGCAGGTACTGTTGTACGAAATGTGTCGAAGAAAATCAAATGTGTGGAATGCTTAGGTGTTCTACTGACAATGAATAATGACGCAAAGTGTGGTCTCATAAAATGCAAAGATGTGGGCAACTCATTGTATAATCCATCCGATGACTTGAAATATTGGTGTAAGATAGCAGAATGTGTTTTCAGGAGTAATGCTCATATGTTGAAAAAAAAACTGCAAATATATCTCGCTCAAACTAGAGACCAAGGTATTAACAAGGTTAAACTGTTGTTTGTTCTCTTCCTTTGAACAACTATTCACTGCAGTAGAACCATGTGAAGAATCGCATTATGAGAAGCTCATAAGGCATATATTGAAGTACCGTATTACTTCACTTGCTGAGTATATCATGCACTCAGAGAAAAGTCCTCTCGACGGCAAGTTAGGCAAGTTTTAACAAAGCCGATTCTATTTAAGGGACAGTATTTACAATTGTGCAGTGTAAATAGCCTACAGCACTATTGTTGTAACTTGAAGCTATTCTGAAGGTTTAAAAAGTGATTGGACTTCATAATTTGTCGTAAATATGTTTCTTATTAATGTTCCAACAGACCCTGCTCTGATAGTTCAACATATGGCATAGCTCCTCCCCCTTGACTCCAGAGAAAATGGCGGACACAGTTTCAAGTAGCTTCAGTCTTGCGGCGCTCCTGCCTCTCTATAGTACTGTTTAAGCTCGTTGGGCTCTTCAGTTGGTAAAGGCACACCTACCAAGACGCGTAGCAGGCACACACTGAGAAGGCCATGCAATACGCCTCGCTACATATGTGGCCACGTCACGAGCATGCCAGTGCAACACGGGAGTCAAAAACTCCTCTTCAAAACAATAAACCTTGCCATGGCATTGAATATAATCAAAATGCTCTCGAAAGAGGTACACGCTAGCAATGTGTTGAGTTATGCTGGACATTCTTAATTTTTTTTGTGTTAATTATAATGGCTCAACGGGCAATACTCATTTTGATTTTCTTTCGAGAACATTTTGATTACAACATGTTAGAACTTGAACAGAAATGTAGGGAGTATGGTATGAAGATCAACATTACAAAGACGAAGGTTATGTTGGTAAGGAAGAAACAGAAGAAATTAGAATGCCAGGTAGGAGGAACTAAATTGGAGCAGGTGGAACATTTAAGTACACACATCAAAAAAAGTTTTGCATCACCTCGGTTCCAAGAGTTCCGGAACCTTTAAATACAAAGGGAATAGAGATCAACACAAACAACATTTCAGCTCGTTTTATTGCTCATGAGACCCACACATTGCATGTTGTACCATCATACAGCTAGACTTTCAGCATTTGTGGTCCAGATTGCAGTACACACCACTACCTCTAATACCCAGTAGCACGTCCTCTTGCATTGATGCATGCCTGTATTCGTCATGGCATACTATCCACAAGTTCATCAAGACACTGTTGGTCCAAATTGTCCCACTCCTCAACGACAATTCGGCGTAAATCTCTCAGAGTGGTTGGTGGGTCAAGACGTCCATAAACAGCCCTTTTCAACATATCCCAGGCATGTTCGATAGGGTTCATGTCTGGCGAACATGCTGGCCACTGTAGTCGAGCGATGTCGTTATCTTGAAGGAACGCATTCACAAGATGTGCACGATGAGGTCGAGAATTGTCGTCCATGAAGACAAATGCCTCTCCAATATTCTGCCGATATGGTTGCACTATGGGTCGGAGGATGTCATTCAGGTATCGTAAAGCCGTTTCGGAGCCTTCCATGACCACCAGTGGCGTACGTCGGCCCCACATAATGCCACCCCAAAACATCAGGGAACCACCACCTTGCTGCACTCGCTGGACAGTGTGTCTAAGACGTTCAGCCTGACCAGGGTGCCTCCAAACACGTCTCCGACGATTGTCTGGTTGAAGGCATATGCGACACTCATCGGTGAAGAGAACGTGATGCCAATTCCGTGGGGTCCATTCAGCATGTTGTTGGGCCCATCTGTACCGCGCTGCATGGTGTCGGGGTTGCAAAGCTGGACCTCGCCATGGACGTCGGGAGTGAAGTTGCGCATCATGCAGCCTATTGCGCACAGTTTGAGTTGAAACACGACGTCCTGTGGCTGAACGAAACGCATTATTCAACATGGTGGCATTGCTGTCAGGGTTCCTCCGAGCGGCAATCCGTAAGTAGCGGTCATCCACTACAGTAGTAGCCCTTGGGCGGCCTGAGCGAGGCCTGTCATCGACAGTTCCTGTATCTCTGTACCTCCTCCATGTCCGAACAACATCGCTTTGGTTCACTCTGAGACGCCTGGAAACTTCCCTTGTTGAGAGCCCTTCTTGACACAAAGTAACAATGCGGACGCGATCGAACTGCGGTATTGACCTTCTAGGCATGGTAGAACTACAGACAACATGAGCAGCGTACCTTCGTCCTGGTGGAATGACTGGAACTGATCGGCTGTCGTACCCCCTCCGTCTAATAGGCCCTGCTCATGCATGGTTGTTTACATCTTTGAGCAGTTTTAGTGACATCTATGAACAGTCAAAGGGACTGTATCTTGGATACAATATACACAGTCAACGTCTATATGCCGGAGATCTGGGAACCGAGGTGATGCAAAACTTTTTTTTGATGTGTGTACTTGGGTTGTGGTCACAGTATGGGGAAGAAATAGAGTCGAGGTGTAGAAAAGTAAATGCAGTGAGTTCTCAGTTGTGATCTACAGTATTCTGCAAGAAAGAAGTTAGTGTAGCAATGAAACTCTCCCTACATCGCTCAGTATTTAGACCGACCTTGCAGCATGGAAGTGAGATTTAGAATATCTGATGCACACGCTAAATGTAACTAATATGAGGGTAACACGAACGATTGCTGGGACAAATAGATGAGAGCAATGGCAGGAGGGTTTTCGTAACGAAGAGATAAATGCTAAGTTAGAAATGAACACGCTAGATCAGGGGTGCACAACCCACGGGCCTCAACATCAGTTTATGCGGCCCACGGATAAATACTTTATACTACTGAAAACGTGAATATACCGTATATTTTGTGAATGATGAGCTTTTTCCCATTATTGTAGGCCCTAGTTGAAATAAGAAAATTATAAAAATGTTTCATTAAGAATAAATTAAAGAGTAAACAATATTATTGGACAGATTGTAAGTTTTGCATAACCAGACTGATGCAAGGTTCTGACTGACCGTGGATTTAAACCATTTACAGGACACAAACATGGTATTGAAACACATGTTTTGTGAGCTGGTAAAATAGAGCGGCTTCGGTGGCGTAGTTGGTAGCATGCTGAGCTTCTATGCCCAAGATCGCGGGTTCAAACCCGGCCGAAGTCGTCGGATTTTTAAGAGCTTTAAAATCCCTCAGTATGCCTTCCTTCGGAGGGGAAGTAAAGCCGGCAGTTCCATGTCATAGATTTATGGCATGTTAAAGAACCTTCCACTAATTACACCTGTGTGAAGCTACTCGTAAATTATATAGGTTAAGAATGTAAACAACGCTCTTAGGTTCCCACGTTTGTTGCCAGGAGCCAACTGCGGTGGCGTCTAGTAGCTAAGTTCTGATGATGATGATGATAATTGTTGTTTTAAGGGGCCTAACATCTAGGTTATCGGCCCCTGATGGTTTGGGTGGTCGTGAAGATGAAAATGAAAAGCGAACTTAAAACTAAAACCAACTACTAACCTACATACTAGAAGAGAAATGGAAAACTAAAGGAGAATAAGGCAAATAAAGGACAGGAGGAAAATAAATGCCCTCAACATTCGAAGAAGGCGTATTGAGGGACTTGGAAGGAAGGAGAGCCATGAAAGGCAGATAGGAAAGTGAAAGAGGAGAGGGTCCGCCCCAAAGGTAAGGGACAAAAGGGGAAAACGGACCCAGCTCAGGAATCCCTCGGGGTCGCCAACTCCCGAACTCACCTGCCGTGAGCCCCTGAGGGTGTAGCATTATCTAGGGTGCACCAGAAGTGGTGGGGCTACATACACCCGGCCTCCTTGAGGGCCTTAAGCAGAAGGCAGGAGATAACATGAAAAGAAAAAGAAGGCTGACCCCTCGCAGAAGGAGGGAATCAGAAAAGATGAGACAAGGGCCAATTAAGGCGGGAAAGGAAAAGACTCCCTAGGCCTTGGATACCCTTATACCGTCGGGGTCGGAAGAGAACAAGAGTTGACCAAGTGAGGTCGACAGGAAAGAAGACAGAGAGGAGCCCGGTACAAGTAAGTGGAAGCAATGCCGGACTCAGCTGGGGCCCCGTGGTCGCCAACCCACATCCCACTAGATGTGAGCCCCTGGGGGGAGCTAAGTTCTGAACTAGTAGTCGTTGACGGTGGCTTTTGCAGCAAAAGTAGGAACTATTTGAAATATTCAAACTCTGCAGTCCTTACTTGAATTAAACAACAGATAACACACACTAATACAGTCATCACAAATAACACCGGTTATGAGACTGATTCTACACACACCCAAAGTACACGGGGTTACATGACCGCGTTGTCGCAGCCCCGAAACTGAGGAACCAACCTGGTAAAATAGGTTATTCAGATTAGCGGTAGTGTTTGGCGAGAGCCTATGTGGAAAGGTAACTTGCGGCCCGTCACTTATTATGTAAAAATACACTTGGCCCCCACTTATGAAAAGGTTGTGCGCCCCTGTGCAAGATGAAGCTGTTCGTATGAGCCGACTCAGATGGTGGGGTCATGTGAAGAGAATGGGCGATGAGACATTACCTACGAGGTTAATTAGTTTGGCTGTAGAGGGTAAGAGAAGAAGAGACGATAGTCAGATTCAGTGATGAACGATTTCCAAGTGAGAGGTGAAGAAAGAGAGGAGGCTGCAGAGCTAACTGCTAATAGGAGATCATAGAGGAGGGTTGTTCGCAAACTGAGTCTTGCAGACTAGACTGGACGCTGAAATGACGAAACTTATTTTCCGAAGTTCTCTCGTATGTACTTTTGGGTGGATAACAAAGTAAATAAATAAATAAATAAATAAATAAATAAATAAATAAATAAATAAATAAATAAATAAATAAATAACCATTTAATATTCTATTTATAAAACGTAGGTGCGCATTAATTTTTTGAACTGCGCCGATTAGTTTTTGAGCTGCGTATTGTTTTTTGAACTGCGCGGATTAACTTTTGAGCTGCGCATTGATTTTTTGAACTGCGCGGATTAGTTTTTGAGCTGCGCATTAATTTTTAGCCTACTTTCGATTTTTGCAAAAAATGAAAGTAGACTTATGAGATCAACACAGGGCGAAAAAAGTGTGTCTGTCTGTGTGTGTATGTGTGTGTGTGTGTCTGTGTGTGTGTGTGTGTGTATGTGTGTGTGTGAGTCTGTGTGTGTGTGTGTGTGTGGGTGTGTCTGTGTGTGTGTGAGTGTGTGTACTCTGAATGTGTGTCCCCCCCTATCAATTCGAACACGGTGAATGCGAATGGAACGAAATTCGGTACAAAGGTAGCACTAGCAAAGGACACCTCAGTGTCATGTTTTATATCGCCGCCATCTTGACGGAAACGTAATGGCGGCCACACAAATGTTCAAAGCTTAAATCAAATTACGACTAACCTAATCATCCGATCTCTACCAAATTTTGCAACAACATACCTTTTTATGGGGAGCATCCTTTGACCAAACCAATAGGTCATCAGCGTAATAGTTTGCGGATGGCGGCCATCTTTGTGTGAAAATCGATTCCCCCTATTAATTCGAACACGGTGCAACCGAATGGAACGAAATTTGGTACAGAGGTTGTACTAACAAAAGGCACCTCAGTGTCATATTTTATATCGCCGCCATCTTGACGAAAACGTAATGGCGGCCACACAATTGTTCAAAGCTTAAATCAAATTACGACTAACCTAATCATCTGATCTCCACCAAATGTTGCAACAACATACCTTTATGGGGGGAGCATCCTTTGACCAAACTAATAGGTCATCTGCGTAATAGTTTGCGGATGGCGGCCATCTTTGTGTGAAAACCGATTCCCCCTATTAATTCGAACACGGTACAACCGAATGGAACGAAATTTGGTAAAGAGGTAGTACTAACAAAGGCACCTCAGTGTCATGTTTTATATCGCCGCCATCTTGACGGAAACGTAATGGCGGCCACACAAATGTTCAAAGCTTAAATCAAATTACGATTAACCTAATCATCCGATCTCTACCAAATTTTGCAACAACATACCCTTATGGAGGAAGCATCCTATGACCAAATCAAGGTCATTAACCTAATAGTTTGCGGATGGCGGCCATCTTTGTGTGAAAATCAATTCCCCCTATTAATTCAAACACGGTGAAAATGAATGGAACGAAATTTGGTACAGAGGTAGCACTAGCAGGGGGCATCTGTGTCATGTTTTATATCGCCGCCATTTTGACAGAAACGTAATGGCGGCCACACAAATGTTCCAAGCTTTAGTTCAATTACGACTAACATAACCATCCGATCTCTACCAAACTTTGCAACAACATACCTTTATGGAGGGAGCATCCTTTGACCAATCTAATAGGTTATTAGCCTAATAGTTTGCGGATGGCAGCCATCTTTATGTCAAAATTGATTCCCCCTATTAATTCGAACACGGTGGAACCGAATGGAACGAAATTTGGTACAGAGGTAGCACTAGCAAAGGGCACCTCAGTGTCATGTTTTATATCGCCGCCATCTTGACTCAAACGTAATGGCGGCCACACGACTATTCAAAGCTTAAATCAAATTACGATTAACCTAATCATCCGATCTCTACCAAATTTTGCAACTACATACCTTTATGGAGGGAGCATCCTTTGACCAATCTAATAGGTCATCAGCGGAATAGTTTGCGGATGGCGGCCATCTTTGTGTGAAAATCAATTCCCCCTATTAATTCAAACACGGTGAAACCGAATGGAACGAAATTTGGTACAGAGGTAGCACTAGCAAAGGGCATCTCAGTGTCATGTTTTATATCGCGGCCATATTGACAGAAACGTAATGGTGGCCACACAAATGTTCAAAGCTTAAGTTAAATTACGACTAACAAAACCATCCGATCTCTACCAAACTTTGCAACAACATACCTTTATGGAGGGAGGATCCTTTGACCAATCTAATATGTTATTAGCCTAATAGTTTGCGGATGGCGGCCATCTTTATGTCAAAATTGATTCCCCTATTAATTCGGACACGGTGGAACCGAATGGAACGAAATTTGGTACAGAGGTAGCACTAGCAAAGGGCACCTCAGTGTCATGTTTTATATCGCCGCCATCTTGACTAAAACGTAATGGCGGACACACGAATGTTCAAAGCTTAAATCAAATTACGATTAACCTAATCATCCGATCTCTACCAAATTTTTCAAGTACATACCTTTATGGAGGGAGCATTCTTTGACCAATCTAATAGGTCATTCGCCTAATAGTTTGCGGATGGAGGCCATCTTTATGTCTAAATTGATTCCCCCTATTAATTCGAACACGGTGGAACCGAATGGAACGAAATTTGGTACAGAGGTAGCACTAGCAAAGGGCACCTCAGTGTCATGTTTTATATCGCCGCCATCTTGACGGAAACGTAATGGCGGCCACACAAATGTTCAAAGCTTAAATCAAATTACGACTAACCTAATCATCCGATCTCTACCAAATTTTGCAACAACATACCTTTCTATGGGGAGCATCCTTTGACCAAACCAATAGGTCACCAGCGTAATAGTTTGCGGATGGCGGCCATCTTTGTGTGAAAATCGATTCCCCCTATTAATTCGAACACGGTGCAACCGAATGGAACGAAATTTGGTACAGAGGTTGTACTAACAAAAGGCACCTCAGTGTCATATTTTATATCGCCGCCATCTTGACGAAAACGTAATGGCGGCCACACAATTGTTCAAAGCTTAAATCAAATTACGACTAACCTAATCATCTGATCTCCACCAAATGTTGCAACAACATACCTTTATGAGGGGAGCATCCTTTGACCAAACTAATAGGTCATCTGCGTAATAGTTTGCGGATGGTGGCCATCTTTGTGTGAAAACCGATTCCCCCTATTAATTCGAACACGGTACAACCGAATGGAACGAAATTTGGTAAAGAGGTAGTACTAACAAAGGCACCTCAGTGTCATGTTTTATATCGCCGCCATCTTGACGGAAACGTAATGGCGGCCACACAAATGTTCAAAGCTTAAATCAAATTACGATTAACCTGATCATCCGATCTCTACCAAATTTTGCAACAACATACCCTTATGGAGGAAGCATCCTATGACCAAATCAAGGTCATTAACCTAATAGTTTGCGGATGGCGGCCATCTTTGTGTGAAAATCAATTCCCCCTATTAATTCAAACACGGTGAAAATGAATGGAACGAAATTTGGTACAGAGGTAGCACTAGCAGGGGGCATCTGTGTCATGTTTTATATCGCCGCCATTTTGACAGAAACGTAATGGCGGCCACACAAATGTTCCAAGCTTTAGTTCAATTACGACTAACATAACCATCCGATCTCTACCAAACTTTGCAACAACATACCTTTATGGAGGGAGCATCCTTTGACCAATCTAATAGGTTATTAGCCTAATAGTTTGCGGATGGCAGCCATCTTTATGTCAAAATTGATTCCCCCTATTAATTCGAACACGGTGGAACCGAATGGAACGAAATTTGGTACAGAGGTAGCACTAGCAAAGGGCACCTCAGTGTCATGTTTTATATCGCCGCCATCTTGACTCAAACGTAATGGCGGCCACACGACTATTCAAAGCTTAAATCAAATTACGATTAACCTAATCATCCGATCTCTACCAAATTTTGCAACTACATACCTTTATGGAGGGAGCATCCTTTGACCAATCTAATAGGTCATCAGCGTAATAGTTTGCGGATGGCGGCCATCTTTGTGTGAAAATCAATTCCCCCTATTAATTCAAACACGGTGAAACCGAATGGAACGAAATTTGGTACAGAGGTAGCACTAGCAAAGGGCATCTCAGTGTCATGTTTTATATCGCGGCCATATTGACAGAAACGTAATGGTGGCCACACAAATGTTCAAAGCTTAAGTTAAATTACGACTAACAAAACCATCCGATCTCTACCAAACTTTGCAACAACGTACCTTTATGGAGGGAGGATCCTTTGACCAATCTAATATGTTATTAGCCTAATAGTTTGCGGATGGCGGCCATCTTTATGTCAAAATTGATTCCCCTATTAATTCGGACACGGTGGAACCGAATGGAACGAAATTTGGTACAGAGGTAGCACTAGCAAAGGGCACCTCAGTGTCATGTTTTATATCGCCGCCATCTTGACTGAAACGTAATGGCGGACACACGAATGTTCAAAGCTTAAATCAAATTACGATTAACCTAATCATCCGATCTCTACCAAATTTTTCAAGTACATACCTTTATGGAGGGAGCATTCTTTGACCAATCTAATAGGTCATTCGCCTAATAGTTTGCGGATGGAGGCCATCTTTATGTCTAAATTGATTCCCCCTATTAATTCGAACACGGTGGAACCGAATGGAACGAAATTTGGTACAGAGGTAGCACTAGCAAAGGGCACCTCAGTGTCATGTTTTATATCGCCGCCATCTTGACTGAAACGTAATGGCGGCCACACGAATGTTCAAAGCTTAAATCAAATTACGATTAACCTAATCATCCGATCTCAACCAAATTTTGCAACTACATACCTTTATGGAGGAAGCATCCTTTGACCAATCTAATAGGTCATTCGCCTAATAGTTTGCGGATGGCGGCCATTTTTTTTTGTCAGAATCGATTCCCCTATTAATTCAAACACGGTGAAACCGAATGGAACGAAATTTGGTACAGAGATAGCACTAGCAAAGGGCATCTCAGCGTCATGATTAATATCGCCGCCATATTGACAGAAACGTAATGGCGGCCACACAAATGTTTAAAGCTTAAATCAAATTATGACTAACATAACCATCCGATCTCTACCAAACTTTGCAACAACATACCTTTATGGAGGGAGCATCCTTTGACCAATCTAATAGGTCATTAGCCTAATAGTTTGCGGATGGCGGCCATCTTTATGTCAAAATTTATTCCCCCTATTAATTCGAACACGGTGGAACCGAATGAACGAAATTTGGTACAGAGGTAGCACTAGCAAAGGGCACCTCAGTGTCATGTTTTATATCACCGCTATCTTGACGGAAACGTAATCGCGGCCACCCAAATGTTAAAAGCTAAAATGTAATTACGACCAACCTAATAATCTAGTCTCTACCAAATGTTGCAACACCATATCTTTATGAGGGGAACATATTCTCACCAAACTGCAAGAACATCAGCCCAATAGTTTGCAGATGGTGGCCAAGTATGTGTGCAAATCGATTCCCCCTATCAATTCAAACACGGTGGAACCGAATTGAACGAAATTTGGTACAGAGGTAGCACTAGCATAGGGCACTTCATATTCATGTTTAATATCCCTATAGTACGTTGTATTTCAACAAGCTACTACAACCAACATTCAATCATACTCCTTGAAAAGGACGAAGAGTTATAACAATACCCATGCATTTAGTAGAAAGTTGCCTATATGTTCTTTACTGAACATCTTGTTTAACTGTGCAGATTAGTTTTTGGGCTGCGCATTGATTTTTTGAACTGTGCTGAATAGTTCCTTGAGCTGCGCCTTTTTTTGGAACTGTGCAGATTATTTTTTGAACTGCGCATTGATTTTTTGAACTGTGCAGATTAGTTTTTGAGCTGCTCATTGATTTCTTGAACTGTGCAGATTAGTTTTTGAGCTGCGCATTGATTTTATGAACTGTGCAGATTAGTTTTCAAGCTGCGCATTGATTTCTAGCTGCGCGGATTAGTTTTTGAGCTGTGCATTTATTTTTTGAGCTGCTCAGATTCGTTTTTGAGCTGCACAGAATAATTTTTGAGCTGCGCAGAATAATTTTTGAGCTGCGCAGATTAGTTTTTGAGCTGCGTAGATTAGTTTATGAGCTACGTATTGTTTTTTGAACTGCGCGGATTAGTTTTTGAGCTGCGTATTGTTTTTTGAACTGCTTGGATTAACTTTTGAGCTGCGCATTGATTTTTTGAACTGCGCGGATTAGTTTTTGTGCTGCGCATTAATTTTTTAACTGTGCAGATTAGTTTTGGGCTGCGCATTAATTTTTTGAACTGTGAAGATTAGTTTCTTGAGCTCCGCATTGATTTTTGGAACTGTGCAGATTAGTTTTTGAGCTGCGCATTTTTTGAACTGTACAGATTATTTTTTGAGCTGCGCATTGATTTTTTGAACTGTGCAGATTAGTTTTTGAGCTAAGCATTGATTTGTTAACTGTGCAGATTATTTATTGAGCTGCGCATTGATTTTCTGAACTGTGCAGATTAGTTTTTGAGCTGCGCATTGATTTTTAGCTGCGCGGATTAGTTTTTGAGCTGCGCATTGATTTTTAGCTGCGCGGATTAGTTTTTGAGCTGTGCATTTATTTTTTGAGCTGCTCAGATTCGTTTTTGAGCTGCACAGAATAATTTTTGAGCTGCGCAGATTAGTTTTTGAGCTGCGTAGATTAGTTTATGAGCTGCGTATTGTTTTTTGAACTGCGCGGATTAGTTTTTGAGCTGCGTATTGTTTTTTTGAACTGCGTGGATTAACTTTTGAGCTGCGCATTGATTTTTTGAACTGCGCGGATTAGTTTTTGTGCTGCGCATTAATTTTTTAACTGTGCAGATTAGTTTTGGGCTGCGCATTAATTTTTTGAACTGTGAAGATTAGTTTCTTGAGCTCCGCATTGATTTTTGGAACTGTGCAGATTAGTTTTTGAGCTGCGCATTTTTTGAACTGTACAGATTATTTTTTGAGCTGCGCATTGATTTTTTGAACTGTGCAGATTAGTTTTGGAGCTGCGCATTGATTTCTTGAACTGTGCAGATTAGTTTTTGAGCTGCGCATTGATTTTATGAACTGTGCAGATTAGTTTTCAAGCTGCGCATTGATTTTTAGCTGCGCGGATTAGTTTTTGAGCTGTGCATTTATTTTTTGAGCTGCTCAGATTCGTTTTTGAGCTGCACAGAATAATTTTTGAGCTGCGCAGAATAATTTTTGAGCTGCGCAGATTAGTTTTTGAGCTGCGTAGATTAGTTTATGAGCTGCGTATTGTTTTTTGAACTGCGCGGATTAGTTTTTGAGCTGCGTATTGTTTTTTGAACTGCTTGGATTAACTTTTGAGCTGCGCATTGATATTTTGAACTGCGCGGATTAGTTTTTG
The DNA here is from genome assembly GCA_946902985.2 of Meconema thalassinum. Classification (NCBI taxonomy): domain Eukaryota; kingdom Metazoa; phylum Arthropoda; class Insecta; order Orthoptera; family Tettigoniidae; genus Meconema; species Meconema thalassinum. Next base: position 125,436,922 of record OX336395.1, read on the forward strand.
TGCTGCGCATTAATTTTTTAACTGTGCAGATTTGTTTTGGGCTGCGCATTAATTTTTTGAACTGTGAAGATTAGTTTCTTGAGCTCCGCATTGATTTTTGGAACTGTGCAGATTAGTTTTTGAGCTGCGCATTTTTTGAACTGTACAGATTATTTTTTGAGCTGCGCATTGATTTTTTGAACTGTGCAGATTAGTTTTTGAGCTGCGCATTGATTTGTTAACTGTGCAGATTATTTATTGAGCTGCGCATTGATTTTCTGAACTGTGCAGATTAGTTTTTGAGCTGCGCATTGATTTTTAGCTGCGCGGATTAGTTTTTGAGCTGCGCATTGATTTTTAGCTGCGCGGATTAGTTTTTGAGCTGTGCATTTATTTTTTGAGCTGCTCAGATTCGTTTTTGAGCTGCACAGAATAATTTTTGAGCTGCGCAGATTAGTTTTTGAGCTGCGTAGATTAGTTTATGAGCTGCGTATTGTTTTTTGAACTGCGCGGATTAGTTTCTGAGCTGCGTATTGTTTTTTTGAACTGCGTGGATTAACTTTTGAGCTGCGCATTGATTTTTTGAACTGCGCGGATTAGTTTTTGTGCTGCGCATTAATTTTTTAACTGTGCAGATTAGTTTTAGTTTTGGGCTGCGCATTAATTTTTTGAACTGTGAAGATTAGTTTCTTGAGCTCCGCATTGATTTTTGGAACTGTGCAGATTAGTTTTTGAGCTGCGCATTTTTTGAACTGTACAGATTATTTTTTGAGCTGCGCATTGATTTTTTGAACTGTGCAGATTAGTTTTTGAGCTGCGCATTGATTTGTTAACTGTGCAGATTATTTATTGAGCTGCGCATTGATTTTCTGAACTGTGCAGATTAGTTTTTGAGCTGCGCATTGATTTTTAGCTGCGCGGTTTAGTTTTTGAGCTGCGCATTGATTTTTAGCTGCGCGGATTAGTTTTTGAGCTGTGCATTTATTTTTTGAGCTGCTCAGATTCGTTTTTGAGCTGCACAGAATAATTTTTGAGCTGCGCAGATTAGTTTTTGAGCTGCGTAGATTAGTTTATGAGCTGCGTATTGTTTTTTGAACTGCGCGGATTAGTTTTTGAGCTGCGTATTGTTTTTTTGAACTGCGTGGATTAACTTTTGAGCTGCGCATTGATTTTTTGAACTGCGCGGATTAGTTTTTGTGCTGCGCATTAATTTTTTAACTGTGCAGATTAGTTTTGGGCTGCGCATTAATTTTTTGAACTGTGAAGATTAGTTTCTTGAGCTCCGCATTGATTTTTGGAACTGTGCAGATTAGTTTTTGAGCTGCGCATTTTTTGAACTGTACAGATTATTTTTTGAGCTGCGCATTGATTTTTTGAACTGTGCAGATTAGTTTTTGAGCTGCGCATTGATTTTTTAACTGTGCAGATTATTTATTGAGCTGCGCATTGATTTTCTGAACTGTGCAGATTAGTTTTTGAGCTGCGCATTGATTTTTAGCTGCGCGGATTAGTTTTTGAGCTGCGCATTGATTTTTTGCTGCGCGGATTACTTTTTGAGCTGTGTATTTATTTTTTGAGCTGCGCAGATTCGTTTTTGAGCTGCGCAGATTACTTTTTGTGCTGCGCAGATTAGTTTTTGATTTTTTGAGCCTTTGTTGGTGTCATCAGCTTTTATCTAAGGCAAAATCTATTCTAATTAAAACTAAAAGTTTTCCATATTGATAACTGACTACACGTTGTTTGTTATCTGGTGACGTTGGCCGTTGTTCTCTTCATCTAGCGGGCCGATAACCTAGATGTTAGGCCCCTTAAAACAACAATTATCATCATCATCATCTTCATCTAGCTACGATGTAGCGCATTACTTCGTTTTGATGCAGCGCTTTAACTTTTCGCTTTAAAAACTCACCCAAAAGTAAATATATATGTTGGCAGCATCGTCACGGAAGTGTAGTTATATGAAATTTTCTCCATAGGATAACTAACTTGTTATTTTTTGTGGTTAAAGTAAGATGACGCCGACTATGATAACGTGGCTTCAGTCTTCACATGTATCATGACTAACTAGGAGTGAAGCTGTCTCCCCTGGGATCTCAAGCAAACCCTCTAAGCTACAAGACACTCCCAACACAGTACATGCAAAGATGAAAAATAAATAGCCCTAAAGCTATTTCTCCGTCTAGAAATAGACACTCTCAGAACGTTTCAACTCCATAATGAGCACATGACCAAGAGGGCTTTGTACACACACAGTGAAGTTTCAACAGCTCCTCGACATTAACAGTGGAGAAACGGAGAGAGGGTCAGTGGGCTATTCACGTAGGAGAATAAGAAGTTGGACGGGATTACTCCTACAAAGGAGCGTTTATTTCAGAAAAATGTCGATGTGTTTATTTAAGTACACGAGAACCTTGATTATCCGGACCTTTTACAAACAGAACCGATTTAACCCGTTGAGTGCTTCGACGTCTATAGACGGTGCACAAATTTTTTTTTTTTTTTTCATATTCTCCATTTGCTTTCGAGTGCTGAGTCGATCTCTGGCATGTCCTGCCATCCGTTGAGGATTATTTAGTACTACTTGAGTTTGTACATCCTCTGTCTGAAAAGTTCGGTGAATGGGTCTATATTACGAACAGATTGTGGGCTTACCTGAAACAGCCGTTACCATCCTTCGAAGTAATCCCCGTGGATGGTTATGCACTTCTTAGAACGGCTATACAAGTCTTGCCATAGTCTTCCTGAGGGATATCCTTAGGTTGGGTCGTCACAGTACGTTGGATGCCCGAAATGTCCGAAAACCTCTGGCCGTTCAGGGCTTTTCAGCGACCCTGGACCCCGATACTCCATACTTTGACGCTTGGCTTCGAGGTCGTAACTCAGGTACAAGATCTCGTCACCCGTGACGATGGTTTTCAGAACCATTCCATTCTATGGAACATTCACGCTTCGCACTGCCACACGCCAAACAGGTGTGCACGTTAGGTTGCATAAATTCACCCTTCTCACTGCCGCCCGTCTATCAGGTGTGCAAGGCAGGTTGCATAAATTCACGCTTCTCTCTAGCTTACAATTTAGAATTTTGACGACCCAAAGTGAAGGCCCTAAAGAAGACTATGCCAGAAGCTTCCAGGACTTGTTCAGTCGTTCTCAGAAGTGCATAACCATCCACGGGGATTACTTCGAAGGACAGTAACTGCTGTTTCAGGTAAGCCAACAATCCGTCCGTAATATAGACCCAGTCACCGAACTTTTCAGACAGAGAGTGTATTTCTTGGTTCAGGAACTGACCAAGTGAACATTTTGTAAACCTCTGTCCTCTACAGCTAGAGTTCATCTGAGATGTAAACAAACATGGCGGAATAACAAGCACATTCTTCACGCCGTGTTGTAATTTTGGATCAAAGGATATACATTCTTGTACTAGCAAGGAACAACAAGTATTACTTGCCTACTGATTATATTAAATACAGTAGTTATATTCACCCCCTGATAAGTTGAAAATCACGATTTCTACATTTTTAGCCTACTTTCGATTTTTGAAAAAAAAAAGTAGTCTTATGAGATCAACACGGGGCGAAAAATGGTGTGTCTGTCTGTCTGTGTGTGTGTGTGAGTCTGTGTGTGTGTGTGAACTCTGAATGTCTGCCCCCCCCCCTATCAATTCAAACACGGTGAAACCGAATTGAACGAAATTTTGTACAGAGGTAGCACTAGCAAAGGGCACCTCAGTGTCATGTTTTATATCGCCGCCATCTTGACGGAAAAGTAATGGCGGCCACCCAAATGTTCAAAGCTTAAATCAAATTACGACCAACCTAATTATCTGATCTCTACCAAATTTTGCAACATTATACCATTTTGTACGAAAAATCTTTTGACCGAACTACAAGGCCATCAGACCAATAATTTGTGGATGGCGGCCATGTATGTGTGCAAATCGATTCCCCCTATCTATTCAAACACGGCGAAACCGAATGGTACAAAATTTGGTACAGACGTAGCACTAGCAAAGGGCAAATCATTACCATGTTTTATATTGCCGTCATCTTGACGGATACGTAATGGCGACCACACAAATGTTAAAAGCTTAAATCAAATTACGACCACCCTAATCATATGATCTCTACTAAATTTTGCAACAACATACCTTTATGTGGTAAGCATCCGTTGACCAAACGACAAGGTCGTCAGGCCAATAGTTTGCAGATAGCGGCCATGTATGTGTCCAAATCGATTCACCGTTTCAATTCAAACACGGTGAACCCGAACTGAATGAAATTTTGTACAGAGGTAGCACTAGCAAAGTGCACCTCATATTCATGTTTAATATCCGTATAACACGTTGTATTTCAACAAGCTACTACAACCAACATTCAGTTATACTCCTTGAAAAGGACAAAAGTTATAACAATACCCATGCATTTAGGAGAGAGTAGGCTTTATGTTCATTACTGAACATCTTGTTTTAAATGTGAAAAAGAAACTCCACACTACGGTAGCAACCAGCTGACTGGGTAACTTAGAACTTAAAATGCATTAAGCACCTGAAAAAATGAATGATTTGTATTAATGTTGCAAAACTTAGAGACGACGATAGCATCAACAAAACCGTCTTCCTTCCCCAATCTATAAAGGTGTACCTACTATTGTTGTGATCCTACTTAAGCAATAAGCCCTAAAACTACAGTAGAATTGTAAACTAATATGCGGCAACGACCTACTTGATAAGTACTCGGTTGCGATTATGGTAAAAAGCTACAGCTACAACATACGAAATACCGTTCTTCTACTACAGTGAGTCCGGGAATGTACTCCGCAGCGCCTACATGCGTCTGCGAGAGCTAGCTACAGCAGTTACGTTGGTAGCACGGCTGCCGCTAGCATCATAACAAATAAACAGTAAACTTTGTACTCACCACAGCCATTCATAACAGATGCTGGAACCATTCACAGTACATCACTCTTTTTACGTAATCAATTTGTTTTAATTCATGAACTACGGTAACTTTATAAGGGAACAACTGAAGCTTGCCTCTTACAGCTTTATGCACTGTCGACTGAGAGATTCCTGTTTGTTGAGATAATTTCCGTGTTGATTTACTTGGACTACGCAGCATTATGTCGGAGATTTCATAAAGTTTTTCGTCTGTTAAAAGCGTAGGCCTGCCTGTTCCCGGTACATCGTGAACTGAGCCAGTCACACGAAATGTACTTACCAAATCCCGAACTGTATCACGGTTTGGACACTTTGAATTAGGAAACCACGCCTGAAATCTTAATTTTACATTTTCTGTAAACAGATCGCCTTCACGAAAAACGTATTCACAAAAAAAAACTCTCTCTTCAGTAGTAAATATTACCGCCTGTATACTGTTGCACTCTTCCAATGATCTATCTGAACGCTCGCTGACTGTAATACACACTGAAGACATGCAGGCTCGCTCGCTTATCGCAATACACACCGACAGCCCACACATGGGAGTCCACCTTTCAAGGACACAGTGCAGCCAACTAAACTTATGACTCAACTACTCACAGCTGCACGGACCCACTGCGGAAAACATTCTTGGACGCCCTGTATTAATCTGTTGTAAGATTTGATTTGGAGACTTGTCTGAAATTGTGGAATGTCTAGAGGCTGCTCAGACAACCACATTTTAATGTAAATAAAATCAGTATGTAAATACTTCTGAATAATTATTCTGAACTGGTATAAGAGTCCCCTCTTCTCTTCAACATTGCTCTCGAAAAAGTTATGAGATCACTGAAATTAGTTCCAGCTGGCATGCATCTCGGACAGTATCATAATGTGCTTGCGTATGCAGATTATATTGTACTCGTAGGAAGAAATGAGATCGAGATAAGGAAATTGTTTTTTGAACTTGAGGAGATAGCTTCAAAATAAACCTTAGAATTAAAGACCAAAAAACGCAGTCCATGGTAATGAAGAGATATATTGACGTGTTTGGGAATCGGTTACCTCTTCTTATTGGCAAGTATAGTTTTGAGCGGGTTGAACATTTCAAATTCTCAGGAATCATGATTGATGAACAGAATCATAGAGAAGTGGAATTTAAAGTTAGAATACAGAATGCTAACTAGTGTACTACTCACTGCAGTTTTTATTGGGATCAAAATTTCTTACGAGAAATACGAAATTGAAAATATACAATACCATCATTAGGAGAGTTCTAATTTATGGTGCAGAATCATGGACTTAAACAAAACAGGAAGAACACCAGTCACAGGTTTTCGAAAATAAAGTTTTAGGAACATTTTTGGACCATTTTTTGACCCCGCATCTCAAAGCTGGAAAAAAAATCAAATAAAGACATACACTCACTATAACAGCAAACACCAATTCTCAACATCATTAACTCCAGAAGACTTCAGTGGGCTGGTCATTTACTAAGCATGGGAGATGATAGGGGATGGTCCTACACTTCTTTAAAGAAGAACCAAGAGGAAAGAGGCCAGTAGGAAGACTTGTAAGGAATTTCATAAAATGTGTACAGTATTTCTGAATTTTGTAAACTGTGTATATTTGTATCAATTTAATTAATAACAATAATAATAATAATAATTTCCAAACTGATAATGAAACTTTTCAGTTGGCCAACACAATACAATTTAGTTCCGTCAACCGACAGATAAGTTGTAATATCGATTGTCAATATGGTAACACCGATATATGGCGATCCTAACGCACACATTTTTTTGGAACCTGACTGAACCTTGAGCAGGATCGGCACCATCTCTCTACTAATGTTTTTGTACTAGGGCTATGAAACTTGTTTTGGGGGCTAAAGGGGCTAAAGACCTTTGGTTTAAGTCAAACATACAACTTTCTGTGATTCAGAGTTTAAAAAATATAGCCTACTTTCCAAATTGAACTTTTTTTAGAAAAAATCTAAAAAAAATCTAATGTTTTGTTCCAACGATAAAGAGTTGTTTAAGCTAGCATATGGCTTTCTAGGATTTTTAGTTTTGGAAATATAGCCTACTTTCCAAATTGAACTCTTTTGGAAAAAAAACTTACTATTTTGTAAAAATTCGTAAAATACAATGTTTTGTTGTAGAGATAAAGGGCACAGAGACCTTTGGTTTAAACCGATGTATGATTTTCTACAGATCCTAGTTTAAAACATATACCTACTTTCCAAATAATATTTTTGTAAAAGTCTAAAATTACAGTGTTTTTGACTAATAGTGGGGTAAAGGCACAAGTAAGAGTTGGGAGTCAATCATTAACCTTAAAGTACTCGAGAATTTTAAAAATATTAGTGTTGTTGTTAATTACTTATTGAACTACCAGTAAGCATTATGCTGCCATTAAAAGGGTTGTGATACTTTCCAAGACCAAGAAAATAAGACACTAAATACATCAAAAAATATAACCCGCCATATAAGCCAACATCAGAAAGCGACTAAGTTAATAAGCCGACACATAAGCTAACAAATAAGCCGACGCATAAGCCGACAAATTAGCCGACACATGAGCCTACACATATGCCGACAAAAAAAAGTGTGTGCAAAGGTGGGCACAAAAGTGGGCACGATTTAAAGTGGGCTTGATTTATACTGTGTGCGATTTCTTGTGGGCGCGATTTGTACTGGGTGCGATTTATATTGGGCGCAATTTATAGTGGGCGCGATTTATAGTGGGTGCGATTTAGAGTCAGCGCGATTTATAGTGGGCGCAATTTAAAGTGGGCGTGATTTAAAGTGGGCGTGATTTATAGTTTGTGCAATTTATAGTCGGCACGATTTATAATTATATATCTATCTTGAGAAACCCAACTCGTACCCTTTTTACCATGGAACTTAGTAAGTCAACTACTTTTCCGCTCTCTTTTAACATGGTAGGATATGTTTTATACACATACTTTGAGCCAACCAGAACGTTAAAAGGTAAAAACCACCGACATCAGAAAGCGATTACAAATAACCCGCTAAATAAGCCGACATACAAAGCCAACGCTGAACCCTAGAGTCCCAATCGTTAACCTTCGGCAATCTTCGGAAATGCTCGGGAGATTGGGTATTTATGTGTGCACTGCTTTCTAAAAAATAGAATTGAGTAATGGTATATAAGAGACGCTATAGATGCAGTTAATCAGTACTTCGAGGTAACTGAAAGTGTAAAGATGTCTCTCTCTAAAATGTTGGGCGTTCCTCAACAGAATAAAGCCTACCGATGAGCGGTTTGGTTTGTGGTTGTTATTGTGAAACCTGGCCAATCTGGTTACAGACATTGGTAATATCAACTACACAGAAAACGATACGCTCCTAAGTAACAAAATTGTTAATCCACTTACACCGATTACGCAACCGTTTTGTGATAACATTACGGTGGTTAGGATATGTGATAAAGTGGACTGTCATGAACAATTGGAAAAGTGTAAGTCTGTGCTGCTAAAGAAAGAGGTGTGGGGTAGATTCTCCAAGCTTATCTCTGCTCGACATGGCGTCTTCTACTAAACAAAGACAGTGCAACGCCACGAGGATTTAGGAAACAACTTGGGGAGAAAGGAATTCCTAAAATTATGGAGAAGTACAAAAATCCTGTGGCTATACCATACAAAGTGGAACTAGCCGATGTTAAATTAGACGTTCTGTTAGCCGAACTTCCAGAAATATTGCAGCAACTTGGTGCTGAGTAGTTCTATCTTATGGATTTGGACATTACGCAAGATTTTGCAGGGGATTTTAACAAAACAGAGATGTGTGATTACCTAACATCGAATCATAACTCTTGTGTGCAAGGAGAGTATCGAGAAAAGTGTAATGCGATTGTGAACAATGATAAAACTGTTGGTAAAGACTGTTTAACATGGATGAACTCTAATTCTTGAATAAAGATATATACAAAAATTATATGTCAAATTACAAGTCCTGGGGAAAACAAAGTAATTTTGAAACCATATTATAGACTTTTGTTGGAAAGTTTGTTAGAAAAATGTACCTTTGTGAGTCATGGGGTCATCAAAATTAATAACAGAAAAATAATTGATTTTTTTTGTTAAAATTATGAAAATTAAAATTATGAAAATTTCAGTTGTATAACTTCAAAATTGTGGATTTGGTGAATGATAATATTTGTACATTATTTCGCTTACCCTCTTGGGCTAGCTCTATACAAGACAATCAAATAAATAATTACCGTACCTAATAATAATAATAATAACTACCTACTACTTTTGGGTCCTTTGGCTAAATTTGGAAAAATCAATGGACCATAGAAAAGGGGCTGTCACTCCGTTTACTAGGACCATTACACAACCTTGTACAATAATTGGTTCGCGCGAGATATTGGTAATAAAACAAACAATAAGGTATAGTCAGATTCGAATAAAATGAATCCCTCCCATATAGTTAGGTCCTTTGGCAAAATTTAGCTAAATCAATGGTCTGCAGTAAAGGAGATAACATGCCAATTCATTCAACACCTCGCATAAGTTTGTACGTTTACAGGTTCGCGAGGTATAATAGACCGATGACCTACTCGTTTTGGGTCCTTTAGTTAAATCAAGAGTAAATAATCCATAAATAATCCTTATATTTAAAACACTAAGGTGTTGTTTGTAACGACGAGATTGTGAAAATGACTTAACCGGTTGGCTTCGTAAGGCATTCTAACGAAAGCTCTTGGCATGCAGATTTGCAGAGTATACGGTATATTTTTAGATGATTAAAGAAATATGTAATATTTGACACTCCCGCGATGTGCACAATGGCCTTTTTCAACAAGGCAAATGGCGCTTCCGGCAGCGTCTGAGATCTTTGTTTATGAGCCAATTCTTGACTCTCTTCTACGCTTCAAGTATGAAAAGAGATCCGCGAGAATTTTGTGAAATGCTACAGTACATTGATTTCATGGTCTACCGTTAGGTAGCAGCATTTGTGCTAGTATTGGAGATAAGAGTGTAAGATTTGAAATGAAGCCGCCAGAGTGCAGTTAATGTGCTTTCTATTCGTGAGATGTTGAAAATGTTTATTTCTGGCCTTCTTTGACTTTGACTATCTTCTAAGCATGTGTTCTTGATAGCAAGAAAGATGGTTTATTTGGAACTGTCATTTCTGTCGGGAAGAGATTTATTGATGTCTTAGGCTGGTGATCATAAGAAAAGAAAGAGTACTACAGGCTATGTCATAATGCTGGCAGATGGACCAGTGGCATGGCGGTCACGCAAGCAGAAAATTGTGGCACTGTCATCCACAGCAGCCGAATACATTGCTGCAGCAGACTGCTGCAAGGAGTTGGAGTATCTGAAATACTTGATACAAGAACTAACTGGAAAGTCTGTTCCCATTGTTCTTAACATAGACAATCAAAGTACCTTAAAGTTGGTGAAATCAGGACAAATGAGAGGAGAGTCAAAGCACATTCAAGTGAGGTATCACTCACTATCTGCATGAGAACTATAAAAATGATTTGTTTTCTCTTCAATTCTGTCCGACCCATGACCAGGTAGCTGACATTTTTACAAAGCCTCTATTGTCTACTAAATTTGAAAAATTCAAAGATGTTCTGTTGAGGAGTGGAGTAGAATAGGTCCAAAGAAAGTATTTGATTTTAAATATGTCAATAACAATTAAGACTATTTTGAAATAGTGACATTTCATGTTTTATTGTTAAAATATCAACGAGTATGTTATCCAATATATAGTCATATTGTAGTTTAAGTCAAATATTGTTTGTACAACTTCTCATAATTTGAATTATGATAAAGATTTTGTTCTTACGGGGGGATGTTAAGAAATAATTATGTTGGTAACAACAAAATCTTTATTGATACTCAATTCACATGTTGGCATTACTGCATATTGTAATTTGTTCAACAATAAATTCATTACTCATTGCAAATGGCGTACCAGCTGATTGTCCCATAACACCTGAACTATAAAAACTTCAAACTTTAACAGAAAAGACTGTTGTTGATGTGTGAAAGGTATCTATGGACCAGAGATATGGAGATTGTTGCGAAGTGAAAATATGATGCTGAATGTCAGTTATGGAACTTCGATGTTTAACTGCCCTTGAAGAGATCACTGTATTGAAGACTAATATACATTTTTAATTATGGATATTTTGAAGTGGGATGATAAGCTTTTTGGGAGTTGTATGGAGGGCTGGTTTAAAAGTAAGTACCCTAATTCATGTTTCTACATCTCTTATGTCATGTTATGTGTGTCAATGTTCAAATGTTGTTGAATACATCGTATGTCTACCAGTCGTATCAGTGTATCATTTCCTAGTTATGGTATTCATTAGCAACTTCAAACTGGTAGCCAGGGTAAATGATTGCAAATGGTCCAGCACCATCCATCAAGAGAGTTTGCCTTAAGGGGGTAACGTGTCAGTTTATGAGAATTAAAAAATGTCTCCAATAATGTTAATTATGTTTTTACAATATGCATTGAAATAGAATTATATTAAATAAGCCAAGTATTGAAGGACTTAAACTGCAGGTTGAGGGTGTATACTGGTTAGGTACCTTAATATTGCACTGACAAATGGTTTTCTGGATGGCCGAGGGGCTATAGTTGCAGTCCAGTAATTTGTATTATGCATCGTCGAGAGGGTTCGATTCCCACCTCGGATATGTTTTTTTTATTTCCGTTTTCTTCCTTCGTACGATTGGTATTACATTGTCGAAACATTTGCAGTGTGTCTTTAAAAGGAAGATATATGTTACGGTATATTTTTAAATGTTTAAAGAAAAATGTTATATATGTGTCAATTGCACGTGCGCACAATGGCGTTTCTTCACGAGAGAAATGGCGGATAAAAGATCCACCGTATCGTAGTGTGATATTTTGTTTATGAGAATTAAAAATGGAAAATTTCGCTTATGATGTCTCCCGATATATACTGGAATAAAATCATGAAATAAGGGAAATTTTGAAGAACTTCTGGCAGTTGAGTGCGTTTGTTGTTTACGTCACTTAAAATTGCACTCGAATTCCGTTGTCTGGGTGGCCCAGCGGCGATCATTGTGGACAACGAAATTCAATATGCATCGTCGAAGGAGTTCGATTCCCACCTCAGACATGTAATTTTATTTCCCAATTATTCTTTCTTGCAACTGGTATTACATTGTCTAAACATATGTTACTTTGTATTATTCCCGTAAGTTAAGGAATTCTCCATGATTTGCCTTGCCATATATTTTAAATTATTAAATGAAAATGGCCACAATCGCTTTCACCATGAGAGAAAATTCAAACAAAAAAAAAGTCAACCCCTGGCACCATACAGCCCATGACGGGCTAAGGCCGACCAAGCGACCGCTGCCCAGCCATTTTGGCCTGCAGATATTGGGGTGACGCGTGATCAGCGTGTCGGGTCCCCTCGGCCGTTAATCTTGGTATTCGTGATCGGGGTGCTGTCTCACTGTCAGACAGCTACTCAATTGTCCTCACGAGGCTGAGTGCACCCCGTTCCAACCCTCACGTCAGTTTTAAAATCCCTGACGGAGCCGGGGATCGAACCCGGGGCCTCCGGGTGAGAGGCAGTCGCGCTACCCCAACACCACGGTGCCGGCATGAGAGAAAATTGGCGAACATAATTCATTTGATGGACTCAGACATCGTGGTCACTCAGCCGCGTCTACTTTGGTGTGTGAGTGTAAAATTGTCTCTGATAACCTGTGTTAGTGTGATGGCTGTGTTGATGTGTGCATTTGTAATTAATGTGGGGAATGGGGAGTTGACGACTGAGGCTTTAAGTTAGGAACTATCCAGGTATTTGCCTGGAGTAGAAGTGAGAAACCACGGAAAACCACATCCAGGATTGTTGAGATGGGAATCAAACTTTGCCCTCATACCAGAATTAAATTTCTTGACAGAGCAGGGATCGAACCTGGAATCCGGGGCGATATCTCAGAATGTAGCCTTAAGAGTGGGCTCCCCAGTGTTAATACGATCTTTGACAAGCACTGAATATATAATTCTAAAACTTCCTCCATACGGTGGCTGGCGAAGTGAGTCTATTCTCATTCAAATAGTTGGCGAAGTGATTCTATGCTCCCTTGCATAATTTACTGTCATAGAAATGCAAAGTATTGTACCTTCAACAGGTGATGGAAATTGATTATTTAGAGCAGTTTCATTCTGTTTATTTCAAAATGAAGATCGTCATCCTGAGTTGCGTTTGCAAGCAAATTGCAAAAAAATGCAAACGATTTTATTATTGGCGATCACTCTCATCGCATTCTCATCAGGAACCAACTTGAGAATGGAAGTCTCTGAACTTCATTGTATAAGTTAATATTATTGTTTATTGATTATTTGTTTAGAGTACATAACAATGAGTCTAACCACACTGTTGATTTTGGCAATGGAAGTATTATTTGCCATTAAATATTTGGCGGTTGCGTTCATGCGGGCCACTATATTGTTATTTAATATTACGTTAATTTTGGGAGAAATGCTGCTATAAATAAACCCATTTGACGAAATAGAACATTGGCCGCCAAAAAGTGGGAAATCGGAGAAAAATACGAAGCCACTTTTAAAAGCCAATATAAATATGGCATTTCAAAAACAATTCCAGATACTATGCCGTTACAGTGTAGGGTCCTTGACGAACAAATGTAACCATTGTTCTGCACTGTATTTCTCTTGCGAGAAATCTACACTTGGTTACTTTGACCTTTGCTGTTGTAATGGTAAAATTGATCTGACTAAATATAAAATATTTGATAGGCTGCAACAATTATTTTTCACTGGAGATGATATCTCTAGGAATTTCAGAGAGAATAATCGGCAGTACAATGCTATGTCCTTCGTTTCATTTGGTGCCAATGTTACTGTGCCACTTGCATACGGTCCACATTGTTTTAAAATGTATGGAATTGCACATCATCGCATATCTTCGTTATATTCCAAAATTATAAGCGACGGTTTGCGGCCAGTTGTATTAGACTCCTTGAATTCCTTGCAACTAGATAACATGCCTCACATACTCCAAACGCTTGACCCATAGTTATGCTGCTTAGAAATCTGAACGTTTCCCAAGGGCTCCTAAATGCAACCATATTGCTTGGATTTGTAAATAATAAGTGCAGTTAAAATTAGGCAGAGAGGTCTAATCCTTCGACTTGATTTAACACCATCCGATAAAACACTATCATTTTCTTTTAAGAAGCAATATTTTCCAATTCGTTTGGCATACTTTATCACAATCAATAATGCTCAAGGGGAAACTCTGGAACGTATAGGTCTCAATTTGCCTCATCAATTTTTCAAAGGAAAAAAGGAAGGAAGCTTGTAGTTTAACGTGACCGTTAATCTCGAGATTATGAGCCACGGGAATCCGAACCACAGGACATGGCATTTCACTTCGAAAATCTCACATGCATTGACCGGGAATCGAGTCCGGACCGCCTTGGTGAGAGGCATACAGCTAGACCGCTGAGCCACCACGCCCCCCTTCAATTTTTCAGTCATTGCCAGCAGTATTTAGCAATTTTGAGAGGGCAATCTTTTGACGCCTGTATAGTTTTAATAGAGCCAAGAAATAATCGTACAAAGAATGTACAGTAGGCCTATATAAGAAAATTCTTCAGTAAATATTTTTCTATTGACCGTCATGTTTTGATGGGTTTCAACTTGTCATTTATAAAGCCCACCAGAGTCTTACCACTAGTCAGGTACGTACAACAAGGTATAGTCGCGTATAAATAAAATGGGCCCCTCCCATTCAGTTAGGTCCTTTGGGCAAATGTTTGTAAAATCAATGGTCTATAGTAAAAGGTGGTTTATCTCGAGTAATTCAATACCTCACACAAGTCTGTACGTTTACGGGTTCACGAAATATAACAGGTGGATGACTTATTAGTTTGTCAAAATTTGGGTAAATCTATAAAATAAGGTCCATGACAAAGAGGGTAACATGCCAATTCATTTGACTCCTCACACTCGTCTGTGGGTTTACGGGTTCGCGAAATATAACGGGCCGATGACCTACTCGTTTTGGTCCTTTGGATAAATAAAAAAAAACTAATTCATAAATAATCATTTAAACAGCCCACCATCTTACAAAAGCCGCGAGTGCGCATGCGAACAAAAGAAAGTCACTATTTCACCTCCAGGGTAAGGGTAGTTTCTATTTTAGGGTGTAAATAAGTCATCCATAGGAAAGAGGGCTTCATCTCGAGTCATTTTACACCCGACACAAGCCTCTAGCATTATTGGTTCGCGAGATATAGGACATTATTACATAGCTGAGGATGTACAGTCAGTGACACAAAAAGAATGGGTGCGTTTAAATTCTTGGTGCTCCTCTACTTTAGTCAGATAGTAATTGGTCTCAACATGCATTCTGTTTGTCCACTCACCAAACTCGGTATCAGCCGAGCCTCTGAGATCAGCATTCCACCTCTGCTGCCAGAGCTCCAAGGCTTCCTTCCGGGCTTGTACCTTGCCCAGTTCTTCTTGTCTGAAGTATACGTATAAGCTTTTCTGCTCTGAATTGCAGACATGCGTTCCCATTAGAGTTATAGAAAGTCTTAATAATCTTTTCTGTTTGAACATGTGATATCATTCGTGGCTCCATTTCTCTTGGCAAACACAGTTACGATGTTTATCTAAGGGAGAGCAAGCTCATTATCCTTGAAGCTCTAGGGGATTAATGGTTCAGTCTCTCTTGTTGCATGGTAAGCAACTCTATAGGGGCGGATCCAGAAGGAAATACATCCCCTAACATTTGATCCGTTCATAAAGTAAAGGAAGGCAGCTTATCTCGACAAGTCATATTACCGACACCGAACAAAAGACAGTCCCCTGACAGAACAAGTATTTCCGTGAAGAACTAAAGGTAATTCTTCGGGAGTGTTCCTACACTTGCACCTAGCTAATATATGTCATTTACATAATTTTAACACGGCTTCGGTGGCGTAGTTGGTAGCATGCTGAACTGCAGTGCCCAAGATCGCGGGTTCAAACCCGGCCAAAGTCGTCTGATTTTTAAGAGCGTTAAAAATCCTTCAGTATGCCTTCCTTCGGAGGGGAAGTAAAGCTGGCGGTCCAATGTCATAGATTTATGGCATGTAAAAGATCCTTCCAGAGACTAAACTTGTTTGGAGCTACATTTCTTGGTTAGATTTCGTTGGAACGCTGTATCAAAATTCAAACGTTCACCACTAGGCATCTTTGACATCTGGTAGCAAAAGTTGGAACTATTCGAAATTGAACGGAACTTGTAGCTCATCCTCTGGGTGTCCGCTGGAAGCAGCTAAAGACTCTGGTGAGCCAAACATGTCCTCGGACACTCCCGGCACTAAAAGCCATACGATTAATAAATAAATTCATAATTTTCATACCTTATTTGATATTCCGGGAGTAATTACTAATTGAAATTACTACAACTGCGCTAAGTTACGTAAATATGTATATTGAGTCGTAATTAATTATTCGTTCAACAACGGCAATTATTATTACTTAAGAAAAGCACACATAATGGTACATGAATTATTCTTGACCTAGTCCTATTATTGAGATTGTCCTGTTTGGCCAGTTTTGGGCATGATATCTCTCACAATGTTTATCGCACAATTTGCATAAACTACGCTAGATTCTTCCGGTTGATGAAATCTTACGTTCCTACATAGCTTATGGTGAAAGCCGTGCGTTGCAAATCTTGTCAGTATGTGTCGAAGTTCATAATTTGAGTGCTTGCATTCCGATGTTGTAATAGCGTCTGTTGTGTAAAATTCAGGTCATATGGCATTAGTTTTCTCTTTTAACTGACGTAGTGTCTTTTCGTAAGCCTTAGTATTTGGTAGCCAGAATTGTGCTTTTATGTCCTCAACGAAGAAGGTTTAGTTTGTTAACACATATGTTAGCCTCGATGGTGCTGACTTCCCTACTCCTAGAATCCGTTTTAGGTATCGGGCTTTGACCTTCTCAATTGTTGATAGATTTGTGATTGTTAGTTTGTCCCAGATGATGTTGCTATTGGTGCTATAGCCGTCATGAACAGTGTTAACTGCATGGATTGTTGTTGCTCAACTGCTACTCAAAGGGGCACCGACAGTAGTGGCTACGCTGGCTAAAGCGCTGCGTTGAGTCATGGGGCCAAGCCCTCTGCTGACTCGGTAGACGCGTGGGTTCAAGCCCCACCGTCGTCCGTCCTTGAAATGGTTTTCCGTGGTTTCCCCATTTTCAACACCAGGCAAATGCTGGGACGGTACCTTCTGGCAGGCCACGGCCGCTTCCTTCCACATCCTTGCCCAGTTTCATTCTATTCATCTTCATCCATTCCATCTCTCATCCCGACGCGCATGTCGCCCACGGGCGTCAACTAGAAAGACCTGCACTCGGCCTCTCAGGTCGTTACACGACAAAAAAAACCTCAAAGAGGCGCATTAGCTGTGTTCATCTGTTACCGAGAGGTCGTTTCACTGTTGCCAATGTATGGTACACAAAATACACGACACAGATCTTGCGTAACGAGCTCAGCGAGAAACTATTGGCTTCTGTTTGGTGGAAAATTACTGCTTGTACTACAAGCAAGGGGGTCGTTAGATATTTTTTTTCTTTGTATGTAAATCCTTGTTAACATGGAAACACAACGAAGCGAACAAACTGAGTGTGCGCAGAATAAAACGAACACCACACGGTACTGTATGAGTGGGGTTGGCAACATTTCATTTATCCTATAAATCACGCCCACAATAGCTTGCCACGGTGGGAGAGTGGTTAACGTGTCGGACTACCAACCCCAAGCTTGCAGGTCCGCCCTTGGCCGTGGTAAGTGATTTTTGAAAGGCGACAAAAATGACGACATGGATGTCATACGTTGTTGGCATGTTAAAGAACCCATTTGATTTCAGTAGGCCGTGTTCAATGGCAAAATTAATCTCGGGATTTTCCGCCAACACAAAGTTCCTCCATTCTCTACTAGAAAGCGCTATAGTGTCAAGGAGCTTAGATATCTAACCTCCTTGACTTTCATAGCATTCAAAAGAACGACGAAATTCGACATGCAAGCTGCCCTCTGGGTGTCAATTAACAAAGCTTGCACCCGGCACCCGAGGCCAAACGATAGTATTATTATTATTATACGCCCAAAATGGCCGACACAACTGAAATTTCACTATTTATTTATTTCCCGTGTCGGAAACCTTCAAATGTACAGTTGCTATATACAGTATATCTGTCTGTTAGGTAGTCAGTCCGAAGGCTGGTTGGATCCTCAAAAAGTCCCGCCGTTAGGTTATGTGGGTAGATGCCCACAAAAACCCAAGCCAGACCTATATTGAGGGGTACTAGGCAAGATGAGGAGTGAGGTAGTTTGCTATTGCTTTCCTCACTGAGTCAGTACAGTAGTACTAACCCTATGAGCAGAACCTTTCACAGCATCCACAGGCCCTGAATGTCATTACTCAGCACCACCCATACCTCAGTAGCTTCCATATAATCACAGCCATGAGTGAGACTGAGATATCGGTGAAAAGCCACATTTTACTCTAGCCTGTGCCAACAGACAAATGCAAATGTACTGCATTCATCAAGAGATGGCAGACAGGACAGCTGTATACATATATAAGGGTAAAACTGTCTATATAGCGCGTGCCCAATACTGAGCAACATCCAAGGCGCTCGGAGTGGCTCGCAGGAGATCTTCCTCTGCACAAGATGAAGGGCACAGAGGGCAATGAAGCATGTGTTTTGTGGTTTGTTCTTGTCCACAATCGCAAGACGTGTCACCTGTACTGAGGCCTCACCTCCTCGGATTGTCTCGGGATCTTCCAACTCCTGATCGTAACCTGTTCAGGGACTTCCACACCAACCAGCTTTCGTTGTGTTTGGGTGGTAGTTCTTCAGCTACTGGCATCCAACCGCAGGGGTGAGGGGTCGTCTTCTTCAATAAATCCAGCCTTGCCTTCTCCGGTTAGACGGTAAGCATCTCAGATGTCCTCAGGAAGCTCTTTCGGGACCTCAGCCGTTGTTGAGGAGAAATACGAGGGCAGATCAAACAAGAAGTTCCGTGAAGAACTATACAGCCTACTTTTCATGCCAATGATTATTCTACAGTATATGAACCTATCTAGAATAATGACGAAATTAAGTTGATAATATCGAAATATCTAATTAGTTCAAAATATACCTGGTATAATGTAGCCTAATAGAGCACTACAGTTGGCAGCCCTGGTGACTGAATATATTCTTAGTTCCACCTCTTAAGGTACAGAATACAAAATTTGGTTGAAGTTCAATGGACGTTACATGCAGTTAGACACTGGATCTATCAGCACGCGTAAAAGCATGTTGCCAACAATACCATGCGTGTGCTGGTCAGAAATAATCTGAATTATTATGATATATCTTGTTGTGCCAATTTTGGATGAAATCCATTTGTTAGTATAGAAGCTACATGTATTTTAAAATTGGACATATCAGCAGGCATAGAATCATGTTGGCAGCACTGCCTTGTATTAATCACTCCGAATTAATCTAGAATGTCAGGTGCTGTACGTGTGCAAAGTATAGAGCTGTTGACTTACATACTTTCTGATATATTGATATTAGGGTAAAAAGAATATAGACAGCATTTATTAACAGTTGGCAGCCCTGATTGCTCTTAACACTACTTATAGTGATATCGGTTATGGTACACATAGCACATACGAAATTTGGTTGAAATCCAACTGATAGTATAGAAATTACATGTATTTAAAAATTGGTACTATCAGCAGGCTTAGAATCATATTGGTAGAACTGACGTATATAAGTTACTCCAAATTAATCTAGAATGTCAGAATATACGTGAGCATAGTTTAAAGCTGTTGGCTTGCTTACTTTCTGAGATAATGGTATTTGGATTTAAAAAAGAGAGAGAGAGCAATTATTAACAGTTGGCAGCCCTGGTGGCTCTTAAGAATACGCTCAGTCATATCTGTTTATGTACAGATATTACATACAAAATTTGGTTGAAATCCAATTGATAGTGTAGAAGTTATATGCATTTAAACATTGGACCTATCTGAAGGCTTAAAATTATTTTGGCAACACTGTCATGGTTGGCCTCCTGGAAATTAAACTGAAATAGTATTATCTACATGTGTGCCAAATTTGGAATTGCTCCCATGCATACCTTGCAAGATATCCAACATGGAGCTCAAATTTTAGTGCGTTTTTTCGGCAGTTGGTAGCACTGACATCATTTTCAAATATGGACGTGAGCTATTCCGGTGCACATCTTTACTCATACTAAATTTGGTTTTGATTGCTGCAGCCGTTTAGGAGTTGATAGGGGGGGACACACACACAGCCAGACAGACAGACAGACACACATTTTCCCGGATCGATCTCATAAGTCTACTTTTTCCTCATTTTTGCAAAATGTGAAAAGTAGGCTAAAAATAAGTTGCACTTCCCAGTTATGGCCATTTATTACATCACCTATACAACAGCAACTCGCCTATAACGACATACAGTGTAACGTCACTTTTCCACATAGTTTCCAAGATACTCCAAACATTTCTGCGAACGCACAAGCAACTTGTCGATGCCGGATGCATAGAAAGTTCCTCCAGCGTTCAGAAACGACACGGAGAGGCGGCCTTTACTTCCTCATCGGTCTGGGAATGTCGACCACCGTTTTGTCTAATGATCGCATTCACACTGTTGACATTTGCACGGGTCATGGACGTTGCGAGCCTGCCCTCGCGATATTCGTCCGTGATATCCATGTGTCCGGCTTCGAATTGCTAATACCACTTTACGATCCCTTGCCGGGAAATTGCCCGCTCCACATACACAGCACTAATTTCACCATAAATGTCCGTGCAATTCTTCCTTTTGGCCCATAGGAATCGGATTGTCGCACGCACCTCATATTTGGAGTGAACGTTCAGTCAACGCGCCATTGCTTTTGGCCGCTATTCACACCGTACAAGAGGAGACACCACAGCGACCTGCCTAACAGGTGTGTGGACAGTGTCGGTCCCTTTCTCCGCTGTGCCCACGTTTGCGACACACGGCGCGCTGCTGCAGCGCGTAGGTGCTACTAACTTTCTAATCCACCTTCGTATATCCACTCAGTGGGTGGGCGTTGTTCTCTTCCACTCTCAGCCTCTCCCTGTTGGCAGCCACCTCTCTGCGTACACAAGGTGGTGCTATTCCAGCCAGGTAGTAGAGCTTATCTGTTGGGGTAGGCTTTAAGCAACCTGTTAAGTATATAAGCCATACTATAAAAAGGGCAAGGCGGGTGGGTTATGGACAGCGGAAGAGAAAACATCTATGAGGACATCGTTTCCACAATTATTATTCATCATTGCACAAGGTATTTTGGCTATTTTAGGTAGTTTTGTATTTGGTGCATCACTCCCGAAGTGTTACAGAACTAAATAGCCTTTTCGCATAACCCTACTGGTCTTTTCCATTGAAAATAGTAGGTTGGTTGGTTCCTCAGTTTAGAGGCTGCGACAACGCGGTCATGTAGCCCCGTGTACTTGGGGTGTGTGTAGAATCTGCCTGATAACCGGCGTTAATTGTGATGGCTGAATTAGTGGGTGTTATCTGTTTTTTAATTAAAGTAAGGACTGCAGATATTCAATTTTTTAAGTAGTTCCAACTTTTGCTACCAAACACCACCGTCAACGACCAACTAGTTCTGAACTTGGTTACTAGATGCCACCGCAGTCGACTCCCGGCGACGAAAGTTGGAAACTAAGAGCGTTAATCAAATCGAACCTATAATTTAGCTTCACACAAGTGTAATTAGTGGAAGGTTATTTTACATGCCATAAATATATGACATGGGACCGCCGGCTTTACTTCCCCCCTCCGAAGGAAGGCATACTGAGGGATTTTTAACGCTCTTAAAAATCCGACGATTTCGGCCGGGTTTGAACCCGCGACCTTGGGCATAGAAGCCGCTCATTAAAAGTAGATTTTGTATAAACATTTACGGTACCAAATTTCACTGCGGCTGTCACCACGGAGTCCTTGGTTCGATTCCCGGCTCTGTTAAGAAATTTCATTCTGGTCTGAGGGTACACTCAGCCTCGTGAGGCAAATCTGAGAAGAAGTGGGTTTGATTTCTACCTCAGTCATCCTGGAAGTTGTTTTCCACTTCTATTCCATGAAAATACCGGGCTGGTACCTAACTGAGGCCATGGTCGCTTCGTACCCAAATCCTACCTCGATTACAAATACACATACTGGTACAGACATCACAGTGATACAGGTTATCAGAGATCTTCGACACCAGATGTTATCAACCTGTTTTAGACTGTGAGCTCCATTAAATCGAATATAATAATAACAATAAATTAATAAATCAAATCATCATCATTCACTACGGCTTATCCCAATTAATTGGGGTCGCCGGAGCCAACCCGGCTCATTATGGTTTTGGCCGGGGATTTAAGACCGGATGCCCTTCCTGACGCCACGTGATTTTTCAGGTGAAAATTCCACCCCGCTGTCACCGGGATTCGAACCCCAGCCGTCCGGGTGAAAGACGAGCAGCTAAGCCACTACGCCATCACGCTCCCAAATTTATTGAAATTAATAAATCAAATAAATAAATAAATAAATAAATAAAATGTTATATATAAAAAAATAAAGTATACATTACAAATAAATTAAAAACAAGATGTTCAGGAAAGAACATATAGCCTACTTTCTCCTAAATGTATAACTCTCTGTTCTTATCACATCCTAATCTCTTCCTATTCGAAGTGCAAATTGGCACACAGGATTTGAGCAGTGGCGTTCAAACCATAGTTTATAATTTACCCCAGCATTTTGCAATTTCATCAGCAAACACTCCAAACAACGTAGGTATTCATTTTATTAACACCGACTACTTACAATAATCATATATATTATTTCAGTAGTATGCATCCCTCCTGTGTCGCTCATAAGCGACCGATCGTGACAAATGAGCATTCAAATGAAAGAGAATAGACATTAGCAGTGACTTATTGCACTATAATTTCATAAATATCTATAATTTCCTTAAAAAATGACTTTAAATAAATTGTACAAGTGTGCGATTTGCAAACACCGTTGATGCAGGAAAATACGCTCCGTAATTGCTGTCTACGGGTCGCTGTGACGCCTGTTTCATGTCATATTAACTTTCTGAGGTCTTTCCTTTATCCTGAAATGTAAATAGTGTTCTATAATCATTTGGTTGAAATAAAAACATAACCTTTCTCCTTAAGTGTCTCATTATAAACCTATTGGGGCAAGTGAGGTTTATGAACATGCGAGATTTCTCGCACCGGTACGCTAGTTGAAACTTATTTGCTCTAATAAGGCCCATCCACAATGCGCAGTCGGCAGTCCGTTGTTTGTTAGTTCTCAGTCGGCAGTCGCGATCGACCCCGTGTATATTATAGGCACCATACACAACATGCAGTTGGTAGCTGGCAGTCGGTAGACGGTAGTCGGCAGTCGAAAATGTTATCCTCGACTGCCAACTACCCGACTGCAGCAATGTAATAGTCAATCAGAGCAGATCAGAAACTGACGTCACGTTGTTGTTCTTTGTCGTGTACAAAGAGGATATATGCCTATGTGTAGTAACTTCGCAACCCGTAAATTTATAATCTTAAATGCACGGTATAACAAAATAATACATCTCCAAATCATCCATACTGCAAGTTTTGAGGTTATCAACAACGCCTCGGTGCACAAAGAATAAACGAATGCCATTGTATTATAACTCCTAGCATTCGTTAAGACTGGGTTCACTAACTGGCCGGTATAGAGCGCACCTCGCATCTAGAGGGCTGTGGTTAGCTTCAAGGCTCCCGCATAGTACAACTGAAGGCTGGTAGATGTCACTCCGATGAAGAATATTGTTTTAATTAAATATATATTTTCCATTGCAAAAAAAACATATAACGCTTTATTTTATAACGTCTCAATACTCAAAAAACAATAAATATAAAAATATTCAAGCAAAAAAAAAATCCACTCTGATAGGATTTGAACCCCGGCCAGCCAGGTGAAAGATGAAAACTATAACACTCACATTCCAGGCGTTATCAATCTAATACATACATCGTATTAGCAAATAATCACTTGGACTGAATGATTTCTTCACTCGAGTATATTTCAAACAGTGTTCATTTCATATTAAGTTCATATAATTTTTATCAGTAGGTTATATTGCATGCGACATACTGAAACTAGTAAAATATAGGTCAGAACGAGAGATCAGCTGCCATCTTGTCAAATAACCGAGACGACTCAGATTTTTAAAGTCACTTCTAGACTATAATATTACAATATAAACTTTTAATTTCGAACGAACCACGTCGTTTAGAACAGATTAAACGATTCTTGGTTTGATAATCGGAACTGGTGGGTCCCATGTTATGGATTATAAAGTTTGCATAATTCACACGGTCGGCATCCTGAAATGGTACATTTGATGACCTTGTAGTTTGGGCACAAGCCGCGTCCCATATGAAGGTATGTTGGTACCAAATTTGGTAAAGATCTGATGATTAGTTTGGTCGTAATGCATTATTAAGTTTTGACCATTTAAGTGGCTGCCATTACGTTTTGGTAAAGACGGCGGCAATATAAAACATGACACTGAGGTGCCCTTTGCCAGTGCTACCTCTGTACCAAATTTCGTTCAATTCGGTTTCACCGTGTTCGAATTGATAGGGGGGGGGGGACAGACATTCAGAGTACACACACTAACACACACACAGACTCTCTCTCTCTCTCTCTCTCTCTCACACACACACACACACAGACACACAATTTTTGGCCCTGTGTTGATCTCATAAGTCAACTTTCATTTTTTGCAGAAATCGAAAGTAGGCTAATAAAAAGTAAAAAATATAAGCTAATTTATAATCTATTCTAAACAAACAAATAAATAAATATAAATAAAATAAACCACTGTAATATAAAATGAAATAAAATAAATAATTAGAATAAATAAATAAAATAAATTAATAAACCAAATAAGTCGCCTCCGTAGCGTAGCGGTCAGCATGGTTAGCTGCCACCCCGGAGGTCCTGGGTTCGATTCCCGGCTCTGCCACGAAATTTGAAAAGTGGTACGAGGACTGGAACGGGGTCTACTCAGCCTCGGGTCGCCCAAACGAGTAGAGGGGGGTTCGATTCCCACCTCAGCCATCCTCGAAGTGGTTTTCCGTGGTTTCCCACTTCGTCTTCGGGCAAATGCCGGGATGGTACCTTCTTCAAGGCCACGGCCGCCTCCTCGCCTATCCATCCTGACCTTCCATTACCTTCCCTCATGAGGCCCCTGTTCGCTTTGCAGGTGAGGCCGCCTGGGCGAGGTGCCAATCACACCTCACCAGTTGTATCCACTCCGATTAGATGTTCCCAGCTCTAGGACACTGCCCGTAGAGGCGGTAGTGGTGAGTTCCCTCGCAGAGTCCGAGGGTTCCACCAACCTGGAGGGTAAACGACTTTTTTTTTAGTCAATTTACCCTCTAGGTTGGTGGTTCCCACGGACTCAGCGAGGGAACTCACCACTACCGCCTCTATGGGCAGTGTCCTGGAGCTTGGAACATCGGGTCGGGATGGATACAACTGGGGAGGTGTGATCAGCACTTCGCCCAGGCGGCCTCACCTGCAAAGCGAACAGGGGCCTCATGAGGGATGGGAAGGGATGGAAGATAGGGATGGATAGGCTAGGAAGAGGGAAGGAGGCGGCCGTGGCCTTGCAGTAGGTACCATCGCGGCATTTGCCCGAATACGAAGTGGGAAACCACGGAAAACCACTTCGAGGATGGCTGAGGTGGGAATCGAACCCCCCTCTACTCAGTTGGACCACCCGAGGCTGAGTAGACCCCGTTCCAGTCCTCATACCACTTTTCAAATTTCGTGGCAGAGCCGGGAATCGAACCCAGGACCTCCGGGGCGGCAGCTAACCATGCTGACCGCTACGCTACGGAGGCGACAAATAAATAAATAACTAGAATAAATACATGATTAGAATAAATTATTAAAATAAAATATATAATTAGAATAAATAAATGAATAAAGAATAGAAATAAATTTAAAAAAACGTAAAAATAAATAATTAAAAAGTAAATAAACAATCACACACATTATACACAGAGGGGACTCTGTCCCAAGCCTCAGACCAGAATTAAGATATCTTGGCAGAGACATAGATCGAGGCCAGAACCTTTGGGATAGTGATCTAATCATTTGGGATACATGACATGGCTGCGTCCAAGAGCAAGTGAGTAGATCACAGTTGCTCCAGGGAAATGTGCAAAGAGTGACTAAACTTGAGCAGCAACATCTGTCATGTCGAGCCCATGTTCCTCTAGAGAATACAACTCTCAAGAATTCTTGATCAATGACGCACACAACTCGAGCGACACCTAAGAGCTGGCTGTCAGAATCCAGAATATTCTTACAAAATTCCCAGTGGCTCATACTCGGCTGCAGAAGTGCATCGACTCAGGTTTTAAAAACAAGTAGTTCCATGAAGTACTACAAAGCCTATTTTCATATATCCTATTGGTCTTCTCTATTAAAAACTCTTCCGCCTGTTGAAAGGATCGCCATGTTGGATTTTTAGCCTACTTTTCACATTTTGCAAAAAAGAGGAAAAAGTAGACTTATGAGATCGATCCGGGAAAATGTGTGTCTGTCTGTCTGGCTGTGTGTGTGTCCCCCCCCTATCAACTCCTAAACGGCTGCAGCAATCAAAACCAAATTTAGTATGAGTAAAGATGTGCACCGGAATATCTCACGTCCATATTTGAAAATGATGTCAGTGCTACCAACTGCTGAAAAAACGCACTAGAAATTTGAGCTCCATGTTGGATATCTCGCAAGGTATGCATGGGAGCTATTCCAAAATTGGTACACATGCAGATAATACTATTTCAGTTTAATTTTCAGGAGGCCAACAATGACAGTGTTGCCAAAATAATTTTAAGGCTTCTGATAGGTCCAATGTTTAAATGCATATAACTTCTACACTATCAATTGTATTTCCACCAAATTTTGTATGTAATATTTGTACATAAACAGATATGATTGAGCGTATTCTTAAGAGCCACCAGGTCTGCCAACTGTTAATAACTGCTCTCTCTATTTTTTTCCAAATACCAATATATCAGAAAGTATGCAAGCCAACAGCTTTAAACTATGCACACGTATATTCTGACATTTTAGATTAATTTTGAGTAACTTATATACGTCAGTTCTACCAACATGATTATAAGCCTGCTGATAGTACCAATTTTTAAATACATGTAACCTCTATACTATCAGTTGGATTACAACCAAATTTCGTATGTGCTATGTGTACCATAACAGAATATCTGTAAGTATTGTTAAGAGCAATCAGGGCTGCCAACTGTTAATAAATGCTGTCTATATTTTTTTACCCTAATATCAATATATCAGAAATTATGCAAGCCAACAGCTCTATACTTTGCACACGTATAGCACCTGACATTGTAGATTAATTTGGAGTAATTAATACAAGGCAGTGCTGCCAACATGATTCTATGCCTGCTGATATGTCCAATTTTAAAATACATGTAACTCCTATACTAACAAATGGATTTCATCCAAAATTGCCACAACAAAATATCATAATATTTCAGATTATTTCTGACCAGCACACGTATGGTATTGTTGGCAACATGCTTTTACGCGTGCTGATAGATCCAGTGTCTAACTGCATGTAACGTCTATTGGACTTCAACCTAATTTTGTATTCTGTACCTTAAGAGATGGAACTAGGAATATATTCAGTCACCAGGGCTGCCAACTGTAGTGCTCTATTAGGCTACATTATACCAAGTATATTTTGAACTAATTAGATATTTCGATATTACCAACTTAATTTCGTCATTATTCTAGATAGGTTCATATACTGTAGAATAATCATTGGCATGAAAAGTAGGCTGTATAGTTCTTCACGGAACTTCTTGTTTATTTGTAGATCAATAATAAAGAATGCTTGTCAGTCGGTCAACACGAAAACTATTGCGTTGGTTTATTATATAAATGTATACTTCAACCGCAGGATTGTCTGTTAGGCAGTCAGCCCGAAGGCTGGTTGGATCCTCAAAAAGCACCGCCGTTAGGTTATGTGAGTAGATACCCACAAAAACCCAAGGCAGCGCTATATTGAGGCGTACTAGGCAAGATGAGGAGTGAGGTAGTTTGCCATTGCTTTCCTCACTGAGTCAGAACAGCAGTACTAATCCTATGAGTAGAACCTTTCACAGCATCCACAGGCACTGACTGTGCCCTGAATGTCATTACTAAGCACCACTCACACATCAGTAGCTTCCATACAATCACAACCATGTGTGAGACTGAGACATTTTACTCTAGCCTGTGCCAACAGATAAATGCAATTGTATTGCATTCATCAAGATATGGTACGATTAGGAGGCAAACAATGAGAAACTTAATTTTAAAATTTCGCACAGCTACCATCTTGAGTTTATGAAAACAATTGAATTAATTAGATGCCAGTTTATTAAATTATGATTGTATAAACATTTACCGTACCAAGTGTCACAGCGTTCGGATGATGAAATCGCGAAGAAACTTCATTTTAATATTTTAAATTTTCTTGGCCGCCATGTTGATTTTAACCTATTTTCATTTTATGAAAAAAATAGGCTTATGAGACCACATTTTGTCCGTGTGTGTGCATGTGAGTGCGTATGTGTGTCTGTGTGTATGTCCCCCCCCCTAATATATTCTAAATGGCTGGAGAGATTTCAATGAAACTCGTAAGGACATAGTACTATTGTTGCCGACCCCGACAGTGCCCTTCAAATTTTATTACGTCTCACCATTCCAACATGGCGGCTGTGCGAAATATTTCACTGGCATTCTATATCTCCGAAACTATTACTCATATCACCCTGAAATTTTGTACAGGGATAAAGGGCACACAGAACATTGAGAAGTTTGTAAAAGATGCTGAAGGTGGTTCTTCTTTACGGCAAACTGTGAAAGCAGGTGAATTTTTTAAGATGGAAGAAGCACATGACTCTTCTTCTATCTATATAAAACTCAATGTTGGTTTGTCTGTTTGTCTGTTATTTATACAAATCTACACCGTTTCACCGATCTGAACCAAAATTTGTATACGTACCCTTCGGAACCCAGCGGGTAACACTGTCTACTTGAAATTTCGGATCGACCACTCCTTTCAGGCCCCTTGGCAACATAACTGAAAAGTCACCAAAAATACTCAACTGGGACTAAATATCAAAGTTGTCGCATAAGGACCGGACATAGCGCATTTTACGCCCCTCGATGCGAGAAACAATACTCGGTATGTCCCGTCGAAAACCACATTTTAAGGCCCTAAAACCAACAGTTTCAAAGATATTCGCAGAAAACTACCTTCGCTCTGATAAACTGACAAACTAGTGGCAAGTCCGTTTCCATGGCAACTGAACCTCAAGGTATGACATCCGACTTTCTATTATATTCCTGTAGGAGGCAATGCCAATTCATTTATTATCTTTTTCAAGATATATATAAACACAAAAAGAACAGGGTATCGCGCCTGCCTCTCATCAGGAGGCCCCGGGTTCGATTCCCGGCTCCGTCAGAGATTTTTCACACTGACGTGAGGGCTGCAACGGGGTGCACTCAGCTTCGTGAGGACAATTGACTAGCTGTCTGATAGTGAGGCAGCGCGCCGGTCACGAAGAACAAGATTAACGGCCAAGGTGACACGATGCACTGACCACGCGTCACCACAATATCTGCAGGCCAAATGTCTGGGAAGCGGTCGCATGATAGGCCTAAGACATTCATGGGCTGTAGTGCCAGGGGTAAAAAAAATAGGGAAAGCGCCTTCTAATACCACCTTTAATTTTTAAACACTACAGTAGCGGCTACTAAATAAAGGTAGCGATATAGCTACGTTCAATTTCATAAACACACGGCTCACAAATCCCGTATGGTTAAGTACAAATATCAGTCTGGTCGTTATGTCAGTAGTAACGAAGCTCTATGGTGGCTATTGCCGTTTCCGTAACACTTGAGGCATCCCGCCGTCACATACCACAATGTGAACCAGTCTATTTTACTGAAAAGAATTTCTAGGAGCGAGTATCCACTCCGGCAAAAACCACACTCACTACCTTTTCCAATATTTACACAAGGCATGATTTTTAAAGCACTCTTCTGTATGTTGTGGTACAGAGATATACCACTTGGAAAGATACAATAAAATGTTGGCACATTTGAAAATTACGTTTTTAGTTTTGCCATCTTCTGCTCAGACATACCGATTTTGTTGTCCGGATAATCGCGAGCACGCCACATACAGTTGTGCGTGGGAAAAATGGTTCTGTCTTAATGTACACCTGCTGCTGTTAAGTGTGAGTCATTGTGCTTTGTAAATAGAAATTGCGAATATTGTTTGAAGAGGGAACTGCATTCTTACACACTGGAATGGCAAAACGAAATTATTGGAATGCAATCAAAATAAATCAGAAACCTCTATGGACATCAAATTGGCAGGTGAAACGCTACGGGAAGTAGGATACTTCTGTTACTTAGGAAGCAAAATATCCAGTGATGGACGAAGCAAAGAGGATAAAAAAGTAGGTTGGCTCAGGCAAGGAAAGCATTTCTACAGAAAAGGAATCTGTTGACATCGAATATACATTTAGGTATTAGGTATTAGGAAGTCATTTTTGAAAGCTTTTGTCTGGAGCGTGACACTATAAGGAAGTGAAATTTGGGCTAATGGTGCAGCAGAAAAGAGGAGAATTGAAGCGTTTGAAATGTGGTGTTCCAGGGGAATGATGAAGATCAGATGGTTAGATAGGGTAACGTCTTAATACCTCTTCATTCGTTACATTTATTGATGTATTATTGCTGATAATTGGTCTATTCTATTACAGCAATCGCGGCTAAAGGTGGGTCCACTCTAATTCTGAAAATTCTGATACATACATTATATTGATATGAGCAGCTAAGTGGGAATTTTATAGAGTTGTGAAAGTCTGCAGGGTACGATGTTACATTATGTGAACACATTTTCATCATGAATTCTTTCCTCAAGACGGATTCCATACCATTCAAAAACTCATTCAAATCCTCTGGCGTATCGGCCAAGATGACGATGTCATCAGCAAATCTCAGAGATGAAATTATTGCTCCTTGAATCTTCGCTCCCACTTTAAATTTTTCTCCAATTTCTTGATTATTGTGTTTTAGAGATCTTTGAAAGGCGTTGCCCTCGCACATGGTGTAGATGCATTGTCAAAGGAAAGCATTCCATGTTACGAACATGGACCACATATCATGTACCGAAAGCTTTTGCAGATTTATCAGAAGGCCTATTCTGAACAGCGGTTCCTTAAACTCAGAGTGGGAGAGGAGAGATGTTTGTGGCTATTGCTAATGAAGAGAAGTGATAGGTTGGTAGGACACATATTAAGACACCCAGGAATAGCAAGCTTGGTTATGGATGGGTGGGTCGAGGACAAGAACTGTAGGGGTAGACAATATACTGAATTGTTAAAAGAGAAATCTTAAATTTGTTATAACAAAGCAAGTGATGGTTGGTTTGCAAAATTTAAAGTGCGGTAAGGTATTCGTCTGTTGACTGCAACCGGAGAAAAATTGTCTAGTGACGATACAGGTGTAGAGCCGTTTATTAAACTTTTTCTAGAGCATGTAGATTTAGTAGGTCTTACAGGTGACCAGGTGTACAATGCAGATGAAAGTGGATTTTTTAGGAAATTATTGCCACGAAATAGTTGTGTTCATCAAAATGAAGCTTGTGCATTTGGTTTCAAAGTTCAAAAATCGAATAACCATTTTACCCTGCTCAAATGCCACTTGAACACACAAATTGAATCTTTTGGTTCTTGGTAAGGCTAAGAATCCGCGGTCATTTAAATATGTACATTTGTCTGTAAGGTCAAAATAAGGTATGGCTGACAAAAGAAATCTTCCATGAGTGGTTCCATACTGATTTTGTACCCCAAGTACGCTTGTTTCTCAAAGAAAGAAATTTACCTGGAAAGGCACTACTCGTTCTTCATAATGCACCAGGACATGGACCAAATGACGTGTTAATGTCAATATCGGACACATTAAGGCTCATTTCATGCCTCCAAACAGCACTCCCCTGTTTCAACCAATGGACAAAAACATAATTGAAATGGTGAAAATGAGGTACAAAATACCGCTTCAACAGCGTGGTGGTCGGCATTTGTTGTCCATGGTAACGCGCAGTTCGCTACTCCTGTGGGGATCCGGGCACGGACACCAAGAGCTTTCTGATGAGCCTATCTTGGTGTATATCGGCGAAACCCCACACAAGACACGGCATAAACCTAGAAAGAATGCTGAGTTTTAATTCCTTGGCTGTGAAAGCCAATCTACCATCTTAGTTTCTGATCACTTTTCGTATATTTGTTTTACATTCGAATGAAAAATCTTAGCCCTGAGGAAGCAAACAGCTAATGGGAAATTCAGCAAATAAAATGTTAAAATAATCTTAATTACTCGACAGACTCAATCTCGGTATGAATGTTTGCACGGCGCAATGAAGTGGTAAATTAATTAAGGCTAGCTGTATTGATTCGAGCAGCTTTCAATTTCACGCGCGTCTGAACCTCACAAAGGAAGCACACAGGTAAGCTTCCTGAATTATTCATTAACTGCTTAACTCAGCTGGCTGTAACATCTAGCGTCTAGCGTTCGAACAGACTCTTAGCAGTGGAATATTTATCAACTTACGAGGAGCAAAGGTACTGATTTTAAGAGGTCTCGTACAGCTTTTTCTTTTATTTAGTCATTTTACCCTCCAGGTAGGCTTCTCACACTGACTCTGCGAGGGATCCCAACTTTACCGCCTCTACGTGCAGTGTCCTGGAGCTGAGATATCTCTGGATGGGGAATACAACTGGGGAGGCGGGACAAGCACCTCGCCCAGGCGGCCTCCCCTGCAAAGCGAACAGGAGCCTCATTTGGGATGGGACGGGATGGGGAAAAGAGGAGGGATAGACAAGGAAGAGGGAAGGAGGCGGCCGTGGCTTAGCGGTAGGTACCATCCCGGTATTTGCCCGAAGACGAAGTGAGAAACCACTTCGAGGATGGTTGAGTTGGGAATCAAACCCCTTCTACTCATTTGGACTACCCGAGCCTGTGTAGACCCCATACCAGTCCTAATACCACTTTTCAAATTTTGTGGCAGAGCCGGGAATCGAATCGCGGACCTTCGGGTGGCAGTTAACCACGCTGGCCACTACACAAAGGTGGCGACCTGGTACAGCTTACCGTGGTAAACGATTATCAATTTCAACATTCAAATTGGTGGTTGTTTATCATGCATGGATGAGGCGCTTTTGGGATAACTCCACTAATTTTCAACTTTGTTAATTAATTTTTATCTAATTTTATTGCTAATATTCTCTTTTATAAATTCATGCACTTTTAGACACATATATGAACAAATAAAGGAAGGAAGGAAGGAAGATTGCAGTTTTGCGTGACCGTTAATCGTGAGATCATAAGCCACGGGACATCCTTTCTACGTGGAATCCGAACCACAGGACATAGCATTTCACTTTGAAAATCTCACATGCATTGACCGGGAATCGAACCCGGTCTGCCGTGGTGAGAGGTCAACAGCTTGACCGCTGCGCCATCACGCCCCATGAACAAATAATATTTTTTATGTTCGACGATGTCGAAATGTAAATATTATATTGTTACGGCTGTGAGTTTGTGTCATCGCTCGCCGCTTGAGTCACAACTGCCCCAGGGGCTGGGCTGTGGCCTGCCTCCTGTATTGCGTGTGCCTTATGCAACAGGGCTACTAAGACAAAGGGATAGTCCAGAATATTCGTGACCGGACCAGCGATGGAAACCTCGAGAAGCCGTGAACCCTGGATGGATCTAGAAGCATGTATTGAGTCACCGGCCTGCTATATAAGTGCGACCTGTCAAGCAGGGGTTGTTGTTGTGTTTTACGAGCTAGTGTGAGCGTTTATTCTGAGCGACAGAAGTGTGGTGACTTGCGAAACCCCTAGTGTAGCGGCGAAGTGAGAAACATACAGGGGACTGCCGTGTTCTGAGTAAGTGTGCTTTCACTGAGTGTCTGAGATATTGTGGAGTCGAAATCCAGTGACATTGTTTCTCCCAGCTTGTGAACAGCGCGCAGCAAGTGCTCGTAAGTACTGTAGTAGGCGCACATTAGGAAGAAGTTGCATGTAGTTCTATCAAGGCCACTAGGCTCATTAGCGGCAGGATTAACTTCTGTGGTTTGTTGACAAGTGAAAGGGCAAGAGCTCTCCGCAAGCAAGAGACTTGAGGAAACTGGAGTAAGGTTCCAATTGCTTGTGTTCGCTGATGAGTAGTGTAATTTTCTGGCCGCAATAAAGTTAATTACTTCTTTAAGCAGTAATTGGTGTTGTGCTTCCTACCCACCGTAATCCAGTTAACAAAAGTGCCACTAGGGGGGTGGCACGTAACAATATGTCAGAAAACTGTATCATAATGAGGGTCATTATAACACTATTTTTCATTATGAAACAGTTTCTCCCACCAATCACAGCTCATAAAACAGTTGTGTGACTAATTAAGTAAGGATAGCATCGCACCTGCGCTGACTTCTACGGACTCCTATTTTATATTTCACTGCGTAGCCTAGTGTCATAGTCGGGTATTCCAGGAGGCCATGGTCCAATACAAGGTATTCTCTGCGTCTCAAGCGCTCTGGTCAGTACATAAAACTGGCGAAATTTCGACAGATATTTATGAATATTTATGTTCGAACATAAAACAGTTATAATTAACGACGAACATAAACAGTCGTATGCAACTCGCCTATAGTAGTACATTATGCAACGAGCCTATAATGGCCATAATTAAGACACGAGTATCTTTATAAAACGAGCGTATGCGAGTTTTATAATTTCCATACGAGTGTCTTAATTACCATTATAGGCGAGTTGCATACGACTGTTTATGTTCGACGATAATTATAACTTTATTATATGTTTTAACATAAATATTCATAAATATCTGTTGAGATTGTCACTAGAATTGTGAGATCGGGTGCTGCGCTGGGTGTAGGATATCTCCGATTTCCAAGCTCTCTGGTCGACCGACGCATGCGCTCTGTGTGCTTCAATGCCATATGTGCAGATTGAGCACCAGTATTCAGTAAACATGTCACCGAATGCGTTTGAAAACAACGCGCTGTGTAGAAATTGGATTTGGAGATATTAAGGTACAGTGCTATTTCTTGTCTCATATTCACCAGTTTATTTACGCGAACATTGGACGGTGCACTTTCGGTAATTTATACAGACATGTTGGATTTTGAGCTCATGCGCGAATGTATCCTTATCTAATTGGTCAAACAACTGTTTCTTGAGCTGTGATTGGTGGGAGAAACTGTTTCATAATGAAAAATAGTGTTATAATGACCATCATTATGATACAGTTTTCAGACATATAATAGTGAGGGTCGAACATAAAGGTAATTAAGACACTCGTATGGACATACTAGTGTCATAATTATTACGATTATAGGCTCGTTGCATAATGTACTATAATTTTGTATTGAATATAAATACTAAATTTGTATAATATATTTACCACAGTTTATTTTTGAAGAAGAAACTTTCCAAGCGAGAGACATCAATTTGCATCATTTTGTAGCTATAATATGAAGAAACGCTGTCAAAATATTTCATCAGTGTATGTCAATTAGTATTTCAGTTATCACTAAAACATATGTTGAAAGAACAACTTTAGGAAAACGAGCGATAAACGAGTACATAAATATTACACTAGCAGGACGGAAAGTGGGCGCAAGTCTTTGCCTTTTAAGTCGTAGCTCAAAAACTGGTCCTCATAATGCCTTTTGAAGAGTCTAAAGTGAAAAAGAAAAAAAACCAGCTAACCCTCAATATATCAAAAGAGGGGATTTCAGCACCCTCTGGTAGGCCTTTGGAAGTACTACATTATATCCGATAACAATCGTGAAAAACGAACCAATCCACTCAGGTTGAAGAAACAGTTTTCAATGGGAAAAAAGGTAACCCAAACTTTAAAATGCCTCTCCTAAAAAGTTACATGTTATTGGGTTAGCTGTTTTTTCGTTTGGACTCTTCATATTTTTAGCCTATTTTCATTATGAAAAAATAGGCCTATGAGATCACCTTTTGTCCGTGTGTGTGTTCCCCTCTAATAACTTCTAAACGGCTGGAGCGATATCAATGAAACTCAGTAAGGTCATAGTAGGCTACTATTTTGGCCGATCACGACCGCGCCCTGCAAAATTGTATTTCGTCTCACCAATCGAACTTGGCGTCTGTGCCAAATATTTCACTGGCATTCTTTATCTCCGAAACTTTTAATTTTAATCATGCGATTGAAGTTTGAATAAAACACCTACACAATGATCTTCATGGAATAGTAAATAACTCTACGGCCTATATATAAAAATCCAACATGGCGACCATCCGAAATATTTAGTCGGTTCACAATATCAACTAATCTATGACAGCAATCAAGCTGAAATTTTGTATGTTGATAGAGGCAATTAACATAGCCTAAGTATGATAATGAAAATACGTTATTTAGTCGTTCACGAAACTACGTGTTTTTGCCAAAATTTCCCTAAAGGATAGGAGTATCAAATAAAAAATAAATTGAAAAGTCGATTTTTGAAGGTGGTAAGCTCAACCAGACTCCTTAAATTACGAACTACAGCCATCCAATTCAATCAGTCGTGGCTGGAGGAATATATTGTTACGGCTGTGAGTTTGTGTCATCGCTCGCCGCATGAGTCACAACTGCCCCAGGGCTGGGCTGTGCCCTGCCTCGTGTATAGCGTACGCCTTATGCAACAGGGCTACTAGGACAAAGGGATGGTCCAAAATATTCGTGACTGAGCCAGCGATGGAAACCTCGGGAAGCCGTGAACCCTGGATGGATCTAGAAGCATTTATTGAGTCACCGGCCTGCTATATAAGTGCGACCTGTCAAGCAGTGGGTTGTTGTGTTTTACGAGCGAGTGCGAGCGCTTATCCTGAGCGACAGAAGTGTGGTGACTTGCGAAACCCCTAGTGAAGCCGATTCTCTTGACAGCGAAGGGAGTGAGGAGCTTACAGCGAGTGTGATTTCACCGAGTGACAGAGGTGATTCTGGTGCATTGTGAAACAGTGTGTAGTACAGTGACAGACTTAATGCAGCTATTTCCAGCTAGCGTACGGGACCGGACTCATTAGCAGAGGATTAACTGTGGTCTGTTGACAAGTGAAAGGAGGCAAGAGCGCTCCATAAGGAAGAGACGTGAGGAAACTGGAGTAAGGTCCTAATTGCTTGTATTTGCTGATGAGTAGTGTATCTTTCTGGCCACAATAAAGTTAATTATTTCTTTAAGCAGTAATTGGTGTTGTGCTTTGTACCCATCGTAATCCAGTTAACAAAAGTGGCACTAGGGGGGTGGCACGTAACAACTGATGTCAGAAGCCGGATTACGAACTCAAGCACAAACACAACACCTGACGGTCCTGGTTTCAAAACCCGAGAAGGTCATTTTTTTCAATTTTCCTGTGAGTGCACGCCCCTTACAAGACAAACATCTAAAATGGAAGAGCAATTCGCAGCATTGCTAGAAAAGTTAAATGGCATGGAAACCAAGATGGAAGACAGCCAGAAGAAGATGGAAGACGGCCAGAAGAAGATGGAAGACGGCCAGAAGAAATTAGCCAAGGACCTGAAGGATGACCCGAAGAAGATGGAAGACGGCCAGAAGATGATGGAGGACGGCCAGAAGAAGTTAGCCGAGGACTTAACTGCCAAACTAGAAGACGGCCAGAAGAAGTTAGCCGAGGACCTAACTGCCAAACTAGAAGACGGCCAGAAGAATTTAGCCGAGGACCTAACTTCTAAATTTGATGACGGTCAGAATAAGTTAGCAGAGGACCTAACCGCCAAATTTCTGGATGGCCAGAAAAATCTGGAAGAGTGTCTGCTGACGAAATTAGAGGAAAGCCAAAGGAAATTAGAACAGGGCCTACGTGAGGAGGTCGCAGCAGTGGAAAAGAAGTTCGACGCCTTACAAGTGGAAGTTGCCGAGCTGCGCCAACGCCCGCTGATGGGGGTGGAGGAGAAATTCAACGCCTTGCAAGTGGAAGTTGCCGAGTTGTGCCAACGACCGCTGATGGGGGTGGAGGAGAAATTCAACGCCTTACAAGTGGAAGTTGACGAGCTGTGCCAACGCCCGCTGATGGGGGTGGAGGAGAAATTCAACGCCTTACAAAAGGAAGTTGCCGAGCTGCGCCAACGCCCACTGACGGGGGTGGAAGAGAAATTCAACGCTCTACGAGAGGAAGTTGCCGAGCTGCGCCAACGCCCGCCCACCGTTACACCGGGAATATCAGGAACGGGACATAGCAGAGTGACGCCCCCAACCTTCGACGGAAAGGTCCCGTGGAGCACCTACTTACGTCAGTTCGAGGCGGCCTGTTCCATAAATAACTGGAACAACACAGAAAAGGCTACAGCACTCATTGTAGCGCTGAGAGGTGACGCCCTTAACGTCCTTCAGGCCATCCCGACTGGATCCCAGGACTACGCTTCACTGATCGCCCATATGGAGTCCCGATATGGAGATAGCCATCTTCAGCAGGCCTACCAGATGCAGCTCCGGACCCGGGTACAGAAGAACGCGGAAACCCTGCAGGAGTTCGAGATGGACATCGCACGTCTCGTAAGGCTCGCCTACCCAACAGCGCCGGCCGACTTTCTGGAGCAGATAGCGACGCAGACCTTCACCGACGGGCTACGGGACTCGGACACGCAACAGGTGCTGCGACTCGCGCGCAATAAGACCCTGGCAGATGCACTGAGCCACGCACTTGAGTTCGAGACGGCAAAGCAGGTATCTAGAATGCGCGCGCGGGTGCGTCAGGTGGACATCGACGAACCAGCCAAAGCCGACAAGACCAAGCCCCCGGCCGATGAACTGATGGAGGCGCTAGGCCGGTTCTTCAAGAGTCGCAGTACCACCAACAAAAACGTAGCCGAAGGACATCCGGAGAGGCGGCCCGGAAGAGGACTACCGACCTGCTGGACCTGCCGTAAGAGAGGCCACCTGAGCAAGGACTGCGGTGATCGCCACCGCCAAGGGTTTCCGTCGGGACAGTCAGTCGTAGGGAAACCGCGCGGCCCAGGAAAGCAAGTATCAGCCAGCCTAGGGGGGCAAAGGTTGGCTTGTGACAGTCGTCAAGCCCCGGCAGTCCAAGTTCGTGTGACGCAGTTACGGAGGGATAATAGCAGCCTGATGGTCGACGGAGTCGTCAACGGAGAGAGCTGGCCCATGCTAATCGACATGGGATCATCGAGGACCATCGTCAGTCCCACCGTGATCCCGAAGTGGAGAGTGCAACCCACACAAAGGAACCTCCAGCTAATAACCGCGACCGGAGAGACCGCACCGGTACATGTCGAAGCATCACTGGAGTTCGTCATTGGTCGCCGGGCGATAAAGAATCCAGTGCTTGTGGCTGACGTATCAAATGAAGTGATCATCGGACTGGACTTCCCGGACCAGAACAACATCATCTTGGATCTGAGTACCAACACTCGGCACTTCGGAGGTGAGGAACTTGCTTTGCAACCTGCGCACGAGTCCATCACCGCACGACGAGTAAGGCTGAGAGAAGACGTCATCGTTCCCGCCAGGACGGAGGTCAGCACTGCCGTAATTGTCGACGGAACTGCTGAGGGAGTGGCGGCCGTCATCGAGCCAAAATATGAGGACAACCAGACAAAAGGATTGCTAGTTGCCAAGACTCTCATCAACAGGACGTCTCGGCCGTACGTCCGCCTGTCCAACCTGAACGACTACGACATTACGGTTCACCGGGACACCAACCTAGGAGTCTGCGAGCCCGTTACCTGGATTGCCCGCATCACAGATACGACAGACGGACACCTGCAGACGGACAACCGAAGAAGACGCGCCCTGCCATAAGAACTACAGAAGCTGTACCAAGGATCCCAGGACCATTTAGACGAGGAACAATCACGCCAACTTCGGGACCTGCTACACGAATTCCAGGATGTCTTCTCCGTGGGGAGCAAAGACTTCGGCAGGACAAGCTTGGTCCAGCACAGAATCGATGTTGGGGACAGCGCACCAATTAGGGCCCCTTTCCGACGTGTCCCACTCGCCAAGCAAGCCGAGGTCGACCAGATGGTAGAAGAGATGAAGGAGCAAGGGGTGATAGAGCCATCACATAGTCCTTGGAGTTCTCCGGTCGTGCTAGTGAAGAAGAAGGACGGTTCCACCAGGTTCTGCGTGGATTACAGGTGGGTGAATGACGTCACGAAGAAGGACAGCTACCCTCTACCCCGGATCGACGACACCCTGGACACCATATCAGGGTCGAGATGGTTCTCCACCTTGGATTTGAAGAGTGGCTACTGGCAGGTGGAGGTCCACCCTAAGGACCGCGAGAAAACTGCGTTCTCTGTGGGCAGCGGGCTCTGGCAGTTCACCGTCATGCCATTCGGTCTGTGCAACGCCCCTGCGACCTTCGAAAGGCTAATGGAGTCTATTCTGAGGGGACTACACTGGAAGACCTTCCTGGTCTACCTAGACGACGTCATCGTTCTGGGGAGAAGCTTCGAGGAGCACTACAGCAACCTGAAGGAGATCTTGTTGAAGCTACGGGCTGCCCAGCTGAAGTTGAGCCCCAAGAAGTGTCAGCTCTTCCAGAAGCGGGTCCAGTACCTTGGGCATATCGTCTCCGAGGAAGGGGTGCGCACCGACCCAGAGAAGACCGCAGCTGTGAGGGAGTGGCCAGTTCCGAAGGACAAGTCCCAACTACGAAGCTTCCTGGGACTCTGCATTTATTACCGTCGCTTCGTGAGAGGATTCGCCGACATCGCCAAACCATTACATCGACTGACTGGGAAGGACCAACTCTTCACGTGGACAGCAGAATGCCACAGTGCCTTCGAACAACTCAAGCAGGCTCTGTGCACCGCGCCTATTCTGGCCTACCCCAGACCTGGAACAAGGTTCATCGTCGATACCGATGCCAGCGACTTTGGCATAGGGGGAATCCTGTCGCAAGTAGTGGACGGCGAGGAGAGAGTAGTGGCCTACTTCAGCAAGGCCTTGTCAAAGCCAGAAAGGAACTACTGCGTCACCAGGAAGGAGCTGCTCGCCATCGTGAAGACCATTGAACACTTCCACAAGTACCTGTACGGGCAAGAATTTCTCATCAGGACCGACCATGCATCCCTGCGGTGGCTCCTGAAATTCAAGCAGCCCGAGGGTCAACTCGCGCGGTGGTTAGAGAGGCTTCAACAGTACAACTTTGAGATTCAGCACAGGAAAGGCCAACTGCATTCTAACGCCGACGCCCTGTCACGAAGACCGTGCCCCGAAGACTGCACCTTCTATGCCCGGAGGGAGGAGAACACCGGGATAGAGTGCCGAAGGACTACCGTGAAACTTCAAGGGAGCTGGAGCCACGAATCTTTCACGCGGGCACAAGCAGAAGATGATGACCTGGGACTGAAAGCCGAATGGAAGAGGGCCTGTATCCCCAGACCCGGGTGGAACATTGTGAGTGACTGCAGCCCAAAGTTTAAGTCCTACTGGGCACAGTGGGACTCGATGATTGTAAGGGATGGCCTCATCTGCCGTACCTGGGAGAGTACCGACGGGAAGACATCTCGGGAACAAGTCGTCGTCCCAAAGGCTATGACGGAGGAAGTCCTGAAGGACGTTCATGGAGGATCATCTGGTGGACACCTAGGGATAAAGAAGACCCTGGAGAAGCTGAGAGAGCGGTTCTACTGGATCGGATGCCGAACAGACGTGGAGAACCACTGCGCGAGGTGCCACGATTGCGCAGCCAGCAAGGGCCCAGGACGAAGATGACGGGGTCCACTGAAGACCTACAACGTGGGCGGCCCCATGGAGAGAGTGGCCATCGATGTTGCTGGGCCATTCCCGTTAAGCGAGGCAGGGAACCGCTACATATTAGTCTTCAGCGACTACTTTACCAAATGGCCGGAGGCGTATGCGCTCCCTAACCAAGAAGTCGCGACGATTGCAGAGACCCTGGTGAAGGAATTCGTCAGCCGGTACGGAGTACCCCTGGAGCTGCACTCCGACCAAGGGAGGAACTTCGAGTCGCAGGTGTTCCAGAACCTATGCCAGCTGCTGGGATTCCGGAAGACAAGGACAACGCCGCTACAACCTCAGTCCGACGGGATGGTAGAGCGATTCAATCGCACCATCGAGAACCATCTCCGAATAGTCGTCTGCGAGCACCAGAGGGATTGGGACAAACATCTTCCACTATTTCTCCTGGCCTACCGCGCCGCCGTGCATGAAGCCACCGGGTGCACACCAGACCGGGCCATGTTTGGGAGGGAGCTCCGTCTACCTGTCAATCTTGCCTTCGGCCGACGTGGGAATGATCCGATCCCGGTAAGCCAGTATTGTCAAGAACTGGTCGACCAACTGGAGGACGTGCACACGTTCGCGAGGAGGAAACTGCGGATCGAGACCGACCGAATGAAGACCCGATACGACCAGCAGACGGATGCCGGCGGATTCCACGAGGACGACCTGGTCTGGCTCTTCAACCCATTACGGTAGAAAGG
This sequence comes from Meconema thalassinum, assembly GCA_946902985.2. Taxonomy (NCBI): domain Eukaryota; kingdom Metazoa; phylum Arthropoda; class Insecta; order Orthoptera; family Tettigoniidae; genus Meconema; species Meconema thalassinum. Next base: position 125,479,537 of record OX336395.1, read on the forward strand.
CCTGTCACCCAAACTGCAGAAGTCCTGGGAGGGCCCATACCGAGTCGTGAAACGGATCAACGATGTCGTCTACAGGATCCAGCGGAGCCCGAGGGCGAAGATGAAGATCGTGCATCGAGATCGCCTGGCAGCCTACGGAGGGACACAGACGGACCAATGATTGATCGGGACGATCAGCCTTTTTAGGAAGGGGGTGGTTTTATGGCTGTGAGTTTGTGTCATCGCTCGCCGCATGAGTCACAACTGCCCCAGGGCTGGGCTGTGCCCTGCCTCGTGTATTGCGTACGCCTTATGCAACAGGGCTACTAGGACAAAGGGATGGTCCAAAATATTCGAGACTGAGCCAGCGATGGAAACCTCGGGAAGCCGTGAACCCTGGATGGATCTAGAAGCATTTATTGAGTCACCGGCCTGCTATATAAGTGCGACCTGTCAAGCAGTGGGTTGTTGTGTTTTACGAGCTAGTGCGAGCGATTATCCTGAGCGACAGAAGTGTGGTGACTTGCGAAACCCCTAGTGAAGCCGATTCTCTTGACAGCGAAGGGAGTGAGGAGCTTACAGGGGGCTGCCTGTGTTTTGAGCGAGTGTGATTTCACCGAGCGACAGAGGTGATTGTGGTGCATTGTGAAACAGTGTGTAGTACAGTGACAGACTTAGTGCAGCTATTTCCAGCTAGCGTACGGGACCGGACTCATTAGCAGAGGATTAACTGTGGTCTGTTGACAAGTGAAAGGAGGCAAGAGCGCTCCATAAGGAAGAGACGTGAGGAAACTGGAGTAAGGTCCTAATTGCTTGTATTTGCTGATGAGTAGTGTATCTTTCTGGCCACAATAAAGTTAATTATTTCTTTAAGCAGTAATTGGTGTTGTGCTTTGTACCCACCGTAATCCAGTTAACAAAAGTGCCACTAGGGGGGTGGCACGTAACAATATCCATTCCCTTAAGTTTGGGGGCGGGGAGGGAATATTGATTAGTCACAACATAGCAATCGACGACGATGCTGGTTGGTTGGCTCTTGTAGCCCCATGTACTTTGGGTGTGTGTAGAATCTGTCTGATTTTTTATTTTTTCGTGTGACCTCCTGAGGAGCCGAGTGCAGGTGGCGTCGGGATGAGAGATGGAATGGATGAAGGCGAATGAAACTGGGCAAGGATGTGGAAGGAAGCTGCTGTGGCCTGTTAGAAGGTACCGTCCCAGCATTTGCCTGGTGTTGAAAATGGGAAACCACGGAAAACCATTTCAAGGACGGCCAACGGTAGGGCTCGAACCTATGCGTCTACCGAGTCAGCAGAGAGCTTGGTCCCATGGCCTAACGCTGCGCTTTAGCGAGCGAAGCCACTGCTGTCGGTATCTGTCTGATAACCGGTGTTAATTGTAATGACTGTAACAGTGTGTGTTATATGTTTTTAATTCAAGTAAGGACTGCAAATATTCGATTTTCAAGTAGTTACAACTTTTGCTACCAAACGCCACCGTCAACGACCAACTAGTACTAAACTTTGATACTATATGCCACCGCAGTCGGCTCCCGGCGATGAACGTTGGAACCTAAAAACCGTTAGTCAAATCTAACTCATAATTTAGCTTCACACAAGTGTAATAAGTGGTTCTTTAACATGCCATAAATCTATGACATGGGACCGCCGGCTTTACTTCCCCTCCGAAGGAAGGCACACTGAGGGATTTTTAACGAATGAAGATGATGATGTTTCATTTGAGGGGCTTGGACAACATGGTCATTCCATTGTACTTGGCTGTGTATGGAATTTTGTCTGATAACCTGTGTCATTGTGACGGCTGTAATAGTGAGTGTATTTGTAAGTCGGGTGAGGATTGGGAAAGAGGCAGCCATGGCCTTCAGTTAGGAACTATCTCAGCATTCCCCTGGAGTAAAAGTGGGGACACCACACAAAACCCACTTCCAAGATGGCTCAGATGGAAATCAAGCCCGCCTCTTATCAATTTTGCCTCACGAGGCTGAGTGTACCCCGTTCCAGCCCTCACATTAGAATTAAATTTCTTGGCAGAGCCGGGAATCGAACCAGGGCATCTGGGGGCGACATCCAAGAATGCTAGCCACAACACTACGAGATGGTCTTGATGATGAAACGTTGTTGCCATGTTAAATAACCCATTTGAATTCAGTATGCCGTGTTCATAATGGCAAAATTATTCTAGGGAATTTCCGCCACAACAAAGTTCCTCCATTCCCTACTAGAAAGCGCTATAGTCTCAAGGAGCTTCGATATCTAACCTCCTTGACTGTCATAGCGTTCCGAGGTACGACGAAATTCGACATGCAAGCTGCCCTCTGGGTGTCAAATAACAAAGCTTGCACCCGGCGGCCGAGGCAATACGATATTATTAATATTCTTCTTCTTCTTCTTTATTTGTTTCACCCAAATTTGGGGAACATGAAATCAATCACTTTTTATTGTTTTGAGCTTTCCTCTTGGCCCCGTATTGCCTCATCCTTTGAGATCTTGCCTCCCTTTCTTCGGCAGAGATGTGGATCGTACGCTTTTGTTTGAGTTTCACTTGTTGTTTCTTATCCTTGGTGATGGTTTTGGCTGTTTTGTCCATGAGCATGGTGTCTGTAATTTGGAGTTCCACGAGGTCCTTCTCGGTTTCCTTAAACCAAAGAGGTTTTTTGTTTTTAGCCTACTTTTCACATTTTGCAAAAATGAGGAAAAAGTAGACTTATGAGATCGGGCAAATGTGTGTCTGTCTGGCTGTCTGTCTGGCTGTGTGCCCCCCCCCCCCCCCCTATCAACTCGTAAACGATTGCAGCAATCGAAACAAAATTTGGTAGGAGTAAAGATCTATACCTGAATATCTCACGGCCATATTTGAAAATTATGTCAGTGCTACCTACTGCTGAAAAATCGCAATTGAAATTTGAGCTCCATGTTGGATATCTTGGAAGATATAAATGGGACCTATTTTAAAATTGGCACACGTATAGATAATAATATTGCAGTTTAATTTCCAGGAGGCCATACATGGCAGTGTTGCCAAAATGATTATAAGCCTGCTGATAGGTCCAATTTTTAAATGCATATAACTTCTACACTCTCAATTGGAATTCAACCAAATTTCGTATGTTGTATATGTACATAACCAGACATGATTGAGCGTATTCTTAAGAACCACCAGGGCTGCCAACTGTTAAGAAATGCTCTTAATTTCTTTTATCCAAATACCAATATATCAGAAAGTATGCAAGCCGACAGCTTTAAACCTTGCACACGTATAGTACCTAGCATTCTAGATGAATTTGGAGTAAATAATATACGTCAGTGATGCCAACATTACTCTAAGCCTGCTGATAGGTCCAATTTTAAAATGCATGTAACTTCTACAGTATACTAACAAATGGATTTCATCCAAAATTGGCACAACAACAGATCATAATATTTCAGATTGTTGCCAACATGATTTTACGCGCGCTGATAGATCCAATGTCTAACTGCATGTAACGTCCATGCTATCCATTGGACTTCAACCAAATTTTGTATTCTGTATCTTATGAGATGAACTAACAATGTATTCAGTCACCAGGGCTGCCAACTGTAGTGCTCTATTAGGCCACATTATACCAGGTATATTTCGAACTAATTAGAAATTTCGATATTACCAACTTAATTTCTTTATTATTCTAGATAGGTCTATACAGATTGGCATGAATCTTACATTTTAAGAAAAGTAGGCTCTTTAGTTCTTCACGGAACTTCTTGTTTTTATTACGAAACTGGTCGAAGATCTTTTTGGTTAGTCTCTTTGAATTCATCGGAGGCCGTGCTCATAAAAATCAATTCTCCGTTTTCTTATTGTGTCCGAGAGTTTTTCAGTTTTTTTGGTAAAGAGTTTCGTTCCTGACATGGATTAATTTGTTATTATGAAATTTGGGGCCTACGATGTTGCGTATTATCTTTCTTTCCTTGACCTCCAGCCTTTCAAGCGGTCCCTGGGCGGTGAGAGACAATGTTTCGGCTGCATATAAGGCTTCTGGTTTAATTACCGTGTTATAATGTTTTATCTTGGTATTCCAGGAGAGAGACCTCTTGTTATAAGTGACCTTCGTAAATTGGAAGACCAATTCAACTTTATTTTTCCTAGATTCCATTGCCCTTTTCTCTGGCGCATTCCAGCCGATCATTCCCCAAGATATTTAAATTCTTTAACGATGTCTATGTATAGTTTACCCAATTGAAGCTTTTTTGGTGTTTTTTTTTATGTTAGTCATTATTTTGGTCTTTTCAACTGAGAATTTGAGATCCATTTTTAACGCTTGCCTCTGGAGTTCGAGGATCTTTTCCTTGGCTTCTTTCCATGTCTCAGCTAGTAAGGCCAAGTCAACAGCAAAAACTAAACAATTATTAGTATTATTATTACTATCAAAATTATTACTATTATTATTATTAATCACTAGCGGGCCCGTGCGAGAAATCTCGCTTGTTCCTAAGCCACACTTCCCCCAATAGGTTTATAGTAAGAGACTTAAGGAGAAAGTTTGTTATGTTTTCACTTGAACCAAATGATTATAGAACACTATTTACGTTTCAGGCATCCTTACGGAAAAAATGCGAACTGAACAGCAATGATGTCGCGTATTCTCCTACAGCAACGGTATTTGCAAATCACACACTTCTTACAAAAATTGATATGTATGAAATTAGAATGCAATTCGTCACTGCTAATGTCATTTGTGTGCTGAGTCCATTGATTGACAGCTTAGCCGTAACACTCACCGGTTATTCGATATTTATGAAATTATACGATTTGGGTACCGTACTCATTCCTTTAAATTACTGTTTCTGAAATCCATGCAAAATGATAAAGGAAATACTGTTAAAATGACATGAAACAGGCGTCATAGCGGCCAAAATGTGAAGTGGACAGAAATTATGGAGAGTACCTTAGCAACATTATCTGCAAATCGCACACTTCGTACAGCTTTTTAAAAGTCATTTTTAAAGGAATTATAGCTATTTATGAAATTAGACAGCAATGCGTCACTGGTAATGTCTATACTCTTTCATTTGATGCTCATTTTTCAAGAATGGTCGCTTGTGAGCGCCACAGGAGGGATCTATACTTCTGAAATAATATATATGATGATACATGAAAAACGCTAAGGAGTATGTTTCACAAAACTCATGAGACTACTACGTTGACTGACTGAAAAGTAACTCTTGACTAGATTGAAGAAATGTCTTCTAAAACTTCGCTAGTTGTTGGCTAGATTGAGTGGATTACCTAAAGCACATTTAATCTGCACTCCACACTTGCGGAGCGGTTATAAAGTGCACAGAAGTGGGTTAATAGAATGGAAACTGCGGAATACAGAACCATTTACACACATCGCCCCGAGTGCATTCTAAACCCTGGCACAGCGATGCGATGTGAGGACCAAGACAAACGAAACAATACAGAATATTCCCGCCTCTCAAGCTGCTTACAGAGAGTACTAGTCTGTTAAAATACCGTATGGAGCGACTTCGGTGGCGTAGTTGGTAGCATGCTGAACTGCTGTGCCCAAGATCGTGGGTTCAAACCCAGCCGGAGTCGTCGGACTTTTAAGGTAAGAAAGACCCGTCTAGGGGCGAAAATAATGAAAATTTTTTTTGGCGGTTTTAGTTATATACAATGTACAGAACAGGAATTTGTCAAAAAAGTCGAAAATGTATGAAAAATAGTCATTTTATAAGATATAAATGACTATGCTGCACCATGAATGACAACGCCCACTCTTACTGAGATTTATGTTTATGCGTATAACTTCTGAATTATTAAAACCCTTTATACGTCCTTGGGATACTATCTTCCCACCATGTATTTATAGAACGGTGTTAGGGAGAGAATTTTCCCACCCCTTTCATTTCAAGCAGTTCCACATGCATCCACAAGCTAGATGCACAGAAATATTGAAAACCCATTAATTCGATGTGTACTGTCATCAGAAACCAAAGGTGGGAAGCATATATCCCAGTGGTCTCCACAGTGCACGTGCTCGCCAGTTCGGTTGTGTTGAGTGAAAGAAATGCATTGTTTTACGGAAGAAGGTGTTGTTTATTGAAGATAAGAGATTTGTAATCGTTGGTATATAACTGAAATACGATGTTAATAATGGTTTTGGTCACTCGAGTAAATATATTTCAGCTAGAATGGAAATAATTATCCTGCTCAGGGTGTTTGCCATAGAATAGAAGATTTTTAAAATTAATTTTCTGGGTTTTTAGTAAATACTATTTTGAAATTATTGAATTATATTCGAATATGCTAACTTTTAACATTCCAAAATCCCTTTTTTTTGTGCATTTTTCGTCAAAGATGATATAGGTCACTGACCTTGTGTTGCGTGGGAGTTACGTTTATTTTGAATTATAGAGCGTGATATGTGTTTTTATAGATTATATCCTGTTAAATAAACCTCATTCTTGAGTGATAAACACAGTATCATCATAATTTGGAGGTGGGAGACTATTACCCCATTGCTATTTTAAGAAAACATACTGTCGGGTGTGGGCAGTGGGATAATAATTTCCCACCCCATATTTCCTAAAATAGAATCCACACCCATAAAATTGTTGCATATTCCTACTCATCTATCACCCCCAATTACAAATGTGCAAAAAGAACCAAATATTTTATACCCCCAGTCTTTTGCCCTATAAAGGGTTTAAAGATAGATTTCTGATCTCACTTCTTGTCTGCTCTGTTGAGCGCAGACTTTGTGTTGATAACAATGGCAACGTCCTGCATTGTTTATGTTGTTAGTGGTTACTGAACATCGTCATAATATTATAATCACTGTGATTTTGCATTGTCCTATTGAATAAATATTGTTTAAGGGGCGGAACAGCGAGGTAATCTACCCCAATTATTAATTATTGAATCGTTGATTTGAGGAGGGAAACAAGTCCACTTATTTGCAAACAGATAACTTAAAATACGCATTTCTTTATTTTTAGTCTATTTTCAATTTAAAAAAAAATAGGCTTATGAGATCACCTTTTGTCCGTGTGTGTGTTTGTGCGTGTGTGTGCGTGTGTGTGCGTGTGTGTGCGTGTGTCCCCCTAATAAATTCTAAACGGCCGGAGCGATTTCAATGAAACCTGGAAGAGCGTTAAAATCCCTCAGTATGCCTTCCTTCAGAGGAGAAGTAAATCTGGCGGTCCCATTTCATAGATTGATGGCATGTAAAAGATCCTTGCACAGACTAAACTTGTGTGAAGCTAAATTTCTTGGTTAGATTTCGTTGGAACGCTCTATCAAAGTTCCGACGTTCACCACTAGGTATAATTGACATCTGGTAGCGAAAGTTGGAACTACTTGAAATTGAACGGGACTTGTAGCTCAACCTATGGGTGTCCGATAGTAACAGCTACAGCCTCTGTCCTCGAACACTCCTGGCACTAAAAGCCATACAATAAATAAATAAATGTTTCAACTTTTCATTGAAGTCTTCCATCAGCCAACTTGCTTATACAACGACTTTGTTTTATATGCGACGAGGATTTTCGCCCGCTCGCCCACGTTGCGAGCCTGTCTCCCGCCAAGCACTTTGCCGTAATGCGGTGCCCGCCCGGCACTGTCATTGAGTATAGGAATTTGTTCTTACCTAGTTCACAGCTGGTGCTGAAAATGTTCGCCATTCACTGCTACACATCACTGATTGTTAAAATGGGAGATGTAACTGGAAGTAGTCGAGCATTTAGGAAGTGAATTGATGGAAAATGCAAGATTAGATTTGGAGATTAACAAGATAATACAATGTGGGAGTGTTTTCTATCATCAGGTTTGGAGTTAATTTGGGATAAAGACAAACCACTGAAGGCTAAAGAAGTGATATAACAGTAGATTATGCAACGAGCCTTTAATGGCAATAATTAACACACGAGTATGTTTATAAAACGAGCGTATGCGAGTTTTATAATTTCCATACGAGTGTCTTAATTACCATTATAGGCGAGTTGCATACGACTGTTTATGTTCGACGATAATTATAACTTTATTATTATGTTCTAACACAAATATTCATAAATATCTCTCGAGATTTCGCCAGTTTTATGTACTGAGGTGGCAGTACGGATCCTGTTCTTCAACTCTTCCAGGTTCTGTGAGAGTGGTGGTATATAAACGTTGTCTCTAACGAAAACCCACAGGAAGAAGTTACAGGGTGTCAAATCCGGTGACCTTGGAGCCCAGCTGAGACATGCTAAGTCGCCAGCTCCTTGACGATCAATCCAACGGTTCGGTAGAGTTTCATTCAGATATTCACGCACTTGGCGACTCCAGTGAGGGGGTGCCCCGTCTTGTTGAAAAATGAAGTTTTGTTCGTGCAGCCTCGGAAACAACCAGTTTTGTAACATAGCGAGATACTGCTGACCGTTAACCGTGTTCCATCAAAGAAGAATGGGCCGTAAACAGCTGATCGGGATATCGCACAAAACACATTGACTTTGGGCGAATCTCGTACATGTTCAATGTTGGCATGTGGGTTCTGTTGGCCCCAAATTAGAACATTGTGTTTGTTTACCTGACCACTAACATCACTGAACACTATGTGTTTTGCAAAAGTGTTATCATTGTCAATAGCATCATGAATCGTGTTACAACATGCCACACGTTTGCGTTTGTCATAAGGACTTCTTGTAACAGCTGTAACTTTCGCGGCTTCATAATCACCGACGTCTCAAAACACGCCAAATTGTTGTTGTAGGCAGTCGTAACTCCCGACTGGCACGACAAGTTTATTTTCAAGGACTATGTTGGAAAGCAGTTTGAATTCGCGCAACATTTTCTTTAGAAACACGAGGGCGGCCGTGACTCTTCCCTTTACATACTCATCATGTATCTACAAACTATCGATACCATCTGCGAATGTTCCACCCATTCGGAGGATCAATTTGGTACCTCAACCTCTTTGCACTGTAATCACGGAATTGCACTTCGCAAACTCGAGAACACAAAATGATTTCTGCTGCGGAGTAGCCATTTTAAACATATGACGGTTACCAAGCAAAACAGAAACAACTGACATCTAGAGGCTATTAATATAAACTAGACTGTGTATTTGTTTCTCCAATAGCCGAGCCGAGGCGCAGCGATCGATAGTTTGTGCAAAATAATACTTTATAATACGTATATTCTTTTTTGAAACACCCTGTATTATAACTATTTTATGTTCTAACACAAATATTTATAAATATCTGTCGAGATTTCGCCAGTTTTATGTACTGAACAGAGCGCATGAGACGCAGAGAATGCCTTGTATTTGACCATGGCCTCCTCGATTACCCTACTATGACACTAGGCCAGCAGTGTGATTTACATTAGAAGGCCGTGGAACTCAGCGCATCTAATTATCTAATTGGTCAAACAACTGTTTCTTGAGCTCTGATTGGTGGGAGAAACTCTTTCATAATGAAAATTAGTGTTATAATGAGCCTCATTATAGTACAGTTTTCTGACACATAATAGTCAGAGTCGAACATGAAAGACTTTTTACTTACCAATAATGATGTATGGAGCAGAAACTTGTCCGATGACGAGGAGACATGAAAGTAGAATACAGGCAGTCGATATGAAATTCCTGAGGAGTATGGTACAGAAGACTAGGCGAGACAGAGTGAGGAATGAAGTGAATGTACAGAAGGTGAATGATAAGCTGGACACAACGGATTGAGATGGCATGGACATGTGAAAAGGATGAATGATAAATGCCGAAACAAGTGATGGAAAGACGGATGACTGGAAAGAGAGCACGAGGAAGACCTAGAGTATGGTGGATGGATTTGCTGAAGGACAGTGTGAGGGAACGGAATTTGGAGTGGAGGACTGTCATATTTTCTCCGACCCGAATTAGAATAGAAATCTTAAAATGATGATGATAATAATAATAATAATATTAATAATATCGTATGGCCTCGGGTGCCGGGTGCAAGCTTTGTAATTTGACACCCAGAGGGTAGCTTGCATGTCGAATTTCGTTGTTACTTGAATCATTATGAAAGTCTAGGAGGTTAGATATCTAAGCTCCTTGAACACTATAGCGCTTTCTAGTAGAGAAATGGGGAACTTTGTGTTGGCGGAAACTCCCAAGATTAATTTTGCCATTTTGAACACGGCCTACTGAATTCAAATGGGTTCTTTGACATGCCAACTTCGTATGACATGCGCGTCGTATTTTTTCCGCCTTTCAAAAATCACTTACCCCGACCAGGAGCGAACCTGCAAGCTTGGGGGTTAGTAGACCGACACGCTATCCACTCACCCACCGTGGGAAGCTAAAATGATGAAGATACGATGTGTACTCATTTGCCAGCGTGTGCGGTGTTTTAGCCGGGGTTGTTCGTATTTGCAATCCATTTCAACTACAATATGACGACGAATACGGGTACAGAACCTCACTTCACAACCCAGTCCCGAAACTAATACATCTACACACAGGCTCGAGGTCCATAATTTTCTATTCTTACTCAACAGTGTTCACCACTCTCAAAATTCACTTCCATAATTATAGGATATAAAATGTCAGTGCTCGAACTCCAACTTGTATTATTCTTCAATTTAAAAGTTGGATGAAAGTCACCAGAAATTCCTTTCCATTTGTTTTAGAATGATTCAGACTTTTGAAAAATAAAAGAGAACAATAGAAACTTATCCCAGGCAGATAGAGTTCGGTAAAGTTTTCCAAGAACACGTCTGGGATCAACTTGAAGCTGAACTGCAAGTGGAAAGACAAACAGGAAACCGGACTGGAATATCATCCAGTTATACATCACTCGTTAAATTTGGACAAATAACGTGCGAGAATCTTATTATATAATACGCTAAGTTGTATGTTTAACAAAACTCAAGCTTCTAAACCAGAGGGAGTTAGAAGGTGTGGTTTCTACTAAAATCTTCCAAATCGTCTCAATATTACAGGAAGAACATTGCATTTCTTGAAAAGTCAACGGAAATATATGTATTTGTTTATAAAGTTCTTTTAAACAAATAAACAAGACGATAGCCCCTGCGAGAACTGTATCGCGTACAGCCCACATAACACTAGAGCCGTGCGGGTAGTCTGTACACATGGAGCGCCCACAGCCCATTATGCGAGAGTTCTCTTACGGGTCCGCTACTTTTATTAAAACGAGTCAATTATAGTGCTTTCTTACGATATAATTAATGTTAGATTGTTATTAATTCATTATAAGGGCTTGGGACATCTTGGTCATCAGCCCAGTGTAGTTGGCTGATTGTTGAACTTGTGTGACAACCGGTATTTATGTGATGACTGTATTTGTGTGTGTGTAACTGTATTAAGGACAGGGGTGAAGTACGTGCACCAAGAATTGAAGTAATGTACTATCCCCAGGTATTTGCGCGGAGGGAATGTGTGAAAAACACGGTGAGAATCCGAACTCAGGATAAAAACAGCTTTGAAACAATTGTCCAGTGTTGCCTAATTGACAATTAATATTCTAACTTTCAGTCAGTCAACAGAATATGATTGCAATTACTGGAATATGCGAAAAAATCATCTCAACAATACATGCAATTATTTTTTTATTTTCTTTAGCGTATGGCTTTTAGTGCCGGGAGTGTCCGAGGACATGTTCGGCTCGCCAGTTTTGTATCTGCTTCAAGACGGACACCCAATGGGTGAGCTACAAGTACCGTTGGGGAGGAAATTTGGAATTTAAGGACGAGGAGTTGGAAGGTAGCGGCTGTGGCCTATAGTTAGGGACCAACCCCGGCATTTGCCTGGAAGGAAGATGGGAAACCACAGAAGACCATCTTCAAGGTTGCCGGTGGGGATATTTGAACCTCTTCGCCCCCCGGATGTGAGCGACTGCCAGCAGTCATGCCGTAACGACCACGTCTAACTCACCCGGTCATTCGATTATATTTGTTATGGACTACACAATGCTTTTGGCTTTACGTCCCAGTTAACTACTGAGACTTTTAGTGACGCTGGGGTGCAGAAATTTTGCTCCCTCACTTTTACGCACCCTTAAATGCCAATTGACTGTGCCGGGATTCGATCCCGCTATCTTGGGTTAGGCAGGCGAGAACGTTACCGCTGAGCCACGCAGCCAGTCTGTTATGGACGACATAAAAAGGAGAAAACTGATATGTTTCGCTCGTGAAATGAGCATCTTCATGTCCTCAAATATAAGGTGCCTTCAAAAAGTAACGAGCCGGTGGCTGTAATGCGCAAACCGGTGACGACATCGGCTAATCGTGGCGTGTGTAACGAGGTGTGGTTCCAACCAGAGCGTGGAAGGTCACAGCCCGTCACTAGAGGGCACGCGTGCACGTCACGTGCCGATACAATGCGAGCAGCAGCATGCATCAATCGTCCAACCAAGACCAAGACAGTGGGCCATTCAACATGCTTCCTGGTGTGGTGAAGACTGTGGGGCACCTATTGGGCTCACACTTTCCGCAAGTGCAGTCGTTCCTTCGTGATGGTGTGCACACTTCCAACGCTCAATTCGACCACGGCGGCTATGGCGTTCACTGTCACTCGGCGGTCCTGGGTAATGAGTGCATCAACCAGCTGGACGTTGTCATCGACAATGCACGGGGGTGCCCCAGACCGAGCATCATCGGCTAACGACACCCGTCCTTCCCTGAAGCGCTTGTGCCACGCCTTGACCCTTGCAAGGGACATGCAGAGTTCGCCGTACACTTGTGGCATTCGGCGATGAATGTCCGTTCCCCCTACTCCTTTCGCATCCAGAAACCGAACAACACCTCTTTGCTCTTCGTTTGACGCCTCCATGCCACTGTTTGCAATGCGACTGGCAGCGTTGGACGATTGATGCATGCTGCTGCTCGCTTTGTATCGTCACGTGACGTGCACGCGTGCCCTCTAGCGACGGGCTGTGACCTTCCACGCTCTGGTCGGAACCACACCTCGTTACACACGCCACGATTAGCCGATGTCGTCACCGGTTTGCGCATTACAGCCTCCGGCTCCTTACTTTTTGAACGCACCTTATACAAGACAAAATAGCTCTACAGGAGAATGATGAAGATCAGGTGGATAGATAGGGTTACAAATGAAGAGGTATTAAGACGAGTGGGAGAGGAGAGATGTTTCTGGCGACTACTAATGAAGAGAAGAGATAGGTTGGTTGGTTGGTTCCTCAGTTTAGGGGCTGCTACAAAGCGGTCATGTATCCCCGTGTACTTTGGGTGTGTGTAGATTCTCTCTGATAACCGGTGGTAATCGTGATGACTGTATCAGTGGGTGTTATCTGTAATTCAGGTAAGGACTGCAGACGATCAATTTCAAGTAGTTTCTACTATAGCTACCAAATGCTACCGTCAACGACATCTAGCTGTAAACTTGACTACTAAATAACACCGCAACCGGCACCTGGTGGCGAACGATGGAACTTAATAGAGCGTTATTAAATCTAACCTACAAATATAGTTTCACACAATTGTATTCAGTGGAAGGTTCTTTTACATGCCATAAATCTATTACATGGGCCCACCGGCTTTACTTCCCAGAGATAGGTAGGTAGGACACTTAGACTACAAGGGAACGGATTGCGGTGTAACATTCTAATCTGGTTGAAATTTAGTACACAATATTCCTACAAAAGTTGTACAATTACGTAGTGAAAACCGTACGGGCCACTTTCATTGTTGAACACCAATATTGAACGCCAAAAACCTGCCCGGCGACGGCATGAGCAAGGAGATGTGAAGAGGTAAAGGTGACGTTGATACCTAGCAGCACGCGATGGCTCCCGGCCACCAGCTTTCATAGCGATCACTTTCAGCAAAGCAGCTTTGTAGATAAACTACCACATTCCAAGGATTAAAATTTGGCAGGTGTTCCAATTGTTCATCGTCGTTATCACTTTTTGACATTTGTAAATATTCATTTCATCTATCATTCATTTAATCATTGCCCCAGAGGAGTGCGTCAGGCCTCGGCAGCCGGCACAGTCCATATCCTCGCCACTAGATGGGGGTTTCATTCATTCCATTCCTGACCCGGTCGGAGACTGGAAGCAGGCTGTGGATTTTCATTTCAAATATTCTGACTGTAAAGTTAAGTTTTTAACATTAATTGTTGTCTGTGCCAGTAAAATTAAAAACAGATGAAATAAAAGTGTCACACTTACATGGCTTGATGGCGGTACGATTTGGGACCTGTTCATCCCAAACATCACTTTTGTTTTGCGTAGCACTATCGAAATGATAAGGGAGTGGGAAGGGAAGGTGGAAGGTGGAATGCAACGCAGCACGGCAGGTCGCTGCCTGGTGGTCGGGAGGCGAGATTGCAATTTCTAGTTCATTTTTAGCATTTGAGAAGGACACAGCTTCCTGATTGGCTATTCTGACGAAACACGTCAGCAGCAAAGGATGTGATTAGTCAGCATAGTTATAGGGTGGAACCTATCAGCAATGTCGTTCCAGGTTTGAAAAAAATATGTAGAAGTCCCACCGTCTTAACTTCGCATTTTCTTTTAACCCGTATACATTGTAATGCGCCTTTAAATAGTTGCATGATTATTGTTCCTAGGCCATAAGCGTTTCCATATCTTCTTAAATCAAGAAGAATCATTACCAGAATGTTTTCAACGATTAACAACCCCTTGTAGCCTACCATTTGGGTGATTCTACATAGGCTATATTTTAGGTTATGTTTGAATTAGGCCTATACGGAAAATGCAGTCGGAAGACTATTTCAAAATTTCCAAAGACCATTAAGGTTTTTTATTACGATATTTGTGCTCTGACTGAATATAAAAATAAATAAAACAACGATTAAATAACTCTGTACTTTAAATTGTGTAGGTCTAGGCTAGGCCTACTTAAATTGTAGTAATCTTTGTAGAGTTACTCCAATCCATCTCCAATCTTGTTCTCGTATTTTTTAGGCGTCATGATGAAATCTAAATAAGAATTTATCCAAAAATTAATTAAATAAGAGCTTCGAAACATCTCAGACAAGTGGATTTGACACACACATATCAAGAGTCTATAATAACTGTATAAACTGTTTTAATCGATGTATATTACTAGTACTTACCTTGTACAACTTGTTACAACTTCATTAGACCTTAATTTCCAAAGAAAACTGTGAAATTATTTAAATAACAAGTCATTAGTTACAGTCGTAATTATAATGTTGGCTGACTTTGTGAAAAATGCATTCTGGGAGTTATTGCCAGAAATATGTCGGCAACTGTGTGGTACGGAATTTTACTGGTATTATGGTCTTTGGAGATGGCGGGATTTTAAGCAGGGTTGGCGACAATGTGCTCGCACCTGAAAACAACTTACCTTCAAGAAATGCAACCATAAACCAACATTTACGTAGGCATAGGGGACGGCTGTTAATGTTGCCTACCCTGTCTTGATCTAGTAACTCATTTAAGCTGTCCCAGACTATAATAGGGGACACTTTAAGGTCCTATGGCTGTATAGAGTTTATTATTCTAACAACATAGTTCTATGAAAAATATATCATTGTATACATGAATATCTTACAAATAGACTAGACTTCTATACAATTTGGGAATTGAAGAATACGACAAAACAATACGCAATTTGTCATTAGCATGGATGTCCCTAGTCACCACTTCCTAACTGTTTGCTATTGCATTTCTTGAAATATGAGGTTTCTTTTCGTTATTAATGCATAACTTTGGCAAGCATTTACACCTTAACTTAATGGAACGACATCGCTGATAGATTCCGCGCTATAACTACGCTGACTAATCACATCCTTTACTGGAGACATGTTTCGTCAGAATAGCCAATCAGGAAGAAGTGTCCTTCCCCAATGCTAAAAGTGAACTAGAAATTGCAATCTCGCAGCCGGGAGCCATCGCGTGCTGCGAGGATTCAAGGTCACCTTTACCTCTTCACATCTCCTTGCTCATGCCGTCGCCAGGCAGGTTTTTGGCGTTCAATATTCGCGTTCGAAATTGAAAGTGGCCCGTGTGGTTTTCACTAACTTACGTCATTGTACAACTTTGTAGGAATATTGTGTACTAAATTTCAACCAGATTAGAATTTTACACCGCAATCCGTTCCCTTGTTAGTAAGACACCCAGAAATAACAAAGTTAGTTATGGAAGGAAGAGTCGAGGACAAGAACGGTAGGGGTAGACCAAGGTTAGAATATGTGGAACAGATTGCCTCGAATTTAAGGGGGCTCATACATTGCGAATGAGAGTTAACAATTAAATCCTAACTTCATTAATATGTAATATAAAATTATGAGAACTTACAATGTTATAGTTAGTACTGAACCCGATGGGGTTATGCTGACTGGAATCGAACATGGTTCTCAGAGACTGTGATCTCAGTATAAAGGTTCCACCAGGAAGCGAACCAGAGATCTGTACAGGGAGTTCTTGGTAAAAACCCCTCGAAAGAAAAGTATATTTAATCACTGGTGTGATTTTGATGAAATGGCATCATTTAGTAAAATAATGTAGGAAATAATGAGCAGATTATATCATTATAAGACGATTTGGTGTAAGCTATTGGAGGCTTGAAGCACAGAGGAGGGCAGAGCTGACATTTACTAATTGGCCCAGAATTGTGGGTTGGTCCCAGTGGAGCCACGTCCATCTCTGTCACCCCATTATGTCGTCTGGAGCAGGGGTGAGGCCTGAATAATGACATAGTTATTCCCCGACGGAGAATAGATTTGGAGTAGGGGCGGAGAAATTCCCAGAAGAATCATTGATTACTCGTGATTGGAGTAACGAATCGAGATGAGAGTTGCACACAGGTGAATATCTTGGCAAGAAGATAATTTTAGAGTCTTTTACCTGCGAAATTGGTGCATATTTAATGATGTGCGTAAGGACTGTAAAACGACCATTGTTCGCGGATGGATGTGAAGATGTTGCCGGGGGTTTCCCGTTAGGTAGCGTCCCACGCCATGGAGAAAGGAATTAATATTAATTAATTGAACGAGCGATTCCTTTGCACACAGATAGTTTTGGGACCTGTGAAGAGAGAGGAACACAATGATCATGGTTTGAAGACCTGAATCATGCTGTGAGAGGAGCCAAGATTACGCGGGAAGATGTTGCTCTACTTTCTGTGGAAATCCGATATAAGGGAGTAGACCCCAGGAGGAGCTCTCAGCTATGCTCAGTTGAAACTCAGTTGTCACGCAGTCTACATGCCGCCAAGCGCAGTTACAGCCAGTTATTGTCTTACGCAGTTTTCAGTTGTAGCACAATGGCAATAAGTTGCAATCGGTATGCAGCAAATATGCAGCAGTACGAGACAGCGTGTAAGTCGCATACAGAAGTCTTCAAATAAGTTACGTGCAGTCTTCGAGTGAAACTTCAGTCAGCTACAGCCAGGTTGAAGCAAGTTCGTCAAGGCAAAACGCATGACGATTCTATTCATCAAGACGCCGAACAAGGACTGGTATGTGTAAAAGAAACAGTAAACATGCTTGTATGAATAATAGTCGTGATACAGGCATAATCAGCAGCACGAACTATGACGTGTTCAGTTACGAAGCACCGTATAGACTAACGGTAGAACTATTGTATATAATTATTTGTGAAAGTGTTGAACTTTATTAAGCGCAGTGTGTATAGTATTAACTAATCGTATATGTGTAACTACGATAGAATGCGCGAAAGAAACTCTACTAAGTGTTTGGTATTGCCATGAGAGTACCAGATGTTAACGCTCATGTTTGGGAGCCAGCGTATTGATGTAACGCAGGACGCTTACTGTAGGAGGAATGATCGTCATAAAAACTGTTGGAGAGTTCCGAGAGCAGATAACCAGACTTTCAATCAGGAGTTGGTAACGTAAGATGCCGTCGACACCTGCAATTTCGATCTCTGCTAGGGAATTTCAGCATTGAAGTGTGTATAAAGTGACGAGTGTTCAGTGTAATGCATATGTAAAAATATCATTTAAAGTAGTGTTTGATGAAGTGTTTCACGTGTTTGGGGAGTGATAACTTCCTGAAAGGTATGCAACGTGTCGTGTTGGTGATAGAAATTATGTGTAATAAAATGTGTGTAAACAAGAGAAATATGTCGCGTTAAACCCATTATGGCGGGCGACATGGAAGAATATGATTGGTCGGAGCCACCTTAGATGCCTATAGAGATGTAAGTACCCCACAAATTATGGTTATGATTATGTAGAAGTAGGGACCGCTGCATGTCTGTGATTCCGTAAAGATATTGTGAATTCCTTATAGATGCCAGTAAAAGTCAGTTAGGAGGCTGATCCTCCATGTTTAATCAGTATTGAGTTGATTTTGATAGAGTTGAGATGTTAATTGGCATCATTAAGTGGAGTAATTATTCCCACTATGAATTAAGAATGGCAATCAGTTATGTAAATGCAACGAACGCGATTGTTCGAGTTTGAAACGTCTAGCTATGTCGGAAATTTTGGTAATTTATATGAGAATAATAATAATAAATAATGATTTTGGTCATTTATGTCAGTGAGAAATGATGATATAATAATAATGGTTATTAAGAGTATGAATGAACACATCAGGAAACAAATAAATGTTGTAAGCGAGAATTATTAACGCTAAGTGCAAGACTTATCAATCTAAGCAGGAAGATGTTACAGTGAGATTACATTTCAGTAATTATGGAAAGAAGTTTTATATCAGAATATTGCATATATTCAGTAATGATACCAGTAATGAAAGAGCTTTTAGTGAATTGAATTTGCAGCTTAATTGAGAAGCTTATAGAGTAAATGTTAGATTTCTCTTAAATATTATAGGTCGGAGTGTCGTAGCATGGAGCATTAGGGGCCAGATAGTCTATTCTACGTATGAATTCTCCTATGTCGTGGACATTGTTGGAGATATTATTTATTCCAGAGTTTTAGTGTTGGACCCTAACTCTGAAGAAAGGATTGAAATGTGTTCCGGTCTGGAATCTTGACAGAGTCGAGGAAACAAGGACACCTCGCAGCTCTATGATTTCCCGAGAACTTATTGATGAGTTATTTACGCTCGTGGGCAGCGAAAACTCATGGCGACCGTGGTTTTGTGCGCCTATATTATACTTGAGACATCGGTCAAACCGCCAGGCTCATGCATTGCGAACCCCGAACCTTCATGTTGAATGGACCCATGTGAGGCCATTAATTAATCGTTATCCTCGACGTAGGAATAATTACAAAAGCTCATTCAATACCTGTTGGCATAATAGTCAATTAAGATCCTTTGGGAACATGTGTGTCGGTCAGGACACAGTATTTTGTCTTGTAAATCTTCGCTGCTTAGAGAGGGAGCCTTTCAAACTTTTAGGAAGGTCGAGATAATTGGTGAAACGACCCATTCCACTTTCTATTGTGTAGCGACTTCCTTAGCCGAGGGTCGGTGCTAGCCACCCGGGCCGCTCAGGCAAGTTATAGAGGGAAGAGATTCTAGACCTTGTTAAAATGACATATAATGCAAGATTGTTATGTTGAGTATTATGGCCATGTGGTTTGTGAACACATGGATAATTATATTTCATCCTGATGGTTCATTATTTTAGCTATCTGACGAATAGTTACATGATATATTTGTACTGTCACTGGAGCCAAGTCATGTAGTTGGTGACAAGATGCCAATCGCCATGAGCGCGAGGTAGGCTATCGTACAATCCGACATAAGCTATAACGTAACGTTTTATCTAGGAATCACAGACAGCATGCGGTGGAACCATATAATTGGAGGATGTGTAGGGGGTAGCTTACATAATTATGGAGTTGCACGTCGATTTTGGTGCAACGTCCAAATAGGTAAATGCATGCAAAGCATTTCATTGGTGAGAAGAAAAATATTAAAACACGCACGGCACACATAATTGTTTAACATAAAGAGGTTTAAGGAATAATCCTTGTTGTAATATTAAAGAAGTCACATTGTATGACTGTTATGTTAATGTACAGTTTGTTTTGAAGTCGTAGGTGCATCAGCGCACTAGTATATCCTTGTGAAGTTCACAGAAGGGTAAAGCCTTATGGCTAGGTATGACTTTGTTGTGATTTTATATCTGTTTACTTGTGGATTGTGGAAGTAAAAAAAAATTGTTTGCTTTATTTTATGCTTTTTGGGTATTGTTTTGTGTTTGAAGCCATGATTTATTTTATTGAATTAAAGTTTTAGAATAGAGTTGTGCCTTATCATTGTAGAGTTGATACCTTTTAGCCTCAAATCCAAAATATGCACTGCTAAATTGGGGTTACCGTACACGCCTGAGAGCTGATGCTAGCTGGAGGCAGATGCATATTATCCACCGAGATTACTCACATGGGTACATGGGAATTGATGTCCTATACTGTGATTTGAGCTAAAGGTACGACTAAAGTCGGTCAGATTTAATGCACACAACTGTATTAAAGTGAGAATTAACGAAGTAGGGTGTGACCGCTCCTAATCCATAGCTAAGTTCCGATACGTATATATAAATTTTGATAGATACCTATAAATAGTACATAAACTCCTATAATTTATCATGGCGCCCAAAATACGTGGAGCTTATGGGATTTAGGGAAAACCCATAGATTTTTTATGGTATTTCATGGGGAAAACCATAGTAATTGTTTTGCCTCAAACTGTGTTTGAGTGATTTTTGAATTCAGTAGGCTTTTGAGGTAACGCAGAATCTCTCTATTGAGAAGAGAATGGCCTAAGGGTACTAGCGTTACATACCCAATCCACAATCTACTATAATATTATCAGGTTTTGGACGACTTCACAATATGTGTGCAGTGTTTGATGTTTCTCTTCGAAACGTATCCACATATTTTTCCAGGAAGCCTGCCTGCATACTTAAGTGTGTTATTGGAAAATGTCAGGTACGCAGGAGATCTTGCAAGTTATCGCAGGACTGAAACAGCATTTTGATGCTGCTCACGAGCAGAATAAACTGGAAACCAAGGCGTTCCAGGATAGTATAAACACTCGGTTAGATGAGAACCAGAGAGAATTAAACAACCGTTTAGATGCAAATAAAACGGAAATAAACAGTCGGTTAGATGCCAATCAGGAGGCAATTAATGCAAATCAGGTTGCAATGGATAATAACCAGATTGAATTAAACAACCGTTTAGATGCAAATAAAGCTGAATTGAGTAGTCGGTTAGATGCAAATCAGGTTGCAATGGATAATAACCAGATTGAATTAAACAATAAGTTAGGTCAAATGCAAGAAGTCATTAAGACCGAAGTAACAGATACTGTTGTAAGCATTGTATCGGAAATGCAGGTAAATACTGATAAACGTTTCGAGGCTATAGAAGCCAAACTTGAGGGTAATTTGCAAGCGTGTAGGCATGCTCAGGAGCAAACCAACAGTAAATTAGAGGCGTTGTCTAACGATATTAAGGATATTCAGATCCAAAATGAGGCGAATCTCGAACGCCAAGCGAAACAGTTCGCAGAGTTTACGAAAACAGTAGACCAGAGATTAGAGGAGAACGACTCCAAATGGGACCAGAAATTGAAAAGTTACGCTAGAGCAATTAACGGTGACCTCAAGAAACAGGACCAGAATATATTAGGTCAATGCCAGGAAATAGGCGAAATTAAGGCTATCGCTCATGAAAGTAAGGAGCTGGTAGGCAACGTGAAAAGTCAGATGGGTCAAGTTCATAAAGAACTGGACCAAGTGCAAAGCGACATTGTCATAGTCAATAAAAGGCAAGAGGAAAATAGAGGCGAGATCACCAAGGTCCGGAATGAATTGTCTAAAGTCAATGGACACATTCAAGATGAAATTAAAGGTCTGAGAGAAGAACTCGAAATAAGAGAAGGCCAGAAAACAGAGGCAAGCGACAAGACCCTTGCTCAAATTAAAGAGGACGTAGAGGATGAAATATCCCATATCAAACAAAGTCTGAAAGAAGACAAGGTGAAAATTTTTCAAGTAGCCGAGGAAAACCGAGATAGGCTTACGAGAATAGAAAAAGAAGTCATTACTCGCCTAGAAAGAGCAGAAATGCGCCATAACCAAATGGAGACTAGGATAATAGCACAGGAGGAGACACTTCTGAAAGATCCTAAGTCAAGTGAAGGCAGCATAGAGGATATGAGAAAAACAAGGTGGGCAGACCTAGAAACCCAACCTATAAGCAGGAACGCTGCAGGCGCAGGAGAAAGTCCTTACATGACGCCAGGTGTACCAATTGCGGCATCGACGCCATATGAAAACGCGATGCACACCCAGGTGATAAACGTCATTAGGGCAAGCGAAGAAAAACCTAGGAAATTTTCAGGTAGTCACTGTAGTATGACACCAAAATATTGGTTAAAGGAAGTGACTGAATATCTCAATGATGCACGAATACCGCAGGAGCGTAGGCTACGTGCTATAGAGAAGTTAACAGAGGGGGAGTGCGCATTATGGTTTCGCAGCTTCCGTTACACTTTTGATACTGTTGAGGAATTCCGCGAGGCATTCTTGAAGAGATATTGGGACGCCGCGACTCAGCAGAATTTACGGCTGGATTTGTATGCCAAAAAGTACAGCACGAACAACCCGACGAAGTACGCAGAATTCTTCATATCGCAGATGTGTCGTTTTAAAGAGCTGGATCAAAAACCTAGTGAACTGGAGCTATGCATTGCTATCGCCAAACAGCTTCCATACGAGATCCAAAGGCTACTAATCTCGGCTAATGCGAAAACTGCTATGGAAATGGAGACAGTTCTAAGGCAACTTGACCTCACCACAGCAAATACTATGCGTCAGAGTCGAACCGTGGAACAAGTCCACGTGACCAACACACAGACTGACCAACAGCAAGCTCCAAGGAACAACAAGGCCACGAGCACAGAAACTTTAGATTCCTATGGACGGCAATGGGAACAGGAACCCAGAAAATGGCAGTCAAGGTACAAAGGAAATGCTAATAAAGCAGGAAGAGGTCGAAGTTCGTGGAATAAACACAATAACAGGGGCAAACCGTACCATAACAATGGAGGTAATAATGGCCAGGAAGGCAATAATAGAAATTGGAGACCCCAAGAGAGAAGAAATAACTTCGATGACGAGGCAGAAGAGCGATATCATGCTTCTTTGCGATACCTCGAAGAAAGGGGAGATGAGCCCCAGAAACCACAAGTCCGATGGCAAGAAGTCATGCAGAACAGGACATCGCCAGACAGATATGGAGATGGAGCTAAGAGTTTGGAACTACAGCGCAGCGAACAGGAGAGAAGGAACTCCAAAGGGGCGGGCGCTGAAGAAAAAAAAAACGCCAAAATTAGAAGAGCTCGAGACTGATGGATGGAAGTCTATTAACATCATCAATTGGATAGCCAAACCAGAAGAATTGATTGAGGATACAGGAGGACCACAGGTCATGGTCAAGAGAGAATTGCCTATTATAATTGTGAGAGTGGCAGGATTAAAAGTCAGAAGTCTGTTAGATACTGGATCAACAGTAAGCCTGATGACACAAGCTCTATATAATGAAATAGCCCGGAGAGAGAACATTTTGAAGATACCGATCTCCAGTGTCAAAATTAAAGGGGTAATTCCAGACAGAACAATGATATGTAAATACCAGGTATTCCTAGATTTACAGATAGGAGGCTCTATTTTTTCACAGAGTTTTCTGTTAGTAAACAAACTACCTTATAACCTACTTATTGGGGCAGAGTTTATAAGGGAATACAGAGTGATAATTGACCTAGCACAGGACAGGGTTATGTTCCATGTGAATGAAGAAGCTGAAGGCTTAGAGGTCGCACTCAATGAAATTGAACCAGGATCCAGTGAACAAGTATGGCATACATACAGAGATGTGGCTGATGAAGAAGTGTTAGCTATTGAGCAGTTAGAAGCGGAGCTCAAAACACTAGCTACAGACTTGGAAAAAGATCTGGAACCCAAATTGGAAGAATACATTTCGGAGAAGCTAGAAGAAGCGAAAATTGGGCTAAAAGAGAAGGAAAATTTAAAGCAGTTATTGCTGGAACAGAAGGAAGTCTTTGATTCGAGACCTGGTCGGATAAAGAACTTCACTTATGCTTTTCAAGTCAGTGATTGGACACCATTTAGGCAGAAACCCTACCCTATAGCTGAAAAGCATTATGCTAAAGTGAAAGAGGCAATTCAGGAGATGTTGGAGGCCGGCGTTATTGAGAAAACACCTACGCCTTATGTAAGTCCATTGGTAATTGTACCAAAGACAGACGGATCTGTCAGAGTCTGCTTGGACCTGAGACGCTTAAATTTGAGAGTTATTCCGGAATTTGACCAAGTGCCACCTATTAAAGAGATCCTCAGGAAGTTTAGAGGGAAAACTATATTCTCAAATTTGGATATCACATCCAGTTTCCACCATCTTGAATTAGAGAAGAAAACTAGTCTGTTGACAGGATTTATGTTTGATCAACATACATTCACATTTTTAAGGCTACCTTTTGGGTTGAAAACAGCTGGTTCAGCCCTGATAAGAGCGTTAGATCGCAATCTATCAGATGAGGTTAAAGAGAGTACCATCAGATATGTAGACGACATTCTACTCACATCAGAATCTCTGGAGGAGCACATGAGAGACCTGAAGAAGTTGCTAGATGACCTTCGAGAAGCGAACTTTAAGGTCAATATCAAGAAATCGCACTTCTGTCAGAGGGAAGTTAAATTCCTAGGGCATGTTATTGATGCAAATGGAGTGAAGCCTAATCCAGATAAATTGGAGGTAATTCGAAATTTCCCTCGACCCACGAAAGTAAAGCACGTCCGACAGTATTTGGGAGTAATTGGATTCTTTTCGAACCACTGCCCAAACTATACTGCGACAGTAGCACCACTGCAGGACCTATTGAAGAAAGGCGGCAGATGGAATTGGACGGAGCAATGTCAGGAAGCATTCGTGAGGTCAAAACAAATGCTTTTGGAATATGTGAAACTGGGATACCCAGATTATACCCAGAAGTTTATCATACAGACGGATGCATCACTTATTGGGATTGGAGCGATGCTATTCCAGGAAAATGTTGACCAGCCTGAGAAGAAAGTTTTTATCGCCTTTATAAGCAGAAGACTGAAAGCCCATGAGAAAAACTACACGATCACAGAGATAGAATTGCTCGCAATTTTGTACGCGTTGCAATCGTGGCACAAACTCGTGTACGGCTTCCGAATAGTTCTGAGAACAGACCATAAAGCTTTAACATTTTTGTTAAAGACAGATTTGTCTAGTCAGAGATTGACAAGATGGTCCCTGTATATCCAGCAATTTAATGTGGAAATAGAATACTGTCCAGGGAAAGAGAATGTAATACCGGACATATTAAGTCGTTACCCTAGAGAAGAAGAAGTACTAGCGGTCCAGATTGAGAATCGAGATCAGAAGACGTTGGATGACTTAAGGAACATTACCAACCTACAACGCGAAGACCCATGGTTGAAGATGATAATCGATTACTTCGAGGGACGCTTAGCAAGGGGAACTGCGATATACAGAGAGGCGGAGGCATTGGCAACAGATTATGTATGGTATAATCAGATATTACACAAGTGGGACGATGTGGATCACACACGTCAAAGGATTGTAATTCCTGCATCTTTGCAGAGGAGATTAGTATGGCTAGCCCACAGAGCATTTGGACATCCTGGAATAGATAAAATTTGTGCTCTGTTGAAGGAAGCATTTACTTGGCCAAAATTGAGAGAAACGGTGAGAAATGCTATTAGAACATGTGATCTTTGCCAAAGGGTAAAGCCGAATCCCTTTTTAATGAGGCAACGACCTATCCCGTTATTGCCAGAGAAGCCAAGGCAGCTATTGAGTATCGACAACTTTGGACCATTGCCTAGAGCACGTAGAGGCAATAGACACATTTTTGTAGCCATGGATGTATTTTCGAAAATGGTGGTGTTGTGCCCCATTCAAAAGACAAGTTCAAAACAGGTCTTGAAGCGCCTGAAAGAGAGAGTTATTCCGATTCTTGGGAAGCCGGATAACATTCTCTCGGACCACGGAAGTTGCTTTACTAGTGCAGAATTTCGTCGAGAACTGGAAACTCTAGGAATTAGGCAGATTTTATCTACCATTCGCCATCCTGAGGCAAGTCCCGTTGAAAGAGTAATGAGAGAGATCCAGAAATACATGAAGATCTACTGTTCTGAAGCGAATTGGCGTTGGATTGAATTTCTAGAAGTCATTGAATACTGTATAAATAATACTGTACATGAGGCGACAGGTCAGGTTCCCGTTACTCTACATCTGGATCAGAGACCAGAGAGACCGTGGAATGGTGTTATTCCATTACCTGTAGACGCACAGCCCGGTAGAGAATTGAGGATCCAACGAACCTTTGAATATCTCAAAGCACAGGCGGAGAGACGTCAGAGAAGGAATCGTGCGAAGAGGTATCATAAACCGCTTCTCGTGGGACAGAAAGTTTTAATTAAGAAACCCGCCAGTTCAGATCCAGAGGCACGGAAGTATAAAAAGTTTAATTTTTCTTACCACGGCCCGTTCGAGGTGATAAGAGACCTCCAGAACAATGCATACAGGTTAAGGCATTTAGAGAATGGAAACGAGGTCGTTATGAACATAGCCAACTTAAAAGTTTATTACTCGCCAGAAGAATTCGACGAACCAGAAGAAGAATTAGTAACGCACACCCAACTCAACGTGGAGAGCGGAGGCAGCCAAGCAGGCAGACCTGAATGTTGGAACGGCGAGACGGGACGAGAAGCAGACAGTTTACCCAGTGTAAGCGGAGAGCAGAAAGAATGCCAGTGTTTGCGAGAATTCTATGAAGAAATGGTCAGAGTGGCCAGAGAGGTTGAGGCTGTAAACGCGACCCTTCGCAGGGAGAATAGACAGCTCAGAAACAAGGCCGAGTGTGGAAGGGGGAACACTACTAACCCACTCGCAGCCAGACAAGGTGAAGGACCCCAGACGTAAACACAGACGGTGGTCGACAGTCAGCTGGTTACTTATATAAGCCACTTGCATTGGACTTTTATAAGTTTTGCAAGGGGAACATGAACCCGATGGGGTTATGCTGACTGGAATCGAACATGGTTCTCAGAGACTGTGATCTCAGTATAAAGGTTCCACCAGGAAGCGAACCAGAGATCTGTACAGGGAGTTCTTGGTAAAAACCCCTCGAAAGAAAAGTATATTTAATCACTGGTGTGATTTTGATGAAATGGCATCATTTAGTAAAATAATGTAGGAAATAATGAGCAGATTATATCATTATAAGACGATTTGGTGTAAGCTATTGGAGGCTTGAAGCACAGAGGAGGGCAGAGCTGACATTTACTAATTGGCCCAGAATTGTGGGTTGGTCCCAGTGGAGCCACGTCCATCTCTGTCACCCCATTATGTCGTCTGGAGCAGGGGTGAGGCCTGAATAATGACATAGTTATTCCCCGACGGAGAATAGATTTGGAGTAGGGGCGGAGAAATTCCCAGAAGAATCATTGATTACTCGTGATTGGAGTAACGAATCGAGATGAGAGTTGCACACAGGTGAATATCTTGGCAAGAAGATAATTTTAGAGTCTTTTACCTGCGAAATTGGTGCATATTTAATGATGTGCGTAAGGACTGTAAAACGACCATTGTTCGCGGATGGATGTGAAGATGTTGCCGGGGGTTTCCCGTTAGGTAGCGTCCCACGCCATGGAGAAAGGAATTAATATTAATTAATTGAACGAGCGATTCCTTTGCACACAGATAGTTTTGGGACCTGTGAAGAGAGAGGAACACAATGATCATGGTTTGAAGACCTGAATCATGCTGTGAGAGGAGCCAAGATTACGCGGGAAGATGTTGCTCTACTTTCTGTGGAAATCCGATATAAGGGAGTAGACCCCAGGAGGAGCTCTCAGCTATGCTCAGTTGAAACTCAGTTGTCACGCAGTCTACATGCCGCCAAGCGCAGTTACAGCCAGTTATTGTCTTACGCAGTTTTCAGTTGTAGCACAATGGCAATAAGTTGCAATCGGTATGCAGCAAATATGCAGCAGTACGAGACAGCGTGTAAGTCGCATACAGAAGTCTTCAAATAAGTTACGTGCAGTCTTCGAGTGAAACTTCAGTCAGCTACAGCCAGGTTGAAGCAAGTTCGTCAAGGCAAAACGCATGACGATTCTATTCATCAAGACGCCGAACAAGGACTGGTATGTGTAAAAGAAACAGTAAACATGCTTGTATGAATAATAGTCGTGATACAGGCATAATCAGCAGCACGAACTATGACGTGTTCAGTTACGAAGCACCGTATAGACTAACGGTAGAACTATTGTATATAATTATTTGTGAAAGTGTTGAACTTTATTAAGCGCAGTGTGTATAGTATTAACTAATCGTATATGTGTAACTACGATAGAATGCGCGAAAGAAACTCTACTAAGTGTTTGGTATTGCCATGAGAGTACCAGATGTTAACGCTCATGTTTGGGAGCCAGCGTATTGATGTAACGCAGGACGCTTACTGTAGGAGGAATGATCGTCATAAAAACTGTTGGAGAGTTCCGAGAGCAGATAACCAGACTTTCAATCAGGAGTTGGTAACGTAAGATGCCGTCGACACCTGCAATTTCGATCTCTGCTAGGGAATTTCAGCATTGAAGTGTGTATAAAGTGACGAGTGTTCAGTGTAATGCATATGTAAAAATATCATTTAAAGTAGTGTTTGATGAAGTGTTTCACGTGTTTGGGGAGTGATAACTTCCTGAAAGGTATGCAACGTGTCGTGTTGGTGATAGAAATTATGTGTAATAAAATGTGTGTAAACAAGAGAAATATGTCGCGTTAAACCCATTATGGCGGGCGACATGGAAGAATATGATTGGTCGGAGCCACCTTAGATGCCTATAGAGATGTAAGTACCCCACAAATTATGGTTATGATTATGTAGAAGTAGGGACCGCTGCATGTCTGTGATTCCGTAAAGATATTGTGAATTCCTTATAGATGCCAGTAAAAGTCAGTTAGGAGGCTGATCCTCCATGTTTAATCAGTATTGAGTTGATTTTGATAGAGTTGAGATGTTAATTGGCATCATTAAGTGGAGTAATTATTCCCACTATGAATTAAGAATGGCAATCAGTTATGTAAATGCAACGAACGCGATTGTTCGAGTTTGAAACGTCTAGCTATGTCGGAAATTTTGGTAATTTATATGAGAATAATAATAATATATAATGATTTTGGTCATTTATGTCAGTGAGAAATGATGATATAATAATAATGGTTATTAAGAGTATGAATGAACACATCAGGAAACAAATAAATGTTGTAAGCGAGAATTATTAACGCTAAGTGCAAGACTTATCAATCTAAGCAGGAAGATGTTACAGTGAGATTACATTTCAGTAATTATGGAAAGAAGTTTTATATCAGAATATTGCATATATTCAGTAATGATACCAGTAATGAAAGAGCTTTTAGTGAATTGAATTTGCAGCTTAATTGAGAAGCTTATAGAGTAAATGTTAGATTTCTCTTAAATATTATAGGTCGGAGTGTCGTAGCATGGAGCATTAGGGGCCAGATAGTCTATTCTACGTATGAATTCTCCTATGTCGTGGACATTGTTGGAGATATTATTTATTCCAGAGTTTTAGTGTTGGACCCTAACTCTGAAGAAAGGATTGAAATGTGTTCCGGTCTGGAATCTTGACAGAGTCGAGGAAACAAGGACACCTCGCAGCTCTATGATTTCCCGAGAACTTATTGATGAGTTATTTACGCTCGTGGGCAGCGAAAACTCATGGCGACCGTGGTTTTGTGCGCCTATATTATACTTGAGACATCGGTCAAACCGCCAGGCTCATGCATTGCGAACCCCGAACCTTCATGTTGAATGGACCCATGTGAGGCCATTAATTAATCGTTATCCTCGACGTAGGAATAATTACAAAAGCTCATTCAATACCTGTTGGCATAATAGTCAATTAAGATCCTTTGGGAACATGTGTGTCGGTCAGGACACAGTATTTTGTCTTGTAAATCTTCGCTGCTTAGAGAGGGAGCCTTTCAAACTTTTAGGAAGGTCGAGATAATTGGTGAAACGACCCATTCCACTTTCTATTGTGTAGCGACTTCCTTAGCCGAGGGTCGGTGCTAGCCACCCGGGCCGCTCAGGCAAGTTATAGAGGGAAGAGATTCTAGACCTTGTTGAAATGACATATAATGCAAGATTGTTATGTTGAGTATTATGGCCATGTGGTTTGTGAACACATGGATAATTATAGTTCATCCTGATGGTTCATTATTTTAGCTATCTGACGAATAGTTACATGATATATTTGTACTGTCACTGGAGCCAAGTCATGTAGTTGGTGACTAGATGCCAATCGCCATGAGCGTGAGGTAGGCTATCGTACAATCCGACATAAGCTATAACGTAACGTTTTATCTAGGAATCACAGACAGCATGCGGTGGAACCATATAATTGGAGGATGTGTAGGGGGTAGCTTACATAATTATGGAGTTGCACGTCGATTTTGGTGCAACGTCCAAATAGGTAAATGCATGCAAAGCATTTCATTGGTGAGAAGAAAAATATTAAAACACGCACGGCACACATAATTGTTTAACATAAAGAGGTTTAAGGAATAATCCTTGTTGTAATATTAAAGAAGTCACATTGTATGACTGTTATGTTAATGTACAGTTTGTTTTGAAGTCGTAGGTGCATCAGCGCACTAGTATATCCTTGTGAAGTTCACAGAAGGGTAAAGCCTTATGGCTAGGTATGACTTTGTTGTGATTTTATATCTGTTTACTTGTGGATTGTGGAAGTAAAAAAATTTTGTTTGCTTTATTTTATGCTTTTTGGGTATTGTTTTGTGTTTGAAGCCATGATTTATTTTATTGAATTAAAGTTTTAGAATAGAGTTGTGCCTTATCATTGTAGAGTTGATACCTTTTAGCCTCAAATCCAAAATATGCACTGCTAAATTGGGGTTACCGTACACGCCTGAGAGCTGATGCTAGCTGGAGGCAGATGCATATTATCCACCGAGATTACTCACATGGGTACAGTACATAGGTCTTTTATTTAATATACACACATCAAAAAAAGTTTTGCATCACCTCGGTTCCAAGAGTTCCGGAACCGTTAAATACAAAGGGAATAGAGATCAACACAAACAACATTTCAGCTCGTTTTATTGCTCATGAGACCCACACATTGCATGTTGTACCGTCATACAGCTAGACTTTCAGCATTTGTGGTCCAGATTGCAGTACACACCACTACCTCTAATACCCAGTAGCACGTCCTCTTGCATTGATGTATGCCTGTATTCGCCGTGGCATACTATCCACAAGTTCATCAAGACACTGTTGGTCCAAATTGTCCCACTCCTCAACGACAATTCGGCGTAAATCTCTCAGAGTGGTTGGTGGGTCAAGACGTCCATAAACAGCCCTTTTCAACATATCCCAGGCATGTTCGATAGGGTTCATGTCTGGCGAACATGCTGGCCACTGTAGTCGAGCGATGTCGTTATCTTGAAGGAACGCATTCACAAGATGTGCACGATGAGGTCGAGAATTGTCGTCCATGAAGACAAATGCCTCTCCAATATTCTGCCGATATGGTTGCACTATGGGTCGGAGGATGTCATTCAGGTATCGTAAAGCCGTTTCGGAGCCTTCCATGACCACCAGTGGCGTACGTCGGCCCCACATAATGCCACCCCAAAACATCAGGGAACCACCACCTTGCTGCACTCGCTGGACAGTGTGTCTAAGACGTTCAGCCTGACCAGGGTGCCTCCAAACACGTCTCCGACGATTGTCTGGTTGAAGGCATATGCGACACTCATCGGTGAAGAGAACGTGATGCCAATTCCGTGGGGTCCATTCAGCATGTTGTTGGGCCCATCTGTACCGCGCTGCATGGTGTCGGGGTTGCAAAGCTGGACCTCGCCATGGACGTCGGGAGTGAAGTTGCGCATCATGCAGCCTATTGCGCACAGTTTGAGTTGAAACACGACGTCCTGTGGCTGAACGAAACGCATTATTCAACATGGTGGCATTGCTGTCAGGGTTCCTCCGAGCGGCAATCCGTAAGTAGCGGTCATCCACTACAGTAGTAGCCCTTGGGCGGCCTGAGCGAGGCCTGTCATCGACAGTTCCTGTATCTCTGTACCTCCTCCATGTCCGAACAACATCGCTTTGGTTCACTCTGAGACGCCTGGAAACTTCCCTTGTTGAGAGTCCTTCTTGACACAAAGTAACAATGCGGACGCGATCGAACTGCGGTATTGACCTTCTAGGCATGGTAGAACTACAGACAACATGAGCAGCGTACCTTCGTCCTGGTGGAATGACTGGAACTGATCGGCTGTCGTACCCCCTCCGTCTAATAGGCCCTGCTCATGCATGGTTCTTTACATCTTTGAGCAGTTTTAGTGACATCTATGAACAGTCAAAGGGACTGTATCTTGGATACAATATACACAGTCAACGTCTATATGCCGGAGATCTGGGAACCGAGGTGATGCAAAACTTTTTTTGATGTGTGTATAAAGGCGAACAGAATATAAAGTATTGCGTGATTGGTAGGAAAATATTTGTGATTTTTTAAACGTCATGAATCACAAGAAACACGATTTAACGAGTCTGTATGGAATAAATTTTCTCCTGTAAAGAAAGCGCATGAACCTCAATCATGAAATTATATTCAAAACGAGTAGTTCCGTGACAAACTAAACAGCCTACTTTTCCTAAAATTTAAGATTCATGTCAATGATTAATCTATATTGATCTATCCAGAATAATGGCAAAATTAAGTTGGTAATATCAAAATATGTAATTAGTTCGAAATACTGTATACCTGGTATAATGTAGCAGCCCTTGTGATAATTTATTCTTAGTCTCATCATTTGAGGTACAGAATACAAAATTTGGTTGAAGTCCAATGGATAGCATGGACGTTACACGCAGTTAAACATCGGATCTAACAGCGCACGTAAAATCATGTTGGAAACAATGTCATGCATGTATTGGTCAAAAATAATCTGACATAATATGATCTATTGTTTTGCCAATTTTGAATGAAATCCATTAGTTAATATAGAAGTAACATGCAATTTAAAATTTGACCTATCAGCAGGCTTAGAATCATGTTGGCAGCACTGACGTATATTAGTTACTCCAAATTAATCTAGAATGCCAGGTAGCCTACTATACGTGTGCAAAGTTTAGAGCGATTGGCTTGCATACTGTTTGATATATTGATATTAGGGTAACAAAAATATAGATAGCATTTATTAACACTTGGCAGCCCTGGTTGCTCTTAAGAATACGCATAGTCATATCTGTTATGGTACATATATCACATACGAAATTTGGTTGAATTCCAATTGATAGTGTAGAGGTTATATGCATTTACAACTTGGACATATCAGCAGGCTTTTGGCAACATTGCCATGTATGGCCTCCTGGAAATTACACTGAAATATTATTATCTATACGTGTGCCAGTTTTGAAATAGCTCCCATGTATACCTTCCAAGAAATCCAACATGGAGCTCAAATTTCAATTGCGATTTTTCAGCAGTTGGTAGCACTGGCATCACTTTCAAATACGGCATTGAGATATTCAGGTATAGATCTTTACTCCTACCGTATTTTGTTTCGATTGCTGCCGCCATTTAGGAGTTCATAGAAGGGACACACACAGACAGACAGAAGGACAGACAGACACACATTTACCCAGATCGATCTCATAAGTCTACTTTTTCCTCATTTTTGCAAAATGTGAAAAGTAGGCTAATAATTAAGATATTGCCTACTTGGAAAATTAAACAAAAATCTATTGTTGAAAGTCAAAGTAAATATTTATTTGAAAGCATACTATCTCTCTATATATATATAAATGAAAGTTTGTCTGTTTTTTCTGTTTTATTTTTCAGACTGTTTTATGACGGATGCGCGCAAAAATAAATTTTTTGTCTGTCTGTGGACAATTTTTTGTGTCCTTATAACTCGAGAAAGGCTGGGTGGATTAACGTAAAATTTGATACAGATATCCATTAGAGGCACGACTCGAATCATTGATGTAACTCTTCTCCGTACCTCTCATAAAAGGGGGCCTACTCCCTTAAAATACATACTGAAATAGGCGTAGAAGGGTGAGACAAAGCTCATTTTCAGCCCCTCAATGTGAGAAACGAAACTCAGGGACCCAAAAGGGACCCCGAAAACCACATTTTAAGGCCCTAAAACCAACACTTTCTGAGATATTCCCTGAAAACTAATTTCATTTAATAAACTAATGAAATAATGCAAGAGGGTAACCATGGCAACACAATCTCAGGAGTCCATCTGTTTCTGTAAGACGCAATGCCATTCCATTTATTACATTACTATGAACGTTAGTAAACGGCGATAAGGTTATCAAGGAACCAACTTAAGCTGTAAAATTCATCAATACGTATATAATGCGCTTAATGGGGTCAATGGGTACTCTAGAACTTGTTGACAATATAATATTAATGGTGGTTCATCCTCGGTATTCATGTGTTTTCTTTACATGAAAAAAAATCATTCGATTGAGATTGGTATTTCTTGTTAAATCATGTTTTTTTTTGTGATTCTTGACGTTTAAAAATAAAAAAAATATTGCCTTATCAATTAATCACGCAATACTTTATATACTAATCGCTTTTATATATGACATAAAAGCCCTATGTATTAACTATAACTTTGTATGTTCTCATAAGTCTATGTTACATATTAGTGAATCTATGATTAAATTCGTAACTGTGTGCAAAAACACCCACTCGCAGTATTTAAGCCCCCTTACGGTGTGGTAGCTATGTAGGCAGAAACAATTAGCTCAGGACAGGGAGGCATGGAGAGCTGCATCAAATCACTCAAAAGACTCAACATCCCTGAGATATTCGGAATATCGCGCCCGTCTCTACCCCTTACTACGGTTGGTTGGTTGGTTGGTTCCTTAAATTAGTGGCTGCGACAACGTGGCCATGTAGCCCCGTATACTTTGGGTGTGTGTAGAATTTGTCTGATAACCTGTGTTAATTGTGATGGCTGTTCTGTGTGTGTTATCTGTGATTCAGGTGGAAGGACTGAAGATGTTAATTTTTTCAAGTAGTTCCTACTTTTGCCACAAAATACTGCCATCCACGACACCTAGCTGCGGACGTGGCTTCTAAATGCTATCGCAGTCAGCACCTGGTGGCGAACGTTGCAACTAATATATCTTTATGTTCGACCCTGACTATTATATGTCAGAAAACTGTATCATAATGATGGACATTATAACAATATGTTTCATTATGAAACAGTTTCTCCCACTAATCAGAGCTCAAGAAACAGTTGCATAACATAGAATATCAACTGCACTGGGTTCCACAGCCTTCTAAATTTAAATTTCACTGCGTGGCCTAGTGTCATAGTAGGGTACTCGAGGAGGCCATGGTCAAATACAAGGCATTCTCTGCGTCTCATGCGCTCTGTTTGTAATGGTATAGAGAGAACTGAATCTTGCACCACTAGTTGGGCGTTATATGTAATGGGTTATTGATAAATTGAATAATGTTAAAAAGAAAAGCTAATTATTTAAATAGTCGCCCACTTTTGGGTGATCAATATGAAACATTTAATTGTGTATTAATCTAATAGTGTATCTGTATTGTTGTCAGCTTCACTAAAAAAGTACATAATGTGTAGTAGTATATGTAGCCAAGGGCGCCAGACCATTTATATATCATGATCAAAATAATATATTAATACTCGGTTAAACAGAGGTAGAGCATCGAAATTCCTATCTGCAGCCGTAGTGAAACTTACGTAATCTAACCTTACGATAATTAGTTCAGGAGTATGGTGTTGCCTTATAGTAATTCCTAGCTACTAAAGGAAACCAGTCAAACATTTGAATTTAAAAATTAATTTAATATATAAAAACAACAAGTGCAAAAAGAATAAAATACTAAAGATAATAATAATAATAAATTAAATTAAAGAATCTACTGAATTTACTTGTATTATGGGTCTTGATTGGAAATTGGAGTATACTGAGTTAATTGAATAAAATATAGATTGAATTTAATAAGCATAAGAGCCTTCTGATTTGACTGGAGTAAAACTGTTTAAATCGCTCACCGCATTGAAGATCATTGTAGTTGGATTGTTGCGTAGAGAGTTCCTGATGGCCCTGATCTTCCTCAACGTAATGAATTTATATGTGGATGACGGA
Organism: Meconema thalassinum; assembly: GCA_946902985.2. Classification (NCBI taxonomy): domain Eukaryota; kingdom Metazoa; phylum Arthropoda; class Insecta; order Orthoptera; family Tettigoniidae; genus Meconema; species Meconema thalassinum. The sequence goes on from OX336395.1 coordinate 125,515,733, forward strand.
ATAAATTCCAAAAATCATCCCTGTGACAATAGCCTCGTACACAACCATGTCACAGTTTGATGAGACAGAATGTCTTATCAAAATCACATACTTAAATAGTCAACTGTCTAGTTTAGCACTGCGTTACAGACTCCATCTCGCTACAAGTTCCACTCTTCTGCTCCGAACAGCACCATTCCCTCTCCTCCAGCAATTCAATAATAATAATAATCCATTTGGGCGGCCGTCATTTATATAACGTTCCCAGGAAAGGCACGCGTCTATCCCCTCTTCTGAAGTCGCTAGGCAATATTAGCCCGTCTTTCACATAACAATAATGACAATACTTCTTTGTAGCATTTCTCGGGAGGTCCAGCCCACCTTTTGTATAAAGTTGCAAATGACTCATTCATCGGCCCAGCATTGTTAGTGGCAAGTCTACATAGAATCCCTTCTTAGTATGATTTGTATACTGGTAGAATACTTGATGTGAAAGACATAGCCTAAGTGTCTATTTATGTCATTTCCAAGAAACCGTGGATAAGCCGGCCTTCCGTGAACACCCTCTTCATCTCTTGTTCGCATTTTCTTCAGAAATAATGTTCAGTCAAGCGTCTAACTTATTTCAAATACAATGTGTATCGCTCCAAGTCCTTTCAATTGCCATAATATTCTACATTACCGCATAATAATAGATATAAACATATTAGTTAACATAATAACTAATAAAAGGTAAAATGTAAACTTAAAAAATATTGATAATAATAATAATAATAATAATAATAATAATAATAAAATATATACAATTATTTCATTCTGGTCACAAATTGGGACCATCACATGTTCAGTACATAAAGCTGGCAAAATCTTGACAGACATTTATGGATATTTATGTTCGAACATAAAATACTGTAGTTATAATAATTATCGTCGAACATTAAACAGTCGTATGCAACTCGCCTATAATTGTAATTAAGTCACTCGTATGGAAATTATAAAACTCGCATACGCTCGTTTTATAAACATACTCTTGTCTTTATTATTGCCATTATAGGCTCGTTGCATAATGTACTATTATCAAACTAACCTACAAATTTTAACTTCCACAGGTGTAGTTAGTGGAAGGTTCTTTTTCATGCCGTCTGGCTGCGTGGCTCAGGGGTAACGTTCTCGCTTGCTGAGCCCAAGGTTGCAGGTTCGAAACCTGGCGCAGTCAGCTGGCATTTGAGGGTGCGCAAATGCGAGGGAGCCGTGTCAGTACATTTACTGGCACGTTAAGGATCCCCTTCGGGGCAAAATTCCGGCACCCCGGCGTCTCTAAAAGACAGTGTAGTTTAAAGGGACGTAAAACCAATAACACTATTATTATTATTATTTTTCATGCCATAAATCTATGACATGGGCCCGTCGACTGTACTTCCCCTCCGAAGGAAGGCATACTGAGGGATTTTAACGCTCCTAAAAATCCGACGACTTTGGCCTGGTTCGAACCCGCGATCTTGGGCATAGAAGCTCAGCATGCTATCAACTACACCACCGAAGCCGCTCCCCTACTACACAATATCGATAAAGCAGAGCATACGCTGCTAGGTTTATTGTATCATGGAAATGAGAAAGAGTATGATTGACAGTTGTATGTGGATAAAAGAGATTCTACTCTTGTCTCATACCTTTTGAGAGCTTACCCCATTTTGATGAAACTCAATAAACTCAATGTGAAAAGAAAGTCAGACATGAAGCTAGACACAGATCTGCTAAGCATTTCATCGCTGTTCGAGAGAATCAATGGTCTGGGAATTCTATGGCCAATTTCTCATGGACTCATAACTTGTGGAACGTGTTTCAGCAACCAGGGGATCCCGTTTATTTTAGCATTGCTTCCTTAACAGTACATGTGATAAGCTAGGTTCTTGTCAAATATTTCCTGTCCATCTCTCTTGAGCAACTCTTGTAAAAGATCCTTGCATTAACTAAACTTATGTGAAGCTAAATTTATAAGTAATTTTCGTTGAAACGCTCTTTCAAAGTTCCAACGTTCACCACTACGCGACATTGATATCTGGTAGCGAAACTTGGAACTACTTGAAATTGAAATGAACTTGTAGCTCACCCCATGGGTGTCCGCTTGAAGCTGCTGCAGCCTCCGGCGAGCCGAACATGTCCTCGGACACTCCCGGCACTGAAAGGCATACGCTAAATAATTAAATAAATAATAATAATAATAATAAAATAACTAGAGGTCCTGTGCGATAAATCTCGCATGTGTTAAACCACCCGCCTGGCTTTACTGCTATGCGGGCTTGACGCGACACAGTTCTGGCAGGGGCTATCGTCTTGTTTATTTGTTTAAATGCAATTGTTAAACAATTTGCGCTATTTATGAAAAAAGAGTGCAATATTCATCACTGCTCTTTCTATTCAATGGTCTTTTGTTACGACTGGTTACTTTTGAGTAGAAGGGAGGAAGTTAGTAAGTAAGGAATGGAGGAAGGGAGTAAGGAAAAGGAAGAAAGAAAGAAAGAAAGGGAGGAAGAAAGGAAGGACGAAAGGAAGAAAGAAAGAAAGAAAGAAAGAAAGAAAGAAAGAAAGGGAAGGAGGAAGAAAGAAAGGAAGGAAGGAAGAAAGGAAGAAAGAAAGAAAGGGAGGAAGAAATAAAGGAAGAAAGGGAGGAAGAAAGATAGAAAGAAAGAATAATAATAAAGAATGTTATTGGTTTTACGTCCCTTTTAACTACACTGGCTTTTAGAGACGCCGGGGTGCCGGAATTTTGCCCCGAAGGGGATTTTTAACGTGCCAGTAAATGTACTGACACGGCTCCCTCGCATTTCCGCACCCTCAAATGCCAGCTGACTGCGCCAGGTTTCGAACCTGCAACCTTGGGCTCAGCAAGCGAGAACGTTACCCCTGAGCCACGCAGCCAGACATAGAAAGAAAGAAGACAGGAAAGAAGCGTGTAGTTTTGCATGACCTATAATCACGAAATCATGAGCCACGGAACCTCGATATTTAAGCCTACGTGTAATCCGAAACCTCGAGACGTAATATTTCACTTCTAAAAACCATACATGCATTGACCGAGAATCAAACCCGGTCGGCCTTCTTGAGAAACAAGCAACTTTATCACATCACCACTACGACACCAATCATAGTTGATCAGAGAGAAAAGACGAGAGGATTTGTAATTACACTGTAGTCAATGTGCTGTCGTGAATATCCAAGATAGTTCCCATAAAACTTGAATAATTTTCTCCGTGCTACGGCGCTGCGACGACTCTCGGAGAACATGTTGGTGTACGATAGAAACCATTTGAAACGTTACTCTTGGTTATTAACACTTTATAGGCCAGTAAAGGTTTTATAGCGACCTGCTCCTGGCAACATTGCACAAGCCCCTAACATAATAGTCAACAGACAACCTCTTCAGAATGTTAATTGCTTCCCGTATCTTGGAAGCCACCTCTCTTCTAGAGCTAATACGTATCCAGAGATCCTTCATCGTCTGCAATGTGCTGGATTAGCATTTGGAAAACTTCATTCGAGAGTATTCGACAATAATGACTCAATTGAGTCGTCCAGTTGCAAATAGTACATTATGCAACGAGCCTATAATGGCTATAATTAAGACACGAGTATTTTTATAAAACGAGCGTATGCGAGTTTTATAATTTCCATACGAGTGTCTTAATTACCGTTATAGGCGAGTTGCATACGACTGTTTATGTTCGACGATAATTATAACTTTATTATATGTTTTAACATAAATATTCATAAATATCTGTTCAGTCACTAGAATGCGCTCTGTGTGCTTCAATGTCATATGTTCAGATTGTGCTCCAGTATTCAGTAAAACTGTCACCGAAGTCGTTTCAAAACCACGCGCTGTGTAGAAATTGAATTTCGGGATATTAAGGTACAGTGCCATTTCTTGTCTCATATTCACCAGTTTATTTACGCGAACATATGGACGGTGCAATTTCGGTAATTTATATAGACATGTTGGATTTTGAGCGCATGCGCGAAGGTATCCTTATATAATTGGCCACACAACTGTTTCTTGAGCTCTGATTGGTGGGAGAAACTGTTTCATAATGAAAAATAGTGTTATAATGAGCCTCATTATGATACAGTTTTCTGACACATAATAGTTAGGGTCGAACATAAACTTGTTTAATCCATTTGTTAATAAGGATCATGTCGTAAAATTATTTATTTAATTACTTTATTTTATTTTACATTATTTTATTTTATTGTTTATTTTGTTTAAGTTTATTTTATTTTGTTTTGTCTTTTTGTTTTGTTTTATTTTATTTTGTTTTAAATTGCTTTGTTTTTATTTTCTTTTGTTTATTTTGTTTTGTTTTGTTTTGTTTTATTTTGATTATGTTTTGTTTATTTTGTTTTAATTTATTTTATTTTGTTTTATTTTGATTTTACAGAAAACAAACATAAAACCAAAAACAAAATACAAGAAGCAAGAAAAAAATCAAAAACGAAAGCAAAAGCAGAAAACAAAAAACAAGAAACACAAAGCAAAAGGCAAAATTCGAAAAAAGCAAAAACAGAAAACAAACACAAAACGAAAACCAAGAAATAAAAGCAAAAAGTAAAATTCAAAAGCAAAAGCACAAAGCAAACATAAAACCAAAAACCAAAAACACAAAGCAAAAAGAAAAAAGTAGAAAACATCAAACCCAAAAGATACGCGAGGCAATGTCCAGAGAAACGTTTCTCACGAAAATGATTCTTATTCACAAGTGGATTACGAGTTTTGCAACTGGACGACTCATTGTTCTACCAAGATATTCGTCTACAAATCTGTTGAACTGTCGGCTCTATTATTCGGCTGTGTGGCGTTTACAACCTTCAGGCGTCACAAAATAATGCTTGAGAAATTCCACCAAAGGTGCCTCAGTCATATCTTGAAAGTCACTTGGAGAGAGAAACGCACAAATACTAGCGTTCTGGATGACGGCGGTATTACGAGCACAGAAGCAATGTTAGCCCAACACCAACTTCGATGGGTGGGGTCACGTGGTCCGCATGCCAAATCATCGCATTCCATAACAAGTACTTTAAACTCTGAACTTCGTGAAGGCGTTCGGCGCTATGGAGGTCAGAGAAAGAAGTATACACATTGCCTCAAATCCACTCTGAAGAAATGTAACGTCAATGATGGTAACTGGGAAATGCACGCGCTGGATCGTCCATCATGGAGAAGTACCATTCATGAAGGGAATGCTGTTTTGGAAGAGCAGAGGCGTAGCACTGCAGCAGAACTGTGCACGAGGAGCAAACAGGGTGAGATCTTGAGGCGGAGTGGTCATTTGCTAGCTGGCTGCTCAATATGTGTGTCATCACTAGGGCTCGGATTTTTAGGTGCTAATAATCGGTAAAATATTTATTTTTTATGTATTAAAAATACCTAAAATATGTGACAATAAAGCAAAAATATGCAATTATAATTTAGATTATTAATGTGAATATAAGCGAAAGCCTCCGTGGCTTAGGCGGCAGCACGCCGGCCTCTCACCGCTGGGTCCGTGGTTCAAATCCCGGTCACTCCATGTGAGATCTGTGCTGGACAAAACGGAGGCAAACAGGTTTTTCTCCGGATACTCCGGTTTTCCCTGTCAAAATTTCATTCCAGCAACACTCTCCACTATCATTTCATTTCATCCGTCATTCATTTAATCATTGCCCCTGAGGAGTGCGTCAGGCCTCGGCAGCAGGCACAGTCCATATCCTCGCCGCTAGATGGGGGCTTCATTCATTCCATTCCTGACCCGGTCGGAGACTGGAAGCAGGCTGTGGATTTTCATTTTCAATGTGAATATAAGCAATATGCACTATTCACCAATGCTATTTATGCTATGCATCACAGTCTGCTGAAGAATTACAATACACAACGAGATACATTGTGGCAATATGTTTCTTGCCCTCGAGGTGTTGTGTAACTTGAGATCGCTGTTCAGCTTTGATTGCTTTCCCACATGGTTGGTAGAACAGAACGCCTCCATCAGAAGTAAAATTATCCTTAAATTCTGCAACATACTGCTGCAGACGATAACTTGTAATTTCATTTACTTTAGGCATCTGCATGTGAGTGACACTGGTTTCAGATAGGTAGGGGGGGGGGGGAGAGGGGGGAGGTCTAGCACGTGCTGCAATATGGCTATGGACAAGGAAATCCCCGGCTTCCACAGTGAGTGGGACGGGCGACAAGATAAAAAAAAACACAGCTGCAAGCTGACATACGCTCTGCATGAAGATTAGATAGCTCACAGGTTCTTCCACGTTGAAGTAACACAGAACAAAGATGCAATAAACTAAAAGATCTAGCATACTGATTTAAAAGAATGTAAATATTATGTCCTTTTATGTGCTAATAAATGATAAGCAGGCATTTATGTAATTATAGAAAAAGTGTTTAAAATATCTATTTACACCAAGTGAAATAACCTGATCAGACCTTCATCTCCTATGCAGCGTAGCAACTCAATCGGTATATCATCTATGCCTGGTGCTTTGTTCCTGCTTAAGTCTTCCAAAGCTCTATCAAATTCTGATCTCAATATTACATTTACATTTTGTAAGTATTTTCTATCTACATTTACATTTTGTAAGTATTTTCTATCTAAATTGCATTTTGTAAATATTGTCAATTCAAATAAAAGTACAGTAAGTATGTAGTTAGTTTTAGTTGTAAGTAGGTAGTTAGTTTGTCTATTAGATATATGTCATTGTTCTATTATGCTGTGGTGTGTGAGTGTGTCTGGTAGCACTTGCATTGTTTATTAGTTATAGTTCATTGTTTCAGTAGACTGTGTTGTGTGAGGGTGCATGTGAGTGTGCCTGATGACAGAATGTTTTAGTGGTAGTATTTGTTGTTGGTGGAACTTATGTTTTTTGTTAGTAGAGTTTTTGTATTTAATTGTTAGTACGGTAGAAGGTTAGTATTTTTGTTAGTAGAATTGCTCTTTACTTATTCTGAAAGGGAGTAGCAGCCTTTCAGAATAAATCAATTCTTTACTAGTCTTATAGACGGTTAAGATATTGATAATATAAGCCAATAATGGCTACACTGCGTCCTGCTGCACGGCTGAAAGCAACGGGAAACTACAGCCGTATGCTATTCCCGAGGATATGCACCTCTCTATGCATAATTACATGTGATGATGGCCTCCTCCCTTGTAAAATTTCAATCCGGAGGTAAACTAGTCCCCCGTTCGGATCTCCGGGTGGGGACTACTCGAGAGGGGGTTAACATCACAGAAGTGACAAAGAGGAAATCTGACATTCTACGGATCGGAGCGTGGAATGTTAGAAGTCTGCTAGGAAGTGGAAGGTTAGAAAACTTAGAAAGGGAAATGGATAGGTTGAGGTTGGATTTGGTTGGGATTAGTGAAATGCGCTGGCAGCAAGAACAGGACTTTTGGTCAGGAGACTATAGGGTCATTAGCACTAAATCAAACAATGGCCAAGCAGGGGTTGGCCTCATATTGAGTAGGAAACTTGGACAGCGGGTGGAATATTATGAGCAATATAGTGAACGGATTATTGTAGCAAAAATCAATACAAAACCTACCTGCACTACAGTGGTACAAGTCTATATGCCTACCAGTCAAGCTGATGATGAGGATGTTGAAAAGGTCTACGAAGAAATAGACGAAATTCTGAGGTATATCAAGGGTGATGAAAATGTTATAGTAATGGGAGATTGGAATGCTGTGGTAGGAAAAGGGAGAGAAGGGAAGATAGTAGGAGATTTCGGATTAGGTGAAAGGAATGATCGAGGAAGCAGGCTGGTAGAATTCTGCACCGAGCATGAATTGGTCATAGCTAACACCTTATTCAATAACCACAATAGAAGAATATACACATGGATGAGACCAGGAGATACAGGGCGTTACCAAATCGACTTCATTATGGTCAAGCAGAGGTTTCGAAACCAGATTTTGGATTGTAAAACATATCCTGGTGCTGACATAAACTCTGATCACAATCTGGTTGCAATGAAATGCAGATTAAAGTTGAAGAAACTGAAGAAAAGTCAAAAGCCAAAAAGGTGGGCAATAGACAGACTGAAAGAGAAGGATGTAAACGAAAGATTCAAGAAGAGTATAAAGGAAGGACTAATGAAAAACCCTAAACAAACTTCAATTGCAGACGAATGGGCACTTTTGAAGAATGAAATAACAAAATCCGCAGAAGAAAACATTGGTAGGAAAGAAAGAATAGGTAGAAAACCGTGGATCACTCAGGATATACTAGAATTGATGGATGAAAGGCGGAAACACAAGAATCTAAGAGATGAAAAGGGGAAAGCAGAATACAGACGTCTGAGAAATGAGGTTAACAAGAAGTGCAAGGAAGCGAAAGAAGAATGGTTGAAAGAGAAATGTGCAGGTATAGAAAATTGTCTGAAATTAGGAAAAGTAGACACAGCTTATCGAAGGATTAAGAATACTTTTGGGGAAAAGAAGACTAAGTGCTGTAATATTAAGGACACAAATGGAAAGCCTCTAACAGATAGGGATGAAAAGGTTGAGAGATGGAAAGCTTACATAGAGAGTTTGTATAAGGGAAAGGAGATTGAGAATCATGTAATGGAAAGGGAGGAGGAAATTGATGAGGATGCGAAAGGAGATTTAATATTGAGATCAGAATTTGATAGAGCTTTGGAAGACTTAAGCAGGAACAAAGCACCAGGCATAGATGATATACCGATTGAGTTGCTACGCTGCATAGGAGATGAAGGTCTGATCAGGTTATTTCACTTGGTGTGTAGGATTTATGAGACAGGTGAGGTACCCCCTGATTTCAAGAAGAATGTAATCATCCCTATACCAAAGAAAGTGGGAGCTGACAGATGTGAAGATTACCGTACAATCAGCTTGATTACTCATGCTTCAAAGATCCTGTCTAGAATAATTTACAAGAGGATTGAAAGCCAGATAGAAACGGAGTTGGGTGAAGACCAGTTTGGTTTCAGGAGAAATGTAGGAACAAGGGAAGCTGTACTAAGTCTTAGGCTGATTTTAGAAGGTAGAATAAGGAAAGATAAGAGAACTTTCATGGCTTTTGTAGACTTAGAAAAGGCTTTTGATAACGTTGATTGGACTAAATTGTTTGACATTTTGAAATCAATTGGAATAAAGTACAGGGATAGGAGGGTGATATACAATCTGTACAGAAACCAGACAGCAGTTATTAGAGTTGAAGGACATGAGAGAGAAGCTGGTATTCAGAAAGGTGTAAGGCAAGGCTGCAACTTATCACCCATACTTTTCAATCTTTACATTGAACAAGCAATGAAGGAAATTAGGGAAAAAATTAAAGTGGGGGTGAAGATTCAAGGAGAAATAATTTCAACTCTGAGATTTGCTGATGACATAGTCATCTTGGACGACAAGCCTGAGGATTTGAATGAGTTTTTGAATGGTATGGACTCCGTCTTACAGAAAGAATTCATGATGAAAATTAATAAATGTAAAACAAAAATACTGGAATGCAGCCGAAATAAATCAGAAACCTCTATGGAGATCAAATTGGCTGGTGAAAAGCTGAAGGAAGTAGGAGACTTCTGTTACTTAGGAAGCAGAATAACCAGTGATGGACGAAGCAAAGAGGATATTAAAAGTAGGTTGGCTCAGGCAAAGAAAGCATTTCTACAAAAAAGGAATCTGCTGACATCGAATATAGATTTAGGTATTAGGAAGTCATTTTTGAAAGCCTTTGTCTGGAGCGTGGCGCTCTATGGAAGTGAAACTTGGACTATTGGTGCAGCAGAAAAGAGGAGAATTGAAGCATTTGAAATGTGGTGTTACAGGAGAATGATGAAGATCAGATGGGTAGATAGGGTTACAAACAAAGAGGTATTAAGACGAGTGGGAGAGGAGAGATGTTTCTGGCGACTGCTAATGAAGAGAAGAGATAGGTTGGTAGGACACATACTAAGACACCCAGGAATAGCAAGCTTAGTTATGGAAGGAAGGGTCGAGGACAAAAACTGTAGGGGTAGACCAAGGTTAGAATATGTTAAACAGATTGCCTCCGATGTAGGGTGTCGGAGCTATGTAGAGATGAAACGATTAGCTCAGGACAGGGAGGCATGGAGAGCTGCATCAAACCAGTCAAAAGACTGAAGACTCAAACAACATTTACATAAAAATATATTTATTTACCTAAAAATCCGAGCCCTAGTCATCACTGCAGTAGAATGTGTAGCTCACGGATTGGACTGATCAATCATCTGAGGAAGCATCAGTAGGAAGACTAATTCATACTCGCTCGCGAGTGAATGTCAATGTAAGGTCATTAAACATGTGCGCGCCAGTAAACACGGCAAGCTAAGCCGGCTGTGGCTAGCGCAGATCGCGGCCGCAGTGGCGCGCTCCGCTGACTCATATCGTTAGTTCACACGTGTTTTGTCATTCATATGGACGTGTATCTGCAAGGCATAGACGTTATTGTTGCACGTTTAGTGAGTATTGTGATTACTGTGATTGTTGGTCATGCCTGGACACCAATTGACTTTGCGTGAACGTGTGTATATCCATAATTCTTATATGAAAAGCAGAAAATCTTGTTCTGAAACAAGACGAAAATTTCGAATCAAGTTTCCAGGAAGACTTGTGCCTAAGAAGTACAATTAGGAGGCTTGCTAAACGATTCAAGGAAACAGGCTCCGTAAATAATAAAAGAGTCGACAGACTTTCTTCTTTCACCAGAAGATTCGGAACATGGAATATTAATGGGAGTAAGCGCGGCCGCGATCTGCGTTTGTCACAGCCGGCTTAGCTTGCCGTGTTTATCGGGGCGCACATAGATAATGACCCTGTGTATATATATATATATATATATATATATATATATATATATATATATACATAGGTTAGTGGCCTGTATGTTAACCACCTACTATATTATCAATGATACTGATGGTTGAATCTTTCACCCATATATCAACAAATTTTCTTTTGGAAGTGTTAATATTTCTGAGAGCCAAATATTATTTCTTTATCTCCTTGACCTAAAGTGCTTGATAATTTCTAAAATAAAAACAATTACCGGTATGCATAAAATTGAAAAAGTAAAACATAAAACATGAAAAATTACAATGAAATATAAATATGCTTGTAAATATTAAAATGATAAAGCTTATAAAAACGAATATTGTAATAATTTTATAATCTTCATATTATGATTATAATAGTACATTATGCAACGAGCCTATAATGGCAATAATTAAGACCCGAGTATGTTCATAAAACGAGCGTATGCGAGTTTTATAATTTGCATAAGAGTGTCTTAATTACCGTTATACAGTAGGCGAGTTGCATACGACTGTTTATGTTCGACGATAATTATTAAAATTATTTATGTTCGAACATAAATATTCATAAATATCTGTCGAGATTTCGCCAGTTTTATGTACTGAACGGAGGGCATGAGACGCAGAGAATGCCTTGTATTTGACCATGGCCTCCTCGATTACCCCACTATGACATTAGGCAACGCAGTGAAATTTAAATTAGAAGGCCGTAGAACTCAGCGCAGGTGCGGTGCTATCGTTATCTAATTGGTCAAACAACTGTTTCTTGAGCTCTGGTTAGTGGGAGAAACTATTTCATAATGAAAAATAGTGTTATAATGAGCCTCATTATAGTACAGTTTTCTGACATATAATAGTCAGGGTCGAACATAAAATTAATATAAAAATTTACTTTATATAATATTTTATTGTTCATATTTATTAAAATTATAATTAATAGTAACTAGCGGAACCGTGTGAGAATTCTCGCATGTTCATAAACCACACTTTCCCCAATAGGTTTAAATCAGATTTAAGGAGAAAGGTAGTTATGTTTTTATTTCAACCAAATGATTATAGAACACTATTTACATTTCAGTTAGAATTCCAAGTTCTACGTTCCCTAACTTAAGAAGGCAATCATTGAAAATTGGATCATCATAACACTCACCGGTTATTCGATATTTATGAAATTATACGATTTGAGTACTCATTCCTTTGATTTACTGTTTCTGAAATCCATGCAAAATGATAAAGGAAGGACCTCCGAATGTTAAAATGACATGAAACAGGCATCACAGCGGCCAAAATGTGAAGTGGACAGCAATTATGGAGCATATTTTCTACAGCAACAGTATCTGGAAATCGCACACTTTTTACATATTTTTAAAGTAATTTTTTAAAAAAAATATAGATATTGATGAAATCAGAGTGCAATTCTTCACTGTTAATGTCTATTCTCTTTCACTTGAATGCTCATTTGTCACGATCGGTCGCTTATGAGCGCGCAGGAGGGATCTATACTACTGAAATAATATATATGATGATGCTGATGATTGAAATTAGGCTAAGCTATATAAAATTAAATTTAAATGAGTACAAATAAAATATATTTAACAATATTCTGTCCTATAAAGGTTTACTACTACAGATGAGGGATTTAATTTGGTAACAAGAGGAGGATGATTGGGGCCTCTTTCTTCTGTTCTGATCCGAGCTGATCAATACATGAATCACGCGGAGCAACGCACACAATCTAATAATAATAATGTTATTGGTTTTACGTCCCTTTTAACTACCCTGGCTTTTAGAGACGCCGGGGTGCCGGAATTTTTCCCCGAAGAGGATCTTTAACGTGCCAGTAAATGTACTGACACGGCTCCCTCGCATTTGCGCACCCTCAAATGCCAGCTGACTGCGCCAGGTTTCGAACCTGCAACCTTGGGATCAGCAAGGCAGACAATCTGCAGCTCACATTGTGGAGATGGGAGTAGTGAGGTCCCCCTTCAGGTATTTATATACGTTTGGGAAGAAAATCCATTTTTTTGAACCAATTCCTCATCACACTTGAAATCCAACCATCATTTTATTTGTATCAGAAATTTTGATTTTTGTTTTCAATTCTCTGAATTTTTGAAAAAAGAACAGAATAAAAAATGCAAATTTTTAAAAATGCCCCGAAATGACTAAATATTATTCAATCAACAAATTTCTTTTACCGAGTTCTCCTATTTACCGCATATAATGTTCTGAACTAGAATCGTGCTGTTATCTGAAACAGACAGAGTGGAGGAGTGTTTTTTTTTTTCATTTTCCAAAAATGAAATGCAATTTCATCATTGCTTGAAATAAACAAGATGGCTAAATTATTCAAAAATCCCTAGTTCACACCATTCCTCCAATTCATTAGCTTTAACTTGTTGTATGAATAATATTCCTTTGTCATTTTTTAATGTTGATTTTGTTAATTTGAAAGGCATAAAATGTTAAAGCTTTTAAAACTGAGAATAACGTAAACATTTGTGATATGACCAAATAAACTACGGTAACTTATTATTATTATTAACAGAAAAGCGCACGAATGTGCATAACATAGATTTACACTTGTGAAACAAACATGTTACAAAAGAGTTAATTGATGTGAAAAGCATCATGATCCAGTAATCAATCAGGAATGTGTGCATTAAAGCATTCATTCATGACCAGTCATGATATTGTGAATTGAATGTTATTTGTGAAATAGAGCAACACTGTATGATGCTTTGTTCATTTTAAATGTTAGTCCTTGCTATAATCACAGAGTGATTTCTGGTTATTTTTATATCGTGTGATGTGATATGTGTCACAGAACTGGTCACATAACGAGCACACGCAGAGTTCATTTGGGGCGTGGTAGGACATGTTTTTACATATTTTATGGTGGTACCCATGCACTGCTAACTTTATCACCACATACCTTAGTTTGTGATTGGCGCTGGTCCAGTTCCGGTTGATCATGGCATCCGTGCTGTAAAATTCTAGCGGAATGCCTTCTCTCTTATCTCTTCTCTCTGCTAGGTGTGCTTCGGCATTCTTTGTTGATGGAAGCTGTAATTTTGTTCTTATTTCTTCGACGAGGAAGGGTTCCCGTGCTAATTCATATGTTAGGCGGGAGCGCGTGTATTTTGAGATGCCCATTAAGGTTTTCAGGAATTGGGCTTTAACTATTTCGATGGTGGCCAGATCTCTCTTCGTTAGTCGGTCCCATATCAAGTGGATCCCGTACGTGAGAATTGGTAGGATCTTTGCGTCAAACAGATGCATAGTTGTTTTTAAGGATAGCTGCTGTAGATTTATAATGTCGTACATGGCTTTCAAGCAAGCCACTGCTCTGTCTTGGATGTGTAGTCTGAATGTTCCGGTAGTCTGTAAAGTGATCCCAAGGTATTTAACTGCATTCACTATTTCCACTTTGACCTCTTCATATTGCAAGTTGTCGTTTGCTGCTACACGCCCACCTTTCCGAAAAACCATCTGTTGGGTTTTTGTCCAGTTTATTTTCAGACTGTTATTTCCTGCCCATTCTACCAGTGCTGAGAAGGCGTGTTGGAGTTCTTCCTTATTTGGTGATCCTAGGACCATGTCGTCCGCATATATGTAGATCACTGCGTCCTTTGATTTCTCTCGGATTGCTGCTGTTACATCGGCTGTGGCAATATTGAACAGTATGGGACTGAGGGGGTCACCTTGCAACACTCCATTAGTTTGGGTGATTTCCTTTGTTTTGCATAGGCTACTGCGTCATCTATGGTGATCTGGTTGTATGCCAGGATATATTTTACTAAGATTGTTAAAGGATTGTGATTTCCGATGATATTTTGAAGTTTCGATGTGAGCTTTCTTCTGTCAATTAGGTCGAAGGCCTTTGTATAGTCTATAAAGACTGCATAAAACTTTCCCTTTTGGAGTCGTTTTGCTTCCTCTATGTCATTTAACAGATTTTGAATTGCGTGCAAGGTTCCTCTTCCTCGTCTAAAGCCGAATTGTTCCTCCGGTATCTTGGAGTCGACTTCGTATACTATCCTGTTGGTTAGAATTCTTGTCAGTAACTTGAAGGTGTTGCTTTCCAGTGCAATTCCTCTGTACGAGTTGGGGTCGTTGGTTTCACCTTTTCCTTTATAGAGGGTTTTAATGGTAGATTTTCTCCATTCTTCGGGAATATTTCCTGTTTCTAGACATATTACAAACAATAATTCTTCGGGAGTGGTGAGCGTTGATCCTACACTTGTACTTAACTAATACATGTCATTTTCATGATTCCTTGCCGCGGTGGGTGAGTGGTTATCGTGTCGGACTACCAAGCCCAAGATTGCAGGTTCGCTCCTGGCCGTGGTAAGTGATTTTTTTTTGAAAGGCGACAAAAGTCACGACACGCATGTCATACGTTGTTGGCATGTTAAAGAACCCATTTGAATTCAGTAGGCCGTGTTCATAATGGCAAAATTAATCTCGGGATTTTCCGCCAACACAAAGTTCCTCATTTCTCTACTAGAAAGCCCTAAGGTGTCAATGAGCTTAGATATCGAACCTCCTTGACTTTCATAGCACTCTAAGGAGCGACAAAAGTCGACACGCAAGCTGCCCTCTGGGCGTTGATTAACAAAGCTTACACCGGGCACCTGAGACCATACGATATTATTATTTTCATGATTTTCATACCTTATTTGATATTCCGGGTTATTTACCTGCAAGTAAGATGTTGTGGAAACACGCCCCCCAGACATGTGCACACGAGCCCCACTTAAAATAGTTTTTAACTAGCCTACTTACAGGTGGAATATCGACACGAACAAATAATATATATTATTTCAGTAGTATAGATCCCTCCTGCGGCGCTCACAAGCGACCGATCGTGACAAATGAGCATTCAAATGAAAGAGAATAGACATTAGCAGTGGCGAATTGCACTCTAATTTCATAAATATCTATAATTACTTATAAAAAATGTACGAAGGGTGTGATTTGCAAATATTGCTGCTGTTGGAAAACACGCTCCATAATTGCTGTGACGCCTGTTTCATGTCATTTTAACATTCTGAGGTCTTTCCTTTACCATTTCGCATGGATTTCAGAAACAGTACCGTAATTTAAAGGAATGAGTAGGCCTACTCAAATCGTATAATTTCATAAATATCGAATAACCGGTGAGCGTTACTGCTAAGCTATCAATCAATGTACTGGGCACCCAAATGACATTAGCAGTGTCGAATAACATTTTATTTGCATAAATATCAATTTTTGTAAGAAGAGTGCGATTTGCAAATACTGTTGCTGTAGGAAAATACGCGACATCATTTCTGTAAGATTCACAGTTTGGCCGTAGGGACGCCTGAAACGTAAATAATGTTCTATAATTATTTGGTTGAAATAAAAACATAACAACCTTTCTCCTTAAGTCTCTTATTATAAACATATTGGGGAAAGTGTGGCTTAGGAACATGCGAGAATTCTCGCACGGGCCCGCTAGTATATGTTAATTTGAAGCAGACAAATAAGGCTTCCATTTACATCATCATCATAATTTATTGCATTAACAGGCCATTAAGACCCAGGATAGACAATACGAGCATAAAACCAAAAATCATATATAAAATAACACAGGCATTACAACAGGAGAGACTGAGACTCTTCACAAGTATCGGTCGCAGATGGTCTTCCACCTTTCTCTGTCCCTTGCATCCTCCACAGTTCCTGTTGGTGCCACCTTTACCAGTGACATTATCGCTCGATCCTTCCATCTTGTTCTAGGGCGGCCTCTTGGGCGTCTCCCAGTTGGTGTCGAGCTGAAAACACGATTGGGTATGGAATCCTCTGCTCGAATGACATGTCCCAACCATTGCAACCTCCTCTTCTCCAGAATCCAGATGATGCTCGTCTTTCCAAGGCATTGGTAAAGGTCTTTGTGAGATCTTTTTTCTCACCTTTCTGCTTCTGCATTATATAGTGGACCATATATTTTCCGCAAGACATTCCTTTCAAAGATGCAGAGGGCGAGGCCCAGATCACACGGCCATATAGAACCACAGATCTCACCAAGGTCATGTAGATATGTACTTTATTTTCCTGTGAAATCAAACGAAAATTGAACTTTTGGTCAAAAATGCCATTTTAAACGTATACGCATATTTTAAATCAGGAGGGAACGGTCAAGACATCTGGTGTCAAGATAAATAAAGCTGACACGGAACCATCCTTATCACTTGGGCGCGATTATTGTGGCAGCAGTTTGGGGATGAAAGGGCACCGACTGGATATATGTTGGTCGTTACAACTGTATCCCATATGAAACATTACCGAGCGGTAATACAGGGTGCCAGGAAATGTTCTCCGCAGCTCCTTGATAGGGTAAAGGGCACATGTGTGGGCTGTCAAAATCGTCAGTGTGTATAGTTAGATTATTGGTTGGTTGGTTGGTTCCTTAGTTTAGGGGCTGCGACAACGCGGTCATGTAGCCCCGTGTACTTCGGGTGTGTGTAGAATCTGTCTGATAACCGGTGTTAATTGTGATGACTGTATTAGTGTGTGTATCTGTTTTTTAATACAAGTAGAGACTGCAACTTTGAATTTTCAAATAGTTCCTACTTTTGCCGCCAAACGCCACCGTCAACGACTACTAGGCCTAGTTCAGAACTAGCTACTAGACGCCACCGCAGTCGGCTCTTGGCAACGAACGTAGCAACCTAAGAGCGTTGTTTACATTCTTAACCTATCCAATTTAGTTTCACACAGGTGTAATTAGTGGAAAGATCTTTAACATGCCATAAATCTATGACATGGGACCGCCGGCTTTACTTCCCCTCCGAAGGAAGGCATACTGAGGGATTTTTAACGCTCTTAAAAAATCCGACGGCTTCGGCCGGGTTTGAACCCGCTATCTTATTATTGGAAGAGTGCTTGCCACGGTGGGTGAGAAGTTATAGTGTCGGATTACTAACCCCCATGCTTGCAGGTTAGCTCCTGGCCGTGGTAAGTGATTTTTGAAAGATGCAAAAATCACCACACGCATGTCATACATTGATGGCATGCTAAAGAACCCATATGAATTCAGTAGGCCGAGTTCATAATGACAAAATTAATCTCGGGATTTTCCGCCAACACAAACGTTCCTCATTTCTCTACTAGAAAGCGCTATACTGTCAAGGAGCTTAAATATCTAACCTCCTTGACCTTCATAGTGCTTCAAGGAACAACAAAATTCGACATACAAGCAGCCTTCTGGGTGCCAAATGACAAAACTTGCACCCGAGGCCATAGGATATTATTATTATTATTATTATTATTATTATTAATATTATTGGAAGAGCCTCGTGGTTTTTTGGGGTAGCACGCCTGCCTCTCACCCGGAATCTCCGGGCTCGATTTCCGGCTCCTTCAGGGATTTTAGAAACTGACGTGAGGGCTGGAGCGGGGTGCACTCACCCTCGTGAGGACAATTGAGTAGCTGTCTGACAGTGACGCAGCGCCCCGGTCACGAAATCCGAGATTAACGGCCGAGGGGACCCGATGCGCTGATCACGCGTCACCCCAATATCTGCATGCCAAATGGCTGGGCAGTGGTCGCTTGGTAGGCCTAGGCCCTTCACGGGCTGTGGTGCCAGGGGTTATTATAATTATTATTATTATATTATTGGAAGAGTGCAACAGTATACAGGTTCTAATGTTTACTACTGAAGAGAGAGCTTTTTTGGTGGAATACGTTTTTTGCGAAGGCAATCGGTATACAGAAAATGTAAAACTAAAATTTCAGGCGCGGTTTCCTTATTCAAAGTGTCCAAACCGGGATACCGCTCGGGATTTGATAGGTAACTTTGGCGTGAGCAGCTCACAAACTAATCCAAAAACGATTGATGAACTTAAAGTGAATATCATTAATTATGTGTAGTCCATTACGCAAGGAACTTCAGTGAAAGTCTTCGACAATATGTGTAGACGCGTTGAAGTCTGTCTTCGAACACAAGGACAACACTTCCAGCGTCAGTTACGAATGGCTGTGGTGAGTAAAACGTTTACTGTTGGTTTGTTTAGACCAGGGCCATGCAGTCATTGCGCTCGGGGAGCACTGGGCAGTCAGACTAGCGCTCCTTCCCCAACCACCACTACACTGTGGCAGCGAGAAGACCTGAGACAGACGGACGAAACTCGGGCCTCGCTGACTACTATCGGATTTTTATTATGGATACTCGAGATTAGGCCTTAATTACAACCAAACCAAAAGACCTATTGAAAAACGATTTATACCTATATTTTCCTTGTTTAATTCTGCGTTAGACTATATAAGCCAATTATTTTCAAGCTTATTAATTATTTATTTATTTGTGGTTGTATGAAAAATTGTCCGTGTATTTGACGTCTTTTCTTGGAACCGCTCACTTAAAACTATATACATGGAAAACGACTTGGCTGAGGGTAATGAAATTTTTATATGTGATAGGCACAAGTATTGGTAGTGCAAATCTCAAGTTTCAATTTTTTTCGACTACCCGATAAAAAGTTCTTATACTTTTTCTGACGTAACGTTTTCTCAGCCCAGGATAAACGTACAGCTGGAAACTTGGTCTCATTTTGAAGCTCTCATTCGTGATTATCGGAAACTACGACCACTGTAAACGTATAGTGTGATGACGAAATTATGAAGAGTAATATTAATGGGAGGTTTTGTGCGTTCCGTCTATGTCTGCCGTTGTTCTACGAAGCGCAATGCGATGTCAAGAACAGAATAAGTCACATTGTCTGTCCTATAGCATAACGAGGGCCCATTATTATGTTACGGATATTTTTCGGCTAATCCGAACAAATTGAAATCCGAACAGGCTACAGCCCCAATTAGTTCGGATTTGAGGGGTTTCACTGTATTTATAATACATAAAAATAACTATTCCCGAGCCCTAGTCATCACAATTAACATCGGTTATCAGACAGATTCTACACACACCCAAAGTACACGGGGCTATTTGACCGCGTTGTGGCAGCCCCTAAACTAAGGAACCAACCTACCGAAATCAATAAGCATTGGGCCACGGTAGTCAAAGAAAAAGCGACTTAGGCGGAGTAGTTAGTAACATGCTAATCTTCTATGCCCAAGATCGCGGGTTCAAACCCGGCCGAAGTCGTCGGATTTTTAATGAGCGTTAAAATTCTTCAGTATGCCTTCCTTCGGAGGGGAAGTAAAGCCGGCGGTTTCATATCATAGATTTGGCATGTAAAAGATCCTTCCGCAGACTAAACTTGTGCGCAGTTAATTTTCTAGGCTATATTTCGTTGGAACGCTCTATGAAAGTTCCAACGTTCACTATTGGGTATCATTGATATCTCGTGGCGAAAGTTGGAACTACTTGAAATTCAACGGAACTTGTAGCTCACCCTGTGGGTGTCCGCTGGAAGCAGCTACATCCTCAGGCGAGCCGATCATTTCCTCGGACACTCCCGGCACTAAAAGCCATACGATAAATAAATAAATAAATAAATAAATCAATCAAAGAACAAGGTGACCATCACCCTTCCACCGGATGGTTGGCTCTTGAACTTCTAGGGACGAGGGGACGATGGATGATATCACTGCATCGTCGACGCTTTCGATTCCGCACCACTTATCGTCACCTGTAACAATGCGCTCCAGGATCGCGTTGTCTTCAACATTGCTGCGGGTAAACAGGTCATCCGGTGTGTTTATGTTTGGCATTCAACTGCTGGCAGACCTTCCGGTACCGGTAGCCCTCAAACGAAAATATTCTGATCACGTCCTATACGAGGCTCATCCAGAAATTAGTTTCCCTATTAGCCTATTTTCATTTTATGTAAAAAAAAAATAGGCTTATGAGATCACCTTTCGTCAGTGTGTGTGTGTGTATGTATGTGTGTGCGTATGTGTGTGTGTCCCCCTCGAATAACTTCTAAATGGCTGGATCAATTTCAATGCAACTCGGTGAGATCATAGTACTATTACGGCCAACCCCGACCGTGCCCTTCAAATTTTATTACGTCTCACCAATCCAACATGGCGGCTGTGCGAAATATTTCACCGGCATTCTATATCTTCCAAACTATTACTGATATCACCCTGACATTTTGTACGGTGACAAATAGCACTACTAGAAGTTCAGCCATAAGATTTCTAAAAACCTGTCAAGTACAAAACGAACATGGCGGCCAAGCGAAGGTGAAACATTTAAATAGTCTTTTTTCGCAATTTAACCATCTGAGCGCAGTGAAATTTAATACAGTAAATGTTTATACACATTGTAATGCACTGGCATATAATTTAGTTCAATTGTTCACATAACCTCAAGGCGGCAGCAGTGCGCAATTTTAAATTTTATTTTTTTATTTCTTGTGTATTAATCATGCGATCGAAGTGAACGTTTGAATAATGAACCTACGCAATAATCAACCTCTAGTATAACGTAACTCTATGGCCTACATATATAAAAATTCAACATGGTGACCAACCGAAATATTTAGACGGTTCTCAATATCTACGAATCTTTTACAGCAAGCAAACTGAAATTTTGTATGTTGATATAGGCAATTAAGATAAGTAGGATATATGAAAATAGGCTGTATAGTTCTTCACGGAACTACTTGTTTTTTTTTAAGAAGAGAGAGATCACAGTTATATAGGAACCTAACATAGTATCAACTGTGTAGTTCTGTGTCATAAATGCCTGCCGCCTGTGAATGGAACCAGCGGGTGACAGTCGTCTTCGGCTTCGTCAGTGTGAAAATGCTGACTGGTTAACAGTATTTTATTCCTGAGGTGCGATGAAAGGTGGACATCGCTGGGAGCAAGATCAGGACTGTACGGCGGATGATTAAACAGCTCGCAGCCATACTTCTGCAGAACAGTTGCTGTCCGGATTTTGCTCCCAGCGATTTCCATCTGTTCTTGCACCTCAAACAATTCCTGACCTCTGGTCAGCATGTTCACACTGACGAAGAGTACGACGAAGACAACTGCGGTTGGTTGGTTCCTGAGTTTAGGTGCTGTGACAACGCGGTCATGTAGCCCGGTGTACTTTGGGTGTGTGTAGAATCTGTCTAATAACCGGTGTTAATTGTGTATTAGTGTGTGTTTTCTGTTTTTAATTCAAGTGAGGACTGCAGACAATAATTTTAAGTAGTAGTGTGTGAGTGTGTCTGGTAGCAGTTGCATTGTTTATTAGTTGTAGTTCATTGTTTCAGTTGACTGTGATGTGTGAGGGTGCATGTGAGTGTGCCTGGTGACAGACTGTTTTAGCGGTAGTATTTGTTGTTGGTGGAACATAAGTATTTTTTTCTTTAGTTTTATTTTGGTATTTAATTGTTAGTACGGTAGAAGGTTAGTATTTTTGTTAGTAGAATTGCTCTTTACTTATTCTGAAAGGGAGTAGCAGCCTTTCAGAATAAATCAATTCTTTACTATTCTTATAGACGGTTAAGATATTGATAATATAAGCCAAATAATGGCTACACTGCGTCTTGCTGCACGGCTGAAAGCAACGGGAAACTACAGCCGTATGCTATTCCCGAGGATATGCACCTCTCTATGCATAATTACATGTGATGATGGCCTCCTCCCTTGTAAAATTTCAATCCGGAGGTAAACTAGTCCCCCGTTCGGACAAATTGTCTAATTTCTAATAAATGTAACGTTGTCCTAACCACATACATTTAAACTAACCTATGATCACTTTCCATCACGTCGGTTTTCTCAAAGCCGCTTTGTTGTGAAGGGCTATATTTGGATATAAGCATACAGGCTCTTCATTGGTTATAGAGCTACAATGGTGAAGTATTGGTGTTACATATTTACCATTTCAAGGAACTGCTATTTGTCATGAGCAGCTGATCACCGTCACCATCTGTTACTCTTCATTTTTTTATATTTCTTATACCCTAAATTTTATGGTGCACCATATTAGGTTTTAAACACGTATTACTGTGCTACGCTTTGTTTTTTGTTTCTTCAACGGCTGATGAAGGGGATAAAATATAATTAATCCCCGAAACATGTACTGTAAACAAGTTCAATAATTAATTTTATCTGTATAGTATTGATTCACGCAGATATTCATTTCTTATTAATAACTATTATAATTTCATCACACAGAAAATGCAAAGAGACTATGTCATTTTATTTTGAAATGATTTTAATAACTACCTAATATAATTTAATTATTATTTGACCAATACGAATTATTTGCACACAAATACTGGTTATTATTTCAGTCCAGTGAGTCTCCTGGAATGTGGATATTCCAAGAAATAAGGGTTGAACATAGTTGTGAGGATTCTCATGACTTCGTCTTCACCTTCACTTTCAGTTCCATCAATATCCAGTACCACACGCAAAAGATTCATCATAAACCATTAAAAATATGAGAAAATTACTCAAAACGTATAAAATATTCTAATAAATTCCATAAAATTACATAATAATGACGCAAAAAGTGAGAAAATTACCTGAATTAAAATACTTAGAAAAATGACGACAAAATTACTTAATGCATTTCTGTATGTGGGGACCGTGAACAGGATTTGTATGTAAGTTAGCAATGTCTGTGGTGAACAATTTAAAACATGACATGTCATCAGAATCCAGGCGCTGCGTATAGCCTACTTATGTTCTGATTTTTAAAAAAGGGAAGCTTACTTTCTGGATGCACCTCGTATAATATAGTACATTATGCAACGAGCCTATAATGGCAATAATTACCATTATAGGCGAGTTGCATACGACTGTTTATGTTCGACGATAATTATTATAACTGTTTTATGTTCGAACATAAATATTCATAAATATCTGTCGAAATTTCACCAGTTTTATGTACTGAACAGAGCGCATGGGACGCAGAGAATGCCTTGTATTTGACCATGGCCTCCTCGATTACCCCAGTATGACACTAGGCCACGCAGTGAAATTTAAATTAGAAGGCCTTGGAACTCAGCGCAGGTGCGATTCTATCCTTACCTAATTGGTCAAACAACTGTTTCTTGAGCTCTGATTGGTGGGAGAAGCTGTCCCATAATGAAAACTTGTACTATAATGAGCCTCATTACAGTACAATTTTCTGACATATCATATTTACATTTCGACATTGTCGAACATAAAAATTGTTATAGAGGACTTCCAACGGAGGTGCGATTTTCGAAACCTCCACTAACAGCGCCCATGTCAATACTCAACTCATCTTGTAAAGTAAGATCCATAGTGAAGCAAGCGGCTGTAAGAGACGTTTAAAGCCCGTCAGGAAATGAGAGGAGTGGAGCCCCTTAACATCCGTTGCCTTGTCATAGCGCCGAGCAGCTGGAGCAGCAAGGAAGGGGAGAGAAAATAAACCAGATATTAACTTGACTTGAAGAAGGGGGGAAGGAGTTCAATTAAAATGCTTATCATGTAGCTTGTAATTAAAGTGTTGCAAGTTATCGCTGTAGCTCAGGAAATGTTTCCATTAAGGTGCCACCTTTCACAAGTCAAAGGTCAACACTATAGAAACAAGTAGTAATTGAAGAAAACTTTAATTGTAGCGATAATAGTTTTTCTTTTAACCCTTTATAGGTCAACAACAAAAGTCAACCGCTGGCACTATACAGCCCATGAAGGGCCTAGGCCGACCGCTGCCCAGCCATTTGGCCTGCAGATATTGGGGTGACGCGTGATCAGCGCATCGGGTCACCGCGGCCGTTAATCTTGGTTTTCGTGATCGGGACGCTGCCTCACTGTCAGACAGCTACTCAATTGTCCTCACGAGGCTGAGTGCACCCCGTTCCAACCCTCACGGAGCCGGGAATCGAACCGGGGGCCTCCGGGTGAGAGGCAGGCGCGCTACCCCAACACCATGGGGCCGACACTCTTTATAGGTGAGTGCTATAATAGAATTCCAAAACGTACTATGCTAAAAGAATTAAGTGTGTTTAGCTTGAGAAAGTGGCAGAATGCATGGGACAATACATCCAAGGGCGAAATTACAAAACCATTTTTCCCCAGTGTACTGGACAGACTAACATTGAAAATGAACATATCGCCCAATTTTACGGTTATGACAACAGGACACGGCAATATTAAATCATACTTATACAGATTTAAAATTATACATAGTCCAACATGTTTATGCAATAACGGTCACCAGACTGTTATTAGGGAAAGAAAGAGATATATTAATAGCACATGTTTTAAGATCAGGAAACCGGCCTATAAAGAAAGATGAACTTGTTAGAAACTACCTTAGGAAATTCATTAGTTTTGCAAACTCTATCTCTTTTGAAACACTAAATAGAGAATTTTTATTTATATTTTATTAAAGGAAGGAAGCTTGTAGTTTAACGTGACCGTTAATCTCGCGATCATAAGCCACGGGACCTCCGTTTTACGTGGAATCCGAACCACAGGACATGGCATTTCACATCGAAAATCTCACATGCATTGTATATTTTATTAACTGCTAATGTTGACAGGTAGGCTATTATTTTAGTGACAAATTTCATTTAACAGGCCATAGATATAAACTATTTATAATATTAATTGTATAGTTTTAGTCTGAAATGTTGAATAAGTAATAATTAAGCATGTAGTATTACCCAATTGTAACGGGGCATGCTGTAAATAAAATACATTTAAAAAACACCTATTATAAGGTCTAGTAAAAGGTCAATTAATCATAGAAGTTTCATATGACAAAACTCCAATACGTCTCCTGAAAAGAAAGATAAATGACTACATAAGTCACCAATGGAATAACAATTGTACCTCAACTTCGAAAGGATCTGTTACGAGAGGAATATTTTTTTCCTGAGATTCAGCATCGACTTCAAAATAAAATACAATGTACTTACGAACTTGGTGCTTACTGGACATCTGGAAATGGGAAATTCAAATCATACTTCGAGCGATTTCATATCACTATTTTCGTTGGTTAGTTCCTCAGTTTAGGGCCTGCGACAATGCGGTCATGTAGCCCCGTGTACTTTGGGTGTGCGGACTTGGCTACTAGATGGCATCGCAGTCAACACTTGGTGGCTAATGTTGGAACTAATAGAGCGTTATCAATTCTAGCCTACAAGTTTTCACTTCACACAAGTGTAGTTGGTGGAAGGTTCTTTTTCATGCCATAAATCTATGACATGGGACCGCCGCGCTGGCTTTACATGCCCTCCGAAGGAAGGCATACTGAGGGATTTTTAACGCTCTTAAAAATCCGACGACTTTGACTGGGTTTGAACCCGCGACCTTCTCTATTCTAAATGACTATTCATGCTTGTGGATCCTCCCAAACTGTACATCACCTGCTTTTCAACTGACGGCTTTTGAAAGAGAAAGGCATATTCGAAAATGTCTCCTGAGTTACTGCAATAACGAACTGACAAAAGAGCCTCCGTGGCTTAGGTGGCAGCACGCCGGCCTCTCACCGCTGGGTCCATGGTTCAAATTCCGGTCACTCCATGTGAGAATTGTGCTGGAGAAAGCGGAGGCAGACAGGTTTTTCTCCGGGTATTTCGGTTTTCCCTGTCACAAAATTTCATTCCAGCAACACTCTCCCCTGTCATATCATTTCATCGGTCATTCATTTAAGCATTGCTCCAGGGGAGTGCGACAGGCTTTGGCAGCTGGTACAGTTCATATCCTCGCCGCTAGATCGGGGCTTCATTCCTTCCATTCCTTGAGCAGGTCGGTGGACTGGAAGCAGGCAGTGGATTTTCACGAACTTATGAAACCTCTGTATCCTACTGTATATATGAACATTCATGTTGTTATTCTCATTTTAGAGGCAGATGACCTCGTAGTTCCGCCCATTAAAACAACAATAACTAACTATTCTCATTTTCTTACATTCATCCACCACATCTTCAATAAGTTATTATAATGTAATAAGAAAATGGCGGCTTCGGTGGCGTAGTCGGTAGCATGCTGAGCTTCTATGCCCAAGATCGTGGGTTCAAACCCGGCCGAAGCTGTCGGATTTTTAAGAGTGTTTAAAATCCCTCAGTATGCCTTCCTTCGGAGGGGAAGTAAAGCCGGAGGTCCCATGTCATAGATTTATGACATGTTAAAGAACCTTCCACTAATTGCACCAGTGTGAAGCTAAATTGGATAGGTTAAGAATGTAAACAACGCTCTTAGGTTTCTACGTTCGTTGCCAAGAGCCGACTGCGGTGGCGTCTAGTAGCTAAGTTCTGAACTTGGCCTAGTAGTCGTTGACGGTGGCGCTTGGCGGCAAAAGTAGGAACTATTTAAAAAAAACTAAGTTGCAGTACTTAAATTAAAAAACAGGTAACACACACTAATACAGTCATCACAATTAACACCGGTTATCAGACAGATTCTACACCCACCCAAAGTACACGGGGCTACATGACCGCGTTGTCGCAGCCACTAAACTTAAGAACCAACCAACGTAATAAGAAATGTAGTGATTTAAAAGCATTCTTCTTCAGTGTTGCTTGTACAAAATTGTCCCATTAATTGTGATAATCTAATTAATACAGGCAATTCTTCCAGGAGTGTGTTTACATATTTATACAGGGTCATTATCCTTGTGCGGCCCGATAAACACGGCAAGCTAAGCCGGCTTTGACTGGCGCCGATCGCGGGCGCGTACATGGTTCAGTCGGTGGGGGCACGCACTTTTACCCAACATGTTCAACAATAACAATATCGTATGGCCTCAGGTGCCGCGTGCAAGCTTTGTTATTTGACGCCCAGAGGGCAGCGTGCGTATCGAATTTCGTCGTTCCTTGGAACGCTATGAAAGTCAAGGAGGTTAGATATCTACGCTCCTTGACACTCCAGCGCTTTCTAGTAGAGAATGGAGGAACTTTGTGTTGGCGGAAAATCCCGAGATTAATTTTGCTATTATGAACACGGCCTACTGAATTCAAATGGCTTCTTTAACATGCCAACATCGTATAACATGCGTGTCAGTATTTTTGTCGCCTTTCAAAAATCACTTACCACGGCCAGGAGCGAACCTGCAAGCTTGAAGTTGGTAATCCGACACGATAACCACTCAGGGAAAGATATGTTGAATAATGTGTACTTACAGTGCTCATAGGCGATGTTGAAAATGTCCTCCCTCTCTTGTAACACACACCTGACATCTTCTGATGAAGGAATGGATAACATTCTGAAGTTCCACAGCAGTGATCGCTTCGATTTCATCTTGTATGTGCTGTTTAAGTTCAATTCACAGTAATCACAATATTCACTAAACGTGCAACATTAACGTCTAAGCTTTGCAGATACACGTCCATATGAATAACAAAACACGTGTGACCTAACGATATGAGTCAGCGGAGCGGGGTATTGCGAGGTCCACTCACTGCGTACTTGGCCAGCCAAACGAATGGACCGCGGCAAACTACTGCGTCATTTGGCTGTCCAGGTGCGGACCTCGCAATACCCCACTCCACTGACTCATATACAGGGTCTTTCATATAAAGTAAGAACGGCGAGCGGTGGTTTTGTCATTCGCTGCTGAAGCCGGCTTGGCCGACCTTGTGACGCGCCACGGCCCCCTGATGTAGTATTGAAAGCGCGCGCATAGTACAAACTTGACCTTGCAATAAGCGTGCAGGTGTTGTCAGTCGCCAGTCTGAACCACAGCTGCTAAAATGTTGAGACAGTTATCATTGCAACATCGTATTTTTGTATGTAAAATTTATTTTAATTGCGATTCGGCTCAGCGGGTACGTGATGCATTTGTTCAGCAATTTCCTGATGAAGTGCCACCTTCACTAGCACAGATTCACGTAATTGCAAATAACTTTGACACTACTGGTTCAGTGCTCAATATAAAACACAAAATAAAAAATCAGAAAAAATGCAGTGGCATGACTCACTCGCGTCAGCCAAAATGTGGTTACCAGTTACAATGCCTGTATAATCCAGGAAGGACGTCACTTCCAGCAACTTTTATAAGGTAATATTTCATAGAGGATTGTGCACACGCTTAGAGCAGGGAACCACGGCTCGCTACAAGCTCGGTCAAGGCCACCACACTAGCGGATAACAAACCCGCCGCTTGGCGTTCTTACTTTATATGAAAGACCCTGTAGTTTAGTGAGTTGTCTGAAACAAGTCCATTCAAGTGCATTCTTTCATCAGAAGATGTCAGGTGTGTGTTACAAGAGAGGGAGGACATTTTCAGCATCGGCTATGAGCACTGTAAGTACACATTATTGAACATGTTTGGTAAAAGTGTGAAAGTGCGCACCACCACCGGTTGAACGTGTACGCGCGCCCACGATCTGCGCCAGTCAGAGCCGGCTTAGCCTGTCGGGTTTATCGGGACGCACAAAGATAATGGCCTTGTATCTTGTACCCCGCCCATTCATTGGGCACATTAGTGTTGACCGACTGAAAAGCTACAAAAGACAATGAAATATGAGTAATTGTTGAACTTTACTTACTTACGTACGTACTTCCTTTTCATGCCGACTTCAATCTTCATACCATCTCTTTCTAGGAGGACCAACGTCTCTTCTTCCAGTAGGATGATATTCAAAAACAATCTTCGGTAGTCTGTTGTTATCCATCCTGAGAACGTGTTTTTTTTTTCTTCAATTTACCCTATTTTGGTATATTCTGTCATTCAGTGAGAATATATTTAGTTGTCGTCTTATTTCTTCATTCCGTACTTTATCTCGTAGGGAGTATCCTTTCTCTGATCTGAGGAATCTCATTTCAGATGACTGTATCGTATTTCTATTGGTGGTTTATTCACCCATGTCTCACTTCCGTACATCAAAGTTGGTACAGCCATAGTCTTAGAGATTTTAAGTTGAGTATCCTCTCGTACTTTTCTCTTCAGAGTTCGGCGAATTGTCCTACACACATATATTGAAATCGATAAAGCTTTCTCCTCAACTCGTCATCATCATTAAAAAATAAATCACAACCAACGTAAATAAAACTTGAAACTTGTTCCACTGGTTGATCATCAATTACTATCTTCGCTGTAACACAGTGGTTCTGAACCCGTAGAAGTCTGCGGACCACTCAGCGTGATATTGAATTATGTACGGACCACCCCTCCCCCCCCCCCCTCTCCCCCCAATACACCTAATGAGTCGTAACCCCTCCTCAATAACACTTATTTTAAAGATATTTCAATTCAAAACCCGATAGTCATCGCCGCGAATACATTCGGACGATTCTCGTTCAACGCACATCGTTTTCGAAATCCCCACTTATTGGTCACTTTTTTTATACGTGCTGGTGGACCCTTTCCTCCCGCGGACAACTCCCAAGGCACTCGCGGACCACCGGTTAAGAACCACTGCTCTAACAGGATACTTCCCTTGCCATTACTTTAGATTTCGTTTTTGATATGTGAAGATTATAACTTTTAGAAATTATATTTAATTTATAGTTTGCTTTCTGGAGCTCATCTTTATCGTCCTGCAAGATGAACTGATCGTCTGCAAAGAACATAGTATTTAAATACCTGTCATAACTCAGTTTTATTCCAAGGTGGACACTTTCCTTCCATATTTTGACTACATTGTATGAACTATAACCCTAATATAGCTTGCCACGGTGAGTGAATGGATAGCGTGTCGGTCTACTAACCCGAAGACTGCAGGTTCGCTCCTGGCCGTGGTAAGTGATTTTTTTTAAAGGCGGCAAAAATACGACACGCATGTCATACGATGTTGGCATGTCAAAGAACCCATTTGAATTCAGTAGGCCGTGTTGATAATGGCAAAATTAATCTCGGGAGTTTCCGCCAACGCAAAGTTACTCATTTCTCTACTAGAAAGCCCTATAGTGTTCAAGGAGCTTAGATATCTAACGTCCTTGACTTTCATAGTGATTAAAAGAACAACGAAATTTGACATGCAAGCTACCCTCTGGGTGTCAAATTAGAAAGCTTGCACCCGGCACCCGAGGCCATACGATATTATTATTATTATTATTATTATTATTATTATTATTATTATACCCTAATATGCTAGGCAAAATAGGGTTCCTTCTATGTTTTGGAACCTCAATGAAAAATGAAAATCCACAGCCTGCTTCCAGTCTCCGACCGGGTCAGGAATGGAATGAATGAAGCCCCCATCTAGCGGCGAGGATATGAACTGTGCCGGCTGCTGAGGCCTGACGCACTCCTCTGGGGCAATGATTAAATGAATGACAGATGAAATGAAATGATAGTGGAGAGTGTTGCTGGAATGAAATTTTGACAGGGAAAACCGGAGTACCCGGAGAAAAACCTCTGCCTCCGTTTTGTCCAGCATAGATCTCACATGGAGTGACCGGGATTTGAACCACGGATCCAGCGGTGAGAGGCCGGCGTGCTGCCGCCTAAGCCACGGAGGCCACTGGAACCTCAATAAATAAATAAATAAGGTCAATAATCACTAACAATATCTTAACAAAAAATCACATATAATAATATAATACTAGGGAACCTGTGTGAGAAATCTCGCACGTTCATTAACCAACTACCCGCCCAGCTTTACTGTTATGCAGGCTTCTATAAATATGTGTATTTGTTTAAACGCACTTTTTAAACAGATTGTTGATCTTTATGAAATCAGAGTGCAATTCATCACTGCTGCGGATAATTCTGTTAGAATATTCTTTTCAATGCACAATGAATGGGTTGTGTGCGTCCCATGTGTACTCTCTTGACATCTGTTAACATTCCAAATCTCCTTCTTCCTCTACCTTTTTTTCCTTCTACTTTTCCTTTCATGACTCTTTGTAGTAGACAATTCCTACGTAGTATGTGACCCATCCAAGAATTGTTCCTCTTCTGTATCATCCTCTTATCAATGAACGACTTTCTCGTGACATCTACGCAGGCTATACAGTGGCTAGACGAACTGGAAATACAGCCGTGAAATCTGTTGGGCTAAGTTGATTGTTTTACTGGTTTGCTCCCTTTTTTTTTTTGATGTGCAACATCTTTCCACTCGGTATCTGTATATTTTTTGTGGGGGTGATTTAAAAAAATAAAACGGAAATGGATGGGACGGAAACAATGAAACGGAAATGGATGGGACGGAAACAATGAAACGGAAATGGATGGGTCGGAAACAATGAGCGCGCGCGGTGGCGGAGATTGCTACCACGACGTTCTGACGGCCATGTGGCTATCTGGTATGTATATAGCATACGGTTTACTTCATATTTGCTGAACACCGGTCAAGATTTGGCACTGCAGTTTTACAAGTAGTTATTTCAATGACCAACAGAGTTCACTGTTCTCCCGGCAGATACATAGTCGGCCATGTGGCTATGTGGAATGTACATCGCATACGGTTTAGTTCAAGGTTTGGAGGCCCCATTAAAGATATTCCTACAATAAATCATCAACTTGTCGTTCTTTTGTGTGAAAATTTTCATTATATCATATTTGCTGAAAACAATAATTATGATTTAATAAATCTTCATACTTTTCCTGTATTATTATTTAATGTAAGCACTCGAGGTACTGTCGGCCATGTGGCTATGTGGAATCTATATCGCATACAAAATTACTTCAAGGTTTGGAGGCCCCATTAGAGATATTCTTCCTACAATAAATGATCTTCAAGTTGTCGTTGTTCGGTGTGAAAATATTCATTATATCATATTTGTTGAAAACAGGACAGTATTTGCCACTGGAATTTTACAAGTAGTTATATCAATGACCAACAGAGTTCACTGTTAATAAGGGATAACATGTCACATGTTACACATATTCGACTACTGTAAGGCTCGTAATTCTTGTATGTATATGTAAATAGTATATCGCTTTTGTGTACAATGCCGTTAGCATATGATAAATAAATACCGTAAATAAATAAATCGTCCTCATGAAACTCCTCTCCTCTCCTACCCTCCTTAGCCCCTCTTCTTTTCCCATTCTATCGATCATTTCACTTTATTCATTCTTCTCCATAACCACATTTTAAAACTTTCAATTTTTTTCTTTTCTTTCTGTCTGACTGTCCATGTTTCCGAATCATAAGACACCACACTCCACAAAAAACAATTTGCAAACCTCTTCCTAAGTTTGATCGGTATGCTTCTGGCTGTTCACTCACCCGAAAGCTCTCTTCCGCCATGGAGATTCTGCATCTCACTTCTTCGGTAAAAACTACACGGGGCTATATGAATACGAGTCCTTAAATGTTGTTGCTTGAGTCTTCAGTCTTTTGACTGCTTTGATGCAGCTCACCAATCCTCCCTGTCCTGAGATAATCGTTTCATTTCTACAAAGCTAACACACACTACATCTGAGGCAATCTGTTTAACATATTCTAACCTTGGTACCCCTACAGTTCTTGTCTTCGACCCTTCCTTCCATAACTAAGCTTGCTATTCCTGGCTGTCTTAATTTGTGTCCTACCAACCTATCTCTTCTCTTCATTAGCAGTCGCCAGAAACATCTCTCCTCTCCCACTCGTCTTAATACCTTTTCGTTTGTTACCCTATCTACCCATCTGATCTTCATCATTCTCCTGTAACACCACATTTCAGACGCTTCAATTGTCCTCTTTTCTGCAGCACCAATAGTCATAGTTTCACTTCCATAGAGCACCCCGCTCCAGACAAAGGCTTTCAAAAATGACTTCCTAATACCTAAATCTATATTCGATGTCAAGAGATTCCTTTTCTGTAGAAATGCTTTCCTTGCCTGAGCCAACCTAATTTTTATATCCACTTTGTTTCGTCCATCACTGGTTATTTTGCTTCCTAAGTAACAAAAGTCTCCTACTTCCTTTAGCTTTTCACCTGCCTAATCAATCAACTACAACAACAAAATCTCCATGAATGTAGCTCGTTATTTCAGTTGATATCGATACTGACAGGGACTCCACTCGATAATGGCTTGCCAATCAAGATAACAATGATAACCATTACCGCTAATATATTTTTAGCCAACCCCCCACGGTTCATTGATTTTAATTGGTCAGCCGGGATGACCTGTCACTCTATGTTACATGGTGGATTAATCTCTAAACAACCAGACCCATTGCAATATATCCGTGTGAAGAACTTTATGAGCAAATATTCCTGGTCGTTTTTTGTTTTGGTGGGGGGAGTGTATATCCCCAGAATGGGATTTTTAATTTTTTAATTTTGTCAGTATATTTTTAAATTGATTCTCATAAAAGCTTCAGCTAAAAATGCCACGGGCTGTTCTATCGGCCCCGATTGTTGGTTGGTTGGCTCCTTAGTTTAGGGGCTGCGACATCGCGGTCATGTAGTCCCGTGTACTTTGGGTGTGTGAAGAATTTCTCTGATAACTGGTGTCAATTGTGATGACTGTATTAGTGTGTGTTATCTGTGATTCAGGTAGAAGGACAGCAGACGATTATTATTTTCAAGTAGTTCCTACTTTTGCCACCAAATACTATCATCAACGACACCTAGCTGTGGACGTGGCTACTAAATGCCATCGTAGTCAGTAACTGGTGGCGAACGTTGGAACTAATATAGCGTTATCAAACTAACCTACAAATTTTAACTTCCACAAGTGTAGTTAGTGGAAGGTTCTTTTTCATGCCATAAATCTACGACATGGGACCGCCGGCTTTATTTCCCACCGAAGGAAGGCATTATGAGGGATTTTTAACGCGTTGAAAAAAAATCGACTTCGGCCGGGTTTGAACCCGCGACCTTGTACATAGAAGCTCAGCATGCTTCTAACTACACCACCGAAGCCACCAGAGAAGAGTAAGACAATGGTAATGACAATAGGAAAGAAAGAAAGATAGAAAGAAAGAAAGAAAGAAAGAAAAAAAGATAGAAATAAGGAAGGAAGGAAAGAAAGAAAGAAAGAAAGAAAGAAAGAAAGAAAGAAAGAAGGGAAAGGGGTTGTTAAAATTGAAGATGTAGATCTGGAGTATGGTAAAGAAGACTAGGAGAGATAGAGTGAGAAATGAAGTGAATGTACAGAAGCTGAATGATAAGCTGGAGCAGATGGTATGGACATGTGAAAAGGATGAATGATGAAAGAATGCCGAAACAAGTGATGGAGAGACAAATGACTGGAAAGAGAGGACGAGGAAGACCTAGAGTACGGTGGATGGATTTGGTGAAGGACAGTGTGAGTGTGGAGTGGAGTTCAGTGGTTGAGGAAGGATGGTGGACAGTCAGAGTAAAGTGGAGGGGTATCATATTTGCTCCGGCCCGGCCCAAGTTGGAAAACGGAAATTGATACGTATACTTAATGCATAACTAGCATTAACTAGCGGACTCGTGCGAGAAATGTCGCACGTTCATAAACCACACTTTCCCCAATAGGTTTATAATGAGAGACTTAAGGAGAAAGTTGGGGTACACTGAAGGAGCCTCCCCGAAGATTGTTAATATTTGCTAGATAAGCACAAATTATGAATACTACAATCGGGCGTATCCTGGGCAATGGTGGCCATAGGCCAGCGGCTGATCCCTCAACCATTACATTTTCGACCAGTCTTTTTCAAGACTTTCAATAACTTCAATAAACATCGAAGGCTTATCCAGAGATAAAGCACTCTTACTCGCTGACATGTGCAACCGACTAAAGATCGACATCCTAGTGATGCAAGAAACTCACAGAGGGATCGACAACAACAGACCCAAAATAGAAGGAATGCGACTGGTTGTCGAACGACCCCATGAACAATACGGCAGTGCTGTTTTTGTCAGACCAGAGATTAATGTCAAGTCATCTCAAATGACGTTCAGGAACAATATAGAAATCTTGACTGCAGAATTGGAATCCTGCTGTGTAACATCCATTTACAAACCACCCAGTGAACTCTTCTTCTTTGAAAGGCCAAGTAACTTTGACAAGCAGAATATCAAAATTGTCCTGGGGGATTTCAATTGTAAGAGCATCAGTTGGGGATATAATATCACAGACAAGAATGGGGAGGAACTCGAGCAATGGGCAGAGAAGGAAGGATTGAGATTGATTCACAACCCCAAACTGAGACCATCTTTCAACAGCGGTAGATGCCATAGAGGTTACAACCCTGACAACATTTTCATAAGTGAGCAAGTGATAAAACATGTAGTTAAAGCGGTGGAGGAACCCATCCCTAGGACACAACATAGCCCAATCACATATTCAGTTCGAGGAGTGGTCAGCCCTGAGGAAGTCCCTTTTAAACGACGTTTCAATTTTAAAAAGGCATACTGGGAGGGGTTTTCCATTGAGCTGGATGAGGAACTGTCCAATTTACAACCGGAGCCAAGTCATTATGAAGACTTTGTTGACCTTGTGAAGAAGATCTCTCGTAGACATATTCCCCGAGGCTGCCGTACCCTGTTCATTTCTGGCCTCAATGCTGATTCTGAGGATCTGTTAAAAGATTACCAGGAGAAATACGAGACAGACCCTTTTGCAGATGACACCATTCAGACGGGTGAAGAACTCATGAGGAGCATCGCTGACGGAAGAAAGGAAAGATGGATGAACTTACTAGCAAAGCTTGACATGGCCCAGAACAGTAGAAGAGCATGGAAGCTGGTCAAAAACTTCAGCAACGACCCTAAGAGTCCACCAGTGGATCTCACCAAGGTTACACCAAATCAAATAGCTCATCAGCTGCTCCGTAACGGGAAAACCATCACGAAGACTCAGCCTGTGAAGCTGAAGCCTAGTGAAGATGAGAATAATTTTCTCAGTCGTCCTTTCACATCAGCAGAATTAGAACATGCCATCAAGCTGATGAAAGTCAACAAAGCTGCGGGCCAGGATGACATCAGAACAGAACAAATCAAGAACTTTGGAACAGGAACAATCCAGTGGCTGGTGAATATGATGAATAGATGTATCGAGACCCTGCACTTACCAAAGCTGTGGAGGAAAGCTCATGTGGTCGCAATGCTAAAACCAGGCAAGGAACCAACGGATGCGAAGAACTTCCGTCCTGTCTCTCTTCTTTGCCACCTATACAAGGCATTTGAAAGGTTGATCCTTGAAAGAATTGCAACATTCATTGATAACCGGCTAATTCAAGATCAAGCTGGATTTAGACCAGGGAAATCATGTTCCAGCCAAATTCTGAACCTGACACAGCATATCGAGGATGGCTATGAGAATAAACTTATCACTGGTGTCGCCTTTATAGATCTCAGTGCTGCATATGATACAGTGAACCATAAGAAGCTCATAGCCAAGCTGTACAACATCACTAAGGACATGAATCTAACAAATGTCATACGTGGGATGCTCCAGAACAGAAGGTTCTATGTTACACTTCAAGGGAATAAAAGTCGATGGAGGAACCAGAAAAACGGGTTACCTCAAGGCAGTGTGTTATCCCCATTACTATTCAACATTTATACAAATGACCAGCCAGAATATTTAGGGGCCAGGCGATTTATTTATGCGGATGACACCGCTATTGCTGTACAGGGTAGGAGCTTTGAGGAGGTGGAGGGAAAACTGTCCAATGCTCTTGAGAGATTAGACAATTATTACACCCAGAATCACCTGAAACCTAACCCTGGAAAGACACAAGTATGCGCATTTCATCTTCGCAACAAAGAGGCCCGGAGAAAGTTGAACGTTGTCTGGAAAGGAGTGACACTCGAAAGCTGTGAAACGCCTCGATATTTGGGAATCAAGCTTGATCGAACCATCAGCTTCAGGAAACATTGTAGAGAATTGAAGTGCAAGATCAGCTCAAGAAATAGCATAATGTGGAAGTTGATAGGTTCAACATGGGGAGCGAACCCTCAGGTTCTACGTTCAACAGCATTGGGACTTTGCTTCGCAGCAGGAGAGTACGGATCATCAGTGTGGGGAGCATCTGCCCATACCAAGCAAGTGGACATAGCTCTTAACGAGTCCACACGTATTGTCACTGGATGCCTGAGACCTACTCCAGTGCAGAAGATCTACCCTCTCGCTGGCATTGCACCTCCAGTTATTCGACACAGGGTGGCAGCAGAGAAAGAGAGACAAAAGCTTGAAACAGATCCCAGACATTCTATGTTCAACCACAAGGTGACCACTCCTCGCCTAAGATCCAGGAAGAGTTTTATTAAGAGAACAGTACCCCTCCATACCAAGCCAGACGTCCGGCGTGTGTCACTGGAAACAAATAGTACCAGAGGGGTTTACCCCTAAAGAAGAACTGAGCAGTGGTAGTCATTTGCCTTATACCACCTGGAGGTCCTTAAACCGGATGAGAACAGGAGTGCCTAAGTGTCGTAGCAACCTTGTGAAGTGGGGTTATGCAGAAGATCCACGATGTGCCTGTGGAGAAATCCAGACTCCACAACACCTGCTCACGTGCAAAGATCTTAATGAAACCTGCAGCCAGGAAGACCTTATGTTGGCCACAGACCGAGGAATAAGAGCTGCAGAGTTCTGGAAAGGAAGAATTTAGTGTGTCTCCCGGACACGGAAAGTAAAGTAAGTAGGAGAAAGTTGTTATGTTGGACACGGAAGGTAAAGTAAGTAGGAGAAAGTTGTTATGTTTTTATTTCAACCAAATGAATATACAACACTATTTACATTTCAGTTAGAATTCCAAGTTCTACGTTCCCTAACTTAAAGAGAGCAAGCACTGAAAATTGGATCATCATAACACTCACCGGTTATTCGATATTTATGAAATGATACGATTTGAATAACTTACTCATTCCTCTGATTTACTGTTTCTGAAATCCATGCAAAATGATAAAGGAAAGACCTCAGAATGTTAAAATGACATGAAACAGGCGTCACAGTGGCTAAAATGTGAAGTGGACAGCAATTATGAAGCGTATTTTCCTACAGCAACAGTATCTTCAAATCGCACCCTTCGTACATTTTTAAAGTCATTTTTAAACAACTTATAGATATTAATGAAATTAGAGCGCAATTAATCACTGCTAATGTCTATTCTCTTTCATTTGAATGCTCATTTATCACGATCGGTCGCCTGTGAGCGCCGAAGGAGGGATCTATACTACTAAAATAATATATTATGATGTTTTTGCTTCACACTGGGAAATTGATCGCAATTCCCCGCCCAATCTAATTTAGGCACACAAGTGAGTTTTTAGACAAATCTTGCATTAATCGCAACTCTAGTGGTGATGAAGGTAAGCGAACTGTCACACCCAACTGCAGATTGCTGTGTTAGCTAGAGGCGCAGTCCTTTGAAACAGCCTCCGTAATAACGGAGTGGGCGGACAACAGCCCTCGCTCGCTACCTTGATAGATTGCGTCTTAAAGGGAAGGTCATAGAGTACCGTGTTGTCCCCGATCAAACGTTTTAAACTGTCTTAAAAAAACTATTTATTAAATTTAACGTTTCTTTAAAATAAACGTTCAAACGTTTTGTAAATAAACGTGTTCGAAAAGACACAAAGTTGATTAAATTAGTAAATTAATACCGTAAGTCAATAAATTGTAGTCTGGCTGCGTGGCTCAGGGGTAACGTTCTCGCTTGCTGAGCCCAAGGTTGCAGGTTCGAAACCTGGCGCAGTCAGCTGGCATTTGAGGGTGCGCAAATGCGAGGGAGCCGTGTCAGTACATTTACTGGCACGTTAAAGATCCCCTTCGGGGCAAAATTCCGGCACCCCGGCGTCTCTAAAAGCCAGGGTAGTTAAAAGGGACGTAAAACCAATAACATTATTATTATTATTATTCAATAAATTGTTGTTGTTGTTTGAGTCTTCAGTTTTTTGACTGGTTTGATGCAGCTTTCCATGCCTCCCTGTCCTGAGCTAATCGTTTAATCTCTACATAGCTACCACACCCTACATCTGAGGCAATCTGTTTAACATATTCAAACATTGGTCTACCCCTACAGTTATTGCCCTCGACCCTTCCCTCCATAACTAAGCTTGCTATTCCTGGGTGTCTTAGTATGTGTCCTATCAACCTAGTTCTTCTGTTCATTAGCAGTCGCCAGAAACATCTCTCCTCTCCCACTAGTCTCAATATCTCTTCGTTTGTAACCCTATCTACACATCTGATCTTCATCATTCTCTTGTAACACCACATTTCAATTCTCCTCTTTTCTGCTCCACCAATAGTCCAAGTTTCACTTCCATAGAGCGCCTCGCCCCAGACAAAGGCCTTCAAAAATGACTTCCTAATACCTAAATCTATATTCGATGTCAACAGATTCCTTTTCTGTAGAAATGCTTTCCTTCCCTGAGCTAACCTACTTTTTATATCCTTTTTGCTTCGTCC
Source organism: Meconema thalassinum (assembly GCA_946902985.2). Classification (NCBI taxonomy): domain Eukaryota; kingdom Metazoa; phylum Arthropoda; class Insecta; order Orthoptera; family Tettigoniidae; genus Meconema; species Meconema thalassinum. The sequence continues at coordinate 125,555,663 of OX336395.1, forward strand.
ATCACTGGTTATTTTGCTTCCTAAGTAACAGAAGTCTCCTAATTCCTTTAGTTTTTCCCCTGCCAATTTGATATCCATAGAGGTTTCTGATTTATTTCGGCAGCATTCCAGTATTTTTGATTTATATTCATTAATTTTCGTCATGAATTCTTTCCTCGAGACGGAGTCCATACCATTCAAAAACTCATTCAAATGCTCAGGCGTGTCGGCCAAGATGACGATGTCATCGGCAAATCTCAATAAATTAATACTTAAATTAAAACGTACATGTATCGGTATACAGTGATACCTTCGTCAGCGTAGATTAAATTACAATAAAAAAAAGTCCTCTCGGCACGCCGGAAGGCGGAGGTAGATTTCACCGGACAAACTTGGGGATAGGCGAAAATAGGCAGAAAATGCAGGTTTTCGTAGAAGGATCAGGCCTCATTTATTGCGAGAAAGTATTTTATAATTGGAGCTTAATTAACTTTGTTTTTCGTCATTTTATGCATATTTTAAACATTTTATTGTCTTATGGGGACGGTAACCTTCTTGTCATTTGGGGTCCTTTTTTATACTTTTGGCCACACTGTCCTGATGCAAGGTTTCGACACTGATGTGTAACTATGTAACGGTCTGTTACTTCTTCACGCAAAATTATATCTCCCGCAGAGATTTTGGTTGGTTCCTCAGTTTAGGGGCTGCGACAACGCTGTCATGTAACCCCGTGTACTTTGGGTGAGTGTAGAATCTGTCTGATATACGGTGTGAATTGTGATGGCTGTATTAGTCTGTAATTCAGGTAAGGACTGCAGACGGTCAATTTCAAGTAGTAGTTCCTATTGTTGCTACCAGATATTACCGTCAACGATACCTAGCTCTGAACTTGGCTACTAAAAGCCACCGCAACCAGCAACTCGCAACGAACGTTGGAACTTCCCCTCCGAAGGAAAGCATACTGAGGGATTTTTAGCGCTCTTAGAAAATCCGACGACTTCGGACGGCTTTGAACCCGCGACCTTGGGCATAGAAGTTCAGCATGCTACCAGTTACGTAACCGAAGCTGCTTCACACTTAGTCAGATGGAAATCTGATTCTGATCTCGTGCAAGTGCGTTGTCATGGCAACGTCTGATGGCTCATCCCTCATCAATTTAGTAGTGTTGCCATAGCAACCACTGATAGCTCTTGGCATTTTCTTATAATTCCGAAATCATTTTTCTCATCCCTTTGCGTAATGGTGGGTCATATCAAAAATTCTTTCAGACAAAAGTTTTAGGTAATTATTAGGGGAATATTGCCCATTTTGTACGGTTTTGATATTGTGCCTATTAGGAGAGATATGATTAATATTTCCCGAAAAACCCACTTTTTCCCTCCCCTTTGGTCAATGGTTGGTGCTATAAAAAAAACTCTTCAAACATAAATTTTTGGGCTCTATCCGATACATAGTATGAACTTTGAACGGATTCGATATTTCACATATTAAGAGAGTTATAGCAATATTTCACTTTTTCGATTAAAAAAAAGCCCCCATTTTCACCCCCTTCGACCGATTTAGCCCAGTAACGAACTCGACTGAGATTCTATAGGTATACATATTCGGTAAAAAATTCAAAGTGATTGGTGCAAAATTACGGCTGTTATCGTGTCCACAAGAAACTGATGTACATATATACTTATATATATATATATACATACATAAATTATATATAAACTTTTGAACTGACGGTGGTTTTGGGGTCTAGGGGATGTAAAACGCGAAGATATGTCGACATTTTCCGGAAGTCGAAACATGGTACCCATTGCAATTGTTAGCTTTCTAATGAAATCTACCTAAAAAAGAAACTTAAAAACTATGTTAACAAATACCAAAGAGAAAACAAAAGCATTAGAATTTAAATAAATGAAAGTTCACAAAATCTTTTTTAGAAAATACATAAAAGAACAAGTTTAAAAGTTAATATATATCTCCCTTAATAGACTATAATTATAATTATGGATAGTAATACCATTATACCTGGCTGGAAGCAACATCCCATAGCTCTCAGCGGCGACGTGCGATCGACAGTCTATTAAGGTAGATTTATATTAACTTTTTAAACTTTTTCTTTTATGTATTTTCTAAAGACTTTTTGTGAACTTTGATATTTAAATTCTAATGCTTTAGTAAGGATATCCACTTTCTCTTTGGTATTTGTTAACATAGTTTTTAAGATTCTCATTTTTTAAATTATAAGGTGTGTTCAAGAAGTAACGAGCTGGAGGCTGGAATGCGCAAACCGGTGACGACATCGCCTAATCGTGGCGTGTGTAACGTGGTGTGGTTCTGACCAGAGCGTAAAAGGTCACAGGCCGTCGCTAGAGGGCACGCGTGTACGTCACGTGTCGATACAAAGCGAGCAGTAGCATGCATCAATCGTCCAACGCTGCCAGTAATGCTGACGTTCTTCTCTGACCAAGATGGCCCCCTTCTGATACATGCCGCACGGGACAACGGTGAATGCCCAGCGTTAATCGCAAACCTTGACCCCCCCTTCGCCAAGCGATCAAAACAAAACGACCAGGCAATCTCACCCGTGGGGTCATTCTGCTCCACGACAATGCACGACCACATAGGCCAACACAGTCGCGGCACTCCTGCAGAAATTCAAATGGGAAGTTCTCGGTCACCTTCGATACATCCAGACCTCTCTCCTGTGATTACGCCATGTTTGGTCCCCTGAAAAGGGCTCTGCGGGGCCAACGATTCACCTCGGACGCCGACGTCCAGCTGTACGTGCGGAACTGGTTCACATCGGAGCCCAGGGAATTTTATGAGACAGCCATTCACCGCCTCGTGTCACAGTGGGACAAGTGCCTCAACAGCCAGTGCCAATACTTCTAACATACTGGTACTGGTTTCTGTAATTATGCCTCCGGCTCGTTACTTTTTGAACGCACCTTATATTATTTAATCTACGCTGACGAAGGTATCATTGTATACCGAAACATGTACGTTTTAATTTAATTATTATACTACTTAGTGTTTGACAACGCGGATTTTATAGTAGGAGATTAATATCAGTGAACACGGATGCTATTTAATACCATATTCATAATGGTTAATGTCTATGCATTTTAAGAAAAATGTTTCAAAATACATGAAATTGGCCATGTCTGCCTCATAAATTCTTATTGACGAAGTTTAATAAATTAGCAAATTAATACCGTAAATCAATGAATTATTATTCTAAATTACAGTGCACATTGTGACCTTCCTCACCAAAACGTAGTAGTTAACCATTTATAGGGCAGATTGGTAGAGTAGTAAATATATTTTATTTGTATTTATTTACATTTAAGTATTTTAGCCAAATAATAATAATTATTAATTTTAATTTTTGTTTTTATTAACATTTTAATACACATAATTACGTTTATAATTTTACAGTTAACATGGTAAAATATTAGAAATTTCATTTTTGTATGCTTATTTATTTTCAAAATTTAGAGGCATATTAAGCATTAAACAATTAAAAATAGCAAGCAATAAAATTAAAAAGTAAATAAAACTAGGATAATAAAGATAAAAAATTAAAAAGCATTCTTTTTATTGCCATTATTTTATTTATTACTTTCTTATGTTAATTGTTTTTGTTAAATCATTTATTTAGCACCCTAGTCCAAGGAGATAAACTAATATAATTTGGTTTACAGAAACATTAACACTTCCACAAGAATTAGTTGAAATATGAGTGAAAGATTCAACAATATGTTTTAGTAACTTATTTAAGGTGACGCGGACTATACAATCAATACAGGGTGTCCCACCTAACTTTGCGACCTCAAATATTATCGAAATGAAACAAGATTTGAAAAATCTACTTGCACAGGAATGTAGCCACGTCAGTGGGTCACACAATGGGAGGATATGCACAATCCAGGAAATTATAACAATACCACTTTTAACGCAAAGTTACCTTTTTTTAAATGGAACATACATGTTTTTTCTAGCAAAATCAATAGTAAACATACAATTATTGATAGCAGAATTGGTTTCACTTCTCTAAACCTCGTACCTTCTGAAATAACTAAAGTTGTAGGTTACTAACCAACGACAGTGGAGTATCAATGTTTGGTGCGGTATCACTGGCAACCGTATTGTAGGTCCCTATTTTTTTTTATCAGGGAACACTAAACGAACAGCGATATGCATCATTTCTTCAAGACACGTTACCCCTTCTCATGGAGGACGTGGGATTGGAAACTCGTGTATCAATGTGGTTCCAGCATGATGGGTGTCCCGCACATTTCGCACGTGTTGCCAGAGATGTAATGGATGAGAAGTTTCCAAATCGGTGGATAGGACGTGGTGGTCCTGTGAGATGACCAGCACGGTCCCTCGACTTGACGCCATTAGACTATTTTCTCTGGAGCGCATTGCAAGATAGTCTATCAGGAAGTCCCAACTACAATAGCGAATATGCAACAGCGTATTACTTCAGCGTGTGCGGAAATATCTGTGGAAACACTGGGATCAGTACAACGCTCTCTTGTTCACCGTCTACAGAAGTGCATTGATCCAAACGGTGGTCACATTGAACATCCGCTGAAGTGACACAGTTTCATCAGTTAAGATGTTACTGCTTACTTGTGAATGTCTCTTCCGTGCTGGATGTAATTTAAAAACATGACGTTTCTTTAAGCTATAAGCCACAAGTTTGTTTAGGAAATCGGTAATTGTACATTGTACAGTTCTACACATTTGTTAAACTTGACAAACAGTGTCTCCATTGCCATCCTCTACAACGTTAGTTATTTCAGAAGTTACGGGGTTTAGAGATGTGAAACCAATTCTGTTATCATTAATTGTATGTTTACTCTTGATTTTGCTAGAAAAACCATGTATGTTCCATTTTTTAAAAAAGGTAACTTTGCGTTGAAAGTGGTATTGTTATAATTTCCTGGATTGTGCATATCCTCCCATTGTGTGACGCCCTGACGTGGCTACATTCCTGCGCAAGTAGATTTTTCAAATCTTGTTTCATTTCGATAATATTTGAGGTCGCAAAGTTAGGTGGGACACCCTGTATATTTACAGTTATGGGGGGCAAGTGGTAAGGTGACATTATTAGTAACTTATTTAAGGTGACGCGGACTATATAATCATTATATTTGCAGTGATAGGAGGAGGGGCGAATGTTATGGTTACATTGTTAGTAGAAGATGACTCGGACTCTACTGTATACTGTATAACTGTAAGGTGACATCGTTAGTAACTTTTTGAATGTGACCGTGGAATACAAATAGCTTCTTACGGGAAGCTCTGCCTTACGTGGCTTAGTGTACCCCGTTCCAGCTCTCAGGTCACAATTGGTATTTCTTGGCAGAGCCCGGAATCGGTATACTTCTTAAAGGAAGAAACTACAGCAAGGTTAACCTCTTAAATCTCAATTCACTTCGTATGTGTTATTTTCGTTAATATCGTGTGCGCTCTACGATATAAGAAAACGTTATAACGGTATTCCACTCATAAAATACTTCAAGAAAATGAAATTGTTATTGCTTGAATTCCTGTGTTTCGAGGTTCTTATCAAAACATGCAGAGAGGAAGGCACTCACTGCACCAATATCCATACAGGTATTCTACGTGCTTATAGCACAGTATGATTCACAATTTGCTGCGGAGAAGCACCGTTAACTCTTTATAGGGCAAAACTCTTCGTTTTCTTGTTTCGAAAGCCTTCCCAATTTGATTGATGACTGTCCTTCCACTGTCACTGACTCTTATTTGGTTATTGTTAACATAAACAAGGAAGCTTTTCAAGAATCTAGATTTACAGATGAATATCCTTTCAATTCTGAAGGTTACAGGATTTACAAAGGGAAGCCAGGAGAACGAGCTATGAAAAATTGCCCACAATTTGGTACTGGATTTATTGTCCATCATTCCTTACTTGATTCAGTTACAACCTTCCACTCTCCCTCCGGTCGTCTCTCCACCATGACAATAAAATCAGCAAACAAAATTTACACTCTCATTAATGGACATGCCCCAACTAATATCACCAACAGAAAGGCTGTAGGAAAAGTCGAAGAATTTTGGAACCAATTAGATGATATACTTCAAAGAATCCCGAGGAATCATGTTAAAATACTTATGGGTGATTTTAATGCCCAAATTGGCAAAGAAAAGAAATATAGATATTGGGTAGGTAAATGGTCAGGACATAATCAGACCAATCGGAATGGTATGCGTCTTCTTGAAATCTGCAAGAACCATGACTTATTCTTCAAATCAACATTTTTCAAAAAGAAAACCTCTCAGTCCAAGACGTGGGTGTCACCTAACCCACTGTTAGGAGAATATCAATTGGACCATGTGCTGATCTCCAGAGTAAATACTCTCGAAATAATGAAACTTAAAGTCCTTAAGGGGTTAGCTCTGGATTCTGACCATTACCCTACAAAATTTTCATTAAATATTATTCCAGAGAAAAGGAGATTCTCTCAGAAAATCCCACCCCGTAAATATGATGTTCAAAATATTCAAGGTAATGATAAATTTAAAAACGAGACTCAACAATTGAATTCACAAAACTGGCAACAACTCCAAGCAGGATTAATAAAAACAGCCGAGAAAATAGCACCACACATGAGAACACGCAAACATCCGTGGTGGACAGCCGAATGTGATGACCTTGTAAGGCTCAGGCAACAGGCATGGCACAATTGGTCTTGCAACAAAACTCCTAAGACTCTGCAAGATCTCAAGGATGTCAGAAGAACAGTCACAAAATCAATACGAAGAATTCGCAAGCAGAATGACAACAAAATATTACAAGAAATAGAAGCTGACTTCAAACAACATAATTCTAGAAACTACTATAGAACTTTTCGCCAGAAGCTCACTAAATATTCCCCTCCATCACTTCAATTCAAAAATGAACATGGGGATATTGCTCATAGTAACACAGAAAACTGTGAAATCCTTGCAAACTACTTTTCGGTATTGCTCAATTGTGAGAAACCTCAAGAAACATTCACTTTTATCCACACGCAACAAAACCAAGATTCGTATCCACCCAACGTTCAGGAAATAAGAGAGATAATTAAATCATTGAAAAACAACAAAGCGTCGGGGGAAGACCAAATTGTTGCCGAGTTGTGGAAAAATGCAGGAGAAAATCTCATTGTAAAACTCCAAGAAATTTTAGAAGAAGTTTGGCGAACTGAAAAAATCCCCGCTGACTGGAAGATGGCACTCATACATCCCTTGCACAAAAAAGGAAATCGGACGGATCCCAACAATTATCGTGGAATTTCATTACTATCCATAACATACAAAGTTTTGTCTAAAGCTCTCCTGAATCGTGCAGAAATTCAATTGGATCCAGTAATCGGCGAATACCAAGGTGGCTTCGGGAAAGGCAGGTCGTGTGTGGAACAAATTATCAATTTAAAAAACTCAATGAAATATTTCCGCAATACATCGAACAAACACTATGTCATTACATTTGTTGACTTCCAAAAGGCGTATGATAGCATCGACCGTGAATCCCTTTTCAAAATACTCAAAGAATTTGGATTAGATCAAAAGACAACAAATATTATTAAGGAAACACTCATGGAGACCAAATCTAAGGTTAAATTTATGGGAGAACTGAGCAGAGAATTCCCCATTGACACAGGAGTCCGACAAGGAGATGGATTGTCCCCGTTGCTTTTCAATTGTGCATTAGAGAAGGTTGTACGAGAATGGCGAAAAGCAGGTGCACCGACGCATAGGATAGGACCAAAACTTAAAGGCATAGAATTAGACTGTTTGGCATTTGCTGATGACATGGCATTAATTGCCCAAAACATCTCTGATGCGCAATACCAACTTGAACTTCTACAAGAACAAGCAAAGAAAATTGGATTGCAAATCTCATTTGATAAAACAAAATTTATGACAGATATAAAGAATGTCCCATCTGAAATTGAAATTGGTACTGACCATATATCTCGTGTGAAGGAATTTAAATATTTGGGTGAATGGATTACCGACAATTGTAATGAAAAGAGGTCCATTACAACAAGAATTCAAAAAATGGAAACTGCTTTTCAGTTAACGAAAAATACTTACAACAAAAAGAGTATTTCCTGGAAATGCAAAATTCAACATTATACAACAGTGATCGGGCCCGAAGCTCTCTACGCTTCAGAAACTCTCACTCTTCAACATAGAACACTTCGAGATCAGTTGGAAGTGAAGGAACGTAAAATAATGAGGAAAATCTTAGGGCCGAGAATCAAAGATGGTGTTCATCTTCCAAAGCCAAATGCTGAAATATATAAAACCATCTCCAAAATCACAGACAAAATGCGTATGCGACGAATCCAATTCTTGGGGCACCTGGAAAGAATGGACCCAAATAGACTAACTCACAAAATTCACACATACTTGAAAAACAAAACAACTAGATCAAATTGGTACAAACTGACTGAAAAAGACTTGCAAGAATTAGGATCGCCAAATCTCCTAGACCGAAATGTCATCAGAACACTTGCACTCACACGGGGTTTCGAGGAGGAAGAAAGACGGCCATACCACTATATCTGGTCTGCACAACGGAAGCAAAACCATTCGTTGCGTATGAAGGAGTACTGGGCTGCAAGAAAGGCTAACCATTGTTGATTCCGCGTGGTCCTAAGAGACCCATTCGCGACGAAGAAGAAGAAACAAGGAAGCACACTTTGTATATTTATGTAAAAAGTTACTTTTATGTTCGACCCTAACTATTGTGTGTCAGAAAACTGTATCATAATGAGGCTCATTATAACACTATTTTTCATTATGAAACAGTTTCTCCCACCAATCAGAGCTCAAGAAACACTTGTGTGACCAATTAGATAAGGATACCTTCGCGCATGCGCTCAAAATCCAACATGTCTATATAAATTACCGAAAGTGCACCGTCCACATGTTCGCGTAAATAAACTTGTGAATATGAGACAAGAAATAGCACTGTACCTTAATATCCTCAAATCCAATTTCTACACAGCGCGTTGTATTGAAACGACTTCGGTGACAGTTTTACTGAATACACAATCTGAACATATGGCATTGAAGCACACAGAGCGCATGCGTCGGTTGTCCAGAGAGCTTGGAAAACAGAGATATACTACTCACCGCAGCACCCGATCACAACATTCTAATGACTGAACAGATATTTATGAATATTTATGTTATGGAAATTATAAAACTCGCATACGCTCGTTTTATAAATGTACTCGTGTCTTAATTATAGCCATTATAGGCTCGTTGCATAATGTACTATTATAGATTTCTATACAAAATTCCGAAAATAAGCATAACTCAACTTAATCGCTGATCTCTCATTTATAACTTCTTTCCATATAGCCTATCGTGTCTTCGGTGGTGTAGTCGGTATCATGCTGAATTTCTATGCCCAAGATCGCCAGTTCAAACCCGGCCTAAACCGTCGGATTTAAAATCCTTAAGTATGCAGGGGTAGTTAAGCCAGCGGGCCCATGTCATAGATGTATGGCATGTAAATGGCGTGTAGCCAAATTTGTAGTTTATATTTGGCTAGAAACGCTCAATCAACTTCTCACCTTCGCCGCTAGGTGACAGTGGCATCTAGTAGCCAAAGATGGAACTATTTGAAATCAAACTTGTTGGGAGCCTTCGGGCGTTGAATTAAAATACCCTGCTATGGCCATTGGCTGCAGATATAATTAATATCTCTTGTCTTCTAATCAATTAATCAACTCGTCGGTTAGCCGATTAATCTATTGAACGGTTGGCTGGTTCCTCAGTTTAGGGGCTGCGACAACGCGGTCATGTAGCCCCGTGTACTTTGGGTGTGTGTAGAATCTGTCTAATAACCGGTGTTTATTGTGATGGCTGTATTAGTGTGTGTTATCTGTAATTCAGGTAAGGACTGCAGACGATCAATTTAAAGTAGTTCCTACTTTACTACCAAATGCTGCCGTCAGCGTCACCCCCAGCTGTGAATTTGGCTACTAGATGCCATCGCAACTGGCACCTAATGGCAAACGTTGGAACTTAATAGAGTGTTAATGAAATCTAACCTACAAATTTAGCTTCACACAATTGTAGTTAAGTGAAAAGTTCTTTTACATGCCATATATCTATGACATTTCCCCTCCGAAGGAAGGCATACTGAGGGATTTTAACGCTCTTAAAAAATCCGACGACTTCGGCCAGGTGATCTTGGGCATAGAGGCTCAGCATGCTACCAACTATGCCACCGAATCCGCTTCAATTGAGAGGTCAGTTGATAAATCGTTTTCGATTTAACATTAACATTGATGGTTTCAAGGGGCGGAACTACGAGATCATCTGCCCCATTTTCGATTAATATCGAATTATTCGATTACTGATTAATCGTGTATGTGTGTTCGAGTCTTCAGTGTTTTGACTGGTTTGATGCAGCTCTCCATTCCTCCCTGTCCTGAGCTAATCGTTTCATCTCTACATAGCTACCACACCCTACATCCAAGGCAATCTGTTTAACATATTCTAACCTTGGTCTACCGCTACAGTTCTTGTCCTCGACCATTCCTTCCATAACTAAACTTGCCATTCCTGGGTGTCTTAGTAGATGTGCTACCAACCTATCTCTTTTCTTCATTAGCAGTCGCCAGAAACATCTCTCCTTTCCCGCTCGCTTTAATACCTCTTCGTTTGTAACCTTATCTACCCATCTGATCTTCATCATTCTCCTGTAACACCACATTTCATATGCTTCAATTCTCCTCTTTTCTGCTGCACCAATAGTCCAAGTTTCACTTCCATAGAGCGCCACGCTCCAGACAAAGGCTTTCAAAAATGACTTCCTAATACCTAAATCTATATTCGATGTCAACAGATTCCTTTTTTTTTTTTTTTTAATGCTTTCCTTGCCTGAGTCAACCTACTTCTTATGTCCTCTTTGCTTCGTCCATCACTGGTTATTTTGCTTCCTATGTAACAGAAGTCTCCTACTTCTTTCAGCTTTTCACCTGCCAATTTGATGTCCATAGAGGTTTCTGATTTATTTCGGCTGCATTCCAGTATTTTTGTTTTACATTTATTAATTTTCATCGTGTATTCTTTCCGTAAGACGGAGTTCATACCATTCAAAAACTCATTCAAATCCTCAGGCTTGTCGGCCAAGATGACGAAGTCATCGGCAAATCTCAGAGTTGATTAACCGAACATCGCCAATTACCAGTTCTCATTGGTAGCCCTAGGCTAGGCCCTTCAAGGACTGTGGTGTCCCGTTGTTTGTTGCTTGTTGGGTATCGTTTGCAAGTGGCAGCGCTGTACGTAAGAGTGACTTGAAGACGTTCTCTCGCAGATTGTTAGAGATAAGCCCTGGACAAGTGTTGAGAAAGAGTGAGGGTCATATTGATCGGACCCGCCTCTTACGTCCATCACTCCCGCCTTCTCGGCACGTAATGAGAGATGCTGGTTTTTCCTTACCAGGGATAGAACGCATTAGGAAGCTGGCTAATGAAGCCAAGAACGGAGCAAGAACAAGATTGCTACATCTAGGGAAAGCAAGTGCATAGAAGTAGTTCGTAATTAACCCGTTAGATTCCAATCTATTGTGAGTGGTTATCTTAAACATTCCGCACCATGTTCAGTGGAGTCACAGATTTTATCATTTTAAATGATCTTGTCGACTTCGTCGTTACGCTGAGGTCTGGCGTTACGTTACGGTGACGGGACGAAATGTACTGAGAATGCACTGAAGTGTGTGACGTCATAGTACGATGTAGCAGCCGAGTACCAAGAAGGCTGTGCGAGAACAGAGTTTCAAGAAGGCAGTGCGAGAACAATCAAGTAGGCAGTGAAGAAACAAAATAGAATCTTGAAACTCTGTTCTCGCACTGCCTTCTTGGTACTCGGCTGCTAGCATTTAAAATGATATAAAGTCCAGTCTTTCAGACTGACTATCAGTCTCATTTTGATAAAAATTATATAAAATCTCTCTGTCTCTGGTGAAACATTGAAACTTTTCTGTAGCAGGTAAATATATTTGGTTGGTTGGTTGGTTCCTTAGTTTAGGGGCTGCGACAACGTGGTCAAGTAGCCCCGTGTACTTTGGGTGTGTGTGATAACCGGTGTTAATTGTGGTGACTGTATTAGTGTGTGTTTCTGTTTTCAATTCAAGTAAGGACTGCAGACATTGATTTTTTTTCAAGTAGTTCCTACTTTTAACGCCACCGTCAACGACTACTAGTTCAGAACTTGGTCTCTCTCTTATCTATCGTATGGCTTTTAGTGCCGGGAGTGTCCGAGGACATGATCGGCTCGCCTGAGTCTGTAGCTGCTTCCAGCGGATACCCTAAAGGGTGAGCTACAAGTTCCGTTCAATTTCAAGTAGTTCCAACATTCGCCACCAGATATCAATGATACCTAGTGGTGAACGTTGGAACTTTGATAGAGCGTTCTGACGAAATCTAACCTAACAAATTTTGCTTTACACAAGTTTAGTCTGTGAAAGGATCTTTTACATTCCATAAATCTATGACATGGGACCGCCGGCTTTACTTCCCCTTCGAAGGAAGGCATACTGAAGGAGTTTAACGCTCTTAAAAAATCCGACGACTTCGGCCGGGTTTGAACCCGCTATCTCGGGCATAGCAGTTCAGAACTTGGTTACCAGACGCCACTGCAGTCCGCTCCTGGTGACGAACATAGGAACCTAAGAGCGTTTGTCAAATGGTTAACCTATAATCTAATTTAGCTACACACAGGTGTTATTAGTGGAATATTCTTTAACATGCCATATATCTATGACATGGGACCGCCGGCTTAACTTCCCCTCCGAAGGAAGGCATACTGAGGGATTTTTAACGCTCTTAAAGAATCCGGCGACTTCGGTCGAGTTTGAACCCGCGATCTTGGGCATAGAAGCTCAGCATGCTACCAACTACGCCACCGAAGCCGCCGTAAATATATTGTAAACAAAACAAAAATGTTCGTCTGCAGTAGAAATAGCGAAAGCCAGACAGCAATAGAGTTAAGAAATGAAACGATACAAGAAGTGAATGAGTTTAATTATCTGGGAAGTAAAATAATGATTGATGGAAGAAGCAGCTGAGAGATATTAAGTAGGATTGCCCAAGCCAAGAACGCTTTCTATAAAAACAAGAACCTATTTACTGCAAATAACATAAGTCTTGATGTGAGGAAACAAATGTTAAAGATCTATGTATGGAGCGTCGCGCTTTATGGCAGCGAATCTTGGACAATAAGATAGAGAGAGAGAGGAAAAGCATTTGGAACCTGGTGCTATAGAAGGATTATGAAAATCAGCTGGTAAGAAATGGTCACAAATGAGGAAGTCTTCAGAAGAGTGGGAGAGAGATGCTTCCTTAAATATTTAAAAAGAAGACGGGATCACCTCGTGGGCCACATATTGGGATACAATGGACTGCTAATCGAAAAACAGTAGACAGCAAGAATTGTAGAGGAAGACCCAGACTGGAGTACATGAGTCAAATACTGGAAGAGATGAGATGTGACACATACTGTGAACTGAAGAGGAAGGCGGAGAGACGGGAAGAATGACGAGCTGCCGGCTGTTACCCACACAGAGAGAGAGATTATTTTTATTTATTTTTATTTAGTCAATTTACCCTCTATGGGCAGTGTCCTGGAGCTTGGAACATCTGGTCGGGATGGATACAACTGGGGAGGTGTGGTCAGCACTTCGCCCAGGCGACCTCACCTGCAAAGCGAACAGGGGCCTCATGAGGGATGGGAAGGGAGGGATAGATTGGGATGGATAGGCTAGGAAGAGGGAAGGAGGCGGCCGTGGCCTTACAGTAGGTACTGCCCCCGTAAATTGAATTATTTAGGGACAAAATGAGAGTATTTTCCGCCCCCATGATAAAATTTAACCAGCAAATATAATTTCTGGAAGTGTGACACAGGAGGGTAGTGTTACAAGCTCGAGGCTGTGGGAGAGCCCGATCACGTGATATATTGCACAATGGACGCTTCTAGAAGGCTATATTTAGCATAGCAACAGCGAGTTTGGAAATTAATATTATAAATATTGTTATAAATTATGCTATTGGATCCCAGCCCAGAGCCAATGAGAAGAGGTCTTATTGAAGACGGGATCAACTTCAATTACATAATATGATGAAATTATGCATTTAGGCCCTTAGAAGAAGATTTTCTTATTTGGTAATGAAGAGAATATTAAAAGAAATTATGTCTGATACTTTAAGAACCTCAGATCGGTTAATCTACGCAGTAATAAGCATTAGTAATCTACGCGCTAAAATTATGGTGGGAGTTTGATATGGCCGTCAAAATTTCGACTTGGAGGGGGAGATCCAAGGATCGAGGTTCTTACTCCAGCAGTCTTTGAAGAGTGAGGAAGTGTTTTACTGGGTTAACGGAGATCCCAAGGCTTAGTCCGAGTGCGACGACTGTCGACTTGTGGTGACGCGAGGATAGCTAGGTGGAACGTAGGAGATACCGCACTTCCATTCTATGTGAAGTTGTGAGGAACAATGAATTGATTATATCTCTTATATAATTGAGATCTGAATATAAATAAGCGAATATATATAAAGAACAGGTCGCATACTATATATTGTGAAAAGTCGAGCGTTTTAAAATTCACCGTTTCGGCAATATAAGCCTGTTAAGTCAGATTTTCAAATGTGTTGGAAATAAAGCTGAATATCATTTTAAATTGCAACGTGAAGTTGACGAACGCAGTTCAAGTGAACAGTGGCGGAGAACTTTTAATATTGGCGCAACACATAAACATTAACAGAATGACTATTATTATCCTTCAAGTGTTTTCATTCAACAAAAGTAACATTGTTGATATGATGAACTGAATAGTCATGCGCCAGAGACATATTCGATAACAGGAGTTAAGATACAACGATGAAGCTTCGTTAGACAACGTATTCTTGAATACAGACGTGGTGTTCGGTCCGTCTTGTACATTTTCGTCAGTCTACGAACACTAATGTAACATCAATTAGCAATGGAAATATTTCATTCACCATTTATATGAATATTTCCATAATTATATTCCAATGATGAGGCTGATACATATTTACGACGGAGAATGAAGACTCTACAGAAGAGATTTGTCAAGATGCTAGGGAGGGTAGCACAGCAACACAGAAGAATTTGCCAGAAGGATGTCGTTCGAGCCCAGGCGAATGTTGGTGAATTCCAGAGAGGGACGTTTCCTATCTCTGAGGTCGCAGATCCGAGGTTCGAATGCAGATCCATCTCAGTGTCTTGTACAGAAGAAACATCTAAAGTATTGTGGGAATACTTACATAGATCTTCAAGTTTTCGTCCAAATAAGGTAGCAGTGTATCTCATTTGTGGTATAGAGCTTGATTAGTGACATCCTGAGCCAACGATCATATTCCATATTTCTATATTTTCACATTTCATGTATTTCAGTGTTTTCATGTATTTTACACTTCAGATGTGTGTTAAGATTTTTATGCTTCAAGATTATTTAGGAGTTGATTGCCTTTCATCTATTTTTCAATTTTATTCTACGGATCAGTTGTGGAACTGACATTAAAAATTTTGTTTGAGGAATTATATTGCCTCATAGAAGACTAGTCGTTTCGACTCTCGATTTTTTAATAATTTCATTTAAACCAAGTATTCTGACGTTATGTCATAGCTTCAAATTAAATTCTTATTAAATTTAATTTGAGCACTTTAATGTAACGACATCTAACTTTAACAACAGAAGAAACATCGAATGATATTGTTATATCATTATTGTACATAAACAGCCGACGATCTAAGAAATACTAGTCGTTTGATAAGACCGAAGTCTTAATCCCTATGAACATTCTTTGTGTAGAGTGGAAAAACATTACGACATTGACAAACCTTTTATTATTTGTAAAGCTAAGAGCTTTGTTCATTAAATAGGTTAGAGAAAATACCATTTGATAGAAGATTATTCAAATCTTTGGCTAGGAATTCAAAGCTAGTTTATCCCGGTCAAGATTGAATCCTATCTGACACTCTAAATAAAATGTGTGTTATTTTATTCTATTTGTGTAATATCACGTCATTTGTGGACATGATATTACAACGATAAACAATTTAAAGCTTGACAAGTAAGGAGAGACAGGAGTATTATTTTTATTACATGTATTTGCGACAGACGAGTTAACAGTTAATTATCTTGTTGTGGAGTAAACTTTACGAGGTTAATCACCACTGTGTAATATCGTTCATTACAATTGGAAGTTTCGTTTGAAGAACTTAAGCATGTATAATTGTAGTCCAGTAGTCATGTGGAATGATACTGAGGGTCATGCCATTATTTGAGAGAAGTGCATACAGAAGATATGTTAATAACAGTTAATCCTTTTTGGTTATTGTTTAACATAGTAGATGATAATGGTTTATGCCATATATACTGTTATATGAGGATTTGTAGAGCTATGAAGAGTGCTCATGCGAGGGAGTTCCGCATTTTAAGGGAAGTCAAAGTATTATTGTTCTTTGATAAGAAGGCATGGATCATGATAAAAGCCGTTGTATACAAGTAGTCCAGTTCTTGTGAAGTAACGATTTAGCTGTGTTAACAGGAGGGTTTTAGCGGAAATACAACTTGAGAACGATTGTCTACTCATGTCTATAATACTATTATTATATTTTATTAAACCCGAAGTTATGTAATTACGTACAGTTAACTTTAATTAGTCGACTGTATTATACCGACATTGTAATGAAACCTATATAAGACGATGTGTAAGTAGTATATCAAAACTACGGAACGTTAGAGGATGGTTATGTGAAAAACCAGTGTATATTAGTTGAGAATTGTATTGTAACCGAGAAGTCAGATCTCGAAAGTAACGTGTTAGCAACACTAAATAATGTATATTATTATGAACATATTACATGTAAATAATTCTTTGAAAATGATTTAATTAGTTAAATTATTTAGTAGGATTTATTAGTCAATTGTTTTGAAATAGCGTGTGTTTTATGAGCGGATGTTTTTGGTATGAATGATTGTTCAATGTTAAGAGTAAATGTGGAACCGGATTGGTCATGAACAATTGCGGGGTGCGAATGAAAGAGTGTATAAAATTTTTTAGAATGATTGTTTAAGAAACAGAGTAGTTATGTGAACTTTTGTAAGATCTAAATGTTATTTTACGTGTTATTTTAAACGCACACACCAGCAGTCTCAATGTGGGCTGGCTAGAATGATTCATTTCTTTCCCTTCCGCCTTAAAACTGATGAACTAGGCTACTATTTGAGGCTGCCGTAGCAATATGGTCTGGAAATTGATTGAATTAAATGTCGATAGATGGCAGACATAGCGCAGCTTGGTAGCGAGTCCCTATACTGTATACTGTATTTTAAGAGTCAAACCACTTAATGCATCTTGCTCTGCCGCTGTTCATTTGTCAAGCTGGGATTTCACGGCCTGCTGTGATACTATGCTGCATTTTAGGAGTCGAGGATAAATACATCAACGTACTATAATTGAATCTGAAAACCGATATTCCCGGCCTTGAGCTGTTCCAATGTTTGGACGGCAGTGACTCGTTCAGCAAGCTGTGTTGCCTTGAGAATAGACAAATGTCTGCAGGGAGTATCGTTGTGTTTATAAACACTCCATGTGCGTCAGAGGAAAAGCACAGCAAAATTATTGTTGACAACATTTCTTAGAAGTTCCGTGACGAACTTAAGAGCCTACTTTTCTTAAAATTTAAGATTCATGCCAATCTATATAGACCTGCCTAGAATAATGACGAAATCTAGATGGTAATACTAACATTTCTAAGTACTGCAGTTTGAAATACACGTGAAATAGTTTAGCCTAATAGAGTAATTTACAATCAGTGGGTAGCCAAGGTGACTCTGAATGTATTCTTAGTTCCATCTCTTAACGTATAGAATGCACATACAAAATTTGGTTGAAGTCTATTGGATAGTATGGACGTTACATGCTGTTTGATATTAGATTTTTCAGTGCACGTAAAATCATGTTGGGAACAATGTCATGTATGTGATGTTCAGAATTAATCTGAAATATTACGATCTATTATAGTGCCAATTTTCGATAAAATCCATTTGTAAGTATAGAAGTTACATGTAATTAAAAATTGAAACTATCAGAAAGCTTAGAATCATATTGGCAGCACTGAGGTATATTAGTTACTCCAAATTAATCTAGAATGTCAGGTACTAAAAGCGTGCAAAGTTAGAGCTGATGGCTTGAATACTTTCTGATATATTGATATTAGGAATAAACAATTAGAGAGAGCATTTATTAACAGTTGGCAGTCCTGCTGGTTCTTACGGATACGCATAGTCATAACTGTTATGATACACAAAGTACATACAAAATTTGGTTGAAATCTTATTTGTTAGTATATAAGTTATATGCTTTTAAAAACTGGTCCTATAAGCAGGCTCAGAATCGTGTTGCAGCACTGATGTATATCAGTTACACCAAATCAAGGTAAAATATCAGGCACTACAGTATACACGTCCAAAGTTTAGAGCTGTTGCTTGCACTCTTTCTGATATATTGATATTAGAGTTAAAACATAGAGAGAGCATTTATTGACAGTTGGCAGCCCTGGTGGCACTTAAGAATACGCACAGTCATAACTGATGTAGTACACATAGTACATAGGAAATTTGGTTGAAATCCAATCGATAGTGTAGAAGTTACATGCATTTAGAAATTGGACTTATCGGCAAGCCTAGAATCATGTTGGCAACACTGGTATGTATGGACTTCTGAAAATTAATCTGGAATGCTAATTTCTATATGTGTGCCAATTTTGGAATAGTTCGCATGCATAACTTCTGAGATATTCAACATAGGGCTCAAATTTCAATTGCGATTATTCAGCAGTTGGTAGCAGCACTAACGTCAATTTCAAATATGGCCGTGAGATATTCAGGTATAGGTCTTTACTTTTACCAAATTTGGTTTCGATAGCTGCATCCGTTTAGGAGTTGATAGGGGGGGGGGACACACACACACATAGACAGACAGACAGAAGGACATACATATAGACACACATTTTCCCGGATCGATCTCATAAGTCTACTTTTTCCTCACTTTTGCGAAATGAAAAAAGTAACCTAAAAATAGGGGTCCCCATCTTAGCAAAAACGTTAAATTAAGCAATATCTGCAATTGTGCCAAACGTTAGAGGGCTAAAGGGCCCGGAAAGTTTTCAAATTGTGAGTCACAATGAAAGGAAAGGGAAGGAAAGGGAAGGAAGGGGAAGGCAAGGGAAGGAAAGGGGAGGAAAGGAAATGAAAGGAAAGGGAAGGAAAGGGGAGGAAAGGGAAGGGAATGAAAGGAAAGGGAAGGAAAGGAAGGGGAAGGCAAGGGAAGGAAAGGGGAGGAAAGGGAAGGGAAGGAAAGGAAGGGGAAGGAAAGGGAAGGGAAGGAAAGGGAAGGAAAGGGGAGGAAAGGGAAGGAAATTAAATGAAAGGAAAGGGAAGGAAAGGGAAGGAAAGGAAAGGGAAGGAAAGGGGAGTAAAGGGAAGGGAATGAAAGGAAAGGGAAGGAAGGGGAAGGAAAGGGAAGGAAAGGGGAGGAAGGGGGAGGAAAGGAAAGGAAGGTGAAGGAAAGGGAAGGAAAGGAAGGGGAAGGAAAGGAAATTAAAGGAAAGGGAAGGAAAGGAAAGGGAAGGAAAGGAAGGTGAAGGATAGGAAAGGGAAGGAAAGGGGAGGAAAGGAAAGGAAGGTGAAGGAAAGGGAAGGGGAAGGAAAGGGAGGAAAGGGGAGGAAAAGGAAGGAAAGGGGAGGAAAGGAAAGGGAAGGAAAGGGAAGGGAATGAAAGGGAAGGAAAGGGAAGGAAAGGAAGGGGAAGGATAGAGAAGGAAAGGAAAGGAAAGGGAAGGAAAGGGAAGGAAGGGGAAAGAAGCAACCAAATTTTGAAATTCACATACGGCCTAAATGCATTTCCTAAAATGAAATGGCTTGTTTCATTACTCGTTTTCTTTTTGATTCAAATCCTAGCCAATTTAACTTATTTTAATATTTCTTTAATAATATGTTTCTCGGTTCAATGTTGATTTTTTTGCAAGAAAAAGAAACTTCACACCGGAAGTAGTTATAAGGACTTAAGTGAAACTCTGCAATGACTCACCGAAGCGCTCGTAGTGGCAGAAATGGCGAACTGATAATCTAATTGACCGGATATGGTAGCGGCTTTGGTGGCGTAGTTGGTACGGTAGCGTGCTGACCAGTTGTGCCCAAGATCGCGGGTTCAAACCCGGCTGAAGTCGTCGGATTTTAAGAACGTTAAAATCCTTCAGTATGCCTTCCTTCGGGGGGAAAGAAAAGCTGGCGGTACCATGTTATAGAATTATGGCATGTAAAAGATCCTTTCACTAACTAAACTTGTGTGAAGATCAATTTCTAGATTAGATTTCGTTGGAACGCTCTATGAAAGTTCCAACGTTCACCACTAGGTATCAGTGACATCTGGTAGCGAAAGTTGGAACTGCTTGAAATTGAACGGAACTTGTAGCTCACCCCATGGGTGTCCGCTTGAAGCAGCTACAGGCTATGGTGAGCCGAACAAGTCCTCAGACACTGCCGGCACTAAAAGCCATACGCTAAATAAATAAATAAATAAATAAATAAACCGGATATGGTTGAGTTCTCAGCGAACAATCATCACTAGGGTTCGGAAGTTTAAGACCTAAAGAAGTACAAAATATGCAAGCAAATATGCCCTAAAAACTAGCTAGATATGACCTAAAAATATAAAGTATGACCTAAAAATCTATGAAATATGACATGAATTTTTGGGATAGGTAAAGTATCACTAACGTACAGTAAATGCTAAATGACGTCCATAGAGGAGCGCCTTCTTGGAATCAGGTTTTCTAAACCTGCTATCAGCTTGTTCCGGAAAAAGAAAGAAAAATATATCCACTACACTCTTCGGAAATCCTGTGTTTGAAACTTGACGCAGATAACACGTACTTGTTAACGACGCCTCGATTTAAACAAAAATGCTGAAATTATAACCAAATATGACCAAAATGATACAAATGGCCGAAATATGCATTTATAGGCAACATCAAATTACTTTAAACGTGGTCAGGGACCCGTCATTCCAACGTATTTTCAGATTCCGGGTAAAATGAGCACCAGAAAAAAAACATGACTTTTCCTTAACATCCGAAACTTAATCATCAGTCTACCGCGTGTCATCATGCCAGCACCTCGTGAGAAACGTTTAGTGTGTTTTTTACGTTTGGAACACTAAGGAAGCCGGACGGAGCTATTGAGAGGGCGGCGCTAGACTGGAATCCTCAAGGCGCCAGGAAGCGAGGTCGACCTAAGAAGACCTGGAAGAGGACGATCGAAAATGAAATTGCAGAGGTGGACAAGAACTGGAGTCAAGTGAAGAGAATGGCCAGGAACCGTACTGCGTGGAGAAATTTCGCCAAGGCCCTATGCTCCGGAAGGAGCGGCAGGAATTAATTAAGTAAGTAAGTAAGTTACGTTTGGAAAAGTTCAGAAAACAACGGAAATTAATTATGAATATATCAACAGTAAGATACAGTGAGGAACCGGCTTTGAGTTGGTAATCGGAAGAAAATGTAATAGTTATCGACAGACAACGAGAAGATAGAGTCACGAACGTAGAAGAACGTCCCAAGAAACGACAACGTATAGCCCGACTCAGCAGTTTCTGCCGCGACATGACCGGACAGGCGTGGCTTCAGAACAGTGGGAGGGGAGTGGGACCTTCCTAGCACGACTGACGGCTCGCGTCACCGATACGAAATATCACGCGCACTGAGGGGTCAAGTTTGACAGCTTACGGTTTCTACATAAAAGTAGAATGAAAGGCAGCATTTTACTGATTATATAGAAACATGAATCACAATTCTACGCCCTGTAGTTTACTTTTTATGTTATTTTAAAAATAAAGAGTAAACTTCTTCGATACTAGCCGCTGTTGAGTTGGGGAGCCAATGTAATGTTGCCAAGTCGTTGCACAATGACAAGCGGATGAGCGAAGCTCTCGTCTACATTGCGTAGCATTATGTTATCACGGCCTAGTCTAAGCAGAGAATGAACGATGTTGCTACATCGGAACTCGGGTAGTCAGGACGTGTCACGTGTGTCAGAGGAGGTGACGAACGAACTAAAGTGCGTAACTGCGTCGCGGCAGACATTCCTGGGTCGGGCTTTACTAGTCTATGACTTTAAAGGATGTTTTTCACATGGAGCTGCTTGCCTGAACTGTGGATTTATTATTACAGTTCGGGCCATATTGTTAAATACGTAGCCAGTAAATAAGCCATCTCTACAATTGTACATGGTGTTTGAAAAAGAACACCCTAGTTTTAAGTATAAATTTAATGGGAAAATTAATGAAAATACTACATCAGTGAGTACATACCATGAAAGAGAATTCCTTCAAGTTTTGTTTAATGTTAGTAGACTTCAACGTGAGATCCATTTGTTGGCCTGCACACGCGAGACGATATTCCACTTCTCGCCACGTATTCACCAACATTTTATGTGTAACTGTCCCAACCGCCGCGACGATTATTTCCCGTAAATGATTGATGTCTCGGATCTTATCACCGTACACAACATTTTTATGTGGCCCCGAAAGAAAAAGTCCAGTGGAAAGTCTGGGCTTCGTGGTGGCCAAGGTATTGGGCCAGCCCTGCCTATCCGCCTTCCGGGAAAGCAAGTTTCAAGAGCCGTACAAAATGGTTACTGTAATGAGGTGGCGCGCCATCTTGTTGGAAAAACTCAAGTCCCTTTTCCGCCTCAATATCGTCCATTTAGGGAAAGACGTACTCTGTCAACATGTCATACATAGTCTACCTGGTGATTTTGCTTTTAAAACACTACCGGTTTCCTTGAAAGACTTTAGCCAATGACGGATAGTTTTTGCTGTAGGTGGTTCACCGCCATACTGACGTCTAAAATTACGTTGCACTGTTATAACTGACTCAGTTTGCACAAGCCAAATAACACACTGCACTTTCTGTTGCAGAGTACACATTGCACGCACGCCTGGACTGAACTGAGGGAGCAGAGGAAACAAACAGCACTGGGGCCGTCTCAAGGTCAAGCAGACTTGCCAACTGCATGGGAGCCAAACTTGGAAAGTTGATGAATCACACACCACAAACTAGAATAGTGTATGTCACTTTGTACATATTCTAGCAGACATTAAAACTAGGGAGTCCTTTTTCAAACACCCTGTATAAGACAAAGTCCCCGATTCTTGGATGTAACAGACAATCTCGAGAGCCACTGGATGGATTTTGATGTGGTTTTTCACCACTGTAAAGGATTTCTCGAGGAAGGTTTCTGTAGATAAACATTCATTTATGACCAAAGGAAGTCGAGCAGTAACGTTTTCAGTGAATCGAGTCGAAGAAAAACCTGCCGTCCATGCGCCTTTTATGCTTACGCTTGATAAACCGTTAAAATATCTACATAAGATGAGTGTAGACTTGTTCAGCATGAAAAGTTGTATCGAAAAGTCCCCGACAGCATATCTCTATCTTAAATACATCACCGACTACAAGTGATTTTACGTTTTCATATCTTCCAACACTCTCCATGCAGTGGAAATTTAAATTACTAGCTCCGGAGCGACGAGCTAGCGAGTGAGCCTATCACCCTAGATTTGGCCAGCATCAAACTGTTGAGTCGTGTCGAGTTAAGACTTCAGAGAAGAGTAGCCTATATGTTTCTGGAGTTTCGCTGTTCACCTCGGCTTTTCTGAATTGCGTCTGAGACCTGCCGTCCGTGCGTCTTTTTATCTTGTTGTTTGAGTCTTCGGTCTTTTGACTGGTTTGATGCAGTTCTCCATGCCTCCCTGTCCTGAGCTAATTGTTTCATCTCTACATAGCAATCACACCCAACATCCGAGGCGATCTGTTTAACATATTCTAACCTTGGTCTACCCCTACAGTTCTTGTCCTCGACCCTTCCTTCCATAACTAAGTTTTTTTGCTATTCCTGGATGTCTTAGTATGTGTCCAACCAACCTATCTCTTCTCTTCATTAGCAGTAGCCAGAAACATCTCTCCTCTCCCACTCGTCTTAATACCTCTTCAAACGCTTCAATTTTCCTCTTTTCTGCTGCACCAATAGTCCAAGTTTCTCTTCCATAGAGCACCACGCTCCAGACAAAGGTTTTCAAAAATGACTTCCTAATACCTAAATCTATATTCGATGTCAACAGATACCTTTTCTGTAGAAATGCTTTCTTTGCCTGAGCCAACCTACTCTTTATATCATCTTTGCTTCGTCCATCACTGGTTATTTTGCTTCCTACGTAACAGAAGTCTCCTACTTCCTTTAGTTTTTCACCTGCCAATTTGATGTCCATAGAGGTTCTGATTTATTTCGGCTGCATTCCAATATTTTTTGCCTACTTTTCACATTTTGCAAAAATGAGGAAAAAGTAGACTTATGAGATCGATCCAGGAATATGTGTGTCTGTCTGTCCTTCTGTCTGTCTGTCTGTCTGGCTGGCTGGCTGGCTGTGTGTGTGTGTCCCCTATCAACTCCTAAACGGCTGCAGCAATCGAAACCAAATTCAGTATGAGTAGAGATGTAACTTATAGTGGAATATCTCAAGCCCATATTTGAAAATGATGTCAGTGCTACCAATTGCTGAAAAAACGCACTAGAAATGTGAGCTCCAATTTGCATATCTTGGAAGCTATGCATGGGAGCTATTCTAAAATTGGCACACATGTAGATAATAATATTTCAGTTTAATTTCCAGGAGGACATACATGACAGTGTTCCCAAAATAATTTTAAGACTTCTGATAGGCCCAATTTTTAAATGCATATAACTTCTACACTATCAATTGGATTTCAACCAAATTTTGTATGTAATATGTGTACATAAACAGATATGACTGAGTGTATTCTTAAGAACTACCAGGGCTTGCAACTGATAATAATTCCTCTCTCTATTCTCTTATCCAAATACCAATATATCAGAAAATATGCAAGCCGACAATGCACACGTATAGTACCTGACATTCAAGATTAATTTGGAGTAACTAATGGACCTCGGTACTACCAACATGATTCTAAGCCTGCTGATAGGACCAATTGTAAATACATGTAACTTCTATACTATCAATTGGATTTCAACCAAATTTCGTATGTGCCATGTGTACTATAACGGATATGGTTATGTGTTTTCTTAAGAGAAACCAGGGCTGCCAACTGTTGATAAATTCTGTCTCAATTTTTTTACCCTAATATCAATATATCAGAAAGTATTCAAGCCAACAGCTCTAAACTTTGCACACGTATACTACCTTACATTCTAGATTAATTTGGAGTAACTAATATACATCAGTGCTTCCAAAATGATTCTAAGCCAGCTGATTGGTCCAATTTTAAAATACATGTAACTTCTATACAAATAAATGGATTTCATCCAAAATTGGCACAACGATAGTTCATAATAGTTCAGATTATTTCTGACCAAAACATGCATGGCATTGTTGCCAACATGAATTTACCCGCGCTGACAGGTCCAATGTCTAACCACATGCAACGTCCATGCTATACATTGGACTTCAACCAAATTTTTAATTCCGTATCTTAAGAGATGGAACTAAGAATAGGCGTATATTCAGTCGCCAAGGCTGCCAACTGTAGTGCTCTATTAGGCTACATTATACCAGGTATATTTCTAAGTAATTAGAAATGTCGATATTACCAACTTAATTTCGTCATTATTCTAAATAGGTCCATATAGATTAATCATTGGCATGAATCTTAAATTTAAAAGAAAAGTAGGCTCTTTAGTTCGTCACGGAATTTCTTGTTGTTTTACGCTGTGTAAACCGTGAAAGATGCCGGGCGAAGGTGGGAGGGGGTTTACAAGCTTCCTTACAAGAAGGAAAGGAATCTCAGAGGAGACTTATGGCTCTAGTACTTCCCTCCGTATTATCATGACCCACATCAGAAAATTGAATCGTAAAATTTTATTTCATCCCCATTCCATATGGTCGTAATATCCGCAGATTGTTCTGGAGACGAATGGATTGAGCTATTCAAGTCCACAACACACCAAGCTTAGAGCAGAGGGCAGACCAGGGCGCCATTACACGTGTAAGAAGTGGATCAAGCCAACAAGCTCCGTAAAGTCTCATTAGACGGCAGATTACAAACTTCAGAGTTCGGGGAAAACAAGAGAATAACCAGGCGATTTATGTACTAACTGGTACAAACAGTTGTAGCGTATCTTCCTCAATTCCCCGCCGCCATCAGGGTAACTCGACCAACCTCAGAACACAGGAAATCCTAGAAGAACTCATTATAACCAAATACTAACACGAATAATAATCCCCGCTAAAACAGGCCACTAGCGTCTTGGTCTTATACAGAGCGATTCATATAAACCTGAATCACTTAATGGCTCATAATTCTCCTCTGAAAGTTCGTAGAAACGGGAAATGTAATTAATAATTTTATTGCAGACAAATAGCCATAGGATATAGTGTAATATAGAAGATAGTAATAGCCAGTGCTAGATTTGTGACGGTACGCACCGGCACGCCGTACCGAAACCTCTGATCGGGGGGGGGGAGTCGAATATATAACATATTTTTAGCCTATTTTCAATTTTGAAAAAATAGGCTTATGAGATCACCTTCCGTCCGTGTGCGTGTGCGTGTGCGCGCGCGCGCGCGCGTGTGTGTGTGTTTGTGTGTGTGTGTGTTTGTGTCCCTAATAAATTCTAAACGGCTGGAGCGATTTCAATGAAACTCGGTAAGTTCATAGCACTATTCCGGGCGACCCCGACCGTGCCCTTCAAATTTTGTTACGTCTCACCAATCCAACATGGCGGCTGTGCGAAGTATTTCACCAGCATTCAATAACTCCGAAACTATTCCCGATATCACCCTGGAATTTATTACGGTGATAAAGGGAACTAGTAGAAGTTCACCTATGTGACTTTTGAAAAGCTGGTAACTACAAAACCAACATGGCGGCCACGCGAATTTGCGACTTTTGAATAGACGTTTCTCGCGATTTAACCAACCAAACGCAATAAAACTTGGTACAGTATATGATTATACACATTGTAATGCACCTACATCTATCTTCGTGCAATTGTTTACATAACCTCAAGATGGCGGATGTGCGAAATATTTCACCGGCATTCTATATCTCTGAAACTATTAGCGGTATCATCCTGATTTTTTTACGGAGATACAGGGCACTACTGGAAGTTCATCTATGAGACTTTCAAAAACTGGTTAACTACAAAACGAACATGGCGGCCAAGCGAATTTGAAAATTTTAAATAGACCTTTCTCGCGATTTAATGTTCCAAACGCAATGAAACTTAGTACAGGAAATGTTTATACACATTGTAATGCACTAGTATATAATTTTGTTATATTGTTTACATTACCTCATCATGGCGGCTGTGCGAATTTTAAAATTAAGTTTTTATTTCTTGTGTCGTAATCATGCGATCGTAGTGAAAGTTTGAATAATGAACCTACGTAATACTTTTCCTTTAATGGTACATGACTCTATGGCCTATACATTTAACAATCCAACATGGCGACCATCCGAAATATTTAGACGGCTCTGAATATCTACGAATCTATTATAGCAATCAAACTGATTTTTATGTTGATAGGGGCTATGAACTTAAGTTCACCTGTAGGACTTTAAATAACCTGGTGATCACAAATCCAACATGGCGGCGACGCGAAATATAAATATTCACATGGATGTTTCTCGCAAATTAACCATCCGAGTGCTGTGATACTTGGTACAGTAAATCCTTATACGAATGTTAATCCACTGGCATCTAATTTATTTCAATTGTTTCCATAACCTGAAGATGGCAGCTGTGCGAAATTTTAAAATCTCCTTGTTACTTCCTGTGTCCTAATCATGCGATTAAATTTTGAATGCTACACATACACAATAATCTTCATGTAACTGTACATAACTCTAGGACCTACATATATAAAATCCAACATGGCGACCATTCGAAATATTTAGTCGGTTCTCAATATCTATGAATCTATTACAGCAATCAAACTGAAATTTTGTATGTTGATAGTGGTAATTAACATGAGTAGGATATATGAAAATAGGCTGTATAATTCTTCACGGAACTACTTGTTTAGAACTGTGAAACTTAAGGCTTTGATTGAACTGTACTTCTAGCCTTACGCAAGGTGCTAGCTGACTCATCCTCTCCCTCCTTTGCCACTCAACAGTTCTCTTACCCGTCAATGTCAGTGCAGTCAGATTAGACGGCCTGTCACTGTTTTACGGGTTTGTTTTGTTCTGTTTAATCGTGTAGTGTTATGGAATCAAAGTGCGTAAATTTCGCTAATTGTGTGTTGTTGCACGTGTACGTGCCTTTGCAATGCATAACATTACTAATTATTTTAGTAAACCGAAGAAACCAAAACTAGACGAAGAAACTGAAAAATTCACGACACTTCCAATAGAATTAGATGAACCGGAGTCAACACAGCCTACATCCTCCAGAGTTACTTCATCTTCATCTAATGACGACATCAAAGGAGGTGATAAACAGTTGACAGACTGTGGGATTTTAGAACAAAAGAAAGAGTTTTGTAAAAAATAAAGTTGGCTCTTTGTACACAACAAAAAGCTGTGGTGTGAGGTTTGCTGGAATGTTGAATATCTAGATATAGAAAAAAATCTGATTAATTTTTAAAGATGTTCAGAAAAGCGTAAAAATATCGTTTTTAGATCTTTATTTCAATATTCTATATAGTCCACCTCACTCCCACCACCACGACCTGGTAGCCCACAGTATCGGAACCTCTTTTTTTTTACAAATCAAGCACTGGTAATAGCTAATTATGGTATTAGTTCGTGTAATTTGCGTACTCGGTTATAGATTTTGTCCTTTTAACACAAAATTCCAGATGATATCGTTGGCAGCCCTTTCCACACAGTTGACACTCACAAGTCATATTCGGTTCGTGATATTTTGTATTTTTACAGATGAGATGGTGGAAACCATGCATTGACATCCTCGTAAATACATCTCCCGTTTCAAAATTGTTCGCAATCCAGGTCCGGTCTACCATAGCACCGGTGCCATAAAATTCTGATAATATCTCTTCTCTTCGTTTTTGTATGGATATCATGAAATCCTCCGAGGCTTTGGTGTTCTGTAAGGGAAAATGTATCATGAGATCTTCTCTTGCCGGAAGAAAAACAGGTCCTGATCTTGTTATCTTTGATACTCCCAATATTATTTTGATGTAGATTGGGCTCTCTCTAAGTGGATTGATTCTTTACTGTAAGATGTTGCCAAACAATTTCAATACCGTACGTCAGTGATGGTCTTCCTGGACATCGAAAAGGCCTATGATAGTGTGTGTAGGGAGAAGGTTTGGAAAGCAATGGAAAACATGGGAGTGGAAAAAGGGACTGTAGGCAGAGTGAAGGAGATGTATTGTGGAAGTGTGAGTTGTGTGAAAGTTGGAGGGGAAAGAACAGACTGGTTCAGACCAATGAGTGGCCTGAAACAGGGTAGTGCGCTGTCACCCCTTCTCTTTATTGTGGTTATGGACGAGGTAATGACACGGATAGCAGGAAAGATAGGAGAAGATAAGATGAAAGCAATGGTGTTTGCAGATGATCTCATGGTCTGGGGAAACAAGGAGGAGGAAATTCAGGAGCAACTGAAGGCTTGGGAAGAAACAGTGGGAGAGTACGGATGGAAGTTCAACATCAGTAAATGTGAGATCCTGTTAACGACCAGGAAAAAGGACAGACCAATGAGTGGGATAACACTTGGAGGTGGCCAGCTGAAGAAGGTAGAAAGTCTCAAGTACTTAGGAAGTATAGTGGAGGAAAATGGGAGAAATGACAAAGAGATTACGGAACGTGGCAGACAGGCAGAAGCATTTCTGAGAAGCATTAGGAGCTTAGTGTGGAATAAAGATGTCCCACAAAAAAGCAAGGAAGTGTTATACAGAAGCTACAATATCCCGATACTGACCTATGCTTCAGAAACGTGGACAATGAAGAAAAGAGACATAAGCAGAATACAGGCAGGTGAAATGAAGTTCCTGCGAAGTAGGATCGGAGTAACAAGAAGAGACAGAGCGAGGAATGAAAAGGTCAGGGAAATGGTGAAAGAGGAGCCCTTGCAAGGTAGGATTGAGACATCAAGACTGAGGTGGTAAGGACACTTATAGAGAATGGATGAGAAGGAGATTCCCAAGAGGATACATGAGATGCAGATGCAGAAGAAACGACCAAGAGGAAGACCAAGAGATAGATGGCTGAAAGGAGTGGAGGAATGTGTCAAGAAGAGAGGCAAGGACTGGACCAGAGTGACAGCGGAGAGGTGGTGGGAAGAAAGGACTAAGTGGCGAGGATTATGTTCCAAACAGACCCAGCCTGGGGCTGGAAACTGTACAAGATGATGATGATGATGATGATGACGTCAGTACAGACATAATTTCAGTTCTAAACAATGTAATTACTGTTTCTAAACTGAGGGATCTTATATATCCAATTTCATTCATTGCCATTATTGCCTGTGTTGTTTTCTCTGAGAAACGCGAAATTTGTTCTAACAATCTCAGTGGCCCCGGGAGAATTTGTACCACAGCCCATTGGCCAAGTTTGTTGATTGTTTCTGCGCATGTACTCCTCTGTTCATCACCATCATCAATCATCACTGGCACGTCAGCCCTCTGTGGGCCTTGGCCTTCTGAAGAAGTGCAGAGTTCCTCCAGTTCTTGATTCCAATTGTCTTTACATCCTCTCTCACTCTATCTTCCCACCTTAGCTTTGGTCTTCCGACTTTCCTGGTTCCTTCTGGCATTGCATTTAATATCCTCTTTATCATTCTGTCATTAGCACGCAGCACATGTCCTGCCCACTCCAACCTTCTGATCTTTTTACATTTTACAATATTTGGTTCATTATATAAATCATACAGTTCCTGGTTATATCTTCTTCTCCTTCACCGTTTTCCTCCACTGGCCCAAAAAATTGCCTCAAAATCTTTCTTTCAAATATACCAAGTTGTCTTTCATCAGATTTTGAGTGTCCAGGTCTCAGCACTATATGTTAATACAAGCTTTACTAAAACTTCATACATTAGGACTTTAGCTCCTCTGTTCAGCAGAAGGTTATTTTCAACAAGATAGAGCAGTCATGGGCCAATTGCGGCCCTTGAGCTAGTTTAATCTGGCCCGTGACCTACTTCCTGTACTACCTACAATTACACATAGGTCATACTTTCTGTTCTGCGTACCTAGAAGTGAACTACCGTTTCAGTCTCATTGTGTTTATGTGTTTTGTGTAATCGAGTTGCAGCTAGAACTGAATGAGCTACAATGTAACAACGAATTGAAACAACTATTCCTCAACGTTTCCAAAATTGAGTTCTACAAGGCCCTACCAAAATCAAGCTTCCCATACTTGAACTCATGCACAGAAGATAACTGCCATGTTCACATCTTCCTATATCAGTAAACAGGTGTTTTCTACAGTGAAGCTTCTCAAAAATAGCGTCGAAAATAGATTGACAGACCACCATTTAGCTGCGCTACTAAGAAACACCTCATCCCAGTTTCAACCAGATTATGGAAGACTTTTAGAAGCACAGTCACAGTTCCACTTGTCACATACTGCTTCCTCTTCTAACAAATAATGAAGGAGTGTTCATAGAGCAAACATGAAGGAATACTTGGCTAAGAAGAAAGCTCTCCAGCGTTAGGAACCTTGTGGTCCAAGGGGCCTCCACAAACCAAGAAGAAGGTGTATTTTTCTTCTTAAGCTTTCTACCATTGCAGCCTTTCTTCTTAAGTTTCCTACCATTGTGGCCTTTCTTCTTAAGTTTTCTACCATTGTAGCCTTTCTTCTTAAGTTTTCTACCAATGTAGCCTTTCTTCTTAAGCTTTCTACCATTGTAGCCTTTCTTCTTAAGTGTTCTACCACTGTAGACTTTCTTCTTAAGTTTTCTACCAATGTAGCCTTTCTTCTTAAGCTTTCTACCACTGTAGCCTTTCTTCTTAAGCTTTCTACCATTGTAGCCTTTCTTCTTAAGCTTTCTACCATTTTAGCCTTTCTTCTTAAGCTTTCTACCATTGTAGCCTTTCTTCTTAAGTGTTCTACCACTGTAGACTTTCTTCTTAAGTTTTCTACCATTGTAGGCTTTCTTCATAAGCTTTCTACCACTGTAGCCTTTCTTCTTAAGTGTTCTACCACTGTAGACTTTCTTCTTAAGTTTTCTACCATTGTAGGCTTTCTTCTTAAGCTATCTACCACTGTAGCCTTCCTTCTTAAGCTTTCTACCATTGTAGCCTTTCTTCTTAAGCTTTCTACCATTGTAGCCATTCTTCTTAAGCTTTCTACCATTGTTGCCTTTCATCTTAAGTTTTCTACCACTGTAGCCATTCTTCTTAAGTTTTCTACCATTGTAGCCTTTCTTCTTAAGTTTTCTACCATTGTAGCCTTTCTTCTTAAGCTTTCTACCATTGTAGCCTTTCTTCTTAAGTTTTCTACCGTTGTAGCCTTTCTTCTTAAGTTTTCTACCGTTGTAGCATTTCTTCTTAAGCTTTCTACCACTGTAGCCTTTCTTCTTAAGTTTTCTACCATTGTAGCCTTTCTTCTTAAGTTTTCTACCATTTTAGAATTTCTTCTTAAGTTTTCTACCATTCTAGCCTTTCTTCCTAAGCTTTCTAGCATTGTAGCCTTTTTCTTAAGCTTTCTACCATTGCAGCTTTTCTTCTCAAGTTTTCTACCATTGTAGCCTTTCTTCTTAAGTTTTCTACCATTGTAGCCTTTCTTCTTAAGTTTTCTACCATTGTAGCCTTTCTTCTTAAGTTTTCTACCACTGTAGCCTTTCTTCTTAAGTTTTCTACCATTGTAGCCTTTCTTCTTAAGCTTTCTACCACTGTAGCCTTTCTTCTTAAGTTTTCTACCATTGTAGTCTTTCTTCTTAAGTTTTCTACCGTTGTAGCCTTTCTTCTTAAGTTTTCTATCATTGTAGCCTTTCTTTTAAGTTTTCTACCATTGTAGCCTTTCTTCTTAAGTTTTCTACCATTGTAGCCTTTCTTCTTAAGTTTTCTACCGTTGTAGCCTTTCTTCTTAAGCTTTCTACCATTCTAGCCTTTCTTCTTAAGTTTTCTACCGTTGTAGCCATTCTTCTTAAGTTTTCTACCATTGAAGCCTTTCTTCTTAAGTTTTCTACCATTGTAGCCTTTCTTCTTAAGCTTTCTACCATTGTAGCCTTTCTTCTTAAGCTTTCTACCATTGTAGCCTTTCTTCTTTAGTTTTCTACCATTTAAGCCTTTCTTCTTAAGCTTTCTACCATTGTAGCCTTTCTTCTTAAGTTTTCTACCATTGTAGCCTTTCTTCTTAAGCTTTCTACCATTGCAGCCTTTCTTCTTAAGCTTTCTACCATTGCAGCCTTTCTTCTTAAGTTTTCTACCACTGTAACCTTTCTTCTTAAGTTTTCTACCATTGTAGCCTTTCTTCTTAAGCTTTTTACCATTGTAGCCTTTCATCTTAAGCTTTCTACCATTGTAGCCTTTCTTCTTAAGTTTTCTACCATTGTAGACTTCCTTCTTAAGCATTCTACCATTGCAGCCTTTCTTCTTAAGCTTTCTACCATTGCAGCCTTTCTTCTTATGTTTTCTACCATTGTAGCCATTCTTCTTAAGCTTTCTACCACTGTAGCCTTTCTTCTTCAGTTTTCTACCATTGTAGTCTTTCTTCTTAAGTTTTCTACCGTTGTAGCCTTTCTTCTTAAGCTTTTCTACCACTGTAGCCTTTCTTCTTAAGTTTTCTACCATTGTAGTCTTTCTTCTTAAGTTTTCTACCATTGTAGCCTTTCTTCTTAAGCTTTCTACCATTGTAGTCTTTCTTCTTACGTTTTCTACCATTGTAGCCTTTCTTCTTAAGCTTTCTACCACTGTAGCCTTTCTTCTTAAGTTTTCTACCGTTGTAGCCTTTCTTCTTAAGCTTTCTACTACTGTAGCCTTTCTTATTAAGTTTTTTACCATTGTAGCTTTATTCTTAAGTTTTCTATCATTGTAGCCTTTCTTCTTAAGCTTTCTACCATTGTAGCCTTTCTTCTTGAGTTTTCTCCCGTTGTAGCCTTTCTTCTTAAGCTTTCTACCACTCTAGCCTTTCTTCTTAAGTTTTCTACCATTGTAGCCTTTCTTCTTAAGCTTTCTACCATTGTAGCCTTTCTTCTTAAGCTTTCTACCATTGTAGCCTTTCTTCTTAAGTTTTCTACCATTGTAGCCTTTCTTCTTAAGCTTTCTACCATTGTAGCCTTTCTTCTTAAGCTTTCTACCATTGCAGCCTTTCTTCTTAAGCTTTCTACCATTGCAGCCTTTCTTCTTAAGCTTTCTACCACTGTAGCCTTTCTTCTTAAGTTTTCTACCATTGTAGTCTTTCTTCTTAAGTTTTCTACCGTTGTAGCCTTTCTTCTTACGTTTTCTACCATTGTAGCCTTTCTTCTTAAGCTTTCTACCATTGTAGCCTTTCTTCTTAAGTTTTCTACCGTTGTAGCCTTTCTTCTTAAGCTTTCTACCATTGTAGTCTTTCTTCTTAAGTTTTCTACCATTGTAGCCTTTCTTCTTAAGCTTTCTACCATTGTAGCCTTTCTTCTTAAGTTTTCTACCGTTGTAGCCTTTCTTCTTAAGCTTTCTACCGCTGTAGCCTTTCTTCTTAAGTTCTTTACCATTGTAGCTTTCTTCTTATGTTTTCTATCATTGTATCTTTTCTTCTTAAGTTTTCTACCATTGTAGCCTTTCTTCTTAAGCTTTCTACCATTGTAGCCTTTCTTCTTAAGTTTTCTACCGTTGTAGCCTTTCTTCTTAAGCTTTCTACCATTGTAGCCTTTCTTCTTAAGTTTTCTACCGTTGTAGCCTTTCTTCTTAAGCTTTCTACCACTCTAGCCTTTCTTCTTAAGTTTTCTACCATTGTAGCCTTTCTTCTTAAGCTTTCTACCATTGTAGTCTTTCTTCTGAAGTTTTCTACCATTGTAGCCTTTCTTCTTAAGCTTTCTACCATTGTAGCCTTTCTTCTTAAGTTTTCTACCGTTGTAGCCTTTCTTCTTAAGCTTTCTACCACTGTAGCCTTTCTTCTTAAGTTTTTTACCATTGTAGCTTTCTTCTTAAGTTTTCTATCATTGTAGCCTTTCTTCTTATGTTTTCTACCATTGTAGCCTTTCTTCTTAAGCTTTCTACCAGTGTAGCCTTTCTTCTTAAGTTTTCTACCGTTGTAGCCTTTCTTCTTAAGCTTTCTACCATTGTAGCCTTTCTTCTTAAGTTTTCTACCGTTGTAGCCATTCTTCTTAAGCTTTCTACCACTCTAGCCTTTCTTCTTAAGTTTTCTACCATTGTAGCCTTTCTTCTTAAGTTTTCTACCATTGTAGCCTTTCTTCTTAAGCTTTCTACCATTGTAGCCTTTCTTATTAAGTTTTCTACCATTGTAGCATTTCTTCTTAAGTTTTCTACCATTGTAGCCTTTCTTCCTTAGCTTTCTACCATTGTAGCCTTTCTTCTTAAGTTTTCTACCGTTGTAGCCTTTCTTCTTAAGCTTTCTACCACTGTAGCCTTTCTTCTGAAGTTTTTTACCATTGTAGCTTTCTTCTTAAGTTTTCTATCATTGTAGCCTTTCTTGTTAAGTTTTCTACAATTGTAGCCTTTCTTCTTAAGCTTTCTACCATTGTAGCCTTTCTTCTTAAGTTTTCTACCGTTGTAGCCTTTCTTCTTAAGCTTTCTACCATTGTAGCCTTTCTTCTTAAGTTTTCTACCGTTGTAGCCTTTCTTCTTAAGCTTTCTACCACTCTAGCCTTTCTTCTTAAGTTTTCTACCATTGTAGCCTTTCTTCTTAAGTTTTCTACCATTGTAGCCTTTTTTCTTAAGCTTTCTACCATTGTAGCCTTTCTTCTTAAGTTTTCTACCATTGTAGCCTTTCTTCTTAAGTTTTCTACCATTGTAGCCTTTCTTCTTAAGCTTTCTACCATTGTAGCCTTTCTTCTTAAGTTTTCTACCATTGTAGCCTTTCTTCTTATGCTTTCTACCATTGTAGCCTTTCTTCTTAAGCTTTCTACCATTGTAGCCTTTCTTCTTAAGCTTTCTACCATTGCAGCCTTTCTTCTTAAGCTTTCTACCATTGCAGCCTTTCTTCTTAAGCTTTCTACCACTGTAGCCTTTCTTCTTAAGTTTTCTACCATTGTAGTCTTTCTTCTTAAGTTTTCTACCGTTGTAGCCTTTCTTCTTAAGTTTTCTACCATTGGAGCCTTTCTTCTTAAGCTTTCTACCATTGTAGCCTTTCTTCTTAAGTTTTCTACCGTTGTAGCCTTTCTTCTTAAGCTTTCTACCATTGTAGCCTTTCTTCTTAAGCTTTCTACCATTGTAGCCTTTCTTCTTAAGTTTTCTACCGTTGTAGCCTTTCTTCTTAAGCTTTCTACCGCTGTAGCCTTTCTTCTTAAGTTTTTTACCATTGTAGCTTTCTTCTTATGTTTTCTATCATTGTATCTTTTCTTCTTAAGTTTTCTACCATTGTAGCCTTTCTTCTTAAGCTTTCTACCATTGTAGCCTTTCTTCTTAAGTTTTCTACCATTGCAGCCTTTCTTCTTAAGCTTTCTACCATTGTAGCCTTTCTTCTTAAGCTTTCTACCATTGTAGCCTTTCTTCTTAATTCCCCGGTCAATGCATGTGAGATTTTCGAAGTGAAATGCCATGTCCTGTGGTTCGGATTCCACGTAAAAAGGAGGTCCCGTGGCTCATGATCTCAAGATTAACGGTCACGTTAAACTACAAGCTTCCTTCCTTTCTTCTTAAGTTTTCTACCATTGTAGCCTATAAGTTTTGTTTGATTTATAATTCAGAAATAATAAGTTTATAATCATGAGTCGTTTTTCTTTTCGGCCCGACTTGATTATTTTGTATTGCATCGGGCTCTTTCCCTAAAAAGATTGCCTATTTCTGAGATATAGCAACGTGCCATACGCTTCCATGCAATTTGTAACCAGTTTCCTTGGTGACTGAATAATCTCATGAAAACATGTAACCCCCCCACTCCCGATACCTGACCTAACCTCGCCAGACTTTATCTTATGTATGTATGCAATCTCCTAATTGTGTTGGTTCCTCAGTTTAGGGGCTGCGACAACGCGGTCATTAATATATTGTGATGGCTGTATTAGTGTGTTTTTCTTTCTTCGGCTTATTCCAATTAATTGGAGTCGCCGGATGCCCTTCCTGACACCCTCTGCTTTTTGAAGTGAAAATTCCACCCTACTTTCGCCGGGATTCGAACTCCGACTGTCCCGATGGAAGACTAGCATCCAAGCCAGTTCGGGAGTTGGCGGCCCCGAGGGATTCCTTAGCTGGGTCTGGTTTTCCCCCTTTTTCAGTGACTCTGAGACAAACCCTCTCCTGTTTCCCCTTTCCTATCTGCCCTTCATGGCTCTCCTTCCTTCCAAGTCTCTCAATTCTCCTTATTCGAAGGTTGAGGGATTTCGCTTCCTCCTGTCTTTTATTTGTCTTATGCATTGTGTTCTTCTAGTCTTTTAGTCTGTAGTTAGATTTAGCTGTAAGTCTGTAGTTAGCATTAGCTGTAAGTGTGGCTAGTTAGATTTAATTGTAAGTCTGTAGTTAGTTTTAACTGCAAATCTGTAGTTAGCTTCAGCTGTAAGTCTGTCGATAGATTCCGCTGTAAGTCTGTAGTTAGCGGAAACTGTAAGTCTATAGTTAGAAGTTTGTAGTTAGTTTTAAGTCTGTAGGTATCTTTAACTGTAAGTATGTAGTTAGCTTTAACTTAATCTGTAGTTAGCTTTAACTTTAAGCCTGTAGGTAGCTAAGGGGGCACATACAGCTTAAGGAGCCACAACAATAACGATTTTAATATTATGACTGTGCCTGTCATAAATCTCGTATAATAATGATATAAATTTCCATGGAAACACACACACCTTGCTATTAGAAGCAAAGTTAAATATTTTCAAAATTCAAATGGTAATTATTTTTATCAATTATTTCAAATTTGGTTCTTGTTTTGTGCTGACCTTCACCGTTTCCTCATATCTCCCGTGTTTATAGGAATTATTGGAGTTTTCTTTTTATAATGTGGGTGTTAAACCTTCTGCTACAAAATGAATCTCGCATATTTTCACATGATTAATTAATTAAGCGTCATTATTACCATTTTATTCTGAGCAAACTAAAAAAAGAATGTTAACGTTTCATAGAAAGACTAATTAAGGTCACCACGGTTTTGAGTGAGATTCATTTTGTAGCAGAAGGTTTAACACCCACATTATAAAAAGAAAACTCCAATAATTCCTATAAACACGGGAGATATCAGGGAAACGGTGAAGGTCAGCACAAAACAAGAACCAAATTTGAAATAATTGATAATAAAAATAATTACCATTTGAATTTTGAAAATGTTTAACTTTGCTTCTAATAGCAAGGTGTGTGTGTTTCCATGGATATGTATATCATTGTTACACGAGATTTATGACAGGCACAGTCATAATATTAAAATAGTTATTTTTGTGGCTCCTTAAGCTGTATGTGCCCCCTTACTGTAAGTCTGTAGGTAGTTTCCTGAGTGTTTTTTTGCCTTGTTTTCCCACACGAGGTGGAATTGAATGTCTTAGCCGAGCTGGGAATCGAACCCAGGACCTTTGTCGTCCGTAGTCTCAATACGTCTTCGAAATCACAGAAGGCGGCTAAAATGATGATCAATTTCAAGTGCGCTAATCTTCAAGTTTCCAATAATTCATTATTACACACAGTCGCAAGTGGCACGTAATATCACACAATCCCGAGTTGGAATGAAAATAACCTCCAATATGTGGAACCTGATTCCTGGAAATGACATGTTTATTTTAGGAACTAATCAAACGGCTAACAAGCGAGGATTATAGCAATTAGTGATAATACATCGCACAGAGAGACATCAAGGGGCGAGCTAAATCAGGCATGTCATAAATTACTATGTCATTAAAATAGAGCTAGCTTACCTTGCCGAAGCTTCCCTTTCCAATGGCTCGAAGAATTTGGAAGTGGTCGAAATTCACTGCAAAGATAAGAAAAGCATATGGTAATACAGGATGTCTCGTAAAAATTACTAGATTTCGTTTATAGTTGTAATGGTTTATTATTATTATAGCGGCTTCGGTGACGTAGTTGGTAGCATGCTGAACTGCTGTGCCCAAGATAGCGGGTTCAAACCCGGCTGAAGTCGTCGGATTTTTAAAGAGTGTTAAAATCCTTCAGTAGGCCTTCCTTCGGAGGGGAAGTAAAGCCGGCGGTCCCATGTCATAGATTTATGGCATGTAAAAGATCCTTCCACAGACTAAACTTTTGTGAAGCTAAATGTCTAGGTTAGATTTCGTTGGAACGCTCTATCAATGTTCCAACGTTCACCACTAGGTATCATTGACATCTGGTAGCGAAAGTTAGAACTAATTGAAATTGAACGGAACTTGTAGCTAACCCTATGGGTGTCCGCTTGAAGCAGCTACAGCCTCTGATGAGCCGAACATGTCCTCGGACACTCCCGGCACTAAAAGCCATACAATAAATAAAAATAATAATAATAACTGTTATTATTAATGTAATCACATTCATTTCACCACATAAGTTGGACAAATCAACATATCGTCGGCTTTTTTGCAAGACAGTATGGCAACTTATTTTAGGGTGACACATTGAGGAACGAGTGAACAATGTAACAGGTCTCCAAGATGACGGCCTTCTGCATGGTGATATGTAGACCAGGATGTATTCCCAATATTTGTAGATTGCGAGACAATGATATAGGGATTATGCCGGTAGGGAAATAATGACTACTAGCATTAACCGTCGCGGCTTCGCCCGCGAATATTCTAGTTGTAAAGAGTACACTTGGCAAAATCTCAATCATGAATGCTATGACTGATTTATCCTTGGTATGAATGATCAGACTTTATCAATTCAGCTACTGGTGCAGTGGTTAGGGGTTTGTCATTCCTTCATAGGTATATCAGAGCGAAGTTAGTTTTCTGGGAATATCACAGACACTGTTAATTTAAGGGCCTTTAAGTGTGGTTTTCGGAGACCCTTTATAGTCGGGTGAAAAAGACCTATCGTACCACACTCACACGTGAAAATTGCGTGAAAAAATTCAAGAGTGCCCCTTGACCCTCTTAAGCGCATTATACTGTATGTATTGATGAATTTTACAGCTTCATTTGGTTCAGTGATCACCTTATAACCGTCTGGAAACTTTCACAGTAATGTAATAATTGGAATTGCATTGCGTCTTACAGAAATAGATGGACCTATGAGATTCTGTTACCATGGTTACCGTGTTGCATTATTTCATTGTAAATATACATGTTTTAAGGTATTTAATTAATTGTGAGGCATTTAATGAGTAAGTGAGTGCGTTTCGCTTACGCATTGGGTTATGCTGAACCTATAGGTACCCCATATGTGTAGGTTGGTATTAATGGGACCTTATTTTCGGTACAAAACTGGAATGGGACCTTAGCAGAATAATATTTGAAGGGATGGGCAGAACCACTACACTTTCATGTCTCCACATATGCCGTATTTCTTCAGCCAATGTCAGATGTTTGGTGATCTTATCACAACAGGTTTGTTGCAGAATATGGGAATTGGTCACTGCAATATCAACGAGAAAGGTTCTCTTCTGCACCATGTGCACAAGAACGATATCTGGCCGGTTTGCTGGAATTGTTTTATCAGTAATAACCGATCGGTCCCATAACAACTAGTGAGTAGGATTTTCCAAAACGGCGTCAGGAACATACTGGTAGTAAGGCAAAGTATTTCCAGATAACAGTATTATCACATTATATAGTATAACTAGCAACCCGACCCGGCTTCGCCCGGGAACAGTTATGAATGCATTACGTGATAAGCGCTTTATTTTTTCCAATGTCAATGAACAACGACCAATATTCGTTTTACGTCTCGGCATGATGGGTTAAAATCACTGACTGGACTATTAATTATATTATCATAGAGATGCATGAGCAACAAATTCTTGTCAGACGTAATTTAAGAATGGCAAGATGCATGAAACACAAATACCCCTTCCGTCCAATCTTAACTCGACTGTGAATTTTGCGGAACGAAAAGTTCACAGGCGAAATGAAGAAAAGCCGAGTTGCACTTCCAGGGAAACTCCAAACACAACCACCCTTCTCAGAAGTCTTAACTCAACACGGCTGAA
This sequence comes from Meconema thalassinum, assembly GCA_946902985.2. Lineage (NCBI taxonomy): Eukaryota > Metazoa > Arthropoda > Insecta > Orthoptera > Tettigoniidae > Meconema > Meconema thalassinum. Next base: position 125,596,925 of record OX336395.1, read on the forward strand.
CGGTTCGTTGCCGGCTGTATTTGGGGCAATAGGTTCGCCCGCTAGCTAGGCTGTAATAGGGATGATAGACTCGCCCTTAGGTAGCTCGTAAACTGTCGCCTCAGTAGTTGAACGGATACGGTTGGAAGAAATTAAAACGCAAAAACACTTATAGTGGGCGATGTATTGAAGATAGAGATATGCTCTCGCGGACTTTTTTGTAGAACTTTTCGTGCTGAACAATTCTTACACTCATAGTATTTAGATATTTTTAACGGTTTTGCCCAGCGTAAGCTTACAAAGCGCTCGGACGCCAGGTTTTTTTTTCGACTTTTTCACTGAAATCGTTACTGCTCGGCTTCCTTTGATCATAAATAAATTATTTTCCACAGAAATCATCCTCCAGATATCCTTTACAGAATGGTGAAAACCGCATCAAAATCCATCCAGTGGTTCTCGAGTTTACCCGTAACATCCAAGAATCGGGGACTTAGTTTTATACTAAGTAGAGATACGCTAAGGTGTATGTTTCACAAAACTCAAGCTTCTAAACCGGAGGGAGTTAGAAGGTGTGGTTAGTACTAAAATCTTCCAAATATTCTCAATAGTACAGGAAAAATCTTGCATTTCTTGAAAAGTCATCGGAAATATATTTATTTGTGTAAAAAGTGTGTTTAAACAAATTAACAAGACGAAAGCCCCTGGCAGAACAGTGTCACGCACAGCCCGCATAGCACTAACGCCAGGCGGGTAGTCTGTACACATGGGACGTACACAACCCATGTACAAGCCAGACGTTTGTTTTAGACCATTGCCCTTGACCTTTAAGCTTGCGGGTGAGCCTGTACACAGTCACTCTCTAGCCCTCTCTCTTCACATTTGTCACCACCGGTCTGATGTAATGGAATTCCAGACTTGAGCACGTGACGACACCACCGTGCAGACAGTACAGTCCAGGTCGAAGTATTGTGTGACGCGGAATTACACGTTACATAGCTACAAACAGAGCACCATTATATTTACCAATGACTGTACTTCAGCAGTAGCGTGAGATAGTTTTGTTCCATCATCTGATCGCATGGGGCAGGTGACAACTACACAGGTACTGTAGTAACTCGCCTCCAGGCTTCCATTATGATTTTTCACTCGTCTAAAACAAACATCCAGCCTGTACATTGAAAAGAATATTCAAACTAACAGAAATACTCGCAACAGTGATGAATTGCGCTCTTGATTTCATAATATCGACTATTTGTTTAAAAAGTGCGTTTAAACAAATAAACTTATAAGGTGCGTTCAAAAAGTAACGAGCCGGAGGCTGTAACGCGCAAACCGGTGACGACATCGGCTAATCGTGGCTTGTGTAACGAGGTGTGGTTCCGACCAGAGCGAGGAAGGTCACAGCCCGTCGCCAGAAGGCACGCGTGCTCGTCACGTGAAGTTACAAAGTGAGCAGCAGCATGCATCAATCGTCCAATGCTGCCAGTCGCATAGCAAACAGTGACATGGAGGCGTCAACCGAAGAGCAAAGAGGTGTTGTTCGGTTTCTGACAGCGGAAGGAGTGGGGGGAATGAACATTCATCACCGAATGTCACAAATGTACGGCGAACACTGCATGTACCTTGAGTAGGGGGGCAGTGATGGATCTAACCAACCCGGCGTTGCTCGGGCGGCGTCCATGTTAAATCATTAATACCAGGCCAACCCATGGTCGGATGTTGACAAATGAGGTGTCGTTGGACTCGGGCAGAAGCCTTCTTTCCAATGGACCACTCATTTCAACCCCTAAATAAAGCCCACCCCTACTAGGGGGTGAAATTGAATTTTTTTAGTGAAAGTCCCTTTTCAAATGCGACATGTATAAGGTGCGCTGCTAAAATGAACTTAAACATTGTTGCTCATATAGCGCATGCGTTTTGCTAGATGCCGCTATGGATCAACATTTTTGTTTTTGTTTTGTACGCATGCGCACTTGGGATTTTTGTACGGGGGCGAGCTCTTTGAAAAAAATGATTGATAAGAAGGGGTTTTGGTGGTGAGGAGAGAGCCAGTTAGTCGCCTACTCTCCTACGAATTTTGCCGATATCTCTCAAACGCAAGGTCAGATTTGGACGTGTGACGTGTCAAATCGCTTGTCTCGAAGCCCTATATATGTTATTAATTGGTTAACGTTTTGAGAATGAGGGAAACAGGCTTTTTGGGGGAAAAACCATGATTTTAGACTTTTTCCGATATCTCACGAATGCATGGTCGGATTTGGTCCTGTGACGTGTCAAATGGCTTGTCTCGAAACCCACTTTATTTTGGTAATATGTTTAAGTTTTTGAGAATGAGGAAAACATGATTTTTTGGTGTAAAACTGTGATTTTAGACTTTCTGTTATATCTCACAAATCAATAACCCCAGAGACGTATACGAGGGGTCGTAGGACTCGGGGTGGACCTCCCCCCATTTCGAATATAGTATTTATGTTTTTAAATAATTGCGAAAGGGTCTAACGACACTTTTGTTGGAAACATTTTAGTTTTTAAAACTTTTTTAAATCTGTCTAAAATGTTCATGAAGAGTGGTTGTAGAGAGAAAGAGACGATACCACTGGGCACGTGTTTCAACGAGGCTATTACTGGCCACGATGGTGATATACCAATACAGTATTCGCTATTTCGATGAGACGGCGGGTCGAGGGTTCGTTTTCCGATTTTTCCTATGATGGAATTCCTAATTCCTAAACCCCCTGAAGGGGGTCTTTAACGTGTAGACGATTATGAGTGACATGACAAATGATAATTCCTTGATAAGATGAAGCTGGCTTTAGATAGAACAAACAGAACTTGGTTATATGTTGCTTGAAGTGAGTATAGAAAACAAACTTGCTGGGACAGACTGACAGGATGTGGATGTTATTTGAGCTTATTGGAATGCACTTACCTGACTTGACAACAGGCAATGAAAAAAAGCACAGGGATGCTGAGGACACTTGAAGGTCAAACGATATGGCCACCATGCTTGGAGGGGGAAGCGAGGATGATGTCGCCGATCATGTTCATTGTTCAATGGATGAATTTATATTTTGCGAAGCATTGTTCGGAGAGGGTCATGTGACGACTTGTTTTAAGGGTATTTATTTTTCTGATCTTTCCTATATTGGACTCATTGATTGAAATAATCCAAAACTGCTAGGGCATGGCCTTGAGATTTTATAAACTGATAATGGGATTTTTACATACAAGGTCCCCCCAGAACTTGACATGATGTCATTCTTTTTATGGCTTATGAATTTCCCCAAAAAAGAGCCAAAACAACAAGATCATGAACTTTTGCTTTTCTTAATATATTGCAAACCCATAATGTTAGATGTTTACTGTGAGTGACGAAACCTAGCTAGGTAAAGAAAGAATTATTGTAGGCTACATGTATGGTGACTGACACGTCTTTGACCATTGGAACTTGTTTTCAGATCTGACTGTAGTACATAGAGAGTATAGGTTGTAGGCATGGCTTGACAAACGGTGTACACAAAATTCAATTTATCGATTCAAGAATTAAGAGTAGACTATCATTAACTAATTGGTTAAAGAGTGTAGCTAAAAATAAAAAAATGGTGACTACATTAAACTAAACTGAACCAAGTCGAATCAAACCCAACTGAACCAAACCAAGCCTAAAGCAAACCAAACCTAATCAAGAACAAGCCAAGGGCTTAAGTGTAAAACTTGTGGGGGAATGCAGTCATTGGCAATGTTCAAAGGAAGGGATAACGCTCTACCTTTAGAGGGTAAGGTAAAGCTAGCGCATGGTGCTAATGCATATTCCCAAGTACATGAACCACACACACACACAACTATCCTATGCTGTTTTTATGAGTTGACTGTTAAAACTTACTCAGTGGTTACTGAGCAAGATGGTCGCTACACACAACAAGCTTTAAATACTTGAGGCTAATAATCTATACACACATACACACACACTCGCTTGTTCTAAACTAAACTGTCTTGCTGGCAGTGCTCACAAAGTAGGCAAATGACAGAAATGCTTGGCTAACAGAAATACAATCATTTTCGGTTGTCTAATGTTACCAGCTAACCATTACGTGCTATAGTGGTGAGCACATGTGCCTCTTACACTGGAGATCGTAACTCGAACGAATCAAACTAAGAAAGAAGGGTATTGTGACGCAGTGGTTTAACTGTTAGCCTTTCACTAAGGTAGACTAGGGTTTGATTTTAGGTTAATATACATGTCATAAACAAACAAACAAACAAACAAACAAAAAAGCAGAGGTAATGTTTAAAACTGATTACACTTGTCTCTTTTCAAATTATTACTTAGATTACAAATACAAAGGTGGACTGGGTTTGATATACAGTTAATGCTTCCTATCGCATACTAGCCTGTACGAAAGCCAAACAAGCAAAAGACGTAGGTAGAGCAGTGGTAAAATCGCTATGTATAGAGAAATACCTAACGGTTTTATGAACTGGCAATGGTATGTCGCTTAAACAGTGCAGGATACAATCCAGCAACCATAATTTTTATCTTGTGGAACAGAGAAAACAGATATATATATAGAGAGAGATATAGAAAGCTTGTGTATGTATGGGTAGCATTGATTGTTTGACCAGAGAAAATACGATGAGGTAGGGTGGGGAGAGGGGGAATTAACACTTATATATGAATGAATGGTAAATAGTATTTTTGTTTTTTTCAATAGATTTGTTTTTCAAATGCAGTGGTAGATAGCCGTTATTTTGTAAAACATTCTTACTTGCAGTAGTAATAAGCCTCTACGGTCCCGCTAACACACATAGACAGACTGTACTAGTGCCATGGTCAATCACTCACATTAAGATCTTTTACAAAAACATAAAATGAAAAATAAAAATCTTGTTTTAGAAATATCGTTTTTCAACATACACAAAATAAATAAAAAATGTGTAAACAGCAAAATGGAAAATCCATGTTTCCATATAGACAAAATTTAAAAACCTTAGACGAACATTAAAAAAATATATAAATGGGAAATTGACAAATGTGTAAGTATGAAAAAGGAAAATCCATGTTTCCATATCATGAAATTGAAAAAACATTAAACTGTCATTTAAAAAAATGCAAATGGAAAATTGACAAATTGCAATGTATGAAATGTGAAATTGAACAAATGGCTATCATTATTTTTAGAAAATTCAAAAAAAACAGTGCCTTATGGTTGAGGTGTGAATCAAACCCTCTCTACTTATTTTGGACCACCCGAGACTGAGTATACTTGTTTTAGTCCTCATACCACTTTTAAAATTTTGTGTTAAAGGTAGGAATTGAACCCAAGAGCTTGTAGGGGGAGACCAAGGTTAGAATATGTTAAACAGACAGTCTTGATTGTAGGATGTGGTAGCTATATAGAGATGAAACGATTAGCTCGGGACAGGGGGCATTGAGATCTGCAGCAAACCAGTCAGCTTATTTTGATGTCAGTTTTTGTTATATAATGTATTTGCTCCATTCATTTATGGCGTCATAGCCACCAACATAAGCCGCCAACATAAGCCACCAACATAAGCCACCAATATAAGCCACCAACATTAGCCATCAACATAAGCCACCAATATAAGCCACCAACATAAGCCGCCAACATAAGCCACCAACATAAACCATCAACATAAGCCACAAACATAAGCCATCAACATAAGCCACCAATGTAAGCCAGCAACATAAACCATCAACATAAGCCACCCATATAAGCCACCAACATTAGCCACCAACATAAGCCACCAAAATAAGCCACCAACATAAGCAACCAACATAAGCCGCCAACATAAGCCATCAACATAAGCCACCAACATAAGCCATCAACATAAGCCACGAACATAAGCCACCAACAAAAGCCACCAACATAAGCCACAAACATAAGCCACCAACATAAGCCATCAACATAAGCCACCAATGTAAGCCACCAACATAAGCCATCAACATAAGCCACCAACATAAGCCACCAATATAAGCCACCAATATAAGCCACCAACAAAGGCCATCAACATAAGCCAGCAATATAAGCCACCAACATAAGCCACCAACATAAGCCGCCAACATAAGCCATCAACATAAGCCATCAACATAAGCCACCATCATAAGCCACCAACATAAGCCACCAACATAAGCCTTCAACATAAGCCATCAACATAAGCCACCAATATAAGCCACCAGCATAAGCCACCAACATCATCCTATATAAAACGTCAACACAAAATCACACTTTCACCAGAATTGTTCTGACCTTTGTAGTAGGTAGATCAACTTTACAAGTCAGTTACTACTATGGAATATACTATAACCAATAAAGGCAAACCACGTGCACTGTATCATGGCTACTCCTATAACTATAAGCGGCAAAATGTGAATGGAATCATATTTTGTCAGTGCTCAAAACAAAGGACAACAAAATGTTTAGGTCATCTAAAAAGTAAGAATGGTAAGGTCTTAAGTGTGGGTAATCATCAATGTAGTGTACCAGATAAAACACTGTTGCTGTCAACAAAATATCATGGAAATGCTAAAAAGCAAGTTCAAGAAAATGATATTGCTGCTCAAGATAGTGCATTGTTTGTTGAAAAGCAATTATCATCTCCTCAAAAAGTCATGTTAGGACAGTTGTCAACGTTCAAGAAAACCTTAACACTAACAAAAGCAACACGGACTCTTCAAAAGGTCCCTTTTGAAAAGGAAAAAAGGAATTGGATAGTTCTAGTAATGTTGAGGATGATGATGATGATGATGATGATGATGTTGGTGACAATGACTATAATAATTATGATGATAATATTTATAATGATGATGATGATGATGATGAAAAAGAAGAGGATGAGGGTTTAATGTCTATAATGCCATTGCGGCTTCCCCAGTTTTTAAGAACAAGAGTACCTGGAGAAAGTTATAAAAGGATCTACAACAAGCGTTGTGTTTAAAATCTATATCAAACAATGATAAAAAGATAAAAAGTTGTATTCAGTGTGTAACTATTGTAAAAAAACTAAATGAATAAAAACATTGTATGGGTATTGGCTGTTTTTCTTAATTGCTATCCCCATGTCCCACTATTAATGCACTTGTTAACCATCAACAGTCTCTGACTATGTTCATAAAGAGAGTGCCTTAAACAATACTCTCCGTCTATGGTTTGTGTAGCGAGTATCATAATAATTCAGTGTGGACAAGCCATGTTAAGGCAACAGTTATGTCAGGTAAGGGATTCGAACCCTTGCTTCCTTGTACAGGAAATTTGATCTTAAGTCAAACACCTTAACCACTCGGCCAACCTGACAGTTACTAATTTAATTAGTCTTGTGGACTTGAATGTTTACAAAACTTTTCCCAGTATACATTGACTAAACCACTTGCTTGTTTTGAAATATAAATTTTGTTTTGTTTTACCATAACATTGCAGTTATGAGTATTGTGAACTGGGTGTTTAATATAGGGTTAAAGGCATTTTAAAATAATTTTAGAAAAGTTCTTAGGTATCGTGTCATGGGTTTTAGTAATGTATTACTGTTCGTTGTCTAACATTAACCGTTACATAACATTATTTTGGTGAGCTTACATGTTGTTGTTTGAGTCTTTAGTCGTTTGACTGGTTTGCTGCAGATCTCAATGCCCCCTCTCCCGAGCTAATCGTTTCATCTCTATATAGCTACCACATCCTACAATCAAGACTGTCTGTTTAATATATTCTAACCTTTGTCTCCCCCTACAAGCTCTTGGGTTCAATTCCTACCTTTAACACAAAATTTTAAAAGTGGTATGAGGACTAAAACAAGTATACTCAGTCTCGGGTGGTCCAAAATAATTAGAGAGGGTTTGATTCACACCTCAACCATAAGGCACTGTGTTTTTTTTTTTTTTTTTTAATAATGATAGCCATTTGTTCAATTTCACATTTCATACATTGCAATTTGTCAATTTTCCATTTGCATTTTTTTAAATGACAGTTTAATGTTTTTTCAATTTCATGATATAGAAACATGGACTCTCCTTTGTCATATTTACACATTTGTCAATTTCCCATTTATATATTTTTTTAAATGTTCGTTTAAGGTTTTTAAATTTTGTCTATATGGAAACATGGATTTTCCATTTTGCTGTTTACACATTTTTTATTTATTTTGTGTATGTTGAAAAACGATATTTCTAAAACAAGATTTTTTATTTTTCATTTTATGTTTTTGTAAATGATCTTAATGTGAGTGCTTGACCATGGCACTAGTACAGTCTGTCTATGTGTGTTAGCGGGACCGTAGAGGTTTATTACTACTGCAAGTAAGAATGTTTTACAAAATAAAGGCTATCTACCACTGCATTTGAAAAACAAAACTATTGAAAAAAACAAAAATACTATTTACCATTCATTCATATATAAGTGTTAATTCTACCTCTCCCCACCCTACCTCATCATATTTTCTCTGGTCAAACAATCAATGCTACCCATACATACACAAGCTTTCTATATCTCTCTATATATATATCTGTTTTCTCTGTTCCACAAGATAAAAATTATGGTTGCTGGATTGTATCCTGCACTGTTTATGTGACATACCATTACCAGTTCATAAAACCGTTAGGTAGTTCTCTACACATAGCGATTTTACCACTGCTCTACCTACGTCTTTTGCTTGTTTGGCTTTCTTACAGGCTAGTATGCGATAGGAAGCATTAACTGTATATCAAACCCAGTCCACCTTTGTAATTGTAATCTAAGTAATAATTTGAAAAGAGACAAGTGTAATCAGTTTTAAACATTATCTCTGATTTTTGTTTGTTTGTTTATGACATGTATATTAACCTAAAATCAAACCCTAGTCTACCTTAGTGAAAGGCTAACAGTTTAACCACTGCGTCATCATACCCTTCTTTCTTAGTTTGATTCGTTCGAGTTACGATCTCCAGTGTAAGAGGCACATGTGCTCACCACTATAGCACGTAATGGTTGTTGTTGTTTGAGTCTTCAGTCTTTTGACTGGTTTGATGCAGCTCTCCATGCGTCCCTGTCCTGAGCTAATCGTTTCATCTCTACATAGCTACCACACCCTACATCCGAGGCAATCTGTTTAACATATTCTAACCTTGGTCTACCCCTACAGTACTTGTCCTCGACCCTTCCTTCCATAACTAAGCTTGCTATTCCTGGGTGTCTTAGTATGTGTCCTACCAACCTATCTCTTCTCTTCATTAGCAGTCGCCAGAAACATCTCTCCTCTCCCACTCGCCTTAATACCTCTTCGTTTGTAACCCTATCTACCCATCTGATCTTCATCATTCTCCTGTAACACCACATTTCAAATGCCTCAATTCTCCTCTTTTCTGCTGCACCAATAGTCCAAGTTTCACTTCCATAGAGCGCCACGCTCCAGACAAAGGCTTTCAAAAATGACTTCCTAATACCTAAATCTATATTCGATGTCAACAGATTCCTTTTTTGTAGAAAGGCTTTCCTTGCCTGAGCCAACCTACTTTTTATATCCTCTTTGCTTCGTCCATCACTGGTTATTCTGCTTCCTAAGTAACAGAAGTCTCCTACTTCCTTCAGCTTTTCACCTGCCAATTTGATCTCCATAGAGGTTTCTGATTTATTTCGGCTGCATTCCAGTATTTTTGTTTTACATTTATTAATTTTCATCATGAAGTCCTTCCGTAAGACGGAATCCATACCATTCAAAAACTCATTCAAATCCTCAGGCTTGTCGGCCAAGATGACAATGTCATCAGCAAATCTCAGAGTTGAAATTATTTCTCCTTGAATCTTCACTCCCACTTTAAATTTTTCTCCAATTTCCTTCATTGCTTGTTCAATGTAAAGATTGAAAAGTATGGGTGATAAGTTGCAGCCTTGTCTTACACCTTTCTGAATACCAGCTTCTCTCTCATATCCTTCAGCTCGAATGACTGCTGTCTGGTTTCTGTATAGATTGTATATCACCCTCCTATCCCTGTACTTTATTCCACTTGATTTCAAAATGTCAAACAATTTAGTCCAATCAACGTTATCAAAAGCCTTTTCTAAGTCTACAAATGCCATGAACGTTCTCTTATCTTTCCTTATTCTACCTTCCAAAATCAGCCTAAGACTTAGTACAGCTTCCCTTGTTCCTACATTTCTCCTGAAACCAAACTGGTCTTGACCCAACTCCGTTTCTATCTGGCTTTCAATCCTCTTGTAAATTATTCTAGACAGGATCTTTGAAGCATGAGTAATCAAGCTGATTGTACGGTAATCTTCACATCTGTCAGCTCCCACTTTCTTTGGTATAGGGATGATAACATTCTTCTTGAAATCAGGGGGTACCTCACCTGTCTCATAAATCCTACACACCAAGTGAAATAACCTGATCAGACCTTCATCTCCTATGCAGCGTAGCAACTCAATCGGTATATCATCTATGCCTGGTGCTTTGTTCCTGCCTAAGTCCTCTAATGCTCTGTCAAATTCTGATCTCAATATTAAATCTCCTTTTGCATCCTCATCAATTTCCTCCTCCGTTTCCATTACATGATTCTCAATCTCCTTTCCCTTATACAAGCACTCTATGTAAGCTTTCCATCTCTCAAGCTTTTCTTCCCTATCTGTTAGAGGCTTTCCATTTGTGTCCCTAATATTACAGCGCTTAGTCTTCTTTTCCCCAAAAGTATTCTTAATCCTTCGATAAGCTGTGTCTACTTTTCCTAATTTCAGACACTTTTCTATACCTGCACATTTCTCTTTCAACCATTCTTCTTTCGCTTCCTTGCACTTCTTGTTAACCTCATTTCTCAGACGTCTGTATTCTGCTTTCCCCTCTTCATCTCTTAGATTCTTGTGTTTCCGCCTTTCATCCATCAATTCTAGTATATCCTGAGTGATCCACGGTTTTCTACCTATTCTTTCTCTCCTACCAATGTTTTCTTCTGCGGATTTTGTTATTTCATTCTTCAAAAGTGCCCATTCGTCTGCAATTGAAGTTTGTTTAGGTGTTTTGATTAGTCCTTCCTTTATACTCTTCTTGAATCTTTCGTTTACATCCTTTACTTTCAGTCTGTCTATTGCCCACCTTTTTGGCTTTTGACTTTTCTTCAGTTTCTTCAACTTTAATCTGCATTTCATTACAACCAGATTGTGGTCAGAGTTTATGTCAGCACCAGGATATGTTTTACAATCCAAAATCTGGTTTCGAAACCTCTGCTTGACCATAATGAAGTCGATTTGGTAACGCCCTGTATCTCCTGGTCTCATCCATGTGTATATTCTTCTATTGTGGTTATTGAATAAGGTGTTAGCTATGACCAACTCATGTTCGGTGCAGAATTCCATCAGCCTGCTTCCTCGATCATTCCTTTCACCTAATCCGAAATCTCCTACTATCTTCCCTTCTCTCCCTTTTCCTACCACAGCATTCCAATCTCCCATTACTATAACATTTTCATCACCTTTGATATACCTCAGAATGTCATCTATTTCTTCGTAGACCTTTTCAACATCCTCATCATCAGCTTGACTGGTAGGCATATAGACTTGTACCACTGTGGTGCACGTAGGTTTAGTATTGATTTTTGCTACAATAATCCGTTCACTGTATTGCTCGTAATATTCTACCCGCTGTCCAAGTTTCCTACTCAATATGAGACCAACTCCTGCTTGGCCATTGTTTGATTTAGTGCTAATGACCCTATAGTCTCCTGACCAAAAGTCCTGTTCTTCCTGCCAGCGCATTTCACTAATCCCAACTAAATCCAACCTCAACCTATCCATTTCCCTTTCTAAGTTTTCTAACTTTCCACTTCCTAGCAGACTTCTAACATTCCACGCTCCGATCCGTAGAATGTCAGATTTCCTCTTTGTCACTTCTGTGATGTTAACCCCCTCTCGAGTAGTCCCCACCCGGAGATCCAAACGGGGGACTAGTTTACCTCCGGATTGAAATTTTACAAGGGAGGAGGCCATCATCACATGTATTTATGCATAGAGAGGTGCATATCCTCGGGAATAGCATTACGGCTGTAGTTTCCCGTTGCTTTCAGCCGTGCAGCAGAACGCAGTTTAGCCATTAGTTGGCTTATATTATCAATATCTTAACCGTCTATTAGACTAGTAAAGAATTGATTTATTCTGAAAGGCTGCTACTCCCTTCCAGAATAAGTAAAGAGCAATTCCACTACAAAATACTAACCTTCTACTAACAATTAAATACCAAAATTCTACTAACGAAAAAAATACAACAAATACTACTACTAAAACAGTCTGTCACCAGGCCCACTCACATGCACCCTCACCAGACACACTCACACACCACAGTCTAATAGAACAATGACATATATCTAATAAACAAATTAACTGCATACTTACAACTGAATTATAATTCTGTGCTTGGGTGTCGTTTACACGGGGCTGATGATACAATGTCCCAAGTTTCTAAATTAAGCAACTTACTCTCTACATTATTAATATGGTTATATTCAAATATAATCCAACAGGGGGATTAAAACTATAAATGCAACGAACATCAAGATAGACTTTCCAAGACTCAAATCGCTGCGAGAAAACGAAGTTCCTAACAGAACAGTAGTACATGAAAAACATGTACTGGCCTCAAATAAATCAGTGTTCCAAACACTGAGAAAGAAACGCGATTAAAACTATGCTTGGACAAAATATTGGATATCTTCCCCTAAATTCTCTTCTCGGCAAATAAAAATACGCACTACTAAGAAATTACTGATTCTACTGATTAAATAATCCAAACTAGCAAAAAGTAATTTAGAGGGAAAATACTCACAAAAGGAATAGATTGAAAAATACGCACAAAATTTAGTTTAGGTTCAAAATTCGTACAAAATGCAATTGAGGTTCAAATTATTTTAAAAATGCAATTGAAATTCAAAATACACAATGCAATTTAGATTGAAAAAGGCCGTATCACAGTGAGTTGAAATTCAAAATACTCATTTGGATTGATAGTAGCATTACTTACGTAATGGTTAGCTGGTAACATTAGACAACCGAAAATGATTGTATTTCTGTTAGCCAAGCATTTCTGTCATTTGCCTACTGTGTGAGCACTGCCAGCAAGACAGTTTAGTTTAGAACAAGCGAGTGTGTGTGTATGTGTGTATAGATTATTAGCCTCAAGTATTTAAAGCTTGTTGTGTGTAGCGACCATCTTGCTCAGTAACCACTGAGTAAGTTTTAACAGTCAACTCATAAAAACAGCATAGGATAGTTGTGTGTGTGTGTGGTTCATGTACTTGGGAATATGCATTAGCACCATGCGCTAGCTTTACCTTACCCTCTAAAGGTAGAGCGTTATCCCTTCCTTTGAACATTGCCAATGACTGCATTCCCCCACAAGTTTTACACTTAAGCCCTTGGCTTGTTCTTGATTAGGTTTGGTTTGCTTTAGGCTTGGTTTGGTTCAGTTGGGTTTGATTCGACTTGGTTCAGTTTAGTTTAATGTAGTCACCATTTATTTTTATTTTTAGCTACACTCTTTAACCAATTAGTTAATGATAGTCTACTCTTAATTCTTGAATCGATAAATTGAATTTTGTGTACACCGTTTGTCAAGCCATGCCTACAACCTATACTCCCTATGTACTACAGTCAGATCTGAAAACAAGTTCCTATGGTCAAAGACGTGTCAGTCACCATACATGTAGCCTACAATAATTCTTTCTTTACCTAGCTAGGTTTCGTCACTCACAGTAAACATCTAACATTATGGGTTTGCAATATATTAAGAAAAGCAAAAGTCCATGATCTTGTTGTTTTGGGTCTTTTTTGGGGAAATTCATAAGCCATAAAAAGAATGACATCATGTCAAGTTCTGGGGGGACCTTGTATGTAAAAAACCCATTATCAGTTTATAAAATCTCAAGGCCATGCCCTAGCAGTTTTGGATTATTTCAATCAATGAGTCCAACATAGGAAAGATCAGAAAAATAAATACCCTTAAAACAAGTCGTCACATGACCCTCTCCGAACAATGCTTCGCAAAATATAAATTCATCCATTGAACAATGAACATGATCGGCGACATCATCCTCGCTTCCCCCTCCAAGCATGGTGGCCATATCGTTTGACCTTCAAGTGTCCTCAGCATCCCTGTGCTTTTTTTCATTGCCTGTTGTCAAGTCAGGTAAGTGCATTCCAATAAGCTCAAATAACATCCACATCCTGTCAGTCTGTCCCAGCAAGTTTGTTTTCTATACTCACTTCAAGCAACATATAACCAAGTTCTGTTTGTTCTATCTAAAGCCAGCTTCATCTTATCAAGGAATTATCATTTGTCATGTCACTCATAATCGTCTACACGTTAAAGAACCCCTTCAGGGGGTTTAGGAATTAGGAATTCCATCATAGGAAAAATCGGAAAACGAACCCTCGACCCGCCGTCTCATCGAAATAGCGAATACTGTATTGGTATATCACCATCGCACAGTGGTCCGGATTTGAAAAAAAGCGGACAAAAATATTTTCCGCTAAATGAAATGAAATACTTTTGTATAAAACTTTAAATTAGATGTTACTATTAGGTAAATTTGTCTTAGTACATAAAATTACTTACTTATTCATCCTCTGATTCGGATGAGTCGACTTCTTCTTCTTCCCCTTCCTGCTCCGTCTCGTCCTCGGGTATTGACAATAAATTACACACTTCCTGAGGCAACTGTCTTCATTTCTTCTTCGGTAGACTTCCCGTGCTTGAGATTACTGGATCAGACCTTAGCAATAGTCTATGGAACAAGTCAAAATTATTGGAAATTCTTGAGGATTTTCTGGTATGGTCTTCTCTATATTTTCTTACGTCTTGGTTTCTAGACTCTAAGACCTCTTCTGAAAGTTCCCAATCGGCAAAATAGCTGCTTCCATAATGAAAGATCCATGGATAAGTATTTTATGGAGTGTTAGAGGCATGTAACACCACGGATATAGCCGTACATGTAAGCTTGCTGTTTCGCTGCAGTAGGAATTGAACTCTGAACTATTAATTTCATGACCAGAGGAAATTGCTTTTAAAATTATTCCAAAACGGGTTGTTAACTCACAGTCTACCCCTGTTATTTCGGATGCTACTTGAGGTTGATCAAAAAACCTTCGGGCAGTGTTGCCATCACTGGTTGTTCCATATCCAGGCTTCGGAATATCAACTAGAAGACCTAATCTCGTTCTGAATGAGTCTTGCACAATTTTTTCTTTCTTTCGAGTAAGTCTCGATTACCTTCTTTCACGCTCACTTTCCACTTTTTAAAACCCAGGCGGTACGAAATATGCAGGAGACATTCAAAAAATCGAAATTGGGCGTGTGGAACTAAAATTCCAAACTCAAGTTGTAAATTGTCGACGAGCTTTTGTGCCACTTATGTAGATTTTTCATTTCTGAAATTTTCGCATCATTCGTTTGCCCCTTGTTGGTGTAGTCGTGGTAGCTTCTTTTTAGCTTGGCTGATGAATCGTCTCCCTCTGCCCTTAAATAAATAACGGTCGCATAGGCAAGCTCTGATGAAGTGGCACTCTCCCTTAGGTCTTTAATTTTCCTTATTTTGCTTCTCTCCGTTAGCTCTTGAAATTCTTTTGGAGGACGACCTCGATCTACTGATTTTGCGGAGTCAGGAATGCTCGGAATTGATATCACAATTTCTGTTTTCTACCAGTCTGAATATTTCTTCAAAAAAAGCATATTCTAAGAAGTTACACTTTCTCTACTGGTCAACATACGGCAAAAAGAAAAGGTTCTTATATTATTATACACTGTTTTCTCTACACTGTCGTCAACATTTAATTGGATTTTGTTAATAATATATATATATAATATCGTATGGCCTCGGATGCCTGGTGCAAGCTTTGTTAATTGACACCCAGAGGGTAGCTTGCATGTCGAATTTCGTTGTTCCTTTGAACGCTATGAAAGTCAAGGAGGTTAGATATCTAAACTCCTTGACACTAGAGCGCTTTCAAGTAGAGAATGGAGGAACTTTGTGTTGGCGGAAAATCCCGAGATTAATTTTGCCTACTGAATTCAAATGGGTTCTTTAACATGCCAACAACGTATGACATGAGTGTCGTGATTTTTGTCGCCTTTCAAAAATCACTTACCATGGCCAGGAGCGAACCTGCAATCTTGGGGTTAGTAGTCCGACACTATAACCACTCACCCACCGTGGCAAGCTATTGGATTTTGTTAAGGAGATATGTTACCACAAACTTTCCTTGACGCGCGCGAGACTGATTTTTGTTCTCTCGAATCTTGTTAATAAGATCACTGCGACTAACAACGAAAATTCATGTTTCACTCTTCACAACACACACAACTACTACTAATCAATTACTTCTCGTGATTGAAGATTATTTTGGTTTCATGGCCTCGAGATATCCCTTGCGTAGCATAAACAAATGTCTCAACAGGCCCTTATCTCGCGCGAGTGTTTATCCTTAGAGCGCGCAGTAATGTTCTCTCCCTTCTCAATCACGCATCTGGCGGGTTCTGGCGATGAAACCTTTAAGGATATATTCTCCAGTCTTCATTTTAAAACTTGCATAAGTTTCATGGTATACATATGTATACATTTTTTTGTAGGTCAAGCAAAATTTATTTTCCTTGAAGAAAATAATGCACTATAAAAATAAGTATAACAGTCCTTATAAGTGATCTGAAATCGAAAATCATGCTATAATCACATATATCAGATCACAAACTACATACAGATACAGTATTATTGACCCCGAATTTCGTTTTGAAGTTAGAATGATATTTCAAAGTTTACTTAACGGAGCGCGGAATTCAGAAACGAAGAGTTGTATCACTTTTGTAGTATTATATCTGAGAAACACAGACGCAATTTCCAAAGAAAAAGTGAAATTAATGTACACTGATTAACATACTTCACTTGGGAGTTGGTTTGGCCTTTCTAATGTAAAGTTGAAAAATCTATTTTTGTCCGCTTTTTTACGGATCCGGACCACTGTGCATCGTGGCCAGTAATAGCCTCGTTGAAACACGTGCCCAGTGGTATCGTCTCTTTCTCTCTACAACCACTCTTCATGAACATTTTAGACAGATTTAAAAAAGTTTTAAAAACTAAAATGTTTCCAACAAAAGTGTCGTTAGACCCTTTCGCAATTATTTAAAAACATAAATACTATATTCGAAACGGGGGGAGGTCCACCCCGAGTCCTACGACCCCTCGTATAAGTCTCTGGAGTTATTGATTTGTGAGATATAACAGAAAGTCTAAAATCACAGTTTTACACCAAAAAATCATGTTTTCCTCATTCTCAAAAACTTTAACATATTACCAAAATAAAGTGGGTTTCGAGACAAGCCATTTGACACGTCACAGGACCAAATCCAACCATGCATTCGTGAGATATCGGAAAAAGTCTAAAATCATGGTTTTTCCCCCAAAAAGCCTGTTTCCCTCATTCTCAAAACTTTAACCTATTAATAACATATATAGGGCTTCGAGACAAGCGATTTGACACGTCACACGTCCAAATCCGACCTTGCGTTTGAGAGATATCGGCAAACTTCGTAGGAAAGTAGGCGACTAACTGGCTCTCTCCTCACCACCAAAACCCCTTCTTATCAATCATTTTTTTCAAAGAGCTCGCCCCCTTACAAAAAATCCCAAGTGCGCATGCGTACAAAACAAAAACAAAAATGTTGATCCATAGCGGCATCTAGCAAAACGCATGCGCTATATGAGCAACAATGTTTAAGTTCATTTTAGCAGCGCACCTTATACATGTCGCATTTGAAAAGAGACTTTCACTAAAAAAATCAATTTCACCCCCTAGTAGGTGTAGGTTTTATTTAGGGGTTGAAATGAGTGGTCCATTGGAAAGAGGGCGTCAGCCCGAGTCCAACGACACCTCATTTGTCAACATCCGACCATGGGTTGGCCAGATATTAATGATTTAGTAATGACGCCGCCCGAGCAACGCCGGGTGGGTTAGAACCATCACTACCCCCCTACTCCTTTGCAAGGGTCAAGGCGTGGCACAAGCGTTTCAGGGATGGACAGGTTTTGTTAGCCGATGATACCCGGTCTGGGGCACCCCCTTTCATTACCGATAACAACGCCCAGCTGGTTGATGCACTCATTACCCAGGACCGCCGAGTGACAGTGAACGCCATAGCCGCCGTGGTCGCTCCACGACAATGCACGACCTCATTTTGCCAACACAATCGCGGCACTCCTGCAGAAATTCAAATGGGAGGTTCTCGGACACCCTTCATACAGTCCAGACTTCTCTCCCTGTGATTACGCCATGTTTGGTCCCCTGAAGAGGGTTCTACGGGGCCAACGATTCACCTCGGACGTCGACGTCCTGCTGTACTTGCGGAACTGGTTCACATCGCAGCCCAGGGAATTTTATGAGACAGCCATTCACCGCCTCGTGTCACAGTGGGACAAGTTTCTCAACAGCCAGGGCCAATACTTCTAACATACAGGTACTGATTTCTGTAATTATGCCTCCGGCTCGTTACTTTTTGAACGCACCTTATATTTACAGACGCCCGCATAACAGTAAAGCCGGGCGGGTGGTTACTGAACATGCGAGAATTCTCGCACAGGTTTCCTAGTTAATATTGTTATTCTTTCCGATGAGGCGTGCTATGAACCACGTGCCAATTTCAATTCTTCACTCTTTCTTGTTTTCTCTTTCGTTCTTCCCAATATTTCTTCATTCTTAGACTATGCTGCTTCTTTCTGTCCTCAGACCACTTCGTTCCAGGTTTCGTTTCCACTCTTCCTTCCATACTTAACACCTTCTTTCGAAAAATCCCTCTGTCCACAGAGTCTTCTTCTCTTATACAGGACCCCAGGGGCTTACATCTAGTGGAACGTTGGTTGGCGACCACGGGACCCCAGCTGAGTCCGGCATTGCTTCCACTTACTTGTGCCGGGCTCCTCTCCGTCTTCTTTCCTGTCGACCTCACTTGGTCAACTCTTGTCCTCTTCCGACCCCGACGGTATTAGGGTATCCGAGGCCTAGGGAGTCTTTCACTTTCCCGCCTTAATTGGCCCTTGTCTCATCTTTCCTGATACCCTCCTTCTGCACAAGGCCCTCAAGGAGGCAGGGTGTATGTAGCCCCACCACTTCTGGTGCACCCTGGATATTGCTACACCCTCAGAGCGCTCTCGGCTGGTGAGTTCGGAAGTTGGCGACCCCGAGGGATTCCTGAGCTGGGTCCGTTTTTCCTCTTTTTCCACTGACTTTGGGGCGGGCCCTCACCACTTTCCTATCTGCCTTTCATGGCTCTCCTTCCTTCCAAGTCCCTCAATCCTCATTCTTCAAGGGTTGAGGGCATTTTTTTCCTCTCCTTTATTTGCTTTCTCCTTTGTTTGTTTACCATTTCTTCTTCTAGTATGTAAGTCTGTAGTTAGTATTAGTTATAGTTTTCATTCCCATCTCATCTTTCACTATCATCCACACCATTAGGGGCCGATAACCTAGATGTTAGGCCCCTTAAAACAATAATTATCATCATCATCATCTTATACAGGGTCTTTCGTATAAAGTAACAACGGCAAGCGGCAGTTTTGTTATCCGCTGCTGTGGTGGTCTTGGCCGAGCTTGTGGCGCGCCCTGCTGTAGTATTGAAAGCGCGCGCATAGTACATACTTGACCTTGCAATAATCGTGCTGGTGTTCAATCGCCAGTCTGAACCTCAGTTGCTAACATGGTGAGACAGTTATCATTGCAACATCGTATTTTTGTATGTAAAACTTATTTTAACAAATTTTAACAAATCCTCACACATTGGAGGAATTGAAAGGAAACATTACGCATACAATCAGAAACATTACAGTGGCAAAACTCACTCGCGTCAGCTAGAATGTGGTTACCAGACACAATGACGGTATAACCCAGTAAGGACGACACTTCCAGCATATTTTATGAGGTAAGATTTCATATAGTATTGTACACACGACGCCTCCGTGGCTTAGCCGGCCTCTCACCGCTGGGTCCGTGGTTCAAATCCCGGTCACTCCATGTGAGATCTGTGCTGGACAAAACTGAGGCAGACAGGTTTTTCTCCGGGTACTCCGGTTTTCCCTGTCAAAAATGTCATTCCAGCAACACTCTCCGCTATCATTTCAACTGTCATTCATTTAATCATTGCCCCAGAGGAGTGCGTCAGGCCTCGGCAGCCGGCACAGTCCATATCCTCGCCGCTAGATCGGGGTTTCATTCATTCCATTCCTGACCCGGTCGGAGACTGGAAGCAGGCTGTGGATTTTCATTTTTCATTGTACACACGTTTAAAGCAGGGGGCCGTGGTGCGCTACAAGCTCGGTCAAGGCTTGCCGTTCTTACTTTATATGAAAAACCCTGTATTATTTCTTTACTTCTTGAATCCAGCTAGTCGTTGGCCTGCTCTCCCAAAGGTACTTGAATATCCTTTTTGTTGGTCAATTATTATCCATTCTGTACATACAGGGTGTTTATAATTAAACTTGCGCTATTTCCGAGGCTCCCCCGACCAACGATTGATCGTAGGACAATGTAACTGTGTGGAAATCTTCAATGATGATTATGATAATTGTTGTTGTTTTAAGGGTCCTAACATCCAGGTTATCGGCACCTCGACAATGAAATGGAAACTATAATGAAAACTAATTGAGACTGAAAATACAGTACTTACAAAACGTAATTTAGTTTGAAACTTGTCACAAAATTTGATTTAGAGTGGAAATACTTACAAAATGTAATTTTGATTGAAAATAAATGTAATTTAGAGCGGAAATAACATTTTTTTTAAATACTCACAAAATGTAATTTAGATATATTTCTGCAGAGCCTTAAAGCCTCTGGTTTGTAATATGTTGTGCTAGCCATAAGATTACAGCTAGTATCAATTCACTGCATCCATTAGCAGTCATGTTTAACAGCTTACTTTCTTGCAGTCTGAGCAAAATCTACTACAATTAAAAGTATCATCTCTGGAATACAGAGAAGCAACTCATCTTCCATGGCCTCCTTCTTCACTGCCTCCTAGAGACACAAGTCAGACACAAGAAGTGTGCTGCTATCTAGTTGTTGAGTGGAGAAAGAGCCGAGTGATAGTTACACCACAAATACATACCCTTTGCAACTGAGAGGGATCGATAAAGCTATGGCACAGTGGCGTAAAATAAACATAGCCTTCTGAAGGGGCAGTCAACGAACATATCAAACCTGAACAGCAATTATAATTTGAGCTAACCGGACTATTTTATCATATTATTTGATATTACATCCGCTCAAATGGAAACTAACATCGTATTTCCTTCGGGAATATTTGAAACCAAATTGGATTACCAAGGTAAGGTTTATTGTTTTTGTGAAAGGGAGTTTGACTCCCGTAGCAGATTGGCATTACTCGTGACGTCAATAGCGGCTTCCGTGGCGTAGTCGGTAGCATGCTGAACTGCTGTGCTCAAGATAGCGGGTTCAAACCCGGCCGAAGTCGTCGGATTTTTTAAGAGCGTTAAAAATCCTTCAGTATGCCATCTTTCGGAGGGGAAGTAAAGCCGGCGGTCCCATGTCATAGATTTATGGCATGTAAAAGATCCTTTCACAGACTTAACTTGTGTAAAGCAAAATATGTTAGGTTAGATTTCGTCAGAACGCTCTATCAAAGTTCCAACGTTCACCACTAGGTATCATTGATATCTGGTGGCGAAAGTTAGAACTACTTGAAATTGAAGGGAACTTGTAGCTCACCCTTTAGGGTATCCGCTGGAAGCAGCTACAGACTCAGGCAGGCCGAACATGTCCTCGGACTCTCCCGGCACGAAAAGCCATACGATAAATAAATAAACTACCTGTATTTCGTGTCTTGTAAATGGCCTTCTCAGTATCTGCTAGCCACGCGTCTTGGTGAGGTGTACCATACCAATTGACGAGCCCAATGCACAGTGGGTCAAAATCAAAATCTAGGGGGACAAAATTATTTTTACGTTTTAATCATGAATTTAGAGTGAAAGCAACGTATATAATTTGTTTACTTCTTAATAAACATCAGTCAAGACCTTTTTTAAGATACGTCTACACATGCAAGAAATTGTCTATGATCAGCAGTTGGATAGAGCATTCAGTTGTCTCTTCAGAACAATTTTCTACCCCTAATTTACTTCTAACAAAGTCACAAAGTTCCCCTTTTGACGTAATCGTCGAGCCCAGTGCTTCAAACCGTTGTAATCGGGTGAGAACTGGTAGCGCGGCATCATATAAAAAAAGTAAAATAACTAAGTAGGTTGCAGAAAGATGCAAAAAATCTTATAACAGGCGTAAACAACGAGACTTTATCTACATTTTAACATTAAGTAGAAAGTGGCGCAGAGTGACGCGACATTCTAAGACTCTAAGTGAAAATATAATTTTAAAAATTATAGTTAAATATTATATAATGCAAATATAGGTAAAATTACGTAACAATTACGCCCATTAATAACTAAAACACGTTACAAAGATCATACCTTCAGCTGCATGTTCCATCTTAAAGCATCACAGTAACCACAAAGACAACCAAACCACAGCCACTTACATTCACCCTCCAATTTAGACTGCTCGAACAGTGGTGACAGATTTACACTTTTTTTTTTTTTTTTTTTTTGCGTATGGCTTTTAGTGCCGGGAGTGTCCGAGGACATGTTCGGCTCGCCAGTTTTGTAGCTGCTTCGAGACGGACACCCAATGGATGAGCTACAAGTACCGTTGGGGAGGAAAGTTGGAAGGGAGGGTCGAGGAGTTGGAAGGTAGCGGCTGTGGCCTATAGTTAAGGACCAACCCCGGCATTTGCCTGGAAGGAAGATGGGTAACCACAGAAGACCATCTTCAAGGTTGCCGGCGGGGGGATTCGAACCTCCTCGCCTCCCGGATGTGAGCGACTGCCAACAGTCATGCCGCAACGACCTCGGCTAACTCACCAGATTTACACTAAGATGCGTTTATATCCCAGAAGAGTGAGCGGCAATTATATGAGAATGCTATAGAAGTAATAAATTTGGATTTTTTAATTATGAAAATAAATAATTTTGTCCTCCTAGATTTCGATTTTGACCCACTGTGCAATGGTACACTGGGGCGAAACGCCGGAAATTATAATTTGAGCTAACTGGGTCATTTTATCACACTAGCGGACCTGTGCGAGAACTCTCGCATAATGGTTTGTGTGCGCCCCATGTGTACAGACTACCCGCTCAGTTCTATTGCTACGCGGGCTGTAGGTGACAAGAGTTTTCGCAGGGGCTATCGTCTTGTTTATTTGA
Source organism: Meconema thalassinum (assembly GCA_946902985.2). NCBI lineage: Eukaryota > Metazoa > Arthropoda > Insecta > Orthoptera > Tettigoniidae > Meconema > Meconema thalassinum. The sequence continues at coordinate 125,620,182 of OX336395.1, forward strand.
TTAAAAGCACTTTATAATAAATAAATATATTTCCGTTAACGTTTGAAGAAATGCAAGATTTTTCCTGTACTATTGAGACGATTTGGAAGATTTTTGGTACAAACCACACCTTCTAACTCCCTCTGGTTTAGGAGCTTGAGTTTTGTGAGACATACACCTTAGCCTTAGCGTATTATGTAATAAGATTATTTGATACTAGCAACCCGTCCCCGCTTCGCTCGGGAACAGTTATGAATGCATTACGTGATAAGCGCTTTTTTCTTCGATGTCAATGAACTACGACCTATATCCGTTTTACGTATCGGCATGATGGGTTAAAATGAAGAGAAGTCGAGTTGCACTTCCAGGAAAACGCCAAACATAACCACTCTTCTAAAAAAAATTGAGTTGCACTTCCAGGGAAACTCGGAACACAACCACTCTTCTCTGAAGTCTTAAATCTACACAACTCGGCAGTTTGCTGCTGACTGTATCTGGAGTAATAGGCTCGCCCGCTAGCTAGTTCGTAAACTGTCGCCTCAGTAACTGAATGGAAATTGTTGGAAGAAATGAATATGTAAAACACACACACTGGATTGGCATTGCGGATAGATGGGAAGAGACCAATAGGATGACTGAGACAGCGTTGGCTTGACACTCTACTTCATCCTGACATGGCACACAATCGTGTAATATGGCGACGGAAAACCAAAAGAGCAGACCCTGCTAATTCGTGGGACAAATGCTAAAGAAAATAAGAAGACCTTTCGTCGATTCTCAATGTTGTCCACAGGGTGTCCGAGAAGTCCCCGTACCCTTTCGTCAAAATATTATACTGTATAGTGGAGTACTTACATATAAAAAACACTGATAGAAAAAAAAGCAAGTGCAAACCAAGGTCAAAGGAGGTAGCTGGCTAGATGACGTCATGCTCACCGGGGAAAGGAAAAAGCTCAAGCAATACTATGACATCACACACCTCAGTGCATTCTCGGTACATTTCGTCCCGTCACCGTAACTTAACGCCAGACCCCCAGCGAAGTCGACATAATCATTTAAAATGACAAAACTGTGTATCCAAGGGATCTGTATGTGCACCATCATGCCTTACACAGAGTTCTATCCGTCTCCAAGTCCTCATTGACATCTTGCGGAGCATCTCAGGAGTTATGGTAGGAAAAGCTTACTCCACACTTTGGAGCAATTCTTCATTAGTCGTGTATACCAACGTTCAGCCACATGGGACTTCATTATTCCCCATAACGAGTTGTCTGGCGTGATTGAGCGACGGTGGCACACGGTTTCTTCCCGCGTTTTCTTACGTCCACTACGCGGCCTGTCTTTGACACTGCCTGAAGCAAACACACGTTTCTCTGAATCAAGCAGAGTAGCTTTACGAGGTGGGGGCTTGCCAAAGCGATCTCGGAATGATCGCATTGTCATTGTTTGCCCCGTATGTGCTCGTTCGTGCACCCAAACACACGCTACTAATCGCTCCTCAACAGCGTATAGTTGTGTCTGCTCACGTCAGCCATTGCTTCACAACTAAAATGAGACTGACAACAACGATTTTGAGAGCAGGGATACCAATAAAAAAAACTATTTAATTCCTCAATTATACAAACTCAATTGCCCTTGCCATAATATAACAAAATAATAATATGAAAATAGGGGTACGGGGAGTTCTCGGACACCCTGTACCCTATGTTGTAGAGTGAGGTGTGGCTTAACTTTGCCCGAGCCCTGTACTGCAGCACGAGCAGTCTATTTGCAGTTAATTATCACCGCTTGTGTATGGAACAACCCTGCAATTTATTTTTCCATTTCACACAGTTTTTCATTTCCTTTACTCAGTGTGAGTACACTTGTGCAGTATAGACCAGCTTTTGAAACACACATGGCTGGTTATCAGTAGAGCCACGGTGGGTGAGTGGTTATCGTGTCGGTCTACCAACCCCAAGCTTGCAGGTTCGCTCCTGGTAAGTGATTTTTTGAAAGGCGGCAAAAATGACGACACGCATGTCATACGTTGTTGGCATGTTAAAGAACCCATTTGAATTCAGTAGGCCGTGTTCATAATGGTAAAATTAATCTCGGGATTTTCCGCCAACACAAAGTTCCTCATTTCTCTACTAGAATGCGCTATAAAGTCAAGGAGCTTAGATATCTAACCTCCATGACTTTCATAGTGCTTCAAGAAACTACAAAATTCGACATGCAAGCTGCCTTCTGGGCGGCGAATAACATAGCTTGCACCCGGCACCCAAGGCCATACGATATTATTATTATTATTATTATTATTATTATTATTATTATTATTATTATTATTATTATTATTATTATTAGAGTAGAGCCCTGCGTTGTTAAACATAACGTTATCCACATCCGCACCGCAACCTTACGACTTTTATCTGAATCCGCTGACATGACAATAATAATTGTATGTTCGACCCTGGCGAAATGTAAATATTATATGTCAGAAAACTGTATCATAGTGAGGCTCATTATAGTGCAAGTTTTCATTATGATACAGTTTCTCCCACCAATCAGAGCTCAAGAAACAGTTGTTTGACCAATAAGGTGAGGATAGAATCGCTCCTGCGCTCACTTCCACGGCCTCCTGTGGATCATGTCATAGTGGGGTATTCGAGGAGACCATGGTATTCTCTGCGTCCCATGCGCTCTGTTCAGTATATAAAACTGGCGATATCTCGACAGATATTTATGAATATGTATGTTCCAACAAAAAATAGTTATAATAAACGCCGAATGTAAACAGTCGTATGCAACTCGCCTATAATGGTAATTAAGACACTCGTATGGAAATTATAAAACTCGCGTACGCTCGTTCTATAAACATACTCGTGTCTTAATTATTGCCATTATAAGCTCGTTGCATAATGGTCTATTATATTTTTACATTTTTTAACCGACAGTCGTGGCTACGCTGGCTAACGCGCAGCATTAGGTCATGGGGCCAAGCTCTCTGCTGACTCGGTAGACGCGTGGGTTCGAGCCCCACCGTCGGCCGTCCTTGAAATGGTTTTCCGTGGTTTCCCATTTTCAACACCAGGCAAATGCTGGGACGGTACCCTCTGACAGGCCACGGCCGCTTCCTTCCACATCCTTGCCCAGTTTCATTCACCATCATTCATTTCATCTCTCATTAACTCCTCTCATGAGGTTGGTGTCAGGAAGGGCATCCGGCCGTAAAAATCATCCGCCACAAAGACTTCCATCGCATCTCATCCCCGACCCCGTCGGAAAAACGGGAATAATAAGGGGTAGACATACATACCATACATATTTTTATATTTTTTATACTTTTAATATCTATATCTATATTTATATTTATATTTATATTTATATTTATATTTATATTTATATTTATATTTATATTTATATTTATATTTATATTTATATTTATATTTATATTTATATTTATATTTATATTTATATTTATATTTATATTTATATTTATATTTATTTAGCCTATTATAGTACCAACCCTTGTAGACGCGCTACCAACGCTTGTAAGAATAATTCTTAGGTGGCGCTACCATCACACCACAAAGCAGCGCTGCTGTGTGTCGTCGTCTGAAGGGGCCCTGAACGAGCTCTGAACCTCCTAAATAGTCATGAGTAGCTACTGCTGAAAAACTCATTATGTCGACTGTACCAATTCAAACAATATTTGCTTTGCTGTGTGCTTGTTTTATATGAATCATTTCACAAACATGACAGTAATTGGATTATTTTAGTAACAGTTCCAACTCAATGCACTAATTAATATTGCATATTTGTGCATAATAAAAAGGAGATAAATATTTTAATATTATAACCATGCCTGTCATAAATCTCGTAAAGCAATTACAAGGCACGTCCAGAATATAAGATTCCCTATTTTTTCTTGTAAAGTAAACGTCTTTGGCGATGATGTTATGATCTGGGAGAGATGAAAAGAAAGTGCATGAAAAACTGAATATATGGAACCACTACTTTGAAGAGTTTGGCCTAAGTTGGAACTAAATGAACTTGATGGGGAGCCTTCGAGCATTCATTTAAAATACCCCGCTATGGCCATTGGCTGCAATTTAAATATCATTATTCTTTCAGCTGCCGCGTGAGAAACACTGAGGAAATTGCGACGTGGTATTCAAGTCAAGAGGCGTGGAATGCTTACTGTTGGTGTTAAGCTGTTCCATGACAATGCTCGATACACAGCAACTGTTCTGCAGGAGTTCAGCTGCGAGGTATTTGATCATCCACTAGACTATACAGTCCTGATCTTGCTCCAAGCGATTTCCATCAGTTTCTGCACCTCAATAAATTCCTGTCTTCCGGGGAGCGTTTTCACACTGACGAATAGATGAAGATGACTGTCCCTTGCGGGCGAAAGACTTCTATGACACAGGACTAGTTGATACACGCTAAGACAAGTGTCTCAATTCGTTTGTTGCCTGTGTCGAAAAATAGCTGACACATTGCTGAACCTGTTGCTAATAAAGGTTTGCATATACTATGTTATCTTTATTTTATTTATTTATTTATTTATGTATTTATTTTAATTCGATTTAATTCAGTTTAGTTTAGTTAAGCTTAATTTCATTTTTGTTTTGTTTTAGTTTTTGTTTTTGGTATTTTTGTTTTGGGTGTTTATGTTTTTGGTGTATATATCTTCGGTGTTTTTGGTTTTTTGATTTTGGTGTTTATGTTTATATTTTCGGTGTTTTGTTTTTTGGTGTTTTTGTTTTTTGGTGTTTTTTCTTTGGTGTTTTTTTGTATTTTTTGGTGTTTTTGTATTTGGTGTTCTTGGTGCCTTTGGTTTTGGTGTTTATGTTTTTGGTTTAGGTGTGTTTGTTTTATGGTGTTTGTTTATGTGTTTTTTGTGTTTATTGGTGTTTTTGTTTTTGGTGTTTATGTTTTCGGTGTTTTTGTTTTTGGTGTTTATGTTTATATTTTTGATGTTTAGTTTTTTGGTGTTTCTGTGTTTGGTGTTTTCGTTTTTTGGTGTTTTTCTTTGGTGTTTTTTTGTATTTTTTTGTGTTTTTGTATTTGGTGTTCTTGGTGTCTTTGGTTTTGGTGTTTTTGTTTTTGGTTTAGGTGTGTTTGTTTTATGGTTTAGTTTTTGTGTTTTTGTTTTTGGTTTAGGTGTGTTTGTTTTATGGTTTAGTTTTTGTGTTTTTTGTGTTTATTGGTGTTTTTGTTTTTGGTGTTTATGTTTTCGGTGTTTTTGTTTTTTGGTGATTATGTTTATGTTTTTGTTTTCAGTGTTTTCGTTTTCTGGTGTGTTTTGTTGTTTTGTTTTTGTTTTTGGTGTTTTTTCTTTGGTGTTTTGTTTTTTGGTGTCTTTGTTTCAGGTGTTTTTGTTTTTGAGATTCATCTTTCTGGTGTTTATGTTTTTGGGGTTTTTGTTTTTTGGTGGTTTTTTTAGTGTTTTATTGTTTTTTGTTTTGTTTTTGTTTTTGGTGTTTTTATTTTTGTAACTATGTTATCTTTTTTAAACACGGAAACTTACTTTATGGATGTGCCTCGTATAAATATTTCCAAGGAAACACACATTTTCTTTAGAAGCGAAGTTTTACATTTGCAAAATTCAAATCGTAACTGCTTTTTATCTGTTTTTCAAAATTTGGTTCTTGCATTGCGCTGACCTTCACCGTTTCCCTCAAATCTCTCAAGTTTTGGGGAATTTCTGGAGTTTATCATTAACCTTCAGCGTTAAAATAAATCTCACTCAAACCATTGTGGCTTTACTTAGTTCTCCTAGGAAGCTTTAAAAATGTTTTTAGAGTTTGCTCAGAAAAAATAATGAAATAATAACGCTTAATTAATACTAATGTGGGAAAATGTGAGATTATTTTAGTAGCTGCAGGTAGAAAAAAAAAGAAAAGTCCTAAAATTCCTAAAAGAACCACAAGCTCTTAGTTACGTGTTGTTTGTTCATCTATTTATACAAGTCCAGTAGCGTCACCTATACGTAGCTATAAGAACACAAGCTCTTAGTTACGTTTTGTTTGTTCATCTATGTATACTAGCCCAGTAGCGTCACATATACGTAGCTATAAGAACACAAGCTCTTAGTTACATGTTGTTTGTTCATCTATGTATACTAGCCCAGTAGCGTCACCTACACGTTGCTATAAGAACACAAGCTCTTAGTCACGTGTTGTTTGTTCATCTATGTATACTAGCCCAGTAGCGTCACCTACACGTTGCTATAAGAACACAAGCTCTTAGTTACGTGTTGTTTGTTCATCTATGTATACTAGCCCAGTAGCGTCACCTATACGTAGCTATAAGAACACAAGCTCTTAGTTACGTGTTGTTTGTTCATCTATGTATACTAGCCCAGTAGCGTCACCTATACGTAGCTATAAGAACACAAGCTCTTAGTCACGTGTTGTTTGTTCATCTATGTATACTAGCCCAGTAGCGTCACCTACACGTTGCTATAAGAAGAGAAGCCCTTAGTTACGTGTTGTTTGTTCATCTATGTATACAAAGCCAGTAGCGTCACCTACACGTTGCTATAAGAACACAAGCTCTTAGTTACGTGGTGTTTGTTCATCTATATATACTAGGTCAGTAGCGTCATCTACACGTAGCTATAAGAACACAAGCTCTTAGTCACGTGTTGTTTGTTCATCTATGTATACTAGGTCAGTAGCGTCACCTATACGTAGCTATAAGAACACAAGCTCTTCGTCACGTGTTGTTTGTTCATCTATATATACTAGGTCAGTAGCGTCATCTACACGTAGCTATAAGAACACAAGCTCTTAGTCACGTGTTGTTTGTTCATCTATGTATACTAGGTCAGTAGCGTCACCTATACGTAGCTATAAGAACACAAGCTCTTAGTCACGTGTTGTTTGTTCATCTATGTATACTAGGTCAGTAGCGTCATCTACACGTAGCTATAAGAGCACAAGCTCTTAGTCACGTGTTGTTTGTTCATCTATGTATACTAGGTCAGTAGCGTCACCTATGCGTAGCTATAAGAACACAAGCTCTTAGTCACGTGTTGTTTGTTCATCTATGTATACTAGCCCAGTAGCGTCACCTATACGTAGTGCCCCCGTAATTGAATTATATAGAGACCACTGTGGCTATATTGAAATTATAATGAAAGTTATGGCTGTCATAGTTATGACGTGGGTAGTCATGACGTAAGCACGGATGACGCAAACGTTATGCCAGCAGGCTACTTGAGCCGAGATTCTCAGTGACGTCAGCATTTAGTCGAGAATGTTCCCAGATTTACGACGCAGTCGCAGGAAACGAGGAATTCTGCTGAGGAAGAAACTATGCTATTGGAGGGGAGGCTTGAACCAATGAACGATAGTTTCAAGGAAGACGGAGATTGCTGAAACTATGGTATTTGTATTACTTTTGGAATGCAGAATTGTGGAAATCCATTTGCAGTAGAGGCATTGATTTGGAATTTTGGTGAAATTTATTTTCAGTTTTTGAATTTTGAAAATCCGTCATGTATTGACGAAGTTGGAACTTTGAGCGATGACGCAGTATCACGCTATGGAAGGGATGGATACGCCCCTTAGGAAGTTCATAAAAGGCCTTGCGCAGAAGAGAGCAGTCTCATTCTCCGATCATTCTCAGAATATCATTCTCAGATCATCGAAGTCTAATTGTGAAATTTCTTTTCTTATACAGTCATTTTGGTGAGACGTCGAGTGAAAGTAGTGAAAAGAGTCGTCTTTATAACGCGTGGTGAAGCCACTGCATTAACGAGATTCAAGTAAAACTAGGTGAAGTTAAAACGCACCTTAGAACGCATATACAAGATTAGCTGTGAACAGTTAGCGGTCGCCGATAAGCTAATTCTATTGTGCAGTGCTACATGAAGTAATATAGAAAAGCTGAACAATTTCGAGCAATTATTTTGAAAGATATTGGCAGTTTTACACGACTGACAAAAGTGATTATCTCGCCACCTGAGAAGCACTATTGTATCGCCAGAATCTACGCCACGGCTGACACGGCTAGTGAAATAGGGAGACTTCTGATTGCTTTTGTTACACAACGCTACAGTATAATGGAGCAATTTAATATGGCAGTTTGTTCTTCTATTACTACAACCGAAGAGAAAATGGAAGGCTAAAGGACTTAATGCGATTGGGACATATTTCAACGGAGTAAGATAGCAACATGGAACTTCGCTAATTGCTATTCCACACAAGCGAACATGTGGGGAATACCATCTACACCCATGTTTCGTGCTTCAAAGCTGAATACTATCCAACAGCAATGGAATCTATTACATACTCATTGAATATGAATATTTCTTCGGAAATTTCTACAAAAACTTCATGGCGATTGTCTACTGGAACTTCAGGGATTTTTTCAAGAGAGGTCAGGGTTATCCCGACTCACAAAGAAGATTATTGCCGGAAGGATGTCTATTCGTCTTCGAGGAGCAGTGCAATTTCCGGAGAAGGAAGCAGTTCGATTCTCCGAGGATGCTATTTCCTGTTTCGAGGATGGAGCTCAGCTTTAACTTGGTGAAATGGATCCATCAGCAGTCTTCATTGGGGAATTTTCCTCTGGAACGTCAATCGGCAGATAAGGTAGTCGTGAACGTTTATTGTATTTGAGTGTCTTAGCAATGTTTGAGCAACTATTTTTCCCATATTTTTATCCTCATGTATTTTGCCCTATTTTCTTGTTTGAGATTCCTTTTCTCAGTACACATTGATGAGTTATGCCTTTTTCGACGATTTATTAAGACATTGTTATGTCATGGGCATAGTTAAATGATTTTGGATCAGTTGAGACTGATATTTAGATTTTTCAGTAATTTGCTTATTTTTGTAGTCACGATTTGACTGTAAGTTAATGATTTTTATGACAGATTTAAATTCAGACAGCGTGTCACTTTATTAAAGTAGTTCTACCCCAGTTTAATTACTTTGACCAATTTTCTGTCATCATCAAGAAGGAAGAACATTTAAATGATTTTAGAGCGTTAAAATCCATTACGTTGTCGACGATCTTGGAAATACTAGTCGTTATTTGAATTGATTGCAACACAGACATTTATCGTCAGTTATGAACGATCATTGCATCATAGACACTTTTGTGAAAGATGAACTTTAACTATGAATTATTGAATGCATTAAATTCGTGAACTTTTGTTAGGAGTTTTTTCTCAATTAGAGATTTATATAACGATGTTTGCATTCCCCAGTCTAATTGGATTCTATTCGACTATTTTACAGTTTAGTCGCAATTTATTTGATGATAGTATTTTTATACTACAATTCTTTGAAGATGTTAATCTTAAAATTTTGATAGACCAGACAGGCGTATATAAGCGTATTCACTATTAAATTTGTTTGTGATTGGCAAATTTTGACTTCATTTCGATTCATGAATGAAATCCACGAAGGTTAAATGAAAACAGTTTTGAAACAATTAATGATTATAAGAATTTTTAAGTGGAACTATGAATGTATAATCGCTAGTGCAGCGCACGTGTTGAAAGTCGCTGATGTATAATGCCCTTGAATATGAAGGAGGTTCCCACAGGAATTAATGATAAAGAATTATTAGTGGAGGTTTTTGTAAGTTCTGTGGAAGTTTTTGATGCCATATAGATTAATATATGATGAATTTTGGGCTTAATTTTAATGCAGTTTGTGCATTATTTTGTTAGCGAAATATTTTCCGCTGGAGTGAATTGTCATAGTTCGTTGAAAATTAATCAAGTGAATTTACTGTTATAATTAACAAGAGTTTTGAAAGAATTTGAGATAAGATTTTGAATGAAGATTACCGTCACAAATAATTATTAAAACCTTTATTAAAACAGATTGTGACATAAATATGTATAACTAACCTTCATTGGTCGATTATATTGACACGATTATAAAATTACCAACCGGATGAACATGTGGTTAATGTATTTCTTAAATTAATAATTTGATTAATTTAAATGTTAATATTGTAAATAATTGCTGTAAATATTTTTGACAATAATGTGGAACGAAAGTGATGTTAAAGGCGTGTTTAAAAATATTTTTATTGTCTTTGACAAATATTATAAACAATTTCTAATTGTTATAAATAATTTATGTGATTTTGTTATAAACATTTAAGAGCTTATTAAACATTTGGATGAGAACTTAACAAGTTTAAGGATTGTCATAATAATCCAGTAGGATGAGAGTAAAGTATTTGAAAGACTTGCGTAAATATATGTATGAGTTGTCTTGTGGACATTTAAAGCTTGAGAGAGAGCTGTATTCTTACGTAATGTAGCATGTGAGAAGGGAGCCCATTTGACAAGTGTGCGACAGGTTGGAGGGTAGCTCGCAGCTGTCCCAACATCTGGTTATCAGCGGGTGAGGTCGTCCACACTCTGGCCTTGCGCCTATAAATACAATTGTCATGTTTATTAAAAGGAAACCAAATGCTCTATATACACACATCAAAAAAAGTTTTGCATCACCTCGGTTCCCAGATCTCCGGCATATAGACGTTGACTGTGTATATTGTATCCAAGATACAGTCCCTTTGACTGTTCATAGATGTCACTAAAACTGCTCAAAGATGTAAACAACCATGCATGAGCAGGGCCTATTAGACGGAGGGGGTACGACAGCCGATCAGTTCCAGTCATTCCACCAGGACGAAGGTACGCTGCTCATGTTGTCTGTAGTTCTACCATGCCTAGAAGGTCAATACCGCAGTTCGATCGCGTCCGCATTGTTACTTTGTGTCAAGAAGGGCTCTCAACAAGGGAAGTTTCCAGGCGTCTCAGAGTGAACCAAAGCGATGTTGTTCGGACATGGAGGAGGTACAGAGATACAGGAACTGTCGATGACAGGCCTCGCTCAGGCCGCCCAAGGGCTACTACAGTAGTGGATGACCGCTACTTACGGATTGCCGCTCGGAGGAACCCTGACAGCAATGCCACCATGTTGAATAATGCGTTTCGTTCAGCCACAGGACGTCGTGTTTCAACTCAAACTGTGCGCAATAGGCTGCATGATGCGCAACTTCACTCCCGACGTCCATGGCGAGGTCCAGCTTTGCAACCCCGACACCATGCAGCGCGGTACAGATGGGCCCAACAACATGCTGAATGGACCCCACGGAATTGGCATCACGTTCTCTTCACCGATGAGTGTCGCATATGCCTTCAACCAGACAATCGTCGGAGACGTGTTTGGAGGCACCCTGGTCAGGCTGAACGTCTTAGACACACTGTCCAGCGAGTGCAGCAAGGTGGTGGTTCCCTGATGTTTTGGGGTGGCATTATGTGGGGCCGACGTACGCCACTGGTGGTCATGGAAGGCTCCGAAACGGCTTTACGATACCTGAATGACATCCTCCGACCCATAGTGCAACCATATCGGCAGAATATTGGAGAGGCATTTGTCTTCATGGACGACAATTCCCGACCTCATCGTGCACATCTTGTGAATGCGTTCCTTCAAGATAACGACATCGCTCGACTACAGTGGCCAGCATGTTCGCCAGACATGAACCCTATCGAACATGCCTGGGATATGTTGAAAAGGGCTGTTTATGGACGTCTTGACCCACCAACCACTCTGAGAGATTTACGCCGAATTGTCGTTGAGGAGTGGGACAATTTGGACCAACAGTGTCTTGATGAACTTGTGGATAGTATGCCACGACGAATACAGGCATGCATCAATGCAAGAGGACGTGCTACTGGGTATTAGAGGTAGTGGTGTGTACTGCAATCTGGACCACAAATGCTGAAAGTCTAGCTGTATGATGGTACAACATGCAATGTGTGGGTCTCATGAGCAATAAAACGAGCTGAAATGTTGTTTGTGTTGATCTCTATTCCCTTTGTATTTAAAGGTTCCGGAACTCTTGGAACCGAGGTGATGCAAAACTTTTTTTGATGTATGTATGTCTCGTCCTGACGTCCTTTTCCAATCCAATTGTGTTATGAATATTACGTTATTTGGAGCTCGTGGGAGCTAATATGTTTTATATCATGTTGTATGATAACTTTGCAAGTCCTACAGGAGGACGTAGTCAGATTGACATGGGCTACTGATAGCCACGTTGATTTTGTTGTGTTATTAAAATCATACCCTTTATTTGAAATAAAGCTTTTGTACAGTTCAAAGTTCTCGTCTTCGTTCTGGTTCATTTTTAAATGTCATGGTGGAGGTTATTGTGTGAACAGACTTTAGTGATCCTGTTGTCAACTCAATCCCCGAGATAATTTTTAAGAGGTAAGTAACGGTAAGTATGAACCCCCGTCTATTTTGGTGTGTTCCACAATGATTTCCTGTTAACTTCTGTGCTCATATCTCGATAGTATCTGTCAGTGCCATTTTCATTGATGTAGCTGAGCCGGTGCGATAGATTGTTGGCAATCCGATTGAGGGGGCGGATATCTGACAGCCTACTATCCGGGTAAACGGGGACAGTAGCTATAAGAACACAAGCTCTTAGTCACGTGTTGTTTGTTCATCTATGTATACTAGCCCAGTAGCGTCACCTACACGTTGCTATAAGAAGAGAAGCCCTTAGTTACGTGTTGTTTGTTCATCTATGTATACAAGGCCAGTAGCGTCACCTACACGTTGCTATAATAACACAAGCTCTTAGTTACGTGTTGTTTGTTCATCTATATATACTAGGTCAGTAGCGTCATCTACACGTAGCTATAAGAACACAAGCTCTTAGTCACGTGTTGTTTGTTCATCTATGTATACTAGGTCAGTAGCGTCACCTATACGTAGCTATAAGAACACAAGCTCTTAGTCACGTGTTGTTTGTTCATCTATATATACTAGGTCAGTAGCGTCATCTACACGTAGCTATAAGAACACAAGCTCTTAGTCACGTGATGGTTGTTCATCTATGTATACTAGGTCAGTAGCGTCACCTATACGTAGCTATAAGAACACAAGCTCTTAGTCACGTGTTGTTTGTTTATCTATATATACTAGGTCAGTAGCGTCATCTACACGTAGCTATAAGAACACAAGCTCTTAGTCACGTGTTGTTTGTTCATCTATGTATACTAGGTCAGTAGCGTCACCTATACGTAGCTATAAGAACACAAGCTCTTAGTCACGTGTTGTTTTTTCATCTATGTATACTAGGTCAGTAGCGTCATCTACACGTAGCTATAAGAAAACACAAGCTCTTAGTCACGTGTTGTTTGTTCATCTATGTATACTAGGTCAGTAGCGTCACCTATACGTAGCTATAAGAACACAAGCTCTTAGTCACGTGTTGTTTGTTTATCTATATATACTAGGTCAGTAGCGTCATCTACACGTAGCTATAAGAACACAAGCTCTTAGTCACGTGTTGTTTGTTCATCTATGTATACTAGCCCAGTAGCGTCACCTACACGTTGCTATAAGAACACAAACTCTTAGTCACATGTTGTTTGTTCATCTATGTATACTAGGTCAGTAGCGTCACCTATACGTAGCTATTAGAACACAAGCTCTTAGTCACGTGTTGTTTGTCCATCTATGTATACTAGCCCCGTAGCATCACCTACACCTAGCTATAAGAACACAAGCTCTTAGTTACGTGTTGTTTGTTTACTTACTTACTTACTTAATTCCTGCCGCTCCTTCCGGAGCATAGGGCCTTGGCGAAATTTCTCCACGCAGTACGGTTCCTGGCCATTCTCTTCACTTGACTCCAGTTCTTGTCCACCTCTGCAATTTCATTTTCGATCGTCCTGTTCCAGGTCTTCTTAGGTCGACCTCGCTTCCTGGCGCCTAGAGGATTCCAGTCTAGCAACGCCCTCTCAATAGCTCCGTCCGGCTTCCTTAGTGTGAGACCAATCCAGTGCCATTTCCTCTCCTTGATCTGGATGCTAATCGGTTGTTGATTGGTGATGGTCCAAAGATCTTCATTGGAGATTATGTCCGGCCACCTCACATTCATGATGCGACGCAGACATCTGTTAATGAACACCTGTAGCTGGTTGTTGATCGGTTTTGTGAATATCCATGTTTCACAGCCGTAGAGAAGAATCGACTTTACGTTGCTATTGAAAAGGCGGAGCTTGGTCTTCCTGGAAATGTTTCTATTTCTCCAGATGGGGTAGAGCTGGACAAAGGCACCATTTGCCTTCCTGATACGGCTTCGAACATCTTCCTCTGCTCCCCCATCATTTGTGACTATACTTCCAAGGTAGAGGAAGGACTCAACTCGCTCAATGTCCTGTGTTGTTTGTTCATCTATGTATATTAGCCCAGTAGCGTCACCTACACGATGCTACACACATCAAAAAAAGTTTTACATCACCTCGGTTCCCAGATCTCCGGCATATAGACGTTGACTGTGTATATTGTATCCAAGATACAGTCCCTTTGACTGTTCATAGATGTCACTAAAACTGCTCAAAGATGTAAACAACCATGCATGAGCAGGGCCTATTAGACGGAGGGGGTACGACAGCCGATCAGTTCCAGTCATTCCACCAGGACGAAGGTACGCTGCTCATGTTGTCTGTAGTTCTACCATGCCTAGAAGGTCAATACCGCAGTTCGATCGCGTCCGCATTGTTACTTTGTGTCAAGAAGGGCTCTCAACAAGGGAAGTTTCCAGGCGTCTCAGAGTGAACCAAAGCGATGTTGTTCGGACATGGAGGAGGTACAGAGATACAGGAACTGTCGATGACAGGCCTCGCTCAGGCCGCCCAAGGGCTACTACTGTAGTGGATGACCGCTACTTACGGATTGCCGCTCGGAGGAACCCTGACAGCAATGCCACCATGTTGAATAATGCGTTTCGTTCAGCCACAGGACGTCGTGTTTCAACTCAAACTGTGCGCAATAGGCTGCATGATGCGCAACTTCACTCCCGACGTCCATGGCGAGGTCCAGCTTTGCAACCCCGACACCATGCAGCGCGGTACAGATGGGCCCAACAACATGCTGAATGGACCCCACGGAATTGGCATCACGTTCTCTTCACCGATGAGTGTCGCATATGCCTTCAACCAGACAATCGTCGGAGACGTGTTTGGAGGCACCCTGGTCAGGCTGAACGTCTTAGACACACTGTCCAGCGAGTGCAGCAAGGTGGTGGTTCCCTGATGTTTTGGGGTGGCATTATGTGGGGCCGACGTACGCCACTGGTGGTCATGGAAGGCTCCGAAACGGCTTTACGATACCTGAATGACATCTTCCGACCCATAGTGCAACCATATCGGCAGAATATTGGAGAGGCATTTGTCTTCATGGACGACAATTCTCGACCTCATCGTGCACATCTTGTGAATGCGTTCCTTCAAGATAACGACATCGCTCGACTACAGTGGCCAGCATGTTCGCCAGACATGAACCCTATCGAACATGCCTGGGATATGTTGAAAAGGGCTGTTTATGGACGTCTTGACCCACCAACCACTCTGAGAGATTTACGCCGAATTGTCGTTGAGGAGTGGGACAATTTGGACCAACAGTGTCTTGATGAACTTGTGGATACTATGCCACGACGAATACAGGCATGCATCAATGCAAGAGGACGTGCTACTGGGTATTAGAGGTAGTGGTGTGTACTGCAATCTGGACCACAAATGCTGAAAGTCTAGCTGTATGATGGTACAACATGCAATGTGTGGGTCTCATGAGCAATAAAACGAGCTGAAATGTTGTTTGTGTTGATCTCTATTCCCTTTGTATTTAAAGGTTCCGGAACTCTTGGAACCGAGGTGATGCAAAACTTTTTTTGATGTGTGTATGTCTCGTCCTGACGTCCTTTTCCAATCCAATTGTGTTATGAATATTACGTTATTTGGAGCTCGTGGGAGCTAATATGTTTTATATCATGTTGTATGATAACTTTGCAAGTCCTACAGGAGGACGTAGTCAGATTGACATGGGCTACTGATAGCCACGTTGATTTTGTTGTGTTATTAAAATCATACCCTTTATTTGAAATAAAGCTTTTGTACAGTTCAAAGTTCTCGTCTTCGTTCTGGTTCATTTTTAAATGTCATGGTGGAGGTTATTGTGTGAACAGACTTTAGTGATCCTGTTGTCAACTCAATCCCCGAGATAATTTTTAAGAGGTAAGTAACGGTAAGTATGAACCCCCGTCTATTTTGGTGTGTTCCACAATGATTTCCTGTTAACTTCTGTGCTCATATCTCGATAGTATCTGTCAGTGCCATTTTCATTGATGTAGCTGAGCCGGTGCGATAGATTGTTGGCAATCCGATTGAGGGGGCGGATATCTGACAGCCTACTATCCGGGTAAACGGGGACAGTAGCTATAAGAACACAAGCTCTTAGTTACGTGTTGTTTGTTCATCTATGTATACTAGCCCAGTAGCGTCCCCTATACGTAGCTATAAGAACACAAGCTCTTAGTCACGTGTTGTTTGTTCATCTATGTATACTAGCCCAGTAGCGTCACCTACACGTTGCTATAAGAAGAGAAGCCCTTAGTTACGTGTTGTTTGTTCATCTATGTATACAAGGCCAGTAGCGTCACCTACACGTTGCTATAAGAACACAAGCTCTTAGTTACGTGTTGTTTGTTCATCTATATATACTAGGTCAGTAGCGTCATCTACACGTAGCTATAAGAACACAAGCTCTTAGTCACGTGTTGTTTGTTCATCTATGTATACTAGGTCAGTAGCGTCACCTATACGTAGCTATAAGAACACAAGCTCTTAGTCACGTGTTGTTTGTTCATCTATATATACTAGGTCAGTAGCGTCATCTACACGTAGCTATAAGAACACAAGCTCTTAGTCACGTGATGTTTGTTCATCTATGTATACTAGGTCAGTAGCGTCACCTATACGTAGCTATAAGAACACAAGCTCTTAGTCACGTGTAGTTTGTTTATCTATATATACTAGGTCAGTAGCGTCATCTACACGTAGCTATAAGAACACAAGCTCTTAGTCACGTGTTGTTTGTTCATCTATGTATACTAGGTCAGTAGCGTCACCTATACGTAGCTATAAGAACACAAGCTCTTAGTCACGTGTTGTTTGTTCATCTATGTATACTAGGTCAGTAGCGTCATCTACACGTAGCTATAAGAAAACACAAGCTCTTAGTCACGTGTTGTTTGTTCATCTATGTATACTAGGTCAGTAGCGTCACCTATACGTAGCTATAAGAACACAAGCTCTTAGTCACGTGTTGTTTGTTCATCTATGTATACTAGCCCAGTAGCGTCACCTACACGTTGCTATAAGAACACAAACTCTTAGTCACATGTTGTTTGTTCATCTATGTATACTAGGTCAGTAGCGTCACCTATACGTAGCTATTAGAACACAATCTCTTAGTCACGTGTTGTTTGTCCATCTATGTATACTAGCCCCGTAGCATCACCTACACCTAGCTATAAGAACACAAGCTCTTAGTTACGTGTTGTTTGTTTACTTACTTACTTACTTAATTCCTGCCGCTCCTTCCGGAGCATAGGGCCTTGGCGAAATTTCTCCACGCAGTACGGTTCCTGGCCATTCTCTTCACTTGACTCCAGTTCTTGTCCACCTCTGCAATTTCATTTTCGATCGTCCTGTTCCTGGTCTTCTTAGGTCGACCTCGCTTCCTGGCGCCTAGAGGATTCCAGTCTAGCAACGCCCTCTCAATAGCTCCGTCCGGCTTCCTTAGTGTGAGACCAATCCAGTGCCATTTCCTCTCCTTGATCTGGATGCTAATCGGTTGTTGATTGGTGATGGTCCAAAGATCTTCATTGGAGATTATGTCCGGCCACCTCACATTCATGATGCGACGCAGACATCTGTTAATGAACACCTGTAGCTGGTTGTTGATCGGTTTTGTGAATATCCATGTTTCACAGCCGTAGAGAAGAATCGACTTTACGTTGCTATTGAAAAGGCGGAGCTTGGTCTTCCTGGAAATGTTTCTATTTCTCCAGATGGGGTAGAGCTGGACAAAGGCACCATTTGCCTTCCTGATACGGCTTCGAACATCTTCCTCTGCTCCCCCATCATTTGTGACTATACTTCCAAGGTAGAGGAAGGACTCAACTCGCTCAATGTCCTGTGTTGTTTGTTCATCTATGTATATTAGCCCAGTAGCGTCACCTACACGTTGCTACACACATCAAAAAAAGTTTTACATCACCTCGGTTCCCAGATCTCCGGCATATAGACGTTGACTGTGTATATTGTATCCAAGATACAGTCCCTTTGACTGTTCATAGATGTCACTAAAACTGCTCAAAGATGTAAACAACCATGCATGAGCAGGGCCTATTAGACGGAGGGGGTACGACAGCCGATCAGTTCCAGTCATTCCACCAGGACGAAGGTACGCTGCTCATGTTGTCTGTAGTTCTACCATGCCTAGAAGGTCAATACCGCAGTTCGATCGCGTCCGCATTGTTACTTTGTGTCAAGAAGGGCTCTCAACAAGGGAAGTTTCCAGGCGTCTCAGAGTGAACCAAAGCGATGTTGTTCGGACATGGAGGAGGTACAGAGATACAGGAACTGTCGATGACAGGCCTCGCTCAGGCCGCCCAAGGGCTACTACTGTAGTGGATGACCGCTACTTACGGATTGCCGCTCGGAGGAACCCTGACAGCAATGCCACCATGTTGAATAATGCGTTTCGTTCAGCCACAGGACGTCGTGTTTCAACTCAAACTGTGCGCAATAGGCTGCATGATGCGCAACTTCACTCCCGACGTCCATGGCGAGGTCCAGCTTTGCAACCCCGACACCATGCAGCGCGGTACAGATGGGCCCAACAACATGCTGAATGGACCCCACGGAATTGGCATCACGTTCTCTTCACCGATGAGTGTCGCATATGCCTTCAACCAGACAATCGTCGGAGACGTGTTTGGAGGCACCCTGGTCAGGCTGAACGTCTTAGACACACTGTCCAGCGAGTGCAGCATGGTGGTGGTTCCCTGATGTTTTGGGGTGGCATTATGTGGGGCCGACGTACGCCACTGGTGGTCATGGAAGGCTCCGAAACGGCTTTACGATACCTGAATGACATCCTCCGACCCATAGTGCAACCATATCGGCAGAATATTGGAGAGGCATTTGTCTTCATGGACGACAATTCTCGACCTCATCGTGCACATCTTGTGAATGCGTTCCTTCAAGAT
Organism: Meconema thalassinum; assembly: GCA_946902985.2. Taxonomy (NCBI): domain Eukaryota; kingdom Metazoa; phylum Arthropoda; class Insecta; order Orthoptera; family Tettigoniidae; genus Meconema; species Meconema thalassinum. The sequence goes on from OX336395.1 coordinate 125,639,265, forward strand.
AACGACATCGCTCGACTACAGTGGCCAGCATGTTCGCCAGACATGAACCCTATCGAACATGCCTGGGATATGTTGAAAAGGGCTGTTTATGAACGTCTCGACCCACCAACCACTCTGAGAGATTTACGCCGAATTGTCGTTGAGGAGTGGGACAATTTGGACCAACAGTGTCTTGATGAACTTGTGGATAGTATGCCACGACGAATACAGGCATGCATCAATGCAAGAGGACGTGCTACTGGGTATTAGAGGTAGTGGTGTGTACTGCAATCTGGACCACAAATGCTGAAAGTCTAGCTGTATGATGGTACAACATGCAATGTGTGGGTCTCATGAGCAATAAAACGAGCTGAAATGTTGTTTGTGTTGATCTCTATTCCCTTTGTATTTAAAGGTTCCGGAACTCTTGGAACCGAGGTGATGCAAAACTTTTTTTGATGTGTGTATGTCTCGTCCTGACGTCCTTTTCCAATCCAATTGTGTTATGAATATTACGTTATTTGGAGCTCGTGGGAGCTAATATGTTTTATATCATGTTGTATGATAACTTTGCAAGTCCTACAGGAGGACGTAGTCAGATTGACATGGGCTACTGATAGCCACGTTGATTTTGTTGTGTTATTAAAATCATACCCTTTATTTGAAATAAAGCTTTTGTACAGTTCAAAGTTCTCGTCTTCGTTCTGGTTCATTTTTAAATGTCATGGTGGAGGTTATTGTGTGAACAGACTTTAGTGATCCTGTTGTCAACTCAATCCCCGAGATAATTTTAAGAGGTAAGTAACGGTAAGTATGAACCCCCGTCTATTTTGGTGTGTTCCACAATGATTTCCTGTTAACTTCTGTGCTCATATCTCGATAGTATCTGTCAGTGCCATTTTCATTGATGTAGCTGAGCCGGTGCGATAGATTGTTGGCAATCCGATTGAGGGGGCGGATATCTGACAGCCTACTATCCGGGTAAACGGGGACAGTAGCTATAAGAACACAAGCTCTTAGTTACGTGTTGTTTGTTCATCTATGTATACTAGCCCAGTAGCGTCACCTATACGTAGCTATAAGAACACAAGCTCTTAGTCACGTGTTGTTTGTTCATCTATGTATACTAGCCCAGTAGCGTCACCTACACGTTGCTATAAGAAGAGAAGCCCTTAGTTACGTGTTGTTTGTTCATCTATGTATACAAGGCCAGTAGCGTCACATACACGTTGCTATAAGAACACAAGCTCTTAGTTACGTGTTGTTTGTTCATCTATATATACTAGGTCAGTAGCGTCATCTACACGTAGCTATAAGAACACAAGCTCTTAGTCACGTGTTGTTTGTTCATCTATGTATACTAGGTCAGTAGCGTCACCTATACGTAGCTATAAGAACACAAGCTCTTAGTCACGTGTTGTTTGTTCATCTATATATACTAGGTCAGTAGCGTCATCTACACGTAGCTATAAGAACACAAGCTCTTAGTCACGTGTTGTTTGTTCATCTATGTATACTAGGTCAGTAGCGTCACCTATACGTAGCTATAAGAACATAAGCTCTTAGTCACGTGTTGTTTGTTTATCTATATATACTAGGTCAGTAGCGTCATCTACACGTAGCTATAAGAACACAAGCTCTTAGTCACGTGTTGTTTGTTCATCTATGTATACTAGGTCAGTAGCGTCACCTATACGTAGCTATAAGAACACAAGCTCTTAGTCACGTGTTGTTTGTTCATCTATGTATACTAGGTCAGTAGCGTCATCTACACGTAGCTATAAGAAAACACAAGCTCTTAGTCACGTGTTGTTTGTTCATCAATGTATACTAGGTCAGTAGCGTCACCTATACGTAGCTATAAGAACACAAGCTCTTAGTCACGTGTTGTTTGTTCATCTATGTATACTAGCCCAGTAGCGTCACCTACACGTTGCTATAAGAACACAAACTCTTAGTCACATGTTGTTTGTTCATCTATGTATACTAGGTCAGTAGCGTCACCTATACGTAGCTATTAGAACACAAGCTCTTAGTCACGTGTTGTTTGTCCATCTATGTATACTAGCCCCGTAGCATCACCTACACCTAGCTATAAGAACACAAGCTCTTAGTTACGTGTTGTTTGTTTACTTACTTACTTAATTCCTGCCGCTCCTTCCGGAGCATAGGGCCTTGGCGAAATTTCTCCAAGCAGTACGGTTCCTGGCCATTCTCTTCACTTGACTCCAGTTCTTGTCCACCTCTTCAATTTCATTTTCGATCGTCCTGTTCCAGGTCTTCTTAGGTCGACCTCGCTTCCTGGCGCCTAGAGGATTCCAGTCTAGCAACGCCCTCTCAATAGCTCCGTCCGGCTTCCTTAGTGTGAGACCAATCCAGTGCCATTTCCTCTCCTTGATCTGGATGCTAATCGGTTGTTGATTGGTGATGGTCCAAAGATCTTCATTGGAGATTATGTCCGGCCACCTCACATTCATGATGCGACGCAGACATCTGTTAATGAACACCTGTAGCTGGTTGTTGATCGGTTTTGTGAATATCCATGTTTCACAGCCGTAGAGAAGAATCGACTTTACGTTGCTATTGAAAAGGCGGAGCTTGGTCTTCCTGGAAATGTTTCTATTTCTCCAGATGGGGTAGAGCTGGACAAAGGCAACATTTGCCTTCCTGATACGGCTTCGAACATCTTCCTCTGCTCCCCCATCATTTGTGACTATACTTCCAAGGTAGAGGAAGGACTCAACTCGCTCAATGTCCTGTGTTGTTTGTTCATCTATGTATATTAGCCCAGTAGCGTCACCTACACGTTGCTATAAGAACACAAGCTCTTAGTTACGTGTTGCTTGTTCATGTATGTATACTAGCCCAGTAGCGTCAAATATACGTTGCTACAATAACACAAGCTCTTAGTTACGTGTTGTTTGTTCATCTATGTATACTAGGTCAGTAGCGTCACCTATACGTTGCTACAATAACACAAGCTCTTAGTTACGTGTTGTTTGTTCATCTATGTATACTAGGTCAGTAGCGTCACCTACACGTTGCTATAAGAACACAAGCTCTTAGTTACGTGTTGTTTGTTCATCTATGTATACTTGGTCAGTAGCGTCACCAACACGTTGCTACAAGAACACAAGCTCTTAGTTACGTGTTGTTTGTTCATCTTTGTATACTAGCCCAGTAGCGTCACCTATACGTTGCTACAATAACACAAGCTCTTAGTTACGTGTTGTTTGTTCATCTATGTATACTAGGTCAGTAGCGTCACCTACACGTTGCTATAAGAACACAAGCTCTTAGTTACGTGTTGCTTGTTCATGTATGTATACTAGCCCAGTAGCGTCACCTACACGTTGCTACAATAACACAAGCTCTTAGTTACGTGTTGTTTGTTCATCTATGTATACTAGGTCAGTAGCGTCACCTACACGTTGCTACAAGAACACAAGCTCTTAGTTACGTGTTGCTTGTTCATGTATGTATACTAGGTCAGTAGCGTCACCTATACGTTGCTACAATAACACAAGCTCTTAGTTACGTGTTGTTTGTTCATCTATTTATACTAGGTCAGGAGCGTCATCTACACGTTGCTATAAGAACACAAGCTCTTAGTTACCTGTTGTTTGTTTACTTACTTACTTAATTCCTGCCGCTCCTTCCGGAGCATAGGGCCTTGGCGAAATTTCTCCACGCAGCACGGTTCCTGGCCATTCTCTTCACTTGACTCCAGTTCTTGTCCACCTCTGCAATTTCATTTTCGATCGTCCTGTTCCAGGTCTTCTTAGGTCGACCACGCTTCCTGGCGCCTAGAGGATTCCAGTCTAGCAACGCCCTCTCAATAGCTCCGTCCGGCTTCCTTAGTGTGAGACCAATCCAGTGCCATTTCCTCTCCTTGATCTGGATGCTAATCGGTTGTTGATTGGTGATGGTCCAAAGATCTTCATTGGAGATTATGTCCGGCCACCTCACATTCATGATGCGACGCAGACATCTGTTAATGAACACCTGTAGCTGGTTGTTGATCGGTTTTGTGAATATCCATGTTTCACAGCCGTAGAGAAGAATCGAATTTACGTTGCTATTGAAAAGGCGGAGCTTGGTCTTCCTGGAAATGTTTCTATTTCTCCAGATGGGGTAGAGCTGGACAAAGGCACCTTTTGCCTTCCTGATACGGCTTCGAACATCTTCCTCTGCTCCCCCATCATTTGTGACTATACTTCCAAGGTAGAGGAAGGACTCAACTCGCTCAATGTCCTGTGTTGTTTGTTCATCTATGTATATTAGCCCAGTAGCGTCACCTACACGTTGCTACACACATCAAAAAAAGTTTTGCATTACCTCGGTTCCCAGATCTCCGGCATATAGACGTTGACTGTGTATATTGTATCCAAGATACAGTCCCTTTGACTGTTCATAGATGTCACTAAAACTGCTCAAAGATGTAAACAACCATGCATGAGCAGGGCCTATTAGACGGAGGGGGTACGACTGCCGATCAGTTCCAGTCATTCCACCAGGACGAAGGTACGCTGCTCATGTTGTCTGTAGTTCTACCATGCCTAGAAGGTCAATACCGCAGTTCGATCGCGTCCGCATTGTTACTTTGTGTCAAGAAGGGCTCTCAACAAGGGAAGTTTCCAGGCGTCTCAGAGTGAACCAAAGCGATGTTGTTCGGACATGGAGGAGGTACAGAGATACAGGAACTGTCGATGACAGGCCTCGCTCAGGCCGCCCAAGGGCTACTACTGTAGTGGATGACCGCTACTTACGGATTGCCGCTCGGAGGAACCCCGACAGCAATGCCACCATGTTGAATAATGCGTTTCGTTCAGCCACAGGACGTCGTGTTTCAACTCAAACTGTGCGCAATAGGCTGCATGATGCGCAACTTCACTCCCGACGTCCATGGCGAGGTCCAGCTTTGCAACCCCGACACCATGCAGCGCGGTACAGATGGGCCCAACAACATGCTGAATGGACCCCACGGAATTGGCATCACGTTCTCTTCACCGATGAGTGTCGCATATGCCTTCAACCAGACAATCGTCGGAGACGTGTTTGGAGGCACCATGGTCAGGCTGAACGTCTTAGACACACTGTCCAGCGAGTGCAGCAAGGTGGTGGTTCCCTGATGTTTTGGGGTGGCATTATGTGGGGCCGACGTACGCCACTGGTGGTCATGGAAGGCTCCGAAACGGCTTTACGATACCTGAATGACATCCTCCGACCCATAGTGCAACCATATCGGCAGAATATTGGAGAGGCATTTGTCTTCATGGACGACAATTCTCGACCTCATCGTGCACATCTTGTGAATGCGTTCCTTCAAGATAACGACATCGCTCGACTACAGTGGCCAGCATGTTCGCCAGACATGAACCCTATCGAACATGCCTGGGATATGTTGAAAAGGGCTGTTTATGGACGTCTTGACCCACCAACCACTCTGAGAGATTTACGCCGAATTGTCGTTGAGGAGTGGGACAATTTGGACCAACAGTGTCTTGATGAACTTGTGGATACTATGCCACGACGAATACAGGCATGCATCAATGCAAGAGGACGTGCTACTGGGTATTAGAGGTAGTGGTGTGTACTGCAATCTGGACCACAAATGCTGAAAGTCTAGCTGTATGATGGTACAACATGCAATGTGTGGGTCTCATGAGCAATAAAACGAGCTGAAATGTTGTTTGTGTTGATCTCAATTCCCTTTGTATTTAAAGGTTCTGGAACTCTTGGAACCGAGGTGATGCAAAACTTTTTTTGATGTGTGTATAAGAACACAAGCTCTTAGTTACGTGTTGCTTGTTCATGTATGTATACTAGCCCAGTAGCGTCACCTATACGTTGCTACAATAACACAAGCTCTTAGTTACGTGTTGTTTGTTCATCTATGTATACTAGGTCAGTAGCGTCACCTATACGTTGCTACAATAACACAAGCTCTTAGTTACGAGTTGTTTGTTCATCTATGTATACTAGGTCAGTAGCGTCACCTACACGTTGCTATAAGAACACAAGCTCTTAGTTACGTGTTGTTTGTTCATCTATGTATACTTGGTCAGTAGCGTCACCAACACGTTGCTACAAGAACACAAGCTCTTAGTTACGTGTTGTTTGTTCATGTATGTATACTAGCCCAGTAGCGTCACCTATACGTTGCTACAATAACACAAGCTCGCTGTTACGTGTTGTTTGTTCATCTATGTATACTAGGTCAGTAGCGTCACCTACACGTTGCTACAAGAACACAAGTTCTTAGTTACGTGTTGCTTGTTCATGTATGTATACTAGGTCAGTAGCGTCACCTATACGTTGCTACAATAACACAAGCTCTTAGTTACGTGTTGTTTGTTCATCTATGTATACTATGTCAGTAGCGTCACCTACACGTTGCTACAATAACACAAGCTCTTAGTTACGTGTTGTTTGTTCATCTATGTATACTAGGTCAGTAGCGTCACCTACACGTTGCTATAAGAACACAAGCTCTTAGTTACGTGTTGTTTGTTCATCTATGTATACTAGGTCAGTAGCGTCACCTACACGTTGCTATAAGAACACAAGCTCTTAGTTACGTGTTGTTTGTTCATCTATGTATACTAGGTCAGTAGCGCCACCTACACGTTGCTATAAGAACACAAGCTCTTAGTTACGTGTTGTTTGTTCATCTATGTATACTAGGTCAGTAGCGTCACCTACACGTTGCTATAAGAACACAAGCTCTTAGTTACGTGTTGCTTGTTCATCTATGTATACCAGCCCATTAGCGTCACCTACACGTTGCTATAAGAACACAAGCTCTTAGTTACGTGTTGTTTGTTCATCTATGTATACTAGCCCAGTAGCGTCACCTATACGTTGCTACAATAACACAAGCTCTTAGTTACGTGTTGTTTGTTTATCTATGTATACTAGCCCAGTAGCGTCACCTATACGTTGCTACAATAACACAAGCCCTTCGTTACGTGTTGTTTGTTCATCTATGTATACTAGGTCAGTAGTGTCACCTACACGTTGCTATAAGAACACAAGCTCTTAGTTACGTGTTGTTTGTTCTTGTATGTATACTAGCCCAGTAGCGTCACCTACACGTTGCTACAATAACACAAGCTCTTAGTTACGTGATGTTTGTTCATCTATGTATACTAGTTCAGTAGCGTCACCTGCACGTTGCTATAAGAACACAAGCTCTTAGTTACGTGTTGTTTGTTCATCTATGTATACTAGGTCAGTAGCGTCACTTACACGTTGCGACAATAACACAAGCCCTTAGTTACGTGTTGTTTGTTCATCTATGTATACTAGGTCAGTACCGTCACCTACACGTTGCTATAAGAACACAAGCTCTTAGTTACGTGTTGTTTGTTCATCTATGTATACTAGCCCAGTAGCGTCACCTACACGTTGCTATAAGAACACAAGCTCTTAGTTACGTGTTGTTTGTTCATCTATGTATACTAGCCCAGTAGCGTCACCTATACGTTGCTATAAGAACACAAGCTCTTAGTTACGTGTTGTTTGTTCATCTATGTATACTAGGTCAGTAGCGTCACCTACACGTTGCTATAAGAACACAAGCTCTTAGTTACGTGTTGTTTGTTCATGTATGTATACCAGGTCAGTAGCGTCACCTATACGTTGCTACAATAACACAAGCTCTTAGTTACGTGTTGTTTGTTCATCTATGTATACTTGGTCAGTAGCGTCACCTATACATTGCTACAATAACACAAGCCCTTAGTTACGTGTTGTTTGTTCATCTATGTATACTAGGTCAGTAGCGTCACCTACACGTTGCTATAAGAACACAAGCTCTTAGTAACCTGTTGCTTGTTCATGTATGTATACTAGCCCAGTAGCGTCATCTATACGTTGCTACAATAACGCAAGCCCTTAGTTACGTGTTGTTTGTTCATCTATGTATACTAGGTCAGTAGCGTCACCTACACGTTGCTATAAGAACACAAGCTCTTAGTTACGTGTTGTTTGTTCATCTATGCATACTAGGTCAGTAGCGTCACCTACACACTGCTATAAGAACACAAGCTCTTAGTCACGTGTTGTTTGTTCATCCATGTAAACTAGGCCAGTAGCGTCACCTACACGTTGCTATAAGAACACAAGCTCTTAGTTACGTGTTGTTTGTTCATCTATGTATACTAGGCCAGTAGCGTCACCTTCACGTTGCTATAAGAACACAAGCTCTTAGTTACGTGTTGTTTGTTCATCTATGTATACTTGGTCAGTAGAGTCACTTACACGTTGCTATAAGAACACAAGCTCTTAGTTACGAGTTGTTTGTTCATCTATGTATACTTGGTCAGTAGCGTCACCTACACGTTGCTATAAGAACACAAGCTCTTAGTTACGTCTTGTTTGTTCATCTATGTATACTAGGCCAGTAGCGTCACCCACACGTTGCTATAAGAACAAAAGCTCTTAGTTACGTGTTGTTTGTTCATCTATATATACTAGGTCAGTAGCGTCACCTACACGTTGCTATAAGAACACAAGCTCTTAGTAACGTTTTGCTTGTTCATCTATGTATACTAGCCCAGTAGCGTCACCTATACGTTGCTATAAGAACACAAGCTCTTAGTTACGTGTTGTTTGTTCATCTATGTATACTAGCCCAGTAGCATCACCTATACGTTGGTATAAGAACGCGAGCTCTTAGTTACGTGTTGTTTGTTCATCTATGTATACTAGGTCAGTAGCGTCACCAATACGTTGCTATAAGAACACAAGCTCTTAGTTACGTGTTGCTTGTTCATCTATGCATACTAGCCCAGTAGCGTCACCTACACATTGCTATAAGAACACAAGCTCTTAGTTACGTGTTGCTTGTCCATCTATGCATACTAGGCCAGTAGCGTCACCTACACATTGCTATAAGAACACAAGCTCTTAGTTACGTGTTGTTTGTTCATCTATGTATACTAGCCCAGTAGCGTCACCTACACATTGCTATAAGAACACAAGCTCTTAGTTACGTGTTGCTTGTCCATCTATGTATACTAGTTCAGTAGCGTCACCTACACGTAGCTATAAGAACACAAGCTCTTAGTTACGTGTTGCTTGTTCATCTATGCATACTAGCCCAGTAGCGTCACCTACACATTGCTATAAGAACACAAGCTCTTAGTTACGTGTTGCTTGTCCATCTATGCATACTAGGCCAGTAGCGTCACCTACACATTGCTATAAGAACACAAGCTCTTAGTTACGTGTTGTTTGTTCATCTATGTATACTAGCCCAGTAGCGTCACCTACACATTGCTATAAGAACACAAGCTCTTAGTTACGTGTTGCTTGTTCATCTATGCATACTAGCCCAGTAGCGTCACCTACACATTGCTATAAGAACACAAGCTCTTAGTTACGTGTTGTTTGTTCATCTATGTATACTAGGTCAGTAGCGTCACCTACACGTTGCTATAAGAACACAAGCTCTTAGTTACGTGTTGCTTGTCCATCTATGCATACTAGGCCAGTAGCGTCACCTACACATTGCTATAAGAACACAAGCTCTTAGTTACGTGTTGTTTGTTCATCTATGTATACTAGCCCAGTAGCGTCACCTACACATTGCTATAAGAACACAAGCTCTTAGTTACGTGTTGTTTGTTCATCTATGTATACTAGGTCAGTAGCGTCACCTACACATTGCTATAAGAACACAAGCTCTTAGTTACGTGTTGTTTGTTCATCTATGTATACTAGGTCAGTAGCGTCACCTACACGTTGCTATAAGAACACAAGCTCTTAGTTACGTGTTGTTTGTTCATCTATGTATACTAGGTCAGTAGCGCCACCTACACGTTGCTATAAGAACACAAGCTCTTAGTTACGTGTTGTTTGTTCATCTATGTATACTAGGTCAGTAGCGTCACCTACACGTTGCTATAAGAACACAAGCTCTTAGTTACGTGTTGCTTGTTCATCTATGTATACCAGCCCATTAGCGTCACCTACACGTTGCTATAAGAACACAAGCTCTTAGTTACGTGTTGTTTGTTCATCTATGTATACTAGCCCAGTAGCGTCACCTATACGTTGCTACAATAACACAAGCTCTTAGTTACGTGTTGTTTGTTTATCTATGTATACTAGCCCAGTAGCGTCACCTATACGTTGCTACAATAACACAAGCCCTTCGTTACGTGTTGTTTGTTCATCTATGTATACTAGGTCAGTAGTGTCACCTACACGTTGCTATAAGAACACAAGCTCTTAGTTACGTGTTGTTTGTTCTTGTATGTATACTAGCCCAGTAGCGTCACCTACACGTTGCTACAATAACACAAGCTCTTAGTTACGTGATGTTTGTTCATCTATGTATACTAGTTCAGTAGCGTCACCTGCACGTTGCTATAAGAACACAAGCTCTTAGTTACGTGTTGTTTGTTCATCTATGTATACTAGGTCAGTAGCGTCACTTACACGTTGCGACAATAACACAAGCCCTTAGTTACGTGTTGTTTGTTCATCTATGTATACTAGGTCAGTACCGTCACCTACACGTTGCTATAAGAACACAAGCTCTTAGTTACGTGTTGTTTGTTCATCTATGTATACTAGCCCAGTAGCGTCACCTACACGTTGCTATAAGAACACAAGCTCTTAGTTACGTGTTGTTTGTTCATCTATGTATACTAGCCCAGTAGCGTCACCTATACGTTGCTATAAGAACACAAGCTCTTAGTTACGTGTTGTTTGTTCATCTATGTATACTAGGTCAGTAGCGTCACCTACACGTTGCTATAAGAACACAAGCTCTTAGTTACGTGTTGTTTGTTCATGTATGTATACTAGGTCAGTAGCGTCACCTATACGTTGCTACAATAACACAAGCTCTTAGTTACGTGTTGTTTGTTCATCTATGTATACTTGGTCAGTAGCGTCACCTATACATTGCTACAATAACACAAGCCCTTAGTTACGTGTTGTTTGTTCATCTATGTATACTAGGTCAGTAGCGTCACCTACACGTTGCTATAAGAACACAAGCTCTTAGTAACCTGTTGCTTGTTCATGTATGTATACTAGCCCAGTAGCGTCATCTATACGTTGCTACAATAACGCAAGCCCTTAGTTACGTGTTGTTTGTTCATCTATGTATACTAGGTCAGTAGCGTCACCTACACGTTGCTATAAGAACACAAGCTCTTAGTTACGTGTTGTTTGTTCATCTATGCATACTAGGTCAGTAGCGTCACCTACACACTGCTATAAGAACACAAGCTCTTAGTCACGTGTTGTTTGTTCATCCATGTAAACTAGGCCAGTAGCGTCACCTACACGTTGCTATAAGAACACAAGCTCTTAGTTACGTGTTGTTTGTTCATCTATGTATACTAGGCCAGTAGCGTCACCTTCACGTTGCTATAAGAACACAAGCTCTTAGTTACGTGTTGTTTGTTCATCTATGTATACTTGGTCAGTAGAGTCACTTACACGTTGCTATAAGAACACAAGCTCTTAGTTACGAGTTGTTTGTTCATCTATGTATACTTGGTCAGTAGCGTCACCTACACGTTGCTATAAGAACACAAGCTCTTAGTTACGTCTTGTTTGTTCATCTATGTATACTAGGCCAGTAGCGTCACCCACACGTTGCTATAAGAACAAAAGCTCTTAGTTACGTGTTGTTTGTTCATCTATATATACTAGGTCAGTAGCGTCACCTACACGTTGCTATAAGAACACAAGCTCTTAGTAACGTTTTGCTTGTTCATCTATGTATACTAGCCCAGTAGCGTCACCTATACGTTGCTATAAGAACACAAGCTCTTAGTTACGTGTTGTTTGTTCATCTATGTATACTAGCCCAGTAGCATCACCTATACGTTGGTATAAGAACGCGAGCTCTTAGTTACGTGTTGTTTGTTCATCTATGTATACTAGGTCAGTAGCGTCACCAATACGTTGCTATAAGAACACAAGCTCTTAGTTACGTGTTGCTTGTTCATCTATGCATACTAGCCCAGTAGCGTCACCTACACATTGCTATAAGAACACAAGCTCTTAGTTACGTGTTGCTTGTCCATCTATGCATACTAGGCCAGTAGCGTCACCTACACATTGCTATAAGAACACAAGCTCTTAGTTACGTGTTGTTTGTTCATCTATGTATACTAGCCCAGTAGCGTCACCTACACATTGCTATAAGAACACAAGCTCTTAGTTACGTGTTGCTTGTCCATCTATGTATACTAGTTCAGTAGCGTCACCTACACGTAGCTATAAGAACACAAGCTCTTAGTTACGTGTTGCTTGTTCATCTATGCATACTAGCCCAGTAGCGTCACCTACACATTGCTATAAGAACACAAGCTCTTAGTTACGTGTTGCTTGTCCATCTATGCATACTAGGCCAGTAGCGTCACCTACACATTGCTATAAGAACACAAGCTCTTAGTTACGTGTTGTTTGTTCATCTATGTATACTAGCCCAGTAGCGTCACCTACACATTGCTATAAGAACACAAGCTCTTAGTTACGTGTTGCTTGTTCATCTATGCATACTAGCCCAGTAGCGTCACCTACACATTGCTATAAGAACACAAGCTCTTAGTTACGTGTTGCTTGTCCATCTATGTATACTAGTTCAGTAGCGTCACCTACACGTAGCTATAAGAACACAAGCTCTTAGTTACGTGTTGTTGTTCATCCATGTATACTAGGCCAGTAGCGTCATCTTTACGTTGCTATAAAAACACAAGCTTTTAGTTACGTGTTGTTTGTTCATCTATGTATACTAGGTCAGTAGCGTCACCTATACGTAGCTATAAGAACACAAGCTCTTAGTTACGTGTTGTTTGTTCATCTATGTATACTAGGTCAGTAGCGTCACCTATACGTAGCTATAAGAACACAAGCTCTTAGTTATGTGTTGTTTGTTCATCTATGTATACTAGGTCAGTAGCGTCACCTATACGTAGCTATAAGAACACAAGCTCTTAGTTACGTGTTGTTTGTTCATCTATGTATACTAGGTCAGTAGCGTCACCTATACGTAGCTATAAGAACACAAGCTCTTAGTTACGTGTTGTTTGTTCATCTATGTATACTAGGTCAGTAGCATCACCTATACGTAGCTATAAGAACACAAGCTCTTAGTTACGTGTTGCTTGTTCATCTATGCATACTAGCCCAGTAGCGTCACCTACACATTGCTATAAGAACACAAGCTCTTAGTTACGTGTTGCTTGTCCATCTATGTATACTAGTTCAGTAGCGTCACCTACACGTAGCTATAAGAACACAAGCTCTTAGTTACGTGTTGTTGTTCATCCATGTATACTAGGCCAGTAGCGTCATCTTTACGTTGCTATAAAAACACAAGCTTTTAGTTACGTGTTGTTTGTTCATCTATGTATACTAGGTCAGTAGCGTCACCTATACGTAGCTATAAGAACACAAGCTCTTAGTTACGTGTTGTTTGTTCATCTATGTATACTAGGTCAGTAGCGTCACCTATACGTAGCTATAAGAACACAAGCTCTTAGTTACGTGTTGTTTGTTCATCTATGTATACTAGGTCAGTAGCGTCACCTATACGTAGCTATAAGAACACAAGCTCTTAGTTACGTGTTGTTTGTTCATCTATGTATACTAGGTCAGTAGCGTCACCTATACGTAGCTATAAGAACACAAGCTCTTAGTTACGTGTTGTTTGTTCATCTATGTATACTAGGTCAGTAGCGTCACCTACACGTAGCTATAAGAACGCAAGCTCTTAGTCACGTGTTGTTTGTTCATCTATGTATACTAGGTCAGTAGTGTCATCTACACGTAGCTATAAGAACACAAGCTCTTAGTTACGTGTTGCTTGTTCATCTATGTATACTAGGTCAGTAGCGTCACCTATACGTAGCTATAAGAACACAAGCTCTTAGTTACGAGTTGTTTGTTCATCTATGTATACTAGGTCAGTAGCGTCACCTATACGTAGCTATTAGAACACAAGCTCTTAGTTACGTGTTGTTTGTTCATCTATGTATACTAGGCCAGTAGCGTCACCTTCACGTTGCTATAAGAACACAAGCTCTTAGTTACGTGTTGTTTGTTCATCTATGTATACTAGGTCAGTAGCGTCACCTATACGTAGCTATAAGAACACAAGCTCTTAGTTACGTGTTGTTTGTTCATCTATGTATACTAGGTCAGTAGCGTCACCTATACGTTGCTATAAGAACACAAGCTCTTAGTCACGTGTTGTTTGTTCATCTATGTATACTAGGTCAGTAGCGTCACCTATACGTTGCTATAAGAACACAAGCTCTTAGTTACGTGTTGTTTTTTCATCTATGTATACTTGGTCAGTAGTGTCACCTACACGTTGCTATAAGAACACAAGCTCTTAATTACGTGTTGTTTGTTCATCTATGTATACTAGGTCAGTAGCGTCACCTATACGTTGCTATAAGAACACAAGCTCTTAGTTACGTGTTGTTTGTTCATCTATGTATACTAGGTCAGTAGCGTCACCTATACGTTGCTATAAGAACACAAGCTCTTAGTTACGTGTTGTTTGTTCATCTATGTATACTTGGTCAGTAGCGTCATCTACACGTTGCTATAAGAACACAAGCTCTTAATTACGTGTTGTTTGTTCATCTATGTATACTAGGTCAGTAGCGTCACCTATACGTTGCTATAAGAACACAAGCTCTTAGTTACGTGTTGTTGTTCATCCATGTATACTAGGTCAGTAGCGTCACCTATACGTTGCTATAAGAACACAAGCTCTTAGTCACGTGTTGTTGTTCATCTATGTATACTAGGTCAGTAGCGTCACCTACACGTTGCTATAAGAACACAAGCTCTTAGTTACGTGTTGTTTGTTCATCTATATATACTAGCCCCGTAGCATCACCTACACGTTGCTATTAGAACACAAGCTCTTAGTTACGTGTTGTTTGTTCATCTATGTATACTAGGCCAGTAGCGTCACCTTCACGTTGCTATAAGAACACAAGCTCTTAGTTACGTGTTGTTTGTTCATCTATGTATACTAGGTCAGTAGCGTCTCCTATACGTTGCTATAAGAACACAAGCTCTTAGTTACGTGTTGTTTGTTCTTCTATGTATACTAGGTCAGTAGCGTCACCTACACGTTGCTATAAGAACACAAGCTCTTAGTTACGTGTTGTTTGTTCTTCTATGTATACTAGGTCAGTAGCGTCACCTACACGTTGCTATAAGAACACAAGCTCTTAGTTACGTGTTGTTTGTTCATCTATGTATACTAGGTCAGTAGCGTCACCTATACGTAGCTATAAGAACACAAGCTCTTAGTCACGTGTTGTTTGTTCATCTATGTATACTAGGTCAGTAGCGTCACCTACACGTTGCTATAAGAACACAAGCTCTTAATTACGTGTTGTTTGTTCATCTATGTATACTAGGTCAGTAGCGTCACCTATACGTAGCTATAAGAACACAAGCTCTTAGTTACGAGTTGTTTGTTCATCTATGTATACTAGGTCAGTAGCGTCACCTACACGTTGCTATAAGAACACAAGCTCTTAATTACGTGTTGTTTGTTCATCTATGTATACTAGGTCAGTAGCGTCACCTACACGTAGCTATAAGAACACAAGCTCTTAGTCACGTGTTGTTTGTTCATCTATGTATACTAGGTCAGTAGCGTCACCTACACGTTGCTATAAGAACACAAGCTCTTAATTACGTGTTGTTTGTTCATCTATGTATACTAGGTCAGTAGCGTCACCTATACGTTGCTATAAGAACACAAGCTCTTAGTCACGTGTTGTTTGTTCATCTATGTATACTAGGTCAGTAGCGTCACCTACACGTTGCTATAAGAACACAAGCTCTTAATTACGTGTTGTTTGTTCATCTATGTATACTAGGTCAGTAGCGTCACCTATACGTAGCTATAAGAACACAAGCTCTTAGTTACGTGTTGTTGT
Source organism: Meconema thalassinum (assembly GCA_946902985.2). NCBI lineage: Eukaryota > Metazoa > Arthropoda > Insecta > Orthoptera > Tettigoniidae > Meconema > Meconema thalassinum. The sequence continues at coordinate 125,655,191 of OX336395.1, forward strand.
TCATCCATGTATACTAGGTCAGTAGCGTCACCTATACGTTGCTATAAGAACACAAGCTCTTAGTCACGTGTTGTTGTTCATCTATGTATACTAAGCCAGTAGCGTCATCTTTATGTTGCTATAAAAACACAAGCTTTTAGTTACGTGTTGTTTGTTCATCCATGTATACTAGGTCAGTAGCGTCACCTATACGTAGCTATAAGAACACAAGCTCTTAGTTACGTGTTGTTGTTCATCCATGTATACTAGGTCAGTAGCGTCACCTATACGTTGCTATAAGAACACAAGCTCTTAGTCACGTGTTGTTGTTCATCTATGTATACTTGGTCAGTAGCGTCATCTACACGTTGCTATAAGAACACAAGCTCTTAGTTACGTGTTGTTGTTCATCCATGTATACTAGGTCAGTAGCGTCACCTATACGTAGCTATAAGAACACAAGCTCTTAGTTACGTGTTGTTGTTCATCCATGTATACTAGGTCAGTAGCGTCACCTATACGTTGCTATAAGAACACAAGCTCTTAGTCACGTGTTGTTGTTCATCTATGTATACTAGGTCAGTAGCGTCACCTATACGCTGCTATAAGAACACAAGCTCTTAGTCACGTGTTGTTGTTCATCTATGTATACTAGGTCAGTAGCGTCACCTATACGTTGCTATAAGAACACAAGCTCTTAGTCACGTGTTGTTGTTCATCTATGTATACTAAGCCAGTAGCGTCATCTTTATTTTGCTATAAAAACACAAGCTTTTAGTTACGTGTTGTTTGTTCATCTATGTATACTAGGTCAGTAGCGTCACCTATACGCTGCTATAAGAACACAAGCTCTTAGTTACGTGTTGTTGTTCATCTATGTATACTAAGCCAGTAGCGTCATCTTTATGTTGCTATAAAAACACAAGCTTTTAGTTACGTGTTGTTTGTTCATCTATGTATACTAGGTCAGTAGCGTCACCTATACGCTGCTATAAGAACACAAGCTCTTAGTTACGTGTTGTTGTTCATCTATGTATACTAAGCCAGTAGCGTCATCTTTATGTTGCTATAAAAACACAAGCTTTTAGTTACGTGTTGTTTGTTCATCTATGTATACTAGGTCAGTAGCGTCACCTATACGCTGCTATAAGAAAATAAACTCTTAATTAGGCCTACGAATGGTTTGATTTGTTACAATTTCTTTATAATGTTGAACACTGAATAGACTATAACTTTTCGCGAATGGAAATGTGCTGAGAAGGAAGAGAATGATTCTTCTCTACTGCAACTACAGATTTAGGAAATTTCATAATGCGTTTCAAGGATTTATAGAAGCTCAGTAGTCAGCATGACTAATATCTCCAGGTTTTTTTGCTTTTCCGTTTAGCGGGAAGAATGTAACTCTTTTTTGGTATCCATATAGAGAGAGCTATTAAACAATAGTAAAAATGATTACTGTATCATTATTTCCAGGAAGATACTGTCTTCTATTGGTTACTAACAAAACTGTGTACTGCTGTATTAAAGCTACCAGTACATGCTTTTTAATTTCCATGCCGCCTATTGTTTTTTAAATACGACACCGGGCTCCAATTACTCCGCTAAACAATGGACCGGAGTCCACAATGGGAGTTGCCGAGCAACACGAGTGTTCACATTGGACATGACTATGAAGTGGTCACACACACACGCACAATACGTGTTTATTAAACACTGTGCGGTCAAGTGTAGGTTGCGGTCATCAGAGAGAAGCTTTGATAATCTATTGGTAATAAATTGAAACTTAAATGAGACGTATATTATTAAATGCCAAACAATGAATATTGGAAAGCAATCGATTGAAATCAGAAACCCCTATGGATGTCGAATTGGCTGCTGGAAAGCTAAAGGAAATAGGAGACTTCTGTTATGGTGGATTCTGTGGGGAAGTTGGTAGCATGCTGAGCTTCTATGCCCAAGATTGCGGGTTCGAAACCGGCTGAAGTCGTCGGATTTTTTAAGAGCGTTGAAATCCCTCAGTATACCTTCCTTCAGAGGGGAAGTAAGGTCATAGATTTATGGCATGTATAAGCTAAATTTGTAGGTTATATTTGGCTAACGCTCTATTAAGTTCCAACGTTAACCACCAAGTGCCAGTTGCAGTGGCATCTAGTAGCCAAGTTCACAGCTAGGTAGAACAAGTAGGAACTACTTGAAATTCATCGTCTGCAGTCCTTACCTGAATTACAGATAACACACACTAATACAGCCATCACAATTAACACCGGTTATCAGACAGTTTCTACACACACCCAAAGTACACGGGGCTACATGACCACGTTGTCGCAGCCCCTAAACTGAAGGACCAACCAACCAACTTATTTCTCTTAATTAGGAAGCAAAATAACGGTGATGGACGAATCAAAGATATAAAAAGTAGGTTAGCACAGGCAAGGAAAGAATTTCTACAGAAAAGGAATCTGTTGACATAGAATATAGATTTAGGTATAAGGAAGTCATTTTTGAAGGCCTTTTGAAATGTGGTGTTACAAGAGAATGATGAAGATCAGCTCGGTAGATAGGGTTACGAATGAAGAGGTATTGAGACTATTGGGAGAGGAGAGATGTTTCTGGCGACTGCAAATGAAGGGAAGAGATAGGTTGGTAGGACACATACTAAGACACTCAGGAATAGCAAGCTTAGTTATAGAAGGAAGGGTCGAGGACAAGAACTGTAGGGGTTGAACAAGGTCAGAATATGTTAAACAGATTGCCTCGAATGTAGGGTGTGGTAGCTAAGTATAGATAAAACGATTAGCTCAGGACAGGGAGGCTTGGAGAACTGCATCGAACCAGTCGAAAGATTGAAGACTCAAACAAAAACAACAACATATTATTTAAACAATCCTTTGTTTGAGAGTAGACTACAATCCAATGACAATTTTTAGGGAATTAGGTAATGTACATTAACCGAGAGGGCATACTATGCCTGCAGAAAATTGTACGCCTCGAAACATCTGTCGCTGAATGTCAAACTAAAACACTTTTGTATTATGCAGTATCACACCATCAATCCTCTACGCAACTGAGTGCCTGTTTCTAACTAAGAAGACCCCTTAAGGGCCCTCGAGGTACAGGAAAGGAAAAACTTGCCTTCGCAAGTGGGATCAAGGATCTCGCCAGATGGAAAACGATGGTACGAACCAATTGTGAACTCTACAAAGACCAGGAAAACCCCCACCGATGCCATCAGAAGGAGACGCCTGGCTTTCTACGGCCACCTGTACAGAATGGACCACCACAGGCTGTCTTAAGCCACTGGGCCCTTGTGGATCAAACAACTTGAGAAGGGTCTTGCTGAACTTAATATTCAGCATGACACAATAAAGACAGGAGTCGGACTATTGATACCACGGGCGTGGCAAAATTAATCTCTGGATTTTCCGAAAACACAAAAGTTCCTCCTCTCCATACTAGAAAGCGCTATAGTGTCATGGAGCTTAGATATCTAACCTCATTGGCTTTCATAGCGCTCCAAGGAACAACGAAATTCGACATGCAAGCTGCCCTCTGGGTGTCAAATAACGAAGCTTGCACCTGGCACCGAGGCCGTACGATATTATTATCATTATTATTATTATATCATAAATTGAAGTTACTGATAGTTAAGATTTAGATAAAGGGATAATTCCACAGTTTTATTTAACTTAGTAATTTGAGATTATTTGAAAATATTTGAAAATATCTCCAGTTATTTAGAAAATCGGCGAACTGGATTAACATTACAATTTTAATGAACTGCTTAGTTTTTATTTTTGTCGATACACGGTGGTACAACTACTTTTTACCTGATTTTAAGAAATGAACTTTATGACCATGATTTGCAAAGAAAAGCGAACTTCTATGGACAAAAACTGTGAACTAAAAAAAAACCTATTCCTGCCATTCATGCCATAAAAATAATGTATCAAACGGTTTCAGAGCAGCCTAATAATGAATATCAGCATGATTGAAACCAGACCTTTCCTCACATGCATTACAGAAGTTCACCACAACGCGTCCAGAAAATGGTCCGAGAAACGTAAGATAGAGTTCAGCATGAAAATCAAAGAATGGAAAGGCTAAAGGTTTCAGCACGGAAGCAGCCGTCAAACAATCTACCAAGAACACCACAAGTGGTAGCTACAAAAGCATACTTAAGGCTATTTGATAAAACTATTTTTTCTTTCATTAGTTAGACATGACAAATCAAAATCAGACAAACAGAGGCCGTACTCAAAATTCGCGTTCATTTGTGTAATTTATTTAAGCCTCCGTGGCTTAGGCGGCAGCACGCCGGCCTCTCACCGCTGGGTCCGTGGTTCAAATCCCGGTCACTCCATGTCAGATTTGTGCTGGACAAAACGGAGGCAGACAGGTTTTTCTCCGGGTACTCCGGTTTTCCCTGTCAAATTTTTCATTCCAGCAACACTCTCCACTATCATTTCGTTTCATCTGTCATTCATTTAATCATTGCCCCAGAGGAGTGAGACAGGCTTCGGCAGCCGGTACAGTTCATATCCTCGCCGCTAGATGGGGGCTTCATTCATTCCATTCCTGAACCGGTCGGTCGACTGGAAGCAGGCTGTGGATTTTCATTTTTTGTGTAATTTATGTACAGTGCCGCTTCCCCCTGCGGCCGGGCGATTCGTTCACTTCCCCAGGCGGAGCGAGAAGTAGTAATGCAACAATGGTGGTTTCCGTAAATTATTATTAATCGTATGGCATTTATACATCACTTTTGGAAGGCAAGAAAAATATATACAGGATTTACAAATTTACAGATAGATTATTAACATAGTCAATAGCATTTGCTGTAGTATGCAAAAAGTCCAATCGGTTACCACAAAACAAGTTCTGAGGGCACTCTTCGACTATATGTCTGAGTGTCTGACGTATGACTGTGAAATACGTAAATTAATTCACTTATTTTATATCGGTTTGTATTTGTACGAGGAATTAAGCCATGGTTCACCAGTTAGCCGCTCCAGAAAATGCTGTACAGCGTTGCTGATATGGAGCCCATCACTACCGAGCGAGGCGCGCCATGAAACGTGATGGAGCCCACTTTGGCAACGCTGTACAGCTTTCACCGAAGCGGCTAACTGGTGAACCCTGTCTTAATTCCCCATACAAATACAAACCGATATAAAATAAGTGAATTAATTTACGTATTTCACAGTCATACAGCTTAACTTATTGATCTATAAGGATTACAACGCAACCAAGAACTACATTTTCCAACGACTCCGAGCCGAGAAAAAGTTACCTTACAAAAATGATAACAACTTTCGTTCTTGAACATACAAAATTTTGAAATTAATAAACCAGTTATACAACATTCCAATGTATATTGTGTTAAAATTTGGATTCGATCTGATGACGGGTTAGTGAGATAATAATTCTTAAATGTGACGCATGGTCGAAACACGCTTAAAAACGGGCACCTTTTGTGTTTCAACTGCGATAAAAAAATATTAAAATATAAATTAAAAATTCCGAACCTACATGATCTAACGTAAAATAGAACGACGAAAATGATGATGTTATTGGATTTTATGTAGGTCCATTGGTTACTTCACAAACAACCTTCAAACTCGAGTACACATAATACTTTGGTCGACAGTAGAGCACACATTCTCTATTGTTTGCATGGGAATCGCCCGGCCGCAGGGTGAAGCGAACGCACTGTGTCAGGGCATAGAGTAGCATCGTCTAAGGTCAAGCCGCACGGTGCAGTCAGTGTGTGTGTCTCGGAATAGCAGGTGTGCATCCTCTCCCTTACCGTACGTCCTTACTTCCTCTCCACTCCACGTGGTGGGGGAGTGTCCTCGTTCAAGAAACTTGTAGAGGTCAATTAGCAGGTGACGAATGTACAGGGTCATTATCTATTTGCACGCGAGTAAACGCGGCAAGCTAAGCCGGCTGTGACTGGCGCAGATCGCGGGTGCACGTCTCCGGTTCAGCGGGTGGTGGCGCACACTTTCACACTTTTACCAAACATGTTCAATAATGTGTACTTAAAAGTGCTCATAGGCGATACTGAAAATGTCCTCCCTCTCTTGTAACACACACCTGGCATCTTCTGATGAAACAATGACTGTCAACTCTTTTATTATTTACAGAGCCTGTTTCATTGAATCGTTTAGCGAGTCTCCTAATTGTACTGGCATTAGGCACACGTCTTCCTGGAAACTCGATTCGAAATTTTCGTCTCGTTTCAGAACAAGATTTTCTGCTTTTCATATACGAATTATGGATATACACACGTTCGCGCATTGTGAATTGGTGTCTAGGCATGACCAACAATCACAGTAATCACAATACTCACTAAACGTGCAACACTAACGTCTAAGCTTTGCAGATACACGTCCATATGAATGACAAAACACGTGTGAACTAACGGTATGAATCCGCGGAGTGCGCCTACCACCGGCTGAACCGCGTACGCGCGCCCAGGATCTTCACCAGTCACCGCCGGCTTAGCTTGCCGTGTATACCCGCGCGCACATATCTAATGACCCTGTACTTTGCAGGCAGCGTAGCAAGAACACCGAACGTCTTGTTCATGAAATATTATTTTGCAGTAATCAAATTGCTTGTCATGTGAAGGGAAAGAGCGGCAAAAGATTTCCTTTCAAAATTATGTTCACTTTAACTCTGGACTGTTTCACGTACAAAATGTATAGCCATTCATGTACGAGGGCAGATCAAAAAGTAAGTTGCACTTCCCAGTTATGGCCATTTATTACACCACCTATCCAACAGCAACACGCCTATAACGACATACAATGTAACGTCACTTTTCCACATAGTTCCCAAGAGACTCCAAACATTTCTGCGAACGCACAACCAACTTGTCGATGCTGGATGCATAGAAAGTTCCTCCAGCGTTCTGCAACCACACAGAGACAGCGGCCTTCACCTCCTCATCGGTCTGGTGACGTCGACCACCAAGCTCCGTTTTGAGCTTTCCGAACAGATGAAAGTCACATGGCGCTAGGTCGGGATTATAGGGTGGATTTTGCCAGACCTCCCACTTGAAACGCTGCAGCAGTTCGCTCGTTTGGCGGGCCTTGTGAGGTGTCGCGTTATCGTGCAACAAAATCACACCGGCGCTCAGTTTCCCCCGGCGCTTCGCTTTACTCGTGCAATTCTTCCTTTTGGCCCATAGGAATCGGATTGTCGCACGCACCTCATATTTGGAGTGAACGTCCAGTCGACGCGCCATTGCATTTGGCCGCTATTCACACCATACAAGACGATACACCACAGCGACCTGCCTAACAGACGTGTGGGCAGTGTCTGTCCCTTTCTCCGCTGTGTCCACGTTTGCGACACACAGCGCGCTGCTGCAGCGCGTTAGTGCAACTAACTTTTGGATCCACCTTCGTACATGTCTCCATTCCTATCCAAATGGGAAAAAGACAACATATATCCGCTGTGCCAAATATCACACAATAACGGCTTTACTGAAAGACAATATACATAATGCTTTTACAAGGGGAAACGTACAACTAATTTCACACACCAATTAAAAAGTAGTTCTGTACATGTTGGCTGATACACATAATGTTTATTGCTGTTCCATTTACAGTAACTTACACCTTGTTTGTGTGCGTTAACAATCTTGTTACAATTAGGCGAAAATGAGCGTGCTACAGACAAACGTAAACAACTTCTCAAAGTCTCATCCGAAATGTGTGCTCAGAACCTCGGTTTGTTACCTTTTAATATGGAAAATAATATTCACATACATAGGTAGAACCGAACGTATGAGGCTAACGTTCTATGGGCACCTACAACGAATGAACAGCAACAGCTTACTAAGAAGATCTTCTCCTTGGTTAAAAGCTGCAAGACTGGAAGCCTGTGGCTTAATGAAGTACTAAAGGACTTGGATTTGCCTGGAATTGCTGACCTTGATGTAGAAGATCGTTCTACATTTTGTGCTATGGTAGAATCTTGTACCCCACCACCTAGAGTCCCTAAATGTCGGAAGCCCCTTTTGCAGGAGAGAAAGGAGAAATTATGAGCAGGGCTCAAGAGATATTGAGAACGGAAAAGAGCATCGAAGAAGAACTAGCCATAAGCGCTCCGTAGTGGGCTTAAATCAATAATAATAATAATAATAATAATAATAGAACCGAACATACTCTGAAGTTTGGCGGCTTCGTGATGAAGGCGAGGAAATTCATTATGGGGAAACAGACGCGTCCCTCCCATAACGCACGCGCACTGATGTCTGCCGTGACCGAACAGAGACCACGCCTACCACGATTCTGCACTATGCATTCACAGGTGTGGTAGCTGTGTGACTTTGCACAGCGTGAACGCTGCTGGCATAGAGCAATATCGACCATCGGAAGAATTGTAATGTTAGTTGGGTTTCATAAAACTAAATAATAAGGGGTTGGTGAACCACTCTGTGTTGTGGCACGAGATAATGAACTAGTGAAGCAGGGTGTGGCGCTAAACACTCTAGCAATTACTTAACTCCCTCACACCATGGCGTGCTGCCCTATCGTGATGTCATCCATTAGATGTTGCTCCAAGCCTCGGATTGTAAGAAACTCGTCATTCCAAATACCGCTGCTCTCACCTGTCACGTGAGCGTCTCTCACAAGACGGTCTATCTTCGATTCCTCGAAGAGCTTTCAGAAATAAAAATTATCGAAAATTCGACAAATAGAAATACATGCCAAATGGGGTTCTATTATCACGGTGGGTGAGTGGTTATCGTGTCAGATTACTAACCCCAAGCTTGCAGGTTCACTCCTGGCTATGGTAAGTGATTTTTGAAAGGCGACAAAAATCACGATACGCATGTCATACGATGTTGGCATGTTAAAGAACCCATTTGAATTCAGTAGGCCGTGTTCATAATGGCAAAATTAAACTCGGGATTTTCCGCCAACACAAAGTTCCTCATTTCTCTACTAGAAAGCGCTATAGTGTCAAGGAGCTTAGATATCTAACCAAGGAACAACAAAATTCGACATGAAAGCTGCCCTCTGGGTGGCAAATAACAACGCTTGCACCCGGCACCGAGGCCATACGATATTATTATTATTATCATCATAAATATTTTTCATCCTCCTGATGAGAACCGCATTGATGCGCTGCTTTATATTTATATGAATTGCAGCCAATGGCCATAGCTGGGCATGTTCGAGGGCTCCCAACAAATTCAATTTCAAGTAATTCCAAGTTTGGCTACCAGATGCGACTGCCACTAAGGCCTAGCTGCAAATGTTGTAACTTGATAGAGCGTTGCTAACTAGCGTAACATAACCTACAAATTTTGCTACACACTACCAATTACAGTCGTAGGTTCTTTTACGTGCCATAAATCTAGGACAAGGGCCCGGTGGCTTTGGTGTATTTCATGGAATACACTTTTAGTTAGAGTTAGGAGTTGCTGCTCTTTGTTTTTCTCTTTTCATTAGTTTCTTTATTTCCCTCCGAAGACACCAACAGGGACCCTTTTTGTATCCCCGTTTCTTTGGATGTGTACTTATTTGCATTTAAGTCTGTTTCAGTTGTACTCTTGCTCACCACGCGGCAACCTGTCGAAGTTTTGGATTCAGCAATTGGTTCCATACCGTTCAAGCAGATGTCGTCGTTGTCTGCAATCTTCTAGAAGGCTCTACTCTATGAATCAAATTGTATTATGTAGAGTGTTTCATTTTATCAAGTTTCCCACTCTGGTTTTATTCTCTTTGTTCCCCCCTCCCTCCCCGCTTGCTCATGCTCCCTGTGTGTTCACATTTTCCCGATCACTTCTCGTCTGGACGTTTGAGTGATACGTTTAGTCCTCTCTAGGAGTCGCATCTCCTTAACACATGAGGTGATTCAAATCGACGCCATGTCTGATTTTGTGCCTAACGGCCGCAAGGATACGCCAACCTTCAATTCACCGTGGTAAGATAAGTAACTACCTTCATTGATTTTAACCATTTTTACAGGATTTTAATCTGAATCAAGAAAGCTTTAATGTATTGTACAGGCAGTATTTTGATTTTCGCAATATTGCTCAATAACTGCCCCACGTGGGAACTGTCATTCTTAGCCAACTAGGCTCGCCACTAAAGTCATGAACTCCAGCATTTCATGTACTAAATAAGGGAATACCTTCCTGCAACGAGGGATTTATGTCAAATTCATAGATGTCTAAAACTTAACTTATCTGCCTTCGAGGGATCTCTGCCTACTCCTTTAAACTGTCACTACAGCTCTGGAATTTTCCATTCGCAATAGACTATAAACCGTGAAGAACTATACTCAACACCGTCAAAATTACTGTCAACTTTAAGTTAAATGAAACTATTAATTGCAACCTAAAACTCTATAACGCCGGAAACATATTCAAGTTCAACTCAGTGCATCTCCATAAACTGCAATAATTATTATCTTGTACAACAAACTTTAGTGCTACAAAACAGTGTCTGTTCAACAATCTTCCACGCCGCGATTCGTTGAGAGCAATAAATTTGGCCAAGACTCTAATCCCATATTTCCTATACTCCTAATTCCCTTTACTAACAATTTAGGGTATGTTTAAACTAGTTTTTTTGTTCAATTCAATAAGGCCTAACCTATAAATAGGCGCCCTACCACTTTTGCTCAATTTAACATTTATTCATTCTGCTTAAATATATGTGGTTATAAATCCACATTTTAATCTCTTTTTTCTTCTCCTGCTGTGCCCAGGAATATATAGACTAGTTTTTTAGCTTGCTACTAAGGCATTCTAAAAACATTTTTTGAAATATTGGTATTCTACCTAACCAACATAACGAAATATTAAACCAAATTGTAAGTCTTTTGTTATTATCATTATAGGCTTTAAACTTTTTAATTGTATGCACAGTTCGAAAACCCTTGTGAAGTATTTAGTGCTTGCAATAGGTCTGAGACCTCCAAACTGTTCAACATTATTTTTTAATTTAAAAACTCTTCATTATTATAGGTCTGTGACCTTTAAATTGTTCTAAAACAAAAAATTTGTTCTTTAGCTCAAAATAGATCTGAGATCTAAATTGTTATTACTGTTCGACTTAATCACTTTGTTAAATAAATTCCTTATTATTTGTTTTCTACTTCTATTGCTAAAAGAGCTGTTAGGTAGGACCTTTCCTTCCCTATTTTTTTTCTCTTGAATTAATTCAACATTCAAAGAAATGAACAAAATCACCGAATGGTAAGTTTACTACAAACTCAATCACTTGTTGCGTTTAGAGTAAAACTTCTATTAACATCATTTAAAAAGTTTATTTTAGCTATCATAGCTAATTCTAGTGAATTATTAAGGCAAGTATAGCTCGCTCAGCCAGTTTCCTACTCGAAGAGACTTTCGCTCTGCCCTGCAATTTACTGTTTAGAATTTTGGTTTTGTTCAAGTTAGGTTCGAGTATTTCATCCTTTTAAAACTTTTAGTCGGCACCCAGCTGGGTAAGAGTTTAGCCTTCTTTAAACGCAATAATTGGTTATCTATAATAATTTCTACTAAAAATCTCAAAAGCCCAGAAGGTGCTTTATCTCTGCCCACTCTGGGGGCATTTGGTCTTTCTGTTGGGGATCTGACAGCGGCGGGTAATACAAATATTCCGGCTAATTTAAATATTTCCAGCATCTCAGATTGCTCCAGAAAATCTCACCCTTTTGAAGGGAAAGTACATAAATCATTTTCATCTGGCATACCTTTGCTCGCCAGCGCACCACCCTTCCCCATAGTACTAAGATTTACGCTCGGGAGAGAAAGAGCACTTAGCTCATGCTGCTCTCTCCGTTATCCTAGCTCAGGCTCCAACTTATTCAAGTTGCTTCCACAACTTTCGCGCAGTATAAATATTTTCTTTCTCACTGCCTGTTGTTTGAGTCTTCAGTCTATTGACTGGTTTGATGCAGCTGTCCATGCCTCCCTGTCCTGAGCTAATCATTTCATCTCTACATAGCTACCTCACCCTACATCCAAGGCAATCTGTTTAACATACTCGAACCTTGGTCTACCCCTACAGTTCTTGTCCTCGACCCTTCCTTCCATAACTAAGCTTTCTATTCCTGGGTGTCTTAGTACGTGTCCTACCAACCTACATCTTCTCTTCATTAGCAGTCGCCAGAAACATCTCTCCTCTCCCACTCGCTTTAATACCTCTTTGTTTGTAACCCTCTCTACCCATCTGATCTTCATCATTCTCCTGTAACACCACATTTCAAACGCTTCAATTCTCCTCTTTTCTGCTGCACCAACAATCCAAGTTTCACTTCCATAGAGCGCCACGCTCCAGAAAAAAGTTTTCAAAAATGTATTCCTAATACCTAAATCTATATTCGATGTCAACAGATTCCTTTTCTGTAGAAATGCTTTCCTTGCCTGAGCCAACCTAATTTTATATCCTCTTTGCTTCGTCCATCACTGGTTATTTTGCTTCCTAAGTAACAGAAGTCTCCTACTTCCTTTAGTTTTTCTCACTGCCTATCAATTATTAATTTGGCTTGGATTCTCTTCCTCTCTGTTTCCACTCCAAACCTTTTTCCTTTTCTTTTCAAATCATCTTCCCCTAGGTAGTGTCTGAGTTCAGGCTTAACCTACCAGGCTTTACTTCCCCTCCAAAGAAAGGCATACTGAAGGATTTTAACGCTCTTAAAAATCAGACGAATTCGGCCGTGTTTGAACCCGTGATCTTGGGCATAGTAGTTCAGCATAATACCAACTACGACACCACTTAAGTGGCAATTATCTTTGAAATCTTTCTTGTACGAGAACAAGTCTCATATTTACCCCAAGGACAGCGTAGTTGGTAGCATGCTGAACTGCTAAACCCAAGATCACGGGTTCAAACCAGACCGAAGTCATTGGATTTTTAAGAGCGTCAAAATCCTTCAGTAGGCCTATGCCTTCCTTCGGAGGGTAAGTAAAGCTGGTAAGCCCATGTCATAGATTTATGGCATGTAAAAGAACCTACCACTACAATTAGTAGTGTGCAGCCGAGATTTCTAGTTTTTTAGTTATAGCTCTATCAAGTTCCAACGTTCGCCGCTGGGTGTCAGTGACAGTGGCGTCTGGTAGCCAAAGATTGAACTACTTGAAATTGAACTTGTTGGGGAGCCTACGGGCGTTCAATTAAAATACCCAGCTATGGCCATTGGCTGCAATTCTAAAATGTTGTGCAAGTAATATAGATACATCTATATATTTAAAACACTAAGCTGATTTTTGCTACCGCGAGATTGAGAAAACGTCTTAATTAATTGACTTCGTAGTGCATTCTACCGAGAGCTCTTGGCATGTAGATTTGCAGAGTGTCTTTAAAATAAACAAATATGTTACCATATTAATGCTTGCCACGGTGGGTGAGTGGTTATAGTGTCGGACTACCAAACCCAAGATTGCAGGTTCGCCCCTGGCCATGGTAAGTGATTTTTGAAGGCGACAAAAATCACGATACTCATGTCATACGTTGTTGGCATGTTAAAGAACCCATTTGAATTCAGTAGGCCGTGTTCAATGGCAAAATTAATCTCGGGATTTTCCGCCAACACAAAGTTCCTCCATTCTCTACTTGAATGCGCTGTAGTGTCAAGGAGTTTAGATATCTAACCTCCTTGACTTTCATAGCGTTCAAAGGAACGACGAAATTCGACGTGCAAGCTACCCTCTGGGTGTCAATTAACAAAGCTTGCACCAGGCACCCGAGGCCATACGATATTATTATTATTATTATTATTACCATATTAACAAACAAAATGTAAAATTCTTGGCCCTTAGCGTAGGCTTAGAATCAGTTTGGTTCATGACAGACATGGCAGATATCCAGCGCGTTATTTATAAGAGTTATAAAGGAGGGGAAGATTCATTAATTATGCACGACGTATCACTCTTTTCCATTTTGCTTCCATTTCGACAATATATCGTTTTCATACCTTACTTTATCTCCGTGGCTTAGGCAGCAGCACGCCGGCCTCTCACCGCTGGGTCCGTGGTTCAAATCCCGGTCACTCCATGTGATATTTGTGCCAGCAGTATGTTTCAGTGTCGAGAGTGCAATCTTTTGAGGCCCTTACAGTTGCAATAGTGCCAAAAAGTATTGGTACAAAGAATGTAACTCATATAGGAAACGTCTTCAGTAAATATTTTGTCAATTGCCCGTCATGTTTTGACGGGTTTCAACTAGTTTCGATTATTTTTACTGTATGTATTTTCTCTTTCTTTCAAAATAGAGACTCCTTCATAGCGCTATAAATCTTGTGTTTATTTTTCTTAATGTTTTAATATTCCCGTGTCGGAAACATACAAATGTACAGTTGCTATACATATAAGGGTAAAATTGTCTATATAGCACGTGCCCAAATATGAGCAACATCCAAGGCGCTCGGAGTGGCTCGCAGGAGATCTTCCTCTGCACAAGATGAAGGGCACAGAGGGCAATGAAGCATGTGGTTTGTAGTTTGTTCTTGTCCACATTCGCAAGACGTGTCACATGTACTGAGGTCCCATCTCCTCAGATTGTCTCGGGATCTTCCAACTCCTGATCGTAACCTGTTCAGGGATTTCCACACCAACCAACTTTCATTGTGTCCGGGTGGTAGTTCTTCAGCTACTGGCATCCAATCGCAGGGGCGAGGAGTCGTCTTCTTCCATAAATCCAGCCTTGCCTTCTCCGGTGAGACGGTAAGCTTTTCAGATATCCTCAGGAAGCTCCTTCGCGACCTCAACCGTTGTTGAGGAGGATTATATCCATGCAGTGGATGGGCGCTGTTCTCTTCCACTCTCAGCCTCTCCCTGTTGGTGCTATTCCAGCCAGGTAGTAGAGCTTATCTCTTGGGGTAAGCTTTAAGCAACCTGTTATCAACCTGTAGGTTTCATTCAGAGCTGACATGTCTGACATGAGATGAACTGTACCAGACTGGGGAAGCAAATTCAGCAGTAGAAAAGCACAATGCCATTGCAGAAGAGCGAATAGTCTCTGGATGTGAGATTTTTCATAATGATTGACAGAGTATTATCTGGAATTCCGAGAGTAATAAGCAGCTTACAGAAATACAGAGTCCACCTGAATCTATATTGTAATTCCTACGTCACACCTAAAGAACGTTAATTCATTTTCATTACTTGAATGTTTCGATAAATCGAATGATATTTTGTTCCCCAGGCATAAGATATGTGTCTTTAACTCGAAGCTGGAGTGAAAATGCAGTTGAATTAACGTTCTTTTGCGAGTTAAAGATACGTATCTTATGTCTGGGGGAAAAAATATCATTCGATTTATCGAAACATTCAAGTAATAGCACTTCAAATTATAGAAAAAATATGACATTATTTATTTATTTGACGTATGAATTTTAGTGCCGGGAGTGTCCAAGGACATGTTCGGCTCACCAGAGGCTGTAGCTGCTTCAAGTAGACACCCATAGGGTGGGCTACAAGTTCCGTTCAATTTCAAGTAGTTCCAACTTTCGCTACCAGATTTCACTGACACCTAATGGTGAACGTTGGAACTTTGACAGAGCGTTTCAACGAAATCTAACATAGAAATTTAGCTTCACACAAGTTTAGTTAATGGAAGGATCTTTTACATGCCATAAATCTATGACATGAGACCGCCGGCTTTACTTCACCTTCGAAGGAAGGCATACTGCAGGATTTTAACGCTCTTAAAATATCCGACGACTTCGGCAGGGTTTGAACCCGCGATATTGGGCACAGCTGTTCAGCATGCTACCAACTACGCCACCGAAGCCATTATGACATACAGTATTATAAATTGTGTACTGTAGAACTTCACCGGGAAATTAAAATGACTTCGAGATATCGAAAATTTGAGATATTAAAGTTAGACTGTATAAATCGTCATCTCTGATCTCATGGTACGTACTGTGACTCCGAATGAAATGGATCTGGGTTCGATTCCTCCCCTCAGCCATCCTAGAAGTGACTTTCCGCCCAATCACACTCCAGGCAAATGCCTGGGTGGTATGAAACTTAAGGCCATGGTTGAATCCTTCCAAATCTTACCCTCACGTACGAATAGTTGTTGCTGTTGTTGTTTCATTTATTATCATACGGCTGGCTGCGTGGCTCAGCGGTAACGTTCTCAACTGCTGTGGCCAAGGTTGCAGGATTGAATTCTGGCGCAGTCATCTGGCATTTGACGGTCCGTAAATGCGAGGGAGCCGAATGAGTAGATTTTTTGGCATGTTAAAGATTATTACGTGTTGTTAGGTGAGTGTAGAAGTTGTCTGATAACCTGTGTTAACGTCGTGATTTTATGAGTGGCATTTGCCTAGAGTAGAAGTGGGAAACCACGAAAAAACACTTCAAAGATGGCTGAAGTGAAAATCGAACCCACATCTTTTCGGTTCTACCTCACGAGTCTGAGTGTACCTCGTTTCAGCCCTCAGAACAGTATTATTAGGATGTCTCATAAGTCGTTTTTTAAGTTTGGTGTTTAGTAAGATAGAATTGGTTTTGGTTCGCCAATGCTCGCCAAGGCCATGACTAGAATTGCATAGCGAGAATGTACAGAGTAATTAGCTATGTGCGTCCTGGTAAACACGGCAAGCTAATCCGGCTGTGACTGGCGCAGATCGCGGGCACGCGTACCCAGTTCAGCTGGTGGTTGGCGCGCTCCACTGACTCATATCGTTAGTTCACACGTGTTTTGTCATTCATATGGACTTGTATCTGCAAAGCTTAGACGTTAGTGTTGCACATTTAGTGAGTATTGTGATTACTGTGATTGTTGGTCATGCCTAGACACCAATTCACACTGCGCGAACGTGTGTATGTCCATAATTCGTTTAGGAAAAGCAGAAAATCTTGTTCTGAAACGAGACGAAAATTTCGAATCAAGTTTCCAGGAAGACCTGTGCTTAATGCCAGTACAATTAGGAGGCTCGCTAAACGATTCAAGGAAACAGGCTCCGTAAATAATAAAAGAGTTGACAGACATTCTTTCATCAGAAGATGTCAGGTGTGTGTTACAAGACACGGAGGATATTTTCAGCATAGCCTATGAGCTCTGTAAGTACACATTATTCGACATGTTTGGTAAAAGTGTGAAAGTGCGCGCCATCACCAGACGAACCGGGTACGCGCGCCCGTGATCTGCGCCAGTCATAGCCGGCTTAGCTTGCCATGTTTACTCGCGTGCACATAGATAATGCCCCAGAATCAGTCGTCAGTTATTGTTACACAATCACAATGGAACTTACAAAGTTGGAGGTTTGGGTCCTTCTAAAGCACTACTGGAAACAAGATTACAAAGCTGCTGCCGCTGCAAAGGAGAATATGTGAAGTGGAAGGAGAAGGTGTCGTTAGTGAGCATGTGGCACAACGATGGTTCCAACGTTTCAACACTGGAGAAGAAACCACTACAGATTAACAGCGTTCTGGAAGATCTGAACTATGGGATATTGAGAATACACGCAGAGTTTGGGAAGAAAATCCGCAAGGCAGTACTCGTAGGCAGGTGCATCAAAAGATACCATACATTGCCAGATTATGAAACTTGGAAAATCAAACAAAAGCTGTAGATCAGTACCTCATGAATATGTCGACATGAAAATAACCTTGATGTATAGGACGGAGAATTCGGTGAGATTGGTATAAGAGAAATGCCTGATGTGGAATAGGTGAAAATTCTAATATTTATCCAAACGTTATGAATACAATGAAAGCAACGATTCTTGTAGTTGAATAACGGCATTAATATCTTCTCTTCACTTGTCAAATGGTGTATTTTTATATATCTTCATGAATGTAAACGTCATATACTGTATAGTCTTGCCATAGCAATGCAAATGCAAATGTATAACCTACTAGCAGAAGTACCCGTTCTTCGAACGGTGTTCGTAGTTAACACCAGACATAATCAATTGAGCTTCTGTGCAATGGTTAGCGGTTTGTCATTCCATCAAGTTTATCAGAACGAAGTTAGTTTACTGGGAATATCACACACACTGTTAATTTAAGGCCCTTAAAATGTAGTTTTCGGAGACCCTTTATAGATTCCCGAATTATCTGTCTCACATTGAGAAGCGCAACGTATGCTTTGGTCGTCCTTGTAGGATAATTTTTATATTTCGCATATTTTAGCATATATTGAGAAGTTTTTCTCTATATCCACCCTTCTACTGTATGAAAAGTACGGTGAAGAGTTTTATAAATGATTGGTGTATTGACTCTCATGGTTACCATACCTAATTTTAAGATGCACCAAGCATCCGAACACGAGGTATAGGCGTACATAAAGATACACAGAAAGACAGACAGACAATTCTATTGTCTACAACATATTACCCAGATATCCAAATATGGGTATATCTACCACACAGTATCAAATAAAATCATCCTTATGATGAACCCGTATTAAACGTTTAAATTATACGCCAAATCAATACATAACCAAATATATATTTTATATATTAGTACATGTTTCGACCCACAGTGGGGTCATCCTCAGCCTCGAAAGAAAATCAATTAAGAATGGGAAAACTAAAATGGCATATGCGCCTTAAATCTAAATTAAAATGAAAATTAAAGATAATAAATGTAATAAATAAAATATAGTAATAAAAATGGATATCCTTACAAAGTAGTATTAATTAAATAAATATAAGATTGGTCTTTTAACAATAATTTTAAAAAAGTAGTTAGAAATAAGAACTATTAGACGGTGAGTGTAAGAATGTTAAGCTTTAAATTTTTATCAAAAAACATTTGTTTCCAATGGCAAATGTATTTGCATTCTATGAACCCGTATGTCGACAAAAAGAAATTAGTTAAAATGTGCTCTCAGACTAAATTCACCTAACGTGTACTTCCTGACGTGAAATACAATTGAAAGTCTTGTAGACGAAACGCAATACACGTCACATAAAAACTGACCCTCTACGTTGTGCTAGGTGCCCATACACAGGAAGACCCCTTTCATAAATTATAAAGGCTTGTGGTGCATGAAAATTCAGGTTCTCTAGACTCAAATTGCCCAAATTCCTAAAAGCCGCAAAAAATGCTAGTTCAATTCAGGAATTTTTGAAAATAATGTTGCTGTTTGGAGATATAATAGACCTTCTGTACTATATGTCGAACGTGAAAATTGCATGAAAAATTCTAGGTTACTCCTTCACCCACTTAATTGCATTGATGAATTATACGGTCTACGTTAGTTCCGTGATAACCTTATAGCCACTTGCAAACTTTCACAGAAATGTAATAAATGGAGTGTCATTGCTTCTTACAGAAATAGAAGGAAAGTTGTATGCCACCCCATGAGATAATGTTCTCATGGTTACCGATTTGCATTCCTTCATTAGTTTGTTAAATTAAATTATATTAGTTTTCTGGGAATATTTCACAAACTGTTGGATTTAGAGCCTTATAATGTAGTTTTCGAGGACCCTTTAGGGCCCCCGAGTTTTGTTGCTGGCACCGAGGGGATTTGTCTCGTCGTTGTACGCCATAATATAATACTAATAATAATATAATATAGGGAGAAATTATAACACCTATTTTTTATTATTTTTTATTCAGCCAATGGCCATTTACTTTTCTTTTCAGGACGGGTCAGGGAAGGGATATTATCAGAGAAAGAAGCATTCACATCGCGCTTGAGCAAAATGGAAATGGCCTACCATTTAACTAAAGACATCTATATGAAAAGGTCAATATCCTTCAACGCAAAACTAAAACATTACTGCAGTGTCATCCGTCCGGAAGTCTTGCATGCTTCTGAATGCCTCACGATGAACAAAAAAGGCTTGGTCGAGAAACTGGAGGCCAAAGAAAGAAAAATTTTGAGAAAGATATTGGGTTCCATCAAAGATAATGGGGAATACAGAAAACGGCATAACCATGACCTATATACTCATGTGGAGAAGATAAGCAACGTCATCCGGAAGATAAGGTTACCATTTGTTGGGCATGTGAAACGAATGAGCCCAGCGAGACTGACCAACCGCAACATAACTTACTTTCAGGAGAGGAAAACAAAATGGGCCTGGTTCATTGAACTGGATAAAGATCTGAAAGAAGTGGGGATTACACCAACAGACATTCAGGAGTGCGTCCCACTCAAAGGGAAACTTCAAGCTTGTAAAGGTTTCCAAGAAAACCCGAAGCTGAAAACGGGAAAGATTTGTACCCAGGAACGGAAGGAAGTCCACCGAGAACGAATGCGGGCGTACAGGGCAAACATCAAAGCCAGTAGGAGACGGTTGGAATGACGCGGTCCATAGATGGCCTATACGAAATGAATGAATGAATGAATGAATGAATGAATAATATGGGGATAGGAATATAATAGACCTGCCGTACCACACCCGCAGGTGTAAATCGCGTGAAAAAATTCTAGAGTGCCCCTTGATCCCCTTAAGCGCGTTAAACGTATTGATGAATTTTACGGCTTTGGTTCCGTGATAACCTTCTAGCCGTTTGCAAACTTTCACACTAATGTAATTAATGGAATTGCATTGCGTCTTACAGCAATAGATGGGACCTCTGAGAATCCGTTGGCATGGTTACTGGCTTGCATTCGTTCATTAGTTTATTAAATTAAATTAGTTTTCTGGGAATATCTAAAAAACGGTTGGTCTTCGGTCCTTAAAATGTGGTTTTCGGGGACCCGAGTTTTGTCTCTCACATTGAGGGGCTGAAAATGAGTTTTGTCTCGTCCGTCTACGCCTATTTCAGCATGTATTTTAAGGGGGTAGGCCCCCTTTTATGAGAGGTACGGAGAAGAGTTACATCAATGATTGGTGTCGTGCCTCTGATGGATATCTGTACCAAATTTTACGTTGATACACCCAGCCGTTCTCGAGTTATAAGGGAACAAATTTGTCCACAGACAAACAAACAAACAAACAAATTATTTTCGCGCGCATCCATCATAAAACAGTCTGAAACGTGTAAACATCTCAAATTTCCGTATAAATTCAGAGATAAACACACAAATTTTCATTTTTATATAGAGAGAGATATACTGCACCGCTCGGTGTTGACCGTGTTTTATTGCACAGATTCTGGTTTTACACGCTAACCGTTGGAGATATACGAAAAGTGATAAGGACCTTTCGGATAGAAAATTAAATGTTAAAGTTCATGTTTACCATCAAAAGTTTGCTATTTCTTAGCGTTCTCTTTTTATTTGAAAAGGAAATATGAAATTTTGAAACCAAAGGGTGTAGTGACGTCACAAATGTCGGTTTTACTCGCTAACTGTTGGAGATACACGAAAAGTGATAAGGACCTTTCGGATAGGAAATTAAATTTGAAAGCTCGTGTGTGCCATCGAAAGTTTGCTATTTCCTACCGTTCTCTTTTTATTTGATATGGAAATACGAAATTTTGAAACCAAAGGGTCTAATGACGTCACTAAAATAGTCGCCATTTTTTAATAGTGCAAAATTTCGAAATCAAAAGTATCCTATATGTAAACCTGGTAAATCAGCTACATCCATGCAAAATTTCATTTAAATCGGACCAGTGGTTCTTGAGTTATTGAGTAACAGACAGACAGACAGACAGACAGAAAGACAGACACACACCATCTCATTTTTATATATTAGTATGATATGTTTTTTGCGTTTAGATCAATGAAGACATAGGTGGCATGTCATTATTATATATTTTACTTGAAAGAACAAGCTCGACGTGGAGTGGATATCTGTCATCAGCTTATCGGTAACCCCATGGATGATAGATTTATCAGGAGAATTGTCACATGTGATGAAAAAATGGGTCTATTATTCCAACACTGACGCCTTGATACAGCGGCTCAGTCACCGTCAACCTACCTAAGACATCGTTAAAAAGGATCGGTTCGGCCCCAAATTGATGTTGTGTGTCTGCTGGAATTTTGAAGGATTGATTCACTTGTTGTTTGTTCCCAATGGGCGTGTAGTCAATGTGGATCTTTATTCTCAACAACTGGATCGAGTTCATGACATTTTGAGACGGAGATACCCAGCATTGGTTAACCAAAACAGAGTTCTCTTGCAGAAAGACAATGCGAGACCTCATACTGCACGAACAACCATGGCAAAAATTCAGGAATTGGGAGGAGTCTAACTGCTACCACATCCAGCATACAGCCCTGATCTTGCGCCTTCAGATTACCATCTTTTTCGATCTATGGCCCGTTTTTTGCGTGGAAGTAATTTTGAAAACATTGAAGCCGTGGAAGTGGGTCTCGCCGAATTCTTCGCATCAAACCCAGAGACTGGTATCGTCGCGGGATAAGAAGGCTCAAGACCATAGAATCTGATGGTCTCTACTTTGAAGAATAGTTTAATTTCTTGTCAGAAAACATTCCAAATAACATTTTCTTAAAAAAAGACAATACTTATGAGACATCCCCTGTATTGTCCATTCAATATTTGATTGCCGCTGAGTGTGGCTACGCCAGCGTTTGTTGTTTATGTGCAGTCTGCACATAAGTCAAGCAGCATTGCGTCAGATAAGCGTCACAGGAGCTCATGTTACCACGGACAGTTAAACGATTATGATGATAATTGTTGTTTTTAGGGGCCTAACATCTAGGTTATCGGCCCCTAATGGTTTGGGTCATAGTGAAGAAGGTTACTGAAATGTAAACTATAGGCCTAACTAAAACTAACTACTAACTTTTATACTAGAAGAAGAAATGGAAAACAAAAGGAGAATAAGGCAAATAAAAGACAGGAGGAAAAGAAATACCCTCAACCCCCGAAGAATGCGGATTGAGGGACTTCGAAGAAAGGAGAGCCATGAAGGGCAGATGGGAAAGTGAAAGAGGAGAGGGTCCGCCCCACAGATAATGGATATAAAGGGGGATACCCGGACCCAGCTCAGGAATCCATCGGGGTCACCAATTCCCAAACTCGCCAGTCGTGAGCCCCTGAGGGTGTAGCAATATCTAGGGTGCACCAGAAGTGGTGGGGCTACATACACCCTGCCTCCTTGAGGGCCTTGAGCAGAAGGCAGGAGACAACATGAAAAGAAAAAGAAGGCTGACCCCTCGCAGAAGGAGGGTATCAGAAAAGATGAAACAAGGCCCAAATAAGGCGGGAAAGGAAGACTCCCTAGGCCTCGGATACCTCAATACCGTCGGGGTCGGAAAAGAACAAGATTTGACCAAGTGAGGTCGACTGGAAAGAAGACTGAGAGGAGCCCGGCACAAGTAAGTGGAAGCAATGCCGGACTCAGCTGAGCCCCCGTGGTCGTCAACCCACGCCCCAATAGATGTGAGTCCCTGGGGGCAGTTAAGCGATGACTGAAGCTACTGGAGCTGAGTCATATCCTACTCGCGCAACTGTAACTGTCAACGAAGCAGGCTGACGTGTGTAACACAAGTAAACAGAGAATAGTTCCCACCTCGACCGCCGGCAATCAATTCGTGAAAAGGTAATAAATGTATTTCCAGAGCCGAGGGCCTCAGGGTTGACAAACAAGAATAACTACCACTGCGCCACTAAGTACGCTCGTAACTTTCACTGACCACATTCATACACGTCACGGCACTCAACGTTAATTAAACGAAAAAGCATTACTTAACACAGAACCATTCATTATTTCTCACCCATTCATTCGTCCCATCTCTTTGCTGCCCGCTCAGCGCTGAATGCAATGGTCATGTCAAAGCCTCCTGGCTACACACAACAAAGCGTGCTTCAGTATCTGCGCATGCGCATTGGACAGTTGGTTACCGTGCTCTGATTGGCGCTATCCACTGTAATCGTATCTGATCGCCCTCTTTCATATACTGTGGAGATTATCATTATAGCCATTAGGCCACGCGTAGTAATCCGGATGGGATCTATCACATCCATGTTATCATATCGGAACTGTGCAGTAATAAATCTTCTGCATGTGATATGGGAAGGGATTTAAGTTTCGGTTATTAACAAAACGCTGTTTAAATAACCAATGCATAGATGAGCCTCAATTATACGATTTTCATTCTTACGTATTTCGCACGTTCATGCGGTGCTGTTAGTCGTTTCTGGCGTCACCAGGACGAATGAGCTATTCCCTCTGAGTTTGTGGAAATACCCCTCTTTTAATAATAATAATAAAAATAAAAATATCACGTTTATTAGTTACATACATTTCTTTTCTCTAACTAGACTACTACTGAACAGACTGGAACGACAAATTGACCCACAACTGGGAGAATATCTGGGAGGTTTTCAGAGAGGGCGTTCTTGTCCATAGCAAATACTTAGTCTGAAAATGATACTAAAATATTGCACAACACGATCAAAAGATCTATTCATCTCATTCGTTGACTTTCACTAAGCTTACGATGCAATAGATAGAGACACATTGATGGACATATTAAGGGAATATGGAGTGGACCAAAAGACGCTAAACCTACTTAGGCTGACGTTAACAAACATTATATCCAAGGTGAAATTCTGGGGAGAGATCAGCAAACCCTTCCAAATTAAAACTGGTTTGAGACAGGGAGACAGCCTGTCACCGAGGTTGTTCAACGTGGATTCTAGATAAGATCATGAAGACATTGTGGACAACCAATGACTCCGGGGCTTTACTTGGAAGTAAAAATTCAAACATCAAACCCAGATGTCTGGCCTTCGCAGATGATCTGGCACTTCTAGCTGAAACGGAACAGGAAGCAATAATACACATAAATGAACTAAAAGAAATCACTGGGAAAACAGGGCTAGAAATATCTCTTCCAAAAACAGAGATGATGAGCACCAACAAGAACTACATGAAGAAAACAGTTAAGACGAAATATGGGAGGCTAAAGGTCACGAAACAGTTTAAATACCTCGGAGAGATCATTAGCAACAATGGACTGGACAAAGAGTCAATGGAAAATAGAAGACTTAAACAAGAAAAACTCAACTTCCCCACTAAAAATATATACAATAAAAAGAACCTCTCCCTTAATGCCAAACTACAACACTACAATGCTGTGGTAAAACCGGTGATCTTATATGGTGTGGAGACGGCAAACTTGTTGAACCTGGAAAAGCTTCTGAAGATTGAAAGGAGGATATTGAGGAGGATTTATGGCCCAAAAGTGGTACAGGGAACCTACAGACTAAGATCAAACAAGGATATATATGAAAGGGTGGAAGACCTGGAGACAACAATTAGGAAAAGACGTTTACGTTTCTATGGACATATGGTTAGAATGGATACCACAAGATTAAATAAACACATTTTTGATAAAATATATAATCTGAAGAGCCAAGGGGGTTACACCAAGCAGATGAAGGAAGAACTCCGGAGGCTAGGAATTACAGATGACGATTGTCGAGACAGAACACAATTCAGGGAAATACTTCCCAACATAATGGTTCTTGTGGGTGAAAAGAGAGAACGCAGGGGAGGAATATGGACAGCAGAGAGAAAGGCGCAACACTCTGAAAAAATGGAGGAAGTGTTGTAATATGTGTATAAGAATGGGTTCCCCTTAAGTTGTGGCTGCCAAATGTAATATGACTAATAATGGTAGTACCACAATTATAAACTCCACTGTTGATTATATGAATGCAAAGACTATAGTAATAAGAAAATTATCTGGGTAGGCACCAACTCATATATGAAATCTATTACTATTATAAAATATATTGTTTAAATAAAGAGCACAAGTACTCTACAATCTCAAGGTAAGGAGTATTTTAACACCAACCAGGACCAAAATGAAGAAAGCAAGATTATATACTGTAATATAACATCATTGCATCAGAATGTTACTTACAGATTGAGGGGGAATGCTGTATATCATATAAAAGATACCTGTATTGCTGTAGTAATGGAATATGATTTCCAGGTTTATCTTTATTAAACTTATTCTTTTTAGAAGGAGCAATTTCATGAACAGTTATGTTATACAGTCAATATACCGTCGTTAAATGAATCAGAATCTTCCAATTTGATATAACCACAAACAATATCTATATATCGAATCATACAATTTTTACCTATAATTATCAGCATCAATTGTTGACATTCTCTATGTCTCTCTCTCTGGCTTCCTAAGCCCAGTCACTTCCTGTATTACTAGTTCCTCCTCTTTGGAATACTAAGATTGGCACTCCAATATGCTAAGTTCAAGATATCTCCACACAAGCGCTACTAACGAGGGAAGTACTCCAGCTCGAACGGCTAAAACCGACTGGCGATGGGCTTAATATACGAAGATATGTCTGTTCTACTACCCATCAAGGGCATTTATCTGTAAAACCCCGCATTAGTGTACAATCAATGTTTGGAAGTTACGGCATCCAAAGATTGCAGAAAGATAATTCTCAGCAGAAACTACCGTGCAACAGGAAATGCGGACCATTATATTAACAAGAAACAAATGTGGTGCAGTATCATCCGGCAAAAGTTTGAACACTTGCATGCAACAAGAAATCTTAACACATGCAGTCCTGTGTTGACATAGTCATCTTTCCCACAATAGAAGATACTGTGCTGTCCTCCATTCGACGTCGACGTGTAAATGTGGAGTTTCAATGAAGTGATTTAAACACAGCGGAATGGAACAGTACGCACCCTTAACAAGGGCAACATGTAGACATACTCCATTATTTACAATGTTCCCGCATTGCAATAGTCCAAACTCAAATGCCACGGTGATCAAATTATCACATACTAAGATGACGCTGGCGACCGAACACGTACTTTTACAGTTGAATGGCATTGATAGCTATTGACATAGGTACAACTGTAAACTTTAAACTCACTTTCAGTCGGTTTTCGTCGTTTGAGCTGGGGTACTTCCCTCGTAAGTACCTTCTTCATACCATAGAGCAAACATCACCCACATAGCTTCTTGAAAGGGAGGGCATCAATTCGACCCGGGAATTCCAGCCAGGTAGCCAGGGTTACCTCAATTCCACCCGGTCCTCCAAGGGACCCAGGAATGAGTTCCACAACTCCGCCCAGGCTTTTCCCCAATGACGTAAACAAATGTCATAACCCTCCTTCTCGCATACCAAGGGCCGTGTCAAACACCTTATGCAGCGCATGAGTACAAAAAAAATAGAAAAATTGGCAGACTTATATAAAAGAATATTATGATTAATTTTAAATCACCACCACCAAGTCCGCTCAATCGTTAAATCACATATAAACATAATACAAAGAGCTAGATATTAATCACTGTTGTTAAATAAAAATATGGACAGGAAATTTTATAAAATAAGAAAAATCAGCATCTTAAAAACACATAAATCGTTACTTCATTTCAAACAATACAAAAAAACATTAGATGAAACTCTTTTCATTCCCTAACTATTGTGTGAGAAACACACTTCACAAGATCTAATCAACTCATTGTTTGGTTGGCGTACTGCATGAGCTTGTTTTAAATGAATTCTTTTCTCACACGACTATTCTTGTCTTTGCTCGACACCCGCCCGCTGCTGTTAAGTAGAATATACGTGTCTGTCTGTATCTGATGTAGGCACTTTTAAAAAACAAATATATTTGGATGAGGTGCTGTACTTTGTGCTTTGAATTTTGAGTGAAAAGCCTCGCAGGCATTAGTTGTTCTCTACAACTCTTCAGACGGTGACGCCCACAGATGTGGGGGGAACAACGTACTGGAGCCTCTTCAATGTAGGTTTCCAGAAGGTAATCCGAAAATTCACTAAGTTGCTGGTCGGTGGGCTGGATACTAAACAGGTCACAGAAACCGTCTGAAACTTCGCTAGGGTCCAAATATATCAGGCCAAAGCAGTACCGAAGCCACTTCCCCTCTTCGGATTGTTTGTCTCTGTAGAGGGTTATGACTTTGTTTACGTCATTGGGGATAACCCTTTGCCGACGCCTTGTCAAAGCCTGAGCGGAGTTGAGGAACTTATTTTTGGGTCCCTTGGAGGACCGGGTGGAATTGAGGAAAATCGGGCGGAATTGATGTTCAACCTCTTGAAATGCTACAGTGTGGAGGAAGAGAAAGGAAGAAAGATCTATGAGAAGGAAATGAAATGATATTTGCGTGGTCCTTAGTTTTGGCCGGCTCGCATAATGTAATGTAATAATAATTATGCTATGGGATTTACGTCCCTTTTAGGGACACTGGGTTCTGACAATGGCTTATTTTACAAATTAAATGAGCAAATTAAATGGTATGGACTCCGTCTTGAGGAAAGAATTCACGATGAAAATTAAAAAATGTAAAACAAAAATATTGGAATGCAGCCGAAATAAATCAGAATCCTCTATGGACATCAAATTGTCAGGTGAAAAACTAAAGGAAGTAGGAGACTTCTGTTACTTAGGAAGCTAAATAATCAGTGATGGACGAAGCAAAGAGGATATAAAAAGTAGGTTAGCTCAGGCAAGGAAAGCACTTCCACAGAAAAGGAATCTGTTGACAACCAATATAGATTTAGGTGTTAGGAAGTCATTTTTGAAGGCCTTTGTCTGGAGCGTGGCGCTCTATGGAAGTGAAACATGGACTATTGGTGCAGCAGAAAAGAGGAGAATTGAAGCATTTAAAATGTGGTGTTACAGGAGAATAATGAAGATCAGATGGGTAGATAGGGTTACAAACGAAGGTGTATTAAGACTAGTGGGTGAGGAGAGATGATTCTGGCGACTGCTAATGAAGAGAAGAGATAGGTTGGTAGGACACATACTAAGACTCCCAGGAATAGCAAGCTTAGTTATGGAAGGAAGGGTCGAGGACAAGAACAGTAGGGGTAGACCAAGGTTAGAATATGTTAAACAGATTGCCTCGGATGTAGGGTGTGGTAGCTATGTAGAGATGAAACGATTAGCTCAGGACAGGGAGGCATGGAGACTGCATCAAACCAGTCAAAAGTCTGAAGACTCAAACAATAACAACAACAGCAACAAATGAGCAAATTATGAACACAAATTTCCGTTATTTCCGTTTGGTCTATGGTTGTTAATTTAACACTAAACAAAGACCTAACCTGTCTGATTTTGTACAGGGTGTTCAAAAACAAGGTCACAGAAAGCAATTCCAGTATAAACATTTCTCAAGTTTGGTGCACTTCTCTTGAAACTTTCTTGTCAGGATACTTATTTTTTTCCTGGAATGTAAAATACATGTGGCTTGAAAAAATGAACCGATTAGTTTTTTACAAAAAACATTTTGAGGCGTTTAGAAATTAACAAATTTAAAATATATTTTGAGTCTTAAAATGTATGATATCTTTTTGGTTGGTTGGTTCCTCAGTTTAGGGGCTACGACGACGCGGTCATGTAGCCCCGTGTACTTTGGGTGTGTGTAGAATCTGTCTGATAACCGGTGTAAATTGTGATGACTGTATTAGTGTGTGTTATCTGTAATAATGATCGAGTGGCCTCCGGAGAGACCGAGTGCAGGTCTTTCTAGTTGACGCCCGTGGGGGACCTGCACGTCGTAATGAGGATGAAGTGATGATAAGGACGGCACATACACCCAGTCCCCGAGTCAAGGGAATTAACCCCAGGAGATTAAAATCCCTGATGGCTTGGCCGGGAATCGAACACGGGGCACTTGGGGCCAAAGCCTAGCGCGCTAGCCATTTAGCCACAGAGCCGGACTGTGTTATCAGTGATTCAGGTAGAAGGACTGCAGACGATTATTTTTATCAAGTAGTTCCTACTTTTGCCACCAATTGCTACCATCCACGACACCTAGCAGCGGACGTGTCTACTAAATGCCATCGCAGTCACCACCCGGTGGCGAACGTTGGAACTAATAGAGCGTTATCAAACTAACCTATAATAATTTAGCTTCGCACATGTGTAATTAGTGGAAGGTTCTTTATCATACCATAAATCTATGACATGGGACCGCCAGCTTTACTTCCCCTCCGAAGGAAGGCATACTGAGGAATTTTTAACGCTGTTAAAAATCCGACGACTTCGGTCAGGTTTGAACCCGCGATCTTGGGCATAGAAGCTCAGCATGCTACCGACTACGCCACCGAAGACGTTTTGATTTCTTTTTTTTTATTAATGATGAATTAGCAGCTTATTATAAATAACAACGATCGATTAACTGTAACACTTGAGTGCTTTTATTTGACATAGCCTACATTCTAACAATATAACATGTACTCTAAGCCCACCACAAGCATTGGAGATGGTAGAGTTTGTTTTCCACAGAGTGTAGACACACGACTACACACTGCCTTGCAATCCATTGAGATCAGGCTATGCCAGCGCTCTCGGCAACCAGCTTGGAGTATCCGAACCTAGTGGCAAGCGCTCTCCAACACCCCTTCTCGCTGTCGTAGGTTCGTATCATTGTAGACCCAGTTGTTCCACAATGTTCTGGAATGGTTCTCTAGCCAAAGGCTTCGTGAATACATCAGCCAGCATCTTGTTGGATGGACAATACAGCACTTCTATGATGTCCTTTTCTTGAAGATCCCGAAGCTGGTGATGACATACATCAATGTGTTTGGTGCGAGCCCCAAACCGATTTGACTCAATTAATTTAATACAACCTTGGTTATCTTCATACATGGTTGTTGGACCAACAATCGGTAAACTCATGTCCATAAGTAATTGTCTGAGCCGCAGCAGCTCCCGACTGGCAAATGATGCTGCAATGTATTCCGCCTCCGTAGACGACATGGCAACTGACGTTTGATTCCGGCTTGACCATGCTACAACTCCTTCGCCATGAAAGAAAACATAACCACTTGTAGATTTCCTGTTGGTCTTGTCACCAGCCCAGTCAGCATCCACATAACATTTCAGCTCTGTGTCTTTAGTTGAAGATAAACGAAGTGTCTTGTGTATTGTAAATGCGAGATACCGCATCACTCGTTTTACAGCATTCCAGTCCTGTTGAGTAGGCTTCTCCACTCGACGACTAAGTAGACTCACTGCGACGGCGATGTCTGGTCTGGATACTGTGGCTATGTATAGTAGAGACCCTATGGCTTTCCTGTACAGAGTATTATTTGGTAACTCTGCACTTGCAGTCACTTCACCAGACAAGAAATTGGTTTCCATTGGAGTCGCAGCTGGTTTTGGCTCCGATAAGCCATGATCCTCCAACAATGCTGCGATCTTTGCCTTTTGGTTTAGCAAAAATGTTCCATTTTCCTGTCGTTCCACTTGAATTCCCAGATAGTAACTAACATCACCCAAGTCTTTGATGTCAAAATAATTCTGCAATTCTGTACCAACTTTATCAGTTAATTTTGCAGACTGACCGGCTACCAGCAGATCATCGACATACAACAGAATGTAAGTAATGCTTCCATCTACTTCCTTTCTTGAATAAAGACACTGATCTGCATTTCCTTGTTGAAAGCCTAACTTGGATAATGTCTCTGTAGCTGTCTTGTTCCAAACGTGTGCCGATTGCTTTAAACCATAGAGACTTTTCCGCAATTTCAGAACTTTGCTCTCTTGGCCGGGTTCCTCAAAACCCTGTGGCTGTTCCATATATAGTTCCTCTTTTAATTCACCGTTCAAATAAGCACTTCTCACATCAAGATGCCGAACGTGAAGTCCCCTCTGTGCAGCTACATTGAATAAAACTCGAATAGTGTCATGCTTCACCACTGGCGCAAAAGTTTCATCGTAATCCTCACCATATCGTTGAGAAAATCCTCTGGCTACCAATCGGGCCTTGTAAGTGTGGATCTGACCGTTACCGTCCAATTTTGCCTTAAATACCCACTTACAAGAAAGAGTCTTCTTCCCTGGTGGAAGCTCCGTTAATTCCCATACACAATGTTGATTGAGACAGCTTATTTCTTCTTCCGCAGCAGCAGTCCACAACTTTTGCTCACGAGGTGACATTTTGAGCATTTCGTTCCATGAGGCTGGCTCTCTGGTGTGATTCGTCTGCACTTTGTACGTTAGCTTCTTTACTGGTATACCCTTATTTGGCCGTTCAGAAACTCTTTGTGGAAATTGTGGAGTTTCTGGTTCAGTCTCACATTCATCTCCTATGCTGCTTACAGTCTCTCCTCTGTTGAAAGTCACCATGTTGTTACCTCTGGGATTCAGTGTTGAGTTGTCAGCTGATTCCGTCTGTGTCGAAACATGTTCCAATGTCCCTACATGCTGCGGTGTGATTTCATTAACCCCTTCTTTCGGTGCACTGCCTACCGAAGCTGGATGTCTGGCAACACTCTCAATTACCCGCACCGATCTGCTGATCCAAACCTTGACTGTCTTTGGATCTAGAATCCGATATCCTTTGGTATTTCCATCATAGCCAATCAGGACGCCCTCTATTGCTTTGTTGTCCCATTTCTTTCGCTTTTGTTTGGGTACAAGCGAATAGACCTTAGATCCAAACACACGTAAATGACCCAGATCTGGCTTCACACCTGTAAACAATTCAACTGGAGTTTTGTTGATACTCCGGCTCGTTGATCGATTCTGCAAATAAGCTGCGGTCAAAACTGCTTCTCCCCAGAAGCGGTTGTTCAGATCAGCATCCAACAACATGCACTTTGCAGATTCTGTCAATGACCGATTCTTCCTCTCTGCTACACCGTTTTGTTGTGGAGTGTAGGGGATTGTGAGCTGATGTTGGATCCCCTCCTTCCGCAGAAAGTTCTCCAGTTTTTGTGAAACGTATTCCTTGCCATTGTCTGTACGAATGGCAATCGGCTTCCTTCCAAATCTAGTATGCATTGCAGCAATGTAATCTTCTACGACGCCTGCCACCTCATATTTGGATTTTACCAGACTCACCACAGTAAAACGGGAGTAATCGTCAATGAGTGATAGAAAATACCTATTTCCACTTGGCGTTGCAGTCTGCATGGGCCCACAAAGATCAGAATGAATGAGTCGCATGGGCTCCTTCTCTCTGGATGTACTCTCAGAAAATTTTGCTTCGGTTAGTTTTCCCTTGATGCAGTCTTCACATACCACCTTCTCCGAACATTTCGACACTTGGATTCCTGTAGCCAATTCCTCATTGATCAGACGCTGGATTGCAACCGGATCCCGATGTCCCAATCGACGATGTCACTGGTGTAGGCATACAGCTTCTCTCGCTACATGAACTGACGAACTTGGTACCACAGTCTGAAGTCTGAATAAATTCCCATCGTTCCTTGCTTCTGTGATGACCTGATGTTCTTTGTAGATGCTGCACGTGTCATTCTCGAACGTTACGCGGTGACCTTGCTTTGTTATGCGCCTCACCGAAAGTAGACTATCATCCAATTGTGGAATAAACAGCACATTTTTCAACAGTACTTCTTGGAGGTGCCCGCCTGGTACCTCACAGTAAAATTGTCCATCTCCGATTCCAGCAGCTACCACGGATGAACCATCAGCAAGAAAGACTGTAGCACTTGTGTCACGAATAGACATGAAAAATTGCCTATCATTCGTCATATGACTGGATGCCCCGGAATCTATGCACCATCCTCCAGTAGGCCTACTTGTAGCATGTTGTTGATCCGGTGCCCTAAATGTGGCATAGTTCTGTGTGTTGCATACCTTAACCTCAACCGATGATCTTGCCGATTCTGAACCTGCTGATCTCTGCTGTTGACTTTTCTTGAATCGATAGCAATCTGCTTTTAAATGGCCAAGTTTATTACAGAAGTAACATGCCCGTGTCTCTTTGCCACCCTTATTTGGTTTCCCACTTGAATTTTTAGTTGTTCCTCTTTGATGAGCGCGACTAACCTTACTTGAGTCTGCGACCGCCGACTGTAGTGCAACCTCTGAATCACAATTTCCAGGCACACCAGCTTCGGCACGCCTTTGGTATTCGTCAAGCATTTTCCCAGTTACATATTCCACCGTTAAATCTGCCTCGTCACGGCCCTCGAGCGCTGTGACAAGCCCTGAATAAGATTCTGGAAGACTCACCAGCAAAACCGCAACAATCACGTCGTTTTCAAGTGGCCTACCAGATCCACGCAGCAAACCCACTACTTCCGTAATTGCGTCGATGTGACTGCTCATTGGTCCACCACGATAATGTATGCCGTACAGTTTACGTCGTAAATATAACCTGCTTCCGAACGTGGATCTCTCGTACTTTCTCGAGAGAGCCTGCCATGCATCACACGCATCGTTCAAGTGTGCAAAATGAATGAGTTGACTGTCCTCAACACTCAATGTAATGTACGTTAAGGCTTTGTTATTTTTCTTCTGCCACACCGCGTTAATTACTTCAGGCTTTGGTTCACTGACAACTTCCCACAAATCATCACGCACTAATACGGCTCGCAAATTTGTTTTCCAAAATATAAAATTTCCACCATTTAACATTGGAATATTCAACTTGAAACTTTCTTGAGCCATCTTGTAATCGCACACACTAGTAGTAAGGGTTTGCTACACTTTGAATATTGCATCATCATGACCAGAAATTGCGTAATCCTGATGACATCATGGGATGACGTCATGGGTCCTTAGAGCGAGCATGTGGTCCAGGAGCGAGCATGTGCACTGCACGTGTTAGCGTGGGAAGGGGTTGACCTTTTGGCTTGTTGGTGCGATGGTGATAAAAAGTTAATGGGTGTTGACGTCATGGGGGTTGTTTATTAGGATTTTAACTGTCATCTGACACCCGTGCGACTGTGAGCATGTGTGCCAGTGCGAGCAATCCACACATGTGGTGTGCAGCTGTTATGTTTTTTTGCTCGCGATTGAACCCTCGTCGTATCGGCCCCGAACCTGATATCTCGCACTCGTAGTAATGCCCCCCTCTTTTCCTATAGCCTCATTATTTAAATAAAATACCAAAACAAAAGGTCATTCGCGGGTAGTGGGGTAGTGTATGTTCTCTTGCAAGTCGCGTGTGTGCTTGAATACGTATGGCTATGTTATTTGAGCATATAGGGTGTCGTAGGACTTGTGGTGAACCACCCCTTGCTATGGACGGGAGTATATCCACCCCAAAATAAATCTACCCTTACCCGGAGGTTAAGTAGTGGTTATTTTTGTATGCATGCGCACTTGAGGGCTTTTGTAAGAGAGCGGAATTTTTAAATGATTCTTTATAGATGAGGCTTTTTAAAAAAAATATTAAAAAAACAAAAAACTAATAGGTCATTCGCTTTTTGTATCTCGCTAACCAATAATGCGATTTAAACATATGGGGTGTCATAGGACTCGTAGTGAATACTCCTTTTGTATGAATGAGGTATGTCAACCCCCAAAATAAAAACTACCCTTACCTGGGGTGAAAGAGCATTTTTTGTATGTATGCACACCGGTGGCTTTTGTCGAAAGGGCCTAACTACACATTTGTTAATATTTTCTGAACCCAGGATGGGATTTTGCCATAGGCAGTAACCTAGCACTTGGGGTGACACCTCGTTTTGAAAGTATGATTCATTTATTTTTTTGTCAAAAGGGCCTAACTACACTTTTGTTAATATCTCGTGAACCAATCATGCTAGGGACTCGTATGAGGGGTCCTAGCACTTGTGGCGACGTCCCCCTTTGTGGGGTGAAACTACCCCCCCAAAATTGAAAACTCAATATCTTGGAAACTATGAACCCTAAAATTAGGCGTGATAGCTTTAAAAATAGGTGATGACATAGGCTTTTACCTGGATTGGTCATTTCACCCCTAAAACAGTAAATAGTCATGTTATGGGGAAAAACGTGTTAAACACCTAAAAATGATAAATGAAACTAAGATCTTTTGTTTTTGATGAAAAATAGCAGGGGGGTGAAAACTACCCCCAAATTGAAAAATCGATACCTTGGAAACTAAGAACCGTAAAATTATGTGTAATAGCTTAAAAAATTCGTTGTGACATAGGCTTTTACCTGGATAGATGATGTCACCCCTAAAACAGTAAATAGTGATTTTACAGTGGGGAAAAAGGTCTTAAACGGGTAAAAATGATAATTGAACCTAAGATCTTTTGTTTTTGATGAAAAATAGCACGGGGGTGAAAACTACCCCCAAATTGAAAAATCGATACCTTGGAAACTAAGAACCGTAAAATTATGTGTAATAGCTTAAAAAATTCGTTGTGACATAGGCTTTTACCTGGATAGATGGTGTCACCCCTAAAACAGTAAATACTGATTTTACAGTGGGGAAAAAGGTCTTAAACGGGTAAAAATGATAATTGAACCTAAGATCTTTTGTTTTTCATGAAAAATAGTAGGGGGGTGAAAACTACTCTCAAATTGAAAAAATCGATATCTTGTGTTTTAGATCCCTTATTTGGGGGTGGATCTAAAAGGGAGAGTTGCTGTACTAATTTATGAGTTTGTGCCTAAATAAGGGTAGCTCCCCTTGACAGGGCAAGCTGACCAGTGTAGTGTGTTGTGGTGTGCTAGGAACTAGGGGGCGTTCCTATAAAGACTGTAAATGTGGTTTAAGGGATGTAGCCTTAGCACGCGGGTCGGTGTACTAGTCGCCCAGCCGGCTACTTATTATATAATCACCTTGCTAGTGTCAGCGGTTCGGCACGCGCTTCCTTTGAGCACGCGAGCCGCTGTGAGGAATACAAGGACGTCTGAGTTGGCGTTATTACTACGGTGTGTCACGTCTGACCGTGACGGGAGTAAGGAAGGACGTGGGGACGTGAAGAAGAGTGTAGATCAGTAATGCAAGTGTAAGAGACTGACCAAGTGTTTATTGGTCAGCAATGAGTAACTGTTAGTCCCTTTTAAGGGATCTTGTGATGTTATAATGTGAGTACAAACTGTGGGTGTTAGGTTACAAAAATAGGATTCTGAACACTGACTGACTGACTCACCTCGGTTGACACTGTCGTTAGCCTCCGGCTGTCTCGTCGAAGCACTGGTGATGGAGAGATCCTCGTGACCCACTTAAGGCACCTTTTATACCTTTAGCCTCTGTTCTGTCAGCGCGTTGTGGCATAGTTGAACCAGTTTGTAGTATGTCGCTGTGTGTCATAATTACGCAAGGGTTGAGCTGCTTTATGGAGTAGCCAGCTGCCCTTATAGTATTGATGGATATTGGGTAGGCTTTTAAAGGGTTGCCTTTTATGAGATTTAGACAGATGATGGGGGGGATGATCTCTAAGGGGTGCATACCCCTTGGGTATTGTACAAGCCTCTTCCTCCATTTGGTCGCGTCCTCGCGACCGGGAAGGGCACTTGGGGTTGGGATGTTGTCGTAGTAGTTTTTGAATCCCCCTCGTCTCTTCTGGTGGTGGCGTCGTAAGCGTCGTCGTATGGAACGGGTGTCGTCGTGCAGAAGTGTAGGTGTGCGGTCAGCCCGTGTTCAGAGGGGAGGGTTATGGGGTGTACATAGATATATATGTATATAAATTTTACATTGCATGGTGAAATGTGCATTAACATTGTTGAATAAAGAAAATAATTGCTATTGAGGCACAATCGCCATTGCCGTTGTCGGCATAAAAAAGAAAAAAAACATGGTTATACATGGTTACATAGTTGTGCAGGGAGGAAAAACCCAGGGCCGAACGGATGATTGCGTCGTCCGCCCTATCTTGGGGAAAAAGTGCTCCCCGCAATAAAGAAGATAGGAGAGAATAGAAAAAAATGGGTGTTCCAGGGTATAATTTAAAGGAAATATTTAAAATGTATTTATTGGTGTGGGATAAAACGGAACACCCTGACAAATGGGGAAGTTAGAAGAGAGAAAAATGAAAGAAAACAATTCACAGACATTGGTTACGTGTTACCTTAGCAAACGAAACAAAACAAAACAAAAATATAGACATCGTGTACACGTGAACTTGATAAACAGACAAAAATATTATGTTGCGATGCTGACATTTAGGAATTTCCATTGGAATAATTGCCCGTGGGCGCATGAATATGTATGTAGTTTACTCTTTAAAATTATGAACTACAATGACCTTATGTCTACTTAAGCGCGCTAAACCCTTATAATTCTAGTTTTTATTTGGATCCTCGCGTGCACGCTACCTGTTTGTACGTACGCTTGCCGTATCACGGCTGATCCTATACGGCCACCTCTTGGCACGGTTGAGTGGTCGTACCGCTTGCAGTGTATTCTTAATACCTAGTCTGTGAAGCATCCTCTGTGGGTGAATGCTTGCACACTTGGCCATGAGGGTCGCCGCCACATGCCGGTTGCGCCCTCATCGCCGTAAGCTGCGTCGCATTTTGACGCTTCAAGTGTTTTTGTTTTATGTAGATCTGCCAGCAAGCTTGATGCCCCACAGGCATCATTCCCGCTGTGCAGATTATTGACGTGTAGTTGTAAAAAAAAAAAATGTAGTGAGTGTGTAAGTGAAAATGAATGTTAACTGGAGGTTAGTATGCACAGGTATAATACTACAATAAGGGGGCATTAAATAGCATGTTGCTGCTATCTGGCAGCAAAATCATAATTACACGTGTCATATTCTAGGTGACAATGCCTGCAAAAAAAAAATGGAGAGGTTAACAAAACATTGAAATTCCCTATTCCATATGCCGCTTCCTGTGGCAGCGTTGCCACAGTCTGAAGCCCCTTTTTACCTGTGAAAAGAATGGCATGGTTATTATTACTCGATATATGGCCGGGCTTACCCTATATGGTGCCGTGACGTCATTTCCTAATGTGTTGTAGGATTGGGCTTACCCTGGCAACGAATTTGGGTCGCCAGGCGCCGAAATTTTACCTCAAGATATGGATTAAAAAAAAAATTGTCTTAAATGTAAGACTATGCTACATTATAATAACTTATCATGAGTTATCGGACTTACCCTGATGACGGATTTGTGGGTCATCAGGCGCCGAACGGCGTTCTCTTATACTACTTATTCTACTTATGGTATATATAAAAAAAACTACATCTAAGCCGAGAGGGTTGCCTTAATCTATTGCCGAAAGATTCTGTGCTGAATTGCAACAGTGTTCATTAAATTTGCTTAATCCTAGGTTGCGTGTCAAATGCAACCGTCTATAACTAAATTTGGCCTAGGACGATCGCCTGGGGCAATTAAATCCCCAGATCACCACCCGCACGAGCCCCAGAAACACCGGTTGTCTCTAGGGTCGCTAGATTCCGTCCCCTTAAGTCTAGTGTCGACGTCTATTACTAGGATTAATCTATCCGCGGGCGGCTTACGGTGCCACTAAGCTAACCGTTCCGCCCGCTGTAACTTCCTTGTCGTGCTCGTTTTGCCGTTCCGATTAGTCGTAGGTGAGCCGCCCACTTGGCTCCTGTGAGGGGCGCGCAATGCCCCATCTCTTAATGCCCTCTGACTGCCCGATGCGTCGTCATTTATGTGGGCATTGGACAGTGTGGTCCAATGGCATAATATCCTCTTCGCCTTAATCGGCCGTCGCAATCTGCTTTCGCAGTGATATTTGCCTCTATGGGCCGCCGTAGTATGCATTTTCGCATTGATATATAAAGTTGCCTCTATGGGCCGCTGTAGTATGCATTTTCGCATTGATATATAAAGTTGCCTCTATGGGCCGCCGTAGTATGCATTTTCGCATTGATATATAAAGTTGCCTCTATGGGCCGCCGTAGTATGCATTTTCGCATTGATATATAAATTTGCCTCTATGGGCCGCCGTAGTATGCTCCAACGCACAGGAGTTTTGCTTCCCGCCATGGAAGCCTTGCCTACTTAAATTTAAACTTAGCTAGCAGTCTAGTCATAATGGGGTCGTCTCTAGGGATAGCTCCCGAGGCCGACGCGGAGTGAGCTATTTCTCCCGCCATTCTCAGAAAGTCTCCCTGCAGGTCTTGGCTTCGACGACCGTGGCTCAAAGTGGGTTTAGCATCCCTTCCTCCCAGGGGCGGTTTATGCGCACCTAGGATTCCAGAGCTTGCCCGACCAGGCCGCGAATGCTTTGACCTTACGTGGTTCGTCTATTTGGTCTAGTCGTCAGTAATTTGATGAGCCGACTGGGGTAAGGGTCCACATCGCCTTCCCCAGCTCTGCTCCTAGTGTTGTGCTTTTGACCTTTGGCTAACGCCGGTATCATCAGCCAGGGTGTTTCAGATTCCCTTTTTTTTTTTTTTTTTTTTTAAATATAGGTGTAACCTGTGTAAAAAGTGTCAAATGTAAAATACTTCCAGTGTGGTGGGCTGGTAAAACCTCTACATACGTAGACTACTTTAGGCTACCTGTGCTATATCAGCTTCTCCAGCGATAATGCTCTTTTTTAACCTTGATGGAGGTGTTAGTAGGGTCTGTGGCGTCAGGTACCCTGTTATTGTGATCTGGGGGTAGTTATCTGTAGAGTGGGTTAAAGCAGGGTAGGAGGAGGTTGCGCACTTCCGAATTCCGCGTTAGTGGCGGCCTGGAACCGGTTTTTGTGCTGGGATGCTCCTACAGTGAGTGGAACGGGGCAGGTAATTCCCGGGGTTGCAAAAAATAAAATAAAAATCCATGCCGGTCTGATATCAATATCCCCTGGTGAATGGATGGGATGTACATGCATGCGTCTGGATATGAGGCGTTTGCACTCATGTATGGATAGGTGTAGGTTGAGGCATAATACTAATATATTTCCCTCTCATGCGGGATGATTTAAATTTAAAAAAAAAATGGTTAGTATTTATTACTTATGGCCTCATCTCTCAGATGGAGATGTGCATTACGCTTAGTTGTTGTTGGCCGATGCACCCCTCTCATTCAGGTGATAGCGGTGGGGCTCAGGGCGTAGCATGCCCTTTCTGTAAACACATGAAGTTTACCAACCCTTATGTATACTTTGTAGTGTAGTGTAGCTGTTTATGGTCGTGTAGATGTGTTTGCGTTGTTTATGTCTGGACGTGAAAAGGTTATGGGAAGGGAGTAGAGTGGGACGCTGTTAGCATGTTCTCTTGTCATCCTCCCTTGGTCCATGTTGGTTTTCTATCCGCGCTTTGGGATAGCGAAGCTTCACGACCTACTCTGGTCCGTTATAGGGCTAAGTCCTAGTCGCCTGGAATGATTTGTTTCGGGACTAGGGTCGCAAAAAGAAGTTGTTAAGGGGAGGTCCCGTTTCCTCAAAGTCCCTATGTTCGCCCCTGATTGGTGAGCGCGTTTGTGTGTGTGTGTGTGACTACGCTCCGCTACACCACGCGGACGCCTGGTCTGCTGTAGAGCTAAGTCCTACTGTGTATATTGTGTATGGGTAGGAAGCGCCCGTGGCCTGCCAACGTCTTTACGAACGTGCTACTCTGGGCCTGCGACAAGTTTTGGTCTGTGACGTCTGCTTGTTGATAAATGCTTTCGCAGTGTTGAAAAATGTATAGTGTTATGATTGTTCTGCATTTGTTTATTCATGGTCACTGCCACTACACAATCGCGTTTTGTCATCGACAGTGTTGCAAAGTGGCTAAGTCTGCAAGTCATCAGTTTGTGTGTGTAACTTCAGGCCGGGATTTTATGTAGGTTAACCACTGTTGCGTGTTTTTCTGCACGTATGCCAGTGTGGTCATTGTGTTAAATTCCTGGCGGCCCGATGTGGTAATCCGCCCTGCTACTATTGCCGTTGTGTGGCCATTATTCCGTAAGACCGTTGTCTTACGAAATTTATATGTCTCTGTCTGGAAAGTCCATTTTCCCTGTCAAGTGTATTTCTGGAATTTTATGCCTGTCATTTGGCCGCAGGAATGTAGTATTATCTGTCTAAGCCGTTATATGGGCCAATTTTGGTGTGATTGGAAGGCCGTCTGCTTGTTTTTCCCTGGCGTGCAATTTTCTCTGGGGTTCGAACCCGTGTTCTATGTAATTCTCTGTGTTATATGTCTGCGTTGTTCATGTTCTGCGGGCATTCTGCCTGTATTTTGTTTGTGTTTCTCGTACCGAAAATACCGTTGTTTAGTTAGTTTTCGGTACGAGGTTTTTGTGTGTGGACATGGGTTCGAAGCCGGTTGTCTGTAAAGATTTGGTGGCCATTTCTGTGCCGCCTACACTATGGCAAATGGGCTGTGTGTTTTTCTATGCGCAACCCCTAGTATACCTTCCTGCGAGGAGTTTGCTTATTTTTGCCCTCTCCTCGTAGTGTAAATTTTGAAGATATAGGGTTCTTAGGTTGGCTATGAATGATTCCGTGCAGTGTGCTTTGGGAACTGTCGTCTGTAAGGCTCGCAGTTTATCACTGACGTCTGCTTTAATGCTGAGTATGAGGGTGTCGGGTTGCAATGTCTTGCGCGGTCGCTTGTTTACTTGTTTCGATAACGCTGTGTATCCGAACATGTGTTCTTAATCAGCCTGCTTTTCTGTTAGTGCTCTTCGCATTATAAAAAGGCAAGAGGGGAATTTTGTGGTTTAACGTGACCATTACTGGAGATCGTGTGCCACGGGATTTCCGTTTTACTTGGAATCCAAACCACAGGCCATGGCATTTCACTTCGGAAATCTCATATGCATTGGCCGTCTGCAAAAGAACCTCCCATTGACTACACTTGTGTCCCCGAGTGTTGTGTTATGTATACCTATGTGTAAAATATATATATAGTTTATTTGGCCATTTTTCTTTCTTGGGCTAAATGTGTGAAACAAAAAAAAAAATTATTTATGCCCCGCTCTGCATTAAGAGAGCACATTGAAAGAAAATAATAGTAGGTGGCGTTAGTCTCTAAAAATTATGTCGTGAGCACTATGTGTTTGAAAAAAAATGGTGATTGGGACCTGAGTGTAGTATTTACCAATTTGGTAACGTGAGTACTACCGTAATCTGGTTACGTCTCAGGGGAATCTACCGACACTGTCTAGTACACCTTAGGAAGGCCATTGCCAGACGTAACTGATACCCTTGTATCCACGTCACGAGCAAAGCCAGTGCACTGTGGGAGTCAAACCTGCCTATCAAAGTAATTGTAACTCACCAAAATGACAGTGTCTCATCCCGGTGTGCAATTGGGCTTTTTAGTTGGTTAAAGCACACCTCCCAAAATTTTTTTTTTTTTGAAACTAGTTTGAGATTCTTAATTCTTGCCACACTTACGGCTTTCGCCCGCAACAGGAGAATCTATCAAACTGTGGAACCCTAACATAGAACGTTTAGTCATTTCTACTTAGAAAGACTCACTTAAGCTTTATGCTGTGATTTTATGCTTAAGTTGTGTTCAAAATATCTCTTTTTCGGCCTGAAGCCTGTTTGGCTTCCACTTGGCTTAGCATATTAGAGACTTTACGTTATGGCGTTAATCACTTCGCCCAATAACCATTGATGGCCTGAGAGAAAAATGCCATGGTTCCGAAAAAAAAAAAAAACAAGAAGGATTTAGAATTGTTCCTTCTACTTTGGCTATATTGCACTGTATATACATAAAATAAGAAAGAAAAATATGCGATTTCATGTTGATTATGTACTTGTTGGACCATTTTCCTATCGCCCCCGTGTGAAAGAACTTATGTGGCCTATAATTTTGGTGTTAGCGATGTTAGTTTATTTCTGTGGCCTTGGTGGAAGTCGTTATCGTCTTTCGAGCTTCAGTGCTCAGAAAGGTGAAGGGTTTTGCCCTGTTACGATATTATAGGCCTTTGGAATCCACTGGGGTGTTCCTTTGCTACCTTCCGGCGGAATTTCTAGCAAAGTAAGCCTTGCCCTACTTCCACCGTAGCGCGTGTCTATAGGTTTAAATGTACCTGTATTCGAGGGCCTAATTGTGCTTGACGCTGCCCTAGTAGATTTTACGGGAGTGTGTATATATTTGACTGCGAGGTTTTGTGGGGTGGGTAATAATACCTTTCCTAATCCCCGTGTATTGTATGGTAATGCCTGTTTAATCTGTATGTGCGTGTACCGTGCATCCTGAGGGACTAATGCCGGTGTTCGCCTCCGTTCTGGCAAATTTGCCCTTTGAACTGGCGGTGAAGGCCGCTTAAGTGCCTGTTTTTGTCCTGCCAATGTGGTGTCGTGTAGCCTGTCCGCTTTCTGGCCCGTGGCCACGGCAGACTCCTGCCACTGTGTTAGCCTATCTGTGTGAGTGTATGTAGGCTTTATATGTGGTAGGTCAGGCTCTACGTCGTCAGCCCATGACGAGGTTACCTCCTGTTGTCCCTCTGTCGTATTATGTGTGATTGAAGGTCCTGGCTTCAACTCCCTCTCGTTCATCCGGTCCGAGGGGATTGTTCTAGGCTCTTCCCCTCGGCTTGGCAAAATTGCCTTCCGATCCGGAGCTGAAGGACGTGTGTTTGTGTTAGGTTTATTTTGTAGTAAGTTGGAGCCTAACCTGGCCGTCTTCTTGACTGTGGCCACGGCGAACTCCTTCCATTCTGTGGCAGTACGTGGCGAGAGGGACATCCTCGCAAATTGTCGAGTTAGCGTATCTACGCTTATGTCCTCTCTCGGCTGGGCTGGTGGCCCTACCATGAACTCAAAAATGGCCTTGTTGGTTTGGAGTTCACGGTATTCGTCCCAAATTTGGGTGTACTGCCTATTGAGGCATATGGCCTGTTTGCAAGTGCTTATGTGCGCATCTTAATCGCGCTGTCCTACCCTCTGACGGAGTGTATGGCTGTTTGCCCTGTATTGTCCCGATTTTCTGTTTTGAGTGTCCGTATTTGTGTTTGCCTGATCTGTATGTGCCTTTGGCATCTAACCAATAATGCTACTAATATTGGCATACCCCTATTACCTTCATGGCTTGCAATCTCTTCATGAGGTGCCATTCTGCCTGAAGTGTATGGGCCTAAAGTAACAATAGAGAGAGAAAAAAAAAAATCTGTGCGTGTTTGCCAGTGTATTCCTATATCTCTCTGGTTCTGTATGGGGCTAGGGGGTTGGTTTATCAAGCCTTTCCCTTGTGTAGCTAGTTTAGAGCACCAAAAAAAAATATGGTGCTTTCTGTCTGGGGGAAAAATTTTCTCACTAATTTGCTTGGCTTTTTGCGGTACGGAAGGGGTCGTTTTACCTACGAGGGCTCGTTGGTTGAGTCCCTTTTCTCTATGCGTAGGACCCCGCCTCCACCAGTGTTTTAGATCCCTTATTTGGGGGTGGATCTAAAAGGGAGAGTTGC
The DNA here is from genome assembly GCA_946902985.2 of Meconema thalassinum. NCBI lineage: Eukaryota > Metazoa > Arthropoda > Insecta > Orthoptera > Tettigoniidae > Meconema > Meconema thalassinum. The sequence continues at coordinate 125,699,999 of OX336395.1, forward strand.
TGTACTAATTTATGAGTTTGTGCCTAAATAAGGGTAGCTCCCCTTGACAGGGCAAGCTGACCAGTGTAGTGTGTTGTGGTGTGCTAGGAACTAGGGGGCGTTCCTATAAAGACTGTAAATGTGGTTTAAGGGATGTAGCCTTAGCACGCGGGTCGGTGTACTAGTCGCCCAGCCGGCTACTTATTATATAATCACCTTGCTAGTGTCAGCGGTTCGGCACGCGCTTCCTTTGAGCACGCGAGCCGCTGTGAGGAATACAAGGACGTCTGAGTTGGCGTTATTACTACGGTGTGTCACGTCTGACCGTGACGGGAGTAAGGAAGGACGTGGGGACGTGAAGAAGAGTGTAGATCAGTAATGCAAGTGTAAGAGACTGACCAAGTGTTTATTGGTCAGCAATGAGTAACTGTTAGTCCCTTTTAAGGGATCTTGTGATGTTATAATGTGAGTACAAACTGTGGGTGTTAGGTTACAAAAATAGGATTCTGAACACTGACTGACTGACTCACCTCGGTTGACACTGTCGTTAGCCTCCGGCTGTCTCGTCGAAGCACTGGTGATGGAGAGATCCTCGTGACCCACTTAAGGCACCTTTTATACCTTTAGCCTCTGTTCTGTCAGCGCGTTGTGGCATAGTTGAACCAGTTTGTAGTATGTCGCTGTGTGTCATAATTACGCAAGGGTTGAGCTGCTTTATGGAGTAGCCAGCTGCCCTTATAGTATTGATGGATATTGGGTAGGCTTTTAAAGGGTTGCCTTTTATGAGATTTAGACAGATGATGGGGGGGATGATCTCTAAGGGGTGCATACCCCTTGGGTATTGTACACTTGCAAACTAAGAACCCTAAAATTAGGCTTGAAAGTTGAAAAATAGGTGATGACATACGCTTTTACCTCGATAGATTATTTCACTCATAAAACAGGGAATAGTAATGTTACAGGAGAAAAAGGTATTAAACACTTAAAAGCATAAGAGTTTTTTGAAACCATGCTTTTTAATGAATGTGTGTTTGGAGGATGACAGCTTGCAAATTAATATTATTATTATTATTATTATTAGGTAATTATGGATTAATGTGTTTATAGCTAATGAATAAGGCTACAGAGTTGTATCAGGTGTTGTACAAATCAGGATGGCCAAACCGTTACCATTCCCCCATGAATATACCCAAAAGAGCCAAAACGTTAAGGTTATCGACCTGAGATTTTATAAAACTAATTATCGGAGAGGGTGAAGTAAGGTGTTGTTTTGGACTGACAGTGGCTAACCCTTTCCCATGATTTATGAATTCACCCAAAATGTTTTACCTGACAAGACTGAGTGTACCTGTTGCAGCCTTTAGAAAATCGAACCCCGGACCTGTGTGGTGACAGTCGAGTTATATTAATGATGCTTTTTGAACAAACACAGTCTTGCATACTATCGCTGGGTTGAATCTGCACAGAGACACTGGCTTTGTTTCTGTTTTGAGTCTTGGTGATAAGAACACGACGCTCTTGCCAGCAAGTTTCATATTACTCGTCTGCTTGATGGTGGACGTGATTCGCACCGTGTTAACGTACATGACTTGATAGTTGTTAGGTAAGGGTTGACAAGGCTCAATGAACCTTATTGCAACCTTAAGATGAATATGAATTTCTTGGTATAGTCGGGGTTGCAAGCCAAGGCCTTAGGGTAGACAACCAACTATGTTAAACACTACACTGTGAGATGGTCAAATGATAATGTAACAGAACATATAGAAAAGTTTTATGTAGTTTAACGAATTGACTAAGAGCCATACCATGAGAGGTATAGGTAATTGAAATTGAATCCTTAGCTGTTGACCCTACTACATGTAAGCTATAGCAATGCCCGCCTATAAGCTATCATGTTAGAAAAAGAAATGTATGGGTTGTTTTAAACGGAGAATGATTGTGTTTACTGTGAAACACACATCTGAATTTAAAAATAGTTTATGCCCTACATGATGTTTGAACTCTCTTTTTATTTATACTTTAGACAAACGCTAACATAGTTGTAATTCAGAAGCCCTGGGCTGCCTCCTTTCCAATCCTACACCGTACACTGAAGTTAAAGTTAATAATGATCACGTTACAGGCAGCCAGTTTCAAAGCCATGAGAAATAAGTGAACAAAGTATAAAATACTTGACCCAGTCGGGAAATCAACATGGTGTTGTTTCAAACAAAAGATAAGCGTTCTATAAACTTGACCACCAAGCTGTCCTATCGACCCCTAATTGTTTGGCTGATGGTGAAAAATAAAATTAAATGTAAACTATAACTAAAACAAACTACACATTTATAACTAGAAAAATGAAATGTAAGACAAAAGGATAACAGGACAAATAAAGGACAGAAGGAATAAATAATGCCCCTCAACCCTCAAGAATGTGGATTGATGAACTTGAAAGGAAGGAGAGCCATAAAAGGTGGATATGAAAGTAAAAGAGGAGAGGGTCCCGCTCCAGAGGTAATCGATAAAAAGGAGGAAAACTGGGCCCAGCTCAGGAATCCCTTGTGGTCGCCAACTTCCAAACTGATCAGCCTAAGCCCCTGAGGGTGTAGGCATATCCAGGGTGCACCACAAGTGGTGGGGCTACATACACCCTACCTTTAGTGTGGCTTGGGCAATAGGCAGGAAATAACATAAAAATAAAAAGAAGGCTGCCTCCTCACACAAGGAGGGTATCAGAAAAAATAAACAAGGGTCAATTAAGTCGGAAAATAAAGAGACTCCCTAAGCCTTGGATAGCCTAATAATGTCGGAGTCGGTAGAGAACAAGAGTTGACCAAGTGTGGTCGACAGGAAAGAAGACAGACAGGAGCCTAGCACAAGTCAGTGGGAACAATGACGGACTCAGCTGGGGCTCCATGGTCGTCAACCTACATTCCACTAGATGAAAGCCCTTCTTTGGGGGTGGTGGAAAATAAACAGCTCTTTTGTTTTAAATCACTGGCTTTAAGGACGGTAACAAATGGCATGCCTTTATAATGCAATACTGGCCCTAGGGGTATGCAAAATTGTATTAGGTACTCAGCTAATAATAGTGTACATCACCCCTTATTATTTTCCCTAATTACAGTACATGGGAATGATGACCATGATTTCCAAGCCTCTAAGTAAAACAAAAACAAATTATTTCCATTTCCAAACAGTTGGTGTGAGGTGAGGTGAGGTGAGTTTTCTAAACGTCAAACTCATGTGGATTTCCACTTTTACTCCAGGTAAATGCCGTCTTTGCCCACAGAAAAGTGCAAAGAAAATCGAAACATGTTATGTTTGGATCAATTCCTTACCTACATGACAACATGTACTCGAAAGAACAAGTAATGAGCATTCTATGTTAACAATAGAGAGATGCTTGCAAACTGCCAATGCTTAGAGCTCATTAGCGGCTTCTAAGAGAGATAAGGAGTACACTCACTTGAAAGACTAACAAGAGGAGTTTTCGATTTTCCCACAACATCCAATCTGAAAGTAAATATAAATGACTATGCACTTAAGTCCATAACCATCTCCTTACCATTCCTAGCCTTCATAGTAAACCTTTAAGTAAACCATATTTGATATATATTCCACATAGCTACATAACCGACAGTACGTCGTGGTATCAATTTCAGCCACCAGGCGCGCTCATCGTTTGTATTGCATTTCAGTTCCATTTGCATTTCTTGAAAATCACCCCCAAGCCAAAAAATACATAGCAAGTTAGTGGAATCATGTTACACATCAATAATTTTAGAAGAGCTCTCAGGTATTGTATGATGATTTTTTTTAGAAGTGTATAACTGTTTGTTGACTAGCATTTACTGTTACACAACATTATTTTTGGTAAACTCTACATAAGTATCCTAATTGTCTCTGGTATAATGTCTTGTTTAACAAACATGGTCACACGGTTTATCTATAGGTTTAAGCCTCTGTTGTTTATGATTTTAAAAAATGATAAACAGCTAAACTCACTGGTCAATAGCCAACATAGTGGCCAAAATGTTTCCCTCATAGGTAACTCATGTTTGGTTAGTCAATTCTTATTGCAAAGCCAGTCAAGACCTAAAAATAGTATTAACACCATATCATTAAACAAATCAAACCATCTTAAGGCATTTATTACATTGAATTGCATTTTAGGAACCTTGCAAGCATCTTGCAACCTTCAAGAGGAAAATATAGACAGGAATTGTGAAAAGGAAACCGATAAATCATTCAACGTAGTGTTATGAACCTCAACGTAAGAAGTTATGAAAGTCTATGTGAGGGTGTGGTTTTTACAGCTGGATGCCTTTTCTGGCACCCACCTCAGAGACGAGTTTATGGGAGATGAAACTCAGCTATCATGTCGAATGTGGAGCTCCTAGTCTAGCAGAAAGTCATGTTCAGGTATTTGTCTGCAGGGAGTGTGGGAAACGAAACAACAACTAAAAAAAGCATACACGTAAGGGGAATATTATAGAATTTTCGAGTATATGTTGTGAATTTAAAAAAATGGTTAAATTTCATGCTTTGTAGTCCTCTTGGCTAAATTTGGTAGAATTTGGTGAATTTTCATCAATATTCGGGTAATTTTATATAAATTTGAGCTAGTTCAAACCATTCTTTAATAATTCAATGGCATTTCAATAAATCTGGTAGTGATTTGTTGGATTTTGCTGAAATTTGGTGGAATTTGCTAAATTTGCGGTAAATTTAGTGGATTTTACAAAATTCTGGTCAATTTCAAGATAAATCTCAGATATTTAGATATTTTAAAAATAACCTCTGTCACTGTGATGGCTGTATTAATGTGTGCCTTTGACTATGAAGGCTAGGAATGGTAAGGAGATGGTTATGGACTTAAGTGCATAGTCATTTATATTTACTTTCAGATTGGATGTTGTGGGAAAATCGAAAACTCCTCTTGTTAGTCTTTCAAGTGAGTGTACTCCTTATCTCTCTTAGAAGCCGCTAATGAGCTCTAAGCATTGGCAGTTTGCAAGCATCTCTCTATTGTTAACATAGAATGCTCATTACTTGTTCTTTCGAGTACATGTTGTCATGTAGGTAAGGAATTGATCCAAACATAACATGTTTCGATTTTCTTTGCACTTTTCTGTGGGCAAAGACGGCATTTACCTGGAGTAAAAGTGGAAATCCACATGAGTTTGACGTTTAGAAAACTCACCTCACCTCACCTCACACCAACTGTTTGGAAATGGAAATAATTTGTTTTTGTTTTACTTAGAGGCTTGGAAATCATGGTCATCATTCCCATGTACTGTAATTAGGGAAAATAATAAGGGGTGATGTACACTATTATTAGCTGAGTACCTAATACAATTTTGCATACCCCTAGGGCCAGTATTGCATTATAAAGGCATGCCATTTGTTACCGTCCTTAAAGCCAGTGATTTAAAACAAAAGAGCTGTTTATTTTCCACCACCCCCAAAGAAGGGCTTTCATCTAGTGGAATGTAGGTTGACGACCATGGAGCCCCAGCTGAGTCCGTCATTGTTCCCACTGACTTGTGCTAGGCTCCTGTCTGTCTTCTTTCCTGTCGACCACACTTGGTCAACTCTTGTTCTCTACCGACTCCGACATTATTAGGCTATCCAAGGCTTAGGGAGTCTCTTTATTTTCCGACTTAATTGACCCTTGTTTATTTTTTCTGATACCCTCCTTGTGTGAGGAGGCAGCCTTCTTTTTATTTTTATGTTATTTCCTGCCTATTGCCCAAGCCACACTAAAGGTAGGGTGTATGTAGCCCCACCACTTGTGGTGCACCCTGGATATGCCTACACCCTCAGGGGCTTAGGCTGATCAGTTTGGAAGTTGGCGACCACAAGGGATTCCTGAGCTGGGCCCAGTTTTCCTCCTTTTTATCGATTACCTCTGGAGCGGGACCCTCTCCTCTTTTACTTTCATATCCACCTTTTATGGCTCTCCTTCCTTTCAAGTTCATCAATCCACATTCTTGAGGGTTGAGGGGCATTATTTATTCCTTCTGTCCTTTATTTGTCCTGTTATCCTTTTGTCTTACATTTCATTTTTCTAGTTATAAATGTGTAGTTTGTTTTAGTTATAGTTTACATTTAATTTTATTTTTCACCATCAGCCAAACAATTAGGGGTCGATAGGACAGCTTGGTGGTCAAGTTTATAGAACGCTTATCTTTTGTTTGAAACAACACCATGTTGATTTCCCGACTGGGTCAAGTATTTTATACTTTGTTCACTTATTTCTCATGGCTTTGAAACTGGCTGCCTGTAACGTGATCATTATTAACTTTAACTTCAGTGTACGGTGTAGGATTGGAAAGGAGGCAGCCCAGAGCTTCTGAATTACAACTATGTTAGCGTTTGTCTAAAGTATAAATAAAAAGAGAGTTCAAACATCATGTAGGGCATAAACTATTTTTAAATTCAGATGTGTGTTTCACAGTAAACACAATCATTCTCCGTTTAAAACAACCCATAAATTTCTTTTTCTAACATGATAGCTTATAGGCGGGCATTGCTATAGCTTACATGTAGTAGGGTCAACAGCTAAGGATTCAATTTCAATTACCTATACCTCTCATGGTATGGCTCTTAGTCAATTCGTTAAACTACATAAAACTTTTCTATATGTTCTGTTACATTATCATTTGACCATCTCACAGTGTAGTGTTTAACATAGTTGGTTGTCTACCCTAAGGCCTTGGCTTGCAACCCCGACTATACCAAGAAATTCATATTCATCTTAAGGTTGCAATAAGGTTCATTGAGCCTTGTCAACCCTTACCTAACAACTATCAAGTCATGTACGTTAACACGGTGCGAATCACGTCCACCATCAAGCAGACGAGTAATATGAAACTTCCTGGCAAGAGCGTCGTGTTCTTATCACCAAGACTCATTACACAAACAAAGCCAGTGTCTCTGTGCAGATTCAACCCAGCGATAGTATGCAAGACTGTGTTTGTTCAAAAAGCATCATTAATATAACTCGACTGTCACCACACAGGTCCGGGGTTCGATTTTCTAAAGGCTGCAACAGGTACACTCAGTCTTGTCAGGTAAAACATTTTGGGTGAATTCATAAATCATGGGAAAGGGTTAGCCACTGTCAGTCCAAAACAACACCTTACTTCACCCTCTCCGATAATTAGTTTTATAAAATCTCAGGTCGATAACCTTAACGTTTTGGCTCTTTTGGGTATATTCATGGGGGAATGGTAACGGTTTGGCCATCCTGATTTGTACAACACCTGATACAACTCTGTAGCCTTATTCATTAGCTATAAACACATTAATCCATAATTACCTAATAATAATAATAATAATATTAATTTGCAAGCTGTCATCCTCCAAACACACATTCATTAAAAAGCATGGTTTCAAAAAACTCTTATGCTTTTAAGTGTTTAATACCTTTTTCTCCTGTAACATTACTATTCCCTGTTTTATGAGTGAAATAATCTATCGAGGTAAAAGCGTATGTCATCACCTATTTTTCAACTTTCAAACCTAATTTTAGGGTTCTTAGTTTGCAAGATATCGATTTTTTCAATTTGAGAGTAGTTTTCACCCCCCTACTATTTTTCATGAAAAACAAAAGATCTTAGGTTCAATTATCATTTTTACCCGTTTAAGACCTTTTTCCCCACTGTAAAATCAGTATTTACTGTTTTAGGGGTGACATCATCTATCCAGGTAAAAGCCTATGTCACAACGAATTTTTTAAGCTATTACACATAATTTTACGGTTCTTAGTTTCCAAGGTATCGATTTTTCAATTTGGGGGTAGTTTTCACCCCCGTGCTATTTTTCATCAAAAACAAAAGATCTTAGGTTCAATTATCATTTTTACCCGTTTAAGACCTTTTTCCCCACTGTAAAATCACTATTTACTGTTTTAGGGGTGACATCATCTATCCAGGTAAAAGCCTATGTCACAACGAATTTTTTAAGCTATTACACATAATTTTACGGTTCTTAGTTTCCAAGGTATCGATTTTTCAATTTGGGGGTAGTTTTCACCCCCCTGCTATTTTTCATCAAAAACAAAAGATCTTAGTTTCATTTATCATTTTTAGGTGTTTAACACGTTTTTCCCCATAACATGACTATTTACTGTTTTAGGGGTGAAATGACCAATCCAGGTAAAAGCCTATGTCATCACCTATTTTTAAAGCTATCATGCCTAATTTTAGGGTTCATAGTTTCCAAGATATTGAGTTTTCAATTTTGGGGGGGTAGTTTCACCCCACAAAGGGGGACGTCGCCCCAAGTGCTAGGACCCCTCATACAAGTCCCTAGCATGATTGGTTCACGAGATATTAACAAAAGTGTAGTTAGGCCCTTTTGACAAAAAATAAATGAATCATACTTTCAAAACGAGGTGTCACCCCAAGTGCTAGGTTACTGCCTATGGCAAAATCCCATCCTGGGTTCAGAAAATATTAACAAATGTGTAGTTAGGCCCTTTCGACAAAAGCCACCGGTGTGCATACATACAAAAAATGCTCTTTCACCCCAGGTAAGGGTAGTTTTTATTTTGGGGGTTGACATACCTCATTCATACAAAAGGAGTATTCACTACGAGTCCTATGACACCCCATATGTTTAAATCGCATTATTGGTTAGCGAGATACTAAAAAGCGAATGACCTATTAGTTTTTTGTTTTTTTAATAATTTTTTTAAAAAGCCTCATCTATAAAGAATCATTTAAAAATTCCGCTCTCTTACAAAAGCCCTCAAGTGCGCATGCATACAAAAATAACCCCTACTTAACCTCCGGGTAAGGGTAGATTTATTTTGGGGTGTATATACTCCCGTCCATAGCAAGGGGTGGTTCACCACAAGTCCTACGACACCCTATATGCTCAAATAACATAGCCATACGTATTCAAGCACACACGCGACTTGCAAGAGAACATACACTACCCCACTACCCGCGAATGACCTTTTGTTTTGGTATTTTATTTAAATAATGAGGCTATAGGAAAAGAGGGGGGCATTACTACGAGTGCGAGATATCAGGTTCGGGGCCGATACGACGAGGGTTCAATCGCGAGCAAAAAAACATAACAGCTGCACACCACATGTGTGGATTGCTCGCACTGGCACACATGCTCACAGTCGCACGGGTGTCAGATGACAGTTAAAATCCTAATAAACAACCCCCATGACGTCAACACCCATTAACTTTTTATCACCATCGCACAAACAAGCCAAAAGGTCAACCCCTTCCCACGCTAACACGTGCAGTGCACATGCTCGCTCCTGGACCACATGCTCGCTCTAAGGACCCATGACGTCATCCCATGACGTCATCAGGATTACGCAATTTCTGGTCATGATGATGCAATATTCAAAGTGTAGCAAACCCTTACTACTCACACTCAAAGCACACGATCGTTAAACAGACTTTTAATCCACTTACGCGCAGTTTGCCGTAGACTGGACCTCATAACCTGATGAATTAGCAGCTTATTATAAATAACAACGATCGATTAACTGTAACACTTGAGTGCTTTTATTTGACATAGCCTACATTCTAACAATATAACATGTACTCTAAGCCCACCACAAGCATTGGAGATGGTAGAGTTTGTTTTCCACAGAGTGTAGACACACGATCTACACACTTCCTTGCAATCCATTGAGATCAGGCTATGCCAGCGCTCTCGGCAACCAGCTTGGAGTATCCGAACCTTGTGGCAAGCGCTCTCCAACAATAAATTATAAAGATAAAGATTATTTTAAATATATTATGGTTCATTCTATAAAACTACATCGTTACCAACGCATTACAAATTATCAGGCCTGTAACTTATGTAGTTCCTGAGAAAAGTGTTCCAGAATCTCTAAATTCGTAACTTGTTGGATTGTTTGTGTGTTTTTGAACACCCTGTATAAGAGCACACAACAATATTACATATTTATATTTATCAAAGGTCGCCTCCGTAGCGTAGCGGTCAGCATGGTTAGCTGCGGCCCCGGAGGTCCTGGGTTCGATTCCCGACTCTGCCACGAAATTTGATAAGTGGTATGAGGACTGGAACGGGGTCTACTCAGCCTCGGGTGGTCCAAATGAATAGAAGGGGTTCGATTCCCACCTCAGCCATCCTCGAACTGGTTTTCCGTGGTTTCCCACTTCTTCTTCGGGAAAATGCCGGGATGGTAACACTTGTAAGGCCGCCTCCTTCCCTCTCCCTTGCCTATGTCTCGTCTCCTAATCTTCCCTCATGAGGCCCCTGTTCGCTTTGCAGGTGAGGCTGCCTAGGCGAGGTGCTGATCACACCTCACCAGTTGTATCCACTCCGATCATATATTCCCAGCTCTAGGACACTGCCCGTAGAGGCGGTAGTGGCGAGTTCCCTCACTGAGTCCGTGGGAGCCACCAACCTGGAGGGTAAATTCGATTTTTTTTAAATAATAACAATAATAAGCCATTGTCACAACCCAGTGTCCTTGAATACTGCGGCATTTAGAGACGAGTTCAGACTTGAGAGAAGAGTAACTTAGGCCTATATGTGATTGGAGTTTCGCTGTTCACCTCGGCTTTTCTGGATTGCGTCTGGAACCTGCCGTCCGTGCGTCTTTTAAGCTTACGCTAGGTAAACCGTTAAAGATACCGGGCGAAGCTGGGGCAGGTTGCTAGTAAAACAAAAAGAATTGACATTCTAGTTAACCACTTAATAAATACATAAAAAGTGGTTTATGATTGAAATATGCTTAAAACGTGTAGGGATACCTTAAATGAGACCAAAGAGATGGTTGGTTGGTTTCTCAGTCTAGTGGCTGCAACAACGCGGTCATGTAGCCCCGTGTACTTTGGGTGTGTGTAGAATATGTCTGATAACCGGTGTTAATTGTGATGGCTGTATTAGCGTGTGTTATCTGTTTTAATTCAAGTAAGGACTGCAGACATTGAATTTTCAAATAGTTCCTACTTTTGTTACCAAACGCCACCGTCAACGACTACTAGTTCTGAACTTGGTTACTAAATGCCTCCACAGTCGGCTCCTGGCGACGAACGTTGGAACCTAAGAGCGTTAGTCAAATCTAACCTATAATTTAGCTTCTTACATGTGTAATAGAGGAAGGCTCTTTTACATGCCATAAATCTATGACATAGGACCGCCGGCTTTACTTCCCCTCCGAGGGAAGGCATACTGAGGGATTTTTAATGCTCTTAAAAAGCCGATAATTTTGGCCGGGTTTGAACCCGCGATCTTGGGCATGGAAGTTCAGCATGCTACCTACTACGCCACCGAAGCCCCTGACCAATGAGAGAGAATGATTTGCGTCATAACTGGAATGAAATCACAATGCACGGCCATCAGGATAATGGATGGGCCGTGGCGGTGCATGGACGTCTGGATAATCGCGTTACATTTGGCATTCATAGAGGCTCCGGGCAACAATCTCATTTCAACTGATGGACTATTGAGCGCCAATGAGAGGCTTATATAGCAACAACTCAGGCCGACATGTTGAACACAATATCCATCCATTTGGTTCATCATCCTGCCAAAATGTGACAGCATCCCATTAGTAGTGTTGCAAACTTTTTCTTTTTTTCGCTATCGTTTTATCCTCCAGGGTCGGCATTTCCCATGGACTAAGCGAGGGATCCCACCTCTACCGCCACTGAGGGCAGTGTCCTGGAGCTTGAGACTCTAAATCAGGGATACAACTGGGGTGTGTGACTAGCACTTCCCAGGCGGCCTCAGCTGCAAAGCGAACAAGGGGCTGATGAAGGGATGGGAAGAGTGGGAGGGTTTGGCAAGGAAATGGGAAGGAGGCGGCCATGGCCTTACGGTAGGCACCGTGCCGGTATTTGCCCGAAGACGAAGTGGGAAACCAAGGAAAACCACTTCGAGGATGACTGAGGTGGGAATCGAACCCCCTCTACTCATTTGGACCTCCAGAGGCTGAGTAGACCGCGTTCCAGTCCTCATACCATTTTTCAATTTTCGTGGCAGAGCCGGGAATCGAACCCAGGACCTCCGGGGCGGCAGCTAACCATGCTAACCATGCTGACTGCTACGCTACGGAGGCTACATGTGTTGCAAACTTTTGAAAACCAAATATATAAGCGTTAAAAAACCCTCAGTATGCCTTCCTTCGGAGGCGAAATAAAGCCGGCGGTCCCATGTCATAGATTTATGGCTTGTAAAAGATCCTTCCACAGACTAAACTTGTGTGAAGCTAAATTTCTAGGTTAGATTTCGTTAGAACGCTCTATAAAAATTCCAACTTTCACCACTAGGTATCAATGCCATCTGGTAGCGAAAGATGGAACTACTAGAAATTTAACGAAGTTTGTAGCTCACCCTATGGGTGTCCGTTTGAAGCAGCTACAGCCTCTGGCAAGCCGAACATATCCTCGGTCACTCCCGGCACTAAAAGACATACGATAAATAAATAAAATAAATGGCATGAAAAAGAACCTTCCAATAACTACACTTGTGGAAGCTAAAATGTGTAGGTTAGTTTGATAACGCTATATTAGTTCCAACGTTCATGACCAGGTGCTGACTGCGATGGCATTTAGTAGCCACGTCCACAGCTAGGTGTCGTGGACGGTAGCATATGGTAGCAAAAGTAGGAACTACTTGAAAACATTAATCGTCTGTAGTCCTCCTACTTGAATCACTGAAAACACACACTAATACATCCATCATGATTAACACCGGTTATCAGACAAATTCTACACACACCCAAGTACACGGGGCTACATGACCGTGTTGTCGCAGCCCCTAAACTAAGGAACCAACCAACCAAATATGGAGAGATCTGACTCTACCGGATATTCAAGCTTAAATTGCTGTTTCCACTAATTACTTAGCGTCTATGACGTCAAAACAGTGAAGTATGTATAATTAACTATTCTTAACGAAGAATATACGGTAGAGGCAGAAAAGGAAGGTCTTGTTCTTACATTTGAGGGGCTTGGGCATCGTGAAAATTCAGCACAGTGTACTTGGGTGTGTGTGCGGTGCGAAATTTTGTCTGTTAGCCTGTGATACTGGGATGGCTGTATTAGTGTATAGTCCACAACAGCATGTATTTCATATAATAAAGTAAGAACGGCGAGCGGCGGATTTGTTATCCGTTGCTGCAGTGGCCTTGGCCGAGCTTGTGGCGCGCCACGGCCCCCTGCTGTAGTATTGGAAGCGCGCGCATAGTACAAACTTGACCTTGCAACAAGCGTGCAGGTGATGTCAGTCGCCAGTCTGAACCGCAGATGCTAACATGGTGAGACAGTTATCATTACAACATCGTATTTGTGTGTGTAAAACTTATTTTAAGTACGAATCGGCTCGGCGGGTACGTGATGCATTTTTCAGCAATTTCCTTCATTTGCACGAATTCACGTAATCTATCTATATATATAAAGCACAAAGTTTGTCTGTCTGTCTGTCTGTTTGTCTGTTATGTATACAAATCTACACCGTTTCACCGATCTGAACCAAAATTTGTATACTTACCCTTTGAAACCCTGCGGGTAACCCTGTCAACTTTAAATTTCGGATAGACCACCCCTTTCCCTGCATTTAGGCCCTTTTGCTAAAATCTACACCGTTTCACCGATCTGAACCAAAATTTGTATACTTATCCATTGGAACCCTGCGGGTAACACTGTCCACTTAACATTTTGGACAGACCACCCCAAGTCCTGCATTTAGGCCCTTTGGTCCAAATCTACACTGTTTCACCGATCAGAACCAAAATTCGTATTCTTACCCTTTGGTACCCTGCGAGTAACACTATCTGCTTGAAATTGCGAACAGACCACTCCAATCCCTGCATTTAGGCCCTTTGGCACAAATCTACACCGTTTCACCGATCTGAACCAAAATTTGTATACCTACCCTTTGGAACACTGTGAGTAACACTGCCTGCTTGAAATTGCGGACAGACCACTCCATTCCCTGCATTTAGGCCCTTTTGCCCAAATCTACACCGCTTCACCGATCTCAACCAAAATTTGCATATTTACCCTTTTGAACACTGCGACTAACACTGTCTGCTTGAAATTGCGGAGAGGCTACTCCATCCCCTGGATTTATGCCCTTTGGCACAAATCTACACCGTTTCACCGATCTGAACCAAAATTTGTATACTTAGGCCTACCCTTTGGAACCCTTCGAGTAACACTGTCCATTTTAAATTTCGGACAGACCACCCCACTCCCTGCATTTAGGCCCTTTTGCACAAATCTACACCGTTTCACCGATCTAAACCAAAATTTGTATACTTACCCTTTGGAACCCAGCGGGTAACCCTGTCCACTTGAAATTTTGGACAGACCACCCCATTCCCTGCATTTAGGCCCTTTGGTCCAAATCCACACCGTTTCACCGATTTGAACCAAAATGTGTATACTTACCCTTTGGAACCCTGCGAGTAACACTGTCCACATACAATTTCGGACAGACCACCCCATTCCCTGCATATAGGTCCTTTGGCACAAATCTACACCGTTTCACCGATTAGAACTAACATTCGGATACTTACCCTTTGGTACCCTACGAGAAATACTGTCTGCTTGAAATTGTCGACCGACCACTCCATTCCCTGCATTTAGGCCCTTTGGCCCAAATCTACAACGTTTTACTGATCTCAACCAAAATTTGTATATTTAAGTTACCCTTTGGAACACTGCGACTAACACTGTTGGCTTGAAATTGCGGAGAGCCACTCCAACCCCTGCATTTAGGCCGTTTGGCACAAATCTGCACCGTCTCGCCGATCTGACTCAAATTTTATAAACTTACCCTTCGGAACCCGACAAGTAACACTGTTCACTTTAAATTTCGGACAGACCACACTATGCCCTGCGTTTTGGCCCTTTGGCACAAAACTACACCGTTTCACCGATCTCAAATAATTACCCTTTGGAACTCGACGAGTAACACTGTCCACTCGAAATTTCGGACAGACCACTCCATTCCCCGCATTTAGGCCCTTTGGCACAAATCTACATCGTTCACCGATCGAAAACAAAACGTGTATACTTACCCTTTGAAACCCGATGAGTAACACTGTCCACTTGAAATTTCGGACAGACCACTCCATTCCCTGCATTTAGGCCCTTTGGCACATATCTACATCGTTTCACCGATCTCAACCTAAATTTGTATACTTACCCTTTGCAACCCGACGTGTAACACTGACCACTTGAAACTTTGGACAGACCACTCCATTCCCTGCATTTAGGCCCTTTGGTAAAAATCTATCCTGTTTCACCGATCTGAACCAAATTTTACATACTTACCCTTTGGAACCCGACGTGTAACACTATCTAAATGAAATTTCGGATATACCTTTCCATTTACTGCATTTAGGTTCTTTGGCAAAAATCAACATACATTCACCCATCTAAACCAATCTTCATGTAAGTTACTTACCCTTTGCAACCCGACGAGTAACACTGTCTGCTTGAACTTTCGGACAGAGCACTCCATTCCCTGTATTTAGACTCTTTGCCACAAATCTACGTCGTTTCACCAATCTGGACCAAAATTTGTATACTCACTCTTGGGAACCCAACGAGTATCACTGTCCACTTTAAATTTCGGACAGACCACCCATTTCCCTGCATTTAGGCTCTTTGGGACAAATCTATACCGTTTCACTGATCCGAACCAAATTGTTTCTAATTACCCTTTGGAACCCGACGAGTAGCACTGTCAACATGAAATTTCGGACAGACCAATCTATTCCCTGCATTTAGGCCCTTTGGCACAAATCTACACGGTTTCACCGATCTGAACCAAATTTGGAACCCGATGAGTAACACTGTCCACTTGAAATTTCTGACATACCACTCCATTTCCCTGCATTTAGCTCAGGAATCCCTCGGGGTTGCCAGCATCCTAACTCACCAGCCATGAGCCCTTGAGGGTGTACCAGAAGTGGTGGGGCTACACACACCCTGACTCTTTGAGGGCCTTGAGCAGAAGACAGGAGATATTATGAAAAGGAAAAGAAGGCTGACCCCTCGAAGAATGAGGGCATCAGGAAAGATGAGACAACGCCCAATTAAGACGGGAAATTGAAAGACTCCCTAGCCCTCGGATACCCTAATACAGTCGGAGTCGGAAGAGAACAAGAGTTGACGAAGGAAGGCTGACAGGAAAGAGAAGTGAAAGGAGCCCAGCATCAGGAAGTAGAAGCGATGCCAGACTCAGCTGGGATCCCGTGGTCGCCAACCCACGTCCCACAAGTCGTGAGACCCGGGGGGGGGCAGTTGTGAGAATAGCTTACTGATTCATCGCGAGGTGACATGAGATGGCTTTCCAGAGCCCACCGTGTTATCTGCTGTCTATGCTGATGCCAGCACAGGGCCGTTGCTCAAGCCACTGTGGTGTTGCGAAAGAGTGAGTGATTCCCCGGCCAATCTAAATACGGCGGGGAACCCCGAATGTGTGTCATCATATTTCGTCATCATCTGCGATCATCTCAGGTTCGTGCACCTTGGACCCATATTCTTTGCCGAGCAGAACACCATAAGCTCTTTCACTAGACGCTTCGAGTACAGGCCTAAGCCAGAAAATAAGGTTGAGACTTTGGAAGACATCGAAGCTAGACATCTGAATTACCTATATCAGTTTTAAAATTACACCATGTTCGTTTAGTAGTAATTTTTTCATTACCTTATTATTGTCATCTTAAGTGCAAATGACCTAGATGTTACGCGTATCATACCACTAATCACCGCCGCATAAAGTCTTTCTCGACTGTGATTTTTAAAATATTTATTTTTATTACAGTACACTGTGTACATTATTAGTTGAAGTGTCAATTCAATATAGGTAGGAGTTTCCCATCATCCTCATCATAAGGTCAAATGACCTAGATGTTACGCCCATTACACCATTGATCACCACACACAATAAGTCTTCCTCGCCTGTGAATTTTGAAATATGTATTTCCATTACGGCAGTTTGTAAGTTTGACGTGTCAATTCAACAGTAGTTTTCATTATCATCCTGATCAAAAGGGCAAATGACCTAGATATTACGCCCTCATTATCTTTGGGGGCAAATGACCTAGATTTTAAATCCATTATATTTCTAAGGATACTTTGAGACATTATCATCATTCCACCGGGCGAAGCCGGGTACTACTGCTAGTTGTAAATAAGTTTGACACTACTGACTCAGTGCTCAATAAAACACATAAAATAAGGAATCAGAAACATTACAGTGGCAGAACTCACTCGCGACAGCCAGAATGTGGTTACCAGATACAATGCATGTATAACCCAGGAAGGAAGACACATCTAGCATGTTTTATAAGGTAACTAGAAACCAGACCCGGCTTCGCCCGGGAACAGTTATGAATGCATTACGTGATAAGTGCTTTCTTTTTCCCAATGTCAATGAACAACGACCAATATCCGTTTTATGTCTCGGCATGATGGGTTAAAATCACTGACTGGACTATTAATTATATTATCATGAAGATGCATGTGCAAAAAAATTCTTGTCAGACGTAACTTACGAATGGCGAGGTGCATGAAACACAAATCCCTCTTCCGTCCAATCTTAACTTGACTGTGAATTTAGCGGAACGAAAAGTTCACAGGCGAAATGAAGAAAAGCCGAGTTGCACTTTCAGGGAAACTCCAAACACAAGCCCTCTTCTCTAAAGTTTTTAACTCAACACGACTCAACAGTTCGCTGCTGGCTGTATCTGGGGCAATAAGCTCGTCCGCTAGCTAAACTGTTACAGGGATGATTGACTCGCCCCTAGCTAGCTCGTAAACTGTCGCCTCAGTAACTGAATGGACATGCTTGGAAGAAATTATAACGTAAAAACACTTATAGTGGGCGATGTATTGAAGATAGACATATGCTCTCGCGGACTTTTTTGTAGAACTTTTCATGCTGAACAATTCTCACACTCGTAGTATTTAGATATTTTTAACGGTTTGCCCAGTGTAAGCTTACAAAGCGCTCGGACGCCAGGTTTCTATTCTACTTCTCCACTGAGATCGTTACTGCTTGGCTTCCTTTGATCATAAATAAATTACTTTCTACAGAAATCATCCTTGAGATATCCTTTACAGAATGGTGAAAACCGCATCAAAATCCATCCAGTGGTTCTCGAGTTTACCCGTAACATCCAAGAATCGGGGACTCAGTTTTATACTAGAGATATTTCATGCAGGATTGTACACACGCTTAAAGCAGGGGGCCGTGGCGCACCAACAGCTCGGCCAAGGCCACCACATTAGCGGATAACAAAACCGCCGTTTGGCGTTCTTACTTTATATGGAAGACCCTATATATCTTAATTATTATATATGAATTGCAGCCAATGGCCATAGCTGGGTATTGTAATTGAATACCCAAGGGCTCCCATCAAGTTCAATTTCAGGTAGTTCCAACTTTGTCTACCAGATACCACTGTCACTGACACCTAGCGGCAAACATTGGAACATATAAATCCTAGCCCTGATTATTAGCAATACTGTCTGTCTGTTAGATAGTCAGCCCGAAGGCTGGTTGGATCCTCAAAAAGTACCGCCGATAGGTTATGTGGATAGATACCCACAAAAACCCAAGGCAGCACTACATTGAGGCGTACTAGGCAAGACGAGGTGTGAAGTAGTACAGGCGCGGATTCATACCTGTTATATAAAAACGATTATTTATACAACAAAATCAACTCGTCTATTTTGTTTAGCAAACCTTGTGATTACCAAATCGATGTTTATAGTGATGTCACGATGAATGTGCAGCAATGCACGGATAGGAATTTGGGGCTTTTCACACCAAAACATTTTACCGACGTCCATACTGCAAGCCTGGTTGGCAATTTAAGGTGTGACTTTCTCCCTTTATCGGCACCAACTCGACTTGCCGAAACTGTAACGTACCTTGATACTTTTCTCGAAACTCGATGTAAAAGTCGCAAAACACGCCGTTGCAATTTGTACGAATATTTTCGGTGCACTAAACGCATCAAATTTCTATCCATGTAGCTTGCAAAAAAATTGGTCTGGTTTTGTACGTTTGGCTGTTTTGTGATTGCGTTTTTAGTGATACCATTTTTCTTAACAATTTCGATTCTCTGACAACCCCCCCCCCCCCCCCCCCCGCAAAAGCCAAACTCTAGATCCGCGCCTGAAGTAGTTTGCCATTGCATTCCTCACTGAGTCAGAACAGTAGTACCAACCCTATGAGTAGAACCTTTCACAGCATCCACAGGCACTGACTGTGCCCTGAATGTCATTACTAAGCACCACCCATACCTCAGTAACTTGCATATAATCACAGCCATGAGTGAGACTGAGACATCGGGGAAAAGCTATATTTTACTCTAGCCTGTGCCAACAGACAAATGCAAATGTACTGCATTAATCATGAGATGGCAAACAGGCCTATTAGCAATACAGTTAACATATTATTGTGGATGAAATCGATAGGAAGCCTGCGTGCACCACAATAGTACACATCAAATACCGACAATCCTCTCGACTGTCATATCATTCAGAAAGAGGGCCCTTGGACGTCAATGTAGAGAAACCCGATCAGAACCATGTTATTTATCAGAGTCGCTCCTGACAAGTGGAGGAAGGACGGGAACTCGATACTGCATTGTCTCTGAGATATGTCTATTGTCCGCTCTGTCGCACGTGACCTCTCGCCACCATTAGCGACACTCAGACTGGGCTCTTTACGAAATGAGATCCTCCAGTTGCTACCAACACACACTCTACTGGAGGCAAGACACATTAACGGTCAAAGCTTTGAGCTCGGTGAAAAACATCCCCGTATAACTAAATCCTGTCTCGTAAGCCGATCTTTTGGGGTGTGTGAGCTGGTGCAGGTGCGTATATAAGGAGGGTGCTGAGGGAGCTCCTGCCCCCCCCCCCCTCCCCACGAAAAAAAGCCAATAAAAATTAAGAAAGTGTTGCTTTGGCAAGAGCACAACATAATTGTAAATTTGGTTGTACCCTAATCTTAACTTATCGGCTAAGTTATAAACAATATTAAAATTGAAATTATACTAACTCGTGGTGTAGTGGGTAGCATTCTTCGCTGCTGCCCCGGAGATCCGAATTCGATTCCCGGCTCTGCCAAGAAATTTTAATTCTAGTCTGAGGGCTGGAACGGGGTGCACTCAGCCTTGTGAGGTAAAGCTGTGAATTCCACAGTATTTTTTTTTTGGAGAAATACATGTAAAAAAACGTTTACCTTTCTGCTTAGTAAATTGACAAATATTTAGATATATGCCATTCATACTCCATAGATCACAATAGAAAGTTCATTAAATATAAAATTTTATTTGCGTGTTGCGTTGTATTTTACAACTTTGTTTGTATTGCCAGTAATAATTGTTCTTCTTTTCTTCTTCTTAGTCGTTTACCCTCCAGGTTGGTGGAACCCACGGACTCAGCGAGGGAACTCACCACTACCGCCTCTACGGGCAGTGTCCTAGAGCTGGGAACATCGAATCGGAGGGGATACAACTGGTGAGGTGTGATTGGCACCTCGCCCAGGCGGCCTCACCTGCAAAGCGAACAGGGGCCTCATGAGGGAAGGTAATGGATGGTCAGGAGGGATAGGCAAGGAAGAGGGAAGGAGGCGGCCGTGACCTTGAAGAAGGTACTGCCCCCGTAAATTGAATTATACTAAGACCACGGTGGCTGTATTGGCATATGTGAATAAAGTTATGGCCGTCATAGTTGTGACGTGTATATTCATGACGTAGGCGTGGATGACGCAACGCTCGAGCAAG
The DNA here is from genome assembly GCA_946902985.2 of Meconema thalassinum. Lineage (NCBI taxonomy): Eukaryota > Metazoa > Arthropoda > Insecta > Orthoptera > Tettigoniidae > Meconema > Meconema thalassinum. Next base: position 125,720,733 of record OX336395.1, read on the forward strand.
TAGGCTGGCTGAGCTTAGATTCTTGCTGACGTCACGATGTTGTTCGAGAAGGATCTTAGATTTACGACGCAGTCGCAGGGAAGCAAGTAAACGTGCTGAGGAAGAAGTTACGCTATTGGAGGAGAGGCTCGAACCAATGAATGATAGCTTGAAGGGAGACGGAGATTACTGAAACTACCATATTTAATAACTTTTGGCATGCAGAATTGTGAAAACTATTTTCAGTTATGGCATTGATTTGGAATTTTGAAGAAATTAATTATATGTTTTTGAAATCTGAAAATCCGTCAAGAATAGACAAAGTTGGAACTTCGAGTAATGATGGAAGAAGAAGCTATGGTAGGGATGGATACGCCCCTTCAAAGTTGATAAAAGGCCTTGCACAGCAGAGAGTTTTTCCTCACATCGTGGTTTTATTCTGACTTGTTAGTCTGACTTGGTGTTCTGATAGAACAAGCATATCGTCATAAGCAAGCGTGGCAGAGCCCACAGCATCGAACAGTATTGGGTATCCAGCAGTGCAATTTTACTGTTACTAAAACTAGGCGAAGTTGGAGCGCACACATAAACGATTCTACAAGTTTATCTATCAAGAATTAGCTACTGCATTTATACTAATTCAATAGTGTATTACAATATTGAGGCGTGTGCGAAAGTTGAACATTTTCATTATAATACTTCAGAAGATATTCGCATTTAAAGACTGCAGAGAAAAGTGTTTTTCTCGAATCCTGAGAAGCACTTTTAATACCACATTCTACGCTACGGCAGACACGTGTATTGCAACCGTGATACTGAAGATTACATTTGGTGATACAACGCTACATTCTACAATGGAACTATACAATCTGGCAGTACTTTCGACTAACATTATAATGGAAGTGGAGATGGAAGACTAAAACTTTAATGCAATTGGGACATACATCAGTAGTGTGAAGTAGCAACATGGAGCTTCGATAATCGTCATTCTACAAAGACGAGCATGTAGTGAACATTCAGCTACACTCATGCATCGTAATCCATCGCTGAATTACATCAAATGGCAGTGGAAATAAATTCATACTCCACAATTATGAACATTTCTGCGGAAATATTTGCAATGAACTTCATGGCTGATTTCTACAAGAACTTCAGGGAACTTTCAAGAGGGGCAAGGGTTTTTCCCAGCACACAAATAAGAGTTTTGCCAGAAGGATGTCTATCGTCTACACGGAGCAGTGCGATTTCCGGAGGAGGAAGCTGTTCTATTCTCCGAGGGCGCAGGTTCCAGGTTCGAGGTCGGTGCACATCTATCCTGTGGTGAATTGGAACCAGCAGCAGTCTTCTTTGATATTTCCTTCTAGAACTTCAATCCAACAGATAAGGTAGCCGTGAACGTTTCTTGTTTTATTTGAGCCATTTTAGTGAGATCTGAGCAACTATCTTTCCCATATTTTCTGTCATATATTTGATTGCCCCATATTCTTTTGCTAGATGTTTCTGTACTCTGTACACTTTGCAGCTTTATGCCATTTTCTTCGATTTATTGAGACATTATTATGTCATTTGCATATTTAAACATTTTGGATCAGTTTATATTGAAGTTAAATATTCTTTCGAGAATTTGAATTTTTCTTGTAGTCACGATTTGACTGTAAAGTTAACGATTTTCTATGGCAAGTTTGAATTCAGACAGCGTGTCGTTTTATTAAAGTAATTCTTTCCAGTAAATTACTTTGACCAATTTTCTGTCATCCTCAAGAAAGAAGAATGATTAAAAGATTTTAGAGCGTTAAAATCTACTACTTTATCGACGATCTTGGAAATACTAGTCGTTTTTATGAACTTGATTGAAACACAGACATTTTTAGTCAATTCTGAAATACCATTGCATTATAGACAATTTTATGAAATATGAACTTTGAATACGATTTATTCAGTACACTATAGTAATGAACCTTTGATAGGAGATTTTCTCAATTCTAGATTGAAACAATAATGTTTGCATTTTCTGGTCTATTTGCGTTCTATTCGACTATTTCTGCAGTGAAATGAATTTTGTTTGAATATAGTCTAGTATTTTTATACTGCGATAATTATGATGAGATTAATTCATTTTGATAGACCAGGGAGGCGTGTCTAATCGTATTTGCTATTAAATTTATTTGTGATTGGCAAATTTTTACTTCATATCGCTTCATGAATGAAACCCATGAAGGTTAAATATAATAACAGTTTTCGATACAGTTGATGAATATAAGAATTTTTAAAGAGGAACTATGGATGTATAATCGTTAGTTCAGTGGACGTGTAAAAGTCGCTGATGAATAATGCCCTTTAATAAGTGAAGGAGGTTCCCACAATAATATTGATGATGACGATGAATTTATAAGTGGAGGTTTTTTATGTGCATTGTGGAAGATTTTGATGCCATATATAATGAGATATATTATGAATTATGGGCCAATTTTGTGCGATTGTGCGAGGTATGTTTCCGCTGAGTTGTATTGTTCAGGTCCATTGAAAATTATTCATGTGAAGTTACTGTTAAAATTAATAAGAGTGATAAATTGATTGAATTATAGATTTTGAATGGAGGTTACCGTCACAAATAATAATTATTAAATCTTATTAAACCTGAATCTAAAATTTTAATATAAGTAACCTTCATCGGTCGATTATATTACCACGATTTAAGAAAATATCAACCGGATAAACGTGTAGTTAATGTATTTCAAATATAAATAAAATATGAATAATGTAAATAACTATGTAAATATCTATAATAATAATTTGAAACAAACGGGATTAATAGAGGCGTGTAACAATTTTTTCAATTGTCGTTTGACTAAGTTATGAACAATCTTAATGTTATAAATAATTATTGAACACTATGATATAACATTATGCGTTTTGCTATTAACATTTAAACAACGCTAGTTCGATAATTGGAATTAACATTTAAATAATATTTGAGATTAACAGAGTAATCCATTGCAATGTGAACGGAACTTGTATAAATTTTGCATGATAATATTTGAGATGAGATGTGAGCATTTAAATTGTTTTGAATGAGAGCTAGACTCTGCGTTGGCCAGCTTTTGGTGACACTGGTTAGGCAGCTGCGTCCATTTGACGAAGCAAGCATGCAACACTGCTTAGGGTGTATTGCAGGTGGCCAGATAACTGAATGGTGGAGGTCAAGGTCAATTACTTAGCGGCCTTGCGGTTATTAATAAATGTGTGTCAATGAACTAAATTATGAAGTTCATGAACAAGGAAACAAATGCTATATGTCTCGTCCCAGCTCCCTTATCCATTCCAATGTGCATTGTTATTATTACGTTCTTTTGAGCTAGAGAAAGCTGAATTTTTGTATGTGATGTCTACAGTCCTACAGGAGGACATGGTTGCATTGACAATGGCTTCAGACAGCCATAACTATTTTGTTGTTAAATTTTGTTACAATATTTTTTTTCTTTATGTGAAATAAATTATTGTGCAGTTTAAATTTTCTGGTCTTCGACTTGGTTCATTTTAAATATCGTGGTGGAGGTTATTGTGAGGGCATACTATTAAGTGATCCAGTTGAAAACCCAGACCCGAGATTAAATTGAATAGGTAAGTAAAAGGTAAGTATGAACCCCCGTATATTTTGGTGTGTTCCACAATAATTTCATGTTAACTACTGTGCTCTAATCTCGGTAGTATCTGTCAGTGCCATTTTCATTGATGTAGCTGTGCCGGTGCAATCGATTATTGGCAATCCGATTGTGGGGGCGGATTTCTGACAGCCTATTATCCGGATTATCGGGGACAGTAGCATCCTGGCATTTGCCCGAAGACGAAGTGGGAAACCACGGAAAACCACTTCGAGGATGGCTGAGGAGGAAATCGAACCCCCTCTACTCATTTGGAACACCCGAGGCTGAGTAGACCCCGTTCCAGTCCTCATACCACTTCTCAAATTTCATGGCAGAGCCGGGAATCGAACCCAGGACCTCCGGGGCGGCAGCTAACCATGCTGACCGCTACGCTACGGAGGCGACCAGTAATAATTGTAGGCTATATAAACTTTGAATCTTATCTAAAATAATTAGCCTACACAAAGTTATATGCTCTAAGGTATTGGTTGATATTTCTGAGTATTTTGCGGTGTAAATCCCCTCCGATTTTTTTTCTATATACGCCCCTGAGCTGGTGTGATATTGCACACAAGGAAAGTTAGCTGAAGTCAGGCAAGTTATTATTAATAGTCAACGAAAATATTCCATTTTTCAATAAAATTATTATTTATGTTTTCCAATTTACCGGTTTCGGTCGCATTATGACCTTCATTAATATTTATAAATTGAAACAAAAAATGAAGTTGAAAGTTTATGTGATAATTAGGGCTCGTATTTTTAGGCGCTAAAAATCGGGAAAATATTTATTTTTTAGGTATTAAAAATACATGAAATATGTGACAAAAAGTTAAAAATATTTAATTATAATTTAGTTGTCGCCTCCGTAGCGTAGCGGTCAGCATGGTTAGCTGCCGCCCCAGAGTTCCTGGGTTCGATTCCCGGCTCTGCCACGAAATTTGAAAAGTGGTACGAGGACTGGAACGGGGTCTACTCAGCCTCGGGTGGCCCAAATGAGTAGAGGGGGTTCGATTCCCCCTCAGCCATCCTCGAAGTGGTTTTCCGTGGTTTCCCACTTCGTCTTCGGGCAAAGCCGCAATGGTCCCTTCTTCAAGGTCACGGCCGCCTCCTTCCCTCTTCCTTGCCTATCCCTCCTAACCATCCCTTACCTTCCCTCATGAGGCCCCTGTTCGCTTTGCAGGTGAGGCCGCCTGGGCGAGGTGCCAATCCACCTCACCAGTTGTATCCACTCCGATTCGATGTTCCCAGCTCTAGGACACTGCCCGTAGAGGCGGTAGTGGTGAGTTCCCTCGCTGAGTCCGTGGGTTCCACCAACCTGGAGGGTTAACGACTAAAAAAAAATTAGTTTATTTATGTGAATATAAACAAAAAAGCCTCCGTGGCTTAGGCGGCAGCACGCCGGCCTCTCTCCGCTGGATCCGTTGTTCAAATCCCGGTCACTCCATGTGAGATCTGTGCTGGACAAAATGGAGGCAGACAGGTTTTTCTCCGGGTACTCCGGTTTTCCCTGTCAAAATTTCATTCCAGCAACACTCTCCACTATCATTTCATTTCATCTGTCATTCATTTAATCATTGCCCCAGAGGAGTGCGTCAGGCCTCGGCAGCCGGCACAGTTAATATCCTCGCCGCTAGATGGGGGCTTCATTCATTCCATTCCTGACCCGGTCGGAGACTGGAAGCAGGCTGTGGATTTTCATGTGAATATAAACAATATGCAGTACTCTCGAATGCAATTTGTGCCATGTCTCACTGACTGCTGAAGCATTACAATACACAACGAGATACATCTCCAGGTTGTTCATCACAAATGACCGACGATTATCGCGAAACACTTCTTCTGAAGGCACGAAACTGCGGCAATAATTTTCTTGCCCTTGAGGTGTTGTGTAACTTGAGATCGCTGTTCAGTCTTGACTGCTTTCCCACATGGTTGGCAAAAGAGAACGCCCCCATCAGAAAAAAAATTACCTTTTAATTCTGCAACATACGGCTGCAGACGATAACTTGTAGTTATTTTTACTTTAGGCATCGTAGAAAGAACTGCATTACACTTGACAGTGCCAGAAATGAACTGCATGTGAGTGACACTGGTTCCAGGTAGCTGGGGGAAGGGGAGGTCTAGCACGTGGTGCAATATGGCTATGGACAAGGAAATCCCCGACTTCCACAGCGAGTGGCACGGGGTGACAAGAATAACACAGTTGCAAGCTGACATACGTTCTGCATGAAGACTAGATAGCTCACAGGTTCTTCCCCGTTGAAGTAACACAGAACAAAAAAGGCAATAAACTGAAAGATCTAGCATACAGGTTTAAAAAATGTAAATATTATGTCTTTTTATGTGCTAATAAGTGAAAAGCAAGAATTAATGTATTTATAGAAAAATGCTTAAAATATATATTTACATATAAAATATTTATTTACCTAAAAATCCGAGCCCTAGTGATAAAGGTTTAAAAATAAAGATTATGTTCGACCATGCCGAAATATAAATATTATATGCCAGAAATCTTGAGAACTGGCGTGAAGATATGTAACACGAGGACTGGCGCCGGGTCATTTTGACCCATAGTGTGTCACTCCCTTTTTGTCGTAGTCGTACGGATTTTAATGAAGTAATTTTACACCTGGTGTCTTCCTATGAACTATTCTTAATATAAAATGAGGTTTATTTATATTTTTCAAATTTAACATGCAGAGAAATGACAATAATTTTCGTAAAGCAGTCACCTCATTTTTTCTGAACAAAGGAGCTGATGACCAAGAACGTGAGCTATGTGATAGTATTTTTTATTTTATTTTTTTATTTAGTCAATTTACCCTCTAGGTTGGTGGTTCCCGCGGACTCAGCGAGGGAACTCACCACTACCGCCACTATGGGCAGTGTCCTGGAGCCTGGAATATCTGGTCGGGATGGATACAACTGGGGAGGTGTGATCAGCACTTCGCCCAGGCGGCCGCACCTGCAAAGCGAACAGGGGCCTCATGAGGGATGGGAAGGGATGGAAGATTGGAATGGATAGGCGAGGAAGAGGGAAGGAGGCGGCCGTGGCCTTGAAGAAGGGACCATCCCGGCATTTGCCCGAAGACGAAGTGGGAAACGACATTGTCAAGGTCTTTGATCCACGGAAAATCAATAACCTAGTGGATGCGGTCTGTTCAGTAAACGCAATCGACAGAATCTCGACAGATATTTATGAATATTTATGTTAGAACATTTAATAAAGTTATAATAATTATCGTCTAACATGAACAGTCGTATGCAACTCGCCTATAATGGTAATTAAGACACTCGTATGGAAATTATAAAACTTGCTTCGCACGTTTGATAAACATACTTGTTTCTTAATTATTGCCATTCTAGGCTCGTTGCATAATGTACTTATACTATACAGGGTTATTCAAAATGATTGTCGGGGTTTCGTGAATTTTTTGTAGAAACAGTGGATAACATACCATTGTTATTGTTGCAGTAACTGTCACACTAACTCTCAAACTTTTGTTCTACATCGATTTAGTACCATGTATAACCACCAGATGGCAGTAATAGCAGTATTTGGCAAAATAGCGGTCAGCGGAAAAGAGAAGGCGTTTTGTACTCTCGAATTTCATCAAACCGGTCCGTTACCATAGTCCAGCGCCATTTTCCTATGACGTTCGGGAAATACCCTCCCTCCGACAACTCTATTCGCAGATGGTATGCGCAATTCGTGAATACCGGTTGCTTGTGAAAAGGGATTGGCCGTCCCCGCGTGTCAGAAGCAGACGTGAATCGGATCAGGGATGTTTATCTCCGTAGTCCTAAGAAATCGACTTCAAGAGGCAGCAGGGAACTGCATGTTAGAGCATTTTTAAATCAATAACTTCCAAGACGATGGATTGGACGTGGAATGTAACATGATCAGATGCTATTATCCTGGCCACCAAGGTCACCAGACTTAACACCGTGTGACTTCTTCCTGTGGGGGGTATGTCAAAGATCAATAATTTGTTCCTCCTCTTCCAGCGAATATTCTGCAACTGAAGCAGCGTATCCGAGCCGCCTTCGACACCATCACGTCTGACATGTTGGGGCGTGTGTGGGAAGTGTGTAGGGTGATCAGAGGCGCACATATCGAGCATTTGTAATGCATGTAAAAAAAACTTTTTGAGTTACAGAACACAATAAAACACGATTCATCTTCCTACGTCAATTGCACTGTGTGTTATGCATTTTTGTAACCCCGACAATCATTTTGAATAACCCTGTACTAGTAAATGGTTCTATTACTTTTCAACAAGTAATCATTAAATTTATAAAAAGTTGGTTGGTTGGTTGATTCCACAGTTTAGGGGATGTGACAACGCGTTCATGTAGTCCCGTGTATTTTGTGTGTGTGTTGAATCTGTCTGATAACCGGTGTTAATTTTGATGGCTGTATTAGTGTGTGTTATCTGTAATTCAGGTAAGAACTGCAGGCGATCAATTTCAAGTAGTTCAAACTTTCGCTGCCAGATGTCACTGACACCTAGTGGTGAACGTTGGAACTTTGATAGAGCGTTCAACGAAATCTAACCTGCAAATTTAGCTTCACACAAGTTTATTTAGTGGAAGGTTCTTTTACATGCCATAAATCTATAACATGGGACCGCCGCGTTTACTTCTCCTCCGAAGGAAGGCATAGGCTACTGAAGGATTTTAACGCTCTTAAAATATCCGACGACTTCGGTCGGGTTTCAACTCGCAATGCTACCGACTACGACACCGAAGCCACTTATGATGGCTGTATTAGTGTGTGTATTTGTAATTCAGATGATAATTGGGAAGGAGGCAGCCGAGGCTTTAATTTAGGATCCATTACCTGGAGTAGAAGTGGGAAACCACGGAAAACCAGTTCCAGGATTGCTGAGGTGCGAATCATACCCGCCTCTTTCTCGGTTTTGCGTCACGAGGCTGAGTGTACCCCGTTCCAGCCCTCAGACCAGAATTTAATTTCTTGGCGGAGCTGGGAATCGATCCCGGACCGCCACGGTATCGTAACACCCAAGAAACCAACCTGGAAGTCTTAAGGGAAGTCAAAGAAGAGAGAAGATTAATGAAGGAAATGGGAAAGAGAAAAATAACATTTATTGGACATGTCATCAGACACAACACTTTCATCGTTAATATTCTTGAAGGGTAAATGCTGGGAAAGTAAGGAAGAGGACGGCCTAGGACCAAGTATTTGGAAGACATAAAGAATAGAATGGGATGTGACAATTATAAGGTGCGTTCAAAAAGTAACTAGCCGGAGGCTGTAATGCACAAACCGGTGACGACATCGGCTAATCTTGGCGTGTGTAACGAGGTGTGGTTCCGACCAGAGCGTGGAAGGTCACAGCCCGTCGCTAGAGGGCACGCGTGCACGTCACATGACGATACAAAGCGAGCAGCAGCATGCATCAATCGTCCAACGCTGCCAGTCGCATTGCAAACAGTGACATGGAGGCGTCAAACGAAGAGCAAAGAGGTGTTGTTCGGTTTCTGACAGAGGAAGGAGTGGGGGGAACCGACATTCATCGCCGAATGTCACAAGTGTACGGCGAACACTGCATGTCCCTTGCAAGGGTCAAGGCGTGGCACAGGCGCTTCAGGGAAGGACGGGTGTGGTTAGCCGATGATGCCCGGTCTGGGGCACCCCCCTGCATTACCGATGACAACGTCCAGCTGGTTGATGCACTCATTACCCAGGACCGCCGAGTGACAGTGAACGCCATAGCTGCCGTAGTCGGATTGAGGGTCGGAAGTGTGCACACCATCATGAAGGAACGACTGCACTTGCGGAAAGTGTGTGCCCAACGGATTCCCCACAGTCTTCAACCACACCAGGAAGCATGTCGAATGGCCTACTGTCTTGGTCTTGAATGGACAATTGATGCATGCTGCTGCTCGCTTTGTATCGTCACGTGACGTCCACGCGTGCCCTCTAGCGACGGGCTGTGACCTTCCACGCTTTGGTTGGAACCACACCCCGTTACACACGCCACGATTAGCCGATGTCGTCACCGGTTTGCGCATTACAGCCTCCGGATCGTTACTTTTTGAACGCACCTTAGACATGGAACTGAAACGAACCGCCAACGACAGGAAAGTGTGGTTGCATCGACAAGGCATTAGGATATCCCTAGCCCCTAATAAGAATTAACAAGGGTAAACCAAAGCTACCAGCTCTACATGCGAGGTGACGTCACCAAGAGCGGTGCCGTCAGACAGCCCCAAATAAACCGCCAATTACTGGTTTACTAGTTGGGTTAACAGCAACACGTCTACGTAGGAGTGTTCAGTATTTTCTTCAAGCAATGATCGATTCAAAAATAATTGTCTTGGTGCAGCATATAAGCGCGCCGTGACGTAGTTTTATTCGGCAACCCAACATACACACCAGCGCAGCAAGTAGTCTAGTTCACAGATCAACAGTGCCAACTCATTAGTCGCTTGACATTTCCGCGTGTTGGATAAATACCACATACTGTACATGCTGACGTCACCACAGCATTACTCCGCTAGATGCACTGAGTTAATCAGTGTGCACACACCCGCAGTGTGCTAACAAACATGGCTTTGTGGGTAGTCCGTCAAGGGTCGGGCTTACATTGACTATTCCGCTCATACACCATATTTTCATATTATGCACTTGATGTTGCTAGGTTCTGGTCAAGATTGGTGTGAAGTGCTTTGCAATTTATTTGTGTTATCTTGTGTACTATGCATAATTGAACCGTGTAAATGAGGTGCCTAAAATCAAAACCCTCCAAATCCATTCCTTCAATTTTTTGGCAAAGTGGCAAAAACTGCCACAAACGAACCAATACCCAAAAGGAAATACTTCATTCACTAAAAAATTAATTAATTCTTTTTAAAAACAGTGACGAAGTATGAAACTGATCCCCGAGATAGTTATAAAAATTATTTAGAAAAATATAAAGCAATAATTCGGATTTGGCGGGGTTTGTTACTAAGATTTGGATTTGTCAGGTTTTGATACCAGAGAGCCCTAATAAATTTGAAGTTGCGAAGTGATTGTAGAAACTGCGTAAGCTTTACTAAGAAATTAATATTTTGAATGAAAGTTACCTAAATTTAGGTTATAAAATAAAATAAAAAATCGTGAGTATCATTTTTGTGTTTATTTGCACAAAGATTATTGGCTAGTAAGAATAAACAGAAAAAGACTCAAACTAATATTACCCATTCAAGATTTAATTGCCTCTGAGCGTGGCTGTGCCAGCGTTTAGGTTTATTGTAGCATGAGCCCCGCGGGGCGAAGCGGAGGACACAGCGATGACAGAGTGCAGTCTGCACATAGGTCAAGCTGCATTGCGTCAGATAATCGTCATAGGAGCTCATGGCACCATGGACAATTAGTTAGTTATTGTTGTTTAAAGGGGCGGAACTACGATGAACGGTTAAACGATGACTGAAGGTACTGGAGCTGAGTCATATGCTACTCGCGTAACAGTAGGCTACGCAAAGAATAGTTCCCATCTCCACTGCCGGCAATCAATTCGTGAAAGGGTACTAAATAATAATTATAAGGGAAAATGTCAATTCAATTCATGTTCAATTCATATGGTTCAGGTTCTTAGAGACAAAACAATCGTCATTCAACTATTAAATCACATTCTTTATTGGAAGTTCTAGCTACAAAATGTCTCTTTCTACCTCAACCTCAATAGTAGTTTCACAATCTTCATCATTCCCTTCATGTTTGCCACGACTTTCCAGATTGTAATAAAACTGCAGCACTTCATTTTCCCTCCATCTTTCTCCAAAATGCTTCGAAAGCAGTCTCGAAACATCTTTCACTTCTTGTTCTTGAAGGACAACCCCTCTGTTAATGTATTCTGGCTGTACGTGAGTCATATCAAAATCAGGTCTCGTGACACGTTTATGTTCGCAAATGTCAGTTCTGTGGAAAAGTTCACCCCGGACCAAAATGTTATTGTTCTTCTTGTACTTTGTCAAAACAAATTATTAATATCGGAAGGTATAACAACATAAACCATTCTGATCACGTCAGGCAGAGGTACGTTCTCTGACTAATGCTGGTAGGTAAAAAGTAAACACGTCGCAAAGCATCATGGAAGGTAAGATGGCGGAACTGGGTGCTCCTATTGGCTGATGTGGATGTGGCGGGTTTTGTTACCAAAAATGGCGAAACTGTCTTTGGACTTGGCGATATTGCAACTAAGCCTCAACTTTGACTTCGTTTTACAGTATGATGTGAGTTTTAATGAATTCAGCGCATCCAAAGCTATAAGAAACAATGCTTATCTCAATTTTCATAAAATATGGATTTGGCGGGTTTTGATTCTAGGCACCTCAAATGGTATTTCTGATACGATAATAATAATATAATAATATAAGAGAAGAATATGCAATAGAGAGAGAAAAGTTTAGGGAAAAAGTGTTGGGAATGGAAGGGTTCCAAGGAAGGAAGGAAAAGAAAAGAGGCTCAAAATGGTCCGAAGAGAGAAAGAAGATGAACAGTGTGAAGATGAAGGAGTCCTGGAGAAAGAAGAAAAAACACCAAAGGACTAAACATTGAAATTGGCTCGTGGTCCTTAGAAGACCGTAACGGAGAAAGAAAAGATAATAATATAATAATATACAACTGTAATCAAACCTGAAGCTCTCTATGCTTCAGAGACACTCAATCTCCAACACAAAACACCAAATAGAAGTGAAAGAACGTAAAGTAATGAGGAAAATCCTTAGACCAAGAACAAAAGATGGTGTACATTATCCAAAGCCTAATACAGAAATATACAAAAATAAATCCAAAATCACAGACACAATGCGTATGCGAAGAATCCAATTTATGGGATTCATAGAAAGAATGGACGCGAACAGACTGATACACAAAATACATACTTTCTTAAAGAACAAGGCTACTAGACCGAATTGGTATAAATTTACAGAAAAAGACTTCAAGGAATTAGGATCACCAAACTTACATGACCGGAAGGAAATCAGGAAAATCACTCAGACGCGGGGTTTCGAGGAAGAAGGGAAGAAAACTACACAACATCAATGGTCAGAAACATGATGATGATGATTGTTGTCTGAAGGGGCCTAACATCTAGGTTATCGGCCCCTAATGGACTGGGTGATAGCGAAAATGTCAATGAAGTAGAACCCAGAACGAAAATTAAGTGAGAAGGAAAATACATACAAAAGGGAACTCAGATTGAAACTACTCACAAAATGGAGAGCGATAATAATTACAAAAAGGAATTTAGAACGAAAATACTCACAAAAGGAATAGATTGAAAAATACGCACAAAATGTAGGCTAGGTTCAAAATACGAACAAAATGCAATTGAAATTTAAAATACACAATGCAATTTAGATTGAAAAATGCCCATTTCAGATTCCAAATAATCACAAAGGACAATTGATATTTAAAATACTTACAAAATGCAATTGAAAATGCTTACAAAATGTATGGTAGATTCAAACTACTCAATTGGATGGACAATACTTACAAAATGTACTTTAGATTCAAAATACCCACAAAATGCAATTAAGAATCAAAATACTTGCAAAATGCGTACCCTACAAAATGCAATTAGATTGAAAGTACTTGCAAAAAAGCGGTTCAGGTTTAAAAAAAACAAAATGCAACTGAAATTCAAAATACTCACAAAAGTCCCAGCCCCTATATTGAAAGCTTTACTAAAAAGCAATTAAGATTGTCAATCCTTACAAATTGCAATTGAGTTTGAAAACACTCACAAAATGCAATTTAGATCGAAAAGACTTACAAAATGCAACGGAGATTGAAAACACCTACAAAGTGGAGGGTAGATGCAAAAAAAAACACTTGGAATTTAGAAACACGGGGAGCAAATTAACAAAAACAGTCCGGGAATCTTAAAGAGGAAAGGAAATATAATGAAAAGAAAACAAGAGGTCTGACCCCTCGAAGAAGGAGGGATCAGGAAAGATGAGACAAGGGCCAATTAAGGCGGGAAAGTGAAAGACTCCCTAGGCCTCGGATACCCTAATACCGTCGGGGTCGGAAAAGAACAAGAGTTGACCAAGGGAGGTCGACAGGAAAGAAGACCGAGAGGAGCCCGACACAAGTAAGTGGAAGCAATTCCGGACTCAGCTGGGGTTCCGTGGTTGCCAACCCACGTCCCACTAGATCTGAACCCCTGGGGGAGCAACGGAAACAGACCCACTTGTTGCGAATGAAGGAATACTGGGCCAACAGGAAGGCAAGAAAGTGTTGATTTTGCGTGGTCCCATGGTGTAATTGTAGTTACACCATGCGTGGTCCTAAGCGACCCATTCGCGAAGAAGAAAATAACAAATAAGGCCCGGATAGTTATGTGTTTATATATGTTTTATGTTCGACCCTGACTATTATATGTCAGAAAACTGTACTATAATGAGGCTCATTATAACACTATTGTTCATTATGAAACAGTTCCTCCCACCAATCAGAGCTCAAGAAACAGTTGTTTGACCAATTAGATAATTAGATGCGCTGAGTTCCACGGCCTTCTAATTTAAATTTCACTGCCTGGCCTAGTGTCATAGTAGAGTAATCGAGGTGGCCATGGTCAAATTCAAGGCATTCTCTACGTCTCATGCGCTCTGTTCAGTACATAAAACTGGCGAAATCTCGACAGTTATCTATGAATATTTATGTTCGAACATAAAATAGCTATAATAATTATCGTCGAACATAAACAGTCGTATGCAACTCGCCTATAATGGTTATTAAGACACTGGTATGGAAATTGTAAAACTCGCATACGCTCGTTTTATAAACATACTCGTGTCTTAATTATTGCCATTTTAGGCTCGTTGCATAATGTACTATTATTTAACTTAATATTTTCTATTTTTGACGTTTTTATAAATTAATACATATTCTGGCGTATTTATTCATTAGTACATATTTCCTATATTTGGTGGTTTGTTGTACTCCTTAGATGACTGCTGCTCACATTTTAGACTCTTGGCAATTTCAGTAATTTGCTATTCTATTTCGTGAATGCAGTCTTGTCTTCGTATTGTAGTAATATTTCAAGACAGGAATTCCCCGGTCATTAAGTATCGCAGGGGTACTGAAGTCAACAGCCTCCAATAGTCCTTACCTTGACAGAAAATTTTACTTGAAATTACAGTCGTCTGCGAAACTTGTGGGTATTTACAGAGTGCTATGAAAGTCTTTGAAGTGACCTTTTCTTCTGCTCTTTAGAATGAAATTCGAAAACAGCACATACATGATATCGTATTACGCATCTGCAGTAAGTATTGTAGGATTCGCAAACTGAGGCAAGCCCCGGCCTATTAAGCGAGAACATTTCTACTGTAGACAGGATTGTGGATTATTCATGCAGCTGGACGTTTCAACTATATTTCGAGTATTATTAATCGTATAGCATTTACACATCACTTTTGGAACACGGAGAAAAATATATACAAGATTTAGAAATTTACATATACATTATTTACATAGTCAATCGCATTTGCTGTAGTATGCAAAAAGGACAATCGGTTACCACAAAACAAGTTCTTAGGGCATTCTTCGACTATATGTCTGAGTGTCTGACGCGGTCATCCACAGGTGCACTCAGGAGAGGCGATCTTTCCCCATTTGTGAAATAGATTACCACATCCCCCATGGTTGGTACGTATTCTATTCAGAGTACACCATGTCCTACGGGGCAAATCAAGTTCCCATGATCTGTTGTTGCTTTGGAGAAAACTATGTAGCTCTGGTGGAGTGTTATTAAACTATACTTATATTTCGAGTAACTGGGGGTCATAAATATGATAGAAATTTAAGAATATGTTTTGCAAACTTACTCACATATTTTCCACTTTTATTATTATTATTATTATTATTACCGACAGTAGAGGCTACGCTGGCTAACGCGCAGCATTAGGTCATGGTGCCAAGCTCTCTGCTGACTCGGCAGACGCGTGGGTTCGAGCCCCACCGTCAGCCGTCCTTGAAATGGTTTTCCGTGGTTTCCCATTTTCAACACCAGGCAAATGCTGGGACGGTACCTTCCGGCAGGCCACGGCCGCTTCCTTCCACATCCTTGCCCAGTTTCATTCACCATCATTCATTTCATCTCTCATTAACTCCTCTCATGAAGTTGGCCGTAAAAACCATCGCCACAAAGACTTCCATCGCATCTCATCCCCGACCCCTTTGGGAAACGAGAATAATAAGGGGTAGACATAGAGATAGATTATTATTGTTATTATTATTATTATTATTATTATTATTATTTAATCGAATAGAACTATTACAGAGCACTTATTAATACTTCAAATCTTGCCACATGTCTTTTTTTTTCTCTGCCCACATTCGCGTCAACCTCTCTGATCTCTGCTTTCGTTGTCTTTCTTGTTCCTCCCTGAAGATCAATTTTTGAATTTTGTCCCGAAATAAATTCCTATTATATGTATCTGTAATGTGAATATCGGCTTCCTTAAGATACTTTAATGTCTGTGTAAACCACGCTGGTTGAACTTTAAGTTTTAAAATTTTATTAAAAAGATTCAGTCAGTCGGAGAGACTAGACTTTATATCATTTCAAATGACGCATGCTACAAATGCTACACATGTTAGAAAGGCTCAGGAGGGCTCTTTCAACAGACTCCATTACCCATTAACTTAGGCTGAGTCTGACATCTTTTACAACTCTTTAAGGGTCACCCATTATTTGAATCTGATATCTTACAAACCTATTTAAGGGTCACCCTGTATTTGAGTCTGACATCTTGTACACCTCGTTAAGATTGACCCTGTATTCTTATCTGACATCGTGTACATCCCTTTAGGAGTCACCTTTTATTCCTGTCAGACATCTTGCACACTTCTTTAGGAGTCACCCTGTATTCCTGTCTGACGTCACGCACTCGCCGTCTCCGTATCGCATAACGTTAGACCCAAGCATAACGACGAAGTCGACAAGATCATTTGAAATGATACAATTTCTTTTGTTAGCCTGTCATTATTCATTCTATTTAAATGCGCAAAAAGTGACTTCCGTCGTTTGCGCATGGTGTGATTTATGTTCTCCACATGGGTGTATATTTCCACTTTTAAGCACATGAATACATACATATTTCTAAAGAGTTAAGTACATAATTATCCGCGCCCTGATTATAGAAGACATGGCAGATAGGAAAACATACACAGAAAAACACAGAAAACAGAAATTTTTGCAAAGGCCCAAAGAGAAAAACAAAACAGGAAAGAGGTGGACAGAAGAGAGAAGGACAAAGCATAGTGAATATAAGAGCGGTTTTTAGGAAGAATGAAGAAAGGACCATTAAAATTGATTGTGTGTTAACGCTCTCTTTAAGAGGGATTTGCGAAAATAATAATAATAATAACGAATAAAGGTTCTTGAGGGAGAAATGAGAGAACGCAGGGGAGGAAGATGGACAGCAGAGAGCAAGGCGCAACACTCTGAAAGAATGAAGGAAGTGTGGAGGAAGACAAAGGAAGAAAGAACTATGAGAAAGAAATGAAATTATATTTGCGTGGTCCTTAGTTTTGGCCGGTTCGCATGATGTAATGTAATGTAATAATAATAATAATAATAATAGACTAATAATACTGCAAAATTACGACGCTATCGCACAGTAGTCTTACCAGAGGCCTTATACGCTTCAGAAACGACAGCAATCAAGGGATGAACAACATTCTGAGAAAGATCTACGGGTCAGTTCAGAAAGAGGGAAAATGGATAAAGAGACCGACAATAGAACTGTGGAAAAAGACAAAGGATGACCAAAGACAGACTGACCAAGAAAATGTTTAATATAGTTAAGAATAGTAGCCTACACTAAAAACCAATTGGGTAAAGGGAACCGTGGAAGACCTCAAGAAACTAAACATCTCTACAGAAGACATGGCAGACAGGAGCACATACAGAAAAAAACTTGGACAACAGAAGTTTGAGCAAACTCACAAAGAGAGACAACCGGGAAAGAAGTGGACAGGAGAGAGGTTTTTGGGAAAAAAGTGACAGTCAGCCAGAGAGACTAGACTTTGTATCATTTTAAATGCTACAAATGCTGAAAAGTGCTAGAAAGGCTCTTGACATGTTAGACAATTATCTGCATAATATTTATCTTGCTTATCTTGTTTCAAATTACTCGCGAACGGCAAGTGCAAACCAAGGGAAAAGCAAGGTCAAGCGCGCGGAATGCCGCACGCTCACCAGAGCGCACGGGGACGTGCCCCTTCCATCCAGTCTAAAAACACTTATAGTGGGCGATGTATTGAAGATAGAGATATGCTCTCGCGGACTTTTTTGTAAAACTTTTCATGCTCACCAATTCTTACGCTCATAGTATATTGATATTTTTAACAATTTGCCCAGCGTAAGCTTAAGAAGCGCACGGACGCCTAGTTTATTTTAGACTTTTTCAGTGAAATCGTTACTGCTTGGCTTCCGTTGATCATACATAAATTATTTTCTACAGAATCTTTTCTCGAGATATCCTTTACAGAATGGTGAAAACCGCATCAAAATCTATCCAGTGGTTCTCGAGATTACCCGTGACATCCAAGAATCGGGGATTTTTGTCTTATACTAACGAAGTAGAGATTGTCGGCGAACACATGCACCAAGCGGTACTATGACGTCAAACACCTCAGTGCATTTGGGTACATTTCGTCCCGTCACCGTAACGTAACGCCAGACTCCAGCGTAACGACGAAGTCGACAAGATCATTTAAAATGATAAAAAGAAGAAAGAGCCAGAATAAAACATGAAATTTGATAGTGTTGTTACGCTCTCCTTATGGGGAATGAACGAATAAATAAATAATAATAATAACTAAGGAACCTCTGCGAGAATATCACAAGTTCATAAACCACCCGCCCGGCTTTACTGTTATGCGGGCTTCTATAAATATGTTTATTTGTTTAATCGCACTTTTTAAACAAATTGTCTATATTTATGTGAATCAGAGAGCAATTCGTCACTGCTGCTGGTTGCACAATGGGTTGTGTGCGCTCCATGTGTACAGACTAGCCACCCGGCTCCAGTGCTATGCAGGCTGTATGCAACACAGTTCTGCCAGGGGGTATAGTCTTGTTTATTTGTGTAAACACACTCTTTAAACAAATACATATATTTCCGTGGACTTTTCAAGAAATGCATGATTTTTCCTGTACTATTGAGACGATTTGGAAGATTTTGGTACAAAGCGCACCTTCTAACTCCCTCTGGTTTAGGAGCTTGAGTTTTATGTCAGATGAACTTTACGTATTATATTCTTATTGGTTTTACGTCCCTTTTAACTAATGATGATAATTGTCGTTTTAAGGGGCCTAACATCTAGGTTATCGGCCCCTAATGGTTTGGGTGATAGTGAAAGAAGAGATGAGAATGAAAACTATAACTAATACTAACTACAGACTTACATACCAGAAGAAGAAATGGTAAACAAGTAGAGGATAAGGCAAATAAAGGACAGGAAGACAAGAAATACCCCCGACCCTCGAAGAATTACGATTGAGGGACTTGGAAGGAAGGAGAGCCATGAAAGGCAGATAGGAAGGCAAAAGAGGAGAGGGCCCGCCCCAAAGTCAGTGGAAAAAGAGGGGAAAACTGACCCAGCTCAGGAATCCCCCAGGATCGTCAACTCCCGAACTCACCAGCCGTGAGCCCCTGAGGGTGTAGCAATATCCAGGGTGCACCAAAAGTGGTGGGGCAACATATACCCTGCCTCCTTGAGGGCCTTGAGCAGAAGGCAGGAGATTACATGAAAAGAAAAAGAAGGCTGACCCCGCGCAGAAGGAGGGTATCAGGAAAGATGAGACAAGGGCCAAGTAAGGCGGGAAAGGAACAGACTCCCTAGGCCTCGGATACTCTAATACCGTCGGGAACAAGAGTTGACCAAGAGAGATCGACAGGAAAGAAGACGGAGAGGAGGTCGTCACAAGTAAGTGGAAACAATGCTGGACTCAGCTGGGGTCCCATGGTCACCAACCCACGTCCCACTAGATGTGAGCCCCTGGGGGCCCTTTTAACTACTATGGCTTTTAGAGTTACCGGGTACCAGAATTTTGCTCCAAAGGGGATATTTTACGTAAATCTACTGACACAGAACTCTCGCATTTGCGCACCCTTAAATGCCAACCGACTGCACCGGGATTCGATCCTGAAACCTTGGGAACAGCAGGCGAGAAAATTGCCGCTGAGCCCCGCAGCCAGTCCACCAGCTTCTCAATTGCGACCAGAAACATATTTGCGTTTTAAACATGGATATGTCTACGTGCTGGGGATCTATCTGCATTTATTTATTTATCTTTCTTTCTATTTCTAATTTTATCTTTGTCTTTGTCTTTATCTTTATCTTTCTTTTTAGCCTATTTTCAATTTTGAAAATAGGCTTATGAGATCACCTTTTGTCCGTGTGTGTGTGCGTGTGTGTGTGAGGTGTGTGTGTGTCCCTAATAACTTCTAAACGGATGGAGCGATTTCAATGAAACTCGATAAGTTCATAGCACTATTTTGGACGACCCCGACCGTGCCCTTCAAATTTCGTTAAGTCTCACCAATCCAACATGGTGTCTGTGCGAAATATTTCACCAGCATTCAATATCTCCAAAACTATTCCCGATATCACCCTTAAATTTATTACGGTGATAAAGGGAACTACTAGAAGTTCACCTATGTGACTTTTGAAAAACTGGTAACTACAAAACCAACATGGCGGCCACACGAGTTTGTGACATTTAAATAGACGTTTCTCGCGAATTAACCAACCAAAAGCAATAAAACTTGGTACAGTATATGTTTATACACATTGTAATGCACCGACATCTACCTTCGTACAATTGTTTACATAAAAACAAGATGGCGGATGTGCGAAATATTTCACCGGCGTTCTATATCTCTGAAACTATTAGCGGTATCACCCTGAAATTTTGTATGGAGATAAAAGGCACTACTGGAAGTTCATCTATGAGACTTTCAAAAACCGGTTAACTATAAAACGAACATGGCGGCCAAGCAAATTTGAAAATTTTAAGTAGACCTTTCTCGCGATTTAATGTTCCAAACGCAATGAAATCTGGTACAGGAAACGTTTATACACATTGTAAGGCACTGGTATCTAATTTAGTTCAATTGTTTACATAACCCCAAGATGGCGGCTGTGCGAATTTTAAAATTATTATTTTCATTTCTTGAGTCGTAATCATGCGATCGAAGTGAAAGTTTGAATAATGAACCTACGCAATAATTTTCCTTTAATGGTACATGACTCTATGGCCTGTACATTTAACAATCCAACATGGCGACCATCCGAAATATTTAGACAGCTCTGAATATCTATGAATCTATTATAGCAATCAAACTGAATTTCTTTATGTTCATAGAGGCATTGAACATAAGTTCACCTATAGGACTTTAAATAACCTGGTAATCACAAATCCAACATGGCGGCGACGCGAAGTATAAATATTCACATGGACGTTTCTCGCAATTTAACCATCCTAGTGCAGTGAAACTTGGTACTGTAAATCTTTATACGAATTTTAATCCACTGGCATCTAATTTATTTCAATTGTTTTCATAACCACAAGATGGCAGCCGTGCGAAATTTTAAAATCTCGTTTTTACTTCTTGCGTCCTAATCATGCGATTGAAGTTTGAATACTACACGTACACAATAATCTTCATGTAACAGTACATAAATCTATGACCTACATATATAAAATCCAACATGGCGACCATCCGAAATATTTAGTCGGTTCTCAATATCTACGAATCTATTACAGCAATCAAACTGAAATTTTGTATGTAGATAGTGGCCGTTAACATAAGTAGGATATATGAAAATAGGCTGTTCTTCACGGAACTACTTGTTATTTTTATTTTTATTTCTTTCTTTATTTAATTCTTTATTTCTTTATTTATTTACAAGCTGTACCCAGCATGCGTTGCAATGGCAAACAAAGAAAGTGTTGGCGTTGTAATTTTGTTTGCTGAAGTGCTTTTGGATACACAATATATTTTTTCCCGTTAACTTCCTCTAAACTATTGTAAAATTGATTCACTAATTCAGGATCATTCGTGGGAGCATGCACTACAATTCACCAAACTTTCATCGCAATCGGATGAATGGTAGGCATGAATGCATTTGGGACTTCGTTGAAACGATTCGCGCGCCGTCACTCATTCGTTCAAACTACTTGTGCGCTACCTATTGAAGAATGAATATACTAAGTCAGATACCTTCCCTGGAGTGCACACAACAACCCACCCAAGTTTAATGGTACATGAACGCATAAGGACATACACACATAGACAGACTATCACCTAACATACATTCTTATGTATAAAGATTTATTTATTTAATTTAGAGAAAAAAGTATCAACAATACATGGACGGCAGACGGAGAAAGATCATGCATGCTCCACATAAACAGTAGTGTCTGCATCTCCTCTTGTTAAATATAGCCTATTCTGAACAAATCTGCGTTTGCGTCGACACATTCCCAACACCAAGTTACCATGGCAACAAGTTAGAGTACTCTTATCCCAATTGTTAAAGCGTTCGAAATAGCCTACTTGTAATTATTATCTCTATATATATAAGAATGAAAGTTTGTCTGTTTTTTCTGAATTTCTACGGAAATTTGCGTTATTTACGCGTTTAAAACTGTTTTATGAAGGATGCGCGCGAAAATAAAATTTGTGTCTGACTGTCTGTCTGTTTGTTTGTTTGTCTGTTGACAATTTTGTTCCCTTATAACTCGAGAATGGCTGGGTGGATCAACGTCAAATTTGGTACAGATATCCGTCAGAGGCACGACACTAATCATTGATGTAACTCTTCCCTGTATCTTCTTCTTCCTCGTCGGCTTTTCCCAATTAATTGGGGTCACCGGAGCCAACCAGGCTCATTTTGGTTTTGGCCGGGGATTTAAGGCCGGATGCCCTTCCTGACGCCACGTGATTTTCCAGGTGAAAATTCCACCCCGCTGTCACCGGGATTCGAACTCCGGTCGTCCGGGTGAAAGGCGAGTAGCTAAGCCACTGCGCCATCATGCTCCCCTGGCATTGATGTAACTCTTCCCTGTACCTCTCATAAAAGGGAGCCTACCCCCTTAAAATACTTGCTGAAATAGGCGCAGAAGGGCGAGACAGAGCTCATTTTCAGCCCCTCAATGTGAGAAACGAAAACCACATTTTATGGCCCTAAAACCAACAGTTTTTGAGATATTCCCAGAAAATTAATTTCATTTAATATAATAATGAAAGAAAGCAAGCCGGTAACCATGGCAACAGAAACTCACAGGTCCATCTATTGCTGTAAGATGCAATACAATTCCATTTATTACATTACTGAGATATTTTGCAAACGGCTATAAGGTTATAACGGAACTAAATTAAGCTTGTCACAGAACAATCTCTATGACGTTTGGTTTTGATCATGGCTACTCTTTGCTGGTGAGCTATTGCAGGCCTCAGCGCAAAGCTTAGAGATTCCTGGCAATGGTGAACCAGTAAAGGAGAAGAGGGCCATGCTAAATTGAGTGACACATCTGTATTTTTATTCCTATTTACGTTGTTCTTTTGTTTTTTATATATCTTTGGTTTTTATTAGTACTCTTGTGAGGAGTACATATTGGAAGATTTTTATGAGAGTATCTGTGGAGATTATTGTGTTCGGTCTTTGATTCAGATACGGTTTTTAGGAAGATAAGAGAAGTATCTGTTGAGATTTTAATGAATTTGGTGATATACATGTGAAGTGAAGATATTAAATAATAATAGTAAAACTCCCTTATGGTATAATTACCACCACCCCTCGAACAAGAGAGTGTACGGTTACAAGCTGTAAAATTCCTCAATACATATAATGCGCTTAAGGGGGTCAAGGGGTGCCCTAGATTTTTTCACAAGACTTAAACATGCGATATGTCGTACAGAAGGTCTATTATATCTTCAAACAGCAACATTTTTTTTTTAAATCCTGAATTGAAATAGTTTTTTTTTCTTTTAGGAATTTGGGCCATTGGAGGCTAAAAAACCTGAATTTTCATGTACCACAAGCCTTTATAATTTATTAAAGGGGTCTTCCTCTGGATGCGGACTTGACACAATAGTGAGGGTCAGTTTTTATGTGACGTGTATTGCGTTTCGTTAGATAAATTAGTTTCAGAGCATATTTCAACTAATCATTTATCTTTGTCGACAAACAGGTTTCAAGCCCCTAACCATGGTAACTGTAGCTCAAATGATTACCGATGCTCTTTTCCGTTCCCAATATCTCTTGAGCCCTGTTGATATTTTCTCCTTTCTCTCCTGCGAAAGGGGCTTCCAACAATTAGGGACTCGAGGTGGTGGGGTCCAAGATTCTACCATAGCACAAAATTTAGAACGATCTTCTACATCAAGGTCAGCAATTCCAGCCGAACCCAAGCCCTTTAGTACTTCATTAAGCCACAGGCTTCCAGTCTTGCAGCTTTTAACCAAGGAGAAGATCTTCTTGGTAAGCCTGTTGCTGTTCATTCGTTGTAGGTGCCCGTAAAACGTTAGCCTCCTACGTCGCATACTGGTATTGGCTGATTCTAACTGTCGGTACAGGTCAGAATTAGATTTCAAACGGTAGGTTCCATCTGGGAGCAATCTCGGGCCGTGAATCTTCCTGAGGATACGTCTTTCGGCTTTCTCCACGTCATCCATGGCGTTTTTTCTGTTCATCAAGAGGGTTTCTACGGCGTACAGAAACTGTGGTCTGACAGCAGTTCTGTAGTGACAGATCTTAGCATTCCTCGAAATGCATTTCTTGTTGTACAAATTGTGGGATAGTTGGTATGCTGCGTTGAGTTTGGTACGCCTTGCTAAGATGGAGGTGCCATCTCTACCATTGGGGTGGACCCAGTCACCCAGATAACGAAAGCGATTGACTCTTCAAATCGTTCCATGTATGGTCCTCAAAGGGGTATTCCGGAGTGCCGATTCTCAAAGTACTTGGTCTTATCGTAATATATCTGTAAACCCAACTTCACCTAACCTAACCTAACCTAACCTTACCTAACCTAACCAGATCCCACCTTACCTAACCTAACCTAACTTCAAAGTCAGAATGACAATACATTTATTGTTTTTATATCCTCATAAATTAGATATAGAGGATGTCCACCACGATTTAGATCCTCGAGCACACTTTTCTGACATATATCATTAAAACGTGTAGAAAGGAATGTCTGATAATTTTCACTAACACATAATACACGTTCACATACATTGTGTCCACTTTTTGAATGTTAATGACACGGAAAAGAGGATGCATTGGTAATTCAGTGAGCTTTTTTCTCTCTAATCAACAGTTCTGACCCCATAGCATTGAGAATATTTATTGTAGTAGCCTATAAAGAAAAAAAATCATATATATTACAGTTTAGCTATAAGTGACCAGAACCACTATAACATGTTATTCTAATAAGGAGATTTCCATAATGATAAGAAAAACAAGTAGCCTAGTTCCGTGAAGAACTATACAGCCTATTTTCATATATCCTACTTATGTTAATTGCGACTATCAACATACACAATTTCAGTTTGATTGCTGTAATAGATTCGTAGATATTGAGAACCGACTAAATATTTCGGATGGTCGCCATGTTGGATTTTATATATGTAGGTCCTAGAGTTATGTACTGTTACATGCAGATTATTGTGAACGTGTAGTATTCAAACTTCAATCGCATAGTTAGGAAACAAGAAAAAACAAGGAGATTTTAAAATGTTTCACAGCTGCCATCTTGAGGTTATGGAAACAATTGAAATAAATTAGATGCCAGTGGATTAACATTCGTATAAGGATTTACTGTACCAAGTTTCACTGCACGCGGATGGTTAAATTGCGAGAAACGTCCATGTGAATATTTATAATTCGCGTCACCGCCATGTTGGATTTGTGATCACCAGGTTATTTAAAGTCCTATAGGTGAACTTAAGTTCATAGCCCCTATGAACATTAAAAAATGCAGTTTGATTGCTAAAATAGATTCGTAGATATTCAGTATCGTCTAAATATTTCGGATGGTCGCCATGTTGGATTGTTAAATGTATAGGCCATAGAGTCATGTACCATTAAAGGAAAATTATTGCGTAGGTTCATTATTCAAACTTTCACTTCGATCGCATGACTACATCACAATAAATAAAATCTTAATTTTAAAATTCGCACTGCCGCCATCTTGAGGTTATGTAAACAATTGAACTAAATTAGATACCAGTGGATTACAAGGTGTATAAATATTTCCTGTGCCAGGTTTCAGTGCGCTTGGAACATTAAATCGCGAGAAAGGTCTCTTTAAACTTTTCAAATTCGCTTGGCCGCCATGTTCGTTTTGTAGTTAACCGGTTTTTGAAAGTCTTATAGATGGACGTCCAGTAGTGCCCTTTATCTCTGTACAAAATTTCAGGGTTTTACCGCTAATAGTTTCAGAGATATAGAATGCCGGTGAAATATTTCGCACATCCGCCATCTTGTGATTATGTAAACAATTGAACGAAGTTAGATGTCGGTGCATTACAATGTATATAAACATATACTGTACCAAGTTTCATTGCGTTTGGTTGGTCAAATCGCGAGAAACGTCTATTTAACTGTCGCAAATTCGCTTGGCCGCCATGTTGGTTTTGTAGTTACCAGGTTTTCAAAAGTCACATAAGTGAACTTATAGTAGTTTCCTCTATCACCATAGAAAATGTCAGGGTAATATCGGTAATAGTTTCGGAGATATTGAATGCTGGTGAAATATTTCGCACAGCCGCCATGTTGGATTGGTGAGTCGTAACAAAATTTGAAGGGCACGGTCGAGGTCGCCAGGAATAGTGCTATGAACTTTCCGAGTTTCATTGAAATCGCTCCAGCCGTTTAGATTTTATTAGGGGGGACACACACACGAATCACACACACACACACACACGCACACACACACGGACAAAAGGTGATCGCATAAGCCTATTTTTTCAAAATTGAAAATAGGCTAAAAATGCTTACCATAATGATGGATTGTGTAAGTAAACGTCTTTTGCTGCTTGATGCCACTACTAAACTGATACTCATACAACAGACAAGTGAGTTCATGTTTCGCTGACGTAATCGTATGTTCCCACGCACTTCCTGTGTGTTGCACGCGCCGTAGTGGCTAAATTTGAAACTAGATGAGATGAGTTGCTGACATAATTGTATGTTCCCCCGCACGCACACGCAGGCCCCTGTGGACGGGTCCTTGTAGACGAGTCCCTGTGGACAGGTCCCTGTGGACGGGTCATTGTTGACGGGTCCTTGTTGACGGGTCCTTGTGGACGAGCCCCTGTGGACGGGTCCTTGTTGACGGTTCCTTTTTGACTAATCCCTTTAGACCGGTCCCTTTGGACTGGTCCCTATGGACTGGCCCATGACCCCTAATGCTATGATGAAATTAAACTTTGTTCCATATGAAACGCATGTGAAGAGCCGATTGTTCCTATGAATTAACATGTTTTTTTGTTGTTTTTTGTTTGTTTTTACGCATGCCTACTTTTTTTTTGTATAATGATTTAGAGATGAGTTTTTTTTAATTACCAAAAGATCCAAAACTAATAGGTCATTAGCTTTTTAATATCTCATGAACCAATAAGGCTAGGGACTTGTATGAGAGGTCGTTGGACTTGAGGTGACATTCTGTTTTTGAATGTATTATTAATTTTTTGTCAAAAGGGCCTAACTACACTTTTGTTAATATCTCGCTAACTAATAATCAGAGAGGGTCAAGTGAGGTGTCATGGGACTCAGGATGGTCAACCCTTTTCCATGACCAACGAATTTATCCAAAATATCTAATACAGCATGGTCATTGACCTATGATTTTATAAACTAATCATCGGAGAGGGTCAAGTGAGGTGTCATAGGACTACGAATGGTTAACCCTTTCCCATGACCAATGAATTTACCCCCAAAAATCCAAAACAGCAAGGTCATTGACCTAAGATTTTATAAACTAACAATCGAATATCAACATGTGAGGTGTCATAGGACTTAGAATGGTCAACCCTTTCCCATGGCCAATGAATTTACCAAAAATACCCAATACATCAAGGTCATCGACCTGAGATTTTATAAACTAATAATCGGGTACGAACATGTGAGATGTTTACCATGTGTGATGAAACATAGCTAGGTAGAGAAAGAATTAGTGTAGGCTACATGTATGGTGACTGACAAGTCTTTTACCATTGAAACTTGTTTTCAGATCAAACTGCAGTATAGAGAGAGTATAGGTTGCAGGTATGGGTTAATAAATGAGAAACGGTGTACGCAAACTTTGATTAATCAAGAATTAAGAGTAGACTATCTTTAATTGATTGGTTAAAGATGATAGCTAAAACACAAAAATGCTCAGTGGTTTCCGAGACAAAATGGTCGCTACACACAACAAGCTTTAAATACTTGAGGCTAATAATCTATACACACACACTCGCTTGTTCTAAGCTAAACTGTGTTGCTGTCAGTGCTCAGACAGTAGGCTAATGACAAAATGCATTGCAAACAGAAATATAATCATATCCGGTTGTCTAATGTTACCAGCTATCCATTTTTTGTGTTGCAGTGGTAAGCACTTTTAGCTCTTGTACTGGTGGTCTTAACTCGATTTCCAGGTCTGAGGCCTAGAACGAGTCGAATTATGAAACAAGGGCATGGTGGTGCAGTGGTTAAGCTGTTAGCCTTTTCCCCAGGGGTTCGATTTCAGGTTAATATGCATGTCATAAACATATTAAACAAAACAAAAGTGAGATAACGTTTAAAACTGATTACATTTGTGTATTTTTCAAATTATTACTTGGATTACAAATACAAAGGAGAACTGGGTTTGATATACAGTTAATGCTTCTATCACACACTAGACTGTAAGAAAGCCAAAAGAGCAAAAGGCGTAGGTAGAGCAGTGGTAAAATTGCTATATGTAGAGAACTACCTAGCAAAGCTATATCGCATAAACAGTGCAGGATACAATCCAGCAATCAAATTTGTATCTTGTGGAACAGAGAAATGCACTTACGTGAGAAAATGCAAGTTCATGTGTAATATGACCTAACACACAAGTTGTCACCTGTGCACGTGCATGATAAGAGCTAACAACTCACATTCTGTTTAGTTCGTACGTAACGTTAGGTTAGGGCTAATGCGCACACCCTAGTACACGAGGCACATGTCATTTGAGAGCAGGTCAAGGGATCTCACTTGGTGGATGGATGTGTTCTAACGAGTCATTTGTAGTTGAAAGAGAATAATACTTGTTCTTAAGATGTTAAAACTGAGGAGATGGTACGTACAGTAAGACGTCTTGTTATTTCCTTGTCATATTACAGACATGGCAGAGAGCGCACAGTTCTGTTGCTATGACTAACGCTGCAGTAATTTGAAACCCCGGGTGATCATTAAGACAATGGGTGATGATTATACATAGTTAGCAGTCATTGGATATTACACAGGTGTTCCTTCCGGTGTCATGTTGCTGACATGGCAGAGAGCGCACTGTTCTATTGCTATGACTAACGCTGCAGTAATTTTAAACCCCAGGTGTTGATCAAGACAATGGGTGATGATCATGCAAAGTCAGCAGTAATTGGATACCACTCATCAACATAGACTAAATCATAAACGTGTTGTCATAACCCGCAGAAACCTCATTTAAAGATTTTAGATTTTACATTTTAACATTTTACATTTTAACATTTTAGATTTTAGATTAGTTTTAATTTTACATTTTTTTATTTTTTTATTTTTTTTAGATTTTACATTTTAAATTTAAGATTTTTTGATTTTTAGATTTTACTTTTTTACATTTTCCTAAAAGAGTAACTTACAAGGTCACATTAAACCTAACTTTACCAAACCTAACTTAAGCTAATCCAAAGGCTAATGCACATACACAAAGTATATAAGGTACATGCAACTATCCTTATGCTAGTTTTACAGGTTACTGTACAACATGATCACTACCACAAACGGATTTTTTTTTCATTTTGTTGTTTACACGTATGTCAATTTTCCAATTTCTCATTTTCAGTTTTTTTTAATGTCAGTTATAAGTTTTTCAATTTCATAATATGGAAACATGGATTTTGCATTTTGTTGTTTACACATTTATCAATTTCACAATTTCCCATTTACAGTTCTTAAAATGTCAGTTTAAAGTTTTTCACTTTCATGATATAGAAACATGGATTTTCCAATTTGTTGTTTTTACATTTGTCAATTTACCAAATTCCCATTTACAGTTTTTAAAATTTCAGTTTAATGTGGTTTTTTTTTCTATTTGTCAATATGTAAACAACAATGTTTTCCAATTTGTGTTTCACATGTTCATTTTGCATTAGGAGTGGAGAGGGGTGGGTAGTAATTAAAAATGTGCAAGCAGTGTCCATTGTTGACAGGTCATTGTTGACGAGTCCTTTTCATACAACAGACAAGTGAGTTCATGTTTCGCATGCATTACCTAAAATGTAATACCATGCAAGTGTTTAACATTTTTACAAATTAGCTTATGTATTAGTTTATGTGTGGGGTCTTATGTTAGGCATTTTGTGTTGGCTTATTTGACAAGTTATTTTGTCAATGCATTTAGTGGATTTTTCTCTTGGTCTTGGAAAGTATATCAGTCCATTTTATCACAACATAATGCTTACTGCCATGTTTGTAAGCAACAACATCAACACACTAAACTTTCAAAAAATCTTAAGTACTCTAAGTTACTCTCAACTCGTACTCTTACCTCTATCCCATGCCTAGTCAAGAACATTTTTTTCCAAAAAAGGTGAATGGGGAAAGTAGACTATATGTTTAAACTAAAAAAAACATATAAAGTCATATGTTAACTCTAACACCTACGTTTATCCCATTCATAGTCGAAAAATATTATATTTTTTTAAATTTTTCTAAAAAATATTTGGAAAGTAGGCTATATTTTTAAAACTACTCATCCTATAAAGTCATATATAGACTCAAACCAATGGCTTTTATATCCTTAATCGATAGAACAAAATATGGAATTTTTGACATGTTTTCCAAAAATGTTCATTTTTTAAAATGGGCTATATATTGGAAACTAGGAATTTTACAAAAAAGTGTGTTTGACATAAATGACAGGTATTTACCCCCCCCCCCCCCCTCTACCCACAAACCAAGTCCCCGGATCTCTGGGACAAAATCCAGAAATGTTTTAATCTAATCCTAGCTAACCTCGCCTGGCGTGACCATACCTGTTTGTAAGCAACAACAACAACACCCTAAGATTCCATGAATTCCAGAGTACTTTTAGATTAATTATCGATTCTCAACTCTTATAACTATGTCTATCCCACTCTGTCAGAAACACGATATTTCTTTTTTTGTTTTTTTGCTCCATGTCATTACTGAAGTGATAATGGGTTTTCCGATCCTATCACTATAAATTCATTACTCCCGCTCTTATCTAGGTCTCGACAACAACCATGCCTATATTTATTATGTCAGATGACGTAATGTTCGGGTGCTAAGTGGGTGCAAAGTGGGTGCAAAAAGTGGGGGTGTAAAAGTGGTACCCTATTTGTAATGGCTTATTTGACAAGTTATTTTGTGGTACCCTATTTGTAATGGCTTATTTGACAAGTTATCTTTGTCAATGTAAGAGGATATTTCTCTTGTTCTTGGAAAGTATCTCAACCCTATTTATGATAGCATAATGCTTACCGCCATGTTTGTAAGCAACAACAACACACTAAAATTCCAAGAATCCAAACTACTTACTCTAAGGTTAATGATTGCCTCTCAACTCCATTCCACGCCTAGTCAAAAATATTATACATTTCAAATTTTTCAAAAAAGGTAAATAGGGACAGTAGGCTATATGTTTAATCTAAAAATCATATAAAATCATATGCTAACTACAACACCTAAGTCAATCCCACTCTCAGTCAAAAAATGTTATATATTCTTTAAATTGTTCCAAAAAATATTTGGAAAGTAGGCTATATTTTGAAAACTAATCATCCTAAAAAGTCATATATAGACTCAAACCAATGGCTTTTATGTCCTTAATCGTTAGAACAAAACATGGAATTTTTGACATTTTTCCAAAAAAAATTCATTTTAAAAAATGGGCTATATTTTGTAAACTATGAAATTAACAAAAAAAAAAGCTATTGACATAAATGACAGGTATTTCCCCCCTCTACCCAAAAAACCAAGTCCCAGGTCTCTGGGACAAAATCCAAAAAGGTTCAATTTTGAAAGTAGACGATATTTTGAAAACTAATCATTCTAAAAAGTCATATATAGACTCAAACACAATTTCTCTAAGTCCTTTAACGTTAGAACAAAACTCAACATATTTTCAATTTTTCCAAAAAAAGGTCAATTTTCCAAATTGCCTATATTTTGGAAACTAAGAATTTTACAAAAAAGTTTGTTTAACGTAAATGAAAGACCTTTACCCCCTCTACCCCAAAAAAACATTGTAGGTGCCTAGGACAAAAACTGTGCGGCCGTAGCTTAACTTAACCTAGCCTAACCTAACAAGATGGCGGCCGTAGCCTAACCTAACCTACGAGGTGTGATCAAAAAGTTCCAAAAAGGTGGCTGCGACTTAACCTAACCTAGTCTAGCCTAACCTAACCAAACCTACAAGGTATGATCAAAAAGTTTCAAAATGGCGGCCGTAGCTTCACTTAACCTAACCTAACTTAACCTAAACCTACGAGGTGTGATCAAAAATTTTTCTAAATAGTGGTCATAGCTTAACTGATCATAAAATTCCAAGATGGCGGTCGTAGCTTAACTTAACCTAACCTAACCCTACGAGGTGTGATCAAAAAGTTCCAAAATGGCTGCCGTAGCTTAACTTAACCTTTGATTGATCCCCGTTGATTGACCCCTTTTGATTGATCTCTGTAGATGTATCCCTTTGGACTGGTCCCTGTTGACTAGCCCCTTTGGACGGGTCCTTTTTGAAGGGAGTCATTTTTTTACGGGTCCCGGAGGACGGGTCCCTGTGGGCGGGTCCCTTTGACATAATTTGGATAAAATGCATGGGCCAGTCCATAGGGAACAGTCCGCATATACGCCCCGCATCACTACTAATCGAAGTGCCACAGGGATGTCCAGCTCCTCCAATCGTCATGCCAGTGTGCCAGGATATCAGGTACGATTTCGGACACTTGTAGTTCAATCTGGCGGCTGATTTTCCCCCACGTTGTCCTCTTATAGTACAACGATTGCGTACACAAAGTTTCAAGATAGGTTTCGACTTGTCTTACCTGATACTTCCCTTGTACAGTAAGTAGCAGTAGTCTCTTGCTTTCTTTAGCTAGTAGTCGATAGTACATAAAAGACGGGTTTAATTTGTGTTCTGATATACGCATTGGGATGGTTGACAACTCTGCTCTCTCCGACCGCATAAAGGATTAAAACAAGCAGTGTTTTATTGTAGACGTGTCTGTCTGCAAATAAAACGATTCCAGCAGCGTGCATTAAAGCACGTTTCTTTGTTGTTTTACTTTTAGTGTGCAGAGTATTGGATTTTAAAAACTGCCAACAGCTAAGCTATCCAGAGCACAATGTTGCGCTCTGACTTTGAAATCAGAACGCCAAATAGAAGCATTTCACTGAGAACAGGCGCGTATGCAGATATTCTTTCCGGATAAGACTGAACACATAAATATAATTACCGTGCATATAATATACAGAGTTATATTTCTATGCTAGAGCCTTCACGCACGGGGATTTTTCACTCGGCTGTTGCCCGTGCATCGGACGACCGTGGCTGATGTAATTCCCCTTTATCAGCTGCTTCAGTCCAGTGAACATTCTCTCGCTTAAGATGGTTATACAACTTTAAAGCTGCGCATTTTTGTTTTTGTTTTAAAAAGTTACTTCAAATACGAATCTGCTCGCCGTGTTCACGCGGAATGTTGGAAAACATAACACACGAAGTCAGAAACGTTTCAGTGGCCGAACTTAATCGTGTTAATCGAAATGTGTTTTCTCGATAGAATGTCTGTTTAGCTGCGGGGGAGGGACACCATTTTCAGCGCCTCATATAAGGTAAGGTTTGAACATTATTAACAATGTATGAGACATAAAGCTTGAAAAGTTAGTTTAACAAGGGGAGTTTAGCAGCGGCGCGGTCGGCCGATGCACGGGTGACGGCCGAGTGGAAAAATCCCGCTCAGCGGTGCTGATATTTAAATATAATCCAGTATAAACAAAAATATTGGAATGCAGCCGAGAGAAATCAGAAACTCCTATGGACGTCAAATTGGCAGATGAGGCAGTTGGATACTTCTGTTACGTAGGAAACAAAATGACCAGTGATGGACGAAGCAAAGAGGATATAAAAAAGAAGGTTGGCATAGGCAAGGAAAGCATTTCTACAAAAGAGGAATCTGCTGACATCGAATATAGATTCAGGTACGGTATTAGGAAGTCATTTTTGAAAACCTTTGTCTGGAGCGTTACGCTCTATAGAAGTGAAACTTGGACTATTGGGGCAGGAGAAAATATGAGAATAGAAGCGTTTGAAATGTGGTGTTACAGGAGAATGATGAAGATCAGATGGGTAGATAGGGTTACAAACGAAGAGGTATTAAGACGAGTGGCAGAAGAGAGATGTTTCTGGCAACTGCTAATGAAGATAAGGGATAGGTTGGTAGGACACTATGGAAGGAAGGGTCGAGGATAAGAACTATGGGGGTAGACCAAGGTTAGAATATACTAAACAGATTGCCCCAGATGTAGGGTGTGGTACCGTTGTAGAGATGAAACGATTACTTCAGGACAGGGGGAAGGAGCGCTGCATCAAACCAGTCAAAATACTGAAATACATATGACCTGCTCAATCCTCAATAAGATTTCTCTCTTGGAATCGCATTGCTCGTTCATGAGAGTACCAAGGAATGAAAATGATTTTACGTGATCTACAAACCGGTTATTGATGTGTTGAATGCGTTTTAATTATTTATGTTCGACGTTCATTAAAGTACTATTCTTCATTATGAAACAGTTTCTCCAACCAATCAGAGCTCATTCATTGACCAATTAGGTAAGGATAGCTTCGCACACGCGCTCAAAATCCAACATGTCGGACATGAATTACATGATTTGAAAGTTGACAATGTATATTGGATCAACCATTGTAGTCACAATCCCAAACACGAAGACTAAGTCATCACGAACCTTTACGGTGACAGGAAAATATTATGAAATATGCATGAAATTTAAGAATCTACGTCCAGAAGTTTCCAACACAACATCCTTGTACCCTAGCCTATACCGACATGGAAAGTGTGCACCGTTCATTTACGTAAACAAACTGCAGAATAATGCAAAATAAATAGCACTGTACCTTTATAACCGCAACTCCAATTTCTACACAGGACATTGCATTCGTAGGATTTCACCGACTATTTTAGTGAATGCTGCTGTTAATATAAACACACTAGAACGTCATGGTGCAGATCGGCAGGCTTTATACATAAAGCATTGCCAAGCAGACAGAGCGCATGCGTGGGTCAGAGAACTTGTATAGCACAGACAGCAAACTCAGCGCTTGCACTCCGATCACTAAATTCAAGTGACGGAATCTCAACAGATATTTAGGAATATGTCTGTTCGAATATAAAATAAAATAAAGTTTAGGTAATTATCATCGAACAGTCGTATGCAACACGCCTATAATGGTAATTAAGACACCCGTCTTCGCTCGTTTTATAAAAAATACTCGTGTCTTATTGCCATTATAGGCTCGTTGCATAGTGCACTATTGTACTTTTCTTTTTCATGAATCACCCTCGTACAAACAAAACTCTACATTTGTATAGATAGATTCAATTGTATTGTATTGTATCCTGGTCGACTGCGCAGCTCTTCTTTCAACAGTCCATTCTCCTCTGTTGAGATTCTTTTTCTCCCCGACAAGAATTTTGAGGCCAAAAATTGTTTTTCTGTACTCTATTCGATTTAGACAATCTTCTTCAGTAATTTTGAATTTTTGAAGTTCTTCTTTCGTTTGTTTTACATAGCCTCCTTGCGCTTTATAGTTCCAGATTTTATCAAAAATTTGTTTGTTTAACCTTGAGCAATCCATGCGGACCATATGTCCGTAGAACTGAAGTCGCCGTTTTCTGATCATCACTTCAAGGTTGTCGATTTTACTAAAAATTTCTGCATTCGATCTCAGTCTATAACCTTCATGTGTTTTCCTAGGACCATAAATCCTTCTTAAAATTCTTCTTTCTGACTTGAGCAAATTCTCCATTCCGGTTATATTTGTAGTTTCCATGCCGTGCAAGATGACTGGTCCAACAACTGTATTAAAATGTCGTAATTTTGCATTGATAGACAGGTTCTTTTTATTGTATATATTTTTTGTGCAAAAATTTAATCTTTCCAATTACCCTTTTTTGTTCTCAATTGCCAATTTATCCGTCCCATTGCTACTAATTATTTCTCCAAGTAGTTAAAACTTTTCTTAGAGAGT
This sequence comes from Meconema thalassinum, assembly GCA_946902985.2. Lineage (NCBI taxonomy): Eukaryota > Metazoa > Arthropoda > Insecta > Orthoptera > Tettigoniidae > Meconema > Meconema thalassinum. The sequence goes on from OX336395.1 coordinate 125,756,899, forward strand.
TTGTCGTCAGGCATTCTTGAATACTATGTCCAAAGAATTTAACCCTTAGTTTTCGTATGGTATCTGAAATTCAGCTGCATGTTGTATATACTTCTTTGTTACTGCGTAATCGGTATGTGTCAGCACACATTATTTTGGTTCGAGAATTTTTCTGAAAATGTTTCGTCCCTTTTTCTCAATTTCTTCAATTTCATTTTTAGTTTTCCTTCCCAGAAAAATCTGGACGTCACTGAATCGTATAAGAACTCAACACGGTAGATGTCAGTTCTGGAAGCACAAATGGAAAATTGCCGAGAATCCTTTCTGTAACTTTGCCTCAGACCATCAGTCACATCGCTATGGATTGCCCACTCCGAAGGTTCGATGGTACAATGAAGGAGATTCTTCAGGCTAGTGATGAAGCTGTAGAATGGTTAGAGAAATTAGATAGCCAGCTCTAGTAACACTGAAGCTACTTGCAGATCAAGGTCTTAATCTGTGTATATATTTACTGGTAAATACTGTATATGTAAATAATTGTATATTGCATCTTCATGCCATATTCTCTTCATTAAGCAATGTAGTAATTAATTTTTAACTGTATTATTCAGATCAACGTTGGAAATCTAGGAGCTTACAAAAACTTAATTTCGCTAATGTACCGTCCGTGTAAGCCGTCCATTCCTGAATTCAATTTTAGGAATGTGGGAGGTCCGATTCATTCTCACTAATTACATAGGCCTAGATAAGACCGGAACAAAAACACATTCGGTTTAATGATTGGAAACCAGATTATCTCTCCCCCTGTCAGTTCCAAGCATGTCTTGAATAAACCCGCCAAGCAGTAATATCTAGACTTAGACCACCATATTGGATATATCCAGTGTTTAAAAATGCACTGGTAAGCAACTGAATGTTGGAAACATCCTTTATTTATTTATTTATTTATTTATTTATTTATTTATTTATTTATCGTATGGCTTTTAGTGCCGGGAGTGTCCGAGGATAGACGCTGTAGCTGCTTGAAGCGGACAACCATAGGGTGAGCTACAAGTTCCGTTCAATTTCAAGTAGTTCCGACTTTCGCTATCAGAATGTTACTGACACCTAATGGTGAACGTTGGAACTTCGATAGAGCGTTTCAGCGAAATCTAACCTGGAAATTTAGCTTCACACAAGTTTAGTTAGTGGAAGGATCTTTTACATGCCATAAATCTATGACATGAGATCACCGGTTTTACTTCCCCTCCGAAGGAAGACATGCTGAAGGATTTTAATGCTGTTAAAAAATCCGATGGCTTCGGCTGGGTTTGAACCTGCGATCTTGGGCACAGGAGTTCAGCATGCTACCAACTACGCCACCGAAGCCGCTTTATTGTCATAGACTCGAACGCGGTTCATCACTCAATATTATTGTTGGTGCATTATAATTAATGTTGGTTGTTTTCTCCACTTTTCCAAACGTCAAGGACACACTAAACGTTTCTTACGGGGTGCTGGCTTGATAACACGCGGTAGACTGATGATTGTTCGCTTGGAAACTCAACTATATCCGGTGGATTTGGTTAGCAGTTTACCTTTTCTACCTCCCACACAATGGCCACCAGTGCTAAGTCATATTCCACCTCCAGATCTCAGACCTAAAGATGTTCTTCTAAGAGAATTCAATAAAATAATGAACACCCCAGGACTGCAGATACATGAAGACATCAGCGATGCAAAAACTGGTCGCCTGCGTTCCAGAAAACCATCAACAAGAGATGCCACGAACTTGAGGAACAGCAACTACCAAACTTTCGTTGAGTGGCAGAAGAGACTCAACAACAAATGTTGTCCAACATTGCCTCCTGTGAAGAAGACGCCGTCACCTGGTTTCAACCTCCCTCGTAGACTATGGTCCATATTGAACCGGATACGAACCAACCATGGGAACTGTGCAGCCTTCCACAACAAGTGGAACAGAATTTCAACTCCTGAGCGTGACTGTGGTGCTACAGAACAGACGAACATCACAATGCAGTACTTCAAGATGAGCTGAACCGGGTCTATAAGTGGGCGATTGAAAATAAAATTAAAATAACACAAGAAAATGTAGTCTAATAAAAATAGGGAAAGTGCGAAGGCAAGATTTTCAATATAACATTGGCTCGGAAATACTTGTAGATGAAGATTCTTGCAAATATTTGGGCGTTCACGTAAGAAATGATATGAAATGGAGTAGTCATATAGGATGTGTAGTTTCTAAAGCTTACAAATCCCTGCACTTTGTAATGAGGGTATTAAAAGGCAGTAGTACCTCTGCTAAAGAATTAGGATATTTGTCACTTGTAAGACCTATTCTGGAATACGCCTCGGCGGTTTGGGATCCATATCAAGTAGGGCTCATCAATGAGTTGGAAATGATACAAAGAAAGGCCGCTAGATTTGTGCTCAGTGACTTTAATCCCAGGAGCAGTGTGAGCCGTATGTTAAAGAAACTTGGGTGGGAATCACTTGAGGCTAGGAGGATGAAATCTAGACTCTGCGCTATGTACAACGCGTATACAAATCAAGCAGCATGGGGTGAGCTTAGCAAACGTGTGGAAAGGCCTACTTACATGGGTAGGAGCGATCACCCTTTCAAAGTTAAGGGCCGACCACAGCGAACAAATTATGGTAAATATTCTTTCGTACACCGTACCATTGATAATTGGAACTCTCTACCTGCCGCAGTCTTAGAGCCTTTCCCCAAACATATAGGTGTGTTTAAGAAAAGACTGAATATTTGTGTAAATACTCCAGTTTAATTGTTAGTGAATTGTTATGTACAGTTATTTATTTGTTATGTATATCTAATTTGCCACCGGGGGACACACCCCCAATTGCAAATAAACGAATGAATGAATGAGTGCAGCAAAAGAAAGTAGAGCGGCAGTGCTAGTGACTTTGCTCTCGTGACTCCAGAGACTATTGGCTATATCCAGACTTTGGATATACGTGTAAAAATTCCTACTGTATCTCTAGCCATAAGCTAAATAAATAAATAAATAAATAACCACTATAAAGGCTAGTGAGAGTCAATGCAGAGTTTTATGTAAGCCCTTATAGTCGGCTTCGGTGGCGTAGTTAGTAGCATGCCCAAGGTCACGGGTTCAATCCCGGCTGAAGTCGTCAGATTTTTTAAGAGCATTAAAATTCCCTCAGTATGCCTTCCATCGGAGGGGAAGTAAAGCTAGCGGGCCCATGTCATAGATGTATGGCATGTAAAAGAATCTTCCACTAACTAAACTTGTGTGAAGCAAAATTTGTAGGTTAGGTTTCATTAATGCCCTTAAGTTCCAACGTTCGTCACCAGGCGCTGGTTACGATGACATCTAGTAGTAGCCCAGTTCACAGCTAGGTGTCGTGGACGGTGGCATTTGGTAGCATTTATTTAAAAAAAATATAAATAATATTAAAAATAATCTCAAAACCAAAAATTCCAATTTTAATAATGAAAGTAGGAACTACTTGAAATTATCGTCTGCAGTCCTTACTTCAATTGAAAACAGATAACACACACTAATACAGCCATCACAGTTAACACCGGTTATCAGACAGATTCTCCACACATCCAAAGTACACGGGGTTACATGACCGCGTTGTCGCAGCCCCTAAACTGAGTAACCAACCAACCAACCAACCAACTTTGTGGACGTAATCATTGTACTATAAGAGGGCAACGTGCGGAAAATCAGCTGCCAGATTGAACTGCAAGGCTCTGAAATCATGTGGCAAATCTCTTATATAAATCAATGGGAGGTAGAGAGTACCGTACATGTTGGAATGGACAGCCCTGACCACCCAGGCACTCAAGACCGGTGGGAAGGAGCCGCACGCTCCAGTCAGCATATACGCCCCGCCACGTGACTACTCAAAGTGCCGTCATGCCAGCGTACCAGGCAACTGCTAATGAAGATAGGAGATAGTTTAGTAGGGCACTTATTAAGACACCCAGGAATAGCAAACTTAGTTATGAAAGGAAGAAACGAGGACGAGAACTGTAGGGGTAGACCATGGTTAGAATATGTTAAACAGGATGTAGGGTGTGGTAGCTATGTAGAGATGAAACGATTAGCTCAGAACAGGGAGGCATGGAGTGCTGCATCAAACCAATCAAAAGACTGAAGACTCAAACACGAAGTGAACAAAATCTAACGATAAAACCCAAATCTTCTAGGTTTCTTGCCGTGTCTGTTGCGAGATTTTTACTAGATGCACCAAGTTAGGATCATCAGCGGGCTCTTGATGCACCTTGCCTGGACCATCGCTGCGGTAGCGCAAGTTGTCCTTCGTCCTATACTTATTGCAAAATGTTGTGACAGCGGTCGAGCTTAACTTGTTCCACCTAGGCGAAAACCACGTAACAGACAAGGTTAAAACTTAGAATATTTGATGGAGTTTAAACCCTACGCCTACATTCCATCTTAAGATATGATGATTTTCACCTGTTGAACGAAACGTTTCATCAAACAAGATGGTGTATAAAAAGTGTTTAATTAATCGATGTACATGTACATGTTGAGTGTTATTCCCTGCCTAATTCAATTGGAAACGTGTTGACCAACTGAAAAGCAAATATGTTTACTGGATAACTGATATTAATGTACTCATACTAGGTGGCCGGTCAGAAGTATCGGGACATCTCACTGAGTGATGTCAAGCTAAGAATCCGAGGGTATATACTAGAAGTCCAGGCACAATCCGTTAATAATATCGACGTGTTTTCTACCACTGTCACCGCAGAGGCCCGGGTTCGATTTCCGACTCTGCCAAGAAATTTTATTCTGGTGTCAGAGCTGTAAAGGGGTACCGGCCGCCACTGGCGACAGAAGTGGAATAACATCCAGCTTTAAGCTTTCCGACTAGTTTATGGAGCACTGTTCTCCAATGCAACATTTACTGACACAAATTACAGCTCTGTAGCAGAGCAAAAAATAAACCGATAAGTTACTTCTACATGAAGAGACAATTTCAACCTCAAACAGTAATAAAACTGACTGTTTACGTTTCGAGGATATGAATCTGCGGTCGCCATTCAGACGCATCGTTGTGATTTTACTGCGTGGTGCTTATTGCACGAGCAAGCCATGACGGCCTGAGCAATATAAATAATAATAATAATAATAATAATAATAATAATAAAAGGTCGGACTAGGAAAAGTTCAGAAGGCAGAAAAGTTTAAATACCTCGGTGAATGGATAGAGCCTAACCTATCAGAGAAAGAAGCCTTCGTGTCACGCATTAATAAAATGGAAATGGCATACAACCTGACTAAAGACATCTACAATAAGAGATCGATATCCTTAAACGCCAAAATTAGACATTACTGCACTGTTATTCGACCAGAGGCTCTGTATGCGACTGAGACTCTAATAATGAACAAGAAAGGTCTAATGGAAAAACTAGAGGCGAAAGAAAGGAAGATTTTGAGGAAAATCCTGGGTCCTATCAAAGAAAACAGCGAGTACAGAAGGCGTCACAACCACGAATTATACAAGCACGTGGAGAAGATCAGTGACACGTTTCGAAAAAGAAGGAATGCCTTTTATACCCACGTGACACGAATGAGCCCAGGCAGGATATCAAAACGGATATTGACGTACTTTCAGGATAAGAAAACCAAAGGGGCATGGTTCACGGAAGTTGAGAAAGATCTACGTGAAATGGAAATTTCCCCTGAAGATATCCAGGAGCGTGTTCCACTTCAGGAAAAACTACGTACGCACAAAGGTTTTCAGGAAAAGCCGAAGCTGAAGACAGGGAAGGTGTGGTCCCAAGAGAGAAAAGAACAACACCGGAGACGAATGCGGGAACACTGGGCGGTAGTTAAAGCTCGGAAGAAGAGACAGTTGAACTGACGTGGTCCCTAGTTGGTCGAATCGAAGAAAGAAGAAGAATAAAATGTACCTTCAAGGCCAAACTGAGGCACTACGTTACCGTTATTCCCCCGGAGGTGTTATATGCATCAGAATGGTTGGTTGATTCCTCGGTTTAGGGGCTGTGACAACGCGGGCATGTAGCCCCGTGTACTTTGGGTGTGTGAAGAATCTGTCTGATAACCAGTGTTAATTTTGATGGCTGTAATAGTGTGTGTTATCTGTTTTTAATTCAAGTAAGAACTGCAGACAACAATTTCAAGTGGTTCCTACTTTTGCTAGCTTGCGGACTTTGCTACTAGATGGCATCGAAGTCAGCACCTGACAGTGAACCTTGGAGTTAATAAAGCGTTATCAATTCTAACCTACAAATTTTGGCTTCACACAAGTGTAGTTAGTGGAAGGTTCTTTTCCATGCCATAAATCTATGACATGGGACCGTCGGCTTTACTTCCCCTGCGAAGTAAGGCATACTGAGGGATTTTTAGCCTATTTTCATTTATGAAAAAATAGGCTTATGAGATCACCTTTTGTCCGTGTGTCTGTGTGTGCGCGTGTGTGTGTGTGTGTGTGTGTGTGTGTGTGAGGATTTTTGTGTGTCCCCTCCCTAATAACTTCTAAATAGCTGGAGCGATTTAAATGAAACTCGGAGAGTTCATAGCACTATTCCGGGCGACCCCGACCGTGCCCTTCAAATTTTGTTACGTCTCACTAATCCAACATGGCGGCTGTGCGAAATATTTCACCAGCATTCAATATCTCCAAAACTATTACCGATATCACCCTGGAATTTTGTACGGTGATAAAGGGAACTACTAGACGTTCATCTATGTGACTTTTGGAAACCTGGAACAAAACCAACATGGCGGCCAAGCGAAGTTGCGACCTTCAAATAGACGTTTCTCGCGATTTAACCAACGAAACGCAATGAAATTTGGTACAGTATATGTTTATACGCACTGTAATGCACCGACATCTAACTTCGTTCAATTGTTTACATAACCTCAAGATGGCGGCTGAGCGAAATTTTAAAATCCCGCTTTTATTTCTTGTGTCCTAATCATGCGATTGAAGTTTGATTAAAACACCTACACAACAATCTTCATGTAATAGTACGTACATCTGAGGCCTATGATATAAAAATCCAACATGGTGACCATCCAAAATATTTAGGCGGTTCTCAATAGCTATGAATCTATTACAGCAATCAAACTGACAATTTGTATGTTGATAGAGGCAATTAATATTAGTAGGATGTATGAAAATAGGCTATTTAGTTCTTCACGGAACTACTTGTTAACGATGCATCAGAATTCCTGGCCGAACAACTGGAAGCCAAAGAGAGGAAGATTCTGAGAAAGATCTTGGGCCCGGTCAAGGAACGAGGAGAGTATAGAAGACGACACAACGATGAACTTTATCTACTACATGTGGAGAAAATAACGGACACCATACGCAAAAGAAGACTCTCCTCTTAAGGCCATTTAACACGAATGAGCTCCGGAAGATTGTCCGATCCAATTTGTGCCTACTTTGTGGGAAAGAAAACCAAGGGGATCTGGTTTACAGAGGTGGAAAAAGACCTACAAGAACTGGGGATATCACATGAGGACATCTTGGAACGTCCCTCTTTGAAGAAGAAACTTGGGGAAATACGGAGTTTTCAGCCAAACCCTATATTGAAAACCAGCAAGAAGTGGACCGAAGAACGAAAAGAAGCTCACCGAAGAAGAATGAGTAACCACTGGGCCAATGTGAAAGAACGAGGTAGAAGGCAATTGAAATAACGTGGTCCACAGAAGACCGAAACGATTATAAGAAAAAAAATGCACCTACACCTTGTTCAAAAGACTTTTTACCTGAACATACTTTGCTTTACGAACAGTATATTCCTGAGACCTTTTTCGGAAAATCCTACTCACAAGTTGTTATGGGACCGATCAGTTATTTTTGATAAAACCATTCCAGCAAACCAACCATATATCGTTCTTGTGGACAAAGTGCAGAAGAAAACCTTTCTCATTGATATCGCAATGCCCAATTCCCATAATCTGCAACAAACCGACTGTGAGAAGATCACCAAGTATCTGCCTTTGGCCGCTTCCTTCAATATCCTTGAATTGAAGTTCAATATCAAATATTATTAAGTTTGTACTCGTTCAATGTCATTTTAAATTAATTGTTAATAGTTCTTCATAATTACTTCAGTCTATACATTTCCCCTAAGTCCCTTTTATTATGGTTTTTGTTTTTCCTTTGCTTCTCTTTAGGTTATGCATTGAGCTAACCTCATTGCTATATGAAGTTCTTCCTTCCATGTTCGTTTCGTTTGCATGCAGGCATTTGATTTGGCTTATGGACCTGTTAAGCATAAGGCTTCTTCATTGGTTGTGTACATATGGTGAAGTATTGTGGTCTCATTTTTGCCAATTCAAGCTTTGACTTGTGTTTTGGAGTGGATATGTGAATGAACTGTCCATTGGTTATCTACGTATATCTTCGCACCAGGCTTTGATGGTATCCATCCAGAGTTCCTCATACATATGGGAAACAATGCTAAAAAAATGGCTGGCTCGTTTCTTCTCTGATATTCTCTGAACAGGAATACTCCCAAAGCAGTTCAAGAAATCCAAAATAATTGCCATCTTAAAACCTGGGAAACCAAAAGATTTGCCTCAGAGCTATCGACCTATAGCCCTACTTTGCTGTACCTATAAGCTTCTTGAAAGACTGATTTTGAAAAGAATCAGCCCCAGTATCATCCAACACATCCCCATTGAGCAAGCTGGTTTCCAGAAAAACCGAAGTTGCTGTGATCAAGTTCTCGCTCTTACATCTCACATAGAAGCTGGTTTCCAACTTCACCAGAAAACAGCCGTTGCCTTATTAGATTTAACTGCTGCGTATGATACAGTTTGGAGAGAAGGTCTACTGTATACATTCCTAAATGTGATTCTCTGTAAATCTATGGCCCAGCTTATTGATAATATGAAAAACAACAGACATTTCCAGGTTGTCTTGGGATCAAAAATCAGCAAACGAAAGAAGCTAACTAATGGCCTCCCACAGGGTTCAGTACTGGCTCCTCTCCTCTTCAATCTGCACTTATCGGATCTACCAGAAACAAACACAAAAAAATGTGTTATGCTGATGACATAGCATTGGCCACTAGACACCAAAATATGGAAGATTTGGAAAATGTACTTGAAGATATTTGGCTAAACTTGGAAGCTATTTCCACAAATGGAGGCTCCAACCCAATGCTACAAAAACTGAGGTATCTTGTTTCCACATTAGCAACATATTGGCAAATACCCAACTCAATGCAAAATTTGAGGGGAAGATTTTGAAATATAACAAGTTCCCAACGTACTTAGGAGCAACACCTCCAGAGCACAGCAGCTAAAATTGGAAGCCGCAACAATATATTGCTAAAGCTATGTGGAACATCTTGGGTAGCTTCTGCTACTACTATAAGATGCTCTGCCTTAGGTCTAGCCTTCTCTGTGGCTGAATACTGCGCCCCAGTTTGGCTCAATAGCCCACATGTCAAACTTGTTGACACCCACTTGAACAACACCATGAGACTAATCACTGGTTCTATAAGAACTACACCAGCATATTGGCTTCCAGCCCTCAGCAATATTCTTCCACCCCACCTTCGTAGAGAAGTTGCCTTGCTACGGGAGTACTACAAGATTATGGATCACCCTACACTACCTATTCATGAAGACATCCCCTCCCTTCAAATGAACAGGCTCAAATCCAGGAAGCTAACCATTTGTTATGCCCAGAGGCTTGTAAGAAACCATTTTGATTCCAGCATGCAGTGGACACTAAAAGGGACTGAGTCGAGCTCCTTCCTGGACCCTACAAGAACATCCACTCCAGGTTCCGATCTGCCTAGGAGGGCTTGGGCAACTCTCAATAGGATTCGGACAAACCACGGAGTATGCAATGGAACTTAGTTCAAATGGGGAAAAATTTCATCTCCTCAGTGTGATTGTGGTGCTCCTAATCAAACCATCTAACACATTACAACTGACTGTCCTCTGAGGGCATATGGAGGGGACTGGATCGACTTCCTGTTGGCGACACCTGACGTATCCAATGGATAGACTCATTAGACCTGAGACTGTAAATAGTGTAAATAGTAAAAATAATGGACAGTAGATTTTAAAGTGATTTTCTTTGTACTCTGAAATCTTGTATTGATTATATTGCCAAACGATAAATAAATAAATAAATAATTCGCTTGTGTTTGATGGCTGAATATCATCACCGTCTCATATTTTTTAGTTTTGCTCTATGCTTTAAAATATTTTTCTGTGACCTACTTACTGTATATGGTGCACCATATTAAGTCTAATAGCTATTTGTTTCTTTGAGTGCTACGCTATTTATAATATTCTTCAGGTATTAATATTGGCTGATGAAGGGGATAAAAGCAATTAATCCCTGAAACATGTACCAGGAGCAACTCTAATTGTATTTCTTTTCGTTTATGTATTGACTAAGGCGGTTGTATAATTGTTGTTAAAACTATATTGTTACGTGCCACCCCCCTAGTGGCACTTTTGTTAACTGGATTACGGTGGGTTGAAGCACAACACAGATTGTTCCTTTAAATGAAATAGTTAACTTTATTGCGGCCAGAACATACACCACTCATCAGCAAATACAAGCAATTATTACCTTACTCCAGTTTCCTCAAATCTCTTCCTTATGGAGAGCTCTTGAACTCTTTCACTTGTCAATAGTTAATCTTCTCGCTAATGAGTCTGGTGGCCTTGACAGAACTACATGCAACTCTCCCCTATGTACACAAACTACAGTTACTTACGAAAACCTGCTACACGCTCCTTCGCTGTTCACGAGCTGGGAAACAATGTCACTGGGTTTCGTAACTCACCACACTTCTGTCGCTCAGGATAAACGCTCGCACTCGCTCGTAAAACACAACAACAACCACTGCTTGACAGGTCGCTCTTATATAGCAGGCCGGTGACTCAATAAATGCTTCTAGACCCATCCAGGGTTCACGGCTTCTCGAGGCTTCCTTCACTGGCTGAGTCACGAATATTCTGGACCATCCCTTTGTCCTAGTAGCCCTGTTGCATAAGGCGCACGCAATACACGAGGCAGGGCACAGCCCAGCCCTGGGGCAGTTGTGACTCATGCGGCGAGCGATGACACAAACTCACAGCCGTAACAATATAGTACGTCAATACGGAACCATCATGGAAAGTAATTTAAATAATAGAAAAGATGCTGATAGTTGAATCCTTCAGCCATATTAAACGAAATATCATTATTACCTAGTAGGCTATATAATTATGTGAGCTCCTGCATATCCATTGGATACAAGAGCGTATTATTATTATTATTATTATTTCGAAAGTGTTATTATTCATGAAACCTAATATTATATCTAAGTTGCTTGATGGAATTATTTTATAAGAGTAGTCTAACATTTAAAATTAAAGAGGGGAAAAATTAAAATTTGATAATACTCTTAAACATTATTTATGTTCGACCCTGACTATTATATGTCAGAAAACTGTACTATAATGAGGCTCATTTTAACACTATTTTTCATTATGAAACAGTTTCTCCCACCAATCAGAGCTCAAGAAACAGTTGTTTGACCAATTAGATAATTAAATGCGCTGAGTTCCACAGCTATCTAATTTAAATTGTCAAAGTAGGGTAATCGAGGAGGCCATGGTCAAATACAAGGCATTCTCTGCGTCTCATGCGCTCTGTTCAGTATATAAAACTGGTGAAATCTCGGCAGATGTTTATGAATATTTATGTTCGAACATAAAATAGTTATAATAATTATCGTCGAACATAAACAGTCGCATGCACTATTAAAAAATTATGATTCTAAAAATTAAACATAAATAAGCAGTTAAAAATTAAAATTTTAATAATTTGATAATATAAAAATAATACAAAAATGAAAATTATCAAAACAAACATGGACATAAGTTATTAAAGAAAACTAAAATTAAAATTAATAATTATAATTGGGCTAAAATAATTCAAATAAAATAAAAATATCCTCAATAATAATATTCTGCCCTATAAAGGGTTAAGCTACACTAATTAATCTCAAGTTTTTGCCGTTATTTCTAGGCCGCTCAATTGGGACTAGTTTATCCATTTTTTTCGCTCCCTATACATAGCAACATAATCATCGTAGCAACATGTAAGACTTCACCGCTTACTTTGGGAAGAAAATAGGACGTCCAATGGACAGGACAAGATGTTAATCGAGAGCATTAGCGTCACTTAAGAATGCCGTGACATGTGAAGGAGTCAATAGTTTATGCAGTGTTTTTTAAAACTTTTAAATGTATTTGATTAAGGAGTTTTAATGTGTGCTTGTGAATATTTTAGTGTGTATGCATATTATCATGTTAATGCTCAGTGTCTTTATTGTCATGCTGTTGACAAGATATAATGTCGGCTGATGAAGGACCGATACTGAAGGTTCGAAACATGTACCGCACCTAGCGTTTTGTAATGCAACCTTAATGTAATGATTGGCGGAATCTGTAAAATTTGAATAAACATAATTTACAATTGTCAATACGGACCAAAAAATGGCAAATTTTCCCATTTCCGTGGTTTCCCACTTCGTCTGTGGGCAAATGCCGGGATGCTACCTACCGTAAGGCCACGGCCGCCTCCTTCCCTCATCCTTGCCCTTCTCTCCCAATCATCCCTTCCCTTCCCATCTCTCATGAGGGCAGACAAAGTGTATCAAGCTCCAGGACACTTCCCTGAAGGCGATAATGGTGGGATCCCTCGCTGAGTCCGAGGGAAAAACCATTTTGGAGGGTAAACCGACTAAAAGAAAAAACATTAATTCAACTTCCCATAAGTAATACAAACTTCGATATCTCTTAAGTGCTTTCGGAGATAGAAATTACTTAGAGTTATCGAAAATTCGAGATATAAAAATACATGATAAAAGGGGTTCTACTGTATAACACTCATGTACAAATATACAGTGAGTCCGGGAATGTTCTCCGCAGTGCCTACATGCGTCTGTGAGAGCTAGCTACAGCAGTTACGTTGGTAGCACGGCTGCCGCTTGCATCATAACAAATAAACAGTAAACTTTGTACTCACCACAGCCATTCATAACAGATGCTGGAACCATTCACAGTAAATCACTATTTTTCCGTAATGTATGTATCTCTACCCCTTATTATTCCCGTTTTCCAACGGGGTCGGGGATGAGATGCGATGGAAGTCTTTGTGGCGATGGTTTTTACGGCCGGATGCCCTTCCTGACGCCAACCTCATGAGAGGAGTTAATGAGAGATGAAATGAATGATGGTGAATGAAACTGGGCAAGGATGTGGAAGGAAGCGGCCGTGGCCTGTCAGAAGGTACCGTCCCAGCATTTGCCTGGTGTTGAAAATGGGAAACCACGGAAAACCATTTCAAGGACGGTCGACGGTGGGGCTCGAACCCACGCGTCTAACGAGTCAGCAGAGAGCTTGGCCCCATGACCTAATGCTGCGCTTTAGCCAGCGTAGCCACTACTGTCGGTACTCTTTTTCCGTAATCAGTTTGTTTTAATTCATGAACCACGGTAACTTTATAAGGGAAAAACTGAAGCTTGTCTCTTACAGCTTTATGTGCTATCGACTTAGAGATTCCTGTTTGTTGAGCTAATTTTCGTGTTGATTCACTTGGACTACGCAGCATTATATCAGAGATTTCATCAAGTTCTTCGTCTGTTAAAAGCGTAGGCCTGCCTGTTCTCGGTACATCGTGAACTGAGCCAGTCACACGAAACTTACCAAATCCCGAACGGTATCACGGTTTGGACACTTTGAATTAGGAAACCGCGCCTGAAATCTTAATTTTACATTTTCTGTAAACCTGACGCCTTCGCAAAATACGTATTCCACCCAAAACACTCTCTCTTCAGTAGTAAACATTACCGCCTGTATACTGTTGCAAGCTTCCAATAATCTATCTGAACGCTCGCTTACTGCGATACACACTGAAGACATACAGGCTCGCCCAGTCATCACAATACACACTGACAACCCACACTGGAGAGTCCCGCTTTGAAGGACACAGTGCAGTGCAGCCAACTAAACTCATGACTCAACCACTCACAGCTGCACATACCCACTGCGGAGAACATTCTCGGGCGGTATTATCATAAATGCATAAATAGTCAACGGTTGCTACTGGCTTTACCCACTTTCTCTCAGTGTCTGACCTCAACCCGTCTTCCAGCCTTAAATAGAAGACTATAATTATCTACTGACAGAAATACACAATCCATATTGTACCGTAATTGTCATTTGTAGCACTTCATACCCAATGAATGGGCGGGGTACAAGATATAGATATGTAAATACACTCCTGGAAAACCTTACATGTATTACTTAGAACTAGCATTACCCGTCGCGGCTTCGCCCGCGAATATTCTAGTTGTAAAGAGTACACTTAGCAAAATCTCAATCATGAATGCTATGACTGATTTATCCTTGGTATGAATAACCAGACTTGATCAATTCAGCTACTGGTGCAGTGGTTAGGGGTTTGTCATTCCTCCATAGGTATATCAGAGCGAAGTTAGTTTTCAGGGAATATCAGAGACACTGTTAATTTAAGGGCCTTTAAATGTGGTTTTCGGAGACCCTTTATAGTCGGGTGAAAAATATCTTTCGTACCACCCTCACAGGTGAAAATTGCGTGAAAAAATTCTAGAGTGCCCTTTGACCCCTTAAGCGCATTATACTGTATGTATTGATGAATTTTACAGCTTAATTTGGTTCAGTGATAACCTTATAACCGTCAGGAAACTTTCACATTATTGTATTGTAATAATTGGAATTGCATTGCGTCTTACAGAAATAGATGGACCTGTGAGATTCTGTTACCATGGTTACCGTGTTGCATTCTTTCATTATTTCATTGTAAATATACATGTTTTAAGGTATTTATTTATTGTGAGGCATTTAAAGAGTAAGTGAGTGTGTTTCGCTTACGCATTGGGTTATGCTGAACCTGTAGGTACCCCATATGTGTAGGCTGGTGTTAATGGGACCTTATTTTCGGTACAAAACTGGAATGGGACCTTAGCAGAATAATATAGGGAGTGATATCACAAATAATGGGGCAATATAGGATTACGCGTTTCAACCCTCCTGATCACTGTGAAGCGGTTAAACTTTACACTAAAGAATTAATTATATTTTGGCCTATTGTCAAATTTGAAAAAATAGGCTTATGAGATCACCTTTTGTCCGTGTGTGTGCGTGTGTGTGTGTGTGTGTGTGTGTGTGTGTGAGAGAGGTGTGTGTGTGTGTCCCAAATAACTTCTAAACGGCTCGAGCGATTTCAATGAAACTTGGTAAGTTCATAGCACTGTTCCGGATGACCTCGACCGTGCCCTTCAAATTTTGTTACGTCTCACCAATCACACATGGCGGCTGTGCGAAATATTTCACCAGCATTCAATATTTCCGAAACTATTCCCGATATCACCCTGGTTTTTTTTACGGAGATAAAGGGAACTTCTAGAAGTTCACCTATGTGACTTTTGAAAAACTGGTAACTACAAAACCAACATGGTGGCCATGCGAATTTGCGACTTTTAAATAGACGTTCCTCGAGATTTAACCAACCAAACGCAATAAAACTTGGTACAGTATATGTTTATACACATCGCATTGCACCGACATTTAACTTCGTTCAATTGTTTACATAACCACAAGATGGCGGATGTGCGAAATATTTCACCGGCATTCTACATCTCTCAAACTATTAGCGGTATCACCCTGAAATTTTGTACGGATATAAAGGGCACTACTGGAAGTTCGTCTATAAGACTTTCAAAACCGGTTAACTACAAAACGAACAAAGCGGCCAAGTGAATTTGAAAATTTTAAATATCCCTTTCTCGCGATTTAATGTTCCAAACGCAATGAAATTTAGTACAGGAAATGTGTATGCACATTGTAATGCACTGGTATGTAATTTAGTTCAATTGTTTACATAACCTCAAGATGGCGGCTGTGCGAATTTTAAAATTAAGTTTTTATTTCTTGTGTCGTAATAATGCGATCGAAGTGAAAGTTTGAATAATGAACCTACGCAATAATTTTCCTTTAATGGTACATGACTCTATGGTCTATACATTTAACAATCCAACATGGCGACCATCCAAAATATTTAGTCGGTCCTCAATATCTACGAATCTATTACAGCAATCAAACTGAAATTGTGTATGTTGATAGAGGCAATTAACATGAGTAGGATATATGAAAATAGGCTTTAGTTCTTTACTGAACTACATGTTTTAAATTAACTCTCATAGTGCCAGAGGCGATATATCCGCTGCAGTAGCAATTTTTTTATATTAATTATTTAGTGTAAACATTAGAGCCTCCGTGGCTTAGGCGGCAGCACGCCGGCCTCTCACCGCTGGGTCCGTGGTTCAAATCCCGGTCACTCCATGTGAGATCTGTGCTGGACAAAACGGAGGCAGACAGGTTTTTCTCCGGGTACTCCAGTTTTCCCTGTCAAAATTTCATTCCAGCAACACTCTCCACTATCATTTCATTTCATCTGTCATTCATTTAATCATTGCCCCAGAGGAGTACGACAGGCCTCGGCAGCCGGCACAGTTCATATCCTCGCCGCTAGATGGAGGCTTCATTCATTCCATTCCTGACCCGGTCGGAGACTGGAAGCAGGCTGTGGATATTTCATTCATTTAGTGTAAACATTAACCTTAACACAGTGATCAAGATCTGATGATGGCCACTTTAGGATCGAAACGTGTAATCCTAAATTGCCCCATTGTTTGTAATACCGTATTCTAATTATTACATGGTATTTTTTTCCCGGAGTGTGGTTACATAGCCTATTTATATCTTGTGCCCTCCACTTCATTGGGTACAACCGTGTTGAACGACTGAAGAGCTACAATTGAAAATTTTGTATTGGCAACACTGAAAAAGAATGGCTTCATTTTCTCTACATTTTGTAATTACCTTGTCACACCTAAAGAACGTAATTCAACTGCATTTTTACCCCGAGTTTGGAATGTTGTTTTTGTTTGAGTCTTCTGTCTTTTGACTGGTTCGATGCAGCTCTCCATGCCTCCCTGTCCTGATCTAATCGTTTCATCTCTACATAGCTACCACACCCTACATCCGAGGCAATCTGTTTAACATACTTTAACCTTGGTCTAACCCTACAGTTCTTGTCCTCGACTCTTCCTTCCATAACTAAGCTTGCTATTCCTGGTTGTCTTAGTATGTGTTCTACCAACCTATCTCTTCTCTTCATTAGCAGTCGCCAGAAACATCTCTCCTCTCCCACTCGTCTTAATGCCGCTTCGTTTGTAACCCTATCTACCCATCTGATTTTCATCATTCTCCTGTAACACCACATTTCAAACGCTTCAATCCTCCTCTTTTCTGCTGCACCAACAGTCCATGTTTCACTTCCATAGAGCGCCACGCTCCAGACAAAGGCTTTCAAAAATGTCTTCCTAATACCTAAATCTATATTCGATGTCAACAGATTCCTTTTTGTAGAAACTCTTTCCTTGCTTGAGCCAATCTACTTTTTATATCCTCTTTGCTTCGTCCATCACTGGCTATTTTGCTTCCTAAGTAACAGAACTTCCTTCAGCTTTTCACCTGCCATTTTGATGTCCATAAAGATTTCTGATTTTTTCGGCTACAATCCAATATTTTTATTTTTCATTTATTAATTTTCATCATGAATTCTTTCCTCAAGACGGAGTCCATACCATTCAAAAACTCATTCAAATCCTCAGATGTGTCGGCAAACTTGGGAATAAAGGCACATATTTTATGTCTGGGGAACAAAATATCATTCGTGTCATCGAAATATTCAAATAATACAAAAATATGACTTGTTATAAATTGTGTAGAACTTCGCCGGCAAAATGAAATTACTTCGAGATATCGAAGTTCGGCTGTATTTACTATTCTCCATAATGACTCAACATTTTTAAATGCCTCTCTGGAAAAATTACACTTTGGTACTTGTGTCAGTCTTCCACCGAAGCCAGGGTGCGATGTGTCTACGTTTACCATCTTAATCGCTTCTGTTGGTAGCGTGGGACTACCTACAGTTAGGCCCTGCGTGGATAAACGAAACGTTATTCGCATCCGCCCCACATCCGCATGACTTTTCTCCGCATACCCACGTTTGTTAATATGATAAAGCATCTCTACTTAGTATAAAATAAAGTCCCTGATTCTTCCATATCACGGGTAATCTCGAGAACCACTGGATGAATGTTGACGCAGTTTTCACCATTCTGTAAAGGATTTCTCGAGGAAGGTTTCTGTAGAAATTAATTTATTTATGATCAAAGGAAGCCAAGCAGTTACGATTTCAGTGAAAAAGTCGAAAAAAAACCTGGCGTCCGTGCACTTTTTAAGCTTACGCTGGGCAAACCGTTAATAATATCAATATACTATGACTGTAAGAATTGTTCAGCATGAAATGTTCTACAATAAAGTCGGCGAGAGCATATCTCTATCTTTATTACATCGCTCACTATAGGTATTTTTACGTTTTCATTTTTTCCAACAATCTCCATTCAATTACTGAGGCAACAGTTTATGAGGTAGCTAGGGAATAAAGAGCTCTTATCACGTAATGCATTCATAACAGTTCCCGGGCGAAGCCGGGGCGGGTCCCTAGTAAATTACTAAAGTATCATATTTAGACATTTGAGGAAAAGTCGTTCCCTTAGGCTTTGTATGGCATGTGGTATGTTTAAAATGAATGTTATTCAGTCAGAATTGTAACCATTCCTTTACGGAGTGTTAATAATGCTTAATGACATAATTTGAATAAGATTAGTGTAATTCATTATCTTACATTTCTCATGAAAAAGCATAACGGAAATATATGATATGCCATAAACATCCGGGTTCTTATAATGATAGGAGCAGATGACCTCGCTGTTCCGCCCCTTAAATAGTACATTATGCAACGAGCCCATAATGGCAATAATTAAGACAAGAGTATGTTTATAAATTTCCATACGAGTGTCTTAATTACCATTATAGGCGAGTTGCATTCGTCTGTTTATGTTCGACGATAATTATTATAACTATTTTATGTTCGAACATAAATATTTGTAAATATCTGTCGAGATTTCGCCAGTTTTATGTACTGAACAGAGCGCATGAGACGCAGAGAATGCCTTGTATTTGACCATGGCCTCCTCGATTACCCTACTATGACACCAGGCCAGGCAGTGAAATTTAAATTAGAAGGCCGTGGAACTCAGTGCATCTAATTATCTAATTATCTATCAAACAACTGTTTCTTCAGCTCTGATTGGTGGGAGAAACTGTTTCATAATGAAAAATAGTGTTATAATGACCCTCATTATGATACAGTTTTCTGACATATAATATTTACATTTTGACATTGTCGAACTTAAACAACAACTAGTTGAAACCCGTCAAAACATGACGACCAATGGGAAAATATTTACCCAGGGATGTTCTTATATATATTCTTTGTACGATTACTTTTAGGCACTGTTGAAACTTTAAGGGCGTCAAAAGATTGCACTCTCGACGTTGCAACATACTGCTGGCCATGACTGAAAACGCGATGAGGTAAATATTGAGACCTATACGTTGCAGAGTTTCCCCTTGAGTATTGATTGTGATAAAGTATGCCAAGCGAATTGGAAAATGTTGCCTCTTAAAAAATGGTAGTGTTTTTTCGGATGGTGTTAAATCAAGTCGAAGGATTAGGCCTCTCTGCCTAATTTTAACTGCACTTATTATTTCCAAATCCAAGCAATATGGTTGCATTTAGGAGCCCTTGGGAAACGTTCAGATTTCTTAAGGAGCAAAACTATGAATCAAGCGTTTGGACTATGTGGAGGCACATAATTTAATTCCAAGAAATTCAAGAACTATGCAGGAAACTGAAATAAACGTATAGGTCTCAATTTTCCTCATCAAGTTTTCAGTCATGGCCAGCAGTATGTTGCAATGTCGACAGTGCAATCTTTCATCTTCAGTATTTAAACTGTTAATGCTCGTGTACTGTATTTTTTTTGGAACTAAGTTACTGGATAGAAGGTCAATGACTTATAAGTTGATTTCAATACATTGTTCATTTTTTTGGTGTAAGAATCCCTCAGTATGCCTTCCTTCGGAGGGGAAGTAAATCCGGCGGTCATATGCCTTAGATTTATGACATGAAAAAGAATCTTCCACTAACTACAGTTCATTTGTGTGAAGCCAAAATTTGTTGGTTAGATTATTTGATAACGCTATATTAGTTCCAGAGTTCGGCGCCAGGTGCTGGCTACGATGGCATCTAGTAGTCAAGTCCGCAGCTAGGTGTCGTGGACGGTAGCATTTGGTAGCAAAAGTGGGAACTACTGTACTTGAAAATTAGATCGTCTTCAGTCCTTACCTGAATCACAGATAACACACACTAATACAGCCATCACATTATTAACACCGGTTATCAGACAGATTCTACGCACCGACAGTGGTGGCTCAGCTGGCTAAAGCGCAGCGTTAGGTCATGGGACCAAGCTCTCTGTTGACTCGGTAGACGCGTGGGTTCGAGCCCCACCGTCGGCTGTCCTTGAAATGGTTTTCCGTGGTTTCCCATTTTCAACACCAGGCAAATGCTGGGACAGTACCTTCTGAAAGGCCACGGCCGCTTCCTTCCACATCCTTGCCCAGTTTCATTCACCATCATTCATTTCATCTCTCATTAACTCCTCTCATGAGGTTGGCGTCAGGAAGGGCATCCGGCCATAAAAACCACCGCCACAATTACTTCCATCGCATCTCATCCCCGACCCCGTTGGAAAAACGGGAATAATAAGGGGTAGACATACAATACATCAGACAGATTCTACGCATACACCCAAAGTACACGGGGCTACATGACCGCATTTTGCAGCCCTTAAACTAAGGAACCAACCATTCGTGTAAAAATGCGAACTTTCGAGAAATTTATTATATCCTTCGCAGAAGTAAATGTTTCAGGCACTGTATCCTCATGCGTTGCAAGTTTGGCAGGTAATTCAGTAACACTTGATTATCACCATCCATAGAGAAGTTGTCGCCGTTAACATGTAGCATATAATCAGAAAATTCCATTTCACCTGGTTTCAATCGCGTGTCTTTAAGTAAGTGGCGTATTTTGGAGAAAGGCCAGAGAGAAGAGTATTTAATATAATTGTGAATAACTGTTTGGCGAGAAGCGTGCAACAGATCTGAAGTCACCATGAAGAATAACTTTCCCGCAAAAAGGAATAATGTCGTTAACTATCTCTTAGAAGTAGATTCACACACATGAAAGAATGAATGTTTGCCATTGGGGCTCCATGCCAAACTATGAGCCGAGCTCATCGAATATCGTCAGCTGGATTTTGAATGTTAAATGTAGGAGTTTTGCAAGAATTCACTTGATTTGCAGATCTGACCCGATTAGCTTCTGGAGAATCTAATATATACAACTGGTCGCAAGAACCGTCGCTTATAATTTTGGAATATAACGAAGAAATGCGATGATTTGCAAATCCATACATTTTAAAACAATATGGACCGTATGCATGTGGCACAGTAACATTGGTACCGGTACCGAATGAAACGAAGTTCATGGCATTGTTGTACTGCCGATTTTTATTTCGGAAATTGCTCGAGATATCATCTCCAGTGAAAAATTGTTGCAGCCTGTCCAATATTTTATATTTAGTCAGATCAATTTTACCTTTACAACAGCAAAGGTCAAAGTAACCAAGCGTAGATTTCTCGCAAGAGAAATACTGTGCAGAACAATGTTTACATTTGTTCGTTAAGGACCCTACACTGTATAGCATATACTCTGGAATTGTTTCTGAAATGGCATATTTATATTGGATTTTAAAGGTGGCTTCGTATTTTCTTCCGATTTCCCATTTTAATGCGGCTAATGGTTTTTTTTCGTCAAATGGGTTTATTTATAGTAGCATTTCTCCCCAAATTAATGTCATATTCAATAACACTATAGTGGCCTGCATCAACGCAGCCGCCAAATATTAAATGGCAAATAATACTTCTATTGAAAAAATCCACAGCATGGTTAGATTCATTGTTATGTACTCTAAACAAATAATCAATAAACAATAATATTCACTGATACAATGAAGTTCAGAGGCTTTCATTCTCAAGTTGGGTGCTGATGAGAATGCGATGAGACTGATCGCTAAAAATAAAATCATTATAATTATCCCTGCCTGCAACTATTTTTACAATTTGCTTGCAAACGCAGCTCAGGAAGAAGTTCTTCGTTTTGAAATAAACAGCACGAAACTGCTCTAAATAAGCCATTTCCATCACCTGTTGTAGGTACAATCCTTTGCATTTCCATGACAGTAAATTATGTGAGGGAGCATAGAATCACTTCGCCAGCCGCCGTAATGGAGGGAGTTTTAGAATTATATGTTCAGTGCATGTCAAAAATCATATTAACACAGGGAAGCCCAGTCTTAAGACTACATTCTGAGCTATCATCCCGGATTACGGGTTCAATCCCTGCTCTGCCAAGAAATTTAATTCTGGTCTGAGGGCTGGAACAGGGCGCACTCTTGTGGCAAAATTAAGAATAGCAAGATTCGATTCCCATCTCAGTAATCTTGGATGTGGTTTTCCGTGGTTTCCCATTTCCACTCCAGGCAAATCCCGGGATGGATCCTAACTTAAAGTCTCGGTCGTCAACTCCCCATTCCCCAACTTAATTACAAATGCACACATCAATATAGACATCACAATAACACAGGTTATCAGAGAACATTTTTACCACGATGTCCGAGTCCATCAAATTAATTATGGTCGCCAATTCTCTCATGGCGGAAGCGATTGCGGCCATTTTAATTTAATAATTCAGAAGTATGCCAACGTAAATCGTGGGGAATTCCTTACCTAATGGGAATAATAAAAGTAAAATATGTTTAGACAATGCGACACCAACAGCAAGAAAGAATAATTGGGAAATAAAAATTCATGTCTGAGGTGGGACTCGAACTCTCTAAATAATGCATAATGAAATTCGCCGAGTCCAGCGCAGGCCCTGAGCCACCTAGACAATGGTAATGGCATGCAATATTACAATACTTAAACATACATACTCACTCAACTGACTGTTTAAGTTCTTAAATACCTCCCTTATTTTATAATTCTCTTTCAATGTATATTGTGGAAACATCATAAACAATATTCGGGGCCCTTTTTAATTCTCATAAACAAAAATCTCAGTAAGAAGCGGTGGGATGCGCCATTTCGCTCATGTAAAATAAAGCCATTGTGCGCAAGCGCGGGAGCTACAAATATTATCTTTTTCTTTATTAAGGAGAATTCGTTACATTAGGGGAATTTTAAATGTTAAGTATGATTTGGCTACGTAATACCAATTGCAAGAAATAAGATTACGGAAAGTAAAAAAACCTGTCGGAGGTGGGAATCGAACCCTCTCCATTTCACACTGCATAATTTTCAACTTCGCAACTCTAGCATTGAGCCACCAATCAACTGGAAAACGGACGCAATATTGTGTTACATAAACATTATACACACTCAACAGTATGTGTAAGTTCTTCTACATTTCCTGTCTATTATAATTCCATTCCTTATATATCGTGGAAACATCATAATCAATATTCCCCTCCTTTATAATTCTTATAATAATAACTATTACATTAAAACGCGGTGGACGTCCGCCATGTCTGTCATTAACCAACGTGATACTGCGCATGCGCTTGAGCCAATAATTTTGCAGTTTTGTTTATAAATTTAAAAATATATGGTAACATATTTGTTTATTTTAAAGAAACTCTGCAAATCTGCATGCCAAGAGCTTTCGTTAGAATGTCTTACGAAGCCAATCGGTTAAGTCGTTTTCACAATCTCGTGTGTACAAAAAACAGCTTAGTGTTTTAAATATATAGATTGCCTTCCTTCGGATGGGAAGTAAAGCCGGCGGTCCCATGTCATAGATTTATGGCATGTTAAAGAACCTTCCACTAATTACACCTGTGTAAAGCTAAATTGTATAGGTTAAGAATGTAAACAACGCTCTTAGGTTCCTACGTTCGTTGCCAAGAGCCGACAACGGTGGCGTCTGGTAGCTAAGTTCTGAACTAGTAGTCGTTGACGGTGGCGTTTGGCGGCAAAAGTAGGAACTGTTTGAAAAATTCAAAAGTCTGCAGTCCTTACTTGAATTAAAAAACAGATAACACACACTAATACAGTCATCACAGTTAACACCGGTTATCAGACAGATTCTACACACACCCAAAAGTACACGGGGCTACATGACCGCGTTGTCGCAGCCCCTAAACTTAAGAACCAACCAAAAGAGCTTAGCGGAAAAATATGATATGTCATAAACATCCGGGTTCTTATAATGATTGGAGCACATGACCTCGCTGTTCCGCCCCTTAAAACAATAACTAACTCTTATAATGATATTTAAAAAATTATACGAGCCTATTACAGTAGTCGCATATGATGTGTAACATGTGACATGTTATCCTACTATGTGTGTCCCGGGAGCGCAAATCCCTTGTTGACAGTGAACTCTGTTGGTCAGTGAAATAACTACTTGTATAACTCCAGTGCCAAATCCTGACCGTAATGAATCATAATTGTTATTTGCCGTGGCGGAAGCAATCCACTGCCTACTTGATGCGAGCTGCGCTTTATACCGGCCAGTTAGTGAACCATGCCAGCGATGTTATAGAAAATGGCCTCGTTTAGCCGATAGAGCGCACAGCCAAGTATAGGCGCGATTAAAAATTAGGTGTGCGGAAAGTATATTAAATGTGTTTCTCCCAGTGATATGTTTAGACCAACGAAGTTTCAATTATTGTTAGTAGTCGGTGTTAATATACTGAATTCCTACGTTGTTTGGAATGTTTGTTGATGGGATATAGATTCCACATAGCCACATGGCCGACAGTACGTCGAGTGCTTACATTAAATAAGAATACAGCAAAAGTATGAAGATTTAATAAATCGTAATTGTTTTCAGCAAATATGATAAAATTAATATTTTCACACCAACTTGAAGATGATTTATTGTGGGAATATCTTAAATATCTTAAATGTATGCGATATACGAAGCCTCCGTGGCTTAGGCGGCAGCACGCCGGCCTCTCACCGCTGGGTCCGTGGTTCAAATCCCGGTCACTCCATGTGAGATCTGTGCTGGACAAAACGGAGGCAGACAGGTTTTTCTCCGGGTACTCCGGTTTTCCCTGTCAAAATTTCATTCCAGCAACACTCTCCACTATCATTTCATTTCATCTGTCATTCATTTAATCATTGCCCCAGAGGAGTGCGTCAGGCCTCGGCAGCCGGCACAGGTCATATCCTAGCCGCTAGATGGGGGCTTCATTCGTTCCATTCCTGACCCGGTCGGAGACTGGAAGCAGGCTGTGGACTTTCATTTGTATGCGATATACATTCCCCATAGCCACATGAACTACAGTACGTCGTTGTACCCATCTCCGCCACCACGCGCGCTTATTGTTTCCGTCCCATCCATTTCCGTCCCTTTTCCAAAATCACTCCCACAAAAATATCCAGATACCGAGTGGAAAGATGTTACACATCAACAAGTTCGGATTGTATTCTAAAATCTATCCGCAAATTTACTCCAAATATTATCCACAGCTTATCCGCATCCGTGCAGGAGTTTACATACAACAGCAAGAGAAGACTGTCTTACCTTCCTCGTCGCTGGTGCTCCTGTTAACACCTCTGCCTGACTGCCCAGCGCCCATGTCACCTCACGCCGGGCACATTAGACGGTACCGGAACACAAACACTCGCGAGACAGCTCCTGCTTGTCCGCACCACCTAGCCGTTACAGGCCCACTGGAGAGCAGAGACAGCGCGCGCCTTGCCTCAAACCATAACACTACACAGCGCATGCGTGTGCAATCTAATTGAGACAGTTCCTAGCTTCCAGTTCACAGTTCGTGCCCCCATTGAGTGAATTAACTGGTTAGCTACTGTTGACTGACTCCTCATTAGACAATTCAGTTTGCATTTGCGCTGTCCTCGCCCTACCAGATATAATTCCGATATTCGCCGAGGCTAGGACATAGCGCCTGCTGTTTCATTTAACTAGGCAAACCAGATTTCTCCGGAGAATATCGTACATTATCTCCGCTACATGAAAAGTCACAATGGCGTATAAAAGGGGGGAGCCGTGGGGGCCCCAGACTCTTCACCCAAAAAATGCCAATAAAAATTAAGAATATGTTGCTTTGGAAAGAGCACAAAATAATTGTAAATTTGGTTGTACCCTAATCTTGCTGGAGGTCCGAATTTGACTCCTGGCTCTGCCAAGAAATTTTAATTCTGGTTTGAGGGTTGGAACGGGGTACACTCAGCCATGTGAGGTAAAACTGAGAATTCCACAGTACCGTACTTTTGAGAAATAAATTATCAATTTGTAAAAATTGGCTCCGGGCAAATGGGAGTGAAATGCGTCGTTGCCAGACATCTGCAACATAACATATTGGATTCAGCAAGAGAATCCAACTAGCCTCTTTCACTCCAACTCCAGCACATAACCTACAAGAGGTGTCCCTGTTAAGCTGAGCAACCCAGTGGAAGGTTGGGTAATCAATCCCAGCGGGAAGCTGGGTCAGTGAGCCGATCAGTGCTGGGGGCTTCAAGGCTTACAACCTTGATAGTTAACAATTCGTTACCTGCGGGTAACCACCCTAAACACTTTTTCTTATCTCTTGCAACATGAAGAAAACGAATAACGGTAAAACTACCCCAGGTGGTACAACATTTAGAAAATCCACCCCTGCCGTTGGTGGGGCAAGCAAGCCTTCGGAGTCTGGGGAGCTTGCACTTTCATGTGAAACTAAGAAACGTTTTAAATATTTGGCAACCATCAACATCAACTCCCTCCTTAAGACAGGAAAACTAAAACATACATTAGATGTTTTAAATGACCACAATATCCTGATAACTGCCCTACAAGAGACCAGATTCTTGGATGACGAGCCAATCGAATCACAGGGATACAGGATCTACAAAGGGCAGCCAGGTGAAAGAGTGATGAAGAATGTGCCTCACTTGGGTACAGGCTTCATAGTCAACAACAAAATGATCAACTCCATAATCTCCTTTTCATCTCCAAATGGCAGAATGTCCACTATAGCCTTCAGAACTCTCAACAAAGCATACACAATTGTTAATTTTCATGCACCTACTAATGACACCAATAGGAAAGATATTGAGAGTGTGGAAAACTTCTGGAGGGTACTCGAAGAGACAATGGACCGGATTCCAAAGCACCATGTAACTATTTTAATGGGGGACTTTAACGCTCAGATTGGTAGAGAACGGAAATTTCAGGCCATAGTTGGAGAATATCCAGCACACAAGAGGACCAACAGGAATGGAGAAAGGCTGATTGATCTGTGCAGAAATTACAACTTAGTCCTCAAATCTACAGCTTTCAAACGCCTTCCTAGAAAAGCTATGACGTGGAGATGTCCTAATCCCATGCTTGGGGAATTCCAACTAGATCATGTAGCCATTAGTAGAAGGAACAACCAGGAAATATTAAATGTCAAAGTATTGAGAAGTGCGAACATTGACTCGGATCATTATCTTTCTTTGATCAAAACCAATTTCATCCCTCTTAAAACAAGCAGAGGAATCCATTGCATCAAGTCGCGAATTCCAAGGTTCAATCCATCTAAGCTGAGAGACAGTGATGACTTCACCAAGACCCTAGCTAAGAACAAGGAAAAGAAGGACTGGCCCCAACTACAGAAGGCACTAGTAGATGCGGCGACAATAACTATCCCGGCAGTCAGAAAGAATAAACATGCGTGGTGGACAGCTACATGTGACAAGGCAATAGAAGAGAGAAAACAAGCATGGCTGAAATGGAACCGTAATAAAAGTGTGGACAATCATGATAATTTCTTAGAAATTCGTAAAACTACTGCCAACATTATCAGAACAAGCAAGAGGCAGCATAATAAGGATATCATTAACCAGGCAGAGATGGATTTCCAGCGGAACAACACTAGAGACTTCTACCAGGCTTTTAAATCACAAATAACACCCTATTCAGCTCCTACACTTCACCTTCGGGGAGCTGACGGAGATCTGAAACTGAACAATGAGGAGTGCACCACAGCCTTAGCAGAGTATTTCAGCGACCTTCTTAACTCCGAGGAACCCATGGAAAAGCTACCTTTTGAACCCAAGAACGTTGCTAAGCCACACTCTTTCCCTCCAACAAAGGAAGAGATCCAGAAAGTCATTTCCGAATTAAAGTCCAATAAAGCAGCAGGCGAAGATGGGATCATTGCAGAGCTCTGGAAGTATGCTGACGAGGAGTCGATACAGAGTATCCATGACATCATATCTAACGTCTGGTTGACAGAACAATTACCTAGTGACTGGACCTCAGCTATCATTCACCCACTACATAAAAAAGGTGACAAATCAGATCTCAACAACTACAGAGGGATTTCCCTGGTATCAGTGACATACAAGATACTCTCCAAAGTATTGCTCACAAGAGTAGAGGTTCAACTGGATTCCTGCATTGGAGAGTACCAAGCTGGGATTCGAAAGTCAAGGTCATGCACCGAACAGATTCTGAATCTCAAAACCATTCTCACGTACAAAAATCTAAGTGCCTCACCTTATGTTGCAATTTTCGTTGACTTCCAAAAAGCATACGACTCAGTAGATAGAGAGTCACTCTTTGAGACACTGACTGAATTGGGGCTAGATAAAAAGACCCTGAATCTAGTGAAAGCGACTCTCACTAACACCACAGTCAAAGTCAAATTCAGAGGGGAACTGTCCAAGAGTTTCGAGGTCAGAACTGGTGTTAGACAAGGGGATGGCTTGTCTCCGATCCTCTTCAATTGCCTACTAGAAAAAGTAATTCGTGAGTGGACGAAAACTCTGAAAGATGATTCTGGATTAAGAATAGGCTACAAGAAAGACAAGTTAACAGTCCCCTGTTTAGCCTTTGCAGACGACCTTGCACTCCTAGCGTCCAGTGTGGAGGAAGCTAACCATCAACTATCCTCTCTGAACTATATAGCAGCTAAAGTAGGCTTAAAGATCGCCATCAACAAAACACAGTTTATCAGCAACATCAGAGATGCGCCCGAGTCAATCCCACTGGGGGACAAAGTAGTACAAAGGACTAACTCCTTCAAATACCTAGGAGAATGGATAACCCCAAACATCAATGAAGACCTGGCCATGAACGACAGATGCATCAAACTGGAGAGAGCCTACCACCTATGCAAGAATATGTACAAATCAAAATCCCTCTCAATGAATTTCAAACTCAGACACTACAGTACTGTAGTGAGACCATCAGTACTATATGCCTCAGAATGCCTAAATATGGTCAGAAAAGGACAACTCCGGAAATTGGAGCTGAAGGACCGGAAGATTCTACGAAAAATCATGGGCCCTATTAAAGAGGAAGGCAAGTATAGAATCAGGCACAACAATGAACTCTATGAACAAGTGGAGAGCATTACAACAGCTATGAGGAAGAGGAGGCTGATCTTCTATGGTCATATTGTGAGAATGGATAATCAGAGGCTCACCTCCAGAATTTTCAACACTGTCTCTAGAGGGAAAGCAACTAACGCCAAGTGGTCGAAACTAGTCAGAAAAGACCTTGAACAATTGGATATTGACCCCAGTAACATCTATGACAGGAATAAATACAGGACTTTAGTCAGAACATCAGACTCTCTCCAGTCACTAACAGCAAAAGCAGTGCGTCCAGGAGTAGGTGCGAAATGGACTCAGGAGCGGAAGGACATTCACAGTGCCAGAATGAAGGAATACTGGGCTAGGAGGAAAGCTGCCAGAGATAAGAACCACGTGGTCCACAGCCGGCCCAAACGGAACTAAAAAAAAAAAAAAAAAGTTTACCTTTCTGCTTAAAAAATTGACAAATATTTATATAATTGTCATTCATACTCCAAAGGCCATAATAAAAAATCCATTAAGTAAAAAAAATGTATGTTCGACCCTGACTAATGTCAGAAAACTGTACTATAATGAAGCTCATTATAACACTATTTTTTTTCATTATGAAACAGTTTCTCCCACCAATCAGAGATCAAGAAACAGTTGTTTGACCAATTAGATAATTAGATGCCCTGAGTTCCACGGCCGTCTAATTTAAATTTCACTGCCTGGCCTAGTGTCATAGTGGGGCAATCGAGGAGGCCATGGACAAATACAAGGCATTCTCTGCGTCCCATGCGCTCTGTTCAGTACATAAAACTGGCGAAATCTCGACAGATATTTATGAATATTTATGTTCGCACATAAAATAGTTATAATAATTATCGTCGAACATAAACAGTCGTATGCAACTCGCCTATAATGGTAATTAAGACACTCGTATAGAAATTATAAAACTCGCATACGCTCGTTTTATAAACATACTCGTGTCTTAATTATTGCCATTATAGGCTCTTTGCATAATGTACTATTATTTGTGTGGCATTTTACAACTTGTCTTGTATTGCAACTAATTGTAGTCTATATAAACTTAGAATTGTACAATTAACTCCTATCTAAGATAATTACACAAAATTATATGCCATGGGCAGATGACCTCGTAGTTCCGCCCCTTAAAACAACAATAACTAACAAAGTTATATCCTCTACGATATTCGTTAATATTTCTGGGTATTTTGTGGTAACAATGCCCTGAGAATACTCACAATTATCCAGGATATTCAGCCCCCGAAAAAAAATGTATTTACGCCCCTGAAAAGGCATAGTACCATGGATATGATAACAACTTTCTGACTTCTGAGCTTCTTTCAATCCTCAAAACTTTTCAGCATTAGCAATGTTGTGGAAGAAAATGGTGTGTCGAGAATAAATTGTTGAAACTCATTCTCATCATTCTCCGGTTATTTCCGTTTATGATCAATATACAGATCAAATAAGTTGGTAACCAAATAAACAATACTTGACTAAGAGCTTGCGTTCCTATAGCAACGTATAGGTGACGCTACTGGTCTAGTATGCGTAAATAAACGAACCCAACAACGTAACTAAGAGCTTGTGATCTTATTATTATACAGTAGCCTATATGAATTGCAGCCTAATGGCCATAACAGGGTATTTTGTGAACGCCCGTGGGCTCCCAACATACGCAACTAAGAGCTTGTGTTCTTATAGCAAATTGTAGGTGACGCTACTGGCCTAGTATGCATAGATGAACAAGCAACACGTAACTAAGAGCTTGTGTTTTTATAGCAACGTATATGTGACGCTACTGACCTAGTATAGCCTACATGATGACGTACACTGGTTGCCATGGTTACCATGGGAAATTAATGGCGGTAACTCTATAGGTGTATTTTCCAGAGTTGGAATCTGACAGTTCGGCGGAGAACCGTTGAACTAAAGGCAGCGTTGCCACGTATTCTACTAGCCACCACGTGCGTACATCCACCCTCCCGTTCTTTTCATCACGCTCATAATATCATTAACACCGTTATTATATTTATTACATTTTTACTCAGATGGTTTTCAAAAATCTCAAACAAAGCAATGCTTAAAACTGTACGATGCACACTGTAAAATAAAATAATAGCCCTTCAAATTGAGGAGAGGCCTAAAATATTGTAATGAATAGCAATATTACGAATAGCCTACTATCAAAAATCAAAATGTTCAAAACAAAACGACAACACGTGATTGTTTCTACGAGAAGTCATCCTTAAAAAGTCACCACTCGCAAACAAAGAGAAAGCTAACCTTAATCTAATTCACACGAACCTAACACTATATAAATAAATAACGGACACTAATGAATTATAAATATAAGTTTAAAGTATAAATCCTACACGAAAATGTAATTAACTAATTAGTTCAAAACAATTATAACGCAGCAAGGTAGGTGTGCACTCTGGAGGCAACCAAACAAGCGACTGGTCAAGCGGCCAAATAGCGTCATTCAAATTGGCAGCGTTGTAGGCCTATGGTTTCCATGGCAACAAGCCTTGCGTGCGATCTAGTCGTCAATTGTTTTTGCCCAGTGGCGCCGAACTGTCAGATTCCAACTCTGGATAATACAACTGTAGATAGACTCCAATGCATATCCGCGTTAAAAGTGAGATCTTTGTCAGCTTGCCAATTGTCTTTATATTTGCATACTGATAGCTAAATATCCGATTTGTATGCCAATGAATACTTAATTTTCTGATATGTAGATCTCCAAAACCGACAAGGAAACGTGTTTGAAGGTGATATTGGACGAATTGAAAATCCACAGCCTGCATCCAATCGACCGACCGGGTCAGGAATGGAATGAATGAAGCCCCCATCTAGCGGCGAGGATATGAACTGTGCCGGCTGCCGAAACCTGTTGCACCCCTCTGGGGCAATGATTAAATGAATGACAGATGAAATGAAATGAAAGTGGAGAGTGTTGCTGGAATGAAATATTGACTGGGAAAACTGGAATACCCGGAGAAAAACCTGTCTGCCTCCGCTTTGTCCAGCATAAATCTCACATGGAGAGACCGGGATTTGAACCACGGACCCCAGCGGTGAGAGGCCGGCGTGATGCCGCCTAAGCCACGGAGGCTAACGATATTGGACGAATTAAAAATTGTAATACCGCGTATTTACTGCATTATTTTGAGATTAGTGCATATTCTGATTTAGTGTGGATGATTTCAACTTAAATAAAGCATATTTTAACATACAGCAGTCTTCAAGAACATTGATTTGATTCCTTTTGGAATGAGTGGCCTTGTTATGAATGAACATTACATCTGAGCATGGGCGACCGCAGTGGCCAGGGGGGGGGGGGTCCGTGAATGGAAACCTGAAAATATTTCGATTGTTCACACCAGTTCATTTCATAAATTGAAGTTACTGATAGTTATCTGATTTAGATGTCGGGATAATTCTACAGTAATTTGAAAATATATCCAGTTAATTGGAAAATCGGCGAACTGGATAAACATTGCCATTTTAATGAACTGCTTGGTTTTGATTTTTGTCGATGCATGGTGATACAACTACTGCTTACCTGTTATTAAGAAATTAACATTATGACGATGATTCACAAAGAAAAGCGAACTTCTATAGACCAAAAAGGTACAGTCAGTCTGAGAGACTAGACTTTATATCATTTCAAATGACACATGCTACAAATGCTACCCATGTTAGAAAAGCTCAGGAGGGCTTCTCGCTTCACTTGTAGCCCCAGGACTCTTTCAACAGACTCCATTACCCATTAACTTAGGCTTCCCGCACGGGGAACGGAGAGCGGGAGGTGCACTCTGCTGCATGACGTCACGCACTCGCCTACTCCGTATCGTATAACGCCAGATCCCAGGAGTAAACTCAGACTCGGTGCATATGCACTGAACAACGTGATGACGTCATACACGCCGTAACCGTAACGCATAACGGTAGACCTAACCATAACGATGAAGTCAACAAGCTCATTTGAAATGATAAAACTCTGAACTAAAAGAAATCTACTCCTCCCATTCATGCCAAAGAGATACTGTACCCAACGGTTTCAGAGCAGCCAAATAAGAATATCACGAAAAAAGAAAGAAATGAAACGAAATTTTCGGTGGGGATGTACGTCTCACCATCACCTAGTGACAGGTAGGTAATGAAATGAAAAATATTACTTGGCCCAGCCCCCCGTCGAACTCCCCCTCCCTGGAAAAATCCTGCGGGCGCCCATGCATCTGAGGTAATATTTCAATTGGAAATTGCCATGACAACACAGCGTTTGCCAATTCCTATCAACATTGTATCAGAATGCGTTAATAGGCTATTCATAACTGGATGGAGCGACAGACCTTGGTGCCGATAAGCATCCTTGGGCTATAGGAAATGACTTACTTCCTGATGAGCTATAGGAACCTCAGTGCAGCGAAACCAAGGCCTATTCATATGAACTAACCAAATTACGTAGTATGTGTCGAGTGCTTAGAGCTGTTCTACCCACTCCTTAAGTAACAGTGTATCTTTTGTTGTTGTTGCTTATTTTAGGGGCTACGATATCGTGGTCATATAGTCCCGTGCATTTCGATGGATGTGTGTAATTAGTATGATAACCTGTGTTATTCTCATGGATGTACTAGTGTGTGTATTTGTAAATTGGGGATAGGATTGGAAAGTTCCTGTTGTTGATTCATTTAGGGACTTCATGACATCGTTTTGATGCCGTTTTCACCATTCTGTAAAGCAGGGGTGCCCAACCTTTTTTTTTTTAAACTAAGGGCCACATTGTAAATACTTGAGGGACCTTGCGGGCCAATGAAATTCCGGGTAGTTTGAGGGTATGGATGTTTTTAAATATGGGTGCAATACGGTGAGTTTTGTGGCTGTCTGAGCTTAGTTTTCCTAGTTTTTTATCCATTTTCTATATTTATTTGAAGTGGATAAAAAATAAAACACTAAAAATAAATTTAAATATTTTTAATAAATCTCTTTAAAATAGAAGTCTTGAATGACAAAGAGTGAATATTTATGTTCATTAGACACAATTAAAATAGTACATTATGCAACGAGCCTATAATGGCAATAATTAAGACACGAGTATGTTTGTAAAACGAGCGTATGCGAGTTTTACAATTCCCATACGAGTGTCTTAATTACCATTATAGGCGAGTTGCATACGACTGTTTATGTTCGACGATAATTATTATAACTATTTTATGTTCAAACATAAATATTCATAAATATCTGTCGAGATTTAGCCAATTTTATGTACTGAACAGAGCGCATGAGACGCAGGGAATGCCTTGTATTTGACCATGGCCACCTCGATTACTCTACTATGACACTAGGCCAGGCAGTGAAATTTACATTAGAAGGCCGTGGAACTCAGCGCATCTAATTATCTAATTGGTCAAACAACTGTTTCTTGAGCTCTGATTGGTGGGAGAAACAGTTTCATAATGAGAAACAAGAAGTTCCGTGAAGAACTATACAGCCTACTTTTCATGCCAATGATTATTCTACAGAATATGAACCTATCTAGAATAATGACGAAATTAAGTTGGTTATATCGAAATATCTAATTAGTTCAAAATATACCTGGTATAATGTAGCCTAATAGAGCACTACAGTTGGCAGCCCTGGTGACTGAATATATTCTTAGTTCCATCTCTTAAGGTACAGAATACAAAATTTGGTTGAAGTCCAATGGACGTTACATGCAGTTAGACACTGGATCTATCAGCACGCGTAAAAGCATGTTGCCAACAAAACCATGCGTGTGCTGGTCAGAAATAATCTGTAATATTATAATATCTTCTGGTGCCAATTTTGGATGAAATCCATTTGTTAGTATAGAAGTTACATGTATTTTAAAATTGGACATATAAGCAGGCATAGAATCATGTTGGCAGCACTGCCTTGTATTAATTACTCCAAATTAATCTAGGATGTCAGGTGCTATACGTGTGCAAAGTATAGAGCTGTGGGCTTGCATACTTTCTGATACAGTATATTGATATTAGGGTAAAAACATATAGACAGCATTTATTAACAGTTGGCAGCCCTGATTGCTCTTAACAATACTTATAGTCATATCTGTTATGGTACACATAGCACATACGAAATTTGGTCGAAATCCAACCGATAGTATAGAAGTTACATGTTTTTAAAAATTGGTACTATCAGCAGGCTTATAATCATGTTGGTAGAACTGATGTATATAAGTTACTCCAAATTAATCTAAAATATCAGAATATACGTGTGTTTTAGTTTAAAGCTGTTGGCTTGCATACTTTCTGATATATTGGTATTTGGATAAAAAAAAAATAGAGAGAGCAATTGTTAACAGTTAGCAGCCGTGGTGGCTCTTAAGAATACGCTCAGTCATATCTGCTTATGTGCACATATTACATACAAAATTTGGTTGAAATCCAATTGATAGTGTAGAAGTTATATGCATTTAAACATTGGACCTATCAGAATGCTTAAAATTATTTTGGCAACACTGTCATGGTTGGTCTCCTGTAAATTAAACTGAAATAGTATTATCTACATGTGTGCCAATTTTGGAATAGCTCCAATGCATATCTTGCAAGATATCCAACATGGTGCTCAAATTTCCAGTGCTTTTCTTCAGCAGTTGGTAGCATTGACATCATTTTCAAATATGGACGTGAGATATTCCGGTGCACATCTTTACTCATACTAAATTTGGTTTTGATTGCTGCAGCCGTTTAGGAGTTGATAGGGGGACACACACACACAGCCAGCCAGACAGACAGAAGGACAGACAGACAGACAGACACACACACATTTTCCCGGATCGATCTCATAAGTCTACTTTTTCCTCATTTTTGCAAAATGTGAAAAGTAGGCTAATAATGTTATAATGAGCCTCATTATAGTACAGTTCTCGGACATATAATAGTCAGGGTAGAACATAAATCAAATTATGAAATAAAGTTCAGAATAATTTACTGCGAAGACTGGAACTTGTAAAGGTTTCTGTAGAAAAACATCCATTTATGACCAAAGAAAACCAAGCAGTAACGATTTTAGGCAATCGAGTCGAAGAAAATCCAGCCGTCCATGCACCTTTTAAGGTACTCAGCGACACTACTGAAGAAATTTCATTACAAGTTATCTTATTTTCATGAAATTGATATCACTGATTCCAAGAATATAAACTAGTGGATTTTCGCCAAAAAAAGGGGGAAAAAATGGGGTTCTTTTTCAGAGATTAATCACAAAAATAACGTGCATTTTTGGACTCTATATCTTCGCTCTTTTTCAACTTAATCAAGTCATTGTTGTCGCAAATTGATCTGCTGTATGTTCAGAATGTTGTATAGCAGAATCGTTTTTATGTATCATTGGTTGAGGCAAATACGTATATTAGCTTTGTTTTACAATTTACGTTATTTTGATTGAAATAATAAATTAATTGGGGGGGGAGGTCCCCTAATTTCAATTTAACAGCATCATTCTGCTTTACAACATAGCTGCATTATTTGTCTATTTTTTAGCCTACTTTTCACATTTTGCAAAAATGAGGAAAGAGTAGTCTTATGAGATCGATCCGGAAAATGTGTGTCTGTCTGTCTGTCCTTCTGTCTCTCTGTCTGGCTGTGTGTGTGTCCCCCCCTATCAACTCCTAAACGGCTGGAGCAATCGAAATAAAATTTGGTAGGAGTAATGATCTATACCTGAATATCTCACGGCCATATTTGAAAATGATGTCAGTGCTACCAACTGCTGAAAAATCGCAATTGAAATTTGAGCTCCATGTTGGATATCTTGGAAGGTATGAATGGGAGCTATTTCAAAATCGGCACACATATATATAATAATATTGCAGTTTAATTTCCAGAAGGCCATACATGGCAGTGTTGCCAAAATGGTTATAAGCCTACTGATTGGTCCAATATTTAAATGCATATAACTTCTACACTATCAATTGGAATTCAACCAAATTTCGTATGTTGTATGTGTACATAACCAGATATGACAGAACGTATTCTTATGAACCACCAGTGCTGCCAACTGTTAAAAAATGCTCTTAATTTCTTTTATCCAAATACCAATATATATGAGAAAGTATGCAAGCCGACAGTTTTTAAACTATGCACACGTATAGTACATGACATTCTATATTAATTTGGAGTAACTTATATACGTCAGTGCTACCAACATGATTCTAAGCCTGCTGAGAGGTCCAACTTTAAATACATGTAACTTCCATACTATCATTTGGATTTCAACCAAATTTCGTATGTGCTATGTGTACCATGACTGATGTGACTATGCGTATTCTTAAGAGCAACCAGGGCTGCCAACTGTTAATAAATGCTGCCTATATTTTTGTTGCCCTAATATCAATATATCAGAAAGAATGCAAGCCAATAGCTCTAAACTTTGCACACGTATAGTACCTGGCATTCTAGATTACTTTGGAGTAACTAATATACGTCAGTGCTGCCAACATGATTCTAAGCATGTTGATAGGTCCAATTTTAAAATGCATGTAACTTCTATACTAACTAATGGACTTCATTCAAAATTGGCACAACAATAGATCAGATTATTTCAGATTATTTCTGACCAATACATGCATGACACAGTTGCCAACATGATTTTACGCGCGCTGTTAGATCCAATGTTTAAGTGCATGTAACGTCCATGCTATTCATTGGACTCCAACCAAATTTTGTATTCTGTACCTTATAAGATGGAACTAAGAATATATTCAGTCACCAGGGCTGCCAACTGTAGTGCTCTATTAGGCTACATTATGCCAGGTATACAGTATTTCGAACTAATTAGAAATTTCGATATTACCAACTTAATTTCGTCATTATTCTAGATAGATCCATATCGATTAATCATTGGCATGAATCTTAAATTTTAAGAAAAGTAGGCTCTTTAGTTCGTCACGGAACTTCTTGTTTAGTTTTTAAATGAGACTAATATCTCCATTCTAAGTGGACATTTTAACTGCCCAAGTCAAGACAAAATAATATTGAAAAAAAAATAAGTGAGGAAAACGTAACTTAAAGTGGAGGTACACATTTAGAGTAAAGAGTCTTATTTTCCTACTCTTAACAACTGCCTTTTCTTTGGATTTTAGGTCAATCTTGTGCATTCCCCGACCCGTGAGTATCTCCTACATTGTGTTAGTTCTGGAGTAGACTGTTTCAAAGCCAGATTAATATGTGCTTTATCTGCTGCACCTATGCGTCAAAGTGACAGCTGCTGAAAAGCGTACACCGATCATTAAAGTGAATATAAATGAGCTAAACAACGATAAAACGTATATAAACTATATATTTTTGGAAACTAGAGTGAGCATTTTACTTTCGAATGAGACAATAAAAAATGATTCGAAAATTTTCTTGAAAATTACTAATGGAAGGGTTGATGAATACCTTAAGCTTACGCTGGGTAAACCGTTAAAGATACCGGGCGAAGCCGGGGAGGGTTGCTAATAGTTAAATATTTCAGTGTTGATTTTCGCTGTTGTTAGTGAACTGTCCAGTGATGTGTTTCCAAGTTGCTAAGACACGGATAGTACCGAAACAGTTAGTACAGGCCGGACGTTTGTTTTAGACGATTGCCCTTGACCTTAAAGCCAGCGGGTGAGCCTGCACTCAGTCACTCTCTCACCCTATCGCTTCAAACTTGTCACCACCGATCTGATGTAATGGAATTTCAGACTTGAGCACGTGGTGACACCGTCCCGCTGACAGTACAGTCCATGTGGAAGTATTGTCTGACACGGAAGTACACGTTACGTTGTTACGAACAGAACTCGTCTAAAACAAACGTCCGGCCTGTAGTAGAGGTTGACTTGTAAAATGCTGGATGTTGTTTTTGTGACAAACAGGTACCTGTGATAAGCAGTGGCGTCACTAAGGGGGTGCGGGGTGCGGGGTGCGGGGTGCGGGGTGCGGACCGCACTGGGTGACACCATCACAAGGGGTGACACCAAAATTAGAGCGGTTCGTAAAAAAAATCATTTTTAAACAAATATAGCCCAGCAGAACATCGATTTTTTTTACCAGTACTAAGTGTCTGTCTTGTCTGCTTCACTTGATTGGTTATAAAAAAAAATTGTCAATTTATCATTTAGCTCATGTATGTATGTGACTTACGTTTATTATTGGATTTCATCAAGTACATAAATGTGACTATTTTTGCATTTTATTTAATTTTAACTGTATGTTTCCTTTCAAACAAAATATCACTGCCTATGATTCTATGTCACTGCATGAAATTATTCTTATTAAAGGACGTTGTTCAATAAATAAAAGATTTTCAAATATAATTTGTTTTTTCAATTAAACCAAATCATCATATATATTATTTCAGTACAGTGAAACTTGGTTAGTTCGAACCTCAAGGGACCAGTAAAGAAATTCGAATTAACCAAAAATTCGAATTATGAAAGTTCTTTGAAAAGGGTAGAGGAAATATTCAAATTCAAATTTTCCGGTTCCCTTAACCTTTTTCGGTCTTTGCCACTCTCATTTTCATAACCGAGAATTTTGTCTTTATCCTTTAGGTATGTTGACAACGTGGTTGGAGGAATCCCGAAAGCCTTTGCAATTTCAGATATTTTTTTCTTCATTCCCTTTTCCAATTCTTTAATCACCGCTATTTTCTCCGCCAAAGTCAAATTTGTGTATGGAACCCTGGGCTTTGATGACGATATCTTAGTTCTGTACACACACTTTAAAACACAGGCAAAACCAAACTTCTAAACGACAACTACAAGTCTAATCAGACCACTCTGCACGCACTACCAGACAGGCGTAAGGGATGACACTGTTATGAGTAATGAGATGTGGAGCGTTGCAAAACAATGGGAGGGGGAGGGGTTGGGCATTGACCTTGCAAGGAGCGTCGCAGGCGTGTTGTTAGTCATATACGCAAAACCATCGAGTAGAGGCCGCATGCCAAGATACGTCGTTTTTCAGGAATTCCTGACACAACTGTTTGGCTTCCTATCGGCTTTTTACACGTAAAAACTTCGAATTATCCAAAATATAATTCGATTTTACCACGATTTTTTTAGCATTGATTGTATATAAAATGCTAGGGACCAAGAGAAAAATTTGAATTAAAGAAGATTTCGAATTATAGAAGTTCGAATTAGCCACGTTCCACTGTAGTAAAGATCCCTCCTGCAGCGCTCACAAGCGACCGATTGTGATAATTGAGCATTCAAATTAAAGAGAATATACATTACCAGTGACGCATTGCACTCTAATTTCATAAATATCTATAATTTCTTTAAAAAATTACTTTTAAAAATGACTGCAATTTACAGATACTGTTGCTGCAGAAAAATACACTCCATTGCTGTCCACTTCATATTTTGGCAGCTGTGACGCCTGTTTCATGTCATTTTAACATTCTGAGGTATTTCCTTTATCATTTTGCATGGATTTCAGAAACAGTAATTTAAAGGAATGAGTACTCAAATCGTATTATTTTAAAATATCGAATAACCGGTGAGTGTTACGGCCTATAGGACCTATGTTTATAAACGTTACTAAGGATTCTGTATGTTTCCGTTATTTGGCACTGGTGGGCTCGGAGGAGGTCTATGGGGTGTCGTGAGGGGAGTGACACCATGAGTTACCGCACTGGGTGACACCACTGGTGATAAGTACGGTAATTCCAGCTCGCACGGTCATCTAATACCTCAGCTCATATAAATGCTAATCAAGTTGGTAACACTGTGAACTCTTTGAGGATAAGTGACCTTGTTCTGAATGAACATCACAGCTGAGGTAAAATAATCATCTCCGCTCAACTTCCTGACCAACATGCTTGCTACGTATCTACCACATGCATCCTCTCCGATTTGTGTGGACTGGCTGTGTGGCTCAGCGGTAACGTTCTCGCCTGCTGGTGCCAGGGTTCCAGGATCGAAACCTAACGCTGTCAGCTGGCATTTGAGGGTGCGCGAATGCGAGGGAGCCGTGTCAGTGGATTTACTGGTGCGTTAAATACCTCCTTCGGGGCAAATTTCCGGCACCCTGGCGTCTCTAAAAGCCGCATTAGTTAAAAGGGACATAAAACCAATAACATTGTTACAGCTGTTGTTGTTTGAGTTTTAAGTCTTTTGACTGGTTTGTTGCAGCCGTCCATGCCCCCTGTCCTGAGCTAATCGTTTCATCTCTGTATAGCTACCACACCCTAAAAGGCAATCTGTTTAACATATTATAACCTTGGTCTATCCCTGCAGTATTCTAACCTTGGTCTACCCCTACAGTTCTTGTCCTCGACCCTTCCTTCCATAACTAAGCTTGCTATTCCTGGTTGTCTTAGTATGTGTCCTACCAGTCTATCTCTTCTCTTCATTAGGAGTCACCTGAAACATCTCTCCTCTCCCACTCGTCTAATACCTCATTTCAAATCATTGAAAAACAATAGAGCACCTGGTGAAGATGGACTTTTTGCAGAAATATGGAAATTGTACCATGCAACCATAACACCAAAAATTCACAGAATATCAAATGTTTGGAAAAGAGAGAAAGTCCCAGAAGAATGGAAGAAAGGAAACATGACAGATCCGAACAATTACAGAGGAATCGCACTTCTTCCAGTATCATATAAAATTATTTTTAAAGCTTTGCTGAACAGACTCGAGTCACAAGTAGACCAACAGATTGGTGAGTGTCAGGCTGAGTTCAGGAAAGGTAGATCCTGTATTGAACAGATTTGGAACCTCAAAACCATAATACACATCAGACGATGCCGAAACACTACAGTCACATTTGTGGATTTCAAAAATCCCTGCAATTCTGTTGACAAACAAACATTGTTTAATATCTTGGAAGAATTAGGAGTGGATAGGAAGATCGGGGACATCATCCAGGAAACACTATCTGGAACCACTTCGAAAGTGAAATTCATTGGAGAAAACTCAAACTCATTCGAGATCCACACAGGAGTCCGACAATGAGATGGTTTGTCGCCAATCTTGTTCAATATCGTATTGGAAAAAAATAATCAGAAAATGGGAAAGGCATGTCAAAGGTATCCTAATTGGAAAACAGAAAGGAAAGAGAGTCACTGTGAAGCAATAATAGCACTAGATAAACGACATGAAATCTCCCGTAAAACTGGACTCGAGATTTCCTATGAAGTAACTTAGTATCTTCTTCTTCTTCATCTTCCGGTTCCAGTGATCTGGGTCGGGGTGTGAATCAAGGACCTCCATACTTTTCTGTCTCTCCACCACTCTCGTCCCTCTTCCAGTACATCCTCCTCTTTCACTCCTCTTTTCTCAACGCTCTCCCTCACTGCATCCATCCACCTCATCCTCGGCCTTCCCCTTTGGCGCTTTCCCGTGAATTTCTCAGTAAATAATCGCTTCGGGACTCGGTCTTCTCCCATTCGCATCATATGTCCATACCATTTTAGCTTACTGATCTCGATTTTGTCTTGTAACTTTGGGAATCCTGTTTTCTCCCAATTCCCTTGTTTCTGGTTTTGTCTCTGCGGGTCTTTCCAATTATACCTCTAAGAAACTTCATCTCTGCTGCCTGGATTCTACTTTCCTCCCGTTTAGTTGTTGTACACGTGCCTGCTGCATACATCAATATAGGTATGTAATATATTGAATACAAGATTCTTTT
The DNA here is from genome assembly GCA_946902985.2 of Meconema thalassinum. Lineage (NCBI taxonomy): Eukaryota > Metazoa > Arthropoda > Insecta > Orthoptera > Tettigoniidae > Meconema > Meconema thalassinum. The sequence goes on from OX336395.1 coordinate 125,800,007, forward strand.
ACATTTCTCGGGAACTTCCTGGTTCCATACCAGACCCCTCACACTCTGGTAAAACCCATTTGCTTGTTGGATCCTCTTACCAAATTCCTCGCTTATCCTTCCGTCGTCTGTTAGGACACTCCCTAAGTATTTGAAGCTTTTCACAACTTGTAATGGTTTTCCATCTACTGCAATATTCCCTCTACCACCTCGCACATTTCTTGTCATCACCATCGTCTGACTCTTCTCCACACTGATTTTCATTCCATGTTCTTCTAACTCCTGGTTCCAAACATTTACTTGTTCTTGGACTTACAATTAATCGTCCCCCCATATCACTATGTCATCAGCCAAGAGTAAGTCCATCCATGACAGTGAGGAAAAGTAAGGGGGACTATACACTCCCTTGTCGGAGACCTGTTTCTACATTGAACCAGTTTGTTTGTGCAATCTTGGTCTTCACGCTACTGACACACTGACGATACATGGCTTTAATCATTTCCACTTCAGCTCAGTATATGGACACAAAATCAACAGGAAAACTCACATTGTAGACACAGTATGTCAAAATCTCACAGGTCACTAACTTCAAGTCATGGGCGCCCATAGGATTGTTTCCAGGGGGGGCAAGTAAATATTTTCGTTTCATTACCTACCTGTCACCCCTCCCCTCCCCCATCCCCCACATCCCCCCCCCCCCCCACACACACACAAAAAGAAGGAAGGTTTCATTTCTTACTTACTACGTGGAATTCATTATTTGACTGCTCTGAAACCATTTGCTACTTTGTGGCAAGTATGGGAGGAATGTTTTCTTTGAGTTTTGGCCGTTAACGTTCGTTTTTCTTCGTGATTCAACGTCGTAATGTTCAGTTCTTAAAAACAGGAAAAAAATAGTGGTATCGACAAAAATAAAAATAAAGTTCCGTAGTTCATTAAAGTGGTATCGTTAATCCAGTTCGCCAACTTTCTAAATAACTGGACATATTTTACACATGATACCAAATCACTAAGTTAAACTGTGGAAATATCCCAACATCTGAATCAGCCCAATTATTTAAATAGCACTGTTTCCAAATACGGTAGGCTACGGTATATAGTTTGTACTGGCCATTACAGCAGATCGTCACGTCTTTCCTCTTCAAAACAACCAATCGGAAATACTTCGCATTGCTCTTATTAGAATCATGAAACACTTGTAGCCTGCGACCTGATAAACTCGAGCCTATGGTTTTAGTAAAAATTAGTTTTGTCAATAAAAATATTTCGCCTGATTATTACTAACCACTAAGTAAAATGGATAAAAACCACTATATCACGTACTCCTTACTACCACTATTCGCATTCTCGACTGAAACAAGATGAATGGTTATACACGAATGGTGATATGAACGTAAACAAACCACTTATGCCTTATGCTCAAGCTTTTCTCTGTTTATGAAAATAATTCCGTGGAGTTTTATGAAATTAACAAGTGATATATTTCGCCGTATTATTGTACCTGTGATGTAAATAATATACTGTCTAACCAATCTAATACAAATAATTTTTGAGTTTTTTAAATTTATGTGTGTTAAGGCTACCCTTAAAGAGGAGAAAATTAACCTTTTTATATTCAATAACTGGCATTGTTGTAAATGTTGTTGCTTTATTTGTAAACAGGTTTAAACCTCTTCCCTTGTACTTGATTCTGAGTGAAATTCCGGTTTATGTAATAACATGTCATTAGGCGAGTGTGTATAAGTAATGTTATTTCAGAGTACCGATACCGTAGTTTTGAGACGAGTGCTCCGGAACATGAAACATGATACGTACGTGGTATTTCCCTGAAGGTAGTATTGAAAATATCGTAGGCCTTCTAGAGATGGCTGCTGTCAGCGTCGGCAATCAAATTTCGAATATTTAGGTAACCAGTCGTCATCGTGGAGCTTAAATTGAGGTACTCAACTACACAGATGGGCTTAAAGATCAAATTAATACATTCTGTCCTTTCTTACAATGCATGCCACGTATGGATTTACGTTACTGCCCCCGACTTGGAATATGCAGATTTATTAAAGTGGTAACCTTCCCAGGTCACAAGGGATCGAACCCTTACTTTCGGGACGTACGATTTTCATAATCGCCCACATATTTTTATTTGATGCCTTTTTATGTTGTATAATTATGTAATGAATTGTATAATATCATGTGATTTATTTCCGATTAATTTGTTTAGGTTTTAAGGGATTGTAATTGGCATGATCTGAGTCTAGTTATATGTGAATATTTTAACATTGGAATAATCTTCAGTCAGAGAGTCTGGAATTGTGTGCAAGAACCAGGAAGTAGGCTTGTTGTCACCTGGGTTTTTCTCTCACAAGCTTAAGTGCATGATGACTCATGCAGGTAGGAGGCTTGGCATCCCTGTGCTAGGGGTGTGTCTAGGGTATTTTGAAGACCAAGAAGGCACTCCTTATATAGTTATGTTTTGTTTTGATTGGCTGGACCCGTGAGGGAAGCCAGGTAGGCCAGTGATTTGTGAAGGGGAGATGATGTTATTAGGACTTGACGAAGCTGTGAGGGAGACTCATTCTTAGGACTCCGTGGGGAGTAGTACTCATTCTTTGGACCGCGTGTAGGGCGGTGTACTCATCCTTTGAACTCCGTGTGGAGTGGTTCGTATTGTTGGTAAGACTCCGTGAGGGAGTGGAACTTGTATTTTGGACTTGTGTGTTTTTGGTGGAGAAGGAAGGTATTTCAGACGATCACAAGTTGGTGTTCGATGTGCAATTACTGAGTTGCTGGCTATACATTCTCAAGGGAATTATGAGTCTAGTTTCAAACAAATAGTCTAGATTGTTTGTCTCGAATCGCATGAAGTAATGTAAACTAACGTCTGTATACCGAAATTATGAGACCATAGCGGTAAATTGTTATACGACAAATACTAGTAAAATATGCTTTGTATTAGTAAACTCAGGAGCGAACTAGATGTGATAATCCAACACACGGATTTAAAGCATCTTTGTATAATCAGATCTACGAAACTAGATAAATCGTTGGATGCTGACCATCAAAGTAAGAATGTACATAATGTTCATAGTTGAGAGGCTTGCGTGTGAAATATATTGTAATTGTGTTGCGAGTAAGTCGGAGTGATTCTCTGGGAGCAACTAACCCCCGAATCAGTAGAGTTAAGTCGTCACAGCTGAAGTCAATGCCTGTACGTACCAGTCACCATTATTTCCGAGGGTCATCAATATGTCATAAGTGTGCCTGTGTGAATATGATAGTGAGAGTTAGATAGTCTGTACGACGGGGATCCTGCGAAGTGTATTTCATGTCTGCTATCAGAATACATTGTAAATTTTACCAGATCTATAGTGCTTTTACGTATGAGGTGACCAGTGTGGTTAAGAGTGAATGTATATTGCTGTTGCTCATACCGTACAGGTGTTTAACCCTCACGCAACCCGTGAAGCCGTGCTGTTACAAAGTTTCCATAACATATGAGGCTGTTTCTTCGCCTGAGTGTGTATTTAACTATGAGTGGCATACACTATAAATATGCGCTTGTTAAAATTACAAATTTAAAAAAATAATACAAAGAATGTACATTAAAGTTTAACAGATATCATACACAACCAATGTGCAAAAACAATTATTTAAATACCGGTAACAAGTTTGGAATTTCCTCAAGGTACAATTTCACAATCAAGTCAGATCAACAGCAAGAACTCCAAGGTGACTAAGACGATCCTTTTATTTATGTCCTTAAATAATCAACAATGCCAAAGTATATTCTCTTGTGGAGGGCTTAAACTTAATCAACTTGACGTTTAATGACCAAGCAGTTTTGTACAGTTTTCCAGAAATTTTTCCGCCCTAAAACCTGCCGCCTTGTCAGTTGCAAGTTTGTCCTCCCGTCAATACGGGTCTGAATACAGTAAATTATCCAATATTGTAAGCACGACCTTACAGGACCAGTGTTTTACTAGTCAGCATAGAAAAGCTTATTTTAGGGGTTAAGATACGCTAGCGATGTTGCAATGTCTTAAAATATCTCCACAAAGTGCTTTTCATATCGACACTGCCGAAGTGAGGTGGCAAAAGTAGTAGCCACTCAAGATAGTGATGGGGAAACATACGGTACGGTATTTAACACTAGGCATAACCGTATTGAAATTTGTTACCTAGATGTTAGGCCCCTTTAAACATCAATTATCATCATCATCATCCATTGGTGGCAGAGTGCATGGCATCATTTGAACCATATTTTTTATTTTAAAATTGTAAATACATATTACGTCAGCAACATAACAGATTTTTGTTGTTGTAACAATTGCCAGTTGACTATCTGTGGCTTCCATTTATGAAATAAACTGGTGTGACAATGAACAATCTTATTTCAACATTCTCAGAAATCCAGTCCCCCTAAGGGCACCCACGATATTAACCCATGCATGAGTACCAAATGGCCGAACAGACCCACTTAAAGCTTGAATATTCTAAGAACAATTCTTAGTGAGCACCCACAAACTGAGAGTAATCAACATGCAAAATTTCAGTTTCATAGCCCTTGTGGTTACAAATATACGATGATTAACGAGTTAGTACCTCCTTTTTGGATTATATATAATAAGATAAGATTGCATTACTTATCTTTAAATGAAATATAAATCCATTCGTAGACGAAGCACACAAAATTAATAAATAATACTGTAAGCACAGACACAGTCTAGGCGGCCGTTCATAGTGAACACAATACACACGAATGGAATGTAGGCTACGCGCATATAAATTACAATATTCCTTTGTAATATTACTCAAGTGTATAATTTAAAGCGAAAGCACACCAGCACTATTGCATAACTGACATAATATGTAGGATGATTTTAACCTTCCAGTGGGTGCTACTGATCTTATCTCATATTCGTCAACATATTCGTCAACTACCTTTCAGTAGTTACGTCTTTCCACGTGACATTCAATTCCATATCGGCCAGTTTGTCAATGACCCTTCAACACATTTGCTGTTGTTGCGAAAGTAATATGCGAGGCAGATTGCGCCTGATCGAGCACCATTACGTAATAGACTATGTAGAGAACGAATGAGTGTATTCACTAATTGAAGCAAAACTATTCTTCAGCAAATATTGTAATTGTAAAAAATTCTGATTTCTGAGGTGTGCCAGACCGGCTTAATGCGCCCACTGCCACTATACAGTATTTAATGTTCGGCCTGTCGGAATGTTAAATATCTGAAGTATTTATATTTAGTACAAATTAATTAGAATACTGTAAGCACTTTTGCACACACAAAAAAGTTTGCTCTCTGTCCGATTTTCATATCGTTTTATTTTTCGAGGATCCAGGGGGGGCATGCCCCCCCCCCGCCCCCCCCCCCCCGTATGGGCGCCCATGCTTCAAGTACTTAGGAGAAAACATCCAACCTACAGGACTGAACACAATCGCCAACGCAGAAGGAATATTCAAACTGCAAAAGTCATACAAACTGACATTGAATCATTACAACAAAAGAGTAGTGTCTCGCAATGCAAACCTACGGCACTACAACACGGTTGTTTTACCAGAAGCCTTGTATGCGGCAGAAACAACAATAATTGGAGGGATGACAAGAATTCATGACATCGAGAAACAAGAACGGGAAATTCTTAGAAAAATACATGTGGTGTTCTCCGAGACGGAACTTGGATCAGACGACCTACAAAGGAACTCTATTGGAAACACCATCACAGAGAAATTTAGGAAATGACACCTACAATTCTATGCACACCTGTGGAGGATGGATGAAAACTTCTTCTTCTTCTTCTTCTTCTACCTTATCCGATACGGACGTTGGCTACCACCATGGCTAACACCTTCTTATCCTGTGCAATCCTGAAGAGTTCCGTAGAAGACAGCCCAAACCACGTTCTTAAATTATCCATCCAAGTTATTCGTCTCCTTCCCGGTCCACGCTGACCTTCAATTTTACCCTGAAGTATAACTTGGAGCAGATGGTATTTTGGACTCCTCATCATGTGTCCCAAGTATTACAATTTCCTCTTCTTAATTGTGTTTAACAGCTCAGATTGGCTGCTCACACGCTAAGAACCTCGGCATTACTCACATGTTCTGTCCACGAGATTTCAAGAATCCGCCGGTATGACCACATTTCAAGAGCTTGAATCTTCTTTTCTGTAGCTACGGACAAGGTCCAAGCTTCAACACCATAAAGAAGGGTGGAGACGACATAACACTTCACAATTCTTTTCTTAAGCGTCATACCGAGATCTCGACTGCATAGTAGTTGTTTAATTGTCATAAAACCGACAGTATTGGCTACGCGGGGTAAAGCGCTGCGTTAGGTCAAGGTGCCAAGCTCTCTGCTGACTCGGTAGACGCGTGGGTTCGAGCCCCACCGTCGGCTGTCCTTGAAATGGTTTTCCGTGGTTTCCCATTTTCAACACCAGGCAAATGCTGGGACAGTACCTTCTGACAGGCCACGGCCGCTTCCTTCCACATCCTTGCCCAGTTTCATTCATCTTCATCCCTTCCATCTCTCATCCCGACGCGCAGGTCGCCCACGGGCGTCGACTAGAAAGACCTGCACTCGGCCTCTCAGGAGGCTACACGACAACAACAACATTGTCATAAAAATGGATCTAGCCTTCTCTATATGGCATCTAATTTCAACCGAAGGATTCCAACTCTCATTAATATTCTGTCCTAAATAAACCAAACTCTTGACTCGCTCGGATGAAAACAGAATCACTAAGAAACATTTTAACATAATTTAAAACAAGTAAATTAAAGACCAGTTGGATGAGTGAAACACAGGAGGACCTGGAACAATTCAAAATCTCTTAAGACGATATTAAAGACAGAAATCAATTCAGAAATAAAATCAGAAACAAGAAATATGAGCAAGTCTGAAGAAAAGAAACAATATGGAAAAAATGGACAGAGAAAAGGAAGAAGAAACGCAGTGAATTAATGAAGAGGTTTGTGGAAGAAAAGGGAAGAGGAAAAGGAAGTGACGCTGTGATTGGCTCAAGTTCGCACGCTCTCCCAAAGGGGAAAAATTGATATTAATATTAATAATAACTATATTATATATAAATTGTATCTAAAGAAAGAGACTGATAGTCAGTCTGAACGACTGGACTTTATATCATTTTAGATGCTAGCAGCCAAGTACCAAGAAGGCAGTGCGAGAACAGAGTTTCAAGATTCTATTTTGTTTCTTCACTGCCTACTTGATTGTTCTCGCACTGCCTTCTTGGTACTCGGCTGCTACATCATACTATGACGTCACACACTTCAGTGCATTCTCGGTACATTTCGTCCCGTCGCCGTAACGTAACGCCAGACCTCAGCGTAACGACGAAGTCGACAAGATCAATTAAAATGAAAATATAACAAATCATCTGATAACCTATGTTATTGTGGTGTCTGTTGGAGTGTACGTGTATTTATAATTGTGGCTGATGTTTGTTGTTTTAAAGAACGGAACAGCAAAGTTATCTGCCCCTCATAACAGAGTTCTTTTTTTCTATTATTTCAAAATTTTGAGAATGATGAGTAAATGAAAACAAAAACAGCCAAATTAGGATAGGGAAGGAGGCGGTCGTGGCCTTAAATTAGAAACTCTCCCGGCACTTTCAGTATAACTCTGATGGGAATCGAACCCCCATTCCAGCCAACAGACCAGAATTATTTTTTTTTACATAGTCGAGAATCGAAGTCGGGCGTCTGTGGTGAGAGCCAAGTATACAATTTTTTATTACCAAGAAGAAAAAGGTGTCAAAGAAATGGTTTGCGATTTTATGCGCAGCCTAGTTTTTGTCCGCAGTTTGAAAAAAATTCCCTGCAGGCAATAAATGTTCTCATGGGTAGATGCCTAAATTAAAAACAATTTTGTATTCAGCAGTTTCCAATAATCACCGCCAGGTGTATGAAGTGTTCCCGCCGGCAGAATTATCAAAGTAACACAAACGATAAAATAATAGCCATAAATACCTGCCTCTGGGTACAGAGGGGCCTATGTTCACTGGAGCGGCAGGCGATAATCCTTTGTTAGAGTAAAATCCCGATATCTCTACTGGGCATTCTTGATTAATGTATAGTACGGTGAATTTTATTGGTGAACATTTCGATTATAGAGAGGCACACAATCCCGAAACGTAAAAATAAATGTTGAATGTATTCATTTAATTACCCAGCGTTATTGAAAAATAACTGTCGAACGTGCTTTGGAGTCAGAAACACACAATAGAGATGGGACTATCGACCATTTTCCACCATCGAATATTTAATCGTTCATCGGAATAAACCTTTGATGTTGTTTCGTTTGAGCCAACTACAATCAAGATCAACTACAATACTCAGACCTTAATGCAGATCTAGCCTTGTTTATGTGCTAGCTCGAGAGTCTTTCCTTTTAGAAGATCTAAGATTCTCGTTCGTCTTCCCATCAACTTCAGCCGTGGAATAAGAATTACAAAATCTAACAAGAAGTCCCGTGAAGAACTATACAGCCTACTTTTCATGCCAATGATTATTCAACAGAATATGAACCTATATAGAATAATGACGAAATTAAGTTGGTAATATCGAAATATCTAATTAGTTCAAAATATACCTGGTATAATGCAGCCTAATAGAGCACTACAGTTGGCAGCTCTGGTGACTGAATATATTCTTAGTTCCACCACTTAAGGTACAGAATACAAAATTTGGTTGAAGTCCAATGGACGTTACATGCAGTTAGACACTGGATCTATTAGCACGCGTAAAAGCATGTTGCCAACAATGTCATGCGTGTGCTGGACAGAAATAATCTGAAATATTATGATATCTTGTTGTGCCAATTTTGGATGAAATCCATTTGTTAGTATAGAAGTTACATGTATTTTAAAATTGGACATATCAGTAGGCATAGAATCATGTTGGCAACATTGCCTTGTATTAATTACTCCAAATTAATCTAGAATGTCAGGTGCTATACGTGTGCAAAATATAGAGCTGTTGGCTTGCATACTTTCTGATATATTGATATTAGGGTAAAAAATATAGACAGCATTTATTAACAGTTGGCAGCCCTGATTGCTCTTAACAATACTTATGGTCATATCTGTTATGGTACACATAGCACATACGAAATTTGGTTGAAATCCAACTGATAGTTATAGAAGTTACATGTATTTAAAAATGGGTACTATCTGCAGGCTTATAATCATGTTGGTAGAACTGACGTATATAAGTTACTCCAAATTAATCTAAAATGTCAGAATATACGTGTGCATAGTTTAAAGCTGTTGGCTTGCATACTTTCTGATATATTGGTATTTGGATAAAATAAATAAATAGAGAGAGCAATTATTAACAGTTGGCAGCCCTGGTGGTTCTTAAGAATACGCGCAGTCATATCTGTTTATGTACAGATATTACATACAAAATTTGGTTGAAATCCAATTGATAGTGTGGAAGTTATATGCATTTAAACATTGGACCTATCAGAAGGCTTAACATTATTTTGGCAACACTGTCATGGTTGGCCTCCTGGAAATTAAACTGAAATAGTCTTATCTACATGTGTGCCAATTTTGGAATAGCTCCCTTGCATACCTTGCAAGATATCCAACATGGAGCGTTTTTTTTTCAGCAGTTGGTAGCACTGACATCATTTTCAAATATGGACGTGAGCTATTTCGGTGCACATCTTTACTCATACTAAATTTGGTTTTGATTGCTGCAGCCGTTTAGGAGTTGATAGGGACACACACACACACACAGCCAGACAGACAGACAGACAGACACACATTTTCCCGGATCGATCTCATAAGTCTACTTTTTCCTCATTTTTGCAAAATGTGAAAAGTAGGCTAAAAATTAAGCGATCTGAAATCTGCCCGGAATTCTATGGTACAGGGGCCATGATCGATAGAAAATGGACGTCGGCAAACTTTGAACTGGGGCATGTATTGACGCGACTGTCAGTACATGGCTTCCACCAACATCTTGGCACCAACAATACATACCATACCCCAACGGATACTTGTTTGTGCGAACTCTGTGGACATAAATCTGAAATCTATCATATAGAATGGTGTAAGAAGAGGAAAAGAACTTTAACTGAATACGCAAACTTAAATGTCAATGTAAACAACATTTGATTATGTCTTTGCTTTATGCACATTTGTGCGCAGTTCATTAAATAATAATACAGGTATCGAAAGTGTGAAAATGCTGTATGTCGAAGCCCGGCATATTGTTTGTTCACGTTCGTTCCTGGGATACAATATTAGCTTCGTGTGATGAAAGTTGGCACAAACTATCGCTCATCTGTAGTTCTGAGTGTCTTCAGGTTGATTGGTTGGTTCCTGACAACGCGGTCAGGTAGCCCCGTGTACTTTGGGTGTGTGTAGAATCTGTCAGATAACCGGTGTTAATTGTGATGACTGTATTAGTGTGTGTTATCTAAGAGTTTAGTGCTTTTCAGTCGGTCAACACGAACGTACCCAAAAGAGATGGGTTATGCCCTAATCCTGAAATAAATTACATGAGATTAATAAAACACTAGGATGACCAGTTTCGATCGTCAAGCGATCATCATCAGATCCAATACACTTAGGCTATAAAATCTATGTTTGAAATACAGGTGAAAATATTTACAATATGTACAATTATTTAGTTGCAGTATTGGTACTGCAACTGTCAGTGTATGCTAAATGCAGTATATATGTTAGGTGAAATGCTAAATGGTGATGGCTATCCGGAGATTGTACTTTAGAGAGATTATATGGTTGTAAACTATGGTTAAACTATAAAATTTTAGGCTAACTACTTATCTGATTGTCTTCCGTACTACAGCTATTCGCAGTTTCCGTGCTCACTTGAACTCGCTGTGCGGTCGACTGCGGTGGTTATCTTAACGACAGGTTTTTCCCTGCCTTCCCCCCCCCCCCCCTCCCCCCCTGTCCCTACGTGCTGTGGGGAGTGATCGCGATGTGTTTATGTGAGGTGTTGCCAACCTAGATAAGATGTATGTTATTGAATGAGGTGGATCTACAACTATTAAAGACCGTGGATTAGTCCTCGCCACGCGTGGAGCATAACCCATTCGAACTAAGCGTTGACGGTCTTATGAGGACGTCCCGGCACCTTTAATACTGCCTCTAATATGGGCCTTGGTTTATTGCAGAAGAAAAGTACATCGTACACCTGATCCAGCTAACATTTACCTATTAAAAAACCCCTAATTTCCCCCCTTTTTTATCTAGCTTGGCTGTGTCGCTAAATTGTGTTTTGTTTCCGACAGGGTGTGTTTTTTAGTAGCGTGAAGAGGGGTGAGCTCTCCATGAACGTGTGTTCATTTAGATTGTTGGGATTGTTTCGTTTGGCTAGGTGTATCTCGATTGCTTCCTTTATGTCAAGAGCTCTGCCTTTCGATTCGTGATGGATTATTTTAAGGTCCGACTCTATGTTGGTAAAGCTATGCCCTGCGTCACACATATGTTCGCACACGGCTGAATGTGTTCCGTATCTTATCGCATTTCTATGTTCATTATAACGTGTGTCTACTCGCCTTCCTCTCTGCCCGATGTAATTAGCTTGACAATCGGTGTCTTGGCACGTTATAGAATATACCCCTGACCTTGAATACGGGTCACGTTTATTTAGATTACTATTTAGGAGGTGCCTAGCGGTTGTGTTTTTCGTCGTGAAAGCTATCTTTATGCCTTGCTTTTTGAATAGGTTAGTGATTTTATATGTATTCGCATTCACATAGTTGAAACGCGCAAATTTTTTCTCATTACTGTCCGGTTTGGGAATCGTTTTATCTTTATTTTTATGTTTGGCTATAATTTGATTTATTTTGCTTGGCGAGAAGTTGTTTTCCTTTGCTATTTGCATAATAGTTCTTATTTCCTTATTATAGTTGTCTTTTGACATGGGTATGTTTAAAGCCCTGTGCACCATTGAATTGAAACCCGCTAGTTTGTGCGTACTGGGGTGATTAGACTGATTGTCGATTGCATGCGAGGTTTGTGTTGCTTTCCGGAATATGGAATATGAAAGGTCGTTGTCTTTACGTTCAATAGTTATATCGAGATAATTTATTTTCCGGTCTATTTCGGATTCCTTAGTGAATTTGATAGAATGGTGAAGGCTAGTAATGGATTGGAGAATTGTTTCTTCGCTTGTTAGTTCAGTATCGTAGATGCAAATTACATCATCTACGTATCTTTTCCATATTACTATTCCCTTTGTTGAAGGCTTTTCTAAGAACGCATTTTCTAGTGCATTGATGAAGATGTCAGCGATTAACCCACTTAGTGGCGATCCCATTGCTAGGCCTTCTCTCTGTGTGTATATTTTATTGTCGAATTGAAACACGTTTTGGGTGAGAACGACCCTCAGTAATCTCACAATCTCTTCAATTTCTTTTACCGAATTGTTGGATTTTAAGTTGTTTTCGATAGTGTTGATTGCTTCAATAATCGGAATATTGGTGTACATGTTAGTTACGTCGAAGGATACTAGCCTGAAGCTAGGTTTCATTTGTAGGGTGTTCAATGCTGTTACTAGTTCTGTTGTGTTCTTTACAGAGTTGTTTTTGTCGTTGGAAAGACGGCATTTTAAGATTTTTAGTAACTCTTTGCTGATTTTGTAATTAGGGGCATTCCTACAATTGACTATTGGTCTCATTGGGCATTCATTTTTGTGTATTTTTGGTTGTCCCCTCAATGACGGTATTTTCGGGTTCATGTTTATTAGTTTTGATTTTTCGGCTTTGGTCAGTATGTATTCTGTTTCTTTTAGCGCACTTTTTATTTGTTTTTGGAATTTGTTGGTGGGGTCTTTTGTTAATTCCTTGATTTCGTTGTTGTTTAGGAATTCGACTGTTTTTTCAATGTATTCTGTTTTGTTCAAAATTACTGTAGTGTTTCCCTTATCTGCTTTTGTGATGATTAAGTCATGTTCTTTTATTTTTTGTTTCAACGACTTTATTTCTTTGATTTGTTTGTTGTTTTGAATGTTATTGCTATCGCCCTCTCGTTTGAGGATTTTTTTGGCTTCGTTGGTGGCGAGATTTTTGGTTAATTCCCTGTCTTCTGCTGGGAGCTTGTGACTGGCTATCTCAATATCTGTGATTAACTGTTTTATATTGTGGTTCGTGTGTGCGTCTGTGCAGTTGTATTTCAAACCTTTGTCTAACATATTCATTTCACCTTGAGAAAAGGTTACGTTCGTTCTGTTGTTTACTCTGCTGTGGAAATTGAATTCATTGTTATTCGTGTGTTGTTCGTTAGATTGATGGTTCTGTGTTTCTCCTAGTTTTCTTAATTTATTTTCTAGCGTTTCATGCTTCCTCGTTGCTCTGATTTTGATGGTGTCATGTAGGTGTTCGGTGAAGCTGTCCCATTGGGCTGCGTGCCAGAAATTACTTAGTTGCAATTGAATGTCGTATAATTGTTGGTTAATTTTTTGCTTTCTTATGTATGCAAATCTTAATTCGTTTTTTATCCAAAGCGCTTTGGCTTGTTTAGTTGAAATGATCGAGGCTGGTGTGTTCGGTACGGTTTTAATTGGTACGTATTTAGGGGTGAGGTTTAGTTCTATACATTTTTTGTTGAACCAAATTGACTTGTCTAAATTCATGAGTTTAAGCCTGAGTGATTTGAATTTCTTGGCTTCACGATTTGCCTGACTAGCCGTGAACATTGTGGTGTTTGAAGCCATATTTTCACCACGCACCAAGCCATCGTCACTTCGATCTTACGTCAATCCGTCATTAAGTCTGGGTCAGGATCTATTGCCGCCTCCTGCGGCTCTGCCCTCGTGTGGCGTTCCTGCTCTCATCGGCGTGCATACTTGACACCACCTAGTGTGACCTCAGATTCCTTTTAATTTATTATGATAAATGTAATTTTGTATATTGTAGTGTTTTGGGTGTAATATTTTGGTATAATTTTGTGTACTGGTGAAATTTGGTATAATTCTTAGTGTTCTGGGGTTGTAGAGCATTCTAAACGCTGTGCCTGTTTTAGGCCTTTCATTGCCTTGTCGGATCTCCAGCGCTGATGGTTTGTTATGTTTCTGGAGATATTAGTGGGTTTATGGGATGTCTGGTCCCTTGTTATTATGATCCGAAAGGGTGTTATTTGCTGAATCGGGTTAAAGCGTGGTGGGAAAGGGTTATGCATCGTTGGACTCCGTGTTTATGGTGGCCAATAGTCGGTGATGCTGTTTGGATGTTATTACTGTGCGTGGATGGGGTGGGTTTTCCCCAGGTGTCCAAATTTGAAATGCGTCATGCAGGTTTGTTAACAATACAACCCTTGGTGTGTGGGTGGGATATCTCATGCCTCGAGATGGATATGAGCGCATGTCTGCTCTCATTTGAGGAGAAGGGGTGTATTAGGGTGCAATAAGTCTATGTCTTCTGCATGCGGGATTATTTACTGAAATATTGGTTAGTATATAAGTGTGGCCTCATCTCTCTGTATGGAGATGTCCATCGGTCCTTAACATTGGTGTCCGAATCACCTCTAATATTCAGGTGCAGACATAATGACACAAGGTGCAGTAGACCTTTGAGTTGTGAAACACATGAATGTCTAAATCAACCCCTTATGTATTATTTTAATGTAGTGTAATATGTTTTCACGTGTATGTGTGTGTTTGTGCGAGTTTGCATTGGGTATTAGGATAAATGGAAGGAAGGGTGTAAGGATGTTTTGCCCGTAAGCTATACTATGGCCATCCTGATGGCATTTTCCACCTTACTCCTTTTACGGTGTGTCAGCCTCTCTTGGCTGTTCTGTGTTCTCTTTCGCTCTCTGCTGGTGTTGGGATTTGCGCTCGCTGAGCGTCTATGTGTCGTTGAGATGCCATACAGCATCTAGTGTTTATAAAATATTAACCTGTGTAATTGTTGTGGACCTATCATCCCTTACGTCGTGTGAAATATATCTGTTCTCTAAACACCACCCTTAATTATTATGTGTGTTTGTGTGTAATTGTCTTGCCGCCCCTAAGTGCTGGGCGCGTGTGGGAGGAAGGCGGCCGTGGCCTCAGTTCGCAGTGCGCTTTGTGCCCGCGGCTTCCTGCCAGCTGAGTTCTCGCCTGCGCGTGTCCTGTTATCTGAGAGGGTTTATCTGTACCGCGTGGCTACTCGCCAAACACCGTCTAGTGTTGCTTATCGCAGCTGTATACATGTTCCAGTTCTATTACTGGTCGGTCTAAAATAGTGTAGTCTCCCAAATCAAATCTGTCTGCAATATATGTGTAATATTTTGGGCAGAACCTAATGTAATACCGTCCTCATTTCCTGTGTAAACATCCGTGTTGTCATTGTATGACTTCCTAATATTGTTAGTGCCAGTGACATCATGTTTGTGTATTGTTGTGCCGGCTCGCTGTTGCAAAATTTCTTCCGCAAACTGTGAGTGGCGTCACGCTGGAATTCCCTGTGTTCGCAACGCGCTGTGTGCTGTGTTTTGGTTTATCGCCTTTGTGTAACTTAATGTCTTCAGCGACATGCAGGAAGAATTAAAAAAACGTGCTGTTTGCCACTAACCGTGTGTCGATATATGTTTGTGTTAGAACATTTTGTTAACTTGTAACATTTCCGCTGCCAAGCTTGTTTGGTAACCTGCTTCCGTGATTCCTCCGTTCTGTGCAATTATCTATTATTTATGTCTAGCAAGTCTATTCGATCTGTGTCCAGGGTAATCTACGTGCCCCTGTGCTGAATATTCATGATTTTCGGCCGTCGAGATGTGGTGTTACAATACTTTGTGTGGGCGTGTGTCTGAGCCCATAGTATTCCCCGTGTTCGTGGAAAATGTCTGCCCTGGTGTATTTTTGTGTGATAGAGTGTGATTTTGCCCTAGATGTCTGTTTCTGGGCTGTTCTGACTGTCCTTCCTAGTTTGTTTGTTCCCTATCATTGTGCCTATCGTCTCCCTTTTCGGAGCGTATCTTGGCCTATTTCCGGGGCATTTCTAAGTGTCCCGCACTAATTCTTCATGCCGTCCGGTGTTGAGTTGTGGTCTTCCCACCTTTTTGTGTTGATGTCTGTTGGGTCCGTTTATAGGGTCCCAGTGTTTGCAAAATGTATTCTGTATATGTCTACCTTTGTGTCATTTTTTTGTGCGTGTGTGCTATCACTGTCCTGTGACCCGTGCACCTGAATTAGTTGCTCTTCAGTCGGTCAACTTCTTCCCTTACTATTTGTTGGGCCGCCCGTCCTTATCTAAAAGCGGACCCTAGATTGAGTATCGCTATCGTGTGTCACTGTGTGGCTTCTGGTATCGTAGTCCGCAACTATCTATCGTTGGCTAACTTGTGCTAGTTACGTTTCCTCTACCGGAGGTTGTAGATTATCTCCGGTGCCTGTGTTGTATGACCGTGTATTTTCTAGGTTTGTGCCCTTGACGCGCCCCACAATGTATGCCTTGCGCCCCCTTTCGGGACGTTCATTTTGGCAATTTCCGTCCCGTGGCGCACATAGTGTGTGTAAGATGGGCGAGTCGGTGTTCCTTAATGTAAGTGTTCTGTATACTCTTGAACGTCCCTCGTCTTAGAGTTCGGGCGTTATGGTTTGAAAGAGTATTTTGTGGTCTCGTAGAGGCCTGGTGCTCCTGCCATGTCCCCTATTGGTAGTCCCGGGGTCGCTAATGCCCTTATCAGGTTATTGTAGCGAATACCATGGAACAGGCCTGCGCACGTGTAAGTATGACCTGTGCATATTGTCTGTGCGAATCTTGGTTGCCCCTGGACCTGATTTGTGAGTGTAGTGCGTTCTTGAATCTGTATTAAATGATTCTCTGCAGACCGCTGTGGTACCGTGATCGCAGTATGACTCTGGCTTGTGGCAATCTCACAGTGTTGTAACGCGTGTGTGTGTTGACTTTGCAGAGTATTGGGTTACCTATGCGGTAATCGCCGGCGAGGAGATTACTTCCTGCCATGTTAACATTTCAAGTGTGCAGCACTCATGTTGTAATCTTGCTACAAATGGTGTGAGCTTGTCAGAATATGTTTTCCAAAAGACCCTCCGTTTCTTTACAATTACCGTGTCTTATCTTTTGCCTTTCTTATATAATGACACTACATGTGTCAGAGTTGTGTAGTGTAGCATTTATGTCATCTGTAACCGATGTCTGCCCGTGTGGTATCTAGTATCATGTGTCGAAGCTACATGTCGGTGTCTCTATCTGTGTAGTTTATGTGTTTGTGTCCTTGTAGTTTTGTGTTTCAGGGCTTGCCTTTTTCTCTCTGTGTTTTTGTGTCAATTTATGTATTCCCTTTATGTAAAAGAACCTCCCCGTGTTTATGTTTGTGTTGTGAATGACATTAGTGTAATTCATATGTCAACCCTGGTGTCTATCTAAGACATGTACATCATGCTGATATGCGAGTACATATACATACAGTTATAATATAACCCTTTCATGCATGCATTAATTCATAACCATAACCTTGGGCTGCCGTGCGTGTAAGGGATTCTATGGTTTTTATGTGATTGTGTCTTTATGTTTGTGAGATGTCGTCCGTGTAATTGCCTGTCCCCGTGTCTATGTCCATGGCTTTAATTTTACTGTGCCATGTTAGTTGCCTTATTTCTAGCTTTTTTTTTTTTTTTTTTTTTTTTCAATATCTTGAGAGTGGATTTTTCTCGGTGAATGTTTTTATCCTCGCCCGAGCGCTGGTGCCCGAGAAGGTGAATATCCTCGCCCTGTCATGAGGGCATAGGCCTCTGCCTCCCACTGATGTGGGTCTTTACCATTTTACTGGGGTGTTTTGAGTAAAGTAAGCCTAGGACTACGTCCAGTGTTGTCTGTTCATGTGGATGGACTAATGTCCTACCAGCTGTGAGTGGTTATGTATGTGTGCCTGATGTGAACCTCTGTATGTGTTAACGTCTGCTCATGCACCCATGGTCCTGGCTTCGAATTTGCCATTGCATACGTAGTCAGGCCCGTACGCCTGGTGGACATGTATGATCTGTTGTCGTATCGTATTGTGGATGTCCAGATGTCATGCCGGTTTTGCCCTCGCTCATCCGTATGCCCCTTCAGGTCGTTTCGCCGTCGATCTCGGGTCCCATCCCTCGTCGTGGCGTGTGCCCCTACTGTCGTTCTAGTTGGGCCTCTATGGTCCTGGTAGTGTGACAGCCTATGGTCCATCTCCCGCTCTATCCTAATGTATCTTTCCCTGTCCCTCATGAGTGTTTATTTAGATGTCCCTGCCGCCAACCGCCGGGGTGCGGGCATTGTGTATATAGGGGTGTGTGCTGGCTTGTGGCGTCTCGTATGATTGATGGCCACCGGTCTAGATGGTCCTGTCCTCAAGTGCATCCCCTCTGGGGTGTGTGGTAAAATGTGTATTCTGTCGCGTTCTGTTCTCCCCTGGGAGTGTACCTCGCCTGCTCCCGTGTTGTTGGGGCGTTGGTGCACATGTTATGTCGTGCCCCTTGAAGTAACGTTGGGGTGGGTAGCCCCGTCCTTCCCTGTGTTTGTATTGGAGGGGTTGGTCCCTTGTTTCGCCTACGCTCTGACCTAGTGATCTTCCGGGCTGGTTCTGAAAATTGTGTATGTGTGCGGGACTGCCCCTGCAGCGTTTTGGAGCTTAACCTGGCCGTTTTCTGACCTGTGGCGACGGCAGACTCCTTCCATTGTGTTTTGCTATGTGTGTGTCTGTATGGGCGTATTTTGCTGTGGCAAGTTCTCTAAGTCATCTGCCCTTGATGTGGGTTCCTCTAGGTTCCCCTTTGTGTAATTTTGTGTGTCTGGAAGGCCTGGCATCAATTCCCTGTCGTGTATTTGTTCTGAGGGGGTTGGTGTAATTTTCGCCCCTCGGTTTGGCAAAATTGCCTCATTAACCGGAGCTGCGGGACGTATATCTGTGTGTGAGTGTTCCTTTAGTGTATTGGAGCCTAGCATGTCCGTTTTCTGAATTATGGCCACGGCAGACTCCTTCCATTGTGTTTTGCCATGTGTGTGTGTAGGTGTAGAGATGGACATCTGTGCAAATTGCTGTGTGAGTGTGTTTATGTCGATGTCCTCTCTTAGTTTTGCTGGCGGCCCTGCTGCGAACTCAAAGATGGCGTTATTGGCCTGTAGTTCGCCGTAGTCGTCACAAATTTGGGCATACTCCCTATTGAGGCATATGGCCTGCTCAGCGACTTTTGTTCCCCTAGTCCCTACGCGTTTGTGTTGTTTATTGAGTGCCTCATATTGCTGGAACATGACGTCATGTAGACAGTGTAGCCTCCAATGGGAGCGATTCAACTGTCTACGAAGAGTGGGAACTTTGACTCTCATTTTTCTGTTTTGAGCCATTCTCCTCGGCCGGACAAGTGCCTTAATCACGCGCATATATTGTGCGTGGAGGAGCTGTTGATATTTTTGCAGGTAATCCTGCCTTGTCGCAAAGACCTTATGCCAGGCAATTAAGTCCTGGTACTCCCCAATGTTCTTTAGCATGGCTAAACGGTATAGGGGGGCCATCCTGAATTGTGTGTGTATTAATTAAGTGTGATCGGTTTTAGTGTACTAAATTTAAGGGTTCTTCCTAGGGTGGGTGGGCGTTTGTAATAATACAATCCCCGTATAATAAAGATAAACCGTGGGGTGTACTCTAGAAAAAAAAACTACTTTTGCTTGGCTGCTTTTAGTACCTTTTTGCCGATCTACCACGAGGACTCGTTGTATGAGTCCCTACTCTTAATTTGCGTGGTACGGCGCCTCCACCAATCTGTTCTATCCCTGTGCTGGGGTATGGGATGAACAGGGGTGTGTGAATGTATAATTTTGGGGGTGGTTTCCGAAAATGTGTAGTTTCCCGTAATTGGGGAGACTACTAGTGTAAGTGTTGGTGGGAGGATGTAATCTTATGGGGTGCGATCCTATGGGGTGCGTCTACTCGTTAAGGGATGTATAATTATTGAAGGGGCTATTAATTTAGACTAGCTTGTGAGCGAGCGAAAGCGAGCTCACTTGCAAAGTCGGCACTTGGCCGCTAGCTGGCTGGCTGCTACGCGAATACAATAGAGTTCCTGACGGTGCAATTCCTGGCGTTCATGGTCAGGGGCAATTAGGAGTAAGAGCAGGTTGGGCGTAAGGATGTAAAGACATGTGAAATGAGTACAAATGTGTGTGTTTGCGGACCAAGTATTTACTTGGTCAGTTTTAGTGATCTGATGTCCCTTTTACTAGTGGACAGGTGTAAGACAATGTGTTACAAGTACAAGTGTGGGTTAGGGTGATGTTGCACAAAGTTACAAGGAGATCTGAGCACACTCTGTTCTCACCTGGTAGTGACGTGCTGGAGTCGGAGCTGGAACTGGAGATGCAGAGCCGCCGGCCGCGATTAGACATTGGGCTTTCCTGGGGCCTACCTTTTAAGGTCTCCCGAGCTGCTGACTTGGCGTTTCGTCACTGAAGGTGTTCCAGATTCCGGCGATAGTGTGTTTAGGGTAGTTTATAGGTGAAAGATGAAGGGGTGTGTTGGCGTTTCAGGTCCTAGGGTCGTACCGACCCTTGGGCTGAACAGTATTCAGTATGTCTGTATAGTCCAGTTCGCGTTAATGTACTGCAATCGTATGTAAATATGTCATAATGCTCTTATTATGGAACGGTTCGTTTGTGTGATGATGGTTCAGTCAACCTATGGCATTGTGTCATGTAGGCCTACTGCAGATGTTGAAGTTCCTAAGACTAAAGCATTAATAAAAGAGACTCAAGAATATACACCGCAATGATTTTCTAGTTAGTGACAATATAATAATAGCCTAGTACACTTCAGTGGTGTTGAACTAAAGTGCGTAAAAGGAAAACGTAATGCGCATCTACGGCTAGACCAAACCGTTAAAGTTATCTTGAACGCTCTTACCAGTTAGTCCGGTGGATTAAGGGAAGATTGTGCAAAATCGAGGTAAAAGAGTTCTTATTTGTTAGTTACGTTAAGGGGCCCATAAAGAACGTTTTCAGCAACGGAGGCATTCTGTACACTCCCTGGTTAATTTTTTACAGCCCCCCAAACATGTGATGGGGCGCGTTCTCTTATTTTATGGGTTAACAAATCGTAATTATTTTTTATGGGCATACTTAATAAAATTAGTATCATTTCCGATGTTTTTGAGGGCAAGGAATTCATTTTTGGGGGTCATTTTCCTTGTCGGGGACAGGAGGGCGGTGCTACAGGGGGCGGGGTCAAAACCCGTAAAACGTGGTTGATGCATATCATTTTCAAGGTATTTTTGGGCGTAAAATTCATTTATGGGTTATTTCTTATTCTAGGGGATAAGGGGTGGGGGCAGTGAATAGTGGGGGTGTAACAACGAGGCAGTGTACACAATGATAGCAAACTGGTGCTTATAACGATTCATTTCGAAGGTTTTCGGGTGTGTAGAATTCATTTCTGGGGTAGTTTATGTTCTAGGGGGTAGAGTTTGGGGCTGTCCATATTGGGGGTGGTGCTACAGGAGGCGAGGGGGTCAAAAACCGTAAAACTTGGGTGATGCATATCATTTTCATGGAATTTTTGGGCGCCGAATTCATTTCTGGGTTTGGTTTTGTTATAGGAGGTATGGGGTGGGGCCAGTGAACCCCTGGAGCAGAACTACGGGGGCGGTGAAGACAATGACGGCAAACATCTGCTTTACCGACTCATTTCCAAAGTTTTCAGGGGTGTAGAATTTATTTCGAGGTCATTTTGAACTTAGGTGTCAAGAGTGGTTGTTTAAAGGAGGCTGTTGCAAAAATATTGCTTGACGGTAGTGTTGTTAAGTATTATTTATTCTTTGGATACTTTTTAATGAAAATACCATACAGTAAAATCAAAATTTCTGACGATAACTTCTTCTTCGAAAATACTATGTACACAAATCGAAGTTAGTGGTGCCCTGAAAAGAAAAGAAGTTGATAAAAATTTTGTATTTGTTGAAAGAACAAGAGAAGGTTCAGTAATAATTAAGAACCTTACCAATACGTCACGTCTCGCAACCACCACATTTGTAAAGGGGGTAAACCTCTATGGACATCAAATTGGCAGGTGAAAAGCTGAAGGAAGTAGGAGACTTCTGTTACTTATGAAGCAAAATAACCAGTGATGGACGAAGCAAAGATGATATAAAAAGTAGGTTGGCTCAGGCAAGGAAAGCATTTCTACAAAAAAGGAATCTGTTGACATCGAATATAGATTTAGGTATTAGGAAGTCATTTTTGAAAGCCTTTGTCTGGAGCGTGGCGCTCTGTGGAAGTGAAGTTGGACTATTGGTCCAGCAGAAAAGAGGAGAATTGAAGCATTTGAAATGTGGTGTTACAGGAGAATGATGAAGATCAGATGGGTAGATTGGGTAACAAATGAAGAGGTATTAAGACGAGTGGGTAGGAGAGATGTTTCTGGTGACTGCTAATGAAGAGAAGAGATAGGTTGGTAGGACACATATTAAGACACCCAGGAATAGCAATCTTAGTTATGGAAGGGAGGATTGAGGACAAGAACTTTAGGGGTAGACCAAGGTTAGAAAATGTTAAACAGATTGTCTCGGATGTAGGGTGTGGTAGCTATGTAGAGATGAAACGATTGGCTCAGGACAGGGAGAGCGGCATCAATCCAGTCAAAAGACTTAAGACTCTAAGAACAACAATCACGAATTTTAATTATTTAGAGAGGCATGTGAGGCAAAAGGATTAATGGAGAATTACAATCCCTGGGATGTAGCACTGGAAGAAGCTGCACAATGTACATCTGCGGCCAATGTGAGAGATATTTTAGCTATTGTTCTATTAATAGCGACATGTTAGCGTTCAAATCATCAATAATTGTGTGAAAATCATACCTTGAATAGCTTAAGGAAAACACCTTTTAATTCCCCGTATTCCGATTATTTCGATTTGCTATTCCAGTGTGCATGAGTGCAGTTCCCTCTTCAAACAGTATTCGCAATTATTGTTAACAAAGCGCAATGACAAGCACTTACAGCAGCAGGTGTACATTTAGACAAAAACAGTTTTTCCCATGGGCAACTATACTGTATGTGGCGTGCTCACGAGTATCCGGACAACAAAATCGTTATGTCTCAGCAGAAGATGACAAAATCAAAAACGTAATTTTCAAATGTGTTCACATAATGTAACATCGTACCCTGCAGACTTTCTCAACTCTACGAAATTCCCACTTTATACTGTATGTATCAGAATTTTCAGAATTAAAATGGACCCACCTGTAGCCGCGATTATTGTAATACAATTGACCAATTATCAGCAATAATGCATCGTCCCCATTGTTTTCATCGCGAGCGAAGCCGTGGGTTCCTGCTAGTGTACTTATATTGCAAGCTGGTGTGCCGCGATAATTTCTTAAGAGGGAGATGGTGCTTGTCTACCTGCTTTACTAAATCAACTATTTCCAGCGAACATCTATTCCAAACGGTAAAAGCGAACGGTTAATAGGTTAAATGGTAACGTATTATCGCGTACCTTGCGTGTAGTAATCTCCGTATGTTCTGATATCCACACGATGATTTCTTTGCATGTTTCAATCAACTAATTCGGTGTGATGTTTTACCCGGGATTTTAGACAATTCCACGAGAGTTCTTAATTGAGTTGTATCTCTATGGCATTGGTTCGATTATTTCAGGCAACTATTCTCATCATGTTTTATTCTGATTGTGTACGCACTTCAACACTTAAATAGCCTATCTACTTTCATCTCCTACTTCCAAATCTGTTAGACCTGTTGCTATCAATTATTGAATTTAAATACAAATCCTGACAACTCGCCAAAAAGCTTCTTAATCAACCACAAAAAGAGCGAGACTATTGTAGCTGCCCCTCAGGTGAAGACGAAGAAACTTATAATTCGAGGACAGCAGTTCATACAGGTTTATATGTATATATTAGCACCGTCACGTGGAGATTTTCCACTCGGCCGTCACCCGTGCTTCGGCCAACCGCATCGCTGCTATAACTCCCCTTGTTAAGCTAACTTTTAAAGCTTTATCTCTCATACAGTTAAAAATGTTCAATCCTTACCTTATATGAGGTGCTGAAAATGGTGTCATCTGGCAACGAGAAAATACATTTCGATTAACACGATTAAGTTTCGTCACTGAAATGTTTCTTACTTGACCAGGAAACTGAAGAATACATTCCGCGCAAACACGGCGACCAGATTCGTTTTTAAAGTAACTTATTAAAGCAAAAATGCGCAGCTTTAAAGTTAACTGTCTGTAGAAACCATGAGTCACGTGGAATTTCATTACATCTCATCCCAGACCCCTTTGGAAACGGGATTAATCAGGGGCGGAGATAGACAGACTAAAGGAAATAAGGATAGTGCATGCTCCAGGAGAGTGCCTGTGTTTCTCGACTACGAATGAATCGCTGACGAAAAACATTCATTATGTAAATTAATCTGCCCCTTTGTAACGCATTTCTATTCGAACTGGCGTAATTAATGAAGTCCCTCTGATCTTTGCAACAAGCTGACCACGGACCGCCAATGCTAATTACTGCCAGATTCGCGTGAATCCTCATTCTGCTTTAAAACTGAAACACCCACAACGTTTGTCACAAGAAAAGGTGTTTAATTAGAATAATGAAAATATGTGAAGCGTGTCCAATCTACCCAGGGGAACAAGATTTGTAATCAAAGGGGAAAACAATAACATAACCTATTTTTAAAAATTAATAGAAGAATAACTCAAATCAATTTCAATCATATTACAATATATTATTATATTTTTCAAATACATAAACAGGAGGTGAAGGTTGTATTCACAAAGAAAAAGATAAACTACGACTATAATTAATTACCCCCCAAAAATTAAGGAATCGGAGAAAGCAAAAACAAGAAGAGATTAAATTATTAAATAAATAAATAAATAAATTAGGTATCGAACCTGACGTTGACTAAACGTAGAAGGAAATGAAAAGTCAAGGTAACATGCTTATGGGTTTAATTTAGATACGAATCCAAAAACAGAAGTTCCAGATCAACCTATAATAAGGTCAAATGAATACGAAATAATTATCTTGGTTAAATATCTTTCATATATCGAAGGTATTCATAATCTCATGAAATTATTCCCAATTAATATCTTTAAAATCATATAATTTAACGGAGCGCATACTAGTATACGTCAATCCAGATCAAAGTCGAAAAACAATCTCTCCGCAGAAAAAACTGAAGAAGCATATTTCGGATTGTTAGATATAAAGATTCCTGGAAAACAATCCACCACGTTCACATGGCAACGAATACGGTAAAATAAAGTCCAAGGACATAACACAGACTTATATGAAGCAAACTACAGTGTGGTCAAGGGAAAGAAATTACGAAAGAAAATATTTATAGGTTAAGAAACTTGAACCACACAAACAAAATGATGTTACCATGAGATAAAAATCTCAGGACAACCATAAAACTTAACTTGAAAAGAAACCCAAATAACTTCAGAAAAACATGCTACAATCCCGAAATAACCCTAGAAACACAACTTACGAACTTACGTAACCCAAGTAGTCACATCTTAAACTCACAAAAACTTCGGCTCACATGCCGAAAAACATGTATCATTTTCCTGTTGGCAAATCGTTAAATTTAATGTAATATCTTTAAAATCTTTCTCCCGCGACGGTCGAATTCAAATGTTATACAAATTCCATCGTGATGAAATATAATTAGTGGGTAGAATAGCCAAGACCTTAGAACGTTTCCGGAGATATTTCTACATCTTCTCGGCTCGTCTTCTCAACACATAATAACAATTCCTTCCAAAGACGTAACAATCAATTCAAGATAAACTGAAGATCAACCAGCGTACGCCATGTTTGCGTGAACATCTGGTCAAAACAGTTGAAAGATGCAGAGCGTTACCAACAGTTCATGCTTGCTCCGCTAGGTCGAGCGGGAGGTAATACAGCACAGAATGTCCGGGAAATTCAAATACATATTGAGTCGTAAGCAAATAATGGCTGAATAACTGAACGGAGAATTTGGCATTAACCCTAGAATGGTAGTGTTCGTCTCCGCGACGATAACGGAATCACTTCTGCTTCCCCCACTTCTCCCTTTTGTCCAATCCCCACCAGTGTTTGGCAGTCCTAAAACACGAAGCAAATTTGACAAAATCCATGAAAACCCAAAATACAATCAAAATCAGCCAAGATTTGTCAAAGAAGCTCAAAAAGTACAAGAAACGAAAACAATTACCGTACCAGTACCGTACTTAAAATCTAAAAAAATCCAAATTAGTCAAAATACAAAAAAAAACAATCAAAATTAGTCAAAAATAATCAAAATTAGTCAAAACACATAATACCCAAAATACAATCAAAATTAGTCAAAACACATAAAACCCAAAATACAATCAAAATTAGTCAAAACACATAAAACCCAAAATACAATCAAAATTAGTCAAAACACATAAAACCCAAAATACAATCAAAATTAGTCAAAACACATAAAACCCAAAATACAATCAAAATTAGTCAAAAATAATCAAAATTAGTCAAAACACATAAAACGCAAAATACAATCAAAATTAGTCAAAACACATAAAACCCAAAATACAATCAAAATTAATCAAAACACATAAAACCCAAAATACAATCAAAATTAGTCAAAACACATAAAACCCAAAATACAATCAAAATTAGTCAAAAATAATCAAAATTAGTCAAAACACATAAAACCCAAAATACAATCAAAATTAGTCAAAACACATAAAACCCAAAATACAATCAAAATTAGTCAAAACACATAAAACCCAAAATACAATCAAAATTAGTCAAAAATAATCAAAATTAGTCAAAACACATAAAACCCAAAATACAATCAAAATTAGTCAAAACACATAAAACCCAAAATACAATCAAAATTAATCAAAACACATAAAACCCAAAATACAATCAAAATTAGTCAAAATACATAAAACCACAAAATACAATCAAAATTTGTTAAAATTTGTCAGAAAGGCTCAAAAAGTACAAAAAAGAAAAAACAAATACCGTGCCGGTTTGTCTGTCAGGTAGTCAGCCCGAAGGCTGGTTGGAACCCCAAAAAGTACCGCCGTTAGGTTATGTGGGTAGATACCCACAGAAACCAAAGGCAGCACTTTATTGAGGCGTGCTAGGCAAGATGAGGAGTGAGGTAGTTTGCCATTGCTTTCCTCACTGAGTCAGAACAGTAGTCCTAACCCTATGAGTAGAACCTTTCACAGCATCCACAGGCACTGACTGTGCCCCGAATATCATTACTAAGCACCACTCACACATCAGTAGCTTCCATACAATCACAGCCATGAGTGAGACTGAGACATTTTGCTCTAGCCTGTGCCAACAGACAAATGTAAATGTACTGCATTCATCAAGAGATGGCAAACAAGCCACACCGTGCCGGTACCGTACTTAAAATCTAAAAAAGATCTAAATTAGCTAAAATAAAAGAAAAACAAACAAAACTAGTCAAAAAGTCCAAAAAAACACCAAATAACCAAATTAGTTAAAAACCAAAGAGGAAATCACAATTAGTGATAACCAGCTCAAAAATCCCAAAAGAATAAATAAATAAAAAATCATTCAAAATAAAAAAAATAAAAAAAATCAGTCTCCATTCTGCTAGCATGGAGAGTGGAATAAAAGTTGATGTAAGTGGTATTTATCATCAGTTTGTAGAATCGTGGTCGTCACCGATGCGAAGCACTACCGATAACAACGTTGCAATTAGCGCTACCGTTCTAGGGTTAAGTGCCTGTTTTATTCCTAGCCAAGAACTAGAGACTAATTGCGTTTCCGTTCATAAATACTGTAGATAAATGAGAGCGTTCACACACAGCCACTGCCACAGAACAGTGGTGCAGCAGACGCTCTGTGTAGTTGACTTCGCTGCTGGTGGCGGCCACAAAAAGTAGCGCTTCTCTTCGTGACACCAGGAACTATATTGTTGGTTTCAGACGAGGCTGCAGCCACGCCACTAATTACGTAGCGCGACGGTAGCGCTACTAACTGCTCGCCACATAGTCGTGTATTTTGCTATTCTCAGGTTCCTATTATCTCTCTCCCCCCGCCTTATATACGCCCCTGGAAGAAATACAGAGCCGGCCGGGTGTACTCAAGGCCGCGATACCACGCGAGGTTTCAGTCTTGGTTGAACGCTAAGGAATCTGTAGACATCGAATATAGAAACGCCGGGGTGCTAGAATTTTGCCCCGAAGGGGATCCTTAACGTGCCAGTAAATTACCTGACCCGGCACCCTTGCATTTGCGCACCCTCAAATACCAGCTGACTGTGCCATGATACGAACCTGCAACCTTGTGCCCAGCAAACGAGAACGTTACCGATGAGCCACGAAGCCAGTCTCTCGTGTTTTAGATAATAAATGGATTGGCATTGCCTCTTACAGGGATAGATGGAAAATTGGATGCCATGTCTTGAGTTACTGTTGCCATGGATACGGACTTGCAATTCGTTCATCAGTTTATCAGAGCGTACTGTAGCCATGTTGTCTTGAGGAAATAATTCATGATGAAAATTATTAAATGTAAAACAAAAATATTGGAATGCAGCCGAAATACATCAGAAACCTCTATGGACATCAAATTGGCAGGTAAAAAACTAAAGGAAGTAGGAGACGTCCTTTACTTAGGAAGCAAAATAACCAGTGATGGACGAAGCAAAGAGGATATAAAAAGTAGGTTGGCTCAGGCAAGGAAAGCCTTTCTACAAAAAAGGAATCTGTTGACATCGAATATAGATCTAGGTATTAGGAAGTCATTTTTGAAAGCCTTTGTCTGGAGCGAGGCACTCTATGGAAGTGAAACTTGGACTATTGGTGCAGCAGAAAAGAGGAGAATTGAAGCATTTTAAATGTGGTGTTACAGGAGAATGATGAAGATCAGATGGGTAGATAGGGTAACAAACGTAGAGGTATTAAGACGAGTGGGAGAGGAGAGATGTTTCTGGTGACTGCTAATGAAGAGAAGAGATAGGTTGGTAGGACACATATTAAGACATCCAGCAATAGCAAGCTTAGTTATGGAAGGAAGGGTCAATGACAAGAACTGTAGGGGTAGACCAAGGTTAGAATATGCTAAACAGATGTAGGGTGTGGTAGCTATGTCGAGATGAAATGATTAGCTCAGAACAGGGAGGCATGGAGTGCTGCATCAAACCAGTCAAAAGCCTGAAGACTCAAACAACAAGAATGATGATGCCCGCATAACGAGCGAAACATGTTATCCCTTAGTTTTCTTCTTCTTCTTCACATGTAATTTATTTCAGGTTATTTTTCACTTATTCCAGTAATTGGAATAATTTCGTGTTCACCGACTGAAAGCTAAAATATTAATTACTACAGTAACCATAGAAAAGGGGGCGTGGTGGCGCAGCGGTCAAGCTGTTGGCCTCTCACCAAGGTGTACCGGGTTCGATTCCAGGTCATTGCATGTGAGATTTTCGAAGTGAAATGCCATGTCCTGTGGTTCGGATTCCACGTAAAAAGGACGTCCCGTGGCTCATGATCGCATGATTAACGGTCACGTAAAACTAAAAGCTTCCTTCCTTTCCTTTCGCCATAGAATCACAGGTTTCAGACAAATTCAACACACATGCAACTTCAGCGGCTTCGATGGCGTAGTTGGTAGCATGCTGAGCTTCTATGGCCAAGATCGTGTGTTCAAACCCGGCGGAAGAGCGTTAAAAATCCCTCAGTATGCCTTCCTTTGGAGGGGAAGTAAAGCCGGCGGGCCCATGTCATAGATTTATGGTATGTAAAAGAACCTTCCACTAACTACAATTGTGTGAAGCTAAATTTGTATGTTAGATTTGATTAACGTTCTTTATGTTCCAACGTTCGCCGCAAGGTGACGGTTGTGGTGGCATCTAGCCGCCAAGTTCACAGCTAGGTGTCGTTGGTGGCTGCATTTGGTAGCAAAAGTAGTAACTACTTGAAATTGATCATATGCAGTCCTTACCTGAATAACAAATAACACACACTAATACAGCCATCACAATTAACACCGGTTATCAGGCAGATTTTACACACACCCAAAGTACACGTGGCTACATGACTGCGTTGTCACATTCCCTAAACTGAGGAACCAACCACATAAGGCCTACAACCACAAGGGACTGATGATCAAAATGTATCAAACTCATAAAATGAACTAATAACAAACAAGGCAAAACTTTTGTGAGTGTTTTTCTTTTCTTAGAGAAGATAAACACGGCGACAGAGAAGAACAGAAAGTTTCTAGCTTCATAAACGCAAGCCACTGTGGGTTGCCTTCTCCTGATAAGACTATAAGCCACGCAACCTCTGACTTATGAGCATGACAACATCGCGGGCAAATACAGAGAAATGGGAAATGTGAAAGAGGTCGCCAACGGTTTGCCCAGACCATAAATCCCAAGCCCCCATTTGCCAAATGGAAAGCGAGACTTCTAAGAATGAGAGAAAAATCCAATCCTTCAGGCAAGCAAATCAATGTTATTTATTTATTTATTTATTTAGCATATGGCTTTTATTGCCGGGTGTGTCCAACGACATATTCGGCACACCAGAGGCTGTAGCTTCTTTAAGCGGACACCCATGTGGTGAGCTACAAGTTTCGTTCAATTTTAAGTTTGGCGGCTTTGGTGGCGTAGTCGGTAGAATGCTGAGCTTCTATGCTCAAGATCGCGGGTTCAAACCCGGCCGAAGTCTTCGGATTTTTTAAGAACGTTAAAAATCTTTCAGTATGCCTTCCTTCGGAAGGGAAGTAAAGCCGGCGGTCCCATGTCATAGATTTATGTCATGTTAAAGAACCTTCCACTAATTACACCTGTGTGAAGCTAAATTATATATAGGTTAAGAAAGTAAAAAACGCTCTTAGGTTCCTACATTTGTTGCCAAGAGCCGACTGCGGTGGCGTCTACTAGCTAAGTTCTGAACTAGTAGTAGTTGACGGTGGCGTTTGGTGGCAAAAGTAGGAACTATTTGAAAAATTCAAAGTCTGCAGTCCTTATTTGAATTTAAAAAAAACAGATAACGCACACTAATACAATCATCGCAATTAACACCGGTTATCAGACGGATTCTACACACATCCAAAGTACACGGGGCTACATGACCTCGTTGTCGCAGCCCTTAAACTGAGGAACCAAAAAATTTTAAGTAGTTCCTACTTTCGCTGCCAGATATCACTGACACCTAGTGGTGAACGTTGGAACTTTGATAGAGCCATTCAGTGAAATCTAACCTAGAAATGTAGCTTCACTCAAGTTTAGTTAGTGGAAGGATCTTTTTCATGCCATAAATCTATGACACGGGACCGCCGGATTTACTTCCCCTCCGAAGGAAGGCAAACTGAAGGATTTTAACGTTCTTAAAAAATCCGACGACTTCCGCCGGGTTTGAACCCGCGATCTTGAGCACAGCAGTTCAGCATGCTACTGACTACGCCACCGAACTTATTGTTGAAAACAACCTATTACATTTTCGTCCGATTGCCGATTCAACCACTTATTCAATCGTATCTTGGTGCATTTGTAAGTAATGTTTGTTGTTTTCTGCGCTTTTCCAAGGGCAGATGACCTCGTAGTTCCGCCCCTTGAAACCTCAATAACTAACTAACTCCACTTTTCCTAACGTAAAGGACACACTAAACGTTTCTTACGAGGTGTTTGCACGATGACACGCGATAGACTCATGATCCTTCACCGGACACTCAACCATATCCGGTCGATTAGATTAGCAGTTTAAATTTTCTACCACTAAGAGCGCTTTTTTCTGCGTATTGCTTTTAGTGCCGGGAGTGTCCGAGGACATGTTCGGCTCGTCAGAGTGTTGTAGCTGCTTGTATACGGACACCCATTGGGTGAGCTACAAGTACCGTCGCTTGTGGAGTGTTGTCTGAGGAGGAAAGTGTTAATGTAAGGACGAGGAATTGGACCAACCCCGGCATTTGCCTGAAAGGAAGATGGGAAACCACAGAAAACCATCTTCAAGGTTGCCGGCAGGGGGATTCGAACCTCCTCGCCTCCCGGATGTGACCGATTCCCTGCAACCACGCCGTAACGACCACGGCTAACACACCCGCTACTACAAGCGCTAGTGTGAGTCAATGAAGCTCAACCATATCCGGTCGATTAGATTAGCAGTTTGCCTTTTCTACCACTACTAGTGCTAGTGTGAGTCAATACAGAGTTTCACTTCCGGTGTAATAATTTTTCAAAAAAATTCAAAAACGCAGCAGGGTATTGAACCAATGAACACAATAAAGAAAGAATTATGTAGGTTGGTTGGTTCTTAAGTTTAGGGGCTGCGACAACGTGGTCATGTAGCCACGTGTACTTTGGGTGTGTGTAGAATCTGTCTGATAACCGGTGTTAATTGTGATGACTGTATTATCTGTGTTATCTGTAATTCAGGTAAGGATTGCAGACGATCAATTTCATGTAGTTACTACGTTTGCTACCGAATGCTACCGTCAACGACACCTAGTCGCGAACTTGACTACTAGATGTCACCTGGTGGTGAACGTTGGAACTAATATAGCGTTATCAAACTAACCTACAAATTTTAGCTTCCACAAGTGTAGTTAGTGGAAGGTTCATTTTCATGCCATAAATCTATGACATGGGACCGCCGGCTTTACTGCCCTTCCAAAGGAAGGCATACTGGAGGATTTTTAACGCTCTTGAAAATTCGACAACTTCGGCCGGGTTTGAACCCGCGATCTTGGGCATAGAAGCTCAGCATGCTACCAACTACGCCACCGAATCCGCCAAGAGAATTGTGTAAATAAGTTAATTTGGCTAGGATTCGAATCAAAGAGAAAACAAGTAGTTCCGTGAAGAATTATACAGCCTATTTTCATATAACCTACTCATGTCAATTGCCTCTTATCACCATACAAAATGTCAGTTTAATTGTTGTAATAGATTCGTAGATATTGAGAACCGTCTAAATATTTCATATGGTCGCCATTTTGGATTGTTTTATGTATAGGCCATACAGTTATGTGCCATAAAGAAAAATTATTGCGTAGCTTCATTATTCAAACTTTCACTTCGATCGCAAGATTACGACACAAGAAACAAAAACTTAATTTTAAAATTTCGCACAACCGCCATCTTGAGGTTATGTAAATAATTGAACTAAATTAAATGCCAGTGAATTAAAATGTGTATAAACATTTGCTGTACCAAGTTTCATCGCGTTTGGATGATTACATCGCGAGAAAAGTCTATTATAAATTTTCAACTTAGCTTGGCCACCATGATCGTTTTAAGTTAACAGGATTTTGAAAATCTCACAGATGAACTTCTAGTAATGCCCTTTATCTCCATACAAAATTTTAGGGTGATATCAGTAATAGTTTCGGAGATATAGAATGCCAGTGAAATATTTCGCACAGCCGCCATTTTGAGGTTATGTATACAATTGAACGAAATTAGATGTCGGTGCATTACAATGTGTATAAAAATATACTGTACCAAGTTTCATTGCGCTTGGTTGTTTAAATCGCGAGAAACGTCTATTTTAAAGTCGCAACTTCGCTTGGCCGCCATGTTCGTTTTGTAGTTATCAGGTTTACGAAAGTCTAGTAGGTGAACTTTTAGTAGTGCCCTTTATCACCGTACAAAATTTCAGGGTGATATCTGTAGTAGTTCCGGAGATATTTAATGCTGGTGAAATATTTCGCACAGCCGCCATTTTAAATTGGTGAGACGTAATACAATTTGAAGGGCATGGTAGGAGTTGGCCAAAATGGTGCTATGACCTTAACGAGTTTCATTGAAATCGCTCCAGCTGTTTAGATTTTATTAGGGGGACACACACACGAATCACACACACGCACACACACACATACACACACACGGACAAAAGGTGATCTCATAAGCCTCTTTTTTCATAAAATGAAAATTGGCTAACAAGTAAATAACAAGTGATTTTAGGTTATATTTCCGGAACTGCAAAAAGGCCGGAAGTGATTTTCGAAATTTGTTTTTTTAGTTTGATAGAGCTCACTAAGACTCACAATTTGTAACCTTTCCGGCCTCCTTAGCCCTTCAACTTTTGGCACAATAATTGAGGAAATTGCCTAATTTTACGTTAGTTAGTTATTGTTGTTATAAGGGGCGGAACTACGAGGTCATATGCCCCTATAATTTTACGTTTTTGCTAAGACGGGGGACCGCTACTTTGTCTGCTAAGAAATGCATTCAGCAATAAATCAAAGCCAAAAAACAACAGCCTACTTCGTTAAACAACACCGCCCAAGATCGCGGTTTCAAACCCGGTCGAAGTCATTGCCAGACATAGTCCCTATTTGCAAATATATAAAATGTATTATTATTAGTATTTGTTTATAAATTTAAATGATTTAGTCGACTTCGTCGTTACGTTACGACAACGTCACGAAATGTACCGAGAATGCACTGAGGTGTGTGACGTCATAGTACCGCTTGGTGCATGTGTACTGAGTCACTGGTGACCTCTGGCGTGACGAGACGGCAACGACACGGCGAGCGTGACGTCATCCAGCCAGCTGCCTTCTTTCACCGCGTTGACTTGTAACTTTCTAGCGTTCTGATTGTTTCTTGATCATCTAACATGTCGAGAGTCTTTGGCTTCGAGCGAAGCGAGAAGCCTCCAGCCTTTCTAGCATTTTTCAGCATTTGTAGCATTTAAAATTATATAAAGTCCAGTCTTTCCGACTGAATGTCTCTTTTTAGCCTACTTTCGATTTTTGCAAAAAATGAAAGTAGACCTATGAGATCAACACAGGGCGAAAAATTATGTGTCTGTCTGTCTGTGTGTGTGTGTGGGTGGGTCTGTGAGTGTGTGTACTCTGAATGTCTATCCCCCTATCAATTCGAACACGGTAAAACCGAATTGAATGATATTTGGTACAGAGGTTGCACTAGCAAAGGACACCTCAGTGTCATGATTTATATCGCCGCCATCTTTACGGAAACGTAATGGCGGACACCCAAATGTTCAAAGCTTGAATCAAATTACGACTAACCTAATCATCCGATCTCTACCAAATTGAGCAACATTATACCTTTAAGTAGTAAGCATCTTTTGACTTGACTACAAGGTCATCAGCCCAATACTTTGCGGATGGCGGCCATGTATGTGTGCAAATCGATTCCCCCCATCAAATCAAACACGGTGAAACCGAATTGAACGAAATTTGGTACAGAGGTAGCATTAGCAATGGACACCTCAGTTACATGTTTTATATCGCCGCCATCTTGACGAAAACGTAGTGGCGGCCAACCAAATGTTAAAAGCTTAAGTAAAATTACGACCAACCTAATCATCTGATCTGTACCAAAGTTTGCAACATTATACCGTTATATATGAAGAATAGTTTGACCAGACTACAAGGTCATCATCGGAGCCTCCGTGGCTTAGGCGGCAGCACGCCGGCCTCTCACCGCTGAGTCCGTGGTTCAAATCCCGGTCACTCCATGTGAGATCTGTGCTGGACAGAACGGAGGCAGACAGGTTTTTCTCCGGGTACTCCGGTTTTCCCTGTCAAAATTTCATTCCAGCAACACTCTCCACTATCATTTCATTTCATCTATCATTCATTTAATCATTGCCCCAGAGGAGTGCGTCAGGCCTCGGCAGCCGGCACAGTTCATATCCTCGCCGCTAGGTAGGGGCTTCATTCATTCCATTCCTGACCCGGTCGGAGACTGGAAGCAGGCTGTGGATTTTCATTTCACAAGGTCATCATCTCTATGCTTTGCTGATGGCGGCCATGTATGTGTGCAAATCGATTCTCCCTATCAAGTCAAACACAGTGAAACCGAATTGAACGAAATTTGGAACAGAGGTAGCACTCGTAAAAGACAACTCAGTGTCATGTTTTATATCACGGCCATTGACGGAAACGTAATGGCGGCCTCCCAAATGTTAAAAGCTTAAATCAAATTACGACCAACCTAATGATCTGATCTCTACTAAATTTTGCAACAACATACCTTTGTGTGAGGAGCGTTCTTTGACCAAGCTACAAGCTCATCAGTCTAATCGTTTGCATATGGCGGTCATGCATGTGTGCAAATCGATTCCCCCTATCAATTCAAACACGGTGAAACCGAATTGAACAAAATTTGGTACAGAGGTAGCACTCGCAAAAGCTACTCAGTGTTATGTTTTATATCGCCCTATCTTGACGAAAACTTAATGGTGGCCACCCAAATGTTAAAAGCTTAAATCAAATTACGACCAACCTAATCATCTGAACTCTACTAAATTTTGCAACAACATACCTTTATGTGGTAAGCATCTTTGGACCAAACTACAAGGTCATCAGCCCAATAGATTGCAAATAGCGGCCATGTATGTGTGCAAATCGATTCTCCCTATCAAGTCAAACACAGTGAAACCGAATTGAACGAAATTTGGTACAGAGGTAGCACTCGTAAAAGACAACTCAGTGTCATGTTTTATATCACGGCCATCTTGACGGAAACGTAATGGCGGCCTCCCAAATGTTAAAAGCTTAAATCAAATACGACCAACCTAATGATCTGATCTCTACTAAATTTTGCAACAACATACCTTTGTGTGAGGAGCGTTCTTTGACCAAGCTACAAGCTCATCAGTCTAATCGTTTGCATATGGCGGTCATGCATGTGTGCAAATCGATTCCCCCTATCAATTCAAACACGGTGGAACCGAATTGAACAAAATTTGGTACAGAGGTAGCACTCGCAAAAGCAACTCAGTGTTATGTTTTATATCGCCCTATCTTGACGAAAACTTAATGGTGGCCACCCAAATGTTAAAAGCTTAAATCAAATTACGACCAACCTAATCATCTGAACTCTACTAAATTTTGCAACAACATACCTTTATGTGGTAAGCATCTTTGGACCAACTACAAGGTCGTCAGCCCAATAGATTGCAAATAGCGGCCATGTATGTGTGCAAATCGATTCTCCCTATCAAGTCAAACACAGTGAAACCGAATTGAACGAAATTTGGTACAGAGGTAGCACTCGTAAAAGACAACTCAGTATCATGTTTTATATCACGGCCATCTTGACAGAAACGTAATGGCGGCCTCCCAAATGTTAAAAGCTTAAATCAAATTACGACCAACCTAATGATCTGATCTCTACTAAATTTTTCAACAACATACCTTTGTGTGAGGAGCGTTCTTTGACCAAGCTACAAGCTCATCAGTCTAATCGTTTGCATATGGCGGTCATGCATGTGTGCAAATCGATTCCCCCTATCAATTCAAACACGGTAAAACCGAATTGTACGAAATTTGGTACAGAGGTAGCACTAGCAAAGGACACCTCAGTGTCATGTTTTATATCGCCGCCATCTTGACGGAAACGGAATGGCGGCCACCCAAATGTTAAAAGCTTAAATCAAATTTCAACCAACATAATCATTTGATCTCTACCAAATTTAAATTTTGCAACGACTTGCCCTTTTGTGGGAAGCATCTTTTGACTGAACTGCAAGGTCATCTGCCCAATAGTTTGCAGATAGTGCCCATGTATGTGTGCAAATCGATTCACCATATCTATTCAAACACGGTGAAACCGAATTGAATGAAATTTTGTACAGAGGTAGCACTAGCAAAGAGTACCTCATATTCATGTTTAATATCCGTATAACACGTTGTATTTCAACAACCTACTACAACCAACATTCAATTATACTCCTTGAAAAGGACAAAGAGTTATAACAATACCCATGCATTTAGGAGAAAGTAGGCTATAGGCCTATGTTCTTTACTGAACATCTTGTTTACATTCGAATTGAGCCACTATGGACTACGGAGTAACAATCAAAATCAATGTTTCGTTCTAGATCGTCTGCCAGCTTTGATGTCCGGCCAGTATCTCTTGAGCCCATCACTCAGCGCCTTCTTCCGATCTTCTGAAAGAGGTCCCCTCCGTCTTTTGGGTTCTGCCCCTACTTTAAATCACTGGTAATGTTTGATTAGGTGTCTGATTTCACAGCTGTTCATAATTTTACAGTCCGGAATACCAATTTCTATAAGGTCTTTGTAACATTCTTCGAACCATGCCAATTTTCTCCTCTTTGGTTTCACGAAATTCCAAATTTTCTTTGTTAGACGATCGTTGGACATTCTGAAAATGTGTCCATAGAACAAGAACCTTTTTCTTTTTTATTGTTGACGTGACTGGTTCTATCCTTCTATATAACTCTCCGTTTGACTTCAACCGTAATTGTCCGTCAACCCATATAAACAAGCTGCAGCGTGTACAGCGCCGCGCGGAGAGGCTAATATCTCGTCATTCCCCTTCCCCTTTGTCAAAATTTCCATCTATAGAGGCAACAGTCAAACAAATTGATCTAATTTTTCTCAAAAATTCCCTTACAGTTTCCATTAATATTGACCCCTTATGCCCAGGGCCGTATTTCTAAATAGGCTAAGTAGGCTGCAGCCAAGAGCGGCAAATTTTCAGGGGCGGCAGTTTGGCAATTTATTCAAAAGCTAAGATTAAGTATTTCAGACGCTAATAATATTTTCCGTACGAATTTAAGAATACAAGTTACTTAAAAATATGTTTTAGTCCTTAAACAGTTTTTTTCTGCCCTAGAAGAGTTAAGAACTATCTGCGAACTAGTATTTCTGAAATACGGTTAAACTCATTTTCATTACTTTGTATTGAGGCAAATACAACAAAAACAATTTCATATGAGGACATTATTAACGAATTTGCCATTAAGAAATCTCGTAGGAAAGCTATGTAAATTTGAACATCAAGATTGCGTGGGGTGAGTTATTTTAGAGAAGTTTGTATATTTTTCAACAAATAAACCAGTAATTAACTACATTTTGCATAATTTCATTTCACCATGTAGGGCAACTAAATTCAAATTGAACACAGTTCTTCAATTACGCAAAAGATAGCTCACTGGTTTACAAAAAAATATTTTTTTATGTAACATGAATAACTTTTACTTATTCCTATGTACTTTTACCTGCTGAAACCGAAAATGTCACTGAAAAACATCTACCACGTCTGTTATTTTTTTTTTTACAGAGACACTGGCAGAAGTGTGATAAAAATTGGGAAAATAACGCCACGAACTTACTATAAAAACAAAAATTTATAATGTAACTGTACACATTTTTTTCTCTATTAAACAATTTAAACACATTATTCTACCTACCAGCATCTTTGAAATATATACATATATACAGTTTGTTCATGTTTCTTTTTCAGTTTTCTTTCTTTTATGTGGAGTGGCATCTTCCTTTTTAAAAGCCAACAGTTATCTCCGAGCATTGCAGGATCCCTGCGGCCTTGGTAGGGCCTATCTCGTTTCAATGGTTGCTCTATCCTGGTGAAATCTCTCACCTTGTTCATCACGTATAGCTCCAAGATTCTCCGGGAAAAAGTTGATATGCGAGTGAAGGAAGTGAATTTTAAGGGACATTCGGCAACCCATAGCTCTGTACGTTTTCAAAAGGTTAAGAACTAAAGTCTTGTTTCTCTGTTGTTGCCAAGAAATCCTTTTACCACCTTCACAAATGCTTTCCAAGCTGCCAATTCTTTTTTGTTTACCTTTTTTTTTCAAATTCAGCATCATGTACAACCTTCCTGGTGTCAGGTCAAGTGAAAACACCTTCTTTTTATCTTCGCTTCACTAAGCTATGGAAAAAGTCCCGACAAGTAGGCCTACTTGAAACCTGAGGTCCCTCTCTGTCCATGCCTTTTACAAAGTTCTTCATAAGACCCAACTTAATGTGCAGAGGAGGAAGTAGCACGTTTTGGGGGTCAACCAAAGGATCGTTCAACACATTTTTTCCCCCTGGAGTATAAGATTTTCTTGACGGCCGTGATTGTTTAACAAAGTGCTTTTTTTTGGTCACTGCTGTCCTATAAGCACAAAAAGCAACAATGCTTTGTAAAGCCGTCCTGAAGTCCCATTAATATAGCTATCACTTTCATGTCACCACATATTTACCACTTAAAATCTTCATACTTGATTGCCCTTAGAACTGCACCCAAGTTGTCATAAGTCTCCTTCATTGAAACGGAGTAAGCAACTGGAATTGACGGCCTTTTATTCCCATTGTGGAGTAAAACAGCCTTGAGTTTAGACTTAGAGGAGTCAATAAAAAGTCGCCACTCTGTTGAAACATGAGTTAGTCCAAGTTCATTCATTAACCCCACAATGTCGAAATATCACACATAGGCCCCTCAACTTTGAAAAATACAGGGAAGTTAGCATTTCTCTTTCTAAAGGACGTTATGGTTGTGCCTTTTGCTAAAAGATTCCACTCTTGTAATCTTGAACCTAGTAGTTCAGACTGCTGCTTTGATAAACCTAAGTCACGGGCCAAATCATTTAGTTCATTTTGCTTAATAAGATGAGGTTCACTAGACGGAGGAACATATATAGGATCAATAGTATTTTCCAACAACTCTTCAGTTTCCAAATGTAACTCTTCATTGTCATTTAGTTCTGGAATTACCAAATCTTCCCAGTTCAAAGGTGGAGTTGGAATGGGTAAGCCTTCACCGTGAGAAACAGGTTTAATGGCTGAAGGTACAGTCGGATAGTCAATGTTCATCTTCTTCTTCCTCTTTGAATAACTTTCAGTATTAGTAAGGCAAAAGTAGCAGTCATTAAAGTGGTTACTTGGTTCACGCCAAACCATAGGTACAGCAATTGGCATACTGCTTCGGTTACCCTTCATCCACTGAATAAGTGTTACGTGACAGCTCACACAACTACCGTGTGGCGCCCAGTGTTTATTTTGGTCTCCTATTTTGCATCCAAAATACAAAAAATATGCTTTTTTTACGTCTTCATTCATAGGCCTACCTTGAGATTTTAATACACAACGTCCATAAATATAACAAAACTTATCTGGTGAATTTTTACAAAGTCTTCGCTGATTTGATGCCATTTTCGCACAAAACTTTCAATGAAAACACACATAACCTCACTTCACAAATGCAGCACTTCACTTAAAGTGACAGAAGAAAACAAAGAACATCAAACTGCCCCCTCCCTCTTCTGCAGTGTTGCCAACTGTCGAGTTTCAAATAGAGAAATAATGTGATATTATGGTTACATATGATGGTACCATAATTATGTTGGTAACATAAAAATGGGACGTGATGGCTATATTTTGATATTTATTTTGTTATCAGGAAGGTAAACGCATAATAAAAATTCTATTTGGATCTGTGTTACATACACCTTGTTGACCAGTGGAGTCATTAGCAGTAAAATATAAAAATATGTGTAAAATAGTGATCACTGATCTCTAAGAACAAATTAATTAATTAAGTTCGAAACCCATTTAATTTTTAATGAATCTTAAAAGAAGTAAGTAAAAAAACAAGTAGATAACTAATTTCATTATAACATTTATTATGTAAGCCATTACATTTGTCGTTTTATATAAACTAAATGAACTTTATGTTTAAAAAAGATGAAAACGCCAATGAACTCTATCCTTTTGTTGTATAAAACAAATGTATTAGGCAAATATGAACTATAGAGGGGGGCGGCAAATGGACTTCAGCCTATAAGCAGCATACTCTTAAATCCGGCCCTGCTTCTGCCGGCTGTCATTGGCATATCTCTCAGTTCGGAGAGGACGAGGTGTAATTCTCGTTCCGCCCTTCGCACGTATCAATGCTTACCTGACAGGTTTCTACGGCCGCTGTGCGCTGTTATGGAACGCGCTGCCAGAGCATGCCAAGATCTTGCCTCTTCGGAAATTCAGGTCGTACATAAAAAGGTGCATTGCAGGCGCGGATTCAAGGGGGGAGTCACGGGGGTCATGCCCCCCCCCCTCAAATGGAGACCAAATTTTTTTGCAAACTCAAAAAACGAAAACACAATCACCAGACAAATAAAACTTTACGAATTTTAACTGAAAAACAGTTTTTTTTTCATTTTATTCATTACCGGTACTGAAAATATCTTTATTGCAATTATTATTTCTATTACAACTGTACATATTTACAGATTCATGCTTGTTATATAAAAACGATTATTTATATAACAAAATCAACTCGTCTATTTTGTTTAGTAAACCTTGTGATTGCCGAATCGATGTTTATAGTGATGTCACGATGAATGTGCAGCAATGCACGGATAGGAATTTGGGGCTTTTTTCGCACCAAAAAAATTTGCCGACGTCCAAACTGCAAGCTTGTTTGGCAATTTAAGCAGTGAGTTTCTCCCTTTGTCGGTACCAACTCGACTTGCCGAAACTGTAACGTACCTTGATACTTTTCTGGAAGCTCGACGTAAAAGTCGCAAAACACGACTTTCAATGTGTACGAATATTTTTGGTGCGCTACACGCATCAAATTTCTATCCATGTAGCTTGCAAAAATGTTGGTCTGGTTTTGTACGTTTGGTTATTTTGTGATTGCGTTTTTAGTGATACCATTTTTCTTAACAATTTCGATTCTCTGACGACCCCCAAAGCCAAACTCTAGATCCTCGTCTGGTACATTGTATAAATAAACGTATGTATGAGTGTATGATTGTCTCACTGAATGAATGAGTATCTGAATGGAATGATTGAATGTATGGAGTGATTGAGGTTATGAAAGTGCGTGCGTGAGAGAGTGAGTGAACAGGAAAAATGTACTATGTCAATATTCTAAATATGTAAATACTGAAAATATATTTGTAAAACATGTAAATACTGTTAAAACAAATGTAGATGTAAACTGTCCCTGTGAAGCATGTAATATGTAGCCTATGTGGTGCTTGCCCTTTTTCACTAGGCCTTCCATACTTCTTATACGATTTATGGTCGGATTTTTAAGAGCGTTAAAAATCCCTCAGTATGCCTTCCTTCGGAGGGAAGTAAAGCCGGCGGTCCCATGTCACAGATTTATGGCATGTTAAAGAACCTTCCACTAATTACACCTGTGTGAAGCCAAATTGTTTAGGATAAGAATGTAAACAACGCTCTTAGGTTCCTACGTTCGTTGCCAAGAGCCGACTGCGGTGGCGTGGGGTAGCTTAAGTTCTGAACTAGTAGTCGTCGACGGTGGCGTTTGGCGGCAAAAGTAGGAACTATTTGAAAAATTCATAAGTCTGCAGTCCTTACTTGAATTAAAAAACAGATAACACACACTAACACAGTCATCACAATTAACACCGGTTATCAGACAGATTCTACACACACCCAAAGTACACGGGGCTACATGACCGCGTTGTCGCAGCCCTTAAACTTAAGAACCAACCAACCATAGAATAGTCTAGTGACCATCATCAGTAGGCTAC
This sequence comes from Meconema thalassinum, assembly GCA_946902985.2. Classification (NCBI taxonomy): domain Eukaryota; kingdom Metazoa; phylum Arthropoda; class Insecta; order Orthoptera; family Tettigoniidae; genus Meconema; species Meconema thalassinum. The sequence continues at coordinate 125,843,265 of OX336395.1, forward strand.
TTTTACACTCATGCTTTAAATCTATGTGCCGGTCACTACATGTGAGATTTTCGAAGTGAAATGCCATGTCCTGTGGTTCGGATTCCACGTAAAAAGGAGGTCCCGTGGCTTATGACCGCGAGATTAACAGTCACGTTAAACTACAAGCTTCCTTCCTTTTTAAATCTATGACTACGATTATGTGGATGAAGACATTTACGAAACGTCAAAAATAATGCCAATAGAGCTGTTAAAACACAGAAGTGCTAAACCCCTTAAAATTAAAATCATTATTAATATCAACAAAGCTGCTAGGTTAAAAACTCACAAATCCACTCATAAATAGTCATCATCTTCCTCCAAACTAATCCACGAAAGCTCGGCTACTACCGCTTATCAGCATTAATTTAGTTTTAATTTAATTTAACATCGTTTCAGAGCGTTAAAAATCCCTCAATTTGCCTTCCTACGGAGGGGAAGTAAAGCCGGCGGGCCAATGTCATAGATTTATGACATGTACAAGAACCTTCCACTAACTACAATTGTGAGATGCTACATTTCTAGGTTAGGTTTGATTAACCCTCATGAAGTTCCTACGTTAATTTCCAGGTGCTGGTTGCGGTGACATCTAGTAGCCTAGTTTGCAGCTAGGTGTCGTTGAGCGTAGCATTTGGTAGCAAAAGTAGGGACTACTTGAAATTGAACGTCTGCAATCCTTACCTGAATCACAGAAAATACACACTAATACAGCCAGCACAATTAACACCGGCTATTCTACACACACCCCTTAAGTAGACGAGGCTAAACTGAGGAACCGACCAACTCTCTGACCAACCATTTTCCATCTCTCCTCATATCTTGTCACTCTAACTTTTTGTTTCTTCTTTACGATCTTTCCGACATCGTGCACTCATGTGTGTATAGCCTATAAGTTGCCTGATAACCTGTTATGTCTGTAGGCTACTGGTGTGTGTATTTGTAATCGAGGTAAAATTTGGGTGGGAAGCGGCCGTGGCCTGAAGTTAGGTGCCAATCCTGCATTTACCTGGAGTAGAAGTGGGAAACCACGCAAAACCACTTCCAGGCTGAGATAGGATTCGAACCAGCCTCTTCTCAGTTTTGCCTTACGAGGCAGAGTGTACCCCGTTTCAGCCCTCAGACCAGAATTAAATTTCTTGTTAGAGCTGGGGAATGGAACCCGGGTTTCCGCAGTGACAGCCCACAATGCTAGTCACTACGCAAAGAGGCAGACCACTGTCTAAATAACCTTATAAACTTGATTGAATCTAATGAGAGACGACTTAAAATTTCCCCAGGCAAACTGCTCCACTCAATTTCTTTTCTCCCCACAAATAAATATTAGCCTCAACTACTGACCCCAATGACTTTGTATTATCTTAGAAGGGTAACTGTTCCGCCCCTTAAAACCTCAATAACTCTGTCTGTGAGGTAGTCAGCCCAGAGGCAGGTTGGATCCTCAAAAAGTACCACCATAGGCAGCGCTGTAATGAGGCGTACCGGTAGTAAGCAAGATATGGAGTGAGGTAGTTCGGCAATGCAGGTGCGGATTCAAGGGGGGGGGGGGGGGGTCACGACCCCCTCCCCCCCAAATGGGAGACCAATTTTTTTTTGCAAACTCAAAAAACAAAAACACAAGAACCAGACAAATAAAACTTAACGAATTTTTACTGAAAAACAGGTGTTGTGCTTTTTTTTTTTTTTTTTTTTTTTTTTTTTTTTTTCAATGTTGAAGATATCTTTATTGAAATTATTATGTTCTGTTACAACTGCACATATTTACAACTTCATACCTGTTATATAAAAGCGATTATTTATATAACAAAATCAACTCGTCTATTTTGTTTAGTAAACCTTACGATTACCGAATCGATGTGTATAGTGATGTCACGATGAATGTGCAGCAATGCACGGATAGGAATTTGGGGCTTTTTTCGCACCAAAAAATTTTGCCGACGTCCAAACTGAAAGCCTGGTTGGCAATTTAAGCTGTGACTTTCTCCCTTTGTCGGTACCAACTCGACTTGCCGATACTGTAACGTACCTTGATACTTTTCTCGAAGCTAGATGTAAAAGTCGCAAAACACGCCGTTGCAATTTGTATGAATGAGTGATACCATTTTTCTTAACCATTTCGATTCTCTGACCGACATCCCCCCCCCCCCCCTCCCCGAAAACCAAACTCTAGATCCGCACCTGTGCCAATGCTTTTCTCACTGAGTAAGAACAATAGCACTGACCCTATGGGCAGAACCTTTCACAGTACACACAGGCACTAGCTGTGCCCTTAAGACCATATAAGCTTCCATATAATCACAGCCAGGAGTGTGGCTGAGACATTGGTGAAAAGCCATATATTACTCCAGCCAGTGCGGTGTGCCAACACACAAATGTAAGTGTAGGCCTACTACATTCATCAAGAGATGATAAACAGGCAAACCTCAATAACTACATGAGTAGGCCTAATCATATCGGCCTTTATACACACTATCCACTGCTAACCTCCTGTAAAGCCCTGCGCGGATGCGGATATCCGCGGTCATCCGCAAAATCTTTCGCTATGTGGATATAGTTAGCATGACTGTGCGTATAGCGGATAATGTTTGTACGGTAGTAAATTTGTGGATAGTTTTTAGAATATGATCCGAACTTGTTGAATATCAATACTAGGACCCAGATGTTTATGACAAATGTTCCCTCCGTTATGTTTTTTACATGACAAATGTACGATGATTATTCAAGCTAATAATCTCGTTAAGCATAATTAATACTCCGAACTGAAAAACATTCATTTGAACATAGCAAATGACATACATGGCCTAGGGGAACGACTTTCTCCACAAATGTCTGAATGTGTTGCTTTAATACTTCATGCTTTTTATCTAATAAATTAAAAAATATTATTATTACGGATTCGGATAACAGTCGTGCGGATGCGCATAATGTTTTGTTCAATCGCGCAGGGCACAGGAGATGACAGTTAGGGTTGATCTGCAGATGTCTTCCGGCTCACTGCGTATCGCGCATTCCAAAAAGATACAGTCAGTCTGAGGGACTAGACTTTATAACCTATCATTTTAAATGACGCATGCTGCAAATACTACACATGTTAGAAAGGCTCAGAAGGGCTTCGAGCTCTGCTGCATGACGTCACGCACTCGCCGTCTCCGTTCGCATAACGCCAGACCCCAGGAATAAACTAGGACTCAACAGACTCCATTACCCTTTAACTTAGGCTTCCCGCGCGGAGGCTGCATGACGTCACGCACTCGCCGTCTCCGTTCGCATAATGCCAGACCCCAGGAGTAAACTCAGACTCTGTGCATATTCACTGAACAACATGATGACGTCATACACGCCGTAACCGTGACGCATAACGGTAGACCTAAGCATAACATCACTCACTCAGCACATTTCTTTCACTTGCTGCGATAACAACCATTGGCATGGAAGACGATGTGTTTAGGTTTAGAATAGGTGGCGCAGCGTGTTGAACCACGGGTTGAACTGATATCTCCTAGCGCGATGACAATACCTATCCAACACCACCTGGAGAGAAGGCCGTGCGATATGTATTTGCCAAGCGAGTGGCGTCACGGAAGCCCGGCCATAGAAGTTGAGACATAACATTCGAATTTTGCAGGTTATGGTGTGGTTTCCGCGCGTTATGTTTCGTGTTTACAATCCCGGGTACTGATTTTCTCCGAATTCCTACCCGGTTATACTTAATGGTTATCAGTGCAGTGTAAAGTTATGCCTAATAAGTGCAGTGTTCCAAATTGTAACGGCAATTATGCCAATTGACCGAAAGTAAAAGTTTTCTCTTTTCCTACTGATGGAGGTAAAGACGAAATGGATTCGAGCCATTCACCGCAAGGATTTTATTCCTACGAAATATTCCATGGTACGTGTTACATCAATACTTATGCTCCAATTCTCACAAGTGTGGTATAATGAGAGGAAGGAAACTTGTATCAAGTCTCTTTTCTTGTAGGTGTGTAGGCTCCATTTCAAGCCACATGAGATCGAATGGAGCACTAGTAGGCTATGTATGATGAAGATAATGCAAAGCTAGTTACTGCACCGTTGTATAAACCGAGACTGATTAAAGGTTAATAAGCAGATAGTCCTACCCTTAAATTTTAGCATAGGCTAGCACTTCTGTTCGAAAATTCATTTAGATGTAGAAATCAGAATTTTCTAACCTATATTATGTGCCACAGGCTACTGTCGTAGGTTAGGTTTATTTGTTTTATGGGGCTATCAATTTCAAGTGGGTGTTAATGTGGGTAGTATTCACATTTGGGGTTTAAATTGCAGGAACTGCACGAGGTTAGAGACCGATGACCTGTAGCAGGTCCTGATTAATCTATTTTTTTTCTATTGCAGTAATCTCATTCATTACATTTTCTTATTGGGGTGGGGGAAGTGGTGTGTGTGAGTCAGGTTGGTGATTGAATACATTTAGAATAAATGGAGTAATTAATGTAATTGAAGGTGATAAAATGATTGTATCGCAAGTTAAACACCGTAGGAATCCTCTTCAGGAACCAATAACGACCAATTCATCTCAAATCGAGTGCCTCCAGGAAATAGTGTCATGGCTAGTTAGTTGGAAAACAATTGACTCACCTGGAAAGCTGAGCAAGGAAACTCATGCTGCAATTAAGTTACCCTTTCTACCAAGAGCATGATTGAAATGGCACAATTTTGTCTCTCTGGGAAAGGCCATAGCTTCTTCCTACTTGGCAAAATACAGATAGACCTAACCTAGAAGCTCGATTTTGAAAATATCGCCAACTGGCAGGGAGCCAGTACAATATTTCCCTGGGGCAAGTGTTTGATGTGGAGAATAAATTGCGCCTTCAGAGCCTCCTGGACCTCAATGCTGCAGTGTGCGAGTATTTTGAAGAAAACAAGACATGGGACATAAGTGCTTTCGATGCTTGTGTTGCTGATGATAGTGATGTGGAAGTCCTACAAGATGAGTATTGGCCTCTCTTACATTATATCAGTGGTTATTGCTCGTATGGTTTTACTGTAGGTAGATTTCATTAGAAAGCTAACTATTGCAATGGGTACCATGTTTCGACTTCCGGAAAATTTCGACATATCTTCGCGTTTCACATCCCCTAGACCCCAAAACCAACGTCAGTTCAAAAGTTTATATATAATTTATGTATATATATGTATATCACTTTCTTGTGGACACGATAACTACCGCAATTTTGCACCATCACTTTGAAATTTTTACATAATATGTATCCCTATAAAATCTCGGTCGAATTCGTATATGGGCACAATCGGTCGACGGGGGTGAAAATGGGGGTTTTTTTTTCGAAAAAGTGAAATATCGCTATAACCCTCTTAATATTTGAAATATCTAATCCATCCAAAGTTCATACTATGTGTCGGATAAGGCCCAAAAATTTATGTTCGAAAAGGTTTTTGATAGCACCAACCATTGACCAAAGAGGTGAGAAAAAGTGGGTTTTTCGGGAAACATTAATCATATCTCTCTTAATAGGCACAATATCAAAACCGTACAAAATGGACAATATTCCCCTAATAATTACCTAAAACTTTTGTCTGAAAGAATTTTTGATATGACCAACCATTACGCCAAGGGATGAGAAAAATAATTTCGGAATTATAAGAAAATGCCAAGAGCCATCACAGGTTGCCATGACAACACTACTAAATTGATGAGGGATGAGCCATCAGACGTTGCCATGACAACGCACTCGCACGAGATCACATTCAGTTTTCCATCTGACTAATAGGGCCGTATTCACCAACGCCAGTAATTTGATTATCTTGGTTTATAGCTGCAAGAACCGACAGTAGTGGCTACGCTGGCTAAAGCTCAGCATTAGGTCATGGGGCCAAGCTCTCTGCTGACTCGGTAGACGCGTGGGTTCGAGCCCCACCGTCGGCCGTCCTTGAAATGGTTTTCCGTGGTTTCCCATTTTCAACACCAGGCAAATGCTGGGACGGTACCTTCTGACAGGCCACGGCCGCTTCCTTCCACAACCTTGCCCAGTTTCATTCACCATCATTCATTTCATCTCTCATTAACTCCTCTCATGAGGTTGGCGTCAGGAAGGGCATCCGGCCGTAAAAAGCATCGCCACAAAGACTTCCATCGCATCTCATCCCCGACCCCGTTGGAAAACGGGAATAATAAGGGGTAGACATACATACATAGCTGCAAGAATCTCAGATAATAGCTATGTCGTTATTCACCAACACAATTATCTCGGTTAATAGGCATTATCCTGGTTAATCACTTTACTGGAGAAAGGTTGACCGGTAAAATGCCAAAAACTAACATAATCAACAGAACAAGATGGCGCGCAGATGAATGGAATACTTAATAAATGCTAGAGAAAACGATAGTGACGAGGAATATAAACAAGAATATGCAGGACAACGACCTAGATGGATAAAAGACCGTGCCTCATATTTGGAGGAATACGATGATGTTGATTTTATCACACGTTTTAGGTTATCAAAATCTTCTACTTTGTCAGTATTGTCCATCATAGAACCTAACCTTAAATTTGCAACGGACAGGTAAGATGAATACTATAACTCCAATAGAGAGTATATAGAAAGCCTTCACTGTAAATTTAACAACTGAATAGTTATATTTGTGGTCTTTCAAGAACCATTCTGTGTCGCCAATAAATCAATTGCTGCTTGAATTAAGGTTTTATGCTACTATAGTAATCAGCTGAGCGTAGCGGATTATGCAGGGGTGAGTCAACCAACAGCTTAACTAATCGTACATCGTGTGAGCGCTGCCATAGCCTCTTTACGACCTCGCTACATCAGTCTTCCGCAAGCACCTGAGACTATAATGCAAACACAGATGGATTTTTATAACAATGCCAGATTTCCAAAAGCAGTAGGGGCAGTGGACTGTACCCATAGTAGAATACGCTGGAGGTAATCATGCCGAACTATTCCGAAACAGAAAGGGTTATTTTTCGCTGAATGTGCAAGCAATATGGAATTTATTAACCTTGTGGCCTGATGCTAGTACGATTTTCAACAACTCTGTACAACGAGCCAGGTTCGAACAAGGTGTCTACGGGGATTCAGTATTATTAGTAGATGCTGTCTACCCTTGTAGATCGTACCTAATGCCTCCTCTGGATGCGGTTCGCACACCTGAAGAGACTCTTTATAACGAGTCACAAATAAGAACAAGAAATGTGATAGAGCGAGTGTTTGGCATATGGAAGCGAAGATTCCCGATTCTTGCTTTAGGTATGAATTTAGCGTTAGAGCACACGTTTCCAGTGATAACTGCTACAGACGTTCTATATAACATTGTGCGACAAGCAGGAGAAGAGCTACCTCAGGACGATCCAAAGGTAGAACTGCCAGTACCATGGGCTGAACTTTTAAGGGACGGTCAAATTGATTGACAAGCTGATCGATATAATGTGGCTCATCGGGACAATTTTTTGAGAACACTAATTGATACGTACTACAGAAGTATTTTATGGGGAATGTAACACTTGTATAATGAGAATGAAAATATTGAATTACATTGATTTTAATTGCTTTTCCATTATTTGAGTTTTTAATTGGCCTCTTCTTATGTTTCAATTCAACACTTGACATTATTTACGAATATTTACTGTACTATACCTCATACCTATCCTATAAAGCTACAGTCAATAAACATATGATTTGCAGGGCGCTATTCAACTGTTTCCAGTGCAACTATATGAAAATTTCAGCGATGCAGTACACATTGAAACGAAAACCGAGATTTGGAAAACCGGGATAATAAAGGCAATGGTGAATACCGATGTTTGTGTTATCTGAGATAATGGTAATAACCGAGTTTTCGAAATCTTAGATAATGGAAGAGTTTACCGGAGATGGTGAATACGGCCCTTTAGTGTGAAGCGGCTTCGGTGACTTAACTGGTAGCATCTGGACTTCTATGCCCAAGGTCGCGGGTTCAAAGCCGGCCGAAGTCGTCGGATTTTCTAAGAGCGCTAAAAATCCCTCAGTATGCTTTCCTTTGGAGGGGAAGTTCCAACGTTCGTTGCGAGTTGTTGGTTGCGGTGGCATCTAGTAGCCAAGTTCACAGCTAGGTGTCGTTGACGGTAGTATTTGGTAGCAACATTAGGAACTACTGCTTGAAATTGACCGTCTGCAGTCCTTACCTGAATTACAGACTAATACAGCCATCACAATTCACACCGTTTATCACACAGTTTCTACACTCACCCAAAGTACACGGGGTTACATGACCGCGTTGTGGCAGCCCCGAAACTGAGGAACCAACCAAAATCTCTGCGGGAGATAAGGTTTTGCGTGAAGAAGTAACAGACAGTTGGATAGTTACACATCAGTGTCAAAACCTTGCATCAGGACAGTGTGACCACAAGTTTAAAAATGGACCCCAAATGACAAGAAGGTTACCGTCCCCATAAGACAATAAAATGTTTATAATATGCATAAATGATGAAAAACAAAGTTAATTAAGCTCCAATTATAAAAAACTTTCTCGCAATAAATGAGGTCTGATCTTTCTTAGAAAACCTGCATATTCTGCCTATTTTCGCCATCTCCAAGTTTGCCCGGTGAAATCTACCTCCGCCTTCCGGCGTGCCGAGAGGACTTTTTTTAAATTGCAAAGTCTTTCTTTGAGATGAGGCAGGCCAGAGTGTTCACGCCAGCCTAATAAATGCCAATAACCGTGGACTATGCTATCCCCATGCAGATGTAGGCCTAGTTAACTGTGCGCACATTGTTTAGTCGGTGGTTGGCGCACACTTGAACACTTTTACCAACCCTGTTCAATAATATGTATTTACAGTGCTCATAGTCGATGCCGAAAATGTCCTCCCTCTCTTGTAACACACACCTGACATCTTCTGATGAGAGAATGGAAAACAATCTCGTCTAAAATGATGGTAGCCTATATTGGCTTTCACGGCCAGTGAATTAAAACTCAGCAATTCTTCTAGGTTTGTGCCGTATCTTGTGCGGTGTTACCAAGCGGGCTCTTGGTGTCTCCGTTCTGTAAGAACAGCGTTGTCTGCTTATTATTTTCGGAACCTGTTTTCTTGAATCGTTTAACGAGCCTCCTAATTGTACTGGCATTAGGCACAGGTCTTCCTGGAAACTTGATTCGAAATTTTCATCTTGTTTCAGAACAAGACTTTCTGCTTTTCATATACAAATTATGGATATACACACGTTCGTGCAATGTGAATTGGTGTCTAGGCATGACCAACAATCACAGTACAGTAATCACAATACTCACTAAACGTGCAACACTAACATCTAAGCTTTGCAGATACACGTCCATATGAATGTCAAAACACGTCTGAACTAACGATATGAGTCAGCGGAGCGGGGTATTGCGAGGTCCACTCGCTCTGCACCTAACCAGCCAAATGACGCCATAGTTTGTCGCGATTTTCGTGGCGCACCAGGATAATGACCCTGTAGTTCAATTAATATTGTGTTACTTGATCCCCTTCTGTACTTGGCTAATTACTAATCTGTAAGTATAGCAGTGGCGGCTGGCGGATAATTGTTATGGGCGTTGTCCTTTTTCATTAGGGAAGGGGGGGGGGGGGGGGGGTGTAAAAGACTGCCTGATATCAAAGAAAACTGTATTCATTTGCGCTGTAAAACGGATGTACCTCATTAATCATGAACGCCGCAGTTCAGAGAACATCACATTGTCACTGGATCACCAGATTAAATAGTTAGGCTACATGAAAACCTTCACAAGAACAAAACAACGTAAGTTATAATACGAGGGCGAGAAATAACCGTGTCACAAGTACGCGTAACATTGCGGGACATGGTATCGGCAGTTGTCGGAGGATCTCAGATGTCTCCGTCCGCTCCTCGGCTCCTTTGTTGCAATCAGCGGACAACGACCAGCCGAGTTAACTGTTGGGTTAGAACCTACTCGGTCTAGCATCTCTGCCATACCCTTCATTTCAGGTCGGTGTTCGGGCCTGGCTCCTAGCCGGTTGGCGCGTTTTGCTTTCTCAGACTGTTCACAGTAACTTACTATATGATTTCCTGAATTATTAAAGAACAGAATTATGAATTCCTATACATATAAAAGGAAAAATACAGCTTTTATTACTAAAAATATTATTACGGTATTGTTTTTCTTGAATTAATCAGGTCGTTGTGCAACACTGAAACCTTATTACCGGCCACCACTAAAGTATAGGATGAACAATGAATTGGCATTTACAATATGTGACCACTTCTTGAAATTATTGAGGCATGTTGTGTTAGCATACCAAACGTTGAACTGATTGCAAGAAGTGGAGATGTCGTTTTAAAAGTCAACTAATAACCTCTGTGTACAGTCACATTAAACGTCTAGTTCAGGAAGTGGTAAATAGCTCTGCAACCAACAGAGTGGTTTGGAGAATGTTGGTTATACAGCAAAGGGAGAATGGAGAGGGTAAGTGTACGCTTTAAATGGGATATTTCATGCAATTTTAACATACAATTTCAAACAGGGTTTCTGTTTCAATTTCTCAGATAAAATGGAAGACAATCTGAAGAATGTTGCACTGGAACAAATTTTTATTTGTAGCCTACAGATTTTTAACAATGGAATGAATGAAGTTTTGCAAGTTTCTTTAAAAATTTTACATCTAGTTTCATTGGATGAACGTTAATGTAAGCCTATTTTAAAAGTTTTAATCTAAAGTAGCATACGTGCTAGAGAGTATTTTTAGAATGTGTTCGCATAAGGACTGTTGAAGGTGCAAATGCCGAAAAAAGTATCCGCCCTGTAAATAATATAATATCAATTCTAAATGAAAGTACAACACGGCTTATACACTTGCATCAGCATTGGTCAATACTGCACCTCATATAAGTTATGTGCTAAAGTACATAAATATGTGTTTTTATTTATTACTCTTTTTATAAACGGTTGCTATGTTCTGACAGTGCTTGCATCTCGTCGAACTGTCAACAAGGCGTACTTTAGCGCACACACTGTTGATTAAAAAAACATTCATCGGGACGATTTATGCTGTAACCATTGTCAAAAACCATTGATCTGGATGCGTTAGGCTGTAACCATTGTCAAAAACCATTGGATTAGACAAAATGAAGGTTAGAATGGCCGGGTGTAGGTGCGGTCTTGGCCGTGCGCAGCTAGCAGGGCACGGTTGGCACAAAACTATTGATCTGGGTGCGTTAGGCTGTAACCATTTTCAAAACCACAGTTGTGCGAAAAAATAACACCAAATATTTATTAGGCTACTGTTGATCATAGAACCGCCGATTGAAATTACAGATCGTTATGAGGCAATTCCCACAATCCATGGTGAATAATCAATTCAGTTCGGTGCACGTTGTAATGAACTGAGTGGTGCGCACGAATGATGTGCACTAGAGACAACTGGGCGCTTCTTTGTTTTTCATAGTACCATAAGGGCGAGGGTTGGCAGAACTTTCATGGTTCTGTTTTGATGACGATTGATTTGAACAATAGCGCTGACAGCTGTAATTTTCGCTATATAAGTCATGATCCGATTTCGGATGGCTGGGTGGGTCACAGACAGCGGAGGAAGAAATATCTATTAAAACATCGCTCCCTGATTTATTTCGCATCGTTTCATAAGGTATTTTGGCTAATTCATGTATAGTAGAGAATTTTACTGCACGTTCTATCTTCATTCAGCGCTATTGTTGATTTCAATTTGAATTGGTCACTACTGAACCTCATATATGTGGTCAAGTTGGTAAATATGTGTTTTTATTTATTGCTATTTTAAAAACGGCTGCCATGTTTCGACAGCGCTTGCATCTCGTTCAACTGTCATCAAGGCTCATTCTAGCGGCACTCACCGGGGCGCACACATTGTTCCTAACATGTGAGATACAAAATCACTGTTGATAAAAAGAAGTGGGATACAATATCACTGTTGATCAAAAAAAATCATCGGGACGCGTTAGGCTGTAACCGTTGTCAAAACTCATTGTTCTGGGCGCGTTAGGCTGTAACCATTGTCAAAAACATTGGATTGGACAAAACGAAGGTTAGAATGGTCGCGTGCAGATGAGACTTTGGCAGTGTGCAGCTAGCGGGGAACGGTTTACACAAAACCATTGGTCTGGGCGCGTTAGACTGTAACCATTGTCATGAACCATTGGATTGGACAAACCGAAGGTTAGAAGGTTGGGTGTAGGTGCGGCCTTGGCCGCGCGCTGCCAGCGGGGCACGGTTCACACAAAACCATTGATCTGGACGCGTTAGGCTGTAACCATTGGATAGGACAAAACGAAGGTTAGAATAGTCGGGTGTAGGTGCGGCCTTGGCCGAGCGCAGCCAGCGGGGCACGGTTGACACAAAACCTTTAATCTGGACGCATCAAAAACCACTGGATTGGGCAAATCGAAGGGTGTTGGTGCGGCATAGTACCATAAGGGCGAGGTTGGCAATACCGGTTTGATGATGATTGATGTGGACAATGGTGGCCACAGATGGAATTTTGTCTATATAGTCTAAGTCGTGATCCTATTTGGGATGGCTGGGTGGGTCACAGACAGTGGAGGAGGAAACATCTATTAAAACATCATTCCCTTATTTATTTCTCATCGTTTGATAAATGTACTAACTTATAAAGAATGTTATCGCTCATTCTACTTTCATTCAGTGCTACCAATATAATAGGGAATACAACAATTTTGTATCGAAAAGTGGAAAGAATCTTATGAAAAGGCTATATTTATTTAACTAGTGAAGGATAGATATGGTCATCCTTAAGTTTTTTTTTACAAAACAGCATAGTTTGAGTAACATAGAAAATTTGAGAACAATATGTTTTTGCAGATGACTCACTGGATGATCACTGGGAATTAGCATGTTTTATGTATTGTTGGGTATGCTATGCCTGATATTGTAAATATTGCAATATGAAAACTACTGTAGGGTTACTCCATATCAAGTGTTTGTTTCTAAATTATTACCACATCATCATGTCCCTAAATGAATCAACAACAAGTTTCCTCTTTGGTAAATGTTGTCATGTCTCATGACTGTTGCTCTGTTCCATTTCAGTAGGTAACCTTTTCTGTCATAGGCATTCCATTATTAGCCTGTTTTCTTATCACGGATGAAAACTTTCTGTGGCTAGTTATTGTTGTTGTTTTTTGGTGAGTGGGTTAGGACATCACTGTCATCAGCCATGTGTACTTGGATATGGGTAGAATTTGTATGTGTGTATTGTGATGCTAGAATTGGGAAGGAGGTTAAGTATTGTAGTTTTAAGGGGAGTAACTACGAGGTCATCTGCCCTTGAGAAAGAGGTGACCATGGTCTTCTGTTAGGAACAATCCCAGCATTTACCTGGAGCAAAAAGGAGAAATCGAACCCACTTCTTCTCAGTTCAGTTTTAACGCATGAGGCTGAGTGAATTTCGTTTCAAATTCAAATCAGAATTATATTTTTAGGGGCATATGACCTCATAATTCCGCCCCTTAAAACAACAATAACTAACTTGAATTATATTTCTCGGCAGAGATGGGAATCAAACCTGGACCTTTGGACAGATATGATTGACTATACTGTAGATATTAATTTCTGTTTTAACTGTTACAGATTAATTGGATATTTGTGTATTTGTCTTTTCTTCTCGTTGTGTAGTCGACATTTCACGTTAAAATGGATGTTTTTATTATAATTTTCAAGTTTTCTACCGAATTCTTCTATATGTCGCATTTATTGAGACAACAGTGTTTTCGGTTAAGTTCACACTCGCAAGATTCGAAATGCATACTTATCGATTATGATCGAAAACAGCGATTTATTAGCCTAGTGTAACGTATCGATCGCATCAACTTCTGCCCATATGTTTCATTTATGGTTACGTTATTTATTTATTCGCGTCTGTAGAACGTAATTTGATACATAAACACTCAGTCTCGTTTCCTCACAGCTTGTTCGTGGCAGCAGGGCTGGGTAGCGCGCTCGCTGACGGCCGGAAGGCTATGACGTCATAAATCGTATTGCAAAGCTTTCTCTCTAAGTGGTGTTGACCTGTCTGCCTGCAGGATTTGTTTCTAGTTTGAACTGTGCATCTTGTACTTAAGGAGGGTCGTGCAGTAAGTTCAGTAAGAAAATAAACTATTATTAAGGAAATAACGCACAAACGTTCATAAGATTTATACAATAAATAGACAATGATATAGTGATGCTATAGGTATAAGGATCTCAAAAACACATTTTCATGGTCCTAGTGACGACTATGTATACAAACTATGCAAAAAAAAAAAAGTGTGTGAACGATATCACTTAAACATTTGTGAAAAGAGGTAGCTACCGGTACAAGACTAAAGAATGAGATCATTGTACCTATAGTAAGAACATAATGTGCTCAGGTTTGAGTGTACAGGGTATTGGGAAACGAATATGAGATGATCAATTTCACTATTCCACATATGGTATCAATAATTCTTCTTCATTTTATCAATTCAATCGTAATGATAGACATTAACATTTACTCGATATTATACTCATACATATTTATCACATGGTCGTACAGCTTTACCTGTTTATGTTAACACAACCTCCCCTCATCAAAGTGCATCTCGAGTGTACCGTAATATTCAAAATACCAGTGCTGTATAAGCTTATATTCGGAGGTCTGAAATAACCCCATTTGTTTCATTATATATGACGCTGATTTGCTGTTCCAGTATAAATACAGTCTATGATTAATACTTAAACTCACATTGTTTGTTCTAGTTTCCTGATCATAATGGAGGAATTACCATTCATCAAATGTGAGCCAGATTGGTTGTTTCAAGCTGATGGATTCTGTAACATTGTAAGTTGTATTTGAATTCGTATATAGATCAATAGTGCAATCCTAGTCATGTGAAAATTATCAAGATTACGAGCCTTAATGCTTGCTAACATACACAAGGCTAAACAGATTAGGTTCTGCTTATGTTACACATAACTTAAAACTCAAATTGTGTCTATATATTGTACATTGTGCCATACTTGTATATTACTTCCCAGGAGACAAGTGAGCAGTTATCCACGGATAATCTGAAGGTTGAGGCTGGCGATATATTAGAAGATGGAGACATGACTGTTAAAGAGGAACATGAAATACAGGTGATTATAGGTTCTCTTATGTTAATAGGAATATTTTATACCGTGCATTAATGTAGTTTTGAATTTTTTTTATCACATAGTGTTTTTTTTGTTTTTCAACAGATAACAGTAGCTAATGTTATTGTAGTGATAATACAGGTTCATTCTGCTGGCACCATGGGCACTGCTTTAAGTGGTGTGTATACCACAGTTGTCAATTACACCCCCTCCGGTGTATGCTTGTCATCTTTTGTTGGAAAGAATGAGTTTATGGAGTGTAGAATAAAGTGTATAAATATATATATATTTTTTATGGCTTAAGGGGATCTGTACGTGCACATGTCAAAAAATCAAAATTTGTTTTTTGTTTTTTTTTTATATGTGAAACTAAGACACTCTAATGCAGTAGTCAGACCATCAATCCTCTACGCAGCTGAGTGCCTCTTTTTAACTAAGAAGACCCCCCTAGGAACCCTCGAGGTACAGGAAAGGAAATTCTTGCGGTAAATAGTGGGACCAAGGATCTTGTGAATTGTGAACTCTACAAACACCAGGAAACCCCCACCGATAGCATCAGAAAGAGGTGCCTGGCTTTCCACGGCCACTTGTACAGAATGGACCACCACAGGCTGTCTTATAGGATCTTCAAGGGTGCCATGAAGGGTAAAGCCAATGGGCCCTTGAGAAGATCTTGTTGAACTTAATATTCCGCAAGACACAATAAATTACAGGAGTCGCTACCGTCCGACAGTTGAAACCAGGCCTTTTTACACATCCATTATAGAAGCTCACGACAACGTGTCCAGGAAATGGTCCAAGGAACATAAGCTAGAGTTCAGCAAGAAAATGAGATCACTCGTCCAATAGAAAGGCTCAAAATTTCAGCACAAAAACAGCCGCCAAACAATCCTCCAAAACACCAGAGGTGGCGGACAACAGCTAAAGCACATGCATCGTAGTCCTTAGGTGGCCCAAGCGACCGATGAAGAAGAAAGAGGAGAACTTCCTGAATCAGAATATACATGGTTTGTATGTGTTTTACTTGATTTAAGCTATCAAATGACGTTTAAAGTCACCTATGCGATTGGTACGCCCCCTTTAAATAGGCATGAATACTGGATACACACATCAAAAAATGTTTTGCATATTGCCATAGAGCACGGTGGGGATGAAAGTGTCGACGGACATATTTATTAAGCAGTGTCCACACAATTGAGATCGGGAGCATAGGCAGGCCATTCCATTCTGTGAACATCATTCTCCTGAAGAAAGTCATTCACAATGCCAGCTCTGTGCGTGTGAGCGTTAACGTCCATGAAAGTGGAATTTGGTCCGAAATTGTCAGCATAGTCTTTCACAACAGGTGTCAGGATACTATCTTGTAACGTATGTCTGTCATACGCCCTGGGATGTACGCAAGAGGGGTTTGGCGACCATACATGGTGCCACCCCAAAACATTACACCACCTCCTCCCTGTTTGTATCGGTCTCGGATGTATTGGTCATGCATACGTTCACCGGGTCGTCACAACATTCGCACAGATCTATCCTCATTGACACAGGCGAGTATACACAGCCGATATAGGCTACACACGCGCAGAAGAGCTAATGGGTTTGAGACCACTACGACTATTGTCCAGCAGTATGCATAACTTTTTTTGATGTGTGTACCGTAAATTGAATGTTTCATATTTCCATTTTTAGATGGACTATCTTCGTGGAGTAAAGTTTGTTTTATGAGTTGGCTAGGCTGCTTCGCGGTGACGTTTGTTTCAGGTGTTGGCTAGCCTGGTATTATGATCTTTGGTGCCAAATAGTGCGTTGATTGCTATAAACAGCTGGTTTTGTTTACAAGTATGCATATTGTGTTTGTGTTCAGTTGTGGTCGTGATTTATGATTAATATGGGGAGATTAAAGAAGTTTAACTCTAACAGAAAGCCTAGAGGAAATAGGTAGCCTATGTGAATGTTAAATCTATAGGCGGATTATGCACTACAAGTGATTGTGATACTTCTCCACCAACTCCATGCGAAGGTAGGTTATAATAGCTCATCCTATCAGAGCTTCCAAAAGGAAACTTAAGTATCTAGATCAGAGCTTTCCAAACTTTTTCTCATGGCGACACTCGATTAGCACACATAATATTCTACATGACACCCATTTCATTATTTTAATTATAAACATAGACTATTTTAACAATGGCGATTCATTTTTAAGAAATTTTAACTTATCATAGTATACCGTATATATGATTTTCCAAGTATAATAGACTAGAATAAACACCTTTCTCATACATACAAAACTTGCACCTTGATGTACCAATTCAATGACTGCTATGGGCTTGGCATTCACTACATATCTGTTTTATATCGGGTCAGATGCAGGACAAATTCACAAGCATTTCCTTATGAAACATTCTCAACCTTCCACGTTTAACTGTTTTTGTGTTAATTATTACAGAAAACGCACTTTCACACAAATATGTCGTAGAAAACAGCAACAAAACGATGAGGGCTCTTTTACTCAGATGAGGAAAATCTTATTGAATAGAAACCCAGAAGCTGTCTAATTCTGACTCTTGGTACATAAGTTTTAAAGTCTGGTTGTTTTTAAGTTCCACCAGTTCCTCCTCTTCGATAAGTTGGAGTTCACAAGACCTCGAGGGTGCAAAAGGATTTCTTATCGAGTCATATTGGTTTACATTTAGTGTTGGAAAATATCCATCCAGCCTCGATTTCAGTTGCATTAAATGATTATGAATCAGTGGTTGTATTTTGTCACTGATTAGATACTGTATTTATATGTCAATGGAATTTATAAGTACTACAAATCTCACGATACCCTTGATGGTAGCATGGGACACCCCCGAGTGTCTCAACACCCTGATGGAAAGCACTGATCTAGATGATGGTGCGAATGATTATATGCGACAGAGGGTGAGAAAGATTATATTATTGTGTACTCGTGTATTCTATCTGATTTGATAAAGAGAAGTGTAAAATGTATATAACTTACTGTGACAATGAAAATTGTGTTTACGTTCTTCGAAGATGTTTGCCAAAAACTGTCCTTGTTGGCCTTAAACCAGTACAGTTTGGTGTGATGGATGCTGTAATTTGTTTTAATGATGGTGGCAGTAGTAGATTGAAAGTCATGGACTCACTTGGGATTAAGAGTGGACCTAACATGATATGGAAACTTGGGCCATCGACCTTCAGTGACTCCCGACAGTCAGGGAAAGATGCCCTGCAAATGACTAAGGGAGCAAGAACTAGTGGAAAACTTGTGAAGAACAAGGAAAACAATGAGGTTGAAGGACAAGAGGAGTATGAGGCAGGATGAACTTGATTTATCTGACATAATGTGCTTCAACATAAACCATTCATATCTCTGCAATGCGTAGCTCAATTTCCATGCTTCTTTTACCAGGATGGTTCAAATATCAAAAGCAATAATATGGCTTAATTCTATTTCTTGATAAGCAAGTATCTCAGAATCCTCAATCCTTCTCGAACGATCGATGTTATGCCATTCGTTGCAACTCCGCGCGGGAGCGAGGCACTGGCTGGCTTCCCAGCGGCGCTCGTTGGAAACGCTGCGCTTGGCGCTCCGTTCAAACTCGATGAAATGACGGTACCAGGGCCAAGGGCACAATATATTCTCCAAATCTGTGCCGGTGCAGTAATTGAGGGACTAGACACTTGTTACTCTATGATTCATGGACATGTTAGATCCTATGACCCATTGCATTCTTGCAGAATTTAAAAATATAAAAATATATATCAACCATTATTTATTTATTTATTTATTTATTTATTTATTTATTATCATATGGCTTTTAGTGCCGGGGGTGTCCGAGGACATGTTAGGCTCGCCAGAGGCTGTAGCTGCTTCAAGCGGACACCACTAGGGTGAGCTACAAGTTCTGTTCAATTTCAGGTAGTTCCAACTTTCGCTACCAGATATCAATGATACCTAGTGGTGAACGTTGGAACTTTGATAGAGCGTTACAACGAAATCTAACCTAGAACTTTAGCTCCGCACAAGTTTAGTTAGTGGAAGTATCTTTTACATGCCATAAATCTATGGCATGGGACCGCCGGCTTTACTTCCCCTCCGAAGGAAGGCATACTGAAAGATTTTAACGCTCTTAAAAATCCAACGACTTCGACCGGGTTTGAACCCGCTATCTTGGGCATAGCTGTTCAGCATGCTATCAACTACGCCACCGAAGCTGCTATTTATGCTATTACTTCCTTTAAAGCATTTATATTAGTAATTGCTCACACTAAATTTCACTTGGTCTCCAAAGGAGTGGGGTGTTATAAGTTTCAGAACTAGGGAAGACAAAACCATTTATCTGTATAATGTTCATTTATTTGTGTAAAAATTGTCAGACGATCGCGAACAAATAAAATATCACTTTTTATCCTCAGGATGCGCAAGAAGAAACGCAGGATGAAGAAAGTCATGCAAGTGGAAATCATTTAAATAAGTAAGTAAACAACACTTGAAATAGTGTTTTGATGCGTTTATGTATGCAAAACTGAAATGTTGGACATGGATAAGTTAAGTTATCAATGTCAGACGTCTCTTACTTGTAATGTGCCTGTCATTTAACTTATTGTTTTTGTTACTGCCTGTCTGGTCACTGAAGTTGATATTGATATTTACTTTCTATTTTGTAACCCACAAATTATTCATTCCATTCTCATTCAGAGTTCTCACTGTCTGAAGTAAGCGTACTTATGATAAGTTTGTTAGTGTGGTGATGGGAGCTGTTTCTGACTTGTGAGATGTGCTCTCATTTGCCAAGATGAAAGTACATGCAGCAGCGATATGAGTTTTGTAAGAAATGTCCACTACTTTAAACTTCTCCCAGTGTGTTACTGTGTCCTCAGTTCCTCATGTATCTTTCGGTATCCACAACACCGAGGGTAAATAGCTTCTTCCTTTCCCAATGCTGCTTAAAGTAAACACCAATTAATGATGTATTACAACTATCTGACACTTTTGGAGGAATCATGTGTTTGACATGTCATCATCATCATCATAATTTCCCCTTATCCAGCTCCTGCCGGGTCGGGGTATTTTTGGCAATTCTCCACCTTCCTCTTTCTTTCCACCATTCCTCATCCATGATCTTGTCCCAGTCAAAATTTATTTTTCTTATGCTGTTCTTCACTGAATCAATCCACCTTGTTCTAGGTCTCTCTTACCCTTGCACTTTACCTCCAGCATCTGTCTTGGTATTCTATTTTCCTCCATCCTCTTTACATGTCCAAACCACCTTAGTTTATTCTTCTCAATTCTCTCAGTTTTCCCATCCCAACTTCCTTCCTAACATCCTCATTTCTCACTCTGTCTTTCCTTGTCTTTCCTATCATACTTCTTAGGAATTTCATTTCACTGGCTTGGATTCTACTCTCTTGCCTGCTTGTCAGGGTCCAAGTCTCAGCTGCATAAGTTAATATGGGAACATAGTACACTTTATACATTATCTCTTTGCTTTTCCTTGGTACTTCCTTATCCCAAACAAGTTTTCTTACACTTTGATAGAATGCATTGCTCTGCTGTACCCTCCTGTTAATCTCCATGTCCAACCTACCAGTTTGTATTAATTCACTTCCTAGGTATTTGAACATGTCCACAATTTCCAAACTCTGACTTCCAATTTTCACAGTTCCCTTTCCTTGTCTTTCCCCTCTTGTCATCACCATGGTCTTGCTTTTTTCTATACTGATTTTCATGCCGTACTTCTGAATATTTTCTTTCAGTGCAACTAGTTGTTCTTGCACTTCTTCGGTGTTCCTTCCCCAGACCACAATATCATCTGCAAATAACAGTAACTTAATTTCTTTATCTCCGTAGGCTTCCTTTGTTTCCTTTACAATTTCATCCATTACCATTATAAACAAAAGAGGTGACAGCACACTCCCCTGTCTTAGTCCAGTCTTGTTCCTAAACTATTCTGTCGATCCAACTGAGGTCAGTACCCTGCAAACACAGTTGTTGTACATTGCTTGCACCATTTCCAACATTTCTCTTCCTAGTCTCTTCTTAACCATGGTTTCCCATATCTTCTCTCTGGAAACACTATCATATGCCTTTTCTAGATCTATGAAAGTCATGACCAAATCCTTTCCATATTCCCAGTTCTTTTCCATCTCCTGCCTCATGCTAAAGATTGGGTCCACTGTAGATCTTCCACTCCTAAAGCCATACGGTTTCTCTTGCCACTCTCCTTCTACCTTTCTTCTCATTCTTCCTTCTAATATCCTTTCCAGTATTTTTACTACCTGTGATATGAGTGTGATCCCTCTATAGTTATCACAAACCTTCCTGTCCCCCTTCTTAAACACTGGTATTATTAACCCATTCTCCCAGTCTTCTGGTACACGTTTCTGTTTGTTTGACATGTTTTGGGAAGATAGTAAGTTAACTGTTTATAACTTGTGATTTCATGATAACATTGACAAGAGAATTGCCTCGGAAAACATTAGGATATGATGGAGTTTGTTTAGCACCATAAATTCACTACCTTCTCGTCCCTCCTCTCTGTCTCAGTGGTATTAATTGAGAACCTTGCTCTTGTGGTGAAGACAGGTCCATGCAATCAGCGTTCACCTAAGCTTGCCACGGTGGGTGAGTGGTCAACGTGTCGGTCTACTAACCCCAAGCTTGCAGGTTCGATCCTGGACTTGGTAAGTGATTTTTGAAAGGCGGCAAAAATTGCGACACCATGTCATACGATGTTGGCATGTCAAAGAACCCGTTTGAATTCAGTAGGGCGTTATTCATAATGGAAAAATTAATCTCGGGAGTTTCCGCCAACACAAAGTTCCTCATTTCTCTACTAGAAAGCGCTATAGTGTTCACGGTGCTTAGATATCTAACCACCTTGACTTTCATACGGCTTCAAGGAGCAACGAAATTTGACATGCAAGCTACCCTTTGGTTGTCAAATAACAAAGCTTGTACCTGGCACCCGAGGTCATACGATATTATTAAAGTGCTCACCTAGATGAGCAAGACAAATTAATTCTAGTTTAAAAGTACATATTGTGAAGACACGTCAAGCAGACAGAGTTCACTTGAACAACAGCACATTAGACTGAACCAGCAGAACAAATCAACTCTTGTGTAGAAGACCACATGCAATCAGTGTTCACCCAAATTGGCACAACAGCACATCAGACTGAACTAGCACGTATTGGCTGCCTGGCTCAGTTGTAATGTTCTCGCCGTCAGTGCCCAAGGTTTCAGGATCGAATTCTGACGCATGAGCAGGCGTTTGAAGGTGCACATCTGCGAGAGAGCCGTATCAGTAAATTTACTGACACGTTAAAGATTCCCTTCGGGGAAAAATTCCGGCACCCCGACGCGGCGTCTCTAAAAGCCACATTAGTTAAAAGGGGTGTACAACAAATAACATTAAAATAATTATATTATGAAACAGCAGGACAAATCAACTCTTGTGTAGAAGTACACTTAGGCCAGACAGTATGTGCAGTCAGTGTTCCCCTAATTGAGCAGAACTGCACATCAAACTGAACCAACAGGACAAATCAACTCTTGTGTAGAAGTGCACTTAGGCCAGACAGTACGTGCAGTCAGTGTTCCCCTAATTGAGCAGAACTGCACATCAACCTGAACCAGCAGGACAAATCAACTCTTGTGTAGAAGTACACTTAGGCCAGACAGTACATGCAGTCAGTGTTCCCCTAATTGAGCAGAACTGCACATCAAACTGAACCAGCAGGACAATCAACTTTTGTGTAGAAGTACACTTAGGCCAGATAGTACATTTAGTCAGTGTTCCCGTAATTGAGCAGAACTGCACATCAAACTGAACCAGCAGAACAAATCAACTCTTGTTGTTATTATTATTATATTGCTGTTATTAATATTATTTGAATGAGCAGTTGGTATAGTGTAGATGTTGATGGTGATAATTATTGTAATAAGGGGTGCAAGATGTAAGTCATCTGCCCTGAGTTATTATTAAACTAATAATTTTGTAGTTATTGACTCTTTGTAAACGAACAGGCATGTGAACTGGTATTTGGTTGGATGCTATTAATATTCCTAGAACTGTCACAGGGACAGCCTATGTTAAAATAAAATGGCAAGGCAAGGCCAGCTGCCATGCAACGAGTCTTGTAGCAGCGAAGTGCGCAGAATGCAAAGTGCCATAAGGTGAAGAATGAAGGACTGTGTCCGGGATACCAGGCCTTAAATAGCAGTGACTCGAACATCCGGAGGGTAGGTAAGGGCTAAGCCATGTAGAGACATTGCCATGTCGTATAGACATGCGAACCAGGCTTCACGATATGATGATAATAATAATCAACATACTACCTGGAAGCATACTCAAGGGGTTGATTTTAGTATTTAATGCAGCAATATATATTCATTGAATAAATACAAAAAACAATAAGGAGAGAAAGATATGAATTAAATTCTCATGTCATTGGCAGTATCCGAAAATTGGGAAGGGAGAATAATCATCATGCGAATTGTCAAAAACGAAGAGGAAATTTACAGAAACTGACTTCACGATATGTATTCGTAAAACGATCAAACCCACCATACTCCATAAAGCCACTCTGCACCGAATTAAATTTGGATTTATCTGTGTCACCTGTACAAGTGCTTACATTCTTAGTAACCTGGTGCTCAGTGCCCTGGTTTCAATCTATTCGTCATTACATCCTCATACAGCCTTGCTGCTCAAATATCACCAATAACCAGAAAGGATGATTAGTGGCAATATTTCTGTGGAATCAGTGCGAGAAAAGGTAGTTGAACAGTCGCACTAGAGGTATGATTCAGCATCCAATTTCCATATCCTTTTAATTGAACCTATGCAGGACCAGGTTGCTCTTTAGCAAGCAACATAAGTCTCTGGAAATTATCACCCTTTCCTATCTACAAACACTTCTTTCGAGCTTTAAATCGATCAACAAGTTCATTGAGAAGAGCTATGGCTCAAAAAACTCCATCAAGTCATACCAAATTCTCTGTATAATATGTTTGTAATTGCAAGGTATTCACACTGTATGAATGATAGAAACGAAGTCTTTTCCTGGTGCATGTTAAGGAAAACTTTCCAACTATTAGTGTTAGTAAAAGTTGCACTAACCATTATTTCTGGATCATGAAAGTATTTTTCCTGTTGACCATCCAATGTAATGAATAGCGTCCTACATTATATTAGTACTGATTATTTCAGGTTGATATCTCCGGATACATCGGATCCTGCTGTAAGGAATGGTAACATATTATTTAGTACTGGACGACTCTATACTACAGCTGCTTCTCAGCGAAATTCTCTTCAGCAGCGAACTATCTTCAACAAGGCGGAGAACACTCTTACTAGCGATGGTACGTGCCCGACATCAATCATCCAACGTACCAACTTGACAACAAACACGCCAATGCCAATTGGGGACCAGAAAGCTTTGCTGAATCATACAGACGAAAGGCCAGATTCCTGTGAAACATGCAAACGAAAGTATAACCTTAAGGAATGCTTGATTAAGCATATATTAATTCATACACATAGAAAACCAGTCATGTGTAATATATGTAGAGCGAAATTTTCGGACAAAGGAACTTTGATGAAACATATGTTGACTCACAATAGAGAAAAACCATGTTGTTGTACCATATGCGAAGAAAAGTTCCCAAACAGGCGACTTTTGCATGTCCACAAGTCTTCTCATAGTTGCAAAAAGCCATATACATGTAGTATATGCAAAGTGAAATTCTCGAATAAAGATGCTCTTATGGAACATATCTCGACTCACAATAGAGAAAAGCCATATCATTGTACCATATGCGAAGCAAAGTTTACATTGAGCCGACGTTTGAAAGCCCACATGTTATCTCATAATGATATTTGAACACACGTGTGTATTCATAGTGGTAAAAGGCCATGATGTAACAAATGCAAAGCAAATATTCTCGAAAGCGGTATTTGAAGAGTTATATTTGTTACGTTTAAAATACGCTGAAAACTAAATAGCTCAATGTAACTTTCTTATAGCCAATGTCTAAACGAGACTGGCATGTGTATCCAAGCACTATCACTATTACCAACTATCTGAACTATAAGAACTGTTTCTGACCGGTAGATGTGTGCGTGGATCTATTCTGTCGCCCGTGGAAGATATATCGATCTAGGACACAATATCGAATATAAACATGTACCGTAACTACGGGTTACTAATTTATTACTCGTTGTTGGAGCAGATTATTTACTCGGAAGAGCTTCAACTGTGAAGGATGTTTTAACTAATTGTCTTGGTCTCGTAATTAAGGAAGCCTCCGGGCTTCCAAAAAACTCTTGCATAGATTTGACACACATCAGTAAAGAAAAAAATAGAAGTAAACCATCGTGGGATAAATTAATCCATCTTTATTTTTATTTTTTTAATTACTAAACAACATTGTAATTGACAACATGGCCTACTGTAATTGGTATGTAAATTTGTAAAGGTGAACTGAAATACGAAGACAACTCGTATTGGTCATAGTCTGTGTAATAGGTTATGTTATGTTTGACGATGAAGCTGATCTTTGTATTTTATTCTGTTATTGTTTGTTGTAAAGGGTTGACTAACTCATATTCGCGTTATGTGGTTTATATAAGTGCGTAGGTGAGTCGACTACTTCATTCAAGTTGGATGAAGTAATTTTTCAGTATATATATTTCATAAGGCATACGTTAAAGTATACATATAAGTTACGAATAAGGTGAAAACTCAATTGCTGGTATATACAAAATGTATATAAGTTCTGACAGGGAAAAAGATACAAGCATTACAAATGGATGTCCAACGAGTTGAACCCAATTCACTGATTCTACTGTAGCCTCATGTATTTCTTGTAGCGTCCCACTGAACCTTCTTATTGGGAATTCCATGGCAATGTGATAAACCGTCTCAGGCACTTCACTACTATCGCAGGCTGGACTGTCGATCATCTTCCACTTATGCCTCCAATACTGACATCGACCATGTCGGGTTCTTAGTCGATTTAATGACGTCCAAGTTTTCCGGGATATGTTGAAACCAGGGGGGCGTTGAGTTGGATCCAGAATTACACTGACCGGCAAAAAAAAGTGGAACAGTTCAAAAAAGTAATATAAATAGTAAAAATTAGCCATGAAAATGATTTAATCACATTTTAAAAGTTTTTCACGCATTAGAACCAACATCTGAAACATCCGTGAATAGAAATTGATAATATGACATTTCTTAGGGTGGTTTATTACCACCAATTACCCCCCCGATCTTCGATGAGCCTATATTAATAGTTTTATGGCGGGAAGCGCACTGTAAGCGTTTACGGTTTATGAGTGTTGCCGCACGCTTATTGTTGTTCTAGGGATAACAACTGACATTTGTTGAACACGTGTGAACCATTGTCATACATTTTAGCAAGTTATCCATGTGCAGTTCACGCTAAAATGTGCCCTCTTAGCCGTGAAGGAGCTGCACAGGCAGTTGCATGGGTGGAGGATGGCTGCAGCTTCCGTTATGTTGCTGAGGTCATTGGGTCATCTCTCGGTAGCATTCACCGTGCAGTGCAACGTTACAGAGAACTCCAAACTTACGACAGGAGACGAGGGTCAGGCCGTAGAAGAAGCACAAGTGCCAGGGATGCGAGATTTCTCACCCTGCAAGTTCTGCGTGATCGCCATACCACAGCAGTCCAGGCACGAAATCAACTGGAAAATGTCAGAAATGTGAGAGTGAGTGAACGAACAGTAAGAAGAAGGTTTGAAGAAGCTCATCTTTCGTCCCGGAGACCTGCACGTTAGTTCAGTCAATTTGTACTCTAAAGGGCCGATAGTGGGAAAGTTTTGGGTTAGTTCTGATTTCTGTCATTCTATATGTATTTTGGGGTACTGAATCCGAATCTGAGGTTTGCGGACAAAATTTCGTGACGCAACATTGAAAAAAAAAAAAAAAAAAAAAACCCTGCTTTTTCCGTTTTTTTTGTGCCTAAAACTCGAAAACTATTAAATTTTAGTAAATGGTTTGTTTACAGAAATTAAAGTACTTAAAATTCTCTACAAATATCACTACTTAGTTTTTATTTTCAGACCAAGCGTTCGGTCTCAAATGCGAGTTGAAATTTGGCAATTTTCAGCGGTCTCTGGAAAACCCACTTTTTAGTTTATATTGACATGCTTTCAGTTAATTTCACCTAGTTTTTAAGTTGATTTCAATTAAGACCGAGTCACACGGAGAATTCTATGCAAAAGTAAGGTCATAGCACTATTTCGGCAAACCCCGACCGTGCCTTTCAAATTTTATTACGTCTCACCAATCCAACAAGGCGGCTGTGCAAATTATTTCACCGGCATTCCATATCTCCGAAACTATTACTGATATCACCATGAACTTTTGTACGGTGATGAAGGGCACCACTATAAGTTCGCCTATGAGACTTTCAAAAGCCTACAGTGCCATCTGCCGAATATGAGCGTTATATGTTCTAAGAACCAATTTAAAAACTTATCTGCGTCTGCTGTTGTTATGAACATCCTCCGTTCCCAGAGACCAGTGAACTAATATCTTTAAGTACAGGTTTTGTCGCAGATGAGAGGAGTACATGCCATTTGTCCAAGGAGGTGGGCATGAAAGGTATACAGCGCATTGTTGGTGGTGATTTTCAAGCTGTAAAATTCAAACGAAGCGAAAGAGTGCTGCCTCTTGCGATCATGAACAGCTCTATTCAAATACAAGACAGGGCTGTATTTATCAATCCAATCACACTTTTTCAACGAATGACCATCGCGAAACATTCAGATGAAGAGCTGCGAGAATTTTTACGTTACGAACTTAGCCCCTATCCTCTTGCTTTTTTTGACGAGCATGGGATGAGGAAAGGAACAAAATCCAGCTTGTACAACGCTTTTACACCGACTGAACAGACTGACTTGAACGATACAAAATATGTCATAGATGTTTTTTTTTAATGTTACACCGGGTCAAATGGAGCCACGGTCAGACATTTGCAGAAATTTGCAGCAGTTATGTATCATATGTCAAATCAAACTACAAATCAAGTGCCATTGTCATTTTCGACGGCTATCCTGACGAGGCTTGTGATAGCACCAAGCGCATAGAACGATTGAGAAGAGCACAAAGAAAACAATCTGCTGCAATATCATTTACAGAAATGATGGTGCCCACTGTCTCGCAGGATAGTTTTCTTGTAAACTCAAAAAAACAAGAGCCGGTTAATATATATGTTAATGGAGAAACTTCATGATGCAAAAATTGATTCAAAGCAAGCTGTGGAGGATGCTGATATCCTAATTATCACAACAGCTCTTGAGATGGCCCCGTCAAACGAACATGTGACAGTGGTGGGGGAAGATATCGACCTTCTGGTCATTTTGATTGGCCTGTGTAGCCGTGATATAAATAATGTATTTTTTCTGAAACCAGAAAAAGGAAAGATTTCGCAAAGCCTCTACAACCCTCATCTGGCTGCTGAGAAAATCCCATTAGACCATATATTATTCCTGCATGCGATGAGTGGTTGTGATACTACTTCTGCATTGTTTAATCAGGGGAAACTGAAATTTCTGAAAGTCCTGCAGAATAACAATGACTTACAACCAGTCATTGAAGCTTTCAAAGACCCTAACGCACATCAAGATGAGATTGTCACAGCAGGAAACATGTTTCTCATGGCTCTATATGAAAAAAAAAGAGACCAGTCTGAACGATTTGAGATACAGACAATACGTAACCTCATCATACAAAAATAAGACCAACATTGCCTCATTACCCCCTACCGAAGCTGCTGCACGAGAACATTCACTGAGAGTTTACTATCAGGTGCAGCAGTGGTTATCCGGTCAAGCCACACCTGACGAGCAACAAAAAGACCCAAGTGAGTGGGGGTGGAAAAGAACTAGTAGTGGTCTCGTGCCAGTGCCAACCACTTTGGACCCTGCACCAAACTCAATACTACGGTACATTTCATGTAAATGTAAAAAGGGCTGCCAATGCAATTGTGGATGCAGGAAGGCGGGCCTTCATTGTTCCCCAATCTGCACATCATGCGAAGGTCTGTGCGACAACGTTGAGCCCCCGGAAGACAGCTCTGACATAGACATAGAAGAGACTGAAGAAAGAGACAGAGGTATGTCGAATCTCAAAAGTTATTTTGTATTAATTCATCTCTCCTTGATATATAATCACAAGTCAGTGTCTCACCACCTCTTTTATTTTCCAGGAGAACGACCCCTAACGCTGACAATGGAGCAATCAGACCCTGAGCCGGGACCCGATGCCATCGAAGAACCTCAGCACGATGAGGAAGGTATGTTTAATCTCACAATCTATTTTGCAATCCTCATCTCTCCTTGAGAAATGACACCAACTCTTTCAATTTCCAGAACAAGCAGAATATGTACCGGGACCCATCGCCACCGAAGAACCTCAGCCAGGACCTTCTAAAAGACAACGGCTCTTATAATTTTTACATATTATAATTTGTAATATTATTAATAATTATATGATTATAAGTAACGATATCTTAAGTTTTATTTTGTTTGAGTCCTACCTTTTTTGATACTGAATTTTAATAATTTCGATCCATTTTTTTTTTTCGTTTTGATTACTTGTGCAGTAAACTAGGAGAAATTTATCAAATAACAGCATTCCAATAAATAATAAAGTTTTGGAATGTAAAAATTGGGTTTGGCAGAGACCGCTGAAAATTGCCAATTTTTAACTCGCATTTGAGACCGAACCGTTGGTCTGAAAAAAAAACTAAGTAGTGATATTTGTAGAGAATTTTAATTACTTTAATTTCTGTAAACAAACCATTTACTAAAATTTAATAGTTTTCGAGTTTTAGGCAAAAAAAACGAAAAAAAGCAGATTTTTTTGCTTTTTTAGCGATTTTTTCAATGTTGCGTCACGAAATTTTGTCCGCAAACCTCAGATTCGGATTCAGCATCCCAAAATACATATAAAATGAAAGAAATCAGAACTACCCCAAAACTTTCCTAGTAAAAACACAATTAAACTGAACTACGTGGACCGGCACTCGAACGACATCACAGAGAGGCGCGTCTTCGCTTCGCAAG
Source organism: Meconema thalassinum (assembly GCA_946902985.2). NCBI lineage: Eukaryota > Metazoa > Arthropoda > Insecta > Orthoptera > Tettigoniidae > Meconema > Meconema thalassinum. Next base: position 125,873,514 of record OX336395.1, read on the forward strand.
GCAGCATCTGGGATGGACCCACGAGCAGTGGGCCTCTGTTCTCTTCACTGACGCGAGTCGCTTTAATCTTAGATCTCCTGATGGAAGAGCGAGAGTGTGGAGAAGGCGCGGAGAGAGGATTCAGCCCTGTTGCTTTCTCCTCCAGGACTCCATTTGGAGGTGGCTCTGTTATGGTGTGGGGTGGTATCAACATAATGGCCCGCACTGAGTTGATGTGCATCGATCACGCGACGCTCAATTCCCAAAGGTACATCGAAGAGATCCTGATGAACCATGTGATGCCCTTTGCGCCTTTCATGGTGATGCAGGATAATGCCCGCCCTCATGCTGCTCGCTGAGTTGTACAATATCTGCATAAAGTGGGGATTCAAACACTGGACTGGCCAGCTCGCAGTCCTGACTTGAATCCCGTCGAACATGTATGGGTTTTGCTTGGAAGGAACGTCAGACAGCGTGACCACACCACCTTGGCACAACTGAGAACATCGCTGCTGGAGGAATGGTATCGCATCCCGGCAGATGCCATTCGATGAGTTGTGAACAGTATGCCTGAGCATTTACAAGCTGTCATAAACACTAAGGGTGGAAACACACGTTTTTAGTGACCAGTGTTCTCGTGCAGTGCACTGCAAAATTAACCCCGTTTTGTATGGCAATACGCTTGATAATAACCAGCCCAAAAGAACATTACTAAAGAATTAAAAATTTTAAGATTTGCAAAATGTAACGAAATTTGTGAGTTAAAGCGTGTTGTAAAACATGTGTCGGTATTTTCTGTAGCCAACCATCTAAAATTTACATGAATAATGCAACTATTGGAAAACCGATACATTTTAGTGGAATAAATTAAGAAATTACATAAAAAAATTAGGTGTTCCACTTTTTTTGCCGGTCAGTGTAGATGATATTTGCCTGGATTCGAGGAAACCCAATTGTTGCCCCATGCTTGATAGATTAAATTGCTCTTGAACCAATTCCTCACCTAATAACCAGGGAGGTTTCCTAGATGTTAATCTGAGATTTGGTTGGAAAATGTCCTGATGAATTGGTAATGAGGGATCTCCACAGTTTTTTTTTCCCATTCTTTCTTCAATGCCATTTGTCTTCGGAGGTGAGGAGGCGGAATGTTTGAGAGGCCTGGTAACCCATCTAGAGCTGTAGATCGGATGGTTTCCGATATAGTCCTCGTAGTATCATTCAGCTCAGTATCAATTTTCTGTATATGAGCACTATATAACCACACAGGACAGCAATATTCAGCCACTGGGTATACTAGGGCAAGAGCTTTTGTTCTAAGAGTTGATGCAGTTGCACCCCAGCTTGACCCAGACAATTTGTGAAGAATATTGTTTCGGGCTTTGACTTAAGCAGATGTTCTTAAATGTTCTTTGTAAGTTAGAATTCGCTCAAGGGCAACACCAAGGTATTTATGGTGAGGATTGTACTTCAATAGTTGACAATTAAAGTGAACTTGGAGAGAATAACTTGCTATCTTCTGGCACAGGTGGAAACAGCTAACTTTAGTTTTGGAGATGTTTGGCTTTAGATGATTAGTGTTGAAGAACTTGCTCACTTCTAGGAGATCTTCCGAGAGGATAGCTTCCGCTGTTTTTTCAATCATGGGATTGAGCAGCAATGTCTAGATCATCGCCGTAAATAAACTTTCAAGAAGTGGTAGATGGTAAATCAGCTGTGCGTGTACTAAAGAGTAGGGGTGCAAGCACTGATTCCTGTGGTACTCCATCATTATGTCTAAAGGACCGACTTATATTACCGTTTAAAAGCTGAAACGTTCTGTTACACAGCATATTATTCAAGAGGATTGAAAGAGACTTACTTGGGATTATCTTCAAGTAGTTCAAAATCATACCTTTACGCCAAACAGTATCATTCGCTGATGTCAAGTGTACATGCACAACGATTGTCTTCTTCCGGTCTTGGAAGCCTTTCTGAAAGTGGGTAGTTTGAGCCAACACCCAATCAGAACAGCTTCGATTTGGTCTAAAGCCAGCTTTATCAGCTGGTATATGCTCTAAACGTCTACTTGAGATTCTGTTGTAGATGAGCCTCTCTAGTAGCTTATAACATACACTTAAGAGTGCAATAGGTCTGTAATCTTCTGCGTTTTGTCCACTTTTCCAGGTTTGATTATAGCCACTATCTTAGTTCTGTAAATAATGGTGGGAGTTGGCCTTCTTTTAGAACATTGCTATAAAATTTGGTTAACCATTCAAATGTGTGAGGGCTACAGTGCATTATAAATTCAGGATATATTCCATCTAAACCTGCTGCTTTACCTGGTTTCATTCCTCGGAGTGCAGAGGAGACTTCAGCAATAATAAATATTGCAGAGTTGATGTGATGTACTAGCTTGGGATAACTTGGTTTTTGATTCGTGTAGAATTATTTTGGATTCTGGTTTCGAGCAGTTGCTAGGATTTCTAGTCAGACCCACTAAACCTCTTGCCACATCATCTGCTTTTACTTTGGAGTTCTTACTGCTGAATTTTGGATTACTGCTACCTAACTTCCTGAGGAGAGACCAGGCTTTTCTGCTCGAATGTTGAAAGTTCAGGTTTTCCATTAGTTCAGACCATTTTGCTTTTCTTGCTGTATCCAAGGAATGTAACAATTCATTTGCAACATCTGGATCACTACTCAGTTTAAAGTCCAGTGTTTTAGTCAGATATTCACTCTTGGACCAGCTTGCTCCTTCAATGTTGAGTTGAAAAACCCGTATGGAATGATGAAAATCTCTCCCAGGTAAGCTCTGACAAGAGCTGAGTCATAGTATTCATTGTATCCTCAAATTGCTGGGATATTCAAAAGTAAAACTTAAGGTCCAGCAGCCAATATAGCTGTTGCTTTCTTAGCACCACCCAGGAGCCATGTGTAGGGCATTTTAAGGTAATACCTACGGACGTGATGCAACCTATACTGATTTAAAAAAATGGAATTTTGGGGAATTTTATTTATTACTAGCAGTGGTACCCAGCTTCGCCCGGTGGATTTATTCATTTGTTTTATGGATAATGATGAACACTAATACAGAACTGGCACATTATACATACACTAACAGAAGAAATACAATTAACATACAACCTTTTTTTTGTGGTGGTGGTGGTACTAAGTACGCCCCTTGAAACAACAATAACTAAGTAAGTAGTACAGTATAATGGACGTAACATCCTTGTCATTTTCTCGTAATGATAATAATGAACAGGGAAACGGCTATTTACTAACTACAGTACTGACATGTGTAATTTACAAACGAATTGAAAAAAAATATGAGAAAGAGGAGTAGGTGAAGCAAAAGACGCTGCCTAGGGTCTATATCTAATTGGCTGTTAGAAAAGTAGGGACTAATACCGTCGTTTCTTGCCGTATAGCGCCGCAGAAAATAACCTGAGCACTTCGACTGTTCCGAGCTTCGGATGGCGCAATAGAGTAATTTATCGCCACATAGCGCTGTAGGATAATGATCGGAGGACATTAAAGAAAATTTGAAAGCACCAACACTTGTTGCAGCTGATAGCCTCAATGTCCTGCGCCATCACCATCGCACTTCCACAGAGGCCTAATATTTTCATGACGATAACTGTTTTAAGGGACCTAAGAAAATTGTTGCATTAATTACTCACCGTGACTGCAATTAGTAAACAGCGCAAGATGTAAATATTTTCGCAATTTCGCACCAGAACACGGGTAGGGACAGCGTGATGCAGCCTGCATTGCTAGCAAACAATAGACTCGTTTAAATAATCTTACAGTTACACCTCAATTACCAGCATCTCTGGACCCCTACTTCAACACTGGAAAACTTCCGGCAAGGTTGGTTCTAGGGTCATAAAACTTGTTTTCGGGTCCCTCTGTCTGTTTGTTATTTATACAAATCTACAGCGTTTCAGCGACCTGGCCAAATTTTATGTCCAGAATTTTTGTTTCTTGCATTGCAAGGCCTAATATGAACCGTAGTTATGCAAATCTACATCGATTCATCTAACTGAGCTAAATTTTAAGTATCGAGGTTTGTTACATGCATTGCAAGGTTTAAACTGAGCCTAGATTGGTCCTTCTACAACAAATTCGACATTTCGTCCAAGTGTCCAACAGCCTAAATCTAGGGTAGAAGAGGGCTGTCCAAATTTCTAGTAGATAGCGTAACCCGCAGTATTCCAAAAGGTAAGTAGTGTGCCCAATGGGACACGGCTGACTGGCATCGAACCGGGATCTCTATAGAGGAAAGATCAGGTCCATGATTGTCCTAAGAATCGAACCATTGATCTCCGAGGGGTAACAGCCACAGTGAACCCAAGGAGCAATGAGATAATAGCAGCATATAATAATAATAAAAGCTTAATTTCACACCCAGAACGGGAATTTTGGGCAATAATAAGTTGGAATATTGTGTAAACTGCAAGCCAGTATATGAACATGCTAGCAAGAACTACAGAAACAGAGCCAACTTGACAGCTAATAGATTGGATTGGAAAGTGGGAGGAGCAGACTTGACGCCAGCGCACTTTTTCTTGGCGACAGTGGAGTGAGATGACCGTGTAAACCCCCGTTCAACAAGGCAGACGAGAGAAGAGGGGATGTTCATCTAGATTAATTAATTAATTACTGCCAAATGAAGCATTCTAATGGGATGAGACTTACACCCAGATACTTATATTCGAAGGGAGGTAATTTAGGAGTGTCTGCACACCTAAATTAAGGCCTTTATGTGATTATGAGCATATTCACACACATTCTTCGGAGGGGCATTGGTTAGTCTCGTAGCAAGAGGGGATTCACGCCATGGAGGAAAGAAATTAATTTTAATTAATTGAACGAAGGAATTGCCAGCACGCAAGTGGATCTCCAACCTCCATGAAAAGACGACTAAGAATCACGCTTTAACTTGTCAGTAAACGCGATATTTCAGAAAAGAGCAGCTCCTGAGATGCAAGTAGACTACTTTTCGTCAGAAATCCTTATATGGGGGATGAAGGAGGAGAGAGTCAGTTCTTCGTTGACTCAACTTGTGGGACGACATGCTGTCCAGCCACACCGAAAAGTGCGCGCATTATGCAGGTCATTATGATCAGAATCTTTTGTGATGAGCAATGAAAGGTGCATTAGGCAGCATAGTACAAGTAATTCTGCAGTAATATTATAAACAGTCTACGGCAGACATGTAAGCAGGCAGTATACGCGACTAGTGATCGTTACAGCGTAGAGATATTGCAGTATGATTTTAATAGACAATGAACTTATTCACAGGAAAAGTTATGATCTTTAAAGTATCATATGTAATGGTAACAGATAATACAGATTACGGGAACCTGGAAGGCATCACAAGTATTTGTGATATATAATTGAGCAGCACACTACAAGATTGAAGATAGGAGACGGGAGATGAGCACACGTACTCGAGGTAGACTTTCGGGGGGAGGCAGGCGGTTGTCAGAATTTGCAGCGTCGCATCTCTGAAGTCCAGCAAGGCTCCGTGTGTAAAATACCTGTAAAGTTAGTGATAACAGTGATAATTAAAAGTGTTTAAATTTGCGTGTTAAAATAATGTATGGTATTTCAAAGTGTAAAATGCCGGTATTACAAGATGTAATTACCATGTGCAACCCATATTCAATGTTCTGTGTAAAAAGTGTTATGATGGCTTAGAAGAAAAGCAAAATGGTGGGTGAATTGCTGTCGTGTTGGATAAATCCAGCAAGAATGAAAGTGAGTACCATCCAAATATGTTAATATGATTTAAGAGCTCACCATACAACATGTCATTCCCTCAAATACTAAGAATTTGCAGTCATTTGTATACGAGTTCACAGCCCTCGTATTTTAATAAATGTATTGCTTTGAGGATGATAAACTTACGACCATTTAGGCGTAAGATGTTGATGAAAGTAACGGTAACGTGAATAATAATAATCTGAGGTCGATGTCAATAATAAATGTAAAAATCGGCATATTGATGCCTATAGAACGTGCAAATTGTGTCATATCCAATGAAAGAATACAGTTTTATTATGAAAAGTGAGAAAGAGAGATATAATAGCGAGATAAAGAGAGTTTTTCAGTGTCATTGAAATATTAAATAATGTTAAATGCTACATGGTTGTGGTTGAGAGCCATTAAGGTAGTTAATGTAACTGCCAGTAAATTAATACATGTTTTAGAGCTACGTAAAGCCTTGGTTTATAATTAATTGAATGGAGGACATGAGTGCGTTATGAATCGAGTCATCTAAAAGAAATATTGTTTTAGCCGCTACCAGCGATCGTGTATAACGTAGAATCAAGAGATTTGCGTCAATAATTGCAGGGACCATCCAAAATAGTTCGCGCGTTGATGAATCTAGTAGGCCAATCTTCGAATCAACGATGTGGTATCGCCTCAGAGCATACATGTATATTCGCAACAGAGTTGGGGCAGATGCTATCTGTAACCCACTGTTAGCAGAGTCTTCGCTGCCAGGGAAAACAATGAGACACCCTAGGCATGCCAGTGTAATAATTGATCTGCCCATGGAGGTAAGACAATTTCTTCGAATAGGAAACAGGTTGGTTTCCTTAATATATATTCGTACCCGTTCAGCGCGAGATAACAGTTTGAAACTCGGCTGATACGCGTCCAAAAGCCACTGATTACATCCATAAAACGGTGAAACTATTGGAGATCCATCCCTAGCTATGAATGCTAATTCTGAGCCGAATTGAGCCCATTAAATACCCTAAGTGTAGGTGTTAAATACTTGGATCGACTCCATTCATAATGTCACGACCCCAATTATGTACCTTTGAGAGTGCTGCACCAAGGGAGAGCACATGGCCAGGTTTGTTTACTTGTAGAATGTCGGTCAGGAAGGCAGATGAGGGCCGCCGACCGGGTAGCCATCTTGAAGAGGGCGGACCTTGACGACTCTTATGTGTTCACACCGAAGGGAGTCAATTGACCGTGACCCTTTTACTTTTCTTTTAAGGTTGTACTGGTACACTGAAGAATCTCATTATCTCTGAAAGTAATTGAAATATGCTTGATATTATTGTATCAAATGAATAATATGCATTATATCCATTGGAATGGAATGTTGGATCAAAGTAATCGGATAAGATTTGGCCAAGTTATTGTTTGAGGACATCTTAACTGCACCAAATAAATAAATGCATTTTTTAAAGATTAATTACCTAGTTTATGTTAATTTACTCAGATGGGTAGCATAACTTAACGATATGGCACGTTTGTAATGATAGTAATGACATGACCAGACCCAGAAGATTGTTGTGTGGTGAAGCTAAATCAATAACTCTGTGTGTTTTGGAGGGAAAGGTAATTCACTTCAGCGTTTGAAATCTATGGGAAAGGAAAACGATGTGCGCAGAAAAGCAACGCATGTTAAGCAAGGAATAAGATAATGAAATCAATGTTGTTCAAGGTAAATGTTCCTTTTCAAAACGGACAAGTATTTTAATAATTGCACATAATGATTATTCAATTGTAATTTGTGTTTGATTGTTGTGTTGTGATATGCAAATTTATGTTAAATTGTGCCATGTGAAAGACACTATGAACGCTCGTCAATGTCGAAGAGTATCAGTGTTAGGATATCTAGGATAGATGTGGGTGCGGTAGAGCGCCAAACTTTATGAGAAGAGACTCACATATAATTTTGATTTTGTGTTGTGGGAAAGTAATTATGATATTGTTGTGTTTTGTTGTATTTTGCCATGATTGAATACCATTAAATGATATATTTAGGAGCTTGATGTTTCTTTCAAGTAGAGTAGTTACCTGACAAACTCAAATCCTGAACATGTGGTCGTATAGTGGGATGAACGCCCCATACCTCGAATGACCGTGAACTAGCTGGGATACGAACACATGTTCCATATGATGACAAAAGGGTACAGTAGGCTTCATAAAACTTGGTTCAGATCGGTGAAACGGTGTAGGTTTGTATAAATAAGGAGAGCCCTACTATTTGGTTAAGAGTTGTGGCCTACAGTTATGCATGTTGATGATGATGATGACACTGTCATTAGGGGCTTAAATATGTATTTCACTAGTTACTCCCCGTGACTAATTTGTAAGCAGCACAAGATATTGTATTTTCGCAATATGTTTTACCAGTACACTAGTAGGTGCGGCAACCCGCTTATTTGAATATGCTTACAGTTACACCACTTAGAACATTATTGGTTCTTGGGCCTGAAAGGAAAGTGCAAGACCGTAACGGGACATTTGGCCCAATACTTGGAAGGAAGAAGAAGGGCCTGAAAATGTGGTTTACAGGTCCCTTTGTCTGTTATTTATACCGATCTGCACCATTTAACCAAACTGAACCAATGTTTGCGGTCTGTGTTTTGTTTCCAGCTTTGCGAGGCTTAAAATGAGGCTCAATTGGTCCGTCCTCTACAAATTCAATCTTCAGTTTATGTGCCAATGGGCCTGAATGGAGGGGACTGGTGAAATTTCAAGTAGGCAAGGTTACTCGTCGTGTTCCAACGGGTAAGTACGTAAAATTTGGTTCAGATTGGTGAAACGGTGTAGATTTGCGCCAAAGGGTCAAAATGAAGGGAATGGATAGGGCTGTCCGAAATTTCAAGTGGACAGTGTTACTCGTCGGGTTCCAAAAGGTAAGTGTGTAAAATTTGATTCAGATGCGTGAAACGGTGTAGATTTGTGCCAAAGGGCCTAAATGAAGGAAATGGATAGGTGTCTCTGAAATTTCAAGTGAACAGTTTTACTCGTCGGGTTTCAAAGGGTATGTACGTACAATTTGGTTCAAATCGGTGAAACAGTGTAGATTTGTATAAATAACAGACAGACAAACCAAAATTGAGCTTTATATATTTACTGCAGATTAACGTCTGTACAAGCGTTCTGTCTTGTTATGCAGACTTTCTTTTTTTCTTCTGATCAAGGGTTATTTTATTTTAACCTTCGTAAAACTAATTTCCTTTTTCATAACACTTGGATCCATTTGTATTCTCTGATAAGGAAACTGTATCATTCATCATTATTGATGCTTATTTTATTTTACGCAAAGTACCGTATGTAGTTAGCATGAAAACACAAATGATTGTTAACCACAACTTGTTTGTTTAAAAAATATATCGCTTTTCATCTTAAATGTAAGGAGAAACCATATTGCTTTGAAAGAGACGTAGTGTGGAGAATTTGAAGATATTAAGAATTCCTGGGGGTACCGGTACATTACGGGCCAGTTGCGCCATCTCCTTTTATACGTAATGCAAACTCTGGTTGTGTAATCGGCTATTCGTTCCTAACCATCTGTTGGTATTTTTCATGTGGCACCAGCTATTTCAAACTAATTTTGTCTAACAAACTACCGCACCTTATAGAAGGCCATGATCGAGAATTTTTTCAGCTGTTGGCAAGAGAAACTATCATCCGATCAGTAAAAGTAAGGTAAGAAGCAAGGAGTAAAAAATACTATCATAATCGTATATTTATTCAATGACGTAAATATATAACAAGGAAGATACACGAAACAATATATTTAGATAATTTTTGTCATCAATTGCTACTGTTGGACGAACTTCGGATGGGAAAACACCGAACCCAGGCCGAGTGGAACACTGCCATACTTACTGCTAGACCATGAAAGTAATTTCATTGGACTCGCATACAAATGCTCAAACAATTAGGTTATAAGATATGTATGCACTCTACCAGAAAATAAGTTTTGGAAGCATTCATTTGGAGTATGGCACTACCTGAAATAAACTCAGTCGAAGCTTGGTACAGGCCTTTGAAAGTAATACCCATAAGCGACCTGTGTTGTAAAATCGTTAAAACCACCGTCTTGGTTCAAGTCTTCAAATTTAACATAACTTGGGAGACTTCCATCTTTACAATACTGGACCTGTACCTCACCAGAATTAGAGTGGAATGTGGTTTTTTTTTTACATTTAATAAACAAAGTAAATTGCAAATTTAAGTCCTTACCAACCTCAAAATATGTAGTGTCCATTGTATAATTTTCTTGTGTTGTCACCATTTGTTACCTTGTGGAATGTTGAAGCCTCTGGCAATATTTTTTGAATACCCTCCTGGTATCTTGACAGGTATGAGAATATTTCTCCACCCTCCAATAACACAGGGCACTGATTTAAAATACTAGTGGCCTCAGTATTATGAATATGGTATCTATCTACCTTATGTGGAAGATGTTATTGTGAGGATTTGTGCAGGAGCGATACAAGAAACAGTAAGATCACTAACAACACTTTTAAGATCATTTGCATCACCTTAAACACATGGAATGATCATGATGGCAAATGATGACTTAAATACAAAACTTATTTAACTATTTAAGTTCAAAAATTTTTGACCTACGGTACCCTACTGTACACAGAGAAATACCCACAAAACCAAGTCATTAATTACTCCATTGCAAATACAATAGTATGACTTACCTCATCATTACTCAGATTCTTGTACTTGTTCTATGAGAGGACTTAAATTTATAAGGTTCACAAGGAAATAAAAATGTCAGAAGGCTGGCATCAGTAATACCTCATTATTGCATATAGAGATCAGGAAGAAATATAAAAGGCACACCTCACTGGAAATGGAAAATGTATTTACCCTTATTAGTAAGCACTTGTAACAAAAAAGAAAGGAAAGAAACAATTTTTCTAGGAAACAATAATTTTATTCATTTTTATAGTAAATTTACAACACTATTAAAATTCCTTTTCCTCATCATAAGAAATTCAGTTGTACACTTACATTCAATAGGAAAGTGCACAGGGAAGACGCCCCCTACATTTTAATCAAGTGTATGAATTTGCTGTTCAACGAAGAAACATTAAAAAAAAAGTTCCATCTCCTATTAGCCAATGATGTTACGGCTGCTGGCCTTATTATCAGGTTTATAGGGGAAAGTGGACCAGGTTAATAACTGACAAGTGATTATTAGAGTTTAAAAACAAAATATTTTACAATTTGAATGCAAACTAGTGTGTAAATTAATAGTTTGGTTTATTTTTAACTTATATTTGGTTCCTATCCACTAAGTATAACTCGGTGTTAGAGGAATGTATGTCCTTGACGTCCACCCCTCAAAACAGCGAACACCAGTGATGCACTTAACATTCGAATCCATATCACAACTTTCTTCAACATTCTCTAGGTCTTGTGAAAGAAACACGAGATGTCAAGCTTAAACAGGAGATACTTTGGTTTACCACAAGATATCGATAATCCAATGGTGGTTCTGTAACAAAATACAAAGTATTAGGCAGGAGAAAGAGAAGCTAAGGGCAGCTAACACTTACGGTACGGTACCGGTACGTATAGTTAAACGGTTCACACTAGTGACAAGAAGGCAATAAAACCTGTAGTCATGAATAACGAAAATTAGCTACAAATTACTTCTAAAGCAGTAGTGTACCGGTACATAGTGATAAAGAATTCATTGAGTGACTGCAGCAGTCAGAGTGGTTGTGGTAGTAACAGGGTGAGCTAAACAGCCTGGCAAGATATCTTGGCAAACTATTACAACCACATGTACGACAAACCTATTGACACATTTTAGTGTAAGAAGGATAGGGTAAAGTGTGAAAAATTAGTTTATCAAGCTAAAAATTGGTGGAGAGCTTCCTTTAATAGCCTGGATCAGAATACTAAAAGTCCCAAAAAATCCCTCATGGGGAACATGCCACAATCATGGAAAAATGGCCGCCATCATCGATTTCGTATCCAGCATCGCATTGCACGTCATAACTCGGTACTTAAGGGTGATAGGGACAAGCGATATGGTCAAGATAACTTACCAGAATGCAGGCTATCAATTTCACACTACTTAACCTAGATAACAATCGAAATAGTTATTATAAATCACTTAAACAAACTCTCATAGGGTAGCGTTAAAAGCCATATTGTTGTTCAATGTCGTTTTTTCACCTTTTACAGTCAAGGGATTGAAAAACGTACCGAAATAAATGTTGTTAAGCACATCAAAACGCACAGAAATATGTAATCAGCACTTTCGAAAACCTAAAATTACGGGTGTGAGAAGTTGTCAAACATGCGCATGCAACTCGAGGAGCGGCGCGCGGAGGAGGGGGGCTTCACAAAGCCGGTGCAACTGCTGATGTAAACATATTCTGTAGGCGCAACTATGCCCCTTTTTTAATGATAAGTAAAAATTTGACACTTTTATATAGAAGGATAGCATCTTATAACCTAATAAATAATAAAAAGGAAACATTAATTTGTTAATACAGTAACTTTGCGCTTTAAAACTCTCTCTCTCTATTATATTTGTACAGAAAAGGGAAGATAAACGTTACTATTATAAAATAAATTAAGCAGCTATTTGCTTATTTGCTATCTTATACCACACCATAAAGACACTAACGTTTAAGCACAATACAATTTATTTTGTACAAACTCGACAAACACGGAAAAGAGGAGATTCTACTGCCACGGGACGCGTTTAATATTGGTCATGTGTTGGTAAAAAATACGTGGCACTTGCCTTAATCTAGACGCTTTTTCTTTGGTAAGGTTGAACTTTCAGAAGAGTCGACTCTGCGGCGAAGAGGTGGCGAGGATTTGCATGGCAATTCTTCGTGGTTGTCCTCCTGTTCCTCACTCGCCATATCGCCAAGAGTATCTGGCTCTGGCTTGTTAGAACAACCATCACCAGTGCAATTACTGCACATTGCTGAACAGGAGAGACCTTGTCTTTGGCAACCGCAAGATATGCTGCCGCATCCTGTCGTGCACTCACAGCTGATGAGGTTTAGGAGGAAGTCTGGTGCGGGAGGAGATTCTGTTGGAATCGGTAAAAATTTGCCGATTCTGTTCTTCTTCCATCCCCACTCTGTAGGTGGAAGTGAGATTCCGCGCCATTCCTGCACTTGGTGGTAAACTCTTAGGCTATGCTGTCGAGATGCTGCTGATAATGGTGGAAGACTTGAGAGGTCGAAGTCTGCATGGAGACGTTGTTTGGCAATGGTCTTAAGGTACTGACTATACCTTGTCTTGATTAGGCTATCTGTAGTTCTACCTCCGTATAACGCTACGAAGAATTCTTCCCCTATCCTCACGATCCCTTCCACTGCAGCGTCTGCGCTGTTAAAAACAGCAACTCTTTGGCGAAGACCTGTGTTATTGTTTAAAGTCTTGAACGCGTGTACTTTCCCGTTCCTGTAGGGAGCCGAAGTTGTGTCGCAACCGGACATGGCATGGAGGAAGAGAACATTGTCGGTCATGTCCCCAAGAGCCTTCTGCAATTCCGTAGATCCAAAGAGTTTCTTCGGATGGGCTTTTGACGGTGGTACCAGCATATAGACGTTTCTATCGCGTTCTGCAAGGTTCGCAAGAAGTACCAACAAATCGGTATCCTCTCCAACAATTGCCACATGACCTCCCTTCTCTGCTTCCTTGATCGCTGTTGTCACGATGAGACGATCAGCATCAGACTTGGCATGAATAGCTGGAATCCCCTTTTCTTCCAAACAACGACCTAAAAGTGCGACGAATCTTGATTTGTTTGAAGGGTTGGCTAGGAACTGATGCTGCGACGAGACCATTTGCACTTCCAAATCCACCAAAACGTCAGAAGATGACGTCTTGGCACGTCGTCTCATGTGCTCCTGGTCCATCGTGATATTTTCAGAATAGCCGTCGAGCACTACAATAGCTTTCCCTTGATAGTTCGCCTTGATGTACGAAATGTAGTTCTTACAAACATCATCGAAGGTTTCCGATTTCGGCCATACCACCCGGTGCAGGAGATCTCCACCATCAAACTCGTAGGTAACGTCTTCGGAAAGACAGGTCATTGGTGCACACAACTTCTCTATCACTGTCCGTAACGTTGATTTTGTACCTTTTCTCATAGTTGAAGCATCGAACAGCGCTGGCGGCAATAAAGCCAACTCGTATTCAAAGCAAGATTCAAGGTCCTCTTCATTGCGAGCGACACACGCTATCCGATGAAACAGCTGGTTCGGATTTACAGGTACGGTCTCACCTCGGACAACAACGACATTGCTCATTGCTGCAAGAGTGACAACTTTGTCCTTTCGTTGGAGTTTAACTTCGGCGAACGATTTCCCTTCCAGTTTCTTCAAAGTCGCGGTTCCTATATCACAAGCTGAGTCGCAGGTCACCGTTTCGTCACCTATAACACCAGTTGATAAGGACACCAAAATATCTTGAGGTTTGTTGAAAGGCGAATGTATACGTAGCCATTGTGTGAATTTTTCGAGACGCTTGAAGTTTCGCCTTTGGCAAGCTTGCCCAAGTTCCACGTATTGCTGGGACGTGCTCGTGTTCACACCAGCAAAGGATTCCAAAGCTTCCACCATCTTCATGCATTGTATGTATCCAGCGTGCAAGCCTAGCATCAGATATACCATGCCCTCGAGTCAACCCTCCGGTTACCTTACAATTCTTCATCAGGACTTGTTCGATGGTCATATCAGACCAAATCCCACTCCAGAATTTTGATGAAAGACGCACGGTAAAGAATCCTTTTTCCACAAACTTCTCGAAATCTCTGGTTGCCATGGTCATCTCCAGGTTCGCCATTTGCTGGAGATAGACGTGGGCAGACTTCGCATAGTTCATATGCCCACCAGCGTGCAGGAAAGGCAGCATCTTCTGAACACAATGCAAATACAGTTATTGCTTTTTTATTATTATTTATTAGGTTATAAGATGCTATCCTTCTATATAAAAGTGTCAAATTTTTACTTATCATTAAGAAAGGGGCATAGTTGCGCCTACAGAATATGTTTACGTCACCATTTGCACCGGCTTTGTGAAGCCCCCCTCCTCGACGCGCCGCTTCTCGAGTTGCATGCGCATGTTTAACAATTTCTCACACCCGTAATTTTTGGTTTACGAAAGTGCTGATTACACATTTCTGTGCGTTTTGATGTGCTTAACAACATTTATTTCAGTACGTTTTTCAATCCCATGAGAGTAAAAGGTGAAAAATTGACATTGAACATCAATATGGCTTTTAACGCTACCCTATGAGAGTTTGTTTAAGTGATTTATAATAACTATTTCGATTGTTATCTAGATTAAGTAGTGTCAAAATGATAGCCTGCATTCTGGTAAGTTATCTTGACCATACCGCTTGTCCCTATCACCCTTAGGTACCGAGTTATGACATTCAATGGGATGCTGGATACGAAATCCATGATGGCGGCCATTTTTCCAAGATGGCGGCATGTTCCCCATGAGGGATTTTTGGGACTTTTAGTATTTTGATCCAGGCTATTCAAGGAACCCCTCCACCAATTTTTAGCTTGATAAACTAATTTTCCTCACTTTGCCCAAATTCTGTCTAATATTCCTGCACTAATTATTAATTCAGCTCACTTCAAGCAAAAATGAATGAAAGAAAATCAACATCCAAACAGAAGATTATTCTCAATAGATTAGACGTGGTGTAACTTTTAACTAAGGTTGAGCTCAAAGAAACCATCATGTCACAGCAGCACCATCAACCGCCTGATATTACCGGTAGGCTACATCTCTATTCCCCCGCTGTGTAACTACAACATATTTTCAATGAAATAACTGTTTCTATGAGCATATAACTTACATGGAGACGCTATGAGTAATCAAGTCCGCTCTACAGAACGCTACAAAAAGAGACCACAACTTGTTTCCGTTTCGTAGACGATAAATCCCTGATATAGAAACATGGCAAAGTAGCTCTGGCAGTATTCCTCAGTCTTCTAAACATAATCCACCACAATATTCAATAGGGTTGTCCTGAACTAGCACCAACAGATAGCGCACTACTATATGGGATCATTTTCTCCTTTAGTTCAAATGACATTTGCAAATAACACACAATAGGCTCTTAAACACGCTTTGGAAAGTTATTGTATTATCAACTTTTTATTCTTCAAATTGTATGCGTGTAGAATGCCAACAGAAGGGAAATCAGTGGAGTCTCACGTAGAACAGCCATGACATCTGGCGGAAAGTTTCGCATAAGATAGCCCTATTCACCATGAAACTTGCACCGCTTTGTGCTTTTACGTTAACAAAATAGCAGAGGCATGAGGAATACGGTGGAAGCAAAAACAACAAAAACTAAACAGGATCACGTAGGGAACGAGGAAGAAATACTTCTTTCGATGCGTGCTGGGCCCAAGATTACGAATCGAAAGAAAGATGACTTCCACAGAAAGTAAGCCAAAACTAAAGTTTAAGACAAAATCAAAATGAAAAATTAAACTTAAGCAATAGAGCAAAGGTCCCAGAGGTCGTGTTAGTCGTAACTTCGCTACAATGCGAAGCCAAGACTAAGTCGAATCGAAAGACAAACGAGGAACTCAAATACGAGAAATCATAAGACAGAAGCAAATAATGTACTTACTGAATAAAAATATATTAATAATACAATGAACACATGTGTACAGATTTCAAATTAAATAAAAATGAAAGTAAAACACGAGCAACTTAAATGTAAAAATAAAAGGAATCTAGAAATAAATTCAAATCATAATAGCAACTAATTGGAAACGCGATTCAATAGTAAAACTTAAAAAAGATGAAGCAAAATTAAAGAAATTAAAGAAATTCGTGGGATAGATTACAAGAACGACTACTTACAGAGATGACATGATCTGGACTCCCAGCATATAAACAGAACTACGGCGTTTATGATGTTGTGAAATCATGGGGTAGGGGTAAAAGAGTGGGGAGTGGAGGTGTGCGTATGTAGGGAAACGGGGGGTGGGGGATGACACTGAGTTACGTAATATAACGAAGTCAGAGGAAGTAACACAAAATTAACACATAAAAATAAACGAAATGAAAATTACATTAAATTACTTGACATTACCGGGACAGGAAATAAAAGAAAAAATCAATCAGTTAAGAAATATGCTTCGTAGGAAGATGTAGGCTTCCGCAGAGGTAGAAATGCCGAATCACAACGACATACGATGAAACAAAGAAAGTAATGTGGCGCATGGACAGTGATTAGCACAATGACCATCGCTCATATACATTTCAATAAAACAGAGGAGGATCAAGCTGAAGACGTGAGACTCAGCTCCTTAACTTCGCTGATTCCATCCACAAAAAACAAGGCTCTGATGCGACAATCCAACGGGCGGTCGTCTCAAAAGAACACCGAACCAGGTGGTGACGCAATACAGAGCATAATTAAGCCTCGTTGAAAAATAGCAGATATTTCAGACCTGAGAGATTTACGTAAAAATAAAACCGATTACATGAAAGGGAGGGAAGACAAATAAACACACAGACTTCGCTAAACTGGTGTAAACAAAGGCGAAGGGACTTGGGTTCATGGATCGAATTCACATCATCATAAGAAAGGAAAATTATAAGTGAATCAAAGGAGACACAAAATGAAAAAATATGGAGAATTAGAAATTTTAAATGACCTCAAGTTAGATAAATTCAATTACTGAATCGTACTTACATTTAGTTGCTTTCTGGGCGCGGGCAAAAGCCCGACACGTGCACACACGTCCGTCATATATGACGGCCGAAATTTTGAAGGAAGAAACCTTCTCTTAAAGAACGCAGTAACGCGCCCGAGAAAAGTAAGTCGTAGATACGACAAACATCCCCTCTCCGTATACATGGGTGGAGGGGGTCCAATAGCGAAGGCAAAGCCTGACAACAAGTAGTGCTTCAACCAATGGTAAAATTGTGTTGGTAGGTGTGAAAAGTTTCACCATCTGGTGAAACGTCTACGCAGAATTACTAAGTTTGAACGCAGTAAGAGTGGCAGAGAAACGTATGTCACAATAATGCGACATGAAGGAAATGATAATAATAATAATAATAACATGAGAAAAAAATGAACCTGATAAAAAACGGTTCAAACTATACCGGTAATCGAACCGTTGCCTTCCATGTCATGACATGTTGGTAAACAGGAACCAAGATCGCAGCCTGTCACACAAGGTCTATTGGAAGCCTACCTTCATAGACAAATATTTACACAACGAATCCAACCACCACCACCCCAGTCACAACAGAGGAGTTATCAAAGTGCTCATATACAAAGCTAAACGCCTATCGCAAGAATACAACCCATGACTGGTTATGAGGCCTAGCAGTACCGTTCTTGCCTGCTGTGCTCAAGGTTGCGTGATTGAATCTAGACGCAGGTTGCATTCAAGGGTGCGGAAATGCGAGCTAGACTTGTCAGTAGATTTACTGGCACATTAAAGATCCCAGGGCAAAATTCCAGCCCTATGGCATCTCTGAAAGATGCAGTATTTAAAAGGAACGTAAAATTAAAATCATTATTATTATTATTATTAAAATAACCTACAGGGGAAATACAGCAGAAGTTGTTTATTGTAGGGGCTGCGGCATCGCGGTCTTATAGTCCCATGTATTCGTGTGTGTGGAATTTGTTTGATAAACTGTGCTATTGTGAAGGCTATATTACTATATCTCCGTCCAGCTGCTAGTCAGTGGGTGGGGATCTGCTCGTGTCCATGTGGCCAGCCGCCGAGCATATCCGGAGGAAACCGAAGCTATAGCAATCAATAACCCAATCGACTATGACGAAACTCGCATCGATCTCATTACATAAGAAAGATTTATATTGATTAATAAATATTATAAGCCGAATACGAGATACTGTACATGTCAGAATGCATATTTATATAGCAGAAAGCGATTGCATATGAATATATGGTAATTTGAATAAGATATATGGAATAATATATACTCCCACCTGACGCGATTATCATCGATCTGAGACGACAGGAGTGGGGGAGATTGATGTCCTCCTATTACCTGCAAGCACGACAGCAAGAGAGAACTAATTGAGACGTCGGTCGGGAATATTGAGACCGCGGAGTGAGAAGTGAAATTCGTTCGCACGTCGATATCAAAGTTACGTGTTAGTCGCGAAGACTTAAAATCATTTTACATCATCTAAACTGATTGAAAAGTTATTGAAATGGGTCTTAAACATTATGTTCAGCCCATATTGTGCGGTTAAATGGACTTGTACAGTTTTCACTTGCAGGACGCACGGAGTAATCTGTGTGACCAGTGTCCATGCTTTCGGGCCGCCATTACGTGTAGGCATGCTGTAATTTTTCAACGGAATGCGGCTGTGATTATATCTTCTTGGAACACAGGCCGATATCAGGAGTACATTTACTAAGTGAAATATTCTCTCTATGTACGACGTCGGAGGCAAGGTTTGAAATGACTTTTGAAGTTGTAATTATGTCCGGATAAATTATGATTGGAACACTACTACATTCGAGGCAATAGTGGGAGCATCGTGAAACTACTTTTTTTCTGTCATGCTTTCTGGAAATGTACTTCACGCAACTTCAAACTTTTATTAAGCATGAGTCGAAGTAGTAAAGTAACCATTTCGAGCATGGATTTAACAGGAGGTTGCTTGCGAATGCTTGTGCGTCGTGATGAATTGACGAACTTAATCCGGGACAATCGTGTTCAATTACTCGAGTGCGGAGAACTTTCGCGAGGCCATGGGTTGACGCAGAGACGGACCAGAGGCAGGGCGAGCATGGGAGGTTCTTTGGTTCAAACACTGGCGTCTGAGAAGGAGCATACTGCGTCTTGGTACAGCCTGGAGGCTACCAGGACAAACTTATATCCTTTTTACACCTCTACAAGAATCTTCGCAAGGTACTGGAACGTCAGTTTGTTGCGATAGCTTAGTGGGGCATTTGAAAGCAATCACAATTGCATTATTTTCTTTTAGTAGTTTAAATGGTTGAGCAAAGGCCCAGGTTCGATGTCTGTTTCGAGACTGACCTTCTGTTCAACCAGGATTTCGGTTCAAATAATAAACGCATCCTTTGTGTAGTATTAATGTTGGTGATTAGCTTTGAGTAATTTTAGTATTTATCTAAATTGATATGCATATTCTCATTGTCGTGAAGATTAACCGGTAGGGGAAGAAATTCGTCTTTTTGTGTAGGAATATAGTTAATTGTGCTTTCTACAAGCAGTGTTAGAATTTTGATAGACTTTTCAAGTGTCTTGTGCACACTTTTATTTTTTATTTACGTCCTGTTAACGATTTTCTGGAGTAGGAACATTGTTTCTCATACAGTATATCATTTTGATATTAGGAAGTTATTTAAATCAGTTGATTTGAGAGGCCTTGATCTTTTCTCAATTATTTTGAGAGTGCACTTGGCTTTTATGAGCGAGATTTTATTGGTGGATATCCCTAATGGATCAACAGTCGTTTATCCTCAGTTGTTAACCTGGATCCATGGTGTAGGTGTTATCAATCAGTATTTTTGAGTTCGTTTAAGTTAGGGGCGATCTTGTTTTTGGGAGGATCAATCTCGACCTTTATTTAGAGCCTCGTATACTGAGTGAAGTTAGACATTATGATGTTATACTGACGATTGAATTGAGAATTACAGTAAATTATTAAATTGCTAGTAATGCAATAGTTTGTGGAGATATAACAGCGTATTTGAAGAACATCCTAGTTTTTGAAAAGCAAATCTCAGGGAAGACTTACTACAAGTCAATAAATCTAGTTGTAACTCATGATTTATCGTATAATTGTGAGGCAATATTTCTAGGCTTTTGTAGGATTCATTTGATATCCACAATAACCAATTTCAGTAACGTGCTGCAGCCTTAATTATTTTTCTCAGCACGATTTGTGGTATAATGTTACTCTGAATAATGAAACAGTAAAATTAGATTTTGTGGTCACCAATTAAGGGTGTACTCATATACAAAGCTAAACGCCTATCACAAGAATACAACCCATGACTGGTTTTGTGGTGTAATACAGGTCTTTTCTTGATTGTGTGGTCACCGATTAAGGGTGCACGTATTTATGTATATTAGGCATATCTATGGATATTGCTGGTTATAATTGTCGTTTAAGGTATTATGCTTGTTGAAGCTTTCTCGAGTTGAGGATTGAGCCAGTCCGTGCCAATCGTGATAAGGCTTAGTGAAGACTCACACCAGATATTTGTTGAATTAAACCCAAGAGTGGATGTATTAGGATGTCATAGCAGACATGATCAGCTGTTCATTAATATCAGAATTGACATACGTGGTGATCATAATTTATACTGAGCACAGCATTGATACAGTTAAGTGGATTATCAGTTGTAATATTACAATTGAAGTTTGGATAACGATGCCAGAACAATTAAACAAATGATGATATATATTTATTAAATATTGAATTTAACTAAATATTCTGCTAAGCTTAATCGCTCGATGGAATTAACCAGAACATAAATAAAATTCATTGATAATTGAAATAAATTTTACCAGATGCGAATGTCATAAGCAAATCAGTAAGAGAAACAATTAAGATTGTTTTCACATGAGTGTATGGGTTGTAACATATGTAAATATTATACAAATAATTGAAGAGCACGGAATAATGGAAATAATTATGGATAAATGTATATAATAATAACTACTATCATCATGATTAAGAGAATTATAATGGCGAAGTGGATCCAATGTTTTCGTTTTGTGGGATCATTTCAAGTAAATTTGTTTTAGGGAATTGGAATTTATATCCAATTTTGGGCACTTAATTTTTGATGAACCACGTGCCATATTCCTTATTTTAATCCGAAGTTTTGTTTGTGGATTATCTAGGTTTATTTGACGACATTGCTATTTTGATTTATCATGTCTATTCTTTGAATAAATAGTCTACTTTTCTGATTTTAAATTTATTGCGTGATGCTGTATAGAGGTGATGGAAGGTCGCGTTAAGAAGGCCATCGCTAGGTATTTCTAGGGTATACCACCCTTTTGAGATATTCCTTTTGGTGGAATCTTGTGTTCTCTGAGCTAGATATTTTTCTGTGAGCCATGGTCGTTCTTAATGCAACCTGTTAGGATCACTGGTTACCCTATTATCCCTTTACTCGTTGGTAGGATCTGGGGTTTTTCTAGTCGGGGATTTTCAGGTTCTACGGTCCAGCTCTCATCGAGAGATTTCAACAGGTAGTGGTAGGTAATACGGGTACAGTACGGAGGCGGCCGAGGCCTAAAGTCAAGGACCATCCCAGCATTTGCCTGGAGTAGAAGTGAGAAATCCGCCTAAAACCACTTATAGGATGGCTGAGTGTACACCGTTGCAGCCCTCACACCAGAATTAAAATTTCTTGTCAGAGCCGGGAATCTAACCTAATCTAACCCAGACCTCATTAGATAAAATAATGTTTTTCTCCCGGATTTGGTCTCAACCAGTGTTACCGTAAAATTACCGTACAGTACAGTTTCTTTTTTCTGTCACCAAGTGAAGGATACAGAGTTTTGCACAAGATATGGGTTTGGATATAAATTTCAATGTCTAAGCAGAAGGTGGGAGTAGTATAGATTGTGATACCTTTCACTACAAAATGGCTACGTCCATGGCGTCATGGACGGCACTAAAGGTTTAAACTATGCATAGGCTACATATTGCATGCTAATGTGTTAACAAGGCTTTACATATAACACGACGAATAGAGTAATAAGTGGGGGAACTCCGTTAGTTGACCGTTTCCACCGTTAGGTGGTACTAGCGTGCCTTGGCCTGGACGTGCAGGTCGATCGCCAGTCTCACTGGTTGTTTATTAAAAGAAGTAGCCTATTTCACTAAATACGAAGCAAGTTGTGAATAACAGAAACAAATCATCAAGGAAATACGAACATATTAAAATACTGTCCAGAACTGACTAAAATACATTTCAAAGAAGAGTAGAGCTTAGGCCTACCTCTAAACAGAAGAGATCTTAATTATTTTTCTCGACGATTTTGAAGACGATCTGGATCTCAGTTCCCTGGACATTTCTTTCGCCCGGAAAATGAACCGGCAGGTAATATAATGAAACACTATCCTAGGGATATATAATAACAGGTGCTCCTCCAAGCAGCACACATTTCAGACCACAGGAAATTCACAGATCATATCCACACAATCTGAAAAGATACAGCCCCACAACCCGCCTTCTTCTATAAACACGAAGGACCACATGGTAAGTTTTATTCACAAATATTGTCTATTTTGATATGACAGCATCTAAAAGCACTTCGTAATAATTATTTCAACACCCGTGAAATTCCTCGTGGTAAATCAGACCTGCTGAAAGTTGTAGAAGTGAGTATTTCCCGTATTAAGTTGCATGTGTAACCAATATCTATTGATGAATTTAACCAACAAATCCTTCACTAATATTTCATTCAACTAATTCAGATGCCTAGGGAGTGTTGTGTGCCTGGCTGTAAGTCGAATTATGGCAGCACTATTAAAATAACTGGTTATATCACTATGTTTTGTTCACTACAGCGAGGTGGACTTTTAGTGCCTAGTAATTTAGTTTTGGTATATATCTTCTGCATTAAGAGAACAGAAGGTTTGAATGCCTCCTTGTATGTATCAAATACGGAAGTGAAACGTTGTAATAACATATCTTTACCAAGACAGGTGTAATGCAAGAAATTGAGGAACTTATAAGGAATGCCCATTCAGTGTATGCTTATTCTGATGCACATGAGCATCAAAGTGTTGAGGATACCTGTTGTACATGAATCAACAAGTTTGTTCCTTGGCAAATGTTCTCATTTAAGACTGCTGCTTAGTTCCATTTCGGTAGGTAACCTTTTCTGTGCCCAAGATCACGGGTTCAAACCCGGCCGAAGTCATCGGATTTTTAAGAGCGTTAAATATCCCTCAGTATGCCTTCCTTTTGAGGGAAAGTAAAGCCGGCGGGCCCATGTCATATATTAATTGCATGTAAAAGAACCTTCCACTAACTACAATTGTGTGAAGCTAAATTTCTAGGTTGATTTGATTATCGCTCTATTAAGTTCCAACGTTCGCCGCCAGAAGCCGGTTGCGGTGGCATCTAGAAGCCAAGTTCACACCTAGGAGTCGTTGACGATGGCATTTGGTAGCGAAAGTAGAAACTCCTTGAAATTAATCGTCTGGAATCCTCACCTGAATTACAGATAAAACACACTAATACAGCCATCACAATTAACACTGGTTAGTAGACAGATTCCACACACACCCAAGGTACACGGGGCTACATGACCGCGTTGTCGCAGCCCCTAAACTGAGGAACCAATCAACCAACCTTTTCTGTCATAGGCATCATAGTTATTACCAGCCTGGTTTCTTATCACGAAGGAAAAATATCTGTGTATAGTTGTTGTTGTTGTTTCGTGAGTGGGTTAGGACATCACTGTCATCAGGCGTGTGTACTCGGATAGGGTAGAATTTCTATGTGTGCATTGTCTGTGGTAGTGTGTGTATTGTGATGCTAGAATTGGGAAGGAAGTGACCATGATCTTCGGTTATGAACAATCCAAGCATTTACCTGGAGGAGAAAGGAGAAATCGAACCCACTCCTTCTCAGTTCAGTGAGGCTGAGTGAATTTAGTTTCAAACCTCAAATCAGAATTACATTTCCCGGCAAAGGTGGAATCAAACCTGGACCTTTGGGACAGATGATTGACTATAAATATTAATTTCTGTTTTAACTGTTACAGATTAATTGGTTATTTGTGTCTTTTCTCCCCGTTATGTAGTCGACATTTCACGTTAAAATGGGTGGAATATCTTTCAAGTTTTTGATTGAATACTTATATATATCGCATTTATTGCTGAGACAACAGTGTTTTCGGTCAAGTTCAAACTCGCAAGATTCGAACTGCATACTTATCGAGTCTGATCGAAAACGTCGATTTATTTGTTTAATGTGCCGATCGCATCAACTTCTGACCATGTTTCATTTATGATTTCGTTATTTATTTATTCGCGTCTGTGGAACGTAATTTTATAAGAAAACACTCAGTCTCGTTTCATCACAGCTTGTTCATACTTGGTAGCGCGCTCGCTGATGGCCGGGAGGCTATGACGTCATAAATACTATTGCACGCACGGCCTTCTCTTTCGGTGGCGTTGGCTCAACCTATCTGCTCGCAGGATTTGTTTCTATAGTGCGTCTCTACCTTAAAAGACAGTACGCATTAAATGGGGCACGCTGATGCCAGATCTACTGTATATACAAAGTTCTGCAAGGGCGGGCACATGATGTAATATAACTCGTATACAGGCGTGCTTTTACGCAAAACACGGGAAATTTCCAAAATATTTGTTTGTTGTATATAACTGTAGCTCATACCTTACAGCGAACAACGCTACAATATTTAGATATGATACGCCGAACCTCAGAGCGCGAGTTTAATGCTCACATTATAACAATTTATATTTTTCAATTATTCATGAATATGATAATATTATAATATGTTATTCCCGGGATGAACAATAGTTCATTATAGTTCATTATCTATGGCGTGATAAGTTTTATAAATGCAAAAATATAGATTCGACCTAAAATATCGTAATTGTGAAAATTGGGCCATGTGTTAATTATTTATGGCTTTCATGTTTACACCATCATAAAGAGCGGGAAATTCTCTACAAGACTACGCAAACATTTTCTTAGATTTGTCACTTT
The DNA here is from genome assembly GCA_946902985.2 of Meconema thalassinum. Lineage (NCBI taxonomy): Eukaryota > Metazoa > Arthropoda > Insecta > Orthoptera > Tettigoniidae > Meconema > Meconema thalassinum. The sequence goes on from OX336395.1 coordinate 125,899,007, forward strand.
CAATTATTGGGAAATGGCAACATCGCCGGGGTAGAAGAGGACGAAGCTAATTGCAGGATATAGGAGTGCAAGTGAGAGGCAAATACTACATTTAATTCCATACTGTCTTTTAAGGTAGAGACGCACTATAGTTTGAACTGTGCGTCTTTTACTTAAGGAGGAAGTAGCTTGCAAATTGTGCAGATTTCGAAGTACTCGTGGAGTAAGTTCTGTAAGAACGTAAATTATTATTATTAAGGAAATAGCACACAAACGTGTATAAGATTTATACAAGGATACAGTGATGCTATAGGTACAAGGATCTCATAAACACATTTTCATGACCCTAGTGACGACTAAGTATGCAAACTATGCAACAAAGTGTGTGAACGATATCGCTTTAACTGTGATGAACAGAGATTTTAAAAAATACTTTAAGAATGAAATCCTTGTACCTATAATAATAAACATAATGTGCTCAGGTTTGTGTGTACAGGGTATTGATAAAACATTATGAGATGATCAATGTATTAGTAGTGCAGGGGACAGGAACCTGACTTTTACAGTTTCACTTACCGTTAGATGTTACAAGATAATATATGATTTTCATACCGATTCAGGGATTCCATGGGACATTACCTATTGAAATTGCCGTTCATTATGTTTGTGTTGATAAAACTAGTATTAAGACGTCTGTTATATTGGATATGCCAAAAGTCACCCGTAGCGCCCTTGAAGGTCGGGGTTCGATTCCCTTTCACGAAGTCGGTGGTAAATTCGAATTTGCGACGTATGACCCGGATCGTTACGCTATTGTGTTGAAAGAAAATAGTATTAAGACGTTTCCTACATCGGATATGCGATAAGTCACCCGTATGGCCCTTGAAGGTCGGGGTTCGACAACGCTTTCAAGTACCAAGTGGAATAATCGATTTGCGATATATGACCGGGATCGGTATGGTATGGGGTTGATAAAATTAATATTGAGACGTTTCTTACATCCGAAATGCGAAACGTCACCGTAATATCCTTGAAGGTCGGGTTCCGATTCCCTTTCCCGAAGTTGGTCGTAAATTCGAATTTGCGATGTATGACCGGGATCTGTACAGTATTGTGTTGATAAAATTAGTATTAAGACGTTTCTTGCATCGGATATGTGAAAAGTCACCCGTAGCGTTCTTGAAGGGAGGAGTTCGAAACCCCTTTCAATTACCAAGTGGAATAATCGAATTTGCGATTTATGACCCGGATCGGTACGGTATTGTGTTGATAAAATTAGTATTAATGGCGTTTCTTACATCCGATATGCAACAAGTCACCCGTATTGCCCTTGAAGGTTGGTGTTCGATCCCCCCTTTCATGTACCAAGTGGAATATTCGAATTGGTGACGTATGGCCCGGATCGGTACGGTATTGTGTTGAAAAATTAGTATTAAGACGTTTTCTACATCGGATATGCGATAAGTCACCCGTACCCCCTTGAAGGTCGGGGTTCGGTAACGCCTTCAAGTACCAAGTGGAATAATCGAATTTGCGATGTATGACCCAGATAGGTACGGTATGGTGTTGATAAAATTAGTATTGAGACGTTTCTTACATCCGATATGCTAAAAGTCACCGTAGCCAGTGGCGGCTCGTGAAGGGTGTGCTGCAGAGCTGCAGCCCCGCCAGGGTATTTGACAATATTAATTTACCCTTTGAAAGTAACGGGGTAACGGTTTAATTAAATAGATCTCTTTAAATTTTTCACAAGTATAGGCCAGGCTAGCTCGTAAATCCGCTTCCCCCCACGGCTGCTCTATTCTCGGCAGCACCTTAGGAACTTAACATTGCACTTCCTGAATCCACTTCCCCCATTGCCAAGTTGTCCTATGAAAGCCTCCTTGGGTGCTGCAATCCTTGCAGCAACGCCACACAGTACTATCACATATTTGGGAACAATAGAGTATACAAAACTCAGCAATTCTTCTAGGTTTGTGCCGTGTCTTGTGTGGGGTTTCGCCTAGGACACCAAGCTGGCTCATCGGCGGGCTCTTGGTGTCCCCGCCAGGACCCCCACAGGAGTAACAGTTTACAGTTTACAAAAAGCTCAAATATTGTACTGGCAGCGGTTAACAGCTCCTAATTCAAATTCAGAAAGTTTGCGACTTATATTCTAATACGAGAAATTATAAATAGAATCATAATACTATCGCAAGAAAATTTTTAAATGGGAAAGGCTTTTGCTGCAACATGGCTAGGTTTGTAGCACTGAATGGAAATGAGAATCATGAGTAGAAGAAGGATGGAACAGAAGTAGGCGCTCACGGCATATAGTAGGTACTAGAAAGACCAAGTCCATCATCATCCCTTAGCCAATTAAAGGGAGGCATTCCTCCATCTCCATGATTTGTGCATTTTCTTCAAACACTTGTACAATCAGTCTTGCCAACATGAGAATTATAGATCAATATCCTAATGAAGTATGCTGCGTGATTTTAACAAATACTTGTATATTATTTCACAGTATAGTCGGTGAAGAATTTAGCTCAACTCAAAAGGGAGTGACAGATCTTAGAAAACTGAGCGGAGAAATTCAGAAGCGCGCATCTTTCGGAACTCGTTTAAATAACATGTAAAATTTTGCAGTTTTACGTTTAAGTTCGGCGTATCAACAATCGGTTGAGGGTCATGACAACGAAGTAACTACAAACAAGGAAATATGTAAATAGAATCATAATACTATCGCAACAAAATGTTTATATCGAAGAGAAGAATTTCGAAATATCGGTGGAGCTGTAAAACTTTCGAGTTTCTTTCCCACTGGAAACTTAGGCCCGTCATTTACAGAGGTCGTTAAACTGTCACGTATCGCTATCACCCTGCCTATGACTACTGCTGAACCAGAACGCTGCTTCTCCTGCCTCAAGAAGATCAAAGAGTACCTCAGGAATGCCATGGGAGAAGCCCTCCGCGGATATCCGCAACATTTATCACCATACGGATATAGTTTGCATGGCTGTGTGGATAGCGGATAATTTTTGGAGTAAATGTGCAGATAGTTTTTAGAATACAGTACAATCCAAACTTATTGAATATCATTACTAGGACCCGGATGTTTACTGTTATGTTTTTCTTTTTTCTTTTCATGACAAATATAAAATGATGATTGAAGATTATCTCATTCGAATTATGTCATTACTCATTAAGCATAATTAACTCTCCGAACTGAAAAGGGTTGCATTTCTGACTGTATAACATTCATTTTAAACATAGCACATGACATACATAGGCTAAGGGAACTACTTTCTCGTCAAATGTCTAAATGTGTTGCATTAATGTAGCCTATGTCTACCCCTTATTATTCCCGTTCTCCAACGGGGTCGGGGATGAGATGCGATTACGTTATTGTGGCGGATGGTTTTTACGGCCGGATGAATGTGTTGCTTTCATTAAAAATAAAAATAGCATTGTAATGCCAGTAGATTCGAATAACAAACGTGCGGATGCGGATAACAGTCGTGCGGATGCGAGGCGGATGCGGATAACAGTCGAGCGGATGTGGATAAGGTTTTCTTTATCCGCACAGGGTTCTAGCCATGGGACAAGAAAGACTTACTGCACTTGGAATACTGTCTATTGAGAAGGGTCTGATTAACAGCGTACCGAATTTCAATGACCTCGTCATCGAAAAATTCGTCACGTTCAAGACTCGACGCCTGGAGCTGATCTACGAATAAGGTACGTTAATGCTCGTGTATGCAGTCCCCCAACTGCGATATATGCGAGCCGCCACTGACCGTAGCGCCCTTGAAGGTCGGGTTTCGATTCCTTTTCCCGAAGTTGGTGGTAAATTCGAATTTGCGATGTATGACCAGTTTCTGTACGGTATTGTGTTGATAAAATTATTATTAAGACGTTTCCCTCATCGGATATGTGAAAAGTCACCCGTAGCGTTCTTGAAGGGAGGAGTTTGATACCCCTTTCAAGTACCAAGTGGAATAATCGAATTTGCGATGTATGACGCGGATCGGTACGGTATTGTGTAGATAAAATTAATATTAAGACTTTTCTTACATCGGATATGCGAAAAGTCACCCGTATCGCCCTTGAAGGCCGGAGATCGACCCCCTTTCAAGTACCAAGTGGAATAATCGAATTTGCGATGTATGACCCGGATCGGTACGGTATTGTGTTGTTAAAATTAGTATTAAGACGTTTCCTACATCGGATATACGAAAAGTCACCCGTATCGCCCCTGAAGGCCGGAGATCGATCCCCCTTTCATGCACCGAGTGGAATAATCGAATTTTCTATGTATGACCCGGATCGGTACGGTATTGTGTTGATAAAAATAGTATTAAGACGTTTCTTACATCGGATATCCGATAAATCGCCCTTGAAAGTCGGAATTCGATAACCCTTTCAAGTGCCAAGTTGAATAATCGAATTTGCGATGTATGACCCGGATCGGTATGATATTGTGTTGATACAATTAGTATTCAGACGTTCTTACATCCGATATGCGAAATGTCACCTGTAGCGCCCTTAATATTCGAGGGTTCGATTCCCCTTTCCGAAGTCGATGGTAAATTTCGATTTTGCGATGTATGATCCGGATCTGTACGGTATTGTGTTGATAAAATTAGTATTAAGACCTATCTTACATCGTACTCTACATGAGAAAAGTCACCTGTAACCCCCTTAATATTAAAGGGGTCGATTCCCGTTCTGGTAGTAGGTCAAAAATTTAAATTTGCGATGTAGGCCCATATCCCGGATCAGTTCGGTATTGTTTTGTTGCGCCCGTAGTGTCGTGGTGCCTGGATGGTGTCTTTCGTAAGGTCACGACCGCCTTCTTCCAAATCCTAACTTGAAATGTAATTGTACAGACTATTACAGGTACCTCAATAACACAGGTTATCTGAAATTATAATTTAAAAAATAATGATCTATTTACATTGATGCTAATGGATGCTCCGCTCGTGACAGTAGCCTACTCTTAAATATATTTTAGGGTAGATGACTTTGCAGTTCCGCCCTTTCATGCAACAATAATTAACCCATATTTATAAGCTATGCTTAATAGAGGAATATTACAATGTTTTGCTTTGGACAGTAATTTATTTTTGTTATTATTTTTTTTTTTTTTTTTTTTTTTTTTATCTTTTCATCTCGTCTGTGAGTGACTGTTTTGTCTTTCTCGCAATTTTGTTTACTTTAATGGTTGTAATCGCTCTCGTACCGGTATATTGCGCTATCGCAACATAAATATATCGGCTGTCATCAGAAAATTATTTTTTGTTGCTATCTTCTCTTCCCGTCTGCTACATCCAAGGAGTTATAAGGAGACGCCCTGTCAGCGCTACAGCATGGGGAGAGTTGAAGCACTGACCACGCCCCCATACTTGCCCGGCTCCAGCGTTAAATGGAACCTACGGTACCCTAGACTTATTTATTAGTGGGATTTATGTATGATTACCCGTAAAAGATTCGTGTGTAAGAATAGTACGAAGTTGTAACGTAGGGCCTATATGACGATGGATATCAAGGAATATTTGTTGATCTTTGCTGGCTAGCGTGAATTGTACGGCAGTCACAATACTTTTCGTCGCACTCGAAAATCATGTAAAATGCTGTAAAACGTTTAATTTTACAACATTAACTAGAGCATTACACCGATCTAAAATATAGTATAGCACTTGGGAAATGAATGTATTATACCGATATGCAGTTTTTAGCTTACTTTTCACATTTTGCAAAAATGAGGAAAAAGTAGACTTATGAGATCGGGCAAATGTCTGTCTGTCTGTCTGTCTGTCCTTCTGTCTGTCTAGCTGTGTGTGTGTCCCCCCCTATCAACGCCTAAACCGCTGGAGCAATCGAAACAAAATTTGGTAGGAGTAAATGTCTACACCCGAATATTTCACGGCCATATTTGAAAATGATGTCAGTGCTACCAACTGCTAAAAAATCGCAATTGAAATTTGAGCTCCATGTTGGATATCTTGGAAGGTATGAATGGGAGCTATTTCAAAATTGGCACACGTATAGATAATAATATTGCAGTTTAATTTCCAGGAGGCCATACATGGCAGTTTTGCCAAAATGATTATAAGCCTGCCGATTGGTCCAATTTTTAAATGCATATAACTTCTACACTATCAATTGGAATTCAACCAAATTTCGTATGTTGTATGTGTACATAACCAGATACGACTGAGCGTATTCTTGAGACCCACCAGGGCTGCCAACTGTTAATAAATGCTCCTAATTTATTTTATCCAAATACCAATATATCAGAAAGTATGCAAGCCGACAGCTTTAAACTATGCACACGTATAACACCTGACATTCTATATTAATTTGGAGTAACTTATATACGTCAGTGCTACCAACATGATTCTAAGCCTGCTGACAGGTCCCACTTTAAATACATGTAACTTCCATACTATCATTTGGATTTCAACCAAATTTCGTATGTGCTATGTGTACCATAACAGATATGACTATGCGTATTCTTAAGAGCAACCAGGGCTGCCAACTGTTAATATGTGCTGTCCCTATTTTTGTTACCCTAATATCAATATACAGTATCAGAAAGTATGCAAGCCAATAGCTCTAAACTTTGCACACGTATAGTACCTGGCATTCTAGATGAATTTGGAGTAACTAATATACGTCAGTGCTGCCAACATGATTCTAAGCCTGCTGATAGGTCCAATTTTAAAATGCATGTAACTTCTATACTATCTAATGGATTTCATTCAAAATTGGCACAACAATAGATCATATTATTTCAGATTATTTCTGACCAATACATGCATGACATTGTTGCCAACATGATTTTACGTGCGCTGTTAGATCCAATGTTTAACTGCATGTAACGTCCATGCTATTCATTGGACTTCAACCAAATTTTGTATTCTGTACCTTAAGAGATTGAACTAAGAATATATTCAGTCATCAGGTCTGCCAACTGTAGTGCTCTATTAGGCAACATTATGCAAGGTATACAGTATTTCGAACTAATTAGAAATTTTGATATTAGCAACTTAATTTCGTCATTATTCTAAATAGGTTCATATACTGTAGAATAATCATTGGCCTGAAAAGTAGGCTCTTTAGTTCGTCACGGAACTTCTTGTATAATCTGTAATTAACTTATTGTGGAATTTCAGGCAACCAGACACCCACCACTATTCTTAACTTATACCAAATAATAGGCAAATAATTACTGAGATACCAATAGGCCTGCCATCATATTCACGAATGTGTATTAAATAAATTAAATGCATTTAAAATATTAAGGCTTGTGAACTAATTGGGTGGTGGCGTTATTGTTTTTATTGCACGTTGTTTTTAAAAAATATGCCAGTTCAGTTCGGGTAACAAAATATACAAGGTTTGAGATTAACACGCTAAAATATGCAAATAATGGCGTATCAATCTTTTAACAACCACGAGCAATAAATCTAGAGCTCAAGCCACGTTTAAAATAGATTGGGGGGTTATTAGATTACAGTTAACTTATACCGTTCATTAATTGACAAGCAGAAACTATTTCCAGTAAGAAACGACGGAAAGTATCCGTAATTAATTCCTAGCAATCAAAATACTTAAATTGGTGAACATATATGCCAATATTTGAACATTTAACGAATGATACTAGAACAATACCGTAAGGTGGCTACTCATAGGATGAATACTTACCACAATAAATGGCAAATAAACCGCATTTAGGCTACTTGTGAAATGACATTACTTTGGCATGTGAAGTTCTGTTTGTGCACAAACATATGCCCCACACGTCGACATTTCGACCCACCCGCAAAATATCACCAGTTTTTAGAACGTATGTCACAGCATCCCATGCTATTCTTGTGAGCCTAACGCAATGTTTTGAGCACAAGACGAGGGTTGCCTTGTGGCCTGGCCTTATTACTCCTTGGCTACATCCTAGCGTGCCTCTACCTATCTGCCCGCAGGATTTGTTTCTAGTTTGAACAGCGTGTCTTGGTCCTAAGGATGAAGTTGTATTCTATTGCAGCTTGCAATTAGTGCAGTTTTCGAAGTACCGTACTCGAGCAGTAAGTTCAGTAAGAACGTAAATTATTATTAAGGAAATAGCGCACAAACGTGTATAAGGTTTATACAATAAATATACAATGATGCAGTGATGCTATAGGTAAAAGTATCTTACAAACACATTTACATGACCCTATTACCGGGTGAGTTAGCTGTGGTTGTTACGGCGTGCTGTAGGCAGTCGCTCACATCCGGGAGGCGAGGAGGTTCGAATCCCCTCCGGCAACCTTGAAGATGGTCTTCTGTGGTTTCCCATCTTCTTCCAGGCAATGCCGGGGTTGGTCCCTACTATAGACCACAGCCGGTACCTTTCCCATTCCTCTCCTTACAATCACACATTCCTCCCTAGACAACACTCCACACGCGTCGGTACTTGTAGCTCACCCTGTGGGTGTCCGCATAGAAGCAGCTACATAATGTGCTCAGGTTTGTATGTACAGGGTATTGAGAAAACTATATGAGATGATCAATGTATTAGTAGTGCAGGAGACATGATCCTCACTTTTACAGTTTCACTTACCCGGTACCGTTAGATGTTAAATGATAATAAATTATTTTCATACCTTTTCGGGGATTCCAGGGGACAATACCTACCGGTATTGAAATTGCCGTTCATTATGATTGTGTTGTTAAAATTAGTATTAAGACGTTTCTTATATCGGATATGCGAAAAGTCACCCGTAGCGCCCTTGAAGGTCGGGGTTCAATTCCCTTTCACGAAGTCGGTAGTAAATTCGAATTTGCGACGTATGATCCGGATCGGTACGGAATTAAATTAGTATTAAGACGTTTCTTACCTCGTACTGTATATGCGAAAAGTCACCTGTAGAGAGGGTTCTATTCTTTTTCCGGCAGTAGGTCGAGAATTCGATTTTGCGATGTAGGCCTATGTCCCTGATCAGTTCGGTCTTGTTTCGTTGCGCCCGTAGCGTCTTGGTGCCTGGACGGTGTCTTTCGTAAAGTCACGACCGCCTCCTTCCCAATCCTAACTTGAAATGCAATTATACAGACTATTGCAGGTACCTCAATAACACAGGTCATCTGAAATTAGAAATAAAAAAATAATGCTCTATTTACATTGATGCGAATACTGCTCGAGTCTAAGCTGCGTGAACCTGAGAGGAATGTGCATCGCGGACTATGAGAAATGGAGTTGACGAGTGATGAGGTTTCTCGGTCCGTGCATAGTACCGAACCAAATACATTGGTCGGTGACTTACTGACTTATTCGTAACACCACACTGGTTTCAGAAAAGACCCATGTTAGCAGTATTGGAATAGACGAGAATGTCAGGTAACACGGCGGGCTGTCGACAGGCTTCTCAATTCACGCATGCTCCTACCCTGCCTCTGCTCTTCATCCCGCAAGTTCACAGAGCTTGGAACCGAGCAGTAGATGCTCCGCTCGTGACAGTAGGCTACTCGTAAATCAGTAGCGTAGCCAGGATCGACCAATGGGGGGGTTATGGGTACTCAAGCCAAATTCTACAAGGATTTCGTCCCGCGGCGTAGCCGCGCTCGTCAAACGTGCACCATGGTCGCGAGGGCAGCTGTGGAAAGTACGGATATCGTAGGTTCGAATCCCGGTGCTGACAGCGGTTATCCTTGGTGTGTTTTTCCCCGGGTTTACCCACACTCCCTACAGTAAATTGCCAGTATAGTGTCTTGCTCAAGTCCCGGAGCGTCTACTCCATCCCTGTCCCAGATACATTTACACACACAACTACTATCATCACAGCAATACAGGTTGCCAGACAGCTTCAACACACTCCCAACTACACGGGGCTGATGACCAAGGTGTCTCAAGCACCTCAAATGAAATAACAACAACTCTACGAGTATTTCCATTTCTCTTTGAGATATTATTACACAAGAAAAGTTTCATGTATTTTGATCCCGAATTTTTCGAGTAATGCAATATGCTCAAAAGACAGAAACAAAACAGTTCTTTAAAAAATTAAGTTAATCTTTAACTAAAATGGCTCACTTCAATGGTAAATCTAGAACATTCCTGTTCCCCTGACAGGAACAAAATAAACTAAAATATATCTGTGCTACCAACATGAAGACTGCGTATCTCTCAACAAGAGAAATTATTTACAGAGGTCTCAGCAAAAATGGGCATGTCCTCTCACGATGTATGATATTGATTTATGAGTAATTCAATACCGGTACTCATTTTTATGTTTATTCAGTTTTTCCAACAAGATCCTGTGCTTTATATTGCAATTAGCCCTGAATGCCTAAAGTATCATTTTAGAAGATTTTATTCACCTACCAAAGTCCTTCTTACCTTAGAAATAAGACATACAGCCGGAAAAAGTGTTAATTGCTTACACTACTCAGGCGACGAATTTCACTCATTCGTAACTGGGAGATAACTGTAATTCGGGGAATTGCTGGACATATATTTACGTAATATGAAGCAACTCGGCTGACGGTTATCTCATGCTCAAGATGTCAATAATGATCCCAAACTTAGTGTTAATGTACCCATAGCATTTTCTAAGTCTTTATTAAAGCGCGTTATTTTTAATAAAAACTAGAGTAATTTACATATAACTTCTCTCCCGCCAAGAAAAGAAAATAAGGCTAACATTGTCCCGCTGTGTGGGATTCAAAATTATTTGGCGCTAGCCTCGGTTTAAAATAAGCTGTAAGTTATTTCAAGGGGGAAAAGTTAGATTGGCAACCCTGGGAGGGAGTTATATTACCACAGTCTAAAATACATAGTCGTGAAGCTCGCTGCACTACGAAATTGCATCCTCTTTGTGGGTGAAGCGACACTAGCGCTCGTTGCGGCCAGCAAGCTGGCAACTGCCTTGAGCACGTTATTCGCGGAACTGATGATTTCACTTTTGCAAGGGTTTTTTGAATTTTAACTCACCTGAGTGATTATTTCCATTGTGAACATAAGTCACGTTAAATCACCAACTACTACAGAAAAAAGCCACAATGATGATATACTGTACACTTTTAATTCATAGAACATAAAAAGAATGCTCTGTTTTTATTAGTTCAGTCCTCTATAAGTATCCGTAGGTACAGTTGTATGACGTATTTAATGAGCCGTACGTAAAATTCATATTCCATACTAGTTATAAATGCATGTATTTGTTTTAAAGATAGTCGCTGACATCTCTACATAAAACCAAGTCCACAATTCCTGGATGTAACGGTTAATCTCTAAATCCACGGAATTGATTTTGATGCGGTTTTAACCATTCAGTAAATAATTTCTCGAGGATGGTTTCAGTAGGAAAACATTCCTTTATGACCTAAAGAAGCCGAGCAGTAACTATTTCAGTGAATCGTGTCGAAGGAAAATCTGCCGTCCTTGCGCCTTTTAAGCATACAAAGCTTTAAGCTAAAAAGAAGTCCTCGACAGCATATCTTTATCTTTAATACATCGCCAACTATAAGTGATTTTACATTTTAATTTCTTCCAACAATCTCCATTCAGTGGAAATTTAAATTACTAGCCCATCATCCCAGCTTCGGCCAGCATTAACTGTCGAGTCGTGTCGAGTTACGACTTCAGAGAAGATTAGACTATGAATGTTTGGAGTTTCGCTGTTCCCCTCGGCTTTTCTGAATTGCATCTGAGACCTAACGTCCGTGCGCCTTTTAAGCTTACGCTGAGTGACCCCTCTAAAACACCAGGCGAAGCCGGGGCGGGTTGATAGTGAAAATCCACAGCTTGCTTCCAGTCTCCGACCGGGTCAGGAATGGAATGAATGAAGCCCCCATCTAGCGGCGAGGATATTAACTGTGCCGGCTGCCGAGGCCTGACGCACTCCTCTGGGGCAATGATTAAATGAATGACAGATGAAATGAAATGATAGTGGAGAGTGTTGCTGGAATGAAAGTTTGACAGGGAAAACCGGAGTACCCGGAGAAAAACCTGTCTGCCTCCGTTTTGTCCAGCACAGATCTCACATGGAGTGACCGGGATTTGAACCACGGATCCAGCGGTGAGAGGCCGGCGTGCTGCCGCCTAAGCCACGGAGGCTTCGCCGGGTTGATAGTATGGATGTAATATAATATCAAATTCTTAACCGTATCAAAAGCTAGTTATTCCGTAAAATTGAGTAACATTATTGTTAATCAGTAAAAATAACAGTCTGATTTGTGAAACGAAAAGTATATAAAGATATTAAGGTCTTAAATGGCTCAATTGTAGGTACTTCGTATTTTTTCTGTGGGTTTGAAACCTTTCATTCATGAATTTGACAAAATAATACAATGCCAATTTTACAAAATATCGGCAATATCAATTGTGTACCGTACCTTCACAGCAGCCATGTGGGAGACCAGGTATTTCATAAGAGAATTAACAAACAGTGTACCACATCTAAGTTTGTGAGCATTATCCTGACGACATAAATTGGCTTGCTTCCAAAGAATTCGAGAATAAGTTTATATTATTGTACAAAATCTTTATTCATTAAATCAGCTCTCTGACTATTAAAAAGCCATTTTCTACATCTGAAAATTAAAATGTCAGCACGCGTTTGAGATGACATCTTTAACGTTTACTTAGCCTACCGTATGTCTTAATTTTCAAAATGCATAGATATTTATATTTGATTTGCAGCCAATGGCAAATGGCAGAGCATTTCACATGAACGCCCGTAGGTTCCCCAATTACAATGTCGAGTAGTTCCAACTTAAGCAACCAGACTCCAATGCCACTGAAACCCAACGGCGTACGTTTGAACCTGATAGAGCGTGTCTAACCCAGTAGCCTACAAATTTTGGCTACACACTACCAATTGTAGCTGTAAGTTATTTTACGTGCCATAAATCTATGACATGGGCCCGACGACTTCGACTGGGTTTGAACCCGCGAACTTCGGCATAGCAGTTCAGCATGTTACCGACTACGCCACCAAAGCCATACATAGATAACCTACCAAGACATGCTTCTGATTTATAACAGACTGGCTCCGTGGCTCAGCGGTAACGTTCCCGCCTGCTGTGCCCAAGGTTGCAAGATCCAATCCTGGCGCAGTCAGCTGGCATTTAAGGGCGCATAATTGCGAAGGAACCGTGTCTGTAGATTTACTGGCACGTTTAAGATCCCCTTCAGGGTACCCTGATGTCTCAAAGTCACCGTAGATAAAAGGGACCTAAACCAATAACATTATTATTGATTTATAACCAGTTAAAGACCTAGTTCCGTTGTTTGATTGAAAAGCGTATAATACTTTCTACTGCGTATTCCAATTAATTGGGGTCGCCAGAGCCAATCAGGCTCATTTTGGTTTTGGCCGCGGATTTAAGGGAGGATGCCCTTCCTGACGCCACGTAATTTTTCAGGTGAAAATTCCACCCCACTCTCACCGGGATAGGAACTCCGGCCGTCCGGGTGATTGACGAGCAGCTAAGCCACTGCACCATCACGCTCCTCTTGAAAAGCTTCATAATAGGCTACTAGCCTAAAATCCATAGATCAAATCTCAACTTTTAGGGTCCTTTGGAAACTCGGGTGTCGTCCTGCTATTTGAACAGTCTGTCTTCCCAGTTGGTCAACACGAATACACCCAATTAGATTGGGCGAGGAGTAACAATTAAATTCCCTGTGTAATTCATAATACAATAAGTATTTATACATTTAATAAAACGCTTCTCATACAACCCTCCCTCTTTATGTGAGAAGTGTTTTACTAAGTGTATAAACGATTCATGTATTTTCATTTCAGGCATTAGGAGATAAATTGTCACTGCCCACCAAATCTAATTGGGTACCGTACACTCGTGTTGACCGACTGAAAAGCGATCATATAGGTTACTTAGCAACACTGAAATATTGCGTCTAATATTAGACCTGTTTATTGAACTGCACATCTCCTCTTGTAAAGCACATGTTAAATTAAAGACATAACCTTTACACAATGCTCACATACAGTAAATCCAGCAACAATAACATACAACAACATAGCGCAGTCGGCGCATTCTTGCTGGCTGCATGAGAGCATTATTGTCTGTGGGTAGAAAAATATGAGTCAAGCTTCGCGATTTATAGGTAGACTGTGGTTATACGTTGTCATGAAGACGTGTGTAGCCACAAATGGGGTCCCGGACCGAAAGGCGACAACAGTACATCACCACAGACACAAATCACAACCTGCCGATTTTCCAATGGGAGGGGTTCTAACCCCTCCCTTGGCTACGCCACTGTCGTAAATATACATATTAGGGTAGATGACTTCGCAGTTCCGCCTTTTTATACAACAATAACTAACCCGTATTTATAACCCAGGCTTAATAGAGGAATATTATAATTGTTTGCTCAAGACAGTAAATTATTTTTGTGTTTGTACCTTTTCAACTTGTCTGTGAGTGCGTGGTTTTTTTTTTTTTTTTTTTTTTTTGCAAACTCAAAATACGAATACACAATAACCAGACAAATAAAACTTAACGAATTTTTACTGAAAAACAGTTTTTTATTTTATTTTATTCAATACTGAAAATATCTTTATTGCAATTATTATGTTCTGTTACAACTGTACATATTTACAACTTCATACCTGTTATATAAAAACGATTATTTATATAACAAAATCAACTCGTCTATTTTGTTTAGCAATCCTTGTGATTGCCGAATCGATGTTTATAGTGATGTCGCGATGAATGTGCAGCAATGCACGGATAGGAATTTGAGGCTTTTTTTTTTCGCACCAAAAAATTTTGCCGAAGTCCAAACTTCAAGCTTGGTTGGCAATTTAAGCTGTGACTTTCTCCCTTTGTCGGTACAAACTGGACTTGCCGAAACTGTGACGTACCTTGATACTTTTCTCGAAGCTCGATGTAAAATTCGCAAAACACGCCGTTGCAATTTGTACGAATATTTTTGGTGCGCTAAACGCATCAAATTTCTATCCATGTACTTGCAAAAAAAAATTGGTCTGGTTTTGTACGTTTGGTTATTTTGTGATTGCGTTGTTAGTGATACCATTTTTCTTAACAATTTAGAGTCTGTGACCCCCCGCGCTATCGTAGCATTGATACCTCAGCTGTAATAAATAAATAAATAAATAAATAAATAGATAAATAGATAAATAGATAAATAAATAAATAAATAATTAAATAAATAAACAAACAAACAACAAACAACAAACAAACAAACAAACAAACAAATAATCAGAGAATTGTTTTATGTTGCTATCTTCTCTTCCCGTCTGCTACATCCAAGCTCGCGGATAATGTATCGTTTATCCTCGCGCGGTTATATCTTCAAGACCGCGGGATTTGTTTCTAGTTTGAACTGTGCGTCTTGTATTTATGGAGGTTGTATTATATTGTAGCTTGCAATTAGTGCAGATTTCGAAGTACCCGTACAGTAAGTTCAGTAAGAACGTAAATTATTATTAAGGAAATAGGGCACAAACGTGCATAAGATTTATACAATATATGAGCAATGATGCAGTAATGCTATAGGTACAAGGATCTCATAAACACATTTACATGACCCTAGTGACGACTATGTATGCAAACTTTGCAATTAAGTGTGTAAACGATATCACTTTAACTGTTGTGAAAAGAGATACAAGATTCTAAAGAATAATATCCTTGTACCAATAGTAAGAACATAATGTGCTCAGGCTTGTGTGTACAGGGTATTGAGAAAACAATATGAGATGACCAATGTATTAGTAGTGCAGGAGACATTAACCTCACTTGTACAGTTTCATTTACCGTTAGATGATGATAATATATGTTTTTCGTACCTTTTCAGGATTTCCAGGGGACAATACAGATTGAAATTGTTGTTCATTATGACTAATATACTGGAAATATATGCTAAATTACGTAATTATGTGTGTTTCTTGTTTAATTGAACTACGGCAGCCATGTTACTCACTCCAGCTGGGCGAGATATGATGGTATTAAAATGTGGGACGGCGGATGGGTTATAGACAGCCGAGGAGTGAACTACATCATTCCCAGATCAATTTTGAATCATTAGAAAATGTATTTATTGCAACTTTCAGATGTTCTTTCCCCCTATGTTCATGTCTTCTGCATCGCTATTTCTATGAGTAGTACAGGAGACAGGAACTTCACTTTTACAGTTTCACTTAGATGGTAAATGATAATATATGATTTTCATACCTTTTCAGAGGTTCCAGGGGACAATACCTATTGAAATTGCCGTTCATTATTATTAATATACTGGAAATATGTGCTATATTATGTAATTATGCGGATTAGTAAAGATCGCGATACATTTCCGTGCAAAATTCGCCTAAAAACAAAATGGCCGCGTTGATGACGTCATCGATGACGTCACGAAATACTCCTCTAGCAAGCTTACGGGGAAAGCCTGGGGAATAGAGGGTTTTGGGTGGGGGAAACAAATAGAAATTAGCATTTACAAGAAACGTTGTAAACGGGATGTGTATCGCGATCCATACTTGACCTCAAATATAGGTCAAGTAAAGATTGCGATACACATCGAAATTTCCGCATTTCTGCTCATTAAAAAAAACATATATCGCGGTCTTTAATTGACCTATATAGGTTGTTCAGGGTACACATGGGAGGGATTGCTTTTTTGAAGTTGTTGATAAAGGTTTAGCTTTGCTTTGTATGTAGAACAGTATTCACTATATTGGCCATTTCTTGGTTAGACTACTGTTTGGACGAAAATTACTGATTGTGCTACAAGCAAGGGGGTCTGGGACATAAGCCCCAGGTTAGGTTTGTTTTGTATGTAGAACAGTATTTACTATATTGGTCATTTCTTGTTTAGACTACTGTTTGGACGAAAATCACTGATTGCAAGAGAAGCAAGGGGGTCTGGGGCGTAAGCCCCAGGTTAGGTTTGTTTTGTGTGTAGAACAGTATTCACTATATTGGCCAGTTCTCGGTTAGACTACTGAGTGGACATAAATTATGATTGCGCTAGAGGCAAGGGGGTTTGTTGATTTGTAATGATCGCGATACATTTCCGTATAAAATTCCCCCAAAATGAAAATGGCGGCGTTGATGACGTTATTGACGACGTCTCGAAATACTCCCATAGCAAGCATACGGGAAAAGCCTGGGGAATAGGTGGCTTTGGGTGTGGAAAACATAAACAGAAATTCGCATTTACAATAAACGTTGGAAACGAGATGTGTATATATAGGTCAAGTAAAGATCGCGATACCAATTTAGCCTATTTTCATTTATGAAAAAAAAAATAGGCTTATGAGATCACCTTTTGTCCGTGTGTCTGTCTGTGTGTGCGTGTGCGTTTGAGGATTTCTGTGTGTCCCCCCTAATAACTTCTTAACGGCTGGAGCGATTTCAATGAATCTCGGTAAGTTCATAGCACTATTCCGCGCGACCCCGACCGTGCCCTTCTAATTTTGTTACGTCTAACCAATCCAACATGGCGGCTGTGCGAAATATTTCACCAGCATTCAATATCTCCGAAACTATTACCGACATCACCCTGAAATTTTGTACGGTGATAAAGAGAACTACTAGAAGTTCACCTATGTGACTTTTGAAAACCTGGTAACTACAAAACCAACATGGCGGTCAAGCGAATTTGCGACTTTTGAATAGACTTCACTCGCGATTTAACCAACCAATCGCAATGAAACTTGGTACAGTATATGTTTGTACACATTGTAATGCACCGACATCTAACTTCGTTCAATTGTTTACATAACCTCAAGATGGCGGCCGTGTGAAATATTTCAGTGGCACTCTATATCTCTGAAACTATTACCGGTATCACCATGAAATTTTGTACGGAGATAGAGTGCACTACTAGAAGTTCATCTATGAGCCTTTCAAAAATCTGTTAACTACAAAACGAACATGGTGGCCAAGCGAACTTGAAAATTTTAAATAGACTTTTCTCGCGATTTAATGGTCCAAACGCAATGAAACTTCGTACAGTAAATGTTTATACACATTGTAATGCACTGGTACCTAATTTAGTTCAATTGTTTACGTAACCTCAAGATCGCTACTCTGCGAATTTCGAAAATTAAGTTTTTATTTCATGTGTTCTAATCATGCGTTCGAAATCTACATTTGCATAATGAACGTACACAATAATCATCATCTAATAGTACATAACTCTAAGGCCTACATATATTAAAATCCAACCTGGCGACCATCCGAAATATTTAGACGGTTCTCAATATCTATTAATCTACTACAGCAATCAAACTGAAATTGTATAAGTGTATAGAGGTTATGAGCATAAGTTTACCTATGGGACGTTCAATAACCTGGCGAGCACAAATCCAACATGGCGGCGACGCGAAATTTAAATATTCAAACGGACGTTTCTTGCGTTTTAACCATCCGAGTGCAGTGAAACTTGATAGGGTATTTGCTTATACAAATTTTAATCGACTGGCATCTAATTCATTTCAATTATTTTCATAACCACAAGATGGCGACTGAGTGAAATTTTAAAATCCCGCTTTTATTTCTTGTGTCCTAATCATGCGATTGAAGTTTGAATAAAACACCTACACAATAATCTTCATGTATTAGTACATAAATCTAAGGCCTATAATATAAAAATCCAACATGGTGACCTTCCAAAATATTTAGACGGTTCTCAATGTCTACGAATCTATTACAGCAATCAAACTGACAATTTGTATATTGATAGAGGCAATTGATATTAGTAGGATATATGAAAATAGGCTATTTAGTTCTTCACGGAACTACTTGTTTTAAATATGAGCTGAAATGCCAAAATCGCGATACACCTTTTTATAAATATGAGTTGAAATTCGCAAATTTCTATGTGTATAGCGATTTTTTATTAGCTGAAATGGCAAAATTTTGATGTGTATCCCCATCTTTACTAGACCTATATAGGTCAAGTAAAGATCGCGATACATCTTTTTTAAATACGAGCTGAAATGTGAAAACTTCGATGAGTATCGCGAGTTTTTTAAATTATTAGCTGAAATGGCAAAATTCTGATGTGTATCGCCATCTTTACTAGACCTTATAGGTCATGTAAGGATCGCGATACATGTTTTTAATGAGCTGAAATGCGGATATTTTCATGTGTATCGCGATATTTAAAAAATGAGCTGAAAATGCGAAATTTGGATGTGTATCGCGATCTTTACTTGACCTATATAGATCTCACGATGTTCACCCTTCAAATTGAAATAGCACAATACGAATAATATCAAGAAATAAAGGACTCACGCATTTCATTTCATAGAGTACAGCTGCCAACTTCATTACTTTTAAACTTCTTGCCAACACACTACCAAACACCAAAAAAAAAACAACAGCACATTACACCTCGAATTATTTCCGCAACACACCACTGTCCAGGTCGAAATCTCACGGAACACTACCGGTAACAATATGGCGGACACTAGCCAGAATGTACAAAGACGTCGAACAGACGAGCGTCAACATCAACACGTCATAGGTGACGTCACTGAGGACACTAAAATTCCACTAAAAGCATTTAATCGCAATCTATACTTGAGCTTAGTTATGTGTGTTTCTTGTCGAACTGAACTACGGCAGTCATGTTGCTGACTCCAGCTGGGCGAGACATTGATGTCACGGCAGTGTCCCCTACATGTAAGATATAAAATACACCACCACTAGGCAAATCCCATTCCTCTTCGGCGGGAAGTTAGACTCTGGACGCGTTAGGCTCTAACCATTGTCAAAATCATTGATCTAGGTGCGTTAGGCTGTAACCCTTGACAAAACCATTCTTAGGCTGTAACCATTGTCAAAAACTATTAGATTGGACAAAACGAAGGTTATAATGGTCGTGTTGAGGTGCGGCCTTTGACCGCGGGAAGATAGCGGGGCACGGTTGACAAAGAAAACATTGATCTGGACGCGTAAGGCTGTAACCAAGGTCAAAATTATTGATCTTGATGCGTTAGACTGTAACCGTTGACAAAACCATTGATCGGGGCGCGTTAGGCTGTAACCATTGTCGAACACCATTGGATTGGACAAAACGAAGGTATGAATGGTCGGGTTGAGGTGTGGTCTTTGGCCGCGGGAAACTAGCGGGACACGGTTGACAAAAGAATCCATTGATCTGGACGAAAAGCCGCCTATAAATTTAGTACAGTATATGTGGGGTTGGCAATAATGTTCTAACGCCGATAATGGCCGACACAGCTGGAGTTTTTATTATATAAGTCGTGTTATAATTTGGGACGGTGAGTGGATTATGAACAGCCGAGGAGTGAACTAAATCATTCCCAGATCAATTTAGAATCACTAGAAAAGGTATTTATTGCAAATTTCAGAAGTCAATCTTTTTTCCCCGAGGTTCATGTCTCCTCCACAGCTACCATCAATTTCTCTATTCCACATATGGTATCAATAATTATTTTTCATTTTATTAATTCAATCGGAATGATAATCATGAATAGTTGCTGGATATTATAATCATACACATTTATGACATGGTCGTACACGTTTTACCTGTCGTGATTAACATTACCTCCTTTTATCAAAATGCATCTCGAGAGTTAAATTTCACTAGCAGGTACCCGCGCCTTCGCTGGCGATCAAGACAATGGAGACGATGCATTATTGCTGATAATTGGTATATTCTATTACAGCAATCGCGGCTAAAAGTGGGTCCATTCCAATTCTGAAAATTCTGATACATACAGTATATTGATATGAGCAGCAAAGTGGGAATTTTATAGAGTTGTGAAAGTCTGCAGGGTACGATGTTACATTACGTGAACACATTTTGGAATTACGTTTTTGGTTTTGCCATCTTCTGCTTAGACATAACGATTTTGTTGTCCGGATACTCGCGAGCACACCACATACAGTTGCCCACGGGAAAAATGGTTTTGTCTAAATATATATCTGCTGCTGTTACGTGTTTGTCATTGCTCTTTGTTAATAGAAATTTCGAATATTGTTTCAAGAGGGAACTGCACTCTTGCACACTGGAATGGCAAATATTTCGGAATATGGGTAAAGCCCTGCGCGGATGCGGATATCCGCGGATAAACCCGCGGATATCCGCAACATTTTTCGCCATGCGGATATACTTTGCATGACTTTGCGGATAGCGGATAAGCTGCGGATAATGTTTGGAGTAAATTTCCGGATAGCTTTTATAATAAAATCTGAACTTGTTGAATATCATGGGGAAAGTTGGGTAATTGTGCGCAGCGGGTAATCGTGCGCACCTATGTTTTTCGGGTTGGTAGTACAACTAGCAACTCAGTTTACTGCTACCCTCAAGCTGTCATCGTACCTATCAGATAGAATCAGTCAGCATGATGCCGGTTGCTATGTGATAGCCGTGAGGCTTGGATGAAAAAACTTTACACTTTGCATGTTATTTTCTGTAGCCTGGAAATGAGAAGGTAAGCCTACAGTTGTGATTCAATTATTTAAAATTAATTGCCAGTGTTTACAGTGGTTTTGCATGTATTTGTTTTTCAATATAATAGATTAGTTTACCGGTATTCCGTGATTTACGTTTTAAAAGCAGAGTAGGGTAATGGTGCGCACAATTCCCCCACTCTCCCTTACTCGGACCCGGATGTTTCTGACATATCATATTTTTCCGTTATGTTTTTTTTTTCATGACAAATGTAAGTTGATGATTTACGCTAATCCCATTCAAATGATGTCATTAAGCACAATTAACACTCCAAACTGAAAGGGTTGCAATTCTGGATGTATAACATTCATTTTAAACATAGCACATGACATACAGTACATAGCCTAAGGGTTCGATTTTCAGCTCAAATGTCTAAAAGATAAAGTATAAAGCAACACATTGAAAATATTATTGTAAAGCCAGTAGATTCGGATAACAAACTTGTGGATAAAAGTCGCGTGGATGCGGGGCGGATGCGGATAAAAGTTGTGCGGATGCGGATAACAGTCGTGCGGATGCGGGGCGGATGCGGATAACAGTCGTGCGGATGCGGGGCGGATGCGGATAACAGTCGTGCGGATGCGGGGCGGATGCGGATAACGTTTCATCTATCCGCGCAGGGCTCTAAATATGGGGATTTAAAAGTATTTTTCCTTAAGCTATTCTGGGTGTACATTATGCAGTCTCTTCCAGTGTTACATCCCAGGGATTGAAATTCTCCAACAACAACTTTTGCCTCACATGCCTCTCTAAGTAATTAAAATACCTGATTGTTGTAGTTTGAGTCTTCAGTTTTTTGACTGGTTTGATGCAGCGCTCCATGCCTCCCTCTCCTGAGCTAATCGGTTCATCTCTACATTGCTACCACACCCTACATCCGAGGCAATCTGTTTAACTCTGGTCTACCCCTACAGTTGTTGTACTCGACCCTTCCATCCATAACTGAGCTTGCTATTCCTGGGTGTCTTAATATGTGTCGTACGAACCTATCTCTTCTCTTCATTAGCAGTCGCCAGAAACATCTCTCCTCTCCCACTCGTCTTAATACCTCTTCATTTGTTACCATATCTACCCATCTGATGTTCATCATTCTCCTGTAACACCACATTTCAAACGCTTCAATTCTCCTCTTTTTTGCTGCACCATTAGTCCTTATAGGCTCACGCTCCAGACAAAAGCTTTCAAAAATGACTTCCTAATAACTAAATGTATATTCGATGTCAACAGATTCCTCCTCTGTAGAAATGCTTTCCTTGCCTGAGCCAACCTGCTTTTTATATCCTCTTTGCTTCGTCCATCACTGGTTATTTCGCTTCCTAAGAAACATAAGTCCTACTTCCCGTTGCGTTTCACCTGCCAATTTGATGTCCATAGAGGTTTCTGATTTATTTCGGCTTCATTCCAATAACTTTGTTTTACATTTATTGATGTTCATCATGAATTCTTTCTTCAAGACGGAGTCCATACCATTCAAAAACTCGTTCAAATCCTCTGGCGTATCGGCCAAGATGTCATCAGAAAATCTCAAAGATGAAATTATTTCTCCTTGAATCTTCGCTCCCACTTTAAATTTGTCTCCAATTTCCTGAGTATTGTTTTTTTAGAGATCTTTGAAATGCGTTGCCCTCGCACATGGTGTAGATGCATTGTCAAAGGAAAACATTCCATGTTACGAACATGGGCCGCATAACCTGTACCGAAAGCCTATTCTGAACAGCAGTTTCTTGAACTCAGATTTGCCAACATTTTATTGTATCTTTCCATGTCGTATATCTCTGTATCTCAACATACAGTAGAGTGCTTTAAAAATCATGTCTTGTGTAAACTTTGGAAAAGGTAGTGAGTGTGGTTTTTGCCGGAGTGGATACTTGCTCGTAGAAATTCTTTTCAATAAAATAGACTGGTTCACAATTTTGTAAGTGCACATTGGGGGACAGTATGTGACAGCGGGATGCCTTAAGTGTTACGGAAACAGCAATAGCCACCACAGAGCTTCGTTATTACTGAAATAACGACCAGACGGATATTTGTACCTAACAATACGGGATTTGTGAAGCCAGTGTTTATGAAATTAAACGTAGCTTTTTCGCTACCTTTATTTAGTAGCCGCTACTGTCGTGTTTAAAAATTAAAAGTGGTATTAGAAGGCGCTTTCCCTAATTTGTTTTCTCCCTGCCACAACAGACCATGAAGGGCCTAGGCCTATCATGTGACCGCTTCCCAGCCATTTGGCCTGCAGATATTGTGGTGACGCGTGGTCAGTGCATTGTGTCCCCTCGGCCGTTAATCTTGTTCTTCGTGGCCGGGGCAGTGCATCGCTATCAGACAGCTACTCAATTGTCCTCACGAAGCTGAGTGCACTCCGTTGCAGCCCTCACGTCAGTGTCTAAAATCTCTGACGGAGCCGGAATCGAACCCGGGGCCTCCGGATGAGAGGCAGGCACGCTACCCTGTTCTTATTGTGTTTATATATATCTTGAAAAAGATAATAAATGGATTGGCATTGCCTCCTAGAGGGATATATAGAAAATGGGATGTCATACCTTGAGGTTCAGTTGCCATGGCAACTGACTTGCCATTAGTTCATCAGTTTATCAGAGTGAAGATAGTTTTCTGCGAATATCTTTGAAACTGTTGGTTTTAGGACCTTTAAACGTGGTTTTAGGTGTCCCGTAGGGACGTGCCGTGTATTGTTTCTTGCATCGAGGGGCGTTAAATGAGCTTTGTCCGGTCTTTATGCGACAACTTCGATATTTTGTCCCGGTTGAGTATTTTTTGTGACTTTTCAGTTATGTTGCCTGTTCCACGGGAACAATGATTTATTTCCGGATGAAAGTCAGCCTATAAGTTATCCCAGGTTATAAGCTCTCACCATTTCAAATTTCTTCAAAATCCGTCCTGCCGTTTTAGTGTCAAGAGGTAACAAACTAACACACAGACGCACACACACATACACACACACAGAGATTTTCTCAATTATAATATATATAGGGATTATACCAGTGCTGTATAAGCTTATATTCGGAGGTCTCATTATATTTCAGACTGATTTGCTGTTACAGTCTATGATTAATTCTTAAGCACACTTTGTGTGTTGAAGTTTCCTGAATATAATGGAGGCATTACCATCCATCAAATGTGATCCAGATTTGTTGTTTCAAGCTGATGGATCTCCTAGCATTGTAAGTTGTATTTGAATTCGTATATATTGTAATAGTGCAATCCTAGTCATATGAAAATTATCGAGATTACGAGTCTTAATGCTTGCTAACATTTACAAGGCTAATCAGATTAGGTTGTGTTACACATAACTTAAATCTCAAATTGTGTCTATATATTTTAGATGGTGTCATACTTGTATATTACTTCCCAGGAGACAAGTGAGCAGTTATCCACTGATACCCTGAAGGTTGAGGCTGGCGATATATTAGAAGATGGACACATGACTGTTAAAAAGGAGCATGAAATACAGGTGATTATAGGTCCTCTTATCCTAAATAGGAATATTTTATACATCAAATTTAGTTTTGAAGTCTTTATTATGTAGAGTTTTTTGTTTTTCAACAGATAACAATAGCTAATGTTATTGTAATGATAATGCAGGTTCATTCTACTGGCACCATGGGCCCTGTTTAAAGTGGTGTGTATACCACATTTGCCAGTTTCACAAAGCAATTACACCACCACCGGTGTATACCTGTCATCTTTTGTTGGACAGAATGAGTTTATCGAGTGCTATTCTCTGTAGAAAATAGTGTATAAATATAGGCTATATATTTTTGGTGGCTTAAGGGGAGCTGTACGTGAACATGTCAAAAATCAAATTTTTGTTTGTTTGTTTGTTTTATATGTCAGACTAAGACACTCTAATGCTGTAGTCTGTCCATCAATCCTCTATGCAGCTGAGTGCTCATTTTTAACTAAGAAGACCACCCTAAGAGCCCTCGAGGTACAGGAAAGAAAATTCTTGCGGTAAATAGTGGGACCAAGGTTCTTGTGAATTGTGAACTATACAAACGCCAGGAAAACCTCACCGATGCCATCAGAAGGAGACGCCTGGCTTTCTACGGCCACCTGTACAGAATGGACCACCACAGGCTGTCTTATAAGATCTTCAAGGTAGCCAAGAAGTCACTGGGCCCCTGTGGATCAAACAAATTGAGAAGAATCTTGCAGAACTTAATATTCCGCAAGACACAATAAATTACAGGAGTCGCTACCGCCTGACAGTTGAAACCAGGCCTTTCCTCATTATCCATGACAGAAGCTCACGACAACGTGTCCAGGAAATGGTCTGAGGAATGTAGAGTTCAGCAAGAAAATGAAAGATCACTGGTGCAATAGAAAGGCTCAAAATTTCAGCACAAAAGCAGCCGCCAAACAATCCTCCAAAACACCAGAGGTGGCGGACAACAGCTAAAGCACATGCATCGTGGTCCATAGGTGGCCCAAACGACCAAAGAAGAAGAAAGAGGAGAACTTCCTGAATCAGAATATATATGGTTTGTATGTGTTTTACTTGATTAAAGCTATCAAATGATGTTTAAAGTCACCTATGCGATTGGTACGCCCCTTTTAAAAAGGCATGAATACTGGATACACACATCAAAAGAAAATTTGTATATTGCCATGGAACACAGTGGGGATGAAAATGTCGACGGACATATTTATTAAGCAGTGCCCACGTCTGCTTTACACAATTAAGATCAGGAGAACAGGCAGTTCATTCCATTCTGTGAATACCATTCTCCTGAAGAAATGCATTGACAAACGTTATCGCCCACGAAAGTGAATTTTGGACTGAAATTGTCAGCATAGACTTTCATTACAGGTGCCAGGATAGTATCCCAGTAACATATGCCTACCATACGCCCTGGGATGTACACAAGAGGGGTTCGGCGACCATACATGATGCCACCCTAAAACATTGTACCACCGTCTCCCTGTTGGTATCGGTCTCCTATTTATTGGTCATGCATACGTTCACCGGGTCGTCACAATATTCGCACACATCTACCTTCATTGTCACAGGCGAGTATACCCAGCCTATATACAGTACACTCACGCGAAAACGGCTAATGGGTTTGAGACCACTACGACTATTGGCCAGCAATATGCAAAACTTTGTTCGATGTGTGTAAATTGAATGTTCCTATTTCCATTTTTAGATGGACTGTCTTGGTGCAGTCAAGTTCGTTTTATGAGTTGACTAGGCTGCTTCGCGGTGACGTTTGTTTCAGGCGTTGGCTAACTTGCGCCAAATAGTGTGTTGATTGCCATAAACAGCTGGTTTTGTTTACAAGTATGCATATTGTGTTTGTGTTCAGTTGTGTTCATGATTTATGGTTAATATGGGGAGATTAAAGAAGTTATCTCTAACAGAAAGCCTAGAGGCAAAAGGTATGTGAATGTTTAATCTATAGGCGGATTATGCACTTCAAGTGGCTGTAATACTTCTCCACCAACTCCATGCGAGAGTAGGTTATAATAGCTCGTCTTATCAGTGCTTCCAAAAAGTAACTTTAATATCTGGATGATGTTGCGATTTTTTTTGCGACAGTTTTAGCGTGAGAAGGGTTATATTATTATGTACTCTTGTATTCTATCTGATTTGATAAAGAGAAGTGTAAAATGTAAATAACTTACTGTGCCAATTAAAATTTTGTTTACATTTTTTGAAAACGTTTGCCAAAAAATGTCCTTGTTGGCCTTAAAACAATACGGTTTGGTGTGATGGATGCTGTAATTTGTTTTAATGATGTTGCCAGTAGAAGAGTGAAAGTCGTGGACTCACTGGGGATCAAAAGTGGACCTAACATGATAAGGGAACTTGGGCCATCGACCTTCTGTGACTCTCAACAGTCAGCGAAAGATGCCCTGCAAATGACTAAGGGGGCAAGAACTAGTAAAATACTTGCAAAGAACAAGGAAAATAATGAGGAGGTTGAAGGACGAGAGGGGTATGGGGCGAGATGGTTCTGAAGTTGATTTATCTGAGGTTACATTTGTGTCAATATCTTTCTCTGTTTTCTGGAAATGTAAAATTCTGGACTTACGGTACATTTTTCTCATATTAGCACAAGTACTTATCATCTTCCTAACATCCTGCTGTAGTAAATTTTATAACAAGAGAAAAATTCTACTCCATTAAAATGGCATATTATTGTGCAATTTGTTTTTTGATAAAAGGTGCAAAAAAGATCCAATTCATGTTTTGTGTAGTTAATATATACTAATATTAATAAATCTAGTAAGGGGAATAGATATGGGTGTATTAAGCAAATTCACTGTATTTCATTGCAAAATAATAATTTGTTTTGAGAAAAGAAAACGTAATTTACGTATATACATGTGTTTCAGAAGTCTACTGTATTGTGGAAGCCGTATTATATCACAGTAAACATTTATGGCCATGAAATCTTCCACATTAGTGGCCAATGCGTGTTACAATATGTGTAATAATTTTCAGTTCAGTAGAAGCTATAGAACCAAAATAACATGCTAAGAAATTTTCTCAAGCGGATGAAAACAGTAAAGCGTCCATTACCAACCGCACGCCCTTCCCACGAGCACGTGATAGTTCAGTTTGATAATGCAACTTTTCTGTCTGGCCGACAGAATATGTTGCCAATATATTCACAATTACTGGGACAAGCAAAAAAATAACCTGAAAAAACTTACATGTGAATAAATCATGTATATATTTGTTATGGACTACAGGTTACAAATTGAATCTTTCCTTATGAAAGTTGGCAATTCTAGCTGTCAAAAAAGTGCAAACTTACAGTAGATGAACTATATGGTATTGGTCCACCCTTCACCTTCATGACAGTCTCCATCAGTAACCGTGACTGCCAATATGGTATTGGTCCACACTTCACCTTCAGGACAGCCTCCATCAGTGACCATGGTTAACAATATGGTATTGGTCCACCCTTCACCTTCATGACAGCCTCCTTCAGTGACCATGGTTAACAATATGGTATTGGTCCACCCTTCACCTTCATGCAGCCTCCATCAGTAACCATGACTGCCAATATGGTATTGGTCCACACTTCACCTTCAGGACAGCCTCCATCAGTGACCATGGTTAACAATATGGTATTGGTCCACCCTTCACCTTCATGACAGCCTCCATCAGTGACCATGGTTAACAATAAGGTATTGGTCCACCCTTCTCCTTCATGACAGCCTCCATCAGTAACTGTGGCTGTCAATATGGTATTGATCCACCCTTCACCTTCATGCAGCCTCCATCAGTAACCATGGCTGTCAATATGGTATTGGTCCACCCTTCACCTTCATGCAGCCTCCATCAGTAACCATGGCTGTCAATATGGTATTGGTCCATCCTTCACCTTCATGACAGCCTCCATCATAACCATGGCTAACAATATGGTATTGGTTCACCCTTCACCTCCATACAGCCTCCATCAGTAACTGTGGCTGCCAATATGTTATTGGTCCACCCTTCACCTTCATAACAGCCTCCATCAGTAACTGTGGCTGCCAATATGGTATTGGTCCACCCTTCACCTTCATGACAGCCTCCATCAGTAACCATGGCTGACAATATAGCATTGTTCCACACTTCACCTTCATGACAGCGTCCATCATAACCGTGGCTAACAATATGGTATTGGTCCACCCTTCACCTTCATGACAGCCTCCATCAGTAACCGTGGCTGTCAATATGGTATTGGTCCACCCTTCACCTTCATGACAGCCTCCATCAGTAACCATGGTTGTCAATATGGTATTGGTGCACACTTCACCTTCGTGACAGCCTCCATCAGTAACCATTGCTAACAATATGGTATTGGTCCACCCTTCACCTTCATGATAATCTTCATGAGTAACCATTGCTAACAATATGGTATTGGTCCACACTTCACCTTCATGACAGCCTCCATCATAACCTTGGCTAACGATATGGTATTGGTCCACACTTCACCTTCATGACAGCCTCCATCAATAACCGTAGCTGCCAATATGGTACAGGTCCTCCCTTCACCCTCATGACAGCCTCCATCAGTAACCATGGCTAAAAATATGGTATTGGTCCACACTTCATCCTCATGTCAGTTTCCATCAGTAACCATGGCTAACAATATGGTATCGGTCCACCCTTCACCTTCATGACAGCCTCCATCAGTAACCGTGGTTGTCAATATGGTATTGGTGCACACTTCACCTTCATGACAGCCTCCATCAGTAACCATTGCTAACAATATGGTATTGGTCCACACTTCACCTTCATGACAGCCTCCATCAATAACCGTGACTGCCAATATGGTACAGGTCCACCCTTCACCTTCATGACAGCCTCCATCAGTAACTGTGGCTGCCAATATGGTACAGGTCCACCCTTCACCTTCATTGACAGCCTCCATCAGTAACCGTGGCTGCCAATATGATATTGGTCCGCACATCGTCTTTATGCCAGCCCGCACTATTTGCGGCTGTCTATGTGTGTTGATCCACTCTAGCCTTTACAGCTAGACGTGGCTTCCAATACGATGCTGATCCAGTCCTCACTGCTATGTCCCCTACCCCATGACAGGGTAGTAATGAGACAAGGAATTAAGGGGCTGGACCTTTTGCTACCATAACCTAAGGAATTAAATTGGAGAGACTATCTACTACTAAGTCTACGATTGATAAGAACTCACAAATCAGTTCAGGAAAATATAATCTCAGTTAATTATAATACATAAATTAATAAACCAATGTATCCAGAAAAAACAAATAACAAAAATCGAAGCGAGGAATTTGGAATACCGTACTAGAAGAAATGAAATAATAGATCCACGACGTTTGTATACTTGGAAGTCTCCTAGAGATTCAGGCGAAAGAATTTTAAGGAACCAAATTGACTATATTTTGATAAATCAAAGATATAGGAACAGCTGTGTCTCAATGAAAACATATCCCGGTGCGGACATTCATTCCGATCATATCCCTCTAGTTGGAGTTTTTAAAATCAAAATGAAAACGATTGAAAAGAGAAGAGCTATAAAGTATAATATGCGTAAATTAATGGAACCTGCAGTAAGACAAAATGTAGAAGAGCAGCTCAATGATGAACTTGGATCCCTATCTGATGCCTTATGTACCGATGAGAAAATTAAAACATTAACTAACACCGTTGAATCTATGAAGAAAGATCACTTAGTAACAGATATTACTAAAAAGATACCATGGATGACTGAAGAGATTCTTAAAATGATGGATAAGAGAAGGAAAGCAAAGGGTAATCCTGATGAATATAAGAACATCAACAGGGAAATCAGGAAAGAAATAAGATTAGCTAAGGAAAGGGACATGCAAGAAAAATGTAATGAAATAGAGATGTTACAATTAAAACATGGCAACTTCAATGTTCATCGAAAAGTTAAAGAAGTGACAGGGAATTATAGAACTAGACAAGGAAATAGATTGGTCAATATTGAAGGAAAACTAATTGTTGGAAAAGAAGAGTTTAAAGATACGTGGCAAAGATATATAGAACACTTGTTTTATGATACTCGACAGGAGCCACCTCGAATAAATGGTGAAGCAGGACCCCAAATTCTGGTAGATGAAGTACAAACCGCGATAAAAGCCATGAAGGATGGTAAAGCCACTGGCCCTGATAATGTGAATGCTGAATTTTTAAAGCTTTTGTATGAAGATAATGTGAAATGGTTGACTAAAATATTCAACGACATTTACAATTCTGGGAACATTCATCAGGAATTGCTTAAATCGGAATTCATCACACTACCTAAAAAACCCGGAGCTAAGTTTTGTGGTGAGTACCGAACAATCAATCTCATGAATCACATCTTGAAGGTATTTCTGAAGATCATTCATCGCAGAATATACAAAATATGTGAAGAACAAGTTTCTTCTAGTCAATTTGGTTTTAGAAACGCATTTGGCACACGTGAAGCCCTATTTAACATTCAAGTATTGTTTCAAAGGTGCCGTGATGTGAACTGCGATATATATGCCTGCTTTATTGACTATCAAAAGGCTTTCGATAGAGTAAGACATCATAAGATGATAGAAATTTTACAAAAGATTGGCTTAGATGATAAAGATTTACGAATAATTGTGAACTTGTACTGGAATCAATCTGCTTACGTGAGGTTGGGTAACGAGAACACGGAAGATATAGATATTCTAAGAGGTGTAAGACAAGGCTGTATATTATCTCCATTGTTATTTAACATCTATTCGGAATATATCTTTAAAGAAGCGCTAGAGGATGTTGAGATGGGAGTGCTCTTAAATGGTATCTGGATAAATAATATTCGATATGCCGATGACACTGTGATTTTTTCGGATAGTCAAGAAAGCCTGCAACATATAATTGATAAAGTTATCCAAAAAAGCCATGAATATGGTTTAGATATAAACCCTCAGAAGACAAAATTGATGGTCATTAGTAAAAGCAAAGTCTCTGCATGCAAACTAAATATAGACCAGAAACCCATTGCACAAGTGCATAAGTATATATACCTTGGCACTACCATAAATGACCAATGGGACCCTTCTGATGAGGTGAAGTCACGAATTGGGAAAGCTCGGACAACTTTCAATAAGATGCGGAATTTGTTCAAACATCATGGGCTGACAATGACTACGAAAATCAGGCTTTTACGTTGTTATGTGTTCTCTACTCTTTTTTTTACGGTGCTGAGACATGGACTCTGACAGAGTCTTTAAGTAAACGATTAGAGGCCTTTGAAACGTGGCTGTACAGAAGGATATTGCGGATACCATGGACAGACCATGTCACAAATGTTGAGGTTCTCCAAAAAATGAAAAAAAGTAAGGAATTATTAACCACCGTGAAAATCAGGAAAATCCAATGCCTAGGACACATCATGAGGAATACCACCAAGTACCATCTCCTACAGTCTATTCTTCAAGGAAAAATACCAGGGAAGAGAAGTGTTGGACGAAGAAGAATATCCTGGTTAAAAAATCTCACAGCCTGGACCTCAGAAACATCTACTGAATTATTCCGAGCTGCAAGTGATAGGAACAGCACAGTCAAGATGGTAGCCAACATCCGGAACGGATAGGAACCATAAGAAGAAGAAGATCAAATTAATTGGCAATTGACAATTCAGGCAGGAAAAGAAAATTAATTAAACCGTGAAACGTTTTCAAAAGAAAAATATGTATTGTCCGTTGAGCGATTATATATTTAAACACAAATTGTGTTAAATGTTCCGGCATAACTCAACAAAATGACAGCGTTTCGCCCCGGTGTGCCATTGGGCTCTTCAGTTGGTTATAGCACACCTCACCAAGACACTGTCTAGTACACGCCGGGAAGACCATTGCAAGACGTTTTTGATAGGTAAGGTTATAATTGCTTTGGAGTGGAGTTTCGACTCCCATAGCTTTGCTTGTGACGTCGATACACATGTATCAAATACGTCTTGCAATGGCCTTCCCAGTGTGTACTAGACAGTGTCTTGGTGAGGTGTGCTTTAACCAACTGAAGACCCCAATGGCACACCGGGGCGAAACGCTGTCATTTTGTTGAGTTTTGCCAGAACATTTAGCACAATTTGTGTTTAAATACCGTGAAACGTTGAAACTCAAACTTCGAAGTAAGAAATCAGCAATGAAATTGAAGAAGATATAACAATCCACAATAATAAACTTAAAAACTTGAACCGAAATCAAACAGAAATGTTTAAGATAGCAATAAATCACGAGCGCGCAGCACGATTACATCTGTATCTTACGAATACTCAAGATGTCTACCCAAATACACAAAAGAAAATCTACCAATATTGTTTAAACAAAAACATTGCGTTAACAATATTAGTCAATAAAGATAAGCACCATACATCGGTACATTACGCGGGATTCATAAGGAATCATTCTACGGATCAAGAGGTGAAGAAGAAAGAACTTAATTTAAATTATTACGTAGTAAGAAAACACCTTTGGTCAAACTGCAATGATGATTGTCGATATCACAATATACAGCGAGTCTTGTATCGACTTAAATAAAATACAATAGGAACCCTTTCCAAAAACACGAGCAACACACATACATGAACATCACTATCTTACCAACATCTCCATCTAAAGATCAAGGTCTCAGCTGCAGAACAGTAACTAAATAAATAGCATAGAGACAGATCAAACATTAAATCGCCCTAAATAATCTCACACTTTCACAATTGAATGCAGATTACGTAAATAATTATCGTAGTTCAGAACTTTTTGACAAATACGTTCATAGCCATTTTAAAAAATTTTAATTATTTAAAATAAACTTAAAAGAGAATCCAACGGAGGAAGTTTTATGTGTCTTGCATTTAGGATGTTTTCAAATCTTGCGGAAGTCGTTTAGACCGGAGCTCTATCAATCAAATCTTCATCCCAAGAAAACTCCAAGCTGATTATAGACCACAACAAACGTTGTCACGAGTAACTGTTTCGACTTATCGATCTGAGTCGATAAGAGTCGAATCCAACTACGATCAGAACTTCAATGTCAAGTCTCTAGATCGGTACAGCGCACGCTATCTACCGGCGTGCCGTCGCATAACCCTCGCGGTAGTACGGTTTCCACTCACTAGATAGCATACTCGTCCAACTTCAGATTTAAAATGCAACTTGATCTCACACAATTTATGAAATCAACTCATAGATGGCATGAACAGTTAGGTTACCTGTTATAAACAGAATAATAACGTATCACTCACCTAGATAACAACGTGTACTGTTGTAATGGGTCGTTACGAGTGCCCTTCGAAGTGATGACAAATGTAATAGGTCGATATAACAAACATATGAATAAATACACTGTGGTGTGCACTTACCTTAGATAGTATAATAGGATATAATTAGGGCGCCAGGTTCAATCTGATATAGAACCAAAATTTATAAACATATCCGGCTGTCAGCAGTCGAGTTTGAGACCACTTACCCCTGGTCATGATATAACTGAGTTGACTAACCATTCAGTATTTAATCAAGGAGTAAGAATGATTTGCCTATAGTATGTTCTAACTACCAAAAGCAATAGATCAGACATAACGTTAAAGAAAATGAATATATTAAATGCAAAAACAAAATATTAATAATACAGAATAGTGATGTCACACAATTGAATTTAAATTTACTCAGTGTGGCAATTAATTTAAAAGAAAATAAACATTAATGAATTGAATCTATCTTGAAGTTACATGTTAATAGAGACGTGAGATATTTAATTGCTTCCTCACCCAGTCGATGATTCGTCATATATAAGGTTATGACAGATCACCTTAATATTCCGTCACGTATGTAAAAAAGTCCTCTCGGCACGCCGGAAGGCGGAGGTAGATTTCACCGGACAAACTTGGAGATAGGCGAAAATAGGCAGAATATGCAGGTTTTCGTAGAAGGATCAGACCTCATTTATCGCGTGAAAGTATTTTATAATTGGACATTAATTAACTTTGTTTTTCTTCATTTTAAACATATTTTAAACATTTTATTGTCTTACGGGGACGGTAACCTTCTTGTCATTTGGAGTCCATTTTTAGCCTATTTTCAATTTTGAAAAAATAGGCTTATGAGATCACCTTTTGTCCGTGTGTGTGTGCGTGTGTGTGTGTGAGGTGTGTGTGTGTCCCCCTAATAAAATCTAAACGGCTGGAGCGATTTCAGTGAAACTCGGTAAGTTCATAGCACTATTCCCGGCGACGTCGACCGTGCCCATCGAATTTTGTTTCGTCTCACCAATCCAACATGGCGGCTGTGCGAAATATTTCACTAGCATTCAGTATCTCCGAAACTATAACGGATATCGCCCTGAAATTGTGTACGGTGATAAAGGGTACTACTAGAAGTTCACCTATGAAACTTTCAAAAACCTGGTTACTACATAACCAACATGGCGGCCAAGCGAAGTGGAGACTTTTAAATAGACTTTTCTCGCGATTTAACTATCCAAACGTAATGAAACTTGGTACAGCAAATATTTATACATATACACATTACAATGCACTGGAGTCTAATTTGGTTCAATTGTTTACATAACCTCAAAATGGCGGCTGTGCGAAATATTTCACTGACATTCTATATCCCCGAAACTATCACAGATATCACCCTGCAATTTTGTACGGTGATAAAGGGTACTGATACAAGTTTACCTATGTATAATTCATAAACCTGTAAAGTACAAAACGAACATGGCGACCAAGCGAATTTGAAATATTTTAATAGACTTTTCTCGTGAGTTAACTCTCTGAGCGGAGTGAAATGTGGTACAGTAAATGATTTTGCAGATTGTAATGTACTGCCATCTAATTTAATTCAATTGTTTACATAACCTCAAGATGGCGGCTGTGCGAAATTTTAAAATTAAGTTTTTATTTCTTGTGTCGTAATCATGCGATCGAAGTGAAAGTTTGAATAATGAACCTAGGCAATAAGTGACCTTGAATGGTACATAACTCTATGGCCTATACATATAACAATCCTAAATGGCAAGCTTCCGTAATATTTAGACGGTTCTCAATATATATGAATCTTTTACAGCAACCAAACTGAATTTTTTTTGTTCATAGAGACTATGAACATATGTTCACCTATAGGACTTTCAGTAACCTGGTGAGCACAAATCCAACATGGCGGAGACGCGAAGTATAAATATTTAAATGGACGTTTCTCGCGAATTAACTATCCGAGTGCCGTGGAACGTTGCACGTTTTAAATGCTTACACAAATGTTGATCCACTGGCATCTAATTTATTTCAATTGTTTGCATAATCACAAGATGGCTGCTGTGCGTAATTTTAAAATCTCGTTTTTACTTCTTGTGTTCTAATCATGCGATTGAAGTTTGAATACCACACTTACACAATAATCTTAATATAATAGTACAAAAATAAAAATCCAACCTGGCGACCATCTGAAATATTTAGACGGTTCTCAATATCTACGAATCTGTTACAGCAATTAAACTGAAATTTTGTATGTTGATAGAGGCAATTAACATGAGCAGGATATATGAAAATAGGCTGTACTGTTCTTCACGGAACTACTTGTTATAATTGTGGTCACACTGTCCTTATGCAAGGTTTCGACACTGATGTGTAACTATGTAACGGTCAGTTAGTTCTTCACGCCAAATTATATCTCCCGCAGAGATGTTGGTTGGTTCCTCAGTTTAGGGGCTGCGACAACGCGGTCATATAACCCCGTGTACTTTGGGTGAGTGTAGAATCTGTCTGATAAACGGTGTGAATTGTGATGGCTGTATTAGTCTGTAATTCAGGTAAGGAATGCAGACGCTAAATTTCAAGCAGTAGTTCCTAATGTTGCTACCAGATACTAACGTCAACGCCACCTAACGCTACCTAAAATACTGCCGTCAACGACACCTAGCTGTGAACTTGGCTACTAGATGCCACCTCAATCAGCAACTCGCAACGAACGTTGGAACTTCCCCTCCAAAGGAAAGCTTACTGAGGGATTTTTAGCGCTCTTAGAAAATCCGACGACTTTGGCCGGCTTTGAACCCGCTACCTTGGGCATAGAAGTTCAGCATGCTAACAGTTACGTCACCGAAGCCGCTTCACACTTAGTCAGATGGAAATCTGAATCTGATCTCGCGCAAGTGCGTTGTCATGGCAACGTCTGATGGCTCATCCCTCATCAATTTAGTAGTGTTGCCATGTCAACCACTGATAGCTCTTGGCATTTTCTTATAATTCCGAAATCATTTTTCTCATCCCTTGGCGCAATGGTGGCTCATATCAAAATTTCTTTCAGACAAACGTTTTAGGTAATTATTAGGGGAATATTGACCATTTTGTACGGTTTTCATATTGTGCCTATTAACAGAGATATGATTAATGTTTCCCGAAAAAAACACTTTTTCCCACCCCTTTGGTCAATGGTTGGTGCTATCAAAAAACGTTTCAAACATAAATTTCTGAGCTTTATCCGACACATAGTATGAACTTTGAACGGATTCGATATTTCACATATTAAGAGAGTTATAGCAATATTTCATTTTTTCGAAAAAAAAAGTCCCCCATTTTCATCCCCTTCGACCGATTTAGCCCAGTAACGAACTCGTCCGAGATTTTATGGGTATACATATTCGGTAAAAAATTCAAAGTGATTGGTGCAAAATTACGGCAGTTATCGTGTCCACAAGAAACTGATATACATATATTACATAAATTATATATAAACTTTTGAACTGACGGTGGTTTTGGGGTCTGGGGGATGTGAAACGCGAAGATATGTCGAAATTTTCCGGAAATCGAAACATGGTACCCATTGCAATAGTTAGCTTTCTAATGAAATCTACCTAAAATACTGCCGTCAACGACACCTAGCTGTGAACTTGGCTACTAGATGCAACCTCAATCAGCAACTCGCAACGAACGTTGGAACTTCCCCTCCGAAGGAAAGCAAACTCAGGTTTTTTAGCGCTCTTAGTAAATCCGACGACTTCAGCCGGGTTTGAACCCGCGACCTTGGGCATAGAAGTTCAGCATGCTACCAGTTCCGATACCGAAGTCGCTTCCCACTGACATATGAAAACTGAATGTGATCTCGTGCAGTGGCGTTGTCATAGCAACTGCTGATGGTCATCCCTTATCAATTAAAAGTAAAGTTGTCATGGC
Organism: Meconema thalassinum; assembly: GCA_946902985.2. Taxonomy (NCBI): domain Eukaryota; kingdom Metazoa; phylum Arthropoda; class Insecta; order Orthoptera; family Tettigoniidae; genus Meconema; species Meconema thalassinum. Next base: position 125,937,071 of record OX336395.1, read on the forward strand.
AACCTCTCTTGGCACTTGGCATTTTCTTATAATTTAAATCATTTTGTTCACCCCGTGGCGTAATGGTGGGTCATATCAAAAATTCTTTCAGACAAAAGTTTTAGGTAATTATTGGAGGAATATTGTCCATTTTGTGCGGTTTTGATATTGTGCCTATTAACAGAGATATGATTAATGTTTCCCGAAAAACCCACTTTTTCCCACCCCTTTGGTCAATGGTTGGTGCTATCAAAAAACGTATTTGACATAAATTTTTGGCACTTATCCGACACATATTATGAACTTTGAAGGGATTCGATATTTCATGTATTAAGAGAGTTATAGCGATATTTCACTTTTTCGAAAAAAGCCCCCCATTTTTACCCCCCTTTGACCGATTTTGCCCATTAACGAACTCGACCGAGATTTTATAGGGATACATATTATGTAAAAAATTCAAAGTGATTGGTGCAAAATTACGGCAGTTATCGTGTCCACAATAAACTGATATATATATATAGATAGATAGATAGATAGATACATACATATATACATAAATTATATATAAACTTTTGAACTGACGGTGGTTTTGGGGTCTGGGGGATGTGAAACGCGAAGATATGTCGAAATTTTCCGGAAGTCGAAACATGGGACCCATTGCAATAGTTAGCTTTCTAAAGAAATCTACCTAAAATGTCGTGATATATCGTAAGGTACAGCATATCACGATCCATTCTGTTGTCATCTATAGATTTATTGCAGTATTGAGCTATAAGCCATTGTCGGCTTCTGTCTATATCTTGTCAACATTGTGGTTATTATGTCGAGACATGATGTATGCTAAAGCTATGAATGAGCTTTCAGGTAGCAGTCGGTGGACCTCAGTCGATGCTCCCTCTCAATAATCTGTCACTAATGACTTGTCGTTCACTAATGACTTCCTTGTCTCGGGTGACAGCTTATATCCTCCTTGTCACGTGGTGTTGCCGACTTACTCCCTCCGCCAAGCATAGTTCCCTCCCTCTATTATCATGACGTATTTTGTTCATTCTTAAACTCGTGACTCCCTGATGACGCCATAATTTGCAATCTGTAACAACGTACCTTCAGTGGTGACGCGCTACTTTCACAATAAGGTGAAATATCAAGCTTCTATTCCTCCCAGAAGAATCCAGATGGTCAAACCTTGTGACTGATACTCATGTGGATTTTTAGCATCCCGAGACAATGACTGCTAGCCGTGGAGACACGCTACTGCGTCACCGGGTTTATACTATTGCACCAATGTTTCTGGTTGCAATATATTACAATATCTTAGATACGTCTCTTTACAAGTGAATAGTTAAATACAAATCAAACAGAATAAAAGAATAAAAACCGCTTACAATTATATGATATAAAACCATCAATCCAGATGCAATAAATTAATAATGAAAATAAATAAATAACTCTATAAATGTAACAGCTATGGGATCGAATCGTCACACTGTTAGCTACGGCTGTCAAAATTATATTGGTTAACTCTTTGCTGAGATGACAGCCTTTACTGCTAAACGTGACTGTCAATGTGGTGTTAATTTACTCTTGGCCTTATTGACAGCTATATCATTACCCGTGATTGTTAATTATCTCTTTGTCCAATATTTGCCCTTACATCTAGCCGAGGAAGTCAATATTGAATTGATCCACTCTTCGCCTTGATGACAGCCTGCCTTGTTAGACGTGGCTGTCAATATAGTGTTGGTCCACTCTTCGCTTTGATGGCAGCCTTCACTGCAAGACGTGGCTGTCAGGATAGTGTTGGTCCACTCTTCGCCTTGATGGCAGCCTTCACTGCTAGACGTGGCTGTCAGGATGGTGTTGGTCCACTCTTCGCCTTGATCACAGCCTCCATTGCTAGTCGAGGCTGTCAGTATATAATGTTGGTCCACTCTTCGTCTTGATAACAGCCTACACTGCTAGTCACGCTTGTCTATACGGTGTTAGCCAACCCTTCTCCTAGATTTCAGTATCCACTGCTTGCCGTGATCGCCAGTATGGTATTCTCCTACCCTTCGCAGTGGAGACACCCTCCGCTGCGAAACGTTGTTGTCAATATGGTTTCTAGTCGTTGCCACCGTTGCTAGCTGTAGCTGTATATAGGTATATAATCTTAGACAGCGTTCTCCCTGTTGACAGCCCCAATTGAAGCTGTGGCTGTATATATGGCCTTGGGCACCGTTCTTCTTGATGACAGCCTCCATTGCTAGCTGTGGCTGTATATATGGCCTTGGGCACCGTTCTTCTTTATGACAGCCTCCATTGCTAGCTGTGGCTGTATATATGGCCTTGGGCACAAATCTCCTTGATTACAGCCTCCATTGCTAGATGTGGCTATATATATGGTCTTGGGCACCGTTCTTCTTGATGTCTGCCTCCATTGCTAGCTGTGGCAGTATATATGGCCTTGGGCACCGTTCTTCTTGATGACAGCCTCCATTGCTAGCTGTGGCTGTATATATGGCCTTGGGCACCGTTCTTCTTGATGACAGCCTCCATTGCTAGCTGTGGCAGTATACAGGGTCTTTCATATAAAGTAAGAACGGCGAGCGGCGGATTTTTTATCCGTTGCCGCAGTAACCTTGGCCGGGCTTGTGGTGTGCCACGGCCCCCTGCTGTAGTATTGAAAGCGCGCGCATAGTATATACTGTACTCGACCTTGCAATAAGCGTGTAGGTGTTCAGTCGCCAGTCTGAATCTCAGATACTTACATGGTGAGACAGTTATCATTACAACATCGTATTTTTGTAAATAAACCTTATTTTAAGTACGAGTCGGCTCGGCGGGTACGTGATGCATTTGTTCAGCGATTTCCCGATGAAGTGCCACCTTCACTAGCACAGATTCACGTAATTGAAAATAAGTTTGACACTACTGGCTCGGTGCTCAATTAGGTACATAAAATAAAAGATCCGAAACATTACAGTGGCTGAACTTACTCGCGTCAGCCAGAATGTGGTTACCAGATACAATGCCTGTATAAACCAGGAAGGACGACACTTCCAGCATCTCTTATAAGGTAATATATCATGTAGGATTGTACACACGCTCAAGGCAGGGGGCCACGGCGCGCCACAAACTCGGCCAAGGCCACCGCAGCAGCGGATAACAAATCCGCCGCTTGGCGTTCTTACTTTATATGAAAGACCCTGTATATGGCCTTGCGCACAAATCTTCTTGATGACAGCCTCCATTGCTAACTGTGGCTGTATATATGGCCTTGGGCACCGTTCTTCTTGATGTCTGCCTCCATTGCTAGCTGTGGCTGTATATATGGCCTTGGGAACAAATCTCCTTGATTACAGCCTCCATTGCTAGATGTGGCTATATATATGGTCTTGGGCACCATTCTTCTTGACGTCTACCTCCATTGCTAGCTGTGGCAGTATATATGGCCTTGGGCACCGTTCTTCTTGATGACAGATTCCATTGCTAGCTGTGGCTGTATATATAGCCTTGGGCACCGTTCTTCTTGATGACAGCCTCCATTGCTAGCTGTGGCTGTATATATGGCCTTGGGCACCGTTCTTCTTGATGACAGCCTCCATTGCTAGCTGTGGCAGTATATATGGCCTTGGGCACAAATCTTCTTGATGACAGCCTCCATTGCTAGCTGTGGCTGTATATATGGCCTTGGGCACTGTTCTTCTTGATGACAGCCTCCATTGCTAGCTGTGACAGTATATATGGCCTTGGGCACCGTTCTCCCTGATGACAGCCTCCATTGCTAGCTGTGGCTGTATATTGTACAATCCCCCAGGGGTCTGCACCCCCTGGAGGCCATCCCCCCATCATCTATTTAAATCACCCCTAACTGGCAAATCTTGTAAGCCCAGAACAACATCTATTAACACCGCAAGGGCAGCTAACCAGTCTGGAAAGCTTACCCAATACTTGCATCACTACCACAAACAGCGACACACAATTAACTGGGGCATCTATACAGCGGAATGCTGACAGCACAACGCCGGAGAATATAAGAGGGAGCCTTAATGAGGACAAGCTCTCTCAATTACCAGTCTTACAGTGCGTCGGCCGGAGGCTATCGCTGTTATCATCAGGTGAGTCAGCAGTGTTCAGAATCCTATATTTTGTGACCCACTCCACATTCTTGTACTCTTACATTGTGACATTTACTACATCCCCTAAAAGGGACTCATACTTCCATATTACTGACCAATAAACACTTGGTCAGTACACTACACTTGTATTACTGTTTACACGCCTCTTTACGTCCTAAAGTCCATCCTGAATCCTCCGTCACGATTAGACGTGACATACAGTAGCCAGGCACTTGCTAGCGCAAGTATCATTGCATTCCCGTATAGGCCCGACTGCTAGGAGCGGCGCGCGCCATAAAGCTGACGCGTGTACATCGGTTATATAATCAGCCAGCCAGCTGGACGACCAGCACGTTGACCTGGACACTAAGTTCCATCCCCTAAAATACACCTACGTCTTTTATAGGAGCACCCCCTAGTATCCTAACGCTAAACAACACTCTACACTGGTCAGCTTACCCGACTACGGGAAGCTACCCCCTTTTAGGCACTCCCTTATAAATTAACACAATAACTCTTCCGTTTTAGATCCAACTACCCCCCAATAAGGGATCTAAAACAGATGGTGGAGGCGCCTCTACTACGCACAGTGAAATAGGACTCAAACAACGAGCCCTCGTAGTAGAAACGACCCCTTCCGTACCGCAAACAGCCAAGCAAAATTGTGAATTTTTTCCCCAGACAGAGAGCATCATTTTTGCTCCATACTACTTACACAGGGGAAATTCTTAGCAAACAAACCCCCTAGCCTCCAGAAAGAATCAGAGAGATACAGGATACACTGACAAACACGCACAGTTTTTTTTTTTCAAATTTGAAGACGCATACACTTCATTCAGAATGGCACCTTATGCAGAAACAACAGAGATTGTAAGCCATAGAGGCAGTAGGGGTACGCCAACACTATTAGCATTATTAAAAAGCTGCCAAAGACATATACAAGGGCGACAGACACAAATACGGGCACTCTAAACAAAAATCTGGGCAATACAGGGCAAACAGCCATACACTCCGTCAGAGGGGTAGGACAGCGCGATTAAAATGCGCACATACGCACTTGAGGCACATACATGAACACCTCAATAGGATCCATATCCAAAGACACGAAATATACGACCAATTGATCACCACACATGGTCCCGTAATAAATAATGCAACCCTCGACAGGTTGAGGGTGCACTACACGATTTTACACACTCAGTACAGAGAGTTAATTCGCGAACAGGCGTTTCTCCAACTGGCGGCCACAGACCTATACAAAACACAACCACACTGATACAGCAAGTCGCTGAGCAGGCCATGAGCCTCAACGGGCAGTATGCCCAAATTTGAGGCGAACATAAGGAGCTCCGGGCTCACTAAGCCATCTTTGAGTACATGGCAGGGCCACCAGCCCAGCCGAGAGAGGACATAAGCGTGGATACGCTAACTTGGCAATTTGCGAGGATGTCCCTCTCGCCATGTACTGCCACACATGGGAAGGAGTCCAACGTGGCCACAGTCCAGGAGACGGCCAGGCTAGACTCCAATACACTGCGGAGACAAGCTTACACCAATGCATATCCCTTAGCTCCGGTTCGGAAGGCAATTTTGCCAAACCGAGGAGCAGGACCTACGTCAATCCCCTCTGAACGGACGAACGAGAGGGAGTCGACGCCAGGACCCTCGTGTACATATGACACAACAAGGAGACAACGGGAGGTAACCACGTCATGGGCTGAGGACGTAGAGCCCGCCCTACAGCACATTGAGCCTACACACACCCACACAGATAAGGCGGCCAACCAGAACCACAGGCAGGACCTGACTCCGGAGCAAAATAAAAGGCTCACGGAGCTCCTGGAGACCAACAGGGATATTTTTGCCCATTCAATGAAGGATCTCGCTATGACAGACCTCATTGAACACCATGTCACACTCACTAGTGACCGGCCAGTACACCAGCCTCCCTTCAGAGTGAGCCAGAAGGAGAGACACGCCATCGACGCTCAGATCTCAGAGATGCTCGAGGCAGGGGTGATTGTTCCCGTTATTTCAAACTACAGCTCGCCGGTTCTGCTGACCAAAAAACGGGACGGATCTCACAGATTTTGTACTGACTACAGGAGGCTCAATAAGTTAGTCGAAAATGATAGTTACCCACTACCAAGGGCAGACACCTATTTGGACGCCCTTGGCGGAGCTAGCTGGTTCAGTTCGATGGATTGCTATAGTGGATTCTATTCAATCCCCGTCTATGAACCAGATAGGCACAAGCTGGCGTTCGTTACAGAGAACGGGCTATATACCTACACAAGGTTACCCATGGGCCTCCGTAACGCCAGCCAAACCTTCCAAAAGCTGGTGGATAAGACATTTTCAGGGCTTAAGTGGCGTTCCGTATTAGTGTACGTGGACGACATAACAGTTTTCTCCAATACCTTCGAGGAACATATCGTACATTTGGAGGAGGCCTTCTCAAGGATCAGAGAGGCCAAGTTACGGCTTAAACCTACGAAATGTCAATTTGCCAGACAGCAGATTAACATATTGGGCCACATTGTAAACAGAGAGGGCATTATTCCTGACCCAGCAAAAACTGACGCAATAACGGGCATCCCAATGCCCACAAATTTGAAACAATTGCGCAGTTTTATCGGCCTGGCATCGTATTATAGAAAATATATCTACAGGTTTGCGCACATCGCCCATCCCCTAACCGAGCTCACACGGGAAAAAACGCCCTTCAGCATCAAGCAGGAACACATAGATGCCTTCAACACACTGAAGCAACTATTGACCTCACCACCATTACTGCAACACTTCCACAGTGATAGGCCCACATTTTTACACGTGGATGCCAGCCTGTATGGGCCCGTCGCTTTCGCTAGCAGGAAGCTAACGGCCGTTGAGACTAGATACTCTGCCACAGAGCGGGAAATGCTGGCATTTTCGTGGGGAGTGAACTATTTCAGGGTATACCTCTATGGTATCTAGTTCACGGTAGTGACTGATCACGCGAGCTTGCTTTTTTGGGACAAATTTAAAAACCCAAATTCCCGGCTCAACAGGTTTATATTCCGCCTGTATGAATATGACTTCGTGGTCAAACACAAGAAAGGCGCTACACACCTAGACGCAGATGGGTTGTCTAGACTGCCAGTAGCCGATCCCCCGGATGACAGTAAGGACCACGACTGGGACGACATGCCCACTTTTGCCCTGACGGTGATTAACATCAAACAGGAGCAAGAAAGTGATCCGTACTTGAAACAGATTCTATTGGCACTAGAAAACTTGGATAAAGTGGACTCCAAGACAGCACGGCTGTCTAGGCGATTTTTCCTAGACAAAGACGGGGTACTGAAATTTAAGCCCACAGCCATGCATGATAACGCACCTATAGCGGTTCCGGAATCATTGAGAGAAAATATCATGATCGGACACCACAATAGCCCACTGGCAGGGGCACATTTAGGCACGCATAAAACATACCTTAGAATCCGTGACAAGTACTATTGGGTAAACATGAAGGCCGACATAGATACCTTCGTAAGGACATGTCACACTTGCCAGCGATTCAAAACAAGGCCTGGCAAGCCTCATGGACTACTCAACCCAATTCCCGTGGGAGAGTTATTTCACAGAGTCGGGATAGATGTGAAAGGCCCCATTACGACAAGTCAGAAAGGCAATAAATATATCCTGGTGGCCACCGAGTATCTCACACGATACATGCTTACAAAGGCTGTTCCCAAAGCAGACACGAACAGCATAGCCGAATTCCTATTTGATATAGTTACACGATACAGCCTATTCCAAACCTTATTATCCGACAGAGGTACTATTTTCACCTCGAGAGTGCTCCAACAGTTTCTGGAGATACTCAGGATTAAGGCATACACTACCACGAGTTTTTCCCCGCAAACCAACGGACTCACGGAGAGTATGAATAAAATACTCGGAATAGCGTTGGCTAAATTTACAGAGGACGCAGTAACAGACTGGGATGAATACCTGCAGGCCATTACTTTTAGTTATAATACCTCTATATCCACGGCTACGAAACACTCTCCACACTTCCTACTGCACGGGTACACACCCAGAAGTCCCATAGATAATATATGTATCCCACAGGACACCTACACGGACAATGCTGCCCGGCTAGAGCACTTACAGATAGCGCGAATGAACGCTAGAAAGAACATAGCCGCGGCGCAGAAGAAACAGAAAGAGCGATACGATCGGCATAGGAAGACAGTGGAATACACACCCGGGCAATTGGTTATGGTTTCCAATTCTGCCCGTAAGAAAAACGTGTCCGAGTTCCTCCTGCCACGCTGGTCAGGTCCCTTCAAAGTCTGCAGGAAGGTATCTGACCTAAATTACATAGTCAGCGTGCGCCATGGGAGAAAAATCATTAAAGACACTATTCACGCCCGCCGTATGAAGGCATATCATACACGCAAAGCTCCCACACCTACACGTACAGGCGGGAACACTACCAAAAGAAAAGGAAATGATCCCACTGGCAGACGTGGAAAGAAGGCCAAGAAATAGCCTTCGGACCCCACTGACCGCACCGGGATACGATCCTAACACTCGACAGAACTGTCCCGGAGACACAGCCTAGAATGACACCAGAAACAATTACTCTGGGTAAAGACGGTCTCAAAACCCGCAACCTTCTGAATACCAGGAATGTCAGGTCGGGTAGCTATCCAGTTGCAGGATAGAAACGTAGGAAGCTAAAATAGATTGGGACAGTTCCACTAACACATGTTCATAAATGAAAAACAACAAAATCGCCTCCGGCACCTAGTCACCAAACACGCGACTAGCGGCCCGGAGACACTCGTGTATAACGACATTTTGTACAATGGATAGGGACATATTCGACCTACGCTACAGTTAACACAAAACTTAGGGACACGAATGTAGTTTGTGAGAGGTTCTTTTGTATGGCGGAAGGCCGCACTCGCAATTACAGAGTTGGCACTCGGGCTAAGAGGCACAAACATACAGACACGCAGCATTGTCAAGCAACTAACAAGATAACGCACACGTGAGTGAAACTAGAGACTATCGCGTCGGCGATAACACACTCACCGTGGGCGACCTTTGCTGGCACAGACAGACTGGGAGCGCTACAGACGAACCGGGGGAATACACGTTCATTTACGCCGAGTTCAGAACCACACAACTCCCCAAATTACACTACGGGGAGAACTCAAAAATACACAAACTCTTCACAGCAAGGCGTACTTTCATTTGCGCATTGCAAATACACGGTACATGTGCCATTATATATACGGCACAGATAGCGTCATACCAAGTCTTTACAGCACCCCGGGTCTGAACCCATGATCACACACCACACTCGTACCAAAAACTAACTAACCAACGGTATTTTTGGTACGAGAGACACAAGCAAAAACCACACTGAGGACACCTCAATCCCTGGAACCAACGCAGACATAGAACACAGAATTACATAGATCACGGGTCCAAATCCCAGCGAAAATTGGACACCATGGAAAACCACTATCCAGGCTTTCAATCACACCGAAATTGGCCCATACAACCACAGAACCAGATAATACCACATTTCCTTCGGCCAAAAGCCAGGCATAAAATTTCAATTACACCTGACATGGAAAATATATTTCCCAGACACAGGTATAGAAATTTCGTAAGACAAAGGTCTTATGGAATAGTGGCCACACAACAGTACTAGCTAAATAGAACGAATTGCTACATTGGTCCGCCCGGAATCTAGAACAATGGCAACACTCACATACTGGCGAAAAAACACGTACGCAAACGAATGTAAGCACAACATGACGAAAATACTGACTTGCAGATTTCGTCACATGGCAATACTACTGGTGACAGACGCTATTGTTATATCGGCATTGACCATGAAATTACAAGCAAAAACAATTGTGACATTTAGCAATGGACAGACGTGACAGACCGGAACTTATCTTGGGCCCATAGGAGCACGTTCTCAAAGACGTTGACAGGCCACGGGCACCTCCTGCCCATACACGCGACACACATTAGGACTTACCCTATAACAGACCAACCGTCCGCATGGGGTAGCGGAACATAGTCACACACACACACGCTCACTAATCAGGAGCGACCACAGACAGGGGCTCTGAGGAAGCAAGACCTCCCCTCTAATAACTTCCTTTCGCGATTTTATTCCTAAAAGAAATCATTCCAGGTGATTAGGACATGGCCAGTCGCACTACGACCACGGGCCACATTCACACTACAAGTGGCAGACCAGATTAAGTCGTGACGTCACGGCGTCACGACGCTTTACTATCCCAAGAAGCGGATAGCGAGCAGACATGGACCAAGGGAGAATGACTGAAGCATAGGTGGATAATCCCAGCGGGATTACCGACATACCACCCAAAGGCTACCATTTTGAATACCTTACTCCCCTCCAATAACCTTCCCACGTCCAACATGACCAACGCAGACACATGAACACGATGAAAACACCTACACTACATTACAAAGTATACATAGGGGTTGATAGACTTCATGCGTTTAAAAAGAGGGCTTACTACGCCTTGGATCTCGATGCTACCACCTGAGTATTAGGGGTGGGTCGGCAGACAACAATTAAGCATAATGCGCATCTCCAAATGAGAGATGAGGCCACAATCATATATTAACCATTTTTTAAATTAAATACTCCCGCATGACAGGGATATATTATTATTACGCCTCACCCTACACCTACCCTTACATGAGTGCGGATGCCTCATATCCAGACACATGCATGAGTATCCCATCAATTTACCAAGGGTTATTACTATCAAACCTGCATGGAAATTTTTATATTTTTGCAGTCCCGGGAATTACCTGCCCCAGTCCACTCATTGTATGAGCAATCCTAGCAGCATTACCGGCTCAAGGCCACCATTTATTTGAGCCCAAAGATGCGCAACCTCTTCCTACCATGCTTTCAGCCCACTCTACGAATAACTACCCCCAGATCCTAATAACAGGGTACCTAACATCATAGACCCTACTAACACCTCCATAAAGGTTAACAGAGCATTATCGCTGGACAGCCGACGTAGCAATAGTAGACCTGAAGTAGTCTATGCACTTAGAAGCTCTACAACCCCACAACACTTGAAATATTTTACATTTTACACACAATAAATTATTTACACAGGTTACGCCCATATTTTTTTTTTATTACATGAAAAGGAATCTGAAACACTCTGATTGGTGATAGCGGCACGAGCAAAAGGCCAAAGGCACCGCACTTTGAGAGAAAAAAGAGGCGATGATGAGCCTTACCCTAGTAACTTAACGACCAGACCAAACAGACGAACCACGTAAGGTTGAGACACTCGCGGCCTGGCCGGGCAAGCTCTGGAATCCTAGGTGCGCCTCAACTGCCCCTAGGAAGAAGGGATGCTACACCCACTATGTGCCACGGTCATCGAAGCCAAGACCTGCAGGGAAGACTTTCTGAGGATGGTGGGAGAAATAGCTCGCTCCACGCCGGACCCAGGAGTTGACCCTAGGGACGACCAAACTAGGACTAGACTCTTAGGTAAATGTAAGTAAGTACGGCTTCTACAGCGGGAAGCAAGACTCCTATGCACGGGAGTGAAATATTACTGCGAAAAGCATACTACTGCGGCCGATAAAGGCGAAGAGAAATATTACTGCGAAAAGCATACTACTGCGGCCGATAATGGCGAAGAGAAATATTACTGCGAAAAGCATACTACTGCGGCCGATAAAGGCGAAGAGATTATTATACTGCGAAAAGCATACTACGATTGCCAATGAAGGCGAAGATAACATTATGCCATTGGACGATGTCCAATGCCCACATAAATGGCGACGCATCGGGCAGCCTAGGGCATTAAATGGGTAGCATAGCGAGCAACTCACAGGGGTCAAGTGGGCGACCCAACTACGACAACGTATGACAAACAACGGCAATGAGCTGGATGATACAGCGGGCGAGACGGTTTGCTTTGTGGCACCGTAAGCCGCCCGTGACTAGATTAGTACTAGTCAGTAAGACCTAGAATAGACGTCGACAATTAGGATTAAGACGGAGGGGACTACGAGGCATTGTTGGGTTCTGGTCCCAATAATGTACTACAAGGGAACCACCGCGAGAGAAATCGAACGGACAGCCTCCATCTAAATTTTAGTACTTAAGTCACAGTGCCATTTTTAAGGTCACTTAGATGTAAGCAAATTCAACAAGCGCTGTTGCTAAAACTGGGCACAGCACATTTCGGCTTTAGAATAAGGTCTACTCGGCTTGTATATACAGCATAGTTTTACAATTAAGGCAATTTTTTTAAAATTAAGGAAATTTCTTTTTAGATTAAGGTAGAATATTTCGGCAACTGATGACCGCCAAACCCGTCATCAGGGTAAGCCCGATAATACACTATAATACAAAATAGTACATTATAATATATTAGAATAAGTATAATTGAGGTGGAATATATCGGCACCCGGTAACCGAAATTCCGCTACCGGGGTAAGACCGACAACACATTAAGAAACGACATTACGGCACCGTATAGGGTAAGCCCGGCCATGCATCGATTAACACTAACCATGCCATTTTTTTTTCACAGGTAAAAAGAGCTTCAGACTGTGGACACACTGCCACAGGGAGCGGCATAGAAAATAGGCAAATATTTAAATGTTTTATTAACCTCTCCATTTTTTTTCAGGTATCGTCACCAGGAATATGGCACTGGTGACTATAATTTCGCTGCCATATAGCAGCAGCATGCTATTAATGCCGTCTTATTATTGTATTACACCTGTGCGCACTAATTTATATTTAATATTCATCTTCACTTACAGGATCACCACATTTTTACAGCCACACTTTAAAAATCTGCACAGCACGGCTGATACCTGTGGGGTATCAGGCTCGCTGGCAGATCAACATACACAAGAAACATAGGGCGTCAAAAATGCGGCGCAAATTACGGCAATGAGGGCGCAACCGATTTGTGGCGGCGACTCTCATTGTCAAGTGTGAAAGCATTCACCCACAGGGGATGCTTCACAGAATAGAAATACATTACAAGCGGTACGACCACTAAACCGTACCAGGAAGTGGCCGTGAAGGATTAGCCGTGAGACGGCAAGCATACGTACAAAGGGGTAGCGTGCACGCGAGGTACCAAAAACTAGAGTCATAAGAAATTGGCGCGCTTAAGTTAGTTATAAGATCATTGTAATTGATAATTTTAAAGGGTATCTTAATACAAATTCATGCGCCCACGGGCAATTATTCCACTAGAAATCAATATATATATAATACTTCGCACCCCCACATTGTCCGCGGAGGTGATCAATAATATTCCTAAATGTCAACATATGAACATCGCAACATAGCACATTAAACGGTATACTTTTTTGTTTGTTTGTTAAAATCACGTGTACACAATGTCTATGATTTGTTTTCTTTCATTTTTCTTTCTTCTAACTTCCCCATTTGTCAGGGTGTTCCGTTTTATCCCAAATCAATAAATGCATTTTGAATATCTCCCTTAAATTATACCCTGGAACACCCATTTTTGTCTATTTCTTCTCTCTTTCTCATTGCAGGGAGCACTTTTTCCCTAAGATAGGGCGGACGACGCAATCATCCGTCCAGCCCTGGGTTTTTTTCCTCCCTGCACAACAATGTACAGAATAACTATCAGAACTATATTTTTTTATTCAAACTTTCAATATGTCAATATCGATTTTTTTTCATGCAATGTCTATGCCAATGTCAATGTTATATATATATATGTCTATCCCATAACCCACCCCTCTGAACACGAGCTGATCTCACACCTACACATCTACACGACATCACCACATCCATACGACGACGACGACGAGGACGACACCAACAGAAGATACGAGGGGGCTTCAAGAACTAACTGCTGCATCAACATCCCCAACCCCAAGTTCCGTTCCCGTTCGCGGGGACGCGAACTAAATAGGGGAAGAGGCTTGTACAATCCCCCAGGGGTCTGCACCCCCTGGAGGCCATCCCCCCATCATCTATTTAAATCACCCCTAACTGGCAAATCTTGTAAGCCCAGAACAACATCTATTAACACCGCAAGGGCAGCTAACCAGTCTGGAAAGCTTACCCAATACATGCATCACTACCACAAACAGCGACACACAATTAACTGGGGCATCTATACAGCGGAATGCTGACAGCACAACGCCGGAGAATATAAGAGGGAGCCTTAATGAGGACAAGCTCTCTCAATTACCAGTCTTACAGTGCGTCGGCCGGAGGCTATCGCTGTTATCATCAGGTGAGTCAGCAGTGTTCAGAATCCTATATTTTGTGACCCACTCCACATTCTTGTACTCTTACATTGTGACATTTACTACATCCCCTAAAAGGGACTCATACTTCCATATTACTGACCAATAAACACTTGGTCAGTACACTACACTTGTATTACTGTTTACACGCCTCTTTACGTCCTAAAGTCCATCCTGAATCCTCCGTCACGATTAGACGTGACGTACAGTAGCCAGGCACTTGCTAGCGCAAGTATCATTGCATTCCCGTATAGGCCCGACTGCTAGGAGAGGCGCGCGCCATAAAGCTGACGCGTGTACATCGGTTATATAATCAGCCAGCCAGCTGGACGACCAGCACGTTGACCTGGACACTAAGTTCCATCCCCTAAAATACACCTACGTCTTTTATAGGAGCACCCCCTAGTATCCTAACGCTAAACAACACTCTACACTGGTCAGCTTACCCGACTACGGGAAGCTACCCCCTTTTAGGCACTCCCTTATAAATTAACACAATAACTCTTCCGTTTTAGATCCAACTACCCCCCAATAAGGGATCTAAAACAATATTTGGCCTTGGGCACCGCTCTTCTTGATGACAGCCTCCATTGCTAGCTGTGGCAGTATATATGGCCTTGGGCACAAATCTTCTTGATTACAGCCTCCATTGCTAGCTGTGGCAGTATATATGGCCTTGGGCACAAATCTTCTTGATTACAGCCTCCATTGCTAGCTGTGGCTGTATATATGGCCTTGGGCACAAATCTTCTTGATTACAGCCTCTGGTGGGGAGATTCCAGCCAAGCAGTAGTTTCTATCTCGCGGTGTTGGTTTCAAACAGCCAGTGATAAGTCGGCATGTTTCATTTACAGAAGTGTCAACTTATGGAACCGTACCAAACTGAACAAGCGTACTCTGCAGCGGAGTAACACAGAGCCAGGGCTGTAGTTCTCATCGTCTTTGGCTGTGTACCCCAATTGGTTCCAGACAGTTTGCGAAGGATGTTGTTTCTAGCTGACACTTTCTGCTTGACGTTTATGCAATGCTGTTTATAGGTGAGAGCACGATGCTATGTTACACCTAAATACTTAGGTGTTGGGGAGTGGTCTAGTTGAGTGTCTTCCCATGCTACCTGTAATTTCCTTGAAGCCTGTCTGTTCTTTAGATGGAAGGCACATACCTGAGTTTTAGATGGATTCGGCTTCAATTGGTTTCCTCTGTAGTAGTAGGATAGTTCAGAAAGAGACTCTGATAGCTTACCTTCTATAGTCTGAAAGCTGTTTGTTTGAGTAGTACTTGCTCGATCATTCGCGTTTATGAAGCTTTTGGTATCAACTGGAAGAGGTTGGTCATTCGTATAGATATTGAGAGCATTGGGGCGAGAACACTGCCTTGTGGCAAGCCATTCTATTGTTTCCTCCATCGACTGTTCTGATCTTGAAATTCAACAAGGAACCAACGATCTTGAAGAAGATTGCTAATGACTTGAGTCATCTTGTAGCCCATTGTCATGTTATGTAATTTGCGCAACAATATACGATGAGTAACTCTACCATATGCAGCAGATAAATCGATAAACGCCACCCCTGTGATTTTATGATTTTCGAATCTATCTTCAATATATTGTGTCAGATGGAGGACAAAATAAAAAATGATGAGATGCGCCATCTTGTTCAAGTAGAACAATCTCTTAATGAGATCTGTGTTGAAGCCAAGCTGAAATGGTTCAGTCATCTCGAAAGAATGGGCACACAAAGAACAGCTAGAGTGTGTTTTGAGAAAGAACTAAAAGGCAAGAGACCAAGAGGTCGACCGAGGAAGTGATGGATCGACCAGGTTAGAAATGATCTTGCAGGGAGAGGTCTGGATGTGCAGCGGATCATGGAGGAGGAAACATTCTTGGAAAGAACTAAATGGAGAGCGCCCATTCACCGCACCCGGGAAACTGGAGCCGGTTGATGATGATGATGGTGGTGGACCTGTGAGGTACAACATTTCCCTTTACGAAATCCGACTTTCTCTGGAATGAGGAGAGGTTCGATGATCGCTGTAAGTCTTTCAAGGATCATCCGTTCTAGGATATTCTTCAGATGACACAACAGTGAAATAGGTCTATAATTTTTCGGATCGTTTGGATCTTTTCCTGGATTGGGAATTACAATTACTCTAGTTTTCCTCCACACACGTGGTAACTTGCAGGTGCTTGTGCAGTTATTGTACAATTCTAATAACCATTGTTTAGCAACAGATCCAAATTGCCTTACTTGTTCAACACATATTTCATCTAAGCCGGCAGCCTTACCATCCTTCCACTGATCTATTGCTCTATTCAGCTCAGAAGTAACATAATTATATTCTTGAAATCAATGTTGCCTTTGATGTGGCCTGAAGTGCGGAAATCACGCATTTCTCGATTCGAGAGTTATTATCACCAAATCTGACAACATTGCTTGTCTCTTTTACATGATATAAATTAACATAATCTAGTAACAGAAGTAACTGCACCGTATTTTCCCGTGTCCCCGTTGTCGTGAGAAAAGTCTATTAATGCGAGGTTGAATGAACGTCAGTAATGTTATTTTATTGTTTGAGTGTAAATTTCCGAGTCAAGTGTAATTTCGAATTCCACCAATGTATAGGAGCATATTTTTGAAACAAGTTACTTCTCTGCAGGATGATACTGACCGTACTTGGGATATTAAGATTGAAGAATTTTCAACACCGGAGATTGTTCCAGTCACCAAAACAGAAACATCATCTTCAAATCTTAGCGTGGTAAGTACCTTATCAGATTTGCCTCTTTGCAAGACTGAACTGGTCTTCATCTCCTTATCACTTAATAGCATTTATAAATTACAGAATTGTATATTCACAGCCATATTGATGACAATTGGAAGCAATCAGCTGTTAGGTGGTGTATATTCTAGAAAGCATAAGCAATTTTGCTGAAAAGTGCAAATATAAAATATATGTCCCAAGTGGAACTCGAACCAGGGACCTACGACTAAGTATGCTGTTGATCAGACCACTGAGCTAATGGCAGAGGCATCTTATTGTCACTGGCAATATATATATATATATATATATATTATACCCTTCCAGGGCCATCTAGGATGCTGAATCTTATCTCGGGCGCGGCTCGTTCGGTGGCTAATTAACACTTTACATCCTAGGAATTCGAAATTTTGGATCATGGGAACTTAAAACTATAAATCATATGCCAGGGGAACAAGGAAACAAGAATTTATTCTTAGAAGACTACAAAACAAAAAGAAACAATCCCTTCATAAAACGTAGAACCACAACAAAATAAACTGCGTCATCACTGTCCTTCTCTGCAATAAAGTCCACAGAGATGGTACAACCAGGGTACCTTAAATCTAATTAGTTCGGGTAAAGCCTCAGCTTTCCCCTGATCAAACACTGCAGGATCATGGAACTCCGAAAAAAAGATCCAAATAAAATAAAATCCCAAAGAAATCAAAGTGGCGCGCTCTCACCCCAGGTGAGTTCAAAATGGAACAACAAAAGACTAAATTAATGCCACAAGAAATGAATCATTACGTTAATCAGATCATAACACTATACACTCCAACGGAGCATCAAATCAACTGAATTTTACAAGATGGAACCTCATTTTAACGCTCTTATATTGGAAAAGTGAATCGTACAGACGAGACTGTTCCGTTTGGCAAACAGACCTCCCTTCACGACCTCCGTTAGAGTCGTGTACGGTCAGCATGCAGTGCGGCCACACAAACACTACATTAAGCTACAACGTGCCTATCTCATTCACATACAACAGTTCCCGTGTGAAACATTTATCAAGACAATCATTAATACCGTCTAGCGGCCACCCGGAGGGTACAAAATCTGATACACTAGTAACGTGGGTCCACAAAATAAAATCAAAACACAACAGACCAAAATCCCAGAATTAACAATAAAATATGTAAACAAACCATCCATTTTAACTTTGACCAATTAACCTCGGACAGACTCAAGGTCAAGCAAAGCACCCCGTGGCGAGGAGTGGATACCTGCTTTCACTCCCTCCACAGCTGATGTATACTGACTGAAGCATGAGCTCACCATAGCCCAATTCAACAAGCCCCGCAGAATCATCACTTAGCACGTTGCCTACGGGCGTCAGATCGACTCCAGCATCACGGCCGTGATTTTTACCTCGTGGGAATTACCTCGTCCACGGAATTACCAAAATACTTACGTGGTTCTGAACATCCACGACTTACCAATATGGGTGGGTACCAACCTCCACCAACTCAACCAAATACACGTGGGCACAACATCCACGACTTACCAATATGAGTGGGTACCAACCTCCACCAACTCAACCAAATACACGGGGGCACGACATCCACGACTTACCAATATGCATCAGTACATCCAGCCATACTCCAATTTAAATACCTCACATCGCCGGGTTTGCCTGCCTTGTCCGTCACCAATCGAAGATTGCAACATAACCATCACCTGGTAGAACTTACCACAGTCGATCCACGGACCTGATTTACCACAAAACATTCAATATGATCTGGTTTGCTTACGACCACTGTACAAACTCTCACCCCACCTTCTCAACTGAAAATGTATCTACAGTGACAGTAGCTGATGGCCAGATTTCCCCTGAATGATAATCTCCCCAAACTACATTGAAAACCATGACCACACGATACATATTTACATGCACGTTGCATCAACAAACACAACAACAAAAACGCAACTAACATTAAGAAATTGAATATGTACACAGCCATTGCACTTACGCTGATCCGTACACCCCTAACTAAATTATGCAAGATAATTTGCTGTACTTATCACTATTCCTGGGTCCCAGACTGTCTCCATCATCGCGGCGTGCCCCAAGGTTTTGGGTTTACGCCCTCATTCCTCGCATGATGAATTCCATAGTTGAAGATCCTCCCATTGTTCCAATCTCGGCATCAGCTTCCTCTTGCTTCAGGTACCTCGTGGTAACGAAGAACACAGAAATACACAAATTTTTTAATGCGACATTCAAGAAAGTAACACGCACTCACTGTTCCGGGCCGATAATCCTATCATTCTCCTAAATGCTACCATCTGAACTACTCATTTCATCCAGATCGTCCACCGTAGCTCCTATCGACACAACTTATATGTTTATCTAGCGCAATGGCTAGCCTATTTCTCAGCCGAACTTGTACTCGCGAACTGGCGCATATCAATGTCTTATCTCGCCACTAACAAGAACTCGCACTCGTATGCTATAGTATCTAGACATGATCTCAAAAAAAAACGCCACGCTATCTCAATTTCACCATCTGACATGAAAATTAACAGAGTCCAAATCACGAACTCGACTGACGTGGAGCGTCCGTGACAGAATCACAAAATTGACTGACCTCACTCTCCCAGTTGGAGCTATTTAAGTTTTTGAGGCATAACCGGCCGTAGGAGGGGGAAATATGAGATTTATTTCCAAAAATAATAGCTCTGTCCCGAATTGACTTATATCACTGCACTCATCGTAATCTCAATGTCTCATTGGTGATATCCTTTCCAAGAATCGATCGTGGGCTCCTTATCAAATGAACTCAATAATCATCCCTCATTGTCTGCCAATTTACGCGCCAAACACGGCTTGGTGACGCTTATCCACTCATTGGCTGATGCCGAAACGCCCCCACATCAGGCATTTTATACTGAATTGAATCAGCCTTACATCCAAATTGCATCAAATTACATTTCTGGGAGGTTGAGAGTCTCCCGCTTCCATACATGCAACTCGCATTGCTCTCCGGTCATTAATTCATAAGTAGGTCACATTTGGGTGGCACCAAAACTTGGAGCTATGACCTTGCCAAACTGCAATTTTCCCACACAAATTCCTGCGTTCAACGACCTGCCTGTCCTACCCTCGCCCGTCTTCTCACGGTACAATGTACTCCCTTGGCACACCCTGGAAACCTGCTAAGTGCATTTATGACCACTCAACCCTCCTGCTATTCTTCGTACACGTCTCTGCACACATCCAATAAAAGTATTCGCCGCCTCTGTACTCTGCATCTGCTGTGCCGGTCTGCGTATAGAATTAATGTTGGAAATACAAACTTGAGACTAGATGGATATGCAATATGCCATAAGGTCTCATTACTCCCTCACAAGGTTAAAAATCAGGGTAAGCATTAGGCCTACATGATTTTTAGCACTCCACACGGCTGCTACGAGGTTCCTTTCCTCCGTCTCTACTTTGGACCCCCCTTTCTGGGTTGCTCTGAAATGACAGGGTGTCTCACTCCCTTCTCTAGTATGCCAGCCGGATTAGGTCAGACCTCTGGCTCCTTTGGACTACCTGCGTGCGCTAGACAATGTCTCTCCCCTCTCTCTCCTTCTCCGAGCAATGGCCTCCACTTGCCTGAAGCAATCAGGTGCTTGTTGTAAACATCGGCCCGTGTTTACATCTGAGGACCGTCCCATGACCTGTCCTATTCTTCCAGAGTTTTGCTATTAATTTAACTCTATGATCTCGGCATGGTTTGCTGCTGCGGCCCTGGGCTCATCGTATGGTTCCATTGGATAATAAATTTTTAAATTAGAAATGTTGTAGATGGGAGTGTTTCCAGTACTGATCTCTTCCAATTTGTATGCGTTGTTTCCCAAATTTCGAATTATGCGGAACGGGCCCGTGTAAGGTGGTATGAATTTATGGAACACCTTCGCTGCTGGATCCGATACAGGTTGGCGCTTAACAAGGACCAACTCGCCCAGTTCCAGTGCACGGTGAAACCGCTTTCCTCCTACCCGGCGCAATCTCCGGTCTGCTTGCTTTCTAAGGTACACAGCTGTCCTTTCCACTCTCAGGGCTGGTGCTGGTCTAGGATCCATGGGACAGTTTATTACTCTTTCCCATGATATCACTGGATATTCGTTCAAGTGTAGAACGCTCGGTATTTGACCGGTCGACTCATGTCGTGTGGAATTTATGCAGATCTCTATTTTCTTCAGGGCGTCCACCCACTTGTAATGCGCGTCGGGGATGAAGATTTTACAGAATTTAGATACTTCACGAAAAATTCTTTCCGAGGGGTTCGACTGGGGATAACGGACACTACTTAATACATGCTTAATCCCTAGCTCCGCTAATCCTCTCTTGAATTACTAGCTCGCTTTCTGCCCCCTGTATATCTGGGTTATGCCTGTTCTCCATGGTGTGTTTCCATTTTTCTCTCTGTGCTTCCTGTTCCTGGTGCAACTCGCTTAAATATCGCTGAGTCTCCTCGTACCGACTATTCCAATCCTGTCTATAGTCTTGCGTGGCCTCCTGCCTTTCTTCTCGCCTTCCGGGCCACGGCCGCCTCCCATCTCTCTCATGTTCGTAAGGGCCATTTCTTCTTCGCCATTCATCCCTTCTCTGTTGGTACGGCTGCCAGTTCCTTCCGCGGTGCTGTCCCCATTTTCCTCGTTCATGTCCTTGGTATCCGTTCCGCACATTATTTTCATCCCTGCGCTCGTATGCTGGTGGTCCGGTGTTCGTACCCTGACTTCGCTTGCTGGCACCAGTGTCTTGCTGTAACACAGCCGTGTTAACCTGTCCTATGGCTCGCACGTTCCGCATCTGAGGTTGCATAGAAGTGTCATCAAGCTGTCGGAGCACTTCCTCAGCTTGTACCGCGTTATTGACGTTTGCGGCCACTAGTATCTGCTGGACGCTGGCGGGTAATTGCTTGCCGATGGTCATTATCATGTCTGCTTCCCCGGGAGCGACATCAAGATCCCTCATCAATAACATCTGTTTTGTGAAATAATCCGCGTAACGTGTGGGCTGCGTAGCATGGTACTTTCTACTGTACAGCTCCATCCTGAGGCTTAGCTGTGCCGACTGCCCCCAATATTTTCTTAGGAACGCCGATTTGAACCCTTCAAAGTCCTCGAAAGTGTACCTGAAGCTCTGGTACCAGGTCAATACTTCATTCCCTAACATTTTTTCTAAAGCTCTAAGCTGTCTATTTGGCGGTACTGCGTGATCGGCAAAGAATGATTCCACCTCTTTAATGAAAGATTTGGGTGTTACTGATCCATCATTTGTGTATCTCCGAGGTCTGTCCTCTTGCATTCTTATAACCTGTACGTATTGCGTGGCTAGTTTATTCTCCATTGGTGTCGATGCTTGTCCGCGAAATTGGTGGAATCCCTCTGTAGTCTCACCTACCGTAGCCTTCTCGATCGCCCCCTGGCTTGCTTCTCTTTCGCTACGTACTGTGGCTGCGGTAATCCCATCGCTTTTATTCGTTCTCATTTCCAACATGAAATCATCATGTTCCAGAGTTCGTATCTCAGCTTTGATAATTTTCCTATCTTGCTCATCCATTCTGGCTAGGAATTGTTTCTCGACCTCTCTGATCCGTTCTTGGTTCTCTTCCATCTGTTTAAATATTTTCTATCTTCTTTCCCTTCGACTCCTATCTGCAGGCACGTCTTATTTATTTCCTCTTTCGTTCTCAAGTATCTCTCTTCGTCTTTCTTCCCTCCTGCTCCGTTATTTTCTTCCAACCGATTTAGCCTCTCACCAATTAAAGCGTTACTCTCCCGCAGGTCCCCTCTTATTGCTGCCTGCTCTGCTTCTAACTCGCTCCATTTCTCTGCTGCTTGCAATTCCCCCCTTTCTTCGTCTTCGTGCATGTCTCGCACGGCTTTATTTAGCTCTGCTATCTGCCCCTGAGCCATGATATTTCCCTCTTCGAGTATGTCTAGCCTGCCTTTCATCTCCTCCTGTGTCAGTTTTAATCCTTCCGCGCTCAAATTGCATGCTAACTCTATTTGGTTTAGTTTAGCGAATGTCTTCTCCTCGCTAAGCGCGATCGCCTCTCTCAATGTTCCCTCCATGCGCTCTAATTGTATGCCCGCGTCTGCTTTAATGTCTAGCGTAAGCTTCGCGAATTGTTCCGATAATTGTCCGCTGGTGTCTGCCTTCAAATCTGCCTTTAAGTGTTCATTGTTTGCGGCTATAATTTGATTTAACTGTTCGCTATTGTCGGCCTTCAAATCTGCTTTTAAGTGTTCATTGTTCTCGGCTATAATTTGAGTTAACTGTTCGCTATTGTCTGTTTTCATGCGCTCTAGTTGTTCGCTGGTGTCAGCTTTCAAGTCTGCTTTTAAGTGTTCATTGTTCTCGGCTATAATTTGAGTTAACTGTTCGCTATTGTCTGTTTTCATGCGCTCTAGTTGTTCGCTGGTGTCAGCTTTCAAGTCTGCCTTTAATTGGGCACACATCGCTTCCATAATGGCTCGCACTTCCTCTGAAGAAGCCATCTCCTCCACCACACAAAATACACTTATCTGAGAAATAGGGGCATGCCTTAATGAGGAGACAATCTGTTAGCGCTAAAATGAGTTCCTTTTTGTTCCATGTTCTGCCTCCCCCAATTACTTTAGTCAGCTCAATTATTTACGTTAATCTATCCCATAAACAAATAGCTATCCAAGCTGCATATTGAGCTTCCTACGTGACGCACACTCCCTTAAAGTTTCCTTGAATAAATTCTTTCATCCTTACACTCGCGGTTTTTACGTTAATTTATCCCAGACTTGCTAAAGATATTAACAATCTATAGGCTACCAGCCTTCCTATTTCATTTTCACTGGAGTTTGTTACTATCAAAATTCAAATCGGGCGCCCAGCTGACATGTCTCTACTTTACATTTGCAATAAAAATGTCAACTGTATTTCTAATACAAACTCCATGATTTTACACCCCTTTTATTTACAATAAATCAGCCACACGCTCTTGGCGCGCCATCATAGACTAACCCTAGCCGTACGAATCATACGCAAAATCCACCACGGATGGCAGATTTTACGATGAGCACCGACTAGCTCAAACAGACATATGACTTTCCACATGATCCAATGAATTAGGTATCAAAACAACAATGCAATCAACTAGGGACGGATGGCTAATGCACCATCACATAACCCCTATATACCCTTCCAGGGCCATCTAGGATGCTGAATCTTATCTCGGGCGCGGCTCGTTCGGTGGCTAATTAACACTTTACATCCTAGGAATTCGAAATTTTGGATCATGGGAACTTAAAACTATAAATCATATGCCAGGGGAACAAGGAAACAAGAATTTATTCTTAGAAGACTACAAAACAAAAAGAAACAATCCCTTAATAAAACGTAGAACCACAACAAATAAACTGCGTCATCACTGTCCTTCTCTGCCATAAAGTCCACAGAGATGGTACAACCAGGGTACCTTAAATCTAATTAGTTCGGGTAAAGCCTCAGCTTTCCCCTGATCAAACACTGCAGGATCATGGAACTCCGAAAAAATGATCCAAATAAAATAAAATCCCAAAGAAATCAAAGTGGCGCGCTCTCACCCCAGGTGAGTTCAAAATGGAACAACAAAAGACTAAATTAATGCCACAAGAAATGAATCATTACGTTAATCAGATCATAACACTATACACTCCAACGGAGCATCAAATCAACTGAATTTTACAAGATGGAACCTCATTTTAACGCTCTTATATTGGAAAAGTGAATCGTACAGACGAGACCGTTCCGTTTGGCAAACAGACCTCCCTTCACGACCTCCGTTAGAGTCGTGTACGGTCAGCATGCAGTGCGGCCACACAAACACTACATTAAGCTACAACGTGCCTATCTCATTCACATACAACAGTTCCCGTGTGAAACATTTATCAAGACAATCATTAATACCGTCTAGCGGCCACCCGGAGGGTACAAAATCTGATACACTAGTAACGTGGGTCCACAAAATAAAATCAAAACACAACAGACCAAAATCCCAGAATTAACAATAAAATATGTAAACAAACCATCCATTTAAACTTTGACCAATTAACCTCGGACAGACTCAAGGCCAAGCAAAGCACCCCGTGGCGAGGAGTGGATACCTGCTTTCACTCCCTCCACAGCTGATGTATACTGACTGAAGCATGAGCTCACCATAGCCCAATTCAACAAGCCCCGCAGAATCATCACTTAGCACGCTGCCTACGGGCGTCGGATCGACCCCAGCATCACGGCCGTGATTTTTACCTCGTGGGAATTACCTCGTCCAAGGAATTACCAAAATACTTACGTGGTTCTGAACATCCACGACTTACCAATATGAGTGGGTACCAACCTCCACCAACTCAACCAAATACACGTGGGCACAACATCCACGACTTACCAATATGAGTGGGTACCAACCTCCACCAACTCAACCAAATACACGGGGGCACGACATCCACGACTTACCAATATGCATCAGTACATCCAGCCATACTCCAATTTAAATACCTCACATCGCCGGGTTTGCCTGCCTTGTCCGTCACCAATCGAAGATTGCAACATAACCATCACCTGGTAGAACTTACCACAGTCGATCCACGGACCTGATTTACCACAAAACATTCAATATGATCTGGTTTGCTTACGACCACTGTACAAACTCTCACCCCACCTTCTCAACTGAAAATGTATCTACAGTGACAGTAGCTGATGGCCAGATTTCCCCTGAATGATAATCTCCCCAAACTACATTGAAAACCATGACCACACGATACATATTTACATGCACGTTGCATCAACAAACACAACAACAAAAACGCAACTAACATTAAGAAATTGAATATGTACACAGCCATTGCACTTACGCTGATCCGTACACCCCTAACTAAATTATGCAAGATAATTTGCTGTACTTATCACTATTCCTGGATCCCAGACTGTCTCCATCATCGCGGCGTGCCCCAAGGTTTTGGGTTTACGCCCTCATTCCTAGCATGATGAATTCCATAGTTGAAGATCCTCCCATTGTTCCAATCTCGGCATCAGCTTCCTCTTGCTTCAGGTACCTCGTGGTAACGAAGAACACAGAAATACACAAATTTTTTAATGCGACATTCACGAAAGTAACACGCACTCACTGTTCCGGGCCGATAATCCTATCATTCTCCTAAATGCTACCATCTGAACTACTCAATTCATCCAGATCGTCCACCGTAGCTCCTATCGACACAACTTATATGTTTATCTAGCGCAATGGCTAGCCTATTTCTCAGCCGAACTTGTACTCGCGAACTGGCGCATATCAATGTCTTATCTCGCCACTAACAAGAACTCGCACTCGTATGCTATAGTATCTAGACATGATCTCAAAAAAAAACGCCACGCTATCTAAATTTCACCATCTGACATGAAAATTAACAGAGTCCAAATCACGAACTCGACTGACGTGGAGCGTCCGTGACAGAATCACAAAATTGACTGACCTCACTCTCCCAGTTGGAGCTATTTAAGTTTTTGAGGCATAACCGGCCGTAGGAGGGGGAAATATGAGATTTATTTCCAAAAATAATAGCTCTGTCCCGAATTGACTTATATCACTGCACTCATCGTAATCTCAATGTCTCATTGGTGATATCCTTTCCAAGAATCGATCGTGGGCTCCTTATCAAATGAACTCAATAATCATCCCTCATTGTCTGCCAATTTACGCGCCAAACACGGCTTGGTGACGCTTATCCACTCATTGGCTGATGCCGAAACGCCCCCACATCAGGCATTTTATACTGAATTAAATCAGCCTTACATCCAAATTGCATCAAATTACATTTCTGGGAGGTTGAGAGTCTCCCGCTTCCATACATGCAACTCTCATTGCTCTCCGGTCATTAATTCATAAGTAGGTCACATTTGGGCGGCACCAAAACTTGGAGCTATGACCTTGCCAAACTGCAATTTTCCCACACAAATTCCTGCGTTCAACGACCTGCCTGTCCTACCCTCGCCCGTCTTCTCACGGTACAATGTACTCCCTCGGCACACCCTGGAAACCTGCTAAGTGCATTTATGACCACTCAACCCTCCTGCTATTCTTCGTACACGTCTCTGCACACATCCAATAAAAGTATTCGCCGCCTCTGTACTCTGCATCTGCTGTGCCGGTCTGCGTATAGAATTAATGTTGGAAATACAAACTTGAGACTAGATGGATATGCAATATGCCATAAAGTCTCAATATATATTATTTGACGGCAGTATGTTTGACACAAACCCATTTTGGACTTTGAATTTTGATATGAAGGACTTGGTGATATTCAAAGGTCTGGGTATAACAATGTATCTAGGCTTAGCAATCACCTATATTCTCGTTATATATCCACTCGTGAGGGCTACAGAGAAGGTCTCCGGCCAGCCAAAAAGCCTTTTTATTGTGAGCATGTGCAGTAACAACTGCGTGCATGCACATTCAGAAGGAAGAAACAAAGGAAGAAAGGAGGTTGAGTGGTTAGCACAGTGGATGCGCGGATTTTACGGCCACCAGCCAAAAACAAACGTCAGACCTATAAATGTTTGACGCAAACCCATTGTGGACTTTGAATTTTGATATGAAGGACTTTGTGATATTCAAAGGTCTGAGTATAGCAATGTATCTAGGCTTAGCAATTACCTATTTTCTCGTTATATATCCACTCGTGAGGGGGCTACAGAGAAGTAGTAGGCTAAGTTACTGCAAATATTTTTGAAGTTGTCTCCTGTAGTTTATCACTTTAACTCCAGGCAATTGCTGAGATGGGTCTATCTTATGACAGTGAGCATTGCAAGTATTGGCATTTATCACTAGAGTAATCAACACTTTAAGATATGAGATAAATATTTGCTTATTGTTATTTTAACAGGTGGTACAGTGAGGTCATCTGCCTCTTATATTACAGTGAAACTACTTGTTAGTATCTATATCCATCTATCTCAGTAATTAATGAAAAATCTTCTTTTTTGGCCTATTTCTTTTTAATAATAGTTTTTAAGTTGTATTTATCTATTTCTATCCCTCATTATTTCAATTTCTGCCGTGTTAGGGAGGAGATGAGAAGAGTGGCAGCGGTTTTTACTTCCGGTTGCTCTTTAACTCGGCCCATAAAGGTGTCAGTGAAGTTAGAATGTATAAAACAGAATAAAATATGGTAAGGAGTTGGAAGGAAAGGACTGTGGCATCTAGAGTGTTGCCATCCTAGGATTTACATGGAGATAAAGACGGGAACCATGGAAAACCATTCTAATGATTACAAAGGTGGAGATCATACTGTACATGCTGGTATTCTGAGTTTTCTGGCACACTGCATACATTGCCTGGTATGCGTTTAAGTTCTGGATTATTTGAATGTGCTCAACACTTGCATGTTCTATGGCAGGAACTGTATAGGTTATATTCAACATACAAATTTCATGTTGTATTTCTCTACTCCTAATTGTTGAGTCATACTTACGAAACCAGGAAATCCATCCTTTAAAGCCATTTAAGTGATATATGGGTACATCCAAAAAAGCAATAGTAATACACTTCTCCAAAAGTACACCAAGCTCATCCTCGGCCTGTGTCTCCATTGCAAACTGTGTGCTTCCGTGCACCAATAGTTGTGTTTATGCAGCAGTATTGATGTCCAGTGGCACTTAATTGACTTGCTCTATTTTCTTTCGAATATTTATAGTTTTAAGTACATTTTTTAAGGAGCTATTTATATTACTTTATATCTGAATGATGTACATATATTCACCAAATCTGTACCGGTGCAAAAATTGAGGGACTAGATACTTGTTACTCTGATACATAGACATGTTAGAACCCATGACCCATTGCATTCTTGCAGCTAAGAATTTAAAATAAATCAACCGTTAATGCTATTACTTCCTTTATCTTAGGATATTCTATCGTACTAAGTTGCACTTGGTCTCTAAAGGAGTGGTGTATTATAAGTTTCAGAACTAGGGGAGACAAATCATTTATCTGTATAATGTTCATTTGTAATTTGTGTAAAAATTGTAAGGCAATAGCGAAGAAATAAATTATCTCTTTTTTTCCTCAGGATGTGGAAGAAGAAACGCAGGATGAAGAAGGTGATCCAAGTGAAAATCATTTAAATAAGTAAGTAAAAAAAACTCGAAATAGTGCTTTGATGCTTTTATGAATGCAAAAATGAAATGTTGGACATGAATAAGTTCAGTTAAAAATATCAGATGTCTCTTACTCGTAATGCAGCTGTCATTTAACTTATTGTTTTTTTTTACTGCCTGTCTGGTCACTGAAGTTGATATTGATAATCACTTTCTATTTAGTAACCCACAAATGATTTATTCCATTCTCATTCAGTTCTCACTGTCTGAAGTACTTATGAAAAGTCTGTTAATCTGGTGATGGGAGCTGTTTCTGACATGTGAGATGCGCTCTCATTTGCCTAGATGACAGTACATGCCGCAGTGATATGAGTTTTGTAAGAAATATCCACTACTTTAAATGTCCCTCAGTGTGTTACACTGTCCTCAGTTCCTGATGTATCTTTCGGTACCCACAACACCGAGGGTAAATAGCTTCTTCCTTTCCCATTGCTGCTTAAAGTAAACACCAATTAATGATGCACTACAACTAACTGACACTTTTAGAGGAATCATGTGTTTGACAGGTATTGGGATGATAGTAAGTTAACTGTTTATAACTTTTGATTTCATAATAACATTGTCAAGAGAATTGCCTCGGAAAACATTAGGATATGATGGAGTTTGGTTTGCACCATAAATTCACTACCTTCTCGTCCCTCTTCTCTGTCTCACTAGTGTTTGTTGAGTACCTTGCTCTTGTGGTGAAGTACACTTTAAGCCGACAGCGTTTTCCTAAATGAGCAAGGCAAATTAATTCTCGAGGGAAAAGCTCATATTGTGCAGACAGGTCATGAAGACCGAGTTCACTTGAACAACAGCACATCAAACTGAACTCTTGTGTAGAAATTCACGTCGAGTAGACAAAACATACAGTCAATGTTCCCCTAATTGAGCAGAACAGCAAATCAAACTGAACCAACAGGACAAATCAACTCTTGTTATTATTATCACTATATTGCTGTTATTATTACTATTTGAATGAGCAGTTTGCTTATACTTAACTCTGACCAGTTAGCATACTGTACATGTTGATGGTGTTAATTGTTGTAATAAGGGGTGCAAGATGTAAGTCGTCTGCCCCGAGTTAGTATTAAACTAATTATTTTGTATATATTGACTCCTTGGAAACAAACAGGCATGTGGACTGGTATTCGATCGGGTGCTATTAATATTCATGGAACTGTCACCTGGACAGCCTGTGTTAAAATAAAATGGCAAGGGAAGGCCAGCTGCCATGCAGCGAGACTTGTAGCAGGGAAGAACGCAGAATGCATAAGTGCCTTAAGGTGAAGAATAAAGGACGGGGTCCGGGATGCCAGGCTTTAAATAGCCATGAAACTCGAACATCCGGAGCGTAGGTAAGGGCAAAGCCATGCAGTGACATTGCCATATCGTATAGACATGCGAACCAGGCTTGACGATATGATGATAATAATAAACATACTTCCTGGAAGCATACTAAAGGGGTTGATTTTAGTACTTAATGCAGCAATCAATATGCATTGAATAAATACAAAAAACAAAGAGAGAAAAAAAAGTAATTAAATTCTCATGTCATTGGCAGTATCCAAAATCGGGTGGGGAGAATAACCTTCATACGAATTGTCAAGCCCGAACAGGAAATTTACAGAAACTGACTGCTCGAAGTGTGTTCGTAAAATGATCAAACCTACCGTACTCCATAAAGCCACTGCAGCGAATTAAATTTGGATTTACGTCCACCTTTACAAGCGCTCACATTCTTAGTAACCTGGTGCTCAGTGCCTTGGTTTCCATCTATTCATCGCTATATTCTCATACAGCCGTGCTCCTCAAATGTCACCAATAACCAAAATGGATGATTAGTGGCAGTGTTCCTGTGGAATCAGTACGAGAAAATATAGTTGAACAGTCGCACTGGGGGTATGATTCAGCATCCAATTTCCATATCCTATGCAGGACATGTTTGTTCTTTAGCAAACAACGTAAGTCTCGGGAAATAACCCTTTCCTATCTACAAACACTTCCTTCGTGCTTTAAATCGATTAACAAGTTCATTCAGAAGAGCTATGGCTCAAATACCTCCAACAAGTCATACCAAACTCTCTCTACAGTATGTTTGTAATTGCATGGTATTCACACTGTATGAAGCATAGAAACGAGGTCTTTTCCTGATACATGTTAAGGAAAACTTTCCCTGTATCAGTACTAGTGACAGTTGCACTAATTAATATTTCTGGATCATCATCCTGAACCATCTCCAGTTGCCCGGGTGTGGTATATGAGCCCCCTCCATTTAATCCTGTCCTTGTACCACTCCTCCTCCACCAACTTGTCCCAATCATGACCTCTCTGCCGTACATCGTTCTTGACTGCATCTATCCACTTCTCTCTTGGCTTTCCCATGGGTTGTCTTCCTTCTACTTTTCTCTCAAATTCCTTCCCTGCAGTTCTGTTTGGTGGCATCCTCTTCATGAAAGTATTATTCCTCTTGACCATCCATTGTAATGAACAGCGCACTACATTTTATTATTACTGATTATTTCAGGTTGATATCTCCGGATACATCGGATCGTGCTGTAAGGAAAGTTAACACATTAATTAATACTGGACGACCCTATACTACCACTGCTTCTCAACAAAATTCTCTTCAGCAGCAACCTATCTTCAACAGGGCGGAGAACACGGTTACTAGCGATGGTACGTGCCCGACGTCATCCATTCAAAGTACCAATTTGACGACAAACACGGCAATGCCAATTGGGAACCAGAAAGCTTTGCTGAATCATAGAGCCCGAAGGCCATATACGTGTAAAATATGCGACCGAAAGTTTAATATAAAGGAATGCTTGATTAAGCATTTATTCATTCATAGAGGTATGGAACCATTCATATGTAATACATGCGATGCGAAGTTTTCTAATAAGGAAACTTATATCCAACACAAGGTGACTACTCATAGTAGAATAACGGCATATCCTTGTACAATATGCGGAGCAAAGTTTTCAATCGCCCGCCGGTTGAAAGCCCACGTGTTAACTCACGGTTACGAGATGCCTTATTCATGTAGTACATGCGGGGCTAATTTTGAAGAAAAATTACACTTCGAAAGACACCTGTTGTCTCATAGTAGCAACACGCCATATGCATGCAGTATATGCAACGCAAAATTTACAATGAAGCAACAATTGCAAGCCCACATGCTATCCCATAGTGGCAAACAAACATTTGCATGTTTTACATGCAATGTGAAATTCCCAACTAGAGGTACTCTTATGGAACATATATCGACTCACAATAGAAATAAGCCATATCATTGTACCATTTGCGCAGCAAAATTTGAAATGAAGCAACATTTGAATGACCACATGGTTTCTCATAGTGGCCTTGGGCCTGAACAGATATATTATTTTGTTACGTTTTAAATACGTTGAAAACTAAATATCACAAACGTAACATTTTATAGTTAATGTCAAAACGAGACTGACATATGAACCCAAGCACTATCCAATGAGCGAGTGAACTACTACGAACTATCTGAACTATAAGAAGCGTTTCTGACCTGTAGATGTGTGCGTGGATCTATTCTGTCGCCCATGAAAGATATATCGATCTAGGACAAAATATCGAATATGCTAAAAATGTAACTATGGGTTACGATTATATTACTCGTTGTTGGAGCTGATTATTTACTCGGAAGAGTTTCAACAGAGAAGGATATTTTAACAAATTGTATGGTCTCAGAATTAAGGAAGCCATTGGGCTTCCAAAAAAAAAAAAACTCTGGCATGGATTTGACACACATCAGCAGAGAAGAAAATAAGAAGTATACCATCATGGGATAACTTAATCCATCTTTAAATTTAATTTTGTTTTAAATAACTAAAATCCTTGGAAATGACATCATGGCCTACTGGAATTGGTATGTAACTTTATGAAGCTGAACTGAAAATATGAAGACAACTTGTATTGGTCATAGTCTGTTTAATAGGTTATGTTATGTTTTGACGATGAAGATAGGGTTGACTAACCTCATGTTTCATTGTGTGGTTTATTTAAGTGCATAGGTGATTAGACTACTTCATTCCGGTTGGATGAAATAATTTTTCAGTAATCTATACTGATTTAAAAAAATGTAATTTTTGGGGATTTTATTTAATACTAGCAGTAGTACCCGGCTTCGCCCGGTAGATTTATTCATTTGTTTTATGGATTATAATGAACACTACTACAGAACTGGCACTTGAAACTTAAACTAACACAAAAAATAATTTTAAAACGCTACGTTTCTTGGTGGTGGGGGTGGTGGTGGTACTAAGAAGTACAGTTTAATGGACGTAACACCCAGGTCATTTTCTCCTAATGATAATGATACTAATGAACAGGGAAACTGCTATGTACTAACTGCAGTACTGACACATGCAATTTACAAACGAATTGATAAAAATGATTATGAAGAGGAGTAAGTGAAATAAGAGACACTGCCTAGGGCCTATATATCTCATTGGCTGTTAAAAAAAAGTAGAGAGCAAGTAGTGTCGTTTCTTGCCGCATAGCGCCGCAGGAGAAAAAATCTGAGCACTTCGGAAAACTTCGACTGTCCGAGCTTCGGACGGAGTAATTGTGTCATTTATCGCTGTAAGATAATGATCGGAGAACATTAAAGAAAATTTGAAAGCATCAACACTTATTGCAGCTGATAACCTATATGTACTGCGCCATCACCATCGCACTTCTACAGAGGCCTAATATTTTCATGACGATAACTGTTTTAAGGGGAACTAAGAAATGTTTTTCGCACTAATTACTCCTCGTGACTGCAATTTGTAAACAGCGCAACATGTACATATTTTCGCAATTCTGCTCCAGAACAAGGATAGGAGGCGTGATGCAGCCCGCATTGCCAGCCAACAATATTCTTACAGTTACACCTCAATTCCCAGCATCTCTGAACCCCTACTATAACACCGGAATACATCGGTCACGGTTGGTTCTAGGGTCATAAAACGTGATTTTTGGGTCCCTCTGCCTGTTTGTTATCATTTTAAATGATCTAGTCGACTTCGTCGTTACGTTTTGGCGACGTAACGAAATGTACCAAGATTGCTCTGAGATGTGTGACGTCATAGTACCGCTTGGTGCATGTGTACTGAGTTCACTGGTGAGCTCTAGCGTTACGAGACGGCGAGCGTGACGTCATCCTGCCAGCTCCCTCCTTTCACCGCGCGCTCCAGCTCCCTCTTGACTTGTAACTTTCTAGCGTTCTGATTGTTTCTTGATCATCTAACATGTGAAGAGTCTTTGGCTTCTAGCGAAGCATTTGTTGCATTTAAAATGATATAAAGTCCAGTCTTTCAGACTGACTGTCTCTTTTTTATTTATACAAATCTTCACCGTTTCAGTGACCTGACCAAATTTTAGTCCAGAATTTTGTTTCTTGCATTGCAAGGCTTAAAATTAGCCTACTTTATACAAATCTACATAGTTTCATCGAACTGAGCCAAATTTTAAGTCGCTAGTTTTGTTACATGCATTGCGAGGCTTCAAATAAGCCTAGATTGGTACTTCTACGACAAAATCGATATTTCGTCCTAGTGTCAAACGACCTAAATCTAGGGGGAAAACAGGACTGTCCAGATCTTTAGTAGATAGTGTAACCCGCAGTATTCCAAAAGTTAGCTACATAAAATGTGGTTCAGATCGGTGAAACGCTGTAGGTGTGAATAAATAACAGAGCCTTAGTATTTAGTTAAGAGATGTAGCCAACAGTTATGCATGATGATGACACTGTTATTAGGGACTTAAATATTTTTTTCTCTAATTACTCCCCGTAACTGTAATGTGTAAGCATCGCAAGATATTGTAAGTATTTTCGTTGTTTTTTTTTTCTTTCAGAACACTGGTAGGTACGGCGTTATGCAACCCGCTTATTTAAATATGCTTACAGTTACTGAGAACAAGATTTATCCTAGGGCCTGAAAAAGTACTTTTCAGGTCCCTTTCTCTGTTTATACCGATCTGCACCATTTAACCAAACTGAAACAAAGTTTACGGCCGGAGGTTTGTTTCTAGCTTTGCGAGGCTTAAAATTCAATCTTTAGTTTATGTGCCAAAGGGTCTGAATGGAGGGGAGGGGTGACATTTCAAATGGTTAGTGGTAATCGTCGGGTTTCATAGGTTGAGTACGAAAAATTTGGTTCAGATCGGTGAAACGGCGTAGATTTGTGCCAAAGTGCCTCAATGAAAGGAATGGAGACGGCTATCCGAAATTTCAAGTGGAGAGCGTTACTCGACGTGTTTTAAGGGGTAAGTACGTAAAATTTGGTTCAGATTGGTGAAACGTAGATTTGTGCCGAAGGGCCAAAATGAAGGGAATGGATAGGACTGGCCGTAATTTCAAGTGGACAGTGTTACTCGTCAGGTTCCAAAGGATAAGTATGTAAAATTTGGTTCAGATCGATGAAACGGTGTAGATTTCTGCCAATGGGCCTAAGTGCAGGCAATGGAGAAGTCTGTCCAAAGATTCAATTAAACAGTGTTACTCGCAAGTTTCCTAAGGTGTAGATTTGTGCCAAAATGCTGGAAATGAAGAGGTCTGTCCGAAGTTTTAAGTAGACAGTGCTACTCGCATGGTTCCAAAGGGTAAGTGTATGAAATTTGGTTCAGATCGGTGAAACGGTGTAAATTTGTGCCAAAGGGTCTAAATACAGGGAATGGAGAGGTCTGTCGGAAATTTCAAGTGGGCAGTGTTAACCAAAGGGTAAGAATGTAAAATTTGGTTCAATTTGTCGAAACAGTGTAGATTTGTATAAATAACAGACAAACCAACATTGAGCTTGATAGATTAAATAACTTCGGTAGAAGCGTTCTGTCTCGCTATGCTGACTTTCATTTTTTCTTCTGATCAAGAGTTATTTTGTTTTAACCTACGTAAGACTAATTTTCTTTTACATAACTCTTGGATCCATTTGTATTTTCCCTTATGGAAACTGTATTATACATCGTCATTGATGCTTATTTTATTTTACGTACAATATGTAGTTAGCATGAAAACACAAATGATTGTTAACCACAATTTCTTTCTTTGAACAATACCATCGCTTTTCAATTTAAATGTAAGGAGAAACCATATTGCTTTCAAAGAGAACTCACATGTTTGATATAGTTCTCTTCAAGCATTTGAAGATGTTAAAAACTCCTGGGGTACGGTACATTAACCCTCGTTTTCACTTTGAATTGAGTTCGAGGGACACTCCCACGGTTTCGTTATGATAAATTAATATATTAAGCTTGAAAAAGATTTTTACCATTGTCTTTATTTTTTATTTGGGGTTAAAAATTATTATATTTTCTATTTTAATTAGGTGTATTTATTTTAGTATAAGTCAAGGTTATTACTTGTGATGTCAACGTAAGTTATGTTTTGATTATTATCCGTAATTAATTTATTACGTGCATTATTACTTTCCGATTTACCTCAGCTTGAGTTATCCATACTAATTGATTTTGAATTTTAAATAATTTAATGATTTTCTCACCTCGGTGCTTTTCAAGTATATGTTTCATTTACTATTTCTTGAGATACATTTATTATTATTTAATTCATTATTTCGGGATCCTCTCGTTCTTTTTAATGGCGCTTGTGTTTTCTAGGTAATAAGCTTGGCTATACCTAATGGGTTAGTTTAATTATTTCATTAAATGTAATTTGTTTTAGTTGAATTTAATTATACCCTAAATTTATTTGAGTGTTTTCCTTGACTTTGATTCTACATATTAGTCTCTATTACTTTTAATTTGTCCTGGGTATGGTAGCTTGTAGTCCTTTCACTTCACACTTCTTGTGGTGAAATTAGTCCTCATCTGAAGTGAGGCAGTGAATATGTTGGTGTTCATTTCTTACTGAGAGGGTACAATATTATCATTGTGGACGAGTTTCAGTCTTCAATCTTGTGACTGGTTAGATGCAGATCTCATTGCCTCCCTGTCCTAAGCCAATCGTTTCATCTCAACATAGCCATCACACCTTACATTCGAGACAATCTGTTTGACATATTCTAGCCTTGGTATACCCCTATAGCTCTTGTCCTTCTCCTCGTCTCATCCTTCCATAACTAAGTTTGATATTCCTGGGTGTCAATTATGTGTCACACCAACCTATCTCCTCTCTTTATTAGCAGTCGCCAGTTGCATTTCTTCTCTCTAACTCGTCTTAATACATCTCCATAAGATACTCTATCTACCCTTCTGATCTTCATCATTCTCCTGTAACACCACATTCCAAATGCATCTATTCTCCTCTTTTCTGCTGCACCAACAGTCCACTTCCATACAAAGCAAACGCTCCAGACAAAGGCTTTCAGAAATGACTTCGTAATACCTAAGTTTATATTCGATGTCAACTGATTCCTTTTACTCAGAAATGCTTTCCTTGCCTGATCGAACATACTTTTATAGTTTCGTCTATCACTGGTTATTTTGCTTCCTAAGTAACAGAAGACTCCTATTTCCAATTAATTTTCTCCTGCTAATATGACGTCATTAGGGTTTTCTGATTTATATCGGTTGCATTCCTTTATTTTCATTTTTCATTTGTTGATTTTCGCCATGAATTCTCTTATCAAGTCGGAGTCACTATTTGAAAACGCCTGATCCCTTTCATTTCTTGCATTATTGTGATTCCGCCTTTCGACATTAATTCTAGTACAGTATATCCTGAATTATCCACGGTATTCTACCTATTCTTTTTTCTACCACTGTTTTGTTATTTAATTCTTCAAAAGTGCCCATTTCTATATAATTGAAGTTAGTCCAGGGTTTTTCTTGTTCTTCCTATATACTAGACATGGGCAACACATGTTTTAGAACACATCTCCATTATTTGTTAGAAGTTTTCTAGAAGTTTTTCATAATCTAGTTGAAACTGGGCTGAGCTGAATCTTAGTAGCGCAGCTAATTGGTGGTCTGTCAATCTATTTTTGACGCTATTTTCACAGCTATATGAAGATGCAAACATGGGAGTTATCTTATGTGCATGAGATTTCAAGTTTGGGAAGCTTGATTTCGGTAGGGCCTTATAGAACTCAATTTTCGACACGTTGAGGAATAGTTGCTTTAATTCGTTGTTACATTGTAACTCAATCAGTTCTACCTGCAACTCTGATTTTACAGTTTCACAGTCAACTTACTTTAAATGTTATGCTGAAAACGTCCAAGTCCTGTTTAATAACTTTGAAGTCCTGTAATCTTCATTCAAATTCGTCGTAGAAATTTTTCGCACAATAAGATATTACACAAAACGCTTAAACACAATGAGATTGAAATAGTTTTTCACTTCTGGGGACACAGAACAGGAAATATTACCTATGTGTAATTGTAGGCAGTATAATTCGAAACCATTTGGTGGGCCAGATTAGACTAGCTCAAAGGCCGTACTTTGCCCATGACTGCTATATACATTTCTATTTTTCGTTTACGTCCGCTCCTTTCAGTCTCTCTATTGTGCAACTTTTTGGCTTTTCATCATTTTCTTGAACTTAATCTGCATTTCATAACAAACCCCCACCCGGAGATTTCAATGGGGGACTAGTTTACCTCCACAATGGAATTTTACAAGAGTGTAGGCCAT
Organism: Meconema thalassinum; assembly: GCA_946902985.2. Lineage (NCBI taxonomy): Eukaryota > Metazoa > Arthropoda > Insecta > Orthoptera > Tettigoniidae > Meconema > Meconema thalassinum. Next base: position 125,976,039 of record OX336395.1, read on the forward strand.
CATCACATGCATTTATGCATAGAAAGGTGCATATACCTGGGGTGAACATTACAACTAAAAGTTAGATTAGATGGATAATACGAAGGTGACCGGAGAAGGAAATTGAACCTATAAATAATGCCTCATAGCGACCAGAAGGCATACGCATGTAGAACATGCGAAGCAAACATTTTCCGAAGGGGAAATTTGAATATGTACACACAATCATTTATAGTGGCCAAGCAAAATTCATGTAGTAGGCTACATGCAATGGAATATTGACTAATTAGCGAAGATTGAACACACGCATTTCCATGCGTATGCTAATAGTCACGAGCCATATTGATCAATTGATGTACAGCACTACTTATAAGAAAATCGATTGCAAATGGAAGGAACAAGTAGGCCTAACCTATCGTAACAAATGAGCATTCAACTGAAAGTGAATTGGAATCACACTTGACAAATTGCACACTCATTTCATATAATATCGATATTGTCTTTATATCAATGCTTTCCATAATAAGCATTCAAAAGTGTGTGATACGCGTATACCTCATGAAATGAAAATCCACAGCCTGCTTCCAGTCTCCGACCGGGTCAGGAATGGAATGAATGAAGCCCCCATCTAGCGGCGAGGATATGAACTGTGCCGGCTGCCGAGGCCTGACGCACTCCTCTGGGGCAATGATTAAATGAATGACGGATGAAATGAAATGATAGTGGAGAGTGTTGCTGGAATGAAATTTGGACAGGGAAAACCGGAGTACCCGGAGAAAAACCTGTCTGCCTCCGTTTTGTCCAGCACAGATCTCACATGGAGTGACCGGGATTTGAACCACGGATCCAGCGGTGAGAGGCCGGCGTGCTGCCGCCTAAGCCACGGAGGCTTCGTATACCTCATAATATTTCTAATTTACTAATTTCATTTTTATCATCATCCATAATAATAGATGTTTATCATAAATCTAAACGATCAGATAGGACTTCCGAACTTCAACATCGCTGTGACGTTGATCACAAACACTGTCATTATTACAGGTTTCCATGGTAATGGCACATCTCTAATACTTCTATGGATATACTACGCACGTATCGTTTTAACATTCTTTGTCCGTAGACAGCTATTACGTACAGTATTAAAGACATCCCTGCAACAGATATGTAAATTTTATCAGAATTATGTGATGTATTAATGTCAATGCTTTCCATTATAACTCCTGAAACTAATTCTTTAGTGCAAAATTTAAATGCTTAACGAGCAACATGATTGAATCCAATTTTTAATGGGTGTAATTCCCTAAACTTGAAAATACATTACATGTATTATTTTATTCCTTACGCTTCCTCGACCTACAAGGCTGCTAATATACAAAGCTTAACAATCATAATGAGGTGAAAGAAGAAAAATTAAAAGGTTAACAAAATACGACTAATGAACTACCCTATGAAATGTATGACACACATATAAATTAGAATAAAAGAACTGAAGAGTGGGCAAACCGCAGCTAAAAATAAATAATTACAAGTAGTCCCGTGAAGAACTATACAGCCTATTTTCATACATCCCACTACTGTCCATTGCCTCTATCAACATACAAAATTTTAGTTTGATTGTTGTAATAGATTCGTAGATATTGAGAACCGACTAAATAATAATAATAATAAACGGCTAAATATTTCGGATGGTCGCCATGTTGGATTTTTATATATGTAGGTCTTAGAGTGATGTTGATGTACTATTAGATGACGATTATTCTGTACGTGTAGTATTCAAACTTCAGTCGCATGATTAAGACAAGAAGTAAAAACGAGATTTTAAAATTTCGCACAGCTGCCATCTTGTGGATATGGAAACAATTGAAATAAATCAGATGTCAGTGGATTAACATTTGTATAAGCATCTAACGTGCAGAGTTTCACTGCACTTGGGTGGTTAAATTGCGAGAAACATCCATAGCCCCTATGAACATAAAAAAAATCAGTTTGATTGCTGTAATAGATTCGTAGATATTGAGATCTGTCTAAATATTTCGGATGGTCGCCATGTTGGATTGTTATATGTGTAGGCCATAGAGTCATGTACCATTAAAGGAAAATTATTGCGTAGGTTCATTATTCAAATTTTCACTTCGATCGCATGATTATGACACAAGATATGAAAACTTAATTTTAAAATTCGCACAGCCGCCATCTTGAGGTCATGTAAACAATTGAAAAAATTAGATACCAGTGCATTACAATGTGTATAAACATTTGCTGTACCATGTTTCTTTGCGTTTGGATTATTAAATCGCGAGAAAAGTCTATTTGAAACTTTCAAATTCGCTTGGCCGCCTTGTTCGTTTTGTAGTCAAACCGGGTTTTCAAAATCTCATAGATGAACTTCCAACAGTACCCTTTATCTCCGTACAAAATTTCAGGGCGATACCGGTAATAGTTTTAGAGATATAGAATGCCGGTGAAATATTTTGCACAGCCGCCATCCTGCGGTTATGTAAACAATTGAACGAAGTTAGCTGTTGGTGCATAACAATGTGTATAAACATATACTGTACCAAGTTTCATTGCGTTTGGTTGGTTAAATCGCGAGAAACGATTATTTAAAAGTCGCAACTTCGCTTGGAAGCCATGTTGGTATTTAGTTACCAGTTTTTCAAAAGTCACATAGGTGAACTTCTATTAGTTCCCTTTGTCACCGTACAAAATTCCAGGGTGATATCGGTAATAGTTTCGGAGATATTGAATGATGGTGAAATATTTCGCACAGCCGCCATGTTGGATTGGTGAGACGTAAAATTTGAAGGGCACGGTCGGGGTCGTCCGGAATAGTGCTATGACCCTACCGAGTTTCATTGAAATCGCTCGAGCTGTTTAGAAGTTTTTAGAGGGACACGCACACACAGACACACAGACAAAAGGTGATCTCATAAGCCTATTTTTTTTTCATAAAAAAATAGACTAAAAATAGCTATTCAGCCTAAAAATACACATAATTTACTAATATAGGTGTTTTCTCAAAATACTGATGGATCCTGTAAGGGTTGTTACTGCTATGGTATTAATGGTGGCATTTGAGATACGAAATTTTCTAAGTGTTGCAGCAAAAAGGGAAGGTATTGTTCCCCACCCCCTCCTCACTAATAACCCATTAACTTCTATTTCTTGAAGGTGGTATTTTTCCTTGTAGAAAGGTACTGTAGGCTGCTAAATATCCTTCTTTTCTTTGTTCACGCCAAGGTTTTTGGCCGGTGAGCCCTGATTGCGCAGTCGTACGGAGGAGAGTTGGAGAAACTCAGCCATGTGCAATTGATACATTAGTTGCTTTTCGTGCATCTGAAATCTCAGGTATCAATTGCATATGCGTGAGGCTCGAAGACTGCCTTCTGTACGACTGTGAAACCGGGACTAACCGGTCAAAACCCGTGGTGTGAACTGTTATCTTAATCGTGTTGACCGAAAGAAAAACAATCTTCGGCGTCTATTAATAAAAATTGCAGACCAAATAAATTCACTGTCCGTAGAGAATGGGAAAGCAAAATGTGGTTCTATTTCTTGATATTACTGTTACGACAGAAAGATAATATTTCCATTAAGGTTAGAAATCGCACCATGATGCTGCTCTGCGTGTTCACAAGTGCTGTATTCTGGGCGACAATATGAACTCAATCTTCGGAATCTCGAACTTAACGCTAAAGAGTAAGCTGATTCTGATTGGTATAGTGGCTACCATTCGGGGCAGCCCTGGTATGATTCCCTGCCAATAAATGTTATTCTGGAATGGCGTACAGTTTGATTCGTAAGGCAAAACTGAGAAAAGGTGGGTTCGATTTTCAGCTCACCCATCCCATAAGAGGTTGATCCCCACTTGTACTCCAGGCAAATGCGGCGATGGTTCCTATCGTAAGACCACAGCCGCCTCCTTCCCAATCCGCACCTTAATTACAAATACACATACTACAACAGATATCACAATAAAATGAGTTATCAGAAAAATCCTTCACATCCAAGTATGTGGGGCTAATTGTCCACGATATCCAAACCCTGAAATGAAAGTCAACCACGCCCGTGGACGATCTTCGCATCTCAATGATCATGATGAAGACGTCACATACTGGGCTAGGGGAATGAACACCAAGAGATAAAATTCCCTGATGGCCTGGACGGGAATTGAACCCATGACACTTAAAACCAAAGTCTAGTGTCCTCACCAATTCACCGCCGGGCATGACGTCAGAAGGAATTTTTAATAATAATAATAATGTTATTGATTTTAAAGTTCCAGTCACCAACGCTGCTTTACAGACACTAGTGTGCCATACTTCTCTGAAAGGGATCCTTAACGTACCAGTAAATTTACTACCACGGATCTCTTTCGCATTTAAGCACATCAAATGCCAACTCAGTGCGCCCGAATTCGATCCCGCAACCTTGGACCGAGTAGGAGAGACGAAAATAAGACTTCATCAGGAGAGAAGAATAATATGACACCGGGACAAGTGAAAACACACTGTCTTCCTTTGTTGTGAGCCCCTGAGGAAGTATCTGGAAGACTCTCGTTCAGAATGGCCGTCGATAGTCACGGTGGCGATCGAATCCATTATCCCTTTCGTTTGACCTCCATACGTGCCGTAGTATGGTTGGCACAGACAGGAAGTGAATATGCTCGCCATTACCCCCAGCGAGTGATAGGGGGATAAAGCATTGCTTCCGTAGGAATCGGCTTGGTGTTCTTGTCTGTGCCCAACACACTACGACAAATATGGGGGTCATGCGAGTGTGATAATTTTATTATGGATGTGGACTCGACCTAGTGCCACCGTGGCATAGTGAACAGAAGTCATCGTTGAAATGGAAGGTAAACAACTAAAGATTTAAATTTAAATATCTTGGAAGCGTGATATCAACATTCAACAACAGGATCCATCGTTGAGGAACTTAACAATAGGGTTCAAGCTGGAGGCACATTCTTTATATTTGTTCAAGACGTAATATGGAACCCAACAGAGCCGCTAAAATGCAAGGGAGCAATTTGCCTGACTTATTACTTGCCAATGTTGATCTAAGGATGTTAGACTTGAACTCTGAGGAAATAGGACGAAAGGGGAAATCGAGCAGCTGAAATGAAATTTTCCAGAGTCATGGTTGGCAAAATAGGCCGAGATAAAAATCGTTATGGGAATATGAAGAAAATGGTCTAGCTTGGCAGACTGCAGGACAATATAACTTGTCGTAGCCTCTCGTGGTATGGTTATATGAGAAGGATGTATTGAACCCATGTACCATTGGCTCAAAGGGGGTCGAATCCATGTATTTTGTGAAATGAATGAAAGAATCATACAGTCTCTAAGGGAACGGAGAGAGATTTCAAGCAAGGGTTCTAGCCTAACATTGCGCAAGCTGCTGGGACCAGGTGTTCAGAAGATGAGATCATGCCTCTTGACATTGAGAAGGAGCCAGTCATGGATATTAATAGGACGAGTGGAAAGTTTCGGCTGTTAGACAAGGAAGCGTGACTCGGAAATCCAGCTTAGCTTGCATTAAAACGGCAACACCGCCGATGTGCCAGAAGAAGAATAATTAAATTCAACCCATTTGCAGGAATGAAAATAAGTAAATAATCACTGGACTGTGAATCATTTCGGATTAGAGATTTTTGTGTAAAGAAAAACATTGTAATAATTGCACAGGAAAAAACTGCAAACGCAGTATACGTCATCGGGGATTCACTGATACCAGAGGAGTGGGGAATTATAAAAATGAACGGCAACACCCACGCAGCTGAAGACTACAAATTAATTAATATCTCAGAATTGCACGATCGATTCTTATGCGCAATGAGATTATTTGACATTTGGAAGACGAGCTTTCTGGAGATATAATTTTTATAATTGTACGACAATTAGTTCAAAAGTTGGTCACGAAAAGGACTAGGATTTTATCTTTTTGTGACTAAAGAGTATAAAACTCCTGGCCTCACCAAGCCAATCATGCAGTCATTCCGACAGTCCGAGAGGGGTGTCACGCTGTATCAGACATCGAAGGCAGTTTACCAGTACTCCTTGAGGGGAGAAACGCTGTATCACATCGCAGAGTTAATATCCGATAGCCACGGGCGTCGCAGTATCAATAACTTGCGTGCCTCCGTAAGGAGTTGCAAAGAAGAAATATTAAAGTATCGCCGTGTTGAAATTAGGAAAATCCTAGTTACAGGATTTAGGTCCGACAGTACAAAGTTCACCGTAAAAGTTCATAAAATACAGTCAAAGCAGGCTGCGGACTTAGGATTTAGGGCGATAGGTCTTTAAGTAAAATGACCAAAAGTATCATAACGTACGGAAGTACTGGAACATCGAGATAAATATTTTATCCAATTTAAAGAACCCGAGCAGGGAAAAACAGACTAAGGTTCGCAACGTAGTCTAGAACAATTAGAAGTGCGAGAACCGAATAAGCAAAGAAGAAAGGAAACTATAGACATTGTTTCAAGAAAGCAGACGAACTATTCAAAAGCACTAAGACTCGAGAAGTATTAGTTGCTAAATAATGTATAGGTCACCGGTAGATTATCGAGGGGACCACGAACAGAACTGACTTTCGATAAGATCAATAAATAGGACCTAAAAGGGGAGCCGTCGAGTCAGAAAAATAGCAGATCGTCAGGAACGGGATTCGAAGAAGTGCTATTGCAGGGAGGAAGCCGGTGATTCGAGACTTTCATATTCAGAGAGGATAGGAAGCCGACATTACTAAATTTCACCCTTGGAGACGGGAGGTCAAGAGGTCACGTGTGATAGGCTAAAGGGCGGCCTAGTGATCAGAAATTGTGAAGTGTAAATATATCAAGATTTTGTGTTAAAAGTAATATATTTTTCAGTGTTTTTATTGTGTGTTCTAAACGGATACACCAGTGTATTTAAATGTTGTCAGTGTTAAATGTATACGTGTTAAATATGTGTCAAGATATGTCTGTACATGCAATGAATTTGTACAAGATGGAGTAAGTTAAAAAGTGGGCAAAATGACGCATCGCACGAGGAGAAAGGTCAGAAAACGACCTAAAAACATGTGAGTAAAGATTTTCATTATGTTTTGGTGTCGGGGGAAGTGATTGTGTACAAATCCACCGGAGTTTGAGTAAAAGGGATGTTTCTAAATAAATAATAACCAAATAAGAACGCGGTCTGAACAAAAATAAAGTTTGAAAAATTATAAATAATTATGTGAAAGAATAAATCCTGTAGAGGAAATGTATGAATAAAATGTCAGTGTATTTGACGAATGTTATAAGAGCAAGCGTAATAATAATAATTATCATGAAAGATATATAAATAAAGGTAAATTTGAATTATATAAAAGAAATAGCTTTTGAGCTTTTGTAAGGAATGAAGATATGATAATAACAAGGTAAAGAAATATAAATCAAGATCAAATTGAATGATATGAACATAAGAGCGTTGGAGCCTTAATAAAAGTATAAGACATGATGTTAACGCATGTTCTTAAAAATAGAGCGATTTATAGTCAAGGGAAAAGATTAATATAAAAATTGAGACATGTATAAATTGTTACTATGGAATTTATCAGTTCTTTGGAAGACGATAGGCTGTAAAATACTGTATAGCGCAATGGAACGCAATTAAAATAAAAAGTCACGCTAGGAATGCGTAGAAGTTAAATGTACTTGGTAAATTACTTATGAGGGGTAGTTGATTGCAGTGAATTGAGATATGTTGTAAGTCCTCTGAGTGTGACGTAGATCACGAGGCCATGTGTGTGTTATTATGTAAAAGGGAGCAAATGTATGGTATTATTGAGCGTAGGTCATGTAGGCCACGGCCGACCTAAATCGCATTTTGTATAAGTCCTCCAATATGGGAATGGTTCCCGAGGCATGTTAAGAGATTCGAACCTAGAATCCTCTTGTTGTTGAAGCCCCTAATTATTCGTCGTAGAATGTGTATTACTCTTCCCAATCAACGAGGACCCTTCATAATTAATAAATGCCAAGATTACGAAAGTGGTTTATGAGCCCAATAATATTGTTGAAAGTAAAACGAGAAGTAGAATGCCAAGTCTCCCCAAAGAACTGAAAATGAAAGGAAGGTTTGTTTAAAAGCATCGAGGAGAGCTCCACCCGCAGACTAAAACGGGAAGCTTCCCGCACAGTCATAAATCACGCTCAAGTATTACGGTCAGACCTTAGCTGCAGGAGGGGTGGGTGAAGGCCGTCTGTAAGAAGTAAATATTACACCGTGAGTGTTTAAAAGTTGTTAATGACGCGTTGAACCGAGGTCCTTGTAGATTGATATTACCGCTTGCCAGTTCAGATCGTAGTTTTCTTATGTGATAATGGTCTTATAAGACAAATAAAATAAATAACAATCCCTATTGTAATGTTGTATGGAAGCAGGATTCCACGAGTTAAATGAAGATAACTAGGTTCCGGGAGTAATCATAGTTTTTGACTTTGTCAAGTAATCTTTATAACTCTGGAGTACACAAGTATTTTCCCGATCACCCTGATGAATTTGTAAAACTTGAGAGAGATGGTAAATGCTGAGAACATGTGAAGTGCCCAAAAATATTTAAGTAAAGAATTAACATATACTTTAAATGTAATTATACATTTGTTTTGATGATAAGAAAATATAAAAATAGTTATTGAGGTGTACAAAATTATGACACCATTATTATTGGAAAGTATCGAGCCAGAGGAGCTCGTAGTTATATGGAACTTTAAGATAGGTACTTTATGGAAGTAAAAATAATTATGAATGGTTGGTTTTAAAGGAAACCAGGTGTTTTAATAGAATATTTGTTTAATTATTATGTTATTCCTTGTTCACTTTGAACAAGTAGAAAGATATTGGTCAGTAGTTTATTTGTTTTATTGTTTGTAGCGCCATAATTTTGATTAATTAAATGTGTTAAAATAGGAGTTGATTTTGTTGTTATTTTTGCAAGTGTATCCTTTATTTAATCCAAAATGTGTAAGTCACAGAGTGGGAGAACATACTACAACCCCGAAAATCCCGAATTGAGCAATGCTGGCTTACTGTGATTTGCATATTTCTTGCTGAAAGGGCACAGTATGCAGGACGAATACCCAGAAAAATGTATGATCTACAGTTAGAAGATCGAAAACCAAGAGGGTGGCGACGGATGAGGTAGAGTGATATGGTGATAAACAACGTAGAGTGACCAGGTGATGACTGGAACAGCATTAAAGTAGTTGAAACGTACAAAGACGGAAGTTGGTGGCGGGGCTTCATTCGCCGACTTACCGCATAGATGGAAAGACATAGGCTGTATATGTATGTATGAAAAGAAAGCATCAGTTACTATATCAATAAATGAAGGCACCACATTGTGGGTCCCGAGAGAGGGACGAAGAAACGTGGGACGCCAAAAAAAACAGATGGGCTCACTATTTTAGTTCTAAAACGGGAAACCAATGGTCGAGAGTGGCAAGAGACAGAGAAGCATGGAGACAGCTGGAGCCAAACATGAATCATCAAGCACCAAACAGGACAGAAAGACAATTACAGTTAGTGCAACAAGACGTAAGCTCCCAACGATGCCCACCTTCGGAGCCTAATCACAAGCACGTCTCTGTGCAAATAGGAGGCCTTTGCCCTTACGGCAGGCCCCGGGCTGCAAATGGGCATACTGGACATTAGCCCAGGGCGCCAAATTTTAGGGAGCGTCGAAATTTAGGTGACGCTGAACGCAGTAAAAGGTTGACCCAACAATCCCAACATTAAAAATAAGTATGACATGGAAATCTTTAAAAGGTAGGATAAAATAACTATAATTTACGTGAATATAAAATAAAAGTACCTAATATTAAATATCACATACATTCGTAGTATTTATATATTATATTATAATATAATCAGTTAGTTATTGTTGTTTTAAGAGGCCGAACTACGAGGTCATCTGCCCCCTAATACAATCAGTATTATCTGTAAAGAATACTAGTGTTGGCAACAATGTAGGCAGTGATGCACGGTTGACGCTGTTGGCAATATTCATGGATATACAACTGGCGCATGCGCCGCGTGATCTTGTCAACTTCCTAATATCAAAGGTTGTTTGCGTGTATTGCTTGTATTGCGTGTCAACTGTGATTTGTGAAAATGTGTCTACTTTAGTTATTTTAAACTGAACAAAAAATTAAGTGGAACAGAATTCAGGAAAAAGGACAAAGCCATGATAACGCGGCAAATATGTCTGGAGCTTAGTCAAGCCTTCAAACTAGAATTAAACAACACTGCCCTTTTGCTGAGTTTGTCACTTGTGCAGCGCATTCTCTCAACCTTGTTGGTTCTTCTGCTGCAGAGTAGCCTGCTGCGCTGAAGCTATTGTGTTTTTTGGATTCGTCCATAACCTTTACACTTTTTTTTTCAATTCAACCCTTAGACGGGGTATTTTTAAAACATGCTTAGAAAACAGTAAAATTCCAATGTTGAAATCCCTATGTCAAACAAGATGGTCAGTGAGAGCCGATGCTGTAAAGGCCCTGGTCAAAGGCTACAAGGCGATACATAAATCACTGAAGGAAATATCTCTAGACCCTACTCAGAAGCCTGTAGTCAAAGTTGAAGCTTCAGGACTAGAAAAGAAGTTTGACAAATTTGAAATAGCCTTCCTCACTATTTTGTGGAGTGATATTTTGGAAAGATTTGATAAAGTTTGCAACAATCTACAATGTGAAACCCTTAATCTCATAGTAGGTACAAAGCAGCTTCAAACTTTGGAGAGCAATTTAAATGAAAAAAGAAATGAGTTTGACAAGTATGAACAAGCAGTCGTGAAGTTGTTACAAGTTGAATCACCAACACCAACTACAAAAGAATAAGAATCAGAAAAACTTTTGCGGATGAGAGCCTAGGCGATGAAGTTATTCATGATGAAAGGTCGCTTTTCAAATCCCAAGTTTACATTAAAATCTTTGACTCTTTGATAAGTAACCTGTCAAGGCGAAAAACAGCTTATGAAAATTTATCTAACAAATTTGAAGTACTTTCTATTCTTGTACAAAAGGGATCGCAGAAAGGGGTCATATCACAGGCTGCGAATAAACTCTATGAGTTCTACTCTATTGACATCAGAAATGAATTTGAAAACGAATGTCAGCACTTCAAAATTTGGAACAGGAAGAATCTACTAGCATTCTTGACATATATGAATACGTCATAAAATGATTTGAAAACTACTTTCCCTAATCTTGAGGTAGCAACTAGAATATTTCTGACATTACCAGTCACCAACTGCTCCGCAGAATGAGGATTTTCTGTTTTGACTCGCCTAAAGAATGTGAAAAGATCAACTCTTTCAGACAGCAAACTAAATTGTCTATTGTTATTGTGTTGTGAAAAAAGACGCACAGACTTTTCTGACTTAATAAATAAATTTGCAAAGTTAAAAGCCAGAAAAAAATTGACTTGAAATGTTTCTGTATATTGTACTTTTAAAATGTAACTTTTGAATTTGTAATATTGGTTATTAGTGTGATTAATATATCAATAAATGGCTACGGTACACAATTATATGAACGACTTACTATTCTTATTATTTCCTGTGATACAATATTAGTAACGTAGTTTGTAAAAAAAACTATTACGGTATGCTATTTTTATAACATATAAATGAGGAAAAGGGCGCCAGTAGACCATTTGCCCAGGGCGTCTATCACCTTAGCCCGGGGCATGCCTTACGGAATGTCTATAGGCTAATTTGATTATTATTATTTATTTATTATTAGCCATTTAGGCCTAAGTCAAATGTTTATTGTATTCAAAATAATTTTATTTTCGGATGTCCTACTATTTACTGTCGTGTCCTTCAACATGGTTTATGAGGCGTAACTATCCGCCTCGTCAGTAAGTACCCTATATTTTGTCTCAAGGAAGAATCAGCTGAGGATTCACTGATACCAGAGGAGTGGGGAATCTGTGAGCTGGTCTGCAAGTAAAGAGATGTTAGTACATAGTTGAGGCGGTAGAGGTCAGGAGATGCTGGGATTCGCCGGGAGTTCTCCGATGTCTGCACTACCTGGTGTGGACTTGAGAACTTGATGTTTCTTGTCTGTCATTTGTACCTGTTTGACCTTGACTGCGGTAATTGTAAAAGACAAAAAGAGAAGCACATTGATTATTATTATTTATTTTTTTATACATCGAGTTGAGCCTCTAATGACTGCGTGGTAACAACCAACTTCACTTTAGTGTCTAGGTCTTGCTCTTGTTCCGGCTTTGACTTCCTGCCAGTATCTTCTGACCCCAGCGACGAGTGCCTGTTTATGTTCCTCGGACAAAGGTCCTCTCCGTCTTCCGGAAGTTGATGCCATTTTAAAACCTTGGTAGTTGTTCACCAATCTTCTAAATGTGTTCCTGTCACGAATTTCTCGGTCTAGAATACCAATTTGCCTGAGATCTTTTTCGCATTCCTCGAACCATCTCGGCCTTGTTGCCTTAGACTTAATGAAACTCCATATTCTTTTGGTTAATCGATCATCAGTCATCCTCAAAAGGTGACCGTAAAATAGTAGCCGTCTCTTCTTAATTGATGCTGTGATAGGCTCTATTTTGTTGTACAAGTCCTCATTTGCTCTCATTCGCCACTGTCCACCAACCCATCTATTACCTAGGATTTTTCTTAATATCCTACGCTCTCTTTTTTCCAGTTGGTCGGCTTGACCTTTAGTGTTCATGGTTAATGTTTCGGACGCGTATAATCCCTCAGGTTTTACAACTGTGGTATAGTGTCGGAACTTGGCGCCTATACTCATAGACTTTTTGTTATAGATATTTTTTGTAATGTGGTATGCCTGGTCTAACTTCCTCATCCTGACATTAATTGCTTCCTCTTCTAATCCATTCTGCTGGATGACTTCACCGAGATAACGGAAATTTGTGACTCGACTGATTTTTCCAAGGTTAGTGATAATCCATTCAGGTCCATCGCAGATGTTTGTCATATATTTTGTCTTCTGAATAGAAATCTGGAGTCCTACCTTTTCAGCAATTTCTGACAGCCTATTGATCTTGTTGACTGCTGAATCTATGTCGTTAGCAAAAATGGCCAGGTCATCCGCAAAGGCCAGACAGTCAACGTATATCCCTTTGTGCTTAGGACCAAGTCGGAACCGATCTTCATTTCTTTCTTCTTGGTCTAACATATTATTAACGAAGAGTGTAAGATTTTCACGAGGCAAAGTGAGACGCAAAATGTAGCCACTGATGATCCAGGCTATAAACCAATAGCTCAAGCTATTGGGTGGTCCCCCCTTACTTGAAGTATGAAGAATTATGGCCTACTACGTTAACGCATTGGAATAGTTGTTTGAAAATTAAATATTTTTATTGTGCAAGGCAAAGCAGATATATTTAGTACGTCGTGTGTACCAACTGATAGATGACTAGTGATCGGAGATTTATGTGGAGGGCTGATGTGAAGTGCTTGTACTGTTTTGGAGTTCCTATTTAATAATAATAGTTATTTATTGGCGTAAATGCCAGTTTTGGAATCTTCGAAAGGTCATCGTTTTATGTTGGTCATGCCTAATATTTCGTAACTGAGGTACTTGTAAGTATCGTTCCGGTTCTAAAAGAAAGATAATGTAAGTGATCTTTACTTTGGTGCATATGTTCTGCTAGAATCTGTTAGATTATTTAATGTGCTCAGCCCATGATTTCTCGTGTGATGTTGGCACCGCATTTTGGTTCAATGGGTAGGGTTTTCAACTAGTATTTTATTTGTAACTTCATTTTATCCTGCTCACTGGTAGAATACCGTCATGGTCTGCAATATTATTTTTAGTTTGGAAATGTCACGAGAAGTAGTCGACTGCTAGGCATTTGTTAGGAGTATGGAATCTAGTTGTTGTTGCCTAAGCTCCAATAGTCAGCTGTTGGGAAAAAGAAGAAGATCAGGGTAGCCATGTTAGAAGAAAGTTGAGATTTTTACGCCGGTCAAGAAGGAATATATTATTTGAAACCTACGTTCTAGAAAAGGTGAATTCTTTGTCTAATGCGATATTATCCGACATTAGTGGGATATTGAATGACATCTTGGAAGAATATTGGATATGATAATTGGATTTTGAAAATCAGGTCGACGGTTCTACATTCTGAGGAGTTGGCCTAGGCTACGTACTTTCAATTTGGCAGCTACTATTAAAAGAGCAACAGATAATCAGGTTATGAGCTACAGTTTTGACGGGATACCGTATTATAATGATTGTGACAGTCTCTTCTGAAGTTATATGATTTAAATACTACACATCTGAAAGTAAGTGGACCCACCTTGTAGAATCTACACCTTTAATATAATTTACATACATGTTTAGTATTATATATATATATATTGTGAACAGAGGCGGTTCTAGCCCTGGGCCGGGTGGGCCCGGGCCCCCCCCCCCAGTTTTAGTGAAATAATTATTTTAAAATCCCTTGGTTACTAAATAAATTGATAATTTACAGACATAATTTATCTGATATAAAACGAACTAATGCATTTAATTAAGTTAATTTTTCTTTCAATTTCAAAATTTATTTATTTTATTATATGTAATTTAAACACACAATTGAAATCGTGTATAAATATAATATTTGTAAAATGCGTAGTGCATACACAAAGAGTATTAAACTCTTTTACCAACTTTATGACATGCAAGTTCAGAAGTTTCCAATATAGAGAAACCTCCATGCGATACAAGTGCATCGATATCTCCCCAACCCTTTGACAAAAATGTGAGTGCAACTGTTCCTAATATAGACGAACCAGTACCATTTTATATCAGTGCATCGATCTATGATGGTCCATGCCAACCACGTAAATCAGTTTATAAACAAACGTTACTATACAATAAGAACAGTAGTTTTAACAGTAAATGGTTTGATAGGTATACATTTATTGAATACTCTGAGAACAAAGATGCTGTTTTCTGTGTCGTCATTTCGTTCAATCTGATTCAAGCAATGCTGAACATGTTTTCAGTAAAACTGGATTTTGCAATTGGAAAAGAATATGAGAAAAGCGTGCAAAGCATGCTGATAGTGAATGTTATAAATCTTCAATAGTAAAGTGAAACAGTTTTCTGGTAAGTGAACCTAGCAGCACAGTGATTTTGAAGCTAAGCGTGAAACCTCTGGTTATATTGCGTAACCGCTCAGCTGTGGCAACAATGGCCCGAGTCGCATTACTTTGTGCTCGGCAAGACATTGGGCTTAGAGGTCATCGCCAAACAGTTTCGGATGATGACAGTGTTAATAATAAAGGAAATTTTGATGACATTTTAAATGTAATTAAGCTAGAAAGTGAATGCACAAGTAAACAGTCTATCAAAGAATGCAACTTACTCATCTAAAGATTCTCAAAATGAATTTCTTGATATATCAGCTAATATAATAGCTGAACATTTTGGAGGAGAGACGAAAAAATATAACAATGGTTATGTTTCCTTAATCCTGGATGAAGTTAGAGTTGTTAGTAAAGTGGAACAGATGTCCGTTTGTGTCAGATATGTAGGACAAAATTCTATAGAGGAGCGTTTCATTGGTTTTATACATTTGTCTCAACTGAATGCTGAAAGTATAGCTTTAGATTACCTTGTTTCAGTGGATTTCGATCCATGTAAGTGCATTGGACAAGCATATGATGGAGCCGCGGTTCTGTCAGGGAAGATAAATGGTGTGCAGCGTTTATTCCGACAGAAGGTCAATAACCCGTGTGTTTATGTGCATTGTTTTGCACACCGCTTAAATTTAGTTTTGGTGGACGTTTCAAAGCCAGTTTGTAGACGTGGTAGGGGACACTTTTGGTTTACTGGAAGCAATTTATGTTTTTCAGTCTGTATCTACTGTAAGACACCAAAAGTTTGTTGAGATACAGAGTGATCTTCATCCAGGAGAACGTGTTTTAGAGATACCTCTTCAAAGTGACACGTTATGGGTATGTAAATATAGAGGAGTAATGTATTTTCAGAAACGTTTTGCTTCAGTTAAAGCAGCTCTGGAGTATTAGTCAAAGTCAGCTAACAAGAAAGAGGCAGCAGAAGCAAAAGTTTTGCTGAAACAGCTTTGTAAAGTGAAGGTGATGTTTGTGTTACAAATCTTTTCTGATATTCTCGAGTTTGCCAATGGGGCCTCTCTGTTCTTACAACAAAAACATGTGGACTTCGGAGGGGCACATAGATTGATCTATGGTCTTGTAAAATCGTTGCAAGAAAAACGAAATGATTATTATTTTAAGGAACTATGGGCGGTTACATGTGACACTGCTCAGTCGTTAGGCGTGAAAGTTTATAAGCAATCTAGAGTCTCAAGTATTCCAAAGAACTTTTCAGACTACGTTTTATTAATGCCAGTTTCTGCGGAGAAAGAAGAGGAAAATGTCACATTATCAGAGACATGTAAAAGAAATCTTTTTGAAATATTAGACAACATGGTAGAAGAGTTACAGCGTAGATTTACTGAAAATGATTTTGTGTGCAATGCAATGGATGCCTGTAACCCAAGAAGTGAAAACTTTTTACATTTTGAATATATTCTTACGTTCTGTGAAAAGTATAATCTAATCTTCACAGACTGTAAGGTGCTACAGACTAAAATCAGTTTAGCTAAGAATGCATTTAGAGGCAAATATCCAAACACTTCCTCATTCTTTTTTTCTGAAATTCTGAAAATGGAAGTTGCTTTTCCATAGCTACTATTATTTTTCAAGTTGATGCTGACTCTTCCTGTGTCATCTGCTTCTGCTGGGCGCAGTTTCTCTGTCATGAAACGAATAAAATCCTATTTAAGAGCAACAATGGCAACGAAGAGGCTTTCCAATCTCGCAATTCTTTCAATTGAAAGAGAATTAAGTGGAAAATTACTTCACGACCCTTCTGATATACGGTAGTGAACCAGTTTGCCCAGAGTAGAAACAGAATAATAAATTTATGTGACAGTAAAATATGCTATTTTTTACCAATGATAGTTTTTAGCCTACTTTTCTCATTTTGCAAAAATGAGGAAAAAGTAGACTAATGAGATCGATCCGGGAAAATGTCTCCCCTCCCTCCCCAGATTTAAGCTTCTAGAACCGCCACTTATTGTGAAATGTACTAATAGGTTTTAATAGATGATGTTGTGTGAAACGTGTACAGTGTTTTCCTTTCTATACTTAGGGGTCTCAATTGGTTCAAGTGGTAGCAACCTCTGGGGTATTAATTTATGGGCGGTCCTTCCAATTCCAATCTTTCCTTTTGAGGGGAAATGGAGGTGTCAGTTTAGAACATCCTTTTACAGAGCTTTTAAACATTATTTTGTCCTATTCTTTCAAACACAATTTTCGAATTATCAGGCTATTGTAAATTACTCGTTTCGGTATGGAGTAATTTATTTAAGTGTGAGCAAATTTGTGTAAAGCTTATGTTTTCCTCAGAAGCTTGAACAAGATGCATCCATATATTTAAACGTTCCGAGCCTTGATGTTTTGAAATTTTAAGTTTCACAGTATTTTTTTTGACATAGATCAGTAAATATTAATATTTTACTAGCATCGAGATTCATGTTCAGCTGAAAACTAATGAATCGCATTGTTTCTAGGTTCTTCTGCGCGAATGGGTCTCCTATGACCACGCGGAATCAACACTTCTTGGCCTTGATGTTTGCCCAATAACTCTTCATGCACAACGATTGAGCTAGTCTTCGTTGCTGCGACCTGACGTATCTGGTAGGTCTTCTCTCTTCTGCCTCAACCCCCCCCCCCCCCCTCGTGTATGAGTAATTTTCCTAATTTCCTCTCGTTCCTTGAGATTGGGAAAACCTAATTCAGCCAAGTCCTTTTCCGCCTGTTTATACCAATTGGACCTTGTTACCTTTTTCTGCAAAAACGTATCGATTTTATTTTTTAACCTAGGTGGCTCCATTCTGTCAAAATGTCCCATGAATTGGATCCTTCTCATGCGGATTGTGTCTGTGATTTTAGTGATTTTTAAATAGATGTCAGCATTAGGTTTCGGAAGGTGAATTCCATCTTTAATTCTTGGTCCCAACATTTTTCGCATGATTTTGCGTTCCTTAATCTCCAATTGATTTCTCAGTGTTTTATGTCGTAGATTAAGTGTCTCGGCTGCATAAAGGGCTGCAGGCAAGACTACTGTTTTATAATGTTGAATTTTACAATTCCAAGAGAGGCATTTTTTGTTATAAACTTGTTTTGTCAAATGGAAAGCAGTTTCCATTTTCTGTAGTCATGCTTCTATAGCTTTTCTTTCGCTGCCAGTTTCATTGATCCATTCGCCTAAATACTTGAAGTCTTTCACTCGGGAGACCTGACAATTACCGATGCGGAGTGTATTCGGAGCAGTTTTAATATCCGTCATAAATTTTGTTTTGTCAAAAGAAATCCGTAAGCCGATATTTGCTGCTTGTTCTTGGAGTAATTCAAGTTGTTTCTGGGCATCAGAAATACTTGGAGCAATTAACGCCATGTCATCCGCAAATGCCAAACAGTCTAGTGTTATCCCTTTGAGTTTTGGTCCTAGTCTATGGGATGGTGCACCAGCTCGTCTCCACTCTCGGACAACTTTTTTGAGCGCCCAGTTAAACAACAATGGAGATAATCCATCTCCTTGACGCACTCCTGTATCAATTGAAAATTCTTCGCTCAGTCCTCCCATAAATTTAACCTTTGAACTTGTATTCAAAAGGGTATCTTTGATGACTGTTGTTGTCTTGCGATCTAATCCAAATTCTGAGAGTACAGCAACAAGGGATTCACGGTCAATGCTGTCATAAGACTTTGCAAAGTCAACAAAAGTAATGACATAATTTTTGTTGGACATTTTACAGAAGTAAGACATTGAGTTTTTCAAATTGATAATTTGCTCTGTACACGATCGGCCTTTCCGGAGGTATTCACCAATCTGCGGATCCAGTTGAAGATAGGCACGGTTCAAAAGGGCTTTGGACAAAATTTTGTAAGTTACCGAGAGTAATGAGATCCCTCGGTAATTGCTTGGGTTCGTTTTGCTACCTTTCTTGTATACTGAATGGATGATCGCCATCTTCTAATCTGGAGGAATTTTTTTCAGTTTTTCCAGATTTCATCAATAATTTCTTTGAGTTTGATGATGAGGTTTTCACCTACATTTTCCATAGTTCTGCAACGATCTGGTCCTCTCCCGACGCTTTGTTGTTTTTCATGGATTGGATTATTTCACGAATTTCCTGTAGGTCCGGTGGTTTCGGGTCAGGATTCCGTAGAGTATGACAAAATTGAAATGTTTCCTGAGGTTTCTCACAATTGAATCGTTTACCAAAATAATCTGCAAGAAGTGCACAATTTTCAGAGTTGAAGTGGACAATGTTCCCACGGTTGTTTTGAAAATGGAGAGAAGGTGGTGAATACTTAGTTAATTTCTGTTTGAATGTTCTATAGTAATTTCTAAAATGATGTTTCTTGAAGTCCTCTTCTATATCTTTTAATTTAGTGTTTTCATGTTTTTTACGAATCACTCTTAGCGATTTTGTTACTGTTTTTCTAACGTCTTGAAGATATTGTTGCGTTCTTTCATTCTTGTTGCACATCCAGTTCTGCCATGCTTGTTGTCTTAGGTTTATGAGGTGGTCACACTCATCAGTCCACCATGCATGTTTCCGTACCCTGGTTAGAGGTGCAATTTTTTCAGCAGTTTTTAGAAGTTCAGCATGAAGTTGCTGCCAATTCTGTGGGGTTAACTTTTGTGTCTCTTGCGTGAATTCCATACTATTTTGCAGTGGCGGCTGGTGAAGAAAATCAATTGTGTGCTGTAATCAATGACCCCTCCAAAGAATAAAAATATTTAGAAACATAATTTATTTAAAAAAATCTCACTCAGAAATACTCAAGAGACTCTCTACTGAGTTTTCCATACTGAACAAACTATAGTTATCGATTTACAAAGTATAGGTAAGTTGGGAGTATTAAAAGACCTTCTGGCGGTAACAGCTGATGGCTTCCTCTATTTTTTCCACCATTTGCTTTGAGCGATTCCCTCTAAAATGCTCCCGCAGAGTCTAGAAGGAGCCACCTGCTACGTTCTCATTTCGTGTGACCAGTGCTGCCGCTGTGTGCTCGAACGAAGAAACGCTGTGATGACTTGGCCTGTGGTCTTGGCTGTTGTCCCAGCAGCACAAAGGAAAAGGTGGGCACGCATGCGCAAAAGGCAGAGTTCATGTTTGCTAGCAATAAACGTAGAAATTCTCGCTGAGCTGCGATCTACCCAGCCAGTGCCGGACGTGCAATGGAACGCATGACTTGATACCTCGTTGTGAGGGGGGTTGATATTTTTCCAATTATTTTACTGACATCTTTTTAATGCGCCGTTTTTGATTGTAGAAAATATTATTAAAATAATTAATTTCCGAATAAAACAATGTGCTGCAGCACTTCAGCACATAAGGTACAGCCGCCCCTGCTATTTTGTATAAGATGGACATCATATCGACGGGGTGGTAATTTTGGAGCGAATTTCCTCCTTTCTGGGATAATGTCCAAAGAGAATTTTGTGGGGTAATGGTCCGAGTCCAGCTCTAATCCTTTGAGGACTTTAAGTTTCATAATTTCCGCCGTGTTGGAACGAGAGATCAGTACATGGTCCAACTGAAATTCACCCAATAGTGGATTTGGTGAAATCCAAGTCTTAGTTTTTGATGATTTTTTCTTGAAAAATGTTGATTTAAAAAATAGGTCATGGTTCCTGCATATCTCTATTAGTCTCATGCCATTACTGTTAGTTTGCTTGTGACCTGACCATTTACCAACCCAGTATTTATACTCTATTTCTTTGCCAATCTGGGCATTGAAATCACCCATTCAGATCTTAACATGGTTTATTGGGATTCTCTGAAGAACATCGTCTAACAAGTTCCAGAATTCGTCTACTTTATCAACGTCCTGTCTATTAGTAATATTGGTTGGTGCATGTCCATTGACTTGCGTGTAGATCTTATTAGCTGATTTAACTGTCATGGTGGAAAGTCGACCTGAGAAGGATTTAAAGTTATTAATACAAGTTTCGAAAAATGATCAACTAATGCCGAAATTTTATCATTTCAAATGATCTTGTCGACTTCGTCGTTATGCTTGAGTCTGAAGTTATGCGGGACGGAGACGGTTGCGTTACGGAGACGGAAGTGACGTCATGCAGCCGCGCGGGAAGCCTAAGTTAATGGGTAAAGGACGGCGAGTGCGTGACGTGATGCAGCTACGCGGGAAGCTGAAGTTAATGGTTAATGGAGTCTGTTGAAAGAGTCCTGGGGCGTTGAACGACCTGAGGCTTTGAGCGAAGCGAAAACAATACAGGGTGACTCCTAAAGAGTTGCACAAGATACCAGATAAGAATACAGGGTGACTCCTAATGAGATATACAAAACGCCAGATAAGAATACAAGGTGACTCTTAAAGAGGTGTACACGATGGCAGAGAAGAATACAGGGTGACTCCTAAAGAGGTGACAAGATGTCAGACAAGAATACAGGGTGGCTCCTAGAGAGGTGTACAAGATGTCACACAAGAATACAGGGTGACTTCTAAAGAGATATACAAGATGCCATATAGGAATACAGGGTGCCTCCTAAACGGGTGTGCAGGATGTTAGAGCAAAATACAGTACAAGATGCCAGATAAGAATATAGGGTGACTCCTAAAGAGATATACAAGATGCCAGATAAGAATACGAGGTGACTCTTAAAGAGGTGTACAAGATGGCAGAGAAGAATGGAGGGTGACTCCTAAAGAGGTGCACAAGATGTCAGACAAGAATACAGGGTGACTCCTAAAGAGGTGTACAAGATGGCACACAAGCATACAGGGTGACTTCTGAAGAGATATACAAGATGCCATATAAGAATACAGGGTGCCTCCTAAAGAGGTGTGCAGGATGTCAGAGCAAAATACAGTACAAGATGCCAGATAACAATACAGGGTGACTCCTAAAGAGATATACAAGATGCCAGATAACAATAAAGGGTGACTCCTAAAGAGATATACAAGATGCCAGATAAGAATACAAGTGACTCTTAAAGAGGTGCACAATATGTCAGACAAGAATACAGGGTGACTCCTAAAGAGGTGTACAAGATGTCACACAAGAATACAGGGTGATTTCTAAAGGGATATACAAGATGCCAGATAAGAATACAGGATGCCTCCAAAATAGGTGTGCAGGATATCAGAGCAAAGTACAGTACAAGATGCCAGATAAGAATACAGAGTGACTTCTAAAGAGATATTCAAGATGCCATATAGGAATACAGGGTGCCTCCTAAACGGATGTGCAGGATGTCAGAGCAAAATACAGTACAAGATGCCAGATAAGAATATAGGGTGACTCCTAAAGAGATATACAAGATGCAATATAAGAATACAAGGTGCCTCCTAAAGAGGTGTGCAGGATGTCAGAGCAAATTACAGGGTGACACTTAACGAGGTGTACAGTATGTTAGATTCAATTCAAATACAGGATGACCCTTAAAGAGGTTTGCAAGATATCAGATTCAAATAATGGGTGACCCTTAAAGAATTGTAATAGATGTTAGACTCAAATACAGGGTGATCCTTAAAGAGGTACCCGCGTCGGAAGCCTAAGTTAATGGGTAATGGAGTCTGTTGAAAGGGTCCTGGGGCTTCGAGCGAAGCGAGAAGCCCTCCTGAGCCTTTCTAACATGTGTAGCATTTGTATCATGCGTCATTTGAAATGATATAACGTCTAGTCTTTCAGACAGCCTGTAATTTTTTTGAAAGAGTCGATCAAGGGGAGTTTGTTCATTAAAACTTGCAAGTAGTGGATCCTCACTTTTCGTAACTTTTCACAAGGTAGATTATTGAAAATATATCATTTATGATTTACATATCTTTGTGGGAGTCCTTTAGAGTTCATTTCAATTTCAATTGCCACTGCCTGCACCGGAAATAATTGCTTTCTATGTAAATAAATCATTTTTGATCGTGTTCATTTCACTAGGTCCGCCACTTTACATTGACTCGGACAGTACGTCATACCCCATGTGACACGTTGTCAACATGCCGATACAAAATGCCGGGCAGCTAGCGAGGCACGGTTCACACATACCCAATGGTCTGGGCGAGTTAGGTTGTAACCATTGTCAAAACCATTGGTCTGAGCGGGTTAGGTTCTAACCATTGTCAAGAACCATTGGATTGGATAAAATGAAGGTTAGAAAGTCGGGCAGCTAGCGGGGCACGGTTCACACAAAACCATTGGTCTGGGCGGGTTAGGTTGTAACCATTGTCAAAACCATTGGTCTGGGCGAAATAGTACCAAATGCGTGGGGTTGGCATTATTGACTCAGCCGTCAGAGCTGCAATTTCATCTATATAAGTCGTGCTCCTATTTGGGATGGCTGGGCGGATCTATGACAGCGGACGAGTGAAAATCTAATACTTAATCTTCTCCAGATATTCTCCCGACTATTAATTCAGGTAATTTCAGTACTTTTTTTATGGAAAGGATCTACTACTTGCAATCGCCACCGTTTGTTCCTATCCCTCCATAAATGCACTCCAGTCTTCTCATACTAGCATTAACGCCTTTTCTTTCCACATATTTGCCTGTGGCTATTACTCAATCGCCAGGATTTTTCCCGTTTGCTTCATTAATCTCCATTTAATATACCGGTATGTAGAGATCAACGGTTTGCTTTGAGAGCACTATTATATAAAAAAGTTGGAAGTGTGGCTGCTCTGAAATCTTGTGTTGTGTGACATGCAGTGACCCTCGAGACTAGTGAAGCACTGTGAGAGTAACTAATTGGATACTCACTATAATTTTAATAATGATAGTATCATTATAAACTATTTATTTTTACCTAAAGTCAATACCGGTATTTATTTCGTTGAGACCGTGCCGGTTTCGGTATTATTGTGACTTTCTTCGGCTGGTATATGATGAGTAACTGAGTAGTACCATACCAAAAGTTCACGTAGTAACTTTTCCACAAAAATAAAGGAGATCTGTTACAATAAATGTTGTAAATTAAGCATTTTTCAACATTTCTTAATATCTTCGCCAGACATATTCCAAAGTTTTTTTTCTCTACTATGTAAGTAAAAGAAGTTTTTGCTCTCAAGATTCAATGGTTTAACACATTACTTTCATTATACAAGACTATTTATATTGTTTGTTTTTGCTCTTTGTACAGACCTACCAAATACACATCAATAATTTTTATAACCTAGTTGATTCAACAAAGAGTACATATTTTCACATACACGTAAGAGTTATAAAAATGATTATATATTTTCTGTTATGTTCTGTTCTCTTGTTTTTGTTTCTCAATTTAATTTCTTTTTATAGATCTACTCATTTCTACGCTGTTTTTCAAGACAAATGTTTATGCTTAATTTACAGAATTTATTGTAACAGGTCTGTTTTTACTCATCATATACCAGCTTAAGAAGCCACAATGTGACCAAAACCGGTACTTAAGGCAAAAATAAATAGTTTATAATAAACACGTCAATAAGGTATTGGGCTATCATAGTCATTTTTATGTCATTCTATAATAGTGTCATTATCATTTGCCATCCCTTGATGAATGCAGTACATTTGCATTTGTCTGTTGGCACAGGCTAGAGTAAAAGGTGGCTTTTCACCGATGTCTCAGTCTCACTCATGGCTGTGATTATATGGAAGCTACTGAGGTATGGGTGGTGCTTAGTAATGACATTCAGGGCACAGTCAGTGCATGTGGATGTTGTGAAAGGTTCTACTCATAGGGTTAGTACTACTGTTCTGACTCAGTGAGGAAAGCAATGGCAAACTACCTCACTCCTCCTTTTGCCTAGTACGCCTCAATATAGCGCTGCCTTGGGTTTTTGTGAGTATCTACTCACATAACCTAACGGCGGTACTATTTGAGGATCCAACCAGCCTTCGGGCTGACTACCTAACAGACAGAGCATTACAAAATAAATATTTTGTAGTCAACTTCGTTCAGTCCAGTAATCGTTATAGTAACAATTGTAATTAATTGTATTATAATATATAATTTTTTCAAGACACGTCCATGTAGTGCAGAGCCACAATTTTAAGATATATTTAATGAAAATTTTGATGAAAGTGTAAGTTAAAACTATCATAAAAATACATGGGAACGATGAAGCTATTTTCATGGGACTTTATTTATAACAGCTTTTGCCAAAAAAGTTCCAACTGAGATAGTAGCATGGCCTTTGCACTCACAGAAGGTTACTGTGTGTGTGTGGAATATGCCATCTCCTATTTATATATTTGGTATATAGATGACATTTTATCATAATATATTGAGCCCGATATTCGCTCATGTCTTTGATATTTCTTCGTGAGCATGCTTATTCTTTGAGTTCACATGTGTAGAACACACTCTGAAGCTTCCTCATACTTTTGAAGCTAATTTTACTTCGCCTAGGACAGCTTACTTATTTCCTGGAGATATTTTATACTCAATTCTTCTACAGCAGATCTCAGGAGTTTAAAACAAGTAATTCTGCATTATTTACCAATTTACTATGCCTTTTATTTGGAAAATCACATAATAGGTAATGGTAATTACACCGCGGACATGCGGAGTTCATGGAAGTGAACATTCAACAACTTATAATTGCATTGGAACCCGGGGAGGAGTTCCTGTACTCGACACACCGTACTGAGAGTCCACTCAGACTGGACGTGTTTTCTATTTGTCCGTTTAAGAGACGATGACCACGCTTTGTGCTGAGTAGCACCTGTGAACTGTATCAACAGCCATCAGGCTGATACCGTGAATATTACGAGTGATTTGTACACCCTACAGCAACATCAGGATGGTGTAATTGTATACTTCAACAAAACGTGAAATTATTGTGATAAACTGTATTTTCCACGAAACAGCACGTGAAGGATGAAATTTCGACCACGATGTGTAAAGCGAGTGTGTCGTGTTTGTTAAAATATTTGAACAACGTCGAATCATATTACTTGGGTGAATTGTGCTCAATAATTGATCACCGGCAAGGTTATGCACGTATTACAATTCTTTATGATGGCCGTGATCATGTACGATCTTTGTGTTTGTTAGAAACAGTATTAGAATCTGTGAAATAAGTATCACCCGAATATCTCAACTTCAGTGGCAGGAATAAGGCCAATTTTGAAACACCTGCACCAGTGTAGAGGCAGTGTTGTATTTGTACAGTTATACTTTGTACATTCAGTGAAACTATGATTTTCAGCGAGATGATGCGTGAGACGAGCCACGTGTTCGACATTCTTTGTATTTTACACGTGATGTTCCGCATGAAGTAGACCAGCATTATGGGGGAGACGCATCTGAAATAACTGCCATGTAGGAAAGGAAAATCCAGGAGGATTACCATGGATGACCCGTACCATGAGATCCAGGAACGTGAGGAGCACAGGCCGAGGTTGCCGACCTTGCTTTTGGAGCCTGTGGAGCACTCCAAGGGATTGGAAGTTTATTACCCCTCTCATACTGGAAACAGGGAGGTGAACTACACGATTATGTAACCGTGAGTCCTGTATTTCTCTTTGTACAAGGTTTGCCCATGTAGATCTAAGCTATGAGCATTATTTTAGCCGAAACTGTAGCGACCACACAGACAGGGCTATCTTTAAAACAGGTATTTTCACTCTCGTAACTGGGACAATCTATCGTTAGCCACCCTATACCGTGATCTACACGTGGGTGCACATGTACATTTGTGTCTTTCCAGTATATTGATTTACCAGCCATGTCAGGGCTG
Source organism: Meconema thalassinum (assembly GCA_946902985.2). Lineage (NCBI taxonomy): Eukaryota > Metazoa > Arthropoda > Insecta > Orthoptera > Tettigoniidae > Meconema > Meconema thalassinum. The sequence goes on from OX336395.1 coordinate 126,002,799, forward strand.
AGTTTGTGTCAGGTAAAGAACACCGTGAACAAGAAGATGTGAACTTCTTAAATATTTAGGGAACATCCTATAGTAGGCCCCTCATTTTTGGTTTGAAACAATTTATCAGCGTATCAGTCGACAGTCGAGAGCTACTGTTATATTTTTGTACTGTCTATTTAACGTTTGTGGGTATTCCTTTACCACACTAGTTCCAAGGAGGAACGAAATCATGTCTTGTAGGACTGATCTGGACATGAAGCCAAGGGTAGAATCGTATCATTTGGACCAACACCGTAGAGGTTAGGTGTTGTTATTCGGTTTTGAGAAGTGCCAAGCTTAGTGCACAGAACCACCAAGTTCAGAATAGAAGGGAGGCACAGACATCTCTTTCAATGTCAAAGCAGTTAAGCTGCAAGTTCTACAGTCTGTAATTTAAGTGTCTTTGGTATTTTGATAACGTTATACATTTGAACAGGATAAAACATTGTGATGGACACTACTATGGAAGTAGTGAACAATATTAAAGCTATCTGCGGAACACAATAGGACTTTTATCATGTGTTTCCGTCAGATGAAAAGTGCACAGTTTACAAAGTGTAATGTGGACGAGAGCCGCGCCACACGCAGGGATAAGTAGCAAGTGAGTTGACATACTATGAATCGAATTAGCGGATTAACTGGTTTCTACCCAGAATTCAATGGGAGACGACCGTATGGATTATTTTATTAGACGTCTGATGTCACGAACACATGTGGATGTGAAGGTTAATGTTACGAGTATTTAGTTGGTTGGTTCTATTTTTAGGGGTTGCGACAACGCGGTCATGTAGCCCCGTGTACTTTGGGTGTGTGCAGAATCTGTCTGATAACCGGTGTTAATTGTGATGACGGTATTAGTGTGTGTTATCTGTTTTTTTATTTAAGTACAGACTGCAACTTAGAATTTTTCAAATAGTACCTAATTTTGCCGCCAATCGCCACCGTCAATGACTACTAGGCCAAGTTCAGAACTTAGCTACTAGACGACACCACAGTCGGCTCTTGGCAACGAACGTAGAAACCTAAGAGCGTTGTTTACATTATTAACCTATCCAATTTAGCTTCACACAGGTGTAATTAGTGGAAGGATCTTTAACATGCCATAATTCTATGACATCGGACCGCCGGCTTTACTTCCCCTCCGAAGGAAGGCATACTGAGGGATTTTTAACGCTCTTAAAAATCCGACGGCTTCGGCCGGGTTTGAACCCGCTATCTTGGGCATAGAAGCTCAGCATGCTACCGACTACGCCACTGAAGCCGCTTACGAGTATTTAACTAGGGTTTGTTGACAGCTATTGTGAGCTGTAAACATCTGTTTTGTACCGCCTCCGATGACGTGGATCATCTAGCGAGTTGTAATATAGGTTAATTATTCGATGTAAATTGACCCAGTTTTATGTGTAAGGCTAGCCGACTCATGTTATTTGGATGTCTCTGAACACAGATTTTGTAAGGATGGACGGATTTATGTCCCCTTATGTTATTGGTGAATCCCGGCGTCATTGAGCCAGCAGGCCAAGTCAACCGATGTTACATGCGTGCGAATTGTGTAAGACGCGCCATCGTGTTATTGTACTCGAACCATTGTTAGCTCAGAGTGTTGTTGTTGACTCTTGAAGTAAGATTTTTCGAATGTATCTCTGAGGAGATTACCTGCAGCCTTCGACTGGTGCCTTAACTAAGCCAACGAAATATTTACATAAACCTGAATTATAAATCACATGTCTCATTTTCCTAAAACAGCGTGATAAATAATTTATTAATTTCAGCTTTATAACTTTGGAACCATTTGCTTGTTTATAACTTCGACACCATTGTTCCTATGTCATTTCCCTGTGGGAGGTGAAATTTAACTGCACTGACACTATTTGCAATCGACGACATGAATCCGTGGGACCAGTAGTTCGTGCCTTATGACCCGCGAGATTCAAAGCAACGTAAGTCGTAGTGATGACTACGCTATTGCCAGCATAACTCACATTCTTGAGATGGCGATTGGGAGCAAAGAGCTTCTCAATTCGCAGAGGTAGGCTTGTGTCTGTGTGTTTATGTGTTTATTGACTTATTTTCTAGGGCATTTTCCTATATTGTGCCATGTTAGTTGTAAGAGTGTATTCTTATGTAATACTTTTCTTTGATAGTCTGTGGTCTCCTATCATTAGCTCTTGCTGTAATATTTTGGTTACGACGCGTCTCGTCATAACATTTTCTTTCATGTCAGAATTTAGATAGAACTTAAATTTAATTGTAAATGTGGACGTGGTACCATCCTAACTTAGGGATTTGTTTGCTCAGCTGTTAAATGTAATGTTTACCGAGTCATTTGCTTGTAACTTGCTTCGCGTTGGGTCCGTTTGTGCCACGAGCCTAGATTTTTTGTCGCTTTCCTTTCTTTGTAACAAGGACTTTCGCGAGGGTCGTTAACGTCATCTTTAAGGATTTTTTGACTCAATTGTGTAACGGGGTTTGCGGACTAGCCGATTTTGACTCTCCGAAGTAGGATAGGGGTCACATTATTGAATAAAACGTTCACGAAATTTTACTTAAGACTGGACGTCTTTATTTATTTAGTTTGTGTTTTTGCGGGCGTATTTCTTTGGGGTGTCTATAACATATTACGTGCAAATGGACCAGATCTCTGGGACCAAGACTCTCGTGCTACACATTCCCCTTGAGAAATGCGTCCTGTCCTCTCAGGTCTTGGGTTCGAAGGACGGGGTCGTTTGACATACTATTTCTTTCGGCGGATGGTACCCGAATAACCTCCTCTGACGGGCTCAATATTCATCTCTATTCTGTCCGGCACTGTGACCAAGCAGTTAAGTGTGAGGAAGCCGGGTTCGATTCCGCCTGAGCCAAGCAATTTTACCTTCAATGGTAGATTCACTATTTGACTAACCCTTCAATTGTGTTCCGAAGTATCGTTTTCCAGTTGCGAATCTAATGCAGTTTCTATTCTGAATTCTCAGTTTGACACTAGAGATTACAGATGCCCTTAATGTGTCCCACTGTCGTTTCATGATCTGTTATAGATTTTGAAAAATTGCCGAAAAGCGTGAAACCAGCTTTTGTCCAGCTTGTTTTCTTATCGGCTGCAAATAATAGACAATTCCAGCAGAAAACAGCACTTAATTCAGTACTACCAGCAAGCCAATCGTGTTTCTCATACAGATTTACGGGAAAATGGTGCGTAAATGGTTTATACTTCTGAATTAAATTGGGGTTTCCAGTGCTAGTCTACAATTTTTTTTTTATTTCACTTTTTTCTGGGAATGAACGTTTTGAAAATGGTCAACTTTATAGCCATTGATTTGCATACCTCATACAAATTTAAAATGTATGCAGTACCGGTAGGCTACTGTCCACTCCAGGTCTCCAGAATAAACTTGCTCAAGTTGTCCGCTCCGTATTTGGGTCACGGGGTGCGGTATAATCGTGGTGTTAGAAGTGAATGTTTCCTCACCCTCTATTCAGTGTTGTTATCGTCCCCAGACTATGCCTGCTGCTATCTGTTGATGACGAAAGTAGCTAGGATGCCTTGAAAACGCCAGGTGATGCTTCACTTCGACCTGTTGGACATTAAGCTTGAATACAGGGCAATGCATTTCGGGCGTAGGACTTGTAGGAGTCCACGCTATACCTTCTCAGTGTAAGCTCTAGCGCGAGCTGAAACACTGCTTCTTACAACGGATGAGAGGAAAACTGAGCGTTCAAACAAGAGGAAATATGGCAAATAACTAATAGAAAATAGACGTATCTAAGGGGAATTTCGGGCACTGAAGCAGTGCTTCACTTGCTTCATCCCAATGCACGCCACTGATATGGAGCAGGGCTTGTTTTGCAATAAATACAATGTAGGCCTAACGTTCTACTTCGGGATGTTCAGTTGGGTAAATTGAATGCTTCCCAATACCCGCCTACTTATTATAAAAGTCAATAATTAAAAAGTGAAAGAAAATCACATCCAATCATTTTCCGTCCCTCCTCATATCCTGTCACTGCATTGTTGTTGATGTTTATTATTTACGGTCTTTGCGACATCGTGCACTTAGGTGTGTTTAGAAGTTGTCTGTTGATCTATGTCCCTGTGATAATGTGTGTACGGTATATCTAATCGAGGTGGATTTGGGTGGGAGACGGCCGTGGCCTCAAGTTAGGTGCCATCCCCGCATTTACTTGGAGTAGAAGTGGGAAACCACGCAAAACCACTTCTAAGCTAAGATAGGAATCGAACCCGGGCTTCCGCAGTGCCAGCCCAAAATGCTAGTCACAACGCAACGAGGTAGACCACTGTCGAACAAACCTTACAAACTGTCTTGCATCTACTGAGAGTTGACTTAAAATTTCCCCTGGAAAACTGCTTCAGTCATTTTTTTTCTCCCCTCAAATGAATATTTACCGCAACTACTGCCCCCCCCCCCCCCCCTCCAATGACATTGCCTTATCTTAGTTGAGTAACTAGTTCTGCCAGTCCCATCCTCTCCCTACCTCGTCTGGCCATCGCTCATCTACCAGCCATACTTCCCCATCTCGTGAAGCCCTGCGCGGATATCCGCAAAAGCTTTCGCAATGCGGATATAGTTTGCATGGCTGTGCGGATAGCGGATAATGTTTGGAGTAAATTTGCAGATAGTTTTTAGAATACAATCCGAACTTGTTGAATAGCATTACTGTAAAACTTCGTTTAACCGTCACTCTTTAAACTAGTGGTTCTTAACCGGTGGTGCCTCGGGAGTGGTCCGCGGGAGAAAAGGGGCCACCAGCACGTATAAAAAAAATGGCCAATAAATGGGGATTTCGAAAATGATGTGCGTTGAACGAGAATGGTCGAAATGTATTTGCGGCGATGACTATCTGATTTTGAATTGAAATATCTTTAAAATAAGTGTTATTGAGGAAGGGTTACAACTGATTAGGTGTATGGGTGGTGGGGGGGAGGGGAGAGAGGGGTGGTCCGTACATGATTCAATTTCAGGCTGAGTGGTCCGCAGACTTCTACGGGTTCAGAACCACTGCTTTAAACCGTCAGTTTCTGTTAAACGTCATTGCTGTAATAGCATAATAATAGACTACTATAATAACAAAGTTCTTTGAGGTGCAGTGACGTGTTCGCTTTGTTTACTTAATCTATTTTAGTGAGAAGTGAGTGTACCTGCCCACCATGGTATTCAAACCATGACGAAAAACAAACTATTAGCCACTCACAGGCTGAAACAATGCTGTCCAAGTGTCTAGAATTGTTTGAAAGTCAAGAAGAGGCCAATGCAACGCAGACACTACTGTTCCGAAAAATACGAAATATTGCCGCGGTGAAAGTTCGAGCATCAAAGAGGCAGAAGAAAATGACTGCCTGTTTTCAAGCTACATGAACTATTTCACCTGTTTGTATTACTGTACATTATTTTGCCACATCTGTAGCTACTGTACGGATGTTTTTATCGTGTAATAAATACCGGTAGTTGTATTTGCTATTACAATCGTGTTTAATTTCTTTTCGCTCCGAAATACATTACATTACTGTGAGAGTCATATCTGTCTATAATATAATTGATTGAGGTCATGTTTTGGAGGAATAATACAGTGTTTCTGTTATCCGTCTATCCACTCAGCCACGGCGTTCTTAAGTTAACAGGCGGGAACACTGCCAGCGGGGCTGTGACGTCATGGGTCTTACTACAGACAGCAAAGAGATGCTCAGTCTTGTTGGAGCGCTGTGATGTGGTCATTGTTTCTATGTTTCGAGGGTGACATTTCACAATATATTGCTTTTCCTGTTGTCCAGTGACAAGTGTTAAATATATCCGTGCCCCACGTGGTATATTTTAAAAGCAAATACAATGTCACGAAGGTGTTATGTACCAGGATGTAGTAGTAATTTTCTGGTTCGTGGAGTTGAAACCGCCTACGTGAAATGTTTCTCTTTTCCCAAGGAAGTAAACTTGAGAAATAGATGGCTGAGAAGCATCCCGAGGAAGGACTGGACACCTTCGGAGAACAGTGTTGTGTGTATTAAACATTTTCAACCGGACTGCATTATTTTACAGAATGAATACTGTGATTCTAATGGACAGAAACAAGTGTATAAATACGATCATCCTAAGCTAGTTAAAGGTTCTTGTCTTACTATTGTTGAAGGTTTGCCGAAATACTTGACAAAGGAAAGTGAAATTAAGCGGAAACAACCAGAAGAGAGGAAAAGAGAAATCGAAGTGAGGAAGGAAGAAAGTGCTCAAGAAATTGCTGTTGCTGCTGCAGAATGGGACGATGTTATAATCAGTTTCGAGAATTTATGCAATTCTCTTGAGAAACGATTAGCAGATAATAGCACTAAAGTGAAAGGGGACTCAGCTATTAATTTCAATATTTTTGACGATAGAGTGGTTATATATAGAATCAATTTTGAGTCTATGACTTTTGTTTCTTTATATTGAAAATGAAAATCCACAGCCTGCTTCTAGTCTCCGACCGGGTCAGGAATGGAATGAATGAAGCCCCTAATCTAGCGGCGAGGATATGAACTGTGCCGGCTGCCGAGGCCTGACGCACTCCTCTGGGGCAATGATTAAATGAATGACAGATGAAATGAAATGATAGTGGAGAGTGTTGCTGGAATGAAATTTTGACAGGGAAAACCGGAGTACCCGGAGAAAAACCTGTCTGCCTCCGTTCTGTCCAGCACAGATCTCACAGGGAGTGACCGGGATTTGAACCACGGACCCAGCGGTGAGAGGCCGGCGTGCTACCACCTAAGCCACGGAGGCTGTTTCTTTATATTAATGTAGATAATCATTTACTTGTTTCTGCTTTCTATAACAATTGTCAATTGTCTTCTACAGAACTTTCTTCAGTGTTTGGGAATTGAAACAGCTGTGAAGAGTTGGAGAACACTGTTCAGTTTGTTACAGTATCTTACTGAGAAGAGATTCCAAACCAACTTGGAAAATTACGTGGCCAATGTCTTAAAATTGCTGGATGTAATTCAAGAAACTTTATTGGATAGTGGAGAAGAGGGAATTTCTCAGCAAGTTAATTTTTATCCGAGCAATTCTCTCTTATATTTAAGAACAAAAAAAGGTCCCCGAACATGATACTTTGCTCTTACATATTGTACATATTGTACATGCAATCCGCGAAGGCAGAACAAATTTCTATCCCTTCCTCATTCCAAACATTTACAAAGATTGACTTCTTCCCTTAGTGTAACTCCGAGTAATTTTAACGAAAACGTTCATTTCTTGAAAAAAAAAGCCGCTGAAAAGTGTGATGATAAGTGGATAATTTTGCAACTTGATGAAATATATGTTAAAGAAGAAATTTCCCGTTTGTTAAAGTACATAAACAGATATGATATTCTCACTTAAATATATTCAACTAATTATTGTGTTCTGTAGAAGATACAAAAATCGCCTACTTGTAGTGCAATCAAACATTAGTTTCCAGCATGCTCATTTTGTATACCGCTTTGGGCTGACTTGTATCGCAGTCATTTGCTTTAATCGCCCGTAGTGACAGCGGAAAACGTCTCACACAATTCATCGATCACTAAGGAAGGACTGTGGTGAAATTCGGAAGTCCATCCCAATTTCTTCTGTAAACAAAACCGATTTAATTACATGAATGCATCTCTCTGCCATATGACTAGCGTGCTGTCCACCGGCCAGCTAAGACCCCTGACGTCACTCGCCGGTGGCAGAGTGGGGGTACCGCTCCCGCCTGTAACTTAAGAACGCCATGACTCAGCCGTCACGACCACGGTCCCGACGATGACGGTTAATCGAGTTTTTACTGTACTAGAACCCAGATCTATGGCATACGGTACCGTATCATGTTTCTTCCGTTATGGTTTCTTCCATGATAAATTTAAGATGATAATTTCAGATATTCTCATTTAAATTATCTCATAAAGCGTGTTATCACTCCGAACTGAAAAAGGTTGCAATCCCCTCTGTATAACATATCGTATGTTTTAAACATAGCAAATTGCAACGTCTAGGGGAACGACTTTCTCCTCAAATGGCTAAATGTGTTGCTTTAATATTTGATGATTTATGTAATAAATTGAAAATGTTATTGCAAATGTTAACGGAAACGGATAACAGTCGTGCGGATGCCGATATCGTTTCGTTTAATCGTTTAACCGTGCAGGGCTCTAGGGGCCTACAGCCCGCAGGATATGTTTTTACTTTGAACTGTGCGTCTTGTACTCAAGGAGGAAGTTGTATATATTGCAGCTTGCAATTTGTGCAGATTTCGAAGTAGGATACTGTACTCGTGCAGCAAGTTCAGTAAGAATATGCCATTCCATGGTATCAATAATTCTTCATTGTATCAATTCAACATTAACATTTACTTGATATTATAGGCTACTCACATACATTTTTATTACTTATTCGTACAAAGTTTTACCTATTTTGATTAACATAACCTCGCCTTATCAAAGTGCATCTCGCGAGTTATACTCGAAATGCCAGTACTAGCTTATATTCGGAGGTCTGAAATAACCTCATTTGTTTCATTATAATTAAATGAGGCGGATTTGCAGTTCCAGTATAAGTACAGCGATTAATTCCTAGGCTCACTTTGTGCGTTCATGTTTCCTCAATATAATGGAAGAATTATCATTCGTCAAAAGTGAGCCAGATTGGTTACTTCAAGCTGATGGATTCCCTAACGTTGTAAGTTGTATTTGAATTCGTATCCTATAGATTAGATTTTTATTTATCCATTTGATCAATTACATGTATACAATACACTTTTGATGTAGGACACATCTATACAATAAAAGAACTTACAGGTATATATTACTAATACAATAACTACGGTATTTATAACTTATTATAATAACAGATCTTAAGAGAAACAATCTTATTGGACAACTATTTAACTTACACCTTACTCTATAATCACAATATGAAAACTTAATTCTATAAATACAACAACTTACAGCTAGGTATTACAATTAAAATAGAAAAGTAAATTATAATTATAGATTTTTCGTTCCTATACACTAAGATATTCGACTACAGAGTAAAAACATTATCACTGCAGATACACTTTCAACATTCTTTCAAAGGTTTTTATTTTGGGGGCAAATTTTATATACCAGGGTAGTTTATTGTGTACCGTAATTTAACTCCTGTGTGAAAAGTACCTTCTTGATATATTTTTGTGTGTGTGTGAAATATGAATGTTTTGATTTTGTCTTGTGTTATGCCTATGAACATCATTATTTATTTTAAGAAAAACGTCATTATTCATTAAATTCTTTTTAAAGAACATAATACTTTCAGAGATATGAATGCAGGGCAGTGGCAGAATGTTTAAATCTTTAAACAGAGGTCTGCATGATTCTCTAGTGTTTACATTTGCCATAATTCTAATCGCCCTCTTTTGTATCCTAAATGTGCTTAGTACATCTGGTGACAAACCCCTAAATATGACCCCATAACTTAAGTATGAATGGAAATAAGCAAAATAAGTATTTCTTAATGTGTGCATGCTTGTGCAAGTTTTCAAAATACGTAACGCAAAGCACATCGAGTTCAGTTTAGTATTCAGATATTGTATATATGTTTATTCCATTTCAAGTCATGTTGTATCCAGAGTCCTAAAAACTTTGTTTCTGATTTATTTTATATTTGATGACCATTTAATGTTATATTGGGCTTCGCAGGATTCCTATTCTGTATAGTGTGGAAATTTAGAGATACAGGTTTTTTTATAGTTTATTATGAAGCGATTATCTTGTGACCATTTGGTTAACTCTTCTATAATGGAGTCAGTAGACTGCTGTAAGACCTGCTTAGTTTCACCTTTTATTACGAGTGTTGTATCGTCCGCAAACAAAATTTCCTTATGAGGACGAACGTTCTGTGTTATATCATTGATATATAGAAGAAAGAGTAGTAAGCCCAAAACCGATCCCTGGGGTACTCCAAATTTAATAATTCCCTCATTAGACAATGTTTCATTAAGTAATTTGGTTCCATCATCCTTTTGTCTCAAGCTTACTATTTGTTTACGCCTTGTTAAGTAAGACTCTATCCATTTATTAGCTAGACCTCTAATACAATATTGATTTAGTTTTGTAAGGAGGATTTTATGGTCAACAACATCAAATGCTTTCGATAAATCCAAGAATAGGCCAGTTACATGTTCCTTATTGTCAATTAATTTCAGTATACTTTTACTACATTCATAAATTGCTGTCTGTGTAGATCACTCCATTCTGATTCCATGTTGTGAGTTTGATAGTATTTCATTTTTTTCTATAAAGCTTATCAGTCTCTTATACATGATTTTTTCCACAATTTTTGCAATACCAGTTGGTAAGGTAATAGGACGATAGTTATCTAATTCATCTTTTGAACCGTTTTTGTGCACTGGAATTACTTTTGATAACATCAAAATATTTGGGTAAGTTCCTGAGAGAATTGAACTGTTTATTACCGGTAAGTGCGTAAGTGGATTTATTTTATTTTATAGCTCTTTTATAACTATTCTTACCTCTTCACTTGTGACATGATTTATAAATAAAGAATCACTGCATATATTTATTTTATTGTTAGAATTTAGTGTATTTACCTGTGATTTTTTTAAATAATTTTTGTGTAATTTCCAGAAAATAGTAATTAAAAGTGTTTGCTATTTCCTCTGGATTATTAATCATTTTCCTATTGCTGGTCAGTGTAATGTTCCTTTTTGTTTTAGCAGATTTTCCAGTTTCTTTCTTCATCACGGACCACACAGCCCTGTTTTTATTAGATGATTGGGAAATAAAATTATCATTATGCATTTTCTTTGCTAGTCTTATTGTAATAGTACAATCCTAGTCATGTGAAAATGAGCAAGATTAAGAGCCTTAATGCTTACTAACATACACAATGCTTATCAGGTTATATTCTGGTCTTGTAAAACATACCGTAACTTAAAACAAGAATTGTGTCTAATTGCGGTATTTTACATTGTGCTATAACTTAGCCTACTTGTATATTACTTCCCAGGACACAAGTGAGCAGTTATCCACTGATAACCTGAAGGTTGAGGCTGGCGATATATTAGAAGATGGACACATGACTGTTTAAGAGGAACACAAAATACAGGTGATTATAGGTTCTCTTATATTAATAAGACGGTTCATGCCGGCTTTTGTGAGGAGGAGCAGGTTCAGAGGTTGCCAGCCGATGGGAACAGAAGAAGCTATTTCGGGGTATTTGGTGCGGAGGTAAGACTCTAATATTACTGCAGGTTAATTGCCAGAGTATAGAAAATAAATTAGTTGAATTTTGGAATCTTGTAAAGACATATTCTCCGGACATTGTCATTGCTACTGAATCTTGGTAATATGAGGATATCGATAGGCTTCACGTTTCCGGAAATAAGTTTACAGCAGAAATTAACGATAATAAACGAAATAGATGGAATGAAACAAACAGACGTAGCAAAAAACGTGGCCTTTCGCAATCGACAGTGGTTACGTTTGAGAATTTTAGAACTTAAAAGGTTCATTCTGGTTCCGTATTGATAAGCTAATTAGTGTAAACAGGTTAAAAGTTCCGCCTGATCAATACTTTTATTAAATATGCTCACTGTGTGGTCATTAGTGGGACATGTTTCTAGGCCTAATTAATAGTTTTGGCCCCTTCATCAGCCGATACGATAGAAAACGGTACAAGATAATTGTTTGGCGTAACACTAAAAATTCCATTAAAATTTAATCTTGTATGGTGCACCACTTACCACGGCCAGGAGCGAACCTGCAAGCTTGGGGGTTGGTAGCCCGGCACGATATCCATTCACCCACCGTGGCAAACAACACTATAACTGTACTCTGCTAAATGTGGGAAAGATACTGTAATTTCATGTTTCGTTCTGTGTTTCTGTTCTTCCTAATCGTATATACTATATTTGTTGTAATTAAGTGGTACCATGTGGTAGGTAATTAATGCAAATAAATTTGCGGGTTTTAATCTGTTCACAAATTGGCACGAGAAGGTGTTATCCAAAATTTTCTTTATAATGAAAACTCCACTACAATATGTTTTTCTTTGTGTCCGCAAGGTATCGTTGTATCAAGATTTCCTCGTATATGGTCTTGGGAACCATTCTCCTTGATGTCAACCACCATTGCTAGCTGTGGCAGTATATATGGTCTTGGGCACAGTTCCCTAATGACAGCCTCCATTGCTAGCTGTGGCAGTATATATGGTCTTGGGCACCGTTCCCTCATGACAGCCTCCATTGCTAGCTGTGGCAGTATATATGGTCTTGGGCACCGTTCCCTGATGACAGCCTCCATTGCTAGCTGTGGCAGTATATATGGTCTTGGGCACCGTTCCCTCATGACAGCCTCCATTGCTAGCTGTGGCAGTATATATGGTCTTGGGCACCGTTCCCTCATGACAGCCTCCATTGCTAGCTGTGGCAGTATATATGGTCTTGGGCACCGTTCCCTGATGACAGCCTCCATAGCTAGCTATGGCAGTGTATATGGCCTTGGGCACCGTTCCCTGATGACAGCCTTCATTGATAGCTGTGGCAGTATATATGGTCATGGTCACCGTTCTCCCTAATGCTAACTGTGGCAATATTGTACAGTACCCCAGGGGTATGCACCCCTTGGAGACCATCCCCCCAGCATCTATCTAAATATCCTAACGGGCAACCCTCGTAAAACCAGGCCAACATCCATCAACATCGCAAGGACAGCTTGCCATTCTAGAAAGCGGCTCAATCCTTGCACAATTATTACACACAGCGACATATTATTAACTGGGGCAGCTATGCCATCACATTGCTGACAGCATAGCGCCCAAGAATATAAAAGGAGGCCTAAGCAGGTCAGAGGGATCTCTCCATTATCAGTCTTTCAGTGGTGCAGCCGGAGGCTACGTTGGTGTCATCAGAGGTGAGTCAGTCGTGTTCAGATCTCCTACATTTGTAACCTTTACCCACAGCTTGTACTTTCACATTGTGAACATTATTACATTCCCTACAAGGGACTCATAATTCAATAATTCAACATCACAGACCAATAAACACTTGGTCAACACTCTACACTCGCCTTACTGTTTATACGCCTCTTTACATCCCAACGCCCTTCCTTATTCCCGTCACGGTTAGACGTGACATACGGTAGTCTGACAGTGCTGGCTCAGATATCATTGTATTTCTCGCGGCGGCCCGGCTGCTAGGAGCAGCGCGTGGCACTTAGCTGATACAAGCACATTCAGTTATATAACGAGCCAGTCAGCTGGGCGACCAGCACAGTGACCCTTGCACTGAGACCCAGCCCCTAAAACACTACTACATCGTTTATAGGAGCGCCCCCTAGTTCCTAGCACACCACAACACTCTACACTGGTCAGCTTACCCTGCTACGGGAAGCTACCCCTTTTTAGGCACAGCTTTATAAATTAACACAATAACTCTTCCTTTTAGATCCAACCACCCCCAAATAAGGGATCTAAAACACTGGTGGAGGCGGGGTACTACGCACAATAGAACAGGACTCAACCAACGAGCCCTCATAGTTAAAACGACCCCTTCCGTACCGCAAAAAAGCCAAGCAAATAGTGAAAAAAAATTTTTTTTGACCTTATATTACGTTACACATTTTTTATATACATATAGAAGTTTGTATTATTAAGCCAACCCCCATTCGCCCCATAGTACAAAGTCAGGGGAAATTAGATGTCCACATTTAGAAACACACTCAGAGACTTTGCGCACCATTTGTCGGCTAGTACGACTCCACTCCTGCCGAAGCTAAAAATTAGGAACGGTGACTTAATAACTGACCAGACTGCAGTACAACTTCTCAGGGACCTTGAATTCAAAACAGCACAGATCCGTGCTCAACACCCTGCCGCCGCAGCACAAGTTATACATTTTACACGGTCCCAGGCCAGTGAACACACACAAGAGTCACCAGTATCCAGCGCTAGTGAAGTAGATTGCCTGCCAACACTCCATCCCCTATTGTTGCAGCAACTGCAGATCACAGAGCAGAAAGCCAGTAACCTGCCCGAGCGCATTACAGAGCTACTAGAGACAGACATTATCAAAGCCAATAATCACACGACAGAAGCGGTTCTTGACATCCACACTATTTTGGAAACAGTAAAACAGGATTTAGACAGAACCGTACACATAGTCAAATCCACACAGTACGACAACACACCATCCATTAGCACAGACATATCAGGTGACGAGCCACCTGGTAACGTAACACAGGTGTCGTACACGGGAAGCGAGGCTAATTCCCCTCTAAACAGCCCAAACACCTCGGCACACGATAGTGGTGCGAACAGAATAGACAGACCAGAATCACTACACAGCCAACAAGAGACAGCTGAAAACGAGATGAATAGACACACTGAGTACCCCATGATCCACCCCACAAAGTTCACGGGGGAAGGCCAGGATCCCGAGGAATACCTCAAGGCCTTCAATAGAACGGCCCGGATCAATGGTTGGAGCGAGGAAGTTAGGAAACGGCTCCTTCCTGCCTATCTCACAAAGGCGGCCATGACATGGTATGAGCTCCATGAGGACACGCTAGAAGCTGCCACATGGGAGGAAACCGCTTTACTCTTGAAGGATGAGTTCCAGCTTATACCAGACGATGACGATCTCTATGACCAGATTAGACAGAGGTCACAGGGACCCAAAGAGAGCGCCCAGGCATACATCAATGTAAAATTGATAATGTGCGAAAAGTACAATGCAGCCATGACAAATAAACAGAAAGTTAAGCTGTTAATGCAGGGCCTCAGACCAGCCATAGTGGAAAAGCTATGCATCATGAACAACCCCACGGTCCAACATATGTTAAATAACATAAAGACCATAGAGGAGGGGAGAAAGATCACGGAAAAGGCTACGGAAAAAGCCGTGGATCTGCACTTCCAAACTCAGAAAGACGACACTAACGACAAAATGGACGAATTAGTGGACAGGATGGAGAAACTGACCATAGCTGCCATCCAAGCGGGTGGGAGACCGCTAAGGGATGAGCACGCAGACAAACGAGAACACTATCATACTGAGAGGGACAGGGGGTACACAGAGAGGAGACGCTACGGGAGGGAGGAAAATTACTACCCTCCACAGCGGCCAACAACACCTCCCCCACAGGATAGGCCACACTACCCTCCTCGGTACTCACCGATATCATACACGGACACAGAGCCGACATACCCCTCACGGCGGTCACCATCCCCGTACACACGGGAGTACTACCCTGAGGAGTACGACCACGACATCCCCCGACGAAACAGCCCGCCACCAAATGGACAGTCCTACGCTGCCCCACAATACAGGGCAGACAGGGAGTACCGGGAAAACCCGCCCCCACGCAGGCAGGGCTATGCAGCCCCGCAGTACAGGGGAAATGGGGAATATCGGGAGAACCCGCCCCCACGCAGGCAAAGCTATACACCCCCACAATACAGGGGAAATAGGGACAGGCGAGGAAACCCACCCCCGACCAGACAGGAGTATGCAGCTACCCAATATAGGGAAAAGGGGAACCGACGGGAAAACCCGCTCCCTCAGCATCAGACATACACCCCACCCTGGAGGAAACAGGGAAACAGACCCCCGGGCAATAATAGACAGGGAAGAAAACACACGAAGGGCCCGGAACACTACCCCCTCTCCGACGAATACCCGAGGGAGTTCAGGGATGAGACACCCCACAGGACAGACAGGGGGGCAATACTCCCTACGCCTAGCCACACACCGCAGGCGGGGAGCTGGCGCAGCCACCCCGAGGGGGGGCGCACATACATTACAGGCAGGCGTACACCCACATTTCCAAAAAACGCCTAGACGGGGAGGTTCGGCCAGCTAATGAAGCGGCTGAGGTTCTTCCCCCAACACAACACAAGAAAGGCCCTTCCCCCAAGCAAACTCGCAAGAGTAAGGGGAAGAAGCAGCCAGCTAAAGCTAAGGCTGACGATCCGCCCCCGGACCGTTTCCAAACACACCCCGTGCAAGGAGACGGCAACTGTCTGTTTAGGTCCATGAGCTTCCTAATCCGGGATACCGAGGACTATCATGGGGACTACAGACAGAAAACGGTCAAACATATCCTGGCCAACTGGAAAGAGTACCGGGACTTTGTGTCGGACGAGCGGGAAAACCCATTCCAGACCGGGGCGGATTACCGAAAATACATGGGTAAGGACGGCACCTATGGCAGTGCCGTAGAGGTGACCGCTCTCGGCAAGGTGCTGAAAGCCAACATCCATGTATACACTGATGTGCACTCGCCTCCGCTATTCTCAACTGCGGGATTCGATAGGGACCTACATGTACTTTTTACAGGAAACCCTAAGGCGGGACATTACACACCCCTCACAATCATAAGCAAACAGCCTAAGAACACGCCCACACCCTCCAAACAGAAAACCCTACCCCCTTCACCACAACACAGGGGGGGAATTGACCACACACAGGCGCATGACGCGAGCTCGCTCGGCATGGGGAAGCCAGCAACAGGAGTCGAACTCGCGACCGCCTGGAACAAAAGACGGGGTAACAAGGGCAAGCTCAGGGTCACGTTCGCAGACACACCTTCCCGAGAGGAAGAAACCAACAACAACACAACTACACAAAGGCTAGGAACGATTAATACATTAAACGCTCGCCAGCAGACTCCTAGTATAACAGCAAGACCGGTTAAAAGAGCTGGCAATGTACTTGGCAAACGCACTTTGCTGACCGGGGCAAAGTATTCAGGACAGGAAGTCAGCCGAGAGGCGAAGCGTGCCAGGTACGATAAGCGGACAGCTCCGTGCCTTCCCAGCACAAATGTCACTTCGGCAACAACAACAACAACAACAACATACATCTTACACAACACATCGGTGCAGGGCAGTGGATTTCAGGTATCGGCCCTCACGATACACGCCACCATAAATGGCCACAAAGTGCAGGCCCTAATTGACACCGGGGCAGCAGTAAGTTGTGTTAATAGGAGACA
Organism: Meconema thalassinum; assembly: GCA_946902985.2. NCBI lineage: Eukaryota > Metazoa > Arthropoda > Insecta > Orthoptera > Tettigoniidae > Meconema > Meconema thalassinum. The sequence goes on from OX336395.1 coordinate 126,019,813, forward strand.
CGTTACCGAAGCCCAAATACACGGTGTCACGAGGGACATCCGGCTGGTAACGGCCAATGCTCAGACGTTAGAAAACGCGGGGGTGGCAAACATACATCTTAGGATAGACCATTTTGCCACAACGCACCCCATGTTCGTTATCGAACACCTTTCTGCGTCAGCCATAATTGGCATGGATTTTCTCGCTAAATATGAGGCTAGCATAAATTTCGCTAGTGGTCAGATGCTTTTAAAGCACGACCAGAGGCTCACCACACATCCCATGATATACACCACGAACAAGGATGGGATTCGAGCGGAGCGAGAAAATCACGAGCAACAGGCCTCTGCACTACATACTATCAGCCAACACACACACACACACAGATAAGGCGGCCAGCCAGAACCACAGGCAGGACCTAACTCCGGAGCAAAATAAAAGGCTCACGGAGCTCCTGGAGACCAACAGGGATATTTTTGCCCACTCAATGAAGGATCTCGCTGTGACAGACCTCATTGAACACCATGTCACACTCACTAGTGACCGACCAGTACACCAGCCTCCCTTCAGAGTGAGCCAGAAGGAGAGACATGCCATCGATGCCCAGATCTCGGAGATGCTCGAGGCAGGGGTCATTGTTCCCGTTATTTCTAACTACAGCTCACCAGTTCTGCTGACCAAAAAAAAGGACGGATCGCACAGGTTTTGTACTGACTACAGGAGGCTCAATAAGTTAGTCGAAAATGATAGTTCTCCACTACCAAGGGCAGACACCTATTTGGACGCCCTTGGCGGAGCTAGCTGGTTCAGTTCGATGGATTGCTATAGTGGATTCTATTCAATCCCCGTCTATGAACCAGATAGGCACAAGCTGGCGTTCGTTACAGAGAACGGGCTATACACCTACACAAGGTTACCCATGGGCCTCCGTAACGCCAGCCAAACCTTCCAAAAGCTGGTGGATAAGACATTTTCAGGGCTCAAGTGGCGTTCCGTATTAGTGTACGTGGACGATATAACAGTTTTCTCCAACACCTTTGACGAGCATATCGTACATTTGGAGGAGGCTTTCGCAAGGATCAGAGAAGCTAAATTAAGGCTTAAACCTGCGAAATGTCAATTTGCCAGACAGCAAATTAACATATTGGGCCATATTGTCATTATTCCCGACCCAGCTAAGACTGACGCAATAACGGGCATCCCAATGCCCACAAATTTGAAACAATTGCGCAGTTTTATGGGTTTGGCATCGTATTACCGGAAGTACATCTACAGGTTTGCGCACATCGCCCACCCCTTAACTGAACTCACACGGGAAAAGACGCGCTTCAGCATCAAGCAGGAGCACATAGATGCCTTCAACACATTGAAGCAACTATTGACCTCACCACCATTACTGCAACACTTCCACAGTGATAGGCCCACATTTTTACACGTGGATGCCAGCCTGTATGGGCTGGGTGCGGCCCTATTGCAGGAATACGCAGAAGGGCGCATACGGCCCGTCGCTTTCGCTAGCAGGAAGCTAACGGCCGTTGAGACTAGATACTCTGCCACAGAGCGGGAAATGCTGGCATTTTCGTGGGGAGTGAACTATTACAGGGTATACCTCTATGGTATCAAGTTCACGGTAGTGACTGACCACGCGAGCTTGCTTTTTTGGGACAAATTTAAAAACCCAAATTCGCGGCTCAACAGGTTTATATTCCGCCTGTATGAATATGACTTCGTGGTCAAACACAAGAAAGGCGCTACACACCTAGACGCAGATGGGTTGTCTAGGCTGCCAGTAGCCGAGCCCCCGGATGACAGTAAGGACCACGACTGGGACGATATGCCCACCTTTGCCCTGACGGTGATTAACATCAAACAGGAGCAAGAAAGTGATCCGTACTTGAAACAGATTCTATTGGCACTAGAAGACTTGGATAAAGTGGACTCCAAGACAGCACGGCTGTCTAGGCGATTTTTCCTAGACAAAGACGGGGTACTGAAATTTAAGCCCACGGCCATGCACGATAGCGCACCTATAGCGGTTCCGGAATCATTGAGAGAAAATATCATGATCGGACACCACAATAGCCCACTGGCAGGGGCACACTTAGGTACGCATAAAACATACCTTAGAATCCGTGACAAGTACTATTGGGTAAACATGAAGGCCGACATAGATACCTTTGTAAAGACATGTCACACTTGCCAACGATTCAAAACAAGACCTGGCAAGCCTCATGGACTACTCAACCCAATTCCCGTGGGAGAGTTATTTCACAGAGTCGGGATAGATGTGAAAGGCCCCATTACGACAAGTCAGAAAGGCAATAAATATATCCTGGTGGCCACCGAGTATCTCACACGATATATGATTACAAAGGCTGTTCCCAAAGCAGACACGAACAGCATAGCCGAATTTCTATTTGATATAGTTACACGATATGGCCTATTCCAAACCTTATTATCCGACAGAGGTACTATTTTCACCTCGAGAGTGCTCCAACAGTTTCTGGAGATACTCAGGATTAAGGCATACACTACCACGAGTTTTTTCCCGCAAACCAACGGACTCACGGAGAGTATGAACAAAATACTTGGAATAGCGCTGGCTAAATTTACAGAGGACGCAGGAACAGACTGGGATGAATACTTGCCAGCCATTACTTTCAGTTATAATACCTCTATATCCACGGCTACGAAACACTCTCCACACTTCCTACTGCACGGATACACACCCAGAAGTCCCATAGACAATATATGTATCCCACAGGACACTTACACGGACAACGCTGCCCGGCTAGAACACTTACAGATAGCACGAATGAACGCTAGAAAAAACATAGCCGAGGCCCAGAAAAAGCAAAAAGAGCGGTACGATCGGAATAGGAAGACCGTGGAATACACACCCGGGCAATTGGTCATGGTCTCCAATTCTGTCCGTAAGAAAAACGTGTCCGAATTCCTCCTGCCACGCTGGTCAGGTCCCTTCAAAGTCTGCAGGAAGGTATCTGACCTAAATTACATAGTCAGCGTGCGCCATGGGAGGAAACTCATTAAAGACATTATTCATGCCCGCCGTATGAAGGCATATCATACACGCCAAGCTCACACACCTACACGTACAGGCGGACACACTACTAAAAGAAAAGGAAATGATCCCGCTGGCAGACGTGGAAAGAAGGCCAAGAAATAGCCTTCAGACCTCACTGACCGAACCGGGATACGATCCTAACACTCACCAGAACTGTCCCGGAGACACAACCTGAATAGTGCCAGAAACAATTACTCTGGGTAAAAGACGGTCTCAAAACCCGCAACCTTCTGAATACCAGGAATATAAGGTCGGGTAGCTATCCCCTTCTAGAATAGAAAAATAGGAAGCTAAAATAGATTGGGACAGTTCCACTAAAAGATGGTCATAGATGAAAAACAACAAAATCACCTCCGGCACATAGTCACCAAACACGCGACTAGCGGCCCAGACACACTCGGGTATAACGCCATTTTGAACTACGGATAGGGACATACTCGAACCACGTTACAAGTAACACAAAATTGGGAACACAAATGTAGTAGTGAGAGGTTCTTTCACAGTGCGGCCAATGCATGTGAGATTTTCGAAGTGAAATGCCAGGGCCTGTGGTTTGGATTCCACGTAAAACGAAAGTCCCGTGGCTCATGATCTACAGATTAACGGTCATGTCAAACTACAGGTTTCCTTCTTTTTTTTTTACAGTACGAAAAACACTGCTCACAGTCACAGAGACCAAGCCGATTAGACACACACGTGTAGGAAACAAGAACGTGGGCAGAACATAAAACAAATGAAAGCCCACAACATCGTAATTTAACACCATTGCGTCAGCGATAACACACTCTTCAATGGACAAGACTGCTCGACACAGACGAACCGAGCCAACTCCTACTAGACAGGAACAAACGCATCATTCACGTCCGGTCTAAGGACCCTAGAACTTCCAAAATTACACTACGAGGAGAGTTCAAAAATACGCAAACTCCTCACAGTATTGAGTACTTTCGTTTGCGCATAGCAAATACACAGTACATGTGCCACAATATATGCGGCACAGAGAGGGTCACACCAAGTCTTTACAGGCAACCGGGTCCGAACCCATGACCACACAACACGCTCGTACCAGAAACTAACTAAACAACGGTATTTTTGGTACGGGAAACACAATCAAAATACATACAAGAAGCGCACAAAACATAAACAACGCAGACATAGTACACAGAGAATGACACGAGGTCACGGGTTCCAATCCCAGTAAAAATTAGACACCAGGGAAAGCAATTATCCAGGCTTCCAACCACACCGAAATTGGCCCATACAAATACATGAACAGGGAATACTACATTTCCTCCCACCAAAAACCAGGCATAAAATTTCAAATTACACCAGACATAGAAAATACATTTCCCAAACAAAGGCATAGAAATTTCGCAAGACACAAGTCTTATGAAATAAGGGCCACACAACATCATTGGCAAATAGTACGAATCGCTACATTATTCCACCAGGAATCTAGGACAATGACAATACTTGCATACGTGCAGGAAAGCACTTGCCAGCGGATGACATACATAACATCCCAGCCTGCCGTTACACATACAAACTGCTGATGTGCACATTTCATCACATCGCAATACCGCGGGTGACAGGACACTATTGTTTACCGGCATTGACAATGAAATTAAAAACGCAAAGCAATCATAATAACATACATTTTTTTAAAACACTGCAAAAGCACTTGGCAATGGACAAGACGTTGACAGGCCACGGGCGCCTCCTGCCCATACACGCGATACATATTACGACTTAGCCTGTAACAGACCAACCGTCCGCGTGGTGTAGCGGAACATAGGCACACACACACGCGCTCACTAATCAGGAGCGAACACAGACAGGGGCTCTGAGAAAACAAGACCTCCCCTCTAATAACTTCTTTTCTCGATTGTAAGTCGTAGGAACCACTCTAGGCGATTAGGACATGACCAGTCGCACTACGACCACTGGCCACATTTACACTACAAACGGCAGACCAGATTAGGTCGTGAAGCTTTGCTATCCCAAGGCGCGGATAGAAAGCCAACATGGACCAAGGGAGGATGACAGGAGAACAGGCTACCAGTGTATCACCTTACTCCCTTCCAATAACCTTCTCACGTCCAACATAAACCAACGCAGACACACGAACACGACCAGAACAGCTACACTACATTACAGAGTACATACAAGGGGTTGATGGACTTCATGCGTCTCAAGAGAAGGCATGCTACGCCTTGGATCACGATGCTATCACCTGAGTATTAGGGGTGGGTCGGCAAAAAATTAAATAAGCATAATGCGCATCTCCAAATGAGAGATGAGGCCATAGATATATATTAACCATTCTTTGTTAATTAAACACGCCCGCATGACAGGAATATATTGGTATTATGCCCCACCCTACACCTATCCGTACATGAAGGCAGACGTCTCATATCCAGATACATGCATGACTATCCCATCCATTCACCTGGGATATTAATATAAAACCTGCATGGAATTTTCGTATCTTTGCAATCCCGGGAATTACCTGCCCCAGTCCACTCACTATAGGAGCATCCCAGCGCCATCACCGGTTCCAGGCCACCACTAACGTGGAACCCAAAGGTGCGCAACCCCTTCCTACCATACTTTAAGCCCACTCAACAAATAACTACCCCCAGATCATAATAACAGGGTACCTGACGCCACAGACCCTACTAACACCTCCATTAAGGTAAAGAGAGCATTATTGCTGGAAAGCTGACGTAGCAATGGTAGACCAGAAGTAGCCTATGTACTTAGAAGATCTACAACCCCACAACACTGGAAATATTTTACATTTTACACAGAGATTAAACTATTTACAAAGGTTACGCCCACATTTTTTTTTACAAAGGAATCTGATACGCTCTGACTGATGATAACACCGTAAGCCGAAGGTCAGAGGGACCACACTTTGAGAGCTGGGGAAGGCGATGTGGACCCTTACCCCAGTTGGCTCAACAGATCACTGACCCGACCAAACAGACAAACCACGTAAGGTCAAAGCATTCGCGGCCTGGCCGGGCAAGCTCTGGAATCCTAGGTGCGCATAAACCGCCCCTGGGAGGAAGGGATGCTACACCCACATTGTGCCACGGTCGTCGAAGCCAAGACCTGCAGGGAGACTTTCTGAGAATGGCGGGAGAAATAGCTCACTCAGCGCCGGACTCGGGAGCTATCCCTAGAGACGACCCCATTATGACTAGACTTCTAGTTAAATTTAAGTAGGTACGGCTTCCATAGCGGGAAGCAAAACTCCTGTGCGTTGGAGGGAAATGTTACTGCGAGATACATAATACTGCGGCCGATACAGGCGAATATTAATGCGAAAAGCATACTACTACGGCCGATACAGGCGAATATTAATGCGAAAAGCATACTACTACGGCCGATACAGGCGAATATTACTGCGAAAAGCAGACCACGATTGCCGACGAAGGCGAAGATAATATTATGCCATTGGACGACAATGTCCAATGCCCACATAAATGGCGATGCATCGGGCAACCAATGGGCATTAAGAGAGGGGCATTGCGAGCGCCTCGTAAGGGTTACGTGGGCGGCCCAACAACCATACATACGCAATGGCAACGGTAAAGGACTGATAAGTACAGCGGGCGAAACGGTTTGCTTAGTGGCACCGTAAGCCGCCTGCGACTAGATTAGTACTAGTAATAGACATCGACACCTAGAATTAAGGGAACGGAATCCAGCGACCCTAGAGACAACCGGTGTTTCTACGACTCGTGCGGGTGGTGTCCTGAGGAAGTAAATTGCCTCAGGCGATCGTTCCAGGCCAAATTTAGCCAATAAGACACATGCGACTAGGTTAATACTAGTTGATAAGCGTCGATACCTAGAATTAAGGGGGCGGAATCCAGCGATTCTAGAGACAACCGGTGTTTCTGGAATCGTGCGGGTGGTGTCCTGAGGAAGTAAATTGCCTCAGGCGATCGCCCTGGTCGAAATCTTAGCTGTAAGGCGGTTGCATTTGACACGCAACCGAGGATTAAGCAAATTTATTAACCGCTGTTGCCAGGTATGGCACAGCACATTTCGGCAGTAGATTAAGGCTACCCTTTCGGCTTAGAAATAGCATTTTTTTTAGACCATAATTAAAATGGATAGCGTTAAGTAACGCCGTGCGGCGCCTGATGACCCACAAACCCGGCATCAGGGTAAGGCCGACAACTCATGGCAAACTCATGGCAAATTCATGACAACTCATGGCAAACTCATGGCAAACTCATGACAACTCATGACAACTCATGGCAAACTCATGGCAAACTCATGACAACTCATGGCAAACTCATGACAACTCATGAAAACTCATGGCAAACTCATGGCAACTCATGACAACTCATGGCAACTCATGACAACTCATGGCAAACTCATGACAGCTCATGACAACTCATGGCAAACTCATGGCAACTCATGGCAAACTCATGGCAAACTCATGACAACTCATGGCAAACTCATGGCAACTCATGGCAACTCATGACAACTCATGGCAACTCATGACAACTCATGGCAAACTCATGACAGCTCATGACAACTCATGGCAAACTCATGGCAACTCATGGCAAACTCATGGCAAACTCATGACAACTCATGGCAAACTCATGACAACTCATGACACCTCATGACAACTCATGAAAACCATTGATAATTCATTATAAGTCTACATTTAAGGCAATTTTATATATATATATATATATATATTAAGGTAAAATTTCGGCACTTGGTGACTAAAAATCCGTTACCAAGGTAAGCCCGACAATACTTAGGCTAAACTAGACTAACATAGGCTAACCTAGATTAAGTTACACTTAAGTGGCACCATAATTGATTTTGTATACTGTGCGCAGCGATGGAACTGCTATATGTATTAATATACTCTATTTGCAGGAAAGCAAGGAAGCGACGGAATGTACATTTTTCCAGATAAACGGCCATTAACACATTTTGTTTTGCAGATGACGAGGATTGTACACAAACCTGTTGTATATATATATCCCAACACAGAAATACCACACTCTCTCCCTCTTGTACAGACACATACACTCTTTGTCAATTTCAGTTGCACCTCCTAAAGGTGACAGCGTAGCGACCACCGAAGCACAGTATCCGTGGGATACTGGGCATCGATGAACGCCGAAAAACAAGATGACACGCAAATAAGGCGTGACTTCGGCATCTAAGGGCGGCACAAGTATTGTAAGGGCCGAACCTTCGACGCCAAGGTGGAATTTCCCAACCCACGGCGGGAAAACCACTAGTACATAAGCTCAATGGAAAAAGAATTAGCGGCCTAGCCACTAAACTACGGTAAAACGGCCGGGTAGAAAATGGCCAGGAAAGAATCAGCGAATGGTATACAAAGGCCAGGTAAAGAGTTCTACGAAATGAAAGGTACCAGGCTCATGAGCAAACCGGTCTAATAATAAGATTCTTATTTTTTTTATATATATAATATCATGCTTGTAAATTCAATGTAAACAATATGTCAGGCCATTCAACACTGCCATAATGGCAACACTGAATACACGGTTTTGTTTTTCCTTTCTACTCTACTAACGCCCAAATTTGTCAGGGTGTTCCGTTTTATCCCAAACCAATAAATACTTTGAATATTTCCCTTAAATTATACCCTGGAACACCCATTTTTTCTATTCTCTTCTATCTTTCTCTTAGCAGGGAGCACTTTTTCCCCAAAATAAAGCCAGACGGCACAATTTCTCGTCTAGCTGGGTTTTTCCTCCCTGCACAACTATGTAACGGATCACTATCAAAACCATGGTTTTTTTTCTTTTTTCAAAATCGCAATATGCCAACAATGACAATGTCAATTTTCTCTCGATGTCAAATTTTTCTCAATGTCAATTTTTTTTTCAATGTCAATTTCCATTTTTACAAAGTCAATGTCAGGGTTATACATATATCTGTACATCCCATAACCCTCCCCTCTGAACACGGGCTGATCTCACACCTACACTTCACGACATCACCCATTCTATACGACGACGCCGACGACGACGAGGAAGACACCACCAGAAGATACGAGGGGGCTTCAAGAACAACTACATCAACATCCCAACCTCAAGTTCCGTTCCCGTTCGCGGGGACGCGAACTAAATAGGGAAGGAGGCTTGTACAGTACCCCAGGGGTATGCACCCCTTGGAGACCATCCCCCCAGCATCTATCTAAATATCCTAACGGGCAACCCTCGTAAAACCAGGCCAACGTCCATCAACATCGCAAGGACAGCTTGCCATTCTAGAAAGCGGCTCAATCCTTGCACAATTATTACACACAGCGACATATTATTAACTGGGGCAGCTATGCCAGCACATTGCTGACAGCATAGCGCCCAAGAATATAAAAGGAGGCCTAAGCAGGTCAGAGGGATCTCTCCATTATCAGTCTTTCAGTGGTGCAGCCGGAGGCTACGTTGGTGTCATCAGAGGTGAGTCAGTCGTGTTCAGATCTCCTACATTTGTAACCTTTACCCACAGCTTGTACTTTCACATTGTGAACATTATTACATTCCCTACAAGGGACTCATAATTCAATAATTCAACATCACAGACCAATAAACACTTGGTCAACACTCTACACTCGCCTTACTGTTTATACGCCTCTTTACATCCCAACGCCCTTCCTTATTCCCGTCACGGTTAGACGTGACATACGGTAGTCTGACAGTGCTGGCTCAGATATCATTGTATTTCTCGCGGCGGCCCGGCTGCTAGGAGCAGCGCGTGGCACTTAGCTGATACAAGCACATTCAGTTATATAACGAGCCAGTCAGCTGGGCGACCAGCACAGTGACCCTTGCACTGAGACCCAGCCCCTAAAACACTACTACATCATTTATAGGAGCGCCCCCTAGTTCCTAGCACACCACAACACTCTACACTGGTCAGCTTACCCTGCTACGGGAAGCTACCCCTTTTTAGGCACAGCTTTATAAATTAACACAATAACTCTTCCTTTTAGATCCAACCACCCCCAAATAAGGGATCTAAAACAATATATATGGTCTTGGGAACCGTTTTTCCTAATGACAGCCTCCATTGCTGGCTGTGGCTGTATATATGGTCATGGGCACCGTTCTCCATAATGACAGCCTCCATTGCTGGTTGTGGCCGTATATATGGTCATGGGCACCGTTCTCCCTAATGACAGCCTCCATTGTTAGCTGTGGCTGTATATATGGTCATGGGCACCGCTCTTTTTGGTGACAGACTCCGTTGCTTACTGTGGCACTATATATGGCCTTGGGCACCGTTGTCCCTAATGTCAGCCTCCATTGCTGGTTGTGGCAGTATATATGGTCTTGGGAACCGTTCTCCCTGATGACAGCCTCCAATGCTGGTTGTGGCAGTATATATGGTCTTGGGCACCGTTCTCCCTGATGACAGCTTCCATTGCTAACTGTGGCAGTATATATTGTCTTGGGCACCGTTCTCCTTGATGACACCCTCCACTAATAGCCATGGCTGTCAATATGGTATTGGCTCACCCTTCGCTTTGATGCCAGTCTCCGCTGCTAGACATGCCTGTTAATATGGTGTTGGCCGACCATTCACATTGATGAAAATCTCCATTGATAACCGTGGCTATCATTGTTGTTTTGAAGCCGATTCTGTCAATATGGCTTTGGCCCATTCCTGGAGAAATTCTCCATCATAAGTCATTGCTGTCAATATGGTGTTGGCACACCCTTCGCCTTGAAGACAGCCTCCACTGCTAATATTGCAGTTAGTGTATTCTTAGTAACATCCTTAATGATTTTTCAGCCTCCTCTTTTTTTGCCGTTGATACCAATACGCTTCGTCTTCATAACGGCCTATACTATAGCAGGCACAAGGTTAATTAGATGGTGGAAATTTTCCTAGTTCTTATTGGAGCGTATAATCGAGAAGAAAGAAATATGTGGTTCTTTGTGGTCTGGCACGAAGTCATCGATCTGATACACTCCATACATCTCTCAACATGCATTGGTCCATGGGCCTGAACTCCATTAAAAAAAACTCTAAGGCCGGGGTTTGATACAACTATTCATAATTCGTTCCCCATTTATTTAATACAGTGCTTGATAAGGTCAAGGGGCCTAGCACTAAGTCTTAAAAGGAAGTCGTTTAAAATAACCGCACTGAAATTACTACTTAACCTCGATTTCGTTGTTCTCGTTAAATTTGTTCCTATCTTGAGTATTCTTAAGATCAATATTGTCTTAAAATGGACTCAAGTGCGGAAAACACGCATTGCTCGGTACGAGAGTTATCAACACCAAATTCGACAACATTGCTTGTCTCTTTTTCATGATACAAATTAACGTTGTACAGCAACAGAAGTAAATGCTCCGTGTCCTAGTTGTTATGAGAAAACTCTTCAATCGCGAGGTTGAATGAACGTCAGTATTGTTTTTTTATTGTTTGAGTGTAAATTTACAAGTCAAGTGTAAATTTTAATTCTACCTATGTATAGGAACATATTTGTCAAGCAAATAATTTTCTGCAGGATGATACTGACCGTACTGGGGATATTAAGATTGAAGAATGTTCAACACTGGAGATTGTTCCATACTCCGAAACAGAAACATCATCTTCGAATATTAAAGTGGTAAGTACTATATCGGATTTGCACTTTATGCCTCTTTACAAAACTGACCTGGTCTATCTCTCCTTATCACTAAATGGCATTCAGAATTTCAGAATTGTCCAGAATGCATGTGCCATATTGCTGAAAGGAAGAAATATAAAAACTCGAACCAGGGACCTCCGGTTTTATATGCTGTTGCTCAGACCACTGAACTCATGGGTGAGGCATCTTATTGTCACTAGTAAAACATGTATATTATTTGATGGCAGCAGATGTTCGGCAAAAAATCGTATTATAAGCCAATTGGGGACTCTGAATTTTGATATGAAGCACCTAGAAGATTCCAGATGTCTGGGTATAACAATTAATCTTGGCTTGGCCAAATATCTATATTCTGGTCACAGATCCACTCGTGAGGGCTACAGAGAAGAGGTAGGTTTTATTACCGGCAATATTTTTTGAAGTTGTCTCCTACTTATCACTTAAACTCCAGGCAATTGCTGAGATGCTTCTAACTTCTGAGGGTGTCACCACCATCGCAAAACCTGAGCATTGCCAGTACATGTACTTACCATTCGTCATTGGGGTAATAACACTTGTAGATATGAGATAAATAGTAAATTATTGTTAATTTAACGGGCGGAACAGCGAGGATGTCAGCTTCTTATGATTACAAACTACTTGTTAGTATGTAAACCCATTTATCTCAGTATATAATGAAAAATATTCTTTCTCGTGTCATTTATTTTTAATAATAGTTATTAAGTTGTATGTGCTCACATTTCTGCAGTGTTAGGGAGGAGATGTGAAGAGGTAGTGGTTTTTACATCCGGTTGCTCTTTAACTCAGCCCAGGATACAAATGAATTAAACAGTATAAAATATGATAAGGAGGTGGAGGGAAAGGACCATGGCATATTGAGAGTTGCCATCCTAGCATTTACATGGAGATGAAGACGGGAACCATGGAAAACCATTCCAATTATCACAATGGTGGAGATCATACTGTGAATGCTCTTGTTCTGAGTTTTCTGGCACACTGCACACATTGCCTGGTATGCGTTTAAGTTCTGGAATATTTGAAATGTGCTCAACACTTTGCATGTTCTAAGGCAGGAACTGCAAAGCTTATATTCAATATACAAGTTTCATGTTGTATTTCTCTACTCCTAAATGTTGAGTCATACCTACAAAACCAGGAAATCCAAAGCAGTTTAAGTGATACGTGGGTACTTCCGTAAAAGCAATTGAAATACGCTTCTCCTTAAGTACCCCAAAATCATTCTCCGCCTGTCTCTCCATTGCAGGCTATCTGCTCCCCTACACCAATAGCTGCGTTTTTCAGCAATATTGACGTCCAATGGCACTTAACTAACTTAATCTATATTCTTTTAAATATTTACAGCTTTAATTACCTTTTTTTGTAAAAGAAGCTTATAATAGTATGTAGGTGTTGCATCTTAATGATATATTTATGTTCATTCTCCAAATATGTGCCAGTGAAATGATAATAGGACTAGGCACTTGTTACTCGATGATACGTAGACATGTTAGAACCCGTGACTCATTATATTCTTAGAGCTAAGAATTTAAATATATATCAACCAGTAACGCTATTACTTCCTTTACAGCACTGATCTTAGTATTTTCTCTCGCACTAAGCTTCACTTGGTCTCTAACGGAGTGGTGTATTTTATGTTTTAGAACTAGGGAAGACAAAACCATTTATCTGTATAATGTTCATTTGTCATTTGTGGAAATATTGTAAGACGATAGTTAGAAAATAAATTATCCCTTTTTATCCTCAGGATACGGAACAAGAAATGCAGGATGATGAAAGTGGTGCAAGTGGAAGTAATTTAAATAAGTAAGTAAACAACAGTTGAAATAGTGTTTTGATGCCTTTACGTATGCAAAACTGAAATGTTGGATATGAATACGTTTAGTTACACTCTTCAAAAATGAAATTTTAACATAAACAAAAATACCCTATCATTATTTATTTTGGCGCGCTGAATTAAAAAATGAGAATAATTTTCGTTTTTTAGCTCCCTATGTGAAGTTTGTTACGTCCTTATTTCTGGCTTAGCTCTCGTATTTTCTTATTTCAGGAATGCCAATGAATGCATGCCAATTTCAGCACCTTTCGTACGAGGTTTCATTATAATCTGCTAATAATTAATCATTAACACAGTTATCGACCTGAAATAACTGTAAAAATTCATCGAAATTTCCCTTTAACCCAAATATCAAATTAACCTGCTAGAGTGAATTTTAATATATCATGACTTTTCTTGTTCAAATTCCTGTCAGAAAACATCTTGACCGTGCAGTACGTCAAGAATGCTCTTACAACTGTTCTTATCTCCAAACCTGTTTTTCCACTGTCATCTCGACTTACACATTTTCATATACGTTATCTGTAGTCATTTTTATCTTATTCTCATTACGCATGAAAATACTTGTCCTATAGATTACTTAATTAACTAGAAAAACTAGAATTCGATAACTACGAACACCATGGAACTGTCATCTGGACAGCCGATGTCAAAATCAACTGGTAAGGGAAGGCCAGCTGCCATGCGGCGAGACTCGTAGCAGCGAAGACCGCAGAATGCAGAAGAGCCTTAAGGTGAAGAATAACGGACGGTGTCCGGGATGGCAGGCCTTAGATAGTCGTGAGCCTCGAACATCCGGAGTATAGGTGAGGGCAAGGCCACGCCATGACATAGCCATGTCGTATAGAAAAGCGAAGCAGGCTTGACAATATGATGATAATAATAACAAGTAGTTCCGTAAAGAACTAAATAGCCTATTTTCATATATCCTGTTAATATTAATTGCCCCTATCAACAAACAAATTGTCAGTATGCTTGCTGTAATAGATTCGTAAATGTTGAGAACCGTCTAAATATTTTGGATAGTCGCCATGTTGGATTTTGTATTATATGCCTTAGATTTAAGTACTATTAAATGAAGATTATTGGGTGGGGGTTTTATTCAAACTTCAATCGCATGATTACGACACAAGAAATAAAAACGGGATTTTAAAATTTCGCTCAGCCGCCATCTTGTGGTTATCAAATGAATTTACATGAATAAGATGCCAGTCGATTATAATTTGTATAAGCATATACCGTATCAAGTTTCACTGCGCTCGGATGGTTAAAACGCAAGAAACGTCTATTTGAATATTTAAATTTCGCGTAGCCGCCATGTTGGATATGTGCTCGCCAGGTTATTGAACGTCCCATAAGTGAACTTATGCTTATAGCCTCTATACACTTACAAAATTTCAGTTTGTTTGCTGTAATAGATTAATAGATATTGAGAACCGTCTAAATTCTCATTATTTCAAGAAGATCCTTTAAGCGAAGAAACTATTTCAGCAGGAAAATTGCTCCTTGCTTCTATTTCAGAAGCTAAGACAGATGCTTGGATACGCCTTATGGAGGAAACAGACATGTCGAGAAGCAGCCAAAAAGCTTGGAGATTGTTAAAACGACTCAGTAACGACCCAACTAAAGGACCGCTCCACGCCAATGTTTCGGCGAACCAAATTGCAAATCAACTTATCTCGAATGGAAAGACCAATCACCCTATCCGAAAAATGGAACACAGAATCCACCTAAGTGAAGACGCTAGAACTAATGACATGTCTCAGCCATTTAAGCTGAGTCAGTTAGAAAAAGCCATTCAATGCTGCAAAAACGGTAAGGCAGCAGGGCTAGATGATATTACGGTAGAGCAGATCAAACACTTCGGCACAGCTACGAAGGAATGGCTTCGGAATTTCTTTAATAGCTGCTTGGCATCCTCAAAGATTCCCAAAATATGGAGAAAAGCACGGGTGATTGCTTTTCTCAACCTGGCAAGGAAAATTCAGATCCTAAAAATTTCAGACCAATCTCTTTACTATGCCACCTATATAAAATAATGGAAAGAATGCTACTTAACC
Organism: Meconema thalassinum; assembly: GCA_946902985.2. Classification (NCBI taxonomy): domain Eukaryota; kingdom Metazoa; phylum Arthropoda; class Insecta; order Orthoptera; family Tettigoniidae; genus Meconema; species Meconema thalassinum. Next base: position 126,035,446 of record OX336395.1, read on the forward strand.
GTTTGACGGGAGTTGTAGATGAACTGCTTATACCGCAACAGGCTGGTTTTAGACCGGGAAAGAACTGCACAGCACAGATCCTGCACCTAACCCAATGCATTGAGGACGGTTTCGAGATGAGAAAAGTCACAGGAGTGGCATTCGTGGACCTTTCCGCTGCTTATGATACCTTAAATCACCGCATCCTACTACAAAAACTGTACCGCACAACTGGCGACATCAAGGTGACGAAGATGATAGCTATTCTCCTGGAAAACCATCGCTTCTTTGTTGAATTTCAAGGACAACGGAGCAGATGGAAGAATCAAAGGAATGGCTTGCCTCAAGGTAGTGTGCTGGCTCCTATACTATTTAACATCTATACAAATGACCAACCACTACCAAAAGGCACTAAAAGCTTTATTTACGCTGATGACCTTGCACTTGTCACCCAATCTAACAGTTTTTATGAAGTAGAAATCTCTCTGACACATGCATTAGAAGAGCTTGGAACATATTACGACCAAAACCAACTGAAACCCAATGCCGAAAAGACTCAAATATGTGCATTTCACCTGCGACACATTCAGGCATCCCGAAAACTCAAAGTGTATTGGAAGGGAAAGCTACTAAATCATTGTTTCACTCCAAGATATCTAGGAATCACCTTGGATCGTACACTGACCTACAAGAAGCACTGCCAAAACACCAGGCAAAAGGTATCCGCAAGAAACAACATTCTTCGCAAGTTGACGGGAAGTAATTGGGGAACCCAGCCACAAACCCTTAGAACATCAGCTTTAGCTCTGTGCTACTCTGCGGGCGAATATGCCAGTCCAGTGTGGTATAAATCAGCACATACTAAACAAGTTGACACTGCACTCAACGAAAGCTGCAGAATCATTACTGGTTGCTTGAAGCCTACTCCAGTTGAGAAAGTCCACTGCTTAGCTGGTATTGCTCCTGGGGAGATACGCAGGGAGGTAGCAGTGAACAAGGAAAGAATTAAGGCATCCACATCACAAACACACCTACTATATGGATATTCCCCCGCCCGAACTCACCTTAAATCTACTAAAAGCTTCCTTCGGACAACAGTCAGCCTTAAAGGCAATGCTGACACTGCTAGGGCAAGAATGTGGAAGGAATGAACTGGTCATCTGTCCGGTTGGATGACCCCAAAAGAAAGCCTTCCTCCGGGCCATATGGAAGGTTGGGCAACATGGAAGGCGCTCAACAGACTGCGGACTGGAGTTGGAAGAACCAAGATGAACTTGCAGAAATGGGGTTTTCCGAGTGACTCTCTCCTCTGTGATTGTGGGGAACTACAGACAATCCAACATCTTTACCAGTGCCCACTATGTCCAGCAACATGCACAATGGAAGACTTAACATTTGCCAAACCGAATGCTATTGACGTCGCCCTTTACTGGACAAAGAACATTTAATTTGGTTGCGGGCTACCTGGCAGTCAAATGTTTGTGTGTTGTACAACTGACTTGTATGTTTATGTCCTCACTTAATATTTGATCTAGAATAGTTTGTGTCTTTATTAATTATCATTATTATTTTTTACACACATCAAAAAAAGTTTTGCATCACCTCGGTTCCAAGAGTTCCGGAACCTTTAAATACAAAGGGAATAGAGATCAACACAAACAACATTTCAGCTCGTTTTATTGCTCATGAGACCCACACATTGCATGTTGTACCATCATACAGCTAGACTTTCAGCATTTGTGGTCCAGATTGCAGTACACACCACTACCTCTAATACCCAGTAGCACGTCCTCTTGCATTGATGCATGCCTGTATTTGTCGTGGCATACTATCCACAAGTTCATCAAGACACTGTTGGTCCAAATTGTCCCACTCCTCAACGACAATTCGGCGTAAATCTCTCAGAGTGGTTGGTGGGTCAAGACGTCCATAAACAGCCCTTTTCAACATATCCCAGGCATGTTCGATAGGGTTCATGTCTGGCGAACATGCTGGCCACTGTAGTCGAGCGATGTCGTTATCTTGAAGGAACGCATTCACAAGATGTGCACGATGAGGTCGAGAATTGTCGTCCATGAAGACAAATGCCTCTCCAATATTCTGCCGATATGGTTGCACTATGGGTCGGAGGATGTCATTCAGGTATCGTAAAGCCGTTTCGGAGCCTTCCATGACCACCAGTGGCGTACGTCGGCCCCACATAATGCCACCCCAAAACATCAGGGAACCACCACCTTGCTGCACTCGCTGGACAGTGTGTCTAAGACGTTCAGCCTGACCAGGGTGCCTCCAAACACGTCTCCGACGATTGTCTGGTTGACGGCATATGCGACACTCATCGGTGAAGAGAACGTGATGCCAATTCCGTGGGGTCCATTCAGCATGTTGTTGGGCCCATCTGTACCGCGCTGCATGGTGTCGGGGTTGCAAAGCTGGACCTCGCCATGGACGTCGGGAGTGAAGTTGCGCATCATGCAGCCTATTGCGCACAGTTTGAGTTGAAACACGACGTCCTGTGGCTGAACGAAACGCATTATTCAACATGGTGGCATTGCTGTCAGGGTTCCTCCGAGCGGCAATCCGTAAGTAGCGGTCATCCACTACAGTAGTAGCCCTTGGGCGGCCTGAGCGAGGCCTGTCATCGACAGTTCCTGTATCTCTGTACCTCCTCCATGTCCGAACAACATCGCTTTGGTTCACTCTGAGACGCCTGGAATCTTCCCTTGTTGAGAGCCCTTCTTGACACAAAGTAACAATGCGGACGCGATCGAACTGCGGTATTGACCTTCTAGGCATGGTAGAACTACAGACAACATGAGCAGCGTACCTTCGTCCTGGTGGAATGACTGGAACTGATCGGCTGTCGTACCCCCTCCGTCTAATAGGCCCTGCTCATGCATGGTTGTTTACATCTTTGAGCAGTTTTAGTGACATCTATGAACAGTCAAAGGGACTGTATCTTGGATACAATATACACAGTCAACGTCTATATGCCGGAGATCTGGGAACCGAGGTGATGCAAAACTTTTTTTGATGTGTGTATTTGAATTTGATTCTCACTGTTTACCATTTGTGATATATATTTGTGATTGGTGCTCCTGATATGAATAAAGAAAGAAGAAAGAAAGACCGTCTAAGTATTTCGGATGGTCGCCATGTTGGATTTTAATATATGTAGGCCATAGAGTTATGTACTATTAGATGATGATTATTGTGTACGTTCATTATGCAAATGTTGATTTCGATCCCATGATTAGAACACAAGAAATAACTAAATTTTCGAAATTCGCACAGCTGCCATCTTGAGGATACGTAAACAATTGTACTAAATGAGGTACCAGTGCATTACAATATGTATAAATATTTCTTGTACGAACTTTCATTGCGTTTGAATCAATAAATCGCGAGAAAAGTCAATTTAAAACTTTCAACTTCGCTTGGCCGCCATGTTGGTATTGTAGTTAACCGGTTTTTGAAAGCCTCACAGATTAATTTCCAGTAGTGCCCTTTATCTCCGTACAAAACTTCATGGTGATATAGAATGCCGGTGAATTATTTCGCACAGCCGCCATCTTGAGGTCATGTAAACAATTGAACGAAGTTAGATGTCGGTGCATTACAATTTGTACAAACATATACTGTACCAAGTTTCATTGCGATTGGTTGGTTAAATCGCGAGTGAAGTCTATTTAAAAGTCGCAAATTCGCTTTGCCGCCATGTTGGTTTTGTAGTTTCCAGATTTTCAAACGGCACATAGGTACACTTCTAGTAGTTCCCTTTATCACCGTACAAAATTCCAGGGTAATATCGCTAATAGTTTCGGAGATATTGAATGCTGGTGAAATAATTCGCACAGCCGCCATGTTGGATTGGTGAGAGGTAACAAAATTTGAAGGGAACGGTCGGCGTTGCCCGAAATAGTGCCATGAACTTACCGAGTTTCATTGAAATCGCTCCGGCCGTTTAGAAGTTATTAGGGGGTACACACACTATCACACACGCACACACAGACAGACACACGGGCAAAGGGTGCTCTCTTAAGCCTTTTTTTTTTTTTTCATAAATGAAAATAGGCTAAAAATACCGGTACCATATGGAAGCATACTAAAAGGGTTAATTTTAGTAATGCAGCAATCGATATGCATTGAATAAATACAAAAAAAAACAATATGAAGAGAAGAAAAAATCTTATGTCATTTGCGTTATACGAGAATCGGAAGGGGAGAATAACCTTCTACTGAATTGTCAAACACAAACAGGAATTTACAGAAAATGACTACACGAAGTGTATTCATAAAACGATCAAACTCACCCTACTCCATAAAGCCCTCTGTAGCGAATTGAATTGGGAATTATCTGTGTCACCTCTACGAGCGCTCATATTCTTAGTTACCTGGTGCTCAGTTCCCTGGTCTCCATTTATTCATCGTTATATCCTCATACAGCCGTGCTGCTCAAATGACACCAGTAACCAGAAGGGAAGATGTGTGTCAATATCCCTGTGAAATCAGTGCGAGAAAAAAAGTTGAACAGTCGCACTGGAGGTATGATTCAGCATCCAATTTCCATATCCTCTTAATTGAGACTATGCACGACGTGGTTGTTCTTTAGCAAACAACATAAGTTTCCTATCGACAAACACTTCTTTCGAGCTTAAAATCGATTAACAAGTTCATTCAGAAGAGCTATGGCTCAAGAAACTCCGACAAGACATACCAAATTCCCTGTACAATTTGTATTCTCACTGTATGAAGCTTAGACACGAGGTCATTTCCCGGTATAAGTTAACGACAACTTTCCGAGTTTTAGTACTAATAAATGTTGCGCTGATTATTATTTCTGTACCACGAAAGTATTATTTCAATTCACCATCCAATATAATGAACAGCGCACTACATTATTCTAGTAATCCTTATTTCAGGCTGATATGTCCAGATACGTCGGATCTTGCTGTAAGGAATATTTACTTATTAAGTAATTCGGGAAATCGATCCACTTGCACTGCTACTAGAGAAAATTCTCTTCAACAGCAACCCATCTTCAACAGGGCGGAGAACACTCTCTCTAGCGGCGATAAGTGCCCGACGTCATTCATTCAACGTAACAACTTGAAGACAGACACGCCAATTCTGAAAGCTTTGTTGAGTCATGATGGCTACTTGATGACAGACTCGCCAGATCTGAATGCTTTGTTGAATAATGAAGGACAAAAGCATTATTCTTGTGAAATATGCAAACGATCGTTTAATATTAAGGAACACTTGACGAGGCACTTATTAATTCATGGTGGTAATGAACCGTACTCTTGTAGTATATGCAAAATGAAGTTTTTAGTTCGAGAAATCCTTATGGAACATATGGTGACTCACAGTAGAGACAAGCCATATCCTTGTACCTTATGCGAAGTAATGCTCTTTCGAGCGCATCTTATTAAATTATTATGCGAAGCAAAATTTACTATGAGGAGACATTTGAAAGCACATAGTCTCATAGTGGCGAGAAAGCTTATTCATGTAGTTCATGCGAGGCCAAGTTTGTAAGAAAACGACAACTGAACAGACATCTGTTATCTCATGGTAGCGACAAGCCATATGCATGTACTATGTGCCAATTGAAGTTTCTGTTCAAAGCCAGTCTTAAATCTCATTTGTTAACTCATAGTAGCGAAAAGCCCTATTCGTGTAGCATGTGCGAAGCAAAGTTTACATTGAAACAATATTTGATTAGACATATGCTGAGGCATAATCCTAGTAGCGAGAGAAAATATGTGTGTCGTATATGCCAAGCGAGATTCGAACGGATACAGCAATTGAACGGTCACATATTAATCCATATGGCAAGACATGCAGTACTTGTGAAGCCAAATTTGCTATGAAAGGAACTTTGAACAGACATCACATCATTCATAGTAGTGAGAAGTCATAATCATGTATATGCGAAGCGAAATTTACCCTGAAGGGCTATATGAAACAGCTATTGAAAAATCATAGTGGTGAGAAGCCATACTTAAGTGGGTGATATTCGCGCCAAAATTATATTTGAACACACACACACACATGTGTACTCATAGTGGTAAAAGACCATGATGTAAATGCAAAGCAAAATTTTCTCGAAAGCTATATTTGAAGAGACATTTGTTATGTGTTAATTACGCAGAAAACTAAATATCACAAACGTAACATTTTATAGGCAATGTCAAAACGAGACTGGAATGTGTACATAGGCACTATCTAGTGAGTGAGCGAACTATCTGAACTATAAGTTCCGTGGATCTATTCTGTCGCCTGTGATAGTTATATCGATCTATTCTGTTGCCTGTGAAAGATATATATATATATATATATATATATATATCTAGGACAAAATATCGAATATGCTAAAACATGTTACTACTGGTTACGATTATATTACTCAATGTTGGAGCTGATTATTTACTCGGAAAAATTTCAACGGAGAAGGATGTTTTAACAAATTGTCATGGTCTCAGAATTAAGAATGCCTGGGACATCCAAAGAAACTCTTGCATTAATTTCATACACATCATTAAAGAAGAACTATCTCATCGTGGGATAGTAAATTTAATTTTAAAAATACAACTAACAATCAGAAGCTTGAACAACAAGATGTATCCATATATTTAAACGTTCCTAGCCTTGATGTTTTAAAATTTTTACGATTCACAGTGACTGAACAAATTTTCTTGACAAAGATTAGTAAATATTAATATTTTACTATCATCGAGATTCGTGTTCAGCTAAAAACTAACGAATTGCATTGTCTCTAGGTTATAAATACAAGTTACAAAAAATGATCAACTAATGCCGATCTCTTTTTCAAAAGTCAATAAAGGTGAAGTTTGACCCCGTCCTTCCTTTAATCCACTCCAAACTTCTCATACTAGGTGGCTACATGACCGGGTTGTCGCAGCCCCTAAACTAAGAAACCAACCATCTTTTTATACTAGCATCAACGCCTTTTCCTTGTACATCTTCCCTGTGGCTATCACCCAATTGCCAGGAATTTTCCACAGCATGTGGGTTTTTCCCCTGGCTCTAAGGGGCAACTCGACTGAGTTTTTAGCCCAAAAGCTGCCACAAAAAAGAAAATGAGCTTTTGTCTGTAGTTGATAGTCCAGACATCAGAGCACACGTGGATACTTTTTTTTTTATCTGCGGACATTTTTAAATGTCTTGTGGAGCCATTTAAATTGTGCGTGCATGGCGCTTTAATAGGTCACATCCACATCTCCTATGCTCATGTTAGAAATACCCTGTTGTTTTCGTATTTTTATGTTTTAAATATCTGGCAAGAGCTCAGATAATGTACAGGATACATAAGTGCTGCCATCTCTCGGTGTATACGGTTACCAGTCGCACATTTTATATTAGAAACTATTAGAAAATATTGTTTTAGTTTTTCTTTACTTGACTGTTGGAAACTTGATTGATTTGAGATGTTATGTAAATTCATATTTATTATTTAAAAGCCTATAGTAACTGGAAAAGATCGCTTTCATTGAATTGAGTTCAAATTAAGTGATGTTGTGATTACAGGGTAGGCCTACAGGAAGAACATGGTTTGTAAGGAAATGTTATTGTGTTGAAGTTGCCTTGTGATTTTAAAACTTGTAGTAGCCTAACTTATTTGATTTGTGGTTATTTTATTGGTTTTGAGGTGTGAAGTGTGTAAAATGCACTCCATGCATAGTCCTTGGAAGAAGCCTAGGAGTAGGAAATCAAAATAGAGTGAACGGGCTAGTGTAAATATTAAGAAGCGATGGGGTGACAATTCTATTGTTGAAGTAGTTGATAGAGAATCAAAACCTAATGTTAGTGCTAGACCAATTGTGGCAAATGAGACAGAAACACCAGTCCCCTGTAGTGCTACTGAAAAGAAGCTAGAATATGTTTCTACTGATGCCAGTGCTACAGTAGGCCTAATTAGTGATGAATACATTATAGTGCACCTGGGGATGTTGCAGCAGCTCATTGGAAACCTGAAGTGCAGTGAGTGTTATAAGAAATGTTAAGTTGTACTCCTTAGGGATAAGCATGGCTTTTGTAGTAAGTTGGTGATGAAATGTCAGGCATGTGATTTTGTTAGCTCAGTAGGGTACACAAGTCCCCGTTCTAATAAAAAATCACAGAGACCAAGCTCTGACATTAATAGAAGGATGGTAGAAGCTTTTGTAAATGCAGGAACAGGTCATTCTTCTATGAATAAATTCTGTAGTGCATTAGGCATGAAGGGGATGGCAAAAAAAAAATATGAAACTCATTTCAGTGGACTGGGAAAGAGCACCTCTCAATTTAAAAATGACATTATTTCCAATAGGAGGAAGGTCGTTCGAAGGGAACATGCAGCTGTCGACCCCTCACTCGAGCAGAAAGACATTATGGATTTTTGCTGTATCCTATGATGGCAGTTAGCACAAACGTGGCCACACCTCTTTGTATGGAGTTGGTGTGGTCATTGATATCTTGACTGGTCTAGTTATTGACTACGAAACCATGTCCAAGTACTGCCATACGTGCAGTGTGACAGCCGTGGAACTGGGAATAAACACGCCTGAATTTTCCATTTGGCAGGAGGGGCATAAGAAATTTGGGGAATGTTCAATAAAGTTTGAAGGCACCTCAGGAGCAATGGAAGTGGTAGCAGTAGAACGAATATGGCAACGTTCTGTTTCTGACCGTAAGCTGCGCTACACTACCATGCTATCTGATGGTGACGCTAAGACTTTTCGGCATCTCAACAGCCTCCAGGTTTACGAACAACCAATTAAAAAGAAGAATGTATAAATCATATTTCTAAGAGAATGGGTACAGGTCAGGAATCTTGTCAAAGAATGGCAAGCCAAAGGCGTTAGACTTGGAGGGCCGGGACAAGCAACACTGAAGGAAAGTACAATAACGTCGCTGACTTTCTATAACAGGACCGCTATAGCTTCAAATGTTCCTAATGTGCCACAAATGAAGCGATGTATATTTGCCACTCTGAGACACTGCATGTCTACAGCACATCACCTGCCCTGATGGAGTTGATTCCTGGTGATTTTTAAGAAAGCTGTTGCAGCAGGTGAAAGACCACAGTCTCATGGCAAGGTGAATGTCAGACTGACCCCCATGCCAGTATGTAAATTAATGCCCCTTGATCAGCGACTGGCAAATGATGAACTGTTAAAACGATGTGCCAGGGGATAAATACAAAACCCGAACGAAAGTCTGCATTCTCTGATTTCGCAGAGGTGCCCTAAACATTATTTTTCACCAAATTCAAGAGTAGACATGGCAGTGGCAAATGCTGTAAGTGTGTTTAATATGGGTGCACTTGCTACTCAGAAACTGAAAAATGTCACTTTTAGGCAGAGAAATAAGTGACAGTGTACATAAGATAAGCAAAGGCATAGACGAGGTGCGAAAGCGAAAGGACCAAACATGACAAAAAATACTGCTAGGAAAAAGATGAGACTGGCAAAATCCAAGGCAGAAGAAAGAAAAAAGTACAAGAAAATGGATATGTATGGTGCTGGAAAGTTCTGAGGCGGGAATGTTCATTTTAAACGTGTCTGCTTACTTTAATGGCTTGTTCTCGAAAGTGTATTTTTTCAGTGTTTAAAATGCTCCATACGCATCAGTTTTGATCAAAATGACTTGAAATTTTAAATACACATACAGTTGCATAGTATTCATAATTTGTAGCATTCACCTTGAAAATGGTTGGTACATTTTTGAATTATGATGTGCCAGGCCATGGAATATTGGAATTTTTTGTAAGTTTTATACAATGTACCAAAAATACTTTTATAACATAGAAGTACTAACCAGACTATAAAATTAATACTACAATTTAATAAATGGTCCTTCTTAACTATAATGAAAAAGTTTCGAAATGGACAATGTAAAATTGTTGCATCTGGGACATTATGAAAATCAACATTTTTTTATTTTATTTTTATGATCATAATTTCAAAACTAACCACTCAATCCAATTCAAATTTTGGGATATTCTTTATGTTACTAACAACAACTCAATCCTAGAATTTCATGTAAATTGGTTGGTAATTACAAAACATAGAAAACTCAGTAGCGTCCCCCCTCGATTACCTAACCTACTTATTCTCCTTAACTCACATGATGACGCCTGGTAAAGTGCTCGGTACTGGAACAGGCATAAACCCTCGAAAGGCTCATTCGAATCATCTGTTTCTTTTACTACGGTATATGTTATAGTAGCTCGAAGTGCTCTATCTTAAATAATTTCTTTGGTTGCCTCGACGAGGATAATCAAATTTTTGCTGTCACCCCTGCCCTTCTGAAACATGAAATATCTAGCGTCCCTCCCCTCTTTAATCTTCTTTCCTTTCTTAGTTCTTCTCATAGGCTACTTCCCACGAAAAATCTCCACAACAAAGAACGCATTGAGGTCGTTCCTGATTATTATTCAGAAGAATGCTGATAAAGCCTACTATCAGATCATTGTATTGATATTTACGCACTTTGCCTGTGTAGAATTAATGTCCTTGGTGGGAGCAGAAGTAGACGTTGAAGAATAATGGGTATAAATTCGAATCTTGTGCTTTATTAAGACTGAAGATTTCCGAATTTGGGCAAGCACTATCGCCTTCATGGGGTATACTTTTACCACTGGTAACAAATCACTTATCCAAGGGTAATGGCATTACCTGTATCAGTTTATTGTGAATCGGGCTAACCACTTCCACTGAGCACGCACTAGAATTCACCTGTTCGGTCACTGTCTTTGAACTGGCTGCAAGGGCTGAGTCGACAATGGCAGAAAGAGAAGAATCTATTCTTGTAAGGAAGTGGTCTCATTGTCATGCGACTTATTGTGATTACTGGTTATTAAGCGTTTGGTAATAAGGCCCCGTTCATACTAAGGCTATATGTCGTAAGTGATATACTGTTCTACTTTTGTGTAGAACTTGTGTTTAATGTGTTTGGCAGGAGGCCTGAGTGAATCCGTTTTAGAAGGACTCGCCCCGCGCCTCCTACCATTTGTTCTACTTTTGTGTAGAACTACCCCCCCCCCCCCCCCCCCCCCGAGCCTCTTCCATGAGTTTAAAGTGTTTGGTGTTCTATGAAGAACTGCGGACACGTCTAGAGAGCAATTGACGTAAAGGGGAACCGGAGGGAGGAATACTCACCCTGCTTACCTTAAGGTGACTTAGTAGGCCGCACGCTTGCTGTGCACTGCCTCCTGCTGGGCAGCGTTCGGTGGAGATCTTAAACTAGGTACTAATCTAAAGGGACGGGCTTCTTAATCTAAGCGAAATAAAGAAATAAGCCTTGGACTGTACGAAAGGGGGTTTATTGCTTATTAGTGGCGATGAAAAGAGGGGGGATTGAAATAATAATTGGGGGAAAAGGAGTTTAGTAGACACGTGTTCACTCACCCCACCGTTGATACCGGTCTGCCATGATGTTGGTGGCGTTGGGACCCGGTAAGGGGGCGGCTCCCGTACCGGTCCGTCGTAGCACAGCTCTGATAGAGCATAAGACTGTCGTAGAGTAATAGCGTCCAAGTAAGAGAGCCCAAGAGAGAGCGGCGCTTGCTCGTATCTTCTATTTATAAGGAAATTGTGCAGTGTCAGTCTACTCAGCGGTATTCGAATGTGTAATGTCCGCTGTGTCCTGTCTAACCTGCCTGCTGGTGGACCTTAGGGCTATGACCTGCTGCTTCCCTTGCAGTCGTGTTGCTATGCCGTTATTCCCGTCTAAGGTAGGTATAGGCGCAGCCCTTGTATAAGGGCTGGGTCTGGAACAAGTCTCCTCCCTCTTTTAATAATCGTCCTCGATTATTTGACTAGACGTGGGGATGGAAACTTTTATTTTCTTCTTTCTTCTTCTTCTTTTCTTTCGTCGATTTTAATTTACTTTCGATTCGTCGTATCGTCCTTCGTTTCTTCTGTTCTTCTTCGTAGATGGGAGGGTGAGTGAAATTGTGCCGTACTAAGGGGTGGAAGGCGTGGCAAGGGGGTGGGGTGGTTTGTTATACAGTCAGTTCATAGCAGATAGTTTTCTCTATCTGTGTACATCCCATATTGCATTGTTGACATAATCTGTGTTGCCTATTTGCAGACTTGAAAGTTTCATTAAAATATTGACATTGTTTTGCTAAAATTGAAAAAAAAAAATGGAATTTCAGCGGAGATATGAAGTGAAAGAAATGATGGTATATTGGCTTTCACGGCCAGTGAATTAAAACTCAGCAATTCTTCTAGGTTTGTGCCGTGTCTTGTGTGGGGTTTCGCCTAGGACACCAAGCTGGCTCATCGGCGGGCTCTTGGTGTCCCCGCCCGGACCACTACCGCTACTCCAGTGGTGGTCCGGGCGGGGACACCAAGAGTCCGCCGATGAGCCAGCTTGGTGTCCTAGGCGAAACCCCACACAAGACACGGCACAAACCTAGAAGAATTGCTGAGTTTTGAAAGAAATGAAGTTGAAAGATATATCTTGAATGGAATCGCATAGGAAATTTAAGGTATGAGCACCGCACTCGGACCAGTGCGTGACTTGCGTACGACGTCGTCAAGCCGAGCCCCGCCGGGAGGGTTCATGCATATCCGTAATTTTCCTACGATGGAAAATGATGCTGTAAGGAGCTTAAGTAATAGCGAGCCCTCGTGAGCTAGTACGCAACCTCTGTAGCGTGTGTAAGAAAGGGAGAAAAGAAAATAGTGTATCGTATGGGCTACCCTAGACCAAGTGTACCTGCGAGTGTGCGCTACTATGATTAACCTCCTCACAACGTGGGGATGATAAAAGAAAATGAAAATTGTAGAAAGTATCCAAGAAAACGTGAAATTCCGTCAAAATTGCTTGATTATGTGCGTAAAAAATGTAGTTATGGTATTAAGAGAAAGAAATTAACATTGAAGTGTTGGAAAGAAATAGCTGAAGGCTCCTGCCTAAATCGGCTTACAGGCTATTATGGTTTGTAGGATTTGACTGTTGTTGCTGCCATGCGCGTTGGAACTTCGGTCTTGTGTCACGTTCGTCCGGGTGGCATCCTGCATTAATGGCCTACTGGGCGATTACAGGATTGTACAGCCTATAACTAGTCTGAAATCAGAAATCACTCTTAACGTTTTGTACAGAGGGATTGGTTCACCCTGGTACCGTTAATTTTTCACTGAAGTTCATTACGTCGTGCGAGGTAGTCTCGTTACTTAACGTCTGCATTATGACGTATGTACTAATATTCTTATAAACTAACGTGCAATATGTACTGTTTGACATATTGGGCATTGTGGTCATTCACTATACCACGTCCTATATGCGTCGTTGTAAAACTGCAACATGCTTCCTTAAGCATTTAGCTGCGTAGATACTCTTTAATATTTCGTAGAACTTGAATCATTTATATTTGTAAAAAAAAATCCTTATACTTCGTCGTAGACCTTCACTATAGCTGAGAATTAATCCTTAAGTATTACTTTTTCACTTTCTCAGCGTGACTTAAGCGACGTATTCGCTTCTTAATCTATAGATATGCAGACATTATGTAAGGATACTCGCACTACGTGTATAATCGATGGTTAAGCTTAAATGGATTATCGTTAAAATGGCGACTGTCTCGTCGGGAAGTTATTGAAATTGGAAATTATGTATTGCCTCTACGGGCTAACTTGGGAATTCTGTGCACTGTATAGAACTTCAGGAAATATAAATGAACACGATAATATGATCTGAAAAAAAGGACATTCGTTATTGACATGTGATAATTGCCTGTAAAAAAATAACACTGTTAATGACATGGTATTAAAGACCCTTTTGTTAAACTTGCCACGTTAGGTAGGGGGGGGGGTTGGGGTTGACTTCGTATCTAATTTAATTCTTAATGCTAAACCTAATATTACTGCCTTGCCTTAGCTAAGTATACTATATACATGGGGTAGGGGGGAACCACGTGTCTAGATAGGGAGTGTAGGAAAAATCTCTCGAAGGGGGGATATATATATATATATATATATATATATATATATATATATATATTAAAGGTATTTCTTAAACATTGAAGCTCTCTCTAGAGTGTATCCGCAGCCATGATAATTTTCTAAAATGTATATTCAATGAAATGGCTACCTTTGCTCCTTAATAAAATTAATGGGGTTGTATCTTCAATGAAATGACTACCTTTGCTCCGTAATAAAATTAATGGAGCTGTATCTTCAACGAAATGACAATCTTTTCTCCGTAATAAAATTAATGGGGTTATATCTTCAACGAAATGACAATCTTTGCTCCGTAATAAAATTAATGGGGTTATATCTTCAACGAAATTACAATCTTTGCACCGTAATAAAATTAATGGGGCTGTATCTTCAACGAAATGACAATCTTTGCTCCGTAATAAAATTAATGGGGTTATATCTTCAACGAAATGACAACATTTGCTCCGTAATAAAATTAATGGGGTTATATCTTCAATGAAATGACTACCTTTGCTCCGTAATAAAATTAATGGGATTGTATCTCCAATGAAATGACTACCTTTGCTCCGTAATAAAATTAATGGGGTTGTATCTTCAATGAAATGACTACATTTTCCCCGTAATAAAATTAATGGGATTACTCTATATGGAATTATTAATAGTATGCCTTAGTTGCATAGTTTTATTCTTTTAATATATTCTGTTGCCTTCGTGTCGTAGAAAATACGGATGCGTACGATGATGTATTTTAACCAAATGGTGTGCAATACGCAGGGAGTATCGGGTTTACGGGTGCCTTGAAGGGCTTACACGTGAACCTTTGACTTTCGAAATACGTAACATGGTATGGGGCCTTAAGTACGTATAGTAATCCTAGTGACCGTCCAATTTGCAATGTGGTATCGGTAACCCGAGTGACTACGAATGCAGATTGTGGTTTGGGAAAACTACAAGTTCTCTGTTCAAAAGGGCTTATCCAGTTGACCCATACGTATAGTAGTTTGGATTTACCTTTATGCCTGGAAGGAGTTACCCCTACCAAGTGACCTCCCAATTCGCATTGTCACCCTTGGTATATGGTACATGTGTAAATTGCATCCTCTTCCGTCGCAAATAATCGTAATACATTGAAAAATTATTAATGTATAACTCTACATATATTAGTTTCAGCGTATGTGCAGTTTCATTTTCAATATTGGTCATTCTGCATATATAAAATCGGCAAATGTATCCAGTTGTTTAGGTTCCGAAAGTACCTACTATGCTATAATATCACCAAACGTATAAATATCTCCTATGTTTAACAGAATACCGAAGAGATATCGTATGTTGGCAGACTGTCCGTACTTCGATACAGAACGCATCCCAACGGACGTTAAATCCACTATGTATTAGGTTTATCTTAGTAAAAATATCTCCTAACATTCTATCAGAATACCGTAAAGATATCGTCTGTTGATAGGCTGTTTGTACTTCGATACAGAACGCATCCCAACGGACGTTAAATCCACTGCGTATTAGGTTTATCTTAGTAAAAATATCTCTTAACATTCTATCAGAATACCGTAAAGATATCGTCTGTTGGCAGGCTGTTCGTACTTCGATACAGAACGCATCCCAACGGACGTTAAATCCACTGCGTATTAGGTTTATCTTAGTAAAAATATCTCTTAACATTCTATCAGAATACCGTAAAGATATCGTCTGTTGGCAGGCTGTTCGTACTTCGATACAGAACGCATCCCAACGGACGTTAAATCCACTGCGTATTAGGTTGAATTGACCGCCGCTAGGTGTAGAACGCGGTGGGACTAATTCCCCGAAAGTATTAGAGCGAACGTCTTCTACGTGAAAGGGGTGGCTAGGTCCTATCAGTGTTCAGTAGCGTTCTAATATCTGGACTATTTCTTACGTGTTCAGTGGGTTGGCTAGGTCCCTGAATCTGAAATGATAGTCCTCCGTCGCCGGTTGTCAGTACTATGCTGACCAATATACCTGTAACTAATTTCTTCCCTCTGGGCGTGACGTTCCTATTTTAAGCATTTGGCTTGCGTAAAATGTGGGTTTTGGGCCACGGTGTGGACAATAATCTTATTTATTAATGGCATTTGTTATCAACGTAGGTATGTTAATATCTCCTCTATCTCTTCCATGCTTCCCTTATCTCAAGCCGAGGTGCACTCTTGGACCTGCCGCAAGATATCAATAACATCGTTGCCTCGAGGCTGTGCGAACCCTTGTGCCAGCCTCAAGATATTTATAATATATTTCTTCAACTTCACTTAAAAATACTTAATACTTATTAATAATATACTAACGATGATACTCTTGATAACAATTGTCGTACGTTGCGATGTTGCCCTGCTGTGCCCAAGTCCGTGATTACGCGTGTATGCTAGATAAATATTGCCGTTCATTTGTCGGCCTTTTTCATAAATTCCTACTGGATTACTTTCTCACCTATGTTACTACGTGAGGGAACGGCGTCTTATTTGCTAACTGAATGCCCTGTTTGAAATGTACTGCTGGAAAAAGAATTCTACATTAAGAGTGTACTCTACGCTTACATCTTTAAAATCATTAATGCGTTTTTCTACTATCGGACGCATCGCAATACGTGAATAAATGTATGGAAAACAAAAAGAAAAAAGCAAATTTTATGCAAAGTCATCTGGCGTGTGAGTGAATAGTGCCAGGAATTGAACTCAAGGTGTATGTCTTCCGCTCGTGTGCGTGTGTACGCTGAGCTAGCAAGACAGTGTTGGGTTTAATATCCTTGCCCAGCGGACGGTGTGTTCAGCACGTGTCTGCCATGTGGCATAGTTGATTGCGTTGCAATGGACAAATAAGCATTTCCTCTGGGGTCGGATTGCATAACAAAAGAGAAACTGTAGTATGTCTTGACTGAATGCGTGTACAAACTAATTAATGTGGCACCTTGCAGAAATGTGATTGCATAGTCTCCAAATTCTATGTAGGCATGTAGCCAATACTACCTTTCGCTAAGTTATACTAATATGGATTCAGAAGAAAATTTTATAGCCTACAATCATATACAATGTATAGTAGCACTGCTGTAATAGAATACATAGTTATTTACTCATTCCAATTTATCTTATGGGATATCACAATCTTAATCCTAATAGAGCTTCATTGTGGGTGGTTTAATCTGAAATAAGGAGCAATTTTCTGAATAGAGTAGGGTTGTTATCAATACCTCTTCCTACTAGGCTTCCGTTAATATTCCTAGTGACTTATTAGATAGGGGTTGTTAATATTTAAATTGCTTGGCGAAAGAGGTGTCTGTCGGGGAATACTAACAAGGGGGGGGATTATGATTATTGTGTAAAAAAATCCTCTAAATTAATCTACTCAAAAAAATCTACTCGGGGGGATTTTAATTTTCTCACTCGCTTGGCTAATGTAAGTAGTACAGGGTCGTTGTTGCTAGACTTGTTGTTTAAGCCCTTTCTGCAACTACCAGCGCGTCCACCATTTGTTCTACTTTTGTGTAGAACTTGTGTTTAAAGTGGTTGGCAGGAGGGCTGAGTGAATCCGTTTTAGAGGGACTCGCCCCGCGCCTCCTACCATTTGTTCTACTTTTGTGTAGAACTACCCCCCCCCCCCCCGACCCTCTTGCATGTGTTATATTTTTATGTAGAACATATGTTTAAAGTGTTTGGTGTTTTATGAAGTACTGCGGACACGTCTAGAGAGCAATTGACTTAAAGGGGAACCGGAGGGAGGAATACTCACCCTGCTTACCTTAAGGTGACTTAGTAGGCCGCACGCTTGCTGTGCACTGCCTCCTGCTGGGCAGCGTTCGGTGGAGATTCTTAAACTAGGTTCTAATCTAAAGGGACGGGCTTCTTAATCTAAGCGAAATAAAGAGATAAGCCTTGGACTGTACGAAAGGGGGTTTATTGCTTATTAGTGGCATTGAAAAGAGGGAGGGGATTGAAATAATAATTATGGGGAAAAGGAGTTTAGTAGACACGTCTTCACTCACGCCATCGTTGATACCGGTCTGCCATGATGTTGGTGGCGTTGGGATCCGGTAAGGGGCGGCGCCCGTACCGGTCCGTCGTAGCACAGCTGCGATAGAGCGTAAGACTGTCGTAGAGTAATAGCGTCCAAGTAAGAGAGCCCAAGAGAGAGCGGCGCTTGCTTGTATCTTCTATTTATAAGGAAATTGTGCAGTGTCAGTCTACTCAGCGGTATTCGAATGTGTAATGTCCGCTGTGTCCTGTCTAACCTGCCTGCTGGTGGACCTTAGGGCTATGACCTGCTGCTTCCCTTGCAGTCGTGTTGCTATGCCGTTATTCCCGTCTAAGGTAGGTATAGGCGCAGCCCTTGTATAAGGGCTGGGTCTGGAACAAGTCTCCTCCCTCTTTTAATAATCGTCCTCGATTATTTGACTAGACGTGGGGATGGAAACTTTTATTTTCTTCTTTCTTCTTCTTCTTTTCTTTCGTCGATTTTAATTTACTTTCGATTCGTCGTATCGTCCTTCGTTTCTTCTGTTCTTCTTCGTAGATGGGAGGGTGAGTGAAATTGTGCCGTACTAAGGGGTGGAAGGCGTGGCAAGGGGGTGGGGTGGTTTGTTATACAGTCAGTTCATAGCAGATAGTTTTCTCTATCTGTGTACATCCCATATTGCATTGTTGACATAATCTGTGTTGCCTATTTGGCAGACTTGAAAGTTTCATTAAAATATTGACATTGTTTTGCTAAAATTGAAAAAAAAATGGAATTTCAGCGGAGATATGAAGTGAAAGAAATGATGGTATATTGGCTTTCACGGCCAGTGAATTAAAACTCAGCAATTCTTCTAGGTTTGTGCCGTGTCTTGTGTGGGGTTTCGCCTAGGACACCAAGCTGGCTCATCGGCGGGCTCTTGGTGTCCCCGCCCGGACCACTACCGCTACTCCAGTGGTGGTCCGGGCGGGGACACCAAGAGTCCGCCGATGAGCCAGCTTGGTGTCCTAGGCGAAACCCCACACAAGACACGGCACAAACCTAGAAGAATTGCTGAGTTTTGAAAGAAATGAAGTTGAAAGATATATCTTGAATGGAATCGCATAGGAAATTTAAGGTATGAGCACCGCACTCGGACCAGTGCGTGACTTGCGTACGACGTCGTCAAGCCGAGCCCCGCCGGGAGGGTTCATGCATATCCGTAATTTTCCTACGATGGAAAATGATGCTGTAAGGAGCTTAAGTAATAGCGAGCCCTCGTGAGCTAGTACGCAACCTCTGTAGCGTGTGTAAGAAAGGGAGAAAAGAAAATAGTGTATCGTATGGGCTACCCTAGACCAAGTGTACCTGCGAGTGTGCGCTACTATGATTAACCTCCTCACAACGTGGGGATGATAAAAGAAAATGAAAATTGTAGAAAGTATCCAAGAAAACGTGAAATTCCGTCAAAATTGCTTGATTATGTGCGTAAAAAAATGTAGTTATGGTGTTAAGAGAAAAAAATTAACATTGAAGTGTTGGAAAGAAATAGCTGAAGGCTCCTGCCTAAATCGGCTTACAGGCTATTATGGTTTGTAGGATTTGACTGTTGTTGCTGCCATGCGCGTTGGAACTTCGGTCTTGTGTCACGTTCGTCCGGGTGGCATCCTGCATTAATGGCCTACTGGGCGATTACAGGATTGTACAGCCTATAACTAGTCTGAAATCAGAAATCACTCTTAACGTTTTGTACAGAGGGATTGGTTCACCCTGGTACCGTTAATTTTTCACTGAAGTTCATTACGTCGTGCGAGGTAGTCTCGTTACTTAACGTCTGCATTATGACGTATGTACTAATATTCTTATAAACTAACGTGCAATATGTACTGTTTGACATATTGGACATTGTGGTCATTCACTATACCACGTCCTATATGCGTCGTTGTAAAACTGCAACATGCTTCCTTAAGCATTTAGCTGCGTAGATACTCTTTAATATTTCGTAGAACTTGAATCATTTATATTTGTAAAAAAAAATCCTTATACTTCGTCGTAGACCTTCACTATAGCTGAGAATTAATCCTTAAGTATTACTTTTTCACTTTCTCAGCGTGACTTAAGCGACGTATTCGCTTCTTAATCTATAGATATGCAGACATTATGTAAGGATACTCGCACTACGTGTATAATCGATGGTTAAGCTTAAATGGATTATCGTTAAAATGGCGACTGTCTCGTCGGGAAGTTATTGAAATTGGAAATTATGTATTGCCTCTACGGGCTAACATGGGAATTCTGTGCACTGTATAGAACTTCAGGAAATATAAATGAACACGATAATATGATCTGAAAAAAAGGACATTCGTTATTGACATGTGATAATTGCCTGTAAAAAAATAACACTGTTAATGACATGGTATTAAAGACCCTTTTGTTAAACTTGCCACGTTAGGTAGGGGGGGGGTTGGGGTTGACTTCATATCTAATTTAATTCTTAATGCTAAACCTAATATTACTGCCTTGCCTTAGCTAAGTATACTATATACATGGGGTAGGGGGGAACCACGTGTCTAGATAGGGAGTGTAGGAAAAATCTCTCGAAGGGGGGATATATATATATATTAAAGGTATTTCTTAAACATTGAAGCTCTCTCTAGAGTGTATCCGCGGCCATGATAATTTTCTAAAATGTATATTCAATGAAATGGCTACCTTTGCTCCTTAATAAAATTAATGGTGTTGTATCTTCAATGAAATGGCTACCTTTGCTCCGTAATAAAATTAATGGAGCTGTATCTTCAACGAAATGACAATCTTTTCTCCGTAATAAAATTAATGGGGTTATATCTTCAACGAAATGACAATCTTTGCTCCGTAATAAAATTAATGGGGTTATATCTTCAACGAAATTACAATCTTTGCACCGTAATAAAATTAATGGGGCTGTATCTTCAACGAAATGACAATCTTTGCTCCGTAATAAAATTAATGGGGTTATATCTTCAACGAAATGACAACATTTGCTCCGTAATAAAATTAATGGGGTTATATCTTCAATGAAATGACTACCTTTGCTCCGTAATAAAATTAATGGGATTGTATCTCCAATGAAATGACTACCTTTGCTCCGTAATAAAATTAATGGGGTTGTATCTTCAATGAAATGACTACATTTTCCCCGTAATAAAATTAATGGGATTACTCTATATGGAATTATTAATAGTATGCCTTAGTTGCATAGTTTTATTCTTTTAATATATTCTGTTGCCTTCGTGTCGTAGAAAATACGGATGCGTACGATGATGTATTTTAACCAAATGGTGTGCAATACGCAGGGAGTATCGGGTTTACGGGTGCCTTGAAGGGCTTACACGTGAACCTTTGACTTTCGAAATACGTAACATGGTATGGGGCCTTAAGTACGTATAGTAATCCTAGTGACCGTCCAATTTGCAATGTGGTATCAGTAACCCGAGTGACTACGAATGCAGATTGTGGTTTGGGAAAACTACAAGTTCTCTGTTCAAAAGGGCTTATCCAGTTGACCCATACGTATAGTAGTTTGGATTTACCTGTATGCCTGGTAGGAGTTACCCCTACCAAGTGACCTCCCAATTCGCATTGTCACCCTTGGTATATGGTACATGTGTAAATTGCATCCTCTTCCGTCGCAAATAATCGTAATACATTGAAAAATTATTAATGTATAACTCTACATATATTAGTTTCAGCGTATGTGCAGTTTCATTTTCAATATTGGTCATTCTGCATATATAAAATCGGCAAATGTATCCAGTTGTGTAGGTTCCCAAAGTACCTACTATGCTATAATATCACCAAACGTATAAATATCTCCTATGTTTAACAGAATACCGAAGAGATATCGTATGTTGGCAGACTGTCCGTACTTCGATACAGAACGCATCCCAACGGACGTTAAATCCACTATGTATTAGGTTTATCTTAGTAAAAATATCTCCTAACATTCTATCAGAATACCGTAAAGATATCGTCTGTTGATAGGCTGTTTGTACTTCGATACAGAACGCATCCCATCGGACGTTAAATCCACTACGTATTAGGTTTATCTTAGTAAAAATATCTCTTAACATTCTATCAAAATACCGTAAAGATATCGTCTGTTGGCAGGCTGTTCGTACTTCGATACAGAACGCATCCCAACGGACGTTAAATCCACTGCGTATTAGGTTGAATTGACCGCCGCTAGGTGTAGAACGCGGTGGGACTAATTCCCCGAAAGTATTAGAGCGAACGTCTTCTACGTTAAAGACCCTTTTGTTAAACTTGCCACGTTAGGTAGGGGGGGGGGGGGTAGCGTTCTAATATCTGGACTATTTCTTACGTGTTCAGTGGGTTGGCTATGTCCCTGAATCTTAAATGATAGTCCTCGGTCGCCGGTTGTCAGTACTATGCTGACCAATATACCTGTAACTAATTTCTTCCCTCTGGGCGTGACGTTCCTATTTTAAGCATTTGGCTTGCGTAAAATGTGGGTTTTGGGCCACGGTGTGGACAATAATCTTATTTATTAATGGCATTTGTTATCAACGTAGGTATGTTAATATCTCCTCTATCTCTTCTATGCTTCCCTTATCTCAAGCCGAGGTGCACTCTTGGACCTGCCGCAAGATATCAATAACGTCGTTGCCTCGAGGCTGTGCGAACCCTTGTGCCAGCCTCAAGATATTTATAATATATTTCTTCAACTTCACTTAAAAATACTTAATACTTATTAATAATATACTAACGATGATACTCTTGATAACAATTGTCGTACGTTGCGATGTTGCCCTGCTGTGCCCAAGTCCGTGATAACGCGTGTATGCTAGATTAATATTGCCGTTCATTTGTCGGCCTTTTTCATAAATTCCTACTGGATTACTTTCTCACCTATGTTACTACGTGAAGGAACGGCGTCTTATTTGCTAACTGAATGCCCTGTTTGAAATGTACTGCTGGAAAAAGAATTCTACATTAAGAGTGTACTCTACGCTTACATCTTTAAAATCATTAGTGCGTTTTTCTACTATCGGACGCTTCGCAATACGTGAATAAATGTATGGAAAACAAAAAGAATAAAGGCAAATTTTATGAAAAGTCATCTGGCGTGTGAGTGAATAGTGCCAGGAATTGAACTCAAGGTGTATGTCTTCCGCTCGTGTGCGTGTGTACGCTGAGCTAGCAAGACAGTCAACAAAAGTCAACCCCTGGCACTATCCAGCCCATGACGGGCTAAGGCCGACCAAGCGACCGCTGCCCAGCCATTTGGCCTGCAGATATTGGGGTGACGCGTGATCAGCGCGTCGGGTCCCCTCGGCCGTTAATCTTGGTATTCGTGATCGGGGCGCTGTCTCACTGTCAGACAGCTACTCAATTGTCCTCACGAGGCTGAGTGCACCCCGTTCCAACCCTCACGTCAGTTTTAAAATCCCTGACGGAGCCGGGGATCGAACCCGGGGCCTCCGGGTGAGAGGCAGGCGCGCTACCCCAACACCACGGGGCCGGCTAGCAAGACAGTGTTGGGTTTAATATCCTTGCCCAGCGGACGGTGTGTTCAGCACGTGTCTGCCATGTGGCATAGTTGATTGCGTTGCAATGGACAAATAAGCATTTCCTCTGGGGTCGGATTGCATAACAAAAGAGAAACTGTAGTATGTCTTGACTGAATGCGTGTACAAACTAATTAATGTGGCACCTTGCAGAAATGTGATTGCAAGGTCTCCAAATTCTATGTAGGCATGTAGCCAATACTACCTTTCGCTAAGTTATACTAATATGGATTCAGAAGAAAATTTTATAGCCTACAATCATATACAATGTATAGTTGCACTGCTGTAATAAAATACATAGTTATTTACTCATTCCAATTTATCTTATGGGATATCACAATCTTAATCCTAATAGAGCTTCATTGTGGGTGGTTTAATCTGAAATAAGGAGCAATTTTCTGAATAGAATAGGGTAGTTATCAATATCTCTTCCTACTAGGCTTCCGTTAATATTCCTAGTGACTTATTAGATAGGGGTTGTTAATATTTAAATTGCTTGGCGTAAGAGGTGTCTGTCGCGAAATACTAACAAGGGGGGCGGGATTATGATTATTGTGTGAAAAAATCCTCTAAATTAATCTACTCAAAAAAATCTACTCGTGGGGATTTTAATTTTCTCACTCGCTTGGCTAATGTAAGTAGTACAGGGTCGTTGTTGCTAGACTTGTTGTTTAAGCCCTTTCTGCAACTACCAGCGCGTCCACCATTTGTTCTACTTTTGTGTAGAACTTGTGTTTAAAGTGGTTGGCAGGAGGGCTGAGTGGATCCGTTTTAGAGGGACTCGCCCCGCGCCTCCTACCTTTTGTTCTACTTTTGTGTAGAACTACCCCCCGACCCTCTTGCATGTGTTCTATTTTTATGTAGAACATATGTTTAAAGTGTTTGGTGTTTTATGAAGTACTGCGGACATGTCTAGAGAGCAATTGACGTAAAGGGGAACCGGTGGTAGGAATACTCACCCTGCTTACCTTAAGGTGACTTAGTAGGTCGCACGCTTGCTGTGCACTGCCTCCTGCTGGGCAGCGTTCGGTGGAGATCTTAAACTAGGTTCTAATCTAAAGGGACGGGCTTCTTAATCTAAGCGAAATAAAGAGATAAGCCTTGGACTGTACGAAAGGTGGTTTATTGCTTATTAGTGGCGATGAAAAGAGGGGGGGGATTGAAATAATAATTATGGGGAAAAGGAGTTTAGTAGACACGTGTTCACTCACACCATCGTTGATACCGGTCTGCCATGATGTTGGTGGCGTTGGGACCCGGTAAGGGGCGGCGCCCGTACCGGTCCGTCGTAGCACAGCTCCGATAGAGCGTAAGACTGTCGTAGAGTAATAGCGTCCAAGTAAGAGAGGCCAATAGAGAGCGGCGCGTGCTCGTATCTTCTATTTATAAGGAAATTGTGCAGTGTCAGTCTACTCAGCGGTATTCGAATGTGTAATGTCCGCTGTGTCCTGTCTAACCTGCTTGCTGGTGGACCGTAGGGCTATGACCTGCTGCTTCCCTTGCAGTCGTGTTGCTATGCCGTTATTCCCGTCTAAGTAGCCTGTATGTAGGTATAGGCGCAGCCCTTGTATAAGGGCTGGGGCTGGAATAATACGATACGCCACACGCACAGACAGATACGTGAAATGTAAAGGGAGGCAATAAAATAAGGTTCACAGCCCCGCGATTGCACAACGTATCGCAAGTGCCATATCTCTCGAAGTAGCGCTTTCTGGTCTCTTGACCTATTAGTATCGTACGATAGTTCGTGCTGTAAAGATGATGACGGAAAGAAGAGAAGACAATAATAATTATGTAATTCCTTTCATTAATTCCTCGTGACCCGAGGCTTTTCAGGAAATTAAAGCTTTCAGGATTCAATCGATATAACTCCCTGTATTTTGAAATATGTTGACACAGCTCTCGAGAAACAACGGCCGAGCTATGGTGCACGTTGGTGTGATTGTAGGGATGAACCCAGAATTTCCTTCTTCTCCTCATCCTACGCCTGAACCAATAAGCCACTTATATTTGTAACCGAAGTAGTGAGAATTGTGTTCCCACAAATTTTTTATCGGCCAGGTCGTGCCGATTTATCGCCAACTGTCTGAACCTTCCTAGCAATAGATCGTCGCAACATATTCCTTACGACATATTGCTTATCTTAAATCGCCTTAATATGAACGGGGCCTAAGGTGATATCGCTGCGGGTGGTGGGAGATGTCGGAATTTCTGCTGGCGGGATCTACTGGCCATTTCTTGTGAAATAAGACAGCATAAGTACGAGTTTATTAGTCTTGAATGGTCGTGGGAGCTTCCTACCTATGATAGGTTCATGGATATGAGGATAGAAATATTTGTTACGGAATATGAAATATACAATTTTCAATCAGAGCTGGCGTCCCCCTTTAACACTCTCTGCGCCCCCTGTGGGTGCACTTTGAGGATATCTGGTCCATACTGTATGTCTGCTTAGTATCTTTGAGAGCACTATCTCTACTTAGTATAAAACAAAGTCTCCGATTCTTGGAAGTCACGGGAAATCTCTAGAACCAATGGATGGATGTTAATGCAGTTTTCACCATTCTGTAAAGCAGGAGTGCCCAACTTTTTTTAAAACTAAGGGACACATTGTTAATAGTTGGGGGACTTTGCGGGCCAATGACACTCCGGGGGGGGGGGGGGTTGAGGGGTACGGATTTTCTTTTTAATATAGGTGCAATATGGTGAGTTTTGTGGTTCTCTGAGCTTAGTTTTCTAAGTATTGTTGCTATTTTCTATCTTTATTTGTAGTGGATAAACAAATAAAACACTAAAAATAAATTTAAATATTTTAATAAATCCCTTTAAAAGTCTAAAATGAAAAAGTGAAAGGAAGTCACATCCAATCATTTTCCGTCTCTCCTCATATCCTGTCACTGCATTGTTGTTGTTTATTCTTTACGGTCTATGCGACATCGAGCACGTTGGTGTGTATAGAAGTTGTCTGATAATCTGAGTCCCTGTGATGTCTGTACTAGAGTGTGTCAGTTAGGCTACTTGTAATTTAGGTGGGAGGCGGCCGTGGCCTGAAGTTAGGTGCCATTCCTGGTATTTACATGGAGTAGACGTGGGAAACCACGTAAGACCACTTCCAGACTGAGATAGGAAACGAACCAGCTTCTTCCCAGTTTTGCCTTACGAGGCAGAGTGTACCCCGTTCCAGCCCTCGGATTAGATTTTTTTTTCTGGCAGACCCAAGAATCGAACCCGGGCTTCCGCAGTTACAGCCCAAAATGCTAGTCACTACGCAAAGAGGCGGACCACGGCTAACCAACCTTATAAACTTTACTGCATCTAATGAGAGATGACTTAAAATTTACCCAGGCAAACTGCTCCACGCAATTTCTTTTCTCCCCACAAATGAATATTTGCCTCAACTACTGATCCCAATGACTTTGTATTATCTTAGATGAGTAACTGTTCCGCCCCTTAAAACCACAATAACTCGGTCTGTGAGGTAGTCAGCCCAGAGGCAGGTTGGGTCCTCAAAAAGTACCACCATTGGCAGTACTATAAAGAGACGGTAAACAGGCAAAACTCAGTAACTACATGAGTAGGGCTAATCATTTCGGCCTTTATATACACCATCCACTGCTAACCTCCTCTGACACTTGCTTACCGGTATCTACCAGCCACACTTCCCCATCTGTAAACCCCTGCGCAGATGCGGATATCCACGTTTATTCGCAAAATCTTTCGCAATGTGGATATAGTTTGCATGGCTGTGTGTATAGCGGATAATATTTGGAGTAGGCCTAAATTTGTAGTTTTTAGAATATGATCCGAAATTGTTGAATATCAATACTAGGACCCAGTTATTTATTACACATGTTTCCTCCGATATGTTATTTCCATGACAAATGTAAGTAGAGGGGTAAGGGGGGTTCTAACGAGTGACAGGAGCCGCTCGGCTACGCTGACCTCTCATGTGGATTACTCGCGACCCCATGGTCCGATTTTGACATGCGACATATCGTTGGACTCGGGCTAACGCCCTCTTTCCAATGGACCACTCATTTCAACCCCTAAATAAAACCTACCCCTACTAGGGGGTGAAATTGTAATTTTTTAGTGAAAGTCGCCTTTCAAATGCGATATGTATAAGGTGCGCTGCTAAAATGAACTCAAACGTTGTTGCTCATAAAGCGCATGCGTTTTGCTGGATGCCGCTATGAATCAATATTTTTGTTTTTGTTTTTTGCGCATGTGCATTTGAGGATTTTGTAAATAATTATTTATGGATGAGTTTTTTTCATTTAACCATAAGATTGAAAACTAATAGGTCATGTGCTTTTTAATATCTTGCGAACTAAGAAGGCTATGGACTTGTATGAGGGGTCGTTGGATTTGGGATGACGCTCCGTTTTTGAATGTAGTTTTGATTTTTGTCAAAAGGGCCTAAGTGGACTTTTGTTAATATTTTGAGAACGAATAAGGCTACGGACTTGTATGAGGGGTCGTTGGATTTGGGATGACGCCCCGTTTTTGAATGTAGTTTTGATTTTTGTCAAAAGGGCCTGAGTGCACTTTTGTTAATATTTTGAGAACGAATAAGGCTACGGACTTGTATGAGGGGTCGTTGAATTTGGGATGACGCCCCGTTTTTGGATGTAGTTTTGATTTTTGTCAAAAGGGCCTAAGTGCACTTTTGTTAATATTTTGAGAACGAATAAGGCTACGGACTTGTATGAGGGGTCGTTGGATTTGGGATGACGGCCCGTTTTTAATGTAGTTTTGAATTTTGTCAAAAGGGCCTAAGTGCACTTTTTGTTAATATTTTGAGAACGAATAAGGCTACGGACTTGTATGAGGGGTCGTTGGGATCCAAACGGGGCGTTTTTAATGTAGTTTTGATTTTTGTCAAAAGGGCCTAAGGCCCTATTTTTTACCTGCTTAAATTTTAATTAAGAGTGGTCGTTGAAAGAGTCGGTACTGTTGTTACGTGTCTCAATGAGCCTGTTGTCGAGCACAATGACCATGACCGGAAGAAATGAATTGCTATTTTGGTGGGATGGCGGGGCAGATTATGACGGTTGGTTTTGTGATATTTCCTATGACGGATGGAGGCAAATATTTGAAAATATGTGATAGTTTTTTACCCTGAAGGGGATCTTTAACATGCTAGTAAACGGTAATAAGAGAGACCGCTGTCTGGCGCAGCAAATGGTTGTAGGATATGAACAAGTGGTTCTTGGACGTGGTGAAAGTATGTGGTTAACATGGTCATGTAATGAGGATGGCTGCTTGCTAATGATTATTATTATTACAGTAAAATGTTTAAGAATAATAATAATAAGCCACACATGTTTTTCAATGCTAACTCACACACACAGTCCTGCTCCTGGAGACTGAATATTGTACCTAGCCAGAGGCCTCGTGAGAGCTGTTGCTGTTGCTGACGAGGCAGGAATGTCTACGTCAGCAGGAAGTGTGATATCAGCTTACTTGCCTCGTGGTGGCTTGCAGGTGCGACGTTTAAGCAGCTGCCATGTTGGTTCTTATGCAGTAGTACTACCAATGTATAACAGGCAGCCATTTTGGTTCTTTATTAAAAACATGAAACTAGTATAAGGTACGCAAATCTTATGGAGATTGAGGAATGTGGGGTGGCGTGGGAACATGTGAGAGACAGACATGAGTTCAAGGTCAAAACGCTGAGAAAATGCAACTCTCTCTGTTGCTAAGCAGACTGATAAGGTTTGTGTTAGTAATCCACTGACGGGACTAGCAAATAGATGTATACAGTAGAGCTCTGAACTGAACTTGGGAAGTAAAAGCCTCTTTGTTTTTTTTTTTCGTAAGTACCCATGAATGATTATTTTAATAATGTCATGCTAATGAACCTTAAATTTGTAGTTATTGATCAGGTAATTAATGTTTTTTATTCATTTGTTTGCAGATAACCGGTATACCTTACATGTCAGAGATACAAGAAACCATTGCGCTTTTGGGCCCACTAGAAGGAAACAGTAACAAGCCAGTGCAAGTGAAGGTGAGATTATTTTTTAAAACTAACTTGTTTCATTTTTTGTTTGATATTATTGTATTTTATGGAATGCATGTATTAACCTGAATTTAGGTATTTATAGCGGTTTATTTTATTTATTTATAGAAACTTTGAAAGAAAAGCCTTACCACTGTAGCAGTTGCTGAAAACTCAAGACGCAGTAGAGTGCAACCATTGTTTCCAGGCAGTGAACTATTGAAAACTCAGGTAAGTCTAACTTAAAAAATGCTATTCCATTTTACCACTAATAAAAAACCGTGGACAAAAAAATAGTCATTACCTGTACATGACTTGTACAATGATTGCTTTCTTGATTAATGACTATGTATTGGCAACAGGTACAAGACCATATTGGTTGTTTATCGAGAATGTACAAGGCCATATTGGATTTTTTTAAACAACAATTTAAATTTAATTTATGGGTGGTTCCCTATGGACTCAACAAATATCCACAGGTTTGAACAAGATAATCTGAACAAACTGACATGACATTCATTTTTGTTTATATATTGGCTAAAGGGGGATGTAAATGACTAAAGCTTTATAAAAAGAAAATAAGTGCATGGGTACTGTTAGTGCCAACATACAGTTTATTTTAATGGTGTTTTGATATATTAACGTCAATTAACGTTAAAGTTTAATTACAAGTATTGATTGATTGAGTGATGTTTTTTTTTTCTTTTCTTTTAGGTGTGGTCATGCGCCATTAACGTAGTGAACAGACAGTGAACAAGCATACATTATGCTTTAAAGTACTCTGTGCTCTTGTGCAACGTTAATAACTTACAATAAGAAAAAGTTTTATTATAACACATGGCGTCAGTACCAAATACAACAAGTGAGCAAGTTGGTTTACCACGTGGGTTAAATTTAAAATCAGAACATGATCGTTGGTTAACATTTGAATCCTGGCCTGTAGGGTTTTTGTCGACACATAAACTTGCAAAAGCCGTTTTTTTTTACTTGAACCGAGAAGATGTGGTGCGCTGTGTGTTTTGTTGTATTCAACTTTCACACTGGGAAGAAGGGGATGATCCCTTTAGAGACCATTTGCGATGGTCTCCTTGATGTCCTTACATGCTTGGAAAACAAGTGGGTAACATACCCGTGTATCCATTTCACCGAACCACAAGGCCATTGGCCGCTACTTACGTTGCTGAATCACAAATAAATAATAATAATGATGTATTACCAGCCAACAACGGTAGTGTCGATATATGTGGTCCATATGCCATAGACAGTGTTGAATTGGCATGTGCTTTTGAAAAATTGGGAGTTTGCAAGACTAAAGCACTAGCACACCCAGGGTACAGCTCTGTTGAAAAACGTTCAGAATCTGATAAAAATGTTTGGCCATTAATATTAAAACACCTTACCAAACAGCTAAGTGAAGCTGGATTTTTTATACTGGTGAAGGGGATAAAACAATATGTTTTTATTGTGGATTTGTTTTAAAGGATTGGCAAATGACTGATGACCCTTTTGTGCAACACGCTTGTTGGTTACCTAACTGTAAATACATGGTGTTGCTTTAAGGTCAGGAATTTGTGAACACTATTCGTAAAGAAAACGTGATTGCAGCACAAGACATAAAAGTGCCTTTAGAGTTAGAACACGCGGAGCAAATACATGAGGCTGAAAAAAAAGACTTGTCTCACGAACAGATACAAAAGTGTGACCAACAATTATGTAAAATTTGTTATCCAGATGAACTAGGTGTTGTATTTTGGCTTGTGGACACATGATAGCCTGTGTCAAGTGTGCATTAGAACTCAACGCTTGTGCTATATGCAGAAAAGCAGTATCTGCTGCAGTTAGGGCATTTCTTGCATAAATAGTATAATTTATTAGCAATGCATAGTGCAAAATCCCTAATTGCACAATATTATTAAAGCTGTTTTAGAGTGTAATAGATATGCTTTTCTTTTGTTTATAGACTACTACAATGAATGTTTTGAATGCTGTGGGTCAAGCATGTGGCTTAGAGACAAAGAAGCTCAGCGAATTGCCAACGCATATTCCATTCCCCATTATCAAGATTCGGAAATTGAAAACAGCATATGGTGATCGTGTACTTTGTGTATGTGAAAACTTTGAGACATTTCTGCCTATAGGTTTAATGATATGTCGGAGAGTGTTTTTGATGAAGTCAATAATGCTGTGCAACCTGTACACTTAATTTATGAAGGTTTTAAAAACAATAGGTGCATGGTTCGTTTTAACTAAATAAAAAACAAATGTGAAATAATAATGGCAAATATAAGTGATGACAATGGACTGAAAGAAAAATATGTTTATAGAATAATAATGTTTTAGTTTTTAGTATTGTCTTAAAAAATATTATCATGAAACCAAAATAATGTATATAAAGTTTGTAAATAAATGCAAAATGATGTAACAATGCTGTTTTATTTTATACAAAAGTTAGAATATTTAACATTGCAGAGTATACATGATTATGACAATAGATGCACACTGAATACAACTCTTTCTCTCTTTACAATAGTCTGTTATAGTTTTAAAACACAAGGCTTGTTGTAGATCTTTTTATAGCAATGTCCATTCACGGTTGTTTTCAAAACTGGGGAAGCCGCAATGGTTTTATAGGCATAAAAAGCCTTATTGTTATTACTATTTAGTCATTTCGATCCTCTTGCAATACTACTCTTTTGCATATCAAGAGCAGAGGACCTAGTTGTTCCACTCCTTAAAACGACGACAACAACAACACTACCGCTTGCATAGTTTGTGATGTTGATGGCTCTTGCGACGTGGAAGATTGATTAAACATAACTTTTAGAACAGGGGTTAAACGTTGCTCATTAAACAATCCACTATTTTGAGTAGCAATATGGTTTTCTTGATTTCTTGTCGACGACAACTGTGTTTCATGCAGTACACTACATTGATGATCACTGACACTTAAAACCTCACTATTTTTACTTTTTATGTCACCACGACAATGTTTGGAACGTTGTTTTGAACAACGCCAAATAACAGTTCCATTTTTATTGGTTCGTTTCACAATATATGAATATCCTTTATAGTATGCATAAGGCTTACCATATCTAGTCACTGATACTTCCATGTCAACTGTCAAGCATAGACTAAGCTCTAGTAAAGTCAACTTGGTAATAAGAATAATAGTTTAATGTGAGAGCAAATATGGATCCATAGAGTTCGGGTAAAAGTGGAAGCAAATATAAGAACCAAGAGTGGGGGTAAAAGTGGTCGCAAAGTGGAAGACCCATTACACAATAATTTCAGCACGACGAAGCTCTTGTTCAATTTCTTTGATTTCCCAATCGTGACCGGTATGCCCAGCTTGTTGTAAAGCATGCAACAACTGTAGCCGCTGGACGAGCTTATTGGGATTGTGCCAGTATACAAATTTAACAAATGAATTTTTAGGTGTAAACAAAGCATTACCATTATCATCATCATGATCATCATTATCATCATTACCATCATCACTATTACTATATAGTCCTTTTTGATCCTCTTGCAATACCACTTTATTTATAGTCTGCATTGATTTTGATAGTGTTGAATGTTTCTTGGACGTTGACAACTGTCTTAACATGACTTTTTGAGGACATGCTAAGTCCTTTTGAATAAACACTGCACTATCTGTAGCCGCAATATCGTTATCTTGAACTTGCTTTTTAGCATTTTGATAATTGTTTGTAAACAGCAACCGTGGTTCGCTTGGAGCACTACATTGATGAACACTCACACTTAAAACCTTTCCATTTTTACTTTTCAGATTGCCTCGACATTTTGTTGACCTCTCTTTTAAGCATTGCCAGAATATTATTCCATTCGCATTCTGACGATTATAGTTATAAGAGTAGCCTTGATAGAGTGCACGTCGCCTACCTTTGTTGGTTGTAGTAAGTTCCATAGTAGTAACTGACCTGTCATTACGATGTTCACACTACAAAGGTTACAACGGTTTGCTGAAGGAGTGACCTACCATAAGCTTATATATTGGCTTTTTTTGTGTTGGCTTTTTGGGTTGGCTTTTCTTGTATTGGCTTTTCGTCTTGGCTTTTGTATTGGCGTATTTGACAAGTTATTTGTGTCAATGTATTTAGTGGTTTTTTTCGTGGTGTTGGAAAGTATTTCAAAGAGAGGGAATATTTAAAGACTTAACTCAACCTAACCTAACCTAACTTCACCTAACCTAACCTAACTTGACCTAACATAACCTAACCTAACTTCACCTAACCTAACTTAACCTAACCTAACCTTTCAACTCTCAGATGATAATTAATTTCTGGGCATAGTCGAGATGGAACCCAAGACCTCAAGGGTAAAAACCAATAATTTTTGGTAGCTTATTTTGGTAGCTAACCTAACCTCAGCTCACTTTGGATATCACTAGTAAGTGTTCACATCGTCCGATAGGTGGCATGCTAGTTGTTCAGGTAGTGCTCATATTTACCGCTAGGTAGCGGAAACATGCTTTGCGTGTTGCATGTGACTCTTGTGAAGTTTGACCGCGTGCAAGACGTGCTTGTATAAGTTCTGAATATAAACTCAATATACAATAAACCAATAAATGTTCAGAACTAACATGTATAGCCAGGTTTAGGGTATATAGGAGACCCTTAGCAAGAAAGGCTGTCTAACCCACTAGTCTACAGCCTTGTCATACGCAGTAAGCACCTGTTGGCAGTAAATCCTATACCACGTTGTTCATTACATGGCACTTAAACAGGACTAAAATTGGTTAAAAAATCAACGTATGCCTTTAGCCAAGGTCTTTGTTTAAACGTTAACACAAAAGCCAACACGTGAAATCATCGATAAACCCGACAAGCTAAGCCGGCTGTGACTGGCACAGATCGCGGGCGCTTGTACACGGTTCAGCCTGTGGTGCCGCGCACGTTTACCAAACATTTTCAATAATGTGTACTTACAGTGCTCATAGCCCATGCTGAAAATGTCCTCCCTCTCTTGTAACACATACCTGACATCTTCTGACGAAAGAAAGGACAACAATCTAATCTAATTGTTGTTGTCTGTAGACTTTTTCATTATGTACGGAGCCAGTTTTCTTGAATCGTTTAGCGAGCCTCCTAATTGTACTGGCATTAGGAATAGGACTTCCTGGAAACATGAATCGAAATTTTCGTCTTGTTTCAGACAACTCACTAAACGATATGAGTCAGTGGCCAGCCAAGGGACGCAATAGTATGCCGCCGTCCTCTCGGCCGGGTGGCTAGGTGCGGAGCGAATGGACCTCACATACCCCGCTCCGCTGACTCATATCGTTAGTTCACACGTGTTTTGTCATTCATATGGACGTGTATCTGCAAAGCTTAGACGTGTTGCACATTTAGTGAGTATTGTGATTATATTGCGCGAACGTGTGTATATCCATAATAATAATAATAATAATAATAATAATAATATCGTATGGCCTCGGGTGCCGAGTGCAAGCTTTGTAATTTGGCACCCAGAGGGTAGCTTGCATGTCGAATTTCGTTGTCCCTTGAATCACTATGAAAGTCAAGGAAGTCAGATATCTAAGCTCTTTGAACACTATAGCGCTTTCTAGTAGAGAAATGAGGAACTTTTTGTTGGCGGAAACTCCCGAGATAAATTTTGCCATTATGAACTCGGCCTACTGAATTCAAATGGGTTCTTTAACATGCCAACATCGTATGGCATGCGTGTCGTATTTTTGCCGCCTTTCAAAAATCACTTACCACGGCCAGGAGCGAACCTGCAATCTTTGGGGGTTAGTAGACCGACACACCATCCACTCACCCACCGTGGCAACCTACAGGGTCTTTCATATAAAGTAAGAACGGCGAGAGGCGGTTTTGTCATTCGCTGCTGAAGCCGGCTTGACAGAGCTTGTGACGCGCCACGGCCCCCTGCTGTAGTATTGAAAGCGCGCGCATAGTACAAACTTGACCTTGCAATAAGCATGCAGGTGTTGTCAGTCGCCAGTCTGAACCACAGCTGGTAACATGTTGAGACAGTTATCATTGCAACATCATATTTTTGTATGTAAAATTTATTTTAATTACGATTCGGCTCGGCGGGTACGTGATGCATTTGTTCAGCAATTTCCTGATGAAGTGCCACGTTCACTAGCACAGATTCACGTAATTGTAAATAACTTTGACACTACTGGTTCAGTGCTCAATAAAAAACACCAAAAAAATCTTAAAAAATACAGTGGCATGACTCACTAGCGTCAGCCAAAATGTGGTTACCAGATACAATGCCTGTATAACCCAGGAAGGATGACACTTCCAGCAAATTTTATAAGGTAATATTTCATAGAGGATTGTACACACGCTTAGAGCAGGGGGCCATGGCTCGCCACAAGCTCGGTCAAGGCCACCACACTAGCGGATAACAAACCCGCCGCTTGGCGTTCTTACTTTATATGAAAGACCCTGTATATCCATAATTCGAATACCGGTCGTAAAGAAGTTGACAGACAACGTTGTGTTCTTACAGAACATAAATTAGATGAGATTGTTGTCCATTCTTTCATCGGAAGATGTCAGATGTCAGGTGTGTGTTACAGGAGAGGGAGGACATTTTCAGCATCAGCTATGAGCACTGTAAGTAGGCCTACACATTATTAATAATAATAATATCGTATGGCCTCGGGTGCCTGGTGCAAGCTTTGCTATTTGACACCCAGAGGGTAGCTTGCATGTCGAATTTCGTAGTTCCTTGACTATGAAAGTCAAGGTGGTTAGATGTTAGATATCTTATCTCCTTGAACACAATAGCGCTTTCTAGTAGAGAAATGAGGAACTTTGTGCTGGCGGAAACTCCCGAGATTAATTTTGCCATTATGAACTCGGCCTACTGAATTCAAATGGGTTCTTTGACATGCCAACATCGTATGACATGCGTATCGTATTTTTGCCGCCTTTCAAAAATCACTTTCCACGGTCAGGGGCGAACCTGCAATCTTGGGGTTAGTAGACCGACACGCTATCCACTCACCCACCGTGGCAAGCTTACACATTATTGAACATGTTTGGTAAAAGTGTAAAAGTGCGCACCACCACCACCGGCTGAACCGTGTACGCGCGCCCGCGATCTGCGCCAGTCACAGCCGGTTTGGCTTGCCGTGTTTATCGGGGCACACAGAGATAATGACTCTGGCCACGTGTCGTCTGCTGCGATAACAACCATTGGCATGCGGGAAACCGATGTGTTTCGATTTGGAATAGGCGGCGCAGCGTGTTGAACTAATATCTTCTTGCGCGATCACAATATGGTCAATAATGCCCGCAGGATTTGTTTCTAGTTTGAACTGTGCGTCTTGTACTTAAGGAGGAAGTTGTATTATATTGTAGCTTGCATTTAGTGCAAATTTCGAAGTACTCGTGCAGTAAGTTCAGTAAGAACGTAAATTATTATTAAGGAAATAGCGCACAAACGTGCATAAGATAAATAGACAGTGATGCTATAGGTACAAGGATCTCATAAACACATTTTCATGTATACAAACTATGCAACAAAGTGTGTGAACGATATCACTTAAACTTTTGTGAAAAGAGGTACAAGACTCTAAAGAATGAGATCCTTGTACCTATTGCACATATATAAAACATATTGTCCTCAGGTTTTAGTGCACAGGATATTGAGAAACCTATATGAAATGATCAATTTCACTATTCCACACATGGTATCAATAATTTGTCTTCATTCTATCAATTCAATCGTCATGATAAACATGAATAGTTGTTCGATATTATACTCATACATATTTATCACGTGGTCCTGTAATATTTTTGTACACTTATACTTCCGTTTAATAACTATATTTTTTTAATATTTATTCGCACATTTTGTAGCAGGGAAAATAACACTTGAATGCACCAAAAGCTAACAACTGACTCACTATCTTACTACTTTTGTCAATGAAATGAAATGTTACTTGAAAAACCAAAGCGTTTCTTACTTTGTGTCCACTACAGTCATACAAGTTTTACCTGTTTTGATTAACATTACCTCCCCTCATCAAAATCCATGTCGAGTGTAATATTCGAAATACCAGTGCTGTATAAGCTTATATTCGGAGGTCTGAAATAACCCCATAAGTTTCATTATATATGACGCTGATATGCTGTTCCAGTATAAGTACAGTCTATGGTTAATTATTCTTAAGCTCACTTTGTGTGTTCTAGTTTCGTGAATATAATGGATAAATTGCCATTCATCAAATATGAGCCAGATTGGTGGTTTCAAGCTGAAGGATTCCCTAACATTGTAAGTTATTTGAATTCATATATATTGTAATAGTGCAATCCTAGTCATGTGAAAATTATCGAGATTACGAGTCTTAATGCTTGCTAACATACACAAGACTAATCAGATTAGGTTCTGCTTTTGTTAAACATACCATAACTTAAAACTCAAATTGTGTCTACAGTATATATTTTACATTGTATATTACTTTCCAGGAGACAAGTGAGCATTTATCCACTGATAACCTGAAGGTTGAGGCTGGCGATATAATACAAGATGGACTCATGACTGTTAAAGAGGAACACGAAATACAGGTGATTATAGGTTCTCTTATATTAATAGGCTGATACACAAAGCAATTGTCATCTCTTGTTGGAAAGGATGAGTTTATAGAGTGCCATTCTCTATAGAATAATTTGTATAAATACATATTTTTGATGGATTAAGGGGACCTGGACATGAACATGTGCCTAAAAATCAAAATTTGTTGTTTCGTTTTATACAGGGTGGGGCAGCATAACTTCCTTTTTTCAAACCTTAATAAAACACATTGTACGAATCAGAAAATTTTTATTTTTAATATAATGTAGGTGCAAATATAAAGTTTTGTTTTACTTGGTTTTGAAGATCAAATCAGGTAGGTGACGTCCCCCATTCTCTACACACTGGGTGAACCGATTTCTGGCGTTTGTCATAATTCTTACCAGCATAGCAGGCGTTATGTTGGCAAGTTCTTCCTGGATGTTGTTCTTCAAATCTTGTAGGGTCATTGGTCGGTTTACATAAACACGGGATTTCAAAAAACCCCATAGAAAAAGATCACAAGGGGTCAAATCGGGGGATCGGGCCGGCCATTCCAAGTCGCCCCTAATTGAGATTAGGCGCCCTGGGAAGTGTTCCCTCAAAACGGCCATCGATGCTCTTGAAGTGTGTGCCGTTGCACCGTCTTGTTGAAACCAAACGTCCCCTAAGTCCAACTCATCCAGTTGTGGAAAAAAAAAATCCTGTAACATGTTTACATACCGGTCCGAATTCACTGTCACTGTGACTTCATTTTCCTCAAAGAACCAGGGACCAATTATTCCACCTGAGGAAATTGCACACCACACTGTGAGTTTTGGTGAATGCAAAGGCCTTGGATGCAATTCTCGAGGATTGGTAGCAGCCCAGTAGCGCATGTTTTGTTTGTTGACGGATCCACACAAATGAAAATGGGCTTAATCACTAAAAAACACAATAGCGTCCTCAGGCACGACTTCCAGAAACACCTCACACGCGTTCCTCCGAGAATTGATGTCGCGTTCAGAAAGTTCCTGCACAATCGCCATCTTGAATGGATGAAAATGAAGATCATCATGAAGAATTCTCCTCACAGAACGATTAGAAAGTCCAAGGGCAGACGAATGTTTGCGCGCAGAACGCCGTGGTGATCGCAAAATTGAAGCTCTCACTGCCTCAATGTTATCAGGTGATCTAATGGGCCGTGGGACTCCAGTTCTACGTCTTGTTGCACTTGCAGTTTGTCTGAACGTAGTGACCCATGTAACAATTGATTTCCGGTCTGGGACAGGCGCCAATGGGGCTAAATTAAAGCGATTCCGAAAGGCACGCTGGGTTGCGATCACAGAACAACCGCTCGAAAAGTAGGCCTCAAGGGCAAACGCACGCTCCACACTGTTCCAACGCATGATGGCGACTGAACTGTGTCAGTACAAAACTTTACAGACCCGCCTATTGGACGAGACCACTAGCGCTCCGGTACTACATCACACTTCTAAATGGGGCGCAATTGAAAAAAGGAAGTTATGCTGCCCCCACCCTGTATATCAAACTAAGACTATCCTCTATGTAGCCGAGTGCCTATTTTTAACTAAGAAGACCCCCCTAGGAGCCCTCGTTGTACAGGAAAGGAAATCATTCTGGAAAATAGTTCGGCCAAGAATTGTGAACTCTACAAACACCAGGAAAACCTCACCGATGCCATCAGAAGGAAACGCCTGGCTTTCTACGGCCACCTGTACAGTATGGACCACCACGGGCTGTCTTATAGGATCTTCAAGGTAGCCAAGAAGGGTAAAGCCACTGGGTCCTTGTGGATCAAACAAATTGAGAAGGATCTTGCTGAACCTAATATTCAGCAAGACACAATAAATGATGGGAGTCGCTACCATCTGACAGTGGAAACCAGGCCTTTCCTCATATGCATTAGAGACGTTTGCCACAACGCGTCCAGGAAATGGTCCCAGGAACGTAAGATAGAGTTCAGCAAGAATATGAAAGATCACTGGTCCAATAGAAAGGCTCAAACGTTCAGCACAAAAGCAGCCGCTGAACAATCCTCCAAAACACCAGAAGTGGCAGACAACAGCAAAATCACAAGCATCGTGGTCCATAGGTGGCCCAAACGACCAAAGAAATAGAAAGAGGAGAACTTCCTGAATCAGAATATATATGGTTTGTAGGTGTACTTGATTTATGCTATCCAATGACGTTTAATGGTATGTCCCTTTTAAAAAGACATGAATATTGAAATACACACATCAAAAAAAAGTTTTGTACATTGCCATGGAGCTATATGGACTTATTTATTAAACAGTGTCCACGTCTGATCTACACAATTGAGATTGGGAGCATAGCCAGGCGATTCCATTCTGTGAATGCCGTTCTCCTGAAGAAATGCACTGACAATGTCAGTTGTGTGCGGGTGAGCGTTATCGTCCATGAAAGTTAAATTTGGACCGAAATTGTCAGCATAGTCTTTCACAACAGGTGCCAGGATACTATCTTGTAACATATGCCTGTCATACGGCCTGGGATGTACACAAGAGGGGTTCGGCGACCATACATGGTGCTACACCAAAACATCGCACCACCTCCTCCCTGTTGGTATTGGTCTTGGATGTATTGGTCATGCATACGTTCACCGGGTCGTCTCCACGATCTCACAGATCTATCCTCATTGTCACAGGCGAGTATACACAGCCGATATAGACGCTCGCAGAACAGCTAATAGGTTTGAAACCACTACGACTATTGGCCAGCAATATGCATAACTTTTTTCTTATGTGTGTAAATTGAATGTTCTATATTTCCATTTTTAGATGGACTATCTAGGTGGAGTCAAGTTTGTTTTATGAGTTGGCTAGGCTGCTTCGCGGTGACGTTTGTTTCAGGTTTTGGCTAGCCTGGTTTTATGCTCTTTGGCACCAAATAATGTGTTGATTGCCATAAACAGCTGGTTTTGTTTAAAAGTATGCATATTGTGTTTGTGTTCAGTTGTGGTCATGATTTATGATTAATAAGGGGAGATTAAAGAAGTGTAACTCTAACAGAAAGCCTAGAGGCAATAGGTATGTGAATGTTTAATCTATAGGCGGATTATGCACTACAAGTGGTTGTGATACTTCTCCACCAACTCCATGCGAGAGTAGTCTGTAATAGCTTGTCCTATCAGTGCTTCCAAAAGGAAACTTAAGTATGTTGATCAGAGCCTTACAAACTTTTTCTCATGGCGACACTCGATTAGCACACACAATATTCTACATGACACCCATTTCATTATTTTAATTATAAACATAATACTATTATAACAATGGCGATTCATTTTAAAGAAATTTAAACTTTTTATAGTATCTCGTATATATGATTTTCCAAGTATAATAGGCTATTTTAAACACCTTTCTCATACATACAAAACTTGCACCTTGATGTTCCAATTCAATGACTACTATGGGCTTGGCGTTCATTACAAATCTGCCATATGTCAGGTTGGATGCAGGACAAACACGCATTTCCTTATCTAAAATTCTCAAACTTCCACGTTTAACTGTTTTTGTATTAACCATTACAGAAAACGCACTTTCATACAAATATGTCGTAGAAAACTGCAACAAAACGATGAGGGCTTTTTTACTCACATGAGAAAAATCTTATTGAATAAACGCCCAGAAGCTGTCTAATTCTGACTCTTGGTACTTCAGTTTTAAAGTCTGGTTGTTTTTATGTTCCGCCAGTTCCTTCCTCCTCGATAAGTTGAAATTCACTAGACCTGGAGGATGCAAAAGGTTTCTTATCCAGTCATTCTAGTTTACATTTAGTGTCGGAAAACATCCAGCATCGATTTTAGTTGCATTAAATGATTATGAACCAGTGGGTATATTTTGTCACTAATTTGATATTTATATGTCAACTAAATTTATAAATATGACGAATCTCACGATACCCTTGATGGTAGCACGCGACACCCCAGGGTGTCACAACACCCTGTTTGGAAAGCACTGATCTAGATGATGGTGCAAATGATTACATGGGACAGAGGGCGAGAAAGATTATATTGTTTGTGAACTCATGTATTCTATCTGATTTGATAAAGAGAAGTGTAAAATGAAATAACTTACTGTGGCAATGAAACTTGTGTTCACATTTTTTGAAGTCGTTTGCCAAAAATTATCCTTGTTGGCCTTAAAACAGTACAGTTTGGTGTGATGGATGCTGTAATTTGTTTTAATGATGGTACCAGTAG
Organism: Meconema thalassinum; assembly: GCA_946902985.2. Classification (NCBI taxonomy): domain Eukaryota; kingdom Metazoa; phylum Arthropoda; class Insecta; order Orthoptera; family Tettigoniidae; genus Meconema; species Meconema thalassinum. The sequence continues at coordinate 126,077,695 of OX336395.1, forward strand.
TGGAGTGGAGGACATGGACTCACTGGGTATGAAGAGTAGCCCTAACACGATAAGGGAATTAGGTCCATCGAACTTCAGTGACTCCCGACAGTCAGGAAAAGATGCCCTGCAAATGACTAAGGGGGCAAGAACTAGTAGAAAACTTGCAAAGGGCAAGGAAAACGATGAGGAGGTTGAAGGATGAGAGGAGTATGGGGCGGAATGGTTCTGAATTTTCTTTCTCTGTTTATGGGAAATTTAAAATTCTGGACTTAGGTACTTTTTTCTCATAAACTATTAATGCTACAATATTACAAATTATCAAAAATACTTATTATATTTCTAACATCCCCTTTAGTAAATTTATAACAATTGAAAAATTCTACTCCATTAAAATGGCATTTTATTTGGGATATTTTTTATAAAAGGTGCAAAAAAGATTCAATTCATTTTTGTGTAGAAACTATATACTAAAATTAATAAATCTAGTAAGGGGTATAGGTATGGATGTAAAGGGGCACATACAGCTCAAGGAGCCACAACAATAATGATTTTAATATTATAACTGTGCCTGCCACAAATCTTGTACAACAATGATATACATATCCAAGGAAACACACACACCTTGCTATTAGAAGCAAAGTTAAAAATTTTCAAAATTCAAATGATAATTATTTTTATCAATTTTTTCAAAATTGGTTCTTGTTTTGTGCTGACCTTCACCGTTTCCCTGATAACTCCCGTGTTTATAGGAATTTTTGGAGTTTTCTTTTTTTAATGTGGGTGTTGAAACCTTCTGCTACAAAATGAATCTCGCATATTTTCTTATTATTAATTAATTAAGCATCATTATTTCCATTTTATTCTGAGCAAACTCAAAAAAATATGTTAAAGTATCATAGAAAGACTAATTAAAATCACAACGGTTTTGAGTGAGATTCATTTTGTAGCAGAAGGTTTAATACCCACATTAAAAAAAGAAAACTCCAAAAATCCCTATAAACACGGGAGATATCAGGGAAACGGTGAAGGTCAGCACAAAACAAGAACCAATTTTGATAAAATTGATAAAAGTAATTATCATTTGAATTTTGAAAATGTTTAACTCTGCTTCTAATAGCAAGGTGTGTGTGTGTGTTTCCTTGGATATGTATATCATTGTTGTACAAGATTTGTGGCAGGCACAGTCATAATATTAAAATCATTATTGTTGTGGCTCCTTGAGCTGTATGTGCCCCCTTAGCAAATTCACTGAGTTTCATTGTAAAATCATAAATATGTTTTGGGGAACTTGTACCTAAATAACAGATATACTTGTGTTTCATCAGTGTATTGTACAGGCCGTATTATAATACGGTAAACAATTACGGGCATGAAATCTTCCACATTAGTGGCCAATGCATGTTACAATATGTGTATTAATTTTTAGATCACTAGACGCTATAGACCGAAAATAACATTCTAAGAAATCAATATATAAACTGCCACACTGACTCCTCCACTAAGGCTCAAGGGCCAAGACCTAGTTACCTCATAACACCAACTGTAGTTTTGAATTAAGCGAAAAGTATCCTTTCGGGACTAGCCGAATAGTGAGATGCCTATGTTAAGGAGTCACCACATTTTAACGAATATATTTAATAGTCATCATTGCCTGATTTTAGAAGAGTCTTTAACCCACAAAGTTTGATCAATTTCATAAATGAGCTCGTGGCTTTTCTTTCAACTTTTGGCACTACTTACCTGTGCGAAAAAAATATCCTCCAAAATGATATATACAAGAAGATTTGAGCCTTACAGTAGCCGCATATGATGTGTAACATCTGACATGTTATCCTACTATCAAATTGAGATGAAATGTATGTGAAGTCGTCTGACATGTTATCCTACTCGTATACTACACAGCTTGGACATTCTTAATATGTTAATTTACGCTCCGTTTACATACTGGTACTATGATGATTGTATAGATTGAATTGGAGATATGCTACTGTCACACTTGTTTGAACAAACATCACATATTATATTGTAAATTAAAAGGTGGAATGAAACTATAGTCTCTAGCCTATCTATAGACTACTAGAAATAATGTTCAATACAATCAAATTTCCCAACTCCTGCTTGATGCAAACTATTGTAATTAAAATTAGATAATTCGTAATTTCATGTAGAATCTGTTAAAATGATGCATAATGTTGTGATAGGTGTCGTTTAAGTCGATAATTCGGTAGCAAATATAATTGCCGGGACTGGGGTTCGAACCTGAGACCTCATGATATGCAGACCAAGATGCTATCCACGCAACTATTACAAGCACAGAAATTTAGAGTACAAGACAGTTACTCATTTTCACGTGCCGGTAATAATATGGAAGTATTTTTTATGCTCCATTAATATTTTGCTTTTTTTTTTCGATAATGTTCCTGCATGGAATTGAGTTTTAAATTAGTTATGAATATGCCTACTTAACAGTAAAGGGAATTCCTATAGTGGTCCGTGAAAGGCTACCTCAGTTCCCGTATAAAAACATCGATATACTGTATATTACATTGATCGCTGCATTAGCGCAATGTGGGTTAATATCGGAATAGCCATTGTGCAGAAACATAATACCGGCTTTGCCGACTAGTTACAATGTTCCATATTAAAGCATATCGTCATTCAAATACTGATATGAGGACTTTTAACATGTTGATTGTGTTTCAATCAGTTGACACCAGAGTTCGCATGATCGTTTGCCGTTCAGTATGAAAGTGTTGAGCAAATTTACTCGGGGAGTGGATGCTCATCACTTTTATCCAGAGATTGAAAAACATACTCTTAATAAGTCATAATTGTTTTAGCAAATATGATAATAATGAATATTTTTACACCAAAGAACGACAACTTGAAGATGATTTATTGTAGAAATATCTGTAATGGCGCCTCCAAACCTTGAAGTATTCCGTATGTGATAAATATTCCACATTTAGCAGCCAGGAGGGATGCGATCCAGCTGGCAGTGCGTGTTGCACACTTCCGTCTGATCCACTTCCGTCCCATTTTTTCAAAATCACTCCCACAAAAATATCCAGCAACCGAGTGGAAAGATGTTGCACATCAAAAATATTTACAGATCCGTATTAACTGATCAGCATTTTAAGTCACTGCTAATAATCTCCACTAGCTAACTTGACCCACAACTGCAAACAATTGTCAGTGGAAAGTTACATCCCACTTTTTTCTCCATCAGTAGTAACCAGTACAGGTCCACCCTTCACATTCATGTCAGCCTCCATCATTAACCATGGATGTCAATATGGTACGGGTCCACACTTCACCTTCATGACAGCCACGACTAGCAGTGGAAGGACGCCTGCACCACCGAACATAACGCCTCCTCCACACAGGTAAAATGGTGCATATCTGAACAGGTATTTGTTTCCGGACACATGTTTATAGGAACATTTCTTCTCTTTTTGTCCTATCCCATCCACCGTTGCAATATCGGACACTTTTTTCTAAACACCCTGTGTATGGTCTTGGGCACAGTTCCTCTTGATGACAGCCACTGTTGCTAGCTGTGGCAGTATACATGGTCTTCGGCACAGTTCTTCTTCATGACAGCCACTGTTGCTAGCTGTGGCAGTATACCTATGGCCTTGACACAGTTATTCTTGATGATAGCCACCATTGCTAGCTGTGGCAGTATATATGGCCTTGGGCACAGTTCTTCTTGATGACAGCCTCCATTGCTAGCTGTGGCAGTATATATATCCTTCGGCACAGTTCTTCTATATGACAGACACCATAGCTAAATGTGGCCGTATATATGGCCTTGTGCACCGTTATCCCTGATGAGAGCCGGGGCTGTCAATATGGAGCTGGCCAACCTTAAGCCTCAATGACACTCTCCACTGATAGCCATGGCCGTCAATATGGTATTGGACCTCTCTCCACTTTGATGACAGCCTCCATCAGTAAACGTTGCTGTCAATGTGGTGTTGACGCATCCTTCGCCTTGAAGACAGCCTCCGCTGCTAGATGTTGGTGTCATATATTGTTAGTAACACCCTTAGATAATTGCAGCCTTCATTGCTAGCCGTCTATACCAATACGCTGGTGATCTACCCTGATCTTCCTGAAGGTCTCTACTGTCGCAAGCATAAGTTAGATCATATCGGAGCGTATATTCTAGAAGAAATAAATATGTGAGTCTTTTGTGTTTTGTCACGAGGTTGTCGATCTGAAACATCCCATAAGTGTCTCAACATTCATTGATCCATAGACTTGAATCTCTGAGACCGGGTTCAATACAGCTATTCATATTCTTTTAACCATGTATTTCATACAGTGCCTAATCAGCTTGATAAAGTCAAGCACTTTGTTTAAAATGTAAGGCGTATATAATTAAGTTTAAAATAACTGCCACTCTATTTACGACGTAACCTCGATTTCCTTGTTACAGGTTAATTTCTTCCTCTTGAGCATTCTTAAGATCAATGTTGCCTTTGATGTGGTCTGAAGTGCGGAAATCACGCATTTCTCGGTGGGAGAGTTATTAACAACAACTCTAGACAACAATGCTTGTCACTTTTTCATGATCCCAATTAACTTATCTAGTAACAGAAGTAACTGCACCGTATTTTTTCGTATCCCCGTTGTCATGAGAAAGCTCTATAAATGCGAGGTTGAATGAACGTCAGTAATGTTATTTTATTGTTTGAGTGTAAATTTCCAAGTCAAGTGTAAGTTTTAATTCCACCAATGTATAGGAGCATATTTGTGAAACAAATTACTTCTCTGCAGGATGATACTGACCGTACTGGGGATATTAAGATTGAAGAATTTTCAACACCGGAGATTGTTCCAGTCACCAAAACAGAAACATCATCTTCGAATCTTAGAGTGGTGAGTACCTTATCGGATTTGCCTCTTTAGAAGACTGACCTGGTCTTCCTCTCATTATCACTAAATAGCGTTTAGGAATTACAGAATTGTATATTCACAACTATATTGATGACAATTGGAAGCATTCAGCTGTTAGGTGGTGTATTGTCTAGAAAGCACAAGCCATTTTGCTGAATAGTGGAAATATAAAATATATGTCCCAAGTGGAACTCAAACCAGGGACCTCTGGTTGTTGATCTGACCACTGAGCAAATGTGGCAAAGGTGTCTTATTGTCACTGGCAAATATATATAGGTATATTACCTAGGTATTTGACGGCAGCACATGTTTGGCACAAACTCGTATTATTAACCCATTGCTGACTTTCAATTTTGATGTGAAGGACTTATTGGTATTCAAAGGTCTGGGTATAACAGTGTATCTACGCATACATGGGGGGGATACGATGCATGGGTCACCGATTCGAACCATCTTTAGTGCACGTGTAGGGCATGACCAGGCGTATCCCAGGTGCAAGTAGTTAGGTGCGCTTCTCAGCCGTTTCTGAGAAATTAATGATTCGCAATTATAGTGCGGCGTCTATGTGAGGTGTATGCTAGCAAGAAGCCAACGAGTGCGTGGTGGAGCGGTAAGAGCCCTGCTTCTTAAGTGCGGGATCACTGCATCGAATCCCTCCGGTGAGCTTTTGCAGTGTGTTGTGTATTTTTTTTTTTTTTAACATTGGCAATTCGTACAACTGTAGGTGCGGTGAATAATGTTTATTTTGCAGTCAATTGTAATAACGTGTTATGTGAGCGGGGAAAAGAGATTCTGAAATCATCGTATGAGGGTCTACGTTTGTGACATTACGTAATGTACAGCATCTGCATTGCAAATACATTGGTATTTTACATGGTCAGGTGTATTCTATGTATACATTTATACATCGAAGACCTAGTCTGTTCCGTTCATTGCACGTTTGTGAACCATCAGACTACCTCGTACTCCGCAAGCAGAGACTCATGCTATGGGTTGGTTGGTTGGTTCCTTAGTTTAGGGGCTGCGACAACACGGTCATGTAGCCCCGTGTACTTTGGGTGTGTGTAGAATCTGTCTGATAACCGGTGTTAATTGTGATGACTGTATTAGTGTGTGTATCTGTTTTTTAATTCAAGTAGAGACTGCAACTTTGAATTTTCAAATAGTTCCTACTTTTGCCGCCAAACGCCACCGTCAACGACTACTAGGCCTAGTTCAGAACTAGCTACTAGACGCCACCGCAGTCGGCTCTTGGCAACGAACGTAGCAACCTAAGAGCGTTGTTTACATTCTTAACCTATCCAATTTAGTTTCACACAGGTGTAATTAGTGGAAAGATCTTTAACATGCCATAAATCTATGACATGGGACCGCCGGCTTTACTTCCCCTCCGAAGGAAGGCATACTGAGGGATTTTTAACGCTCTTAAAAAATCCGACGGCTTTGACCGGGTTTGAACCCGCTATCTTGGGCATAGAAGCTCAGCATGCTACCAACTACGCCACCGAAGCCGCCTCATGCTATGGGTATTCGTTGTAAATTGCCAATGGTTACAAAAAAGGAAAGAAAAAGAAACGCAACACACTCCATAGGCTCACCAGTGGGATTCGATCCAGTGAACCCGCGCTTATGAAGCAGGGCTCTTACCGCTCCACCACGCACTCGTTGGGTTCTTGCTAGCGTACAATGCACATAGACGCCGCATCGTAATTGCAATTAATTAATTTCTTGGAAACGGCTGAGAAGCGCACCTTACTACTTGCACCTGGTATACGCCTGGTCATGTCCTACACGTGTACTAAAGATGGTTCGAATCGGTGACCCATGCATCATACCCTCCCCTTGTTAGCATAATATCTATATTCTCGTTTTAGATCCTTTCATGAGGGCTACAGAGAGGAAGTAGGTTTTATCACTGCAAATATTTTTGATGTGCTCTCCTGTTGTTAATCACTTTAACTCCAAGCAATTGCTAAGATGGTTCTAACTTACGACAGTGAGCATTGCAAGTACTTGCCGTTGGCATTTAACACTAGGGTAATCAACACTTAAAGATATGAGATAAATAGTTGGTTATTGTTATTTTAACGGGCGGAACAGCGAGGTCATCAGCCTCTTTAATAGTATCTATATCCATTTATCTCGGTAATTAATGAAAAATCTTCTTTCTTAGGCTATTTCTTTTTAATAATAGTTTTTAAGTTGTACGTATCTATTTCTATCCCACATTATTCCAATTTCTGCAGTGTTAGGGAGGAGATGAGAAGAGTGGCAGTGGTTTTTACTTCCGGTTGCTCTTTAACTCGGCCCATAGAGGTGTCAGTGAGGTTATAAATGAATAAAACAATACAATATGTTAAGGAATTGGGAGGAAAGCACTGTGGTATCTTGAGAGTTGCCATCGTAGCATTTACATGGAGATGACGAGGGGAACCCTGGAAAACCATTACAATGATTACTATGGTGGAGATACATGCTGGTATTCTGAGTTTTCTGGCACACTCCATACACTGCCTGGTATGCGTTTTAAGTTCTGAAATATTTAAAATGTGCTCAACACTTAGCATGTTCTATGGCAGTAGCTGTAAAGGTTATATTCAATATACAGTAGAAATTTCATGTTGTATTTCTCAACTCCTAAATGTTGAGTCATACTAACGAAACCAGGAATCCTTGAAAGCAGTTTAAGTGATATATGGGTACATCCATTAAAGCAATTGAAATACACATCTCCCTAAGTACACCAAGCTCATCCTCGGCCTGTGTCTCCATTGCAAACTATGTGCTTCCATGCACCAATAGTTGCGTTTATGCAGCAATATTGATGTCCAGTGGAACTTAATTGACTTGCTCTATTTTCTTTTGAATAGTTGTAGTTTTAACTACAGTTTTTTTCTTTTTCTTTGTAAATAAAGGCTATTTATAATATTATATAGGTGACACATCTGAATGGTTATTGTGTTGGACTACCAACCCCAAGCTTGCAGGTTCGCTCCAGGCCGTGGTAAGTGATTTTTGAAAGGCGACAAAAATCACTACATGCATGTCATACATTTTTGGCATGTTAAAGAACCCATTTGAATTCAGTAGGCCGTGTTCATAATGGCAAAATTAATCTCGGGATTTTCCGCCAACACAAATTTCCTCCATTCTCCACTAAAAAGCGCTATAGTGTCATGGAGCTTAGGTATCTAACCTCCTTGACTTTCATAGCATTCCAAGGAACGACGAAATTCGACATGCAAGCTGCCCTCTGGGTGTCAAATAACAAAGCTTGCACCCGGCACCGAGGCCATACGATATTATTATTATCTGAATGATTTATATATATTCCCCAAATCTGTGCCGGTGCAGTAATTGACTGACTAGACACTTGTTACTCTATGATTCATGGACATGTTAGATCCCATGACCCATTGCAGTCTTGCAGAATTCAAGAATATAAATATATGTATCAACCATTATTACTATTACTTCCTTTAAAGCACTGATATTAGTAACCTCTCTTACACTAAATTTCACATGGTCTGTAAAGGAGTGGTGTGTTATAAGCTTCAGAACTAGGGAAGACAAAACCATTTATCTGTATAATGTTCATTTGTTATTTGTGTAAAAATTGTAAGGCAATAGCGAAGGAATAAATTATCTCTTTTTATCCTCAGGATACTGAAGAAGAAACGAAGGATGAAGAAAGTGATGCAAGTGGAAATCAGTTAATTGAGTAAGCAACACTTGAAATAGTGATTTGATGCTTTTGTGAATGTAAAACTGAAATGTTGGACATGAATATGTTCAGCCGTCTCTTACTCGTAATGTGCCTGTCATTTAACTTATTGTTTTTGTTACTGTCTGTCTGGTCACTGAAGTTGATATTGATAATCGCTTTCTGTTAACCCACAAATGATTCATTCCATTCTCATTCAGAGTTCTCACTGTCTGAAGTACTTATGATAAGTTTGTTAATCTGGTGATGGGAGCTGTGTCTGACTTGTGAGATGCGCTCTCATTTGCCTAGATGAAAGTACATGCCGCACTGATATGAGTTTTGAAAGAAACATCAACTATTCCAACACTTTCAACCCAGTATCCCAATGGAATTATGGGAAGAGCACATAAAGAAAGTCACATGTGATAAGGAAACTCGACCACAAATTAGATCCACGGATGACCTGGACTCAACCGAAGTCATAACAGAAGGAGAGATCTTAACGGCTATCAAAAGAATGGGAAATAATAGTTCCCCTGGCCCCGATGGAGTGCGAAATGAACATCTAAAGCAAACAGCAGAAGTATTGTTGCCTGTATGGGTAGCACTACTGAACAAATGCTTGGAACTTGGACAAATTCCACTTGAATGGAGGAAGTCCACGATCAAGCTACTGTATAAGGGAAAAGGAAGTCCTGACAGCCCTGACTCGTACAGAGGCGTAGCACTGGAATCAGTGATCCAAAAACTATTAACAGGGATACTGACTACAAGGATACCTGTAATTGTAGATCCGTTGTTGCCAGATGAGCAATGTGGCTTTCGTAAAAAAACAGTCAACGATTATGGCTGCAGGAAACCTCCTACAACACATAACAACGACGCTAGAAACGCCGAAAGGTAAACTCTATGTAGTTTTCGTTGATTACTCGAAGGCTTTTGATTTAGTGAACAGAAAGTTGTTAATAAATAAGTTGGAAACACTAACTGGCAGAACAAGGGTAACAACGCTCATATCAAACATATTAGCGGAAAACTATATACAAATCTATGATGGAGTTGGACAGTCAACCTGGATAATGCAAACAAATGGGGTATTGCAAGGGGACCCCCTCAGTCCTACATTATTCAATGTGCTTACATATGATGTTGGTGACAGAATTCGGGAAACAACAGAAGCTAAATTATACATATATGCAGACGATATGGCAATTGCTTCAGAGCAGATACATGATTTGCAAATGGCTATAGACATACTAAGTGACTGGGCACAGACAAATGAAGTTACAATTAATGCGGACAAGACAGAAATGATAATTTTTCGAAACGGTGGTAGGCCATCATGTTCTGATCAAGTGATATGCAACGGGAAAAAACTAAAAATCGTCACAAATTTCAAATACCTAGGCTTCACCCTACAGGTTACAGGAAAAAGTTTTCAACTGCATATAAGATCAAAAACAGCCGCTGCAATAAAAGCTATAAATGCCATCAGATATATTACCCTAATATCACTTGAGACAGCAATGGCACTTTTTAGAACAAAGGTACTGCCCGTTTTGACATACGGACTTGAGCTAATATGGGAATTTCGTACCCACAGACAGATGAAATAGAAAAAGTAAAATCTCGATTTCTCAAAAGAGTCCTTGCAGTAGCAAAGACAACCAAGTCTAGACTTGTATACGAGCTTACTAGAGAAACATTTTTAATAGAAGACCTACGAATGTTACTACTACTGCCAATTTCAGACAATTACAGAAAACTGCTGCAAGATCTACAGAATAAAAAACAGGACATACCCAGGGAATTCTACAAGTCAAATGCGATGTTGGACCGAAGATGGATGCATCCATTCTGTGAAATGCGGCATGTCGTGACCAGACTTGCGGTACATGGGTTTCACCCGTTGCCTACGTTATGATACAAGGCCGGGAGATGCCGCACCGCGACTGGGGTGCAACTGAGTTCAGCATTCAGCCACTAGGATCGCATTGTAACACCCTCAATATGAGCGCACTATATGAATTCAGTATTGAGATGAGAGAATACCCGGGCTATTTCATGAACATTTACAAAAGTGTGGTTTATCATTCATATCTATAACTCACCTGAATATCATAAACAAGCAGTCTTTTCTTAGAGCTTCAGTACTTTCCTGTTCAGAGGCTTATTGTGAAGCTGTAAAAATCGTTCATTCCTGCTCGTGTGATTGAAGGCTAGGTTGTGCAGGAGCGGCTTCAGGAACTTCTTCAAAAGGAGAATCGGAAGTTCAGAATCGTTGCATTGGTCACATTTAATTGTCTGACAGAACTTGTATTTTAATAAAAGTGTGCAGTTTGTCAATAAGTTCTTTCGTGGCAGATACTGGACAGCACGTGATACGCATTGCATAATTTGCTCTAGTAACACCACTAATGATGTTTTAGGGTACCTCAGTCCTCCTCGATCTTGAAATCGTATGAGGCTGTTTATGAATCGTGAACTAGAGTCTCCAGCAAACCAGGAGAGCACAAAAATAAGTGGACTGTAAAACAATTAAGACATGTCTGGTCAGAATATTTTACTTCCAATACGGACCTGTACACATATATACCAAAGAGTATAGAATAACAGAGTATAATACAATAACAGAGGATGATAACGAACACAATAGTTCTATAATCTGCCGTCGAGCGGTGCAGAGCGATCGAGCTGGCTGTCGAATGATCGAGACGGCTGTACTCAACATACCGGCCGCCAAGAAATACTTACATTCTTATCACTACAATGTTACACTGAAAACAAAAAGAAACAAAACTGAAGTGCTATGGTTCATTAATTACACTGCACTTGCTTCAGGCAGAGGACACAATTTCACAATCGGTCGTTTGAACAATCCCTTAGCAGTGCGTATGGTTGCTACACGAACCAGTCCGTCGTCTCCAGGATGAACTTGTTCGATCACTGCAACCTTCCAGTGCAAGGGGGGTAGGTTGTCTTCCTTCACAATGACAAGCGTCCCAGGCGTCACACTTGGGGAAGAACTGAACCATTTAGGCCGCTGCTGCAGGTGGTGAAGATATTCATTGGACCACCTGGACCAAAATATCTGAAGTTGTTTATTATTATTATTATTTATTTACCATAAATCGTACACGAAGTATGGAAGGCCTAGTGAAAAAGGGCAAGCCCCACATACATATTTCATGCTTCACAGGCACAGCTTACATCTACATTTGTTTTAACAATATTTACAAGTTTTACAAAGATATTTGCAGTATTTACATATTTAGAATATTGACATAGTACATTTTCCTGTTCACTCACTCTCTCACGCACGCACTTTCATAACCTCGATCACGCGATACATACATTCATTCCATTCAGATACTCATTCATTCAGCGAGACAATCAATCACTCATACATACGTTTATTTATACAATGTACTTTTTTACGTACGGCTTGAATTTCCTAAGAGGCAAGATCTTGGCATCCCCTGGCAGCGCGTTCCATAACCGCGCTGAGCGGCCGTAGAAACCTGTCAGGTAAGCATTGCTACGTGCGAAGGGCGGAACGAGGGTTACACCTCGTCCTCTCCGAACTGAGCGATATGCCAATGACAGTCGGCAAAAAGGGTCAATATTAATGGAACCTGTAAGGGATTTTTTAAGAAAAATTAGATCAATTTGTTTGGCTGTTGCCTCTATAGATGGAAATTTTGACAAAGGGGAAGGGGAATAACGAGCTATTAGCCTTTCTGCGCGGCGCTGTACACGCTGGAGCTTGTTCATGTTTTCCGCTGTAGTGGGATGCCAAGCAGGTAAGCCGTACGTTAATATCGGACGGACCATGCATGTGTAAGCCATCCTGAAGGCTCTAGGTTTACAACCTCTCATGTTTCTGTACAAGAAACCCAGAACTTTGGTGGCCTTACATCTTGCCTCTTCACTTTGCATGTTCCAATTCAGGGTGTCGGAGATTGTTACCCCTAATAGCTTTAAGTTTGTGCTCTGTGGGATGACACTGTTCATAATTTTGTATTCATTCTCAATGGGTTTTTGTGACCTGGTTATTCTTATGTATTTACATTTTTGTACATTTATATTTAAATTATTCACAGAACACCACAGCGATAAGTTGTCCAGATCTGATTTAAGACAGAGGGAATCTTCTTCACATTTAATGCCCCTGTATAGCACGGTGTCATCTGCATATAGTGACATTGATGAGGTGACACAGCCAGGAAGATCGAGCACATATATAGTGAAGAGAAGAGGTCCGATCACAGAGCCCTGAATCACTCCAGAAGTAACTTGAGCAGCCTGCGATCGAGCTCCTCCGTACACCACACACTGTGATCGACCCTCTAGGAATGACCTCACCCATGCAAGTAAGCTACCCCGTATGTTAAGCTGCTGTAGCTTTAACAAAAGTCTTTCATGAGACACTTGATCGAAGACCTTAGCCCAATCCAGTGCAATACAGTCCACTTGTTTCACTTCTGGCTGATTCAAGTAGAACTGAAACTCATCAATGACTTTTGTCAATAGAGTAGTGCAAGAATGACCCGGAAGAAAACCGTGCTGATTTGGGTCGAGCAGATTGTTCTCCCGTAGGAATTCCAGCACACTGTTTGCTACTAGCCGCTCCATACATTTACAAATTATAGATGTTAGACACACTGGTCTGTAATTTGCAACATCTTCTCTGTCACCTTGCTTATAGATTGGCACCACGTTAGCACATTTCCACTCACACGGCACAGAACCTTGGTTGATAGACAGGTTGAATAACGCACTCAGAGAGGGCGCTAATGCTTCCGCACACTGCAGCAGGATCCGTCCGGGAACATCATCTAGGCCGGTCGCCGCATGTGGTCTAATCTTCCGTAGGCTCTGAATCACCTCAGTTGTTGTGAAGTACAGGTTGGAGAGTGGGAGGGGTGGAAGTGATGACCTTGGCAGAAGCAGGTTCGTGGTCATATCCGGCTTAGAAAAGTTCTGCTTGAAACTGTCACTGAACGCTGTTGCAATATCTTGGGGTGCACTGAGGAATGTACCGTTACAGTGAAATGAGGCTGGCGCAGCGGTGCCGCGTCTTCTGGACAAAAATTTCCACATTTCACTGGTGCTGCTTATTTTGTGAATATAATTGTCGTATGTTTCGCGAATTAATTTCTTTGTTTGGTTCCTGATGTTCTTGTATTTTTCCCACATGATGTCAGTTGAGCAACTTTTCCATTTCTTGTATAAAACGTTCCTTTTCCTAATCATTTTAATGACTTCCTTCGTCACCCATGGAGAATTTTTCTTCCCACTAATGTTTATTTTCGGTATAGCTATATCCACACATTCAAAGAAACAATTTCGCCAGGCGTGCCACACTGAGTTGATGTCGCTGGTGTCCAGAATACATGGGGTGGGAAGGTGTTTGAGGAATAAAGATGATAGCAATTTCCAGTCTGCCTTTTTGTAATTGTATACTGTCCTCACTGTGCTCTTGCTGCGTGGTTTGTTGTAATGCAATGTGGTAAAGATGGCTGCGTGATCACTGAAACCGAGTATGACTTCAGCTTTCTGTACGGAGGAAGGAAGGCTTGTTAGGAATAGGTCTATTGTGGAGCGTGTAGTTTGTGTGATTCGAGTTGCTTCGGTTATTAATTGGTCAAGGAATAAATCGTAGAATGCGGTAAGGAATTCATTAGCAATGGGATCCTTGGGAGTGGGAGGAGAGTTTTGCCAGTCTATTTCTAAATTAAAATCGCCTGTTATGTAAATGGCCTTGTATTTGTGCTGGATGTATTGTACACGACGGAGGGACTCCAAAAGTTCATCATTGATGTGCCGAGTTGAATTTGGAGCACGGTATACAGAGCCTATTAGAAATGTATTGTTCGCACACGTGAATTCCACCCACACAGCCTCAGCATCAGTTTCAAGCTCCCGTTGGCGAACAGGCCTTAACTCTGGTTTCATGGCTATTAGTACCCCTCCCCCTGATGTCCAGGTTCGATCTTTGCGGAACATGGTGTATGTTACCGGAAATATTTCTGGGTCGTTAGTGGATTTTTTCAGCCATGTCTCCCCTGAACACACAATTGACGGATTAAGTGCTGTGAGACAAGAACGCAGGTCCGGTTGTTTGGAGGGACATGTTACACTTCGAGCATTGAAGGAAAAAATGGACAATGCTTTGCTATTCGAGGGTGTTACGTCACTATCTACACTATTTGCACTCTGTGTCGATGTATTAAAAAATGAGTTAGAGAACTGAGGTAAAGAACAGTTCCAACATAGCCACGATTGTTTCCCAGAGGTGATTATTTTGTGTTTTGAAGCACTGATTTTTGCACAAGTTCTGTGCGCTTGAGAGTGGCAAGATGTACATGTCACAAATAACTGATTCACACGACCCTTCGAATCACAAATTATACACACCTTATTCGGCCCTGGGTTCATCTCCACATCTCCACTGAGAGCCACAGACAGCACCACGAGATGTAATAATGTAGCGGGCGGTCTGGCAACCCTGCGCAGTGCTGGGCGCCCTCTGCCTGCTGCCGTGACTATCAGCCCCTCGCTTCCACACCATGTAAGAGAAGATATATTGAGTTTACAAACTACCATGAGGTGTTCCTTCAGGTCCGAGTTCACACACGAGTCTTCAATTGTTTAAGAATGATCGAGGATCTTTTTCGAGGCACCCACTGAGCTTTTTACTAGGTAGAACACGAGGAAAAGTTGGAGCACTCTAACTGATACACACCTGCTGGCCGCCATCTTGTTACTGCAGAATCCCCCATCTGGACAACAAGCTAAGCTTTACATTACTTAGATCTGGCTGAGGTAAACTGGATAAGGCAGTGCCAATAAGGAAATGGCCAGGAGTGAGAACTTCAATATCATTAGGATCAGAGGAGAGAGGAATGAGTGGTCTGGAGTTCAGACAAGCTTCTATTTGACAGGTTAAAGTAGTTAATTCCTCAAAGGTAGGACATAACGTACCCATAACACGTCTGAGATGATGCTTGAAAGATTTGACACCTGCTTCCCATAGGCCTCCAAAGTGTGGTGTTCTTGGAGGTATGAAGCTCCACTCGATGCCTTCTCTGCTGGTGAAATTCTGTACCTCAGTTCTCGTTTCTTCTGAGTCGAGAAGTTCTTGAAGTTCCTTCTTGGTTCCCACGACGTTAGTGGCATGATCACGGTAGATAGTTTGGCAACGTCCACTACGTGATATAAATCTACTCAATGCTGCCATGAAAGCTCGTGTCGTAAGGCTGCTAACAACTTTGAGATGTACAGCTTTGGTAGCTAGGCACACAAATAGTGCGACGTAACATTTATCCCTTGTCTTTGACCTGAGAGAACCAGTTTTTACAAGAAATGGCCCTGCATAGTCTCCCTCAGTTTAAAAAGGGTCGAACTAACTAAACGCGAACACGTGGTAGTTGTCCCATTAGTTGAGTTGAAGATTTTGCTCTTAGTCGGAAACATGTCAAGCAATCATGAATTATTCGTCTGACTGTCGTTCTACCATTCACAATCCAGTATTTCTGCCTAAGGGAGGCCAGAAGAAGTTGACAGCCAGCATGCAAGAGACGACTGAGTTCATGTTCAATTATCAATTTGGTGATGTGATGATGAGGTGGCAAGATCACAGGATGTTTTTGTTCATATGGCAGATTAGACCGTTCTAACCGTCCACCAACTCGTAGCAGCCCGTTGTGGTCTAAACCAGGATGTAGACTTCTTAAGTGACTCTTCCAATGAACTTCTTGGTCTGATTCCAGCTGTTTGATTTCCATGTGGTATGCTAACTCCTGAGCCTGTCTGATGCATGTTGTCAGAGCATTCTGCAATTCCTTTAAAGAAAGAGGTCCAGCGGCTCGCTCTGTCTTCAATTTTGAACAATTACGTACAAATCTAAAGGTGTATGCTACAACTCGTTGCAATCTCGATAAGCTAGAGAATCTTGTGATGAGTCCATCCTCGGAAATAGTCATTAAGTAACATGCAGGCTTAATCTTCTGCTCTAGTGGTTCTTGCTGCTCTGGGAGATTGTCTAATGTAGGCCAGTGTTTAGAATCTTCACTCAACCAAGCTGGTGCATTCCACCATAACTTATTATCCTTAAGATCCTTTGGATGTACATCTCGTGATATCAGATCAGCGGGGTTAAACTGTGAAGAAACGTGTCGCCAAGTAGCACCTTCTGTAATTTCCTGTATTTCAGCTACTCGGTTGGCTACAAAAGTCTTCCATCTTGATGATGGTGCTGAAAGCCACGCCAATACAATAGTAGAGTATGTCCACAAGAATATGTTCGCTAATGTAAGATTCAAGGCCTTGACTACCCTCTGCAATAATTGAGATAAGAGCAATGCTCCACATAATTCCAATCGTGGAAGAGATAATTTCTTCAATGGTGCTACCCGGGACTTGGAGCAAAGAAGTCTTACAGAAGTGGTTCCATCCTTGTTTGTGGAGTGTACATACAAGCACCCTCCAAACGCAGCTTCCTATGAATCACAGAACCCATGAAGCTGTACAGTTACTGAGCTGTCACCTAGAATTCTGCGATCAATGTAGATTTCATCAATCCATGGGAGCTGATTATAGAGTGATGTCCAAGTTGCAGCCAATTCTTCTGATAAAGGCTGGTCCCAAGATAGCCGTTCTTGCCATAACTTCTAAAGAAATATATTGCATAAAATTACTATAGGACTGACGAAGCCTAGAGGGTCAAAAATGCTGGAAACAATGGATAAAACTAGGCGTTTTGTAAAACCATGTGGATAGGGTTTTGGCTTGAAACTGGTCAGCAGCTGGGTGCCATACCAATCCTAATGTCTTAACTTCACCCTTGTCAAGCTGTAATGGTAACTGAGTCTCCCTTAGCTCCGGTGAGACATTCTCTAGAATACCTGGGTGATTGCTGCACCACTTACGTAGTGAGAATCCACCCTTCTGTAGTATGTTTATCAACTCTTGCTGCACTTGAAGAGCCTCTTCGAAGGTCGCACATCCCGAGATACAATCGTCAACATAGAAATCTTCCATCATTGATTTCTGAGCCTTCGGACAGGCATGAGCTTCCTCACTGGCCAGTTGTTGAATGCATCTAATAGCTAAGAATGGCGCACATGACATGCCATACGTAACAGTCTTCAATTGATACTCCTTGGCAGGATCTGTCAATTTCTCTCTCCATATTATCCTTTGATATCTACAGTCTTGGGGATGTACCAGAATCTGACGGTACATTTTTTCTATGTCCGCAGTAAAGGCAATGGCATTCCTTCTGAATCTTAAGATAAGTAGAGGTCTTGCTGGATGGTTGGGCCGACGAGTAGAAGGTCATTCAATGACACTCCGTTGCTGGATGCTGCAGAACAATCGAATACTACCCTAGTCTTAGTGGTAGAATTGCTTTCCTTAACCACTGCATGATGTGGCATATAATAGCAACGTGCTGTGGGATCTTCAGCAATATCCATATGATCCAAATCTTCGTACTCTTGAAGAAATTGAATATATTCTTCCTTCAGTCCTTTATGTTTGACCAACTTCCTTTCCAACTTATGAAACCTCCTTGTTGCCATCAGCTTGGAGTCACCTAGATTTTCTGGGTTTTCTTTGAAGGGAAGACGCACTACAAATATGCCAGAAGAGTTGAGTGAGACGTGTCGTTTGAAGTGAGCTTCACAATCCCTTTCTTCCTTAGTTCTTGGAGTATGGTGTAGCTCTTCGATTTCCCAGAATTTCTGTAGCTGCTGTGTTGGATGCAGCCTGCAGATTGTACAAAGTAAGATACTACCGGCCACCGTGGTCCATGTAGGGGCCTACTGGAATCAGTGTATTTACCTGCAAGTACCCAACCTAACTCTGTTTCTTGTAGAATAGGATAATCTTTAGTCCTAGTTAGATTTCCTGCGAGCTGAATACATGGAAATACCTCTGCTCCAATTAACAAGTCAATGTGACCCGGTTCGTTGAACTTTGGATCAGCAAATGGCAGATTTTTGGGTAAATTCCACTCCTTGCTATCAATGTATTCGCCAGGAAGATCTTCAGTAAGCTTAGGTAGTGCTAAGCACTCGACTGAGGTCACGAAATCATTTATACGTGAGCCTATTTGCACAGAAACACTATGCTTAGTTTCTGACGCCGTATTCCCAATACCCTGGATCGGTTTACGATCATGAGATCTGCGTAGCCCTAATCGCTGAACACAGGATTCCGAAATAAAGCAAGATTGCGAGCCACTGTCTAAAAGGGCTCTGCAAGTCTGCCAGACCCCTTGAGCATCCTTGACCTTCACCAATGCTGTGGATAACAATATGGACTGACGTGGTTCTATCTTAAGAGTACAGTAACTACTCGCGCCATGCTGCACCTGAGTCAAGTTCTGATTTGAGACGTTTTCCGACTTATCTACGTTTGACGAATGCTGGGACACATCAATATGCAGTAACGTGTGATGCTTCTTCCTGCATGTCTGGCAGTTACCAGCCTTGCACTGAGCGACTCTGTGTTGAGCATGTAGACAGTTGAAACAGAGATTATTGCGTTTGACAAAATCTCTACGTTCTAGAGTAAGAACTTGCTTAAAATCCTTACATCTAGCTAAAACATTTGGAGCGTTGCAGTACACACAGTTTATAGTTGTAGTAACATACGTCTGATGAGCATGTGGTGTTGTCTTACGATTGGAAGGTTCTTTACCTTTAGAGTCTGAGCTGCTTGAAGGCCTGAGGAGGTTACTTTAGTTTACTATGTCTAAAGCCTTACATTTACCTTCTAAGAACTTGATAAGATCTTGAAGAGTAGGAAGAATTTCAGAGTCTACAGTATCTTCAAATTCTTTCCTAATGGACACGTGCACTTTCTCCAGAATCAACTGCGAAACTAGTAGGTCTTCCAATGGCACTGCTAAATTTAGGGCCTTAATAGCATTTAGGTTACTCAGAGTTTGGTTAACTAGTGCCCGAAGTTCATTAACAGATTCTTTGTGAGCAACCGGTAAGTTTAACAAGTAACCTAAGTGTGCGTAGCGATCAGTCTTATGTTATCATAACGACTGCGAATAGTTTGCAGAGCAACTTCAAAATTACTGCTAGCAACTGGGATATTAGCTATTAACTTATGAGCTTCACCTTTGAGTGTAGAACAGCAAGTAGTGAAATTTTTGAATATTGTCTAACTGGTCATTATTAACAACTAGGCTATCAAAGGTGTCCATATAATGCTTGAAACCGGTCACATTACCATCATAACTGGGAAGTTGTAGTGTCGGTAATCTAATAGCATTCCGTGTACCGGTACTAGAATGTGAGTGTGGTGGAGTGATACTACCAACCTTGTGTTCATTATCACGATTGATCTCGATATTCATTGCAGCTTTGAGATCAAAGTATGCTGATTCAAAGGTTTCTCTTTCAGCTGCATGTTTTTCAATACCCTCAAGAAGTTCTAACTGCGTTTGAGCACCTTCAAATTTATCTCTAATGTTAGGTAATTCTTTCAGTCTAACAACCACTAATTGAATATCTGACTCACGCTGGAATTCACTAATGTACTTTGGCATTCGTGTCAAACTTGATTTGGCAACGGTTCGTTGCTGTACAAGTTGCTTCCTACTTTGTTCTTTCATAGCTGCAGACGCGTTACAGGTACGAATGGTACGGAAAAGGTGAAACAAGGAAGGCTAACTTCTCATACTTGCAAGAATCAAGTGCTTTGTCCGCGTTCTGTACATAGAACATGTCTTTCCAACGCGAATATCCGGCTCGCGAGGATCATGAATAAATCGTGAACTAGGGTCTCCAGCAAACCAGGAGAGCACAAAAATAAGTGGACTGTAAAACAATTAAGACATGTCTGGTCAGAACATTTTACTTCCAATATGGACCTGTACACATATATACCAAAGAGTATAGAATAACAGAGTATACAATAACAGAGGATGCTAACGAACACAATAGTTCTATAATCTGCCGTCGAGCGCTGCAGAGCGATCGAGCTGGCTGTCGAATGATCGAGACGGTTGTACTCAACAGGCTGAGGACCGGGCTTTCACTCGCAGGGAGAGAAATATTTTGCAAACAACCTTCACAGCTGATATTTTCTTCTGCTACGCGCACTAGGTAGCCTGCCACCATTGCTACTGCTATGGGGGATGCAGTAGCTGGAGTTCCTTAAAATAAAACCAAATTGTTAAATACCGTAATTGTGTGTAGATAAAAACATAATGCAATGAAAATGAATGGGCAGGTTAAAAATATACCTTCAACGGGGTTTCCAACTATAGCAAGGACGTGTTCGGGAAGCTCCAGTACGAAGGCAGAATCCGTGACATGTCCTTCTTCACCTGGCTCTTGAAGTTGGTTCCTAGAAAAGAACCTGGACCTTACGCTGGATACTAAGTCTTCATTCCTTAGTTCGACGTTTCCATGGCTCGAAGCTGCGATAATTCCAGTGTGAAGGGTAGATTCAATTGCATGGATACAAGATCTCACATCCATCCTATCATTGAACCCCCCCCCCCCCCCTTTTCGACTGAGGTGACTGAAAAAGAGCTCGACATCGTCACTCGATAAATTCCTCGTTAAGACATAGTGGAAATTGATGCTTAATAAATATCGTATGCATGCCATTGAAGAGAGTGTTGTCAACTCCAGAGCGTGGTAAGGCTCTTTAGTAAATTTCCCGAACTTTTCGGGATGTTGCTGAATGTCCTCAATGTATGACAGACATACGTCCGTTAGCCAGTGCAGTCTTTCATCGTCCATGTCACAAAAAATTATCTTATTGTCATTTCTGGAGTGCGTGCCATGGGATGTGTTACAGACATCATGGATGTCAAACCATTTCTGAAAATGTTCCATAAAATTAATAGTCTCAAGTGAACTGTCTTTGTCATTAATTTTCTCAGAGCATACGACTTCCATACGTTTTAAGTCTGCGACAACTTCAGGTGAAAACACAACTTTGGTCCTGGAAACATTCATCTTTTCCAAATTACTAGGTTAAACCACCTTCCTGGAGAGTTTCCTGACAGGTTTTATCACCCGAGTTTTCTGAAGATTATATAGGATCTTCAAATGATCACTTGTCACATTGTTGCCATTTACAAAGAAATCTCTAGACAAGTACTGCGATAGTACATTCTTGATAATGCGACTGGGATCAAAACTTATAAAGAGCGGTCGATTTTCATCAAGAGGATGTTTAATTGCATGCGTTATACGACCCCCGCATAGCGTTTCAAACATCGAAACATTCGCTTGACAGTTGTCAGTTACAATTCTTAACACCCTGAAACCACTTTCTTCGACTACCTTAATAGCATCTAATACCAATTTTGCCAAGTGCGCTCCAGAAATAGAACAAGTAAAATAAAATGATACAGGAATTCTGTAAGAAGAAGATAGTCCTTTGAAAAGAATGCAAAATAACTTGTTGGCTAGTTTGTCTTCAATACCAAGAGCGTCCAAGTCTGCGTCACTCATGCCGAGAAACATGTCTAAATTCCTATCGTACACAAGCCTAGGCTTTATAGCCATTTCGTCAATGATAGGGGAATCCACTTTTGCATTCTTGCGTTCCAGTGACTTTTCCTCTGCCATCAATCTTGCTCTGATCAATGAGGTGATGCCAGTATCTCCTTTCGAGTACTCTACGTATATCTTCAAAGTTTTGGGATGTGGTAGGTGCAAGATACTTAGTTCACGTAACAATCGATAGCCTGTCGGTGACCTAGTAGATAGAAGAACACAAATTTTAATTGTAGTTTCTTGGTACTTATATTTCTTCTTTCCAAATGCTTGCAGCTGTTCGAGCAAAATAATGGCTTTGAGGCTACCTTGTTGGGCTTCATTTTTAATTGCAGACAGCTGCTTGCTCATGTCATATTTCTTAGTTTTGTATTTCTTCAATTCGGCCTGAAGATCATGAAGTTTTCTTCGTAGCTTGTGAATTATAGCGTCTCGCTTAGCAGTTGTTTTTTTTTTCGTAGCACTCCGCAGTTTCTTTCGAAGAGACTTCCTAACAACTGGCCTTGAAATGGGTGAAAACTGCGTCCCTATACTTCTACAATTTATCTTGTCCTCACAAATAGGGACAACATTACTCACAGTTCCTGGAGAGTCACATTTTCTTTTGGATGAAAGAGTGTCGTCACTTTGACACTGTCGTCGTTTTGGTGGTTTCCTAGCTGTAGTTGTCACTTGTTTGTGCTGAGGGAAGTCTGTAAATACTGAAGGTATGGATTTAGGGAGAAGAAATCTTCTAGATGTGCTCACAATGTAAATGTCTTCTCTGAAATGCCTACTAGAAACTGCCGACCTTTTAGAAGGAGTCCACACACTACCTGGCTTATCACCTCGTCGAGAAACAGTTATAATCCACTTATTTCTTAATTCCTGATTGATAGGAAACGAGTGAAATGAAACTGATTTGTACATTCCCTGCGGGACGTACAAAACGGAACACAGCAGTAAACCATTTAAAAAATACTCATGTAAACAGCCACTATTTGCAATGTCACTATTGAGTTAAACTGGCGCGAAAGCTTGAACTAGGGTGGTACAAAGCGGCCCTAGTGGTCACTGGCGGAACTTCATGGTGATTCATTTTTAACGCAAAACAGCTTGCATTTCCCGGCCTTGTATATAGCGTAGGCAACGGTTTCACCACAAGATCTGCTCAAGGAAGGTGTTCCATAATCCAGATGGAAATTGCATTTGTGAACTAGGTGGGGATGTATGTGAAATGTACCATATCGTTTCTTGCCCTAAACGAACCATGTCGATAGTGGCATACAGCACAGACTAGTGTACGAAATGTATACTGTATGTCAACAACATGGCTACAGGCTGCAATAAAGATTATTATTATAAAGAAACATCAACTACTTAAAACTTCTCCAAGTGTGTTACAGTGTCCTCAGCTCCTGATGTATCTTTCGGTGCCCACAACACCCAGGGTAAATAGCTTCTTCCTTACCCAATGCTGCTTAAAGTAAACACCAATAATTATTAATGATCTGACACTTTTAGAAGAATCACGTGTTTGACAGGTATTGGGATGATATTAAGTTAACTGTTTATAACTTGTGATTTCATGATAACATTGTCAAGAGAATTTCCTCGGAAAACATTAGGATATGATGGAGTTTGTTTCGCTCCTCTCTGTCTCAGTGGTGTTAATTGAGAACCTTGCTCTTGCGGTGAAGTACACTTTAAGCAGACAGGTCCATGCAATCAGCGTTCAGCTAGATGAGCAAGGCAAATTAATTCTCGTGGAAAAGTATATATTGTGCAGACAGGTCAAGCAGACAGAGTTCACTTGAACAACAGCACATTAGACTGAACCAGCAGGACAAATCAACTCTTGGATGGAAGACCACATGCAGTCAGTGTTCACCCAAATTGACACAACAGCACATCAGACTGAACTAGCACGTATTGGCTGCCTGGCTCAGTGGTAATATTCTCGCCGTCAGTGCCCAAGGTTTCAGGATCGAATTCTGGCGCAGGCAGCGGGCGTTTGAAGGTGCACATCTGCGACAGAGCCGTGTCAGTAAATTTAATGACACGTTAAAGATCCCCTTCGGGGCAAAATTCCGGCACCCCGACGCGGCGTCTCTAAAAGCCACATTAGTTAAAAGGGGTGTAAAACAAATTACATTAAATTAATTATATTATGAAGTAGCAGGACAAATCAACTCTTGTGTAGAAGTGCACTTAGGCCAGACAGTACATGCAGTCAGTTTTCCCCTAATTGAGCAGAGCTGCACATCAAACTGAACCAGCAGGACAAATCAACTCTTGTTATTGTTATTATCACTATAAGGCTGTTGTTATTATTATTTGAATGAGCAGTTGGTATAGTGTAGATGTTGATGGTGATAATTATTGTAATAAGGGGTGCAAGATGTAAGTCATCTGCCCCGAGATAGCATTGAACTAATAATTTTGTAGTTATTGACTCCTTGGAAACGAAAGGGCATGTGAACTGGTATTTGATCGGGTGCTATTAATATTCATGGAACTGTCACAGGGACAGCCTATGTTGAAATGAACTGGCAAGGAAGGCCAGCTGCCATGCAACGAGTCTTGTAGCAGCGAAGAGCGCAGACTGCAAAGTGCCGTAAGGTGAAGAATCAAGGACGGTGTCCGGGATACCAGGCCATAAATAGCCGTGACTCGAACATCCGGAGCGCAAGTAAGGGCTAAGCCATGTAGTGACATAGCCATGTCTTATAGACAAGTGATGATGATGATGATGATGATAATTGTTGTTTTAAGGGGCCTAACATCTAGGTTATCGGCCCCTGAATAGACAAGTGAACCAGGCTTGACGATATGATAATAATAATAAACATACTACCTGGAAGCATACAAAAAGGTTTGATTTTAGTATTCAATGCAACAATCAATATGCATGGAATAAATACAAGAAACAATGAGAGAATGATATGAATTAAACTCTTACGTCATTGGCGGTATCCGAAAATTAGGAAGGGAGAATAATCATCATCCGAATTGTCAAACCCGAACATGAAATTTACAGAAACTGACTTCACGTTATGTATTCGTAAAGCGATCAAACCCACCATACTCTATAAAGCCACTCTGCAGCGAATTAAATTTGGATTTATCTGTGTCACCTGTACAAGCGTATACATTCTTAGCAACCTGGTGCTCAGTGCCCTGGTTTCAATCTATTCATCAGTACATCCTCATACAGCCTTGCTGCTCAAAGGTCACCAATAACCAGAAAGGATGATTAGTGGCAATATTCCTGTGGAATCAGTGCGAGAAAAGAAAGTTGAACGGTCGCACTGGAGGTATGATTCAGCATCCAATTTTCATATCCTTTTAATTGAACCTATGCAGGACCAGGTTGTTCTTTAGCAAGCAACATAAGTCTTTGGAAACAAGCACCCTTTCCTATCTACAAACATTCCTTTCGAGCTTTAAATCGATTAACAAGTTCATTGAGAAGAGCTATGGGCCAAAAACTTCCAACAAGACATACCAAATTCTCTGTATAATATGTTTGAAGAAAATGGAAATTGCAACACCCAGAAGGAGTGGTGCTTCATTGCTGCAATTGAACATGCAGGACGAGTGTTCGGTTGTGGTTCGATGATTACACTTTCAGGTCCCTCTGACCGCAAGTTTGAACAACAATCAATACAGGATGTGTCCACCACGAACTGCAATATATTGATGAATTCTGTGAGGCATGGAGTCAATAGGGCCCTGGATCTCTTCCTGAGGATTTGTGGCCCATGCTTGCTGCACTGCACGGGTCAGTTGTTCCAGAGTTGTGGGTGGCTGAGGACGGTTGGCCACTTGTCGACCCATCATGTCCCACACATGCTCAATAGGACTGAGGTCCGGGGATCTGGCGGGCCATTCTAAGGTTGTGATGTCGTGGAGAGCTTCTCTGGAGATGCGTGCAGTGTGAACCCGGGCATTGTCCTGCTGAAAACCCATTAGCAATGTTCGCCATCATAGGGACAACCACTGGATTGAGTACCCTATCAACATACTGTCGAGCAGGCATAGTGCCCTCAACAAGCACTAATTGTGATTTCACATTAAAGCCAATAGCTCCCCAGACCATAATGCTTGGTGTAGGCCCTGTGTGCCTCTCGCCCCTCTCCCCGGTACGTCGGCGCACATGATTCCGGAGATCACTGCGGGCAAGACAGAAGCGCGATTCATCACTAAAGACGACCCTCTGCCATTCGTCGACCCACGTCGATCGTACTCGACACCAGGCCAGCCTTACACGTCGCTGTTGTGGGGTCAATGCAACACCTTCTGCAGGGACATGGGATCGTAAGTCAGCTGCAGGCAGGCGATTACCAACTGTTTGTTGTGTAACGTAGGGTGCCACAGCTGCTCGAATTTGCGCTGCTGTTGCATGGGGTTCCATCCGGGCCATCCAAATGATGCGGCGATCCTCCCTCACAGTTGTCTGTCGCGCTGGGCCTGTGCCAGGTCTACGAGTGTGGTTACCTTAATTTGGCCACTGCTGCCATACACGTTGTACCGTAGATGCCTGTCGACCAACACGTGCAGCGCCAGTCCTTAGCTATAATCCACCCTCACACAGCCCAATTATCCCAGCCCTCTCAATCGGCGACAGTTGTTGATAGCGTGCTCTTCTCTGTCGTCGAGGCATGTTTGACGGGGAACACTTCACTGCACAGACTGCAAGTCAATTACGCTACACCAGAGTCCGTATACTGAGTTGATTCCTCCGCGACCAACCACGTGGGGAGACCTGTAGCAACAATCCAATGGGTCTGAGACTTTGATGGTTTACATACCTTCATGGCATCGTTCCATTACTTGAAAATCAACACAAACGACCAATGCCTTCATGGTGTTGCAATTTCCATTTTCGTCAGTGTATGTTTGTAATTGCAAGGTATTCACACTGTATGAATGGTAGAAACGTAGTCTTTTCCTAGTACATGTTAAGGAAAACTTTCCAACTGTTAATGTTAGTAAAAGTTGCACTTACTATTATTTCTGGATCATGAAAGTATTTTTCCTGTTGACCATCCAATGTAATGAATAGCGTACTATATTGTATTAACTTAGTACTGATTATTTCAGGTTGATATCTCCGGATACATCGGATTCTGCTGTAAGGAATGTTTACGTATTAATTAATACTGGACGACCCTATACTACCGCTGCTTCTCAGCGAAATTCTCTTCAGCATCAACCTATCTTCAACAAGGCGGAGAACACGCTTACTAGCGATGGCACCTGCCCGACATCATTCATCCAACGTACCAACTTGACAATAAACACGCCAATGCCAATTGGGTGCCAGAAAGCTTTGCTGAATCATAGAGACGAAAGGCCAGATTCCTGTGAAAAATGCAAACGAAAGCATAATTTTAAGGAAAGCGTGATTAAGCATATAATAATTCGTAGTTGTAGACGTCCTTTCATGTGTAATATGTGTGATAAAGAATTTTCGGATAAAGTAACTTTGGTGACTCATATGTTGACTCATAATAGAACACAGATATGTCGTTGTAACATTTGCGAAGCAAAATTCATAGACGGGCGACGTTTGCAAGCCCAAACGTTACCTCACAGTAGCAAAAAGCCATACACATGTAGTGTATGCAAAGTGAAATTCTCGATTAAAGATGCTCTTATGGAACATATGGTGATTCACAATAGAGATAAGCCATATCATTGTGCCATATGCGAAGCAAAATTTACATGGATGCGACATTTGAAAACCCACATGTTATCTCATAATGATATTTGAACACACATGTGTAGTCCTAGTGGTAAAAGGCCATGATGTAACAAATGCAGAGCAAATATTCTCGAAGGCGGTATTTGAAGAGACATATTTGTTACGTTTAAAATACGCTGAAAACTAAATATCACAGTGTAACTTTCGTATAGCTAATGTCTAAACGAGACTGTCATGTGCATCCAAGCACTAGTTAGTGAGCGAGTGTAGTACTACCAACTATCAGAACTATAAGATGCGTTTCTGACCGGTAGATGTTTGCGTGGATCTATTCCGTCGCCTGTGAAAGACATATCGATCAAGGACACAATATCGAATATAAACAAGTAACTACGGGTTACGATTATATTACTCGTTGTTGGAGCAGATTATTTACTCGGAAGCGCTTCAACGGAGAAGAACGTTTCAACTGATTGTCTTGGTCTCGTAATTAATGGAGCATCCGGGCTTCCAAAAAACTCTTGCATAGATTTGACACACATCAGTAAAGAAGAAAATAGAAGTAAACCATCGTGGGATAACTTAATTCATCTTTAAATTTATTTTTTGTAAAATAACTAAACAACATTGTAAATGACAACATGGCCTACTGTAATTGGTATATAAATTTGTAAAGGTGAGCTGAAAATATGAAGACAACTCCTATTGGTCATAGTCTGTGTAATAGGTTATGTGATGTTTGATGATGGAGCTGATCTTTGTATTTTATTCTGTAATTGTTTGTTCTAAAGGGTTGACTAATCTCATATTCGCGTTATGTGGTTTATTTAAGTGCGTAGGTTAGTCGACTACTTCATTCCGACTACTTCATTCAGGTTGGATGAAGTAATTTTTCAGTATATATATTTCGTATGGCATAAGTTAAAGTATACATATAAGTTATGAATAAGGTGAAAAACTTAATTGCTGGTATATACAAAATGTACATCAGTTCTGACAGGGAAAAAGATGGAAGTCCAACGAGTTTAACCAATTCACTGCTTCATCTGCAGCCTCATGTAATTCTTGTAGCATCCCACTGAACCCCCTTATTGTATATTCCATAGCAATGTGATAAACCGTCTGAGGCACTTCACTACAATCGCAGGCTGGACTTCGATCATCTTCCACTTATGACTCCAATACTGGCATCTACCATGTCGGGTTCTTAGTCGCTTTAATTCCAAATTTTCCGGGATAAGTTGAAACCAAGGGGGTGTTGAGTTGGATCCAGAAATGGACGATATTCGTCTGGATTCGAGGAAACCCAATTGTTGCCCCATGCTTGATAGTTTAAATTGCTGTTGAACCAATTCCTCACCTAGTAACCAGGGAGATTTCATAGATGTTAATATGAGATGTGGTTGAATAATGTCCTGATTAATTGGTAATGAGGGATCATTACAGTATTTTTCCCATTCTTTCGTCAATGCCATTTGTCTTCGGAGGTGAGGAGGCGGAATGTTTGAGAGGACTGGTAACCAATCCAGAGCTGTAGATCGGATGGTTTCCGATATAAACCTAATAGCATCATTCAGCTCAGTATCAATTTTCTGTATATGAGCGCTATTTCACCACACAGGACAGCAATATTCAGCCACTGGGTATACTAGGGCAAGAGCTTTTGTTTTAAGAGTTGATGCAGTTGCACCCCAGCTTGACCCAGACAATTTGTGAAGAATAAATTGTTTCGGGCTTTTACTTTAGCAGATGATCTGCTTAAATGTTCTTTGTAAGTTAGAGTTCGATCAAGGACAACACCAAGGTATTTTGGGTGAGGATTGTACTTCAATAGTTGACCATAAAAGTGAACTTGATGTCATAGATTTATGGCATGTTAAAGAACCTACCACTAATTACACCTGCGTGAAGCTAAATTGGATAGGTTAAGAATGTAAACAAAGCTCTTAGGTTTCTACGTTCGTTGCCAAGAGCCGACTGCGCTAGCGTCTAGTAGCTAAGTTCTGAACTTGGCCTAGTAGTCGTTGACGGTGGCGCTTGGCGGCAAAAGTAGGAACTAATTGAAAAATTCTAAGTTGTAGTCTGTACTTAAATTAAAGCACAGATAACACACACTAATACAGTCATCACAATTAACACCGGTTATCAGACAGATTCTACACACACCCAAAGTACACGGGGCTACATGACCGCGTTGTCGCAGCCTCTAAACTTAAGAACCAACCAAAGTGAACTTTGGGAGAATAACTTGCTATTTTGTGACACAGGTGGAAACAGCTAACTTCAGATTTGGAGATGTTTGGCTTTAGATGATTAGCGTTGAAGAACTTGCTCACTTCTAGGAGATCTTCCGAGAAGATAGCTTCCGCTATTTTAAAATCATGGCATTGAGCAGCAATGGCTAGATCAATGTAGTGAATGAACTGTCAAGAAGTGGTAGAGGGTAAATCACCTGTGTGTGTATAAAACAGTAGGGGTGTAGGCACTGATTCCTGTGGTACTCCATCATTAAGTCTAAAAGACCGACTTATATTACCGTTTAAATGCTGAAACGTTCCGTTACACAGCATATTATTCAAGAGGATTGCAAGAGACTTACTTGGGATTATCTTCAAATAGTTCAGAATCATACCTTTGCACCAAACAGTATCATATGCTGATGTCAAGTGTACAAACACGACGATTTTCTTCTTCCGGTCTTGGAAGCCTTTCTCAATGTGGGTATTTAGAGCCAACACCCGATCACAACAGCTTCGATTTGGTCTAAAGCCAGCTTGTTCAGCTGGTATATGCTCTAAAGGTCTACTTGAGATTCTCTTGTAGATGGGCCTCTGTACTAGCTTATAACATACACTTCGGAGTGCAATAGGTCTGTAATCTTTTGCGCGTTGTCCACTTTTTCCAGGTTTGATTATAGCCACTATCTTAGTTCTGTAAATAATGGTGGAAGTTGGCCTACTTTTAGAATATTGCTATAAAATTTGGTTAACCATTCAGTTGTGTGGGGGCCACAGTGCAGTAGAAATTCAGGATATATTCCATCTAAACCTGCTGCTTTACCTGGTTTCATTCCTTGGAGTGCAGGGGAGACTTGGGCAATAATAAATATTGCAGAGGGTTGATGTGATTTACTAGCTTGGGATAAATTGGTTTTTGATTCGTGTAGAATTATTTTGGGTTTTGGTTTCGAGCAGTTGCTAGGATTTCTAGTCAGACCCACTAAACCTCTTGCCACATCATCTGCTTTTACTTTGGAGTTCTTACTACTGAATTTTGGATTACTGCTACCTAACTACCTAAGGAGAAACCAGGCTTTTCTGCTCGAGTGTTGAAAGCTCAGGTTTCCCATTAGTTCAGACCATTTTTCTTCTCTTGCTGTTTCCAAGGAATGTAACAATTCATTTGCAACATCTGGATCACTACTCAGTTTATAGTCCAGTGTTTTAGTCAGATATTCACTCTTGGACCAGCTTGCTCCTTCAATGTTAAGTTGAAAAACCCATATGGAATGATGAAAATCTCTCCCTGCCAAGCTCTGACAAGAGCTGAGTCGTAGTATTCGTTGTATCCTCAAATTGCTGGGATATCCAAAAGTAAAACTTAAGGTCCAGCAGCCAATATAGCTGCTGCTTTCTTAGCACCACCCAGGAGCCACGTGTAGGGCTTCTTAAGAGCCGACCGGAGTGAGAACAGATTTCGCCTTTCATTTCAAAAGCTCGCCACTAGGTTCGCTGTTGCTGTCGACTGCAGCTAGCTCCACTGGTAGTTTCATCGAGGGTGCCTAGAGGGCAGTAAGGAAGGCTCAAGGCCGTTCTAACCGATTCTATCCTCTCCTCCAGTCATGACGAATAGAAATATTTCTATTATTCTTCATGCTCCAGTGTCTGTGTCACGCCAAAGTACCTTCAGAACATTGCGACCAGAATGTTCGAAGTGAAAGTCTGTATACAATCAACTGAACGGTCAAGGTATCCCCGGATTCAGTGAGCGAGTGGGTTCGAACCCCTCTGTCGGTCGTCCTTCAAAAGGTTTTGAGTGATTTCCTATTTTCAACCCCATTATTATGCATATTATATATTACCTACAAAGAACGATAGTGCGAAAAGTATTGTTCATAGTAGTTTTAAATGACGACTGGGAGAAGAAATAAGGATAGCATATTAATATAAACACAACTTATAGCCACAAATTGTTTATTTATTTTAAATAGACACTGAATTAGTAATCAGATCTACATACATGCATACATACATTTTCCTAAGCTGGTCAGCTGAATTTAGTCTAACTTATAGTCGTCGACAGGCTGAGTGTACGCGGGTAAATGTGATGAAACGATATATAAAACTCATTTTGACATTTTTGAAAGACTTAAAAACATCAATTTTCGTAATTGGAGAACCCCGAAATCATCTCCCCGGTCCAAATTAGCCGCACCTGGTTTCCGAACTATTTCTCATGAGTAGGGCTAGGATTTTTATGTAAATAGATATTGTTTCCCTTTCCTTATACACTACTAAAAATGATAAATGTCCATGAATTAGACCCTTAGCTATCATGTAATTATATGTTGTTATGTATTTTACATATTTGATCATTTTCTTTTTTGTCGTGTGGCCTGATGGGAGGCCGAGTGCAGGTCATTCCAGTCGACGCCCGTGGGTGACCTGCGTGTCGGAATGAAAGATGAGATGAATGGATGAAAGTGGGCAAGGATGTGGAAGGAAGCGGCCATGGCCTGTAGAAAGTACCGTCCCAGCATTTGTGGATTTGAAAATGGGGAACCACGGAAAACCATTCAAGGACGGCCGACGGTGGGGCTCGAACCCACGTCTACCAGGTCAGCAGAGAGCTTGGCTCCACAGCCTAACGCTGCGCTTTAGCGAGCGTAGCCGTGGTGGCTATATACGTGTTGGTATACTTTATCATAATAGCATTTTTTACTTTTTATGTAAAATTACATATACTGTCTCTTACTGTGATTGAAAAAAAGTACTTTTTCGCAAATGAAATAAACGGTAATTCAAAACAGTTAGGTAAAAACAATATTTGTCCACTAGAAACTCAGGTACATGAAACGAATTTTTCAAGCTATTCATAACCTGATGAGAAAGGGCAAGGGAATAATTCCAAGTAAGATATTAGTGAAGATAAGGGGATGGGAATTCGCATCACACATTGCCGGAGACTCATCGGCGGGACTTGGTTCATTTCAATTGTCCAGTGAATGCCTGAGACTCAACTTTTCAACGTTGATCATAAAGGCTACTAGCCTATATTTCCTCCCACCTCGCAAACAAAAAGTGACTCTGACAATACTTATTGTTGAGTTCGAACGCATTTTCTCATACATAATCATGGAATTTATTTAAATTTGCTATAATATGAACATAATTAATTAATTAATTAGTGTACCACCCTTTATTTTGCAAAAGAAAATGAATAAAATGAAGAATCTACAAGCAATATCATGTGCAATGTATATGATTTATATAAAAATTAAATCAATATTACATACCGGTGAAGCCTCCGTGGCTTAGGCGGCAGCACGCCGGCCTCTCACCGCTGGGTCCGTGGTTCAAATCCCGGTCACTCCATGTGAGATCTGTGCTGGACAAAACGGAGGCAGACAGGTTTTTCTCCGGGTACTCCGGTTTTCCCTGTCAAAATTTCATTCCAGCAACACTCTCCACTATCATTTCATTTTCATCTGTCATTCATTTAATCATTGCCCCAGAGGAGTGCGCCAGGCCTCGGCAGCCGGCACAGTCCATATCCTCGCCGCTAGATGGGGGCTTCATTCATTCCATTCCTGACCCGGTCGGAGACTGGAAGCAGGCTGTGGATTTTCATTTTTTCATTACATACCGGTATTTCAAATTTTGTAATGTAATATTACATATAGGAAATGGAAGGAACGCAGATGCCCCATGTGGAACCACCTGTCATCACTGCGGCAAATTGTGTGCCTCCCGCATTGGGCTGTATAGTCACCTCCGAACTCACCAATGAGAGACATTCCGGATTGAAAGGCCAATCTACTCGATACGAATGTTTGCTACGATGATGATAGATATTGCATTAATGATGATGATAATTGTTGTTTTAAGGGGCCTAACATATATTGCATTAAAATCCTTGCCTTACTCATCAGTATATTGCCAAAATGGATCCAACTATGACATTTTAAGGCATGATAACCTAGACAGTCATCTCGAAATTGACATCTTAATTATTAAGAGGTAACTCGTAGTGACATTCTCACTCCAATACTTACGATGAATATATGGGACACAAGAGGGTAGCAGATCCTGACGTTATTTTTCCATATTTGATAAAAAAAGATCCGGGAAAAAATAGCTTATCCTCTTCATATTAAATTTAATTTATCGATCAAGTCTTCGATATTTCCAGAGAAATGGAAACTTACTAAAGTCAGTCATATTCACAAGTCGGGTAAGATCTCACTAATTCTCAACTATCGAACAGTACCGGTAGTTACTATGTTTGCCCCAAACAAACTTTACGAGCAAACACTTCATGAACACATAATTATTCAGGCATACATGCCATTTTATTCACGATTCATAACACGGATTCATCCCTCGATGATCAACAATAACCAATTTTCACGAATCAGGAGTCATCTGGTTTAGATTAAAGGATAGCCAGCCGGTGTAATATATACAGATTATTGGCAGAGTTAACCATCACGTAGCCTACAACTTACGAAAATGTCATATTGCGGATCATACTTACAGTATGTAAGAGGCAACACTTTGTATCATAGAGAAAAGCTCCATTCACCCTCTGGTGTTCCCCTGGGATCGAATCTTGTGCCTCGGTAATTTTTATCTTAATTAACCATCTCCGGGATGCCAATATATCATTATTATTATTATTATTATTATTTGCAAATGACGTGTAATCGTTTAAATACATTTATTCGTTATGGGATTGTATGCTGCTCCAAAAGATGAAGAAAAAATAAATTGGAACAAAACAAATTGTTTAGATTTATAAGTGTCATCCGATTGCATTTACACGAAAACACACAAATTTTGATAGAAAACACCACCATTTCCTATGTAGTTCCCATCTCAAGTCATCTAGGTTTATGATATGTTGTACTTTGATAAAAGAAAAAAATATCCTTTTCTCACCGTATTGATCGAATTTTTGAGATATATTCAAAATGCTGGGATATATAAGAAGATGCACATTTTATTTTAGGAACCTGTACATTGCTAAAGAATATATAATGCATTCGTATGAAGTAGACTTGTCTCAATAGTTTGGAACCTAAGATGTGCGAATGCTAACGATAGAGTTGAATCGATAAAAAATAAATTCCCTATATTCTTGGAATACAAAAGGACAAATGTATATCCTAAATATGCTAAGCGGGAATGTGGTGGCCCAGTGGTGTGGTCAAGCTGTTGGCCTCTCACCTAGTGATGTAAAATGCCTGGGCATTTATAAGTCGGGGCAAATGCCCAGGATAAATGCCCGGACAAATGCCCAAAACCCATAAATGCCCAGGCATTTTGGGCATTTACCTCTTTTAAAAACATATTCATAATGCGTTTAAATAAATATTGTTTTAGCCATATATGTATCTACATATACGTATTCTATACAGTATATTTATCCATACAAACAGGTATATATATGTAAACAGTATACATATTTAATATACAAAATCATTTAATATATAGTGATGGAAAAGTAGATAAGTAGTCCTAATATTTTTCTATAGCCTCTCAACTCGAGTGGATTTTTATACATAATAATTATGCGTATGCCTATGAATGTTGATTGTGTAATTGGGGGAAAATAATTCACTTAACACATCAACACATCTTTATTAATGAGTTTGATATTTTACTGACAAATGACTAATACTGAATACATAATGTATGCTATTACATTAACTGTATAAGTTAAAAATGAAACAAATGAGGACATGAGGTACAGCAGACTACATATATTTAAATATGAAATTAATTATAAATGAATGTTTTGTGTTCTTGGGTATCTTAATCACTTTCTTCTGTTTCTGTATCCTCTTCATCACTTCTTTCTATTGAACTTTCAAGTAGTTCTGGCTGAGATTCTTCTGACAGTTCTGATTCTGAATCTTCCTCTAGGCCTATAATTCGATCTTGACTGGGTGTTGGGGTTTCCTCTCCATGTTCTGGATTACTCTGACGAGTCTCTTCAGTTATTTTGTCGGTCTTACGCTTAGATGTTCCATTCTCCCCATTCATCGGCTTCCAATTGTAGGCTAGATAAGTCAACTTGGCAACCTTCTCAGATGCAAGTCTGTTTCTTTTTTTACTATGAATCCAACCAAAACTGCCAAAGGTCCGCTCTGTGGCAGCAGATGTAACAGGTGCCCCTACATTTCCTACATTCAGATGAGTAGGCCTGCAGGCCTAACTCAGTAATACAATGTTTTATTCAAACCAGATATACTTAATTCCCATTTAGATGTTATTGACATCATTGAAACAGGATAAGTAAATTATTATTAGCAATATTTGCGACTACTTGAGGGAACAGTGGGAAACATTATCATGGTTTAATGATAGGCAACATGGATTTCGGAAAGGTTACTCATGCGAGAGTCAGATGCTATCACTTTTTCAAGATATTAGCGAATCGTTAGACGATGGAGTTTCCGTCGACGCCGTAGTTATAGATTTTGCGAAGGCATTTGATGTCGTGCCGCATGACATGCTACTCCATAAATTAGCTTCGACGAAGATTGATAGAAGAGTAATTTTATGGATCCAAGAATTTTTGACGGGTCGTTCCCAGAAAATGAAAGTTGAAGGCCGATTCTCGGATGAAATTACCGTAACGTCGGATATCCCTCATGGCAGCGTAATCGGAACTTTGTTATTTTTGGCGTTTATAAATGACTTACCAAATGGGATTCGCAGTGACTGTCGATTGTTTGCGGATGATTGTGTAATATATCGAAAGATACATGACTCACAAGACAATGCAGTACTTCAAGATGACCTGAACCTGGTCTATAAGTGGGAGATTGAAAATAAAATGAAAATAAACACAAGAAAATGTAGTCTAATAAAAATAGGGAAAGTGCGAAGGCAAGATATTCAATATAACATTGGCTCGGAAATACTTGTAGAAGAAGATTCTTGCAAATATTTGGGCGTTCACGTAAGAAATGATATGAAATGGAGTAGTCATATAGGATGTGTAGTTTCTAAAGCTTACAAATCCCTGCACTTTGTAATGAGGGTATTAAAAGGAAGTAGTACCTCTGCTAAAGAATTAGGATATTTGTCACTTGTAAGACCTATTCTGGAATACGCCTCGGCGGTTTGGGATCCATATCAAGTAGGGCTCATAAATGAGTTGGAAATGGTACAAGGAAGGCCGCTAGATTTGTGCTCAGTGACTTTAATCCCAGGAGCAGTGTGAGCCATATGTTAAAGAAACTTGGGTGGGAATCACTTGAGGCTAGGAGGATGAAATCTACACTCTGCGCTATGTACAACACGTATACAAATCAACCAGCATGGGGTGAGCTTAGCAAACGTATGGAAAAGCCTACTTACATGGGTAGGAGCGATCATCGTTTCAAAGTTAAGGGCCGACCACAGCGAACAATTTATGGTAAATATTATTTCGTAAACCGTGCCATTGATAACTGGAACTCTCTACCTGCCGCAGTCTTAGAGCCTTTTCCCAAACATATAGGTGTGTTTAAGAAAAGACTGACTATTTGTGTAAATACTCCAGTTTAATTGTTATTGAATTGTTATGTACAATTATTTATTTGTTATGTATATCTATTTTGCCACCGGGGGACACACCCCCAATTGCAAATACACGAATGAATGAATGAATATTCGGGCATTACTAGTTTATCCACGAAATGTACCTTTAATTAATGGTTTTTATTATGTTTTAGAAGCTCTAGTAACAATCGCAAGTAGTAAAAAGACAAAAAAAAAGTTTTTTAAATGCCCAGATTTTGGGCGCTTAAAACTGCTTTGGGCAAATGCCCGGATAAATGCCCATTTGTAGATGTCCTGCCCACTGGGCATTTGCTCGGCCCACATCACTACTCTCACCACAGCGGACTGGGTTCGGTTCCCGGTCAATGCATGTGAGATTTTCAAAGTGAAACGCGATGTCCAGTGGTTCGGATTCCACGTAAAAAGGAGGTCCCGTGGCTATTGATCATGAGATTGACGGTAACATAAACTACACATTTCCTTTAAATATGCTAAGCATAATTTCCTACTGGAACTTTTTCTTTAAAGACTTTAGAGAAAAGTAGGCAGGTTATTACATTTAAATAATTTGATAACATCTTTGATAGAACTTATTTGTCATCTGAATTTGAACTATATGTTCCTTCGCGGTCAATAAGACCGAAACGTATAACATCCCACTGTCCAAGAACCAATACAGAGTAACATAAACATTCGCCTGTATCGAACAGATTCAATATCTACAAAAAAACATGCACACATTTCAATATATCAGACAGCACCTTTTGTTCATTTGTATTGTAGAGAAATCACTTAATATCATACACTCCTTATCAGTGACTTGTAACATAATTTAAAGTACGATACTTACTAGAATAATATTTAGTCATACATATTATAAGTATCATTTTATATTAGTGTAAGAAAAATATTAAAAATATGAAGTGTAATTCATATTGTTATTTCTCATAATTAGGTTGTAACCTGTTAGAAGAACTATAAATAAACAAATAATTATAAATAAATAAACAAATTAGTTTAATGAAATTCAGGCCCATTTTAGTAATGATTACTAACTAGTGATTGCTTGCTACTCATATAATAATTACTGTAACTTCAAAAGACCAGTAGTCGCTACATCATATTTAGACTGACAAAGCAACATTTTATTTACAATCCACCTCGTGGCGTAGTGGCTAGTCTTCTTAGCTGTCAACGCAGAGGTCGAGGTTTGGGAGCTGAGGGCTGGAATGGGATACACTGAGGCTTGTGAGGCAGAACTGGGAAGAGAAGGGTTACATTCCTACTTCAGCCATCCTGGAAGTTGTTTCCTCACTTATGCTTCAGGCAAATGCTGGGATGGTATCTAACTTAAGGCCACGGCCGCCGCATATACAAAACCCGTCCCAAGTACAAATACACACCCTAATACAACCATCGCAATAACACAGGTTATTAGACACATTATACACACACCCAAGTGCACGCGGCTACATGACCACCATGTCCCAAAGCTCCTAAGCGAATCACCACCTCCAACAACAACAACAACTCTATTTACAGAACAACAATGGCATAATCTTGAAAGTAGCCTATACTATATTACAGACATGTTGTAAACAACTAAAAAGCTCATAATAAACACTGGAACTGCAAAAGACCTGTAGGCCATACACCATAATATGATGATCTGGAAAGCAGCCGATTGTAAGTAATGAAGTGACTGACAGCACCTGGACATGAGCTGATTTCTTCACTTCCTGGCATTGTAACGTGTTTTTCGAGGGTATTTTACGCCACTGACATAAGTCAGTAGGAAGCCATTCAATGTTTATTCACGCGGCAACTTGTTAAGCCAAGATATGTTTCATGTAACTTATTATTATTATTATTATTAAGGTATTTTTGGAGCGTTTTTTTATAAGATTATAAGTATACAGATAGGTTTTCGATGTTATAGAAAACACTATCAAGCGAATTATTACGAACAACATTATCGCGGAAAATTATATGATTACGGAATTTTACGGATTTGTGTCAGTTAGAGTTTATTGTGAGAGAGATGATTCATTGGGAATTCAGCTACAGGTATATTCTTGTCAAGAAGCGTGACGCAAGCCGTGGGGCACTTCCAGCTGGCTGCATCGAGAAAAGGCAAAATGGCCTGGACCGGTAATCGACATCGTCGTGCCGAGTGTATTGACCCTTATACCGGGAGTATCGCGTGGTGTCTCAGCCAATCATAGGAGACCGGGCGAGTGGAAGACGGGTCCGGAGAGGGGGTTCGGCGAGTGCATATATTGTTTGCGCGCCGAGAAGGGAGCACGATTATCATTGTAAAACTTTACCGTTGTGGTTGGTTCCGGTGTGATCGGACCGTAACTTAACATTTCTACAACAATCTCCACAACTGACGAAGAAGATGGCGACGTCCAGAAGGCTGTGGGAAGCTCTCTTCAGCATCAAGTACGAGGGAAATGCCACGGCAATTTCCAATGGTAAGCGCGAATGACTCAGAACTACATAATCTCTCGCTTCATTGTTTCATATTCAAAATTTCAGTAACTTCTTAGCTTGGGAATAATAGTAAAATCAGTAATTCATCCGACTCCGTTTTCACGTAATTCTCTAGTGATAAATTCAAATCGTTACGCTCCAATTTAAATTTATTATTATTGTTATTTTAAAATTGCCACTACTTGTTTTTATATAATAAATTCATTTCTTATACTATGCAATCTTTGCTTTCAGTAGGTAGCATTAGATATAGACCAAATTCCTTCTCCTGATACAATTGTTAGTTGGGGTAATGATCAAATCATACCACGATCTGAGTGTGAAGATTCTTAAAGGTGTTCTGCCTGAGCTAGGTGTTGTTAAATATAAATTTAGATTTCAACATAGCATTGAGGTCTTGGCGCCCATTAATACAACGTATCTTAGTCAGAGTAAACATTACATTTATCACCTCAAACGAGGGACTTGTTGTGGTTTTTCCACACTCTCCCCAGGAAAACAGTTACACTTTTCACCCAACAGTGGGGACGCTAGTAAAAACCATTACAATTGTCATCCCAACGTGGAGAAAAAGAAAACAGTTACATTATTTGTCATCCCAACGTGGAGAAACAGTTACAATTGTCGCTAGCAACGTGAGGCCGAAAACCTAATAACAGTTGTGGAAGGAGAAGGGTATATAATTCTGTGCCTGTATTTTAGGGGTTTTTCATTTATCGGTGTGTATCAGCATGGGTAGTGTTGAGGAAGAGATGAAGTTGCGTAGTGGTCACCTATTGGATAGTGAAGATACGAGCAGTATGGCTAGTCTTGAAAATGAAAACAGTACAGGGATGTCGGAGGTAAATCCCGATACTGAGGGGGGTAATCAAAACAGTCAAACAGGGTTAGAGAGTTTGCTTCTTCAGTTTATGCAACAAAATAAGTACAGACGCTTTAAATGCTAAACTTGAACAAAATAATGCTAAACTTGAACAAAATAGTAGGGAAAATAGAGAGAGTACTGAAACTTTAAATGCTAAACTCGAACAAAATAATGCTAAACTTGAACAAAACAGTAGGGAAAATAGAGAGAGTACGGAAACTTTAAATGCTAAACTCGAACAAAATAATGCTAAACTTGAACAAAACAGTAGGGAAATTAGTGATAAATTTGAGCTGATTAGAGGTGAAATCAGAGGGGTGATGGGAGAGAAGGCTAAAGAGATTATTGCAGATGTAGACAGAAAATTAGGAAAAGTACAGGAGGAGTTAGAAATTAGAATCAGTACACAGGATGAAAATTTAAAAGAACTAATGCAACTTGAAACACAGCAGGTCAAAAAGCAATTGGGGGGAGAAATTGACAAAATTCAGGTAGCAACTTAAGAGGTTAAGGAACAGCTGGGGGGAAGAATTGATAAAGTTCATGCAGAAATAATCACTGAAGTTAATGATTTAAGGGAGAGGAATAAGGAAAGCATTAATGAGATTAATGAGAAACAAGCTAAGTTAAGTGGTAAAGTTGAAGCATCGGAAGGGAGCATTAGGTTAACTGTAACTAATATTGAAAGAAAAGCTGAGGAGAAAATTGCTGAATTAGAACAGAAATTGAAAGCTAGAATTAGGCAGGAAAATAGTCAGAGTAGGCCAGTTTACGTGAATAGCACACACAGGGAAATAGAACTAGGCAAATTCAGTAATCGGCAGGGTTGTCCAATGGAGTTCATGAATGCAATAGAAAATAAATTCAGGGAGAGGTTGGAAGATGGTAGTATTGAGTGGTGCCAGGTAGTTGAGATTTTAAAGCAAGCGTTTGTAGGGGAGACAAGAAACTGGTTTGCTGTCTACAGAGACAATTTCGAGAACATTTCAGATTTTAAAGTTAAATTTTGTGAGAAATTTTGGAATGAGGTAATTCAGTCTCAGCATCGTGAGGGAATTGTGTGTGGGAAATATAACCCAAGAGGAAATTACACAATGACCGAGTACTTTTTAGGGCAGGTATTGACGTGTAAATATCTGGATGGTTTGAGGGAGGAAAGTGATGTAGTCAGGCTATTACTAAGACATTTTCCATATAGAATCAAAGAATCTGTCTTCAAAGAATCTGTCTGTATCCAAAATGTTAAATCTATTTCACAAGTGGAAAATTTATTAAGTACATTCGATGCTCTGGGAAGAGGTGGTTACGAGGAGAATTTCGGTAGGAACCAGGGTAACCATAACAACAGGCCTAATGAGAATAGGAATCAGGAAGTTCAAGGGAACAGCGGCGAAGTGGCCAAAGTCCAAAATAGGGGGAACCAGAATAATAATAATAATAATAATCAGCAAAATCAGTACAGAGGAAACGGGTATGGTACGCAGTACCAAGGTAGAAATAATGATTTCAGGGGAAATCAAGGCCGAAATAATGATTTTAGGGGTAACCAAGGGAGGAATAATATCAATAATAATTATAACCAGGGGTCAAGGAGGTAATAACGGACAGGGAAATACCGTTAACACAACCCAGAACAACCAGACCAATGCAGTAGTGAGTAGTACAACACCAAGCGGTAGCGGTACTTTAAACACGAACCA
This sequence comes from Meconema thalassinum, assembly GCA_946902985.2. Classification (NCBI taxonomy): domain Eukaryota; kingdom Metazoa; phylum Arthropoda; class Insecta; order Orthoptera; family Tettigoniidae; genus Meconema; species Meconema thalassinum. The sequence goes on from OX336395.1 coordinate 126,120,352, forward strand.
GGCTGCGATGTAAGGTCAGAATCTCAGTCTGTAACATGCCCTGTCCATACACTTATACAGGAACCCTATGACCTAAATGTAAGAAATGAATTATTACGTGAACTAAATGATGAAGGTATTATTCAGGAAGTGGCTAGTTATTATTATTCTCGAGTCAGAAAACATCAAATAAACACAGATACAAATACTATGACTACAAATATTATATAGTATTTGACCAAAACTTGGCCACTTCCACTGCATTCTGTGATGCTTCATAAAGTTCATCTTCTGTGCAGGAGGTCAGGCACAGTCTATACTGAAGCATATGTTTCACAGACTGATTTTGTCCACAGCCACACTATATGTCATCTTCCTTAATGTAGCCCCACTTTGCAAGATTGATCTTAGATCTGCCCACTCCTGATCTTAATCTATTCAAGGAGTGGCTAGTAAGAGCCCCATAGTTAAATTTAACGTGTCCGAGGCGTACACAGATGTTTTAATTGATAGTGGTTGTATGAAGAGTTGCATAAGTAGTGCATTTTATGATAAAATGAAAGGAACTGGAGTAAATTTTGAGGAGATGCCAATTAAAAGCACTTTTGTTATCGCAGCTGTTGGGAAGAGGTCTAAAGTAATTTCTAAGCAAGTTTCAGTAGACATTAAAATTAATAATCATGTAGAAAAGCAGATTTGTCTTGTAATTCCAAATTTAGAATTCAGTGTTATCTTGGGTTCAGAGTGGCTAAGTAGAGTGTCTGGTAACTTATGTTATGATGTAGGGAGTTTGAAATTTAAATGGGGTGATTCTGAAGTAGAGGTAGCGTTCAATGACCATATTCAGAGAAGTAGTGTTGTAGGTGTGATTTGTACTTTAAATGAGATATCGCCAGCCGTAGAGCGGGATTCTCCATGTTTTGTGGGCAGTGTGATTACGAACGGTAGTCTAGAGGACTCGTTACGTGATGCTGCATTTCAGGGAAATATAGAGGAGGAACAGTGTGTTCGGCTCTATGATGTGTTATTGTGTAATAGGAGAGTTTTTGAGGATCGCATTGGTATGGCCAATTGCTATACACATTCATTGAACGTTATTGATAGGTCAGTATTCACAGGACATAGATATCCTGTACCTTTCGCTTATCAAAGTGCAGTTGAGGCACAAATTAACCAGATGCTTGAAGATGGGATTATTGAGCACTCTAACAGTCCATATGTTAATTCTTCGATCACGGTACCCAAGGCCGACGGCACAGTTCGTATTTGTTTTGACGCTCGTTTGGTTAACAGTAGAATTAGTTCAGATCAGCTGAAATCCATGTCAATAGAGGAATTAATGCAAACATTTGAGGGTAAGAAGTATTTCACTTGTGTAGATTTGAGTTCCAGTTTTTGGCAAGTGCCACTTATGTACGAAGATAGACCATTTACAGCTTTTAGTCATAAATATAACCTTTATCAATTTTGTAGAACACCTTATGGGTTAAAGAGTAGTTCAGTAGCTTTAATTAGGGCTTTAAACATCGCACTGGGGGATGACTCAGGAGAGTTTGTAACCATTTACATTGATGATATGGTAATTAGTTCACGCAGTTTTGAGGAGCATCTACGTCATTTAGAGATAGTTTTTCAGAAGTTAGATCAGGCAGGGTTCACTTTGAAGCCACTGACATAAGTCAGTAGGAAGCCATTCAATGTTTATTTACGCGGCAACTTGTTAAGCCAAGATATGTTTCATGTAACTTATTATTATTATTATTATGGTATTTTTGTAGCGTTTTTTTTTATAAGATTATAAGTATACAGATAGGTTTTCGATGTTATAGACAACACTATCAAGCGAATTATTACGAACAACATTATCGCGGAAAATTATATGATTACGGAATTTTACGGATTTGTGTCAGTTAGAGTTTATTGTGAGAGAGATGATTCGTTGGGAATTCAGCTACAGGTATATTCTTGTCAAGAAGCGTGACGCAAGCCATGGGGCACTTCCAGCTGGCTGCATCGAGAAAAGGCGAAATGGCCTGGACCGGTAATCGACATCGTCGTGCCGAGTGTATTGACCCTTATACCGGGAGTATCGCGTGGTGTCTCAGCCAATCATAGGAGACCGGGCGAGTGGAAGACGGATCCGGAGAGGGGGTTCGGCGAGTGCATATATTGTTTGCGCGCCGAGAAGGGAGCACGATTATCTTTGTAAAACTTGACCGTTGTGGTTGCTCGTGTGGATGGTTCCGGTGTGATCGGACCGTAACTTAACATTTCTACAACAATCTCCACAACTGACGAAGAAGATGGCGACGTCCAGAAGGCTGTGGGAAGCTCTCTTCAGCATCAAGTACGAGGGAAATGCCACGGCAATTTCCAATCGTAAGCGCGAATGACTCAGAACTACATAATCTCTCGCTTGATTGTTTCATATTCAAAATTTCAGTAACTTCTTAGCTTGGGAATAATAGTAAAATCAGTAATTCATCCGACTCCGTTTTCACGTAATTCTCTAGTGGTAAATTCAAATCGTTACGCTCCAATTTAAATTTATTATTATTATTATTATTATTATTATTTTAAAATTGCCACTACTTGTTTTTTATATAATAAATTCATTTCTTATACCATGCAATCTTTGCGTTCAGTAGGTAGCATTAGATATAGCCCAAATTCCTTCTCCTGATACAATTGTTAGTTGGGTTAATGATCAAATCATACCACGATCTGAGTGTGAAGATTCTTAAAGGTGTTCTGCCTGAGCTAGGTGTTGTTAAATATAAATTTAGATTTCAACATAGCGTTGAGGTCTTGACGCCCATTAATACAACGTATCTTAGTCAGAGTAAACATTACATTTATCACCTCAAACGAGGGACTTGTTGTGGTTTTTCCACACTCTCCCCAGGAAAACAGTTACACTTCTCACCCAACAGTGGGGACGCTAGTAAAAACCATTAAAATTGTCATCCCAACGTGGAGCAAAAGAAAACAGTTACATTTGTCAACCCAACGTGGAGAAACAGTTACAGCATGAGATTACCATCTCTCAGAAGCCGGCTCTGTCTTCCTTCACCCTGTTTCAAAGACATGACTTTGCGACGATGCGGTATCTGACGGTAACTGCCTGAACTACCAGCACCTCGACACGGCTAGCATTAGCAACTCAATATGCTTACATTTTCTAAAATCACGATTAAACATATAGAGAGTTCTTAATTTGAAAATATGTTTCAGTAGCACAATAGAGAAAACTATAAGCTGTCTTGCAGTGGAGTTTGTTTCTGTTTTCAACATCATCTGAAGGCATTGAAGAGGTTAAGAAATTGCAGTTCAGAACTCTATGGAGAATTGTGATTTTTACTACACTTTTTATAACTATCTTTGTATTCCTGTTCGATATGCTTTTGCACTGATGAAAAGTGTATAAAATACTACAGCGCGCTGTAGAAACAATATAATTGTACCTTGTCCCGTTTCTTTATAAATCGTTTCACAAACTTTTGACCCATGCTACAACAAGAGCTGGGCTGGCGGCCGGCCGTCCCAACTCCGGCCGGCTATTAAGGAATACCTACGGACGTGAAGCAACCTATGCTGATTTTAGGAAATGGAATTTCGGGGAATTTTATTTATTACTACTAGTGGTACCCGGCTTCGCCCGGTGGATTTATTCATTTGTTTTATGAATAATGATGAACACTAATACAGAACTGGCACATGATACATACACTAGCAGAAGGAAAACAATTAACATACAACCTTTTTTGTGGTGGTGGTACTAAGTACGCCCCCTTGAAACAACAATAACTAAGTAAGTAGTACAGTATAATGGACGTAACATCCTTGTCATTTTGTCGTAAAGATAATAATGAACAGAGAAACGGCTATTTACTAACTACAGTACTGACACGTGTAATTTACAAACGAATTGAAGAAAAATGATGAGAAAGAGGAGTAAGTGAAATAAAAGACGCTGCCTAGGGTCTATATCTCATTGGCTGTTAGAAAAGTAGAGAGCAATACCGTCGTTTCTTGCCGTATAGCGCCCCAGAAAATAATCTGAAAACTTCGGCTGTTCCGAGCTTCGGATGGAGCAATAGAGTTATTTATCGCCACATAGCGCTGTAGGATAATGATCGGAGGACATTAAAGAAAATTTGTAAGCATCAACACTTATTGCAGCTGATAACCTATATGTACTGCGCCAACACCATCACACTTATACAGAGGCCTAATATTTTCATGACGATAACTGTTTTAAGGGGACTTAAGAAATCTTTTTTTCACTAATTACTCCTCATGACTGCAATTTGTAAAGTTGTACATATTTTCACAATTCTGCACCAGAACAAGGATAGCAGCAGCGTGATGCAGCCCGCATTGCCAGCCAACAATAGACTCATTTAAATATTCTTACAATTACACCTCAATTCCCAGCATATCTGAACCCCCACTACAACACTGGAAAACTTCTGGCAAGGTTGGTTCTAGGGTCATAAAAAGTGGTTTTCGGGTCCCTCTGCCTGTTTGTTATTTATACAAATCTACAAACGAATTGATAAAAACGATAATGAAGGGGAGTAAGTGAAATAAGAGACCAAATTTTATTTCTAAAATTTTGTTTCTTGCATTGCAAGGCTTAAAATGAACCTACGTTATACAAATCTGCATAGTTTCACCGAACTTAGCCAAATTTTAAGTCGCTCGTTTTGCTACATGCATTGCGAGGCTTCAAATGAGCCTAGGTTCGTTCTTCTACGACAAATTCGATATTTCGTCCAAGTGTCAAGCGGCCTAAATCTAGGGGGAAAAGAGGGCTGTCCAAATCTTTAGTAGATAGTGTAACCCGCAGTATTCCAAAAGTTAACTACATAAAATGAGGTTCAGATCGGTGAAACGCTCTAGGTGTGAATAAATAACAGAGCCTTAATATTTAGTTAAGAGATGTGGACAACAGTTATGCATTATGATGACACTGTTATTAGGGAATTAAATATTTTTCTCTCTAATTACTCCCCGTAACTGTGCTGTGTAAGCATCGCAAGATATTGTAAGAATTTTCGTTGTTTTTTTTTTTTTTTTTTTTTTACCAGAACACTGGTAGGTGCGGCGTTATGTAACCCGCTTATTTAAATATTCTTACAGTTACACTACTGAGAACAATATTTATCCTAGGGCCTGAAAACGTGCTCTTCAGGTCCCTTTCTTTGTTATTTATATCGATCTGCACCATTTAACCGAACTGAAACAAAGTTTACGGCCCGAGTTTTTCTAGCCTTGTGAGGCATAAAATTCAATCTTTAGTTTATGTGCCAAAGGGTCTGAATGGAGGGGAGGGGTGACATTTCAAATGCCTCATAGCGACCAGAAGGCTTATAGCCCGGTAAAATTAGACAAATCGAAGGAAAAAATCCCGGAGTTTTGAAAATGTGTACAGTTGTTCCTTGGTATCCGAATTTCAAGAAAATAAAAAGTCCTTATGGGTGGGGGGCGAGCTCGAGGGAGGGGGCCCTTTATAGGGGCCCTATTTTCGTTTTTCACTTGTATCTCAGTAACTATCTCTCGCAGCCACAGGTTGTTCGAATAAAACTTAAAGATAATAAAATTTACTACAAAAATGATCCTATGCTGTTTTTATGTAGGACTAATACTTTCGGAATTATGGGGCCGAGAAAGTACAAACATTTCAAAAAATCGGGATTTATTTATTATAATGAAACAATTAAGTGTCAGGGTCGTTTATCAATCAAGCAGTCATCTTGTCAGGATCGTCAATCTCATCTTCGTCCATGCTTGCGTCATCTACAACTGGAAGGCCATTGGTGCAGGCTCTCTCGCAGTTTCCACACACTGTTGTGCAGTGGATTCCTGCCTTGCGACACCCTCAACGCGACCCACCACCTGTCGCACATTTGCAGTAGATTGTGTTGAGGACGGAGGCAGGAGCAACAGGTTCCATTGTCATAACAGGTCGAAGATTGCCATCGACGCCCCTCACCCAAACTTTAGCCCATTTTCACCAATGTTTTCATACATCTCCAGCGAGAGGACCCCTAATGTGCCAACGTCTTGAGCAGAGGGGGCTGTTCACATCCTTTCTATCGGCAGAGCAGGGGGAACTATTCGTGCTGGGGTGAGGCATTTTATACCGCCCATGCTGTGGAATGTTTTAAATTCGTCTAATGTGGCAACGTTATAGTCAGCATTGTCAAACACATACTGGCCGAAGACACCTGGTGGTATTAGTTGTTGAGGATTGTGAATGGCAGATACCTCCAACATTTTAGCATCATTATATGAGGCACTGAACCCAAGATTTGCTAGCAAGTTTACCAAGCTCTCAGCACCAAATTTCCGATGTATAAAGAAGGCCATACCATGCATGATAGGGGAAACAAAAGAACGAGGGCGTAGAGCGCTTATGATGGCATGGGAAAGAGACACTTCTCTTTTCTTCGCCTTCACTGGATCCTGGTCCTTGAACTTAGAAGTGCTTCCAAGAAAACAGAGAGAGAAGAAGGGACCATCTGATCTGCTTCATCAAGGAAACCATCACTTGCGGGGTAACGACTTGTGTCGTAAGCTTGACTCTGTATGTCTCTTTTTATTATAGCAGCTGCAGTTCGAACAACTCTCAAGCGTTTTTCTTCTGCAGTTTTACTCCTCGAACTGGAATCATACCACGATGCGTTCAAAATGTTGTGACCCACTTTTCGAAAGCAAAGCACATTCTTGTGCTGGGAGTGCAGGTGGGTGATTATTAAACAATCACCATATGTCTCCTTCAGCTTATCTTTGACTGTTCTCATCGATGGCTTTCCCCCAGTTATTGCGTCCATCACCTCATCCAGGGAATACTGACAGTCATCTTTGTCATTGAGAAAATTGTATATCTCTTCCATTGCACTTGCCACATAATCATTGACAGGACGCCCTCTTTTCTCACCGGTTGAACGTTTTCTTGAAAAGAACTTTTTGCAGCAGTTGTCATGGTAAATAGCATCGGCTGCAATCAAATCACCGACAATACTGATCCGTCTTGATACTTGTTCGTCCTCCCTTTGAGTGGCAGCATCCAAAATGTTTTGCTTCATCTCTAGGCTGCGTACATTGTAGACTTGCTGACGTTGGTCCACAGGTTTTTTCTTCTGTTTCTGATGAAACTCATCATCATCTATCAGTTCACAGCAAAAGAAACACTTGGCTTTGAAATCAAATTCAGGTGCACTAGAGCGCCGAGATCTTGCTTGTGAGATCGATGGCTCGTTTCTCGAAGAAACAGCAATGGTGTTTGGTCTGGTATAATATTTTCGGCAGGAAGTGTGAACAACTCCGTCGGTTTCGTTTTTGAATAGGTCCTTCTTCCCATCTTGTCCTGCAATGCTGGCCCTCAATAGCCCTTGCATTCCCCTTTCACCAACAACCCCAGCGTCTCTAAAAGCCACGGTAGTTAAAAGGGACGTAAAAACAATAACTTTATTATATTCAACAGTCTCATCACAAATCAAACACCTCTCAGCCATTAAAATGAGGCGAGAGTGGAATTACACGGACAATGAATGCTCTTCACTCTTGCACTTCTTTACTTGTTTCCGAAACAAACAAACAAACAAACAAACAAACATAATATGCTGCCTGTTACCATCCTTGGTAAAAAAAATGGTTGTTATTGCCATGACGACAAAGTTTAGCTTTTCTCAGTAAACGAAATTATCCACCAGTTAATTTTTAACAATCGTTGGTGACAGACAGCCTTAATATTATATCTGCAATACTCATACGCAAGGCGTATAACAATAAGAATGTGAATAAATCAAGATTTTTTGAAATGTAGGTACTTTCTCGGCCCCATAACTCCGAAAGTATTAGTCCTACGTAAAACAAGTATGGGACCAATTTTGTAGTAAATTTTATTATCGTTAAGTTTTATACGAACACCTTGTCGCTACGAGTGATCGTTACCGAGATACAAGTGAAAAGCTAAAATAGGGCCCTTATATAGCCCCCCCCCCCCCCCTCCCTCGAGCTCGCCCCCTACCCATAAGGACTTTTTATTTTCTTGAAACTTAGATATCAAGGAACAATTGTACCAGTTTTCAAAACTCCGGGATTTTTTTCCTTCGATTGGCCTCTATTTGTATAATTTTACTGGGCTATTACGCATGTAGAACATGCGAAGCAAACATTTTCCGAAAGCGAAATTTGAATATTTACATACAATTATTTATAGTGGCCAAGCTAAATTCATGTAGTAGGCTACATGCAATGGAATATTGACTAATTAGCGAAATTGAACAAACTCATTTCCATTCGTATGCTAATAGTCACGAGCCATTTTGGTCAATTGATGTACCGTACTATTTATAAGACAATCGATTGCAAATGAAAGGAACAAGTAGGCCTAACCTATCGTAACAAATGAGCGTCGAACCGAAAATGAATTGGAATCACACTTGTCAAATTGCACACTCATTTCATATAATATCGATATTGTCTTTATATCAATGCTTTCCGTAATAAGCATTCAAAAGTGTATGATTCGCGTAACCTCATAATATTTCTAATTTACTAATTTCATTTTTACCGTCATCCATATTAAAAGATGTTAATCATAAATCTAAACCATCAGATATGACTTCTGAACTTCAACATCGCTGTGACGTTGATCAAAAACACTGTCATTATTACAGGTTTCCATGGTAATGACACATCTCTAATACTTCTATGAATATACTACGCACGTATTGTTTTAACATTCTTTGTCCGTAGACAGCTATTACGTACAGTATTATTAAAGGCAACCCTGCAACTGGTATGTAAATTTTATCAGAATATTACAATGTATTAATGTCAATGCTTTCCATTATAACTCCTGGAACTAATTCCTTAGTGCAAAATTTAAATGCTTATCGAGCAACATGATTGTATCCCATTTTTAATGGCTGTAATTCCTTAAACTTGAAAATACATTGCATGTATTATTTTATTCCTTATGCTTCCTCGACTTACAAGGCTGCTAATATACAAAGCTTAACTATCATAATGAGATGAAAGAAGAAAAATTAAAAGGTTAACAAATTACGACTAACGAACTACCCTATGAAATGTATGACACACATATAAATTAGAATAAAAGAACTGAAGAGTGGGCAAATCGCAGCTAAAAATAAATAATTACAAGTAGTCCCGTGAAGAACATTACAGCCTATTTTCATATACAGGTATCCTACTACTGTTCATTGCCTCTATCAACATACAAAATATCAGTTTGATAGCTGTAATAGATTCATAGATATTGAGAACCGTCTAAATATTTCGGATGGTCGCCATGTTGGATTGTTATATGTGTAGGCCATAGAGTCATGTACCATTAAAGGAAAATTATTGCGTAGGTTCATCATTCAAACTTTCACTTCGATTGCATGATTACGACACAAGATTTTAAAAAAACTTAATTTTAAAATTCGCACAGCCGCCATCATGAGGTTATGTAAACAATTGAACTAAATTAGATACCAGTGCATAACAATGTGTATAAACATTTGCTGTACCAAGTTTCATTGCGTTTGGATTATTAAATCGCGGGAAAAGTCTATTTGAAACTTTCAACTTCGCTTGGCCACCATGTTCGTTTTGTAGTCAACCGGTTTTTGAAAGTCTCATACTGTAGATGAACTTCCCGCAGTGCCCTTTATTTCCGTACAAAATTTCAGGGTGATACCGGTAATAGTTTCAGAGATATAGAATGCCGGTGAAATATTTTGCACAGCCGCCATCTTACGGTTATGTAAACAATTGAACGAAGTTAGCTGTTGGTGCATTACAATGTGTATAAATATATACTGTACCAAGTTTCATTGCGTTTGGTTGGTTAAATCACGAGAAACGTCTATTTAAAAGTCTCAACTTCGCTTGGCAGCCGTGTTGGTATTGTAGTTACCAGTTTTTCAAAAGTCACATAGGCTAGGTGAATTTCTAGTAGTTCCTTTTATCACCGTACAAAATTCCAGGGTGATATCCGTAATAGTTTCGGAGATATTGAATGCTGGTGAACTATTTCGCGCAGCCGCCATGTTGGATTAGTGAGACGTAACAAAATTTGAACGGCACGGTCGGGGTCGTCCGGAATAGTGCTATGAACTTGCAGTGTTTCATTGAAATCGCTCGAGCCGTTTAGATGTTATTAGGGACACACACACACACACAAATCACACACGCGCACACAGACACACGGACAAAGGGTGATCACATAAGCCTAAAAATAGGCTAAAAATACTCATAATAATAATATCGTATGGCCTCGGGTGCCTGGTGCAAGCTTTGTTAATTGACACCCAGAGGGTAGCTTGCATGTCGAATTTCGTCGTTCCTTTGAACGCTATGAAAGTCAAGGAGGTTAGATATCTAAACTCCTTGACACTACAGCGCTTTCAAGTAGAGAATGGAGGAACTTTGTGTAGGCGGAAAATCCCGAGATTAATTTTGCCATTGAACACGGCCTACTGAATTCAAATGGGTTCTTTAACATGCCAACAACGTATGACATGAGTATCGTGATTTTTGTCGCCTTCAAAAATCACTTACCATGGCCAGGGGCGAACCTGCAATCTTGGGGTTGGTAGTCCGACACTATAACCACTCACCCACCGTGGCAAGCAAAATACTCATAATTTACTAATATAGGTGATTTCGTAGATATTGAGATCCGTCTAAATATTTCGGATGGTCGCCATGTTGGATTGTTATATGTGTAGGCCATAGAGTCATGTGCCATTAAAGGAAAATTATTTCGTAGGTTCATTATTCAAACTTTCACTTCGATCGCATGATTACGACACAAGAAATAAAAACTTAATTTTAAAATTCGCACAGCCGCTATGTTGAGGTTAGGTAAACAATTGAACTAAATTAGATACCATTGCATAACAATGTGTATAAACATTTGCTGTACCAAATTTCATTGCGTTTGGATTATTAAATCGCGAGAAAAGTCTATTTGAAACTTTCAAATTCGCTTGGCCTCCATGTTCGTTTTGTAGTCAACCGGTTTTTGAATGTCTCATAGATGAACTTCCAGCAGTGCTTTTTGTCTCCGTACAAAATTTCAGTGTGATACTGGTAATAGTTTCGGAGATATAAAATGCCGGTGAAATATTTTGCACAGCCGCCATCTTGAGGTTATGAGAACAATTGAACGAAGTTAGCTGTTTGTGCATTACAATGTGTATGAACATATACTGTACCAAGTTTCATTGCGTTTGGTTGGTTAAATCGCAAGAAACGTTTATTTCAAAGTCGCAATTTCGCTTGGCCGCCATGTTGGTTTTGTAGTTACCAGTTTTTCAAAAGTCACATAGGTGAACTTCTGGTAGTTCCCTTTATACCGTACAAATTCCAGGGTGATATCGGTAATAGTTTCGGAGATATTCATTGCTAGTGAAATATTTCGCACATCCGCCATGTTGGATTGGTGCGACTAACAAAATTTGAAGGGCACGGTCGAGGTCGTCCGGAATAGAGCTATAAACGTACCGAGTTTCATTGAAATCGCTCGAGCCGTTTGGATGTTATTAGGAGACACACACACACGAATCACACACAGACACACGGACAACAGGTGATCTCATAAGCCTATTTTTTAATAAATGAAAATAGGCTAAAAATAGCTATTCAGCCTTAAAATACACATAATTTACTAATATAGGTGATTGCTCTAAATACTAATGGATCCAGTAAGGGCTGTTACAGCTATGGTATTAATGGTTGCATTTGAGACACGAAATTTTCTACTTGTTGCTGCAAAAAGAGAAGGTATTGAGGGGCAGATGACCTCGTAGTTCCGCCCCTTAAAACAACAATAACTAACTAACTAGAGAAGGTATTGTTCCTCGGCCCCCCTCTAATAACCCAATAACTTCTATTTCTTGAAGGTGGTATTTTTACTTGTAGAAATGGACTGTAGGCTCGTAAATATCCTTCTTTTCTTTGTTCACGCCAAGGTTTTAGGCCGGTGAGCCCTGATTGCTCAGTCGTACAGAGGACAGTTGGCGAACCTCAGCCACGTGCAATTGATACGTAAGTTGCTCTTCGTGCATCTGAAATCTCTCGTATCAATTGCACATGCGTGAGGCTCGAAGACTGTTTTCTGTACGACTGTGAAACCGGGACTGACCGGCCAAAAACCGTGGTGTGAACTGTTATCTTAATCGTGTTGACCGAAAGAAAAACAATCTTCGCCGTATAATAATAAAAATTGCAGACATAATAAACTCACTCGCCGTAGAGAATGGAAAAGCAAAATTTCGTTTGCAAAAAGCAAAATGTGGTTCTATTTCTTGATATTACTGTTACGACAGAAAGATAATCTTTTCATTAAGTGTAGAAATCGCACCATGATACTGCTCTGCGTGTTCACAGGTGCTGCATTCTGGGCGACAATATGAACTCAATCTTCTGGATCTCGAACTTAACGCTAAAGAGTAAGCTGATTCTCATTGGTATAGTGGCTACCATTCGTGGCAGCCCTGGTGTGATTCCCTGACAAGAAATGTTATTCTGGAATGGGGTACAGTTTGATTCGTAAGGCAAAACAGAGAAAAGGTGGGTTCGATTTCCACCACACCCATCCCATAAGAGGTTGATTCCCACTTCTACTCCAGGCAAATGCGGCGATGGTTCCTAACGCAAGACCACAGCCGCCTCCTTCCCAATCCGCACCTTAATTACAAATACACATACTACAACAGATATCACAAAATGAGTTATCAGAAAAATCCTTCACATCCAAGTTTGTGGCGCTAATTGGCCACGATATCCAAACCCTCAAATGATACAACCACGCCCGTGGACGATCTTCGCATCTGAATGATCATGATGAAGACGTCACTTACACCCTGTTACTGGGCTAGGGGAATGAACACCAAGAGATAAAATTCCCTGATGGCCTGGACGGGAATTGAACCCATGACACTTAAAACCAAAGCCTAGCGTCCAAACCAGTGGCGTGGCGTGGAATTTTTTCGAGGGTACGCTGTGAAGAAGACTCAAAATATAGGCTTACACCCAGGGCCGGATTTACCGTAAGGCAAAATAGGCACGTGCCTAGGGGCGTCGCAGTCCAAGGGGCGCCGCAAGGCGCCCCTTCGGTTTGGCAACCGGCAATGATCTGTACTGGAGGTGCCCCGAAGGGTACCGCCGTCAGGCGCCCTCTTTGCTAGGGCTTTAAATGTGCTAAGTTAGGATTATAGCAGTATACATGCTAATATAAATATTGAGAAATGAGCAGAGACATTTAGAAATAATATCGTGTCTTTTTTCACATGCCCACCCATGCCCTTCCACTTCGCTCTTCGTTATGCCGCTCGGCGCCCTTTCGTCCCGACAAGTGTGAGAGGGACGGGGAAGCGGGCGAGCGGAGCTATGCTACGCGCGCTGTTGTTGCAGTAGCTGAGTTACTAGCATTGTAGAAGCATCGAAATGCCCCGCTCCCCACCCCCTTGGCTGTGCGAGTTCGAGATTGCGTTGTGTTGTGATGTGATCTGCAATTAAATGTTTTAAACTATGGGCAGCAAAACGTTATCTGGTTACCAAAATCGTGTCCGCAAAGCTGAAGAAAGCCGAGGTTACACTATCAAAATGTTGGAAAATAAATTAGATGTTTAGTCCGCGTGTGAATCCTACACCTCCAACGACAAATTCGGATAACAATAACAATTCTTGCTCTGCGGTTCACGACATTGGCTGCGATGGTGTTCAGCAACTTGAGGTAAGCTACCGTCGATTTCTCCCACATCGATCAGTCGACTTTTATCATTAGATATGTTACGGCCAATGGTGAACCAAAAGAAGGGTTTCTAGGTTTTATGGCGAGCATCGGGCACAAGTCAGAGCAGCTTTTTGATGCAGTAAAGGCGAAGTTGGAAGATCTGGATTTGAAAGTGGAGGATATTCGAGGCCAATCATAAGATAACGCAAGTAATATGTCCGGCGAATATTCCGGGTTGCAAGCTCGAATAGCGGCCTTGAATCCCTTAGCTTTCTATGCACCATGCTCACCCCATTCACTAATTTTGGTTGGAACTCATGCCGTTGAATCTTGTTCAGAATCTGCAAGGTATTTTTAACAGCTCAAGAACTGTACAACATTTTTACTGCTTCGACCTACCGATGGGAAATTGTAAAGAACTTAATTGCGCGCGTACTAAAAAGCCTGTCAGTGACTCGGTGGTTGGCACGATATGACGCTTGTCAGGCTCTAAGGGAAGGTTGGTGTGGCGTCGTGGCAGCTCATGAGAGAGTACACGAAAACAGAAATCAAAAGGCAAACACTCGAAGTGAAGCCAAAGGCATCTTAAGCAATACCCTACAATTATAAACTGCTTTCCTAGTTGTTTTCTGGAGTACCAGTCTAAAAAGATTTAATACTGTCAGCTAGAAGCTCCAAAAAGTTAGCACTAATTTGAGCACTGTGGTAGAATGTTACGCTTCGTTAGCGGAATTTCTGCAAAGTTTAAGAGATAATTTCGATGTGTATGAGAAAGAAGCCAAAGAATTAAACGGTATTGCTCAATATTCCTACGACCTAAAGAGAAGACTGGAACGAAAAACTAGGAATGATGAGACAAAGCAAGGAGAATATGTACCGTCAGAGGGCTCAGAAAATTTTCGCGTCTATGTATTTTATATAATTCTGGATGTAGGCCTACTAAGTACTGAGCTTAAGAGGCGAAGTGAGGCTTACAAAGTCCTCCATAAGAGATTTTATTTTCTAGAAACCCTTTTAGACCTAGATGGACCAATGATTAAAAAAAATCGCTGACGATCTCTCAGAAATGTATGTGGATGACTTAGAAAGTGCACTGGCTGATGAGTGCTTGCATTTAAAGGAACATTTAAAAATTGCAGATTTTAAAGGTAAGTCAGCCTCTGAGCTCAGCATTTTCCTTCATGAGAAAGATTTACACGATATGTACCCGAACGTAAACATTGCTTTACGGATACGGTACTTCTTACCATTCCAGTGACCAATTGTTCTGGAGAAAGATCATTTTCGGTACTGAATCGCGTCCAGAACTATTTGCGGTCAGTCACTAAAGAAGAAAGGTTAAACTCTATTGCACTCCCAGCGATTGAAAAAGATATGACGAAAAACTTGAACTGCGATGCCATAATAAATTTGCCGAAAAGAAGGCAAGAAGGAAACTTTTGAAGTAGTTCTCGTTGTGCTTGAGGCAGGCCCCGTTATGTCTTCAATCATGTTTTTAATCAACACTTTTATTTCTCTTAAAGATATTGCAGGAAGATATGAAGTTGGCCTTATTTGTATTTTAGAGGCGCTTTGTTCAATTTAAAATGTCGTTCGTAACACTGCTCTTCATGCGTTTTAAAATTAGTGTGCGTTCTACTATTTTTTTTACTATATTTCGTGCTACTGCAGTTCATTCAGTTACAGCAGTAAATAATGTTTTTATTTTTGAAGCTACTCTTTTTTGTTGTTTGAATTAAGGCTAGACATTATTTTTGGAAAGGATATTCATAAAGTGTTTTGGTTGCATAAAAGATAAACTGTTTCATGTAGTTTTTCTCCAAGCGTTATTATTATTGAATTGACTATGTTTTCCCTGCGTAAAAATTCAGGCATAAACTTAAGCTGTCAGCCATATATCTGTTTATATCGGGGGGGGGGGGGCTCAAGTGAGGAGGGGCGCTCAATGGAGAGATGCCTATAGCGTAACTTTGGGTAAATCCGGCCCTGCTTACACCATAAAGCAACTTCAGCACCCGGTTCCAGCTATGCCCTTGTCAATGTTGAGGTTGATATCTGAAGTAGCAACAATTACTCTACACACATAATTATTAGTCTTTCACATTTAAAAAATAAAAATAGAAAGAATTGTAATACAGCACAGCTCATTTTTCCCTTTTCAACTTTAGGCATGCCAATCCATGTACATTAAGTGCGGAGAAAATTATTCATCAATAGGGTTGGCGAGCTTCTCTTATCGTGTATCATTTGACGATTGAACAGTGTGGCAATTTGTGTTTTTGTTGTTCGCATTTCTTGGCCTAAGGAGCTAAACTTTTAGGTTATTACCCGTAAATTTTCTATTGTGCGTGGTTCAGCGGTAACGTTCTAGCTTGCTGAGCTTAAGATAGCGGAATCAAATGCCGTCGCAGCCAGTCGGCATTTGAGGGTGCGCAAATGCGAGGGAGCCGTGTCAGTATATTTACTGGCTCGTTAAAGATTCCCTTCGGGTCAAAATTCCGGCACCCCGGCGTCTCTAATAAAAGCCTCAGTAGTTAACAGGGACGTAAAACCAATAACATTATTATTATTTACTATTATGAGACCTAAGTGAACATTAAAATAATAAACATGCTATTAGTAGACTAATAGATATTCTTATGTCATTGTATTGCATGTTCAGTTAATATTTATTTGCAAATATCACTCAAATTGTACTGATGTAAGTTTTCACGGCTTCATTAGTTTGAATGACTTAATTGGGGCGTAGGCCTATAACCTATGCAAACTAGTACTAAGGGGGGCGTGGTGGCGCAGCGGCCAAGCTTTTGGCCTCTCACCAAGGTGGACCGGGTTCGATTCCCGGTCAATGCATGTGAGATTTCGAAGTGAAATTCCATGTCCTGTGGTTCGGATTCCACGTAAAAAGGAGGTCCCGTGGCTCATGATCGCATGATTAATGGTCACGTAAAACTAAAAGCTTCCTTCTTTTTTTAAACTAGTACTGACAATTCCGGCGTCTAGTGCATCAGTGGAAAGAATGTTTTCTACCATGAAACGTATAAAAACCTTCACCCGAAACTCAATGCATCAAGAAGGACTTTCACATCTCGCGCTTCTTTCCATTGAAAAGGTGTTATTGTGTAGCCTTCAGGGGAACACTGATTTTCACGACCATGTAATTGATGAATTCGCTAAGAGGGAGAGAAGAATTGAACTTAGCTACAAATGATCCGACAAGGTACAGTAAATAGTGGCATTAATTAATTTTGTACAAATGAGAATTTGATAGACCCTACCTACCGTAATTACCAAATATTTTTTTAAAATAATGTGATAGTCTTTAAAATATTATTCAAATTATACGGATGTACATACATTTAAAATTATGTATCCTTTACACCTACTCTTTGAATATAATTTGAATGATAATCAGAGGAACTTTTCGGGTTGATGGGTCACTCTGAAGATTCCAACGCACTGTTCACTCCCAACACAATAATATCAACAGTAGTTACGGTATACTAAATTTTGCTAATTGCACTCAAAAACATAGAGTTGTGAGTTAACCGGACGAAGAAGAATTTTAACTACCGCGCCCAGCAAAGGTCGGGTCTGATGGTCAGATGGAGGGTGGGGACTGGAGAGGCGCGCCAAATAATTTTAAGCAGTGCTGGTGTCCAAGCTCGCTAGGGTAAGCCGCCCGAACCGAAGCAGACCTTGCTACCCGCTTTGACTTGTCTCGACGACAGCCCTGTGGCTATGGAACGCCACACCCCCTGTCTTAGCCAATCAAGGACGACCTGGCGATCTTGGTGTACCACTCCATCGGCCATAGCAGTGTTCCGGGCCAGAAGGCTCCTGGAGGTAAACAAGCCGTTGTCACAGCGACCAGCCGCACTCTTTCTTCTTTCTCTCCAAAGTAGTACTGGCTGATCGTGGAGAACTGCGGTAGAGAACGAGGAACGTCATTCAAAGCGGCGTTTTTGCAGTTGCTTGCGCGTTAGAAAGTGATATTATATACTTTATTCTTATGAGAATATGCTAGGTAAGCGGTGCTTACCCCGTGGTATTGGAGAAAACGCCACTGGTCCAAACCAATTCACCACTGGGCCTGGCGTCAGAAGAAAATAATAATAATGTTATTGGTTTAAAGTTCCAGTCACCAACGCTGCTTTACAGACACAAGTGTGCCATACTTCTCTGTAAGGGATCCTTAACGTGCCAGTAAATTTACTACCACGGATATCTTTCGCATTTTAGCACCTCAAATGCCAACTCAGTGCGCCCGAATTCGATCCCGCAACCTTGGACCTAGTAGGAGAGTCGAAAATAAGACTTAATCAGGAGAGAAGAATAATATGACACAGTGAAAACACTGTCATCCTTTGTTGTGAGCCCCTGAGGTAGTATCTGGAAGACTCTCGTTCAGAATGACCGTCGATAGTCACGGTGGCGATCGAATCCATTATCCCTTTCGTTTGACCTCCATACGTGTCGTAGTATGGTTGGCACAGACAGGAAGTGAATATGCACGCCATTACCCCCAGCGAGTGATAGGGGGATAAAGCATTGCTTCCGTAGGAATCGGCTTGGTGTTCTTGTCTGTGCCCAACACACTACGACAAATATGGGGGTCATGCGAGTGTGATAATTTTATTATGAATGTGGACTCGACCCCGTGCCACCATGGCATAGTGAACAGAAGTCATCGTTGAAATGGAAGGTAGACAACTAAAGATTTAAATTTAAATATCTAGGAAGCGTGATATCAACATTAAACAACAGGATCCATCGTTGAAGAACTTAACAATAGGGTTCAAGCTGGAGGAACATTCTTTATATTTGTTCAAGACGTAATATGGAACCCAACAGAGCCGCTAAAATGCAAGGGAGCAATTTGCCTGACTTATTACTTGCCAATTTCGATCTAAGGATGTTAGACTTGAACTCTTGAGGAAATAGGACGAAAGGGGGGATCGAGAAGCTGAAATGAGATTTTCCAGAGACATTGTTGGCAAAATAAGCCGGGATAAAAATCGTTATGGGAATATGAAGAAAATGGCCTAGCTTGGCAGACTTCAGGACAATATAACGTTTCGTAGCCTCTCGTGGTATGGTTACATGAGAAGGATGGATGCAGGACGAATACCCAGAAAAATGTATGATCTACAGTTAGAAGATCGAAGACCAAGGGTGTGGCCAAGGATGAGGTTGAGAGATATGGTGATAAACAATGTAGAGTAACCAGGTGATGACTGGAACAGCATTAAAGAAGTTGAAACGTACAAAGACGGAAGTTGGTGACGGGGCTTCATTCGCCGACTTACTGCATAGAAGGAAAGACATAGGCTGTAAGTTTTATATATATATATATATATATGTATGAACAGAAAATATCAATTACTACACAGAAGAAAATTGAAATTGCAACACCATGAAGGCATTGGTCGTTTGTGTTGATTTTCAAGATAAGGAACGATGCCTTGAAGGTATGTAAACGATCAAAGTTTCAGACCCATTGGATTGTTGCTACATGTCTCCCCACGTGATTGGTCGCGGAGGAATCAACTCCAGTATACGTACTCGGGTGTAGCGTAGTTGACTTGCAGTCTGTGCAATGAAGTGTTCCCCGTCAAACATGTCTCGACAGAGAAGAGCACGCTATCAACAACTGTCGCCGTTTGAGAGGGCTCGGATAATTGGGCTGTGTGAGGCTGGATTATCGCTAAGGACTCGCTGCACGTGTTGGCCGACAGGCATCTACGGCACAACGTGTAATGGCAGCAGTGGTAAAATAAAGGTACCAACACTCGTAGACCTGGCACAGGCCCAGCCCGACAGAAAACTGTGAGAGAGGATCACCGCATCATTCGGATGGCCCGGATGGAACCCCATGCAACAGCAGCACAAATTCGAGCAGCTGTGGCACTCCACGTTACACACAAACAGTTGGTAATCGCCTGCGTGCAGCTGGCTTACGTTCCCGTGTCCCTGCAGGAGGTGTTCCATTGACCCCACAACAGCGACGTGTAAGGCTGGCCTGGTGTCGAGAACGATTGATGTGGGTCCACGAATGGCATAGGGTCGTCTTTCGTGATGAATTGCGCTTCTGTCTTGCCCGCAGTGATCGCCGGAATCGTGTGCGCCGACGTACCGGGGAGAGGGGCCGCCCAGACCTTATTGTCGAGAGGCACACAGGGCCAACACCAAGCATTATGGTCTGGGGAGCTATTGGCTTTAATGTGAAATCACAATTAGTGCTTGTTGAGGGCACTACGACTGCTCGACTGTACGTTAATAGGGTACTCAATCCAGTGGTTGTTCCTATGATGGCGAACATTGCTAATGGGATGTTTCAGCAGGACAATGCCCGGGTTCACACTGCACGCATCTCCTGAGAAGCTCTCCACGACATCACAACCTTAGAATGGCCCGCCAGATCCCCGGACCTCAGTCCTATTGAGCATGTGTGGGACATGATGGGTCGACAACAGGCCAACCGTCCTCAGCCACCCACAACTCTGGAACAACTGACCCGTGCAGTGCAGCAAGCATGGGCCACAATTCCTCAGGAAGCGATCCAGGGCCTTATTGACTCATGCCTCGCCGAATTCATCAATGTATTGCAGCTCGTGGTGGGCACATCCTGTATTGATTGTTGTCCAAACTTGCGGTCAGAGGGACCTTCTGTGTGTTGCAATTTCCATTTTCGTCAGTGTATATCAAGAAATGAAGGCACCACAGTGTGGGACCCGAGAGAGGGACGAAGAAACGTGGGACGCCAAAAAAAAACAGATGGGATAACTACTTTAGAGCTAAAATGGGAAACCAATGGTCGAGAGTGGCAAGAGACAGAGAAGCATGGAGACAGCTGGAGCCAAACATGAATCATCTAACACCAAACAGGACAGAAAGATAATGACAGTGAGTGCAACTAGACAAAAGCTCCCAAGAATGCCCGCCTTGGGAACCTAATCACAAGCACGTCCCTGTGCAAATAGGAGGCATTTGCCCTTACGGAATGCCTATAGGCTGATTTTATTATTATTATTTATTTATTATTAGCCATTTAGGCCTAAGTAAAATATTTATTGTATTCAAAATTCTTTTAGGTTGAGAAATCCTACTATTTACTGTCGTGCCCTCCAACATAATTTAGAACATCCTTTTACAGAGCTTTTAAACATTATTTTGTAGTATTCTTTCAAACACAATTTTCGAATTATCGGGCTATTGTAAATTAAACGTTTCGATATGGAGTAACTTATTTATGTGTGAGCAAATTTGTGTAAAGCTCATGTTTTCCTCAGAAGCTTGAACAAGATGCGTCCATATATTTAAACGTTCTTAGCCTTAATGTTTTGAAATTTTAAGTTTCACAGTAAATGAACGAATGTTTTTGACATAGATCAGTAAATATTAATATTTTACTAGCCTCGAGATTCATGTTCAGCTGAAAACTAATGAATTGCATTGTTTCTAGGTTATTAATACAAGTTTCTAAAAATGATCAACTAATGCCGAAATGTTTTAGAATAGTCGATCAAGGGGGAGTTTGTTCCCGTCCCTCCATAAATCCACTCCAGTCTTCTCATAATATAAACGCCTTTTCTTTCCACATATCTGCCTGTGCCTATCACTCTATTAATCGCTGGATGCCTTGAAGATCTACAACTGTTCACGGATAGAGTGGTAGAAGCCAGCGAGAAAAGTGATTTAATTCAAAATGTTAAGAAAACCAGTTTCACAGTAATTTCGAAAGAGAATAATCCAGGAAACTTGATAATCAAAGGTGAAGCAGTTCAAAGAGTTCAGAAATACAGATAGGCTATTTAGGAGAATGATGAAGATCAAATGGGTAGATAGGGTTACAAACGAAGAGGTATTAAGACTAGTGGGAGAGGAGAGATGTTTCTGGCGACTGCTAATGAAGAGAAGAGATAGGTTGGTAGGACACATAATAAGACACCCAGGAATAACAAACAAGCTTAGTTATGGAAGTAAGGGTCGAGGACAAGAAATGTAGGGGTAGACCAAGGTTAGAATATGTTAAACAGATTGCCTCGGACGTAGGGTGTGGTAGCTATGTAGAGATGAAACGATTAGCTCAGGACAGGGAGCATGCATCAAACCAGTCAAAAGACTGAAGACTCAAACAACAACAGGAACCATAGTTAATGATACCAATTACTGCTCTCAAGAAATTAAGGCAAGGATAGGACAAGCCAGACGTGCAGAGAAATTTATTGTGCAATAGAGAGTATAAATTTAAAACTAAGTTTGCTAAAATGTTGTGTGTTCTCGGTACTCCTCTATGGTATGGAAGCTTGGACACTCAAACAAGATACGATTTACAGACTAGAGTCGTTTGAGATGTGGACATATCGAAGGATCTTACGAGCAAGCTGGATGGATAGAATCACAAATCTTGAGATATTGCGTAGGATAGGTTAAGGATGAGGAGATAATTACCTGTGTCAAAATTAGGAAGTTACAATACTTGGGCCATATAATGAGAGGAGACAGGTATCGTCTTCTACAAGAAATTATTCAAGGGAAGGTTGAGGGCAGAAGGAGTCGAGGAAGAAGAAGGATCTCTTGGTTGGACAACCTAAAAAAATGGTTCAAGTGTAGTTCCAGTGAACTTTTCAGTGCTGCTAGATTGCTGTGATGATCGCCACCCTTTTTAGAGGAGACTGCACATGAAGAAGAAGATACCCAATCGCCAGGGTTCTTCCCGTTCGCTTCATTAATCTCCATTTAATTCACCGAAGTATGCCTGCTGTGAAATCTTGTGTTGTGTGACATGCGGTGACCCTCGAGACTAGTGAAGCACTGTGAGAGTAACTAATTGGATACTCATTATAATTTTAATAATAATAGTATCATTATAAACTATTTATTTTTACCTCAAGTCAATATTTATTTCGTTGAAACCGTATCAGTTCTTCTTCAGCTGGTATATGATGGGTAACTGAGTAGTACCATACCAAAAGTTCACGTAGTAAATTTTCCACAAAAAACAGATCTCTTACAATAAATTTTGTAAATTAAGCATTTTTCAACATTTCTTAATATCTTCGCCAGACATATTCCAAAGTTGTTGTTTTTTTCTACTATGTGTAATAAATATGAACACTTTGATAAACCTGTTTGTTAGGTTTTATTAATCTTAACTTAACACATACCGGTACATGATGCGTATCAGACATCAACCAAAGAATACAGAAGAAACAAAGACAATTAACTATGGCTGATCCATAGAGATCAAGGAGTCTATCAAAAGGAAAAGCGATATCATTCACCCCCACCTAATTGATAAGTATAGTCCTTGAGGTAAGGGGTGGGCGACGGATTCTAGTGCTCCACCTAGGTTGTTGGCCTGGAGGAAGTGTAACTTGACTCTCTGTCGACCCCTGAGATTCTGGAGAAGTCAGGAATCTGGGGCTTCGCCTAGGTTGCTGGTCAGGAGGAGAAGTCGCAACTGGACTTCCTAACGACCTCTGGGATTCTGGAGAAGTCAGGACGTGGGGAACCAGAGTCGAAGATTCCGATGGTCGAGGAGGAACCATTGATGTTGAAGGCCAGTGATGTCCAAGAGATCTGTTGGAATGCTGCTCTTCTGTTACCTCCCGTTCTTCATCCAATTCTTGAGAAATGTTGCCTGGAGAAGGTACTGGAGCCAAGTCTCTAGTTGAAACGGTAGTCTCCCGTCCATCAGCAAGTTGTACGTGAGCGTACTCGGGGTTCGCTTCAACAAGAGTGACCTCTTGGACAAATGGTTCATACTTTGAATGCCTGGTATGATTCCGCAGAAATACAGGTCCTGGAGTCATTAACCATGAAGGGATTGCTTGTCCGTAAGTCGATCTCCGTTGGTGTTAAACATACGCTCATGTGGAGTTTCGTTTGTTGCGGTACAAAGTAATGACCTGATAGAATCGAGGGTATCATCTAAAACTTTTTCCCACTGTCGGATATCCAATTGTCTTGATTTTATGACAAGCTGTATAGATTTCCAGACAATGCCTACGTATTTTTCTGCCTGACCGTTGCCTCTGGGATTATACGGTGTCGTTCTGCTCGTCGCTACCCCAACAGTCGTGAGATATGACTTCAATTCTTGGGACATGAAAGCAGAACCTCGATCTGAAAGAATATAGGAAGGAAATCCAAAAATTTAAAAAAGGATTTTCAGTTTTGATATAACGGTGGAGGAAGTAACATCCATACAGGGAAAAGCAAAAGGATATCTGGAATATTCATCTACTAAGATGAGGAGGTATCGGTTTCTGGAAGTGGATGGAAGAGGTCCCTTGAAATCCATGTTTATTCGTTCAAATGGATGGATAGCTATGATGAAACTTCCCCCGTGTTGGATAAATCTGGGTTTTAGCTCAGCACAGACTTTACACGCTGATAAAACTTTCTTTATATCCTCCAACGAATAGGGCAAATTCTTTGACTTAACGAAGTGATTCATTCTCGTCAATCCCGGATGACATAAGGCTTCATGAATGTTCTTAAGTCGTAATCCATAGCACTGGGTAGCCGAACAGATTCTGGATAAAGCATCAGCTGCTTCGTTGTGTTGTCCAGGTCTGTAGATGATTTCATAGTCAAAACATGAAAGTTCCAATCTCCAACGCAGTATCTTCTCATTCTTTACCTTGCCATGACGCCTGCTGTCGAACATGAAGGCCACTGACTTCTGATCGGTGATGAGGCGGAATTGTCTTCCTAGTAAATAATGCCTCCATTTCTTGACAGCTTCGATAATAGCCTGAGCTTCCTTCTCCACAGATGAATGTGTTTGTTCTGACTTGTTGAGGGTTTGTGAAAAAAAAAGCTACAGGCCGCCCATTTTGTGACAGCGTGGCTCCAATAGAATGTTCTGAAGCATCAGTCTCCACGGTGAACATAACCTTCTCATCTATAGCTGAGACGAGTGCGTTTTCCACATCTTCTTTCAGAGTATTGAACGCTTCAACAGCCTTTTCGTTTACTGGAAAGTGACCCCTCGAAAGGATATGTATTTTCTGTGAAAATCTGGGAATGAAGTTTGAAAAATGTGCGAACATGCCCATTGCTCTTCGAAGAGAAGCAGTATCAGATGGAACTGGAAGTTCTCTCAAGGATGTGAGTCTGTCAGGATCTGGACGAATTTCATGATTGGAGATTATATAACCCAACAGCTTTATTGTACGAGCTGAGAAGACACTCTTCTTATCATTAATTGTCAAGCGATACTTTTCTACGGCTTTTAGGAACTTCTTCAGATTCATGTCATGTTCTTGCTGATTCTTGCCTCATACTATGACATCATCTAGGTAAGCTGCTACCCCAGTGAGTTCCTCTTTCAGGATGATCGAATCAATAGTTCTTTGGAAACAGGGCACACCATTAGTTGGGCCAAATGGAATTCGTTTATACTGCCAAAGTTTACCACTAGCTTCAAATGCTGTGTACGGACGGTCCTCTTCGCAGATAGGGATTTGATTATAGGCGCTCTTTAAGTCGATAGCACTGAACACTTCATAATTTGCCACTTTGTTTACGATATCCTCAATAAAGTGGATATGCATCTAGTTGGGTGTACTGATTTACTGTCCGAGAATAGTCGACTACCATGCGGCGTTTGTGGTTCTCGGTGTGGGTAACAAGAACCTGTGCACGCCATGGAGAAAAGCTTTCTTCTATGACATCTTCCTTTAAGAGTCGTTGAATTTCTTGATCAATGAACTTGGCATCGGAAGCTGTGTGACGTCGAGATTTAACAGCGATTGGTTTACAGTCTGGAGGGATGTTACGAAAAAGTTGGACAGGTTCTACATTAGCCACTGTCAATCCGCAGATATTCAACGGTTCTTTGCTGCCACCAAACTTTATTTCTATGGATGAATGGCGACCAAGAATGTCGTGACCTAAAATAACGTCCGAGCATAGATCTGTCAGTATATTTAGCTGAACGTCTTCATATACATGGTCCTTGACTTTTAGATTGACTGAGCAAACTCCCTTAACAGATGAGCTAAGAGATGTTGAGGCCATTGTTACTGTGAGACTACTAGCACACACGGGGAGCCGGAGCTTCCGAACCAACCTCTCAGAAATAAAACTTGTAGAACTACCAGTGTCTACCAGAGCATTGGCTTTCGTTCCATTTAAGTGAATGGGAATTATTGCTTTTGCCAGACAAGATGGTGTGGAAGAGGCAGAAGATAAAACTGCAGTATGGCAATGGTAAGATTTTTGGGAACTATTCGGTTTGGCACTTCTACAAACTTTGGCGTAGTGACCAGTTTTCGAGCATGCACGACAAATAGCTTCCCTTGTTGGGCATTCATTCCTCTTGTGATAGGCAAGTCCACAAAAATAGCACTTCTTGTTTGACACTGCAACAACTTCACACGAGGCTTCACTATTCCCTGAGCAGCTGTCACGGCTGGCATAAGTAATTGAGCGTGGTCTGGGTGAACTAGCACGACGGTTCTGAACAGCACTGACTGAAACAGGCTCTTGATACTGAAGGGACTGTTCCATCGCTGACTCTAAAGCCTTTGCCTTTATTGAAGCCTCCTCAAGAGTGAGGTTAAGATTTTCTAATAGTCTCTGACGTATATTGGAGTTAAGAAGACCGGGAATGAAAGCGTCGCGAATACAATCATCTCTATTTACTTCCGCTGTTACAGCCTTAAAGTTACAATCTTTGCTCAGAAGCTTCAAAGATTGTAATATCTCGACACTGTTTCTCCAGCTAGCTGCTTTCTGGTTGCTAATATGTGACGCGCAAATATTTCGTTCACCGGTTTTGTGAACGTGCTAACCAAAATGCTTATTGCGTCATTGAACGTTTTAGCTTCATTGAAATATTCGTATACTGAAGGTGAGACATGATTTATCAGGATTCTTAATTTGTTGGCGTCACTTGCTTGGTAAGACACTATGAAGTTCCTGAACGTGCTGTACCAGTGATTCCATTCTTGTTGTGCGTTGCTAGATTCTGGGTCGATGTTCAGACGCTCGGGTCTTAGAAGACGATCCATTCTTAGTTGAGATTAATAAATTGTAATAAATATGAACGCTTTGATAAACCTGTTTGTTAGGTTTTATTAATCTTAACTTAACACATACCGGTACATGATGCGTATCAGACATCAACCAAAGAATACAGAAGAAACAAAGACAATTAACTATGGCTGATCCATAGTGATCAAGGAGTCTATAGAAAGGAAAAGCCATATCACTATGTAAGTCAAAGAAGTCTTCGCTCTCAAGATTCAATAGTTTAACACATTACTTTCATTATATAAGACTATTTATATTATTTGTTATTTCTCTCTGCACAGACCTACCAAATACACATCAATAATTGTTATAACTTAACTGATTCAACAAACAGTACATATTTTGCATACACGTAAGTGTTATAATAATTATTATATCTTTTCTGTTCTGTTCTCTTGTTTTTGTTTCTCAATTATTTTTTTAGATCTCCTCATTTTTACGCTGCTTTTCAGGACAAATTTTTATGCTTAATTTACAAAATTTATTGTAACAGGTCTGTTTTTTTTGTGTGTGTGGAAAATTTACTGTGTGAACTTTTGGTATGGTACTACTCAGTTACTCATCATATACCAGCTGAAGAAGGTAACAATGTGACGAAAACCGGTACTTTAGGTAAAAATAAATGGTTTATAATTAACACGTCAATAAGGTATCGGGCTATCATGGTCATTTTTTGTCATTCTATAATAGTATCATTATCATTACAAAATAATATTTTGTAGTCATCTTCGTTCAGTCCAATAATTGTTATAGTAACAATTGAAATTAATTTTATTATAATATATAATTTTTTCAAGACACGTCCATGTAGTGCAGAGCCACAATTTTAAGATATATATAATTAAAAATGTGATGAAAGTGTAAGTTAAAACTACCATAAAGATACATGGGAGCGATGAAGCTATTTTCATGGGACTTTATTCTTAACAGCTTTTGCCAAAAAAAACTTCCAACTGAGATGATAGCATGGCCTTTGCACTCACAGAAGGTTACTGTGCGTGTGGAATATATGATGTCCTATTGATATCTGGTATATAGATGACATTTTATCATAATATATTCAGTCTGATATTCGCTCATGTCTTTGATATTTCTTCGTGAGCATGCTTATTCTTTGAGTTCACAAGTGTAGAACACACTCTGAAGCTTCCTCATACTTTTGATGCTAATTTGACTTCGCCGAGGACAGCTTACTTATTTCCTGGAGATATTTTATACTCAATTCTTCTACAGCATATCTCAGGAGTTTCAAACAAGTAATTATGCATTATTTACCAATTTACTATGCCTTATATTTGGTAAATCACATAATAGGTAACGGTAATTACACCGCGGACATGAGGAGTTCATGGAAGTGAACATTCAAAGACTTATAATTTCTTTGGAACCCGGGGAGGAGTTCCTGTACTCGACACACTGTACTGAGAGTCCACTCAGACTGGACGTGTTTTCTATTTGTCCGTCTAAGAGACGATGACCACGCTTTATGCTGAGTAGCACCTGTGAACTGTATCAACAGCCATCAGGCTGATACCGTGAATATTACGAGTGATTTGTACACCCTACAGCAACATCAGGCTGGTGTAATTGTATTCTTCAACAAAACGTGAAATTATTGTGATAAACTGTATTTTCCACGAAACACCACGTGGAGGACTTGTGAAATTTCGACCACGCTGTGTAAAGCGAGTGTGTCGTGCTTGTTAAATTATTTGAGCAACGTCGAATCATATTACTTCAGTGAATTGTGCTCTATAATTGATCACCGGCAAGGTTATGCACGTATTATAATTCTTTATGATAGCTGTGATCATGTACGATCTTTGTGTTTGTTAGAAACAGCATTAGAATCTGTGATATCTATATCACCCGAATATCTCAACTTCAGTGGCAGGAATAAGGCCAATTTTGAAACGCCTGCACCAGTGTAGAGGCAGTGTTGTATTTTGTACAGTTATACTTAGTAAATTTTGTGATTCTACGATTTTCGTCGAGATGATTCGTGAGACGAGCCACGTGTTCGACATTCTTCGATTTTTACACGTGATGTTCCGCATGAAGTAGACCAGCATTATGGGGGAAACGCATCTGAAATAACTGCCATGTAGGAGAGGAAAATCCAGGAGGATTACCATGGATGACCCGCACCATGAGAGCCAGGAATGTGAGGCGCACAGGCCAGGGTTTCCGACCTTGCTTTTGGAGCCTGTGCAGCACTCCAAGGAATTGGAAGTTTATAACCCCTCCCATACTAGAAACAGGGAGGTGAACTACACGATTATGTAACCGTGAGTCCTGTATTTCTCTTTGTACTAGGTTTTTCCAGGTAGGTCTAAGCTATGAGCATTATTTTAGCCGAAACTGTAGCGACCACACAGGCAGGGCTATATTTAAAACATGTATTTTCATTCTGGTAACTGGGACAATCTATCGTTAGCCACCCTATACCGTGATCTACACGGGGGTGCACATGTACATTTGTGTCTTTCCAATATATAGATTTACCAGCTATGTCAGTGCTGAGTTTGTGTCAGGTAAAGGAAACCGTGAACAAGAAGATGTGAACTTCTTAAATATTTAGGGAACACACTATCGTAGGCCCCTCATTTTTGGTTTGAAACAATTTATTAGCGTATCAGTTGACAGTCGAGAGCTACTGTTATATTTTAGTACTGTTTATTTAACGTTTGTGGGAATTCTTTTACCACACCAGTTCCAAGGAGGAACGAAATCATGTCTTGTAGGACTGATCTGGACATGAAGCCAAGGCTAGAATCGTATCATTTGGACCAACACCGTAGAGGTTAGGTGTTGTTATTTGTTTTTGAGAAGTGCCAAGCTATGTGCACAGAACCAACCAGTTCAGAATAGAAGGGAGGCACTGACATCTCTTCCAATCTCAAAGCTGTTAAACTGTAAGTTGTACAGTCTGTAATTTAAGTGTCTTTGGTATTTTGATAACGTTATATATTTGAACAGGGTAAAACATTTTGATGGGCACTACTACGGAAGTAATGAACGATATTAAAGCTATCTGCGGAACAAAATATGACTTTTAGCATGTGTTTCCGTCAGATGAAAAGTGTACAGTTTACGAAATGTAATGTGGACGAGAGCCGCGCCACGCACAATGATGAATAGCAAGTGAGTAGATATGCTAGGAATCGAGCTAGCGGTTGAACTGGTTTCTACCCAGAATTCAATGGGAGACGACCGTATGGATTATCTTATTAGACTTCTGATGTCACCAACACATGTGGATGTGAAGGTTGATGTTACGAGTATTTAAGTAGCTATTGTGAGCTGTAAACATCTATTTTGTACCGCTAACCGATGCGAGGGAATGTCCATTATTGGAGTTTCTTATTATTAGCTGATGACGTGGATCATCTAGCAAGTTGTAAAATAGGTTTATTATTCGATGTAAATTGACCCAGTTTTATGTGTAAGGCTAGCCGACTCATGTTATTTGGATGTCTCTGAACACAGATTTTGTAAGGATGGACGGATTTATGTCCCCTTTTGTTATTGGTGAATCCCGGCGTCATTGAGCCAGCAGGCCAAGTCGACCGATGTTACATGCGTGCTAATTGTTTAAGACGTGCCATAGTGTTATTGTACTCGAACCATTGTTAGCTCAGAGTGTTGTTTTTGACTCTTGAAGTCAGATTTTTCGAGTGTATCTCTGAGTGTACCTGCAGCCTTCGACTGGTGTCTTAACTAAGCCAACTAAATCTTTACATAAACCTGAATTATAAATCACATGTCTCATTTTCCTAAAACAACGTGATAAATAATTTATTAATTTCAGCTTAATAACTTTGGAACAATTTGCTTGTTTATTACTTCGACACCATTGTTCCTATGTCATTTCCCTGTGGGAGGTGAAATTTAACTGAGCTGACACTATTTACAATCGACGACATGAATCTGAGGGACCAGTAGTTCATACCTTATGGCCCGCGAGATTCAAAGCAACGTAAATCGTAGTGCTGACTACGCTATTGCCAGCACAACTCACATTCTTGAGATGATGATTGGGAGCAAGGAGCTTCTCAATTCGGGGAGGTAGGCTTATGTCTGTGTGTTTATTGACTTATTTCCTAGTGCAATTTCCTATATTGTGCCCTGTTAGTTGTAAGAGTGTATTCTTATGTAATATGTTTCTTTGATAGTCTGTGGTCTATCATTAGCTCTTGCTGTAATGTTTTGGTTACGACGCGTCTCGTCATAACATTTTCTTTCATGTCAGGATTTAGATAGAACTTAAATGTTACTTAACTGTAAATGTGGACGTGGTACCATCCTAACTTAGGGATTGGTTTGCTCAGCTGTTAAATGTAAAGTTTACCGAGTTTACTTGCTTCGCGTTAGTTCCGTTTGTGCCACGAGCATAGATTTTTTGTTGCTTTCCTTTCTTTGTAACAAGGACTTTCGCGTCATCTTTAGGGATTTTTGATTCAATTATGTAACTGGGTTTGCGGACTAGCCGATTTCGACCCTCCGAAGTAAGATAGGGGTCACATTATTGAATAAAACGTTCACGAAATTTTACTTAAGACTGGATCACTTTATTTATTTAGTTTGTGGTTTTGCGGGTGTATTATCATTTTAAATGATTATGTGGACTTCGTGGGGTCTGGTGTTACGTTACGGTGGTTAGGATCCATCGATGCTAGACCTCCCCTTTCAGACAGAGCTAGAGGTGAAGCCTCTAGCTTAATACACAAGTGAACTTTACTGGGTAGATACAAATGGGACATCAAAAAATAGTTGGATAGAAACAGTTCGCCAAATAACAGTGATCTTTATTTATAAGGTTTGTATAGATCATTAATAATTAATAATAACAACAACCTTAGAAACAGGTAATAGAAACTCTGTAGGCACCAGCCAACAACACTTGAACAACAATGAATAGACTTTAAATTCTAATAGAGTATAAATTAACAAATTAACAAGAGATAAGAATAAGTTAACAATGTTATGATTGAAGGTCGCTAGGTAGAATAATCCTAGCGTAACTTACAAAATTAAGGCTGCTTGCAAATGCAGGGTCAAAGTTATAAGAGAATAACTTCATTGCTCAATACGAGCTTCAAAGATTGACTAGAAATATAAATATTCATGGTTAGCATGCTTTGGTTTAAATGGAACAATATCGTCAACCATCATTAAGATTGACAAGCCTCTGGGGAGTACATCCCGCAAGTCGTTTCAAGAATGCAAAACAAGAGAATTTGTTTAAATATAACAAACATGCAAGAAAATAAAAAGTAATTGTTTTAACATACCGTAGTTTACACTTAGAGGGCAAGGTACTTGAGTCCATGCTAAACAAATAAGTTAGGTTAAGTTGAACAAGAAAAATACACTTGGCAATTTGGAGGTTAGATTTTCACTTAACTGGTTTGAGAAATTTCCATAACGGGAACACATGTTGATCACTTTTGTTTCTTTCGAAATGTTGGAGACTGTGTTTAGCATTGAAGAAAAATGTCACCTTGAATAGATGATGTCAAAATAGACGATGGCAGTAGGTCAAATATCGACATGTTGTCGATGTAGAAAAACTCGCTAGCGATGAGAAAGTGAATTGGACTAGAAATTTAAGGCAATGTGCCAGCACTTTATTAGAGAAGCACTTTTATAGAGTTTGTGCAGGGACGATCTTCATGACCTTTATTTTGAGAAGTTCTTGGAGAATGTTGTCATGTTTGAAGATAGCGACGAGTGCCGAGTCGATCTTTGACTAGCATGGTCCAATTTCTGCACGTGGTTTCACGCAGATGGTGAAGACGGCCAGAGACAACTGAAGAGTGAATGGCGAATTCAGCCGGAGACAACTGAAGAGTGAATGGCGAATAATGTAGGCAAGGTTCAGGCTTTATACCGGCGATCACGCGGGTTGCGTGATGCAGACAGGTGACGTCGGCCAATCCGAGAGCGTGGAGTATTCTCGAATGATGCTGAAGGCTAATCAAAGTAAGGGGCCAACTGAAACGAATCTCGTGACCAACATTACTTCCGGAAAAGATTGACAGTATCTTAGAACACGTGCAAGCAAGTACAAATCGAAAAAATGGAATGACATATGACAGGTAAGAGGTTATGTTATAAATCCAAATAAGTAAACTTTGTAATATTCTCTGAAAAGTAAACATACGGTGGCGGGACGAAATGTACCGAGAATGCACTGAGATGTGTGACATCATAATACTGCTTGAGCATCCTCCTTTCCCCGCGCGCTCCGGTGAGCGTGACGTCGTCCAGCCAGCTACCTCCTTTGACCTTGGTTTGCACTTGCTTTTTTATTTTTACGGTGATTTTTAATCATATATTTTTTTTCTAACGGACTTGGAGTTCACGCAGCATTTTTAGCCATTTGTAGCATTTAAAATGATATGAAGTCTAGTCTTTCAGACTGACTATCAGTGTTTTTTCTTTGGGGTGTCTATGACATATTACGTGCAAGTGGACCATATCTCTGGGACCAAGACTCTAGTGCTACACTTTCCCCTTGAGAAATGCATCCGGTCCTCTCAGGTCTTGGGTTCCAAGGACGGGGTCGTTCGACGTACTGCCCCCGTAAATTGAATTATACTGAGACCACGGTGGCTGTATTGGCATATGTGAATAAAGTTATGGCCGTCATAGTTGTGACGTGTATATTCATGACGTAGGCACGGATGACGCAGACTTTATGCAAGTAGGCTGGATGAGCTGAGATTCTTGGTGACGTCATGATTTTGTTCGAGAAGGATCTGAGATTTACGACGCAGTCGCAGGGAAGCATGGAATTGTGCTGAGGAAGAAGTTACGCTATTGGAGGAGAGGCTCGAACCAATGAATGATAGTTTGGAGGGAGACGGAGATTACTGAAACTACCATATTTAATTACTTTGGGCATGCAGAATTGTGGAAATCTATTTTCAGTTATGGCATTGATTTGGAATTTTGAAGAAATTAATTATGAGTTTTTGAAATTTGAAAATCCGTCAAGTATAGCCAAAGTTAGAACTTCTAGCAATGACGGAGGAACAAGCTATGGTAGGGATGGATACGTCCCTTAAGAAGTTGATAAAAGGCCTTGCACAGCAGAGAGGAAGCTCTCATGGCTCATGTCTCATGGATCATTTTGCTGATTCTCATATTGTCAGACTTCGAGTTATTCAGTGAAGCAAGTCATCATTAGCACGTGTGGTAGAGCCCACAGCATCGAACAAGCACTGAGCGTGCAGCAGTACAATTTTACGGTTACTGAAACTAGGCGAAGTTGGAGCGCACACATAAACGAGTCTACAAGATTATCTATCAAGAGTTAGCGACTGCATTTATGCTAATTCAATTGTGCATTACACTATTGAGGCGTGTACGAAAGTTGAACATTTTCACTATTATACTTTGGATGATATTCGCATTTTAAGACTGCAGACAAAAGTGATTTTCCCGCCACCTGAGAAGCACTTTTATAATACCACATTCTACGCTACGGCTGACACGTGTATTGCAACCGTGATACTGAAGATTACTTTGGGTGATACAACGCTACATTCTACAATGGAACAATATAATCTGGCAGTACTTTCGACTATTATTATAACGGAAGTGGAGATGGAAGACTAAAACTTTAATGCAATTGGGACATATATCAATGGAGTGAAATAGCAGCATGGAGCTTCGTTAATCGTCATTCTACAAAAGCGAGCATGTAGTGAACATCCAACTACACTCATGCATCGTAATCCATCGCTGAATTACATCAAATGGCAGTGGAAATATCTTCATACTCCACAATTATGAACATTTCTGCGGAAATAATTGCAATAAACTTCATGGCGAATTTCTACCAGAACTTCAGGGAACGTTCAAGAGAGGCCAGGGTGGACCCGGCTCACAAAGAAGAGTTTTGCCAGAAGGATGTCTATCGTCTACACGGAGCAGTGCAATTTCCGGAGGAGGAAGCAGTTCTATTCTCCGAGGGCGCATGTTCCAGGTTCGAGGTCGGAGCACATCTTTACGTTGGTGAAAAGGAACCAACAGCAGTCTTCTTTGGAAATTTTCCTCTAGAACTTCAATCAACAGATAAGGTAGTCGTGAACGTTTCTTGATTTATTTGAGCCATTTAGCGATATCTGAGCAACTATTTTTCCCATATTTTCTGTCCCATATATTTTGCCCCATATTCTTGCTTGATATTTCTGTTCACTTTGCTGATTTATGCCTTTTTCTACGATTTATTGAGACATTATTATGTCATTGGCATATTTAAATAATTTTGGATCAGTTGAGACTGATATATATTCTTTCAGTAATTTGCATATTTTTGTAGTCACGATTTGACTGTAAAGTTAACGATTTTCTATTGCAAATTTGAATTCAGACAGCGTGTCATTTTATTAAAGTAATTCTATTCAGTAAATTACTTTGACTAATTTTCTGTCATCCTCAAGAAAGAAGAATGATTAAAAGATTTTAGAGCGTTAAAATCTACTACTTTATCGACGACCTTGGAAATACTAGTCGTTTTATGAACATGATTGCAACATAGACATTTATCGTCAATTCTGAAATACCATTGCATTACAGACAATTTTATGAAATATGAACTTTGAGTACGATTTATTGAGTACGCTATAGTAATGAACATTTGATAGGAGTTTTTCTCAATTATAGATTGGAACAATAATGTTTGCATTCCACAGTCTAATTGTATTCTATTCGACTATTTATGCAGTTTAGATGAACTTTGATTGAGGATAGTATTCTTATACTGCGATACTTTGATGATATTAATCTTAATTTTGATAGACCAGGGAGGCGTGTCTAATCGTATTTGTTATTAAATTTATTTGTGACTGGCAAATTTTTACTTCATATCGATTCATGAATGAAACCCACGAAGGTTAAATATAATAACAGTTTTCGATACAATTGATGAATATAAGAATTTTTAAAGAGGAACTATGGATGTATAATCGTTAGTTCAGTGGACGTGTAAAAGTCGCTGATGAATAATGCCCTGTAATAAGTGAAGGAGGTTCCCACAGTAATATTGATGAAGATGATGAATTTATAAGTGGAGGTTTTTTGTGTGTATTGTGGAAGATTTTGATGCCATATATAATGAGATATATGATGAATTATGGGCCATTTTTGTGCATTTTTGTGCGTTTTGAGCGAAGTATTTTTCCGCTGAGTGTATTGTCCAGGTCCATTGAAAATTATTCATGTGAAGTTACTGTTAAAATTAACATGAGTGTTTAAATAATTTGAGATAACGATTTTGAATGGAGGTTACCGTCACAAATAATAATAATTATTAAATCTTATTAAACCTGAATCTAAAATTTAAATATAACTAACCTTCATTGGTCGTTTATATCACCACGATTTAAGTAATTATCAACCGGATAAACGTGTGGTTTAATGTATTTCTAATATAAATAATATAAATAATGTATATAACTATGTAAATATCTTTAATAATAATTTGAAACGAACGGGATTAATAGAGGCGTGTATAAATTTTTCAATTGTCGTTTGACAATGTTATAAACAATTAAAAATGTTATAAATAATTAATGAACTTTTTATTATAAACATTAAGCGTTTTCGTTATTTTACTCTAAACAACGCTAGTTAAACAATTGGATTTTACAATTAAACAAGATTTGGGATTATTAGAGTAATCCATTGATATTTGAACGGAGCATTTAAAAGATTTGCGTGATAATATTTGAGTTGAGATGTGAACATTTAAAGTGTTTTGAAAAGGAGCTAGGCTCTGAGGTAACGAGCATATGCTAACATTGGATGGACAGGTGCGTCCATTTGACAGAAGCAAGCATGCGACATGGTGCAGGGTGTATCGCAGGTGGCCAGATAACTGTATGATAGAGGCCAAGGTCATCTACATAGCAGCCTTGCGGTTATAAATAAAATGTGAAGTTCATGAACAAGGAAACAAATGCTATATGTCTCGTCCCAGCTCCCTTATCCATTCCAAAGTGCATAGTTATTATTACGTTCTTTTGAGCTAAAGAAAGCTGAAATGTTTTATGTGAAGTCTACAAGTCCTACAGGAGGACATGATGCATTGACAATGGCTTCTGATTGCCACGTATACTTTGTTGTTAAATTTTGTTAAATTATTTTCTTTATGTGAAATAAATTATTGTGCAGTTTAAATTTTCTTGTTTCGTCTTGGTTCATTTTAAATATCGTGGTGGAGGTTATTGTGAGGGCATACTTTTAAGTGATCCAGTTGAAAACCCAGACCCGAGATTAATTTGAATAGGTAAGTAAAAGGTAAGTATGAACCCCCGTATATTTTGGTGTGTTCCACAATAATTTCATGTTAACTACTGTGCTCTAATCTCGGTAGTATCTGTCAGTGCCATTTTCATTGATGTAGCTGTGCCGGTACGATTGATTATTGGCAATCCGATTGAGGGGGGCGGATATCTGACAGCCTACTATCCGGATTATCAGGGACAGTACTATTTCTTTCGGCGGATGGTACCCGAATAACCTCCTCTGACGGGCTCAATATTCATCTCTATTCTGTCCGGCGCTATGACCAAGCAGTTAAGTGTGAGGAAGCCGGGTTCGATTCCGCCTGAGCCAGGCAATTTTACCTTCAATGGTAGATTCACTATTTGACTAATCCTTCAATTGTGTTCCGAAGTATCATTTTCCAGTTGCGTACGGTATCTAATGCAGTTTATCTTCTGAATTCTCCGATTGACACTAGAGATACAGATGCCCTTAAAGTGTCCCACTGTCGTTTCATGATCCGTTATAGATTTTGAAAAATTGCCGAAAAGCGTGAAACCAGCTTTTGTCCAACTTGTATTCTTATCGGCTGCAAATAATAGGCAATTCCAGCAGAAAACAGCACTTAATTCTGTACTACCAGCAAGCCAATCGTACTTCTCATACAAATTTACGGGAAAATGGTGCGTAAATGGTTTATACTTCCGAATTAAATTGGGGTTTCCAGTGAATTCTGTACTACCAGCAAGCCAATCTTGCTTCTCATACAAATTTACGGGAAAATGGTGCGTAATTGCATATATTTCTGAATTAAATTGGGGTTTCCAGTGCTGGTCTACAATTTTTTTTTAATTTCACTTTTTTCTGCGAATGAACGTTTTGAAAATGGTCAGCCTTATAGCCATTGATTTGCATAACACATACAAATTTAAAATTTAACAGTACAGGTAGGCTACTTACTGTACACTCCAGAATAAACTCGCTCAAGTTGTCCGCTCCGTAGTTGGATCACGGGGTGCGGTCTATTCGTGATGTTAGAAGTGAAAGTTTCCTCACCCTCTATTCAGTGTTGTTATCGTCCCCAGACTATGCCTGCTGCTATCTGTTGATGACGAAAGGAGCTAGGATGCCTTGCAAACGTCAGGTGATGCTTCACTTCGACCTGTTGGTCATTAAGTTTGAATACAGTGCAACGCTTTGAGGGCGTAGGACTTGTAGGAGTCCAGGCTATACCTTCTCCGTGTAAGCTCTAGCGCGAGCTAAAGCACTGCTTCTTACCACGGGTGAGAGGAAAACTGAGCGCTCAAACAAGAGGAAATATGGCAAATAACTAATAGAAAATAGGCTTCATCCCAATGCACGCCACTGATATGGAGCTGAGCTTGTTTTGCAATAAATACGATGTTCAGTTGGGTAAATTGAATGCTTCCCAATACTAGCCTACTTCTTATAAAAGTCAATAATTAAAAGTGAAAGGAAATCACATCCAATCATTTTCCGTCCCTCCTCATATCCTGTCACTGCATTGTTGTTGATGTTTATTATTTACGGTCTTTGTGACATCGTGCACTTAGGTGTGTTTAGAAGTTGTCTGTTGATCTATGTCCCTGTGATAATGTGTGTACGGTATATCTAATCGAGGTAGATTTGGGTGGGAGACGGCCGTGGCCTCAAGTTAGGTGCCATCCCCGCCTTTACTTGGAGTAGAAGTGGGAAACCCGCAAAACCACTTCTAAGCTGAGATAGGAATCGAACCAGCCTCTTCTCAGTTTTGTCTTACGAGGTAGAGTGTACCCCGTTCCAGCCGTCAGACCAGAATTACATTTTAGGCAGACCCGGGACTCAAACCCGGGCTTCCGCAGTACCAGCCCAAAATGATAGTCACTAGTACGCAACGAGTTAGACCACTGTCGAACAAATCTTACAAACTTTATTGCATCTACTGGGAGATGAGTTAAAATTTCCCCTGAAAAACTGCTCCACTCAATTTCTTTTCTCCCCACAAATAAATATTTACCGCAACTACTGCCCCCAATGACTCTGTCTTATCTTAGATGAGTACGGTAACTAGTGCTGCCATTCCCTTCCACTCCCAACCTCCTCTGTCCCAAGCTCATCTATCAACCATACTTCCCCTGCGCGGATATACGCAAAATCTTTCGCAATGCGGATATGGCTGTGCGGATAGCGGATAATGTGTGGAGTAAATTTGCGGATAGTTTTTAGAATACAATCCGAACTTGTTGAATATCATTACTAGAACCCAGATCTCTATGACATACCGTATCGTGTATCTTCCGTTATGGTTTTTTCCATGATAAATGTAAGATGATAATTTCAGATAATCTCATTCAAATTATCTCATTAAGCATTAACTGAAAAAGGTTGCAATCCTGTCTGTATAACATATGATTTAAACATAGCAAATGGCAAACATAGCAAACTACTTTCTCCTCAAATGCCGGTGGCTAAAATTGTGTTGCTTTAATATTTTATGAATTATCTAATAAATTGAAAATGTTATTGCAATGTCAGCGGAATCGGATAACAGTCGTGCGGACAGGCGCGGATTCAAGGGGGGGGGGGTCACGACCCCCCCACAAACGGAGACCAATTTTTTTTTTGCAAACTCAAAAAACGAAAACACAATAACCAGACAAATAAAACTTAACGAATTTTAACTGAAAAACAGTTTTTTTTAAATTTTATTCAATACTGAATATATCTTTAATACAATTATTATGTTCTGTTACAACTGTACATATTTACAACTTCACACCTTTTATATAAAAACGATTATTTGTATAACAAAATCAACTCGTCTATTTTGTTTAGCAAACCTTGTGTTTACCGAATCGAAGTCTATAGTGATGTCACGATGAATGTGCAGCAATGAACGGATAGGATTTTGGGGCTTTTTTCGCACCAAAAATTTTGCCGACGTCCAAACTGCAAGCTTGGTTGGCAATTTAAGCTGTGACTTTCTCCCTTTGTCGGTACCAACTCGACTTGCCGAAACTGTAACGTACCTTGATACTTTTCTCGAAGTTCGATGTAAAAGTCGCAAAACACGCCGTTGCAATTTGTACGAATATTTGTGGTGCGCTAAACGCATCAAATTTCTATCCATGTAGCTTGCAAAAAAATTGATCTGGTTTTGTACGTTTGGTTATTTTGTGATTGCGTTGTTAGTGATACCAGTTTTCTTAACAATTTCGATTCTGTGACCTCCCCCAAAGCCAAACTCTAGATCCGCTCCTGCGTGCGGATGCCTGGCCGATATAGTTTCGTTTAATCGTTTAACCGCACACGGATCTATGAGCCTACAGCCGGCAGGATATGTTTTTACTTTGAACTGCGCGTCTTGTACTTAAGGAAGAAGTTGTTTTATATTGCAGCTTGCAATTTGTGCAGATTTCGAAGTACTGTACTCGTGCTATTCCACATATGGTATCAATAATTCTTCATTTTATCAATTCAATCGTCATGATCGACATTAACATTTACTCAATATTATACTCACCACATACATTTTTATTACTTAATCGTACATAGTTTTCCCTATTTTGAATAACATAACCTCTCCTTATCAAAGTGCATCTCGAGAGTTATACTCGAAATACCAGTGCTGTATTAGCTTATATTCGGAGGTCTGAAATAGCCTCATTTGTTTCATTAGCCTATATATGAGACTGATTTGCTGTTCCAGTATAAATACAGTCTGTGATTAATTCCTAGGCTCACATTGTGCGTTCAAGTTTCCTCAATGTAATGGAGGAATTATCATTCATCAAATGTGATCCAGATTGTTTGCTTCAAGCTGATGGATTCCCTAACATTGTAAGTTGTATTTGAATTCGTATCCTATATTGTAATAGTACAATCTTAGTCTAGAGCCTTAATGCTTACTAACACACACAAGGCTAATCAGGTTATGTTCTGCTTATGCTAAGCATACCGTAACTTAAAACTTGAATTCTATCTATACCGGTATATTTTACATTGTGCCATACTTGTATATTACTTCCCAGGAGACAAGTGAGCAGTTATCCATTGATAACCTGAAGGTTGAGGCTGGCGATATATTTGAAGATGGACACGTGATTGTTAAAGAGGAACACGAAATACAGGTGATTATAGGTTCTCTTATATTAATAAGAATATTTCATACATTAAATTTAGTTTTGAATTTTTTATCACGTAGTGTATTTTTTTCCACAGTAGCTAATGTTTTTGTAGTGATAATACAGGTTTATTCTGCTGTCATCATGGGCCCTGTTTAGAGTGGTGTGTATACTACAGTTGGCAGTTACACAAAGCATCTACACCACAAATGGTGAATATCTGTCATCTCTTGATGGAAGGGATGAGTTAATAGAGCGGCATTCCCTTAAGAATAATTTAAAAATGGATATATTTGATGACTTAAGTCCCCAAACGTTTTAGCCTACGGGCTACACTGACTCCTCCACTAAGTCCCAAGGGCCAAGACCTAGCTAGCTCATCATTTTGTAGTTTTGAGTTATGCGCAAATTTTCCTTTCGGGAATAACCGAATCTGTAGCCATACTTTTAACAAATATATTTAAAAGTCGTCATTGCTGGAATTTTAAAAGAGTCGTTAACCCACACAGTTTGACCAATTTCATAAATGAGCTCGTGGCTTTTTTTTGTTACCTTTAACACTACTGTACTTATACAGTATGTATGAAAAAAAAACATCCATAACGAAATATACAGAAAATATTTAAGCTTACAGATCCAAATTAACAGATGAGCATAATAATAATAACTGCTAATAATCTCCACTAGTTAACTTGACCCATAACTGAAAACAACTGTCACTGGAAAGTTTCAGCCCACTTCTCTTTTCTCCATTGGTAACCTTGGCTGTCAATATGGTACAGGTCCACCCTTTACCTTCATGACAGGCTCCATCAGTAATTGTGGCTGTCAATATGGTACAGGTCCACCCTTCACCTTAATGACAGCCTCCATCAGTAACTGTGGCTGTCAATATGGTACAGGTCCACCCTTCACCTTCATGACAGCCTCCATCGGTAACTGTGGCTGTCAATGTGGTACAGGTCCACCCTTTACCTTCATGACAGGCTCCATCAGTAATTGTGGCTGTCAATATGGTATTTCTCCACCCTTCACCTTAATGACAGCCTCCATCAGTAACTGTGGCTGTCAATATGGTACAGGTCCACCCTTCACCTTCATGATGCTCCATCAGTAACTATGGCTGTCAATATTGTACAGGTCCACCCTTCACCTTCATGACAGCCTCCATCAATAACCATGGCTGTCATTAAGGTACAGGTCCACCCTTTACCTTTATGATGCTCCATCAGTAACCATGGCTGTCATTATGGTACAGGTCCACCCTTCACCTTCATGACAGCCTCCATCAGTAACCGTGGCTTTCAATATGGTTCTGGTCCACTCTTCACCTTCATGACAGCGTCCTTCAGTAACCGTGGCTGTCAATACGGTATTGGTACACTCTTCACCTTCATGACAGCCTCCATCAGTAATCATGGCTCTCAATATGGTATTGGTCCACTCTTCGCCTTGAAGGCAGCCTCTACTGCTAGACGTGGCTGTCAATATAGTGCTGGCTCAGTCTCTGCTTTGATAACAGCGTCCGCTGCTAGTCGTGATTGTTAATATAGTGTTGGCCTACCCATCGCCATGATGGTTTCCTCCTTTTGTAGCTGTGACTGTCAATATGGTGTTGGCTTACTCTTCTCCTAGTTTACAGCCTCCGCTGCTAGCCATGACTGCCAATATGGTATTCGCTCATTCTTCGCTTTGGTGACGTTGTTGTCAATATGGTTTCTTGTCATTGCCGTCAGTGTCATGTTAACCCACCCTTGATAATAGCCTCCATTGGTAGTTGTGGCTGTATATAAAATCTTGGGCACCATTCTCCTTGATGACAACCTCCATTGCTAGCTGTGGCTGTATATGTGGTCTTGGGCACCTTTCTTCTTGATGACAGCCTCAATTGCTAGCTGTGGCTGTATATATGGTCTTGGGCACCGTTCTCCTTGATGACAGCCTCAATTGCTAGCTATTGATGTATACAGTGAAATCTCCGTAGAATGATTATCGATACAACGATAATCACCTCAATAGCCTTACGATAATATATTGTGGTCCTGGCATAAATCCCATTGATACAATGATATTTTGTTTTCGATGCAACGATACTCTCTTAAA
The DNA here is from genome assembly GCA_946902985.2 of Meconema thalassinum. Lineage (NCBI taxonomy): Eukaryota > Metazoa > Arthropoda > Insecta > Orthoptera > Tettigoniidae > Meconema > Meconema thalassinum. The sequence goes on from OX336395.1 coordinate 126,163,651, forward strand.
AAAACTATCTACGGTACTTCGATCTATTTTTTAGTTCCCTCCGACAAACATCCCCTCTGTACTACGATTAGTTAAGCACAAATATCGTGAGTCCGGGAATGTTCTCCGCAGCGCCTACATGCGTCTGCGAGAGCTAGCTACAGCAGTTACGTTGGTAGCACGTCTGCCGCTTGCATCGTCTCTACTTAGTATAAAACAAAGTCCCCGATTCTTCGATGTTACGGGTAAACTCGAGAACCACTGGATGGATTTTGATGGGGTTTTCACCATTCTGTAAAGGATATATCGAGTATGATTTCTGTAGAAAATAATTTATTTATGATCAAAGGAAGCCGAGCAGTAACGATTTGAGTTGAAAAGTCGATTAAAACCTGGCGTCCGTGCGCTTTGTAAGCTTACGCTGGGCAAACCGTTAAAGATATCTACATACTATGAGTGTAAGAATTGTTCAGCATGAAAAGTTCTACAAAAATGTCCCGGAGAGTATATGTCTATCTTCCATACATCGCCCACTATAAGGGAACAACTGAATCTTGTCTCTTACAGCTTTATGTGCTGTCGACTTAGAGATTCCTGTTTGTTGAACTATTTTTCGTGTTGATTTACTTGGACTACGCAGCATTAAATCGGAGATTTCATCAAGTTTTTCGTCTGTTAAAAGCGTATGCCTGCCTGTTCCCGGTACATCGAGAACTGAGCCAGTCACACGAAATTTACTTACCAAATCCCGAACGGTATCACGGTTTGGACACTTTGAATTAGGAAACCGCGCCTGAAATCTTAATTTTACATTTTCTGTAAACCGATTGCCTTCGCGAAATACGTATTCCACCAAAAAAAAAACTCTCTTCAGTAGTAAACATTACCGCCTGTATACTGTTGCACTCTTCCAATAATAATCTATCTGAACGCTCGCTGACTGTAATACACGCTGAAGACATCAGGCTCGCGCGCTTATCGCGATACACACCGACAGCTCACACGGGGAAGCCCGCTTTGAAGGACACAGTGCAGCCAACTAAAACTCATGACTCAACCACTCACAGCTGCACTTACCCACTGCGGAGAACATTCTCGGGCCACCTGTAACTGCGATAAGAAGATCGAACTTTCCAATTGCGTAAGCAAAGGAAGCATGTGATAAATGCGCAGTAGCTGCTTATCTGAGGCTAATTTTATTGTGCAACTCAGGGAATTCAGCAGGTACAGAATTCCAAGAAGGTGTAGATAGACTGTATACCTTTAGGATTTAAACGATAATAGTTGTGGAATAGCTGTTTGAAACCATAGTGCCATCATTAATGACCTTGTTTTGACACATTGTCGTACATTCCAGTGTCTGTTGTCATTGCAGCAGTCGTGTTTCGCTCTGGAGAGGTAGTGCAGGTGTTTCGAAGTGCTCTTTTCTGTACTGTACGTACATTATTTTTGACAGTTTGGCTTCACGTTCCCGGAAACAAGTTTACAGCAGAAATTAACGATAATTAACTAAATAGATGGGGGAATGAAACAAACAGACGTAACAAACAAACAAACACGGCCTTCCGCAATCGACAGTGGTTACGTTTGAGAAGAAGAGAAAATAGATAGAGGAAACATTAAAATCAAATGCTGTAAATCCTGGAAGAAAGTACAGTGACGTTGATGCTCCAACGTTGAAGTGTTTCAATGAGAAAGGAGCCCTGAATATTCCAATGAATGGACCGCTACTTTGTGCCCAAGCTAGAAAGTTTGCTAATCTGTTGGGTGTAAGCGACTTTAGAGCTAGCAATGTGTGACGTATTCGGTTTAGAGATCGTCATGGTGGAACGTATAAATCAATTCAAGGAGAAGAGAATTCTTCTGTGACAGGTGACGCCGATCATTGGCGAAGTAATTCAATGAATGAAATAGCACACACATACACACAAAATATATATCTATAACGCTGATAAGACTGGGATTTTCTATCAACTTCTCCCTGAGAAAACCTTGTCTTTGAAAGGAGAGAAAAGAAATCCAAGCAACGTTTAACTGCTCTCCTCTGTGTGAACCAGACAGGAACACTCAAGCTCCGGCCGTTCGTAATAAGAACAAGTCTGCCAGGTAACGTAAGTCAATTTAAAATCACTCTTTACAAAATTAACTTACATCAGTCCTGATTCTTTTTAAATGTGTACACTGTGCCTCAATACGGGGTTTTCTCATTTCAAATTTTAGTTGACTACAACGCAAACAAGTAGGAGTCCACGCCTCACGACCTGCTTTTGATGAGACGGTGCGGTTACATAGCGGCGAGCAAGAGGGGTAATCATCTCAAACAACAACTTGGTTTGGCAGCTAGGCCTGCGGCCTTGCATTTCGGACCTTCGGCCCGATTGCGTGGAAATGTAGGAAAATTAGAAAATGTTATTCAAGGCAATGCTGACACCATCACGTGGTTATGAAAGCCGAACGTCCTCGGAAATGGAAAATATCTTACAGCTGTAAATATATTTGAGGATTCATAGGCAATGCTTAAACCATCACATAGTTATGAAATATCTGTAATAGTGTTCTTCCAGCCGTCCACCTCGAATACCCTGTATATTGTTTTACCCTAAAGTAAAGAGCCCCTGGCTGCCCTATGGTACAGGCCCCGCACTGGCTTAATTCGGCACTGTATCTAGCTTTTTGCATTTCATGATGCCGAAGAAGAAGAAGAAGAAGAAGAAAGGTTTGTTTAACCTATGACGTATGGTAACCTTTAATAATAAATTGTATGTCAAAATTTGGGGCTCATTGTAATACGTGTATGCTTTTTCATTGAATACGGCTGTACATGGTGGCGCCTTTTCGATGTATTTGGCGGGTATCTTGGAAACGAATCAATAGAGAAAAACGGATTTCGCAATTCCGTGCCACTTTTTTATGAAACAAACCGATGGTGCAATCGAAATCAACACTGCCCTCTTGGTTTTCGAACTACAGGGTGATTGTGAAAAGTATGCATTTTGGGAACCCCCTTGTATTTCGAGCATTTTTTAACTTATTGAAAAGATGAAAACGGATTATTATAGAGAATTTTCCGTAGAATTCAATGAGACCATCAGGTGAATTTTTACGAATTATTATATATTTTTGGGCCCCAATTTGTTTTTCAAAAACCAAAAACATTTAATAACATCAAAACGGTGTGAGATATCAAAATATGATAAGAGGTAAAAAGGTTGCTAATTACTGAGATCTTACGCCCGTATATTTAACTTTTTCGATAGGACCGACGGTTTCCGAGATATAACGATTCGAAAAAATAGTATGAAATTCAGGGCCCCAAAAATAGAAAACGATGAGAGATATCAAAACATCATATGGGATAGAAAAGTTGCTGATCACTGAGATCTTACACCAGTAGATTTAACTTTTTCGATAGGACCGACGGTTTCCCAGATATATCGATTCAAAAAAAAAGGATAAAATTCAGGGCCCCAAAAAAGTAAATGGTGAGAGATATCAAAAAATCATGAGGGTTAAAAAAGTTGCTAATCACTGAGATCTTACACCTGTAGATTCAACTTTGTTCGATACGGCCAACCGTTTCCCAGATATAACGGTTCGAAAAAAAGGAAGAAATTCAGGGCCCCAGAAAATGAACACGGTGAGAGATATCAAAACATCATACGGGGTAAAGAGATTCTAATCACTGCGATCTTACTCCTGTAAATTTAACTTGTTTCGATACGACCAACCGTTTCCCAGATATATCGATTCCAAAAGAAAAAAGGATAAAATTCAGAGCCCAAAAAAGAAAATGGTGAGAGATATCAAAAAATCATAAGGGTTAAAAAAGTTGCTAATCACTGAGATCTTACACCTGTAGATTTAACATTGTTCGATACGACCAACCGTTTTCAAGATATAACGATTCGAAAAAAAAGGTGGAAATTCAGGGCCCCAGAAAATGAAAACAGTGAGAGATATCAAAAAATCCTAAGGGGTAAAAAAGATGCTAATCACTGCGATCTTACTCCTGTAAATTTAACCTGTTTCGATACGACAAACCGTTTCCGAGAAATGTCGATTCAATAAAAGGATAAAATTTAGGGCCCCAAAAAAATGGTGAGAGATATCAAAAATTCATAAGGGTTAAAAAAGTTGCTAATCACTGAGATCTTACACCTGTAGCTTTAACTTTGTCCGATACGACCAACCGTTTCCCAGGTATAACGATTCGAAAAAAACAGAAATAAATTCAGGGCCCCATAAAATGAAAACGGTGAGAGATATCAAAACATCGTTAAGGATAAAAAGTTGCTACTCACAGAGATCTTACACCTGTAGATTTAACTTTTTTGGATAGGACCAACCGTTTCCAAGATAATACGAGTCTGAAAAAAGGATGAAATTCAGGGCCCCCAAAAGAGGTCCGGCCCTGCACCGATGTTAACGCCCAACAATGGTGTTCGTCACAGGCCCCAACTCTTTCACTGTACCAAATTTCAGCTCGATATCTTGAAAATTGCGACCTGTACTTAGCTAAACGCAAAAACGTCACGCACATACGTACGTACATACAAACTTTTTTTGAAAAAATAATCGACTACGATTCGATTGGAATAGGTTTGAACACTGGGCGACGCTTAGTTTCCGAAATCTCGAAAAAACCTACCACGGGTATATGAATGCCGGATCGGCTTTCATAACAAGTGGGCGTTGATGACCGTTTCAATGTTCTCAGATTGGCTTCTAAAACTAGATGCTGCAACGAAGAAGAAGAAGAAGACGAAAAGCGGCATCACACTCATCACGGATAATTGCGCACCTTACAAGCAACTACCACCACCGGTCCTGCAATATGTGGAGGTCTTCTACTTCCCGGAAAATTGTACCTCGATTCTGCAACCTTTAGTTATGGGAATAATAAAGTGCCTTAAAGGGTACTATAGAACCAACTTGGTCGAGAGGATTATCATAAACTTAGAAAGAAATCAAATGCGCAGCTGGTTAATCTAACACAAGCATGTGATATGATTGCTGCAAACTGGTAACGAGTGAAACCGGAGACCTCGAGGGGTCGTAGGTTCGAACCCGGCCGAAGTCGTCGGATTTTTAAGATCGTCAAAAATCCCTCAGTATGCCTTCCTTCGGAGGGGAAGTAAAGCCGGCGGGCCCATGTCATAGATTTATGGTATGAAAAAGAACCTTCTACCTACTAAACCTGTGTGAGGCAAAATGTGTAGGTTAGGTTCGTCACCAGGCGCTGATTGCGATGACATCTAGTAGTAGACAAATTCACAGCTAGGTGTCAAGGATGGTAGCATTAGGTAGCGAAAGTAGGAACTACTTGAAATTATCGTCTGCAGTCCTTACTTGAAATTAAGACAGATAAGACACACTAATACAGTCATCACAATTAACGCAGATTCTACACACACCTAAAGTACACGGGGCTACATGACCGCGTTGTCGCAGCCTCTAAACCAAGGAATGAACGAACGACCTGGAGGAATTGTTGGGGAAAGGCAGGATTTTCACCAGAAGAAGAGGTTGACTGCGACGATTTTGAGTATGACCTGAGTGTGAAAGTACTGGGTAGTGTCCTTTTTTTTTATCTATGGCGAACAGCTTGGTGAGAATGAGAATATTCCTGCAGCGAAAGAATACCTTTCGGTTGATAACGAAATCCTTGTTTTCTCTGAACTCACGGATGAAACCATTGTGGAGGAAATTCAGGGAATCTAGTCGTTAGATGAAGGAGAAAAAGAAAAGGATGAAGAAGGACAAAAACGATGTAATGAACCATTGCTTTCTCTTCCACAAGCTATTGCATCTTGTGAAGCGCTGCAGAATTTTCTATCGAGTGTTTCATGTGTTCCAGAAAATCACATTGTGAACCTCGACGCGTCTTTGTGTGTTTCACTTTCTGTAAAGAAAACTGTCAACAGACTACCATTTCAGATGTATTTAATTGAAATAGTTTGCAGTTGTGAAGGGCTGCATAGTGTGAATAACAAGTACTGCGTGTGAACGAAAATTAAATTACATGATCAATATTACTTTTTTTAAAATATCGTATGGCCTCGGTGCCGGGTGCAAGCTTTGTTATTTGACACCCAGAGGGCAGCTTACATGTCGAATTTTGTCGTTCCTTGAAACGCTATGAAAGGCAAGGAGGTTAGATATCTAAGCTCCTTGACACTATAGCACTTTCTAGTAGAGAAACGAGGAAGTTTGTGTTGGCGGAAAATCCAGGAATTAATTTTGCCATTATGAACACGGCCTACCGAATTCAAATGGGTTCTTTAACATGCCAGCAACGTATAACATGCATGCAGTGATTTTTGTCGCCTTTCAAAAATCACTTACCACGGCCAGGAGCGAACCTGCAAGCTTGGGGGGGGGGGTTGGTAGTCCCACACGATATCACCCTCCGTGGCAAGCATCAATATGACTACTCTGCTGAACGTAGGTAAGATACTGTAATTTCGTATTTCTTTCTGTGTTTCTGTTCTCACAAATCGTATACACTGTATTTGTTGTAATTAAATGGTGCTGTGTGGTAGGTAATGAATGTAATTTAATTTCCGGGTTTTAATCTGGTCACCAATTGGCACGAAACGGTGTTATTCCAAATTCTCTTTATAATGATAACTCCTCTACAATATATTTATTTATTTGTTTTTATTTTTTGTCCGCAAGGTATTGTTGTGTCAAGATTTCACCGTACAGTATATGGTCTTGGACAACCACCATTGCTATCTGTGGCACTATATATATGGTCTTGGGCACCGTTCTCCCTGATGACAGCCTTCATTGATAGCTGTGGCAGTATATATGGTTTTGGGCACCGTTCTCCCTGATGACAGCCTTCATTGATAGCTGTGGCAGTATATATGGTTTTGGGCACCGTTCTCCCTGATGACAGCCTTCATTGATAGCTGTGGCAGTATATATGGTTTTGGGCACCGTTCTCCCTGATGACAGCCTCCATTGCTAGCTGTGGCAGTATATTTGGTCTTGGGACACCGTTCTCCTTGACACACTCCACTGATAGCCATGGCTGTCAATATGGTATTGGCTCACCCTTCGCTTTGATGCCAGTCTCCGCAGCTAGACGTGCCTGTTAATATGGTATTGGCCGACCTTTCACCTTGATGATAACCGTGGCTGTCATTATTCTTTAGTAGCCGATTCTGGCAATATGGCCCATTCTCCATCAAAAGTCATTGCTGTCAATACGGTGTTGGCACACCCTTCGCCTTGAAGACAGCCTCCGCTGCTAGATATTGCTGTTAAGTTAGTGTATTGTTAGTAACATCCTTATTAATTTTTCATCCTCCACTTCTTGCCGCTTATACCAATACGCGTCATCTTCATGACGGCTTCTACTGTAGCAGGCGCAAGGTTAATTAGATGTGGAAGTTTTCTTAGTTCTTATTGGAGCGTATAATCGAGATGAAAGAAATATGTGGTTCTTTGTGGTCTGGCACAAAGTCGTCGATCTGATACACTCCATACATCTCTCAACATTCATTCGTCCATTGGCTTGAACTCTGTTTAAAAAAAAAATCCTAAGGCCGGGGTTTGATACAACTATTCATAATTTGTTCTCCATTTATTTAATACAGTGCTTAACCAGCTTGATACGGTGAAGGGGCCTAGCACTAAGTCTTAAAAGTAATTCGTTTAAAATAACCGCACTGAAATTACTACTTAACCTCGATTTAGTTGTTCCCGTTAAATTTCTTCCTATCTTGAGTATTCTTAAGATCAATATTGCGTTTAAAATGGTCTCAAGTGCGGAAAACACGCAACTTAACTTAACGCTCGGTACGAGAGTTATCAACACCGAATTCGACAACTTTGCTTGTCTCTTTTTCATGATACAAATTAACGTTATACAGCACCTGAAGTAACTGCTCCGTGTCCCAGTCGTTATGAGAAAATTCTACAATAGCGAGGTTGAATAAACGTCAGTAATGTTATTTTATTGTTTGAGTGTAAATTTACAAGTCATGTGTAAATTTTAATTCAACCCATGTACAGGAAAATATTTGTGAAACGAGTAATTTTCTGCAGGTTCATACTGACCGTACTGGGGATATTAAGATTGAAGAATGTTCAACACTGGAGATTGTTCCATACACCGAAACAGAAACATCACCTTCGAATTTTAAAGTGGTAAGTACCTTATCGGATTTGTACCATAAGCCTTTTTACAAAACTGATCTGGTCTATCTCTCCTTATCACTAAATAGCATTTAGGAATTTCAGAATTGTCCAGAATGCATGAGCCATATTGCTGAAAGGAAGAAATATAAAAACTCAACCTGGGACCTCCGGTTTTATATTTTGTTGCTCTGACCACTGGAGATGATGAGGGGAACCATGGAAAACCATTCCAATTATTACAATGGCGGGGATCATACTGTGCATTCTCATAGTCTGAGTTTTCTGGCACACTGCATACAATGACTGGTATGCGTTTAAGTTCCGGAATATTTGAAATGTGCTCAACACTTAGAATGTTCTATGGCAAGAACTGCAAAGCTTATATTCAATATACAAGTTTCATGTTGTATTTCTCTACTCCTAAATGCTGAGTCATACTTACAAAACCAGGAAATCCAAAGCAGTTTATGTGATATGTGGGTACATCCATAAAAGCAATTGAAATACACTTCTCTTTAAGTACCCCCAAGCTCATCCTCCACCTGTCTCTCTATTGCAGGCTATCTGCTCCCCTACACCAGTAGTTACGTTTTTCAGCAATATTGACGTCCAATGGCACTTAATTAACTTACTCTATATTCTATTGAATATGTATAGGTTTAATTACCCTTTCTTGTAAAAGAAGCTTATAAAAATAGCCTATGTAGGTGACGCATCTGAATGATATACTTATGTACATTCTCCAAATCTGTGCCGGTGAAATGTAATAGGACTAAGGTACTTGTTACTCGATGATACGTGGACTTGTTAGAACCCATGACTCATTGCATTATTACAGCTAAGAATTTACATATGCATCAACCATTAACGCTATTACTTCCTGTATAGCACTGATCATAGTATTTTCTCTTGCACTAAGTTTCACTTGGTCTCTAACAAAGTTGTGTATTTTATGTTTTAGAACTAGGGAAGACAAAACCATTTATCTGTATATAATGTTCATTTGTTATTTGTGGAAATATCGTAAGACGATAGCGAAAAAATAAATTATCACTTTTTATCCTCAGCATATGGAACAAGAAATGCAGGATGAAGAAAGTGGTGCAAGTGGAAATCATTTAAATAAGTAAGTAAACAACAGTTGAAATAGTGTTTTGATGCCTTTATGTATGAAAAACTGAAATGTTGGCTATGAATATTGTAACCTCACAATTGTAGGTTAAGTTACAGAGATTCTTTTAGGTATTTTAGTTTGTTTTATTTTATCGGGTTGCCAGCCATGGACATTTATTTTGGTAGGCCACCACAGAGAGTCTTATGAGTTCAGCGCCTTTGAGATTCTTGGTGGTGGTCTGGCCTTGGCTATTGCATATGATAGCTTCCTTGATCTAGAAGGTCAAGATGGCATGTGGACGTTGCCATGGTGATGAGTTGTTGATAAGGTAGTTTTGTGTCAAGATGGAGGACAGTTAGTGAATTATATTTGTGTATGAAACATAGTTTTGTTTGTTTTGATAAATCAAAGATTGAATAACTCTGAGTTTTGATATGTGGAGTATGGACATGGGTTGTTTGCAGTGGAATTTGAGGCAAGACGGGAGCTGAAGTATTTTTTTTGTGGAAAATGTAATGTGAAATGGTGACAGTGTTGATTGGGTGTATGATGCCAAGGCCTAGGTACTGGAAGCTTGCCTATATAAAATAAATGGTGTGTAGTTTTGTAATGTTGGTCTCCTAGTCTTTGTGTGCATTCAAGCAAGAATATTGCCCCACAACCTGAGGTGGCTAATAGGATTGTAATATTAATATATTACAATGTCGCCCAACGTAGGGGCTGAAAGAAGATAGCTTGGTGAAGTTTTTTATTATTATTACAATATGTTTAGTTACACTCTTCAACAATGAAATTTTAACATAAACAAAAATACTCTATCATTATTTACTTTGGCACACTGAATTTAAAAAATGACAATAATTTTCGTTTTTTAGCTCCCATTTTCGAGCTATGTGAAGTTTGTTACGTCCTTATTTCTGGCTTAGCTCTCGTTTTTCTTATTTCAGGAATGCCAATGAATGCATGCCTATTTCAGCACCTTTCGTACGAGGTTGCATTATAATCTGCTAATAATTAATCATTAACACAGTTATCGACCTGAAATACATTCATCGAAATTTTCCTCTTACCCAAATATCAAATTAACCTGCTAGAGTGAATTTTAATATATCCTGACTTTTCTTGTTCGAATTCCTGTCAGAAAACATCTTGACCGTACAGTACGTCAACTGCTCTTCTCTCCAAACCTGTTTTTCCACTGTCCTCTCGAGTTACACATTATCATATACGTTATTTGTAGTCATTTTTTGTCTTAATCTCATTACACATGATATAAAAATATTCTTGTGCATGAAAATACTGTCCTATAGATTACTTAATTAACTAGAAAAACTAGAATTCGAAAACTACGAACACCTTGGAACTGTCATCTGGACAGCCGATGTCCAAGTCAACTGGCAAGGGAAGGCAGCTGCCATGCGGCGACACATGTAGCAGCGAAGACCGCAGAATGCAGAAGTGCCTTGAGGTGAAGAATAAAGGACGGTGTCTGGGATGGCAGGCCTTAAATAGCCGTGAGCCTCGAACAACCGGAGTATAGGTGAGGACAAGGCCACGCCATGACATAACCATGTCGTATAGAAAAGCGAAGCAGGCTTGACGATATGATGATAATAACAAGTAGTTCCGTAGAGAATTAAATAGCCTATTTTCGTATATCCTACTAATAATAATTGCCCCTATCAACATACAAATTGTCAGTATGATTGCTGTAATAGATTCTGAGAACCGTCTAAATATTTTGGATGGTCACCATGTTGGATTTTATATTATAGGCCTTAGATTTAATTACTATTAGATGAAGATTATTGGGTAGGGGTTTTATTCAAACTTCAATCGCATGATTACGACACAAGAAATAAAAACGGAATTTTAAAATTTTGCTCAGCCGCCATCTTGTGGTTATGAAATACAGTAAATATACATGAATTAGATGGCAGTCGATTATAATTTGTATAAGCATATACTGTATCAAGTTTCACTGCGCTCGCATGGTTAAAACGCAAGAAACGTCCATTTGAATATTTAAATTTCGCGTAGCCGCCATGTTGGATTCGTGCTTGCCAGGTTATTGAACGTCCCATAGGTGAAATTATGCTTATAGCCTCTATACACGTACAAAATTTCAGTTTGATTGCTGTAATAGATTAATACATATAGAAAACCGTCTAAATATTTATGATGGTCGCCATGTTGGATTTTAATATATGTATGCCATAAAGTTATGTACTATTAGATGATGATTATTGTGTACGTTCATTATGCAAATGTTGATTTCGATCCCATGATTAGAACACAAGAAATAAAAACTAAATTTTCGAAATTCGCACAGCTGCCATCTTGAGGTTACGAAAACAATTGAACTAAATTAGATACCAGTGCATTACAATGTGGATACATATTTCTTGTACGAACTTTCATTGCGTTTGAATCAATAAATCGCGAGAAAAGTCAATTTAAAACTTTCAACTTCGCTTGGCCGCCATGTTCGCATTGTAGTTAACCGGTTTTTGAAAGCCTCACAGATTAAATTCGAGTAGTGCCCTTTATCTCCGTACAAAATTTCGTGGTGATACCGGTAATAGTTTCAGAGATATAGAATGCCGGTGAAATATTTCGCACAGCCGCCATCTTGAAGTTATGTAAACAATTGAACGAAGTAAGATGTCGGTGCATTACAATTTGTACAAACATATAATGTACCAAGTTTCATTGTGATTGGTTGGTTAAATCGCGAGAAACGTCTATTTAAAAGTCGAAAATTCGCTTTGTCGCCATGTTGGTTTTGTAGTTACCAGATTTTCAAACGTCACATAGGTAAACTTATAGTTTTTCCCTTTATCACCGTACAAAATTGCAGGGTAATATCGGTAATAGTTTCGGAGATATGGAATGCTGGTGAAATACTTCGCACAGCCGCCATGTTGGATTGATGAGAGGTAACAAAATTCTAAGGGAACGGTCGGGGTTGCCCAAAATAGTGCTAAGAACTTACCGAGTTTCATTGAAATCGCTCCAGCCGTTTAGAAGTTATTAGGGGGGACAAACACTCACACACAGACAGACACACGGACAAAAGGTGATCTCATAAGCCTATTTTTTCATAAACAGAATAGGCTAAAAATACCATATGGTAGCATACTAAAAGGTTTAATTTTAGCACGCAATCGATATGCATTGAATAAATACAAAAAACCAATATGAAGAGAAGAAAAAATCTTATGTTATTTGCGGTATACGAGAATCGGAAGGGGAGTATAACCTTCTAACGAATTGTCAAACGCAAACAGGAAATTTACAGAAAATGATTACACGAAGTGTATTCATAAAACGATCAAACCCACCCTACTCCATAAAGCCCTTGTAGCGAATTGAATTTGGATTTATCTGTGTCACCTGTACGAGCGCCCACATTCTTAGTTACCTGGTGCTCAGTTCCCTGGTCTCCATTTATTCATCGTTATATCCTCATACAGCCGTGCTGCTCAAATGACACCAGTAACCAGAAGGGAAGATGTGTGTCAATATTCCTGTGAAATCAGTACGAGAAAAGAAAGTTGAACTGTCGCACTGGAGGTATGATTCAGCATCCAATTTCCATATCCTCTTAATTGAGACTATGCAGGGCATGGTTGTTCTGTAGCAAACAACATAAGTCTCTGGAAATTAGCACCCTTTTCTATCTACAAACACTTCCTTCGAGCTTAAAATCGATTAACAAGTTCATTCAGAAGAGCTATGGCTCAAGAAACTCCGACAAGACATACCAAATTCCCTGTACAATTTGTATTCTCACTGTATGAAGCTTAGACAAGAGGTCGGTTCCTGGTATAAGTTAACGACAACTTTCCGAGTTTTAGTTCTAATAAATGTTGCGCTGATTATTATTTCTGTACCACGAAAGTATTATTTCACTTCACCATCCAATATAATGAACAGCGCACTACATTATACTAGTAATCCTTATTTCAGGCTGATATGTCCAGATACGTCGGATCTTGCTGTAAGGAATATTTACTTATTAAGTAATTCTGGAAGTCGATACACCAGCACTGCTACTCGAGAAAATTCTCTTCAACAGCAACCCATCTTCAACAGGGCAGAGAACACACTTTCTAGCGGCGATACTTGCCCGACGTCATTCATTCAACGTACCAACTTGAAGACAGACACGCCAATTCTGAAAGCTTTGTTGAGTCATGATGGCTACTTGATGACAGACTCGCCAGATCTGAATGCTTTGATGAATAATGAAGGCCAAAAGCTATATTCCTGTGAAATATGCAAGCGATCGTTTAATATTAAGGGACACCTGACTAGGCACTTATTAATTCATAGTGGTAATGAACCGTACTCATGTAGTATATGCAAAGCGAAGTTTCTGCTTCTAGAATTATTTATGGAACACATGGTGACTCACCGTAGAGACAAGCCGTATCCTTGTACCTTCTGCGAAGCGAAATTTACTTTGAAAAGACATTTGAAAGCACACATGTTGTCTCATACTGGCGAGAAAGCTTATTCATGTAGTTCATGCGAGGCCAAGTTTGTAAGAAAACAACAATTGAACAGACATCTGTTATCTCATGGTAGCGACAAGCCATATGCATGTACAATGTGCCAATTAAAGTTCTTGTTCAAAGCAAGTCTTAAATCTCATTTGTTAACTCATAGTAGCGAAAAGCCATATTCGTGTAGTTCATGCGAGGCCAAGTTTGTAAGAAAACAACAATTGAACAGACATCTGTTATCTCATGGTAGCGACAAGCCATATGCATGTACAATGTGCCAATTAAAGTTCCTGTTCAAAGCAAGTCTTAAATCTCATTTGTTAACTCATAGTAGCGAAAAGCCATATTCGTGTAGTATGTGCGAAGCAAAGTTTAGATTGAAACAATATTTGATTAGACACATGCTGAGACATAATCCTAGTAGCGAGAGAAAATGTGTGTGTAATATATGCCAAGCGAGATTCGAACGAATACAGCAATTGAACGGTCACATGTTAATCCATAGTGGGAAGACATATTCATGTAGTACATGCGAAGCCAAATTTGCGATGAAAGGAACTTTGAACAGACATCAGATCATTCATAGTAGAGAGAAGTCATAATCATGTAGTATATGCGAAGCTTACACTAAACAGCTATTGAAAAATCATAGTGGTGAGAAGCCATACTTAAGTGGGTGATATTCGCACCAAAATTATTTTTGAAAACACACATAGTGGCAACGGCCATGATGTAGTAAATGCAAAGAAAAAATTTCTCGAAAGCGATATTTGAAGAGACATTTGTTACGTGTTAATACGCTGAAAACTAAATATCACAAAAGTGACATTTTATAGGCAATGTCAAAACGAGACTGGAATGTGTACACAGCCACTATCTAGTGCGTGAGCGAACTATCTCAACTCTTAGTTGCGTGGATCTATTCTGTCGCCTGTGAAAGATATATCGATCTATTCTGTCGCATGTGAAAGATATATCTAGCTAGGACAAAATATAGATTATGCTAAAACATGTAACCACTGGTTACGATTATATTACTCAATGTTGGAGCTGATTATTTACTCGGAAAATTTTCAACGAAGAAGGATGATTTAATTGTCATGGTCTCAAAATTAAGAATGCCTTGGGACTTCCAAAGAAACTCTTGTATTCATTTAACACACATCATTAAAGAAGAAGTATATCATCGTGGGTTAGTAAATTTAATTTTAAAAATACAACTAACAATCAGAAGCTTGAACAACAAGATGTATCCATATATTTAAACGTTCCTAGCCTTGAAGTTATAAAATTCGTAAGATTCACAGTGACTGAACAAATTTTGTTGACAAAGACTAGTAAATATTAATATTTTACTATCATCGAGGTTCGTGTTCAGCTAAAATCTAACGAATTGCATTGTCTCTAGGTTATAAATACAAGTTACAAAAAATGATCAACTAATACCGATCTCTTTTTCAAAAGTCAATAATGGTGAAGTTTGACTCCGTCCTTCCTTTAATCCACTCCAAACTTCTCATACTAGGTGGTTATACGACCGCGTTGTCGCAGCCCCTAAACTAAGGAATCAACCAACTTCTTATACTAGCATCAACGCCTTTTCCTTGCACATCTTCCCTGTGGCTATCTCCCAATTGCCAGGAATTTCCCACAGCATGTGGGTTTTTCCCCTGGCTCTAAGGGGCGACTCTACTGAGTTTTTAGCCCAAAAGCTGCCAAAAAAACAAAATGAGCTTTTGTCTGTAGTTGATAGTCCAGACATCAGAGCACACGTGGATACTATTTTTTTTTATCTGCGGACGTTTTTAAATGTCTTGCGGAGCCATTTAAATTGTGCGTGCATGGCACTTTAATAGGTCACATCCACATCTCCTATGCTCATGTTAGAAATACCCTGTTTTCGTATTTTTATGTTTTAAATATCTGGCAAAAGCTCAGCTAATGTACAGGATACATAAGTGCTGCCATCTCTCGGTGTATACGGTAACCAGTCGCTCATTTTATATTAGAAACTATTAGAAAATATTGTTTTAGTTTTTCTTTACTTTACTGTTGGAAACTTGATTGATTTGAAATGTTATGTAAATTCATATTTATTATTTAAAAGCCTATAGTAACTGTAAAAGATCGTTTCATTGAATTGAGTTCAAATTAAGTGATGTTGTGATTACGGGGTAGGCCTACAGGAAGCACATGGTTTGTAAGGAAATGTTATTGTGTTGAAGTTGCCTTGTGATTTTAAAACTTGTAGTAGCCTAACTTATTTGATTTGTGGTTATTTTATTGGTTTTGTGGTGTGAAGTGTGTAAAATGCACTCCATGCATAGTCGTTGGAAGAAGCCTAGGAGTAGGAAATCAAAAAAGAGAGAACGGGCTAGTGTAAATATTAAGAAGCAATGGGGTGACATATCTATTGTTGAAGTTGTTGATAGTGAATCAAAACCTAATGTTAGTGTTAGACCAAGTGTGGCAAATGAGACAGAAACACCAGTCCCCTGTAGTGCTACTGAAAAGAAGCTAGAATATTTTTCTACTGATGCCAGTGCTACAGTAGGCCTAATTAGTGATGAATACATTATAGTGCACCTGGGGATGTTGCAGCAGCTCATTGGAAACCTCAAGTGCAGTGACTGTTATAAGAAATGTTAAGTTGTACTCCTTAGGGATAAGCATGGCTTTTGTAGTAAGTTGGTGATGAAATGTCAGGCATGTGATTTTGTTAACTCAGTAGGGTACACACGTCCCCGTTCAAATGAAAAATCACAGAGACCAAGCTTTGACATTAATAGAAGGATGGTAGAAGCTTCTGTAAATGTAGGAACAGGTCATTCTTCTATGAATAAATTCTGTAGTGCAGTAGGCATGAAGGGGATAGTAAAAAGACTATGAAACTCATTTCAGTGGACTGGGAAAGAGCACCTCCCAATTTAAAAATGACATTCTTTCCCATAGGAGGAAGGTCGTTCGAAGGGAACATGCAGCTGTCGACCCCTCACTCGAGCAGAAATATATTATGGATATTGCTGTATCCTATGATGGCAGTTAGCACTAACGTGGCCACACCTCTTTGTATGGAGTTGGTGTGGTCATTGATATCTTGACTGGTCTAGTTATTGACTACGAAACCATGTCCAAGTACTGCCATACGTGCAGTGTGACAGCTGTGGAACTGGGAATAAACACCCCTGATTTTTCCATTTGGCAGGAGGGGCATAAGAAATTTGGGGAATGTTCAATAAATTTTGATGTTACCTCAGGAGCAATGGAAGTGGTAGCAGCAGAACGAATATGGCAACGTTCTGTTTCTGACTATAAGCTGCGCTACACTACCATGCTATCTGATGGTGACGCTAAGATTTTTCGGCATCTCAACAGCCTCCAGGTTTATGAACAACCAATTGAAAAAGAAGAATGTATAAATCACATTTCTAAGAGAATGGGTACAGGTCTCAGGAATCTTGTCAAAGAATGGCAAGCCAAAGGTGGTAGACTTGGAGGGGGGGGGACCAGCAACACTGAAGTTAAGTACAATAACATCACTGACTTTCTATTACAGGACGGCTATAGCTTCAAATGTTCCTAATGTGCCACAAATGAAGCGATGTATATTTGCCACTCTGAGACACTGCATGTCTACAGATGAAAACCCCCAGCACATCACCTGCCCTGATGGAGTTGATTCCTGGTGTTTTTTTAAGAAAGCTGTTGCAGCAGGAGAAACACCACAGTCGCATGACAAGATAAATGTCAGACTGACCCCCATGCTAGTATGTAAATTAATGCCCCTTGATCAGCGACTGGCAAATGATGAACTGTTAAAACAATGTGCTACGGGGTAAACACAAAACCCGAACGAAAGTCTGCATTCTCTGATTTCGCAGAGGTGCCCTAAACATTCTTTTACACCAAATTCAAGAGTAGACATGGCAGTGGCAAATGCTGTAAGTGTATTTAATATGGGTGCACTTGCTACTCAGAAACTGAAAAATGTCACTTTTAGGCAGAGAAATAAGTGACAGTGTACATAAGATAAGCAAAGACATAGACGAGGTGCGAAAGCGAAAGGACCAAACTTGACAAAAAAATACTGCTAGGAAAAAGATGAGACTGGCAAAAACCAAGGCAGAAGAAAGAAAAAAGTACAAGGAAGGGGATATGTATGGTGCTGGAAAGTTCTGAGGCGGGTATGTTCATTTTAAACGTGTCTGCTTACTTTAATGGCTTGTTCTCGAAAGTGTATTTTTTTTTTTTTTTTTTCAGTGTTTAAAATGCTCCATACGCATCAGTTTCGATCAAAATGACTTGAAATTTTAAATACACATACAGTTGCATAGTATTCATAATTTGTAGCATTCACTCTGAAGATGGTTGGTACATTTTTGAATTATGATGTGCCAGGCCATGGAATATTGGAATTTTTTGAAAGTTTTATACAATGTACCAAAAAATACTTTTATAACATAGAAGTACTAACCAGACTATAAAAATAATACTACAATTTATTAAATGTTCCTTCTTAACTATAATGAAAAAGTTACAAGATGGACAATGTAAAATTGTTGCATCTGGGACATTATGAAAATCATTTTTTTTATGATCTTATTTTCCAAACTAACCACTCAATCCAATTCAAATTTTGGGATATTCCTTATGTTACTAACAACAACTCAATCCTAGAATTTCATGTAAATTGGATGGTAATTACAAAACATAGAAAACTCAGTAGCGTCCCCCCTTCGATTACCTAAGCTACTTATTCTCCTTAACTCACATGATGGCGCCTGGTAAAGTGCTCGTTATTGGGGCAGGCATAAACCCTCGATAGGCTCATTCGACCCATCTGTTTCTTTTACTACGGAGTATGAGTAGTGGTTTTGTGACAGTTCAAAACCCTCCACCTCCTCACCCTCCACACGAGATGGCGGCGGCGCGATATCTCTCGAACGCATGGTCGGATTTTGACGAATGAGGTGTCATTGAACTTGTGCTGACACCCTTTTTCCTATGGACAACGTATTTCCACCCCAAACTAAACCCTACCCCTACTAGGGGGTAAAATTATAATTTTTTAGAGAATCTTGCGTTCCAAGTGCAACATGTGAGAGTTTAAATGCCAATATGGAATTAAACGTTGTTCTACATAAAGCGCATGTGTTCGGTGGAAAGCCACTATGGATTAACATGCTTGTTTTTTCGTTTTTACGCATGCCCACTCATTGCTTTTGTAAGGGGGTGGGGGAGCTGATCCCTGTGGACGGGTTATTGTTGACGAGTCCTTGTTGACAGGTCCTTGTGGATGAGTCCCTTTGGACCGGCCCCTTTGGACTGGCCCATGAATTTATCCAAATTATGTCAAAGGGCTTAACTAACGGACTAATAAGGCTAGGAACTTGTATGAGGTATTGTAGGACTTGGGATGAAGCCCCCTTTTAGAATGTATTTGGAATTTTGACAAAGGGCCTAACCACACTTTTGTTAATATCACGTGAACCTATCATGCTAGTGACTTGTATGAAGGTCCTAGCAATTGGGGCGATGTTCCCCTTTGGGGGTGAAACTACCCCCCACTCCCAAATTGAAAAATCGATATCTTGGAAACTAAGAACCCTAAAATTATGTGTGATAGCTTTAAAAATAGGTCATAAGATACGATTTTACCACGATAGGTCATTTCACCCCTAAAATAGTAAATAGTAATGTTACAGGGAAAAAAAGCGGTTAAACACTTAAAAATGATAAATGAACCTAAGATCATTTGTTTTTGATTAAAAATAGTAAGAGGGTTATAACTACCCCCAAAATTTAAAAATCGTTATCTTGGAAATTAAGAGCCTTAAAATTAAGTGTGATAGCTTTAAAAATAGGTCATGACATACGCTTATACCACGATAGGTCATTTCACCCCTAAAACAGTGAATAGTGATTTTACAGTGAAAAAGGTGTTAAACGCCTAAAAATGATAAATGAACCTAAGATCTTTTGTTTTGATGAAGAATAGTAAGGGGGTGAAAACTAACCCAAAATTGAAAAATCGATATCTTGGAAACTAAGAAAACTAAAATTAGGTGTGATAGCTCAAAAATTGGACATTTAATACTCTTTTACCACGATTGGTCATTTTACCCCTAAAACAATGCATGTAGATTTTACAGGAAAAAAGGGGAACCAATAATCAGATTTGGACACATGAGATGTTATAAGACTCATGGCGACAATCTCTTCTTGAATTTATTATTTATTTTTTTGAAATTTTGACAAAGGGCCTAACCACACATTTTGAAAATTCAGATTTTTAAATTTTTGATTTTTTTTTTTTTTTTTTTTTTTTTTTTTTTTTTTAAGTAGAGAGAGACAGTACCGGTTGTGCTTAAACGAGCATGTCGCCGATCACTATGGCCATGTTCAATGGATGAATCGATATTTTGTGAAGCATTGATTGAAGAGGGTCATGCGACGACTTGTTTTAAGAATATTTTTATGATTTTTCCTATGATGCATGCATTTATTTAAATATCCCAAAACGGCAAGGTTACTGATTTGAGTTTTATAAACTAATAATGGGATTTGGACTCATAAGGTGTCCTATAACTTGACATGACGCTTTCTTTATATGGCCAGGAGCCGATAACCTAGATGTTAGGCCCCTTAAAACAACAATTATCATCATCATCATCATCATCCTTATATGGCTTATGAATTTTCCCAAAAAGATGAAAACAACAAGGTCATGGACTTTTGTTCTCTTAATATATTGCAAACCCATAATGTTAGATGTTTATGGTGAGTGATGAAACATAGCTATGTAGAGAAAGAATTATTGTAGGCTTCACGTATGGTGACTGACAAGTCTTTGACCATTGAAACTTGTTTTTAAACCTGACCGCAGTACATAGGGAGTATAGGTTTCAGGCATGACATGACAAACGGTGTGTACAAAATCCAATTTATCGATTCAAGAATTAAGAGTAGACGATCTTTAATTGATTAATTAAAGAGGGTAGCTAAGAAAACAAGATGGTGATTACACTGAACCAAACCGAACCAATACAATCCTTTTTGAATGTATAATGTTACTTGCTAACCATTTTGTGTTGCAGTGGCAAGCACTTTTGGCTCTTGCACTAGAGGCCTTAACTCGATTTAACTTTAAGGCTTAGAACGAACCAAACTAAGAAAGATGGTTATAGTGGTGCAGTGGTTAAACTTTTATCCTTTGACTAAGGTAGACCAGGGTTTGATTTTAAATTAATACGCATGTCAAAAACATATTAAAAAAAGCAGGGATAGTGTTTTAAGACTGATTACACTTGTATAATTTTTCAAATTATTACTTGGATTACAAATACAAAGGAGGACTGGGTTCAATATACAGTTAATGCAAGTAAGATTTTGTATTTGTTTTTTATTTTAGATTTTAGGTTTTAGAATTTACATTTTACATTTTAGATTGTACAAAAAGACCAAACCATAATATCATGACTTTAAATTTTCGGTAACTAATTATTAAAGAAAAACATATAAGGATTTGTATTACTTGGAATTATGTTTTCTATACTATATTTTATTTTGGTTTTAGATTTTAGAAATTTGATATTGGATTTTAGACTTTAGGTAAAGACCAAACTAATATTGATTATTCATTAGACACTGGTATGTAGATAGAAAGATGATTAGACTATATGTTAAGATGAATTTTTAGGTGTTGACTGGCCTTGCAATAAGAATTGACTAACCAGACATGAGTTAACTACCAACGTAACACTTTGGCGACTATGCATGTTATTGACCAGTGAGTAGGGTTTTAGAAAAACTGTTTGCTATTTTGGATTATATACAACAAATGCATAGACCTACTGAGCGACTATGTTTGGTAAACAAGACCTTATAACAGAGATGATTAGGATTCTTATGTAGCTCAGGCAAGGAAAGCATTTCTACAGAATTTGTTGACATTGAATATAGATTTAGGTATTAGGATGTCATTTTTTAAGACCTTTGTCTGGAGTGTGACGCTCTATGAAAGGGAAACTTGGACTATTGGTGTAGCAGAAAAGTGGAGAGTTGAAGTGTTTGAAATGTGGTGTTACAGGAGAATGTTGATGATTAGATGGGTAAATAGGGTTACAAACAAAGAGGTATTAAGACAAGTGGGAGAGGAGAGATGTTTTTGGCGACAGCTAATTAAGTAAATCGATAGGTTGGTAGGACACATACACCCAGGAATAGCAAGCTTAGTTATGGAAGAACGGGTTGAGGACAAGAACTGTAGGGGTAGACCAAGGATAGAATATGTTAAACAGATAGCCTTGGATGTAGAGTGTGGTAGCTATATAGAGATTTTGTCTGTGAAACCACGATAGAAGCAGTGATTTTCTTGTGGAAATTAATAACGCCTACATGATGTATGAGATCCACCAAGAGAGAATAATTTCATCAACGTTCACCATGTTGGTGATAATGGCTTAAACACCTGATGAGAAAGAGACCGAGCACCCTAGCAGCACAATAAGATGGAAGCTGAAGAACGCAGTATAATGTCTCCGGACAAGCACTGGAGGTCTTACCCACGCTCAAAATGGAAAGGATTTACCCCTCAATTATGCCTGTTGGAATGAGGTGAGCTACCATTTTCTTCGCCGTGAATCATGATTAATATCTTTTTGTAAGTTGATGGTCTTTGGTGGAGTAGTTTTAACGACCGTACTTCGATTCACAGTCATCTAGGTAGGATTTATTTAGATTTGTTTCTTTTAGTTTACAGTCTATGGTAATTTTTCACTTTTCCATGCACATTGCAGCGTACGTTTCCAATACATTTCCCATTCATGAGTTAGTCACCTGAATAATGTGTGTTTTTCTCACACGGTGCACTAAAGGTCACTTTGAATTTCACTTTGAACAAACCAACTGTGTCAATGATTAACGGAGCAGTAAATTTTGCTAATTAATCAGCTGTTGCTGAAGTCCTTATTTTTAGCTCCTATTTAGTAACATGTGAAGCACGCCACTGAGAGGGTGTCTCATTTAATGGGAGAGTTTACCCATTTACCTATTTTTATGTAATACTTTTTTTTTTTTAGAGTGGAAAGTCTAACACTAAATTCAGTGTGAAGGAGTGTAATATCTTTCTGTTAGTATTTTTAATCCAGATTTACACTAGTAACGGATCATTTACAATTAAAGCCACTGTTTTATATGGTGTGAATGTTTATCTAATACATTTGAAGTGCCTAAAATGCACATGTATAATTTTTGATAAACCCGCCGTGAGCGTGATATCTTCCAAACACCTTAGCACGAGTGGAATATCTCTCGTCTTGTATTGTTTGCTTTGCCCATGCAAGCATATCATTCTTCATAATTTTTTGACTACTATTTCTGCATCACGAACATTACAATGAGTGTTAGCTTACGAACTGCAAGTGTAGGATCATTATTTGAACATTTTTGTGGATCCAATATGCTAATGAAACGAACACTTTAGATCTTACTGTTTGCCAAAGCAACTCGTAACAGTTTGAGAATGAACAAATGTATTTTACTTGAGAGGACAAGTGTCTTCAAGGTCACGCGCAGTGATGCCAACCTAGAATCTCAAATGAGACAAGACTTTTGGCAAATGCCATGCTAATACTTTTGATGAAGGATTTATTCTGAATAAGCCAGTTTTTATAAGCTTGTTAACACTAGGTCAAGTTGACCGCTATTTCTTTGGAATTCAATGATTCAATGTGACAGCAGGTCACCAATTCTTTTAACGATATTCGCCTGTGTTGTGGGCGAAGGATATTTGGATAAGATTTTGTTGTTTAAGATATTAGAGTTGTCTTGTGGCACTGATTGACATATTTTTGAGGCTAAGATAATTTTTCTCACCTGTTGTGAATGTTCTTGTCGTGTTTTCATACACGATTATGGGGTGGTTGCCCATATTGGTTGTTGAAGTTGCCGGCCTTGTTTCAAAGCTGAGCGCTTGACAGACCGAGGTTCCTGATGTGATCCAGGCGGACACACAGTGTTACTTTAGGATGGTTTTTGAGCTTTTTGATAGCTCGGAGTAGGCATGTTCGCATGTACTTGGGTGTACACAAGTGGTCTTATCCACTATTAGGAAGCCTTGCATATGGTCAATCTTTATAATTAATGAATCTTAAACCAACGACAACTAATAATCATAAATTAAATAAGAAGATGTAATGAACTTAAACGAATGTTATAATTCTCGTTAATCACTAAACACCTGTTTAACTTTGATCCTCGTTTATAACTCGCTGACCATTGCACTGTGCTGTGCAGATTTATTTTTCTTTAGATTAAGCTTTTAGCAGCTGACACGTTCGACTGACAGGGATTTGCTTTACCCCGAGTTTTTCAACTCGTGGGCCGTGAACCATGTTATTTGTTATCCTGTTAACGAACAGTATTTTCAGTTTCTAGCTTACACATTATAGATGACCGATGGAAACAAACAGTAACCATCCAGTTGTAGGCAGGACTAATAAGAATACTCTTGTGTGTGATATTTATTTATTGATTGTTTTGTACACCTATTCCAATCTTTCCTCTACTATTTGTAGACCTTTTGTTGTACAGTTGATTGTAAATTATTTGTGCTGGAAACGATGACTGTAAATCAATTTAGATCTTTTGTTTAGTTTGTTATACTACGGATGCTTCTCACCGTAAGTTAGTTTAAATTCAGGATTAGTTTAGATCACTTGAAATAAAATGTAAATACGGGATGGTCCCAGTTTACTTTGTTTATTTTTCTGTCATGTTTGACGATTTGCCAACATTATGTTTCACTTGGAAACATCATGCCTTGTTTCATTGTAAATTTCATTAAAATCCATTTGTACCATTTCCCAAGCTTTGCTAGTGCTTGTTGATTGTATTTAGGACCAATCGAGAGGGGTTAATTTTGATAGTTAATGATTGTTTTTTATTGTTTTTTATTATTTTTGTTAGTTAGCGGATTAGCCGAATGATACCCTCCGATGGTAGGATAGGGGTTTGAGATTTCAATAAACCATTTTGTGAATTCTACTTAAGCCTGGATTTTAATTTAGAAGTTTGTTTGAGGGTACATTTCCTTGGGATGTCTATGACTTGTGCTATGATGGGAACCTGATCCCTATGATGACGCGGAGTCTTGTGCCGGAATAGCCCCACAAAGAGTGTACTCCGATCCTCTTAGGACATATGTGTTCAAGGATGTGGTCATCTGGAAAGCCACGCACGGTCGGTGGTGGACCAGATAACTACCTCTGAAGGGCACAGTACATAGAGTCAGAAATAATGCAGTCAATTGACTATGATGACGTTATTCTTCCTTTCTTTTGCACAGAAGAAAGTTCGTCATATGATTCTATAAATTTTATAGAATAACGTAATTATAGTAACATAGACTAACTTATATTATTCTGATGTTTATTAAAGTAATTAATGTCGATTAAAAATTATATGTTCTGTACTAGTGCATTTAATTTGCTAAATTTCCAAAATAGCTTGGAGATGGTGGGGGGGGGGAGGGGCAAATGTCAAGTGCCTAGGGGCCCTGTATCTCTAAGTCCGGGCCTGGGTTCCGTGTCTAATGATCGCGAGATTGTGTGTCTGAGTCTTCAGTCTTTTGACAGGTTTGATGCAGCTGTCCATGTCTCCCAGTCCTGAGTTAATCTTTTCTTCTCTACATAGCTACCACACCCTACATCCGAGGCAATCTGTTTAACATATTCTAACCTTGGTCTTCCCGTACAGTTCTCAACCCTTCCGTCTAACAATGTTTATTATTTCTATCACCCATACAGATAATTTCAATAAAGCAAGGCATAAAACATGCTGTAAAAAGGAGGGAGGATATAATAAAATAATTCAAAAGAAGTAAAAATTTCTGCCCTCGAGCAGTCTTGACCCGAGACAAAAAGTTACCAAGCTCGCACGATACCACTTGTGCACATGTGCGCTCGCAAAGGAAGTATATTATCATACGAAGGGAATGGAATTCAACATGTGGTTAAATGTCGAATGATTTCACTTAGACCCTAAATGTTGATTGGGACGCATTCATTTGCTGCGTGGGTTGTTTTAAACTTGATCTAAAGCACGTTTCATGCCTGTTTCACGCTAATAATGCATTTCAACATCGAATATTATCCACATTTCACTCGATAACCTTCCTCCATGTTTGATCAGATGTGACCCCTGCTACTACCTACCGTCTTGATTCGGAACCAGGAGAATGGCGTGACATAACAGCCAATAACAGGCTCGAAATTACATACTGTGGCTAGGCTCGGGCTGAAAAAAGAAATTTGCTCGCCGGCTAGGGAAACCGCTCTTCTAACTTTGCGCGCCGAGCGATCATCGCCGGCGATGTGCGCCGGCGATGATCGCTGTAGCCAAACCGTACCTTTAGGGAATGGAATGAATGTCGCCCCATAGCCTATAGCAGCAAGGATATGAATTGTGCCGGCTGCCGAAGCCTGTCGCACTCCCCTGAGGCAATGATTAAATGAATGACAGATGAAATGATAGTAGAGAGTGTTTCTGGAATGAAATTGTGACAGGGAAAAGCGGAGTACCCGGAGAAAACCCTGTCTGCGTTCGCTTTGTCCAGCACAAATCTCACATGGAGTGACCGCGATTTGAACTACGGACCCAGCGGTGACAGAGCGGAGTGCTGCCGCCTAAGCCACGGAGGCTCTTCTACAGCATAAGTACGAGTTTATTAGTCTTGAATGGTCGTGGGAGCTTCTTGCCTACGATAGGTTCATGGATATAAGGATAGAAAAATTTGTTACGGAACATGAAATATAATTTTCTCAATCACCTTTATCACTCTCTGCGCCCCCTTCTGGGTGCATTTTGAGGACATCTGGTCCACACTGTATGTCTGCTTAGTATCTTTGAGAGCACTATCTGTACTTAGTATAAAACTAAGTCCCCGATTCTTGGATGTTACGGGTAATCTCTAGAACCACTGGATGGATGTTGATGCAGTTTTCACCATTCTGTAAAGGGTATCTCGAGGAAGGTTTCTGTAGAAAATAATTTATTCATGATCAAAGGAAGCCTAGCAGTAACGATTTCAGTGAAAATTTCAAGGAAAAAAACTGGCGCCCGTGCGCATTTTAAGCTTACGCTGGGCAAACCGTTAAAAATATCAATATATTATGAGTGTAAAAATCGTTCAGGATGAAAAGTTCTACAAGGAAAGTCCACCAGAACATATCAGTATCTTCAATACATCGCCGACTATAAGTGATTTTACGTTTTCATATCTTCCAACTATCTCCATTCAAGTACTGAGGTGACAGTTTACGAGCTAGCTAGGGGCGAGCCTATCACCCCAGTTACAGCGTAGCTAGCGGGCAAGCCTTTTACCTCAGATACAGCCAGCAACAAACTGTCGAGTCGTGTTGAGTTAAGACTTGAGAGAAGAGTTGTTGTGTTTTGAGTTTCCCTGGAAGTACAACTCAGCTTTTCTTAATTTAGCCTGTGAACTTTTCGTTCCGAATAATACACAGTCAAGTTAAGATTGGATGGAAGGGGAATTTGTCTTTCATGTACCTCGTCATTCTTAAATTGCGTCTGAGAAGAATTCGTTGCACATGCATCTCCATGATAATATAATTTTAATAGTCCATTCAGTGATTTTAACCCATCATGCTGAGACGTAAAACGGATGTAGGCCCAGGTCTTGGTTCATTGACATCGAAAGAAGAGCACTTATCACGTACCGTAATGCATTCCTAACTGTTCCCGGGCGAAGCCAAGGCGGGTTCCAAGTTGCTGTATATACAGAAGTTGTAAGTATGGCTGCTGTGAAATCTTCTATTGTAATATGGAGCTGGGCTTATTTTGCAATAAATACAATGTAATGTTCTACTTCGGGATATTCAGCTGGATAAATTGAATGGTTCCCAATAGCAGCCCACTTCTCATAAAAGTCTAAAATTAAAAATTGAAAGGAAGTCACATCCAACCATTTTCCATCTCCCCTCATATCCTGTCACTGCATTGCTGTTGTTTATTTTTACGGTCTTTGCAACATCGTGCACTTTGGTGTGTATAGTAGTCTGATGATCTGAGTCCCTGTGATGTCTGTGCTAGTGTGTGTACTTGTAATCGAGGTGGGAGGCGGCCGTAGCCTGAAGTTAGGTGCCATTCCCTGCATTTACATGGAGTAGAAGTGGGAAACCACGCAAAACCACTTCCAGGCTGAGATAGGAAACGAACCAGTCTCTTCTCAGGTTTGCCTTACGAGGCAGAGTGTAGCCTACCCCGTTCCAGCCCTCAGATTAGCATTTCTTTTTCTTTTTTGCAGACCCAGGAATCGAACCCGGTTTTCCGCAGTGATAGCCCAAAATGCTAGTCACTACGCAAAGAGGCGGAACACTGGCTAACCAACCTTATAAACTTTATTGCATCTAATGAGAGATGACTTAACATTTACCCAGGCAAACTGCTCCACTCAATTTCTTTTCTCCCTACAAATGAATATTTGCCTCAACTACTGTCCCCAATGACTTTGTATTATCTTAGAAGGGTAACTGTTCCGCCCCTTAAAACCTCAATAGCTCTGTCTGTGAGGTAGTCAGCCCAGAGGCAGGTTGGATCCTCAAAAAGTACCACCATAGGCAGCGCTGTAATGAGGCGTACTAGGCAAGATATGGAGTGAGGTAGTTTGTCATTGATTTCCTCACTGAGTCATAGCACTGACCCTATGGGCAGAACCCTTCACAGTAGGCTAAACACAGGCACTATCTGTGCCGAGGCTATATAAGCTTCCATATAATCACAGCCATGAGTGTGGCTGAGACATTGGTGAAAAGCCATATTTTACACTAGCCTGTGCCAACAGACAAATGTAAGTGTACTGCATTCATCAAGAGACGGTAAACAGGCAAAACTCAATAACTACATGAGTAGGCCTAATCATTTCTGCCTTTATATGCACCATCCACTGCTAACCTCTTCTGGCCCTTGTCTGGCTGCGTGGCTCAGGGGTAACGTTCTCGCTTGCTGAGCCCAAGGTTGCAGGTTCGAAACCTGGCGCAGTCAGCTGGCATTTGAGGGTGCGCAAATGCGAGGGAGCCGTGTCAGTAGATTTACTGGCACGTTAAAGATCCCCTTCGGGGCAAAATTCCGGCACCCCGGCGTCTCTAAAAGCCAGTGTAGTTAAAAGGGACGTAAAACCAATAACATTATTATTCTTCTGGCCCTTGCTTCTCTACCAGCATTACTTCCCCATCTGTAAAGCCCTGCGCGGATGCGGATATCCGCGGTTATCAGCAAAATCATTTGCTATGTGAATATAGTCTGCATGGCTGAGCGGATAGCGCATAAGCTGTGGATAATATTTGGAGTAAATTTGTGGATATTTTTTAGAATACAATCCGAACTTGTTGACTAGTCTATCATTACTAGGACCCGGATGATTGACCTGTTTTTTTTTACATGAAAAATGTGCGATGATGATTTATAAAACTAATCTCATTTAAATTGCATCAATAAGAAGAATTCTTACACCGAACTGAAAAAGGTTGAAATCCTGTCTGTATTTAAATTTATTTTAACATAACCTAGGGGAACGACTTTCTCCTCAAATGTTTAAATGAGTTGCTTTAATACGTTATGCTTTATCTAATAATTAAAAATATTATTATTGTAGATTCGGGAAGCCTCCGTGGCTTAGGCGGCAGCACGCCGGCCTCTCACCGCTGGGTCCGTGGTTCAAATCCCGGTCACTCCATGTGAGATCTGTGCTGGACAAAACGGAGGCAGACAGGTTTTTCTCCGGGTACTCCGGTTTTCCCTGTCAAAATTTCATTCCAGCAACACTCTCCACTATCATTTCATTTCATCTGTCATTCATTTAATCATTGCCCCAGAGGAGTGCGTCAGGCCTCGGCAGCCGGCACAGTCCATATCCTCGCCGCTAGATCGGGGCCTCATTCATTCCATTCCTGACCCGGTCGGAGACTGGAAGCAGGCTGTGGATTTTCTTTTTCATTATTGTAGATTCGGATAACAGTTCCTCCATGGATAACAGCCATGCGGATGCCGATTACGTATTGTTTATCTGCCCGCAGGATTTGTTTTTAGTTTGAACTGTGCCTATTATACTTAAGGAGGAAGTTTTGTTATATTGTAGCTTGCAAATTAGTGCAGATTTCGAAGTACTCGCGCAGTAAGTTCAGTAAGGACATAAATTATTACGGTATTAAGGAAATACGTGCATAAGATTTATACAATAAATATACAGTGATACTCTAGGTACAAGGATCTCATCAACACATTTTCATGACCCTAGTGACGACTTTGTATGCAAACTATGCAACAAAGTGTATGAACGAGATATCACTTTAACTGTTGTGAAAAGTGATACAAGACTCGAAAGAATGAGATCCTTGTACCTATAATAGGAAACATAATGTGCTCAGGTTTGTGTGTACAGGTTATTGAAAAAGCAATATGGGATGATCAATGTATTAGTAGTGAAGGAACCTGACTTACAGTTTCACTTACCGGTAGATATTAAATGATAATATATGATTTTCATACCTTTTCAGGGATTCCAAGGGACAATACCTATTGAAATTGCCGTTCATTATGACTAATATACTGGAAATATGTGCTAAATTACGTAATTATGTGTGTTTCTTGTTGAATTAGAACTACGGCAGCCATGTTGCTCAATCCATCTGGACGAGACATGACGGTGTTATAATTTGGGATTGGGGGGCGGGTTATAGACAGCCGAGGAGTAAACTACATCATTCCCAAATCAATTTTGAATTATTAGAAAAGGTATTTATTGCAAATGTCAGACGTTTTTATTTTGCCCACTAGGTTCATATCTCCTGCTATTTCCGCTATCATCAATTTCACTATTCCACATAATGACGCTGATTTGCTGTTCCAGTATAATTACAGTCTATGATTAATTCTTAAGCTCACTTTGTGTGTTCTAGTTTCCAGAATATAATGGAGAAATTACCATTCATCAAATGTGAGCCAGATCGGTTGTTACAAGCTGATGGATTCCCTAACATTGTAGGTTTTATTTGAATTCGTATATATTGTAATAGTGCAATCCTAGTCATGTGAAAATTATCGAGAATACGAGCCTTAATGCTTGCTAACATACACAAGGTTAATTAGATTAGGTTCTGTTTATGTTACCGGTACACATAACCTAAAACTCAAATTGTGTCTATATATTTTACATTGTGCCATACTTGTATATTACTTCCCAGGAGACAAGTGAGCAGTTATCCACTGATAATCTGAAGGTTGAGGCTGGCGATATATTAGAAGATGGAGACATGATTGTTAAAGAGGAACATGAAATACAGGTGATTATAGGTTCTCTTATGTTAATAGGAATATTTTATACATTAAATTGAGTTTTGAATTTTTTATCACATAGTGTTTTTTGTTTTTCAACAGATAACAGTAGCTAATGTTAATGTAGTTATAATACAGGTTCATTCTGCTGTCACCATGGGCCATGTTTTAACTGACGTGTATACCACAGTTGGCAGTTCCACAAAGCAACTATACCAGGCAAGGTAACCAGAATACTATCAGGTAGGCCGATATCGCAGTTCCCGCTTCAGTCGCCCGTTACGCTGACGTCATTTCGCGGACAAGACATTGTCACCTGAAGAAGAAAACGTGCTTTGTAATGTAGTTGACAGGGTGTCGAGCGATACGGGAATTTTAGTGACCCGGGAAAAATACGGGAATTATACGGGAAATCTTAAAAAGTCTCATAATGCCTGACTTCTTAGCCCCTGAACGCTCGGTCGAGTTCTCCCGCTCAGTCTTCTATTTTGCCTGCAGACAGCGGTGCCACCTGCAATTTGCGCCACCGATAGAGCGCTAAGCGGGATGATAACCCAGCCAACGTCGAATGCATGCTTTGCCTGGCCGACTGTCGGCTGTACCCTCTCCGCGCTGGGCTGCGCGTGCCGCGCTCGTTGCTGACAATCACATACAGGAATCAGTCTGCATTGTTATTCACAGAGGAGACCTGGGTTTCTCGACAAGAGCAGCCCTTAAAGAAGCTAACAGCTCAAGATCTCAGAAAATTCCAGACGCGGATGTGCTGCAATTTCGCACCAACTGCCGAGAATTGTACATGTGTATCCTATGGCTGAAAAAATCAAAGAGAGGTGTCAACTCTTGCTCACAAGAGACCCGTGCTATTTCCTGCCTAGACCCTATAGAGGTCGCTGAGACTCATAAGTTGGAAGAAGTTAGGATCGTCATTGCCCTGGAAATTCTTTGTTATCAGAAGAATTTGCTTTCTGGCGTAATGGCTGACCGCATCAAGAGCAGCTAATCCGCACTTCTGAGACTGCCCTCTGTCACTGCGCGTTTGAAGCAGTTCGACGGAAAAGAGCCATGGCTCGACGTGTTGTGGTCTGAATTAGTGGCTTCAGCACCTTCCTCAGTTCCTGCCAAAAATGATCTCACAAGCTTCGTTAAAATGATACTGACTTTGTATCACAACAGTGCAGCTCTAGAGAGGAGTTTCTCCCTGAACAAGGAGTGCATGTTTGTCAAATCACAAAGAAGCAAGTCTGATTGGCATTCGTACTGTTCAGGACGCTGTGATGGCAGCTGGTGGAGTAGAAAAGATAACCGTGAGCAAGAGTCCATACTGCACGAAACTCCTACGCCGTGTTCAAGGAAGCAAAACAGGTGCGAAGCGACAGCTAAGGTGGCAGTCGAAAGAAAAGCCACAAAAGATCTCCAGGAATTGGAAAAAAAAAGTACTGTCAAAAGAACTTAATTTTGTGCTGTGTATAACTGAAGTTCCTAGTAACAATCTTGTATTTGTCAAAGTGACTTATTTAATTTCGTTTTGCATTATTTTATTTTCTATTTTCTACTTTGATAAAATATATCTAAATTAAAAAGTATTTGCGGCGTGTCGCGTGTGGAATTTTACTGTTTTTAGCCTTTCTATGGTCTTCCTTCGCAGGGGAGATGCACATACCAAATTGTTTAAAGTCCGTTCAAACACTCAATGCAAATGCGTCATACATGCTTAAATTTCAAAAACTACAAACAATATCTCACAGCTCTCGACATTTTGCTATCGAACACCCGTCACCAACATGTGGCTACAAAATGCACCACACAAGTGACAGAATTCTTCTCGTATGGGCAGGCATTGTTTCAGTCGCTTGTTAACCACTGTCTGTGTCGGATTTCCTTTCATTGTCATTGTTTCGTTACTTTTACTTCGCCGAAGTTCAACCTGAGGACTGGACACATCCCGTACAGCTTGTACAGAAAGAAATACTGAAGGCGGTCTGGATATCGCGGTGGATGAAATGATTAATAACCTTGGCAGTTCATCAAGCTCTGACGAAGACAAAGATGGTGGTGATGACGATAGGGACAGTGAAGGAATGAAGGGTGTCAAAGAAACCCTTGCCAAGTGACTGAGGATAATTTATTTCTTGGTGTCAGTTCGCTTGCATCAATCGATAATAGAGCACAGGCTATTGTTTCCCGTCATAGTGTTCAAAATACCGTCCGTCATTCAATAGCCTAAAATTCGACAATATAAAACCAAGACAATAATATCGCCACAGAGGGGCTTGTTTGAGTGCTCAGTGTTAAATATGTCTTTATCTTAACTTTACTTTTGCTTTATCACGAAAGCTAATATTAACCGTAGAGAGTCGCGATTCAGTGGGTGTCAACTACTGTAGTAAGCTGTGAACGAACTCCACTCAGACTCTTGTTTCATGTTAAAGGATAATAATTGCATGGTGAGTTTTTCTATAATCATTAGAGTGTTTGCCCTCTTTGTCATATTTATTGAATTGAATACCTATGATAAAGGTATCATAGCTACGGTGTGTAATTTATTTATTCATCTAAAAGTACCGTATTTCTCTGTTTGAATGCCCTCGGCGTTGACTCAGGATCGTTTTTTTTTTTAATATATTACGTATAATTGTACCGAAATAATGTCTGAAGTGTAGCGCTGTGTATTATTCGAATCAGTCGATTTACAACACTAAAAACTTAGCAACACAGCTCAGCTGTTCCAAGCTCCCGACATATCCTTCGCGTAGTTTCCTTCGAAATACAGGGTGTAGTTGAGAAGCATGCTCTGAATTCTTGCCGTGTAGTGGTTGGACGTAGGGTCTTGTTATGTGGCGACCGTGGGTTGCGGAGAGGAAAAGCGGGGCAAAGTGACAGGAAGGCTGTCAGTACCGAATGCGCAGGGTGGACAATACTGTATTTGTCCCATAATTTACATACCCGGTGGCGTACGCAGGATTTCCTTCTAGGGGGGGGGGTTCATTAATAAAATAGGGTAGCACATTATTAAAGGGGCAGATGATCTTGCTGTTCCGCCCCTGAAAACAACAGTTATCATAATTAAAATGACATTTCGATTAATATTCATAAAAAACAATAATTAAATGACCGTTCTCTATGCATGAAAACTATTTTAGGCCTTATTATTTTTTTGGCACAAAGAAAAAATGAAAAATATGGAAAACAGTAACTAAATATTAAAAGTGAAACGATGGAGTGGTATCATCATGCCCATAGTTACGTGACTACTTTTATTGATATTATGCGAGAGAAACATAATGTTTTGCACTCCGTGTTCCCACTGCCATTTCTATTCTCTCTCAAAATCTGCCTAACTTGATGACTTTATCCGTATCATTAATTGGAATAAATTGCAGAAACTCCTCATGTACTGCATTATCTTTAACGAAACAGACACACAATTAAAACAACCCGAAGCGACGTGAAAAAGGTTACCAATCGCACACTTTAACAGTAAAACTGATCCATGGCTAGCTCCAAATCTGAAGGAGGAGTCTCGCTGGGAGTTGACTGCAGGACATTTACCAAGTGAGGAACGTGATCACATTTAAAATATATACAGGAGTAATAAATGTTGCACATTTTCCCGTAAATTACAACTGTTTATGTTTGAATTGCGTATAAGATCGTGACAAAGAAAGTGTTTCTCCAATTGGATGATTGTATTTAACTGTATGCACGTCGTATAATCTTGGCGAGGTGCTTTTTTTTTTTTCATGGAGCAACTTTACACCATAGTAGGCATGCAGATTTTTGTATTTAGTTTTCTGGCATCTTGTTTTAAGTTATTGACTAACATATTTCCAAATGCAGACAATCCATACCTCCATTAGGATTCGGGTTCCATAATTCATGCAAAATGAGGTTCGTTCGTTTATGAAATTGAGGTCTTAACCCCCCTACCCTTTCAGTGATTAGCGTGATTTCTGTGATTTACGTAGACTAGGGTGAAGATGTAAGTTAAATGAGCATTTAAAAAAAAAAAAATTGTCGCCAGTTGTTTGGTTTATTAACTTACGGTATTATTTTCCATAGGTACTGAGAAATGGGCACTGTTGGATTTTAAGGTGGAACCGCATGTGCTATCAAATATAGCTTTCTTGCAATACCTGGAATATGTAGGCCTATAGAATTATAAAATGATTATTGGTTAAATAAGGGTTAATAAATAGGCAATTATAATGATTAAATAAATATTACAGAAGAAACGATGCATTGTTAGTGAATATTAGCCCTACCGGTACGGCGAATAGCCTGTAACTCGTAGCATCCGTCACAATTTAGCATTTAAACGGGTCACGTTAATGCATAATATACTAATATAACAACCGACAAGCAAATTATAATAATATTCTCACATATAACATATTTAATTCACACCAACTTAATTATTGTAGTCTAAGATATGTTTGACCACTGCCGTTTGAAATGTGCAAATCGCACACTTTTTAGGCAAGCTGTTTGTTATGGTCGTGTCTGATGCGAAGTTTTACTAATTACTCTTTTAGGAGACACTTGTCTTTGGTATATTCATGAAAGGCCAACCCTCTAGTTCTTATTTCATAAGTTGAACGCCTAAAAACAAAACCACAATCCGAAATAATAAAGAAGATAATCACGAACGAACGATTCACTGCCAATGAAAATCAAATGGAGATTCACGGACCGGAAGTTCGCTATGCATAAGCTTCGGTGCCATTTTAACTCGTGAAAGCTCTATACGGTTACGGTACCATACAATTCAGTCACTTCCCGTAAACATTTATTATGCGACACTCCTATTCTCTACTCTCTCAACCCTCCTCAGTAAAACAGTCATTTATATCAGCTCTTCTCAGGTAAACGGTATTTTATTTGTGTTCGTAGCATCTCGTCCCATTTGCGCGAGATTTCGCTCGCGCACGCGCGCTTTGCTCACGCTATGGATTAGGCCTAAATCTCACCATCACCCGTGGGCTGCGGAAGTATCTCCAAAAATGCAGTTACATTTACGCCAGAAAATCTTGTTTCGCGGTTTAAGATTCATTTTTCAGCCATTCGGTATGCGAACTCTAGTCTTAGAGGATTCTAAAATATACGGGAATTTGGTGGATTTTCGTACGGGAAATACGGGAATTTGAAGAAAGATCATCGTTCGACTCCCTGAGTTGTATGATCCATTTCGATGTGAAATAATGCGCTTTTTAAAATGGGTAGCCACAGTAACTGTGCCGTTTCTGAGTACATACACAACAGCCGTAGAAATCCTGAAGTGATTAACCATGCTTTTCCTAACGATAAGGAAGTTCGAAAGCTGTGGATTTTAAGAAGCAGACGAAAGGATAGCGTCAATGCTAGAACTGCCCAAGTTAGTTCTGCACATTTCTTACCATAGGACTACGAACGGGACCTGCAAAATGAATTATTGGGTTTGCCTCTGAAGAAGAAATTACGTGGTTGTGCAATTCCTTCGTAGAATATTCCTAACTGACATCAGGCCCGACGAGAGGGAGGAGCAAGTGGGGCAGTAGACCCGAGGCCCGGATTAGCTGATGGGCCCGAGGCGGTAAAAGAACTTAAGAGTGGACAACTTTATTTAATTTAATGTCAAAACTATTACGAAAATTTCTGATGACACACTTTGATGTAAACGCAGGCAGTGAACAGTAAACAAAACATTACAAAGAGAATACAGTATATACGGTAATTAATTTCATAAATAACCATTGTATTTATCGTTTTCCGGAGGAAATGGTTAAGTTGCCAGAGTTATCCATTTTATAACGTATTAGAGTTCAAGAGTATTTATCGTTTCTGTCTGGCTGCGTGGCTCAGGGGTAACGTTCTCGCTTGCTGAGCCCAAGGTTGCAGGTTCGAAACCTGGCGCAGTCAGCTGGCATTTGAGGGTGCCCAAATGCGAGGGAGCCGTGTCAGTAGATTTACTGGCACGTTAAATTTCCCCTTCGGGGCAAAATTCCGGCACCCCGGCGTCTCTAAAAGCCAGTGTAGTTAAAAGGGACGTAAAACCAATAACATTATTATTCTTTATCGTTTCTAATTCAATCGTAGAAAAAAATGACTCTTAAATTCATACTGTACATTTCTGAAAGGAGTGTGGGTTTTTCTTGTAGAGCCTGAACATGTTCAGATACAAAGAAAACTGAATTTTAAAACACAGTGATCATATCGTAAAGTAAAAGAACAACCAATGAGGGACGAAAATAAATGAGAGTGGCTGAATAACTAAAAACAAGGTAAATTAATAATCAGTAGGGCAAGATAAATTTCTCGGATGGTAATGATGATTGAAGTTTAATGGGGCAAAACAACCAGGGGGTTTTTTCTTTGGGAGGGGGTTGAAATTTGCAGTACGCCCGCCAGCCTCTCACCGCTGGTTTCGTGGTTCAAATCCCGGTCACTCCATGTGAGATCTGTGCTGGACAAAACAGAGGCAGACAGGTTTTACTCCGGGTACTCCGGTTTTCCCTGTCAAAAATTTAATTTCAGCAACACTCTCCACTATCATTTCATTTCATCTGTCATTCATTTAATCATTGCCTCAGAGGAGTGCAATAGGTTTCGGCAGCCAGCACAGTTCATGACCTCGCCGCTGGATGGTGGCTTCATTCATTCCATCCGTGACCCGGTCGACTGGAATCAGGCTGTGGATTTTCAATACGTAATTTCAAAATTATGTCCCAGGTTGAATAAAACAGGAAGGGCCCGGAAGACTTTGTCTTGGGGCCCGTGATCGCTCTCTAAGGCCCTGGCTGGAATTGGGACATTGTGCTACTGAACAACAGGTATGTTAAATAGACTACTATTTTCGTAATATTGAGAAATATATCTGTCACGAAGGGACCGTCAGTGGTAGCTACGCTCGCTAATGTGCAGCAGTAGGCGGAATCGGTAGACGTGGGTTCAACTCCT
Organism: Meconema thalassinum; assembly: GCA_946902985.2. Lineage (NCBI taxonomy): Eukaryota > Metazoa > Arthropoda > Insecta > Orthoptera > Tettigoniidae > Meconema > Meconema thalassinum. Next base: position 126,201,691 of record OX336395.1, read on the forward strand.
GGCAACTGTTAGGACGGTACCTTCTGACAGGCCACGGCCGCTTCCTTCCACATCCTTGCCCAGTTTCATGCACCATCATTCATTTCATCTCATTAACTCCTCTCATGAGGTTGGTGTCAGGAAGGGCATCAGGCCGTAAAAACAATCCACACACAGACTTTCAACGCATCTCATCCCCGACCCTGTTGGAAAACGTGAATACTAATAAGGGGTAACATACATATCTGTCACGAATGGGGAGAAGCACATTAAAAGAAATCTTATGTATTTGCACTTAGATGTCGAAGCTTGAGTATGCCATGACTTGAGTAGGCTGATGTAAATATCTGTATTTCAAGACATATCAGGGAGACTAATATCCTTGTTCATAGGGAGACGGAGGTGCAACATGCTTATAATGCTAGTAAATGGTTGACTTATGGTTTAAATAGGGGTTGGGGGAACAGACATTCATCGCCGAATGTCACAAGTGTACGGCAAATAATGCATATCCCTTGCAAGGGTCAAGGACGGGTGTCGTTAGCTGATGATGCCCTGTCTGGGGCACCCCCCTGCATTACCGATGACAACGTCCAGCTGGTTGATGCACTCATTACCCAGGACCGCAGAGTGACAGTGAACACCATAGCTGCCGTGGTCGGATTGAGCGTCGGGAAGTGTGCACACCATCATGAAGGAACGACTGCACTTGCGCAAAGTGTGTGCCCAATGGGTGCCCCACAGTCTTCAACCACACCAGGAAGCATGTCGAATGGCCCACTGTCTTGGTCATCTGCAGCGCTATGCGAGGGAAGGGAATGGGTTCCTGGCACGAGTGGTGGCTGGAGATGAGTCATGGTGTCATCACTTCGAACCAGAATCCAAACGACAAAGCCTCCAGTGTAAGCATCCAGGGTCACCACCACCCAGAAAAGGCAAGGCCATCCACACGAGTGCAGGAAAGGTAATGCTGACGTTCTTCTTTGACCAAGATGGCCCCCTTCTGTACACTTCATGACGCACGGGACAAACAGTGAATGCCCAGCGTTACTCGCAAACCTTGACCACCCTTCGCCAAGCGATCAAAACAAAACGACCAGGCAATCTCACCCGTGGGGTCATTCTGCTCCACGACAATGCACGGCCAACACAGTCGCGGCACTCCTGCAGAAATTCAAATGGGAGGTTCTTGGCCACCCTCCATAAAGTCCAGACCTCTCTCCCTATGATTACGCCATGTTTGGCCCCTTGAAAAGGGCTCTGCGGGACCAACGATTCACCTCGGACGTCGACGTCCAGCTGTACTTGCGGAACTGGTTCACATCGCAGCCCAGGGAATTTTATGAGACAGCCATTCACCGCCTCGTGTCACAGTGGGACAAGTGCCTCAACAGCCAGGGCCAATACTTCTAACATACAGGTACTGGTTTCTGTAATTATGCCTCCGGCTCGTTACTTTTTGAACGCACCTTATAAATTCATCTTTCTAAACACGCACTGTGTCAAACAGGTCTTATACGTTGTGTTGTGTGTCGCCAATATTGCCTGGTCGACTGTTCTGACTTTATTCACCGAACGCAACGTGACGAGGCTTTTGAACACCATCCCAAAGGACGCCTTCTTGCAAAGTTTCCAGGTCATGTATCACCGATCTCAGCATTGCATAGATACGGGAGGGGACTATTTCGAAGGACGGTAGGGTTACTGTCGTGCATTGTTCATCTATGTTTTAGTACAGGACTATTCGCTGAACTTTGTCACAGGTTGTATATGGTTTATATGGGTTTTACTTGATTTAAGCTATTTAAATGATGTTTAAAGTCACATATGCAAATGGTACACCCCTTTTAAAAGTTCTGAATTAAATTGAATGTTCCATATTTCCATTTTTGAATGGACTATCCTGGTGCAGTAAAGTTTGTTTTATGAGTTGGCTAAGCTGCTTCGCAGTGACATTTGTTTCAGGTGTTGGCTAAACTGCTATTATACACTCTGGCGCAAAATAGTGTGTTGATTGCCATAAACAGCTGGTTTTGATTCAATTACGCATTGGGATCGATATCCTTTAGAGGAATTTTTAGAGTCCTCGGTGACGTCATGGATGACGTGTTGATGTTGATGCTCTAATGTTACGCGTTTTCGTCAACTTGCCATAATGGCGCTAGCATATTTTGTGTTTTCGTCGATTTACTGTAATTTGTGCTGAGTGGCGCTGCTGTATTTTTGCCGTTGTGTGAAGGTGAATATGCGTTGCTATTTTTTTTTTTTATTGGTGAAGGTAATTGAATAGGAATCTTTTATTTATTTTTATTGATGGTTAGTATGCAATCTAAAATGAAAAGAACGATACTGGTATGTGATTTATTTTGGTTTTTTTTTTTTTTTTTCACGTGTTGATATGTGTGTGTTGTAATGTTCATTTTTTGATCATAACGGTTGGTATGTGGTTTAAATTGAAAGATGTGAGTGTGAACATACATGGGGGTAGTTCCTTGGTAAGTAATGAAGGATTTTAAGTTACTTTCTGTCAATCTTTGTGTTAAGAAGGTTATTTTTCATCTAGGCTGGTGTTGCTGGGCCGAGTGGTTTGGGTAGGAAACGTGTGAGAGATGTGCCTCCATCAAGTGGTTCTGGTTCGGATAGTGAGGACGATTTGGTTAGGGAGTCACCTCAAGGCTCCATGAAATTGATTATGCTGTTCGGAATTTTGTCCACCATCGAAAGCAGTATTGCTTATGCCCGGGACCAAGGTTTGCTTGCCAACGAGTATTCGTGTCCAAAATGTCCTAATAGTATGAAGCAAACCAAGGTCTTGGCATTGAGGAGTTCTGATGGCATTATGTGGCGCTGCAGCAAGTGTTCTTGTTGGCGCAGTATTAGAAAGGGATCTTTCTTTTCCAAAGCACGATTAGGTATTAAGGAAATTCTGTTGCTAGCTTATTGTTTTTGTTGGCAGATGCCTATTAATTTGGTTGTGCATGAGTTGAGTGTGTCTCCGGTGACTGCGGTTGATTGGTTTTGTTTTTGTCGGGAAGTATGTAGTGCGTGGGTGCGTGAGCGGGGGCCTTTTGGGGGGGAGGGGGTGGTTATCAAAATTGAAGAAAGATGTTTTGGGAAGAGGAAGTTTAATAGCGGTAAGAGGATGAAGAATACTTGGGTTTTGGGGGGAGTTGTTCAGGGGAGTAAAGGGAAGGATTGTTTCTTTGAAGTGGTTAAAAAACGGGATAAGGGTACTTTGTTGCAGGTTATTAAAAAACATATTAAGGGAGGGACTACAATTTATAGTGGCAAGTGGGCTGCTTATGGGGGTTTAAATGACGAGGGATTTAGGCAGTTTTCTGTTAATCATTCTATTGTTTTCAAGGACTATGAAACTGGGGCTTGTACTAATACTACCGAGGGGTTTTGGTCTGCAGTTAAATATAGTGTAGGGAAGGGGAAAAGACGGGAAGGGATGCTGCAGGCTCATTTAGATGAATATGTGTGGAGAAAGAATGTGGATCCCGGGGTGTGTGTTTTTGATAGATTTTTGAGTGATTGTCGGAGATTATATCCTCCTAGTGTGAGTGATTGAGTGTATATTTTTCACTTTTTTTAATTTCATTCGAGGCAGGGAATAAATTGAATACTATGGGGATGGGGGAGTCTGGGGTTGCTGGTTAGCATGGGAAAAATGTCAAGGGGGAAGGATGTACTTTGTACCTTATTCTTAACAAACCAAGGCCTAAATTAGGCAGTGATTAACGAGTTCAAAAAGCCCCATACATGCCGGTGCGCTTAAATATGGCTGATTAGTTTATGCGTGGCGGGGAAGAGATTGGTCGCTAATAGTTGAGATTGTCCTTCTTACTTGGCATACATTAATACAGGTTAGGTTACTGCTGAATGATGATTTTTTTATTTCATTTCTGAATGAATGATGTATTTTATTTTATTGTTTACTGAAGCCTCCGTGGCTTAGGCGGCAGCACGCCGGCCTCTCACCGCTGGATCCGTGGTTCAAATCCCGGTCACTCCATGTGAGATCTGTGCTGGACAAAACGGAGGCAGACAGGTTTTTCTCCGGGTTCTCCAGTTTTCCCTGTCAAACTTTCATTCCAGCAACACTCTCCACTGTCATTTCATTTCATCTGTCATTCATTTAATCATTGCCCCAGAGGAGTGCGTCAGGCCTCGGCAGCCGGCACAGTTAATATCCTCGCCGCTAGATGGGGGGGCTTCATTCATTCCATTCCTGACCCGGTCGGAGACTGGAAGCAGGCTGTGGATTTTCATTCATTTTATTGTTTACTATTATTTACGTTAGGAGTATAGGTTTTTTTCTTTGTGTATTAATAGCAGTGGAAGAGTGCTATATTATTCTTTGCAAGTTATGGCCTTGAAAAGTGTAATTTATTTTAGTAAACGTTGTTAAAGGTATGCTTTTTGTTTTGTAGAAAGTTTTGGCAAGTTCTGGCCATGCGAAGTAGAGTGTTATTTAATTATTGTTGTTAAAGTTTTTTTGTTTTGTGGTTTGGATATATATTTGGCAAGTTAAGGCCATGAGAAATAAAGTTAAATTTTTTCACCATTGTTAAAAGTATGGTTTAATTTTTTTTTAATATATATTTTTGGCAAGTTATGGACATGATTGATTAGTTAAGTTTCATTTATTACCTGTAGTTAAAGGTTTGTTTTACTTTTCTTAGGGAAGTTTTTCAGAAAAGAAATTCTGACACTTTTTTATTTACATAGAAATGTTTGAAAAATTTCATTTTACAATTTACAATTAACTTATTTGTTAAGATATGGATTTTCGTTTATTAATTTTTTTATTGTTTGTGTAATGGTTGTTTAGTTCATTATTATTTGTTGGTTAGTGTGTTTGGTGTATGGCTGGGTTGAATGTGTTTATTGTATGTATGGTTGAAGTGAAAATGTTTTTTAGACTTTTTAATTATAGTTTTTCATTTGAAATTGTACGTTTTGGAAAAGAAAGATCCTTTTTTATTTGTGTTTCAATGAGTAATTTGTTCCACATTGAAAGCCATATGTTATGAGGTAAGTTGTAGTTGATGTTATTTGTTTATTGCATGATGACTGCTATATATTTCTTAGTTCTATTGCTGCTTATATATGTTGAGAGTTGATTGATGTTGAATTAATGTTTTGAATTATTAAGATGGAAATATTTCATTACACATGGTTTGTTATGTGTGTTGACGTGGTTTCGTTTTTGACGTTCAATACAGTGTTTCGATACTTGGCAATGTAGGAGTCAGTTTCGGTGATGACTGATGACTTACATATGTTGATTCTTTTTTTACTTCTTCCATTTGATTGAAATGGGAGGATTGTACTGTTCTAAATCTATGGTTGAAACAGTATTTGGTTACATGGTGTTAGTGAAATTGCTGTTTGCTACTACCTTAAATGAAAATTTTTCCTATACTACAATGAATGGTGTGTGGGTATTAAGCCGTAGGTTGCATTTGTGTATTCCTGGCAAGCCTGTTACAGAGGGAAATTAATGCATCGGTTACCAGGTAGGGGGTTTGTGGTGTAAGCCTTAGGTTAGATTCGTTTATGCCTGGGATGTGTTATTAACAAGTACATTACTGCTTGCCCTAAAAGCAAGGGGGTCTGGGACGCAAGCCCCACCTTAGGTTCTTGTATGCCTGGGAAGCCTTATTAACATGTACATTACTTCTTGGGCTAAAAGCAGTCGAAATATGCAGGATAAAGCTAGGGCGTTCCCCATAGGCGACGCCTGTCGACCTGGCCCGATCGACTCGAGAAATGTGCAAGGGTTACCGGCATTACCAGAGCGGTGCCGGTTGAACAAGCGAGCTCTAAATACAAGGTTTGCCTCCCTTCCATGACTGGAAGATCGTATGAACTAGCTGCAGCTTTTAAACGGCGGAAAATTGACATTTGCACTGTACAAGAGACCAGGTGGAGTGGTGCAAAATCTCGAGACATTGGTAAAGGGTATAATAATCTATAATGGTAGTTCAAAGACAATTAATGGCGTTGGAATTATTGTTGGCGAGAAATTTCGCCACTCGGTAGCTGAAGTTTGCCGTTTTGATGATCGTCTCATGAAGATCGTATTACGAACAGACACATGGAAAATTCATGTTTTCTCGTGTTATGCATCACAAACAGGTTGCTCGCAGCAGGCAAAAGACGAATTTTGAAAGATGCTTGATGAGAAGGTTTTGGAGGTACCACCGGAGGATACCATTATTATCTCTGGGGATCTTAACGGTCATGTAGGCTCAAAGGCAGAGGGCTATAGATGCCATGGTGATCATGGTGCTGGATCCAGAAATTAAGATGTAGAGAGAATTTTAAATTTTGCAGAGACCCATGACTGTTATAGCCAATCCCTGTTTCAAGAAGCGAAATTCCCACCTTTGGACATATTACAATGGGAACAGAAAGAGTCAGATTGACTTCCTACTGATACGTCGACAGGATTTAAAGATTGTTCTGGATGCAAAGGTTATTCCTTCTGAAACAGTTGCTACACAACACCGTCCACTAGTAGCCAGAATGTGCATCAAGCCTCCAGCTATCAAGAAAGTAGAATACAATGGTCCAGAACGGATTAAGTGTGGCGATTCAAGGAGAAGGAGAATGACGTAGTATCTAACATCACTCCTCCACCTATTACTGATGTTGACACAACGTGGAATGCTCTGAAGGATAGTGTCTGTGCAGCTGCTTATAAACAACTAGGTATTACAAAGCCTGGACGTCGCAAACTCGGCCGCCAAACATGTATATGGACAGAGGAGGTGAAGATGAAATTGCGGATTAATAAGGAAATCTATCATAAGTTTCTCGCATCAAAGACAGAAGAACATTGGGCGGCTTATCAAGATGCCAGAAGAGTAGCAAAGAAGGCTGTGGCAGCGGTGAAAGCATCCCACTTTAGTGATATTTATAAGAAACTTGATACACCAGCTGGCGAGCGGGAAATCTATAGACTTGCTAAACAGCTCCACAGAGGTACAGCTGATGTTGAGAAATGTTATGGTATTAATGACGAAGAGGGCAAACTCCTCACCAAACAGAGGGAAGTAACAGAAAGATGGCGACAATACTTCGATAAAATCAGCAATGAAGAGTTTCCGCATGAACCTATCCCACAGACCACTCCTCTTCAGGGACCTATCCTACCGATCACCGAGAATGACGTTACCGAAGCGCTTGGTAAGATAAAGCCTGGAAAGGCTACCGGACCAGATGACATTCCTGCAGAACTTTGGAAATCAAAACAATGGGATCCAACTCAGTGGCTCACATGTTTCTTCATGAAGATCATTGAAGAAAAACACATACCAACAGAGTGGATGTTCAACACCACAGTCCCAATTTGGAAGCATAAAGGAAACCCAGCAGAGTGTTGTAACTACCGCCCTGTACGCCTCCTATCTCATACCATGAAGATCTTAGAGTGTATCATTGATAAGAAAATACGACAAATTGTTAATCTCACCGTCAACCAGTGTAGTTTTGTGAAAGGCTGTGGAACAACAGAGTTTTGTGAAAGGCTGTGGAACAACAGATGCTATTCATGCTGCTCGTTTGCTCATCGAGAAACATCGCGAAAAGTCAAAGCTGACCATTTTGCATTCCTAGACCTAGAAAAAGCATTCGATCGCGTTCCACATGCCTTGATTTGGTTTGCTCTTCGTGACCATGGATTCCCTGAAGAACTAATAGATTGGGTCAAACTGTTGTTAACAAATTCACAAAGAAACTGTTGTACCGTAACCCAAAGAGTCGCATACAATCGGCGGCTGGACTATCTGGTGAATTTCCTGTTTTTGTAGGTGTACTCTTTCACCTCTCCTATCATCATTGTCATGGACACCGTGCCAAGGGGCCTACAGAAATCGCCCCCCTTGGACGTTGCTTTATACCGAGGATGTGCTTCTGGCCTCCAATGATAATATGGATCTTCAACAACAAAGTCCAAGCGTGGAATGACCGCCTAGGAAAATTTGGACTACGGCTCAATGTTAATAAGACAGAATACCTACAGATCAAATTGAACAAGGCACGATTAAAATCAATGGTGTCGATCCACCAAAGGCATTGTCATTCAAGTACCTTGGCTCAACTATTGCTGCTGATGGAACCTTAAGGCTTGAGATTGCTCACCGTGTGAGCAGCACATGGCTTAAATGGCGGACAATGACTGGTGTTCTCTGCGATAAGAAGATTCCAGACCGCCTCAAGTCGAAAATATTTCGGTCCGTAGTGCGACCAGTCGCCCTATATGGCGCAGAATGCTTGCCCACTACAAAGGAAGAAGAACGAAGATTTGGTATCATGGAAACGAAGATGCTTCGGTGGATATCTGGTCTGACACTTCATGATCATGTCACCAATGATGACATCCGTAGGCGATATGGAGTAGGACCAGTAATTGAGAAGATGAGGGAAAGCCGTCTGCGTTGGTATGGTCATGTGCTTTGAGCAGACAAAACAACAGTTGCAAGCACTGGATTGACTTTGCTTGTAGATGCGAAGCGACCAGTTGGACGTCCTAGACAACGATGGCTTGACACACTACATGAAGCCCTTAAAATTGCTGGACTCCATCTCGATATGGCCTACAATCGTATAAAATGGCGACAGTGAGACAGAATAGCAGACCCTACCTGTGTGTGGGACAAATGCTAGGAAGAAGAAGAAGAAGAAACAGAAATTAGCATTTACAAGAAATCTTCCAAACACGATCTGTAATTGAGCTACGTAGGCCAATTACAGTTCGCAATACAAAATTGTATCAATATAAAATGAAATTGGAAAATTATGATCTGTATCGCGATCTGTAATTGAGCTATATAGGTCAATTACAGATCGCGATACAAAATTTTATAAATATGAAATTAGAAAATTACGATCTGTATCGTGATCTGTAATTGAGCTACATATGTCAATTATAGATCACGGTACGAAATTTTATAAATACAACCTCAAATTCGGAAATGTAGATATGTATCGCGATCTGTAATAGAGCTATATAGGTCAATTACAGAACGCGATACACATTGTGTTTTCTTGTAAATGCTAATATCTGTTTCTGTTTCCCCCACCCAAAACCCCCTATTCCCAGGCTTTTCCCGTAAGCTTGCCAGAGGAGTGCCGTCGTTGATGAGGTCATGAATGCCGCCATTTTGTTTTTAGGGGAATTTTATACGCAAGTGTATCGCGATCTATAATAGTTCCCTGGTTTTGTTCACAAGTATGCATATTGTGTTTGTGTTCAGTTGTGGTTGTGATGTATTGTTAATAGGGTGAGATTAAGAAAGTTTGGTTGGTTCCTCAGTTACGAGGCTGCGACATTGCGATCATGTAGCCCCTTGTACTTTGGGTGTGTGTAGAATCTGTCTAACCGGTGTTAATTTTGATGACTGCAAAATGATATTTCATGTAGTTCCTACTTTTGCTACCAAATGCTACGGTCAGCGAAACCTATCTGTGACCTTGGCTACTAGATGCCACCACACCTGGCACCGAACGTTGTAACTTAATAGAGCGTTAGTCAAATCTAACCTACAAATTTAGCTTCACACAGTAGTTAGTGAAAGGTTTTGGCCCAACGGCAAAATGAGCGGAGGAGGAGCCAATCACTCTCATGCTCCCAACGGTCATAGAGGCGGAAGAGCCAGGCGGACTGGCTGTAAAGGCGCACCTCAGTAGTACTTGAGTATGCGGCAGTTCGTTGCAGTCTCTGTGTTCGGTCCTGCATGTCTCATTCTTTGTGAGCCGCAGGATAAGGCTCAGAGATCATAGTGTGTGGGTCTCGTCCTGGCAAGCTGAGATCCACCCTAAACAAATTCATGCCAGTGGCACTTCTTCCGAACGTCACTTTTCAAAGTCCAACGGCGATGGGATATGGACGGTGGGGGCAGGTTATGGGTGTAACTGGAAGCCCCTAGTTCAGACCTGCACGTTGGCAGCAGATGTGTGATGGTCGTCTTCCGGAGACTCTGTGACTACTCAGGAATTCGGTCCTGCATCTGTGTTTGGGCAGGCCTATTTAGGATCACCGCTGCCCACCCCACATGGGGAAGGCCCTAGAAAAGGTGGGCTGAACATCGGAAGTCACAATCTTGGTCCGGCTGGGCAACCGCACTCAGCAGGTCACCCCTCATGCGGTCGAAACTCAAAAACAGTAAAGAATCACAAATTGATTATTGGATCATGGAACATCAGAACCTTGCTTGATTTGGACAATAACATTAGACCTGAGAGAAGGTCAGCTCTCGTAACCCATGAGTTATCAAGACTCAACGTTGACATTGCTGCTCTCAGTGAAACTAGGCTTTCTTATGAAGGCAAGATTACTGAATCTGGAACAGGATATACCATCTTCTGGAACGGAAAGGTGGAGGGTGAATGTTGTATTCATGGTGTGGGCTTCGCTGTGAAGACCAAACTGGTAAATTATCACCAACTTACGCCCATTGCAATCAGCGAAAGGCTCATGACTCTCCGCATACCACTCTCAGGAGGTTCCTTTATGACACTCATCTCTGCCTATGCTCCTACCTTAGATTCTGATGATGAAGTAAAGGCTCAGTTCTATAATCAGCTAAATGAAATCATCTCCAAGGTACCATCTGCAGATAAACTCTTGCTCCTCGGTGACTTCAATGCCAGAGTTGGGAAAGATCACAGGCTATGGAATAATGTGATGGGCAAACAGGGACTTGGAAAATGTAATCCCAATGGACTGTTGCTTCTTGGTCTTTGTGCAGAACACGAACTTTTCATTACCAACACGCAGTTCCGGCTACCTGACCGCTTCAAAACCACGTGGATGCATCCTCGTTCCAAACATTGGCACATTCTTGATTATATCATTACCCGGCAATGTGATCAGAAGGACACTCTTATTACCAGAACAGCAAGGAATATAGACGATTGTTGGACAGATCATAAACTTCTTATATGTAAGCTCAGGATATCCATCAAACCTAAACCACCTAGGAACATCAAAAATTTGTCAAGAAAGAAGTTTAATACATCCAAACTTCAGGATGAATCCATGTACAAACATTTTGGAAACAGGATCGTCACCCAGTTATCAGAAAACCCAGTAACAAATGACATTCAGCAAGACTATCACGCAGTTAGCTGAGGAAACCATTGGTTTTATAGTGCGGAAAAGACAAGACTGGTTTGATGACAACAATGAGGAAATTCTGTCTCTCATCAATGCCAAAAGGAATGCCTATCTTGCCCATCTTCAAGACCCAACTTCCAACACAAAGAGAGATAAACTACTGGAACTCAAGGGTAAATGCCAGACGCAGATAAGGCAGATTAAAAATACTTCGTGGCAACAGAAGGCTCAGGAACTGCAGAGACTATCGGATGCTCGAGACTTGAGGAACTTCTATGCCGTACTCAAGGAAATATATGGACCATCTCGCTCATCATCAGGTACACTAAAAAGCGCTGATAATTCTACTACCTTTACTGATAGTCAAGAAATCTTGGAACGCTGGAAGGAGCACTTCTCCAATCTCCTAAATCGTCCATCAGAAGCTGCTGAAGACTTCCTCTGTGATGTGCCGCAACAACCTGAACAACTGTGGTTGGCAGTACCTCCTACTTATCATGAATTCAGTGCAGCTCTCACCCAATTGAAACCCAGAAAAGCACCTGGCCCAGATAACATCCCTCTGGAACTAATTCAAGCCGAAGGTCATTCCCTCAAAACAAGAATTTTCATCCTTATCCTCAGAATATGGGAATCAAGAAAGGTACCTGGAGACCTAAAGAATGCCACTATCGTCACTATCTTTAAAAAGGGTGATCGCAGTGTTTGTGGCAACTACCGTGGTATATCACTGCTATCAATTGTGGGGAAGATTCTTGCAAGAATTCTACTTAACCGCCTCAAGGTTATCTCTGAGAAGATCCTCCCAGAGTCACTATGCGGATTTAGAACTTCCAGAAGCACAATTGACTTGATCTTCTGTGTGAGACAGCTACAAGAAAAATGTAGTGAACAACAGAATCCACTCTTCTTAGTCTTTTATGACTTGGAAAAGGCATTTGATTCGGTTCCAAGACCAGCTATGTGGGCAGTGCTGAAGCAGTTTGGTTGCCCTCAGCGTTTTGGAGATCTAATCAAGGCTCTCCATGATGGCATGACAGGTCAGGTTTGCCATCAGAATAAGATGTCCGATGAATTTCCCATTACCCATGGACTAAAACAAGGATGTGTACTGGCTCCAACGCTTTTTGCGCTGTTCTTGGCTGCAATGCTTTATGATTCACCCACAAACATCCCAGGTGTGGAGGTCAAGTATCATTTTGATGGAGGGCTTTTCAACCTAACTCGTCTCCGCTCCTTGAGGAAAACTCAGGTTACTAAGGTTCCTAACATGTTGTATGCAGATGATGCTGCGTCACCAACTCTCACACCAGAAGAGCTGCAAGAGTCAGTTAATTGTTACAAAAGTGCATGTGATCGCTTTGGTCTTACCATAAATGTCAATAAGACTAAAGTCTTGGCACAACCTTCACCAGGCACACCTCTTCCTCAGTTCAATATCTCCATCTCAAATTTGCCATTGGAACAGGTTGACCACTTCTCGTACCTGGGCAGTACCATTTCTGTGAGCTGTACCTGTGAGCAGGATGTGGATAAGAGAATTGGCGCAGCCCACGCAGCGTATGGACGATTAGCGCACCGGGTCTTCATGAATAAAGATCTGTCTATGAGTACAAAGCTTATGGTGTACAAAGCAGTAGTCATTTCTACATTGTTGTATGGTTGTGAAACGTGGACCCTTTACCGACGTGATCTTAGGAAGCTTGAGCGTTTCCACCTACAAAAACTTCGATCAATCCTGAGGATTAAATGCCAGAGGATTAAATGGGAAGACCGCATTACCAATATTGCTGTTCTGGAAAAGGCTCAAATCAACAGCATAGAATCATCCATAATAGTTCACCAATTTAGATGGATTGGTCATGTCCATCGGATGGATGATGTGAGATTACCTCGTCAAATGCTATATGGTGAGTTATGCTATGGCACCAGACCTCATGGTGGTCCTAAGAGGCGCTACAAGGACCAATTTAAGCAGACCCTGAAATTGACAGGTCTTCATTCACAAACCTGGGACATGCTGGCTGAAGACCGCTCAACTTGGCGCCGTACCATCTCGGATACTGTAAAGACGTTTGAAAGGGATCGACGCACACATGAAGAAGCCAAGCGTCAAGCTAGGAAACTTCGAGCAGCCCAACCACGTCCTCCTCCATCAATACTATGTGACTTGTGTGGTCGCTTGTTCCATGCCATGATTGGACTCTTTAGTCACCGTAAACACATCCACAAACTGGACTGAAGGAAGAAGATTTATACTCGGATTCGAGTTAAAGCCGATGATGATGATGTGTGAAAGGTTCTTTAACATGCCATAAGTCTATGATATGGGCCCACCCGCTTTACTTCCCCTCCGAAGGAAGGCATACTGAGGGATTTCTAACGCTCTTAAAAAATCTGACGGCTTCTGCCGGGTTTGACCCTGTGATCGCGCATAAGAAGCTCAGCATGCTACCAACTACATCACCAAAGCCGCTCACCGGAGGTTACTCCAGGCACCAAAACAGGAACATCATCTTCGAATCCTAACTTAGTTAGTACCGGTACCTTATCAGATTTACACTTTATGTCTTTATACAAGACTGACCTAGTCTTCCTCTCCTTATCACTAAATGGCATTTAGGAATTACAGGATTGTATATTCACAACTATATTGATGACAATTGGAAGCATTTAGCTGTTTGGTGGTGTATTGTCTAGAAAACACAAGCCATTTTGCTGAAAAGTGGAAAAATAAAATGTATGTCCTAAGCAGAACTCGAACCAGGGACCTCCGATTTGTATGCTGGTCATCTGACCACTGAGCTAATGGGAAAGGCATCTTATTGTATCTGGCAGAACATGTTTGGCAGAATTTCATATTATTGGCCCATTGCGGACATTGAATTTTGATATGAAACACTTGTATTCGAAGGTCTGGGTATAACAATTTATCTAGGCTTAAGAAAATATCTGCGTTCTCGTCATAGATCCACTCATGAGGGCTATAGAGACAAAGTAGGTTTCATTACTGCAAATATTTTTGAAGTTGTCTCCTCTCGTTTATCAGTTCAACTCCAGGCAAGTGCTGCGATGGTTCTTATTTATGACAGTGATCACCACCTTCCCTAACCTGAGCATTGCAAGTACATGCTCTTGGTATTCATCACTAGGGTGATAAGCACTTGAAGACAGGAGATAAATAGTGTTAGTTAGTTAGTTAGTTATTGTTATTTTAACGGGAGGAACAGCGAGGCCATCGGCCTATTATAATACATTGAAATAACTTATTAGTATCTATATCCATTTATCTCAGTAATTAATGAAAAATCTTCTTTCTTGGGCTATTTCTTTTTAATAATCATTTTAAAGTTGTATGTATCTATTTCTATCCCTCATTATTTCAATTTCTGCAGTGTTATGGAAGAGATGAGAAGAGTGACAGTGGGTTTTACATCCAGTTGCTCTTTAACTCGGCCCATAAAGATGTCAGTGGATTAGAAATGAATGAAACAGAATAAAATATGTTAAGGAGTTGGAAGGAAAGGACTATAGTATCTTGAGAGTTGCTATCGTAGTAATTACTTGGAGATGAAGACCGGTACCATGGTAAACCATTCCAATGATTACTTTGGTGGAGATCATACTGTACATGCTGGTATTCTGAGTTTGCTGACACACTGCACACATTGCCTGGTATGCGTTTAAGTTCTGGAATATCTGAAATGTACTGAATACTTAGAATGTTCTATGGCAAGAACTGTAAAGGTTATATTCAATATACAAGTTTCATGTTGTATTTCTCTACTCCTAAATGTTGAGTCATACTTACGAAACCAGGAAATCCATCCTTGATAGCAGTTTAAGTGATATTAGTCCAGTCAAATTGAGCAACTTTTGCACCATTTTGAGACATAATTCCCAAAGTTTTGAAACTTTGCAATATTGTTTGGGAGGGTCTACTAATGAATATACCAAAAGTCCCCATGGATAGTGGTAAAAGACGGTACGGTGTTTCGTTTTTTTTGCTAATATCTCGTAATCTATCGGACCTACGGAAAACATTATTCATATTAAAACTACAGACAATTAAATTCTCTATAAAACAGGTCCTATTTGTTTGTTCTGTAGAGTCCTTAGTTTACGCGATAATTGGGTGGGAATATAGGGCTGTCATAACAATTGCCAGATATTTGTTGTGGAAGGATCGCGCGGAAACTGAACTAACCTGAGATGACGGTCTGGCAACAATGGTGGAAGCAGCCCTCTCAAGGACAAACATCCTCCAATTTGCCACAAGCGTAGCTCATGGTTCAACTCAACTCCTGTGTTGAACGACTTTAACAGCGGTCTTCCAGTTATTGTGAAGATGTTTTGACAATTTTACCGTAAGTACTGTATTTATAATACTATAATATTATAATTAATACTATAAATCCACAAAAACCTGTAGCTAGTGCATGTAAATATGGATAAGTACATACAGTGAGGGCCCTCCCTATAGAACCGAGACTGGCAGATGCCGCCTGGCGGCCGGGGTACTGTGTCTAGCCGCGTGTCGAAAAAGGCATTGGCCTAACAGCAGCGTGCGCCCGACTAGTGTTACACATTTACCCTTTTTACGTATTTAATAATCATAATTACTTACATGAATTTCAGACTAGTTGCTGGAAATGCTGTCCTTCACTTTCCAAACACACGTTACAATGACGCGACGTAGGACGTTTTGGTGCAATCGCTGTAATTCATCCTCACTTATATTTTGTATCAGCGCAGTTATTTTGTTCTCGCGAGCTCCAGAGTACGCGGATTCTTTCTGTATACCTGTTTCCACTGTTTTGTTCTATACCTAACCATGTTCATGTGATACGAGGCAAGCTACGGTATTTTACAGCAAGTCTTAATTATCATAACTGAGATATCTTTCCAGCTGCGTATGTAATAAATGCTATGACAGCATCTCTCTTTCGTGGGGGAGGGGGGAGCTCTGTGTCTGTGATATCTTCCTTAATTTTATCCACAATACGACACGTGGAGCATCCATAGGCGTCAACTACAAAGACATGTAGGCCTAAAGGTCAGAGAGGAAAAGTAACTTCTTCCGAGACATACGCCTTAACTGCAGTATATGAGCATGTCGGCGCCCTTGTACACACAACATCCTGTAATAGGAAGGAAAGCTCGTGATCACTAGTCACAAGACCACCTTCTTTATGTGGATTTCAAGCCACTGGATGTGATATTTTATCCCAAAAATCACAGGAGTATTAACTTGCTGTGGCAGGGAAATGAGCTGTCTCCTGATCTTTGGGGTTGGAGACGAAAGCTCGATCATACTTAAGTGCCTATCACAACCACCGATCCTGTTGCCCCTGAACGTATATTAAACCTTATCTTCTGTCAGTGTACAACCTGTTGTGGGCTCAGATGTGGATCTAGAAAAACAGGAATCACATGCACTGCCGCCTGCCACTACTGTCATGGAGACTGTTTTAACATTACACCACTTGTTGAGGAGGATGCCCTAATGGGAGATGAAATCGACATATTTTTAAATTTCCCATTGAAGCCGGATCATTAAATATGATTGTGGTCTTGAGTATATTGTCCATTCTTCTTCTTCTTTTTGAACCACCCACTTTGGGGTACGTCAGATGCTTCTCCCAATACTTATTCATTCTGTCTGATCTCCTCTTCCGATATCTGCCTCGGTTTTCTGATGATTCTAAGTGTTGTCCTTGGTCACGGGTTTGGCCGTACCATTAATTAACAAGAGTTCAGTAATCTGGAGTTCTCGCAGGTCTTTTTCCACTTCCGTAAACCAGTTAGGTTTTAGCCTATCTTCTGTTTTGGAAAATAAGTCAAGATTTGCTTGGTTATTCGGGAAGGATTCATTCGGTATATGTGTCCATAGAAATAAATCCTTTTCCTTATGGTATCTGAAAGTATCTCCGACTTCACATACAGGGTGTTGTTCCTATAGAAAACTTGTTTGTTAATTTTGAATTTAGGACCTATGATCTTCCTCAAAATTTTCCTCTCTTTGATTTCCAATTTTTCCATTTGCCCTTTTTCTCCTCAAGACTAGTGTCTCTGCTGCTCTTGCTTGATTACTGTATTGTCCATTCGTATACGGAAATATTTTATTTTTGTATGGTTTTTAGTTAATAAAATTGGCATTTTTTGAAGATATTGTTCATTATTAAATTCACCTGACCACAACATTAATAACGCTTGTTTAAGTCAATTAGGTACAATGTAAGTGCAGTTGAGCTGCTCTCTGGCACTGATGTGACTTTTGTCAATATTCTTTAATTTTGAATACGATTGCCTCGTAACGTATTGACTTTGGAGATAAAATGTATAAAACCTCTTTTGTAGAGAATTTAATTGTCTTTAAGTTTGGTAAGAATAATTATTTCCGTAGGTCCGATAGATTATGAGATATTAGCAAGAAACCAAAACACCGTATCTTCTTTTACCCCCCCCCCCCCCCTCCCATCCATGGGGGACTTTTAGTATGGTCATAAGTAGACCCTCCCAAACAATATTGCAAAGTTTCAAAACTTTGGGAAGTATATCTAGAAAAAAAAACTAATTTGACTGGACTATTATTATGTGGGTACATCCATAAAAACAATTGAAATACAATTCTCCATAAGTACCCCAAGCTCATCCTCGGCCTGTCTCTGCATATCAAACTATGTGCTCCCCTACACCAATAATTGCATTTTTTGCAGCAATATTGATGTCCAGTGGCACTTCATTGACTTGCTCTAAATTATTTTGAATATGTATAGCTTTAATTAGTTTTCTTGTAAAGAAAGATTATAATAGTATATAGGTGACATACCTGAATGATATACACATATTCTCCAAAACTGTATAAATAAAAATAACCCTTGGCACTACAGCCCTTGAAGGGCCTAGGCCTACCAAGCGACCCCTGGCCAGCCCTTTGGCCTGCAGATATTGGGGTGATGCGTGGTCAGCACATCAGGTCCCCTCGGCCGTTAATCTTGGTTGTCGTGACCAGGGCGCTGCCTCACTGTCCCACAGCTACTCAATTGTCCTCACGAGGCTGAGTGTACCCCGTCCCAGCCCTCACAACAGTTTTTAAAATCCCTGACGGAGCCGGGGATCGAACCTGGGACCTCTGGATGAGAGGCAGGCGTGCTACCCCCAACACCCCGGGGCTGGCTCTCCAAAACTCTGCCAGTGCAATAATTGAGGGACTAGACACTTGTTACTCGATGATTCGTGGACATGTTACATTGCATGACCCATTGTATTCTTACAGAGTTTAATTATATATCAACCATTAGTGCTAGTTAGTTATTGTTGTTTTAAGGGGACGAACTACGCTGCTACTTCCTGTGTAGCACTGATCTTAGTACTTTATCTCGCACTAAGTTACACTTGGTCTCTAAAGGAGTGGTGTATTATAAGTTTTAGATTTAGGGAAGACAAAACTATTTATCTGTATAATGTTCATTTGTTAGTTGTGTAAAAATTGTAAGGTGATAGCAAATAAATTATATCTTTTTATTCTCAGGATACGGAAGAAGAAACGAAGGATGAAGAAAGTGATGCAAGTGGAAATCATTTAAATAAGTAAGCAACACTTGAAATAGTGTTTTGATGCTTTTATGAATTCAGAACTGAAATGTTGGACATGAATAAGTTCAGTTATCAATGTCAGACGTCTCATACTCATAATGTACCTGTCATTTAACTTATTGTTTCTGTTACTGCCTGTCTGGTCACTGAAGTAGTTCTCACTGTCTGAAGTACTTATGACAAGTTTGTTAATCTGATGATGTGAGCTGTTTCTGACTTGTGAGATGCACTCTTATTTGCCTAGATGAAAGTACATGCGGCAGTGATATGAGTTTTGCAAGAAATATCCACTACTTAAAACTTCTCCCAGTGTGTTACACTTAGAGCAGACTGGTCACGCAGTCAGTGTTCACCCAAATGATCACAACAGGCACATCAGACTGAAACAGCACGACAATTTAACTCTTATTATTATCATTAGCCTATTATTATTATTATCATCACTATATTGCTGTTATTATTACTATTTGAATGAGCAGTGTTCATATAATTAATTCTGACCCCTTGGTATAGATGTTGATGGTGATAACTGTTGTAATAAAGGGCACAAGATGTAAGTCATCTATCCTAAGTTAGTATTAAACTAATTATTTTGTATATATCGACTCCTTGGAAATGAACAAGCATGTGAACTGGTATTTGATTGGGTGCTATTAATATCCAGGAGGTGGGGGGAAGAAAGTGAGCCACGTCAGCAGGGAAGCTAGGATTGGATTAGTGTAATTCAGATGAAGTGAGATAAAGACTTGTTGGAACCCTCGACTTGAATATGTTTTTATTCATGTGATTAGTACTTGTTTATACCTTTCGATGTACATATATATTTAATTTCAATGTGCTACATTCCACATAAACGATGGTATCATTTCTCGTACCTTCTAAAATGTATAACAATGTCACGGAATTACACTTCTCGACATAACATATACTAGTTTATCATGTCCAGTACTCCGATACGCTCTATATCCTAAAATGCTATATTTCAATACCTTTCTCACGAGGTCCCATTATAATCTGCTAATAATTCATCATAAACACATTTATCGACCCAAAATACTCTAACTGTAAAATTTCATCAAAAATTTCTCCTCCTACCCAAATATCAAATTAACCTGTATTTTAATATATCCTGACTTTTCGTGTTCAAATTTCTGTCAAGAAAATATCTTTACCGTGCAGTACGTCAAGAATACTCTTACAATTGGTCTCCTGTATTTCCACTGTCATCTCGAGTTACACATTTTCATATACGTTAACTGTAATCATTTTTGGTCTTAATGTTTACACATGATATAAAAATATTCTTCATGAAAAATAACTGTCCTAATAATTACTTCATTAACTAGAAAATCTAGAATTGAAAAACTACGAACACGATGGAACTGTCACCTGGAGAGCCGATGTCAAAATGAACTGGCAAGGCCAGCTGCCATGCAGCGAGACTTGTAATAGCGAAGAGCGCAGAATGCAGAAGTGCCTTAAAGTGAAGAATAAAGGATGGTGTCCGGGATGACAGGACCTAATAGCCGTGAGCCTCGAACATCCAGAGCAAAGGTGAGGGCAAGGCCTCGCAGTGACATAGCCGTGAAGTATAGACAAGCGAAGCAAGCTGACGATATAATAATAATAAAAATGCTACCTGGAAGCATACCAAAAGGGTTGATTTCAGTAATGCAGCAATCAATATGCATTGAATAAATACAAAAAATACATTAGGAAGAGAAACAATTAACTTCTCACGTCATTTGTGGAATCCGAAAATTTACAGAAACTGACTACATGAAGTGTATTCGTAAAACTATCAAACCTACCATAAAGCCACTCTGTAGCGACTTAAATTTGGATTTATCTGCGTCACCTGTACGAGCGCTCACATTGTTAGTTACCTGGTGCTCAGTTACCTGGTTTCCATCTCTTTATCGTTATATCCTCAATATGGCCATGCTGCTGGAATGTCACCAGTAACCAGAAAAGAAAATGTGTGACAATATTCCTGTGAAATGAGTACGAGAAAAGAAATCTGAGCAGTTGCACTGGAGGAATGATTCAGCACCCAATTTCCATATCATTTCAATTGAACCTATAAAGGACAAGGTTGGTCTTTAACAAGCAACATAAGTCTCTGGAAATAAGCACCCTTTCCTATCTACAAACGCTTCTTTCGAGCCTAAAATGGATTAACAAGTTCATCCAGCAGAGTTATGTCTCAAAGAACTCTGACGACACATACCAAATTCTTTGTATAATATGTTTGTAATTGCATGGTATTCACTATAAGGCCTAGAAACGAGGTCATTTCATGGTACATGTTAAAGAAAACTTTCCAAGATATAGCATAAATGTCGTGCTAATTATTATTTCTGTACCGTACCGCGAAAGTATTATTTCACTTGACCATCTAATATATTGAACAGCACACTATATTCTACTTGTACTGATTTTTTTCAGGCCATCTCCAGATACGGTGTGTCTTGCTCTAAGGAATATTTACATATTAAGTAATACTCGAAGTCGATATACTAGCACTGCTACTCGAGAAGGATCTCTTCAGCAGCAACCTATCTCCAACAGGACGGAGTACACGCTTTCTACTGGCGATACGTGTCCGACGACGTTCATTCAACGTACCAACTTGATGACAGACACGTCAGTGCAAAATAAGTTACAGAGACCTTCACTCAGTCAAGACGGCCTAAACCCATATTCCTGCATAATACAAGAACGAAAGTTTAATGATCAGGAATTGTTCAGTAAGAATTCATTAATTCATATTGGTAATGAATCATATTCATGTAGTATATGCAAAGCGAAATTTTCTATAAAACGGAATTTTACTGAGCACCTGTTGACTCACAATAGAAAGAAACCGTATTCTTGTACCTTATGCAATGAACAATTTACAATGAATCGACATTTGAAAGTACACATCGTATCTCATGGTATCGAGAAGCCTTATTCATGTGGTTTGTGCGGCGCAAGGTTTATACTCAAACGTTTTTTGGTCCAACATATGCTGAATCATAGTCGCAAAGGGAGATATTTGTGTAGTATATGTCAGGCGACATTCCGACAAAAGCAGCAATTGAAAAGTCACGTGTATACCCATAGCGGCAAACAGACATATACCTGTAAAATATGCGAAAGAAGGTGTATGAGTAAGGAAAGCTTCAGTAGGCATTTAGAAACTCATAGTGATAATGAACCATACTCTTGTAGTATTTGCAAAGCAAAATTTTCGAATAAAGGGACTTCCATGGAACATTTGCTGACACACAGTAGAGATAAGCCGTTTTCTTGTACCTTGTGCGAAGAAAAATTTACAATGAAGAGACATTTGAAAGTACACATCCTAACGCATGGTGTGGAGAAACCTTATTCATGTGGTTCATGCGAGGCCATCTTTGAAACAGATAAACAATTGGTCAGACATCAGCTATCCCATAGTAGTAAGATTCCATATGTGTGAAGGAAAGTTCCTCTCAAAAGAAATTTGATCAAACCTATGTTAAGTCATAATAGTGAGAGCAAATAATTGTAAGCAACATTTACCCTGAAGAGCTATTTGAAACCGCTTGTAAAATCATAGTAGTGAGAAGCCATACCAAGTTGGCGATATACGCACCTAAATGATATTTGAACACTCATAGTGGTAAAAGATCATGTTGTAGTATAACAAAGCAAAGTTTTCTCTAAAGCGATATTTAAAGAGATATATTTGTTACTGTTTAAATACGCTGAGAACTAAATATCACAAACGTAATATTTTATAGGTAATGTCAAAACTAGCATGAAATGTGTAGCACTATGTACTATCCGAACAATAAGTATCGGCCGTGAAGGATATATCGATCTAGGACAAAATATCGAATATGCTAAAACATGTAACTACTGGTTAAGATTATATTACTCTGTTGGAGCTGATTATTTACTCGCAGCAGATTCAATGGAGAAGGATGTTTTAACAAATTGTCTTGGTCTCGAAATCAAGGAAGCCTTCGAACCAGCTCTTGCATGGATTTGACACACATCAGTAAAAAATAAAAAAAGAAGTATACCATCATAGGATCAGTAAATTCATCCTTAAATTGCTTGCCACAGTGGGTGAGTGGTTATCGTGTCGGATTAATAACCCCCAAGCTTGCAGGTTCGCTCCTGGCCATGGTAAGTGATTTTTTTTTTTTTGAAAGGCAGAAAAATCACGACACGTAGGTCATATGATGTTGGCATGTTAAAGAACCCATTTGAATTCAGTAGGCCGTGTTCATAATGGCAAAATTAATCTCGGGATTTTAGCCAACACAAAAGTTCCTCATTTCTCAACTAGAAAGTGCTATAGTGTCAAGGAGCCTAGATATCCAAACCTCCTTGATTTTCATAGTATGTCAAGGAACAACAAATTTCGACATGCAAGCTGCCCTCTGGGTGTCAAGTAACAAAGCTTGCACCCGGCATCCGAGGCCATACGATATTTTTTTTAAATCTTTAAAATTTTTAAAAAATAACTATATAACATTGGAAATGACAACATGGCATACTGGAAGAGGGATGTAAATTTGTAAAGGTGAACTTAATATATTATGAAGAAAGAAAAGAAAGAAAGGAAAATACTTAGGAAAATTTTGGGTCCCCAAAAGAATAAAGATATTTGGATGAAGAGAAAAAATGAAGACCTTTACCGAAATGTGGAAAAAATTACAGACTCAATTAAAAGACGGAGACTACAATTTTATGGTCACCTTCATAGAATGGATAGCAGCAGGCTAACTAAGAAAATTTTTGACTACATCTCCAAATTAAAAAACACCACTAGATGGCTGGAAGAGATAAGGTGTGATCTGCAAAAACTGAAGATCACAAATAACATCATTTCTAATAGGGTGGAATTCCGGCGACTGATCACTACTGCAGATTTTTCGATTCTGCAAGTTCCACATCAACCACGGAGAGTGTTATCAACGGAACAGAGGCAGGCCATCAGCCAACATATGAAGAAGTTTTGGGAAGAAAAGAAAAAACGAAACAATGTACCGTAGTCTTAGGTTCAAAGCGGTCTATAATTGGCCAAATTCTAAATATATATATATATATATTATGAAGACAACCTGTATTGGCCATAGTCTGTTTAATAGGTTAAGTTATGTCCTGATGATGTAGTTGGTCTTTGAATTTTATTCTGTGATTGTTTGTTCTAAACGGTTGACTAACCTCATGTTCGTGTGTATGGTTTATTTAAGTGCGTAGGTTAGTAGACTAGTTCACTCAGGTTTGATGAAGTAATTTTTCAGTAACCTAAACCGATTTAAAAATATAATTTTGGGGGATTTTATTTAATGATATTAATGTCGGTACAAGTGTTCTGTCTTGTTATGCAGACTTTCATTTTTTCTTCTAATCAAGAGTTATTTTATTTTAACCTTCGTAAAACTAATTTCCTTTTTCATAACTCTAGGATCCAATAATATTTTCTCTAATGGAAACTGTATTATTCATCGTTATTGATGCTTATTTTATTTTACGTAAAATATGTGGCTACCATGAATGCACACGATTGTTAACCACAATTTGTTTGTGTAAACAATATCATCACTTTTCATCTTAAGAAACCAAATTGCCTTGAAAGAGAACTGAAGCGTTTGATGTAGTGGTCCTAAAGAATTTGAAGATATTAAGAATATTTTGTGTACATTAACCCTTGTTTTCACTTTGAATTATTCATGGCTATTACTTGTGATGTCAATGTAAGTTATGTTTTGATTATTTGTAATTAATTTATTGTGTACATTATTATATTCTGATAAACCTCAGCTTGAGTAATCCATACTAATTGATTTTGAATTTAAAATAATGTCATTATTTCCTGACTTCATTGCTTTTCAAGTATCTGTTTTATTTACTATTTCTAGAGATTCATTCATTATTTCGGGATCCTCTTGTTTCTTAAAATGTCACATGCATTTTCAAGGTATAAGGCTTGACTATATCTAGTGGGTTAATTTAATTATTTCATTAAATTGTATTTGTGTTAGTTGAATAAATTATACCCTAAATTTAATTCAGTGTTTTCCTTGACTTTGATTCTACATATTATAGTCTCTGTTACTTTTAATTTGTCCTGGGTATAGTAGCTTGTAGTCATTCCACTTCACACCACTTGTGGTAATATAAGTCCTCATCTGAAGTGAGACAGTGTATAAGTTGGTGTTAATATCTTACTGAGAGGGAACCATATTGACTTATTGTAGACGTATTTGAGTCTTCAGTCTTTTGACTGGTTAGATGCTGATCTCAATGCCTCCCTGTCCTAAGCTAATTATTTCAGCTCTATATAGCTATCACACCTTACATGCGAGTCAATCTACTCTAACCTTGGTCTACCCCTACAGTCCTTATCCTTGTCCTCACCTCTTCCTTCCATAACCATGTTTGCTATTCCTGGATGTCTAATATGTGCTATGGCACCACACCTCATGGTGGTCCTAAGAGGTGCTACAAGGACCAATTTAAGCAGACCCTGAAATTGACAGGTGAAAAATGAAAATCCACAGCCTGCTTCCAGTCTCCGACCGGGTCAGGAATGGAATGAATGAAGCCCCCATCTAGCGGCGAGGATATGAACTGTGCCGGCTGCCGAGGCCTGACGCACTCCTCTGGGCAATGATTAAATGAATGACAGATGAAATGAAATGATAGTGGAGAGTGTTTCTGGAATGAAATTTTGACAGGGAAAACCGGAGTACCCGGAGAAAAACCTGTCTGCCTCCGTTCTGTCCAGCACAGATCTCACATGGAGTGACCGGGATTTGAACCACGGACCCAGCGGTGAGAGGCCGGCGTGCTACCGCCTAAGCCACGGAGGCTTCGAAAATTGACAGGTCTTGATTCACAAACCTGGGACATGCTGGCTGAAGACCACTCAACTTTGCGCCGTACCATCTCGGATACTGTAAAGACGTTTGAAAGGGATCGACGCATACATGAAGAGGCCAAGCGTCAAGCTAGGAAACTTCGAGCAGCCCAACCACGTCCTCCTCAGGCAATACTATGGGACTTGTGTGGTCGCTTGTTCCATGCCAGGATTGGACTCTTTAGTCACCGTAAACACATCCACAAACTGGACTGAAGGAAGAAGATTTATACTCGGATTCGAGTTAAAGCCGATGATGATGACACCAACCTATCTCTTCTTTTCATTAAGAGTCGCCAGACGCTTCTCCTCCCTCAAACTGGACCTAATACCTCTCCATTTGTTACTCAATATACCGTACTGCCCCGGATTGGATTTAAGAATACCTATCACTGTACTGGCCTGGACTGGGTGGGATATTAGCTGATTGACAACCGTACTGTCCAGGTTTGGACTATCACTCAACTTACTGTAACTTCACACGGCACTTCCCAGCTCGTCTTCTCACTGCAGTCAAACTCACGTGACCTGGAATGATGGTAGTTGATAATCTTCCTTCCTCTTCAATATGTTCAGTAATCTAGGCTTGTATTTGTATTATAAATAATGTCACAGTGTTCTGGCATCTAAAAATAATCATTGGTCAGGTGACATCTTCTGTTGTCTTAGAATAATTTCTGGAGATTTGGGAATCTAAAATGAGGTCAAATAACTTCGATATAGATGTCGTCCTTCATCTTCTCCTTAATACTAATAATTCTCCGATTGGTCAAATCTTAAATACGTTATACTCAGATGGTCACTTCCATTCACCGTTTCGCTAATTTTCATCCAAGCTACTGACTGATGGTTGGTCTGCGATCCTCGCAACGTCATTACTTACAGACGTCACAGACTCGTTTCCCACCACTTTGTAACAGCGTAGCTGAGCCGCGACATTGAATTCGGGCACAGTACACTGGATGTGTACTGGAGCTCTTTACTATTCCTCTGTAGATAAGGGGGTAGAAGTCATTCGCACAAAAGAAAGTGCGCACTTCACAGCCAAACACGTGAGATTATAAATAATGTGCATTTGTTTATGAAAAGTGAAGGAGGGCCGGGTGAGGTTTTAATTCCTCTGAAAAAAAAAAGTGCAGAATAGAATGGTAGCTGCAACAAAAGTGCCAGGACCTTTAGAAGGATTAGTAAAGAAGGAAGTGTGAGGAAAAGGGTATCTCATTTGGAACACCAGGTAAGGCCAATCGCATCATTGATATAGCTGATTTTGACAAATGTGTAATTCGGCGGACTATTAATAATTTCTATATTCAGGAAATGACTGTGCCGAAATTGCTCTTAAAACGTAGACAGTACTCAGTTTAAAGGCGGCAGTTCAAGTTTAAGACATATAATACACGATATGCAGTTCAAGTGGGGGGGAGGAATAACAGAGCCGTTTACTAGAAAGGAAGGATATTCGATCCTGACATGTTCCATATTTACGTGCAATAGATAAATATAGGGAGGAGGGTAGGCCTATAATTTATGAAGATGAATCATATAATCATAGCAGTCACACCAGAACAAAAAACTGGTGTCATGGCAGTACGTCAGGATTATTGTCCCCTATACCTAAAGGACAGGGAATTATCATAGTTCAAGCTAGGATTTGTTCCTGGTGTATTTCCCATGTTCAAGTCCAACTTGAAAATTGGAGACTATAATCATGAGATGAATTCTGAAAATTACAAAAAGTGGTTAACGGAGAAATTAATCCCTAATTTACCACCTCGATCAGTTTTAGTTATTGACAATGCTCCATACAGTAACGTTCAGTCAAATAAAACTCCCACAAGTTCTTCTAACAAATTGGTTATGCAGCACTGGCTTGGAGCGAACCACATGCTGCTTCATGAAAAGATGCTGAAGATAGAACTCTACACTCTCATAAATAAACATAAACTACTTGGTAAAAGATATTTAATTGATGACCTATTAGCTACGCAATGGCATCCTGTTCTTAGATTACCCCCATATTCTCTGGACCTCAATCCAATAGAACTTATATGTGCTGACATTAAACAATGGATAGGTGGCCAAAATACAACATTCAAGCTAGGTGATGTGATGATGTGCCAGCAAAGTAAATGACATTACTGCAGAAAAGTGGGGAAAGCTTGTGACCATGTTGGAAAAATTGAAAAATAATCCGTGGAACATGATGGTATTGTAGAGGATGTAATAGACAACTTCATTATTCATGTTACAGACAGTTCTACCAAACTCAGTAGTAGTCACAGGTACAAAGGTGATGGAATGTTGGGTATACAGCGCTTGTCTGACGCATAGAAAAGTATTTTGGTAGTTTGTAATTGTGATGTGCTTATAAGTAAACTATCATTCATAATTTTTAATTGTTGTGAACAATATGAGTGGAATGTGCTGTAATTAACTAGGCCTAAGTATCGAGCAGCCATCTCACTGGGTGACACATTTTGATTGAGCTTCTATGAAGTTGAATTTACGGCATGACTACAAGTGATTGTCATCTATAACAAATTCTAACAGTTAACCGACACTGAGGAATGTGGAGTTAATATATTTCAACAATTTTAAAATGCCACTAATTAAAGTCGCGCTCGACCTACTATCTTGTTGTTTGTTAATTCTTTCGAGGGGCTTGGGACATCTTGGTCATCAGCCCCGTGTAGTTTGGTGTGTGTTGAACATGTCTGAAAACCTGTGTTTCTTTGATTACTGTAGTAGTGTGTGTGCAACTGAATTAGGGACAGAGATGGGGTAGGTGCCCCGGGACTTGAAGTAAAGTACTATCCGGCATTTGCCTGGAAAGCATGTGGAAAACCCCTGGGAAAAAAACACTCAGGATAGCCACTGTCAGAGCCGGGATTCGAACCTACGATCTCCGGATTTGCTGCAGTTACCCGTGCAGTCATGGCATACGATTTAACTAGCATGTGATGAACCTTTATCTCAATGGTATAAAAGTTGCCTGGAATGTGTCTCGTATCACATGCAATATCATCATTCTGTGATGATGCACTCGGTGTTGCAATGTTCTAAACTAAAGGCATGACACGTCAGCTGTTCGCTTATCTTAATGGCTGATTGCTCTGGCTGTGGGGTTCAAATGACAAAAAAAGAATACGAGGAAAAAAAGAGACGTTTTTATAGAAAGGAGGAATATTTGATCCTGGCGCACTTCATATTCACTTGTAACGGAGGACAAGCCTATAATTTATGAAGCTGCCTGCAACATGTCTTGCGATGTACTTGGCGATGCATTGAGCTAGAATACACGAGATGTGTGACACGTCAGCTGTTGGCTTATCTCAGCGCCTGTCAAACTCCGGCCTAACTTAAGAAATAATTCCATTTTGAGGGTTTATTATACAGATCAACTAAATTACCGTACACTCATATCGTTTGCTGGGTGTGGTGACTATTTCATTTTTAGTAGTCGTCGAAATTATGGACTGAAGATGAATGAAAATCCACAGCCTGCTTCCAGTCTCCGACCGGGTCAGGAATGAAATGAATGAGCTGGCGGGACTCAAGGCTACCAGAGGAACACCTGCCCTCAGCATCTCCTGTCAACTGCTAGACTCTCTTCAATGCGTGGCCACCAGCCAAAAACCATGGCATAAACTGGACTTTGTTGAAACAATTCACGAGCCAACAATCTTTTGTTGACACTACTCGTGCACCACCTGTGGTAAAATAGATCTAATACAGAAACCATCGTGCTAGTGGGCTGAACAATTCACCAAAATTTCATCGTAATGGGATGAATTGTATATAAACGCATGTGGGATTTTGTCGAAACTATTTGCGCAACACTAATTTGTTGAAGCTACTCGCATGCCATTTATTGTAAAATGGGTTTACTAATTCTATAACCTTCCCAGGAGTGGGGACAACTCACCAAAGATTCATCGCAATTGGATGAATGGTATATGAAGACATAAAAGACGAAAAACATTCATTTTTGTCAACACAAGAAAAGCTCCTCAATAAAGAATTTTCCCCGGTCAACAGGTTCTCCATCGCATACTTGTAAACAATATCATCCACATGTAACACAGGTCATGACATATAGGTAAGGAGCGCTGACGAGTATACCCATCTCCCCATCGTTTCCTCCACCCCACCTTTCCCCAGAGCTCCTCTTTGAGAGCGCTACACACAGCAGCCACACCAGGTTATTCACTGTCACTTGTAAATGTGTACGGTCAACATCCACCAGAGGAGGTACATTGTTCGCGCTTCACCATTTTCAACTTTTCCCTGCTTATTTTTCATTAGTTTTCTTTGAGGACATAATCATAATATATTTCCTTTTTCTCCAACAGATTAAATTCTCTTCGTTCTTTTGACAACAGAGTTTTTCTAGATTTTCATATGATAAAGGTATGTGCACCATACTTTTTTCGGCCCATTAGCCTTTATTGAATACCACTGAGTATTTTTTTATTCCAAGATAAGTTTTTCAGTTCTAACGTTATTAGTTATTAATTTTTATTTTCTTTCTTTTTCTGATATAAATTGTGCCCTCCTCCGGATATGCTTAAGCCCCAACAAGGACAGGATTTGCCCATTTCAACTTAAAAATAAAGGGCATATAAAATATGTTATTCAATTGCATCTTTACTCCAACAAGAAGAAATAAGTTTTTAGTACAGTTGCATCCAAACAATGTTTTTATGTTCTACAAGAAAAATTTTCTCAGCAAGTGACATCATCAGATCATTCATCTGTACATGAGCACAGTTTTAATAAATATATATTCGGCCAATGGATTTAATAGAAATAATGTAGTGTTTTGTTTTTCAAATCCGTATTCACCACAATATGGTTTGTCAAGTTGTATGTTTGAGTCTTCAGTCTTATGACTGGTTTGATGTAGCTCCCCATGCTTCCCTGTCCTAAGCTAATAGTTTCATCTCTACATAGCTACCACACCCTACATCCGAGGCAATCTGTTTAACATATTCTAACCTTGGTCTACCCCTACAGTTCTTATCCTCGACGCTTCCATCTGTAAGTTTGCTATTCCTGGGTGTCTTAGTATGTGTCCTGCCAACCTATCTTTTCTCTTCATTAGCAGTCGCCGCAAACATCTCTCCTCTCCCACTTGTCTTAATACCTCTTCATTCGTAACCCTATCTACCCATCTGATCTTCATCATCCTCCTGTAACACCACATTTCAAACGCTTCACTTCTCCTGTTTTCTGCTCCTCCAACAGTCCAAGTTTCCCTTCCATAGAGTGCCACGATCCAGACAAAGGCCATCAAAATTGACTTCCTAATACCTAAATCTATATTCGATGTCAACAGATTCCTTTTATGTAGAAATTCTTTCCTTGCCTGTGCTAACCTACTTTTTATATCCTCTTTGCTTCGTCCATCACTGGTTATTTTGCTTACTAAGTAACATAAGTCACCTATTTCCTTTAGCTTTTCACCTGCCAATTCGACATCCATAGGGGTTTCTGATTTCTTTCGACTGCATTACAATATTTTTGTTTTACATTTATTAATTTTCATCATGCATTCTTTCCTCAAGACAGAATCCATACCATTTAAAAACTCATTCAAATCCTCTGGTGTGTCGTCTAAGATGACGGTGTTATCAGCAAATCTCCGAGTTGAAATTATTTCTCCTTTAATCTTTACTCCTACTTTGAATTTTTCTCCAATTTCCTTCATTGCTTGGTCAATGTATAGATTGAAAAGTATGGGTGATAAGTTTCAGCCTTGCCTTACACCTTTCTGAATACCAGCTTCTCTCTCATGTCCTTATGCTCGAATAACTGCTGTCTGGTTTCTGTATAGATTGTAGATAGTCAAATTGTTCATATGAATACACGAAACTTAAGCTACTATTTTATCTCGATCGTCATGGGTCAATTTGAAAAATACCATGACCCTATAAAAAGCATGTATCAGCAACTATATGTATTAACCTTTTCGCTGCTGAATTGTTACAGTGTTAGCGCACCCTCTGTGCTGGATTCTTTTAGGCAAGCACTTTCACACAGAAATTCACCAATTTGAACATAAAATACAAGTGGTAACTGAAAATAATTTAAAGTAATTTACTCACCAGTGTGTTCATAAAGTATTGGCCACGGTTGATGTTTGGAATCCAGGGTTCGATTCCACACGAGTTGGTGAAATTTTGTCCAGTAGAAAAAAAATTAAAATTGTAATTTACAACGTAGACTATGCTCACTAAATGCACGCACTATATACATCCCATACACACACACTTCCCAACATCATCATCATCATTTCCCCTTATCCAGCTCCTGCCGGGTCGGGGTATTTATGGCACTTCTCCACTTTCCTCTTTCCTTCCACAATTCTTCTTCCACGATCTTGTCCCAGTCCAGATTCCTTTTTCTCACGCTGTTCTTCACTGAATCGATCCACCTTGTTCTAGCTCTTCCCCTTGCTCTTTTACCCTTGCACTTGGCCTCCAGCATCTGTCTTGGTATTCTATTTTCCTCCATCCTCTCTACATGTCCAAACCACCTTAATTTATTATTCTCAATTCTCTCATTTAGTTTTCCCATCCCAACTTCCTTCCTAACATCTTCATTCCTCACTCTGTCTTTCCTTGTCTTACCTATCATACTTCTTAGGAATTTCATTTCACTGGATTGGATTCTACTCTCTTGCCTGCTCGTCAGGGTCCAAGTCTCAGCTGCATAAGTTAATATTGGGTACATAGTACATTTTATACATTACCTCCTTGCTTTTCCTTGGTACTTCCTTATCCCAAACAAGTTTTCTTACACTTTGATAGAATGCATTGCTCTGCTGTACCCTCCTGCCAATCTTCATGTCCAACCTACCAGTTTGCATCAATTCACTTCCTAGGTATTTGAATGTGTCCACAATTTCCAAACTCTGACTTCCAATTTTCACAGTGCCCTTTCCATGTCTTTCCCCTCTTGTCATCACCATGGTCTTGCTTTTCTCTATACTGATTTTCAGGCCATACTTCTGAATATTTTCGTTCAGTGCATCTAGTTGTTTTTGCACTTCTTCGGTGTTCCTTCCCCAGACCACAATATCGTCTGCAAATAATAGTAACTTCATTTCTTTATGTCCATATGCTTCCTTTGTTTCCTTTACAATTTCATCCATTACCATTATGAATAAAAGAGGTGACAGCACACTCCCCTGTCTTAGTCCAGTCTTGTTCCTAAACCAATCTGTCTTTCCAACTGGGGTCAGTACCCTGCTAACACAGTTGTTGTACATTGCTTGCACCTTTTCCAACATTTCTCTTCCCAGTCTCTTCTTAACCATGGTTTCCCATACCTTCTCTCTGGGGACACTATCATATGCCTTTTCTAGATCTATGAAAGTCATGATCAAATCCTCTCCATATTCCCAGTTCTTTTCCATCACCTGCCTCAAGCTAAAGATTGGGTCCACTGTGGATCTTCCACTCCTGAAGCCATACTGTTCCTCTTGCAACTCTCCTTCCACCTTTCTTCTTTCTAATATCCTTTCCAGTATTTTTCCTATCTGTGATATGAGGGTGATCCCTCTATAGTTATCACACACTTTCTTGTCCCCTTTCTTAAACACTGGTATTATTAGCCCTTTCTCCCAGTCTTCTGGTACACATTTCCGTTTCCACACACACTTTAGCAGTCGATACAGCCATTGCATACCAACAGGTCCAGCAGCCTTTATCATTTCGACACTGATTTCATCCACCCCTGTTGCTTTTCCCATCTTCATTTCCTGTACTGCTAATTCCACCTCCAGCATTGTTAAATTAAATTAAACACACGATATCACTAAATAAAAAGGAAGGAAGATTGTAGTTTTACGTGACCGTGAATCTTGTGATTATGAGCCACGGGACCTCCGTTTTACGTGGAATCCAAACCACAGGACATGGCATTTCACTTCGAAAATCTCACATGCATTGACCGGGAATCGAACCCGAACCGCCTTGGTGAGAGGCATACAGCTAGACCGCTGAGCCACCACGCCCCCTATCACTAAATAAACACCCGAATCCAATATTACCTCAAAGCAGAAATATCTAAAATAATTCTAACACATACATTATCCTATACC
Organism: Meconema thalassinum; assembly: GCA_946902985.2. Taxonomy (NCBI): domain Eukaryota; kingdom Metazoa; phylum Arthropoda; class Insecta; order Orthoptera; family Tettigoniidae; genus Meconema; species Meconema thalassinum. The sequence goes on from OX336395.1 coordinate 126,235,411, forward strand.
TAAACTTTCGCGAAAAAAAAAAAAGCCTTGCTTCAACTAAATAGGCTATACAATTTATCTATACTAATAATTGAACACTAAATATGTGCAAAGATAAAGTTTACGGGGCTAAACATTCTAATAATTCTTGCGTGAGTGGTAGTCTTCAAAGCAAGGTACGACACAGAGTGCAACACCACATGGTTGACACATGTATCGGGACTCTTTCCTCTTCCTTTCCCTCCTGACAGTATTGCTACATACACGACAGTGACGAGTTGGGTCAGATTTCTTATCAGTTGGCGGAACTAAGCAGGGAAAATGTCTTTCAGTTAGTCGAAGAACTGGATCCGTAGATGTCGCAGATGGTCTTCCAGGAGTTGATTTTCTGGGGTTGTGGTATCTCTCCAAAATCTGTCTTATAATTTGAAGCTGAAATTCTGCCAATGAAGGACGCTTACCTGATGATAGACAGTAGAGGGCATATGAATTTAGAAGTGCTAAGACCAAAATATGAAAGAATAATTTCTTGTACCACTTGATATTTTTACGCACGCTATGGAGTGAACTAAGGAGCATGTCTGCCTTATCGACAGACCCCATGTTCATGTTATATTCAATGACGGCCTGAGGCTTCAAGATAGATGCTCCAGACTTGCGATCCTTTTTCCCAGTCACTTCAAATATATTTTTGTGCATGGTTGTAAGCACGAACACATCCCTCCTATCACGCCACTTGAGTGCCATCATTTTTGTGCTAGATTTCATTTCCAATTCCCCTCTTCCCAATTTAGTTCCCAGTGCAGGCATTCCTTTCCTGTTCTTTCGCACTGTTCCACATGCATTGGTGGCTCGGTCATGAAGCAAAGAAAACAGATGTGGGCCAGTGTACCAGTTATCTACAAATAAGCTATGGCCTTTATCTAAATAATCATGTAGAAGTGTTGTAACAACTGCACCAGAAATACCGAGTTTATAGGGGTCTGTAATTTTTGTTGATGAGCCAGTATAAGTGATAAAATCTAAAATATAACCAGTTTTACAGTCACAGAGAACAAACAGTTTGATGCTGAAACGATGTCGCTTGGTTTTTATATACTGCTTGAAAGCAAGACGTCCCTTGAACAAAACTAGGCTTTCATCAACACACAAGTTAGCAAATGGGGTGAGATAGGTTTTGAATGTTTTCCTGAAGTGGTCGATAATGAATCGAATTTTGTTCCGACTGTCAGTTTTGTTTGGGTTTTCATTGTCGGTGAAGTGGAGCATACTGAGTAAAATTAGATATCTATCACGAGACATAACTTGCTGAAAAATTGGGGCATGCAGAAGGGGATCACTGGACCAATGTTCCTGAATAGACAGATGTTTATTTCGAACCATCAGCAGCGTCACTGCTATTAGCACAAAAATCTCCTTATAATTGGTATCAACCCATTTCCTGAGCCTGGAATGTTGACTGGGTGGCTTAGCGTCAACAGTCTGTTTATGAAACTTGTTTGTTTCGTCCGCTACCTTTGTCAACACCTCTTCATTGACAAATAACTCTAAATAATCTATTTCGTGGGATTCAGGGGTCAAATTAGTATTTGACATACCTGGGTTTGGCACTTGGAATGCATGCACGTTTGGCACGAACTCGTCCTCGGACCACGTGGGTAGGCCTAGGTCAGGTTCATTTCTTCCCCTCTCTATCAGAATATCTTCAACACTATCACTATCATTGTCACTTCCAAACAGTTCCCTAATATCCCCATCGTCACTTCCGACACTCTCTAAATCCACATCAGACTCAATCTCCTCCAAAAGCGTAAGAATTTGCTCCGAGCGCATAATGCGCGCGCTAGATGCAGCCATTACTCATGCACGATGTTTATAACTGTGTGACGAAAGAAAAACATTTTTCCCGCAACGTTACAAGTGTGTATTTAAGGAACTAAGTGGTTGAAAATGTAGCTAACAGATGGCGTAAGAATACACGACATTTACAAAGCAGATCGAGTATACTCGATCGCAGCACTGATGGCACAAAGTTCTGATCGAGTATACTCGATCGCAGCACTGACGGACCTCTTGAGGCAGATCAAGTATACTCGACCACAGCAGTGAAGCGCTTAATAAGCAAGGTGGATAAGGTATGTTTTTAATTTATTTTACAATGTTTCCATAATAAGGGTTTTAACAATACAACCTTCAAAGAAAAAGTGTACATGGAAGTGGTCCAATGTGGCCAATAAAGTTAATAATAATAATAATAATAATAATAATAATAATAAGTGTTTTAAATACTTGATGTTCATTTCATTTATGTTTCTCAAAATCTATATTCTTAACATTGTTTTTTAAATGTATAACTGTTTTAAAGAAAGCTGAAGAAGGGGCCCACATGATTGGCCCCCAAAACATGTACCTGGAATGATATAATCGATTTCTAATATAAAAGGTCTTGATTGGGCAGAACCAAAGAGAGTTTGTCATTGTGTCAGATTAAGTAATTCGTCAATACCAACCCAAAATTGGACAAATATTCCCCAATATATTCTGATGATTAGTAAGTTAGTTATTGTTGCTTTAAGGGGCGGAACAGCGAGGTCATCTATCCCCAGATTGGGAGATCAAAACAAGCTCGCTGGAGATTTTAGTACTGAAGAGCTATTGATTGGAATGAAGGCGTGAAAGCCCACCCTTGAAGACAGCTGTGTGCCTTGCTGAGGAGATTATCTCGGTCCTTCTTAACCCTCTCCTTCCCTAAATGACCAAATGTGCCCAGTGGTGGAAGTTGTGGTCCCCACTTTAGCACCCGAAAGCACCAGGGTACTTCCCAGCAAACTCCTGCCATCTTCCGGGAGGGATAGTATTATCTACCACAGCAGAATCCCGCTATTTCGAACTAACTGGGACCAAAGCTTGTTCAGTTTAGCGGGAATTTCGGAAAGGCGGATTTCTTTAATAATATCAACGTATTGAGTTGTTAAGGTGTATATTAAGTGTGGGGACATCTGCTAGTTGGGTTTTTTTTTTTTTTTTTTTTTTTTTTCTTTCATGAGAAGCTGAGGCCAGGTCTTTCAAGTCGACGCCCGTAGGCGACCTGCGCATCAGAATGAGAAACGAGATGAATGGATGAAAGTGAACAAGGATGTGAAAGGAAGCGGCCATGGCCTGTAAGAATGTTGCTCTACACAGTATTGATCAGCCCGTGAACAGGATCAGTGATAGTCAGAAGGGAAGGACAGTGACCTTCGACTACTCATAGCGGAGACAATCGACTGTGTTGTGAAAATAGACTCATCACCTCACCCTACTTATCCCTCTCGTCCCGCATGCCATACACATGACTCACTGCACTACGATGTCTAGTCCTATCTATCAGGTCAGTGTTTATTCTAGCAAAGTTTGATGAACTGTATTCTCTAACACAGTACCATTTATTTAACTTCCTTGTACAGTATAACAATACATGAATGTTTTAACACGAAAAAACTAACGTCTACTTGATTTCTCCTGTTTTTTTATATAAAAAAACAATCGTATTTTTCAGAACACTGTTCGGAATAGGCGGATTTTCGGAATAGCAGGACTCTACTGTAACTCTAAACTCACACTAATGTGTCAAGCAAACATAAGACAGGGTTAGAAGGTCCGGGGTTGTAACAACGAGGACATAATAAGTGTGTATTCCATGACTGTCACATTCCACTGTTATCTTTGTAAACATGGCTGCACTTTTAGATGCCGATGTTACAAACAGTGTTGAGTAAAAGTTATTTCAGCCATTCAGATAGCTCATGAGGTGGTTATTTTCTTTTGAACTTATGTGTGAATGACGACACATGTGGCACTGAACTACACAGCAGTGAGTTAAGCTATACAAGCCTAGCAGCAGAAATGCGTACTACACAAGTTCTGCCCACGGCACTGTTATTCTGATTATTTTTGGGTACCACTTCTTACAGTTCAGGAGTGTCCTCCAAGGGCTTATCTTGGCGATCTAACGGAGTTCCTGGTGATGACAGAGAGATTTAGACTACATTCATGGCCTAAATATTAGTTTATAATTTAAAGGTACGGTAACTAATTATACTGTAATTAGTGATGTAGTAATAATAATAAATAATAATAACCCCTGGCACTACAGCCTGTGAAGGGCCTAGGCCTACCAAGTGACCACTGCCCAGCTATTTCGCCTGCAGATATTGGGGTGACACGTGATCAGCGCATCGGGTCCCCTCGGCCGTTAATCTTGGTTTTCGTGATCGGGGCGCTGCGTCACTGTCAGACAGCTACTCAATTGTCCTCACGAGGCTGAGTGCACCCCGTTCCAGCCCTCACGTCAGTTTCTAAAATCGCCGACGGAGCCGGGAATCGAACCCGGGGCCTCCGGGTGAGAGGCAGCCGCGTTACTCCAACACCACGGGGCCGGCAATTAGTGATGTAGCCATATGCTAAATAAAGTAGGGTAAAAACTAAAAATAATAAGGTAGGGAAAGGGAGGGTTAAAACTGACGATAGCAAGGCCTAAAAATAATAAGGTAGGGAAAGGGATAAGTATTTTTTGCATTTCTCTCCCCCTCTGCCCTTGTGTTTGTCCTTTATCTATGTTTCTATCCTCCTTTTCCTATCCATTGATTGATCTGTACACATTAAAACAACTCAATTGAAGATATATCCAGGAGCATCGGAAAAAAAAGGACTCTTGACAACCAGTATTTAAACATAACGAACTGTCAATCTCCTCTTCCTGTATCACTTGAGCTTAGCTGAAGGCCACTCCTCCCGACCCATACTGTTTGTCCCAGGCAACATAGGTAGTCAGGTCGTCAGATGAGACACTACTTCGAACTCGTCTCAGGGCACTCTTGAAGTCTTCCACGCTTATGGGACGAACCTAAAAATAAAGAAACAATGGGTGATGCAGTTGATTCAGCACACAATGCTTTCTTCCACTCGTATCCAACAGCACTGTTCTTATCTATTTATTTTCCCAGCCTTCCTTCCCTGTATGTTTTTTTATGAAATCCTGCACCATCCACTTCAAGACAGAGGCTTTCTTTGAAGAATACTCCCTCCTGCTACACACTATTTTGAGCAACAGAAGAGCTGGTAGAGAGATCAAATCAAGATCGGGACATACAAGATTTTTGAGCCATTGATAGGATTGATGGTGTGAATGCCCACTTTTGAAGACATCAGTGTTGTTAATTCATTTGAGGGCCTTGGGACATTTTGGTCATCAGCCCCATAGATGGCAGTGTACTTGGCTGTGGAGATTATCCTTGTTTTCTTATATGTTGTTCCCCCTTTTTTTCTCTCCCTATGCACATACCTGTCTATCTTAGTGTTTCCCTTTTTACATGTTTCTATCCTTAATAGATGGATAGTGAAACCTCTCTAAAAGACCACCCCTCTTAAAGACCGATTTTTCTTGGAACCGATTTAAAACCTCATAAGGTCAATGTATTTGTTACCTCTATTTAAGGACCACCCCTCTCCCCGATCAAAGACTAGGCATTTTCTCTTTCAAAAGACCACTTCTCGTCTGCCTTCCCATTGGAGATGGTGATGAGGGTGATGATGTAAACAATGGTTCTGTTGGACAGAATTGCATCAGCATACAATGTCATTAGAAAAAGTGTTATGTAACATATAAAAAATGAAAAAAAAAAGGGCTCTCCTAGAAGATTGTTCGAACCCAGAACAAATTAATGGACTTTCGAACTCACTCAGAGATATTCTAGAAAGTGAAATTGTTAAAAAAAAAAGATGTGCTAATCTGAAACAGAGATCAATTCATGACTTTTTTAAATGACAGAACTCGGAAAATAACTAAATGTAATTAATTTGTACTAAATGTGAACCAATGCAGATAAATTGTAATCAAATATGTGTTCCAACTGTACTTTATTAATAATGCAGTATAAATTTATTTTTAATGCCTACCCCTATTAAGAGACCACCCCTCTAAAAGACCGGTTTTCCATGGAACCGTCACTGGTCTCTTAATAGAGGTTTCACTGTAATAATGAGCAGAATTCAGACGGAAGGTAGGAAAGTGGTGGAATCTCACCTGGTCAGGCGTGATGCGAGTAATGTCCATGAAGCCAAGGGATCGAATGGGGCCCAGAGAGGCTTCCTGACAGAGATTCTTCATGTCAGCTCCAGAGTAGCCATCGGCGAGAGTTGCCAGCTCTGCTGTCTGCTCGTTTGTAAGACTGTTGTGCTCCTTGGACATGAGGCGCTCGATGATCTGACGGCGGGCCTGGATTAGGAAAAGAGCTTTTTGTAACTTATTAATATTTTGAAATAAACTGATCCATGTCAGGTAAGCAATAATACACTGACCAGTCACATAAATATGACCACCGCATATTTGTTTATTTATTTATTTAGCGTATGGCACATTAAAGCATTAAATTATCACATACATGAAATTTGAAACAAATTCCTGCTATTTACGTACAACTATCTACATAAATCTATATAAAAAATATTCTATTTCATTTTATAATAGGATTTTTGTAGTACTGGAAAACCCTGAGAAGGGCTATTTGTATTCACGTTTTGGGACATCAAGCAATATTTTGAGCCATGAGATCACTGGGATTGTCTGGCCGCTTAAACTCTTTGGTGTAGATGTTTCCCACGGAGTGACCGTTCTTAAGCACCACCCAGGGGACACGTGTAGCTTAAGGAATGCTACCCCCACCACCACATATGATTGATGTGAACGTGCAATAACCCTGCACAGACGGCAGGTAACAGCACTAGCAGTGGAGGGTATATAAAGAGTGTTGAATGGAAGCGAAAAACAGTGCAGTCACTGTCGCAATGCGGACACAGAGCGGTCCAAAAGGGCATAATCTATGGCTTTTAGGCCAAAGGTGGAAGCATTTCTGGCTATGTTTTTAAACTGTTTGAATGCCGCCGTGGTTAAAGTGTACCGTGCATGACAACATGGCGCTATTCAAAACCGGCACCAAGGCAACTGTGGTCCACCAAAGGCCATAGATGAGAGGAATTAACAACGGCTGAGGAGATGCGTACGAGCAAAACCGCCCAGATGAACCACAGGGCTACGAACCGTGTCTCCTAGACGACCCTTCAGCGAACGTCTGTGTATGGGCCTCCGCAGCAAGCGCCTGGTTCATGCACCCATGCTGACTGCTGTTCATTGGCGACAAAGGCTGGAATTTGCATACCAATACAGCAACTAGACTTCAACTGGGTGGCGACAGGTGGCCTTTCCCGATGAATCACGTTTTATGCTCCATTGGACAGATGGCCATTGGCGTATACGGCATGAAACGTCTTAACGCAAACACCCTGCAACAAATGCCAGATGGGTCCAGACTGGAGGAGGGAGCGTTATGGTGTGGGGAATTTTTCCGTGGCATTCCCTGGGTGATCGACTCTCTTCCTGCACGTCTCACAGCGGTCCGCGCTGCAAAAGGTGGTTGTGAAGGCTATTGACGGATGATCACATTAATATGACTGGACAATGTAATTATACTTTGTATTCATTTGGATCTTAACAGTACTGAAAATTCCAAGAATTGGATTTTCACGACTGCATCGATGGCCAAGGAGGCATTCAGCTATTAGGCTATGTATAGTACTGTACATCCCATATAAGCCATATATTGTAGATAAAAGGTACAGAATTAAAATGTCATCACTAATATCTCTGGTTTAAAAATCCAAAATTTAGATTTTTTTATTGTAACTTTAGCATATAATTATGCATAGAGAGAGGTGCATCACAGAAGTGACAAAGAGGAAATCTGACATTCTACGGATCGGAGCGTGGAATGTTACAAGTCTGATAGGAAATGGAAGGTTAGAAAACTTAGAAAGGGAAATGGATAGATTGAGGTTGGATTTGGTTGGGATTAGTGAAATGCGCTGGCAGGAAGAACAGGACTTTTGGTCAGGTGACTATAGGGTCATTAGCACTAAATCAAACAATGGACAAGCAGGGGTTGGTCTCATATTGAGGAGGAAACTTGGACAGCGGGTGGAATATTATGAGCAATATAGTGAACGGATTATTGTAGCAAAAATCAATACTAAACCTACGTGCACCACAGTGGTACAAGTCTATATGCCTACCAGTCAAGCTGATGATGAAGATGTTGAAAAAGTCTACGAAGAAATAGATGAATTTTTGAGGTATATCAAGGGTGAAAATGTTATAGTAATGGGAGATTGGAATGCTGTGGTAGGAAAAGGGAGAGAAGGGAAGATAGTAGGAGATTTTGGATTAGGTGAAAGGAATGATCGAGGAAGCAGGCTGATGGAATTCTGCACCGAGCACGAGTTCATCATAGCTAACGCCTTATTCAATAACAACAATAGAAGAATATACACATGGATGAGACCAGGAGATACAGGTCGTTACCAAATCTATTTCATTGTGGTCAAGCAGAGGTTTCGAAACCAGATTTTGGATTGTAAAACATATCCTGGTGCTGACATAAACTCTGACCACAATCTGGTTGTTATGAAACGCAGATTAAAGTTGAAGAAACTGAAGAAAAGTCAAAAGCCAAAAAGGTGGGCAATAGGCAGACTGAAAGTGAAGGATATAAACGAAAGATTCAATTTAGGGGCCAATGATGAAAACCACCAAGAACCACCCCCAACCTGGTCTGAAGTGGAAGAAGCTTTAAAAGCTATGATCAAAGGGAAATCCACTGGAGTTGATGAAGTAAGTTCAGACATGTTAAAAGCAGCAGGAATTAATGGGATACATTGGTTGTACAGAGTATTACATGCTATATGGAAGGACAATAAGATCCCTGATGACTGGTCTAAAGGTGTAATAGTGCCATTGTTTAAAAAAGGAAACCGGAAAAAGTGTGAGAACTATCGTGGAATTACTTTTTTATCCCATGGTCTAAAGATATTGGAAAAAATAATTGCGAAAAGACTACTAAGCAGACACTTAGAAAAGGCTTTAGAAGAAGAACAACATGGCTTTAGACCAGGAAGGAGTACTATTTACTTGATCTTTGCTGCAAGAATGCTTATTAAGAAACATCTTGAAAAAGGGAAAGAATTAGTAATGGTATTTCTAGATATAGAAAAAGCTTATGATAGCATTGGAAGATCAAAAATTTGGGAATGTTTAGAAAGGCACAATGTCCCAAAAGGCTTGATAAACAAGATCAAAATGCTGTATGAAAACACAAGGGCATGTGTAAGAATAGGTAATGGGGAAAGCAGATAGTTCACAACAAAACAAGGAGTCCAACAAGGAAGTTCACTGTCTCCATTACTATTCATCACAGTGATGGACATAATCCTGAAGAGAATAAAAGAAGAACAGGGTAATGAAACAAATGCCCTTGTCTTTGCAGATGACGTCATGATTTGGGGAGAAAGTGCCAGAGAGGTACAAGAAAAACTGGATTCATGGGACAAGCTGTTCAAGGAGTATGGGTTGAAAATAAGCCAAAGTAAGACAGTAGTGATGACAACAGGACTGTCTAATGCAACCATTTACCTGAATAATCAGCCTCTACAAATTGTTGATCAATTTAAATATCTTGGTAGCACAGTGTGTAAGGATAACAACAACAACAGTGAAGTAACAAATAGAACTAGTAATGCAGCCTCCTTCTATGCACAAGTTAGAACACTACTGTGGGATAATAAAGTGCCCAGGAAGTGTAAACATACACTGTTTAAGTACATCCCAATTCTAACTTACGGAGTAGAAACATGCACCCTGTTCAGAAGAGAAGAAAGTAGGATTCAGGCATCCGAAATGAAGTTTATGAGAACAATGCTTCAAAGGACAAGGAGAGACAAAGTAAGGAACGAAACAAACAGGACAGAGGCTGGCATAGATATCAGTGCTACAAAATATTTGCAGAAGCAACGATTAGGATGGTATGGGCATCTTCAAAGAATGGGAGATGAGAGGACACCAAAAGCTTATTTCAACAAGATTATCCCAGGAAAAAGACCAGTAGGAAGACCAAAGAAGAAATGGTTGGGCCAAATCAAGGATGATCTTGAAGACAAAGGGCTAGACTGGAGAAGGACCCATGAAGACCAACTATTCATGGACAGGAAAAGGTGGCGAGGGCTCGTTAACAGCACCCGGGCGACTGGAGCTGGAATTTGATGATGATGATTCAAGAAGAGTATAAAGGAAGGACTAATGAAAAACCCTAAACAAACTTCAATTGCAGACGAATGGGCACTTTTGAAGAATGAAATAACAAAATCCGCAGAAGAAAACATTGGTAGGAAAGAAAGAATAGGTAGAAAACTGTGGATCACTCAGGATATACTAGAATTGATGGATGAAAGGTGGAAACACAAGAATGTAAGAGATGAAATGGGGAAAGCAGAATACAGACGTCTGAGAAATGAGGTTAACAAGTAGTGCAAGGAAGCGAAAGAGGAATGGTTGAAAGAGAAATGTGCAGGTATAGAAAATTGTCTGAAATTACTAAAAGTAGACACAGCTTATCGAAGGATTAAGAATACTTTTGGGGAAAAGAAGACTAAGTGTTGTAATATTAAGGACACAAATGGAAAGCATCTAACAAATAGGGAAAGCTTACATAGAGAGTTTGTATAAGGGAAAGAAGATAGAGAATCCTGTAATGGAAAGAGAGGAGGAAATTGATGAGGATGCAAAGGGAGATTTAATTGGAGGACTTAAGGAGGAACAAAGCACCAGGCATAGATGATATACCGATCGAGTTGCTACACTGCATAGGAGATGAAGGTCTGATCAGGTTATTTCACTTGGTGTGTAGGATTTATGAGAAAGGCGAGGTACCACCTGATTTCAAGAAGAATGTTATCCTCCCTTTACCAAAGAAAGTGGGAGCTGACAGATGTGAAGATTACCGTACAATCAGCTTGATTACTCATGCTTCAAAGATCCTGTCTTGAATAATTTACAAGAGGATGGAAAGCCAGATAGAAACGGAGTTGGGTGAAGACCAGTTTGGTTTCAGGAGAAATGTACTAAGTCTTAGGCTGATTTTGGAAGGTAGAATAAGGAAAGATAAGAGAACGTTCATGGCATTTTTAGACTTAGAAAAGGCTTTTGATAACGTTGATTGGACTAAATTGTTTGACATTTTGAAATCTATTGGAATAAAGTACAGGGATAGGAGGGTGATATACAATCTATACAGAAACCAGACAGCAGTCATTCGAGCTGAAGGACATGAGAGAGAAGCTGGTATTCAGAAAGGTGTAAGGCAAGGCTGCAACTTATCACCCATACTTTTCAATCTTTACATTGAACAAGCAATGAAGGAAATTGGAGAAACATTTAAAGTGGGAGTGACGATTCAAGGAGAAATAATTTCAACTCTGAGATTAGCTGATGACATTGTCATCTTGGCCGACACGCCTGAGGATTTCAATGGTATGGACTCCGTCTTTCGGAAAGAATACATGATGAAAATTAATAAATGTAAAACAAAAATACTGGAATGCAGCCAAAATAAATCAGAAACCTCTATGGACATCAAATTGGCAGGTGAAAAGCTGAAGGAAGTAGGAGACTTCTGTTACTTAGGAAGCAAAATAACCAGTGATGGACGAAGCAAAGAGGATATAAAAAGTAGTTTAGCTCAGGCAAGGAAGGCATTTCTACAAAAAAGGAATCTGTTGACATCGAATATAGATTTAGGTACAGTAGAACCCCTTTTTAACGAATCACAGGGGGATTTGATATTTCTTCGTTAGAAGGGGGTTTTCCTTAAAAGGGGGTTCGAAGAAAATAGGCTATATATCACAAGAAATAATGATACCGGTATATTTATGTCTTCAACTAATGTAATGTCAAGAAATAATAAATGAACATGTTAAGGAATACTAAAAAGTCAAATTAACACAAGAATAACAGAAAATATTTACAAAACAGCACAGGTAACGGATTCCTTATTGGTCCATTGGGAGCACAAGCTGCAGCAAGGAAAGGAGAAATAGGTATTACTGACTTGTAATTGTAACTTGAAGGAACAGAGGCCTAACATATATTAAGGATATTTGTGAAGGCAGACCATGAGAACTATGAGAATAAGCATAAGATATTACCCTTCACTTTCTGAAGTAGTCCAGTAAAGTAGTTTGCTTCCTCTTGCCCAGATGCCTCACGGAAAGAAGTTTTCTCTCAATTTGGTTGAGAGTGTTGATGAGCTCTTCATCCACACTGAAGGAGGAGAAGTACTGGCGGACAATATCCAGTCCTTCCACTGCTGCCCCAAAAGTTGGTTCAGCTGGATCCTCTTCTTCTTCTTGGTCTTCCTCTTTAGTACTTTGCCTTTTTGCATCATCACAAAGGTCTCCAACATCCATCTGTGGTGGTGAGGTTCGGATATCATCATCACAAGTAACAAATTCTTCAAATGTTGTGACAGTAGAATCCTTTGATACAATCCCCCAATCTTCCCCAATGCAATCAGTAGCATCTTCTTCATTAAAAACTTCTGAAATAGCACCAAAACCTGCATGGCCAAAGCAGTTTTGAATAGTGGTCGTTGTGACTAGTTGCCTTGCTGCTACAAACATATGCATGGCTTGGAGTATGTTCAATTTCATTACCTCATTTCTTTCGAGGAAAGAAACAGCTCTTTGAACCAGGGCCTTCCTGTACTTCACTTTCACAGAATGAATAATGCCAAGGTCCAAAGGCTGCAGGTGACTGGTGCAGTTAGGAGGAAAGAAAACCACTTTGATATTCCGCAGGAAAGACATATATGAAGGTTGAGCTGGGCATCTGTCTATCACCAGCACTATTTTCCTTCCTGCCGATCCCATCTTGGCATCCAAGCTTTGTAAAAATTTTCGAAATATCTCCGATGTCATCCATGCACTTTTGTTAAAATCATATTTACATGGGAGTGTACGGGTGTTCTTGAAACATCTTGGATTCTTAAATTTTCCAATTATTAGTGGGGGTAATTTTTCACTCCCGTTGCTGTTAACACATAACAACGCTGTCAGTCTTTCTTTACTTTTTTGCCTCCGTGGCATTTTTCTCCGCGAACAGCGTATCTTTTGGACGGGAGCAAGTTGTGAAACACTCCCGTTTCATCGGCGTTAAAAATATCCTTAGCATCATATCCTTCAAGAAGTCGAGGCAACGTTTTCTCTTTCCAGTATACAACTGTATCGTCATTAACTTCCGCACTCTCGTCGCACATGTTTTGGAACGAAAGATTGTGCCGTTTTTTGAAGCGATCAAACCAGCCATTAGAAGCATGGAAATCGACCAAACCCAGCTTAAGTGCGATTTCTTGAGCTTTTTGTTTAAGTACGTTCCCGTCAATTGGAGCGTTCTCACTCCCTTTTCCCTCCAACCATTTCATTAAAATGTTTTCAAGTTCCTCGTACGGCGAAGAACGAATATTCTTCCGTATTTTTGCCCCAGAACCGCACTCAACTTCCGCGGTCAGAATAGCTTCCTTCTGTTTCATGATGCCAAACAGCGTAGAGGGTGCCAAGTCATATTTTTTTGCCATCTGTGACAAAGGTACTTGGCTACCCCTTTCAAGATCCCTGATGATGTCTATCTTTTTCTGAAGAGTCAGCTTCTTACGTTTTGCAGCCATAATGAATGTGGTCCGCCGTAACTCGCAGTACAACTCTTATCACAGACACAAAAAACTCGTAGCACAACTTCCAACAACACAGGAACAAAAACAGAGAATGAGCCTTCAGTCCGCACCCCTCGCGTCCGCGTGATTCCTAAGCAGCGATTGGAGCAGCAGGACAGAAGTGCCTAGCCGGTGTAAGAGCGCTGCGGCTATAGGTTAAGGCAGCTGACGTCACTGTAGATATTACCCGACTAAAACTGTCCTAACTCCCTAACGGTTGGAGATAAGTATATGCGTTCGCGGACTTTTTTGTAAAGCTTGAACAGCTCTACATTTCGTACGCATATACTTGGGGTCTATCAATGACGGTTCAGGCAGCGTAAGCCATGGAAGGCACGACTTTCTACTTATTCCGTAATTTTTTCTAGAATACATTTTCATTTTGTAGAATATCCATAAACATTTTCAGTTTCTTATTGCTTATTGCTTTTAATCGTTCACCTAAATCACGTGAAGTTTGCAAGAGACCTTTGGCCTAAATATTTATATTTCGTGAAGTTACCCGAGTCTCGCGGCATTTACGCGTAGGCCCTACGTCAGTCATGCCTCTAGGCTGTATAGCTAGTCTCAAGGTAAACCGCACTTCGTTCCCATACAGCCGTCATTCCAGTACTACTACAGTTCAATGGACATAACTAACCAACAGCGTCTAGCGTGATAGTGACTGCTGCTTGTCGGTAACAGTGATTTCCAGCGGCCGCACCAATTTATCACGGTTCTATACATCGCTAAAGGAGTGATATCGTTTAGCGCGTCAACTTCGGACTGAGATTACGTCAAAACGGAAGTTAATTTACATTCAAAACAAGTTTAGAAAAAAGTATCTTATCGACATATTCGTCACAACGGGATGCGCGATCGTAATTTATGTGAAATATATTCCTTAGAAGCGGACTTTTCCTTATATCGGGGTTCGTTAGAAGGGGGTTTAAATAACACTGTGCTTATGGCGATTTGGCTGGGACTTACGAAAATTTTCGTTAAAAGCGGGAATTCGTTAAAATGGGGTTTTACTGTATTAGGAAGTCGTTTTTGAAAGCCTTTGTCTGGAGCGTGGCTCTCTATGGAAGTGAAACTTGGACTATTGGTGCAGCAGAAAAGAGGAGAATTGAAGCATTTGAAATGTGGTGTTACAGGAGAATGATGAAGATCAGATGGGTAGATAGGGTTACAAACGAAGAGATATTAAGACGAGTGGGAGGGGAGAGATGTTTCTGGCGACTGCTAATGAAGAGAAGAGATGGGTTAGTAGGACACATACTAAGACACCCAGGAATAGCAAGCTTAGTTATGGAAGGAAGGGTTGAGGACAAGAACTGTAGGGGTAGACCAAGGTTAGAATATGTTAAACAGATTGCCTCGGATGTAGGGTGTGGTAGCTATGTAGAGATGAAACGATTAGCTCAGGACAGGGAGGCATGGAGAGCTGCATCAAACCAGTCAAATGACTGAAGACTCATACAACAACAACTTTAGCATTTTATAGCATTTAAATGTTTTAAAATTAGCACTTTGTAGCAAATTGGTTGGAAGCAGCCTTCCATGCCATGTTACTCATTTTTTTTTTACCTTTTGCACTTCTATGACAAGTGGGGTTCGACATTAAAATACCTTAACTTCCACTCCGATGTAGAGTCCCACACGACATGATGATAGCTTGTACTTACAGCGCTCGTATGACTTCTGTGCTGTATTCCAGTATTGTGGACCGTCAGTGGAGGGGGAATGACGCATGTGCAGAACACCAACGAAGAGAGAGGAGCAGCAGACCGGTGTGCCCGATATCATTCAAGTACAACTCTTGATGCCGGACAGACATGTACTGATAACGTGGTCACCAATGGAAGTACGTGCTGTTATCTGGTATGAATGGGCCCGTGGGACTAGTGTGTCACTCATCCATGAACGCCTGCAGACAGTGTATGGTGAAGCGACATGTTTCGTCGAGTGGTCGGACGCTGGTGTAGCAAGTTCGGTGAAGAACGGCCGAGTGTGCATGATGCAGATCGAAGTGGACATTCCTGCACATCCACGAATGAAAATAACATTGCTCGAATGCAGGACACGGTGTTAGCAGACAGGTGCATAACAGTGGCAGACATGGCATCCATCTGCATATTAGTCTTGCTCAGGCCCATCACATGCATTGAAAGCCGCACTCTCAGGACGTCACTTTCACACCAATGCTGAGGTGGAGAAGGCTGTGCGACAATTCCTTGCATCGCAGGGCACCGAGTTTTACCAGAGTTGTTTCTACATACTGATTGCACGCTACAACTATGTCGATAAATAGTGCAATGTGCATAGTTCATGATGTACATCACTTTGGCAATAAAGGGCCCCTGGGAAAAATATTACGAAACTTATTTTCAGAACTTCCCTCGTACATTAGTATACATTCTTCTTCCTCCTCGCCTTTTCCCGTTACGCGAGGTCGGCTTTCTTAATCCTGAGGCGCCACTCATTTCTTTGTAAAGCATCATCAGCAGATAGACCCAATACTCTCATGTCCCTCTGGACATTCGTCATTCATGTTGTTTGAGGTCTGCCGCTCCCTCTCTTTTGCGTAGTCATGGAAAGGCACTTCTTCACTACATGATTCTCCGGTCCATACCACCTTAGCCTGGTTTCTAAAAGTTTCTCTGTTATAGGCGCTACTTTGAAAAACAAAAAATGGATGATAATTTCCCATAAGTAAACTGAGGGCAATTTGTAAAGCAATGGGTTTTATACTTCATATGTTACCTGTTTAGTAAATAAAAGTATCATGTATTGGTAAAGTTATGTGTTTATGTATTACACAGGTCCACACGATTTTTCCTTTTTTGGTTTTGACTCTTATATTACATGTACATTGTTTATCTGAATTCGGAAATGCCACTACTTTTGTCCTATCACATACCAATTTTTTATAATTGCAGTAATTTTGATTAACAAGATATTACAAAATTTTACAATGTCTCTACTCATCATCTTCATCATAGCGGCTTCGGTGGCGTAGTCGGTAGCATGCTGAACTGCTATGCCCAAGATAGTGGGTTCAAACCCGGCCGAAGTCGTCGGATATTTTAAGAGCGTTAAAAATCCTTCAGTATGCCTTCCTTCGGAGGGGAAGTAAAGCCGGCGGTCCCATGTCATAGATTTATGGCATGTAAAAGATCCTTTCACAGACTAAACATGTGTAAAGCAAAATTTGTTAGGTTAGATTTCGTCAGAACGCTCTATCAAAGTTCCAACGTTCGCCACTAGGTATCATTGATATCTGGTGGTGAAAGTTGGAACTACTTGAAATTGAACGGAACTTGTAGCTCACCCTTTAGGGTGTCCGCTGGAAGCAGCTACAGACTCAGGCGAGCCGAACATGTCCTCGGACACTCCCGGCACTAAAAGCCATACGATAAATAAAATAAATAATCTTCATCATTTCCCCTTATCCAGCTCCTGCCGGGTCGAGGTATTTATGGCACTTTCCTCTTTCCTTCCACAATTCTTCTTCCACTATCTTGTCCCAGTCCAGATTTCTTGTTCTTCACTGAGACTATCTACCTTGTTCTAGGTCTTCCCCTTGCTCTCTTACCCTTGCACTTTGCCTCCAGCATCTGTCTTGGTATTCTATTTTCCTCCATCCTCTTTACATGTCCAAACCACCTTAGTTTATTCTTCTCAATTCTCTCATTTAGTTTTCCCATCCCAACTTGCTTCTTAACATCTTTATTTCTCACTCTGTCTTTCCTTGTCTTTCCTATCATACTTCTTAGGAATTTCATTTCACTGGCTTGTCAGGGTCCAAGTCTCAGCTGCATAAGTTAATATGGGAACATAGTACACTTTATACATTACCTCCTTGCTTTTCCTTGGTACTTCCTTATCCCAAACAAGTTTTCTTACACTTTGATAGAATGCATTGCTCTGCTGTACCCTCCTGCCAATCACCACGTCCAACCTACCAGTTTGCATCAATTCATTTCCTAGGTATTTGAACGTGTCCACAATTCCCAAACTCTGACTTCCAATTTTCACAGTGCCCTTTCCTTGTCTTTCCCCTCTTGTCATCACTATGGTCTTTTCAGGCCGTACTTCTGAATATTTTCTTTCAGTGCATCTAGTTGTTTTTGCACTTCTTCGGTGGCCCTTCCCCAGACCACAATGTCTCTACTGTTGGCTGATAAAACGTGATGATCCTACTAGAGTGAACAAGAGAAAGAGCAGCATGAAAAGCTTTGCATCCAAGTGACAACGGATCGATGGACTTAATCATACAAGTGAACACAAACTGGCTTCTCTTTGATATGTATTTCTTACAATATGTCTTAAGTTGATGTATTTAATATTTTCATGTACTAAACTCGGTCTGCTATAAAGAAACAATACAATGCAGATTTTCAAGTTCACGCATCTTGTAATGATTTCTTCAATATGTAGTTTTTTTAATCGTGATGTAACCCTATGTGGTTACATATTTTTATATGTTCATTCTCTTTGATTAAGTTTAGTTACTCTTTAGTAAATGAGAAGAGGGCCATGTTTGATTCATTAGAGTTCCATTTACGATGTTATTTTGTTTTTATTTCGCTTTGTCTTCTTGTTGTTTTACTCTATGCTAAAAGGAATGTTAGTGGTATTGTTGGTAAGAGGAAATAAAGAAATGAAAATATGACTTATAAATGAATGACGTAAAGGCTACAAGTTGCAGAAGTAAATTGAGAAATAGAGAAAGAGAGATCATGCCACGATGTATATGTCCAAATGTAAGTAGATTATATATAGAAGGAAAAAGTTCGTTATTAAAACTATACATCCTTAGTGTGAATACACACTCGCCCCTCCACCATAACCCTAAAAGAATAACATACGGTTACAGTGATGTGATACAGGAACATAGATGACATTTCCGTGAATCATACACTCAATATATACAATCGGTTATTGAATCCAAAAAAGGTCTCCAAAAATTTTATATTGTAGACCTGTGTTATCTGTGTTTTTCAGTTATCCATGCAATCTGAAGTTCATATTGAGAATTTACTGTATTGAAATCTCACCTCCTGATCAGGAAGAGGAATGTAGAGGCGCTTGACAAGTCTCCGCCGAGCAGCCTCGTCCAGTTCTTGAGGCCTGTTGGTGGCTCCAATCACCAGGATACGATCTTCCTCCCCTGTAGTGGCACCATCCTGTAAACAAGTGATATGAGTCTGTGATGACACAGTACATTCAGCACTCTTCGTGTTGTAAGGCAAAACTATTACAACCCACAAAACTGGAACAATCTCTGCTATAAGAGTTAACTCCCCCGATCGTATCTGTGTTTTGTCTCAGCGATCTACTACACCCCGCTGCCTAGATACTCGAACATGCACAGGTCTCCTCCCTCTGAGGAGGTACTATTTTATGTATTATTTTACCTCTGTTATATCAGTTACGCAGCAGAAACATTATTCCATCTAAATGAAGAGTCTTAACACCGACAGATTACAGAAGATTGAAAGGCGAATTGGAAGAACTTGTATCAATAAAGGATTTAAAAAAAGATGGGCAATGGCGAAAAGCACCTAACAATATTGTCTATAAAAACCTAGAATCCATTCCTGATACCATGTGAAAGAAAAGACTAGGATTCTTTGGGCACATCATGAGACTGCCAAATTCACGTCTTCTAAAACAACTAGTACAGTACAATCTTGCTTCAAAAAACACAACAACTGGATGCAGATGGTCAAAAGAAATTGGCCTAACAACAAAAGATGCTGCAAATAAGAAAAGTTTAACTACAGCACTTAAAATATGACTTTTCATTTTCCACTCATAAAAAAGAAATTCTAACAAGAATATTTTCCACCCATGAAAGGGCAAGACGATCAATACAAATGAAGACGTACTGGGAGGACCGCAAGACTCGTACAGTTCCTACAAGTCGACGAACTAATGGTTGGTTCAAGTGATCCTATGTGGTCTCAAAAGAGGAAGAGGAAGAAGAAGTTACTCATTTTCCATGACAAAGCTGAAAGACGATGCTGGCAAGAATTCATTTTTAAATATAAAGAGGAAGAACGAACTCTATTTATTTGTTTAGAAAATACCGGTATTAATTTACGGTACTATTTTACTGTCTCCAACATCATCATCATCAGTTTCCGGCCTTACTGGTCGGTTCTGTTTGAAACAAGCTTCTCCACCCAAGGCTCACTCCATTCGTCAAAGCGACGGGTGGGGGGGTTATCCGCTACAGGCTTGCTGAGCTTATTGTAGCTTCACTAGAGTCCAGGGTTCCTGTAGGACCTTCACAGCTACCATAGTGATCCCAAGGCACACGCAGTACCCACTGACTTTTCCCCTGCAGGCAGTCCCTTACTCAATGCTGTTGCTCAACTCCTACGACCAGGACGGGTTGGTCTAATGGGAAACACTATTTTACCGTGATGATACAAAATCTGGGTTAAACCTTTGAAAATGGATTTACTGTACAGCATATTGTACGTACATAGTCATTAATAAGTGATTCTACAGTATTTTGTATAAAATCTGTTGGTTTTTATTCACAGTGAAAAGACCATCTGAATGAAATCCACAACGTGCCGTCAGTGCTTTATAAACATGACATCAGTGGGTGTGGCCTTGCTGTGGTTGATGTACAGCAGAGCAAGCGTGAGTGCTTCAGCTCTCTCAGTACCCAACATCACATCCATTTTTAGTGCATCATCACTCGTCAGGATCACTGTCTCCGAGTAGCACTATGTCTTTGTATGACACCGATTATCTAAATCGCGATATTTATCCGTGTTCTATCGCGAAAACTACGGGATTCTCGACAAACGGGTGAGACCAGCGCCGATCGTGTAACATCTCGAAATTTCTCCGTACCTGACTGCGAAGACAGAATTCGGTTACAATCACACGTAACGTCCCATACATTTCTTCGTGATCTACCGCGGTGATAAAGGAAATCTCGCCAAACGGTGAAGAGCAGAGCAACCTCTTGGCAATTATAAAAATGCCTTGTGCACAAGACGACATATTATCTGAAACAACTCATTTGATAATAAATAACTAGTGTTTATTTATTATTTTTAATTTTTTTATAACTCCCTAAGTGAATTGTATTTACCGCTTTAAACACAGTTCATTGTTGTGTTTCTTCACCTCGTGATAAGCCCCTTTACATGCAGACCGCAGACGTATCTTGAATTCAAAGGTAACTAAAATTAACTAAAAGGTAGCTAAAAAGTAACTAATTTTTACTTCATCCTTACAGTAGACACCCTGCTCAAGGAGATTCGCTCCCCGTACGCTTTTGAGTATACTGTCATGGGAAAAGTAGCGAGTAGGTTTCGGAATGTTCCGTGATTGGTGCCCGATCACCTTTGACGGGATTCCCGCAGTCCTCGTGGTCACAAGTTCACGCTAGGGTACGGGTTTTATGATTTTACGTAACTGACGTCGATTTCGGTCCATTTGACGAGATTCCCGCAGACAAGTTGTGCGGTCAGCCGGCCGTCTTGAGTATGAGTGTTCGAAGTAGATATCAAATATTAAGAATTATTCTGAGAGGATTGCACGAATAATACGACTAGAGGACACTTTTTCTTTCGAATGCGAATCACGAATTATACAAGTTTTCGAAATAACCGGTTAGATTATAATATATCCGATGGAACCAAAGTTCGAAGGAAAAATCGACATATAACGGAATTTCGAATTAACCATACTGGATGTCGCAAATTTACGAGACAGATTTTTAAAATAAGTTATAGCCCAGGTATTTCGAAGCTTTTTCATAATTCTTTTTCGAAACGGTAACATTTCGCAAGAATGCGAAAAGACAGGTTTCCTAATAACACAGATAAATATTTCACACAAAACTAAAACGTCTTCTTGATGCCGAAAATATACGCTGAACGATGTTTACCACTCAAGGTATCCTCAGTATGCATTTCCTTGAGCTCAGGCACGGGGAAATATAGCTTATGCAAACGGCACCGCTTGCGTGAAACTCGCACCATCGCAATCTCTGAGCCTAGAGGCGCGACTTTAAACGATTCATTCCGCCTTCAAAAAATTTTCGTTACCCGAATGTAAAATTCGTTACTTTTTCGTTACCCATTTGTAAAATTCATTACTTCTTCGTTACTTTCGTTACCGGTAGACACCCTGTTGAGAATGGAAATTATTTGCAGTTCCTTTTTCTTTTACAATATATCACTGGGGCCCGAAATTCGGAATAAATAATAGTAATTGAGAAGATCGGAAGACGAGGTGAAAAATATCACGGGGGCCCGAAATTCGGAAGAAATAATAGTAATTAAGAAGATCGGAAGACGAGGTGAAAAATATCACAGGGGCCCGAAATTCGGAAGAAATAATAGTAATTAAGAAGATCGGAAGACGAGGTGAAAAATATCACTGGGGCCCGAAATTCGGAAGAAATAATAGTAATTAAGAAGATCGGAAGACGAGGTGAAAAATATCACTGGGGCCCGAAATTCGGAAGAAATAATAGTAATTAAGAAGATCGGAAGACGAGGTGAAAATTCGGAAAGTTTCCGAATAAATCGGAAGGGTTGGCAGGTATGCAGGTTCCACAACTTCATTGCCAAGAAGTTGTGGGTGGGCGAGGGCGAAGCACACAAGGCATGCAGTTGCTTCTCCCGCATGTTTGACCCTCTCACCCCACTTAATCCATAATTTTGCTAATCTGAAGTAGCCCCAATCTCAATTAGTTTGAATAACCAAGTTCTAGTGCAAATCATCATCATCATCATCATCATCATCTCTCCACTCCAGCAGGCCAAATATGGGAATGGACAAGTTTATTCTATTGTTATTCATGCCCACATTGGAGCGCCCCTATCTTAAGGCCAAGATTTACAAGACCATCGTGCGCCCAGTCGCCCTCTACGGCTCTGAATGCTGGCCTGCCTCTGATAAACACAAGCAAGCCCTGCATGTTATGGAGATGCGAATACTTCGTTTGGTGCTTGGTCTGACGCAACTTGACCATACCAAGAATTGCGATGTCCGAGGGAGGATGGGAGTTGCGCCCATACAGGATAAAATGCGGGAGGCTCGTCTACGCTGGTACGGCCGCGTCAAACCTAGTCACGAACAATCAGTGGCTAAACCTGCCTTGTGCCTCAACCCGGATGGTAAACGACCTTGTGGGCGACCTAAGAAGAGGTGGCTTGATCGCCTTAGAGAAGACATGCGGCAAGTTAATCTGTGTCCGCATGATGCCCTTGACCGACAGAAATGGAGATTGGCATGTAAAGTAGCGGACCCTGCTCCGAAGCGGGACAAACGCTAGGAAGATGATGATGATGAGGACATTGGAGCACTAAAATCAAACCTTACACAACAAAGTCTTCAGAAAACAAATAAATTTAACTTATAACACTTGACAACTTCTTTCTTTCCCAAAGCTTCTTCATCCTGGATGATTGTGCACCCCGTTCTTCTGCAGATACAATATATTGCTTACGCTGTGAAATTTTGAGTTTTAGTCTTGTGAATTTGTTATTCAGAATTCGTTTCTCTTCTCTATGCTCAATTTGATGCTAGCCTGCCATGGTGGGTGAGTGGTTATCGTGTCGGACTACCAATCCCAAGCTTGCAGGTTCGCTCCTGGCCATGGTAAGTGATTTTTTTTTTTTTGAAAGGCGGAAAAAATCACGTCACGCATGTCATACAATGTTGGAATGTTAAAGAACCCACTTGAATTCAGTAGGCCATGTTCATAATGGCAAATTTAATTTCGGGATTTTCCGCCAACACGAAGTACCTCATTTCTCTACTAGAAAGCGCTATAGTGTCAAGGAGTTTAGATATCTAACCTCCTTGACTTTCATAGTGCTTCAAGGAACAACAAAATTCGACATGCAAGCTGCCCTCTGGATATCAAATAACAAAGCTTGCACCGGGCACCCAAGGCCATACGATATTATTATTATTATTATTATTATTATTATAATTTAATGCTTAGTAATTTTCAATTCATCTAAATCCATTTGTATTTCTTTAAACCATGTGTTTCTTGTTTTACTGTTCCAAAAGAAATCAAAAAGTTGTATCAATGATCGATTTACTTTCCTTGTAAAGTACTGAATCAGGCAAAAGCCTCCACTGGCCATTAATTTGGTGTTTTTTATTAATAATTGTCCAAAGAATTCTTCTATCAACCTTCAGTAATTTATCAGTTGTTGATTGGGTGTGATGGCGCTGCCCACCATCTCGGATTTTTTCGGATGGGCTGGCTTGGTGTGCCCCGCAGCAGCCTTCTCGGAGGCAGCAGCCTTACTCTTCTTGGGCGAGGCCTGCTCCGGAGCTGAGGCTGCTGAAGCTGCTGCTGTGTCGGCCATGGCGAGTGAACGAGAAGTTTAAATATTGTTTCACTTGCATAGGTTGCTTCTGGCTTAATGATGGAGTAATAATGTCGAAATTTAGGATTAATCGAGAGAGACTTTTTTTTTGTAAGTAGACTAAGTAATCTGTTGTGCTCACCGCAATTTTAGTGTTCTACTGTCTATTCAAGCTCCTTCATTGGCATTCCAAGTAATAATCTCACCAAGATATTTGAATTTCTCTACAACCTTTATTTATCATTATTTAGAATGACATGCGACTTGTATAACTCGAAAAGATGGCATCATTTCTGTTTTCTCAATAGAAATGTTTAACCCAACCTTTGCTGCTAATCGTCCCAATTACTTTACCTGGAATTTAGCTTCTTCGATACTATTTGCAAATAATGCTAGTGTACAGTATATAAATTTTGAAAAAAGTAAAATTAATTCAATAAATCTTACCAACTGCACGAGGAACTCTGTCTTGATTCTCCTGGAGCTCTCATGCTCAGTGTCACTGCGCTGGCTCAGCAGGGAGTCTATTTCATCAATGAAAATCACAGCTGGCTGGTGACATCTGTACACAGAACAGGCAGCTCACATATCTTACTTAGGTAGGCAGTGCACTCATGATATTTTGTGTTAATGCATGGACTTCCAAACTCAAAATACAATTATTATTTTATTTTTTCCTAGAACTGGCAATGTGAAATTCTGTACCGGAAGCCAATTTGTGTGATATTTTCCTACCAAGTGGATTCTTATTTTCAACCTATTGTGAAAAATGCTCCATGGCACTGTTGCATATCGTTGAAAAGCTAATAAACCACGGATTCAGATGGTAATGTTAAGTTTTTGGTGAAGCTTGATAAAAAAAAAATTGAGAATTGATAATGCTGGAATTATTAATTCATAAGCAATATCAAAATTCTAACAACTTAAAATTATGTATTTGTATATCCAACTAGTGAATAAAGCAGCATTGTGGGGCGTGCGCCTCGCATGGCGACATGTGGCCTCCAGTGAGAATCCGGCAGATGCGCCGTGCTCTCTGACGTACACGCCTCCCTCCTGGAGAGTATACAGTCGGGGGCGCCCGGGGTGGCGCGCCAGTTGGATTTTCGGAGACACATAGATACCACTGCAGCGAAGCATGAAACACTAAATCCAAGATATACAAAATGATGCACATATATGTACATAATACAGTATGTGTGAAAGTTTCAAGTCTATGCAATAATATTTGTTTGATTAACAACAAAAAATATATCTTCCATGAGCCATTTTAGGCCTATAACCCAAGTGCTTCAACGAACTTACGTTATTGTAAATGTTATTACAGCTGTTATGCTACATGCAAGCCAACTGAAACGAAAATATTGTAGACTGAAATTATAACAACAAAGGTGCACTTTTAACTCCCTAATACATATAATAATTACATCCTCAAAATAAGGGCGGTAGCGATAACATACACAGCGCCATTACATGCTATGTTTTGGTTCGCATGGCAGTGAGTCCCTCATTTGTTTCCAAGGAAACTTATACAAGGAGATTGTTTCTATGGATGAAAACGAGTAAGAAGCATCTGTAAACTTCTATACCAAACATCAGGTCAAGTCCTGAGGAAAATATCCCTCCGCGCACCTCCTCGCTCTCTCCTTTCTTATGTTTCTGGCATGGAAACTCTAGATTGTCATCCCTCAACCTACTATATACATGGTGGCCACTACTCCTGGAAAACTCCTGGATTTTTATTAGGTCTGGAAAACTCCTAGAAAACTCCTGAAAAATGACGAAAAATTTGAAAACTCCTGGAAAATAGCCACTGTTAATTAATTATAAAAATCTTTCCGTGTTAAATCATACTCCTGCTGCGATTTTGGGTGAGCACTCCATCATTAACGAAAGAAATTTCCTCAGGCTACCTGTTTCTGTGTGGGAGAACAAGCGATGGTATTTTTGTAAAACATATCGAGTATAGACAACTTCACTGCAGTAAAATTTCAGGCGGCCTTTTTTTTTTCTTTCTTTCTTTCTTTCTTTCTTTTTTTTTTAAGTGGATATTTGAGTCACAAAGGCTTTTTTAAAACAACAATTAAATCATTTGTGTGTAGGCTTGCGTATCAATAACGCAATCACCACTAATTTTTGTCAACATCTGTATAAGTAAACCAAACACAATTGCTTTATTTTGGTCTTGAAGTAGGCAACCGATAAAGCCCCCCCCCCCCCCCCCAACCCCCGACCCCCGACCCCGGGACTCACACTTATTTTTAATTCTGGAAAAATGAGAATTACTCCTGGAAAATTCCTGGAAAACTCCTGGAAAATCATTGACCGATTTGAGTGGACACCATGTATATACAGTAGGCCTACACATAAAATCATTTGTTTGCTCCTTTTACTAAACTTTTCTTCATGTTTATTACCTTTCAAGTATTTTATTGGTAATTCAAGCTTTACATCTCCAGTTTGAACACGTCGTCTACTTGAGGAAACCCTGTTGAACTTCGTGCATTCGTAACAGTGTTGCCAGGCTTTGGGCCTGATTCGCCGGTGCTCTTTTGCCGCTCAAACGAGGATTGTACAAAACAAAATGTAATATAATATCAAATTCGTACTGAATTACTCTGCTTATAATTCCAAATACCTCTAACAACTATGTTTACACACACGATTCATCGCATGAAAAGCAAAGTTGGTAAAGCTCCCAATTTAAAAAATATTCATCGATCTTTACAAAGGAAATTCTGAAAAGTAATCTAGCCAGCTTATGGAAAGGTGTGCTGGAAAATCTTGTACACCAAAACTAACAGAAAAATTGGGAACTATTTCCTGGCGCGTTAGCCTCTTCGCAGACCAAAACATCAAAGGGGACGCTTAGGCAGGGCCGTCGCGAAGGTGCGCGGGGTCTAATAGGCATGAGTTCGCGGCGGGGGTGGGGGTGGTAGACAGTAAGTGCCTGTGTTGTACGGCGAGTGATGTTTTAAAAGAAATTACAATTTTAGGCTAGTTAAAACTCATTTTATTACATTTCTAGTTTCTAAACAAACCTCAACAAATAGGATAAGCATAAAATTGGATACAGGAAGCACCTGATCAGATAAAAGCAACTAGCAATATCAATGAAAACCTGATATAATGAGCTAACACAGGTGATTTTTTGGCATTTATTTTAGACGAGTGAAAAATCTTAATGGAAGCCTGGAGGCGAGTTACTACAGTACCTGTGTTGTCACCTGCCCTACGCGATCCGATGATGGACAAAACTATCTCACGCTACTGCTGAAGTACAGTCATTGGCAAATACCGTATTTGCTCGCGTATATCTCGCCCCCGCGTATATTTCGCACCCCATTTTTTTAGTTGAAATTTCAGGGGAAAAAAAGTACTCGCATATATCTCGCATTCATTTTTGACGCCGTCATATAAATGACCGTAATAACCTTGAGGTATAAACACGTTCGATTTAGCGCGCCACAAGTCGTCATTGAAAAAGACGTTATAAGATCGTTAAGGATGATTCAAGGCAGAAAAGGAACTCCAGCATTTATATTGGATACGATCATCTTCCATATCGATTCCTCACTACATGTACGAGCGAGCTCGATCTTACCCGACCGCGGCTGAAGACACAATGTAGGCCTAAAGCATGCTAACAGTCACGCCGGCGCCGCATAACATGCTTGCGCGAGGTCTGTTCGAATTTGTATGTCCGTAGCGGCACTACAGTATAGCGTCAGTTTACGCAAGTTTGCATCAGTTCGTGTGTTATGGTTATGCGACATTAAAAACCTATGAAAAAGCTCGTTAAGGATGGTTCAAGGAAGAATTTGGAGCGCAGACGCGTAGCGATCGATACGATCGATATCTTCCGTATCGATTCCTCGCTACATGCCCGAGCGAGCTCGAACTTAGCCGAGCGCGGCTGATGCGTGCTAACACCCACGCGGCGCCGCTTTACATGCTTGCATACGGCCGAGCTCTGAAGCAACGCAATACGTAAAGACGAAATCATTGAGATTCGAGAAGACTGAACTGCATTTCTCTGCGATGTAACAGTAGGCCTACTTGCGCAATCTTCGAAACATACGAGCATGTTGGTGCGAGTGGTAAAGCACAGATTTCCTTATCTTCAAAGCCCAAACAATACAAGAGGAATACGGAAATTCCCCGCGAATATCGCACCGACAAATTTCACTCGTATTTTCAGCTCGCACCCCATTTTTTTAGTTGAAATTTCAGGAAAAAAAGTGCGAGATATACGCGAGCAAATACGGTATAATGGTGTACTGTTCGTAACTATGTAACGTGTACTTACGCATCACACAATACTTCGACGTGGACTGTACTTTTCTGCATGGTGGTATTGTCACATGCTCAAGTCTGGAATTTCATTACCTCAGACCCGTGGTGACAACTGTGAAGCGAGAGAGCGACAGAGTGACAGTGTACAGGCTCACCAGCAAGCTTCAAGGTCAAGGGCAATCGCCTAAAACAAACGTCCGGCTTGTACCCCTTTACTGGGAATAGTACATCCGAAACTGGAATTTCCGTTCTTCTTTCTCGCTTACAAGATTAACCAGAACTGAGGAGCTGTTTGCCTTTAAAATCTTGTGTCCACTGGATGAAGATGTTGGCGACTCAACAGACCAATCCTAGCATAGAACATGCGGCCACACACATTGCATATGATGGAAGGTGGAGAACGTGGTAGTATTTTGCATAGCTTCCTTCTCGGATGATTTTCCATTTCCTACCTTTGGTGTTCTTGTTCAAAATATAAAACAGCAACCGAGGTGGATCCACGCCAACGCGTGAGATCTTCTGCAAGAGTATGCCAAGTATCTGCACTAATTACTACACTCCACCATATCTGGCACAATTACATCTACTCCAGCTCTTGACTTCCACTGCTAACCGGTATAATGCTACCTGATCTACGCCGATCTAATGCCCTTATGAAGGAATTCCACAAGATCTCCAGGAATCCTAGTCTACCCGTGCATAATGACCTGCCACTTTTGAATCTTCATCATCATCATCATCATCATCATCAATGTCCCACTCCAGTCGCCCGGGTGTGGTTAACAAGCCTCTTCCACTCGTTTCTGTCCTTCCACTTTTCCTGCTCCATTACTTCCTCCACATCCAATCCAGCTTCTCCGATGTCCTTCCGAATCTGAACCATCCATCTTCTTCATGGTCTTTCAACTGATCGCTTACCCTTAACTTCTCTTTCCAACTCCCTTCTTGCCGCTCGTTCCTTTCCCATTCTCTTCACATGCCCGAACCATCTCAGTCTTGCTTTCCGTATCTTCTGTACTAACGGTTCCACATTTAAATCTTAAAAGACTAAAATCACGCCATCCAACTCTGCGTGATGCTGCTGACATGGATGCTAAGGATTTTAAATCTCTTGATGAATGGAAAGGTCGGTGGGAAGCAGCAACAGATATGCGCCAGCATCCCTTCTTCTTAGGTCTCAGATTTCCAACTGGATTCCACCTATCACACAAGACCTGGACTGCCCTGAACAGAATCAGAAGAGGACATGGTCGGTGCAGAGACGCTCTTCGCAAGTGGAAAAATCTACCTAATCCAGACTGTGACTGCGGAGCTCCACACCAGACTATTCATCACATTGTCAGAGAATGCAAGATTCGAGCTTATCACGGTGATGAAGCGGACTTTGTGTTGGTAACTCCAGACGCTGTACGCTGGATTGAAAATCTGGATATTCAGTTGTGAAGCACAAATTACTAATTCGTTTCTCTTTGTTATGCTAAATAAATAATTACTACACTCCTCAAGGTTTGCTCGAGAGCTGATCTTACCTGGCAACAGCGAAAAGGGCACGCACCATCTTCTCTCCCTCGCCGATCCACTTGGAAGTGAGAGACGAGGCGCTGATGCTGAAGAAGGTAGAGCGAGACTGGGAGGCAATGCACTTGCCAATGAGAGTCTTCCCTGTACCTGGAGGACCAAATAGGAGAATCCCCTTTGGGGGACGTCGCAAGCCCGTGAAGATCTCTGGCCGAAGGAGAGGCCACACAACTATCTCCTACAAGATTAAGATATGTCAAGGATTTGCAAAGTAAGACTAGACATACAGAAATATAAACAAAGCTTTCCAGTTGGTCGATGTGACGTATTTTACGCCACTGAGCTGACATGAAAATATACCTAACCTAAGATATTCCTTCCTGCCAAATTTCACCCGTCCCTGTTTCTCCTGTTGAGGCGAACGCCCCATAAATTCCTTCACTTACCCAAAATCTGAAGAAAGTTATGGCCTGTGCTGACAGTCGCAATTTCGACCTGTGAAGACCTTGTGAAATGAATCTTCATGTCTGCAACATCACTCTCGCAGTCCAAACACGCGAGGTACACTCTCGACCTGATGTGCACTGGTTCTGGAATTAATGTGTTCCCTAACCTCAAAAATAAACATTGGATTTGCGTATTTAAAACATGTCAACATTGCCTGTATCGATTGTTCCAACCAGGATCCTCGCGAAGATGTATCGACTGCCGTAGATGACAAATGACGTACGCATGGCGAAATGCCAGGGTGGCCAACTCTCACGGAAGTGAACACGGAACTGTCTTATGAACTACGTTCAAGAAGTCAGGGGATTCGTGTGTGCGTGTGTGCTACTACTGCTCTATAGAAATTATTGTGCCAGTTGATATATGTTGAATGTTGGTGTGCGAACTCGCTCTCTTGACTCCTGACTTTCATATAGGAAACTTCTCCGGGGATTCGGATCGTCCCGGGAATGTAAAACAGGTACCCGCCACCCTATGGGTGGCTTTAGTCATAGTTTTAGTTTAATATGTGGTGTGCGAGGTGAGTTCCAGGAAGTGTGATATTTATTTTGCTTGTCTGCCCATTTAATTTGGGGCTTTGTTTTTCCTTACCATGTTATTGCGTTGTGGATATGCGTACCTCGTGGGTACGACGCACTGGTTGATGTTCGGCCGATCTATGGGTTGATGTTCCCTACTGTAAGTGTTGAATTGTTTATCAATTTTGCTTCTTCGGAAGTTGTAAGCAGTGTGGGGAATTTTCATGTTTTTCGGGCAAGTTTTCCTGTGTTGTGTAACCGTGCGCGTCCCTAATTTGGATTCCAATTTTATTCATTCTGTTTCCCTAATGATCACGCTTCCTGGGATTTTCTCATTCCAGTCATGTAGAGTATTATTATTTAAGTTTTATGGGGGCCCTGTTCCTAATGTTGCGTCACCTTATGTCCACGTGCAAGTTGTAGGTTATGTGACGCTTTGCTTTGGTTTTCCTCCCTTACGCCCTTGTGCGTTTCATTTTGAATTTCTAATCGCTGTATTTCTGCTTTACCTATGGGATTGGTTCAAATCCCAAATTTTGGGAATAGTGCCCTTATGGTGCAACCCGCCTTAGCGTCCCGTTATGTGTCTGCCATTGTGCAGTCGAGTCGCGTCAGGTCCCGTGATGGTAATGTGAGACTGTCCGCTCCGTTTTTCGGGAGTTAGTCATTTGTAATGTAGTTTTCTTTTGATTTAGATTTCTTTTCCTCTTACGTAATTCCGGACGTGTTGGTATGTATGTTGGTAACTTATTTCCATTCCGGGTGTAACTTGTAAAAATTATGTCGGTATTGCACAACCATTTGCCGTGGTTCGTAAAATTATTTGACTAGGGATAATTCGTAATTGTAAGATATTACCTTTCTGTGTACCTGTTCATTACTCAAGTTTGTTAGTCATAAAACATGTGACGTGGTGTGTCGTGCCACGTGACGTCAAAGACATTTATCATCCTCTCAAATAACAATTTTTCATGTAATACTAGTCTGTAACCTAACATTGTTCCTATTTTTATATTTTTTACAATACAGACCCCTTTTATATTTTGATTTAGACTTCATTATGTCCTAACGTCCAATCCTCACCCTCAAGACAGCTGCGGTGGAATGAAATCCTCACCAGGTAAGTCTTCCGCTTTTCTAGCTTCTGCACAAAGCGACGTGCTACCTCTCTTGCACATCTGAGGGGGTCACCCGAGCGCGTCGTCAACCCCGGCCCATGAGGTAAGGCCGTCAAGTCCCGCAAAGGATATCCCGAGGCCGCCGTTGGTAAGTTTCCTTCAGGTCGGCAGGCCCTCTAGGGAGTCTGTCGAGATGAAGCGAGTCAGTGTAGGAGTAGAGGTAGGGAGTGGGGGTAACATTGGTAGCAGATCCGTGGTTTCCCGGTTTCCAATCGCTGCTGTCTAGGGGGGGGGGAGTGTTTCCTGTAAAATCCCCTGCTAATATTTTAAATCAGTTCAATTTTGGTGGTAAAGATGTCCCGCCTATAACCTGTATTAATTAACCTGTAAATCTGTTTCATGCCAAAATGTCTGCTGAGAGAAGTGTGCAGTTTGCGGCTCATCTGACACGGGATGAAGCGAATTACGAGCTCACCATACGTGGCCTGCAGTCCTCAGGCGACCTGAGCCAAGACCGGAAGATGCTGGAAGGAGCTTCAGAAATTCAAGTGTGCCCTCCGGAACTCACAGATGAAGAGATTGAACGGGGTAAGTCCCTGATTGAACTTAAAGTGTCCCATTTAACGAATATGTGTAACTACTTACAAATCCGTTGCTCCAGTAAGGGCGAATTAGCCCAGTGTGCGTCCTTCTGTCCAGTATCTGTGGATCCGAGTGTCAAATTTCTTTTTGAGTACTAGTAAATGCAACGTCGCATCTATTATCTTGGCCTGAATTTCTTTTGCACGGTTTCTTGAACTATCATAATTCTTTCCGGTGATCAATTTAGGGAGATTGGAAGTGTAGGG
The DNA here is from genome assembly GCA_946902985.2 of Meconema thalassinum. Classification (NCBI taxonomy): domain Eukaryota; kingdom Metazoa; phylum Arthropoda; class Insecta; order Orthoptera; family Tettigoniidae; genus Meconema; species Meconema thalassinum. The sequence continues at coordinate 126,268,175 of OX336395.1, forward strand.
GACTGGTGACCATGATGTCCACAATGTTGTGTTTTAGAGTCAGTGTTTTTTGGTTTCTTTTAATGTAGTGCTGGTGATTGTGTTGTGCATACGATAGGCCTAGGATTATAGGTTATGTAATCCGGTCAGCTGCTTTCGGGCTGGCGTTGATCTTCTGTGGTTCTCGTGTGTGATAATTCTGTTTGCGATTAATTTGCTAGCGTCAAGTGTCATCAGGTCTCGTACTGTTGTCCCACGTGTGTGTGTAGTTTCATTTAAGGTGCATATCACAGCTCCTTGGCAAAATTCCTATTCTGTTTAATGTCGACGTGTGCGTAAGTAAGTTGAATTAATAAAGGCCGTCCCCTTAGTTAATGTGTTGTTCCATTCGAAGCCTGTTAACGTGTCAATTCATTAGTGCTCGGCCAATTGGTCGCAGCAGACTTCTTAAATTCCTGTCCGGTTAGTGTTCGTTGGGTTGGTCTTCCTGGTTTATCTGTTCATCGTGGCTCGATATAATCTGTCAGGTTTCTCGTTTTTCAAATTTGGTCTGCGTGTGTCTGTGTACTGTGCTGTAGGTTATGTATTAAGTTTGTGGGTGGGGTCATGCAGCCTAGTTGTTGAGCTGATTACGTTCAGGTTAGGTCGAATACTTTGAAGGTGCATTTTAGTTCACCGTTAGCCGAAGCCAAGTATGCAGGCTGGGATTACGCTGGGGCACCTACCAGCCAGAGCTCGATTTGGTTGTAATGTGAGGATGCTGGCTCTAGGCCGGTTTTGTGATCCTCGGAGGGTGCTGTTATTCCCTTATGGTTCATCAAGAAGGCGGACTTAATGTTCGTTTCTCCTTTCTTCGTCTGGGCCGGGTAAGCAAGTGTGATGGGAAGGGACTGGGTCGAGCGAAGGTTGGGGTGTATATAGGTCCTTCCGATGTCAACTTCGCCTGGTATGGGACAGCGATGCAGTGACTCGGGAGGGCGACAATTTGGTAAGCAAATTTTTTAAAGGGAACACTCTGCTCACCTTAGTTGTGGAGAGTCGGGATGCATTTGTTGCTATCCGTCATGGTAAGATCCCTATATTTTTGCTTGTGTTATGGTATATCTTGTGTTATGGTGTCTTGGTGACTGCTTATTTTGCATACTTGTGCGTAGATGGGGAAGTGTATTACTTGGGGTGGGAAAGTTTATTGTGGATGTGTGATGGATGACTGTCGAGTGTGTTTCTGGTTTGTCTTTCTCATTTCGGTCCATCGATCTGGAAAATTTTGGTCTGTAAAAATTTACGTATGGTGATATTCATATCATGGTCTGGTACTGTAGACATTGTAGCGTTGGTGAATCTGCGGATAAGGTGAAGCAGATCTGGAAGGAGGTGCGCAAGTCCATTCAGGTTTCTCACGAGGGACTCGCTCAAAGGTGCAATCAGGGGCGGAAGCCCGTCAACTCCAAATAGGGGATATGATATATGTCCGGGACCATAAGCTTTTAGGATACCAAGCGTCAGGAAAATTTGCGGCCGCGATTTCGCGGCCTATTTAAGATTTTATCCTTTGTCAGTCCTGTTTCAGTGCTGGTGAGCGACCCTGAAAGGAAGAGGATCTTCAGGACTCACCTCTCACAGTGCAAGCCCGCACACGAGACGCCCAAGCGAGTCTCGGGCTAGTCGACAATAAACTGGTGGTACCCTTGTTTTATTTCTTGCCCCTTTCTTTCATAACTGGTAATGTAAAGTTTCCCCCCCAAAATCTACTGAGAACTTGCGTCTCTGGAGGCGTTGCTTACCCAAGATGTTGTGGGAAGCGTGTTGCACCTCATTGTATGAACTACAGATCGTTTATCGGTCTTTATGATGTGTGACAGGCTTTTCCCAAGATTGGTAAGACTTAGTTAATAGTACAACTCTGTGTTAGATATTTGAAGCTAAGGTGACCTCGATGTGGAGGTGGTATGTAGTTATGCCTGCTTTGTCGAGGCAATATATGTTACGCCTAGGATTTAGGATGCCGTTGGATATGGTAACTTCCCGTTTGGGGACATAAGGTGATTTATTTAGGAACGAAGGGCCCCGCCTTTAAAGGCAATAAAATTGTATGTTTCGTTTTTTTTCTAAATCAAATTTGTGATGCACCACGTCTGATAACTTATGACAACTTAAATAACCATGAAATGAACTGTAACTGCGCTTCCGGCAACTAGTTGTTGCACCATGAACTATCTGTCTCTCTCGGTATGTCCTGCTACTCGTGTGCTTAGCATTTCAGTGCTTGGCCCGTTGGAAGTGGAGCTCCCTGAGGATGTATCGGTCTGTGCTGTTTCTCCGCGGGATCCAGTGCAGCCCGGGGCGTGCAGGATACCCTGGTGGACATGTGGATGGTGGCGTGACTGGGAAACTGCTGGCGGGGACCTGGGCTCGTCATCGCCCGTTCTCCATCTGTAACTGGGTCGTCAGGACATTTCTACCTAGACCCTTCCAGCCAACATGAGGAGCGGAACTATCACCGAGACAGTGCCATCCACTCAGCTTGTCGCTGTGTGAAATCAAACCTTGAACATTCTGCCTGCCATTCAATGAAGTTATGCCCAAAATTCCTTCAAACATGTTGGGACATATGTAAATCTGCAGCCGTACATAAGAGGTGATCCACTCCTGATCTATTACTTCAACATTACGCAAATGCTGTCCACCCCGCAGTTTGCTTTGGGGGGGCGAGGATGTGACGTATTTTACGCCACTGAGCTGACATGAAAATATACCTAACCTAAGATATTCCTTCCTGCCAAATTTCACCCGTCCCTGTTTCTCCTGTTGAGGCGAACGCCCCATAAATTCCTTCACTTACCCAAAATCTGAAGAAAGTTATGGCCTGTGCTGACAGTCGCAATTTCGACCTGTGAAGACCTTGTGAAATGAATCTTCATGTCTGCAACATCACTCTCGCAGTCCAAACACGCGAGGTACACTCTCGACCTGATGTGCACTGGTTCTGGAATTAATGTGTTCCCTAACCTCAAAAATAAACATTGGATTTGCGTATTTAAAACATGTCAACATTGCCTGTATCGATTGTTCCAACCAGGATCCTCGCGAAGATGTATCGACTGCCGTAGATGACAAATGACGTACGCATGGCGAAATGCCAGGGTGGCCAACTCTCACGGAAGTGAACACGGAACTGTCTTATGAACTACGTTCAAGAAGTCAGGGGATTCGTGTGTGCGTGTGTGCTACTACTGCTCTATAGAAATTATTGTGCCAGTTGATATATGTTGAATGTTGGTGTGCGAACTCGCTCTCTTGACTCCTGACTTTCATATAGGAAACTTCTCCGGGGATTCGGATCGTCCCGGGAATGTAAAACAGGTACCGCCACCCTATGGGTGGCTTTAGTCATAGTTTTAGTTTAATATGTGGTGTGCGAGGTGAGTTCCAGGAAGTGTGATATTTATTTTGCTTGTCTGCCCATTTAATTTGGGGCTTTGTTTTTCCTTACCATGTTATTGCGTTGTGGATATGCGTACCTCGTGGGTACGACGCACTGGTTGATGTTCGGCCGATCTATGGGTTGATGTTCCCTACTGTAAGTGCTGAATTGTTTATCAATTTTGCTTCTTCGGAAGTTGTAAGCAGTGTGGGGAATTTTCATGTTTTTCGGGCAAGTTTTCCTGTGTTGTGTAACCGTGCGCGTCCCTAATTTGGATTCCAATTTTATTCATTCTGTTTCCCTAATGATCACGCTTCCTGGGATTTTCTCATTCCAGTCATGTAGAGTATTATTATTTAAGTTTTATGGGGGCCCTGTTCCTAATGTTGCGTCACCTTATGTCCACGTGCAAGTTGTAGGTTATGTGACGCTTTGCTTTGGTTTTCCTCCCTTACGCCCTTGTGCGTTTCATTTTGAATTTCTAATCGCTGTATTTCTGCTTTACCTATGGGATTGGTTCAAATCCCAAATTTTGGGAATAGCGCCCTTATGGTGCAACCCGCCTTAGCGTCCCGTTATGTGTCTGCCATTGTGCAGTCGAGTCGCGTCAGGTCCCGTGATGGTAATGTGAGACTGTCCGCTCCGTTTTTCGGGAGTTAGTCATTTGTAATGTAGTTTTCTTTTGATTTAGATTTCTTTTCCTCTTACGTAATTCCGGACGTGTTGGTATGTATGTTGGTAACTTATTTCCATTCCGGGTGTAACTTGTAAAAATTATGTCGGTATTGCACAACCATTTGCCGTGGTTCGTAAAATTATTTGACTAGGGATAATTCGTAATTGTAAGATATTACCTTTCTGTGTACCTGTTCATTACTCAAGTTTGTTAGTCATAAAACATGTGACGTGGTGTGTCGTGCCACGTGACGTCAAAGACATTTATCATCCTCTCAAATAACAATTTTTCATGTAATACTAGTCTGTAACCTAACATTGTTCCTATTTTTATATTTTTTACAATACAGACCTCTTTTATATTTTGATTTAGACTTCATTATGTCCTAACGTCCAATCCTCACCCTCAAGACAGCTGCGGTGGAATGAAATCCTCACCAGGTAAGTCTTCCGCTTTTCTAGCTTCTGCACAAAGCGACGTGCTACCTCTCTTGCACATCTGAGGGGGTCACCCGAGCGCGTCGTCAACCCCGGCCATTGAGGTAAGGCCGTCAAGTCCCGCAAAGGATATCCCGAGGCCGCCGTTGGTAAGTTTCCTTCAGGTCGGCAGGCCCTCTAGGGAGTCTGTCGAGATGAAGCGAGTCAGTGTAGGAGTAGAGGTTGGGAGTGGGGGTAACAATCTCTGGCCGAAGGAGAGGCCACACAACTATCTCCTACAAGATTAAGATATGTCAAGGATTTGCAAAGTAAGACTAGACATACAGAAATATAAACAAAGCTTTCCAGTTGGTCAGTACAAATTTTGTGCCCAATTACATTTACAGATGTTATGTTATTGAAACTTTTTTGAACATTTAATCTGAACATTGTACCATATTAGCCCAAACACAAGCCGCCCCCTCCCCCATATAATTAGCCCAAACACAAGCCGCCCCCTCCCCCATATAAGCCGCACCCCTAATATTCGAAGAAGAAGAAAAAGGAAAAAAGTTTATGCCCGAAAATGAGCCGCATCCGGATTAAGGGATGGTTGGTTCCTCAGTTTAGGGGCTGCGACAACGCGGTCATGTAGCCCCGTGTACTTTGGGTGTGTGTAGAATCTGTCTGATAACTGGTGTTAATTGTGATGAATGTATTAGTGTGTGTTTTCTGTTTCTTTTTTAAATTCAAGTAAGGACTGTAGACTTTGAATTTTTAAGGAGTTCCTACTTTTGCCGCCAAACACCACTGTCAATGACTACTAGTTCATAACTTAGCTACTAGACGCCACCGCAGTCGGTGGCAACGAACGTGGTGTAATTAGTAGAAGGTTCTTTAACATGCCATAAATCTACGACATGGGACCGCCGGCTTTACTTCCCCTCCGAAGGAAGGCTTACTAAGGAATTTTTAACGCTCTTAAAAAATCCGACGACTTCGGCCAGGTTTGAACCCGTGATCTTGGGCATAGAGGCTCAGCATGCTACCAACTACGCCACCGAAGCCGCTGGAATAAGGGAAGACACATTTATTTTCTTCTACTTACCAGCATGTTAACATTTCTTACTGACATCCGTATTTTCTTCCAACCCCTCTGTTGGTTGTGCTTATGGCATAACGCACAACTGCAAGTTTGAAGGCTGCATCATAAGCACGTCGAATTCCTTTGCTTGATGTAGCTTTTCGCTCTACCGGTAAATGATCGCTCATTTTTGCGTTAAACAGGCTTTCTTACAGATCTTACTGAGACTGAGCTACTGTAGATTAATCAAGCTTACGAAACAATACCGTGTTACGGAATAACAATGTCACCGCTAAAACAAAAGTTCGCACTGTTATCATTAAATGCCGCTAGTTTCTCTTACAGACTGTATTGTTGCTGTGTTCTTGCTAATGAACATTCCTTTTTAAACTGTACATGGCATATGAAAGTGTAAGAGCGAATATAAGCCGCACACAGATATTTTACCCAAATACGGTAATTTTAACTTTAAAAAAAAACGGGATGAAAGCAGAGCCCAGGCAGACGAGGTGAAGTTTCTTAGAGGAATAATTGGAAAGACACGAAGAGACAAAATCAGAAACACAGAAATTAGGGAAAGAACTGGATTCCCAAAGCTTCAAGACAAGATAGAGATCAATAAGCTGAAATGGTATGGACACATGATGCGAATGGGTGAAGACAGAGTCCCAAAGCGAGTATTTACAGAGAAAGTAACAGGAAAGAGGCAACGGGGAAGGCCTAGGAAGAGGTGGATGGATACAGTGAGGGAGAGCATAGAGAAGAGAGGGGTGAAAGTAGAAGATATACTAGAAGAAGGAAGAGAGTGGTGGAGAGACAGAAAATTATGGAGGTCCTTGATTCACACCCCAACCCAGAACACTGGAAACAGGAAATGAAGAAGAAGAATTTTAATAAAAAGTGCGGCTTATTTTCGGGCCAATACGGTATATATACCGGATATACAGCGATCATATAGAAGTCAAGAATCAGTTGGTACGGAGATATTAGGAGAATGCACCACATGGTAGATTAGGTGACGAACTGTTTCATCAATAACACTCTGAAAGTTAACTGTAACTTTTCAAATTTCTTATATACAGGGTCTTTCACTCAAAGTGGGGCCGGCCCCACGGCTGGCGCAGTGCTGCAGGTAGAAGGTCGAGCCAAAGGTCAGACGAGCACATTGCAACACCTAGCTGAGACAGTTGTGACGCAGGATTTGACGAGTCAAGTTGACTTTGTTATTTCGTTTATAGCCTATTTTAAGTTACAGGTGTTTGAGGCAGTGAGTGAGAGAGGGGGCTATGCCAGAGTTGGATGGGACTGAGATTTTTGGAGTTTTGCGGTTGCTCTCTCGCAGCATAAACGTGATTCACAGGAACTACATTCTTCACAAATCAAGGGAAGGAGCCTGCGGACGTCTTTGATATTATGCACAATGAAAGATGCCCTCCACAATGGTACCAATAACTCAATTTTGACAAAATCTCAGCATAGCCCCCTCTTTCACTCACTGCCTCAGTTTAGAATGTGTAAAAAAGGAAGGAAGCTGTTAGTTTTACGTGAGCATTAATCATGCGATCATGAGCCACGGGACCTCCTTTTTACGTGGAATCCGAACCACAGGACATGGCATTTCACTTTGAAAATCTCACATGCATTGACCGGGAATCGAACCCGGTCCACCTTGGTGAGAGGCCAACAGCTTGACCGCTGCACCACCACGCCCCCTTTATAATGTGTGTACGTGGTTATTGTTTAATTGTTATTGTGTTTCAAAATGTTATAACGTGTTATTGCTAAGTGTTAAAGCCTATTGCTTCAATTTTTATTTATAGGAGAAATTGAAAAACAAGGTTTATGCAACAAACCCTCACACTCTAGATGAACTCAAACTAAAGATCAAATTGAGGCTATCTCGGTAGATTAACTAATGCGTGTGAATGAAAATTTCCTTAGAAGATGCCAGAAATGTGTAGATGCAGGTTGAGGACATTTTCAACATCTTCTGTGACATGTGACTTCGATTTGCGTTATTAATAAATACTTTATTGCGCACTATGTGCATGAACATGGTTCTTACGATCCATCATAAGTACAAAATTTTGTGAGGGATTCTACCCTCAGTTTACACAATAGTACGTGATATCGTTCACATGGGCTGTTACATCTTATGCACCTATACTCAGGACATGGTTCGCGAATTTTCTTCTCCGACATATACGGTGGTGAAAACCATGCACCGATATTCGAATCATAACGTGCCTCAACTGATAACCACCATGCGTCCATGCATGGTTAGTCATTGCATCACACAGGTAGAAATCCTCCCATATGCTAATCTTCTTCTAATGAAGCTCTTGTAGAAGTTCATTATATGCTTGAATGGCTGGAAGCAGAAGCTTCAAACGCAACTCCTCCACAAAAATCAATTCTCTAGACAGCTCGTAAACAAGGCGGGATGCAGGATATTTGGACAGGCAAAGCACTCTTTTTAAAAAGGATGCTTTCCCCAGATTTATAGTGTGTAAATGCCTCTTTCCGAGAGATGTCCATAAATTTTCTAATTTTCACAAAATTTCGTCAGAGACACCTCTCTGCTCTTGCACGTCCTCAAGTGGTATCTGTCGCAAGGACCCTTACAAAGCTTGCACACGCATAGTTCGTCTGGTTGGTGATAGACGTCTCTCGTGCAGATCTGATTTGTGTTATTATGTGTGCTTGATATTTACATGCGATTCGTACGGATGCTCTCTCAACCCCAAGCTCAGTGAGCTGCCATGTGCTCGTCCGACCATCCACACGCTGCACCGCGCTGCCGGCCCCTTTGAGTGAAAGACCCTGCACATGGTGAGCTTTTGTAGTTGGTTAGTTAGTTATGTTAAACACTTAAATGTAATCAAGTTGGCAATGGGGTTTTGTAGACTTGGCTGATTTGCTGCCTCCCTATGCTCGTGTCCACTTCACTACACGTCTCACTGTGGATGATTATGTAACAATAATGATGCCACAAACATCCCGTCTTGGAACAATGGGAGTCAACGATACAAAGTTAAAATCCCACAGCCCAGTTGGGAATCAAACCCTGAGCCCTATTCATTAAGCCAGATGCCCTCGTGATCCTATGCACCTCAACATCCTTCCACAGGAAGACCAAAGGTCTCTTGATGTGGCTTTATCACTCGTCAACAAAAAGAGTTATTAAATTGTTTTAGGGCCTTACGACATCTTGGTCATCAACCCAAAATGGTGACTATAGAGTATCATGTGTAACTGTAATTATGCTTGCCACGGTGAGTGAGTGGTTATTGTACGGACTTCCAACCCCAAGCTTGCAGGTTCGCTCTTGGCCATGGTAAGTGATTTTTAAGAGGCGACAAAAAACATGGCTTGCACGTCATACGTTGTTGGCATGTTAAAGAACCCATTTGAATTCAGTAAGCCGTGTTCATAGGCTAATGGCAAAATTAATCTCGGGATTTTCCGCCTACACAATAAGTTCCTCCTTTCTCTACTAGAAAGCGCTATAGTGTCAAGGAGCTTAGATATCTAACCTCCTTGACTTTCATAGCGCTCCAAGGAACAACAACATTCGACATGCAAGCTGCCCTCTGGGCGTCCAATGACAAAGCTTGTACCCGGCATCCGAGGCCGTACGATATTATTATTTGTCCAGAGGGAATGTGGAAAATGTCAGGGAAAAACCACACTCAGGATAGCCACTAATTGGACCAGTATCTTCAGACTTCCTACAGCTCCCCATCGTGGTTAGGGTGGCAATTTAAAATTCCTGGCTCTGCCGCAGGGTTTAACACAAGCATCTTTTGTGAACTCACCTGAATGGTGGCTTTGGCAAACTGCAGCCCAGCAATATCATCCCAGTGAACAGGAGCACCACAATCCATGATCTCGTTACGGATTAACTCCACCATCTTAGGGTCGATGTTTTTCAGCCTCTCATCCTCCAGCTCTTCCGCCTCCCACTGGGTTTGCTCTCGACCATGACTCATCATTCCCCCAGAATCTCTGTCAACAGGGATAACACTTTCTTAAGAGCGTAGCACAAGGTTAAAAACTGGTGTTGATGGTGACGTATGAAAGGAACTTTTGGCTACTACCTAGCAATTTTCAGCAAATATACTGAATACTCAAGGAGGACAAGGTCTAGGTCATATACCCATCATCAAAGAAAAGAAAGAAATGTCCTAAAACAGAAAATTGAGGACAGCCTTGATCTCTTGGTTGGTTGGTTCTTAAGTTTAGGGGCTGCGACAACGAGGTCATGTAGCCCCGTGTACTTTGGGTGTGTGTAGAATCTGTCTGATAACCGGTGTTAATTGTGATGGCTGTATTAGTGTGTGTTATCTGTTTTAATTCAAGTAAGCACTGCAGACAATCAATTTTTAAGTAGTTTCTACTTTTGCCACCAAACGCCACCGTCAACGACTACTAGGCCTAGTTCAGAACTTAGCTACTAGAGGCCACCGCAGTCGGCTCTTGGCAACGAACGTAGAAACCTAAGAGCGTTGTTTACATTCCTAACCTATACAATTTAGCTTCACACAGGTGTAATTAGTGGAAGGTTCTTTAAATGCCATAAATCTATGACATGGGACCGCCGGCTTTACTTCCCCTCCGAAGGAAGGCATACTGAGGGATTTTTAACGCTCTTAAAAAATCCGACGGCTTCGGCCGGGTTTGAACCCGCTATCTTGCGCATAGAAGCTCAGCATGCTACCAACTACGCTACCGAAGCCGCCAGCCTTGATCTCTAAATCACAAAGAGTGGAGAAATTGCATAACTCAATGTTTCATTCAAGGCGCTTGTTGGGGCATGAGCAGTACGGCAGGTGAAACATACCGCATTTGCTCAGATATAACTCACCACTGCATATACAGGGTGTTTCGAAAAAAGTGTGCGATATTGCAACAGGGATTGGGATTGGTTGAAACGAGAAGAAATGTTCCTATAAACATATGTCCGGAAACAAATGCCTGTTGAGATATGCATCATTTTACCCACGTGGAGGAGAAGTAGTGTTCAGTGGTGTAGGCCTCCTTCCGTTGAAGGTCTTTGCATGAGTCGGATGTTCAGTCATAGTATCCGGTTTGCTGACAGTGCAGTGCAGACTGGTGGTACCGTGCTGTGTGGACGACATAAGCAATGCGATGGAGTATTCCTCGAGGGAAATGGCAGATATGACATTCTGCTATGGATTAACAAATGGTAGTAGCATGGCCTCTCCGTTTGCCAGACCTTAATCCATTGGATTTCTGGCTATGGTGACATTTAAAGACATTGGTGTATGCCACACCCATCGGCAATGTGCAGATGTTACAAGAGCGTGTGACCAAAGAGAGTGCGCACTTCCGCGACCAGTCAGGCGTGATTGGACGAGTTTGGGATTCCTCGTGAAGAAGAGCCAAAGCATGTGTATGAAATTGTGGCAACCATGTGGAGCATCTCTTGTAACGTGCAGATGGTATCCGCAAACAGACCGGCTAAAATCCTCACAGCTCCTGGTTGGTGGTGTTGATGGATGTTTGACCAACGCGTGTTCTGTTAAACGTGTGTGACAGTCGAGTGTTCATTAGAAGCAGCTGGTAGGAAGATGTCCATTGTCTTAAGTGTAAATACACAACACAAGTAAAATGGCTCATATCTCAACAGGCATTTGTTTTCGGACATATGTTTATAGGAACATTTCTTCTCGTTTTGACTTTTATAATTTGACATTGCAGGGGGGAAAAAATCACCCCATATATCTCACATTAATTTTTGATGCCGTCATAAAGATGACCATAGCAATATTTTAAGATAGAACCCTCACCCACTGGACATCACACGTCTTACCCGCGATGTTTCTGTTCGTTTTGACAGCGGTGGCGGTGCCGTCACTGCTGCCAATCTCCAAGGTACTCTCGCGTGCATAATCCTGACTTCCGTCCAATGCATTTGCGATGCCCATCTTCAAGAAGCTCTTAACGTCTGTGAACACCATAGCCCATGCCCATATAACCCAATCACGCAATAGTTCAACTGACAGCCTTCTTTATTTTGTCTCCTGTCGTCAGCTTATCGTAACTAACGAAACCAGATCTTGACATGTTCTAACCTAAAAATTACTTCTTTAGCGGATGGAGCGCCAACAAAACAGCTGACGATCACACCCCGCTTTACTGCGTTGCCACATTTGAAAACTCCTTATGTGTTTGGTTAGTGGTTTCTAGCGTGTATTTCTGTTGACGCTAGTAGTGAATACAAATTCATTAACAATGAATTCTTGACCGGCAGCTCTTTTGCTATCATCGTGTGCATATTTTATCACTTTGAGTTGTTTTTAAATAATTAAATGATTGACTTCCACAAGAAAACCTTAACAACTGAGAAACATCAATGGAACATGAAGACAGAATACTGGTACTTGTCGACAATGCAAAGCACTTATAGTCTGTGATGTAATGGACAACTTTCCGCCAAATCAATACTTAATAAGTGCATTATTTAACAGCAGCTGGCTTTAGCCAGCACGGTACCTGCAGGCATCTCAAGAGGATTAATTTGCTATCTGGCTGGAATGAGAACAATGTTTTTCCATTCTAAGCCGCACAACTGGGATTATTCTTCCATTTTCATCCTAATATGAATCAATGAAAACATATCTTCAAAAGAAAACAATTTCCAACTAAAGTCGGCAAGATGGATGGGACAAATTACTTAACAAGACCTGGTAGTTATTCTGGACAATAGCTCCACTAACATCGTCATTCTACAATATAATGAACGCATGGACATGAGAACAAGTCAACATTTTTTTTTATACATAGTGTCTTTTTAAACGTTTTTTAATGTGTATTTATGAGTGATATAGTGTGTGTGCAATAATGTTATCGTATGCTTATAATTGCATTCTCAGTGTTTCGAGATGATCGTTATCCATTTGTACTAATAATGCGTAGAGATACGGGAAAATTGCAATTGCGATAAATGCGAATTTTACTTTTTTCAACTACCTGGTAACTAATATGACTATGTATACCCAAAATTTGCGAAACTGAATGTGCGACAAAGTGCGATAACTAAGGGTTCTTGCGAATTATTCCCATGAATGCGATAAATGCGAAAAGTGCCGAATTTACCGATTAATGTTGAATATTATGTTTTATTACATTTTCGCGCCGCAACTTTGAAATTTGCGAGTTCCCAGCAATGAAAATATCGGCTATATAATCGATATTTAAGAGTAATAATCGATATGTACGACCATCGATTATTGTCGTGAAAACAATTGATTATGGTAAAAATTAATTTGAAAATGGTGCTGTTATTATTGCCGCATAATATCCACTGTTTATTGCCAGTAAAACAATGATTTTGGAGAAATTATTTCGTAGTTTCAGTTGCTTGTGCTAATAAAAGGAATATTCCAATCGTTTGTTCCGATTCTTTTTAAAAATTAGAGCAATAAGGTTATGCTTATATAGGTTTATATCGCGCCGGCCCTCATTTCTTGTATTTGAAATGAAAATGAAAACTCTCAAGTACGTATCGTGATATGAATAGACAATTTTTGTTAGGCGTTCTCTTTGCTTTGGGAAATGTTGTATAATATGACAGAGGTGCCAACCTTTGAAGTGGGTTATCAGTAATCCCTTATATTGCGTCCCCCCCCCCCCTCCTCTCAAAATTGTTCACGTCAAATCCAAAGCATGCTTCTCCCTTCTCGATAATGCTCCTTTGCTCTCTTTCATGACATTTTCGACTTCTAAATCATAAGCGATTCCAGTGTAGATGTGCTTAATGTGGGTCTGAATTCTGTCTGAATTTTCCTAACAACACTGAAAATTCATTCTGTGGGAGGGTTACTGTGAGGTACACGTAATATTGTAAATACCACATTACTTAAGGTTTTATACTTGAACTCTCCACTTTCGTTCTTAAGCTGAGTAATGTTGCCCCCAGTTTACATCAATTCTAGGTCCTTGTATAATATATTCAGGGAAAGTATCAAACTGATAAACAGCAAATTCCTCTTCAGGTTTGTCAAGTTCACTTCCCTTGACCAAACTTGGGAATATTTGAACAAAATAATCAAGAGATGAATAGGAAACCTTCATTCTAAGAGAAATAATATTGAGATGTTATACGATCGGCGCTGGTCTCAGCCGTTTTACGAGATTCCCGTAGTTTTCACGATAGAACATGGAGAAAAATCGCGATTTACATAATTGGTGTCACCTTTGTCCTTAGTCGATCGACGAGATTTCCAGTGCTCTTGAGGTGAGCACGGGAAAATATAGCATAATTACGCAATCATCACCGCTAGCTGTACATTTGACAAGAATCCAGTTGTTCTCGTCATCGAATGCAGAGAAATATCGCGACGTATCGCAATCGCTGCCGCTTTCGGCCGTTATACGAGAATCACGATGTCCTAGCGGTTGGTCACTGAGAACGCGATAATATGCATTCGGCGCCGCACCCGGCCGTTCAACGATTGTCTTGCCTGTCTATCTGTCCTGGCAGAATGGCGGAGGCAATCTCGAGGTTGGGCATGGTTAGAATTCACGAGTAGTTATGGACATGCTGTATGGCCGGCGCCGTGATTCCCGCTGTCCCTATGCTGTGGTTGGGAGAAATGAGTATCGCGATGCTACGTAGACTGTCATTTCTAAGTGGGTAAACGCACTTCTCGCTCCCCGTAAGATTTTAAGTATGTGGTCATGGGAAAGTGGCGAGTAGGGAGATGTTTCGTGATGGATGCCCCGCAGTCTTCGTGGTCACAAGTTCGCGATTGGGCACGGGATTTATGATTTTACGCAACTGGCGTCGATCTCGGTCCATTTGACGAGATTCCCGCAGGCAAGTCGTGCCGTCAGCCGGTCGTCTTGAGCCTGTGAGTTCGGAGGATGAACGTTCGAAGTAGGTATCGAATATTACGAATTATTCGGAGAGAATTGCATGAATAATAAGACAAGAGGGCACATTTTCTTTCGAATTTGAATCACGAATTGTACAAGTTTTCGAGATAACCGGTTAGATTATCCGATGAAACCAAAGTTCGAAGGAAAAATCGACAAAACGGAATTTCGAATTAACCATATTGGATGTCGCAAATTCTCGAGACAGATAGATTTTTAAAATATATGTATTTTGAAGCTTTTTCGCGATTTTTTCGAAACTGTATCATTTTGCAAGATCGTGACATTAAATTATTTCGCGTTATTTCTGGACTTCAATTTGAGATAGTCTCCAAATTTAGATGTCAATAACAGAAATGAAAGGTTTCTATTGAGTTTCGGAAGTTTTCGCGAAGAAACGTCTCGCGGTAAGTCAGGTTTCCTAACAATACAGAAAACTATTTCACACAACCGAAAAAAATATATGTTGAACCGATGTAGGCTATACCACTCAATGTATCTTCAGTATGCATTTCCTTAAGGTCGGTCACGGAGAAATAGCTTACTCAATCGGCGCCGCTTGCGTGAATCTTGCTCCATCGAAATCTGTGAGCCTCGCGGCGCGAGTTTAAATGATTTAAACCAACCTCGGAAAACTTTCGTTGCCTCCAACTATCTAGACATAAAAATTAGCTACTTTCGTTACCTGTTTGTAAAATTACCGACTTTTTCGTTACCGGTAGACACCCTGTAACATTCCATTTGCTTCATTGATTTTTTTTTCTCGTGATAATGTCACTTTTCCGTAATAATTTCCTCTTTGACCGTAATGACGTAATCGTGAGGTGAAATCCGTAATAATTACGGACAATCCGTAATAGTTGGCACCTCTGATATGATGAAAGTATTCTCTACCATGTGTGAGTTATAGGTTATGTTACATGTCGTCCGGCGATTTCTCCGTGAATTCGGATACTGTTTTACAGATTGTCAGTCAAGAGTCGCAGTGTGGTCAGGAAATAATGAGGGAATAGGCCTAAACATACATTGTATTATTTAGTTAATTATGCAAAGTTAAGTAAATGTATGATTCACATTATTACTTCCTTTTCAATGAGGGCCATGGATGAGGGGCATTGAATATCTATTTGCCGGTGGTTTAATGGTCAAATGGCACTTCTTGAATCCTACCTCATAAGATAAGTTATTAAAAGAAATGAATGGAACTTGGCAAGGAGTTAGTAGGAAAACCACACAAAAGGATTTCATAGACATCCTTAGAATTTGAACCAATTCGTCCATCGAGTCCAGGACAGCCTGGTATTGTCGTCATTCCACCTGTCACACAGTAAACTTCGTAAGACAAGCATTGTTGCCTGACCACAGCTCGCTTTATTCTAACAATTGGCACCTTGGTACCAGTGAACTAATACAACTCTCCTCCGGCTCTCATTATTTGAGTTGCTGCACAACACCTGATATTGTTGATTGCATAATGAGAACATGACCTTTGGATCTTTTAAGCATAGCTTAGGTGCCCTCGTCTCACGTCATACTACCAACCGACAGCATTTGAACTCAATCTTGCCAATTAGCCAGGCTGATGCCTTTATTTTCAGAGATCTCACATTTCTGAAAAATGTATGATGTCAAGTTTCTACATTTCTGTAATACTGATATTAGGATTTTAATACTTCTAACACTCCCTTAGTAAAAATAAAAACCACACACACAACAGGAGACTTATATTAAATTCTTATGCCATTTATAAGAAACGCCCATACTTCCAATCCTGCACATGTTTGAATTAATTTCCGTGCATATTATTTTGAACCTGTTTATTGTACCTGGTGACAAACATTTAAATGCTACAAAATGCTAATTTTTAAATTTCAAAATGCTCCAAAATGCTATTTTTCAAAATGAAAGTGCTACAAAATCAATTTCAAAATGCTATTTTCTCGTATCTTTAATAATGCGGCTGAGGAAGGACTGTAAATAAAGGTCTGAAACATGTACCGCAAATAAGCGTTTAATAACGCATTTATAAAGTATTGATTTGGCGGAAAGTTGTGCATTACATCACAGACTATATACGGTAATTGAAATTGTCAATACGGACCAAAATGGTAACAAATACTCCCAATGCAAAGTACATTTGTTGACAAATACAGTCAAAGAAAAGAACCGCCGCCAAAACAAACAATAACATCGCGGGCAAGACATGATGTCCAGTGGGTGGGGGTTCTATCTTAAAATTACTATGATCATCTTTATGACGGTGTCAGAAATTAATGCAAGATTATGCGAGGATTCTTTTCCTGCAAATACAAATTTAAAAAATGGGGTGCGAAATAAATGCGATGGTGAGTTATATGCAAGCAGATACAGTATACTAGTTAGGAGGTAGGTAAAATTAACCTTTACACTGCTACGCCCGAGATATCTCTGGTGCGGTAGAACGTCACGTCCTTGCTGCGCCCGAGATATCTCGTCAGAAACTTATCTGAATAACATACTTTTAAAAATGTATTCAGCATGGAGGGGTTTGATAGTCTCTCACAATATTAGCAGTGAAAAGGTTAACCGGGTGATGCACCCATTCAAAAGGTTCTAGGGAGAACTCTGTAGATGGTTAGACAAGGGAGTCACTTACTCATCCCTGTTAGATCGAATGGGTGGTACAAAAGGGTTTGCCACCCCACGCCTTGCACCAAGTGATCTCTTAGGCCCTCTTGAGTACGCATAGGAAGGAGCTGCATTATCCGAGTTCCTGCCCCATTGCTTCTGGTTTTGCACCTTCTGAAACAATAGCACATACCAACATGAAATAATTCTACATTGGAAAATAACATGGTAAATATGTAACAACTCAATGGTTGGTTGGATCCTCAGTTTAGGGTCTGCGGCAATGTGGACATGTAGCCCCGTGTACTTTGGTTGTGTGTAGAATCTGTCTAATAACTGGTGTTAGTTGTGAAGGCTGTATTAGTGTGTGTTATCTGTAATTCAGGTAAGGGCTGCAGACGATCAATGTCGAGTAGTTCCTACTTTTGCTACCAAATGCTACTGTCAATGACACCTAGCTGTCAACTTGACTACTAGATGCCACCCCACTTGGCAGCGAACGTAGGAACTTAATAGAGCGTTAATCAAATCCAACCTACAAATTTAGCTTCACACAATTGTAGTTAGTGGAAGGTTCTTTTACGTGTCATAAATCTATGACATGGGTCCAACGGCTTTACTTCCACTCCAAAAGAAGGTATACTGAGGGAATTTCAACGTCTTAAAAAATCCGATGACTTTGGCTGGGTTTGAACCCGCGATCTTGGGCATAGAAGCTCAGCATGCTACCAACTATGCCACCGAAGCCGCTTAACTACTCTATGGAAGTATCTGTCTGACTGAAATTGAAATTTCAGTGCTTTTTTTATATAATATTCAAAACAAGGATCCAGATTTCCTAAAAATAGTAGAGGTTAAATAATTAAACACCGATTTTTCTCTCAAATTTCCTTGTTAATTCTTGATGTTCAGGTTTCATCAGTAGCGTAATTTCTTTAAAAAAAAAATGGGGCACATGCATTATATCTGAGTCCACTGTTGCCATGTCTACTTATTTTGAAGGAGATTTCCTTTTTATAACTTACTTTTCTACTTCAAAACATAGGACATCTCCTTACTTTATGAAATGATACTTTAAAATGTGTTGCCCCCATTTTTTATTTTTAGCCCACTATTCTCATTTTGCAACAAGTAGTTCCCTGAAGAACTAAAGCCTATTTCCATATATCCTATTTATGTTAATTGTCACTATCAAAATACAACATTTTAGTTTGATTGCTGTACTAGATTCGTAGATATTGAGAACCGTCTAATATTACGGATGGTCGCCATGTTGGAGTTTTATATATGTAGGTCTTAAGAGTTATGTATTATAAACATCAAGATTATTGTGTACATGTGGTATTCAAACTTCAATCGTATGATTAGGACACAAGAAGTAAAAGAGATTTTAAAATTTCGCACAGCTGCCATCTTGTGATTATGAAAACAATTGAAATAAATTAGATGCCAGTGGATTAACATTTGTATAAGCATTTACCGTACCAAGTTTCACTGCACTCGGATGGTTAAATCGCGAGAAACGTCCATTTAAATATTTATACTTCGCGTCGCCGCCATGTTGGATTTGTGCTCACCAGGTTATTGAAAGTCCTATAGGTGAACTTATGTTCATAGCCTCTATGAACATATAAAATGGCAGTAAACGATTCGTAGATATTGAGAACCGTCTAGATATGGTCGCCGTTTTGGATAGTTACATGTATAGGCCATAGAGTTATGTACCATTAAAAGAAAATTATTGTGTAGGTTCATTATTCAAACTTTCACTTCGATAGCATGATTTACGACACAAGCAATAAAAACTTGATTTTAAAATTTCACACAGCCGCTATCTTGGGTATATGTAAGCAATTGAGCAAAATTAGATGCCAGTGCATTACAATATGTATAATCATTTACTGTACCATATTTCACTGCGCTCAGATGGTTAAATTGCGAGATTTGTCTATTAAAATGTTTCAAATTTGCTTGGACACCATGTTCGTTTTGTACTATACAGGTTTTTGAAAGTGACATAGATAAACTTGTAGTAGTGCCCTTTATCACCGTACAAAATCTCAGGGCGATATCAGTAATAGTTTCGGAGATATAGAATTCCAGTGAAATATTTCGCACAGCCACCATCTTAAGGTTATGTAAAAAATTGAACTAAATTAGATGCCAGTGCTGTACCATGTTTCATTGCATTTGGATGGTTAAATTGTGAGAGATAAGTCCATTTAAAAGTCTCAACTTCGCTTGGCCACCATGTTGGTTTTGTAGTTGCCAGGTTTTTGAAAGTCTCATAGGTGAACTTTTAGTAGTGCCCTTTATCACCGTACAAAATTTCAGGGTGATATCAGTAATAGTTTCGGAGATATTGAATGTTGGTGAAATATTTCGCACAGATATGACTAGGCGTATTCTTAAGAGCCACCAGGGCTGCCAACTATTAATAAATGCTCTCTGTATTTTTTAATCCTAATACCAATTTGGTGAGACGTAATAAAATTTGAAGGCCACGGTCGGGGTCGGCGAAAATGGTGCTATGACCTTACCGAGTTTCATTGAAATAGCTCCAGCCGTTTAGAAGTTATTGGAGGCGGACACACACACACACGGACAAAAGGTGATCTCATTAGCCTATTTTTTCATAGAATGAAAATAGTCTAAAAATGAGGGAAAAGTAGACTTATGAGATCGATCCGGGCAAATGTGTGTCTGTCTGTCCTTCTGTCTGTCTGAAGCTATCGAAACCAAATTTGGTATTTAGAATATCTCAAGGCCATTCTTGAAAATTATGTCAATGCTACCAACTGCTGAGAAATCGCAATTGAAATTTGAGCTCCATGTTGGATATCTTGGAAGGTAAGCATGGGAAATATTCCAAAATTGGCGCACATATACAGTAGATAATAATATTTCAGTTTAATTTCCAAGAGGCCATACATAACAGTGTTGCCAAAATGATTCTAAGTTTGCTGATAGGTCCAATTTTTTAATGCATGTAACTTCTACACTATGAATTAGATTTCAACCAAATTTCTTACGAACTATGTGTACCATAACAGATATGACTAGGCATATTCTTAAGAGCCACCAGGGCTGCCAACTATTAATAAATGCTCTCTGTATTTTTTAATCCTAATACCAATATATCAGAATGTATGCAAGCCAACAGCTCTAAACTTTGCACACATATAATACCTGACAGATTAATTTGGAGTGACTAATATATGTCAGGGCTGCCAATATGATTCTAAGTCTGTTGATAGGACCAATTTCAAATGCATGTAACATCTATACTAACAAATGAATTTCAACCAAATTTTGTATGTGCATTTTGTACCTTAAGAGATGGAACTAAGAATATATTGAGTCACCAGGGCTGCCAACTGTAGTGCTCTATTAGGTTACACTATGTCAGGTATATTTCAAACTAATTAAATATTCCAGTATTACCAACTTAATTTCGTCATTATTCTAAATAGGTCCATATAGAATGATCATTGGCATGAATGTTACATTTTAAGAAAAGTAATCATTGGCATGAATCTTACATTTTAAGAAAAGTAGTCTCTTCAGTTCGTCACGGAACTTCCTGTTTATTCTTTCTGGGGGGGGCAGGAATTTAACATAATTATTGTCATAAAAACACTGTAAGCAAGGATTGTAGTTAAAAGGAAACTCAGGTGAAAAACAAAAGTTTAATTTGGTACTAAGGCATGGGTCAATCATCCAAGTTAACATTAATGCTACTTGGTGTATACTCTGGTTGGTTCCTCAGTTTAGGGGCTGCGACAATGCGGTCATGTAGCCCCGTGTACTTTGGGTGTGTGTAGAATCTGTCTGATAACCGGTGTTAATTGTAATGGCTGTATTAGTGTGTGTATCTGTTTTAATTCAAGTAAGGACTGCCGACGATTAATTTTCAAGTAGTTCCTACTTTCGCCGCCAAACGCCACCGTCAACGACCAACTAGTTCAGAAATTAATTACCAGATGCCACCGCAGTCGGCTCCCGACGACGAACGTAGGAACCTAAGAACGTTGGTCAAATGTTTAACCTGGGCTATATTAATTTAGCTTCACACAGGTGTAATTAGTGGAAGGTTCTTTAACATGCCATAAATCTATGAATGGGACCGCTGGCTTTACTTCCCCTTTGAAGGAAGTCATACTGAGGGATTTTTAACGTTCTTAAAAAATCCGACGACTTCGGCCGGGTTTGAACCCGCGATCTTGGGCATAGAAGCTCAGCATGCTACCAACTATGCCACCGAAGCCGCTGGTGTATACTCTGAATTACCAATAATGGTCGCTGACAGCTGTCAAAGCTAGCACGTGGGGAAATGGTGCGTTGCCACTGAGGCAGATCATGACTCGTAACATTCCAAGAGGCTTGCAGGAAGACAAATACTGGGGAAGTTAGCCCCCTGCCGGGCGGTCGAATGACCGTAACGAGTGAAGACACAGTAGAACACTGAGTCAAACCATGCGCTCACTGCTGTGTTGGCATACATTGCAACATTGCTTGCTGTTGCTATGGAAACCGTTAACCCTCTCGTCTCCACTCTTCACCTCACTCTTCAAGCGGAAGACAGCTTTCACCGTTCACCTTTTGTAAATCAGAGTAGCCTATAACATGCTTAACAATCGCAATCAATTAGTTATAGAGGTTTTAAGGGGCGGAACTATGAGGTCATCTGCCCCTAATCGCAATCATCTTTCATGAATGGGCTCATCTCTCTTACGTCATAGAAACTCCCCCAATCAAATGTTTGTCCACCTCAACCTTTGTGTTAAGCACTATGATGTTATTGTGGGGTTTGAAGCCATTTTTCAGTGTTGCCATGGTAAACAAGAGTTTAGTGCTTTTCAGTCGGTCAACACAAGTGCACCCAAAAGAGCTGGGTTATGCCCTAATCCTGAAATAAATTACATGTGATTAATACACACACTAGGATGACCAGTTTCGATCGTCAAGCGATCATCATCAGATCCATTACACTTAGGCTATAAAATCTATGTTTGAAAATACAGGTGAAAATATTTACAATATGTACAATTATTTAGTTGCAGTATTGGTACTGCAACTGTTGGTGTATGCTAAATGCAGTATATATGATGTTAGGTGAAATGCTAAATGGTGATAGATATCCGAAGTTTGTAATTTGGAGTGATTATATGGTTGTAAAAATCAACTTTGGGTCAAATGTAATATTACAGGCTACTACTTATCTGGTAGTCTTCCTTGCTGGAGCTGCGCGCAGTCTTCGTGTTCACTGCAACTCCACGTGTGGTCGACTGAGAGGGGCTGTTATCTCAACGACACGGGTTTTTCCCTTTTTCTTCCCCCTGTTCATATGTGCTGTGCGGAGTCAGTGCGATGTGTTCATGTGGGGTGTTGCCAACCTAAATATGATGTATGTTATTGAATGAGGTGGGTCTACAACTATCAAAGACCGTGGAACATTCCCCGCCACGCGTGGACCATGAGCCATTTAAACCATATGTCATATCATCATCATAATCATCTAAAGACTAAGGTCTTGTCACTGGAACCACATTTGTCTCTCACTTGCTGAACGTTTTAAGTCAGCATAGTATTTAAATTGAAGTCCATGCATCACAGAATCCAGATGAGCCTTCCATGGTCTTCCTCTTCCTTTCTTCCCCAGAACTTTTCCTTCCAGTATGGTGGTCAAGATCTCATTATGATGTAGGGTGTGGCCAACGAATTTTGCTTTCCTCTTTTTTATAGTAGTGATCAATTTTCTTGTTTCGTCTACTTCCTTGAGGACCCATTCGTTAGTCCTTTCCTCCCTCTAGCTTAATTCCATTATCCTTCTCCACATCCACATTTCTGCTGCTTCCAGGCGTTGTATGTCCTGTTTCCTTAGAATCCAAGTTTCGCATCCATATAACAAAACACTCCAGACAAATGTTTTGATAAACGATTTCTTAGTTTTAATGCTAATGTGCCTGCTTGTCAGAAGCTGTCTCTTATTGCTGAAGGCCTGTTTATCGAGGGCAATTCTCCTTTTGATTTCTGTGATGCACCTATTATCGTCAGTGACAATGCTTCCTAAGTAGCAGAACCGACTGCACTGTTGAATAGTTTCACCATTGTTCTCGATGTTTGTTTGGATATTTTCATTGGATTTGTTGACAACTAACACTTTGGTTTTGGAGGTATTCAGTTTCAAATTTGCTTCCTGTAGCGTTTATATCATAGAGACAGTGAATCATCATCATCATCATCATCATCATCGAAGTCCCACTCCAGTCACCCGGGTGTGGTTTACAAGCCTCCTCCACTCCTTTCTGTCTTCCATTTTTCCTGTTCCATCACTTCTGCCACATCCAATCCAGCTTCTCCAATGTCCTTCAAAATTTGGTCCAACCACCTTCTTCTCGGTCTTCCAACTGGTCTCTTTCCCTTGACTTCTCTTTCTAATTCCCTTCTTGCTACTCTTTCCATACCCATTCTTTTTACATGTCCGAACCAACGTAACCTTGCTTTCTGTATAGACGTAGTGAATATAATGCTGAAATAATGAACGATTATTGAGATTATTGAGAACCCTTACCCCTAGACTTAAAATTCTCTTAACTTTCCCTACAGCTCTGTCAATATCCGATCTGCTATGTTTGTTTACTACCATTCTGGTGATCGCCGGGGAACAGTTGACAGGCTGGACGGCCTTCTAAATAATAGTTGAAGGGTTCTTTGTTTCTCAATATCAAAATTAAACCAAGTTTGTCGCACAACTAACAGATAGCAGCACCAAATACAAATGGATAATTTAATTCAATATTTAGTACATTGGCAGCCTCCGTGGCTTAGGCGGCAGCACGCCGGCCTCTCACCGCTGGGTCCGTGGTTCAAATCCCGGTCACTCCATGTGAGATCTGTGCTGGACAAAACGGAGGCAGACAGGTTTTTCTCCGGGTACTCCGGTTTTCCCTGTCAAACATTTCATTCCAGCAACACTCTCCACTATCATTTCATTTGTCATTCATTTAATCATTGCCCCAGAGGAGTGCGTCAGGCCTCGGCAGCCGGCACAGTTCATATCCTCGCCGCTGGATAGGGGCTTCATTCATTCCATTCCTGACCCGGTCGGAGACTGGAAGCAGGCTGTGGATTTTTTCATTTAGTACATTGGCAACTACACAACCAATACATTTCTTACCATTTCATAATAACTTTGTCACACCTATTTCCAAAGTTCTCTCTACAATATCTCTCTATCTAGCAAATACAGATCAACCATCATTTATAACCTAACTTATCAGCATACATATTTTCACATACACATCTCTTCAATTCTATGCTGGGTTTTTTTTTCAAGACTTTTTTATGCTTTATTAACAAAAATTTTGTAACAGATGTGATGGTTTGTTTTTATTATTATTTTATTCTGTGAGGTTTTGGTACAAAAATATTTATAGTATCCTCTATTATGACAAAAATGTTATTATTAAGTTGTATGGTACTACACAGTTACTTATCCTATACCACAATGTAATAATTTTTATTTATTTACACTGTTTACGCCCAAATTGGAGCACCAAAATCAAACCTTATATACAAAGTCTTCCAATATTTCAAATAATAAGTTCAGTTCTTAATTCTTGATAATTTTTTCCTTTCCCAATACTTCTTTTGCTGATGACATAGTCATCTTGGCCGACAAGCCTGAGGATTTGAATGAGTTTTTGAATGGTATGGACTACGTCTTACGGAAAGAATTCATGATGAAAATTAATAAATGTAAAACAAAAATACTGGAATGCAGCCGAAATAAATCAGAAACCTCTATGGAGATCAAATTGGCAGGTGAAAAGCTGAAGGAAGTAGGAGACTTCTGTTACTTAGGAAGCAGAATAACCAGTGATGGACGAAGCAAAGAGGATATAAAAAGTAGGTTTCCTCAGGCAAAGAAAGCATTTCTACAAAAAAGGAATCTGCTGACATCGAATATAGATTTAGGTATTAGGAAGTCATTTTTGAAAGCCTTTGTCTGGAGCGTGGCGCTCTATGGAAGTGAAACTTGGACTATTGGTGTAGAAGAAAAGAGGAGAATTGAAGCATTTGAAATGTGGTGTTACAGGAGAATGATGAAGATCAGATGGGTAGATAGGGTTACAAACAAAGAGGTATTAAGACGAGTGGGAGAGGAGAGATGTTTCTGGCGACTGCTAATGAAAAGAAGAGATAGGTTGGTAGGACACATACTAAGACACCCAGGAATAGCAAGCTTAGTTATGGAAGGAAGGGTCGAGGACAAGAACTGTAGGGGTAGACCAAGGTTAGAATATGTTAAACAGATTGCCTCAGATGTAGGGTGTGGTAGTTATGTAGAGATGAAACGATTAGCTCAGGACAGGGAGGCATGGAGGGCTGCATCAAACCAGTCAAAAGACTGAAGACTCAAACAACAACATACTTCTTCATTCTGGAAGATCTTGCAGCTCGTTCTTCTGCTGATATAACATATTTCTTACGCTGTGAAATTTTGAATGTTAGTCGAGTGTATTTGTTATTCAGAAGCCGTTTCTCCTCTCTATGTTCAATTTGATGTTGAGTTATTTTCAATTCGTCTAAATCCGTTTGTATTTCTTTACACCATGTGATTTTTGTTTTACTGTTCCAAAAGAAGTCAAAAAGTTGTTTCAGGAGTCTAGTATTTGGCAAGCGGGATACGTGTCCAAAAAACGCGATCCTATGTTCTCGCATCGTGTCAATGATAGATCCATTTTCCTTGTAAAGTATTGAATTGGGCAAAAGTCTCCACTGGCCCTCAACCTGGTGTGTTTTATTGATTATTGTCCAAAGAATCCGTCTATCAACCTTCTGTAGTTTGTCAGTTGTTGATCGGGTGTTTAGTTTAAATAAAGTTTCACTTGCATATGTTGCTTCTGGCTTAACGACGGAGAAATAATGTCGAAGTTTAGCATTAATCGAAAGGGACTTATATGTTGGCCAGGTAATCTGTTGTGCTCGTCGCAATTTTAGTGTTTTACTATCTATTGATGCTCTTTCATTGGCATTCCAAGTGATGATCTCACCAAGATATTTAAATTTTTTCACAATCTTTATTTTCTGGGCATTATGCAATACAATATGAGATGTGTCAACTTGAAAAGATGGCATCATTTCTGTTTTCTCAAAAGAAATTTTCAACCCAACCTTTGCTGCTATTCGTTCCAATTCCTCTACCTGAAATTTAGCTTCTTTGGTACTAGTTGCTAATAATGCCAGATCATCTGCAAAGGCGAGACAATTTAGTCGAATATTTTTACCAATCTTATTATAATTAATACGTCAATAAAGAATCGGGCTATCGTGGTCATTTTTATGTCATAATGGATAATTTGTCAGGGCAGAGACGACAGACTATGGGTAAGGGCTAAGAACAATCAAATGCTAGCTGACTGCTCTGGGGTTCCATCCCATAACCTAAGGCTCAGTAGGAACTGTTCAACGAAACCAGTCCACTAAAGAAAGTCACAAGCAAGAAGTCTTTTTCATTTCTTACCAGCTCATCTCTAGCTGTTCGGAAAAAGGATGGGCGAGGCGGTGGCTCTTCCACTTCCATCCTCTGTGGTGCTGGCGCTGGTCGTGCCACACCTGATGATGGAGGCTGCACGTGAGAGTAGAGACCAGCCCCCACTGCTCTACTGGGACCTTGGTTGGAGAAGTTCTTGTAGGGACCACTCGATACTTGCCGAGAGCCAAAATCGTTCTGTTGAAGAGTACCGACTCTCAAGTGGGGAGGGACACCATCCTGTCTGAGAGATGGCCCAGCACCATGGCCATTCATATTTACACTGTTCCTTGCAGAAGAGTTCCATGGACCTAACATGGGAGAAGTATTTAAAAAAAATAAAAAATACCCTACTGCAAAACACAGGGTAACCTTCTTGCTCATGACCCGTAATTCTTCCTACTAACGTTCAATCTAACCTTACCAAGAGTAACAAAATTTAAATATCTAGGTTCTGTCATTGCTGAAGATGGCACCATAACCGCCGATATAATCCATAGGGCCACGTCTGGGTGGAACAAATGGCGCGAACTAACAGGAGTTTTATTTGATCCGAAAATACCCATAAGAACGAAGGGGAAAATTTATAAAACTGCCATAAGACCAATCCTACTCTATGGTAGTGAAACATGGGCTACTACAAAGGCACATGAGCAAAGCTACATACCACTGAAATGCATATTTTACGTTGGGCAGGTGGAGTTACTCTGAAAGATAAAATCCTTAATGAACATAAAAGTACCACCTATAACTGAGAAACTTTTAGAAACCAGGTTAAGGTGGTATGGACATGTTATGCGAAGACCGGAAAATCATGTAGTGAAGAAGTGCCTTTCCATGGCTACACAAAAGAGAGGGAGCGACAGACCTCAAACAACATGGATGACGGATGTCCAGAGGGATATGAGAGTATTGGGCCTATCTGCTGCTGATGCTTTACAACTAAATGACTGGCGCCTCAGGATTAAGAAAGCCGACCCCGCATAACGGGAAAAGGTGAGGAAGAAGAAGAAGAAGAACGTTCAATCTAACAGACATAAATCAGTGAGATTTAGCATGGACATACCTTTGTGTGGCATCATCCAAATCTCCAGGTTACGAAAGGTAACAACTAACACATCAGGAGACACATCAATTTCTCACTGAATGATGTCTTGCAATACCCTGACGTATGCCTCAGAGACCTGGGTTATGAAAGGGAAGGGAGAAGAGCAAAATACAGGCCAGTGAGATGAGGTTCTTGAGAAGCAGTATTGGAGCTACAAAGATGGACAGAATAAGAAATGAGAGGACCAGAGAATTAATGAAGGAGGAACCATTACAGGATGGTATAGAGAAATCTAGACTTAGATGGTATGGACATGTAAAACGAATGAAGGAGAAGAGGATACCCAGGAGGATACACAAGACGAAGTGGGAAGGAAAGAGACCGAGAGACAGGTGGCTGAAGGGGGTGGAAGAAAGCGTGAAGAAGGGAGGAGAAGACTGGACAAGGGTGGAGGCTGAGAGATGGTGGGAAGACAGAAGACGTTGGAGAGGCTTGTGTTCCAAAAAGACCCGGCCAGTGGCTGGAAACTGTGCAAGATGATGATGATGAATACCCTGAAAGATAGCTTTGAAGCCATTTTTCAGTGTTACCTTACTAACAATTAATATTGTAGCTTTCGGTTGGTCAATACAAAATAATTCCAATTACTGGGAAATGAGAAAAAGAACTCAAATAAATTACACGCGACTAACATTTATATATATACTAGCAGTAGTACCCGGCTTCGCCCGGTGGAATGATGATAATGTCTCAAAGTGTCCTTAGAAATAGAATGGATTTAAAATCTAGGTCATTTGCCCCTATAGACAATGAGGGCGTAATATCTAGGTCATTTGCCCTTTTGATAAGTATGAAAATGAAAACTACTGTTGAATTGACACCTCAAACTTACAAACTACCGTAATAGAAATACATATTTCAAAATTCACAGGCGAGGGAGACTTATTGTGTGTGGTGATCAATGGTGTAATGGGCGTAACATCTAGGTCATTTGCCCTTATGATGAGAATGATAAGGAAAACTACTACCTGTATGGAATCGACACTTCAACTTATAATGTACACAATGTACTGTAATAAAAATAAATATTTTAAAAATCACAGTCGAGAAAGACTTTAAGCGGCGGTGATTAGTGGTATGATGCGCGTAACATCTAGGCCATTTGCACATAAGATGATAATAATAGGGTAATGAAAAAATGACTACTAAAGGAACATGATATAATTTTAAAACTGATATAGGTAATTCAGATGTCTAGCTTCGATGTCTTCCAAAGTCTCAACCTTATTTTCTGGCTTAGGCCTGTACTCGATGCGTCTAGTGAAAGAACTTCTGGCGTACTGCTCGGCAAAGAACATGGGTCCAAGCTGCATGAACCTGAGATGATCGCAGATGATGACGAAATATGATGAGACACGTTAGGGGTTCCCCGCCGTATTTAGATTGGCCAGGGAATCACTCACTCTTTCGCAACACCACAGTGGCTTGAGCAACGGCCCTGTGCTGGCATCAGCATAGACAGCAGATAACACGGCGGGCACTGGAAAGTCCTTTCATGTCACCTCGCGATGAATCAGCAAGCTATTCTCACAACTGCCCCCGCCCCAGGGTCTCACAACTTGTGGGACGTGGGTTGGCGACCATGGGACCCCAGCTGAGTCTGGCATCGCTTCTACTTCCTGGTGCTGGGCTCCTTTCAGTTCTCTTTCCTGTCGGCCTCCCTTCGTCAACTCTTGTTCTCTTCCGACCCCGACTGTATTAGGGTATCCGAGGGCTAGGGAGTCTTTCATTTTCCCGCCTTAATTGGCCGTTGTCTCATCTTTCCTGATGCCCTCATTCTTCGAGGGGTCTGCCTTATTTTCCTTTTCATAATATCTCCTGTCTTCTGCTCAAGGCCCTCAAAGAGGCAGGGTGTGTGTAGCCCCACCACTTCTGGAACACCCTCAAGGGCTCATGGCTGGTGAGTTAGGAAGCTGGCAACCCCGAGGGATTCCTGAGCTAAATGCAGGGAATGGAGTGGTATGTCAGACATTTCAAGTGGACAGTGTTACTCATCGGGTTCCAAAGGGTAAGTATGTAAAATTTTGTTACGATCGGTGAAACCGTGTAGATTTGTACCAAAGGGCCTAAATGCAGGGAATAGATTGGTCTGACCGAAATTTCATGTCGACAGTGCTACTCGTCGGGTTCCAAAGGGTAATTATAAACAATTTGGTTCGGATCAGTGAAACGGTGTAGATTTGTCCCAAAAGGCCTAAATGCAGGGAATGGAGTGGTCTGTCCGAAAATTCGAGTGGACAGTGTTACTCGTCGAGTTCCAAAGGGTAATTATTTGAGATCGATGAAACGGTGTAGTTTTGTGCCAAAGGGCCAAAAAGCAGGGAATAGTGCGGTCTGTCCACAATTTTAAAGTGAACAGTGTTACTTGCCGGGTTCCAAAGGGTAAGTATGTCAAATTTGGGTCAGATCGGTCAAACGGTGTAGATTTGTGCCAAACAGCCTAAAAGCAGGGGTTGGAGTGGCCTCTCCGCAATTTCAAGCAGACAGTGTTAGTCGCAGTGTTCCAAAAGGTAAATACACAAATTTTGGTTGAGATCGGT
This sequence comes from Meconema thalassinum, assembly GCA_946902985.2. Lineage (NCBI taxonomy): Eukaryota > Metazoa > Arthropoda > Insecta > Orthoptera > Tettigoniidae > Meconema > Meconema thalassinum. The sequence continues at coordinate 126,298,451 of OX336395.1, forward strand.
GAAACGGTGTTGATTTGGGCCAAAGGGCCTAAATGCAGGGAATGGAGTGGTCTGTATGCAATTTCAAGCAGACAGTATTACTCGCAGGGTACCAAAGGGTAAGTATCCGAATGATAGTTCTGATCGGTGAAACGATGTAGATTTGTGCCAAAGGACCTAAATGCAGGGAATGGGGTGGTCTGTCCGAAATTGTAAGTAGACAGTGTTACTCGCAGGGTTCCAAAGGGTAAGTAGGCCTATACAAATTTTGGTCCAGATCGGTGAAACGGTGTAGATTTGTGAAAAAGGGCCTAAATGCAGGGAGTGGGATGGTCTGTCTGAAATTTTAAGTGGACATTGTTACTCGCAAAGTTCCAAAGGGTAAGTATACAAATTTTGGTTCAGATCGGTGAAACGGTGTAGATTTGGACCAAAGGGCCTAAATGCAGAGAATGGGGTGGTCTGTCCGAAATTTTAAGTGGACAGTGTTACTCGCAGGGTTCCAAAGGGTAAGTATACAAATTTTGGTTGAGATCGGTGAAACGGTGTAGATTTGTGCCAAAGGGCCTAAATGCAGGGAGTGGGGTGGTCTGTCCGAAATTTTAAGTGGACAGTGTTACTCGCAGGGTTCCAAAGGGTACGTATACAAATTTTGGTTCAGATCGGAGAAACGGTGTAGATTTGTGCCAAAGGGCCTAAATGCAGGGATGGAGTGGTCTGTCCGCAATTTCAAACAGATAATGTTACTCGCAGGGTACCAAAGTGTGGGAATACGAATTTTGGTTCTGATCGGTGAAACAGTGTAGATTTGGACCAAAGGGCCTAAATGCAGGGAATGGGGTGGTCTGTCCGAAATTTTAAGTGAACAGTGTTACCCGCAGGGTTCCAAATGGTAAATATACAAATTTTGGTTCAGATCAGTGAAACGGTGTAGATTTGTATAGCCTACATAACAGACAAACAGACAGACAAACTTTGTGCTTTATATATATAGATAGATTGTTACAGACTATTGGAAAAGAAGAAAATTAAGGGATGACATGCTTTGCATAACATGACCCTTCCTCATCAAGCGAGCATCATAAAATAATAATTTTCCTTCTCCCCTTCAATAGTCCATAACAATCTATATACAGGGTCTTTCATATAAAGTAAGATCGGCAAGCGGCAGTTTTGTTATTCGGTGCTGCGGTGGCCTTGGCCGAGCTTGTGGCGTGCCATGGCCCCCTGCTGTACTATTGAAAGTGCGCGCATAGTACATACAAGGGCTGGTTTCTTTTTCAAGTTCTGATGGACTGTATAAAAATAACAGATTGACATACCAAACTCATTTTACTACTAAATCATTCATGACCACACTGTACCAACGTTACGATAGACTTTTACAAAGAATTTAAGTGTGAAGTTGTGGACCATCTGCCGTTTAGTCCAAACCAGCACTGAATGATTTTCACCTTTTTCGAGAATTGAAGGTACTGTATGGTTGGGCGGCAACGCCTCGTCAAAAAGGAAAAACTTCAGGAGACTGTCCAGACGTACCCACCTCATTGGCGGCAGTTTATTTTGCCGAGGGCATTGGAAAGGAGGTGTAACAATACGACAAATGATTCAATCGTTTTGGCGATTATGATGAGACATAAGAATAAAACAAGCAAACATTTAGTAGTAAAATCAGTTTAGTATGTCAATCTGTTATTTTTATACAGTTCATCGGAACTTGGAGAAAAAAAAAAAAAACAGCCCTCGTATGTACTATGCGCGCGCTTTCAATAGTACAGCAGGGGGCCATGGCGCGCCACAAGCTCGGCCAAGGCCACCGCAGCAGCGAATAACAAAACTGCCGCTTGCCGATCTTACTTTGTATGAAAGACCCTGTATATAATGCTCAATGTTAGTTTGTCTGTTTGTTTATCTGTTATTTATCCAAATCTACACCATTTCACAGATCTGAACCAAATTTTACGTACCTATCCTTAGGAACCCTGCGAGTAACACTGTCCACATGGAATTTCGGACAGACCTGTCCATTCCCTACATTTAGGCCCTTTGGCAGAAATCTACACCGTTTTACCGATCATGTCCAAATTTTATATACAGTACTTACCTTTTGGAACCCTGCCGGTAACACTGTACCCTTGACATTTCAGACAGACCTCTCCATTCCCTCCATTTAGGCCCTTTGGCACAAAAATCTACACCGTTTTACCGATCAAAACCAAATCTTATATACTTGCCCTTTGGAACCCTGTGAGTAACACTATCCACTTGAAATTTTGGACAGACCTCTCCATTTCATGCATTTAGCCCCTTTGGCACAAATCTACACCATTTCACCAATCAGAAATAAATTTCAAAAACTTACTCTTTGGAACCCTGCGAGTAACACTGTCCACTTGAAATTTCAGACAGCCCTCTGCATTCCCTGCATTCAGACCCTTTGGCACAAATCTATACCGTTTCACGGATCAGAACCAAATTTTATTTTTGGAACCCTGCGAGTAACACTATACACTTGAAATTTCGGACAGCCCTCTCCATTCCCTGCATTTTGGCCCTTTGGCACAAATCTACACCGTTTCACCTATCAGAACCAAATTTTACGTTCTTACCCTTTGGAACCCGACGAGTAACACTGTCTACTTGAAATTCGGGTAGCCCTCTCCAGTTCCTGTATTTAGGCCCTTTAGCACAAATCTACACCATTTCACCAAACTGAACCAAATTTTAGTACTTACCTTCGGAACTCAAGCAGATAACACTGTCTACAGATTGAATTTCAGACAGACCTCTCCATTTCCTGGACAAAATATCGGATTTGTCGAAGGACCGATCTAGGCACATTTTAAGCCTTGCAATGCATAAAACAAAACTCGTGACTTAAAATTTGGATCATTTCGGTGAAATGGTGTAGCTTTGTTCAAATTAAGCCTCGCAACGCAAGAAACAAAATACTGGACGTAAAATTTGCCCCGTTTCCTGAAATGGTGTAGATTTGTATAAATAACAGACAGACAAATGGGCCCAAAAAACAATTTTTATGATCCTAGAACCAACCCCGTCAGTATCATATCGGAGTTGTAGTATGGGTCTAGAGATCCTGGTAATTGAAGTGCAACTGTAAGAATATTTAAATGAGTCTATTGTTGGCTAGCAATGCGGGCTAAATCACGCCGCCCATAAAGGCAAATTTGCGAAAATAGCTACACCCTATGTTACTTACAAATTGTAGTCACGGGGAGTAATTAGTGCAAAACGATTTCTTAGGTCCCTTAAAACAGTTATCATCGTGAAAATATTAGGTTTCTGTATAAGTGCGATGGAGAAACTGACGTGAGGACAGGAACGGGGTGCACTCAGCCTCGTGAGGACAACTGAGTAGCTGTTGGACAGTGTGGCAGCTGCCCGGTCACAAAAACCAAGATTAACGGCCGAGGGGACCCGATCCGCTGACCACGTGTCACCCCAATATCTGCAGGCCAAATGGCTGGGCAGCAGTCGCTTGGTAGGCCTAGGCCCTTCATGAGCTGTAATGCCAGGGGTTATTATAATATACAATAGTGTGATGGTGTTGGCGCAGTACATTGAGGTCATCAGATGCAATAAGTGTTCGTGCTTTAAAAATTCCTTTGATGTACTCCGATCATTATCCTACAGTGCTAAGTAGCGAAAAATTACACTGTTGCTCCATGAGGAGCATGGGATAGCCGGAGGTTTTCTGAAGTGCTCCGATTATTTTCCTACAGCGCTATGTGGATAAAGACAACACTATTGGACTCTACTTTTCTAACAGCCAATGAGATATAGCCCCTAGATAGAGTCTTTTATTTCACTTACTCCTTCCATTTTTCAATTTATAAGAAATTGCATGTATCAGTACTGTAGTTAGTAAATAGCTGTTTCCATGTTCATTATTATCATTAGGGGAAAATCTCCTGGATATTACGCCCATTATGTTACTATAAGGTGCATTCAAAAAGTAACGAGCCGAAGGCATAATTACAGAAACCAGTACCTGTATGTTAGAAGTATTGGCTCTGGCTGTTGAGGCACTTGTCCCACTGTGACACGAGGCGGTGAGTGGCTGTCTCATAAAATTCCCTGGGCTGCGATGTGAACCAGTTTCGCTCGTACAGCTGAACGTCGGCGTCCGAGGTGAATCGTTGACCCCGCAGAGCCCTTTTCAGGGGTAATCACAGGGAGAGAGGTCTGGACTATATGGAGGGTAGCCGAGAACCTCCCATTTCAATTTCTGCAGGAGTGCCGCGACTGTGTTGGCCGTATGAGGTCGTGCATTGCCGTGGAGTGACCACAGCAGCTATGGCGTCCACTGTCACTCAGCGGTCCTGGGTTATGAGTGCATCAACCAGCCGGACGTTGTCATCGGTAATGCAGGGGGGTGCCCCAGACCGGGAATCATCGGCTAACGACATCCGTCCTTCCCTGAAGGGCTTGTGCCACGCCTTGACCCTTGCAAGGGACATGCAGTGTTCACCGTACACTTGTGACATTCGGCGATGAATGTCCGTTCCCCCTATTCCTTCCGCTGTCAGAAACCGAACAACACCTCTTTGCTCTTCGGTTGACGCCTCCATGTCACTGTTTGCAATGCGACTGGCTGCATTGGACGATTGATGCATGCTGCTGCTCGCTTTGTATTGTCACGTGATGTGCACGCATGCCCTCTAGAGACGGGCTGCGACCTTCCATGCTCTGGTCAGAACCTCACCTCGTTACACACACCTCACCTCGTTACACACGCCACGATTAGCCGATGTAGTCACCAGTTTGCACATTCCAACCTCCGGCTCGTTACTTCTTGAACGCACCTTATAATCACCACCACAAAAAGTTATATTTTTAACTTTTTTTTTTTTCAGTTAGTTTGTAAGTTTGATGTGTTATTTCAGTAGTAGCATTCATTCTCATCCATAAAACAAAAGAATAAATCCACTGGGCGAAACCTGGTACTACTGCTAAACTCTGTGAGCTGCCTGAATAGGATTGACATTTGGCCGGAAGTTCCACGTCAGTCATCACCCCTCTGCCTCTTGACCAATCCATGTTCGCATAATTGATGTCATAATACTCTGCATTGCAATATTATAGCCCACGTGCGTCAGTGCCTGGCCGGCTGTATCTCTAACTTATACAGTGTGATCGCTTGTTATTCAAACTGTTTGGCAACCTTGTTCCTTGGCCACATGGCGAGGCGAGCACTGTCAATCCTATTCTGGCTGCTCACAGAGTATAGTACACCGTATTTACTCGGCTATAAGACCCCCTTTTTACCTAAATTTTTAGTTCCGAAATTGAGGGGGGGGGGGGGGTGTACTATAGATGCGGAACTTCGCAAAAATCCATTATTTTGGGAAAGAGAGAGAGTAAAAATAAGCTATTTTATTTTGTTGCTACATAGTACGATATAAGAAACAAGAGTTTAGTGCTTTTCAGTCGGTCAACACGAATGTACCCAAAAGAGATGGGTTATGCCCTAATCCCGAAATAAATTACATAGATTAATAAAACACTAGGATGACCAGTTTCAATCGTCAAGCGATCATCATCAGATCCATTACACTCAGGCTATAAAATCTATGTTTGAAATACAGGTGAAAATGTTTACAATATGTACAATTATTTAGTTGCAGTATTGGTACTGCAACTGTCAGTGTATGCTAAATGCAGTATATATGATGTTAGGTGAAATGCTAAATGGTGATAGCTATCCGGAGTTTGTACTTGGAGAGATTATATGGTTGTAAAAATCAACTATGGTTAAACTATAAAATTATAGGCTAACTACTTATCTGATTGTCTTCCTTACTACAGCTACTCGCAGTTTTCGTGCTCACTGTAACTCATGGTGCGGTCGACTGCGGTGGTTATCTTAACGACTGGTTTTTCCCTGCCTTCTCCCCCCTGCCCATACGTGCTGTGCGGAGTCATAGCGATGTGTTTATGTGAGGTGTTGCCAACCAATAGTTGAAACGAATAGTACGATATATTTAATCAAAATAAACAAAGTTTACATCTTTAATCAGCCGATCATGAGACAGCCATAACCTCACTTTCCCAGCTATCCTCCAATGACTTTCACTACTATCCCTTGCCAAGCAAAAATCTTAGTATCAAAGAAATAGAATGGAATGGACAAATTATCAGACATGGAAATGCAAACTTTATTTTTATTTGAACATAGGGAGGGAGAATGCATCAATTAGGGAATGAGTGATCACATCTCACTAACATTTGTAAACACAACCGAGCACGTATTATTCTCATATTTCACATTAATACACCAATAACGTTTCACACAAACGCCGACGGTTTTTGCAACAAATGAAATGTGTTTAAAATAAAACTAAGGAGACTGTCGTAAACACAATCGAATCGCAACATAAATAATACTAAACAGAAGAATGCAGGCAAGATATGAAACCATAACTTTCATTGGCGGATGGCGCTTCTACTCAGCCAATAGTGTGGCATCTTCTATTGGATATCGGGTGAAGCCTATTGGCTACACAATTCGATATCCTGCCCAATCGCTTACGGGTAGGCAAAATGGCGGTCATATCGTCTGAATAACAAGAGGTCAACGAGTTCTTCACCTTTAGCAGTCAGGGTCACGATATTCAATGTTCCAATCCTTGTTTTGTTCTGTCTCGTTCTGGTTTTTGTCTTTGTATATCTCTGCCTAACATCAGGTTGTTGGCCTTCATTCCTGGCTGAGTTATGCAAAGACAAAGTCACTTTAGGGGTTGTTTGGTATCCGAGGCTCTTTTTAGTTTTGAAAGCAATTACAACATTTCTCTCTTTGCTGACTTGCTAGGCCTAACGCTAGAGAGGATTTTCTTTCGGGGTTTACTCCCTTAGCCTTTGGCAGTCCCCTGCCTCACTGCAAGGCAGCAGCTGAAGAACGGATTTTTAGTCCGAAATAATTGCCTCGAGGTGTTATCTGGCTGTGGGTAGGCATTTCCTCCTTACCCCAAAAAGATATGGTTTTCCCGCCAATACTCGGGAGGCTGATTGCAGTGGTTTCCCACTGGGCGATGGGGTCGCCACATCCCTACGCCAACGTTACAAACTACTGTATTACGTTGTGAAAATGGCTTCTATGAGAGGCAATGAAGGAAAAACGAAATCGCAATGTTTTATCCATTGAGAAGAAGGTGGAGATCATTAATAATTTGGATAAAGGTGAGAGAGTGCAGTGTATAATGAAAACTTAGTGTTGGAAAATCCACAATTTATGTTTTTGAAGAACAGAAATGGTGAAATTCTGAATTATGCATCGAAGTTAGATGAGTTAGATAGTGAAGAAGGGTCTAAAAAGAGAAAAATCATGGGTGAAAAAATTGAAGAAGTGGCGTACTTATGGTTTATTCAGACAAGAAGTAAGGAAGATCCCATTTCTGTACCTTTGTTATGTGAGAAAGCGTTGCAGCTTGGTGGTTATCACCATAATCCACTGTGCATGTTTTTCTTCCCATGAAATAAGCTCATGTTTGATTATCCGGAAAAATCATTATCCGGAACACTTTCGGTCCCAATTAGCCCAGATAAACGACGTTCAATTGTATAGAGAAAGAAATATGAGTCGGGGTGCAGAAAAGCCAATGCAGTGAGCAATCAGTTGTGATCTACTGTATTCTGCAAGAAAGGAGTTAGTATAGCAATGAAACTCTCCCTATATCGCTCAGTATTTAGACCGACCTTGCTGTATGGAAGTGAGAGCAGGATAGATTCAGGAGGTAACTGATATGAAGGTTGCACAAATAATTATCGGGACAAATAGATGGAGTATTCTTCTTCCATGTCTGACAAAAACAAAGTACTTTACCTATTGACCAAGATCTTAAAAAGGATTGGAATAAAGTACAGGGATATGAGGGTGACTTACAAACTACAGAAACCAGACAGCAGTTATTAGAGTCGAAGGACATGAGAGAAAAGCTGGTATTCAGGAAGGTGTACGGCAAGGCTGAAGAATCAAACACACTTGTTGATCAAGAACACGTTCAATTGATCACAGCGCCAAAAACTAATAATAAAATGGTTCAGACAGAGATCTGTACAACATACCTTGTTCCTTTTTTTCCTGCTGTGGAGTAACTGTTCTGTACAGCTGATCAAACCTCTGTGCTGTAGATAAAGCAGCAGAAGAATTAGATAAACCTGTGGTAAACAGAAAGGACATCATTAGGACATTATACCGCTTATACGGAACTAGTTTCAGTTAACTTGTAACCATCCTCAGCTTAAATCAATTTTACCTATTTATATATATTTTAATTAGTATAAAAATATGTAACAATTTTTAACCATTTGTATTGACAGGGCTGGCATCCCAATTTTTTTAGAAGAAATTTTATGTTAAGTTCTAAGATTTAATTAACTTTATTCATCGTCAATACGGACCAAAAAACCATCGTCTAACTAAGTAGCGACCAATGGTTTCGTCCAGACCGTTGTCTAACTAAGCCATTATCATCCAATATGAGGGCCATATGAGTTCGAAATGAGCTCTTTAAATTGCTGCATGTATCCCTTGCATTACGGTTTAAATGGTTTTGGTATATAGTATTGAGTGCTATTTTTCATATTCTCCTAAAATGTGCATGTCTTTGTTGTCAATATGTTTTGATGGATGTTAACATATTTTTAATTTGTATGGCTGAAGAAGGGTCCAGGAAGACCCGAAACATGTCCCTTTAAAAACGGCAATAAACTTTTAGTTGCCTATTAAGAAAAGTATTGATTGGACGGAGACCCCTTACCCCATTATAAGTGAATTTGTCTAACTAAGTAGCGACCACTGATTTCGTCCAGACCGTCGTCTAACCTATTAATAGCTAATGGGTTTTGTCCAGACGGTCGTCTAAATAGCGACCAATGGTTTCGTCCAGACCATCATCTTACCTAGTAGCAACCAATGGCTTTATCCAGACCGTCGTATAACCTATTAATAGCCAATGGGTTTTGTCCAGACAGTAGCGACCAATGGTTTCGTCCAGACCATCATCTAACCTAGTAGCAACCAATGGCTTTGTCTCATCATGGCTCTAGAAGAGTGCAGTACAACCTTCCAATTAAATTGAACAACTACAGTAAAAGGAATTTAGGAACTCACGATCAAACCTCGCACGTGAACACATCTGACTACATTCGCATGTAATAACACACTGTTTGAAATCTCATATAGCTGACGGCAATTCAAGCTATCGCATCTCAAATGCGATTTGGGGCTTTGCTCTTTTCAGTGTACTGATAATAAATATTTATTTATTTATTTATTTATTTACATAGGTCCCAATGAGCCTGAGCTCGTGTTAGGGACAATCAAGTAACATAGTTACAGCATGGCATATATATAATTTTTGTAACATTATTGTTTAGTTTAATAGTAGCCTAACTTTATTAGATTGCTAGTGACTAACTTTACAGAGATAATTCGGTATGATACATTGCATTGCTTAAGGCTATTGTACATTGGCTATTCATTCCTTAATAGGAAGTCTTTTGTTTTCCTCTTAAATGTTTTTATAGAGAAACTTTCCCTTATGCCTAATGGTAGCGAGTTGTATTCTTTTATTATAGAGGACATAATTCCTTTAGTTCCAAATTTAATGGATTGGGAATGGCTGGTGAATATTTGATTTACTCCTTTTGTTGCATAGTGATGAATGTCATTTGCATGGGTAAAATGGATGTGTGTGTGTATCAATTTGTTTTCCAATTTGTATACAAATACTGTTGCTGACATAGCTATTTGTTTTTGCAGTGGCATAATTTTAGTTCCTGAGTACAATTCATTTGAGGGTGTGAGCCAAGGTAATCCAAAGATAGATTTTATAGCACGTTTCTGGAGTATCTCAAGTTCTTTTATCAGCTCCTTCTTACAATATCCCCATATGAAATTCATGTACATTAGATGTGAATGTATCAGAGCAAAGTATATATATTTTTCAATTGTTGGCTAGTAAGACAGCTATATCTTAATCTGAAAATAATACCAATTAATGGGCTGATTTTATGTTTTACATTTTCTACATGATTTTCCCAGGTTAGTGTACTATCTAGTGTGATACCTAAGTATGTTGCCGATTTAACCCTTTCTATTTCTTTGTTGGCTATGTTGACTATGTTTGTGGTCTCAATCTTGTATGATGGTTTATGGAAGAACAAATATTTTGTTTTAGTGATATTGATAACCATTTTGTGTGCTCTCAACCAATCCACCAGCTTATTGAGATCATAATTAATATTTAGCATAATTTCCTGTTCAGATGTTCCCAGATAGAGTATAAAAATATCATCTGCAAATAGTTTAAGCTTGCCTTTCAATTCTAATAATACTATATCATTAATATAGGCCAAGAAAAGAATTGGTCCTAAGACAGAACCTTGAGGTACTCCTGTGTCAATTCTCATTTGAGATCCTTTTACATTATCGATTGCAACATATTGTTTTCTGTTAGTGAGGTAGTTCTTGAACCAATCATGTGCCACTCCTCTGATGCCTGCAAATTCTAGTTTATTAAGGAGAATCTTATGGTTAACCAGATCGAAGGCTTTTTGAAGGTCAATTAGTACCAGCAGCTAGTTTGTTTTCATCTAATGCCTTTTCTACATCAGTTACTACTTCAAATATAGCACTATCAGCTCCTCTATTTGGAATAAACCCATATTGGCAGTTTGCAAAGTAATCATTTTTCATGAAGAAATTCATAAGTCTTCGTTTAACAACGCTTTCTAGAACCTTGCTGATGGCAGATATAATATTAATGGGTCTGTAATTTGATGGGTGGGTTTTGTCCCCTTTTTTGTAGATCGGGACCACCCTAGAGACTTTACAGGCATCGGGGAATATACCAGTCATCAGTGAAAGATTTATTATTTTGACAAGATATGGTGTAAGGCCCTCAAGACACAATTGTAGCATGACATTAGTAGTGTTGTCCTCACTTATATTGTTTTTGTGTTTTAGGGAGTTTATAATTGATTGTATTTCATTAGCATCAGTAGGTAACATAAAGATTGTCTTAGTGCTGGTAGTATTTTTATAGCTTGTAATGCCCGAGGTAGAACTGTTTCCTTGATTTTCCCATATACTGTTAGCAATATTGACATAATATTTATTAATTTCATCACATATATTTTCCTATTTTTCGACATTTGTGCCGTCGACTATAAGTTTGACAATTTCATTTTTCCCCTTCTTTGGTCTATTTAACATCTCATTAACAACACTCCACACTTCCCTCTGATTATTTGCATTTTGAATTTTTTGGTCAAAGTAGTTTCTTTGTAGGTTTCTCTTAAGTTTTGTAACTTGGTTGCTAATAATTTTATATTCTTCTAAAATTTCTGCAGATGGATTTTTAACTTTGGTTTTTGTATATATCTTATCTTTCCTGTGTATTAGTGCTAAAAGATCTTGTGTGATCCAGGGTTTTATTGGTGGGGCACTTGGCTCCTTATTCGTATATTTCATAGTACAAGCTTCTATTCCTTTATTAATAAAATCACAGAATTTATTGTAGTAGTCATTGATGTTAGTTTCATTGCATACCAATTCTTGAGTTATTAAATATTTATTAAGTTTTTTGTAGTTTATTTTATCCTTTTCTATTGGCCTATCATCACATATTGAGTTCCTGTTTATCTTTTTGTTTCTCATTTCACAGATGAGTAAATGGTGATCACTCAAATCATTATCAATATTATAGACATTACATATTTTAGTAATGGGAATACTAGTTGCCATTTCTGGTCCGTATTGACGTATATAAATAGTTTAATCAGTTGAAACTTTCCGTCAAATCAATACAAAATATTTTGCGCTATTATTGCGCTAAGTTAGGTACATGTTTCGAACCTTGTATGCCGGTCCTTCATCAGCCTTTCACACAAATGGCAACACATCAAAAAAACACTGAACAAAATCCAAAAATGCATGCACACTAATAATACATATTAAAAACATTACATTAAAAATTTTGTACGAAACATATTAAAAACACATGTTAAAAGTTCTGAGAGTCCATTTCACTTCTTCATAAGCACATGTCTTTCTGATAGGAGATCTTATCCTATTCTGTTGTCTGCTTCCTGTCATGTGGGGAACGGAAATAGAATATTAATCCTATTTGAATGGTCCAAATGCAAAAGACTTTTAGGTACTCCCTTTTGATAGGAGACTTGTCCTGTTCTGCTTCTTGTCATATGTGGAATGGAAATAGAATAGTATTCCCATTTGAATGGTCCAAATGCAAAAGACTTTTAGGTACTCCCAGACTAAACAAGTAGTCCTCTGTTGAAAAGAAAAATTAAAATTGATTTAGTGAATGGACTGAAGTAATGAATCTAATATATGATCAACCAGAAAACGATTGCTACAAAATCCTTACCTCCCAGTGTGTGCAGTGAACCTGTGCGCTTGAAACAGCTGTTGCAACTCAAGTGCTGAGTCTAGGCGAGGCGAGGCCACGTGAGACATGTAGGGGTGGGGAATACCATTGGTGGAAGCAAAGAGCGGAGGGGCGGGGAGGCAACTTGGAGCGGGAGGGGAAAAAGAAGTTTGGGTGGTGCTACGAACCCAGATCTAATATTATGGAGGTTTTTTTATGTTTGTTACTGGTGACAAAGTTTGTCAATGTTTCGTATAAAACATTGCTATCGAAATTGATTTCATTCAGATTGTGTGACGGGTTGTTTCTCAAGGCCTGGTCTATCTCTAGCTGTTCCAAAATATTAAGCATAATGCCTTTGCCGCAATAATGCAAAATTTCCAAGTCTTCCTCAATTTTCGAAAAGTTGTGGTTGCGTTCCTGCATATGATTATTAATGGCTGAGAATTTTTTGTGCCTAGCAGCGTTGAAATGCTCATTATATCTTATTTTAAAACTACGCCCCGTTTGACCTATGTAATCCGCATCACAATCCTTGCACTTTATTCTGTAAATACCGGATTTCTGGAATTTGTCTTGTTTGTTGATCGATTTGGAGTTAAATAAGTGTTTCATAGTGGTGTTGTCTGTTCTGTATGCTATTCTAAGCTCTTGTTTCTTGAAAACGTTCGTGATGTTGTGCGTTAGTTGATTTGCCTATGTGAAAACTGCAACTGATTTCTTATTTTCAATTGGTTGCAAGCTTGTGACTGGTCTATTTTTAATTTTGCTTAAAATGGAATCGACGTACATTTTGCTAAAACCATTAGCTATGGCTATCTGATATATGGTGGAAAGCTCTTTGTTCCAATCTTGTTCTGAGAGGGGTACGTTAATAGCTCTGTTAATATATGCCCTGAAAGCAGCTTTTTTTTTTTTTTTTTTTTTTTAACATTTAAACATTTATGTTGATTTCACATACGCAATCAACTAACGCACAACTTCACGAACGTTTTCAAGAAACAAGAGCTTAGAATAGCATACAGAACAGACAACACCACTATGAAACTCTTATTTAACTCCAAATCGATCAACAAACAAGACAAATTCCAGAAATCCGGTATTTACAGAATAAAGTGCAAGGATTGTGATGCGGATTACATAGGTCAAACGGGGCGTAGTTTTAAAATAAGATATAATGAGCATTTCAACGCTGCTAGGCACAAAAAATTCTCAGCCATTAATAATCATATGCAGGAACGCAACCACAACTTTTCGAAAATTGAGGAAGACTTGGAAATTTTGCATTATTGCGGCAAAGGCATTATGCTTAATATTTTGGAACAGCTAGAGATAGACCAGGCCTTGAGAAACAACCCGTCACACAATCTGAATGAAATCAATTTCGATAGCAATGTTTTATACGAAACATTGACAAACTTTGTCACCAGTAACAAACATTAAAAAAACCTCCATAATATTAGATCTGGGTTCGTAGCACCACCCAAACTTCTTTTTCCCCTCCCGCTCCAAGTTGCCTCCCCGCCCCTCCGCTCTTTGCTTCCACCAATGGTATTCCCCACCCCTACATGTCTCACGTGGCCTCGCCTCGCCTCGCCTAGACTCAGCACTTGAGTTGCAACAGCTGTTTCAAGCGCACAGGTTCACTGCACACACTGGGAGGTAAGGATTTTGTAGCAATCGTTTTCTGGTTGATCATATATTAGATTCATTACTTCAGTCCATTCACTAAATCAATTTTAATTTTTCTTTTCAACAGAGGACTACTTGTTTAGTCTGGGAGTACCTAAAAGTCTTTTGCATTTGGACCATTCAAATGGGAATACTATTCTATTTCCGTTCCACATATGACAAGAAGCAGAACAGGACAAGTCTCCTATCAAAAGGGAGTACCTAAAAGTCTTTTGCATTTGGACCATTCAAATAGGATTAATATTCTATTTCCGTTCCCCACATGACAGGAAGCAGACAACAGAATAGGATAAGATCTCCTATCAGAAAGACATGTGCTTATGAAGAAGTGAAATGGACTCTCAGAACTTTTAACATGTGTTTTTAATATGTTTCGTACAAAATTTTTAATGTAATGTTTTTAATATGTATTATTAGTGTGCATGCATTTTTGGATTTTGTTCAGTGTTTTTTTGATGTGTTGCCATTTGTGTGAAAGGCTGATGAAGGACCGGCATACAAGGTTCGAAACATGTACCTAACTTAGCGCAATAATAGCGCAAAATATTTTGTATTGATTTGACGGAAAGTTTCAACTGATTAAACTATTTATATACGTCAATACGGACCAGAAATGGCAACTAGTATTCCCATTACTAAAATGGCTAGTCAGGCTAAAAGGTATAAATTTAAACATCTGCGAATAAAATTGGCCAGCGTCATTAAAGACATTGATTTCTTTAAAAAAATGCAGAACGCACAATCTAGTTCCGCGACATATAGGCGCGTTTCAGAAAAAGAGATTTTACAACAACTTTGAACGTAAAACACAGCTAATGATCAACCAGAAAATCCTGCAACGGGAATTAAAATTTTTATATATAAAGAAAAATCAAATTAATAATTTTTTATATGAAGTTCACTTAGAGGCTGCTAACACCACGAATAATGATGAATGGGACTCCTTCCTTCTCCATGTAGAGGAAGTTGTCGCATTCCACGCCAATAAAAAGGTCGGCACTTTAAACAGGAAGTTAGACCAACTAATGCGGCAGGCACGCACGATGAGCAACGAGGAACCAGACACTCCATCCCATGAATTCCAAAAACCGTTCGAAAACTTTTCTAATGTTGATTTTAACCAAGCGGAAATCGAATTAATGGAAAAAGGCTTCAAACATAACTGGCACTCCTCCTACAATAATAAAACTAATTTAACAGTACTAATAGCAGAATCGGAAGCGGCAATTCAAAAACTCCCAATAGAAAAAAGAAATGAAACCAGACATGTCATCAACAAGAAAATCAACAAAATAATAAAACAAGATAATAAACAACCCCATACAGAAAATGTCACCAGCTTAAAAAAGAAAATCGCTCAAGAGAATTTAATAGTAACTAAGGCCGATAAAGGTAATAGTATCGTTATTTTGAATAAAAACGAATACATCGAAAAAACAGAATCCTTTTTGAGCAACAAAAATTTCAGCATCATCAGCAAAGACCCCACAGGGCCCACACAACGAAAGCTCAAGCAAATATTAAAGAACACCGACATGATTCTAGATGAACATCAAATTAGTAAATTGATCAATATGAACCCAAGCATACCAACCCTTAGAGCATTGCCTAAAACCCATAAGGATAACATACCGATCAGACCTATCGTAAATTTCAGGGGTAGTCCTGTTTACAAGCTGTCGCAATTCCTCCAAAAATTTTTGAAAAAACACTATAAATTTACGACCAATAATGCAATTAGTAATTCCATTGACTTCTGTGAACGCACTAAGGTTTTGAATATAAAAAGCTCAGAAACCTTACACACCGCTGATATCAGCGACATGTACACGAACATCCCAGTAGGCCCCACCATACATATAATAGAGGAAAATTTAAAAATGCACAGTAGGATGTCACAAGGTGAAATCAAGGAGTTCATTAATCTGTTAAAATTTGCCGTGCAAAACAATTATTTCACGTTCAACCAAAAAATCTACAAGCAGACAGAAGGTTTGGCCATGGGCTCCCCATTGTCAGGCATAATGGCCAATATTTACATTGACCATTTGGAAAACATCAGCATCAGTAAAATAAAAGGAATCAGCTTTTGGACAAGATATGTCGATGACGTTTTTCTGATAGTTGATAATGAAATCAGTGGCATCAATCACATTACAACAGAGCTAAACCAAATTGATAATAGCATCAAATTCACCACAACATCAGAAATAAATCAGTCTATAAACTACCTGGATCTTACTGTCATTAGGGACACCATGGGCCTACGTTTTAAAATATACAGGAAGCCAACCCAAACGCACACCACCATTAGGAAGGATTCAAACCACCCGGCCAGCCATAAAAAAGCTGCTTTCAGGGCATATATTAACAGAGCTATTAACGTACCCCTCTCAGAACAAGATTGGAACAAAGAGCTTTCCACCATATATCAGATAGCCATAGCTAATGGTTTTAGCAAAATGTACGTCGATTCCATTTTAAGCAAAATTAAAAATAGACCAGTCACAAGCTTGCAACCAATTGAAAATAAGAAATCAGTTGCAGTTTTCACATAGGCAAATCAACTAACGCACAACATCACGAACGTTTTCAAGAAACAAGAGCTTAGAATAGCATACAGAACAGACAACACCACTATGAAACACTTATTTAACTCCAAATCGATCAACAAACAAGACAAATTCCAGAAATCCGGTATTTACAGAATAAAGTGCAAGGATTGTGATGCGGATTACATAGGTCAAACGGGGCGTAGTTTTAAAATAAGATATAATGAGCATTTCAACGCTGCTAGGCACAAAAAATTCTCAGCCATTAATAATCATATGCAGGAACGCAACCACAACTTTTCGAAAATTGAGGAAGACTTGGAAATTTTGCATTATTGCGGCAAAGGCATTATGCTTAATATTTTGGAACAGCTAGAGATAGACCAGGCCTTGAGAAACAACCCGTCACACAATCTGAATGAAATCAATTTCGATAGCAATGTTTTATACGAAACATTGACAAACTTTGTCACCAGTAACAAACATAAAAAAACCTCCATAATATTAGATCTGGGTTCGTAGCACCACCCAAACTTCTTTTTCCCCTCCCGCTCCAAGTTGCCTCCCCGCCCCTCCGCTCTTTGCTTCCACCAATGGTATTCCCCACCCCTACATGTCTCACGTGGCCTCGCCTCGCCTAGACTCAGCACTTGAGTTGCAACAGCTGTTTCAAGCGCACAGGTTCACTGCACACACTGGGAGGTAAGGATTTTGTAGCAATCGTTTTCTGGTTGATCATATATTAGATTCATTACTTCAGTCCATTCACTAAATCAATTTTAATTTTTCTTTTCAACAGAGGACTACTTGTTTAGTCTGGGAGTACCTAAAAGTCTTTTGCATTTGGACCATTCAAATGGGAATACTATTCTATTTCCGTTCCACATATGACAAGAAGCAGAACAGGACAAGTCTCCTATCAAAAGGGAGTACCTAAAAGTCTTTTGCATTTGGACCATTCAAATAGGATTAATATTCTATTTCCGTTCCCCACATGACAGGAAGCAGACAACAGAATAGGATAAGATCTCCTATCAGAAAGACATGTGCTTATGAAGAAGTGAAATGGACTCTCAGAACTTTTAACATGTGTTTTTAATATGTTTCGTACAAAATTTTTAATGTAATGTTTTTAATATGTATTATTAGTGTGCATGCATTTTTGGATTTTGTTCAGTGTTTTTTTGATGTGTTGCCATTTGTGTGAAAGGCTGATGAAGGACCGGCATACAACGTTCGAAACATGTACCTAACTTAGCGCAATAATAGCGCAAAATATTTTGTATTGATTTGACGGAAAGTTTCAACTGATTAAACTAATTACATATTTTGTCACAGTCGTTCGCCAATACATGATCAATTAGAGTAGAGCTAGTTTGTGTTACACGAGTTGGATATTTTGTATTACATAAGACTAGACCGTATGATTTGACTAGGTTAATATAACTACTAGTATATCTGTCCCCAAATAATAGATCGATATTCATATCACCTAGTATTATAACAGGATTCGTTGAGTAAGAACTAATAATTACTTCGAGATCAGTTAGAAAGTGTGGAATGTTGCTTTTATGAGGGTTATAAGCAGTGATTATATTGTATTCTTGATGGCCTTTTCTCACAGTAATGTGCAGTATGCTGTGGGTGGAATTTATTTCCTTTACAAGGGTACTGCTACATTTGTTTGAAATATACAAAGATACTCCCCCGCCAGTTTGCTTTCTAACTATGTGATATGCAACATATTTCTTAATATTGAAAAACATTTTTGTTTGTTCTGTTAACCAATTTTCTGAGATTGCTAGGACATCTACACCTTTGATTCTGTCTAACATTATTTGGATATCATCGAACTTGTTTTTTATGCTATGTGCATTTATGTGTACGCATTTTAGTGTACTGGTATCGGTTATTATCTGTTTACTGTCCTTAATCTTATAATAATCGCTAAGTGTATTACAGTTACACTCGGTTAATTCTAGTGTATTATTATTAGCATTACCTAAAAAATTTAATTTCTGTAATTCTAGTTCCATATGGGATAATACTTAGTAGATATCTTACTATTACATTGATTTTAGTTTGAGAGGGCGAGTTCATCCAGTATTTCAGCACTTGATATAAGCTTTGAGGGTCCATTTTGATTTTTCCGAATGTATATTTTGCAGTCTCTGACCCAAGTTGCAAAGATTTTTCCCTGTTGTCTCAATTCACGGCACTTTTTGGCGATGGTTTCATTTCTTGGGGTCAGGTGTTCATTGATATATATATTACCACCATCACTGTAACCAATTTCACTCGTCTTCAGGGTCTTCTTTTGTCTTCTGCTACTGAGAATCTCTTCCTTCTTCCACCTATTATTTAATTTCACAATTATCGGTTGAGGCCCAGGCTTTGTTGACGGGAAGCGGTGAGCTGCGTCTATGTTTGCCCTGGTGATTTCAACTCCTAACGTCTTGCCAATGTCCGAGATTTTGTGAAATACATCCACCCTTGTAAAGGAAATAAATTCCACCCACAGCATACTGCACATTACTGTGAGAATATGGTTGGTTCTTCAGTTTAGGGGCTGCGACAACGCGGTCATGTAGCCCCGTGTACTTTGGGTGTGTGTAGAATCTGTCTGATAACCGGTGTTAATTGTGATGACTGTATTAGTGTGTGTTACCTGTTTTATTTTTTAAATTTAAGTACTGCAACTTAGAATTTTTCAAATAGTTCCTACTTTTCCCGCCAAGCGCCACCATCAACGAATACTAGGCCAAGTTCAGAACTCAGCTACTAGACGCCACCGCAGTCGGCTCTTGGCGGCTTTACTTCCCCTCCGAAGGAAGGCATGAAATGACATGAAACAAACATCAATATCCATACGTCATCTGTGATGTCATAATACTAAAAGATTCCATTAAACACATACGTATGGCAGTATATACTTGAATTGTTGCAGGTTATGACAATGTGATGTCTCACTTTGTAACGCAGCCTCCCTGTGGGATATTGTTGTTGTCGATTCTTATGGGGGTTTTGCGACATCGTGGTCACGTAGCCCCATGTGCTTGGATGTGTGTACAATTTGTCTGATAACCTGTGTCACTGTGATGTCTGTATTTGTAATTGAGGTAGGATTTGGGTAGGAAGCGGCTGTGGCAATAAGTTAAGTAGAAATGGGAAACCACAGAAAACCACTTCCAGGATGGTTAAGGTAAGAATCAAAGCCGCCTCTTCTCAGTTTTGCCACACGAGGCCGAGTGTACCCCGTTCCAGCCTCCCTTGTGGAATAAAACAACCAACATATTTGGAATGCCCTTCATACATCTCTATTCATTAACACATTGATGACGGGCTACGTTAATTTACATAGGCCTAGTTTTGTATTGGTGCGCGGGCGACCGGCTACGTAAATTAACATTTTCTCACAGTGTTTCATTCTTGTGCGATTTTCTCCTCTCCGCCGTTCATTAATTGAAATACTATGTGTTATTTACAAACTAAGGTATTTGTTGATCGAAATGCAGATAGGTATATTGTTGTCTCGATAATGCTTTCGGTACAGGAAGTGAGGTTTTATAACACTCAGTTACCGCGTGTATTGTCAAGTGTTAGCATAGCACGCACGGAACTGACAGTGCGATAATCAGTTCAGACGAGTCTGTAGACAATAATAATAATATCGTATGGCCTCGGGTGCCTGGTTCAAGCTTTGTTATTTGACACCCCGAGGGTAGCTTGCATGTCGAATTTCGTTGTTCCTTGAAGCACTATGAAAGTCAAGGAGGTTAGATATCTAAGCTCCTTGGACACTATTGCACTTTCTAGTAGAGAAATTAGGAACTTTGTGTTGGCGGAAAATCCCGGGATTAATTTTGCCATTATGGACACGGCCTACTGAATTCAAATGGGTCCTTTGACATGCCAACATCGTATGACATGGGGTCGCAATCTTTGCCACCTTTCAAAAATCACTTACCACGGCCAGGAGCGAACCTGCAAGCTTGGGGTTGGTAGTCCGACACGTTGACCCTCACCCACCGTGACAAGCGACGATAATAATACGAGTTAAAATGACAATGATAGTAGTGACAATGAGGTTGATGGATGGACAAGTAAGTAAAGTTACATGTATTTATGTTTCCGTCCACAGTAAGGAATAGAGTAGCACGCGCCTGGCCAACAATGTGTTAATTTTACACAGCCAAATGAAATAATTGGATGGGGCAGCATTTTCGAATGCATGCTGCTGCTCCTGGCTAAATCCCTATCCTGAATTTGGTAAAATAGAGAGAAACACAAACCTATGGCTCCTTCCTTTTGTTCCCTCCTGCTTGATGGGACTGATGGCTGCACAGGTCTGCTCCCACCACCACCAGCAGGACCTTGAGGTTGGTTCCGATTTGACAAAAGCTGGCGAATGTCTTCCTCAGTAGCTTCCGAATTCTTACAGTTGTAGCTCTGAGAGCATTCTAGTGAGGGAACGTTCTTGCGGAAAACTTCTTCTGCATCCTTTAAACTGCTCTTCCACAGCTGACACTCCACTACCGACCAATGATATAATTTGTGAGACATTGAACAAGGAAAATAGCAAATGGCATGAATTATAATCATCATCATTGTCAGTATTATTCATTGTTTGGGATTTGGGCATCTGAAAATAAAAAATAAAAAAATCCTATACATTGGGTACCGTTAAGATACACTTCACCTTTTGTTTCTGTTTCCTTATGTCCCCCCCCCCCCTTCCCCCTTATTTGGATATCCTCATTCTTCGAGGAGTCTCAAATTTTCCCCCCGCCCCCTTTGCCTTCTTACTGCTCTTTCCGCCGTTCTACTTAATATGGCACGTTTTTCAACCAAGGTCCATACAGCAGCTTCTGGCTGCTATCTGG
This sequence comes from Meconema thalassinum, assembly GCA_946902985.2. Lineage (NCBI taxonomy): Eukaryota > Metazoa > Arthropoda > Insecta > Orthoptera > Tettigoniidae > Meconema > Meconema thalassinum. The sequence goes on from OX336395.1 coordinate 126,319,970, forward strand.
TAAACAACAGAGGTACTTCTCTAGTGTGTGTGGGTGTTTGTTTGTTTTTTTTTTGTAAGCTCATCGGGCACACATTTTTTGGCCACATTGTTTTAATTTTATGCTTCGGTGGCATAGTTGCTATAGTGCGGGACAAACCATTGGAAGCCTGAAGGTCACGCGTAGTCGGTGCGCTGTTGTCCTGTATGTTCTCGCATCCAGCACGCGACTGAAGGTACGATGCAATAGAATGGCAACACCGCCGGGTGCGGAGTGGAGAGCGGAGCGGAGAGCCGGTTGACCTTCAGGCTTCCAATGGTTTGTCCTGCACTATAGCATGCTAAACTGCTGTGCAACAGATAGTGGTTTCAATCCCGGACAAAGTCGTCGGATTTTTTAAGAGTGTTAAAATCCTTTAGTATGCCTTCCTTCAGAGGGGAAGTAAGCCGGCGGTCCCACGTTATAGATTTATGGCATGTAAAAGATCCTTCCACTAACTAAACTTGTGTGAAGCTAAATTCTAAGTTAGCTTTCGTTGAAACGCTCTGTCATAGTTCCAACGTTCACCACTAGGTGTCAGTGACATCTGATAGCGAAAGTTGGAACTACTTAAAATTGAACATAACTTGTAGCTCACCCCATGGGTGTCCACTTTAAGCAGCTACAGCCTCCGGTAAGCCGAACATGTCTCGGACACTCCCGGCACTAAAAGCCCTATGCTAAATAAATAAATAAATGTTATTTTATTGAAAAAGGAGGCAAGGTCCCTCTCAAAACCTTTAGAAAATTTTATTTTATTTTAATTTCACAGGGCATAATCCCAAAAAATGAATAATATTATACTCTGTACGCCTGGATAAAAGGATTGACATTTGTTCGGAAATTCCACGTCAGTCATCACCCCTCTGCCTCTTGACTAATCCATGTTCGCATAGTTGATGTCATAATACTCTGCGTTGCAATATTACAGCCCACGTGCTTCAGTGTCTGTTCAACTGTATCCTTGGCTTGTACAGTTTGGCAACTTCGTTCTCAGACCACATGGCGAGATGACAACTGTCAATCGCATTCTCCCAGCCTACAGAGTATAATAGTATTCCAGGCGATGAAACCCTTAATCTAGGTTGGTTGGTTCCTTAGTTTAGGGGCTGCGACAATGCGGTCATGTAGCCCTGTGTACTTTGGGTGTGTGTAGAATTTGTCTGATAATCTGTGTTAATTGTGATGGCTGTATTAGTGTGTGTTATCTGTGATTCAGATAGGACTGCAGAAGATTAATTTTTTCAAGTAGTTCCAACTTTTGCTACCAAATGCTACCATCCATGACACCTAGCTGCAGACGTGGCTACTAAATACCATTGCAGTCAGCACCTGGCGGCAAACTATGGAACTAATATAGCGTTATCAAACCAACCTACAAATTTTAGCTTCCACAAGTGTAGTTAGTGGAAGGTTATTTTTCATGCCATAAATTTATGACATGGGACCGCCGGTTTTACTTCCCCTCCGAAGGAAGGCATACTGAGGGATTTTTAACGCTCTTAAAAACTCCCGACGACTTCGGCCGGGTTTAACCTGCGATCTTGGGCATAGAAGCTCACCAACCTTTAATGCTATTATGATATTTATTTCTACCACTTCTTATTCCCATTTATTAAGGGAGAGGACGAAATAAATTCTCTACATAGTTGTTTGTTTTTTTTTTTGTTGGAAGCCCTTCCTAATGCCAATCCCATCAGGGAGATGAATAAATAATGATGAGTGAAATCAAGTATCAGTACATTTAAAAATTCAAGGAAAAATCATTTCCACTCTGATTTTTGCTGATGACGTCGTCATCTTAGCCAATTCACCAGAGGATTTGAATGAGTTTTTAAATAGTATAGACTCCTTTTTGAGGAAAGAATTCATGATGAAAATCAACAATGTAAAACAAAAATAATTGAATGCAACCAAAATAAATCATAACCCCCTAGGGACGTCGAATTGGCACGTAAAAGATGAAGGAAGTAGGCGACTTCTGCAACTTAGGAAGAAAAACAACCTGTGATGGACGAACCAAAGAGGATATATAAAAAGTAGGTTAGCACAGGCAAGGAAAGCATTTCTCCTGAAAAAGTTAGTTAGTTAGTCAGTTATTGCTGTTTTAAGGGAGCGGAAAGCAGCTTCGGTGGCGTAGTTGGTAGCATACAGAACTGCTGTGCCCAAGATAGCGGGTTCGAACCCAGCCGAAGTCGTCGGATTTTTTAAGAGCGTTAAAATCCTTCAGAGGGGAAGTAAAGCCGGTGGTCCCATGTCATAGATTTATGGCATGGAAAAGATCCTTCCACAGACTAAACTTGTGTGAAGCTAAATTTCTACGTTAGATTTTGTTGGAACACTCTATCAAAGTTCCAACGTTCACCACTAGGTATCATTGACATCTGGTAGCGAAAGTTGGAACTACTTGAAATTGAACGGAACTAGTAGCTCACCCTATGGGTGCCCACTAGAAACAGCTACAGCCTCTGGCGAGCCGAACAAGTCCTCGGACACTCCCGGCACTAAAAGCCAAACGATAAATAAAAATTAGGAGCGGAACTACGAGGTCATCTTCCCCTAACTGAAAGAGAATCTGTTGACATCAGTTGATTGGTTCCTCAGTTTAGAGGCTGCAAGAACGCGGTCATATAGCCCCTTGTACTTAGGGTGTGTGTAGAATCTGTCTGATAACCAGTGAAAATGGTGATAGTTGTATTAGTCTGTGTTATCAGTAATTCAGGTAAGGATTGCAGACGATCAATTCCAATAGTTCCTACTTTTGCCACCGAATGCTACCATCAACAACAGCTAGCTGTGAACTTGGCAACTAGATGCCACCGCCACAGCCCCTTGCGACGAACGTTGGAACTTAGAGCATTAATCAAATCTATCTACAAATTTAGCTTCACACAATTGTAGTTAGTGGAAGGTTCTTGTACATGCCATAAATCTATGACATGGACCCACCGGCTTTACTTCACCTCTGAAGGAAGGCAACTGAGGAATTTTTAACGCTCTTAAAAAATCCGACGACTTCGGGCAGGTTTGAACCAGCAATCTTGGGCATAGAAGCTCAGCATGCTTCCAACCACGCCACTGAAGCCGCCACCTCTGTTGACATCGAATTAGGAAGTCATTTTTGAAAGCCTTTGACTAGAGCGTGGCACTCTACTGTATGGATGTGAAACTTGGACTGTTGGTGCAGCAGAAAAGAGGAGTATAGAAGCATTTGAAATGTGGTGTTACAGGAGAATGATGAAGATCAGATGGCTAGATAGGGTTACAAACGAAGAGGTATTAAGGCGAGTGGGAGAGGAGAGATGTTTCTGGCGACTGCTAATGAAGAGAAGAGATAGGTTGGTAGGACACATACTAAGACGCCCAGGAATAGCAAACTTAGTTATGGAAGGAAGAGTCAAGGACAAGAACTGTAGGGGTGTTAAAACAGATTGTTTTGGATGTAAGTTGTGATAGCTATATAGAGATGAAACGATTAGTTCAAGACAGGGAGGCGAGGAGAGCTGCATTAAACCAGTCAAAAGACAGAAACTCTAGCACATAATCTCGCAAGGATTTGGAAAGAAACAGCTAAAACCTCTTAGTAGGTACTGTCCCAGATTTTACCTGGATAGAAAATGGAAAACCACGTAAAACTGTTTAAAAAACAACCAATGGTGGGGTTCAAACCCACTCATATTTTAAGTCCGGAGATAGCCTGGCCCCATGACATGTTGCATCAAAAGCACAACATGATGAATAAACAACAATCAATGGACATGAATAAGAGGATAGTCTACAAACATGGGCAATGGGCAAACCCAATGACAGGCAGGTGAGGGCAGAAGGAATGATAAACTGACAAATCACATAAAAAGAACCAGTTCATCTCAGGATGTCTACCACCACCAACTAACATATTTCCCTGACAATTCCCTGATTCTTCCAGGATAAATCAGAAAATTCCCTGAGTAACAGTAGCGGCCATAATAAATCTATAAAAAGTCCTCTCGGCACGCCGGAAGGCGGAGGTAGATTTCATCGGGCAAACTTGGGGATAGGCGAAAATAGGCACAATATGCACGTTTTCGCAGAAGGATCAGACCTCATTTATAGCGAGAAAGTATTTTATAATTGGAGCTTAATTTACTTTTTTTTTCGTCATTTTATGCATATTTTAAACATGTTATTGTCTTATGGGGACGGTAACCTTCTTGTCATTTGGGGTACATTTTTATACTTCTGGTCACACTGTCCTTATGCAAGGGTTCGACACTGATGTGTAACTATGTAACCGTCTGTTACTTCTTCCCGCAAAATTATATCTCCCGCAGAGATGTTGGTTGGTTCCTCAGTTTAGGGACTGCGTCAACGCGGTCATGTAACCCCGTGTACATTTGGTGAGTGTAGAATCTGTCTAATAAACAGTGTGAATTGTGATGGCTGTATTAGTCTGTAATTCAGGTAAGGACTGCAGACGGTCAATTTCAAGCAGTAGTTCCTAATGTTGCTACCAGTTTCTACCGTCAATGACACCTAGCTCTGAACTTGGCTACGAGATGCCACCGCAACCAGCAACTCACAACGAACGTTGGATCTTCCCTCCAAAGGAAAGCATACTGAGGGATTTTTAGCGCTCTTAGAAAATCCGACGACTTCGGCCGGCTTTGAACCCGCGAACTTGGGCATAGAAGTTCAGCATACTACCAGTTACGTCACCGAGGTCGCTTCTCACTTAGTCAGATGGAAAACTGATCTAGTGCAAGTGCGTTGTCATGGCAACGTCTGATGGCTCATCCCTCATCAATTTAGTAGTGTTGTCATGGCAACCTCTGATAGCTCTTGGCATTTTCTTATAATTCCGAAATCATTTTTCTCATCCCTTGGCGTAATGGTGGGTCATATCAAAAATTCTTTCAGACAAAAGTTTTAGGTAATTATTAGGGGAATATTTTCCATTTTGTACGGTTTTGATATTGTGCCTATTAAGAGAGATATGATTAATGTTTCCCGAAAAACCCACTTTTTCCACCCCTTTGGTCAATGGTTGGTGCTATCAAAAAACGTATTTGACATAAATTTTTGGCACTTATCCGACACATATTATGAACTTTGAATGGATTCGATATTTCACGTATTAAAAGAGTTATAGTGAAATTTCACTTTTTCGAAAAAAGCCCCCCATTTTCACCCCCTTCGACCGATTTTGCCGATTAACGAACTCGACCGAGATTTTAATGGGATACTTATTATGTAAAAAATTCAAACTGATTGGGGCAAAATTACGGTAGTTATCGTGTCCACAAGAAACTGATATATGTATATATATATATATATATATATATATATATATACATATATATATACATAAATTATATATAAACTTTTTAACTGACGGTGGTTCTGGGGTGTAGGGGATGTGAAACGTGAAGATATGTCGAAATTTTCCGGAAGTCGAAACATGGTACCCATTGCAATAGTTAGCTTTCTAATGAAATCTACCTAAAAGAGTTTGTACTTAAAAAGCATTTCAAAAAGTGCTTGAACAATATATATAGCCAACATTTCTTTTTTTTTTTTTTTTTCTATATTTTTCCAATTTCTAAATATTTCATCCAGAAAAACTATTGTACTGTACTTACGAGTATTGAAAGTAGCTCGTCAATTGTAATGCTCTCAAAAATCATACAGTTAGAGATTTATATACAAATACACTGTCTACACATATAATTTGTGTGCTCTATCTTGCAAGAAATAAGAGCTTACTGATTTAACGTCAATACGAACAAACATCTACAACAATCATCACCAAAATATACTTTTCCAACATCAAAATCGAAATGCTTCATTTCCAATTATTCAAGGTTGGACCTTGTAAATTGAAAATTCTTTGAGTGTCATTAAAATACCCTGATAATTCCCTGAGTTTTCCAAGATTTAAAGATTCCCGGAGAATTCCCTGTTTTCCAGAGTTTTGTTTTTTTTGTCGTGTGGCCTCCTGAGAGGCCGAGTGCAGGTCTTTCTATTCGACGCCCGTGGGCGACCTGCTCGTCGAGATGAGAGATGGAATGGATGAAGATCAATGAAACTGGGCAAGGATGTGGAAGGAATCGGCCGTGGCCTATCAGAAGGTACCGTCCCAGCATTTGCCTGGTGTTGAAAATGGGAAACCACGGAAAACCATTTCAAGGACGGCCGACGGTGGGGCTCGAACCCACGCGTCTACCGAGTCAGCAGAGAGTCTGGTCCCATGACCTAACGCTGCGCTTTAACCAGCTGAGCCAATGCTGTCGGTTTTTCCAGAGTTGTAGACGCCCTGAATCTTCACAGGCAGACATGCAACTATCTTCAAAGGTGGGCATTCACACCATAAAACTAATCAATACACCTTGAATGCTACAGTACCTGAAGAGTTCATTTCAACCTCCAAGTTTCATCAAGAGACGGGCAGCAACCAGTTCCTGTGTTTATGCATATAGTTCACTCACCCAAGTGTACCCCTCTTCAGAGCTTTTCTTCTCTAAAAACATGCCTCTCAGACCCATCCAGCCAGTTATAAGGGTTCAGTGTCAGGTCCCCTTGCTTGGACAACAGATGTCTTCAGTCTTTTCACGAGCTTTAAAGGAGCTGCAGGCACTGCCAATGACATAGCTGCCACATTTTGCATCGACTATTTCAAAAATAATATAAGAAGACCTCGAGGGCATCTAAGAATGCGCTGGAGTACAGGAATGAGAGTCTGTATAGAGAGAAGAGGAGTTAACTGGCATCAAGTGGAGGAAGAAAAGTGGTGGGAAGATGGAGAGGCCTCGTAAACATCCAGACCAGGCAATAGCTGGAACGGGATTTGTATATGTATGTATTTCAAAACATCAGCTTTTATTTTTGAGACAAAATATAATATAAAAGACTGATCATGGACCACAGCACAACAATAAATATAAAATAAACAAATTAATATATACAGCCGGCGGCGGCCAATACTCGTATCCGAGTGTATGTTTCTTTCCTGCATTACTAATTTGTATTCACTCGATGGTGATGTCGCTGGTGACTCAACAGACCAATTCTGCCATAGAACATACGGCCGCACACGATGCAGATGATGGAAGGTAGAGGACGTGGCAATATCTGGCGCAGCTTTCTACCTCTGACAAGTTTCCATTTCCTGCCTTCGGCGTTCTTCTCCAAAATGTGAAACCGCAGCTGAGGTGGCTGCACGCGCCAACGTGCGCGATCTTCCACAAGTGTATGCCAATTATCAGGATCAATGGTTACACTCCTCAAGGTTTGTTTAAGCTGGTCTTCGTAACGCTTCCGAGGTGCTCCTAGAGGTCTCGTGCCGGTGCTGAGCTCGCTGTACAGGATTTTCCGTGGGAGTCTGTCGTCATTCATGCGTTGGACATGACCGTCCATCTAAGCCGGTGACTAATGATGATGGCCTCTATGCTCTTCATCTCTGCTGTCTCAAGAACCGCAGCATTCGTTATACAGGGTCATCGAAAAATACTGCCATTTCAAAAAATTATAGCACCGAAACCCCTTATGTTAAACGTGTAATTCTTTCACTGAACGCCAGCTGGTTAAAGTAAGTTTTGTTTTGGAGGGGACGTGACCATGCTATGCGCACACTTGATGTGCAGTAGCCAATGTCGGCCGGGGACGCGTGCGCCAATGAGGTCCTGACCTCAGCCCTTCGGATTTTTTTTCTGGGGGTACATTAAAAACATTGTGTATGCAGAAAAAATTCGGGATTTGGAGCACCTGTGGGAGCGAATTTCTGCCGCCATCATGACAGTTACTCTGAAATGATTGCACGTACAAATCCAGCCATTGGCAAAGCGTGCGTTCAATGCTGTTGTTGGTGGTCGGCCTGGCCTAGTTTTTCTCTCTTCAGTCCCTGTTTCCTTAAACTGATTAAACCATCGAATGACAGCTTTGTAATCAGGTGAAGTTTGTCGGGCGGTGCAGTCATTGGCGCACGCGCCCCCGGCCGACCTTGGCTACTGCGCATCTAGTGTGCGCATAGCAAGGGTACGTCCCATCCAAAACAAAACTTACTTTAACCAGCTGGCATTGAGTAAAAGAATTACACGTTTAACAAAGGGTTTCGGTGCTATAATTTTTTGAAATGTTGGCATTATTTTTCGATGACCCTGTATAGTCATCCCATTTGATGTGCATAATGGAACGGAGTTTCTGCAGGTGAAAGCGTTCCAATTTTTTGATTGTCTGGCGATATTGGGTCCAGGTCTCAGATCCATAGAGCAACGTAGAAATGGCAACAGCTTGGTATACCATTAGTTTTGTACAGTACAACCCCTGTAATGCGTCACCTTTGGGACTGAGGGGATGGTCGGAACGCAAAAAAAAAAGTTGCATTATCAGAAAGTACAGAAAAATACGGATTTACATTAAAATAAACAATCTCTGAACTCAAGATATCGGGATTCCTTTCCTTCTTTCTTGGTAGAACCACATCCACAATGCGTTGTCAAGCAGTTCAAGTTTAGGCTCTTTCAATGTTTTATGATTCATAAAAGCGTTTTCACCCATCTACCCGTCACTGCACATGATTTAATGTCTTTCCGATTTCTTCTCCAAACTTTAATTGTCGTAACGCCTACATGGAGTTCCTTGGCAATTTTTTGGAGTGATTCCCCTTTGTCCAGTCATCGTAGCACTGCTAATTTTTCATTTAATGAAAGAGTAACGTGTTTACGTTTCACTGCCGACAAAACACACACAACTGTACAGTACACACAATGTACATAAAACAAATTACTGAACGAATATAGAAGAACAATGTCGTAAAACCAACGACCAGTAAGCACTAAACAGTTCATAGTGTTTACTGTACAAAACACGGACGACAGAAACGAAAGGAGAGAATGACGGGGAGCACTAAAACGGACCAGCGATAACAAGTACCTGTAAACAAAAATGGTGCGACGGGTAGGGTGTCACCACTACGAGTTGGAGCAAGTTCGGCTCGAGCACGGTTGGTTCAACCGGTGCGACGAACTAGCCGAGGGTGGACAAGAGGGTTCTAATGTAATCTCTATATATAAAAATGAATGTACGTGATAGTTTGTATGTCTGTCCTTTATGCGTTCATATACCATTCATCTGATTGCGATGAAACTCTGGTGACTTGTTGTGCACGCTCCCACAAATGTTTCTGAATTAGTAAATCCAATTTACAATAGTTTAGAGGCAACTAACGGAAATAGGAAAAATACTGTCTATCCAAAAAAGCCAACTCCGTACAGGCCATGGAGGACCTGGGAGTAGTGGAAGGTAGAGGCTTCCACTCTTTGTGACATCGGCACTAGATGGGATAGAGTTGTCAGCTCCACGCCCGGCCGCCTTTGCTCCCAGGAATTACCCTGGTACTCATTTCCGGTGTAGGCTGAGTGAACCCCAGGGCTATTGGCGTTTACGAAAGTGGTAGTTTTGTTTCTAAAATCCACTACCTGGGTGGGGATTGAACCCACTCTCTGTCAGTTAGAAGCTCAGCGCCTCTACCGACTGCGCCACGCAGTCCCCGTCTATCCAAAAGCTCTTCAAGAAACAAAAGTACAATGCCAACACTTTCTTAAATTGGCATTGCAACGCATGCCGGGTACAGCTAGTAAATACATATACTGTAAAAGAAATGAAGAATAAATGAACAAACAAATGAGGCGCCTAGAATCAAAGCCCGCCAAATCCATATTTTATGAAAATCGAGATAAGCATTGTTTTATATAGCTTTTGCTGCGCTGAATTCATTAAAACTATTATTTTGTTACAAAATCCACTATATCCTACTGTTAAACGAAGTCAAAGTTGAGGCTTAGTTGGAATATCCGCCAAGTCCAACGACAGTTTCGCCATTTTTGGTCACAAAACCCGCCACATCCACATCAGCCAATAGGAGCACCCTGTTCCGCCATCTTACCTTCCATGATGCTTTGCGAAGTGTATACTCTTTACCTACGTGCATTAGTGAGAGAACGTACCTCTGCCTGACGTTGTAACGTGTTTTTCGAGGGGTTTTATGCAACTGGCATAAGTCAGTAGGAAGCCATTCTATATTTATTTACGCGGCAAATTGTTCAGCCAAGAGAATTTTTCATGGTAATTTATTATTATTATTAATTTATTATAATTATTATTAAGGTATTTTCGGAGCATTTTATAAAAATTATTAACATTCAGATAGGTTTTCTATGTCTTAGAAAACGCTATCAAGCAAATTATTACGAACGACAATATTATAGAAAATTATGTGATTACGGAATTTTACGGAGTTTTGTCAGTTAGGGTATTTGAGAGACATGACTCACTGGGAATTCGAATACAAGCTGATTCCTGTCGAGAAGTATTACGCAAGGCTGGGTCGCAAGGTCTAGAAAAGACGAATTGTTGGAACGGAAATCGACTTCTCCCTCTCGCGCACCGAGTGTAATGAGGCAGAGGAGGGGAACTGGCGGCGTGCTCAGCCAATCAGTGAGGACGACGTAAGCTAGATGTCGGTACCATGGTGGGGGAGCCAACAGGTGCATATATCGTTCGACGCGCCGTGAAACAGGGACTATCTGTGTAGAACTTGCGGAGTACGGTTGGAAGTGCGTGTCGCTCCGATGTTCAGTGGAGTTGAAGACTAACTTTTGCAAAACTTAACCAGTGCGGTTGTACGAGTGTTTGGGTCCGAGGTACGGACCATAGAATTATCTAATCTACCAGAATATCATCAAATTCCGACGGAGATGACGACGTCCAGGAGACTGTGGGAAGCTCACGGCATCAGCAAGTACGAGGGAAATGCCTTGGCAATTTCCAATGGTAAGCGCAAATGACGCAGAAATACGCAATCTCTCATTTTTCTTTGTTTTACATTTCATATTTCAGTAACTTCATAGCTTGGAAATAAGAGTAAAATCAATTTATCAGACTCCGTTTTCACGTAATTTTCTATCGGTAATATTCAAATCACAACGCTCCAATTTAAATTTTGTACTTATTATTATTATTAATTTTGCTATACTTGTTTTATATAATAAATTCATTTCTTTTACAATGCAATCTTTGCTTTCAGTAGGTAGCATTAGATATAGACCAATTCCTTCTCCTGATACAATTGTTTGTTGGGTTAATGATCAAATCATACCACGATCTGAGTGAATAGTGTCTTGAAGGTGTTCTGCCAGAGCTAGACGTTGTTAAATACAAATTTAGATTTCAACATTGCATTGAGGTCTTGGCGCCCATTAAAACAACATAGCTTAGGCAAAGGTAAACAGTTACATTTATCACCCAACAGTATGGGCTAGCAAAACGTTTCATTTGTCGCTACCAACATGGGGCATTAATAAACGTTTCATTTGTCGCCGACAACTTGGGGCTGAAAACCTAATAACATTTGTGGAAGGAGAAGGGTATATATTTCTGTGCCTGTATTTTAGGGGTTATTTGTCGGTATCAGTGTATATCATTATGGGGGATGAGAAAGAAAGACAGATGAGGTTACGTAGTGGTCATCAACGGGAGGGTGATGATACGAGCAGTATGTCGAGTGATGGTAGTACCGGGGTAGCGGATGTAAATCTCGATACTGAAACAGGGAGTGTAGGCGGCCAACCAGAATTAAAAACTTTACTTCTCGAGTTCATGTATCAGAACAAAGTTAGTAGTGATGCCTTAAATGCAAAATTAGAACAAAACAGTAGGGAAAATAAAGAAAGTACAGATGCCTTAAACGCCAAATTAGAACAAAACAGTAGGGAAAATAAAGAAAGTACAGACGCTTTAAATGCTAAACTGGAACAAAACAACGCTAAATTAGAACAAAACAGTAGGGAAAATAAAGAAAGTACAGATGCCTTAAATGCAAAATTAGAACAAAACAGTAGGGAAAATAAAGAAAGTACAGAAGCTTTAAATGCAAAATTAGAACAGAATAATGCAAAATTAGATAAGAACAACAAGGAAATTAGTGTGAAAATGGAGCAGATTAGAGGAGAAATCAGAGGAGTAATGGAAGAGAAGGTTAAAGAGATCATTGCAGATGTAGACAAGAAATTAGGAAAAGTACAGGAGGAGTTGGAAAGTAGAATCAGCACACAGGCTGAAAATTTAAAGGAATTAGTTAAATTAGAAACACTGCAGGTTAAAAAGAAATTGGGGGGAGAAATTGACAAGATTCAAGTATCAACTAAAGAGGTTAAGGAACAGCTGGGGGGTAGAATTGAGAAAGTCCACTCGCAAATATTTGCAGAAGTAAATGATTTAAGAGAGAGTAATAGAGAGAGCATTAGCAAGATTGAGGAGAAACAAGCAAAGCTATATGATAAAGTAGAAGAATCAGAAGGAAACATTAAATTAACAGTAAACAGTATTGAGAGGAAGGCTGAGGAGAAAATCGCAGAATTAGAATTAAAATTAAAAGCTAGGATCAGGCAAGAAAATAGTCAGAATAGGCCAGTTTTTGTGAATAGCACACACAGGGAGGTAGAACTGGGTAAGTTCAGCAATCGACAGGGGTGCCCAATGGAGTTCATGAACACTATAGAAAATAAATTCGGGGAGAGGTTGGAAAATGGTAGTATTGAGTGGTGCCAGGTAGTTGAAATTTTAGAACAAGTATTTGTGGGGGAAACGAGGAATTGGTTTGCTGTCTACAGAGACAAGTTTACTGATATTAATGATTTTAAAATGAAATTCTGTGAAAAGTTCTGGAATGAGGTTATTCAGTCGCAGCATCGTGAGGGAGTAGTGTGTGGTAAATATAACCCTAATGGAAGCTCCACCATGACCGAATACTTTTTAGGGCAGGTATTAGTGTGTAAATATCTGGATGGCTTGAAGGAGGAAAGTGATGTGGTAAGGTTGCTACTTAGGCACTTTCCCTATAGGATCAAGGAGGCTGCTTGTATCCAGAATGTAAAGACAATATCACAAGTAGAAAATTTGTTAAGCACATTTGATGCACTAGGGAGAGGGGGTTATGAGGACAATTTCAATCGGAACCAGGGTAATAATAATAATAGACCTAATGAAGCCAGGCATCAGGAAGTTCAAGGGAACGGTGGCGAAGGGGCCAACGCTCAAAATAGAAATAATAATAATCAGCTATATCAGAACAGAGGAAATGGCTATGGTAATCAGTATCAAGGGAGGAACAATGATTTCAGGGGAAATCAAGGGAGGAACAATGATTACAGGGGAAATCAAGGGAGAAATTATAATGACAATAATTACAACCAGAATAGGGGTCAAGGAAGAGGACAGCCTAGTGGTAGTAATATACAGCCAAACAATGACAACACAGCCCAGAACAACCAGACCAGTTTAGTAGTTAGTAGTACTACGGCCAGCTGTAGCGGTTCTTTAAACGCGAACCAGGCTGCGAAGTAAGGTCAGAATCTCAGTCTGTAGCATGCCCTGTCCATACAATTATACAGGAACCCTATGACCTAAATGTAAGAAATGAATTATTACATGAACTAAATGATGAAGGTATTATTCAGGAAGTGGTTAGTAAGAGCCCCATAGTTAAATTTAACGTGTCCGAGGCGTACACAGATGTTTTAATTGATAGTGGTTGTATGAAGAGTTGCATAAGTAGTGCATTTTATGATAAAATGAAAGGAACTGGAGTAAATTTTGAGGAGATGCCAATTAAAAGCACTTTTGTTATCACAGCTGTTGGGAAGAGGTTTAAAGTAATTTCTAAGCAAGTTTTAGTAGACATTAAAATTAATAATCATGTAGAGAAGCAGATTTGTCTTGTAATTCCAAATTTAGTATTCAGTGTTATCTTGGGTTCAGAGTGGCTAAGTAGAGTGTCTGGTAACTTATGTTATGATGTAGGGAGTTTGAAATTTAAATGGGGAGATTCTGAAGTAGAAGTAGCGTTCAATGACCATATTCAGAGGAGTAGTATTGTAGGTGTGATTTGTACTTTAAATGAGATATCGCCAGCCGTAGAGCGGGGTTCTCCATGTTTTGTGGGCAGTGGGATTACGAACGGAAGTCTAGAGGACTCGTTACGTGAGGCTGCATTTCAGGGAAATATAGAGGATGAACAGTGTGTTCGGCTCTATGATGTGTTATGGTGTAATAGGAGAGTGTTTGAGGATCGCATTGGTATGGCCAATTGCTATACACATTCATTGAACGTTATTGATAGGTCAGTATTCACAGGACATAGATATCCTGTACCTTTCGCTTATCAGAGTGCAGTTGAGGCACAAATTAATCAGATGCTTGAAGATGGGATTATTGAGCACTCTAACAGTCCATATGTTAATTCTTTGATCACGGTACCCAAGACCGACGGCACAGTTCGTATTTGTTTAGACGCTCGTTTGGTTAACAGTAGAATTAGTTCAGATCAGCTGAAATCTATGTCAATAGAGGAATTAATGCAAACATTTGAGGGGAAGAAGTATTTCACTTGTGTAGATTTGAGTTCCAGTTTTTGGCAAGTGCCACTTATGTACGAAGATAGACCATTTACAGCTTTTAGTCATAAATATAACCTTTATCAATTTTGTAGAACACCTTATGGGTTAAAGAGTAGTTCAGCAGCTTTAATTAGGGCTTTAAACATCGTATTAGGGGATGACCCAGGAGAGTTTGTAACCATTTACATTGATGATATGGTAATTAGTTCACGCAGTTTTGAGGAGCATCTGCGTCATTTAGATATAGTTTTTCAGAAGTTAGATCAGGCAGGGTTCACTTTGAAGCTGTCTTAAGTCGTCATTCTGTCAGTCAGAAGTGACATTTTTAGGTCATAGAGTGTCAAGTAGAGGTGTTACACCAGATGAAAGTAGGGTTAGCATGTGTGGACAGTAGCAACAGGGCATCGTTACAGACACTGAGAAATATGCTAGGTAGAGCAACGTGATGACGTTAAGTTAAAGGAGCCACTGGCTAGGTTGGAAATAGGTGAAGAAGAGTATGTGAAAGTAGGACGGTTCACGTACAAGATGCAGGATGGGCTTCTTGCAAGGAAATGTAGGAATAATCGGTGGGCAATATGTGTTCCTGTCACTTTGCGGGAGGAGCTAATTTGGTTCATTCATAGGGAATTAGGACACTTTGGTGCTGCCAAGGTCTTCTATGAAATTGGTCGTGACTTCATTTGGAGTAAAATGGGAAGGGACGTTAGGAGGATTTTAGCTAAGTGTGACACCTGTCAAAGGAGTAAATATCCAGTTAAATATTTAGTGGGGGAGAGATCTGCAGTTCTCACCAGTAGTCCCGGCGAACTACTGTGTGTGGATTTATTTGGCCCGATCGTTAAAGGACAGTACGGCTACGAGTACATTTTTATAGTTATTGACGCTTTTAGTAAGTATGTCAAGCTATATCCGCTAAGGAAAGCCACAGGACTAGCCTGTAGCCGTCTGATCATTAATAAGTATGTACCTGAGTTTGGCATTCCTCTCAGGATACTATCTGACAGTGGACCACAGTTTACTGCAAAGAAATGGAGAACCAGTATGCAGGAAGCTGGTATAACACACGTTCATTCCTCTGTAAGGTACCCTCAGGGTAATTCTGCAGAGCATCCATTAAGGGAAGTGGCTCGTCTTTTTCGGACTCTAGTGCATGACAAGCATGCGGCCTGGGTTGGACATCTTCCCAAGGTCGAGACTTGGCTGAATTCTGTCCAGCATGAGAGCACGAAATTGACGCCATACGAAGTTCACTTCGGAAAAAGACCACAAAATGAACTAGCGAGGGTGTTGGGATTAAATGAGGGTAAGCAACCGGGGATGGATTACACTGTCCAGTTGGCGAAACAGAATTTATCTAAGTCAGCACAAAAGAGAATTCGCCAACAAAAAGAAACTAAATTTGACCTATTCGAGCCGGGAGACAGAGTCTTACTTAGAGTGCCGAAACAGTCAAATAAGCTAGAGAAAGTCATGTCCAAGTTCTTTCATCTCTACGAGGGCCCATTTAGAGTTTCCAAACGTATTGGGAAAACAGCATATGTGCTGGAGAATAGTGAGGGAAACAGATTATACGGAACGTATAATATACATAGTCTACGAAAATATGTGTCATAAAGTGAGTGTGTTTAGCTGGCGAGCCAGCCTATCAAATGAGTAAGTGTGGTGTCTGGTGCGTGGAAGATCTGGTCTTAAGGCAGGCGTATCAGAAGTCACACAGGGGGGTAGTATGTAAGTAAATGAGAGTTTTTAAGGTACAGGGAAATATGACGGGATTGTCGGATGCTGTTGAGCACTAAATTGTCTCGATGCACCAAGGCCATTTTTGGCAGCGCTGATGGGTTCCCATTTATCTCCAAGAGATGGGGGAGCGCTTGTATAGGGCTTGTTAGCTTAAGGCGTCCACGAGATAAAAGATGGCCCATCAGAATGCGAGACAGTCCTTCATGAAACTCATACATATCAGCACACGTGATTTCTGTTTACGGCCTCGCCATGTAAGATTTGTAAGTGTGTAATTTAAGGTAATTTGTACAAAGGTATTATTTGTGTGAGGAGAAATGGTCAGTGTTGAGAACTAGTATTAAGTAGAATATGGTCTACGGGAACTTAACAAGACA
Source organism: Meconema thalassinum (assembly GCA_946902985.2). Classification (NCBI taxonomy): domain Eukaryota; kingdom Metazoa; phylum Arthropoda; class Insecta; order Orthoptera; family Tettigoniidae; genus Meconema; species Meconema thalassinum. The sequence goes on from OX336395.1 coordinate 126,336,540, forward strand.
GGGCGATTACGGCACAGAAATATTTGGTGTTATATGTAATGCGCACTTACTATTTTTTTTTCAGAAGTCAATCTTAATTTAATCTACTTTAAAGAGAGATTAAGTATTATGGTCACGAGGCGCTGCCACAATAGTGTGATCGTGTGCTCAGTGATAAGTGAGATTAAATTTCACCATAAGGAAGGAACCTCCAGTGAAATTAGGAAGTTCTATGGTGATATAAATATATCAGAACACCTTCAATGCGTGTGATATGACCTCATAAATACATAGTGCTCACACATTAATTATGTCTATTTCTCCAACATAGAGAAATTTGAGAGGCGGAAATATCCGTGGAACACTATTCCATATGTAAAACATTGGACTGGTTGCAAAGTGCAATCCATAGTGACAACAAACTTTGACGCAAAGTGCGTGAAGAAAAAATATGAGTGTATATATCTGTAATTTAGGGTGATTTCATTTATGTAATATGTATTTTGGATGGGGTTTAGTAACGTGTCTGGGATAATCGGATAATGGACCGTCGTCACGGTAAATCATCCGATGATCCGAGGCGAATATGTAACGTGTTTTTCGAGGGGTTTTATGCAACTGGCATAAGTCAGTAGGAAGCCATTCTATATTTATTTACGCGGCAAATTGTTCAGCCAAGAGAATTTTTCATGGTAATTTATTATTATTATTAATTTATTATAATTATTATTAAGGTATTTTCGGAGCATTTTATAAAAATTATTAACATTCAGATAGGTTTTCTATGTCTTAGAAAACGCTATCAAGCAAATTATTACGAACGACAATATTATAGAAAATTATGTGATTACGGAATTTTACGGAGTTTTGTCAGTTAGGGTATTTGAGAGACATGACTCACTGGGAATTCGAATACAAGCTGATTCCTGTCGAGAAGTATTACGCAAGGCTGGGTCGCAAGGTCTAGAAAAGACGAATTGTTGGAACGGAAATCGACTTCTCCCTCTCGCGCACCGAGTGTAATGAGGCAGAGGAGGGGAACTGGCGGCGTGCTCAGCCAATCAGTGAGGACGACGTAAGCTAGATGTCGGTACCATGGTGGGGGAGCCAACAGGTGCATATATCGTTCGACGCGCCGTGAAACGGGGACTATCTGTGTAGAACTTGCGGAGTACGGTTGGAAGTGCGTGTCGCTCCGATGTTCAGTGGAGTTGAAGACTAACTTTTGCAAAACTTAACCAGTGCGGTTGTACGAGTGTTTGGGTCCGAGGTACGGACCATAGAATTATCTAATCTACCAGAATATCATCAAATTCCGACGGAGATGACGACGTCCAGGAGACTGTGGGAAGCTCACGGCATCAGCAAGTACGAGGGAAATGCCTTGGCAATTTCCAATGGTAAGCGCAAATGACGCAGAAATACGCAATCTCTCATTTTTCTTTGTTTTACATTTCATATTTCAGTAACTTCATAGCTTGGAAATAAGAGTAAAATCAATTTATCAGACTCCGTTTTCACGTAATTTTCTATCGGTAATATTCAAATCACAACGCTCCAATTTAAATTTTGTACTTATTATTATTATTAATTTTGCTATACTTTTTTTATATAATAAATTCATTTCTTTTACAATGCAATCTTTGCTTTCAGTAGGTAGCATTAGATATAGACCAATTCCTTCTCCTGATACAATTGTTTGTTGGGTTAATGATCAAATCATACCACGATCTGAGTGAATAGTGTCTTGAAGGTGTTCTGCCAGAGCTAGACGTTGTTAAATACAAATTTAGATTTCAACATTGCATTGAGGTCTTGGCGCCCATTAAAACAACATAGCTTAGGCAAAGGTAAACAGTTACATTTATCACCCAACAGTATGGGCTAGCAAAACGTTTCATTTGTCGCTACCAACATGGGGCATTAATAAACGTTTCAACGTGATTAGAATGGTTTATGTTGTTGTACTTTCTGATAATAATTTGTTTTGGATAATTTTGACAAAGAACAAGAAGAACAATAACATTTTGGTCTGGGTGATGTTCTCCACAGAACTGACATTTGCGGACACAAACGTGTCACGAAAACTGATTTTGATATGACTCACGTAAAGCCAGAAGCCATAAACAGAGGGATTGTCCTTCAGGCACAAGAAGTGAAAGATGTTTCGAGACTGCTTTCGAAGCAGTTTGGAGAAAGATGGAGGGAAAATGTAGAGCTGCAGTTTTATTGCAATCTGCAAAGTCGTGGCGAACACGAAGAGAATGATGATGATTGAGAAACTACTATTGAGGATGAGGTAGAAACAGAATTTGTGTAGCTATAACTTCCAGTAAAGAATGTGATTTAATAGTTGAATGACGATAGTTTTGTCTTTAAAAGCCTGGACCATAGTAATTGAATATTAATTTAATTTGACGCTTTCCTTATTATTATTGTTCAGTACTGTAGGCTACAGTATTGCCGGCCCTGTGGTGTTGGGGTAGCGCGGCTGCCTCTCACCCGGATGCCCCGGGTTCGATTCCCGGCTCCGTCAGGGATTTTGGAACCTGACGTGAGGGCTGGAACGGGGTGCACTCAGCCTCGTGAGGACAATTGAGTAACTGACAGTGAGGTGGCGCCCCGATCATGAAAACCAAGATGCGCTGGTCATGCGGCACCCCAATATCTGCAGGCCAAATGGCTGGGGATTAAGCCCTTCACGGGCTGTAGTGCCAGGGGTTATTTACTGTACAGTATTATTACCCTTTCAGGAATTGATTGCCGGCGGTGGAGATGGGAACTACTCTTTATGTAATTGTGTCACACGTCAGCTTGCTTCGTTGACAGGTACAGTTGCGCGTGTAGGATATGACTCAGCTCCAGTACCCCCAGTCATCATTTAACTCTCCATGGTGACATGAGCTCCTGTGGCGCTTATCTGACGCAATGCAGCGTGACCTATGTGCAGATTGCACTCTGTCATCGCTGTGTCCTCCGCTTCGCCCCGCAGAGCTCATGCTACAATAAACATAAACGCTGGCACAGCCACACTCAGCGGCAATCAGATCTTGACTGGGTAATATGAGTTTTATTCTTTTTCTGTTTATTCCAATAAAACACAAAAACCGCCCCTTAAAACAACAACAACAACAACAACAAAACACAAAAATTATACGATTTTTTATTTAATAACCTGTATTTAGTTAACTTTCATTCAAATATTAATTTCTGAATAAAGCTTATGCAGTTTCTACAATCTCTTCACAACTTCAAATGTATTAGGGCTCTTTGGTATCAAAACCTGCCAAATCCAAATCTTAGTAACAAACCCCGACAAATCCGAATTATTGCTTTATATTTTTCTACATACATTTTTAACTATATCGGGGATCAGCTTTGTACTTCGACACTGTTTTTAAAAATAATTAATTCGTTTTTTAGTGAAATAGTATTTCTTTTTGGGTATTGGTTCGTTTGCGACAGTTTTCGCCACTTTGCCGAAAAAGTGAAGGAATGGATTTGGCAGGTTTTGATTCTAGGCACCTCAAATATAAAATAAATATATAAATAAGCAAATAAATACCAAATAAAAATAAAATAATTAAATAAATAAATAAGGAATAAATAAATAAATGAACAACCTATAAAAAAACAAGAAATAAATAATAAAATAAATAAATATAAAATAAATATTTAATAATAAATAAACAACTAAATATATAAACTAACAAATATAACATAAATATAAAATAAACAAACGAATATTAAATAAATAAAAAAATAAAGAATAAATATATAAATGAACAAATACATATAAAATAAATAAATAAATACAATAAACAAACAAATAAATATAAAGTAAACACATAAAAAATAACTATAAAATAAACAAATAGAAGGTATATTGTAGCAAGGATTTGTCTTGGGGTCTGGCTAGTCGACATACAACCTCCACCTTAATGACCACTACCCTCATAAAATAGCCCTCCTGTTGGGCTATTAAGGATTGTGAGGGGCTGAAAAATCAAACACGGACCGCTCCCGTGGTGATCTGTTGGGCGGCTGAACTATACCTATTTGCCAACCAACTGCACCGTGATTTGGCCCTGCAACCACGGGCATTGGAGAAGAAAGCCTCACCAAGTGCATCAATCAGCCAGCTAAAATATTAGGGCAAGATGCTTGGGAATAAAATCTTCTCAACATAAAGATGTCAGAAACTGATCTCAAATATAAGTTACTTGTATTTTCTTGTTAAAAAATTGTGCTTTTTTTTTTAATTTTCTTTTTAGAAGGGCAGTAATAAACAACAAAACGCGATGAAAGCCGAATCCAAGCAGCCGAGATGAAGTTCCTTAGAGGAATAATTGAGAAGACACAGAGGGATAAAATCAGAAATGTGGACATTAGGGAGAGAACTGTGTTCCCAAAACTGCAAGACGAGATACAGACCAGTAAGCTGAAGTGGTACGGACATATGATGAGAATGGAAGAATATAGACTACCAAAAAGAATATTTATGGAGAAAATACCAGGAAGAAGGCCCGAGGAAGGCCCAGAAAGAGGTGGATGGATACGGTGAAGGAAAGCATAGAGAAAAGAGGAGTAAAAGAAAAAGAAGTATTGAAAGAAGGAAATGAATGGTGGAGGGATAGACAACTGTGGAGGTCCTTGATTCACAACCCGACTCAGGGAAATGGAAACGGGAAATGAAGAAGAAGAAGAAGAAGTAATATAGGATAAATTAGATGATTACTGTTCATTTCATTACAATTAATTGGGTAAAGACTGTCGGGAGGAGGAAATAAGGACATTTCCCCTTCCCTACTCATTCGCGCTTGATGGCCTATGTTTCTATTCTTTACTTGGCGTCTTGTCCTTGTTAGTGAGACCACCTGATGGTGTAGTGGCTAGCATTCTTGGGTATCGCCCCAGAGGTCCGGGTTCCTTAGTTTAGGGGCTGCGACAATGCGGTCCTGTAGGAGGTCCGGGTTAGATTCCCTGGCTCTGCCAAGAAATGTAATTCTGGTACGAGAGCTAGAATGGGGTACACTCAGCCTAGTGAGGCAAAGGTCAGAAGAGGTGGGTTTGATTCCCATCTCAGCCATCCAGGAAGTGGTATTCCATGGTTTCCTCACTTCTACTCCAAGCAAACGCCGGGAATGTTCCTAACCAAAGGCCATGGCCACCTCCATCCCAATCTTTGCCTCAATTACAAAAACACACCCTAAAGGCTCGGTCAAACAGGAAGCGGGCTGCCCGCCCGAATCAGCCCGCCCAACCGCTGAAAACTTTGTATTGAGTAATATTGCATCATCCTGGTTAAACAGGAGGCGGTCTACCGCGGCGGACCAATCTTGTTCGCGGCGGGCAAGTGAGCAGTAGTGATTTTCCACAAAGACCGCACGGGCTGGAAGCATGGCCGACGAAACAGAGAGGTTAATTGACCTTGTGCGCGAGTGCGTATTCCTGTATGATTTGCGTCACCCTGACTACAAGGATGTAGTGAAGAAAGGAGAAGCGTGGAAGGAGATTTCGGTCTGGAAATGACCTCATCTCGCAGCATAGTTTGTGATACTCGCCTAACTCCTGTCTTTTTTCATTAATATCATGCACCCATTTTCTTTTTCGTCTCGCTTGACTCAAAGCGAACAGAAGAAGCAATTCTTCTTCGTCCGAGGAACTGCTGGACATGTTGAATTAAAAGAAAACACTGTGATATGCACTTGATGGTGATCGCTTTCATACTGGTTCACCTTGACTTGCCCGCATTCAGTTTGACCACTCCAGTCCGCGACGGGCTGCGGTCATTTCGTCCGTGCGGGCAGCCCGCTTACTGTTTGACAGAACCTTAAATCTGACACCACAATAATACAGGTTATCAGACAAATTCTACACATATCCAAGTAAATGGGGATTAAATGACCACAATGTCCATGTGTGTGTTAGGTAGTCAGCCCGGAGGCTGGTTGGATCCTCAAAAAGTGCCACTATCGGTTATGTGGGCTGAAACCTACAAAAACCAAAGGGAGCACTATAATGAGGTGTACTAAGCAAGGCAATACAGGCCAGTGAGATGAGGATCTTGAGAAGCAGTATTGGAGCTACAAAGATGGACAGAATAAGAAATGAGAGGACCAGAGAATTAATGAAGGAGGAACCATTACAGGATGATATAGAGAAATCTAGACTTAGTTGGTATGGACATGTAAAACGAATGGAGGAGAAGAGGATACCCAGGAGGGTACACGAGACGAAGTGGGAAGGAAAGAGACCGAGAGACAGGTGGCTGAAGGGGGTGGAAGAAAGTGTGAAGAAGAGAGGAGAAGACTGGACAAGGGTGGAGGCTGAGAGATGGTGGGAAGACAGAAGACAGAAGACGTTAGAGAGGCTTGTGTTCCAAACAGACCCGGCCAGTGGCTGGAAACTGTGCAAGATGATGATGATGATGACTAAGCAAGGTGAGGAGGAAAGTAGTTTGTCATTGCTTTCCTCACTGAGTCGGTACAGCAGTACCAACCCTACGAGTAGAACCTTTCACAGCATCCACGACACTAGTTGTGCCCTGAATGTCATTACTCAGCACCACTCATACCTCAGTAGCTTCCATATAATCACAGCCGTAAAAGAGACTGAGATATCGGTGAAAAGCCACATTTTACTCTGGCCTGTGCCAACAGACAAATGCAAAAATACTGCGTCCAACAAGAGCTGGTAAACAGGCTCGTGTGTAACTGTATCAGTAAATTAAACACCTCCACCATTGTTAGTGGATTCACCAGTTGGTATTTTCCTATTTGAATTATATCTGCACTTGCAGAAAGTTTAGGGACTGGTCTAAATTTCGTTTGATGCACATTTGTCCCTAAAGTAACAGCATTCCAGTCATTGTTTTTCATGATGTTATTACACATTTACTGTATATGAGGTGTTTTCATTTAAAATTTCACTGCTCTAGCTCTAAGTTAATACTTTTGGAGATGGAATATTTTACCATTTTCATGGTGGCCACTCAAATTGATCAACGATTTTCCAGGAGTAATTCTCATTTTTCCAGGCTTAAAAAAATAAGCACGAGTCCCGGGGAGGGGTTTCATCGGTTGCCTACTTCAAGACCAAAATAAAGCAGTTGTGATTAGGTTACTTATACAGATGCTGACAAAAATTAGTGGTGATTGTGTTATTGATACGCAAGCCTACATACACATAATTTAATGGTTGTTTTAAAAAAGCCTTTGTGTCTCAAATATCCGCTTTAAAAAAGAGAAAAGAATGCCGCCTGCAATTTTATTGCAGTGAGGTTGTCTATAACTAGAATAAAATAATTATTCTTGTAAATATGGGTCCACCCAGTCAAGAAATATTATTTTATTCTAGTTATATAATCTCGTCAATACGGAACAATGTCAAACATCAACAACCTTGACGTTAACATGTCTGAGGTTGTCTATACTCACTATGTTTTACAAAAATACTATCGCGTGTTCTCACACACAGAAACAGGTAGCCCGAGGAAATTTCTTTCGTTAACGATAGAGTGCTCACCCAAAACCACAGCGGGAGTATGATTTAAGATGGAAAGATTTTTATAATTAATAAATTAACAGTGGCTATTTTCCAGGAGTTTTCAAATTTTTCGTCATTTTCCAGGAGTTTTCCGGACCTAATAAAAACCTAGGAGTTTTTCAGAATTTCCAGGTTTTCCACTGAGTAGTGACCACCATGCTTTTTTAAACAGGGCAAAAAAAAAAGTTGGTTTGTTTTTTTCTGAAATACTGCTAGTCCTGCAGCTATGAAACTTTTAATGCAGTTTTACTACAGCATATCAGTCATTAACATAAAAAAATACAACCTGGGAAAAAAATTATTGCTCATTTGGTCGCCTCTCAAACTTTCATCCCCAGTAATTTTGGCGGAAAAATTGGTCAATTTTGTTTTGTGATAACTTCCGACTGGCAACACTTTGAGGAAGCGCCCACAGCGGATCCATCGCAAACAAGACATGGAGAAAACAAATGCACAGTCAGAATAGCTCGAAGTGTTGCCATCAAAAGTTATCACGGAACGAAATTGACCAATTTTGCTGCCAAAATTACTGGGGAAGAAGGTTTGTTTGAGAGGAGACCAAATGAGATATTTTTTTCCCCAGGTTGTATTTTTATGATTGATATGTGTAGTGATTCAGTGAAGAACAGCGTGAGAAAAAGAAATCTGGACTGGGACAAGATTGTGGAAGAAGAATGGTGGAAGGAAAGAGGAAAGTGGAGAAGTGCCATAAATACCCCGACCCGGCAGGAGCTGGATAAGGGGAAATGATGATGATGATGATGATGTGTAGTAAAACTACAGTAAAATTTTCATGGCTGTAGGACTAGCAGTTTTTCAGAAAAAAAGTATTTTAGTAGGAAAAACAGGTTTTTTTGCCCTGTTTAAAAAAGGCAAAACATTCAATCTCCAAAAGTATTAGAGCTAGAGCAGTGAAATTTTAAATGAAAACCCCTCATATAGATATCTAATATCATGTAAAACAATAGGTGTGTTTTGGCGCTCCCTCTGGTTTTAACCTGGGTTAGGTTTGGTTACAGTTTGCTGTTACACTCCCCAAAACGAAATAGGTTAAGAAAAGTTACAATACGGCGACGAAAGACGTATTGGAAGATTGATATGGTGAATAAATAATGGTATTGGAATTGATATGGTGAATAAATAATGATGATGATGTCGATCAGATGTGTTTCCTACAATATATAGAGGGCTAAACTAATTTTTAAAAAATATCGCAATGGCTTTAAATACGTCCAGAGAACGGGAACTTAAGACATTCACTCTAGGCCTATAGCCTAGCGAATACTGGATATCGTTGTACAGTGACACCGATTTTTATATTCATTTTAGGATGACTCACGAAACTTTCCATAGTCACAGTAGTGTGATCATACGGGGGAGAAATGGTAGTTAAGAAAATCTTGAATTTGGTATGGTACTTGGCAAAAGACGGCTCAATGGTGAACATAACCGATCGCTTCAACTGACGTTCTACGATGAACAGATGGTGTGCGCGGCTAGCGGAGGTATGGATTATATTCCCAGCTCTGTCAAGAAATTTGAATTGTGGTGTGGGGGCTGGAACGGGATACATTCAGCTTCGTGAGGTTAAACTGAGGAGAAGAGGGTTCGAGTCCTACCTTGACCACCCTGGAAGTGGGGTTTTCCGTGGATTCCCATTTCTACTCAAGGCAAATGCTGGGATAGCCACTGCCACCTCATTCCTAATCCTACCCCCCAATTTACAAATTAAAACACACTCTAGTACAGCCATCACAATAACATATGTTATGAGCCAAATCCCACACACACCCAAAAATATGAGGCGCTATATGACCGGAATGTTGCAGTTTCTAAAATAAGCAACAGCAGCAACTGTAGAGATTCGTAGCGCGCTACGTATGCTATAAATAGAGCCACCATAATCCTTAAAAGAGCGTAGTCCCTAGCCTATATCCACTGACCAAGTAACGTCACAATAGCTCGATTTTGAAATCGTCAAATATAAAATTACAAAAACCACTAAGAATTTGATATTGTATGATTCCATTTGTTGCGTGCTGAATGATTCAAGTTCAAATATGATTTCATATCTCGTACTTTCAATACTAGTTTCAGATTATGTTTGAATTGGTGCTTCTAAGGTGATTAAAATTTCAGTAACCGCAGTAGTAGCTTGGTTACTGATTTCAAGAGCCTGGTTAAAACCAAACTATACCAGAGTTAAAACCCAAGCTCGCCAAAACGGTCTGGTTAGCTTTTGTATTAACCAAAGTATACCAAACGGAGTATACCAAAGTGTGAGTTGTGTGAAAGTTGGAGGGGAAAGAACAGACTGGTTCAGACAAATGAGTGGCCTGAAACAGGGTAGTGCGCTGTCACCCCTTCTCTTTATTGTGGTTATGGACGAGGTAATGACACGGATTGCAGGAAAGATAGGAGAAGATAAGATGAAAGCAATGGTGTTTGCAGATAATCTCATGGTCTGGGGAAACAAGGAGGAGGAAATCCAGGAGCAACTGAAGGCTCGGGAAGAAACAGTGGGAGAGTACGGATGGAAGTTCAACATCAGTAAATGTGAGATCCTGTTAACGACCAGGAAAAAGGACAGACCAATGAGTGGGATAAGACTTGGAGGTGGACAGCTGAAGAAGATGGAAAGTCTCAAGTACTTGGGAAGTATAGTGGAGGAAAATGGGAGAAATGACAAAGAGATTATGGAACGTGGCAGACAGGCAGAAGCATTTCTGAGAAGCATTAGGAGCTTAGTGTGGAATAAAGATGTCCCACAAAAAAGCAACGAAGTGTTATACAGAAGCTACTATATCCCGATACTGACCTATGCTTCAGAAACGTGGACAATGAAGAAAAGAGACATAAGCAGAATACAGGCAGGTGAAATGAAGTTCCTGCGAAGTAGGATCGGAGTAACAAGAAGAGACAGGGTGAGGAATGAAAAGGTCAGGGAAATGGTGAAAGAGGAGCCCTTGCAAGGTAGGATTGAGACATCAAGACTGAGGTGGTATGGACACTTAAAGAGAATGGATGAGAAGAAGATTCCCAAGAGGATACATGAGATGCAGATGCAGAAGAAACGGCCAAGGGGAAGACCAAGAGATCGATGGCTGAAAGGAGTGGAGGAATGTGTCAAGAAGAGAGGCGAGGACTGGACCAGAGTGACAGCGGAGAGATGGTGGGAAGAAAGAAATAAGTGGCGAGGCTTATGTTCCAAACAGACCCAGCCTGGGGCTGGAAACTGTACAAGATGATGATGATGATACCAAACGGAATGCCAAAACGCACCTATTGACTGGAATGCTGTTACTTTAGGGAAAAATGTGCATCAAACGAAATTTAGACCAGTCACTAAATTGTCTGCAAACACTGTAGGTTATTTAGGTCGTCTTAAGAATTCATACACCAATGCCAATGACTTCTTATCCATTACAACTTTATGTATGCCTACCCCTTATTATTCTAGTTTCCAATTGGCTCAAGGCAGAAATGCGAAGAAATTCTACATGGTGGATGGTTTTTATGGCCATATGCCCTTCCTGACACAAACCTCATGAGAGGAGTTAATGATTAAATAAAATAATAATATCGCATGGCCTCGAGTGCCGGGTGCAAGCTTTGTAATTTGACACCCAGAGGGTAGCTTGCATGTCGAATTTCATTGTTCCTTGAATCACTATGAAAGTCAAGGAGGTTAGATATCTAAGCTCCTTGAACACTATAGCGCTTTCTAGTAGAGAAATGAGGAACTTTGTGTTGGCGGAAACTCCCGAGATTAATTTTGCCATTATGAACACGGCCTACTGAATTCAAATGGGTTCTTTGACATCCGTGTCGTATTTTTGCTGCCTTTCAAAAATCACTTACCACAGCCAGGAGCGAACCTGCAATCATGGGGTTATTAGACCGACACGCTATCCACTCGCCCACCGTGGCAAGCTAATGATTAAATGAATGAAGATGAATGAAACTGGGCAAGGATGTGGAAGGAAGTGGCCATGTCCTGTTAGAAGGTAGCGTATCAGCATTTGCCTGCAGTTGAAACTGGGAAAACTATCTCAAGGACGGCCCACGTTTACCGAGTCCACAGAGAGCTTGGCCCTATGGCCTAGCGCTGTGCTTTAGCGTGCGTGGCTACCGCTGTCGGTTAATTTGTCCATTGCAACTATAGTGTGTTTAATAACAAGAAGAAATAATTTTAATTCATTTTCAACACAGCAGCTTAAGTACTGCCAGTAAATGGTAAATGGCTACGGTGATGTTAAAAACTAAATTTCAGGTTTGAAGCAGAAACGAACTAGGCTAAAATTATCGTTTTAAAACCTCAACTTTGGTTGCCTACTTCTGATGCTTGATCACCCATCTCTACCTGATAGCTAGAAATCTTGCAGCCTATGTTTAAAGGCTATACACTCACCATTAGGAGTAGGAGATATTAGAGAACAGATAGGTTCTGCATAGTTATTGACACCATCCTTGCTGTCCACTATTTCAGCATAATCTGCAAGTTTCTCCTCAAGTAGAACACATGTTGTTTCATTGCTGCTTCTAGAAAGAGAATTTCTTTTCTATTACGTATGGCATGATGAAAGTTAATAAATGTAAAACAAAAATATTGGAATGCAGCTGAAATAAATCAGAACCCTCTGTGGACATCAAATTGGCAAGTGAAAAACTAAAGGAAATAGGAAACTTCTATTACTTAGGATGCAAAATAACCAGTGATGGACGAAGCAAAGAGGATATAAAAAGTAGGTTAGCTCAGGCAAGGAAAGCATTTCTACAAAAAATGAATCTGTTGACATCGAATATAGATTTAGGTGTTAGGAAGTCATTTTTGAAGACCTTTGTCTGGAGCGTGGCGCTCTATGGAAGTGAAACATGGACTATTGGTGCAGCAGAAAAGAGGAGAATTGAAGCGTTTGAAATGTGGTGTTACAGGAGAATGATGAAGATCAGATGGGTAGATAGGGTTACAAACGAAGAGGTATTAAGACTAGTGGGAGAGGAGAGATGTTTCTGGCGACTGCTAATGAAGAGAAGAGATAGGTTGGTAGGACACATACTAAGACATCCAGGAATAGCAAGCTTAGTTATGGAAGGAAGGGTCGAGGACAAGAACTGTAGGGGTAGACCAAGGTTAGAATATGTTAAACAGATTGCCTCGGATGTAGGGTGTGATTTTTTTTTTTTTTTTTGACTCATAGTCACCCATTTTTCCAAACAAAAGTTTATCAGTTCCACCTCGTCAATACAATATATTTAAATAATAATAATGTTATTGGTTTTACATCCCTTTTAACTACTCTGGCTTTTAGAGACGCCGGGGTGCCGGAATTTTGCCCCGAAGGGGATCTTTAACGTGCCAGTAAATCTACTGACACGGCTCCCTCGCATTTGCGCACCCTCAAATGACAGCTGACTGCGCCAGGATACGAACCTGCAACCTTGGGCCTAGCAAGCGAGAACGTTACCGCTGAGCCACGCAGCCAGCTAATATATTTAAAACTTCATGAAATAATCACATGTCACACTCTCCTAATGAGCGGCTTCGGTGGCGTAGTCGGTAGCATGCTGAACTTCTATGCCCAAGATAGCGGGTTCAAACCCGGCCGAAGCCGTCGGATTTTTTAAGAGCATTAAAAATCCATCAGTATGCCTTCCTTCGGAGGGGAAGTAAAGCCGGCGGTCCCATGTCATAGATTTATGGCATGTTAAAGAACCTTCCACTAATTGCACCTGTGTGAAGCTAAATTGGATAGGTTAATGTAAACAACGCTCTTAGGTTTCTATGTTCGTTGCCAAGAGCCGACTGCGGTGGCGTCTAGAAGCTGAATTTCGAACTTGGCCTAGTAGTCGTTGACGGTGGCGCTTGGCGGCAAAAGTAGGAACTATTTGAAAAATTCTAAGTTGCAGTACTTAAATTAAAAAAGACAGATAACACACACTATTACAGTCATCACAATTAACACCGGTTATCAAACAGATTCTACACACACCCAAAGTACACGGGGCTACATGACCGCGTTGTCGCAGCCCCTAAACTTAAGAACCAACCAACTCTCCTAATGGTACATGTTTCAACACCTACGCCAGTTACGAATGGAAACCCTTCAGCAAGTTAGGTGACAACAACAAGAACTGAACTGTGTATACCTCAAGATGGGCTTTTAAACCTTAAGGGTTTTTGCAACGAGTGCCGACCATAATTATAAAACTTTTTAAGGAAACTTTTAATGTGTTCAGTGTATATGTGTTTTGAGTGTTTTATGACAATATTTTACTTGTAACATATGTTTTTACCAAGTGTTTTTAAAGTGCTGCTAATACGATATAAGGCTGATGATGACGCCAATGTATGTAGGCGTTGAAACATGAACCATTAGGAAAGTGTGACATGTGATTATTTCATGAAGTTTTAAATATATTGTATTGACGAGGCGGAACTGATAAACTTTTGTTTGGTAGGGTGTGGTAGCTATGTAGAGATGAAACGATTAGCTCAGGACAGGGAGGCCTGGAGTGCTGCATCAAACCAGTCAAAAGACTCAAACAACAACAACAACAACAACAACATGGCAAAATGAAGATACATTGAGGTAAAGAATTGAAAATAAACAGAACATATTAGATTGTAGGGAACCGTTTAGGCAATTCAAACACAATGTCCAGTGTTTTCGACTAATTAACAGCTTCATTAATAGCACTGTGTAGGACTTGGATAGTTCCTTTAATCCCCTCCTTGGACACTCGAGGGCAACATGCTGAATGGTATGAGACATATCGGTACAGTCACAGAAAGGGCTTTCAGTTTATCCCCCACTTGTCCAGCCAGAAATTGCATTTTCCGTGATTTGTGTGGACCATATTCAATGTCGATGTTTAGCTCTTGCAGAGTCTTGCTCAGTTCATCTTGCGATTTCAAGTGGTAGGCGTTTCATACCATAATCCTAAAAGTGATGCCAGCCTGCTGATTAAGGCTGCTCATTATTAAAGAAATAGTAAGAGCACATCATCATCATCATTTCCCCTTATCCAGCTCCCGCCGGGTCTGGGTATTTATGGCACTTCTCCACTTTCCTTGCACGATCTTGTCCCAGTCCAGATTTATTTTTCTTGCGCTGTTCTTCACTGAAGCAATCCACCTTGTTCTAGGTCTTCCCCTTGCTCTCTTACCCTTGCACTTTGCCTCCAGCATCTGTCTTGGTATTCTATTTTCCTCCATCCTCTTACATGTCCAAACCACCTTAGTTTATTCTTCTCAATTCTCTCATTTAGTTTTCCCATCCCAACTTCCTTCCTAACATCTTCGTTTCTCACTCTGTCTTTCCTTGCCTTTCCTATCATACTTCTTAGGAATTTCATTTCACTGGCTTGGATTCTACTCTCTTGCCTGCTTGTCAGGGTCCAACCTTCGTGGCTGGATTTAGACAGCTCCTTAACCCGGTCCACGAGTTAATCAAAATTGGCTACATGGGTAATTCTTGCCAGGCGCGTCCACGTCGCGGGGGTGGGCAACGGTACTGTAATATACCATGGAACTACAGTACCAGCTAAGTTCTGGTGAGGACCCAGTCCTATGGGGTATAACATAGGCCCCGTGCTCAGGGTTACGTGCGAAGACCTCAACGGAATCTGCAGCGGAGAAGACGGACTTCGGAATGGTGGAGATTGCGGAAGAGGCAGCCCAGTACTCAAGGAATAGTATGAGTACAGCATCAATCAGCAGCGTCTGTTTCCCATGTTAGGGGCGGCTGCATGGGCGTCTGTTCTCCATGTTAGGGGCGGCCTGAATAAAAGCTGGCAGTAGCTTCATAAAATGCCTTTGCGAGTGGTGACCCCATCGTAATAATAGCCTAAAATGGAAATGGCACTTCCAATGATTCGGATTAAGAGCACACCTCCACAATAATTTGCAGCTTCGAGGGCATATCAGTCTCCTACTTCCTTTAACTTTTCATCAGTCAAGAGGTTTTTGTTTTCATCAAACTGCATTCCATTATTTTTGTTTTACATATTGATGAATTATTTCCTCAATACTGTGTCTATACTACAGGGCGCCCGTTCTTACCATATCCGGTTAAATCTTTACTGGCACTTTTACGGCAAGTTTACTAGAACTTGATTCTTACAATACCCGGTTAGCGACAAACTGACAGTAAAATAAGCCTTAACCGGCAGTGAACTTAACCGGAGGATTCTCCTCCCATAAACTGCTTTACTGCCATATTTTCTATTATAATCTCAACGCCAGCTGATTACATACATCGTCAATATGCCTAGAATTATCCGTAATTTCATGGGTTTCGTAAATGCTGATGCTGTTCAAAGAAAGAGACGAAAAGTATATAAGAATCGAAGTGATTATTACGAGGAGTTAGATGATCGAGAATTTTTAGACGATTCCGTTTGACGAAGCTTTTCCTCTCGAGGCCTTTATTTGTCTCATTTGGAGATAATTGTCCTTCCATATCTAATATTTCTCTTTATAATCGTAACGTAACAAACAGATTGCGCCAAGAACACAGATCAAGATATATGAAATATATATTTATTACTTACTCCCAGACGCAGATTCACTCATGCCAACTATTGAGAGATATCAGGAAATATGCAAATCGAACCAGAAATATGTACCAACTGTTGAAAATTATGCACAGATCTGCTAACCTACCGTAAACATTAACCGGAACATGGTAAGAAGGATCGAATGTTTACCGGGACTTTACTCCGACCGTAAAGCCAACTGTCAGAGTTTACTGTCACTTTACTGGAGATTGTAGGAACGGGCCTTAGAAACTCCTCTGATGAATTTGCTAAGATGACAAGTGTCATCCACAAATCTCAGAGTTGTAATAAGTTCACCTTGAACCCTGACTCCGAATTTTAATTTCTCTCTTATTTCCTTCATAACTCGTTCAGTGTATAGAATTAAAGTATGGGTGAGAAGTAGCATTATAAGATGTTAAAGAATATGCCAACCAATATTTATTGATTGGCATAATTCTTCTATCAATACAGATCTGTAATTAATACTGTGCTATCATGGCAAATGTATTTGCATTCTATGAGAAGTAGCAGCTTACACCTTTCTGAATCTATACTCTGAATTACCAATAATGATCGCTGACAGCTGTCAAAGCTAGCTCGTGGGGAAATACTGCGTTGCCACTGAGGTAGATCATGACTCATAACATTCCAAGTGGCTTGCAGGAAGACACAATTACTGGGGAAGTTAGCCCCCCCTGCCTGCGCTCTAATGACCGTGACGAGTGAAGACACACTGAGTCAAACCATGTGCTTTCTGCTGTGTAGGCATACATTACAACATTGCTTGCTGTTGTTATGGAGACCGTTACCCCTCTCGTCTCCACTCCTCACCTCACCATTCAAGCGGATGACAGCTTTCACTGAGCATCTTTTGTAAATCAGACTATAACTGCAGTCTGGTTTCAGTATAGGTTTAGATTGTAGATCATCCTCCTATCACTGTACTTAATTTTAATTCTTCTCAAAATGAGAGTGCTGCCTTTATTGGTGCTGGAATCCTAAGTGGTACCACAAGGCATCCAGAAAACATTATTCCATGTCTTGAGTGTCAAATAATGTATTCCAAACAACGTTATCAAAAGCCTTTTTTTAAGTCGACAAATGCCATGAAAGTTCCTTATTCTCAGCCAAGAACTTAGTAGGCCTACAGCATCTTGTGATCCTATGGTTTTCCTGAAACCAAACTGATCTTCACCCCAAAGCTGTTTCAATCTGTTCTTTCATCTTCTTGTACTCTCTGCATTTTGCAATGGCACTTTCCGATTATTAACTTCTTTCAACCTGCAATTCCTAATTTAATGTTTTCTAATGTGGCAGTTCCCATCCTCGTCTTCTTGTTAAGACCATCAACTTGGATTATTCTGGTATTGTCTGCATATACCTTAGAAACTGTACCAAAAAGTAAAGTCACCATCCCCACTGCCCTAGACCAGGGATCTCTAAACTACGGCCCGCGGACCAACACCGGCCCACGAGTACCACCAATCCGGCCTGCCATAGCTTATTTTGATTAGGCTACATTGTAAATGGCTACATTGTAAAATTTACAATGTAAGTAAATCATACAAATTATAATCAGATATTTTTATTTAACAATCAATTATTAAGAAACACAATACAATAACTGGCATACATAATGAAATTGTACATTATTAAACCGAAATTATTGACATGATATTTATCCTAAAATCTTAACGTACGGTACATGAAATATGTAGGTAGGACTAAGGTTTATAACTTCTAAATTATTCATTATTATTATTATTATTACTAGACTAATATGATTAGCGGACAGGATTACCCAGCATCTATAAATTATTCCAGATCGCCGATCATAAGCAAAAGATGCATCATGTGTTCGCTAACATCCATAATGAAAAGGCATCCGAAGAAGAAATGATTAATGAGATTTATGCAGCTGTAACTTTCCACTGACAATTGTTTGTAGCAGCTTTTCGGTGGCGTAGTTGGTAGCATGCTGAGCTTCTATGCACAAGGTCGCGGGTTCTAACCCGGCCGAAGTCGTTGGATTTTTAAGAGCGTTAAAAATCCCTCCGTAGGCCTTCCTTTGGAGGGGAAGTAAAACCAGTGGTCCCATGTCATAGATTTATGGCATGTAAAAGAACCTTCCACTAATTACACCTGTGTGAAGCTAAATTATAAGTTAGATTTCACAAACGCTCGTAGGTTCCAACGTTCGTCGCCAGGAGCAGACTGTGGTGGCGTCTAGTAACCAAGTTCAGAACTAGTTGTCGTTGACGGTGGCATTTGGTAGCAAAAGTAGGAACTACTTGAAAATTGGTCTGCAGTCCTTACTTGAATTAAAAACAGGTAATATACACTAATACAGCCATCACAATTAACACCGGTTATCAGACGGATTCTACACACACCCAAAGTACACGGGGCTACATGACCGCGTTGTCGCAGCCCCAAAACTGAGGAACCAACAATTGTTTGCAGTAGTGAAACAAGTTTACTGGTGGAAATTATCAGCAGAGACTTCAAAATGCTCACGAGTTAATATGGATCTTTCTCACACAGATAAGGAAGTGAGAACACATTTATGCAACTGATCAAACTGTGTGAGTGGAAGACTCTTATACAATTCCAGCAATGATGACGTTAAATACCAGTACTGTAGGCTATATTTCTTTTAAAATATCACTACACTGCAATTCACCTTCACACACTGCGCCATACATAGGCTAACTCACTCGCCGGCCAGTCCCGAAACGAAACTTTGCGCATATTCAAAACTATGGTTAGAAACGCTCTATCATGTTCCAACGTTCGCCGCTAGGTGCCAGTGGTATCTGGTAGCCAAAGTTGGAACCACTTGAATTTGAACTTGCTGGGAGCCCATGGGTGTTCATTTAAAATTTAAAATATGGCCATTGACTGCAATTCATATACCTAGGTATAATAAAAACTATGGTACCGGGTATGTTGGTATGATGAGCTAGCTAGGTTTTGGCCCTTTGGACGTGGTGGAGGAGTGAAAAATTTAGAGACCCCTGCCCTAGACGAAAATAGAACTGGTGGTGGTGATTGTTTTAAGAGGCGAAACATCTAGGTCATCTGCCCCGTTAAAGTCACCCCATTCACTTTGTTATTATTACTAACTCAAGAACTTGCGAGTGGTGAATGACCTCTAGGCCTATGCTAAAACAATAATAATAATAATAATAATAATAATTCACGACGTCAAAAAAAAGTGAATCAACAACAATTTATTAAAGAATCGTATTCCTTCAAAAATCACTATTTATGTTTTGTGTTCCCATGTTTTTTGTTTTTTTATTTTTTTGTGTTTGTACTCACAAGACAGCAGAGGCTTTAAACAACTGAGCCAGACATTTTCTTCGAATGCTTGACGTGTTAAATACATCCGATTCTCCTTCACGAAATAGGATGTTCTGGTAGTGGTGCATAAAGTTAATTTCATGCGATGCCATGATGTAAAAGGAGGAATTTCAATCGAAAATCTAAGGCAACTACCGTACATCAATTCACTTGCGCGCTTTTTCTATACCACAGCCAAGTAGCACGTTTGACATCACGGAAGATATCACACTTCTTCACATTCTTATACTCCTACGTTCAGAAGTTTGCTTGCCATAATGAAATATATATTTAATTACAATTTGAATAGAAATGTTTATCTGAATATGATTAAACTGGTACTGAATGTGTTCAATCAACAATCCCTTGTACATGTTGATGCCTCTTCGCAGCTGTTACATAAGCGAATGTCTTCTGCATGTTCTCTTTGAGAATTGGTAAACTGTGGTAGAAAGTTACCAAAATAGTCACACAAGGTGCGCTATGGACGAATTTGTTAAGACATCCTTATTCAAAGAGTTAACATGATAAGACATGCTGTTGGCTGATATCATTGGACTTAATAATGTCGTGGAATTATGTGCTTCAAACACTTGGTCTATCAATATTGCTACTTGGCAGTATGGTTTTAAAAGTATAGCATCCATGCATGTAGAATACAATCCAATCGCAAAATATTTTTTTAGAACAAACGTGTTTCTCTATAGACTTTCTTCAAGAAAACAGCTCTCCATAATAGAACGCATAACGTGGCCTGAATCAGTTCTAATTTCGATAACCATAGTGTGAATGGTGTGAATTTGGTAACTTTTTAGGGTTGGTTTGGGAACACTGGAAGTTGTAACACGGAAAACTTTAATGGTGTCGTAATATTCCTTGTTTGTTCAATATTGCAGTCTTCTTTCTGCAGCTAGTAAGTTATTTTTACCATGTCATGGATAGTCAATAGATTGAAATTAAATGGCACGAATGCATCGATTACGTATAAATGTTAAGTAACCTCTGTTTACATTTATTTTATTGGAAGTATACAAATAACAAGGTTCCATAGTGCAATACAATGCAGTCCAGCATGGCGACCGATCTAGGAGTGGAGACGTGTACATCGTCCGATATATTAGACTCTAGAAAAAGACCACTCGATGGCGAAGTAGAAAATGGTGTGACCAAGAAATCCCATTATGCAGTGGGTGCCGAAGGCACCTACCACTTCAAGATGTTGGTGCCGAGTGTTGCAGCGGGAGCTATTATTGGAAAAGGTGGTGATACAATAGCTCAATTACAGAAAGATTCGGGTGCTCGAGTAAAAATGTCAAAAGCTAATGACTTTTATCCAGGAACTTCAGAAAGAGTGTGCCTCATAACGGGTAGTGTGGATGCTATTATGGACGTCATAGGCTTTATCATGGAAAAAATTAGGGAGAAACCAGATATGCATTCCAAACAGGTTCTTGCATATGCTGACCATGATAAACAAGGTGGTTCTCAGATTCAGCTAAAGATTTTAGTTCCTAACAGCACTGCCGGTATGATTATCGGCAAGGGAGGAAATTATATCAAGCAGATTAAGGAAGAGAGTGGGGCATATGTTCAGATCTCACAGAAAGCAAAAGACCAAATCCTGCAAGAAAGGTGCATCACTGTAATCGGTGATATGGATTGTAACAAAACTGCCAGTCTTATGATCTTAGCCAAGATCACTGAAGATCCTCAGAGTGGAGCTTGTCTCAATGTCAGTTATGCTGATGTATCTGGCCCTGTGGCTAATTACAATCCTACTGGGTCACCATATGCTACTACTAATCACGGTGGCCAGCAAGTTACTAACTCTTTCAACTCGTCGGCAGGGCTGAATTCTCCAATAGCTGCAGTTGGGGGTATGTTAATGAATGGAGGTCTGAATTTAAGCCTTAATCTTGGCTCACCATCAGGTGGTGCCTCACTGACAACTCAATTGCTTGAACACATCGTTGTTACCCTACGTGGCAGTGGATATTCTGACCAAGCCACCAGCGAGATTATAGGCGCTATGACTACTTTGGCACGGTATGGCATTCTGGGTATGGGTCTGGGTCTCACTGGTGGTAACTCTTCATCTAGCAATCTAGGATCTTCAGGAAACTACTTAGGAATTAGTCCCATGGATTCAACCTCATCTCAAACTGGCAATGGCGTTGGTAACAGCGGGGGTGTGTTTGGTGCCATTGGTACTGGCCTTGGCAGTTCATCTCCTAGCCCTCGTACTGGAGGTATCGACTGTTACGGAGAAGGTGGTGGTGCTACTGGTGGTAGCTATGACCCATTCCGTCGACAATCAAGCCCGACTAGTATAGGATCTTCTCTTTCGATGAATAGCAATGCGTTCGGCCTCAGAACTGGTCCTCAACAGACTACATTATCATCTTTTATGGGTGTAAAAGGCTCCGATATGAAAGGTGAACAGAAGAAGGAAGATATGGAGGTTAGTGAAGCCATCGTTGGGGCTATCCTAGGACTGGCAGGTCAGTCCCTCATTAAAATTCAACAATTAAGTGGTGCAAATATTCAGATATCTAAGAAAGGCATTTTTGCACCAGGTACTAGTAATCGTATTGTGACAATAGTAGGCAATCCCAATGCAATTTACACAGCTAAGAAACTTATACAGCAGAAGATTAGTGAGGAGGAAGCTAAACGTGCACGGCAGCAGCAACAACAACACAACTATGGGATGCTCCAATAAATAAATGAAATCGCACATGCATTTAACTTCTTACATTAATTATCATTGTAACTTAACTGTTTTTTCATTAGTGGAAAGCTAGAAGAAGAATATTAATCACATTTACTCATGCGACAGATGAGAAAAGAATAAAATAGATCAATGCACACTTTTATGGAGTTCCACAATATATCATGTGTCCAGAAATGCATTATACTCTTTCCACATTGACAATACAAATTTACTATAACTTAGTTGAAACTAGGTTTTATGCATGCGTGAAATAATGTTGTATGTTTAACAGTAATGGGTTTATGTTATTCATAAAAATAAAAAAATGGCTCTGCTTTTTCATGTAGGCTATATACTTGTAGATCTTTCTATTACAAAAGTTGCATTTAAAAACTTAATGAATTCTAGGCAAGATGTGTTGGAAAACTTGTTCATATTTTGTTCTTTTCTTCTACCTTTCCACGTAATGGAAGTTTAAAAAAAAAAGTAAAATACTAATAATAATCATTATCTTAATACTAGTTACTTATAATTTCTTCATTAGATTTTTCTGTGATTATATCATATTTGTGTTCACCCTTCACAAAACTGTTGTACTACATCATCAATTGCAGACATTTCCTCTCCCGTTATTATATAACGCTTTCCTTAACATACTGTGTTGCCAGAGGAGACAGTTTTTTGTTATTTGATGGAGATGGTACAAATTTGTTGTTGCATTGAATGAATTACGACCTCTCCCCCTCCCTGAATGAATCTGTGTTGTTGTAAAAATGCACGTTGTATCGTCTATATATAATATATACAGTATATATATGTACATTAACAGAATATTATTCATATAATTTTTTTCATGTTACCTACTTGTAATTTGTTGATATCCTTAACGGTGTATTATTAAAGGTACTGGGAAATATGTGTGGTGTACTGACTGAGAAAGCTGATAGAGATATATATATTTATATATTTTTCATATTGTGTATAATAATTATGTGAGTTATAACTAAGTTCCTTGCTTCACAAGTCATTTAATTGCTGGCCAGGTCTTGTAAATACCTGCTGGTGGGTGTTGTAGATAGAACGGCATGTGTACAGAATAATTTCTTGTTCGGAGGAATTGTGTCTTTCCTTTTTTCCTTGTGATGACATAACTTAAGTGGAATTTGGAGATTTTGCAGTCTGTGACATTGTGTTCTGATTTGTTCTTTAAAATTTAGCAAGACTCATTGTTTCATTTGTCATCCGTTAAAAGATACCGGGTACACCTAAGCTTGTTAATTATGTATATTTGCAAGCATCATTATACTGAGCATTTTCTCTTTCGTGGTAAGGCTATGGTTAATATTCTTGGTGCGTATAACAAGCAGAGATGGATGATGGCAATTTTGTGGTCTAAATATCTAGGAAATAGGGAATGGACTCAAACCAGCTACACTCTCAGGCACACGGCGACTCGTTTCGCTGTACATGGGTTCCATCATTTGATATGCAAAGTAAAGTCTTTTCATTCACCGGATGAACACTGCTTTTGTGAACTCTGCGATAAGCAATGCGGGTGATATCATCTACGGGACTGTTTGAAAAGATCAAGATCTATCACGAGTTATAGTGAAGGAAATTAAAATTTATTTATATACTATATATATTGGCCATTGGCTGTAATAAATCTATTAATTAATATCTAGGAAATTATTACAAATTTGGCACTTATGGAGTTTTGGGTGGTATGGATATTTTTTCTCGAAATATGATTTTTTTTACATCAATTATGGGCAAATCGAGGTTGCTGATCACGAATATACTGTTAGTTTTGCACCCACACCTAACGCCCTTGAGGGAAGAAGGTTCGATTCCCCTCCCAGGTACTAAGTCATAAATTCGAATTTGCGATGAATGACCCGGAATGGTACGGTATTGCGTTGATATAAATTGTATGGAAACGTTTCTTACATCGGATTTGCGAAAAGTCACCCATAGCGCCCTTGAGGGTCGAGAGTTCGATTCCCCTCCCAGGTACTAAGTCATAAATTCGAATTTGCTACGTATAACCCGGATCTGTATGGCATTGCGTCGATATAAATTGTATGAAAAAGTTTCTTCGGATATGCGAAAAATAGTCTGTAGCGCCCTTGAATGTCGGGCTTCGATTCCCCTCCCAAGTACTAAGTGGAATAATCGAATTCACGACCTCTGGCCCGGATCGGTATTGTGTAGATTTTCCGGGTCATTCATCGCAAATTCGAATTTATGACTTGTTACCTCTGAGGGGAATCGAACCCTCGACCCTCAAGGGCGTTAGGTGTGGCTTTTCGCACAGCCAATGCAAGAAACTTCTCCATACTATTTTTATGAACACAATACCATAACTTTCTGGGTTACATGCCGCAAATGACTTAGTACCTGGGAGGGGAATTAAACCCTCATCCCTCAAGAGCTTTAGGTGTGTGTGCAGAACTAAAAGTATATTCGTGATTAGCACCCTCGATTTACCCATAATTGATGTAAAATAATCACATTTCGAGAAAAAACATTTTCCACATTAACTTACACAGTGCAGTTTTTGTCATTGTCGATGAGTTTCGAACAGCTTGTAGCCTGGAGTTTAGGGACCACTGCCCAAGCCACGTGTTGCATAATGCCAGCTGTCAGTGGTAGAGAAGCAAAGTATATGGTTAAACGAAACATACAGTATTTACAGATGATGTTAAAAATGCTGTCCCTCGGCTGATGTCTTCAGATACTTGTTGCAAGCCGTTTTCAGAACTAGTTGGCCACACGTTGCTCATAATTAACTTAATCTGTCTTCAAATACATAAAACAAAACTGTCTTTGATTCGTGTGACAAATGGAGCAGTTTGAACAGATGTGGACTTATTTCAGTCTGTTTCAGAGTAATATGCCAGATTAATTTCCAAGGAGAATTTTCAAAGCTAGCACACATTTCATCTATCC
Source organism: Meconema thalassinum (assembly GCA_946902985.2). Lineage (NCBI taxonomy): Eukaryota > Metazoa > Arthropoda > Insecta > Orthoptera > Tettigoniidae > Meconema > Meconema thalassinum. The sequence goes on from OX336395.1 coordinate 126,361,621, forward strand.
CCTCTTGTATCAGAAGTTGACTTTTAAACTGTGGTTTCTTGTCAAAAAAAAATGCATGTTTTCTGTACTTTTTTTACTAACTTATGAATTGTGGATTTGTGTGGAACTCAACACCTTGGGATTTTAAGGGGAACATCTTCTATGCGTGGCATGCCTTTTACCCCCACTATGTGTTTCTTTCAAACAATTTTATAGGGTAAATACGTTGTTACAAAGTAAATCACTCGGTTCATTTTTACAAAAAGATCCCAATAATATATGCGCTCAATATCATTTACAGCACAACCAACACAAACTAAGCCGTCAACTCAATCGATCAATTTAACAAATGACTAGTCATATTTTCATGTTCAATTTTAGTGCCACAAGTGTGTATTTTGAGTCTTCAGTCTTGAGACTGGTTTGATGCTGCTCACCTTGCCTCCCTGTCCTGAGCTAATCGTTCTATCTCTAAATAACTACCATGTCCTACATCTGAGGCAATCTATTTAATAATAACTTTATTGCAGCCAAATGGCCATATATAAGATACATTGAGATGTATCACACTGTTAACTCATCATCATCATATTCATTTCCCCTTTTCCAGTTGACACTGGATGGGGGCAAATATGGTTCCTCTCCACTTTGTTCTGTCGTTCCACCATTCCTCTTCCGACACAGTGTTCCAATCCAGGTTCCGTTTTCTAATACTATTCTCCACCGAGTCCATCCAACGCATTCTTGGTCTTCCTCATCCTCTCTTCCCTGTCATCCGTCGTTCCAGTGCTCGTCTTGATAGCCTTACTTCATTCATCCGTTTGACATGTCCAAACCATCTCAATGTGTTTTGCTCCAATTTGTCATTTAGTTTCTGCACTCCCAGTTCTTTCCGTATATCTTCATTTCTCACTCTGTCCCTCCTCGTTTTCTGGACCATACTTCTCAGGATCTCATCTCAGCTGCTTGTACTCTGCTCTCATCCCTCTGTTAACTATAGATTACATTTTACAATTGTCCATAAGGGATTGTCCTCGTTTGGTGCATTTGTTGAAATGATATCGCTCGCAATGACCTTCACACAGCTTACAAACGCACTGCTAAGACGGTTCATGATAGCTCTGTCGAGTACACAGCTTGTGGTGAAAACCCTGTATTGCTAAGTTTGCTAATCCTGGGTGCATTTCTAAGTGCCACCAACCTATAACTTCTATTCATCACTCTCCAGAATTATCACTCCCTCTCCCCACTCATCTTAATACCTCTTCATTTGTTATTGTATCTACCAGTAATTCTCCTGTATCACTATGTTTCGAATGCTTTTATTCTCCTCTTTTCTGCCGCACCAACAGTCCACATTTCATTTCCATAGACAGACATGGACTTTCAGAAATGACTTTCTACATATCCTCTTTGCTTCGTCCATCACTGCTTAGTAGCAGAAGTCTCTTACTTCCTTTATCTTTTCACATGAAAATTTGATGTCGATAGGGGTTTCTGGTTTCTTCCGGCTGCATTCCATTATTTTTGTTCTACATTATTGATTTGCATCATGAATTATTTCCTCATCCTCACCAGGGTCATCCAGCCATTGTGCTTGGGGAGCACTGGGCAGTCAGGCTAGCCCTCCTTCCCCTACCACCATTACACTGTGGCAGCGAGGAGACAGACGGACGATGTTCGGACCGTGCTGAATAGATACGTACAGTCGTGCAGTCGACGGCTTTTGTGAGATTGTTGATATCGTATTGATAGGGCTGTTTTGCCATAAAAAAATATACCGCATATACAAATCGAATGGCACTCCGATATATGGAATGTGCAGGAAACGAATGCAAATTTTAAGTAAAGAATATTGTGATTTATTTCAAACTGAAATGTGAACATAGCCTATTAGAGAGGAAAATTCAACAACACTTTACCAATTTGAACAGATAGTACAGACCTTGAGAGACCTTTGCTCCGTCGTTTTTACGAGCTTTTAGTTTTGGAGGAAACAATCTTCTCCAAATTGGGTACAATATTTCTAGACACAGCTATTCGTAAACAATTGCACAAGTTTCTATCGCTCATGGTTGCTCGATGTTTACTTTTGGTAAGCTAAAGAACCGAAAAGAAACTCTCACAAATGTACGTTGAGTCAAACATTGCTCACTTCGGCGCTGCGGGCAGACCGTGTGCTCAACCAGCCTAGCTCCTTCCACTACTACCGAAGCTACAGTACCTTCCACCAAGGCGCTCGGAGCGCTGTGTGGTTGGCCCTGGTCCACGCCATTTAGAAACCCAATCAAATCATTTGGTGAATTGGTCAAGATGACAATATCAAAAGCAAATCTCAGAGTTGAAGTAATTTCACCTTGAACCCTAACTTTAAATTTCTCTCTCATTTCCTTGTTCAGTGTATAGATTGAAATGTATGGGTGATAAGTAGTAGCCTAATGCAATTTTTACTCTATTTAATGATTGAATACGGCAGTAATATTTATTGAAATGCATAAAATTTTCTCTTGAATTGATCTCAAATATATCCTCTTTTGATTTTCGGAGTGAAATAAGTACAATAAATGTTGGTGCATTATCAATCAATAATCATTTCTTTATTTTTGTTATCCAGTGGTGCTTCTGTGCTCGTTAAGTCACATATCACATCTGCAATGGAGAGCTGCAGTCATTCCGGAGATCAGAGGTTTGATTTCTGACACTGACAGCTATTGTTCTAAGTGGGAGTTTTTCTGGCAAATTCTAGGATGATACCTAATTTCAAGCTCTGGGACAGCTACCTCATTCCCAATTCTGATGCAGTTATGCACACTACTGCGGTCATCACTAAAACACAGGTTATCAGACAAATTCCGTACATACCGAAGTAAATTGGGCTGATGACCAAGATAACCCAACCCCATGAAATGAATTGACTCTTTGATGTGATATGGAAATGCTTAAGGACTTATGGCAGCCATAATTAAAACTCTAGGGATGTTGCAGTTTTTGCAAAGCCTTGTTATTGCAGTTAAACTACCACTTTCGGAAACTCAAATAGGCCTGGGGTTCACTCAGCCTACACCAGAAATGAGTACCGGGGTAATTCCTGGGAGCAAAGACGGCCGGGCGTGGAGCTGACAACTCCATCCCATCTAGTGCCGATGTCACAAAAAGTGGAAGCCTCTACCTTCCACTACTCCCAGGGCCTCCATGGCCTGTACGGAGTTGGCTTAATTATGCAGTTTCTCTTGACAAATTGCAGTGTTTATTTAAGAATTAATTTTACTGGAAGTAGGCCTATGGTATGGGCATGTCACTAGAAGTGATGAGAACTCTGTGGCAAGAACAGCTCTCCAATACGATCCAGGAGGAAATTGACCCCATGGACATCCAAAGAAAAGATGGCTGGACAGAATCAAGGAAGACTTGGTGATGTGTGGACTTAAACCTGAAGATGCCCTCGACAGGAAGAAGTGGCGAACAGCAACCAAACAAGCGGACCCTGCACCATCGCGGGATACACGCTAGGAAAAAAGAAAAGGCCTATTCATATTGTGGGTAGCCTACATCTTTCTGATCCACATGAAGCTTCTCAGCATCTGTCAGTATTTTTAAAAAGGCTGCCTAATTGCTGAATTAGGCATACTTATGTAAACTATTAGACTTCTAATTGACACTCGCCCAAAATTATTCAAAAAGCATTACGATAAATGCATATTCTCACATTTTTTGCACTGGAACTCTTCAAATCAACTTCTTTTTTAGGCCCCCTTTTCCGAAAAGAAAAGAAGCATAAAAGTCTACAAATAATTTATTCTCCCAACTCTGCTCACAAAGCATCTTTAAAGTTAAATGTGTTGTGGAAAACAGACAGTAGCATATTACTTTTAAGAAGGGAGCTGATGACCAAGATGTCCCAAGCCCCTAAAATGAATTAACAACAACAAAACCCTGGATAATATTAATATTTATTTATTTACATAGTTTACAACCACATTGGAGCACTTGAATCAAACTAAATACATTTAAGTCCTCTACAGATTCACTTGGAATTTAGCTGTCATCTTCCTCCTCTCCCAAAACCTCTTCATTCTGGCTGCCCTTTCCTCATCAGTTATGACATATTGCTTTCGTTGATTAATTTTTAGTGTAAGTCTTAGATGTTTGTTCTTCAGAATCCTTTTCTTCTCTATTTGCAATTTGTTGCATTGTACAACTCATCTAAATCATTTTGAACTTCTTTGAAGCAATTATATTTTGTTTTATTTTCCCAAAAGTAGTTAAATAGTTGTTTTAGCAGTCTGTTGTCATGTCATCATCATCATCTTGCACAGTTTCCAGCCACTGGCCGGGTCTGTTTGGAACACAAGCCTCTCCAACGTCTTCTGTCTTCCCATCATATCTCAGCCTCCACCCTTGTCCAGTCTTCTCCTCTCTTCTTCACGCTTTCTTCCACCCCCTTCAGCCACCTGTCTCTCGGTCTCTTTCCTCCCACTTCATCTCGTGTATCCTCCTGGGTATCCTCTTCTCCTCCATTCGTTTTACATGTCCATACCTTCTAAGTCAAGATTTCTCTCTACCATCCTGTAATGGTTCCTCCTTCATTAATTCTCTGGTCCTCTCATTTCTTATTCTGTCCATCTTTGTAGCTCCAATACTGCTTCTCAAGAACCTCATCTCACTGGCCTGTATTTTGCTCTTCTCCCTTCCTTTCATAACTCAGGTCTCCGAGGCATACGTCAGGATAGGGACATAGTAGCCTACGTCCGATACTGTATATGATCTTTTTGCTATTCTGAGGGACATCCTTGCTCCATAACATGCTTCTCACACTCCTCCGGAATGCTTCTGCCTGTCTCCCCCGCTCATTTATTTCTCTATCGTTTCTTCCATTATCTTGTATCAGGCTTCCCAGATACTTGAAACTCTCCATTTTCTTCAGCTGTTCCCCACCAATTGTTATTCCCGATGTGGTTCTTTCCTTCTTCCTTGTTGTAATCGCCATCTCACTCTTATTTATGCTAAATTTCATCCCATATCCTTGTATTCCTTCTGTTGCATTCTGTTGTCATGTAATCTTGATAAATGACAGAAAAAGGCAATTCTCTTTTTCTCATCATGTCTATTATTGAATCACTTTCCCAGTAAACAATTGCATTAGGCAACCATCTCCATTGTCCATCCATGTGATGTTTTTTATTAATGATTGTTCTGATTATCCTTCTACAGTTGATCTGTCGTTGATTTGATGTTTTAATTTAAATAGTGTTTGACAAGCATAAGTAGCATCAGATTTAACAATGGAACAGTAATGTTGAAATTTAGCATTTATAGAAAGAGATTTTTTCTTGTATGTTGGCCAAATAATTATTTGTGCTTTAATATTGTAGTTATTTATGAAACATAAATATTTAAACCATCACTCAAATTTTTCAAACACTAACGTAAGAGTAGTTGCTGGAAATGCTGTCCTTCATTTTCTTGACACACGTTGCACCAACGTAGGAAGTTTTGGTACACTCGCTGATATTTCGTATCTGTGCAGTTATTCTGTTCTCAAGCCTCCGGAGTATGCGGATTGTTTCTGTATATCTTTTATTTGAGGTTCCCCCACAAGTAAAAATTGTACGGCGCTGAAACTTACGAACACATTTACTGTAAGACTTCTTGTTGATAAGATAAGTTTCCTCTAGGAAAATTTGTTGTTTTGTTCTATACCTAACCATGTTCATGGGATACGAGGTAGGCTACAGTATTTCACCTCAAGTCTTAATTATCTCAACTAAGATATCTTCCCAGCTGCGTATGTAATCAATGCTATGGTAGGCTTCCCGTCCCGATTTTTTTGTAATCTATAAATGATAGTCATCTGGCCGTAACTCATCTCTATCAGCCATTCGCACGGCCCCAGCGAGGTTCCGTTCTATAGAGAAGGACCTCGCTGTAATTTCCGCCACTGTCATGAATTTTAACCCTAGTGTAAGGTTGGTCAGTGTCTAAGAGGACAAGTTTCTCAAAGTAAATTTCCCAATCATAGCTCCCACTTGCTAGCTAGTATGGTCACTGCAATAGTACAGGCTATCAGGTAGATTCCAACAACATTCAAGTACCCGGGCTGATGACCATGAAGTCTTTAGCCCAAAATGAAATAACAATTAACACTCGGGCAGACTTTGTTAGATTAGTCACCACTTCTTATTCTTATTCTTCTTCTTCAAGTGCCTCGTCCTCCAAGAACATTGGCGATCAGTAGCATATCTGCTGTTTGTCCATAGCTGTTCTAAACAGTGACACTGAATTAAGTCCAAACCACTGGCTTAAGCTCTTTAGCCAGGATATTCGTCTGTGTCCTGGATCCCTAATGCCATCAATCTTCCTTTGGATAATTAATTGCAAGAGGTGGTATTTGTTGTTGCGCATGAAATGACCAAAGTATTCTAGTTTTCTCCTTTTGATGATACTGAGAATTTCCGAGTCTTTGTTCATACGCCGCAGTACTTCCACATTTGTGACTTAAGCTGTCCATGATATCCTAAAAATCCTGCGATACGTCCATGATTCAACTCCATAGAGCAGGACACTAATAACATAGCATCGAAGCAGTCGGGTGCGTAATGACAGACTTAAATCCTGGCTGGTCAAAACTTTTCTCATTTTCTTGAAAGAACTTCAGGCCTGCTCAATTCTACTGGTCAAGTAAATTTGTGTTCACTCTCTGCACGTTTCATGCATCTAGGTAGGATAATCACCAAATTGCTCCATCTTGAACATTTTTGTTACTGTTATTAAAGTTATAGTTACTTAATTTAATTATATCATTACCGCAAGAAAGTTAGGATTATCAGGATACCAGTCATATTTTGAATTACAGTATAAGGTTTATTTGAATGTTAATTTGTCGATATGGACTACAACTGCTTGGGTAATATGAGGAACTAGTGGTGTTACAAGTAATCCTCAACACAGGATTTTATGAATTGAAATACCTCTTTGGCTAAATCACTTGATGGATTGGTAGAAATGTGATAAGATGTACGGATCTAAAGTTGATATCTCATGTTTGTAATATTTTTTTTTTTTTTAATTCATTTTAGCCTATGAAACACTTTGTTCAACTTGAAACTTTGTAGTATTAGTAGAGTTCATAGTTTTTATAATTTGTGAATTTGCCTAAAACTCATTATGTCACGTATCTTCATATTCCATGACCTGTACGAGTGGATCTAGCTATATTGGGTCAACAATAAAATGCAAAATTGGCTCAGAATGTGGAATTATTCATTTCTGATCAAAACAGTGCAATACTTTTGGTTTGCAAAATAAATAAAGTGTTTAATCAGTTAGTGGCAAATAATGAGAATGCAGAATTCTAGACTTCTGAAACAACTGGTAGAGCCCGACACGACAGTCTCTGGCGCGACATGGCTGGGAAGGCGTGGCCACCGAACAGTGGGAATGTCCTAGCTCGGCTGATCGCTCGGATCACTTTTACAACCGAAACAAAATAGCACGTACACCTATGGGTCAGGTTTGTTACAGTAGGATGAAAGGCAGCACTTTCCTGAATATATAGAAACATTAACCCTAGCAGTACCAACAGGGGGGGGGTATTTCGTGTCCATCAGTTCCATTTTTTACGGTTTATTGATGGTATTCCATTTCTACGCTCACTGTACACTAAGTTATTGTTTATTTTGAATCCAATCACCTAACCACACATTTACTTTTTTTTAATGTTAATTCTTATATAAGATACTAGCAGTAGTACCCGGCTTCACCCGGTGGATTTATTTGTTTTACAGAACTGGAGCGCTCAAGGATAAGGATCGGAATAAATGAAAGTAAATTTGAAAGCACCAACGCTTATTGCAGCTGATAACCTCAGTATACTGCACCAACACCATCGCCCTTATACAGAGGTATACTATTGTCAAGATAACTGTTTTGAGGGGCCTAAGAGATCTTTTTGCACTAATTACTCCCCGTGACTGCAATTTATAAGCAGCTCGCAATTCTGCACCAGAACATTGGTAGGGGCAACGTGATGCGGCCCGCATTACATGGCAACAATAGACTTCGGTATTATTGAAGCCGTTCTGGAGCGCTTGTTCTTCCGACTTACTGAACAAAAATCAATCTTTAAGGTTACCCGAGAGGTGTAGCCTAATGCTACATAGCCTAAACTATTCCTCTTGAATCAAGCTATCATATACAAAAAGAATTTTTCGAATCCGACTGGTAGTTCCAGAGATTAGCGCGTTTAAACACATAAACACACAAACTCTTCAGCTTTATTATATTAGCATAGATTAACAATTTTCTTTTGGTGGGCACGGAAAACCCCTCCCGTTGGTAGTTCGTGTGCCTCGTCAGAGTGCACTATTATATGTTGCATTCCAACTTGTTTTGGTGCTCTCGGTCTGTTTACCAACTACATTGTTAGTGTATGAGCTGACAGCGGAAGAGGACGTTGCCACATAAGCACCAAGGAATGTCATTCCAAAGGGCAAAAGTATAACAAAGTTAACAAAACCACCATAATTTCTTCCAGTTGCAAGAGGTACACATGTGGAAAACACAGTAACACACATGTGTTGAAAATGAAGAAGAGACTGATCAGTGAATAATTTACTTTCTGAACTTCTTTTTCCATGATTTTTTGACTTTGTTTGCAACTGTTGTTAATTAAGTTGTATTTTTGCCATTTAAGGTTCAACATACAAGATATGTTGATTAAAGAATAATGCAAATCACGCACAAGAAATGTAATCTGGTGGTCACAAAATACATACCCCCCGTTGGTAGCTCATGGTTTGAAAAAGAGCATGGTATTGCTAGGGATAATCACAATTCTACGCACAGTAGTTTTTACTTTTTATGTTATTTTAAAATTATTTGAACGAGAACACTAATCATCGATCATTAATCTCGCATTCCTAGCTGCTGCAGAGTGCACGAGGCAATATAATGTAGTCGAGTCACTGCACAACGACGAGGCTGGTGAGCAAAGCTCTCCCTCCATTGTGTATGCATTATGTTCCCACGTTCAAGTCCAACTATAGAATAGACGATGTTGCTACATCAGGACTCGGGCAGGCAAGACATGTCACTTGTTTAAGAGGAGGCGTGAAGGAACTAACATGCGTTACTGCGTCGCGGCAGAGACTGGTGTGTTGGGTTTTACAGTACAATCAAGCCTCAAAAAGAACTACAATAGGATGCAGAAGGATCAGAGAAATAAAACAGAAACTGAAAGAAATTGGCCTTATATCAGAAAGCATCAAAAATGAGATTGAATTTTTCAAAAAAGAAAAACTCTCAACACGAATATTTTCAGTACAAGAAAGGGCACAAAAATCAAAACATATGAAAAAAGTACTGGGAGGACCGCAATGCTCGAACAGTTCTTTCAAAGAGACTGACTCAATAATGGATTGACTAAAGTAATTACTATATTTTTGGAATTTTTAATGTGAAGTCCAATATTATATTTTATGTTCGACGATGTTGAAATGTAAACATTGTGTCAGAAATCTGTATCATAATGAGGCTCATTATGACACTATTTTTCATTATGAAACAGTTTCTCCCACCAATCAGAGCTCAAGAAACAATTGTGTGACCAATTAAGTAAGGATACCTTCGTGCATGTGCTCAAAATCCAACATTTTTCTGTGTTGGCAAGCAAAGTGAATGGTCTCTGCTTTCGGAGTGCCTTGACCACGCATACGCTCTGTTCAGTCAGCAAAGCCAGGGCACCCTGTTCACTAACTGAATCCCACAGATATTTATGAATATTTATGTTAAAACATATAATAAAGTTATAATTATCGTCGAACATAAACAGTCGTATGCAACTCGCTTATAATGGTAATTAAGACACTCGTATGGAAATTATAAAACTCACATACGCTCGTTTTATAAACATACTTGTGTCTTAATTATTTCCATTATAGGCTCGTTGCATAATGTACTATTAAGCCACTTAAAAGATTGAACCATACCCGACTTACTTTCCGAATCCACAAATTTCTACACATCAAACGCACGAGATCAAAATGGTATAAACAAGTGGAGAAAGACCTCAGTGAGTTAGGATCATCGACGAATCTTCAGGATAGAGACGTAATAAGGAAAATTGTCCACACAAGGAGATTTGAGGAATATGGGAAGAGACTAATACATCGTACCTGGACGGAGGAACAGAGATTACAACAATCAATGAAAATTAAGAACTATTGGACAAGGAGGAAATCTCGTAAAATGTTGCTTCCGCGTGGTCCTAAGTGACCCATTCACGAAGAAGAAGAGATTTTAATTACATTGTAAGGATATCCATTTTATTATTTTATTTTAATTACAATTTAAAATATAATTTTTTCATATCAAACATTCATCATTAGACTCAAGTTCGGTGGCATAGTCGGTAGCAAGCTGAGATTCTATGCCGAAGTCGTCGGATTTTTTAAGAGTGTTAAAAATCCCTCAGTTTGCCTTCCTTCGGAGGGGAAGTAAAGCCGGCGGTCCCATGTCATAGATTTATTGCATGATAAAGAACCTTCCACTAATTACACTTGTGTGAAGCTAAATTATAGGTCTTAGGTTGCAACGTTCGTCACCAGGAGCCGACTGTGGTGACATCTAGTAACCAAGTTCAGAACTAGTTGGTCGTTGATTGTGGCGTTTGGTAGCGAAAGTAGGAACTACTTGAAAATTAAATGCCTGCAGTCCTTACTTGAATTAAAAACAGTTACACTAATACAGCCATCAGGAACGTATTAACCTCGTGTAATTACTTTTTCAGGATTAGGGTATAACCCATCTCATTTGGGTACATTCATGTTGACCAACTGAAAAGCAACAAACTTTTGTTTACTAAGGCAACACTGTAAAATGGCTTCAAACACTATAATGTTCAAGGGAAAATTTATATAAATGAACACAGTTGACAGAACAAAATGTTGAAGTTTGTTTTATTAAATTTATTGATCAGTGTTACAGATTCATTAACTGGCATGTATGTGTTGACTGTGGAAGTTATTGAAACTAAAATATAAATTGATTTTGTGTAATTTCTCATTCTGGTTTTGCATCTTTTGAAATTTCTGTGTGTTTCTCTGTTATGCTTTAGCTCGTATCAACTGAATAAAGATTATAAAAATATACTAAATGTTCCAACTAAAATGCCTAAATTTCTAATTTCAAAATGTTAAAAATCACCCCTTCTAGATATTGTATGTTCTCAAGTTTCATGGACTGTAACATCTTCACATCCACTCAGGCAAATGAAATGTAATTTATTTGAGTTTTAAAAAATCCCCAATCATTGTTGTTAACTGCAGTCAGTACAGTAAGTGGTACAAAAAGTTGTGCATGTCTTTTTTTTTATATTGTTGGCCATAAACGTACAAATTGAAGATTCCACTGCAAAAAGGTTGGATGTATGTATTATAGTATTTCATGTTTTTCAGATTCAGTGGAACAAAGATTTTAGAACCTTTTCATTTTGAAAGAAAGAAGGGCCAGAGTTTAGTTGCAGTAGGGTGGTCAGTTTCTTTCCATTTCTCTTTCCCTTCCCAGGACCAATAGTCTGTCCAAGTTCTCACCATACCCAATGTAAGCATTCACGGCCAGCTGAAGAATCTCGAAAACAGATTTTCGAGTTCTAACATTTTTCTAGCAAATACTGCTGGCATTTTGAACGATATATATATATTTTTTTTTATATAGGACACAATGAACCAAATCTCTCAGTTTTGCATGATAACTATTGACATAGTTAATTAAATTAAATCCACTTTTGACACTTTTTAATACTTAAAATGTTGTATTTTTTAATGTAACATGTTTTCGGCCCTTCAGTGGGACCTTTGACAGCTTTGGTTGCTTTGCTTAACTTGCACTGCATAGGGTATTTGATGAAACTATTGACATCGAAATATAATATAGATTTGAATAAATTTGTTCTGAAGTCATGTTTAAATTAATAGAACAATACATTATTATGGCTAACTTTAATGCGGTAGTAATTTATATAAAAAACTATTGCTGTAGGCTGCAAATTAAAATCAACATTAGCATGCTTCAAAAAACTAGGAAAGACAAAGTAAGAAGATAAGAGAACAAGCTGGAATAAATCAGTCCCTGAAGGAGACCATAACTACGGCACGTTTGCGATGGTTGGGTCACGTCAAACGTATGACAGAAGGGAGAATTGCAAAACAATGGTTACATACTGGGGAAGGAAGGAGAGTACTGAGAAAAGGCTATAGACTGTACTGGAGTGGGAACGAAGAGGGAAAGAGGAATGGAGTGGGAGTAGTAGTACGAGATGGTTTGAAAGAAGAAGTGAGGAGAATAAGTGATAGGATGATGAAAGTGAAAGTAGCACTGAGGGGAGAGACCGTAGAAATAGTGCAAGTATATGCTCCACAAGTAGGCTGCGCTTCTGAAGAGAAGGAGGAGTTTGAAGAGGAATTGCAGAAGCAGCTGGTAGGAAGAAATATGATTGTTATGGGGGACCTCAATGCCCATGTAGGAAGAGAAAGACAAGGTTATGAGAGTGTTCTAGGACCAGAGGGTTGGGGTGGAAGAAATGAGGAAGGAAAGAGACTGTTGGACTTCTGCCAGAGGAACAGCCTGCTAGTTGGGAACTCCTGGTTTAAGAAAAGAGAGAGCCACACAATCACATGGTACAGTGATGACTTGACCAGGAAGTCGGTGGTCGACTATATACTGTATGAGAAAGAACTAAATAAGAACATCACGGACATCAAGGTTATACCATCGGAGAACCTGGATAGCGACCATCGATTACTGGTAATGAACCTGAGAGGGAGTAAGGAGAAGAAAGGGACTGAGAACCAGGAAAGACGTATAAGGATATGGAAACTGATAGAAGGGTCGAGTACCTCAAAATGGTAAAGGAAGGAATTCCAACAGATGAAGAAAGAGGGGTGGAAGAGGAATGGGCTAGATTTAAGAAGACACTAGTGGGTGCAGCAGAAGCAGTATGTGGGAGGACAAGTAGTAAGAAGAGGTGGAAGGAAACACCATGGTGGAATGAGAAGACAAAAGATATAGTAAGGGAAAAGAATAGAGCCTTTAGGAGGTGGTATCAAAATAGGACGGTAGAGACAAGGGAAGAGTACCAGGAAAGAAAGAAGGAGGCGAAGAGAGTGGTGGCTGAGGAGAGAAGGAAGTGGATGGAAGAGTGGACAAAGATGATGGAGGAGGATAGTGAAGGTACAAAAAAGGTCCTGTATGGGATGGTGAAAGATAAGAGGCGGAAGGATCCTACGGATTATGTTAGAATGGTGAACAAAAGGGGACAAGAGATAGAAAATAGGGAAGAACTGAAGAAAATGTGGAAAGAATATTTTGAAGAACTTCTGAACCCAAATGGAAAAGATGGTGAGGAGGAAGAAATCGGGGAAGAGGAAGATGAACTGCAAACAGAAAAGGACTTAACATGGAAAGAAGTGGAAGATGCAGTGAACAAGATGAAAGGAGGGAAGGCACCGGGTGTGGATGAGTTGAGTGTGGAGATGGTGAGAGCAGCAGGAGAGGTGGGGATACAGTGGCTGTACCGAGTGATGAGGACAGCATGGAAGGAAAGGAAGACCCCAGAGGACTGGAAAAAAGGAATCATTGTCCCGATCTTCAAGAAAGGTAGTAGAACAGATTGCAGAAACTATCGGGGAATAACACTGATGAGTCATTGTGCAAAGATCTTCGAGAAAGTTTTGGAAAAGAGAATTAGGACAAGGATAGAAGGAGGGATGAGGGAAGAACAACATGGCTTCAGAGCAGGAAGGTCCACAGTGGATTTGATTTTTGCTGTAAGGCAGTTACAAGAACAGCACTATGAATATGGAACAGATCTACTGATGGCCTTCCTGGACATTGAGAAAGCATATGACAGTGTATGCAGAAACAAAGTATGGAAGTCCCTGGAGGATAGAGGAGTAGAGAAATGGACTATAAAGAGGATAAAGGAGATGTACAAGGGAAGCGTGAGCTGTGTGAAAGTGGGAGGAGAGAGATCTGACTGGTTGGAACAAAGAAACGGCCTGAAACAAGGAAGTGCACTGTCACCGTTACTTTTCATTGTGGTGATGGATGACATAATGACCCGAGTGGCACAAGTAATTGGGGACGGAAAGATGAAAGCAATGGTGTTTGCAGATGATTTGATGATTTGGGGAAACAAGGAGGAGGAGGTACAGGAACAGTTGGACGTGTGGGAAGGAGTAATACAAGGATATGGGATGAAATTTAGCATAAATAAGAGTGAGATGGTGATCACAACAAGGAAGAAGGAAAGAACCACAACGGGAATAACAATTGGTGGGGAACAGCTGAAGAAAGTGGAGAGTTTTAAGTATCTGGGAAGCCTGATACAAGATAATGGAAGAAACGATAGAGAAATAAATGAGCGGGGGAGGCAGGCAGAAGCATTTCGGAGGAGTGTGAGAAGCATGTTATGGAGCAAGGATGTCCCTCAGAACAGCAAAAAGATCATATATCGGACGTACTATGTCCCTATCCTGACGTATGCCTCGGAGACCTGGGTTATGAAAGGAAGGGAGAGGAGCAAAATACAGGCCAGTGAGATGAGGTTCTTGAGAAGCAGTATTGGAGCTACAAAGATGGACAGAATAAGAAATGAGAGGACCAGAGAATTAATGAAGGAGGAACCATTACAGGATGGTATAGAGAAATCTAGACTTAGATGGTATGGACATGTAAAACGAATGGAGGAGAAGAGGATACCCAGGAGAGTACATGAGACGAAGTGGGAAGGAAAGAGACCGAGGGGAAGACCGAGAGACAGGTGGCTGAAGGGGGTGGAAGAAAGCGTGAAGAAGAGAGGAGAAGACTGGACAAGGGTGGAGGCTGAGAGATGGTGGGAAGACAGAAGACGTTGGAGAGGCTTGTGTTCCAAACAGACCCGGCCAGTGGCTGGAAACTGTGCAAGATGATGATGATGATGGTTACATACTGAGATTACTGGAAAGAGACCTGTTGGAAGACCTAGGAGGAGAGAGCTGGACCAAGTGAAGGAAGATATCACATCCAAGAGAATCAACTGGGATGAAGTCTTGAAGGAGCAGTGGTACATGAATCAACTAAAATGGAGAGCTCTCGTAAACCTCACCCGGGAAACGATGATGATGATGACTAGACATTGGCTATTCATACCACAATAAGAAATCTCTTGCTTTTCTCTTAAATACTTGTAGAGATACACTTTCCTTTGTGGGACATTAAACCCATATTATTATTTTATTTTTTTGTCGTTCGGGCATTCTGTTTTCTCCTCTTTCAGTACTCCTTGATCTTCTGACTATGAGCTAGCTTTCTTTCCTCCACTCATAAAGGTCTGCTGTTCCCTGTGTTCTTCCTACTAGTAATTGATGTGGGATAACCCTTATTATTTTTATTATTATTATTATTATCATTATCCTCAGAAAATAACAGTACTCGAATACAGTAAAGTAATAAATATTAATCACCAGCAATTTTACCATTGATTTGTTTGGAATGGTTTGAAGTGGTACTTGTCTGAGGTTTATAAGACTATTGGAATTTTCAGGAATTAGCCCACAGCCTGAATGTATTCTAGAAGTTTCCTGTTTACTGTTCTTTGGTTCCTTTTGCACCTGGCGAGGTTATTGTTATTACTCTCTGCAATTGGTTAACTGCTGTGAGATGCTCTGCCCCGGTGTGCTAGAAAGAGAGGAGCCTAGCATGATACAAGATGCTTTCCAGGAAATGTTGTATCCTGGGTGAGGCTGACTGTCCATTTCTTTGTATGGTTGAAAACTTTGTTAAGCATGGACCTTCAAAACCCAACTCAGTCTGATAGCTTGTGTCAGTAGATTTACTGACATGATAGATTCCCTTCTAGGGCAAAATTCCAGCATCTCTAAAAGCCGGAGCAATTAAAAGGGACATTAAACCATTATTATCATAATCATCTGAAAATAGTACTTGAATACAGTAAATTAATACACAGCAATTCTACCATTGAATCTCAGGTACCTTATTCATGTTCTACTTACAAAGAGTAGACATTTTGGCCAAGGAAGTGACACCCATCGTTTTTGCAGTGGACTCTTCAAATATTTTTGGTTTTGCACTCTTGTTTCCCTTGTATTTTGGCTACCTCACATCCACACCCTGTGAAGTCAGTGTACCTTATCCATGCAGGAGTGTTTTGTCATCGTATAGAAATACAAGCTCTCGTCACCAAAAATGAAGATGAAATAATAGTTGGTGTTTTTTTTTTTTTCTCTCTGTAAAAGTGATTGATCACAATGTTTGTCATTAATGGGATATATATATATATATAAAGAAAAAGTTCCCCAAGTCTTTTAGAGTCCAGTAAGTTTAGACATTCTGTAGGCAAATAGCAGGAAGAAGTACTGAAATCGGGATATATGCTCTTTTTGGGCTTATTTAGTCCACACTGAAAGCTCTCGTGGATACTATGTAAGCTTCCACACTGTTGCGACTTTGAGATGGTCCTTTTCTTCTCTTTTGTCATGCGTAGTAGCATCTAGAGATTTTTTTTTATGTTGGAAATTTAATTTCAAATGAAAAAATCCACAACCTGCTTCCAGTCTCCGACCGGGTCAGGAATGGAATGAATGAAGCCCCCATCTAGCGGCGAGGATATGAACTGTGCCGGCTGCCGAGGCCTGACGCACTCCTCTGGGGCAATGATGAAATGAATGACAGATGAAATTAAATGATAGTGGAGAGTGTTGCTGGAATGAAATGTTGACAGGGAAAACCGGAGTACCCGGAGAAAAACCTGTCTGCCTCCGTTTTGTCCAGCACAGATCTCACATGGAGTGACCGGGATTTGAACCACGGACCCAGCGGTGAGAGGCCGGCGTGCTGCCGCCTAAGCCACGGAGGCTTTTGAAATTTAATTTCAAATAAAAGATTTAATTGATTTTAGAAAACCTTGAAGCCATTTCTCAGCGTTGCCTAATTAACAATTACAGTAATTGATAATTTTCAGTCTGTCGGCTTGAACTAATGATCAGTTATTGTTAAGCAGGATAAACCTGAAAAAGATCTACATGTGATTAATTATTATTTGGACGGATTACAAGGGCGACATGTTTAGTTAAGTGAAAATCATCAGAGCCTGATCCACAAAATTGCTCTATTAAACAATATTAAAACCCACGATGCCAATCACAAAAGTCTAAGCCCTACGTGATTAACCTTTCTGTTGATAAACTATCCAGTTCAGCAGATATTCAACGTGATTAACCGTTCTGTTGATAACTAAACATACTGAAAAAATTACTGTCACAATGCGGAAGCGAAGGTTGAAATTCTATGGACATTTGGTGAGACTGGACGAGAACCGACTGACTAAGAGGATATTCAAGTATATTACAGAGCTGAAGGCTACAACTAAGTGGGTAGAAGAAGTTAAAAGAGACGCCAAGGAAAGTGGACTCACAGTGGATGTGATCCACAACAGAAAAGAGTTCAGAAACCGAATTGACAACATCAAGATTTTCGAGGAGAAAACCCCTAAAATTAGAGCCAAACTGGTGATATCCGAGGAGGAGCGAAAGATCAGAAGTGAACGAATGAAGAGGTTTTGGGAAGAGAACAGGAGATTAACCAGAAAGCCTTAGGTTCCATGCGGTCCACAGGCGGCCAAATTCGGAAGAAAGAAGAACTATCCATTTCAGCAGATATTCAATAC
Source organism: Meconema thalassinum (assembly GCA_946902985.2). NCBI lineage: Eukaryota > Metazoa > Arthropoda > Insecta > Orthoptera > Tettigoniidae > Meconema > Meconema thalassinum. Next base: position 126,379,322 of record OX336395.1, read on the forward strand.
TGGGTTGCCAGGCAACATGGATTTTTCCCTCCCGTTTGGGGTGAATATCATATCCGTTTCCCTCAAGGCAACTGTACGGCTCATTTGCAGGTTGATTGCCCTGGACTGAGCGGTGGGCTAGTGAGCTATGTACTAGGGTACAATGTGTAGATTTGGAAATGCTGCATAGTTCTTATCATCCTTGAATAATGGATAAGCTGTACTTTTGTACCTGACCAGAAAGGAGTTATTGGGCAAAAATATTAACTTTGAAGTTTTAATGCCATCTCTTAAGAGAATTCAACTACATGCTGATTTATTGTTACACGGTAACAATGATAATTTTCTCAAATTTTTCCCCATGATTCTTTATTTTGAAGTGTTAACTTTAATTGCTTAGTGTTTCTTAAAAAACAAGCAATTCTTTTTAAGGATTATGTTCTGATTCACCACAAAATTCTGTCATAAGAAGAAAATTGATTTTTCTAACTTTTCTTCTTTTTCTTGGGAAAGTCTCGCATTGTATCCACGAGGACTTAAGACATATGTTGCATGCCTGAATATGTACATCTATGCGGACATTCCTCTAGGTCTTTTTTTTTTTCCTGCTGTTTTCCCTATAATTCCTGGACTAGAAATGAATTCCACTATTTGTGATGTATGGTCTTCTCTGTTTGTGATGGTAAGTTTAGCTTGGCTCTAACAGATTCCTACATCCATCGCGTTGTATTGTGATGGTGTGGGGGGCTATTGCATTGGTGACTGTTAGTGTTGGTGTAAATCTTTAAAAACTAAACAACAAAAAAATGCAAAGCTGTGAAGAAGTTTGTTTGTGCCATAGATGAAAAAAAAGGAAAAAAAGATGTTTCATTTATCGGATGAGAATGTCTTGTTGGAGTGTATGGAAGTACTTTATTGTGCCTTATTAAAACTTATGCAATGTTAGCCTAAAACTGTGAGGCTTGCCTGATAACAGTGCTACAATGGTACCTAATCACAGTCAAAATGCCATCTTCTTTCTGCCTTCTTACAATGTGATGAGGGTCAACAGTGTTCATACATATTCTTTCTGTCCTCATGTTTTATGTGCTGATGTATTTGTTTTTAAGAAACTTTCAAGCTGTTAGCTAGAATATACATGGCATCATCTTGGAGGTTAAGCCAAAATAGTTACCTCTGGAATTATTCTACATCACTTTTAAGTTATATTATAATTAAAAATTGTCAGATAAATAAATTAAATTTTATCAGATGCATTGCGTTCTGAAAGATACTGGTTGGTCTCTTTAAGATGGCACAGCAGCAGTTACGCTGCTTGTCTCCCACTAAGGCAGATTGAGTTCGATTCCTGTTAATGAATGCGAGATTTTCGAGGTGAAATGTCACATTGATGGTTTGGATTTCCCGTTTTTAAAAAAGGTGGCTTATGATTGTGAGATTAATGGCCATGTAAAACTACAGGCTTCCTTCTTTATATGGGATGTTGCAAAAGATATTAAAATATTGCAGGAAAGAAAGAAAGGGCTATTGCGAAACATTCTAAACTTGATGGATCATGTCTGTTACAAACTTTGATATGTTGCTATGGCATTAGTCATTTTATCTACAGTATATTACTTCGTATTGACATTTATACTCATCATTTATTAAAATTGGTCCACTTATCAATACAACTTCTTTCATATAATGCTAGTACATGTTTCAATCTTATTATACTTGCTTTAGCACAAGTAACCTATTTTCAAAAGTACAATACAGGGGCGTAAAGCACGGGGTGGGGCATTGCCCCCCCCCCCCCCCCTCAAGTTTTAGGTGCAACACAAAATTTGTAAGTACTGTTAAAAAAATTAAGTAAAATAACCCGAAACTATTCTATAAATGATTTAATATTACATTAGGCGTAAAATCAGAAAAACCATCTTTCCTTGCTTAGACGTAATTTCTTTATTCATCCGAATAAATAATCTGATTTATTTTCACACCGTTTCCTGCCAACTGAGCTGAGAGTCCCTTTACTACGACGATCCAAAAAGATGCATTTTCGAACTATTATTTATGAGCCACGGTTTTAAAATGAGGTAAGATACTGTGACACACAAAATCGAAATCATTGCTCCTACCGGAAAAAGCAGCACGGAAAGCAACAAACTCAGTAAAATAACACGACTCTTCCCTCAAACATCTCAAGTTTTAAGCACACCCTGAGAATGCGTCATGCAATCTAAAAGCAGTGATGTACGCTTCATCAGAAGTTTGCCTTCAGGTCTTTTGCTAGACGTTGACAAATGTTTTATGTTTTGTAATCATATTCTCTTAATTTATTTTAATTATAAATAATGAATAAGACTCGTCTTTGTTTTTTAATGTAGCATGCCTACTTTAGCGTGTTATTTCAAGCTTTAAAGCCTTAAACTAAAAAAAGAGAATCCGTGGTAGGTAGGCAACCACAGTATAAATTTGACCCCCCCCCCCTCCCCCAAGTTTGCAAGGAGTTTTACGCTCCTGGTCCAATAGAACAAATTGTTCTATCCAACATCTTATTTTTATCATTGTTATTATTTTACTTTGATCAACACATTTTCTGTACGAAACACTTCTTAAAACGTATACAATTTGGCTTTGTTAGATTAATAACCTGTTTGTCTTCATTTTGTCGTAAATTTAAAACACAATAGCCGATTTTTATAATCATGTCTTATCTGTAGTTTATACCTTTTATTATCAAATTAAACTGTGTCTTGTGTTAACACTTGAATATGAATAAGAATAAATTAAGCAACAAGCGATACATTGTTCATCATCATCATCATTAACTTTCACGTATTAGGCCTAGTGGCCTGTCACAGTCTCTTGTCAGCGTTTCTTTGGTCTTCCCAGGTTTTTTCAACCTCTTGGAGCATACAGAAGATCTGTATAGGGACTCGGCTAGGACTCTTCCTGTGCACATGTTCTTTCCATTTTTCCCTATGCTGTTGTATATGCTGTACAACTGGGATGATTTTTAGTTCTTGAAGGATGTCTTCATTCCTCCGATGATCGAATAAGGAGTAACCATAATAAGTTTGTCTCATGATTCTCATTTCTGCTGCTGTGTCTTTTTTCATCTGCCTTCCTGATGGTCCAGGCCTCAATTCCATATGCAAGAACTGGTCTAGCAAGGGTTTGATATACTTTAAGTCTAGTGTGTCGTCTTACCTGAGATGGCTTGAAAACTTGATTGATTACTCCTGAAATTTTAATGAATTTTGAGATTTTGACTGCCATGTCTTTTTCATCTACGAATGGTAAGTTGTAACCAAGATGTAGTTAAAAGGGTTGACCCATTCAATGATGATACATTGTTAATAACAAGAAATTAAACAGGAGCATAATATTAACTAATGAAAAGAAAAGATCCGCTGAGGAAAACAGTACATTTGACTGTGTCCAATTCAAATTTTATTGATCCAATGAAGCCAACGTGTATATGTTTTAAGAAATGTTTTGTGTTTTTAAGTATGTCCTAATCAATGTAAAAAAAATTGCTGTTAGAGCAATTGGTTCTACATATTTTTGAAAATGGGTTATTTGTGCTGAAGCTAGCTGAAAAATACTTAATGAGTGGGTCAATTTTAATAATAAATGATGACTATAAACTTTTATAGCAAGCTTTGAAGCCATGCTTTTCTGCAGTGCCTAGCTATTCCTATGAGATATTTTAATATTTTGAAGTGTAGAAGTTGAAAACAAGACTTTCAACAGAACTCGTATTCTCATGCATTGCCATCAGGTGTGCTAACCCACTACTCCATGACGGGCCACGTTCGAAGGAAGCTTACTGATCTTTACAGCTTTGTTTTGCGATGCTCATGATCATGTTGGCTGTTGCTTGAAGTAGGCATCTGTATTATAGATTCAGGAAATTGGTTTTCATCCTTTGGGTGTGGCGATCCCATGGAATTAACAGCTTAAAACGACAGTCCCTTTAAATCAGTCTCAGGTAGTGGAAGGTTCCTTCATCATCCCAACCCAGTTTAATTAGGGAAATTGATTATAAGAGTTCATTTTCATTGAATTAAAATAGAGGGAATTACTTATTTTTCTTGGGGCTGATAACCTCAATGTTCTGCCTCTTAAAATAATATTGTCTGCCTCCTAGACCATGGGATCAGTTCCCAGCCTAAGAAGTCAGATATCTGAAGGGCAGGAAATATCGACGGCATTCCAAATCGTACAATGTTGTACCTCGACATGTTGCATTCATCAAACAATTATTTTTGGATCTGAAGATGACTAACAGAGATAATGATATAAGTAACCTGTATGTTACTTTACTTGAATATACATTTTGCGACTTTCAACATCACAGTATTCCAAACTGGCACATCACATACGAGCAGTTCCATCCAAGATGATGCCGTGGTATAGGACATGCTTGCAAGTCGTTCAATCATTCCTGTCTTAAGATCGTAGGATGATACTCAGCAACAATGTTACCCACATATGTGCTGTCATCTGATGCTAATTGCTTTCTGAATGATGGAAGGAGAGCAAGATATAGACAATGTTTCTAATCTGTCTTCTCACTGATCAATGGACCTTCCACATCCTTAACTTATAGTGACAATGGCCGTTAATACAAGTTTTTGCTTTTATTGGCTGAATGTGATAGTATCTTATTCAAGTCCCAGGGCACCTCTCCTAATCCTTAACCCGTGTATTTATAGCGGGCATCATTGAACTACTTTAATAAATATCAGGATAGACATCTTTGAAGACAGACTGTGCATGCAGCAGGGTTGGGTGTAATTGATTTTTCTGTACCTCAGAACTAGACGAACGTAAGTCCAAAAATTACGATTTTCAGGTTATTACATCATTGTATGTAGAATTTGATTCTACATTAAGCCATTACAACTTAAGTCCAGTGAAATATCGCGTTATGTATTTACTAAGGGTTGTAAGAACGTAAGTCCCAACCTATGATTGAGCCAGACAAACTTAAATCCACTTACGTTATTGTGGTTCTGAAGCGTTAACAATACATTAAAACGCAAGTCCCATTAACACACCTTGTCATAAGTCCTAAACCTGGTTTTATAAGTACATCCAATATAATGCACGTCCAGTCTTAAGTCGTAGAACGATTTTATAAGTACAGCCAACATAACGCAAGTCCAGTCTTAAGTCCTAAAACGATTTCATAAGTACAGCCAAAAAAATGTAAGTCCGGTCCTGACTGAATATTGCATTAATTCTAAAGGAAATACTAATAAAGGGGTTAAGTATATACAACTTTAATAATGTCGATAGTTTTTTGCTGCCTAATTCAAGTGTTAGCTATGCAGTCAGACATAGAGTTCATTTTCTACAGCTTTTATGCTCTCCTGAAAAGTTGGCATAATGTGACTTACGTTAGTCTGGTTCTGAGGTACAGTTTTAATTCAATTGATTCCAAAGAGCTGTAGGCTCGTACAGAGGAATTGTACAGTAATACAGTTGAATGTAGTTGAATCGGACTAATTTGGACCGAAAGTGTTCTGGATAATCGAGCATGCGTTTATTTCATTGGAAAAAACATGCACAGTACATTATTGGTGATTATATTGTACAGTATAGTGCCGCCATCGTTACTTCCGACTTGACACTGCACCGGCTGGCGATACAGTGTTGCCAGTCCACTAACGCGAATCAGCTGATGTACACTACTAGACATAGAAAATGAGATTATTTAAAAATTCATAATTGTCGTATTAAAACAGCCAGAGGTTTGATTTTTTCGGAAAACCTTGCCAATAATGATCCTGGACCGTCATATTTTTTTCACATTTTAACTCATCTTGGGAGACAGCTAAATATGCTAGCCACTACACCTCTAGGTGATAATAAAATGGGACTATTTAAAAATAGATAATTAAAATTAGTTTATACTGAAATATAGTGCTCTCATGGCCAGTATATCTGACGTTTGCCGAATTTCTATTTTTTTATTTTTTCTATTTTTAAAATATTTTTTAAAGAAAAACACACAAAAAATCATAACATTCGAACAAGGCGACTTTGAGGGCTGGTTGTTTGGTAAGAGGCTGAGACTAGTGTTTCCCAAACGTGTTATTTTTTTCAGATTTTTAACCCGTCAAATGGGGTCACTTGTCTCGTGACCGACAGAGCGGCAAAAATTAAAAGAAAATTCCATTTAAAAGAGCCAGGGGACTGATCCTTTCCTAAAACGTAACACATAGCCTTGCTACAATGTGATAATATTTCCACATTTTCAGGTCATCGTCAAGCGTCACCAGTATCCGTCTAGATATGGCAACGTATAGAAGATGGTGCCACTTTATGAGTCCAGTAGTGTACATGAATATAGCTGTAAAGTTAACAAAACACTCGTAATGTGAACAGACATATTTACATACAACATCATACTCGTGAATAAGTACATAGAAGCAGAAATTACACATATACTGCGGTTAACAGAATATTTCTGATAATGAAGCAGATAAGAATTGGAACACATAAATTACTCACCATTACCGTCTCGCGTCTGGAGTCGAAGATGTTCAGAGTTCGAGAAAATGTATTATAAACCTATAAAGGGAACACACCACTCATTTCGGAGTCACTATTGCCGCCTGACCCCACTCAATGAGCACATTCTTTCTTGCTGCCATTGTTGGAGCTTTGTCGTGAATGACACTATGATACGGGGCATTGTCCATAACAATTGTGCTCGCACATTACTAATCATTTCGCGGGTTTGACTCCTTAGCGGAGTCCCTTGTCCTAAGACCTTTCCTCTCTTGGCGCGTGGCTTCCTCGTGCTAGACCCCGGCATGACACTATTAGGCCTACACACGTGCATGGCAGAAATAACACAAACACTCACCTAAAGCTAACCTACAACAACATGTAATTATACTACACTATTTCAAACGACAAACAAATACTAAGCTATTAAATAACAACAGACTAGATTAATATCAAAAAGAAAAATATACGAGATTACACAAAGACCGCCAATGAAACTAACCAAGCACAATGCAAACAGCTGACAACAACATGTGAAAGCGAGATTATAGCTGGCAACATCGTCAGCGAAACTCGATTAATCTCGATATATCAATTTGAACGGCTGCCTGTTATTGGCTGGTTAGAGTATAGTTGTGACGTAGCACTGAAACTTCAAGTCGGAAGTAAGGATGGCCCTAGTATAGATAGATATATATATATATATATTTTAAATTCCTATTTATTGAATGAATAACTATAACAAAATACATTTATGGTACATACATGAAAGGTCTACTCTTAGCAGCTAAATTGTGCATTCTCTTCAATAAAAGAAGTTGAGTTGAGCTACTTTCTTCCTGTTTTTTCATACCACAATAGCGCAGTTTCTAATGCAGTAAAAGCTTCTCCATGACGTGGTCCTTCTTAATCATCCTCATCTAGGCTTTCATCCTCATCGTCATCCCCACATACTTCTTGCGCCAGAGAAACAATTTCATCATCCAAGATTTGTAAACCTTGGGAACTCACTTTTCAACCAAGCTTGTGTGTCTTCTCTATCACAGTCGGAAAATCCAGCAATTTGGGCCACTCGAAGAAGCCATTTTCTCTACATAATACAGTACAGTACGCAACGCACACTCACATACTGTATCATGTTGAAACATTATAGAGTGAACAAACGGTAGGAGACAACACAGACAACAATTGAAAACGAGATCAGACTCACTACTGTAGGCAGCGCGCACTTCCACATGACAACAGTCCATCTTTCTTTTGCGTCTGGATATTTGACATTTTATGTCTAGATAAACGACGGTCTACAATATGTGTTTACAAACCAAGGAAGAAAAGTCTGCAGGTAACATTGAGTTACCGTTACTTACCAAAAATAGTAACAAAGTTTCAGTTACTTGGGATGTGATAAGCAACTGTACTACAGTTACAATGGTCGAAGTAGTGCATCATATATAGGAATGTTTTGATTCATTCTGGATCCATATTGAACATTTAAATTATTATATAATTAATTACAAATATTGGTACATGTTTCGGGGCTTATGTTATATTCACTACCAACTAAATGCAGGCACTTGACACTTTAGTTGTGGAAATTGCTTTAAAAATATATTTAAAGTTCATAAAACATGTAACTTAATATAAAAAGAAAATATGATATTGAAAACATTAGAAACACTAAAATCCTTTTTATCAGAGTGAAGGAAGACACCCTTATTATTGGTACATTTTGTGAAAATGAAAACATTATACAATATCTATGTTGCTTTGAAACAATTGTTCCTAGTTTGTGGTCGATGAAATGTCTTGACATTGATGGCATAATTAATTGTTCTATCGAACAATTTATATGAAAATATATTTTGTGTTGTCGCAATAGCAGCTGGCATGAGTAAAGAGCTGTCTCAACACCACTAAATATTCTTTTGTTTTTCAATGTTAAATAACATCTAATAAACTACCAGTTCCGATATTAGCTTCAATTTCAAGCTCGCACGCGATTCCAAATAGACTGAAGAATCGTGTCACAGCATTTCTTAAAAGGACAAATAGGATTCATTGTGGAAAAGTAAACATCCAGCAAAAGAACTTTCAGACAACTTATTTCTCAACGATTAGGGATTCCATGTAAGACAATATTTGAAAGCACCAAATGGATAATACTGTATAAACAGTTGAATGGATTATGCCAAGTTTATATAATCAGACAACACAAATATCTCTACTTAGTATAAAACAAAGTCCCCGATTAGATGGTATATTGGCTTTCACGGCCAGTGAATTAAAACTCAGCAATTCTTCTAGGTTTGTGCCGTGTCTTGTGTGGGGTTTCGCCTAGGACACCAAGCTGGCTAATCGGCCCGGACCCCCAAAGGAGTGACGAACTGTGCGCCACCTCCCTTTATATTAGGTGCAACTGCACCACTTGACTGCGAGAACTAAAAGCTCAAGCAGCCTTAACCTCCCTATGAAGGCTTCCAAAAAGATGATATATTGGCTTTCACGGCCGGTGAATTAAAACTCAGCAATTCTTCTTGGTTTGCGCCATGTCTTGTGTGGGGTTTCGACGATTCTTGGATGTCACGGGTAATCTCGAGAACCACTGGATGGATTTTGATGCGTTTTCACCATTCTGTAAAGGAGGAAGGTTTCTGTAGATAATAATTTATTTATGATCAAGAAAGCCAAGCAGTAACGATTTCAGTGAAAAAGTCGAAAAAAAACTGGCGTCCGTGCGCTTTATAAGCTTACGCTGGTCAAGCCGTTATTTATTTAGCATATGATGCTTCATTTGACAATCGTTTGAAATGTATTTTACATATAATTGCTAATAGAAAAAAAATACGGCCGAGGGGACGCGATGCGCTGACCACGCGTCACCCCAATATCCGCAGGCCAAATGGCCAAGAGGCAAACAAGGCAAGAGCAAGAAAATTGGACCTGGCCTATAGATTAACTCAGAACAGGTATAACAAATGAGCGATATCATATAAAGCAAAACTCGGACATTACAGTCCAGTGGTAAAGCCAGAGGGTCTGTATACCTCCGAGTGTCTAACCCTGAAAGGAAAGGAGGATCCTGAGGAAAATTCTCGGACCATGGAAAAGAAGGAACAATGAAGATCTGTGTATGCAGACCGAAACCATTGTGGTCGCAATGCGCAAAAGAAGGCTAAAATTTTATGGGCATTTCATGAGAATGGACGGGAACCGGCTGACAAAGACAATTTTTAAATATATCACAGGGTTGAAAGCTACTACAAAATGGGTAGAAGAGGTCAAAAGAGTCGCTATTGAAGTTGGACTAACTGAACTTGTCATTCACGATAGGGAAACGTTTCGAAGCCGAGTTGACAATATCAAGACGTTCAAAGAAAAACCACCACAACACAGGCCAAATTTGATAATAACAGAGGAGCAGAGAAAGATTAGAAGTGAAAGAATGAAGAGGTTCTGGGAAGAAAAGAAGAAAAAATTGACCAGAAAGCCTTAGGTTCCATGCAGTCCACAGTTGGCCAAAGTCAGAAACAAACAACAACAAAAAACATTGGCCAATCTAACTGCAAGTTAATCATTATTAACTACATGTGTTAACTTCCGAATTGAAATCTATTTCAACATGAACCGAAACATATTTCATCATAATGAATGCGGAATCGTATTGAAATCTATTAGAGTTCAGCTGAAAACATGGTAATTGTTACCTCTCATCATGGCTAGATCAGAGTGATTTGATATTCTCATATTTTTAAATGCTACAAAGATGTTGTTCTTTTCTCTTTTTATTATAACCTTTAAAACAACAATTATCTTCATCATCTTATTTTTATCAGTGGGCTTGTCAATAGAATGGTTAACAATCACCTGCTGTTTTACTGAATCATGCTTATACAAAACCATAAGTTTTGTTTTATAAATGAACTTTTCAACTCATAAACACTAGAGTCACCCTGTCGATAAGTGGGCATGATTCTTTTTTGTTCCGTATTGACTTAAATGACTTTTATTTATAATGAATAAGCTCATTTGAGCCCAAAACATATACTGATTTTAACAGAACAAAAAAGACATTTTATTGGCAGGGGCGGGGGGAATTAAGCTTATTCGTTGTGAATAAATTAACCCTGTCGATGGACTAACGTGCTAACCACGGTAGACTAATGGTTTTTCAGTGACTACCTGACCAATTAATGTATACCATACTCGACTTGAACAAGCATATTAATGAGTGCATACCAGTGTTTTCACACTGCCTAAACCCTTTTTGTTTTGCTTGTTATTTGAGGATCCAAGTGTATTGGTATTACTTATACCTGTTCTTAGGGTAGTTTGTGGTTGTTCAACAACTATTGTCCTGATCTTCTTTAAAGCACAAGGCTAAGCAGCTGTGGACTCTTGTTTATTGTAACGTTCATGGTGGACAACCATTGTATAACTATACCATACTGTGCATTCTAATGGCTTAAATCTCTTTATCAACATATTTATTTAATTAACATCATGTATTTATTGTGAAGCCTCCGTGGCTTAGGCGGCAGCACGCCGGCCTCTCACCCCTGGGTGCGTGGTTCAAATCCCAGTCACTCTATGTGAGATCTGTGCTGGACAAAACGGAGGCAGACAGGTTTTTCTCCGGGTACTCCGGTTTTCCCTGTCAACATTTCATTCAAGCAACACTCTCCACTATCATTTCATTTCATCTGTCATTCATTTAATCATTGCCCCAGAGGAGTGTGTCAGGCCTCGGCAGCCGGCACAGTTCATATCCTCGCCGCTAGATGGGGGCTTCATTCATTCCATTCCTGACCCGGTCGGAGACTGGAAGCAGGCTGTGGATTTTCATTTTCATAGATAATAATATTTCAGTTAAATTTCCAAGAGGCCATGCATGGTAGTGTTGCCAAAATGATTCTAAGCCTGCTGATGGGTCCAATTTTTAAATGAATATAACTTCTATACTATCAATTGGATTTCAACCAAATTTTGTATGTAATGTGTGTACATAAACATATATGACTAAACGTATTCTTAAGACCCACCAGGGCTGCCAACTGTCAATAAATGTTCTCTCTATTCGTTTATCCAAATACCAATATATCAGAAAGTATGCAAGCCTACAGCTTTAAAATATGCACACGTATAGTACCTGACGTTCTAGATTAATTTGGAGTAACTCATGTACGTTAGTGCTACCAACATGATTCTAAGCCTGCTGATAGGACCAATTTTTAAATACATGTAACTTCTATACTATCAATTGGATTTCAACCAAATTTCGTATGTGCTATGTGTACCATACCAGATATGACTATGCTTATTCTTAAGAGCAACCAGGGCTTTCCAACTGTTAATATATGCTCTCTCTATTTTTTAATTCTACAGTAATATATCAGAAAGTATGCAAGCCAACAGCTCTCAACTTTGCACACGTATAGTACCTGATATTCTAGATTAATTTGGAGTAACTAATATTATGTCAGTGCTGCCAACATGACTCTAAGCCTGCTGATAGGTCCAATTTTAAAATACATGTAACTTCTATACTAACAAATGGATTTCATCCAAAATTGGCACAACAAGAGATCATAACATTTCAGATTATTTCTGTCCAACGCATTCATGACATTGTTGCCAACATGATTTTACGCGTACTATTAGATCCAATGTCTAACTGCATGTAACGTCCATGCTATCCAATGGACTTCAAGAAAATATTGTATTCTGTACCTTAAGAGATGGAACTAACAATATATTCAGTCACCAGGGCTGCCAACTGTAGTGCTCTATCAGGCTACAAGTATATTTCGAACTAATTAGAAATTTCGATATTACCAAATTAATTTCGCTATTTTTCTAGATAGGTCTATATAGATAGATTGGCATGAATCTTAAATTTTAAGAGAAGTAGGCTCTTTAGTTCGTCACGGAACTTCTTGTTAATTCCAATATCAATATGCCTTTTGTACTATAGAACATAAATAGTCATGAATTATCAGTGCTAAGATACTGTAGTTCTTATTGAAGAGTTCTAAGAAATGTTTGATAGAGCAGTGTTTTTCAACAACTAATTCTACTGGGCCATGGGATTATTTACTTTATTAACTTGAATGAAACTTGTCAATTTAAAAAAGAACTAGTGGGCCTGTGCGAGCTTTCGCAATGTGAATGTAGGTTTATGAGGTAGTAGGGAACCGCGCTGCCCTGCGCTCTAGCGGCAGGCTCGCCAGGTTACGCTGCTCCCATTGTAAATGTACATTTTTTAAGGTATTTATTTAATTGTGAGGCATTTAAAGAGGAAGTGAGTGTGTTTCAGGCACACATGGGGTTATGCGGAACCTGTAGGTACCCCATATGTGTAGGTTGGTGTTAACAGGACCTTATTTTCATTACAAAACCGGAATGGGACGTTAGCAGAATAATATAGGGAGGATAACGAAGAAGTTAATTGAGCCTGATTCAAGCTTGGATATGTGGACACTGCTTACCACAACAGAGATTCAAAACTAACCAAAATTACTGGAAAACTAGACAGAATGCAGATATTCATAAATCAAAATTCAGCTAGTACAAGGGTAGTTAAAAAGCAAGACCGTTTGTTCTGAGCGAGTAATGTGTAATGAATTGATCATCTAGGCTTACAAGATGGAGCTGCGTCGTGTATCGGTGTTGTTTCTCGACTTGCAGTTTGAGTACAGACATCAACTCATACCCACCCATAATTAAGGCCGCTGCAATGACAGTCAATACGTCGGGAAACAATCACCCACCGTGGCAAGCGTTAGACTTGCTTATCATCACAAAAGATATGAACAACCAATACAAGAATGATTCTCCTCCATGACAACATTCAACACCATACCGCAGTTCTCACTTGCGAAAGATTGTAAGAAATTAAATAGAATCCACTCGGGAGCCCTCCTGGTTTATCAACCTACAATTTTCATGTCTTTGGACCTCCCAAAGAAGCCAACGATTCAAAGATGGCGTGGGCGTAGAAGGTTTTGTGAATAATTGGCCGAATATGCAGCCCTATTTTATTTATAATGAAGGCATCAAAAAGTTCCCATTACACTGGGCTAAGAGCATTTCTAAAGCAAGAGGTTATGTAGAAAAGCCATATGTACTTTGTTATTTTGTAACAGCAAATATTTTTCTTTTTAAGTCTCATTTATATTTCATCCGCCCTCTTATGGAATTTTCCTGTGAATGACTTCTGACATAAAGGGCTCTACATATTTATTTTAAATAGAGAACCTGCCAAATCTTATGGAAAAACCATGTTAATTTTCTGACGAAGTGATGGTTGGTTAATTTTGAAGAGACTGTTCAACATTCTTAAATTAAAAATATATTTGGCTACCAGTATTTGTTCAAGCTAGTAACAGTTCAAACTCGTCAAATTTTCTAGGTTCGTGCGATGTCTTGTGTCTTACCATCATTTAGTAACAGTTCTTTTTTTTTTTTTTTTTTTTTTTTTTTTTTTTTAGCGTATGGCTTTTAGTGCCGGGAGTGTCCAAGGACATGTTCGGCTCGCCAGTTTTGTAGCTGCTTCGAGACGGACACCCAATGGGTGAGCTACAAGTACCGTTGGGGAGGAAAGTTGGAAGGGAAGGGCGAGGAGTTGGAAGGTAGCGGCTGTGGCCTATAGTTAGGGACCAACCCCGGCATTTGCCTGGAAGGAAGATGGGAAACCACAGAAGACCATCTTCAAGGTTGCCGGCGGGGGATTCGAACCTCCTCGCCTCCCGGATGTGAGCGACTGCCATTAGTCATGCCGTAACGACCTCGGCTAACTCACCCGGTAACAGTTCTTTAATAGTACATTATGCAACGAGCGTATAATGGCAATAATTAAATTTCCATACGAGTGTCTTAATTACCATTATAGGCGAGTTGCATACGACTGTTTATGTTCGACGATAATTATAACTATTTTATATTCGAACATAAATATTCATAACTATCTATCGAGATTTCACCAGTTTTATGTACTCAACAGAGCGCATGGGACGCAGAGAATACCTTGTATTTGACCATGGCCTCCTGGCCATGGAAGTGAGCACAGGTGCGATGCTATCCTTACCTAATTGGTCACACAACTGTTTCTTGAGCTCTAATTGGTGGGAGAAACTGTATCATAATGAAAACTTGTTCTATAATGAGCCTCATTATAGTACAGTTTTCTGACATATAATATTTACATTTCGCCAGGGTCGAACATAAATAAATTTTATAGTATTTAATTATTCAACCCCTAGAGTGTGTAAAATTTTGGTATCAAGAGTTTAAAAGCCTCGTATTTCTACCAGAACTGGGCCTTACAATATTTGAAAAATATTCCCAGGCTGTGATTCAATAAAGGTTTAAATACACTGTTACAGAATGGCACTTAATTTTGGGGATTAAAATTATAGTTAGTTGCTTTTGACTTACCCTGAGGATTTGTGTCTCGGAGTAATTCTCTGCACACAGTGAGGGAGCTTGGCCATGCATTCTACCAGTCGAGATATGCACGTGATTTTCATGTCGTGGGGGGTGGGGGTCCAGTTGGCAAATATCTCACGTTATGAAGAAGGAATCCTAAATACACAAGAGTTCTCATAAACTTATAAGAATTTTGCTTTTCTCCGATAGCTATGAGGGATAGTTCAATTTTCTTTGTTTAGTCAACAACTCAAATGTTAAGGCTTGTCATTTGGAACCTTATAATGTATTTCCCTAATATCTATTCTTAGTCTGCCTGTTAGTTAATCAGCCCAGAAGCTGTATAAGGACAAAACATAGGGTTACCAACTTAAAATTTTAAAATGCAGGACATTGCATTCAGTAAAGTAGGACTCTTATTAAAAATGCCTGACAACTATTCATTGGGATACCAAAATCAGAGAGAGGAGATGAATATTCTTTCTTGCAGCTTGTAAAAATTCTTCACATGACACATCCCTGGAATTGAACTTTGCTGTTGCATTGATTCTGTGAGTATCTGTTGAGCGCTTATGATTCAGTGGAGGTATTTCTTCCTGGAATGCTAAAGAACTCACAAATTTTGTTGTGTGTTTATCTAAATTCTTTTCTTTCTACACTTTTAGACTGTAAACACTGCAGGCATCGAGATATGCCCTCAATTGCTGGACATTTTGGAAATATTAGAAATGCATGCTGAATGCATGGTTGAAAAGATATACAGTTGGTAACCTTAGCTCCCCCAAACCTTGGACATCATGGGAATGATATGGAATATTCGTATACCCCTTCCTGTGATAGTGTATAGGGATATGATCTCGTTTCATTCATCTCTTTGAAGAGATGACCTTACTCAATTGTGTGAGTATGTAGTGGTATGAAAAGGAAGCAGTTCAGTTTAGTAGATATTGCAGTATGATCTGAAGCAGGGGAGGTGTGACTGCACCGGGTGCTGTCATATGGGGGG
The DNA here is from genome assembly GCA_946902985.2 of Meconema thalassinum. Lineage (NCBI taxonomy): Eukaryota > Metazoa > Arthropoda > Insecta > Orthoptera > Tettigoniidae > Meconema > Meconema thalassinum. The sequence goes on from OX336395.1 coordinate 126,395,241, forward strand.
AGGGGGGGCAGAAAATTCAACGATAGTTTGACAGCGCAAAAAATAAAACAGAATCACCTTATTAGCCCACTACATAACCATACCTGTCAAAATTAATTCTATATATAAGTGAGCTGGGGTGCATGCTTTTCAAAGGTATAGACATATAACGTGAAATTCGCACTTGACATACCGTAGTATAAATATTATTAACATAAAATTTGATAAAAATGTCCGGCATAACAAATTGCTAGCGTTTCGCCTGGGGAGAATATATATAATATATAATGGCTCAACGGACAATACACGTTTTCTTTCGAGAACATTTCGATTTTATATTCAATGCCAAGGTAAGGATTTTATTGCTTTGGAGTGGAGTTTTGACTCCCGTGGTGCACTGGCTTGCTCGTGATTTAGTTACACATGTAGTGAAACGTCTTGCAATGGCCTTCTCAATGTGTGCCAGCTATGCGTCTTGGTAGGTGTGCCTTTACCAACTGAAGAGCCCAATTGGCACACTGGGGCTAAACGCTAGCAATTTGTTGAGTTATGCAGGACATTTTATCACATTTTGTGTTAATATATAATGGCTCAACGGACAATACACGTTTTCTTTCGAGAACATTTTGGTATTGTATAGATATTAACCAGTTGAAACTAATATCTATACATGTAGGGTTCTGTCCACCGCCCGTTTTCTTGGCGTTCGATCGCATGCAGGTGCTTGTCTGTGTTGCAAGCTACTGTACAAGTGAAATTGAAACTTTACTTACTGTTAGAACATTACTACTATACTAGTGTTGTTATGTAATGTAAGATATTAGTAACATCATATTAGATATATTTTCTTTTGTATAGAAAACCCTGGTCTAAACAGGAATATAAGTGAACAGTATTGTTTAATATTAAATAATATTTTCGGAGCGTTCTAGGAATATTATTCTTAATATTAAAATGTTTTCGCTTGCTTCGCTATCGTTTTACCCTCCAGGGTTGGCTTTTCCCACGGACTAAGCGAGGGATCCCACCTCTACCGCTACTGAGGGCAGTGTCCTGGAGCTTGAGACTCTGAGTCAGGGATACAACCGGGGTGTGTGACCAGCACTACGCCCAGGCGGCCTCACCTGCAAAGCGAAAAGGTCCTGATGAAGGGATGGGAAGAGTGGAACGGTTAGGCAAGGAAGTGGGAAGGAGGCGGCCATTGCCTTACAGTAGGAACCATCCCGGCATTTGCCCGAAGATGAAGTGGGAAACCACGGAAAACCACTTCGAGGATAGGTGAGGTGGTAATCGAACCCCCTCTACTCATTTGGGCCACCTGAGGCTGAGTAGACCCCGTTCCAGTCCTCATACCACTTTTCAAATTTCGTGGCAGAGCCGGGAATCGAACCCAGGACCTCCGGGGCGGCAGCTAACCATGCCGACTGCTACGCTACGGAGGTGACTAATATTAAAATAATGGTTGTTAATAATGTAAAAAAATGTTTGTTATTCAGTCTCTACAGGGGAGGGGAAGCCACAATGAGATCTCGCACCACGTGAAAATATTGCTAGGGCCGCCTCTAAACTGAAGCATGACAAATCTTTGGATCATTTATTTTGCATCTTTAAGTTCCTCCGACTGTCACCAGCAAATGGCAATGTACAAAATTTAAGGATCAAAGATGCCCATCGATAATGCATCAGTGAAATACAAATTAAGGTACCATATTTGAATTGATTTTTTATTAGTTCAGATTTGTAGATAAAACAATCTTACCGTACTGTTAAATAACTGAAACAACATAATTATGCTACGATATTTTTTCATTCCACTATTTTAATTTTGTACCTTTATCTTTGTGACTGATAAGTAGGCTACACCATTTAGTAACCATTAACCCTCAGTGGGATGTTTTGCTAGTGTTATACAGGGTGACTCGGGCCACAGATTGCAGGGAGGTAGAAACCATAACAGAGTACATTAACTTCAACCTAACGAGGCGAGCTAACCAGGGTCACTAAACTTTCATCAACGAGGGTGTGAAGTGTCAGCACACAGATAAGAAGGTTACATAAACAACATCTTCCTGCAAGATTTAATTAAAGAAGCACAGATTTTTTTTTTTTTTAGTCTGGATGACCTCGCGTCACCAGTTAAAAGTTAGAACTTACCTTTTCACAGAAGATGCTGAAAATGTTCTCCTTCAGCTGACGGACAGTAACTTTGGAAGTTACATTGTTACATTATGTAGCTACTCCTGTACCACCTTGCATGTTTACTGTAATTAATCCAAGCACAGATCTAAGCCTGTTTGATGATTAATTGAGGGGTAATTTAAAATACAAAGTGTACAGATCAATTACCTGTACTCTAGTGGAGCTGGAGAACAATATCTGGCAGCAGATATCCCTCACAACAGAAGGGAATTACAATGTGTAAACGGTAATTTATTTACACGGTACAACGCCTGTCTGTCAGCTGAAGGAGAACATTTTCAGCATCTTCTGTGAAAAGGTAAGTTCTTTAATCATGATTTGCTGGTGAATTTACCATTAATTAAAGTAATGTACTCTGTTACGAATTCTACCTGCGCACAATCTGCGGCCCTAGTTCAGTTGGCTGGCAGAAGGCGTGCGTCCTGGCCGCTGGCCCCGCTCCAGCAAAAGAATCACCCTGTAGTTACTTGCATGTTTACTTTTCACCCTAACCGTATGCTATTTTAGGATGTGCTCAAGGGATCTTGGGCAGCTAGCACTCATAACAAGCACTCTGCAATAATACAAATGTATTATGTATAGTCCTTGTTAGAATTATACCCTAGTTGTGTACATTCTCCCCCCAGATGAGCCTATTACTTGTGTCTACAAGGGCTAGGCATTTTCTTTTATTGTGCTGGCAACAGATTCTCTCTCTCGTTCTCAACCTAATGGTTGGTGGGTAGCATGACTGTCTTCATCCAACGACCTCTATCTTGAGCCAACTGCTTGATTAGTTGATATGGACGTTGCCCTTTAATGCCATCAAGGACCCTTGCTCTTGGTCGTCCTCTTCTAGTCTTCCCTTCCAGTTTCCCTTCAAACAGTGTGGTGCACAATGATGAATGTCGGAGTAAGTGACCAATCTAACTATATCTTCTTTTCGTGATCATTTTCCCTAGACTGATTGTTTCTTCAGCTCTCTTGAGGACTTCTTCATTTGTTAGCCTGTCAGTCCAGGGTATTCGTAACATTCAGCGCCACATTTCAAAAGCATTTATTATTTTATCAGCATTTAATAGAGTCCAGGTTTCAGAGCCATAGGTCACAATGCTCCAAATGAAGCTCTTAATGAAATGCTTTCTCACTGGTAGGGATGTAGCTTTGGAGGTCAATGGGCTTCTTTTTTTATTAAAAGCTTCTTTAGCTTTGGCTATTCGAGAACGGACGTCCTCGTCACATCTCCCATTAGATGCGATGATATAGCCTGACCCAGCGGTTTCTGCCGCGATATGACCGGACAGGCGTGGCCTCAGAACAGTGGGAGGGGAGTAGGACTGTCTAGCATGACTGACGGCTCGCATCACGCGCACCGAGGGGTCAAGTTTGACATGATACGGTTTCTACATAAAAGTAGGATGAAAGGCAGCATTTTACTGAGTGTATAGAAACATGAATCACAATTCTACGCCCAGTAGTTTACTCTTTATGTTATTTTAAATCATGCTTCGATACGAGCCGCTGCTGAGTTGGGGAGCCATGAAATTTTGCCAAGTCGTTGCACAATGACGAGTGGGTGAGCGAAGCTCTCGTCTACATTGCGTAGCATTATGTTATCATGGCCAAGTCCAAGCAGAGAATGAACGATGTTGCTACATCGGGACTCAGGGAGTCAGGACGTGTCACATGTGGCAGAGGAGGTGTGAACAAATTAAAGTGTGTAACTGCGTCGCGGCAGACATTCCTGAGTCGGGCTTTACTTCCCAAATAACTGAACTGATTTACTTGAGCCAACCAAACGTTAACATCCTGTTTACCATCTGGAGTACATTTCATTATCTTGGTTTTTGTTTTGTTAACCTCCATGTTACATTTTTCTATGTATGTTAATTCACCAATTATTCTAATCTGTAATATTTCTCTCCCATTTACATTGAATTACAACAATTCTGATGGCTGTACAGATATTTATTCCATACGATTCTATTTTTCCTTTTCAGTTTGGGAAAATCCTAATTACCAGGGCTTGGGAAACTATGTGCCTAAGTTTTAAGAATTGTGTATTTATTTATGTACTTAGGAAGTGGAAAATATGTAATTTATTTTCCAAAAATGGTTTTAAATTTGTACTATAATTATACCGCGCAGTTACTTGAAAATATTGTTGAAATATCCAGCTGATTAAAAATCATTGTCGGCTTTTGAAACAATGCATATTTCACAATAAGTTGAGTAACTTGCGAACAAATGCTCCAAAATAATACAATTACAATCCAGCCATTCTTCTAGGTTTTTACCCTGTCTTTTGCAGGGATTCGCCTAGGTCCACCAAGTCAGATTTAAAATACCTCCAAACTACGTCACAAAACGGTTCAAAGTAACACATTTTTTGAGCGCATTGTATTAGTTGAAATGATAACACACTGTCAATGTCTTTTGCAGACCACTGTAATTTAAGGTATCATTTCCTGGTTAGGTATGGACCAGTGGAGGGGCAAAAGAGGCTTCATGAGAGTCTGTCGGCTCCAGCCCCTGCTGTCCATAATGGCGGTGGAATTCTTGTCTTGAAATAAAATACAGAGAAATGACGGCACTGGCAAAGCAATGAAACCAATTGTTGAATTGCCAAAGATCAAAAATATGAGCAGGAGTCATCTAGGAAGTAGAACAAACCACTGGAATATAGAAAATGTGTACTTATGAATAAATGCACCAGAATATGTATTTAACTATAAAAATATGTAAATAAGAGATAATTAGCTAAATGAGAAACAACTATCTGGACCCTAGTAATTACCTATTATGACTTCTAGAATTTAGCACAAATTACACAAGTTGTTGGTATATTTAGTGCCTGAGAAATACAGTAAGTTTTGCATACACAACGTCAGGTGTTCAAAAATCCACTCTCTTGCTAAAACTATAAAATAAATATATCCTGTCCAGTCGAGACCCTTGAGCATATCTCCAAATAGCAAGATGTCCGACTGATAAATGAACTTTCAAGTCCAGTCCGACAACTGGTCCCTTTTGATATATAGTACATACACAATTCTCTTGAAGCTCTACCAATTGGATCACAAAGCAATTTAAATCAGATGACAGCATCAAAAATGGTATGTCACCCTGTGTCTGTTTAATCAAGTACCAAGCTTTGTGGATGTTATACTCTCTGTGAACACAATCTCTAGCAAGAAATTCCTTCGAGTGAGAACAAATAATAATATATCTCTAAATGAAAAAAAAAAGAAAATTATCCATGTTAATTTTACTAATGTTACTGTAGTATAGGTGGTTGTTAATCTAATGTTTCCATACTACCATTGACATGAAGTACCATCATATAGTGCAGCGTTTCCCATAACTGTGTTCCATGGAACACTGGTATTTCTAAAGGACCAATTCCATCCAGTATCCCCCTAGTTTCTGACACCAAATTTCTCTCACCAGTCAGCCAATTGAAATGAAAATCCACAGCCTGCTTCCAGTCTCCGACCGGGTCAGGAATGGAATGAATGAAGCCCCTATCTAGCGGCAAGGATATGAACTGTGCCGGCTGCCGAGGCCTGACGCACTCCTCTGGGGCAATGATTAAATGAATGACAGATGAAATGATAGTGGAGAGTGTTGCTGGAATGAAATTTTGACAGGGAAAACCGGAGTACCCGGAGAAAAACCTCTGCCTCCGTTCTGTCCAGCACAGATCTCACATGAAGTGACCGGGATTTGAACCACGGACTCAGCGGTGAGAGGCCGGCGTGCTGCCGCCTGAGCCACGGAGGCTCCCACCAGTCAGCCAATTCAATCTGTCATATAATACTAATGAACGATTTTATATTAATGATATGGCTAACATCAGGCCACAATAAAAACAAGAAGTTCCGTGAAGAACTATACAGCCTACTTTTCATGCCAATGATTATTCTACAGAATATGAACCTATATAGAATAATGACGAAATTAAGTTGGTAATATCGAAATATCTAATTAGTTCAAAATATACCTGGTATAATGTAACCTAATAGAGCACTACAGTTGGCAGCTCTGGTGACTGAATATATTCTTAGTTCCATTTCTTAAGGTACAGAATACAAAATTTGGCTGAAGTCCAATGGACGTTACATGCAGTTAGACACTGGATCTATCAGCACGCGTAAAAGCATGTTGCCAACAATACCATGTGTGTGCTGGTCAGAAATAATCTGAAATATTATGATATCTTGTTGTGCCAATTTTGGATGAAATCTATTTGTTAGTATGGAAGTTACATGTATTTTAAAATTGGACATATCAGCAGGCATACAATCATGTTGGCAGCACTGCTTTATATTAATTACTCCAAATTAATCTAGAATGTCAGGTGCTATACGTGTGCAAAGTATAGAGCTGTTGGCTTGCATACTTTCTGATATATTGATATTAGGGTAAAAAAATATAGACAGCATTTATTAACAGTTGGCAGCCCTGATTGTTCTTAACATTACTTATAGTCATATCTGTTATGGTACACATAGCACATACGAAATTTGGTTGAAATCCAACTGATTTTATAGAAGTTAGATGTATTTAAAAATTGGTATTATCAGCAGGCTTATAATCATGTTGGTAGAACTGACGTATATAAGTTACTCCAAATTAATCTAAAATGTCAGAATATACGTGTGCATAGTTTACAGCTGTTGGCTTGCATACTTTCTGATATATTCGTATTTGGATTTAAAAAAATAGAGAGCAATTATTAACAGTTGGCAGCCCTGGTGGCTCTTAAGAATATGCTCAGTCATATCTTTTTATGTACAGATATTACATACAAAATTTGGTTGAAATCCAATTGATAGTGTAGAAGTTATATGCATTTAAACATTGGACCTATCAAAAGGCTTAAAATTATTTTGGCAACACTGTCATGGTTGGCCTCCTGGAAATTAAACTGAAATAATATTATCTACATGTGTGCCAATTTTGGAATAGCTCCCATGCATACCTTGCAAGATATCCAACATCGAGCTCAAATTTCTAGTGCGTTTTTTCAGCAGTTGGTAGCACTGACATCATTTTCAAATATGGACGTGAGATATTCCGGTGCACATCTTTACTCATACTAAATTTGGTTTTGATTGCTGCAGCCGTTTAGGAGTTGATAGGGGGGGGGGGGGGGGACACACACAGACAGACACACATTTTCCCGGATCGATCTCATAAGTCTACTTTTTCCTCATTTTTGCAAAATGTGAAAAGTAGGCTAAATATCTTTGTTGATCTTTCATCCTCAAATTCAGTTTAGCTAAACAAAATGGATATTATGAAATGAACCCTGATGAGGGTTTGGTAAGGGAGTTCAAGTCTGCCCTGAACAGATTTAGTGTAGGACTAGAAAACATTGTTGCTCCATGACCATTCAATGTCAATGTGCTGCTGGGGCAAGCTTGCAGCATGATTTGATATTAATAATGTAGCTAGGAAACCAGGAAGGACAATTCGAAACTCCAAGCAGCAGAAATGAAGTTCCTGAGTACTACAGGGTGGGCACAAAGTCCCGTTATCCCTATACATTTCAGGAAATACATTGATTTTTTTAACATTTTCTGTTTCAGATATAATCAATGGCTGATACTAGTGACTATAGCATTGAAGAACACATTGTCACAAGCACTTGGGTTCATGAGAGACCAAGAACAGGGAAGAACGTTGGAACAGATGCGTACTGACTTTGAGCAGCCATTCGGACGACAGCCTCCTCAAAAGACAACTCTTTGGTCGATATGGGTGCAACTTTAAGTCATGTTTCATGTGTTTGCGCAGAGTTGACCGCGGTATACCCTGTTCCGCGGATCGTTTACGAGTTGACTTCGTTGGTGATCTTTCCACTGACTCCGCGACTTCTCGGCATTGTTCCTCTCATGTTGATGGTCGACCACTTCTTGTTTGTCCTTCACGTTGCCTGTAGCGAACAGTTTCTTTTCCCAATGTAAAAGTGTTGTCTTTTGAGGGGACTGTCGTCCGAATGGCTGCTCAAAGTCAGTACGCACCTGTTCCAACGTTTTCCCTGTTCTTGGTCTCTCATGAACCCAAGTGCTTGTGACAATGTGTTCTTCAATGCTATAGTCACTAGTATCAGCCATTGATTATATCTGAAACAGAAAATGTTAAAAAAATCAATGTATTTCCTGAAATGTATAGGGGTAACGGGACTTTGTGCCCAGGGTGTATGATCCAGAAGACCAGGAATGATAAAATCAGAGAAGAGGTGAGAATAGAAGACTCTATACTGCAAAAGATCCAGAAGGCTAGAATGAAGTGGTTTGGCCACATGAAGAGAATGGGTGCCAATAACGCTGCAAGAGGACAGTATGAAAGAGACCTAGGAGGGAGGAGACCTGTTGGCAGACCTAGAAAACAATGGACAGATCTGGTGAAGAAAGATGTACAGGATTGGGAGAGGATTGTGAATGAAGAATGGTCCATAGATCGACAGAGATGGAGGGGGCTTGTATACCACAACAGGGAAACTGGAGTTGGTGAAGGATGATGATGAATGTAGCTAGGAATAATAATATCGTATGGCCTCAGGTGCCGGGTGCAAGCTTTGTTATTTGACGCCCAGAGGGCAGCTTGCATGTCGAAATTTTGTCGTTCCTTGGAGTGCTAGGAAAGTCAAGGTGGTTAGATATCTAGGCTCCTTGACACTACAGCGCTTTCTAGTAGAGAAAGAAGGAACTTTGTGTTGGCAGAATATCCCGAGATTAATTTTGCCATTATGAACATGGCCTACTGAATTAAAATGTTTATTTTTAACATGCCAACAACATGACATGTGTGCCGTGATTTTTGTCGCCTTTCAAAAATTACTTACCACGGCCAGGAGCGGATCTGCAAGGTTGGGGTTGGTAGTCTGACACTCACCCACCGTGGCAAGCAGCTAGGAATGAAACAGTGGTATGATGCCACCATCTACCGCTGAGGTAGTAGAATAATTACTGGTAAGAGAATAGAAGCAAGCTTGCCCCAACAAATGTTAATAGGCTGCTAAGGATAACAGGTGTAGCAGAGTGGTAGTTTACCTCATCCATCTTACCCTTTATGGAAATACTCCACAAGTGATTTTGAGGATGAAATATCATTTTATTTATTTATCCGAGTCCAAAAAACATACATATATACATATAAATTACACTAAATTTCATTACTCCAGTGTTCAACTGTTAGAATGGCACAGTCATTGGCTTCTATCAAGTCCTGCATAGTACATGGTCTTGATAACATGCTGCAATTCAGAAGGTGCTCAGGGTCTTGTCTTTCACCACATCTACAAAGTTCTTCAGCACTGTATCCCCACTTCATTAAATTGCTTTTGCACCGACTCACACCAGTTCTCAGTCGGTTTAGCGTCTTCCAGAATTCGTATTGTAGGTGGTAGTCAGCTGCCGGCTTCTCTTTCATTTCCCACGATCCTCCTGGTGATTTTGCTTTCCAAAGTTCAATTCGGCGAGCTTCAGCTGAGGAATGAATTGATATTGTTGTTTGGAGGAAGCTCTTTCTTGATTTTAGCCTAGGTGGATGGACATCAAGTCCATACATCGGATGTCTTGGATCTGTTTCTTGCTTTTTCTTCTCTACTTCTGCCGCTATTTGTCTTCTAACTTCTGGAGGTGCTACTCCCATAAGCCGAAAGATCTTATCGACAGAAGTTGGACGTAGACAGCCTGTCACAATGCAGGCCGCATGGACTCATGGAGGGCAACATCTACTTGGTTGGCATGAGCAGAGTTCCTCCAGACTGGGGCAGCATATTGTGCAGCAGAGAAACTCAGAGCAAGGGCAGTTGTACGCAGGACACTAGGCTGAGCTCCCCATCTGGTGTTTGTGAGCTACCGAACGATGTTGTTCCTGGTGCATACCCTGTTTGGTGTCCATGCAATGCTGTTTATAGGTTAGCGTGCGATCCAGCTTTACTCCTAAGTATTTAGGATGAACACAGTGTTTCAGATTGTGACCTTCCCAGGTGACGTTGAGCTGCCTTCTCGCCTCCCTATTGCGCAGGTGAAACGCGCATATTTGGGTTTTCTCTGGGTTAGGTTTCAAGTAGTTATCATTGTAGTAGATGGTTAAGTTTTCAAGAGCAGATGTCAGCTTTAACTCTACTTCTTCAAACGTTGATCCTTGAGCAGCAACAGCAGTGTCATCTGCGTAGATGAATGCTCTGGTCCTAGTGTTAAGTGGCTGGTCATTAGTGTAGATATTATATAATAATGGAGCTAGCACGCTTCCCTGTGGGAGGCCATTCTTTTGGTTCCTTCATCGGCTTTTCTTATCCTTGAGGGTGACAAAATATCGTCGATTCTGCAACAAACACTGAATAAACTGTGTTAGTCGAAAGTCTCTAGTTGTTGAGTACAGCTTCTTTGTCAATCGCTTGTGGTTTACAGTATCATAAGCAGCTGTGAGGTCCACAAAAGCAACTCCAGTAATCTGTTTCCTTTCATATCCATCCTCAATATACTGGGTTAAGTTCATTATTTGACCAGTACACAATTTCCCTGGTCTGAAACCTGATTGCTCCTTAATGATCTCTCTGTCAACAAAATCGGAAATTCGGTTCAAAATCATTCTCTCCAGGGCCTTACAGAGATGACAGAGAAGCGATACAGGTCTGAAATTCTTGGGTTCATTTGGTTCTTTACCTGGTTTGAGCAAGGCCATAACTTTTGCTTTACGCCATAACTTCGGGATTATCATTTTAGTCACACAGGTGTTCATCAGTTGTAGGATCCATTCGATAGTTAAGGGGCATATCGTTGGATTTTTATTTCTTTGGACCTTCTTGAGGCTTTACCGTTCAGCAGTAGTTGATTGGCTATTTGGTCAGCGGTAACTTTATCCGATTCCTGGGTTGGAACTGTAGGATCACCATTGAGATTCTTCAATAATTTCCAAGCTTGACGACTTGTGCGCTTCATGTCCAAACTTTCGAGAAGATTACGCCATTTGTCTGTTCTTGATTTTGATATGGCTTGGAGAAGGTGTTCTCCAGTTAGTATTGTTTCCTCTGCGAATGGGTCCTTTTCATATAGTTGTTCATATTTGTTAAGGAGGGGTTTTGAGTCCTTATCGAGTCCAGGAATATACATTGTTCTGCAGCCCCTTGGGATGTGTTTACGGGAGATAGACTTTACTAATTCAACAAAATCCATGTATTTCTCTGGATCACGCTTGATCTTCGTCACCTCATCATCTAGGTTTTGAGAAAAGGTATCCCACTGAGCTTTCTTCAAGTTGAACTGTCTTTTAAACGGGACTTGTTCAGGTTTGACAATTGCTTGTACTACACATATAAGAGCTCGGTGTTGTGTTCTTGGGAAAGGTTCTGAAATGTGCTTCTTGGTTTGATAAGCTATATGATCGGTGACAAAAATGTTGTCCGGATTGTAGCCTCTCTTCCACCGACCACTATTAAAGGATTGGGGTAGCTTTGGGTCATGTATCAATTTAAGACCCATGCATTCGGCCCATTCTTCTAGTTTTTGACCATTTAAGTCCGTCTCTTTGTATCCCCATGACAGACTTTTTCCTTGAGGGCTGAACCTAATAATCATATACCTAGCTTCTGTCTTGTTTGTTATTTTGATTGGAAATCAAGATCTTCTGGGATCATTTTATGATCGATATTTAAATTCTTACTAATAAATACACAATAGTATTAAGAGTGATCCATCAAAGGTCAATAAATTTAGTACAGCACTAGAAGTTCTTTAATGTACTAGTTTCAGCACATTATGTATTTATTAGTATACTAGCTGATGTACCCGTGCTTCGCTACGGGTCACAAATAAATTAAAATGTGAAGGTGGCAGTTAAAACAGGGGATAGGTGAGGTGCTGCGCAGAGGGAGAGTAGGGATGGAACATTTTGTCCAACTACACGCTCTGCGTTGACTGTCTTTTATAGCACAAATTTAGGTTTTACTCGCTAACCGTTGAAGATACACGAAAAGTGATAAGGACAGAAAAATAAATTTTAAACCTCGTATATGCCATCAAAAGTTTGCTATTTCTTAGCATTCTCTTTTTATTTGAAATGGAAATATGAAAGTTTGAAACCAAAGGGTGTAGTGACGTCACTAAAATGGTCACCATCTTTAAATAGTGCAAAGTATCGAAATCAAAAGTAGCCTATATGTTAACCAGGTAAATCAGCTACTTCCATGTAAAATTTCATGTAAATCGGACCAGTGGTTCTTGCGTGATAATACAATAACATTTGGAATCCCGTTATAACATTAGTTATATAGATAGATAAGCATGGGTCCTAGTGGAAAATAATTCTATCACCTGAAACCAAAAATGCATGGGACGGAAAAAAACATCAAAATATCATGTTGGTTTCGGACCCTAAAAGACGTGAAAAATATAATAAAAGTATTATAAAAACTATTTTTTGAAATTTCGTTCGAATTAATTTTTATGTCATTCCTGGGACTTAGAAAATTCCGGCCAAAAAGTACAAAATCATTAATAACTCCCTAAGTATTCGTCGTATGATGAAATAGCAAGAGACAAAAAAGATGTAATGTGTTATTGTCTACAACAATGTATAATTTTTCACTCAGACATATTACTTTTTTTTCCCCATAATTTCACCCCTCCCCATGGGCCCCTTAAATTGGATTTATGAAAAAACGGTCAAACACCTATTTACTTATTTTTTATGCTGATTTTTTTCCGCTGAGTTCCAAACTCCTCGTCTATGTCGTTTAAGAGATACACACTCCGTTAGGAATCCTTCAACCCCCACTTTTCACCCCTTTCACCTCATAATATACACCACATCGAAAAACCCTCAGACATTCGTCTTCTTATTTTTAATGATGAGTTTATATGCCGAGTATCACATCCCCCAATGAAACCAATCGGGAGATATTGCTATTCAATGAAATGCAGGTGTACCCCCGTAACACCCCTTTAGAACCTGAATATCCAAAAATCCTTTCTTAGCATTTGCGGCCCTTGAGGAAGCTGCATACCAAATGTCATTCCAATCCGTTCGGTGGTTTCTGAGATTTTGTGATGAATGAATGAGTCAGTCAGTCATTGAGTGGTATTGGAGCTTTATATAGTAGATTTGTCAATAAGGACCAAAGGTGGGAAGAGAGAGAACGGAATGGTTTCAACTGGAGAGTGGTCTGAAACAGGGAAGTGCCCTCTCACCCCTGTTATTTATAGTGGTGATGGATGAAATCATACGAAAAGTGGTAAATAGCATTGGGGAAAGGAAAATGAAGGCAATGTTGTTTGCTGATGACCTTCTGGTATGGGGAGAGGATGAGGAAGAAGTACAAGAGCAATTGGATGAGTGGGAGAAGGTAGTGTTATCATATGGGATGAAGTTCTCAGCAGAAAAGAGTAAAGTGGTCATCACAACGAGGAAGAAGAACAGACGGGATATGGGCATAACACTTGGAGGACAGCAGTTGCAGAAAGTAGAATGCTTCAAGTACTTGGGAAGCATAATTGAAGAAAGGGGAGGCAATAGGATGGAAATAAATGAAAGGGGAAGGTGCGCAGATGGATTTTTCAAGAGTGTTAGGGGGATGTTATGGAATAAAGATGTACCACAAAAATGTAAAGGAATCATCTACAAGACCTACTTTGTGCCAATTTTGACATATGGTTCAGAAACATGGGTGATGAAGGAAAGGGACAAGAATAAAATACGAGCAGTGGAGATGAAGGTCCAGAGGAGTAGGGTAGGAGTGACAAGAATGGACAGAGTAAGGAATGAGAGAGTCAGAGAAATGGTAAGAGAGGAACCATTGCAAAATAGAATAGAGCAATCTAGGCTACAATGGTATGGACATGTGAGGAGGATGCAAGAGGAGAGGATACCGAAGAAGATGTTTGGAATAGAAATGACGGGAAGGAGACCAAGGGACAGATGGACGAAGGGAGTTAAGAAGAGTGTGGAGGAAAGAGGAGTGTGCTGGGACACAGTAAATGACGAGAGATGGTGGATGGACAGGAAACGATGGAGAGGCTTATGTTCCAAGCAGACCCGACCAGCGGTTGGAAACTGCTCAAGATGATGATGATGATGATTGAATTGAATATGATTAATTTCATATCAATACATATTTAAATTTTGGTTTGGCAGTTTGTTTCATTACAGGAAAATGGTTGATCTTAAAATTTAGATTGCATGTTATTTTTAGATATATATTTAAGACCCTATATTAATTTTATGTTAGTGTTAATTAATCTTGTCAGTTTTTCTACTTTTCAATAAAGAAGACTTTTAAACTAACTAGGACATTTGACACACACAACAATTTGCAAGAAACAATTCCATGAGTCCTGGCGAGATACATATAGGGAGGTGAATAAACTACTACAGTGGAACTTGGCTAATTCGAACTTCCATAATTCGAAATCTTCTTTAATTCGATTTTTTCTCTTGGTCCCTAGCATTTTATATACAATCAATGCTAAAAAATCGTGGTTAATTCGAATTATATTTTGGATAATTCGAAGTTTTTAGTATAAAAATTCGATCGGAAGCCAAACAGTTGGGACAATTCACGAAAAACTGTTCCGAGTGCAGCCCCAAGCAACAAACCACATCACAGAACTTACACGATTTGTTTAAAGTAGAAATTACGTAAGTATTTCTGTTTTCCGTTCCTTAAATTTGTTAGATCCTTTTGTAATGGCTGAGTGACTTAATTGTAGGAAACAGGTAAAAATCTCAACAGTAGATTTCTCTAAGACTTAACTAGATTGCTGGATTACTACTGTTGTTAAATAGGTGAATAGTTCAATTTGGTTTTATTTTTCATTTGAAACTTTTGAGGTTATTCACGATACAGTCTTTATAAAATACCGCTGTCTGTTAATCTGCTTTGTTGAACGTAAATCAGTATGTAAACGTAATACAATATATTTTCTCCACCCTTTTCAAAGAACTTTCTTAATTCGAATTTTTGGATAATTCGAATTTTTTTACTGGTCCCTAGAGGTTCGAATTATCCAAGTTCCACTGTATATCTTTTATCTATTTATCCGTGGCTCATGATCACGAGATGAACGGTCACGTTAAATTGCAAGCTTTCTTTTCCTTGTTTAGCCATTTCTTTCAGCTGTAAACACACATGGCTAGTGTGACAATGAAATTAATATTGCAATATGTTTTCATTTAACCTATCGCTGAATGTTTAAAGCACGTTCCACAGGAACACAGTTTGGGAAGCACTGGTATAGTGACTAAAATAGTAATTGAAACATACAAATTCTAAGAAAATACTTTGTCCACTTGTAGAGGACAGTAATATAATAAACATGTCTATTATTTTACTCATTTGTGTAACATACGAGGGTAATTCCAAAAGTAAGGTCCGATTCGCCGTAAATATTTAAAATCGGCGCCAAGGGCAAAACACGCATGCGCGCCGACTCCTGGCATGCCTTGCGCAGCAAAAGCCGCAAGTAGCGCTGTTACTGTTGATAGTGTCAGTTCACAATGTTTAAGACAATTAATCAGCCCGCCGATTGTGAAGTAAGGGCAGTGATACGGTTTCTGTCTGCAAGAAACATTTCTGCAGCAGAAATTCATCAGCAGATTACTGAAGTGTACGGTCCTAACATAATGAGTGACAGTAAAGTGCGCAAGTGGGTGCGAGCTTTTATTGAAGGACGGGAAAATTAGCACGATGAACCCCGCTCTGGCAGACCATCAGTGATTTCAGACGAGTTGGTTCATGCGGTTGACGACAAAATTCGTGAAGATCGACAATTCACTATTTCAGAGACAACGATCAATAACGCCGCCTACTGCGCTACCCTGACTAAACTTCGACATGCAATCCAAAACAAACGACGTGATCTTTTGTCGTCTGGAATGTTGTTGTTGCATGACAATGCCAGACCCCATACTGCGAATGACACGCAAACTCTAATCAAGAAATTTGGATGGGAACAGATGGACCAACCACCGAACAGTCCGGACTTGGCGCCAAGTGATTCCACCTGTTCCGCTACCTAAAGGAGTTTCTTGGCGGCAAGCGCTTCGACACAGACGATGAAGTGAAAGAAGCTGTTAAAGACTGGTTAGCTTCGCAGGCGGCCGAGTTCTACGACTTATGCATTCAGAAGCTTGTGGAACGATGTGACAAATGTGTAAATAAGTATGGAAATTATGTAGAAAAATGGAGAAAGATGTAAGGAATGTCAATAAAACAATTGTTTTGGAAACAATTTTTAATTTGGATGTTTTTTTTTAACCGGACCTTAGTTTTGGAATAGCGCTCGTAGTTCAGTTCTATATATGAGGGAAGAAAACTCTCCTGCAACAATCTTTCACTTCTCCTCTAGTGTTACTCAAATTATATTTACTTTTAACCATCCATCATTTCTGTGGTTGTGTTATTTTTTTCCTTTTCATCCCCACTTCATTTCCAGTGTTGCCAATTGAGCTATTTTTGAATGTAGAAAAACAAGTTCTTTACTAGACTTGAATATCATCATTAGGGCCCAGATGTTGATGCCTTAAAATAGTTTAAAAAATGCACTTAAAATTTTCAAAAATGACCTAAAATTAGAAAAATGCACTATAAAATGGAGAAAATGGTCTTATAATAATAAACTCAGCAATATTTCAAAAATGACATCTTAGCTAAAACTGAAAGGTCAATCAAAATAGATTTCTGGCACTTAACACAAGTTTTGTTCACTTTAGTCTGAGTTGCACTGCACTACGAATGTCATTCTGATGTTGTCAAATGTAAATGATCTGCGATTATCAGCCAAAAAGTTTTTATATCCCGAAAAGCTGCGTTCAACATCAACTGATGTGATCAGAGTGTACTTGAAGTGAGGAAGGTCGTTTGCTGCTAACTCTGAGAGACGTAACTCCCTCATATAAAGCTGTGACATGACTAAATTGAAAATAAAATGACCTTAATAGGCCGATTTCTCTAAAATATGACTTAAAAAATCTACCAAACTTAAAAATATGCTCTTAAAATGGAAAAATGGCACCAAAAAAAAGACATATTTGGCCCGTCCAGAGTTTCTATGTACTTCAGCAAGAGTACGACAATTATTCCCGCATCTAATCCATCCTCTACTTCTGACACAGTGGGACGCTCACTGCTTTGACCTTTACACAACCTGTGTCCACAAATTGAGCGTACCATCTGCGAATACAGTTGTCGGAGGGAAGGTCCTTCCCTTATTTTGTTTGAAAATGGCGCTGGACTATGGTAACGGACCATTGTTGATATCCAAGAGTACGAAACACTTTCTCTGTACTGCAGACCACCATTTTGTAAACGCTGCTGCCATCTGACGGTAACTGAGGTTGCTACAATGATACAGAACAAAACTTGGAGAGATAGTTTCTATCCATCAATGCAACGATAATAATCGTATGTTTTCCAGTGTCTCTAAAAAAAAATCACGAAACCCCGACAATCATTTTGAATAACCCTGTATTATATGTAGTTAAAACTAAATACAGTTTGTACTTCCGCTTTATGGCGTTCACGCCTGCTGTGCCCAAGATGTCGGTGGCATTTGAGGGTGCTTAAATGTGAGGGAGCCGTGACAATAGATTTACTTGCATGGTAAAGATCCCCTTCGAGGAAAAATTCCGGCAGCCTGGTGTCTATAAAAGCTACAGAAATTAAAACGGGCATAAAACCCATAACATTATTATTCTTAAAAAGATCACTTATTGGCTTTCACGGCCTTAGTAATTAAAATCCAGTAATTAGTCCCATGACAATGCCAGAAAGCATTAAACCCTCTTAGTGCCAAGCCATTTCCTGAAATACTTGCCAAGAATGCCAAGCTGTTTTCAATGGTCATGCAGACTATTCGAAAAAAAATCATAAATACCACATTTTCAACGATAGAATCATAATTTTTGCTTTGTATTATAACCAATATCTCATTCTTTCATACATTATGTTTATAAAGGTAAATACGGCATCTAAACCTTTTTAATTGAGGTTATTCTTATAATTGTATAATTTTTTTATTTTTTTGTTGTAAAAATCAGTTTTGCGCCTAAATTAAGGACACCTAAGAGTCATATTCGAAGAAACACTAGGTTTCCAGCTGTAGAAAGTTCTTAGATACATCTGTAGGCAGAAAACTTCAACAAGAAGAAAACAACTGTACCGCAATTTTGGCGGGAACGCGCGTGATTGGGGGAGCGCAAAGGGAGGGCGTGAATACTAACTCAAACCTATCGCGTAATGGACTTCGAAGGAGAAAAGTAAACACCGAACAGGCAAGCTTGAAACCTCACTTTTCCAACAGTATGAAATAATCACAGACATATGCCCACAGAAATCTACAAATATAAGAAAAACGGCGCGCCGATTGAATCGGCTTTGGCGCGAGAAGCGAGAGCCGATCTGATCGGCGCGTGGCACTGAGAGGGTTAAATATTGAATATAAAGTGGAAAGGGTTAAATATTGAATATAAAGTGGAAATACAAACTATTTGTTTGTATTCTACCAAGTACCTTCGGTCATTACTAAGTATATTTCTTTATTTACCAATAATTCACTGTAGGCGACAAATAATATTTTGTGGAATTAAATTTTGCCCATTTACAAATAAGTGAGAACCAAAGGTATCTTTCAAAATCAATGGGTTGTTTGGGGAATACTTTAACAATTTGGTCATTAAGCAAAATTTTGACAAGCGGCTTCAGTGGCGTTGTTGGTAGCATGCTGAGCTTCTATCCCTAAATCGCGGGTTCAAACTCGGCCAAAGTCGTCGGATTTTTTAAGAGCTTTAAAAATCCCTCAGTATGCCTTCCTTCGAAGGTGAAGTAAAACCGGCAGTTCCATGTCATAGATTTATGGTATGAAAAAGAACCTTCCACTAACTACACTTGTGGAAGCTAAAATTTGTAGGTTAGTTTGATAACGCTATATTAGTTCCAACATTCACCATCAGGTGCTGACTGCGATGGTATTTAGTAGCCACGTCCACGGGTGGGTGTCGTGGATGGTAGCAAAAGTAGGAACTACTTGAAAAAATTAATCATCTGCAGTGCTTCTACCTGAATCACAGATAACACACAGTAATACAGCCATCACAATTAATACTGGTTATCAGACAAATTCTACACACACCCAAAGTACACGGGGCTACATGATCGCATTGCCGCAGTCCCTAAACTAAGGAACCAACCAACCAAAATTTTCCAAGTCCAGTTTTATGGTTTTCAAATTGGCAACACTGTTCATTTCCCTTATTCTCAAACGTGCATTTTCAAATCAACTGAGTCTTCAATAACTGATCTTTGGACTCAAACTGTGATAATCTATCAGCAAGGTCAAATATTGTTTCTTATGTGTTTGTGTGTGTTTCCTTCATATAGTCATCTCTGTTCTCACTGTCGTTCCTCTGTTGTCAAACCCGCAGGTGGGAAGGTGGAGTTTCACAGCGGCCGAAGCCTGTGGGAGACACCTTCCTTATCATTTTTATGCCGACTTGAAGGAAAAAGAGGTAGGAAGTAGCAACATGGTGTGCAAAACATCGGAAGAAGCTCGTACCCTTATGTAATATTTTAAACTTCAACCGTCAGAAAACTAACAGAACAAAATTAAGAGACATGGTTTTTTCGCATTAACAATAAACGTGATTAAAAATATGTTGATGCAATTTTGTAAAAAACTTCACAAATCATGCATTTCTAGTGAAGAAAATAGTGATATTATTTTTGCAAATTAGAGCAATAAGGTCATAGGGGGGGGGGACCTACACCTTCGACAGCAACAAAATAGTGAATTTTTAACATTTATTTTCTTTGCACTGATAAACTGTTTCGAGTTGTCACTTAACACAGTCTACATACAATACAATTTTAACACAGACCAATTATTAAATATTTAGAAAATTGCGTCATCATGGATATACACTGAAGAAAATGGAAATTGCAACACCCAAAAGGAGTGGTGCTACATTGCTGCAATTGAACATGCAGGACGAGTGTTCGGTTGTGATTTGATGATTACACATTCAGGTCCCTCTGACCGCAAGTTTGGACAACAATCAATACAGGATGTGCCCACCACGAGCTGCAATACATTGATGAATTCGGCGAGGCATGGATTCAATAAGGCCCTGGATCGCTTCCTGAGGAATTGTGGCCCATGCTTGCTGCACTGCACGGGTCAATTGTTCCAGGGTTGTGGGTGGCTGAGGACGGTTGGCCAGTTGTCGACCCATCATGACCCACACATGCTCAATAGGACTGAGGTCCGGGGATCTGGCGGGCCATTCTAAGGTTGTGATGTCGTGGAGAGCTTCTCTGGAGATGCGTGCAGTGTGAACTCGGGCATTGTCCTGCTGAAACATCCCATTAGCAATGTTCGCCATCATAGGGACAACCACTGGATTGAGTACCCTATCAACGTACTGTCGAGCAGTCATAGTGCCCTCAACAAGCACTAATTGTGATTTCACATTAAAGCCAATAGCTCCTCAGACCATAATGCTTGGTGTTGGCCCTGTTTGCCTCTCGATAATAAGGTCTGGGCGGCCCCTCTCCCCGGTACGTCAGCGCACACGATTTCGGCGATCACTGCGGGCAAGACAGAAGCGCGATTCATCACTAAAGATGACCCTATGCCATTCGTCGACCCACGTCGATCGTTCTCGACACCAGGCCAGCCTTACACGTCGCTGTTGTGGGGTCAATGGAACACCTTCTGCAGGGACACGGGACCGTAAGCCAGCTGCACGCAGGCGATTACCAACTGTTTGTTGTGTAACGTGGGGTGCCACAGCTGCTCGAATTTGCGCTGCTGTTGCGTGGGGTTCCATCCGGGCTATCCGAATGATGCGGCGATACTCTCTCACAGTTGTCTGTCGCGCTGGGCCTGTGCCAGGTCTACGAGTGCGGGTACCTTCATTCGACCACTGCTGCCATACACGTTGTACCGTAGATGCCTGTCGGCCAACACGTGCAGCGACAGTCCTTAGCGATAATCCAGCCTCACACAGCCCAATTATCCGAGCCCTCTCAAACGGCGACAGTTGTTGAGAGCGTGCTCTTCTCTGTCGTCGAGGCATGTGTGACAGGGAACACTTCACTGCACAGACTGCAAGTCAACTACGCTACACCAGAGTCCGTATACTGGAGTTGATTCCTTCACGACCAATCACGTGGGGAGACCTGTAGCAACAATCCAATGGGTCTGAAACTTAGTTCGTTTACATACCTACATGGCATCGTTCTATATCTTGAAAATCAACACAAACGACCAATGCCTTCATGGTGTTGCAATTTCCATTTTCTTCAGTGTATATGCACACAAAATGGCGGCTGTATATTATACACAAGAATGGGGTTTCCTTATTAACTCTCGGAAATATTGTTACATTTTAATTATTGTTTTTTTAATGTGGTCCTAGATGTCATGGCAACAAGATGTACTAGAATTATTGAAATATTTCAAGAAGAAATATTATTTTGAGATTTTTTAAATAATGGGTCTAAAAATCTATAAAATTTTCATAGTAAATAATTTATTATTAATAAACTATAATGGTTAGGGCAACCATTCTAGTACATTTTGTTGATAACTATGGTAGAAATGTGACTACAAAACTTCATTGAAATATCTTTGTAAGTTCATGAGTTATTAGGGAAACGGAATGAACAATATGAACTTACGGGAAATGAGCGACGAAAGTTTCACATGGTTGGGATGTTCTAAAATTCCCCTGCTGCATAAACTGGTCCTTCCTCACCGAATTTTGCAGTGTTTTCTTCCAGTCATAGTCTCTTACTTCTTTTAAAACTAGTTTTCTTTGCTAATGCTAACGAAGAGAAGAGATAGGTTGGTAGGACACCCAGGAATAGCAAAGTTCATTATGGAAGGAAGGGTCGAGGATAAGAACTGTAGGGGTAAACCAGGTTAGAATATGTTAAACAGATTGCCTCGGATGTAGGGTGTGGCAGCTATGTACAGATGAAACGATTAGCTAAGGACAGGGAAGCATGGTGGGCTGCATCAAACCAGTCAAAAGACTGAAGACTCAAACAATAACAACAACAACTATTAGACCAAAATATTCCAGCTATATTTTGTGCAATCAACATAATTCGATAGATAAAGTGAATATTCTAAAAGGGTCAATTTTGAGGAATGGAGATTGCTCATTAAAATGGGTGTTGACAGAAAATTTAATTTTCACTGGGAGATGTCAGTCATATCGTTCTTTTACTATAACTTCCGTTCTATTCGAGATATTTAAACCAATTCTTTCACTGAATGAAAGAGAAATTGTTGTTCTATTCGAATATGATATTTTTGAAAATTGTCATTTTTTGGAGCTTAATATGCAAAACTTACTTGTTTTGCGATAAGCACATTCTTAGAGCTTAAAATGTTGTTCCAAGCTACTGGTGGGCAGGATTTTTTATTTTTTTATTTTTACTGAATTTGCATAGAGTTTATTGTTTCTTTCTTTCTGAACTATGCACAAATAATCCATTCCTAGATACTTGAGAGTTGACTGTAGTAGCAATTTACTCATTTATCTTTCATAATGAATTCCAAACCACAATAATGTTTTGTTTTTTAGAATAATATTCACAATCTACAGTATTTCACAAAATAATGTGAAAATTAATTTTCTTCTCACAAAATCATAGAGGAATTAATGCGTATAAATCATGCCTCTACAAATTAAATTCAGTGTTTATTTAATTCACTATTATAAGGCATAATGAAAAAGTTTCCGTTTGATCGCCGTACAGTCCAGAATCAGTACGCTAATCAGGCAAAATCGCCTTGAGCATTGAAGCACTCATCTCACCAATGCACCAGATTGAGGATTCCTGTGTGGTTCAATAATGTGTCCTGCTGGGTGAAGAAGTCAGCAACCACCTGCTGCACATCCTCGTCCGTCAGGAATCATCAGTGGTGGATCCAGGCCTTGCGGAGCCCTGGGTGATATGATAAGGTGGGGCCTACAACAATAGGAAATTTTAAAAAATATCAAATCAAACGGAAAATAGTTTGGTAATAATAATGAAATAAAGAATAGTTACAATATTTTGAATACACTACAGTACATATTTTTAATAATATGAAAGAAGCCGTTAAGTCCCCTTGAAGAAGATTATGTAAACTATGAAATATTAAAATATTACTTTGCGACTTTTTTCCCGGCTGAAGTCTTCTGTTATTTCACTGAAATCTAAACTTGCTAAACGGTCACGGGAGGTCATAGCTGCACTGATAAAAGGACTATGGATTGGAATCCGGGCTAGCCATAGGAAACAACAACAACAGGACTATGAATTATAAATTAGTTTGAAAAGTATAATTAATTAAATTTTAAAAAATCCATGGTGCGGGGCACTGGGCGGCCGCCCTCCCCTAGATCCGCCCCTGGCAATCATCGACCCTTCGTGGCCCTTTTTAAGGGACCGAAGGCGTGATGATCGCATGGGGAGAGATCAGGACTATAGGGTGGGTGCTCAAGTGTCTCCCACTTGAGTTGGCGTGCCTTCTGTATTATGACCTTTGTGGTATGGCAACATGCGTTATCATGAAGTAGAACCCCTTGCCGCAGTTTGACCTTCTCGGGACAATTGACGACACCACTGCATCGTCGAAGCTTTCGATTCTGGTTCCCAGTCGTGGCACCAGCTTACGTTGCATATGAGCTGCAGCAACGCACTCAAAGGAAACTTGTTGATCATGCCTTATATATAAATATAGGTAATCCAAGTTGGTTTTGTGAATAGCTTCATTTATGAAAAACAGATCAAATCATAGGGATATCCACACTGGAGTCCTTATATGCATATTCCTTTGGCAATAGTGTGGACGTATGGGAGTCAACTTTGGCCACCTCAATTGAAAGCATTTTTGCAAAAGGGATTCAGTTCAACATGTTCAGTAATTCAAGTTAAATGGTTGGTCTTGTATAGAAAAATTTGTCTCATGCGTGATGAAAAAATGATTCATTCCAATAGTTTTTTTTGCCTAAAAAGTACATTTCTTCAAATAAGGCAGCAATTACACAAAGCTTTTGTCGAGCAAAAAATAATATGGCCTATTGTTTGGATTATGCTGCTGAGTGCCGAGTTGCCGACCGAAACAATCTGATTCAGAGATTCAATAGATTGATTTAAATCGAGGATTACTCAAAATCTCCTCCAGCTGTTGTGAACAGCGCGTTGACGTCAGCTGAACGATGAACTTTCAAGTCGGAAGTTATATTTACCGGACTAGATACAAATGTACCAATATTTTTTCTTAAACAGTTTTCAAATGTTTAAGGGGTACGAGTACCCCCCGCGATCCCCCTGAAAAAATACCCTGCCTACACCTATTCTGGCTGAGCTAACTAGTGACTAGGGGGCCTTTTGGTTGATTACAGCTTTACCAATACCTTCAAACAAGTATACGTCATTTTCAATAATTCTATCAATTTTATTTTCCCATATGTAAGTTAGATCTCAAGTCGGCAATCTACTCTCCAATTTGTATAATTCTATAAGATAAGACGTAAAACCAATAACATTATTATTATTAACTTTCATGAACAATTAAGTACATCACATCACACTTGAATTCTGGTCTATTTAATAAGCTACACAACATTATAGCTACAAATTGTCCGTAGATATTTTAAATACTTTTTTTTTTTTCAAATGGTGTGTGAACCCCACGAATCTCTCAAGAAAGAAGACGTTTAGCATGTGATCCATCCCTCCTGCAGTGCCTGTGATCGCAGCAGCTACAAGTAACAGTCATCAACATTCAGTTTCTTGTTAATGTTGTACCTGCTACAGACTTATTCAATAAAACGATTTTCTCTAACTGTCTGAAGTTTCACAGCAAGTTCTGCCTCTCCAGCATGCTTCCTTCCCTTAGGAGCATTCAATAAGGTATGGTATATTGTACATCCAATTCAAAGATTACATTCAGTACCACTCCAATTGGGTCAGCACACAAATAGTGTTCAGCCTCAGAAGTGCCGCTCATTTCTTCGTCTATTTGAAGAGTAAATTCATATGCTCCTCATTTACGGTAAAGCATATCTTGAGAGGGTGAAAAAATGCTAGCGCATGCATTAAAAGACATCACACTTACTTAGAATTCAGAAAGGATCAAGATTTATATGTATGCGGATGAGATAGTGTTATCCTGTACATCGTCAGAAGACTTACAAACATCCTTAAAACAGCTAACAAGCAGGAATGAGTTGCAGATCAATGGAGATAAGACTGTATCCATAACATTCAGAATGGGCAGAAAACAAACCATATGTACTCACAAGAACAAACCCCTAACCATGGTGACACATAAAATATTTAGATATGATTCTGCAACCAAGTGGAAATAAATTTTCACTTCATATTCTAACACTATTAGACTTAAATGTATATAGACTGATTAAAGTGCTCCAATGTGGACGTAAACTATGTACAAAGAAAAAGGCAGAACCACCGCTGCCATCAGACCTATGAACGATGTAAATCAAATGAAATTATCTCTGAAAACTGCGATGCAGCTTTTCCAGATGAAAGTGTCCCCAGTCACCACTCGTGGACTAGAAAATCTGTCACCATCTCACGAAGGTTCATCTGAAAGAATTTGAGAAAGTAAAGGCAACTTTCCTCAAAAAAGTACTATGGGTGTCCAAGTTCACACCATCCCACCTAGTAGATGTCCTGGCGAGTGAACAATTTTATGTTGAGGAGCTGAGGTCAAATTTGCTACTCACAGCCACCCCCAGCTATGTGGAGATAATCAAAGAAATTACCAATAAAAGAACAAATATAGGATGATTTCTTTGCAACTGATGCGATGATAGTAGAGGACTGGAAAGGAGCAAATTTTGAGCTAAAGCATTTGCAGTGCATTGTTTTCATCAGTGGATCTGCAGCATAGCGATGTATCACCTACCAGGCCCAGAATGTAAATGCAATTTATGTGGAGGTTGGTGCCACAGATATAATGTAATGTGGTGTAGGGAGAGACATGTAGCCTACAGTTGACGCCATGGTTTTTGGCCGGTGAGCCCCGAGTGCGCAATCATACAGAGAACAGGGGGCAAACCTCAGGCATGTGTATTTGATACGTGAGTTTTCAGTTGCACGGAAAGCAACTCGCGTATCAAATGAACATGCATGAGGCTCGCAGACTGTCCTCTATACAACTGTGAAACCAGGACTGGTTGGTTCTTAAGTTTAGGGGCTGCGACAACGCGGTCATGTAGCCCCGTGTACTTTGGGTGTGTGTAGAATCTATCTGATAACCGGTGTTAATTGTGATGACTGTATTAGTAAAACCGGGACTGACCGGCCCTTTGACACAGTTTTGCTCTTCAGAAAACTCGAGACACTGTGTTATTTCTACAATACGGAACAAAAAGCTTCGAACCGGACTCGGAAATGAACAATTTGTATGACTTTTAATGTACACCCTCTGTCTGAAAAGTTCGGTGAATGGGCTATATTACGAATGGATTGTTGGCTTACCTGAAACAGCCGTTACTGTCCTTCGAAGTAATGCCCGTGGATGGTTATGCACTTCTGAGAACAACTGAACAAGTCCTCGTAACTCCTGGCATAGCCTAGCCTTCTTTAGGAATAGCCTTCAGTTTGGGTCGTCAAAACTCTAAATTGAAAGCAAGAGAGAAGCGTGAATTTATGCAACCTGCCTTGTACACCTGATAGACGGGCGGCAGTGAGAAGGGTGAATTTATGCAACCTAACGTGCAGACATGTTAGAAGGGTGAATGTTCCGTGGAATGGTCCTGAAAACCATAATCACGGGTGACTAGACCTGGTGCCTGAGGTACGACCTCGAAGGCAAGCATAAAAGTATGGAGTATCGGGGTCCAGGGTCGCCGAAAAGCCCTGAAGGGCCAGAGATTTTCGGACATCCAATGTAATGTGACGACCCAACTGAAGGCTATCCCTCAGGAAGACTATGCCAGGACTTGTATAGCCGTTCTAAGAAGTGCATAACCATCCACGGAGATTACTTCGAAGGATAGTAACGGCTGTTTCAGGTAAGCCATCAATCCGTTCATAATATAGACTCATTCGCCGAACTTTTCAGACAGACGGTGTATATTATTTATTCTATGGCCATTGGCTGCAATAAATACTTCATTCAATAAAAGAACTATAATTATTTCAATACAAAAAGTATTTTTGTAAATATATACACACGATGAAACATTAAAAAGAACACTTCATATCCCACTACAAAACATTATTTTATTTGTAAATAAATGTATCGATTACGCTATTGAAGAAAGGAAAAAGGAAGAGTTTCCTTGAAAAGATGAGAATATTGAGCAAAGGAAAAGGTAGAAAATGAAGGAATCTCCATACGTAATATCAATAGGGAGAGAAGAAAACAAGAGATCAACTTGACAGAGGAGAGTCGGACACAAGTATTTTATTTATTTATTTACATAGGAGCCTCCGTGGCTTAGGCGGCAGCACGCCGGCCTCTCACCGCTGGGTCCGTGGTTCAAATCCCGGTCACTCCATGTGAGATCTGTGCTGGATAAAACGGAGGCAGACAGGTTTTTCTCCGGGTACTCCGGTTTTCCCTGTCAAAATTTCATTCCAGCAACACCCTCCACTATCATTTCATTTGTCATTCATTTAATCATTGCCCCAGAGGAATGTGTCAGGCCTCGGCAGCCGGCACAGTTCATATCCTCGCCGCTAGATGGGGGCTTCATTCATTCCATTCCTGACCCGGTCGGAGACTGGAAGCAGGCTGTGGATTTTCATTTTATTTACATAGGTCCCAATGAGCCTGAGCTCGTGTTAGGGACAATCAAGTAACATAGTTACAGCATGGCATATATATAATTTTGGTAACATTATTGTTTAGTTTAATAGTAGCCTAACTTATATTAGATTGCTAGTGACTAACTTTACAGAGATAATTCGGTATGATACATTGCATTGCTTAAGGCTATTGTACATGGGCTATTCATTCCTTAATAGGAAGTCTTTTGTTTTCCTCTTAAATGTTTTTATAGAGAAACTTTCCCTTATGCCTAATGGTAGCGAGTTGTATTCTTTTATTATAGAGGACATAATTCCTTTAGTTCCCAATTTAATGGATTGGGAATGGCTGGTGAATATTTGATTTACTCCTCTTGTTGCATAGTGATGAATGTCATTTGCATGGGTAAAATGGATGTGTGTGTGTATCAATTTGTTTTCTAATTTGTATACAAATACTGTTGCTGACATAGCTATTTGTTTTTGCAGTGGCATAATTTTAGTTCTTGAGTATAATTCATTTGAGGGTGTGAGCCAAGGAAATCCAAAGATAGATTTTATAGCACGTTTCTGGATTATCTCAAGTTCTTTTATCAGCTCCTTCTTACAATATCCCCATATGAAATTCATGTACATTAGATGTGAATGTATCAGAGCAAAGTATATATTTTTCAATTGTTGGCTAGTAAGACAGCTATATCTTAATCTGAAAATAATACCAATTAAAGGGCTGATTTTATGTTTTACATTTTCTACATGATTTTCCCAGGTTAGTGTACTATCTAGTGTGATACCTAAGTATGTTGCCGATTTAACCCTTTCTATTTCTCTGTTGGCTATGTTGACTATGTTTGTGGTCTCAATCTTGTATGATGGTTTATGGAAGAATAAATATTTTGTTTTAGTGATATTGATAACCATTTTGTGTGCTCTCAACCAATCCACCAGCTTATTGAGATCATAATTAATATTTAGCATAATTTCCTGTTCAGATGTTCCCAGATAGAGTATAAAAATATCATCTGCAAATAGTTTAAGCTTGCCTTTCAATTCTAATAATACTATATCATTAATATAGGCCAAGAAAAGAATTGGTCCTAAGACAGAACCTTGAGGTACTCCTGTGTCAATTCTCATTTGAGATCCTTTTACATTATCGATTGCAACATATTGTTTTCTGTTAGTGAGGTAGTTCTTGAACCAATCATGTGCCACTCCTCTGATGCCTGCAAATTGTAGTTTATTAAGGAGAATCTTATGGTTAACCAGATCGAAGGCTTTTTGAAGGTCAATTAGTACACCAGCAGCTAGTTTGTTTTCATCTAATGCTTTTTCTACATCAGTTACTACTTCAAATATAGCACTATCAGCTCCTCTATTTGGAATAAACCCATATTGGCAGTTTGCAAAGTAATCATTTTTCATGAAGAAATGCATAAGTCTTCGTTTAACAACGCTTTCTAGAACCTTGCTGATGGCAGATATAATATTAATGGGTCTGTAATTTGATGGGTGGGTTTTGTCTCCTTTTTTGTAGATCGGGACCACCCTAGAGACTTTACAGGCATCGGGGAATATACCAGTCATCAGTGAAAGATTTATTATTTTGACAAGATATGGTGTAAGGCCCTCAAGACACAATTGTAGCATGACATTAGTAGTGTTGTCCTCACTTATATTGTTTTTGTTTTTTAGGGGGTTTATAATTGATTGTATTTCATTGGCATCAGTAGGTAACATAAAGATTGTCTTAGTGCTAGTAGTATTTTTATAGCTTGTAATGTCCGAGGTAGAACCGTTTCCTTGATTTTCCCATATACTGTTAGCAATATTGACATAATATTTATTAATTTCATCACAAATATTTTCCTTTTTTTCGATATTTGTGCCGTCGACTATAAGTTTGACAATTTCATTTTTCCCCTTCTTTGGCCTATTTAACATCTCATTAACAACACTCCACACTTCCCTCTGATTATTTGCATTTTGAATTTTTTGGTCAAAGTAGTTTCTTTGTAGGTTTCTCTTAAGTTTTGTAACTTGGTTGCTAATAATTTTATATTCTTCTAAAATTTCTGCAGATGGATTTTTAACTTTGGTTTTTGTATATATCTTATCTTTCCTGTGTATTAGTGCTAAAAGATCTTGTGTGATCCAGGGTTTTATTGGTGGGGCACTTGGCTCCTTATTCGTATATTTCATAGTACAGGCTTCTATTCCTTTATTAATAAAATCACAGAATTTATTGTAGTAGTCATTGATGTTAGTTTCATTGCATACAAATTCTTGAGTTATTAAATATTTATTAAGTTTTTTGTAGTTTATTTTATCCTTTTCTATTGGCCTATCATCACATATTGAGTTCCTGTTTATCTTTTTGTTTCTCATTTCACAGATGAGTAAATGGTGATCACTCAAATCATTATCAATATTATAGACATTGCATATTTTGTCACAGTCGTTCACCAATACATGATCAACTAGAGTAGAGCTAGTTTGTGTTACACGAGTTGGATATTTTGTATTACTGTACATAAGACTAGACCGTATGATTTGACTAGGTTAATATAACTACTAGTATATCTGTCCCCAAATAATAGATCGATATTCATATCACCTAGTATTATAACAGGATTCGTTGAGTAAGAACTAATAATTACTTCGAGATCAGTTAGAAAGTGTGGAATGTTGCTTTTATGAGGGTTATAAGCAGTGATTATATTGTATTCTTGATGGCCTTTTCTCACAGTAATGTGCAGTATGCTGTGGGTGGAATTTATTTCCTTTACAAGGGTACGGCTACATTTGTTTGAAATATACAAAGATACTCCCCCTCCAGTTTGCTTTCTAACTATGTGATATGCAACATATTTCTTAATATTGAAAAACATTTTTGTTTGTTCTGTTAACCAATTTTCTGAGATTGCTAGGACATCTACACCTTTGATTCTGTCTAACATTATTTGGATATCATCGAACTTGTTTTTTATGCTATGTGCATTTATGTGTACGCATTTTAGTGTACTGGTATCGGTTATTATCTGCTTACTGTGCTTAATTTTATAATAATCGCTAAGTGTATTACAGTTACACTCGGTTAATTCTAGTGTATTATTATTTGCATTACCTAAAAAATTTAATTTCTGTAATTCTAGTTCCATATGGGATAATACTTAGTAGATATCTTACTATTACATAGATTTTAGTTTGAGAGGGCGAGTTCATCCAGTATTTCAGCACTTGATATAAGCTTTGAGGGTCCATTTTGATTTTTCCGAATGTATATTTTGCAGTCTCTGACCCAAGTTGCAAAGATTTTTCCCTGTTGTCTCAATTCACGGCACTTTTTGGCAATGGTTTCATTTCTTGGGGTCAGGTGTTCATTGATATACACACATCAAAAAAAGTTTTGCATCACCTCGGTTCCAAGAGTTCCGGAACCTTTAAATACAAAGGGAATAGAGATCAACACAAACAACATTTCAGCTCGTTTTATTGCTCATGAGACCCACACATTGCATGTTGTACCATCATACAGCTAGACTTTCAGCATTTGTGGTCCAGATTGCAGTACACACCACTACCTCTAATACCCAGTAGCACGTCCTCTTGCATTGATGCATGCCTGTATTCGTCGTGGCATACTATCCACAAGTTCATCAAGACACTGTTGGTCCAAATTGTCCCACTCCTCAACGACAATTCGGCGTAAATCTCTCAGAGTGGTTGGTGGGTCAAGACGTCCATAAACAGCCCTTTTCAACATATCCCAGGCATGTTCGATAGGGTTCATGTCTGGCGAACATGCTGGCCACTGTAGTCGAGCGATGTCGTTATCTTGAAGGAACGCATTC
Source organism: Meconema thalassinum (assembly GCA_946902985.2). Lineage (NCBI taxonomy): Eukaryota > Metazoa > Arthropoda > Insecta > Orthoptera > Tettigoniidae > Meconema > Meconema thalassinum. Next base: position 126,427,047 of record OX336395.1, read on the forward strand.
ATAAGATGTGCACGATGAGGTCGAGAATTGTCGCCCATGAAGACAAATGCCTCTCCAATATTCTGCCGATATGGGTGCACTATGGGTCGGAGGATGTCATTCAGGTATCGTAAAGCCGTTTCGGAGCCTTCCATGACCACCAGTGGCGTACGTCGGCCCCACATAATGCCACCCCAAAACATCAGGGAACCACCACCTTGCTGCACTCGCTGGACAGTGTGTCTAAGACGTTCAGCCTGACCAGGGTGCCTCCAAACACGTCTCCGACGATTGTCTGGTTGAAGGCATATGCGACACTCATCGGTGAAGAGAACGTGATGCCAATTCTGTGGGGTCCATTCAGCATGTTGTTGGGCCCATCTGTACCGCGCTGCATGGTGTCGGGGTTGCAAAGCTGGACCTCGCCATGGACGTCGGGAGTGAAGTTGCGCATCATGCAGCCTATTGCGCACAGTTTGAGTTGAAACACGACGTCCTGTGGCTGAACGAAACGCATTATTCAACATGGTGGCATTGCTGTCAGGGTTCCTCCGAGCGGCAATCCGTAAGTAGCGGTCATCCACTACAGTAGTAGCCCTTGGGCGGCCTGAGCGAGGCCTGTCATCGACAGTTCCTGTATCTCTGTACCTCCTCCATGTCCGAACAACATCGCTTTGGTTCACTCTGAGACGCCTGGAAACTTCCCTTGTTGAGAGCCCTTCTTGACACAAAGTAACAATGCGGACGCGATCGAACTGCGGTATTGACCTTCTAGGCATGGTAGAACTACAGACAACATGAGCAGCGTACCTTCGTCCTGGTGGAATGACTGGAACTGATCGGCTGTCGTACCCCCTCCGTCTAATAGGCCCTGCTCATGCATGGTTGTTTACATCTTTGAGCAGTTTTAGTGACATCTATGAACAGTCAAAGGGACTGTATCTTTGATACAATATACACAGTCAACGTCTATATGCCGGAGATCTGGGAACCGAGGTGATGCAAAACTTTTTTTGATGTGTGTATATATTACCACCATCACTGTAACCAATTTCACTCGTCTTCAGGGTCTTCTTTTGTCTTCTGCTACTGAGAATCTCTTCCTTCTTCCACCTATTATTTAGTTTCACAATTATCGGTTGAGGCCCAGGCTTTGTTGACGGGAGGCGGTGAGCTGCGTCTATGTTTGCCCTGGTGATTTCAACTCCTAACGTCTTGCCAATGTCCGAGATTTTGTGAAATACATCCTCCTCTCTTTCAGTGGGTATTCCATACACAATCAAGTTGTTCTTGCGCTGGTACTGTTTTAGTTCCTCCAATTCGTTGATAGCTCTAGATGCTGCCATTTCTGCGTCCTTGGCGGTTTTTCTCTCTTTCTTCAGAGTTTCAATTTCCCGGTGGAGTTCATCATACTTTTCTGATAAGAAAGTTGCTAGTTTTCTTACCTCGTGGTTTTCTTCTCTCATCGCCGAAAGGGATTCCTCAAGTTTCTGGGAGAAAGATGCCATAACCTCTTTGAGGTTAGGTTGCGGGAGGCAGTCTTCACGATTGCATGACCATTTGAAAGAATCGTCTTTCCGGAATTGTTGGTACGTGTCTTTACTCATTTTCATGCATGTTACATGAAACCAGCGTCCACACTCACCATCACATCCTACTGCCTGCTGATTGTTCTTGATCTTTTTGCCGCATGGAGCACAGTTGACCGTCATGATATTAAATGTTATATGACTTCTCTTTTAACAAGTTATGTGTTGTATTTCTCTTACGTATTTTATCTACACTGTTCACACAATATTTAACACTTTAGTCACTCGCGTAATCCTCGGTAAACCTGCGTAATTTCTTAATTTTGCTTACGTTTAGAATATAAACCTTTTACATATCCGCCATTTTGTAAATGAAAGTAATACAGAACTCAGCTCAGACCCATGATTGCCAAACCATGTCCCACAAGTTGTGAGCCGCTGGGAGGGGAGTGAGGTGCTGATTGGTACTAGAGAGAGAGCATGTGCCCTTATCTGTGGATATATATTTGTGTCATTCTGTGTCTTTGTATTACAGTATTGCTGTTCTTTGGTAAAGTTAAAATAAATCGGCTACAAATTGGTGACCCCGACGTGATTTGAAGTAAATATTAATTAGTTATCATACCGTCTTATATAAGTATCATTCACAGCCAGACTATCTTCTATAGATCTCCTGGCAAAATAGAATACAGCATGCAATACCATTCAAATCCTTACGGCTCTTCTCAGAGCCCCGTGACAAGAAGGCTTGGACAAAGATTAATATAATCCTGCCTTGTCATGTGTACCTGTAAATATGTATATGTGTGTATTGGCAACTCCAGCTATCTGATATGACATCTAGCGGTAAAAATGAGAAACTTACGAAGTAGGGTACATTTGTCACGTGGTGAATGTTTGTATATGGTTTCTTGTATTGGTAAGCAGATCGTGGTAAATTCTTCGTGATTATACATAAGTAATAAGTTTTACTCGTTGATAAGAGTTCAAAATGAGTACAAGCAAAGAATATTGCTCAGTTTACGGCTGTAAGTCGATGTATAAGAGGGCTGCGAATATACGTTTTCATCACTTTCCAAAAGATGCAAATAGCAATAGCCGAAAGGTGACGATACCAAATAAAGACGGGGGGCAAGAGCGGGTTGGACCACTCACCACTACACTCACTGACGACAGGACGGATTGTTCACTTACGCCGTACCAAGCCGCACCTATATAGACAGCCAAGCACAGTCTCGCCAAGCCAAGCCGTACCATGACAGCCAAGCCTAGGCCTACACCAGTCGAGGACAGACAAGCTTCATCAGTCATGTATCCTTTCCCGCTCCCTAGTTCATTTCAAATAACCCTACCAACCGTCATCACCTCGCTCTGCGATATCCGAGCCATTCCACTACGAGTCATATAGGCCTAATTTGACTTCGCAGGGTAAATACCATCCAAATCAAGCAATTCCTGTCTACCCCGAGTTTTAATACAAGTTAAACTCATCCCTTCACCCTAGCAAGCAGCAAATAATTTCTAGAGTCTATGGTACAGTGAGCAAACTCAAATATAGCTTTTAAACGTAACAGCGCCATGACTCGAACTGCACAAAAACAAATACCAGCAGACAACCGATGCTTGATAATATGCAATTGACACATAAAATCCAGTGGAACACACAAATTAGATCACGTGTATCGCACAGTTATACATATACACAATTGAAAATAACACTGTCATTATTTTAGTGACCACATTTACTGATTATAACCGAAAAATAAAAAGTGTTCTATATCAAACGCGTGTTATTGAGTAATTTTACCCTACTTATCCAGACGACCGCAGCGCCCCAAGTGTTAGTTTGAGTTGCCAATATATTTATGTTGGTTGCTTTTTGTTTGTATGTCATAGAATAAATAAATACCTAACTTCACGGCAGCTCAGGAGTATAGGCCTAGAGATGAGCAATCAAAGATGTAACAAGAAAAAAATCTGATCCTACCCTCTAGTAGCTCAGCATGAAACCTAACTTGTGCTAAAAGATTGAAGCAGAAAAGATCCAAGTTCCTTAAAAATTTAACCGTCTACCTATATGTAATAGATCATGCTAAAAGCAACCAGTAACAGTTTTCCTAGTGATATAATCAGTTTGTACATCAGCTTTTATGATCTTGGTATGTCTTGGGTTCAGAGAGAGACAACTAAGTTATATGGTATATTGGCTTTCACGGCCAGTGAATTAAAACTTGGCAATTCTGCACGCCACCTCGCTACTCCAGCGGGGATCCGGGCGGAGACACCAAGAGCCCGCCGATGAGCCAGCTTGGTGTCCTAGGCGAAACCCCACACAAGACACGGCACAAACGTAGAAAAATTGCTGAGTTTTAACAAAGTTATAGTTTATGTAGGAAAATACAACAGGTGGACTTACATACAATCACTGAACAGGTATTTTAAATGGATAATGGCCAAATACAATGACAGGAAAGTGTTGGTGGAGAGAGAAAAGGAAAAAATCTCCACAGCCAGATACACCCCTGTTTACAAAGGTTTAAAGGAGCAACTGCATTACAGGATATATTGAAGTCAGTGCTGCCTCTATAATGCTGTAATAACATATGGACTTGAAATAGTTTGGGAACATCTGAACAAAAGAGATCTAAATTGCATTGAAAAAGTTAAGGCAAGTTTCCTGAAAGAGTTCTAGGGGTCTCCAAGTTTACGCTATCAAGGCTGGTATACAAGATGGCGAGAGAGCCCTTTTTCCTAGAGGACCCGAGGTACCAGCTGATACTCCCCTCTACAAACAGCTACAGAGAATTACTACAGGATCCAAGAGACAAGAAACAAGAAATATGGAGCGAATTCTACATGACAGATGCTAAGACATCAAGCAAATGGTCAGGATTCGGCTTCGATTTAAGACATGCCATCACTAGATACGCAGTGCATGGCTTTCATCACAAAGTGTGTTCTACAAAGAAATTCCATGAACCCGGTAATGATTGTACATGTGAATGGTGTGGGCAAAAGTGTGGTTGATATCATGCTTTAGACTGCCAAAAAAGGAAAATCTCACTGACAAGGCCTACAAGGGGAGGATACGATGCATGAGTCACCGATTCGAACCATCTTTAGTACACGTGTAGGGCTTGACTAGGCATATACCAGGTGCAAGTAGTAAGTTGCGCTTCTCAGCCGATTCCGAGAAATTAATTATTCGTAATTGCTGTACGGCGTTCATGTGCGTTGTACGTTAAAATGAAGACAAGGAGCAAATAGTACAGCGGTAAGAGGCCTGCTTCGTAAGCGCAAGATCACTGGATCGAATCCCACCGGCGAGCATTTTTTTTTTTTTTTGTAAACAAAGGCAATTCGTACAACTGTAGGTGTCGTGAATAATGTTCATTTTGCAGTTAATTGTAATAACGTGTTATGTGAACGGGAAAAGGGAGTTGGAATAAATCGTACAGGAGATTGATGAAAGAATACCTTTATTCACCGTATTTGCTGTTAGTACAACTGCCCTCCGTTATCGTTAGTTTGTGTGCAAGTGACCTCGCCAGGCCCGAACACTTTCCAAACAATACCCATAGCATGAGACACTACTTGCTGGGTACTGGGTGGTCTGATGGTTCACTGACGTGCAATGAACGGAACAGACTGGGCCTTCAGTGTATAAACGTATACATATAATAGAATACACCTGGCCATGTATAATACCAATTATTTGCAATGCCCCGACTGTACATTATGTAATGTCACAAACGTTCACCCCCATACGATGATTTCAGAATCCCTTTTCCCGCTCCTGCAAGGAACGGTTCGGCCCCACAGTGATGTTGTGTATCTGGTGGAATTTTGAAGGATTGATTCACTGGGAGTTTGTTCCAAATGGGCGTGCAGTCAATTTGGATCTTTATTCTCAACAACTGGAAAGAGTGCATAAAATTTTGAGATGGAGATACCCATCATTAGTTAACCAAAATAAAGTTCTCTTGCAGCAGGACAATGTGAGACCTCATACTGCACGAACAACCATGGCAAAAATTCAGGAATTGGGAGGAGTCAAACTGCTACCACATTATTTACCCTTTCACGAATTGATTGCCGGCGGTCGAGTTGTGAACTATTCTTTGTTTACTTGTGTCAAATGTCAGCCTGCTTCGTTGACAGGTACAGATGCGCAAGTGGGATATGACTCAGCTCCAGTAGCATCAGTCATTGTTTAACTGTCCGTGGTGACATGAGCTCCTGTGACGCTTATCTGACGCAATGCTGCTTCACTTATGTGCAGAGTGCACTCTGTCATCACTGTGTCATCCGCGTCAGGACTCAAGCTACAATAAACAAAAACTCTGGCGCAGCCACGCTCAGCGGCAATCAAATGGTGAATGGGTAATACAGCCCTTTGCGCCTTCAAATTACCATCTTTTCCGAACCATGGCCCATTTCTTGTGTGGAAGAAATTTCTAAAACATTGAAGCTGTGGAAGTGGGTCTCGCCGAATTCTTTGCATCAAAACCCAGAGACTGGTTACCTTCGCGAGATAAGAAACCTCACTGAAGACGGCTCAAGACAATAGAATCTGTTGGTCTCTACTTTGAAGAATAGTTTAATTTCTTGTCAGAAAACATTCCAAATAAAATTTTCTTTAAAAAACAACATAACCTTTGAGCAGTGCTTTTTTTTTTCTAAAAAAAAATTAAGGGGTACTCTCATTTGTAGTTGACAAAACATAACGATCTTGCAATTTTCGGCAATTTGCAAAGTCCGGTCATTATTTCTGTTCGAATCATTAACTTCAAGTTTTTTTGATGCCTGGGTGAATGTTAAATAGTTCGTTATTTTCTTCATATTTCAAAACGAACCACACGCACAAAATAACAACCTTCCCCTCCTCAAAACACTAGCCTGCGTGCTTATAAGAACGGAGTGCTGAGTTGCCGACCAAAAGAAACTGATTTGATATCTGGATTTAAATCGAGGATAACTCGAAATCTCCTCCAGCTGTTGTGAACAGCACGTTGACGTCAGCTGATCGATCAACTTTCATATCGTTAGTTATATTTACCGGACTAGATACAAATGTAGCAATATTTTATCATTTCAAATGCTCTTGTCGACGTCGTCGTTATGCGGGACGGAGACGGAGACTGTGACGTCATGCAGCCGTGCGGGACGCCTAAGTTAATGGGTAAAGGACGGCGAGTGCGTGACGTCATGCAGCCGTGCGGGAAGCCTAAGTTAATGGTTAATGGAGTCTGTTGAAAGAGTCCTGGGGCGTCGAGTGACCTGGGGCTTCGAGCGAAGCGAAAAGAATACAGGGTGACTCCTAAAGAGGTGTACAAGATGCCAGATAAGAATACAAGGTGACTCCTAAAGAGATATACAAGACGCCAGATAAGAATACAAGGTTGTTTTTTTTTTTTTTTTTTTTTTGTGTAGCCTCCTGAGGGCCGGTTTTACAATGTCCTGATAAAGTCTCAGATAGCTATCTATTAGATAGCTTTATTCCCTCAGTTATCTAGAAGATAGTTTGATGACGCGTTCTACAAAACTTTTTTTTCTCTCAGATATCTATCTGCAACTTATCTGATGGAAGCAAGAAATTCAGGTGAAGTTGGCAATGAAACAGTTGAAAACATCGAAAAAGGCCCTGAAGAGAGCATAAATTTCGCGTTGTAAACAATCGCATTTCGGAGCAATTACGTGTTAACTTGTAATTTTATTGGAGGTTAGAATAGTTTATTTCATCGTTATTCTAACATTTTAAATTATTATATATATTTCATTTACATATCCTAGGTGTTTTAAATTAATAATTCATCTCGAAAAAATTATTGTGTATTATTATTTAAAGTTTGATTAGTCTGTTGCCAAAGAAACCCACATGTAAACGTAATTCTATTGTAGGTTAGATAATTTATTTCAGTTTAATTTTTTGGTTAGAGTAGCAATATTTTTGTTTCACATTTATTAATTTCAGTAATGAATTTTTTCCTTAAGACAGAATCCATACCATTTATTAAAAACTCATTCAAATCCTCGGGTGTGTCAGCTAAGATGACGTTGTCATCAGCAAATCTCAGAGTTGAAATTATTTCTCCTTGAATCTTGACTCCTACTTTGAATTTTTCTCCAATTTCCTTCATTGCTTGTTCAATGTAACTTATAGATTGAAAGGTGTGGGTGATAAGTTGCAGCCTTGCCTTACACCTTTCTGAATACCAGCTTCTGTCTCCTGTCCTTTGGCTCCAATAACTGCAGTCTGGTTTCTGTATAGATTGTCGAGCACCCTCCTATACCTGTATTTTTTCCAAACGTTTTCAAAATGTCAAATAACTTGCTCCAATCAACGTTATCAAAAGCCTTTTCTAAGTCTACTAATTCCATGAATGTTCTCTTTTCCTTCCTTATTCTAGCTTTCAAAATCAGCCTAAGACTTGGTACAGCTTCCTTTGTTCCTACGTTTCTTCTGAAGTAGGAATTGGGCAGGAATAACAATTAATTTATCACCCCATTACCTGAAAGAAATTTTACATGAATTATTTAGGACACGCTTCTCTTCTAACAAATGCTAGATGGTTTCTCCGGAGCACAACAGCAGTGACCCCTTTCACTACCATCCTTCTCCACCTTTCCCCTCTACGCTCTCAAGTTTCGTGCAGTTTCGGCCTTCGTAGTATGCACATACTCTGTCCCAACTCATCACGGTTGTTTTCCAGAGGTTCATCCTCAACCACAGCTTGGGAGGCCGCTTTGAATTCTTTAGGATGGGTACCAATGAGAAGAATATCGTAAACGAATGTTATAGTTGTTGTTTTGAGGTCACCTGCCCCATCATAAACGAAGTGGAGGTGGTTAAGACAGGTACTAACGATATTTATGCCTTTCAATCCCACAACAGCCTCTTGAATATATTTTATAATGCAAGGATGGATAACTTACAGTTCACTCCACAGTCTTCTACCGATGGGCCTAGGATACTCATCGAGATACCATACAGTCTGCAAGCCTAAAATTCTGGAGCATGCATGTTGATACGTAAATTGTCAATCACGCAGACAGCTTGGGCGGGCCACAATTATGGATAAACCACGAGCTGTGTGCTGCACTGTTGGCCAGCAGCATCTCCGGAGGGCTATTACAAGACTACTAGATTCACTTACACGAACTCTCACGGCACACCAGCAGAAATGGGGGGATCAGTTGGTGTCGCCTTGTTTTAAGGAAGGAAGCTTGTAGTTTTACATGACTGTAAATCTTGTGATCATGAGGCACGGGATCTCCGAACCACAGGACATATCATTTCACTTAGAAAATCCCACGTGCATTGAACCTGGCACGCCTTAGTAAGAGACAAACAGCCTCAACTCAAGCAGAATATTAGCATCTGAGAATATAATGATTTTTTGTTGGAGCAATAAAAATAAAAAAATTAACCTTGGCTGTCACAGCAAGTGTATTAAAACTCAGCAATTTTTCTAAGTTCATGCAGTGTCTTGTGTGGGGTTACGTCTAGGAACACCAGGCTGGCTCATCAGCGGGCTCTTGGTGTCGGCACCCAGATCCCCCACGGCACAAACCTAGAAAAATTGCTGAGTTTTATATTGAACCTTATTTGCAGATCCACCAAAATGGTTTTATTCATTACTCTTTATTGATGACCTTCTGCCACACTGTGCCGGCCCCGTGGTGTTGGGGGTAGCGCGCCTGCCTCTCCACCGGAAGGTCTGGGTTCGATTCCCGGCTCCGTCAGGGATTTTAAAAACTTGCGTGATGGCTGGAACGGGGTGCACTCAGCCTTGTCAGGACAATTGAGTAGCTGTCTGGCAGTGAGGCAGCGCCCTGGTCACGAAAACAAAGATTAACGGCCAAGGGGATCCGATGCGTTGACCATGCGTCACCCCAATATCTGCAGGACAAATGGCTGGACAGCGGTCGCTTGGTAAGCCTAGGCCCTTCATCGGCTGTAGTGCCAGGGGTTATTATTATTGTTATTATTTAGCCACACTCTTGATGTAGAAATATAGTGTTGATTTTTGCCAATTTCATACCTGTTGGCTTTAACCAGTTACCTGAACAAAAATTCAAGTATTGAATGTACACCCAGAGATAGATTTCTCTTATCAGAACTTGATGGACAGCCATGTCCATATCAAAGTAAATGTATTGTATAGCCTTAGTTCAGGTTCAATGATACGCCCTGGACAGGATATTGTTTCATTTTAGGTTGTTACACGTGGTCATAATAATAATAATATAATATCGTATGGCCTCGGGTGCCTGGTGCAAGCTTTGTTATTTGACACCCAGAGGGTAGCTTGCACGTCGAATTTCGTTGTTCCTTGAAGCACTATGAAAGTCAAGGAGGTTAGATATCTAAGCTCCTTCAACACCACAGCGCTTTCTAGTAGAGAAATGAGGAACTTTGTGTTGGCGGAAACTTCCGAGATTAATTTTGCCATTATGAACATGGCCTACTGAATTCAAATGGGTTCTTTAACATGCCAACACCGTATGACATGCGTATCATATTTTTGCCACCTTTCAAAAATCACTTACCATGGCCAGGGGAGAACCTGCAAGCTTGCGGTTAATAATCCGACACGTTAACCACTCACCCACCGTGGCTAGCTACGTGGTCATTTAACTCTGTATATTGTCTGTTAACCTGTGTTATGGCATCTATAGTAGTGCATGTATTTCACTCAAATATATTGTCATATCTCAGAAGTTGCCATGTCACAGAAAATGAAATTAAGCATTTGAAATCCAATTCATTCCGACAAATTATTTTTGAAAATTCTGTTTATTTAGGCAAAACACCAAATAAATTTGACTATCTTACAGTTCTAAAAACAAATTTAAAAATTTACGTGCGTAAAACATATTTAATGAGAGTTGTGCAACTAGGATTGGGAAGGAGGCAGCCATGGCTGTAAGTTTGGAATCATCCTGGCGTAGAAGTGGGAAATTGCAGAATGGCTAAGGTGGGAATTGAGCTAGCCTCTTCTCAGTTCTGTCTTGTGAAGCTGAGTAAACCCTGTTCCAGAATTAAATATATGAAAGTCAGGAATCAAACTGCAAAGAATGCTGACCACTACACCACAATATGGTTGCTGAGCTGATAGGTCTAGTTTCAGGAATACCATACAGGGTAACATACAGTATTTCACATATTTAACTGACAATCTGAAAGGTGTGCTTGGTAAACAGAAACAGGTAGGAGTACATTGCTTTCTGCGCTAAGTTGTTGCATTGATACGCTTGTCACGGTTTTGGTAGTATCTCAAAAAATTGAAACTTAGCATGAAAAGTTTATGTCACGAGTTTTTGTTGACATCATAGCCCAAACATGAAATAGTGCATGAAGCTCTAATAATGCATCTTGTTTTCACTTTCATTCTTAATGCAGGTCGAAAAGTGCGATATGACTATGAGGATATGAACAATGTATTATCCTCTGTGACTGCGACAGCCGAGCACGCTCTTCAATGTTCAACTATTTTTTTAATAACCCTGTGTAAAAGAGATATTTATAACAGTTTAATTAATAATTTATTTATTCATTTCATAAGCATAACTTAATTTTTCAATTGAGCATTCAAACTGGCTTATTACAGCTCCAAAATCTCTATTCTTAGCTGATGTCCCTCTGTGTTTCTTGCCCTTTTCCTCATTCTGTCTTCCCACTCTTCTTCCGCCATCTTTCTCTTCCATTCCCGGTCTCTCTTATTTTTTTCAGTTTCTTCTGCATTCCTCTTTCTTTTTCCTTCCCACTCTTGCTGGGTAACTTTAATTTGAAGTTCCACTAGCTTTGTTTTGGCCTCTAATAACTGCCGAACTTCTTTGTTGTTGTTGTCCTGGGTTGGGCGGCGTTGCCTCTTCAATCGCCTAGGTGTTACAATTGGAACTGTAAATAAGAAAGAAAAAAAATGTAAATACACAATACTTTGCTTGAAAGTCTGTTATGTGGTTTGATATCACTGTAATGTTATTTAATGTTAATTTTTACCACAGTCGATGCATAATCAGAAGCACAGTACGTTACTTTCACAGAACATTAAATTAGGGGCAATGACCTCGCTGTTCAGCAACAATAACAAATAAATACTCAGTTCTAATACCTTTCGGAAGGCGAGGAATATATTTAACATAGTGTGAATTACAGAATAATAATTTATACTCCATCATTGCACACAAAAATGAGAATAGAGCCCCGGATAAAGGATAAACAAAATGACAGGATTTACTTCCTTAGTAGGCCTATTAAGGAAATAAGATGATCATATCGACCAAAAGTCTATTAATGTTCACAGGGTGTTTGCTTCAATTCTCCTCTTTTCTGCTGTGCCAACAGACCAAGATTCACTTCCAGAGAGCGCCACGCTCCAGATAGTGGAATCATAACGTTGAATGTCTGGGTCCGATATGTTTTGTCAGGCTATTGCCACACTTGTGTCTGATACAAGCTGGGAAATTCACTGCAGAAAAACCTCTAAGCCACAGCTTGAAGAAATAGTGTTGTTGTGTGGTTTCATATTAAAGACAATGTAATGTTATTTAATGTTAATTTTTAGCACAGTCGATGCATAATCAAAAGCACTAGACATACTACATAGGGGAACACTCGTCAAGCATTGCACATTGTTATGGGGCTAAAATTCAATCTCGGCACACTCGGTATCCAAATATGCTATCATAATGGAATTGATCACGAAAGAATTCAACAGGCACTAGACTGGTAATCACACAAGGGGTGGCTACGCTGCTTGTGGCAATACCTGCTTCGTGTGGTCTATCGCACTTGAACACTGTAGTTCAAAATTGGACCAAGGCACACACATTGGTGCCAACTTCACTTCACTACAGTTACAACACAAATTTTGGTTATCACCTGTAGCAAGGTTTGGCGACTGTCTGGACAAAAAATACAGATGAAGTAAAATGGGTGTCTGGACGAAATCATTGGTTACTACTTGGTTAGATGACTGTCTGGACGAAAATTACTGATTGCACTACAAGCAAGGGAGTCTGTTGCCCCAGGTTAGGTTTGTTTTGTATGTAGAACAGTATTCACCACTGTTATGAACGCTGATCACAAGGATTCCAGTTTCGAACTAAGCGGCAAAACCAGCGCCAACCAATATTACATATAACTTACAACGTAGTACTGTGAGTGCAGGGTTGGCAATACTGTACTTGTCCATAATTAATGTGAAAATGGTGGATTCAGCTGGAATTGCATCTATATAAGTCGTGATCCTATTTGGGATGGCGCGTGGTTTATACACGGTGGAGGAGTAAACATCTATTACTACATAATCTCCAGATTTTTTCCTGGCCATTACTACAAGTATTTTGGGAAATTTTTGTACTTTAGAAAAGTTATGAAGGAGTGATACGTTGTTCAGCGTTACCAAGAGTTCTCCCATTTCAAAACGTGGGTACAAGCAATGATACAGAGCATGTAATTGAACAGATGTAAATACTGTACCTGGCATATTTTCAGGAGAAGAACCGGGATGGGCAGGTACTTCTTCGATGACAGACTGGGTCTGCGATTGGGTGACACTCGAAGCACCGAGTGAAATCTCAGTCGGGCTACGTAGTGCTACATGCAGAGGACGTCTCAAATTCCCCAGAGAAAATGAAAGTGAGCCAGAACAGTCAATTTCTTGGCTCATAATCTGAAATCGTAAGGAGATAACATATATGAGACATCTATAGTAGTTTGGGCATCAATGGACAATTTTTGGAACTTTCGCACAGATGTCATGCTTCGGGCATGAACATCATGTATTTCGAGCAATTCATTTACTATTTACACCAAGTATTCCACACGATTATCAGGGTATTGATGATTATTGTTTAAAGGAGCAGAACAGCAAGGTCATTGGCCCCTCATACAGTTTAAAACACAAATTTTGGTTATATATAAAAATATATGAAGGGTAGAGAGGAAAAAGGATTAGGGTCCACCATCAGTGAAAAATAGAGATGTTGCCAACAGCAGGTACTGCTCGAGTCCAAGCTCTATGAACTTGCGGGGTGAGGAGAAAGAGCAGGGGAGGGTCGGGCGTGAAGAGAAGGATCTGTCAACAGCCCACCGTGATATATGGTATTCCTTTCTATTCCAATACTGCCAACATTCAGCCGTTACTCAAACCACTGTGGTGTTAGGAATGACTGAGTGAGTCACTGACCAATGTATTTGGTTCTGTACTATGCAAGGACCGAGAAACCTCATCACTCGTCAACACCACTACTCATAGTCCAAGATGCACATTCCTCTCAGGTTCACGCAGCTTAGACTCGAACAGTAATTGGTATGCGGGAGTATTATTTTAATATTACTAATCATTAACAATTAACTTCTGAGAAACATGCCGTTGATATTTGAGTGTTTGTTAGAAACACTGATCAGGGTCTCCTTAAACAACCACCACCACCACCACCACCACCACCACCAGAAGTGAGTTTTTTAACATTGGTATAGGAACGTATAGCATGAAGTGTCATTAGTTCTAAATCACAAGAAATAAGTAACCTTTGAGTCACCCAACAGACCTATTTGTAAATTGAAATTTTCTGGCCCTAACCCACTCTGTCCTATAAAGCAGGGCACGATCAACAGCCACCACATCATTTGCTAATATAAGATCGAGTGATTCTGCAGACCATGGTTTCCATGTAGATCAGCAAGATCCACACACTTGGTTAAAACATGGCCTATGGTGAATGTGGCTCATCAAGTGTGAAGGGGTGGATCTTGCATAAAATGGCAAGACGCACTTAAACGCTCTCAGCTCACTGCGTTTCAGATCAGCTAGCCACCGAGTATCCCAAAATGCCAGTACTTGGTTGCATTAATAAGAGCAAATATCTTGAGCTGGTAGTCCATTGGTTGAGGTGGTAGTGATACCGCCTCTCTTGCAGCTTGATCCTCTAGCTCGTTCCCCGCAATTCCTATGTGGTTTGGCAACTACAGGAAGGTGATTGCTTAATTGTGCACGACGTATCACTCTTTTCCTTTTCGCTTTCATTTTGACAATATATCATTTTCGTACCGTATTTCATCTTATGGGGGGACATTTATCAATATATAGTAACTCCTAACCTTGATCACTTCTGCACCGGATATATGTGCGAAATCACGTAAATATGTGTGTTTATTTAACAACCGGAGCAATGATCGTCAGCTTATTTAGTATGTGAAACTGCCGCAGCGAGCGCTCACATTGACGTGTAATTATGTGAGAAAAGAAATAATTGGACTTGTGTGTAGTATTTGTATTTGTAAATAATGCTTGTCACTTTACCGCAATTTCCTCTAGCGAGGACGAAAAATACTGATCAACTAAAATAGGTGTCTGGACTAAAGCATTGGTCGCCACTTGGTTAGACTAACTGGACAAAAACTACTGACTGCACTACAAGCAAGGGGGTCTGAGGCGTAAGCCCCAGGTTAGGTTTGTTTTGTATGTAGAACAGTATTGGTTTGGATGAAAATTATTATTGAAAGAACACTACAGTATTAAAGTGGGAATTAACAACAACAAAAAACACACATTGGTTGTGGAGAAAATAGTAATGAGACAGCTTGCACAATTCATTGCGAACTGGTTCAAACTCAGCGCACTGTCAAGTGAACTCAATGCTGTTTTGTTTCACGGTACTGTGCATATACAAAGTAAGTAGATACGGGGTCGGCAATGCTGTACGCTACTAGTGCATAATAAATGTAGGGGACAATACCAATTGAGATTGTCACCCATTATCCCTAGTACACTGGAAATATGGGCTAAATTACATAGCCTAAATATGTGTTTTTGTTTCCTGCTAATTGAACGATGGCAGCCATGTTCCTCAAGCACATGAGGTCTCTTCATCCGTTACGTAGGAGAACACATCGATGACACGTTAGTGTTGTTGCCAACATGTAAGATATAAAATACAACCACATGAGGTCGGTCATATGCGTGCAAAAACCAGTAGTGCATATATGGTTAATGCGGCTCTGTGATCTAGGTAAAATCCAATGCTCTTAGAGAAAGATTGTGTGACAAAAACCAGGGGTGCAAATATGGCATAATAAGAAACCACCAAAACAATAAGTACCGTATGCATGGAGTTGGCAATATACTGTACTTGTGCATAATTCACGCAGATAATAGTTGACACGGCTGGAATTTTACTATACAAGTTGTGATCTAAACAGGAAAGGCGGGTGTGTTTTAGACAGCGGATGATTAAACTACATCATTTCCAGATCTATTTTGATTCATTATAGAAGGTTTATGGCTAATTTCAGTATAGGAAATTTTATCGTGGGTTCTTGTCTCCTTCACTGTTATCCATTTTTGAATCATTACAGAAGGTATTTATAGCTAATTTCAGTAGTTTGGAATTTTTTCTTCATAGGTTCTCGTCTCCTTCACTGTTACCAATAAGACTTAGAACTATGGAATTCTTTAGAACCTAACCTTTATTCCCCTCAATATAGGCTACAAATCGTACCATTTAAAGATGTTCTCCAGTCGATCAACATGTAGGCCTAGGCTATGGCATACAGAAGCGCGATTATCTTGGTCGGTTAATGTTAATATATTCTACACAAATACCTGAAATAAATACAGTACAAAATATACACTTTACAACTTTAATAACAGTATAATTTACTTTGGAAGTGTGAATTTTATTTCAGGTTGGCCTATTTGTGTAGATCATATTTAGTTTAACCGCCCAAGACTATGAGGCTTCCTTATACATGTTGACCGACTGAAGAACATTTTTACATAGAATCTAACATGGGTACACAAAAGAAAATGAAGTTTTCTATTAAAGTGCATAATCATTATATTGTTTAGGCTAGTTAAAATTAAAGAAAATATTGGCTATCAGACAGTAAAGGGTGCAATCATGCCTCCTCGGATTAGGTTATGCAAAACTCAACTCCACTTGTAGGCTACATCAATGTACTGTAATTGTTTTTTTTAACACACTTCGTATAGTATAGATTTAAGGCTTTAATCTTAAAATCTGTCAGACTGATCGGCATGTGAGGTATAGGCCTAGGCCTATTAAGATTTTGATGAACATACCTAATGATAAGAGGATATCAATCTAATCTTATATTCACCACATACCTCCTTGTTTGGGATTCCTGAGTAGGCTATGCCCAATTTCATAGTACAATAATTGCTGTACCGTTGCTTTTTTCATCCTGAAGAAGAAATCTTCCTCGTCGAGTGTATTCATATAATCCGGACGTCCTCTAATATTTCTCCTCCGTCTAACTATTGGCAAATCTTCATCATCTGACGACTCGAAAATATCCACTTCATACATGTTGTAAAACACTAAAGACGACGTACACCGGTATACTGCGACAAAATAAATCCATTGATAGGTTAGTTTCACATCACGTAAATATATACAAACATTAACTTACGAGATCCAGCAGTAAACATTTCTTACCTTGCAGTATCACAGATGAAGTAGGCCTATAGGTTATGGGTTGATGACCACGTAATATACACCTCGTCTGAAGTAGAGCGATAAACTACCTAAAATGCAGAATGCAATGAATTGAACCAGTACTAACGAAAAAATATTCTGAAATGGTCCACAGTTACTTTTAATAAAGAAAGAAATTAATTAGATATGGACATCAGTGTTCCGTCATTAAATGCGTTTCACCATATGCCATATTTATCTGCTAGATATAGAGTTATACCCACCTAACAGCACGGGATAGTTTATCCCTAGACATATCCATAGGAATGGCGTATCAGCAACATTGTAGAACGCACGAAGTGGCAGATAGCCTGATTTATCCGTAACTGAGAGTTATCTAAGAGATATCTGGACATTGTAAAACCGGCCCTGAGAGGCCGAGTGCAGGTCTTTCTATTCGACGCCCTTGGGCGACCTGAGCGTCTGGATGAGAGATGGAATGGATGAAGATGAATGAAACTAGGCAAGGATGTGGAAGGAAGCGGCCGTGGCCTGTCAGAAGGTACTGTCCCAGCATTTGCCTGGTGTTGAAAATGGGAAACCACGGAAAACCATTTCAAGGACAGCCGACGGTGGGGCTCGAACCCACGCGTCTACCGAGTCAGCAGAGAGCTTGGCCCCATGACCTAACGCTGCGCTTTAGCCCGCGTAGCCACTACTGTCGGTTAGAATACAAGGTGACTCTTAAAGAGGTACACAAGATGCCATATAAGAATACAAGGTGACTCTTAAAGAGGTGTACAGGATGTCAGACATGAATACAGGGTGACTCCCAAAGAGGTGTACAATATGCCAGATAAGAATACTGGGTGACTCCTAAAGAGATATACAAGATGCCAGATAAGAATACAGGGTGACTCTTAAAGAGGTGTACAGGATGTCACACAAGAATACAGGGTGACTTATAAAGATATATTTAAGATGCCAGATAAGAATACAGGGTGCCTCCTAAAGAGGTGTGCAGGATGTCAGAGCAAAATACAGGGTGACACTTAACGAGGTGTACAGTATGTTAGATTCAATCAAATACAGGGTGACCCTTAAAGAGGTTTGCTAGATATCAGTTTCAAATAATGGGTGACCCTTAAAGAGTTGTAAAAGATGTCAGACTCAAATACAGGGTGACCCTTAAAGAGGTGCCCTTGCGGGAAGCTTAATTTAATGGGTAATGGAGTCTGTTTAAAGAGTCCTGGGGCTTCAAGCATGTGTAGCATTTGTAGCATGCGTCATTTGAAATGATATAACGTCTAGTCTCTCAGACTGACTGTAATTTTTTTTCTTAAACAGTTTTCAAATGTTTAAGGGGAATGCGTAACCCCGTGTTCCCCCTGAAAAAAAAAAGCACTGCTTATGAGACACAATCATTGGCTAACATAAGATTGATCTTATTCTGCAGACCAAGATTTTTTAGTAGATCAGCAAACTGCTCACACCTTGTTAAAATGTGGGCCACGGTGAAAATGGTTCCAATGGTACAAAATGGGGTTCTTCCTATCTCATCAGATAGAAGTGGGTAGATCTTACATAACTATTCCTAATCTGCACAAAATGATGGACTCCCTCCGTGCCCTGAAGGAGCTCTGCCACGTGTGAGTGGTTTCCTTTATTTCTCTCAGTTTAGTGGGTCTTGGGTCAGCAGGCCACTTAGGGCCCCTTCACACGAGGCCACTTAGCAGCGCTGCTTTGTGGCACGTTGGTGGCCCTGCTATTGTTTGATACCCAGATGGAGAACTCATCAGTTTTCCAGTAAACATGGACGTAGAAGGTGATATAATTCTTGCCATGCTCCTCATTCGGAGGAGAAAGAGACTTAAACGGAAAGCAAGAAGATTCTGGGTGCATCCATTGGTTTTGGAAAGGCAGAATCGAGGACTGTTCTACACCTTATTCGATGATCTACAACAGGATGACGAAAAGTTCTTTGATTGGCTTAACGTGATTTCCCGCGATAACTTTGTTCTGGGCACAAACTCTCCTTTGTCTGTTGTGTGTAGTCGTCATTTTAAGAGTCCCACACCGTAGTTGTGATCGTAGTTAGTTGTTTATTTATTGAGGTTTTAAGGGGTGGAACTACGAGGACATCTGCCCCTGTAGTTGTGGTCGTTTAATCGTGCACCATGGCTGTGGGGGCAGCTGTAGCAAGTCTAGAGATCACAGGTTCAAAACCCAGCACCGACAGAAAATATCTAGATTGTGTTTTTTCTACACTCCATCTAGGCAAATGACGGGATATTACTTTACCACTGCTAGTAACTCACATGATAAGGACTTCCTGGCCTCTGAGACCTACGAAGATATCCAATTAACTACGGAATCAACCAGCCAGTGCATACCCATAAGGTATCTTCTGAAAAATGGGTATCATAATGTTTTCTTGCGATTCTGTTGAATCATTCTTCAGTACATCCTCCAGAGGCTCACGACTAGTGGGACGTGGTGTTGGTAACCACGAGACCCCAGCTGAGTCTGGTATTGCTTACACTTACTTGCGCCGGGCCCCTTTCTGTCATCTTTCATGTCAACCACCCTTGATCACCTTTCGTTCACTTACGACATTACGACACTCCCCCTCCCTCAGGGGCTTACAACTTGTGGGACGTTGGTTGGTGACCACGGGCCCCAGCTGAGTTCGCGATTGCTTCCACTTAATTGTGCCGGGGTCCTCTCTGGCATATTTCCTGTCAACCTCCCTTGATCAACTCTTGTTCTCTTCCAACCCTGACGGTATTAGGATATCCGAGGTCTAGGGAGTCTTTCAAATTCCCGCCTTAATTGGACCTTGTTCATCTTTTCTGATACGGTACCCTCATTCTTCAAAGGGTCAGATCTCTTGTTTTTCTTGTCATCATATCTCTTGCCTTCTGCACAAGGTCATAAAGGAGGCAGGGTGTGTGTAGACCCACCACTGAAGGTGCGCCCTGGATAGTGCTATACCCTCAAGGGCTCACGGCTGTTGAGTTCGGGAGGATACCTGAGCTGGATCTGTTTTTTTACCTTTTCCAGTGACTCTGGGGCGGACTTTCTTATTTCCCTTCCTATGTGCCTTTCATGGCTCTACATCCTTCCAAATCCATCAATTCTCATTTTTCGAGGGTTGAGGGTATTTCTTTTACCTGTATTTTATTTCCCTTATTCTTTCCTTTTGTTCTTTTCTTCTCTTAATCCGTAAGTTAGTTGTAAGTTTTAGTTCTAGTGTTCATTTCATCATATTTCATTTTCACCCAAACATTTAGAGGCCGATAACCTCGATGTTAGGCCCTTTAACATCAACAAACATCAAATAACAATTTCAGCAATACCTTTGCCGACAATGAAAACTGCATATCCGGGTTACGTTGTATACACAGTGGAAAGAATTTCTTGTATAAAATGTTTGGATTGCATTTCTCAGAACTCGAACTCATTAATCTAACCGCAGCAACAGACTTGCCAGCGTCATAGTAGAGAAATTTGTATCACCGATTGCGGATATTAGACCGTATTGCACAAGCCGAAATAGGCTACCGGTTGCTTCCAAATGCCTTCTGTACTAACCACTCAGCAGGAAAGTTAATGAAGTTTTATAAAAACCGAGTGAACCTAATGGAATTCTATTTTAATAACCTGTAAGGTATGCCTAGTTTCTCTCAGATTTAATATCACGCTATTTTATTTTGTGATATAATTTGCATTTTGATATTGCGGAAATTATAATAAGTCATAAGTCTTTGTTATGCTATGCGGTGTTGACTGCGCTGTGTGAGCAGTTGAGTAACTAACGGGATTTCATGTAAAAAGCCTCATTGCCTAGGCCAGTAGTGGAGAGCGCAGCTGGCATCCAGTCGGCCGTGAAAATACACGACCATGTTGCGAGCCGTCCGTTAGTAGCGCTACCGACGCGCCACTAATTAGTGGCGTGGCTGCAGCCTCGTATGAAAGCAACAATCTAGTTTCTGGTTTCACGAAGAGAAGCGCTTCTTTTTGTGGCCGCCACCAGCGGCGAAGTCAACTACACAGAGCGTCTGCTGCGCCACTTTTCTGTGGCGGTGGCTGTGTGTGAACGCTCTCATTTATCTATAGTATTTATGAACGGAAGCGCTTCAGAGAAGCGCTGCTAAGTGGCCTCATGTGAAGGGGGCCTTAGTTTTACAGAAGTAGATGGCCTTGTAACTGAGGGCTTTTTTCCGAACAGAAGAATGCCCCCTGTTATGCACTGTTTTAAGCAAGAGATGAACTGGTTACTTGCTTGCCCTCTTGATCAGATTGGGAGCTTAAAATGAGCTTGTCTGTATTAAACAATTATTGATTGGATTGATGGTGTGAATGCCCACCTTTGAAGACAGTAATGTGTTTTGCTGTGAAGATTGCCCTTACCCTTCTTATGTGTATATCCCTTTCATCTCTTCCTCCTCTTCCTGTCATTGTTTTCATTCTTTTTATATCCCCTCGTTTCCTGTCCAGTGATTGTTTATGTGAGGTTTATAAGAAGTTGCAATTAACGTTTTATGACGCTGGTGACATGAAGTGATTTAATAGTTAATGGGTTAAGACGAAATTACCAAAGAATTAATTGAACATCATCAGCATAACAATCAAACTCCTGATCAGAGCTGCACCAAGGTGATCCTACACTCCTGGCAGAACTGTCAAAGCTGTCCCTACATCACTATTTAGTTTTTTATCCCCCTGGAAATCTACATTCCTGAAATTTTTTATTCTCCTCAAATTTTATAACTTTTGAAGAAGATTTAAATAATAAAAATGGAACTGCACAAAATGATGGACTCCCTCTGTGCCCTGAAGGAGCTATGCCGCATGTGAGTAGTGCAGTAGCAGCGTTCTTGCCCGCTGTGCCCATGGTTGTACTATTGAATCCTGGGCAAATGGGCAAATGCATGGGAGCCGTGTCAGTAGATTTATTGACACGTTCATGATTTCGGCATCTCAACATCTCTAAAAGCCTCAGTAGTTAAAAGGAACATAAAATTATTATTAATAATAATAATAAAAGATCTGGATAGTCACGAATGAAAGATAGCCTGAAGTAATTTGTTAAATGGTTCCAAAAATCACAGGGAAGTTGTAGTCAACAGTCTGTCACTCAGGAGTCCGACACTATGTGAGTATATGCATTTCTCCTCCTCCGTAAAAGTAAAATATTATTATTATAAGTCCGGTTCCGTGGCTAAAGGGTTAGAGCGCTAGGCTTTGGCCCAAAGTACCCCGGGTTTGATTCCCGGCCAAACCATCAGGGATTTTAATCTACTGGGATTAATTCCCGTGACACAGACACTGGGTGTATGAGACATCTTCTTCATCACTTCAGCCTCATTACAACGCGCAGGTCGCCCACGTGCGTCAACTAGAAAGATCTGCACTCGGCCTCTCTGGAGGCCACACGATCATTATTATATTATACAGCTTGCTCTAAATGGCGACAGGTGACAGGAGTTTTATGTGATCGTAAGATTCCTGTACCGCACTGTGATCATGATGATGATAATTGTTGTTTTAAGGGGCCTAACATATAGGTTATCGGCCCCTAATGGTTGTACTAAAAGGAACACAGATTGAAACAACTTACAAAATGGAGAGCGGTAATGCTTACAAAAGGGAATTTAGAACGAAAATACTCACAAAAGGAATAGATCGAAAAATTCGCACAAAATGTAGGCTAAGTTCAAAATACGTGCAAAATGCAATGTACCGTCGAAATACCTACAATATGCTAGTGAAATTCAAAATGCTTACGAAATGCAATTGAAATTGAAAATACACAATGCAATTCAGATTGAAAGTTCCCATTTCCAATCCAAAATATTCACAAAGTGCAATTGAAATCCAAAATGCTTACAAAATGCAATTGAAATTGAAAATGCTTACAAAATGCCCGGTAGTTTCAAACTACTCATTTGGATAGACAGTCATCATTTTCCCCTTATCCAGCTCCTGCCGGGTCGGGGTATTTATGGCTCTTCTCCACTTTCCTCTTTCCTTCCACCATTCTTCTTCCACGATCTTGTCCCAGTCCAGATTTCTTTTTCTTACGCTGTTCTTCACTGAATCAATCCACCTTGTTCTAGGTCTTCCTCTTGTTCTCTTACCCTTGCACTTTGCCTTGGATAGACAATACTTACAAAATGCAATTTAGATTGAAAATACTTACAAAGTGTAATTTAGATTCAAAATACCCCAAAATGCAATTGAGAATCAAAATACTTGCAAAATGCCGATGATACAAATGCAATTTAGATTGAAAATACTTGCAAAAAGCGGTTTAGGTTGAAAATACAAAATGCAATTGAAATTCAAAATCCTCACAAAAGTCCCGGCCCGGATATTGAAAGACTTACTAAAAAGCAATTTAGATTGCCAATCCTTACAAAATGCAATTGAGGTTGAAAACACTCGCAAAATGCAATTTAGATCGAAAAAAAAAAAACGTACAAAATGCAACGTGGATTGTAACTACCCACAAAATTATGTGGATGCAAAAACATAAAAAATCGCCAGGGAATTTAGATACACGGGGGGGAATTAACAAAAACAGTGCGGGAAACTCAAGGAGAAAAGGAAATTCAATGAAAAGAAAACAAGAGGTCTGACCCCTCGAAGAAGGAGGGATAAGGAAAGATGAGACAAGGGCCAATTAAGGCGGGAAAGTGAAAGACTCCCTGGGCCTTGGATACCCTAATACCGTCGGGGTCGGAAAAGAACAAGAGTTGACCAAGGGAGGTCGACAGGAAAGAAGACGGATAGGAGTCCGGCACAAGTAAGTGGAAGCCATGCCGGACTCAGCTGGGGTCCTGTGGTCGCCAACCCACGTCCCACTAGATGTGAGCCTCTGGGGGGGCACTGTGATCAGACCTGGAGCATTGTATGGAACTGAGTGTTGGCCAGTAACCAACAGATATGAGCAAGTGCTGCACTCCATGGAGATGAGGATGCTGCGCTGGTCCATTGGCCTAACGAGACTAGATCATGTCACCAATGTCCATGTAAGAGGCACCCTTGGTGTCGCACCGATCCCTGACAAGATGCTGGAAGCTCGCCTGCGTTGGTACGGACATGTACTGCGGAGTTGCGAGGACACAGTGGCAAAAAGAGCACTACAACTAGATGAGGTTGGCAAGAGACCACAAGGACAGCCCAAGAAGCGGTGGCTTGACCAAATAAAGGAGGACATGAGAGCAGCCAATGTTGAGGAGAAAGACGCTGCAGACCGTGCAAGAGGGAGACAATTGTGCAGAAGAGCCGACTCTGCTCTGCAGGACAAAGGCCAGAACAAGAAGAAGATTATTATTATTGAGAAAGTAATACTTTAATGAACTATATTGATGAAAAATATTTTAAACAACAAATGTATTACTACAGTAAATAATTTATAAATTTCAGAAGAACTGAAAGTAAAACAAAAACATCATCATCATCAATTTTCCACTCCAGTTTCCCGGGTAATGTTTACAAGCGCTCTCCATTTTAGTCGATTCATGTACCACTGCTCCTTCAAGACTTCATCCCAGTTGATTCCCTTGGATGTGATATCTTCCTTCACTTGGTCCAGCTCTCTCCTCCTAGGTCTTCCAACAGGTCTCTTTCCAGTAATCTCAGTATGTAACCCTTGTTTTGCAATTCTTCTTTCTGTCATACGTTTGACGTGACCAAACCATCACAAACGTGCCCTAGTTATGGTCTCCTTCAGGGACTGATTTATTCCAGCTTGTTCTCTAATCATCTCATTTCTTACTTTGTCTTTCCTAGTTTTTTGAAGCATGCTTCTTAGAAACTTCATTTCTGAAACCTGAAGTCTGCTGTCATCTTTTTTGGTAGTTGTGCAGGTTTCCAACCCATACGTCAATAAAGGGACAAAGTATGTTCGAAACAAAGTTTGTTTTGATCTTAATGGCACTTGCTTATTCCAGAGTAGATATCGAACTTGCTGATAGAATTGACTTGATTTCTGAATTCGGTTATTTAATTCAAGCTGTATTCTGTTGTCACTTGATATTAAGCATCCAAGGTACTGATACTGGTTTACTGTTTCCAATTGTACACCTTCCAGCATTTACTTCTCTGTAATTTGAATTGCTTTCAAAACTAAAACGAGCCTCGGAAAGAAAAACAAATACCGACCTGACAAATCTTCTCAAACATTGGTAACGTATGATGACCGAAAGGCTGATGATCTTTTACAATGTTATGCGAAGAAATCCCAAATCAAGAAAATCAAACACAGGATTGGAACACTAAAACAAAAACCAGCATCAAAATGCCCCACATGAACTTAACATTGGTAGGTCTACTACTAAAATTACCAGAGTGAAAATGAAAATCCACAGCCTGCTTCCAGTTGACCGACCGGGTCAGGAAATGCATTGAATAAAGCCCCCATCCAGCGGCGAGGATATGAACTGTGCCGGCTACCGAAGCCTGTCGCACTCTCCTGGGCCAACGATTAAATGAATGAGAAATGAAATGATAGTGGAGAGTGTTGCTGGAATTAAATTGTGACAGGGAAAACCAGAGTACCCGGAGAAAAACCTGTTGGCCTCCGCTTTGTCCAGCACAAATCGCACATGGAGTGACCGGGATTTGAACCACAGACCCAGCGGTGAGAGGCCGCCATGTTGCCGCCTAAACCATGGAGGCTCCTCACTAAAATCACCAGAGTGAAGGAATTTAAATACCTTGGCAAATGAATTGCAGAAAATGGTAATGAAAGGAAACCTGTAACTTCAAGAATTCATAAAATGGAAACTGCTTTCCAACTAACAAAGGTGTCTGATAACCGGTGTTAATTGTGATGACTGTATTAGTGTGTGTATCTGTTTTTTTTAATTTTAAGTACTGCAACTTATAATTTTTCAGATTGTTCCTACTTTTGCCGCCAAGCGCCACCGTCAACGACTACTAGGCCTAATTCAGAATTTAGCTACTAGACGCCACCGCAGTCGGCGCTTGGCAACGAACGTAGAAACAAAGGTGTTTATAACAAACAATACATTTCTTGGAGTTTAGTTATTGTTGTTTAAAGGGGTGGAACTACGAAGTCATCTGTCCCTAATTCTTGGAGTTTTCATTACAAGTTTTAACAGTAAGAAAATTTATCATTTTGTGAAATATAAATAATTGGACATCCCTATTTTATGACTAACACCAAAGATGCTGATTCCACTTGACTGTCCTCCTGTAAATGTATCTTACCTGCATGATTCATGCAAGCAGTTGCAGCATGCCTGGTGAGTGGTGAATACCTACTGCTCGGGTCGAAGCTCTGTGAACTTGTGGGGTGAGGGGAAGAGGCAGGGAAGGGTCAGGCGAGAAGAGAAGTGTCTGTCAACAGCCCGCTGTGATATCTGGTGTTCCTTTCTATTCCAACCACTGTGGTGTTGCGAATGAGTGATTGAGTCACCGCCCAATGTATTTGGTTCTGTTACTACGCACGGACCGGAAAACCTCATCACTCGTCACCATCGTAGTCCGCGAATCACATTCCTCTCAGGTTCACGCAGCTTGGACCCGAGCGGTAGCTATTTCAGCACTTCTGATGGAGGGAGAGAGAGAGAGATAGGAAAAGGAATCGGAGGCACATAAATGTTGCATTATTATTATTACATTCATTCATCCAGTTTTGCTAATCGGCCAACTAGGAACCACGATAAGCCTCATTTTACATTCTGGCATTTGTTCATTTTCCGCTTGATCCACATTATCTTTATGAGCTCACTGTGTTTAGCATGACGTTCTTCTGTCCATTTCGCAACAGTTGTCTGTTTTTCGTCCTGGAAAGTCCCAAATGTCTTGATGACTGCTCTATAAAGATTTCGGTCTTGTACATCTTCTGCTCGTATCCCCGTTTCTTTAAGATCTTTCTGGACGTTAACGTACCATGACATTCTTGTTTTTGGTTTTGAGTCAAAAATACTGAAGATACGTTTGGTCCATCGGGAATCGATCATCCGTCGTATATGACCGTAGAAGTAAACATTATTATTATTATATTCGTTTTAATAGTGCTCGGGTACTTGGTACGGCATGAGGGTGGTGTTCACAGACTCAAAAAGGTTGAGAATGTCTGATCTAGAATAACAAGTGTGCTATTGAAGAAGGAAAGAAAGGAAGATGTCTGACCTCTTAAAAAAATAAGGGTATTTCAAAAAGATAAATGAAAAGTACTGGCATTTAGGGAGCGTCAGTGGCTAGCTCACCCAATGCACAGTAAACTGAGAGCGATCAAGGGAACTACTCGTGTGGCGGAGCTCTTTCCGGTCATTTTGTGTAGGCTAAGGATAGGTCATACAAGATCCACCCACTCGTACCTAATGAGAAGGGAAGACCCCACTTTGTACCTGTGGAGCCGTTTTCACCGTGGCCCACATTTTAACCGAGTGTGTGGATCTTGCTGACTTACGAAGAAACCTTGCTTTGCAGATGGCACTCAAACTTATATTAACCGATGACGCGGTGGCTGCTGATCTCGTCATCTGCTTTATAAGTGAGAGTGGGTTAGGGCCAGCAATCTAAATTTTCCAGTGAGCATTGACTCAACGACTTGTTCTTTTTTGAATGATGATTTTTTTTGTAAATTTTGTTTATTTTTTATAATTATTAGTTTTTATTTATTTTTTTGTTTTATTAATATTCGGTCTTTTCAAATTTAGGTATCCACCCCTAAATTTTAAATTCCATTCCAAATTTGTATATTTTAATATGTGTTAAGAGGGGTAGATGACCTCGTAGTTCTGCCCCTTAAAACAACAATAACTAACTAACTAACCTTTGGGGTTATAAGAAAACAAGCACTGACCAAGTGAGGTCAACGGGATAGATGAAAAGGAGAAGTATGGCTGAAGTAAATGGAAGCAATGCTGGAGTCAAACTGAACTGTCTCCAGAAGCCTCTGCCAGATATGGAATAGTAGTTGAAGAGGTAAGTTATATCATAGCCAAAAATAAAAAAAGACTTCTGTTGCATAATCATTGTAATAAATTTACCAAAAAGTAAGTGTTAAAATTGGTGAGGAAATGACAGAAGAAATAGGAATGGGAAAGGGAGTGAGACAAGGATGTTGTCTGCCACCAATTCTATTTAATATTTATTTAGAAGAAATGATTAGCGGTATCGGTAAGGGATTTTTTGATGCAAAAAGGGGAGTATGTATAGGAGGAAGAAGATTTCAATGTATTATATTTGCAGATGATATGGTAGTTATGGGGGAGAGTAAAATTCTAATGAAGAGAAGAGATAGGTTGGTAGGACACAAACTAAGACACCCAGGAATTGCAAGCTTAGTTAAGGAAGGAAGGGTCGAGGACAAGAACTGTAGGGGTAGACCAAGGTTAGAATATGTTAAACAGATTGCCTCGGATGTAGGGTGTGGTAGCTATGTAGAAATGAAACGATTAGCTCAGGACAGGGAGGGATGGAGGGCTGCATCAAACCAGTCAAAAGACTGAAGACTCAAACACACAAAATTCAAGTAACACAATTGTTAAAAGACTTGTAAAATATATAGAATGAAAATAAATGAGTAAACGGCAAAAAGTATGGTATTAGATGGAAAAGGTGAAAAATTTTAAATAAAATTGAAGAGCTCCCTGGGGGTTATGTAAGCGTCACTTAATAAACTGTTGAGAAATGAAGAAATACTGTGAAAACATCAAAGTTGTATAGTTTAAAGTAATTTTTGTCATAATCATAGGGACAATAGCTGTTTAAACACATATATTGTAATCTACACAAATAAAATATAAACCAAAGAAATTGCAACATCGCTTAGACAAAATGTGGCGCTTCCAACGTTATTCCAGGGAGCTCTTCAATTATAAGGAGAAATTGATCAAGTTGAAAGTTTTAAATACCTAAGAAATTGGGTTGTACGAAAGAAATAAAAACAAGGGTTGCCTTAACAAAAGAAGCCTCTAATTAGAAAAGAAAATTACTTTGAGGAGCAATGAATATAGATTTAAGAAAGAGATTAGTGAATTGTTATGTTTGGAGTGTGGCAATGTATGGAACCAAAACCTGAACACTTAGAAAAGAAGAATAGAAGAAGTGGATGGGGGAAGTTGGAAAGAAAAAAAGAGAAATGAAAAGGTATTGCAGAAAATAGGTGAAGAAAGGATGATGAAAAAAAGATACGAAAAGAAAAAAAAAATGAATTGGATTGGACATTGCATAAGAGTTGGTGACAAGAGCATTGGAAATGACAGTAAATGGTAAAATCAAAAGAGGAAGATGAAGTATTCAGCTGATTGATAAGATAACGTTCTACCCTGGGGTGTCCACAGGTGAGGGCCATCCTCTATCGGCCCCTTTCACTACCCTTCACCCCATTTCACGCCACAACCCCAGAGAAACCAACAACAGCAAACATCTAGCCATTACCAACACACTCAGCTTGGCAAGCTAGCACATGGAGCAATCATTACAACATCATTACAACAGGAAACCTAAACAGTTAGCACCTGCTAAGTAGTACCTGGAATTTGCTGACTTAGTTACAAAACATCGACGATTCCCTTAAATACCCACACTCCAGGAACTGAGATATCTCTCTCGCCATCTCGCTGTTGTCTTCCACATGCCGAGGTGCTGTCCGATGACCGTTCTACAGTCTGGTGAGTTGTACTCATAAAAAGGTTATCCTTAGTAAATCCTTTCCATCCGAAACTACTAACTTGTATTCATCACATTCATTCTTTACACAGTTGCACTCTTACATTAATTAAATCCTTTACATTCTTTTATACCGCTTTCTTGTATTTCTTGCAAGACCCCCTTATTCGAACGCCGGTTCTCTGTCAGCGAACTCTATGCCGCTACACCCCGAAGTCGCCTTCGCTATCTGTCATTAGCCTTGTAAACACGCGTCAGCAATACCTTCTCTGTCACGGGTGACTCGCCGTGGTTCGTTCCATTCATTAGAAACCACGCACTTACTACAGCCCACTCAGGTTATTGTCCTGCAGCCAAGCACTTCGTCCTTGAGACGAAATCCCCCCAAATCGAGCTACCTACCCCCCAGGACAATACAATAAAGATTGATAAATCTTATGATCTAATGAAACGTTGTGCAGAAGACTGGATAAGATGAAGAGAAAGACCATGAGTAAACCCTGCATTCAGGCAGGGGAGGTCCCCTACTGACCTCATATTTGGAGGGAGACAGTTACAGAAGCGCCACTACAAGTATGGGGAAGATTTGGTATTGGCCTTTATGGACATTGAGAAGGCATACTACAGTGTCATGACTAGGGCCCGGATGTTGATGACATGTCATCTTTTTACAGAGCTGTCTAAAACAATGCTGAAGTACATAGAAACTCCAGACGGGCCACCCCGTCTTCAAATATGTCATTTTTATTTTGCATCTTTTTGCATTTTTTCTATTTTTTCATTTAAGAGCATTTTTTTAAAGTTCCGTAGATTATTTTGGTCATATTTTATAGATATCGGCCTTTTAAGGTCATTTTTTTTCCAATTTAGTCATGTCACAGCTTTATATGAGGGAGTTACGTCTCTCAGAATTAAGAAGAAGCTAGTAGCTGATACAAGATAATTTGATATATCGAAATAAAATCTTTCAGTGTTGCTATTAGTAGAAAAATATATATCTTGGATGCAGAAGAAGGCTACCGTACATATACAGATGCTCTTGTTTTCGTAGCAAACCAGTTATTAGCGGAATGGAATGTTACCTGCTCTGTTGACCAAGGTCAGCTGTGGCGGGGTAGAAAGGGGAAGGGGTGTATATTCTTGTCTCAGTTCACGGCGAGAGATATCGTTCATTGCCGCTTTCAAAATGCCTAAAATAAACCGAGTGTGTCAGTGCATTTGAAACAACTAGTAACTAGTATCTCGAGTTTATTATTATAAGATCATTTTCTCCATTTTATAGTGCATTTTTTGAATTTTTAGGTAATTTATTATAGTCAGTTTTGAAAATTGTAACTGAATTTGTTAAACTTTTTTACGGCATCAACTTCCGAGCCCTAGTCATGAGTATGGAAAGCGATGAGAGCCAAAGCAAGAACAGAAGAGTGAGAGGTATGTCTGAGAGAAGCAGAAGCTGTGTGAAAGTCGGTATGGAAAGAACAGAATGGTTTGAGTTGACTAATGGTCTAAAGCAGGGAAGTGCCCTCTCGCCCTTGCTCTTTGTAATGGTGATGGATGAAGTGATGCAAAAGGTAGCACAGCATATTGGGTGGGAAGAAATGAAGGCAATGGTGTTTGCTGATGACTTGATGATCTGGGGAAACAAGGAAAAGGATGTACAGGAGCAACTAAATGCATGGGAGGAAGTAGTGTTATCCTATGGAATTAAGTTTTCGACGCAAAAGAGTGAGTGGTGATAACAACACGTGAGAAAGACAGAGTATATTCTGGGATAAAGTTAGGCAGAGAGCAGTTGAAGAGAGTGCAGAGCTTCAAGTTTCTGGGAAGGGTCATTGAAGAAAATGGGGGAAATGCCTTGGAATTAGATGAAAGAGGAAGGTGTGCTGATGGATTCTTCAAGAGTGTTAGAGGCCTGATATGGAGCAAGGATGTGCCACAGAATTGTAAAGGGATCATATACAAGACCTACTTTGTGCTAATCCTAACGTATGGATCAGAAACTTGGGTAATGAGGGAGAGAGATAAAAGCAGAATACAAGCAGTGGAAATGTAGTTTCAGAGGAGTCGTATAGGTGTAACTAGAATGGATAGAGTCAGAGAAATATTAAAGGAAGAACCCCTACAGGATAGGATTGAAAAATCAAGGCTACAGTGGTATGGACACGTGAAAAGAATGGGAGTAGAGAGAATACCACGGAAAATATTAGAAATGGGGTGGAAGAGAAAGAGACCTTGAGGAAGACCAAGGGATACGTGGATAAAGGGGGTGAAGAAAAGTGTCGAGAGAAAAAAGTTAATTGGACAACAGTGACAGAAGAGAAGTGGTGGATGGACAGAAAACGATGGAGAGGCTTGTGCTCCAAGTAGACCCAACCTGTGGTTGGAAACTGTTCTAGTTGATGATGATGATGATGATGATGAGGGAGGTCGTCAGGAAAGATGGCGGAGAGTAGCCCGGCACAAGTAAGTGGAAGCAATGCCAACTCAGCTGGAGTCCCATGGTTGCCAACCCATGTCCCACAAGATGTGAGCACCTGGGGGGTAAAAGTAGTTAGGCAGTTCCAGGCATGAGGAATTAGGTGCTATGGAGGCCTAAATCCTCCATCACAGAGCTAGGAATTGAACCCACATACCAAATGCAAAAAGATGCATAATTTGTTACCCATCATGGGATAACAATGACTACAAAAATCAGGCTTTTGCGTTGCTAAATGTTCTCTACTCTTTTTTACGGTGCTTGAGACATGGACTCTGACAGTCTCTTTATGTAAACGGTTAGAGGCCTTTGAAATGTGGCTGTACAGAGGATATTGAGGATACCATGGACAGACCATGTCACTAATGTTGAGGTTCTCCAAAAAATGAGAAAAAACAAGGAAGTATTAACCACCGTGAAAATAAGGAAAATCCAATACCTAGGACACATCATGAGGTATACCGACAAGTACCATGTCTTGGAGTCTATTCTTCAAGGAAAAACACCAGGGAAGAGAAATGTGGGACGGAAAAGAATATCCTAGTTAAAAAATCTCACAGCCTGGATCTCCAAAACATCCACAGAATTATTCCAAGCAAGTGACAGGAAATGCACATTCAAGATGCTTGCCAACATCTGGAAAGGATAGGAACCAGAAGAAGAAGAAGAAGAAGAAGAAGAACCAAATGAATGCTTATACCATGAGCACCGGAACTTAAAGATATATATCTCTTGGGTAAGACTTTTGAAAATAAGACCACTGTAGGGGCTTGCTTCCTAAATCTACTGCTATCAAAATTGGATTTTTAGAGTTGAAACTAAGGAACCAACCAACTAAGATTCCATGATAGGCACCTCTTGTTATACATGTTCTGAGTCAGTGTATGGGCCAACGCCAGATTATTAAATCTAGCGGAGAACGCTACCTTAGAGTAGAATTTTATTTATTATATTATACAGGGTCTTTCACTCAAAGAGGGGTCGGACGAGCACATGGCGACTCGCTGAGCTTAGGGTCGAGAGAGCACCCGTACGAATCGCATGTAAATAACAAGCACACATAACACATAAAGTAAAATCAGTGTCACATAAAATGTTGAAAATGTTCTTCACCTGCATCTACACATTTCTGGCATCTTCTACGGAAATTTTCATTCACACGCATTTGTTCATGTATGGAGATAGCCTCAATTTCTCTCGTGATATTTAGTTTGAGTTCAACTAGAGTGTGAGGGTTTGTTGCATAAACCTTATTTTTCAATTTTGCCCATAAATAACACGTTATAAAATTACGAAACACAATAACAATTAAACAATACCCATGTGCACACGTTATAAACTTATAACACGTGTAACTTTAAATCTCTACTTAGTGTAAAACAAAGTCCCCGATTCTTGGATGTTACGGGTAAACTCGAGAACCACTGGATGGATTTTGATGCAGTTTTCACCATTCAGTAAAGGATATCTCGAGGATGATTTCTGTACAAAATAATTTATTTATGATCAAAGGAAGCCGTGCAGTAACGATTTCAGTGGGAAAAAAAAAACGGGCGTCCGAGCGCTTTGTAAGCTTACGCTGGGCAAACCGTTAAAAATATCTAAATACTACGAGTATAAGAATTGTTCAGCATGAAAAGTTCTACAAAAAAGTCCGCAAGAGCATATGTCTATCTTCAATACATCACCCACTATAAGTGTTTTTACGTTTTAATTTCTTCCAACCATGTCCATTCAACTACTGAGGCGACAGTTTACGAGCTAGCTAAGGGCGAGTCTATCATCCCTGTTACTGCCTAGCTAGCTGGCGAACCTATTGCCCCAGATACAGCCAGCAGAAAACCGTTGAGTCGTGGTGTTGAGTTAAGAATTCTGAGTAGGGTGGTTGTGTTTGGAGTTTCCCTGGTAGTGCAACTCGGCTTTTCTTCATTTCGCCTGTGAACTTTTCGTTCCGCAAAATTCACAGTCAAGTTAAGATTGGACAGAAGGGGGATTTGTGTTTCATGCACCTCGCCATTCTTAAATTACGTCTGACAAGAATTTGTTGCACATGCATCTCCATGATAATATAATTAATAGTCCAGTCAGTGATTTTAACCCATCATGCCGAGACGTAAATCGGATATTGGTCGTTGTTCATTGACATTGGAAAAAAAAAGCGCTTATCACGTAATGCATTCATAACTGTTCCCGGGTGAAGCCGGGTCGGATTGCTGGTAGCCTATAAACGAAATAACTAAGTAAACTTTACTCGTCAAATCCTGCTCCATGTTGCAATGTGCTCGTCTGACCTTTGGCTCAAACTTCTACCGGCAGTGCTGCGCCAGCCGTAAGGCCGGGCCCCACTTTAAGTGAAAGACCCTGTATTTTGTAATAGAAAATAACCTATATAGTATACGAGTAGATTAACGTAATGCAATCCTTGTTGACGATGACCCCAATGAAGGGTTAATAATAATATCGTATGACCTCGGATGCCGGGTGGAAGCTTTGTAATTTGACACCCACAGGGTAGCTTGCATGTCGAATTTCGTTGTTCCTTGAATCATTATGAAAGTCAAGGAGGTTAGATATCTAAGCTCATTGAACACTATAGCTCTTTCTAGTAGAGAAATTAGGAACTTTGTGTTGGCGGAAACTCCCGAGATTAATTTTGCCCTTAAGAACACGGCCTACTGAATTCAAATGGGTTCTTTGACATGCCAACATCATATGACATGTGTGTCGTATTTTTGCCGCCTTTCAAAAATCACTCACTACGGCCAGGAGCGAACCTGCAATCTTGGGGTTAGTAGACCGACACGCTATCCACTCGCCCACCGTGGCAAGCATATTAAAGGGTTGAAAACATGTTTCAATAAACATTATAGTATTAACCCTCTCTCGGGCACAACCTAAATAATATCACCGTCGGGCGCAACTAACCTGTCAGATAGTAAATAATAATATTGTATGGCCTCGGGTGCTGGGTACAAGCTTTGTTATTTGGCGCCCAGAGGGCAGCTTGCATGTCAAATTTTTGTCGTTCCTGGGAGCGCTATGAAAGTCAAGGAGGTTAGATATCCAAGCTCCTTGACACTACAGCGCTTTCTAGTAGAGAAAGGGGGAATTTTGTGTTGGCGGAAAATCTTGAGATTAACTTTGCCATTATGAACACGGCCTACTAAATTCAAATGGGTTCTTTAACATGCCATCAACGTATGATATGCTTGCCGAGATTTTTGTCGCCTTTCAAAAATCACTTACCACGGCCAGGACCTGCAAGCTTGGGGTTGGTTGTCCAACACGATAACCACTCACCCACCGTGGCAAGCTATCTGTTAGATTAACCATTGAAATATAATGTTTATTTACATTATATCGCCTAGAAACAGTCGCCCACTAGAATTTGGCATCTCATTTAACTGTTGTATTTTTAACTTGAAGAAACGAAAATATCCAGTTGAAAATATAAAAATTATAAAATTCTCAATATTACTAAAATCAAAAAACTAATTACATATTTTTAGCCTATTTTCAATTTTGAAAAAATAGGCTTATGAGATCACCTTTTGTCCATGTGTGTGTGCGTGTGTGTGTGTGTGTCCCTAATAAAATCTAAACGGCTGGAGCGATTTCAATGAAACTCGGAAAGTTCATAGCACTATTCCCGCCGACCTCGACCGTGCCCTTCAAATTTTGTTACGACTCACCAATCCAACATGGCGGCTGTGCGAAATATTTCACCAGCATTCAATATCTCCGAAACTATTACAGATATTACCCTGACATTTTCTATGGTGATAGAGGGAACTACTATAAGTTCACTTATGTGACTTTTGAAAACCTGGTAACTACAAAACCAACATGGCGACCAAGCAAATTTGCGACTTTTAAATAGACGTTTCTCGCGATTTGACCAATCAAACGCAATGAAACTTGGTACAGTATATGTTTATATACATTGTAATGCACCGACATCAAACTTCGTTCAATTGTTTACATAACCACAAGATGGCGGATGTGCTAAATATTTCACCGGCATGCTATATCTCTGAAACTATTAGCGGTATCACCCTGAAATTTTGTACGGAGATAAAGGGCACTACTAAAGATCATCTATATGACTTTCAAAAACCGGTTAACTACAAAACGAACATGGCGGCCAAGCGAATTTGAAAATTTTAAATAGACCTTTCTCGCGATTTAATGTTCTAAACGCATTGAAATATGGTACAGGAAATGTTTTTACACATTGTAATGCAGTGGTATCTAATTTAGTTCAATTGTTTACATAACCTCAAGATGGCGGCTGTGCGAATTTCGAAAATTAAATTTTTATTTCTTGTGTCGTAATCATGCGATCAAAGTGAAAGTTTCAATACTAAACCTACGCAATAATTTTCCTTTAATGGTACATGACTCTATGGCCTGTACATTTAACAATCCAACGTGGCGACCATCCGAAATATTAAGACGGCTCTGATTATCTACGAATCTATTACAGCAATTTTTTTTTATGTTCATAGAGGCTATGAACTTAAGTTCGCCTATAGGACTTTAAATAACGTGGTGATCACAAATCCAACATGGCCGCGACGCGAAGTATAAATATTCACATGAACGTTTCTCGTAATTTAACCATCCGAGTGCAGTGAAACTTGGTACAGTAAATCCTTATGCGAATGTTAATACACTGGCATCTAATTTATCTCAATTGTTTCCATAACCACAAGATGGCAGCTGTGCGAAATTTTAAAATCACTTTTTTACTTCTTGTGTCCTATTTATGCGACTGAAGTTTGAATGGTACATATACACAATAATCTTCATGTAACAGTACATAACTTTAAGACCTACACACATTAAATCCAACATGGCTACCATCCGCAATATTTGGTCGATTCTCAATATCTACGAATCTATTATAGCTATCAAACTGAAATTTTGTATGTTGATAGTGGCAGTTAACATAAGTAGGATATATGAAAATAGGCTCTATAGTTCTTCACGGAACTACTTGTTTTGTATATGGTACCCCTATACAGTAGTACAGTAGAGCGTCAAAAATCCGAACGCCCACTTTAAACATGTGAACTGTGTTTTGCAAGGCGCTGTGAGAGAACAATGAATGACCTTGGGAGTGTTTTGAACCATCCACTCCCCTTCTTCCCCAGCGGGCCAGTCTATTTTTAACCCTGTCAGTTCAGTTGCTTCACTTGTTCAGTAGTGTAGTTGTAGTTGCATGTTGTGGTGCGTACATAAATTGTACATTATGCAACAAACCTATAATGGCATGCTGAACTGCTGTGCCCAAGATAGCGGGTTCAAACCCGGCCGAAGTCGTCGGATTTTTTAAGAGCGTTAAAAATCCTTCAGTATGCCTTCCTTCGGAGGGGAAGTAAAGCCGGCGGTCCCATGTCATAGATTTATGGCATGTAAAAGATCCTTTCACAGACTAAACTTGTGTAAAGCAAAATTTGTTAGGTTAGATTTCGTCAGAACGCTCTATCAAAGTTCCAACGTTCACCACTAGGTATCATTGATATCTGGTGGCGAAAGCTGGAACTACTTGAAATTGAACGGAACTTGTAGCTCACCCTTTAGGGTGTCCGCTGGAAGCAGCTACAGACTCAGGCGAGCCGAACATATCCTCGGACACTCCCGGCACTGAAAGCCATACGATAAATAAATAAATAACCTATAATGGCAATAATTATGACACGTGTATGTTTTAAAAAAAAAACGAGCAAAGCATGTTTTATAATGTCCATACGAGTATCTTAATTACCATTATAGGCGAGTTGCATACGACATTTTATGTTCGACAATAATTATAACTATTTTATGTTCGAACATAAATATTCATAAATGTCTGTCGAGATTTCACCAGTTTTATGTACTGAACAGAGCGCATGGGACGCAGAGAATACTTGTATTTGACCATGGCCTCCTAAAATACCCCACTATGACACTAGAAGCCACGCAGTGACATTTAAAATGGGAGCCCGTGGAAGTCAGTGCAGGTGCCATGCTATCCTTACCTAATTGGTCACACAACTGTTTTATGAACTCTGATTGGTGGGGGAAACTGTTTCATAATGAAAAATAGTGTTATAATGACCCTCATTATGATACAGTTTTCTGACATATAATATTTACATGTCGACATCGTCGAACATAAATTGTATTTTACTTAGTGTCCCTTGTACAGTGTCATATTATGGCGTCATCAGGGACACTGAAGAGGAAACATAAATTTCTAACTATAGAAACCAAACTCGAAATATGAAATAGACTTGAAAGAGGTGAAAGTGGCTCGTCTTTGTCAAAACATTATGGAGTGGGTAAAGTTACCATCTCGGACATTAAAAAGAAAAAAAGTCCCAATTAGTTCGGATTTTCGACGCTCTACTGTACCTTACTTCAAGTCCAGGGCATCCCCCATCCCTGTCCCTAATACAGCTACACTCACTACTAAAGTCATCATCACATCAGTGGCGGCTCATCCAAATGTGGCTGGGGGTTCACCGCCTGAATGACACACCGAGTAGCATTGGTGTTGAATATAATGGGCAGAGTTTCCTTGTGCTATGTCTGCCAGTGCAAGACCAATATACTTTTCCCGTAGAGTAGCACCATAACAACAGTCTCACTGAACCACCAGCCCCATACTGTAAATACAGGTTATCAGACAAATTTAAAACACACCCAACTTCACGGGGATGATGACCAAGATATCCCAAGCCCCAACAAAGAAAAACATGAACAACAGATATGCTAGAAGGAAAATGAGAACAATACAAATTTCAGCCACTTTTGACCTGTTTCCAAATGTGTTTTACCTTGAGGCTTTAAAGCTCATGGTATTGGTCTTGTTTCAGGATGGCCACCTTCACACCTGGTACTTCGACGCTCCCTTCCACTGAGGTGGAGCTCACTATATCATGCAGGTAAATATAGGGGACCAGTATTCCACTTTTATGCAGACTTATCCCCATTTTTAATCTGTATTTCTGCTTCATTTTTAATTCTACAAGCAAGTAACATTGATCTCCAGGAAGTCTTAGTTTTTTGACAATTGAGATGTTTTGGAAGATGAGTTCAAATCCCTTCAACTGATCATGTGAATTCTTTTCACCAGCTATATAATTTCAAACAGTTCCTGAATGAGAATAGAGTGGTTTCCCATTGCCTTGTCCATCCTGTCATTGGCCATCTAGTGGGTCATCTGCCTGTAGGAGCATTTTCACACCCCAGGGGCAAAAGGGCACCCTTGATCTCTACCCACTTGTCCACCCTCTGAAGAGACCATTGGCACTTGATAGAGAGTGACCAGTTATACTGGTGGACACTCGCTATATGCTGATATGTCCCCATAATATGAACACATACCTTTTAAAAAGATGGTATATTGGCTTTCACGGTCGGTGAATTAAAACTCAGCAATTCTTCTAGGTTTGTGCCGTGTCTTGTGTGGGGTTTCGCCTAGGACACCAAGCTGGCTCATCGGCGGGCTCTTGGTGTCCCCGCCCGGACCCCCACAGGAGTATTGAACTGCGCGATACCTCCCTTTATATAGAGTGCAACTGCACTCCTTGACTGCGAGAACCAAAAGCTCAAGCAGCCTCACCCTCCCTATGAAGG
This sequence comes from Meconema thalassinum, assembly GCA_946902985.2. Taxonomy (NCBI): domain Eukaryota; kingdom Metazoa; phylum Arthropoda; class Insecta; order Orthoptera; family Tettigoniidae; genus Meconema; species Meconema thalassinum. Next base: position 126,466,764 of record OX336395.1, read on the forward strand.
CTTCCAAAAATATGGTGTATTGGCTTTCACGGCCGGTAAGCTTTTGGTTCTCGCAGTCAAGGAGTGCAGTTGCACTCCATATAAAGGGAGGTATCGCGCAGTATGATACTCCTGTGGGGGTCCGGGCGGGGACACCAAGAGCCTGCCGATGAGCCAGCTTGGTGTCCTAGGCGAAACCCCACACAAGACATGGCACAAACCTAGAAGAATTGCTGATTATTACATACCTTTTACTCTATTAATCCCGAGCAGTGGGCTGCCTCTTCTGCCATCTTTGTTGTACAGCCATTGATGTTGTCGAGGACTGTATTTTATGGCCGTATGACAACCCTCCTTGTTTACCCGGGCTTAGGACCGGCAACAGCAACTACTGAGCCACTCAATCCACCCAGTAGTTATTGCAGGCAGAATTAATCATAAGAAACTTTATTATAACCAAAACCCAAACAGGAATCAATACAAAAAGGTGTATATCATTATGAAGATAAAGTCAAAAAGCCAAAATGAGTCACTCATAAACCTGCATCACAGTTGTTCTACAAAATTATTTCTAGCCTAGATTGATGCCCTAATGGTCGTGGACATAAATACAAATCCTCATGAAATTATATAGGCCTACCGCAGTTTCCATGTGATGTGCAATCATACTTATGGACAGAAGTTGATCCATTTCAACTCTATGTTCTTCTTTCCTAGCGTATTTCCCACGTTGGCGCAGGGTCCGCCACTTCTTTCTGTCAAGGGCATTTTCAGGTTTGAGACCGCACACCAGTAGGTCTTCACCGATTCTTTCCATCCATCGTTTCTTTGGGCGCCCACGGGGTCGATGCCCTCCTCGATCATATCGGAGGGCCGTTTTTATCGCAGAGTTCTCATCACTTCTAGTGACATGCCCATACCAGCAAAGACGTGCTTCCCTCATTTTGTAATTAATTTTTGCAACTCCCATTTGCCTCCTTACATGTTCATTTCTGACATGGTCAAGTCTTGTAATACCCATGGACCAACACAGCATTTTCATATGCAACTCTATGTTATATTCGCATGAAATGTATAGAGAAAGTAATCATTTTATTCATCATCATCATCATCATCTTCATTTCCCCTTTTCCAGTTGACACTGTGTGGGGGCAAATATGGTTCCTCTCCACTTTGTTCTGTCGTTCCACCATTCCTCTTCCGACTCAGTGCTCCAATCCAGGTTCCGTTTACTAATACTATTCTCCAACGAGTCCATCCAACGCATTCTTGGTCTTCCTCGTCCTCTCTTCCCTGTCATCCATCGTTCCAGTGCTCGTCTTGGTAGCCTTACTTCATTCATCCGTTTGACATGCCCAAACCATCTCCATCTGTTTTGCTCTAGTTTGTCATTTAGTTTCTGTACTCCCAGTTCTTTCCGTATATCTTCATTTCTCACTCTGTCTCTCCTCGTTTTCTGGACCATACTTCTCAGGAATCTCATCTCAGCTGCTTGTACTCTGCTCTCATCCCTCTTAGTCATTGTCCAAGTTTCTGCTGCATATGTCATTATAGGAACATAATATGCTTTGTACATAACTTCTTTAGCCTTAATTGGTATATCCTTGTTCCATACTAGCCCCCGTACCTGTTGGTAGAAAGCATTCGCGAGTTGTATTCTTCTGCTAATTTCCAAATCTAGTCTTCCATCTTCAGTCAGTTCACTTCCCAAGTATTTGAAGTGTTTCACTACTTCCAATTCCTTATCTCCTACTTTGATTACTCCTTTTCCTTCTTTCTTATCTCTACTCATCACTACTGTTTAACTCTTCTCCATATTTATCTTCAATCCCCATTGCTCAATCTTTTCATTTATTACGTCTAACTGTTCTTGTATCTCCATCTCATCCTCGCCCCAGATCACGTCGTCTGCAAACAACATTACCTTCATCTTTGCCCTACTATATTCTTTCATTGCTGCCTTCATGATGTCATCCATCACCATTACGAACAATAATGGTGACAACACACTTCCTTGCTTTAGTATTGTGCCCAATCAGTCACGGCAGTCTGGCATCGAACTCGGGTCTCATCAGAGAAGACCAGGCACATGATTATGCCTAGAGTCGAACCATTGATCTCTGAGGGGGAGCAATTACAGGGAACCCAAAGAGCAATGAGAGGTATACTGACATATTATAATATTGTAGCATGATTTCACGACCTATATGTGAATATCATAGCAGTTTAAGATGGAAATTTGTAGCCAAATGCAAGAAAATATACGTTTTCAGAGCATACGAGAATGAGAGGAGGCCAGTTTGAAGTTTTACAAATTACACTTAGCAAGTGGGCGGAGATCTTAGGCGCCGAGCGCACTATTTACGTCTGGACCGAGGAGACAGCCCAAAATTAATGGCTCGGGTATTCACCGCTTGACAACGATGGAATCGGGAGTAGGGATGATTGCCCATGGAAATTAGTTAATTACAGCCAAGTGGGGCATTGAAATGGAGTGAAATATACACCCAGGTGAATATATTCACGGAGAGGTAATTTAGGAGTGGTTTTTCACCTAAATTAATGCCTGTATCTCCAAATGAACGAATTACAACATAGCCTACACTCGAGAGCAGTGATTTTGTGACCAGCCAAAGGGGAACCACCACAGTGGCGTCTGACGCGCTGAACTAAGGCAATTAATTTGAATTAATTGGCTGAAGTGATCGCCGGCACGCGAACGTTTATGAAACCTCCACACCTAATCGAACAAGATGTATATGTCATTTCGGCTGAAGAGGTATTATTTCAGGAAAGGAGTCGCTCTCATGTGTCCAGTGGACTATTTTGTACAAGAAACCTTTATATGGAGGGGAGCAGCTCAAACCAGCGAGTTGTCTTGTTGTCTTCAGTCTGTATACACGTAACTAATACGCTGCTAGTAAGAGCGCGAAATGTTAAAGTATCAACGCCCAGCCGTCGAAGAACAATAGAAGCAAGTCATAAAGCTTCATAAGTAATCATGAAGTGCGTCGAAGTAATTTAATACAGATATAAATATAAATATAAATTCGCCACAGCGAAAGAGGAATTTATAATGTTTTTGAACATTACACATACCAGGAGGTATTGTCAGAGTTGAATATGACATTATCATCAGGATCACTACAATGATGGGAGCTTGGGAAGCATTGCAACTTCATCTTGACAGTGAGCTGAACGATATTGGAGGTGACGAGGATCGAACGTCCGTAAAACACTGTTAGATTTTCACGGAGACCAACGGTTGGCGTAATCGCATCGCATCTCTGAGATCAGGCGTAGGAAGAGTCCGAGTAAGAATCAACCTGTGAAGTAGTGAATAAGTGTACATAAATTGTGTAATAGTGATTTAAAAGTGTTCATGTGTATAGTGATTAATATGCATTGTGTGGAAGTGAAAGAGGCCACTGATAAAAGTTGTTTATCAGGTGGAAAATGTGTGAATTTAAGTGTTGTGTAAAATATAACATGATGGCTTAAATCAAGCGTCATGGTAGCGCAAAAGCTGAAGTGCTGGCACTATCCAGCGAAAAAGAAAAAGTGAGTACCAATTTACAATGTTATTATAACTAAATAGTTCACCATGTAACGATTTATCACTTTGAGAATAAGATGTAACATTCACTTACTGAACGAGTTTTCACCACTCGTCTTGAATAAAATATGGCTTGGAAGGTGATTTGTTTAGGGCCATTCAGGCCGAAAATAGTGATGGATGTAACGGTAACGTTAAATGAATAATAATAATAATAATCTGGGGTCGGCAACAGTAAAGTAATAGGCACTTTTGGCCTAAATAACGTTCAAAGTGTGTCATGTCTAATATAAAGATACTGTATTTTGGTAAACAGTAAGAAAGTAACGTGGAATATAGCGAAATACGAGAGCTTTTTCAGTGTCAGTGAAATGTGGAATGAATATTTGATATGGTCAATCCTTAGGATTATATTTGAGAACCATTAAAGTAAGCCAGTAAATTTATACCTTGTTATTAGGAGCTATTTAAAGCTTTGGCTTAAGTTTTATTACAGAGAGAACGCGGGTGCCTTAATAATTGAGTCATCTATGTGAAGTCTTGTTTGAAGCCGCATATTGCGTGCAGAAATAACGTAGAATCCAGTGATTTACGTAAATAAATAATTGCGGGGACCAACTAGTATAGCTTGCGCGTTAGGTGAGAAGTTGGCTAAATCTACGAGTAGTATCGCCCTTGAGCATACTGTATTATTCGCAGCGAGTTGGACAGAGCCTGTCTGTATCCATCGTTTGCATGAATTATGGCCACGAATGATGTCCGTCGAGACGCAGTGAGCATGTGTATAAATGATCTACCCTGAAAGGTAAGGATCATATTCGTCGTTTAGGAAACGCAGATTTCCTTATATTTTATTGACAGCTGCTGGTGATAATCGTGGATTTTCACTATGATGCGCGTCTAAAGCCACTAGTAATCACCATAGAACGGCAAGGCTATCACAGGAATACCATCCCCAGCCATGAATGTTAATAAGGAGCCGAATTGAGCCCAATACACTATAAAGATAGGTGTTAAATAATTAAATGACTCAATTACTTAGGAACCACACCTAGCGTAACTCCAGTACTGCAATTGTAAACAAACCTGACCTTGACAGCAGATGAGAGGGGGTGGGGTTGTAGACCACTTCTGCGGCAGCCATCTTGACTAGCCAGCTGGAACGAATTTTATTGCCTGCTGAGGGAGAGAAGGTCGGTCGACCGGTCCCTTGTAAATTAGAGTCATAGTAGGACACTGAAGAATCTCGATATTTCAATATGCAATTAAGATATGAGTGTGATGATGGTGCCAATTGAATTGAATGGTGTGTTGCGACACACATACGTTGTTGGATCATAGAAATCAGATAATATTTGGCTCAGTTATTCTCTGAGGAGGAAAACTGAACCAAAATAATGTAGGCATCTTTTTAGAGTGCATTTTGCCAGTTCACGTTAATTTATGCAGACAGGTATGTGATTTCCCAGAACATGACACATTTGTAACGATGATAAGCCCGGCAAGACCCAGAAAATCGTTGTATGGTGAAACTATAAAATATTCTATCCATGTTTATTTTTGGAAGGGATAAGTACCACTTTTTTTTAAAAGCGTTCATATTGATGGAATGAAGGAAGATGATTCACACGACACAACAAATATTTGTTAATGAATGCAGAAAATAATGAATTTATGCTAATCAAGGTAAATGCCATAAGAAACGGAGTGATGTTTTATTAATGTCATTTAATGTGATATGTGATTTTTGTGTTATGATACTCCAGTTAAATAATTGTATCACATGATGAACACTATGGAAACCCATGGAAGTCTGAAAGTATCATTGAAAGGATGCCAGAATTAGATTTGAGTGCACTGTAGCACTATTTTAAGAAGAAAACTCACAGAATAACCCTATTTTTATTTGTGGGAATTAAATATAATTTGTCCTTTATTTGTATTTGTTGTATAGCCATGATTTTATACCAGTAAATATTTTATTTTAGGAATATGTTGTGCATTTCATGTAGAGTAGTTACCTGGTAGACTCAAATCCTGAGCATGTGGTCGTATGGTGGGCAGGAACATCCCATACCTCGAAAGACCGTGAGTTAGTTGGGATACGAACACATGGTCCACATGATGACAGTTGGGTACAGTATAGATATATCCTTTAAATAGAAGACCAAAGATCAAAATGGCACTCTATGTATAAAATTTAGAAGAATATGTACCTAGAATAGATTGTGAGGACTATATACAAAATAGTGGAAACATATGCATATGTACAAAACCATTTATTGTAGAACCACCATACCTCTAAATGTCAACAACGGAGTGTGTTTCTGGTAGAAGTATGGTGTCTTGTATAGGCTATAGCAACACTTCCCTTGGATGATTGCTTTAGTTAGGAGAAAAGATCAATTCACAAGGACTCATATCCAGTGAATAAGGTGATTACTCACTGCCAACAAACCCCTCAATGGGGCAGCATTGTGACAGTGGGCATTATTGTGCAAGGCTATGGGTGGATGCGTTTGGAGACAGAGCCATTCCTTGTACAGTGCAAGACAAAGATGATGTTCCAAATGCATCCACCCATTTTCTTGCACGACAATGCCCACTGTCGCAATGCTTCTCCCATGAGAGAATTGTTGGCAATGTGGAGGTGAGAAGGAACCAGAAAGTGCCTCTGCAATGTAATCAAGCAATTTATCAGACTTATTATCTAAATCTAATAGCATGCTATGGGTTTAAACAGTGCAACACTAAATATGCTACACGACTTTGTGACACTGCAGCTACCTTAATAGATCACGTGTCACTAAACAATTCAGAATTAAGTTATAAAATATCAAATGTCAGCAATGATATTAGTGATCACAGTATATTAATTCTTGATATTTCCAAGACCAATTATAGCACGTACACTCAGTCACATAACTCGACAAAATCAACAACACACGAGGACTCTTGGGATAGGCAACACACTCCTGAAACTAATATATCTATAAACGCTGATTCCCATAATGATGCAAACAGTACTGTTAACTCTCTATATAACTCTTTCATCAAACAATTGAAGGAACAGGCATAGTCAAAGAAAAATAACAAACAAAACTAACAATAAAAGACAGACTACTAACTTACCATGGGTCACAGCTGAACTCCTTACACTTATAAAACAACGAGACACTCTGCATGCAAAGCTCAAAAATCCCCTTCACAAAAATAATAATGATATGAACCAAGAATACTGTAGATGCAGGAATAGTGTAACAAACTTAAAAAGAAGACTAAAGTCAAATTACTACTCAGAAAAATTCAGAACATATGGAAACAATTCCAATAAAACTTGGGAGACTATCAAAGAAATCATACACAACAAAAAACCAACAGTTGAGACATGCACTTCACTTGAAATAGACAACAAAATTATCACAGACAATCAAGAGCTATGTGAATCATTTAACTTGTTCTTCACAAACATTGCTGGAAGTCTAGCAAAAGCTATTCCTGAACAGAAGGAAATCCTCAGTAAGGACCACAAGCAGTCAAATTCCCTCTACTTATATCCAACAGATGAAGCAGAGGTCAAGTCCATCATCACAAATTTAAAGAATAAAAAGAGCTGTTGGCTTAGATAGGATCAAGACAAATTTCATTAAAAACAATATGCAATCATTTATTAAAATCTTGGTTGAAATGATTAATGAGTCCTTAGTTACTGGCATGATACCAGATGACTTAAAAGTGGCCAAAGTATTTCCTTTATTTAAGGGTGGTGACAAAAGAAATCCAAATAATTATAGACCTGTTTCTATTTTATCGGTAGTTTCAAAAATTCTGGAAGAAGTGGTAAAAACAAGATTGCTTTCATTTCTGAACAAGAATACATTCTTTCATAATATGCAATATGGATTCAGGGAAAAATCTAGTACTGAGGCAGCAACTATTGACCTAATAACAATGCTACAAGAAACTATTGAGAAAAATAATATGGCAGTTGGGTTATTTATTGATCTCACAAAAGCCTTTGATACAGTAGATCATAAAATACTGTTGTCAAAATTAGAAAATGCTGGTGTCCGAGGTATAGCTCTAAAATGGTTCCAAAGCTACCTTATTGGAAGAAAGCAGCATGTAGCTTTGAATAAATACATAAGCTCAGGAAAATATATAACTCATGGCGTTCCACAAGGATCTATACTTGGACCTACATTATTCTTAATGTATATAAATGATATTGTGGAATGTAATTTGAGAGGGCATATCAAATTGTATGCAGATGATACAAATATCTTCTACACTGGGAAAGACATAATTGAAATCATACAAAATGTGCAACAAGATATAAATACTCTCTCACAATGGTTCCAGGCCAATAAATTAACAATGAACCTACAGAAGACCAATTACATGGTAATTTCAAAACAAAGCATAAAAGAAATCACACATGACAAAATATATATAAATAATATTGAAATAAAAGAGGTTAATCAGACAAAGTATTTAGGTCTAATCATCGACAAACACCTGACCTGGATTGAACACGTTGAACGAATTGCTAAGAAACTCTCACCTGTAGTAGGGATCCTAAGGAAACTTCGGTATCTTATTCCCCTAAACCTTGTAAAACAAATCTACTATTCACTTGTACATAGCAAGCTCCAATATTTAAATGTTATTTGTGCTCACTGCAGGAAATCCACACTGAATGATTTAATGACTATTCAGAATAGGGCTATTAGAAACATATTTAACCTTCCTTTCTGCACTCCAGTAAAAGATCTGTGCATCAGAAGTAAAATTCTACCCCTCAGCATAAGTGCAGAACTCCGAGCAGCTATGCTAATATACAAGATTAAACACAACACAATACTCTATAGCTCTCCCTACATCTTGAACTCGGACAATCATTCTTATGGAACTAGGCATGCGAAGGACGTAGCCTTATATATCATTCACTCTTCTAAATATGGTAGAAATAGTTTCAAGTTCTCTGCATCACAGTCATATAATAAACTTCCTGATGAAGTAAAAAGTGCACCAACTTTGTCAGTATTTAAGAGGAAAACTATGGAAGTATTGTGGAAAAATTCGATGCATCTTCAATACATCAAATAAGTTATGTATAAGATTAAAAATCCTAAGTGCTTATCATTTTAAGGGACCTTGGTCTAAACAATCTTAGATATGTTATCAACCTTATAATAGGCCTATGTCCTTATTCATCAATTTGTGTTACCTTCAGAATTTTCTTCCTTGGTGTGTAAACACACATATTACTGTACAATTCCTCTGTACGAGCCTATGGCTCTTTGGAATTAATTGAATAAAATATCTATATCTATCTAAAAAAAAAAATTATGTGCCAATTTTGACCTATGGCTGTGAAACTTGGACCATGATGAAGAAAGATGAGAGAGGATTCAGGCAGCTGAGATGAGATTTGCCAGAGCCATGGTTGGTAAGACAAGAAAAGACAGAATTCGTAATGAGCATATCAGAGAATTGGTTCAGGTCGACAAAGTACAGGATAAAATAACCTTGAAAAGCCTCATGTGGTGTGGCCATATGCGAAGGATGGATGTTACCAGAATTCCAAAACAAATGTATGAACTGCAGCTTCATGACCGAAGACCAAGAGGACAGCCAAGAATGAAATATGTAGACATGGTAAGAAATGACATCCAACAATTGGGTCAGGACTTAGACAGTATTGAAAAAGAAGAAGAGAAGTACAGAGGCAGAAATTGGTCGAGGGGCCTCATTCGCCGACCCATCTAATAGATGGAACGACATGGGATATGTATGAATGTATGTATGTGGAGGTGTGAGGTCCTGGGGTACCCACCCTACTCTCCAGACTTGTGTCCATGTGACTTCAATATCTTCCCCAAACTTCGAGGGAAGTGTTTCAATATACAAGAAGTCATTCTTAAAGTGGTATAGCTCTCCATCGTAGAATCAACCACATGCCTAGTAATGAGTGCAGCATGATGCGGGGGACTACATTGAGGGCCTGTAGAGGTAAAGAGGTACTAAAATATACCTATTATACATATGTTGCCAACACTTTCTTTGCAGTACAACGTAAGGGACATTATCATAGTGTCTTTTACACTAGTAACTTCAACAGATCATGTTGCTTGCAGGAATCTTGAAGACAGAGATGTCTTCTCCAAGTCTGATCCAATGTGTGTGACATACCTGAAGACGTTCCAGGATATGGACTGGAAAGAGATTTCCCGCACGGAGACCATTGACAACACTCTCAACCCAGATTTTGTTACAAAGGTACTTATAGTTATTTTTTATTTACTGTGTTCCTTTCTTTGAAGCTGTGTAGTTATAGTGGCAACTTTTCACAATAATGAAGAGAACAAGGCTTAAGCAAGAAAGGTTAATAGAAAAGATTAAAGAAAGGAGCCTGAGCTTTGTCCACATCTGCAACTGCTACATGCATCAGATATTTTAATTCTCAACCTCCCACCTAAATGTCTAGTACGCTCTGTACAGCACACCCAATAACTACAGTGAGGTCCTTCTAGATAGAACAGAACCTCGCATCAGCCCTGTGGCGGACAGGTCACTGTGTGTAGCAAGGCACTGTCACTAGGAGCAACATAGCGTACAAAAAGTTCAACACATTTACCCTTTTTAACATATTGCCATGGTGGGTGAGTGGTTATTGTGTCCGATTACTAACCCCCAAGCTTGCAGGTTCGCTCCTGGCCGTAGTAAGTGATATTTTTTTTTAAGTCGGCAAAAATCACGACACGCATGTCATACGAAGTTGGCATGTTAAAGAACCCATTTGTATTCAGTAGGCCGTGTTCATAATGGAAAAATTAATCTGGGGATTTTTCGCCAACACAAAGTTCCCCATTTCTTTACTAGAAAGTGATATATTGTTCAAGGAGCTTAGATATCTAACCTCCTTGACTTTCATAGTGCTTCAGGCCGACACACCTGAGGATTTGAATGAGTTTTTGAATGGTATGGACTCCGTCTTGAGGAGAGAATTCATGATGAAAATTAATAAATGTAAAACAAAAATATTGGAATGCAGCCGAAATAAATCAGAAACCTCTACGGACATCACATTGGCAGGTGAAAACCTAAAGGAAGTAGCAGACTTCTGTTACTTAGGAAGCAAAATAACCAGTGATGGACGAAGCAAAGAGGATATAAAAAGTAGGTTAGCTCAAGCAAGGAAAGCATTTCTACAGAAAAGGAATCTGTTGACATCGAATATAGATTTAGGTATTAGGAAGTCATTTTTGAAGGCTTTTGTCCGGAGCGTGGCGCTCTATGGAAGTGAAACTTGGACTGTTGGTGCAGCAGAAAAAAGGAGATTTGAAGTGTTTGAAATGTGGTGTTACAGGGGAATGATGAAGATCAGGTGGGTAGATAGGGTTACAAACCAAGAGGTGTTAAGATTAGTGGGAGAGGAGAGATGTTTCTGGCGACCGCTAATGAAGAGAAGAGATAGGTTGGTAGGACACATACTAAGACACCCAGGAATAGCAAGCTTAGTTATGGAAGGAAGGGTCGAGGACAAGATTTGTAGGGGTAGACCAAGGTTAGAATATGTTAAACAGATTGCCTCGGATGTAGGGTGTGGTAGCTATGTTGAGATGAAACGATTAGCTCAGGACAGGGTGGAATGGAGAGCTGCATCAAACCAGTCAAAAGACTGAAGACTCAAACAACAACAAGGAACAATAAAATTCGACATGCAAGCTGCCCTCTGGGTGTCAAATAACAAAGCTTGCACCCAGCAACCAAGGCCATACGATATTATTATTATAACGTGAAATGAAAATGATAATCATTACATGAATTTCAGAGTAGTTGCTGGAAATGCTGTCCTTCATTTTTTAAACACACATTGCACCACGTAGGAAGTTTTGGTACTCTTGCTGTAATTCATCCTGACTGATACTTGGCATCAGTGCAGTTATTCTGTTCTCAAGCCTCCGAGTATGCCGATTGTTTCTGTATACCTTTTGTTTGATGTTCACCCACAATTAAAAATTGCACGGCACTGAAACTTATGAACACATTTACTGTAAGACTTCTTCTTGAGAAGATAAGTTTCCACTAGGAAAATTCGATATTTTGTTCTATATACAAGCCATGGTCATGGGATGCGAGGTAGGCTACAGTATTTCACCACAAGTCTTAATTATCTCAACTAAGGTATCTTTCCAGCTGAGTATGTAATCCATGCTATGGCAGCAATCGGGGCTTCCCAACCGGTACATGGTAGTTATCTGCCGTGAGTCATCACTATCCGCCTGTCACACAGCCCTGGCGAGGTTCCGATCTATAGAGAAGCACTTCATTGTAGAAGCCTCCTTAGCTAATAACTTTGCCAAGTGATGTTGAAGTCACAGTCATCTTATTTTAATCTCTAAATAGCAATTTTCGGGAAAAATTTGTTAGTTGTTTTTTAGTTGCCAACATAGTTATTTACCTTCGTAACCATCATAACATCATGCTGCAATAACAAACTAGTAGGTCATAATCTCGTGCCAGAATATACTGTGTACATGAAGTGAAAATGTATCATTGTTCTTCAATAGGTCTTCTTCCTGGCGTTGTTCCCAATTATTTTTTGGGGTCCGCCACTCTGCACCTCGCTCTCCATTTGTTGTGGTTTGCTACATCTATAGGACGAAGACCTATGATGCGCATATCGTCGTGTAGGGTATCCATCCAACGCCTTTTTGGTCGTCCTGGAGGTCTTTGTCCATCACGCTCAAGAGCAAGTACCCGTACCAACACAACCGAGTCTCCCTCATTTTGGCTGAAATAGGGGCTATTCAAGAGTATTGCAGACGTCTTCGTTCTTAATATGATCCAGCCGTGTAATTCCCAAGGACCATCTTAGCATCCGCATCTCCATTGAGTGCAAGGCTTGTTCATGTTTCTTTGTATTAGGCCAGCATTCGGCTCCATACAAAGCAACAGGGCGGACGACTGTTTGATAGATCTTAGTTTTGAGGCGCAAAGTGATCTTGCGGTCGCAAAGAATGCCTGTGACCTGGCGCCACTTCATCCACGCAGCATTCACACTTGCACGGGCATCCGAGATTGTGACACCATCAGGTCTCACAACGCAGCCAAGGTATCCGGAGATGTGAAGCCTTTGATAGTGGAGTGCCATATACTATGATGGTCCCATCTGTCTGGGAACCACATTCAAGGTACTCAGTCTCAGTAAGGTTGAGCGTAGTCCAAATTCTTCAATAGGTATTAGCCTATAATATTTTACAGATTATGTTATGTAAGTTAATATAATTTGACTAATGATGTGAAGATTAGTGACCATGGACTAGTCTATCCTAACTTTGAAGTTATATCTAAAAGAAAAAAGTTGTAAGTGATCAGGATCTGATGATATTTATGACTTAAAAAGTAAATTATTCCACCTTGTCAAGAGGCTACTATTTTTCATTTTATTTTTATTCATTATATAAGTGTACATGTTTCGGTCAACATCTGACATTCTTCAGCATTGTTTCACTTTAAATTTCAATTGCAACATCAATTAATTGACTCAAAAACCAGTTTATATTAACATTCTTATGTACAGAACCGGTAACATCAAATATTCGTCAATACGATATCTTCTTTCCATTGTTGCTGCAATTGAAATCTGAAAAAAGCAATTCTGAAGAAGATCAGATGTTAACCAAAACATGTACACTTATATAATGAATTAAAATTCCGTAAAATCAAAAGTAGTAGCCTATTGACGAGGTTGAATAATTTAAAGATTAAAAAGAAAAACAATTTTTTCATAAATATTGTACCGTAAGTCAATAAGGAATAGCAAGAATGGTTTCATTTTATCAATGTACTGGATCTGATGTTCACCTGATGAACAAAACTTGTCATCCAATTAAGCCCCTTAGTTAGAAAAGTGTAAGTTATCCATGTTATTATAAATAATTTTCCTTACCCAATTGGACACATTACTGTGTTGGCCAACTAGAAAGCAATTATTTCATTAGATTACCAAGGCAACATTGAAGAAATGGCGTACATACGAGGGGTAATCAGAAACTAAGGTTACAAAGTCTGCAGTGAAACGAGCACATTTTATTTCATACAGCCATCTGATATTACATACATTAGGTTATTTTTTGACATAGTCTCCATATTGGTTTAGGCACTTGTCACTTCATGGAATGAGTTTGAATATTCCCTTGTGGTAAGTATCCTGTCCTTGCGTACTCAGCCATGTTTTTTTTATTGATCAGGCGGCATTCCATTCCCCCTTTTATTATACTAGGTTCAGCCATGTTGTCGCTAAGTGTTTCGTCTCCTCGTCTGAAGGGAATTGTTGACCTCCTAGGACCTCCTTCAAGAGAGGAAACAGGTGAAAATCGCTTGGTGTGAGCTCTGGGCCGAAGGGAGTATGGTCAATGATGTCCCAGCGAAGCCACTTCAACAGCTTCTGGGCCGTATGACGTCGCGCATTTTCATGAAGAAAGATGACGCTGCCGGTGAATTTCAGCCGTGGTTACACGTTTCACCCACAGAAATCGAATAAATGAGCGGTTCTCTTCGTAAGACTAGTTTTCCAAATTACTCGCCATTAGTTGTTTTAATTTATTTCAACAATCTCCATTCAGTGGAAATTTAAATTACTAGCTTCGGAGCAAGTATACAAGCTAACGAACGAGCCTATCACCCCAGCATCACAACGCATCAAACTGTTGAGTCGTGTCGAGTTAAGACTTCAGAGAAGAGTATAATTATGTGTTTGGAGTTCAGCTGTTCAACTCGGCTTTTCTGAATTTGCGTCTGGGACCTACCGTCCGTGCGCCTTTTGAGCTTATTCTAGGTAAACCATTACAGATACCGGGCGAAGCTAGTATACAGGGTCTTTCAAATAAAGTAAGAACGGCAGCGGCAGTATTGTAATCCGCTGCTGCGGTTGCCTTGGCCGAGCTTGTGGCGTGCCACAGCCCCCTGCTTTAGTATTGAAAGCGCGTGCATAGTACATACCTGACCTTGCATTAAGCGTGCAGGTGTTCAGTCGCCAGTCTGCTAACATGGTGAGACAGTTATCATTGCAACATCGTATTTTTTTGTAAGCAAAACTTATTTTGACAAATTTTAACAAATCCTCACACATTGGAGGAACTGAAAGGAAACATTACAGTGGCAGAACTTACTCGCGTTAGCCAGAATGTTGTTACCAGATACAATGACTGTACAACCCAGGAAGGACGACACTTCCAGCAGCTTTTATTAGGTAACATTCCATATAGGATTGTACACACGCTTAAAGCAGGGGGCCACGGAGCGCCACAAGCTCGGCCAAGGCCACCGCAGCAGCGGATAATTAAACTGATGCTTAACGTTCTTACTTTATATGAAAGGCCCTGTGTATATTTATTCACATGTAATTTTTCTTCAGTTTTCTTTTTATTTGCATTTCAACCAACTGAAAAGTTGGATAATCAAATTGTCAATAAGGCAACACTGAAAAATGGTTTCAAAGCTATCTGTACCTTGGTTCTACTCAATAGCAAGAAATTCTATTATAAATTGCCATGTTAATGATGGGGAGCAAATGGAAATATTTCAGTGTTAGTAAATTATTTACAGTGACGTGGACTATAATAAATTATCATTGTTCCTGTCTTGTTTACAGATCCACATGACATACTGGTTTGAGGAACAACAGATGCTCAAATTTGCTGTGTACGACATCGATTCCAACAGTCCCTATCTTGACGAACATGACTTCCTTGGGCAGTGCGAGTGTACTCTAGGACAGTTAACATTTACTGTATCCTTTCTCTTTTACGGAGATGTGCACACATTATCAGACTCCAAGAGATCATTTTCCTAGCATTATTCCCGCAATATGGTAGGGTCCACTTGTCGGCACATCCGTTGCCATTTTAGATGATCCAAGGCATCTTCGGGGATGGTGTTAACACATTATTGAATCCATCATTTTTTTACATTTCTCGGGAACTTCCTGGTTCTACACCAGACCCCTCACACTCTGATAAAACCCATTTACCTATTTTCTCACTTATCCAGGCCACTTCGGTGGTGTAGTTGGTAGCATGCTGATCTTCTATACCCAGGATCGCAGGTTCAAACCCGGCCGAATTCGTCAGATTTTTTAAGAGTGTTAAAAATCCCTCAGTATGCCTTCCTTCAGAGCAGAAGTAAAGCTGGCGGGCCCATGTCATAGACTTATGGCATGTATAAAACTTTCCACTAACTACAATTATGTGAAACTAAATTTGTAGGTTAGATTTGATTAACGCTCTATCAAGTTCCAAGGTTCGCCGCCAGATGCCAGTTGTGGTGGCATCTAGTAGCAAAGTTCGCAGCTAGGTGTCATTGATGGTAGCATTTGGTAGCAAAAGTAAGAACTACTTGAAATTGATTTCTGCAGTCCTTACCTGAATTACAGATAACACACACTAATACAGGCATCACAATTAGCACTGGTTATCAGGCACACACCCAAAGTACACGGGACTACATGACCGCATTGTCGCAGACTCTAAACTGAGGAACCAACTATCCATCACTTATCCATCACCTGTAAAACAGAAAGAAAAAAAGAACAGTAAAAAAAATAAGAAAACAAAAAACACTGTTAAAATTTCTACATTTTGAGAACATTTCGAAAGAAAAAAAAGTAAATAAGTATTATATATTTTTATTTATTTAGTCCTATAAAAATAAAGCAATATCAAAACCGTACTCCCAATTATTATCTCTCAACATCACTTGTCAAATGTTAATTATGCTTAAGAAGACAACAATGTGGCTGAAACTAGTATAATAAACAACTTCTAGTACTTAATTTATTGACGCATGGTGGATCACTCTTAATACTAATGTGTATTTAATAGTATATATGAGCCTGTCGCCACAAAGTCCCTATATGAACCAAAAACAACAGCATTTATTTGTCCCAACAGGTTATGTTTAAAAGAGCGCATACTCTATACACATGATTAAATTTCTTACCACAATATGTTTGCATCTGTTCAGATTGTATCAGGAGGGCACCTAAGACTGCCTCTGATTGGGAGACGGATCAGCAAGGGAATGTTGATTGTCAGCATGGAGGAGGTGACTGTCGGCAGGGACGAGATCACCCTACAGTTCTGTGGCCGAGGTCTGGACAGAAAGGACTTCTTTGGGTTGTAAGTACTGTACTGCTTACTCTGTCTCTCTTTCTAGTAACACATCGTCACCATCGGCTGATACCCGTGTCCAAGTATTCCTTTCTCTCCTGCAATTCCTCAACATTCATTCAGGCATGGATATGTCTTTGGTGACTTATGAAGCCAATCTGGGTATGAAACAAATGACAATATTGGTTGACCTTATAGAGCAGTCATGGGCAAAGTACGGCCCACGGGCCAAGTGCACCCCTTGAGCTAGTCTAATCCGGCCCACGACATGGTTTCCAATTATATTACCTACAATTACACATAGATCATATTTTCTGTTCTTTGTACCTACAGGGTCATTATGTGTGTGCGCACGAGTAAACACGGCAAGCTAAGCCGGCTGTGACTGGCGCAGATCGCGGCCACACGCACCCGGTTCAGCCGGCGGTGACGTGTTCCGCTGACTCATATCGTTAGTTCACACGTGTTTTGTCATTCATATGGGTGTGTATTTGCAAAACTTAGACGTTAGTGTTGCACGTTTAGTGAGTATTGTGATTACTGTGATTGTTGGTTATGCCTAGACACCAATTCACATTGCACGAACGTGTGTATATCCATAATTCGTAAATGAAAAGCAGAAAATCTTGTTCTGAAATAAGTGGAAAATTTCGAATCAAGTTTCCAGGAAGACCTGTGCCTAATGCCAGTACAATTAGGGGCTCGCTAAATGGTTCAAGGAAACAGGCTACTTAAATAATAAAAGAGTTGCCAGACATTCTTTCATCAGAAGATGTCAGGTGTGTGTTACAAGAGAGGGAGGACATTTTCAGCATCGCCTATGAGCACTGTAAGTACACATTATTGAACATGTTTGGTAAAAGTGTGATAGTGCATGACGACCGCCGGATGAACTGGGTGCGCGCACCTGCGATCTGCGCCAGCTTGCCGTGTTTACTCGCGCGCACATAGATAATGACCCTGTAGAAGTGAAAACTGTTTAAATCTCATTGTGTTTATTCGTTTTGTGTAATCGAGTAGCAGCTAGAAGTGAATGAGTTGCAATGTAACAATGAATTGAAGCAACTATTCCTCAACATTTCGAAAATTGAGTTCCACAAGGCCCTACTAAAATCAAGCTTCCCAAACTTTAAATTTCATACACAGAAGGTAACTACCATGTTCGGATCTTCCTGTATATGTGAACAGGTGTTTTCTACAATGAAGCAAAAATAGCATCAGAAATAGATTGACGACCACCATTTAGCTGCGCTACTAAGAATCAGCTCATCCCAGTTTCAACCAGATTGTGAAAAGCTTTTAGAAGCACAGTCACAGTTTCACTTGTCACATACTGCTTCCTCTTCTAACAAATAATAAACATGTGTTCATAGTGCAAAAATGAAGGAAACTGGGCTAAGAAGAAAGCTTGCCAGAGTTAGGAACCACATGGTTCAAAGGGCCTACCATTGTGGCCTATTAGTGTTGTTTGATTTCAATTTCAGAAATAAAAAAATTGTAATTTATTTGTAAACATTGGCAATAGAAAATAATACCTAACAATATGGTCTATAACAACCTAGAGCCCATTACTGATACCATGCTAAAGAAAAGACTAGGATTCTTTGCGCACATCATGAGAATGCCAGATTCACATCTTCTAAAACAACTAGTACAGTACAATCTTTCTTCAAGAAACACAACAACTGGATGCCAATGGTTAAAAGAAATCAGAGAGGACTTAAAAGAAATTGGCCTAACAACAGAAGATGCTGCATATAAGAAAAGTTTAACTACAGCACTTAAAAATATGAAGTTTCATTTTCCACTCACGAAAAAGACAATTCCTACAAGAATATTTTCCTCCGAAGAAAGGGCAAGACGATCAATACAAATGAAGAAGTACTGGGAGGGCCGCAAGGCTCGTACAGTTCCTACAAGTCGACGAACTAATGGTTGGTTAAAGTGATCCTACGTGGTCTCAAAAGGCAAAGAGGAAGAACAAGAAGAAGAAACATGTTTTATTTTCGGCCCGCCTAGATTATTTTGTATTGGATTTGGCCCTGCCCCTAAAAGGTTTGCCCACGTCGGTTATAGAGGAGGGAAATCAAAGTTCAGCTTGGCGTAGTTTATGACTAGGGCGTTTATTTACACCTTGCCTTCATTATTCACTCACGAAATGTTGCAGGATCAAATCGTGGCACAGTCAGTTGGTATTTGAGGGTGCGCGAATGCAATGGAGCCATGTCGGTAGATTTACTGGCATGTTAATGATTCCCTTCAGGTCAAAATTCTGGCACCCTGGCATCTCTAAAAGCCGGGCGGCTTCGGTGGCGTAGTTGGTAGCATGCTGAGTTTCTGTGCCCAGGATCGCGGGTTCAAACCCAGCCGTAGTTGCCGGATATTTTAAGAGCATTATAAGTCCCTCAGGATGACTTCCTTCATAGGGAAAGTAAAGTCGGCGGGCCCATGTCATAGATTTATGGCATGTAAATAAACCTTCAACTAACTACAATTGTGGGTTAGATTTGATTAATGCTCTATAAGTTGCAACGTTCACTGCCAGGTGCCAGTTGTGGTGGCATCTAATAGCCAAGTTCACAGCTACTTGAAATTGATCGTGTGCAGTCCTTACCTGAATTACAGATAACACACACTAATAAAGCCATCACAATTAACACCGGTTAGGCGGCAGCATGCCGGCCTCTCACCGCTGGGTCCGTGGTTCAAATCCCGGTCAATCCATGTGAGATCTGTGCTGGACAAAACGGAGGCAGACAGGTTTTTCTCCGGGTACTCCGGTTTTCCCTGTCAAAATTTCATTCCAGCAACACTCTCCACTATCATTTCATTTCATCTGTCATTCATTTAATCATTGCCCCAGAGGAGTGCGTCAGGCTTCGGCAGCCGGCACAGTCCATATCTTCGCCGCTAGATGGGGGCTTCATTCATTCCATTCCTGACCCGGTCGGAGACTGGAAGCAGGCTGTGGATTTTCATCAGACAGATTCTGGTTGGTTCTTTAGTTTAGGGGCTGCGACAGCGCGGTCATGTAGCCCTGTGTACTTTGGGTGTGTGTAGAATTCGAAACCATGTCGCGGGCCGGATTAGACTAGCTCAAGGGCCGCACTTTGCCCATAATAACAATAATATCGTATGGCCCCGGGTGCCTGGTGCAAGCTTTGTAATTTGGCACCCAGAGGGTAGCTTGCATGTCGAATTTTGTTGTTCCTTGAATCACTATGAAAGTCAAGGAGGTTAGATATCTAGGCTCCTTGAACACTATAGTGCTATCTAGTAGAGAAATGAGGAACTTTGTGTTGGTGGAAACTCCCGAGATTAATTTTGCCATTATGAACACGGCCTACTGAATTCAAATGGGTTCTTTGACATGCCAACATTGTATGGCATGCGTGTCGTATTTTTGCCACCTTTCAAAAATCACTTACCACGGCCAGGAGCGAACCTGCAATCTTGGTGTTAGTAGACCGACACGCTATCCACTCATCCACCGTGGTCTACAGCCTTCATGGATTTGTAGTGCCACGGGGGTAGTCCCATGATGTAGGGGTAGCACACTTATCTCTTACCTAGGGGATCTTGGGTTTGATTGCTTGCTCTGTTAAGGATTTTATAACTGATGTAATGTCTGGAACAGGGTGCACTCAGCTTCGTGAGGATAACTGAGTAGCTGTCTGATCTGAGAGGCAGAAGAGTGGGTTCGATTCCCACCTAAGCCATCCTGCAAGTTGTTTTCCGTGGTTTTCCACTTCTACTCCAGGTGAATGCCGGGTTGGTTCCTAACTTAAGGCCACGGTTGCCTCCATCCCAATCCTTATCTCAAGTACAAATACATACACTAATACAGCCATCACAGGTTATCAGACAAATTCCATACACACCCACGATGTCGCAAAGCCCCTAAATGAATCAACAGCAGTTTATTTTAAGTTGCGGCTTCGGTGGCGTAGTCGGTAGCATGCTGAACTGCATGTACTCAAGATAGCGGGATCATATCCGGCCGAAGTCGTCGGATTATTTAAGAGTGTTAAAATCCTTCAGTATACCTTCCTTCGGAGGGGAAGTATAGCTGGCCGTCCTTTGTCATAGATTTATGGCATGTAAAAGATCCTTCCACAGACTAAACTTGTGTGAAGCTAAATTTATAGGTTAGATTTCGTTGGAACGCTCTATCAACGTTGCAACTTTCACCACTGGGTATCAGTGACATCTGGTAGGGAAAGTTGGAACTACTTGAAATTGAACGGAACTTGTAGCTCACCCCATGGGTGACCGCTTGAAGCTGCTACAGCCTCTGGTGAGCCGAACATGTCCTCGGACACTCCCCGCACTAAAAGCCATATGATGAATAAATAAATAAATAATAAATATTTTAAATTTGTTTCAGTTCAATTTTAGTTTTGTCTTAATTCTGCACTCATTCTGTTGTTCTTTTGAAGATCAGATCCATTCTTGGAATTCTACAAAGTGACGGAGGACGGCTCATACCTGCTGGTCCACAGGACAGAGCCCAAAAAGTGGACTTTGAACCCCGTGTGGAAGCCTTTCACCATCCTGAGCCGCACGCTGTGTGGAGGTGACATGCACAGGACTATCAAGGTGATGTGCCAGGATTGGAACCGCAACGGCAACCACAAACTCATCGGCCAGTTCTACTTGACGCTCCGAGAGCTCAGCATGGGACCAGGACAGCACACTGTCTTTAAGTGTCTTCATCCTCACAAGATGGAGGTAAGAGCTTTCTGTCTAGTAAAAGAGAAAAGAAAATTAATCTATGCAGATGATAATAATAATATCGTATGGCCACGGGTGCCGGGTGCAAGCTTTGTTATTTGACACCCAGAGGGTAGCTTGCATGTCGAATTTTGTTGTTCCTTGAAGCACTATGAAAGTTAAGGAGGTTAGATATCTAAACTCCTTGACACTATAGCGCTTTCTAGTAGAGAAATGAGGAACTTTATGTTGGTGGAAAATCCCGAGATTAATTTTGCCATTATGAACACGGCCTACTGAATTCAAATGCGTTCTTTGACATGACAACATCGTATGACATGCGTGTCGTAATTTTTTCCGCCTTTCAAAAAAAAATCACTTACCACGGCCAGGAGCGAACCTGAAAGCTTGGGGTTGGTAATCTGACACGATAACCACTCACCCACCGTGGCAAGCTAGTCACCAGATGGTGATTGTTGTTTTAAGGGGCAGAACATTGAGGTCATCTGGCCCCATATAAAATACAGTCATATTGTAGAAGGGAATATGAAACAGTTCTGACCAGTCAAAAAAAATTAGGGTTTTGGGATGGGAAAGGAAAGAACTATGAAACACACAATGAAGATTAGGGAAAGAATTATTGAAGGATGGTTACGACAAAGAATGAAGGATTGACTCTGGGAGTAACTAGGAGGGAGGTACAATGTGCATTGAGAAAAATGAAAAATGATAAAGCACGGGGTATTGATGAGATTCCAGTAGAAATATGGAAAAGTCTGGGAGAGAATGGGATTGATATTCTGTGGGACTTAATGGATAAACTTTGGAAACAAGAAAAAATTCCAGGGGAATGAAGAAAACGAAAGTGTGATCTGTGTGATTGTTTAGCTATTAGTCAACTTTTGTTCAATTCTCCAAGTGATTTTGTATTTGTTCCAGAGGAGCCAGTCGTACAAGCACTCGGGTGAGATCCGTCTGCTCCAATACAAGTTCACCAAAGTGTACTCGTTTATCGACTATATCAAAGCTGGGCTTGACCTTAATAGTGTCATAGCCATAGACTTCACCGGTTAGTGGAAGCTGTGAGAGTGATAGCTTTGGTTTTTCCCTTCCCCTTGCCCTGTGCTTCCTCAGATTGTTTTTATGAAATGTAGGACACCACTGGGCGTACCAATATTTCCACTGGGATTTAGACAGTTGAAAGGATATAGGGTTTGACAGGCAAGGAATGAGGAAAGAAGTTAACTGAATGACCAATTTTGTTTTGACATAAGTAACATCATCATCTTGCACAGTTTCCAGCCACTGGCCAGGTCTGTTTGGAACATAAGCCTCTCCATCGTCTTCTGTTCTCCCACCAGCTCTCCGTCACCACCTTGGTCCAGTCTTCTCCTTTCTTTCTCACGCAGTCCTCCACACCCTTCAGTCACTCATCTCTTGGCCTTCCTCTTGGTCCTTTTCCCTCTATCTTCATCTCTTGCATCTTTCTGGGTATCCTCCTCCCATCCATTCGCTTAACATGCCCATACCTTTTAAGCCTTGATTCCTCTATCCTATCCTGTAATGCACCCTCCTTGACTAATTCTCTGATCTTCTCATTTCTTAACCTATCCACCTTTGTCACTCCAATACTGTTTCTCAAGAATTTCATATCACTAGCCTGTATTCTGCTTTGCTCCCTTCCTTTCATAACCCAGGTCTCTGAGGCATACGTCAGGATTGGAACGTCCTATATATAACCCTTTTGCTGTTTTGAGGGACATCCTTACATCATACCAGGCTCCTAACTCTTTTCCTGAATAATTTTGCTTGCCTCCCCCGCTTATTTATTTCTCTGTCGTTTCTTCCATTTTCTTGTATCAAGCTTCCCAGTTACTTGAAACCCTCTACTTTCCTCAATTCTTCCCCACCAATTGTTATTCCTGTTGTGACTCTCTCCTTCTTCCTGGTTGTGATCATCCACTCGCTTTTACTTATGCTAAACTTCATCCCATATCCATGTACTATTTCTTCCCATACATCTAACTGCTCCTGTACTTCCTCCTCCTTGTTTCCCCAGATCATCAAATCATCTGCAAACACCATTACTTTTATCCTTTTTTCGCCAATCAATTCCGCCACTCTGGTCATTATATCGTCCATCACTACAATGAAGAGTAATGGTGAAAGTGCACTTCCTTGCCTCAAGCCATTCTTCTGTTCCAGCCAATCTGATCTCTCTCCTCCTACTTTCACACAGTGTATACTTCCATTGTACATTTCCCTTACCCTCCATATAGTCTGCTTTCCTACTCCTCTCTTCTCCAAAGCCTTCCATACCTTACTTCTACGTACACTATCATATGCTTTTCCATCAGTAGATCTATTTCATATTCATAATGTTTTTCCTGTAACTGTCTTACAGCAAAAATTAGACACATTATATTTAAATACAGTGATAGCTTATCCTATAGAACGGAGCTTTGCCGGCCCGCATGATGGGCAGAGAGTGATTAGTCGGCGCGATGGCTAACATTTGCTGATAACACAAGAGCAGGTCGGGAAGCCCCGAATGCTGGCATTGCATTTAATACATACGGCGCTGGCATGACATCTCATACCCCGTGAACATGGTTAGGTATGGAACAAAACATTGTATTTTCCTAGTGGAAACTTATCTTCTCAAGAAGAAGTCTTTCAGTAAATGTGTCCGTAAGTTTCAGCGCCATGCGATTATTATTTGTGGGGGAACCTCAAACAAAAGGTATACAGAAACAATCCGCGATCTTTCCTTCCAGTATCAACTTGAGAAGTCGATATTTGGTGTTCCGCAAGATATGTCCCAGGTATACAGTTTTTCATCTTTTAAAGGTGCATAATAAGTTTCGTTGTCTGTTCATTCTATGCAGTACTTCAATATCAGTTATTGTGAAGTCCATGGTATCTTCAGCATTCTGTGGTAAATCCACATTTCAAAGGCCTCTATCTTCTTTTATTGTCCATCCTTCAGACCCATATAGAAATACAGACCAAATGTAGCAGCTTACAAATCAAAGTCTAAGGGTTAGGCTTAAGTCCGTACTTGTGAGGATTTTCTTGAATTTCACAAAAGCATTACGGGCATTCTCTATACGACATTTTATCTCCATATCTGATCTCCAATCCTCACATAGCCATGTTCCAAGGTATTTGAATTTATCTACTCTTTGTAATGAGGAGCCATTAAATTGGAGATGTGCATTTTTAAAAGAGCCAGGCTGATGTGTGACAATCATGAAATTAGTCTTTTTTGTATTGATGCTCAGACATAGCATATTGCTGTATTCTCCTACCATGTTAACTAGATGTTGAAGATCATCTAAATTATCCGCAATCAAGACTGTATCATCTGCATAGCGAATGTTGTTGATGAAGACTCCATTGACTTGTATGCCTATTTCTAGATCACCAAGTGCTTCTTGAAAGATACTCTCCAAGTACAAATTGAATAACAGAGGTGACAGAATGCACCCTTGTCGGATTCCTCTACAAATATTAACCAAGTCAGTGGTCTCATTATCAGAGCTTCTCACCATTGCAAATAGCGGCTTTGATGGTAGAATGCTGAACTGCTGTGCCCAAGATAACGGGTTCAAACCCGGCCGAAGTCGTCGCATTTTTTAAGAGCGTTAAAATCCTTCAGTATGCCTTCCTTCGGAGGAGAAGTAAAGCCAGCGGTCCCATGTCATAGATTTATGGCATGTAAAAGATCCTTCCACAGACTAAACATGTCTGAAGCTAAATTGTTAGGTTAGATTTCGTCAGAACGCTCTATCAAAGTTCCAACATTCACCACTAGGTTTCATTGATATCTGGTAGTGAAAGTTGGAACTACTTGAAATTGAACGGAACTTGTAGCTCACCCTAAGGGTGTCCGCTGGAAGCAGCTACAGACTCAGGCGAGCCGAACTTGTCCTCGGACACTCCCGGCCATACGATAAATAAATAAATAAATAAACCATTGCAAATAAAATTGGCCTTAAGATATCTTTTGAAAAAACAGAAATCATGTCACATAAACCGATGCTATTAAAAGAAATACCTATTAATGACATTAAAATTAAAATTGTAACACAATTCAAATATTTAGGAGAGTTAATAACAAACACTCTAAATGAGAAAGCATCTATTCAAATGAAAAACAAAAAGGCACAAAAATTAACATGGAAAATTTACAAACAGAAATGTTTATCCGTAAATGCAAAACTTAAATATTACAATACAGTCATAAAACCAGAAGCAGAAACATTATTCCATCTGAATGAACAATCCAAACTGACAGATTAAAGGAGATCGAAAGACGAATTTGAAAAACGTTGTAATATATAAGGTGCGTTCAAAAAGTAACGAGCCGGAGGCTGGAATGCGCAAACCGGTGATGACATCGGCTAATCATGGCGTGTGTAACGAGGTGTGGTTCCGACCAGAGCGTGGAAGGTCACAGCCCGTCGCTAGAGGGCACGTGTGCACGTCACGTGACGATACAAAGTGAGCAGCAGCATTCCCCAATTTTTGTTTCATTCCTTACTTGCTTCGTGATATTTATTAACTGTTGGGTACATTATCTTCATGGCATGAATGGCAGGAATAGTTTTTTTTTAGTTCAGAGTTTTTGTCCTTAGAGTTACACTTTTCTTTGCAAATCATCGTCATAATGTTCATTTCTTAAAGCAGGTGAGTAGTTGTATCACCACGTATCAACAAAAATAAAAATCAAGCAATTCATTTTCCACTCACAAAGAAGAAAATTCCTACAAGAATATTTTCCGCCGAAGAACGGGCAAGACGATCAATACGCATGAAGAAGTACTGGGAGGACCGCAAGGCTCGTACAGTTCCTACAAGTCGACGAACTAATGGTTGGGTAAAGTGATCCTTTGTGGTCTCAAAAGAAGAAGAAGAAGAAGAAAATGGTAATTTTAATCCAGTTTGACAATTTTCTAAATAACTGGAGATATTTTCAAATAATCCCAAATCACTAAGTTAAATAAGACTGTGGAATTATCCCTACATCTAAATCAGTAACTTTCAGTAACTACAATTTATGAAATAAATAAACTGGTGTGACAATGAACATTCGAAATATTCTTGGGATTCCAGGGGGGGGCCTCCTTACACCCGCCCGGGGGCACCCATGAAACGCATGGAGTATTGGACACAGAGAAACCTCCGCATGAGGAAAAAGAAATTAAATTGTAGCGTGATCCTAAATGGTCAATTCGCTTGTACAAGAGAAATAATAATGATGATGATAATATAGTAGGGCTATATGTTTTGCTATGTTTTTTATAGAACAATCCCATAATTTTATATTTGGGGGTTGGTAATGCCTATGTTTTTATATTTAGTGAAGTGTCCAACTCCTTACCAATGAATCTTCTGCTAGTGTGATGTGGATTGCCTGTGAAGACCTCTGTTATATGCATGGGTTGAATTTTGCCTTTTGATTGACAAACCAGCTTCAGTTAGCTTTTTTTTTTTTGTTGTTGTTGTTTGTATCTACCTGCCCTCCATATGAAGGGACCATCATATGTTTAATATGATGCTGATGGCCTTTGCAAGGATTTGACTGCGGCTGTTTAGATAATGCATGACTCTCTATTTGAACTTGTGTAAATGAAATATTGGTACAGCCATAGTTCTGGCTCTTTAACATAACCTGTACCGGTACTGTGGTAGGTATAATTTTCATACATGTAATCGAATGGATCCTCACCAGAACGTTGCAAGCCCCAAATTTATCGAAAATGAGTTTGTCTCAGAACGTTTTTTTATCCTCTTCTCCGTCAATGTAGTGGCATCTTTCGGTAAAAGTATTAACATTCCATGGAGTTGTGAGATGTTGAAATTGGCGGTCAGTTCCAGAACATTGCAGGTGAGCAAAAAATGGACACACCAACTCATGTGTCATCAGAGGGTTCCGCGTATTTAGGCAAGGAACGTTGTATTAAAACTAGAAATATATCATGAGAAATCGAATGAGGAACGGTGGGAGTGCATACAGTATTAGTCAATGGGCGAAAAGCAGGTCTGTGCTATGAAGTCTCATTATATGATAAGTAGGGCCTGGATGTTGATGCCATAAAAAAGTATAACAAGTAGTTCCGTGAAGAACTATACAGCCTATTTTCATATATCCTACTTATGTTAATTACCTCTATCAACATACAAAATTTCAGTTTGATTGCTGTAATAGATTCGTAGATATTGAGAACCGACTAATTATTTCGGATGGTCGCCATGTTGGATTTTATATATGTAGTTCCTAGAATTATGTACTGTTACATGAAGATTACTGTGTACGTGTAGCAATAAAATTTCAATCGCATGATTAGGACACGAGAAGTAACAAGGAGATTTTAAAATTTTGCACAGCTGCCATCTTGTGGTTATGGAAACAATTGAAATAAATTAGATGCCCGTGGATTAACATCCGTATAAGGATTTACTGTACCAAGTTTCACTGCACTCGGATGGTTAAATTGCGAGAAACGTCCATGTGAATATTTATAATTCGCGTCGCCACCATGTTGGATTTGTGATCACCAGGTTATTTAAAGTCCTATAGGTGAACTTCAGTTCATTGCCCCTATGAACATAAAAAAAATCAGTTTGATTGCCATAATAGATTCGTAGATATTCAGAGCCGTCTAAATATTTCGGTTGGTCGCCATGTTGGATTGTTAAATGTATAGGCCATAGAGTCATGTACCATTAAAGGAAAATTATTGCGTAGGTTCATTATTCAAACTTTCACTTTGATCGCATGATTAGGACACAAGAAATAAAAACTTAATTTTAAAATTCACACAGCCGCCATCTTGATGTTATGTAAACAATTACTAGATTAGATGTCGGTGCATTACAATGTGTATAAACATTTCCTGTACCAGATTTCATTGCGTTTGGAACATTCAATCGCGAGAAAGGTCTATTTAAAATTTTCAACTACGCTTGGCCGCCATGTTCGTTTTGTAGTTAGCCGGTTTTTGAAAGCCTTATAAATGAACTTCCAGTAGTGCCCTTTATCTCCGTACAAAATTTCAGGGTGATACCGCTAATAGTTTCAGAGATATAGAATGCCGGTGAAATATTTCGCACAGCCGCCATCTTGTGGTTATGTAATCAATTGAACTAAGTTAGATGTCGGTGCATTACAATGTGTATAAACATATACTGTACCAAGTTTTATTGCGTTTGGTTGGTTAAATCGCGAGAAACGTCTAGTTAAAGTCGCAATTTTGCTTGGCCGCCATGTTGGTTTTGTAGTTACCAGTTTTTCAAATGTCACATAGGTGAACTTCTAGTAGTTTCCTTTATCACCGTAATAAATTCCAGGGTGATATCGGGAACAGTTTCGGAGATATTGAAAGCTGGTGAAATATTTCGCACTGCCGCCATGTTGGATTGGTGAGACGTAATAAAATTCGAAGGGCACGATCGGGGTCGCCCGGAATAGTGCTATGAACTTACCGAGTTTCATTGAAATCGCTCCAGCCGTTTAGATTTTATTAGACACACACACACACACACACACACCTCACACACACACACACACACAAAAGGTGATCTCATAAGCCTATTTTTTTTAAATTGAAAATAGGCTAAAAAATGCACTTAAAATTTTCAAAAATGACTGTAATAAATGACCTAAAAATTCGAAAAATGCACTATAAAATGGAGAAAATGATATTATTATTATTATTATTATTATTATTAATCTTGATTGGTCACATTGGACCTCTTGAGTCATTCCACAATCACTTCTTCTTTGAAGGTAGTACTGCTTGGTTCTTGTGCTCTTTCCAGTACTTTTTCATTCTTTCAGATCGGGATTTTCTCAACTCATCTGAAATCTCCATAGGCTTTCTATGATTTTATAACAATAAACTCACCAATATTTCAAAAATTCGAAAAATGCACTATAAAATAAAGAAAATGAACTGAGACAAGAATATACACCCCTTCCCCTTTCTACCCCGCCACAGCTGACCTTGGTCAACAGAGCAGGTAACATTCCATATATTTTTCTACTAATAGCAATACCGAAATATTTTATTTAAATATTTTAAATTATCTTGTATCAGCTACTAGCTTCTTCTTAACTCTGAGAGACGTAACTCCCTCATATAAAGCTGTGACATGACTAAATTGGAAAAAAAAAACTTAAAAGGCCGATTTCTGTAAAATATGACAAAAAAAATCTACCAAACTTAAAAAAATGTTCTTAAGATGAAAAAATAGCAAATAATGCAAAAAGATGCAAAATAAAAAGGACATATTTGAAGACGGGGTGACCCGTCCGGAGTTTCTATGTACTTCAGCATTGTTTTCGATAAATCAGTAAAAAGATTGTAACGTGTTTTTCGAGGGGTTTTTATGCAACTGGCATAAGTCAGTAGGAAGCCATTCTATATTTATTTACGCGGCAAATTGTTCAGCCAAGAGAATTTTTCATGTTAATTTATTATTATTATTAATTTATTATAATTATTATTAAGATATTTTCGGAGCATTTTATAAAAATTATAAGCATACAGATAGGTTTTCTATGTCTTAGAAAACGCTATCAAGCAAATTATTACGAACGACAATATCATAGAAAGTTATGTGGTTACGGAATTTAACGGAGTTTCGTCAGTTAGGGTATATCGAGAGACGTGACTCACTGGGAATTCAAGTACACGCTTAATCTTGTCGGGAAGTATTACGCAAGCGGGGTTGCAGCGTCAAGAAAAGGCGGATAGTTGGAACGGAACTCTCCCGCCGAGTGTATTGAGCCAGAGGAGGGGAGTATAGCGCGTGGGGTGCAGCCAATCAGTGAAGACCACGTAAGCTAGAAGTCGGATGAAGAGTGGGGAGCTGACGTGTGGATATATCGTTCGACGCGCCGTGGAACGAGAACAATCTGTGTAGAACTTGCCGAGTATGGTTCACGCGGGAGTCGCTCCGATGTTCCGTGGAGTGGGGGACAATCTGTGTAGAATTTAATGAGTACGGTTGCACGCGGGAGTCGCTCCGATGTTCCGTGGAGTGGAGGACTAACTTTTGTAAAACCTAACCAGTGTGGTTGTACGAGTGTTTGGGTCCGATGTACGGACCATAGAATTATCTAATCTACCAGAATATCATCAAATATCGACAAAGATGACGACGTCCAGGAGACTGTGGGAAGCTCACAGCATCATCCAGTACGAGGGAAAGGCTTCGGCCATTTCCAGTGGTAAGCGCGCATGACGCAGAAATACGCAATCTCTCGTTTCTCTTTGTTTTATATTTCATATTTCAGTAACTTCATAGCTTGGGAATAAGAGTAAAATCAATAATTTATCAGACTCCGTTTTCACGTAATTTTCTATCGGTAATATTAAAATCACAACGCTCCAATTTAAATTTTATACTTATTATTATTATTATTATTATTATTATTAATTTTGCAATACTTGTTTTATATAATAAATTCATTTCTTTTACAATGCAATCTTTGCTTTCAGTAGGTAGCATTAGATATAGACCAATTCCTTCTCCTGATACAATTGTTTGTTGGGTTAATGTTCAAATCATACCACGATCTGAGTGAATAGATTCTTGAAGGTGTTCTACCAGAGCTAGACGTTGTTAAATACAAATTTAGATTTCAGCATTGCATTGAGGTCTTGGCGCCCATTAAAACAACATAGCTTAGGCAAAGGTAAACAGTTACATTTATCACCCAACAGTTAGGGGCAGCCAAACTGCTACAATTGTCGCTACCAACATGGGGCAATAATTAATGTTACATTTGGCGCTCAACGTGTGGGGTAGCAAAACATTACATTTGTCGCCGACAACTTGGGGCTGAAAACCTAATAACATTTGTGGAAGGAGAAGGGTATATATTTCTGTGCCTGTATTTTGGGGGTTATTTGTCTGTATCAGTGTATATCATTATGGGGGATGAGAAAGAAAGACAGATGAGGTTACGTAGTGGTCATCAACTGGAGAGTGATGATACGAGCAGTATGTCGAGTGATGGTAGTACCGGGGTAGCGGAGGTAAATCCCGATACCGAAACAGGGAGTGTAGGCGGCCAACCAGAATTAAAAACTTTACTTCTCGAGTTCATGTATCAGAACAAAGTTAGTAGTGATGCCTTAAATGGAAACGGCCTGAAACAAGGAAGTGCACTGTCACCGTTACTTTTCATTGTGGTGATGGATGACATAATGACCCGAGTGGCACAAGTAATTGGGGACGGAAAGATGAAAGCAATGGTGTTTGCAGATGATTTGATGATTTGGGGAAACAAGGAGGAGGAGGTACAGGAACAGTTGGACGTGTGGGAAGGAGTAATACAAGGATATGGGATGAAATTTGGCATAAATAAGAGTGAGATGGTGATCACAACAAGGAAGAAGGAAAGAACCACAACGGGAATAACAATTGGTGGGGAACAGCTGAAGAAAGTGGAGAGTTTTAAGTATCTGGGAAGCCTGATACAAGATAATGGAAGAAACGATAGAGAAATAAATGAGCGGGGGAGGCAGGCAGAAGCATTTCGGAGGAGTGTGAGAAGCATGTTATGGAGCAAGGATGTCCCTCAGAACAGCAAAAAGATCATATATCGGACGTACTATGTCCCTATCCTGACGTATGCCTCGGAGACCTGGGTTATGAAAGGAAGGGAGAGGAGCAAAATACAGGCCAGTGAGATGAGGTTCTTGAGAAGCAGTATTGGAGCTACAAAGATGGACAGAATAAGAAATGAGAGGACCAGAGAATTAATGAAGGAGGAACCATTACAGGATGGTATAGAGAAATCTAGACTTAGATGGTATGGACATGTAAAACGAATGGAGGAGAAGAGGATACCCAGGAGAGTACATGAGACGAAGTGGGAAGGAAAGAGACCGAGGGGAAGACCGAGAGACAGGTGGCTGAAGGGGGTGGAAGAAAGCGTGAAGAAGAGAGGAGAAGACTGGACAAGGGTGGAGGCTGAGAGATGGTGGGAAGACAGAAGACGTTGGAGAGGCTTGTGTTCCAAACAGACCCGGCCAGTGGCTGGAAACTGTGCAAGATGATGATGATGATGAGAAACACTGCAGGTTAAAAAGAAATTGGGGGGAGAAATTGACAAGATTCAAGTATCAACTAAAGAGGTTAAGGAACAGCTGGGGGGTAGAATTGAGAAAGTCCACTCGCAAATAGTTGCAGAAGTAAATGATTTAAGAGAGAGTAATAGAGAGAGCATTAGCAAGATTGAGGAGAAACAAGCAAAGCTATATGATAAAGTAGAAAAATCAGAAGGAAACATTAAATTAACAGTAAACAGTATTGAGAGGAAGGCTGAGAAGAAAATCGCAGAATTAGAGTTAAAATTAAAAGCTAGGATCAGGCAAGAAAATAGTCAGAATAGGCCAGTTTTTGTGAATAGCACACACAGGGAGGTAGAACTGGGTAAGTTCAGCAATCGACAGGGGTGCCCAATGGAGTTCATGAACACTCTAGAAAATAAATTCGGGGAGAGGTTGGAAAATGGTAGTATTGAGTGGTGCCAGGTAGTTGAAATTTTAGAACAAGTGTTTGTGGGGGAAACGAGGAATTGGTTTGCTGTCTACAGAGACAAGTTTACTGATATCAATGATTTTAATATGAAATTCTGTGAAAAGTTCTGGAATGAGGTTATTCAGTCGCAGCATCGTGAGGGAGTAGTGTGTGGTAAATATAACCCTAAAGGAAGCTCCACCATGACCGAATACTTTTTAGGGCAGGTATTAGTGTGTAAATATCTTGATGGCTTGAAGGAGGAAAGTGATGTGGTAAGGTTGCTACTTAGGCACTTTCCCTATAGGATCAAGAAGGCTGCTTGTATCCAGAATGTAAAGACAATATCACAAGTAGAAAATTTGTTAAGCACATTTGATGCACTAGGGAGAGGGGGTTATGAGGACAATTTCAATCGCAACCAGGGTAATAATAATAATAGACCTAATGAAGCCAGGCATCAAGAAGTTCAGGGGAACGGTGGCGAAGGGGCCAACGCTCAAAATAGAAATAATAATAATCAGCTAAATCAGAACAGGGGAAATGGCTATGGTAATCAGTATCAAGGGAGGAACAATGATTTCAGGGGAAATCAAGGGAGGAACAATGATTACAGGGGAAATCAAGGGAGAAACAATGATTTCAGGGGAAATCAAGGGAGAAATTATAATGAAAATAATTACAACCAGAATAGGGGTCAAGGAAGAGGACAGCCTAGTGGTAGTAATATACAGCCAAACAATGACAACACAGCCCAGAACAACCAGACCAGTTCAGTAGTTAGTAGTACTACGGCCAGCTGTAGCGGTTCTTTAAACGCGAACCAGGCTGCGAAGTAAGGTCAGAATCTCAGTCTGTAGCATGCCCTGTCCATACAATTATACAGGAACCCTATGACCTAAATGTAAGAAATGAATTATTACATGAACTAAATGATGAAGGTATTATTCAGGAAGTGGTTAGTAAGAGCCCCATAGTTAAATTTAACGTGTCCGAGGCGTACACAGATGTTTTAATTGATAGTGGTTGTATGAAGAGTTGCATAAGTAGTGCATTTTATGATAAAATGAAAGGAACTGGAGTAAATTTTGAGGAGATGCCAATTAAAAGCACTTTTGTTATCACAGCTGTTGGGAAGAGGTCTAAAGTAATTTCTAAGCAAGTTTTAGTAGACATTAAAATTAATAATCATGTAGAGAAGCAGATTTGTCTTGTAATTCCAAATTTAGTATTCAGTGTTATCTTGGGTTCAGAGTGGCTAAGTAGAATGTCTGGTAACTTATGTTATGATGTAGGGAGTTTGAAATTTAAATGGGGAGATTCTGAAGTAGAAGTAGCGTTCAATGACCATATTCAGAGGAGTAGTATTGTAGGTGTGATTTGTACGTTAAAGGAGATATCGCCAGCCGTAGAGCGGGGTTCTCCATGTTTTGTGGGCAGTGTGATTACGAACGGAAGTCTAGACGACTCGTTACGTGATGCTGCATTTCAGGGAAATATAGAGGTGGAACAATGTGTTCGGCTCTATGATGTGTTATTGTGTAATAGGAGAGTTTTTGAGGATCGCATTGGTATGGCCATTTGCTATACACATTCATTGAACGTTATTGATAGGTCAGTATTCACAGGACATAGATATCCTGTACCTTTCGCTTATCAAAGTGCAGTTGAGGCACAAATTAATCAGATGCTTGAAGATGGGATTATTGAGCACTCTAACAGTCCGTATGTTAATTCTTTGATCACGGTACCCAAGACCGACGGCACAGTTCGTATTTGTTTAGACGCTCGTTTGGTTAACAGTAGAATTAGTTCAGATCAGCTGAAATCTATGTCAATAGAGGAATTAATGCAAAAATTTGAGGGGAAGAAGTATTCCACTTGTGTAGATTTGAGTTCCAGTTTTCGGCAAGTGCCACTTATGTACGAAGATAGACCATTTACAGCTTTTAGTCATAAATATAACCTTTATCAATTTTGTAGAACACCTTATGGGTTAAAGAGTAGTTCAGCAGCTTTAATTAGGGCTTTAAACATTTCATTAGGGGATGACACAGGAGAGTTTGTAACCATTTACATAGATGATATGGTAATTAGTTCACGCAGTTTTGAGGAGCATCTACGTCATTTAGATATAGTTTTTCAGAAGTTAGATCAGGCAGGGTTCACTTTGAAGCTGTCTAAGTCGTCATTCTGTCAGTCAGAAGTGACATTTTTAGGTCATAGAGTGTCGAGTAGAGGTGTAACACCAGAAGAAAGTAGGGTTAATAAGATACTTAACGCAGAGGTGCCACAGAATGTTAAACAGTTAAAAACTTACCTGGGAATTTGCAACTTTTTCAGGAGGTTCGTTCTTAAATACTCAGGGTTGGTAGAACCATTCAGGGAATTGCTTAAAAGTGGGACTCGGTGGAGATGGGAGTCCAAGCATGATCAGGCTTTTAGAGCGCTGAAGGAAGGTTTTGAGAAAGCTGTAGTGCTGAAATATCCGTTAAAAGATAAGGAATATGTGGTTATGACAGATGCTTCACATATAGGCATTGCTGGAGTATTATGTCAGAAAGATGATGAGGGTAATCTCTGCATTGTATCTTTAGCCTCGCGAGGACTGACAGCAGCAGAGAAAAGATACATGATTACTGAGTTGGAGCTTTTAGGTATTGTTTTCAGTTTAGGGAAATTTAGAATGTATTTAGTAGGGGGGAAATTTGAGATCCACACAGATCACCATGCATTACTGTATATGAGAACTTGTAAACTCAGTTCTAACAGAGTTAGTAGGTGGATTCTTGCTCTGCAGGAATACGAATTCACAGTAAAATATATTAAAGGTAAAGATAACATTCTTGCAGGCATGCTATCAAGGGACACTAATTTATGTAGGGATTATCCTGTGGTTAAAGCAGAGGACGGTATTTTAATATGTGCATGTGTGGACAGTAGCAACAGGGCATCGTTACAGACACTGAGAAATATGCTAGTGGAGTAACGTGACGACGTTAAGTTAGGGGAGCCACTGGCTAGGTTGGAAATAGGTGAAGAAGAGTATGTGAAAGTAGGACGGTTCACGTACCAGATGCAGGATGGGCTTCTTGCAAGGAAATGTAGGAATAATCGGTGGGCAATATGTGTTCCTGCCACTTTGCGGGAGGAGCTAATTTGGTTCATTCATAGGGAATTAGGACACTTTGGTGCTGCCAAGGTCTTCTATGAAATTGGTCGTGACTTCATTTGGAGTAAAATGGGAAGGGATGTTAGGAGGATTTTAGCTAAGTGTGACACCTGTCAAAGGAGTAAATATCCAGTTAAATATTTAGTGGGGGAGAGATCTGCAGTTCTCACAAGTAGTCCCGGCGAACTACTGTGTGTGGATTTATTTGGCCCGATCGTTAAAGGACAGTACGGCTACGAGTACATTTTTATAGTTATTGACGCTTTTAGTAAGTATGTCAAGCTATATCCACTAAGGAAAGCCACGGGACTAGCGTGTAGCCGTCTGATCATTAATAAGTATGTACCTGAGTTTGGCATTCCTCTCAGGATACTATCTGACAGTGGACCACAGTTTACTGCAAAGAAATGGAGAACCAGTATGCAGGAAGCTGGTATAACACACGTTCATTCCTCTGTAAGGTACCCTCAGGGTAATTCTGCAGAGCGTCCATTAAGGGAAGTGGCTCGTCTTTTTCAGACTCTAGTGCATGACAAGCATGCGGCCTGGGTTGGACATCTTCCCAAGGTCGAGACTTGGCTGAATTCTGTCCAGCATGAGAGCACGAAATTGACGCCATACGAAGTTCACTTCGGAAAAAGACCACAAAATGAACTAGCGAGGGTGTTGGGATTAAATGAGGGTAAGCAACCGGGGATGGATTACATTGTCCAGTTGGCGAAACAGAATTTATCTAAGTCAGCACAAAAGAGAATTCGCCAACAAAAAGAAACTAAATTTGACCTATTCGAGCCGGGAGACAGAGTCTTACTTAGAGTGCCGAAACAGTCAAATAAGCTAGAGAAAGTCATGTCCAAGTTCTTTTATCTCTACGAGGGCCCATTTATAGTTTACAAACGTATTGGAAAAACAGCATATGTGCTGGAGGATAGTAAGGGAAACAGATTATACGGGACGTATAATATACATAGTCTACGAAAATATGTGTCATAAAGTGAGTGTGTTTAGCTGGCGAGCCAGCCTATCAAATGAGTAAGTGTGGTATTTGGTGCGTGGAAGATCTGGTCTTTCAGGCAGGCGTATCAGAAATCACACAGGGGGGTAGTATGTAAGTAAATGAGAGTTTTCAAGGTACAGGGAAATATGACGGAATTGTCGGATGCTCTTGAGCACTAAAATGTCTCGATACACCAAGGCCAGAATTTGGTAGCGCTGGTGAATTCCCATTTGCCTCCTAGAGATGCGTGAGCGCTTGAACAGGGTAGTTTTGCTTAAGGCGTCCACGAGGCAAAAGATGGGCCATCAGAAGGCGAGACAGTCCTTCATGAAACTCATACATATCAGCACAAGTGATTTCTGTTTACGGCCTCACCATGTAAGATTTGTAAGTGTGTAATTTAGGTAATTTGTACAAAGGTATTATTTGTGTCAGGAGAACTGGTCTGTGTTGAGAACTAGTATTAAGTAGAATATGGTCTACGGGAACTTAAAGAAGACAGGCGATTACGGCACAGAAATATTTGGTGTTATATGTAATGCGCATTTACTGTTTTTTTTTTTCAGAAGTCAATATTAATTTAATCTACTTTAAAGAGAGATTAAGTATTATGGTCACGAGGCGCTGCCACAATAGTGTGATCGTGTGCTCAGTGATAAGTGGGATTAATTTCACAATAAGGAAGGATCCTCCAGTGAAATTAGAAAGTTCTAGGGAGATAAACATATATCAGAACACCTTGATGCGTGTGATGTGACATCTTATATACATAGTGCTCACACAGTAATTATGTCTATTTTTCCAACATAGAGAAATTTGAGAGGTGGAAATATCCGTGGAACACTATTCTATATGTAAAACATTGGACTGGTTGCAAAGTGCAATCCATAGTGACAACAAACTTTGACGCAAAGTGCGTGTAGAAAAATTATGAGTGTATATATCTGTAATTTAGGGTGATTTCATTTATGTAATATGTATTTTGGATGGGGTTTATTAACGTGTCTGGGATAATCGGATAATGGACCGTCGTCACGGTAAATCATCCGATGATCCGAGGCGAATATGTAACGTGTTTTTCGAGGGGTTTTTATGCAACTGGCATAAGTCAGTAGGAAGCCATTCTATATTTATTTACGCGGCAAATAGTTCAGCCAAGAGAATTTTTCATGTTAATTTATTATTATTATTAATTTATTATAATTATTATTAAGATATTTTCGGAGCATTTTATAAAAATTATAAGCATACAGATAGGTTTTCTATGTCTTAGAAAACGCTATCAAGCAAATTATTACGAACGACAATAAAAAAAGGAAGCTTGTAGTTTAACGTGACCGTTAATCTTGAGATCATGAGCCACGGGACCTCCTTTTTACGTGGAATCCGAACCACAGGACATGGCATTTCACTTCGAAAATCTCACATGCATTGACCGGGAATCGAACCCGGACCGCCTTGGTGAGAGGCATACAGCTAGACCGCTGAGCCACCACGCCCACGAACGACAATATCATAGAAAGTTATGTGATTACGGAATTTAACGGAGATTCGTCAGTTAGGGTATATCGAGAGACGTGACTCACTGGGAATTCAAGTACACGCTTAATCTTGTCGGGAAGTATTACGCAAGCGGGGTTGCAGAGTCAAGAAAAGGCGGATAGTTGGAACGGAACCCTCCCGCCGAGTGTATTGCGCCAGAGGAGGGGAGTATAGCGCGTGGGGTGCAGCCAATCAGTGGAGACCACGTAAGCTAGAAGTCGGATGAAGAGTGGGGAGCTGACGTGTGGATATATCGTTCGACGCGCCGTGGAATGAGAACAATCTGTGTAGAACTTGCCGAGTATGGTTATACGCGGGGGTCGCTCCGATGTTCCGTGGAACGAAGACTATCTGTGTAGAACTTAACGAGTACGGTTGCACGCGGGAGTCGCTCCGATGTTCCGTGGAGTGGAGGACTAACTTTTGTAAAACCTAACCAGTGTGGTTGTACGAGTGTTTGGGTCCGATGTACGGACCATAGAATTATCTAATCTACCAGAATATCATCAAATATCGACAAAGATGACGACGTCCAGGAGACTGTGGGAAGCTCACAGCATCAACCAGTACGAGGGAAAGGCTTCGGCCATTTCCAGTGGTAAGCGCGAATGACGCAGAAATACGCAATCTCTCATTTCTCTTTGTTTTGTATTTCATATTTCAATAACTTCATAGCTTGGGTATAAGAGTAAAATCAATAATTTATCAGACTCCGTTTTCACGTAATTTTCTATCGGTAATATTCAAATCACAACGCTCCAATTTAAATTTTATACTTATTATTATTATTAATTTTGCTATACTTGTTTTTGATACAATAAATTCATTTCTTTTAACCATGCAATCTTTGTTTTCAGTAGGTAGCATTAGATATAGACCAATTCCTTCTCCTGATACAATTGTTTTTTGGGTTAATGATCCAATCATACCACGATCTGAGAGTAAAGATTCTTGAAGGTGTTCTACCAGAGCTTGGTGTTGTTAAATACAAATTTAGATTTCAACATAGCGTTGAGGTCTTGGCGCCCATTAAAACAACATAGCTTAGGCAAAGGTAAACAGTTACATTTATCACCCAACAGTTAGGGGCAGCCAAACTGCTACAATTGTCGCTACCAACATGGGGCAATAATTAATGTTACATTTGTCGCTCAACGTGTGGGCTAGCAAAAACATTACACTTGTACGCTCAACGTGGAGCAAAATGCAAACGCTACATTTGGCGCTCAACGTGTGGGCTAGCAAAACATTACAAGATGTCATGTCATCAACATCTGGGCCCTAATGATAAGTATTAAAACGTTGCAATCCCCTTTGTTTGTCTGTTGAATAAGTGTGTTATGGACTACAGAAGAGGGAGAAAACTATAGGATGATATGTTATGCACATAAAGCAAGTTTCATCAGATCAAAATATACAAGACAAAATTGCTCTATAAAACACTACGGTACCAAACCCACAATGACATCCACAAACAGTCTCTACTCTCCAAAAACAAAAAGCACGGCAAAAGCTTACAAAGTGTGACAACTGTCACTGATAAAGACCCGAAAAATTACTTTAAAAAAATATCTACAGAGAGTTTGTTTTATATCCGACGGGGACCCTTGCTTGCCCGCTCGCCCGCGTTGCGCGTCTGTATCCCGCCAGGCACTTTGCCGTTATGCGGCGCTAGAGCGGCACTGAGTCATTGAGTATTGGAATTTGTACTTACCTAGTTCACAGCTGGTGCTGAAAATGTTCGCCATTCACTGCTACACATCACTGAGTTCCTCAGCACCGATTGACTGTATTTCAGCTGTAATATAGCCTTTAAGCTCATTTATAGTGTGAGGGTTTCTCGCATACACTCTATTTTTAAGCGTCCCCCACAGATAAAAGTCACATGGTGATGACTCTGGGCTTTGCGGGGGCCACACGTTCCGACTTATAATCCTAGTACCGAAAATGCGACGCAATTCTGTCATGGATGCTTCGACATTGTGAGCAGTGGCAGAATCTTGTTGAAAATAAGTTGACAATCGCTCTCCGTAAGTCAGTTCGTCAAAAAATTGGTCAAGGATCACATTGAAGTACAAATTCCTATACTCAATGACCTAGTGCCCCGCGAGCGCCGGATAACGGCAAAGTGCCTGGCGGGAGACAGACGCGAAACACGGGCGAGCGGGCAAGCGAGGGTCCCCGTCGCATATAAAACAAACTCTCTGTACAAGGTTGCAAGACTGAGAAATGACGATCTCATCAACAAGCAGTCTCCCTCCAACTAATCTTTGAAAGTGTGGCTATGATCCCCAAACTAGAATTGTAAACTAATGTGCAGAAATGGTCTACGAGTACTCGGCTGAGATAATGGTAAAAAGCTAGAAGTGCAACATACAACGGCAATGTTTGTCTGGGGCGGAGAGACCATTTGTCAGTGGCATTGTGGATTTGGTAGTGTCTTGTGGAGCTATTTTGTGTTGTATATTTTGATCTGATGATGCCCACAAGATCGATACCAGTAAACTAAAATGATGTCATAAGGCCAGAAGCCTTATATGCCATGGAGTGTCATTCTTTAAACCGAAAGGGTCTGATGGAGAAGATGGAAATTAGAGAGAGGAGAATTCTCCGGAAGATCTTCCGTCTTGAAAAGGTAGATGAAGAATTTCGTAGGTGACATAAATCCGAGCTCTACGAACATATAGAGAAACTATCTGATTGTGCTAGAAAAAAGAGAATAGCCTTTTATGGCGATATCGCGAGATTACCTTCCACAAGATTGACTAATTCATTTGCTCAGTTTCTGGCACAATAAGAAGGTTTGTACCACGTGGTTGACGGAAACTGAGAAGGATATTAATAAACTGGGAATATAAGATCTGCATGACAGGCAGTGAGGCATGCTTTGAAGGAAGTCCATGGTTTTCAGGAGAAACCTAGGAAGAAAGGTATCCCCTGGACTACTGAAAGAAAGGAGTTACACCGGCAGAAAATGCGTCCAGTTGAATAAACGTGGTCCTAAGTAGGCCAATTCGAGAGACGAAGAAGAAACTAAAATGGTATGGACATATGATGTGAATGGGAAAAGACAGAGTCCCGAAGCAAGTATTTACTGAGAAAGACACGGGAAGGCGACAAAGGGGAAGGCTGAGGATGAGGTGGATGGATACAGTGAGGGAGAGCATTGAAAAAAGAGGAGTGAAAGTGGAAGATACACTGGAAGAAGGACAAGAGTGGTGGAGAGACAGAAAAGTATGTAGGTCCTTGATTCACACCCCGACCCAGATTACTGGAACCGGGAAATGAAGAAGAAAGAAGAAAGAAGAAGAAAGAAGAAGAAAGAAAGAAAGAAAGAAAGAAAGAAAGAAAGAAAGAAAGAAAGAAGAAGAAGATGATGCTCACTTGACGAGAGAAACATGTATTCTAACTCTTCTGTAATCCATGGCAAATATATACACGCTGTACCTGTACCTCAGAGGTACAGGACACTGTTGTTGTTGTTTGAGTCTTCAGTCTTTCGACTCGTTTGATGCAGCTCTCCATGCCTCCCTGTCCTGAGCTAATTGTTTCATCTCTACATAGCTACCACACCCTACATCTGAAGCAATCTGTTTAACATATTCTAACCGTGTTCCACCCCTACAGTTCTTGTCGTCGACCCTTCCTTCTATAACTAAGCTTGCTATTCCTGGATGCCTTAGTATGTGTCCTACCAACCTATCTCTTCGTTTCATTAGCAGTCACCAGAAACATCTCCCCTCTTCCACCCGTCTTAATACCTCTTCGTTTGTAACCCTATCTACCCATCTGATCTTCATCATTCTCCTGTAACACCACATTTCAAACGCTTCAATTCTTTTCTTTTCTGCTGCACCAATAGTCCAAGTTTCACTTCCATAGAGCACCACGCTCCAGACAAAGGCTTTCGAAAATGACTTCCTAATACCTAAATCCATATTCGATGTCAACAGATTCCTTTTCTGTAGAAATGCTTTCCTTGCCTGTGCTAACCTACGTTTTATACCCTCTTTGCTTCGTCCATCACTGGTTATTTTGCTTCCTAAGTAACAGAAGTCTCCTACTTCCTGTAGCTGTTCACCTGCCAATCCAACATCCTTGGGGGTTTCTGTGACACTATGACACATTTATTAAATTTTACAGCAGAGCAGTTTGAAGATGTTTTACTCAGTTCTCCCTTAATTTTCTTGCCTGTTAGTAGCATTTTCATAACAAAATGTTAACTGTGTGTTTCTTTAGTTCACACAGAAAATTCACCAGACTGTGCAGAAGTATACAACACCATGACCAGATGGTGTTGTATACCTCTAAGTGAAAGAGGACTTGGTGTTCCATTCAAAGAATGTAACTTGCCCAATTCTTGATGTAGGACATAGTGTTGTGTACCTCTATGTAGAGGAGAAGAAACCCATAAAGTTGTGCTAATAAACCCATTTTGGAGGAAAATGGACATAGTGTCCTATAGCCTACCTACGAGCTACAGATACAGTAAATATTTTTATGTTCGACCCTGACTATTATATGTCAGAAAACTGTACTATAATGAGGCTCATTTTAACACTATTTCTCGTCATGAAATAGTTTCTCCCACCAATCAGAGCTCAAGAAACAGTTGTTTGACCAGTTAGATAATTAGATGCACTGAGATCCACGGCCTTCTAATTTAAATTTCACTGCCTGGCCTAGTGTCATAGTAGGATAATCGAGGAGACCATGGTCAAATACAAGGCATTCTCTGCATCTCGTGTGCTCTGTTCAGTACATAAAACTGGCAAAATCTTGACAGATATTTATGAATATTTATGTTCGAACATAAAATAGTTATAATAATTATCGTCGAACATAAACAGTCTTATGCAACTCGCCTATGATGGTAGTTAAGACACTCGTACGCAAATTATAAAACTTGCATACGCTCGTTTTATAAACATACTCGTGTCTTAATTATTGCCATTATAGGCTCGTTGAAAAATGTACTATTTTAATCACATGCAATGTTTTCCAGATTGCTTTTTTGCATGTCGAAGTAATTGGGATTATATTGTGATTATTTACTATAAATAATATTGTATGACCTCGGGTGTCGGGTGCAAGCTTTGTTATTAGACACCCAGAGGGCAGCTTGCATGTCAAATTTTGTTGTCCCTTGGAGCGCTATAAAAGTCAAGGAGGTTAGATATCTAACAAGGGGAGGATACGATGCATGGGTCACCGATTCGAACCATCTTTAGTACACGTATAGGACATGACCAGGCGTATACCTGGTGCAAGTAATAAGGTGCGCTTCTCAGCCGTTTCCGAGAAATTCATTATTCCCATTGCAGTGCGGCGTTCATGTGCGTTGTACGCTAGCAAGAATCCAACGAGCGTGTGGTGAAGTGGTAAGAGCCCTCCTTCGTAAGCGCAGGATCAAATCCCACTGGTGAGCCGGTGCAGTGTGTTGTGGTTTTCTTTTCTTTCTTTCTTTTTTTGTAACCATTGGCATTTTCCAATTAATACGCATAGCATAAGTCATTGCTTGTGGGGTATGGGGTGGTCTGATGTTTCACCGACATGCAATGAACGGAACAGATTGGACCTTCACTGTATAAATTTATACCGGTACATATAATAGAATACACCTGACCGTGTATAAT
The DNA here is from genome assembly GCA_946902985.2 of Meconema thalassinum. Classification (NCBI taxonomy): domain Eukaryota; kingdom Metazoa; phylum Arthropoda; class Insecta; order Orthoptera; family Tettigoniidae; genus Meconema; species Meconema thalassinum. The sequence continues at coordinate 126,511,078 of OX336395.1, forward strand.
ACCAATGTATTTGGAATGCCAATACTGTACATTATGTAATGTCACATACGATGATTTCAGAATCCGTTTTCCCTCTCGCATAACACGTTATTACAATTGACTGCAAAATAAACATTGTTCACGAAACCTACATTTGCACGAATTGCCAATGTTTACAACAACAACAAAAACACAACACACTGCAAAAGCTCACCGGTGGGATTCGAAGCAGGGCTATTACCACTGCACCATGCACTCGTTGGCTTCTTTCTAGCTTACAACGCACAAAGACGCCGCACTGCAATTGCGAATAATTAATTTCTCGGAAACGGCTGAGAAGTGCACCTTACTACTTGCACCTGGTATAAGCCTGGTCATGTCCTACACGTGTACTAAAGATGGTTCGAACACAAGTGATTTATGACTGTGCATTTTAACCATCGCACACTAAACAAGAATGTTCATAATAGCGATTACATATTTAAGTGGCTGTAAACAGCAGGAATGTTTTAATTGTTCATAAGTTTGTCATGTTTTAATTTTTAATAGTTTTTTATCGTGTTTTAATATCAGTGTATTATATGTTTCGACATTGACGAGGTCAATTTGGTCTGTGTAATGGTGTTTCCTAATATTAATGTAAAGGGCTGAAGAAGGAATTAACAGAAATTCCGAAACATGTACCCATGAGACGCTAACTTAAAATTAAATGTGTGTTGATTAGGCGGAAACTTTGTAACTTGTTATATTCAATTCGAATCGATGACCCATGCATCGTATCCTCTCCTTCTAAGCTCCTTGACACTATAGCGCTTTCTAGTAGAGAAAGGAGGAACTTTTGCGTTGGCGGAAAATTCCGAGATTAATTTTGCCATTATGAACACGGCCTACTGAATTCAAATGGGTTCTTTAACATGCCAACAACGTATGACATGCATGTCGTGATTTTTGTCGCCTTTCAAAACTCACTTACTATGGCCAGGAGCGAACCTGGAAGCTTGGGGTTGGTAGTCTGACACGATAACCACTCACCCACCGTGGCAAGCGATTAATTACTGAAAAGTTGCAATATCGATTGTGCTTGCACTTCATTATGCAACGTAACAAACCAAAAATATTATGTCTGAGGTGGATCTGCATAAGGTGAATGGTTCTTCTAAAATTCCATGTAACTGCATTCAATTTGTGGGAGGCCTTTCACTGTAACCAGTCTGGTAATAATGTTTTAACTGTCACACATTAATGAGATGATATAATGGTTGCAGATGTCACCCGAGAAAAACTCCAATGTCAAGTTGAAGACTGGAATAACCGCCTCTCCCAGTATGGCCTATGTCTGAATGTGAAAAAGACGGAGTATCTGGAGTAAAATCAAAGCGACGGTACCATTCAAGTCGCTGGACAAAATCTAGTCAAATCAGAATGCTTCAGGTACCTTGGATCTCGTCTGCAGAGTGATGGCAACTTCAATGATGAAGTAAGAGCCAGGGTAAACGCAACCTGGTTGCGGTGAAAGGAGGTCACGGGTGTGCTTTGGACAAGAAAATGCCACTTCATCTCAAATCCAAAATATATCGGACAGTGGTACGGCCAGTTGCGCTGTATGGAGTTGAATGTCGACAATCCGACAAAATTTCAGAACGCCACCTACACGCCATGGAAATGAGAATGCTCAGTTGGACAATTGGCATCTCCCTTATTGACCATGTCAGAAACGACACAATTCGGGAGCAAATGGGTGACGCCCCAATTATGGACAAAATGAGAGACAAACGGCTCTGATGGTATGGCCATGCCCTGCGTGCAGCGCCTGATACAGTTACTAACTCTGTCCTTCATTTTGAGGTTGAAGGCCTACGCCCCAGAGGACGACCGAAGCAGCGTTGGCAAGACACGATAAATGGTGACTTAAAAATTACCGGCCTAAATCCAGCTGATGCACAAAACCGGACAAAATGGAGGTGAATGATCAAAACAGCAGACCCTGCACCAGCGGGACAACTCTAGGAAGAAGAAGATTAATGAGGGAAAGGGACAAGCATGCTGTTGAATAGTTCCTTCTCACTGTCTACACCAGCCTCTCATTGTGTTTCTCTATCCTTTTCCTGTTCTATAATTGTGTGTGTCTCGTACATAGAAGCCTCAGGTGTATTTGTTTTTTCAGCTTCCAATGGAAACCCCAGCTCAGCTGACTCGCTGCACTACATCAGCTCCGTGCCCAACCAGTATGAGCAAGCCCTGACTGCTGTAGGGGAGATCGTTCAGGACTACGACAGTGACAAGCTCTTCCCCGTGCTTGGTTTTGGAGCTCGCATACCCCCTGATGGACTGGTATCCCACGAGTTTCATGTCAACATGGATCTAGACGATCCTAATTGTGAGGGGATACCAGGTGAGGTGCCAATGGAACAAATAAGTTCTATATACCATCACTGTTGTTGTTTGAGTCTTCAGTCTTTTGACTGGTTTGATGCAGATCTCCATGCCTCCCTGTCCTGAGCTAATCGTTTCATCTCTACATAGCTACCACATCCTACATCTGAGGCAATCTGTTTAACATAATCTAACCTTGGTCTACCCCTCCCTGTCCTGAGCTAATCATTTCATCTCTACGTGGCTACCACATCCTACATCTGAGGCAATCTGTTTAACATAATCTAACCTTGGTCTACCTCTACAGTTCTTGTCCTCAACCTTTCCTTCCATAACTAAGCTTGCTATTCCTGGGTGTCATAATATGTGTCCTGCCAACCTATCTCTTCTCTTCATTAGCAGTCGCCAGAAACATCTCTCCTCTCCCACTCGTCTTAATACCTCTTCGTTTGTAACCCTATCTACCCATCTGATCTTCATCATTCTCCTGTAACACCACATTTTAAATGCTACAATTCTCCTCTTTTCTGCTGCACCAATAGTCCAAGTTTCTCTTCCATAGAGCACCACGCTCCAGACAAAGGCTTTCAAAAATGACTTCCTGAATCTGTATTCTTTGTCAACAGATTCCTTTTTTGTAGAAATGCTTTCCTTGCCTGAGCCAACTTACTTTTCATAACCTGGCGCAGTCAGCTGGCATTTGAGGGTGCGCAAATGCGAGGGAGCCGTGTCGGTAGATTTACTGGCACGTTAAAGATCCCCTTCGGGGCAAAATTCTGGCACCCCGGCGTCTCTAAAAGCCAGTGTAGTTAAAAGGGACGTAAAACCAATAACATTATTATTATTATTATTATTACTTTTTATAACCTCTTTGCTTCGTCCATCACTGGTTATTTTGCTTCCTAAGTAACAGAAGTCTCCTACTTCCTTTAGCTTTTCACCCGCCAATTTGATGTCCACAGAGGTTTCTGATTTATTTCGGCTGCATTTCAATATTTTTGTTTTACATTTATTAATTTTCATCATGAATTCTTTCCTTAAGAATTCATGTTTAACCATTCAAAAACTCATTCAAATCCTCAGATGTGTCGGCCAAGATGACAATGTCATCAGCAAATCTCAGAGTTGAAATTATTTTTCCTTGAATCTTCATTCCCACTTTAAATTGTTCTCCAATTTCCTTCATTGCTTGTTCAATGTAAAGATTATCCTCCCGATACCTTTCTATAAGATAGAGACACAGGCAAAATCCATGAGCCGCCAACATTTTCTGCCTGCCACATTTGCCTCAAATAATGAAATTCGCTTATGTTGAGGATCACTTAAATGTAGTTTATTACATTTTTTGTTCTGTACAGGTGTAATTGAGGCATACAAGAGCTGCATTCGTAAGGTTCAGCTGTATGGTCCGACCAATTTTAGTCCAGTCATCAACCAGGTGGCAAAGACTGCTCGACATTATCAAGATGGCTCCAAGTACTTCATTCTGCTCATCATCACTGATGGTATTATCACTGACATGCCACAGACCATCAAGGTGAGTTTACAATGTGGGAATGCGTAATGTATTAAAGCATCTCTTGCAATAACCTTAACGTAAAGGAAGTAGGAGACTTCTGCTACTTAGGAAGGTTGATTGGTTGGTTCCTCAGATTGGGGGCTGCGACAACACGGTCATGTAGCCCCATGTACTTTGGGAGTGGGTAGAATCTGTCTGATAACCGGTGTTAATTGTGATGGCTGTATTAGTGTGTATCTGTTTTAATTCAAGTAAGGACTGCAGACATTGTATTTTTTAGCCTACTTTCGATTTTCGCAAAAAATGAGATCAACACAGGGTGAAAAATTGTGTGTCTGTCTGTGTGTGTGTATGTGTGTGTGTGAGTCTGTGTGTGTGTGTGTACTCTGAATGTCTGTCGCCCCCTATCAATTCAAACACGGTGAAACCGAATTGAACGAAATTTGGTACAGAGGTAGCACTAGCAAAGGGCACCTCAGTGTCATACTTTATATCGCCGCCATCTTTACCAAAACAGAATGGCGGCCACTCAAACGTTCAAAACGTAAAACCAAATTACGGCTAAACTAATCATCCGATCTCTACCAAATTTGGTGACAACATACCTTTATATAGGTCGCGTCTTTCACCCAAAATTCAAGGTCATCGGCCGTGCCATTTCAGGATGGTGGCCGTGTGAATTATGCAACCATTTTAATCAATAGCTTAAGATCCACCAATTCCGTTTATCGAGCCTAGGGTGGTTTAAGCTATCCTGAAGGTCGTGATCCGTTATTTATTATAATTTAATATTATAATATTATACTGTATGAGTGGCTTAAAAGAGCTGAGCCGTCTGTGTCACACGACAAGATGGCAGCTGTCCTCATGTGCCTGTCTTATATTTCAGTAGTTTTAGTATGTTGTATGTGATATACCCTACTGATACAATAATATAAACTTTGTATGAAATGATCTTTAATGAAGATGTACTGCAGTGAAGAAATCGTTTATTTAAAGTCATTATTTGCCAACAGGTTGTATCTAATATATCAGTTAAAAACACCATGATGTTAAGGGTAGGGTTAGCTCTGGGCTAGCGTGATAGTCTGTCACGCAGTTGGCTGGGGATCGAATACTGCCACAGTTAACTTTTTTTTTCTTGAATTCTTTTACAAATGATATGCACGAGCTCTTTCCACAGATACTGAATAAGATATCATTTAGCTCAAAGGAGAGGCTAATGTATACACTCGTTTATCAATAAAATCACAGCCCCAGCATCGCACATAAACAGAAGACATTAGGAAAAGGAGAATAGAAGAACTAGATACACGTTGTCATTAACCACAGCCTTCTTAATGCCTCTGTACGGTGCTGTCCTCTTGTGGGTTATGTGGGTAATATTGTTCCAAACATACCACTGTGTAAATACCTGGCCTCCTGAAGTATGGCAATTTTGTAATACTGGTAGTTCAACTATTAGCCACGATCGCGCTCCGATTACCTTTAAACACTGCCAGCTGGATCGCCTCCCTCTTGGCTACTTTAAACTGTCTACTCATTCAACACCCATAGGCCACTGCCATCGTAGTACATTACGATGGCAGTGCATAGGCGTACAAGATAAAGATTAATTCACTGATAGGTCGCAGCACCAACCTACTGTGATCGGCGCGGATTTTTATAGGGGAAGATACCCAAAACGAAAGATTCTTAACTTTGCAGGCTGGCTTAATATAGAGATTAACGGACGTGAATGCATTACAATAAGTTAGTAGTTTTGTTATTCAATCATCATAAAGTATATAATATTGATTTTGACACTTACTGGCTAATTATCAATATAAAAGAACGCAAACAATACATGGTGGTAGAGGTGATTGTGTTAGGGATGAGGACAAAGAGTCATAAATATACCCATACATTTAGGAGAAAGTAGGCTATATGTTCTTTGCTGAACATCTTGTTTCAAATAGTACCTACTTTAACGCCACCATCAACGACTACTAGTTCAGAACTTGGTTACCAGATGCCACCGCAGTCGGCTCCTGACGATAATCAAATGTTCTCGAAAGAGAATCAAAATGAATATTGTCCATCACTTAAAGTGATAAAAATGTTCTGCATAACTCAATAAATTGCTAGTGTTTCGCCCTAGTGTGCCAATTGGGCTCTTCAGTTGGTAAAGGCACACCTACCAAGACGAGTAGCAGGCACACACTGAGAAGGCCATGCAAGACGCTTTGCTACATATGTAGCCACGTCACGAGCATGCCAGTGTACCACGGGAGTCAAAAACTCCACTCCAAAACAATAAACCTTGCTTTGGAATTGACTATAATCAAATGTTCTCGAAAGAGAATCAAAATGAATATTGTCCGTTGAGCCATTATAATTAACACATAAAGTAATAAAATTTTCCTGCATAACTCAACAAATTGCTAGCGTTAGTCAAATGTTTAACCTATAATTTAGCTTCACACAGGTGTAATTAGTGGAAGGTTCTTTAACATGCCATAAATCTATGACATGGGACCGCCGGCTTTACTTCCCCTCCGAAGGAAGGCATACTGAGGGATTTTTAACGCTCTTAAAAAATCTGACGACTTCTGCCAGGTTTGAACGGTGAAAAAAACAGATGGAAACTCCTCCCTCCAGTGACGAACAAAGGAGATCAAATCCAGGCTCTGTAGCCATGGTCCATACAGTAATTTCTGGCAGCTGCTCTCTGGTGACGAACCGAGAAATTTATGTATATATTTTGTAATTTTTGTAATCTCATTAATATACTTTCTTTGGCCACATTATTTGATTCCATTGAAAAAGGAGGCAAGGTTTCTCCGAAACGTATGGTTCTAATCTAAATACACACGGCATTATCCCAAAAAACATGAATTATGTATAAAATTTAAATATCTAGGCTCTATGATCACTAATGATGGAAGTCTTGTAGAAGAGGTCAATATGATAATCAGTGCTGCTTGGATGAAGTGGCAAACGACAACTGGAGTCACCTGCGATCGAAGCATGACGGACAACCTAAAGTCAAAGATCTATCATAATGTCATCCGTCCTGTCGCATTGTACGGATGCGAGTGTTGGCCGTCAACAACAGTGACAGAACATCGCTTGGGCGTTATGGAGACCAAGATGTTGCGATGGACAGCGGGTGTCACCAGATTGGATCATGTTTCCAATGACAACATCAGGAAACGGTTTGGGGTTGCACCAATCAGTGACAAGATGCGGGAGTGCCATCTGCGTTGGTTTGGGCATGTTCTACGAGCAGAAGCGGACACAATTGCAAAGCTTGGTTACAATATACAAGTCTTCGGCAAGAGACTTAAAGGAAGACCGAAGCAATGGTGGGATGATACGCTACATAGAGATTTGAAGAACCAACACCTTCATCCCGACATGGCCCGAGACAGAAACAAATGGCGACAACATATCCATATAGCGGACCCTGCAGCTAGGCGGGACAAACGCTAAGGAAGAGGAAGATTCTATTATTTTACATCTTACACGAGTACTTATCCATTAGATTTCAAATAATTATTCTAGTAAATATTTCAGTTTATATTTTGATCGTTCTTATTGATTGTTTTCCAGTTTCTTCATTTCATCCTGTGTATATTTTAGTTTCTCAACACTTACAAGGGGAGGATACGATGCATGGGTCACTGATTTGAACCATCTTTAGCACACGTGTAGGGCATGACTAGGCGTATACCAGGTGCAAGTAGTAAGGTGCGCTTCACAGCCGTTTCTGAGAAATTAATTAATTGCACTTACAGTGCGGCGTCTATGTGCGTTGTATGCTAGCAAAAAGCCAATGAGCGCGTGGTGCAGTGGTAAGAGCCCTGCTTCGTAAGCTCGGGATCGCTGGATCGAATCCCACTGGTGAGTTTTTGAAGTTTTTTTTTTACATTGGCAATTCGCACAAATGTAGGTGTCGTGAATAATGTTCATTTTGCAGTCAAATGTAGTAACATGTTATGTGAGCAGGAAAAGAGATTCAAAAATCATCATATGGAGTCAACGTTGTGACATTACATAATGTACAGTATGGGCATTTCAAATACACTGACCGGCAAAAAAAGTGGAACACTTTAATTTTTATGTAATTTCTTAATTTATTCCACTAAAATGTATCGGTTTTCCAATATTTGCATTATTCATGTAAATGTAGATGGTTGGCAACAGAAAATACCGAATCATGTTTTACAACACGCTTTAACTCACAAATTTTGTTACATTTTGCAAATCTTACAATTTTCTATTTTTTAGTAATGCTCTTTTGGGCTGGTGTTTATCAAACGTATTGCCAAACAAAACAGTATTAATGTTTGCACTGCACTGCAAGAGAACACTGGTCACTAAAAACGGGTGTTTCCACCTTTAGCGTCTATGACAGCTTGTAAACGCTCAGGCATACTGTTCACAACTCGTCGAATGGCATCTGCCGGGATGCGATCCCATTCCTCCAACAGCGATGTTCTCAGTTGTGCCAAGGTGGTGTGGTCATGCTGTCTGTCTTTCCTTCCAAGCGTATCCCATACATGTTCGATGGGGTTCAAGTCAGGACTACGAGCTGGCCAGTCCAGGGTTTGAATCTCCACTTCCTGCAGATATTGTACAACACAGCGAGCAGTATGAGGGCGGGCATTATCCTGCATCAGCATGAAATTCTGACCAATGAAAGGCGCAAAGGGCATCACATGGTTCATCAGGATCTCTTCGATGTACCTTTGGGAATTGAGCGTCCCGTGATCGATGCACACCAACTCAGTGCGGGCCATAACGTTGATGCCACCCCACACCATAACCGAGCCACCTCCAAATGGAGTCCTGGAGGAGAAAGCAACAGGGCTGTACCTCTCCCCGCGCCTTCTGCACACTCTTTCTCTCCCATCAGGAGATCTAAGGTTAAAGCGACTCTCGTCAGTGAAGAGAACAGAGGCCCACTGCTCGTGGGTCCATCCCAGATGCTGCCTTGCGAAGCGAAGACGCGCCTCTCTGTGATGCCGTTCAAGTGCGGGTCCACGTGCAAGTCTCCTGGACGAAAGATGAGCTTCTTCAAACCTTCTTCTTACTGTTTGCTCACTCACTCTCACATTTCTGACATTTTCCAGTTGATTTCGTGCCTGAACTGCTGTGGTATGCCGATCACGCAGAACTTGGAGGGTGAGAAATCTGTCATCCCTGGCACTTGTGCTTCTTCTACGGCCTGACCCTCGTCTCCTGTCGTATGTTCGGAGCTCTCTTTAACGTTGCACTGCACGATGTATGCTACCGAGAGATGATCCAATGACCTCAGCAACATAACGGAAGCTGCGGCCATCCTCCACCAATGCAACTGCCTGTGCAGCTTCTTCACGGCTAAGAGGCATGTTTTAGTGTGAACTGCAAATGGATAACTTGCTAAAATGTGTGACAATGGTTCACACGTGTTCAACAAGTGCCAGTTGTTATCCCTAGAACAACGATAAGCGAGTGGCAACACTCATAAACCTTAAACGCTTCCAGTCCGCTTCTCGCCATAAAACCATTAAGATAGGCTCATCGAGGATTGGGGGTAATTGGTGGTAATAAACCACCCTAAGAAATGTCATATTATCAATTTCTATTCACGGATGTTTCAGATGTTTGTTCTAATGCATGAAAAGCTTTTAAAATGTGATTGAATCTTTTTCAAGGCTAGATTTATACTATTTATATTACTTTTTTTAACTGTTCCACTTTTTTTGCCGGTCAGTATACATTGGTATTATACACAGCCAGGTGTATTCTATTATATGTACAGTATACATTTATACATTGAAGGCCTAGTCCGTTCCGTTCTTTGCATGTCTGTGAACCATCAGACTACTCCTTACCCCGCAAGCAGTGACACATGCTATGGATATTGGTTGGAAATTGCCAATGGTTACAAAAAGAAAAGAAAAAAACACAACACACTGCAAAGGGTCACTGGTGGGATTCAATCCAGCGATCCCGCGCTTACGGCGCAGGGCTCGTACCACTGCACCACGCGCGCATTGGCGTTTTGCTAGCGTACAACGCACATAGACGCCGCACTGTAATTGCAATTAATTAATTTCTCGGAAACAGCTGAGAAGCGCACCTTACTACTTGCACCTGATATACGCCTAGTCATGCCTTACACGTGTACTAAAGATGGTTTGAATCGGTGACCCATGCATCGTATCCTCTCCTTGTTAGTTTTATTAGATTAGTTTCTTAAGGTTTGATTCAAATTTGCTGAAAAAGATCCCATTGTTGGAATGAAATATGTGCTAATTTGTATAGAATTTGTATTGATTGGCAGAGTATTTTAATTAATTAAGTCTCTGAGTACCATTTAATGGATTGATACACAAATTCCCCTGTTATTTGCAGTGGTTGCAACAAGTTAAAAATCTCAGCAAGTGTCTTTGTTATTCTTGTCAATCATGGCAATGCAATTCTTTTTGACACTCCATTCCATATTTACCCTTAATTACATGCATGTCGGAGCTGAGCCCTCAAGCTCACTCTGCAGTACACCAAACTACAGGTGTGCCAACCTAATATGTGCTGTCGACCCCAGAAACTTAGGGACAAAACTTATGGCAGAACTAGCTCTTATACTAATACTTAAAACAGGCATATTGCCAGCATTATATTTAACAAATGTATAATTGACTGTCTTTTAGGCCATCGTAGAAGCTTCAGATCTACCACTATCCATCATCATAGTGGGCGTAGGAGAAGCAGACTTCACTCTGATGGACGTCCTCGATGCAGACACGGTTCCACTCATTCATAACGGTGTCAAAGCAAGAGACATCGTTCAGTTTGTTCCGTTCCGAAACTTCCAGAAACTTCACAACATCACCCAAGCTAAAGCATACCTTGCTAAGGAAGTTCTCATGGAGATCCCTGACCAGATAGTCTCCTACATGAATAGCCGAAACCTCAAACCCAAGACTCCAGTCAACAGGTGCAACAACTCTCCACCACCTCCCCCATATTTTGAGCTTTGAGTGGCCTTAAAACCAGGACTGCTACCAAAACACAAAAATTTTCAAAAATAATTAATTTTAAAAATCATCAAAGTTTTCAACAATACACTTTTCAAAAAATGTTCATCAATAAAAAATAATTAATTAAAAATATTAAAAAAGAAATTTTAAAAAAAGTACTTTAAAATATAAAAACAAATAAAATAAAATAATGTAATTTTTTTTAAAATTAATTTCCATAAAAGAAAAAAAAAAGAAAATGAAGATTACGTTTTGCATTCGAAACATGTTCCATTGGTTAATATTTACTTATCATTTGGGCCTGGATAGTTATATACTTAAATACATCTTGTTTACAGTAACTACATAAATATATATTTATTTACATATTTTTTGCCATAGCTTTGAAGCCTTTTTTCATTGTTGCCTTATTGATATCATTGATGTTAGAATAATAATAATACTCCCTGCAGTGATTGTTTCGACGAACTTTTCAGTCGGTTAACACGATATAATCTCAATTACTGGGACATGCAAAAAATAATCTCAAAAAATTTTATGTGATTAATATATATACAGTGAACCCTCACTATTTTGGGCTTCACTAATTCGGACAGGTTTTCATCGGCGCAGTACGGCGCCAGACATCATTCGCACCAAGGCCATCTATTGTAAAATGTCGATTACATCCCCTCCCTTCCCGTTCACTCCACTCGGCCAATAATAAGTACCGTATGTAATCATTATTGGTCACAAGCATGCAATAAATGAGTTTGTTGAGCCATATATGGTGGTTAGACCTTATCTCTTTGTTCTTGAAACCCCGTGTGAGTGAAAGTTTCTTGATTTCAGTTCAGTCTACTAAATCTGGCAATCCTAATTCTTTCTGGTCTTTCTCGTCTCTTTGTACTAATTTGATCTAGTTGTTTTCTTTTTGTTCTCCTTATAAGTTAGTCCATAAGTGGGTCCATTCTTTCTTTCTTTCTTTCTTTCCCATGAATTGGATTCGACGAGGACATATAGTGTCTGTGAGTTTGGAGATAGTTTTATATATTTCTGCATTTGGTTTTGGAAGATGAACTCCATCCTCGATGCTCAGCCCTAAGATTTTTACTAATTATTTTACATTCTTTCACTTCATCTAAATAACATTAAAAAAGGAAGTATGGTACCAGTAAGTGTAAAATAAAAAAATAGCATAAAGATTTATTACACTCCATTCGGCTGCACTATTACCAACCGTTCATCAATAGGACCACAAGCATCAATCGTACCTGTTACAGACAACAACTGCTCAAGAAATGCAGCAACACAATAATGGTGGGAACACGTATACGCGGAAAGCAGTAAATAGTTACAAAGAGTTAGTGTTCTAGGGTTAATAGAAGTCTTAGGAAAATTCTCAAAATTTTCTGACCGGATGTGATAACTAGGAACTGAATTTTTATTTTTTATTTTTAATTGTCATTTTAAGTTTTCAAAAATATAAAATAGGTTCTTTAGGTTTTTTTAATATGTAGAATTGGTTTTTAAATAGATTTTTATGTAGCAAAAGTTGAGATAAACTGCACAAAGCATAAAATTAATACCTAATTGTTGTTGTTGCTGTTTGAGTCTTCAGTCTTTTGACTGGTTTGATGCAGCTCTCCATGTCTCCCTGTCCTGAGCTAATTGTTTCATCTCTACATAACTACCACACCCTACAACCGAGGCAATCTGTTTAACATATTCTAACCTTGGTCTACCCCTACAGTGCTTGTCCTCGACCCTTCCTTCCATAACTAAGCTTGCTATTCCTGGGTGTCTTAGTATGTGTCCTACCAACCTATCTCTTCTCTTCATTAGCAGTCGCCAGAAACATCACTCCTCTCCCACTAGTCTTAATACCTCTTCATATGTAACCCTATCTACCCATCTGATCTTCATCATTCTCCTGTAACACCACATTTCAAACACTTCAATTCTCCTCTTTTCTGCTGCTCCAACAGTCCAAGTTTAACTTCCATAGAGCACCACGCTCCTGACAAAGGCCTTCAAAAATTACTTCCTAATACCTAAATCTATATTCGATGTCAACAGATTCCTTTTCTGTATAAATGCTTTCGTTGCCTGAGCTAACCTACTTTTTATATCCTCTTTGCTTCGTCCATCACTGGTTATTTTGCTTCCTAAGTAACAGAAGTCTCCTAATTCCTTCAGCTTTTCACCTGCCAATTTGATGTCCATAGAGGTTTCTGATTTATTTCGGCAGCATTCCAGTATTTTTGTTAGTAGAAAATCTGACTGCTACGAGAGTGTAAATATTTTACATAATGATACGTCTTTTATCAAATTATCACCAAGAACTTCACACTTTTAGGCAATATTTGCTCTCCTTACATATGTTAATTATTCATATTCAATAAAACCAAGGATGTCTGAGGCGATTTTCACACACCAGCCCGTTTAATTAACTTTCTTTATTTAGAATATAGGGAAATAATAAGAGATTTATCCACACTTTCCTGACAGTAGATAACCAAACATTAAGATATAAACTGAAAAGTGCTGTCAGTATTTGAATTTTCGGGCAGGTAGGATTTTTCTCAATCAACTAGAGCTAGGAATAATTACTGTTTTGTGGTTAACTTTACAAAATCATCATCATCATCATCAACCTTTTCCGTCTCCAGTTTCCCGGGTGCGGTAGACAAGCTCTCGCCACTGCTTTCTGTTATTGTACAACTTTCGTTCTACAACTTTTTCCCATTTCAGCCCTTTTTTCTCCACTTCTGATTATGCGGTCTCAATCCATCGTTTTCTGGGTCTTCCCCTCGGTCTTTTCCCTTTCAGTTCTCTTTACAAAATACGGACTAAAAATTCAAATATATTACAATAAATGGAACTGTCTATCGTGAGATTGATCCAATCACCAGCAGAATGAAGAAGAAAAGAATTTCATATTTTTTTCACAACTTACGGCTTCCAGAAAACAGAATTTTACGCCAACTAGTGATGAGAAATCTAGGAAAGAAAACTGGAGGAAAATGGATCCAAGAAATCCAACAAGATCTCAAAGCAGTTGGACTCAAGATAACAGATGCCGAGGAGAAAAATAAAATTAACACCATTGTTAAAACTCTCAAATTTTCTGCAGAAATGACACATAGAAAGCCTATGGAGATTTCAGATGAGTTGAGAAAATCCCGATCTAAAAAAATTAAAAAGTACTGGAAAGAGCGCAAGAACCAAGCAGTACTACCTTCAAAGAAGATGTGATTGTGGAACGACTCAAGTGGTCCAATGTGACCAATCAAGATTAATAATAATAATAAATGGAACAAAACTGCAATTAGGTATTTTTAAGTACTCGCATATCATTAAGTTTTTTTAGGTACACAAGAACCTCGTTTATCCGGACTAGGTGGGACCAGAAGTAATCTGGATTACTGAAAATCTGGATAATCCGAAAACAAACTAAAAATATGAATATAAGATACTAATTAATATTACCCTTTCACAAATTTATTGCCGGCGGTCAAGATGAGAACTATTCTTTGTTTACTTGTGTCATACGTCAGGCTGCTTCGTTGACAGGTACAGTTGCGCGCACAGGTTGCTTGAGTGGGATATGACTCAGCACCAGGAGCCTCTGTCATCGTTTAATTGTCCGTGGTGACATGAGCTCCTGTGACGCGCAATGCTGCTTGACTTATGTGCAGATGTAGTCTGTCATCGCTGTGTTCCCTGCTTCGCCCTTAGGGGCAGCTGCTGCAATAAACAACAAACACTGGCGCAGCCACGCTCAGTGGCAATTAAATCTTAAATCGGTAATACAAACCTTTATTTTGACATTAACAAGAATTAAGAAAAACAAAACTACATCTACAGGTAGGTGAAGCGATCTACTTGTTCTACAAGCATATTGGAGATTTAGATATTGAAATCTGGAAATGCAGTTCCGAGAGATAGCTGTGTACGTGCCTTTCTCTTAGGAATGACTAAGTGTACAGTACTATTCGAAAGGTGCGCATATGTTCATGTACTGTACTTTTGTGCTTTGTCTTATGAATGGCAGCACTAAATTAGTGCAAACAATGATCCCAGGAAATAATGAAATACAATTGCTATGGTTACGACAATAATACTCAGTTCTTCTTCTACCCATTGAGATTAATGGTGTTTTATGTAGAAATCATACATTAGAATGGTGGACAAAGTCAGGGGTATCTTTAAAAGGTTTGTGTACATGTAAATAACAAATATAACCATTTCATACAGCAGCAAACTATTATATTTCGCCCTCAGCAAGCGTTGTTACCTCAATTTTGTTCGTTTGCTCTTTCACAAAATGAATTTAGCTGTCCCAGTACCTACAAGATCACCTCGTGGCGCAGTGGCTAACACTGTTGGCTGTCACCCCCGAGGTTCCGGGTTCGATCCCCGGCTCTGCCAAGAAAGTCTTGGTATGGTCTGGTACGGGGACTCCCAGCCTCTTGATGCGAAATGGGAACCTGCCGTTTGCTATGGCAGGAGGAGGAATGGAAAGGAACTGGCCACCCTTCCACACAAAACTCCAGCTCGGGACGCCTGGTTAGTGATCCCTTGACGAATCCAAGGGCTCTAATTCAGGTTGCCTACATCCCTGGAGGGGATATAGCACTCTGGTTGGTTGGTTCTTAAGTTTAGGGGCTGCGACAATGCGGTCATGTAGCCCCGTGTACTTTGGGTGTGTGTAGAATCTGTCTGATAACCGGTATTAATTGTGATGACTGTATTAATGTGTGTTATCTGTTTTTTAATTTAAGTACAGACTGCAAATTAGAATTTTTCAAATAGTTCCTACTTTAGCCGCCAAGCGCCACCGTCAACGACTACTAGGCCAAGTTCAGAACTTAGCTACTAGACGCCACCGCAGTCGGCTCTTGGCAACGAACGTAGAAACCTAAGAGCGTTGTTTACATTCTTAACCTACCTAATTTAGCTTCACACAGGTGTAATTAGTGGAAGGTTCTTTAACTCTTTCTTTTTGCTTTCAGTTCTATAATATAATGATTTTCATACCTTATTTCTTCTTCCTGGGTGCATTATGAATTGTAATTACTAACCTTGGTCACTTCTGCACCGACTGTACCGTACCGGATATACCCTATGTGCTAAATCACGTAAATATGTGTTTTTATTTATTGCTCATTTCACAATGGCAGCCATGTTCGGCAGCGTAATTAGTATGTTAAACTGCCGCCAAAGCGTACACAACAAGGCGCACACATTGTCGTCACTAGTTGCCAACATGTCCAATACAAAATACACCATACGACACACGTAACATGCTAGCGGGGCACGGATGACAAATAACCATTGATCTGGACGCGTTAGGCTCTTCTTCTTCATGTGCCATCTCCACTAAGAAGGTTGGCGATCATCACAGCAATCCAGTTTTTGGATCTAGCAGCACTGAAAAGTTCACTGGAACTACACTTGAACCATTTTTTTAGGTTGTCCAACCAAGAGATCCTTCTTCCTCGACCCCTTCTGCCCTCAACCTTCCCTTGAATAATTTCTTGTAGAATACGATACTTGTCTCCTCTCATTATAGGGCCCAAGTATTGTAACTTCCTAATTTTGACACAGGTAATTATCTCCTTATCTTTACCTATCCTACCCAATATCTCAAGATTTGTGATTCCATCCATCCAGCTTACTCGTAAGATCCTTCGATATGTCCACATCTCAAACGCCTCTAGTCTGGTAATCATATCTTGTTTGAGTGTCCAAGCTTCCATACCGTAGAAGAGTACCGAGAACACATAACATTTTAACAACCTTAGCTTTAAATTTATACTAAGGTCTCTATTGCACAATAAATTTCTCATTTGATTGAATGCATTTCTGGCTTGTCCTATCCTGGCCTTAATTTCTTGAGAGCAATCATTGGTATCATTAACTATGGTTCCTAAATATCTGTATTTCTGAAGTCTTTGAACTGCTCTTCACCTTTGATTATCAAATTTCCTGGATTATTCTCTTTCGAAATTATCGTGAAACTGGTTTTCTTAACATTTAGAATTAAACCACTTTTCTCGTTGACTTCTACCACTCTATCCGTCAACAGTTGTAGATCTTCAAGGCATCCAGAGATTAGTCGAGTATCGTCCGCAGATCTTAAATTATTTACAAGTTTGCCATTCGCCTTAATCTAACCATTGTCAAAAATCATTGGATCGGACAAAACGAAGGTTAGAATGGTTGGGTTGAGGTGCGGCCTAGGCTGCGGGAAGCTTGCCGGACACGGTTGACAAAAAAACATTGATTAGTATCGTAAGCATGGGGTTGGCAATAATGTCTTTGATGATAATTCACGCGCATAATGGCGACACAGCTGGAATTTCATCTAGGCCAGTGTTTGCCAAACTTTTGTGTGTGTGTACCACTTTAAGAGATGAGAATCTCTCGCGTACCACCTAATGGTTGGGAGATATAGTAACTATAACCCCCACCACCACTACATAACAGACCAAAGGATGGATTGTAATTAGTGTTTGTTAGAGTTAAAGTTCAAATAATAAAAAGTGTGTGCAGTTGTTTTACTATTTTTTACAATAAGTATTCAATTCAAACATCCAGAAATGACACTGTACAAATAATATTAATAGAAAAACTCTTAATAATTAAACATAAAAAACAAAACTCAGCAATTTTTCTAGGTTCAACTAAAGAATTCAATGTGAAGGGTGAGCTTGAAGATTAGAAGCCAACTTAGGAATGTCTGGTTTAAGATTGCTGAGTCTCAAACGAAGATCGTTTTCCACTGTAAGGAGCCTATTCCGCTATTTATTCTTCAGAGAAACAAGTGAAGAAAATGCAGTCTCACACAAGTTCGAAGTAGTGAAAGGCAGTAAAAATCTAACTGCTTTGTCAGCTATGTCTGCACAGTCTGCACGCCTCTCAAACCAAGTGTTCACAAGAGCCATTTCTGAAAAACTTTGCCTTAGTTCTGAATCACAATTCAATTCATAAAACTGCTCCTTATCTTTGGCCTTAAAGTTCTCCAGCAACATATCAATGTTTTTATATTTTTTAATTTAATTTTTTTATGTCTTTCTTAACTTATCTAATATTTTTTTATATTTTTCATAACATCACCGCGTACCAGTGCAGCAGTACGAACGTACCACAGTTTGGAAAACGCTGATCTAGACTATATAAGTCGTGATCTTATTTGGGATGGTGGATGGGTTATAGACAGCGGAGGAGTAAACATCCATCACTACATCATATACACATTTTTCCAGACCATTACTACAGGTATTTTGGCTAATTTATGTACTTCAGAAGGGAAGCCTCCGTGGCTTAGGCGGCAGCACGCCGGCCTCTCACCTCTGGGTCCGTGGTTCAAATCCTGGTCACTCCATGTGAGATCTGTGCTGGACAAAACGGAGGCAGACAGGTTTTTCTCCAGGTACTCCGGTTTTCCCTGTCAAAATTTCATTCCAGCAACACTCTCCACTATCATTTCATTTCATCTGTCATTCATTTAATCATTTCCCCAGAGGAGTGCGTCAGGCCTCGGCAGCCGGCACAGTTCATATCCTCGCCGCTAGATGGGGGCTTCATTCATTCCATTCCTGACCCGGTCGGAGACTGGAAGCAGGCTGTGGATTTTTTCATGTACTTCTGAAAAGTTATGAAGGAGTGATCGTAGTTTCATTTTCATCCCTACAAACTGTCTGCAAGTAGTTGTTGCGATGACATTGGTATGTACTGTTGTACTAACTACATAACTTGATTGGTCCGCTAGACCTCACAATGCCAGTTAGACAAATTTTCTGTTCTGGTGTGACTTTCTTTGTTGTAAGAAAATCATTTTGTTTGGCGGCAAAAGTAGGAACTACTTGAAAAAATTCAATGTCTGCAGTCCTTACTTGAATTGAAAACAGATAACACACACTAATACAGCCATCACAATTAACACCGGTTATCAGACAGATTATACACACACCCAAAGTACATGGGGCTACATGACCGCATTGTCGCAGCCCCTAAACTGAGGAACCAACTAAAATCATTTTGAAGCGATGTCGAACTGTTTTAGGGGCAGATGACCTTGCTGTTCTTCCCCTTAAAACAACAATAACTGGCTAAACCTTGACCATCAAAGTTGCATATCGGAAGTGCTTCTTTTGAAGACGATGAGATAGGGATATAGCATAAATGCACCAGTGGCATAGAGGATTTTTCTTTCTTTCTTTCTTTCTTTTAAATAAGGTTGGGCAATTGATATTGTAACTTTCAGTTGGTCAAGTTAGGTTTAAGAGGCTGAACAACGAGGTTATCTGCCCCTATTTTGGCTTTTAATTGAGGTGAATGAACAAAGGACAGACTTACACGTTTGTCCAAGTGTTTGTTTAACCCGGGTGTGACCTTGACCAATTGTCAATATGTACAGTACTAAAAAACTTAAAAAACAGATCTGTTATAATTTTTCCACATTAATCAAAATTGTAACAGATCTGTATTTTTAGTTTTTTTGTATATATTTTTTAATAATCTAGATAGCTGACATTTTTAGAACTATTTTTGAACCTATTTTTTTGTTTATAAATTTAAGCATGAAAGTGGGAATCATGAATGTCATGACCCTGACAGGCAAGGTGGAGGAGGTGGTAGACTTCATGGAGAGGGAGAATGTTGGATTGATGGGGCTGAGTGAAGTGAAATGGAAAGGTAAAGGAAGGAAGAAATTGAGGAAAGGATATACATTATACTGGAGTGGTGGCCAAGAGGCAAAAAATGGCGTGGGACTGATAACCTCGAAACAACTGGAGGAGTATGTTGAAGTGGTCGAGTGTGTGAGTGACAGAATAATCAAAATTAGAATGAAGATGAAAAATGACATGATGGACTTCATACAAGTGTATGCGCCACAGACTGGAAATAGAGAAGAGGATATTGAAGTATTCCTGGAGGATGTAGAAAGAGTAATTTCAGATGTAGAAGTGGTGATCATGGGAGATATGAATGCACAAGTCGGAAACGAGAGACAAGGAAAGGAAGAAGTCATTGGACCATATGGATATGGGAAAAAGAACCGGGAAGGAGAGGAACTTGTAAACTTTTGTGAAAGGAATGGACTGATAGTGGGTAATTCATGGTTTCGGAAGAAAAACAGCAGGAAAATTACGAGATATGGTTGGGGCGATAGAAGAACAAAATCAGTAATTGACTACTTTCTGGTGGAAAGGACTAATCGCAGAAAGCTGATAGATGTGACAGCTTTACCAGGAGAAGCATTTGATGGGGACCATAGAGCTGTGGTGGCAAAATTTAGATGGGAAAAGTTGGAAAATCTAAAGGAGATCAGAGAGAGTAGAATAAAAGTATGGAAATTGAAAGACAAAACTGTACAGGAAGATTTTCAGGAGAGATTGAAGCAACAAATCCCAGTTACTGAAGTGGAAAACATAGAAGAGGAATGGTCCTACTTTAAAAAGGCATTTGTTGGTGCAGCAGAGAGTGCTTGTGGTAGTACGTCAACAAGAGTGAAAGAGAAGGAAACACCGTGGTGGAATGAGGAAGTGAGGAAAGCAGTGAAAGAAAAGAAGTCTGCATGGAAAGAATGGAACCGAGATCAAACAGAAGAAAGCAAAAGGAAGTATCACAACAGCAAACGGAGGTGTAAGAAAGTGGTAGGAGAAGAAAAGAAGAAAAGTTGGGAAGAATTTACACGAAGAATGGAAACAGATGTAAGTGGCAGTAAAAGGATGCTGTATGGACTTCTAAGAAGTAAGAGGAAAGAAAGAATTACTACAAAGCTAGTAAAAAAGGAAGATGGAGAGTTGTTAACACACCCAGAAGAGATAAAGGGACGATGGAAGGAGTATTTCGATAAGCTATTGAATGTGAACAATTGTACTGGTGAGATGGAAGTGACACAACCTGACGACTCTATAACAGAAGATGATATAACAATGCTGGAGGTGGAATTAGCAGTACAGAAAATGAAGATGGGAAAAGCAACAGGGGTGGATAAAATCAGTGTAGAAATGATAAAGGCTGCTGGACCTGTTGGTATGCAATGTTTGTATCGACTGCTAGTGTGTGTGGAAACGGAAATGTGTACCAGAAGACTGGGAGAAAGGGCTAATAATACCAGTGTTTAAGAAGGGGGACAAGAAGGTGTGTGATAACTATAGAGGGATCACCCTCATATCGCAGATAGTGAAAATACTGGAAAGGTTATTAGAAAGAAGAATGAGAAGAAAGGTGGAAGGAGAGTTGCAAGAGGAACAGTATGGCTTCAGGAGTGGAAGATCCACAGTGGACCCAATCTTTAGCTTGAGGCAGGTGATGGAAAAGAACTGGGAATATGGAGAGGATTTGATCATGGCTTTCATAGATCTAGAAAAGGCATATGATAGTGTCCCCAGAGAGAAGGTATGGGAAACCATGGTTAAGAAGAGACTGGGAAGAGAAATGTTGGAAATGGTGCAAGCAATGTACAACAACTGTGTTAGCAGGGTACTGACACCAGTTGGAAAGACAGATTGGTTTAGGAACAAGACTGGACTAAGACAGGGAAGTGTGCTGTCACCTCTCTTGTTCATAATGGTGATGGATGAAATTGTAAAGGAAACAAAGGACGCATATGGACATAAAGAAATGAAGTTACTGTTATTTGCAGATGATATTGTGGTCTGGGGAAGGAACACCGAAGAAGTGCAAAAACAACTAGATGCACTGAACGAAAATATTCAGAAGTACGGCCTGAAAATCAGTATAGAGAAAAGCAAGACCATGGTGATGACAAGAGGGGAAAGACAAGGAAAGGGCACTGTGAAAATTGGAAGTCAGAGTTTGGAAATTGTGGACACGTTCAAATACCTAGGAAGTGAATTGATGAAAACTGGTAGGTTGGACATGGAGATTGGCAGGAGAGTACAGCAGAGCAATGCATTCTATCAAAGTGTAAGAAAACTTGTTTGGGATAAGGAAGTACCAAGGAAAAGCAAGGAGGTAATGTATAAAGTGTATTATGTTCCCATATTAACTTATGCAGCTGAGACTTGGACCCTGACAAGCAGGCAAGAGAGTAGAATCCAAGCCAGTGAAATGAAATTCCTAAGAAGTATGATAGGAAAGACAAGGAAAGACAGAGTGAGGAATGAAGATGTTAGGAAGGAAGTTGAGATGGGAAAACTAAATGAGAGAATTGAGAAGAATAAACTAAGGTGGTTTGGACATGTAAAGAGGATGGAGGAAAAGAGAATACCAAGACAGATGCTGGAGGCGAAGTGCAAGGGTAAGAGAGCAAGAGGAAGACCTAGAACAAGGTGGATTGATTCAGTGAAGAACAGCGTGAGAAAAAGAAATCTGGACTGGGACAAGATCGTTGAAGAAGAATGGTGGAAGGAAAGAGGAAAGTGGAGAAGTGCCATAAATACCCCGACCCGGCAGGAGCTGGATAAGGGGAAATGATGATGATGATGATGAAGCATTTGCAACTTCATTTTCTATTAAGTACATTTGCTGAAGAAGGTGACTGAAACCAGTACATTGAATTACATCATCATCATCATGTTTTCACTCCAGTTTCCCGGGTGTGGTTTACGAGCGCTCTCCATTTTAGATTCATGTACCACTGCTCCTTCAAGACTTCATCCCAGTTGATTCCCTTGGATGTGATATCTTCCTTCACTTGGTCCAGCTCTCTCCTCCTAGGTCTTCCAGCAGGTCTCTTTCCAGTAATCTCAGTATGTAACCATTGTTTTGCAATTCTTCCTTCTGTCATACGTTTGATGTGACCAAACCATCACAAACGTGCCCTAGTTATGGTCTCCTTCAGGGACTGATTTATGCCAGCTTGTTCTCTTATCTTCTCATTTCTTACTTTGTCTTCCCTAGTTTTTTTAAGCATGCTTCATTTCTGAAGTCTGCTGTCATCTTTTTTGGTAGTTGTGCATGTTTCCAACCCATAAGTCAATATAGGGACAATATGTTGGAAACAGAGTTTGTTTTGATCTTAGTGGCACTTGTTTATTCCAGAGTAGATATCGAACTTGCTGATAGAATTGACTTGATTTCTGAATACGGTACGGTTATTTAATTCAAGCCGTATTCTGTTGTCACTTGATATTATGCATCCAAGGTACTGATACTGGTTTACTGTTTCCAATTGTACGCCCTCGAGCATTATATTGTCTTTACTTCTCTGTCTGTTAACAGACATTGCAGCAGTTTTTGTAGCATTTAGGGGTGAGGGGGGTACATTTGAACAGTTTTTACAAAAACACAAAATAACTCTACACATGTGTTATCTTCAATTAGGTTTTTAATGAAATTGATCGCTGAAGATCTGGCAAGCATTCTAACGTCTACACTTTCTTCGATACATAACCCATTTGGAAGACCTGGGCAAAAATGTAACACTGTGTAATTTGTTCAAATCTACCCCACCCTTGGGTATATTTAAACAAGCATGGGGCAGTTTTGAACGCACTATAATTTCATGTTACAGTTCTATTTGAATTCCACTGTTGCATTAATTTTGTACAGAACATAAATGACAGAAACATATTGAAAACCAACACATCTTTTTAATGGATTTTTGGACATGTTTGTCAGTTCAACCCATTTTGAAATTTTCAAAGTTCACTGGAAATGTGAAAATTCTTGAAGTTCTTTTTGTTCCTCCTGATGCTACTGGCTGAGGCAATTTACAGACAATGTCAGATAGTGCAACTTGCCAAACTCTGTATTCTGAGGGAAAAGAAATCTCTTCGTACCTTCACCGTCTGTCTTCATAAACATCACAGTGCACTCAACTGCATTTTTCGTGAGAACTTGTCCCACAAAATAAAGTTCCTGCTTTTTGCTAGTGAATTTCACAAGCAGATAGTCATCTGATCAGATTCATAATGAAAATGGCTATTTTCTTTCAGCAAAGGAAGGTCGTTTTCAGGAGGTGATGTTTCTGTGCTGGAATTTTCTTCCTCGGAATAGTCAGTTAATTCTGGACTTGTGTCTGTTTGTACTACTTTCATGAATACTAATTTTATTGACTTTGGGTATTATTTTTTCGTTATCTACAGTATTAAGTATTTTTTGGTAAATTTTCTTGTGTTGACCAACTGGAAAGCTTTCTTTAATAGAACTGGTCAACACTGAAAAATGGCTTCTAAAGAGTTAACTAAAAGGAGAATTGAAACTGTATTGACCAAAAATGTAACAGTATTTTTCAATTGTATTCTTCATGAAAATGATATCCAAAATGAAATAAACTGCTTGTACGGTAATCTTTCTTTATTTCATGATAAAGTAACTCCTTACAGGGTGCTCAGTAGCAACGGAAAAACTCGCTGCTCAAAGGGTTAATGAGTAATGCAGATAGTAATGTACATTGATGTAGTGTATTTTATATGATCAGCACCTTTCTGTGGCTTCCAAGCCACATGGGAATTGCGGGAAATGAGTTAGCGGATCAAGCTGCAAAAGAGGCGGTATCACTACCACCTCGACCAATGGAGGTACCCGCTAGAGATATTCACTCTCAGTTACGCCTACAAGTTCTGGCTTTTTGCGAGGAAAGTAGAATCCAGGCAGCAGAGATGAAGTTCCTTAGAGGTATAATTGGAAAGACCCGCAGAGACAAAATGAGAAACAAGGAAATTAGGGAGAAAACAGGATTCCCAAAGTTACAAGACAAAATCGAGATCAGTAAGCTAAAATGGTATGGACATATGATGTGAATGGGAGAAGACTGAGTCCTGGAGCGATTATTTACTGAGAAAGTCACGGGAAGGCCGAGGATGAGGTGCATGGATGCAATGAGGGAGAGTGTTGAGAAAAGAGGAGTGAAAGTGGAGGATGTACTGGAAGAGGGACGAGAGTGGTGGAGAGACAGAAAAGTATGGAGGTCCTTGATTCACACCCCGAC
Organism: Meconema thalassinum; assembly: GCA_946902985.2. NCBI lineage: Eukaryota > Metazoa > Arthropoda > Insecta > Orthoptera > Tettigoniidae > Meconema > Meconema thalassinum. The sequence goes on from OX336395.1 coordinate 126,535,853, forward strand.
GAACCGGGATCTGAAGAAGAAGAAGAACAACAACAACAAGTGGCTAGCTGACCCACTGCCCAGTAAACTGAGAACAATGAAGGGAACTACTCGCATGTGGCGGAGCTCTTTCCGGGCCCGGAGAGAGTCCGTCATTTTGTGTAGGCTAAGGATAGGTCATACAAGATCCACCCACTCGTATCTAATGAGAAGGGAACACCCCCACTTTGTACCTGTGGAGCCATTTTCACCGTGGCCCACATTCTAACAGAGTGTGTGGATCTTGCTGACTTACAAAGAAACCTTGGTTTGCAGATGACACTCAAACTTATATTAGCCGATGACACAGTGGCTGCTGATCGCGTTATCCGCTCTATAAGTGAGAGTGGGTTCTCCAGTGAACATTGACTCAATGACTAGTTCGTTTTTGAATGATTATGTTTTGTTTTTCCATAATTTTTGTTTATTTTTATAATTTTTATTTTTATTTAATTTTTTGTTTTATTAATTTTTGGACTTTTTAAATTTAGGTGTCCACCTCAAAATTTTAAATTCAATTCCTAATTCGTATTCTTTAATCTGTGTTAAAGAGGGGCAGATGACCTCGTAGTTCTGCCCCTTAAAACAACAATAACTAACTTGTATTTATTTTGGTGGCAGGAAACCCCCTACTCCACCTCCCAGGCGGAACCGCTGTATTGACGTGATCCCTCTGATCGAGTATGTCGTCGTTATTTTGCTGAGTTTCCTTATGATCGTGGTATCCTACACATACCTCGTCTATGAGGTCTTCAGTACCTATGGAGGAGTGACTGATGAAGAAACTCAGTCTCTTAAAATGAATGATGGCAACAAGCATGTCCTCATGTGTGGATTGACTCCCTTCTTAACAGCAAACGGTAAGGTTATAGTGTTATAAATCCTCCAACTGACACATTCATGTGCTTATAAACTTGACCAAGAAATGGAAAGTTAAGGGAGGAAGGAAAAGAAAGGAAAGGGAAGAGACGATTGAAAGGAGAGGGAAAGATAAAGAGGAAGGGAAAGTGGACAGAAAAGTAAGGAAAGGGGAGGGAAAGAAGGACATTAGAAGCAAGAGGAAGGGAGGAAAGGGAAAGTGGAAGGAAAAGCAAGGGAAAGGGAAGGGAATGAGGAAGAGAGGAAAGGGAAAGAACAAGGAAAGAAGAAGGGAGGAAAGGGAATGGAAAGAAGAAGAGAGGAAAGGGAAAGTAGAAGGAAAGGGAATGAGGAAGAGAGGAAAGGGAAGGGGAAGAAGGGAGGAAAGGAAAGGGAACATAAAAGGAAAGAGGAGGGAAAAGAAAATGGAAGGAAAGGCATAGGAAAGGGAAGGAAGAGAGGAAAGGGAATGGAAAGAAGAAGAGAGGAAAGGGAAGGGAGGAAAGGGAAAGTGGAAGGAAAGGGAATGAGGAAGAGAGGAAAGGGAAGGGGAAGAAGGGAGGAAAGGGAAAGGACAGGGAAAGAAGAAGTGAGGAAATGGAAGGGAAATAAGAAGGGAGGAAAGGGAAGGGAAAGAAGAAGGAAAGGAAAGGGAACATAAAAGGAAAGTGAAGGGAAAGAGGAAGGAAAAGCAAAGGAAGGGAATGAGGAAGAGAGGAAAGGGAAAGAGAAAGAGGAAAGGGAACATAAAAGGATAGTGAAGGGAAAGAGGAGGGAAAAGGAAAGGGAAGGGAAAGAAGAAGGAAGGACCATAAGCTACTGGACCTCCTTTATAAATAAATGGGATCCGAACCACTGAACATGACATTTCCTCACAAATGTCACATGTATTTGAACAGTCTCTCTCTGTAAAGAAAGCTCTCTATCAAACTTATCTTCAGAAAATGAGTGATAGACATATCTATTTAAAGGGAAAGTCCTATTGGAACTTTAAACTAACATGGTTAGTTTAAAAATTCTTTCATCAAAGAAAAGGGGAAGAAAAATATAAATCAAATAGAGAAACATTTATTTTCCTTCAAAGATGTAGGCTACTTTTTGGGAGTGGTTTTATTCATAAATAATGAACAGAGAAAATTTCATAAGTTCAGTATGTACAATTTCATAGTTGGGAAAGACCCAGGTAATTCTTCGGGAGTGATGAATCACTTAGCCAATATATATATTTTCATACTTTATTTGATATTCCGGGAATCATTACCAATTGAAATTACTGACCATTATCACTACTGCACAGAAAATATGTGCTAAATTACATAAATATGAGACTTAAGTCGTTATATAATTCATTCAACGATGGCAATTGTCATTGCTTGTCGTTGCTCATCTGCTACTGAAAGAAGTTCATTAGGCGTGTTCAATTGTTACCGAGACGTCATTTGACTGTTGCCAATGTATGGTACACAAAATACACAACACAGGTCATGCGTAGTGAGCTAATCGAGAAACTATTGGCTTCTGTCTGGCCGAAAATTACTACTTGTACTGCAACATGGTGGCCACTCAAATCGGTCAACGATTTTCCAGGAGTAGTTCTTATTCTTCCAGATTTAAAAATAAGCATAGGTGCAGGAGGGGGGGCTTTATCGGTAGCCTACTTCAAGACCAAAATAAAGCAGTTGTGTTTGGTTTACTTATACAGATGTTGACAAAAATTAGTGGTGATTGCATTATTGATACGCAAGCTTACACACAAATGAATTAATTGTTGTTTTAAAAAAGCCTTTGTGACTCAAATATCCACTTAAAAAAAACAAAGAGAAAATAATGCCACCTGCAATTTTATTGCGGTGAAGTTGTCTATACTGAATGAAATGAAAATCCACAGCCTGCTTCCAGTCTCCGACAGGGTCAGGAATGGAATGAATGAAGCCCCCATCTAGCGGTGAGGATATGGACTGTGCCGGCTGCCGAGGCCTGTCGCACTCCTCTGGGGTAATGATTAAATGAATGACAGATGAAATGAAATGATAGTGGTGAGTGTTGCTGGAATGAAATTTTGACAGGGAAAACCGGAGTGCCCGGAGAAAAACCTGTCTGCCTCCGTTTTGTCCAGCACAGATCTCACATGGAGTGACCGGGATTTGAACCATGGACCCAGCGGTGAGAGGCCGGCGTGCTGCCGCCTAAGCCACGGAGGCTTTCTATACTGAATATGTTTTACAGAAATACTATCGCGTGTTCTCCCACACAGAAACAGGTAGTCTGAGGAAATTTCTTTCGTTAACGATACAGAGCTCACCCAAAACCACAGCGGGAGTATGATTTAAGATGGAAAGATTTTTATAATTAATTAACTGTGGCTATTTTCCAGGAGTTTTCAAATTTTTAGTAATTTACCAGGAGTTTTCCAGACCTAACAAAAATCCAGGAGTTTTCCAGGATTTTCAGGAGTAGTGGCCACCATGTACAAGCAAGGGGGTCTCAGGTTAGGTTTGTTTTTGTATGTAAAGCCTTCATAACATAGAAACACAATGAAGCGGACGAATCAAGCAGAGCAAGTCGAGCGAGTGCAGCATAAAACAACCGCCCCACAGTATTGTATGCATGGGGTTGGCAACATTTTATTTATCCTCTAAATCACGCCTTCAATGACCAACACAACTGAAATTTCACTATTTAATTCGTGTTATAAAAAGGAGAAGGCAGGTGGGTTATAGACAGTGGAAGAGGAAACATCTATTGCAACATCATTTCCACAATTATTATTCATCATTACACAAGGTATTTCATTGGTTCATCAATCCCGAAGTGTTACCCAATACCCACATGTTACACATTTCAGGTCTGTAAGGCAAGTCTGCAACTTATCATTCATACTTTTCAATCTATATATTGAACAAGCAATGAAGGAAATTAGAGAAAAACTTGAAGTTGGAGTAAAGATTCAAGGAGAAATAATTACAACTCCGTGATTTGCTGATGACATTTCACCTTAGCTGATTCACCAGAGAATTTGAATGAGTTTTTAAATAGTATGGACTCCATCTTAAGGAAGGAATTCATGATGTAAGTTAATAAATGTAAAACAAAAATAATGGAATGCAGCCAAAAGAAATCAGAAACTTCTATGGTCATCAAATCGGAAGGTGAAAGCTAAAGGGAGTGTAGCAGATTTGCTTAGGCTGGGATGACAAGTGAAACGGTATTTACTTTGCTCCACGTTGAGCGTACAATTGTAGCAGTTTTGCTAGCCCACCCTTTGCCTAAGCTATGTTGTTTTAATGGGCGCCAAGACCTCAATGCAATGTTGAAATCTAAATTTGTATTTAACAACGTCTAGCTCTGGCAGAACACCTTCAAGACTCTATTCACTCAGATCGTGGTATGATTTGATCATTAACCCAACAAACAATTGTATCAGGAGAAGGAATTGGTCTATATCTAATGCTACCTACTGAAAGCAAAGATTGCATTGTAAAAGAAATGAATTTATTATATAAAACAAGAATAGCAAAATTAATAATAATAATAATAAGTATAAAATTTAAATTGGAGCGTTGTGATTTGAATATTACCGATAGAAAATTATGTGAAAACGGAGTCTGATAAATTATTGATTTTACTCTTATTCCCAAGCTATGAAGTTATTGAAATATGAAATATAAAACCAAGAGAAATGAAAGATTGCGTATTTCTGCGTCATTCGCGATTACCACTGGAAATAGCCGAAGCCTTTCCCTCGTACTGGATGATGCCGTGAGCTTCCCACAGTCTCCTGGACGTCGACATCTTCGTCGATATTTGATGAGATTCTGGTAGATTAGATAATTCTATGGTCCGTACATCGGACCCAAACACTCGTACAACCGCACTGGTTAAGTTTTACAAAAGTTAGTCCTCCAATCCACGGAACATCGGAGCGATTCCCGCGTACAACCGTACTCGTTAAATTCTATACAGATAGTCGCTAACTCCACCGAACATCGGAGCCACTCGCACGCGCACCCATACTCGTCAAGTATTTCACAGATTGTCCTCGTTCCACGGCGCGTCGAACGATATATGCACCTGTCGGCTCCCCCACTCTTCAGCCGACTTCTAGCTTACGTGGTCCTCACTGATTGGCTGACCCACCACGCGATCTTCCCCTCCTCCGGGTCATTACACACGGCGCGGCGATGATGAAGTCGATTTCCGTTCCAACTATTCGCCTTTCCTGGATGCTGCGACCCAGGATTGCGTCATGCTTTCCGACAAGATTAAGCGTGTACTTGAATTCCCAGTGAGTCACGTCTCTCGATATACCCTAACTGACGAAAACTCCGTAAAATTCCGCAATCGCATAATTTTCTATGATATTGTCGTTCGTAATAATTTGCTTGATAGCGTTTTCTAAGACATAGAAAACCTATCTGAATGCTAATAATTTTTATAAAATGCTCCGAAAATACCTTAATAATAATTATAATAAATTAATAATAATAATAAATTAACATGAAAAATTCTCTTGGCTGAACAATTTGCCGCGTAAATAAATATAGAATGGCTTCCTACTGACTTATGCCAGTTGCATAAAAACCCCTCGAAAAACACGTTACATATTCGCCTCGGATCATCGGATGATTTACCGTGACGACGGTCCATCATCCGATTATCCCAGACACGTTAATAATCCCCATCCAAAATACATATTACATAAATGAAATCACCCTAAATTACAGATATATACACTCATAATTTTTCTTCACGCACTTTGCGTCAAAGTTTGTTGTCACTATGGATTGCACTTTGCAACCAGTCCAATGTTTTACATATAGAATAGTGTTCCACGGATATTTCCGCCTCTCAAATTTCTCTATGTTGGAGAAATAGACATAATTAATGTGTGAGCACTATGTATTTATGAAGTCATATCACACGCATTGAAGGTGTTCTGATATATTTATATCTCCATAGAACTTCCTAATTTCACTGGAGGTCCCTTCCTTATGGTGAAATTTAATCTCACTTATCACTGAGCACACGATCACACTATTGTGGCAGCGCCTCGTGACCATAATACTTAATCTCTCTTTAAAGTAGATTAAATTAATATTGACTTCTGAAAAAGAAAAAACAGTAAATGCGCATTACATATAACACCAAATATTTCTGTGCCGTAATCGCCCTGTCTTGTTAAGTTCCCGTAGACCATATTCTACTTAATACTAGTTCTCAACACAGACCAGTTCTCCTCACACAAATGAAACCATTGTACAAATTACCTTAAATTACACACTTACAAATCTTACATGGCGAGACCGTAAACAGAAATCACGTGTGCTGATATGTATGAGTTTCATGAAGGACTGTCTCGCCTTCTGATGGCCCATCTTTTGCCTCGTGGACGCCTTAAGCAAAAATACCCTTTTTCAAGCGCTCACCCATCTCTAGGAGGCAAATGGGAATTCACCAGCGCTACCAAATTCTGGCCTTGGTGTATCGAGACATTTTAGTGCTCAAGAGCATCCGACAATCCCGTCATATTTCCCTGTACCTTAAAAACTTTCATTTACTTACATACTACCCCCCTGTGTGACTTCTGATACGCCTGCCTGGAAGACTATCTCCTCCCACGCACCAAATACCACACTTACTCATTTGATAGGCTGGCTCGCCAGCTAAACATCCTCGCTTTATGACACATATTTTCGTAGACTACGTATATTATACGTCCCGTATAATCTGTCTCCCTCACTATCCTCCAGCACATATGCTGTTTTCCCAATACGTTTGGAAACTATAAATGTTACTGCGTCACCTGCTTCCAACCTTGCCAGTGGCTCCCTTTAAATGAACGTCATCACGTTGCTCTACTAGCATATTTCTCAGTGTCTGTAACGATGCCCTGTTGCTACTGTCCACACATGCACATATTAAAATACCGTCCTCAGCTTTAACCACAGGATAATCCCTACATAAATTAGTGTCCCTCGATAGCATGTCTGCAAGAATGTTATCTTTACCTTTAATATATTTTACTGTGAATTCGTATTCCTGCAGAGCAAGAATCCACCTACTAACTCTGTTAGAACTGAGTTTACAAGTTCTCATATACAGTAATGCATGGTGATCTGTGTGGATCTCAAATTTCCCCCCTACTAAATACATTCTAAATTTCCCTAAACTGAAAACAATACCTAAAAGCTCTAACTCAGTAATCGTGTATCTTTTCTCTGCTGCTGTCAGTCCTCGCGAGGCTAAAGATACAATGCACAGATTACCCTCATCATCTTTCTGACATAATACTCCAGCAATGCCTATATGTGAAGCATCTGTCATAACCACATATTCCTTATCTTTTAACGGATATTTCAGCGCTACAGCTTTCTCAAAACCTTCCTTCAGCGCTCTAAAAGCCTGATCATGCTTGGACTCCCATCTCCACCGAGTCCCACTTTTAAGCAATTCCCTGAATGGTTCTACCAACCCTGAGTATTTAAGAACGAACCTCCTGAAAAAGTTGCAAATTCCCAGGTAAGTTTTTAACTGTTTAACATTCTGTGGCACCTCTGCGTTAAGTATCTTATTGACCCTACTATCTTCTGGTGTTACACCTCTACTCGACACTCATCACCATCATCATCTTGCACAGTTTCCAGCCACTGGCCGGGTCTGTTTGGAACACAAGCCTCTCCAACGTCTTCTGTCTTCCCACCATCTCTCAGCCTCCACCCTTGTCCAGTCTTCTCCTCTCTTCTTCACGCTTTCTTCCACCCCCTTCAGCCACCTGTCTCTCGGTCTTCCCCTCGGTCTCTTTCCTTCCCACTTCGTCTCATGTACTCTCCTGGGTATCCTCTTCTCCTCCATTCGTTTTACATGTCCATACCATCTAAGTCTAGATTTCTCTATACCATCCTGTAATGGTTCCTCCTTCATTAATTCTCTGGTCCTCTCATTTCTTATTCTGTCCATCTTTGTAGCTCCAATACTGCTTCTCAAGAACCTCATCTCACTGGCCTGTATTTTGCTCCTCTCCCTTCCTTTCATAACCCAGGTCTCCGAGGCATACGTCAGGATAGGGACATAGTACGTCCGATATATGATCTTTTTGCTGTTCTGAGGGACATCCTTGCTCCATAACATGCTTCTCACACTCCTCCGAAATGCTTCTGCCTGCCTCCCCCGCTCATTTATTTCTCTATCGTTTCTTCCATTATCTTGTATCAGGCTTCCCAGATACTTAAAACTCTCCACTTTCTTCAGCTGTTCCCCACCAATTGTTATTCCCGTTGTGGTTCTTTCCTTCTTCCTTGTTGTGATCACCATCTCACTCTTATTTATGCTAAATTTCATCCCATATCCTTGTATTACTCCTTCCCACATGTCCAACTGTTCCTGTACCTCCTCCTCCTTGTTTCCCCAAATCATCAAATCATCTGCAAACACCATTGCTTTCATCTTTCCGTCCCCAATTACTTGTGCCACTCGGGTCATTATGTCATCCATCACCACAATGAAAAGTAACGGTGACAGTGCACTTCCTTGTTTCAGGCCGTTTCTTTGTTCCAACCAGTCAGATCTCTCTCCTCCCACTTTCACACAGCTCACGCTTCCCTTGTACATCTCCTTTATCCTCTTTATAGTCCATTTCTCTACTCCTCTATCCTCCAGGGACTTCCATACTTTGTTTCTGCATACACTGTCATATGCTTTCTCAATGTCCAGGAAGGCCATCAGTAGATCTGTTCCATATTCATAGTGCTGTTCTTGTAACTGCCTTACAGCAAAAATCAAATCCACTGTGGACCTTCCTGCTCTGAAGCCATGTTGTTCTTCCCTCATCCCTCCTTCTATCCTTGTCCTAATTCTCTTTTCCAAAACTTTCTCGAAGATCTTTGCACAATGACTCATCAGTGTTATTCCCCGATAGTTTCTGCAATCTGTTCTACTACCTTTCTTGAAGATCGGGACAATGATTCCTTTTTTCCAGTCCTCTGGGGTCTTCCTTTCCTTCCATGCTGTCCTCATCACTCGGTACAACCACTGTATCCCCACCTCTCCTGCTGCTCTCACCATCTCCACACTCAACTCATCCACACCCGGTGCCTTCCCTCCTTTCATCTTGTTCACTGCATCTTCCACTTCTTTCCATGTTAAGTCCTTTTCTGTTTGCAGTTCATCTTCCTCTTCCCCGATTTCTTCCTCCTCACCATCTTTTCCATTTGGGTTCAGAAGTTCTTCAAAATATTCTTTCCACATTTTCTTCAGTTCTTCCCTATTTTCTATCTCTTGTCCCCTTTTGTTCACCATTCTAACATAATCCGTAGGATCCTTCCGCCTCTTATCTTTCACCATCCCATACAGGACCTTTTTTGTACCTTCACTATCCTCCTCCATCATCTTTGTCCACTCTTCCATCCACTTCCTTCTCTCCTCAGCCACCACTCTCTTCGCCTCCTTCTTTCTTTCCTGGTACTCTTCCCTTGTCTCTACCGTCCTATTTTGATACCACCTCCTAAAGGCTCTATTCTTTTCCCTTACTATATCTTTTGTCTTCTCATTCCACCATGGTGTTTCCTTCCACCTCTTCTTACTACTTGTCCTCCCACATACTGCTTCTGCTGCACCCACTAGTGTCTTCTTAAATCTAGCCCATTCCTCTTCCACCCCTCTTTCTTCATCTGTTGGAATTCCTTCCTTTACCATTTTGAGGTACTCGACCCTTCTATCCCCTTCTTTCAGTTTCCATATCCTTATACGTCTTTCCTGGTTCTCAGTCCCTTTCTTCTCCTTACTCCCTCTCAGGTTCATTACCAGTAATCGATGGTCGCTATCCAGGTTCTCCGATGGTATAACCTTGATGTCCGTGATGTTCTTATTTAGTTCTTTCTCATACAGTATATAGTCGACCACCGACTTCCTGGTCAAGTCATCACTGTACCATGTGATTGTGTGGTTCTCTCTTTTCTTAAACCAGGAGTTCCCAACTAGCAGGCTGTTCCTCTGGCAGAAGTTCCTCGACACTCTATGACCTAAAAATGTCACTTCTGACTGACAGAATGACGATTTAGACAGCTTCAAAGTGAACCCTGCCTGATCTAACTTCTGAAAAACTATATCTAAATGACCTAGATGCTCCTCAAAACTGCGTGAACTAATTACCATATCATCTATGTAAATGGTTACAAACTCTCCTGTGTCATCCCCTAATGCGATGTTTAAAGCCCTAATTAAAGCTGCTGAACTACTCTTTAACCCATAAGGTGTTCTACAAAATTGATAAAGGTTATATTTATGACTAAAAGCTGTAAATGGTCTATCTTCGTACATAAGCGGCACTTGCCAAAAACTGGAACTCAAATCTACACAAGTGAAATACTTCTTCCCCTCAAATGTTTGCATTAATTCCTCTATTGACATAGATTTCAGCTGATCTGAACTAATTCTACTGTTAACCAAACGAGCGTCTAAACAAATACGAACCGTGCCGTCGGTCTTGGGTACCGTGATCAAAGAATTAACATATGGACTGTTAGAGTGCTCAATAATCCCATCTTCAAGCATCTGATTAATTTGTGCCTCAACTGCACTTTGATAAGCGAAAGGTACAGGATATCTATGTTCTGTGAATACTGACCTATCAATAACGTTCAATGAATGTGTATAGCAATTGGCCATACCAATGCGATCCTCAAAACTCTCCTATTACACAATAACACATCATAGAGCCGAACACATTGTTCCACCTCTATATTACCCTGAAATGCAGCATCACGTAACGAGCCCTCTAGACTTCCGTTCGTAATCACACTGCCCACAAAACATGGAGAACCCCGCTCTACGGCTGGCGATATCTCATTTAAAGTACAAATCACACCTACAATACTACTCCTCTGAATATGGTCATTGAACGCTACTTCTACTTCAGAATCTCCCCATTTAAATTTCAAACTCCCTACATCATAACATAAGTTACCAGACACTCTACTTAGCCACTCTGAACCCAAGATAACACTGAATACTAAATTTGGAATTACAAGGCAAATCTGCTTCTCTACATGATTATTAATTTTAATGTCTACTAAAACTTGCTTAGAAATTACTTTAGACCTCTTCCCAACAGCTGTGATAACAAAAGTGCTTTTAATTGGCATCTCCTCAAAATTTACTCCAGTTCCTTTCATTTTATCATAAAATGCACTACTTATGCAACTCTTCATACAACCACTATCAATTAAAACATCTGTGTACGCCTCGGACACGTTAAATTTAACTATGGGGCTCTTACTAACCACTTCCTGAATAATACCTGTTGTGTTGGCAGTAAGCACAAGAGTGTAGTGCAGTATCTTTGACATAGTCTTTGATATCAGTGAAGTTCAGTGTCAAAAACAATATGGTGTGTGTCGTGTGAATTGTGAATCTTTCCACAACAAATAATAAAATATGCATTCTAGAGGAGTCTATGTGATTTATTAAGAAGTGAACCTAACATTTTATGGCGACCGTGACAGGACTCATTCATAGTAAAAGGCTCCCGTGAATAAAGACGATGGAAAGACTCGCTAAAGAAAGAACCGTAAAGCGGCGGTTATTTACGCGCTCACACAATCAACTAATGGCGTTGTTAGAAGATGATCAAACTGAAAGTGAAAAAGTGCAAGTGCAACTTGAAATCCTTCAAGAAAAGTATGATGATATCTCTAATTTAGATGGATTAATATTTCAACAGATGTTAGACGACGAGTGTGAGGATGACGAAATAGAAACAGAATGTGAATCAGCTGATGATTACAAACACAAATTCCTTAGCTGTAGAACAAAAGCAACACGTTTTATGAATCCCGTTGTTTCCATGACCCCTCCACAAAGTGTAGTGAATGACAATGTTTGTGATAAAAAGAAATATAGACTTCCAAGAATAGAATTCAAGAAATTTTCTGGTGAAATAATTGATTGGTTATATTTTTGAAGCCAGTTCCGTAAAATTCACGAGGATGAGGACATTGGGAAGGAAGATAAATTCCAATATTTAATTCAGGCTATGACAGAAGGTTCCAGAGCATATGAATTAGTTACTAGTTTTCCACCCACTGCCGAGAATTATGACAAAGCTATAGAGAGTCTTCAAGCTCGATTTGGTAGAGAGGACTTGCAGGTGGAAGTTTATGTTCGTGAATTGCTCAAACTAGTATTGATGAATGCAGTCAATTCCAAAGAAAGGCCAACGCTGAGTAGCTTGTATGATAAATTAGAGTCACATCTCAGATCGCTGGAAAGTTTAGGCGTTACTACAGAAAAATGTACTGCAATGCTGTATCCCCTAATTGAATCATCTTTGCCAGAAGACCTATTAAGAGCATGGCAGAGGAATACTTCCTTCAGGTGTGATTCCGTATCCAAAGATCGTTTGCAGCAGCTTATGGCTTTTCTTCAAAATGAAGTAGTAAGTGAAGAAAGAATTTCATTGGCTATGAAAGGGTTTAGTATTAGCACATCCCAAGGATCTAAGATTAAGGGAGACAAGAAACCAAGGGATGTTATTGAACCAAATATACCTACTGCTTCTGCTTTGTTTGCTGATGTTTCTAAGAGACAGGAGTGTGTTTTTTGTCTTAAGCCTCATTCGAGCCCAGAGTGCATTAAAGCTCAAAAAATGACTGTAGGGGAGAAAAGGAAAATCTTAACTGATAAACACTGTTGCTTCAATTGTTTAAAGAAGGGCCATGCAAGTACAGCTTGTAAATCGATTGTCAGGTGCATTGTTTGTGGTGGTAAACATGTGGTATTAATGTGTTATAAGCTCCGTGACAAAGAAAATGAAAGTGTGTCCAAACAGAATTACGAGGAAGACAGGAATTTGGTTCACCAGGATGGCAATAATGTGGATAAGGCTTTAGCTAATGTGTCTTGTTCTCCTGAGGTGTACTTGCAAACCCTGGCAGTTGTCGTTAAAGGAAAGGGTAAACAAAAAACTGTACGAGCTGTCATTGATACTGGGTCTACTAAATCCTACATTGCACGTGACCTAGCCGAAGAAATGGGGTATCAGTCAATCAGGAAGGAAACGTTAATACATTCCTTGTTTGGTGGAGTACGTTCTCGAGAAGCAAAACACGACTGTTACAGAATAAGTTTAAAGCGATTGGAGGGAAACTATTCCAAGGAGCTGGAAGTTTTAAGCCAAGAGATAATTTGTGAAGATGTCCCATATATTAAGAATGGTTCTTGGAGTGAGGAGATAAGGGATCTGAAAATATGTTTAACTGATGTACGAGAGAGAGGGCCTGTGCAGATTCTGATTGGGGCCGATAAGGCGGGTGAACTGCTCACTGGGAGGAAACATCAACTAAAATGTGGCCTAGTTTTGGTGGAGACTTCCCTAGGGTGGACACTAATGGGAAAAGTCATAGGTAACAAGGCCCAAAGGGATTCGGCATCATTATTAGTGTCATCATTGTTTTCCCAACATACAAGAATTTCTGATCTCTGGGACTTAGAAATTCTTGGAATTACTGACCCTGTTGTGAAAGAATCTATCGTCGAGAGGAATGAGCGTGTTAGAAATAACTTCCTTGAGACTGCACGACTGAATGAAGATAACAGATATGAAGTGTGTCTGCCTTGGAGTGAACAACATCCACCTCTCCCTGACAACAGAGAAATTGCTCAGCACAGATTAGAAATCACTACAAAGAAACTAGAAGCTGAACAACATTATCAGGAGTACGATAATGTCTTACGAAGTTGGTTGGAGCAAGGAATCATCGAGAGGGTACCTGAAGAAGAACTGAAGAATAGTGGACACTATCTACCTCACCGACCTGTCTTCAAAGAAAACAGCACCACCAAGATCAGGCCTGTTTTTGATGCCTCGGCGAAACAGAGAAACGCTCCATCTCTGAACGAATGTATTGAAAAAGGGCCTAACTTCATAGAGTTGATCCCTAGTTCGCTACTGAAGTTCAGACAAAATGAGATCGGTGTGACGGCTGATGTAGAAAAAGCATTTCTTCAAATAAGTGTCAATCCTAGAGACCGTGATTTTCTGAGATTCCTTTGGTGGGAAAAGGAATGTACAGGGAAGGTAGAAGTGTTCCTTCACAATAGAGTTGTCTTTGGACTTGCATGTTCTCCGTTCCTATTGTCGGCAACCATCAAACTCCACTTGAACGAGTTGAAGAGACAAACAGTCGATAATAGTTCCTACTCAACTTCAACAATAGAAAGATTGGAAGAATGTTTTTATGTGGATAACTGTGCTATTAGTGTTAACAACAGAAATGACCTTCATTCATTCATGCGAGAGGCAAGCATAATAATGGATAAGGCTTCTTTCAATCTCCGAGGGTGGGAGTATTCTCAGGATGGTACAGCTGAAAATCTGACTCATGTGCTAGGGCTCATTTGGAATAAAGGAGAAGAAACCATTGAACTGAATCTAACTCATGTTAACGATTTCAAATATGATGTAATCACTAAAAGAGCTATACTAGGAGCTGCACATATGGTGTTTGACCCTATTGGCTTCGCATGTCCGGTATTTCTCTGTCCAAAATTAATCTTGCAAGAACTATGGGCCACTGACTTGGGTTGGGACACCAGAGTAGACGAAACGACAAAGAGAAGATTCATGAAGTGGTTGGCAGAACTACCTCAGCTGTCTGAGATTAAGATTCCTAGATGTTTGATCGGTAGTGTCCAGTCGGTTGAAGATATATCTCTTCACGTGTTCTGCGACGCCAGTCAAACTGCGTATGCTGCAGTTATATTCTTGCGAATACAGAGGGTTGACAATATAGAGCTACGATTTGTACAAGCCAAGACAAGAGTGGCACCCAAGAAGAGTATCACCATACCACGCCTGGAATTATTAGCAGCTACAATAGGGGTTCGACTAGTGACGTCAGTACTGCCAACATTAACTGCAAAAGAAATCTTTACTTATTATTGGAGTGACTCGTCGACTGTGTTGTCCTGGATCAAGTTAGACGAACCTTGGGGGACCTTCGTGTGGAACAGAGTGCAAGAAATTCGAAGACTGTCCAGAATAGAACTGTGGCGGCATGTTCCAGGAACCATGAATCCGGCTGACCTGGCATCAAGGGGATGTAGCACAAAACAGTTACTTCAACAGAGATGGTGGGAAGGGCCAAAATGGCTAAAACAATCCACTACGCAATGGCCTAGCCCCGAAATTTCAACAAACGATGATGAAGTCTTGCAAGAAAGAAAAAAGAAAGTCAACGCTATGACGGTGTTAGAAGTCAAGTCCAATACCCAAGAATGGCACCTTGACTATTTCTCAAGTTTTCGTAGAACAGTTCGTATGATAGGATGGATCTTGAGGTTTCTGTATAATTGTCGACAGAAAAATAATAGAAGAACTACCGAACTATCCATTGAAGAAACCACAGAAGCAGAAAATGTCTTGATGAAGTTCATACAAAAGGAGTGTTTTGTTGGCGAAAAGGATGAAAGATTCAACTCACTATGTGTTTTCATGGATGATGAGGGAGTGATGAGACTGAAAACAAAAATTATATCGCGCAAAGATGATTATGCTTTCCGTTGTCCTGCTATCCTTCCTGCGAAGTATACAACAGTTCACCCTCTCATTAGGGAGAAGCACAAAGACTTATGTCATGCTGGAACCCAGATTCTGCTCAGTGGGCTCAGACAGAAATATTGGATCCTTGGAGGAAGGAGAACGGTGAAGGGTGCAATTAAAACATGTGTTGTCTGCAGGAGGTACCATGGAAAACATCTTGAAGCAGAACAAACTCATCTCCCCATAGACAGAGTAAGAGAAGCCTCAATTTTTGAAATAACAGGGGTCGACATTGCCGGGCCTCTGATTTTGAAAGGTGGAGAGAAAGCCTGGGTCTGTCTGTTCACTTGTGCGGTTTTTCGTGCAGTACACCTGGAGTTAGTAACATCTTTGGCTACTGCAACATTCCTCGAAGCTTTTCGGCGCTTCGTGTCCAGACGTGGAAGGCCAATGATTGTCTATAGTGACAATGGGACAAACTTTCAAGGCACCTGCAATATGTTGGAGACAATTCAGTGGGATAAAATTGCTGAATATAGTTCTGTACACCAAATAAAATGGAAATTCATTCCTCCCACTGCAGCATGGTGGGGAGGATGGTGGGAGAGGCTGATTGGTGTCCTCAAACAAATACTCAGGAAAGTTCTGGGAAGGTCATGTCTGTCGTACCAAGAAATGATGACTGTTCTGTGTGACATTGAAGCTGTCATGAATTCACAACCACTTACTTACCTGTCCAATGATGGAGAAGACTTGATGGCTATCACCCCTGCAATGTTCCTACAGGAAGTCAAGGAGATTGGAATGCCCGATATCGACATGATAGAGGACATAAAACTTGACAGAAGATTCAGGTACAGACAGAAAGTAAAGGAAACATTAAGGGTAAGATTCAGGAATGAATATCTTGGACAGCTAATACAGAAGAACCACATTAGGAAAAGTCATCACAAACCCTGTGTAGGTGAAGTAGTACTGGTAGCCAGTGACAACACGAAGAGACTAGACTGGCTGCTGGCAAGAGTGACGGAGGTCATCCCTGGCAAAGGTGGTGTCGTGAGAGTTGTTCGCTTGGCGACTACAAAAGGAGAGCTACTGAGGCCAGTACAGAGGGTGTATCCACTTGAAGTGACATCTGGAGAAGATCATGCTTTAAGACTGCAAGTTGAGCGGAATGAAAATGAGAAGAAGGAGACAAATCCAAAGACTGTTAAACCATCTACTAATACTTCTGATCTCATCAAAACCAGTAGTGGGAGAGTGGTGGTTAAACCAAAGAGATATTTTGAGTGACTTATTTATTTATCTGTTCATTTATTTTGTGAAAATATGTGTGTTATGTTATTTTATTGTTTTGTTGAGTTGTTTCCACAACTCAAGGTGGGAGAATGTTGTGTTGGCAGTAAGCACAAGAGTGTAGTGCAGTATCTTTGACATAGTCTTTGATATCAGTGAAGTTCAGTGTCAAAAACAATATGGTGTGTGTCGTGTGAATTGTGAATCTTTCCACAACAAATAATAAAATATGCATTCTAGAGGAGTCTATGTGATTTATTAAGAAGTGAACCTAACAATACCTTCATCATTTAGTTCATGTAATAATTCATTTCTTACATTTAGGTCATAGGGTTCCTCTGTATAATTGTATGGACAGGGCATGCTACAGACTGAGATTCTGACCTTACTTCGCAGCCTGGTTCGCGTTTAAAGAACCGCTACAGCTGGCCGTAGTACTACTAACTACTAAACTGGTCTGGTTGTTCTGGGCTGTGTTGTCATTGTTTGGCTGTATATTACTACCACTAGGCTGTCCTCTTCCTTGACCCCTATTCTGGTTGTAATTATTGTCATTATAATTTCTCCCTTGATTTCCCCTGAAATCATTGTTTCTCCCTTGATTTCCCCTGTAATCATTGTTCCTCCCTTGATTTCCCCTGAAATCATTGTTCCTTCCTTGATACTGATTACCATAGCCATTTCCTCTGTTCTGATTTAGTTGATTATTATTATTATTTCTATTTTGAGCGTTGGCCCCTTCGCCACCGTTCCCTTGAACTTCTTGATGCCTGGCTTCATTAGGTCTATTATTATTATTACCCTGGTTCCGATTGAAATTGTCCTCATAACCCCCTCTCCCTAGTGCATCAAATGTGCTTAACAAATTTTCTACTTGTGATATTGTCTTTACATTTTGGATACAAGCAGCCTCCTTGATCCTATAGGGAAAGTGCCTAAGTAGCAACCTTACCACATCACTTTCCTCCTTCAAGCCATCCAGATATTTACACACTAATACCTGCCCTAAAAAGTATTCGGTCATGGTGGAGCTTCCTTTAGGGTTATATTTACCACACACTACTCCCTCACCCTCACGATGCTGGGACTGAATAACCTCATTCCAGAACTTTTCACAGAATTTCATTTTAAAATCATTCATATCAGTAAACTTGTGTCTGTAGACAGCAAACCAATTCCTCGTTTCCCCCACAAACACTTGTTCTAAAATTTCAACTACCTGGCACCACTCAATACTACCATTTTCCAACCTCTCCCCGAATTTATTTTCTATAGTGTTCATGAACTCCATTGGGCACCCCTGTCGATTGCTGAACTTACCCAGTTCTACCTCCCTGTGTGTGCTATTCACAAAAACTGGCCTATTCTGACTATTTTCTTGCCTGATCCTAGCTTTTAATTTTAACTCTAATTCTGCGATTTTCTCCTCAGCCTTCCTCTCAATACTGTTTACTGTTAATTTAATGTTTCCTTCTGATTCCTCTACTTTATCATATAGCTTTGCTTGTTTCTCCTCAATCTTGCTAATGCTATCTCTATTACTCTCTCTTAAATCATTTACTTCTGCAACTATTTGCGAGTGGACTTTCTCAATTCTACCCCCCAGCTGTTCCTTAACCTCTTTAGTTGATACTTGAATCTTGTCAATTTCTCCCCCCAATGTCTTTTTAACCTGCAGTGTTTCCAGTTGCACTAGTTCTTTTAAATTTTCAGCCTGTGTACTGATTCTAATTTCTAACTCCTCCTGTACTTTTCCTAATTTCTTGTCTACATCTGCAATGATCTCTTTAACCTTCTCTTCCATTACTCCTCTGATTTCTCCTCTAATCTGCTCCATTTTCACACTAATTTCCTTGTTGTTCTTATCTAATTTTGCATTATTCTGTTCTAATTTTTTATTTAAAGCTTCTGTACTTTCTTTATTTTCCCTACTGTTTTGTTCTAATTTTGCATTATTCTGTTCTAATTTTTTATTTAAAGCTTCTGTACTTTCTTTATTTTCCCTACTGTTTTGTTCTAACTTTGCATTATTCTGTTCTAATTTTGCATTATTCTGTTCTAATTTTGCATTTAAAGCTTCTGTACTTTCTTTATTTTCCCTACTGTTTTGTTCTAATTTTGCATTTAAGGCATCACTACTAACTTTGTTCTGATACATGAACTCGAGAAGTAAAGTTTTTAATTCTGGTTGGCCGCCTACACTCCCTGTTTCAGTATCGGGATTTACCTCCGCTACCCCCGTACTACCATCACTCGACATACTTCTCGTATCATCACTCTCCAGTTGATGACCACTACGTAACCTCATCTGTCTTTCTTTCTCATCCCCCATAATGATATACACTGGTAAAGACAAATAACCCCCAAAATACAGGCACAGAAATATATACCCTTCTCCTTCCACAAATGTTATTAGGTTTTCAGCCCCAAGTTGTCGGCGACAATTGTAGCAGTTTCTTGATGCCCCATGTTGGTAGCGACAATTGTAACAGATTTGCTTAGGCTGGGATGACAAGTGAAACGGTATTTACTTTGCTCCACGTTGAGCGTACAATTGTAGCAGTTTTGCTAGCCCACCCTTTGCCTAAGCTATGTTGTTTTAATGGGCGCCAAGACCTCAATGCAATGTTGAAATCTAAATTTGTATTTAACAACGTCTAGCTCTGGCAGAACACCTTCAAGACACTATTCACTCAGATCGTGGTATGATTTGATCATTAACCCAACAAACAATTGTATCAGGAGAAGGAATTGGTCTATATCTAATGCTACCTACCGAAAGCAAAGATTGCATTGTAAAAGAAATGAATTTATTATATAAAACAAGAATAGCAAAATTAATAATAATAATAATAAGTATAAAATTTAAATTGGAGCGTTGTGATTTGAATATTACCGATAGAAAATTACGTGAAAACGGAGTCTGATAAATTATTGATTTTACTCTTATTCCCAAGCTATGAAGTTACTGAAATATGAAATATAAAACCAAGAGAAATGAGAGATTGCGTATTTCTGCGTCATTTGCGCTTACCACTGGAAATAGCCGAAGCCTTTCCCTCGTACTGGATGATGCCGTGAGCTTCCCACAGTCTCCTGGACGTCGACATCTTCGTCGATATTTGATGAGATTCTGGTAGATTAGATAATTCTATGGTCCGTACATCGGACCCAAACACTCGTACAACCGCACTGGTTAAGTTTTACAAAAGTTAGTCCTCCAATCCACGGAACATCGGAGCGATTCCCGCTTACAACCGTACTCGTTAAATTCTATACAGATAGTCGCTAACTCCACCGAACATCGGAGCCACTAGCACGCGCACCCTTACTCGTCAAGTATTTCACAGATTGTCCTCGTTCCTTTTTTTTTTTTTTTTTCGGGGGGGCCCCGAGAAGGTACCCGCACCCCCCGCGTGGCACCCGACCTTACTACTGGTGCCTCCGACATGCAGTTAGTCTACGATAGTAGAAGAGAAAGCATAGGGGATTGGATAAAAGGAATGTCTTTTGGGACTTAGTGCCTGTCCCATCGCGGTCGCGATTTACCAGGCATAATTGGTAGATGTTAACATAGGTATATGTTTATATATGAGCACATATAAATATGTACTCATATATAAGGGTAAGATTGTAGTGCCAGGGAAAACCGCATAGGCAGAATGGAAAGATTGCCTACACGTAAAACCTGGCGGCTTGGTTATTGCCACATGCAAGGATAATGTGGGTATGGAAATGAGTAGGTTTTGTTAGTACGGGAGATGTATCATGCAACAGTTGCAAAATCCGTTTCCTCGCCTAGATTAGTATTTGTGGGAATCAGTTGGCTTGGCACTGCTGGGACTAGCGCGTCCGCAATGGCGGACGAACTGCACTTCCGGGGTTAGGTTCGGAGCACAGTCCGCCCGCCTAGAGCGTCCTAGTACCAAGTCTCCGTGATCCGGAGAGGGGAGCCACGCCTGCGAACAGGGGCTTCTTCTCTCGTGTCCTGGACATAGCTGATGGTTGTTATATCGATCACTCCGCCGCTGCATACACTCGTCCTGAAACTATAAGCTAATGATTATTAATAGTCCTCCCCTTGGCTATCCTTTCGGCAAGCCAGGGGAAGGGTTTTTAAAACTAATTGTGTTTTTTTTTTATTTTTTTTTTTTTTTATTTTTTTTATTTATTTTTTGACCTTAACTAAACTTAAGCTGAAACATAGAAACAAACTGAAACAGAGAGTCAGACGTGCACATGGACATAGACAATTTCTACACATAAATATATACACTTCATGTATGCAGCAAGGGGGGCGCGTGTGGCCGCCTTGGTTGGCCTAAGCCGTTTCCAAGGACTTCCTTGGGAATGTGGTGTTGGGGTTGTCCATGGGAGAATTCCATGGGATGTGTATTTTGGGGGTGACATTTGTATTGTATGTCCCTGGGGTTAGTGCCGCTTTGCACTACTCATAGCACCTATCTTTCCTGACTTTACCTGAAGAGTCCTCGTTCCACGGCGCGTCGAACGATATATGCACCTGTTGGCTCCCCCACTCTTCAGCCGACTTCTAGCTTACATGGTCCTCACTGATTGGCTGACCCACCACGCGATCTTCCCCTCCTCCGGGTCATTACACACGGCGCGGTGATGATGAAGTCGATTTCCGTTCCAACTATTCGCCTTTCCTGGACGCTGCGACCCAGGATTGCGTCATGCTTTCCGACAAGATTAAGCGTGTACTTGAATTCCCAGTGAGTCACGTCTCTCGATATACCCTAACTGACGAAAACTCCGTAAAATTCCGCAATCGCATAATTTTCTATGATATTGTCGTTCGTAATAATTTGCTTGATAGCATTTTCTAAGACATAGAAAACCTATCTGAATGCTAATAATTTTTATAAAATGCTCCGAAAATACCTTAATAATAATTATAATAAATTAATAATAATAATAAATTAACATGAAAAATTCTCTTGGCTGAACAATTTGCCGCGTAAATAAATATAGAATGGCTTCCTACTGACTTATGCCAATTGCATAAAAACCCCTCGAAAAACACGTTACAGGAGTAGGAGCCTTTTGCTACGTAGGAAGCAAAATAACCAGTGATGGAAGAAGGAAAGAGGATATTAAAAGTAGTGGCTCAGGTAAGGAAAGCATTTCTACAGAAAAGAAATCTGTCGACATCGAATATAGATTTAGGTGTATGTTTGAGTCTTCAGTCTTTTGATGGTTTGATGCAGCTTTCCACGCCTCCCCGTCCTAAGCTAATCGTTTCATCTCTACATAGCTACCACACCCTACATCCGAGGCAATCTGTTTAACATATTCTAACCTTGGTCTACCCCTACAGTTCTTGTCCTCGACCCTTCCTTCCATAACTGAGCTTGCTATTCCTGGGTGTCTTACTACTTGTCCTACCAACCTATCTCTTCTCTTCATTAGCAATCGCCAGAAACATCTCCTCTCCCACTAGGCTTAATACCTCTTCGTTTGTAACCCTATCTACCCATCTGATCTTCATCATTCTCCTGTAACACCACATTTCAAACACTTCAATTCTCCTCTTTTCTGTTGCACCAATAGTCCAAGTTTCACTTCCATAGAGCACCACACTCCAGACAAAGGCCTTCAAAAATGACTTCCTAATACCTAAATCTGTATTCGATGTCAACAGATTCCTTTTCTGTAGAAATGCTTTCCTCATGGACTTGGAACAGTCTGTTACTTAGCATGTTTTCTATCAATGTTATGAGCTTTATACAGGGTACAGTCTTGATTAGTATGAGAAGTAGACCGTCCTTCCAGATGGTGTTGTACGCTGCTGTGAGATCCAGAAAGACTTATACGCTCTTCAATTTTTTCTCAAACCCAGCTTCCACAAAGGAGGTTAGTGAAAGAATTTGGTCACTGCAATCACGGCCCGGTCGAAATCCTGCTTGCTCAACAGGAATCAATGCCTCAATCGTTGGAGCTATTCTATTCAGCATTCCAGGCCTCTCAGTTACGTAGAAGATGAGTTTGAGAAATTGATGCCTCTGACGCCAGCTTGTTTTCTACAAGGTATTCCTCAAACTGAAGTCCCAGACTTGGACATCATAGAGAGCAGGAGTCTTAACAGAAGAACACGGTACTTACAGACTTTACGAGCAAACTTATGTCAGCAATTTCGTAATGAATACTTAGCTCTGTTGATTCACAGAGGCCAGAGACGACAAGATAATGTCAATGTTGGAGATTGGTGTTGGTCGAGACTGACAAGAAGAGGATCAACTGGCCACTTGGTGTCATCCTGGAGGTCTATCCAGGGTCAGACGGCTACATAAGGGTAGACAAGATAAAGACTGCTGTAGGGGAAAAGGTAAGACCGGTGCAACGTCTGTATCCCTTAGAGGTGTCTGTAAGCTCAGATATCTCACCTTCCCTGGAACAAGTTGTTGGACACCAGCCTGAAACATCTGTCCCAAAATTTAGAACGATCTTGGACATCAAGGTCAAAAATCCCAGCGGAATCCAAGTCTTTTAGGACTTCATTGAGCAACTGGCTTCCAGTCTTATAGCTTTCAACCAAGGAGAAGATCCTTTTGATAAGTCTATTGGTGTCCATTTGTAGAAGATGTCTGTAGAACTTCAGCATGCTGGTATTAGCAGTTTACAACCGTTCATACATTTCAGACTTTGATGCTGAGGTAAGAGCAATTTCACATGCACTCCATCAGTTATTAGGCAGAAACATTGATTATCAAAAATGCGTTATCATTACAGATTCAAAAGCAGCCATCCAAGCCATCTCGTCAAATTATAAGCCCCAAAATAAAGAACTGAAAGAAATTTTTTGTATGATAAAAACCCTTCAATGACTCCACAAACATATCTCATTTCAGTGGATCCCTTCTCATGTTGGAATAGCAGGTAATTAAGAGGCAGACAGGTTATCAAAAAAAGGTACCAGACTACAACAACAACGTGTCAGTCAGACTGATTTTATGTCAGCAAAAACGATCTTGAAGAATACTATCAAAAACAGGTATGAAGAAATGGCAAAGAAAACAGCAGAAACCAAATTATGGAAAGACATTGATGCTAAATGGGATCAATATAAATTAACACCAAGAAGAGAAGCTGTAGTCTTCTTCAGACTTAACACTGGCCACGACTGCCTTGCAGCTCATCTGAAACAAATCAACATCCTGAGATCTGAAGAATGCACACTTTGTCACGAACCTGGAAGTAAAATGGGTAAGGGGCACCTACTACATTCCAACAAACTTGATGTGACTGCTAGAATTTCTGGAAACCTCACACAACTCTATTGGAACGCAAGAAAGCTGAAGGATTGGAATCCGGGCTAGCCATAAGAAACAACAACATTTCAGACTTTGGTTTCAGTTATTCGGGGCCGATAACCTAGATGTTAGGCCCCTTAAAACAACAATTATCATAATCATCAGTTATTCGGTTCCATCTGGGGGCAATCTTGGCCAATGGATTTTCCTGAGGATACGTCTTTCTCCAGATCATCCATGGTGCCTTTCCTGTTCACCAGGAGAGTCTCTGCGACGTGAATAGAACTGTGGCCTTGTAATGACAGATCTTGGCGTTCTTTGAAATGCACTTCTTGTTTTAGCAGTTGCGAGACAGTTGGTAGGCTGTGTTGAGTCTGTTACGTCTTTCTTCTTCTTCTTCTTCTTCTTCACCTTTTGAGACCACATAGGATCACTTTAACCAACCATTAGTTCGTCGACTTGTAGGAACTGGGCTATGAACATTCCCGAATGGGAATATGATGTTATTTCCGTTTGATCAGATAAATTATCAATTAGTATGATAAAATTGGTCCGGCTAGATCAAACATAAAATGCCAGCGTTTCGCCCCGGTGTGCCGTTGGGCTCGTCAGTTGGTACAGACACACCTCACCAATACGCATGGCTAGCACATACTGAGAAGGCCATCACAAGACACAAAATACAAGTAGTATTGACGTCACGAGTGATGCCAATGTGCTAAGGAAGTCAAGCTCCCTTTCATAAACGGAAATAACATCATATTCCCATTCGGGAATGTTCATAGCCTATTTGGATTGCCAAGGTAAGGTTTTTGTTTTATGAAAGGGAGCTTGACTTCCTTAGCACATTGGCATCACTCGTGACGTCAATACTGCTTGTATTTTGTGTCTTGTGATGGCCTTCTCAGTATGTGCTAGCCATGCATATTGGTGAGGTGTGTCTGTACCAACTGACGAGCCCAACGGCACACCGGGGCGAAAGGCTGGCATTTTATGTTTGATCTAGCCGGACCAATTTTATCATACTAATTGATAATTGTAGGAACTGTACGAGCCTTGCGGTCCTCCCAGTACTTGTTACGTCTTTTTATATATATATATATATTTTTTTTTTTTTCTTTTCCGACATTGGCCAACTGTAGAACGCATGGAACCTAAGGATTTCTGGTCAATTTTTTCTTCTTTTCTTCCCAGAACCTCTTCATTCTTTCACTTCTAATCTTTCTCTGCTCCTCTGTTATTACCAAATTTGGCCTGTGTTGTGGTGGTTTCTCTTTGAACGTCTTGATATTGTCAACTCGGCTTCGAAACGTTTTCCTATCGTGAATGACAAGTTCAGTTAGTCCAACTTCAATGGCGTCTCTTTTGACCTCTTCTACCCATTTTGTAGTAGCTTTTAACCCTGTGATGTATTTAAAAAAAATTCTTTGTCAGCCGGTTACAGTCCATTCTCATCAAATGCCCTTAAAATTTTAGCCTTCTTTTACGCATTGTGACCACAATGGTTTCATTTTCCCTTTTCTTCCATGTTCCATCATCATCTGTCCGTGGTCCGAGAATTTTCCTCGGAATTCTCCTTTCTTTTATCTCAAGTTCCTTCAGCTCTCCTTTTTTGTTCAGGGTTAGACACTCGGAGGCATACAGACCCTCTCGCTTTACCACTGTTCTGTAATGTCTGAGTTTTGCTTTGTATGATATCGCTCATTTGTTATACCTGTTTCGAGTTAATCTATAGGCCAGGTCCAATTTTCTTGCTCTTGCCTTGTTTGCCTCTTTATCCAGTCCATTGGGTTGTATCCATTCCCCAAGATATTTGAACTTATCAGTTCTTTTGACAGTTCCATGTTCCACCAGCATACGTCTCTCTTCCCGGTATCTGTATTCCATGTACTCAGTCTTTTCATATGATACCTAAGACCTGTTTTCTCAGCTATTTTGTGCAATGTGTCCATCATCTTTTGTGCATCATCTTTGTTATGAGCTACGAGGGCAAGGTCATCAGCTAAAGACAAACATTTAATTCCCAGGTTTTGTCCTATATATATACAGAGTCTGCCAGAAAAATGTATACACTTTTTACGGAACAAAAACTATTTATTTTGTGTTTATTTTACATTTAAATTTTGATTACACATGTAGTACTGTCTTCAGTTAAACATATTCTTACATGAGATGTTCAAAATGTTCACCGTTGGCTGCCAGACACATAGCAAAACGACGAGCAGTCGCTGCAACGACACCCGTCAATGTTTGAATGGGGGCCGCTGTAATCTCCTGGCAAAGGGCCTCCAGCGTGCACGGCTTACGTCGATAGATTTGATTTTTCACAGTTTCCCACAAGTAAAAGTCCATAGGGGTAAGATCTGGCGACCATGGGGGAAACTCAATGGGCCCTCTTCATCCAATCCAATGTCCCAGCAGATTGTCATCCAGGAAAGCTCTTACAGCTACATGGTAGTGTGGTGGCGCCCCGACCTGTTGGTCGAAGACTTCATCATCGGCTCCATAAAGCACACGTACGGCTGGTAAAATTAATGTGTGTAACATTCCCAAGTACACTGCTCCAGTGACAGTACCATCAAAGGAAAAGGGTCCTGTAAGCCCCTCGACGACAGTCCACACCAGACATTAACCCCTGGTAGATTGACCGCCTTGTCCACATGAACATGTGGATTTTCCGGAGCCCAGTAGATACAGTTATGTCGATTCACTGTTCCATTAAGTTTAAACTGGGGTTCATCAGACCACACTAACTTCATCAGAAATTGTTCATCTTGGGTGACCATTTGCTGATACCATTCGCAAAATTGCATTCGACATGCAGTAATCGTGGGATGTAAACTTTCCACTTAGCTGTTTTCAAAATCCGTCGTACACTTGTACTGCTAATCCCCATTTCCCGCGCACATTGCGTAGCAGAGTTAGCAAACCTTTGCAACACGTGAGACGACAAAGAAGGACCAGTAGCTGTACGCGTTCTTCCCGATATTCCTTTGTGAATAGCACAAATAGTTCCATGCGTCTCAAACTTCCCAGTAATGCGTTTAATTGTTAGGCATGTTGGGGGTTCTGTTTCCTCCACTGATGTTGCACTTCAACGGCATTACCAAACCTGATAAACCACTTCAGAATGTACTTTCGCTGCTCGAACGTCAAGCGTGCTCCAGCCATTTAGTTTTCCCACTATCGTGATGTAAGTACCGACATCTGTTGAGCGAAAGACCATACTACAACATTTAAAAATAATGATAACAGTTGACAATGTTCATATCCCAATATCATCTGACAAAGAGTGCATACATTTTTCTGGCGGACTCTGTATATAATATTACGAGACAAGAACATTGAAGGGATCCATTTGGGACAAGGCCGAGGGAGATTTGAAGTGAAATATCTTGCCTATGCTGATGATGTAGCGAATTTATTTAATCGTATGGTGAGTACAACAAGGAATTCATAAGTCCAGGTCCAAGTTCTTCAACCACACAGCAGCACTTTCTGTAAGATGAAACAGGTCGCTGGGGCTTCCGGAGTAGGCATGAAGAGGGCAACGCAGAATGACATGGTCCATGATTTCAGAGAACAAACTTGAAACACAAATAATGATTGGAACACTACATGCAATAGCAATTAAAACTGGTCTTACCATTTCATATGGAAACACTGAATACAGACATAATAAGGAAAAGTATTTACCTACACAATATGGTCAGATTCAAAGAGTTGATAAATTTAAGTATTTGGGTGAATGGATCCAGTCAAATGGACTTGATAACTCAGCGTGCAAGGAGAGATTGAAGAAGATGGAATTTTGCCTATAAGCTTACTCACACCCGTTACAACAAACGATCGATATCGTTCCAAGCAAAAATTAAACACTATGCAACTGTCATTAAGCCAGAGCTATTATATGGATCTGAATGCTTAACATTGAATAAAAAAGGAAACCAAGTTGAACTAGAGAAAAAAGAAAGAAAAAAAAATACTTCGTAAAATATTGGCTCCCCAAAAGAATAAAGAAAATTGGTGGATGACGAGGAGAAATGAAGACCTTTACCGTCATATAGAAGAAACTACAGTTTCAATTAAAAGGAGAAGACTAAAATTTTATGGACATCTTTACAGGACGAACAGTAATCGTCTCTCGAAGAAAATTTTTGATTACATCTCTAAACTAAAAAACACTTCAGGATGTCTGGAGGAGATACGATGGGAACTGCAACAACTGAAGATCACGGATCCTATCATCTTGGACAGGGAGGAATTTCGGCGACGGGTCCATTTACCAGATGTTACACGTTTCAAAGTCCAACGACGGCCTACGAGAGTGATGTCAGTGGGATAATGGCAAACGATTAGCTGCCGAATGAAAACGTTCTGGGAAGAAAAGAAAAGGAAACATAATGCACCATTGTCTTAGATTCTAAGAGGTCTATAATTGGCCAAATTCTGTATATCTATATATACAGGGTGTCATTAATGTGCTTGAGTACCCTTAAGGGGCGTGTAGGGGATTGGTATAGGATCAATTTGAGATAAGGAACCTGGGTTCGGAATGACCTCGTAACCCCAGAAAACAGGTTTGTTTCAGGCTCTCCGCCCCTGTAAAGTAGGGAAGCGCGCCATGTGTTACTCTGAGTTCAGGCACTCTTTCGCTGTCAACGGTCTTGGTGCGACAACTGCTCAACGCTGCATTAGCCGAGAGCTGCAATCCTCTTGCTATTGCCAATTGATAGTTCCGTCGTCTTTAGCTACTACAGAAACACACGTAACTCGTTGATACTAATAATCAAAAGGCAATTAATTTACAGAATCAACGATAGATTACAAAATTTCAGCACAGAATAAACACTCACTGTGACTACGCCTCCTCCTTTCCCTCTAAATAATAAAGAGAAAAAAAAATGAAGGCATGGCACCCCAGGAGAAACGAACCCGGGACCACCGTGGCACTGCGCCACGCAGCTATCCTCTCGGCTAACGCAGTGCTGAGCGGTGGTCGCGCCAAGACCGTTGACAGCGAAAGAGTGCCTGACCTCAGAGTTACACATGGCACGCTTCCCTACTTTACAGGGGCCTGAAACAAACCTGTTTTCTGGGGCTAGGAGGCCATTCCGACCCCAGGTTTCCTATCTCAAATTGATCCAATACCCATCCCCTACATGCCCCTTAAGGGTACTCAAGTACATAAATGACACCCTGTATATATAGATAGATAGATAGATATTATATGTATATATATATATAAAATTTAAAAATCCAGCATTTTTTTCTTTTTTTTTTAAGTTTACAGGAGTGTACCATATTTGTTACATTTTGCAGGTGTGCTGGTGTTCCGAGTTTGGTGCTGTTACAGTCGCCAGGTGGCCAAGTACTTGCACACGCTATTCTTCACAATCCCTATTCCCCTGATAATTGTCAGTTTGTCTGACGTCAGGCGTTACTACAGTTACGTCAAGGGTGTAGAAAACTCCTCTTACATGTGGACATACCACGCTTGGATGGGCATGGCCTTTCTCGGCCTCTTCTTCTTTCAGGTATGTGCAGGGAGAGAAAATACTATTAAAAGGATTACAAGACAAAATTAACAAACATTATTGATGATAAGGCAGATTGGATTTCATGGCCAAGTGATTAACCCTTATAATGCCGGGGAAAATTATATTTCAATGTTTAGAACCTTTATTTAACCAAATTATTTGTAAGGATATCCATTTTATTTTATTTTGAATTGATTCTATTATTTTACATTTTACACGAGTACTTATCCATTAGATTTTAAATATTTATTGTTGTAAATTTTTTAGTTTTGTTCTTATTCATTGTTTTCCAGTTTCTTCATTTCATTCTGTATACAGGGTCTTTCATATAAAGTAAGAACAGTGAGCAACGGCTTTGTTAACCGCTGCTGCAGTGGCCTTGGCCGAGCTTGTGGTGTACCACGGCTCTCTACTGTAGTAATGAAAGTGCGTGCATAGTATATACTGTACTCGACCTTGCAATAAACGTGCAGGTGTTCAGTCACCAGTCTGAACCTCAGATGTTAACATGAGACAGTTATCATTACAACATCGTATTTTTGTATGTAAAACTTATTTTAAGCACAAGTCGGCTCGGCGGGTACGTGATGCATTTGTTCAGCAATTTCCTGATGAAGTGCCACCTTCACTAGCACAGATTCACGTCTTCTTCTTTCTCTTTACATCATTCCCACTCCTATGTGGGGTCGATGTTTCTGACAGCTCTCCTCCATTTAACCCGGTCATGCACATCCTCTTCTGATAACTGTTTTTCTCTGAAGTCCTCCTGTACACAATCCATCCATATTCGTTTAGGTCTGCCTCGCATTCTTACTCCCTGTATTTGCATGTCTAGCATCTTCCTCCCACGTAGGATCGTAAATAAGTTTGACACTACTGACTCAGTGCTCAATAAAAAGCATAAAATTAAAAATCAGAAACATTACAGTGGCAGAACTCTCTCGCGTCAGCCAGAATGTTGTTATTTATTTATCGTATGATGATACAGAGTTAAAATAAAAGTTATATACACTACATATAAAGTTATATATACAGTTATATACATAGTCATAAACACAAGTTCTTGCTTTAAACTTCTAAATCCAGGCCATCAATCCACTGAAGTGCCTCAGAAGATGCATGATGAATGTCAGCTACAGATCCTTGGAACGCTCGTTGCGGACATTCACCAACAATATGTTCGATGGTTTGCAGGATAGATCCACAATCGCAGTTAGCAGAAGTAACCCAACCCCATTTGTGAAGCAGGAATCCACATTTGCCTTGTCCTGTACGGATCCGGTTAATGATTCTCCATTGGCGTCTGGGGAGTTTGAAACCTTCTATCCGGTTGGAAGGGTTTTCAATCAGATGTGCATTGTATAATGATGATTCTTCCCACATAGTTTTCCATGCTTCTGAGATGTTAAATGAAGAGTCTTCAAGAAGTACTGCAGAGCGCCAAGGTGGTTTTCTTGACTTCAACTGTTGATTACCTGCTTTTGCTACATCAGTATGTATGGGTAGCTGGAGGCTCTTCTGAATGGTTTTCCAGATCTTCAGGAGAGCCTCTGATCTACGAAGAGCTGGAGGTTGGATGTTACTTAGAACAGGTAACCATGTAGTGGGTGTGCTACTTATGCAGCCCGTAATCAGTTGCATTGTCAGAATGCCTGTATAACCCAGGAAGGACGACACTTCTAGCATCTTTTATAAGGTAATATTTCATACAGGATTGTACACACACTTAAAGCAGGGGGCCACAGCGCGCCACAAGCACGGCCAAGGCCACCGCAGTAGCGGATAACAAAACTGCCGCTTGGCGTTCTTACTTTATATGAAAGACCCTGTATATTTTAGTTAATGTTGTTTCTCAACACTTAGTTTTATTAGATTAGTTTATTCGTGACAAAAAAAGGGATACAATTCTGCTTCCAACACTTCTCCCTTTTGTCCAATCCTCACCAGTGATTGGCAGTCCTAAAATACAAAGCAAATGAGTAGATTTACAGATTTCCTTTGAGAAGGCAAAGTACATGACAAACATCAGTGATGGACCAGAATGGATGAAAACAAACCAAGGGAAGATTAAACGTGTAAAGAAATTTAAATACCTGGGTGAGGTAATCCAACAAAATGGCCTAGAACAGGAAGCAATTAATCTTAGAATCTGGAAATTAGACCGAGCCTATCACCTGACGAAAAATCTCTATAATAAGAAGTCGCTGAGCATTGGAGCCAAATTAAGACACTACAGCACGGTTGTCAAACCTGAAGATGCTTCGGAGACTTTGACTATGAACAGACGGGGACTAGTCGACCAGTTAGTCAAAAGAGAACGCAGGGTATTGAGAAAAATTTTAGGCAACAGATGGGTTAACAGACACTTACGTTTGAAGTCAAACGAAGAGTTATATAGAAAGATAGAACCAGTCGCGTCAACAATGAAAAGAAAAAGGTTGTTGTTCTATGGACACATTTTCAGAATGTCCAACGATCGTCTAACTAAGAAAATTTGGAATTTCGTGAAACCAAAGAGGAAAAAATTGGCATGGTTCGAAGAATGTAACAAAGACCTTATAGAAATTGGTATTCCAGACTGTAAAATTATGAACAGGTGTGAATTCAGATACCAGGGATTTAAGGTAGGGCCAGAACCCAAAAGACGGAGGGGACCACTTTCAGAAGATCGGAAGAAGGCACTGAGCGATGGGCTCAAGAGATACTGGCAGGACATCAAAGCTGGCAGACGATCTAGAACGAAATATTGATTTTGATTGTTACTCCGTAGTCCATAGTGGCTCAATTCGAATGTAAAAAATAAAAAATATAAAAAAATGAACACAAAAACATCAAAATCCATAAACCCCCAAAAAGAATCATAATTAGTCGAAATTAGTGAAAAACAGCTCAAAACTTCCAAATAAATAAATAAATAAATCTCTTTTGAGAAAACTGAGTAAATCTCTACTGGGTTCAACATTCAGAAATTAAACAACAAATATGGAAAAATCAATCATGTCTCACACTTCAAGTACCTAGGGGAGATCTTGGAAGCAACAGGTTTAGAAAAGGAAGCACAAAGAGTTCGGCTACAGAAATTGAAAAGAGCGTATGGGAGAAGGCGCGACATCTACAATAAAAAGTGTATGTCCACACATACAAAGATCAGACACTACAACACGGTGATCAAACCGGAAGCTCTGTATGCAAGTGAAACTCGAATACTTAATAGGAAGGGTAACTGGGAAAATATCCTAAAGGAAGAACGCAAGATCTTGAGGAAAATGCTTGGCCCAGAAAGAACAGAAGATGGATACAGGTTGAAATCTCGTAAAGCAACTGAGAAATTATCTAATCTTGCGGTGGACATCAGGAAACGAAGATTGAAGTTTTATAGACATGTTCAAAGACTTCCACCGACTAGCCTTAAATCTGAAGAATATACCGTGGGTTCAGCAAGTCAAACAGGATTTGGAGAAGGCCCAAGTAAGAACAGTGGAAGTCTTTGACAGGAACCTATTCCGATGTAGAGTAAAAGGATGGAATGTAACACCAGAGAATGACGCTCCAAAGAGACCAGGAACCAAGTGGACTGAGGAAAGAAGGGAAGATGGCCCACGGAGAGAGGATGAGAGCTATATGGAAGATCAGAAAGGCGAAACATAAAAGTACTGTGTGATCCATCTGGATCCATTACTACATAATAAAAATAATAATAATAAAAAATAAATACCGTATTTGCTCGCGTATATCTCGCACTTTTTTGACCGAAAATATGTGCGAAAATTTTCGGTGCGAGATATACGCGGGGAATGACCGTATTCCCGAAAAAACACAAAATTTGCGATGTAACAGTGGGCCTACTTGCGCAACTGTTGTGGCGCGCTAATCACTAATTCGAAAGTGTTTCAAGGCGGTGAATTTAGCCAACCACGGCCGAAGACGCGGCGAACGATGTACAGTGTGCTAACACTCACGCTGCGCCGTATGCTTGCACGTGGCCAAGCTCTGATGCAACGCAATGCGTAAAGACGAAATCATTGAGATTCGAGGAGACTGAACTGCGTTTCTCTGCGATGTAACAGTAGGCCTACTTCCGCAACTGACGTGGCGCGCTAATTGCTAATTCGAACGTGTCTCAAGGCGGTGAATTTAGCCAACCACGGCCGAAGACGCGGCGAACGATGTACAGCGTGCTAACACTCGCGCTGCGTCGTATGCTTGCACGCGGCACCTGGATCCCTAATCGGCTCGTATCGAAGTTCGGATCAACTCGTTGTTGCTCGCTCTTCCTGTTAGTAATGCTTCGGGTAAGTTCCTGGACAATGACGACTGTTGTGGCGCGCTAAATCGAACGTGTTTCTACCTCAAGGTTATTACGGTCATTTATATGATGGCGTCAGTAATGAATGCGAGATATATGCGAGTACTTTTTTCCCCCTGAAATTTCAAATTAAAAAAAATGGGGTGCGAGATATACGCGGGGGCGAGATATACGCGAGCAAATACGGTAATTAGTCAAAATCCAAAAGAAAGGAAAAAGAAATACAAAAATCAAACAAAGTTATTCAGTTGTGAGCGGAGGTCAGTGGTAGTTTGTTCTGCTGTAAACATAGTCTGCTGTTGTGTACGAGTATAACCGTCTGTCGTTGGTTTATTTTTTATTACAGTATGCAGTTTATTTTCTAAGTTACAATGAGTGATAACAAATTTTAGAAGTTTACAATTCCCAAGCAAGAACGGTAGTGGCTGCCGTTATTCAGTATTTCTATTAAGAAAAAGACAATATGGGTCCTTTGAAAGACGTTAAAAAAGTGTTAGAAAGAGTGTCAGATCTGTGGTGTACTGATAGCGACTGTGAAACGGATAAACATTGAAAGAAAAAAGCAGTCGACCTCAACAAACCAACACCGAACAATCTACCTGTGACGAGGATCTTGAAGCACACGTGGAAGACCCAGACTCAGCAGTCTCCGATGCTTCATCGAGGAAGCGATGAATCGTCATCAGTACGTCAAGAAAGAACAAATTTCGAGCAAGGGACCGGCCAGTAACAAATTTGGACGATTTTGGGAAATCAGCCATATGTCGCCACATCGTTCGATACTATGAGCGGAAAGAAGTGCCCACATCAAAAGAATTAAGTGATTCTTTGAAAGAAGCCGGACTTTTTTGTGGAGGTAAGACTTCCCTTGTAAAAATAATGAATGATTTAGACCTTGAGTACAAAATATTTAATAATAGGAAGGTTTTAATGGAAAAGCCACCCGTAGCTTTGAAAAGATGCCAGTTCCTACGCAAAGCTCATAAATTTGACCTTGACAATACATCTTTCTTAGACGAGACTTGAATTAACCAAAACGCATCCGTTAACATAGGCTGGACAGATGATACTTTAGAAGATGTAATTGAACAAGTAAAAAGGTTTAAATACCTAGGAAGTTGGATTACACAAGAAATTATATGCACTAAACAAATACAAAGAAGGATTGCAATAGCAAAAGAAGCCTTCAGTAAGAAAGGAAAATTATTTTGTGGAGCCATGAAAGTTAGCCTAAGGAAGAGATTAGTGAAATGTTTTGTTTGGAGTGTAGCAATGTATGGAGCGGAAACTTGGACGCTTAGGAAAGAAGACGAGAGAAGAGTAGAGGCTTTCGAAATGTGGCTGTGGAGAAGAATGGAGGGAATAAGTTGGAAGGACAAAGTGAAGTATTAAAGAAAGTAGGAGAATAGAGAATGATGCTAGAGAAGATAAGGAAAAGAAAAAAGAATTGGATTGGACACTGCATAAGGGAAGATGGTTTGGTGAAAAGTGTGTTAGAAGGGACAGTCCAAGGGAAAATCCGAAGAGGAAGAAGAAGGTTTCAGTTGCTGCATTCCATCAAGATTGATAAATCGTATGAGCTGATGGAACGTGCTGCTGAAGACCGGATGAGGTGGAGAGACCGACCATGAGGAAACCTGCCCCCAGGCAGATTAACTGATGATGATGACTTGGCAAAGGCAAGTGCCTAATAATTTGTCACACCGGCGGTGGTAAAAATTGCTGGATAAATACATCTTCCTTAATTTTTCAATCCAAGAAGACCAATGATTACCACGAAGAAATGGTTTGCCAGGTATTTAAAAATTGGTTTTTTAACACATTGATTCCCATATTGGCAGTACTGTCATAATGGACAATGCTAGCTACCACTCTAAAGTTAAGGATAAATGTCCAACCTCAAACTCAATGAACTGTGCAATGGCGAGTTGGCTGCAAGTGCTGTCCCGGAGACTTGAGAAACCCTGAACTTTACCCTTATATTCACTGTCACTGTCGTCCAGTAAGTAATTATCCAAGTCACTATCAACTAAAAACTGTTCAATTTCATCAATGCCAACCTTTCGCGGCACAGCCATTTTCATTGTTGTGGTTGGAAGCACAGAAGGTCTATATTTCATTATTGCTAGGACACAAACTCCTTACGTAAATTCGAAGATGTATCCATTTCAGGTTCCGTATTGACAGTGTTATGTAAATGCGCAGAAAACGTGAACTATCGCTACCTTAGAACTTCCTTGAACTTCTGGCGCGCCATTTAAACTGATCAGACGCTGCACGTATTTTTACGGGTTTAGCATTGAAAGAGTTAAATCAGTAACAAGGGGCAGAAGACCTCAATTTTCCACCCCTTAAAACATGAATCATCATATCATTTTACACTTAGTATTGATGTGGTTAAGATCTTCCAGGTCATTACGGGACTAATCGTGTTTGAAGGATTGGCACTTTACAATCGCTTTACTACGATGGAGACGAGGGCAAGATTTGTCACCTACCACGATATCTTTGGGGTCATCTTCTTCCTGATGTCTGTGGGTCTGGTTGTCAGTGGATCGGCAGACTATGCTGGAATGCCATTTATGTGAGTATGGAGTACATAGTTCGTCACCTAAATGTTCCCTTCTCCATTCCCCACCTGTGGGTGGGGGGGCTAAAATACATGCACAGTGTGCACTCCCTGTCAGTGGCGGCCGGTAATAAGGTTGCAGTGTTGCACAACGACCAGATTGGTTGGTTCTTAACTTTAGGGGCTGTGACAACGCGGTCATGTAGACCTGTGTGCTTTGGGTGTGGGTAGAATCTGTCTGATAACCGGTGTTAATTGTGATGACTGTATTAGTGTGTGTTATCTGTTTTTTAATTCAAGTAAGAACTGCAGACTTTTGAATTTTTCAAATAGTTCCTACTTTTGCTGCCAAACACCACCATCAACTAGTTCAGAACTTAGCTACCAGACGCCACCACAGTCGGCTCCTGGCAACGAACGTAGGAACCTAAGAGCGTTGTTTACATTCTTAACCTATACAATTTAGCTTCACACAGGTGTAATTAGTGGAAGGTTCTTTAACATGCCATAAATCTATGACATGGGTCCGCCAGCTTTACTTCCCCTCCGAAGGAAGGCATACCGAGGGATTTTTAATGCTATTAAAAATCTGACGACTTCAGCCGGATTTGAACCCGCGATCTTGGGCATAGAAGCTCAGCATGCTACCGACTACGCCACCAAAGCCGCTGAAACGACCAGTTTAATCCACGATAAACAATTAATACCGTAATAATATTTTTAGTAATAAAAGTTGTGCGTTTCTTTTTATATGTATAGGAATTCGTAATTCTGTTCTTTAATAATTCAGGAAATCTTACAGTAAGTTTCTGTGAACTGCCTGAGAAAGCGAAGCGCGCCAATTGTGTACGAGTGCTCGCCCATTTGGCCGTTGCCAGGCCCCGAGCACTGACCAGATCTCAATAGTGAAGGGTGGCAGAGTAAGTTCTATCCCAACTGTTAACTTGGCTGGTCGTTGCCTGTTGATTGCAACAAGGGAGCCGAAGCGCGGAGGGAGACATCCGAGATGCTCTGTCAACTGCCGATACTATGTCTTGCGCCTACTTGTGACACTCGCGGTTCTTTCTCGCCCTCGTATATAACTTACGTTGTTTTGTTCTCGTGAAAGTTTTCATGTAGACTAATTTATAATCCATTTAATCTGATGACAATGTGATCTTCTCTGAAATGCGACATTCATGATGAATGTGGTACATCTGTTTTACCGCCCAATTGAATACAGTTTTCTCTGATATTGTAATAAATTATAAAACTTACCCCTTGTTGGGCTACCATTGAAACTCTTATAAAATTTATCACCTCAGAGTAGTGGGGCAATATACTTCCTAAAATGATGTCACCCAAGACAGTATTTTAATATTCTTCTTTCTTTTCTACTTGCATTTTCTTAAACGTCTTTCTGTCCTTCCTCTTGCCAGATATTAGTTCCATTTCTCCAGCATGCCAACATATAACATTTTTTTTCATGCCAGCTTCCATACTATCAAATCAACACCAAGAGTAATTCATTCCCATTTTCATAAAACCAACTAGCTTCCATTCTCAACAACATTCCCATGGCAACCATGCCATGTCAAGGAACCTTTTGACCTCACTCTCAGATCAAAGCCACCTGCCACCCACTGATGGAACAACACAAAGAATCTCTGTGCCACAACACATATGATTCTCCATGGTGCCCCACCAACACGTGGCCATGGCTGGCAACCTGATAAAAATAAAAATAACTAAATACCAAAAAACAAAAAATAAAATAAAAGAAATCTCTGTAACCTACTACAAAAGTTCGGTTACAATATCAATTGAGGCGGTCGGCCTGAAAAGGGCACATAGTTAAAAATTACAGTCAGTCTGAAAGACTAGACGTTATATCATTTCAAATGACGCAAGCTACAAATGCTACACATGTTAGAAAGGCTCAGGAGGGCTCTTTCAACAGAGTCCATTACCCATTAACTTAGGCTTCCCGTGCGGGCACCTCTTTAAGGGTCACCCTGTATTTGAGTCTGACATCTTTTACAACTCTTTAAGAGTCACCCATTATTTGAATCTGATATATCGCATACCTCTTTAAGGGTCACCCTGTTTTTGAATTGAATCTAACATACTGTACACCTCGTTAAGTGTCACCCTGTAATTTGCTCTGACATCCTGCACACCTCTTTAGGAGGCACCCTGTATTCTTATCTGGCATCTTGTATATCTCTTTAGAAGTCACCCTGTATTCCTGTGTGACATCTTGTACACCTCTTTAGGAGTCACCCTGTATTCTTGTCTGACATCTTGTGCACCTCTTTAGGAGTCACCCTGTATTCTTGTGTGACATCTTGTACACCTCTTTAGGAGTCACCCTGTAATCTTGTCTGACATCTTGTACACCTCTTTAGGGGCCACCCTGTATTCTTATCTGGCATCTTGTATATCTCTTTAGAAGTCACCCTGTATTCCTGTGTGACATCTTGTACACCTCTTTAGGAGTCACCCTGTATTCTTGTCTGACATCTTGTGCACCTCTTTAGGAGTCACCCTGTATTCTTCTCTGCCATCTTGTACACCTCTTTAAGAGTCACCTTGTATTCTTATCTGGCATCTTGTATATCTCTTTAGGAGTCACCCTGTATTCTTGTGTGACATCTTGTACACCTCTTTAAGAGTCACCCTGTATTCTTCTCTGCCATCTTGTACACCTCTTTAAGAGTCACCCTGTATTCTTATCTGGCATCTTGTATATCTCTTTAGGAGTCACCCTGTATTCTCCTGTGACATCTTGTACACCTCTTTAGGAGTCACCCTGTAATCTTGTCTGACATCTTGTGCACCTCTTTAGGGGCTACCCTGTATTCTTCTCTGCCATCTTGTACACCTCTTTAAGAGTCACCTTGTATTCTTATCTGGCATCTTGTATATCTCTTTATGAGCCACCCTGTATTCTTATCTGGCATCTTGTATATCTCTTTATGAGTCACCCTGTATTCTTATCTGGCATCTTGTACTGTATTTTGCTCTGACATCCTTCAGAATAGGGCTATTAGAAACATATTTAACCTTCCTTACTGCACTCCAGTAAAAGATCTGTACATCAGAAGTAAAATTCTACCCCTCAGCATAAGTGCAGAACTCCGAGCAGCTATGCTAATATACAAGATTAAACACAACACAGTACTCTATAGCTCTCCCTACATCTTGAACTCGGACAATCATTCTTATGGAACTAGGCATGCGAAGGACGTAGCCTTATATATCATTCACTCTTCTAAATACGGTAGAAATAGTTTCAAGTTCTCTGCATCACAGTTATATAATAAACTTCCCGATGAAGTAAAAAGTGCACCAACTTTGTCAGTATTTAAGAGGAAAACTACGAAAGTATTGTGGGAAAAATTCGATGCATCGTAATACATCAAATAAGCTCAAAAATCCTGTGCTTATCATTTTAAGAGACCTTGGTCTAAACAATCTTAGATATAGTATCAACTTTACTAATAGGCCTATGCCCTTATTCATCAATTTGTGTTACCTTCAGAATTTTCTTCCTGGTGTGTAAACACACATATTACTGTACAATTCCTCTGTACGAGCCTATGGCTCTTTGGAATTAATTGAATAAATATCATATCATATCATATCCTGCACACCTCTTTAGGAGTCACCCTGTATTCTTATATGGCATCTTGTATATCTCTTTAGAAGTCACCCTGTATTCTTGTGTTCGCCTCGCTCAAAGCCCCAGATCGCTCGACGCCAGGCCTCTTTCAACAGACTCCAATAATCATTATCGTCTGCTTCTCGCTCCCCGCGTGAGCATGACGTAACGTTCCCGCGCGGCTGCATGACGTCCGTGTCCGTGTCCGTCTCCGTAATGCATAACGATGGACCCCAACCATAATGATGAAGTCGACAAGATCATTTGAAATGATAAAAACTCATTTTGGAGATAACAAGAAATGAAATATTTGTCTGTGTTTTTCTTTGGTGTTTATTTCTTTCTCAACTGGATAAAGACCTTAACAAAATCCAAGCAACAGAAATGAAATTTATTAGAACCATGAATCAAAAGACCAGAAAAGACAAGATCAGAAACGAAAATAATAGGAAAGAAGCTGGGATACATGAAACTGTTGCAAATGCTATAGGAAAGCGTAGACTCCAGTGGTATGGACATATGATGCGAATGACTAACACTATTGTCCGTCCGGAGTTAAGAGTGTACTACGGGCTCTTATGGGCTTTTACATTTAGCGGACTACCCCAGAATTGATGACTTCGAAGTCTTTAAAACTGGATTTTCGCTATGTTATTTAATAGGTTAATAGTCATAGGTGGAGAGTACATGATTCTCAGCATTCACTTAATGATATGTAATTCTTACATTCTTGATATGCAACATGATTTTGTAATGTATCTGACAGCAGTGTCTGCGCGCTGGATGGAACAGCGCGCACGCTGTAGTACGTATCTTAGTCCTCCACTGAACGCACGAGTCCAGATCTCTCCAAGATATTTGAAACAGTGTTTGAGTGTAGGGACCGTTTTGTGTAATATAAAAATAATTTTGATTTAGGTATAAGTGGCATTAAATATATGGCTGATGTTCCGTTTGCGAAACGTAAACCCGGGGAAATTTTAAGGCGCAGAGAACAACAGATAGTTTATAACCTCTACAATTATATAAAGACCAAGAATCAGGAGAAAAGTGCTGCTGTACGTTTTTGAAAAACCCGTGATGATATTATTATTATTATTATTATTAACTACTCACCTGCAATAATGTGCGTAACAGAACTTTCATGCAGTTAAATTACGCGATTTGTGCCGAATGAGAAGCTTGTAGTTTTGTGTAAAATAAACCGCTAAGGCTCATTATGAAATGGATAATGATTGTTTTGTGAAATATTTTAAAGAACAGATTGTCGCAAATTTCCCACATCAGTCTGTAGTATTTGCCATTCATTGTCCAATGTACGTTGTGCCACTGAATTTTTTGTTTACTTTCTTTCATCTATCTATACCAAGCTCGATAGCTGCAGTCGACAGCATCCAGTATTCGGGAGATAGTGGGTTCGAACCCCACTGTCGGCAGCCGTGAAGATGGTTTTCCGTGGTTTCCCATTTTCACACCAGGCAAATGCTGGGGCTGTACCTTAATTAAGGTCACGGCCACTTCCTTCCCACCACTAGCCCTTTCCTGTCCCATCGACGCCATAAAACCTATCTGTGTCGGTGCGAAGTAAAGCAACTTGTAAAGAAAATCTTTCATCTACGCGTGTAATAATATGTGAATTATCATATAAGAACAAAATTACTTGTTATTTCCGGGTACTCTCTTCACCTCTGCAGATGAAAGTGACTCACTGGGATCCGTGTAGGTTTCGTTGCGACAGATGATTTGTATCCTGTCACTGACCTAGGCTGACCTTGGAGAATATATCGCCATATTACGTATAAAACTTGATCCGTATCTAACGGATGACTCAGGTTAGCTTTCATGTCATTTCAATTGTTTTGTCATAGCCATACCGTACGTAACTAAAATTCCAATGTAAATAAATAGTAAATTGTCGCAGTATGTATAATCCGTTCTAAGCATTGTTATGTAAATCAATTACTAGCATCGGCTCCCCCACTCCTTAAGGGAATAACTCAGTCTTTATCTTTATTAAAAAATGTTCATCCAAATTCTGTTATTCTTACGGGAATTTTAGTAAAAGGTTAGCCTACGGATAATAATGACGCGAAGGATCGAAATTTCGTCAGGATGAGGAGCTCGCTGATACTCAGTCCTGAAACGGTTAT
The DNA here is from genome assembly GCA_946902985.2 of Meconema thalassinum. Taxonomy (NCBI): domain Eukaryota; kingdom Metazoa; phylum Arthropoda; class Insecta; order Orthoptera; family Tettigoniidae; genus Meconema; species Meconema thalassinum. The sequence goes on from OX336395.1 coordinate 126,578,043, forward strand.
TAATGCCCCATGTTGGTAGCGACAAATGAAACGTTTTGCTTAGGCTGGGATGACAAGTGAAACGGTATTTACTTTGCTCCACGTTGAGCGTACAAATGAAACGTTTTGCTAGCTCCTAACTGTTGGGTGAGAAATGTAACTGTTTACCTTTGCCTAAGCTATGTTGTTTTAATGGGCGCCAAGACCTCAATGCAATGTTGAAATCTAAATTTGTATTTAACAACGTCTAGCTCTGGCAGAACACATTCAAGACTCTATTCACTCAGATCGTGGTATGATTTGATCATTAACCCAACAAACAATTGTATCAGGAGAAGGAATTGGTCTATATCTAATGCTACCTACTGAAAGCAAAGATTGCATTGTAAAAGAAATGAATTTATTATATAAAACAAGTATAGCAAAATTAATAATAATAATAAGTTTAAAATTTAAATTGGAGCGTTGCGATTTTAATATTACCGATAGAAAATTACATGAAAACGGAGTCTGATAAATTATTGATTTTACACTTATTCCCAAGCTATGAAGTTACTGAAATATGAAATATAAAACCAAGAGAAATGAGAGATTGCGTATTTCTGCGTCATTGGCGCTTACCACTGGAAATGCCCGAAGCCTTTCCCTCGTACTGGATGATGCTGTGAGCTTCCCACAGTCTCCTGGATGTCGTCATCTCCGTCGATGATTGATGAGATTCTGGTAGATTAGATAATTCTATGGTCCGTACCTCGGACCCAAACACTCGTACAACGGCACTGGTTAAGTTATACAAAAGTTAGTCCTCCAATCCACGGAACATCCCGCGTACAACATACTCGTCAAGTATTTCACAGATTGTCCTCGTTCCACGGCGCGTCGAACGATATATTCACCTGTCGGCTCCCCCACTCTTCAGCCGACTCCTAGCTTACGTCGTCGCCACTGATTGGCTGCACCCTACGCGCTAGATCCCCACTCCTTCCTCATTACACTCCGCGGGAGGGAGAAGTCGATTTCCGTTCCAACAATTCGCCTTTTCTTGACGATGCGACCCAAGATGTGTCATGCTTCTCGACAAGATTAAGCTTGTATTTGAATTCCCAGTGAGTCATCTCTCTCAAATACCCTAACTGACAAAAACTCCGTAAAATTCCGTAATCAGATAATTTTCTATGATATCGTCGTTCGTAATAATTTGCTTGATAGCGTTTTCTAAGACATAGAAAACCTATCTGTATGCTTATAATTTTTATAAAATGCTCCGAAAATATCTAAATAATAATTATAATAAATTAATAATAATAATAAATTAACATGAAAAATTCTCTTGGCTGAACAATTTGCCGCGTAAATAAATATAGAATGGCTTCCTACTGACTTATGCCAGTTGCATAAAAACCCCTCGAAAAACACGTTACATATTCGCCTCGGATCATCGGATGATTTACCGTGACGACGGTCCATTATCCGATTATCCCAGACACGTTAATAAACCCCATCCAAAATACATATTACATAAATGAGATCACCCTAAATTACAGATATATACACTCATAATTTTTCTTCACGCACTTTGCGTCAAAGTTTGTTGTCACTATGGATTGCACTTTGCAACCAGTCCAATGTTTCTCATATAAAATAGTGTTCCACGGATATTTCCGCCTCTCAAATTCCTCTATGTTGGAGAAATAGACATAATTAATGTGTGAGCACTATGTATTTATGATGTCATATCACACGCATTGAAGGTGTTCTGATATATTTATATCACCATAGAACTTCCTAATTTCACTGGAGGTCCCTTCCTTATGGTGAAATTAATCCCACTTATCACTGAGCACACGATCACACTATTGTGGCAGCGCCTCGTGACCATAATACTTAATCTCTCTTTAAAGATGATTAAATTAATATTGACTTCTGAAAAAAAAACAGTAAATGTGCATTACATATAACACCAAATATTTTTGTGCCGTAATCGCCCTGTCTTGTTAAGTTCCCGTAGACCATATTCTACTTAATACTAGTTCTCAACACAGATCAATTCTTCTCACACAAATAATACCTTTGTACAAATTATCTTAAATTAACACTTACAAATCTTACATGGCGAGGCCGTAAACAGAAATCACGTGCGCTGATATGTATGAGTTTCATGAAGGACTGTCTCGCATTCTGATGGCCCATCTTTTGCCTCGTGGACGCCTTAAGCAAAAATACCATGTACAAGCGCTCACCCATCTCTTGGAGGCAAATGGGAATTCACCAGCGCTACCAAATTCTGGCCTTGGTGTATCGAGACATTTTAGTGCTCAAGAGCATCCGACAATCCCGTCATATTTCCCTGTACCTTAAAAACTCTCATTTACTTACATACTACCCCCTGTGCGACTTCTGATACGCCTGCCTTGAAGACCAGATCTTCCACGCACCAGACACCACACTTACTCATTTGATAGGCTGGCTCGCCAGCTAAACACACTCACTTTATGACACCTATTTTCGTAGACTATGTATATTATACGTCCCGTATAATCTGTTTCCCTCACTATTCTCCAGCACATATGCTGTGTTCCCAATACGTTTGGAAACTATAAATGTTTCTGAGTCACCTGCTTCCAACCTTGCAAGTGGCTCCCTTAAATGAACGTCATCACGTTGCTCTACCTAGCATATTTCTCAGTATCTGTAACGATGCCCTGTTGCTACTGTCCACACATGCTAACCCTACTTTCCTATGGTGTCGCACCTCTACTCGACACTCTATGACCTAAAAATGTCACTTCTGACTGACAGAATGACGACTTAGACAGCTTCAAAGTGAGCCCTGCCTGATCTAACTTCTGAAAAACTATATCTAAATGACGTAGATGCTCCTCAAAACTGCGTGAACTAATTACCATATCATCAATGTAAATGGTTACAAACTCTCCTGTGTCATCCCCTAATGCGATGTTTAAAGCCCTAATTAAAGCTGCTGAACTACTCTTTAACCCATAAGGTGTTCTACAAAATTGATAAAGGTTATATTTATGACTAAAAGCTGTAAATGGTCTATCTTCGTACATAAGTGGCACTTGCCAAAAACTGGAACTCAAATCTACACAAGTGAAATACTTCTTCCCCTCAAATGTTTGCATTAATTCCTCTATTGACATAGATTTCAGCTGATCTGAACTAATTCTACTGTTAACCAAACGAGCGTCTAAACAAATACGAACCGTGCCGTCGGTCTTGGGTACCGTGATCAAAGAATTAACATACGGACTGTTCGAGTGCTCAATAATCCCATCTTCAAGCATCTGATTAATTTGTGCCTCAACTGCACTTTGATAAGCGAAAGGTACAGGATATCTATGTCCTGTGAATACTGACCTATCAATAACGTTCAATGAATGTGTATAGCAATTGGCCATACCAATGCGATCCTCAAAAACTCTCCTATTACACAATAACACATCATAGAGCCGAACACATTGTTCCACCTCTATATTACCCTGAAATGCAGCATCACGTAACGAGTCCTCTAGACTTCCGTTCGTAATCACACTGCCCACAAAACATGGAGAACCCCGCTCTACGGCTGGCGATATCTCATTTGAAGTACAAATCACACCTACAATACTACTCCTCTGAATATGGTCATTGAACGCTACTTCTACTTCAGAATTTCCCCATTTAAATTTCAAACTCCCTACATCATAACATAAGTTACCAGACACTCTACTTAGCCACTCTGAACCCAAGATAACACTGAATACTAAATTTGGAATTACAAGACAAATCTGCTTCTCTACATGATTATTAATTTTAATGTCTACTAAAACTTGCTTAGAAATTACTTTAGACCTCTTCCCAACAGCTGTGATAACAAAAGTGCTTTTAATTGGCATCTCCTCAAAATTTACTCCAGTTCCTTTCATTTTATCATAAAATGCACTACTTATGCAACTCTTCATACAACCACTATCAATTAAAACATCTGTGTACGCCTCGGACACGTTAAATTTAACTATGGGGCTCTTACTAACCACTTCCTGAATAATACCTTCATCATTTAGTTCATGTAATAATTCATTTCTTACTTTTAGGTCATAGGGTTCCTGTATAATTGTATGGACAGGGCATGCTACAGACTGAGATTCTGACCTTACTTCGCAGCCTGGTTCGCATTTAAAGAACCGCTACAGCTGGCCGTAGTACTACTAACTACTAAACTGGTCTGGTTGTTCTGGGCTGTGTTGTCATTGTTTGGCTGTATATTACTACCACTAGGCTGTCCTCTTCCTTGACCCCTATTCTGGTTGTAATTACTGTCATTATAATTTCTTCCTTGATTTCCCCTGTAATCATTGTTCCTCCCTTGATTTCCCCTGAAATCATTGTTCCTCCCTTGATACTGATTACCATAGCCATTTCCTCTGTTCTGATTTAGCTGATTATTATTATTTCTATTTTGAGCGTTGGCCCCTTCGCCACAGTTCCCTTGAACTTCCTGATGCCTGGCTTCATTAGGTCTATTATTATTATTTCCCTGGTTCCTATTGAAATTGTCCTCATAACCCCGTCTCCCTAGTGCATCAAATGTGCTTAACAAATTTTCTACTTGTGATATAGTCTTTACATTCTGGATACAAGCAGCCTCCTTGATCCTATGGGGAAAGTGCCTAAGTAGCAACCTTACCACATCACTTTCCTCCTTCAAGCCATCCAGATATTTACACACTAATACCTGCCCTAAAAAGTATTCGGTCATGGTGGAGCTTCCTTTAGGGTTATATTTACCACACACTACTCCCTCACGATGCTGCGACTGAATGACCTCATTCCAGAACTTTTCACAGAATTTCATTTTAAAATCATTAATGTCAGTAAACTTGTCTCTGTAGACAGCAAACCAATTCCTCGTTTCCCCCACAAACACTTGTTCTAAAATTTCAACTACCTGGCACCACTCAATACTACCATTTTCCAACCTCTCCCCGAATTTATTTTCTAGAGTGTTCATGAACTCCATTGGGCACCCCTGTCGATTGCTGAACTTACCCAGTTCTACCTCCCTGTGTGTGCTATTCACAAAAACTGGCCTATTCTGACTATTTTCTTGCCTGATCCTAGCTTTTAATTTTAATTCTAATTCTGCGATTTTCTCCTCAGCCTTCCTCTCAATACTGTTTACTGTTAATTTAATGTTTCCTTCTGATTCTTCTACTTTATCATATAGCTTTGCTTGTTTCTCCTCAATCTTGCTAATGCTCTCTTTATTACTCTCTCTTAAATCATTTACTTCTGCAACTATTTGTGAGTGGACTTTCTCAATTCTACCCCCCAGCTGTTCCTTAACCTCTTTAGTAGCTACCTGAATTTTGTCAATTTCTCCCCCCAATTGCTTTTTGACCTGCTGTGTTTCCAGTTGCACTAGTTCTTTTAAATTTTCAGCCTGTGTACTGATTCTAATTTCTAACTCCTCCTGTACTTTTCCTAATTTTCTGTCTACATCTGCAATAATCTCTTTAGCCTTTTCTTCCATCACCCCCCTGATCTCACCTCTAATCAGTTCGAATTTGTCACTCATTTCCCTACTGTTTTGTTCTAATTTAGCATTTAAAGTTTCAGTACTCTCTCTATTTTCCTTACTGTTTTGTTCTAATCTGGCGTTTAAACTATCGCTCAATTCCCTATTACTCTCTTTATTTTCCCTACTGTTTTGTTCTAGTTTAGCGTTATTCTGTTCTAACTTTGCATTTAAAGCTTCTGTACTTTCTTTATTTTCCCTACTGTTTTGTTCTAATTTTGCATTTAAGGCATCACTACTAACTTTGTTCTGATACATGAACTCAAGAAGTAAAGTTTTTAATTCTGGTTGGCCGCCTACACTCCCTGTTTCAGTATCGGGATTTACCTCCGCTACCCCGGTACTACCATCACTCGACATACTGCTCGTATCATCACTCTCCCGTTGATGACCACTACGTAACCTCATCTGTCTTTCTTTCTCATCCCCCATAATGATATACACTGATCAAGACAAATAACCCCCAAAATACAGGCACAGAAATATATACCCTTCTCCTTCCACAAATGTTATTAGGTTTTCAGCCCCAAGTTGTCGGCGACAAATGAAACGTTTTCGCTAACCCACACGTTGAGCGACAATTGTAACGTTAATTAATTGCCCCATGTTGGTAGCGACAAATGAAACGTTTTGCTTAGGCTGGGATGACAAGTGAAACGGTATTTACTTTGCTCCACGTTGAGCGTACAAATGAAACGTTTTGCTAGCTCCTAACTGTTGGGTGAGAAATGTAACTGTTTACCTTTGCCTAAGCTATGTTGTTTTAATGGGCGCCAAGACCTCAATGCAATGTTGAAATCTAAATTTGTATTTAACAACGTCTAGCTCTGGCAGAACACATTCAAGACTCTATTCACTCAGATCGTGGTATGATTTGATCATTAACCCAACAAACAATTGTATCAGGAGAAGGAATTGGTCTATATCTAATGCTACCTACTGAAAGCAAAGATTGCATTGTAAAAGAAATGAATTTATTATATAAAACAAGTATAGCAAAATTAATAATAATAATAAGTTTAAAATTTAAATTGGAGCGTTGCGATTTTAATATTACCGATAGAAAATTACATGAAAACGGAGTCTGATAAATTATTGATTTTACACTTATTCCCAAGCTATGAAGTTACTGAAATATGAAATATAAAACCAAGAGAAATGAGAGATTGCGTATTTCTGCGTCATTGGCGCTTACCACTGGAAATGCCCGAAGCCTTTCCCTCGTACTGGATGATGCTGTGAGCTTCCCACAGTCTCCTGGATGTCGTCATCTCCGTCGATGTTTGATGAGATTCTGGTAGATTAGATAATTCTATGGTCCGTACCTCGGACCCAAACACTCGTACAACGGCACTGGTTAAGTTATACAAAAGTTAGTCCTCCAATCCACGGAACATCCCGCGTACAACATACTCGTTAAGTATTTCACAGATTGTCCTCGTTCCACGGCGCGTCGAACGATATATTCACCTGTCGGCTCCCCCACTCTTCAGCCGACTCCTAGCTTACGTCGTCGCCACTGATTGGCTGCACCCTACGCGCTAGATCCCCACTCCTTCCTCATTACACTCCACGGGAGGGAGAAGTCGATTTCCGTTCCAACAATTCGCCTTTTCTTGACGATGCGACCCAAGATTGCGTCATGCTTCTCGACAAGATTAAGCTTGTATTTGAATTCCCAGTGAGTCATCTCTCTCAAATACCCTAACTGACAAAAACTCCGTAAAATTCCGTAATCAGATAATTTTCTATGATATCGTCGTTCGTAATAATTTGCTTGATAGCGTTTTCTAAGACATAGAAAACCTATCTGTATGCTTATAATTTTTATAAAATGCTCCGAAAATATCTAAATAATAATTATAATAAATTAATAATAATAATAAATTAACATGAAAAATTCTCTTGGCTGAACAATTTGCCGCGTAAATAAATATAGAATGGCTTCCTACTGACTTATGCCAGTTGCATAAAAACCCCTCGAAAAACACGTTACAGTCCGGCAGCGAGCTGTACTACTCGTGTGGAGTGCTGTACAATAGCTGCCCTTCTACACTCGCTAGACGTGGCAACGCTTGTGCCATAAGAGCCCGTAGTACACTCTTAACTCTGGACGGACAATAGAACAGCAAGGGACTACTTCAATAGAGAACTGAAAGGAAAAAGACTGAGGGGAAGACCCAGAAAACGATGGATTGAGACCGTGAGATCAGAAGTGGAGAAAAAAGGGCTGAAATGGGAAGAAGTTGTACAATGACAGAAAGCAGTGGCGAGCGCTTGTCTACCGCACCCGGGAAACTGGAGACGGAAAAGGATGATGATGACGGTAGCCTTTGTTTTATTATTTGCGAATTGACCACTTCGGATCACGCTACAATTACATTTTTTCTTTGCCTGAAGTTTCCTCTTCCTCCAGTACTCCTTCATATGGGTGCTATGCTGTTTCTTCTGCTCATCCGTCCAGGCTCTTCCCTTCTTTGTGGTTCTTGTGACGTGAAACCCTTCCAAATTTTGAATTATGTACCGAAATGTTTCCCTGTTTGACATCTGAACTTCCTGGATGTTGGAATTTTCGAGATCTTTTCGAACTTCCTTAATCCATGTCGTTGTTGTCTTCTTGTTTCACAGGTAGTCGAATAACTGTTTGGTTAGTCTAGTTTTGTCCATTCTGTACAAGTGTCCGAGAAACGATAACCTCCTCTTCTTCATGGTCTCTGAGATTCTCTCCACATTTTTATCATTTTTATAGACTTCATTGTTGCTCCGAAGTTTCCAGCCGGTTTCAGTCTGGACTGGGCCCATGATTTTCCGTAGTATTCTTCTTTCTAGGATCTCTAGCTTCTCCAACTTGTAATTCATCGAGAGGCATTCGCTGGCATACAGGCATTCTGTTTTTACTACCGTGTTGTAATGTTTTAGTTTGGCATTCCATGAGATGCATTTCTTGTTGTAGATGATTTTAGTTAGTCCATAAGCTCTTTCCATTTTTGAGATACGATCTTCTACAGCAGCTTTCTCTAGGCCGTTCTCATGTATGGTTTCACCGAGGTATTTGAACTTTTTCACCCTCTGAATCCGTCCAATCTCTGTTTCAAGGAATTGTGGTCCATGTTTGTCATTCATCATGAACTTGGTCTTCTCTTTCGAGATCCTAAGTCCTGTCTTGCTAGCGATCTTTTCTAAGAGGTTGATCTGTATGGCCGCTTCTTCTAGGTTCTCTGAAAGTATCGCAAAATCATCAGCGAAAGCCAAGCAATTGACTTTGATTCCTCCCGTTTTTCGTCCTAGGCAGATCGGGGCTATCTCTTGATTTTCAAATTCGGAATTCCAAATTCTCACAATCCTCTCGAGGACACAGTTGAATAGTAATGGTGATAATCCATCACCCTGTCGCACACCTGTCTTGATTTCAAATGACTGAGACAATTCTCCCATGAACTTCACCTTAGAAGTTGTGGCTGTTAAGGTTTCTCTGATAATATTGGCCAGTTTGGTTTTGACTCCAAATTCTCTAATGATCTTATCTAGGGTCCCTCTGTCCACTGAGTCGAAGGCTTTTTTGAAGTCAATGAATGAAACCACTATACTTTTGCCGTTCAGCGCTCTGTGGCGAATTATTGATTTCAAATTTAGGATTTGTTCGGCACAGGAGCGGCCTTTCCGGAACCCACCTTGGTATTCTCCAAGTTGCTTATCTAGGATTCCTTCTATTCTATTCAGAAGTATCCTTGAGAGGATTTTGTAAGTGACTGGGAGTAGCGACACGCCTCTGTAGTTGTTAACATCTTGTTTGTTCCCTTTCTTATGGAGTGGGTGGATCAGCGCTGTTTTCCATTCGTCTGGTAGCTTTTCCGTCTCCCATATTTGTTGGAAAATATGGTGCTGGTCGTCTAGGATTTCCGGTTCTGCCCACTTCAACATTTCTGCTGATATGGAGTCTTCCCCGCTTGCCTTATTGTTCTTGAGACTTTTCAGGGCTTCCTTTATTTCTTCTTTTGTTGGTGGCATATCATCTTCTGAGTTTATAGGATGAGTCTGAAATTCTAGTTTGTTGGTTGGAGGCGGGCAGTTGAGGAGTTTCTCAAAGTATCTGGCTAATATATTGCAGTTTTCTTGATTGTTCAGTCCAATTTTTCCTTCTTCATTTTTGAAACTTATACTTGGAATTTGGTATCCTCTAAGCTTGTCCTTGAAGGTTTGGAAAAAATCTCTGGTGTTATTCTTAGTGAAGTCGTCCTGGAGGTTTTGTAACTTTGCATTCTCAAACGATCGTTTGGTCCTGCGGAATACCCCTGATGTTTCTTTCCTTTGGGTTCTGAATTGTTCCAAATGTTCCGTATCTCTTGAACATTTCCATTTTCTCCATGTGTCGGATCTCTTTTCAAGTGCTTTCTAACATTCTTCATTCCACCAGATTGTACGTTTCCTCTTTGCCAGTCCGAATGTTTTCTTAGTGGCTTCATTGATCTTTGTACAAAGATGTTGCCAGGTCTTTGTTCTAGAAGAGCGGATTTCTTCTCTGAAGTTATTTATAATATCTCCATTGATGTTCATTCGATTGGTGTTGTATTTTTTCAACTTAGGTGGATCCTTCTTTTGTTTTGGTGGAAGAAAACGTATTTTAACTTTGGAGAGATAGTGATCAGAGTCAAATTTACCATTTCTAATCACTTTAACATTCATCACCTCCCTAGTATTTGTCCTTGATATTGCTACATGGTCTAATTGGAATTCTCCTAGGTTGGGATTTGGAGATACCCATGTCTTTGCTTTTCTTGGAAGTTTCCGAAAATGAGTCGACATGAGATTCAACTGGAAGATTTTGCAGAGTCCAAGGAGCCGTTCGCCATTCTTGTTTGTCCTCCTGTGTGCTGGATAGTCTCCTACTATATCTCTGTATTTTCTTTCTGTCCCTATCTGTGCGTTGAAGTCTCCCAGAAGGAGTTTTACATGGTTCACAGGTATCCAAGCGATTTCTGTTTCTAAGAGGTCCCAGAAGTCATCGACTTTCTGTGGGTTCTTCTTGTTGTCTTCGTTGATAGGAGCATGGCAATTTATGAGAGTATAATTCCTGTTTTTGCACTTGATTGTCAATAGGGATAATCTCTCAGATTTAGATGAAAAGTCTGTGACACTATCCACTATGGTTTTGTTTATGTAGAAGGCAGTCCCAAGGAGAGGGGTGTTAGCCATTATCTTTATTGCTGGCTTTCCTTTGAATACTCTGTAGTGCTTTATATCCATGATGTGGTCATCTAGGAATCTGGTCTCTTGTACAGCCAAAATCTGGATTTGTTGGTCGTCCAGGAGCTTTTCCAATTCTTTCTGTTTTCCGACTCGCAGGAGTGAGTTGACGTTAATGGTCCCGATGAAGTATTTCCTCTTGAATTTCAATTTGGAAGGTGTTTCAAGACGCTCCGACTCATCTTGTATGCAGGTGGTGGGACTCCCCAGAATCCTAGGTCCCGATGCATTGCCTGCTGCTGCTGCGTTTGTTATTATTTAGAATTTTTAATTCAGATATGAATAATTCATATAAAATATGTCTTATTAGAATGGTTCATGAATGAAATAAATATGACTTTTTTAAATCAATATTATGAGTACCGACAGTAGTGGCTACGCTGGCTAAAGCTCAGCATTAGGTCATGGGGCCAAGCTCTCTGCTGACTCGGTAGACGCGTGGGTTCGAGCCCCACCGTCGGCCGTCCTTGAAATGGTTTTCCGTGGTTTCCCATTTTCAACACCAGGCAAATGCTGGGACGGTACCTTCTGACAGGCCACGGCCGCGTCCTTCCACATCCTTGCCCAGTTTCATTCACCATCATTCATTTCATCTCTCATTAACTCCTCTCATGAGGTTGGCGTCAGGAAGGGCATCCGGCCGTAAAAATCATCGCCACAAAGACTTCCATCGCATCTCATCCCCGACCCCGTTGGAAAACGGGAATAATAAGGGGTAGACATACAAATCAATATTATGAGTCCATTTTATGCAGACAGCATTTTCGGTGGTAAAATTCAATAAACAAGACTTAATACAGTGTTTTTAATTAAATGTAATCCAATAATACAAGAGATTGAGTTTGTGGAAAAATTAAATGGCTTCAATAGAGCAGCATTGGTAGGGAATAACATTTCCTGCTCAGTCTTGGTTTATTAACATTGTAGGAGAATAAAACCAAAAGGCCCTACTTCATTTACTGTTCAGTCTTGGCTGATCATTCCTTCAATAAATGCAATATCGTCTTCAGACAAAAACTTGTACAGGCTTCTTACACCCTTTACTTTGATTTGGTGGATGACCAGTGGAGCGGTCTTTCCACGAGTTAAGTTATCTTGTCTTTAAGGGCATTATTATTTATTTTACACGTTACAGGCCTATTAGACCACGCGAAGCAGTCATGACTTTTTGTTCTTCCTGTCTTTCCAGTACTCTTTCATTCGTGCACTAAAGGCCCTCTTCCTTTCTTCGGTCCACTTTGGTCTTTGGGCTGTAGGTGCTGCTCTCTCTGACAACACTTCCCACTTGTATACTTTGTGTCGAAATACGCTTTTGTCTACGACGTCTTCTGGGTCGACCTGTGCTTTTACTAGATCAATTTTGACTTGCATCATCCAGGGTGTAGTAATCTTGAGCCGCTGTATGTATCGAAGAATTTTGTTGGTGAGTCTGGTTTGTGGGAGTCTGCTGATGTGGCCGTAAAATTTTAGTCGCCTCTTTCTGATGTCTGCTGCGAGGTTGGACAGTTTCTCTGTGGTGTCTCTGGAGTGAAGCCTGTATCCTTCATCTGTGTGCTTTGGTCCAATTATTTTCCTTATTACGGTATTTTTCTTTCCTCTGTGAGGATTTTTCCCAAGTCGCCCTTAGTGTGTAACGTCAATGTCTCGCTAGCATAAAACACCTCAGGTTTAATAACCGTGTTGTAATGACGAAGTTTAGTAAATGTGGACAGACATTTTTTGTTGTTATTTTTGATTCATCAACCTAGTGTTCTGTGCGATTATCTCTTTTCCCGTCGGTTCAAGCACTTCACCTAGGTATTTAAAGTGGGCGACTCTATTGATCTTGCCATATTTCGTGTTTAAATTCTGTATGTCGAATTTCGTACAGAAAAATTGTCTTTTGGAACGAGATCTGTAGTCCTACTTTTTCGGCACACTCTTGGGAGTACTTCTATCTGTCTGATTGATGTGGTTTCGTTATCTGAGAGTAGTGCCAGATCATCAACGAAGGCTAGACAGCCAACCTCCAGTTCGTCCTTTGGTCGTCCTAGCCGCACTGGCCTCCAGTAACCTTGAAATCTCAGCTCTTTCTCCCATTCCTTGATAACTTTGTTCAGCACTAGGTTGAAGAGGAGTGGAGAGAGGACATTATATAACTAGAATAAATAAATATCCTTGTAATTGTGGGTCCGCCCAGTCAATTGACTGGGGTATTTATATTTATTTATTCTAGTTATATAATCTCGTCAATAGGGAACAATGTCAAATGTCAACAACTTTGATGTTAACATTTCTGATTTAAGGACATTTCCAAATGTGAAAAAGGTTGACATTTCCAATGAAAGTGCAAAAACACAAACCAGGACCACCTCTCATTGCTTTTTATGATCACATACGGTACTGCATTATTGTGAATGGCACTTCGTTTCTGGATACTGGCCTGCCCAAAAAGAATGGAGATAAAAACTTATCCCAATCTCATAGCAGGTCAACATCCATTGTAACTTCAAATGGAGAATGGTTTCTGCGGCACAACACCATTGCAGTAAGATAAGGCTTGGCTTTCCCAAACACTTCTTTCTAGTTAATGTACTGCCTGATAAGTCCAAGGTTCCTTACACAGCTAACTTTAAACAGGTGTAACATCATCAGTTTAAAAAATATCCCACCGAATCTTTCACCATTAGTAATTAGGGAAAATAGTGCACAAGCCTATGCATTCTGTGTAAAACGGGCCCGTAGGTCTATGTGCCCTTTTAGCGTCGACTGCCTCAATTAGTCTTTTAATAAAAATAGTGCAACAACACCCAGAACAATTATCCACCAGCCGCCACTGCTCCCTGTTGTAGGAGGCAACTAAAAGGGGACAAATTCACTGACTGACTAACCAAACATTTATGAAGGAACCTTGTAGCATGCTGAGCTTCTATTCCCAAGATCGCAGGTTCAAACCCGGCCGAAGTCAAGGGATTTTTTAAGAGCATTAAAATCCCTCAGTATGCCTTCCTTCGGAGGGGAAGTAAAGCCGTCGGTCCCATGTCATAGATTTATGGCATGTTAAAGAACCTTCCACTAATTACACCTGTGTGAAGCTAAATTAGGTTAAAAATGTAAACAACGCTCAGGTTCCTACGTTTGTCACCAGGAGCCGACTGCAGTGGCATCTAGTAGCCAAGTTCTGAACTAGTAGTCTAGTCGTTGACGGTGGCATTTGGCGGCAAAAGTAGGAACTACTTGAAAAAATTCAATGTCTGCAGTCCTCACTTGAATTAAGAAACAGATAACAGACACTAATACAGTCATCACAATTAACACCGGTTATCAGACAGATGGAGGAGAAGAGGATACCCAGGAGGATACACGAGACAAAGTGGGAAGGAAAGAGACCGAGAGGAAGACCGAGAGACAGGTGGCTGAAGGGGGTGGAAGAAAGCGTGAAGAAGAGAGAAGAAGACTGGACAAGGGCTGAGAGATGGTGGGAAGACAGAAGACGTTGGAGAGGCTTGTGTTCCAAACAGACCCGGCCAGTGGCTGGGAACTGTGCAAGATGATTATGGTGATCAGACAGATTCTACACACACCCAAAGAACACGGGGCTACATGACCGAGTTGTCGCAGCCCCTAATCTGAGGAACCAACCAACATATTTTTGTAACAGATCTGTTTTTTTTTTTTAAATTTTAGTGTATGTGTTTTTTAGTTTTAGCCTATTAATTTATTATAAATATTTTTGAGAACAACCTTCTTTTATGTTAAAATGTTTTTTTTAAATTCAATTAATTCCAAAGAGCCATAGGCTCGTACAGTAATATATGTGTTTACACACCAGGGAAGAAAATTCTGAAGGTAACACAAATTGATGAATAAGGGCATAGGCCTATTAGTAAAGTTGATACTCATCATCATCATCATCATTTCCCCTTATCCAGCTCCTGCCGGGTCGGGGTATTTATGGCACTTCTCCACTTTCCTCTTTCCTTCCACGATCTTGTCCCAGTCCAGATTTCTTTTTCTTACGCCGTTCTTCACTGAATCCATCCACCTTGTTCTAGGTCTTCCTCTTGGTCTCTTACCCTTGCACTTCGCCTCCAGCATCTGTCTTGGTATTCTATTTTCCTCCATCCTCTTTACATGTCCAAACCACCTTAGTTTATTCTTCTCAATTCTCTCATTTAGTTTTCCCATCCCAACTTCCTTCCTAACATCTTCATTCCTCACTCTGTCTTTCCTTGTCTTTCCTATCATACTTCTTAGGAATTTCATTTCACTGGCTTGGATTCTACTCTCTTGCCTGCTTGTCAGGGTCCAAGTCTCAGCTGCATAAGTTAATATGGGAACATAGTACACTTTATACATTACCTCCTTGCTTTTCCTTGGTACTTCCTTATCCCAAACAAGTTTTCTTACACTTTGATAGAATGCATTGCTCTGCTGTACCCTCCTGCCAATCTCCATGTCCAACCTACCAGTTTTTATCAATTCACTTCCTAGGTATTTGAACGTGTCCACAATTTCCAAACTCTGACTTCCAATTTTCACAGTGCCCTTTCCTTGTCTTTCCCCTCTTGTCATCACCATGGTCTTGCTTTTCTCTATACTGATTTTCAGGCCATACTTCTGAATATTTTCGTTCAGTGCATCTAGTTGTTTTTGCACTTCTTCGGTGTTCCTTCCCCAGACCACAATATCATCTGCAAATAACAGTAACTTCATTTCTTTATGTTCATATGCTTCCTTTGTTTCCTTTACTATTTCATCCATCACCATTATGAACAAGAGAGTTCATACTATATCTAAGATTGTTTAGACCAAGGTCTCTTAAAATGATAAACACTTAGGATTTTAAAGCTTATTTGATGTATTAAGATGCATCGAATTTTTCCCACAATACTTCCATAGTTTTCCTCTTAAATACCGACAAAGTTGGTGCACTTTTTACTTCATCGGGAAGTTTATTATATGACTGTGATGCAGAGAACTTGAAACTATTTCTACCATATTTAGAAGAGTGAATGATATATAAGGCTACGTCCTTCGCATGCCTAGTTCCATAAGAATGATTGTCTGAGTTCAAGATGTAGGGAGAGCTATAGAGTACTGTGTTGTGTTTAATCTTGTATATTAGCATAGCTGCTCGGAGTTCTGCACTTATGCTGAGGGGTAGAATTTTACTTTTGATGTACAGATCTTTTACTGGAGTGCAGTAAGGAAGGTTAAATATGTTTCTAATAGCCCTATTCTGAATAGTCATTAAATCATTCAGTGTGGATTTCCTGCAGTGATCCCAAATAACATTTAAATATTGGAGCTTGCTATGTACAAGTGAATAGTAGATTTGTTTTACAAGGTTTAGGGGAATAAGATACCGAAGTTTCCTTAGGATCCCTACTATAGGTGAGAGTTTCTTAGCAATTCGTTCAACGTGTTCAATCCAAGTCAGGTGTTTGTCGATGAATAGACCTAAATACTTTGCCTGATTAACCTCTTTTATTTCAATATTATTTATATATATTTTGTCATGTGTGATTTCTTTCATGCTTTGCTTTGAAATTACCATGTAATTGGTCTTCTGTTGGTTCATTGTTAATTTATTGGCCTGGAACCATTGTGAGAGAGTATTTATATCTTGTTGCACATTTTGTATGATTTCAATTATGTCTTTCCCAGTGTAGAAGATATTTGTTTCATCTGCATACAATTTGATATGCCCTCTCAAATTACATTCCACAATATCATTTATATAAATTAAGAATAATGTAGGTCCAAGTATAGATCCTTGTGGAACTCCATGAGTTATATATTTTCCTGAACTTATGCATTTATTTAAAGCTACATGCTGCTTTCTTCCAATAAGGTAGCTTTGGAACCATTTTAGTGCTATACCTCGGACACCAGCATTTTCTAATTTTGATAACAGTATTTTATGATCTACTGTATCAAAGGCTTTTGTGAGATCAATAAATAACCCAACTGCCATATTATTTTTGTCAATAGTTTCTTTTAGCATTGTTATTAGGTCAATAGTTGCTGCCTCAGTACTAGAATTTTCCCTGAATCCATATTGCATATTATGAAAGAATGTATTCTTGTTCAGAAATGAAAGCAATCTTGTTTTTACCACTTCTTTCAGAATTTTTGAAACTACCGATAAAATAGAAACAGGTCTATAATTATTTGGATTTCTTTTGTCACCACCCTTAAATATAGGAACTACTTTGGCCACTTTTAAGTCATCTGGTATCATGCCAGTAACTAAGGACTCATTAATCATTTCAACCAAGATTTTAATAAATGATTGCATATTGTTTTTAATGAAATTTGTCTTGATCCTATCTAAACCACAGCTGTTTTTATTCTTTAAATTTGTGATGATGGACTTGACCTCTGCTTCGTCTGTTGGATATAAGTAGAGAGAATTTGACTGATTGTGGTCCTTACTGAGGATTTCCTTCTGTTCAGGAATAGCTTTTGCTAGACTTCCAGCAATGTTTGTGAAGAACAAGTTAAATGATTCACATAGCTTTTGATTGTCTGTGATAATTTTGTTGTCTATTTCAAGTGAAGTGCATGTCTCAACTGTTGGTTTTTTGTTGTGTATGATTTCTTTGATAGTCTCCCAAGTTTTATTAGGATTGTTTCCATATGTTCTGAATTTTTCTGAGTAGTAATTTGATGTACTGTCATTCTTGCTTCTCTATTCACATTATTTGCGCTGAGGAAGGCCACAATGTGCCCGAAACCGTACAATAAATAGTACAAATTATTATTGACTTCATCAATCAATCAACTTCTAAAGGCAGTGCCTTGTCTCCGCAACCATTGCTCTCTGTCTTCAGCACTTCGTTTCATCTCACAGTAGGAACCATATTGAAGAGTTAATGTGATGTCTTGCAGGAAACATTTTCTTGGTCGACCCCGGCCTTTCCACGTTCCAAGTTTCATTGATTCTTTTCCTCGAGGATTTCGCTTAATGACGACCTGGGAAGCCTCAACTCTTCCCCTGCCGGATCTTGGGTTCCTTGCTTCATAATCAATAAACGATACAGGCCGGACGTTTGTTTTAGACGAGTGAAAAATCTTAATGGAAGCCTGGAGGCGAGTTACTACAGTACCTGTGGTGTTGTTACCTGCCCCATGCGGTCAGATAATTGACAAAGCAATCTCACACTACTACTGAAGTACAGTCATTGGCAAATATAATGGCGTTCTGTTCGTAACTATGTAACGTGCACTTCCGTGTCACACAATACTTCAACGAAGACTGTACTGTCAGCACGGTGGTGTCGCCACGTGCTCAAATTTGGAATTCCATTAAATCAGACCGGTGATGACAAATGTGAAGTGAGAGGGCTAGAGAGTGACTGCGTACAGGCTCACCCGCAAGCTTTAAGGTCAAGGGTAATCGTCTAAAACAAACGTCCGGTTTGTACATCTTGCTGTGAAGACATCATGATTGCTTAACTTGGGAAAAAGTAGTGCAGTGGTTATCCGTTGCCTTCTGCACTTTATTTGGACCGCCCCTAACATGGGGAACAGACACCCTCTGTAGCCGCCCCTAACATGGAGAACAGACGCTACATTGATTTATTTTCGTGGTTAACTCCACTAGGTTCTTACGCTCCCTCTGCAGTAGGGAATAAATCCCTCTTCCGCCTTTAAGACCGTTGACCAAATTGACTAATATATGGCAACTATATACCTTTTGCTCTTACTCTCCCGAGCACTGGGATGCCTCTTCCGCCATCTACACTGTTCCATAGTCCATCTATATGCTGTTGAGGTCTTCACCGTAACCCTGGCAAGGGACCCTTACATGGTACTACCAGCCGGGTCAGCTGGACCAAGGTTTTTGACAGAGGTGTTACTCCTCTATCACTCTCCCTTTGTCCTGACTTGTGACAGGCAGAGCCTGGCTTCCAAAGCTTTGGGCCCAAGTTGGTGGGATTTATTATTGACTTAAGGTTTTTAAACTTCAGGTAACTTATTATACTTCGTCAATAAGGAACTGGGCTAATATGGTCATTTTCATGTCACATTGTAATAAATTAACAGTATAACAGATAATGAGAATGGATTCTCCACTGATTGTATTGCTTCAAGGCTGGTTCACAATTGGCCCGGGAACGAGAACGCTAAGCTTCCCGGGGCCCCGGTTCACAATTGGCCCGGGAACTTGAACTTGTACATGCGCACGCAATCAGATATATATATAGCGTAATAATAATAAAACAATCAGCTAGCGTCCACTAATAAACACCAATTACAGAACTGAAATGCTTCAATGGGTTATACAAAGGGAGATCAAATATAAATGGGAATTATTATTTTTTACATTTATTGCATCAAAAAATATACACATATAGAGATCACTTTTCTACATAGTGTCCTGCCTTCGACACACATTTTCTCCATCAGATCGGTAAGTTTTTAATGCCGTCCTGGTAGAAAGAAGATGGACGTGTAAGGAGCCACTTGCACACAAACTCTTCTACACTTGCATCATCATCGAACCGCTGTCCACCTAGGTCTTGTTTAAGTGGTCCAAACAAATGGTAGTTGCAAGGCGATAAATCTGGACTGTAGGGAGGGTGTTCCAAAGGTGTCCAATGAATTTTCTCCAGTTTTTCCCGCGTTAAAGCGGCAGTATGCGGCCTTGAATTGTCGTGGAGAAGAATGACGTTTCAGATCGGTTGCCGGCGTCGCTTGTTGCGATACGCAGCTTTTGCTTCATCCAGAAGGCGACAGTAATAGGCTGCATTAATTGTCCTTTGTTCGTGAAGAAAATCCACCAGCAAAATGCCTGCGGAGTCCCAGGAAACGGTTGCAAGCACCTTCCCAGCAGATGGGCGTGTTTTGGCTTTGACCGGACTTGCTTCATCTCTTCGCCGCCACTTCATGCTTGCTTGCTTGCTTTGACTCTGGGGTGTAATGATGCACCGAAGTTTCATCACAGGTCACAATATGACGTAAGAAATCCTCTCCTTCCTCCTCGTAGCGATGTAGGAGCCTCTGACAAACTTCCTGGCGTAAAGGTTTTTGTTCTTGGTTGAGGATACGAGGAACCCAGCTGGCACACAATTTTCCGAAATTGAGCTCATCTCGGATGATGGTTTGAACACTTCCGTAACTTATTCCTATGGCTACCACAATTTGCAAAATTTTTATTCGCCGATCTTCTTCAATAATGTCACGAATGGCAACAATGTTGCCTGCAGTGATGCTTGTCCGCGGTCTCCTTTCATGAGGTTCATTTTCCACTGTTTCTCTTCCAGCCACAAATTTTTTAGCCCACTCATACACTCGAGTCTGTGAAAGTGTTTCTTCCCCAAACTGTGCGTGGAGCCGTCTCAAAATTTCGGAAGGTTTGGTGCCCTCTTTTGCGAGAAATCTGATAATGATGCGTTGTGCAACAGACACGTGCACCTCTTGGTCATTCATAGCACACTGAAGCAACCCAGCTCCCTGCCGTGCGTGTGCACGCAAACCCCTTCTTCAGACACTTCCACTAACATTCTGGCAAAGCCCCGCCTTAGATTTATTGCTAACGGCGGCGGTACATTCAAATTCCCGTTTATATTTGATCCACCCTCGTAATAAATTATTAAACACAAATTGTGCACTTTAGAGAAGCAAGGTTAGAGAGCGCATTCACAGGTTATGTTTACATCGCTGGCTACTCCTTCCGTACTGCGCAAGTGCAGGTACAATGTTTCTGATTGGCTCCGGGAAGCTCAGAGAACACCAAACATGAAACTTAACCATGTTTCCCGTTGGCCTTCCCGAGCTACTTTAAGCTTCTCATTCCCGGAGAATGATTGTGAACCGACCCATAAGGTAGCGTGCATTTCAACTTCCTTCTCGTTCCCGGGCAATTGAGAACCAGCTTTTATAGTTATCATTGTTATCATCATAATTTTTATTATTATTATTACAAGAGAAATGTACAATTCCACTTTGTTTCTGTTTTCTGTTCCTCAGAGTGGAGACAGAAAATGTGTCTAAATTCGGTTTTGATGAAGATGTATTGTCATTCACCAGTTCCAAAGATGATGTGAACAGTAGCAAAAGTATTCTCGATTCTGTCTTAGAGGAGTACTACTTTGAGAGGCACAAGGCCTCCAGGATAATCACGGCATTGTACGCATGCTCCACCATCCCCGTGATGTACGCACTCGCCAGGGACGAGTTCCGCTTCCGCGGCAGAATAATACTCACTCTGGACAGAGAGGGTAATCAATAATTTATTATTAACCTGTCAAGGAATAAAGCTTTCAAATAACTAGTCATCTGAACATTTCTGAATCTGAAGGAGCTTTGATCACACAGGCTTGTGAAATTTAACCCGATAGAGGTGGCGCGGGGGACTTTGTGACCCCATGCAGTTTCGTTATACTGGGATTTCTATCTTTTACTAGACACAGACTAGCCTATACCTGCCACATACTTTTCCCGGCATTTCTTACCTACTGCCTGAGGGCAGTAACCTATTAGAGGAAGGGGTGAGGGCCGAGACAAATGTATTTTTGTCGAGCCAAGTTGCAATGTGTTCCGAAAGACCCCGCACCATCAGTCCCGCTGGCAGAGTGAACAGCTGTTTCAGTCTTACGCGTACTCCATGAGAATGTATCTGTCTGATCGCGAAATAGAATTGATTGTAATTAAGTGTTAAAATAAAACATTATGAATCGTCTCAGCTACGAAGAGCAAGCATCCAGGGTGTTATCTCTTCTGCAAGACGTTGAAGAGGAAGAAATATTAGGAGGTGAAAACAGTATTACCATAGTGAAGATACTAGAAATAGCAGAATCTTGTAGTGATACTGAACAGAGTGCAGACGAAGAAAATGAAAATGAAAAAAGTGACGATGATGTGCCTATTTCTCAACAGATGTTTACCCTTACTGCAAAAAAAAAAAGTTACAAAATGGAGCACAATACAACTCCAATACTGTAACGTGTTTTTCGAGGGCATTTTACGCCACTGACATAAGTCGGTAGGAAGCCATTCAATATTTATTTACGCGGCAAATTGTTCAGCCAAGAGAAGTTTTCATGTAACTTATTATTATTATTAATTTATTTTTTGGAGCGTTTTTTTTATAAAATTATAAGTATGCAGATAGGTTTTCTTGTCGAGTAGCGTGACGCAAGCGGGGTTGCTGCTTCAAGAAAAGGCGAAATGGCCTGGACCGGGAATCGACATCATCGCGCCGAGTGTAATGACCCTGAGGTGGGGAGTATCGCGTGGTGGCTCAGCCAATCAGTGGAGAGCGGGCGAGAAGAAGACGGCACCAGAGAGGGGAGGCGAGGAGTGCATATATGGTCTGCGCGCCGAGGAGGCAGGGCGATTATCTTTGTAAAACTTGACCGTTGTGGTTGCATGTGTGGTTGGTTCCGATATCATCAGACCATAAGTTATCATTTCTACAAGTATCTCTTCAACTAACGAAGATGATGACGACGTCCAGAAGGCTGTGGGAAGCTCTCTTCAACATCCAGTACGAGGGAAATGCTACGGCAATTTCCAATGGTAAGCGCGAATGACTCAGAACTACATAATCTCTCGTTTCTTTGTTTCATATTCAGTATTTCAGTTACTTCATAGCTTGGGAATAATAGTAAAATCAGTAATTCATCCGACTCCGTTTTCACGTAATTCTCTAGCGGTAATATTCAAATCACAACGCTCCAATTTAAATTTAAAATATGTTATTATTATTATTATTAATTTTGCCATACTTGTTTTATGTAATAAATTCATTTCTTTTCACCATGCAATCTTTGCTTTCAGTAGGTAGCATTAGATATAGACCAAATTCCTTCTCCTGATACAATTGTTAGTTGGGTTAATGATCAAATCATACCACGATCTGAGTGAAAAGATTCTTGAAGGTGTTCTACCAGAGCTAGGTGTTGTTAAATATAAATTTAGATTTCAACATAGCGTTGAGGTCTTGGCGCCCATTAATACAACATATCTTAGTCAGAGTAAACAATATATATGTGTTTCAAAGTGCAAGGCACAGCTAGTAGAAACATTACATTTGTACAGCCCAACAGTGAGGGCCAGTACAACCGTTTCACTTGTCACCCAACAGGGAGGGCTATAGAAACCATTACATTTGTCGCTACCAACATGGGGCCGAAAACCTAATAACATTTGTGGAAGGAGAAGGGTATATATTTCTGTGCCTGTATTTTGGGGGTTTTTCATTTATCGGTGTGTATCAGCATGGGTAGTGTTGAGGAAGAGATGAAGTTGCGTAGTGGTCACCAGTTGGATAGTGAAGATACGAGCAGTATGGCTAGTCTTGGAAATGAAAGCAGTACAGGGATTCGGAGGTAAATCCCGATACTGAGGGGGGGTAATCAAAACAGTCAAGCAGGGTTAGAGAGTTTGCTTCTTCAGTTTATGCAACAAAATAAAATTAGCACAGATGCTTTAAACGCTAGACTCGAAAAAAATAGTAGGGAAAATAAAGAGAGTACTGAAGCTTTAAATGCTAATCTTGAACAAAACAGTAGGGAAAATAGAGAGAGTACTGAAAATTTAAATGCTAAACTCGAACAAAATAAAGCTAAACTTGAACAAAACAGTAGGGAAATAAGTTGTAAATTCGAACTGATTAGAGGTGAGATCAGAGGGGTGATGGAAGAGAAGGCTAAGGAGATTATTGCAGATGTAGACAGAAAATTAGGAAAAGTACAGGAGAAGTTAGAAATTAGAATCAGTACACAGGCTGAAAATTTAAAAGAACTAGTGCAACGTGAAACACAGCAGGTCAAAAAGCAATTGGGGGGAGAAATTGATAAGATTCAGGTAGCAACTAAAGAGGTTAAAGAACAGCTGGGGGGAAGAATTGATAAAGTACATGCAGAAATAATCACTGAAGTTAATGCTTTAAGGGAGAGGAATAAGGAAAGCATTAATGAGATTAATGAGAAACAAGCTCAGTTAAGTGGTAAAGTTGAAGCATCGGAAGGGAGCATTAGGTTAACTGTAACTAATATTGAAAGAAAAGCTGAGGAGAAAATTGCTGAATTAGAACAGAAGTTGAAAGCTAGAATTAGGCAGGAAAATAGTCAGAGTAGGCCAGTTTATGTGAATAGAACACACAGGGAAATAGAACTAGGAAAATTCAGTAATCGGCAGGGTTGTCCAATGGAGTTCATGAATACAATAGAAAATAAATTCGGGGAGAGGTTGGAAGATGGTAGTATTGAGTGGTGTCAGGTAGTTGAGATTTTAGAGCAAGCATTTGTAGGGGAGACAAGAAACTGGTTTGCTGTCTACAGAGACAATTTCGAGAATACTTCAGATTTTAAAGTTAAAGTTTGTGAGAAATTTTGGAATGAGGTAATTCAGTCTCAGCATCGTGAGGGAATTGGGTGTGGGAAATATAACCCGAGAGGAAACTACACTATCACGGAGAACTTTTTAGGACAGGTATTGACGTGTAAATATCTGGATGGTTTGAAGGAGGAAAGTGATGTAGTCAGGCTATTACTAAGACATTTTCCATACAGAATCAAAGAAGCTGCCTGTATCCAGAATGTTAAATCTATTTCACAAGTGGAAAATTTATTGAGTACATTCGATGCTCTGGGAAGAGGTGGTTATGAGGAGAATTTCGGTAGGAACCAGGGTAACCATAATAACAGGCCTAATGAGAATAGGAATCAGGAAGTTCAAGGGAACAGTGGCGAAGGGGCCAGCGTCCAAAATAGGGGGAACCAAAATAAGAATAATAATAATCAGCAAAATCAGTACAGAGGAAATGGGTATGGTACGAACTACCAAGGTAGAAATAACGATTTCAGGGGAAATCAAGGCCGAAATAATGATTTTAGGGATAACCAAGGGAGGTATAATAACAATAATAATTATAAACAGAACAGGGGTTAAGGAGGGAATCAGCCCAATGGTAATAACGGACAGAGAGATACCGTTAACACAACCCAGAACAACCAGACCAGTGCAGTAGTGAGTAGTACTACACCAAGTGGTAGCCATGCTTTAAACACGAACCAGGCTGCGATGTAAGGTCAGAATCTCAGTCTGTAACATGCCCTGTCCATAGACTTATACAGGAACCCTATGACCTAAATGTAAGAAATGAATTATTACGTGAACTAAATGATGAAGGTATTATTCAGGAGGTGGTCAGTAAGAGCCCCATAGTTAAATTTAACGTGTCCGAGGCGTACACAGATGTTTTAATTGATAGTGGTTGTATGAAGAGTTACATAAGTAGTGCATTTTATGATAAAATGAAAGGAACTGGAGTAAATTTTGAGGAGATGCCAATTAAAAGCACTTTTGTTATCACAGCTGTTGGGAAGAGGTCTAAAGTAATTTCTAAGCAAGTTTTAGTAGACATTAAAATTAATAATCATGTAGAAAAGCAGATTTGTCTTGTAATTCCAAATTTAGTATTCAGTGTTATCTTGGGTTCAGAGTGGCTAAGTAGAGTGTCTGGTAACTTATGTTATGATGTAGGGAGTTTGAAATTCAAATGGGGAGATTCTGAAGTAGAAGTAGCGTTCAATGGCCATATTCAGAGAAGTAGTGTTGTAGGTGTGATTTGTACTTTAAATGAGATATCGCCAGCCGTAGAGCGGGGTTCTCCATGTTTTGTGGGCAGTGTGATTACGAACGGTAGTTTAGAGGACTCGTTACGTGATGCTGCATTTCAGGGAAATATAGAGGATGAACAGTGTGTTTGGCTCTATGATGTGTTATTGTGTAATAGGAGAGTTTTTGAGGATCGCATTGGTATGGCCAATTGCTATACACATTCATTGAACGTTATTGATAGGTCAGTATTCACAGGACATAGATATCCTGTACCTTTCACTTATCAAAGTGCAGTTGAGGCACAAATTAACCAGATGCTTGAAGATTGGATTATTAAGCACTCTGACAGTCCATATGTTAATTCTTTGATCACGGTACCCAAGGCCGACGGCACAGTTCGTATTTGTTTAGACGCTCGTTTGGTTAACAGTAGAATTAGTTCAGATCAGCTGAAATCTATGTCAATAGAGGAATTAATGCAAACATTTGAGGGGAAGAAGTATTTCACTTGTGAAGATTTGAGTTCCAGTTTTTGGCAAGTGCCACTTATGTACGAAGATAGACCATTTACAGCTTTTAGTCATAAATATAACCTTTATCAGTTTTGCAGGGTACCTTATGGGTTAAAGAGTAGTTCAGCAGCTTTAATTAGGGCTTTAAACATCCCATTAGGGGATGACACAGGAGGTTTGTAACCATTTACATTGATGATATGGTAATTAGTTCACGCAGTTTTGAGGAGCATCTACGCCATTTAGATATAGTTTTTCAGAAGTTAGATCAGGCAGGGTTCACTTTGAAGCTGTCTAAGTCGTCATTCTGTCAGTCAGAAGTGACATTTTTAGGTCATAGTGTCGAGTAGTGGTGTTACACCAGAGGAAAGTAGGGTTAATAAGATACTTAACGCAGAGGTGCCACAGAATGTTAAACAGTTAAAAACATACCTGGGAATTTGCAACTTTTTCAGGAGGTTCGTTCTTAAATACTCAGGGTTGGTAGAACCATTCATGGAATTGCTTAAAAGTGGGACTCGGTGGAGATGGGAGTCCAAGCATGATCAGGCTTTTAGAGCGCTGAAGGAAGGTTTTGAGAAAGCTATAGTGCTGAAATATCATTTGAAAGATAAGGAATATGTGGTTATGACAGATGCTTCACATACAGGCATTGCTGGAGTATTATGTCAGAAAGATGATGAGGGTAATCTGTGCATTGTGTCTTTAGCCTCGCGAGGACTGACAGCAGCAGAGAAAAGATACACGATTACTGAGTTAGAGCTTTTAGGTATTGTTTTCAGTTTAGGGAAATTTAGAATGTATTTAGTAGGGGGGAAATTTGAGATCCATACAGATCACCATGTATTACTGTAAATGAGGACTTGTAAACTCAGTTCTAACAGAGTTAGTAGGTGGATTCTTGCTCTGCAGGAATACGAATTCACAGTAAAATATATTAAGGGTAAAGATAACATTCTTGCAGACATGCTATCGACGGACACTAATTTATGTAGGGATTATCCTGTGGTTAAAGCAGAGGACGGTATTTTATTATGTGCATGTGTGGACAGTAGCAACAGGGCATCGTTACAGACACTGAGACATATGCTAGTGGAGCAACGTGAGGACGTTAAGTTAAGGGAGCCACTGGCTAGGTTGGAAATAAGTGAAGAAGAGTATGTGAAAGTAGGACGGTTCACGTACAAGATGCAGGATGGGCTTCTTGCACGGAAATATAGGAATAATCGGTGGGCAATATGTGTTCCTGCCACTTTGCGGGAGGAGCTAATTTGGTTCATTCATAGGGAATTAGGACACTTTGGTGCTGCCAAGGCCTTCTATGAAATTGGTCGTGACTTCATTTGGAGTAAAATGGGAAGGGATGTTAGGAGGATTTTAGCTAAGTGTGACACCTGTCAAAGGAGTAAATATCCAGTTAAATATTTAGTGGGGGAGAGATCTGCAGTTCTCACCAGTAGTCCCGGCGAACTACTGTGTGTGGATTTATTTGGCCCGATCGTTAAAGGACAGTACGGCTACGAGTACATTTTTATAGTTATTGACGCTTTTAGTAAGTATGTCAAGCTATATCCGCTAAGGAAAGCCACGGGACTAGCGTGTAGCCGTCTGATCATTAATAAGTATGTACCTGAGTTTGGCCTTCCTCTCAGGATACTATCTGACAGTGGACCACAGTTTACTGCAAAGAAATGGAGAACCAGTTTGCAGGAAGCTGGTATTTCACACTTTCATTCCTCTGTAAGGTACCCTCAGGGTAATTCTGCAGAGCGTCCATTAAGGGAAGTGGCTCGTCTTTTTCGGACTCTAGTGCATGACAAGCATACGGCCTGGGTTGGACAGCTTCCCAAAGTCGAGACTTGGCTGTATTCTGTCCAGCATGAGAGCACGAAATTGACGCCAAACGAAGTTCACTTCGGAAAGAGACCACAAAATGAACTAGCGAGGGTGTTGGGTTTAAATGAGGGAAAGCAACCAGTGATGGATTACATTGTCCAGTTGGCGAAACAGAATTTATCTAAGTCAGCACAAAAGAGAATTTGCCAACAAAAAGAAACTAAATTTGACCTATTCGAGCCGGGTGACAGAGTCTTACTTAGAGTGCCGAAACAGTCAAATAAGCTAGAGAAAGTCATGTCCAAGTTCTTTTATCTCTACGAGGGCCCATTTATAGTTTTCAAACATATTGGCAAAACAGCATATGTGCTGGAGGATAGTAAGGGAAACAGATTATACGGGACGTATAATATACATAGTCTACGAAAGTATGTGTCATAAAGTCAGTATGTTTAGCTGGCGAGCCAGCCTATCAAATGAGTAAGTGTGGTATTTGGTGCGTGGAAGATCTGGTCCTCCAGGCAGGTGTATCAGAAGTCACACAGGGGGGGGGTAGTATGTAAGTAATTGAGAGTTTTTAAGGTACAGGGAAATATGACGGGATTGTCGGATGCTCTTGAGCACTAAAATGTCTCGATACACCAAGGCCAGAATTTGGTAGCGCTGGTGAATTCCCATTTGTCTCCTAGAGATGGGTGAGCCCTTGAACAGGGTATTTTTGCTTAAGGCGTCCACGAGACAAAAGATGGGCCACCAGAAGACGAGACAGTCCTTCATGAAACTCATACATAACAGCACACGTGATTTCTGTTTACGGCCTAGCCATGTAAGAATTGTAAGTGTGTAATTTAAGGTAATTAGTACAAAGGTATCATTTGAGTGAGGAGAACTGGTCTGAGTTGTGAACTAGTATTAAGTAGAATTTGGTCTACGGTATTACGGCACAGAAATATTTGGTGTTATATGTAATGAGCACTTATTGTTTTTTTTTTTTTTCGGAAGTCAATATTAATTTTGTATAACATACAGAGAGATTAAGTATGATGATCACGATGCGCTGCCACAATAGTGTGATCGTGTGCTCAGTGAGATCATTGATACTATGTTTCACCAGATGGAAGCGACCTCCAGTGAAATTAGGAAGTTCTGTGGTGATATAAATAAATCGGAACACCTTTGATGCGTGTGATGTGACATCATATATACACAATGCTCACACATTATTTATGTATATCTTTCCCAACATAGAGATATTTGACAGGCGGAAATATCCGTGGAACATTAATCTAAGTGAAAAACATTGGACTGATTGCACAGGGCAATCCAAAATGACAACAGACTTTGACGCAAAGTGCGTAAAGAAAATTATGAGTGTATATATATGTAATTTAGGGTGATTTAATTTATGTAATATGTATTTTGGATGGGGATTTATTAACGTGTCTGGGATAATCGCATTGAAACGTTTTCGCTTTGCTCCACGTTGAGCGTACAAATGAAACGTTTTGACTGGTCCTTACTGTTGGGTGACAAATGTAACTGTATACCTTTGCCTAAGCTATGTTGTTTTAATGGGTGCCAAGACCTCAACGCAATGTTGAAATCTAAATTTGTATTTAACAACACCTAGCTCTGGTAAAACACCTTCAAGAATCTATTCACTCAGATCGTGGTATGATTTGATCATTAACCCAACAAACAATTGTATCACGAGAAGGAGTTGGTCTATATCTAATGCTACCTACTGAAAGCAAAGATTGCATGGTTAAAAGAAATGAATTTATTATATATAACAAGTACTGCAAAATTAATAATAAGAATAAGTTTAAAATTTAAATTGGAGCTTTGCGATTTGAATATTACCGCTAGAAAATTACGTGAAAACGGATTCGGATAAATTACTGATTTTACTCTTAATCCCAAGCTATGAAGTTACTGAATACTGAATATAAAACAAAGAGAAACGAGAGATTGAGTAGTTCTGCGTCATTCGCGCTTACCGCTGGAAATTGCCGAAGCATTTCCCTCGTACTGGATGATGATGAGAGCTTCCCACTGTTTCCTGGACGTCGTCATCTCCTTCGTTAGTAGATGATATACTTGTAGATTTGGTGACTTTATGGTCCGAACATCGGAGCCAAACACTCGTACAACCACGCTGGTTAAGTTTTACAAAGATAGTCCTCTGCCTCTACGGAACATCGGAGCCACTCACTCGTGCAACCATACTGGTTAAATTTTATAACGATAGTCCACGTTTCCACGGCGCGCAAAGACTTTATGCCCTCGCCGCATCCCCTCTCCGGAGCCGTCTTCAAGTCGCTCGGTCTCCACTGATTGGCTGTTCCCCACGCGCTACTTCTCCACCTCTGGCTCATTACACTCGGCGGGAGGGTGAAGTCGTTTACCGGTCCAGGCCAATTCGCCTTTACTTGACGCTGCAACCCAGGGTTGCGTCACGCTTCACGACAAGATAAAGCCTGTAGCCGAATTCCCAATGAGTCATCTCTCTCATAATACCCTAACTGACAAAACTCCGTAAAATTTCGTGATCATATAATTTTCTATGATAACGTTGTTCGTAATAATTTGCTTGTTAGTGTTTTCTAAGACATAGAAAACCTATCTGTATGCTTATAATTTTATAAAATGCTCCAAAAAATACCTTAATAATAATAACAATAAGTTAATAATAATAAATTAACATGAAAAATTCTCTTGGCTGAACAATTTGCCACGTAAATAAATATAGAATGGCTTCCTACTGACTTATGCCAGTGGCATAAAAACCCCTCGAAAAACACGTTACATATTCACCTCGGATCATCTTATGATTTACCGTGACGACGGTCCATTATCCGATTATCCCAGACACGTTAATAATCCCCATCCAAAATCCATATTACATAAATGAAATCACCCTAAATTACATATATACCCTCATAACTTTTCTTTATGCACTTTGCGTCAAAGATTGTTGTCACTATGGATTGCACTTTGCAACCAGTCCAATGTTTTTCATATAGTATAATGTTCCACGGATATTTCCGCCTCTCAAATTTCACTATGTTGGAAAAATTGCCATAATAATGTGTGAGCACTATGTATATAAGATGTCACATCACACGCATCAAGGTGTTCTCATATATGTATATCACCATAGAACTTATTCATAATGTTGAATTTTGGGCTTATGCCGTGTTTTATTATATTGCAATTCGACGCGTTTCGAAAGAAACCATGTCTTTCATCGTCAGGAATAATCTGGAATACGACAATGTTGCTAAGAGAAAGCAACGAAGAACATATAGAAGGTGCCCAAAGATGGACGCCATTATAGCCCCATGTTAGGGACAACGGAAAGCAGCAGTGAATTACTTTCTCAGGGTTCTGATAATAGGTAGCCAGGATTCACTGAGATTGTAGCCGGTGTCGCGGTTGAAATTATCTGGGTGTTTACGTATTTCAACCGCCTCCCTGATGATTCTGGGACGATATTGCTTTATACGGGCAAGAACATCCACCCCTTGGAACATGACATCATGGCCAGGTGTTAAAGCATGATCGGCAACAGCTGATTTATCAGGTTGAATGAGCCTGATACATCTATTATGTTCCTTAATGCGAGTGCATATTGTTCTCGAAGTCTGCCCGATGTAAACCTTGCCACAAGTACAGGGAACTCTGTAGATACCCGGTTGTTGCAATTTAGGCAAACTGTCCTTAGTTGGTCGCAGGAGTTGCCTAATCTTAACAGAAGTTCCAAATACAGTCCGTATGTTGTATCGACGTAGGATTTTAGCAATACGATCCGTTGTGTTATGTATGTACGGAAGGTAAGCAGTTCCTCTTACATCTCTTTTCTCAACTGACGTCCTATTATTATTTGTTGGTTTCAGAACCGTAGAAATCAAAGCCTTGTTATAACCGTTGCTCTCAAAGGTGGTTCGCAGGGTGTTAATTTCTTCTTGTAAAGAAGACACTTCACAAATCCTCCTAGCCCTGGTAGTTAGAGTTGTAAGGATACCATGTTTCTGGGCAGGGTGATGGTGAGAACTTGCGTGGAGATATCTATTGGTGTGTGTTGGCTTACGAAAAACGCTGTGTCCTAAAGATCCATCCTCTTTCTTGGTGACGAGAACATCTAAAAAAGGTATTTTGCCGTCAGATTCCTTTTCCATGGTGAAACAAATAGAAGGGTGCTGGAGATTAAGGTGATCCAGGAAATGGCTTAGATTTTCCTCACCTTCCGTCCAAACAACGAACGTGTCATCCACATAACGCCACCAGATCTTCGGTTTGAAAGGAGCCGACGACAAAGCTTTCTCTTCAAAGTTCTCCATGAAGAAATTAGCCACAACAGGAGAGAGAGGACTACCCATGGCCACACCATCAGTCTGCTCATAAAAATTCCCATTCCATAGAAAGTAGGAGGAGGTCATGCAGTGATAAAAAAGTCTTGTGATGTCTTCAGGAAAAAGGCCATTAATGAGAGACATAACACCATCAATAGGTACTCTCGTAAACAGAGACACCACGTCGAGACTCACTAGAATATCACCCGGCTGAAGTGTTATAGCTTTTAACTTTTCCACGAAGTGTGTGGAATCCTTAATGTACGAAGGCGTGTTACCCAGAAGCGGCTGAAGTAGTCTACCTAAGTATTTGGAAAGGGCATATGTAGGAGAACCAATCGTACTAACAATGGGTCTAAGAGGAACATCGTCCTTATGTATTTTAGGAAGACCATAGAGTCTCGGAGGAATAGCATCCCCTGGAAGGAGAGTCTTCGCTGCATCCGCTGGAATAGATGATTGCTTGATCAATTTGACGGTGACATTTGAGTAGCGAGTAGTAGGATCACGACTATTAATCCTATATACAGGATCTGATAACAAAGACGAGATCTTAGAATCATAATCAACCTTATCCAATACCACTGTCGCATTACCCTTGTCAGCGGGGAGAACGATAATATCAGAATTGTCCCTTAGATCTTTAAGTGCCCGGCTTTCACCTTGTTTTAAGTTGGTGTTAGGTGGCTTAGCTGTCTTGAGAACTCGGGAACATTCTTGCCTGGCTTCCTCGGCCTCTTCAGGTGTGAGGTGATGTACCCTGCCCAGAAACATGGTATCCTTACAACTCTAACTACCAGGGCTAGGAGGATTTGTGAAGTGTCTTCTTTACAAGAAGAAATTAACACCCTGCGAACCACCTTTGAGAGCAACGGTTATAACAAGGCTTTGATTTCTACGGTTCTGAAACCAACAAATAATAATAGGACGTCAGTTGAGAAAAGAGATGTAAGAGGAACTGCTTACCTTCCGTACATACATAACACAACGGATCGTATTGCTAAAATCCTACGTCGATACAACATACGGACTGTATTTGGAACTTCTGTTAAGATTAGGCAACTCCTGCGACCAACTAAGGACAGTTTGCCTAAATTGCAACAACCGGGTATCTACAGAGTTCCCTGTACTTGTGGCAAGGTTTACATCGGGCAGACTTCGAGAACAATATGCACTCGCATTAAGGAACATAATAGATGTATCAGGCTCATTCAACCTGATAAATCAGCTGTTGCCGATCATGCTTTAACACCTGGCCATGATGTCATGTTCCAAGGGGTGGATGTTCTTGCCCGTATAAAGCAATATCGTCCCAGAATCATCAGGGAGGCGGTTGAAATACGTAAACACCCAGATAATTTCAACCGCGACACCGGCTACAATCTCAGTGAATCCTGGCTACCTATTATCAGAACCCTGAGAAAGTAATTCACTGCTGCTTTCCGTTGTCCCTAACATGGGGCTATAATGGCGTCCATCTTTGGGCACCTTCTATATGTTCTTCGTTGCTTTCTCTTAGCAACATTGTCGTATTCCAGATTATTCCTGACGATGAAAGACATGGTTTCTTTCGAAACGCGTCGAATTGCAATATAATAAAACACGGCATAAGCCCAAAATTCAACATTATGAATAATAACACGGGCCGTGAAAGTCTAAATGACAATACCATAGAACTTCCTAATTTCACTGGAGGTTCCTTCCTTATGGTGAAATTTAATCTCACTTATCACTGACCACACGATCACACTATTGTGGCAGCGCATCGTGACCATAATACTTAATCTCGCTTTATAAAAGACGATATTAATATTGACTTCTGAAAAAAAAAGAACAGTAAATGCGCATTACATATAACACCAAATATTTCTGTGCCGTAATCGCCCTGTCTTCTTAAGTTCCCGTAGACCATATTCTACTTAATACTAGTTCTAAACTCAGACCAGTTCTCCTCACACAAATAATACCATTGTACAAATTACCCTAAATTACTCACTTATTAATCTTACATGGCGAGGCCGTAAACAGAAATCACGTGTGCTGTTATGTATGAGTTTCATGAAGGACTGTCTCGCCTTCTGATGGCCCATCTTTTGTCTCGTGGACGCCTTAAGCAAAAATACCCTGTCCAAGCGCTCACCCA
This sequence comes from Meconema thalassinum, assembly GCA_946902985.2. Lineage (NCBI taxonomy): Eukaryota > Metazoa > Arthropoda > Insecta > Orthoptera > Tettigoniidae > Meconema > Meconema thalassinum. Next base: position 126,612,249 of record OX336395.1, read on the forward strand.
TCTCTTGGAGACAAATGGGAATTCACCAGCTCTACCAAATTCTGGCCTTGGTGTATCGAGACATTTTAGTGCTTAAGAGCGTCCGACAATCCCATCATATTTCCCTGTACCTTAAAAACTCTCATTTACTTACATACTACCCCCCTGTGTGACTTCTGATACGCCTGCCTGGATGATCATATCTTCCTCGCACCAAATACCACACTTACTCATTTGATAGGCTGGCTCGCCAGCTAAACACACTTACTTTATGACACATACCTTCGTAGACTATGTATATTATACGTCCCGTATAATCTGTTTCCCTCACTATTCTCCAGCACATATGCTGTTTTGCCAATACGTTTGGTAACCATAAATGGGCCCTCGTAGAGATAAAAGAACTTGGACATGACTTTCTCTAGCTTATTTGACTGTTTCGGCACTCTAAGTAAGACTCTGTCACCCGGCTCGAATAGGTCAAATTTAGTTTCTTTTTGTTGGCGAATTTTCTTTTGTGCTGACTTAGATAAATTCTGTTTCGCCAACTGGACAATGTAATCCATCCCCAGTTGCTTACCCTCATTTAATCCCAACACCCTCGCTAGTTCATTTTGTGGTCTTTTTCCGAAGTGAACTTTGTATGGCGTCAATTTCGTGCTCTCATGCTGGACAGAATTCAGCCAAGTCTCGACCTTGGGAAGATGTCCAACCCAGGCCGTATGCTTGTCATGCACTAGAGTCCGAAAAAGACGAGCCACTTCCCTTAATGGACGCTCTGCAGAATTACCCTGAGGGTACCTTACAGAGGAATGAACGTGTGTTATACCAGCTTCCTGCATGCTGGTTCTCCATATCTTTGCAGTAAACTGTGGTCCACTGTCAGATAGTATCCTGAGAGGAAGGCCAAACTCAGGTACATACTTATTAATGATCAGACGGCTACACGCTAGTCCCGTGGCTTTCCTTAGCGGGTATAGCTTGACATACTTACTAAAAGCGTCAATAACTATAAAAATGTACTCGTAGCCGTACTGTCCTTTAACGATCGGGCCAAATAAATCCACACACAGTAGTTCGCCGGGACTACTGGTGAGAACTGCAGATCTCTCCCCCACTAAATATTTAACTGGATATTTACTCCTTTGACAGGTGTCACACTTAGCTAAAATCCTCCTAACATCCCTTCCCATTTTACTCCAAATGAAGTCACGACCAATTTCATAGAAGGCCTTGGCAGCACCAAAGTGTCCTAATTCCCTATGAATGAACCAAATTAGCTCCTCCCGCAAAGTGGCAGGAACACATATTGCCCACCGATTATTCCTACATTTCCTTGCAAGAAGCCCATCCTGCATCTTGTACGTGAACCGTCCTACTTTCACATACTCTTCTTCACCTATTTCCAACCTAGCCAGTGGCTCCCTTAACTTAACGTCCTCACGTTGCTCCACTAGCATATTTCTCAGTGTCTGTAACGATGCCCTGTTGCTACTGTCCACCCATGCACATATTAAAATACCGTCCTCTGCTTTAACCACAGGATAATCATTACATAAATTAGTGTCCGTCGATAGCATGTCTGCAAGAATGTTATCTTTACCTTTAATATATTTTACTGAGAATTTGTATTCCTGCAGAGCAAGAATCCACCTACTAACTCTGTTAGAACTGAGTTTACAAGTCCTCATATATAGTAATGCATGGTGATCTGTATGGATCTCAAATTTCCCCCCTACTAAATACATTCTAAATTTCCCTAAACTGAAAACAATACCTAAAAGCTCTAACTCAGTAATCATGTATCCTTTCTCTGCTGCTGTCAGTCCTCGCGAGGCTAAAGATACAATGCACAGATTACCCTCATCATCTTTCTGACATAATACTCCAGCAATGCCTATATGTGAAGCATCTGTCATAACCACATATTCCTTATCCTTTAAAGGATATTTCAGCACTACAGCTTTCTCAAAACCTTCCTTCAGCGCTCTAAAAGCCTGTTCATGCTTGGACTCCCATCTCCGAGTCCCACTTTTAAGCAATTCCCTGAATGGTTCTACCAACCCTGAGTATTTAAGAACGAACCTCCTGAAAAAGTTGCAAATTCCCAGGTATGTTTTTAACTGCTTAACATTCTGTGGCACCTCTGCGTTAAGTATCTTATTAACCCTACTTTCTTCTGGTGTAACACCTCTACTCGACACTCTATGACCTAAAAATGTCACTTCTGACTGACAGAATGACGACTTAGACAGCTTCAAAGTGAACCCTGCCTGATCTAACTTCTGAAAAACTATATCTAAATGGCGTAGATGCTCCTCGAAACTGCGTGAACTAATTACCATATCATCAATGTAAATGGTTACAAACTCTCCTGTGTCATCCCCTAATGCGATGTTTAAAGCCCTAATTAAAGCTGCTGAACTACTCTTTAACCCATAAGGTACCCTGCAAAACTGATAAAGGTTATATTTATGACTAAAAGCTGTAAATGGTCTATCTTCGTACATAAGTGGCACTTGCCAAAAACTGGAACTCAAATCTTCACAAGTGAAATACTTCTTCCCCTCAAATGTTTGCATTAATTCCTCTATTGACATAGATTTCAGCTGATCTGAACTAATTCTACTGTTAACCAAACGAGCGTCTAAACAAATACGCACTGTGCCGTCGGTCTTGGGTACCGTGATCAAAGAATTAACATAAGGACTGTTAGAGTGCTCAATAATCCCATCTTCAAGCATCTGGTTAATTTGTGCCTCAACTGCACTCAGATAAGCGAAAGGTACAGGATATCTATGTCCTGTGAATACTGACCTATCAATAACGTTCAATGAATGTGTATAGCAATTGGCCATACCAATGCGATCCTCAAAAACTCTCCTATTACACAATAACACATCATAGAGCCGAACACACTGTTCATCCTCTATATTTCCCTGAAATGCAGCATCACGTAACAAGTCCTCTAGACTACCGTTCGTAATCACACTGCCCACAAAACATGGAGAACCCCGCTCTATGGCTGGCGATATCTCATTTAAAGTGCAAATCACACCTACAACACTATTTCTCTGAATATGGTCATTGAACACTACTTCTACTTCAGAATCTCCCCATTTAAATTTCAAACTCCCTACATCATAACATAAGTTACCAGACACTCTACTTAGCCACTCTGAAACCAAGATAACACTGAATACTAAATTTGGAATTACAAGGCAAATCTGCTTCTCCACATGATTATTAATTTTAATGTCTACTAAAACTAGCTTAGAAATTACTTTGGACCTCTTCCCAACAGCTGTGATAACAAAAGTGCTTTTAATTGGCATCTCCTCAAAATTTACTCCAGTTCCTTTCATTTTATCATAAAACGCACTACTTATGCAACTCTTCATACAACCTCTATCAATTAAAACATCTGTGTACGCCTCGGACACGTTAAATTTAACTATGGGGCTCTTACTAACCACTTCCTGAATAATACTTTGATCATTTAGTTCATGTAATAATTCATTTCTTACATTTAGGTCATAGGGTTCCTCTATAATTGTATGGACAGAGCATGCTACAGACTGAGATTCTGACCTTACTTCGCAGCCTGGTTCGCGTTTAAAGAACCGCTACAGCTGGCCGTAGTACTACTAACTACTGCACTGGTCTGGTTGTTCTGGGCTGTGTTGTCATTGTTTGGCTGTATATTACTACCACTAGGCTGTCCTCTTCCTTGACCCCTATTCTGGTTGTAATTACTGTCATTATAATTTCTCCCTTGATTTCCCCTGAAATCATTGTTTCTCCCTTGATTTCCCCTGTAATCATTGTTCCTCCCTTGATTCTGATTACCATAGCCATTTCCTCTGTTCTGATTTAGCTGATTATTATTATTATTATTATTATTATTATTATTATTATTATTATTATTATTATTATTATTATTTCTATTTTGAGCGTTGGCCACTTCGCCACCGTTCCCTTGAAATTCCTGATGCCTGGCTTCATTAGGCCTATTATTATTATTACCCTGGTTCCTATTGAAATTGTCCTCATAACCCCCTCTCCCTAGTGCATCAAATGTGCTTAACAAATTTTCTACTTGTGATATAGTCTTTACATTCTGGATACAAGCAGCCTCCTTGATCCTATAGGGAAAGTGCCTAAGTAGCAACTTCACCACATCACTTTCCTCCTTCAAGCCATCCAGATATTTACACACTAATACCTGCCCTAAAAAGTATTCGGTCATGGTGGAGCTTCCTTTAGGGTTATATTTACCACACACTACTCCCTCACGATGCTGCGACTGAATAACCTCATTCCAGAACTTTTCACAGAATTTCATTTTAAAATCATTAATATCAGTAAACTTGTCTCTGTAGACAGCAAACCAATTCCTCGTTTCTCCCACAAACACTTGTTCTAAAATTTCAACTACCTGGCACCACTCAATACTACCATTTTCCAACCTCTCCCCGAATTTATTTTCTATAGTATTCATGAACTCCATTGGGCACCCCTGTCGATTGCTGAACTTACCCAGTTCTACCTCCCTGTGTGTCCTATTCACAAAAACTGGCCTATTCTGACTATTTTCTTGCCTGATCCTAGCTTTTAATTTTAATTCTAATTCTGCGATTTTCTCCTCAGCCTTCCTCTCAATACTGTTTACTGTTAATTTAATGTTTCCTTCTGATTCTTCTACTTTATCATATAGCTTTGCTTGTTTCTCCTCAATCTTGCTAATGCTCTCTCTATTACTCTCTCTTAAATCATTTACTTCTGCAACTATTTGCGAATGGACTTTCTCAATTCTACCCCCCAGCTGTTCCTTAACCTCTTTAGTTGCTACCTGAATTTTGTCAATTTCTCCCCCCAATTGTTTTTTGACCTGCTGTATTTCCAGTTGCACTAGTTCTTTTAAATTTTCAGCCTGTGTACTGATTCTAATTTCTAACTCCTCCTGTACTTTTCCTAATTTTCTGTCTACATCTGCAATAATCTCTTTAGCCTTCTCTTCCATCACCCCCCTGATCTCACCTCTAATCAGTTCGAATTTATCACTAATTTCCCTACTGTTTTGTTCTAATTTAGTTTTTAAAGTTTCAGTACTCTCTCTATTTTCCCTACTGTTTTGTTCTAGTTTAGCGTTGTTTTGTTCCAGTTTAGCATTTAAAGCGTCTGTACTTTCTTTATTTTCCCTACTGTTTTGTTTTAGTTTAGCGTTGTTTTGTTCCACTTTAGCATTTAAAGCGTCTGTACTTTCTTTATTTTCCCTACTGTTTTGTTCTAATTTTGCATTTAAGGCATCACTACTAACTTTGTTCTGATACATAAACTCGAGAAGTAAAGTTTTTAATTCTGGTTCGCCGCCTACACTCCCTGTTTCAGTATCGGGATTTACCTCCGCTACCCCGGTACTACCATCACTCGACATACTGCTCGTATCATCACTCTCCCGTTGATGACCACTACGTAACCTCATCTGTCTTTCTTTCTCATCCCCCATAATGATATACACTGATACAGACAAATAACCCCCAAAATACAGGCACAGAAATATATACCCTTCTCCTTCCACAAATGTTATTAGGTTTTCAGCCCCAAGTTGTCGGCGCCAAATGAAACGTTTTCGCTTTGCTCCACGTTGAGCGTACAAATGAAACATTTTGACTGGTCCTTACTGTTGGGTGACAAATGTAACTGTATACCTTTGCCTAAGCTATGTTGTTTTAATGGGCGCCAAGACCTCAACGCAATGTTGAAATCTAAATTTGTATTTAACAACACCTAGCTCTGGTAAAACACCTTCAAGAATCTATTCACTCAGATCGTGGTATGATTTGATCATTAACCCAACAAACAATTGTATCACGAGAAGGAGTTGGTCTATATCTAATGCTACCTACTGAAAGCAAAGATTGCATGGTTAAAAGAAATGAATTTATTATATATAACAAGTACTGCAAAATTAATAATAAGAATAAGTTTAAAATTTAAATTGGAGCTTTGCGATTTGAATATTACCGCTAGAAAATTACGTGAAAACGGATTCGGATAAATTACTGATTTTACTCTTATTCCCAAGCTATGAAGTTACTGAATACTGAATATAAAACAAAGAGAAACGAGAGATTGAGTAGTTCTGCGTCATTCGCGCTTACCGCTGGAAATTGCCGAAGCATTTCCCTCGTACTGGATGATGATGAGAGCTTCCCACTGTTTCCTGGACGTCGTCATCTCCTTCGTTAGTAGATGATATACTTGTAGATTTGGTGACTTTATGGTCCGAACATCGGAGCCAAACACTCGTACAACCACACTGGTTAAGTTTTACAAAGATAGTCCTCTGCCTCTATGGAACATCGGAGCCACTCACTCGTGCAACCATACTGGTTACATTTTATAACGATAGTCCACGTTTCCACGGCGCGCAAACACTTTATGCCCTCGCCGCATCCCCTCTCTGGGGCCGTCTTCAAGTCGCTCGGTCTCCACTGATTGGCTGTTCCCCACGCGCTACTTCTCCACCTCTGGCTCATTACACTCGGCGGGAGGGTGAAGTCGTTTACCGGTCCAGGCCAATTCGCCTTTACTTGACGCTGCAACCCAGGGTTGCGTCACGCTTCACGACAAGATAAAGCCTGTAGCCGAATTCCCAATGAGTCATCTCTCTCATAATACCCTAACTGACAAAACTCCGTAAAATTCCGTAATCATATAATTTTCTATGATAATGTCGTTCGTAATAATTTGCTTGTTAGTGTTTTCTAAGACATAGAAAACCTATCTGTATGCTTATAATTTTATAAAATGCTCCAAAAAATACCTTAATAATAATAATAATAATAAGTTAATAATAATAATAATAAATTAACATGAAACATTCTCTTGGCTGAACAATTTGCCGCGTAAATAAATATAGAATGGCTTCCTACTGACTTATGCCAGTGGCATAAAAACCCCTCGAAAAACACGTTACAGCATGATGGACCGTCGTCACGGTAAATCATCCGATGATCCGAGGCGAATATGTAACGTGTTTTTCGAGGGTATTTTACGCCACTGACATAAGTCGGTAGGAAGCCATTCAATATTTATTTACGCGGCAAATTGTTCAGCCAAGAGAAGTTTTCATGTAACTTATTATTATTATTTTATTTTTTGGAGCATTTTTTTATAAAATTATAGGTATGCAGATAGGTTTTCAATGTCATAGAAAACACTATCAAGTGAATTATTACGAACAACATTATCGAGGAAAATTATATGATTACGGAATTTTACGGATTTTTGTCAGTTAGGGTATTGTGAGAGAGATGAGTCACTGGGAATTCGGCTACAGGCTTATTCTTGTCGAGTAGCGTGACGCAAGCAGGGTTGCTGCTTCAAGAAAAGGCGAAATGGCCTGGACCGGGAATCGACATCATCGTCGCGCCGAGTGTAATGACCCTGAGGTGGGGAGTATCGCGTGGTGGCTCAGCCAATCAGTGGAGAGCGGGCGAGAAGAAGACGGCACCAGAGAGGGGAGGCGAGGAGTGCATATATGGTCTGCGCGCCGAGGAGGCAGGGCGATTATCTCTGTAAAACTTGACCGTTGTGGTTGCATGTGTGGTTGGTTCCGATATCATCAGACCATAAGTTATCATTTCTACAAGTATCTCTTCAACTAACGAAGATGATGACGACGTCCAGAAGGCTGTGGGAAGCTCTCTTCAACATCCAGTACGAGGGAAATGCTACGGCAATTTCCAATGGTAAGCGCGAATGACTCAGAACTACATAATCTCTCGTTTCTTTGTTTCATATTCAGTATTTCAGTAACTTCATAGCTTGGGAATAATAGTAAAATCAGTAATTCATCCGACTCCGTTTTCACGTAATTCTCTAGCGGTAATATTCAAATCGCAACGCTCCAATTTAAATTTAAAATGTGTTATTATTATTATTATTAATTTAGACATACTTGTTTTATATAATAAATTCATTTCTTTTCACCATGCAATCTTTGCTTTCAGTAGGTAGCATTAGATATAGACCAAATTCCTTCTCCTGATACAATTGTTAGTTGGGTTAATGATCCAATCATACCACAATCTGAGTGAAAAGATTCTTGAAGGTGTTCTACCAGAGCTAGGTGTTGTTAAATATACATTTAGATTTCAACATAGCGTTGAGGTCTTGGCGCCCATTAATACAACATATCTTAGAGTAAACAATACATATGTGTTTCAAAGTGCAAGGCACGGCTAGTAGAAACATTACATTTGTACACCCCAACAGTGAGGGCCAGTAAAACCGTTTCACTTGTCACCCAACAGGGAGGGCTATAGAAACCATTACAATACAATACAACAAGAAACTTCCCTAAAATGTGTCATTGGTGATAAACTAGAATCCTACATTATCTAAAACTTGTCTAATCATTCATTTTGAAATTATCAATAGGCAAACCGAAGTAAGAATTATAAGATATTTCATAAAAATAGATGATTACCTGTCAGACCTGCACCGTTTCTTATTATACTGTAAATACCCGTTTATAATATGTGCATGATTTTCATTTTAGACAATTATACTTGCTCATTAGTGAACCCATGTTCCATTGGTTCAAGGGGTCGAATCCATGTATTTTTGTGAAAGGAAGGAAAGAAATATACAGTCTTCAGAGGAACATAGAAAGATTTTTATACAAGAGAGCAAGCATAACGTTGTGTAAGAGACTGGAGCCAGGTGGCCAAGAGATGAGATCACGCATGACGCACCGCTCGGAGCTTATCATAGCTATAATTAGAACGAGTGGAATTTTCCGTCGGAGAGACAAAGAGCGTGTTTCGGAAATCGCCCTTACCTTGCAGTAAAATGGCAACCGCGCAGCCGTGCCAGAAGAAGAATAATTAAATTTAACCCATTTGCAAGAATAAAATTAACTAAAGAAATACAGCATTGTGAATCATTTCGGAATAGAGATTTTTGTGTGGAGAAAAAGGTTTTAATAATTGCCCAGGAGAGAAGTGCAGACGTGGTCATACGTCATTGGGGGTTTCCCGAGACCCGAGGAGTGGGGAATTAAAAATCAACTGGAACACCCACACAGCTGAAGACTAAATTTTATTTAATATCTCAGAACTGCACGATCGATTTTCATGTGCAAAGAAGTCAGTTTACGTTTAGAAAACGAGCTTTCCAGAGATATAATTTTAAATAATGTGCGACCATTATTTCAGAAGTTGGTTCTGGAAAAGGCGTGGATTTTATCTTTTTGTAGCCAAAGAGTATAAAAGTCCTGGCCGAACCAAGCCAATCATGCAGTTTCCGATAGCCCAGGGGGCGTCAGGCTACATCACATCGAATGCAGTATTAGTCCGTCCAGGGGGCGTGACGTTGTAGCATCACATCATGCAGTCTACAAGTATACCTCGAGGGGAAACGCTGTATCACATCGTATAGGCAGTTTCCGATAGCCCAGGGGGGCGTCGCTGTATCGACAACCAACGCGCACCCGTAAGGAGTGACCGATAAGTATTATTATAGTATCGCCGTGTGGAGAATTAGGAAAATCCTAAATACAGGATCTAGTTCCGCCAGTATCAATCTTACAGTGAAAGGTTCGATAATTATAGTCAAAGCAGGCTGCGAACTTAGAGCCCAGGCGATAGGTCTTCAAAATACAGTTCAATTAGACGACCGAAAGTATCGTAACGTTTTTGAAGTACCATAACAGCGAGATAAACATTCTATCAACTTTAATGAACCCGATCAGGGTCGGACAGTATAAGGTTCGCATAGTATTCTGAAAAGATAGGAATTCGAGAACAGAATAATCAGAAAGGAGAAGTAAATTCTAGACATTGTTTCAAGGAAACAAACGAACTATAAAAAGCACTAAGTTACGAGGAGTATTAGATGCTAGAAATAATAGGTCACCGATAGATTATCTGGGGGACCGTGGACAAGACAGACTTTCGCTAGACCAACCAATAGGGTCTAGAAAGAAGCAGTTCGAGCTAATAATAATAATAGCTGATCGTCAGGAAACCGGAATTGAAGGAGTACTATTCCAGGGAGGAGGTAGATTGTTCGAGACTTTCACATTCTGGTCAAGATAGGAAGCCGACATTTACTAGTTTCACCCTTGGAGACGGGGAGTCAAGAAATCACGTGTGAAAGGCCTAATAAAAGCCTTAGTGATTAGAATCTGTGTAGTGTAAATATATAAAAATTTGTGTTAAATAGAAATGTTTCAGTGATTTTATTGTGTGTAATAGAAAAATACCGAAGTGTATTTTAAAATGTTACCAGTGTTTAAAGTATATAAAGTATATGTGTGTCAAGATATGTCAGTGTATGAAATGAATTTGAGCACGATGGTGTAATTACAAATAGTGGGCAAAAATGAAACATCGTTGGAAAGCACGGTCATGGACCGATCTGAACATGTGAGTAACCATTTTTCATTATGTTTTGTGTTGGGAAGTGTTTGTGTACAGTCCACCTGAGTTTGAGAAATAGGGATGTTTTTGAGTAACAAATAACAGAATAAGAGCGCGATCTGAACAAATAAAATTGAGAAATTCTAAAATAATTATGTGAAATGAATAAATCCTTTAGAGGAAATGTATGAAATAAAATATCAGCGTATTTGATAAATGTTATAAAAGCAAGCGTAAAAAAATAATAATAATAAAAACTAGGTAAATGAAGATTAAGTTGAATTATATGAAAATAATAGCGTTTGAGCTCTAGTAAAAGTATAAAGACATGGTATGAATACATGTTCTTAAAGTATAGCGATTATTGTCACGGGAGAGGATTAATATAAAAATTGAGATGTAGATCAATTGTTGATGTTGAATTTATCAGTTCTTTGGAAGACGCTTGGCCTTAAAGTAATGTATAGCGCATTGTCGCGCATTAAAGTAAATTGTCACGCTAGGAAGGCGTTGAATCTAAATATACTTGGTAAATTAATTGTGAGGGACAGTTAACTGCGGTAATTGAGCTATAATAAGTCCTCCATCTAGTGATGTAGATCACGAGGCGTTGTATAATGGGTGCGAATTATTGTATTGATGAGCGCAGGTTAGACCGAGGTCGCCCTAAGCCGCTAATTTGTTGTAAGTCCTCCTGTATGGGATTGGTTCCCGTGGCAGTTGAGAGAATCGAACCAAGGTTCGTTTGTGTAAAGCCCCTAAATATTGTTGTTGTATTGAATTATTCTTACCCATCAATGATGACACTTCATAATTAATAAATGCCAAAGTTACGAAAGTGGTCTATGAACCTAAATAATGTCGTTTAAATGTATGAAAGAAACGCCAGGTCTGTTCAGAGAACTGTGAAGAAGAAATAGCTGTTTTAAAGGCATGAATGTAGCTGTCCCGTGTGGGCAAGGCTTGAGGCCTCCCCTCCCGGGCAATAAATCAAGTCAAGTGTTATGGTCCGACCCCTCGTCATTGTAAGTGTGGTAGGTCGGAGAGGACCGTCTGTGAGAAGTAATAATACACCGTGAATGTTTAGAAGTTGTTAATGACCCGGGATACGAACCGATGTTCTTGTAGATGAAAGTACCGCTTGCCAGTTCAGATCGTAGCTTTCTTATGTGATAATGGTCTTTTAAGACAAATAAATAAAAATCCCTAATGTAATGATATATTGATGTAGGATTTCACGAGTTCAATGAAGACAATTAGATTTCGGGAGTGATCATAATTTTTGACTTTGTTCAAGTAGTCTTCTATAACTCGGGAGTGCACAAATGTTTTTCCCGATCACTGTAGTGAATTTGTTAAACTTGAGAGAGGTGGTAACATGAGAACATTGTGGAATGCCCAAAAATTTAAGTAAAGGAGTAACCATTACTTTGAATAAGATTATATATTGTTTTGATTATAAGAAATTCATAAAATAGATATTGAGGTGTGTAAAAGAATAACACAGTTTATAGTGGAAAGTATCGAGCCATTGGAGCTGGTGATTGTAGTGAAATTTAAAAGGGATACTTTATGGAAGTGAAAGGAATTATAAGTTTGTTGGTTTGAAGGAAACCATGTATTTTGATATAACATTTGTTTGATTTTATGTATTCCTTATTCACTTTGAACAATTTAGAAGGATTGGTCAGTAGTTTATTTGTTTGTAGCACCATATATTTGGTAAATTAAATGTTTTATAATGGGAGTTGATTTTGTTTTTATTTTTGGAAGTGTATCCTCTATTTAATCCAAAATGTGTAAGTCACAGAGTGGGAGAACATACCAAAACTCCGAAAATCCCGATTTGAGCATTGCTGGCATACTGTGATTTGCATATTTCCTGTTAAAAGGGCACAGGGGGGCATAGAAGTACTGTGCTTGGATTAATAATTAGAGGAACACTTAAGACGGTCATATCATGTAAAAGTAAAATAATAATAGGAATAGCTACAACATATAATGTTAACTGACCGCGTGGGTCCCTGGAAACTCACACCGAGCAGCCCTGAAATAAACCCCCCCCCCCTAAAATCAATCTTTCATGGCGCCCAACGTGGGGATTGTATGATTATATAATACACGTACTAAATTCTTTTTGGCGCCCAGTACGCAGGGATGAGTTTTCCTAGGGTAAACCCGAGTTTTCATGAAAAATCAAAATTTTCATTTTTTTTGAAAAAAAAAAATGGTTTTTCGAAATTTTGAATTTTTAAATACTTCCATAAAGGTTTTGACATTGAATGAGTATATCAAAAGGGTACGTTTTAGTAAACACCCGTACCAAGGTAAAATTTTTAAATTGGGACACAATGGTTTAGAGTACCATCTCTCAAGCATGTACCAGCGATGTGGCATAGTAGCCCATTGTATTCTTATATTGTGAATAAGATGTTGACAATAAGGGATTTTAAGGAGTGCCTGGGGGAGCATTTCAATAAGGAGATGGAGGAAATGATAAAGATAAATGATGAAGTATGGGAGGCCAAGAAGGCAGAAAGTAAGAATAGATTGGAATCTATAGATGATAAAGATTACCCAAGTAAAGAAAATGTAAAGGTTTCTTTAGAAAGCATGCGTGCACCTGGAGACATAGTTACACAAAGAGAAGGTAACATGTCTGCAGACAATAGGGTAAAAGTTGAGCCTTTAGAGCTCCAGATAGAACAAGAAATATGTGAACCGATTCCAAGGGAATGTGTAACTAGTACAGAAAATAATAGTGATAAAGATAATTTAAAGTCTCATGTATTAAGGCAGGTTCAAGTAGGCTCGGATAGCAGAGGGGAAAAGAACGATAGTCTTTGCGTTCAGGATCAGAAAGAGGTAGAAATGGCGACTTGGGTTGAAATAAGAGAATTCTTGGATATAATGAATGAAATGCGAAATAAGCACGATGAGATGTGGAATGAACTTTGGAAGGTGAGATGTATTGATTCTAAGAAGAAAGAGGAAATTAGGGAACAAAGAAAAAGTATTTCCAAGGAAATGAATAAAATATTCGATCTTCGTGATAGGGCAAGTAAAAATCGGTATAAGATATCCAAACAAGAATTGGAGGAATTGTATAAGGAAATCCCTGAGGTTAAAGAGTCATTAAGAGAAACGAAAAAGAAATTTGCGAAACGTATGGTGGAAGAAGGGAAGATAGAATTAGCTTCGTGGGAACAGGTAAATACATTGATTGAGGACGTAGGTGAAATGAAGAACTCATGGTGGAAATTGAGAAATGAATGGAATAGAATCGGGTGGAAAACTGAGTATGAGGAGCGCGACAGGAAGAAATACATTAAAGAACAGGTGAAGTATGTAGAAGAGGAAAGGGATAAGATGCATTGCGTGAAAATGAGCATGTATGATGAACATGGGATAATAACTATTAAGGAGTTAGCCGAATTAAGAAAGAGTAAAATCTTGGAATACAAAGGGAATCTAGAGGCCGCCCAGAAGAGATATGATGAATACATATTAGCACAGGACCTCAAAGCAAACGAGACATTTGTCCAGATTGAAAATGAAACAGTTATTGTAGAAAAACAAGAAGTTAAGATGCAAGAGGCCGAAACTGATGTTCGAAAAGAAGAAGAAGAAGAAGAAAAAGAAGTAGAAATCGTAATGACTCCAGTGGAAACTGGGAAAAACTTTGAGATCCTTCCAGAGAAACAAAGGGAGACTCAAGAGGAAATGAGAATTCCAGACCAGGAGGACAGCCGAAATGAAAAGGAGCTGCAAAGTGAAGGAGAACATTTTTATGAAAAGGTTGAGCTGGAAGAGCAAGAGAAAAACCCAGAACAGGAGATAACAAAAGAATTGATAGTTGGAGAGATGGAAATAATAATTCCGGAAGAAATGGAGAAAGTAAATGAAACGATAGTAGAAACTATCGTCGAAGCACAGATGGAAGCAGAGGTTCAAGAGTTCATAGAAATTGAAAAGGAAAACCCAGAAGAAATTCATGAGGATAAGGAAGATAAGATACAATTAAAAGAAGAAAAAGAACAGTTGAAAGCACAGATTCTTGAGTTAATGAGGAAATATCAAGAATATCAACGAAAGGAAAGAGAAATGGAAACAGATCCAAACGAGAGCCAAGAAAACCTCCAAGGAAAAGATGAGATTGTTGGAAATAATGAAGAAAAGAGAAGAAGGGTCTTTGAAGAAAATCAGAAAAGAGGAAGAAGACCGAAATTGGTAGTCGGTTTACAAGAGAATAGATACCCCATGGAAATTAGGAGAGGAGGAGAGACGACGTATAATGCCTTGGAGAAAGAGGACGCACAAGCGTATTTCAGTTGGAAACTTCGTAAAAAGAAATGGAATAATAGAAGGAAGAAAAACGAAGAAGATCTAAAGGAACTCCGGAATTGGAAGAGTAGGAAAAAGAAATATTCTTTGAAAATGCCATCTCGATGCGAGATGAAGGAAAAGGATTATTCCAGCATAGCTAACGGGTTAAGCCGTATGCACCCGTTAAAGAGTAAGAGAATAAAGGGAGTTTTCTTGAAAATGCCATCTCGAGAAGAGATGAGGAAAAAGGAAGAAAACCAAGAAGAGTCGGGTGAGGATAGACCGAGCTCTTAATGACAAAATGAAATTCTACAGACTTGGAGTCTGAAAACCAGAATGAAGAAGTAACGGGTTAAGCCGTATGCACCCGTAAGGTATTAACAGAAGGTCAATAGGTTGACAGTACATAATGAGAAAAGAGAGATAGACCGGCAGAATGCCCGTCTTATGAAACGAAGAAGGAAACAAAACTGTCTGACCCAAGTTGAGAGCACGCGCCAGACTAGGGGAGAATCATAAACACCCGAACAAGACGAGTAATTTATAGCCCTGAGTGGAGACGTCCGCTAAGGGAAAGGAATGAATGGGAACTTTGGAAGACCCAAAAATAAGCCAGAGAGAGAAAAGGCTTTGGAAATAAAGAATAAAAGGCACTGAGAAATGTTAGGATGGCTTCGACAATTAAAGAAAAAAAAAAGATTTTATGAATAATTAAAGTAAATTTCCTCAACATTTTTCGAAAATTTATTTACCTAAGGAGGGGAGAGATGAACCCATGTACCATTGGTTCAAGGGGTCGAATCCATGTATTTTTGTGAAAGGAAGGAAAGAAATATACAGTCTTCAGAGGAACATAGAAAGATTTTTATACAAGAGAGCAAGCATAACGTTGTGTAAGAGACTGGAGCCAGGTGGCCAGGAGATGAGATCACGCATGACGCACCGCTCGGAGCTTATCATAGCTATAATTAGAACGAGTGGAATTTTCCGTCGGAGAGACAAAGAGCGTGTTTCGGAAATCGCCCTAACCATGCAGTAAAATGGCAACCGCGCAGCCGTGCCAGAAGAAGAATAATTAAATTTAACGCATTTGCAAGAATAAAATGAACTCAAGAAATACAGCATTGTGATTCATTTCGGAATAGAGATTTTTGTGTGGAGGAAAAGGTTTTAATAATTGCCCAGGAGATAAGTGCAGACGTGGTCCAGTGGCGAATTCTCCCATGCATCGCATATACCGGCGGTATACCACCAGTGATAAAAATATAAAATGTTTATCTCGACATTTTCTCGACTTAGCAGTGCAGTCAGGAAAATTGAGCTTGTCATCATTCATGTTCCGCCGATTGTTGTCATGGAAGCTGGCGCTCGAACCCCGCGTAACTCGTTAATTTTCTTCTGGGGTACACACTTTTAGCTGTGAGTGACTGTACTTTGGTATACCGCAAGTCTAGCCCGGTCGTTGAAAGGGCTCGACACTGGCCCGCGGGGTGAGGGAAGGAAAGAGTAGCTCAGCAATGTTCCGTATGGGATATCGCGCTACAGACTAGCGGTGAGTGTAGTGCTGATTGGTTGATTTCAAACAGTACTTTCACCCTGCTCACAAGGGAAGACACACCAGCGCCGCGCCTCATACACTTCAGTTCAGTTATGTTGTGAGTTCGTCTTGGCGTGAAATACTTCCCACTGAAATATTAACATGTTTAGATTAAGTGAAACACTGGAAGTGGATAGTAGCGTTGTTGAAACGATTTTATTCCATTGGATTTCCTCAGTAAGTTGAAATTAAAGCGATCTATGGGCTGTAGGCTACTAAAATTCCTTTGTGCAAGGAAATGAAGGCACTGGTTTCTGCCGAAATCAGGTAGAATTTTACACTTGGAATATTTGTTGCTTTGCAGTTGTTGATTCAATTAGGGGATTTGAAGCATCGTGGTCATGTAGCCCCGTGTACTTGGTTCAGGGGCGGATTTAAGGCAAGATCATGGGGGTAGGCGAACACACACCAGGGAGTCTAGAGAGTATGGAATACCCTTAGCTTGGAGAGGGGAGGGGGAGGTCTGGGATAGGATAATTTTGCTAAAACTAGGCCCAAATTAGTGAGTAATAGGACATTTTTTAAATTTATTTTTGATATTTTGGAGTAAAAATAAATGTTACCGATCACGGTAGCCAAGAGCAGTAACGCGCTAGCTCGTATCTCGCTGGCATCGGGAGAGTGTGGGTTTGAATCCCATTTCAGCCGTCCGGAAAATGGTTGTCTTGGTTTCCTATTTTCACCACCAGGCAAGTGCCGTGACGGTTCCTTTCAACAGGTCCATGACCGACCGACTGCCCTCCAAAATCCCTTCCCTGGTCCTTCCTTAATTTGACCCAAGTTAGCGGTCACCTGTCATCATCCCCAGTTGTATCTGCTGATGAAGTGTATCCAGCTCCGAGACACCATCCTTGCGACGGTAGAGGAATGATCCCTCGCAGAGTCCGTTTTGTGAGTTGTGAAAAATTTACGTGATATTAGCCATTTTAAGTCAAATATTTATTGTATTCCAAATTATTTTAGGTTTGGTAGTTCTACTATTTACTGTCATAGCCAACGCGTGGTTTAAAGCCATTTTTTAGAGAACTGTCAGAAAGGTGTAGTATTCTTTCAAATATACATACATTTTCATTTGAGACGGTTTTACCTTTCAGCGTCCAGTCCAGTCTGCAAGCCTCTGTTTGCGAACAAGTCGCCTCTATGATCCCCTATTAGCAGTTAGCAATCTGGCTCCCTCTGCTTCTACATCTCTGACTTTGAAATCGTTCAACACTGAAACTAACCATCGCCTCATAGCTCTACCTCTGCTTCTGTTATCCTCTACAGCCGAACACTCAAAATAGTACGTTATCGTAAAATGTGAATTTTGATAAAGAGTATTTAAGTGTGAAAGAATTTGTCTAAAGCCACTGTTTTCGTCATGTTTTTAATGTATAACAGCAAGATGAATCGTTCACTCCTTAAATCCACCCCTGGCTTGGTGCGTGTGGAAATTGATGAGATATGTCGTTATGATGGCTGTACCGTTGCCAGGATTTTGGTAGGAGGCGGCTGTGGCCTTAAGATATGTACGAGTGAAAGTGGGAAACCACGAAAGACCATTTCTAGGATGTTTGGGGGTTGGAATCGAACCACCTGTTCTCATTTCTGCCTCTTGGGGGTTGAGTGAATCCCAACCCTCAGACTAGAATTACATTTCTTGGTAGAGCAGAGAATCGAACACGGACCTCCGCAGTAACAGCCCCAGAATACTAGCCACTACGCCACGAGGTGGACCTTTAGAAATCTAAGTGAATGGAACTTACTTTCAAGTAAAATTCTTCCTGGCAGACCAAGGTTGGGAAACAATATGTCAAGGTAGTTTACACTATATTTTTTATTTTTTATTTTAGCGTATGGCATTTAGTGCCAGGAGTGTCCGAGGACACGTTCAGTCGCCAGTTTTGTAGCTTATTCGAGACGGACACCCAATGGGTGAGCTACATGTACCGTTGGGGAGGAAAGTTGGAATGTAAGGACGAGGAGTTGGAAGGTAGCGGCTGTGGCCTATAGTTAGGGACCAACCCCGGCATTTGCCTGGAAGGAAGATGGGAAACCACAGAAGACCATCTTCAAGGTTGTCGGCGGGGGGATTCGAACCTCCTCGCCTCCCGGATATGAGCGACTGCCAGCTGTCATGCCGTAACGACCACGGCTAACTCACCCGGTATTATTTTATTGATTGAGGCTGAATGTTCGCTTTCCAGAAGATATTTTCACTTTGAGATACTGGCTCTTCTTTAATTGCATTATTACATTGGTTATGAATGAATGCGCTTCTCATGTTTGGACATGTCTAATGATGAGACAATGTATAATTGAGATCCTTCGGAAATGGATCAATGTTTATTTGTTTTCGTAAAATTTAAGACCTGGTCAAGAACGGGCTTCATTCATTCCATTCCTGACCCGGTCGGAGACTGGAAGCAGGCTGTGGATCTTCATTTTTTTCAAGAACGGGGGGAGAGAGAAGGCAACGTAAAGATGAAATGTACTCTGTACGTTGTCAAAATGAACTAGGAGGGCGAGGGGATTCGAAGGCCATTTACCTAGAAGCAGTTTCATGTAGGCCGTGTTCAGGCGTTAAACGAAGATTTTTTAATGTATAAGGACATAGTCCTTGCAGAGGGAGGATGACGCACTGGCTTTACCCGGACGGTCGAGGTTCGAATTCCGGTGACAGCACGCTAAATATTTCACATGGAAGATCACGTGGCGTTAGGAAGGGAATCCGACCTTATATCCCCGGCCAAAACAATTGGTTAGTGACCTCAATATATTGGGATAACCTATCCAAAATTTTAGCTATAAAGTGTGTTTCTTAGAAGTTATGTAAATGTTCTCCAATACAAAATAAAAATAAAAAAAATCAACTTTGACAAGAGGTTGAGGCATGGTGAAAAAGGAGGGGGGGGGGGGATGTAAGGGGTAAATGGTGCGGTATACCAAGAACGGTGACCACCAGTCGCCACTGACGTGGTCATACGTCATTGGGGGTTTCCCGAGACCCGAGGAGTGGGGAATTAAAAATCAACTGGAACACTAAATTTTATTTAATATCTCAGAACTGCACGATCGATTTTCATGTGCAAAGAAGTCAGTTTACGTTTAGAAAACGAGCTTTCCAGAGATATAATTTTAAATAATGTTCGACCATTATTTCAGAAGTTGGTTCTGGAAAAGGCGTGGATTTTATCTTTTTGTAGCCAAAGAGTATAAAAGTCCTGGCAGAACCAAGCCAATCATGCAGTTTCCGATAGCCCAGGGGGGCGTCAGGCTACATCACATCGAATGCAGTATTAGTCCGTCCAGGGGGCGTGACGTTGTAGCATCACATCATGCAGTCTACAAGTATTCCTTGAGGGGAAACGCTGTATCACATCGTATAGGCAGTTTCCGATAGCCCAGGGGGGCGTCGCTGTATCGACAACCAACGTGCACCCGTAAGGAGTGACCGATAAGTATTATTATAGAATCGCCGTGTGGAGAATTAGGAAAATCCTAAATACAGGATCTAGTTCCGCCAGTATCAATCTTACAGTGAAAAGTTCGATAATTATAGTCAAAGCAGGCTGCGAACTTAGAGCCCAGGCGATAGGTCTTCAAAATACAGTTCAATTAGACGACCGAACGTATCGTAACGTTTTTGAAGTACCATAAATGCGAGATAAACATTCTATCAACTTTAAAGAACCCGATCAGGGTCGGACAGTATGAGGTTCGCATAGTATTCTGAAAAGATAGGAATTCGAGAACAGAATAATCAGAAAGGAGATGTAAATTCTAGACATTGTTTCAAGGAAACAAACGAACTATAAAAAGCACTAAGTTACGAGGAGTATTAGATGCTAGAAATAATAGGTCACCGATAGATTATCTGGGGGACCGTGGACAAGACAGACTTTCGCTAGACCAACCAATAGGGTCTGGAAAGAAGCAGTTCGAGCTAATAATAATAATAGCTGATCGTCAGGAAACCGGAATTGAAGGAGTACTATTCCAGGGAGGAGGTAGATTGTTCGAGACTTTCACATTCTGGTCAAGATAGGAAGCCGACATTTACTAGTTTCACCCTTGGAGACGGGGAGTCAAGAAATCACGTGTGAAAGGCCTAATAAAAGCCTTAGTGATTAGAATCTGTGTAGTGTAAATATATAAAAATTTGTGTTAAATAGAAATGTTTCAGTGATTTTATTGTGTGTAATAGAAAAATACCGAAGTGTATTTTAAAATGTTACCAGTGTTTAAAGTATATAGAGTATATGTGTGTCAAGATATGTCAGTGTATGAAATGAATTTGAGCACGATGGTGTAATTACAAATAGTGGGCAAAAATGAAACATCGTTGGAAAGCACGGTCATGGACCGATCTGAACATGTGAGTAACCATTTTTCATTATGTTTTGTGTTGGGAAGTGTTTGTGTACAATCCACCTGAGTTTGAGAAATAGGGATGTTTTTGAATAACAAATAACAGAATAAGAGCGCGGTCTGAACAAATAAAATTGAGAAATTCTAAAATAATTATGTGAAATGAATAAATCCTTTAGAGGAAATGTATGAAATAAAATATCAGCGTATTTGATAAATGTTATAAAAGCAAGCGATAAAAAATAATAATAATAAAAACTAGGTAAATGAAGATTAAGTTGAATTATATGGAAATAATAGCGTTTGAGCTCTAGTAAAAGTATAAAGACATGGTATGAATACATGTTCTTAAAGTATAGCGATTATTGTCACGGGAGAGGATTAATATAAAAATTGAGATGTAGATCAATTGTTGATGTTGAATTTATCAGTTCTTTGGAAGACGCTTGGCCTTAAAGTAATGTATAGCGCATTGTCGCGCATTTAAGTAAATTGTCACGCTAGGAAGGCGTTGAATCTAAATATACTTGGTAAATTAATTGTGAGGGACAGTTGATTGCGGTAATTGAGCTATAATAAGTCCTCCATCTAGTGATGTAGATCACGAGGCGTTGTATAATGGGTGCGAATTATTGTATCGATGAGCGCAGGTTAGACCGAGGTCGCCCTAAGCCGCTAATTTGTTGTAAGTCCTCCTGTATGGGATTGGTTCCCGTGGCAGTTGAGAGAATCGAACCAAGGTTCGTTTGTGTAAAGCCCCTAAATATTGTTGTTGTATTGAATTATTCTTACCCATCAATGATGACACTTCATAATTAATAAATGCCAAGGTTACGAAAGTGGTCTATGAACCTAAATAATGTCGTTTAAATGTATGAAAGAAACGCCAGGTCTGTTCAGAGAACTGTGAAGAAGAAATAGCTGTTTTAAAAGCATGAATGTAGCTGTCCCGTGTGGGCAAGGCTTGAGGCCTCCCCTCCCGGGCAATAAATCAAGTCAAGTGTTACGGTCCGACCCCTCGTCATTGTAAGTGTGGTAGGTCGGAGAGGACCGTCTGTGAGAAGTAATAATACACCGTGAATGTTTAGAAGTTGTTAATGACCCGGGATACGAACCGATGTTCTTGTAGATGAAAGTACCGCTTGCCAGTTCAGATCGTAGCTTTCTTATGTGATAATGGTCTTTTAAGACAAATAAATAAAAATCCCTAATGTAATGATATATTGATGTAGGATTTCACGAGTTCAATGAAGACAATTAAGATTTCGGAAGTGATCATAATTTTTGACTTTGTTCAAGTAGTCTTCTATAACTCGGGAGTGCACAAATGTTTTTCCCGATCACTGTAGTGAATTTGTTAAACTTGAGAGAGGTGGTAACATGAGAACATTGTGGAATGCCCAAAAATTTAAGTAAAGGAGTAACCATTACTTTGAATAAGATTATATATTGTTTTGATTATAAGAAATTCATAAAATAGATATTGAGGTGTGTAAAAGAATAACACAGTTTATAGTGGAAAGTATCGAGCCATTGGAGCTCGTGATTGTAGTGAAATTTAAAGGGGATACTTTATGGAAGTGAAAGGAATTATAAGTTTGTTGGTTTGAAGGAAACCATGTATTTTGATATAACATTTGTTTGATTTTATGTATTCCTTGTTCACTTTGAACAATTTAGAAGGATTGGTCAGTAGTTTATTTGTTTGTAGCACCATATATTTGGTAAATTAAATGTTTTATAATGGGAGTTGATTTTGTTTTTATTTTTGGAAGTGTATCCTCTATTTAATCCAAAATGTGAAAGTCACAGAGTGGGAGAACATACCAAAACCCCGAAAATCCCGATTTGAGCATTGCTGGCATACTGTGATTTGCATATTTCTTGTTAAAAGGGCACATTAGTTCAGTGAATGTTTTAATGCCATATCAGTAGCATAAATGAAATATTTGTCGTTACTACAGATAAATAATTGTGAGGGGTCAGAAATAACCCCGCGCCACCTCTAACGTTGCTCAAGTAAGTGCCACCTCTCCTGGGTTAAGTTTTTGAAAAATACAAGAGAAGTTTTTGCTAATTTTTATAATATTTAAGTTAGTGTCTTATTTCGAAAATAACCTCAATTTTTTTTTACCTTGCGTCAGTTTTTTTTTTGGGTGCTAAAATCGAGAGCAAAATTTAAAAGATCACTTGAGTTTAAACGTTTCACATCAAATTATGGAGCAGTTTCTAGAAGAAACTAACATACAATAGGCGATTGACCAAGAGGAACAAATGAACACTCGAAACAAATAGAAATGGATTAGCTAGGTAAGCTAACATTATTTTTGAAAGGAAGTTTTGACTTCCATAGTACATTGGCGCTGCTCGTGGCAACATTTGTGACTTGCAGCGGCCTTCACAGTATGTACTAGCCACGCGTCTTGGTGAGGTGTACCATAACCAACTGGAGAGCCCATTGGTAAACTGGGGCGAAACGCTGGCAACAGTTTTGAGCTAGCCGGACCATTGTATCAAATTTCTTTGTGAATTTCTTAATTTTAAACTGAGCAAAAAACAAAGTGTCTAATTAAGTATTTAGTCTTTTTCCTTTGAAACATCTTCATGACGTTCTTCTATTATGTTCAATCTCAGGTAAATGTTCATAATAATCCAAGTACAATTGAATTTTTCAAGAAAACGTGATGTGATAAAACTTTTTAATTACTGTTTTCGAAACCAGCACCAAAAAATACATAAGTTCAGATATCACTTCCCTTGTATTTTTTTCATCACAGGCCTGTCATTATTGTTACTACAACAATTTGGGTATACAAATTTTTTCTCTTTAGTCTTACTATAGTCGATGAAAGTGTCTCTGGTGACTTAAGACAGACTGATCCTCGACTACTCATATTACACCGAATAGAAAAGGAGGTCTTGGTTGAGTTTGATGGAACTTCCTAGCTTGATGCTTAGTCTCTTCAGGTTCTTCTTCAAACTGATCTTGTAATGTGCCGGACTGTGCACTTGGTAGTCATAATAAACTGGTTCCTTTACTGCTCTCATATATTTAAATGATCTCAATTGAGTGCATTGTTACTCCCACTTCCTCTATATTCTCTGTCTCCGTATTTTTTTGCTACACTGCCACTACGTAATATATCTTTTTCATGTGCCATGATTTCCTAATATTACACCCACTAATATTGTGGATACAAAATTTAATTTCAAAAATCAAATCAAAATCACTTTATTTGCAATGAGGTGTCAACCTCGGTGGCAAATGAGGTACATAATTTACAAACACTACACAATATTAAAAGAATACAGCAACTTAATGTACAAACACTACACAATAAGAATACAGTAACTTAATGTACTATTCACACATTGATTGAACTCCCCTCTCACAACTGCTGTAGGAATTACATAGCACGTATAATGTTTCTAGGAATACAGCACTAAGTTATACCACTTCTTTCTTTTCCCTGGTTTTGTCTATTCTGTTCTTGAATAGCTGGACTGATTTTGGAAAGGGATCAAACACCGCCCTTGGTAAACTGTTCCATTCCTTCACACCCTTCCCAATGAATGAAAATTTACCCCAATCGCTTCTGCTAAAGTGGCGTCCAATTTTGAATTTGTGGTCTGCCCTGCCAATATAATTACTTCCCAATTGAAGCCTCTCACGGATTTCCCCCCATGCTTCCTCTCCTGTATATGCTCTATATAACCCCACAAGTCTGTTTTTCTCCCTTCTCTTACTTAATGTTTCCCACCCAAGCTTCTCTAACATATCTGATACACTGCTTCTTCTCCTAAAATCCCCTATCACAAATTTTGCTGCTTTCCTTTGAACACACTCAATTTCTTTTATTAGGTATTCCTGGTGCGGATCCCATACACTGCTTGCATATTCCAATATTGGACGAACCAAACTTAGGTAACTTTTCTCTCTTATTTCTTTGTTGCATCCTCTAAGTAGTCGCATAATGACATGCAACGAGATGTATGCTTTCCCAACAATGTCTCCAACATGACCCTTCCAGTGCAATTTACTATCAAATCTCACACCTAAGTATTTGCACTTGTCATCTTTTGGTACGATTACCCCATCCAATGTATATTGAAATTCAGTTTTTAATCTCTTGTTTGTGAATATTGTGATAGTTGATTTACCTCCGTTAACCTTCATGTGGTTCTCTTCAACCCAATGTTCGATACTGTCGAGGTCCCTTTGTAATATTTTACAATCCTCTATATTATTTATTTCCCTATAGACGATAATGTCATCTGCATACAATCTTATTTTTGATGCTATATTGTTCCCTAAATCATTTGCATATATTAGGAAAAGCAATGGACCAATTTTACTACCCTGTGGAATTCCCTTCTTAACTTTCTCTTCCTGTGATACGTAATTCCCTTCTTAACTTTCTCTTCCTGTGATACGTAATTCCCTACTCTGACTCTCTGAACCCTTGAATTTAGAAATGTTCCTATCCAACGTACAACCCTCGAGTCCAATCCCATTCTCTCCACTTTCTTTAATAATACGCCATGTTCCACTCTGTCAAAAGCTTTGGAAAGGTCTATAGCTATGCAGTCCAACTGTCCCCCTAGATCCAACCGATCTGATATGTCCTGCTGAAATCCAACCAGTTGTGCCTCACAAGAAAATTTCTTTCTAAATCCATACTGGCTCCTCAGGAACCAATTTTTATCTTCACATACCCCTCTAATATATTTTACTATTAAACTCTCCAAGATTTTACAAACTACACTGGTCAGACTTACTGGTCTGTAGTTCTCAGGTTTACTTCTATCTCCCTTTCCTTTATAAATTGGTATTATTATAGATTCCTTCCATTCCTTTGGTATTCTACTATTGTTCATGACATAGTTGAAAAGAAACTTTAAATAAGGCACTATGTACCACCCCATTGCCTTTATTAATTCCCCAGTAATTTGATCACACCCTGCTGCTTTTCCTTGCTGAAGCAGTTTGATTTCTCTAAAAATATCCTCATTTGTGAAGGTGAAGCTTCTTGTGTCCTTATGTGTTTCACCCTCTCCAGTCTCATTTACGGTTTCCAACTCCTGACAATCTTCCACTGAATCTATAAATTCCCTACTAACTAGGTTTGCTTTCTCTTTCCTGCCAAATATACTCAATTTACTTACTGCTGTTTCCTCCAAGTGTTTTATAGTTTTCGTTCCCTATGTTGGGCGCCATAATGTAACTTGCCGGACTAACTGAGCACTTGCTGCACAGTTGGTTGTCATAATAAACTGGTTCTTTTACTGCTCTCACACATTTTAATGATCTCAATTGTGTGCTATGTTACTCCCGCTAGCCATGCCTTTTTCCTCTATATTCTCTGTCTCGGTACTTTTACTACACTGCCAATACGTAATATCATATCTTTTTCATGTGCCATGATTTCCTAATATTACACCCACTAATATTGTGGATACAAAATTTAATTTTCTGCCAAATATACTCAATTTACTTATTATTGCTGTTTCCACCAAGTGTTTTATAGTTTTCGTTTCCCCACATTGGGCGCCATAACGTAACTAGCCGGACTAACAGAGCACTTGCTGCACAGATGGTAGTCATAATAAACTGTTTTTTTTTTTTTTTTACTGCTCTCATACATTTTAATGATCTCAATTGTGTGTTATGTTACTCCCGCTAGCCATGCCTTTCTCCTCTATATTCTCTGTCTCCGTATTTTTACTACACTGCCAATACGTAATATCATATCTTTTTCATGTGCCATGATTTCCTAATATTACTCCCACTAATATTGTGGATACAAAATGTAATTTCCTGCCAAATATACTCAATTTACTTATTATTGCTGTTTCCCCCAAGTGTTTTAGAGTTTTCATTCCCTACGTTGGGCACCATAACGCAACTTGCCAGAATAACTAAAAGCCCTTGATGCACAGTTGGTAGTCATAATAAACTGGTTCTTTTACAGCTCTCATATATTTAAATGATCTCAATTATGTAAATAGCTCGATCAATAGGGTGCGAATCTCGAACATAAAGTTCGAAAAAGAATTTATAAACTTTTCTTGTGCGAGAGACTTTTACTTAGGGCGTATGATGGCAGAACGCTAACTATAAAACACTTTGTAGTTAATAGTTGGGTTCCAGGAAGTAGGAATTGAGAGTGATACTTATTGAAAGTCATCAATACAGCTAATTGTTTATTAGATAAAATGTGGAATGAAATATGTCTACCGACCTTTCAAATAGTTGATATAAGGGGAGATTTACGTTAAATTTCTGAGGTTATTACTTGGAAATTACGTCCCACTTGCAACCAACATGGCAATAAAGCTCACCGATTGTCGACAGTCGTAGCTGGTACTGCAGTGACTGTTGCGTTCCTGGGTTCGACATCTAGGATTGTGGTTCATCCTTCGAAGTACCAGTCCTACCTATCAAAGATATCTGACCACTAAATGGACAGATACTGGATGCCTAGCTGCGTGAAGTCATGTTATTTGACTATTCAGCAATGCTACCACTACGTAATATATCTTCTCATCTGCCATGATTTCCTAATATTACACACACTCCAAAAACTAACTCACTCCTTCCATCAGCTGATGCATACTAAAGATGGGGTCCACTGTAGATCTACCACATCTAAAGCCATATTGTTCCTCTTGAAACTGTCTTAACTTTTCATCTCGGTCTACATTCGAGCACTCTCTCCAGTATTTTTGCTACCTGGGAAATCAGCGTGATTCCACGGTAATTATTACATACTTTTCTGTCCTTGAATACTGGTATTTTGATTCCCTTTCCCCATTTGTCTGGTATAATACATTTGATCAATCTATATACCCATTGAAGCCCAATAGGTCCAGCAGCCTTGACAATTTCCACGCTTATGTCATCAATCCCCAGCGACTTTCTCATTTTCATCCTTTTCACTGGTAGTTCCACTTCCAGCATTGTAATATCTCTCTCCCGTGTCCACTCTACATATTTCCATTCTTCATTTTTCTTGACATTTAATAATTTTCAAAGTACTATTTCCATCTTGGTTGTAACTTCTCTGGGTTTGTTATTAGTTCTCCATACTCCTCCTTCACCAACTTGGTATAAGTTCGTTCAGTCCTCTTACTCTTTACAAGTCCATATATATCCTTTCTCCCCTATGGACATCATCTTCCAACTCTCTTGTGAAGTCCTCCTAACTTTTCTCCCATTCTTCAGCTACCACTTTCTTACAAGTCCTTTCAATTTCCTGATATTTCCTTTTACTGTCGACCGTTTTTTCGATGTTCCCACTCTGCCTTCATTTCTTTTACTGTTTCCTTCACTCTTCGATTCCACTATGCTGTCTCCTTTGCTTTCTTTCTACCAGATGTTCTTCCACAGGTGTTCTCACAGTTCCCCAGCATCCCAAGAACTGTGAGTCGCCTTTTCCGGGGCTGGATTCGAAGTACCATATATAGGCTATTATTACAATGGAGTTGCCGCTGCTCGTAACATGGAGAACAAATGCCTGTGAAAGCCACTCCATGCTGATATTTGCCAATATTATAAACAAATACCTTTTACTCCATTCCCCGAGCACTGGGTTGCCTCTTCCACCATCTACACTCCTTCTCCACTGCAGGTGCTGTTGAGGTCTTCACTTTCAATCCAGAGCTGGGCCCTCCATATTTAAAACCCCTGGAGAGAGGGTGTCCCAGAATTATAAAGCCTCCAGGAATTGGGGTACCTGTTGGTCTGTGGGTTTTATTGGAGGCTATTAGAGAAAAAAAAAACCAGTGGCACTACAGTCCATGAAGGGCCTAGGTCTACGAAGCAACCACTGCCCAGCCATTTGGCCTGCAGATAATGGGATGACGCTGGACAGTGCGTCGGATCCCTTCGGTCGTTAATCTTGGTCTCCGTCACCGGGGCGCTGTCTCACAGCTACTCAATTGTCCTCACGAGGCTGACTGCAACCCGTTCCAGTTCCCACGTCAGTTTCTAAAATGCCTGATGGAGCCGGGTATCGAACCCGGGGCCTCAAGTGTGAGGCAGACGTGCTACCCCAACACCACAGGGCTGGCTGGAGGGTGTTAGAACCAACCCTAATATTACATAATAGGGTACCTTTCTAACCAATCTACTGGAAGGGAAAATCAAGGGGAACAAACTGATGAATATTGTCAAAACATTACCTGCAAACAGATATCAAAATGAGAATTTCTTGAATTATCCAAACAAAGTGTATCCAATCATTTATATGGGAAACACGCAGATCTTATGACACATTGGGTTGTTTTTTAAATTTAATGTTTTTGTGTTAAGGATATCCATTTATTTATTTATTTACAGTTTTAATTATTTTTACTCTTTTTAATTAGAATAGATTGTAAATTAGATCTAAGCTGAAGAAGACTCCATTTAAGGGCCGAAACATGTACAAATGGATAGATATTTTATGAATTGTATTGATACACACATTATTTTTAAGAGTTAACATTATTAATATTAGAACTATTTGAAGTACCCGTGCTTCGCTACGGGTCATAAATAAATTAAAATGTGAAGGTGACCGTTAAAACAGGGGATAGGCGAGGTGCTGCGCGGAAGGAGGGTACGGATGGAACATTATGTCCAGCTACACCGCTCGGCGTTGACCGTGTTTTATAGTACAAATTTAGGTTTTACTCACTAATCGTTGGAGATACACGAAAAGTCATAAGGAACATTCGGATAGAAAATTAAATTTTAAACCTTGTCTATGCCATCAAAAGTTTGCTATTTCTTAGCGTTCTCTTTTTATTTGAAATGGAAATATGAAAGTTTGAAACCAAAGGGTGTAGTGACATCACTAAAATGGTCGCCATCTTTAAATAGTGCAAAGTATTGAAATCAAAAGTAGCCTATATGTTAACCAGATAAATCAGCTACTTCCATGTAAAATTTCATGTAAATCGGACCAGTGGTTCTTGCGTGATTGAGTAATACACAGACACACATCATTTTTATATATTAGTATAGATTAACACACGTTTTGGACACATTCAGGATGAGGCCACAGTGGAAGAAACTCCTGGAGAAGTGAAGGTAAGACAGGGAACATGAAGGAGGTGTTACCTGAGTCGAGAAACTGAGAAGAAAGGGAAGGAATCCAACAAAATGAAATTGTATTTTGGCAAGCATAAATACATTCTTATTCTTTTAATCAACATTCACTCTCCTCTACAGTAAAATATTCAGAAAGAAGATATTTTTTTCTTATACACAATCTGAGTAAGTACATTATTTCTTACAATATATATAAAAATGTACAACCATATGTGACAATAGTTCTTTGTAATTTAAATAAAATTATACATTCATATTATATATATATATCTTATAGTATAATTTTTAATATATCAGTAAGGTTGCTGACTGTATGTGAATGATTATAGTAAATTTAAAGCACAAGTAAAATCACTCATCAACCTGCAAGGTAATGAATGATCTATTTCTTGAGTCTACGATAACCTGAGTTTCTAAAGAGACTGACCACTTAAGTTATCAACAAATAACACACTTCATGTATACCATTGTTGCTGTCAATTCATAGAGGAGTTTGGGATATCTTGGTCATCAGCACTAGATGTGTGTTGAATTTGTTTAAATAACCTGTGTTTATGAGACGACTGTTGTATAGGTTATACTTATTGTTGACCGATTGAAACACATAAAATTTCGACAGCGAGGTAATCTGCCCCACCGTTGTATAGGGCTACCATTTTAGATAACTTAAAAACTGGGACATTTGAAAAGCACCTTGCTAAAAAAAAATGGAAGTTTTGCAAAAAAAATAATAACTAAGAGGGAAGGGGGAGGGGGCACACACAAAAAGCAAAAGATCTTATCTTAACCAGAGTATACATGCGTACTATATCACAGATACTAGAACACATTGGTTGGGATGCTAACATCTCCATATCAATTTTTGATTAAGTGATAAACCAAATTGGGCAGCCGAAATCAAATTCCTGAGGAGTATGGTACAGAAGCTGAATGGAGTAGAACAGATTCAGATGGTATGGACATGTGAAAAGGATGAATGATGAAAGAATGCCAAAACAAGTGATGGAGAGACGGATGACTGGAAAGAGAGGACGAGGAAGACCTAGAGTACAGTGGATGGATTTGGTGAAGGACATATTGAGAGAACGGAACCTGGAGTGGAGTTCAGTGGTAGAGGGAGGATGGTGGACAGACAGAGTAGAGTGGAGAGGTGTCATATTTGCTCCGACACAGCCCAAGCTGTAAAACGGAAATTGAAATTGATGATGATGACATACAACAACAACAACAACAAAAACTATAGATTGCACAGACAGAGGTGACTTATGCTAGTGAAACTATTTTCAAAACTACTGAAATAGACTAATTACTTAAAACAGAAAGAAGAAGATTTAAAACTTGCCTAATGGCCATTGGTTCAAATAACACAGTCTATAAAGAAATTAGCTTGCCACGGTGGGTGAGTGAATAGCGTGTCGGTCTACTAACCCCAAGATTGCAGGTTCGCTCCTGGCCGTGGTAAGTGATTTTTGAAAGGCGGCAAAAATACGACATGCATGTCATACAATGTTGGCATGTCAAAGAACCCATTTGAATTCAGTAGGCCGTGTTCATAATGGCAAAATTAATCTTGGGAGTTTCCGCCAACAAAAGTTCCTCATTTCTCTACTAGAAAGCGCCATAGTCTTCAAGGAGCTTAGATATCTAACATCCTTGACTTTCATAGTAATTCAAGGAACAACGAAATTCGACATGCAAGCTACCCTCTGGGTATCAAATTACAAAGGTTGCACCCGGCACCCGAGGTCATACGATATTATTATTATTATAAAGAAATTGAACCATTATTGAGCACAATTAGGAAGTTCGTTATTGTTGTTTTAAGGGGCAGAACAGCGAGGTCATTGCCCCTCACAATTAGAAAGAAATGCATCTAATTTTGCGAAGCCATTTTTACTTCGAACATCAGAAACTAGACTTAGTAGAAGAATAACATAAAAATTATGGAATAGCAATACCAGTATTAACCGGATTACAGAAATTAAAGATATCAAAGAACTCCAAATAACATTAGATGATTTCAAGAATCAAACAGATAAAATCAAAATTCTACACGACTCACATGTGAGACTCCAAACCAAAATAAATAAAACTGCAAATGTAAGAGAGTTCTCCACTGAAGAATGGCTGTTGACAAATATTGAAAGTATGGAAAAGCAAAATTGTCTTTGTGTAATTGATCCATAAAATATGAAATAAATGATACAGTATAATATGGCAGTATGAAGCAAAAAGCACACAGTCAACAACCTTGTCATCCTCATCCTCACAACCAATGTTGAAAATAGACACACTGACTAGTATGTAGTAAGTTGATTGTACAAACAGCTGTGCTAACGAGCTGGATCTTAACAAGTGATGGGATGAATTACTACAAAACACAGTAATCGTAATGAATCACAGGTAAAAGTTACATTTGATAACAAGTAATTGGCAAACTTACAATCACAAACACAATTAATTACTTTGGAATTAACCATTATATATTTTCATTTTATTATTACACTGTTACATCTCCACTTCTAGGAGATACTAGTGGTGAGTGATGTGAAGTATGCTGGGAAAATGGGGACACAAAATTTACAAGGAGCATTCAGAATAAAAGTTTCAAGTGAATACCAAATGGCATTGAAATAAATTTAATCCACCTTAGTTTGAAGATACATAGATGTTATAGCCTAACCGTAATGGATCTGATGATGATCACTTGACGATCGAAACTGGTCATCCTAGTGTATTTATTAATCTCATATAATTTTTTTCAAGATTAGGGTACAACCCAACTCCTTTGGGTACATTCGTGTTGACCGACTGAAAAGCACCAAACTTTTGTTAATTTTTGGACTTCTCTGGTTCTTGGAATGAACCCTTCAATTGTATTGGTTGAAGAAGGATCCAAGATTCTTTCTAAAATAATTTCAATGATAGGCAACAACTAAGGCAGAACAATAATGTTCCTTATGAAAATTTTGAAAGTCATGTGAAACCAAGCACCTAAAGATGAGATTCTTCTTGAAGTATAAATGGGCTTGAGGTGCCCATTTATTTGAAATATGCGAGAGCACTGCTCTAGCATTTCCCTGGCCAGCATCACCATTTCTCCCAGTATTTCAGCAAGCATACACTGTGAAAATGTCATAATAAATCAAAAATGTCCTTAGCAGATTACAAATGCAAATTACTCCATCCAAAATGAATAGGGATGTAGCGGGAGAAAGTTCGCGCCAGATAGCGCTCGTGTAGTACTGGGTAAGCGCAAGGCGATCGTCTTATGTTTGTCCCAGTCAGCTGCGACGAATGTGTAAATTGTGACCGAGTTTTCTAAGCTAAAGTAAATTATATCTTCTCTAATTTTACTCCAAGACTATATTAATTAATTCTATAGGTATATCTCCTAATATATGATAAACGATTTTCAGCGTTTAAGCGTTAAACAGCTGCAAAATGAGCTACGGACTAGTGGCACTAAAACCAGCGGGAGGAAGGAAGAATTAATAGCCTACAGCGGTAATAACAAAATTCTAACACACTTTATTATTCAAATAATGAATATGAGTCAGCATGATTTCTACTAAAGATTACAATTACTAGAGTATTGTAGGCCTATATTGATAAATATATCTCCAAAAGACTTAAATCATAAATTGAGATTTAAATATTCACTTGCTCCCCCTGCTTACAGATTTCGATTCATGTATTTTTTTAGGTTGATAGCTTACATGAAACTGTCGTGTTTTAAGGTAAACATAATCAAAGAAAGTTGATACCGGTAATTAAATATGTACCTCGAAAATGCATCGCAACGTTTGGTTCTTATGTAATTTTGTCAATTTCGCAATAAGAATCGTTCCCTTACCCCTGGGAAAGGACTTGAGGGTACAATTTTTTTAAAGTTTGAGAATCCCTGCTTTAGGGCCACGAACTGTTTCCATTCATCTGACTATGTCTCAAGAATGTAGAAGTCAGTCGCTACCACATTCTTCGTCAGGCAGATGGAAATTGACGATTAATTCCGATTTCAAGAAACCAACCATAATACGTTTGTGACTGTTAATGTTGCGACATTTATTCTTGAAGTATTTGTCCGAGTAGCCTATTGATGTCTTTGAAAATGGGAGTCAGAAATGTTACTTTCATTTCTTCGTGTATATTGACGATTTTTTCCCGTACTTCAATGGAGATGATTTCTGCAGATTCCGATATTGTAGGCTTATCGTGATAATCCGGCAATTTTCTTATGTATGACCTCTTCCTAAATAATTATTTTTGTTGTGTTCGTGGTCCATGGAAAAAGCGGTAGAACAGCGCCCGGTTTTTATCTTGCTCTCTCACCTTCAAATAGGCCTACAAACGCATAAATTCAGTGGATGTTATCGAAATGTCTAATCAGTTTATAGGTACAAAATAGGAATTATTTTCCATTGTAAGTCACACTTATCCAACACAGTTTTCGTGAAGTCATCGGGTTGTAAATGATGGAAACACACTTTAATATATTCGGTCAGATTTTTCTCGCCGAAATGTTTCCTTCTAAAAGCATGTGACCATTTCTTCCTCATTTCTTTATTTTGTGGAAATTGGTGAAACAAAAACGGGCTTCCCTGATTTTTGCAAAGAGGAACACTGCAATAGCTCGGCATAGTTACGAAAATAACAATTTTAACACCTTAAATTCGTGGATATTAGCGGCATGAGAACATAGGAGACAAATGAAGAGCGCCTTGCGCCTACCCAGTACAACAGCAGTGCGCTCTATCGGTGCTAGTTCTATACATCCCTATTAATTACAAACACTGGAAAAGTAATCTCATTGCTTGTAATTAACTACTTCCCATCACTGATCATAAGATCCATAAAGTTGAGTATAACTTTGCAGAAAGAACACTTTTTGAAAAAAAACTATCAGTTTTTCAGAAAAAGTTCTGGCAAACTATAGGGCTTTATTATATTCTATTTACCAAATTATGTTTTATTATTTATCAAATCCAATATTTAATACTGTTCAGTCAACCAGACAATTAGGTTTAGTTTCTTTATTAACCCTTTCAATGCTAGGTTCCTTATGTAAACCTACTCACCCTGTGCTAGTTTTTTTCAAGAATATGCGATTATTGAAAAATAGCTTTACTAGTTATTTAACTGCATTTCCAACCTCATATTCACTGTCACTGTCGACCGGAAAGTCATTATCCGAGTCACTATCAACTAAAATCTGTTCAATTTCATCATTACCAAAGCATCTTCCCTTTCGTGGCACAGCCATTTTGATTGTTGTGGTTGGAAGCACAGAAGGTCTATATTTCATAATTGCTAGGATACAAAATCCTTACGTAAATGCATGGAAAAAGTGAACTATCACTACTTTAGAACTTCCTTGAACTTCTGACGCGCCATTTGAACTGATCGGACGCTGCATGTGTCTTGAAGGGCTTAGCAAAGTGAGCACTGTACGAAAACGTATATTTACGGGTTTAGCACGGGTGGCTTGTCATCGCACAATGTATATTTATGTTCGACCCTGACTATTATGTGTCTGAAAACTGTATCATAATGATGGTCATTATAACACTATTATTCATTATGAAACAGTTTCTCCCACCAATCACAGCTCAAGAAACAAATTTTTTGACCAATTAGATAAGGATACCTTCGCGCATGCTCTCAAAATCCAACATGTCTATATAAATTACCGAAAGTGCACCGTCCAAATGTTCGCGTAAATAAACTGGTGAATATGAGACAAGAAATAGCACTGTACCTTAATATACCTAAATCCAATTTCTACTCGGCGCGTTGATTTCAAATGACTACGGTGACAGTTTTGCTGAATACTGGTTCACGATCTGCACATCTGGCATTGAATCACACAGAGCGCATGCGTCGGCCGGCCAGAGAGCTTGGAACAGGGAGATGTGCTACCTAGCGCACCACCCGATCACAAAATTCTAGTTACTGAACAGATACTTATGAATATTTATGTTAAAACATGTAATAAAGTTATAATTATCGTCGAACATAAACAGTCGTATGCAACTCACCTATAATGGTAATTAAGACACTCGTATGGAAATTATAAAACTCGCTAAAGCTCGTTTTATAAAGACACTCGTGTCTTAATTATAGCCATTATAGGCTCGTTGCATAATGTACTATTACGGGTTTAGCATTGAAAGGGTTAAAGGTATTTTATAGCTTACAATAAAAATAAGGGATACCTTAACTTTTAAAATCTATTTGTAACACATACATATCGGTGCCATAATCACATGTTTCTAGCACTTCCATTCTGTTTCAATGCTAAGAGATAATCAGTCCAATTCAAAACTTGAAGCTTCATGATAATTCATATTAAGGGCTTGGGACATCATGACCATCAGCCCCATGTACTTGGGTATGAATTCAATTCATCTGATAACCTGTATTTCTTTGGTGATTGTATTAATTTTGTTGTTTTATTTAGGGGTCTGGACATTGTGGTAATTTAGCCTTATGTACACTACTCGAGTGTGTGTACAATTTGTCAGATGATCTGTTATTGTGGTGTCTGTAGTAGTGTGTTTATTTGTAATTCAGGCAAGGAATCGAAAGGAGGCAGCCATAGCCTTAACCCATTAACGTCATTTGACGAGCTCTGCTCGCGGGTTATAACATAAATCACATGACGAGTTCTACTCGCGGTGACGCATTGCTTCATTTAAGTTCGTGTATTCCTATCTCATTTCTGTATAACTTGCCAGAATGCTGAAATAATGGAACAATAATCCAATTGTATTTCCTTTTAGCGGATAAAGGGTAAAGCCTATAAATGTGCAGTGACACCTGCAATGCTATACGGAGCAGAAACTTGGCCAACAGTGCAGTCACGGTGCAAGCGACTGGAAGTAGCTGAAATGAAGATGCTAAGATGGATGTGTGGTGTTACAAGAAACGATCATATCAAAAACACCTTCATACAAGGCAGCGTAAAAGTGACTGAAATATCAAAAAAGGTGCAAAAAAGACGGTTGTTTCGGTATGTCCACATTAAGCGCAGGGATGAGAGTTATGTAGGAAGGCGAGTGCTTGATCTGGAGGTGGAAGGCAAAAGGGAAAGAGGCAGGTCTAGAAGAAGATGGATGGACTGCGTGCAGGATGATCTCCGGGAGAAGCAGTTTAACAGAAAACACCATTTGGGACCAAGGAAAATGGAAACTACTTGTCAGAAACGTCGACCCCGCATGGACGGGAAAAGACGAAGAAGAAGGAGTGGGGTTTCCAATAAGCTAATAAAACAGTCCGCTTTAGCGTGCAGTGGCCATCTTGAAAATTCATAATTTAAAAATATTTATTTATTTATCTATTTATCGTATGGCTTTTAGTGCCGGGAGTGTCCGAGGACATGTTCGGCTCGCCTGAGTCTGTAGCTGCTTCCAGCGGATACCCTAAAATTATGGAATAGCAATACCAGTATTAACCGGATTACAGAAATTAAAGATGATATCAAAGAACTCCAAATAACATTAGATGATTTCAAGAATCAAACAGATCGTTATTGGTTTGTATTTTATGGATATTTTTGTAGTGTAAGTAATCTCAGACCACTGCCGGGTGAATAAAATCTGATTTCACAGTCAACAATGTGACCATTAAATTATGACTAGAAAGGGTTAAGTTAGGAACCATCCTGGCATATGCCTGAAATGGGAGTGGGAAACCACGGAAAACTACTTCCAGGAATCTACTGGGAATCGAACCCACCTCTTCTCAGTTTTTCCCCACCAGGCTGAGTGTATGCCGTTCCAAACATCGTACAACAGTTATGGCACTGATATGTGTGGTTTAATACATTAATTAGAATAATAATCTAATATTGAATCTCACAGGTGATGTTTCAAACAATCTTTGACACTACAGTACTACTTATCAAGCTGCACAGAGTGGTGGGAAGGGGAATCACATATTTTGCTTAATATAAGCAATTTAAACAGAGGTGTACAATTATGGCAACAAATGTGTAACATTTCACCTAAAGAAATACAACTAATTATAAAACATTGTACAATTATTAACTGAGATTCTTTGTGCTTCCAATTTTTATCTTGTACAGGCTCCTTCCACTCACTTTTCTAGGTCAACTTTTGTTTTCTTCAGTTTTATGAATTTCTAGAATTTCCTTCATTTCTAACTTCTGTAAAATTTAATAGATAGATGAAAAGAAGCAACTTACCAGATTGTCATTTCATTCAGTCAGCTTATTTCTTTGAATAATTCACTTAAGTACTGTAATATCACCTATTACACAACAAACCCTATCATATTCATAGAAAAACAGGAAATCCTATAGATAATAAATATATACACCATAAATATAACTAAAATAATATGGCAAAAATATACATTGAGCAATGAACTACTTAGAAAGATCACACAACAGCACATACATGAAATACATGTGTAGAATTATGGCAAATCCTTGAGAAGTAAGTACTATCCAGACTTCCACGGTCATAATGTTTCTTAAGGACACCTGGTACATTAGCAGCCTTCATCTTACTGAGCATTTACCCACTTTGTGATAAGGTTAAGGCTAAGATTCTTGTCACAAATAAAAAGCAGTTTCTTCTGGGATGGATGATGCTCATATGGATAATAATTAATATAATTAGAAAAGATTTTAAGTACAATTTGTGGGGAACAGCTCAAGAAAGTGGAGAGTTTCAAGTATCTGGGAAGCCTGATACAAGATAATGGAAGAAACGATAGAGAAATAAATGAGCGGGCGAGACAGGCAGAAGCATTCCGGAGGAGTGTGAGAAGCATGTTATGGAGCAAGGATGTCCCTCAGAACAGCAAAAAGATCATATATCGGACGCACTATGTTCCTATCCTGACGTATGCCTCGGAGACCTGGGTTATGAAAGGAAGGGAGAAGAGCAAAATACAGGCCAGTGAGATGAGGTTCTTGAGAAGCAGTATTGGAGCTACAAAGATGGACAGAATAAGAAATGAGAGGACCAGAGAATTAATGAAGGAGAAACCATTACAGGATGGTATAGAGAAATCTAGACTTAGATGGTATGGACATGTAAAACAAATGGAGGAGAAGAGGATACCCAGGAGGATACACGAGACGAAGTGGGAAGGAAAGAGACCGAGAGACAGGTGGCTGAAGGGGGTTGAAGAAAGCATGAAGAAGAGGGGAGAAGACTGGACAAAGGTGGAGGCTGAGAGATAGTGGGAAGACAGAAGATGTTGGAGAGGCTTGTGTTCCAAACAGACTCGGCCAGTGGCTGGAAACTGTGCAAGATGATGATGATGATGATGAGAAAAGATTTTAAGTATACATTCAAGAACTCTATTATATAAATGAACATAGCAAATACATTTAAATTAAAAAAAAAAGAGCACAACAAATTACTTGGCCAACATACAAGAAAAAATCTCTTCCGATAAATGCTAAATTTCTTCATTACTGTTCCGTCGTTAAACATGCAGCGACTTACGCTTGTGAAACACTATTTAAATTAAACACCAAGTCAACGGCATATCAACTGCAGAAGGTTGACAAAAGGATAATCAGAACAATCATTAATAAAAAAGCGTCAGGTAAATGGACAATGGAGATTGCTGCTTAATCCAGTTGTCGACCGGGAAAGCGATTCAATAATGGACATGATGAGAAAAAGAAGATTTGCCTTTCTCTGTCATTTATCGAGATTACATGATAATAGACTATTAAAACATCTATTTAACTACTTTTGGAAAAGTGAAACAAAATAATTGGTCCAAAGAAGTTCAATATGATTTAGAAGCATCAAATTACAAATAGAGAAGATAAAAGGATTCTGAAGAACAAACATATACGGTTTACACTACAAATTGATCAACGAAAGCAATATGTTATATGTGATGAGGAAAGAGCAACCAGAATGAAGAGGTTTCGGGAGAGGAGGAAGATGATGTCAGCTAAATTCCCAGTCAATTTTTAGATGACTTAAATGTACTAAATATCACGAATGCCCCAACAGAACGTTGTCAGTAGCAGCTTATAGTAAGGACTAGAATTGAATCATAGTATCTAGTAAGTGCACATATCTGTAACATGTATCATGGCCACCTGGCTGCAATAAAGGATATTATTAAATGTATTTGGTTTGATTTAATTTTAAACCTTGTCTATGCCATCAAAAGTTTGCTATTTCTTAGCATTCTCTTTCTATTTGAAATGGAAATATGAAAGTTTGAAACCAAAGGGTGCAGTGACGTCACTAAAATGGTCGCCATCTTTAAATAGTGCAAAGTATCGAAATCGAAAGTAGCCTATATGTTAACCAGGTAAATCAGCTACTTCCATGTAAAATTTCATGTAAATCGGACCAGTGGTTCTTGCGTGATTGAGTAATACACAGACACACACCTTCTCATTTTTATATATTAGTATAGATTACAATTTGCAATCACTTTTCTAGAGTAAATGACTGTTTTATTTTATGGATATGGCCATCATTCATCTCACAACACACTGCTTTTTTCATGTTACAAGCAAGAAAACAATTTGCAAGCTCAGGTGTATCTGGTATCCTTAACTTAAGTTTTTAAGTATTGTATAAGGTGTCACAGAGTGTACTGTACAGATCAATCAGCGAGTGACTCATGCCAACTGACAAGGAGACAGCATCAGATTAATGTGTAATGTTTTAACGAAACATCCAAGAGAAGAAAGTGCAGGCTGTTTCTATTAAAAAAGCATTTAACCTTTGGGTAGTAGCAATGTTTTGGTTTCTTTGAGGAAATGTTCACAACCTCAAGCTGAAGAAAATACCGTAGCCTATGCCAATTTTGGTTTATTTTCGTAGATTGCCTCAGTAAAGGGAAAATAACACAAAACCATGTTTTCTTTTCAATACGACCCATTGTCAAGTCTACGCACATATCCTTGAAATCAGTGCAAACATCAGCTTCAGTTGTATCTGTTATTCAAATGTTACAAAACCATTTTCTAGTTTGCTTTTCAGTTGGTCAACACAAGTGTACCCAACTAGATTGAGTGGGAAGAAACAATTATTTTATCAACCTACTACCTTAAAGAAACCTTACATGAATTATTTATACACATATTAAACCACTTCTCTAACAAATGGGGGGGGTGTGTTAATTGGACGACATGTTTCGCTCATCAAACGAGCATCATCAGATCCAAATATACAAGACAAAATTCCTCTGCAAAAGACAACCAACCCCCCCCCCACGAATGGTTGCAGCCCTCAAAGGAGTATGAAAATCTTAATAAAGATTGTAGAACTATTTTGTCTTGTTGATTTATGCCTTTCATGGATTTGATGATGATCACTTGACAAGCAAAACATGCCATCTTTTTAATCCCCCTCCACTTACATACTGTGCAAATAACTTTAAATCACACATTGTAATCTTTTGCAGGTTGTAACATATTTTCCCAATAATTGGGATTGTATTGTGTTGGCCAACTGTAAAGTTACAATATCAATTGTTAATAAGGCAACACTGCAAAATGGCTTTCTATGAACTTTCAACAAAAAATTTTTTTTTTTTAAATTTGTAAGTGAATAAGCAAGCATTAAAGTACTTTTGGAAAATACATCTGACGAGCTTCTAGCTGGCAGTCAAGAGACTGCGAGTGCATGCCCATAAGGAAGAAGACCACTATATGGTTGCATCTCTGCATTTTCTTCTTGTATGAAAACTGAAACATCGAAATGATGCTGACTCCTTTGTGAGAAGATAAACAGACCAACACTGATGCAACATACTGTGTACACCATGCAGCCATACAAATAGCACACATACATCTTTGAAAAATTTACGGTAATCAAAATCTGTCGAAAAACTGTGCATTGTTTGTAATAATATTAGAAAAATCTTAAACATGCAAATATACATATAAAATGCTATACACAAGGATAACAAATCTTTGTTTAAGTTCTTAACCGAGTCATTGAACTGTTCATTCAGTTTGGAACCTCATGGTTAGATAAAATAATATCCATTTCTCATGTTTAAATGGATAACAATATCTATACGCGTAATTTGGTCACATTGTTTTAATAGCATCTAGTAAAATATGCTACACTGGTAGAAGTGATTTTAGTATACAATCTCTCAATAAGTGTTGTACTGTATGTTGTCTGATGGCGCTATCAGAAGTCTAAGCAAGTAGACTTGTGATTTCTAAGAACAGGATTGTAATGACTTTATTGGATGCTACCATTAATAATGGTAAGCAAATTATCATAAAAATCCTACTATGAGTAAAACATGGAGGTAAAACATGTAAAACAAAAAAAGGGGACAAAATGCAATTATTGGACAAGAAATAAAGTGTAGAAATATGGGAGTAAAAAACAAAACGCGGAATACAATGACAGCAGGTGTGGGCAGAGAGAGAGATGATTGGTTCTTAAGTTTAGGGGCTGCGACAATGCGGTCATGTAGCCCCGTGTACTTTGGGTGTGTGTAGAATCTGTCTGATAACCGGTGTTAATTGTGATGACTGTATTAGTGTGTGTTATCTGTTTTTTAATTTAAGTACTGCAACTTAGAATTTTTCAAATAGTTCCTACTTTTGCCGCCAAGCGCCACCGTCAATGACTACTAGGCCAAGTTCAGAACTTAGCTACTAGACGCCACCACAGTCGGCTCTTGGCGACGAACGTAGAAACCTAAGAGCGTTGTTTACATTCTTAACCTATCCAATTTAGCTTCACACAGGTGCAATTAGTGGAAGGTTCTTTAACATGCCATAAATCTATGACATGGGACTGCCGGCTTTATTTCCCCTCTGAAGGAAAGCATACTGAGGGATTTTTAACAGAGAGAGATGAAAAGAAAAACATGGACACACATGTAGAGCAGACAAGGACCATCTTTGACACAAGCCGTCTTCAAAGGTAGGCAGTCACCACAGGAATCCAATCAACAATTTCACGCAAGCCTGTTTTGAACTCCGGTCTCATCAGGATGGTTGGTAGCAACCAGTTCTACTGTCGCTCAAAACAATGTGCAGTAGGTGATGGGGCAATCTTCAACGAGATCTCCTGTTTAATTTGTTGCCGTTTTGAGGGGCTAGGACATCATGGTCATTTCAGCCCCATGTACTTGGGTGTGTATAAAATTTGTCTGATAACCTGCATTATTTTGGGTCTGTACAGTAGAGCCATCATCACTTCCGACTTGAAGTTTCAGTGCTACGCTACAGCTATCTAGCGGTGAGAAGTGAAATCACTTTAACTAGCCAATCACAGGCAGCCATTCAAATCGATATGACAAATAGAGTTTCGTTCACTATGTCGCGATTTAGCGGACACCACTCGACTTTTCGTGATATATAGATTTGATTGGCAAGTTAAAGTGATTTCACTTAAGACCGCTAGATAGCTTTAGCATAGCACTGATGGTTGGTTCCTTAGTTTAGGGGCTGCGACAACGCGGTCATGTAGTCCCGTGTACTTTGGGTGTGTGTAGAATTTGTCTGATAACCGGTGTTAATTGTGATGGCTATATTAATGTGTGTTATCTGTGATTCTGGTAGAAGGACTGCAGATGATTAATAATTTTTTCAAGTAGTTCCTACTTTTGCTACCAAATGCTACCGTCCACGATACCTAGCTGCGGACGTGGATACTAAATGCCATCACAGTCAGCACCTGGCGGTGAACGTTGGAACTAATATAGCGTTATCAAACTAAGCCGACGGCCTAGCCGTGTTGAAACACCGGATCCCATGAGAACTCCGCAGTTAAGCAACATTGGGCACAGTCGGAACTTGGATGGTATGCCGGTTCTAGGCACTGTGTGCTGTTGGCCAACATAAGGAGGAGCGGAAAGGCCCTGGCCACCCTACCGCAAGCAAACTCCGGCTGGGGGTAGCCTCTTCGGAGGCTCGGACCTGCCTTCGGGCAGAACACCAATTATTATTTATTTATTATTATCACAAAATTTATCTTCCACAAGTGTAGTTAGTGGAAGGTTCTTTTACATGCCATAAATCTATGACATGGGACCGCTGGCTTTACTTCCCCTCTGAAGGAAGGCTTACTGAAGGATTTTTAACGCTCTTAAAAAATCCGACGACTTCGGCAGGGTTTGAACCCGCTATCTTAGGGCACAGCAGTTCAGCATGCTACCAACTACGCCACCGAAGCCGCTATTGTTAATAATGAAACACTAAAAAGGGCTTCAAAGTTATCTGTGCTTGGTTGCTGTTTGCAGGGGCAGAACTTTGATCACTCTCCCTATGACCACACCTGCCTAACATTGTGTTTGACCTCTTTCCATATTTCTATCCTTCTTACCCTATCCAATGACTGCTTATAAAAAAAAAGTTGTACATTTTGTATTGACAAGGCCATTTCTTTTCCCATCTATCAAAAATACCAGGTACAAGGAATTTGATTGTTTGGACTTACCCTTCCTTGATGTTCCTCCCTGCTGCTTTTACTTGCCTGTCATTGTGTTTATCAATGTCCATCTATTTCCAGTCATAGATGGAAACTTATGAAAGACTTACTGTACTGTATAATTAACATACATGAATATCATACATTTTACTACACTGATCAAAATTAAAACTAAATAACACCAAAAAGAACCACATATATATATACAGTATATCACATACATTAACCCAACACCAAACACTTGCCAGATGTATCAAGCAGACTTATAATCATGTATACAAGTGATTTCATCAAGATTGTACGTCAACAGTATCAAATGTATAAGAAGAACTGTAGAAGAAATTACGAACATCCACAAGTTTTATTATGAAAATAGGCTACCATCCTTTTGTACTGTATAGAGTACATTGTTTTGCATGGAGCAAGTTACATCCAACATGCAAAGCACCATTCTTTTTAAAGAAAACATAATTATATTATATGATGTTCAATGTGTTCATCAAGGCTCAGCAGTCTCCCCTGTTCTTTGTTATCGTCATGAATTACATGACACTAGACCTGTAGAAGTGTGTCCTAAGACATTGCTATATGCTGATGATGTGATGCTTGCGGTAGACTCCAGGAAGGATCTTGAAACCCAAGTGCAGACATGGCATGATCGTCTGCAAGGATTTGGTCTATGTTTGAACATCC
The DNA here is from genome assembly GCA_946902985.2 of Meconema thalassinum. Taxonomy (NCBI): domain Eukaryota; kingdom Metazoa; phylum Arthropoda; class Insecta; order Orthoptera; family Tettigoniidae; genus Meconema; species Meconema thalassinum. Next base: position 126,657,138 of record OX336395.1, read on the forward strand.
ACAAGACTGAATACCTTGAACCGATTCCATCCCCTGGAACTATAGGTATTAATGGAGCTCCTCTTACCAAGGTAAATACATTCCGATACCTAGGTTCACGATTGCATAGAGACAGCTCTATGAATAAAGATGTGCGAGCACGAATCAATGCGTCCTGGATGCGATTCAGAGATGTCACCAGTGTTCTTTGTGATAAGAAGATGCCTATCCGCCTAAAATCAAAGATATACCGCACAATGGTGAAACCAGTTGCATTATATGGTACCGAGTGTTGGCCAGCACCTAGAAGTGCTGAGCACTCACTTCATGTCATGGAAATGCGGATGCTGCGAAGATCTTTAGACATTTCTCTGCTCGACCATATCCCCAATACAACGATTCGACATATAGCTGGCGTGGTTCCTATCAATTTGAAAATGCAGGAATGGAGACTCCGTTGGTATGGACACATTGTCCGTGCACCACAAAGTTCAGTCATCAGCTCGGCCTACCATCTAACGGTCGATGGCCAGAGACAGCGTGGGAGACCAAAATTGCGGTGGCTGGACACTATTAACGCAGATTTACGATAAATAAACTTGAACTTGCGGGAAGCTTTAGATCGCAAGAAATGGCGTGCATTGATCTAAAAAGTGGACCCCGTTCCAACGGGATGACGCTAAGAAGAAAAAGGTTCAATGGTTTCATCTTCTAGGCTTTCAGGATGGAGCAGCGTTGTATATTGGTGAGAGCCAACCAGCACTTTGGCTATCGTTGCAGCAGGCTAACCGCTGGCTGTGAGTCAGACGTTCCTGCTCACTTGCTATTGACGTCTTAACTGCTGCCTGATTTGTTGGAGCCCCAGCTAGTCGATCTTTGCTCCATCACTAAAGACCTGTGCGGATGTGGATATCCGGAACATTTTTCACCATGAGGTATAATTTTCATAGCTGTGCGGATAGCAGGTAAGCTGCGGATAATATTTGAAGTAAATTTGCGGATAGTTTTTAGAATGCAATCCGAAGTTGCTGAATATCATAACTAGGACTTGGATGTTTATGACATATCATATTTTTTCCCGTTATGTTTTTGCCATGATAAATATAAAATGATGATTTAAACTAATCTCATTCAAATTATGTCAGTAACCCTCTGAACTGAAAAGGGTTGTATAATATTCATTTTAAACATAACACATGAAACACTCAACCTTGGGGAACGACTTTCTCCTCAAATGTCTGAATGTGTTGCTTTAATACTTGATGCTTTATCTAATAAATTAAAAGTATTATTATTATTATTTATTGCCCCAGAGGAGTGCGTCAGGCCTCGGCAGCCGGCACAGTTCATATCCTCGCCGCTAGATGGGGGCTTCATTCATTCCATTCCTGACCCGGTCGGAGACTGGAAGCAGGCTGTGGATTTTCATTTTTTCATTATTATTATTGATTTAAGCCCACTACGGAGCGCTTATGACTAGTTCTTCGATGCTCTTTTCCGTTCCCAATATCTCTTGAGCCCTGCTGATAATTTCTCCTTTCTCTCCTGCGAAAGGGGCTTCCGACATTTAGAGACTCTAGGTGGTGGGGTCCAAGATTCTACCATAGCACAAAATTTAGAACGATCTTCTACATCAAGGTCAGCAATTCCAGCCGAATCCAAGTCCTTTAGTACATCATTAAGCCACAGGCTTCCAGTCTTGTAGCTTTTAACCAAGGAGAAGATCTTCTTGGTAAGCCTGTTGCTGTTCATTCGTTGTAGGTGCCCATAGAACTTTAGCCTCCTACGTCGCATACTGGTATTGGCTGATTAAAAGTATTATTTTTATCATTTTAAATGATCTTGTCGACGGCGTCGTTACGCTGGGGTCTGGCGTTACGTTACGGTGACGGGACGAAATGTACCGAGAATGCACTGAGGTGTGTGACGTCATAGTACTGCTTGAGCTTCCTCCTTTCCCCGCGCACTCCGGTGAGCGTGACGTCATCCAGCCAGCTACCTCCTTTGACCTTGGTTTGCACTTTTTTTTTTGTGCTAACGGACTTTGAGTTTACGCAGCATTTGTAGCATTTAAAATAATAGAAAGTCTAGTCTTTCAAACTATCAGTGTTTTTTTTAGATCAGTAGATTCGGTTAACGTTTTGTTTATCCGCGCAGGGCTCTATTCATCGCACGCTAACAGAACTTTCCAGATGTTGCTAAGATTAAAGTTGTTTGGGAAGATATCAAGATAGGATAATTCGAGAAGCTATAGAGATTTTGAAGCAATCTAATAATTTTAATTGTGATGACGGATTTAAGCTTAGCAACATCTGGAAAGTTCTGTTAGCATGCGATGGAGCAAAGATAGACTAACTGGGGATCTGGCCAATCAGGGAGCAGTGTAACATCAACAATGAGCAAGCAGGAACGTCTGACTGACAACCAAGTCAATGTGAGAAGAGATTTGGAGATGGACCCGTGATGAAGGCTGCTGCAATGACAGCCAAAATGATGGTAGACCCTTACTGATATACTGAAGTATTAGAAGCCATTTTTCAGTGTTGTCTGGGGCAGATGACCTCATAGTTCCACAAAAATAACTAACTAACTAACTCACTCAGTGTTGCCATGTTCTATTATGGAAAGCCTTCCAGTTGGTCAATACAGATTGTGCCCAATTACATTAGGCAGGAAAACAAGTATTTATATGCCCTAACTTGAATGAAATATTACGTGAGATATCATAAAATAACGTGCTTTTATGTATTTAATTGGGTGAGAGGTTTCTATCGTCGAGCGATCATCATCAGATCCTGCTCACATAAGCTTAGATAAGGTAAAATATTTATTTATGTATTACACTTATATACAGTGCCGGCCCCGTGGTATTGGGGTAGCGCGCCTGCCTCTCACCCGGAGGCCCCAGGTTCGATCCCCAACTCCGTCAGGGATTTTAGAAACTGACGTGAGGGGTGCACTCAGCCTCGTGAGGTCAACTGAGTAGCTGTCTGACAGTGAGGCAGCGCCCTGGTTACGAAAACCAAGATTAACGGCCAAGGGGACCCGATGCCAGCCAATTGGCCTGCAGATATTGGGGTGACGCGTGATCAGGCCATCGGGTCCCCTCGGCTGTCAATCTTGGTTTTCATGATCGGGGCGCTGCCTCACTGTCAGACAGCTACTCAATTGTCATCACGAGGCTGAGTGCACCCCGTTCCAGCCCTCACATCAGTTTCTAAAATCCCTGACGGAGCCAGGAATCGAACCGGGGGCAGGCGCGCTACCCCAACACCACGGGGCCAGCGAAGCACTTCCGTAGTTGTTACATTATTATTAATGCAGTTTAAGTGTGTTAACCTGTGGTCTATCGACTTATTATTGTTGTGAAGAACTTAAGTTTTTACATACTTTTGTAATCTAAATGTTGTATATATATTTATGCATAAGTGTAATACATGAACATTGTACCTTATCAGAGCCTACGTAAGCAGGATCTGATATGACCGTTTGATGATTGAAACATGTCATCCTATTAATTACCCCTCCTTCCCCTCCTTTTTTGTACCTAATAGAGTGTTATTTTGTGTTAAAATCTCATGTAATATTTCTTTCAGGTTAGGGTGTTTAAATACTTGTTTTCAGGCCTAATGTAATTGGGCACAATCTGTATTGACCAACTGGAGAGCTTTCTGTAATAAAACTTACTGACATACGACATGGATCCATCCTGAAAGCCTAGATGATCGCCGTGAAAGCCTACAATCTTGATATTCTTTGGGTGTTCACTGTATTAAAATGAGAAAACTAAATGAAATGCTCTAGACCAGGGTTTTGTACAGTGTGCCGGCACAAGAGCCAACAGTGGCAGTGTTCATGTTTCTGAGAGTTAACTCCTGAAGACTCTTCCCCCAAACAATTCCCCTCCACTCAATATTGCCATGCCTGTGACTTTGAAACATGGTTGGCAACTCTGTTTCAACATCAACATCATCTTCTTGCACAGTTTCCAGCCACTGGCCAGGTCTGTTTGGAACATAAGCCTCTCCATCGTCGTTCTGTTCTCCCACCATCTCTCCGTCACCACCTTAGTCCAGTCTTCTCCCTTCTTTCGCACGCAGTCCTCCACACCCTTCAGCCACTTATGTCTTAGCCTTCCTCTTGGTCTTTTTCCCCCTCTATTTTCATCTCGTGTATCTTCCTCCACTCCAATATTGTTTCTCAAAAATGTCATCATATTAGCCTGTATTCTGCATCGCTCCCTTCCTTTCATAATCCAGGTCTCTGAGGCATACGTCAGGATTGGAACATAGTATGTCCTATATATAACCCATTTGCTGTTTTGAGGGACATCATTACTCCAAGCCAGGCTCCGACACTTTTCCTGAATAATTCTGCTTGACTCCCCCGCTCTGCTGTTTCTTCCATTTTCTTGTATCATACTTCCCAGATACTTAAAACTCTCTACTTTCCTCATTTTTTCCCCACCAATTGTTATTCTCGTTGTGACTCTATCCTTCTTCCTGGTTGTGAACAGTATGAAATTATTCTATAAATCACCATGTTTGTAATGATGGGGAAAAAATAGTCAGGTTACATGGTTAGTAACTTATTAAAGGTGACGTGGACAACAAATTTTCCGACACTCCAGGGCAAAATTCTGACACCCCAGCAACTCTGAACCCACATTAGTTTAAAGGAACATTAAACCCACAACATGTTGATGTCATTGTTGTTGTCGAGGTTTAAACATGCACAAGTTTCCATACTTAATAGTGTTGACCGATTGGTAATATCGTCCTTCATAAAAGAGAATGAAATTTAAATGCTTTTCAGTTGGTCAACATGATTGTATCCAAATTGTAATGGGTGTTATTCCCTAAATCTGAAAAATAATGACATATTAAACCCAGCAAAGTGCATGAGATTAATTTTATGTAATGTTTTTCATCCATTACAATCCCACAATGAGTGGGATAACACTTGGAGGTGGACAGCTGAAGAAGGTGGAAAGTCTCAAGTACTTGGGAAGTATAGTGGAGGAAAATGGGAGAAATGACAAAGAGATTACGGAACGTGGCAGACAGGCAAAAGCATTTCTGAGAAGCATTAGGAGCTTAGTGTGGAATAAAGATGTCCCACAAAAAAGCAAGGAAGTGTTATACAGAAGCTACTATATCCCGATACTGACCTATACTTCAGAAATGTGGACAATGAAGAAAAGAGACATAAGCAGAATACAGGCAGGTGAAATGAAGTTCCTGCGAAGTAGGATCGGAGTAACAAGAAGAGACAGGTTGAGGAATGAAAAGGTCAGGGAAATGGTGAAAGAGGAGCCCTTGCAAGGTAGGATTGAGACATCAAGACTGAGGTGGTATGGACACTTAAAGAGAATGGATGAGAAGAAGATTCCCAAGAGAATACATGAGATGCAGATGCAGAAGAAACGACCAAGGGGAAGACCAAGAGATAGATGGCTGAAAGGAGTGGAGGAATGTGTCAAGAAGAGAGGCGAGGACTGGACCACAGTGACAGCGGAGAGGTGGTGGGAAGAAAGAACTAAGTGGCGAGGCTTATGTTCCAAACAGACCCAGCCTGGGGCTGGAAACTGTACAAGATGATGATGATGATGATGATGACAATTTGGGTACAATTATGTTCACAATGATACTCATTATGGTCTGTATTGACGTAAATTATTATAAGAAAAGGCGGAATTAATTTTTTTCTTATAATACAATTATGTCGACCAACTGAAAAACATTTGAATTTCATTTACGAAGGCAACACAGAAAAACGACCTCCAACACAATAAAAATGGTGCTTTACACGTGACTTTAAAGAGAAATATATGACAATAAATCATTGACTTTTGATGAAAGGGAACTTCACAGTTGTTTTTCCATCGAAAAGTAGTAGATTGAAAGACTAAATTAAACACATATAAAATACGGCATTAAGAATATCATTTAGCACCTGTTACGAGTTGTGCAAATTCTGTCAAAGCTGTAGTAACCCAGCAAAGGGAATTAAGTACAAAATAAATGGCAGAGAGTGTATACTTAGCCAGGGACGAATGGTGCCTCAGCAACTGCGATGTTGTTACCAGCCTGCTGTTTGGGGGAGATATTATGACCCTTCATGTACCACACGATCTGGTCTGGTATCTCTGCCAACACTTCCTTGGCAAGGAATGCTTTCGCTTGTTTCACGTCGTTGAGGCGTTGAAAGTTTCTGAATGGCACAAACTGAACAATATCTCTAACTGCCTGCACACCATTATGTGACAAAGGCACCGTATCAGCGTCCAGTTCGTTCATGGCTTCAAAGTCAGCGTTGCCCACACCGACTATGATAATTGACATCGGCAGTGATGATGCCCGGATGATAGCCTGAAAGTAAAAGAAAATGAAGTTTTTGGACACTATTTTATTAATTGGCAATATTTAAGGGAACTGTTCAGCTTTATTTCAGTCCGCCAACACACAATAATTCCAATTACTGGAATATGTGAACAAATAACTATACACGGTATAAATTGTGGGGTTTGAAGCCATTTTTTCAGTGTTGCCTTAGTAAACAAGAGTTTAGTGCTTTTCAGTCGGTCAACACGAATGTACCCAAAAAAGCTCGGTTATGCCCTAATCCTGAAATAAATTACATGTATTTATTAATCTCATGTAATTTATTTCAGGTTTAGGGCATAACCCAGGTCTTTTGGGTACATCCGTGTTGACCGACTGAAAAGCACGAAACTCTTGTATAGGGTCTAACCTAACTTTTCAGTAGGTTACAGAGACTGTTTTTTGTTTTCTTTCAGTTTATTTATTTAGTTATTTTTATTTTTATCTGGTTACATAGCTCAGTTCAAATGTTAGGTTACAAAAATGGCGCTTACTAGGAGTGCATTACATTGCCCAAAGTTAGTATCTAGTTTCTGGCAGTGAGGTGATGGGGGGGGCTTGCCAGTGAAGCTTCTATTATATATTCTTTTTTTAATGTTCTATTGTTTTTATAGATTATTCTAGGATTTTATATTAAGAGAGTGTTAGGTCTGATTATTGTTCTGTTGATTGGAAGTAGGTTTCAGGCGAGATGGATGCTAATTATTTTATGTAATGCAACTTTGATTGGAATTGAAGCTAATTGTTTTGCCATGCTGTATGGGACCCAGTGGATGGACAATGTGAATGTTGTTATGAATTGAAGCTAAATGATAATTGCCATGCTGAATGGGAGACAAGGGGAATGAATGATTCATAGTGTTGATTTGATGGTATGGAGGCTGGCTTTTGAAGAAATAATGTTCTGGCTGATATTTTGACAGACAAGGATTTGTTAGTTTGATTTGCCAGAGGTCCAGGTATAGGAAGCTTGCTTTTATCAATAAATAGTGAATTTTGTGTAGTTGGTGAACTGTCTTTGTGAATTCATTATAAGCTAGTATTATAGCCCCACTATCCTGAGGTGGCTAGCTTTTATTTATATTACAATGGTATACACTCACTGGCATAAAAAGCGAAACACTACGAATCTCAGACAAAACTCAATGTTTGACCGTTCCAAACCTGGTATAAATTGAATGTTATAACTTTGCAATGCGTTGTGGGTTAATTAGCTCATTTGAGAAGTTTCAGTGCAATCAAATAAACATCGTTGATTGTGACTATCACAAAGTCAATATTACCGTTTCCCACCTTTGGACAAGAATATTGCTGTGAATTCTCGTGCCGCTTTTTTTTTTTTTTTCTTCTACATTATGGTTTATCTACAACATTCGTAGTGCAACAGGTCAGTAGACAGTACGATGGATTCCAAGTTTCGGCATTTCCAAATTCGTGTTGGTGCACTGTTGTGATTGCCATAATTAATAATGTTTATCAAAAGGAAAGAAAGAAAAAGAAAAAGGAAAGAAAGAAAGGATGAAAGAAAAGAAAAAGAGGAAGGAAAGAAAGAGAGAAAAGGATGAAAGAAAGAAAGAAAAGGAAAGGATGAAAGGAAAGAAAGAAAAGGAAAAGAGGAAGGAAAGAAAGAAAAGGAAAAGAGGAAGGAAAGAAAGAAAAAAAGAAGAAATGGAAAGAAAGAAAAAAGAAAGAAAAGGAATGGAAGAAAAAAAAGAAAGAAAAAAAAGAAAGGAAAGGAAGGAAAAAAGAAAGATAGGTATGAAGATAGGAAAGGAAGACAAGAAAAGAAACAAAAGAAAAGAAGAAAAAGAAAGAAAAGGAAGAAAGAAAAGGTAAGGATGAAAGAACGAAAAGGACTGGAAGAAAGAAATGGAAAGGAAGGAATAGTTCCAGCGAGGTGGACCCTTGTAACCCAGGGTTTACCAGAAAGAAAGAAAGAAGGGAAGGAAGAATAGAAAGAAAGAAAAGGAAAGGATGAAAGAAAGAACGAAAAGGACAGGAAGGAATAGTTCCATCGAGGCGGACCCTCGCACCCAGGGTTTACCAGAAAGAAAGAAAGAAGGGAAGGAAGAATAGAAAGAAAAGAATCATATTTGTAGTGATGGGGGACATATTTAAGGTAACACAGTCCCCCCTATTTCTGTGGAAGGGATGAGAATACCGGTATTTACCTGCTTGGTTTGGACCATGTCTGTGATGACACCGTCCGTGATGATAAGGAGGATGAAGTACTGGGAGCCGTCTGGATACGTCTGGGCAAACTTTGCCACATGGTTGATGACAGGGCTGAAGTTGGTGGGACCATACAGTTGGATCTGACGAATACAGTTCTTGTATGCTGCCACTACACCTGAGAATTAACATTTTAACACTGGCCTTAGAAGTTGCGCATGTCTTGCTGAAAATAGATTATAGTTAGGGATCCCTATCTTCAGTTAAAACCAATTGTAAATTTTGTCTAAAATGTATGTTATCAATTTGACTTTGGTGTATGAGGTGTGTTCAAGTTCTAAAGCAGGACCATCCAGTCATTGCGCTTGGGGAGCACTGGGCAGTCAGACTAGTGCTCCTTCCCCTACCACCACTACACTGTGGCAGGGGAGAAGACCTGAGACAGACGGACAATGTTCCGACAGTGCTGACAAAATACGTACGTACAGTCGTGCAGTCGATGGCTTTTGTGGGATTGTTGACATCATATTGATAGGGCTGTTTTGCCATAAAAATATACCTCACATAGACCTACAGGGTGAGATTTTTTCTAATTTTTCAACTAGCTCCATAGGACGAACACATGCCGCTGCATCCATTAGGCACTCATTGATTAAATTCCCTTCCGGGAAGGGTTTCTCAGCTTTGGCAATTCCCATCGAACATTTGTAGCTTGCTCGTAAATTGGGTCCACCAAGCTCATTTTCCTCTATCTCCGGTTAGACAAAAATACGGCAAGTAACAATTTTAGTGTTCTTCGGTTAATTAAGTCGTTTGTTTGTAAATAAGCATTTTAAAATTAAAACAATAATACTTAAAGAAAAGTGCTGCTTGAAATTTTCTTTCAATTCTTCCAACTTCGATTGGCGATTGCCCTTTATAAGCTGTACAGAAAAATGAAATTTCCCATTCTGTTTTAAGGGCTGCTGCTTCGCCACTCCTTTCTTTAATATGATGTTCAGTCATGACCACTGCGAAACTGACCTACTTACACGCTGTCAACAAAGTGCATTGGACTAGACAGCGACTAGACGCGCTCAGCCAACCAAGCTCCTCCCACTCCTAACGAAACTACCTTCCACCAAAGTGCTCTGAGCACTGGCTAAGAGCGCGGCCGGAGCGCTGTATGGATGGCCCTGTTCTAAAGTTTACTTTTCTTTTTTTCTCTCACAACTGGGTGCAATTTGGCTTAAGATATGCATGCACTCATGTATGCGTCACAGAGATGGTACAGAGCATCCTAGCGGGCGTGGCGAGAATGAGGTGTGTTTTTTAAGCTAGAAATGGTGGCTTTTATTACAAGAACAGGAAGTAATAATTTTTCTCCATTTGCTTGCTGTGACACCCATTAAAATTCATCATCACCAGATGAGTGAGACGTGTGGTGACGGTGTCATGAATGTGAAGAATGCGCATTCGGGGGTGTAACAGATCAAAGAAGGGCGAACGTCTTGTGACAACAAACCAAAACAACCTCGGCCTCACACAAGCCAGTCTGACAAAATGGCCAGGCGAGTAGAGGCAGTTGGTTTGGAGGATCGTAGATTGAGTGTGAAAGATTTCGCCTCCAATGTTGGCATTTCTGTGGTATCTGTGCACACACTCCTGCATGATGAACACGAATGTGACACAGAAGTTTCTTTGTGAAAACGACTTCGGAATGGTCTCTCTTGCTTCCTGCTCTCTTGATATGGCTCCTAGCGATAAACAATATGTTTACAGGTTACAGGAAAAAAAATCAACATTCTATCTTGAAAAATATAGGTGGGAGATAATTTTAATCAAATACTTTTAATTTCACTCCACTTGGCTTGGAAATTTTAGCATAACCACTCATTAATTGCTTGCAATCAAAAGGGTTAAACATATGAAAAAGTACTGGGAGGATCACAAGGTTCAAACAGTTCTTTCCTAGAGACTGACTAAATAATGGATTGACTAAAGTGATCCTATGCATTCATAAAAGAAGAAGAAATCACCTCTAAGACATTGGTGAAACGAGTTTTCTTTGACATTATAAGTTAGTGTATGTTCTTGTATGATAGGTCTGCTGTAATAGCATTATTTTGTTCCCATTAAGAACAATATTTTCCCTATTTCATGCTGCTTTACTTGAAATATACTTTCTTTATCCTTTCTTGCAACATTGGTGGAAGAGGAGGTAATGTTTTGAGATTATCCACATCTCAAGTGAAACAGTGTGTATCATGGGTTTGTCACCCCTGTTATAGCACATTGTATCTCTCAGTGGGAATGAGACTGTTGCTTAGATAAATGTCCTGTCTCGCTCTGATCATCACATCATGTTGTATATTGCGACCCACACCCAGCTGGCTTACAGAGGGCGGAGTTTCCTTAACTGCGCCCCTTTTGTGGTTCACGGGGCAGTACTCCCTAAACAAAGGCCTCTTGGGCCACACAAGGTCATCATGTGCCAAGCATGGCTGGATTGTTCAGTTTCTGGAAACGTCTGGGCAAAGCGAGCAGCCAGACAGTTTCAAACACATTGACATCACCCAATAGATCTGGAGTAGCCGAGAAGTTACGAGAGATCCTATTAACTGGTACCGTATTTAAAGACCGACGAGGTGAGCCAGTGAACTTGTGTGAGTGTTGTGACACGGAGACTTGTGTAAGGGTAGAAGCGAGACATTGCTGAACGTCCTGGGTTTGACATGGCGCGTGGACAGGCACACGGACTACAAAGCAAGACTCTGGCGGAAACTTCATGACGTAGCACCTCCGAGCACAGGAGAACTGTGGACTTGGCAGCCTGCTGCGTGAGAATTGTACAGTGTGTGTGAATAATTGTGTAACAATAACCCCTGGCACTACAGCCCGTGAAGGGCCCAGGCCTACCAAGCGACCGCTGCCCAGCTATTTGGCCTGCAGATATTGGGGTGACGCGTTGAAACGTTATTTACTTTGCTCCACGTTGAGCGTACAAATGAGACGTTTTGCTAGCTCCTAACTGTTGGGTGAGAAATGTAACTGTTTACCTTTGCCTAAGCTATGTTGTTTTAATGGGCGCCAAGACCTCAACGCAATGTTGAAATCTAAATTTGTATTTAACAACGTCTAGCTCTGGCAGAACACCTTCAAGACTCTATTCACTCAGATCGTGGTATGATTTGATCATTAACCCAACAAACAATTGTATCAGGAGAAGGAATTGGTCTATATCTAATGCTACCTACTGAAAGCAAAGATTGCATTGTAAAAGAAATGAATTTATTATATAAAACAAGAATAGCAAAATTAATAATAATAAGTATAAAATTTAAATTGGAGCGTTGTGATTTGAATATTACCGATAGAAAATTACGTGAAAACGGAGTCTGATAAATTGATTTTACTCTTATTTCCAAGCTATGAAGTTACTGAAATATGAAATGTAGAACAAAGAAAATGAGAGATTGCGTATTTCTGCGTCATTGGCGCTTACCACTGGAAATTGCCAAAGCATTTCCCTCGTTCTTGAAGATGTTGTGAGCTTCCCACAGTCTCCTGGACGTCGTCATCTCCGTCGGAATTTGATGATATTCTGGTAGATTAGATAATTCTATGGTCCGTACCTCGGACCCAAACACTCGTACAACCAAGTTTTACAAAAGTTCGTCGCTAACTCCACTGAACATCGGAGCGACACGCACTTGCGACCGTACACCTCAAGTATTTCACAGATAGTCCTCTTCCACGGAACATCGGAGCGATTCCCGCGTATATCCACACTCGGCAAGAACTACACAGATTGTTCTTGTTTCACGGCGCGTCGAACGATATATGCACCTGTTGGCTCCCCCACCATGGTACCGACATCTAGCTTACGTCGTCGCCACTGATTGGCTGCACCCTACGCGCTAGATCCCCACTCCTTCCTCATTACACTCCGCGGGAGGGAGAAGTCGATTTCCGTTTCCACAATTCGCCTTTTCTAGACCTTGCGACCCAAGATTGCGTCATGCTCCTCGACAAGATTCAGCGTGTACTTGAAATCCCAGTGAGTCATCTCTCTCAAATACCCTAACTGACAAAAACTCCGTAAAATTCCGTAATCAGATAATTTTCTATGATATCGTCGTTCGTAATAATTTGCTTGATAGCGTTTTCTAAGACATAGAAAACCTATCTGAATGCTAATAATTTTTATAAAATGCTCCGAAAATACCTTAATAATAATTATAATAAATTAATAATAATAATAAATTACCATGAAAAATTGTCTTGGCTGAACAATTTGCCGCGTAAATAAATATAGAATGGCTTCCTACTGACTTATGCCAGTTGCATAAAACCCCTCGAAAAACACGTTACATATTCGCCTCGGATCATCGGATGATTTACCGTGACGACGGTCCATTATCCGATTATCCCAGACACGTTAATAAACCCCATCCAAAATACATATTACATAAACGAAATCACCCTAAATTACAGATATATACACTCATATTTTTTCTTCACGCACTTTGCGTCAAAGTTTGTTGTCACTATGGATTGCACTTTGCAACCAGTCCAATGTTTCTCATATAAAATAGTGTTCCACGGATATTTCCACCTCTCAAATTCCTCTATGTTGGAGAAATAGACATAATAAATGTGTGAGCACTATGTATTTATGATGTCATATCACACGCATTGAAGGTGTTCTGATATATTTATATCACCATAGAACTCCCTAATTTCACTGGAGGTCCCCTCCTTATGGTGAAATTTAATCTCACTTATCACTGAGCACACGATCACACTATTGTGGCAGCGCCTCGTGACCATAATACTTAATCTCTCTTTAAAGTAGATTAAATTAATATTGACTTCTGAAAAAAAAAACAGTAAATGCGCATTACATATAACACCAAATATTTCTGTGCCGTAATCGCCCTGTCTTGTTAAGTTCCCGTTAACCATATTCTACTTAATACTAGTTCTCAACACAGACCATTTCTCCTCACACACATAATACCATTGTACAAATTATCTTAAATTACACACTTACAAATCTTACATGGCGAGGCCGTAAACAGAAATCACGTGTGCTGATATGTATGAGTTTCATGAAGGACTGTCTCGCATTCTGATGGCCCATCTTTTATCTCGTGGACGCCTTAAGCTAACAAGCCCTATTCAAGCGCTCCCCCATCTCTTGGAGATAAATGGGAACCCATCAGCGCTGCCAAAATGGCCTTGGTGCATCGAGACAATTTAGTGCTCAACAGCATCCGACAATCCCGTCATATTTCCCTGTATCTTAAAAACTCTCATTTACTTACATACTACCCCCCTGTGTGACTTCTGATACGCCTGCCTTAAGACCAGATCTTCCACGCACCAGATACCACACTTACTCATTTGATAGGCTGGCTCGCCAGCTAAACACACTCACTTTATGACACATATTTTCGTAGACTATGTATATTATACGTCCCGTATAATCTGTTTCCCTCACTATTCTCCAGCACATATGCTGTTTTTCCAATACGTTTGGAAACTATAAATGTTTCTGCGTCACCTGCTTCCAACCTTGCAAGTGGCTCCCTTTAAATGAACGTCATCACGTTGCTCTACTAGCATATTCCTCAGTGTCTGTAACGATGCCCTGTTGCTACTGTCCACACATGCTAACCCTACTTTCCTCTGGTGTCACACCACTACTCGACACTCTATGACCTAAAAAATGTCACTTCTGACTGACAGAATGACGACTTAGACAGCTTCAAAGTGAACCCTGCCTGATCTAACTTCTGAAAAACTATATTTAAATGACATAGATGCTCCTCAAAACTGCGTGAACTAATTACCATATCATCAATGTAAATGGTTACAAACTCTCCTGTGTCATCCCCTAATGCAATGTTTAAAGCCCTAATTAAAGCTGCTGAACTACTCTTTAACCCATAAGGTGTTCTACAAAATTGATAAAGGTTATATTTATGACTAAAAGCTGTAAATGGTCTATCTTCGTACATAAGTGGCACTTGCCAAAAACTGGAACTCAAATCTACACAAGTGAAATACTTCTTCCCCTCAAATGTTTGCATTAATTCCTCTATTGACATCGATTTCAGCTGATCTGAACTAATTCTACTGTTAACCAAACGAGCGTCTAAACAAATACGAACAGTGCCGTCGGTCTTGGGTACCGTTATCAAAGAATTAACATATGGACTGTTCGAGTGCTCAATAATCCCATCTTCAAGCATCTGGTTAATTTGTGCCTCAACTGCACTCTGATAAGCGAAAGGTACAGGATATCTATGTCCTGTGAATACTGACCTATCAATAACGTTCAATGAATGTGTATAGCAATTGGCCATACCAATGCGATCCTCAAAAACTCTCCTATTACACCATAACACATCATAGAGCCGAACACACTGTTCATCCTCTATATTTCCCTGAAATGCAGCCTCACGTAACGAGTCCTCTAGACTTCCGTTCGTAATCACACTGCCCACAAAACATGGAGAACCCCGCTCTACGGCTGGCGATATCTCATTTAAAGTACAAATCACACCTACAATACTACTCCTCTGAATATGGTCATTGAACGCTACTTCTACTTCAGAATCTCCCCATTTAAATTTCAAACTCCCTACATCATAACATAAGTTACCAGACACTCTACTTAGCCACTCTGAACCCAAGATAACACTGAATACTAAATTTGGAATTACAAGGCAAATCTGCTTCTCTACATGATTATTAATTTTAATGTCTACTAAAACTTGCTTAGAAATTACTTTAGACCTCTTCCCAACAGCTGTGATAACAAAAGTGCTTTTAATTGGCATCTCCTCAAAATTTACTCCAGTTCCTTTCATTTTATCATAAAATGCACTACTTATGCAACTCTTCATACAACCACTATCAATTAAAACATCTGTGTACGCCTCGGACACGTTAAATTTAACTATGGGGCTCTTACTAACCACTTCCTGAATAATACCTTCATCCTTTAGTTCATGTAATAATTCATTTCTTACATTTAGGTCATAGGGTTCCTGTATAATTGTATGGACAGGGCATGCTACAGACTGAGATTCTGACCTTACTTCGCAGCCTGGTTCGCGTTTAAAGAACCGCTACAGCTGGCCGTAGTACTAGTTACTACTGCACTGGTCTGGTTGTTCTGAGTTGTGTTGTCATTGTTTGGCTGTATATTACTACCACTAGGCTGTCCTCTTCCTTGACCCCTATTCTGGTTGTAATTATTGTCATTATAATTTCTCCCTTGATTTCCCCTGAAATCATTGTTTCTCCCTTGATTTCCCCTGTAATCATTGTTCCTCCCTTGATACTGATTACCATAGCCATTTCCTCTGTTCTGATTTAGCTGATTATTATTATTTCTATTTTGAGCATTGGCCCCTTCGCCACCGTTCCCTTGAACTTCTTGATGCCTGGCTTCATTAGGTCTATTATTATTATTACCCTGGTTCCGATTGAAATTGTCATCATAACCCCCTCTCCCTAGTGCATCAAATGTGCTTAACAAATTTTCTACTTGTGATATAGTCTTTACATTCTGGATACAAGCAGCCTCCTTGATCCTATAGGGAAAGTGCCTAAGTAGCAACCTTACCACATCACTTTCCTCCTTCAAGCCATCCAGATATTTACACACTAATACCTGCCCTAAAAAGTATTCGGTCATGGTGGAGCTTCCTTTAGGGTTATATTTACCACACACTACTCCCTCACGATGCTGCGACTGAATAACCTCATTCCAGAACTTTTCACAGAATTTTATTTTAAAATCATTCATATCAGTAAACTTGTCTCTGTAGACAGCAAACCAATTCCTCGTTTCCCCCACAAACACTTGTTCTAAAATTTCAACTACCTGGCACCACTCAATACTACCATTTTCCAACCTCTCCCCGAATTTATTTTCTATAGTGTTCATGAACTCCATTGGGCACCCCTGTCGATTGCTGAACTTACCCAGTTCTACCTCCCTGTGTGTGCTATTCACAAAAACTGGCCTATTCTGACTATTTTCTTGCCTGATCCTAGCTTTTAATTTTAACTCTAATTCTGCGATTTTCTCCTCAGCCTTCCTCTCAATACTGTTTACTATTAATTTAATGTTTCCTTCTGATTCTTCTACTTTATCATATAGCTTTGCTTGTTTCTCCTCAATCTTGCTAATGCTCTCTTTATTACTCTCTCTTAAATCATTTACTTCTGCAACTATTTGTGAGTGGACTTTCTCAATTCTACCCCCCAGCTGTTCCTTAACCTCTTTAGTAGCTACCTGAATTTTGTCAATTTCTCCCCCCAATTGCTTTTTGACCTGCTGTGTTTCCAGTTGCACTAGTTCTTTTAAATTTTCAGCCTGTGTACTGATTCTAATTTCCAACTCCTCCTGTACTTTTCCTAATTTTCTGTCTACATCTGCAATAATCTCTTTAGCCTTTTCTTCCATCACCCCCCTGATCTCACCTCTAATCAGTTCGAATTTGTCACTCATTTCCCTACTGTTTTGTTCTAATCTGGCGTTTAAACTATCGCTCAATTCCCTATTACTCTCTTTATTTTCCCTACTGTTTTGTTCTAGTTTAGCGTTATTCTGTTCTAACTTTGCATTTAAAGCTTCTGTACTTTCTTTATTTTCCCTACTGTTTTGTTCTAGTTTAGCGTTATTCTGTTCTAATTTTGCATTTAAAGCTTCTGTACATTCTTTATTTTCCCTACTGTTTTGTTCTAGTTTAGCGTTATTCTGTTCTAACTTTGCATTTAAAGCTTCTGTACTTTCTTTATTTTCCCTACTGTTTTGTTCTAGTTTAGCGTTATTCTGTTCTAACTTTGCATTTAAAGCTTCTGTACTTTCTTTATTTTCCCTACTGTTTTGTTCTAATTTAGCGTTATTCTGTTCTAACTTTGCATTTAAGGCATCACTACTAACTTTGTTCTGATACATAAACTCGAGAAGTAAAGTTTTTAATTCTGGTTGGCCGCCTACACTCCCTGTTTCAGTATCGGGATTTACCTCCGCTACCCCGGTACTACCATCACTCGACATACTGCTCGTATCATCACTCTCCCGTTGATGACCACTACGTAACCTCATCTGTCTTTCTTTCTCATCCCCCATAATGATATACACTGATAAAGACAAATAACCCCCAAAATACAGGCACAGAAATATATACCCTTCTCCTTCCACAAATGTTATTAGGTTTTCAGCCCCAAGTTGTCGGCGACAAGTGAAACGTTATTTACTTTGCTCCACGTTGAGCGTACAAATGAGACGTTTTGCTAGCTCCTAACTGTTGGGTGAGAAATGTAACTGTTTACCTTTGCCTAAGCTATGTTGTTTTAATGGGCGCCAAGACCTCAACGCAATGTTGAAATCTAAATTTGTATTTAACAACGTCTAGCTCTGGCAGAACACCTTCAAGACTCTATTCACTCAGATCGTGGTATGATTTGATCATTAACCCAACAAACAATTGTATCAGGAGAAGGAATTGGTCTATATCTAATGCTACCTACTGAAAGCAAAGATTGCATTGTAAAAGAAATGAATTTATTATATAAAACAAGAATAGCAAAATTAATAATAATAAGTATAAAATTTAAATTGGAGCGTTGTGATTTGAATATTACCGATAGAAAATTACGTGAAAACGGAGTCTGATAAATTGATTTTACTCTTATTTCCAAGCTATGAAGTTACTGAAATATGAAATGTAGAACAAAGAAAATGAGAGATTGCGTATTTCTGCGTCATTGGCGCTTACCACTGGAAATTGCCAAAGCATTTCCCTCGTTCTTGAAGATGTTGTGAGCTTCCCACAGTCTCCTGGACGTCGTCATCTCCGTCGGAATTTGATGATATTCTGGTAGATTAGATAATTCTATGGTCCGTACCTCGGACCCAAACACTCGTACAACCAAGTTTTACAAAAGTTCGTCGCTAACTCCACTGAACATCGGAGCGACACGCACTTGCGACCGTACACCTCAAGTATTTCACAGATAGTCCTCTTCCACGGAACATCGGAGCGATTCCCGCGTATATCCACACTCGGCAAGAACTACACAGATTGTTCTTGTTTCACGGCGCGTCGAACGATATATGCACCTGTTGGCTCCCCCACCATGGTACCGACATCTAGCTTACGTCGTCGCCACTGATTGGCTGCACCCTACGCGCTAGATCCCCACTCCTTCCTCATTACACTCCGCGGGAGGGAGAAGTCGATTTCCGTTTCCACAATTCGCCTTTTCTAGACCTTGCGACCCAAGATTGCGTCATGCTCCTCGACAAGATTCAGCGTGTACTTGAAATCCCAGTGAGTCATCTCTCTCAAATACCCTAACTGACAAAAACTCCGTAAAATTCCGTAATCAGATAATTTTCTATGATATCGTCGTTCGTAATAATTTGCTTGATAGCGTTTTCTAAGACATAGAAAACCTATCTGAATGCTAATAATTTTTATAAAATGCTCCGAAAATACCTTAATAATAATTATAATAAATTAATAATAATAATAAATTACCATGAAAAATTGTCTTGGCTGAACAATTTGCCGCGTAAATAAATATAGAATGGCTTCCTACTGACTTATGCCAGTTGCATAAAACCCCTCGAAAAACACGTTACAGCGTGATCAGTGCATCGGGTCCCCCCGGCCATTAATCTTGGTTTTCGTGAACGGGGTGCTGCCGCACTGTCAGACAGCTACTCAATTGTCCTCATGAGGCTGAGTGCACCCCGTTCCAGCCCTCACATCAGTTTCTAAAATCCCTGACGGAGCCGGGAATCGAACCCGGGGCCTCTGGGTGAGAGGCAGGCGCGCTACCCCAACACGACGCGGCCGGCCTGAATAATTGTGTGCAATAGCCATAGTAAATTTAGTGTTCAGTAATAATGTACGCTACCAGCTGTGTTGTGATTTAGTAGCGTGAACCCTGCGGTCGTGTCAGTAGGGACTTGGGATATAGTGGTCATCATCCATGCTACAGACCGTACATGCTTTTCTCACCAAAAAGTACGGGCCTCTAGTCAAATAAAAACCTAAGAGTTATGCCTACCTTCTATTCTGTTGCAGTAAGGGTTGTCCGGATGCATGTTGACAAAGAACTCGTGGGACACCCTCCCGTCTGGAGGTAGTCGTGCACCAAACCCCAGCACAGGGAATAGCTTATCACTGTCGTAGTCCTGAATGATGTCCCCAACAGCAGTCAGCGCTTGCTCGTACTGGTTCGGAACATTAGAACCGATGTAGTGCAGAGAATTAGGAGCCTGGGGGTCTCCGTTAGATGCTGTAACACCACATTTGCCATCAAGGTCAAACTTCAGAAACAGCAGTAACAAACAGTAACTAAACATTTGACTTACTTACAGCTAACAACAGAAAACCTTTTAACATTAAACTATTCACACATTAACTATATGGTATATCAAAGGAGTTTAATCCCGATATAAAGAAAGACAAGCCTAGGCTTTCCGTGGCATGTGTATCATTCTCTAGGAAATCAGCTTCCTCTTGACTCTCTACCATGCAACTACTTCCATTCTCCAGAATTCCCTCCTTTTACAGGGTCTTTATATTTGCTTGGCAAGGACATTCTCACTCACTCGCTCCGCCAGTGATGGCTCAGTTGCCGGCTGCCGGGCGCAAGTATGTACGGCAGAATATGTATTATGTATGTCTACCCCTTATTATTCCCGTTTTTCCTACGGGGTCGGGGATGAGATGCGATGGAAGTCATTGTGGCGGATGATTTTTACGGCCGAATGCCCTTCCTGACACCAACCTCATGAGAGGAGTTAATGTGAGATTAAATGAATGATGGTGAATGAAACTGGGCAAGGATGTGGAAGGAAGCGTCCGTGGCCTGTCAGAAGGTACCGTCCCAGCATTTGCCTGGAGTTGAAAATGGGAAACCACGGAAAACCATTTCAAGGACGGCCGACGGTGGGGCTCGAACCCACGCGTCTACCGAGTCAGCAGAGAGCTTGGCCCCATGACCTAACGCAGCGCTTTAGCGAGCACAGCCACTACTGTCGGTGTACGGCAGAATAACATGCTTAAAATCAGTATCATGCATTTTTACTCACCATGTTTACAGTAGATGCTGAAAATGTTCCCCATCCACTGCCAAACATAATCGGCATCTCCTTATGAAGTTTTCGGTTACTCCGGTTAATTTAGCTTCAGTAAGGAAATAGGCCTAACGACCTTTACGTCTATTTTTATTGTTTACTGAACCTGTACGTTTGAATCTCTTGGCCATTTGTTTTATTGTCCAATTTATAAGAGCAGGTCTCCCTGGAAATTTCACTCAAAACTTTTGTCTTGTTCTATAGCGCATCCAACGTTTAGAATGAAGCATTGGTCTTATGGCGTGTTACGACAGGGTTGCCACTCCATGAGAGGAGGCAGTACAAAGCGCTTCGCGTACACTTTCCGCATATTCAGCGATTGTGCAGTGACGAAGACTTGAATTAAGTACTGTATAATAATACTAATAGTAGGTTAACATAACACATACAACGAAATTAAATTAAATTAACTATAACGTATGCTCAATGTGACATAAAGAAAACAAGTACAAACACAAGGAAATGTGTGAAGTTTCGACGGCAGTTAAAGTTGAAGTACGTTATTAAAGAAAATACTCCTCATTGGCTTACATTTCATGATTTATACTTTCTTTGGGTTTAAGATTCTTAAAATAACTGAACACAATAATTACGACCTGTTTTTCCCTCCTTCTGAGCACTTGAACACGCTTTCTTTTCACAAAACTATCCATTGTTGTATGTGAAATACGTAAAACACAACACGTTCAATCTAACAGAACTGCTGCACACACACTCAAGATAGAGACAGCCGAACTACTGAAATTCAAGCTCGAAGGCCACAGTAATAAAGCTCTGAGTAGCATGCTGCACCCCGCTGTTCTTCGAAACCTCATTTTTATAATCCGCGATCAATGAACAGGCCGGCCTGTGTAAACAATTAAACCTACACTCTGGGTAAGCAGGTAGAAAACGTATTCCAACATTCTTCTACAACTCTCAAACTGACATGACATGGTTATCTTTAAAAATAGAAAAGTTGGCAGCATACAAACTTTTTCAATGCAGCTATGCGGTTATGAGAGAATATTCAGAAGTTTTACCTACATGAAAATTGTAATATTGCCAGTATAAAATATTTCAATAATCCATCATCAAGACGGCACATTTAGCTACATGTGTGTGAAAAATAGGCATCACAAAGTCAATGCAACATGATATAAGATCGATTTTACTAAAAAGGGGACTCAGTTTATAGTTTTTAAAAAAATATGGATATCTAATTTTTCTAGCATTTCTATCAAGTTTACGTAGTTCTAATATAGGACAAAAAAGATTGGCAAAACATAGTTTTATCCGAATATGCTGTTTTTTCGACAAAGAAAATTTTTTGAATGATGTGGCAACAGTGGAGTGCTAGAAAATGACAGCGTCATACATGTCTCGCGTGCAACAGAAAGAGAGAAGAATATCCCTATCTAACCAGTGCTTCATTCTAAACGTTGGAAGCCTTATAGAGCACGATTTCCTGCACTTTATGTATGTATTGTGCAGATATACACATTCAAGTAACGAATATTTCACATCAGGCATTACAACACTATACACAATCACAATAAAACAACTGGCTAAGAGATTCAAACGTACAGGTTCAGTAAACAAAAAAATAGACGTAAAGGTCGTTAGGCCTATTTCCTTACTGAAGCTAAATTAACCGGAGTAACCAAAAACTTCATAAGGAGATGCCGATTATGTTTGGCAGCGGATGGGGAATATTTTCAGCATCTACTGTAAACATGGTGAGTAGAAATGCATGATACTGATTTTAAGCTCCGCATTCTGCCGTATATATACGCGCGCCCGGCAGCTGGGAACCGAGCCGTTACTGGTGGAGCACGTGAGCGAGAATGTCCTTGCCAAGCAAATATAAAGACCCTGTATAACAAATCAGACCAGCACCACGAAATTGATATTTTTATATCATATAATCAATTTATCAAAAAAACACTGATCTTCCATTGTAATTTAGCCATATCTGTATAATATTAACTGTGTTTTCTTTCATATGTACCGGTAGTAATTATTTCAATATAAATATTTTCAATCCAAATGTTTGGAATATCATTCAATTAAAAACATAATTAACCATTGGACGGGAAATTATGGATAGAGTGCCACGCTCCAGACTAGGCTTTCAAAAATGACAAAGATGTCTCTTTGAGAAATGAAGGCTTTAACCCTTGAGTGCATAAGCCGGGCCTGATAGGCCCGGGGTGTGGTTTATTAATCATTTATGGTAAAAGTGTTCAGACCTATAGCGTGAAATTCTTAATATTCGTCTCACAGTTAAAGAGAAAAGCAGCAATAGAACCAATCAACCATTATTGCTTATAGTTGAGGAACAATTTAGCTTTATTGTAATTTACCACACATGTATATGAACCAGGCCTTTCCGTCTCTTGTTTTAAAATCATTCAGTTACTTATTCATTTTATGATACATGATGGGTGGATTTGATAGAAAACTTGGCAAACACCATAGTTTGTTAAATTAGTGAGGACGTCATGATTTCAAGCTGTGTGATGGCGTTATAAAATCACACTTTCGTATATATTTATGTTTGACGATGTCGAAATGTAAACATTGTGTGACAGAAAACTGTATCATAATGAGGCTCATTATAACACTATTTTTCATTATGAAACAGTTTCTCCCACCAATCAGAGCTCAAGAAACAGTTGTGTAACCAATTAGGTAAGGATACCTTCGCGCATGCGCTCAAAATCCAACATGTCTATATAAATTACCGAAAGTGCACCGTCCATATATTCGCGTAAATAAACTGGCAAATATGAGACAAGAAATAGCACTGTACCTTAATATCCCCAAATCCAATTTCTACACAGCACATTGCTTTCAAACGACTTTGGTGAAGTTTTACTGAATACTGGTGCACAATCTGCACATATAGCATTGAAGCACACAGAACGCATGCGTCGGTTGGTCAGAGAGCTTGGAAAACAGAGATATCCTACCCAGCGCTGCTCTCCGATCACAAAATTCGAGTGACTGAATCTCAACTGATATTTATGAATATTTATGTTAAAACATACTGTAATATAGTTATAATTATCGTCGAACATAAACAGTCGTATGCAACTCGCCTATAATGGTAATTAAGACACTCGTATTGAAATTATAAAACTAGCTTACGCTCGTTTTATAAACATACTCGTGTCTTAATTATTGCCAATATAGGCTCGTTGCATAACGTACTATTTTCACATTTGATCCAATTCCTCATTCCGATGTTAAATTTCCATTTTAGAACCTAAATGAACGTAGTGAAATATTCACCTCATTCGTATTATTAATTTTGACCTCACACCAGTATCTCTCGATAGTCACCCGATCTGTACTAAAAAAAAGGGCTTATGCACTCAAGGGTGAAGCAATTAGGTCATGTAATACACAAAGAAGTGTAAGCTATGTGAAACATATAAAAGAAGTTTTACTGCACTACTAATTAAAGAAAGCTTTCCAGACGGTCAACACAAATTGTGCCCAACTACATTAGGTGGGAAAAAAACTATTTGTACACATTAACCTAAAAGAGTCTACAGTCTTTTGACTGGATTGATGCAGCAGTTGGATGTATGGAAAGAAATAGTACATGGATATGGGATGAAGTTTTGCACAAGCAAACGCGAGTGGATGATCACAACCAGGAAGAAGGAGAGAGTCACAACGGGAATAACAATTGGTTTGGAAGAATTGAGGAAAGTAGAGAGTTTCAAATATCTGGGAAGCATGATACAAGAAACTGGAAGAAACGACAGAGCGGGGGAGGCAAGCAGAATTATTCAGGAAAAGTGTTACGAGCCTAGTATGGAGTGAAGATGTCCCTCAAAACAGCAAATGGGTTATATATAGGACGTACTACGTTCCAATCCTGACGTATGTCTCAGAGACCTGAGTTATGGAAGGAAGGGAGCGAAGCAGAATACAGGCTAGTGAGATGAAATTCTTGAGAAGCAGTATTGGAGTTAGTTAGTTATTGTTGTTTTAAGGGGCGGAACTACGAGGTCATCTGCCCGTAAGCAGTATTGGAGTGCCAAAGGTTAAGAAATGAGATGATCAGAGAATTAATCAAGGAGGGCAGGGCTTCCATCCACTCACTCGTCCAAAAATAGTGAAATAGTGAGTGATTTTTCTTCAAAAAAGTGAAAAAAAGGTGAGTTTTTGTATGAAAAAGTGAGTAAATAGTGAGTAAATTCATAGTATTATTTGCATTTATGGCCGTGTATCTGGTTCTTAATTTTAACGTTTGTTCATATCTGTAGGCGCAATTAGGCGGGAGGGAGGGGGGCTTGGGTGGTTAAGCTACCCAAAACCAACCATAGGCCCCCAAAAATGTGACAAAACTGTATTGAAATAGATTTTTTTTTTTAAGAATGTGTATCTGAAAAACAAATTAGCCCCCCCCCCCCAATGTCAACCAAATTGCACCTATGTTAATATCTGTGAGTACTGTTTGTGATTTTTCATGTAGTTCGAGGACACTTGGAAATAATGGATAATCAATACAACACTCAAGAAATTTAAATCGTAAAACTAAAATATAAATGTGAACTTTTGTTAAAAAATTCTTTGTTAAAATTTTCGGCGATCGCTGCATGGCTCCGGCTGTGGTATTGCACTATGGAAGCTTTTCATGCTTTCTGGCCGCCTGGCTCGCTGCCGGCAACGCGCTCAGGCACCAGTGGCAGAAAAATGAACTACCCATTCATGGGTATATTTTAGGTCGTTTCTAGCAATCTGATTGTGCATGAGACCATTTTTAACACAGAATGTGACCATTTTGTAATAAAAAGTGAGAATAGTGAGTAATTTCATCAAATAGTGAGAAAAGTGAGGCTGCTTGGAAAATAGTGAATAATAGTGAGTTACTGGAAGCCCTGGAGGAGGGAGCATTACAGGATGTTGTTGTTTGAGACTTCAGTCTTTTGACTGGTTTGATGCAGCTCTCCATGCCTCCCTGTCCTGAGCTAATCGTTTCATCTCTACATAGCTCCGACACCCTACATCCGAGGCAATCTGTTTAACATATTCTAACCTTGGTCTACCCCTACAGTTTTTGTCCTCGACCCTTCCTTCCATAACTAAGCTTGCTATTCCTGGGTGTCTTAGTATGTGTCCTACCAACCTATCTCTTCTCTTCATTAACAGTCGCCAGAAACATCTCTCCTCTCCCACTCGTCTTAATACCTCTTTGTTTGTAACCCTATCTACCCATCTGATCTTCATCATTCTCCTGTAACACCACATTTCAAATGCTTCAATTCTCCTCTTTTCTGCTGCACCAATAGTCCAAGTTTCACTTCCATAGAGCGCCACGCTCCAGACAAAGGCTTTCAAAAATGACTTCCTAATACCTAATACTCGATGTCAGCAGATTCCCTTTTTGTAGAAATGCTTTCTTTGCCTGAGCCAACCTACTTTTTATATCATCTTTGCTTCGTCCATCACTGGTTATTCTGCTTCCTAAGTAACAGAAGTCTCCTACTTCCTTCAGCTTTTCACCTGCCAATTTGATCTCCATAGAGGTTTCTGATTTATTTCGGCTGCATTCCAGTATTACAGGATAGGATAGACGAATCAAGGCTTAAATGGTATGGGCATGTTAAGCGAATGAATGGGAGGAGGATACCGAGGAGGATACACGAGATGAAAATAGAGGGGAAAAGACCAAGAGGAAGGCCAAGAGATAAGTGGCTGAAGGGTGTGGAGGACTGCATGCGAAAGAAAGGAGAAGACTGGACCAAGGTGGTGATGGAGAGATGGTGAAAGGACAGAAGACGATGGACAGGCTTATGTTCCAAACAGACCCGGCCAGTGGCAAGATGATGATGATCAACCGAAAAGAAATATTACATAAGATATTTATCACACATTTCTGTACATAAAAGCAAGTTATTTTGAAACGTTGACCGACTGGAAAACTTTCTAGCCAACACTGAAAAATGGCTTCTAATACTTCAATGAATTACTAATACACAATTTAACAAATACTGTACATCTACAACACCGCCCATCAATATGATTTATACAGTACCAGGGTAAAAGCATAATACTGGAACACATATGTCTTGACATTATATTCTCCATACAAACAGAAGGGAAAAGGAGGGCAACTGGCATTTCAAAGTGCAAGCTCTAAGTATTCCATAAAGAATTCATGTTTTTATTTAAGACTTCAGTCTTTCGACTGGTTTGATGCAGTTGTCGACGCATCACTATCCTGAGCTAATGGTTTCATCTGTGCATAGCTACCACACCCTACATCCGAGGCAATCTGATTCTAACCTTGGTCTACCACTACAGTTCTTGTCCTCGACCCTTCCTTCCATAACTAATTTTGCTATTCCTGGGTGTCTTAGTATGTGTCCTACCAGCCTATCTCTTCTCTTCATTAGCAGTCACCAGAAACATCTCTCCTCTCCCACTCATCTTAACACTTCTTAATTTGTAACTTTGTCTGCCCATCTGATCATCATTCTCCTGTAACATCACATTTCAAACGCTTCAATTCTCCTCTTTTTTGCTGCACCAATAGTCCAAGTTTCACTTCCATAGAGCACCACGCTCCAGACAAAGGCTTTCAAAAATTACTTCCTAATACCTAAATCTCTATTCGATGTCAACAGATTCCTTTTCTGTAGAAATGCTTTCCTTGCCTGAGTCAACCTACTTTTTATATCATCTTTGCTTTGTCCATCACTGGTTATTTTGCTTTTTAAGTAACAGTGGTCTCCTACTTCCTTTAGCCTTCCATCTACCAATTTGACGTCCATCAAGTTTCTGATTTCTTTCGGTTACATTCCAATATTTTTGTTTTACAATTATTAATTTTGATCATAAATTCTTTCCTCAATGCAGAATCTATACCATTTAAAAGCTCATTCAAATCCTCTGGTGTGTCGGCTAAGATGACGATGTCATCAGCAAATCTCAAAGTTGAAATTATTTCTCCTTGAATCTTTACTCCTACTTTGAATTTGTCTCCAATTTATTTCTCTTTCTTTCTTTTATTTTTTTATTTATTGAACAAGCAATGAAAGAAATTGTCGAAAAGAGTTCATACAAGTGTAAATTAAGTACTTTTAATAAATTTATTGCAGCCAGTGGCCATACAATTAATATGAAAATACGAAGACTTTTCGTTCGTGATTTACACTTCAGTATATACTGTAGTAGCATTCACATTGTTCGTGACAAAGTTCACACACACACAGTTATCATTTGGTTCATGGAACTTCTTGTTCATGCACAGTTAGGTGTGAAAACCGTGCACCGTCATCCTGGTCACTACATGTCTTAACTTTTGATTTGCCTGTCTCCATTCCATGGTCATCACTGCTTCTGTGATGTAGAATTCTTCCCATATTTGCCAAAGTTCTTTTCAGGAATATACCCTTTTAACAAATGGCTATCCCTGAAGTTCATAAATACAAAATATCTTTTTGTACAAGCCCAAAGAGATGTCTCTGAGAAATGAAGGCTTTAAGCAATTAGGTCTTAAAATCCACAAAAATAGTGTAAGCAATGAACATGGAAGTTAGAGAATTAAAATGTGGGGCTCAAACCCGCAACCCTTCAGCTTTGTACGCTGGTATTCTGACCACTTTCCAAGAAAGATTCCTCCAGCTCCTCAATAAAATTTGGGAAGGTGAAGAACCACCTAAAAACAGGAAAAAAGCAATAGTTTCAAGAAGGGTGACAAAAGCGACTGTGAAAATTACAGAGGCATATGTTTATTAAATTCTGGTTATAAAATATACGCCAACATCATTAAAAATAAACTATATAAACACCATGAAAACATTCTACGAGAGGAACAATTTGGCTTCAGGAAGGGAAGATCTTGCTGTGATGGTTAGTTCACAATTAAAATCCTTCTCGAAAAAAATTGCGAATTTAATATAGAAACACACATTGCCTTTGTAGATTTCAAAAAAGGTTTTGACAAAGCAATGGAAATGTGGATATAGAGGAGGTTGCTGAAAATAAGCTGGATAGAGAAAACTTGCTTATGCCGATGATATAGATATGGTGGCAAGAACTCGAAAGGCAATGGAAGAGACATTCATCGCCCTTGAACAGGCCAGTAGGAAAATGGAACTGAACATCAACCAGCAGAAAACTAAATACGGTATATGGCTGCTGGAGAAGTATGTAAGGAGAACATGCCACCCTCAATAACCGTGGGCAATTACACCTTTGAGAGAGTTGATCAGTTTAAATATCTGAGATCAACAGTCACCTACTCAAATGATACCTCTTATGAAATTCAACAGAGATTAATAGCAGCCAACAGAGCCTATTTTGCTCTAACAAGGAGGAGGTACTATCATGAATTGTACAACATTTATGAAGACCCAC
The DNA here is from genome assembly GCA_946902985.2 of Meconema thalassinum. Lineage (NCBI taxonomy): Eukaryota > Metazoa > Arthropoda > Insecta > Orthoptera > Tettigoniidae > Meconema > Meconema thalassinum. The sequence goes on from OX336395.1 coordinate 126,686,193, forward strand.
CTATTAGAAGAATAGTGAAATCAGCCAGATTGAGGTGGGCCAGGCATGTAGCACGGATGAGTGATACGGAAGTACATAAAAAGGTATTAAATGGAAATCCAGGGGGACAGAGAGGACGAGGTCGACCGAGAACCAGATGGATGGATGGAGTTATCGAAGATCTTCGGGAAATGGGCTATAGGAATTGGAAAGCTTTAGCGTTGGAATGAGATAAATGGCGGAAGGTTGTTGAAGAGGCCAAGGTTTACAATGAACTGTAGAGCCAAAGAAGCAGAAGAAGAGAAATGCCAAACTAAAAGATCCTTAAGGAAGTAGATGAAACAAGGAAGTTGATCAACACTATAGAAAAGAGGAAAACAAACTTCCTTGGCCACACACTGAAACGTTTTCTTTCGCCCTCACGTTGAGCGACAAATGAAACGGGTTTTTAGTGCCCCATGTTGGTAGCGACAAATGTAATGGTCTCGCTTAGGCTGGGATGACAAGTGAAACGGTATTTACTTTGCTCCACGTTGAGCGTACAAATGTAATGGTTTCGCTAGCCCACACTGTTGGGAGAGAAATGTAACTGTTTACCTTTGCCTAAGCTATGTTGTTTTAATGGGCGCCAAGACCTCAATGCAATGTTGAAATCTAAATTTGTATTTAACAACGTCTAGCTCTGGCAGAACACATTCAAGACTCTATTCACTCAGATCGTGGTATGATTTGATCATTAACCCAACAAACAATTGTATCAGGAGAAGGAATTGGTCTATATCTAATGCTACCTACTGAAAGCAAAGATTGCATTGTAAAAGAAATGAATTTATTATATAAAACAAGTATAGCAAAATTAATAATAATAATAAGTTTAAAATTTAAATTGGAGCGTTGTGATTTGAATATTACCGATAGAAAATTACGTGAAAACGGAGTCTGATAAATTGATTTTACTCTTATTTCCAAGCTATGAAGTTACTGAATTATGAAATATAAAACAAAGAAAAATGAGAGATTGCGTATTTCTGCGTCATTAGCGCTTACCCCTGGAAATTGCCAAAGCATTTCCCTCGTTATTGATGATGCTGTGTGCTTCCCACAGTCTCCTGGACGTCGTCATCTCCGTCGAAATTTGATGATATTCTGGTAGATTAGATAATTCTATGGTCCGTACATCGGACCCAAACTCTCGTAAAACCGCACTGGTTACGTTTTACAAAAGTTCGTCGCTAACTCCACTGAACATCGGAGCGTCACGCACTTGCGACCGTACACTGCAAGTTCTACACAGATTGTCCTTAACTCCACCGAACATCGGAGCCACTCGCACGCGCACCCATACTCGTCCAGTATTTCACAGATTGTCCTCGTCTCACGGCGCGTCGAACGATATATTCACCTGTCGGCCCCCCCACTCTTCAGTCCCAACTAGCTTACGTCGTCTCCCCTGATTGGCTGAACCACCACGCGATCTTCTCCTCCTCCGGGTCATTACACTCGGCGACAGGGTTCCGTTTCAACAATTCGCCTCTTCTTGACGATGCGACCCAAGATTGCGTCATGCTCCTCGACAGGAATCAGCTTGTATCTGAATTTCCAGTGAGTCACGTCTCTCAATATACCCTAACTGACGAAAACTTCGTAAAATTCCGTAATCGCATAATTTTCTATGATATTGTCGTTCGTAATAATTTGCTTGATAGTGTTTTCTAAGACATAGAAAACCTATCTGTATGCTTATAATTTTTATAAAATGCTCCGAAAATATCTTAATAATAATTATAATAAATTAATAATAATAATAAATTAACATGAAAAATTATCTTGGCTGAACAATTTGCCGCGTAAATAAATATAGAATGGCTTCCTACTGACTTACGCCAGTTGCATAAAAAACCCTCGAAAAACACGTTACATATTCGCCTCGGATCATCGGATGATTTACCGTGACGACGGTCCATTATCCGATTATCCCAGACACGTTAATAAACCCCATCCAAAATACATATTACATAAATGGAATCACCCTAAATTACAGATATATACACTCATAATTTTTCTTCACGCACTTTGCGTCAAAGTTTGTTGTCACTATGGATTGCACTTTGCAACCAGTCCAATGTTTTACATATAGAATAGTGTTCCATGGATATTTCCGCCTCTCAAATTGCTCTATGTTGGAGAAATAGACATAATTAATGTGTGAGCACTATGTATTTATGATGTCATATCACACGCATTGAAGGTGTTCTGATATATTTATATCATCATTGAACTTCCTAATTTCACTGGAGGTCCCTTCCTTATGGTGAAATTTAATCTCACTTATCACTGAGCACACGATTGTGGCAGCGCCTCGTGACCATAATACTTAATCTCTCTTTGAAGTAGATTAAATTAATATTGACTTCTGAAAAAAAAAACAGTAAATGCGCATTACATATAACACCAAATATTTCTGTGCCGTAATCGCCCTGTCTTCTTAAGTTCCCGTAGACCATATTCTACTTAATACTAGTTCTCAACACAGACCATTTCTCCTGACACAAATAATACCTTTGTACAAATTACCTTAAATTACACACTTACAAATCTTACATGGCGAGGCCGTAAACAGAAATCACGTGTGCTGATGTGTATGAGTTTCATGAAGGACAGTCTCGCATTCTGATGGCCCATCTTTTATCTCGTGGACGCCTTAAGCTAACAAGCCCTATACAAGTGCTCCCCCATCTCTTGGAGATAAATGGGAACCCATCAGCGCTGCCAAAATGGCCTTGGTGCATCGAGACAATCCCGTCATATTTCCCTGTACCTTAAAAACTCTCATTTACTTACATACTACCCCCCTGTGTGACTTCCGATACGCCTGCCTTAAGACCAGATCTTCCACGCACCAGATACCACACTTACTCATTTGATAGGCTGGCTCGCCAGCTAAACACACTCACTTTATGACACATATTTTCGTAGACTATGTATATTATACGTCCCGTATAATCTGTTTCCCTCACTATTCTCCAGCACATATGCTGTTTTGCCAATACGTATGGAAACTATAAATGTTTCTGCGTCACCTGCTTCCAACCTTGCAAGTGGCTCCCTTAAAATGAACGTCATCACGTTGCTCCACAAGCATATTTCTCAGTGTCTGTAACGATGCCCTGTTGCTACTGTCCACACATGCACATATTAAAATACCGTCCTCTGCTTTAACCACAGGATAATCCCTACATAAATTAGTGTCCCTCGATAGCATGTCTGCAAGAATGTTATCTTTACCTTTAATATATTTTACTGTGAATTCATATTCCTGCAGAGCAAGAATCCACCTACTAACTCTGTTAGAACTGAGTTTACAAGTCCTCATATACAGTAATGCATGGTGATCTGTGTGGATCTCAAATTTCCCCCCCTACTAAATACATTCTAAATTTCCCTAAACTGAAAACAATACCTAAAAGCTCTAACTCAGTAATCGTGTATCTTTTCTCCGCTGCAGTCAGTCCTCGCGAGGCTAAAGATACAATGCACAGATTACCCTCATCATCTTTCTGACATAATACTCCAGCAATGCCTATATGTGAAGCATCTGTCATAACCACATATTCCTTATCTTTTAACGGATATTTCAGCACTACAGCTTTCTCAAAACCTTCCTTCAGCGCTCTAAAAGCCTGTTCATGCTTGGACTCCCATCTCCACCGAGTCCCACTTTTAAGCAATTCCCTGAATGGTTCTACCAACCCTGAGTATTTAAGAACGAACCTCCTGAAAAAGTTGCAAATTCCCAGGTAAGTTTTTAACTGTTTAACATTCTGTGGCACCTCTGCGTTAAGTATCTTATTAACCCTACTTTCTTCTGGTGTTACACCTCTACTCGACACTCTATGACCTAAAAATGTCACTTCTGACTGACAGAATGACGACTTAGACAGCTTCAAAGTGAACCCTGCCTGATCTAACTTCTGAAAAACTATATTTAAATGATGTAGATGCTCCTCAAAACTGCGTGAACTAATTACCATATCATCTATGTAAATGGTTACAAACTCTCCTGTGTCATCCCCTAATGCGATGTTTAAAGCCCTAATTAAAGCTGCTGAACTACTCTTTAACCCATAAGGTGTTCTACAAAATTGATAAAGGTTATATTTATGACTAAAAGCTGTAAATGGTCTATCTTCGTACATAAGTGGCACTTGCCAAAAACTGGAACTCAAATCTACACAAGTGAAATACTTCTTCCCCTCAAATGTTTGCATTAATTCCTCTATTGACATAGATTTCAGCTGATCTGAACTAATTCTACTGTTAACCAAACGAGCGTCTAAACAAATACGAACAGTGCCGTCGGTCTTGGGTACCGTGATCAAAGAATTAACATATGGACTGTTCGAGTGCTCAATAATCCCATCTTCAAGCATCTGATTAATTTGTGCCTCAACTGCACTCTGATAAGCGAAAGGTACAGGATATCTATGTCCTGTGAATACTGACCTATCAATAACGTTCAATGAATGTGTATAGCAATTGGCCATACCAATGCGATCCTCAAACACTCTCCTATTACACCATAACACATCATAGAGCCGAACGCATTGTTCCACCTCTATATCTCCCTGAAATGCAGCATCACGTAACGAGTCCTCTAGACTTCCGTTCGTAATCACACTGCCCACAAAACATGGAGAACCCCGCTCTACGGCTGGCGATATCTCATTTAAAGTACAAATCACACCTACAATACTACTCCTCTGAATATGGTCATTGAACGCTACTTCTACTTCAGAATCTCCCCATTTAAATTTCAAACTCCCTACATCATAACATAAGTTACCAGACACTCTACTTAGCCACTCTGAACCCAAGATAACACTGAATACTAAATTTGGAATTACAAGGCAAATCTGCTTCTCTACATGATTATTAATTTTAATGTCTACTAAAACTTGCTTAGAGATTACTTTAGACCTCTTCCCAACAGCTGTGATAACAAAAGTGCTTTTAATTGGCATCTCCTCAAAATTTACTCCAGTTCCTTTCATTTTATCATAAAATGCACTACTTGTGCAACTCTTCATACAACCACTATCAATTAAAACATCTGTGTACGCCTCGGACACGTTAAATTTAACTATGGGGCTCTTACTAACCACTTCCTGAATAATACCTTCATCATTTAGTTCATGTAATAATTCATTTCTTACATTTAGGTCATAGGGTTCCTGTATAATTGTATGGACAGGGCATGCTACAGACTGAGATTCTGACCTTACTTCGCAGCCTGGTTCGCGTTTAAAGAACCGCTACAGCTGGCCGTAGTACTAGTTACTACTGCACTGGTCTGGTTGTTCTGAGTTGTGTTGTCATTGTTTGGCTGTATATTACTACCACTAGGCTGTCCTCTTCCTTGACCCCTATTCTGGTTGTAATTATTGTCATTATAATTTCTCCCTTGATTTCCCCTGAAATCATTGTTTCTCCCTTGATTTCCCCTGTAATCATTGTTCCTCCCTTGATACTGATTACCATAGCCATTTCCTCTGTTCTGATTTAGCTGATTATTATTATTATTTCTATTTTGAGCATTGGCCCCTTCGCCACCGTTCCCTTGAACTTCTTGATGCCTGGCTTCATTAGGTCTATTATTATTATTACCCTGGTTCCGATTGAAATTGTCATCATAACCCCCTCTCCCTAGTGCATCAAATGTGCTTAACAAATTTTCTACTTGTGATATAGTCTTTACATTCTGGATACAAGCAGCCTCCTTGATCCTATAGGGAAAGTGCCTAAGTAGCAACCTTACCACATCACTTTCCTCCTTCAAGCCATCCAGATATTTACACACTAATACCTGCCCTAAAAAGTATTCGGTCATGGTGGAGCTTCCTTTAGGGTTATATTTACCACACACTACTCCCTCACGATGCTGCGACTGAATAACCTCATTCCAGAACTTTTCACAGAATTTCATTTTAAAATCATTGATATCAGTAAACTTGTCTCTGTAGACAGCAAACCAATTCCTCGTTTCCCCCACAAACACTTGTTCTAAAATTTCAACTACCTGGCACCACTCAATACTACCATTTTCCAACCTCTCCCCGAATTTATTTTCTATAGTGTTCATGAACTCCATTGGGCACCCCTGTCGATTGCTGAACTTACCCAGTTCTACCTCCCTGTGTGTGCTATTCACAAAAACTGGCCTATTCTGACTATTTTCTTGCCTGATCCTAGCTTTTAATTTTAATTCTAATTCTGCGATTTTCTCCTCAGCCTTCCTCTCAATACTGTTTACTGTTAATTTAATGTTTCCTTCTGATTCTTCTACTTTATCATATAGCTTTGCTTGTTTCTCCTCAATCTTGCTAATGCTTTCCCTATTACTCTCTCTTAAATCATTTACTTCTGCAACTATTTGTGAGTGGACTTTCTCAATTCTACCCCCCAGCTGTTCCTTAACCTCTTTAGTAGCTACCTGAATTTTGTCAATTTCTCCCCCCAATTGCTTTTTGACCTGCTGTGTTTCCAGTTGCACTAGTTCTTTTAAATTTTCAGCCTGTGTACTGATTCTAATTTCCAACTCCTCCTGTACTTTTCCTAATTTTCTGTCTACATCTGCAATAATCTCTTTAGCCTTTTCTTCCATCACCCCCCTGATCTCACCTCTAATCAGTTCGAATTTGTCACTCATTTCCCTACTGTTTTGTTCTAATTTAGCATTTAAAGTTTCAGTACTCTCTCTATTTTCCTTACTGTTTTGTTCTAATTTTGCATTATTCTGTTCTAATTTTGCATTTAACGCTTCTGTACTTTCTTTATTTTCCCTACTGTTTTGTTCTAATTTTGCATTATTCTGTTCTAATTTTGCATTTAAAGCTTCTGTACTTTCTTTATTTTCCCTACTGTTTTGTCCTAATTTTGCATTATTCTGTTCTAATTTTGCATTTAAAGCATCACTACTAACTTTGTTCTGATACATGAACTCGAGAAGTAAAGTTTTTAATTCTGGTTGGCCGCCTACACTCCCTGTTTCAGTATCGGGATTTACCTCCGCTACCCCGGTACTACCATCACTCGACATACTGCTCGTATCATCATTCTCCAGTTGATGACCACTACGTAACCTCATCTGTCTTTCTTTCTCATCCCCCATAATGATATACACTGATAAAGACAAATAACCCCCAAAATACAGGCACAGAAATATATACCCTTCTCCTTCCACAAATGTTATTAGGTTTTCAGCCCCAAGTTGTCGGCGACAAATGAAACGTTTTCTTTCGTCCTCACGTTGAGCGACAAATGAAACGGGTTTTTAGTGCCCCATGTTGGTAGCGACAAATGTAATGGTCTCGCTTAGGCTGGGATGACAAGTGAAACGGTATTTACTTTGCTCCACGTTAAGCGTACAAATGTAATGGTTTCGCTACCCACACTGTTGGGAGAGAAATGTAACTGTTTACCTTTGCCTAAGCTATGTTGTTTTAATGGGCGCCAAGACCTCAATGCAATGTTGAAATCTAAATTTGTATTTAACAACGTCTAGCTCTGGCAGAACACATTCAAGACTCTATTCACTCAGATCGTGGTATGATTTGATCATTAACCCAACAAACAATTGTATCAGGAGAAGGAATTGGTCTATATCTAATGCTACCTACTGAAAGCAAAGATTGCATTGTAAAAGAAATGAATTTATTATATAAAACAAGTATAGCAAAATTAATAATAATAATAAGTTTAAAATTTAAATTGGAGCGTTGTGATTTGAATATTACCGATAGAAAATTACGTGAAAACGGAGTCTGATAAATTGATTTTACTCTTATTTCCAAGCTATGAAGTTACTGAATTATGAAATATAAAACAAAGAAAAATGAGAGATTGCGTATTTCTGCGTCATTAGCGCTTACCCCTGGAAATTGCCAAAGCATTTCCCTCGTTATTGATGATGCTGTGTGCTTCCCACAGTCTCCTGGACGTCGTCATCTCCGTCGAAATTTGATGATATTCTGGTAGATTAGATAATTCTATGGTCCGTACATCGGACCCAAACTCTCGTAAAACCGCACTGGTTACGTTTTACAAAAGTTCGTCGCTAACTCCACTGAACATCGGAGCGTCACGCACTTGCGACCGTACACTGCAAGTTCTACACAGATTGTCCTTAACTCCACCGAACATCGGAGCCACTCGCACGCGCACCCATACTCGTCCAGTATTTCACAGATTGTCCTCGTCTCACGGCGCGTCGAACGATATATTCACCTGTCGGCCCCCCCACTCTTCAGTCCCAACTAGCTTACGTCGTCTCCCCTGATTGGCTGAACCACCACGCGATCTTCTCCTCCTCCGGGTCATTACACTCGGCGACAGGGTTCCGTTTCAACAATTCGCCTCTTCTTGACGATGCGACCCAAGATTGCGTCATGCTCCTCGACAGGAATCAGCTTGTATCTGAATTTCCAGTGAGTCACGTCTCTCAATATACCCTAACTGACGAAAACTCCGTAAAATTCCGTAATCGCATAATTTTCTATGATATTGTCGTTCGTAATAATTTGCTTGATAGTGTTTTCTAAGACATAGAAAACCTATCTGTATGCTTATAATTTTTATAAAATGCTCCGAAAATATCTTAATAATAATTATAATAAATTAATAATAATAATAAATTAACATGAAAAATTATCTTGGCTGAACAATTTGCCGCATAAATAAATATAGAATGGCTTCCTACTGACTTATGCCAGTTGCATAAAAAACCCTCGAAAAACACGTTACAACACTATGCCATAACAATTTCGTAACGATCGTGTTGGAAGGAAAGGTTTTGGGGAAGAAGGGAAGAGGAAGACCAAGGAAGAAGTACTGTATCTGGATTCTGTGATGGACAGACTAAATTTCCAGGAATATGCTGATTAGAAACGTTCAGCAGAGGAGAGACAAATGTGGTTACAGTGACAAGGCCTTGCCTTTAGCATATGATGATGATTATTACTACATGACTGGGAGTTTGAAACACAGAGAGGAGTCCAACAAGGAAGTGCCATATCACCACTTTTATTCATCATATTAATGGATCGGATCCTTAAATCTATTAAGGAAGCTGACAGTGAACCAAACGCCCTTGTATTTGCAGATGACGTTCTGATATGGGGAGAAACGGAAGCTGAAGTACAAAAGAAGCTAAATTCCTGGAACAACAAGTTTAAGGAGTTCCAGCTAAACATCAGCAAAACCAAGACTGTAGAAATAGAGCCAGTACCAATTCTAACATCTTTTTGGAAGGAACTAAATTAGACTCTGTCTTCAACTTCAAATATCTCGGAAGCATCATCTCAAAGGATAACACTGTTCAGCAAGAAGTACTCAACAGGACACAGAAAACGTCGCATTTTTACAGTCAAGTGAGAAACCTACAATGGGACAGAACATACCCCTGAAAGCAAAATTAACCCTGTTCAATACTTACTTTGTACCAATTCTGGTGTATGGACTGAGGACATATACTTTACTGGATAAAGACCTTAACAAAATCCAAGCAACAGAAATGAAATTCATTAGAACCATGAATCAAAAGACCAGAAAAGACAAGATCAGAAATCAAACAAATAGGAAAGAAGCTGGGATACAGGAAACTGTTGCAAATGTTATAGGCTCCAGTGGTATGGACATATGATGAGAGTGAATAACACTAGAACAGCAAGGGACTACTTCAATAAAGAACTGAAAGGGAAAAGACCGAGGGGAAGACCCAGAAAACGATGGATTGAGACCGTGAAACCAGAAGTGTAGAAAAAAGGGCTGAAATGGGAAGAAGTTGTAGAACGAAAGTTATACAATGACAGAGAGCAGTGGTGAGCGCTTGTCTACCGCTCACGGGAAACTGGAGACGGAATGATGATGATGATGATGATGACTTGGGGTTAAAGCAGATTCTGGACCAACATAGCACAATCTAGCCAGAAGGTCATGAATATGCTGCACTAATGTGTGTTCTGGGAATCATAACTCAATTGACTGCAATGTGTCAATATACAAAGGAAAATGACCCACCAAGTTCTCCTTTCAACATTTTCACATAAGAAATATAGCAACTTAATACACTGCACTTTGAACTACACAATGCCCAACAGGAAATAGAAGGTCTCCCTTTTCCTTCCTCGATATTTACAAGTCTACTGCTAATCTCAGACTACTGCTCTAAACGCCACGACAACACAATTCAGCAGAATACTTTACCCTGGTGCTCATCACCAGACTTCGCACTACACCTGCGGAAGAGAAATTAACGTTATTTGTTAGACAACTTGTAGTAAAACCATCAATGCTACAGAATAACAGTACCGTGCAGGCAATGATCGTGTAGTGGCTAGGGATTATTGTACACGGTGTGTTCAAGTTCTGAGGTCTCCTATTTTTTAGATAGAATTCATTAGAAAACTACCTATGGCAGTGGGTACCATGTTACAACTTCCAGAAAATGTCTTTATAACTTCGTGTTTCACATCCCCTAGACGCCAAAACCACCGTCAGTTCAAATGTCGCCCAGAAACCGTTATGAATGCATTATGTGACATGCGCTTTTTCTTTTCTATGTCAATGAACTATGACCTATATCCGTATTACGTCTCGGCATGATGGGTTAAAATCACTGAATGGACTATTAATTATATTATCATGGAGATGCATGTGCAACGAATTCTTGTCAGACGTAATTTAAGAATGTTGAGGTGCATGAAACACAGATCCCCCTTCCGTCCAATCTTAGCTTGACAGTGTATTTTGCTAAACGAAAAGTTCACATGCAAAATGAAGAAAAGCCGAGTTGCAATTCCAGAGAAACTCCAAACACAACCACTCTTCTCTGAAGTCTTAACTCAACACGACTCGGCAGTTTGCTGCTGGCTGTATCTGGGGTAATAGGCTCGCCCGTTAGCTAGGCTGTAACTGGGGTGATAGACTCGACCCTAACTACCTCATAAACCGTCACCTCAGTAATTGAATGGAGATTGTTGGAAGAAATGAAAACGAAAAAACACTTATAGTGGGCAATGTATTGAAGATAGAGATATGCTCTCGCGGACGTTTTCCTAGAACATTTTATGCTGAACAATTCTTACACTCATAGTATTTAGATATTTTCAACGGTTTGCCCAGCGTAAGCTTAAAAATCGCACAGACGCCAGGTTTTTTTTTCCGACTTTTTCACTGAAATCATTACTGCTTGGCTTCCTTTGATCATAAATAAATTATTTTCTACAGAAACTTTCCTTGAGATATCCTTTACAGAATGGTGAAAACCGCATCAAAATCCATCCAGTGGTTCTCGAGATTACCCGTGACATCCAAGAATCGGGGACTTAGTTTTATACTAAGTAGAGATTTATATATCACTTCCTTGTGGACACGATAACTACCGACATTTTCCACCAATCAATTTCAAATTTATACATAAAATGTAACCATTTAAAATCTAGGTTGAGTTCATTAATTGGCAAGATCAGACCAAAGGGGTGGAAATGGAAGGTCTTGATCGAAAATGCGAAAAATCGCTATAACTTTCTTAGTATGTGATAAATCAAAACCAATCAAAGTTTACAGTATTCTTCGGATATGGTCCAAAAACTTATTTCAGTAAAGTTTTTTATAACACCAACCATTGACCAAAGGGGTGAGAAAATTGAGTTTTGAGAGAGAAAAATCATACCTCCATTAATAACGGGCAATTACCCACACAGGATACCCTACGGTGAACTTTTGTTGAATTTCGGCATGACTAGTTTGGAGTCTCGAAGGCAAGTGAATGATATGAAATTCCTTTATAAAGTTATTAACGGTCAAATTGATAACTCATTTTTCCTATCGCTCCTAAATTTCAACATCCCTCGCTTTACTACAAGATCAACTATAACATTCAAAAATGATATAACCAATACTACTTCACATAATAATTCACCTGTATGGAAGCTTTGCAGTATTTACAACGATGCGGTTCGTGTAAACTGGAAACTAGATTTCTGTCTCTCAATTAGACCGTTCTTGGAAATTATAACCCAGTCACTCTAATTCATACTTGAAATAAAATTATCACACAAAACAGAATCAACAATGTATATATGTGGATAGGCCTGTACCCTAGTTATCAATGTTACCTTTTAGTTTACGATGTAATAATTTCAAAACCTGCTTTTTATATATTTGACATTAGGTAAAATTTAGATTTAGTTTTTATATTACCTTAAGATTAAGCTTTTTACTACTATGCATTTCAATCTGTGTTAACTTCCTAGTTTTAATAATTACATTTAGATATTAATACTTAATGTAGAAATATCAGAAAGTGTATTCTACTGTGTAGGTGCACTGTTATTGGGGCGCACACTGAGCCCTGTTGTGTACCGTAAACAAACAAACAAACAAACAAACAAAGAAATAAATAAATAAATAAATAAATAAATAAATAAATAAATAAATAAATAAATAAATAGGCACAATATCAAAAGCATTCAAACTGGTCAATACTCCTCTAAAATTACCCAAAACTTTTGTCTGAATGATTTGTGATATGACCCACCGTTACGCCAAGGGATGAACAAAATGTGTGCCTAACATGTGGAACTTTTGTAGGTATACAATTGGCAAATTTAGTAAATTCGAAACATTTTTCTTTGCCCAGTGAAATCTAACTCTGCCTTCTGGTGTGCCGAGAGGATTTTTTTTAAAATGCTGATGACCGGGTTGTAATGGTAGACTCCATCAAAAGCTTACAAGCCAAAATATTAGAACTTGAACAGAAATGTAGGGAATATGGTGTGAAAATCAGCATTTCAAAAACAAAGGTTATGTCAGTAGGAAAGAAACACAAGAAAATAGAATGATGGGTAGGAGGAGCTAAATTAGAGCAGGGGGTGTGGGGAAAGAAATAGAGACAAGATGCTTAAAAGCCAATGCAGTGAGTTCTCAATTGCGATCTACAGTATTCTGCAAGAAAGAAGTTAGTGGGGCGACAAAACTCTCCCTATATCGCTCAGTATTTAGACCAACCTTGCTGTATGGAAGTGAGAGCTAGGTTGATTCAAAATATCTGATAGATAAGCTAGATGTAACTGATATGAGGGTAACACAAAAATATGGGAGCAATGGCAGGAGGTACTTGTAACAAAGAGATAAAGATTAAATTAGAAACTAACATGCCAGATGAAGCTGTTCGAGTAAGTCGGTTGTAAGAGGGTGGAGTCATGAAATGAGAATGGGGTAAAAGAGATTATCTAAGATGTTAGTTCAGCTGTAGAGGGTAAGAGAAGCAAAGGTAGACCTAGGAGGCAATGGTTAGTACAGAAACACCTCTTCCTACATCACATCTAATACGATTGAGTCTACTCGAGGTAAATCTTGGCAAGTTGAAACCAGCGAGTTTTGTAGTTGGGTTCCCAATTGTACGATGCCTCGAGGAGGAGCTCTTGTTCACTCAGTCTGCCAGCAGCTTTAAAATTGCCGTTTGTTAGTTCTAAGGCTGTTTTCCACGCAAGTTTGCAGGATTTCAGTCAAGAAGGGCCCAACTGTTGAACGTCATCATGGATTGGAAGTGTCCGATTCTTCTGTATTCTGAACCAAAGATGAACTAGATTTTTCCGTCTTCTGATATGAGGAGGTGCGTTATTACTGAGCACTGATAACCACTGGATCGGAGTTGGAAGTAGTGTTCCAGATACAATTCGCATACTAAGATGGAGTTGAACATCCACTCGTTGAGTATGACAGCTGATAACCATACTCCGGAGCAATACTCAGCTGGTGAATAAACAAGCGCCAGAGCAGTTGTTCTCAAGAGTGTTAGCATCTGCCCCCCACGATGTTCCAGCAAGGCGTTGAGGATATTGTTACAATTCTTCAATTTTGCAGCAGCTCTGTGTAAATGGTCTTTGTAGGTCAAAGAGCGATCCAGTGTCATCCCCAGATATTTAGGGGTAATATTGTATCGTAATTCTGAGAAAGGCTCTAGGGTGGAAGTTTGTCTTTCTATTGTCTCGATGGAAAGTTGTGATTTCACTTTTCTGAGGATTGGGTTGTAAGTGCCATTTTATGAAAAAATCATCCAGAGCTTGGAGATCTTCTGTAATAATATCTGCTCCTTCTGCCAAATTGGTGCGCTATACAGTGAGATTGATATCATCTGCATAAATGAACTTGCGGGACACCGTTATTGGTAAGTCATGGGTGTACAAATTAAAAAGAGTAGGTGAGAGAACCGAGCCTTGAGGGAGACCATTATTCAATTTGCGGAACTGACTTCTATTGAGATCGGCATGTACTTGGAACAGTCTGTTACTTAGCATGTTCTCTATCAATGTTATGAGTTTTATGAATTTGAGAAGTAGACCGTCCTTCCATACGGTGTCGTATGCTGCTGAGAGATCCAGAAAGACTGATACGCTCTTCAATTTTTTCTCAAAACCGGCTTCCATAAAGGAAGATAATCGGTGTGAAGTGATTGATAGACAATCATACAGGCTGCATTAGAACTGTGGTGAGACAGCATGTCACCTCGCGATGAATCAGCAAGCCATTCTCACACCTTGCATTGCGGTGTCATAAGTATACAGATTGTGCAATTGGGTTACTGTAGGATTTAAGGCTTCCTGTTAAGTCCCTCACCCTTTTGTGTTACATAAATAATTTGTAGCCAGAAACTTTCCCTGGAGTGCACACAACAACTCACCCAAATTTCATCGCAATTGGATGAATGGTACTGTATATGAATGCATAGGGGACAGACAGACAAACTATCACATAACTTTGATTTTTATATTATTATTATTAACTTTATTGGCCACATTGGACCACTTGAGTCTTCCATGTACACTTTATCTTTCAAGGTTGTATTGTTTGATTCTTCTTATCTGCCCAGTACTTCTTCATTTGTTCTGATCGCAGTGTTCTTAATTCGTCTGAAATATCTGCAGGCCGTCTGTGCATCATTTCTGCTGAAAATTTGTGATTCTTAAGAAGGGTGGTAATTTTATTCTTGTTCTCTGCATCTGTAAATTCCAGTCCAACTGTTTTGAGATCCTCTTGAATTTCCCAGATTTCTCATCACTAGCTGTCGTAAAATCCTGTTTTCTGGTAATCGTAGAATGTGAAAGAAAGAAGAGATTCATTTCTTCTTCATCGTGCTGGTAACTGGGTCAATCTCTTGATAGACTGTTTCATTGGAGAGGATTCTCCAGACTCCTTCAACCTGGTACTTTTTATTTATGCAGGTTCTGATAATTCTTTTTCAGTTTTGAGGAGCTGATCAGTTCTTCTTTAATTTTTAATTTGGAACAAGGTTTCGCAAGCATAAGTGGCTTCGGACAAAGTTACAGTTTTGTAGTGTTGGATCTTAGTGCCTATTGACAAGCATTTTTTGTTATAAGTTGACCAGGTTAGAAATTGTGCTATTTTCATTTTGTTGGTTCTATTTTTCCAAGTTGTTTTTTCGCATTAAGTTATGCATAATGATTTCTCCAAGGTATTTAAATTGTAGAACTATGTTAATTTTTTGATCATTTATGATGACTTCCTTTATTTCAAGAGGTTTCATTGGCTTGATCTCAGTTTTCTCAGAAGATATTTGCAACCCTATTCTTAATGCAATTTTCTGGAGACTGGTAATCTGAGCACTAACTTCTTCCATCATGTCAAGAGCTGATTTTTATATATATAGATGTCTAGTGCCAAACTAGAAGTTTTAAACAGAGTTGCAAAAGGATCCAGCTTCTTTTACCAAGTACGAAACCTCATCTGGACAAGGGAGTATCTCTTAAGAGCTAAGCAGACCTTGTATAAAAACTACCTCCTGCCAATCATGACGTATAGTCGGGAGACTTGTGTCATAAATAAGAGAGAAAAAAGTCAATTACAAGCATGTGAAATGAAGTTTCTTAGATCATCCTTACAAAAAAACAGAACAGGCAGGGTCAGGAATGAATATGTAAGGAGAGACATCCAGGTGAACTTGACCATGGGGGAAAGGATTGAGTGTGGCGAGATTGAAATGGTTAGGTCATGTGAAGCGGATGCATCAGACCCGAACTCCAAGCCAGTATTTGGAGATGGAGGTACCAGTAAGAAGACCAATTGGACGTCCTAGGAAGAGATGGACAGACCAGGTTAAGGAAGATCTCATAAGGAGAGGAGTAACATGGGATGCTGTGGAGAGGGGAAAGCTATACCAGGACAGGACTAAATGGAGGCATATTGTTCACAATGTTGCTGGGAGGGTATCCTGACGATGATGATGATAAGATTTTAACAAGCTTTTAACATATGTATCTTTTAGTATTTTTAATCAATGTATTTTATGATGTTTTTATAATGAGTTTTTAATTAATTAACAATGGCTGATGAAGGGAGCATTTAGGCCTATTACATGATGATTGATTAATTTATGAATGAAAAGGTATTGACTAGGCAAAATTTTATTAACATAATGTTACTAACCCATTATATTGAATTGTCAACTTGGACCCAGAATGAATTCTAATATTCCTAAATATCCCAATCTTCAGTAAAATAGAAGAAAGAAAAAATAGGAGACCTTCAAGCTTGAATGCACCTTGTAAAGCTGGGTGACAAGAATTATATTCTCAACAAGTTTATATTACCTAGGAAACAATAGTGAAGGAATGATTTCAGCTGGCAGACTACACACTGATCTTATCAACTATTTAATTTTTACTACAAAGTATGAGCATTACTGTATTGGGACTAAACACAATGTATGTTGTTTTATAACACAAATATTCATAACTATCTTTGGACAGGAAGAGCTGGATAGAAAGATGGGAAGACGACAAACAAAGACAGTCAGGAGTGGGCTCAGAGAGATAAAAGGGAAAAACTAAGACAAACACATAAAAATGACAACAATCGCCACAGCTAGAGACACCACCATTCAAGAAAAGGCCAAATAAATGCTCGTCACTGGAGCAAAAAAGTATCAGTCATCCAGTAATAGGGTCCAACACACGTCCACTTCATCTACACCTCCCATATTGGCCCCAAAAAAAAATACTCCAATCTTCTTTCACAACAACCAGCTACAATATTAATTGTGAATAAGATTGTTAATTGTTAATAAGGTTTAACACAAAATAACATGCTTTTATGTTCAAAAAAGGGGGATTACTTAATTGGATGACATGTTTTGATCGTACATAAAAGCGTGTTATTATATGTTAAATATCTCATGTAATATTTCTTTCAGGTTAAGGTGCATAAATAGTACCTGTTTTCCCACCTAATGTAATTGGGCACAATTTGTGTGGACCAACTGAAGAGCTTTTTATAATAGAACATGACAACACTGAAAAATGGCTTCTGTTGCTTCAAAACATGTTGAAGTTTGGTGTACATGTTTCTATCAATGAGCCCTTCTTCAGCATATCATCATCATCATCTTGCACAGTTTCCAGCCACTGGCCGAGTCTGTTTGGAACACAAGCCTCTCCAACGTCTTCTGTCTTCCCACCATCTCTCAGCTTCCACCCTTGTACAGTCTTCTCCTCTCTTCTTCACGCTTTCTTCCACCCCCTTCAGCCACCTGTCTCTTGGTCTCTTTCCTTCCCACTTCGTCTCGTGTACTCTCCTGGGTATCCTCTTCCCCTCCATTCGTTTTACATGTCCATACCATCTAAGTCTAGATTTCTCTATACCATCCTGTAAAGGTTCCTCCTTCATTAATTCTCTGGTCCTCTCATTTCTTATTCTGTCCATCTTTGTAGCTCCAATACTGCTTCTCAAGAACCTCATCTCACTGGCCTGTATTTTGTTCTTCTCCCTTCCTTTCATAACCCAGGTCTCCGAGGCATACGTCAGGATAGGGACATAGCACGTCCGATATATGATCTTTTTGCTGTTCTGAGGGACATCCTTGCTCCATAACATGCCTCTCACACTCCTCCGAAATGCTTCTGCCTGCCTCCCCCGCTCATTTATTTCTCTATCGTTTCTTCCATTATCTTGTATCAGGCTTCCCTGATACTTGAAACTCTCCACTTTCTTCAGCTGTTCCCCACCAATTGTTATTCCAGTTGTGGTTCTTTCCTTCTTCCTTGTTGTGATCACCATCTCACTCTTATTTATGCTAAATTTCAACCCATATCCTTGTATTATTCCTTCCCACACGTCCAACTGTTCCTGTACCTCCTCCTCCTTGTTTCCCCAAATCATCAAATCATCTGCAAACACCATTGCTTTCATCTTTCCTTCCCCAATTACTTGTGCCACTTGGGACATTATGTCATCCATCACCACAATGAAAAGTAACGGTGACAGTGCACTTCCTTGTTTCAGGCCGTTTCTCTGTTCCAACCAGTCCGATCTCTCTCCTCCCACTTTCACACAGCTCATGCTTCCCTTGTACATCTCCTTTATCCTCTTTATAGTCCATTTCTCTACTCCTCTATCCACCAGGGACTTCCATACTTTGTTTCTGCATACACTGTCATATGCTTTCTCAATGTCCAAGATCTAAATCATAAACTTAAAGTAACCTTACAAACTAAGAATAATTATCTCTAATTTAAGAAAATCATACATTTGTAAGAAATGTTTTGGTGATTACACAACAATACACAAGCAATTCTGAAATACCTTGTAAAGTAATAAAAGGATAGTGAAATTTAGACTAAAAATTAGTATGAAAATATGTAAAGAGTCCGAGACGAAAGAATAAGTACAGGGTGGCACACAAATAGTTGACAAATTTGAAAAGCAAATAAAAAATGCATCTTATGTTCTATGTTGTTCAAATTTTGCGCACACCTTCCCTGTTTCTGGGAAATCACTGTAGAGGTGACACTGCTACTTTGTCTCCGATTCCTTACATTCCAGTGAGCTTTCTACCATGGCCGAGCACGGCCGACTCTCCGTTCAGCAGCATGTCAAAACAGTTATCTTTTATTGTGAATCCAAAAGTGTTACGGCGACTCAAAGGAAATTTTGAGCTGTATTTCAAACTAGGTGGGCACCATCAAGGAACACCATCCTTTGCTTATACAGAAACTGTGAAGAACAAGGCAGTTTGAAGGAAGAAATTCGACCACGTGCACCAGCAGTTTGCTCTCCTGGAAACATCGCTGCGCTGAGGGTCACCATGCAGCGCAGCCCATGCAAGTCAACACGGTGAGCTTCAAGGTAAAGCAGAATATCGCGCCATTCAGGTCAAAGGATGTTACAGGGTGACCTTAAATTGTACCCGTACAAAATGACTTTACTACACAAGCTAACGGATGTTCACAGGCAGAAAAGATTGCAATACGCCTTATGGACGCAAGATGAAGATGCATACTCGTTACAAAGAGGTTATCTGCCGTAATGGAGACCACTTTGAAAATGTGATATAGTGAAATGTCTTTCCATGGTCCAAGCTACCTATGTCTAAAATTTAATTCGTTTTCTGTGAAAAATACAGTTGTTATTCTAAAATTAAATGTGTCAACTATTCGTGCACCACTCTGTATGAAACCTGTACAAAAATTAAAGAAATATCTAATTACGAGTAACCCTTAATTTTCTTTGCAAATTTATGAAAATGAAAACAATAAGAGTACAAATGTGGTAATTTCTGGAAAAATTCAACAAAAACGTAAAAATTTATCTTTATTAACACGTTCACTGCATATTAGTAGAGCATGACATATCCGGCAAACTGAGCAAGATATTTGCGTGCCACTCTTAAAAGTCGTAATAATTCGAGTTTTCAATGTTGGTAAGACAAGTTCTACTGAACTTATCCTATTTATCCTACTCATATGCCTGGTGCATGATCCACACAGGGGTTGAAATCGAGAGGTAAAACCGAGTCTCGTGATGTTAACGGAACCGCATTGTCTAATAAATATATTTGTGTTAACTTTTCAAGAAATGCAAGATCTTTCCTGTATTATTGAGAAAATTTGGAAGATTTTGGCACAAACCGCACCTTCTAACTCTCTCTGGTTTTAAGATCTTGAGTTTTGCAAAAGGATGGTATATATGATGATTGACAGGTGGATACTATTATCTTTTACGAATTAAATGACTGATCATCCACTTTGCAACAATTACCAGCCTAAATGACAAGCCAATACATGAGAGATGACTTACCTGTGAAATCTATTCCTATCGTGCAGTTAAGTTGGGTTCCACCCATGATGTAATCCAGGAAAGAGTACACCTTCTTATATTCATAGCGAAGCAGTCTTATTTCTCCAGAGTGTTTGTACGATGCACCTTTCCGCTACAACAACATATTAAAAAAATATTTTTTAAATATCAGATCAACAGTAAATGAGTATGTAAAATCCTATTTTTAAAAAAAGACAGTGAAACTTGAGTCACTGCAGAAAGTGTTGTTTAAATTTCAGGTGCCAATTTTGAGTTGAGTTTATGGTGATGGTGCTGAAAATTGTTTTGACCCACCCTTTGAGCATGTCATGATGTATTTGTGGAGTATCTATAGGATTTTGGAGGGCAGGAAGAAGGGGCAAAAGAGTGCACCATGTGGTGAGTTAGTTGCTGTTGTTGTTGAAGCATTTAGGGGCTTTGCGACATGAAGCCCCGTGTACATGGGTATATGTGGAAATTGTCTGATCAACTGTGTTATTGTGATGGAGAAGTCGGGCAATTTTTAGATCAACATGTCGCCAATGCTGCCTCGGTCGTCCTATTGGTCTCTTCCCATCTATCCGCAATGCTAATCCAGTGTGTGCAACTGTTGTTTCAGCAGCTCATAAGATATGTCCATACCAACAGAGACGGCTTTCCCCTCATCTTTTCAGTAATACAAAGCTATAATATTAACTATGACAAATGATATCGAAGAACTCTTGTCAATAAATACAATATATTCATTATAAATCACTCCTTAGGGTACATATTTCGGCCTCTGGAACCCTTTATCAGCCCTTTCATATCAACACTCAAACAAGGATTACTAAACATATCATCATACAGTTAAAAACATATACATCACAAAAAACTGTTAAAAACACGTAAAAACACTTTAAAATCCGTTATATAATGTCATATATGCATTGAGTAGACATTATATAATGGATTTTAAAGTGTTTTTTACGTGTTTTAACAGTTTTTAGTGATGTATATGCTTTTAACTGCATGTTGATATGTTTAGTAATCCTTGTTTGAGTGTTGATATGAAAGGGCTGATAAAGGGTTCCAGAGGCCGAAACATGTACCCTAAGGAGTGATTTATAATGAATATATTGTATTGATTGACGGAGATCTTCGACATCATTTGTCATAGTTAATCTTACTGTCAATACGGACCTAACACGATTCCAATTTGGAATCAATCAACCTTGAGAAGCTATAATATTGTTTATTTATCGTATGGCATGCATGAATGGAATTAAGAGATAGAGGAATATGGAATGAAAATAAGTGCGGAAAAGAGTAAGACTGTCGTGATGACGAGAAACAAGAGAGAAGGAAGACAGAATATTGACGTCAATGGAAATCCATTGGAAATGGTGAAAAGCTTTGAGTATTTGGGGAGCATACTCACAGAAGATGGAACAATAAATGAAGAAATTGGAAAGAGAATCCAACAAGCTAATGAGTTTCACCAGTGTGTGAGAGGTTTAATATGGAACCAGGAAGTCCCAGAAAAATGCAAGAAAGTTCTATTCTCAATGTATTACACACCAATTTTGACATATGCAGCAGGTACTTGGTCCACAACAAAACGCAATGAAAGCCGAATCCAAGCAGCCGAGTTGAAGTTCCTTAGAGGAATGATTGGGAAGACATGGGGGGATAAAATCAGAAATGTGGACATTAGGGAGAGAACTGGGTTCCCAAAACTGCAAGACAAGATAGAGACCAGTAAGCTGAAGTGGTATGGGCTTCGGTGGCGTAGTCGGTAGCATGCCGAACTGCTATGCCCAAGATAGCGAGTTCAAACCCGGCCGAAGTCGTCGGATTTTTTAAGAGCGTTAAAAATCCTTCAGTATGCCTTCCTTCGGAGGGGAAGTAAAGCCGGCGATCCCATGTCGTAGATTTATGGCTTGTAAAAGATCCTTTCACAGACTACACTTGTGTAAAGCAAAATTTGTTAGGTTAGATTTCGTCAGAACGCTCTATCAAAGTTCCAACGTTCACCACTAGGTATCATTGATATCTGGTGGCGAAAGTTGGAACTACTTGAAATTGAACGGAACTTGTAGCTCGCCCTTTAGGATGTCCGCTGGAAGCAGCTACAGACTCAGGCGAGCCGAACATGTCCTCGGACACTCCCGGCACTAAAAGCCATACGATAAATAAATAAATGGGCATATGATGAGAATGGACGAATATAGACTACCAAAAAGAATATTTAAGGAGAAAATACCAGGAAGAAGACCACGAGGAAGGCCCAGAAAGAGGTGGATAGATACGGTGAAGGAAAGCATAGAGAAGAGAGAAGTAAAAGAAAAAGAAGTATTGAAAGAAGGAAATGAATGGTGGAGGGATAGACAACTGTGGAGGTCCTTGATTCGCAACCTAACCCAAGGAACTGGAAACGGGAAATGAAGAAGAAGAAGATGGCATACATGAAAATTATTTATAAGTTAACATCCAGGTTAGAAGCATAATGAAGTGCCTGTGGTGTCCATAGGAAGAAGTCGCTAAATTCACCACTGTAAGATGTTTGTGGGCATTCTTGAACTATAATATTGTTACTAAGGCAACACTGGAAAAAGGCTTCAAAGCTATCAAATGGTTTGAAGTTCGCCAATAATTTACAGAAATCGGGAGGATAACTTGAGTAATCGTGAGGTGTGAAAAACTATGAAAAACCGGGAATCTCCTGCCTAAATCGGGAAAATTGGTAGGTTTGTAAGTCCCGTTGTATTTGTTCTCTGACCTGCTTCTTGCTAGCGTGTACTAGGTAGTAGACTGTGCCAGCTTGCGGCCCGACACTCAGATCGCGTAGTGTCACATAGAACTCTCCGATGAGGCTGTGATTACCACTTCTGTTCCAGTCGTGGCACACCACCTTGATGGACCGGTCCATGTCGCTGCCACAAAGCGTACGTATCGGCAAGGTGAACGGCTTCCACGTTGGGTTCAACGTCCATTTTATTACCTCCGAGCGATGAACCAGTAGGTACTGTCCATCTTCACCCACCTTGTAGAACTCCAGGAAGGGATCTGATCTGTAAAAAGAGCAATGAAAATATTCAGACAAGAACAGCCAAGGAGTTTATGGCCTCGGGTCATAGATGTCGTTAACCCTTTTGATGCCAAGCTATCATGCGTGGTTATGTTTAAAAAAATTTTTGACTTTTAAAGAATGTAATAAGAAACAAAGTTTTTACGGTTCCGCCTAGTCAATACCTATTTTATTAAAATTTTATCGAGACATAATCACTTGTCTTTTTATGTGTAGGTACATGTTTCGGTGTCTAACGATATTGACACCTTCATCGGGCTAAGTGGAGAGAAAATTGAGAGAGGAGCAGTATGGATTCAGACCTGGGAGATCAACAGTGGATCTCATATTTTCAGTGAGACAGCTCCAGGAACACCACTACGAATTTGGCGAGGATCTGTTGATGGCCTTTGGACATCGAAAAGGCCTATGATAGTGTGTGTAGGGAGAAGGTTTGGGAAGCAATGGAAAACATGGGAGTGGAAAAAGGGACTGTAGGCAGAGTGAAGGAGATGTATTGTGGATGTGTGAGTTGTGTGAAAGTTGGAGGGGAAAGAACAGACTGGTTCAGACAAATGAGTGGCCTGAAACAGGGTAGTGCGCTGTCACCCCTTCTCTTTATTGTGGTTATGGACGAGGTAATGGCACAGATAGCAGGAAAGATAGGAGAAGATAAGATGAAAGCAATGGTGTTTGCAGATGATCTCATGGTCTGGGGAAACAAGGAGGAGGAAATTCAGGAGCAACTGAAGGCTTGGGAAGAAACAGTGGGAGAGTACGGATGGAAGTTCAACATCAGTAAATGTGAGATCCTGTTAACGACCAGGAAAAAGGACAGACCAATGAGTGGGATAACACTTGGAGGTGGACAGCTGAAGAAGGTGGAAAGTCTCAAGTACTTGGGAAGTATAGAGGAGGAAAATGAGAGAAATGATAAAGAAATTATGGAATGTGGCTGACAGGCAGAAGCATTAGGAGCTTAGTGTGGAATAAAGATGTCCCACAAAAAAGCAAGGAAGTGTTATACAGAAGCTACTATATCCCGATACTGACCTATGCTTCAGAAACGTGGACAATGAAGAAAAGAGACATAAGCAGAATACAGGCAGGTGAAATGAAGTTCCTGCGAAGTAGGATCGGAGTAACAAGAAGAGACAGGGTGAGGAATGAAAAGGTCAGGGAAATGGTGAAAGAGGAGCCCTTGCAAGGTAGGATTGAGACGTCAAGACTGAGGTGGTATGGACACTTAAAGAGAATGGATGAGAAGAGGATTCCCAAGAGGATACATGAGATGCAGATGCAGAAGAAACGACCAAGGGGAAGACCAAGAGATAGATGGCTGGAAGGTGTGGAGGAATGTGTCAAGGAGAGAGGCGAGGACTGGACCAGAGTGACAGCGGAGAGGTGGTGGGAAGAAAGGACTAAGTGGCGAGGCTTATGTTCCAAACAGACCCAGCCTGGGGCTGGAAACTGTACAAGATGATGACGATGATGATCAGGCTAAGTTATGGTAGCACTCCGACACTCATTATTTGTCCATAAAAAGTTCACTTTAAAATATAACATGCAGATCATTAAAATAACACTTTAAAAATTTGTTAAAACACTGTTATAATAAAAGTTTACTAAAAACATTAGAAAAGGCTTGGTGCACTGTCTTGGTTTAATATGTTCTGTTTCCGACGATAGCCCCAGAAATCCCAGCAAGAGGTAACCATTCACAACTGGAAAAGAAAATCCCTATGTGAATATGAAAGGCATTAAAACCGAAGATGAGGAAGGCAAATAAAGAATATATAAAAAGATGTGTGATAGACTTACGATGTAATTGCAGTGAGTGATTCGGCCGTGCTGAAGCTGGACTGGGGTGAGACGGCTCGGGAGAAGCAAGGCTTATGGCGTGAGGGAGGGGGAGGGGAGGTGTACTGGTAGTATTGACAGGACAGGGGGTGGGGGGAGGGGTATGTGGTAGAGGAGGGGAATAAGGAGGATTTAGAGGTCCTCGGTTATTTGATAAATTAAGGTGGTTTGTATTTAATTCTATAATTAGTTAAGGTCTCAAAGAGTACATTGTTATTTCCCCCTTTTCTCAGTGATGTATTTTGTATTTTTAACGAGCTTATGCCTGTGTTCCTTCATATTGCTAAATAAATAAATAAATACTTATTGAATTTTGTATAAATGTCCCAAGTTTAGAGTAATTCTATCAAATAGCTTTCGAGTACGATCAATTACTACAAATATATGCATACACAGTACTGTGTATTAGGTGAATTGTCGTCAGCAGAATCAAAGTCATCGTCATCAGTCGATAATTTTTTTTTTTTTTTTTTTTAATATCGTATGACCTCGGGTGCCTGGTGCAAGCTTTGTAATTTGACACCCAGAGGGTAGCTTGCATGTCGAATTTCGTTGTTCCTTGAATCACTATGAAAGTCAAGGAGGTTAGATAATAGATATCTAAGCTCCTTGAACATTATTAGTGCTTTCTAGTAGAGAAATGAGGAACTTTGTGTTGGCGGAAACTCCCGAGATTAATTTTGCCATTATGAACTCTGCCTACTGAATTCAAATGGGTTCTTTGACATGCCAACATCATATGACATGCCTATCGTATTTTTGCCGCCTTTCAAAAATCACTTACCACGGCCAGGGGCGAACCTGCAATCTTGGGGTTAGTAGACCGACACGCTATCCACTCACCCACCGTGAGTCAGTCGATAATTCATTCTTACACACTTCATACAGTGTTAAAACCTTATTTATTTCCCCTTCGTTCAAACAGTTAACCATATTTATCACCACGTATCTAAACCCTTCCAGTGTCACTGAAATATGTTGTACTATTCTTTGAGTGATAATTTTTAGGCAATTTTTTGAGACATGCTCAACTTCTTTTCTTATTTTTTATATTGTTTAGAAATCCATTTTGAAAGAAGAAAACAGTCGAAAATAGAATTATTCCAGGCAAACCATGAAATTCACATCGTGGAGGGTAGGTATACCTTGGAATACTGCACTCTTGTATCTGCAACACCACTGTTCTCTTTCCATCAGATCCATCGTTACTTGATGGTAAACGCTCAATCACTTGAACGCTGTCTTCAAAAGCTCTATGATCACTGTCCCCTTCATCCAGATACCTTGAAATCGCAGTCACTTTTTTTATCGTACGAACTCACCATTTCATTGTTTACATCGTACATCAGGTACGGTACTATTAACCTCAAGTATCTATCTAAGAAATCTTGAAAAATGTATATGATATAATTCAAATAGTCATTTCTGTTTCTAGGTGTTAAAGGTTGTCTAGTACCCAACTATCGTAGTTAAATGTAAACTTATGATTGCCTGCAGAATATTGCGTTCGTGACCCGCTAGAGCGAAAATTACGCCGCGGAATATATCGTAAATGACACGCAAGGCAAAGGTATTAGTGCGGAATATTCCGGAAAAGACACGGTAAGGGTTAATTAGCTCCAAGCAACATCATAAGAAATACGAATGTGCCGTGACAATGCCGAATACTCGCACAGAGTGCGCAGTAGGCCCAGGCACCGGGGCAGGAACTCCCTTATTTTGACAAGGTCACGCCAGGTTATAAGCTCGTGGTAGCGTGTGCAACCGACCGGCGCACGAATACAAACGTGTTATGATACAATTTTGCGATGCAATTTTACAAACCAATTTTTTTTTGTTTGAAAAATAGGGTGTGACTATTTTGCAAGGAAATATGGTATAGAGGATTCATTAACCCAACCATCAACAAAGGGTATGGCTAGCAACAAGAGTTGCACATAAGTTCTGTCTTATTTTTAGGACAAAATGGGCATCAACTTACTGTCCGCACCAGTCCTTTCTGTCCAGCCCTCGGCCACAGAACTGCAGCGTCACCTCATCTCTGCAAGCTGCCAACTCCTCCACACTAACTATCAGCTCTCCTCTGTTGTATGTCATCCCTTGCAGAGGAGTGGTGAACTTTCCGGCAGACACAATCTGTAACACACCAAACAAGAGAAACAAGCCATGAAAGACAGGTTATAAACAAAAAGTTTGTATATTAATGTGGTTCTTAACCCTTCCTCTGCTGAATTCTCCAGAGCTGGATAATATTGAGCCAACAGCCTCAGCGTGGATCAATACCAGATTTAACGTAAAATCTAAGCATGAACTAAAAAATTATATTTTAACTCACCAGCGTGTCCCTACAGTGTTGGAGTTGGTTCTTGTAAGGGATCCAGAGTTCGATTCCATATAAGTTGGTGAAAATGTCAACCATTAGCAAGATACTAGAAATTGTATCCACTACCTTTGACACTACATCTATTTTCACAATGAGCTTGAAATAATAAATTTCATGAGAGTCAGGAAGTCGGTGGTCGACTATATAATGTATGAGAAAGAACTAAATAAGAACATCACGGACATCAAGGTTATACCATCAGAGAACCTGGATAGCGACCATCGATTGCTGGTAATGAACCTGAGAGGGAGTAAGGAGAAGAAAGGGACTGAGAACCAGGAAAGACGTATAAGGATATGGAAACTGAAAGAAGGGGATAGAAGGGTCGAGTACCTCAAAATGGTAAAGGAAGGAATTCCAACAGATGAAGAAAGAGGGGTGGAAGAGGAATGGGCTAGATTTAAGAAGACACTAGTAGGTGCAGCAGAAGCAGTATGTGGGAGAACAAGTAGTAAGAAGAGGTGGAAGGAAACACCATGGTGGAACGAGAAGACAAAAGATATAGTAAGGGAAAAGAATAGAGCCTTTAGGAGGTGGTATCAAAATAGGACGGTAGAGACAAGGGAAGAGTACCAGGAAAGAAAGAAGGAGGCGAAGAGAGTAGTGGCTGAGGAGAGAAGAAAGTGGATGGAAGAGTGGACAAAGATGATGAAGGAGGATAGTGAAGGTACAAAAAAGGTCCTGTATGGGATGGTAAAAAATAAGAGGCAGAAGGATCCTACGTATTATGTTAGAATGGTGAACAAAAGGGGACAAGAGATAGAAAATAGGGAAGAACTGAAGAAAATGTGGAAAGAATATTTTGAAGAACTTCTGAACCCAAATGGAAAAGATGGTGAGGAGGAAGAAATCGGGGAAGAGGAAGATGAACTGCAAACAGAAAAGGACTTAACATGGAAAGAAGTGGAAGATGCAGTGAACAAGGTGAAAGGAGGGAAGGCACCGGGTGTGGATGAGTTGAGTGTGGAGATGGTGAGAGCAGCAGGAGAGGTGGGGATACAGTGGTTGTACCGAGTGATGAGGACAGCATGGAAGGAAAGGAAGACCCCAGAGGACTGGAAAAAAGGAATAATTGTCCCGATCTTCAAGAAAGGTAGTAGAACAATTTGCAGAAACTATCGGGGAATAACACTGATGAGTCATTGTGCAAAGATCTTCGAGAAAGTTTTGGAAAAGAGAATTAGGACAAGGATAGAAGGAGGGATGAGGGAAGAACAACATGGCTTCAGAGCAGGAAGGTCCTCAGTGGATTTGATTTTTGCTGTAAGGCAGTTACAAGAACAGCACTATGAGTATGGAACAGATCTACTGATGGCCTTCCTGGACATTGAGAAAGCATATGACAGTGTATGCAGAAACAAAGTATGGAAGTCCCTGGAGGATAGAGGAGTAGAGAAATGGACTATAAAGAGGATAAAGGAGATGTACAAGGGAAGCGTGAGCTGTGTGAAAGTAGGAGGAGAGAGATCAGACTGGTTGGAACAGAGAAACGGCCTGAAACAAGGAAGTGCACTGTCACCGTTACTTTTCATTGCGGTGATGGATGACATAATGACCAGAGTGGCACAAGTAATTGGGGAAGGAAAGATGAAAGCAATGGTGTTTGCAGATGATTTGATGATTTGAGGAAACAAGGAGGAGGAGGTACAGGAACAGTTGGACGTGTGGGAAGGAATAATACAAGGATATGGGATGAAATTTAGCATAAATAAGAGTGAGATGGTGATCACAACAAGGAAGAAGGAAAGAACCACAACGGGAATAACAATTGGTGGGGAACAGCTGAAGAAAGTGTAGAGTGTCAAGTATCTGGGAAGCGTGATACAAGATAATGGAAGAAACGATAGAGAAATAAATGAGCGGGGGAGGCAGGCAGAAGCATTTCGGAGGAGTGTGAGAAGCATGTTATGGAGCAAGGATGTCCCTCAGAACAGCAAAAAGATCATATATTGGACGTACTATGTCCCTATCCTGACGTATGCCTCGGAGACCTGGGTTATGAAAGGAAGGGAGAAGAGCAAAATACAGGCCAGTGAGATGAGGTTCTTGAGAAGCAGTATTGGAGCTACAAAGATGGACAGAATAGGAAATGAGAGGACCAGAGAATTAATGGAGGAGGAACCATTACAGGATGGTATAGAGAAATCTAGACTTAGATGGTATGGACATGTAAAACGAATGGAGGAGAAGAGGATACCCAGGAGAGTACACGAGACGAAGTGGGAAGGAAGGAGACCGAGAGGCAGGTGGCTGAAGGGGGTGGAAGAAAGCGTGAAGAAGAGAGGAGAAGACTGGACAAGGGTGGAGGCTGAGAGATGGTGGGAAGACAGAAGACGTTGGAGAGGCTTGTGTTCCAAACAGACCCGGCCAGTGGCTGGAAACTGTGCAAGATGATGATGATGATGATGATGATGAGAGTCAGATTGTCAAATGCATGTACCCTTGGCGAAAATTTGCCCTCGGACTACATGGGCAGGCCTAGGTCAGGGTCATTTCTTCCCTTCTCTGGTGGCATATCACCACTATCAACACACTGTACCTTCCTAAGAGCTCCTCAATATCCATACCTTTACTTCAATCACTATCAAAATTGCCATAGAACTCAATCGCCAGCAAAACCGTGAGAATTTCCTCGAGACACATACTATGTTCACACACGGTAGCCATAATTCTAGAGTGAAAGGATAAAAGAGAATAAGTCAAAACTAAACCCTTCAGAAGAGCAGCAACGAATGTTGCATTAGACAATTTATGGTGCTGAAGTTTTATAACACTACATCTATGTACATGTACATGCAGAAAATAAGAAGCTGAGCTTTAACCATTTGAGCGCCAGTGACTAAACGGTCCGTCGCCAATACTACCACTCGCTGGTGCTATTGACGAAACGGTTCGTCGCAATGCGCACGTCTTTTAGTTTCACATTCCAGCTACTTGAGGCGATGTTATTTGAAAGTAGACTTACCTGTTCTTTAGTGTTAGTTCATAGAACCATTTACCGGTACTTTGCTTTTTTAATCTCTATCATCATCATCATCGTTTCTTCGCTCCAGCAAGCCGGGTGCGGTTATAAATGAGCCGTCTCCAATTTGTCCCGTCCATCCATAACTGTTGTTCTTGTATTTGATGCCAGTTCTTATCTCTAGCTTCAAGGTCCTTATAAATTTGCTTCTCCCACACATCACGAGGTCTTCCTCTTGGTCTCTTCCCGGGGACACTGGCCAAAGTACACTCGAGATATCCTGTGGGGAGCCATCCTCTTCATGTGACCATACTATCTCAATCTCTTGAATTTGAGTGTCTCCAACAGGCTCCTTTCCAATCCCAGTTGTTATCGGATATCCTCATTCCTTATTTTGTCCATTTTCGTCTTTTGGAGGCAAGAACGGAGGAACTTCATTTCTACTGCCTGGAGACGACTGTTTGTTGGTCCAGTAAGGGTTGCTGTTTCCAGACCATATGTTAGTATAGGTATTAAGTACCGTATTTGCTCGCGTATATCTCGCCCCCGCGTTTATCTCGCACCCCATATTTTTATTTGAAATTTCAGGGGGAAAAAAGTACTCGCATATATCTCGCATGTATTACTGATGCCGTCATATAAATGACCGTAATAACCTTGAGGTAGAAACACGTTGGATTTAGCGCGCCACAACAGTCGTCATTGTCCAGGAACTTATCCGAAGCGATACTAACAGGAAGAGAGAGCAACGAGTTGATCCGAACTTCGATACGAGCCGATTAGGGATCGAGGCGCCGCGTGCAAGCATACGGCGCAGCGTGAGTGTTAGCACGCTGTACATAGTTAGTCTTCGGCCGCGGTTGGCTAAATTCGCCGCCTTGAGACACATTCGAATTAGCGATTAGCGCGCCACAACAGTTGCGCAAGTAGGCCTACTGTTACATCGCAGAGAAACACAGTTCAGTCTTCTCGAATCTCAATGATATCGTCTTTACGCATTGAGTCGCATCAGAGCTCGGCCGCGTGCAAGCATACGGCGCAGCGTGTGTATTAGCACACTGTACTGTACACGCGTCTTCGGCTGCGGTTGGCTAAATTCGAGCTCGCTCGTGCAGGTAGCGAGGAATCTATATGAAGATGATCGATCGTATCGATCGCTAAGTGTCTGTGCTCTACATTCCTTTTCTGCCTTGAATCATCCTTAACGAGCGTATGACGTCTTTTTCCTAGGTTCTTAATGTCGCATAACCATAACGAATAGAAATGGTGTCGACAGACATTGTTGTGAAGAGCTTCTTGAAGACGGGCATCGCAAATGCATTGGACGGAAGTCAGGATGAAGCAGTATGGGATGATGACCAGAATGATGCACGCGAGAGTATCTCGGAGATTGGCAGCCGTGACGGCAGTGACAATGAATAGGGCGAGTACCGTATGCCAGTTGCCTGGTTTCAATAATGCAAATTTTGTGTTTTTTCGCTAATATGGTCATTCCCCGTGTATATCTCGCACCGAAAATTTTCACACATATTTTCGGTCAAAAAAGTGCGAGATATACGTGAGCAAATACGGTATATCTTGAACAAACTAATCTTGGAAACTTATGGAAATGTTTCGTCCGAAAGTAGCTGATAGAAATTGTAATCTCTTGATGTATGGTATTGTCTTGGGAAAGAATACTACCTAAATACTGGAATTTGTCTACAAATGATGATGCGAATTATGCTATTCATTTGTTCAAAGAGATGGCATACACTGAGACTGGATAGTTTGAAAAGATAAAATATTGTCTGAAACATTATGAACACTATAAATACAATAATTTAATATTTCATTCATCATCATCATCATCATCATCATCAATTTCAGTTTTCCAGCTTGAGCCGGGTCGGAGCAAATATGACCCCCCTCCACTTTACTCTGCCTGTCCACCATCCTTCCTCAACAACTCCACTCCAGGTTTCATTCTCTCGCACTGTCCTTCACCAAATCCATCCACCATACTCTAGGTCTTCCTCATCCTCTCTTTCCAGTCAACCGTCTCTCCATCACTTTTTCGGCATTCTTTAATCATTCATCCTTTTCACATGTCCATACCATCTCAATCTGTTCTGCTCCAGCTTATCATTCAGCTTCTGTACATTCGCTTCATTTCTCACTCTCTCTCTCCTAGTCTTCTGTACCATACTCCTCAGGAATATCATGTCCGCTGCTTGTATTCTACTTTCATCTCTCCTCGTCATCGGCCAAGTTTCTGTTCCATACGCTATTATTGGAAAGTAATAGGTCTTGTACATCACTATAAAATATATTTGTGAATCAATATGGAACCATAAAAATGCCTATTGCTTTCTAAACTCACCTGCCCCAACGTGCACTCGCAGAATCCCAGGAAGTCCTGCTCCTGGAGGGAAGGACTGGCAGTGTCGACATCGTACACGGCAAACTTCAGGAGTTGCTGCTCTTCAAACTTATACTTCAATTGAACCTGTAAATCAATATCAATTAATCTAACAGCAAAGAACAGAGTTGGTTGGTTCTTAAGTTTAGGGGCTGCGACAATGTGGTCATGTAGCCCCGTGTATTCTGGGTGTGTGTAGAATCTGTCTGATAACCGGTGTTAATTGTGATGACTGTATTAGTGTGTGTTACCTGTCTTTTAATTCAAGTAAGGACTGCAGACTTTTTGAATTTTTCAAATAGTTCCTACTTTTGCCGCCAAACACCACCGTGAACGACTACTAGTTCAGAACTTAGCTACCAGATGCCGCCGCAGTCGGCTCTTGGCAACGAACGTAGGAACCTAAGAGCATTGTTTACATTCCTAACCTATACAATTTAGCTTCACACAGGTGTAATTAGTGGAAGGTTCTTTAACATGCCATAAATCTATGACATGGGACCGCCAGCTTTACTCCGCCTCGGAAGGAAGGCATAATGAGGGATTTTTAACGCTCTTAAAGACTTCGGCCGGATTTGAACCCGCAATCTTGGGCATAGAAGCTCAGCATGCTACCAACTACGTCACCGAAGCGCCTAAAGAACAGAGTACCTGAGAGGTATGTCTCAGGCTGTTAGGCTGAATCCATTGTTCAGTTATGACTGAGACTAATATTATTACTTTCTTTTTTTTAAATCGATTTTGCCCTCCAGGTTGGTGGTTCCCACAGACTCAGTGAGGGTACTCACCACTACCGCCTCTACGGGCAGTGTTCTAGAGCTGGGAACATCTGGTCGGAGTGGATACAACTGAGGAGGTGTGATCAGTACCTCGCCCAGGTGGCCTCACCTGCAAAGCGAACAGGGGCCTCATGAGGGATGGGAAGGGAGGGGAAAATTAGGATGGATAGGCAAGGAAGCGGGAAGGAGGCGGCCGTGGCCTTACAGTAGGTACCATCCCGGCATTTGCCCTAAGACGAAGTGGGAAACCATGGAAAACCACTTCGGGGATGGCTGGAGTGAGAATCGAAACCCCTCCACTCATTTAAGCCACCCGAGGCTGAGTAGAGCCCGTTTCAGTCCTCATACCACTTTTCAAATTTCGTGGCAGATCCGGGAATTGAACCCAGGACCTCCGGGGCGGCAGCTAACCATGCTGACCGCTACGCTGAGGAGGCGACTAATATTATTACTATTTAGCATTAACAATTAATATTGTAGCTTTCAGTTGGCCTACACAAAAATTATTCTAATTACTGGAATATGTGAAACATAACCTGAAATACAGGGGATGTCCCATAAGTAATGTCATGTTTGAAAGAATATTTTATTTGGAAATTTTTCTGACAAGAAATTGAACTACCGGTATTCTTCAAAGTAGAGACCATCAGATTTTATGATCTTGAGCCATTCTTCAGCGAGGTTTATGATCTCGCGACGGTACCAGTCTCTGGGTTTTGATGCGAAGAATTCGTCGAGACCCACTTCCACAGCGTCATCATCATCATTTCCCCTTTTTCAGTTGACACTGGGTGGGGGCAAATATGGTTCCTCTCCACTTTGTTCTGTCGTTCCACCATTCCTCTTCCGACACAGTGTTCCAATCCAGGTTCCGTTTTCTAATACTATTCTCTACCGAGTCCATCCAACGCATTCTTGGTCTTCCTCGTCCTCTCTTCCCTGTCATCCGTCGTTCAGTGCTCGTCTTGGTAGCCTTACTTCATTCATCCGTCCAAACCATCTCAATCTGTTTTGCTCCAGTTTGTCATTTAGTTTCTGTACTTCCAGTTCTTTCCGTATATCTTCATTTCTCACTCAGTCCCTCCTCGTTTTCTGGACCATACTTCTCAGGAATCTCATCTCAGCTGCTTGTACTCTGCTCTCATCCCT
Source organism: Meconema thalassinum (assembly GCA_946902985.2). Classification (NCBI taxonomy): domain Eukaryota; kingdom Metazoa; phylum Arthropoda; class Insecta; order Orthoptera; family Tettigoniidae; genus Meconema; species Meconema thalassinum. Next base: position 126,720,906 of record OX336395.1, read on the forward strand.
CTTAGTCATTGTCCAAGTTTCTGCTGCATATGTCATTATAGGAACATAATATGCTTTGTACATAACTTCTTTAGCCTTAATTGGTATATCCTTGTTCCATACTAGTCTCCGTACTCGTTGGTAGAAAGCACTCCCGAGTTGTATTCTTCTGCTAATTTCCAAATCTAGTCTTCCATCTTCAGTCAGTTCACTTCCCAAGTATTTGAAGTGTTTCACTACTTCCAATTCCTTATCTCCTACATCGATTACTCCTTTTCCTTCTTTCTTATCTCTACTTATCATAATTAGAGCCAGAATCACTGTGAAAGGTAGAAACCTGGACATTCTGCAAGTCTATGCACCACAGGTGGGATGCACAGAAGGCGAGAAGGACGAGTTTGAAGAGGAGTTGCAGAAGCAGTTAGTGGGGAGAGACCTGATAGTCATGGGAGACCTAAATGCCCATGTCGGAACTGATAGAAGAGGTTTTGAGGAAGTGATTGGTGGTGAAGGATGGGGAAACAGGAATAAGGAAGGAGAGAGATTGTTGGAACTGTGCAAGATAAATGGGCTAATGGTTGGAAACACATGGTACAAGAAGAGAGAGAGCCATAAAATTACTTGGTACAGCAGGGATTTGACTAGGAAATCAGTGGTGGACTATATTCTATGCGGGAAGGAGACAAAGAAGAGTATCACGGATATAAGGGTAATACCTTCAGAAGCCCTGGACAGTGACCACCGTCTGCTGGTCGCCAAGGTGAGAGGACTGAAGGAAAAGAGGAGAACTGAGAACCAAGAAAGAAGAATAAGGACATGGAAGCTGAAGGAGGATGGAAATAAGGAGAAGTTCCAGATATTAGTGAGGAACAAATTACCGAAGGATGATCTGAAAACAGGTGAAGAAGAATGGAATAGGTTCAAGGACGTGTTGGTAGAAGCAGCGGAAGTCGTGTGTGGCAGAACTAGTGGAAAGAAAAGGTGGAAGGAAACACCATGGTGGAACCCCAGAACTAAGGAAGCAGTGAAAAAGAAAAATGAAGCATTCAGGAAATGGTTCCAACAGAGGACAGACAGAACAAGAGAAGAATACCAAGAGCGGAAGAAAGAAGCAGGAGAAGTAGTGAAGGAAGAGAAAAAGAAATGGCTGGCGAAATGGACAGAAATGATGGAGGAGGACTGTGATGGCAGTAAGAAAGTGTTGTATGGAATGATAAAGGCAAAGAGAAGAGATACAGGGGAAAATGTCAGAATGGTGGACAGGAATGGAAAGGAGGTCGAAAATATGGAAGAAGTAAAGGTTATCTGGAGAGAATACTTCAAGGAACTCCTAAATCCAACTAAAACCAGCGTAGTGGACATTGTGGAGGAAGAAACAGACAGTGACCAAGACATTTCAGAGAAGGAATTGACATGGAAAGAAGTGGAGGAAGCATTAAAGAAAATGAAAGGGGGAAAGGCACCGGGAATAGACGAAGTGAGTGTGGAGATGGTGAGAGCAGCAGGGGTGACAGGAACACAGTGGCTCTTTCGAGTAATGAAAGTGATATGGAGGGAGAAGAAAATACCAGAGGACTGGAAAAGAGGGATAATAATACCCATATTTAAAAAGGGAAGTAGGAAGGAATGCAAGAACTACAGGGGAATTACACTCATGTGCCACTGCGCCAAAATATTTGAGAAGGTACTGGAGAGAAGAATTCGGACAGAAGTTGAAGATGGGCTGAGGGAAGAACAGTATGGATTCAGGCCAGGAAGGTCAACAGTTGACCTCATCTTTGCAGTAAGACAGCTACAAGAACACCATTATGAATATGGGAAAGATCTGGTGATGACCTTCTTGGATATTGAGAAAGCATAGTATTAATAGAAACAAGGTATGGGAAGCAATGAGAGCAAAAGCAGTGAACAAGGAGACAGTGTCAAGAGTGAAAGCAATGTACGAGGGAAGCAAAAGCTGTGTAAAGGTGGGAAGAGAGAGAACGGAATGGTTTCAACTGGAGAGTGGTCTGAAACAGGGAAGTGCCCTCTCACCCCTGTTATTTATAGTGGTGATGGATGAAATCATACGAAAAGTGGTAAATAGCATTGGGGAAAGGAAAATGAAGGCAATGTTGTTTGCTGATGACCTTCTGGTATGGGGAGAGGATGAGGAAGAAGTACAAGAGCAATTAGATGAGTGGGAGAAGGTAGTGTTATCATATGGGATGAAGTTCTCAGCACAAAAGAGTGAAGTGGTCATCACAACGAGGAAGAAGAACAGACTGGATATGGGCATTACACTTGGAGGACAGCAGTTGCAGAAAGTAGAATGCTTCAAGTACTTGGGAAGCATAATTGAAGAAAAGGGAGGCAATAGGATGGAAATAAATGAGAGGGGAAGGTGCGCAGATGGATTTTTCAAGAGTGTTAGGGGGATGATATGGAATAAAGATGTACCACAAAAATGTAAAGGAATCATCTACAAGACCTACTTTGTGCCAATTTTGACATATGGTTCAGAAACATGGGTGATGAAGGAAAGGGACAAGAATAAAATACGAGCAGTAGAGATGAAGTTCCAGAGGAGTAGGGTAGGAGTGACAAGAATGGACAGAGTAAGGAATGAGAGAGTCAGGGAGATGGTAAGAGAGGAACCATTGCAAAATAGAATAGAGCGATCTAGGCTACAATGGTATGGACATGTGAGGAGGATGGAAGAGGAGAGGATACCGAAGAAGATGTTTGGAATGGAAATGACGGGAAGGAGGCCAAGGGGAAGACCAAGGGACAGATGGACAAAAGGAGTTAAGAAGAGTGTGGAGGAAAGAGGAGTGTGCTGGGACACAGTAAATGACGAGAGATGGTGGATGGACAGGAAACGATGGAGAGGCTTATGTTCCAAGCAGACCCGACCAGCGGTTGGAAACTGCTCAAGATGATGATGATGATGATGATGACTTATCACCACTATTTTACTCTTCTCCACATTTCTTCCATGCAAGAAATGGGCCTTGGGTCGAAAAAGATGGTAATCTGAAGGCACAAGATCAGGGCTGAATGCTGGACGTGGTAGCAGTTCGACTCCTCCCAATTTCTGAATTTTTGCCATGGTTGTTCGTGGAGTATGAGGTCTCGCATAGTCCTGTGGCAAGAGAACTCTATTTTGGTTAACAAATGCTCGGTATCTCAGTCTCAAAACTCCATGAACTCATTCCAGTTGTTGAGAATAAATATCCGCAATGACTACACGCCTGTTTGGAATAAACTCCCAGTGAATCACTCCTTAAAAATTCCACCAGACACACAATATCACTTTGGGGCCAAACCGATTCTTTTTAACAATGACTTGGGCAGGTTGAGTGGGACTGAGCCACTGTATCGAGGCATCAGCGTTGCGGTAATAAACCCATTTTTCATCACATGTGACAATTCCCCTGATAAATCTATCATCGATCGGGTTACCGATAAGGTGACGACAGATATCCACTTTACTTTGAGCCTGTTCAGGGGTCAATTCATACATACAGCTTCTGCTTGATTTTCCAAGTTTCTTTATCTGCCGATGTATGGTATGTTTTGACAATACGAGGGTTGTTTTTCAAGCAAGGGCCGTTTTTTTTTTTAAATTAACCGAACATTTTATTTTGAAACCACATTTATTTTTAGGTTTAACATACCTTCCTCTATTTTTCTACATAGTTGCCTTGTTTATTAAGGCACTTGTCAAACCTTAAAACTAAGTTCTGAAATCTCTGTACAACCAAGAATTCACACTTAAGGAAAATCCATTGATAGAGTAGTTATCATGAATCATCGGTCCTCGTGAATTTTCGTGTCAATTGCAGTCACCAAGTCATCTGTGATCACAGGCCTGAGCATTCATCGTCATGAACATTTTCATGGCTACTTTAGAACTCGCGTACCCATTTTCGCACTTAACCTTCCGTCAGTGCATTATCACCATACACCTCACAAAGCTGACGATGAATGTCTGCAGCCGACATGTTTCTTGCACTCAAAAAAAGTATCATTGATCGTACCTCATACGCGGTGGCCGAACCAATAATCTTGAACATTGTAAAGATGCACAGTTTAGCGTACAGGTTAGCTACACAGCTGCAACTGACGCCTGCTTGTTCGCAAAGGATGCCGGGAGGTAGCGTGCACGCTTGTTGTGGCGTGCGCACTAACTACGGACTTTAAAAAAAACAGCCCTTGTACATTCTCGCATTATACGCAATTCTAGTCATTGGCTGACCAAAGAAAACCAATTCTATCTTATAAAACACTAAACTTAAAAAAGTACATTACTTATGAGACATCCTAATAAATTACATATGATTAAGATTTATATATACTTTTACGGACTATTGAAGAAGCTATCTTTAACAGGCATTAACCAGCATGCATTGCAATGCCAATCATAGAAAGAGAGAGTTATGAAAAATGAAATGAGAGTAAATAATGATGAACTGTGTGTAAATCAATTAATCTCGTAGAAGCGGCGTAGTCGGTAGCATGCTAAACTGCTATGTCCAAGATCGCCGGTTCTAAACCGGCTGAAGTCGTCGGATTTTTTTACGAGCGTTAAAATCCTTCAGTATGCCTTCCTTCGGCGGGGAAGTAAAGCAGCCAGGCCCATGTCATAGATTTATGCATGAAAAAGAACCTACTGTTCAGCTAAATTTGTAGGTTATTTGGCTAGAAACTCTCTATCAAGTTCCAACGTTTGCCGCTGGGTGTCAGTAGCATCTGGTAGCCAAAGTTGGAACTACTTGAAATTGAACTTGCCCAGTTTCATTCATCTTCATGCATTTCATCTCATTGACATGCGACGGTACTTGTAGCTCACCCCATGGGTGTCCGCATAGAAGCAGCTACAAACTCTGGCGAACCGAACATGTCCTCGGACACTCCTGGCACCAAAAGCCATACGCTAATTATTATTTATTCATTACGGCCAACTATGGACCACGTTTGACAGTTTTTACATTATTTGTTGTCTTCAACTCCCCTGTCTCCTGGAAACTCCTTAACCAGCCGTCTAAATCGCTCCCTGTCCATTATGTGTTCTTGTTTCACCCCCATCCGATCCAAGTCCAATCTCACTTCCCGAAACCATTTCGGCTCCGTCTTCCTCTTCCTGAAGAATTCAAAAATCCTCTTCGTCAATCTGGCATTGTTCATCCTCACCAAGTGTCCATAAAACTGTATTCTCCTTTTTCTCATTAGGGCTACGACTCCTGTCTTCAGGTATAGTTCTTTGTTAGGTTTGCGTCTCCTCTCTCCATCCTTGATATTTGGGCCTAGGATTTTTCGGAGCATTTTCCTTTCCCTCTTTCGGATATGTCTTCGATGCCACTCTTCCCAATCATGTCTAGTGTTTCTGCTGCATACAGACATTCAGGTTTGACAACAGTATCTAAGTGTCGGAATTTAGCCCCAAAGGATAGACGCTATTTGTTGTATGTATCCTTCGTTAGTTGGTAAGCCATTTCCATTCTCCTTGCCCGCTCTTTGATGGCATCCTTTTCTGACCCATTGTCCTGCAATTTTCTCCCAAGTACATAAAACACTTAACTCGCTTTATCTTGGCTTCTCTCAACTCCAAGTGGAGCCATACGCTAAACAAATAAATAAATCACTTAGAGGCATAGATGGACAATTAAGTAAAGAAATTAAGCAAATTATGTAGCACACGAACTGAAATGTCCCTGTATGTATTTGATTCAATTCTGTCAAGCGTACGCATTCATATAACGAAAACACATGAACTGCCGCTAAACGGTATGAAATACTCATTTGTTGAAACAACTCATGAGCCTATTGTAAAATGGATTTACCAATTCAAAAACCTTCGCGGTCGTTGTTTCATTTGAGGGGCTTGTACATTGTGGTCATTTATCCCCAAGTACTTGGGTGTGTGTACATAGAATCTGCCAGATAACCTGTGTAATTGTGGTGTCTGTAGTAGTAGTGTGTGTATTTGTAATTCAGGCGAGGATTGGGAAGTAGCCTTAGGTTGGGAACCATCCCGGCATTTGCTAGGAGTGGAAGTGGGAAACCATGGAACACCACTTCCAGGATGGCTGAGTTGGGAATGGAACCCACTTCATATCAGTTTTGCCTCACGAGGCTGAGTGCACCCCGCTCCAGCCCTCAGACTAGAATTAAAATTTCTTGGCAGAGCCAGTGATCGAACCCGGACCTCCAGGGCAACAGCCAAGAATGCTAGCCGCTACACCAGGAGGTGAAAATGAAAATCCACAGCCTGCTTCCAGTCTCCGACCGGGTCAGGAATGGAATGAATCCAGCGGCGAGGATATGAAATGTGCCGGCTGCCGAGGCCGGACGCACTCCTCTGGGGCAATGATTAAATGAATGACAGATGAAATGAAATGATAGTGGAGAGTGTTGCTGGAATGAAATTTTGACAGGGAAAACCGGAGTACCCGGAGAAAAACCTGTCTGCCTCCGTTTTGTCCAGCACAGATCTCACATGGAGGGACCGGGATTTGAACTACGGATCCAGCGGTGAGAGGCCGGCGTGCTGCCGCCTAAGCCACGGAGGCTTCACACCAGGAGGTAACTATTAATATAATTGGTTAAGAAAAAACAAATATACCAGAACATACTTTCTGCTATATATAGGTAGTTCATTGCCACACCAAATTTACCTTCTTGACAAAGTCTGGGTTGAGCGTGTTACTGATCATCTCAGTCCGACTGATCTCCACCCATTCCGGCAACTCGTATGTCTTCAAGAATGTCACACACATTGGATCCGACTTGGAGAACACATCTGTATCCAAGAGATTCCTGCAACAAACACAGTTGCGACCAAATAGTATAGAACAACAATACTGGACATTCATCTCAAAAACAAACAATAAAAAAAAAAAAAAGGCAATCAACATTCATGGAGTGGCTGAGCCTTACCGTTACAGCTTGGTGGCAATGCTTTCTCTACAAGATTATATTATCCAGTAAGCAATGCTCAAGGGATACTTTGTTGTTGTTGTTGTTGATTCTTTTGGAGCTTTGCGACACATGGTCATGTAGCCCTGTGTACTTGGGTGTGTGTAGAATTTTCTGATAACCTGTGTTATTTTGATGGCTGCAGTAGTGTATGTAATCGTAATTCAGATGAGGATTGGGAAGGAGGCGGCTGTTGCCTTAAGTTAGGAACCATCCTGGCATTCACCTGGAGTAGAAATGGAAGATCACAGAAAACCAATTCCAGGACGGCTGAGGTGGGATTTGAACCCGCCTCTTCTCAGTTTTTCCTCATGAGGCTGAGTGTACCCCATTTCAGTCCTAAGACCAGAATTAAATTTCTTGGCAGAGCTGGGATTCAAACCCGGGCTTCCACGGTGACCGCCAAGAATGCTGGCCACTACATAACAAGGTGGACTCAAGGGATACTTTCAGCTGACCATCAACAAATTGATCTTTTGTTGTGATTTTTATTTGACGGAATTGGACAAAAGCCCCATGTACTTGGGTGTGTGTATAATTTGACTGATAATCTGTGTTAGTTAGTTATTGTTGTTTTAAGAGGTGCAACAGCGAGATCATCTGCCTCGATAATCTGTGTTATGTGGAGTCTGTAGTATAATTCAGATGACGATTGGGAGGAGGCAGCCATGGTCTTAAGAACATTCCCGGCATTCGCCACCTCTTCTCAGTTTAGCCTCACGAGGCTGTGTGTACAGCGTTCCAGCCCTCAGACCAGAATTACATTTCTTGGTAGAGCCACGAATTAAACCCAGACACCATATTAATCGTATTGCAGGTGTTTAACTCACCTTTACTGCAAATAATGAGCATTACATAGAAGTGTTGTTGTACCTTTATATGAATCCAATGCTGGAGCAAAATATAAATTTTCACAACTCTAAAGAGAGTACATCAGCATGTGGTTGGCGGCCTCGGTGGTGTAGTTGGTAGCATTCTGAGCTTCAATGCCCAAGATCGCGGGTTCAAACCCGGCCGAAGTTGTCGGATTTTTTAAGAGCATTAAAAATCCCTCAGTATGCCTTCCTTCGGAGGGGAAGTAAAGCCGGCGGTTCCATGTCATAGATTTATGGTATGTTGAAGAACCTTCCACTAATTACACCTTTGTGAAGCTAAATTAATTATAAGTTAAACATTTGACAAACGCTCTTAGGTTCAGACGTTCGTTGCCAGGAGCCGACTGTGGTGGCATCTGGTAACCAAGTTCTGAACTAGTATTCGTTGTCGGTGGTGTTTGGTGGCAAAGGTAGGAACCACTTGAAATTATCATCTGCAGTCCTCACTTGAATTGAAAACAGATAACACACACTAATACAGTCATCACAATTAACACCGGTTATCAGACAGATTCTACACACACCCAAAGTACATGGGGTTACATGACACAGCCCCTAAACTGAGAAACCAACCAGAATATTTGGTAAACGACATATAGTGTAGCCTACGGGACATTTATTGCGACGAAAGTGTTTGAAATATAACATTTAATTTGTTGCCAATTAAATTACCTCTTTTTGCTCATGAATTAGCTTTAGAATTGTCCCGAAATTACCATTTTTATTTTATGTGTTTTTACATTTTAATTTATTTTAATTATTATAATATTATTAATAATGTTATTCTTCTGTCAGTTCTCAGGAACTGAGACACATGATAAAAGGAATGTGCATGGAGTGCTACAGTAGTGTGAAGACTAGAGTCGGGACAGCGGAATGGTTTAAAATTGGCACTGGACTAAAGCAAGGAAGTGTGTAGTCGCCATTATTGTTCGTAATGGTGATGGATGACATCGTGAAGGCAGCAATGAAACAATATAGTAGGGCAAAGATGAAGGTAATGTTGTTTGCAGACGACGTTGTGATCTAGGGCGAGGATGAGATGGAGGTACTAGAACAGTTAGACGTAATAAGTGAAAAGATTGAGCAATGGGGATTGAAGATAAATGTGGAGAAGAGTAAAACAGTGGTGATGAGTAGAGATAAGAAAAAAGGAAAAGGAGTAATCAAAGTAGGAGATAAAGAATTGGAAGTGGTGAAACACTTCAAATACTTGGGAAGCGAACTGACTGAAGATGGAAGACAAGATTTGGAAATTAGCAGAAGAATACAACTCTTCTACTGTAATGGATTTGCTAGCCCACACTGTTGGGAGAGAAATGTAACTGTTTACCTTTGCCTAAGCTATGTTGTTTTAATGGGCGCCAAGACCTCAATGCAATGTTGAAATCTAAATTTGTATTTAACAACGTCTAGCTCTGGCAGAACACATTCAAGACTCTATTCACTCAGATCGTGGTATGATTAGATCATTAACCCAACAAACAATTGTATCAGGAGAAGGAATTGGTCTATATCTAATGCTACCTACTGAAAGCAAAGATTGCATTGTAAAAGAAATGAATTTATTATATAAAACAAGTATAGCAAAATTAATAATAATAATAAGTTTAAAATTTAAATTGGAGCGTTGTGATTTGAATATTACCGATAGAAAATTACGTGAAAACGGAGTCTGATAAATTGATTTTACTCTTATTTCCAAGCTATGAAGTTACTGAAATATGAAATATAAAACAAAGAAAATGAGAGATTGCGTATTTCTGCGTCATGTGCGCTTACCATTGGAAATTGCCAAAGCATCTCCCTCGTTCTTGATGATGCTGTGTGCTTCCCACAGTCTCCTGGACGTCGTCATCTCCGTCGAAATTTGATGATATCCTGGTAGATTATATAATTCTATGGTCCGTACCTCGGACCCAAACTCGCGTAAAACCGCACTGGTTACGTTTTACAAAAGTTCGTCGCTAACTCCACTGAACATCGGAGCGACACGCACTCGCATCCATACTCCTCAAGTATTTCACAGATAGTTCTTGTTTCACGGCGCGTCGAACGATATATCCACACGTTGGCTCCCCCACCATGGTACCGACATCTGGCTTACGTCGTCCTCACTGATTGGCTGCACCCTACGCGCTAGATCCCCACTCCTTCCTCATTACACTCCGCGGGAGGGAGAAGTCGATTTCCGTTTCAACAATTCGCCTTTTCTAGACCTTGCGACCCAAGATTGCGTCATGCTCCTCGACAAGATTCAGCGTGTACTTGAAATCCCAGTGAGTCATCTCTCTCAAATACCCTAACTGACAAAAACTCCGTAAAATTCCGTAATCAGATAATTTTCTATGATATCGTCGTTCGTAATAATTTGCTTGATAGCGTTTTCTAAGACATAGAAAACCTCTCTGTATGCTTATAATTTTTATAAAATGCTCCGAAAATGTCTTAATAATAATTATAATAAATTAATAATAATAATAAATTAACATGAAAAATTATCTTGGCTGAACAATTTGCCGCGTAAATAAATATAGAATGGCTTCCTACTGACTTATGCCAGTTGCATAAAAAACCCTCGAAAAACACGTTACATATTCGCCTCGGATCATCGGATGATTTACCGTGACGACGGTCCATTATCCGATTATCCCAGACACGTTAATAAACCCCATCCAAAATACATATTACATAAATGAAATCACCCTAAATTACAGATATATACACTCATAATTTTTCTTCACGCACTTTGCGTCAAAGTTTGTTGTCACTATGGATTGCACTTTGCAACCAGTCCAATGTTTTACATATAAATTAGTGTTCCATGGATATTTCCGCCTCTCAAATTTCTCTATGTTGGAGAAATAGACATAATTAATGTGTGAGCACTATGTATTTATGATGTCATATCACACGCATTGAAGGTGTTCTGATATATTTATATCACCATAGAACTCCCTAATTTCACTGGAGGTCCCCTCCTTATGGTGAAATTTAATCTCACTTATCACTGAGCACACGATCACACTATTGTGGCAGCGCCTCGTGACCATAATACTTAATCTCTCTTTAAAGTAGATTAAATTAATATTGACTTCTGAAAAAAAAAAACAGTAAATGCGCACTACATATAACACCAAATATTTCTGTGCCGTAATCGCCCTGTCTTGTTAAGTTCCCGTTAACCATATTCTACTTAATACTAGTTCTCAACACAGACCATTTCTCCTCACACAAATAATACCATTGTACAAATTATCTTAAATTACACACTTACAAATCTTACATGGCGAGGCCGTAAACAGAAATCACGTGTGCTGATATGTATGAGTTTCATGAAGGACTGTCTCGCATTCTGATGGCCCATCTTTTATCTCGTGGACGCCTTAAGCTAACAAGCCCTATTCAAGCGCTCCCCCATCTCTTGGAGATAAATGGGAACCCATCAGCGCTGCCAAAATGGCCTTGGTGCATCGAGACAATTTAGTGCTCAACAGCATCCGACAATCCCGTCATATTTCCCTGTACCTTAAAAACTCTCATTTACTTACATACTACCCCCCTGTGTGACTTCCGATACGCCTGCCTTAAGACCAGATCCTCCACGCACCAGATACCACACTTACTCATTTGATAGGCTGGCTCGCCAGCTAAACACACTCACTTTATGACACATATTTTCGTAGACTATGTATATTATACGTCCCGTATAATCTGTTTCCCTCACTATTCTCCAGCACATATGCTGTTTTGCCAATACGTTTGGAAACTATAAATGTTTCTCCGTCACCTGCTTCCAACCTTGCCAGTGGCTCCCTTAAATGAACGTCATCACGTTGCTCTACCTAGCATATTTCTCAGTGTCTGTAACGATGCCCTGTTGCTACTGTCCACACATGCACATATTAAAATACCATCCTCTGCTTTAACCACAGGATAATCCCTACATAAATTAGTGTCCCTCGATAGCATGTCTGCAAGAATGTTATCTTTACCTTTAATATATTTTACTGTGAATTCGTATTCCTGCAGAGCAAGAATCCACCTACTAACTCTGTTAGAACTGAGTTTACAAGTCCTCATATACAGTAATGCATGGTGATCTGTGTGGATCTCAAATTTCCCCCCTACTAAATACATTCTAAATTTCCCTAAACTGAAAACAATACCTAAAAGCTCTAACTCAGTAATCGTGTATCTTTTCTCTGCTGCAGTCAGTCCTCGCGAGGCTAAAGATACAATGCACAGATTACCCTCATCATCTTTCTGACATAATACTCCAGCAATGCCTATATGTGAAGCATCTGTCATAACCACATATTCCTTATCTTTTAACGGATATTTCAGCACTACAGCTTTCTCAAAACCTTCCTTCAGCGCTCTAAAAGCCTGATCATGCTTGGACTCCCATCTCCACCGAGTCCCACTTTTAAGCAATTCCTTGAATGGTTCTACCAACCCTGAGTATTTAAGAACGAACCTCCTGAAAAAGTTGCAAATTCCCAGGTAAGTTTTTAACTGTTTAACATTCTGTGGCACCTCTGCGTTAAGTATCTTATTAACCCTACTTTCTTCTGGTGTTACACCTCTACTCGACACTCTATGACCTAAAAATGTCACTTCTGACTGACAGAATGACGACTTAGACAGCTTCAAAGTGAACCCTGCCTGATCTAACTTCTGAAAAACTATATTTAAATGATGTAGATGCTCCTCAAAACTGCGTGAACTAATTACCATATCATCTATGTAAATGGTTACAAACTCTCCTGTGTCATCCCCTAATGCGATGTTTAAAGCCCTAATTAAAGCTGCTGAACTACTCTTTAACCCATAAGGTGTTCTACAAAATTGATAAAGATTATATTTATGACTAAAAGCTGTAAATGGTCTATCTTCGTACATAAGTGGCACTTGCCAAAAACTGGAACTCAAATCTACACAAGTGAAATACTTCTTCCCCTCAAATGTTTGCATTAATTCCTCTATTGACATAGATTTCAGCTGATCTGAACTAATTCTACTGTTAACCAAACGAGCGTCTAAACAAATACGAACAGTGCCGTCGGTCTTGGGTACCGTGATCAAAGAATTAACATATGGACTGTTCGAGTGCTCAATAATCCCATCTTCAAGCATCTGATTAATTTGTGCCTCAACTGCACTCTGATAAGCGAAAGGTACAGGATATCTATGTCCTGTGAATACTGACCTATCAATAACGTTCAATGAATGTGTATAGCAATTGGCCATACCAATGCGATCCTCAAAAACTCTCCTATTACACCATAACACATCATAGAGCCGAACACACTGTTCATCCTCTATATTTCCCTGAAATGCAGCCTCACGTAACGAGTCCTCTAGACTTCCGTTCGTAATCACACTGCCCACAAAACATGGAGAACCCCGCTCTACGGCTGTCGATATCTCATTTAAAGTACAAATCACACCTACAATACTACTCCTCTGAATATGGTCATTGAACGCTACTTCTACTTCAGAATCTCCCCATTTAAATTTCAAACTCCCTACATCATAACATAAGTTACCAGACACTCTACTTAGCCACTCTGAACCCAAGATAACACTGAATACTAAATTTGGAATTACAAGGCAAATCTGCTTCTCTACATGATTATTAATTTTAATGTCTACTAAAACTTGCTTAGAAATTACTTTAGACCTCTTCCCAACAGCTGTGATAACAAAAGTGCTTTTAATTGGCATCTCCTCAAAATTTACTCCAGTTCCTTTCATTTTATCATAAAATGCACTACTTATGCAACTCTTCATACAACCACTATCAATTAAAACATCTGTGTACGCCTCGGACACGTTAAATTTAACTATGGGGCTCTTACTAACCACTTCCTGAATAATACCTTCATCATTTAGTTCATGTAATAATTCATTTCTTACATTTAGGTCATAGGGTTCCTGTATAATTGTATGGACAGGGCATGCTACAGACTGAGATTCTGACCTTACTTCGCAGCCTGGTTCGCGTTTAAAGAACCGCTACAGCTGGCCGTAGTACTACTAACTACTGAACTAGTCTGGTTGTTCTGGGCTGTGTTGTCATTGTTTGGCTGTATATTACTACCACTAGGCTGTCCTCTTCCTTGACCCCTATTCTGGTTGTAATTATTGTCATTATAATTTCTCCCTTGATTTCCCCTGAAATCATTGTTTCTCCCTTGATTTCCCCTGTAATCATTGTTCCTCCCTTGATACTGATTACCATAGCCATTTCCTCTGTTCTGATATAGCTGATTATTATTATTTCTATTTTGAGCGTTGGCCCCTTCGCCACCGTTCCCTTGAACTTCCTGATGCCTGGCTTCATCAGGTCTATTATTATTATTACCCTGGTTCCGATTGAAATTGTCCTCATAACCCCCTTTCCCTAGTGCATCAAATGTGCTTAACAAATTTTCTACTTGTAATATAGTCTTTACATTCTGGATACAAGCAGCCTCCTTGATCCTATAGGGAAAGTGCCTAAGTAGCAACCTTACCACATCACTTTCCTCCTTCAAGCCATCCAGATATTTACACACTAATACCTGCCCTAAAAAGTATTCGGTCATGGTGGAGCTTCCTTTAGGGTTATATTTACCACACACTACTCCCTCACGATGCTGCGACTGAATAACCTCATTCCAGAACTTTTCACAGAATTTCATTTTAAAATCATTGATATCAGTAAACTTGTCTCTGTAGACAGCAAACCAATTCCTCGTTTCCCCCACAAACACTTGTTCTAAAATTTCAACTACCTGGCACCACTCAATACTACCATTTTCCAACCTCTCCCCAAATTTATTTTCTATAGTGTTCATGAACTCCATTGGGCACCCCTGTCGATTGCTGAACTTACCCAGTTCTACCTCCCTGTGTGTGCTATTCACAAAAACTGGCCTATTCTGACTATTTTCTTGCCTGATCCTAGCTTTTAATTTTAATTCTAATTCTGCGATTTTCTCCTCAGCCTTCCTCTCAATACTGTTTACTGTTAATTTAATGTTTCCTTCTGATTCTTCTACTTTATCATATAGCTTTGCTTGTTTCTCCTCAATCTTGCTAATGCTTTCCCTATTACTCTCTCTTAAATCATTTACTTCTGCAACTACTTGTGAGTGGACTTTCTCAATTCTACCCCCCAGCTGTTCCTTAACCTCTTTAGTAGCTACCTGAATTTTGTCAATTTCTCCCCCCAATTGCTTTTTGACCTGCTGTGTTTCCAGTTGCACTAGTTCTTTTAAATTTTCAGCCTGTGTACTGATTCTAATTTCCAACTCCTCCTGTACTTTTCCTAATTTTCTGTCTACATCTGCAATAATCTCTTTAGCCTTTTCTTCCATCACCCCCCTGATCTCACCTCTAATCAGTTCGAATTTGTCACTCATTTCCCTACTGTTTTGTTCTAATTTAGCATTTAAAGTTTCAGTACTCTCTCTATTTTCCTTACTGTTTTGTTCTAATCTGGCGTTTAAAGTTTCATTACTCTCTCTATTTTCCCTACTGTTTTGTTCTAATTTTGCATTATTCTGTTCTAATTTGGCATTATTCTGTTCTAATTTTGCATTTAAAGCTTCTGTACTTTCTTTATTTTCCCTACTGTTTTGTTCTAATTTTGCATTATTCTGTTCTAATTTTGCATTTAAAGCATCTGTACTTTCTTTATTTTCCCTACTGTTTTGTTCTAATTTTGCATTATTCTGTTCTAATTTTGCATTTAAAGCATCACTACTAACTTTGTTCTGATACATGAACTCGAGAAGTAAAGTTTTTAATTCTGGTTGGCCGCCTACACTCCCTGTTTCAGTATCGGGATTTACCTCCGCTACCCCGGTACTACCATCACTCGACATACTGCTCGTATCATCATTCTCCAGTTGATGACCACTACGTAACCTCATCTGTCTTTCTTTCTCATCCCCCATAATGATATACACTGATAAAGACAAATAACCCCCAAAATACAGGCACAGAAATATATACCCTTCTCCTTCCACAAATGTTATTAGGTTTTCAGCCCCAAGTTGTCGGCGACAAATGTAATGGTATCTACTTAGGCTGGGATGACAAGTGAAACGGTATTTACTTTGCTCCACGTTGAGCGTACAAATGTAATGGTTTCGCTAGCCCACACTGTTGGGAGAGAAATGTAACTGTTTACCTTTGCCTAAGCTATGTTGTTTTAATGGGCGCCAAGACCTCAATGCAATGTTGAAATCTAAATTTGTATTTAACAACGTCTAGCTCTGGCAGAACACATTCAAGACTCTATTCACTCAGATCGTGGTATGATTAGATCATTAACCCAACAAACAATTGTATCAGGAGAAGGAATTGGTCTATATCTAATGCTACCTACTGAAAGCAAAGATTGCATTGTAAAAGAAATGAATTTATTATATAAAACAAGTATAGCAAAATTAATAATAATAATAAGTTTAAAATTTAAATTGGAGCGTTGTGATTTGAATATTACCGATAGAAAATTACGTGAAAACGGAGTCTGATAAATTGATTTTACTCTTATTTCCAAGCTATGAAGTTACTGAAATATGAAATATAAAACAAAGAAAATGAGAGATTGCGTATTTCTGCGTCATGTGCGCTTACCATTGGAAATTGCCAAAGCACCTCCCTCGTTCTTGATGATGCTGTGTGCTTCCCACAGTCTCCTGGACGTCGTCATCTCCGTCGAAATTTGATGATATCCTGGTAGATTATATAATTCTATGGTCCGTACCTCGGACCCAAACTCGCGTAAAACCGCACTGGTTACGTTTTACAAAAGTTCGTCGCTAACTCCACTGAACATCGGAGCGACACGCACTCGCATCCATACTCCTCAAGTATTTCACAGATAGTTCTTGTTTCACGGCGCGTCGAACGATATATCCACACGTTGGCTCCCCCACCATGGTACCGACATCTGGCTTACGTCGTCCTCACTGATTGGCTGCACCCTACGCGCTAGATCCCCACTCCTTCCTCATTACACTCCGCGGGAGGGAGAAGTCGATTTCCGTTTCAACAATTCGCCTTTTCTAGACCTTGCGACCCAAGATTGCGTCATGCTCCTCGACAAGATTCAGCGTGTACTTGAAATCCCAGTGAGTCATCTCTCTCAAATACCCTAACTGACAAAAACTCCGTAAAATTCCGTAATCAGATAATTTTCTATGATATCGTCGTTCGTAATAATTTGCTTGATAGCGTTTTCTAAGACATAGAAAACCTCTCTGTATGCTTATAATTTTTATAAAATGCTCCGAAAATATCTTAATAATAATTATAATAAATTAATAATAATAATAAATTAACATGAAAAATTATCTTGGCTGAACAATTTGCCGCGTAAATAAATATAGAATGGCTTCCTACTGACTTATGCCAGTTGCATAAAAAACCCTCGAAAAACACGTTACATATTCGCCTCGGATCATCGGATGATTTACCGTGACGACGGTCCATTATCCGATTATCCCAGACACGTTAATAAACCCCATCCAAAATACATATTACATAAATGAAATCACCCTAAATTACAGATATATACACTCATAATTTTTCTTCACGCACTTTGCGTCAAAGTTTGTTGTCACTATGGATTGCACTTTGCAACCAGTCCAATGTTTTACATATAAATTAGTGTTCCATGGATATTTCCGCCTCTCAAATTTCTCTATGTTGGAGAAATAGACATAATTAATGTGTGAGCACTATGTATTTATGATGTCATATCACACGCATTGAAGGTGTTCTGATATATTTATATCACCATAGAACTCCCTAATTTCACTGGAGGTCCCCTCCTTATGGTGAAATTTAATCTCACTTATCACTGAGCACACGATCACACTATTGTGGCAGCGCCTCGTGACCATAATACTTAATCTCTCTTTAAAGTAGATTAAATTAATATTGACTTCTGAAAAAAAAAAACAGTAAATGCGCACTACATATAACACCAAATATTTCTGTGCCGTAATCGCCCTGTCTTGTTAAGTTCCCGTTAACCATATTCTACTTAATACTAGTTCTCAACACAGACCATTTCTCCTCACACAAATAATACCATTGTACAAATTATCTTAAATTACACACTTACAAATCTTACATGGCGAGGCCGTAAACAGAAATCACGTGTGCTGATATGTATGAGTTTCATGAAGGACTGTCTCGCATTCTGATGGCCCATCTTTTATCTCGTGGACGCCTTAAGCTAACAAGCCCTATTCAAGCGCTCCCCCATCTCTTGGAGATAAATGGGAACCCATCAGCGCTGCCAAAATGGCCTTGGTGCATCGAGACAATTTAGTGCTCAACAGCATCCGACAATCCCGTCATATTTCCCTGTACCTTAAAAACTCTCATTTACTTACATACTACCCCCCTGTGTGACTTCCGATACGCCTGCCTTAAGACCAGATCCTCCACGCACCAGATACCACACTTACTCATTTGATAGGCTGGCTCGCCAGCTAAACACACTCACTTTATGACACATATTTTCGTAGACTATGTATATTATACGTCCCGTATAATCTGTTTCCCTCACTATTCTCCAGCACATATGCTGTTTTGCCAATACGTTTGGAAACTATAAATGTTTCTCCGTCACCTGCTTCCAACCTTGCCAGTGGCTCCCTTAAATGAACGTCATCACGTTGCTCTACCTAGCATATTTCTCAGTGTCTGTAACGATGCCCTGTTGCTACTGTCCACACATGCACATATTAAAATACCATCCTCTGCTTTAACCACAGGATAATCCCTACATAAATTAGTGTCCCTCGATAGCATGTCTGCAAGAATGTTATCTTTACCTTTAATATATTTTACTGTGAATTCGTATTCCTGCAGAGCAAGAATCCACCTACTAACTCTGTTAGAACTGAGTTTACAAGTCCTCATATACAGTAATGCATGGTGATCTGTGTGGATCTCAAATTTCCCCCCTACTAAATACATTCTAAATTTCCCTAAACTGAAAACAATACCTAAAAGCTCTAACTCAGTAATCGTGTATCTTTTCTCTGCTGCAGTCAGTCCTCGCGAGGCTAAAGATACAATGCACAGATTACCCTCATCATCTTTCTGACATAATACTCCAGCAATGCCTATATGTGAAGCATCTGTCATAACCACATATTCCTTATCTTTTAACGGATATTTCAGCACTACAGCTTTCTCAAAACCTTCCTTCAGCGCTCTAAAAGCCTGATCATGCTTGGACTCCCATCTCCACCGAGTCCCACTTTTAAGCAATTCCTTGAATGGTTCTACCAACCCTGAGTATTTAAGAACGAACCTCCTGAAAAAGTTGCAAATTCCCAGGTAAGTTTTTAACTGTTTAACATTCTGTGGCACCTCTGCGTTAAGTATCTTATTAACCCTACTTTCTTCTGGTGTTACACCTCTACTCGACACTCTATGACCTAAAAATGTCACTTCTGACTGACAGAATGACGACTTAGACAGCTTCAAAGTGAACCCTGCCTGATCTAACTTCTGAAAAACTATATTTAAATGATGTAGATGCTCCTCAAAACTGCGTGAACTAATTACCATATCATCTATGTAAATGGTTACAAACTCTCCTGTGTCATCCCCTAATGCGATGTTTAAAGCCCTAATTAAAGCTGCTGAACTACTCTTTAACCCATAAGGTGTTCTACAAAATTGATAAAGATTATATTTATGACTAAAAGCTGTAAATGGTCTATCTTCGTACATAAGTGGCACTTGCCAAAAACTGGAACTCAAATCTACACAAGTGAAATACTTCTTCCCCTCAAATGTTTGCATTAATTCCTCTATTGACATAGATTTCAGCTGATCTGAACTAATTCTACTGTTAACCAAACGAGCGTCTAAACAAATACGAACAGTGCCGTCGGTCTTGGGTACCGTGATCAAAGAATTAACATATGGACTGTTCGAGTGCTCAATAATCCCATCTTCAAGCATCTGATTAATTTGTGCCTCAACTGCACTCTGATAAGCGAAAGGTACAGGATATCTATGTCCTGTGAATACTGACCTATCAATAACGTTCAATGAATGTGTATAGCAATTGGCCATACCAATGCGATCCTCAAAAACTCTCCTATTACACCATAACACATCATAGAGCCGAACACACTGTTCATCCTCTATATTTCCCTGAAATGCAGCCTCACGTAACGAGTCCTCTAGACTTCCGTTCGTAATCACACTGCCCACAAAACATGGAGAACCCCGCTCTACGGCTGTCGATATCTCATTTAAAGTACAAATCACACCTACAATACTACTCCTCTGAATATGGTCATTGAACGCTACTTCTACTTCAGAATCTCCCCATTTAAATTTCAAACTCCCTACATCATAACATAAGTTACCAGACACTCTACTTAGCCACTCTGAACCCAAGATAACACTGAATACTAAATTTGGAATTACAAGGCAAATCTGCTTCTCTACATGATTATTAATTTTAATGTCTACTAAAACTTGCTTAGAAATTACTTTAGACCTCTTCCCAACAGCTGTGATAACAAAAGTGCTTTTAATTGGCATCTCCTCAAAATTTACTCCAGTTCCTTTCATTTTATCATAAAATGCACTACTTATGCAACTCTTCATACAACCACTATCAATTAAAACATCTGTGTACGCCTCGGACACGTTAAATTTAACTATGGGGCTCTTACTAACCACTTCCTGAATAATACCTTCATCATTTAGTTCATGTAATAATTCATTTCTTACATTTAGGTCATAGGGTTCCTGTATAATTGTATGGACAGGGCATGCTACAGACTGAGATTCTGACCTTACTTCGCAGCCTGGTTCGCGTTTAAAGAACCGCTACAGCTGGCCGTAGTACTACTAACTACTGAACTAGTCTGGTTGTTCTGGGCTGTGTTGTCATTGTTTGGCTGTATATTACTACCACTAGGCTGTCCTCTTCCTTGACCCCTATTCTGGTTGTAATTATTGTCATTATAATTTCTCCCTTGATTTCCCCTGAAATCATTGTTTCTCCCTTGATATCCCCTGTAATCATTGTTCCTCCCTTGATACTGATTACCATAGCCATTTCCTCTGTTCTGATATAGCTGATTATTATTATTTCTATTTTGAGCGTTGGCCCCTTCGCCACCGTTCCCTTGAACTTCCTGATGCCTGGCTTCATCAGGTCTATTATTATTATTACCCTGGTTCCGATTGAAATTGTCCTCATAACCCCCTTTCCCTAGTGCATCAAATGTGCTTAACAAATTTTCTACTTGTAATATAGTCTTTACATTCTGGATACAAGCAGCCTCCTTGATCCTATAGGGAAAGTGCCTAAGTAGCAACCTTACCACATCACTTTCCTCCTTCAAGCCATCCAGATATTTACACACTAATACCTGCCCTAAAAAGTATTCGGTCATGGTGGAGCTTCCTTTAGGGTTATATTTACCACACACTACTCCCTCACGATGCTGCGACTGAATAACCTCATTCCAGAACTTTTCACAGAATTTCATTTTAAAATCATTGATATCAGTAAACTTGTCTCTGTAGACAGCAAACCAATTCCTCGTTTCCCCCACAAACACTTGTTCTAAAATTTCAACTACCTGGCACCACTCAATACTACCATTTTCCAACCTCTCCCCAAATTTATTTTCTATAGTGTTCATGAACTCCATTGGGCACCCCTGTCGATTGCTGAACTTACCCAGTTCTACCTCCCTGTGTGTGCTATTCACAAAAACTGGCCTATTCTGACTATTTTCTTGCCTGATCCTAGCTTTTAATTTTAATTCTAATTCTGCGATTTTCTCCTCAGCCTTCCTCTCAATACTGTTTACTGTTAATTTAATGTTTCCTTCTGATTCTTCTACTTTATCATATAGCTTTGCTTGTTTCTCCTCAATCTTGCTAATGCTTTCCCTATTACTCTCTCTTAAATCATTTACTTCTGCAACTACTTGTGAGTGGACTTTCTCAATTCTACCCCCCAGCTGTTCCTTAACCTCTTTAGTAGCTACCTGAATTTTGTCAATTTCTCCCCCCAATTGCTTTTTGACCTGCTGTGTTTCCAGTTGCACTAGTTCTTTTAAATTTTCAGCCTGTGTACTGATTCTAATTTCCAACTCCTCCTGTACTTTTCCTAATTTTCTGTCTACATCTGCAATAATCTCTTTAGCCTTTTCTTCCATCACCCCCCTGATCTCACCTCTAATCAGTTCGAATTTGTCACTCATTTCCCTACTGTTTTGTTCTAATTTAGCATTTAAAGTTTCAGTACTCTCTCTATTTTCCTTACTGTTTTGTTCTAATCTGGCGTTTAAAGTTTCATTACTCTCTCTATTTTCCCTACTGTTTTGTTCTAATTTTGCATTATTCTGTTCTAATTTGGCATTATTCTGTTCTAATTTTGCATTTAAAGCTTCTGTACTTTCTTTATTTTCCCTACTGTTTTGTTCTAATTTTGCATTATTCTGTTCTAATTTTGCATTTAAAGCATCTGTACTTTCTTTATTTTCCCTACTGTTTTGTTCTAATTTTGCATTATTCTGTTCTAATTTTGCATTTAAAGCATCACTACTAACTTTGTTCTGATACATGAACTCGAGAAGTAAAGTTTTTAATTCTGGTTGGCCGCCTACACTCCCTGTTTCAGTATCGGGATTTACCTCCGCTACCCCGGTACTACCATCACTCGACATACTGCTCGTATCATCATTCTCCAGTTGATGACCACTACGTAACCTCATCTGTCTTTCTTTCTCATCCCCCATAATGATATACACTGATAAAGACAAATAACCCCCAAAATACAGGCACAGAAATATATACCCTTCTCCTTCCACAAATGTTATTAGGTTTTCAGCCCCAAGTTGTCGGCGACAAATGTAATGGTATCTACTTAGGCTGGGATGACAAGTGAAACGGTATTTACTTTGCTCCACGTTGAGCGTACAAATGTAATGGTTTCGCTAGCCCACACTGTTGGGAGAGAAATGTAACTGTTTACCTTTGCCTAAGCTATGTTGTTTTAATGGGCGCCAAGACCTCAATGCAATGTTGAAATCTAAATTTGTATTTAACAACGTCTAGCTCTGGCAGAACACATTCAAGACTCTATTCACTCAGATCGTGGTATGATTAGATCATTAACCCAACAAACAATTGTATCAGGAGAAGGAATTGGTCTATATCTAATGCTACCTACTGAAAGCAAAGATTGCATTGTAAAAGAAATGAATTTATTATATAAAACAAGTATAGCAAAATTAATAATAATAATAAGTTTAAAATTTAAATTGGAGCGTTGTGATTTGAATATTACCGATAGAAAATTACGTGAAAACGGAGTCTGATAAATTGATTTTACTCTTATTTCCAAGCTATGAAGTTACTGAAATATGAAATATAAAACAAAGAAAATGAGAGATTGCGTATTTCTGCGTCATGTGCGCTTACCATTGGAAATTGCCAAAGCACCTCCCTCGTTCTTGATGATGCTGTGTGCTTCCCACAGTCTCCTGGACGTCGTCATCTCCGTCGAAATTTGATGATATCCTGGTAGATTATATAATTCTATGGTCCGTACCTCGGACCCAAACTCGCGTAAAACCGCACTGGTTACGTTTTACAAAAGTTCGTCGCTAACTCCACTGAACATCGGAGCGACACGCACTCGCATCCATACTCCTCAAGTATTTCACAGATAGTTCTTGTTTCACGGCGCGTCGAACGATATATCCACACGTTGGCTCCCCCACCATGGTACCGACATCTGGCTTACGTCGTCCTCACTGATTGGCTGCACCCTACGCGCTAGATCCCCACTCCTTCCTCATTACACTCCGCGGGAGGGAGAAGTCGATTTCCGTTTCAACAATTCGCCTTTTCTAGACCTTGCGACCCAAGATTGCGTCATGCTCCTCGACAAGATTCAGCGTGTACTTGAAATCCCAGTGAGTCATCTCTCTCAAATACCCTAACTGACAAAAACTCCGTAAAATTCCGTAATCAGATAATTTTCTATGATATCGTCGTTCGTAATAATTTGCTTGATAGCGTTTTCTAAGACATAGAAAACCTCTCTGTATGCTTATAATTTTTATAAAATGCTCCGAAAATATCTTAATAATAATTATAATAAATTAATAATAATAATAAATTAACATGAAAAATTATCTTGGCTGAACAATTTGCCGCGTAAATAAATATAGAATGGCTTCCTACTGACTTATGCCAGTTGCATAAAAAACCCTCGAAAAACACGTTACACTACCAAGAGGTACGGGGACTAGTATGGAACAAGGATATACCAATTAAGGCTAAAGAAGTTATGTAAAAAACTAACCCCGTGGCACTACAGCCCTTGAAGGGCCTAGGCCTACCAAGCGACCGCTGCCCAGCCAATTGGCCTGCAGATTTTGGGGTGACGCGTGGTCAGCGCGTCGGGTCCCCTCGGCCGTTAATCTTGGTTTTCGTGACCGGGGCACTGTCTCACTGTCAGACAGCTACTCAATTGTCCTCACGAGGCTGAGTGCACCCCGTTCCAACCCTCACGTCAGTTTTAAAATCCCTGACGGAGCCGGGGATCGAACCCGGGGCCTCCGGGTGAGAGGCAGGCGCGCTACCCCTACACCACGGGGCCGGCAAAGAAGTTATGTACAAAGCATATTATGTTCCTATAATGACATATGCAGCAGAAACTTGGACAATGACTAAGAGGGATGAGAGCAGAGTACAAGCAGCTGAGATGAGATTCCTGAGAAGTATGGTCCAGAAAACGAGGAGGGACAGAGTGAGAAATGAAGATATACGGAAAGAACTGGGAGTACGGAAACTAAATGACAAACTGGAGCAAAACAGATTGAGATGGTTTGGACATGTTAAACAGATGAATGAAGTAAGGCTACCAAGACGAGCACTGGAACGACGGATGACAGGGAAGAGAGGACGAGGAAGACCAAGAATGCGTTGGACGGACTCGGAGGAGAATACTATTAGACAACGGAACCTGGATTGGAACACTGTGTCAGAAGTGAAACGGTGGAACGACAGAACAAAGTGGAGAGGAACCATATTTGTCCCCACCCAGTGTCAACTGGAAAAGGGGAAATGAAGATGAATGTTATTCTTTGTTTCTCTAATTTTACCTCCCACGGGGCCCCAGCTGAGTCCGGCATTGCTTCCACTTACTTGTGCCGGCTCCTCTCCGTATTCTTTCCTGTCGACCTCTCTTGGTCAACTCTTTTTCTCTTCCAACCCCGACGGTATTAGGGTATCCGAGGCCTAGGGAGTCTCTTCCTTTCCCGCCGTAATTGGTCCTTGTCTCATCTTTCCTGATACCCTCCTTCTGCGAGGAGTCAGCCTTCTTTTTCTTTTCATGTTATCTCCTGCCTTCTTTTTCTTTTCATGTTATCTCCTGCCTTCTGCCCAAGGCTCTCAAGGAGGCAGGGGGTATGTAGCCCCACCATTTCTGGTGCACCCTGGATAGGGCTACACCCTCAAGGGCTCACGGCTGGTGAGTTTGGGAGTTGGCAAACCCAAGGGATTCCTAAGCTGGGTCCGTTTATTCCCATTTTTCCACTGACCTAGGGGCGGGCCCTCTCCTCTTTCCCCTTTCCTATCTGTCTTTCATGGCTCTCCTTCCTTCCAAGTCCCTCAATCCTCATTCTTCGGGGGTTGAGGGTATTTCTTTTCTTCCTGTCCTTTATTTGCCTTATCCTTTGTTTGCCATTTCTTCTTCTAGTATATAAGGCTGTAGTTAGTATTAGTTATAGTTTTCATTCTCATCTCATCTTTCACTATCACCCAGCTTGCCACGGTGGGTAAGTGGTTATCGTGTCGGATTACCAACCCCCAAGATTGCAGGTTCGCCCCTGGCCGTGGTAAGTGATTTTTGAAAGGCGGCAAAAATACGATACGCATGTCATACGATGTTGGCATGTCAAAGAACCCATTTGAATTCAGTAGGCCGAGTTCATACTGGCAAAATTAATCTCGGGAGTTTCCGCCAACACAAAGTTCCTCATTTCTCTACTAGAAAGCGCTATAGTGTTCCAGGCGCTTAGATATCTATTATCTAACCTCCTTGACTTTCATAGTGATTCATGGAACAACGAAATTCGACATGCAAGCTACCCTCCGGGTGTCAAATTACAAAGCTTGCACCCGGCACCCGAGGCCATACGATATTATTATTATTACTATCACCCAAACCATTAGGTGGCGATAACCTAGATGTTAGGCCCCTTAAAACAACAATTATTATCATCATCATCTCTAATTTAAATGTTTATATGTTTATTTTTAAGTTCCAATTTATGTTATTATAGATTTAATTTTTTTTCTATTGAATTAATTAATTAACTAATTTCTAATTGATTTTACAATTATTTTCATAATCTTTTATAGTTGTGTTTATTATTTTAATTGTTATATTTCTTTCATTATTGTAATTTTATTTTTATTATTTTTATTTCTAGATTTATAGATTTTATTTTTACACTTTAATTGTTAATGTTTTTTGTTTTAAATTTCTTAAAATTGTATCCATCACATTACGTCAAGTAGATACGTATATAATGAAGCCTCCGTGGCTTAGGCGGCAGCACGCCGGCCTCTCACCGCTGGGTCCGTGGTTCAAATCCCGGTCACTCCATGTGAGATCTGTGCTGGACAGAACGGAGGCAGACAGGTTTTTCTCCGGGTACTCCGGTTTTCCCTGTCAAAATTTCATTCCAGCAACACCCTCCACTATCATTTCATTTCATTTCGTCTGTCATTCATTTAATCATTGCCCCAGAGGAGTGCGTCAGGCCTCGGCAGCCGGCACAATTCATATCCTCGCCGCTAGATAGGGGCTTCATTCATTCCATTCCTGACCCGGTCGGAGACTGAAAGCAGGCTGTGGATTTTCATTTCAGATACGTATATAATATTTGATTTTTAGAAATACTAGCACTTTGGCATGAAAATTCTCCGAAATTTGGCATCCTAAAGATTCAGCTATCAGCATCTTTGAAAGCATAAACTGTCCTTAATGACAGGTGGTTAATATCATCATCATGTTTTTCAGTCAAGCGACTGGTCTGCCCCTACACGTTGTTCGGTCTTGTGCTGTCCTTTTGACCATTTCATAATTTCGTAGGCCAGAGCTATGTAGGAAAGATCTCATGAAAGTGTTCCGTGGCCTCCCGCGAGGGCGTTTTCCAGGTATTTTGCCTTCTAGTATGTCGATCATCAGGCCACCATGTCGTAACCTGTGGCCAAGTCAGGTGGATCTCCTTCTATATATCTGGCGGATCATTTGCCGTTTTTCCTTTATTCGATCCAACACCGTTATGTTGGTCATTTTCTCTACCCAGCTGATCTTTTCCATTCGGCGCCAACACCACATCTCAAAGGCTTCTAGTCGTTTAATGTCACCTCTATTCATTGACCAGGTCTCACTGCAGTACATTGCAACTGGCCATATGTAGGTCTTAACCAGTTGTTTCCTAAGACTGAGGGACATCGAGCGTTGACAAATTAGAGAATGCTTTTCACGGAATGCCTGCTTGGCCATGGCTATACGGCTCCTGATTTAAACTTCACATCGTAGGTCTTCTGTGAAGATCTGACCAAGGTATTTAAAACGACTGATCTGTTGTACTGGTTCTTTATTTATGGTAATATTTAGTTCGTGTTGATGCTTACTTATCACCAGAATCTTGGTCTTCTTAAAATTGATTTTCATTCCATATTCTGTAGCTGTATAATTTAAACATTGCAACATGTTTGTTAATGTATGCGGATTTACTGCAAGTAATGCCAGATCATCAGCAAATTTAATATTCTGGATAAGTCTTCCACCAACTTTCACTCCCATATTAGAACCTTTAAAAGCCCACTTAGTTGTAGCTTCAGCGAAGGCATTGAACAGTCCAGGGGACAGCAAACAACCTTGTCGCACACCTTTGCGGATCTTAGCGGGTTCTGATACGTCATTTCCAAGCCGAACAACAGCAGTTTGATTTATATACAGATCAAATATTAATCTGATTAATCGATAGGGACAACCTATTTGATTCAAAAGAGGAAACAGCTTGTGCCAGCTGATATATAGAGATATATATAGAGCTAATATAGAGACCACTATCCCATAAAGGATTAAAACTCAAATAGAAGAAAAGAAAGAAAAATCACAAAACCCTAATTAAAACCACTACGCAGGCTGTAAGGCCTATCCGCTACACTGCACCCCTCCAGCTTGTGTCAGGCATTGTCATTTAACAGAATTTGTTATGACTAGAGTATGTGGTTTAGGGCATTTTGATTTGTTTTATAGCATCTTAACTTTATAGAATAGGGATGTAGCGGGAGAAAGTTCGCGCCAGATAGCGCTCGTGTAGTACTGGGTAAGCACATGGCGATCGTTTTATGTTTCTCCCAGTCAGCTGCGAGGAATCTATAAATTGTGACAGAGTTTTCTAAGCTAAAGTAAATTATATCTTCTCTAATTATACTCCAAGACTAAATTATTTAATTCTATAGGTATATCTCCTAATATATTATGGACGATTTTCAGCGTTTAAGCGTTAAACAGCTGTAAAATGAGCTACGGACTAGAGGCACTAAAACTAGCGGGAGGAAGGAAGAATAGCCTACAGCGGTAATAACAAAATTCTAACAAGCTTTATTATTCAAATAATGAATATGAGTCAGCATGCTTTCTCCTAAAGATTACAATTACTAGAGTATTGTAGGCCTATATTCATAAATATATCTCCATAAGACTTAAATCATAAATAGAGATTTAAATATTCACTTGCTCCCCCTGCATACAGACTTCGATTCATGTATTTTTTTAGGTTGATAGCTTACATGAAACTGTCGTGTTTTAAGGTAAACATAATCAAAGAAAGTTGATACCGGTAACGTGTACCTCGAAAATGCATCGCAACGTTTGGTTCTTATGTAATTTTGTCAATTTCTCAATAAGAATCGTTCCCTTACCCCTGGGAAAGGACTTGGGGGTACAATTTGTTTAAAGTTTGAGAATCCCTGCTTTAGGGCCATGAACTGTTTCCATTCATCTGACTATGTCTCAAGGATGTAGAAGTCAGTCGCTACCACATTCTCCGTCGGGCAGATGGAAGTTGACGATTAATTCTGATTTCAAGAAACCCATAATACGTTAGTGACTGTTAATGTTGCGACATTTATTCTTGAAGTATTTGACCGAGTATTGATGTCTTTGAAAATGGGAGTCCGAAATGTTACTTTCATTTCTTCGTGTATATTGCGATTTCTTCCCGTACTTCAATGGAGATGATTTCTGCAGATTCCGATATTGTAGGCTTATCGTGATAATCCGGCAATTTTCTTGTGTATGGCCTCTTCCTAAATAATTATTTTTGTTGTGTTTGTGGTCTACGAAAAAAGCGATGGAACTGCGCACGGTTTTAATCTTGCTCTCTCACCTTCAAATACAAACGCATAAATTCAGTGGTTGTTATCGAAATGTCTAATCAGTTTATAGGTACAAAATAGGAATTATTTCCCTTTGTAAGTCACACTTATCCAGCACAGTTTTCGTGAAGTCATCGGGTCGTAAATTATGGAAACACACTTTAATATATTCGGTCAGATTTTTCTCACCGAAATTTTTCCTTCTATTAGCATGTGACCATTTCTTCCTCATTTCTTTATTTTGTGGAAATTGGTGAAACGAAAACGGGCTTCCCTGATTTTTGCAAAGAGGAACACTGCAATAGCTCGGCATAGTCACGAAAATAACAATTTAAACAACTTAAATTCGTACATATTAGCGGCATGAGAACACAGGAGACAAATGAAGAGCGCCTTGCGCTTACCCAGTACAACAGCAGTGCGCTCTATCGGTGCTAGTTCTATACATCCCTATTAGCCTTTTGTAGCCAACTGTTTTGGAAACAAGGATAATGTGCATATGATCAATAATTTAATCACATAATTTAGTCATTTAATTTACAAAATACATACAAACAATGTGTATGTGAACTGACAACATATTTTACACTAAATCCATGTTTTTTAGAGATAGAATAGTAGCATTTTAGTTTTTAGTTGGAAATGAGATGAGATTCCTGAGAAGTATGGTCCAGAAAACGAGGAGAGAGAGAGAGTGAGAAATGATGATATACGGAAAGAACTGGGAGTACAGATACTAAATGACAAACTGGAGCAAAACAGATTGAGATGGTTTGGACATGTCAAACGGATGAATGAAGTAAGGCTACCAAGATGAGCACTGTGTTTTAGATCCCTTAGTTGGGGGGTTAGTTAGGGCTAAAACACTTATGTCACTGTACTAATTTGGAAGGTGGTTCCTAGGAGAGGGTAGCTTCCCGTAGCTGGGTGAGCTTACCAGTGTAGTGTGTTGTTTGGCGTTTAAACGCTAAGGGGGTGTTCCTGCAAAGACGCAAGTGTCGATTAGGGGATGGACCTCTAAATGCAGGCTAATACACCGGCCTGCCAGCTGGATGGAATGAGTAATACAATAGGCGTGCTTACGTCAGCGGCTCGATGTTATGTAGTCGAGTCGCATGCGGGAAGCACAATGAAACCTGACCAAGCAATTACTGGCTACTATGGTCACGGTCAATCGTGACGAGAGTCAGGAAGGGTATGAGGATGTAAAGAGGCGTGTAATTATCAAGACAATTGTAATTTACTGACCGTGTGTTTATTGGTCAGTGAGTGTGAATTTGTAAGTCCCTTGTAGGGGAATGTAAGCAATGATACAAGTAGAGTGTACAAGATTATGAGTGGGTGTTTAAAAAGTTCAGGATTCTGAGCACTTTGCTGATTCTCACCTGATGATGCAACTGGAGCAGATGTCGGCTAGGGCCTTCGGCGACACACACTGTACAACAGAAGATGCTCCAAAAAGGCCTCCCTTCTTATAGTTCTTGGCGGTGCTTGGTCAGCATTCCGCCGACGTAGCTGCCCCAGTTAGTTGTTGTGTAGATGTTTATGTTATGTGTCGCAAGTAGTTGGCCAACCTCCCAAGCTGGGTGGTCGCCTCTTGCCGTGTAAAGGTAATGTTCTGGTCTTATGATGTTGCCAGTTAGGGTGTTTTTAGTGAAAGATGGGGGGTGGCTTTCAGGGGATACAGCCCCCCGGGCCTGTACAACTGGAAAGTCAGATGACAAGGAAGAGAGAAAGACCAAGAATGCGCTGGATGGACTCGGTGAAGAATAGCATTAGAAAACGGAACCTGGATTGGAACACCGTGTCGGAAGAGGTATGGTGGAACGACAGAACAAAGTGGAGAGGAACCATATTTGCCCCCACCCGGTGTCAGCTGGAAAAAGGGAAATGAAGATGATGATGATGATGAGTTGGAAAAGAGATATCTTCCACCAAAAAACTCAGATCTTAGTGGATCCTAAATTTAGTAAACTCTTTATTACCCAGGCACAGATTATCTAGTTTGTGGATCATCCGTATGTAATTTGACCAAAAAGAAAAATTCATTTTCTGTGCTCATTAAAAAAAATCCTGCCCAGCAAGAGCTTACGTTAAGCAGTGCCGCTAGGAATGTATTGAGATCATCAGACAGTCAACCAATTATCCGGTTAGTTGTCATTGCGAATGCTAATAAGTATCACACTGCTTTCTGTAACTTAAGTTACCAGTGACAAGACATGACAGAAAAGTGTCAACATGTTTCTATGGTAAAGAAATTAAGTTAGAAAAGGGTGAATCAGCATCAAAACTCATTAAAAAATGTGTGTGTGGTTGAACAGTGATGTGTATGAACTAGGAATCGAACAGCTGAATGATGTGCATGCAGACATTATAAACAGAGTGAGCACAGGCGCAATGGATGATTATTACCCAGAAGCAAACTGAGGGAAATTTGTTTCGCAATGGGTTCTGTAATGCATGCATGATCAGTAAAAGATAAAGTGTAATTTTCTTGTTTCTATTATCTGCGTTTTTCAGCTCTGTGCGATCTTAAGTCCGCATAAAGAGTTTACTGCACAGACATTCTTAATGAAGAATGGATATTTTCTCAGTTATTGAGGGGCGATTACAGTACAATTTATAATAATAATTAGTTTAACAAAAAAACTTGAAGCATCTCATTTAATTAACAAAACGGGAATATCTTTGCCTTTTGAGCCAATTTTGCATTTTATCACAAATTCCTAATTGCTCAAATCCAATGTGAATGTCTAAAAACAAAGACATATCAACTGATAAGTTTTTGAGCCTGGCTGCGTGGCTCAGGGGTAACGTTCTCGCTTGCTGAGCCCAAGCTTGCAGGTTCGAAACCTGGCGCAGTCAGCTGGCATTTGAGGGTGCGCAAATGCGAGGGAGCCGTGTCAGTACATTTACTGGCATGTTAAAGATCCCTTTCGGGGCAAAATTCCGGCACCCCGGCGTCTCTAAAAGCCAGGGTAGTTAAAAGGGACGTAAAACCAATAACATTATTATTATTATTATTTGATAAGTTTTGAACAACAGCCCATGAAAGGCGTAGGCTTTATCAAGCAACCGCTGCCCAGCTGTTTGGCCTGCAAATATTGGGGTGACGTGTGGTCAGCACATCGAGTCCCCTCGGTTGTTAACCATGGCTTTCGTGACCGGGGGCGCTGCTTCACTGTCAGACAGCTACTCGATTGTTCTCACAAGTCTGAGTGCATCCCATTCCAGCTCTCACGATAGTTTCTAAAATCCCTGACGGGGCCGGGAATCGAACTCAGGGCCTCCGGCTGAAAGGCACTCTACCTCAACACCACGGGGCTGGCTCAGTAGTTGTTGCTTAAGTTAAAAACCACAAACTGTAGTTATGACTCATCATTGTTGTCGTTAATTCAGTTTAGGGGCTTGGGACATCTTGTCATCAGCCCTGTGTAGGAGGGTGTGTGATAAACTTGTCTGATAACCTGTGTCTAGACAGGTACTATCCCAGCATTTGCCTGGAGGGAGTGTGGAAAAAATAGGGGGAAAACCACACTCACTGTCAACACCAGGATTCAAACCTGCAAACTCTGGACTTGCTGCAGCTACCCTCGCAGCCAAGGTGCACGGTTTAACGATCATGGCTAAATTCAAAACTTAATAGATGTTTCCCCTAAAATAGTTCCAGGTGGGCAACATTTCCTCAGATGTTTACGGACCTACAAAAATATATTTTGCCAACCTAATATGAAAGTTAAGACTTAAGAAAACAATACTTGAAATCCCATACTTCATAATAACTTAAGTCCTACAAAAATATTAGATTTGTTCAATATTTCATTCAAGTATGCTTTGAAACCAAATACTATAACTGTGCAATAACAGAATTTTGAATTACAAATACATTTAAAAAAAAAAGGAAGATCAGTTGAAAATTAAATTTATTTGCATGGGTGCTTTTAAGCCAATTTCCAACCCTATATAATAAAACTGACAAAATTAGAATCAGAATTTTCAAATGGAAGTGTCGAACAGGCGATTTTTGAAAGTGGAGCTTTTTATCTTCTGTACATTGGCACTGCTTGTAGTTTATGCATGCCCTGCATGACTTTTTCAGAACGTACTAGCCAGCATCTTGGCGAGGTGTACCACACAAACCACGTCAAATAATTCATGAAGCAAAAACGCTGACAGATAGATCGAGATGTCTGAAAACCATTAATTCTTCTCAAGAAATATGAATACACGAATGCTAAATATTCCAGCTGCAAGAGTCATTGTCTTGGGGTATCTGTACTGTAACCTACTGACATGCCCTTACTCACCTGCATGATATCGTCAGTTCCACCTCTGACGAAGGCTGTGAAGCAGACCCTGGCACAAAGGCCGCCATTCCAATCTAAGTCACTCCTCTCGCTACAAAACCTGGAACATTACAAGAAACCAGTTTTAAGACCTGTTGTTGGCGGTTTCATACAGTAGAACATTATACCTAGACAAAAATAAATCTAATATAGAGTGACCAGATCTTGAAACTGGAAAAACAGGACATTTAGGTGAGATTTTTGCACTTATTAGAACAGTATCATGTACAATGAAGAACATAATGAAAATATGGTGGCTCAAGATCATTTCAAATAAAGACCTCTGGGAGGCCACAAGTCAAAGTCTTGTACAGCAACAGATAATGAGAAGAAAATGGAGGTGGATCGGCCACACCTAGTGGAGATCCCAAGGAAGTATCTCAAGACAAGCACTGAATTGGAATTTCACTAACAAAATCTTCTTCAGAATAATTTTCACTGGCTAGAACCTCGTTGCAAGAGTCCTTAGCTCTATCTTACATAATCAACATTTACTAAATTATTTATATAATCAGCTAAATTATAAACACTCCGTCTTACAAGTCCGCCATTGTTGTTGACATGTGAGCAAGATGAATGGACACGAAAATATTCGTAACATGAGAACAAAATTTTGTATGTGGTTTCTAATGGAATATTCGGAAATTACACACCTTTCTTAATAGGATTGCACTGGTAAATGCTACTATCTGCCGGGGAGAAGATGAATTATTTAGGTTTCAATATGACCTTGCAAGAGGAATGAATTATCATTCCTCAGCAGTCAAAGAGTAAAGAAAAGGGACAATTTGCCTCTCACTTATTGTTTGTTGAGATAATAGGAACAGTCGCTGAAAGAAGAGCCAGTCCTGACATAAACCGGAGGTCTGGTCACCATAATCTAAGGGCAGATACTGGGTCTCCGCAGCTGAGGCGGGCTTACGCGATAAGATATCGCTTCTTGCCTGCCGGAGCAGCATTTGTGTGAGGGGAGGAAGCGGCCAGCGGCGATGGCTGGTTTATTCAAGTTCTCACAATTCAGTATGTAGCGACCAAGCGGGAGCCCACCTCAGCTGCAGAGACACGACATATGGAAGACCCTGTACAAGGCAGCCACACAAACAAGCACTGTACCAGAAAATTGTGGAGATTGGTCGGTTAGTTCCTTAGTTTAGGGGCTACGACAACGCACTCATGTAGACTCATGTACTTTGGGTATGTGTAGAATCAGTCTGATAAACGGTGTTAATTGTGATGGCTGTATTAGTGTGCGTTAGCTGTAATTCAGGTAAGAACTGCAGACATTCAATTTTCAAGTAGTTCCTACTTTTGCCACCAAAAGCTACCATCAATGACTAGTTGTGAACTTGGTTACTAGATGCCACCGCAGTCTGCTCCTGGAGACCAACGTTGGAACTTCGAGCGTTAGTCAAATCTAACCAATAATTTAGCTTCACACAAATGTAATTAGTGGAAGCTTCTTTAACATGCCATAAATCTATGACATGGGACCGCCGGCTTTACTTCCCCTCCAAAGGAAGGCATACTGAGGGATTTTTAACGCTCTTAAATCATCCAACTAGTTCGGGCGGGTTTGAAGGGTGAATAAAGCCAGCGGGCCCATGTCATACATTTATGGCATGTACAAGAACCTTCCACTAACTAAAATTGTGTGAAGCTAACTTTGTAGGTTAGATTTGTTTAACGCTCTATTAAGTTCCAATGTACGCCACCAGGTGGCGGTTGCGGTGGCATCTAGTAGCCAAGTTCACAGCTAGGTGCTGTTGACGGTAGCATTTGGTAACAAAAGTAGGAACTACTTGAAATTGATCGTCTGCAGTCCTTACCTAAATTACAGATAACACACACTAATACAGCCATCACAATTTACACCGGTTTTCAGACATATCCTACACACACCCAAAGTACACGGGGCTACATGACCACGTTCTCATAGCCCTTAAACTGAGGAACCAACGAGCACTAAATTCTGTAGCTTACTTTTCGTCAATCATAGAAGCCGTGCATTTGACTTTTCTTACAATAAACTCCCGTGACTTGTAGCAGAAAGATGCCATCTTGTGGGAGGAGTCTTAAATCACCGATACTGAAAGTTATATTTTCTGGCACGAAATTTCTCAACGTAATGTTGTTGGTGGAGACATGCGTTGTGTAAAGACTATTTAGTTCTACATGGAACTACTACTTCTTTTAAGCTCTCCCTTTGCTCACTCCTGCCTGCCATTGCCATAGGCTTTGAATAAAAGAAAGATGATGATGATGATGATAATTGTTGTTTTAAGGGGCCTAACATCCAGGTTATCGGCCCCTAATGGTTTGGGGCTAACGGCCTAGCCGTGTTGAATCACCGGATCCCATGAGAACTCCGCAGTTAGGCAACATTGGGCGTAGTCGGAACTTGGATGGTGTGCCGGTTCTAGGCAATGCGTGCTGTTGGCCAACATAAGAAGGAGCGGAAAGGCCCTGGCCACCCTACCGCATGTAAACTCCAACTGGGGGAAGCCTCTTCGGAGGCTCGGATCTGCCTTCGGGCAGAATACCGATTAAATTTTTAAAAAATGGTTTGGGTGATCGTGAAGATGATAATGAAATGTTAACTATAACTAAAACTAACTACTACTATAACTTATATACTAGAAGAAGAAATGGAAAACAAAAGGAGAATAAGGCAAATAAAGTACAGGAAGAAAAGAAATGTCCTCAGCCTTAGAAGAATACGGATTGAGGGACTTGGAAGGAAGGAGAGCCATGAAAGGTAGATAGGAAAGTGAAAGAGGAGAGGGTCCTCTCCAGAGGTAATGGATAAAAGGGGGAAAGTGAGCCCCTGGGGGGATAAAATAAAGACTTCCCAGATCTAGGGTCATTGAGGAGATATGGAAGAGAGAATGCTTCATAATGTTACATAGGGGCCTGAGTACATTACAGTACCACAACTTATTCGGTTCCCTACTTTCATCTTTCGTTTTTATTCTCAATGACTATTGTTGTTTTTTTTATTGTTTTTTTTTACAACACTGTATTACAAAAATAATACTATCGGACTAGACAAAAGTAGTCTTCTTCTTTATCTAAAACTTTTCACACTTAAAAGGGCTCAGCATTTACATCCTTCATTCTTTTTCTCCATTCCTTCCTGTCTAGGGCTTCTCCTCACGTCCAAACTTTTTCCCTCAAGTCTTCGGCAACCTTATCTCTCCACCTTAGCTTGGGACTCCGAATCCTTCTCCTTCCAGGAACCTTCATCGTCTACACTCTTTCCCACATATCTTCACTCCACATATCTAAACCATCTTAATCTGCTTTCCTGTATCTCCCTGTTCAATGGTCCCACTTTGACTGTGTAACGTGTTTTTCGAGGGGTTTTATGCAACTGGCATAAGTCAGTAGGAAGCCATTCTATATTTATTTACGCGGCAAATTGTTCAGCCAAGAGAATTTTTCATGTTAATTTATTATTATTATTAATTTATTATAATTATTATTTAGATATTTTCGGAGCATTTTATAAAAATTATAAGCATTCAGATAGGTTTTCTATGTCTTAGAAAACGCTATCAAGCAAATTATTACGAACGACAATATTATAGAAAATTATGTGATTACGGAATTTTACGGAGTTTTGTCAGTTAGGGTATTTGAGAGACATGACTCACTGGGAATTCGAATACAAGCTGATTCCTGTCGAGAAGTATTACGCAAGGCTGGGTCGCAAGGTCTAGGAAAGGCGAATTGTTGGGACGGAAAAGGACTTCTCCCTCTCGCGCGCCGAGTGTAATGAGGCAGAGGAGGGGAACTAGCGGCGTGCTCAGCCAATCACGGGAGACGACGTAAGCTAGATGTCGGTACCATGGTGGGGGAGCCAACAGGTGCATATATCGTTCGACGCGCCGTGAAACGAGGACTATCTGTGAAATACTTGCGGAGTATGGTTATACGCGGGGGACGCTCCGATGTTCAATGGAGTTAGGGACTATCTGTGTAGAACTTGCGGAGTACGGTTGGAAGTGCGTGTCGCTCCGATGTTCAGTGGAGTTGAAGACTAACTTTTGCAAAACTTAACCCGTGCGGTTGTACGAGTGTTTGGGTCCGAGGTACGGACCATAGAATTATCTAATCTACCAGAATATCATCAAATTCCGACGGAGATGACGACGTCCAGGAGACTGTGGGAAGCTCACAGCATCATCAAGTACGAGGGAAATGCTTTGGCAATTTCCAGTGGTAAGCGCAAATGACTGTGTGGAGTACTGCCCGGGAAGGCCCGTCAGCTGGATTGTCCTGGGACGAGATAGTTCGCCACGCGAGGCGGATGCCCCGCTCTGCACTAATTTTTATTAATCTGATATACAAAGGTAACAAATACATAAATCGGTACAATACAGGCCCTCGCCCTGTCAACAGGGTGAATCGGGCTACACTTGAGTCTGTGTAAACTATAACACTTTTAGTCTCTGCCGTTGCACAATCTTCTATGACCCAGATCGCTGCCATGATGGCTGCGGCCAACTCGGCTTCGTTAATTGTCGCTGGGCGACCGTAGGCTTGAGCCCAAGCCTGACGTGGTTCGTGGAGGACGGCTGCTATGGAGAATGGCGTCGCATCAGCATACACTTTTAGTTCATTTGCACATGGTCCAATATCACGCGGTGTTCGGATGAAATCTTCAGTTAAAAGTTTCTTGGGCCAATATCCCTCCCGGGACAGGATGTGTTTTGGGAGGAACATAGGCCAATTCATAACCCAGCAGACCCAGCTGATATATCCGGCTGCTTGCTGGGCCTGCTGGTCATCGTAGTACGGGATATCGCGCACTATTTGACGAATTCGCTGCATGGTTTTCTGATGTACCAGGATGCATTGCACTGAAATATTTATAACCACACCCAGGTACAACATTACAGTCATTGGTTGAAGTACACACTTAGGCTCGTTGAGCGTCACTCCCACTATTACTTCAAGGAATAGTCGCAATTCTTCTACGTCGATGTGTTCCCCATGCACTAACCAGTCATCTAGGTAGACTATCATTGTAAGATGAGGAAATTGTTCACTCACCAGCTCTGCCACTGCTGTTGCCCATCGTTGCATCACGCTGGGGGCCAATGCGTGGCCCATTGGCAGGCGCTCCCAGCAGAAGTAACGGTGGTTGTAGTAGATTCCGTATGAGAAGGTATCCCGCTGGCGCAGGGGGATGTGGTAAAATCCGCTCCGAAGGTCGAGTTTCACTGCCACATGATGAGCTGGTATCTCGCGTAAGGCCTGGGCTGCAGATTTGAGGGAGAACTTGGGTGTCACTATGAAGGGGGTCCATTCCGAGAGGTCGTAGATAATTCGCGCACTTTGGTCAGCTTTTGGCACCAGGAAGACGGGGAAGGCGTAGAAAGGTCGAAATTCACAAATGATATGGTGTCGTAGTAAGTCTTGTATCACTAGGTCCATGATTTCGGAACGGCGGGTGGCCCGGAAGACTGCTGGAGCATTCGTAGGTCTGGGCAGGCTGACTCCGTCCCGCATGATGGTCTCTGCGTATCGTCCCGCTGGTGTATCCAGGTAGGGGATTGGATTCGCTGCTGGTACTGCTGTCGAAATATAGTGAGTTGGTGGCGTTGGTTTTGCCGTCGGAGTTTCCACTGTGATCTCGGGAAAACCGAACTGGTCGATAGTGTCCACACGGCGGAGCGTTGGCGGGCGTCTGGGATATCGAGGATCGAACTCCCAGTACGGGTCTGCATCGTCGAACTCCTCTGGCTGTTGGTCAGGATCAAGGATGTTGAAATCATCTGGAACATGCTGGTTGATGTCTGGACGAGGGGGTTGCCCCTCTACTCCCGGTGTGCCGGGGTCCCCTACGCCTGCCTCTTCGTCCTCAGACCCCATAATGTCCCATGGGGCGCTTCTCCATCTTATCCATGAGAGGTCTTGGACGTGTCTCGGCACGATGTTCTCAGGCAAAATAGGAGCCTGGTGAGGAGGGTCCTCCTCGTCATCTGGTACATACTGTTCCCAGAACTGTTGCAGTGCAGTCTGCAGATGTCCGACCGCCGGATAGCAGACGTAGGGTTGTGGGGGCGTCTTGGACCGCTCCACCCACTGTGCCGGTCCCAACCCCGATATTGGAACCCGCCGGCGGCGGTGTGTCGGGCGACACATTGTACAATATGAATAGAGAAAGGCGCTGCTGTGGTGTCCCTATCCCGTCCTGAACAACTTTCTCTCATTTTTCTTTGTTTTATATTTCATATTTCAGTAACTTCATAGCTTGGAAATAAGAGTAAAATCAATTTATCAGACTCCGTTTTCACGTAATTTTCTATCGGTAATATTCAAATCACAACGCTCCAATTTAAATTTTGTACTTATTATTATTATTAATTTTGCTATACTTGTTTTATATAATAAATTCATTTCTTTTACAATGCAATCTTTGCTTTCAGTAGGTAGCATTAGATATAGACCAATTCCTTCTCCTGATACAATTGTTTGTTGGGTTAATGATCAAATCATACCACGATCTGAGTGAATCGAGTCTTGAAGGTGTTCTGCCAGAGCTAGACGTTGTTAAATACAAATTTAGATTTCAACATTGCATTGAGGTCTTGGCGCCCATTAAAACAACATAGCTTAGGCAAAGGTAAACAGTTACATTTATCACCCAACAGTGTGGGCTAGCGAAACTGTTACATTTGTACGCTCAACGTGTGGGCAGTCAGAAGGTTACATTTGTCGCTACCAACATGGGGCACTAATTACCATTACATTTGTCACCCAACAGTAGGGGCAGCCAAAACGTTTCATTTCGCTACCAACGTGGGGCATTAATAAAATGCAACATTTGACGCTCAACGTGGAGCAAAGTAAATACCGTTTCACTTGTCATCCCAGCCTAAGCAAAACAGCTACATTTGTCGCCGACAACTTGGGGCTGAAAACCTAATAACATTTGTGGAAGGAGAAGGGTATATATTTCTGTGCCTGTATTTTGGGGGTTATTTGTCTTTATCAGTGTATATCATTATGGGGGATGAGAAAGAAAGACAGATGAGGTTACGTAGTGGTCATCAACTGGAGAGTGATGATACGAGCAGTATGTCGAGTGATGGTAGTACCGGGGTAGCGGAGGTAAATCCCGATACTGAAACAGGGAGTGTAGGCGGCCAACCAGAATTAAAAACTTTACTTCTCGAGTTCATGTATCAGAACAAAGTTAGTAGTGACGCTTTAAATGCTAAACTGGAACAAAACAACGCTAAATTAGAACAAAACAGTAGGGAAAATAAAGAAAGTACAGAAGCTTTAAATGCAAAATTAGAACAGAATAATGCAAAATTAGAACAAAACAGTAGGGAAAATAAAGAAAGTACAGAAGCTTTAAATAATAAATTAGAACAGAATAATGCAAAATTAGATAAGAACAACAAGGAAATTAGTGTGAAAATGGAGCAGATTAGAGGAGAAATCAGAGGAGTAATGGAAGAGAAGGTTAAAGAGATCATTGCAGATGTAGACAAGAAATTAGGAAAAGTACAGGAGGAGTTAGAAATTAGAATCAGTACACAGGCTGAAAATTTAAAAGAACTAGTGCAACTGGAAACACAGCAGGTCAAGAAGCAATTGGGGGGAGAAATTGACAAAATTCAGGTAGCAACTAAAGAGGTTAAGGAACAGCTGGGGGGTAGAATTGAGAAAGTCCACTCGCAAATAGTTGCAGAAGTAAATGATTTAAGAGAGAGTAATAGAGAGAGCATTAGCCAGATTGAGGAGAAACAAGCAAAGCTATATGATAAAGTAGAAGAATCAGAAGGAAACATTAAATTAACAGTAAACAGTATTGAGAGGAAGGCTGAGGAGAAAATCGCAGAATTAGAATTAAAATTAAAAGCTAGGATCAGGCAAGAAAATAGTCAGAATAGGCCAGTTTTTGTGAATAGCACACACAGGGAGGTAGAACTGGGGAAGTTCAGCAATCGACAGGGGTGCCCAATGGAGTTCATGAACACTATAGAAAATAAATTCGGGGAGAGGTTGGAAAATGGTAGTATTGAGTGGTGCCAGGTAGTTGAAATTTTAGAACAAGTGTTTGTGGGGGAAACAAGGAATTGGTTTGCTGTCTACAGAGACAAGTTTACTGATATTAATGATTTTAAAATGAAATTCTGTGAAAAGTTCTGGAATGAGGTTATTCAGTCGCAGCATCGTGAGGGAGTAGTGTGTGGTAAATATAACCCTAAAGGAAGCTCCACCATGACCGAATACTTTTTAGGGCAGGTATTAGTGTGTAAATATCTGGATGGCTTGAAGGAGGAAAGTGATGTGGTAAGGTTGCTACTTAGGCACTTTCCCTATAGGATCAAGGAGGCTGCTTGTATCCAGAATGTAAAGACTATATCACAAGTAGAAAATTTGTTAAGCATATTTGATGCACTAGGGAGAGGGGGTTATGAGGACAATTTCAATCGGAACCAGGGTAATAATAATAATAATAGACCTAATGAAGCCAGGCATCAAGAAGTTCAAGGGAACGGTGGCGAAGGGGCCAATGCTCAAAATAGAAATAATAATAATCAGCTATATCAGAACAGAGGAAATGGCTATGGTAATCAGTATCAAGGGAGGAACAATGAATTCAGGGGAAATCAAGGGAGGAACAATGATTACAGGGGAAATCAAGGGAGAAACAATGATTTCAGGGGAAATCAAGGGAGAAATTATAATGACAATAATTACAACCAGAATAGGGGTCAAGGAAGAGGACAGCCTAGTGGTAGTAATATACAGCCAAACAATGACAACACAGCCCAGAACAACCAGACCAGTTTAGTAGTTAGTAGTACTACGGCCAGCTGTAGCGGTTCTTTAAACTCGAACCAGGCTGCGAAGTAAGGTCAGAATCTCAGTCTGTAGCATGCCCTGTCCATACAATTATACAGGAACCCTATGACCTAAATGTAAGAAATGAATTATTACATGAACTAAATGATGAAGGTATTATTCAGGAAGTGGTTAGTAAGAGCCCCATAGTTAAATTTAACGTGTCCGAGGCGTACACAGATGTTTTAATTGATAGTGGTTGTATGAAGAGTTGCATAAGTAGTGCATTTTATGATAAAATGAAAGGAACTGGAGTAAATTTTGAGGAGATGCCAATTAAAAGCACTTTTGTTATCACAGCTGTTGGGAAGAGGTCTAAAGTAATTTCTAAGCAAGTTTTAGTAGACATTAAAATTAATAATCATGTAGAGAAGCAGATTTGCCTTGTAATTCCAAATTTAGTATTCAGTGTTATCTTGGGTTCAGAGTGGCTAAGTAGAGTGTCTGGTAACTTATGTTATGATGTAGGGAGTTTGAAATTTAAATGGGGAGATTCTGAAGTAGAAGTAGCGTTCAATGACCATATTCAGAGGAGTAGTATTGTAGGTGTGATTTGTACTTTAAATGAGATATCGCCAGCCGTAGAGCAGGGTTCTCCATGTTTTGTGGGCAGTGTGATTACGAACGGAAGTCTAGAGGACTCGTTACGTGAGGCTGCATTTCAGGGAAATATAGAGGATGAACAGTGTGTTCAGCTCTATGATGTGTTATGGTGTAATAGGAGAGTGTTTGAGGATCGCATTGGTATGGCCAATTGCTATACACATTCATTGAACGTTATTGATAGGTCAGTATTCACAGGACATAGATATCCTGTACCTTTCGCTTATCAGAGTGCAGTTGAGGCACAAATTAATCAGATGCTTGAAGATGGGATTATTGAGCACTCTAACAGTCCGTATGTTAATTCTTTGATAACGGTACCCAAGACCGACGGCACTGTTCGTATTTGTTTAGACGCTCGTTTGGTTAACAGTAGAATTAGTTCAGATCAGCTGAAATCTGTGTCAATAGAAGAATTAATGCAAACATTTGAGGGGAAGAAGTATTTCACTTGTGTAGATTTGAGTTCCAGTTTTTGGCAAGTGCCACTTATGTACGAAGATAGACCATTTACAGCTTTTAGTCATAAATATAACCTTTATCAATTTTGTAGAACACCTTATGGGTTAAAGAGTAGTTCAGCAGCTTTAATTAGGGCCTTAAACATCGCATTAGGGGATGACACAGGAGAGTTTGTAACCATTTACATAGATGATATGGTAATTAGTTCACGCAGTTTTGAGGAGCATCTACGTCATTTGGATA
This sequence comes from Meconema thalassinum, assembly GCA_946902985.2. NCBI lineage: Eukaryota > Metazoa > Arthropoda > Insecta > Orthoptera > Tettigoniidae > Meconema > Meconema thalassinum. The sequence continues at coordinate 126,764,719 of OX336395.1, forward strand.
TAGTTTTTCAGAAGTTAGATCAGGCAGGGTTCACTTTGAAGCTGTCTAAGTCGTCATTCTGTCAGTCAGTAGTGACATTTTTAGGTCATAGAGTGTCGAGTAGAGGTGTGACACCAGAGGAAAGTAGGGTTAGCAGGTGTGGACAGTAGCAACAGGGCATCGTTACAGACACTGAGAAATATGCTAATAGAGCAACGTGATGACGTTCATTTAAGGGAGCCACTTGCAAGGTTGGAAGCAGGTGACGCAGAAACATTTATAGTTTCCAAACGTATTGGGAAAACAGCATATGTGCTGGAGAATAGTGAGGGAAACAGATTATACGGGACGTATAATATACATAGTCTACGAAAATATGTGTCATAAAGTGAGTGTGTTTAGCTGGCGAGCCAGCCTATCAAATGAGTAAGTGTGGTGTCTGGTGCGTGGAAGATCTGGTCTTCAAGGCAGGCGTATCAGAAGTCGCACAGGGGGGTAGTATGTAAGTAAATGAGAGTTTTTAAGGTACAGGGAAATATGACGGGATTGTCGGATGCTCTTGAGCACTAAAATGTCTCGATACACCAAGGCCAGAATTTGGTAGCGCTGGTGAATTCCCATTTGCCTCCAAGAGATGGGTGAGCGCTTGTACATGGTATTTTTGCTTAAGGCGTCCACGAGGCAAAAGATGGGCCATCAGAATGCGAGACAGTCCTTCATGAAACTCATACATATCAGCACACGTGATTTCTGTTTACGGCCTCGCCATGTAAGATTTGTAAGTGTGTAATTTAAGATAATTTGTACAATGGTATTATTTGTGTGAGGAGAAATGGTCTGTGTTGAGAACTAGTATTAAGTAGAATATGGTTAACGGGAACTTAACAAGACAGGGCGATTACGGCACAGAAATATTTGGTGTTATATGTAATGCACATTTACTGTTTTTTTTTCAGAAGTCAATATTAATTTAATCTACTTCAAAGAGAGATTAAGTATTATGGTCACGAGGCGCTGCCACAATAGTGTGATCGTGTGCTCAGTGATAAGTGGAATTAAATGTCACCAGAAGGAGGGGACCTCCAGTGAAATTAGGAAGTTCTAGGGTGATATAAATATATCAGAACACCTTCAATGCGTGTGATATGACATCATAAATACATAGTGCTCACACATTAATTATGTCTATTTCTCCAACATAGAGAAATTTGAGAGGCGGAAATATCCGTGGAACACTATTCCATATGTAAAACATTGGACTGGTTGCAAAGTGCAATCCATTGTGACAACAAACTTTGACGCAAAGTGCGTGAAGAAAAAATATGAGTGTATATATCTGTAATTTAGGGTGATTGCATTTATGTAATATGTATTTTGGATGGGGTTTATTAACGTGTCTGGGATAATCGGATAATGGACCGTCGTCACGGTAAATCATCCGATGATCTGAGGCGAATATGTAACGTGTTTTTCGAGGGGTTTTATGCAACTGGCATAAGTCAGTAGGAAGCCATTCTATATTTATTTACGCGGCAAATTGTTCAGCCAAGAGAATTTTTCATGTTAATTTATTATTATTATTAATTTATTATAATTATTATTTAGATATTTTCGGAGAATTTTATAAAAATTATAAGCATTCAGATAGGTTTTCTATGTCTTAGAAAACGCTATCAAGCAAATTATTACGAACGACAATATTATAGAAAATTATGTGATTACGGAATTTTACGGAGTTTTGTCAGTTAGGGTATTTGAGAGACATGACTCACTGGGAATTCGAATACAAGCTGATTCCTGTCGAGAAGTATTACGCAAGGCTGGGTCGCAAGGTCTAGAAAAGGCGAATTGTTGGGACGGAAAAGGACTTCTCCCTCTCGCGCGCCGAGTGTAATGAGGCAGAGGAGGGGAACTAGCGGCGTGCTCAGCCAATCACGGGAGACGACGTAAGCTAGATGTCGGTACCATGGTGGGGGAGCCAACAGGTGCATATATCGTTCGACGCGCCGTGAAACGAGGACTATCTGTGAAATACTTGCGGAGTATGGTTATACGCGGGGGACGCTCCGATGTTCAATGGAGTTAGGGACTATCTGTGTAGAACTTGCGGAGTACGGTTGGAAGTGCGTGTCGCTCCGATATTCAGTGGAGTTGAAGACTAACTTTTGCAAAACTTAAACCGTGCGGTTGTACGAGTGTTTGGGTCCGAGGTACGGACCATAGAATTATCTAATCTACCAGAATATCATCAAATTCCGACGGAGATGACGACGTCCAGGAGACTGTGGGAAGCTCACAGCATCATCAAGTACGAGGGAAATGCTTTGGCAATTTCCAGTGGTAAGCGCAAATGACGCAGAAATACGCAATCTCTCATTTTTCTTTGTTTTATATTTCATATTTCAGTAACTTCATAGCTTGGAAATAAGAGTAAAATCAATTTATCAGACTCCGTTTTCACGTAATTTTCTATCGGTAATATTCAAATCACAACGCTCCAATTTAAATTTTGTACTTATTATTATTATTAATTTTGCTATACTTGTTTTATATAATAAATTCATTTCTTTTACAATGCAATCTTTGCTTTCAGTAGGTAGCATTAGATATAGACCAATTCCTTCTCCTGATACAATTGTTTGTTGGGTTAATGATCAAATCATACCACGATCTGAGTGAATCGAGTCTTGAAGGTGTTCTGCCAGAGCTAGACGTTGTTAAATACAAATTTAGATTTCAACATTGCATTGAGGTCTTGGCGCCCATTAAAACAACATAGCTTAGGCAAAGGTAAACAGTTACATTTATCACCCAACAGTGTGGGCTAGCGAAACTGTTACATTTGTACGCTCAACGTGTGGGCAGTCAGAAGGTTACATTTGTCGCTACCAACATGGGGCACTAATTACCATTACATTTGTCACCCAACAGTAGGGGCAGCCAAAACGTTTCATTTCGCTACCAACGTGGGGCATTAATAAAATGCTACAACTGTTCCTCCGATACGTTCATTCTTAATCTCGTCTCGTCTAGTAACACTACTCATCCACTGTAATATAATCTCAGCCACCTCCAATTTTCTTTCCTGTGCCTTGTTGACAGCCGATGTATCTGCACCACACAATATTACAGGCTCACCTGTCTTATACAACGTTCCTTTCATTTAAGGGCAAGTCACTTTCCTGTCACATAGCATTCCACTCATCCTCCAATTCATCCACATTCTGATTGCATCTCTATGTATCATTCCTTTAAATTTCTTAATGCGAATATTGCATCCATTGTCCCTCTTCCAGGAATAAACCCAAATTGTTTTTCTCATACTGATGTTTCTTGTCTTAATCTTCCTTCATTTCTTTCTCAAATTTTCATTGTGTGTGACATTAGCTTAATTCCTCTATAGTTATCACATTCATGGAAATCTCCTTTACCTTTGTAAATAGGTACTAATTCCCCTGGGATTTTTTGTTGCTTCCAAAGTTCATCCATCAGGTCCCACAGAATATCAATCCCATCCTCTCCCAGGCTCTTCCATACCTTTAATGGAATCTGCGGGCTCAGCGGTAACGTTCTCACCTGCCGTTCCCAAGGTTGCACGATCGAATCCTGGCGCAGTCAGCAGGCATTTGAGGGTACGCAAATGCGAGGGAGCCCGCACATTAAAGATTCCCTTTGGGGCACATTAGGCGGGAAACAAGTATTTAACTTATGTGCCCGAATATGAAAAACATTACATAAGATATTTATCACAAAATAACAAGCTTTTATGTACAAAAATGGGGGTACTCAAGTTGAATGTCATGTTTCGAATGTAAAGCGCTAATCTTCAGTTCCAGCTCACTTAAGCTTAGTTAATTAACTTACGATGTTTATTAATTACACTTATGCACAAATATATATACCGTATTGGCCCGAAAATGTGCCGCACTTTCTATTAAAATTATTTGGGTAAAAAATCTGGATGCGGCTTAGGCCTATATTCGCTGCCTACACTTTTATACGTCATGTACAGTTTAAAAAGGTATGCTCATTAGCAAGAACACAGCAACAAAGCATCAATACAGTCTGTAAGAGAAACTAGCGGCATTTAATGACAACAATGCGAACTTTTGTTTTGGCGGGGACATTGTTATTCCGTAACACGGTATTGTTTCGTAAGCTTGAATAATCTACAGTAACTCAGTCTCAGTAAGATCTGTAAGAAAGCCTGTTTGACCAAAAAAAAAGAGCGATCATTTACCGGTCGAGTAAAAAGCTTCATCAAGTGAAGGAATTCGGCATACTTATGATGCAGCCTTCAAACTTGCAGTTGTGCGTTATGCCAAAAGCACAACAAACAGAGAGGCTGGAAGAAAATACGGATGTCAGAAAAAGATGTTTACATGTTGGTAAGTTCAAGAAAATAAATGTGTCTTCCCTTAATCCGGATGTGACTTATTTTCGATCATAAACTGTTTTACCTTTTTCCTCTTCGAATATTAAGCGTGGGGCTTATATACAGGGACAGCTTATTTTTGGGCCAATACGGTACATACATAATTTATTTGCAAATGAGGACGCTGTCCATGGTGGCAAATTACAATAACTAAGTTAATACAAAAACAATTTATACATGCAACCACAAAAATACATTTCAGAAAATAAGGATTAATCGCTAGAATAAAATAATCATAATTATTATTATTATTATTATTATCTTGATTGGTCACATTGGACCACTTGAGTCGTTCCACAATCACTTCTTCTTTGAAGGTAGTACTGCTTGGTTCTTGCGCTCTTTCCAGTACTTTTTCATTCTTTCAGATCGGGATTTTCTCAACTCATCTGAAATCTCCATAGGCTTTCTATGTGTCATTTCTGCAGAAAATTTGTGAGTTTTAAGAATGGTGTTAATTTTATTTTTCTCCTCGGCATCTGTTATCTTAAGTCCAACTGCTTTGAGATCTTGTTGGATTCCTTGGATCCATTTTCCTCCAGTTTTCTTTCCTAGATTTCTCATCACCAGTTGGCGTACAATTCTGTTTTCTGGAAGCCGTAAGATGTGAAAAAAATATGAAATTCTTTTCTTCTTCATTGTGCTGGTGATTGGATCAATCTCACGATAGACAGTTTCATTTGGGAGAATCCTCCAGACTCCCTCAACCTGATACTTTTTATTTATGCACGTTCTAATGATTCTTCTTTCCGTTTTGAGGAGCTGATCAGTTCTTTGTTCATTTTTAATTTGGAACAGTGTTTCACAAGCATAAGTGGCTTCTGGGAGAGTTACAGTTTTATAATGTTGGATCTTAGTAGCTATTGATAGGCATTTTTTATTATATGTTGACCAGGTTAGAGATTGTGCCTTTTTCATTTTATTTGTTCTATTTATCCAAGTTACTTTTTCGTTTAAGTTATGTGTTATAATTTCTCCAAGATACTTAAATTGAGGAACTAGGTTAATTTTATGATCATTTATATAGACTTCATTTATATCTAAGGGTTTCATAGGCATGATCTCAGTTTTTTCAAAGGATATCTGTAATCCTATCCCTTGAGCAATCTCTTGGAGACTAGTGATCTGAGTACAAACCTCTTCCTTGTCTAGTGCTAAAAGAGCCAAATCATCTGCAAATCCTAAGCAGTTTATTTTTATTGATGGTTTTGTTCCAATTTTGATGTTAGGAGGGTTTTCCTTTTGCCAAACCTTCATGATATAATCAAGAGCCACATTGAAAAGCAGAGGGGATAATCCATCACCTTGTCTGAGACCAGTTTTTACTGAGAAAGCTGTTGATATTTCTCCCCTAAATTTAACTTTCGAATTTGTGTTTGTTAATGTTAATTGAATGATTTTTATCAATTTAGGATGGAGACCATATGATCTGAGGATTTTTAGCAGTGTCAGTCTATGAATACTATCATTATTATTATTATAATAATAATAATACAAATAAATATAAAATAGTAACGGTTTACACTTTCCTTCATCCATCAAGTCATGTACAGGTACCGCACATCACTGATCTGGTGCTTTCTTTCCAACTTGCTTGAATTTTTCAATACCAGAAGGCAAAGGATTGAAAATGCCCCGTGGCAAACTGTTTCATTCTACTTCCCCTCTCTCAATGAAAGAATATTTGCCCCAGTTACTATTCCACTGATTAGATTTTAATTTACAAGAATGACTATATCTGCCCATATATGACCCTTCCTTTCCCAATCTCTCATGAATGTCTTCCCATGCAATATCTCCTTAGTAAGCTAAGAACATATCCCCTAGTCTTGCTCTTGAACGTTTACCAGCCACACTTTCCCAACCCAAATCCTGAACCATTCCATTCACACTATCCGTCAACCTGTGGTGCTCCATAACATACTTCCTTTGTACTCCTTCCAATTCCTTTATTAGGTGCATTCGGTATGGATCTTACACTCCCCCAGCATATTCCAGCAGCGGAAGGACTAGCGACATATATGCCCTTTCCCTAATCTCTCTGCCAGATCCTTTTAAACACTTGCATAACCATATGTAGAGACTTGTATGCTTTCTTCACTATTTCTCCTATGTGCTTACCCTAGTGAAAATTCCCGCCCTCCACAGTTACTCCTAAATACCTACATTCGTCCCCAAATATAACTCTATTTTCACCCACTGAATATTCAAAAAAAAAAAATTGATTTATTTTATTGACAAATCGCACAGCCTGACATTTCTTTGAATTTATCATATATTTCTCCGCCCAGCTTTGTACGACTGTCAAGCCCCTCTGTAATACGCCACAGCCATCCAGGTGATTTATCCTCCTGCTACCGGGTGAGTTAGCCGTGGTGGTTACGGCATGACTGATGGCAGTCGCTCACATCCGGGAGGCGAGGAGGTTCGAATCCCCCCGCCGGCAACCTTGAAGATGGTCTTCTGTGGTTTCCCATCTTCCTTCCAGGCAAATGCCGGGGTTGGTCCCTAATTATAGGCCACAGCCGCTACCTTCCAACTCCTCGTCCTTACATTCCAACTTCCCTCCTTCCCTCCCCAACGGTACTTGTAGCTCACCCATTGGGTGTCCGTCTCGAAGCAGCTACAAATCTGGCGAGCCGAACATGTCCTCGGACACTCCCGGCACTAAAAGCCATATGCTAAAAAAAAAAAAAATCCTCCTGCTGTATCATCAGCAAATAATTCTTATCTGGGATGATATTTCAACTCCTATGTCATTTACGTAATTGAGAAATAGTAAAGGCTCCAATTTACTTCCCTGAGGTACCCCCTTCCCACCCTATACTGTCCTGACACTGACCCTCATGATTGTTGGCATAAAGGGAAAAATGGCAAGGTCATGTTACAGTATAAATATTAGGGCCATGGTATAGTCTACAACATCTCTGTAATGAATTTTTACATCTCTCTTTTCTGAATCCTAGGGCTATTCGGATTGTTTTAGAACCATGGCAGAATGTTGTGTTTATTCTTTTCATGACTAACTTCCCTGTTGACTGCTGCCATCTGGATCCTTTATACTCTCCTGCACACCACTTCTTAAAAATGCAGATAAGGGAAGGAGGAGTCAAAGTGTCTTATCTAAGTAAGCCATTGTTGATAAACCCAGATAGCCCTAAATGACACTGCCAACAGATGAAAATGGATTTAGCACCTTGTGATAGGTGAGAACAGACACATTAAAACCAGGTAGTAACCATGCAAGCAAAACATTTCTATGGCTTATAAATTAATAAAAAACATAGTGTTCTAATGCCGTAAATGGCCTATATTCTAACCTTATCTCGTGGAATCAATGTGGGGAATGGTGTAGCGCTGGATATCGTAGAATATGCCATTATCTATTCAAGGAACGTAAACTTATAACTAAAAACCATCGCCAATTGCAATTTTTTGTCAGGTTAAGTTCCACTATGACTAGTTATAACAGGTTCACTTCTTTTAAAACCTTCATCAAAGCTTAAATCACGTCCCAAAAATCACTTTTCCCGGCAAACAGTATTAATGTCGCAACACGGTGTATAAGACATCCTTCAACGAATTATATTAACGACAATAAATGTCAAGGATGATTGTTAAGTTGCATACAGCCATACTGTTTGCGTCAGAGGCAAAGCAAACAACCATGACAACCTGCTGAAGTATTTACAAAAACAAAACATTTTGGAAAGGGCAAGGGTGTATTAGGACAACGCCTACTTTAGAATACTTCTTCTTCTTCTTCTTGGTACGGTAGTGGGCATAGTAAACATTTTACCCAATTGCTACTGTGCAGTGGTATGTATCTTTGGGTAACCGTCGACTACCGATTGAAAGCGTAAGACCAGTGAGTAGCGGGGAATCGTAAACAAGAAAATGACGCAACGCGGAGGGATACGTATGAGGAAAAACATAGGAATTAAAGACGAGGACACAAATGGTATTAACTCTTCACACCGAAGCGACCCACCTTGGTGACTCGCTACACATACACACACATGACCGGGCCACAAATATGGATATGGGAAAGGATTACCCTTTCAAATCTTGAAATTAATATTGTCGAAAAATGCCACTATGCTACTGACCAGTGGAATTGTAGGCTTATGTACCAATGTGGCCACATTTAAAGGAAGTGCATACCCTAAATCGTATAAAACTCTCAACATTAAAGCTCGTTGATGGTCGTATAGTGGACATTGAAATAGTATATGATTTAAGGAACCCTCCATTTGTAAACACGAACATAGAGGATCATCACGTCGTTTTATGCGGAATAAATACACCGGTGTTAATGCGTGGTTGAAACGTAGACGAATGATTGTAATGATATGTCGTCGTGTGTATTTCCCTCCATGAAACCATGGTTTGTTTACAATAGTCGGTTGTAACCCAAAATAGTGTTTGGCCTTAATTTTGGCGTAGCTAGTCCACGTGCCTTGCCATTCCTCCCGTATTGTCGAACTAATTATAGAACGCAGATCTGACATTGGTATGGCCATGTTGTAAGTTTTTCCGTGTCCTTTTGCTGCATCTTTGGCAAGGTTATCCGCTAGTTCATTTCCTTCAATGTGACAATGGCCGGGTACCCACATGATACGGACTTCGAAACCCTCCGTGTGTAAATTGTACAATTGTTGCACTAATTGACATAAAAACCAGTTGTCAGCCTCTCTAACATTTTGAAGTGCTTGCACTACACTCATTGAATCGGTGCATATTAAAGCACGACGAATGGCATGTTTTGTTATATAAAAACACGACTGACGTATGGCGAAAATTTCGGCTGTAAATATCGAGATGTCAGGGGGTAAAGTATACTGAAAGGAGATTTGTAAGTCCGGGGCACAGAAGGCTGCTCCCACACGCGCAGGGTTAACCATTTTAGAACCATCTGTGTAAAAAAGGATACAGGAGATCAAAGGACGCGTTATTTCCCGAAAAATACGGGGAATAATTACAGGATGATGTTGAAACGTCTGGTAGACGTGGGGTAAGGAGTTCTGAAGAATAGGAGGTTGAAAGTGCGTTGCAGCATACGGAATAGTATATATCGGTAACCGCATGACTTTTAATATATTATGGCGGTATGGTTGAAGCATGGAATATGCGGTTAGTAACGCAGGACGAGAAACGGTGGGCAATAATCGACGCGTATAATATTCCTCTAATAGTTGTAATTTAGGGACGATAGGTGATGTTGTTATCATCATTTTTCGTAGCAGGTACATACATGCCAGATATCTACGCCGATGCTGAAGTGACATTTCTCCTGTTTCAACTAGGAGGGCTCCTGTGGGGGTTGATTGAAGCGCACCTATGATTATACGCAAAGCAGAAAACTGGATTCTATCTAACCGAAGGAGCCTAATGCTGGGCATGGAATCAAAAAAAAAGGAATTGTAATCCAGTACAGAACGGATGATGTTACGGTAAACCGTTAATAATGATTCTGGGTCCGCCCCCCAATTCCGTCTAGTGAGAGATTTTAGAACATTAATTTTACTGGCGAGATGACTCTGTAGGTATTGCGTATGTCTCTCCCATTGCAATTTCCTGTCAATATAAATCCCTAAATATTTGACACTTGTCACCACCGGAATGTGACCTTGACGGTATAAAATAGGAGAACTGTCGTAAATTCGTTTGTGTGTAAAAATCATCGCAGCGTTTTTCCCTACGGATGTTTCAAATCCGTATTGATGTAACCAATCATGAGCATGAGATAAGGCGTGGTATATATCTCGTCGACATGAGGAAAACTCGTCTCGAGTGCAATATATTAGAATGTCATCCGCATATTGTAGAATGCGAGCGTGCGGTAATATGACTGTTTCTAAAGTACGGGTGTAAAGTAAGTATAAAAGCCCGCTTAGAACGTCGCCCTGGGGAACACCATAAGAAGTATGTCGAGAATCAAAGACACCGACGGGGGAGTTTAACGTAATATGACGATAGCATAGCATATTGTGTATTAAGCACCTGAAGGGCAGGGGAAAATTTAGATCCCTTAGAAGTTGAATAAGAAGATATGGATCAACAGAATCATATGCATTTTTGAGGTCAAGGAACACAGCTACTGTGTGCATTTTCTTTCCTTTTGCTAGGAGTAAATCAGTCAGGAATATATTTAAGGGGTCGGATGTACCAAGATTTTTCCTAAATGCAAATTGGGTTTTTGGAAACAGGTTATAATATTCTAGGCACCATTGAAGCCGCCGGAGAAGTATATGTTGGAAAATTTTTCGGAAACAAGATCCAAGTTGAATACCACGATAACTACTCGGTAATCGAGCATCTTTCATGGGTTTAAGAATCGGTACAGTTTGAAACACATTCCAATCCTCCGGGAAGGTCCCTGTGCATAAGATGGAATTATATAGTTGAATAATGATACTTTGAGCGTTTACTGGAAATCGAGCGATCATTTGATAAGTCACTCCATCAATCCCTGGGCTGGATGATTTTTTGTGCTGAAATGCGTGTCTGAATTCGCTACTTGTAATAGGCTGCGTTAAACTGGAAAAACGTTCCATGGAACCAGATGTACACGATGTAGGTAAGCGAACAACTATTTCTGGTGTCCACGTATGATACAGGTCATGGTATCCCTGCACCGAAAGTTGAGGGGGAGATGAGATAGTACGATTATTAGCGAAATGTTTAATCGCCGTCCAAATACTGTTGAGGGACGTAGAACTGCATAATTGGGTAGTATATATTTTCCACGCTTCCCGTCTTTTATCATTAAATACACGTTGTATTTGCGCGGTGAGACTTTTGTATCGCAAATAAGATGTTGGAGAGCCATACTGTCGAAAAGCTTTTAAACTCGCCTTGCGCCGTCTTACCAGCTTTCCGCATTCTTGATCCCACCATGAGGGTAAGGCGCCCCGATTATTTGGAGGACCTGTCGTTGGAATTAAAGGGTGATATATATTAAGATAGGCGCGGATATTCTCTAATAAAAAGGCATAACTGTTACTGAGCCCCTGTGTATGCTGTGAAAGTCTATCCTCTAAAAATCGGGAGAACAACTCATAATCAAAAAATCGTAAATTTCGCTTAACCTTGAAGACGTTTTTTGGGATATGTCGGGTACGCGAGACATCATAGTCGATTATAATTGGATAATGATCGCTTTGATGCGTATCCTGCACGGTCTTCCATGTCATCTTATGAGATAAGTCTAAGGTAGTGACACTTAAATCCACCGCACTTTTGGGACTATTTGGTGGGGTAATGCGCGTGGGTGATCCATCATTTAAGAGATGTAGGTGTAAATCCTGAATAACTGCAGCGATGTGACGTCCTTTTGGATTAATGCGACCACTGCCCCACAAGGCGTGATGTGCATTAAAATCCCCCACGGTAATATGTTTAGGAAATTGTTTTATGAACCGGAAATATGCCTGCCATTGCCGACGGGAACCTTGTATACCCGGGGGACAATAAATATGTTTTACATGTAAATCATGTACAAGGAATGTGTGATGATGAGTGTGAGGAATATAGAACTGAGTAGGGAGAGAAGTGTATCGTAAGGTCTTTTTGAATAGCGTCATTATGCCACGATATCCTGGACCATCCTGACGTTCGACCAGGTAGTTGGGAATCGAGAATCTATACGAGGCACGAAGCCATGTTTCCTGTAGGAATATGATATCTGGGTCATACTCCTGTATTAACAGTAATAATTCATGCTTCTTATTTAAAATACTCCGGCAATTCCACTGGAGTAGGAACATGTAGCACTTATCGAAATTAGGCCACTGTAGGGCTACTACTTACTAGGGTATTATTTTTTGTGGTAGGAGGATTGGGAAGTAACGGAACTATTTTGTCTAATAATTGTTTCACATAAAAGCTCCATTGAGCATTGTGCCCTAATAATTCTTGTAGTTTCAGGAAATCTTCAATGATGTCATGGGACGGGTCCCGTGAAGTGCCGGGTGTTTGAGAACACTGTTTTTTCGAAATTTCCTCACCCATTGTGGCGGGTTGCATAGCTACCCCTACACTACTTCCAGATGGTTGCTTCAGGATCTCGAGATAGGCCCGTCGGTCGTATCCTATGGGATTCACCACTTTCGGCTTTGGGGACACTAGTTCTGTATATTTTCGTTTTCTCGGCGGGTCCTCTCGCCGCGTATTATGAGACTGTTCTAAGGTTGGAAATTGCTGTGGGAGTGTAAGAGGATTAAACGGTACATTGTAGTTAGCCGTAATAACTTCGTGGTACGATTTATTTTCGGTACACATTTGACGTTTTATGGACTTTTGTTTCTCCAATTCGGGGCAGCGTGCGGCGCCTGCCGGATGATTATCACCACAATTAGCACATTTAAACAGGGTCTCCTTACATGTTTCCGTGGAGTGTCCTTGCGCACAGTTACCGCAAATTGGGGCGCGAGCCCGGCAGTGTAGTTTTACATGCCCGAATCGTTGACAGTTCAAACATCTAATGGGGGAAAATATGAATAATGTTACCTCTAAGAGCACATTAAAAATAGATACATAATCAGGTAGTCTTTGTGTTTTAAAGAAAATTTTCACTGTTCCTGTAGGAAGGGATTCTAACTTGTCGTTGATCATCTTTTTTCGGAAAAAACGCTGGACTCTCACAATTGGGACAGGCGACTCAATATATTTTAGGATTTCATCGTGCGTTAAGGATGTGTCCACGCCCCTAATTAGCCCAACACGTTGGACGTTAGCGGACGGGACAAATGCAACCAGGTGCTTTGCTGGCAATAAGGGATTTTGTAAGAAGGAGTTAGCTTCCACGGCCTTGTTAAATTGTACCTGAACGCGATTGCGGCCTTTGCGTTGAATATTCTTTATACCTACGATCTTATTTTCGAAAAAGAGCTTTCCTAATGCCATCGGATGTAAATTGCCAATATGTTGATCACCTTCACCTTGCACAAACACCGTGTACGGTCCTGTGTGATGTTCGTAATATCGATTGTCATTTGACAATGGCTGTCGTTTAGCAAGAATTGGAGATGTTTCAGCAGTGGAAGTTGATGGAGTTGATGCTACCTCAGCCTCCGACACTACAAGCATACTTTCAACAGACGCTACACCCTCGTATTCCACTTGTTCAAATTCGTCCGGTGGTCGCCCCATCTGACTACCATCACTTTCGGACGACATGTCGAATAGTTATCCCCTATTAAGGCGGGGGTACTAACCTGATTAAACACTAACGGGACCTAACACACTAAACAAATAACAGGTCACAAACCCGAAGTCCACACAACACTCAAAGCACGCACCCTACACCCGATACCACTCACTGCACAGATGCACACCGTATGGAGGTTGGGATACGTACTTTAGAATACAAAACAGCATTCAACAAACCTCTGCTCGTTTGTGTATATGCCAACTCAGCAACTGTACATCTGTTTTCTATCTCAAGGGGAGAGATGATTTAATAAAGCAATTCCAGAGAAAAACTGGCCTTGCAATTTCATCGCCAGGCAATTTTTAAAATAAGTAGTTGAAAAATAAGGTGAATTCTGTGAACAATATCTCAAAACTATCTGATATAATAAAACAACATATACTGTACTGTCATCATAGTAACTTTTTGATTCAAACGTTCCCTGCAATTAAGACTTGTATGGGGCTCAAACTGTTGAAAAAGAAAAGGAGGAAGTACATGGAAAAATTAATGCTAATAAAAGGACGTGGAATTCAATTGCCGCTTTATTATGCAAGAAGAGGAAATCATACAAGAGATTTATTCGGTATAAGAGACGTATTTTTAGAAAATCTTTGATACCGTATTGCTAATGATTTAAAAGTAATCCAATTTTCACAATTCCATCATGCTGGGTTTGGCGATGGCGTACTACAAGGCAGTGGCGGCTGTTAAGAATGTTGCACGATTTTCTCTTTTGAGATGGGTGGTGCCCTTTAAATCTCTCTACTCTACTATCCACATCATCCTTTCCCATTTTCAACTCCTTATTAACATGTGCAAGATCCTTTACTAACTTTATAATTCCATAACCCTTAAATGTGACTCGGTACGTATTTCGTCCCAGTTCAAGCCGCTAAGGAGAGTCGCTTCAGCGTGAAGATTTGTCCCTTTGTATCCCAGTGTTTATCCTTTCGAACTCTGTTTGTTGTCATTATGGATTTGTAAACAAATACTCCCACAATCGTCTATTACAACATGATCTAAGATTACAACGTAGCAATTGGGTAAATGGCTCGCTAAGGCCAAAAACGACACATAAAGGAGAAGAAGAATATGGGTGGTGGCTATGGTAGAAGACTGCTTGATATTAGACAAAGCGGTATAATAACCGTGTGCGGTAAAACTGATACCGGTAGCTAAATCGTCACGAATGTCGCAGTCCAGAAATCATGACGTTGACCTCGTGATTAAATGGATGAAAAGTTCTTTGAGAAATTCTCGAGAACAAACGGCAAAAGATATACGGTATACCGTACTAGAACGAGAAAGAGCCGCAAGTGTCACAATAATTATTAGCCTACACTGAGAGACAGTATCGGCAGTATAGATTAGATTAGTATCTATCCATTTGATCAATTACATGTAAACAATACAATTTTGATATAGGACACGTCAGAAATTACATCTATATACAGGGTGTATCTTAATTATACCGACAAAAAAAAAACAGGGACGATGCCGCAATCGGATTGGCGGAGAAAATTTTTCCCTCCGAGAAAATGAGGTTACTTTGTTACTTCCGGGCGCACGATTCAAATCTACGAACTCGCCGTATTTGCTGAGCCAGGCAGCAAGCCGCTGGCCACTGCTGTGCTTAAGGCAATGGAAGGGAGTGTGATAGAAGGAGACATGCTGGCGGGCATGCGGCAAGGCGAGGCGATCGAGGAAACTTTTCTCCGCCAATCCGATTGCGGCATCGTCTTTTACATAACACGCATAGCGTCCCTGATTTTTTTGTCGGTATAATTAAGATACACCCTGTATATAAAAAAATAACTTGCAGGTACCGACATATACGGTATTACCAATACAATAACTATCATATATACTATTTCAGTAGTATACATCCCTCCTGCGGCGCTCACAAGCGATCGGTCGTAAAAAAATGAGCATTCAAATGAAAGAGAATATACATTACAAGTGACGCATTGCACTCTTAATTTCATAAATATCTATAATTTCTTTAAAAAATGACTTTTAAGAAACTGTACGAAGTGTACGATTTGCAGTTACTGTTGCTGCAGGAAGATACGCTCCATAATTGGTGTCCACTTTATATTTTGGCCGCTGTGACATCTGTTTCATGTCATTTTAACATTCTGAGGTCTTTCCTTTATCATTTTGCATGGATTTCAGGAACAGGGAATCAAAGGAATGTGTACCGGTACTCAAATCGTATAATTTCATAAATTAGCAGTGACGAATTGCATTCTAATTTCATAAATATAACTTTTTGTAAGAAGTGTGCGATTTGCGAATACTAATGCTCTAACAAGCTGCAATTATGAGTTGTCGTCTAAACCCCTAAAACTATTAAACGTTAATCATTTTACAGGTTTTTCTTCTGCATTCTAATTTCATAAATATCGATCATTTCGAATGGTTTCAGGAAGTGTAAATCAATGGATTGAGTACCCTAATCGTATAACCGGTGAGTGTTACGTCGTCTAAAACCTTAGAACTTAAGTTAATTCTTTTACACGTTATCTTCTATCATTTCCCATGGTTTTCAGAATCAGTAGGCTAAACCATTGGATTGGGTACTCAAATCGTATAACCGGCGATTGTTACTGCTAAGCTTTCAATTAATGGACTCAGCACACACTTGATTTAAGCTCATCCGTCTAAACTATGGATTTATTAAATTCCAGGTTTGTTAATATGCCGCGATACAGGTTTTTCTTCTGCATTCTAATTCGATAAATATAGATTTTTGTAAGAATTGTGCTTTTTGCTATGTGGTTTTCCGAATCAGAAAATCAATGGATTGGGTACAGGGTTTTCTTCTGCATTCTAATTCCATAAATGTGGATTTTTGTAAGAAGTGTGCTTTTTGCAAATACTGTTGCTGTATCCTGCTATAATATGAGTTGTCGGCTAAAACCTTAAACTATCATCATTATCATATAGGCCTCATAAATCAGCAGTGACGAATTGCATTCTAATTTCGTACATAGGCCTATCAATTTTTCAAGAATTGTGCTATTGAACGTTAATTCCCTTACAGTTTTTCTTCTATCATTTCGCATGGATTTTAGAAACAGTAATAAATCAATGGATTGAGTAGGCCCTAATCTAAATCATAAAACTGGCGAGTGTTATGGCGTCTAAAACCTTAGAACTATTAAACATTAATTCTTTTACAGGTTGTGACTGTTCCGGTCACAATGTTCCCAAACCCTTATTTGGTTGACTGCAAGAGAAGTCAGGTTAGGGTAATTTGTTCATACCATTTCTTTTCTTGTTCATCATCATCATTTAGGTTGTAGAATTTCATTTTATTTAGTGTATATATATCTTGTGTATCTCGGGGACTCAGTCAGGAATATTTCATTTAATTTGTATGGGAGATGTCAGTATACAAGACAGCGGATTGTGTAGGTAAGCTACAAGATGTTGCAACAGCAGGAAACTCTAGGCCAAATTTAGATTGGGCCGAGAATAACTTCCCTTGTCTTGAAGAAAGCTTTGTGTAAATTGTGTAAGGTTCTGACGTCAGAGAAGAGTTTCGCGCCACGAGTTGTAAGAAATATACATGGGTTCGAGATTATTGGTGTATTTTGTATGGGTTGGAGGGTATCATGACCCTGGCGGAGAAAGACGAAAACATGTGTTTACAAGATGAGAGGTGGGATTTTCGTGTATAGCGAGGCTTCACTTCTATTGTAGCGTCTGATTGGAAAGGTCGCGTTCTCGTAATTTGGCGTAGGCCTATTTGGAGAAACAGTTTTGTTGAAAGCATGGCTTGTGAATGTACTCGAAACGGCTACATATCACAACGATGTTATCTCTGTTAGCACAATTCAAGTTGGGTACGGAAGCACATTCATTTCTCTCGCAGAGATGTGGCTATGTAAACCAGTAAACATCTCTAACCTCAAACCACGTGTGGAAAATCTTAGAAATGCTGGGGAGAACTGATCTATCGAGCATGTCTCGTAGATTATCTGCTAGATCGTCGATGAGTGAGTAACAAACATCTTTATATTCCAACATTCATTTTGGGTCACATGTTTTCGTCATTGCCGAGGAGAGAAGATAGTAAACCATAGTCTGTTCGACGAGAGTCCCCGCCATATGTTTAAAGTTGATATTAATACACATATTTTGAAGGTTATAATTAGTTTTCTTTATAGGGAATTACACCTAATAGTTGAACGCCCAAATGATACCAGTTAGGTTGACCAAATGTGTGTCCAACACTCCACGACCCTGCCATTTCAATTGTGTGGTATATGATGAAGTACTTCCGATCAAAAATAGGAGGATGATTTTGGGAAGTTTTAAATCAGTCGCCCAAGAAGGGCTGGTAAAAAGTTACAAGGTTTCTCTTCTATCATTTCCCATGGTTTTCAGAATTAGTAAATCAATGGGTTGGGTACTCAAATCGTATAATTTCATAAATATCGAATAACCGGTGTTATGATGATCCAATTTTCAGTGATTGCCTTCTTAAGTTAGGGAACGTACTACTTGGAATTCTGACTGAAAGTTAATGTATCGAATTACCGGAGAGTGTTACGGCTAAACTATCAATCAATGGACTCAGCACACAAATGGCATTAACAGTGACGAATTGCATTCTAATTTCATAAATATCAAAGAAAGAAACCAACCACGCTGATCGTTGCACTTAGGAACAAAGGAGTTTAGCGCAGAGCGCCTCACACAGGAACGGGAAAGCTGCCCTGCAGGCAGTGTATGAAGGAGTTAAACACTGACTGTAAGCGGGACGTGAAGAAGTTTTACAACGAGGGCTGTCCTGATAAGGGAGAAAGAGGTTCCTCAGCCGATAAGATAAAGCAGGAAATCTTGACCAAGATGCTTTCTGCCCGGAGTGCACCCAGAAGCAACAAGAAGGAATTCTGCCCGATACGTCACAAAGGCAATGCACTAATGAAGACAGCATAATCGAATGCGATAGGTGCAGAGAAAAGACCCACGAGAACTGTACTGGCCTCGTTGGTCAGGAAGTCAAAGACCTTGAAAGAAAGAACAGGAAACTGACATAGCTGTGTGAAATATGTAAACCTGAGGCACTGGATATGAATAAATCCTGTAGGGTGGTAATAGCCGCCCTTGCCGAAAAGGTCGAGGACCTAACACAATACATAAAAACTCGACTTCAGGAATATATGGAAAATCAGATCAAGGAAGCAGTACACAATGCTCACTGAAAGATACCAACCACAACACGCTCTCATGCTGACGCTCCACTCAAGAAAGCGAAAGCACCCCTGTAGTTAACGTGCAAAGGAGTTTAGCGCTGAGCGCCTCACACAGGAACGGGAAAGCTGCCCTGCAGGCAGTGTGTAAAGGCGTTTAACGCGGATCGTTGCACTTAGGAACAAGGGAGCCTCTCTGTAAGTGGGGCGTGAAGAAGTTTTCCAACAAGGGCTGTCCTGATAAGGGAGAAAGAGCCAACAAGATAAAGCAGGAAATCTTGACCAAGATGCTTTCATAAATATCGAATAACTGGTAAGTGTTATGATGAACCAATTTTCAGTGATTGCCTTCTTAAGTTAGAGAACGTAGAACTTGGAATCTAACTGAAACGTAAATAGTGTTCTATAATCATTTGGTTGAAATAAAATCATTACAACCTTTCTCCCTAAGTCACTCATTATAAACCTATCGGGGAAAGTATGACTTATGAACATGCGAGATTTTTCGCACGGGTACTCGAATCGTATAATTTCATAAATATCGAATAACCGGTGTTATGATGATCCAATTTTCAATGATTGCCTTCTTAAGTTAGGGAACGTTCAACCTGGAATTCTGACTGAAAGTTAATGTATCAAATAACCGGAGAATGTTGCAGCTAAACTGTCAATCAATGGACTCAACACACAAATGGCAATAACTGTGACGAATTGCATTCTAATTTCATAAATATCAAAGAAAGAAACCAACCACGCTGATCGTTGCACTTAGGAACAAAGGAGTTTAGCGCAGAGCGCCTCACACAGGAACGGGAAAGCTGCCCTGCAGGCAGTGTATGAAGGAGTTTAACACTGACTGTAAGCGGGACGTGAAGAAGTTTTACAACGATGGCTGTCCTTATAAGGGAGAAAGAGGCTCCTCAGCCAACAAGATAAAGCAGGAAATCTTGATCAAGATGCTTTCTGCCCATAGTGCACCCAGAAGCGACAAAAAGGAATTCTGCCCGATATGTCAGAGGCAATGCACTAATGAAGACAGCACAATCGATTGCGAAAGGTGCAGAGAAAAGACCCACGAGAACTGTACTGGCCTCATTGGTCAGGAAGTCAAGGACCTTGAAAGAAAGAACAAGAAACTGATATGGCTGTGTGAAATATGTAAACCTGAGGCACTGGACATGAATAAATCCTGTAGGGTGGTAATAGCCGCCCTTGCCGAAAAGGTCGAGGACCTAACACAATACATCAAAATCCTACTTCAGGAAAACATGGAAAATCAGATCAAGGAAGCAGTATACAATGCTCACAGAAAGATACCAGCCACAGCACGCTCTCATGCTGACGCTCCACTCAAGAAAGCGAAAGCACCCCTGTAGGTAACGTGCAAAGGAGTTTAGCGCTGAGCGCCTCACACAGGAACGGGAAAGTGGCCCTGCAGACAGTGTGTTAAGGCGTTTAACGCTGATCGTTGCACATAGGAACAAGGGAGCCTCACTGTAAGCGGAGCGTGAAGAAGTTTTCCAACGAGGCTGTCCTGATAAGGGAGAAAGAGGCTCCTCAGCCAACAATATAAAGCAGGAAATCTTGACCAAGATGCTTTTATAAATATCGAATAACTGGTGAGTGTTATGATGATCCAATTTTCAGTGATTGCCTTCTTAAGATAGAAAACGTAGAGCTTGGAATTCTAACTGAAATGTAAATAGTGTTCTATAATCGTTAGGTTGAAATAAAAACATAACAACCTTCCTCCTTAAGTCACTCATTATAAACCTAATGGGGAAAGGATGACTTATTAACATCGAGATTTCTCGCACGGGTCCGCTAGTTTATAACTTATTATAATAACAGATCTTAAGATATACAATCTCATTGGGCAACTATTTACACCTTACTCTATTATCACAATATGAAAACATAATTCTATAAATAAAATAACTTGCAGCTAGTTTTTGCAATTAAAATAGAAAAGTAAAATATAATTATGGATGCCATCGCTGGTGTATTCTTTGAATACACGGTACGAGAGATATAATGTCTATTGCTCTTTGCATGTTCATTTTTTCCTTCCTCCTTGCCAAACACCAACAGTGATCATCTTTTTTCTCCCTGTTGGGCATGTCTCTTATGTCTTCATAAGTATGTTTCAGATATATAACTTCTGTGATCCACCTAGCGCCATCTAGTAGCGAACCTCTGAAGCTACTCAATTCCTCATCGTGCAAGAGGACTTACTTATCCATTTGGCTACCAGATCTCGTTACCATCGTCAGCTACTTTCTCCTTGAGCAAGAGGACCACGTTTACTTCTTTACTCACCATGCTGCGCTAGTATCATCTATCAACTCCTTGAAGACCAGCTCACCAAGAAATCAATTATGTTTTGCTAAGTTGGCAATGCTTATATGTTCTCCTTTTGTCTCCTACCCCCCTCTCTTTCCCCCTTTTCTTGGACCCTCCGTGCTCCGCTGAGCTGCTCTCACTTCTCCGTCTGCAGTTGACTCGATCAGTCAAAGCTCCTCTCGAGCTAGCCTCAAACTAAGAGGCACACACTCTCCTACGCCATGTTGGCTAGATAGTCTTCCTAAGGAACTCCGACTTCAACATGAAATCGAGATAAGTACCATTTTTAAAAAGTTTTAACCTCATCTTCATGGTTTTAACTTCCAAGTGATTTTAATTATAATTTATAGGCAGTGTGAAACTATTTACTTTGGGGCAATAATCACTCTTCGTGGGATTTGCAATGTTGAGCTTTTTCTTGTATAAGCCAACCTTACTAAAAAGAGCTTTTCTTAAGCTTTAAACGAGAAACCCTCTCGCTACGTGGGATATTATCTAATACCCGCTGTCTATAATTACAAAGTTATTTCCGCCGTTGGATTTTCTCAACCCCATTTTTCTGCTAAGATTGTTCTGGAACTTTCCAGATTCGGTACTCAATCTACGAGTCCTGCCGTCATGTATTTTTCATGTACTGGGGAGAATTCTGTTCAAAACTAAATTACTACAATAGTGAATTTTCGTCCACCGCTGGAACATTTTATGGCGCATTTAATTGTAAATCACAACTGTTTCAAGAAATAGACTTTTACCTACCTAGTGCAATCAGTTATCTCCATAATTGCAATAACTTTTTTTCTCATAAACTTCAGTGTTTCTCTAGTGAACTTTGCATCCATCTTTACAGACTATAGTGATAATCAGTGCTTGCTCCACTTTTCTACCGCGTCGCGATCGTCCGGTTATATTAAACACGGCCATGAACATTGATCCTATATCCCAATGATCTTTCCTCAACCTTCTACTAACAACCATTATTTATAAAATTGTAACTTTCTATAAGGTGTTACTCACAAAGTGCCCTTCCAACTTTGCTAGTTTAACATTAATTAAATTCTGCATAATTTCTTGTGTGATACAAGTTTTAAATTTACATTGTTCCTCCCTTCAAAAGCAGGGAAAACAATTCTCTCAACTCTTGAGTGAGTTATTTTTTGGTCTCGCTAAATGGAAACTGCCCCATTTTCTCGTGATTCCTAATTAAACATAGGAAGTCTAGAAACTTCCTTTTCACTTTCTCCAGGTTTCACAGTAAGTGACCTGCCCTCTTTGTATAATTCCCATATATTAACTTTGTATAAATATAAGAAGTTGTAGGAACTTCTATCTTATTTTCACGTTGTTATTATTGTCCTTTTCAAAATTGTTATTTTCTCTAGAACATTCTCTCAAGAATTTCTTAAGGTACACTTTTGTACTCCAATTCACGTTCAAGCTTTAAGTATTTCATTGTTTAATGGTTTAACTTTTATAAAGATTTATAAACATGTAAGGTTTGAAACCTTGTAAATTTTCAATTGCCTGGAGCAACCGTTTAATGTTAAGAGGTCTGCGACCCTATTTGTTAAAAAGTTCAAATGAACCATGTTTATTAAAATTATATTGCATAATTGTTAATTGCCTCAAACTTCCTGCATTGTTAAATAAATTAAATATTTGTTTTTGGATTCATCATTTCTCTGATACTACAGTTAGGCAGGATCCTGGCTTTCCTAGCTCTTCCTAGGTTTATGCCCTCGTTAACACTTAATAAAGCTCTTACTATCTGTCTGGCCAGACCATCACCCTTCCCTATAGTACTTTCATTCGTGCTTGGAAGGAAACACACTAAAGCCTCTCTCTGGCAAACTGCCCAAGCCTTAGCTGCGGTTCCCGTTAGCCTCGACCAAGCTCGTACCTGCTTTAGGTATCCTAGAGTTAATTTCCATTGGCAACCACCTTTAAGTGTGTTTAACACTAAACTTATTACTTTTGTGGGACTCTCCTCCTATTCTTCTATCCTTCTTTTCCAATCCCAAATCTACTTCCTTCTCTTAATCATCTTCCCTTGGTGGGTGGGTTATTCCCTAGCCTATAATCTACCCAAAATTTGGTCCCAGAAACCCGGGAGAGCCCATTTTTTCTTCTCTCTTTTTAAAAAAGTGTCATTTGACAATACTTTGCATATTTCTAATATCTGTGTTGAATATTTCAGCTATAACCACATCGTGCAAAGCCTGTGAACGGGAAAGAGGCCGCTCCTGTCTCCTTTGGTGTGTCCCATTCTTTCTACTCATTCGCTGCTGCCAGCTTGACAGCATTTCCAAGGTTCCACAGTTTCGTGAGTTACATTTTCAATTATCTTCTTTAGTATGGCTCCCACTGATAAGGATAAGGATGAAAAACTTACTTCTAAACGAGCATCCTATAAAGGGCAAATTACCCGATTCAGAAGGTACATAAAAGAATTAGATCCCTCAGATGCGCAATTAGATTTGTTGAAACATCGTGTAAAGGATTTTGAACGTTCTTATGAAAACTACTGTAACATTCAAACTGAAATTGAAACTTGTATGCTCAATCAAACAGAAGATCGTGTCGAAGTAGAGAACTTATATTACGAAGGCATAGGTTCTGCTTTCAGAATAATACGCCAACTCGAAGAGGAGCAGAAAAAGGACGCTTCTGTTCTTGGTTCCCTTCATGAACCCCAAACTTCTTTCCGTGAAGGCACTCACAAGCCCAAACCTACTTTACCGAAAATTGATTTACCCCATTTTTCTGGAGATGAATCCACTTGGGATTCTTTCTATGAATTATTTTGCTCCCTTGTTCATGACAATGAAGACATTCAAGTCATTTACAAGTTTCATTACTTGAGATCTATCCTTCGAGGTCAAGCTTTGCAGTTAGTTGAAGCACTTCCTCTTCGTGCCGAAAATTACCCCATTGCCTTTAACTTATTAAAAGAAAGATATGGAAATTCACGTTTACGTATTCAACGCCATATTAAGGCTCTATTTAACCTACCTGCGTCACAGCACAATGACGTCACTAGTTTGCGTACTTTAATTGACACTACCCAACTCCACGTCAAAGCTTTGTCCCAATTAGAGCAGCCTACTGAACATTGGGACACTTTCCTAATACATTTAGTAGTTTCTAAAGTTGATGCTGCTACCCTCAAAGCTTGGGAAATTGAACTTTCTAAGGAAGACGACTACTCTTACGAGCATTTAGTCACTTTCATAAACGCTAGATGCCAACTTTTAACCGCGCTAGCTAATCAGAGCGAACCTTCATCTCCCAGTTCCAAATTCGAATTAATGTCCATCAAACCCAAAAGCGAACGCTCAGCGTCTAATACCCAAAAACCAGGGTCCAGCTCATCCAAATTCAAATCGAACATTACTGGTTACCCAACTAGGTCTAGTGAACGTCGTGTCGCCAGCTCTATTGTTTTAAACACGCAAGGTGAACCTCGCAAAAGTTTAAACGAACCTGTAAAGTGCATACTTTGTAAAGATCCCCATGCCCTATACCTCTGAAAATCCTTTAAAGAAATGTCCGTCGATGACAGACGAAAATTAGTCGCTCAAACAGCAAACATTGTTTCAATTGCTTATCACCTAAGCATTCTTCTTCGAAATGTACGTCATCAAATCTCTGTTTTCATTGCAAAAAACCGCATCATTCTTTATTGCACGTTCACGATAAATCGAGGTCATCAGCACCTGCCTCTTTAAGCTCCATGCAGAGCAGCTCCGAACAAACTAATGCTTCTTCCTGCATTTCCAACGCCGAAACTTTTCACAGTGCGCAAACCCTGTTGACCACTGTACAATTTGAAATCCAAGACAAATTTGGAAATTGGTTTCGAACCCGTGGTCTTCTCGATTCCGCTTCAACGCATAACTTTGTTTCGCAATCGTTGATTAAAAAAATAGGTCTTTCGTCATCGCCTACTTCTATCAATGTGACCGGCATTGACAATTTGAAAACTCAAGTTTTGCAGTCTTCAAAATTGAAAATCAGAGACGTTTGCCAAAGAAACACCAATCTTAAATTAAACTGTCTCATTCTTACTAGTATTGGTAAAGACACTCCAAGTCACTCCATTAATACTTCGGGGTTAAACATTCCCTCGCATTTAAGGTTAGCCGATCCTTCGTTTAACATACAAAATCCCATTGACATACTTTTTAGTGCCAATGTCTTTTGGAACTGCCTTCGGAAACAGGTTCGCAAGCTATCCTCAAACGTGGTCGCTAGAGACACTAATTTTGGATGGATTGTCACAGGGCAACTTCCCCATTTTTCACCCCAACCTGCATCGCAATGTTACTTCTCCAATACTGACCTGGAACAGTTTTGGAGGCTTGAAAATGTTGATTCTCCTAATGTAACTTCTTCAGAAAATGAATTCTGTGAGCAACTTTTTTTGAACACGACCACTCGTTCTTTTGATGGCCGGTTCGTTGTTCAAATGCCAAGACTACATAATCCCCCCAAACTTATTAACTCTCAGCCTAAAGCTCGAAAAGCTCTCTTTGCTATCGAGAGCAAATTCAAAAAGGAACCCCTCGTCAAAAAGCAGTACACTGAGTTCATGGATGAGTATGAAAGCTTAGATCATATGGAGGTTGTTAACAAATCCGATGATGAATTGCACCCCCCAATCGAAACGGTTTATTTAAATCATCATCCTGTGTGGAAAAACCCTTTTGTAAAAGATAAAATCCGAGTTGTTTTCAATGGTTCATCACCCGACGTTAACGGCAACAGCCTTAATGACACTCTTTATTCTGGTCCTGCTATTCAATCAGATTTATCTGCTATACTTTTAAACTTTCGATTATTTCCCATAGCTGTCATAGCCGACATAAAACAGATGTACCGTCAAGTGTTAATTCAACCAGAACAACGAGATCTTCAAAGAATCTTGTGGCGTGATGAAATCAATAAGTCCATTAAGGTATTTCGCTTGAAAACGGTTACCTATGGCTTAAAACCCTCTGCTTTTCTTGCTATCCGATCCCTACACTTGCTTGCCTCACAAGATGGTCATTTATTTAACCCCAAAGCCTCTGAAGCACTAACTACGTCATTCTATGTTGACGATTACTTGCAGTCCTTCTCTACTTTGGAGGAAGCTTCTTTTGTGTCTTTAGAACTTCAAGCATTACTAAGGAATGGAGGTTTCCCACTTCATAAGTGGAACTCCAACTCACCTGAGTTTCTCGCCCAATTTCCCATCGAAGACGTAGATCCCTCTTCTGTCGAAATTTGTGGAAACTCCGAATCTATAAAAACTCTAGGAGTTCATTGGTGCACTAGCACTGACACTCTTATCTATAAAGTTACGCTCGCAGAAGAGCTTCCTAATACAAAAAGACAAATCCTCTCTGAAATTGCAAAAATTTTTGATCCGCTTCAATTTCTTGCCCCAGTTATTGTTATAGCCAAACTCTTCATGCAAGAGCTGTGGTCACTTAAATGTGAATGGGATGACGCTGTCCCTCTTTCTTTTCTGAATCGTTGGCTCTCGTTTCGCAGCAATTTGCTGGATCTTTCCCTTATTGAAATTCCCAGGAATTTAATCAGCTATCATTCTAATGCATCTTTTTTCCTTCACGTGTTCGCGGACAGTTCCGAAAAAGCTTATGGTTGCTGTGCATATTTAGTTTATCACGATTCATTCTATGGATCTCCAGTTTCTAACCTTGTTTGTGCCAAATCGAAGGTCGCTCCTCTTAAAACTATCACTTTACCTAGGCTCGAACTGTGCGCTGCATTAATGGCTGCAGAACTTGTCAAGAAATTACGGGAAGTATTAAAGGTCGAATTCTCGCAAATCTATCTCTGGAGCGATTCTATGATCGCCCTTTCTTGGATTGCCAAAAACCCCTCTCACTGGCAAACGTTTGTCGCAAACAGGGTTTCCAAAATTCAAACTCTTTCTTCTGGATGTCAATGGAGGCATGTTCCCAGTGCGGATAATCCAGCTGATATCATCTCTCGTGGTTGTTTACCCTCTCAATTGGCAGCTTCCTAATTGTACTGGCATGGGCCCTCGTGGCTAATCGACGAATCTTCCTCATGGCCTTCTAAACCCCCTGCTACAAACTCCAATTTGCCTGACGCTAAAGTATCTCTACCCACTGCTTCGTGTCTTGTTTCCAACGCATCTCATCCTTTGTTGTCACGCTATTCTTCCTTTCATAAATTAC
The DNA here is from genome assembly GCA_946902985.2 of Meconema thalassinum. NCBI lineage: Eukaryota > Metazoa > Arthropoda > Insecta > Orthoptera > Tettigoniidae > Meconema > Meconema thalassinum. Next base: position 126,792,085 of record OX336395.1, read on the forward strand.
TACGAATTATCGCCTATCTCCTTAGATGGAAATATCTTGTGGTTGACCAGCCTCTTCTCCCTAAACCACACCTTACCAATCATGAATTGAATCTTGCTACCATTAAGATTTTACAACTGACACAGCAAGAAGTCTTTTCTTCTGAATTGTCATTGCTTTCTTCTAAAAGAGATCTTCCCAAATCCAGCCGTCTTCGTGCTTTAGCCCCGTTCCTTGATGACCATGGATTACTTAGGGTAGGTGGAAGGCTCTCGCAATCTTTACTCTCTGAGGACAAAAAGCATCCCGTTATTTTGCCTTCCAAACATCACGTTACTTCTTTAATTATACGTGACTTTCATTATCGTAATCTTCATGTTGGTACACGTACTCTGCTCTGTCTCTTAAGAGAAAAGTACTGGATTATAAATGGAATTCATGAAGTTTCTTCTGTAATTCATAAGTGCATTCCTTGTTTCAAAGCGAAACCTAAAATCAACACTCAATTAATGAGCGATCTGCCCTCTTTTCGTTCTTCTGCAATACGCCCATTTGCTTTAACTGGAGTGGACTATATGGGTCCGTTCCAATATCAACAAAACTCTCCTGAAGCTAAACGCAAATTGTTTGGTAAGCTTTATGTTTCTCTCTTTGTTTGCATGGTTACTGGCGCAATTCACTTGGAACTAGTAACGAATGCTTCTACTTCTTATTTTTTATCAGCTGTCTCTCGTTTCACCGCTAGGCGTGGTGTTCCTTCTGAGATGTTCTCTGATAACGCTTCCACCTTTCAGGGCGCAGCTTCCCTGTGGAAGAAAGCTCTCACTTCCTCTCCTGCCATGGAACAAATCTCTAATTTTTCTTATTCGAAAGGTTTCAAATGGCGCTTCATACCTCCTTACGCTCCGCATCATGGTGGTAGGTGGGAATCTTGCGTAAAGCTCACTAAACGTCATTTAAGAAAAGTCTTAGGTAATCGAATTCTGACTTACGAAGAATTCAATTCTCTGTCTGTTCTGATTGAAGGTGTTGTTAACTCTCGCCCTTTAACTCCGCTTTCCAATGACCCTGATGACCTACTTCCACTCACCCCTGGTCACTTCCTTATCGGCACTTCTCTTTCTGCCCCTCCTCCTCTTCCTAATTCTTACAGGGATTTTAATTTACCTATTGTTTGGCGTAAACTTGAAACCCTCCGTAATTCTTTTTGGAAAAGGTGGAACTTGGAATATTTAACTTCCTTGCAACGGAGGCAGAAGTGGTTTCTTTCCAGTCCCGACATTAAAGTAGGGGACTTGGTCTTGGTTAGAGATATTTCACCCCCCCCTAGTATGGATTTCTGGTAGGGTGACCCAATGTTACCCTGGAAGAGATGGGAGAGTCAGGGTGGCCAGAATCTTGACTACAAATGGACCGATCACAAGACCACTGTCTTTGATCGCTCCGCTTCCAATAAATGTGTAACTGCTTATTTGCTCTCTGTTGGTGTTTGTCCCCCCAGTATGGTGTATTCTTTGAATACACGGTACGAGAGATATAATGTCTATTGCTCTTTGCATGTTCATTTTTTCCTTCCTCCTTGCCAAACACCAACAGTGATCATCTTTTTTCTCCCTGTTGGGCATGTCTCTTATGTCTTCATAAGTATGTTTCAGATATATAACTTCTGTGATCCACCTAGCGCCATCTAGTAGCGAACCTCTGAAGCTACTCAATTCCTCATCGTGCAAGAGGACTTACTTATCCATTTGGCTACCAGATCTCGTTACCATCGTCAGCTACTTTCTCCTTGAGCAAGAGGACCACGTTTACTTCTTTACTCACCATGCTGCGCTAGTATCATCTATCAACTCCTTGAAGACCAGCTCACCAAGAAATCAATTATGTTTTGCTAAGTTGGCAATGCTTATATGTTCTCCTTTTGTCTCCTACCCCCCTCTCTTTCCCCCTTTTCTTGGACCCTCCGTGCTCCGCTGAGCTGCTCTCACTTCTCCGTCTGCAGTTGACTCGATCAGTCAAAGCTCCTCTCGAGCTAGCCTCAAACTAAGAGGCACACACTCTCCTACGCCATGTTGGCTAGATAGTCTTCCTAAGGAACTCCGACTTCAACATGAAATCGAGATAAGTACCATTTTAAAAAAGTTTTAACCTCATCTTCATGGTTTTAACTTCCAAGTGATTTTAATTATAATTTATAGGCAGTGTGAAACTATTTACTTTGGGGCAATAATCACTCTTCGTGGGATTTGCAATGTTGAGCTTTTTCTTGTATAAGCCAACCTTACTAAAAAGAGCTTTTCTTAAGCTTTAAACGAGAAACCCTCTCGCTACGTGGGATATTATCTAATACCCGCTGTCTATAATTACAAAGTTATTTCCGCCGTTGGATTTTCTCAACCCCATTTTTCTGCTAAGATTGTTCTGGAACTTTCCAGATTCGGTACTCAATCTACGAGTCCTGCCGTCATGTATTTTTCATGTACTGGGGAGAATTCTGTTCAAAACTAAATTACTACAATAGTGAATTTTCGTCCACCGCTGGAACATTTTTGGCGCATTTAATTGTAAATCACAACTGTTTCGAGAAATAGACTTTTACCTACCTAGTGCAATCAGTTATCTCCATAATTGCAATAACTTTTTTTCTCATAAACTTCAGTGTTTCTCTAGTGAACTTTGCATCCATCTTTACAGACTATAGTGATAATCAGTGCTTGCTCCACTTTTCTACCGCGTCGCGATCGTCCGGTTATATTAAACACGGCCATGAACATTGGTCCTATATCCCAATGATCTTTCCTCAACCTTCTACTAACAACCATTATTTATAAAATTGTAACTTTCTATAAGGTGTTACTCACAAAGTGCCCTTCCAACTTTGCTAGTTTAACATTAATTAAATTCTGCATAATTTCTTGTGTGATACAAGTTTTAAATTTACATTGTTCCTCCCTTCAAAAGCAGGGAAAACAATTCTCTCAACTCTTGAGTGAGTTATTTTTTGGTCTCGCTAAATGGAAACTGCCCCATTTTCTCGTGATTCCTAATTAAACATAGGAAGTCTAGAAACTTCCTTTTCACTTTCTCCAGGTTTCACAGTAAGTGACCTGCCCTCTTTGTATAATTCCCATATATTAACTTTGTATAAATATAAGAAGTTGTAGGAACTTCTATCTTATTTTCACGTTGTTATTATTGTCCTTTTCAAAATTGTTATTTTCTCTAGAACATTCTCTCAAGAATTTCTTAAGGTACACTTTTGTACTCCAATTCACGTTCAAGCTTTAAGTATTTCATTGTTTAATGGTTTAACTTTTATAAAGATTTATAAACATGTAAGGTTTGAAACCTTGTAAATTTTCAATTGCCTGGAGCAACCGTTTAATGTTAAAAGGTCTGCGACCCTATTTGTTAAAAAGTTCAAATGAACCATGTTTATTAAAATTATATTGCATAATTGTTAATTGCCTCAAACTTCCTGCATTGTTAAATAAATTAAATATTTGTTTTTGGATTCATCATTTCTCTGATACTACAGTTAGGCAGGATCCTGGCTTTCCTAGCTCTTCCTAGGTTTATGCCCTCGTTAACACTTAATAAAGCTCTTACTATCTGTCTGGCCAGACCATCACCCTTCCCTATAGTACTTTCATTCGTGCTTGGAAGGAAACACACTAAAGCCTCTCTCTGGCAAACTGCCCAAGCCTTAGCTGCGGTTCCCGTTAGCCTCGACCAAGCTCGTACCTGCTTTAGGTATCCTAGAGTTAATTTCCATTGGCAACCACCTTTAAGTGTGTTTAACACTAAACTTATTACTTTTGTGGGACTCTCCTCCTATTCTTCTATCCTTCTTTTCCAATCCCAAATCTACTTCCTTCTCTTAATCATCTTCCCTTGGTGGGTGGGTTATTCCCTAGCCTATAATCTACCCAATCGCTCCTATACGGAGCTTCTCGATGTCTTCGTCCACCCCCTCTCCATCCTTGTTGCAGTCAGCGAGCAACTACCAGCCGAGTTAACTCTTGGGATTGGACCAACTATGTCTAGAATCTTTACCTTAGGGTACGGTTTGGCTACGGCGATGATCGCTGGCTAAGGAAACCGCTATTCTGACTTTGTGCGACGAACGATCATCGCCAGCGATGTGCGCCGGCAATCATCGCTGTAGCCAAACCGTACATTTACTCTCCACTACTGTATAGAGACCTGCTGGTCGGTGCTGGAGCCTGGCAACGACCACATGGCGAGCGCTCCTATACCATGGAACATCCACTCTTGGCGCTTTGATTTTTCAAACAGTTCACTACAATATTACCTGAATTATTAAAGAACTACCGTAATCTATGAATTCATATGCATTGTGGTGTTTGAAGCCATATTTTCAGTGTTGCCTTAGTAAACAAGAGTTTAGTGCTTTTCAGTCGGTCAACACGAATGTACCCAAAAGAGATGGGTTATACCCTAATCCTGAAATAAATTACATGAGATTAATAAAACACTAGGATGACCAGTTTCGATCATCAAGCGATCATCATCAGATCCATTACACTTGGGCTACAAAATCCATGTTTGAAATACAGGTGAAAATATTTACAATATGTACAATTATTTAGTTGCAGTATTGGTACTGCAACTGTCAGTGTATGCTAAATGCAGTATATATGTTAGGTGAAATGCTAAATGGTGATAGCTATCCGGAGATTGTACTTTTGAGAGATTATGTGGTTGTAAACTATGGTTAAACTATAAAATTTTTGGCTAACTACTTATCTGATTGTCTTCCGTACTACAGCTACTCGCAGTTTTCGTGCTCACTGGAACTCACTGTGCGGTCGACTGCGGTGGTTATCTTAACGACTGGTTTTTCCTGCCTTCTCCCCCCCCCCCTTGCCCCTACGTGCTGTGGGGAGTGATAGCGATGTGTTTATGTGAGGTGTTGCCAACCTAGATAAGATGTATGTTATTGAATGAGGTGGGTCTACAACTATTAAAGACCGTGGATTAGCCCTCGCCACGCGTGGAGCATAACCCATTCGAACTAAGCGTTGACGGTCTTATGAGGACGTCCCGGCACCTTTAATACTGCCGCGAATATGGGCCTTGGTTTATTGTAGAAGAAAAGTACATCGTACACCTGATCCAGCTAACATTTACCTATTAAAAACCCCTAGTTCCCCCCCCCCTTTATCTAGCTTGGCTGTGTCGCTAAATTGTGTTTTGTTTCCGACAGTGTGTGTTTTTTAGTAGCGTGAAGAGGGGTGAGCTCTCCATGAACGTGTGTTCATTTAGATTGTTGGGGTTGTTTCGTTTGGCTAGGTGTATCTCGATTGCTTCCTTTATGTCAAAAGCTCTGCCTTTCGATTCGTGATGGATTATTTTAAGGTCCGACTCTATGTTAGTAAAGCTGTGCCCTGCGTCACACATATGTTCGCACACGGCTGAATGTGTTCCGTATCTTATCGCATTCCTATGTTCATTATAACGTGTGTCTACTCGCCTTCCACTCTGCCCGATGTAATTAGCTTGACAATCGGTGTCTTGGCACGTTATAGAATATACCCCTGACCTTGAATACGGGTCACGTTTATTTAGATTACTATTTAGGAGGTGCCTAGCGGTTGTGTTTTTCGTTGTGAAAGCTATCTTTATGCCTTGCTTTTTGAATAGGTTAGTGATTTTATATGTATTCGCATTCACATAGTTGAAACGCGCAAATTTTTTCTCATTACTGTCCGGTTTGGGAATCGTTTTATCCTTATTTTTATGTTTGGCTATAATTTGATTTATTTTGCTTGGCGAGAAGTTGTTTTCCTTTGCTATTTGCATAATAGTTCTTATTTCCTTATTATAGTTGTCTTTTGACATGGGTATGTTTAAAGCCCTATGCACCATTGAATTGAAAACCGCTAGTTTGTGCGTACTGGGGTGATTAGACTGATTGTCGATTGCATGCGAGGTTTGTGTTGCTTTCCGGAATATGGAATATGAAAGGTCGTTGTCTTTACGTTCAATAGTTATATCGAGATAATTTATTTTCCGGTCTATTTCGGATTCCTTAGTGAATTTGATAGAGTGGTGAAGGCTATTAATGGATTGGAGAATTGTTTCTTCGCTTGTTAGTTCAGTATCGTAGATGCAAATTACATCATTTACGTATCTTTTCCATATTACTATTCCCTTTATTGAAGTCTTTTCTAAGAACGCATTTTCTAGTGCATTGATGAAGATGTCAGCGATTAACCCACTTAGTGGCGATCCCATTGCTAGGCCTTCTCTCTGTGTGTATATTTTATTGTCGAATTGAAACACGTTTTGGGTGAGAACGACCCTCAGTAATCTCACAATCTCTTCAATTTCTTTTACCGAATTGTTGGATTTTAAGTTGTTTTCGATAGTGTTGATTGCTTCAATAATCGGAATATTGGTGTACATGTTAGTTACGTCGAAGGATACTAGCCTGAAGCTAGGTTTCATTAGTAGGGTGTTCAATGCTGTTACTAGTTCTGTTGTGTTCTTTGCAGAGTTGTTATTGAAGCAATCAACACTATCGAAAACAACTTAAAAACCAACAATTCGGTAAAAGAAATTGAAGAGATTGTGAGATTACTGAGGGTCGTTCTCACCCAAAACGTGTTTCAATTCGACAATAAAATATACACACACAGAGAAGGCCTAGCAATGGGATCGCCACTAAGTGGGTTAATCGCTGACATCTTCATCAATGCACTAGAAAATGCGTTCTTAGAAAAGACTTCAACAAAGGGAATAGTAATATGGAAAAGATACGTAGATGATGTAATTTGCATCTACGATACTGAACTAACAAGCGAAGAAACAATTCTCCAATCCATTAATAGCCTTCACCACTCTATCAAATTCACTAAGGAATCCGAAATAGACCGGAAAATAAATTATCTCGATATAACTATTGAACGTAAAGACAACGACCTTTCATATTCCATATTCCGGAAAGCAACACAAACCTCGCATGCAATCGACAATCAGTCTAATCACCCCAGTACGCACAAACTAGCGGGTTTCAATTCAATGGTGCATAGGGCTTTAAACATACCCATGTCAAAAGACAACTATAATAAGGAAATAAGAACTATTATGCAAATAGCAAAGGAAAACAACTTCTCGCCAAGCAAAATAAATCAAATTATAGCCAAACATAAAAATAAAGATAAAACGATTCCCAAACCGGACAGTAATGAGAAAATATTTGCGCGTTTCAACTATGTGAATGCGAATACATATAAAATCACTAACCTATTCAAAAAGCAAGGCATAAAGATAGCTTTCACGACGAAAAACACAACCGCTAGGCACCTCCTAAATAGTAATCTAAATAAACGTGACCCGTATTCAAGGTCAGGGGTATATTCTATAACGTGCCAAGACACCGATTGTCAAGCTAATTACATCGGGCAGAGTGGAAGGCGAGTAGACACACGTTATAATGAACATAGGAATGCGATAAGATACGGAACACATTCAGCCGTGTGCGAACATATGTGTGACGCAGGGCACAGCTTTACCAACATAGAGTCGGACCTTAAAATAATCCATCACGAATCGAAAGGCAGAGCTCTTGACATAAAGGAAGCAATCGAGATACACCTAGCCAAACGAAACAACCCCAACAATCTAAATGAACACACGTTCATGGAGAGCTCACCCCTCTTCACGCTACTAAAAAACACACCCTGTCGGAAACAAAACACAATTTAGCGACACAGCCAAGCTAGATAAAGGGGGGGGGGGGGGAACTAGGGGTTTTTAATAGGTAAATGTTAGCTGGATCAGGTGTACGATGTACTTTTCTTCTACAATAAACCAAGGCCCATATTCGCGGCAGTATTAAAGGTGCCGGGACGTCCTCATAAGACCGTCAACGCTTAGTTCGAATGGGTTATGCTCCACGCGTGGCGAGGGCTAATCCACGGTCTTTAATAGATGTAGACCCACCTCATTCAATAACATACATCTTATCTAGGTTGGCAACACCTCACATAAACACATCGCTATCACTCCCCACAGCACGTAGGGGCAAGGGGGGGGGGGAGAAGGCAGGAAAAACCAGTCGTTAAGATAACCACCGCAGTCGACCGCACAGTGAGTTCCAGTGAGCATGAAAACTGCGAGTAGCTGTAGTACGGAAGACAATCAGATACGTAGTTAGCCAAAGATTTTATAGTTTAACCATAGTTTACAACCATATAATCTCTCTAAAGTACAATCTCCGGATAGCTATCACCATTTAGCATTTCACCTAACATATATACTGCATTTAGCATACACTGACAGTTGCAGTACCAATACTGCAACTAAATAATTGTACATATTGTAAATATTTTCACCTGTATTCCAAACATGGATTTTGTAGCCTAAGTGTAATGGATCTGATGATGATCGCTTGACGATCGAAACTGGTCATCCTAGTGTTTTATTAATCTCATGTAATTATTTCAGGATTAGGGTATAACCCATCTCTTTTGGGTACATTCGTGTTGACCGACTGAAAAGCACTAAACTCTTAATTCATATGCATGTAAGAGGTAATGCGTTGCTTATCATTGTTAAAGTATTATTATTACGGTATTTTAGTATTGAAAAAATCTGGTCGTTGTGTATCACCGTAACGTTACTACCGGCCGCCACTGCTACAAGGTGTTCTCTCAGTCCTCTAATATTAACTATTGCCACCGCCGATACGACAGAAGTCCTAGTATATATATTGTCACAAAACTAAAACATAGCTTGGAGCTGCAATATTCCTTCGACAAGTTGGTGATATGGGAACGTCAGAATGACCTCATGCTGAATGAGCAAAAGACCGTCCACATAACTTTCAGAAAACGAGACTCTCGTCAGCAGACAAGGTAGCTTACAATGGGGACCATCTGAATACCGTCAATGCTTTAAAATGCCGTTACCTAGAACTTACTTTTCAGACCCTAGGTAACATCTTAAATCAGCACACAACGGTGTAGTCCAACCGTTGTAACGGTTTCCCTTGTGGGTACTTACCTTTACCTTCTAAGTAAGAGATTGATTTGATAATTGGGCGCCAAGGAGCCAACATCAAGTTGAAACCTAAAATTTATATTTATATCAACCCCTAACTTGCGTAGAACACATGAGATACTCTTCGAAATCAGACCGTGGTATGATTGCATCATTAACTCAGATAACATTTGCATTGAGAGATGGTTTTGCCTTATATATAAAGCTACCTACTGGAATTAAAGATTGCATGTTGAATAAAATTAGTTTAATTATCAAAGAACAAGACTGTGGTAAATTTAATAATAAAAGGAGCTTAAAGATTTTACCATTAACACCTGAAAATTACGTGAAATTGGAGGTCGGATGAATTTACGATCATTACCAAGCTATGAAGTTACTAAATTTACGATGAAAAATAATGAAAAGAGAGAGATTACGTAGATATGCGTCAGTTCCGCTCACCATTGGAGATTCCATCTCCGACGTACTTCTCGCTTCACGAGACATTGCTGTAGCTTGTTGGTCAGCGTCATCTTCTTCGTTTCTTGATGCGGAAGCGAATTAATGAAAGTTTGAATACTGTTTAGTGGTGGATCTAAGTCCCAAAGCCACTTATACGGTCTGCCTATTCACAACAGCTCGTATAATACCCATGCCGAATTTGTCAGTAGAGTATACCAGTAAGATGTAGTTCACCATGGAACACAAGTAATAAGTCCGGCGACTAATGCGAAGATTATACTGTTCTCAGAATTAAAGTAACGATCCGTCCATTACGGAACGAAAGTAATAAGTAAGTTCACTCTGAACAAAAGTTATAAAGTTAGTCTCTTCTCTTCACGCAGCGCGCTCACTATAAGCACTAGGCACGCTTCCCCTTCCAACGTTCCACTCCTCGGTCTGCTGCCTCGCCTGTAGACCAATCACCGTGTGTCTTCATGCTACACGCTTGCCACGGTGGGAGAGTGGTTATAGTGTCGGACTACCAACCCCAAGATTGCAGGTTCGCCCCTGGCCATGGTAAGTGATTTTTGAAGGCGACAAAAATCACGATACTCATGTCATACGTTGTTGGCATGTTAAAGAACCCATTTGAATTCAGTAGGCCGTGTTCAATGGCAAAATTAATCTCGGGATTTTCCGCCAACACAAAGTTCCTCCATTCTCTACTTGAAAGCGCTGTAGTAGTGTCAAGGAGTTTAGATATCTAACCTCCTTGACTTTCATAGCGTTCAAAGGAACGACGAAATTCGACATGCAAGCTACCCTCTGGGTGTCAATTAACAAAGCTTGCACCAGGCACCCGAGGCCATACGATATTATTATATTCATGCTACACGACACAGACGGATAACAGCTGCTCTTCCCTGATAGGCTGAGATGTCCCACGCGCTTCTTCCCGCGTTTAAGTTCATTGCTCCTGCCATGACGCCTCGATGTACAATTTCCGTTTCCACCCGACATATCGCCTTTTCATTAATCCGTACTGTTGAAGAAGTTCCCTCGGTTTCGACATCTAGTTGTTGTTCTCAAAGGCTATTCCTGGAGCCGTACTTCCCGATGACGCAAAACTCTCAACTAGCCCTAACTGAATATAAAAATCGTACTCTCCGCAATCAAGTAATTTACTTGTATAATGGATATCGGAATAATCCGCTTGATAGTGTTTTCTAATAGGTAGGAAACCTATCTGTATAGGTTATAAAATTTAAATGCTCCAATAATAATAATAATAATAATAATAATAATAATAATAATAATAATAATTCTAAATTAAATTCACTTGGCAGAATACTTTGCTGCGTTCAAATAAGCATTAATTATGTTCCATCTGACTTATGTCAGAGGTGTAAATACCCTTCGAAAAACAGGTTACAACGTGTAATGCAATCAAGGCTATGAATGACATTAAAGACTTGAGAAAAATGTCTGTTAAAGCAGCATTACGACTCTTCGCTCCCTTCGCTGTCAAAATCATCAGATGTGGCCTCAACAGCCTAACAAGATTAGAGAAGGTCAAAGCTCTGTTGCTAAAGAAGAAACTGAGCCTATTTAAGAACACGCTATCACGCCTCGTCTACGACCTAACAAGAGAGCCGTTCTTCATTGAGGAGCTTCGATAAAAGATGCTGTTGCCGAGTTCACCGAGCTAGGACCGACTCCATGCAGAGCTACAGCAGAAAAAAGCGGATACCTGGGAAGAATTTTACACCACCGACACAATGACGACAAACGTGTGGATGCGGCCGAACTATAGAATTGCGCCATATGGTGACCCAAATGACAGTGCACGGGTTTCACTTCAAACTCTGCAAAACCAAAGCAATTATAGGCGAATGCTACGGTACTCAAGTTCTAGCGGGCTCGCACCGGTCCGATACGCAAAGTAGGCTCGATACGGTATCGAACCTGTTCGGTCAGGCGACCCCACACATATACTATACGGAACCCTGCCGGCCTAGACCATATTTCCTGGAACCCTTCGCTCGCGTACGGTGTGAATGAATGTATTAGACCACTACACTCAGTATATTGATGTGTGTGGAGGTGAACACCAGATTCTCTGTAATCTTCACACTCGAACTGTGCGACGGATTGGCATCAATAACACCCATATAGACGTTCTTGGAGCTACGATGGATCTACATCAGGTTTATCATCCACCTGGCTGTGCGATCGCATACATAGGCCGATAGTACAGGGTCATTATCTAATGTGCGCTCGAGTAAACACGACAAGCAGATCGCGGGCGCGTGTATCCTGTTCAGCCGGTGGTGGGCGCGCACTTTCACACTTTTACCAAACATGTTCAATAATGTGAACTAACAGTGCTCATAGGCGATGCTCGAAATATCCTCCCTCTCTTGTAACACAAACCTGATATCTTCTGATGAAAGAATGTCTGTCAACTCTTTTATTATTTACGAAGCCTGTTTCCTTGAAGCGTTTAACGAGCCTCCTAATTGTACTGGCATTAGGCACAGGTCTTCCTGGAAACTTGATTCGAAAGTTTCGTCTTGTTTCAGAACAAGATTTTCTACTTTTCATATACGAATGATAGACATACACACGTTTGCGCAATGTGAATTGGTGTCTAGGCATGACCAACAATCACAGTAATCACAATACTCACTAAACGTGCAACACTAACGTTTAAGCTCTGTAGATACACGTCCATATGAATTACAAAACACGTGTGAACTAACGATATGAGTCAGCGGAGTTCACCAACCACCGGCTGAACCGCGTACGTACGCCCGCTATCTGCGCGAGTCACAGCCGGCTTAGCTTGCCGTATTGACTCGCGCGAGCATAGATAATGACCCTGTATATGAAATGAAACTTCGACGTGTCTAGACATAATAATAACATCGAGCGAGTGACAACGTGATTTGGGTCACGTATCGGTAGCTGTCAACTTGCATTCGGGTGATAGTGGTACATACCCCGCTGTCGGCAGCTCTGCAGATGGTTTGCCGTGGTTTCCCATTTGCACACTAGGCACATGCTGGGGCTGTGCCTTAATAAAGGCCACGACTGCTTCCTTCCACGCCTAGCCCATTGTCACCATATGACCTATCTGTACCGGTGCGACATAAACTAAACTGTACATAATAATATTAATATAGATTATTCCCCGATCCCCATCTTTGAGATACGCCTTTGGCTTCTGAGAAGGATGTAATACTGTCGAGGATATTAACAAACATATGTTCCTGCAACGGAACAAATGAATCGCATTATACACATACTGTTGCCGCACCATTGTACGAAGAACGTGTTGTGACCCGTCTGTTCTGTATGCAGTTTGTATATTCTGGGAAGACAATGTGCATCGAATCATCGCACGAACACCGAGTGTGGCTGTCTCCATATTACTGATACAGTTTGAAAGGGTTATATGTATTAAATATACAGCAGTGCATAGCAAATACAGGAATACATTTTTCGAACTCGGACGTCATCTGTTCGAGCAGCTCGAGCCGGGCTCAAGCACATTACTGAAATGCAGGAATAGGAGGGTGCTCTACAATCTATACAGAAACCAGACAGCAGTCATTCGAGCTGAAGGACATGAGAGAGAAGCTTGGTATTCAGAAAGGTGTATGGCAAGGTTGCAACTTATCACCCATACTTTTCAATCTTTACATTGAACAAGCAAAAAAGGAAATTGGAGAAAAAATTAAAGTGGGAGTGGAGATTCAAGGAGAAATAATTTCAACTCTGAGATTTGCTGATGACACCATAATCTTAGCCGACACACGAGAGGATTTGAATGGTCTTGAGGAACGAATTCATGATGAAAACTATTAATGTAAAACAAAAATACTTTCGGAAGCAAGTTGCATTTGTGTGTCCGTTGTAGCGCTACGTCATGGAAGAACGTGCATGTAGCGTGTTGTCAAATAGACAGGTTCTTAGGCGAAACGTTTCCGCCAGATGTCATGATTGTTCTAATTTGGACTCCACTGATTTTCCTTCCATTGGCATTCTATAAGCATGACATGTTGATAATACGTTTGTAAGAGCCTGTCGTGTATTACAGTATTTGCAAATTTTATTTGAACTGAAGAATAAGCATGATCGCAATATTTTTATTTGATGCTTATGGCCATTGGCTGCAATAAATCTATCATTATATTTACTCATTGACTTTTCTGTGCTCTGATTTCCTCTCTTGCTTCTTCCATGACTTCCTTTGATGTGAATGTGCTCGGTGATCGTCATGGCTGCATTTAGCTAAATATTTTGCTAGCCTTGTTTTACTAACTTAATTGTTCAAGTGAAGAAGGTATTTATACATTTTGATGTTACTTTTGAACCGTCCGAACTCGAGATATTCTTTCGGCTTTTTAATTGACAGCTTTTCATAACATATTGTGCGCTTGTGCTTGTAACCACGAGGTTGGGCTTGAGAACTGGACACGCGTCCACGTTGTGCTTTCATTATCCTCGAATTACGAGGTATTTAGTTCCTTAATGCCTTTTGACATAGGTTTGAGTTTCTTTTTAAAATTTGTTTTTTGTTTTATAGATGTTTGTACTTACACTTGTGACTTGACTGGTACTGTAGGGGCTTGGTAACAAGATGTGAGGCTGTGCAGCCTAGGAGGAACCGTCCCTCAGAATACTGCAGAGATCTGGTTTAGCGGGGAGTGTAAATGTAAGGTCCGATATCTGACTGCCATGAACGATTTGGAACTCGTGTACTATAAGGTGCCAGCCGCCATGAAAATCGGGAATAGGTAATGTGATAGAGGAGTTCGAGTATGTAATTGCATTTTTTCAGCAGTGTCGGAACGATTGCGATTGGCGCAGAGTTAGAAACCTTGGAGTCATTTGGATCTGTTGTGTCGAACCTTCTTAGATCATTACTAGTGCATGAGACAGGAACCTGACTTTCACAATTGTTACCGAAATCATATATTGTGCAAGTGTTAGTTATTGTTTTAAGGGCGGAACTACGAGCTCATCGCTTATTTTTAAATCTGGAAAAATGAGAATTACTCCTGGAAAATCGTTGACCGATTTGAATGGCCACCATGTCAATGTAATTACTAACCTTGGTCACTTCTGCACCGAATACATGTACTAAATCATGTAAATAGGTGTGTTTATTTATTGCTCATTTAACAACAGCAGCACTGTTCGACAGCGTATTTAGTATGTTAAACTGCCGCTAATGCGCTCATAGCGAGGCACACACATTGACGTCACTAGTTGCCAACATGTCCGATACAAAATAAACCACACGTAACGGGCTAGCGGGACACAGTTGACAAAAAACCATTGATCTGGACACATTAGGCAGTAACCAATGTCATAAACCATTGGGTTAGACGTGTTAGGCTGTAACCATTCAAAAACCATTGGATTGGACAAAACAAAGGTTAGAATGGTTGGGTGAAGGTGCTGTCGGCTGTGTTAAGCCATTGGGCACTGTTGACAAAAATCCAGAGCAGTAGCACAAGCGTGTGGTTGGCAATACTTTCTTTGATGATGCATGCGCGTAATGGCGGACACAGCTGGAATTTCATCTATAGGAGTCGTGATGATATTTTGGACGGCGGGTGGGTTATAGACAGTGGAGGAGTAAATAGATTACTACACCATCTCCAGATTTTTGTCTGTACCGTTACTAAGGGTTTTTGGCTAATTTTGTACACCAGAAAAAGTTAACAAGGAGTGATAAGCCTAAATCATTCAGTGTTATGGCTAACGCAGCCCATAGGCTAAAACCTTTGTCATAGCCCATTGGATTGGACAAAGCGAAGGTTAGAATGGTTAGGTTGAGATGCGGCCTTGGCCGCGGGAAGCTAGCGGGCCACTGTTGGACTATAACCCTTACCAAAAAAGAGCCATTGGATTGGACGTGTTAGTCTGTAACCATTGTCAAAACCCCTGTTCCTTTAATTCCAATACCTCACAGAACACTACCTAGGGGCAGATGACCTCGTAGTTCCACCCCTTAAAACAACAATAACTAACTAAAGAACGCTACCTATACTCTGTGAGCTACCAGAATGGGATTGACAGTTCTCGCCTCACCATGTGGTCTGAGAACGAGGATGCCAAACTGTACAAGCCAGAGATACGGCTCACCAGGCACTGAAGCAAGTGGGTTGTAATATTGCAATGCAGAGTATTATGACAACTATGCGAACATGGATTGGTCAAGAGGCAGAGGGGTGATGACTGACGTGGAATTTCCGGCTAAATGTCAATCCTATTCAGGCAGCTCACAGAGTATAGACCGTCAATACAATTAGTACCGTATGGGTACTAATTAATGATTATTGACGAGTGATTACCCCACTGTGCATGACAAACCGGGGTGTAGCCTATATGGCCTTAACTATTTTTCCAACTTGGTACACTGTCAAGTGAATTGGACTCTACTTTGTTTTACAATACCGTTCATATACACAGTACTGTATTAGACTATAACTCACGCGCGCAATGGCAGACACAGCTGGATTTATCAATTCTGAATGAAAGTAGAAAGTGGCCTATACACTTGCATCAGGCATGAATGTAACTTAAATACCTTGTGCATGACTATTGGAATACATAGTGTTATCACTGACAGAGTTCAAGCGCGCCCCGCTGTTCGCTAGAGGCGCAGACCCCCAACACTACACAATCAGCTGTTCAAAAATGGGATACGCGCTGGGCTGCGTAAACCTCTTTACGAAGGCACGGGTATGCTGATTACAACATATTGTTTGTTTAGACAGGAATAATACTGTCAAAAGGTTAATATTAATATTCTCAGTCCCTATGTAGAACTATCTTTTAAAACCCTCCGTTAGTCTCGCATTGGTCTGACAGCCCCGTGGTTCGTATCAAGCCAACAGTTCAACTTATGATCTTATTGTCTCGGGACACCATACCTTAGTAAGCCTTTTCCTGGAGTTTTGAAATTACGAGCCTAAAAATAACTACACGTGTCAAATTTTGTCAGCGTGGGATTGATAGTACCAGCGTGCCCATTGATGTAACATTCTGTGAGTGAGTTACAGGTGTGCTGTTTTACCGATTATTTGGCTTGGTACGTTGCCTTAGTGAATGTCAGTAAAGAGATTACGCCTTACGAAAACCTAAGGATGTAGATGAAGTGTCTCCTGCTGAAAGATAACGAATTGCTAGTTCATGATTCAGTAATTTCAAAGGAATTTGTGTCTCTGATACTGAAGACAAAGTTGAAACAAGATCCGAAGACTCGGCTACTGACTATGATATTGATCAGGACGACGGTAACGGAAGCGAAGAATTGGATATCCGTTTATTTTATTGGCAGGTTGGCCATTATTATTATATGTCCGTCTCATTCTTGACTATCACTGCGGAGGCCTGGGTTCGATTCCCAGCTCTGCCAAGAAATTTAATTCTGGTCTGAGGGCTGAAACTGTTCACTCAGCCTCGTGAGGCAGAACTGATGAGAGGCGTTCGATTCATACCTCAGCTGTCCTGGAAGTGGTTTTCTGTGGTTTCCCACTTCTACTCCAGGCAAATACCGGGATGGTACCTAACTGAAGGCCACGGCCTCTTCCTACCCAAATCCTACCTTAATTCCAAATACACACACTACTACAGACATCACAATGGCACAGGTTATCAGACAAATTCTATAGGCTACACACCCAAGCACATGGGGCTATGTGACCACAAAGTCCCTAAAGAATCAACAACTATTATTATTAAGGCGGATTATATATTTTTTTTCATTTTAGGTAAAGATTGCATGAAGTTGAACAAGTAACCATGGAAGGCTGCCTTCATTCCGTATCCTTTCGTGATTTTACCTCGGTGGATAGATATTTTGAAAAATGTGAGGTACTGGTGCTGGTTTTATTTTCCAACTTATCCGGGGAGTTCCACGTTCTCACAGTTCACTACGAAACAGTCCGTCTTTATAATAATTAAATCTTCCGAAAAACGCACTTCACAGATTCTATTTTTGATCGATAATTGCTTATCTTTCCACGGAATAACTTGCGTCCATTTCACAAACTGATTTGTATCTTTTGGCGGCGTGAAAAAATGTCTGCCATCAGATTTTCTTCCGTAACCCGATTTACACACAGGAACGAAATAGTACGACATTTTCCCGAAACTGCAGAAAATTTAGTTGTTTGCACACACAAGGCACTGCTCAGATATTCGTAAACTATTACAAAGAAACAAATTCCCTCGCATTTTATGACTTCTCACGCACAGGATATTACAGTACTAACCACATGGGCTACTTGTCACACGTGCTTATGGTTTGGCACGACTTCCGCGCCACACACTGGCTGGACCGAGAACTACAATGCTTAAAAGAGCGGAGTGATGACACTTTATTTCTATTCATCATGCCTTGTGTACTTGTTTCATTTACTGGGTGGTATTACGTATTGAAATCAGAAACCCTGGTCACTACTGCACCTCGTGTGTTTTTATTTATTGCTCTTTTATGAATGGCTGCCATGTTCGAACAGCGCTTGCATCTCGTTCAACTGTCAACAAGGATCTATCTAGCGGCACACACCGCAGGGATACAAAATCACTGTTGATAAAAAAAGTGGGATACAAAACCACGGTTGATTAAAAAAACATTCACGGGACACGTTTGGCTGTAACCATAGTCAAAAACCAATGGATTGGACAAAACGAAGGTTAGAATGGTCAGGTGTTGGTGCGGCATAGTGCTGCAAGGGCCAGGTTGGCAGTACTATTTTGATGATGTGGACAGTGGTGTCCACAGCTGGAAATTTTGCCTATATACAGTAAGTCTTAAGCATATTTGGGTTGGCCGTGTGTGTCACAGACAGCAGAGGAGGAAACATCTATTAAAACATCATTCCCTGATTTATTTCTCATTGTTTGATAGGATATTTTGGCTAATTCATGTACTATAGAGAGTGTTATCGCTCATTCTACTTTAGAGGTTCACTTTAGACCATCCTTTGTATAAATATTTTTAAAAACTGAAATTACCTGATTTAATAGTCGGGAGGATATCGGGAGAGGATTGAGTATTAGATGTTCACTGCTCCGCTGTCATAGACCCACCATCCCGCCCAAATAGCGACACGACTTATATAGTTGAAATCGAAGTTCTCACCCCCATCTTTCTCACTGAGGCAGTATTGCCAACCACACGCGTTTGGTACTATTTCGCACGTGATGTATGAAATCACTAAGTGAACTCAATTACAGTGTTTATTTATGTATTTATAATGTTTTACATACAAAAACAGACCTAACCTGGGGCTTACGCCCCAGACCCCCTTGCTTGTGGTACTAGCATTAATTTTCGACCAGGCAGTACCTAACCTAGTAGCGGAAATAAATTGTATGTTATTAATGTTTTACATACAAAAACAGACCTAACCTGGGGCTTACGCCCCAGACCCCCTTTCTTGTAGTACTAGCAGTAATTTTCCACAAGACAGTGCCTAACTAAGTAGCGAAGGCGTGTGGTGAATTTCTTTATTCAAGTTGGTAACGTAGTCACATGATCGACTTTCGTGTGTTACATGACTGTCAAAGATGGCGTCCGTAAGTGAAGAAAAATTGCATTCTTTCCGTGAAATAACAATTATTGCGGTGCAGCAGTGGCTATTGAGAATGAAGAGATTGTGAAACGACTCCCAACAACTCCCCGAAAGGTATGCATATCATAAATGATGAATGAAAATCCGCAGCCTGCTTCCAGTCTCCGACCGGGTCAGGAATGGAATGAATGAAGCCCCCATCTAGCTGCGAGGATATGAACTGTGCCGGCTGCCAAGGCCCGACGCACTCCTCTGGGGCAATGATTAAATGAATGACAAATGAAATTCTGGTGGAGAGTGTTGCTGGAATGAAATTTTGACAGGGAAAACCTGAGAAAAACCTGTCGGCCTCCGTTTTGTCCAGCACCGATCTCACATGGGGTGACCGGGATTTGAACCACGGATCCAGCGGTGAGAGGCCGGCGTGCTGCCGCCTAAGCCACGGAGGCTCATCATAAATGATATATTTTCAATAAGCTAAGGTGTTGAAAGTTGTTAAAAGTGATGAAAAGGGAGGATGGTCTAAAGTGAACAATAAATTAATTCAGTGCTAACCTGGATTTTTACTATATAAATCGTAATCTAAATAAGGGATGGTGGGTTGGCTATGGATTGCAGAGGAGTCAACATTTATTACTACATCATTCCCTCATTTCTTCATCATTAGAGAATGTATTTTGGTTAATTTCAGTACGGAACTTTAGAAAATTAGCAAATGTTGTGGATTTCGTAATTACTTTCTTTGTCCGGTGAAATTAGGACAAGGATAGAAGGAGGGATGAGGGAAGAACAACATGGCTTCAGAGCAGGAAGGTCCACAGTGGATTTGATTTTTGCTGTAAGGCAGTTACAAGAACAGCACTATGAGTATGGAACAGATCTACTGATGGCCTTCCTGGACATTGAGAAAGCATATGACAGTGTATGCAGAAACAAAGTATGGAAGTCCCTGGAGGATAGAGGAGTAGAGAAATGGACTATAAAGAGGATAAAGGAGATGTACAAGGGAAGCGTGAGCTGTGTGAAAGTGGGAGGAGAGAGATCTGACTGGTTGGAACAAAGAAACGGCCTGAAACAAGGAAGTGCACTGTCACCGTTACTTTTCATTGTGGTGATGGATGACATAATGACCCGAGTGGCACAAGTAATTGGGGACGGAAAGATGAAAGCAATGGTGTTTGCAGATGATTTGATGATTTGGGGAAACAAGGAGGAGGAGGTACAGGAACAGTTGGACGTGTGGGAAGGAATAATACAAGGATATGGGATGAAATTTAGCATAAATAAGAGTGAGATGGTGATCACAACAAGGAAGAAGGAAAGAACCACAACGGGAATAACAATTGGTGGGGAACAGCTGAAGAAAGTGGAGAGTTTTAAATATCTGGGAAGCCTGATACAAGATAATGGAAGAAACGATAGAGAAATAAATGAGCGGGGGAGGCAGGCAGAAGCATTTCGGAGGAGTGTGAGAAGCATGTTATGGAGCAAGGATGTCCCTCAGAACAGCAAAAAGATCATATATCGGACGTACTATGTCCCTATCCTGACGTATGCCTCGGAGACCTGGGTTATGAAAGGAAGGGAGAAGAGCAAAATACAGGCCAGTGAGATGAGGTTCTTGAGAAGCAGTATTGGAGCTACAAAGATGGACAGAATAAGAAATGAGAGGACCAGAGAATTAATGAAGGAGGAACCATTACAGGATGGTATAGAGAAATCTAGACTTAGATGGTATGGACATGTAAAACGAATGGAGGAGAAGAGGATACCCAGGAGAGTACATGAGACGAAGTGGGAAGGAAAGAGACCGAGGGGAAGACCGAGAGACAGGTGGCTGAAGGGGGTGGAAGAAAGCGTGAAGAAGAGAGAAGACTGGACAAGGGTGGAGGCTGAGAGATGGTGGGAAGACAGAAGACGTTGGAGAGGCTTGTGTTCCAAACAGACCCGGCCAGTGGCTGGAAACTGCAAGATGATGATGCCCGGTGAAATCTACCTCCGCCTTCTGGTGTGCCGAGAAGGATTTTTTATATGTATAGCTTAACACCACGCTTCCCGCAATTGCTAAACTCATCCCCTTCACCACAGCAACAATAGGAACTGGCTCCAGGATTCACACAGAGTGCTTGTAAGTTCATCCTCGTACCCAACACAATCATTAAAAAATTCAGTAACATTTCCTGGCAAACGTGTGTTTTTATTTATTGCTAATTTATAAACGGCCAAGTAAATATACCATTGGAATTATCACAATAATTCCTGTTATATATTTTCACACACAGATAGTCTATGTAGTTCTGATAACTTATGACCCTTACCTCAGATTGAAACTGTTTCACCACTTTATAATCTATCTAACCTTTTGTTACAAACCACCATAGAATTTTGCCTGCCGTGCTCAAAGTTGTAGGAACAAATCCCAGCCCAGTCAGTTGGCATTTGAGGGTATTTTAAGCATTTAGATTTACTGGCATGTTAGGTTCCTTTGATAGCAAAATGTTGCCATCCTGGTGTCTTTGAAAGCCACAGTGCTTACAAAGGATGTAAAACCCATTTTGTTACTATAGAACCCTTTCATTAAAGTGGGTTGTGTTAATTGGTTCCAATCTGAGCGTAGTAGCACAATATGTCACACAGTCAATTAGCCTAGCTCCCACACTCTGGTGATCACCATGCTCACTTGTAGGACCTTTTTAAACACCCCTAATTCTTTATACAGTCTCTGTAACCATGTACATATGTTAAAAACAGTTTTTGTGGTGTTGTAAAAAAGTAGGCTAATTATAGTTCAAAATTGAGGGCTGTTGAGCTGTCTTAATTCTGTGCTGTAAAATTGCACCTTGCTGGTCTGTACCCTAAGGAAGTTCTGTTGATGGCTCCTGTTGGGGTGAAACAGTGAAAATGGGGGTAGTCTATCGAGCCCAAGAAGAAGAAACTTGTGATAGGTGAGGAAATTAATGACATCCCCGACCTTGGATACTCTTGGGGCTGATGACCTTGCTGTTCTGCCGCTTAAAACAACTTGACTTAATTCCTTTTGTCCCTCGTGGAACATATGGCATCAAAAGGGCATGTCCATCTGGTCCTATTGACAGCCAACCTCCTTGCTCCATGTCTTGCCTTCTTCCATTGTTTCCATGTGTACTGATTTTTGCCATGTTTTTTATGAGTCTCCCTCTCTTCCTTGTGCCCTGTGGGTTCCAATCCATTGCCTCTCTTTCAATGGCTTAATTTCAATTTCCGCCTTTTAATTTGTATGGCCATCTCAATTTCCCCCATCCTTATCCAAAGTCCTTCTCTTAAAACGACTAACTCTTATCATTGGGGTTGGAAGCTAATACGAATTTACCAAGGGAAGTCAGCAGGAAAAGTGAGAGGAGAAGTAGCTGATATACCCAATAGCATATTATGTATGTAATGACTTTCCTGTGTGGGTGAATGTTTAATTTGCTGGTTGCTATAGAAGTGCTCACATCGGCTACTAGTCCTGATGGTGCAAACCCGAGAGTGTAGGGGGGTAAGGAGGGGAAGGAATGTAGTGGAGGGGGTCATTGCTGATGATCTCCTGGGAGGGACACTATTAAAACTGCGAGAGGAGAACCTACCTTTGATACTCACACTTGGTTAATAGAGATAATATATGTATTCATTCATACCTTGTTTCATATTCTGGAGGACATTACCAATTGAAATACTGTCCTTTTATCACTAGTGCACTGGAAATGAGCGCTAAATTTCGTAAATTTTTGTTTCTTGCTCATTCAACGCTGGTGGCCATTTTTGTCAGGCGCCATGTGTACAGAGGTGCACTCATTTACTGTTTCCAACATGTAAGATACAAAATACACCACTACATAAGGTCATGCTTAAGACATATGTCATATTTTAATTATGTCAATATGTGTTGGTATTCCCACTGTGCGTGACAAAAACCAGGGGTGCATATATGCTAAGTAATTATTGGTCTAGAGAAAGATTGATGCGTGAGTACTGCCACTGTACATCATCAAAACCAGAGGTGCACATATTGCCAGGCCATGCTACCTAGTAATTATTGGTTTAGGCAAATTTAATTCTCACAATAACAATTTTTATATCGGAGCAGTGCAAACAAATATTACTCTGTATACCGCCTGTACAATAGTACCACATGCATGGGCTTGGCAATACTGCATTTGTCCATAATTTACTTGCATAATGGCCAACACAGCTGAAATTTTACACTTATGATCTAAAAAGGGGGATGGCGGGAGGTTTATTACTGCATCATTACAGAAGGTATTTTGGTTAATTTCAAATGTTTAGTAAATGTTATCGTAGGTTCACCGTTCATGCAGTGCTACCGAGACACTAACGTGCAATTCAGTTACAGTAGGCGCCGATATGAGCATTTCCGTAGCAACGAGTGAAGTGAACATTTCTCCCCTTCTCAATCATGCTGCAACACATGGACTCACCTGCATACGAAACTCATGTGTGCATGTCCCATCAGGTGGACTAACAGTAACCGTATTGCATGTTATTGTGTCTTATCTGCACAGCAGCAGTGACCCCCTCCACTACCTTCCCTCTCCTCCTGTCCTCTCTAAGCTCTCAGGGTTGTGTCAACATGTAGTAATCACACACTATTAGTGAAAGTGATGCCAGAAGGTGGGGTAAAGAAGTTGTCTACATGGGCCTTAGATGCCATAATACCATCAGAGTCAAAAAGGAACAAGTGTGGCCTAAGAAAATAGTTGAGTCACACTTCTGTTTTCTTTCTTTTCGGTATGATAACACTTGACGTTACAGACAGTTAGGAACAGGGCTTCGAGTGAAAGCCGAAGTTAGACGATTGACTTCGCGTCACCACATGGTAGCTTTACGATTGGTTACAAAGTGAAAAGCTTATTATCCTCTCTGTTTCAAAATAAATCATGTGATTGTGCCAGAACTTATCTATATTTACGACACTTTACTAAATGTAAAATACTGTAGTGTAATATTCAACACATCATATTCTCAGAATACATTACATTGAAGTACCCCCATTTTCTGCACAATGCACATCGCTTTGTTGGTCTAGGGGTATGATTCCTGCTTTGAGTGCGAGAGGTCCCGGGTTCAAACCCCGGAAGATCCTAGCATTTTTATTACTTTTGTTTTTATCTCTTGAAAAGATTCAAAAAGTATGTAAAAGAACCTTAGGAACGTTCTTTTTTTCGGGCTAGACTTCCGGTAATTTAAATACATAGGTTGAGGTAAACGCTTCTTTTTTTTCCCCCGCCGGTTTACCCTCCAGGTTGGCTTTTCCCTCGGACTTAGGTTGGTTGGTTGCTTCCTCAGTTTAGGAGCTGTGACAACGCGGTCATGTAGCCCCGTGTACTTTGGGTGGGTGTAGAATCTGTCTGATAACCGGTGTTAATTGTGATGGCTGTATAAGTGTGTGTTATCTGTTTTTAATTCAAGTAAGGACTGCAGACATTGATTTTTTGAAGTAGTTCCTACTTTTGCCGCCAAACGCCACCATCAACAACTACTAGTTCAGAACTTGGTTACTAGATGCCACCGCAGTCGGCTCCTGGCAACGAACGTTCTTCGTTAAAGAACGAAGGTTCTTTAACATGCCATAAATCTATGACATGGGACTGCCGGCTTTACTTCCCCTCCGAAGAGAGGCATACTGAGGGATTTTTAACGACTGCTTCGGCCGGGTTTGAACCCGCGATCTTGGGCATAGAAGAACAGCATGTACCAACTACGCCACCAAAGCCGCTACCCTTCCTTGGACTCAGCGAGGGATCCCACCATAACCACCGTAAGGGCAGTGTCCTGGAGCTTGAAACACCTGGTTGGGGGATACCACTGGGGAGGTGGGGCCACCCTCCTTGCCTCTTCCTTGCCTATCCCTCCCAATCTTCCCCTCACTTTTCATCCCTCATGAGGCCCATGTTCGCTTTGCAGGTGAGGCCGCCTGGGCGAGGTGCTGGTCCCACCTCTCCAGTTTTATCCTTCGTCCAGGTGTTTCAAGCTCCAGGACACCGCCCTGGTGGCGGTAATGGTGGGATCCCCGCAGAATCCGAGGGAAAAGCCAACCTGTAGGGTAAAGCGACTAAAATAAAAAAATTGCGTTTGGCCTCAAACTATGTATTTATATTACTGGCACACAGTAAGTACAAGTCTTGCACGAAAAAAAAAGTTCGTAAGGTTCTTTTATATACTTTTTGAATATTTTCAAGAGATAAAACAAAAGTAAAAATGCTGGGCACTTCCGAGATTTGAACCCGGGACCTCCGGCACTCAAAGCAGGAATCATACCCCTAGACCAACAGTGCGATGAGAATTGCGCAGAAAATGGAGATACTTCAATGTACTGTATTCTGAGAATATGATATGTTGAAAGACATTTAGTAAAGTGTCGTAAATATAGATAAGTTCTGGCACAATCACATGATTTATTTTGAAACAGAGAGGATAATAAGCTTCTCACTTTGTAACCAATCGTAAAGCTACCATGTGGTGACGCGGCTTTCACTCGAAGCCCCGTTCCTAACTGTCTGTAACGTCAAGTATGATAACCATGTAAATGACCCATTCCTTTCTTCTCGGATGCCTTTACACATATAGTAGGCCTTATATTTTGGTGAGATAAAATATGTGGATAGTGAGCTTTTTTAATTTTGTTCTAATAGATTTTATTTCTTTGGTAGGTAATCAGCTTTCACGATGCAGATATTTGTGAAGACTCTGACGGGTAAAACCATTACCCTCGAGGTTGAGGCTTCTGACACTATTGAAAATGTCAAAGCCAAGATTCAAGACAAAGAAGGGATTCCTCCTGATCAGCAACGTTTGATCTTTGCTGGTAAGCAGTTGGAAGATGGCCGCACCTTGTCTGACTACAATATCCAGAAGGAATCGACCCTCCATCTGGTGTTGCGTCTGAGGGGAGGTGCAAAGAAAAGGAAGAAGAAGAACTACTCCACCCCAAAGAAGATCAAGCACAAGAAGAAGAAGGTAAAGTTGGCCGTGCTGAAATACTACAAAGTCGACGAAAATGGTAAAATCCACAGGTTGCGTCGCGAATGTACTTCTGAGCACTGCGGAGCTGGAGTTTTTATGGCTGCCATGGAGAACAGGCACTACTGTGGAAAATGTGGATACACACTTGTATTCAGCAAGCCAGATGCTTAAAGTGTATGGTGATGTAAAACGTTGAACTATCTTGGTTAAATTAAAACCTAACTAAAGGATCTGTGTTTTATTTTGTATAAATTTACTACCTGTCCTTCATTCTAGGTTATTACAGCCTTTTTCACTAACCCTACTTAGGCACGTGCAATTCAGCAATGGGTTTCTGCGCGGATGACACCTGTCATCCATTTTGAAACTCATAAGTAACTTACTAACTAGAGGAGGTTTAATACTTATTTATTAACTACAGTAAATGTACCTAATACCAGAAAGAGTGTATTTTAATACAATGTATTAGATCGTTTTAAATATATAATCTTAATAATTATAAAGACACAAAATACAAGGAAATAATTTTTTCCTGGCCACTATTAGCTTTTTATAGCTAAATATGTATATTTTTTAAATAATTTGAAAAATTCAAATGTTCAACTTTTCCTACTCTTAAAAACAATTGACTCACACATTCATTGGATGGTCAGGACAGGTCCAATTTTGGTACTTCGTGCACCACCTTGTTTAGTTCTGACCTTGCCCACATTGATGATGGCGGCCTCTATTGCATCGTCGAGAGGTATACAAAGCCGCTTAGAATTTTAAATATCCGTTTCCAGGAAAGGTATACCGACTGTACTTCACCAAAGACATTTCTCAAATTGGCACACCAACAAAAGTGTGGCAGGCACTAATGAGTGTATTATGCTAAGTCGGCACCCAGAACTCCCGAGCCCCACAATGTGGGCTAATGTCTTATGAAGAGGAGTTGACGGCTCGAATTCTCAGAAATGCAACGGTCCGCACCGGCAGAAATATGAGAGGACTGTACAAGTCTCTTTTGGCACCAGAGAGAATGATACCGTTCACAAAGACTCCCGCACAATCCATATGCAGGTTCTGTCTGGGATATGAAAAGATTTGCTCCTGGACACGCGAAGGTGAAAACCATGAACCGCAAAACGCGCCAGCGTGTGACGCAGATCATAACTGGCACCTTTCCATTTGGAGAATATCATTGCCTTGCTCGAATAGAAATCTCTCCATATCTCCTTTTTTCTGCCGTAGTACTGTGAGCAATTCTTTTTATGCCCTTGTAGATGGCAGAAGCATCTGTAATCGAATTTGCTCTTTGAAGAAGGGCTCCCCGTGAGCTTATAAGCTAGTCTAGAGGGGATGCATTTGGAGAGACAGAGGAGTCGTTTTAGATATGTCGCTTTGATTTTCTTTATTTCTTTCAGGTTTGATTTAGTCAGATGGAGCCATATTAGGTCTATTCCATAGGTTACCATAGATATGATCTTGATGGTGAAGATCTTTGTTGCAGTCGATACGGGTAGTCTACGAAGGAGCAGAATATCGTCGATGGCCTATGCTCTGTTTCTGGCGTGCTTGGTGTAAGTGGTTCCAGTTGTCCCCCCAGTCCCGTGCTATTTTGATAGGACCATGGGTTGGTGAGAGGTGCAACTGATCTTGACTCGTTGCCTTTCCTCTCTTCCTAAATAGCACGTGGACCTTTTTTTTTCTCATTTATCTCCATTTTGTTCTTCTCTGCCTATAGTGCTGGACGATATAGGTATTTCTGCAGTACTTCTAGGTTTGTGGAGCTTAGCACCATATCATCAGCATGTGATCTGTTCTTTCAGGCTACCGAAGCTTTCAATAATGTCCGCTGTTGCGAGATTGAACAGCAAAGGGCTTATTGGGTCTCCTTGTAAGACCCCATTGATCTGTGGTATTGGAGTTTGTCTGGATATTATCTTTGATTTTTCTGCAGAATGCCGTCTTAAGATAATCGCTAGATAGTTGTCTGCTCCAACCAAGTACTGCAGCTTTCGACAAGTATTTGACGGTCCATTAGGTCAAAGGTCTTCCAATTGTCGATGAATACAACATGGAACTTTCCTCTGTGATGCCCGAGGGATTCCTTGATATCTCCCATTAGGCTATTATTGCCTGGAGCGTCGATCGGCCTCTCCTAAACCATATTTTACTATATAAGTCATGATACAAATGGGGATGGCGGGTGGGTTTTAGACAGTGGAGGAGCTATTTTGAATCATCATAGAAGGTATTAATGGCTAATATCTGTAGTTTAGTAAATGTTTTCGTGGGTTCTAGTCTCCTCAACTGAGTGCTATTTCTCAATATGTCTGATTGCTATGTAACAAGTCCTTATCGAATGCTATTTTACTAGGAGAAAGGTCCTGGGACTTATCCATACTTGTTTTATCAATGATAATTCTAGTTTAGAAAATTGCTGTTATCACTCAGTTGATAAAATTACATCATAGCTAAAGAAACAATAGTTGACGAAAATTCAGATATAACTATAAATCAATAACTTTCCTTGCTCATGCTTCTGACAATTAAGGTGCTAACCAGCTTGAATAATATTTTTGGGGCATTGTTGGTGTTGGCTGTGGCAAACAATGATGTGGAAAATGGTTAACTTTAAGTAGGTCTTGGTGATCCTTGTCTAGATCGAAATGATGCCAATTTAAGTCTAATTTCAGTTGGGTAGATTTTCTAGTTCGATGCAACAGTCTCCCTGCTTTCAGAACCTATTAAATTGGTAGAGATATACACTTGGGGTGCAAAAAAAAGTGGAACGCTGAAGTAAATGCAGAAACTGATCTGATTAATTACAAACACAAATAGATATTATTGAAAACTTAAAGGTAGTTTTATCACTGGTGATCCTAGTGTGTT
Organism: Meconema thalassinum; assembly: GCA_946902985.2. NCBI lineage: Eukaryota > Metazoa > Arthropoda > Insecta > Orthoptera > Tettigoniidae > Meconema > Meconema thalassinum. Next base: position 126,820,998 of record OX336395.1, read on the forward strand.
TTGAAAACCATCTTAAAAAACATTACTTTCTGTTGGGGGGGGGGGGCATCAATTAAATGATGTGCTTTTACATAGTGTTCCACTTTCTTTGCACCCCAGTACATAACATATCACTTGATATTTCAGTTTTGGCCAGAGAGGACTGCTAGACACAGCGCCAGCAACTTAACCTTCAAGCGTTCGCGTGGGCGGTCAAGTGACCGCCTTTTTGGAATTTCGAATGATGCACCCCCTAGTGAGGTTAGACAGGCATGTATTCCTTATTTACACTCTTGACCACCTGTTCCGGCACAAGTTTGATTGACTCACCCCCCTCATGTCACTCAGTACAGTTATAAACTCAGAGATGCAGTGTCGGGCGGTCTGGTGACAGTCCCACGAACGCCGAGGGGAATTTATTTCGTCACACTGGTTGTCAGGTGGCAGCCTTGCGAAAGCAGAAGATTTTTCACCATGTCGATGCACAATTTAAGTAACATTAATTTTTTTTTGCACGATTGCTACAGATTATATCTTTTCCAGTCCTCCAGATATTGTGTAAGCGTGAAGTTTACGGCTTCATTTTATCAGTTTTGTTGTTCTTCCTTCTCGGCTGTGTCAACTTATTATTTATCGTTATTCATTTTTTTTGTGTAGGGACCGTCTATATATAACAGATGATCAGATAGCTCAGGTGCTGCCGGAAATCGAGAGAGATGACGGAGATCAAGAGGAAGCGGAAGAAGCACTCATCGATGCTGACGTTGATAATGACCCGGACTAAGATACAGGCTTTTATGAAGCTCATGCTACAAATTTACTTCTTCAAGTGTCAATTATACTTAGGTATTTTCTAGTTTAATTGGAAAAGTAATACTTTTGAGAGATAATGGTTGACGAAATTTTTTTTGAAGCTAAAATCTATATTGGTGTGATGTCGAACTATATATTGTTTAAATAAAGAATTTTGATCATATATGTGTTGGCCGAGTCGTATCAGAAATCCATTGTTTTCATTGCAATCATTCATGAAAAGTACAAGAAACATTATGATAATCGTGAAGAATCGTGGGCGGTCAACTGACAGCCCGCGCGAACGCCGGTGTGACTCAAGTAGACACTGGTGACCTAAAGTGTAGGATTTGAAAGTGAAAATGAAAATCCACAGCCTGCTTCCAGTCTCCGACTGGGTCAGGAATGAATGAAGCCCCCATCTAGCGGCAAGGATATGAACTGCCGAGGCCTGACGCACTCCTGGGGCAATGTTTAAATGAAATGACAGTGGAGAGTGTTGCTGGAATTAAATTTTGACAGGGAAAACCGGAGTGCCTGGAGAAAAACTTGTCTGCCTCCGTTTTGTCCAGCACAGATCTCGCATGGAGTGACCGGGATTTGAACCGCAGTGAGAGGCCGGCGTGCTGCCGCCTAAGCCACGGAGGCTTAGGATTTGAAAGTAAGACTTCCAATTAGATTAGAACCCAAAGCCCCGGCATTCCAGGCAGATGCCTAAACTTGTGACAACTGCCCACACCTGGAGATAGCCCATTTGTCATCTACAGGGTCCATTTAATCAGTCGAGCAATATAACTCTTGGAAGTCGCCCGACTATGCATAGATTTTGCTACTAAACTGCTAGATCGATAGAAAGGACCCTTAAGCTTATGGTGCAATTGTCTGAAGCTGTTGGTTATAGGACATCTTGCACTTCTTATGAAGGTCAAGTCAAGGGGCAGATGACCTCTTAGTTCTGCCCCATAAAACAAAAAATAACTAAAGTCAAGTCACAGCTTATGAGACTCCCATGGAGAGTAGAAAGAAGTACAGTAGTAGGTACGTGGGAAGTGTGTTATTTAAATGAGTATTGCTTGGTGGCTTCCAATTCTTACATTTATGTTTTTCATAACCTGATCAAGGAGAGGACTGGAGGTTCTTTTTAACTTGCTCTTTCAAACAAGAAACAAAATATAAGATGGGATTTCAGAGTATAATTTTCAGAATAAAACATTTTTATTTTATAGTGAAGTATTTCCGAGTGCCCAGTAATTTGGAATTGTTGGAATTTTTTCAGTAATTTTCCACAAACTGTGTAGCTTAACACACTATTGGTTTGAAATAATACAATTACTTGCCAATAAAGTACATGATTCCTGAGGTAAGGATCTGCTCTGCTATTAATGCTTGACAACACAAGCTACACACATTCAAATGTAACTTGGCTTTCCATTCTAGTCTTGTTGCACTTAAGGGGCTTGGGTATTGTGATCATTTAACCCTGTGCACTTGGGTGTGTGTATGAATAAATAAAAGAAATGTCCGATAACCTGTGTATTTGTAATTCATATGAGGATTGGGAAGGTGGCAGCCATGATCTTACAGTAAGGCTGTGTCCCGAAGCTCAAGTTGATAACTATTAACGAAGCGACTTCGGTGGCGTAGTTGTAGCATTCTGAGCTTCTGTGCCCAAGGTCGCAGGTTCTAACCCGGCCGAAGTCGTTGGATTTTTTAAGAGCCTTCCTTCGGAGGGGAAGTAAAGCCAGCGGGCCCATGTCATAGATTTATGGCATGTAAAAGAACCTTTCACTAACTAAACTTGTGTGAAGTAAAATTTGTAGGTTAGGTTTGATTAATGCTCTTAAGTTCTGTTTGTCACCAAGCGCTGGTTGCGATGGCATCTAGTAGTATCCAAGTTCACAGCTAGGTGTCGTGGATGGTAGCAAAAGTAGGAACTACTTGAAATTATCATCTGCAGTCCTTACTTGAATTAAAAGCAGATAACACACACACTAATACAGTCATCACAATTAACACTGGTTATCAGACAGACTCGACACACACCCAAAGTATATACACAGGGCTACATGACCGCGTTGTCGCAGCCCCTAAACTGAGGAACCAACCAAGCTATCAACTAGCTGCTAGCAACTACTCACTATGCACTACGGTACTTTGGGACATGTGTGCTTGAAGCATTGCCTCCTTCATAGACTTGTGTTCTGAAACGCACAAGGTTTTCCGGTGCCAAACATTTATAAATTCTTTGTACAAGTCGAGAATCAAGCAAGCACTTGTGTTCACTTCACTAGCTACTACAGACTTGATTGCTATGTGCTAAGAACCTTTGGATCATGACTTGTGACGTCACATCCGGAATATTAGTCGACTGTCTAGTTCACTACGTCTGAAAATGTAGCTTTGGGACACAGCCTAAGTTAGTAACTATCCCGGAATTTGCCTGGAGTAGAAGTGGAAAACCACTTCCAGGATGACTGAAGTAGGAATCAAACCCACCTCATCTCAGTAGTGAGAACTGACTTAATGCATTTCAGCTCCTGCCGATTAGATGCTATTACTTACCACAATTTATCTTCAGGTTGGGTGCATTTGAGCCTTATATTTATAAGAATGCATACTTAGATAACACTGAAGGTCTTCTTTTGTTAAATGTTCTATTTCAGAGGTTCCCATTAGGATTTTTTCTCATACCCCCTAAAGCGATCGCTATGTAAGCACGGACCCCCTGCTCCAAATTCCCAATGGGAATCTTTGAAACTAGTTCACAGGAAAGAAGAAAATAGTCATATACCGTATTTCCGCGCATAATCGTTGCACCCCACTTTTCAAACACTAAAATAGGTTTATAAAATTTCATCGCATAATCGTCGCATAGCATGTTCGTATTTGTGCGCCAGTCAGTTGCACGCGCTACCGCGACTTTATAACCCGGCGCGACTTTGTCAGACGAATAATATCTCGTCTTTATGCTTGCGGGCAATGAACTGTGACGCGAGCGGCAAGCTTCGTCACTTAGCACATTCCGCGAGCGTATAATCTGGCGTGATCTTGTCAGGAGAAAGTAATCTTGTCTTTATGCCTGCCGGCTATGAACCGCAACGCGAACGGCCAGCGCACATTCCGCGAGCGTATAGGCCTAATCTGGCGTGGTCTTGTCAGGAGAAAGTAACCTCATCTTTAACCTGCCGGCTATGAACCGCGACGCAAATGGTCAGCGCACATTTCGCGAGCTTGTAGGCCTAATCTGGCGTGATCCATGTCAGCAAAACGTAATCTCATCTTTAGACCTGCGGCCTACGAACTGTGACGCGAGCGGCCAGCGCACATTCCGCGAGCGTATAGGCCTAATCTGGCGTGATCTTGTCAGGAGAAAGTAATATCGTATTTATGCCTGCGGGCTATGAACCGCGACGCAAATGGTCAGCGCACATTTCGCGAGCTTATAGGCCTAATCTGGCGTGATCATGTCAGCAAAACGTAATCTCATCTTTAGACCTGCGGCCCATGAACTGTGACGCGAGCGGCCAGCGCACATTCCGCGAGCGTATAGGCCTAATCTGGCGTGATCTTGTCAGGAGAAAGTAATATCGTAGTTATGCCTGCGGGCTATGAACCGCGACGCGAATGGTCAGCGCACATTCCACAAGCTTATAGGCCTAATCTGGCGTGATCTTGTCAGCAGAAAGTACTCTCGTCTTTATGCCTGCGGGCTATGAACTGTGACGCGAACGACCAGCGCACATTCCGCGAGTTTATAGGCCTAATTTGGCGTGATCCTGTCAGGAGAAAGTAATATCGTCTTTATGCCTGCCGGCTATGAACCGCGACGCGAATGGCGTTAACCTGTCGTGACCTTGTTAGAAGAAAGAACCCTGTCTCTGACTGCGGGCTATGACTCGCGCTACGCGAATGACTGGCCCGTGCAGCAAATAATGATACAGTATACTCTTTGAAATTTAATATTCTTCGCATAATCGTCGCACCCTGCTTTTTTCCACGAAATTTTGGCAAAAAAAAGTGCGACGATTATGCGAGGAAATACGGTATTTCGTCAAGACATAAAAAACATACCGTACAAAAACCTACATTATCACCTTTTTAACATGTCGGTACTCTCATTCAACTGTAGAGCAAACATGTGAAGATTTGCCAAAAACGTCCCTTCAATATTGCTTGACATATCTGTAATTTGCCTTTGCACAGTATTGTTAGACACCGGGATGGTACTTCTAAGCATCACCCAGCATTCTCTTGCACAAAATAATTGCTGAAGGTAGAATTAGCTCTTCAGCAATGGTATTGGCACTTTTTGCGACAAGCTGAGATACTTCATTGGATGCAAGTGTTGCATTTTTATTCACATTTGCACCAGATTTTTTGGTAATTACTTTGTGGCATGATTTCAGTTCAGCACTTTATTTTGAAGAATTCAATGGATTTACCTTTGTGCTCCAAGTGTTTAGTATCTAGATGCATCCGGAAGTTTGCAGGTCTCATACTCTCGTTGGCAAGGGTTTCAAATCATATCACACATTGAGGCTTAGGACAATCTTCAAGTCCACAATACGTAAAGCTAATTTCCAAATATTTTGTCGTATTTCCTACTTTCCCAAATAGGCTTGCTCTTTGAATGGCTAAGCTCAAGACAAGGCAGCAGGCGGCCAATTCACTTCCATATTTATTAACACAGATTCCTCCACTCGTCAACCAACGATCCATATTCAATGGACTTTAAACAATTAAAACAATCAAAAGTTTCAACTTTCAAAACTCATTTAAATATGCAGACACACAAAATGCAAAATGGCTGCGGAGCAGAACACAGAGTTAAAGGAACATAACCCTCTCTGGCGGGAAACTTGAAAAGCTCAAATTACGCTGCGCCACTTATGCTGTGGATGGCAACGCATAATTTTTATTTTAAGGAACTCTTTTTACTTGCTCTGTTTTCCATTTTCATTATTGTGTTATTTCTTGACGAATTTTTATTTTTTATTGACGGAGTTTTTCCTCGAATTGTGGCATAACATTTCTTGTCAATACGGACCTAATGGATTCCATTATGGAGTCGAATAAAGTTGAGACAACTGTAGGTGTCGTGAATAATGTTCATTTTGCAGTCAATTGCAATAACGTGTTCTGTGAGCGGGAAAAGGGATTCTGAAATCATCGTATGGGGTTGAACGTTTGTGACATTACATAATGTACAGTCGGGGCATTGCAAATACATTGGTATTATAAATACGTTATGCATACGTTTATACACTGAAGGCCCAGTCTGTTCCGTTAATTGCACGTCAGTGAACCATCAGACCATTCCGTACCCTGCAAATAGTGTTTCATGCTATGGGTATTGGTTGTGTTACCGCTTTTACTATTCATGACATTCATCAACACACAAATATTTCTATTTTTTTACACACTCATAATACATAACAATTCCAAGACTTTTTTCTTTTCTTCACTGCCTACTTGATATTTGTACTCTCGCACTGCCTTCTCGATACTCTGTTGCAACAGTTGGAAAGTGTTCGGAACTGGCGAGGTCACCTGCACACAAACTAACGATAATGGTGGGCAGGAGGATAAACGGTTCACCCAGGAAACGTTGAATGCCGCATTCATTCCTTGGCTCTTGAGGTAGCAACATCATAAGAGTGGGAATAATTGTGCGATGTCGGATATTACACGTTATAGTGATGTGCCGGTGCCTACGAAGGCGGATGGAAGTGGACCACATTCAAATTCCGCGACGAGGATGTAATCTCCTGTAAGATTTATTCCCACTCCCCTTTCCCGCTCACATAACACGTTATTACAATTGACTGCAAAATGAACAAGCTCACCGGTGGGATTCAATCCAGTGATCCCACGATTACGAAGCAGGGCTCTTACCGCTGCACCATGAGCTTCTTGGCTTCATATTAAATAACGTACAGCGCGCATGAACGCGCTACAGCAATTACGAATAATTTAATAATTAATTTCTCGGAATCGGCTGAGAAGCGCACCTTACTACTTGCACCTGGTATACGCCTAGTCATGCCCTACACGTGTACTAAAGATGGTTCGAATCGGTGACCCATACATTGTATCCTCCCCTTGTCAGTGATTTGAAACATTTACATGATTAAAAAACAAAATATTTATTTTATATATAAAACTTTTCATTCAGTTAACACGAGTATAATGGGAAATGTGCTACAACCTGAAGGGAAAAAAACACCATATGATTAAAGATTTTTACACAGATTAATCCTTTTAATGTCACTCTTCTTGTAATCTGTGCAACAACTTTTAAGCACAAGTTTTTTTTAAGGTTGTATCACGTTTCCCAATAATTGGGTTTGTACTCTTGTTGACTGACTGACAAGTTACAATAACAATTTCTAAAATTGTATCACACGAGACATTACAAAAGGATCATGAGAGAGAAGAGACATAATTTATAAAAACATAGTTTAATTATCCTCAGTGTTGCCACACAAAAATGTATACAAACCATTAAATACAGTATATAAGACATAGGCTACATTTGGAAAACTAAGCTGCACAAGCAAGTTGGTCCTTTACATTTTGTCAGGTCTCTTAAAACAACATTTAGTTAACAATTCACAGATATATTTATATAATATTGTACTTTCATAGAAACGGTATTACAGCACAAAGCAGTCTTAAAATGTCAAAAAGTGTTTAAATACAGTATTATAACACATACGTTTGGAAAACTAAAGCTGCACAATACATTTTGTTAGATCTCTTAAAACAACATTCGTTAACAATTCACAGATATATATAATATTGTACTTTCATAGAAACTGTATTCGAGCACAATGCAGTCTTGAAATATGCAAGAATATAGGGCAGTCAAAAGAAAATGGGTTAATTGACTAAAAGTATCACCATTCATTATATCAAAAGTAATATCTGGAACAGTGATATATCCCTCAAATCTATTTGGTCCCTGAAAAAGGAAGCAAGTTTGCTAGCTGATCGACAGCTAGAACACTAGTGAAATGACGGTTCAGAGGTACAAATAAAACGAATTTAAAAAGATATATTACAAAAATATTCTTTTTAGATCTACCATGAGTAACAAAATTTAAATACCTAGGTTCTGTCAGCCAAGGGTAAAGATTATACGACTTCCTTAAGACTACAAGGGCACATCAGCAAAAGCTACATACCACTGAAATGCGTATGTTACGTTGGGCAGGTGCAGTTACCCTCAAAGATAAAATCCGTAACAAACATGTGCGAGGCAGTTTCAAAGTAGCACTTATAACTGAGAAACTTTTAGAGTCAGGCTAAGGTTGTATGGACATGTTATGCGAAGAACGAAAAATCATGTAGTGAAGAAGTGCCTTACCATGGCTACACAAAGGAGAGGGAGTGGCAGACCTCAAACAACATGGATGACGAATGTCCAAAGGGACATGAGGGTATTGGGTCTATCTGTTCATGATGCTTGGCAATGAAATGAATAGCACCTTAGGATTAAGAAAGCCGACGCCATATAACGGGAAAAAGCGAGGAAGAAGACTATATCTCGGCTCATACAGGATGGTCTGAAACTTGAACCAGGTATATGAGTGTTAAAGGATCGGTCATATTGATTAATAAGTTGATATCTTACCCCGGTGTCATTTTATAAGTTGCTCAAGTTAGCCAATTAGATCGCTTTATGTCGCAATGTTGCCAATTCTACACATGGCTCAAGACTGGCTTGTTAGCACCAATCGAAGAAAAAAAAACTTCACCAGGGGATGGATTTAAATTGACTTCCGGGCTGACAGAATCACGCATTAGCAACTACACTACAATGTGTTTGTTTTTATCCCGATTTCTCATTTCCAGTAATGTTTATAAGCAGCTATGTTGCATCCATCCAATGGACTCAACTCACATTGCAATGCAAGCTTAACCACTGTTCACCCAGAGTTCATTTGAGCCGAGTTTGCTAATACTGTATACATTTGGTGTATGGCATCAGACTGTTGATCTGTTTCCAAATCAGATTCCTGCGCATAGCCAGTGATGTCAGGCATTATCATGGAGAAGGATAATGCAGTTTATATAACCGACATCTGACATGTTTCTCACCCTGCAACTCCCTCGCTATTCAAAAAACAAACCACACCTTTCTGCTCTTCTTAACTCGCCTCTATGTCAGATGTTGACGGGTACACGCATCACTATTTTTTCTCTCAGAGAAACAAACAGATGATTGTGCTGTCCTCTCTCCCCACACATTCATCATATTGATGACAAGCTTTCCATATCCATTGTGTCGAACGATATGGGATATGAGGGAAATGTACAGCAGTTTTAGTGACCCAGGAAATATGCAGGAGTTTCGCATTAGATCCGGGAAATCTTGAAAATTCTCATAATGCCAGACTTCTTAGGCTCCGAACACTCGGTAGAGTCCTGCCGATCGACCTTGTATTTAGCGTGCAGATTTACTAGCACGTTAAAGATCCCCTCGGGGCAAAATTCCGGCACCGCAGCGTCTCTAAAAGCCGCAGTGGTTAAAAGGGACGTAAAACCAATTATTATTAAATTTCTTGGCAGAGCCGGGAACTGAACCCAGACCTCCAGGGCGATACAATTTTCTACACTACTGAAAAAGAGAAGCTTTGCATCCACGTGGCAACGTTTCCATTGACTTAATCATACAAGTGAACACAAACTGGTTTTTTTCTTTGCCTTGTATTTGTTACAATATGCCTGCTATAAAGAAACAATACAATACTGATTTTCAAGTTGACGCATCTTTTAATGATTTCTTTAATATGCAGTTTTTTTTTTTTAAACGTGATGTGATACAGGAACATAGAAGACATTTACATAATTCATACACTTTCAATATAGGAAATCAGTTATTGAATCCATGAACGGTCTCCAAAACTTTATTTTGTAGACCTGTGTAATTTGTAGACTAATTTTATTTTTTAATTCCTTCTACTTAAATATAAATTTTCCTGTCATTCGCTCCAGTAGTTTTGACGCCAACCCATAACAAACGGGCAAATAGTATGCTGAGTCATAATTAGAGACGGTCAAAATTCGCGACTCGAAAAATCGCGCAAAAAATTAAAACATATGAACATTGGTTTAGAACATGTTTTACATAATATCATATAATTACACGTTTCAACTCGCGGAACAATCACAAAAAATCTATGACTCTCAAATTTAGCATTTTTTTTTTGGTCATTATTCGTGGAAAAATACAGATTTTTTTGGCAATTAGTAAACAAATTAACTAAATTTGAGAATTTTAGGTTGTTTTTTCATAATATTTATTGACCAAGTTCCAAAACAGAACTGTTTTCTGTCTTGTCATATCTGAAAAAATCCACAAGGTTTGGAATGTTGTCGCTAGTTGGTATGGGTTGAAATGGTTCTTAAACGACTTGATAAGTGGCAGACGCTATAGGAGAGGATAAAACTATAGTTTTTTTCACAGTTCTCGTGTGTGCCCTGGAAAAAATCCTCGTAAAGTAAAAGCATTGGGGTCAGAAGGGAACATTTAATCAACAGGGGTAGGACAGAAAAGATTTTAAAAAATAAAAAAGGAATCCTGTACAAATTGAAGGAGAAAATACTAAGGAATTTTGGACTTCATCCCAAATTAATAAAAATTATAAAACCAACTCTAACAATCACCAAATCTAAAGTTAAATTCAGAGGAGAAATAACTGAGCTGTTTACGATTAAAACAGGATTAAGACAAGGAGATGGTTTATCGCCTTTACTTTTCAATTGTGCTTTGGAATACCTGATGAAGGAATGGTACAGGGAAAATCCTAGGAGCATAAGAATTGGCACCGAAAAGCCAGATATCAAATAATAAGCCTACAAAATATAGCACAAAAAATTGGACTTCAGATATCATTTGAAAAGACAGATAATGGTAGCAAATCCACTTGTAAACAACCACATAACAGTAAATAACAAGAAAGTTAAAATAGTGAAGCAATTTAAAGACTTAGGGGAATGTATAACTTACAACTCGGTTGAGAAACCTGCATGGCAAGAAAGACCTAATAAAATGATAAAAGCCCAAAAATTAACATGGTCTACATATAAAAGAAAATGTCTTATCAATCACAACAAAATTAAAACATTACAAGACGGTGGTTCAACCAGAGGTGACATATGGAAGCGAAACTCTTTTTAAAGTTACTCAGAAAAACAGAATCTACAAAATTCTAAATGTAGCAAGAAGAATACCTAGAACATGCATAAATTTAAAAAAAAATATCAGAAAGATGGACAATGGCGAATAGTACCAAATGAAATGGTATACAGAGAACTGGAGCCCATCACTGATACTATTTGGAAGAAATGGATTTCTATTTTAGGTCACACTATGAGGACACCAGAAACCAGATTATCTAGAAAAATTGTTGAGAAACTGTGGAATATGAAACAACAAGTAGTATGGATTAAGGAAATTAGAGAAGATATGAAAGAATTAGAAATAACCTTGGATGATTTACAAAACAAAAAACTGAAAGAAATAAAAACAAGATTTCAACCAAAAATAGACAAACGTCATACAGTAAAAAGGGTATTTACAGACGAGGAACGCCTGAGAAGATCGGAGCGAATAAAAAGCTACTGGGCAACTCGGAAAGAAAACTTACTGAAGAAGAGGACCAAGAAATGATTGACTGAAATGGTACAATGAGGCTGTAAATGAAGAAGGAGAAATATTGGACTCGGTTTAAGGCTCTTTCTTGCAGTGTCCGTCAATAATTTCTTTCATTTATTGTATTTTGTCCAGGACATTTCACAGCACAAACTTTGTAGATTTCCAAACTAATCAGTTTTGAGTAACGGGATAAGTACTAAAAATATATTCATATAATAAGAACTAATAGCCCAGGCATTTAAGTCAAAATATCGCCTTAACCTCAAAAAAAAATGTTACAAAGCTATTTTTTTCAGAATCCATTGATTCGACCCTAGGGAATAACATATCAAAATACTCGGCCTTACATGTGCCGGCTTCCTTGATTTCCAGGCCTGGAAACTTGGAACTCCAGGAATTTTTCATCGCTAACTTGGAACGCCCGTAAAAACCGAACGACTGGCTAGGTAGACAAAAGTGGTGTCAAATGAACGAGAAAAGCATGCAGTCTCCATATATAAGGCTTTTGTCATTTTTTTCTCATTTCGGGGTAGATTGTAATCAAAAAGCGCGCGAAATTATTTTTTTTGTAAGTTTGAATTCATTTGCACGTTTATTAGAGACTAAGACGGCAGCTCCTGCAAAAAATGCACCTGAAATAAGAAAGAGCATCGTTTTAGCTTTACAGATGTGGTCTTATTTTTGTTTTATGTCTAATAATTCAACCATTACAGACGAAACAAATTTAACCCGAAGGTAAGTTGGTATTAACGGACGGGAGTAAACACCAAACAACTCTGCGTAGGTAAACAAGAGTGGTATCAAATAAACAATAAAAGCATGCAGGTTCCATAAATAGTACTATAAGAAATGTTTTCTCTGCTTTCAGGGTACATTGTAACAAAAAACAAAAGGTAAATTTTAATTTTTAGACTAAGACGGCTACTTACGAAAAGCAATATACCTCACATAAGAAATAGCATCCTTTAAGCTTTACTTAAGAAAAAACCAAAGATCAGGATTTGGGAATTGGAGGAGGAGGAGGACAAAAGGATAGCATTCCAAGATAGGATAAAAATGAAGCTGCCTAACACAGAAACACAAAGTGGAGAAGAAGAGTGGAACAATTTCAGACAGACATTTGTTGAAGCAGCAGTTGAGGTATGTGGGAAAACAAAAGCAAAGGTTAAGGAAAAGGAGACCCGGTGGTGGACAGACAAAATAAAGCAAGAAATAAAAGAAAGGAACAAGGTGAAGAAAGAAATGGATAAGGAAAAGCAAAAAACGTATCAGAAAGATGAGGATAAGATAGAAAGGTTACATGTGGAATACAAAAGATTAAAACTACAAGTAAAAAGGAGTATCAGGAAAGAAAAAGAGAAATGCTGGGGAGAGTTCACCAACAAAATTGAGCAAGATAGTAGAGGAAATCAGAAACTACTGTATAGAGTAATAAAATCGAAAAGAGCAGACCAAGAAAAAATCAAGGCATTAGAGAGAGAAGATGGTTCCATAGTATATGATGAAAAAGGTCTTCAGAAGGTGATGTCTAAGTATTTTGAAAAGCTTTATAATGGGGATGACTTCCCAGAGGAAGAACGAGATAAGAAAATGGAAATAGATGGAGAAAAAGAAGAGAACCCAATAACATGGTTGGTACTTGAAAGGACAGTGAAAGCAATGAGCAAAGGTAAAGCAAGTGGAAAAGACGAATTCAATGCTGATATGATTAAGGCAGCAGGAAGCATTGGACTACAGTGGCTATACCGAACCCTCAATGCCATATGGAAGGATGAAAGGATACCTGAAGATTGGCAACAAGGAAGCATTGTACCACTGTTCAAGGAAGGAAATAGGAAGAAATGTGAAAATTATAGAGGTATAACATTGTTATCACATGGGCTAAAAATAATGGAGAAAGTCATAGGCAAGAGACTGAGGGATATAATAGAACCTCAGTTAGAGGAAGAACAGTATGGCTTTAGACCGAATAGATCAACAATAGACTTGATATTTGCAGTGCGAATAATAATGGAAAAGCATCTAGAAATGAACAAGGAAATCATCTTTATATTTTTGGATGTGGAAAAAGCCTATGATACAGTTAAAAGAAAATATGTATGGGAATGCCTACTGAAAAGGAATGTACCAAAATCACTAATTAACAAGATAAAAATGTTGTATTATGAGAGTAAGAGCAGTGTACAAGTGGGTAGTGGTGATTCTGAAACATTCTATACAAAAAAAGGCCTCAAACAAGGAAGTGCACTGTCACCATTATTATTTGTTATATTGATGGATGAAATCATAAAAAGTGTAAAACAGAGTATCAGTAGTGATGAAGTGAAGGCCTTGGTATTTGCAGATGATGTGGTGATTTGGGGAGAGGGAGAAAAGGAAGTACAAAGGAGATTGGACATTTGGAATGAAAAGCTGAAGGAGTTTGGAATGGTAATTAGTAAAAAGAAAACTGTAGTCCTGCACTGTGGAAAAGAGGAAAAGAGAAACCAAGTGAACATAGATGGAGAATGGTTAGAGAATGTGGAACAGTTCCCATATCTGGGTAGCATTGTTAACGGAGGTAATGAAACCAACCCTGAAATTAACAACAGACTAAGTAAAAGCACAACATTCTATCATCAAGTCAGAGAGCTTTTATGGGATGACAAAGTGCCCAGGAGAACGAAATTAACACTATATAAACAGTACTTCATACCAATTGTAACATACGGACTGGAAACGCTGGTAACTAACAAGAGACAAGATAGTAAGATCCAAGCAGCAGAAATTAAATTTTTAAGAACATCTGTAAAAAAGACAAGAAGAGATAGAATTCAAAATGTTAAAATCAGAGAAGAGCTAAATGTGGAACCGTTAGTACAGAAGATACGGAAAGCAAGACTGAGATGGTTCGGACATGTGAAGAGAATGGGAAAGGAACGAGCGGCAAGAAGGGAGTTGGAAAGAGAAGTTAAGGGTAAGCGATCAGTTGGAAGACCAAGAAGAAGATGGATGGATCAGATTCGGAAGGACATCGGAGAGGCTGGATTGGATGTGGAGGAAGTAATGGAGCAGGAAAAGTGGAAGGACAGAAACAAGTGGAAGAGGCTTGTTAACCACACCCGGGCGACTGGAGTGGGACATTGATGATGATGATGAAGCTTTACAGAGGTGCTCCTGTTTTTGTTCTGCGTCTTATAGTTCAAAAGTTATAGACAAAAATTTTTAACCCAAACGTAAGTTGGTAAGTCGTTCGCTGAAGTGAACATTTCCAGAAAGTCAAAGGTTGTCCCCCTATCAGCTATGAACGGTACTGTGACGATCAGAAATAAAGTAACGCCCGTAAACTTGAGTCAGCTATTTAAGAGAATAGTGTGCGTTTTAAAACACGAAACTGAAAAAGCAGAGTACTTTCATTATGAGCTGGCGCCACCTCCACCCTCTCTTTTTGACGGATGTCCAATGCGCAAAACGGAAAAGTCAGCGTTTGCGTCTCTCTTTAAGCAACCAGAAATTGGCGATCAACTTTGTCCAGAGACCACGTATGTCATTGATGGAGGCTATCTTCTGTACGCTGTTATTTGGCCTCGACTGGCAACATACGGAGAAATTTGTGATCTTTACCAGACATGTTATGACTCGATGCCCATCTGCAGTTGTTGTTTTCGACGGATACAATGGCCAGACAACTACGAAAGAAGCGGTGCAAAGTCGAAGCGCTTGATATCGACTTTACCGAACATTCGACATGGGACAGCATCACAGGCGGACTTTCTGAAGAACAGGAGAAACAAATCTCGACTTATTGACGTACTTGTTTCAAAATTTGAAGCTGTACAAGTTAGAGTATAATAGGCAACTGGGGACGCCGATCCTCTCATCGTGCACACTGCTTTGGAGATAAAGACCTTGGGGAAGTCTGTAGTTGTAGTCGGCAACGATGCCGATCTTCTGGCAATGCTGATTGCTAGGCGTCAGACGGGAGATGTCTTCATGCTGCACCCAGGGACTTCCAAGTGCCCCGGAATGCTGTACGATATTGGTGCTATTCAAGATGAAATAGGTGTCATGAAGAACTGCGTGCTGTACTCCCATGCTGTCTCGGGTGGTGATAAAACATCTGCAATCTACGGGAAGGGGAAGAAGAAGGCTTACAAATTGCTTCAAAAAAGTGTTGATCTTCGGGAAGAAATTGTCAAAACATACACAAATCCATCTGCGAGCCGCGAAGAAGTTTGCACTGTTGGAGAAAAGTTCATAAGGGCACTGTATCCTGGAGGAAATTAATTGGAGAATATCGATTATCTTCGACATAGTTTGTACCAGATGACCATTGCGCGCCAAGCTCTGACTTCTCAGTTTGATCTTGTGACTCTTCCTCCAACAAGGGAAGCTCTACGGCAGCACTCAATGCGGACTTACTTGCAGGTAACTTTCATTGTTTTCCTTTACACTACACCTATACAATATTTTTCTAGTATTTCTCAGGAGAATTAAATAGGTTGAGTTTGATTTTAGGTTCAAGAATGGCTGGGAAGAAAACTCAATCCAACAGAGTGGGGCTGGCATGCCTTTGACAACTCTCTTTTGGCCGTTTCACAACCCTGCCACCAGCTCCTGACTCTCTTCTCCTCCTAATTGCCTGCGATTGCAAGATGGACTACGGAGTGTGTTGTGGATGTAGATGATCCGGCCAAGAGTGCTCAGAAATGTGCTCTCAATGTCACGGACAAAATTGTGATAACGCACTACACAAATTCAGCTGGTAAAACAATAAAAGACCTTATAGAGAGTAGCTCCCTCGAGCTATTATATAGTAACAAAGACCCAGCAACATTCATTCACCACTCTGGTTCCACAACTAACCCAGATCTCATATTAGTCTCAACAGATCTTACAAACCACAGTCATCGATCAGTACTCGAAGATCCAGGCAGTGGACATAGAATGCCCCTTCTTACTATTACATTATACAGTGAATCTACGCAAAGTGCAGACCAGAAGATTCGGTGGAACTTCAAAAAGGCAGACTGGGAAAATTTCAGAAACAAACTTGAAACAAAAATGTCGGAAATTGATCTTGATGCACCTCCTAACATCATCCTGAATAAATTTACTACAGCCATAAAAGACATAGCCAAACTGTGCATACCCAGAGGTGCCCAAACAAAATATAAACCTTTCTGGTCAGATGAATTGAACAATCTTAAGTCCGCCAGAGACAAAGCAAGAAGAACAGCTGAACTTACTCAGGATCAAAATGATGTACGGAAATGGCGACAAGCAACAGCAAAATTAAAACAAGCAATAACAATATCAAAAAGAGAATCTTGGAATAAATTTTTAACAACGGTTGACTATAGGACAGACAGCAATAAAGCTCACAAACTTATCAATTCTCTAAACAACAAACACGTAGTCACTCCTTTGAATCCTATTATGATAAATGATAAGGAAATTACAGACTGTCATAAAATAGCAAACCACTTCTGTAAACATTTCACTTCAATTAGACTATCAAAACAGAAAAAGAAAGAAGACAAGACTCTCAAAAAAAAATAGTCAAAAAATTCATGAATAATAATGCAGATGATATCTTTAACAATAAATTTTCAATGGAAGAGTTAATGTTAGCAATAAAGAACACACAAGTCAGAAAACAACCAGGACCAGATGAGATATTCCCAGAATTCATAACAAATCTAGGTCCATCTGCTCTAAACATACTGCTACACATATTCAACAAATTTTGGACATCAAATGATAACCTACCTAAAGACTGGACTAAAGCAACCATCATTCCAATCTTAAAACCAGGCAAGCCAAAAAACCAAGTCCCCTCGTACCGACCTATAGCACTTACCTCCATTCTGGTAAAAATTCTAGAAAGGATGATTACTAGGGATAGGAAAAATTCGCGATTGCGAATTTCGCGAATTTTTAAAAGAAGTAATACACAGGTGATAATGTGTTATAATAACCCTAAAAATGGCGAAAAAAATGTTTTTGAGCTCGCGAATTTTCGCGAATTTCGCATGAAACGCGAATTTTACATGAAAACGCGAATTTTAGCTTTTTCGTTTTTTTTTTCTTTATAGTGCACTTCCGATGATTCGCGACAATTAATGTACGAATTTCCGCGAATTTTTGAAAGCCGAGAATTATCTGCAGTAATGTTTTTAAGCCTAGCAAAAAGAAAACTATTGGTTAAAATATTGAAATGTATTTTAACAAAACACAGAAAAAAAAATTATAATACTTTATAACATAGTTTTGTAAGACACATTACGTGGAATGACTGTCATCGCTTTTTGTTTCTTAGATAGTTTATTTTTTCTAATTTTAGATTGTACAATTCTGAAGAAAACAATATATGAGAACTAAAATTCATCTCGATTTTCTATATAAGAGATAAGTGTGACTATAGGCACACTAACTTGAATGTGGGAACTTTCGGGATTTCCATTGTATCACTCCTGCACACTATATGTACTGGATCTCAGTTTACCTCACCGACAGTCAAATTCCGTACAATATCCTTATCGCTTTTATGTATGAAACCATGATCGTCTTTATCGAAGTCTAACTACTGAATGTCACTGTCTTCTGCATCTTGGCATTCATCCAGGTTTTGCCCTAATGTCATCGTAGTGAGACCACCTTGCCCGTTTGAAATATAGTCGTCACAGAAGCCGAAAAAGGCTTGCTTTTGTGCGAGTGTAGTAGCGGTAATTTTCTCTCATGACTTGTCTGCATGGAGAGCATCCAACAAACACGGAATGATCGGAAACTTAACGGTAGATAGCGGACCTCACTTTCTGCATACAGCGATCTTTATCAATCTGGGCGGTCATCCTGGTAAGTTACTAAGTTATTGAGTTTTTAAGGGCCAGAACAGCAAGGTCACCTGCCCCTTCATCCTAGTAACTACTCGACACGTGGCGTCATGTAGTGCGCCTGTCAGACATGAATATCTAGATGGCAAGTATCCATATCAAAATGTGCCACTGTTTCCTGAACCAGTCTTAACCAGGTGGTCTTCTTGGTTTCATTCTATAGTGTACCTGTCAGTATACTTGAAAGATATTGTGCAATTTAAGAATGAAGTAGTAAGGACTGATAAGTCTGGTGTTGATTTCCTGAACAATGTTTCACATGACGAAATACTTGAGATGCAAAGAATTTGGCAAAGACATCACTGAACTCATTCCTTTATTAGAAGGCCAGTTTTATCAGACTTTTCACCTTCTAGATGGACATCTACGGAGAATTCAGTAAGCCCTTAAACTTGCTGTTTCTGGAAATTACGGTACGAACATTAAGGAGCTGTTGGAGGGTTGTGGAAATGTGTTAAAAGAGAGAAAATACATTCAGTTTTAGTAAGCGTTGGGTACCATGCTCTTAGAATATTATTCAGCCTGAGAACAAGATTTACAAATGTGTGCGTTTGGTCCAGCAGAAATAGTGACAATGAACATCAATGAGGACCTTGCAAAGAAAATTAAGAAGTTGCCATTATGTGGAACACTGGAAGAAAGTGAGGTCATAAGAGGATACAGCGAACTGCAAACTTTAATCAAGAAGCAGATGCACGACAGGACCAAGTCAGACATTGTTCGAGTTTTGCAAGGAATGACATTTGTATTTCTGAAGTTCTCAGAATCTGTGTTGAAAACCATTTTGATACTCTGTTCAAACGCTAACTGGAAACTTTTGTTTTTCAGCTTACACTAGCACGTTAAGTGATATGTGTCACCGTTTGTCACAAGAGAATTGGGATCTCTTCACTGGAGTATACTTTGAGGGGTGAATGAAATGTGTTATGTTATCCATGATATTAAAAGAATCCCGCCTAAAATTTAACATTTTGAAAGTACCGAAAAGTGCACTTGAAACCACCCAATTTGCCACTTTAAAATACCGCTTTCTTCACTCTGAAATCACCGAAAAATTCCTATCCCTAATGATTACAAATAGACTCAATTGGTACTTGGAAACAAAATCTCTTCTATCAGAAGAACAAGCAGGGTTTAGACAAAACAGGTCCTCCTCCCACCAAATAATGAGATTTACACAAGCTGTTAAAGAAGCCTTTAACAAAAGGGAAAGTGTTCTTGCAGTTTTCATCGATTTTAAAGGAGCCTATGATACTGTATGGCGAAACATGTTGCTAAAGAAACTTATCAACTTCAAAGTAAATGGATGTATGTTAAACTGGTTTTCAAGATTCCTTTCACAAAGAATGATCAATGTTCGTTACGTAGGCCTCCCACAAGGAGCTGTATCAAGCACAACTTTATTCCATGTGTACATCAACGATCTTCCAAAAACAATAAAGAAAGTAGGTAATGTGAATATCAGCATGTTTGCAGACGATGTTATCATTTGGACCACAGCACATAACAGCCCAAATCAGCAAATGCTTCTTGAACACACAATGAACCAGGCACTTATAAAACTCAAAAACTGGACTGAAAACAATAATATGGAAATCAATACTTCCAAAACATTATTCCAGTTTTTCTCCCCGAGACATCACAATCCAACTTTTAGTCTCAAATTTAGTAATCAAGACCTTCCAAAAAGTGAAAGTACAAAGTACCTAGGTATCATCATGGACAAGAAGCTGAACTGGACCAAACACATAAAACATGTGGAGGATAAGGTAAGCAAACGGATGAAATTACTGAAGAGACTAGCAGGAGCTACATGGGGGAGCACTCAAGACACACTCAACAAAACCTACAATACTTACATCAAACCTATCATAAAATATGGCAGTGAAGTACTCTCTACAGCATCCCAGTCAAACATTGATCGCCTCGAGAGGTGTCAGAATAATGCCCTACGAATCATAACAGGTGCAATAAAAACCACACCTATAACCGCCTTGCAATTATATACCCACAACTTACCAATAGAAGAAGAGATGAAACATCAAACAGCCAATGCATACCTCAGTATACAAAGACTACCTCAAATGACATGGATCAAAAAACCAGTTTCTAGCCCCAATCTTAAAATGCAAAAAGATCCCTTAAGCCTCGCCAAAGAATACATCAATAAGAGCAATCTGCAAATAAAACTTGAACCACTCTGTATGCCAGTCAATCCCATTGAATATATACAAGTGACTACAGATCTTACTTTGTTAGAAGAGGTCTGCAAGAAAGACTCTTCACCACAAGATCTAAAACAACTGGCCCTCGGTACAATAGAAGAAAGATATCCATCTAATCAATGGCTAAAAATATTTACAGATGGCTCACAAGACAAAGAAAATAGAACTGGAGCAGGTACATTCATTTCTCTTCTCACTCTACTTCCCAGTAGGCCAAAACAAAACAAACTTTGATGCTGAGATAAGAGCAATTTCACATGCACTCGTATCAGTTATTAGGCAGAAACATTGATTATCAAAAATGCGTTATCATTACAGAATCAAAAGCAGCCATCCAAGCCATCTCGTCAAATTATAAGCCCCAAAATAAAGAACTGAAAGAAATTTTTTGTATGATAAAAACCCTTCAAAGACTCCACAAACAGATCTCATTTCAGTGGATCCCTTCTCATGTTGGAATAGCAGGAAATGAAGAGGCAGACAGATTAGCAAAAAAAGGTACCACACTACAACAACCTGTCAGTCAGACTGATTTTATGTCAGCAAAAAGGATCTTGAAAAATACTATCAAAAACCGGTATGAAGAAATGGCAAAGAAAACAGCAGAAACCAAATTATGGAAAGACATTGATGCTAAATGGGATCAATATAAATTAACACCAAGAAAAGAAGCTGTAGCCTTCTTCAGACTTAACACTGGCCACGACTGCCTTGCAGCTCATCTGAAACGAATCAACATCCTGAGATCTGAAGAATGCACACTTTGTCACGAACCTGGAAGCAAAATGGATAAGGGACACCTGCTACATTGCAACAAACTTGATGTGACTGCTAGAACTCCTGGAAACCTCACACAACTCTATTGGAACGCAAGAAAGCTGATGGATTGGAATCCGGGCTAGCCATAGGAAACAACAACAACAACATTGTGATAACGCAGTACATCGTTATGAAACAGATCAGGATCTAGATACACCCGATGTCACTTAAACTACCAGTTTCATGTATTACACCTTTTCATCCAATGCCTTTTTCCTATGATTTCGAAGGCTTAACTCATACTTAAATATTATGTGTGTAAATAAAAATTTCATGTTGTGTTGCTTCCGTAGAAAAAAGAATCATTAGCTCAAGCTTTACTTTCCAGGTGCTAACCGAATAGGCTAAACCCCCGACGACATGACGCAATCCTGCACTGTCAACTGACAGCTACTACACGTTTAATTTTTGCTATAACTTTTCAATAATAAACGTAAAGCAAACATGACAGATGGTCTGAAAAGCTAAAAATGTGGTCTTTGTTACATCACACATGATTTTTTGGTATATACTTCATTTTCACTCGTTGCTGAACCAGCAGCAAAAATCAAACATCAAATTTTGAATTTCGCGCGTTTTTCTTTTGTGACAATGTACTCCGAAGGGAGAGAAACATTGCCTAAAGTCGTATATATGGAATCTGCATGCTTTTTTCTTTCATTTGATACTACTTTTGTCTACCTAGGCCGAGTCATACGGTTTTTACGGGCGTTCCAGGACGGCGATAAAGAATTCCTGGAATTCCAGGTTTCCAGGCCCGGAAATCAAGGAAGCCGGGGCACGTGTACGCCCGAGTATTTTGATATGTTGTTCCCTAGTGTCGAATTAATGGGTTCTGAAAATATTAGCTTTATAACATTTTTTTGGACCTCGAAACCCTATTTTCCTGGGCTATAAGTACTGTAAATATCTGACAACAACAATGCAAAAACAGCTGTAAACCATGCCTAAAGGGATCAAGTTTATGAAGTGACAAAACTATTATTGAAAAGGTCTGATCTCTTCAAGAAAGACGGTATCAGGATACCGAGGTCTCTTAAAGCAGCGTTTCCCAAACTGTGGTACGCCGTACTGCTGCAGTGGTACGCGATGATGTTATGAAAAATATAAAAAAAATATTTGATACGTTACGAAAAATATAAAAACATTGATATGTTGCCGGAGGACTTTGGTTGGTTGGTTCTTAAGTTTAGGGGCTGCGATAACTCGGTCATGTAGCCCCGTGTACTTTGGGTGTGTGTAGAATCTGTCTGATAACCGGTGTTAATTGTGATGACTGTATTAGTGTGTGTATCTGTTTTAATTCAAGTAAGGACTGCAGACAATCAATTTTCAAGTAGTTCCTACTTTTGCCGCCACCATCAACGACTACTAGTTTAGAACTTAGCTACCAGTCATCACCGCAGTTGGCTCTTGGCAACGAACATAGAAACCTAAGAGCGTTGTTTACATTCTTAACCTATAGTCTACAATTTCGCTTCACACAGGTGTAATTAGTGGACAGTTCTTTAACATGCCATAAATCTATGACATGGGACCGCCAGCTTTAGTTCCCCTCCGAAGGAAGGCATACTGAGGGATTTTTAACGCTCTTAAAAAATCAGACGACTTCGGCCGGATTTGAACCCGCGATCTTGGGCATAAAGCTCAGCATGCTACCAACTACGCCACCGAACCGGAGAACTTTAAGGCCAAAGATAAGGAGCAGATTTATGAATTGAATTGTGATTCAGAACTAAGGATTTTTTTTTTTCAAAAATGGCTCTTGTGTACTTTTGGGTTGAAAGGCGTGCAGAGTATGCAGATATAGCTGACAAAGCAGTTAGATATTTACTTCCTTTCACTATTTCGTACTTGTGTGAGACTGCATTTTCTTCACTCGTTTATCTCAAGAATAAATACCGGAATAGGCTCCTTACAGTGGAAAACAATCTTCGTTTGAGACTCAGCAATCTTAAACCAGACATTCCTAAGTTGGCTTCTAATCTTCAAGCTCACGCTTCACATTGAAGTTGTTAGTTGAACTTTGGTTTTGATGTTTGATTATTAAGATCATTTTTATTAATATTATTTCTACATTATCATTTCTGAATGTTTGAATTCAATACTTATTGTAATAAATAATAAAACTGGACACACTTTTTATTACTTGAACTTTAACTCAAACAAACACAATTTATTATTTACAATCCATCTTTTGGTCTGCTACGTAGTGGTGATGGGGGTTATAGTTACTATATCTCCTAACCATTAGGTGGTACGCGAGAGATTCTCATCTCTCTAAAGTGGTACACACACAGTCTTAAAGTACAGTAGATTATTGAGATAGTCCATTTTGTCTCTTCCATTTAATTCTCCCAACTGCCCATTGTCGTACTTGGCCATTTGTCATGTTTCTATCCTTCTTTTCTTGCCCAATGATGCTTTATTCATTTACCGGTATTATTTGCAATATCTAACTACATTACTAGTAAATCTATGTGGGAAAATATCAAAGGTAAATACAGAAACCTTGGACAAGAACAAGGAAAGAAGGATAACTGCACAGTTGGATTTGATTGATCTTCAAAATCTAAGACTGTGGGTTTGATCCTGGCTAAGTTTGATGGCATTTAAGGGTGTTTAACTGCAACCACCTTGTGTCAGTCCATTTACTGGCACATTAAAAGAGCTCCTAAACCAAACCCAGTGGCGCTACAGCCCATGAAGAGCCTAGACCTACCAAGCGACCGCTGCCTAGTCATTTGGCCTGCAGATTATGGGGAGACGTGTGTACAGCGCATCGGGGCACTGTCAGACTGCTACTCAATTGTCCTCACGAGGCTGAGTGCACCCCGTCCCAGCCCTTACGTCAGTTTTTAAAATCCCTGACAGAGCCTCTGGGTGCGAGGCAGGCGCGCAACTCCAACACCACGTGAAAGAGTTCCTCTAGAGCAACTGCCCTTAAAATTCACTACAAATAGACAAACTTTCATTTTATATTTATAGAGATTATCTTTCTTCAGAAAAGTGTTGGTCAGCATTTTGAGTGGTAGGAGAACTGGTTGCTGTCTGATCTCTTGTCTAAATTGGAAGTTTGGTTCTTCATAAGAGCTTCTTGTTTTGTCACTTCGCTGAATGATCTCCTGTATAGAACATATTTGCACCATCTCCCTTCGCAGGGAGTGGACTGATTATTTCACTAATCTTCAACATTTGCTTAAAAAGCTTATAAAAATACAGCTATTACATACATAACATTCAATGAAAATATAAAATCTTTAGCAAAAATAACTTTGAGTAGCACCAGACACAGAAGCCACACGTGATAATTAGATATGCACACTCTTTGATAATTTTAAAATATTACATTAACATTAAAATATGAGGTTTGGGGTAAAAGTCATGGCAACTTTTTTTTTTCATGACGATACCAGTCCGGTTGGAAAATGTGACATAATTATACAGACGAAAGGACAAGGTGTTAACTACATGTGTGGACAATGAATAGCACTGAAATATCGTAACACACTAATTAAATTTATTACCCTACTGTAGTATACAGGGCAATATGGCCTTCACGGTGCAAAAGAATGACAACACAGTACACATAAAGTTAACATGACAAACCAGGGCCTGAAAAACTCAAAATAGTCCCCTGCTACTGTCACCACATGCTGCCAACGATGTGGGAGGCGCTGAATACCATATGCCTCAGCATTTGCCGCACCATGTATGAATCAGGTCACATGTTGGCGCACAGCATTAGCAATGTCCTCTCGTGTTGCAAACCGCCTACCATGTTGTGGTTCCTTAATCTTTTGTATGACATCAAAGTCATAGGGTGAAATGTCGGGAGAGTACGGTGGGTGCTCCAGTTCTTCCCATTCCCAACGTCTCAGTAGCTGCCCTACTCACCCTGCTTTATGTGGCCTTGCATTGCCGTGCAGGATTATTGCACTGTCCACAAGATCCGGACGTTTCTCCCAAACGCCACATCGTACCTGTCGCACCCTGTAGTACTGTGCGGTCACTGTTCTGCCATGTTGAACAAAGTGGCAAACAATGACACCCCTGACGTCATACGCAACGATCACCATCAATTTGACTGAGGAAGGATTCTGACGGAACTTCTGCCTCCTTGGTGATCCAGCGTGTCTCCACTCCGCGGACTGACGTTTCATTTCTGGTTCGTATGCCACTCTCCTACCCACCGTGCTACTGTACCGTATGGTAGGGCATTATTCGCAAGGGCTTCCACCAATTCACTGTGACATTCCATCGCATTTCTCCCATGGAGAACGGCTATTTTGATGTAAGCGCGCTGCTCAACACGGGTTACTTCCATCTGGCATGACACTCACCAACTGACTGATTTCACAGCCCTCGCTGTGCTACTGCCAGCTATCACAGAGCCATCTATTGTTCTGCATACACACTATGCCTGCAGAACTTCCACACGACACATATACGTTTGCGATCCGTTGACATATCTACAAGAAAAAATAGTTGCCATGACTTTTGCCCCAACCCTCGTAGGTTTCCTGGCAAATACCTATAAAAGATAGAATATGTCTAAAGTTTGAAATGAACAGATAAAATTATCTTCTGGGCCAGGAGGGAAGCCTAGACCTAAAGGAGGAAAGGCCTAGAGCTAGGGTGTACCAACTGACATCTATCATTGTGTTGTAAACTATAAACACTCACAATTGGACAATACTTTTTACCAAACATTGAAATAGGCACATTAAGCTGACATTACAAAACTAAATTTATTATAATGTGTATTATCAATTACAGGACAGATTCCTCTGACAAGACTAACATACCGTCAAATTCTTGTAAGTTTTATCACAATAAAAACAATTTTTTCTAAGCAGTGATACTCCTCTGAAGAACATCTCAATCAAAATGTAAAATATAAATCACGGCTGCGCAAAACGGAGGTAAAACTTATAAAAAATGTGAGAATAGAAGAGTGCCTATTTCAAGGTGTAGATGAAAGGTGTTTGTAGAAACATTGACTGACCCTTCCTTCTTTAAGTTGCATCTATGGATGAGAAAAGAAAAGACAAATAAAGACTAAAGATTGCTTGTTTTTAAACAAACAAAACCAAATTAAGTAGGGATCAAGGTTACCCTCCAAGCCAGAGATAGTTTGATCTGATCAATAAAGGCTGCCGAGGGTAAAAAAAAACAACCTCCTGACTGCAAACTTTGAGACATATTCTGTAATTTTTAAGCATAACATATCACACACACATGGTCATTTTCCAGAATCAAAATCGCTGTTGACCAGTGTTATCTGTCCCCTAATATCCCTCGACTTATTCTTATCATAAAACTATTGGGGCATATCTTGGCCTTTTCTCTCGTTTTTATACATGTTCAGTGTAACAAATAAATCATAGCAGGCCAAGTGGCACAAATGAGAACTAAGTTCACCACTTTAGCCAGGATATTCGTCTGCGTCCTGGACCCCTAATGCCATCAATCTTCCCTTGGATAATTAATTGCAAGAGGTGGTATTTGTTGTTACGCATGAAATGACCAAAGTATTCTAGTTTTCTCCTTTTGATGATACTGAGAATTTCCTAGTCTTTGTTCATATGCCGCAGTACTTTCACATTTGTGACTTTAGCTGTCCAGGATATCCTTAAAATCTTGCGATACGTCAACATTTCAAATGCTATCAGTTTCTTACTTAAAACCTCGGTAAGTTACACTAGTTTTAAGAATTAGATATAAGGAGTCAGTCTGATGAAGACATCAATGAACGGTTGAAACAAGTACCAAGGATTGAATAGGTATTCGTAATTTTGTGTTGATAGGTGTTATATTTTAAAAAGCTTGCCACGGTGGGTGAGTGGTTATAGTGTCGGACTACCAACCCCAAGGTTGCAGGTTCACCCCTGGTCGTGGTAAGTGATTTTTGAAGGCGACAAAAATAACGACACTCATGTCATACGTTGTTGGCATGTTAAAGAACCCATTTGAATTCAGTAGGCCGTGTTCAATGGCAAAATTAATATCGGGATTTTCCGCCAACACAAAGTTCCTCCATTCTCTACTTGAAAGCGCTGTAGTGTCAAGGAGTTGAGATATCTAACCTCCTTGACTTTCATAGCGTTCAAAGGAACGACGAAATTCGACAAGCAAGCTACCCTCTGGGTGTCAATTAACAAAGCTTGCACCAGGCACCCGAGGCCATACGATATTATTATTATTATATTTTAAAAGTCATTCATCTTTATTTTATTTCCTTGACTTACAAGCAGAATTGGGCAAAATACTCAAAAATGTACTTTCGATACAAAATTCAAAATATAGTAACTGAATTATTCAAAATACAATTTTGTATTTTAAAATAAATCTTAAAATACCTAATAAGATTTTTCAAATCAATGATCTGTAGCATAATTTACTGAGAATGAATAGTATTTTTGATTTAATTTTAAAACACAATTTTGAATTTTGTATCGAAAATACATCTTGTGAGTGTTTTGCCCAACTCTGCTTGAGTACAAAGCTTAGCAACCATCATCAGGGTCAAAAAATACTATGCTATGAAATGAATATCATAAATATAAATAAGAAATAAACTGAAGAGTGGGCCTAATATAATTAGCAGTGCTAAACTAGGAAAATTTGTATTAAATAAAACCTTAACTAAAATAGTTGTTACAGCCTAAAATGTACATAATTCATGCCAGAAGCGTAGCCAGGATCGACCAATGAGGGGGGGGGTTATAGTTACTTGAAGCCAAATTCTGCAAGCATTTCGCGAGGCCAGCTGCAGTAAGTACGGATATCGTAGGTTCGAATCCCGGTGCTGACAGCAGTTATCCTGAGTGTGGTTTTTCCCCAGGTTTTTCAACTTTCTGTGACATCGGTACTACACTGACCGGCAAAAAAAGTGGAACAGTTAAAAAAAGTAATATAAATAGTATAAATCTAGCCTTGAAAAAAATTTAATCACATTTTAAAAGCTTTTCATGCATTAGAACAAACATCTGAAACATCCGTGAATAGAAATTGATAATATGACATTTCTTAGGGTGGTTTATTACCACCAATTACCCCCAATCCTCGATGAGCCTATCTTAATGGTTTTATGGCTGGAAGCGTTTAAGGTTTATGAGTGTTGCCGCTCGCTTATTGTTGTTCTAGGGATAACAACTGGCACTTGTTGAATATGTGTGAACCATTGTCACACATTTTAGCAAGTTATCCATTTGTAGTTCACACAAAAACATGCCTCTTAGCCGTGAAGAAGCTGCACAGGCAGTTGCATTGGTGGAGGATGGCTGCAGCTTCCGTTATGTTGCTGAGGTCATTGGATCATCTCTCGGTAGCATACATCGTGCAGTGCAACGTTACAGAGAGCTCCGAACATACGACAGGAGACGAGGGTCAGGCCGTAGAAGAAGGACAAGTGCCAGGGATGACAGATTTCTCACCCTCCAAGTTCTGCATGATCGGCATACCACAGCAGTTCAGGCACGAAATCAACTGGAAAATGTCAGAAATGTGAGAGTGAGTGAGCGAACAGTAAGAAGAAGGTGTGAAGAAGCTCATCTTTCGTCCAGGAGACCTGCACGTGGACCCGCACTCGAACGGCATCACAGAGAGGCGCGTCTTCGCTTCGCAAGGCAGTATCTGGGATGGACCCACGAGCAGTGGGCCTCTGTTCTCTTCACTGACGAGAGTCTCTTTAACCTTAGATCTCCTGATGGAAGAGAAAGAGTGTGGAGAAGGCGCGGGGAGAGGTACAGTCCTGTTGCTTTCTCCTCCAGGACTCCATTTGGAGGTGGCTCGGTTATGGTGTGGGGTGGCATCAACGTTATGGCCCGCACTGAGTTGGTGTGCATCGATCACGGGACGCTCAATTCCCAAAGGTACATCGAAGAGATCCTGATGAACCATGTGATGCCCTTTGCGCCTTTCATTGGTCAGAATTTCATGCTGATGCAGGATAATGCCCGCCCTCATACTGCTCGCTGTGTTGTACAATATCTGCAGGAAGTGGAGATTCAAACCCTGGACTGGCCAGCTCGTAGTCCTGACTTGAACCCCATCGAACATGTATGGGATACGCTTGGAAGGAACGTCAGACAGCATGACCACACCACCTTGGCACAACTGAGAACATCACTGCTGGAGGAATGGGATCGCATCCCGGCAGATGCCATTCGACGAGTTGTGAACAGTATGCCTGAGCGTTTACAAGCTGTCATAGACGCTAAAGGTGGAAACACCCGTTTTTAGTGACCAGTGTTCTCTTGCAGTGCAGTGCAAACATTAATACTGTTTTGTTTGGCAATACGTTTGATAAACACCAGCCCAAAAGAGCATTACTAAAAAATAGAAAATTGTAAGATTTGCAAAATGTAACGAAATTTGTGAGTTAAAGCGTGTTGTAAAACATGATTCGGTATTTTCTGTTGCCAACCATCTAAATTTACATGAATAATGCAAATATTGGAAAACCGATACATTTTAGTGGAATAAATTAAGAAATTACATAAAAAATTAAAGTGTTCCACTTTTTTTGCCGGTCAGTGTAGATGGGATGGAGTTGTTAGCTCCATGCCCGACCGTCTTTGCTCCCAGGAATTACCCTGGTACTCATTTCTGGTGTAGGCTGAGTAAACCCCAGGGCAATTTGCGTTTCTGAAACTGGTAGTTTTGTTTCTAAACTCCACTACCTGGGTGGGGATCGAACCCACTCCCTTTCAGTTAGAAGTTCAGTGCCTCTACCGCATGCGCCACACAGCCTCCCTGGTCAACACATAGGTAATGGAAATTTATATAACTTTGTTGGTTCACGAGTACATGTTTCGGGATACACTAACTTTCCTTTCATCAGCTCCAAAACATCATTCACATTTTAAAAAGATGTACATAGAATACATTCAAGAACAGTGTGTGTTAAACTCAAACACAAGCCTCACAGGATCCTGAGCATTAAAAACATTAGATAAAAAAATATTCAGCACTTTTGTGGTGCTTATAGCAACTACTAAATGCTCCTTAGTTTAGATCACAAAAAGTTTGTTATACCTTCAGTGTGCTTGTTACTTCTTCATTAAGTGGGTGCACCTAGAAAACCCGGTTGTAATTTAGATAGTCAGTTTGACAGCTTGTATATTAATCCATTGAGAGTTGAAATGGGACCAAGAATAGAAGAATCCTGCTGCGTATTGTGTATTATGATGTCGCAAAGCCCCTAAAAGAATCTCTTTGAATGAAGCTTCTGTTAGCACACTGTAGATGGCAGGAGGAACATCTTCGATTACAAACGTCTCCTTCGCAAGAACATAGACCAGTCGTGAAAGTGTGTGTATTTTAATATGTTCAAAATACATTTCGGGTTTTCAAATTCCTGTAGTTGTATTTTCAAGAGACACTCCCATGTCACTGTAGTTTGATGTCATATGAAGCCATCGGCAACACTGTTACTTCGAACAGTTTCATAGCTGTCTCTAATGTCAGATGCGGAAGATAATTAATGTCACTGAAATGTTAGAGCTGCATTATTCCTGTCTTGTCACAATAGTGAAGCCATTTTGGAACTAGCAGACAAAGTTCAAATCTTGAATACTGGCCATGCCATTCGCAATGATAAATATAAACTTCTTTTGGATCATCATTGAGGGTAGGAGAGGCCGAGGAAGGAGCAGAATATCTTGGCTAAAGAACCTATGCGAATGGTATGGAATCAACACTTCTGCACTATTCTGAGTCGCTAAAGACAACCAAGAAATCCCTCTAATGATAGCCAACATCCAATGAGGATATGACACAAGAATAGGATATGGAACACAAATGAAATTGAAAATGGTTAATATATACACCACAATGCATTCAATCAGACTAGAATGTGTTATTACAAAAGTTTGTGGCTTATGTCATTTAAAATACAAAATTTACCTTTGTGTAACATCTCATCCTTTTATAGCAAAATTATTAAAAATGACTAATAGCTGCAATATTCACTCACTCAGAAGGCTTCTATGGGACACGAAGATCCCGCGCCGATCTCACAAAATGCCTCCACTGAACTCTGTTTTGGGCGAGTTCTTGCCACATTTAGATGTCTACAAAGTTTGGAGATTTCATTTTACCAGGAACTTTGTGGTCTTGCTACTGGCCTTTTCCCCCTTGGTTCTTTAAAGATTTGTAAGACCATCCTATCATCTCTCATCCTTAGTAAATGATCAGCCCATAGAAGTTTTCTGGAGTTGAAGATGTTGAGTATTGGTGCTTGCTGTGATAGTGAGTGTATGTCTTTATTTGATCTCTTTTTCCAACTTTGAGATGCGAAGTCAAAAATGGTCCAAAAATTTTCCTATACACTTTATTTTCAAAAATCTACAACTGGCGTTCTTGTTAAACTCCATGATTCTGCACCATAAGTTAGAACTGGCCTAATGATGGTATTTTTATATTTTTCGTTAAAAATTTGGATCCCAATAAAAATAGCTGCAATATTAGACATAATAATTTTGGTAAGGTATTATAAATTTTACCATATAAATCTCTATAGGAAAATACCACAAGGTAGACATACAATTATTCATTGGGCAGGAAAAGGATACAAACATAATGACAGGTAAGTAGGGGCCCCCATAGGAAGAGACAAACTGGAAACATAATGCCCACTTTTGAAGACAGTCATGTGTCTGGATTTGGAGATTGTTCTTGTCTCTCCCTCAACCCTTATTTGCCCATCATTTTCTTCTCTTCTCTTTTTGCCCTTTCATGTTTGAACACTCCTCTTCTTGTGCAATGATTGTTGGTATTATTTAAAAAAAATCAAGTCATATAATTTACAAAATGCCATGAAAAATGGAGGCAAGAGGAAGCAGCACAAAAATATACACACATTTAAAACATGCAAATTTACACAATATTTTTAGATACAAACATTGAAATGGCAAAAATATATTACTGTTCAGTACCAACACCAGAAACTATGTGAATTTAACATGAATGAAGGTGGTTACCACCTAGCAGAATGGACTGGAGGTTGCTAATTTCTAATTTCTCTAGTGCATCTATCTTAGTTGAGCATTATTCTTACCATTGAGAATGATTACTCTATGCATGTTACAATATTTCACTACATATATTATTTCGTAGCTCTCATTACCTGGACTAGAAACTCCATTAAAATGTCTCAAGGCATGAAATTGTATTTTAAAATAGAATATATCCTAAGCCTTACTTAAGATTTCTTTCTTGATGCAATGCAAAATGGGATTAACTAGTTTAAGTACCATAGTTATAGAGCCCAACATACCTAACAGTGGATGAGTATAATTAGAGATTACTTTCTTCCATGGCATTTCATTTAGCACAACCACCTACCACAATTGATTTTGTAGTTTGTAAACAAAACTTAAAACGTTGGATCAATTAAATAAGATGTGTTTTGCACCAAATCTAGAACAATTCAACTTGACCACAAGAAAACTGAAGTAAGAAATTTCTTTCAAGCCATCAACTACGTTTTGACAACAGGAAATTACAAACTCTCCTATGATTTTTATAATCTGTCACATCTTGACCTTTTCCACTCGTGTGTCGACCTGAGGTCGACAGCCTTCACTTAGCGTTATAGCTCGTGAGTCGACACAATGTTTCGCCGCTCGTTTCTAGGTTACCTGGCATGCCAGAGCTTTTGCACTTCGCAGTGCTGGTCCCTTCCGGAAACCGAAAGAAACCAAACAGGAGTGTTTTAGTTTCTCTTTGCTCGGCAAAATTGCTCCGGTTCCTTTACTTGGAAAGCAGTTGCGGCAAAGCAACAGGGCGGCGCAGCGCATCGCGTCGTTTCTAGGTTACCTGGCATGCCAGGGCTTTTGTACTTCGTTTGGTAAGTGCTGGTCCCTTCCAGAAACCGAAAGAAACCAAACAAGAGTGTTTTAGTTTCTCTTTGCTCGGCAAAACTGCTCCGTTTCCTTGACATGGAAAGCAGTTGCAGTGAAGCAACATGGTGGCGCAGCGCATCGCGTCGTTTCTAGGTTACCTGGCATGCCAGGGCTTTTGTACTTCGTTTGGTAAGTGCTGGTCCCTTCCGGAAACCGAAAGAAACCAAACAGGAGTGTTTTAGTTTTTCTTTACTCGGCAAAACTGCTCCGTTTCCTTGACATGGAAAGCAGTCGCGGTGAAGTAACATGGCGGCGCACAGTCTGACCGAAGCTGAGATTCTGGCATCTATTTCGGCTGATTTTGATGATGGTGACCATAAAAATGATGAAATATTTGAATGTGGCAATGAAAGTGATATATCCGCGATTGATTCAAGTGACGATATTGATATCAGTGTCGCAAGAAATCATGGAGGAAGCGATAACATGAGAAGCAATCAGGGTTCCATCCAGGCATTTGCTTTGAACGCTTCCACACACTCAAGACAATGTTAAGAAAGTTAAAAACATTATTTTGTGTCATGTAAATACCATGCTTACATTCATTAATTTTGTAGTCCCTTCCTGTATACATTGTTACAACCAGTACTTAACACCAGGTTTTAAAATATGAAGAATGCTGACAGAAATAAATACGAGTTGGGAGAAATCAGGACTTACAATAATTCGAGAGGAAAGGGTTAAAACAAATCAATAGGGCAAACAAGAACATTGCATGACACCTGAGATCTTATATTCAATGTTATTGTGTGCATGATGTTATCCAATTTCTTAGTATATTTTGGCTGATGAAGGATTGTAATAGAATTCGAAACATGTATCAATAAGTTACACTTATTTTGAAGCATTGATTTGTTGGACAATAAAGTATTTTAATACATTTTGTAATTTGCAACGTCAATACGGACCAAAAATGGAAGCAAATATTCCCGAAATTAGTGTTGACCGACTGAAGAAAAGGAAGGAAGGAAGCTTGTAGTTTAACGTGACCGTTAATCTTGAGATCATGAGCCACGGGACCTCCTTTTTACGTGGAATCCGAACCACAGGACATGGCATTTCACTTCGAAAATCTCACATGCATTGACCGGGAATCGAACCCGGACCGCCTTGGTGAGAGGCATACAGCTAGACCGCTGAGCCACCACGCCCCCCACGACTGAAGAGCTACAGCTGATAGCATTAATGTTAAAGCATTCAAATTAGCATTTAAACCTTCCATGGCCGGAGAGAAACTGAGGATGAATTCCGGTACTAATGATTTGCAATCGAGCATTAGGAGTGCCTATGCATTTCATCACCAGTTTCTGGTATTGGTACTGAATGGTATCTGCCATAACCTGCATGTCAGGATATAATATGAACTGACATGGTCTTGACAAATTAAACATTTATCGCTAAAGTCACTCACTCTAGTTATCACCAATACACTAGTTTCTGAACTACCATACAGAAGGCAAACAGATTCCTGAGAAGAAGTAAGAATGTAAGGCCTGAGTTACTGCAGCTCATCATACGCTGGAGGAGGAGCTTCTGGATTCTTGAAGACAGGTGGTTTCGGCACAATGTTCCGACTCTTCATGAAAGAGACAATCTGATCTGGGACCTCCTTGAGAACCTCCTTGGCAAGGTAAGCCTTTGCCTGTCTGATGTCACCATGGTGCAGAAAGTTAATGAAAGGCACAAACTGAACAATGTCCCGACTGGCTTGCACTCCCTGATAACACAGCGGGACAGTGTCTCCATCCAGGACGTCCATCAGAGTGAAGTCTGCATTGCCGACACCCACAATGATTATCGATATGGGCAGCTTGGAGGCTTGAATAATGGCCTGAGGATATAATGCATAGTTTTTAGATACAAATACAGTAAACTCCTAGAAATAAGGTGGCATGTTTTTTCAGTATTCCCTAGCTAATACTCTGTCCTAACCAATGAAGGATAATACTTGAATATTGCTCTTAAAATTGTGTTATTATATTGGGTGAAATGAAACATATTAATTTATGTGTAATTTCTTTTTACTCATTATTAAACGTATGACGTATGGTATCGAAACATGCACCCTCACAAAGTGAGACTCATCAAGACTTCAAGCATCAGAAATGAAATTCCCGAGGTCCACTATCCAGAGAACCAAGATGGATAAGTTAAGGCGTGAAGTGGTACGGAGGGAAGCTGGGATCAGGACATGTCTACTTGCCAGACTCACCTCATCACGACTTCAGTGGTTTGAACATGTGATGAGAATGGAACCTACGAGGTCAGCAAGAATACAGCTAGAAAGAGAGGTGGATGGTACACGAAGGGTGGGAAAGCCAAGAACTCGTTGGATGGACATGGTCAAGTCAGACATTGCATTTTAATACTTGGATTTTCCGCCAAATCAATACTTTTACTTATGTAAAAAATTATAGGTACATGTTTCGGGGATCTTACTGTCCCCTTCTTCAGCCCTCCTTTGTTGTTACAAACATCGTGTCACATTCAACATCCCATAATAAAACAACAGAATACACAACATAAATTACACAACCACAACATATTAAAATTACTAGCTTAAAAATACACTTAAAATTCAATACACAATCAAAGATAAAACTTGAGATGTACTTCGTATTTTTCAGTCCATCAGTTCGATTTTGAATTTGTGTCCTGGGACACATTAAAATATACTTAAGCACAGCATATGTTCTGTTCACTTCGTTTTCGAAGCATAAAATTCAATGCGATAAATCTAAGGAGGAACTTGCTGATATGACTGCATCTAAGATTAGCCTATTGTCATTTTTACATATGTTGTTTCAGGTAGAACATCAGGTATTATTGTGTCCTATTCTATGATACTTAACAACATGTTATAGTAGAATGACTGCTGTTATGAATGACAGTCCAATAGAATTGATGACGGTTAATTCAAGGCTTCTTATTATGGCAAGCTGACGGTCGACTGCTTCAATTAACAATTTCATTGATATTGTACTGCTCCTGAAATGAATGAATTGCGTTTTAGAAATAAAATCCCAAAAATTAAATATTATCAAAAAAAAAACCGGACCTAAATGAAATATAAAGACTTAATAAGAACATATCAATCGAATGCCTCGTCTTATTCATGAAATACTAAATAGATCCAAACTATCTGAAGAACGAAAACATCAGATAATGCCTTTTCCATAATTATGGAAAAAGCTTTCTTACGGAAATTAAAACATTACGAAGACTTACCGGACGTAAGTGGCCTAGTCATTATCACAGCCCTCATAGAGGTCCACTTCAACTGAGCTGAACCTTGCTATTGCCACAGCTGCTCGCATGCAGTGAAACGGCTTGCCGCGGCTGCGGGGGAAAGGGGTAGGGGCAGCGAACTCTATAGATACGGAAGAATGGGACAAATACCAAATCATTGCAAGTCATATAACACACTCGCGCGTCATCAGAAAGGTCAACACCTTAAACAACAAATTCCAAAATTTGCTTAACGCACAAAAAACGCCTTTCAACCAAAACACCCCAGAAGTAAAAAATAGCCATACTTTTCAAAGCCCTGTTAAGAACATGACTAATATCACTCTCCATCAGAGTGACCTGGATATCCTCCAAAAAGGCCCCAAGCACAACTGGGAACAAAATCGCAGTAGGAATAATCTAACCGTTTTGGTAGCCGAAACAGAAGCAGCAATTAGGAGACATCCTGCTGAAGAACAAAATGCCGCTAGGTTTGAAACTAACAAGAAAATTAAGAAGATAATCAATTCAAACAAGAGTAATGCTAAAGTAAACCGTAACCTAAATAACAATTTCAAAAAACTCGTTACCAAAATCAATGAGAATAATATAATCATTACTAAAGCAGATAAAGGCAATACCACAGTGCTAATGAGCAAAGACGATTACGTCAACAAAACAATTGATTTTTTAAATTCAGGCAGGTTCATGGAAATCAAAAAGGACCCAACTAATATCATTCAAAAACGGTTGAAAACACTTTTAAAGAACACCATCTTTGTTTTAGACGAGAGACACGCCGACAAACTTGTAAGTATGAACCCCGGCATTCCCACTCTGAGGTCTCTCCCGAAAATCCATAAACCAAATATTCCGATCAGGCCAATCGTTAACTTCAGGAATAGTCCTACATACAAACTAGCGAAATTTGCCCAACAGTTTCTTAACAAACACTATAAGCTCAAGGCCAACAGCTCCTTCAGTAACACCATGCATTTTTTGTGAAAAAACAATAGACCTTAAACTTAATGAAAATAATACTTTGCACTCAGTCGACATTAAAGATATGTATACGAGCATCCCGGTTAGTAAAACGATCGAGATCATTCTCGATAGATTAAGTAGTAATAGCGAACTGTCCAAAGTTGAAATCGAAGAATTTATCTCGATTTTAACCTTCATCACTGACAATAACTTTTTCACTTTCAATAAGAAAATCTATAAACAGTCTGAAGGCCTCGCAATGGGTTCCCCGTTGTCAGGTATATTAGCTAACATTTATCTTGACCACATGGAACACGAGAAAATTATCAACCAAATTAAAGGAATAGTTTTCTGGGGGAGATATGTCGACGACGTTTTTATTATTGCTGATAACCAAACACGGACAATAGAACAAATAATGGCCGAGTTGAACGACATTGATAATAATATCAAATTTACCATAGAATCAGAAGTTAACAATAAAATAAATTATTTGGATTTGACGGTGACCAGAAAGGATAATCGTCTGCATTACAAAGTTTACAGGAAACCATCGCAAACGAACACAGTCATAAGACAGGACTCTAATCATCCGGGAGGCCACAAAAACGCAACGTTCATAAGCCTTATCAATAGAGCGTTAAAAATCCCCTCCTCTGAACATGATCGGAAGCAAGAACTAGATATAATACACCAAATAGCTAAAGTCAACGGTTACAGCCATAAATATGTCAATAGGTTAATCTATAAATTAAAAAACAGACCCATAACTAAATTAATCAGAGAGAACTCTAAAAAGAAAACGTTTGCAACTTTCACATACATAGATCAAAGTGTACACACAGTAGCTAATATCCTCAAGAAGTATAAAATGAACATTGCCTTCAAAACTAATAATTCTAACTCCAATAAATTTTTCAACTCAAACAAAATTAACAGCTGTGATAAGTTTTCGAAATCGGGCGTGTATGAACTAAGATGCAGCTCTTGCAAATCTAATTACACGGGACAAGCAGGTAGGAGCATACGTACTCGTTACTCTGAGCATGTTTCGGCCACTAAGCATAGGAAATTCTCAGCCATGGCTACACACATGGAAGAAACGGGACACAAGTTCACCGACATAAACAATGACGTCACGATCTTGCATTACGCGTCTAAGGGCAGCTATATGAATATTTTAGAAAACATCCATATCAATACATCCCAGAGGTCTAATGAATGCAATAATTTAAACGAAATTAATTTTGAAACCAACGAATTGTTTGATACAATAGCAGATTACTTAAATAATAAACAACGCAAACCACCCCCACAACCCCCGCCACAGTAGGTATTCTCTCATACATTCGTTTCGTTACACCAATTACACTCCCCTCTCGGTTCGATCCAATACCTTAACCCTCCCCTCCCATCCCCTCCCTTTCCCCTACCCCTTTCCCCCGCAGCCGCGGCAAGCCGTTTCACTGCATGCGAGCAGCTGTGGCAATAGCAAGGTTCAGCTCAGTTGAAGTGGACCTCTATGAGGGCTGTGATAATGACTAGGCCACTTACGTCCGGTAAGTCTTCGTAATGTTTTAATTTCCGTAAGAAAGCTTTTTCCATAATTATGGAAAAGGCATTATCTGATGTTTTCGTTCTTCAGATAGTTTGGAGCTATTTAGTATTTCATGAATAAGACGAGGCATTCGATTGATATGTTCTTATTAAGTCTTTATATTTCATTTAGGTCCGGTTTTTTTTTTGATAATATTTAATTTTTGGGATTTTATTTCTAAAACGCAATTCATTCATTTCAGGAGCAGTACAATATCAATGAAATTGTTAATTGAAGCAGTCGACCGTCAGCTTGCCATAATAAGAAGCCTTGAATTAACCGTCATCAATTCTATTGGACTGTCATTCATAACAGCAGTCATTCTACTATAACATGTTGTTAAGTATCATAGAATAGGACACAATAATACCTGATGTTCTACCTGAAACAACATATGTAAAAATGACAATAGGCTAATCTTAGATGCAGTCATATCAGCAAGTTCCTCCTTAGATTTATCGCATTGAATTTTATGCTTCGAAAACGAAGTGAACAGAACATATGCTGTGCTTAAGTATATTTTAATGTGTCCCAGGACACAAATTCAAAATCGAACTGATGGACTGAAAAATACGAAGTACATCTCAAGTTTTATCTTTGATTATGTATTGAATTTTAAGTGTATTTTTAAGCTAGTAATTTTAATATGTTGTGGTTGTGTAATTTATGTTGTGTATTCTGTTGTTTTATTATGGGATGTTGAATGTGACACGATGTTTGTAACAACAAAGGAGGGCTGAAGAAGGGGACAGTAAGATCCCCGAAACATGTACCTATAATTTTTTACATAAGTAAAAGTATTGATTTGGCGGAAAATCCAAGTATTAAATTGTAAATACGGTCAATACGGAACCTGAAATGAATGCTGTACCTAACAGACATTGCATACCTGCCAACCCTTCAGATTTATTCGGAAACTTTCCGATTTATCACCTCGTCTTCCGATCTTCTTAATTACTATTATTTCTTCCGAATTTCGGTCCCCAGTGATATATTGTAAAAGAAAAAGGAACTGCAAATAATTTCTATTCACAAGGAGATTCTCTCGTAAGTCGTAATTGCTTTTGTGATTTGCGTAACCTTGTTTTTTGTGTAAGTTTTTGTAAGTTCATCGCTTGGCAGTGAGCTCTATAGCCGCGATCTCGGAATGGTGAGTCAGCTGATCGGCCTACCGCATACTGATTGGTGGTATTTCACGGGCAAATAGACGTCAAGCCTACGCTGATTAGTCGAGGCTGGCCACGTGACTGCAGAATGGGTGAAACCTTGTATGCTACGCGCGGCAATTGTGACTTCCTCCGTTTGACGACTCGTGTTTATACTCTGCTAGCGTCACGTTTAGTGCATTTAATTGAAGTATTAATGTGTGCGTCGGTAGATAATTATTTCAACGAGTTGTGTCGATGATGGTTCCGTGTCGTGTGTTTTAAGTTTTTCTCGTCACGTTATGGCGACAAAACCTCATAAACGTTATCTCCAAGTGTTCAAAGAAAGCTATAAAACTGAATTTCCAATCATTTTACCATCTAGTAGAGGAAACCATTTTGCTCTTTGTTCCGTGTGTCGTTGCGATATAAATAAATCTCATGGTGGAAAAACTGACATTGTAACTCACAGCAACACTTCAAAACACAAGGACAGTGCTAGTTGTTTACAGAAGAACAAAAAATTAGGTACATTTTTTGTTCACGGGAATGAAGACAATGCTGCCATTCGAGCAGAATGTTTGTTCACGGCGTTCGTCGTAGAACATAACCTCTCGTTATCATGTTCCGATCACGCGGGACAATTGTTTAGAAAAATGTTCCCGGATTCGGAAATTGCGAAGAAATATGCCTGTGGCAGGACAAAAACATCCGCCATTGTTCATGAAATGGCACGTGACGCCGATTCAAAAATTATTAATATTTTAAAATGTGGGCCTTTCGC
This sequence comes from Meconema thalassinum, assembly GCA_946902985.2. Lineage (NCBI taxonomy): Eukaryota > Metazoa > Arthropoda > Insecta > Orthoptera > Tettigoniidae > Meconema > Meconema thalassinum. The sequence goes on from OX336395.1 coordinate 126,862,001, forward strand.
AATCTCCACTGATGGTAGCAATGATAGAGATAGTAAGCTGTTTCCTGTCGTCGTGTCATTTTTCAACAAAGAATCGAAGATGATTGAAAATCGTTTGCTATCTATGGAAAATTTGGAAGGTGACTCGACTGGTGCTAACTTGGTAATTTGCTTCTGCGTCTTCTGGAAAGACATGCCATTCCAATGGCAAACTGTATAGCTTTTAGTACAGACAATGCCCCTGTTATGATAGGGAGGAAAAATGGTGTTGCTGCGAAATTAAAAGAGCAGTGTAAAAACATTATTGTTGTAGGATGCCCATGCCATTTAATTCATCTGGCTGCTGAGAAAGGTGCTGATTCCCTTCCTGTGAAAATTGATGAGATAATGATTGATATTTATTATTATTTAAACAAAAGCTGCAAGAGGAAAGATCATCTGAAGTTATATCAAGCTCTTTACCAAACTGATGTTAGGAAAATACTGAAGCATGTGTGCACGCGTTGGTTGTCCTTGGGTAAATGCTTAGAAAGACTGATTTCACAGTGGAAGCCACTGCTGAGTTTTTTTTAAAGGATGAGGTGAACCAATCCACTGGCACAAAAACATCTCTCAAGTATTTCCAAATTCCCAAAGTAAAGGCACATGAAGATAAGCCTTCAGAAGTGGAATTTGGTGTTAGTGTGAACAACAGAGTACAAGATCAAGCACGTGTTATCATTGGCAAAAGGAAGTTGGAGAGCAGTTCTTCTCCGTCTGTAAGGAAAAAAGTGACGGAACCAAGTCAATCTGTTGGTATTTTAAGACAGGAGAGACTATTTCTTTTTCTGTCATCTAAGTTAAATGAGGCATTTTGCTAGTTTCTGGCATTTACCATCCCTACATTTGAAAAATATAACAAAGTTCTTCAATTGCAAGCACCTCACATCCATGTCCTAAGATCCATACTGATTGATTTGCTGATGGAAATTCTCTGTAGGTTTGTTAAGCCAGTGGCCATCAAGAAATATTGTACAATTTTAGAAGTGGTCTATCACACAAGAGAGAATCAGAAAGCTGATGATGATTTGGTAATTGGTTCAACAACATCTAGTTGTGTAGAAAATCTGGCTTCTGAGGAGAAGAAGGTCTTTTATTTGCACGTCAGGAACTACTTCACTGCAGCCTCTGATTATATTATTCATAAATTTAATTTGGACAGTGAGTTTTCTGTTAATGCTCAAGTGGCACAGATAAGGTCTTTGTCTACTGCTTCCTTTAGTGCCGTGAAGTATTATATCTCTTAAGTTTCCAATTATGTTGCCAAAAAAAAGACGGTGAAGATGAGCACCAAGCAATGGATGCATTACAATGCCAGTTTTGTGCTCTCCAAATGGAGGATTTGCCATCTTCTATTGTGGAAGGAAAAAGAGCAGATTGTTCTTGGTCTGCTATAGGGGATATACGAGATGGAGATGGGTGTCTGAAATATGACAGACTAGCTAGAGTAATGCTGTCAATATTAACAATCCCACACAGCAACGTTGAATGTGAGAGATTGTTTAGTCAGGGGAAGAACACAAGGACACAATTCCGATCATCTCTGAATGATGAAAACCTCAACAAACTGTTAGTGGTTAAATCAAGCCTAAGTGGAAATTGCTACGAGCAGCAGTATGACAGGGCATTTTTGAAGAGAGCAAAGTCGGCTACAAGGTCTGCATTAAATCAGTAAGCAGTCTCAAGATTACCATCCACATGTATATACATCACCTAATCATAATTAGGTAAGTTGTCCATGGTAGCCTAATTAACTTTAGTTTGACAAAACTTGAATATGTGGTAGCGAATGCGAAGTGTATTCCATCAGAATGATTGTATGCATTTTCTTTAAGCACACAATTGAAGAGCTCGTTTCCAAAACTCACTAAGTCAGTTTTGGACGAAATTGAGAAATCCGTTGGATCTTGTTCGTAAGGTGTAGACCTATGTATGTTACTAATATTTTATTCCAGAACTCACTATGTCATCGTAAATTGTAACGTAGGATATTGCTCTTTTTTTCCAAAACTCTACTAAGTCAGGCCGTGATGTCTTCCAAACTCTGCTAAGTCTAATGCGCATGCGTACGAGTAAGCTCCTGTTTCCCGCCAGGCCGTAAAGTCTTCCAAACTCTGCTAAGTCTAACGCGCCTGTTTGCCGCCAGTAACCTCTTGGCTGTTTCATGTGTCGTATGTTGATGAGCTGTGTTTAAGAGAAAGTTTCTACATTTTAAGAAAGTGTACAAGATGAGTGACTTTGATTTAGAAGGATTAAAGAGTCCTCTAAAAGATTCCTGTCGAAGCAGGAAGAGAAGAAAAAATGTAAACACCTGGGATAAAACAAAACGCAAGCATGCAAGAAACAGTTCAAGTGCCTACCCAGCATCTTGTATCGCTTGTAATCATGCTGGAAGACCGAACTATACATGCAAGGTAGGATTGTTGAGTCAAGAAGACATCACTCATTTCCGTGACAAACTGTATGACAACAAATCAAAAGTAGAGCAAGATAACTTCCTTTTAAAATATATTGTAACAAAAGAACCAAAATCACATCGACCAAGAAATGTAGGCAATCCCCGTGCTAGGTTATTAACACAATATTTTATACGGAGGAAAGCCGGCCAGATTATACGAGTTTGTGCTCAATCTTTCTGTTCGGTAACAGGAATTAGTAAATTCAGATTGAATCGTATATCTAAGAACTTCAATGCTACAGGTGCACAATGTAAAGAAAACAGGGGCGGTGGTCGTATTAAAGCCAAAGACATGGAAACTGAGGTTTCAATTGTTAATTTCATTAAGACATTGAAGTGCAGAGAAAGCCATTATGGGAGGGCAAAGAGCGCACGAGTTTACATGGACCCAACACTTTCCGTCAAGAAGATTTGGCGATTGTGGAGAGAGGCCAGGGTAAGTGCTTCAAAATCAGTCGCATCTTATAGCAAATATCATAGAATTTTCCAAACACGATTCAATATCGGGTTTGGGCACCCGAAAACCGACAAATGTTCATACTGTGAAGAATTACAAATCAAGATACAAAATAATTCTACATCACCAGCCGAAAGGGCAGACCTGATGGAATGTTACAGATTGCACAAACTACGAGCCAAAAAATGTTATGAAATTTTGAAGCGAGAGGAAGATAATGTTCTGAAAGTAGCATCTGACATGCAACAGAACCAGCCCCTTCCCATGATTAGAATTTCGAGACTTTTATGCTCGACAGCTTTGGTTGTACAACCTAACTTTTATAATTCATGAAAACGTCCAAAATGTGGAAAACACATTCATATATTCTTGGACAGAAGATCAGTCTGGAAGAGGATCGAACGAAGTTGCATCAGCCTTGCATAACTTCCTACACTGTCTTGAAGAGAGGGTTCGTCAAGAAGCAAAACCAGAAGGCATTAAATCTCAGAAAACATTGAGACTGTTCTCAGACTCTGCCACAAGTCTAAAAGAACTCGACCATCATGGGCTTCTTGCTAGATGATGTAAACAAAAGTGACATTTTTAATAAAGTGGAACACATATTTCCTCAGAGGACACAGTTTTTTGCCTCCGGACCGAGTGTTTGGAAGAATCAAAAAAGTGTACAGAACTCGTTAAAAACTATTAGAGCCACAAGATTATCATGCTATTCTGGAAAAACATGGAGCTATTAAACTTTTAAAGAGAGATTGGCGGCTACTTGATTTTAAAAGGAGCACCAATAATATAATGAAAACTAAGCTCCCATTCTTGATGAGGGAGCAGTGTGTTCTTCTGTACAAAGAAGGAAAGAAAGAAGTGCTTGCCAAGAATACCTACAATGGAGACTTCAATGAATACGAAGTGTTAAAGAAGAAATCAGTCCATTCTTGGAGGAACTCATACCGATTGGTCCATGTAGTGGAGGAATGCAATAAAATATCTTCAGAGAAGAAGAAGGATGTTGCAGCACTTCTGAAGTTTGTTTCTCTGTCCGAACAAGCTCAGTTGTACTACAATAAAGCTCTGAAGAACTTCGGTGATGATGCAGATCTGGTCGATCATACAGAAATACACTATGCTGAAGAGGAGCCATTTGTGTAGTACAAAGTTAAGGCTGTGCAAGTGCGTTTGTTCTTGGAATTTATTTGCTATATATTTTGATTGTTTTATTTTTTAATGGCAGGTATTGGACAATTTAATAACTTTTTTCTGTTCCTCATTGATTTTCAAGGGAAGTTTGAGCAATCTAGAATAAATCACTAAAATCCCATTGCTTGACGTGCTTGCTTCCGATCTACCAAATGTGTAACTTAGCATGTGCAAGTAGATGTTTTATTCCAGAACTCACTAAGTCTGTAGTTCTTTTCCAGAATTGACCTAAGTCAAGTGACCTAGTTTACTTTTGGAAAAAAATTGGCATTTTAACGTTAATAACTTCAAAGTAGGGTTTTGGTTCGTTATCACTGTTCTTCATATTAATTTGAAAAACGTCTCTTTACTTCATAATGAAGTAATATTGCCAAAGTAGGCTCCGGTTCAAAAAATGTCTGTCCTGAAAAATCATCATTTTTGACTTAGTGAGTTTTGGAAACGAGGTCTTCAATTGTGTTCTCGTACGTTTAAATATTTGCCATACATACTACTCGATGATTGATGATTGTTTACATTTTTGTGAATTTTATGCTGAATTCATACTTTGCCAATAAAGACATGCAGGTCTTTTGTGTACCCTCTTTTGCCCACGCTACTGTATACTGCGCATGATGAAATCTATAATTTTAAAAAATCTTCCTATTTTTTACCTCCGAAGGTTGGCAGGTATGGACATTGCAACCAAGGGAAGGACACTATAGAGCATCCAGTGTTTAGAAAAGACTGTGGAGCCTTATGGCGACAGTGTTGCTAACTCTAGGCAGAGGTAGCGCTGACGTCATACGATATGTTCACCCGCTTGGAGTACTGTCCTTTCATAAGTTAGCAAGACAACTCAACCCCAGCAGCTACCTGAAATAGAACACGCACAGGAAGGAGCAGTTTTGCAGGTGTTAAAGGATTTGACCATTATTAAGGATACCGTACACAAAGAGAACCAATGACGACATTCATATTGTTGTGATATGACGCATTACAACCCTTCCTTCCTTCTCGGATTTACTGTATGCTGACGATGTTAACAACTTTTACGTGAACAATACTGTTGATCATCACTTTTTTGGGGGGTTATTAGTTAGGCTATAATTTAGTTTCTTTCAATTTTATTCTTGTTGTTTTGTTTAGATTAATATTTGTAATATTGTAGTGAGTTAGCCATGCGGTTAGGGGCGCACAGCTGTGAGCTTGCATTCGGGAGATAGTGGGTTCGAACCCAACGGTCGGCAGCCCTGATTAGATCAAACAGAAAATAAAACAGACACACAACAATAACACCAATGACGGATAGTGCCTCAGAACTTATGTTGCCGGCAGAACTGAGCACGTGCTCTACTCCGGGCGAGCATGCAGCACTGGACCAGGCTCTTCTCTCCAGCATGCTAACCTCGAAAATGTTTAAATCACTAAGACGTAATAGGTTATTGTAGGAAGCTATTATGACGAAAAATATATGTGTTCAGAGTTCCTTCATGATAAAAGGTGAGGCAACAAAACCAGTGTAGGGGGGGGTTTCCATTAAAAGTAAAAGCCTATAAGACCCACAGTCTTTTCTAAACGCTGGATGCTCTATAGATGATGTCATAAAGAACAAGACGTACATGGACAGAGGAGAGTTGAAGAGGCTTGTCAACAGTACCCGGGAAACTGGAACTGTAGATGGATGATGATGATTAAACACTAATAACAGAATCATATGTATATACAACACTAAGATGGTATATTGGCTTTCACGGCCAAGGAATTAAAACTCAGCCATTTTTTTAGGTTTATGCCATGTCTTGTGCGGGGTTTCACCTAGGAACACTTAGATAGGCTCATCAGCTGGTTCTTGGTGTCCATACCTGGACCCGCACAGGAGTAGCAAACTGCGCGCTACCTCCCTTCTTAAGGAGCGCACCTGCATTCTTTTACTGCGAGAGCTAAAAGCTCAAGCAGCCTTTCACCTTCATATAAAGGCTTCCAAAAAGATAGGAATTAAAACTCAGTAGTCCGGGCACACTGATGAGCCTATCTTCTATAGGGAGGGTCCACACTGTATAATAGAATCAGGCAACACTGAAAAATGGCTTCTAATACTTCAATAGTAATCAAAGACAAGAAAAATAGTCCGCCTTTTCAGTACAAGTTTATAAATGTGGTTTCACAGGTACATATTTCGGAGGATCTCCCCTTCATCAGCCTGTCTATATTAAACATGTGATTCTCTATATGTTAGCAAAAATTAACAATAACATGAAGAAAACTTATCTATGAATAAATGTCCCCAAATCGGAAACATTTTTAAACACATTCTACTGCATACTGATAAGATATATGTATTATGAAAACGAGTAGCTCCGTGAAGAACTATACAGCCTATTTTCATATATCCTACTTATGTTAATTGCCTCTATCTACATACAAAATTTCGTTTTGATTGCTGTAATAGATTCGTAGATATTGAGAACCGACTAAATATTTCGGATGGTCGCCATGTTGGATTTTATATATGTAGGTCCTAGAGTTATGTACTGTTACATGAAGATTATTGTGTACGTGTAGCATTCAAACTTCAATCCCATGATTAGGACACAAGAAGTAAAAAGGAGATTTTAAAATTCGCACAGCTGCCATCTTGTGGTTATGGAAACAATTGAAATAAATTAGATGCCAGTGGATTAACATTCATATAAGGATTTACTGTACCACGTTTCACTGCAGTCGGATGGTTAAATTGCGAGAAACGTCCATGTGAATATTTATAATTCGCGTCGCCGCCATGTTGGATTTGTGATCACCAGGTTATTGAAAGTCCTATAGGTGAACTTATGTTCATAGCCCCTATGAACATAAAAAAAAATCAGTTTGATTGCTATAATAGATTCGTAGATATTCAGAGCCGTCTAAATATTTCGGATGGTCGCCATGTTGGATTGTTAAATGTATAGGCCATAGAGTCATGTACCATTAAAGGAAAATTATTGCGTAGGTTCATTATTCAAACTTTCACTTCGATCGCATGATTACGACACAAGAAATAAAAACTTAATTTTAAAATATGCAAAGCCGCCATCTTGAGGTTATGTAAACAATTGAACTAAATTAGATACCAGTGCATTACAATGTGTATAAACATTTCCTGTACCAGATTTCATTGCGTTTGGAACATTAAATCGCGAGAAAGGTCTATTTAAAATTTTCAAATTTGCTTGGCCACCATGTTCGTTTTGTAGTTAACCGGTTTTCAAAAGTCTTATAGATGAACTTCCAGTAGTGCCCTTTATCTCTGTACAAAATTTCAGGGTGATACCGCTCATAGTTTCAGAGATATAGAATGCCGGTGAAATATTTTGCACATCCGCCATCTTGTGGTTATGTAAAGTATTGAACCAAGTTAGATGTCGGTGCATTACAATGTGTATAAACATATACTGTACCAAGTTTTATTACGTTTGGTTGGTTAAATCGCGAGAAACGTCTATTTAAAAGTCGCAAATTCGCGTGGCCACCATGTTGGTTTTGTAGTTACCAGTTTTTCAAAAGTCACATAGGTAATCTTCTAATAGTTCCCTTTATCACCGTAAAAAAATCCAGGGTGATATCGGGAATAGTTTCGGAGATATTGAATGCTGGTGAAATATTTCGCACAGCCGACATGCTGGATTGGTGAGACGTAACAAAATTTGAAGGGCACGGTCGGGGTCGTCCGGAATAGTGCTATGAACTTACCGAGTTTCACTGAAATCGCTCCAGCCGTTTAGAAGTTATTAGGGATACACACACACGGACAAAAGGTGATATCTCAATCCTATTTTTTCAAAATTGAAAATAGGCTAAAAATGCACACGATTCAAAAAACTATCTGTCCTTGGTCCATATTTTTATAATAACAGTTAATGGGTCAATAAGTATTCGTATTTGAAGAATATGGACCAAGGACAGATAGTTTTTTGAATCATGTGCATTTTTTCATAATACATATATCTTATCAGTATGTAGTAGAATGTGTTTAAAAATGTTTCCGATTTGGGGACATGTATTCAAAGATAAGGTATATTCATGTTATTGTTATATTTTTGCTAACATATAGAGAATCACATGTTTAATATAGACAGGCTGATGAAGGGGGAGATCCTCCGAAACGTGTACCTGTGAAACCACATTTATAAACTTGTATTGAAAAGGCGGACTATTTATCTTGTCTTTGATTACATCATGTCAATACGGACCAAAATTTGTAACCCAGTGCTTCAATAGTAAGTAAAATTTCCAGGAATCACTCACATGGTTTACTTGGGGACAACATCAGAGCGATGACCTCAATACCATAAGAGTAAAAGGGATGAAATGTCACTCTCACAGTGAAAAGTGTGGGAATGTTTGCACTAACATTCGACTTACAATTTAGTACCTGTGTACAAAAACTCTGAATAAAGGAAGTTAAATATCGTATTTGCATAACATTTGGAACTTAATCCTATGGCACTTGCTTTTAGACATGAAATAATATTTCAAAAAAGATATTTCTAGGTGTATTTTTTAAGTTTGAAACCTATTTTCAAATTTAAATTTCTTCACCGTTGTAAAGCAAATGACAGTGTTTTTAACTTACATTTGTTGTAGAATTAATTGTATTGTATAAACTAGCCGCAGGATTCCCTGTTCCCAGAAGTCTTGTGGTTGTGACAGGAGCCAATCCTGTACGGTGTCCTTTAGTTCGTCGTCTGATTGGAAACCATAGACGAACCATTAACAGTGACGTGTATTGTGCGACACTCCGTAGCATACGCACGTCCATCAAGAACAAACGGCCTGGACTGCATACGAAGGGAGTCATTCTGCTCCATGATAACGCTCGCCCACACGTCTCTAACGTCACACGAGGTGTGTTGGCCACGTTCAAGTGGGAGCAACTTGAGCAACCGCCCTACAGCCCGGACTTGTCACCCTGCGACTTCCATCTGTTTGGTCCATTAAAAACATCTCAAGGGAAATAGTTTCCAATCGGACGACGAACTAAAGGACACCGTACAGGATTGACTCCTGTCACAACCACAAGACTTCTGGGAACAGGGAATCCTGCGGCTAGTGAAGCAATGGAACACCCGTGTACAGGCCTGTGGTGATTACTTTTGAATAACGAATAAATTGTACCCACAGTATCGTTTCGTACCTTTTCATTTCATTTGAACACCCCTCGTATAAACTTGCTTCAGCTTTTCCCAATAGGGATGTACAGAACTAGCACCGATAGAGCGCACTGCTGTTGTACTGGGTAAGCGCAAGGCGCTCTTCATTTGTCTCCTGTGTTCTCATGCCGCTAATATCCACGAATTTAAGTTGTTTAAATTGCTATTTTCGTGACTATGCCGAGCTATTGCAGTGTTCCTCTTTGCAAAAATCAGGGAAATCCGATTTCGTGTTACCAATTTTCACAAAATAAAGAAATGAGGAAGAAATGGTTACATGCTATTAGAAGGAAACATTTCGGTGAAGAAAATCTGACCGAAAATATTAAAGTGTGTTCCCATCGTTTTCAACTCGATGACTTCACGAAAACTGTGTTGGGCAAGTGTGATTTACAAAGCGAAAGAATTCCTACCTATAAACTGAATAGACATATCGATAACAACCACTGAATTTATGCGTTTGTATTTGAAGGTGAGAGAGCAAGATTAAAACCGGGCACTGTTCCATCGCTTTTTCCGCGGACCACGAACACAACAAAAATAAGGAAGAGGCCATACACAAGAAAATTGCCAGTTTACCACGATAAGCCTACAATATCGGAATCTGCATAAATTATCTCCATTGAAGTACGGTACGGGAAGAAATCGTCAATATACAGGAAGAAGTGAATGTAACATTTGTGACTCCCATTTTCAAAGGCATCAATACTCGGACAAATACTTCAAGAATAAATGTCACAACATTAACAGTCAAAAACGTATTATGGTTTCTTGAAATCAGAATTAATCGTCAACTTACATCTGCCCGACGGAGAATGTGGTACCGGTAGTGACTGACTTCTTCATTATTGAGTCATAGGCCTAAGTTAGCCAGATGAATGGAAACAGTTCATGGCCTTAAAACAGGGATTCTCAAACTTTTTAAATACTGTACCCCTAAGTCGTTTCCAAGGGGGTGCGGAAACGATTTGTATTAAGAAATTGACAAATTACAAAAGAACCAAACGTTGCGATGCATTTTGTGGTAAACAATACCGGTATCAACTTTCTTTGATTATGTTTACCTTAAAACAAGACCGTTTCATGTACGCTATCAACCAAAAAAATACACGAATCGAAGTCTATAAGCAAGGGGAGCCAGTGAATATTTAAATCTCTATTTATAAAAGGAAAATTGTAGTTTTACGTGACCGTTAATCTAGAGATCATAAGGCACAGAGGACTTCCTCTTTACGTGGAATCCGAACAGGACAAGGCATTTCACTTTGAAAATCTCACATGTATTGACCGGGAAATCTCTATTTATGATTTAAGTCTTATGGAGATATAGGCTATTTGTCAATATAGGCCTACAATACTCAAGCATGCTGACTCCTATTCATAATTTGAATAATAAAGCGTGTTAGAATTTTGTTATTACCTCTGTAGCCTACTAATTCTTCCCTCCTCCCACTAGTTTTAGCGCCTCTAGTCCGTAGCTCATTTTACAGCTGTTTAACGCTTAAACGCTGAAAATCGTTCATAATATATTAGGGGATATACCTATAGAATTAAATAATATAGTCTTGGAGTAAAATTAGAGGAGATATAATTTACTTTAGCTTAGAAAACTCGGTCACAATCTATACATTCCTCGTAGCTGACTGGGGGAAACATAGGACGATCGCCTTGCGCTTTCCCAGTACTACACGAGCGCTATCTGGCGCGAACTTTCTCAGGCTACATCCCTATTAATTGGGGTCGCCGGAGCCAATCGGGCTCATTTTGGTTTTGGCTGGAATTTTCACCCGAAAAATCTCGTGGCGTCAGGAGGGGCATCCAGCCTTAGTTCCCCGGTCAAAAGAAAACATGAGCCTGGATAAGCCGAAGAAAGTTATTGTTATGGACTATTGGAAGAGAAGATAACTAAGGGATGACATGTTTCCCTCATCGAATAAGCATCATCAGATCCAAATTAACAAGACAAATGGTTCTCCAAAACACTACCAAACATACAGCATATTGTATGTCTACTCCTTATTATTCCCGTTTCCAACGGGGTCGAGGATGAGATGCAATGAAATTCTATGTGGCGGATGGTTTTTACGGCGGGATGCCCTTCCTGAAGCCAACCTCATGAGAGGAGTTAATGAGAGATGAAGATGAATGAAACTGCGCAAGGATGTGGAAGGAAGCGGCCGTAGCCTGTCAGAAGGTACCGTCCCAGCATATGCCTGGAGTTGAAAATGGGAAGCCACGGAAAAGCATATTTCAAGGACGGCCGACGGTGGGGCTCGAACCTACGTCTACCGAGTTCGCAGAGAGCTTGGCCACATTGCCTAGCACTGAGCTTTAATGAGCATAGGTACTACCAAATATACAGCGACACCGACAAATTGTCCTTGCCCTCCAAAATCAAAAAATCAAAACCTGTCAGGAACTTCATAAGAGTGGTAATTATTACTGATAAATGTTAACGCATTAAGTACCTTAAAAAGGAACTATTTATTTTAAAAATTCATGGGGAGGTTGAGGCTGCATGAGCTTTTGGTTCTCGCAGTCAAGGAGTGCAGTTGCACTCTATATAAAGGGAGGTATCGCGCAGTTCGATACTCCTGTGGGGGTCCGGGCGGGGACACCAGAGCCCGCCGATGAGCCAGCTTGGTGTCCTAAGCGAAACCCCACACAAGACACGTCACAAACCTAGAAGAATTGCTGAGTTTTAATTCACCGGCCGTGAAAGCCAATATACCATATTTATTTTAAAGTTGCAAAACTTAGAAATTATGATCCCAAACAAAACATTCTTCTTCACCCAACTAATCTATGAAGGAGTAGCTACTGTTGCTGTGATAAGCCCTAAACTACGGTAGAATTGTAACCTAATATGCGGAAATGACCGACAAGATACAAAATAGTGTTCGTCTACTAGTGCGGAAATATCTTATGTTGATACTTAGGGGCAGATGACCTCGTAGTTCCGCCCCTTAAAACAACACTAACTAACTATACTTATCTTTATTTGTGTAATGTCTACAGGTTGCTCAGACAACCACTTGATGTTGTACACTATATCTATATAATTCCATTCCACAGGTACAAAGCATGATACAAGAAAATGGAAGAAACGACAGAGAAATAAATGAGTGGGGGAAGCAAGCAGAATTATTCAGGAAAAGTGTTACTAGCCTGGTATGGTGTAAAGATGTCCCTCAAAACAGCAAAATGGTTATATATAAGACGTACTACGTTCCAATCCTGACGCATGCCTCACAGACCTGGGTTATGAAAGGAAGGGAGTGAAGCAGGCTAGTGAGATGGAGTTCTTGAGAAGCAGTATTGGAGTGACAAGGTGGACAGGTTAAGAAATGAGATGATCAGAGAATTAGTCAAGGAGGGAGCATTACAGGATAGGATAGAGGAATCAAGGCTTAAATGTTATGGGCTCGTTAAGCGAATGGATGGGAGGAGGATACCCAGGAAGATACACGAGATGAAAATAGAGGGGAAAAAGACCAAGAGATAAGTGGCTGAAAGGTATGGAGGACTGCGTGCGAAAGAAAGGAGAAGACTAGGAGAGATGGTGGGAAGAATAAAGACGATGGAGAGACTTATGTTCCAAACAGACCCGGCCAGTGGCTGGAAACTGTTCAAGATGATAATGATGATGAGGTACAAAGTGGGAGGAGTCTTCCCTTCTCATTAGGTATGAGTGGGTGGATCTTAGCAAGGTGTTGCCTTGTTAAAAAATATAAATAGGCACGTGAATACTGTAAAAAACTTAGAACTAGACCAAGTGTTGAAAGCAGCCTACGCCATTCCTCACCTTGGTAGTCTGTGGCATGTCCGAAATTACACCGTCGGTGACGATGAGCAGGATGAAGTACTGCGAGCCGTCCAGGTAGTTCTCGGCAGTCCTAGCCACCTGGTTGATGATAGGACTGAAGTTAGTGGGACCGTACAGCTGAACCTGACGAATGCACATCTTATACGCTTCCAATACACCTGAAGTACACATAACTGCCGTAGAAACATTTATAAACAAAGCACTGGATAGGAGGAATACAATGGACAACAGCCAAATATTCAGTCGATTCATTAAAACAGCAGCATCAGCTGGACAACACACACGTAGGCTACAGATAAAGCACACCAAATACATACCATACATAGAAGCACTTTGGTTATCAAAAATACTGTACAAAATCTGGCTGCATCTTATGGTTTGAAGGTCTATCATATTTAGATACTATAATAATAACCCCTGGCACTACCTGCCGTGAAGGGCCTAGGCCTACCAAGCGACCGCTGCTCAGACATTTGGCCTGCAGATATTGGGGTGAAGCGTGGTCAGCACATTGGGTCCCCTCGACCGTCAATCTTGGTTTTCGTGACCGGGACGCTCCCTCACTGTCAGACAGCTACTCAAATGTCCTCACGAGGCTTAGTGCACCCCGTTCTAGCCCTCACGTTGGTTTCTAAAATCCCTGACGGAGCCGGGAATCGAACCCGGGGCCTCCGGTTGAGAATATTTAGATACTGAGTATATGTGATTTGAGAAAACTAGGGATGAAAATATAGAGAAAAATTGTGTGTTTACTAATAAGATGCATGGTTGAGGGTAAGTATAAGAAAAGTACAGTAGTTTTAACCCTCAGAGGGTGGAATTTAATATATTACACCATCAGAGATCCGCCGATACCGGTGTAAGTGGTACGCTACAAACTCAACAGATGGCAGTAAACTACACTTTTAGGTCTGGCCTAACTGGGAATCCCTGAATTGAGAGGTGATATCTCGCTGCTAACTTTTCACAAGCTCTGAGAGATTATCGCGTTCAGTCGAGCTTGCGTCGCGAGTTCTACAAACAACTTTTTGTGATTTATATAGTTATTTTGCGACATGTGCAGTCAAAAGAAGGTCGGTGAGCAAGAGATTGCCTCAATTTTTGTTGCCACGGATGTAGATGAAAGTAATTTTTCATTTGAAGAGTCCGAAGATATTCAAGTAGTGTCTCTTATACCCTTTATGCACTAAAAAAAATTCGATAAACCTAATGTCCTACGCACTTATAATGCAGAGTACATCCAATAATCAAGGCAAGGCATTAATATTACATACCATACATATGCATGTTTATAGCTAGAGTTCGATAATTCTAGACAAATTTAAATTTACTGCATTTTCGGTCCGCGTACAGACATAAAACGCATCCGCCCGCGTATTGTTAAAAATGAGCCATGAAGAAAATAAATGCATTGTTAGAAAGCCAAGGATCTGTAGCTTAATGTGACGTAAAAGTTTAAATTTGAAAATTTTGAAGATTTTTCAGCATTTTGGAGCCCCTTAAATGGATAGAGTCAACGCATGTTTACATATCCGTCCTGCTTTCCTGCTAACCCATGCCATTTGTTTATCAGTCTCTTGCTTCAAGATTGCGGCCAGATGCATAACATGTCTTGCTTGTTCTGTGTCCCTAACGTGCATTGCACCAAATGTAAATATATTTCTTCATATTAGATCATAAGATAGAGCCTCCGTGGCTTAGGCGGCAGCACGCCGGCCTCTCACCGCTGGGTCCGTGGTTCGAATCCCGGTCACTCCATGTGAGATTTGTGCTGGACAAAACGGAGGCAGACAGGTTTTCCTCTGGGTACTCCGGTTTTCCCTGTCAAAATTTCATTCCAGCAACACTCTCCACTATCATTTCATTTCAGCTGTCATTCATTTAATCATTGTCCCAGAGGAGTGTGACAGGCTTCGGCAGCCGGCACAGTTCATATCCTCGCCGCTAGATGGGGGCTTCATTCATTCCATTCCTGACCCGGTCGGTCAACTGGAAGCAGGCTGTGGATTTTCATTTCATATTAGATCGTAAGATGAAAGATGATATGAAATCTACAACTAAAACTAACTACAGACTTGCAATATTCGGTGGTGTAGTTGGTAGCTGGCTGAGTTTCTATGCCCAAGATCGCGGGTTCTGACCCGGCCGAAGTCGTCAGATTTTTTAAGAGCGTTAAAAATCCCTCAGTATGCCTTCCTTCAGAGGGGAAGTAAAGCCGGCGGGCGAATTTCATAGATTTATGACACGTAAAAGAACCTTCTACTAAATAAATCTGTGTGAAAATAAAATTTGTAGGTTAGATTTGATTAGTACTCTAAGTTCCAACGTTCGTCGCCAGATGCCAGTTGCGCTGGCATCTATTGTGCAAGTTTGTAGCTAGGTGTCGTGAACGGTAGAATTTGGTAGCAAAAGTAGGAACTACTTGAAATTGATCATCTGCAGTCCTTCTACCTGAATCACAGATAACACACACTAATACAGCCATCACAATTAACACCGGTTATCCGACAGATTCTACACACACCCTAAGAACACGAGGCTATATGACCGCGTTGTCGCAGCCCCTAAACTGAGGAACCAACCAACCAGACTTGCAATAAAGGACAGGGAAAGGAAATGCCCTCAACCCTCAAAGAATGAGGACTGAGGGACTTGGAATGAAGTACAGCCATGAAAGGCAAATAGGGAAGGATTAGAGGAGAGGGTCCGCCCCAAAGTCAATGGAAGAAATGGGAAAAAAACGGACCCAGTTCAGGATTCCCTCGGGTTTGCCATTTCTCGAGCTCACCAGCCGTGAGCCCTTGAGGGTGTAGCACTATCCACGGTGCACCATAAATGGTGGGGTGACACACACTCTGCCTCCTTTGGGGCCTTGAACAGAAGGTAAGAGAAACCAAAAAAGTAAAGAAGAGGTCTACTCCTCGAAGAATGAGGGATCATGAAAGATGAGACAAGGGCCTGATAAGTCGGGAAAAGGAAAGGCACACTAGGCCTCAACAAGAGTTGACCAATGGAGGTCGATGGGAAAGATGACGAGAGAAGCCCGGCACAAGTAAGTGGAAGCAATGACGGACCCAGCTGAGGTCCCGTGGTCACCAGCCCACATTCCGCTAGTCGTAAGCCCCTGGGGGAACTAAAACGAATATTTTGAGTACCCAGGCAGGACTCTGATTGTCTATTTTCCCAAATGAGCTCTCACCGGAAAAGTTAATCTGGTCCTCCTTATTCTGACTTATGTTTTCATTATTGAATGAAAATCTGAAAATCTACAGCCTGCTTCCAGTCGACCGACCGGGTCAGGGAATGGAATGAATGAAGCCCCCATATAGTGATGAGGATATGAACTGTGCCGACTGTCGAAGACTGTCGCAATCCCCTGGGGCAATGATTAAATGAATGACAGATGAAATGATAGTGGAGAGTGTTGCAGGAATGAAATTTGTAACAGTGAAAACCTCAGTACCCGGAGAAAAACCTGTCTGCCTCCGCTTTGACCAGCACAAATCTGACATAATAATAATAATAATAATAATATCGTATGGCCTCGGGTGCCTGGTGCAAGCTTTGTTAATTGACACCCAGAGGGTAGCTTGCATGTCGAATTTCGTTGTTCCTTTGAACGCTATGAAAGTCAAGGAGGTTAGATATCTAAACTCCTTGACACTAGCGCTGTCAAGTAGAGAATGGAGGAACTTTGTGTTGGCGGAAAATCCCGAGATTAATTTTGCCATTGAACACGGCCTACTGAATTCAAATGGGTTCTTTAACATGCCAACAACGTATGACATGAGTGTCGTGATTTTTGTCGCCTTTCAAAAATCACTTACCACGGTCAGGGGCGAACCTGCAATCTTGGGGTTGGTAGTCCGTGGCAAGCCAAATCTGACATGGAGTGACCGGTTATTTGAATCACGGACCCAGCGGTGAGAGGCCGGCGTGCTGCGGCCTAAGCCACAGAGGCATGTTCATTATTAGCTTTACTAATTGAGTATTTATATACACACCTATGATTCCCTGGCAGAATGAATTCTGTGGATTCATGTTGACAGGGAACTCGTGCGAGATTCTACCATCTGGGGGCAGGCGTGCTCCAAACCCAAAGACAGGGAACAGTTTGTCACTGTCGTAGTCTTGTATGATCTCTCCCACTGCACTCAGTGCCTGCTCGTACTGGTTTGGACTAGCGCTGATGTAGTGCAGAGAGTCTGGACTGCGAGGATCTCCGTTGGAGGCTGAGAATAAGCAGACACTCACTCATCAAATCACGTTTTGTAGGAGCATGCACAGAATTTAGAAACACAGTAACTACTTTATAATGCTATAAATAGATAGCCCCTTAACTTGATCCTTACCTGTGAAGTCGATGCCTATGGTACAGTTGAGTTCGAGGCCACCTCGAATGTATTCTAAGAATGAATACACCTTCCTCAGTCCAAAACGCATCAACTTGATTTCACCCGAGTGAGTATATGATGTGTTTCTCTGTAAAAAACAAAAACAGATCATCATCATCAATTTCCGTTTTCCAGCTTGGGCCGGGTCGGAGCAAATATAACACCCCTCCATTTTACTCTGTCTGTCCACCATCCTTCCTCAACCACTGAACTTCTCTCCAGGTTCCGTTCTCTCACACTGTCCTTCACCAAATCCATCCACCGTACTCGAAGTCTTCCTCGTCCTCTCTTTCCAGTCATCCGTCTCTCCATCACTTGTTTCGGCATTCATTCATCATTCATCCTTTTCACATGTCCATACAGATATAAGAAAATATTTAAGAATATTATGGCCTTCTGGATGATATGCCACCTCATGTTTACTAGCTAGACAAGGCGTATATTTGTTCTTTTTATATATACATCGAGTTGAGCCTCTATGAACTGAGTGGTAACAACCAACTTCACTTTAGTGTCTAGGACTTGTTCTTGTTCCAGCTTGACTTCCTGCCAGTATCTTCTGACCCCAGTGACGAGTACCTGTTTATGTTCTTTGGACAAAGGTCCTCTCCGTTTTCCGGGAGATGATACCATTTTGAAGCCTTGGTAGTTGTGCACCAATCTTCTGTGTTCCTGTCAGGAATTCATTTATTTATTTAGCGTATGGCTACATCACTAATCACAAATTATAATTACAGTTAACTTACAAACTAATATCCAAAGCCAAGGTGCATTTAATGCAGAAAGTTCCAAAACAGTTCACAATTACATCCTCAACAACTAGAAGTCAACAGTCAAGGAGACTAGCAATGTGAAATCTAAAATCTTAGCCTTAGCATGATTATAATGAATTAGATTTTAAATATTTATTGTTGTTTAAAAAAAATTAGTTTATATTTTCATTGTTCTTGTTCATCGTTTTCCAAATTCTTAATGTCATCCTGTATATATTTTAGTTTCTCAACAGTTTGGTAGATTAGTTTCTTAAGGTTTGATTCTAATTTGCTGAAGAAGGTCCGAAACATGTACTAATTTGAATAGAATTTGTACTGATTGGCGGAGCATTTTAATTAATTATCTATGCTTCTTATAATTATAATGATAAAGCTAAAAAATAAAACACCTTTTAAACAATTTAAATGCCTTATATGTAAAAAACACATTTTTACACTTTCAAAAAAAACTCTTAACAAATAATCATAATATATTTCTTTTATTGGCAGATTTTTTAAGCTTCAACGCCAGTTTTTCTCAGACTCGTGTCAACTTCCTGTCGACTTGAAGGTTACCAGCCCTGCCCACATTAGAAACGAGTTCACTAACAGTAAATATTGAAATATCGAGATCGCCCTGAACCATTAGCATACATCATCACAGGTTAGGACATTAGCAGCTCAAGACACAAACTAATTAAACCAAGCAAGGTTTTAAGAAACCACAACAGATGGTGCGGACAGCACTTAAGACATATTGTTAGTAATACAGTCCACAGATTATCAAGTAGATAGCACCACAATACACATACAAAGAAGCTAACGGAGCTCGCAACTGTGTGCGACAATGGACGCCGTATAAGACTCAGGATTCAAATACCAGCTGCATTTACATAACCTTATTCAACTCTTCAACTCTAGTGAAGTAGTGCCGGTGTGCCATGGCACCCACCAATGTGCCCTCCCAATAACAGTTTTTTTTTTTAACACATTGGTGACCGGATGCATGAGCTTGTCACATACCCTGTGGACCGGACATTTTTCTACTGAGCATACTAGAGTGCACTTGATTATAAAAATGTACATAAATATTAAACTAGTCGAGATTTTATGTTCAAATTTGGTATGAGTACTCACCAATGCTCCTAGTAGCACTTGAGTGTGTGATGACTGTTTATACTTGTGAATGTTTTGATCATGGTAGACGTTAGATTGGTCTATAAGCAAGGTCACTTGAATAAATAGGCACATTAGGGAAATTACGGCGAGTACGGGCTTGAATATCACTTCGACTATCGCTCTCACATTCACTTTCCACTAATTCAATATCACTATTTCCATTTGAACGATCGTCGGCATACAATACTTCTAAAATATCGTCGTCAGCTAACACTGAATTACGCGAGCGCTCCATCTTACCATTGACTGAACCGGCAGAAAGAAAGTCGACGTTCGAAACTAAATCAAAGAATAAAAGAAGGCCGTGAATAAAAGAAAAGTGGCAGATATACATCTACGATTTATTGTAATCAATGTGCAGTCCGAAATAGTTCAATACATGGTCAAGAGATGCCGCAGGAAGACCGAAAACAATGTCGGACCGAGATTTCTCGGGGCCCGTCATCTACCGCTGGCGAGCGTACTACGAGATTTCTCGGGGCCCGTCTTCCATGTGTTAAATCGATTTTATCCTCCAGGTTGGTGTTTCCCATTTGCTCAGCGAGGGAACTCACCACTACCACCTCTACGGGCAGTGTCCTATAGTAGAGCCATCATTACTTCCGACGTTTCAGTGCTAGGCTAGAGTTTCGTTCACTAAATCGGGAACGAAACTCAATTTGTTGTGATATATCGATTTGAATGGCTGCCTGTGATTGTCTAGTTAACGTGATTTTCCTTCTGACTGCTAGATAACTCTAGGGTAACACTGAAATGTCAAGTCGGAAGTAATGATGGCTTTACTATAGAGCTGGGAACATCTGGTCGGAGTAGATACAACTCAGGAGGTGTGATCAGCACCTCGCCCAGGCGGCCTCACCTGCAAAGCGAACAAGGGCCTCATGAGGGAAGGGAAGGGATGGGAAGATTAGGATGGATAGGCAAGGAAGCGGGAAGGAGGCGGCCGTGGCAGTACAGTAGGTAACATCCCGGCATTTGCCCGAAGACGAAGTGGGAAACCACGGTAAACCACTTCGAGGATGGCTGAGGTGGGAATCGAATCCCCTCCACTCATTTGGGCCACATGAGGCTGAGTAGACCCCGTTCCAGTCCTTATTCCACTTTTCAAATTTCGTGGCAGAGCCGGGAATCGAACTCAGGTCCTCCGGGGCGGCAGCTAACCATGCTGACCACTACGCTATGGGGGCGACATAACAGTTTGTATTAAATTTAAATTTCAAGGAACTAGCAAGCATATCTTATTCTGCATTCATTTGAATGACTGCACAAAATGACATGCGCTCTAGCGGCGCTTTCCTGAATGAGTGAGCCAGGTCTCATGGGCTCCACCTCCGAAAATAAAACTCAGCACCAATAATGGCTAGTATGGCTTGACTTTGCATGTGTTGTATTGTGTCGTGTTGGGCCACTGATTACCTTGAGATAGAGCCAATAGCCGCGTGGCGCATTCACCCGAGTGCTGCATGTAGGCCTAAGCGCCAAGCTAGAACTGCTTGATGTGATTTATATTTTAACCACCAGAATACAACATATGGCAGCACAATGCAGAGGATGCAGCTCCAGGTTTCCCAATGTAATGCTTTGTCACTTTACCTGGCGACTATTAAATATATACAAGATGCTTTTAGTTCTTTCTTGTTAGACATTTAGCGACATTTTCGCACTCGTGTTGGTGGCAGGAATAAGTGTTTCTCTATTTATAATGTGACATTCCGGACTTTTTGCAGTAAGTTTTGCTTTGTTTCGTTAGTTTAAGTTGGCGACACAGTTACGCCTACCAGAACAAAAATACAAATTCTCAGGTTTGTTAACTTTCCTGGTGGCATTGCAAGTGTTTAATAGTAGCATCGTTAAATTATTTTTGTGTTTAATTTGGTGCAGCCTGTTTCCTTACCAAATTTATATCTGTATGTAAGGTAGTCTTGACGGTAGGATATCTTTTATATTTCATTTTAGCTGTTTATTTTGCGGTGGCAAATGAAATTGTGTCAAAGTTGTATTGCGGGTCTTGTACAATTACAAAGTTAAATGCTGTGATGCAATGTCTATACTCGCAAAGTTTGAAGGATTTGATTGCAAATATTGAACATTATTATCAGCCGCCACTTGTGAATTGTATAATTTGTGTACTCATTCTACATTGACGAGCTAACCACATTACAATAGGCCACCAGTTTAAATAGGAACGGTTGAATTAGAATCATAAATAATAATATAGTGTAGATAACATCATTCCTGAAGTTTATCACAGTAATAAATCAATAATTCACAGGTAAACATACCTACCTCCTTAGTTTAGGGGTTGCGACAACGCGGTCATGTAGCAAACATACCTAAACTACATTAATAATAATGCAACAACTATACAAGTGCTTCAGACCAACTGAGCAATCATCATCATCATCTTGAGCCATTTCCAACCGCTGGTTGGGTCTGCTTGCCTTTCCATCGTTTCCTGTCCATCCAGCATCTCTCATCTTTCACTGTGTCCCAGCACACTCCTCTTTCCTGCCCACTCTTCTTAACTCCCTTTTGTCCATCTGTCCCTTGGTCTTCCCCTTGGCCTCCTTCCCTTCATTTCCATTCCAAACATCTTCTGCGGTATCCTCTCCTCTCGCATCCTCCTCACATGTCCATACAATTGTAGCTCTATTCTATTTTGCAATGGTTCCTCTCTTACCATCTCTCCGACTCTCTCATTCCTTACTCTGTCCATTCTTGTTACTCCTACCCTACTCCTCTGGAACTTCATCTCTACTGCTTGTATTTTACTCTCGTCCCTTTCCTTCATCACCCATGTTTCTGAACCATACGTCAAAATTGGCACAAAGTAGGTCTTGTAGATGATTCCTTTACATTTATGTGGTACATCTTTATTCCATATCATCCCCGTAACACTCTTGAAAAATCCATCTGCGCACCTTCCCCTTTCATTTACTTCCATCCTATTGCCTCACTTTTCTTCAATTATGCTTCCCAAGTACTTGAGGCATTCTACTTTCTGCAACTGCTGCCCTCCAAGTGTTATGTCCATATCCAACTGAGCAATATAATCTGTAAATAAGATTGGCACGTTACTCAAACTTTTGTAATACAGTATGAATATTGTATATATATTTGTGCTTAAGTGTAATACATAAACATCATAATTTATCTATGCCTAAATGATCTGATGATGATCATGTGATGATCAAAACAAGTCATCAATTAAGTACCCCCTCCCCCCTTCTTGTACATATAATCATGTTATTTTGTGATAAATCTCTCATGTAATACACTCAGTGGACAAAAGTCATGGAAAGGCACGGCATATGATGTTAATAACGAGTTGCTCCTCTGCATGCTCTCATATGTAACCTAACATTTGTGGGTTACATAGGCTCCTGCTTGTTTCTTTCATTTAGTTTATTTGGTTGTTTTGTTTTTGTCGGGTTGCCAGCCATGGACTCTGGTTGGTGGGCCGCCATGGAGTATCTTGTGTGGTCAGTGCCCATTGAATTCAATTTTGGTGGTTTATCAATGGGTGGCCTTAGCTGGTGGCATCAGGTGGCTTTGGCTATGGCATATGTGCTTTGGCAGTTTGGTCAAAAGGTTCCTTGGCATATGATGGTTGCCATGGGAATGAGTTATTGTGTAGTTGCTGCCAGGAAAAATGGAGGCTGGTTTTATGTAAAATGTGATGCTCTCTGGTCCAGAAATTGATACTTTTATGAAGAAATAAAGAGGTTGCCTAAAAAAAAGTGTTGAGGAGAAGAATAATAATAGTTGTTAATGCTGCACAACAGATGCAGGTAATGGAGCTTGCTTTTTATAAATAAAAAATAATGTATTTTGGAAGATAGTATCCTGTTCTTTGTGAGATGATTTTTTTAAGCAAGTATATTGCCCCACTACCTGAGGTAGCTAGCTCAAGGTATTCTATTAATTACACATATCGGCAGCAATATGGCGAGGCATCGACAAGACAAGAAAAGGGTTCCTAACTTTCAACATTCAACCGGTGATCTGACTCACAGTAGCCCGTTGATCAACCCGTATCGTTCTGCTGAGACGACGTGATGTCCGCTCGTTGAACACCGTGGCCGTCCTGTGCGGCAGTTTACACGGATGGTGACATTATCTCTGCGATATTGAAGTTCCACCCTTGACACTGAAGACCTCAGAAACCTGAATTTGTGCATAATCTCCAAAATACTATGACCCATGCGCTGTGCACTGATTATTTATTTAACGTATGGCAACTGAAGAGCAACTAATATACGAGGCACGTCAGGAAGTAAGTTCCGTTTGGTAATAAAATTGAATTGTGTAGAGATACAGAAAAATTATTTATTGCACAACATTCCACACCTCAACTACTTTTCCACATAACTGCCGAACTTTTGCAGGCATTTTTCATAGCGTGGCACAAGTTTTTGGATACCTTCTTCATAGAAGTTTGCCGCCGACCGTAAACAAGAGTAAAGACTCCCCTGCAGTGGCGCCGAATCTTTTTTTTTCAGGTCTAGCAGACACCCACCCCTCTCGTTCTGTGGGGACCCCCCCCCCTTTTTTTGCACCTCTCGGCCCTACCCCTACACCCTGACCCCCTTATCAAAAACCGGACCCCTACCCCAATAATTACGTTTTTACAGCTTATTTCGCACAGTTCTCCCCTTCTCTTCTCTCTCCCTTCTTTCCTTTCCTCTTTTCCTTCTCCTTCCCTTTCCTCCTCTATCCGTAACCCCCCAACGGAACCCACCCCCCAAGGGGACCGGGAGACCCACCCCCTCGTCAGGTCTAGCGGCTGCTAGACCTCGACCATGGATTCGGCGCCCCTGCTCCCCTGTAAGATATCCTACCGTTTGGCCACCACTGTTAGGCAAATTGCGTATGTGGTCAGGAGAACTCCTAAACATACGCAGTTCTCCTGGTAAGCATGCGTATGTGGTCAGGAGAACTCCTAAACATACGCAGTTCTCCTGGTAAGCACGCAATTTGCCTAACAGTGGTGGCCAAACGGTAGGATATCTTACAGGGGAGTCTTCACTCTCGTTTACGGTCGGCGGCAAACTTCTATGAAGAAGGTATCCAAAAACTTGTGCCACGCTATGACAAATGCCTGCAAAAGTTCGGCAGTTATGTGGAAAAGTAGTTTAAGAGGTATAGAATGTTGTGCAATAAATAATTTTTCTGTATCTGTACACAATTTAATTTTATTACCAAACGGAACTTACTTTCTGGACGTGCCTCGTACATAGTTTACAAATTGTATAAAATTAGAAATACTAAAGTAACAAACGAGAAAGGTGTTGGGATTTAGATTGGCTTAGTCCTTCAACGTTGAGTTGTAAAATATGAATGCTATGACCCAGATGTCTGATTGGTTGGTCCTGAGATGGACCTTTGTGATATAGTTGCATGCTCATGTTTAAGCCAGGGGATCTGCAATAGATAAGTCTGACTGCCAGCTTTGAAACTCGTTTTAGCACCACCCAGGCGACACTTAGTTATGACCCATGCGCTGTGCACTGATGATCATCCCACATTCAAAGTCGGTTAACTCGCGACGTGTTGCTAACTTCACTCAGGGTGACTTCTGGTTACCAAAAATTATTTTCCCTGTGTTATTAAAATTTCTCCCTGTGTTAAATTTATCTTTTATGAACACATATACTTTTATAAGGTTACTATTTATGTTTATTTTCAAAAAATAAAACACAATTTATGTACGGTAAATACTCTTTTTCATTTATTATAGAACGGAAAATTAAATCCAGTATAGCTGCAACTGTTGTAATTACTCTCAACTTATACAGAATAAGGTATAACCACCCCGAGTCATTTTCGCGAAGCTAATTTTTCTGACTTTGGATACCCTGAAAGGCGAACATCCGAAAAGAAGAAATGGCAGAACGGTTTAATCTTTAATCGTAGCGGTAATTAATCTTGTAAGCAAGATTAATTAACACCACCAACGATGCATTAATATAAAGCCCAATCATATGTCAAAGACTTTTTTTTTTCATCGTGCCAAATTTTCCCCCTGTATATTCTATGCAATTTAAATTCCCTGTGTTTTCCAGAAAGCGGTCCCCCCCCTAACTACACTCGTGTCTGTGACAGACTGCTCTGCTCTGCCGCAGCTAGCCGCAACACTCAGGAGTCATACATGGCACATTTTTTCATGGGACTGACTCAGTGAGGAAAGCAATGGCAAACTACCTCACTCCTCTTCTTGCCTAGAATGCCTCAAAATAGTGCTGCCTTGGGTTTTTGTGGGTATCTACTCACATAACGTAACGGCGGTACTTTTTGAGGATCCAACCAGCCTTCGGGCTGACTACCTAACAGACAGACAGACCCTTCCCGTGACTTTTGGCCACTCAGTGTATTTCTTTCACGTTAGGGTGTATAAATACTTGTTTTCCCGCCAAATGTAATTGGGCACAATTTGTGTTAACCGACTGGAAAGCAGTCTACATAATAATTCATGGTGTCCACAGAATTTTCAATGTCAATTTTCCTGACTGTTGCTGACCAGTTTGCAACAAAATTCCTGACTCGAGAAGTCATCGTAACATCGGAAAAATAGTTTATTGAGTGAAGAAATATATATATTTTATTTGCAGCCTCCACCGTCCCCATAGCTGCCCAACGCTCGCCTCTTTATTCATTTAAAATACAAAATGAAGTAAATTATAATGCAATAATACATAAATCAAAGTACTTAACCTAAACTATAGTGAATTCACACAACATAATATTTATATTTATGGAAACATGTAACATGTTTAAAACTTAGATTAACAATTAAATTTACATTACAGTAACATCAAATTGATTGCAGACAAGTAGTGCAATGTGCTGGGCGATGGGGTCGCCACATCCCTACGCCAACGCCAAAAGAGCGTACAAAAAATAGGTAAAAGAGGTTTTTACTATTAAGTACTGTAAAAATGGGAACTTACTATAATGTCCAGCGAGTTATTGCTTTTTTTCTTCAGAGATTAATTGAACAAGTAACATCAAAATATGGCTGTAAAACACAAAATACTGTATGGTTAATATAAAATTCCTGACTTTCTAATACTTTTCGCCATTTTTTCCTGACTCACGCCATTTTTTCACACTTTTTCCTGACTTTTCCTGACCAAAAACAAAATTCCTGACTTTTCCTGCCTTTGGACACCATGTAATTGACTGACAGCTCACCTCCTTCTTGCGCGGGTTGATACAGTGGTAGACTGTGCTCTGTCCAGGTCCCGCGCTCAGCTCGTCAAGTGTCACAAAGAACTCGCCGATCCGACTGTGGCTGCCATTACGGTTCCAGTCGTAGCAGATGACCATAATCGTCCTCTGCGTGTCCCCACCACACAGTGAACGAATGGGTATAGTGAAGGGCTTCCACACCGGGTTAAGAGTCCACTTACGAACTTCTGTTCGGTGTGCCAGGATATATGTCCCATCCTCGCCCACTTTGTGAAACTCAAGGAAGGGGTCGGATCTAAACAGACAATATAAAACATTAATATTATTACCAAGAACAAACCAACTTCTGTCGAGTGTGACTTGAAATTGAGACCTGTCATGAGGCAAGCTAATATAACAAATGATACAATAACATGAAGGATGGGAGATGATAGGATGGTCTTACAAATCTTTACAGAAGAACCAAGAAGGAAAAGGCCAGTCGGAAGACCATTAAGTACCTGGAAAAATGAAATCTCCATACTTTGTAGACATCTGAATGTGGACAATTGGCAAGAACTCACACAAAACAGAGCTCAGTGGAGGCATTTTGTGAGATCGGCACGGGATCTTCGTGTCCCATAGAAGCCTTCTGAGTGAGTGTTCTCAAAAGGGCCTCTACCATCAGATATTTCAGATGGTCTGTTTAAGTCCAATGTATGAATAACAAGACTTCCTTGACAAATCTTGTACAGCATTGGCAAGAGGCTTCTTTAATATCAGCTTAAGGAGAAAAGATAACCACAGCCACAAACCCAAATACACGGCACACTCTTGCAGAAGTCCCCTCAACTGGCACATTACGATTTGAAGAACAAACGTCTAAGACATGAGAGACTCGTGAAAAATGGAAACTTCGGTGTGCCCAGCTACATTTTCAACCTTTGTTAGGTGCAATGTGTGCGACCGCATGTTTTATGCAAGGCTTGGCCATTTTAGTTACCAATGGCACAGTCATAGAAGATTGCAGATTTTAAGAAAGAAAAGGAAAAGATGCTCAGATATGAGTATCGGCCGACTATAACCCCAGCAAATTACATCTCCATTTTTCATTTTATAGTTTATGTTGTTGTTTGTTAATTCATTTCAGGGGATTGGAACATCTTGGTCATCAGCCCCATGTAGTTTGGTGCATGTTGAACTTGTCTGATAACCTGTATTTATGTGATGACTGTAGTAGTGTGTGTAGCTGTATTAGAGACATGGAAGAGGTAGGCGCACCGGGACTAGAAATAACTTACTATCCCGGCATTTTCCAGGAGGAAGTGTGGAAAAACTCGGGGGAAATCCACACTCAGGATAGCCGCTGTCAGCGCCAGGATTTGAACCTACGATCCCCAGACTTGCTGCAACTGCCCGCACTGCTGTGCAGTGGGACTTTTCCAGTTAAATAATGTTCCCTATATTCTGTCTTTTTTCATTTTGTGCAACGAATTCTTGTCAGACGTAATTTAAGAACGGCGAGGTGCATGAAACACAAATCCCCCTTCTGTCCAATCCTAACTTGACTATGTATTTTGCGGGACGAAAGGTTCACAGGCGAAATGGACAAGAGGTTCAAATTACAAACAAAAAAAAAGCAACATTTGTGTGCATGGAGTGAAGACGAAACAGGTTAGTGCTGAACTTACAATCCAAACCAGTCCTTCCTATCCAGTCTCACGCCACAGAACTGAAGTGTCACCTCATCTCTGCAAGTCGCCAGCTCCTCCACACTGACCACGAGTTCTCCACGGTGAATAGCCTTTCCTTGCAGCTTCATCTTCAGTGTACCTGCAGCTACCACCTGAAACAGTATCAAACAAGTTGTTAACAACAATCATGATGTGTTCACAACCCAATACACCACCACCTTTTATTGCAAAAAATATCAATAGTAGGTGCAACAGAAATAACTGCCGAATTTTAAATGGAAGTAGGAAATCAACAATAGAAGCTACTCAAAAGTTATTTCACATTTTGAAAGAACAGTATTTAAAAAGATTGCTTTGAAGCCATTTTTCAGTGTTGCCTTATTAACAACTGATTTAACTTTCAGTTGGTCAACACAAAATAATTAAAATAACCTGAAATAAATTATATATGATTAAGATATACACTCACTGGCAAAAGAAACGCAACACTTGTATTCTTTAATTATTCTCATAATTTATTGCACTGAAATTATTCTTATGTAAAAATTATGCACAAATTAATTGTCTTTTAAACATTTGAAAACCACTTCACAAACAAAAACAAAAAAATGCTTCAAATAAAAAAGCTGTTTAAATTTCTAGAATAAGAAAAAAAGTGAAAATGTCTTAAATTTTGAGTAAATTACATAATCGTTTAAAAATGTTAATCTGAGTTCCAAAATTTATCATTACAGAATTAATCCATTCCTTTTGGGTACTGACACAATAACTGAACACTTAAAAACGGGTATTTCCACCCCTAGCACGAATCACTTCGCGTAACCTCTCTGCTTTCCTGTGGGATGCGTTCCCACTCCTCATGCAGAATCACCCGAAGTTGCTGGAGAGTCTCAAGAGCACGTTGCCGAACATTTCTGGCCAACATATCCCAAACATGTTCAATTGGTTTGAGATCAGGGCTCCTAGCTGGCCAGTCCAGTGCATAGATTCCAACCACATACAGGTACTGCTGGACACATCGGGCACTGTGTGCTCATGCTTTGTCGTTCATCAGGCAAAATTCATTCCCGACAAATGGATCAAATGGTCCAACATGGTTTTCATGGACGTCCATGATGTAACACCAAAAGTGATAAATAATTAACACCAAAAGTGATAAAAATGCCCGGCATAACTCAACACATTGCTAGCGTTTCGCCCCGGCGTGCCAATTGGGCTCTTCAGTTGGTAAAGGCACACCTACCAAGACGCGTAGCAGGTACATACTGAGAAGGCCATCCAAGATGCATCGCTACATATTATGTAGCCAAGTCACGAGCATGCTAGTGCACCACGGGAGTCAAAAACTCCATTCCAAAACAATAAACCTTGCTTTGGCATTGAAAATAATCAAATGTTCTCGAAAGAAAATCAAATGAGTATTGTCCGTTGAGCCATTATAATTAACACCAAAAGTGATAAAAATGCCCGGCATAACTCAACACATTGCTAGCGTTTCGCCCCGGCGTGCCAATTGGGCTCTTCAGTTGGTAAAGGCACACCTACCAAGACGCGTAGCAGGTACACACTGAGAAGGCCATCCAAGACGCATCGCTACATATTATGTAGCCAAGTCACGAGCATGCCAGTGCACCACGGGAGTCAAAAACTCCATTCCAAAACAATAAACCTTGCTTTGGCATTGAAAATAATCAAATGTTCTCGAAAGAAAATCAAATGAGTATTGTCCGTTGAGCCATTATGTGCATGATGTACCGATCAGCTGTGCGAGTCCCATTCTCAATTACGTAAAGTTCAGTCCTGGCATTCATACCGACCCCGGCCCAGGCCATGACAGAACCCCCGTCGAATGCAGTCCTGGAGGAAAAAGTTACAGGAGAAACCTTTCTCCAACCCTCCTCCACACTCTTTCTCTTCCATCAGGCGATCTGAAACCGAATATCTTCTCGTCTATGAAGGGAACGGCTTGCAGCTAATATGCAAGTTTTAATTTTAAAAATCAAGTGTTGAGTTTTTTTTGCCGGTGAGTGTACACAGGGTGTCCCGAAAAAAGGTTCCAATATTTACGGAGGTTGTAGTATGCAACAAGGGAAGAAAAAAGTTCCCAATACACATTGGTCGTAAACGTAATATCTTTGGCGCTATGGTAGACATCTGGTACTACGTAATGCTCTGCAGCACATTGTGGTTGCATGTGTATCAATCGTAGTCGACACAAGACCACAGCACAGTACGGACGTTGCTCGAGGGGTCAGGTATGTTATTGTCGTCTGGTGTACCCGTAGTGTTCAGGTGGGGGCATTTGCGACGCTGCATTACAGTACTACCACACCTTACTGTACACTGTACGTAGTTTTCTTGTCCTTGTCTGGACTTACAGCATAATGGAGGCCTACTATTCAACACGGGAGATGGCAGATATGATCTTCTGCTACGGGAACGCAAATGGAAGCAACCTAGAGGCACCGAACGTGTACAGGGCCAAGTTTCCACGTCGCCATACACCATCTGTAAAGATGTTTAGTACCCTCTTCCAGCGACTTTCGGAAACTGGATCCTTTGCACCAAGAACACGGGATCGTGGCAGACCTCGAACAATGCGCACACCTGATGTGGAGCAGCGGGTATTAAAGCATGTGGAGGACAACGAATATCCGAAGAATAGCTGCAGCTGAAGGTGTAGCTAAATCTGGTGTATGGAGAGTTCTCCATGAACAGTTGCTCTATTCCTACCATGTTCAGAGAGGTCAAGCGCTGTTGCCACACGATCGGCCCATCAGAATGCAATTCTGCCAGTGGTTTCTCCAAATGTGTGCTCAGGATCTAAATTTCACAGCGAAGGTTCTGTTTACAGATGAGGCGGGTTTCACAAGGGACAGTGTCGTAAATTTTCATAATACGCATGTATGGGCCAATGAAAACCCGCATACACTTGACGAGAGAAGCCACCAGCACAAATTTCGTAACGACGTTTGGGCAGGCATTCACGGGGACAGATGCTAAACAACGGATTGAATGGTGCTGTGTATCGTAACTTCCTTCAGAACCAATTACCTGTGTTGCTAGAGAATGTGCCAATACAGGAACGAATGCAAATGTGGTACATGCATGATGGGGCACCTGCCCATTTTCATCTTCGGGTTAGGTGACACCGAAATCGCGTCTTTACTGGGCGATGGATTAGTCGGGGAGGGCCAAAACCTTGGCCTGCCCATTCTCCTGACCTAAATCCTCTCGATTTTTGGCTGTAGGGACATGTAAAAACCCTGGTGTATGCAGTCCCCATCAATGATGTGCAGACACTACAACGAGTGTTCGATGCATGTGATGCAATCCGGCAACGACCAGGGGGTTCCAAAGAACGCGTGATTCCCTGCAGCGTAGGGTGGAAGGCTGCATTGCAATGGATGGCTTGCACATCGAGCACATGTTGTGAAGAGTACATCAGAGACATGGTGATCATTGACAGTAGCGATAGAGGATTGTATCTCCAAATATATGAAGTTGATGACCAATGTTCATACGACCTTTTGTTTTTCCCTTGTTGCATACTACAACCTCCATAAATATTGGAACCTTTTTTCGGGACACCCTGTATATATATATTGTTATGGACTATTGTAAAAGGAGAAAACTAAGGGATGACAAGCTTCTGTTTTAGATCCCTTATTTGGGGGTGGATCTAAAAGGGAGAGTTGCTGTACTAATTTATGAGGTTGTGCCTAAAGAAGGGTAGCTCCCCTTGACAGGGCAAGCTGACCAGTGTAGTGTGTTGTGGTGTGCTAGGAACTAGGGGGCGTTCCTATAAATAATGTGGTAGTATTTGAGGGGATGGGACCCACTGCAAAGGGTCGCTGTACTAGTCGCTCAGCTGACTGCTTGTTATGTAATCGACTCTGCTCGTATCAGCCGGGTGGCACGCGCTTCACTTGAGCACGCGAGCCGCTGTGAGGAATACAATGACGTCTGAGTTGGCGTTATTACTACGGTGTGTCACGTCTGACTGTGACGGGAGTAAGGAAGGGCGTTGGGATGTAAAGAGGCGTATAACAGTAATGCTAGTGTAGAGTGTGGACCAAGTGTTTTATTGGTCTGTGATATTCTTTGTGTGAGTCCCTTGTAGGGAATGAAATTATGTTTATAATGTGATACAAGTTGTGGGTTGCAGGTTACATAAATAGGAACTCTGAACACGATTGACTGACTCACCTCGGTTGACACCAGCGTAGCTTCGGCCGTCTTGATGGAGCACTGACAATGGAGAGAGAGTTTGACCTCATTAGGACGTCTTCTTATACCTTCTGACGCCCTCCTGTCAGCAATGTATTGGCCCAGTTAGTACTATGTCGCTGAGTGTAATGATTACGTAAGGCTTGAGCTGCTTTATGGAGTAGCAAGCTGTCCTTACAGTATTAATGGATGTTGCCCCGGCTTTCCAAGGGTTGCCATTTTAGGGGATTTATCCAGACGTTGGGGGGATGGTCTCCAAGGGGTGCATACCCCTGGGATGCTGTACAAGAGTCTTCCTTCATTTGTTCGCGTCCTCGCGAACGGGAACGGAACTGGAAGTTGGGATGTTGACGTAGTGGTCCTGGAAAACCCTCTCGTATCTCCTGGTGGCGTCGTATCGAAGTGTGGGTGTGAGGTGAGCCCGTGTTCAGAGGGGAGGGTTATGGGATTTACATATATATGTATACATTGACATTGTGAAAAAACAAACAAAAAAAATTGACATTTGCGAAAGATTTGATTAACATTGGGAAAAAATTGACATTTTGAGAAAAATTGAACATTAAAATAAATTCGATATGTAAAAAAAAAATTGCCCTTGCATTTGCTGGCATTTTGCTAGTTTAAAAAAAAACATGGTTTCTGATGGTGATGTGTTACATATGTGTGCAGGGAGGAAAAACCCAGGGCCGAACGGATGATTGCTTCGCCCGCCCCATCTTAGGGAAAAAATGCTCCCTGCAATAAGAAAGGTAGAAGAAAATAGAAAAATGGGTGTTCCAGGGTATAATTTAAGGGAAATATTCAAAAGTATTTATTTGTGTGGGAAAAACGGAACACCCTGACAAATGGGGAAGTTAGAAGAAGGAAAAATGAAAGAAAACAAATCATACACATGATGGACATTGGCATTTTGGTGAACAAACAAAAATATATATAGTGTATAGTTGTATAAAGCTTATCCTGAAAAACTTATAAATTACAATGACCTTATGTCTAGTGGAATAATGGTATACAGTTTATCCTGAAAAATTATAATTTACAATGACCTTATGTCTACTTAATCGCGCTAATCCCTTATAATTATAGTTTTCATGAGGTACCTCGCATGCACGCTACCCGTCTGTACGTACTCTTGCCGTCTCACGGCTGATTCTGTACGGCCACTTCTTGGTACGGTATAGTGGTCGTACCGCTTGCCTGTATGCTTAATACCTAACCTGTGAAGCATCCTCTGTGGGTGAATGCTTTCACACTTGACAATGAGAGTCACTGCCACAAACCGGTTGCGCCCTCATTGTCGTAATCTGCGTCACATTTTGACGCTTTATTTGTTGTAATTGAGTTGATCTGCCAGTAAGCCTGGTACCCCACAGGCACCAGTCCTGCTGTGCAGATTCATTTTAGAGTGTGTAGCTGAAAAAGAAAAATGTGGTGAGTGTTTGCGAGTGTGTCGGGATTAGTGCAAGTTGAAAAAAATAAAAAAAAAAATAGTACACATCATGGCATGCTGTAAATAATATGCCACTGCTATATGGCAGTGAAATTCCTGTCACCAGTTTTCTGTATCTGGTGACGATGCCTGTGAAAAAAAAATGGCGAGGTTTAGAAAAAAAACATATTAGTACTGGTTGAAGCTGGTCTTTTACTGAAAAAAAAAACATGATTAATGTTACTTAGCTGCAAGGCCGGGCTTACCCTATACGGTGCCGTAATGCCGTAAATAATATGTAGTTGGTCTTACCCCGGTAGCGGAATTGTGGTTACCGGGTGCCGATATATTCCACTTTGATTATTCCTATCTTAATCTAGTTTATCCTAAGTATTGTCGGGCTTACCTCGGTAACGGATTTATAGTCACCGAGTGCCGATATATTCTACGGTGATCTATATATATTAAAAAAAATGCCTTAAATGTAGGTTTATGTTACCTTATGTCTTACCTTACTTATTTAACTTATTGATAAAATTACTTAACTGTAAAACTATTCTGTATTTACATGCCGAGTGGACCTTATTCTAAAGCCGAAATGTGCTGTGCTATTATTAGCAACAGCTGTCAGTAAATTTGCTTACATCTAAGTGACCTTAACATGGCACTATGACTTAAGTACTAAGATTTAGATGGAGGCTGGCCGCTTGATTTCTCTCGCGGGGGCGCCCTTGTAGTACATTGTCGGGACCGGAACCCAACAATGCCTCGTAGTCCCCTCCGTTTTAATACTATTGTCGACATCTATTCTAGGTCTTAATACTAGTACTAACCTATTCGCAGGCGCCTTACGGTGCCACTAAGCTAACCGTTTCGCCCGCTGTAACTTTCGTGTTCATAACCGTGTGCTGTTCCTATTTGACGTAGGTGAGCCGCCCACTTGGCTCCTGTGAGGGGCGCGCAATGCCCCTCTCTAAATGCCCTCTGGTTGCCCGTTGCGTCGCCATTTATGTGGGCATTGGACAGTGTGGTCCAATGGCATAATATTGTCTTCGCCTTAATCGGCCGTCGCAAT
This sequence comes from Meconema thalassinum, assembly GCA_946902985.2. Classification (NCBI taxonomy): domain Eukaryota; kingdom Metazoa; phylum Arthropoda; class Insecta; order Orthoptera; family Tettigoniidae; genus Meconema; species Meconema thalassinum. The sequence continues at coordinate 126,897,051 of OX336395.1, forward strand.
CTGCTTTCGCAGTGATATTTGCCTCTATGGGCCGCCGTAGTATGCATTTTCGCATTGATATATAAAGTTGCCTCTATGGGCCGCCGTAGTATGCATTTTCGCATTGATATATAAAGTTGCCTCTATGGGCCGCCGTAGTATGCATTTTCGCATTGATATATAAATTTGCCTCTATGGGCCGCCGTAGTATGCTTTGCTCCAACGCATAGGAGTTTTGCTTCCCGCTATGGAAGCCGTGCCTACATAAATTTAAATTGAACTAGAAGTCTAGTCATAATGGGGTCGTCTCTAGGGATAGCTCCCGAGGCCGGCGCGGAGTGAGCTATTTCTCCCGCCCTTCTCAGAAAGTCTCCCTGCAGGTCTTGGCTTCGACGACCGTGGCACAAAGTGGGTTTAGCATCCCTTCCTCCCAGGGGCGGTTTATGCGCACCTAGGATTCCAGAGCTTGCCCGACCAGGCCGCGAATGCTTTGACCTTACGTAGTTCGTCTGTTTGGTCTAGTCGTCAGTTAAGTGAGGTCGCTGCGCTGTCGCGCCAACTGGGGAAGGGTCCACATCGCCTTCCCCATCTCTCAAAGTGTGGTTCTCCTGACCTTTGGCTTACACCGTTGTCAACCATCATACCGTATCAGATTCCTTTGTAAGAGAGAAAAAAAAAAAAAAATGTGCCGTAACCTGTGTGAAAGGTTCAACCTCTGTGTAAAATGTAAAATCTTTCCAGTGTAGCGGGGTTGTAGATCTTCTAAGTACATAGGCTACTTCTGGCCTACCATCGCTATGTCAGCTTCCCAGCAATAATGCCTTCTTTACCTTAATGGAGGTGTTAGTAGGGTCTGTAATGTCAGGTACCCTGTTATTAGGATTTGGGGGTAGTTATTCGTTGAGTGGGCTTAAAGCATGGTAGGAAGGGTTTTGCGCACCTTTGGGTTCCACGTTAGTGGTGGCCTAGAACCGGTGGTGGCACTGGGATGCTTCTATAGTGAGTGGAGTGGGGAGGTAATTCCCGGGATTGCAAAAATACGAAAATTCATGCAGGTTTGATATTAAAATCCCTGGTAATTGGATGGGATACTCATGCATGTGTCTGGGTATGAAGTTTTTGCCTTCATGTACGGATAGGTGTAGGATGGGGCATAATACCATATGTTCCTTTCATGCGGGAGAGCTTAAGTGCCAAAGCATGGTTAATATGTATCTATGGCCTCCTCTCTCATTTGGAGAGGCGCATTATGCTTCTTTAATGTTTGCTGAGCCACCCCTAATACTCAGGCGGTGCAACGGGGCTCAAGGCGTAGCTTGCCTGCTCTTTAGACGCATGAAGTCCATCAACCCCTGTATGTATTTTGTAATGTAGTATATCTGTTTTTGGTCGTGTAGATGTGGTTGCGTTGTTTATGTTGGGCGTGAGAAGGTTATGGGAGGGGAGTAAGGTGGTACGCTGGTAGCCTGTTCTCCTGTCGTCCTCCCTTGGTCCATGTTGGCTTTCTATCCGCGCCTTGGGATAGTAGGGCTGCATGACCTAATCTGGTCGGCCATTTGCAGTGTAGATGTGGCCAGTGGTCGTAACGCGACTGGTCATGTGCTAGTCATCTGTAATGATTTATTTGGGGAATAGAATCGCGAAAAGAAGTTATTAAGGGGAGGTCCTGTTTCCTCAAAGTCCCTATGTTCGCTCCTAATTGGTGAGTGCGTGTGTGTGTGTGTGTGACTACGTTCCGCTACACCATGCGGACGGTTGGTCTGTTATGAGGCTAAGTCCTAATATGTATCGCCTTTGTGGGCAGAAGGCGCCCGCGGCTTGCCAACGTGCCCTTGCGACCGTGCCCTATAGGCCCAAGATAAGTTTCGCTGTGTCACGTCTTGTCCATTGCCAAATAATTTTGCAGTGTGGAGAAAAAAAATGTATGGCGTTATAATTGTTATGTGTGTGTAATTTCACGGTCACGGGCTATACGCAATAGTGTCTCGTCACCGCAGTATTGCAGTGTGAATAGTCTGCAGTCAGCAATTGGTATGTGCAATTCTGCAAGTATGCAAGTGTGGTCATTGTTTTGGATTCCTAGCCTAATGTAGCAATTCGCCCTAGTTAGGTAATGACGTCGTGTGGCCATTGTTCTCTAAGACCTGTGTCTTGCGAAATTTTCCTACCTGTGTTCGTGAAATGTATTCCTCTATGCCTGGTGTAATTCGAAATTTTATGTCTGGCTTTTGGTGGGAGGAAATGTAGTATTCCCTGTTCATGCACTTGTATGGGCCAATTTCAGTATGATTGGACGCCTGAATAGCTGTTCTCCTTTGCGTCTAAATTTTCACTGGAACTCAGACCCGTGACCTTATGTCATTCTCTGTGTTTTATGTTTGCGTTGTGTGACAGGGCTTGGGGCTTTCCCAGTGTGGTCTTTGCTTGTGTTCCGTGTACCAAAAATACCATTGGATAGTTAGTTTTTGGTACGCGTGTGGTGTGTGGTCATGGGTTCGAATCCGGTTGTCTGTAAAGACTTGGTGTGATCATTTCCGTGCCGCATATAATATGGCATGTTCCCGTGGATGTGCGATACGCATATGAAAGCATACATCCCTGTGTAGAGTTTGTACGTTTTTGATTTCCCCTTGTAGTGTAATTTTGGAAGATATGGGGTCTCTAAATCGGGCGTGAATGATGTGTTGATTTCTGTCCAGTAGGCTTTGGCTCGCTTGTCTGCGTCGAGCAGTCTTGCTCATTGAGGAGTATGTTACAGCTGATACGACGGTGTTGAATTACGATGTTGTGTGCTTTCATTTGTTTCATGCTCTGCCCACGTCCTAGTTTTCTGCACGTGTGTGTGTGTGAACCTGATTGCTGCCTATAATGATTGCTAGCAGTGCCTCTCTCGCTGTAGAAAAAAAAAACTTTGTGGTCTAATATGACCGTTGATTTGTAGCTCATGCGCCAGGGGATTTCCGTTTTACTTGGAATCCAAACCACAGGCCATGGCATTTCATTTCGGAAATCCCATATGCGTTGTACGCGAGTGTGTCTGGTCCGCTAGTCGCGTATTTGGTGACCAGATGCCAGAGGCGATTGTATTGTTCTTCGTTTATGACCCGCTGTTAGTGGGACTGTCCCAATTAGACTTAGCTTTCCCATTATCCTTATTCTAGGACTGGATATCTACTCAACCTTATATTCCTGGTATTCAGAAGGTTGCGGGTTTGGAGACCGCCTTTTACCCAGAGTAATTGTTTCCGGCACTATGAAGGTTGTGTCTCCGGGACAGTTCTGGTGAGTGTTAGGATCGTATCCCGGCGCGGTCAGTGGGCTATTTGTTGGCCCTCTTTTCACGCCTGCCCGTGGGATTACTTCCTTTCCTTTTGGCAGTATTTCCGCCTTTACGTGTACCTATGTCTAAAAATTATGTCGTGAACACCATAAAAAATGTTAAAAAATAAAAAAAAATGGTGCTTGGGACCTGAGTGTAATATTTACCATGTTGGTAACGTGAGTACTACCGTAATCTGGTTACGTCTCAGGGGAATCTACCGACACTGTCTAGTACACATTAGGAAGGCCATTGCAAGACGTAATTGATATACCTGTATCCACGTCACGAGCAAAGCCAGTGCACTATGGGAGTCAAACCTGCCCTTCAAAGTAATTGTAACTCACCAAAATGACAGTGTCTCGTCCCGATGTGCAATTGGGCTTTTCAGTTGGCTAAAGCACACCTCACCAAATTTTTTGAAGTTAGTTTTGAGATTCTTAATTCCTGCCACACTTACGGCTTTCGCCCGCAACAGGAGAATCTATCAAACTGTGGAACCCTAACATAGAACGTTTAGTCATTTCTACTTAGAAAGACTCACTTAAGCTTTATGCTGTGATTTTATGCTTAAGTTGTGTTCAAAATATCTCTTTTTCGGCCTGAAGCCTGCTTGGCTTCCACTTGGCTTAGCATATTAGAGACTTTACGTTATGGCGTTAATCACTTCGCCCAATAACCATTGATGGCCTGAGAGAAAAAATGCCATGGTTCCGAAAAAAAAAAACAAGAAGGATTTAGAATTGTTCCTTCTACTTTGGCTATATTGCACTGTATATACATAAAATAAGAAAGAAAAATATGTGATTTTATGTTTATTATCTACTTTTTGGACCATTCTCTTATCGCCCCCGTGTGAAAGAATTTATGTGGCCTATAATGTTGGTGTGAGCGATGTTAGTTTATTTCTGTGGCCCTGGTGGAAGTCGTTATCCTCTTTCGAGCTTCAGTGCTCAGAAAGGTGAAGGGTTTTGCCCTGTTATTAGATGATAGGCCTCTGGAATCCACTGGGGTGTTCCTTTGCTACCTTCCGGCGGAATTTCTAGCAAAGTAAGCTTTGGCCTACTGCCACCGTGGCGCGTGTCTATAGGTTTAAATGTACCTGTATTCGAGGGCCTAATTGCGCTTGGCGCTGCCCTAGTAGATTTTACGGGAGTGTGTATATATTTAACTGCGTGGTTTTGTGGGATAGTTAATAACATTTTTCCTAATTCCCGTGTAGTGTGCAGTAATGCCCGGTCAAAATGTTCGTGCGTATATCGTGCATCCTGAGGGACTAATACCGGTGTTCGCCTTTGTTCTGGCAAATTTGCCCTTTGAACTGGCGGTAAAGGTCGCTTAATGGCTTGTGTCCGGCCTAGCAATGTGGCGGCTTGTAGCCCGACCGCTTTTCGGCCTGTGGCCACGGCCGACTCCTGCCAGTGTGTTAGCCTATCTGTGTATGTGTACGGAGGCTTTATGTACTGTAGGGCGGGCTCTATGTCGTCAGCCCATGACGTGGTTATGTCCCTTTGTTTCCCTGTCATATCATGTGTGTTTAGTGGCCCTGGCTTCAACTCCCTCTCATCCCTCTGTTCCGAGGGGATTGTTCTAGGCTCGGCCCCTCGGTTTGGCAAAATTGCCTTCCGATCCGGAGCTGAAGGACGTGTGTTTGTGTTAGGTTTATTTTGTAGTAAGTTGGAGCCTAACCTGGCCGTCTTCTTGACTGTGGCCACGGCGAACTCCTTCCATTCTGTGGCAGTACGTGGCGAGAGGGACATCCTCGCAAATTGTCGAGTCAACGTATCTACGCTTATGTCCTCTCTCGGGTGGGCTGATGGCCCTACCGTGAACTCAAAAATGGCCTTATTGGCTTGTAGCTCACGGTATTTGTCCCAAATTTGGGTGTACTGCCTTATTGAGGCTCATGGCCTGCTTGCAAATTACTGTATTAATGTATTAATGTTTCTGTGCTCTGTATTGTTTTGTGGCCGCTAGTTGGAGAAGCGCTTGGACGCGAATTAGCTCCCTGTATTGGGCGTGTAAACTTGTGTAGTGCACCCTCATTCTCTCGAGGGTTGCATTATCTATTACGGGACCATGTGTGGTGATTAATTGTCGGTATATTCTGTTTCTTTGTATATGGAACCTATTGAGGTGTTCATGTATGTGATTCAAGAGTGTATGTGCGCATCTTAATCGCGCTGTCCTACCCTCTGACGGGGTGTATGGCTGTTTGCCCTGTATTGCCCCGATTTTTGTTTGGAGTGCCCGTATTTGTGTTTGCCGGCCTTGTATGTGCCCTTGGCATCTGAACAATAATGTTAATAATATTGGCGTACCCCTATTGCCTCTATGGCTTGCAATCTCTGCATGAGGTGCCATTCTGACTGCAGTGTATGGGCCTACAATAAGAATTAAAAAAAAGTCTGTACGTGTTTGACAGTGTATTCTTATATTTCTTTGATTCTGTATGGGGTTAGGGGGTTGGTTTATTAAAAAGTTCCCCTGTGTAGCTAATTTGGAGCACACAAAAAAAAATGGTGCTTTTTGTCTGGGGGAAAAATTTTCTCACTAATTTGCTTGGCTTTTTGCGGTACGGAAGGGGTCGTTTTACCTACGAGGGCTCGTTGGTTGAGTCCCTTTTCTCTATGCGTAGGACCCCGCCTCCACCAGTGTTTTAGATCCCTTATTTGGGGGTGGATCTAAAAGGGAGAGTTGCTGTACTAATTTATGAGGTTGTGCCTAAAGAAGGGTAGCTCCCCTTGACAGGGCAAGCTGACCAGTGTAGTGTGTTGTGGTGTGCTAGGAACTAGGGGGCGTTCCTATAAATAATGTGGTAGTATTTGAGGGGATGGGACCCACTGCAAAGGGTCGCTGTACTAGTCGCTCAGCTGACTGCTTGTTATGTAATCGACTCTGCTCGTATCAGCCGGGTGGCACGCGCTTCACTTGAGCACGCGAGCCGCTGTGAGGAATACAATGACGTCTGAGTTGGCGTTATTACTACGGTGTGTCACGTCTGACTGTGACGGGAGTAAGGAAGGGCGTTGGGATGTAAAGAGGCGTATAACAGTAATGCTAGTGTAGAGTGTGGACCAAGTGTTTTATTGGTCTGTGATATTCTTTGTGTGAGTCCCTTGTAGGGAATGAAATTATGTTTATAATGTGATACAAGTTGTGGGTTGCAGGTTACATAAATAGGAACTCTGAACACGATTGACTGACTCACCTCGGTTGACACCAGCGTAGCTTCGGCCGTCTTGATGGAGCACTGACAATGGAGAGAGAGTTTGACCTCATTAGGACGTCTTCTTATACCTTCTGACGCCCTCCTGTCAGCAATGTATTGGCCCAGTTAGTACTATGTCGCTGAGTGTAATGATTACGTAAGGCTTGAGCTGCTTTATGGAGTAGCAAGCTGTCCTTACAGTATTAATGGATGTTGCCCCGGCTTTCCAAGGGTTGCCATTTTAGGGGATTTATCCAGACGTTGGGGGGATGGTCTCCAAGGGGTGCATACCCCTGGGATGCTGTACACTTCGCTCATCAAGTGAGCATCATCAGATCCAAATTAAACAACATCATTTGCCATTTACTTCACATACTTCTGATGATTCCATACTTATGCCACACACCTTCTTACAGCCAAAACTAAAGATGAAGATAATCCCGCTGGGTGGCTCCAACAGGATAGTGTCACTGCACACACATCAAGGGCATTTGTTCTCACACAAGAGAGAAATGTTTTCAGAGTGCCAAATTTCTCTACCAGGTGACATTCCATGGCCACCCCGTTCCCTAGATCTCACACCTTGCGTATGCTGATGATTCAAGTCTACCAACTTAAGCCCTGAACACTTACTGACTTGACCAAATCAAGGCAATATCACCAAGCAAGATCAGGAGAGCAATGCAGAATTTTAGGAAGAGGTTTAAGACATGCATAGAAAATGACGATCAACATTTTGGAGAATATCATTTTCAAGTGTACTGTAAGTACATGAGAAGTAAATGGCGAGCACCACTCTTTAAAATTGTTGAATTGTTTTTTGTTAATTCATTTGAGGGGATTTGACCATCTTGATCATCAGCCTCATGTAGTTTGGTGTGTGTTGAATTTGAATTTGTACGTGACCGTTAATTTTGCGATCATGAACCATGGGACCTCCTTTTTATGTGGAATCCAAACCACAGCTGGTACACTGCGCCGACCCCCTCCTCCCCTCTGAGAGGTATTTTTGACTCACCCTGTACTGTAGACAGACTGCAGGGCAAAACTTCAACTGGTGGGGTATGAACGGAAAACCAGTTGACTAGAAAGGCTTTTGGTAGGGGAGACAGCTAGACATTCATTGTTCATTGAACAATGTAAGTGAGGTGGCTGTGTACATAACACAACTTACCAGACATATGTTTTCAGAATACTAAGAGACCCATCAGAAAACCAATCTTCTTATGAAGTAAACTGTGTACTAACCTTTATTTAAAAAAACAAATACAATTTGCATCATCGTTTAAACTTTTGTCGGGAAAATGGGACCAATTATGATCCAATCAATAGTGGGACATCTGGTCACCCTACCCTAGAAATAGAAGGAAATGAGTTTACCTGTCCAAGGGTACATTCACAGGAACCTAGGAAATCGTGGTCCGCCAGGTTGGGACTTGGTGAATCGATATCATACACAGAAAACTTGAGCATTTGCTGTTCCTCAAACCAGAACTGCAGGTGAATCTGTAAGAAGAAAGGTATAAAAATACTTAGCAAACCAGAAGGGAAGAGAGAAAATTAATAATACAGCAACTGTGCAAGTGTAATTGCCACACCCGTAATACTTCGTACATTCTCGTGCTTCATCATCAATTTCCGTTTTCCAGCCTAAGTCGTATGGAGCAAATATGACACCCCTCCACTTGACTCTGTCTGTCCACCATCCTTCCTCAACCACTGAACTTCACGCCAGGTCCGTTCTCTCACACTGTCCTTCACCAAATCCATCCACCATACTCTAGGTCTTCCTCGTCCTCTCTTTCCAGTCATCGGTCTCTCCATCACTTGTTTCGGCATTCTTTCATCATTCATCCTTTTCACATGTCCATACCATCTCAATCTGTTCTGCTCTGGCTTATCATTCAGCTTCTGTACATTCACTTCATTTCTCACTCTCTCTCTCCTAGTCTTCTGTACCATACTCCTCAGGAATATCATGTCCGCTGCTTGAATTCTACTTTCATCTCTTCTGGTCATCGGCCAAGTTTCTGCTCCATACATCGTTACTGGTAAGTAATAGGTCTTGTACATCACATCTTTAGCCTTCAGTGGTATTGAAACGTCTCTTAATGCCCCATGTTGGTAGCGACAATTGTAACGTTTTGCTAGCCCCTAACTGTTGGGTGAGAAATGTAACTGTTTACCTTTGCCTAAGCTATGTTGTTTTAATGGGCGCCAAGACCTCAACGCAATGTTGAAATCTAAATTTGTATTTAACAACGTCTAGCTCTGGGAGAACACCTTCAAGAATCTATTCACTCAGATCGTGGTATGATTTGATCATTAACCCAACAAACAATTGTATCAGGAGAAGGAATTGGTCTATATCTAATGCTACCTACCGAAAGCAAAGATTGCATTGTAAAAGAAATGAATTTATTATATAAAACAAGAATAGCAAAATTAATAATAATTATAATTTTAAAATTTGAATTGGAGCGTTGCGATTTTAATATGACCGATAGAAAATTACGTGAAAACGGATTCTGATAAATTATTGATTTTACTCTTATTCCCAAGCTATGAAGTTACTGAAATATGAAATATAAAACCAAGAGAAATGAGAGATTGCGTATTTCTGCGTCATTAGCGCTTACCACTGGAAATGCCCGAAGCCTTTCCCTCGTACTGGATGATGCTGTGAGCTTCCCACAGTCTCCTGGATGTCGTCATCTTCGTCGATGTTTGATGAGATTCTGGTAGATTAGATAATTCTATGGTCCGTACCTCGGACCCAAACACTCGTACAACCGCACTGGTTAAGTTTTACAAAAGTTAGTCCTCCAATCCACGGAACATCGGAGCGATTCCCGCGTGCAACACACTCGCCAAGTTCTACACAGTTAGTCCACGTTCCACGCCGCGCCGAACGATATATGCACACGTTGGCTCCCCACTCCGGAGCCGTCTTCCAGCTTACGTGGTCTCCACTGATTGGCAGAGCACGCCACTACTTCCCCTCCTCTGGTTCATTACACACGGCGCGCGAATCAAGAAGTCGATTTCCGTTCCAACAATTCGCCTTTCCTTGAAGATGCGACCCAGCCTTGCGTAATACTTTCCGACAAGATTAAGCGTGTACTTGAATTTCCAGTGACTCATGTCTCTCAAATACCCTAACTGACAAAACTCCGTAAAATCCCGTAATCAAATAATTTTCTATGATATCGTCGTTCGTAATAATTTGCATGATAGCGTTTTCTAAGACATAGAAAACCTATCTGTATGCTTATAATTTTTATAAAATGCTCCGAAAATATCTTAATAATAATTATAATAAATTAATAATAATAATAAATTAACATGAAAAATTCTCTTGGCTGAACAATTTGCCGCGTAAATAAATATAGAATGGCTTCCTACTGACTTATGCCAGTTGCACAAAAACCCCTCGAAAAACACGTTACATATTCGCCTCGGATCATCGGATGATTTACCGTGACAACGGTCCATTATCCGATTATCTCAGACACGTTAATAAACCCCATCCAAAATATATATTACATAAATGAAATCACCCTAAATTACAGATATATACACTCATAATTTTTCTTCACACACTTTGCGTCAAAGTTTGTTGTCACTATGGATTGCACTTTGCAACCAGTCCAAAGTTTTACATATAGAATAGTGTTCCACGGATATTTCCGCCTCTCAAATTTCTCTATGTTGGAGAAATAGACATAATTAATGTGTGAGCACTATGTATTCATGATGTCATATCACACGCATTGAAGGTGTTCTGATATATTTATATCACCATAGAACTTCCTAATTTCACTGGAGGTCCCTTCCTTATGGTGAAATTTAATCTCACTTATCACTGAGCACACGATCACACTATTGTGGCAGCGCCTCGTGACCATAATACTTAATCTCTCTTTAAAGTAGATTAAATTAATATTGACTTCTGAAAAAAAAACAGTAAATGCGCATTACATATAACACCAAATATTTCTGTGCCGTAATCGCCCTGTCTTGTTAAGTTCCCGTAGACCATATTCTACTTAATACTAGTTCTCAACACAGACCATTTCTCCTCACACAAATAATACCTTTGTACAAATTACCTTAAATTACACACTTACAAATCTTACAAGGCGAGGCCGTAAACAGAAATCACGTGTGCTGATATGTATGAGTTTCATGAAGGACTGTCTCGCATTCTGATGGCCCATCTTTTGCCTCGTGGACGCCTTAAGCAAAAATACCATGTACAAGCGCTCACCCATCTCTAGGAGGCAAATGGGAATTCACCAGCGCTACCAAATTCTGGCCTTGGTGTATCGAGACATTTTAGTGCTCAAGAGCATCCGACAATCCCGTCATATTTCCCTGTACCTTAAAAACTCTCATTTACTTACATACTACCCCCCTGTGTGACTTCTGATACGCCTGCCTTGAAGACCAGATCTTCCACGCACCAGACACCACACTTACTCATTTGATAGGCTGGCTCGCCAGCTAAACACACTCACTTTATGACACATATTTTCGTAGACTATGTATATTATACGTTCCATATAATCTGTTTCCCTCACTATTCTCCAGCACATATGCTGTTTTCCCAATACGTTTGGAAACTATAAATGTTTCTGCGTCACCTGCTTCCAACAATGCAAGTGGCTCCCTTAAATGAACGTCATCACGTTGCTCTACCTAGCATATTTCTCAGTGTCTGTAACGATGCCCTGTTGCTACTGTCCACACATGCTAACCCTACCTTCCTATGGTGTCACACCCCTACTCGACACTCTATGACCTAAAAATGTCACTTCTGACTGACAGAATGACGACTTAGACAGCTTCAAAGTGAACCCTGCCTGATCTAACTTCTGAAAAACGTAGATGACGTAGATGCTCCTCAAAACTGCGTGAACTAATTACCATATCATCTATGTAAATGGTTACAAACTCTCCTGTGTCATCCCCTAATGCGATGTTTAAAGCCCTAATTAAAGCTGCTGAACTACTCTTTAACCCATAAGGTGTTCTACAAAATTGATAAAGGTTATATTTATGACTAAAAGCTGTAAATGGTCTATCTTCGTACATAAGTGGCACTTGCCAAAAACTGGAACTCAAATCTACACAAGTGAAATACTTCTTCCCCTCAAATGTTTGCATTAATTCCTCTATTGACATAGATTTCAGCTGATCTGAACTAATTCTACTGTTAACCAAACGAGCGTCTAAACAAATACGAACAGTGCCGTCGGTCTTGGGTACCGTGATCAAAGAATTAACATATGGACTGTTAGAGTGCTCAATAATCCCATCTTCAAGCATCTGGTTAATTTGTGCCTCAACTGCACTCTGATAAGCGAAAGGTACAGGATATCTATGTCCTGTGAATACTGACCTATCAATAACGTTCAATGAATGTGTATAGCAATTGGCCATACCAATGCGATCCTCAAAAACTCTCCTATTACACCATAACACATTGTTCCACCTCTATATTTCCCAGAAATGCAGCATCACGTAACGAGTCCTCTAGACTTCCGTTCGTAATCACACTGCCCACAAAACATGGAGAACCCCGCTCTACGGCTGGCGATATCTCATTTAAAGTACAAATCACACCTACAATACTACTTCTCTGAATATGGTCATTGAACGCTACTTCTACTTCAGAATCTCCCCATTTAAATTTCAAACTCCCTATATCATAACATAAGTTACCAGACACTCTACTTAGCCACTCTGAACCCAAGATAACACTAATACTAAATTTGGAATTACAAGGCAAATCTGCTTCTCTACATGATTATTAATTTTAATGTCTACTAAAACTTGCTTAGAAATTACTTTAGACCTCTTCCCAACAGCTGTGATAACAAAAGTGCTTTTAATTGGCATCTCCTCAAAATTTACTCCCGTTCCTTTCATTTTATCATAAAATGCACTACTTATGCAACTCTTCATACAACCACTATCAATTAAAACATCTGTGTACGCCTCGGACACGTTAAATTTAACTATGGGGCTCTTAGTAACCACTTCCTGAATAATACCTTCATCATTTAGTTCATGTAATAATTCATTTCTTACATTTAGGTCATAGGCTTCCTGTATAATTGTATGGACAGGGCATGCTACAGACTGAGATTCTGACCTTACTTCGCAGCCTGGTTCGCGTTTAAAGAACCGCTACAGCTGGCTGTAGTACTACTAACTACTGAACTGGTCTGGTTGTTCTGGGCTGTGTTGTCATTGTTTGGCTGTATATTACTACCACTAGGCTGTCCTCTTCCTTGACCCCTATTCTGGTTGTAATTATTTTCATTATTGTTTCTCCCTTGATTTCCTCTGTAATCATTGTTCCTCCCTTGATTTCCCCTGAAATCATTGTTCCTCCCTTGATACTGATTACCATAGCCATTTCCTCTGTTCTGATTTAGCTGATTATTATTATTTCTATTTTGAGCGTTGGCCCCTTCGCCACCGTTCCCTTGAACTTCCTGATGCCTGGCTTCATTAGGTCTATTATTATTATTACCCTGGTTCCTATTGAAATTGTCCTCATAACCCCCTCTCCCTAGTGCATCAAGCTTAACAAATTTTCTACTTGTGATATTGTCTTTACATTCTGGATACAAGCAGCCTCCTTGATCTTATAGGGAAAGTGCCTAAGTAGCAACCTCACCACATCACTTTCCTCCTTCAAGCCATCCAGATATTTACACACTAATACCTGCCCTAAAAAGTATTCGGTCATGGTGGAGCTTCCTTTAGGGTTATATTTACCACACACTACTCCCTCACGATGCTGCGACTGAATAACCTCATTCCAGAACTTTTCACAGAATTTCATTTTAAAATCATTGATATCAGTAAACTTGTCTCTGTAGACAGCAAACCAATTCCTCGTTTCCCCCACAAACACTTGTTCTAAAATTTCAACTACCTGGCACCACTCAATACTACCATTTTCCAACCTCTCCCCGAATTTATTTTCTATAGTGTTCATGAACTCCATTGGGCACCCCTGTCGATTGCTGAACTTACCCAGTTCTACCTCCCTGTGTGTGCTATTCACAAAAACTGGCCTATTCTGACTATTTTCTTGCCTGATCCTAGCTTTTAATTTTAACTCTAATTCTGCGATTTTCTCCTCAGCCTTCCTCTCAATACTGTTTACTGTTAATTTAATGTTTCCTTCCGATTCTTCTACTTTATCATATAGCTTTGCTTGTTTCTCCTCAATCTTGCTAATGCTCTCTCTATTACTCTCTCTTAAATCATTTACTTCTGCAAATATTTGTGAGTGGACTTTCTCAATTCTACCCCCCAGCTGTTCCTTAACCTCTTTAGTAGCTACCTGAATTTTGTCAATTTCTCCCCCCAATTGTTTTTTGACCTGCTGTGTTTCCAGTTGCACTAGTTCTTTTAAATTTTCAGCCTGTGTACTGATTCTAACTTCCAACTCCTCCTGTACTTTTCCTAATTTTCTGTCTACATCTGCAATAATCTCTTTAGCCTTTTCTTCCATTACTCCTCTGATTTCACCTCTAATCAGTTCGAATTTGTCACTCATTTCCCTACTGTTTTGTTCTAATTTAGCATTTAAAGTTTCAGTACTCTCTCTATTTTCCTTACTGTTTTGTTCTAATTTAGCATTTAAAGTTTCAGTACTCTCTCTATTTTCCTTACTGTTTTGTTCTAATCTGGCGTTTAAAGTTTCATTACTCTCTCTATTTTCCCTACTGTTTTGTTCTAATTTAGCATTTAAGGCATCTGTACTTTCTTTATTTTCCCTACTGTTTTGTTCTAATTTAGCATTTAAGGCATCACTACTAACTTTGTTCTGATACATGAACTCGAGAAGTAAAGTTTTTAATTCTGGTTGGCCGCCTACACTCCCTGTTTCAGTATCGGGATTTACCTCCGCTACCCCGGTACTACCATCACTCGACATACTGCTCGTATCATCACTCTCCCGTTGATGACCACTACGTAACCTCATCTGTCTTTCTTTCTCATCCCCCATAATGATATACACTGATACAGACAAATAACCCCCAAAATACAGGCACAGAAATATATACCCTTCTCCTTCCACAAATGTTATTAGGTTTTCAGCCCCAAGTTGTCGGCGACAAATGAAACGTCTCTTAATGCCCCATGTTGGTAGCGACAATTGTAACGTTTTGCTAGCCCCTAACTGTTGGGTGAGAAATGTAACTGTTTACCTTTGCCTAAGCTATGTTGTTTCAATGGGCGCCAAGACCTCAACGCAATGTTGAAATCTAAATTTGTATTTAACAACGTCTAGCACTGGGAGAACACCTTCAAGAATCTATTCACTCAGATCGTGGTATGATTTGATCATTAACCCAACAAACAATTGTATCAGGAGAAGGAATTGGTCTATATCTAATGCTACCTACCGAAAGCAAAGATTGCATTGTAAAAGAAATGAATTTATTATATAAAACAAGAATAGCAAAATTAATAATAATAATAAGTTTAAAATTTGAATTGGAGCGTTGCGATTTTAATATGACCGATAGAAAATTACGTGAAAACGGATTCTGATAAATTATTGATTTTACTCTTATTCCCAAGCTATGAAGTTACTGAAATATGAAATATAAAACCAAGAGAAATGAGAGATTGCGTATTTCTGCGTCATTAGCGCTTACCACTGGAAATGCCCGAAGCCTTTCCCTCGTACTGGATGATGCTGTGAGCTTCCCACAGTCTCCTGGATGTCGTCATCTTCGTCGATGTTTGATGAGATTCTGGTAGATTAGATAATTCTATGGTCCGTACCTCGGACCCAAACACTCGTACAACCGCACTGGTTAAGTTTTACAAAAGTCAGTCCTCCAATCCACGGAACATCGGAGCGATTCCCGCGTGCAACACACTCGCCAAGTTCTACACAGTTAGTCCACGTTCCACGCCGCGCCGAACGATATATGCACACGTTGGCTCCCCACTCCGGAGCCGTCTTCCAGCTTACGTGGTCTCCACTGATTGGCAGAGCACGCCGCTACTTCCCCTCCTCTGGTTCATTACACACGGCGCGCGAATCAAGAAGTCGATTTCCGTTCCAACAATTCGCCTTTCCTTGACGATGCGACCCAGCCTTGCGTAATACTTTCCGACAAGATTAAGCGTGTACTTGAATTTCCAGTGACTCATGTCTCTCAAATACCCTAACTGACAAAACTCCGTAAAATCCAGTAATCAAATAATTTTCTATGATATCGTCGTTCGTAATAATTTGCATGATAGCGTTTTCTAAGACATAGAAAACCTATCTGTATGCTTATAATTTTTATAAAATGCTCCGAAAATATCTTAATAATAATTATAATAAATTAATAATTATAATAAATTAACATGAAAAATTCTCTTGGCTGAACAATTTGCCGCGTAAATAAATATAGAATGGCTTCCTACTGACTTATGCCAGTTGCACAAAAACCCCTCGAAAAACACGTTACAGTATGACTTTATCCCAAATTAAACTCCGAACCTGATGATAGTAAATTCTCTTGTTGATCTCCATATCCAATCTTGCATTTTCCATCAATTCACTTGCTAAGTGCTCTACTACTTCCAGATCTCCAATTTTAACAATCCCTTTTCCTTCTATCTTTCCTTTTGTCATTACAATAATTATCTTACTTTTCCCTACACTGATTTTCACTCCCCATTTCTCAATATTTTCCTTCAGTACATCCAGCTGTTCTTGGACCACATTCTCATTCTCTCCCCAAATCAGATCGTCATCAGCAAATAGGATTATGTTCATTCTTGTACCTGTGTAGGCTTCCTTTGTTGTGATTAGTACATCATCCATTACCAGTATGAATAGCAATGGTGAGAGTACACTCCCTTGTTTCAATCCATGTTCAATTTCCTGTGCTTGTACTTCAATACTTTAAAAATAAAATAAAAATAATTTTTTTTTAACCCTCCGTCGGTCGCACTCTAAATTCGACACGGTAAGTAGCGCGGCATCTAGGAAGCGCCATTGTGTTCTTAGTTTTAGAAATAAATTTCCTGTAGACATGTTTGGATATAATTGAGTTAAATTCTGTTGACAAGCGCCATTGTGTTCTTAGTTTTAGAAATACATTTCCTGTAAACATGTTTGGATATAATTGAGTTAAATTCTGTTGACAAGCGCCATTGTGTTCTTAGTTTTAGAAATACATTTCCTGTAGACATGTTTGGATATAATTGAGTTAAATTCTGTTGACAATCCTTTTACTCTTATTTCCATTGTTAACAGCAACAATAAAGTCCTACAGATTGTTTAACCTCCTTTCAAATATTACAAGAAAACTCAGTGTCATATCTCTTAGATTGTCTTTAGCAATAATAAATGTACGGTACCTAACAATAAGAACTACGGTATAGCATGATATACCGTAACCTTGTTCACAGAATTTGAAGTAATAATGTAAAAACAGAAAAGTATGCAATGTATTACAAAACCAAAGACAAAATACAGATTAAACTGTTCATATTTCCTTTAATTTTCCCAAGTCCAGATTTTTGAAGCATTCATGACAAATCATTCTTCCCTGTCCCAGGCAGAAATGTTTCTTACACATCTTGCAGCTGTGCCTTGTCATTCTAGTGATCTTCTTCCATTTAGCAAGCTTGCAAGTGTCACATCGTTTCTTTTCAGCAAGTGAAGGAAGGGTAGTTCCAGTGGCTATTGCTTTTTTGTCTTGCTCTGCAGGTTGGTACTTTTCAAGTTGGAAACGCACTATCGAATGGGGACCTGTTGGATTCTTGCTCCTTTGCCTAATCTCTTCGGACACCAACTGCTCAGATAGTGTTCTCAGAAACAGTCTCCTCCTACTGACATTTACTCCGTTCCCAATAGCCACTACTTGAGCATTTATGCCAGCTACATTAAACATAGCAAAGAAAATAACTAGTGGCCAACGGGTGGTATTTCGGGCTATGTTGTAACTCCCACACATTTTATCCACGACATCTACTCCAACCTTTGTCCCGTTGTAGCATATCATAATTGTAGGTATTGGTATATTCTCCAGTTACATCATCAATCGAGTCATCATCTAAATGATGACTGGAAACGAGCAGGACAATTCTGTTTTTCTGAAGAACATAGGAGACTATTCTCTGTATTTCAAAAGAAAGAACGTGAAGGAAATGGTGAGAGCTTGGAACAGCTGAGCTGTGTTGCCAACTTTTTATTGTTGATGTAGATCAGCTGATTCGATTATTACACAGGGCTACACTTCGGACATTATTTCGGTACTATTATGCGCAATATAATGCAAATGTCGATCCTGAGTCAACGCCGAGGACATTCAAATAGAGAAATACGGTACATAAATAACACGCCGAAGCTATGCTACCTTCATCACCATTATTCAATAAATACGAGAAGGAAGCCAAACACTCGACAGCTATAGAAATATAATACAAACACAAAGTAATCTGATGATGAATATATCAACACTCACCATGCAATGATTATATCCTTCAAGATGAAACAACATTCTGGGCGGAGGCCATTCACAGTTTACAGCAGTTGAACACAGAACACAGAAACAACATCATGATAACACCAAGCACACTCACTCACTCACTGTATCACGACTCAGTACGGTTAATACAAAATAGCTTTTGTGATTCTACAAACATAATGTTAATCTAAATAAGTATTTAGCGCCGAGCACACAAACAAGCCGCTCTGTTGCTACATTAGTGCCGTGTTTTTACATTGTCGATTTGTAGGCTATTGAATGACACACTGTAATTTTAACACTACAGTATGACGGGAAACAATAACTTGTGCTGTACTCGTAAGTGATTATCGACTGCCCTGAACTCGATGCTAAAAGTAAACGAAACGATGGCAATGAAACTAACTCAGACAGTGGTTAACAAGCGACTGAATCTTGAGCAATGTGCTGCCAACGTGTGGTACTAATTGTCAAAATACAGCCAATAGGATCCCACGGTGGCCATTTTACGATCGTTCCCGCCAAATATGCCAGGTTCTTACTCTGGAAATACAGAGTATAAAGTGGCATGTTCATTGAAACATAACATTGATGACTTTACTGTCCTTTGTTTCACATTCATAAGCTCAGCTGGCAGACATCTTTTATTCTTTCTAATGGTGTCGACCTAAGATAAACTCTTCTTCTTTAGTTCAAATATAAGTCCATGTCTGTGAACCAATTATCCGCCATAATATTACGACCTGTGTTATAGATATGCTATGAAAACCGCTTAACAACATCTGATGATTTATTACTGATGAAAAACAGTCTCCCTGGGTAAATTTCCAAATTATGACAATAGAAAGTTTTTGCATCCACTAGGGTGTATATTTTTATCCTGTATTTGGCTGATTTGATGGGATGTACTGCTTAAACAAGCATGTTCAACGAAAAGCTTCCAGCTTTTCATCTATTGTTACGAACACCCCAAGGGAATAGTTCTTCTTAGGGAGGTTAAGGCTGCTTGAGCTTTTAGTTCTCGCAGTAAATAGGTGCAGTTGCACTTTATATAAAGGGAGGTAGCGCGCAGTTCACTAATCCAGTGGGGGTCCGGGTGGTGACACCAAGAGCTCGCTGATGAGCCAGCTTAGTGTCCTAGGCGAAACACCACACAAGACACGGCACAAACCTAGAGAATTGCTGAGTTTTAGTTCTTCTTACAGTTCACCATCATTATCTTGAACCGGCTCCAGTTTCCCGGGTGCGGTGAATGAGCGTTATCCATTTATTTTTCTCCAAGAATGTTTCCTCCTCCATAATATGCTGTAAATCCAGACCTCTCCCTGCAAGATCATTTCCAACCGGGTCGATCCATCTCTTACTCGGTCGACCTCTTTGTCTCTTGCCTTTCAGTTCTTTCTCAAACCACTTCTTACAGTTGTCAACAAATAATTCAAATACTTCTCGTATAGCTGCCAAGTTGTCTAACTTCTTACACTCTCTTATAACCCTGTC
Organism: Meconema thalassinum; assembly: GCA_946902985.2. Taxonomy (NCBI): domain Eukaryota; kingdom Metazoa; phylum Arthropoda; class Insecta; order Orthoptera; family Tettigoniidae; genus Meconema; species Meconema thalassinum. The sequence goes on from OX336395.1 coordinate 126,916,567, forward strand.
GTCGAAACGAAAGCACCAAAGCAAAAATTTAAAACGCCTCAAATTCATAACAAGACGGAATTTTTCCATTCCATTGCCGTCTGTGCTCCACAAGTCCTCCAGTACTATTTTGTTGGCATGTAAAGTACCAGCCAAATATAAAAGTCCTAAGAATGCCTTTATTTCAATAATATCAGTCACTTTTGCATCTCTTTCCCTATGAAAATGTTCTTTTACGAGTTCTATATACTGATTTGTATATCGAATGACATTATGTAACATTTCGTCAGTTATAAACAATTTCCAAACTCACCTTCATCTTTTATGTGACGTGCATCACCAATAACTCCTGGCAGTCTAGTGGGCAAATTATGTGGGGGTGTTTTCTTCCTACGAATAGATTCAGGGTGCTTACTCCATTTTGTGTTTCCATCCTTCCCTGCATAAAACAAGATGTCCCTGAGAAGAGGTTCATCTTCCGCGCCACTTTCCTCAGTATCAGAGTTGTCTTCTCTGCTCTCAGCCGGTAGATCTTCAGCATCAGTTTCACTGTCCTCTTCATTCTGTTGCTCTTCGCCAAATTATCATCCATAAGTAAACTGTGCAGTAATTTCAAGTCGCTAGGATTGTTTAAATCGAAAAAATGACGGTTACCGGCCATACTAAAAACGCGGAAGATTTAGGTCACGAGGCATCCGGTAGGCGCCAACGTTCAGTATCCCAACACTAATGTTATCAACAATGACAACTTCTCAACTATTCAGTAAGACACTGGCAGCTATGAAGATACTGTGAGAGCAGGTTCACCAGACGCATGCGCTGTGAAGTAGGGCACGAAAAACTAGCGCTGGCGCCTTCTGGATACCGAGTGACCATCGGAGGTTTAAATCATCGTCCAAATGCCACTTGAAAGCTATTTTTGCATTTCCTATAGAGCCGTAGAAATTTTGTTTCCAGCAAAGTTCCTTTGATGTTTCAAACAAGCCATATTTATGTGCTTAATGTCGTTACACAAATATAAGGGGCGTCCGAAAAGTAACAAGCCGGAGGCTGGAATGCGCAAACCGGTGACGACATCGCCTAATTGTGGCGTGTAACGAGGTGTGGTTCCGACCAGAGCGTGGAAGGTCACATCCCGTTGCTAGAGGGCACGCGTGCACGGCACGTGACGATACAAAGCCAGCAGCAGCATGCATCAATCGTCCAACACTGCCAGTCGCATTGCAAACAGTGACATGGAGGTGTCAACCAAAGAGCAAAGAGGTGCTGTTCGGTTTCTGACAGCGGAAGGAGTAGGGGGAACGGACATTCATCGCCAAATGTCACAAGTGTACGGCGAACACTGCATGTCCCTTGCAAGGGTCAAGGCGTGGCACAAGCGCTTCAGGGAAGGACGGGTGTCGTTAGCCGATGATGCCCAGTCTGGGGCACCCCCCTGCATTACCGATGACAACGTCCGGCTGGTTGATGCACTCATTACCCAGGACCGCCGAGTGACAGTGAACGCCATAGCCGCCGTGGTCACTCCACGACCTCATACGGCCAACACAGTCGCGGCACTCCTGCAGAAATTCAAATGGGAGGTTCTCGGCCACCCTCTAAACAGTCCCGTCTGGCTGCGTGGCTCAGGGGTAACGTTCTCGCTTGCTGAGCCCAAGGTTGCAGGTTCGAAACCTGGCGCAGTCAGCTGGCATTTGAGGGTGCGCAAATGCGAGGGAGCCGTGTCAGTAGATTTACTGGCACGTTAAAGATCCCCTTCGGGGCAAAATTCCGGCACCCCGGCGTCTCTAAAAGCCAGTGTAGTTAAAAGGGACGTAAAACCAATAACATTATTATTATTATATTCTAAACAGTCCAGACCTCTCTCCCTGTGATTACACCATGTTTGGTCCCCTGAAAAGGGCTCTGTGGGACCAACGATTCACCTCGGACGCCGACGTCCATGTACGTGCGGAACTGGTTCACATCGATGCCCAAGGAATTTTATGAGACAGCCATTCACCGCCTCGCGTCACAGTGGGACAAATGCCTCAACAGCCAGGGCCAATACTTCTAACATACCGGTACTGGTTTCTGTAATTATGCCTCCGACTCGTTACTTTTTGAACGCATCTTATATAAGAGACTTTATATGTATTGATTGACGGAAATTCACAATTATATTGTATTAATCTATTATTATTATTATTATTATTATTTATCTTGATTGGTCACATTCGACCACTTGAGTCGTTCCACAATCACTTCTTCTTTGAAGGTAGTACTGCTTTGTTCTTGGTCTCTTTCCAGTACTTTTTCATTCTTTCAGATCGGCATTTTCTAGCTCCATAGACTTACTATTTGTAATTTCTGCAGAAAATTTGTGAGTTTTAAGAATGGTGTTAATTTTTTTTTTCTCCTCGGCATCTGCTATCTTGAGTCCAACTGCTTTGAGATCTTGTTGGATTTCTTGGATCCATTTTCCTCCAGTTTTCTCTCCTAGATTTCTCATCACTAGTTGGCGTACAATTCTGTTTACTGGAAGCAGTAAGATGTGAAAAAAATATGAAATTCTTTTCTTCTTCATTGTGCTGGTGATTGGATCAATCTCACGATAGACAGTTTCATTTGGGAGAATCCTCCAGACTATCTCATCTGATACTTTGTATTTATGCACGTTCTAATGATTCTTCTTTCCGTTTTGAGGAGCTGATCAGTTCTTTGTTCATTTTTAATTTGGAACAGTGTTTCAGAAGCATATAGTGGCTTCAGGGAGAGTTACAGTTTTATAATGTTGGATCTTAGTAGCTATTGATAGGCATTTTTTTTATTATATGTTGACCAGGTTAGAGATTGTGCCTTTTTCATTTTATCTGTTCTATTTTTCCAAGTTACTTTTTCGTTTAAGTTATGTGTGATAACTAGGTTTCTTTTATGATCATTTATATAGACTTTATTTATATCTAAGGGTTTCATAGGCATGATCTCAGTTTTATCAAAGGATATCTGTAATCCTATCCCTTGAGCAATTTCTTGGAGACTAGTGATCTGAGTACAAACCTCTTCCTTGTCTAGTGCTAAAAGAGCCAAGTCATCTGCAAATCCTTAGCAGTTTATTTTTATTGATGGTTTTGTTCGAATTTTGGTCTTAGGAGGGTTTTCCTTTTGCCAAACCTTCTATTACTATATCATCTCCAGATTTTTTCCCTACCGTTACTATAGGTATTTTGGCTAATTTCAATAGAAATAATTTTGATCATTTTAAATGATCTTGTCGACTTTGTCGTTACGCTTGGGTCTGGCTTTATGTTACGGTGACGGGACGAAATATATCCAGATATCTGAGGTGTGTGACGTCATAGTACTGCTTGGTGCATGTGTTCCCCGACAATCTCTACTTCGTTAGTATAAGACAAAAATTCCCAATTCTTGGATGTCACGGGTAATCTCGAGAACCACTGGATGGATTTTGATACGGTTTTCACCATTCTGTATAGGATATCTCGAGGAAAGATTCTGTAGAAAATAATTTATGTATGATGAAAGGAAGCCAAGCAGTAACGATTTCAGTGAAAAAGTCGAAAGCAAACTTGGCGTCCGTGCGCTTCTTAAGCTTACACTGGGCAAACCGTTAAAAATATCAATATACTATAAGCATAAGAATTGTACAGCATGAAAAGTTCTACAAAAAAAGTCCGGGAGAGCATATCTCTATCTTCAATACAACGCCCACTATTAGTGTTTTTAGACTGGATGGAAGGGGCACATCCCTGCGCGCTCTGGTGAGCCTGACGGCATCCCGCGCGCTTGACCTTGCTTTGCCCTTGGTTTGCACTTGCCGTTCGCGAGTAATTTGAAACAAGATAAGCAAGATAAGTATTATGCAGATAATTTTCTAACATGTCAAGAGTCTTTGGCTTCGAGCGAAGCGAGAAGCCTCCAGGCTTTCTAGCATTTTTCAGCATTTGTAGCATTTAAAATGATACAAAGTCTAGTCTTTCAGACTGACTGTCACTTTTTTACTTTGATTCTGGTCAAGGGAAGTTGTATGCATAAATGTCCGGTCCCTACTGATGAGCAACACTTCAAAAACTGGTAAATTTATCAAGCTTCTTATCTCTGGGAACAATTTGTGTCATGGTGAGAATTTTACAACAAATACCTTACAATAGCTGCTGTTTGTTAATTCAGGAAGGAGAGATGTAACTCACCTTCTTGGCAAAGTCTGGATTCAGTGTATTCATGATGGTCTCCGTCCTGCTGATCTCCTGCCATTCTGAGTGCAGGTAGGATTTAAGATACGTCACACACATTGGATCAGATTTGGAGAAGACATCTGCATCAATCAGATTCCTGGAAAAACATCAATGCTTTTAACAGTAACAAGAGGACCCCACAGCATAGCCGTGCTCGTTAAATCTTGCAGCTGCAGCAAGTCTGCAGATCGCAGGTTTGAATCCCAGCGCTGACAGCAGCTATCCTGAGTGTGGTTTACCCACCTTCCCTCCAGGCAAATACTGGGACTGGGATAGTACCTAATTTCAAGTCCAGGGGCATCTATCCTCATCTAATGCCCTGCGCAGATAGCGGATAAGCTGCGGATAATATTTAGAGTAAATTTGCGGATAGTTTTTAGAATACAATGTTGAACTGGATTTCTTTTATATAATTATAGTTTATGCTAAGATCTGTGTCTTTCACGTTTCTTGCTATTTCTCTATTTGCTTTTGCTTGGAATGTATGGGAATAATAGAGAAGTGAGAGGAGCCAGTCATGGTAATACCCTCAATTAGTGTTGACTTATGCAAAAAAAATAAAGATCCTTTATACCTGCGTTGGTATATCCGACGACTAAGTAAGTCCTATAATTAGCCACCCGTTGTTTCACTTGCCCTTAATCAGAGGGACAAAACTCATTCTACACTGTCTTGCGCTTCACATATAACCTAAAGGAACAAATTTTTCCTCAAATGTGAGGGGTGACTAAAGGAGTGGGGCGAGCTAACTAATACTTCCCCTACTGAGTACGGTCTCGCTGGCCGCTTACGCTGCTACATGCCAGGTCAGTGTAGCACAGCCTCCAGATAGCACAGCACGGCTATGTTTGACTCTTGCCGCAAATTACGTAAGTGTTACAAGTAGGTCAGGATAGTTTTTCTATTTTTTTCGAGGGTTATATATTTTTTCTCATAGCGATATTTCTTTCCAGTTGCGAATGGAAACCCTTCAGCAAGTTAGGTGACAACAACAAGAACTGAACTGTGTATACCTGAAGATGGGCTTTTAAACCATAAGGGTTTTTGCATCGAGTGCCGACCATTATTATAAAACTTTTTAAGGAAACTTTTAATGTGTTCAGTGTATATGTGTATTGAGTGTTTTATGTCAACATTTTACTTGTAACATATGTTTTTACCAAGTGATTACCGACAGTAGTGGCTACGCGGGCTAAAGCCCAGCGTTAGGTCAAGGGGCCAAGCTCTCTGCTGAATCGGTAGACGCGAGGGTTCGAGCCCCACCGTCGGCTGTCCTTGAAATGGTTTTCCGTGGTTTCCCATTTTCAACACCAGGCAAATGCTGGGACAGTACCTTCTGACAGGCCACGGCTGCTTCATTCCACATCCTTGCCCGGTTTCATTCATCTTCATCCATTCCATCTCTCATCCCGACGCGCAGGTCGCCCACGGGCGTCGACTAGAAAGACCTGCACTCGGCCTCTCAGGAGGCTACACGAAAAAAAAAAAAAAAAAAAAAACAAGTGATTTTAAAGTGCTGCTAATACGATATAAGGCTGATTATGATGCCAATATACAGTAAGTAGGCGTTGAAACATGTACCATTAGGAAAGTGTGACATGTGATTATTTCACGAAGTTTTAAATATATTGTATTGACGAGGCGGAACTGATAAACTTTTGTTTGGTATATTAAGTCAATACGGAAAAATGGGTGACTCTATGAGTAAAAAAATCGGTAAGTCTGCGAAACTCCTGTTTTTCAGGAGTAAAATCATTACCTGTGGACTATCAAAACAATAAGAAAGCGTGGATGACAAGTGAAATTTACGAATTCTTGTTAAATAAACTTGATACGAAGTTTTTACGCGAAAAACGGAAAATACATCTGTTTGTCGATAACTGTCCTTCTCATCCTAAGGTCACAGGAAACTTGCAAGCTATACGTGTTGTTTTTTTTTACCACCAACTATGTCAAAGTTGTAGCCTCTGGACCAAGGTGTTATAAAAAACTTGAAACACCACTACACAAAGAAATGTGTCCAACGGTTATTGAGAAACGTTGAGACAGGAAAACAACTCAATGATATCAATCGTCTGGATGCTGTTGTGATGTTGCAGAAGTCATGGGACGATGTAACTGAAAAAACAATTGCAAATTGCTTCCGAAAAGCCAGTTTTGTCAAAACTGAATTCGAGTTTCAAGAACAAGGAGATCTGGATGAACCTGTGCCTGAAGAATGGTCGGATTATCAAAACGTTCTTTCTTGTGAAGAAGATTACGACTCTTTCATTAATGTTGATGCACATGTATTAATAACTGAGCACCCCACAGTGAAATCTTAGGAACAGTAACAGTGTAACAAGATGGTTCGGAGGAAGAGGACGTGGACATCACAAACAATGAAATGCTGCTATCGAAAGAAGTGCCAACTGGAGAACAGGCTCTAGATATTCTGGCCGGTCGTCGCTACGTACAGGGACAACCTTCAGTTGAAGAGGATGTTTTTCAAGCTGTTAATCTGTTAGAAAACTTCGTGGAGAACTGGCTGTTGCAGAAAAGGAACCAAAAGAAACTGACAGACTTCTTTTCAAAGATTTGAGTTTGTAAGTACTGTAAAATGAAAATGTACTAGTAATACTGTATACTGTGTAGTAGTTTAACAAAATAGACATAATGTAGTAGAATGGATTGAAACTTGTAAATAATTAATACGATAGCATTAAATCCCCAGCTGGTAGGCCCATAGGAGAAGTTCTAGTAACAATAATATTAAAAGTACGGTAGCAACAGTTGTCTATTCGTATGTTTATAATACTGTATTGGTATCCCTCCCTCTTCTTTTCTTCCTTTTTGAAAAAATTCGATATCTCGAAGTAATTTTTATCTCCGAAGGCACTTCGAGATATAAGTTCGACTGTAATTATTTTCTAAGTTATTGTTGATTCTATAGGGGCCATATATAATTGTAAAATTTGGTTGAGTTGATGAAGTGTCAACTTACCTGCATGATATAGTCAGCTCCACTTCCGACGATGGCTGCGATGATGAACCGGGCTCAAAGTTGTTCATTTTTATTCTACCAAGTTAAAATCCTAAAACAAACATAGCCAGTGTTACTATAATTGTATATAAATAGTTTAAGCAATTAACAGATTCAGAATGCATTTTCTACCAGATTATTATAAGCTTAAATATGAAAATAAATGGCCATTGGCTGCATTAATAAAAATTATTATCTAGTGTGAGATGGTTAAGGAATGCTTTCAATTGGCAGTGTACATTTCTACTGCAAATAATTCATTAAGGCTAAAGAAGTTGTGTACAAAGCATATTATGTTCCTATAATGTCATATGCAGCAGAAACTTGGACAATGTCTAAGAGGGATGAGAGTAGAGTACAGACAGCCGAGATGAGATTCTTGAGAAGTATGGTCCAGAAAACGAGGAGAGACAGAGTGAGAAATGAAGATATACGGAAAGAACTGGGAGTACAGAAACTAAATGGCAAACTGGAACAAAAGATGGTTTGGACAAGTCAAACGGATGAATGAAGTAAGGCTACCAAGACGAGCACTGGAACGACGGATGTCAGGGAAGAGATGACAAGGAAGACCAAGAAAGCGTTGGATGGACTCGGTGAAGTATAGCATTAGAAAACGGAACCTGGATTGGAACAGCGTGTCGGAAGAGGAATGGTGGAACGACAGAACAAAGTGGAGAACCATATTTGCCCCCACCCAGTGTCAGCTGGAAAAGGGGAAATGAAGATGATGATTATTTCATAGAAGTATTTTGTTTTACAGCACTAATTTTTCAATAAAGAAATATAGGCACGTAGTGACATGAACTTAATCATATCTAGTAGCTTTCTTTATTGACGATTTAACATAAATGAATACCATTTAACTTAGTATTTAATAACTTTATTACATCTTAGTCAATAATAATTAAGGCAGCTTCGGTGGCGTAGTTGGTAGCATGCTGAGCTTCTATGCCCAAGATAGCGGGTTCAAACCCAGCCGAAGCCGTGGGATTTTTTAAGAGCGTTAAAATCCCTCAGTATGCCTTCCTTCGGAGGGGAAGTAAAGCCGGCGGTCCCATGTCATAGATTTATGGCATGTTAAAGAAGGAAGCTTGTAGTTTAACGTGACCGTTAATCTCGAGATCATGAGCCACGGGACCTCCTTTTTACGTGGAATCCGAACCACAGGACATGGCATTTCACTTCGAAAATCTCACATGCATTGACCGGGAATCGAACCCGGACCGCCTTGGTGAAAGGCCAACAGCTAGACCGCTGGCATGTTAAAGAACCTTCCACTAATTATACTTGTGTGAAGCTAAATTGGATAGGTTAAGAATGTAAACAACGCTCTTAGGTTTCTACGTTCGTTGCCAAGAGCCGACTGCGGTGGCGTCTAGTAGCTAAGTTCTGAACTAGGCCTAGTAGTCGTTGACGGTGGCGTTTGGCGGCAAAAGTAGGAACTATTTGAAAAATTCAAAGTTGCAGTCCGTACTTGAATTAAAAAACAGATACACACACTAAGTTTAATACAGTCATCACAATTGACACCGGTTATCAGACAGATTCTACACACACCCAAAGTACACAGGGCTACATGACCACGTTGTCGCAGCCCCTAAACTTAAGAACCAATAATAATTAAATTAATATAAACTAGCGGACCCATGCGAGACCTCTCGCATAGTGGATTGTGTGCGTCCCCATGTGTACAGACTACCCGCTCTGTTTAGTGCTCTGCGGGCTGTAGGCGACAGATTTCTCGCAGGGGCTATCGTCTTGTTTATTTGTTTAAAAGCACTTTATAAACAAATAAATTATTTCCGTTGACTTTTCAAGAAATGCAAGATTTTTTACCTGTACTATTGAGACGATTTGGAAGATTTTGGTACAAACCACACCTTCTACTCCTTCTGGTTTAGGAGCTTGAGTTTTGTGATACATACACCTTAGCGTATTATATAATAAGATTAACTAATAAAATGTACCAGTTTCCGCCATTTTATGGCGGTGTTGTTATAATGAAACTAAAGTAATTATGACCATAGCTATTTTGTTATACGGGTACCAGGTAGAAAAGAATGTTGGAGGCAGGACTCACCGTACGTTGCTGCTGAAGAGCTTCCCCCTCCATACATAACTTCACAAGGTCCAACGACAAGGAAACCAGTAGCAGCGAGAAAGGGAGAGAGACACTTCCCCTACCTGACGCACAAGTGCAGAAGAAATACCAACAGTGGACATACAAGAGTGATGGAAACACTCTCCCCTACTTTGGTACACATGCGCATTATAACATTCTTTTCTATGTGGTCTGTCTGTTAGGTAGTCAGCCCGAAGGCTGGTTGGATCATCTAAAAGCACCGCCGTGAGATTATGAGGGTAGATACCCACAAAAACCCAAGGCAGCGCTATATTGAGGTGTACTAGGCAAGGTGAGGAGTGATAATAATAATGTTATTGGTTTTACGTCCCTTTTAACTACACTGGCTTTTAGAGACGCCGGGGTGCCAGAATTTTGCCCCGAAGGGGATCTTTAACGTGCCAGTAAATCTACGGACACGGCTCCCTCGCATTTGCGCACCCTCAAATGCCAGCTGACTGCGCCAGGATACGAACCTGCAACCTTGGGCCCAGCAAGCGAGAACGTTACCCCTGAGCCACGCAGCCAGCCTAGGTGAGGAGTGAGGTAGTTTGTCATTGCTTTCCTCACCGAGTCAGAACTCACCCTATAAGTAGAACCTTTCACAGCATCCACAGGCACTGACTGTGCCCTGAATGTCATCACTAAGCACCACCCATACCTCAGTAGCTTCCATATAATCACAGCCATGAGCGAGACTGAGACATCGGTGAAAAGCCACATTTTACTCTAGCCTGTGCCAACAAGACAAATGTACTGCATTCATCAGAAGATGGCAAACAGGCCTATATTCCACTTGGATTTTCTATGAAAAATCTTATAAAAATAATTAAACAATCCTGACCCAAGTTCCTGAGATTTCCAAATCTATCCACATTAACTTAATCGTTCATTTAAGTGCCTTACAGAAACTGTTACGTTCTATGGTTCTGCCGACAAACCCCCCTGGCACTACAGCCCTGAAGGGCCTAGGCCTACCAAGCGACTGCTGCCCAGCCATTTGGCCTACATATATTGGGGAGAACCGTGGTCAGTGATCGGGTTCCCGCGGCCGGTGCGCTGCCTCACTGTCAGACAGCTACTCAATTGTCCTCACGAGGCTGAGTGCACCCCGTTCCAACCCTCACGTCAGTTTCTAAAATCCCTGACGGAGCCAGGAAACGAACCCGGAGCCTCCGGGTGAGAGTCAGGTGCGCTACCCCAACACCACGGGGCCGGCTGCCGACAAACAGCCCTACTTTAACCTACCTTGTTCCACGTCTGGCAGGTACAGTTTGTAATCTCCTAATTGCCCCCTTTATCTGAACTTCACTAATACCTAGAATACTTATACTATCCTACTTGCTGACTCATCTAGTTCCTCTTTCTTCCTTTTGTGACTTTTCATTTTCAAGGAGTCCCTGACCTGTCAGATGGAAGTGGGACTCCGTCACTCCCAAGTCATTGTTAGCAGGTTTAGAGAGTACAAGTGAAACAGGTTGTTACCCTTACTTACACAAGGCCCCATTCATTTCACCTCAGGGAACAAGCAGGTGAGTTGGGTAATCCTAGCTGCCTGAACAGGAGGATGATGATGATGATAATTGTTGTTTTAAGGGGCCTAACATCTAGGCTATCGGCCCCTGATGGTTTGGGTGATCGTGAAGATGAAAATGAAAAGCAAACTTAAAACTAAAACTAACTACTAACCTACATACTAGAAGAAGAAATGGGAAACTAAAGGAGAATAAGGCAAATAAAGGACAGGAGGAAAAGAAATGCCCTCAACCCTCGAAGAAGGCGGAGTGAGGGACTTGGAAGGAAGGAGAGCCATGAAAGGCAGATAGGAAAGTGAAAGAGGAGAGGGTCCGCCCCAAAGGTAAGGGACAAAAAGGGAAAACGGACCCAGCTCAGGAATCCCTCGGGGTCGCCAACTCCCGAACTCACCAGCCGTGAGCCCCTGAGGGTGTAGCATTATCTAGGGTGCACCAAAAGTGGTGGGGCTTCATACACCCGGCCTCCTTGAGGGCCTTAAGCAGAAGGCAGGAGATAACATGAAAAGAAAAAGAAGGCTGACCCCTCGCAGAAGGAGGGAATCAGAAAAGATGAGACAAGGGCCAATTAAGGCGGGAAAGGAAGTGACTCCCTAGGCCTCGGATACCCTAATACCGTCGGGGTCAGAAGAGAACAAGAGTTGACCAAGTGAGGTCGACAGGAAAGAAGACAGAGAGGAGCCCGGCACAAGAAAGTGGAAGCAATGCCGGACTCAGCTGGGGCCCCGTGGTCGCCAACCCATGCCCACAAGATGTGAGCCCCTGGGGGTGAACAGGAGGAGGTCCATGACTGAGAATATGTCCAAGATGCCCCACTCTAATTCCATAGTAACTTAGCTGGTATCCAAACTGTCAAGATCACTTACCAGGCCATTCAGCCATTGCCCATGGTTCACGAACTAGTGCATGACTACACCATAAACCATGAAATTAATTGATTAATGAATTGTAAAAGAAAGAAAAATAATAATATTTGAAATAAAATCTAAATGAATTATACCAAAGTAAACCAGCAAGCATGAATTTAACTGCATACAATATTATGAACAAACATGTAATTAGTAGATGGGGAGAAGGCAAAACGAAAACCATGATAGATCTCTTCCTTAATGAGAAAGAAAATCGCCGGCAACTAATTGATGTCACAGCTATGCCTAGAGAGGATTTTGAAGGTGATCATAAAATTGTAGTAGCTAAATTAAGGCTTGGAAAAATCGTCCAGTTACAGGAGACAAGAGAAAGAAAAATAAAAGTATGGCGATTAAAAGAGAAGGAAATACAGGAAAATTTTCAAGACAGTCTGAAGAATTTCCTCCCATTAGACGAGGTAGGAAGTGTGGAAGAAGAATGGGCAAAGTTCAAAGAAAGAATCGTCCACTGTGCTGAAGATCAATGTGGTAGGGTATCTGGTAAAAGGAAGGACAAGGAGACTCCTTGGTGGAATAACGGAGTAAAAGAGGCAGTGAAAGAAAAACAAAAGGCCTGGAGGAAGTGGATAGTAGGCAACAAGGTTGAGAATAAAGAAAAGTACCAAGCGGCAAAGAGAAAATGCCAGAAGGTGGTGCAAGAAGAGAAAAGGAAGTGCTGGGAAAACTTCACAGAAACTTTGCAGGAAGATGCTAAGGGAAGCCAGAAGATGTTATATGGATTGATTAGGAACAAAGTGAAAAGCAGAGAAGAAACAAAATTTGTGAAGACTGAGACAGGACGGGTTTTGACACAAAAAGAAGAAATACTGAAACATTGGGAAAACTATTTTGACAAATTACTGAACGTCAAATCCAAAGCACTGATAGAGGAAAGAAAGGAGGATGAACGGACTGTAGAAATTCAAGGTGAAGATATAACAATGTTAGAGATAGAAAGTGCCATAAAGAAGATGAAGAGTGGGAAAGCAACAGGAGTGGATGAGGTAGCTATAGAGATGATTAAGGCAGCTGGACCAATAGGGATGCAATGGTTGTACAGATTGTTTCTGGTGATATGGAAAAATAAGGAAGTACCAGAAGAGTGGGGTAAAGGTCTAATAATCCCAGTCTTCAAGAAGGGAGATAAAAAAGACTGTAACAACTACCGAGGAATCACCCTCATCTCACATGTGGCGAAGGTATTTGAATGGATACTCGAGGGACGACTGAGGATGGTAGTGGAAAAGGAAATGGAGGAAGAACAATATGGATTTCGAAGAGACAGATCAACTTTTGATCTTATTTTTACGATGAGGAATGTGATGGAGAAAAGGTGGGAATAGAGAAAGGATTTGGTGATGACCTTCATAGATATTGTGAAGTCATATGATAGTGTGCCAAGACAACTGGTTTGGGATGCATTGATAAGGAAGAAAGTAGGTGGAGCTGAAGTGGAAATGATTAAAGCCATGTATCGTCAGTGTGTCAGTAGCGTGAAGACCAAGATTGGACAAACAAACTGGTTCAATGTAGAAACGGGTCTCGGACAAGGGAGTGTATTGTCCCCCTTACTTTTCCTCACCGTCATGGATGGAATCCATAAACGAGTGAAACTGAAAATGGGAAGCAAAGGGACGAAGGCCTTACTCTTCGCTGATGACATAGTGATATGGGGGGACGATGAATTGGAAGTCCAAGAACAAGTAAATGTTTGGAACCAGGAGATAGAAGAGCATGGAATGAAAATCAGTGTGGAGAAGAGTCAGACGATGGTGATGACAAGAAATGTGCGAGATGGTAGGGGGAATATTGCAGTAGATGGAAAACCATTACAAGTTGTGAAAAGCTTCAAATACTTAGGGAGTGCCCTAACAGATGATGGAAGGATAAGTGAGGAAGTTGGTAAAGGGGTCCAACAAGCAAATGGGTGTGAGGGGTCTGGTATGGAACCAGGAAGTTCCCGAGAAATGTAAAAGTATCTTGTATTCAACATATTAAACACCTATATTGACGTATGCAGCAGGCACGTGGACAACAACTAAACGGGAGGAAAGTAGAATCCAGGCAGCTGAGATGAAGTTCCTTAGAGGTATAATTGGAAAGACCCGCAGAGACAAAATCAGAAACAAGGAAATTAGGGAGAAAACGGGATTCCCAAAGTTACAAGACAAAATCGAGATCAGTAAGCTAAAATGGTATGGACATATGATGTGAATGGGAGAAGACAGAGTCCCGAAGCGATTATTTACTGAGAAAGTCACGGGAAGGCGCCAAAGGGGAAGGCCGAGGATGAGGTGGATGGATGCCTTGAGGGAGAGCGTTGAGAAAAGAGGAGTGAAAGTTGAGGATGTACTGGAAGAGGGATGAGAGTGGTGGAGAGACAGAAGAGTATGGAGGTCCTTGATTCACATCCAGATCACTGGAACCGGGAAATGAAGAAGAAGATAATGTAATTAGTCATACAGCAATGCAATAATTGGGCTTGTTCTACGATCCAATTATTTCACATTAAAAGAGACCCACGTACATATTACGAGCAAATGCTGTAGTTAACCGTTGTTAACCTCGCAGAGAAAAATTTCTTAAGGAAAATCCAACAGTAGGCCTGGTACCTAATATGATAAAATAAGATTTCTGGAATGTACTGGAGCCCATATTCTTTGCTGGAGCTTATATAAGAGCACTGAGCAATTAGCCTACGCAAATCTGAAAGGGAGATTTGCCCGTTCCTCACACACATTCCTCTCGTCATACTCTTCCTGTCTGACCATGCCTGAACAAGACTACTATACTCTGATTTACAAAAGATGAACGGTGAAACCTGTCATCCTCTTGAGGGTGAGGTGAGGAGTGGAGACGAGAGGGATAACGGTCTCCATAGCAACAGCGAGCAATGTTGCAATGTATGCCAACACACCAGTGAGCACATGGTTTGACTCAGTGTTCTACTGTGTCTTGACTCGTCACGGTCATTAGACCGCCAGGCAGGGGGGCTAACTTCCCCAGTATTTGTGTCTTCCTGCAAGCCTCTTGGAATGTTATGAGTCATGATCTGCCTCAGTGGCAACGCAGCATTTCCCCACATGCTAGCTTTGACAGCTGTCACCGTTCATTATTGGTAAATCGGAGTATAAGGAAGGAAGGAAGCTTGTAGTTTAACGTGACCGTTAATCTGTAGATCATGAGCCACGGGACCTCCTTTTTACATGGAATCCGAATTAAAGGACATGGCATTTCACTTCGGAAATGTCACATGCATTGACCGGGAATCGAACCCGGACCGCCTTGGTGAGAGGCATACAGCTAGACCTCTGAGCCACCATGCCCCCTGAATCAGAGTATAGTATTACTTGCCTAAATAAGGTGCAAACACTGCATTATTGAAATATTCACTAACAGGTAGATGCACTCGATTTCTTTATTCATTATTATTAAACAGAAAAATTAGTGTTTAAGGCAGATTTTGATTCAATAAATGGCACATTAAAAAAGAAGTATATTTATGTAGGAAAGCCTGCCTCCATATTTGTAATAATAATAATAATAATAATAATAATAAAATTAGCCTATAGACATCCCGTAAGGGCAAAGGCCTCCTCTTTGCACAGGGACGTGCTCGTGGTTAGGCTTCGAAGGTGAGCATCCTTGGGTGCTTTTGTCTTGTTGCACTCACTGTCATTGTCTTTCTGTCCTGTTTGACTCCAGCTGTCTGCATGCTTCCCTGTCTCTTAGTATAACCTATCAATGTTCATACTTGCGCTTTATAGCGCATAGGCCCTACGGTACCGTGCTTATTTCACATCGTGGAAATGTAAACGAAAGGAGTTCGGTTGAGGAAAATACTCACCGATGCCCACTAAACCCATATTCTTTGCAATAAACAGATACGAAAAAAAGGGGCGTGACCTTTCGAAATACGAACGATTAGAAACACGTCATAATATTCCAAATCGGACACTGACCTAAGATCTGACAAACTCGAATGTAGTATTAAAATATACGATGAATCAGTTTAACGGTAAGTAATTAGCCATAGAATATAGGCAGAATCAGGGTAATACGGTTATCTGTGGACAGCATCGTACAAATATTATTTCTTAAAGCACCAACAGTGGTACCAAAATAAACCGAGATACGAACTACTGCGTAATTGAACCTGAAATTCAAATAGGGCGAACGAAAATCAACATGCTCCCTGCACCATAATATAATATAGGCCTACTTACGTCTTGTATAATTGCAAGAAGGCATGTAGTTTATTTCGCACTAAATAGTCGATTTTATTTAGTAGCTGTACTACATGCAATATTGCCGATCACTTGGCTAATAGGGGCCGTGTTGCACAATATAATAACAATACAGAACGATAATCTGTGTCTGGTATTGACCGGTGTCTGTCTGTCTATTGTTGACAGATTAGCCGGTATCCACTTCGTAATTCATTTCCCGGAACTGTCCTGTTATGAATGGTGAAATGCAAGATAATACAGTCCTCTGACAACCAGTATATTTCCGTAACTAAATCCCATGACGCAAGGGTAAATCGAATAAATGTGTACAAGATGCATAAAATAATACATAGTCTAACATCATTCAGAGCAGAGCTCTCATATTAAGATATTACCCTTTCACGAATTGATTGCCGGCGGTCGAGATGGGAACTATTCCTTGTTTACTTGTGTCACACGCACAGATTACCTACTACTAGTCACACGTCAGCCTGCTTCGTTGACAGGTGCAGTTGCGCGAGTAGGATATGACTCACCTCCAATAGCCTCAGTTATCGTTTGACTGTCCGTGGTGACATGAGCTCCTGTGATGCGCAATGCTGCTTGTTTTATGTGCAGAATGAACTCTTGTCGTCGCTGTGTTCCCCGCTTCGTACCGCGGTGCTCCTGCTACAATCAACAACAAACACTGGCGCAGCCAGGCTCAGCGGCAATCAAATGTTAAACGGGTAATAGCATGGAAGAATAATACTTAAGGATGACATGTTTCGCTCGCCAAGCGAGCATCATCAGAACCAAATATGCAAGACAAATAGCTCTACAAAACACGCACAAACCTATTTTTATAGTGACACCCACAGCAGATGACACAATCACGTTTTCAGGACATACCTTGAAAGAGTTGGTAACTTCCGATATCTAGGCATCACTCTTCAAACTACTGAACTTCGTACAGATTACACGTCAAAGAAAGTAGGGCAGCTGCCATACGAGGGATATATGACATAGAAAACCCCACCTTGATCTCGCTAGAAACAGCTACTTACCTATGGTATTCCGCTCATCTGGGATCATTTATTATAATGACCGACTAAGAAACACTGGAGAGAGTAAAAGAGATTTCTGAAAAGAATACTGGGAATCGCAAAATCAGCGTCGTCAAGACTAGCTTATGAACTTACAAAATAATGTTTTCTAATAGAATACTTGAGGTACAACCTACAGCTGCCATCTACGCCACAAGCAGAAGAAGTCCTTAGTAAAAGAAATCAGAAACGGGTTGTAAAAAGAGAGACAAGACTTTGAAGGAGTACAGCAAAGCATGAGATCCTTGATATACCTACATACTTACGTAATTTATTTGCTAAGGTGGACGCTATCTATAGAGTATTAGAGGGAAACCACGGAAAACCACTCCCAGGAAGGCTGAGATGGGATTCGAACCCGCCTCTTTTCAGTTTTGCCTCACGAGGCTGAGTGTACCCCGTCCCAGCCCTCAAACCAGAATTAAATTTTTGGCAAAGCCGGGAATCGAACCTGGGCCTCCGCGGTGACGACCAAGAGTGGTAGCCACTACGCAACGAGGCGGTCTTATACAGTATAGGCTATGTGTGTACTTATTTACACTGGCTGAAGCTCTTGAGAGTTCTTCTGCAAGACGCGGAATTACATTTCTTTGGAAGATTTGTAGTTCCACTTACGTTAGGGTCCAACACCAATACTCTCTGTTTATTAGCTGTTGACTTCGTCTAATCTGCAACTGAATACTGTGCCCCAGTTTGTTGTCGTTGCGCCATTGTGTTCATGTAGCCCCGTGTACTTGGGCGTGCGTGGAATTCGTTTGATGAATTGTGTTGGCTGTATTAGTGTGTGTATTTGTAATTCAGATGATGATTGGGAAGGCGGCAGCCATGCCCTTAATTTAGGAACCATCCCGGCATTTGCCTGAAGTAGAAGTGGGAAACCACGCAAAACCACTTCCAGGATAATTCGGTTGGGAACTGAATCCACCTCTTCTAAGTTTTGCCTGAGTCCAGAATTAAATTTCTTGACAGGATTTGGGAATCGAAACCGGACCACAGGGGTGACAGCCAAGAATACTAGCCACTGCGCCACGAGGATGTCGGATTATAGCTCTCATGTCAAGATAATAGATGTGCAATTTAAACACTGCGTCTGGCCAACTTCAATTCATTGGCCCCCAGTAAAATAAAATAAAATAAAATAACCCCTGGCACTACAGCTCATTAGAGCCTAGGCCTACCAAGCGACTGCTGCCCAGTCAATGCAGCCAATCGGCTTGCAGATATTGGGGTGATGCGTGGTCAGCACGCCGGGTCCCCTCGGCCATTAATCTTGGTTTTCGTGACCGGGGCGCTGCCCCACTGTCAGACAGCTACTCAATTGTACTCACGAGGCTGAGTGCACCCCGTCAGTTTCTAAAATCCCTGACGGAGCCGGGAATCGAACCCGGGGCATCCGGGTGAGAGGCAGGCGTGCTACCCCAACACCACGGGGCCGGCATTGGCTCCCAGTACTAAGTCATATTCCTCCACCTCACCCACGCAGATGCAATGATTTGCCGTGTGAGTACACGAAAATTGTAAAAAAAAAACACCCATGTCATGAAGACATTGTTGCCCACGCACGTATCAGTAGGCTTCATTCGAGACATTCACCCAACTGTCCGTCGGAGAATCTAGTAGCAACCAACTTGTGCATTCTTGAGACAATATGCACAGTTTGTGACCCAGTGTGTTGTGAAATGGCATTTATCAAAGGAAGACCACCTGGCATTTACGAGCCTAAAGGGATATGGTCATGGATCAAATTAAAAGGAAGCTTGTAATTTTATGTGACAGTTAATCTCGCGATCATGAGCCACTGGACCTCATTTTCACGAGGAATCCAAACCGCAGGACATGGCATTTCACTTCGAAAATAACCGACAGCAGTGGCTACGCTGACTAAAGCGCAGCGTTAGGTCATGGGGCCAAGCCCTCTACTGACTCGGAAGACGCGTGAGTTCGAGCCCCACCGTCGGCCGTCCTTGAAATGGTTTTCCGTGGTTTCCCCATTTTCAACACCAGGCAAATGCTGGGACGGTACCTTCTGACAGGCCACGGCTGCTTCCTTCCACATCCTTGCCCAGTTTAATGCATCTTCATCCATTCCATCTCTCATCCCGACGCGCAGGTCGACCATGGGCGTCGACTAGAAAGACCTGCACTTGGCCTCTCAGGACACCACTCGAAAAAAAAAACTTCAAAAATCTTACCAGACTACTTGACCGCTCTGCCACCACGATAAATCAAATCGGGTCCAAACACAGCACCTTCTTTACAAGCGCAAGAAATACCTTCTTGCTGCGATTGTAGCGCTGTCAGACAGTGAGGCATATCATTCAGTCTACCCTCTGAAATTCTAAAGTAGTGATGTAAGAAATCTGCTCCAAGGGACACTACAGTCAATTGTCTACACATGTTAAATTTGTACATTTGATCGTAAATTCTCATTTGTAAGTAATATGCCACAAAGAAAATAAATAAATGAATTAATAAATACCCACCCCCATCAGGTTTCTGGTTATCGAGACCTGGATAAGTTGGGTAACTTGTAATTATTATTATTACCACGGGTCACTTATAATTATTATATTAGTTACAAGCTGTACCCGGCATGCGTTGCAATGCCAATCAAAGAAAGTGTTGGCGTTGAAATTCTGTTTCTTGAAGTGCTTTTGGATACACAACATGTTAACTGCCTCTAAGCTATCGTAAAATGGATTTTCTAATTTAGAACCATTCGTGGAAGCGTGCACAACAACTTTCAAAAGTTTCATCGCTGTCACTCATTTGTTGAATCTACTCGTACGCTACCTGTTGTGAAATGGATTTACTAAGTCGAAACCCTTCCCTGGCGTGTACACAATAACTCATCAATGATTCACCGCAATCGGATGAATTGTATATGCACGTATACGGGGTTTTGTTTAAACGATTCGTGCGCTGTCACTCATTTGTTGAATCTACTCGTGCGCTACCTATTGAGAAATGTATTACTAAGTCGAAGCCCTTCCCTGGCGTGTACACAATAACTCATCAAGGTTTCATCGCAATCGAAGAATGTTATATGAACGCAATAGGGGATTTTGTTGAAACACTTCGCGCGTCGTCACCCATTTGTTGCCTCTACTCTTGCGCTACTTATTGTGAAATGGATTTACTAAGTCCCCTTCCCTGGCGGGTACACAATAACTGATCAATGTTTCATCGCAATCGGATGAATAGTATATGAACGCATACCTGATTTTGTTTACACGATTCGCGCTCCGTCACTCATTTGTTGAATCTACTCGTGCGCTACCTACTGTAAAATGTATTTACTAAGTTAGAAACCGTCACGTAAGTGTCCACAACATCTCACCCAAATTTCATCGCTATCGGACTAGTGGGATATGAAGACATAGGGGACTGTATTGAAACGCTCCGCATGTCGTCGTTCATTTGTCGAATCTACTCGTGTGCTACCTACTGTGAAATGTATTTACTAAGCCAGAAACCTTCCTTGGAGTGTCCACCATATTTCACCCAAGTTTCACCGCTAACGGCAGAATGGTATATGACCTTATACGGGACTTTGTTGAAACGCTTCGCGCGTCGTCCCTCATTTGTTGAATCAACTTGTGCGCTTCATATTGTATAGTGGATTTACTAAGCCAGAAATTTTCCATGACGTGTACACAACATCTCACCCAAGTTTCATAGCTACGGACGAATGGTACATGAATGCATACGGAACTTGGTTGAAACGCTTCGCGTGTCGTCGCTCATTTGTTGATTCTACTCTTGCGCTACATATTGTAATATGGATGTACTCAGCCAGAAACCTTCCCTGGAGTGTACACACCATCTCACCCAAGTTTCATCGCAATCGGATGAATGGTATGTGAACGTATATGGGACGTTGTCGAAACGCTTCGCGCGTAGTCACTCATTTGTTGAATATAAACGTGCGCTTCGTATTGTAAAATGGATTTACTTAGCCAGAAACCTTTCCTGGAGTGTACACAACAATTCACCAAACATTTATCACTATCAGACGACTGGTATATGACTTTATACGGGACTTTGTTGAAACGCTTCGCGTGTCATCGCTCATTTGTTGAATCTACTGGTGCGATACATATTGTAAAATGTATGTACTAAGCCAGAAACCTTCCCTGGAGTGTACACAACATCTCACCCAAGTTTCATCGCTATCGGATGAATGGTATATGAAATTATATGGGACTTTGTTGAAACGCTTCGCGCGCCGTTGCTCATTTGTTGATTCTACTCGTGCTCTACCTATTTTTAAAGGGATTTACTAAGCTAGAAACCTTCCCTGGAGTGCACACAAAATCTCAGCCTAGTTTCATCGCTATCGGACGAATGGTATATGAACGCAAACGTGACGTTGTTGAAATGCTTCGCGCGTCGTAGCTCATTTGTTGAATCTACTCGTGCGCTACCTATTGTAAAGTGGATGTACTAAGCCAGAAAATTTCCCTGCAGTGTACACAACATTTTACGCAAGTTTCATAGCTATCGGACGAATGGTATATGAATGCATACGGGACTTTGTTGAAACGCATTGCGTGTCGTCGCTCATTTGTTGAATCTACTTGTGCGCTATCTACTGTGAAATGTATTCACTAATTTTGAAACCTTCACGTAAGTGTACACAACATCTCACCCAAGTTTCATCGCTATCGGACGAATGGTATATGAACACATACGGGACTTTGTTAAAATGCTTCGCGCATCGTCGCTCATTTGTTGAATCTACGCGTGCGCTACCTATTGTAAAATGGATTTACTAAGTCAGAAACCTTCCTTGGAGTGTACTCAACATCTCACCCAAGTTTCATTGCAATCGGACGAATGGTATATGAACGCATAGTAGACATACCCACAGACAAACTATCACGTTACATTGATTTTTTATATATATAGATTACCACCAACAAACAGCGGTACTGCCAGATGCCGCTATGAATTAACATTTTTGTCTTTTACGCATGCGCACTTGGGGATTTTGTAAGAGGGCGGGCTTTTTAAATAATTATTTATGGATGAGTTATTTTTTTAAATGTAACCAAAAGATCGAAAACTAATAGGTGACGTGCTTTTTAATATTTTGAGAACGAATAAGGCTACGGATTTCTATGACGGGTCGTTGGATTTGGGATGACGCCCCGTTTTTGAATGTATTTTTTTGATTTTTGTCAAAAGGGCCTAAGTGCACTTTTGTTAATATTTCGAGAACTAATAAGGCTACGGATTTGTATGAGGGGTCGTTGGATTTGGGATGACGCCCCGTTTTTTAATGTATTTTTGATTTTTATCAAAAGGGCCTAAGTGCACTTTTGTTAATATTTCGAGAACTAATAAGGCTACGGATTTGTATGAGGAGTCGTTGGATTTGGGATGACGCCCCATTTTTGAATGTAGTTATGATTTTGTCAAAAGGCCTAAGTGCACTTTTGTTAATATTTCGAGAACTAAAAAGGCTACGGACTTGTATGAGGGGTCGTTGGATTTGGGATGACGCTCTACGTTTGAATTTATTTTTGATTTTTGGCAAAAGGGCCTAAATGCACTTTTGTTAATATTTTGAGAACGAGTAAGACTACGGACTTGTATGAGGGGTCGTTGGATTTGGGATGACGCCCCGTTTATGAATGTATTTTTGATGTTTGTCAAAAGGGCCTAAGTGCACTTTTGTTAATATTTTGAGAACGAATAAGTCTACGGACTTGTATGAGGGGTCGTTGGATTTGGGATGACGCCCCGTTTTGGAATGTAGTTATGATTTTTGTCAAAAGGGCCTAAGTGCACTTTTGTTAATATTTCGAGAACTAAAAAGGCTACGGACTTGTATGAGGGGTCGTTGGATTTGGGGTGACGCTCTGTGTTTGAATTTATTTTTGATTTTTGGCAAAAGGGCCTAAGTGCACTTTTGTTAATATTTTGAGAACCAATAAGGCTACGGACTTGTAGGAGGGGTCGTTGGACTTAGAGTGACATTTCCCTTTTGAATGTATTTTTAAAATTTTTAAAAACGCTAACGCTATACTAGGTCTATATGTTGAAAAAAAAAATTACCTGTTTGAATTTTAATTTAGAGTGGCCCACAGAGAGACGATACCGCAGGGCATGTGTTTGAACAAGCCTATTGCCGACCATGGTGGCCGTGCCCGGAAGAAATGAATCGATATTTTGGTGGGACGGGGTGGCTTATGACGGATGGTTTTACAATATTTCCTATGTCGGATGGAGGCTAATATTTCAAAACGTGTGAAGCCTGCTAAGATTTTTTTACCCCTAAAGGGGATCTTTAACATGCTAGTAAACGGTAATAAGCGAGACCGCTGTCTGGCACAGCAAATGGTTGTAGAATATGAAAACCTATAACATTCGGTCGACCAAGTCATATGCATGGACGCAAAGAGCCAAAACGGTAAGGTCATTGCCCTGAAATGTTAAAAACTAAATATTGAACTGGATGAAGTGTTGTGTTGTAGGGTGAAAGTATGTGGTTAACATGGTTGCTAATAATTATTACAGTAGAATGTTTAAGAATATTAATAATAAGACACGCACGTTTTAATACTAACGCACACCGTCCTACTTGCTGGACACTGAATACAGCGGCTTGGCGGTTAGGTGAGAGCGACTGCTGATAAGACAGAAATGTCTATGTGGGCAGGAAGTACAGTGTCAGGTTACTTGGCTGGTAGTGGCTAGCAGGTCTGGCGTTTTAAACAGAGACCGCCATTTTGGTTCCTAGACAGTCGTACTACTGATATATAAGAGGCAGCCATTTTGGTTCCTTATTAAAACATAAAACTAGTATAAGGTACGTGAATCTTATCGTGCTTGAGGAATGTGGGGTGGCGTGGGAAACATGTGCGAAGCAGAGATTAGTTGTAGGTCAAAACGCTGAGTAAATGCAACTCTCTCTGTTGCTAAGCAGACTGATAAGGATTGCGTTAGTGATGCACTTGCCGTTTTAGCAAACAGACGAATACAGTAGAGCTGTGGAAGAAAAATCCTTTTATTTTTGGTAATTACCTATTAATGATTATTTTAATAATGTAATGCTAATGAACCTTAAATTTGTAGTTTTTGATAAGGTAATTAATGATTTTTTATTTATTTGTTTGTAGATAACCGGTATACCTCACATGTCTGAGAGAGAGACCATTGCACTTTTGAGCCCACTAGAAGAAAACAGCAAGAAGCCAGTACAAGTCAAGGTGAGATTTTTTAAACTAACTTGTTTCATTTTTGTTTGATATTTTATTTTTATGAAATGCATGTATTAACCTGAATTTAGGTATTTATGGTGGTTTATTTTATTAATTTTTAGAAAGTCGCAAAGAAAAGCTTTACTGCTGTAGCAGTCGCTGAAAACCCGAGACGCACTAGAGTGCAACCATTGTTCCCAAGCAGTGAACTATTGAAAACTCAGGTAAGCCTAACTTAAAATGCTATCCCATTTTACCTCTAGTGACAACCCCTAGACAAAAAATCATTACCTGTACATGACTGGGACGATGATTGCTTTCTTGATTAATGACTATGTATTGACAATCGGTACAAGACTATATTGGTTGTTTACCGGGAAAAGTACAAGACCATGTTGGATTTTTTAAAACAAAAGTTTAAATTCAACTGACCTGTCGTTCCCTATGGACTCAACTAATATCCTCAGGTTTGAACGAGATAATTTGGACAAAACGACATGGCATTCATTTTTGTTTATATATTCGTTAAAGGGGATGTAAATGACCGCTGCTTTTATAAAAAATAAGTAGATGGGTTACTGTTAGTGCCGACATACAGTTTATTTTTAAATATTTTTGATAGTGTTTTCATTTAATGCCAATTAACGGTAACGTTTTTATTTATAAGTATTGATTGATTGTTTTTTTTTTAGGTTTGGTCATGCGCCATTAACGTAATGAACAGACAGTGAACAAGCATACGTTATGCTTTAAAGTACTCTGTGCTCTTGTGCAACTTTTAATATAAAAGTTTTATTTTAACACATGGCTTTAGTACCAAATACAACAAGTGAGCAAGTCGGTTTACCACGTGGGTTAAATTTAAAATCAGAAAACGATCGTTGGTTAACATTTGAATCTTGGCCTGTAGGCTTTTGTCAGCGCATAAAATTTCTGGAGCTGGTTTTTATTACTTGAACCGGGAAGATGTTGTGCGTTGTGTGTTTTGTCATGTTGAACTTTCACACTGGGAAGAAAGGGGGGGGGGATGATCCCTTTAGAGACCATTTGCGATGGTCTCCTCGTTGTCCTTACATGCTTGGAAAACAAGTGGGTAACATACCAGTGTATCCATTTTACCGAACCACAAGGCCGTTCGCTACTACTTACGTTGCTGAATCACAAATAAATAATAATAATGATGTATTACCAGCCAACGGTAGTGTCGATATATGTGGTCCATATGCCATAGACAGTGTTGAATTGGCATGTGCTTTTAAAAAATTGGGAGTTTGCAAGACTAAAGCACTAGCACACCCAGAGCTGTTGAAAAACGTTTAGAATCTTATAAAAATGTTTGGCCATTAATATTAAAACACCTTACAAAAGAGATAAGTGAAGCTGGATTTTTTTATACTGGTGAAGGGGATAAATCAATATGTTTTCATTGCGGATTTGCTTTAAAGGATTGGCAGATGACTGATGACCCTTTTGTGGAACACGCTCGTTGGTTACCTAACTGTAGATACATGGTGTTGCTTAAAGATCAGGAATTTGTGAACACTATTTGTGAACAAAACGTAATTGCAGAACAAGAGATAAAAGTGCCTTTAGAGTTAGAGCACGCGGTACAAATACACGAGGGTGGAAAAAAATGTATCTGACCAACAAATACAAAAGTGTGAACAGCAATTATGTAAAATTTGTTATCAAAAAGAACTAGGTGTTGTATTTTTGCCTTCTGGACACTTGATAGCCTATGTCAAGTGCGCATTAGCGCTTAACACTTGTGCTATATGCAGAAAAGTAGTATCTGCTACAGTTAGGGAATTTGTTGCATGCATAGTATAATTTATTAGCAATGCATAGTGCAAAATACCTATATGCACAATACTTTTACAAGCTGTTGTAGTGTGTAATAGATATGCTTTTGTTTTGTTTATAGGCTACTACAATGAATGTTTTGAATGCCGTGGGACAAGCATGTGGCTGAGAGACAAAGAAGCTCAGCGAATCACCAACGCATATTCCATTCCGCATTATCAAGATTCGGAAATTGAAAACAGCATATGGTGATCGTGTACTATGTGTATGTGAAAACTTTCAGACATTTCTGCCTACACGGTTTAATGATATGTCGGAGAGTGTTTTTGATGAAGTGAATAATGCTATACAACCTGTACACTTAATTTATGAAGGTTTTAAAAACAATAGGTGTATGGTCCGTTTTAATTAATTAAAAAACACATGTGAAATAATAATGGAAAACATAAGTGATGCCAATAGACTGATATAAAAAAATAAAAAATATGTGTATAGAATAACAATGTTTTAGTTTTTAGTATTGTCTTTTAAATATTATCATGAAACGAAAAAATGTATATTACGTTTGTAAATAAATGTAAATGATGGTACAATGTTGTTTTATTTTATACAGAGTTAGAATATTTAACATTCTCTTTAGTACTATATTGAACAGCAACGTCTCCCTGTCTTAAGCCTTGGTTTACCTCAAAAACGTTTGAGAGTCTTCCTTCAACTTTGATCCGATATTTTGTGCCAGTAAGAGTCATTTGCTCCAATCTGATTAGTTTGGGTGGGAATCCCAAGTCCATCAAGGTCTGATACAGAGTTTTCCTTTTTACACTTTAATGAGCCTGTTTGAAATCCACATATAATTGGTGCACATCTGCATTATATTCGTAACACTTTTTCATTATTTGCCTTATTGTGAAGATAATATGGTCCGTCGTCGATCTACCCTGTCGGAATCCACACCGGTATTCTCCAAGTCTCTCTTGAACAAGAGGTGTTGTAAGATTTATATGATTCTTCGGGGGTGGTGGTAATGAGTACCTAGAGGGATTCTGTTATATAAACATATATATTTTCATCTCTTCTCTGATAATTTTCAATCACAATAAAAAGCCACTTTCATTATCTTAAACACATTACTGATTCCATTCTTTTCATTTCTTCTCATAATCTACTTCCCTTCATCATTTAACTTTTACATCTAACCAACAACCATCTCAATAGCCCATCTTTCTCTTTTAGCACTCTCCAATACCATCCAACCAAGAACACAATAATCTCCATAGATTTTCTAAACAGATACTTTACTTTATCATCTTGGCTTACAGGATTGAGCCGCGTCGCTTATCGGTTATTATTTCCCGACGTTTCGGCTGACATTGCAGCAGCCTTAATCATGGGTAGGTATGAGTTGGTGTCCGTACTCAAACTAACGGTTGTTGCCAGTCAGATGTGCTTGCTTGCCCAGCGTTGACGTCACGCTGCTCGCTGATTGGTCCCCGCCCCTGGCAGTCGCGCGCTAGTAGAAGTTTCCAGATGTTGCTGAGTTTGAACCCATCTTCGCGATTGAAATTATTGGGATGCTTCACGACCTCTATTGCCTCTCTAATTAACCTGTTTTGGTATCCGGGAATTTTAGCAACAGTTTCGGCCTTATCAAATTCGATGGCGTGTCTCGTGACGTCAGCATGTTCAGCTATTGCAGATATGTAGTTTACCTGTTTCGTATCCCGAATGTGCTCTGAAATCCTAATGGAAACGCGTCTTTTTGTTTGCCCTATGTAAACCTGTCCACAGGAGCAAGGCACTTTGTAAACTCCTGCGTCCTGGTTTGGCAGCTTTATCTCGTTTGATTTACGTACCACTTGCGTCAGCTTGTTTATAGGATGCATCACAGTAGTAACATCATGTTTCTTGAGCAGCCTGGCGATTCTATCTGTCAACCCCTGTACGTACGGCAGGAAGGCTTTATGGTGGGGCCTATCTTTGTTCTTTTTGCCAGTTCTTCGGCTTTGTTCTACCTTCCGTGTGGTCCTATTTATTTATCCTTTGCTGTAGCCATTAGCTAGGAGCGAGTTCCAAACATGTTTCTTTTCTTCATTCACGCTATCCTTATCGCAAATGTGGTTGGCTCTGGTGAGGAGTGTTCTAGCTACCATTTCTTTCTGCGATGGAGGATGACTTGAGTTAGCATGTAGGTACCGATCTGTGTGAGTATCTTTCCTATAGACCCTGTGTCCGAGTGTGTTATCTGTTCGTTTATAGAGCAGAACGCCTAAGAAGGCCAGCTGATTATTTTCTTCTACTTCCATTGTGAAGTGATGCTCGGATGTCTGGAGCACATGAAGTCTAGAAAGTCCTGAAGTGTGGTGCGCCCATGTTCCCATATCAAAAAGACGTCGTCTACGTATCTGCTAGTAGTTTCTCTTCTATCTTTTCTTCTCCTTCGCCTGCTTCCCCTCCTTCAGTTTCGTCCATATCACCTGCTTTCCTTCTTTATTCCGTTATCCGTTTCTCTTCTACCTTATCCTATATCTCATCTCCTTCCTTGTCCTCAGTTTTATTCTCCTCCTCCATTTGACCTACTCCCATATCCGTTTCACCTTTCACTTCTTCAGATTCTTATGTTCATTCAACTCGTCTAATTTCTCCATAATTATTCGTACCAACATATGCTCCATATTCTTCTTCTGTGTCTCACTTTGGTGCGTCATTTTGTAAGAATTCCCTTGTTCATGCTCATATCCCTCTTTCGAGCCTCACGTTGTAGCATCATATATGTAAACATTTATATGATTCTTCGGGGGTGGTTGTAATGAGTACCTAGAGGGATTCTGTTATACAAACATATATATTTTCATCTCTTCTCTGATAATTTTCAATCACAATAAAAAGCCACTTTCATTATCTTAAACACATTACTGATTCCATTCTTCTTCTTCCTCCTTCTCATAATCTACTTTCCTTCATCATTTAACTTTTACATCTAACCAACAACCATCTCAATAGCCCATCTTTCTCTTTTAGCACTCTCCAATACCATCCAAACAAGAACACAATAATCTCCATAGATTTTCTAAACATATACTTCACTTACAATCAAAAAGCTACACTCCCATTAAAAAAACAAAAACACCCCTTAAAAAGAAAATCTAAATAGATATAAAACCATTCAACTCTAGATAATACTGGAATGCCGACTGTATGGGAGCAAAGTGCGGTTTTTGAAGCGACTTGTTACGCCTGGTAGTGCACGTCAAGGAGGACAGTTTGACGTATACGAACGCAAGGAGAGATAAACTACACAGTCATGGGCATCAATATAGTAATGGGCACCGTCACTCCAAAGAATGTAAAAATAAGCCCTCTGACAGCAATATGCATCCACAATTTGTACCTCTGTGTCAAGAGTACTCTTATAGGTATATACCTATGTAATCTCCTTTGTTTGTGGCCACACAGTAAACATAAGCATGTTTGATTCTTTGGAGCTGTAGAATCCATTTTGATTTGACATTCGATCCTTACCAAATTGTTAAGATGAGTATAGCCACTTATTAAGGAAGTAAGTAAATATGGCACTATTTATTCCATATTTTTTGGGGGTAAATACATTAGCTAGAGTTATAATAGCATTTAGATATATTTATTGAACTTCTACAAATAAACAATAACAAACAAATGGCAGTGCCCATAATTGTGACTGTTCGCAACTACGAAAACATTGATGGGCATTGGGTGCCCATTACTGTAATTTATGAACCTCTAAGCATAATGCATGTTTATAGATTAATATTTTCATTATGACCTCTCTGTTTATATTTCAACAATGGGACACTTGTAGAAGGGTCGTTTACATTGATGGACACAGTGCCCATCAGTGTAAAATTGGCAGTGCCCATTACTATGATTCCTCATCCTATTCATATTATGTTAAGTTAATCAATGGAAAGCCGGCCCCGTGGTGTTGGGGTAGCGCGCCTGCCTCTCGCACGGAGGCCCCGGGTTCGATTCCCGACTCCGTCAGGGATTTTAGAAACTAACGTGAGGGTTGGAACGGGGTGCACTCAGCCTCGGGAGGACAATTGAGTAGCTGTCTGACAGTGAGGCAGCGCCCCGGTCACGAAAACCAAGAATAACGGCCGAGGGGACCCGATGTGCTGACCACGCGTCACCCCAATATCTGCAGGCCAATTGGCTAGGCAGCGGTCGCTTGGTAGACCTAGGCCCTTCATGGGCTGTAGTGCCAGGGGTTATTTATTTATTAATCAACGGAAATATCCCTTGACATATTTGATACGGTACAATTTTAAGATCCGTTCGATGCTATTTCCATCTAGCGGTCACTAGTAAAACATCTAAGTGATCGTAATTTCGGCACGTCTGGAAAAGGAAAGCGCCCGCGATAGAGAACCCATCTTAGTCTAAAGAACACGCCTTCGGCGATTGTTATTACGAGGAGAGATATAAGATATTGAGCCGACATAATGCCCACTACCGACAATTCTATTGAAAATGTTACGTGTTAATTAATATCTTTTGATCTTCGAGGTTATGAAAGTTGAGGAAACACGGCGGGATTCCGGCCTCTGTCTAGCAGTTGAGATGTCTTGTTATATGAGATAATTATTAAATGAAATATCTTCAGAGACCTTCCAGAACATCTCGGAGAAAAAGCTAAGTGGAAATCGTTCTTGTTGTTATGCTGTAATAAGTGTCATGCTTTGAAGAAAACTGATCGTCGATATATATATATATACTCCCCAAGTTTCAGTGTTAAAAGTTCCTTAATTTAACCTACTAAGGTAGGGTTAAACTGGAGATCGCTCATGTTTTTCTTTGAGGTTATTTGATGTTTATTTTGGTCCCTAGTTATTCGTTATATATACGTACGTAGTGGAGAATCGACTTGCTTGTTTGGGGTTTATTCATTTTAAGGGATTCTTCTTGTTGCTGTTTCATTTCCGTATCTTGTAATGTTTTATTTTTGTGCTTGTTCATGCGATTGTTTTGGTCACGAAACGTGATTGTATTTCTGAGAGATGTTTCTTACCAGTTCCTAACCCCTTGTAAAAGTATGGGATTTTTCGAGGACCTTTAGGGACTGGTATCTTTAGGTTAGTTTCGCGGTTTGTATCCTGACGGGGGTAGGTGTGTTCGTTCAATTGCCTTGGATTTTCTTCTGTATGGTTGGAACGCACATCAAGTTTTATTTTATGTTTTAAGGGTTTTATTTTCAGTGTCTGCATTTGTGCTACTCCTAGGATGGCCGTTTAGGTTTTCTTTTTATCCTTAGAGACTGGCAGACACTACCATGTATGTGTCAGAAATATGTTTCATTCACAATCACGGTTCTAGACTTATTTTTAAGGGTGGGTTTATGTCATTTGTTTAAGTGGGAATTTGACTGAAGGCCGAGGGTCATGTTTTGTGTTGTTCTGTTTTGTTGTGGCTTTCAGTCAGCAAGCAACGCGTATCCCCATTACGTTATTAAATGAGGTATATTGGTTACTCTCCCGAGATTATGGGATGTGTGTTCGTTGTATGTGTCCGGGACTGCAATTGACTCTTATTTGATATCTCGTAAGGTAACTGAATCTTGTGCTTTCGTTCAAGAGAAGTTTTATTCTAGCAGCCCATGAAATCGTTTTGTTTTATCTTTATTTGGGAGTTTGTCTTTATTTATTTTACTGAACCGATCTACGTTTCTCTTTGGGATTTGTATGTCACGGCACGTCATGTTTTAGAAGTGTTGTCGTTATGGAAGTCATGTATTAATTTTTGTTTCTTGACGTGACATTTAAGGGTCGTTGTTATTGTATTGGTTTGTTTCTTTGGGTAGTTTGTTGTGACATAAAGTTTAATATAAAGGTGTTCGGATAGACGGTTCGTGGGATACACGTTTTCATGTACTTCTCAGAATGATGCTTCTGACTACCATCTTGTAGTCAGCCTGTGGTGGAACGAAAAGTACTATTAACACTATTGTTAATTTCTGCCCCTCTACTGAACGATCTCCAGTGACTTAGGCACCTCCTCGTCGTCAACATTCTCTCTTTTATAGTTCTATTTTCAGAGTTTTATATTTTATTGTTTACTGTTTTATAATCATGAGTACTATTTATTACAGGCCCATCATCCCTCATCTTACCATTTCATGCACCCCTCGTTTCCTCTTTTGCTATGTCTTGTTTTGATATTAAATTTTTATTCTACAATCTTTACTCGAAAAGTGTGGTCATTGGATGGTCGGTGCTCCATCTAGTTCGACATTTGTTAAAGGTCTCGATTTGGTCTCAGGTCCGCGTCCATCTGCACGTCTCTCAATATTGTAATGGTGTAAGCATCATTTGGCCTAGTAAGGCTAAGTGAATCCGTACGTCCTCACATGATATTAAAATTCACAGAGCTTTCATGTTAGGCCCCTTAAAACAACAATTATTATCATCATCATCATCATCATCATCATAATATAGCAACTTAGGTCTATTTATTTTATTCCAGCTCCAAAATGCCAAATAAAGGAAGGGAGTCCTATAAGAAGGAATGTTTAATGGCTGCAGTTGCTGCGGTTCACGACGGAGAGAAGATAAAAACTGCAGCAAGAAACTTTGGTGTCCCTAGATCAATACTTCAGCATTACCTGAAAGGACAATCTAAGTCCACATTTGGTCCCAGTCCGATTCTTACCGAAAATGAAGAAGAAAGCTTGGTTAATTGGCTAATAGACTTGAGCAAGAAAGGTTTCCCTAGGCGGAGAGAAGATGTTCAACTCAGTGTGCAAGAATTCCTGACATCAAACCAAGGAAAAACTCCTTTCAAGGATAACCTGCCAGGCATTGGGTGGTACACGGTTTTCCTTCGGAGACATCCAGTTCTAACAGAAAGAACATCTGAGAGTGTAACAAAGGCTAGTGCTAATATAAGTGAAGCAGATATTAGAAGATGGTTTAAGGAGATTGAAACATACTTGAAATCAGAAAATTTGTTTGATGTACTCCAAGACCCATCGCGAGTATTTAATGGAGATGAAACAAACTTTCAACTGTGTCCAAAGAATCATAAAGTCATAGCTCCAAAAGGTTCAAAAAATGTGTACGAAGTTTCAATGGGAAATGAAAAGGAAACCCTGACAGTTATGTTCACATTTGGAGCTGATGGTTCAGTCTGCCCTCCAATGATAGTATACAACTACAAAAGACTGCCTAGTGAGATTGTACAGTCAGTTCCAGATTCGTGGGGCATAGGCTGCAGTGACTCAGGCTGGATGAAATCCGAAGTATTCTTCGAATTTGTAGCAAATGTACTTCATCCTCATGTGGTGAAAACGCAAGTGAAATTTCCCGTGATACTCTTCGTGGATGGTCACAAGAGACATCTTACTTTTCAGCTTAGCGAGCTCTGCACTGAACTTCGGATAATTCTTATCGCATTATATCCGAAAGCCACAAGAATTCTCCAACCAGCAGATGTTGCTGTATTTCAGCCAGTCAGGAGTGAATGAAAAAAAGGAGTGCTAAATTGGCGTCGTGAACATCCTTCTGAGGCCCTCACGAGAAAGGACTTTGCACCAGTGCTGGAAAAGGTTATGAATGACAGAATAAAGCATGAAACTTTGAAGAATGGCTTTAGAGTATGTGGCCTTGTCCCATGGAACCCAGAAAATATAGACTTCACTAAATGTATCGGAAGAAAGAAATGTATTGCTACACCAACCGATATTAATACAAATTTGGGAATTTCAAACAAGAAGAATAAATTACTGACATTTGAAACCTTCTGCAATATCGTTGGAGAGGAGAGAATTGAGCAGTTCAAAAATATTGAGAAGGTAATCGAAGAAGAACAATAGAGTGAAGATTTTTTTGTTTTGTACAGACTGTGTGATGAATTTACTGAGCGTAGTGACCAAAATTCAGAATTTGATGGACAGTATATGGAACAGCAATCCAGGGAAATAAATTTTGAACAAACTGCTCAGGAACAAGGATCAATTGAACATCAAGAACAATCAGTCCTTAACACAGCTCTTCCATACATGAATGAATCGCCTCAGCCACGAACTCCACCTGAAAGTAGCGTGATGAAAAGTTCGGATGTTAAATCACTGGAGAACTGTCTTGTATGGCCTGAAATCTTCGGAATGTGCAGCGCATGCCTTACGTGATAACTTCCAAGCAATGGAAGGACATCCATAAAGAAAAGGCAGACACAAAAGCAAATGAAGAGAGGAAGAAAGAAGAAAGGAAGAGAAAAAGAGAGGAGAAAAAGTTCCAAACAAATACAAATGAAAGAGGAATCAAGAATAGGAAGGATGTTTTACCTGTCGTGCGACAGAGCAATGACCACAAAACGACAGCAGCCGTATAAGTAAGAAAGATATGGCTATTTGAGAATAACAATGAACAATCTGGTAAGGGGCATCGTAATGAAGAACAGATGCAAAACAATGTGGATCGTCAGGCAAAGGAAGTTAACACGGAGAGATGATTTTATGGTGCTTTAACACGTAACTCCTTCCTAGAGAGCAAAACTGACCATCCTCAGTTATTTCAGAAATCCAGTGAAATATTTTCCTCGGGCCTTTGTTTCCAGTGTGGTGGTAGACTTAATAATAAGGCACAGGGAGTTGCTTGTCAAATATGTCAGAAGATATTCCACAAAAATTGTCTTCCTGCGGGAAACACTACACAAGAAAATGAATCATCTGAAGATGAGAATATTCTCTACTGTATAAATTGTTTGGACATTGTAGATTACAGTGGAAGAGATTGAACTAAGGAGATATAGCCTATCTATGCTACTAGAAAATGGGTTGGGTGACTCCTTAGGAATAATTTTCCCAAGTGCCCATCACTGTGTTTCAAAGTGCTCAAGTTAGTCATCAAGGTGCCCATCACTGACATTTTCTGCATTGTTGAATTCAATATTTTATAACAAGTTAGCAATTAATGCTAAATGCCTAATGCTAAATCCTCATTAAACTAGACATATTTCACTAGTTTCTTGCAAAGTATGACATATGTATCTTAATAATTACTTGTGCTATGTTAAATAAAGCCTTTCAAGCTCTCTTAAAGTGCCCTTCATTGTATGGTTTACCCCTACGAGAGATACAAGTAAAAGAGGTGCTTTTGAACATTTAGGTGAACGGTAGACTAAACGGAACTAACGCCGAAATAAATATTTCAAAATATCATAGTAATTTGATACTTAAAATGGCTAGGAATATACACCAACATAAAATATTATATTGCAGCCTGATTGTTCATAATTTTTATCCTTAGATCAAAGGCAGTATACACAATATCTATAGGCCTACTGGCAAAAAAGTACAAGCCGTACGTACCGTACATTAAAATAAAATAAGGTTACACGGCGAATGACTAAGAATAAAGATCAAAAAATATGGTAATTGGTATTCAACATTTTTATTAACTCAAAGGCACATTCATATGTGTGTGAATATGCATAACCCTACAACTATACAATTTAATAGATGCTTAGTGAACAAAAATACATACTTTATTTATACAAAACAACCAGATGTTCAATATTCTTCAAAGCAATGGGGCGTGATGACGCAGCGGTCAAGCTATTCCCCTCTCACCAAGGTGGACCGGGTTCGATTCCCGGTCATTGCATGTGAGATTTTCGAAGTGAAATGCCATATACTGTGGTTCGAATTCCACGTAAAATGGAGGTCCCGTGGTTCATGATCACAAGATTAACGGTCACGTAAAACTACGAGCTTCTTTTTCTTCAAAGCAGGTCGAAACTTAGATGGAAAAGATCAGCCGACATGATGGTCACGATGACCACTATTATGTAAATGACGCCAATGTTGTGTTTTTAAAATTTGTAGTTTTCGATGTGACTTTCTCCCCCTGACTCCCTAATTTCGAAGCCTCAGTTTCTTTAGCCGATTGGATAGTGAGAACATTTGCGTGAAGTCTTTTCGGAAGGAATGACACTTGAGCAAGCTGCTTTCGTATAACATTTTGGTAAATACGTGTGTATGTAGCAGCATATCGGCGCAGTGGAAAAATGCGTGCGTAGCCGGGTGACTCATTGCTGTGCTGCCCATGGTGCTGCTAGACCGACAAAAGGGACTTGGACCAAGTATTCATTTTGTAAAGGAGATGGCAATTTGGATAATATACCGTAATTTCATATTCTGATAGTCATTACAAATAGAAATTACTGTCCATTCTCACCATTACACTGGAAATTAATAATAGCTTAGAAACTTGCACAATGTGCATAGCCTACAATATTACAGATGAATACAGAAATTTGATAATGTCAAGTCTTTCAGGGTAACTTAGTACATGATATCTATCACACGGGGCTACATGACCATGTTACAAAGCCCCTAAAAGAATCAACACCAGCACCTTCCTTGACACAACTGTCAGGCACAGTTCGCACTGGACATAAGAAATGCCTTAGTAGCACACACTTTATGATGAAAGACTTGTGTTGCTATTCTGGTCGCTAGATGTCTCAGTTCATAGTCAGTTTTCGTCCAGTCTGTTGTGGTCATAGCTTCAGTGGTGTAGAAGTTCTCCCATATTCAACTCTCTTGAACTTAAGTTCTAGTTGAAGCTCATTATATGCAGATAACACCATTTGTAGTCTTAAGTTCGTGCGTGTAGAAATCTTCTCTCAGCCTTTCATAGCATAATCTTGATTAAGCCATTCTGGATAGGCAGAGCACTTTTTTTTCCTATAGGCAAGATTGTATTAAGCCGGCTCCATGCTGTTGGGGTAGTGCGCCTGCCTCGCTCCGTCAAGGACCTTGGAAACTGACGTGAAGGCTGGAACGGGGTGCACTCAGGCGCGTGAGAGTATTGAGTAGCTGTCTGACGGTGAGGCAGCACCCCAGTCACTGAGACCAAGATTGATGGCCGAGGGGACCACACATCACTCCAAAATCTGTAGGCCAAATGGCTGGGCAGCGGTCACTTGGTAGGCCTAGGCCCTTCGTGGGTTGTAGCGATTTAGATAGTCTTAACTTTTCTATATCTTGGAGATTTCTTTTCGAGAGGTTTTGCCAAATAACTTTTAAGCCATAGGCCTACAAGATTATTGGTGTGACTTTTACTTGTAAGAGTTTCATTGCAGTCTCCGTCGATAATTTATTTAACATTGTGATGTTGCTCATTGCTATTACAGCTGCTCCTACTCGTGTCTTTAACGTGCTTAGTATATGTTATACCTCATGTCTGCAATGTTAACCCCAGATATTTCAAGCTGTTGACAGTCTGTACCGGTTTCTATGGTTGTTTATAGTTTGCACAGTAGTTTTCCCCGTCTAGCAGATCAAAAGCTTTAGTGATATAAATATTGTTTATAATTTTCCTTTAGTGTGTTGTAGTGTGTTCTCTATGTTGTGTTAGATTTCTTATAGCATTCAATGTAGATCTTCTTCTTCTAAACCCAAACTGCTCATCTGGTAGAAGGTCAACTTACTGTGTCAGTGGGAATGTCGGAAGTTTTGAGAACAGTTTATATATTTTACTCCCCAAGGCAATTCCACGGTAAAAATCTAGAGCGCTAGCGTTTCCTTTACCTTCATAGCCTATAATGTAGTTATCATTGAGTGTCTCAAAGGTTTCAGAGATGGTATTGGTTTCAATGCACTTATTGAATAAGGCAGTCCAAGAATTGCTTTCCATGCAACTGACCACTTACGTATTAATGACACATGCCTGGCGGTTGCTGACTGTCCTCTGTACGACTGCGCAACCGGGGCAGACTGTCCAAAAGCTGTGGTGTAAACTGTATGTTCGTTCTAAACCCCATTCATTCCTGCTGCCTTGTTTGCCTTGTTGTCAGTAATGACTTTCTGTACCTCAGATGAGGTATTGTCTGTATTGTATGGTAGAACTTTGTCCTAGTTTAATATTTTTCGTAAATGGTCTTCCAGTCTGTCGTGGCAATGTTGTGAGGAGAGTGTGGTTTACATAATTTTAGTACTATGAGGGGACATTGCATTGTTTCTTCTAATATTACTTTCCTTCTTCGATGTAGTTCCTTCTCTTTTCTTTTAGTAAGTTTTTGTATGATCTTCTTTTATAAACATATAATTATTGTATCATGCCTTAAAGAGTGATCTAGTAAATTCCTAATGGGTTATTTTTCATATGTTGGTGCAATGGTTAGGCCAGATTTCAAGACGATGAACTAGGGCTGGGTCCTGGATAGCTCTAGCGTAGCACTACAAATATCAAGTTGGAATGCCTTGTCTCCGCAACCATTGTTCTGTCTTCAGCACCTCGTTTCATTTCATAGTTCGTGTCATCAGCACCAATTGTGAAAGCAAAGGGACTCTTACAGGGAGACCCAGCTAGCCCGCTCCTGTTGAACTTGACAATTGCGGATGTACCCGGTAGTGGAAATGCTTGAAGGCTCTGCGTACACAAATGACATGGTGCTTGGGTTCTCTAACCTTATAGCTCTACAAGAATGTTGGACTAGGCTGACATTATGAGCAGGGAAGAACAAACTGCAACAATTAGAGATAAAAGCGTTCCATTTATTTTTATGGTCTGGCTGTATAGGGTCCAGGTCTCGCATCCATAGAGTAACGTAGAAATGACAACAGCTTAGTATAACATTAGTTTTGTACGGATTCTTAGATCTTTGCTCTGTAATACACGACGGGGTCTTTGGATTTTTCCTATATTCCTGTTTGCACCAATTGCCATCACATTGTTAGTTTTTCTTGTCTGCTGTTTATAATGCATTACTGTCAATTGTTGCATAAGACATCGACTTGGAGGCTAACATTTATGAATAAAACAGTGCCAGTAATTACATTTTTAAATAAAAAATGAAATATAAAAAATTAAAAAAAAGGGAAGTGGGAATGGTAGGTAGAAGACGTATGGCATGAAAATATCGTAATTCTGCCCTAAACACATTTATAAGTTATTTTTATATTATCTTCAAGTGCAATATTAATAATAATTGAAATTCGAACAATATAACCTCAAGAACATGTATTGATGTAGACTTCCCCGACCGGTGTTCAAGAGCGAATGGTCATTTTCTGGGCTGTTATGCCGTGTTTTTTTTACGGGGGTTGGGAGGCGTAGTCGCATAAAACATGAGACCAAACCATGGCATAACATAACGTCCGCGTTGAACAATCGGCAAGGGTCTGACAAGATAGACTGTAAGTCGTTTTCCACCAAATAACAGTAGGTTTTAATTTGATGTTCTGTAATATTGCAGCATGGTTTACTGTCAAATTTTGAGCGATTCGTAAAATTTTTAACGATTCGTAAAGATAGGCTGGGATTTCTTTTTAGGAAAGATTCACACCATTTCCTCCCTGGCCGCCCATCTTTGAAAGGAGTCCTCTTCGATTCTTTTGTGAGGCACTGGACGCTATTTTGCAAATTGTCCTTTGTTACCGAGAACCCTGCTTTTCCTAGTGAGATAACCCATTGAACTAACACCCTTTGTTAAAAAGGAACTTGGCCCCATCTTCCTCTCTCTAGTTTTTCCTTATTTTCTCCGAGAAGGCGTTTCTCGGAACACCATTCCTCTCCGCGGCCGTTGTAATACTCGTGTCGTCCTCCTCAACGACCTTAATAGCAGCTTCCATTTGCTAAATATCGTAGGCTAATTGAATCGGTCCATACTGAAAGGGCCTCGGTCACAATTTTGGTGAAAATAAGTTATTGCCAGAATCGTATTACTTGGGACTAATTGCATTTTGCATTTTGTGACTGTTTTGAATCTAAATTACATTTTGTAAGTATTTTCTAACTAAATTGCATTTTGTAAATATTGTCAATTCAAATAACAGTACAGTAAGTATGTAGTTAGTTTTAGTTGTAAGTAGGTAGTTAGTTTGTCTATTAGGTATATGTCATTGTTCTATTAGACTGTGGTGTGTGAGTGTGTCTGGTAGCAGTTGCATTGTTTATTAGTTATAGTTCATTGTTTCAGTAGACTGTGATGTGTGAGGGTGCATGTGAGTGTGCCTGGTGACAGACTGTTTTAGTGGTAGTATTTGTTGTTGGTGGAACTTTAGTATTTTTTTCGTTAGTAGAATTTTGGTATTTAATTGTTAGTACGGTAGAAGGTTAGTATTTTTGTTAGTAGAATTGCTCTTTACTTATTCTGAAAGGGAGTAGCAGCCTTTCAGAATAAATCAATTCTTTACTAGTCTTATTGACGGTTAAGATATTGATAATATAAGCCAAATAATGGCTACACTGCGTCCTGCTGCACGGCTGAAAGCAACGGGAAACTACAGCCGTATGCTATTCCCGAGGATATGCACCTCTCTATGCATAATTACATGTGATGATGGCCTCCTCCCTTGTAAAATTTCAATCCGGAGGTAAACTAGTCCCCCGTTCGGATCTCCGGGTGGGGACTACTCGAGAGGGGGTTAACATCACAGAAGTGACAAAGAGGAAATCTGACATTCTACGGATCGGAGCGTGGAATGTTAGAAGTCTGCTAGGAAGTGGAAGGTTAGAAAACTTAGAAAGGGAAATGGATAGGTTGAGGTTGTATTTGGTTGGGATTAGTGAAATGCGCTGGCAGGAAGAACAGGACTTTTGGTCAGGAGACTATAGGGTCATTAGCACTAAATCAAACAATGGCCAAGCAGGGGTTGGCCTCATATTGAGTAGGAAACTTGGACAGCGGGTGGAATATAATGAGCAATATAGTGAACGGATTATTGTAGCAAAAATCAATACTAAACCTACCTGCACCACAGTGGTACAAGTCTATATGCCTACCAGTCAAGCTGATGATGAGGATGTTGAAAAGGTCTACGAAGAAATAGACGAAATTCTGAGGTATAT
This sequence comes from Meconema thalassinum, assembly GCA_946902985.2. NCBI lineage: Eukaryota > Metazoa > Arthropoda > Insecta > Orthoptera > Tettigoniidae > Meconema > Meconema thalassinum. Next base: position 126,957,521 of record OX336395.1, read on the forward strand.
CAAGGGTGATGAAAATGTTATAGTAATGGGAGATTGGAATGCTGTGGTAGGAAAAGGGAGAGAAGGGAAGATAGTAGGAGATTTCGGATTAGGTGAAAGGAATGATCGAGGAAGCAGGCTGGTAGAATTCTGCACCGAGCATTAGTTGGTCATAGCTAACACCTTATTCAATAATCACAATAGAAGAATATACACATGGATGAGACCAGGAGATACAGGGCGTTACCAAATCGACTTCATTATGGTCAAGCAGAGGTTTCGAACCCAGATTTTGGATTGTAAAACATATCCTGGTGCTGACATAAACTCTGACCACAATCTGGTTGTAATGAAATGCAGATTAAAGTTGAAGAAACTGAAGAAAAGTCAAAAGCCAAAAAGGTGGGCAATAGACAGACTGAAAGAGAAGGATGTAAACGAAAGATTCAAGAAGAGTATAAAGGAAGGACTAATGAAAAACCCTAAACAAACTTCAATTGCAGACGAATGGGCACTTTTGAAGAATGAAATAACAAAATCCGCAGAAGAAAACATTGGTAGGAAAGAAAGAATAGGTAGAAAACCGTGGATCACTCAGGATATACTAGAATTGATGGATGAAAGGCGGAAACACAAGAATCTAAGAGATGAAAAGGGGAAAGCAGAATACAGACGTCTGAGAAATGAGGTTAACAAGAAGTGCAAGGAAGCAAAAGAAGAATGGTTGAAAGAGAAATGTGCAGGTATAGAAAATTGTCTGAAATTAGGAAAAGTAGACACAGCTTATCGAAGGATTAAGAATACTTTTGGGGAAAAGAAGACTAAGTGCTGTAATATTAAGGACAAAAATGGAAAGCCTCTAACAGATAGGGAAGAAAAGGTTGAGAGATGGAAAGCTTACATAGAGAGTTTGTATAAGGGAAAGGAGATTGAGAATCATGTAATGGAAAGGGAGGAGGAAATTGATGAGGATGCGAAAGGAGATTTAATATTGAGATCAGAATTTGATAGAGCTTTGGAAGACTTAAGCAGGAACAAAGCACCAGGCATAGATGATATACCGATTGAGTTGCTACGCTGCATAGGAGATGAAGGTCTGATCAGGTTATTTCACTTGGTGTGTAGGATTTATGAGACAGGTGAGGTACCCCCTGATTTCAAGAAGAATGTAATCATCCCTATACCAAAGAAAGTGGGAGCTGACAGATGTGAAGATTACCGTACAATCAGCTTGATTACTCATGCTTCAAAGATCCTGTCTAGAATAATTTACAAGAGGATTGAAAGCCAGATAGAAACGGAGTTGGGCGAAGACCAATTTGGTTTCAGGAGAAATGTAGGAACAAGGGAAGCTGTACTAAGTCTTAGGCTGATTTTGGAAGGTAGAATAAGGAAAGATAAGAGAACGTTCATGGCTTTTGTAGACTTAGAAAAGGCTTTTGATAACGTTGATTGGACTAAATTGTTTGACATTTTGAAATCCATTGGAATAAAGTACAGGGATAGGAGGGTGATATACAATCTATACAGAAACCAGACAGCAGTCATTCGAGTTGAAGGACGTGAGAGAGAAGCTGGTATTCAGAAAGGTGTAAGGCAAGGCTGCAACTTATCACCCATACTTTTCAATCTTTACATTGAACAAGCAATGAAGGAAATTAGAGAAAAATGTAAAGTGGGAGTGAAGATTCAAGGAGAAATAATTTCAACTCTGAGATTTGCTGATGACATCGTCATCTTGGCCGACAAGCCTGAGGATTTGAATGAGTTTTTGAATGGTATGGACTCAGTCTTACGGAAAGAATTCATGATGAAAATTAATAAATGTAAAACAAAAATACTGGAATGCAGCCGAAATAAATCATAAACCTCTATGGAGATCAAATTGGCAGGTGAAAAGCTGAAGGAAGTAGGAGACTTCTGTTACTTAGGAAGCAGAATAACCAGTGATGGACGAAGCTAAGAGGATATACAAAGTAGGTTGGCTCAGGCAAAGAAAGCATTTCTACAAAAAAGGAATCTGCTTACATCGAATATAGATTTAGGTATTAGGAAGTCATTTTTGAAAGCCTTTGTCTGGAGTGTGGCGCTCTATGGAAGTGAAACTTGGACTATTGGTGCAGCAGAAAAGAGGAGAATTGAAGCATTTGAAATGTGGTGTTACAGGAGAATGATGAAGATCAGATGGGTAGATAGGGTTACAAACGAAGAGGTATTAAGACGAGTGGGAGAGGAGAGATGTTTCTGGCGACTGCTAATGAAGAGAAGAGATAGGTTGGTGGGACACATACTAAGACACCCAGGAATAGCAAGCTTAGTTATGGAAGGAAGGGTCGAGGACAAGAACTGTAGGGGTAGACCAAGGTTAGAATATGTTAAACAGATTGCCTTGGATGTAGGGTGTGGTAGCTATGTAGAGATGAAACGTTTAGCTCAGGACAGGGAGGCATGGAGAGCTGCATCAAACCAGTCAAAAGGCTGAAGACTCAAACAACAACAAATCATACAGCAAACGAACAGGGTCCTGCAGGGAAGATCCCTTAAGCCAAATTCCTTTTATCGTCTCCAAGACTGACATCGTGAAAGTATACAGGAAAATGTGGAATTTTATGCCTATGCTGATGAAAGAAGTAACAGTAAATACTGTATTACGTCTACATACTTCAACTAGTCTTGTCGTTCAATAACTCTCGGTCTTTTCTTGGCTGGCTGAAGCAGATGCTGTGGGAAATTGAAAATTTCAGGTACTGCATCATCTTTAAGCAGTGGTTTGTTTCTATTTGAATGAAACAAGTAGCATGATTTATAAAAGTGTTCACTACAGATATAACTGTATTTTGTTGGGGTCCAGTCCTTCCTCCCCACAGCTATACCGTAACCCATTTATTTAATACATCTGGACGTTTCCATGGAAATCTGTAATATAAGCTAGGCCATCAGCTGGTTCATACTGTAATGATATTTATACTGTGATATGAGCGACATCTGTTGCGCGCCTGACTGCGCCTCTGGTGGCTTGGCCGGGATCGTCCCTTTATTCTCTGGTTTTCAGAGAGTTCCTTGAGCCAATAAATAACAATGTATGTGAAGTTTTTGCAATAACTCTTGTCACAAACATAGCAGAGCAGAACCAAATAGGGTTCCGATGAAATAAATACACTATTTCTACAACATAAAATATCACATCTCTTCTTGGAATAGCACATCATTAAATTAATTAATATTGTCATTTCTACAAGCCCTAAAGCCTGCCTGAGATCATCAAGTACGGTATATTGAAACACTACAACAGATATCATTGCAGTATTGTGAGTTTAAACTTAGAACATAACGAATAAAAAATAAAGTGTGATCTCTTCTCCCTCAATAGCATGTAATGAATACGGATCGGGTTGGCACTCGCCGCTACGCAGCGCTACAGTCGACTTGAGATTGTTGATTTCCACATATGTTTATGTGTTTATGAGCGATATATTAAGTATTTAATTGGCAACTCCAGCTATCTGATATGACATCTAGCGGTAAAAATGAGAAACTTACCAAGTAGGGTACATTTGTCACCTGGTGACTGTTTGTATATGGTTTCTTGTATTGGTAAACAGATCGTGGTAAATTGTTCGTGTCATTATACATAAGTAATAAGTTTTACTCGTTGATAGAGTGAAAAATGAGTAAAAGCAAAGTGTATTGCTCAGTTTACGGCTGTAAGTCGATGTATAAGAGGGCTGCGGATATACGTTTTCATCACTTTCCAAAAGATGCAAATAGCAATAGCCGAAATGTGATGATACCTAATAATACCTAATAATAATACCTTTCCACCCCGGGAAGGATCTAACACTTGTCGAGGTAGACAGACAGAAGACCTGCGACGTAAAGCCAGCGAAGGTTAGTCAGTTTAAAAACAGCTGTTACGATGGGCGCGCTGGTAAGATTGAAGTTACTTGAATAATTAATTAAATAATTAATTATTGGCTGCTTGGTAGGGAGAAGGGATGAGTTTAACTTGTATTAAAACTCGGGGGGCGACAGGAATTGCTTGATTTGGATGGTTAAAAGGTGGGTTTGGAGTTGAATATTTGAATGGTAGCGGAATCACTCATTCTACAGTGCCCACGGGGAGGCAAATTAGGCCTATATGACTCGTAGTGGAATAGCTCGAATATCGAAGAACTTAGCGATTACGAGGTGTAGGCTTGGCGGATCATCAGTTTGACATCAATTCACGATATAAGTCGGAGCTTGGAACAGTGGCGTCTGGTTTGCGTGGATGCTAGTCTCGGAATGATAAAAGTAGCACAGCTTCGGTGAGTTATTTATTTGTTTATGTACCGTATTTCTCTATTTGAATGTCCTCGGCGTTGACTCAGGATCGACATTTACATTATATTGCGCATAATAGTACCGAAATAATGTCCGAAGTGTAGCCCTGTGTAAATTTGAATCAGCTGATCTACATCACCCATAAAAACTGATGCTTGATAATATGCAAATGACACCAAAAAATCCAGTGGAACACACAAATTAGATCACGTGTATCGCACAGTTATACATATATACAATTAAAAATAACACTGTCATTACTTTAGAGACCATATTTACTGATTATAACCGAAAAATAAAAAGTGTTCCATATGGAGTACATGTAACTGAAATTCCCGTCTCAAATTCATTTGGAGTGCTTGTCGAAGAAAATGATGACTTTCCTCAAGAAGAAAAGAAGAAAATGATAAAGAGAAAATCCAGGAAGATGCGGATATTTGCGGATAGCCACGGGCGAGATGTAGCAGCAAGCGTTTTGGAGAGAAGCCGAGAAATGGAGGTCACTTCGACAGTGAAGCCAGGAGCTCAGATTGCAGAAGTCACGAACGGGATGATAGGAGAGTGTGCGTCCCTTACTGCAAAGGACTACGCAGTGATCATCGCTGGAGCAAACGACGTCTATAGAAATGAGAGTAAAAAGGTAATCAAAGATTTAAAGGGTACATTGCCATCCATGCAAAAAACAAATGTCATTATTGTAAATATTCCGCAGAGACACGATTTAATTCCCAAGTCATGTGTAAATGTAGAAATAGAGGCTACAAATGGAAAAATTCATAAAATTTGTAAGAGTTTTCCAAATGTCCAAATTGTAGATGTAAGTAAATTAGACAGGAAGTTCCACACTCGGCATGGCCTACACTTAAATAGATTAGGAAAAGAGTATCTTAGTGATGAAATCTGCAAAATTGTAAATTCAAATGGTAAGAATAATTCAACAGTAATATCATTAGAGTGGAAGCAGGGAAACTGGTAGAAGAAGCCAAACGTGAGGTTTGGCATTCACATCTTTTGAAGTCAAATTTAACGGAGTGCAACAATGGTATTTCGGATTTGTCTAGCAACAATAATAATAACAATTATGATAATAATAATGTAAATAAATCACCAACACAAGCTTGCAAAAGTAACAAATTTAAAATTTACCACCAGAATGTCCAGTCTCTTTATAATAAAATTGATTACATAAATCTAATGCTTAAAAATGAACTTAAAGACATCTCAGCACTATGTATTTCAGAACATTGGCTGAAAGAGGAACAACTCGAATTAATTCAATTCCCAGGGTTTATACAAGCTAGTAAATACTCTAGATCTAATATTAGCCATGGTGGTACTTGCATCTTCTTAAGAAATAATTTAGATCATGAACAGATAACAGCTTATGATTATCTAATTATGGAACAGGATTTTGAATTCTCTGCCGTAAAAATTCAGCAGTTTAAGTTAATAATTGTATGCGTATACCGTTCTCCGTCAGGAAAGTTTCCTCTATTTATAGATAAACTAGAATTGTTACTCAATAACATGAGCAAAGTAAATTTCGATATAATAATTTGTGGGGATGTAAATGTGGATTTCTTAAAACTTGATAGAAATTGTGAATTATTAAACCAGTTACTAATTTCCTATGGACTGAAACCTACAGTAAATACACCAACAAGAATAACAAAATTTAGTAAAACCACTCCTGATCAAATTTTTATAAATACAGATAAATATCACCATTCAATAGAAGTCTATTGTCCGGGTTTTAGTGACCACCATGGACAAATACTGAGTTTTGAAGTATCCGAAGTAATCAATAATAATGATAATGGAGTAAAATCAAAGTGCAGGTCATTCACTGAATCAAATGTTACATATTTCAATGACTTATTAAATAAGGAAACATGGTCAGAAATTTATGAACTAGAAAATGTAAATGATAAATTTAATGCATTTAACAGTACCCTAAAACACTATTTTGAAATAGCATTCCCCTTTAAACGAAGAACTGTTCAAAATAACAAAACTAGCAATTGGATAACAACAGGGATTATAAATTCATGTCAAAGAAAGAAATTTCTACACAAATTATATAAACAATACCACACAACACCTGAATTCAATTTATACTACAAAAAATACACTAGCATATTAAATAAGGTAATAAGACTAGCAAAGAAAATGCATAATGATAATTTTATTTCCCAATCATCTAATAAAAACAGGGCTATGTGGTCTGTAATAAAGAAAGAAACTGGAAAATCTGCTAAAATACAAAGGAACATTACACTGACCAGAAATAATAAAGTGATTAATAATCCAGAGGAAATAGCAAACACTTTTAATGACTATTTTCTGGAAATTCCGCAAAAATTATTAAATAAATCACAGGTAAATACACTAAATTCTAATAATAAAATAAATATATGCAGTGATTCTTTATTTATAAATCATGTCACAAGTGAAGAGGTAAGAATAGTTATAAAAGAGCTAAAAAATAAATTCTGTGCTGGCATTGATGGCATCCCTGATGCAATTTTAAAGAAATGTGCAGAAAATATAATAAATCCACTTACGCACTTAATAAACAGTTCAATTCTCTCAGGAACTTACCCGGATATTTTGAAGTTATCAAAAGTAATTCCAGTGCACAAAAATGGTTCAAAAGATGAATTAGATAACTATCGTCCTATTACCTTACCAACTGGTATTGCAAAAATTGTGGAAAAAATTATGTATAAGAGACTGATAAGTTTCATAGAAAAAAATAAAATATTATCAAACTCACAACATGGATTTAGAACGGAAAAATCTACACAGACAGCAATTTACGAATGTAGTAATAGTATACTGAAATTAATTGACAATAAGGAACATGTAACTGGCCTATTCTTGGATTTATCGAAAGCATTTGATGTAGTTGACCATAAAATCCTCCTTACCAAACTAAATCAATATGGTGTTAGAGGTCTAGCTAATAAATGGATAGAGTCTTACTTAACAAGGCGTAAACAAATAGTAAGCTTGAGACACAAGGATGATGGAACCAAATTACTTAATGAAACATTGTCCAATGAGGGAATTATTGAATTTGGAGTACCCCAGGGATCGGTTTTGGGCCCACTACTCTTTCTTCTATATATCAATGATATAACACAGAACGTTCATTCACATAAGGAAATTTTGTTTGCGGACGATACAACACTCGTAATAAAAGGTGAAACTAAACAGGTCATACAGCAGTCTGCTGACTCCGTTACAGGAGAGTTAACCAAATGGTCACAAGATAATCGCCTCATAATAAACTATAAAAAGACAGTATGTCTAAATTTCCACACTATACAGAATAGGAATCCTGCGATGCCCAATATAACATTAAATGGTCATCAAATAGAAAATAAATCAGAAACAAAGTTTTTAGGACTATGGATACAACAAGACTTGAAATGGAATAAACATATACAATATCTGAATACTAAACTGAACTCGATGTGCTTTGCGTTACGTATTTTGAAAACCTGCACTAGCATGCACACATTAAGAAATACTTATTTTGCTTATTTCCATTCATACTTAAGATATGGGATCATATTTTGGGGTATGTCGCCAGATGTACTAAGCACGTTTAGGATACAAAAGAGAGCGATTAGAATTATGGCAAATGTACACTCTAGAGAATCATGTAGACCTCTGTTTAAAGATTTAAACATTCTCCCACTGCCCTGCATATATATCTTTGAAAGTATTATGTTTTTTAAAAAGAATTTAATGAATAAAGATGTTTTTCTTAAAACAAACAATGATGTTCATAGGCATAACACAAGACAAAATCAAAACATTCATATTTCACACACACACACAAGCATATATCAAAAAGGAACTTTTCACACTGGAGTTAAATTATACAATAAACTACCCCAGTATATAAAACTGGCCCCAAAAATAAAAACCTTTGATAGAATGTTGAAAGCTTATCTGCAGTGCCATTGTTTTTACTCAGTAGTTGAATATTTTAGCGTATAGGAGTGATGGAATCTATAACTATATTTTACTTTTTTAATTTAATTTTAATACCTAGCTGTATGTTGTTGTATTTATAGAATTAAGTTTTCATATTATGATAATAGAGTGAGGTGTAAATAGTTGTGCAATAAGATTGTATCTATTAAGATTTGCTATTATAATAAGTTATAAATAGTTTTAATCTTAGTAATATATACCTGTTAGTTCTTTTATTTTATGCATGTAAATTCTGACGTGTCCTATATCAAAAATGTATTGAATGCATGTATTTGATCAAATGGAATTAATAAAAATCTATCTATCTATCTATCTATCTTAAGATTACTGCTTTTACCGTACTGACGAGCCTCCCATTCCGTGTATGCAAACAGTGCTGTCACTTGCTCCATATGGACACAGTAATGTGATGGGATGGGATCACCCGTCTGAAACATGGCAGCTGAGCTCCATGGCACAATGGCACACGTAAGCTAACAAGGCATCTCTCAGAGCGTGTGGATATGAAAGTATTGACTTATCAGCCATATTAAACACAATGCTAGCAGCTGTATGTACCAAGTCAACAACAGCAGGATGAGACTGAAAATATTCCGTACTTTCAGTGGCAGATTTACGTCGAAATAGTTCAGCTGCTGGGCACGCACAGTCATTGAAACAGAATGCAATGCTCTGAGATTCACGAAACATCACTTTCTGAAAGTCTTCTGCAGAGAGAAATGCATATGGAAAAGCAACTGCACTCTGGAAAGTTCTCCTGTAACGTGTACTGAACACGATCATGTCATCAGAGGAAAGAGATTCGTTCCCTCTGCCAAGTCTTTCACCGTATGCTAATCGTAGAATGTGACCTGTTTTTAGGAGTTTGGCCACACCGACATGACTCATTTGACCCAACTGACATTCCCCATTGTTTGGGGGAAGTAAAGAGAAACCATGGAAAGGTCCAAGAAACTGTGGAAGAAAGCCTGCTAGTTTCCCTGGTGCAGACAGATTCTGAAGAAAGACCTCGTAGGATCGGAAATAGAAATTAGGGTCGATATCGAGGCTTTCCAAATTTACAATATCACCAGAGCAGTTGACTTTAGTTATTTCCCTAATAAGTACTAAAGGACCTCGGTCACCATGCCGCACGAATATCAATACCCCCTCCAAAGTATAATTGCCTTGAATTTGACCTTCATTTCTAATGACTATTTCCTCAAGAGGATTACAAAGCCTGGATATTCTTCTCATTTTAATGTCTGGTTTTGAATTATTATTGAAATGTCTCCCTGACATTTCACTGGCGGAATGCTTAAATGTAGACGATGGCTCCTCATTTCGCTCTTCCTTTCCAATATATTTGTACATACCAGCCACACAAAAATGTCCAAACACCAAGGATTAAGTAACAGTACAATGCTAGCTTTTTAGAAGATAGCTTCATTAATAACGCTGCTAACATTTGTTCAGAAATTTAAGAATATCACCCCTTTAACATGGCCATTCGAATGCTGGTATAGGTAACAACAAGCACGCTTGAGTACATTTCTCACCTATGGTACTGTACGACAGTACGACACATTACTTCAGCTATCCAATGTTTACGGTTAATAAGACAAAGACAATATTCATTAATTATTCGTCCAATCACTAGCTGGTGTTTTGCCTTGCTATCTTCTATTGTTTTTTACCAACAAGATGCAACTATCAATGCACGAAGAATAAAAACACGAATGAACAAGATACATCATTCTGGTTCACCAAGACGCCATTTTCAGTCCAAGGTCCCTAAGAAAAGCTCTCATTTTCAACAAGGCGATTTGTAAACGTTGGTAACCCTATGAACGGTCAAGATGCGTGTACCAGACAAAAGCCTACATGTTAACCAATTATGTGGTGTTAACAGAAGAAAAACTATGATGTACACAAACGTCGAATAACACAGCTGGCTCTTCCAACGAGCGACACGGACGCCGCCAGAGAAGACTATGGTGAAAAATCGATTAGTGCAAGTTGCCGATCCTGAGGTAGGTCAAGATGCTTGTACAAAACGGTTTTTAACCTCTGTAATTAAAAAGGAGTGGGAAATCATGGAGAACGCTCTTCAGATGAAGCGAAGACGAATAGCCGATGTTGCCGATCATGTGCAACCTCATGACGTGACGACCAAACAATATTTGGATCAACGGTTATCGCTTTTTATTAAATCGAAACCCACCATATTTTTGGTGCACATTGTAGATTAGATTAATTAGATTAGATTTTTATTTATCCATTTGATCAATTACATGTACACAATACAATTTTGATATAGGACACGTCAGAAATTACATCTATAAAATAAAAGAAATTACAGGTATATATTACTAATACAATAACTATTTATAACTTATTATAATAACAGATCTTAAGAGATACAATCTTATTGGACAACTATTCACACCTTATTCTATTATCACTATGAAAACTTAATTCTATAAATACAACAACTTACAGCTAGGTATTACAATTAAAAGAGAAAAGTAAAATATAATTATAGATTTCATCGCTCCTATACGCTAAGATATTCAACTACAGAGTAAAAACAATGGCACTGCAGATAAGCTTTCAACATTCTTTCAAAAGTTTTTATTTTTGGGGCAAATTTTATATACTGGGGTAGTTTATTGTATAATTTAACTCCTGTGTGAAAAGTTATGCTTGTGTGTATGAAATATGAATGTTTTGATTTTGTCTTGTGTTATGCCTAAGGACATCATTGTTTGTTTTAAGGAAAACGACTTTATTTATTAAATTTATTATTTTCAAGAAAAAACATAATACTTTCAAAGATATGAATGCAGGGCAGGGGGGAATGTTTAAATCTTTAAACAGAGGTCTACATGATTCTCTAGTGTTTACATTTGCCATAATTATTCTAATCGCCCTCTTTTGTATCCTAAACGTGCTTAGTACATCCGGTGACACACCCCAAAATATGACCCCATATCTTAAGTATGAATGGAAATAAGCAAAATAAGTATTTCTTAATTTGTGCATGCTTGTGCAAGTTTTCAAAATGCGTAACGCAAAGCACATCGAGTTCAGTTTAGTATTCAGATATAGTATGTGTTTATTCCATTTCAAGTCGTAGTCCGGTCAGGATACTCAAAACCGTGCGCTTTGAGGGGGGGGGGCTTTTCTTTATGATTGCAATTTATTCTTGACATGCTAAGGATGAAATTTATAGAGAGAGCCATTTTTGTAATTTTGGCGTTTGGCCACCATTTTGAGAAATGGCGATATTAAATAATGCAAAAATCTCCCAAATTACTCAGACAATTTTCATGTTTAACATTTTAACTGGTATGTATTTCCAGATGGTCCTCATCGTTGCGTTGTGGATAGCATTCTTGGATGTCCTCGCAGAGGGCCGGGTTCGATTCCCAGCTCTGCTAAGAAATTTCATTCCGGTCTGAGGGTTGGAACACGGTACACTCAGCCTCGTGAGACAAAACTTAAAAGAGGAGGATTCAATTCCTACCTCAGCTATTCTAAAAGTGTTTTTTGTGGTTTCCAATTTTTATTCCATGTAAATGCCGGGATGGTACCTAACTTAGGGCCACGGACGCATCCTACCTCAATTACAAATGCACACACTTCTGCCTTATGTAGCGACTGCCTAAGGAGCCTTTCCCTACGTGAGACAAATCAGACTTTTAGGGAGGTTATGTTCCCTACGCCCCCTCCTGGGTACGGTAGACGTTTAGATGTTGTCAAAGATGTGTTGGATTAGTGTCAATGATTTGCGGAACACATGAAAATGCCAGTAATTCAACTTGTTGGTGATTAAGCAGATTATAAATGCAGTATATTGAAGAATATGTGAGGAAGAGAATAGGTGGTCTCTCGTAAAGGGCGTATTAGATGGATTTCACACAGAGATGTCATACCTTAATGCTCTAGGAAAAAGATTAATTGGTATTGAGTAGCTAGCTGTTGCTACAGGCGTTGTTGCTGTATGCAGTGTAAAGCAAGCATTATTTGGAAAACACTACAACGGGGCAATGCGTCTGCACAAATTGTTAGCAGAAGCTTTATTACGCATGCTGATTCAAAGATGTGTTGAGAATCAGCGAGATCTATTTAACGGTTTAGAATATGTAGTGGATATCACAGCAGAACAAGAAAATGAAAACTTCGTTGCATCAGATTCAGTTAATAAATTTTGTGCATGGGATGTTTCGAGATATTATCGAGTCAGACTCAGATAAGGCAAAATATTGGCTCTCTTACATCATCGACGTGGAAGTCCTGTTTCAAGCCTACCATTGTCTGAGGAGGGGAGTAAGTTTTGAAGAATACTTAGATGGCTGTCGCAGAATGCTTCCTCTTCTAGCAGCATATGGAAACATAGATTATCTGCGCTACCTTTCTCTCTACATCTGCCAAATGTCCACCTTGACAAAGGAAAGAAAAAGATACATATGAGTAGTGTGGTAATGGGAAAGCTGCCCACTAACTTATTGAGCCCTCCTCGTATTTGCCCCGAACCTGATATCTCGCTAACCAATCATGGGATTTGAACATACAGGGTGTCCTAGAACTTGTAGTCATGCCCCCTCTTTTTCTATAGCCTCTTTATTTAATTAAAAGTCCAAAATTAAAAGGTCATCCGCTTTTAATATCTCGCGAACCAATAATGGGATTTATACATATGGGGTTTCCTAGCACTTGTAGTAATGCCCCCTCTTTTCCTATAGCTTTTGTTATTTAATTGAAGGACCAAAACTAATAGGTCATCCGCTTTTAATATTTCCTGAACCCATGGTTGGATTTGAGCATATGGGGTGTCCTAGGAATCGTGGTGAACCCCCTTTTCCTATGGACGTCTTATTTCCACCCCAAAATAAAAACTACCCTTACCTTGGGGGGGGGGATAGTGCTAGAACAGGAGTTCTGCTCTACTTAGGAATTTGTGAGCCCCTGGCGGCCTTGGGAAGGAAGGAGTGATGGTACTCCTACCATCTTAGATTCGTTTTTTTTCGTCTCGTTGTGCTCTTTACGGTGACGTAGGTGTTGAAAAGGTGAAAATAGGGTTTTGGGTCTAAAGTGCGTTTTTCACATTTTTCTTAATTTTTGGAAAACCGAAAAAGTGATCATGACGTGTGTGATATTATTTTTTTCGCCTCGTCGTCCTGATTACGAGGATGTCGGTATTGAAAATGTGAAAAGCTGAAAACATGTTTTTTTTATCGAAAATGTGTTTTTGTTATTTTTGAAGTTATTTGGAAACCGAATTATGTGATATTTATGACGGGCGTGTATGTTTTCGTCTCGTTGTCCTCTTTACGGGAATGTAGGTATTGAAAAGCTGAAACCATGGTTTCCGTCATTTTTTCGAGATATTTGAGGAAAACGGGGAGAAAGTAAGAAACCAGATTTGAAGTCACGTTGTGTTAAGCGCTGTGATGTTGTTAAAACACATACACGTTATTATTATTATTATTATTATTATTATTATTTAACATGGTTTGCCTGTGCTCACACGCAGAGAGACATGCTTTGTGAAATGAGAATTGGAAGCTTCAGACGGTCCACTGCTAGCAGACAGACAAGTGCTGTTATCATTTTGCATGGTCCGCAGCCAGAGAGAGATAACAGCCAGTAGTTCGCATGCAGGTGCTGTTATCTAACACAGACAAGTAACTCGATCTTTCGATGAAGGACAAACAGCTCTGTTGAAAAGCTGAACACTGCATTCCCACTCACACACACACACACACACGCAGAGTTTGCAAAGCTTGGGAGAATTAATCTGACTAGTGCGTTCCACGACATCCTACACGTAAGAACAAAAAAATAATGTGTTAACATTGCAACTTGTTGAAGAGACATATATGTTCTGAGAGTAAGAGATAGTCATTATTCTTGTGATCACATTTGAGGACGACGGATGCAAGTGCCTTAAGCTCTTAGTAAAAATTACATGAACCGTGGCCGTATTTGTAATAAGGTAGGTTCATTATTGTTAATTATGACATGATTGGTTTTATTGTTATTTTGTGTATGCGTGAAAAGTAAGTTAGCGACTGAGTGTATTTTTTGGAATTTTGTTTGTTGCAGATTAAAAAAACAAGAAAATTCAAAAAAACATTCCAAGTCTGGAATAGCAGACACAGAGAGAGAGAGAGACAGTGACAGTGACAGTGGCGGCAAAGAGCACATTTGCTGAAAGGATTATAATTCATTATATGGTGAGTACATGTTGTTCCATTACTTATATTGTTGTTGTTGTTAAATGTATGCCATTTATTTCATGGAAATTTATAAGCTTATGGCGTGTATTTATTATTGTTTCAGAATTAAGACGTGTATTGAGTGAACAGGAACTACCGTCACGCTTGCGATAAAAAGGTGAGCTGTGAATATAGATTATTTCTTTTCTTTGTAAATTACCTTGTTATTTTTCGAGTGAGTGTCTTATCTATGTGTGCACACTTGAAACCTTTTGTTTTAGCAACCCTTCTGAACGAATGAATGAATGAATCAGTGAATGAATGAACGAATGAATGAATGCACATGTTTAATGTATATAACCATGACTAATAACGGATTGTATTGGTTTGATTTTCAGATTAATCGTTGGAAACAAAAAATGAACCTTGTTGGTGATCGTCTCCTGCTGGGGCCAAATGTATAGGATCAACATTTAATTGCTACAACCATTGTGTGCCTGTGTGTGTGATTGTGTGCCAGTCAGCGAATAACAACAATTGTGGCCGTGTGGAATTGCTGGTTTTGGATTAACCTATTCTAAGGTAAGGTTTGCACGTTTATTAGTCCATTTTATAATCATGTCTATATCACAGAATGAAGTGTTAGTTTGGCAGCCTTTGGCCAAATGTTTCAAAATGCGAGTATGCTCCGGTCGAATTTACAATGCGAATCACTGTCTGTCCCCTAAAGATTTTGTGGAATTATGTTTCCCCATTTTTTTAGTGAATGTGAACAAGGCTTAAGATTGCATAAGGCTTTAAAAATAAACTCCGAACTACTATGTGAATTTATGTTGATAAAAATAATGTTGAAGAGAAACACACCTTCAACCTTTGTACAAAAATGGAGAAAGTAATGATAGCCGATAATTTTGAAACATGGTATATGGAGAAAGCTATTCAAGCGCTTATCACAAAATTTGATAAGTTGCAACAGGGTCCCAGTGGCTTGGCTCTGAATAGCATTGCATATTTGCAAATTAATATTTGTAAATACAATCCATTAAATGCAGGAAGTAGCTATATTCCCACACCGAGCTTTATCGCTTTGAGAAAGGCAGTGATCAACATACGCAATAAAGACGATTACTGCTTTTTGTGGAGTACAGTTAGCTGTCTGCAACCCATTAAAGACAGACATGGTGATTTGCCAGGGAAGTACAAAGATGTGTTTAACCACATGAAACGAACTCTCAATCTGAAGCGTGTTTCATTCCCAATGCCTTTAGTTAAAATTCATTTATTTGTGATAGATAACCCAAATTTCTCATTCATGGTGTATGGCGCCTAGGGATCCAATATTGTGGGCCCTTTTATGCCACCAAACAGGTAAAGGAACATCACATTCACTTCCTTTTCCTGTCTGATGGGGATAAAAATCATTTTTGTTGGATAAAGAATTTAAGTAAATTGGTAAGCAGCCAAATGTCCAATCATCATCCTAAAAAGCATATTTGTGAGCGCTGCCTTCAGTATTTTACAACTGATGAACTTTTGAAATGACATAAGGAAGACTCTGAATGATAGACGGCTGTAAAACTAGCCTTGCCCGAAGGGAATGACGCAGTCTTAAAATTTAAGGCCACTAATAAACAAGATATGGTACCATTTACTGTTTACGCCGATTTTGAGGCCCTCACTGTTCCCATTCAGGGGTGTGAACCAAGCCCCCATACAAGCTCAACCTATCCAGTGCAAAAACATGAGCCTTTTGCTGTAGGCTATTATGTTGTTTGTCACTATGATAAATCCCAATGTGAGTATGCAAGTCACGAAGGTGTGGATTGTGCGCGGTGGTTTGTTGATCAAATGGCGGCTTTAGCGTGCAAAGTAGAAAAAAAAATTGGACAACCCTGTACCAATTCAGATGAATGATGTACAGCAAAAAGAATATGATCAAGCCACCACCTGCCACATATGCGAAAAGCCTATTCTCGCGGAGAAAAAAAAGTACGGGACCACTGTCATAGGACAGGACATTTTAGAGTTGCTGCTCATAGAGAATGCAATTTAAAGTATTCTACACCTCGCTTCCTTCCTGTCTTCTTACACAATTTCTCTCGCTACGATCTGCACTTCATTGTTAAAGAATTTGCTCATATAGATAAGAGCAAATTCAGCATTTTGGCTAAGAACCATGAAAGCTTCACTTCTCTTTCATGGTCAAAAGGAACAATGAGCATTTTCTTTCTCGACTCATTCAAGTTTATGTCTAGTTCGCTGGATAGCCTTGTAAAAGGCTTGAGCGAGGATGAGTTGAACATACCCAATCCCACTTTACGGATACAAAACAATTTAAATTATGTGTTCGTAAAGGCCATTTTCCTTATGATTAGGTAGCAAGTTATGATGTGCTTAAAGAAACATCTTTGCCCCTTTCAGAAATGTTTTTTACTCAGTTAACTCAAAGCACCATCACTGAACAAGAATATGCACACGCACACCATGTTTGGAGAGCGTTTGGTATAGAAACCATGGGTCAATATGCTATGCACTATTTAAAATTAGACGTGTTGTTGTTGACAGACGTGTTTGAAACGTTCCGTCAGCTATGTCACTCGATATACGGGCTCGACCCCGCCCACTACTATACGAGTCCGGGGTTAAGTTGGGTCGCCGCCCTCAAATTTACCCAAATTGAGCTTTATTTACTGACGGATCCCGATATGGTACTCATGATGGAAAAAGGAATTCGTGGAGGGTTCGTATCGCTGAATCAGTGACATGCCAAGGTAAATAATCATTACATGCCTGATTATTGTCCTGAAGAACCAGATTCCTACCTAATGTATTTCGATGTAAACAATGTATACGGCCACGCCATGAGTCGGCCACTGCCGTACAAAAACTTTGTCTGGCTGTCTGAGGATGAAATTAAAGGTTTTAATGTGCATAGTGCCAGCGAGCAACAGGACGTAGGATATGTTCTTGACGTTGACTTAGCTTATCCCCCATCTCAGACAGCGACATGGTGATTTCCCCTTTTGCATAGAGAAAATTAAGCCGCCCGAGAGTAAGGGCAATCATAAAAAATTGATGGGCACCTTATATGACAAAAATCACCATGTGTTGCATATTGACATGCTGGTAGAATGTTTAGCCCAGGGCTTAACCCTGAAAAAATCCACAGAGGTATTTCTTTCTGTCAGAAACGGTGGTTGAAACCGTACATGGATTTAAATACCAGTCACAGACAAAGTGCCACTCAGCCATTTCATTTTTTTTTAACGGATGAATAATTGTATCTATGGCAAGAGTCTGGAAAATGTACGGCAGTATAGGGACATTAAATTGGTCAACACATAGCATGGACAATGGGGAGCTCAAAAATACATTTCAAAACCTAATTTCAAATCTTTGAACATTATCGATCATGATCTACTGACTATTGAACTTGCCAAAACTAAAGTGGTCATGAATAAACCTATCTCTTTAGGCCAAGTCATTTTAGATTTTTCAAAATTGCATATCGTCACCTTTCTTTAAAAACCTCTTAAGTCTGAATTTTCTCAACATTGAACGTTACCTCTTTCCTAATCAGAATTCAAAGCGGAATCGGAATTTAAAAACCTCTTAAGTCTATATTCTAGTCTTTCCTCTGGAGATGGATTTAAAAACCTCTTATGTCTAATGGTCGGAGAGTTCTTATTTAAAAACCACGTATGTGAGACATACAACGTTTATTTTGCTTTTAGGGCATACGTGGTTTCTAAAGAAAGGTGACGATATGTATAAATTTCATTATGGTTTTGCAATGCGGCAATTCGGTACCATTTCCTTGTTATATACAGACACGGATAGTTTCATTTACCATATCCGTGACTGTAATCCGTATGTCGTTATCAAACAAAATCCAAAATGGTTTGACACGTCCTCGTTTAGTGAGAAGAACGTGTTCGATATCCCCCGTCTGAACAAAAAAGAAATTGGTTTAATGAAAGATGAGTGTTCAGACACCATGATGACTGAGTTTGTTGGGATCGCTCCGAAAATGTATAGTTTTCGACAGGTGGATCGATGTGAATCTATGTGAGCCAAAGGGATTAGCCAGCACGTGGTTAAACGACTCTGTGTGGATGATTATTTACATGTCCTTCAGACCCACACAGGCATGACAGTCAGTTTAGGATTCTATCTAAAAACCATGATTTATTTTTAATGAGACTGCGAAAACAAACACTCGCTTTGCTGGACGACAAGATACAGTGGTGTCAGGATATGATGACAAGCGTCCCATTTGGATACAACCAGTAATGGTTGTTGCTATTGTTGTACAACTCGACAAGTGTATGGTTTGGTTGCTGTAACATGTGTGATGCCATCTTGAGCCTCGGAATAAAAATAAAAAATTGTAGTGTATCATATAATTTTTGTTTTTAAACCTGTGTGCATGGATGTATGCATGGATGTGTGAATGTGTGTAAATAGTTGTACATAAACTGTATGTCTTATGCTATTTGCCTGTCAACACATAAAGAGAGTCTTGCATCAACGTTTGCATTGCTCACTCTGCAAAGGCTAGATTAAAAACATGTTGGCTTTTTAGGTGCGGCTTAATAGGCTTCACTAGGTTGTGGCTTAATAGACCTCTCTAGGTCGTGGCTTAATAGGCCTCATGTTTCAACAAAGAGACCACTCACCCTAACTAGGCATGCGGCTTAATAGGCCACACTATGTTGTGGCTTAGAAGGCCTCATGCAAGAACAAAAATAATAGTCTGCTGCTTTTACTGTGGACAATCTCACTTTATGATTAGTGTTATAAGTGGTGATATATTTGAAAACAACACCAGTCAAATATCTGAGCAGAAATTGTTTGTTTTAACCTGTTGCATGTTATGCCTGTGGCCTACAGCTAAAGAAGTCAACAGGCAGATGGTTATTTATTTGTGTTTTGCTTATTTTTTGTTTTGTTTTTGCTATTGACTTAGGGGACGGACAGTGTATAGGTACATAGTATTTTTTTATTTATTTACTTAGTAAACGTCAACGACTACTTTTCAGATTCAATGATGAGCCATGATGAAGATTGTTTTATCGTCACCAAACACGCAACGTTCAATGAATATGCCACGATGGTGTATCATAATCCACAACGTGTGGCCTATCCTTCAGAATATAGAAACATCAAAGTACGCATTGATACCACTTTTTATGACAGCATCATTAATCATGATGATAATGATAATGACTTGTATCATGACCCAGGGTATCACTATTGTAAATCCTGTATGCTAAATTTTGGCTTTCAAAATAATGTATCCACGCAAGTGATTCATAAAGTATGGTACGGTTTAACAATGAATCAAGTGATTGTTAAATTAGCTGACGAGGATTATTTTGCAGTTTTTTGGTGTACATTATGTACAAAACCCATGTTTAATGTTTATTTTCCAATAACCACTCAAATGTTTTGTTTTCATTTTTATAAATTTCCTGCTGAAGAACGAATCACTTCGTATCGGCAACAAGCATTTCGCCACCTTTGTCTTAGCTTACCTATCAATCAATATTCACCTCATAGAATGAGATCTGTTATAAACTAACAACAACATGTCATGATTATGGTTTCTTTTTTTTTATTCGGCTTTAAGGAGCATACTTGACGTTTAGAATACATTTGGCTATTTTTTTGTTGGTTTGTTTTAGGTAATCGTGTATTCATGTTGATGGACACACACACACTGGTTTAAATTTGTAGTTTTTATTTCGTTTCTTTCTTGGTTTGTTGGATATAGACATGGTTATTAAATGCATAGCGTGTTAACTTTACCTTTTTATAGGCTACCAACAGCATTCAGATGTTTGCTCATAGTATCTGTCTGCTGCCTTAGCTACCAGCCATCCATGTATAGATATAAGTGACTGCACCTCATATATGTGCTAAAGTACGTAAATGTGTGTTTTTATTTATTGCTCTTTTGAAAACGGCTGCCATGTTCTGACCGCTTGCATCTTGTTCAATTGTCAACAAGGCGCACTCTAGTGGCACACACCGAGGTGCACACATTGTTGCTTACATGTGGGATACAAAATCACTGCTGATAAAAACATTCATCGGGACGCGTTACGCTGTAACCATTGTCAAAAACCATTTAATTGGACCAAACGAAGGTTAGAATAGTCCGGTGTAGGTGCGGCCTTGGCTACGTTTAGCTAGCAGGGCACGGTTGACACAGAACCATTGATCTAAACGTGTTAGGCTGTGGCCATTGTCAAAAACCATTGGATTGGACAAAACGAAGGTTAGAATGGCTGGGTGTTGGTGTGGCATAGTACCGCAAGGGCAAAATTGGCAGTTCTGTTTTGATTCTGATTGATGTGAACAGCGGCGGCCACAGTTGGAATTTTTCCTGTATAAGTCGTGATCCTATTTGGGATGGTTGGGTGGGTCTCAGACAGCGGAGGAGGAAACGTCTATTAAAACATCATTCCTAGATTATTTCTCATAGTTTGATAAGGTACTATAGAGAATGTTATCGCTCGTTCTATTTTCATTCAGTGTTACCAAATATTTGCCACGCTGAGCGTGGCTTGTGTCTTAAATTAGCTAAAATACCTTTTCTCTCCTACCGCTGAGCTCCCAAGGTCAAGTGTACAGCTAAACGACGGTTTCTTTATGGTGCATTTTGTCATAGTAAAACTTGTTAAATACAGACCAATGGCTTTTGCCCAGGCCAATAATTATTAGGTAGAGAGCTACGTTAGCTATGCACTCGTGTACACCCCTGGTTTTTGTCACGCACAGTAATGTTTGTTTGTTGTGCACTGCTGTATTTTTTTTTGTGAAATTCCTTAAATCCAATCCAATGGGCTTTGCCCTGACCAATAATTACTAGATAGCCGTTAGCCCTACTTAAATAAATAAGTAAATAAACATGTATTGCAGCCGAATGGACAGGAAAAAGGTTTACAATATTCATTAACTTAATTATTATAACATTTTTAAATATGTTCTTGCACTCTCCTACATAATTTTCACATTACAGTAATAATACTGTAATAGGAAACCTTATGAACGCATTAGAGTACCCACAGATTACCCCTAGGGTTATTGTTATTTGTTTTGGTTTTTATTTATTTTTTATTATTATTTATAAAATGCGTAAACATTAACCATTATGACAATGTTTTAATATCCGTGTTGACTGATAGTACTATCATATTAAAACCGACTTTGTCCGTTTGGCGCATTCATTGAAGTGATACGTCTCACATGGTTTTTTTTTTTTACAGAGTTTGCACATACACACCTGGTTCTGTCATGCACAGAGAGGCATCAATACTCTTTATCCAGACCAGACCTGTGTGGTGTATTTTGTATCCCACATGTTGGCAACTGTGGTGATGTCAATGTGCGCGTCTTAGGAACAGTTCAAGAGACCACATGCACTGTTGAATGTTGCACCTTTAGGGACACATAGTGTCATTAAGAGATACATTCACACATACCTACAAATCTACAACTAACTCTACACTCCAGACATCTATAATTGTCTACAAACATCTACAATTACACCCCTATCATCTACGCCACCTACAACTATATGTCCAAGACTCGACACTACTTCACCCTTAAAGCCACCCCAAAGTTGCAAGCAACAACAACAGCAACATACTTCTTTTTACACCAAGCTGGCAGAGCCATACTACAGCTCTTGTCTATGCGCTTGCTACATCCGTCAACAAAAACACAGGAACTGTTTACTAAAACAGCAATGTGGGAATTAATAGCGGTCAGCACATCAAAACATTTAAATAGGCCTCCCACTCAGATGGAGATTGTCTTTTACCCCGTGACGCTGCCAGATTGACGACCTACTTCAAGAGTACAAGGTTAGTGTATCTCAGGTGTCTACACTCTATTAACTCCTACCCTATTACCATACCTGTTCAATTTGTAACACACTGGATTTTCATTGTTGAGCTAT
The DNA here is from genome assembly GCA_946902985.2 of Meconema thalassinum. Taxonomy (NCBI): domain Eukaryota; kingdom Metazoa; phylum Arthropoda; class Insecta; order Orthoptera; family Tettigoniidae; genus Meconema; species Meconema thalassinum. The sequence continues at coordinate 126,980,003 of OX336395.1, forward strand.
CCCTACATTTAGGGAAGCTAATACACCCCATTGCAAGCCTTGCTGTAAACCATCACATTTATTATAATTTGCCTGTTTATTATTCCAATGCACGCAACCTGGTCCCCTTTCCACACATTATAATTCACTGGCTCCCTTGTAAACCGCTGCGTAAGCGCTACCAATTTGTTTATTGCCCATGACATTGTCCTTTAGCTAAGCACTTGCGTACACTCAGTTATACTGCGCTATCAGCACTCTGCTAACATTGTCCGCCACGAGCGTCATTGCTCCTCGCTCGCTAAACGTTACCTCTGTCTAGAAGGAACCCCCCTTTATTACGATCGCTAATTCGTAGAGCTTCGCCCACCTCCGCGATCCCTTCAGATTCTCTATCTCTCACGGAGAGACTGACAGTTTAAATCATCCTTCACACACCCTTTAAATACAGGCCACCCTCCACACACATCCCCTAGTTCTACCCTCCTAAAGGGTAAAACACGAACATGGCTGCCATCGTTGAATGACCAATAAAACAAATATTTAAGTAATTGAAAACACATTTCCGGTGCAGTAGTGTCCAGGGTTAGTAATTCCAGTTGGTAATGTCCCGCAGAAGATGAAACAAGGTATGAAAATCATACAATAAGCGCACAAAATCCGTATACCCCTACTCATTATTATTTATTTGTATTGTCAGTACATATAGGCTTCATTTGTACTTAAATCCTAGGAACCTTAAACATCCGTATTTGTCCTTCCATGGTCTCTGTGACAACGTAACTTTATCTTCTTCTTGAACTCGACTTCAATAGCTCGATAACTTCATGATCATCTTCTCTTACGGGTAATATATTTATATTTCTTCCTCTCTTTTGCTTTTATTTTTTCTACAAAAATTCCAAGTTAATCTAAACGTGATCCTCCAGAGTCAGGGGGTGAACAACTATTGATGTGTAACATCTTTCCACTCGGTTGCTGGATATTTTTGTGGGAGTTATTTTGAAAAATGGGACGGAAGTGTGTAAGACGCACTGCCTGCTAGATCGCATCCCTCCTAGCTGCTTTAGCAGCCAGTGAAGGGATGCGATCCAGTTGGCAGTGGTACTGTAGCAGCAGAGTATCACCAAATAGCTTATAAAGATAATAGAGGAAACTCCTCGCCAAAACAGGAGACAGCGCTCCCCAGCACCACCTATCGGTCTGAGTTGGCAACGTAAGACCAGCTGATTTAACCGTGAGATACAACAAAACAATTATAAGGAATTATTGAACTGTGGATGATCTAATTATCCAATTGTAATGGTTGGTACGGGGAGTATTTATGCCATATATGGCTGTAATAATTATAAACAACAAAGTGACCCAAAATCTTTCTTCAGGTTCCCAAGAAATAAGGAAATGTAAGTATGAATTTATTGTGAACAAGTAGCCTACCATTACACTGATAGTTCGTTTTTCTTTTAATACAGAATGCTTTTACAATATAATTTAGCATATTTTAGCCTGTTCTTTATTTATTTATAGATGCACGCAGTGGGTTATTCGAAGCCGAAGAGCTGACTTAGATGACGTATTGAGAAGGAATGGCCCAGAACATTTAAACAGAACTCATGTTGTATGCTCAGCCTCAGACCACTTTGTGGAGAAAGATTTCAGGAACAAAAACGTTTTAAGTCAAGGGTAAGATCTTTGTAGGTTGTTGATTGTAGGCCTAATGTTAATAATGCCCGTTGCTCACGGTAAAATGTTTCTTAAAATTTATTTTACAACTAATTTTATAAAAATTTGACGAAAGCAAGCTGTGTTGTTCACGGTAAAATTATTTTATAAAATCCGTGGATGTATCAGGATCGCCATCTACCGATAAACTTCTGAACCAAGAATCAGCTGTTCAACACACATTGGTTTGAGAGTATGGCTCCAACAAACAAAGCAAACTATTATGTTTGAATAAAGCACATTATAGCTATTATGTTTTGGATAACGGATATTATAACTCTTTAATATGCACACACATCTGAATCTACATCTTAACACAATGAACAACTTACAACTAACATTGTCACAGAGTAAAAGCATATTTACACTCCGACCAAGTTCCATAGAGAACATAAACTAGATACATAATAGTCTCCCCCACTTATATAAAAACAAATAAAAGGAACTATTCATATTCATTTGGGCACATAGTCTTGCAGATACTGAGGAGGTCGCCTGTCTCTGGCTGATCTTCTTAAATAATTATCAGCAGGTGGTGGAAGGCTGTTTCGATCAGGGCGTTCATCTGGTTGCAGGATGGTCTGCCTTGTATCATCTGAAGTGTGGGTTGCAGGATGAATATCCTCATTTTCTAGTCTTGACTGGGTTGGTGTTGGTATGTTTGGAACACCACGCACTGGAGGATTTGTTGGAGCAAAAGTGACATGCTTATCTTTCTTTGGCACGAGAGTCGATAATAACTGGTCAACATGCCGCTTTAAAATTCGTCCCGAATCCAATTTCACATCATAGTGACGCTGGCCGAGTTTAGTTTGTATAACACCAAACTGCCAAATATCACGGTTTTTCTGGTGAATCCGGACTTGCACTCTCTCTCCCACGTTGAAAGAGCGAACAGGGGGTGAGAAACTGGATGTAGTCAAGCTCTTTTGGTTTGGAAGTAGAGCATCCAACCGGATACGTAGCCGACGTTTCAAATATAGTTCAGCTGGAGACTGTCCACATGCCAATGGCGTTGCTCTGTATTGAAACAAGATGTTCTGTAACTTAGTCGATAATGGTGCCGGGTCATTTACAGCAGCACGAAGTCGCCTCTTCAAAGTTTGGATGTTTCTCTCGGCTAGCCCATTGGTTGCTGGGTGCCCTGGTGCAATATGTTTCTGGAAAATCCCTCTCTCCTTGCAATATGATCTGAATACATCACTCGTGAAGATAGTGGCATTATCTGACACAAGGACATTCGGGTACCCATGTACGGTAAAGATTTTGTCAAGCAGACTGATAGTAGTTGCAGTGGATGGAGCGTCTTTCACCATTCGTACTTCGACCCACTTGGATTTCGCGTCAACACACATCAAGAAATGGTGGTTATCAAATGGCCCCGCATAGTCAATGTGTATGCGTTCCCAATTTTCTTCTGGTTCATCCCAGGGGTGTATTGGAGCTTTTGGTGGATTTGAACGAGTCTGCGCGCACTCTTCACAAGATTTGATAAGCTTCTCAATGTCTTTGTCTAATTGCGGCCAGTAGACATATCGTCTTGCTAACTGTTTTGTTTTCACAATGCCGAGGTGTGTTAAATGTAACTCTTCCAAAATTTTTCTTTGTAGTTTCTTTGGGATAACAATTCGGTCTTGACGGAATAGAATACCATTTTCAACTGTATATGGTTCATCCAAGGATTGAGTTTGAAGACGTTGCAGGGTGGCACTAAGTTCTGGGTCTAACATAGTCTCGTCACGGATAGTTTCGTACGTAATGGCTTCACTTGACACTTGAAGAATCGATTCAGCACAGAGTTGTGAAACTTCTGCATTTATTGATGTTTCAATGTTTGGCGAGGTAGATGCAACAGGGGCTCGGGATAGGCAATCAACATTTTCGTTATCTTTCCCTTTTTTCACTCTTACCGTGTAGTCAAACCCGGAGAGAAACGATGCATATCTTAGGAGCCTTGCGGATGTCATTTGTGGCAGGCCCTTGTTCTGATGAAAAATACGAGACAGAGGTTCATTGTCTGTCACAAGAATGAAATTTCTTGCAAAAATATAGTTGTAGAAGTGTGTTGTGGCGAAAATTATGGCCAGAGCTTCCCGGTCAAGCTGACTGTAATTACATTCTGCTGGTGTTAGGGCACGAGAGGCATAGGCGATGGGTCTTTCTTGGCCATCCATCTCATGACTTAATACTGCTCCAACACCAGTAGGACTGGCATCGGTTGACAAGATGATAGGCAGTGATGGGTTGAATGGGGTAAGGACACGTTCACTACATAACTCGGACTTGAGATTCAAGAAAGCTGCTTCACAGGCTGCAGACCAGAAAAACCGTACACCTTTCCGCAATAACTGCCGTAATGGGTGGGACTTCGTTGAAAAATTAGGAATGAACTTTGCATAATAAGTCACCATACCAAGGAAGCGTCTCACTTCTTCATTGTTTTTAGGGCGTGGCATTTGTGACACAGCTTGAACTTTCTCTGGTGACTTGCGGATCTCATTATATGATACAATATGCCCTAGGTAGTCTATGTTTTCCTTGAAAAATGAGCATTTGCTTTTGTTCAAATGCAGATTATTTTTTTGAAAGCCGTTCTAGACAGGCTATTAAGTTCTTGGTGCACTCCTCCTTCGTTGTACCATGTATTATGATGTCGTCAAAATAAGCTTCAGCTTTTGGAAGACCATGAAGGATCTGTGATAATATCCTATTAAATTCTGAGGGGGCAGTTTTGATGCCAAAACTCAGTCGGTGCATCCTGAAGGTTCCTTTGTGAGTGGATATAGTTTGAATCATACTACCTTCTTCATCAACCTTCAGATGTAGATATGCCTTGTATAAGTCTAACTTGCAGAAAAATTTTGAGTTTCTAAGACTATGTAGAACATCATTAACTGGTCTTATGGGATGGTTTGCAGAAATCAACCTTGAATTTACTCCACATTTGTAGTCAACACATAACCTAACTCCCCCATCCGGTTTTGGGATAACAACAAGAGGCGATCCCCAATCACTTAAAGCTGTGGGAGAAATAACTCCTTCTGATTCCAATGAAGCGAGTTCCTTTTCAACGCGTTCCCGAAGAGCAAAAGGGACATCACGTTCACGATTGAAGACAGGTTTCACCCCCTCTCTGAGTTGCAGTTTTACTTCAATATTGGGAACGCATCCAATTTTTTCTTCAAAGATTGTACTATACTGATGTAAAATATCCTGAATTGACTGCACTGAGTTGACAGATTCAGTGTGAAGTGAATGATTTGTGTCCTTGTCAATTTCCTTCAGATTAAGGCCGAGGCCCCTGATCCAAACACGACCAAGCAATGCGGCATGACCTTGCGGAACTACAAAAAGATCTGCAACAATTTCTGTTCCTTTGTATGATACTGTGACAACAATTTTTCCTCTGGGTTTGATAACATGATCGGAATATGATCGAAAACAGACATTTGTTGGCTGCAATGGCAAACCAAGACCCAAGGTTGAACATTCGTTCTCTGGGATGAGTGAATATTTTGCTCCCGTGTCGACTTCAAACCTTTGTGATTTATTGTTGAGTTTAACAGTGATAAAATATTTATCTGATTCTTGTCCTACTTCAAAGAGATCTTCGATGCATTCCAGTTGTCCTATCCCGAAATTGGTTTCAGGGTGGTCATGCAAGTTGTCATCTATGTTCTCAGTTGCAATGTTGTGTGTATTTGACTGTTGAAGAAGTGTAGTGATACAAACTTTTGCAACATGTCCCACTTTCCTACATGACCTACATTTAAGAGAGTTTCTGTTTGTGCGACAATCTCTTGACCTGTGGTTTGAATTTCCACAATTCAGGCATAATCCATCAATACCTAGTGCTCTATAATTGACAGAACTACGGCGGCCCCTGGACTGTGAACGTGAGTGAGAGCCTGGGTTAGGCTGTTGAACAAAACGTGACTGAGTATCACTGCTATATTGATTCATACTTCGGTCATTATATGAACTTGTGGCTTTTGTTACTTTGTTTGTGTCCTCTATAGAGTCTGACGGTGCAGTGAGCTGTTTTGACAGCTGATTACTCTCATACCGCGATGCTTCCAAGGCTATAGCCTTCTTCAGGAGATCATCAAATTTCGTGTCATTAGACTGGAGAAGTTTCTCTCTGATCCAATTATCTCGCAAGCCACGTATAAATTGTGCACGAAGAAAAACATCCGCGATTGAAATTCTGGCGTCACATGTACACTGAATATAAAAGTCACAGTCTAGTAAGTGGCTTCTAAGAGTGGCAACAAATCCTGCAATATTTTGACTTTCTTTTTGATTGACGTTCAAAAAATAGTGTTGGGAAACTACGGTTGAGACTTGGGGTGACAGTATTTGCTTGAAATGCTTTACTAGGTCATTATAACCAAGAGACTTGATTGGTTTATCAGGGCCTAAAAATGCAGAGAGATTGTTATAATGAATTGCCCCTATTGATGTACACAAGAGCTGAGCTTTCTTTGTTGGATCGGTGGCATTGTTGAAGTTTGCGTAATTTTCAAATCGTTCTAAATACGACACGAATTTTTCCTTTTCAGAATCAAATTTTTCAAAAGGTGTGATGTTAGTGGCTTGTGGGGTTGTGACGGGCTGGTGAGCTTGATACCTTTCAAGTAACTTCTCTTGAGAATCAGTAAAAATGTTCAGTAATTGTTGAAACTGATTTGCGTCCATCTTGACGGAACTTAGAAATAATTTTAAAAGTCACAGTTCAAATATAATAAAATGTTTCAAGATAACAGATTTAAAACACACTGGGTAGTGATCGATGACCGAATATTGTCCTGGGCTTGAGAGAAAAAAAAAAACATTGCATAACCTCAAAGTTCGAACTGCGATACATATTATTTTGAATATGTGGCATACAGGCACACGTAGCTGAATATACGATGAGTTGCTTAGGATCGTTTACAAGTACTCTGTGTACATTTCATGTCGATTTGCCTGATTCTTGATTTTACTCACGTGGCCGTTGAAACAGACGACGTAAATACCGTACTTCATTGATGTAGGCTATATCTGAACCGGAGGATCAAGTCCCAATTCCTCGTCGCCAACTATTATGTTTGAATAAAGCACATTATAGCTATTATGTTTTGGATAACGGATATTATAACTCTTTAATATGCACACACATCTGAATCTACATCTTAACACAATGAACAACTTACAACTAACATTGTCACAGAGTAAAAGCATATTTACACTCCGACCAAGTTCCATAGAGAACATAAACTAGATACATAATACAAACATTGCAAAAATTGCTGCTTTAGCTACAATTAAATATCGTACAGTGGTAAAAAGGAAGAAAAGAAATGCTAGGAAGTCCTGGACTCGGGAATGGAGAACAGAAGAGTAGAGGAATACTCTCCTTGGTCGAAAATGAGTTGAGGTTAGAAATCAGAATTCATATATGAATTATTCGACAGGACACTTAACATGAGGAAAGGCATTTCTCCTGAAATGAGACTGCAAGTGAGTTCGAAACCAGTTTATCTTCGCCTTCACATCAGCCTGGCTTGTGTTCGGTCGAATTTGTGAAACACATTCGGCGATTGAGATTTCTGTCTCCCTTCTTGCATTTCTATTGTGGTGTATGGCAGTGGCGGCCGGTAATAAGGTTGCAGTGTTGCACAACGACCAGATTAATTCATGAAAAACAATTAATACCGCGATAATATTTTTAGTATTAAAAGCTGTATGTTTCCTGTTATATGTATAGAAGTTCATAATTCTGTTCTTTAATAATTCAGGAAATCTCATGGTAAGTTACAGTATTGTGAACTGACTGAGAAAGCGAAGCGCGCTAGCCGTCTAGGAGCGCTCGTCCGCTTGGTCGTTGCCAGCCCCAAGCACCGACCAGATCTCAATAGTGAAGGGTATGGCAGAGATGCTAGATCGGGTAAGCCCTATCCCAACAGTTAACACGGCTAGTCGTTGCCAGCTCATTGCAACCAGGAAGCCGAGGCGCGACCGGAGACATCCGAGATGCTCCGTCAACTGCCGATACTATGTTTTGCAATGTTGGGCGTACTTGTGATACTCACCCTCGTATATAACTTACATTGTTTTGTTCTCATGAAGGTTTTCATGTAGACTAACTTATATTCCATTTAATCCGATGAAAATGTGATGTCTCTGAACTGCGGCATTCGTTATGAATGAGGTACCGGTACATACGTTTTACCGCGCAATTGAATACAGTTTTCTCCGATATCAAGCAGTCCTATCACCTCATGGGCGTTCGCAGGAGGGGGGGGGGGCACAAGGAGGCGCCGTGCACCCCCCCCCCCTGAAATTGTTCATTGTCACACCAGTTTATTTCATAAATTGAAGTTACTGATGGTTAACTGATTTACATGTAGGGATAATTCCACAGTTTTATTTAACTTAGAAATTTTGGATTATTTGAGAATATCTTCAGTTATTTAGAAAATCGGCGAACTGGATTAACATTACCATTTTAATGAACTGCTTGATTTTTATTTTTGTCGGTAGGCCTTCGTGGTGATACAACTACTTTTGCCTGTTTAAAATAAATGATTTATGACGATGATTCACAAAGAACTCCTATGGACAAAAACTCTTAACTAAAAAAAATATTCCTCCCATTCATGCCATAAAGATCATGTACCCAACGGCTTAAGAGCAGCCAAATAATGAATATCACGAAGCAAGTAAGAAATGAAACGAAAATTGCGCGGGGGTGTACGTCTCAATAACACCTAGTGACGAGGTAATGAAATGATAAACATATTACTCCCCCACCGTTGAAAAAATCCTGCGGGTGCCCATGTACCAACTTAACCCCCCCCCCCCCCCCCCTTAATGAAAATAGCGCAACACCCAGAACAATTATTTATCAGCCGCCACTGGTGTATGGGCGTTTTAACCTCATACAAACACTGATATTTCTGGTACTCGTCCAGTAAAACACTAACAGCTTGGGAGCCCGTATCACACGACACTAGTTAGTATGAAAGCTTCTACCAGTACTGGTGTACACGCTGTATAGACGTGTCTAGCACCGTGTGATATGTACCTTCCATGCTAGGTTCTGCCTTCCATAATAGGTTCCATACAACTCACGAAATTGAACAGGTGCCATTTTTCCTGGCAGTTTTCATGGAAGTTTGAGTACAACAACCAATCGGATTGCTTTTCTCGTTCAGGTAGATACCCTAGGGGCAACATAAACAAGTAGATTTGTTATGTGGGTAGGCCTACGAATAAATACATCAGAATTAAACTATATTTTCTTTAAACAGCGTCTGTGTGATAAGCGTAGCTATATCCGGTAAATACAGAACGTGTCATATTGTTATTATTATTCTGGGATAAATATTTAACTATTTAAATTCTAATAGTTATCACGAATGGTATCCGTCCATGGTTACAGTATTTAGGGAAAATAAAAATTTTAAATGGGAGAAAACACAAAACAAAGTTGCAATATTGCTGTACGACATAAGGAGGAAATTATAAAATAATTAAAAGGAAGTAAAAATCTCCGCCCCTGGATAGCCTTGAACCGGGGATCTTCTGATCAGCAAGCGAGCGCGATACCACTAGCACACTTTTCCAACTGACGGTTCAGCAATTTGTTGCACTTCTTATCAGCGCTTATGGTTAAATATCCAACTATTACAATTATATCTTAAATATTGATTGGAATTAATTCATTCAGTACAACGCATATTTTCAAATGTACTTAAAGTAAGTTTCATGACCGCTTTGCGTTAATAATGCGAATCGACTGTAAATTTTACCCCCAAACGACAACCGTCCTCCATGTTTTATTTTCGAAGAGTTTGTTTACAAGCAAGCTTCACAATCTTCTCACCACGTGGCGCCAGCATCATCTTCATGTCAGCTTCCCTGATTGGTTCGTTTCGTAAAATTAATTTTACGGAATAGAACATGTCCTATTTTATGAAACGTTTTATCAAAGGTTTTATAAAACTTGAATTTGACCGTGAGCAACATAAATTTTATAAAATTAAATTATTGTACAATAAATTTGAAGGAAAATTTTACCGTGAGCAACGGGCATTATTGAAATAACAGCATAATTATAAAACGTGGTGACTCTACGGTACAGTAGGCCTAACATTTAACAACATGCTTCAATATTTCCGATTGAAAGTGTACGTAGTTATAAGGGGCGGAACAGCGAGGTCATCTGCCTGAACGTATTGCACTATTAAAGCTAAAGGAGGTTGGTGTAATCTACAAGTTCAGAACACACAAATTTTAATTTTATTCGTGGAGGTGGGGGTAGTTCAAGGGCAAAATATCAAGCCGGAGATAGCCAAGAATTTACAATGGTCTGGTGTTTTTATCTTTATTTATTTATTTATTTATTTATTTATTTATTTTACCAAGAGAGGACTAAGGTAGGTAGTTTACTTATTATCTCGCTTCCAACTGCCTCAATATCAATAAGAAACGTGTTGTGTTAGCCGATTCATTCAGATTGTATTGAGAATGCATTCTTCTGAATCGTATGTAAACATAGGAAGTGTTAAATTACGAAAAGTAACACATCAATAAGTGTAAATGCTTACGGGTATGTATGGGCATATTCCAGACTTCAGTAACCCACACCAATACCATGTCATGAATTATCTGCAGTATTTTTTAGAATTCTATATAAATTGTACAGAACCAAGTATCTTTTATTGCTTATAACACTAATCTTTAAATTATTTGCTGCCTAAATATCAAGCCGAGACTTCACAATGCAATTTCGGTCGGTGTGCACTCAAAAATGCTAGCTGTGGGTGGCAAGGAGAGTAATGCTGTCAACTCGCACCAAGAGATGGCACTGTGATCGCTGTCTCCAAGCAAGTGCATGCTTTTACGGCCGAGTTTCCACTATTATCTTTATAAGCTATTTGGTATCACGAAGGCAGTGCGAGAGTAAAAATATCAAGTAGGCAGTGATAAAAAATAGAGTCTTGGAAATGTTACCGTTTTTATTATTCTTGACACAAATATATTTTTTATTTACACTCTAAAAATACATAACAATTCCAAGACTCTCTTTTTTATCACTGCCTACTTGATATTTCTACTCTCGCACTGCCTTCCTGATACTCTGCTGCTACAGTTTCAATCCTCCTGTTAATTTACAATATAATATGTGATGTTTGTTCAAACAAGTGTGACAGTAGCATATCCCCAATTCAATCTATACATCCATCATAGTACCAGTATGAAAACGGAGCGTAAATTAACATTTTAAGAATCTCCAAGGTGTGTAGTATACGAGTAGGATAACGATGTCAGATGACTTCACATACATTTCATCTCAATTTCATAGTAGGCCAACATGTCAGATGTTACACGTCATATGCGACTACTGTAAGGCTCGTATCCTGTTTGTGCCTCTCTATTCTTTGATTTTTAGATTGTCCTTTGTTTTTTCTTCATGTTCTTTGATAACTGTTAGTCAGTATAGTCTTTATTAAAAACGAGCATCTAAGAGATGAGATCCATTGATCCACGCCGCGTTTTATTTTAATATACAGTTCACTTGCCCAGCATCATAAGTCAATCAGTCATTTTTGGTCCTCCTGCGGTCAGGATGTTCTTTTTATTTAATAAATAGAGACATATTTCATCATATGCGAAACCAACACGACAACAGAAGTCTGGTGTGCAAATGGTTACGTCTACACAACAAGGTAACATTAATTTGGTGCATAGGAGCCACGTCTTCCTATCACATCATTAGTGTACATTCTGATCACGAAAGATTCAGGAAAAACTGTAAGCAGTACTATACAGGTCAGAATTCCTTCCCTATACATTCCTTAACCTTAAAATGGATGCAATTTCGAAGCTTGTTAAACAAAGAGCAGTGATAAAAGGCAGAATCACAAGAATAAGTAATTTCGTAGAATCATTCAACAGTGGGCATTCAATACATGAAATCAGAGTCCATTATGACACATTGTTAGAGTTAGAAAGCAAATATGACACAGTTCAATCTCAGTTGGAAGTTGAGGATGAAGACACAGATCAAACAGGGGACAGAGGAATGTCAGAGTTGATAATATTCAGTTTAAAGGCTAGGATGCAAAACATATTATAACCATCACAAGGTCACGCCAAAAGTGAATCCAATATCACAGCCAGTAGTTCGAATGACAATATTAACCTCAAATTGCCAGCAATCAAACTACCAAAATTCAGTGGTAATTATGAGGATTGGTTATCATTTGCATACAATTTCACATTACTAGTGCACAATAATGCAAACCTAGGAACAATCCAAGAATATCATTATCTACTAGGAGCGGTTCATGGTTCGGCAAAGGCATTTATTCGAAACCTTCCAACCACTGAAGCAAACTATAATGTAAGCTTGGGAACTATTATGCACTAGATTTCAAAATAAGAGACTCATGGCATCAAAGCATGTTCGTGAAATCTTAAATATTTCTAGAGTTAAGAATGAAACTGCCGAAGACCTCAGACAATTCATCAGTACATTCTCTAGCAATTTACAATCACTGCAAGCATTACAGTTAGATACCCCACTTGAAGATGTAATTTTAACACAACATATCGTTGATCGCCTTGATTATGAAACTAGAAGAGGCTGGGAACTAGAGGTAGATTCTAGCAAAAATCCATCTCTTTAAGAACTCACATCATTCATAGAGCACCGTTGCCAAGTCCTTGAAAGCATGCAACCTACTAGTAATCAAGTCAGGGTAAATGTTAGCAAGGAAAACTCATACAAGAGAAAGCCATCCGCTTATACACATGTCGCATATATTGACAATCAATGCACTTATTGTAAACAAGTACATAAGCCAGGACTTTTTGCATGTGAATCATTTCTGAAGTTGACTGTATCAAATCGCATTCAGTATACTCGTGATAATAGGCTATGTTTAAATTGTCTTCAGGCGACACATAAAACGTCAGAATGCAAATCTGGCCACTGTCGTAAATGCAACAAGGCACACAATACGTTACTACACCTTGATAACAATGGCAAGGGCGGTAATGCAAACCAGATACCTTCTAACAATGAAGCTCTATTTGCAAGCTTCCACACATCTGTCAAGGATGAACACGCAGATACTCATAACAAACCATATGTATTGCAGTGCACTGTTATTGTCAAAATCAAGGATCACAGGGGCAAATTGCATAAGATTCGAGGTCTCTTAGACAGTGAGAGTCAAACTCACCTCTTCACAAGAGACATAGTCAACAGGCTGAATCTGCTACGTAAGAAAGATACTACAGCTGTTCTAGGCATTAACAACACTTCTTCAACAATGAAACACAGTGTTGACATACACCTTCAATCTACAGCTTCAGATTTCAACGCAAACCTAAACTGTGTAGTAGTTCCTGCCATCACAGGACAAATGCCCTCTATGGAGTTAAATTACAAGTCATGGAATTTACCCAGCGACATCGTATTAGCAGACCCTAAATTCTACAGTCCACATAAGGTAGATTTGATCATCAGAGCTGAGCTATTTTACAACATTCTAAAGACTGAACAAAGAACACGGGCAGGTTTCCCTGTTTTACAAAATTCTCAACTAGGTTGGATAATTTCTGGTCAATGCCCACAATCCAGCAACAGAAATGAAATGTGCAACACAGTCACTTCTCTTTTCATCAAAAACTAAGATAATCTTGACATTCAGCTTAGGAAATTCTGGGAAATAGAAGAATTGCATACCAAACCTGAAACTCCAGAAGAACAACAATGTACATTTCATTTCAAAAATAACACAACACGTACTTCTGAAGGTAGATATGTTGTCAAGTTGCCTCGAAAGGAAACTCTGTCACTTTTAGGCAAGTCCCATGATATAGCACAACAAAGATTTTACCAATTGGAAACTACATTCAAAAGAAATCCAGAATTGCAAGAGCAGTATTCACAATTCATGTCAGAGTATGAAATGTTGGGTCACATGAAGGAAGTAAGTGCGATAGATGATTCAGAACACTACTATATGCAACATCACGACAAACAAAGCTCAACCACATCCACTAGAGTAGTTTTTGATGCATCAGCCAAAACCACCACAGGAGTATCACTCAACGACACATTGTTAGTAGGGCCAACTTTACAGCAAGATCTGTATTCGATTGTGTTGAGATTCAGAGCATTTACTGGAGACATTTCAAAAATGTATAGACAAATTCTGGTTCGCAAGGATGATACTAGATTACAAAGAATCATATGGAGGGAATGTCCCCACACACCTGTCAAAACTTACGAATTGCTAACGGTCACATATGGTACAGCGTCAGCTCCATATTTAGCAACTCAATACCTCAACCAACTAGCTGAAGATGAAGCAGCTTCTTTTCCACTTGTATTAGCTGTTCTACAAAGAGATTTTTATGTTGACGATGCTCTATGTGGTGCTTCAAACATTTCGGAAGCACTACAGTTGCAAAATGAACTCATTACTTTACTCAACAAAGGAGGCTTTCTCATCAGAAAATGGTGCTCGAACCATCCAGCAATACTTGAAGCTGTTCCACCTGAAGACAGGGAAATGAGTTTACATTTCCAGTTTGACGATAACGATACAATAGGTTTATCATGGCATCCCACATCAGACAAATTTTTAATTGCAACTAAAATCAAACATGTTCCTGCAAACAGCAGCATTACTAAACGCACATCAACATCCACAGTGGCATCAATCTTTAACCCATTAGGCCTCATTAGCCCGTTAGTAATACCCTACAAAATATTCATCCAGAAATTGTGGTTACACAAACTTGATTGGGATCAGCAGTTACCTGATGACCTGTCCTCAGAAAGGAAGGTACTGCAAAATCAGCTAACACACCTTGATCACATTCAAGTGGACAAACATGTCTTAGAAACAGGAAGGTGTAGTACCATTCAAGTACATGGTTTCTCAGATGCATCTCAAACAGCATATGGAGCATGCATCTATCTTCGGTCTGTCGATCAACAAGGGAAAACTTCAGTCAAGCTGCTGTGCTCAAAATCCAGAGTAGCTCCAGTCAAACAAGTTACACTTCCTCGTCTTGAATTACTTGCAGCCACATTGTTGGCACACTTGATTCAGAAATCCATTCCAATCCTAAATCTAGAAATTAATGAAACCTATTTATGGACAGATTCTACAGTAGTCTTGTCATGGTTGGCTTCCCCTTCATCACGTTGGAAACCATTTGTAGCCAACAGAGTATCAGAAATTCAGCAATTAACAAGTGTAGAAAATTGGCATCATGTTTCATCTCAAGAAAATCCTGAAGACTTAATTTCCCGAGGAGTTAAGCCTCAAGAGTTGCAGCAATTGACACTATGGTGGTCAGGTCCATTATATTTATCAGAATCTAAATACAACTTGCCTCAGACCACGATTGGTGAGAATTACCACACCACATTGGAAGAACGAGCAGTAGTTACAGTACTTATCACTGAACATACTGACATAATTACTACATTTTCCTCATTAACAAGATTGCAAAGAGTTCTTGCCTACTGCAAAAAATTTATCCATAACTTCAAACAGTCGACCAACAAAAAGACAGGACATTTATCTGTTCAAGAACTTCAGGAGTCATTGAATACATGCATTCGCATAGCTCCGGCAGAATCATTCAGTGAAGAAATCAAAGATTTACAGAAGCGAGGTGCTGTATCCAAAAAGAGCCAGCTAAAAATCTATGTCCATTTTTACATGACAACATACTCAGAGTAGGTGGTAGGTCGAAAAACACATCATTACCATTTTCTACAAAACATCAAGCAATATTGCCATCCAAGCATCATCTGATATCACTTATTATCAAACATGAACACCTACAGCAAGCCCATGCGGGACCAGGATTACTGTTAATATCCATTCGTGAATGTTATTGGATTTTAAATGGTAGAAACATAGCCAGACAGCAATCAAGGTACAGGAGGTCGGTGGTCAAATAATCAGTCTCCAAGTGGTCCTGCACGGAATGGAGAAGTTAGGAATTCTGGAAATTTTAATGCTGAAAGGAACGTTCGTTTCCAAGGTTCTTCTAATAGTGATGGTGATGTCAGACATCAAGAGAATCCTAACCGCGGTGAAAATTCAAATCCTCAGAGAGCTCCAGCTCGTGAAAATGGTAATTCTGTGAAATGTAACAATTGTGGTCGCATGTGTCATTCGGACCGCACCTGCGATTCCCTTCAGGAATGACATCCGGAGACCTCGCATCGTGATGTGATATCGATGTCATCAGTCATTAATGTAGACGAAGGTAGTATGAGAGTATTTTCGAAGATTTCTCTGAATGCTTTGTTACTTGCACCTATCGCAGGCATTTTGATTAATGATGCAAATGTTAAGGCTTTGTTAGATTCTGGCAGTGCGGCGTCTCTGATGAGTGAGGAATGGTATAGGGCCATGAAAGGCATCTGCAAGTTTCCTGCTCTGTCTAAAGTCGATGTTCGTTTAGTTTCAGCTAACAATTCTCAATTAGTAGTTCTTGGTGCTGTCAAGTTAAAGGTTAAAATTCATAGTTTCGCATGGAAATTTCCGTTTTGGATTGTGTCAAATTTGTTTTGCCCGGTGATTTTAGGCGCAAATTTTTTCTCTCACTCCGGTTTGTCGCTGGACAATAAAAGAGAAACCTTCTGGTTTAATTTCTGTCCAGATTTGAAATTGAAATTTTCTGCTACTGAAAGGTACGATGTTTGCACCAGTGAGGTGGACATCGATGGAGAAGACATTCCCGAGTTGTCAAGTAGTGTCAATGACCTCGATCTTAGTAATCTTTCTGATGCTCAAGCAACGATTATACGTGATTTGTGTTCTCGTTTTCCGGAGGTTTTTACCGACCAGTTAGGAGTCACTGATTTGATTTCCTACAAGATTGTCATGACGGACAATATTCCAGTTAGGCATCCTCCGCACAGACTTAGTCCGCCTAAAATGAAGGAACTTAAGAAGATAATATATCAGATGTTATCAGACGGTGTTATTCGCCCCTCTATTTCTTCATATTCGTCGCCTATGTTCTTAGTGCCGAAGCCGAATGGTGGTTTTAGACCCGTTGTTGATTACCGAAGGCTCAATAAGAAGGTTGCGATGGAATCCATCACCCTCCCTGATCTCCACTCATGTTTTCGTCGTTCAAGGATGCTAAGTACTATAGTCTCATAGACCTGAATCAGGCTCATTATCAGGTTCCCTTAGCCGAGGAGAGTAAGCATCTCACCACCTTTGCTACGGATTGGAATCTTTACGAATTCAATCGTCTTCCCTTTGGTCTCACTACTGGAGGAGCTGTGTTAAGCAGATTGTCAGATAAGGTCTTTTCTGGTATTAAGTTTGAGTATCTGTACCACTACTTGGACGATGTCGTAGTGTACAGTAAAACGTTTGAAGATCATGTTCGCCATCTTCGCGAAGTGTTCGAGCGTTTGAAGAACGCTGATCTAACTGTGAAGCTTTCTAAAGTATTTTTCGCTAAACCTCAAATCTCTTTTCTGGGGCATGTTATCTCCGCCGCTGGTGTGTCGATCGACAGTTCTAGCACCCAGGGCATTCGTGACTTCAAAAGGCCCGTCAATGTCAAAGGCGTGGCTCGTTTCGTTTGTATGGCCAATTTCTTTCGGAAGTTCATCCCTGATTTTGCTCGTAAGGCTATGCCCTTAAATAAGCTACGTCAGAAGAAGGTCCTGTTCGAGTGGGGTGAGTCTCAACAGGCCGCTTTCGATGAGTTGAAGGAAGCTTTGTGTAATGCTCCTGTTCTCGCTGTTCCTGACTTCAGCAAGAAATTTATCGTGCAGGCAGATGCCTCTTTAGGCGCAGTCGCAGCTGTTCTTTTACAGGATTGTGAAGGTCATCGTCCTATCGCCTTCGAGAACCTTAACTATTGCTGAGTCTCGTTATTCTGTGTATGAGTTAGAAGGTCTTGCTGTCATGATCGGATTAGGAAAGTTTAAGATGTATGTCGAGCACGTGCCGTTCGAATTGGAGACCGACAACCAGGCCCTGAGCTGGGTCTTCGCCAGGCCGAGAAACAATGGGCGCATCGCTCAGTGGGCTACTCGTATCTCATCTTTTAATTTCACTGTTCGTCACCTGAAGGGGACAGATAATGTCATTGCTGATTCGCTCAGTAGGATGTACGAGGAATCGCCCCTTAAGAAACGGGAGCCTGTTCCAGTGGAAGCTGATGTTGTTGGTGTTTGTTCCGCCCAACATATGTTGAACAATTCTCCTCTTTTGTTTAAAGATATAGTCATTCATCAGAAAGAAGTTCAAGAGTTAAAGTTAATCATCTCTAAATTAGATGCTGGTGAGGTTGTGAAACCTTATTTTCTTAGGTCAGGCGTGCTATGCTGCGTTGCCAGGCATGATAAGAAGCCGAAAGTCGTCTTGCCTGTCCAGTTAGTGGATGCAATGTTAAGATATTTTCATGAGTCACCAGTGGGTGGTCATTTAGGAGTCTTCAAAACTCGTCAAAAGGTTAAGCAATCGTTTACTTGGAAGTGTATGGATCGGGATATCAAAAGATTTGTTTAGGTTGTCGCAGTTGCAACGTTAGTAAACCTGCTGTCAATAGTAGAGTGGGATTTCTGTCTTCAGAGCCTGTGTTACGTCCTATGGAGAGGTTGTATACAGATTTCTTCGGGCCTTTTCCGAGATCCAGGTTAGGTAACCGTTTCGCATTAGTCTGTGTCGATGGATTCTCAAGATTTTGCTGGATTTTTCCTACCAAGATGAGCAACACTGCTGCTGTCATTAAGTGCTTAAAGGTCATTTTTACTTCATTTGGTCCATGTTAGTACCTGATTTCTGACAATGCCCGTACTTTCACTTCTAATCAATTCCGTAACTTCTGTTTTGAGTACTCGATCTCTCACGTTACGACTACTCCGTATTATCCTAACCCTAGTTTAGCCGAGAGGGTAAATAGGAATGTGAGAGCTGCGTTGATCGCTTATCATCGGGACAATCATGCTAAATGGGATTCGTCATTGCATTGGTTGGCCTACGCTTTCAACACTGCTGAGCATGAAAGTCATGGTAAGACCCCGTTTTCATTGATGCACGCGTTTGTGCCGAATTCTCCGTTGTCAAATCTTTGGTCACTTAATGAACTTCTTCCTGACCAACCTAGTCCTGAGCGCGTTCATGAAATTTGGAGAGAAGCTCAGCGTGCCATCAAGATCTCTCACGACAAGTTGGCCCAGAGGTACAACCAGGGTCGTGGTCAGAGCAAATTTAAAGTTGACGATTTAGTCTATGTCAAAAACTTCTGGAGGAAAACTCCTGGTCATCAAGTGAGTGGCAAACTCATTCCAAAATTCAGTGGCCCGTATAGGATCTTATCTTTTCCTACCGATGTCACTGTCCTCTTGGAGGGCAATGAAAGAAGACGTATTTTCCGAACTCACTTGCCGTATTGTAAACGTGCTGGTGAACGAGAGGCAGAAGAAGCAGAGTAAGCAGAGAACGCTGGGTGTGAGGAGTAAATTGTGGAAACCTTCCTGTGCAGTGATTTGGTTACAGTGATCTCTTTTATTGTATTTGGTAACGTGTACGTTTCTTGGAGCCGTGTGTTGGTATTATGATATCAAGTTCCGTTGATGTGTGTTTTGTGCTGCTTTTGGAATGACGCAGAGTTAACAGACGTGAAGTTGAAGTTGTAGGTCTGTCGTGTACAATCGGAAGTGATTGTACAATATCTCCACAAGTATTTCATGGGTCAGTTCTTCGATCCCCTTTCGTCCAGAGATAAACACAAAGGTTCTTCTGTGTAGTATAATCTCGTCTAAAGACAGACATAATGGTCCGTTTTGATTTCTGCTGGCAATGGCGCTAGTCTCTGTCCGCTTTATTTCAGGTGTGTCAAAGCTGTTCGTGGACACCCTTTCATCTAACGATAAAGTCAATGGGTCTTCTTATTTTATTTTCAAATTTTCATTCTTGTCAATGGAACCTGCTCGAGGTCTTTCTACGCCCCTTGTGGCCTATTTCTTCCTTCTGTGTTTGTTACTGTTGTGGTGAACGTGGGATGCTTTCTGAGGCGTGGTACTCTTCTTCTGGAGTGTGTGGATATCAGGAATCCCTGCATTTGCTCGCAGCCCTGGTGTCGGACCTTTCATCGTCACACTTCGGCTGCTTGCTGTGGATGTCGTAGAGTTGTCAAGGGCCGTTAATCCATTCATTGTGCGTGACGCACATTTTGAAGTAGTATCTGTGTCTGTTTACCTGGTTGAGGAGAAGGTTGCCCTGCATTTGCTCGCAGGCGCCTTGGTGTCGCAGTGAAGGAGTCCGTTGGATGGAAAATCGTGGATATGTGTTCTGTAGTCCTGTGCAGTGATGTTTTTACTGCAATATGGAGTGCCAGACGAGGATGCGTTTCGTCTGTGAAGTGAAGCTGTGCTGCTGAGAGCTACGTTGCTGGTGTTCGAGGATTTTGTATGATATGTTCTGGTTGAATTGGTAAAATTTTCTCAGTTTTCTTGAGTCTCTGTATCCTGTCACTGTGTTGGTAAGTTTTGAAGGTGTTCGTGGAGTGTGTTTCTGGTGTATCTGTTCTCTGCGTTCTGTCGAAGTGTGTTTTCTGTTCTGCGTTCCTGTTTTAGGGGCATTTGATGTGTTAAGTAATGTAATATTAAATGTAAATATAAATGTTGGAAATTTGTTGACACCAGTTGTAGTGTGTATTGTGACGAGGCAAATGTCTCTAAATTTTCCCTGTGCTAAGAGAGCTGAGCCATTACTATGGTCGTGGGTCCCCTAGATTGCATTCGTGCTGCCCCATCTCAGTATATTTTTACTCAAATTTGGAATTGTTTTCAAGACCTTCTAGTTTATGCAAACTTAGTATTGTACATTCAGGATTTTGGTTGGGAACCAGTTAGTAATGTTTTTTAAAACTCCTGTGAAGTGGAGGATATGCAATTTCAAGTGAACACTGTTTTAGTGCTTCGTCCTACCTTAGTAACTTAACATTTCCGTAATTCTGCAAGGTCCTAAATTTCTGCGTGTGCGTCGTCTGTGCATCGCTTTAAGTAATATGAAAGTGATCTCGTATCACAAAGGCAAGAGAATCGCTGAGTCCTACCTCACTCAGTAAAAGTCCTAATATGTGCTACGGAAGTTGCTCAAGCTCTCGCCCTGGTCTCGTGTCAGATCAGTGGCATCCTTCGACCCTGTTGGTGAAGAACACGACCCAACTCTGTGTTGTGTCACTCTGCGTGCTGTGTCTGCTCTTGTCCTTGGCTGTTTCAGGGGTAGTCCAGTGTGGGGGTTGCGCCCCTCACATCTGGAGATGGTGGTGGCCTGCGCAAGGGCCGCTGTCATGATGTCTTCCAATATCTGATGGTGATCCTGATGCCTGCTGGTCGGTGCGGATGGTGATGCCTGCCTCTATGTCAACCCTGGATGCTGAACGGCTGGAGTGATGATATGGTATTGGTATGGTCAGTTTGGCGTTCCTTCCTGTCAACCCAAATATCCTTCACGACAACATTAGTTGGTTACGAGGCAACTTCTCTTGGTCTCGACTTCCTGTTCTGGTGCAGTGAGTGACGCATGGACAAACTCTCTATATTGCCTGCTTGGTGGTCGGTGGTATCTTCAAGAGGACTTGAGGGGGTTTTCTTCCTGTTGGCCCACCCCCACTTCGACCTTTGCTAAGGGGAGGCTGTGCCACCCTAAAGACTGGCACACGTTTTCACACCTGCCTGCCTGCTCCCCCGGCGGCTCTTCTACAAGACTGTATCAGTGGTCCGCCCCGGGCCCATACTTTAGTGTCCCGCCTGGTGCCTCCCGCCATTGTCTTTCCTGGCAAAACTAGTGCTTCCGGTCCAGGCAAAACTGACCGATGAGCCGAACATTCTGGAACCCTCTATTCCCGCCGAGCAGAGGGACCAATAGTGTGCTTCGCTGCGGCCCATGTGCATTGTGGGTGGGCGCTGTTTCAGGCCTGCCACACTAAATTACGTTCTGTAGCAAGTCCGCTTATGGCATAAAGAAACGTTCTGGACCTGCTTATGTTGGCAACGATACTTCGGTAAATTTCCGCGAGGCGCGCCCGGCTCTGCTTGCCGGCCGCCCAGTTGAACAAACGAGAGTCTTCTCTCGCCCCATTTGAACGAGAACCATGTGACGAACTAGACGCCTGCTGGCCGAGCTCTCGGAGACTCGGCCACGTTAGGCCTACACCATGAACAAAGGTATGATCTGCAATGATTATTTCGAGTGCTAAATGGACAGACTCTTCATCATTCAAGTTTGTTAAATTATTAATACTCGCAGTGTCGTTTGTGAGTGCTGGACCTTATTAAGACTGAACTGGTTTTAATCGTGAATATGGGACGCACAACTTTGAACTGTAAGTTAGGTGCAGGGCAGTGGCCATGCTGCCTGCCTTCTGTGAATGTATAGCTAGTGGTCCCATTTGAAATTTATTACGCTTTTCGATTTGTTTTGAGGTTATTTAAGTTGATATTTTATTCTCTCTTTTGGCGGTATTCCGCTTAGGCTAAGATTTTGGTGGGTACTCTGTTGAGGACGACAGTGCGCTGCATTGTCGTGTAAGTGGTCTGCTGTTGCTGGCGGCTTGGCTCTTTGTTGGGCGGTCGGCAGCAATGACTTCTCCGTTGGCCTCGGTCATGTGCAGACGTGATGTTTGGGCTCTCCACTCTAGGGCATTTGCTTAGCCCTTTGGTATTCAGTAACTTCTGTGTTTTATTATTTAGTTTTGGCGTTGCCTACTGTGATGGTAATATCCTTCATTTTATTTTATGGAGCTTTCTGCTCGTGGATTTCTCTTATTATGAGAATTTTCTGTTGTGGAACTTGATGTTTCATGATGCCACATGGCATTCGTTTCGTCATCGGGAACCCTTCTCTCCCGTTTCTTAAGCTTGGTGTTTTGATTTCAGCCTATTGCTGGGGCAAATAATATTTCTTGTATCCAAGAAATATGTTCTCTTTTCTAATTTATTTTAAATGTTTATTCTGTCATGCGTGACCGTTGGCTTTTGAAAAGACCACGTGGGGATTGTCTACCGTCAGAAGTGCTTTTTATGCCGTGTTTTGCTTTTGTTTGTTTCTTTGGTTTCCACATGACTTGTATATTTATTTCTTTACAATACATTCCTTGTTATTTTGTTGCTTTAACCCATGGTTTATTCCTTAGTATTTTTAACTGACTATGTTGCCTGTCTCCCGCCTCTGTACCACGAGACCAGATTCCACACCCCCAATAACTTGCCTTGCGTGCCATTATTAATAAAGGTCGCCACAAAGTTCACAAGTGCCTAGTATGTCATAAATTAAAGAGAGCAACCATTCATCAGCTCTTGGCAAACTACCCAAAGCAACGAGTTCAAGCATCACGTCCTTTCAGTGTCTGTTGCATTGACTATGGAGGTCCAATCTTAATCCGCCCTCTTAATAAGAGAAGTAACATTCGTCTTAGAGCATACATTTCATTATTTGTTTGTTTTGCAACTAAGGCTGTGCATCTAGAAGTAGTCAGCAGTCTTACCACAGATGCATTTCTAGCAGTATTACGCCGGTTCATTGCCAGAAGAGGCAAACCTTCAGATATTTACAGTGATAATGCTACAACATTTATTGTAGCTAACAACGAGCTACAACACCTTCATCAATTTATAACATCACATAGAGAGGAAATTGCAAGTAACCTAGCAAAGAAAGGTATCAACTGGCATTACATTCCCCCACGATCACCCCATTTTGGAGGGCTATGGGAAGCTGGCATAAAATCTGTTAAGTATCATTTGCATCGAGTTGTTGGAAACTCTTCGCTTACCTTTGAAGGACTCGTTACTGTGCTCACACAAATTGAGGCTTGTCTAAACTCTAGGCCCCCAACAGTTCTATCCTCAGATCCCCTTGATCCTCAATGTCTCACTCCAGGTCATTTTTTAATTGGTGACAGTCTAAACTCAATCCCTGAACCTAATCTGACTTTAATTCCAAGCAATAAACTTTCAATGTGGAAACGATTGCAACAAATGGTGCAACATTTCTGGACAAGATGGTACAAGGAGTACTTAAAAGCAGCTTCAAAGTAGACCTAAATGGTTCTCACAGCAGCAAAACATCCAAGTTGGCACAATAGTCATTATCAAGGAGGACAACCTTCCTCCTCTTCAGTGGAAAATAGGCATCATCGAGGAACTTCACCCTGGTGCAGATGGACTGGTGCGAGCCGTCACCATAAGAACTGCCAATGGAAGAATTAGGAGGTCAATAGTGAAAGTGTGTCCCCCTACTAGATGAGTGAAAAATTTCCATAAAGTGTGTTATTTTGTTGTGACATATTACTATTGTGAATTTCTTTGTAGGTAAGTGTTCTTTGTATTGACATACATTTTTATTGTTCATGTGTTTAGAAGGACAAAACTCAGTTTGCTGCAATGCAATATGAACAGTGATGAGCTCACATTTGAGTGCTAATTCAATTCTGTGTTTTGCCAACTTGTTTTATTCATTTCACTTTTTAATGGATTCAGGTAAGGTTTTATGTGCAACCTTCCTCAGTTTCTGTGCACATTTATTAATTGCATTCAATCAACAGGGGGGGGGGGGATATGTTTGTGCCTCTCTATTCTTTGATTGTTAGATTGTCTTTTGTTTTCTCTTCATGTTCTTTGCTAACTGTTAGTCAGTCTAGTCTTTATTAAAACGAGCATCTAAGAGATGAGATCCAGTGATCCACGCCGCGTTTTATTTTAATATACAGTTCACTTGCCCAGCATCATAGGTCAATCAGTCATATCCTTTTTATTTTCAACTCCGACTGATAACGTATCGACACTCACGATACCACTGGAGAAACCTGTTTCATGCAACTGGTTTCGTGAAACTGAAGTTGCTTACTACAGATAGATAAGATTAACACAGGTCTGTGCACACTGCGTTTCATGAAACTGTAGTTGCATTGATTTCGTTAAAAACCGGGTTTTGAGAAACTCGGAAAAACGGTTTCCTGTCGCGTCAGTTGCACGTTTCTTGAATTTTAATTTTATTCTTCGGTCAATGCCTCCCCTCTTCTACGTAAATATATGAACTTGCTATTGAAGGATGAAGTGCGGACTTTGGAATAAAAAACGTGGCCTATGAGTATGACCTTTGATGGGAAGGGTATCCCATCCTCTTAACACATAAAACACACTCAATATATTATTACATGAAGGAAGGGAGAGAGAGAAAAAAAAGAACAGAGGTTTGTATCAGCACCAGGCAGATTAAAAAAGCTTTCTGTGGAGTAGGGGGCTGGGATTGATCCATCCTTAGCACGCAAACCTAGTGAATTAAGAGTGCCTACTGGTTCTAGTGGGAACAGTTGGTGTTAGGACTAGCAGCAGTTCAGGAAGCAAGGCTCAAATCATACACAATGTTTTCTTTAAAAAATTATTATTCAAATAGAACACTTAATTTATAATAAAAAATGAAACATTTGAAAATACACAAGTTTGCATAGCATTAGTAATGCACCTCTGGAATGTGTCCAATTGTAGAGATACATTCAGTTTTTCTTTCTTAATGTTCTCACTCAGACCAGGGCACCGGAATGTGTTTCACAGATGTTTTGGCAGAGAATCCTGGAAAACTGAAAATCACACACTAAAGAAAGCCTAACCTCATGTCATGCAAAGTATGAACCATCTTCAGTTTACAGATTAATAATCTCATTTATTACCCGGTTAGGAAGATGACCTTGATGTAGTTAGTCATTTCGATCACAACTAAAAATAAAATAAAGTTACCCAGAAAATTATACAAGTGTAAATTAATTCGGTAGACCTGCATAATAAAAGCCTACAAATGAACGTCGTATTTCATACGTTAGACCGGAGTTTGACAGAGTAATCAAGTCGTTGATATAAGCGAACAGCTGACGTGTCATACCTCTCGCTTGGAATGCATTACCAAGTGCTTAGTGATGGTATTGCATGTGATATGAAACATATTTGCAGGCAGCTTCCACACCAAGAGATAGTAGGTTCAAGTGCGACTTTAATCATTGGCATTTTAAGAGTGTTGAAATACGATATCTCTCCAGTCCTCAGTGTCTGCTGAGGCTGTTAGAATTGAAGTTAAATATAACAAGCACTTTAATTACACTGATACATTTGTAGTTGAACAGCACATTTACCAAAATCATCTGTATCAGTTGTGCGACTGGGTACCTGATAAGCCTTACCTCGTGTTCCAAATTATATACCCTGTTCCTCACACTTACTGCCTTCTTTAATAATCCTTCTAACGGTACTCTCGGGCACTTTTGTTGCAGGTACCCTTCTATCCTGATTTTTTTGCAGAGGAATTAGACCTCACCTGACGCTCCTTTACTTTTCATAAACAAACGCACATTATTGACAAGAGTTTGCCTGTGAAGAGGTTTGCCACAAAGTTTTGATTGAATAGCTAGCATTTCGCACCCTATTACCCATTTTAGATTTGATTGCCGCTGAGCGTGGCTGTGCCAGTATTTTTGTCTATTGTAGCAGTTTCCCCGCGGGACGAAGCGGGGAACACAGCGATGACAGAATGCATTCTACACATAAGTCAAGCAGCATTGCGAGTCACAGGAACTCATGTCACCACGGACAGTTGAAGGATGACTGAGGCTAATGGGGCTGAGACATATTCTACTCGCGCAAGTGTATCTGTCAACGAAGCAGGCTGACGTGGACACAAGTAAACAAAGAACAGTTCTCATCTTGAGCGCCGGCAATCAATTCGTAAAAGGATAATAATTAAGGCCCGGATAGTTATGTGTTTAAATATTTTTATTTAATTAAATATTTTCTATTTATTTACATATTTCTACGGTTTTTTAAATAAATACATATTCTGGCATGTTTATTCATAAGCACATATTTCCTATAATTGGTCGTATGTTGTACTTTTTGGATGACTGCTACCCACATTTTCGACCCTTTGAAATTCCAGTAATTGGCTTCTTTATTTTGTCAGTGCTCCATTGTCTCCATACTGTAGTAATATTTCAAGACAGGGATTTCCCGGTCATTAAGTACATCAGGGGGGCTGGACTTAACAAGCTCATTAAGCCTACACTAATCCTTACCTAGACGGGAAATTTTAGTTGAAATCACAGTGGTCTGCGAAGCTTATGAGTATACTGACAGTGGCGTTCTCGTTTTAACGAATACGATGCGTCCCGAAAGTGCGAAATGTGTTACTTTTAATCATTTAGTGCGGGAGTTCGGAGACGTTTTTAGAACTGATGGAACTGTTTTATTTTGCAACATTTGTGAGAAACCCATAGCGGCAGACATGCATTCACACGTTACGCAACATGTTGCGACAGCGAAACACGTGAAAAGTGCATCTTTAAAACTGTCTAACTGCGCGTTTGTATAGCTGTGCCGGGGGCGACATTTAATTTACTTTTCACGTCAATCGAGCAGATTTACGCACTCAAGTATCAGTATATGACAATACAATCAGTGCTAAGAAAGTTTCTTAAGTGACTTTTTCTTCCATTCTTTAGAATGAAATTCGAAAACAGTATATATATGATTTCGTATCACGCATCTGCAGGAAGTATTGCAGTATTCGGAAATTTAGGCAAGACCCGGTCTGTGAAGCGGGAATATTTGTACTGTGGGTGTTTCAACTATTTTTACAGTAACTGGGGGACATAAATATGGTACAAATTTAAGAACATATTTTGAAAACTTAAACACATATTTTCCCACTTTTAAGCACATAAATAAATACATATTTCTGAAAAGTTAAGCACATAACTATCCGTGCCCTAGTAATAATATATCCACTGTAAGTAACACAACATGCACCCAATCAACTAGAAGTAACTACGATTAATATCAGTCTTACTACTGTATTTCATTTATTCATCAGCAGAGCACACAGCATGATTTTAACAGTCCAGATTGTCACGCCACCGACAACTCACGTGTTAATTGCACATGCCTGACCCTCGCAGACTGTCCTCTGGCCAAAATTTGTGGCATAAACGGTAGCACTGAATGAAGATAGAACGCGCGATAAAATTCTCTACAATACATGAATTAGCCAAAATATCTTATGCAACGCTGGGAAATAAATCAGAGAGCGATGTATTAATAGATACTTCCTCCTCCGATGTCTGTGACCCACCCAGCCATCCCAAATAGGATCACGACTTATATAGTGAAAATTACAGCTGTCAGCGCCATTGTTCAAATCAATCGTTATCAAAACACTACCATGACAGCACTGCCAACCTCGCACTTACGGTACTATGAAAAACAAAGAAGCGCCCAATTCAGTCTCTAGTGCGCATAATTTGTGCGCACCACTCAGTTCATACATAGTGCGCCGAATTGAATTGTTTATTGACCATGGATTGTGGAAATTGCCTCATAACAATCTGTAATTTCAATCGGCGGTTCTACGATCAACCAAAGTGGTTGCTGTAGCTATTGCAACAACACAATTTAATAGCTAAATCACTACCGTGCCTGAAATGCCATCGTCAAGTCGAAGTTCGGTGGATAAAACATAACCTTGCTGTAACCTGCAACAAGAGACTACCCGGACGTCCCAAAAGGTTTTGTAATTTCAAGAAAAGAGCCACTGAAGGTACTTTTTTTTTTAAAGCCAAGTTGCCTGTACGGGACATAGTAAATTGATGTGTTCTGTGGTGCATCCTCCAAAATCCACGACAGCAAACATTGCGTACCGAACTGTAAATATGTGACCATAGTATAGTAGACTGGCCTTCCTTCTGCTGAGAAGTCTGTGAGTATTCGTTATTCCAAAACAGGTCACCTATTGGAGGCCCCAGAATAGTAGTCGAAATTGACGAGGCAAAATTTGGCAAAAGAAAATATATTGGACGGCCAATCGAAGGACAGTGGCTTTTTGGTGCCGTGGAACGTGAATACAATTTTTTTATCGTCCCTGTCGCCCAAAGGAACACCGAGACACTCCTCCAAATAATTCGGGAGTGGATATTACCGGGTTCGATAATTATTTCGGACTGCTGGGCTGGTACAATGCACTTGAATATGAAGGTTTTGTCTATCTGCGAGTGAACCACATGTTGGAATTTGTTTCCACCCAGAGAAGCGGCGAAGTATTCAACAGAAATATCCGCACCATGCAGGCTGCCAACATTCCACAACTTTCAGTGCACACTCAAAACATTGAACGGGAGTGGAGAAATGTGCGATACAGTATTCCAATCTTCGAATAGAAGAAGGCCCATTTTACGGGCTACTTAACGGAACATGTCTTCGAGACTAATCATCCCCAAGAAGCCAGAGTACATCAGTTCTTTAAAATAATTTCGGAACTATATAATAATTTAATAAGTGCAGCTAACTGCCAAAAGGAATATATACATGACCGAGCATACAATAACCTAAATAAAAACCACACATTCAGTCATTGCAGAAATCTGTCAACGAGACTTTCCGTTTGGTGCACAAAAGCACGTGATAACGGTCACAGGTTGACCCACACAGTTTACACCTGCAGTTATCGTCCGGGTCGTGGAAATTCTCAGTCTGGCATATCCGGTGGTGGAAACCATGCACGGCGTATCGCGTCACTACATGCCGTAGTTCATATCCAACTTGAGTCCATTCTCTGTAAATCATGGCATCTGTTGAAAAGAACGTTGGCCATATGTCTTGCTGTTTTGCATTGAGTTCTTGTAAAAGTTCTGTGTAGGCGACGGTTGATGGTAGTAATAGGTTAAGGCGAAGATCTTCGATGAAAAATTGCTCTCTTGCTAGCACGTAGGTGAGGCGAGACCGTGTGAATTTCGACAGGCACAATGTTCTTTTCAGGAAAGTGGCTTTGCCTCTTTCTATTTCTTCCAAATTTCTCTTCGTCAGTTGTAGCCAAATTGTCTCTAGACCATAAGTTATTATTGGTGTAATTTTAAGGCGAAACAGGGTGATGGCTGTGGCTAAAGATAGCTGTCTCAGATTCCTTCTAGTGTGAACAGCAATCTTTGCCGCGGCGACTCTTTCCTTGACGTGTTGGCTATAGACATCTCCTCTTGTCTGAAAAGTGATTCCCAAGTATTTGAAGTGTGATACATTCTGTAGCGGGACATTCTTATACATAATGAAGTCATTTGTTGAATGTCTACCTCCTTTTCTGAATGTCATTTTCACAGTTTTAGTACCGTTTAGTGTTAATTCATTGTTTTCGGCCCATGTTGAGAGTTTATCAAAAGCAGATTGAATGCAATCTAAGTTTCGAGAAGTGAGGACCATGTCATCTGCGTAAGCGTATATTTTAACGTTTTCAACTGCAATTTCTCCAGGTAGTTCCGCAGTGGCTATGATGAAAAGCAGTGGACTCATGGGGTCTCCCTGCAGTACTCCGTTGGTCTGGGTCATCGGGTTTGACTTAGACACTCTGTTGTCTATTTCTACTTGATTGTTCGACAAGATATTTTTTATTAGACGTGTCACTTGATTTCGGAACTATATCCACCCACCCACTAAAAGGAACTTCCGCCATAAAAGTGTAAAAGTGGCACTTTTTAGCTATTTTTTCCACCGCTCTAATTACGCTAGTTTGTTTAATGATTTCTTCCCCACTGAAATGAGTGTTTTTGTTTATTTTTATTTCGTAGTGATACTTATTTACCTGTTCTGTGATAAATGTGTGCAATATTTTTCTTATTTGTGATAAATATGTTTTTTTTTCTTTCCACGGCTGAAATGAGTGTTTTTTTAAATTTTATCTGCTCTGTATTTACTAAGCAGTATATCGCTTCGGTGAAATAAATATTTGTTCTTTTTTCGCACAACTGTGGTTTTCACAATGGTTACAGCCTAATGTGCCCAGATCAATGGTTTTCTGTCAACCGTGCCCAGCTATTATAGCTGCGCGCAGCCAAAGGCCGCACCTACCCCCGACCTTCTAACCTTCGTTATGTCCAATCAATTGGTTTTTGACATGGTTACAGCCTAACGCGCCCAGATCAATGGTTTTGTGTCAACCGTGCCCTGCTAGCTGCGCGCGGCCAATGGCCACACCTACCCCCGACCTTCTATCCTTCGTTTTGTCCAAGCCATTGGTTTTTGACTATGGTTACAGCCTAACGCGTCCAGATCAATGGTTTTGTGTCCACCCGCGCACAGATCAATGAGTTTGTTGGTCACAATGTGTGCGCCTCGCTGCGTGCCGCTAGAGTACACCTTGTTGACAGTTGAACGAGATAAAAGCGCCGTAGAAACATGGCTCACGGTTTTTAAAATAGCAGAAATAAAAACAAAGGATAATGATATTTACATTCACGTGTAATCTAAACTGTTACACTCTATGGTCGTTCGACTGCAATAAAGTTTATATAAAACACATATTTTCGAACTTTAGAACATATGAGGTTCAGTAGTGACCAGGGTTCGTAATTTCAATACCGTACATAATATCACCCAGAAGATGAAACAAGGACACAAGGTATGTAAAAGTCACATTCATGTCTTCTGCAAGTGTATAATCCGCGTTCCACTTACACTCATAATTAATGCATAAACTGTACTGCACTGATGAAGCCAACACAGTAACTAAAAATTACCCCCCCCCCCCCCACACACAGTACATGTACCCAAAGAATATTAGCAGCAGGAGCCGGAAAAAAGCCAAAACATGAAAATATTCACCTTCTCTATGGCAGGCAGCAATGCCCAGCGTCTTATAACATGTGTCATCGTGACGGTATGTATTTATAATCAAGGCTATTTGGAAGGAAGCAGGCATCGCCTTAAGTTAGGAAGCTATAGTAAAAGAAGGAAAACTCGCAAAACCACTTCTAGGACAGCTGAGGTAGAAATCGAAACCACCTCTTCCCCGTTTTGTCTCATAAGGCTGAGTCATTAATTCTGAATGAGAGGTGATCCTGGCTTTAACACTTGCATTTTGATAATATACAGTGTGCGCACAAAGTTCGTATACCCCTACCGTACTCATTTTTATTATTTATTTCTACTGTCTGTACACACACATATGTATTAACATCTTAAGAATATAAAACACCCATGTATTATGTTTTGAATAAAGCACATTATATCACTTTAATATGCACACACATCTGAATCTACATCTTAACACAATGAACAAATTACAACTGACATTGTCACAGAGTAAAAGCATATTATACACTCCGACCAAGTTCCATAGAGGACATAAACTAGATACATAATAGTCTCCCCCACTTATATAAAAACAAATAAAAGGAACTGTTCATATTCATTTGGGCACATAGTCTTGCAGATACTGAGGAGGTCGCCTGTCTCTGGCTGATCTTCTTAAATAATTATCAGCAGGTGGTGGAAGGCTGTTTCGATCAGGGCGTTCATCTGGTTGCAGGATGGTCTGCCTTGTATCATCTGAAGTGTGGGTTGCAGGAGGAATATCCTCATTTTCTAGTCTTGACTGGGTCGGTGTTGGTATGTTTGGAGCACCACGCACTGGAGGATTTGTTGGAGCAAAAGTGACATGCTTATCTTTCTTTGGCACGAGAGTCGATAATAACTGGTCAACATGCCGCTTTAAAATTCGTCCCGAATCCAATTTCACATCATAGTGACGCTGGCCGGGTTTAGTTTGTATAACACCAAACTGCCAAATATCACGGTTTTTCTGGTGAATCCGGACTTGCACTCTCTCTCCCACTTTGAAAGAGCGAACAGGGGGTGAGAAACTGGATGTAGTCAAGCTCTTTTGGTTTTGAAGTAGAGCATCCAACCGGATACGTAGCCGACGTTTCAAATATAGTTCAGCTGGAGACTGTCCACATGCCAATGGCGTTGCTCTGTATTGAAACAAGATGTTCTGTAACTTAGTCGATAATGGTGCCGGGTCATTTACAGCAGCACGAAGTCGCCTCTTCAAAGTTTGGATGTTTCTCTCGGCTAGCCCATTGGTTGCTGGGTGCCCTGGTGCAATATGTTTCTGAAAATTCCCTCTCTCCTTGCAATAGGATCTGAATACATCACTCGTGAAGATAGTGGCATTATCTGACACAAGGACATTCGGGTACCCATGTACGGTAAAGATATTGTCAAGCAGACTGATAGTAGTTGCAGTGGATGGAGCGTCTTTCACCATTCGTACTTCGACCCACTTGGATTTCGCGTCAACACACATCAAGAAATGGTGGTTATCAAATGGCCCCGCATAGTCAATGTGTATGCGTTCCCAATTTTCTTCTGGTTCATCCCAGGGGTGTATTGGAGCTTTTGGTGGATTTGAACGAGTCTGCGCGCACTCTTCACAAGATTTGATAAGTTTCTCAATGTCTTTGTCTAATTGCGGCCAGTAGACATATCGTCTTGCTAACTGTTTTGTTTTCACAATGCCGAGGTGTATTAAATGTAACTCTTCCAAAATTTTTCTTTGTAGTTTCTTTGGGATAACAATTCGGTCTTGACGGAATAGAATACCATTTTCAACTGTATATGGTTCATCCAAGGATTGAGTTTGAAGACGTTGCAGGGTGGCACTAAGTTCTGGGTCTAACATAGTCTCATCACGGATAGTTTCGTACGTAATGGCATCACTTGACACTTGAAGAATCGTTTCAGCACAGAGTTGTGAAACTTCTGCATTTATTGATGTTTCAATGTTTGGCGAGGTAGATGCACAGGGGCTCGGGATAGGCAATCAACATTTTCGTTATCTTTCCCTTTTTTCACTCTTACCGTGTAGTCAAACCCGAAGAGAAACGATGCATATCTTAGGAGCCTTGCGGATATCATTTGTGGCAGGCCCTTGTTCTGATGAAAAATACGAGACAGAGGTTCATTGTCTGTCACAAGAATGAAATTTCTTGCAAAAATATAGTTGTAGAAGTGTGTTGTGGCGAAAATTATTGCCAGCGCTTCCCGGTCAAGCTGACTGTAATTACATTCTGCTGGTGTTAGGGCACGAGAGGCATAGGCTATGGGTCTTTCTTGGCCATCCATCTCATGACTTAATACTGCTCCAACACCAGTAGGACTGGCATCGGTTGACAAGATGATAGGCAGTGATGGGTTGAATGGGGTAAGGACACGTTCACTACATAACTCGGACTTGAGATTCAAGAAAGCTGCTTCACAGGCTGCAGACCAGAAAAACCGTACACCTTTCCGCAATAACTGCCGTAATGGGTGGGACTTCGTTGAAAAATTAGGAATGAACTTTGCATAATAAGTCACCATACCAAGGAAGCGTCTCACTTCTTCATTGTTTTTAGGGCGTGGCATTAGTGACACAGCTTGAACTTTCTCTGGTGACTTGCGGATCTCATTATATGATACAATATGCCCTAGGTAGTCTATGTTTTCCTTGAAAAATGAGCATTTGCCTTTGTTCAAATGCAGATTATTTTTGAAAGCCGTTCTAGACAGGCTATTAAGTTCTTGGTGCACTCCTCCTTCGTTGTACCATGTATTATGATGTCGTCAAAATAAGCTTCAGCTTTTGGAAGACCATGAAGGATCTGTGATAATATCCTATTAAATTCTGAGGGGGAAGTTTTGATGCCAAAACTCAGTCGGTGCATCCTGAAGGTTCCTTTGTGAGTGGATATAGTTTGAATCATACTACCTTCTTCATCAACCTTCAGATGTAGACATGCCTTGTATAAGTCTAACTTGCAGAAAAATTTTGAGTCTCTAAGACTATGTAGAACATCATTAACAGGTCTTATGGGATGGTTTGCAGAAATCAACCTTGAATTTACTCCACATTTGTAGTCAACACATAACCTAACTCCCCCATCCGGTTTTGGGATAACAACAAGAGGCGATCCTAATCACTTAAAGCTGTGGGAGAAATAACTCCTTCTGATTCCAATGAAGCGAGTTCCTTTTCAACGCGTTCCCGAAGAGCAAAAGGGACATCACGTTCACGATTGAAGACAGGTTTCACCCCCTCTCTGAGTTGCAGTTTTACTTCAATATTGGGAACGCATCCAATTTTTTCTTCAAAGAATGTACTATACTGATGTAAAATATCCTGAATTGACAGCACTGAGTTGACAGATTCAGTGTGAAGTGAATGATTTGTGTCCTTGTCAATTTCCTTCAGATCAAGGCCGAGGCCCCTGATCCAAACACGACCAAGCAATGCGGCATGACCTTGCGGAATTACAAGAAGATCTGCAACAATTTCTATTCCTTTGTATGATTCTGTGACAACATTTTTTCCTCTGGGTTTGATAACATGATCAGAATATGATCGAAAACAGACATTTGTTGGCTGCAATGGCAAACCAAGACCCAAGGTTGAACATTCGTTCTCTGGGATGAGTGAATATTTTGCTCCCGTGTCGACTTCAAATCTTTGTGATTTATTGTTGAGTTTAACAGTGATAAAATATTTATCTGATTCTTGTCCTACTTCAAAGAGATCTTCGATGCATTCCAGTTGTCCTATCCCGAAATTGGTTTCAGGGTGGTCATGCAAGTTGTCATCTATGTTCTCAGTTGCAATGTTGTGTGTATTTGACTGTTGAAGAAGTGTAGTGATACAAACTTTTGCAACATGTCCCACTTTCCTACATGACCTACATTTAAGAGAGTTTCTGTTTGTGCGACAATCTCTTGACCTGTGGTTTGAATTTCCACAATTCAGGCATAATCCATCAATACCTAGTGCTCTATAATTGACAGAACTACGGCGGCCCCTGGACTGTGAACGTGAGTGAGAGACTGGGTTAGGCTGTTGAACGAAACGTGACTGAGTATCACTGCAATATTGATTCATACTTCGGTCATTATATGAACTTGTGGCTTTTGTTACTTTGTTTGTGTCCTCTATAGAGTCTGACGGTGCAGTGAGCTGTTTTGACAGCTGATTACTCTCATACCGCGATGCTTCCAAGGCTATAGCCTTCTTCAGGAGATCATCAAATTTCGCATCATTAGACTGGAGAAGTTTCTCTCTGATCCAATTATCTCGCAAGCCACGTATAAATTGTGCACGAAGAAAAACATCCGCAATTGAAATTCTGGCGTCACATGTACACTGAATATAAAAGTCACAGTCTAGTAAGTGGCTTCTAAGAGTGGCAACAAATCCTGCAATATTTTGACTTTCTTTTTGATTGACGTTCAAGAAATAGTGTTGGGAAACTACGGTTGAGACTTGAGGTGACAATATTTGCTTGAAATGCTTTACTAGGTCATTATAACCGAGAGACTTGATTGGTTTATCAGGTCCTAAAAATGTAGAGAGATTGTTATAATGAATTGCCCCTATTGATGTACACAAGAGATAAGCTTTCTTTGTTGGATCGGTGACATTGTTGAAGTTTGCGTAATTTTCAAATCGTTCTAAATACGACACAAATTTTTCCTTTTCAGAATCAACATTTTCAAAAGGTGTGATGTTAGTGGCTTCTGGGGTTGTGACGGGCTGGTGAGCTTGATACCTTTCAAGTAACTTCTCTTGAGAATTAGTAAAAATGTTCAGTAATTGTTGGAACTGATTTGCGTCCATCTTGACGGAACTTCGAAATAATTTTAAAAATCACAGTTCAAATATAATAAAATGTTTCAAGATAACAGAGTTAAAACACACTGGGTAGTGATCGATGACCGAATATTGTCCTGGGCTTGAGAAAAAAAAATTGCATAACCTCAAAGTTCGAACTGCGATACATATTATTTTGAATATGTGGCATGCAGGCACACGTAGCTGAATATACGATGAGTTGATTAAGCCTGTATCACACGACACTCGCTAGCATGGAAGCTTCTACCAGTACGGGTATACACGCTGGTATACACGCATCTATTACCGTGTGATTTGTACCTTCCATACTAGGTTCAGCCTTCCATAGTAGCTTCCATACAACTCACGAAATTGATCAGGTGCTATTTTTGCTGGCAGCTTGTATGGAAGTTTGAGTACAACAACCAATCGGATTGCTTTTCTCGTTCTAGTAGAGATCTTAGCGACAACATAAACAAATGTATTTGTTATGTAGGTAGGCCCTCGAATAAATACATCTGACAAAACTATATTTTCTCTAATCAGCGTCTGTGTGAAAAGCGCTTGCTATATCCAGTGAATACAGAATGTGTCATAATATTAATCTGGGATAAATTTTGAACTACACACATCAAAAAAAGTTTTGCATCACCTCGGTTCCCAGATCTCCGGCATATAGACGTTGGCTGTGTATATTGTATCCAAGATACAGTCCCTTTGACTGTTCATAGATGTCACTAAAACTGCTCAAAGATGTAAACAACCATGCATGAGCAGGGCCTATTAGACGGAGGGGGTACGACAGCCGATCAGTTCCAGTCATTCCACCAGGACGAAGGTACGCTGCTCATGTTGTCTGTAGTTCTACCATGCCTAGAAGGTCAATACCGCAGTTCGATCGCGTCCGCATTGTTACTTTGTGTCAAGAAGGGCTCTCAACAAGGGAAGTTTCCAGGCGTCTCAGAGTGAACCAAAGCGATGTTGTTCGGATATGGAGGAGGTACAGAGATACAGGAACTGTCGATGACAGGCCTCGCTCAGGCCGCCCAAGGGCTACTACTGTAGTGGATGACCGCTACTTACGGATTGCCGCTCGGAGGAACCCTGACAGCAATGCCACCATGTTGAATAATGCGTTTCGTTCAGCCACAGGACGTCGTGTTTCAACTCAAACTGTGCGCAATAGGCTGCATGATGCGCAACTTCACTCCCGACGTCCATGGCGAGGTCCAGCTTTGCAACCCCGACACCATGCAGCGCGGTACAGATGGGCCCAACAACATGCTGAATGGACCCCACGGAATTGGCATCACGTTCTCTTCACCGATGAGTGTCGCATATGCCTTCAACCAGACAATCGTCGGAGACGTGTTTGGAGGCACCCTGGTCAGGCTGAACGTCTTAGACACACTGTCCAGCGAGTGCAGCAAGGTGGTGGTTCCCTGATGTTTTGGGGTGGCATTATGTGGGGCCGACGTACGCCACTGGTGGTCATGGAAGGCTCCGAAACGGCTTTACGATACCTGAATGACATCCTCCGACCCATAGTGCAACCATATCGGCAGAATATTGGAGAGGCATTTGTCTTCATGGACGACAATTCTCGACCTCATCGTGCACATCTTGTGAATGCGTTCCTTCAAGATAACGACATCGCTCGACTACAGTGGCCAGCATGTTCGCCAGACATGAACCCTATCGAACATGCCTGGGATATGTTGAAAAGGGCTGTTTA
The DNA here is from genome assembly GCA_946902985.2 of Meconema thalassinum. NCBI lineage: Eukaryota > Metazoa > Arthropoda > Insecta > Orthoptera > Tettigoniidae > Meconema > Meconema thalassinum. The sequence continues at coordinate 127,017,953 of OX336395.1, forward strand.
TGGACGTCTTGACCCACCAACCACTCTGAGAGATTTACGCCGAATTGTCGTTGAGGAGTGGGACAATTTGGACCAACAGTGTCTTGATGAACTTGTGGATAGTATGCCACGACGAATACAGGCATGCATCAATGCAAGAGGACGTGCTACTGGGTATTAGAGGTAGTGGTGTGTACTGCAATCTGGACCACAAATGCTGAAAGTCTAGCTGTATGATGGTACAACATGCAATGTGTGGGTCTCATGAGCAATAAAACGAGCTGAAATGTTGTTTGTGTTGATTTCTATTCCCTTTGTATTTAAAGGTTCCGGAACTCTTGGAACCGAGGTGATGCAAAACTTTTTTTGATGTGTGTATTTAAATAGTATCTGTCCATGGTTTTAAACAGTATTTGTTGAGGTTAGCTAAAAAGTCATTTTGTTGTCTCTGGAAGTTGGCAACCCTCTGCTCTTTGTTTTTTTTAAATAAAATCTACACTGCGGCGATCGCGTTACGTAAAAATAAGTGTACGTTGTGTCTGTTTTATTTATTCAATCGAACAATATAATAGAATCTAATAGAAGTTATCTAAAAATATAAAAGAATAAGATTACTTCAACAGTATTTAGATAAAATAGAATTTTAATTGTGAGGAAACATGTTTCCTATCGTCCTCGTAGATCATGTAGACAAAACTAAGTTGCAATATTGTTATACGACGTGAGGAGGATATAATAAAATAATTAAAAAGAAGCCTTGAACCCGGGATCTTCAAACCACCAAGCGGGCGCGATACCACTTGTACACGTTTCCAACAGACTTGACTTCATTTTGTTACGCTTCTTATTAGCGCGTATGGTTAAATATCCAATTATTATAGTTAGATCTTAAATATTGATTGGAATGCATTCATTCAGTACCAGGCACGTTTTCAAATGTACTTAAAGCAAGCTTCATGTCCGTTTTACGTTAATAATGCGAATCGATTGTAAATTTTACCCCCAAACGACAAACGTCCACCATGTTTTATTTCTTACAACATGGCGCACGAAATGCTAACGTGTGATACACTTCAGCCATAAAAGCAGGTATACGGGCGGCATAATTTTTTTTCAGCCCGAGCCTAGCCACAGTATATATTTCCGAGCTTCTTATTGGCTGTTATGTCAAGCCATTCTCCTGGTTCCGAAACGAGACGGTAGATAGCAGGGGTCACATCCGATCAAACATGGAGGAACGTTATCGAGTGAGATGTGGATAATATTCGATGTTGAATTGCATTATTAGCGTGAAACAGGCATGAAACTTGCTTTAGTTCAAGTTTAAAACAACTCACGCAGCAAATGAATGCGTTCCAATCAACATTTAAGGTCTAAGTGAAATCATTTGACATTTGATCACATGTATTAGTACCTATGATAAAATACGGCGTATTCGAGGGCAGATGTGCACAAGTGGTAGCAAGCGAGCTTGGTAACTTTGAGGTCCCGGGTTCGAGTCTGCCCTAGGGCACAGGTTTTTACTTCTTTTGAATTATTTCATAATATCCTCCCTACCTTTTACAGCATGTTTTAAGCCTTGTTTCGTTGAAATTATCTGTATGGGTGATTGAAATAATAAACATTGTTGGGAGGAATTCTTCCCTATTCTCACTTGAATTTATATTTCCCCGCTTACTGTTTAACGCGGCTAGCGTTCTTTGCTGTCTCCCCAGAGGTCCGGGTTCGATTCCCAGTTCTGCAGAGAAATTTCAATTCTGGTGTGAGGACTGCAGCGGGGTACACTCGGCCTCATGAGCCAAAACTGAGTAGAGGTGTGTCCGATTCCCCAGCTATTTTGGAAGTGATTTTCCATAGTTTTCCACTTCTACTTCAGACAAATGCCGAAATTGTTCATAACAAAAGCACGACCGCCTCCTTGCGAATCCTCACCTGAATATCAAATACTCACCATACTACAGACACCACAATAACACAGGTTATCAGAGAAATTTATTTATTAACAAGTAGGAGGGCTCAATGACCACCATGTCCAAGTTGCTCAAATGAACAAGAGCAACATCAGCGTCAACTTCTGCAGTGGTCAAGCTGCTTGCCTCTCCCCAAGGTGGACAGGGTTCGATTCCCGGTCAATTCACGTGAGATTTACGAAGGGAATTATCACGTTCTGAGTTTTGGTTTTTAACTAAAATGGAGTTTCCGTGTCTAATGATCGCGAGATTGTGTGTTTGAGTCTTCAGTCTTTTGACTAGTTTGATGCAGCCCTCCATGTCTCCCTGTCCTGAGTTAATCTTTTCATCTCTACATAGCTACCACACCCTACATCCAAGGCAATCTGTTTAACATATTCTAACCTTGATGTATCCGTAAATTTCTCGACCCATGCTTCCATAACTAAGCCTGCTATTCCTTGGTGTCTTAGTATGTGTCCTACCAACCTATATCTTCTCTTCATTAGCAGTAGCCAGAAACATCTCTCCTACCACTCGTCTTAATACCTCTTTGTTTGTAACCCTATCTACCCATCAGATCTTCATCATTCTCCTGTAACACTACATTTCAAACGCTTCAATTTTCCTCTTTTCTGCTGCACCAATAGTCCAAGATTGACTTCCATCGAGTGCCACGCTCCAGACAAAGTCTTTCAAAAATGACTCCCTAATACCTAAATCTATATTCGATGTCAGAGATTCCTTTTTTGTAGAAATTCTTTCGTTGCCTGAGCCAACCTACTATTTATGTCCTCTTAGCTTCGTCCATCACTGGTTATTTTGCTTCCTAAGTAACAGAAGTCTGCTACTTCCTTTAGCTTTTCACTTGCCAATTTGATGTCCATAGAGGTTTCTGATTTATTTCGGCTGCGTTCCAATATTTTTGTTTTACATTTCATTAATTTTCATCATGAACTCTTTCCTTAAGACGGAGTCCATACCATTCAAAAACTCATTCAAATCCTCAGGCGAGTCGGCCAAGATGACGATGTCATCAGCAAATCTCAGAGTTGAAATTATGTCACCTTGAATTTTCACTCCCACTTTAAATGTTTCACCTATTTCCTTCATTTTTTTTAAATGTAAAGATTGGAAAGTATGGGTGATAAGTTGCAGCCTTGTCTTACACCTTTCTGAATAGCAGCTTCTCTCTCATGTCCTTCCGCTCGAATGACTGCTGTCTGGTTTCTGTATAGACTAGATCACCCTCGTATCCCTATGGCATTCGAAATAGTCAGAACTGTGTGTCATATCTTACAATTACATTTGACAAGTTTCACAATATTTAACTACTGTATTTACAATATTGATGTACCATTGTCCATTGGACTTTTGAGATATAATAAAACTAAACACTTTTGTACTTGTTCGGAACTTATTGTTATTGTTTACAATACTTTACCCTTTGACATGTCTTAACTGTTTTATTCATGTGATTTTTTACAGTGGCATTGGGCTTCAACATTTATTCACCAAACAACGATTTGCCATTGTGACTCATTAAAGGCTGGTCCACCTTGGTGAGGCCAGCAGCTTGACCACTGCAGGAATTGACGCTGATGTTGCTCTTGTTCATTTGAGCAACTTGGACATGGTGGTCATTGAGCCCTCCTACTTGTAAATAAATAAATAAATAAATAAATTTCTCTGATAACCTGTGTTATTGTGGTGTCTGTAGTATGGTGAGTATTTGATATTCAGGTGAGGATTCGCAAGGAGCCGGTCGTGCTTTTGTTATGAACAATTTCGGCATTTGTCTGAAGTAGAAGTGGAAAACTATGGAAAATCACTTCCAAAATAGCTGGGGAATCGGACACACCTCTACTCAGTTTTGGCTCATGAGGCCGAGTGTACCCCGCTGCAGTCCTCACACCAGAATTGAAATTTCTCTGCAGAACTGGGAATCGAACCCGGACCTCTGGGGAGACAGCAAAGAACGCTAGCCGCGTTGAACAGTAAGCGGGGGAATATAAATTCAAGTGAGAATAGGGAAGAATTCCTCCCAACAATGTTTATTATTTCAATCACCCATACAGATAATTTCAATGAAACAAGGCATAAAACATGCTGTAAAAGGTAGGGAGGATATTATGAAATAATTCAAAAGAAGTAAAAATTTGTGCCCTAGGGCAGACTCGAACCCGGGACCCCAAAGTTACGAAGCTCGCTTGCTACCACTCGTGCACATCTGCCCTCGAATACGCCGTATTTTATCATAGGTACTAATACATGTGATTAAATGTCAAATGATTTCACTTAGACCTTAAATGTTGATTGGAACGCATTCATTTGCTGCGTGAGTTGTTTTAAACTTGAACTATCTACCGTCTCGTTTCGGAACCAGAAGAATGGCTTGACATAACAGCCAATAAGAAGCTCGGAAATATATACTGTGGCTAGGCTCGGGATGAAAAAAAAATTATGCATACGGGCGAGGATGAACAGAATCATACAGGATTTTATACCAGCGATCATAACAGCTTCCATGCTAGCGAGTGTCGTGTGATACGGGCCTTAGGATCGTTTACAAGTACTCTGTGTACATTTCATGTCGATTTGCCTGATTCTTGATTTTACTCACGTGGCCGTTGAAACAGACGACGTAAATACCGTACTTCATTGATGTAGGCTATATCTGAACCGGAGAATCAAGTCCCAATTCCTCGTCGCCAACTATTATGTTTTGAATAAAGCACATTATATCACTTTAATATGCACACACATCTGAATCTACATCTTCTTCGTCCTCTTGGTACGGTAGTGGGCATAGTAAACTCTTTACCCAATTGCTACTGTGCAGTGGTATGTATCATTGGCTAACCGTCGACTACCGATTTGGAAGCGTAAGACCAGTGAGTAACGGGGCATTGTAAACAAGACTATGACACAACGCGGAGGGATACGTATGAGGAAAACATAGGAATTAGAGACGAGGACACAAATGGTATTAACTCTTCACACCGAAGCGACCCACCTTGGTGACTCGCTACACATACACACACATGACCGGGCCACAAATATGGATATGGGAAAGGATTACCCTTTCAAATCTTGAAATTAATATTGTCGAAAAATGCCACTATGCTACTGACCAGTGGAATTGTAGGCTTATGTACCAATGTGGCCACATTTAAAGGAAGTGCATACCCTAAATCGTATAAAGCTCTCAACATTAAAGCTCGTTGATGGTCGTATAGTGGACATTGAAATAGAATATGATTTAAGGAACCCTCCATTTGTAAACACGAACATAGAGGATTATCACGTCGTTTTATGCGGTATAAATACACTGGCGTTAATGCATGGTTGAAACGTAGACGAATGATTGTAATGATATGTCGTCGTGTGTATTTCCCTCCATGAAACCATGGTTTGTTTAAAATAGTCGGTTGTAACCCAAAATAATGTTTGGCCTTAATTTTGGCGTAGCTAGTCCACGTGCCTTGCCATTCCTCTCGTATTGTCGAACTAATTATAGAACGCAGATCTGACATTGGTATGGCGATGTTGTAAGTTTTTCCGTGTCCTTTTGCTGCCTCTTTGGCAAGGTTATCCGCTATTTCGTTTCCTTCAATGTGACAATGGCCGGGTACCCACATGATACTGACGTCGAAACCCTCCGTGTGTAAAGTGTACAATTGTTGCACTAATTGACATAAAAACCAATTGTCAGCCTCTCTAACATTTTGAAGTGCTTGCACGACACTCATTGAATCGGTACATATTAAAGCACGACGAACGGCATGTTTTTTTTATATAAAAACACGTCTGACGTATGGCAAAAATTTCGGCTGTAAATATCGAGACGTCAGGGGGTAAAGTATACTGAAAGGAGATTTGTAAGTCCGGAGCACAGAAGGCTGCTCCCACACGCGCCGGGTTAACCATTTTAGAACCATCTGTGTAAAAAAGGTTACAGGAGATCAAAGAACTCGTTATTTCCCGAAAAATACGGGGAATAATTACAGGATGATGTTGAAACGTCTGGTAGACGTGGGGTAAGGAGTTCGGAAGAATAGGAGGTTGAAAGTACGTTGCAGCATACGGAATAGTATATATCGGTAACCGCATGACTTTTAATATATTATGGCGGTAAGGTTGAAGCATGGAATATGCGGTTAGTAACGCAGGACGAGAAACGGTGGGCAATAATCGACGCGTATAATATTCCTCTAATAGTTGTAATTTAGGGACGATAGGTGATGTTGTTATCATCATTTTTCGTAGCAGGTACATACATGCAAGATATCTACGCCGATGTTGAAGTGACATTTCTCCGGTTTCAACTAGCAGGGCTCCTGTGGGGGTTGATTGAAGCGCACCTATGATTATACGCAAAGCAGAAAACTGGATTCTATCTAACCGAAGGAGCCTAATGCTGGGCATGGAATAAAAAAAAAAGGAATTGTAATCCAGTACAGAACGGATTATGTTACGGTAAACCGTTAATAATGATTCTGGGTCCGCCCCCCAATTACGTCTAGTGAGAGATTTTAGAACATTAATTTTACTGGCGAGATGACTCTGTAGGTATTGCGTATGTCTTTCCCATTGCAATTTCCTATCAATATGAATCCCTAAATATTTGACACTTGTCACCACCGGAATGTGACCTTGACGGTATAAAATAGGAGAACTGTCGTAAATTCGTTTGTGTGTAAAAATCATCGCAGCGTTTTTCCCTACGGATGTTTCAAATCCGTATTGATGTAACCAATCATGCGCATGAGATAAGGCGTGGTATATATCTCTTCGACAAGAGGAAAACTCTTCTCGAGTGCAATATATTAGAATGTCATCCGCATATTGTAGAATGCGAGCGTGCGGTAATATGACTGTTTCTAAAGTACGGGTGTAAAGTAAGTATAAAAGCCCGCTTAGAACGTCGCCCTGGGGAACACCATAAGAAGTATGTCGAGAATCCAAGACACCGACGGGGGAGTTTAACGTAATATGACGATAGCATAGCATGTTGTGTATTAAGCACCTGAAGGGCAGGGGAAAATTTAGATCCCTTAGAAGTTGAATAAGAAGATATGGATCAACAGAATCATATGCATTTTTGAGGTCAAGGAACACAGCTACTGTGTGCATTTTCTTTCCTTTTGCTAGGAGTAAATCAGTCAGGAATATACTTAAGGGGTCAGATGTACCAAGATTTTTCCTAAATGCAAATTGGGTTTTGGGAAACAGGTTATAATATTCTAGGCACCATTGAAGCCGTCTGAGAAGTATATGTTGGAAAATTTTTCGGAAACAATATCCAAGTTGAATACCACGATAACTACTCGGTAATCTAGCATCTTTCATGGGTTTAAGAATCGGTACAGATTGAAACACATTCCAATCCTCCGGGAAGGTCCCTGTGCATAAGATTGAATTATATAATTGAATAATGATACTTTGAGCGTTTACTGGAAATCGAGCGATCATGTGATAAGTCACTCCATCAATCCCTGGGCTGGATGATTTTTTGTGCCGAAATGCATGTCTGAATTCGTTACTTGTAATAGGCTGCATTAAACTGGAAAAACGTTCCATGGAACCAGATGTACACGATGTAGGCAAGCGAACAACTATTTCTGGTGTCCAAGTATGATACAGGTCATAGTATCCCTGCACCGAAAGTTGAGAGGGAGATGAGATAGTACGATTATTAGAGAAATGTTTAATCGCCGTCCAAATACTGTGGAGGGACGTAGAACTGCATAATTGGGTAGTATATGTTTTCCACGCTTCCCGTCTTTTATCATTAAATACACGTTGTATTTGCGCGGTGAGACTTTTGTATCGTAAATAAGATGTTGGAGAGCCATACTGTCGAAAAGCTTTTAAACTCGCCTTGCGCCGTCTTACCAGCTTTCCGCATTCTTGATCCCACCATGAGGGTAAGGCGCCCCGATTATTTGGAGGACCTGTCGTTGGAATTAAAGGGTGATATATATTAAGATAGGCGCGGATATTCTCTAATAAAAATGCATAACTGTTACTGCGCCCCTGTGTATTCTGTGAAAGTCTATCCTCTAAAAAGCGGGAGAACAACTCATAATCAAAAATTCGTAAATTTCGCTTAACCTTGAAGACGTTTTTGGAATATGTCGGGTACGCGAGACATCATAGTCGATTATAATGGGATAATGATCGCTTTGATGCGTATCCTGCACGGTCTTCCATGTCATCTTATGAGATAGGTCTAGGGTAGTGACACTTAAATCCACCGCACTTTTGGGACTATTTGGTGGGGTAATGCGCGTGGGTGATCCATCATTTAAGAGATGTAGGTGTAAATCCTGAATAACTGCAGCGATGTGACGTCCTTTTGGATTAATGCGACCACTGCCCCACAAGGCATGATGTGCATTAAAATCCCCCACGGTAATATGTTTAGGAAATTGTTTTATGAACCGGAAGTATGCCTGCCATTGCCGACGGGAACCTTGTATACCCGGGGGACAATAAATATGACTTACATGTAGATCTTGTACAAGGAATGTGTGATGATGAGTATGAGGAATATAGAACTGAGTAGGGAGAGAAGTGTATCGTAAGGTCTTTTTGAATAGCGTCATTATGCCACGATATCCTGGACCATCCTGACGTTCGACCAGGTAGTTGGGAATCGAGAATCTATACGAGGCACGAAGCCATGTTTCCTGTAGGAATATGATATCTGGGTCATACTCCTGTATTAACAGTAATAATTCATGCTTCTTATTTAAAATACTCCGGCAATTCCACTGGAGTAGTAACATGTAGCACTTATCGACATTAGGCCACTGTAGGGCTACTACTTACTAGGGTATTATTTTTTGTGATAGGAGGATTGGGAAGTAACGGAACTATTTTGTCTAATAATTGTTTCACATAAAAGCTCCATTGAGCATTGTGCCCTAATAATTCTTGTAATTTCAGGAAATCTTCAATGATGTCATGGGACGGATCTCGTGAAGTGCCGGGTGTTTGAGAACACGGTTTCTTCGAAATTTCCTCACCCATTGTGGCGGGTTGCATAGCTACCCCTACACCACTTCCAGATGGTTGCTTCAGAATCTCGAGATAGGCCCTTCGGTCGTAACCTATGGGATTCACCACTTTCGGCTTTGGGGACACTAGTTCTGTATATTTTCGTTTTCTCGGCGGATCCTCTCGACGTGTATTATGAGACTGTTCTAAGGTTGGAAATTGCTGTGGGAGGGTAAGAGGATTAAACGGTACATTGTGATTAGCCGTAATAACTTCGTGGTAAGATTTATTTTCGGTACACATTTGACGTTTTATGGACTTTTGTTTCTCCAATTCGGGGCAGCGTGCGGCGCCTGCCGGATGATTATCACCACAATTAGCACATTTAAACAGGGTCTCCTTACATGTTTCCGTAGAGTGTCCTTGCGCACAGTTACCGCAAGTTGGGGCGCGAGCCCGGCAGTGTAGTTTGACATGCCCGAATCGTTGACAGTTCAAACATCTAATGGGGGAAAATATGAATAATGTTACCTCTAAGAGCACATTAAAAATAGATACATAATCAGGTAGTCTTTGTGTTTTAAAGAAAATTTTCACTGTTCCTGTAGGAAGGGATTCTAACTTGTCGTTAATCATCTTTTTTCGGAAAAAAACGCTGGACTCTCACAATTGGGACAGGCGAATCAATATATTTTAGGATTTCATCGTGCGTTAAGGATGTGTCCACGCCCCTAATTAGCCCAACACGTTGGACGTTAGCGGACGGGACAAATGCAACCAGGTGCTTTGCTGGCAATAAGGGATTTTGTAAGAAGGAGTTAGCTTCTACGGCCTTGTTAAATTGTACCTGAACACGATTGCGGCCTTTGCGTTGAATATTCTTTATACCTACGATCTTATTTTCGAAAAAAAGCTTTCCTAATGCCATCGGATGTAAATTGCCAATATGTTGATCACCTTCACCTTGCACAAACACCGTGTACGGTCCTGTGTGATGTTCATAATATCGATTGTCATTTGACACTGGCTGTCGCTTAGCAAGAATTGGAGCTGTTTCAGCAGTGGAAGTTGATGGAGTTGATGCTACCTCAACATCCGACACTACAAGCATACTTTCAACAGACGCTACGCCCTCGTATTCCACGTGTTCAAATTCGTCCGGTGGTCGCCCCATCTGACTACCATCACTTTCGGACGACATGTCGAATAGTTATCCCCTATTAAGGCGGGGGTACTAACCTGATTAAACACTAACGGGACCTAACACACTAAACAAATAACAGGTCACAAACCCGAAGTCCACACGACACTCAAAGCACGTACCCTACACTCGATACTACTCACTGCACAGATGCACACCGTATGGAGGTTGGGATACGAATGAATCTACATCTTAACACAATGAACAAATTACAACTGACATTGTCACAGAGTAAAATCATATTATACACTCCGACCAAGTTCCATAGAGGACATAAACTAGATACATAATAGTATGTGTGTACCTCCATGGTCTCTGAACAGCTGAATACGCCGCCATGTCCTGATGCTCATATTAAGGAACATCCTTGAGGTCGCTGACTGGAAAGCTTCGCTCACTGCATCTTTCAGATCATCAATTCGAACATACCACTGCTTCCTCACCTGTTCCTTGATTTAACCCCAGAGTGCGTAATCGGGTATTGTTAGATCAGGGCTCCTTGGTGGCCTTGGAAGAGGAGCTGGATCATTGTCCGATCCTCGATCCAGAGATTCCCGAAGACTGTTCAGACGTTGTCGAACAGCCACTGCCAAGTGAGCCGGCACCCCATCGTGTTGAAACCAAACATCGTCTAAGATTCCCACACTGCGGGATTAGCCAGTCATGAATCATCTGCAGGTAAGTGTTCTGATTAACAGAACGATTGATAAAATATGGTTCAAACAGATGCTTTTGCGAAGTTAGGTGGGTTTCGCTTGATTTCTTCAGCTATGTGGAGACCCTGGAGGGACAAATACGGATGTTTTAGATTCCTAAGATGTAAGAACAAATGTATATATACTGACAATATAAATAAATAAAATGAGTAGGGGTATACGGACTTTGTGCGCTTACTGTATGATTTTCATACCTTGTTTCATCTTCTGCGGGCCATTACCAACTGAAATTAGTAACCCTGGTCACTACTGCACTGGAAATGTGTGTTAAATTACTTAAATATTTGTTTTATTGCTCATTCAACGATGGCAGTCATGTGCGACAGTGCATGAGGTCTCTTCAACTGTTATTAAGATGCACACATTGACATCACCACAGTTGCCAACATGTGGGATACAAAATACACCACACAGGTCTGGTCTGGGTGAAGATTATTGATGCGTGCAGAAACCAGGTGTGCATGTATGGCTAATCTAATAATTATTGGTGTAGGCAAAGCCCATTGGATTGGATTCAAGAAATTTCACTCTCACAAAAAACATTAATTACAGCAATGCACAACAAATATTACTGTGCGTAACAAAAACCAGGGGTGTATACTAGTACATAGCTAACGCAGCCCTCTACCTAATAATTATTGGTTTAGGCAAAAGCCATTGGTCTGTATTTAACAAATTTTACTATTACAAAATGCACCATAAAGAAACCGGCTTTTAGCTATGCACTTGATCTTGAGAGCTCAGCGGTATGAGGGGGGCGTAGATATAGTACGGTGCAATTAGTCCTAAAAACGGCCGCACCTCAACATCCAAAGTAAAAGTTTCCCTCCAAGCACAAATTGCTCTATACAGTCCACATGTTGTTCGGTAAAAAAAAGTCTCACCATTTTGAGCGTAGGGTTTGGGGGAGAGGGGGGGGGGGGGGCAGAAGTTGGTGAATTAGTAGTTTTATCAGTTTTTCTTAAATATTTCGAAAAATATGCGGTTTAGCGCAAAATGTGTCATTTACAAAACTAATCTATATTAAATTGCGAACAAACAAAGTCCCATGCATAATCTTGCTAAAGTGAACGGTTCCAGAGTTACGGAGGGTGCGAAAGTAGCAATTTTTCGTATTTTGTTAGATTTTTTGGAAAAATGAAATTATAACTACTATGTAAACAGAAATAACTAAACAATTTTATTAAAAAGTAATACTGTACCATCGTATTGTAGTCCAAAAGAGGCTGAGGTACCACAAAGGGTTAGAAGCGTAAAAATACTGGGAACAAAAACAGGTTTAGTACAAGCACGGCCGCCAGTACAAAGCCGTGCGTAAGGGGCCGGTCGACCACCTCCACCCTGCACCGGCCGCCTGCTCCTCCCACGCACACACTCTCTCATCTACTCTCTTTCCCTCATTCGTATTGGGAGACCCGTTGAATGCGGTTGTTATTTCTAGTGAAGTTCTGCTGTCATTTGTTATTGTTCGTCTTTAATATACTGTGCCAACTATGTGGTTACTGCAGTGGCGGTTTCTGGGTATTCGCCCTGGAGTCAGTGCACACCCATTCTTGAAAAATTGCCGTTCACATTTGAATTTTACGAATATAAAAATTAATATAAGATTTTATGGTAGTATAAAGCGTCAACAAATGTCCAGGATACCGCTTTTTTACATTTAAATGTACCACGTTCGTTGCGCCTCACTGTACGTTGCTTGTGTGCTGGCTCGGGTATCATCAAATATCGCCGTACGCCACCTGCAGCTTTGTAGCCAGCGTTAGGCTTGACGGCAGGAGAGGGGATGGCAAGAGGGGAGAGGGGATGTGTGTCTGTGTAAATACTCCAGTTTAATTGTTGTATAATTGTTATTGAATTGTTATGTATAATTATTTATTTGTTATGTATATACAATTTGCCACCAGGGGACACACCCCCCATTGCAAATAAATGAATGAATATGAATAACAGAATCGGAGCCAAATCCTTGCCTGGCGAATTGTACTGCGCATGCTCCGTTTATTTTCCATCTGTCGCATCTGATTGACGGACGAAGAAGCGATGACCGCTAGCTTGCAGGAGCTACCGCACTATCTGTTGGTGAATTGCTGTACCAAGTAGAGTTTCATGCGCAGTTTGAAATAGTTTGAAAGGTTGTGTCTTTACGCAGCTTGTATTATAGCGCAACTGCCATTTGATTTTCAATGTGCATTTAAAAACCACAATCATACAGCCAACTGTATGATATTATATAGTATATAGCTGTAACAATGAATTCAGTTTCATTACATTTCTTTATAATTTACAGATTTTTAAGGTCCAGTAATTTGGAGGATTAACGCAGCCTATTATCTTGTTGATCTTGGACGTGGCAAGTATTTGTCACAAGTGTGTTTCTAAAGTGTGGTATATTTGAGTACGTGTGCATTATTACTTATTTGATTGCTTATCCTCCCAGCTTGGCTTCACCCACTGACATAGCTAGGATCATTCCTCAACCGTCCGAAGGATGGTGTCTGGGAGGCAAACACACTTTTCAGCAAATGCAACTGGAGATGGTGACAGGTGACCGCAAACTTGGGTCTAATTCAGGGTCAAAGAAGAGATTTTGACCGTTGGCCTGAAAGGAACCGTCCCGGTATTTGCCTAGTGATAAAAATGGAAAACCACGAAAATCATTTTCAGGACGGCCGAGGTGGAATTCGGGATTATTATGGCTACTGTTCAGGATTTAAAAACTATTACATCGTCTCAACTTACTTACTCTGCAAGAAAAGGTGGCCATATAATAAGAAATGGGAAGACCTATTCCAAACCTGAATTTAATTCAAACATCCCTGTGCAAAGCGAAGGTTAGGAATCGCTTATTCCATGATGAAGTTATAGCAAGTTAGTATGAGTAGGCTTGTGGCTGTGAACTAACCAACTGGATGTATTGTTTTCCGTGCTTAAAGTCGTGCTACGTGCATAAAAAAAGAAAATCCCTCTCTGCACGCTGGAAGCGGAGGTAGATTTCACCGGGCAAAGAAAAATGCTTCGAATTCACTAAATTTGCCAATTGTTGTACAGTATACCTACGAAAGTTCCACATGTTTAGCATACAGCATCATCTTATAATACCTGAAACATTTTGCTCATCCCTTGGTGCAAGGGTGGGTTATATCAAATATTCTTTCAGACAAAATTGTTGTTACATTTTAGAGGGGTATTGGCCATTTCAAACTATTTTGATATTGTGCCTATTAAGGGAGGTATGATTTCTTTTCTCTAAATACTCCATTTTCCCCACCCCTTTGGTCAAACTTACGAAGATAAGCACTTGGCCCTTATTCCAAAAATAGTACGAACTTTGAATGGATTCAGTTTTTAACGAACTATGAAAGTTATAGCAATATTTCTCTTTCCCCCCATTTCCAACCCCTTGGTCCGATTTTGCCCGTTAGCGAACTCGACCGAGATTTTGAATGGTTATATTTTATGTAGGCCTATACATATACATTATATATTAACTTTTGAACTGGCGGTGGTTTTGGGATCTGTGGGATGTGAAACGCGAAGATATGCCAATATTTTCCGGTTGTCGAAATTGTACCCTTTGCAATAGGTAGCTTTCTAATGAAATCTAACTAAAATCGACAAATGTGAACAATCAAAAGCCTACATGAATGCAGAATTGGAATTACAAGTACTAGGAAAGTAACAAATCAGACAGCAGCTTCATTGTGCATTCAGGAGGGAACATAGAACAGAAAAATATCGAGGTGTCGAAAACCCAACTCCAAGTGCCACTAGATGCATATCTAAGCATACAAAATAGAGTAACATTGTGAGGAGACAGTTATTATGTATGCTTAGATATGCATCAAATTTAGATGTTTTTTTAAAGAGTGCACACCCACAATTTTTCTTCACCAGCCGCTACTGTTATACTGTGACAGATCTTGGAGCTGCACAGGCACTCCTCATCATTAATCATTATATTAATTTAATCATCTCATTTTGATATCAAGCAATTCACAGTATTACTTATTGTCGTCCGCGCCATTACCTCATGTATGATGTTAATTATAAGTAAAAGGGATATGTATATTTTTAGATTATGTGAATTAGTCAGAAAGTGCCAAGTTATGGATTACAAAAAAGCAGCCAGGCTATTGACTGATGGGCTTGGGCTCATTACGAAGCAGGTATCGCTACTGTGTATGAGATGAAGGTTATTGATATAATTGTTTTCCTTTATATGGGATTCCCTCGGATTGTCTACGCGGCAGAAGAATTACCTGAAGGTTGGATCCGCTGTAAATTGACTGCTCTCGACATAAATGAAGGCATAAAGTAGCGACACAGACTATTGTCGAACTAATGCGATATAAAGATTGGAAATCAAGAGTGATCTAAATGGCGGTGACACGTTGTATACAAACTTTTTGGTTCAATGAAAATTACGCCGTATGGGAAAGCGCAAGCCAACATAACTCTTCGTACGAAACTTCTAGTCTTCAACGACCCCAAAGCTGACCCCAGTGCAGTGGCTGAGGCTGGAAAGCATTTCCTTCTTGCGATGTTTAGAGCTAAGAATACTGAAGATCAAGATTGTTTTCGCTACCAGTATTACTTGCAGGCTATTTCAAAGCAGCCTATACAATCATTGTTCAAGTTGGCTGCACTTCCCCCCACTTCGGCAGCTTCCAGGCAGCTTTCATTTAGAACCTACCACCAGGTGCGCAGTGGCTTAATGAGGAGAAGAATCCGCTCGAGTGGGGGTGGACGAAGTTTGGTGAACACCCCAGACCAATAAATTACTACAGCACGTCCTGCAGCTCCCCAGGAATTACTTTCCCTCATAGTGTGCGCTTGCAAAGACGAATGCGTCCGTAATTGCGAGTGCATATGCGGTATTTGCTCAGGCCTAGGATGTGATAACAGGGACACGAACATCTAGAACAGGAAAGTGCTTTGTTTGAAGAGGACTGAAAACTGATGAATAGCCTACTTTACATTAATTTAAGGTCGCATTTAACATTCTACATTTTTATTAGTTTTAATAGTTCAGAGTGGGTTTCTTCGTACCACAGGTTTATATGGCTTAGGCCTGTGGAAGCCTCTTTTCCCTTAAAAAGTAGCGCCCCTTGAGAAGGTGGTGAGGTTGACGTTCCTTCAAGGGCTTATCACTAACATACCACCGGTCATTATGGGGTTTGAAGCCATTTTTCAATGTTGCCTTGTTAAACAAAAGTTTGGTGCTCTTCAGTTGGTCAAAACGAATGTACCCAAAATAGTTCAATTACATGAGATGGTAGGTATTTATTAATCTCATTTAATTTTTTTCAGGATTAGGGTATTACCCAAATATTTTGGGTACATTAGCGTTGAGCGACTGAAAAGCACCAAACTTTTGTTTTGTATACCACCGGTCAATAAAATCGGCATTTGCTTTTACAAAACACAATCCTGTATAAACAAAATTAGTTTCCTCAGTGATAATGTCATATTCTTTCCAAAACAACAAAAAATACGAAAAAAAAGTCCACTTTTACATCCTCCGTATCTCTCGAACCGTTCACTATAGCAAGATTATGCATAGGACCTTTTTTGTTTACAATTTAATGTAAATTATTTTTGTATATGGCACATTTTGCGCTAATCCGCATATTTTGCGAAATGTTTAAGAAAAATTGAACAAAACTACTAATTTACCAACTTCTGCCCCCCCCCCTACGACCAAACCCGACGCTCAAAATTGTGAGACTTTTTACCGAACAACATGTGGACTGTATAGAATAGTTTGGAGCTGAAAGGAAACTTTTACTTTGGATGTTGAGATTTGGGTCTAATTACACCGTACTAATAAGGTAAGTTATTTTACCTAATTTCAGGCACAAGAATCACTCAGCGTGGCAAATGTTTTACCCTGCAGTGGTATACCTGGGGAGTGGTATGGGGAAGTGAAGAGCCAACTGCCGGTAGCGGTACATTAAACTTGGCACTACTTTCTTTACAGTACCACATAAACCCAGTAGTACTGTATTCGTGGGGTTGACAATATAGTATTTGATAATAATTCACGCGTATACTGGCGGACACAGCTGGAATTTTACTATATAAGTAATGATCAAAAAGGGCAAGGCAGGAGGGTTGTGGAGAGCGGATGAGTCAACATCTATTACCACATCATTTCCTGATTTATTTTTCATCATTAGAAAAGGTATTTTAGCTAATTTCAGTAATTTAGAAAATTTTATCGAATGATGAGCTCTCATTCAGCGTTACTACTGAGTGTATCCCGTTGCAACCCTCAGGCCTGAATGAAATTTCTTGGCACAGGACTTTGGATCCAGAGTCCCAATACATACCCAGAGACCACAGAAAGCAGCAGACATATATGACAATGTATAGTAAAAGAGGCACATTTTATTGTCTCAGTTTTCACACAAGACATATCACCTATCATAAGAAACTAAGGCTCAATTCAGTATTGCAAAGGCCATCATCTGATAACATGTGCCATCATATAATTCTTTACACCTTGCCGGATGCAACTTACTTCTCAAATGATAACACAATGAAAAGAACAAAATTACCGTACATTGATGTTCGACACAAACTCCCAAAAAGCACCATGTTGTCATTTTTTCTTTCTCATCTGATCGGCTTAGATGGCCGAGCTGTCACACCAGGTTGTTAAAACTGTGTGAACTCTTTGGAGCATTTGTCAATGAAAGCACAGTGTTGTTTATTCCTCGTAAGAACATCTAATAGCATTTAAATTTCGTATAAATAACCGAGACTCGACGGTAAAAATTCAGAAGAGGTACTTTTCGGTACAAAATTCTTAAAGTACTGAAATTAACCAAATTACCTGAATTAATTGCCGGGAAAATATCTGGAGATGATGTAGTAATAGATGTTTAATCCTCTGCTGTCTGAGACCCATTCAGGCATCCCAAATATGGACACAACATATATTGCCAACCCCACACATTCGGAACTATATTGCATCCGGCAGACTGATGGACTATTTCATTGGGATGATATATTGTTGTAGACTACTGCATTCCAGGTCTACACTGTTAATCGACTGCATGCATTACCGTACATTATTTTAACATTAACTTCCCTCATTATTTCAATATGAAAGCATAGTAGCCTACAATACTCTTTTATGTTCCAATCTGTCTAGCTCTGTTTAAATACTTACTACTAGGCGGCTTCGGTGGCGTAAATGGTAGCATGCTGAGCTTCTATGCCCAAGATAGCGAGTTCAAACCCGGCCGAAGCCATCGGATTTTTAAGAGCGTTAAAAATCCCTCAGTATGCCTTCCTTCGGAGGGGAAGTAAAGCCGGCGGTCCCATGTCATAGATTTATGGCATGTTAAAGAACCTTCCACTAATTACACCTGTGTGAAGCTAAAATGTATAGGTTAGGAATGTCAACAACGCTCTTAGGTTCCTACGTTCTTTGCCAAGAGCCGACTGCGGTGGCGTCTAGTAGCTAAGTTCTCAACTAGGCCAAGTAGTCGTTAACGGTGGCGTTTGGCGGCAAGAGTAGGAACTATTTGAAAAAATCAAAGTTGCAGTCCTTACTTGAATTAAAAAACAGATACACACACTAAAACAGCCATCACTACTGCATCAGGATTGAATGCTTTGCCATTACCAGTTCTGAAGAAGTGGATAACATTTCCACAATTCTCTCATTTTCTTAGATAAATAGTTAATTTCAGTTTGTGAAAGTTAATTATGGTCATGTTGTCATGTCTCTGTCACCACAATTAATTAATTATAATTTACCAATAGCATAGGCCAAAGGCCGTGAAGAAATGTGAACATTTGCAGCCTCTCTTCAAGCATTGATGAAAAAAAATTCCACAGTCTGCTTCCAGTCGACCGACCGGGTCAGGGAATGGAATGGATGAAGCCTCCATCTAGCGGCGAGGACATGAACTGTGCCGGCTGCCGAAGCCCTGGGGCAATGATTAAATGAATGACAGGTGAAATGAAAGGATAGTGGAGAGTGTTGCTGGAATTTAAATTTAAATGATTAAAAGGACAATTTCCGCACATTATGTGTTACGTCTTCAAACTTCTGACAGCAATTATTCCCATAACATAGAAACAAGATTCGAAGGGGGCAGATGAGCTCGTAGTTCCGCCCCTTAACACAACACTAACTAACTAAGATTCGAAGACTACTGACTACCGGTACTTCAGCTTCCGCAAGTATGATTTGAATTCTACAATTAAAATTAAAGCTAATTCCTTCCAAAGCAGTAAAATAGCACTTAAGTATCTTCTCCAGCAAATAAATTCGTTTTAGATCTCTTTTATACGTACGGCATCTGAAAACAGAAACAAGTGGAACATTAGACGGGACGACATACTTCATATTAAGTAAGATATTTACCTTAATCGTCAAAGAAAGATATTTGCACAACTTGAAGAATCAATAATATATAATATGTTTTGTACTTACCTCAGCCCATCTTCAATAAATAACTTAATATTCAAGCCATTTTTTTACGAGCACACATTTTTATTCGCTGACAGAAAACATGTACATATACAGATGTGATTAATATATTGTCCGTCCACCAGCTGAAGGTCCGTGGCAGGAATGCAATGAGTCAGTTGGAGACATCTGGCCTCTGCGCGAACGACAATAGTGCCAACCTACTACTGATCCGTATGATTTCAAAATTGAAACTAAACGAAAGTAGCAGTGAGTAACCATAGCGTGAATAACATCGGTGCTGAGTTGGCAATACCAGCAGGGGCACGTCCTCTCAATCAACGCAGCTGGAATGTCTCTCCTCTTAACCCCTCAGCGATATTCATACAGCAGGGTTGCAAACATGACAAGAAATGTAAAATGTTTCCTCGCGTGCTCGGTATAAATGAATCATAACTTCTAAGACCATGAGCTGGTGGACGGACAGTACATACCAGCAGCTGTTAACTTCCATCTTTGATTATCGTTACAAATTGGCTAACCATGGCCTACAACACGGCTAACAAGCTCTCGGAACATGCCTTTACGGTGGATGGTTAAGCGGTAAGATCTACAGTACGTCACAACATGGAATAACAATATCTCATGAGTGGTTTCATTTGTATCTCTTAAACGACATAGGCGAGAAGTTTGAAACTCAGCGGGAAAAAATCAGCTTAAAAAATAAGTAAATCAGTGTTCCTAACAGAGCGTGTATCTCTTAAACGACATTAGCGAGGAGTTTGGAACAAAGCGGGAAAAATCGGCATAAAAATGAGTAAATAGGTGTTTGACCGTTTTTTCATAAATCCAATTTAAGGGGCCCCTGGGGAGGGGTGAAATTCTGGAGGAAAAAAAACAGGAAAGAAAGTGTCATAACTGATTGACTGACAGACTCACTCATCAAACTCAGGGGGAAAACTGCTTAAAAATAAGTAAATAGGTGATCGACAGTTTTTTTTCATAAACCCAATTTAAGGGGTTCATCGGGAGGGGTGAATTCTGAAAAAAAGAAAATTGAAAGATAAAGTCCCGACACACTCACCATCACCCAGCCACAATTATTGAAGTTAGAAACATGAAATTTTGGGGATAAGATCATTGTTTGTCAAAACCGTCCACTAAGGGAGGATTTTTGTACTATCAGGTTCTAAAGTGGTCTTAAGGGGTTAAACCTGCATTTCATTGAATAACAATAACTCCCGATTGGTTTCATTGGAGGATGTGATACTCAGCATATAAACTCATCATTAAAAATAAGCAGACATGTGTCTAAGGGTTTTTCGATGTGGTGTATATTATAAGGTGAAAGGGGTGACAATTGGGGGTAGAAGGAGCGTGCATCTCTTAAACGACATAGGCGAGGAGTTTGAAACTCAGCGGAAAAAATCAGCTTAAAAGATAAGTAAATAGGTGTTCGACCGTTATTTTTCATAAATCCAATTTAAGAGGCCCATGGGGAGGGGTGAAATTCTGGGGGGGGGGACAGGAATGGAAGTGTCCTAACTGATTGACTGACTCACTCACTCTTCAAACTCAGAGAGAGAAAACTGCTTAAAAATAAGTAAATAAGTGTTCGACATTTTTTTTTTTCATAAATCAAATTTAAGGGGTTCATGGGCAGGGGTGAAATTCTGAAAAAAAAAGAAAGAAAGAAAGAAAGAAAATGTCCTGACTCTCTCACTCACTCATCATCCCCCAGCTAAAATTATTGAAGTTAGAAACATGACATTTTGGGGATATGTTCGTTGTATGTCAAAACCGTACACTAAGGGAGGATTTTCGGATATTCAGGTTCTAAAGGGGTCTTAAGGGGGTTAAACCTGCATTTTATTGAATAACAATATCTCACGAGTGGTTTCATTTGTGGATGTGATACTCGGCATATAAACTAATCATTAAAAATAAGCAGACATATGTCTAAGGGGTTTTCGATGTGATGTATATTATAAGGTGAAAGGGGTGAAAAGTGGGGGATGAAGGATTCCTAACGGAGCGTGTATCTCTTAAACGACATAGGCGAGAAGTTTGAAACTCAGCGAAACAAAATCAGCTTAAAAATAAGTAAATTGGTGTTCGACCGTTTTTTTCATAAATTCAATTTAAGAGGCCAATGGGGTGGGTTGAAATTCTGGAAAAAAAGGAGAGAAAATCCCCTAACTGACTGACTAACTCACTCACTCATCAAACTCAGGGGAAAAAGACAGCTTAAAAAAATAAGTTAATAGGTGTTCGCGCATTTCTTCATAAATCCAATTTAAGGGGTCCATTGCGAGGGGTAAAATTCTGGTAAAAATAATTGACAGAAAATGACCTGACTGACTCACTCACTAATCATCGCCCAGCGAAAACTATTGAAGTTGGAAACATTAAATTTTGGGAATATGTTCGCTGTAGGTCGAAAACGTCAACTATGGAAGTATTTTTGTTTAATCGAATTCTGAAGAGGTGTTAAGGGTGTAAACGTGCATTTCATTGAATAACGATATCTCATGAGTTGTTTCTTTGGGGATGTGATATTCGGCATATAAACTAATCATTAAAAATAAGCAGACATATGTCTAAGGGTTTATCGATGTGGTGTATATTATGAGGTGAAAGGGGTGAAAAGTGGGGGTTGAAGGATTCCTAACGGAGCGTGTATCTCTTAAACGACATAGGCGAGAAGTTTGAAACTCAGCGGGAAAAAAATCAGCTTAAAAATAAGTAAATCGGTGTTTGACCGTTATTTTTCATAAATCCAATTTAAGAGGCCCATTGGGAGGGGTGACTCCTGGGGGGGGAACAGGAAATGAAGTGTCCTAACTGATTGACTGACTCACTCACTCTTCAAACTCAGGGAGAGAAAACTGCTTAAAAATAAGTAAATAAGTGTTCGACAGGTTTTTTTTTTCATAAATCAAATTTAAGGGGTTAATGGGCAGGGGTGAAATTCTGAAAAAAGAAAATTGAAAGAAAATGTCCCGAATCACTCACTCACTCACTCATCATCGCCCAGCCAAAACTATTGACGGTGGAAACATGACATTTTGGGGATATGTTCGTTATATATCAAAACCGTACACTAAGGGAGGATTTTCGGATATTAATTTTCTAAAGGGGTCTTAAGAGGGTTAAACCTGCATTTTATTGAATAACAATATCTCACGAGTGGTTGCATTTGTGGATGTGATACTCGACATATAAACTAATCATTAAAAATAAGCAGACATGTGTGTAAGAGTTTTTCGATGTGGTGTATATTATAAGGTGGAAGGGGTGAAAAGTGGGGGTTGAAGGATTCCTAACGGAGCGTGTATCTCTTAAACGACATAGGCGAGAAGTTTGAAACTCAGCGGGAAAAAAATCAGCTTAAAAAATAAGTAAATTGGTGTTCATAAATTCAATTTAAGGGGCCAATGGGGTGGGGTGAAATTCTGGAAAAATAAAGGAGAGGAAGTCTCCTAACTGACTAACTCACTCACTCATCTAACTCAGGGGGGAAGAACAACTTAAAAATAAGTAAATAGGTGTTCGATCTTTTTTTTTTCATAAATCCAATTAAGGGGTTCATGAGAGGGTTGAATTTCTGAAAAATAAATGAAAGAAAATGTGCTGACTTACTCACTCACTCATCATCGCCAGCCAAAATTATTGAAGTTAGAAACATGAAATTTTCGGGATATATTCGTTGTATGGATTTTTTGAAATTCATGTTCTGAAGGGGTGTTAAGGGGGTCAAACTTGCATTTCATTGATTAACAATATCTCACGAGTTGTTTCATTTGGGGATGTGATATTCGGCATATAAATTAATCAATAAAATAAGCAGACATATGTCTAAGGGTTTATCGATATGGTGTATATTATGGGGTGAAAAAGGTGACTATTGGGGGTTGAAGGATTCTTAATGGAGCGTGTATCTCTTAAAAGACGTCCACTAAGGAAATATTTTTGGATAATCAGGTTCTAAAGGGGTGTTAAGGGGGTAAACGTTCATTTCATTGAAAAACAATATCTCACGAGTGGTTTCATTTGGGGATGTGATACTTGGCATATAAACCAATCATTAAAAATAAGCTGACACATGTCTAATGGTTTTTCGATGTAGTGTATATTATGAGTGAAAGGGGTGAAAAGTGGGGGTTGAAGGATTCCTAACGGAGCGTGCATCTCTTAAGCGACATAGGCGAGGAGTTTGAAACTCAGAGGAAAACAATCAGCTTAATAATAAATAAATAATTAAATAAATAGGTGTTCGACCGTTTTTTTCATAAATGCAATTTAAGGGGCTCATGGGGAGGGGTGAAATTCCGGAAGAAAAACGTCCACTAAGGAAGGATTTTTGGATATTCACTCTCATCGACCAACCACAACTATTAAAGTTGGAAGAATGATATTTTGGGGATAGTTTGTTGTGCGTCGAAAACGTCTACTAACGAGGGATTTTTGGATATTCAAGTTCTAAAGGGGTGTGAACGGGGTTAAACCTGCATTTCATTGAAGAACAATAGGACACGACTATGACGCGTGCGAAAATATGGCTCTCTAGCTAGCAGGTAAACCAAACGGGATGGCGTGTAGGCACAAAACTCTGTTGAGATAGATGGATTTTACTCTTTCCAGATCTGCCAGGTGTTTTCTCTTGAAGTGTATCCATATATTTTCCAATCCATAAGATGCAATTGGTGCTAATTTTACATGAAACAGTTGGATTAGAATTTTGTTGAAGACCTGAGACTGAACCTGACGCTGCCCGTTCCACCTGGATATGAGACTCGACTGACAGAATTGAAAAGGAAGAGAGAAGACATACGGGACGACTTTTACGGCACTGACGCGATGCTTTCAACTGAATGGACAAATGCATTGTACGATTTGCGTCATACAGTCACGAGATTTTCGGTGAATGGTTTTCACTTTAAAGTTTGCACTAAGAAGAAATATCACCAGCCGGACCAGCAGTGCATCTGTTTGCTTTGTGGAGAGCAGTGTGATTGGCAACTCGAACTAACACTTGGGGCGCTGCGGTCGGTCTGGATAAGTAGGGTAAAAATACTCAATAACACGCGTTTGATATGGAACACATTTTATTTTTCTGTTATAATCAGTAAATGTGGACCCTAAAATAATGAGAGTGTTATTTTTGATTGTATATATGTATAACTGTGCGATACACGTGATCTAATTTGTGTGTTCCACTGGATTTTATGTGTCAATTGCATATTATCAAGCATCGGTGTCTGCTGGTATTTGTTTTTGAGCAGTTCGAGTCATGGCGCTGTTACGTTTAAAAGCTACCGGATATTTGAGTTTGCTCACTGTACCATAGGCTCTAGAAATTATTTGCTGCTTGGTAGGGCGAAGGGATGAGTTTAACTTGTATTAAAACTCGGGGGAGACAGGAATTGCTTGATTTGTTGGATGGTTAGCAGGTAGGTTTGGTGTTGAATATCGGACTGGTAGCAGGTTCTTGCAGAGTAGATATTCGCCCAGCGAAGTCAAATTAGGCCTATATGACTCGTAGTGGAATAGCTCGGATATCGCAGAGCGAGGTGATGGTGGTTGGTAGGGTTATTGGAAACGAACTAGGAAGCGGGGAAGGATATCTGACTGATGAAGCTTGGCTGTATTGGTACAGCTTGGCTCGGCGAGACTGTACTTGGCTGTCTAGGTGCGGCTTGGCTCGCCATAACAGTGAACAACCCGTCCTGCCGGCAAGGTGTGTAGTGGTGAGTGGTCCAACCCGCTCCAGTTGACCGTATTTATTTGCTATCGTCACCTTTCGGCTATTGCTATTTGCATCTTTTGGAAAGTGATGAAAACTAATATCCGCAGCCCTCTTACACATCGACTTACAGCCGTGAACTGAGCAATATACTTTGCTTTTATTCATTTTGCACTCTATCTACGAGTAAAACTTATTACTTATGTATAAAGACACGAAGAATTTACCACGACCTGCTTACCAACACATGGGACCATACAAACAGTTACCACGTGACAAATGTACCCTACTTGGTAAGTTTCTCATTTTTACCGCTAGATGTCATATCAGATAGCTGGAGTTGCCAATAGGTATCACGTGATGTTGTGCCAACATAGAAAGGTCACACTTACAATGTTTTGTAATGAAGACTAAGGAAATCTTTGTTTTTTGTCTTTTAATGTTAATTTATTAATTCGGCAATTGGCTGCAATAAAGTTCTTATTAAAACTAATTTGACCGCTAACCAGTCTTTGCGGGTCCTAAAGACTGGTTTTGTCTTAACCAGTTCTTACAGAATCGGTGTGCGGGTGAAGAGCTATTTCAGGCCCAAAAATCTTCGAAAAGAAGAAGAACAAGAAGTTCCGTGACGATTTAAAGAGCCTACTTTTCATAAAATTAAGTTGGTAATATCGAAATTTTTAATTAGTTCGAAATACTGTATTGGCAACTCAAACTAACACTTGGGGCGCTGCGGTCGGTCTGGATAAGTAGGGTTTAAAATACTCAATAACACGCGTTTGATATGGAACACTTTTTATTTTTCGGTTATAATCAGTAAATGTGGTCTCGAAAGTAATGACAGTGTTATTTTTAATTGTATATATGTATAACTGTGCGATACACGTGATCTAATTTGTGTGTTCCACTGGATTTTTTGGTGTCATTTGCATATTATCAAGCATCAGTTTTTATGGTTGATGTAGATCAGCTGATTCAAATTTACACAGGGCTACACTTCGGACATTATTTCGGTACTATTATGCGCAATATAATGTAAATGTCGATCCTGAGTCAACGCCGAGGACATTCAAATAGAGAAATACGGTACATAAACAAATAAATAACTCACCGAAGCTGTGCTACTTTTATCATTCCGAGACTAGCATCCACACAAACCAGACGCCACTGTTCCAAGCTCCGACTTATACCGTGAATTGATGTCAAACTGATGATCCGCCAGCCTTTCCGCCAAGCCTATACCTCGTAATCGCTAAGTTCTTCGATATTCGAGCTATTCCACTACGAGTCATATAGGCCTAATTTGCCTCCCCGTGGGCACTGTAGAATGAGTGATTCCGCTACCATTCAAATATTCAACACCAAACCCACCTTTTAACCATCCAAATCAAGCAATTCCTGTCGCCCCACGAGTTTTAATACAAGTTAAACTCATCCCTTCTCCCTACCAAGCAGCCAATAATTAATTATTTAATTAATTACTCAAGTAACTTCAATCTTACCAGCGCACCCATCGTAACGGCTGTTTTTAAACTGAATAACCTTCGCTGGCTTTACGTCGCAGGTCTTCTGTCTGTCTACCTCGACAAGTGTTAGATCCTTCCCGGGGTTGAAAGGTATTATTATTAGGTATTATTAGGTATCATCACATTTCGGCTATTGCTATTTGCATCTTTTGGAAAGTGATGAAAACGTATATCCGCAGCCCTCTTATACATCGACTTACAGCCGTAAACTGAGCAATACACTTTGCTTTTACTCAATTTTCACTCTATCAACGAGTAAAACTTATTACTTATGTATAAGGACACGAACAATTTACCACGATCTGTTTACCAATACAAGAAACCATATACAAACAGTCACCACGTGAAAAATGTACCCTACTTGGTAAGTTTCTCATTTTTACCGCTAGATGTCATATCAGATAGCTGGAGTTGCCAATACCAGGCATAATGTAGCCTAATAGAGAACTACAGTTGGCAGTCCTGGTCACTGAATATATTCTTAGTTCCATCTCTTAAGGTACAGAATACAAAATTTGGTTGAAGTCCAATGGATAGCATGGACGTTACATGCAGTTAAACATAGGATCTAACAGCGCACGAAAAATCATGTTGGCAACAATGTCATTCATGTATTCGTCAAAAATAATCTGAAATAATATGATCTATTGTTGTGCCAATTTTGAATGAAATCCATTAGTTAGTATAGAAGTTACATGCATTTTAAAAATTGGATCTATCAGCAGGCTTAGAATAAAGTTGGCAGCACTGACGTATATTAGTTACTCCAAATTAATCTAGAATGCCAGGTACTATACATGTGCAAAGTTTAGAGCTATTGGCTTGCATACTATCTGATATATTGATATTAGGGCAACATAAATAAAGACAGTGTTTATTAACAGTTGGCAGCCCTGGTTACTCTTAAGAATCGGCATAGTCATATCTGTTATGGTGCACATAGCACACATGAAAGTTGGTTGAAATCCAAATGATAGTATAGAAGTTACATGTATTTAAAGCTGGACTTCTCAGCAGGCTTAGAATCATGTTGGTAGCACTGACGTATATAAGTTACTCCAAATTAATATAGAATGTCAAGTTTAAAGCTGTCGGCTTGCATACTTTCTGATATATGGGTATTTGGATTAAAAAAATTGAGAGCATTTATTAACAGTTGGCAGCCCTGGGTGCTCTTAAGAATACGCACAGACATATCTGTTTAAGTACACATAGCACATACGAAATTTGGTTGATATCCAATTGAAAGTGTAGAAGTTATATGCATTTAAAATTTGGACCTATCAGCAGGCTTATAATCATTTTGGCAACACTGCCATTTATGGCCTCCTGGAAATTAAACTGCAATATTATTATCAATACGTGTGCCAATTTTGAAATAGCTCCCATTCATACCTTCCAAGATATCCAACATGGATCTGAAATTTCAATTGCGTTTTTTCAGCAGTTGGTAGCACTGACATCATTTTCAAATATGGCCGTGAGATATTATTATTAAGGATAAGTGCGCACAATGTGCATTACATTAATTATTTACAAAATTCTGTAAGCGATGACAACCTTTTAGTACACACGAGAGCGTGGTAAGTATCGCATGCCTTTTGACACAATTTACAAATGCACTCTGGCGTGGGCACATGGAACACCTCAGTCTTACAAATCCTGTGGTGAAAACCGTGCACCGCGAATCGGGTCATTGTGTGTCTCAACTCATAGGCAGTGCCCTTCCATTCTGTTGACGTCATGGCCGTCGTGGAGTAGAAATCAATTGGGATCTCCTTCTTTTTTGCAAGTAGTTCTTGTAGCAAATCGTTGTATTGTCTTGTGGATGATAGTTGGTGAACCAGTCGGAGTTCTTCTATAAAGAAAGGTTCCCCCGCTAGTTCATACGCCAGTCTCGATGGGGTGAATTTTGACAAACAAAGCAGTCTTTTTAAGAATAAGGCTTTCACTTTCTCTAAGTCTTTCAGGTTATTTTCGCTTAAATTAACCCATATTATATCCAATCCATACGTTGCAATTGGTGTAACTTTTGCTTTAAAGAGTCTCAGTGCTGATTGCAGAGACATATCCCTGAGATTACTAATGTCGTTCATTGATCTGACAGCACAGATCATTTTATCTTTGATGTGACGTGTAAATAATTTCCCTTGTATTTGCAAAGTAATTCCTAGATATTTGTAATGATTGGTTTGAAGCAAAGGTTCATCTCTGAGGTAAAGAATGTCATCTTTGGCAGTTCTTCCACCCTTTCTGAATATCATTGCTACCGTTTTCTGAAGGTTTATTTCAAGTTCGTTGTTTTGGGCCCGTATTGCAAGTTAATTCAAGCTGTCTTGTAGCTCTTATCTTGACGACGAGGTCAGAGCCATATCATCGGCATATACGATGATTTTGACTTTCTGGGAACGTAAGAGACATACCACATCTGCAGTCGCGACATTAAGTTAAATAGAAGAGGACTTAGAGGGTCACCCTGAAGTACTCCCATTGTTTGATCGATTGGATTAGATATAGTTATTCCGTTATCTATTTCTACCTGGTTGTTATGTAGAATATCCTTAATCAATCTGGTGATGTAGTGGTGCTCCAGACCAATCATTTCGGTGAGTTTCTTTACTAGTATGCTTCTATTAATGCGGTCGAAGGCCTTAGAGAAGTCTATGAAGACTGCATATACTTTCTGTTTTGAAAGCCTTAAAGTGTCCTGTATTATGCCGAGCAAGTAATTGACAGCTTGCAGTGACGATCTCTGCTTGCGGAAGCCAAACTGCTCTTCCGGAATTTTATCGTCTATTAGTTGTGTCAGTCTTGTTGTAAGTATTTTCATCATAAGTTTGAAGAGAGTGTCTTCCAATGCAATGCCTCTATATGCATTAGGATCACTGGAGTCACCTTTCCCTTTATATAGCATTTTTATTCTGGATCGTCTCCATGAGTCTGGTATCCTTCCCTGACGTAAGCATTCGTTCATAAGATCGGTCCACGTTCCTATGAGCATCGGTGCGGCTTCTTTAAGATGTTTATTATAAATCGAGTCTGGCCCACATGCCATTCTATCTTTACTGCTTTTTATTGCAAGTGAAAGTTCCTCTACTGTGATGGGATCGAAAGCACTTGTGTGAGGGTCAGTATCTGGTCTGGTGTATTTTTCTTGAAAAACGTGACCAAGGTGTTGTTCCCATGTTTCAATTGGTATGTCCTTAGGAAATTTCGGTTGTATGGGTTTCAGTGCTCTGAAGGGATCCTGTTCAATCAGGTATAGATCTTTACTCCTACCAAATTTTGTTTCGATTGCTGCAGCCGTTTAGGAGTTGATAGGGGGGGGGGGACACACACAGCCAGACAGACAGACAGACAGACACACATTTGCCCGATCTCATAAGTCTACTTTTTCCTCATTTTTGCAAAATTTGAAAAGTAGGCTAAAAATCAAAAGATAGCTGCGAGTAATGTTAGCAAATGGTCTCTATTTAACTCTGAAAGACTTGACCCACCGCTGTATTCGTGAGATGACTAGAGGAAATTGGACAAAAGTACATGCACACGTTATAAAGATAGAGGACTATTAGCGCTTGATTCGGAGTGTACTTCCCCCTCTCTTGCCTAGTATTGCCCTGCACCACGGTCGACACAGAAGATCCTCAATTCAAAACAGCCAAACACTCGTCAAATGAGTAATAATAATAATATCGTATGGCCTCGGTGCCTGGTGCAAGCTTTGCTATTTGACACCCAGAGGGTAGCTTGCATGTCGAATTTCGTAGTTCCTTGACTATGAAAGTCAAGGAGGTTGTTGTTGTTGTTGTTGTTTGAGTCTTCAGTCTTTTGACTGGTTTGATGCAGCTCTCCATGCCTCCCTGTCCTGAGCCAATCGTTTCATCTCTACATAGCTCCGACACCTACATCCGAGGCAATCTGTTTAATATATTCTAACCTTGGTCTACCCCTACAGTTTTTGTCCTCAACCCTTCCTTCCATAACTAAGCTTGCTATTCCTGGGTGTCTTAGTATGTGTCCTACCAACCTATCTCTTCTCTTCATTAACAGTCACCAGAAACATCTCTCCTCTCCCACTCGTCTTAATACCTCTTTGTTTGTAACCCTATCTACCCATCTGATCTTCATCATTCTCCTGTAACACCACATTTCAAATGCTTCAATTCTCCTCTTTTCTGCTGCACCAATAGTCCAAGTTTCACTTCCATAGAGCGCCACGCTCCAGACAAAGGCTTTCAAAAATGACTTCCTAATACCTAAATCTATATTCGATGTCAGCAGATTCCTTTTTTGTAGAAATGCTTTCTTTGCCTGAGCCAACCTACTTTTTATATCCTCTTTGCTTCGTCCATCACTGGTTATTCTGCTTCCTAAGTAACAGAAGTCTCCTACTTCCTTCAGCTTTTCTCCTGCCAATTTGATCTCCATAGAGGTTTCTGATTTATTTCGGCTGCATTCCAGTATTTTTGTTTTACATTTATTAATTTTCATCATGAATTCTTTCCGTAAGACGGAGTCCATACCATTCAAAAACTCATTCAAATCCTCAGGTTTGTCGGCGAAGATGACGATGTCATCAGCAAATCTCAGAGTTGAAATTATTTCTCCTTGAATCTTCACTCCCACTTTAAATTTTTCTCTAATTTCCTTCATTGCTTGTT
The DNA here is from genome assembly GCA_946902985.2 of Meconema thalassinum. Taxonomy (NCBI): domain Eukaryota; kingdom Metazoa; phylum Arthropoda; class Insecta; order Orthoptera; family Tettigoniidae; genus Meconema; species Meconema thalassinum. The sequence continues at coordinate 127,049,167 of OX336395.1, forward strand.
CAATGTAAAGATTGAAAAGTATGGGTGATAAGTTGCAGCCTTGCCTTACACCTTTCTGAAAACCAGCTTCTCTCTCATGTCCTTCAACTCGAATGACTGCTGTCTGGTTTCTGTACAGATTGTATATCACCCTCCTATCCCTGTACTTTATTCCAATCGATTTCAAAATGTCAAACAATTTAGCCCAATCAACATTATCAAAAGCCTTTTCTAAGTCTACAAAAGCCATGAACGTTCTCTTATCTTTCCTTATTCTACCTTCCAAAATCAGCCTAAGACTTAGTACAGCTTCCCTTGTTCCTACATTTCTCCTGAAACCAAACTGGTCTTCACCCAACTCCGTTTCTATCTGGCTTTCAATCCTCTTGTAAATTATTCTAGACAGGATCTTTGAAGCATGAGTAATCAAGCTGATTGTACGGTAATCTTCACATCTGTCAGCGCCCACTTTCTTTGGTATAGGGATGATTACATTCTTCTTGAAATCAGGGGGTACCTCACCTGTCTCATAAATCCTACACACCAAGTGAAATAACCTGATCAGACCTTCATCTCCTATGCAGCGTAGCAACTCAATCGGTATATCATCTATGCCTGGTGCTTTGTTCCTGCTTAAGTCTTCCAAAGCTCTATCAAATTCTGATCTCAATATTAATAAATCTCCTTTCGCATCCTCATCAATTTCCTCCTCCCTTTCCATTACATGATTCTCAATCTCCTTTCCCTTATACAAACTCTCGATGTAATCTTTCCATCTCTCAACCTTTTCTTCCCTATCTGTTAGAGGCATTCCATTTGTGTCCTTAATATTACAGCACTTAGTCTTCTTTTCCCCAAAAGTATTCTTAATCCTTCGATAAGCTGTGTCTACTTTTCCTAATTTCAGACAATTTTCTATACCTGCACATTTCTCTTTCATGGAGGTTAGATATCTAATCTCCTTGAACACAATAGCGCTTTCTAGTAGAGAAATGAGGAACTTTGTGCTGGCGGAAACTCCGGAGATTAATTTTGCCATTATGAACTCGGCCTATTGAATTCAAATGGGTTCTTTGACACGCCAACATCGTATGACATGCGTATCGTATTTTTGCCGCCTTTCAAAAATCACTTACCACGGTCAGGGGCGAACCTGCAATCTTGGGGTTAGTAGTCCGAAACGCTATCCTCTCACCCACCGTGGCAAGCTGTCAAATGAGTAATATAATTTTACAATAATCTGTAATGAAGTGTTCCAGAACTTGCAAATTCCCAACACATCATTGCCTTCTATAATTTGTAAGCCTGAATTTGTCGTTGGGTCAATTGCCACAGCTGTACCCAAAATTGGACGAGAAGAATAAAAGAAAAAGTATCCTCTTTGTTCACAACCAATATTTGGGTTTAGAAGGCACTGAAAACTATAGGACAGTGAATTTAGGTTAAGTTGTGTATCATTGAATGAGAAGTTTCATCGTTGGCTCCCAAGGAGTTCTTTATTACCACAGGTAAGTAGATATTCATTTCCAAACAAACGCTCTTAATCTTGAATTGTATTTGTACAAATGGATGTTGAATTCGCGCTATTTTGTATTGACTTGCGCACTGCGTGCTCCTTCCTATCACGCCGAAAGGGTTTTGCACGAGGATAGGATTTTCTCCAGTGTGTATACTGGAGTATTTCCTGTGCAATTATTTCACATTTAAATTTCTTATGGCTCCAGGTAGTGAAGATACAGACAGTGGAATGGAGTCTTTGAATGCAAGCAGTAAAGATCAGACGCCAGTAAAATCTGACGAAGACGATATCGACGATGAGGTGAGCTTGAACTATTTGTACTTAAATAGGATATGTAATATTATATTTCTGTAATTGCTAATGAATACATTGAATTCAATAATATTGCGCTTTAACGCTAAGTGTGCTAAACTTCATGCGAAGCTTTTCTTGAAAATCTTCATTGCACCGTTTGGAGTAGACTCGGAAGATAATTCTTACAGTATCTGTTTAATTTTTACTTGTTATGGTGATTATGTTAATTTTCTGCTTTTACCGTCCTTATTTTCATGTTATAGTTGCAATTTGTCGATTGTCATTGTATGCAGCTGGCAGCTCTAGAATAAGTTGCCGGTACATTAGAATGATAAGCGGGTGGTAACATACGGTATTGCGAATGGGATAGGCCCAACATCTTTGGAAATTCCTGTCTGTTGTTGGGGATAGTGTGATAATAGAACAGTGGATATTGCTATTTTACGTACGTTAATCATTCTTTCTGCTTCATTTTCAAAATGGAGGCATAACCTAGTATGAAAAATGGTATTGATTTTGTCGCCGTTTTGAGTTCATTTTAACAGTAATGCCTTCACAGTAATTAATTATGAGATCTCCACTTTTTTGCCTTTTGGTGGAAGGTTGATTTTTAAGAATCTGATGCGAAATCTTCCCGATTTCTACTTGGTTCGTGGAATGAGTTAAGAGTGAGGTTCAGTTTGATGTTACATAACTGCACATTACCCCACAAGTAATAGATGAGTTGCCTCTAGTTGTGCCAAAATCCTTCCAGTTAATTTCTTCTAATTAGATGCTTTGTACTTACAACAGTGGTCAACAGCAAAATTTTGCCAAAATAACTAATGTACAAGGCAGAGTTCAATTAATTTATTTCATATCTGGTCATCAATAAATATTATATTCATGCATCGGAGTGTAAATTTTGTAATATATTGGTTGTGAAACTAAAAGGACTTACTTGGAGAAATTGTTGGCAAGGGAATTATTTAGAGAGACTTATTGAACAGTCAAAGATTAATTCTGGAGGAGACCAAATCCTAGCTTTTACACTTCTGCCTGACTAACTATTGGTTATTTATGTTTTTCATACCTTTCTGCGAGTCTTTAGCAATTGAAATTAGGCTACAGTCAATTATCATTGCTGTACCTGAAATATTTGCTAAGTTGCATAGATCTATGTTTTTATTTCTTGGTCATTCAATGACTGCAGCCATGTTTCCCAGGCACATGAGGTCTCTTCAATTGTTACTCAGGTGCACACAATGATGTCACATCACTGTTGCCAACATGTGGGATACAAAATACATGAGACACATACTATTGTAATTATGTGAAAAAGCATTAATTGGCCTGGATAAAGATTATTGATGCACGATTAGCCCCACTGTGCGTGACAAAACCAGAGGTGTATCTAACACGGAGGCTTCAAGTGCCATGTTCGGTAGCCTGTACTTTGGCGATCACCATGGCAAAGGTGTTTCTATCTTCCGCAAGCTGGAACAATTCTTCTGCAGATCGAAACCCTGACCACTCCTTGATGGTCTGAAGCCAGGACATGTCTTCTGCCACGTCCTCATCAGCCATCTATTTTGCCTTGTAATACTAGTTGAAGCAGCTGGTATTTTTGGCTTCTTAAGTATATGACCTAAATAGGCAGACTTTGCGACATTTATTTGCAGATTGAAATTACAAATACTTATCCCGCAACTATGAATGGAGTTTGGTGCACTATAACATTAACGTGGTGCTTTTTTGTTTTACAGTATTGGCCATACAGTGGTACGGTATGCGTGGAGTTGGCAATACTGAATTTGTCCATAAATCGTGCGTATAGTGGTGGACTGAGCTGGAATTTTATCTATATACATGGTGTCCACTATTCCTGGAAATCCTGGAAAATGCCGAATAATTTGAAAACTCCTGGAAAACAGCCACTTGTTAATTAATTATAAAAATCTTTCCATCCTAAATCATACTCTCGCTGCTGTTTTGGGTGAGCACTCGATCATTAACTAAATAAATTTCCTCAGGCTACCTGTTTCTGTGTGTGAGAACACGCGATACTATTTTTGTAAAACGTAGAGTATTGAGTATAGACAACTTCATCGCAATAAAATTGCAGGCGGCATTCTTTTCTCTTTCTTTTTTTGTAAGTGGATATTTGAATCACAAAGGCTTTTTTAAAACAATTAAATCATTTGTGTGTAGGCTTGTGTATCAATAACGCAATCACCACTATATTTTGTCCACATCTGTATAAGTAAACCAAACACAACTGCTTTATTTTGGTCTTGAAGTAGGCAATCGATCAAGCCCCGCACTTGCGCTTATTTTTAAATCTGGAAAAATGAGAATTACTCCTGGTAAATTCCTGGAAAACTCCTGGAAAATCGTTGACGGATTTTAGTGGCCACCATGTATATAAGTCACGATCTAACAAAAGGGGACGGTGGGCGGGTAATAGACAGCAGAGGAGTAAACATCTATTACTACATCTCCAGATTTCTTTCCATCTTTACCAATAGGTAATTCCTGGGGGCTTAAAATACTGGAACACCTTCTCTCCAGGGGTCATAAATATGGAGGGCCCTAGCACAGGGAGATGTGTAAAGTCCTCAATGGCATCGGCAGTGGAGAAGATGGACTCGGAACAGTATAGTTGGTAGAAGGTGCACCCAGTGCTCGGGTTCTAAGAGCAAAAGGTATATGGTCACCATATATCTTCGCAAGTTGCAGTCCTGTAGCTAGATGTTGGTTCATCGGGATAATTTTGCATTGCGATGCGGCCGCGTATAAATTCCCCTGAAAACAAAATGGCGTCTACCATGACGTCATCAACGGTGTCACTCCTCTGGTAAGCTTACGGGAAAAGCCTGGGTAATAGGGGTTTTTGGGTGGGGAAACGCAAAAACCTTCGAAACAAGATGTGCATCGAAATCTGTAATTGACCTACATAGCTCAATTAAAGATTCCGATGCGTAGAAAAATTTCGAGATTCCAATTGATATTTTTAATTTTTCGTGTCGAAATCTATAATTGGTCTACGTAGATCAATTACAGATTCTGATACCCATCGTAATTCTTGTAATTTCATAATTAAAAAACTGTGCATCGAAATCTGCAATTGACCTACATAGCTCAATTAAAGATTCCGATGCGTAGAAAAATTTCGCGATTTAAATTGAGAATTTTAATTTTCCGCATCGAAATCTAAAATTGGCCTATATAGCTCAATTACATATTACGATACATATCGTAATTATTTGAAATTTATAATTATAAAATTGTCGGCTTCTGTGATATTATCAACGACTTGACGAAATGCTTCTCTGGCAAGCTTACGGGAAAAACATTGGTTATATATTATTTTGGGTGGAGGCAACTCAATAACAGAAATAAGCATTATAAAAAACTACAAAACCAATTGTGTATAGCAAGATATGGTTATGTATAATTTGATTTCTTTTTTCCAATGTTGGCTACAAATGCGCAAACACAAATACGATAACTTGCGCAAAAACAACCAAAAACTAAAGCATTCTAATTATCGTATAAAACATTGTGGTCAATAATGTTTTCTTTTCATACACCTCCAAACAACAGTTCGGTATTTTTATGTTTTCCAATATTGACTGAAAATACTTAATTAGAAATCACCATCCATTACAGACTGTCTAATAACGCCACACAAACATACTGTATGAAACGTAAAAACGACCAATATATGTCTGGTACAAAAGACTGTTATATGCCTTTGCAAGTGTTCTTGTAAATACCAATATTTCTCTATATTTTATCCAGGCATATTCCCTGCCTCCCACCTTGCCTGACGTAATATTATCGTTTAGACAAATGGCATTATCTATGGCTTTAGAAGAATACAATACAACTTTTCAATTAAATGCAAAAACTAAATGAATTATATGAACATAAAAAATAAACTCGCCGATAGGTCCCACAGTTCGTATTATTCCACATGTACAAGAAAAACCAGTATTTTTCGACCTCACGTTAACTCACGTAACACGTAACGACATTTTATTTGAATACAACGACTTCAGGAATTCAACAATTTTATTACAAATCGCCAACACAATCGCGCACATGACACTGCTAATATCACAATCTTATTCTACAGGTTATTCACAAGAATAATTTTTGTTAAAATTAAGTTTACCAAACGCTAACAGGTGAAAAAAAAATGGACGACCTGCCCCAACAAAACCGTGCGCGAAACTGGCGTATTAATCAGCTGACAAGCATGCAAAGCGACTCCCATCAGGCAAAGCGTCAATACGTCAGCCACGACATCACGGTGACGTCACTGATGTCCCTAAAAATTCCCTAGACGCGGCCGCATCGCAATGTAACAATGAACCGGTTCATCAAGGGCTTGGCCCACAGCTATAACTGTGGATTGGCGACAGACCCGTGTGACAGGCCGGCTGATTTACTTTTGTCACATCATTATGGTTTAATGTCAGTGTATGAGATTATTTAAATATTGCCAGACTTCATCCTGACATGGCACACAATCGTGTAATATGGCAACAAAGAACCAAAAAAGCAGGACCATGTTAATTTGTGGGACAAATGCTAAGGAAGAAGAAAGACCATATAGGTATTTTGGGACACCCTCTCTTTGGTCACAGACCTCCAAGAACACTGCTCAAATCAAGGAAAAGCATCCTGCAAACAACAATGCTCACTGCTAAACCTGAAGTACAGTAGTTAGGACCCAGCTATGGCAATCTACTACACCGCTAGAGTGGATGAAGGCTAAAGAGAGCTTTTCTGCAAGCCAAGACACCAACTGGGAAACTTGGTGATCACTCTATAGATTTCGATGTGATGTTGGGAGATGCAGAGTTAATCTTCATAAATGGGGTAGTCAGGCAGATTAAGGGAAGTATTGTGCAAATCGAGGTAAAAGCGATTTTATATTTTAGTTACGTTAGGGGGGGGGTCCATAAGAAACGTTTTCAGCCACGGAGGCATTCTGTTCACCCCCTGGTTAATGTTTTACACCCCCCTCCCGAAACGTGTGATGGGACGCCTATCTTTATTTTATGAGTTAAAAATTCGTAACTCTTTTTTTATAGGCAAAATTAATAAAATTAATATCATTTCCGATGTTTTTGAGGGCAAGGAATTCATTTTTGGGGTAATTTTTCTTGTTGGGGGCAGGGGGGGGGGGGGGGCAGTGCTACAGGGGGCTGGGGGTCAAAACCCCTAAAACTTGGTTGATGCATATCATTTTCAATGTATTTTGGAGCATAGAATCATTTCTAAGTTAGTTTTTGTTCTAGGGGGTAAAGGGTGGTGGCAGTGAATCGTGGGGTGCGGAACTACGGGGGGCAGTGCACACAATGACAGCAAACTGGTGCTTATAACGATTCATTTCCAAGGTTTTCGGGGGTGTAGAATTCATTTCTGGGGTAGTTTTTGATCTAGGGGGTAGGGTTGGGGGCGGGGGGTAAAACTTGGTTGATGCATATTATATTCAAGGTATTTTGGGGTGCAGAATTCATTTCTGGGTTTGGTTTTGTTATAGGAGTATGGGGTGGGGCCAATGAATCCCCCAGGGCAGAGGTGCAGACAATGACGGCAAACATCTGGTTATAACGAACTCGTTTCCAAAGTTTTTGAGGGTGTAGAATTAATTTCAGAGGTCATTTTGTATTTAGGTGATCGAGAGCGGTGGTTTAAAGGACGCTGTTGCAAAAATATTATGCTTGACAGTAGTGTTGTTAAGTATTACTTATTTTTTGGATAAATCTCTACCGAGGGTTGAACTCTCTTTTTCGTACATCTTAACTGAATCCGCAAGCCGAAATACCGTTGCAAAGTTTTCTTCTTCCATGGAAGACTTGATGAAATTTATTAACTCAGCGATAGCTCTTCGGTGAACCTTCGGCTTTTGGCCGGAAATTGAGTTTTGATTTTTTAACTCCCGTTCTGCTTTGTTGTACAATGCAGTTAAACACCTGGGGTGGTATTTGGCCTCCTGAGCCAGTAGATCGCCCAAACTCAGCTTTCCTATTACAGTAGAGCGTCGTTTTTCCGGACTAATTGGGACCGAAAGTGCTCCAGATAACGATTTTTCTGGATAATCAAACATGCATTTATTTCATCAAAAGAAACATGCACAGTACATTATGGTAATAACCACCAAGCTTCTCATTTAGCTGCAACGCTTTCTCACACAACAAAGGTCCAGAAATGGGATCTCCCTTACTTCTTGTCTGAATAAACCATAAGTACACCGCTTCTTCCAATGTTTATCCCCAGCTGATCTCATGGTTCTACTCTTTTTACACCCTTCTTCACTATCTAACTTCGATGCATAATTCAGAATTTCAACTTTCCTTTCTTCAAATCCTAAATTGTGGATTTTCCAACACTGTTTTCATTTGACACTGCACACTCTCACCTCTATCCAGTTTATTAATGATCTCCACCTTCTTCTCAATGGATAAAATATTGTGATTTCGTTTTTCTTTGTCGCTCATAGAAGCCATTTTCACAACTTAATACGGTACTGTACACACACTCACATACTGTAACACATTGCAACATTATAGAGTATACAAACGGAAGGAGACAACAATTCAAACCTAAAACCGACTCACTATTGTAGGCCGCGTGCACTTCCGCGTAACAACAGTAAGAATGCGCTGCTTCGTCTTTTCTTTTTGGATCGTCCGGATAATTGACGTTCGGGTTGTTTGACGTCCGGATAAACGACGTTCTACTGTAATTCCTGATCTTGCAAGATATTTGCACAGCGTCTAATACGTTTATCGGTACCGTCAACCATAACCACATGCAAAACTTCGGAATCCTGGGGTCTGACACCACAAAAGAAACAACCTTAACATCATCAACCTTTGCGGACTTACAGGGAGTAAACCTATCTCCGATAGAAGCAGAAGAACCACCCTCGACCTCACTAACACCAGAAACAAAACTCTTTTGAGCACGACTCAACTCTGTATTATTGTACCTGAGACTTGTGGAATTTTGCTTTATTGGAGATCAACTCAGATTCATCACGAATCCTTTGTAGGTTAAGAGATGGAGGAAGCGCATTTAATGTGCTGAATTTTGCTAAATTCTGACTAAGAGTTTAATAGCTAGACTCTTTGCCGAAATTGGCTGGACTTAAAGCTGCATCAGTGTCTCTCTGGCAAATAAAGCAGAGTCCTATCCGTTGTTAACAATGGCGGGTCCAAGCAATCTTCCTCGCCGGAAATAACTTTAAAAGTTCGCTTCAGGACGCCCTGGCGAGAGAAGAAAAACCCTCAATTAAATCTACAATCACCAATATTTGTAATAAAATAAGTCCCATAAATTTGATAAAGCAAGAAGTGAAACTGCGGTTTTCATTTTTGACTCGTTAATCAAACTTTCAACCATGCCGCATCAACAACGCTGTAGCAGTTGACAGTTCCGTAAAGTCACTTTTTTTGTTGTTTCAAGAGATTTAGGACATTTTTTTATCAAGTATTAATATTGTATTTTTGTTTCTCGACTTTAATTCAATCATTTTTTTAAAATTATATCGACCAGAAATTAATTCTATGCCCCAAAATACCTTGAAAATGATATGCATCAACCAAGTTTTACAGGTTTTGATCCCCCCCAGCCCCCGACAAGAAAAATTACCCCAAAATGAATACCTTGCCCTCAAAAACCTCGGAAATGATACTAATTTTATTAATTTTGCCCATATAAAAATGACGAATTTTTAACCCATAACATAAGGGTACATGCCCCATCACATGTTTGGGGGGCTGCAAAAAATTAACCAGGGGGTGTACAGAATGCCTCCATGGCTGAAAACTTTCCTTATGGACCCCTTAACGTAACTAAAAAAATAAAATAGCTTTTACCTAGATTTGCACAATTGGTTGAATATATGGCGTACAGCCGCCGGACTAGGGAGATATCTACAGGGATTGGAACTCGGAGATTGTGGCGTGAGGCTGACAATATTACACCTGTGTTCCTGTGAGCTGTGCCCATATTCTTGCACAACACAAGAATTAATGGAAGGTTGTCATAGCGCTAGATGGGAGTGGCCCATTTCTGGGTGACAATCATCTAATCTGAGTTACTGACCAAAGTAAGTTGGAAAGAATTCAAGGGGCTTTATATGAGGAGTTTCCTAGGTAAAACAGTGGCCTTTGGGAAGAATGGAGCGCAAAAAATACAAGGTGTATACAAAGTAGCATGTCTTTTTCCTCAGTTGCTACATTTAGATTTTATTAATTCACTCTTTGTGATGTCAGTGACCAGAATGATGAAAGAGTTTACCAAGACGTTTTAAGTTGGAGACTATGTTGTGTTGGTTCACAGAAGTTTCACAAAAGAATGACCATCCGCGGAGCCTTTCCAGCTTTAAATTCTATCTATTGAATTTGAACATAATTATTTTGCAGATATAAGTACCTTGAATTGAATCGGTCACAGCTGAAAAGCATTAAGTCAAAAATGGTCATTTTTTAAAGAATTAGTATTCTGAAGTATTGACCCATGGACCTTGGGGCGGTATAGGAAAGAATTAAGTCAGCCTTCTGTTTAAGCTACACACAAAACATTTTCATCAGGAGAAAAAGCACGGAAACTCACTGGCCAGGCAAAATCCATCACAAAGCAATTTGTTTTGTGGGTTTAAGTCAGAAACCACTGCTACATGTACTGCGATCAGAGGAGAAAAGCAGCAAGTCAAAGACTTGCTGCCTTTCAGCGCCGTATTCCGTACTTAATGTTGGCCGCACTGCAAGATTCCCGCGTGTTACAGTGCTGTTGTAAATTACATTTGTACAGGGTTTAGGTGGTTTTTATGTTACAAATTCATTTTAAAATAAAATATCATGTGAAATATTCATTCTGGATGGCTTTATGCCGCCTTAAACTGACCACGGAGCTGAAAGTCATGTTTGCAAAATTGATTAGAAAAATATGTTTATTAAATTAAAATTGATATTCCGCTAACACAAATAAAACCTGAATAGTTGCTTCACAACACAGATGACTAATATAGTGTGTTCGTTAAGTTCTGTTCTATCAATGACGTTTTACCTGTCTCCTGAAAAGTAGTGAAAATTGACTTAATGCTGTTCAGCTCCGACCGATTCAATTATTATATGTAGCCTTGAATTTTTTTTTTGAATTTATTGTTTGAGTCGTCTAGTATCAAAACCGGCCAAGTCACAAAATTTACGAAAATGAGTTAAGGTTATCAATTTGAAGTAGAAGTATGGCACTATCAGGCGAAACAAGAATATGCTTCAAAATCGTCCATGTCTTCATGTTACAGAGCACTGAATTCTTGGTCGTGCAACAAACTGGGCCAAGTCATGCAGGCAGTGCTTTCAAAACCGGCCATGTCAAAGAACGAGTAGCAATCTTCATGTCGCAGCATTATTGTTTGGAATCTTGTGTTGTTAGATTATGCAAGAATGTGATATCAGTAGGCAACATTGTTCCTTATATTGTATACTCTTCGAAGTCATAATAATTTGTATTTTGTTCGCTTGCAACACTGACTTCCGTATTCGCGGGCTTCTTACCGCATTGGCGCGAAAGCAATCGTATATCCTGTGTGCTCATATTTTGTCATTATTGTGTAGTGTAACGTGTATATTGTTCCTATTTTAATAAGTGACTCATTTTCTTTTACTGTGTTCAAGATCTAATTGAACTACTAACTTTTATTGATATAATACCTCTTCTGTATTCTCCTCAGCTTTCTGATGTTCATCTTTATATATTACTATCCAATTTAAGCAGAATGCTTTCGTTTTTATTGCGATAAAGACAGGTAATTACAATGTCAATTTATTTTAATTTAATTGCCTTTTTCACTGGAGTTTGGAATTTAAAAATAAAAGTTTTGCAAGAAAAGACTAAAATTATACAAAATTGCAACAAAAACGGCCAAGTCAAAATTAATATTAGCAAAAAAGATGGGTTAATTATGAATCAGATTTCTCAAAATAGCAGAACTTAAATATTAAACCATTACGGATATAACTATGCAATAAAATATTTTGTGACCACCATTGCTTTGTCTCTAGAGGTTTTTCATCCATACTGAATAATATGCCTTCAGTGACTTGGCCGGTTTTGATACTAGACCACTCGTTTCTCTTATACAGGCCACTGAGGCTACAAAGCCTCTTTATGCAGCTCTCTTCATTCAGAGGGCGGTTAAATACAATAGAATAAATTAAGAACGAAAAAACGTAACCTATACATACAGTTGACAATAGAAGTTCTTGTTATTACATCCGTTCACCTTGAACATGATAATTGTATAGCTGATAGATTACCACACTACAACAACCTGTCAGTCAGACTGATTTTATGTCAGCAAAAAGGATCTTGAAAAATACTATCAAAAACAGGTATGAAGAAATGGCAAAGAAAACAGCAGAAACCAAATTATGGAAAGACATTGATGCTAAATGGGATCAATATAACACCAAGAAGAGAAGCTGTAGCCTTCTTCAGACTTAACACTGGCCACGACTGCCTTGCAGCTAATCTGAAACGACTGCTAGAACTTCTGGAAACCTTACACAACTCTATTGGAATGCAAGAAAGCTGATGGATTGGAATCCGGGCTAGCCATAGGAAACAACAACAACAGATTACAATGAAGGGAGTGTTTCATCGCTCTGATAGGAAGTCCTGAATACTGATGCAATTTATATTTATTCCAGAGAATACTAGCTGAAATACGGAATGAACCTTGGCATTTTTCGGTTCTGTGATGAGGTATCTGGAGCATTTGTGCAGTGTGTCTATTCGCACGGTTATGCACTGATTGCATGGGAATAAGAAGAAATTATCACTTAGATCTTTTATAATTTTTGATGTTCACATGTATTTTCATCACTTTAATTCTATTTTTTAAAATACTGAACCTTCTGTACTCTATAGGAGAAAATTGAATACATTTCAGTGTTTGAGTATAAAACCTGCTTTGGTGGAAAATGGTTTCATTATAGGCAATTGAGGCAATTATGAAGTTTGTTAACGTGTGGGTCATTCCATGCCAAATCTTCACAAAAAAGTGTACTTTTCAGCCTGACCATCTCATATTTTCATGAAATTCGGCAAGAAGTTAAAATACTTGAATCAGTGATATTGATACAGCAGGGTTGCAAACATGACAAGAAATGTAATATGTTTCTTCGCATGCTCTGCATAAATGAATCATAACTTCTAATTGAGGTAGAACCTTCATGTTTGTCTTATTTTGATGCTAAAGGGACATAGTTTCCATTAAAAGTAGTTATATTTTAAAAATAATGATTTTTCATCACCTTTGAACTCCACAGAATATTGACCTTGAGTATCTAGAACAGTGTACCTTTAATTTCATTGGGAAATAAATAAGATAAACAGTGAAATACATTCTCTCTTTGGTATGAATTTCATTTTGGGATGGCTTTGGAAACACGAGTCAAAGAATCATGACATCATAGGCCTGCCTCATATTCAATTGAATAACTTAATATTTGTATATTTAAATTACTTGATAGAAGGATGAAATTTAATGCTGTATACAACTCAGGAAAACTTATCAGGGAATGGATTTATATGTACTAATAATTCATGAAATATGTACACATATATTTAGTTATTTTTATTGAAATATGGAATTATATATGGACTTAAAAGTACAAAAAACTATCATTTCTGTTTGATATCATAGTTCAAAGAAGCAATAGAAAGTAGATCTACATGAACCATAATGCTGTAACTTCTCATTTTAATATGTTCTTTGAAGAACACTCAATATTTTAATCTCTGTTACCAAAACAATGGATCACAAAATGTTCTTTTAAGCGCTGGTGTGATTTGCCTCAAATCTCTTCTGGCATTCTTAAAATTCCATAGCCAATAATATCTATTAGTTTCTAGACCTCAAATCGGCACTTTTATTTTATCATCAATGAGTTTTGGTGTTTCTACCGTCGGCGCGACAGATCTTCTTCCTAGTGCATCCTATTGCTCGGCGCGACAAACTAGATGTCTCAGCTTCATAATGACATTCCGCTGTTCTTAATGCAAAAAGTAATTATGGTGGCATCCGTAATCCGGGTACAATACGAATAGCTTCATCAAGCGTGAGAACTCAATGCATTGTTTTTTCTGCACCTCGACCCTTACTTCTTTTCCCATACTGCCATCCTGAGAGAATACGCAGTGTAAATGCTTAACCCTCTTATTGCTTAACAGTTTCCTGAAATACTTGCCAAGAACCAAGCGATTTTCAATGGTCGTGCAGATTATTGGAAAAATGTTCAGTGAAGGAGACTAAAACCTGCCTTTGACACTCACAATTTCGTTAATACGGATAAATGATTTTCATACCTTTCTAAGGAACAATACCAATTGAAATTGCCGTCCATTATCACTACAGTGCGGGACAAAGCATTCCAAGCCTGAAGGTCAACCGGCGCTCCGCTCTCCTCCCCGCACCCGGCGGTATTGCCATGCTATTGCACCGTACCTTCAGTCGCGGCTGGATGTGAGAGCGTACAGGACAACACCGCACAGACTACGCATGACCTTCAGGCTTGCAATGCCTTGTCCCGCACTATAGTGCACTGGAATTATGTGCTAAATTATGTAAATATGTGCGCTTGGTTCTAGCTCATTGAACGACGGCAGCCATGTTCTAAGTTACACCACCACATGAGGTTGGTCATATGCGTGACGATTTCCACTGTGTGTGACAAAAACCAGGGGCTCATATAAGAGTATGGCTAACGCAGCCCTCCTAGTAATTATTGGTCTGGGAAAAACCCATTGGTCTAGAGAAAGATTATGCGTGACTATTTCACTGTGCGTGGCAAAAACCAGGGGTGCGCATATCCATATAAAAAAACTCCTATGCAATTAGTACTGTATGCGTCGGGTTGGCAATACTGTACTTGTACATAATTCATGCGAATAATGGCTGACATAGTTGGTATTTTGCAATATAAGTCATGATATAATAAGGGAGGGTGTGTGGGTTATAGACAGCGGAATGAACTACATCCTTTCCACATCTATTTTGATTATTTCAGTAGTTGAGAAAATTTTATTGTGGGTTCTAGTCGCCTTCACTGTTGCCAAATATTCATAAATAGCACATTTTCAAAGATAGAATAATTTTTTCTGCCTTTCTAATGAACATTACTGCATTCTTTCGTACAATGTGTTCATCAAAGAAGTAGTTCATATAATCGTTGTTAATTGATGTTAGTTTGTTGTTCCTTTTAAAAATAATAATAATAATGTTATTGATTTTACGTCCCTTACTACTGCGGCTGTTAAGAGATTCCAGGGTGCCGGAATTTTAGCCCCAAAAGGGATCTTTAACGTGTCAATACATTAGCGCGTTCTCAAATGCCAGCGGACTGCGCCTAGCAACTAGCCACCGAAGCTGCAAAGATATAGGTAATAGGTCTCGATAAAGACTAATTATGCGAGAGTACTCCCACTGCGTGTTGACCGACTGAGAGTTTCGATATCAATTCTCACCACCGCAAGCTTTTCGAGTTGGAAGTAAGTTATACGACGTTCCACCGGTCATTAATAAGGCACGGGATCAGTATCTGGCAGTACTGAGGGTCCATTTGTCTTTTCACTGTATATTGTGGCGAAATTTGGATGGGTAGAGTTCGGTACCACCTTGACGTGAATAATGTCTGTATCTCAAGTATTCATTTCCATTTTTCTGAAGAAAAAAAAAATGCGGGTTGTATTGGCGTGTATACGGTATGAAATTTTGGCCGACAAGGTACTTGGCAGTGCTACATTTTCTAGCCTAATGACCGGCTCAGTGGTAATGTTCTCGCCTGCTGAACCCAAGAAAGCAGGTTCGAATCCTGGCACAGTCAGTTGGCATTTGAGGGTGTGCAAGTGCGCGGGAACTGTGTCAGTAGATTTACTGGCAAGTTAAAGATCTCCTTCGGGGAAGAATTCCGGCACACCGGCGTCTCTATAATCTGCAGTAGTTAAAAGGAACGTAAAACTCATAACATTATTATTATTGTTATTATTATGTAAACTAAATAAATGAGATTTTTTAATATCTAGTGATTTGTGTTCAATACTGTTTGTTTAAAATTTTCTTGGTTGCAATGGCTATTTGTGTGTCAATAGTCTTGTAGCCGTAAAATGTATTATGTCTTGTGTTGTAGGATCTGGATGAGACACTTTCTGAGAGACTGTGGGGGCTGACTGAAATGTTTCCAGAAGGTGTTCGAACTGTCACTAACACAGCCGTCACAGGGACTTGCCATGGAATTAAGGGTAATTATGGTCACTTTACATTAAGACCAAATTGAATGCCAACATCAAACTATGCAACTCTTTTGAATTCCCTACTGTATATACCCCATGACGGAGTTGTGCGCATTAATTCACGCACCACAACTGCAGCGGGGAACTGGACCTAGATTCAAATCCCTGCACTGACAGAGGCATCCTGAGTGTGGTTTTCTTCTGAGTTTATTCACACTTTCCCTAGGTAAATGCCGGGATGGTACCTGATTTTAAGTCGTAGGGCATCGACCGTAGTCAGAGGCCCAAAGTCATTACAAGAAATCAGGATAACCAGCCAATTCAATACACACCCAGGTATGCAGGGCTTGATGACCATTATGTCCATAACTCTGAAATGAATCAACAACACCAAACATTACCTTTTGCATCAAATTTCATACAAAATTCATAAATTGACTTGTTTATCTTAATCTGTTTATCAGCATTTCGCTTCCAGTGTACCATTGGACTCATCGGTTTGTAAGGTGCACTTCACCAAGATGTTCATGCTGAGAAGGCTCTTATCCACAACATATTGAAATGTGACATTAGCTACAGGTCACCCTGTAGGAGTTGCATCTTACACAAAGTTTGTCCCATTCAACAGTGAAGCCAAGCACCAACTGTGCAATATGCTGTTGTTTCCTATGGCTAGCCCGGATTCCAATCCATCAGCTTTCTTGCGTTACAATAGAGTTGTGTGAGGTTTCCTGAAGTTCTAGCAGTCACATCAAGTTTGTTGCAATGTAGCAGGTGCCCCTTATCCATTTTACTTCCAGGTACATGACAAAGTGTGCATTCTTCAGATCTCAGGATGTTGATTCGTTTCAGATGAGCTGCAAGGCAGTCATGGCCAGTGTTAAGTCTGAAAAAGGCTACAGCTTTTCTTCTCTTCTTGGTGTTAATTTATATTGATCCCATTTAGCATCAATTTCCTTCCATAATTTGGTTTCTGCTGTTTTCTTTGCCATTTCTTCATACCTGTTCTTGATAGTATTTTTCAAGATCCTTTTTGCTGACATAAAATCAGTCTGACTGACAGGTTGTTGTAGTGTGGTACCTTTTTTTGCTAATCTGTCGGCCTCTTCATTACTTGCTATTCCAACATGAGAAGGGATCCACTGAAATGAGATCTGTTTGTGGAGTCTTTGAAGGGTTTTTATCATACAAAAAATTTCTTTGAATTCTTTATTTTGAGGCTTATAATTTGACGAGATGGCTTGGATGGCTGCTTTTGAATCTGTAATGATAACTGTGCAATATGTTTTATGATAAAAACTCGGCAATTTTTCTAGGTTTGTGCTGTGTCTTGTGTGGGGTTTCACCTAGGACACCAAGCTGGCTCATCAGCGGGCTCTTGGATGTCCCCGCCCGAACCCCCACAGGAGTAGCGAACTGCGTGCTACCTCCCTTTTTATGAAGCACACCTGCACCTCTTGACTGCGAGAACTAAAAGCTCAAGCAGCCATAACCTCCCTATGAAGGCTTCCATAAAGAATGTTTATTGACTTTCACGGCCAGTGAATTAAAACTCTGCAATTTTCTAGGTTTGTGCCTTGTCTTGTGTGGGGTTTCGCCTAGGACACCAAGACACCGCACAAACCTAGAAAAATTGCTGAGTTTTAATTCACTGGCCGTGAAAGCCAATATGCATTCTGTTTTATGATAAGTTAGGAATTTTTACAACTAGCCATAAACAGGACAATACATTCAATGATAATTTTTGATTAATAATTGAACAAGAATTTTTTATAGTAATATATATTTTTAATTTAAAGCTTTTATGTAAAATGTGCGGTAATACAATAAGAGAATATCAGAAAGGGTCATTTAATGCGACCATTCATCATCATCTTGTACAGTTTCCAGCCCCAGGCTGGGTCTGTTTGGAACATAAGCCTCGCCACTTAGTTCTTTCTTCCCACCACCTCTCCGCTGTCACTCTGGTCCAGTCCTCGCCTCTCTTCTTGACACATTCCTCCACTCCTTTCAGCCATCTATCTCTTGGTCTTCCCCTTGGTCGTTTCTTCTGCATCTGCATCTCATGTATCCTCTTGGGAATCTTCTTCTCATCCATTCTCTTTAAGTGTCCATACCACCTCAGTCTTGATATCTCAATCCTATCTTGCAAGGGCTCCTCTTTCACCATTTCCCTGACCTTTTCATTCCTCACCCTGTCTCTTCTTGTTACTCCGATCCTACTTCGCAGGAACTTCATTTCACCTGCCTGTATTCTGCTTCATTTCACCTGCCTGTATTCTGCTTATGTCTCTTTTCTTCATTGTCCACGTTTCTGAAGCATAGGTCAGTATCGGGATATAGTAGCTTCTGTATAAGACTTCCTTGCTTTTTTGTGGGACATCCTTATTCCACACTAAGCTCCTAATGCTTCTCAGAAATGCTTCTGCCTGTCTGCCACGTTCTGTAATCTCTCTGTCATTTCTCCCATTTTCCTCCACTATACTTCCCAAGTACTTGAGACTTTCCACCTTCTTCAGCTGTCCACCTCCAAGTGTTATCCCACTCATTGGTCTGTCCTTTTTCCTGGTCGTTAACAGGATCTCACATTTACTGATGTTGAACTTCCATCCGTACTCTCCCACTGTTTCTTCCCAAGCCTTCAGTTGCTCCTGAATTTCCTCCTCCTTGTTTCCCCAGACCATGAGATCATCTGCAAACACCATTGCTTTCATCTTATCTTCTCCTATCTTTCCTGCTATCCGTGTCATTACCTCGTCCATAACCACAATAAAGAGAAGGGGTGACAGTGCACTACCCTGTTTCAGGCCACTCATTTGTCTGAACCAGTCTGTTCTTTCCCCTCCAACTTTCACACAACTCACACTTCCACAATACATCTCCTTCACTCTGCCTACAGTCTCTTTTTCCACTCCCATGTTTTCCATTGCTTTCCAAACCTTCTCCCTACACACACTATCATAGGCCTTTTCGATGTCCAGGAAGGCCATCAGCAGATCCTCTCCAAATTCGTAGTGGTGTTCCTGGAGCTGTCTCACTGAAAATATGAGATCCACTGTTGATCTCCCAGGTCTGAATCCATACTGCTCCTCTCTCAATTTTCTTTCCACTTTGGCTCGTATTCTACTTTCTAATATCTTTTCATATATCTTGGCACAGTGAGGTATGAGTGTGACTCCCCTGTAATTTCTGCACTCCTTTCTGCTTCCTTTCTTAAATATTGGGACAATTAATCCTTTCTTCCAATCTTCTGGGGTCTTTTTCTCCTTCCATATCACCCTCATCACACGGTACAGCCACTGTTTCCCAACCTCCCCTGCTGCCTTCACCATTTCAACACTCACTTCATCCACACCTGGTGCCCTTCCTCCTTTCATCTTGCCTATAGCCATTTCAAGTTCTCTCCAAGTCAGGTCCTTTTCCATTCCTGTGTTGTCTTTTCCATCTTCCAATACATTGTCTTCCTCCCTATGACCATTTGGATTCAGCAAATCCTCAAAGTACTCTTTCCACACTGTCTTGAGTGCCTCTTTGTTGTGTACCTCATTTCCGCTTTTGTCCATCATTACCACATCCTCTCGCAGACCTCTTCTCTTACTTTTGACCATCCCATAAAGTACTTTCTTATTTCCTCTGCTGTCTTCCTCCATCATCTCTGTCCACTTTACCATCCACTTCTTCCTCTCCTCTGCGACAATCTTGTTTGCTTCTTTCTTCTTTATCTTATAATCTTCCCTTGTCAGATCAGTTCTTTCCTGGAACCACACTCTGAAAGCCTTGTTCTTCCTTCCCACAGCTTCTTTTACTCTCTCATTCCACCATGGTGTCTCTTTACACCTCTTTCTGTTGCTTGTTCTTCCACATACTGCCACTGCAGCTTCCACCATTGTGTTTTTGAATTGCTTCCATTCCTCTTCCCCTGTTTTAGGATTGTCTGTTGGCATCCTTTCCCTTATTATCTTCTGGAATTCTTCCTTGACTTCATTTTCCTTGAGTTTCCATACTTTGATTCTCCTTTCCTGGTACTCTGTCCTCTTGCTATCCTTAACAACTCCCAAGTTCATTACAAGTATTCTGTGGTCGCTATCTAAGGCCTCTGATGGTATTACCTTTATATCTCTGACACTTCTCTTCATTTCCCAGTCGTACAGCATGTAATTACCAAAGATTTCTTTGTTAAATCACTGCTGTACCACGTTACCTTGTGGCTTTCTTTCTTCCGGAACCAGGAGTTGCCTACCACTAAACCGTTTCTCTTGCAAAAATCCAGCAACTTTCTCCCTTCTTCATTCCTGCTACCCCATCCTTCTGCTCCCAATACAGTTTCATATCCTTGCCTTTCACTTCCTACATGTGCATTCAAATCTCCCATGACAATGATGCTCTGCCCATTCAACTGCTGTTGTAGCTCCTCCTCAAAGTCTTCCTTCTCTTGAGCTGTACATCCAACTTGAGGGGCATATACCTGGGCTATCTCCAGGCTTCTTCCCTTTACAGTTACTCTGATCTTCATGATCCTGTCACTTATTCCCTTTACCTCTTCCTTCATTCCATCTCTCACAACTACTCCTACTCCGCTGCTCCTTCCTTCACTGTTCCCACTCCAGTACAACCGGTACCCTTTCCTCAGTTCTTTGCGACCTTCTCCTTTCCATCTTGTTTCTGCCAAGCCCAGTACATCCAGTTTTCTTCTCTCCATCACATCTACAATCTCCTCCACTTTTCCTATCAGTGTCTGTATGTTTAATGTCCCAACTCGTAGTCCATTAGCATATCCGGGTCGTCGTCGTTTGCATCCGTCCTTTCCGAGGCCTGTTCCTGGTTTGAAAGCAAAATATGATATCCACTACTGGCTTGCTAGGCCTATCGTAGCTTCACCAGAGCCCCGTCAGCAGTCACTTTTCAGGGTTCCCATAGAGCCTTCACAGCTACCGTAGCGGTCCCGGGGCACACAAAGTCCCCACTGTACTTCACCCCTACAGGCAATCCCCATCTTTTTTTTTTGCCAAGTGACATAATCACCTTCTATAAACTAAGTGTATTGTACAGTGAGTGTCTCTCACAACTCAGCCGGCCGGCTCGTCCAGCATATGTCTCCCGTTGACTTATCACTCCCCGCTCGGCTTAACTTAGCCTGAGATAACAATTAAAATTAAGAAAATAACAATTAATTAAATAAGCTCGTACCTTATGACAGTAGATGTTGGAAATTTTCCCCTCATACATCCACACATTTCCGGCATCGTCTTAAGAAACTCTGATTCACCCGCATAAGTTCGTCTTCCATAATTGAGACTTTATATCTCTCCGGATATGTTCTTTCAGTTTGCCCAATGTGTGAGGGTTTCTTGCATAAACTTGATTCTTTAAGCACCTATATAAATAAGTCACAAACAGTTAAATATGGAGACCGTGACATCCATAAGTCCGTACCAATTACACGGTATTCAAACATTTCCTCAATTAAGTTTAATGTGTCATGAGCTGTATGCGCGGTGGCAGTCTTGCTGAATATATCCATTTCGAGAGTTAGTGCCAGTCAGTTCGTCAAACAATGGTTTGAGTATATTATCCCTGTACCTTTGTGCATTAATTGTGCCTTGAAAAAGGATAGGCCCTATAATAATGTATCCATTCACTGTGCACCATACTCCGACCCATTCGTTATGTAGAGGAATTTCGTATATGCGATGGGGGGTTTCTCTACGCCATTGTTATTCTGCGTCGTCGAACCTTACCCGAGTAAATGGAACCAAGCTTCATCCGAGAAAAATATTAACATATAAGTAAAGAGATAGCCTCAGTTACGAAAGACTAACATATGCGTGTGAATCGGAGTTTCCTAAGATGATGCCGGAAATGTGTGGATGTAGGAGGAGAACATTTAGAACATCTCCTGTCATACGGTAGTAGCTGCTTATTATATTAATTTTAATTGTTATCTCATGTCATGCACGGATAACGTTAACGAAGTGCTATGTTATGCCGAGTGGGAGTGATGTGTCAACGGGAGACAGGCAGGGCGCGCCGGATGGCCGAGTTGTGAGAGAGACTCGCTGTATAAAGAGCATCATCCTTAAATAATGTAAAATTTCAATAGGTGATGTGTTAGTGATAAACGATGTTTTAGATGTTTTTATGTGTAGTTATATTTTTGTATGAGCAATGTTTTTGTAATGTATAGTATAAAACTTTTGTATAGGCTGAAGAAAGGAGCATAAGGAACTACCGAAATGTTTACCTGTAGATGTTCTATTAATATGTCTTGAATGGGCGGATCAAATAAATTTTCATTGTATAACTAATAGTCAAAATCGACATGACTTCCAAAAGCTTGAGCGCTTCCATCGACAGAAACTTCGATCCATCCTTAAGATCAAGTGGGAAGACCACATCACCAATCTTGATGTTCTTGAGAAAGCGCATGCTAATAGTATAGAATCATCCATCATTGGTCATCAAATTAGATGGCTTGGACATGTCCATCGGATGGATGATACGAGACTACCACGCCAGGTTCTGTATGGTGAACTCACCTCGGGCACCAGACCTCATAGAGGCCCTAAGAGACGTTACCAGGACCAATTTCAACAGAATATGAAGTTGACTGGTCTCGATCCACAAACCTGGGACCAGCTTGCTAAAGACCATTCAACTTGGCGCCAGACCATCTCGGCTGATGTCGAAATGTTTGAAGAAGAACGTCGTAGAATTGTTAAGGCCAAGCGACAGGCACGAAAGCTCCGTGCAGCACAGCCACGCTGTCCACCAACAGTTTTGTGTGATCTGTGTGGACACTTGTTTCATGCAAGCATTGAGCTGTTCAGTCACCGCAAACATGCCCACAGACCTCAACCTTAGATTATTTTAGACTGTTTTGGAAGATCTATACTTGGAAATGAGTTAAAGATGACGACTAATAGTCAAAATGGACCAATTATGGATTTGATTACTTCAGGAGAGGCTCTTAAGAATATGTGCAGTGCCAATGTGCAATGAGAGCTTTGCTCCCTTAATGCAAAATACAGCCTGCCTGGCAGATGAAATTGAAATAAATCTTTCTGCAAAGTATCCAGGATATTGTTGTGCTCTGATTGAGCATAATGACATTGTATCAAATGTCAAAGAAAATTGAAAAATTGATCCAGTCATCTTATTCTTTGAAATTTGATGCAGTCGTTATGCTCAAGAGTACGAAAATATCCTGGATCCTTCATGGAACAGTTTATTTCCAATAATTCTTATAGATGCATTTTTCAAATTCATGTAATATTTTCAAGTCTCCAAGCTTCATTCATAGAGTTAGTAGTTTATAGCATTTTAAGTCATTATAGGACACAGGTTAACCAGGAAATTCCAGGAATATATGTACCAAAGACCAAGAATATGTTCAATATTTCCCATGTAGTCGGGTTAGTAGATTTGTCACTATTTGACCTGAAAGCTACACCGAAGATCGTTGCAAACGTTTTTTTTTTTTTTTACGGGACAGGAGATTCCCACTAAACAATATACGAGTGGTACTGAACATCCACACGAAACAGGGATAGTAATATTCTTGCTAATCTGCATTGAGTGTGGTGCAAACTGCTGGTCTTTAATGCAACTTATGTAGCCATAGTACCACTTCAATACCACCTTAATACCTAACCCCTTAATTGTCAAATGGGAGGCGTGGTGGCTCACCTTTCAAGCTGTGTGCCTCGCACCAAGGCGGACCAGGTTCGATTCCCGGTCGCTGCATGTGAGATTTTCGAAGTGAAGTGCCATGTCCTATGGTTCGGATTCTACGTAAATAGTGGGTCCAGTGGCTCATGATCGCGAGATTAACGGTCAAGTGTTCCTTCAGTAATTGTCACCTAAACCCTTAAGTGCCGCTACTGCTGCCTGACCTTAACTCCACCTTACATTTTTCCTAGGGGTTCTTAATTTGCCATTTTATTTACCCTTATTGCCATTTCAAATCACCTTAGAAATTGTTCTAATTTGACATTTCATTTCCCTCATAGTACCACTTTATTACCACATTAAGAAATTGTTTGTATTTTGCCACTTCATTCTGCCTTAATTCAAAACTCACCAAAGTGCACAGGGCTGATTGACCAGATATGTCCTAAGTCGCTAATGCGAATTAACAACTTTCATTTCAAATACTTGTCTTCATGGTTTTTATCCCCCTTCCACTCTCTGCATGTACCCAAAGAGCCTCGGATATGACCGTTCTTCCGCTGAGACCATTTATTCTGAGCCTCGATCATACATTTACAGTGAAAACTAACAGTCAATAGAGATCCAAAATGAATTGCTACATTCCTAAGTATAATAACTTTGTTTTAATTCACTTTTTATTGATCGGCAGTTTTATTTTCCACCATGTGCGAGCTGGATGCTCCATTCAGATTGGAAATTCACTGTCTTGATGCTTTTGTTCCAGGTTTGTACAGTTTTGCCCGCGTTGCTACTTGGCTCTTCTTCAGTTCCTCAGTAATACTCTTCGCTCCGCTCATATTCGAAATAGAACGTGCTCAGATGGATGATATGCAACGAAGTCAACAGAAACAGGTATCTGGTCGAGTTTTTATATAGGAATAAAAGGTAGATAGATATAGATTTATTTGCATAATGTCTGGCATTTGCAGATGACGTAGCCTTACTCAGCAATAACACACAGGAGGCAAAGGAAGCACTGGAACGATTACATGAAATAGCTACTAAAACACGTTCACAGATATCTTATGAGAAGACCCAATACATGGAATGACACACCAACAATGTTCAAACCATGCATACCATATATGGATCCATACAAAGAGTTGAAAAATTTAAGTACTTAGGAGAATATATACAAATAGGAGGATTAAACAAGGTGTCTAACATAGAACGAACGGAAAAACTCCAGAAAGCATACACACTTACATGGTCACATTATAATAAGAAAAGCATTTCAAGACAGGCCAAACTTAAACACTACAAAACAGTTGTATCACCAGAAGCATTGTATGCGTCAGAAACGACCACAATTGGAGCATCTGGCATCATAGAAACAAAAAAATTGAACGTAAAGTTCTGAGAAAAATATTTGGAGCAGTACACAGAGATGGGATATGGATGAAAAGACACAGACAGACTCACAGATATCATTAGGAAACACAGACTAACTTTCTACGGGCACATACAGAGAATGAACAATAAACGACTTACAAAGAAAATCTTTGATGTAGTAAACAGTTCAAGAAGGAAAACAAATTGGTATCATGAAATAGAAGACGGCTTAAAGCAATTAGGGATCAACAAGCAAATGATAGAAGACAGAGAAAATTTCAGAAACAAAATTAAGAACGCCAAATTTTTAGTAAGTGAAGGGAAGAAGATAGGAACATTGTGGACGAAACAAAGGAAACAGGAGTGCAGTCAAAGGATGAAGGGATTTTGGGAAGAGAAGAAGAAGGGAAAGAAGTGAAAATTGTGACATCATGAGATATTTAAGTTCAAACACTGTCCACAAAGCAAAAATGATATAATAATAATAATAATATTTGCATATTGGGACATGGTCCTTGGTTGCAAAAATATGATAAAGCTGAGATTTAAAATATGTACACAATGGTGATGAAAGACAGTCAAATTTTCTGCAGAAACAAATGTGAAGATAGGCGAGCTATAGGCCCACAACTGGCAAAGTGTCCGTAAGGGCCGTCTACACCTGTAAAAGAAAAATGCTATGTACGAGGGCTGTTTCATTCTTTTCAACCTCCGATGATCCATAAAAGACAGACAGGAGTAAATTATGAAAAGGATATTACCAAACATTATCTACAAACATGGTTACTATTTTGCTTTTCAACCTCTATTCGGAAAGGATTTTTCGTGATGCTCTCATGGAAAGACTCCAGGAGTGTTAGTTAATGGAGTCACAATAAATAATATCAGGTATGCAGATGACACTGTCATACTTGCAACCAGTCTTAAATATTTACAAGAACTGCTCGTTGCTGTAAATGAGGCCAGTAACACCATGGGCCTAAGGCTGAATGTGAAGAAGACCAAGTGGATGGTTATACGTAGGAAAGAAGATGGCATTCATGAGTCTCATAGTTGGAAATGACTGGATTGACAAGGTGACATCATTTAAATACCTAGGATGCCACAATGATAAATGGGACATTGGTAGAGAGATCCGATGCAGAATTGAACAAGCTAGAACTTCTTTTCAAAAAATCAGAAAAGTTCTAATAGCCGAGATGTTAACGCATACCTGCCATTACACCATTTCTCTCCCCCCCCCCCGCTTAACATATTAAATATCTCGATTTTTCAAAGATCTCGCACGTAATTTCGGACTAAAAGTGCGAGATGAGGAAACTTCAGTCATCCATCCATCAAACAGGTAGAGTTTACATGTGTTGAGTGTGTTTCGATACCGCAGTTTCGCTTCGTATCAATAATTTATAGATGCTGTTATTCTCCATAACTACGTGTCCCGCTTAGCTGGATTTGAATATCTCTTCGTCTGAAATAGTCGATGGTTAATTCAGCGTGTATTCCTAGAAGTTTTCATAATAGTCTGTTGATGAGGTAGTTGTAGGCTGCGGAATATTGTATCTGTTTAAGATGTGAAAATATTTGTGTATAACTTAGATGTTGGCATTAATATACCTGTAGGCTTTTGTGATATTTTGATCTGAGCGATTTTGACGGTTGCTCGGTAATAGGCTATGGCGAAGAAATGTGATTTAGGCATTGATCATCCTCAAAACCTCCCGATTTTTCAGTTTGCGAGGTTGGCAGGTATGTGTTACATTTTCAGCATTCTACTCTACGGCGTCGAAGCATGGACATTAACTGAAACCCTGTGCATGAAGCTACAAGCATTTGAAATGTGGACATACTGAAGGATGACCTTGGTCAGCCTAAATTACCAATGTAGAAGTTTCGCAGAGTATGAACAAAATATCCGAAAGTCCCGATACCATCCAGAGAAGAAAGCTAGAATACTTTGGTCATATGATACGAAACAGTAAATACCAACTCCTTCGATTAATACTCCAAGGGAAAATTAATGGGAGACTAGGTCCGGGGCGAAGAAAGATATCGTGGCTCGATAACTTAAGCCAGTAGTTTGGGGTGACAAGACTCAAACTGTACAGAAGAGCTATGGCCAAAAAACAGACCATGCTACTGATCGCCAACGTCCTGAGAGGACACGACACTTGAAGAAGAAGAAGAAGATTATTACCATAAAGCATGCGTTCTCAACCTGGTACTCTTCAAATGAAATTTGGTGCTTTTGTCATACGAGCCAAAAAGTTCTCGCGGCCACAAGCTCCCCTGCGATCCATTTGTCAATACAATTTCTGTTGCAGGAACCGGAATAGTATTTTCATTTACAAGTTTTGACAGTCAGAAAGTTCATTTTGTGAAATAAAAATAATTGGACATCCCAATTTGACGAGTAACATGAAGGATGCCGATTCTACTAGACTGTCCACTCGTAAATTTATCTTACCTGCATGAGTCATGTAGCAGTTGCAACATGCCTGGTAATTGGTGAATCGCTAGCTATTTCAGCACCCCTGAGGGGGAGAGAGACAGGAAAAGGAAAGAGAGGAGCATGCTTGTTGCATTCATATTTTTAGGTGCTAAAAATCGGGAAAATATTTATTTTTTATGTACTAAAAACACCTGAAATATGTGACAAAAAAGTATAAATGTTTAATTATAATTTAGTTTATTAATGTGAATATAAACAATATGCAGTACTCACGAATGCAATTTATGCTATGCCTTACTTACTACTGAAGCATTACAATACACGAGATACATCTTCAGGTTGTCCATCACAAATGACCACCGGGTGAGTTAGCCGTGGTCGTTATGGTGTGGCTGCAGGCAGTCGCTCACATCCGGGAGGTGAGGAGGTTCGAATCCCCCCCCCCCCGCCGGCAACCTTGAAGATGGTTTTCTGTGGTTTCCCATCTTCCTTCCAGGCAAATGCCGGGGTTGGTCCCTAACTATAGGCCACAGCCGCTACCTTCCAATTCCTAGTCCTTACAATCACACACTTTACTCCCCAGACAACCCTCCACACGTGATGGTACATGTAGCTCACCCCATGGGTGTTCGTATAGAAGAAGCTACAAAGCCAAACAAGTCCTCGGACACTCCTGACACTAAAAGCCAAACGCTAAAAAATAAAATTTAAAAAAAAAAATAATAATAAATAATATCACAAATGACAGACGATTACACGATTACCGCGAAACACTTCCTCTGAAGGAGCAAAACTGCGGCAATATGTTTCTTGCCCTCGAGGTGTTGTGTAACTTGAGATCGCTGTTCAGCCTTGATTGCTTTCCCCCATGGTTGGCAGAACAGAATGCCCCCATCAGTAGTAAAATTGCCTTTAAATTCTGCAACCTAGTGCTGCAGACGATAACTTGTAGTTGCTTTTACTTTAGGTATCGTAGAACTGCCTTACCCTTCACAGTTCCAGAAATGAACTGCATGTGAGTGAGTAGCACAGAACAAAAATGCAATAAACTGAAAGATCTAGCATACTGATTTTTAAAAAATGTAAATATTATGTATTTTTATGTGCTGATAAGTGAAAAACAGGAATTTATATATTTATAGAATAATGCTTAAAATATGTATTTACATCAATATTTATTTACCTAAAAATCAGAGTCCTAATTATTATTACTACATTCGATTTAATAGTGCTTGTGTACTCGGTGCTCACATTCTCAACAAGGTTGAAAACGCCTGCCGTAAGGATTAAGATATTTGTCATATCTGTGAAGCTTTGCAATCCCCATCTTCGTAGAATGTTGCCACCAGCGGGTGGACATGAACCTTAATTTTGTTTTAAAGCTTACCATTAATGTGAAACCTCCGTTCTGCATTATACAAGTATGTTTTTTTCAGTTCAGGGAAAAGGTGGAAGGCACTTGGTGCCATTTTAGGACTATACGCTGAGTGTTCAGAAACTTTCCACCGAAATTGCTGAAAAAGCTGTTGAGTTAGCAGCACTGTGAGGGCTGGTGTTGTCATGAACGAAAACAACTCATTCTCCAATGAATTTTTGCTATGCTATTCCCTTCTGCTTCAAGAAATCAAATTACACTACGCAACAGGGTCAGATGGCCTCACTGTTTCGCCCCTTAAAATAACAATAACTAACAAACTAACACTTCACAACTCGCACTTGACGGGAGAATCAATCTTAGCACCGATGTATATAAATGGGCCAATACAATTTCCGTGCTCAATGGTTTATCCATGCATTGAATGAATAGTAAAATATCCGCCTTTTCAATACAATTTATTAAATAGTACTCGCAGGTACATGTTTCGGAGGCTTTTATACTCCCCCTTCATCAGCCTGCTTGACAAACCTTTTAAGAACTTTCCTTGTTCCCAAGCACATATAAATCACAAAGATAAAAACTTGACAATAAGCAGTGTAATGTGTGTGTTTTGGAAAGACACAGGCAGCAGAAATTGTGAAAAAATAAGAGATAATTAAGGTATGGCATCTTAATGGTAATGAGCTGCAAATTAGACAGTTTCAAAATGGCAATGGTGCTGTTATTGATGAGTCAGTGATAGGGTGTTTGAGGAAAATAAGTCAGAAAGTCCCTGTGTCCAGACCATTGATACAGGCCAAAGCTGAATTTCGCGGCAGAATTAGGTATCGGATATTTCAAAGCCTCGAACTGCTGGCTCTAGAAATTCAGAAAGCGCCACGATATAAAATTTAGAGCAATTTGTGGAGAATCCTCCACTGTTGATATGGATAATGATTCAAGCTGGGATGAAAAATTGCCTTCCATTACTGTCGGCTGTTCGCCGGAAAACATTTTAAATGTGGACAAAACTGGACTGTTTTTACAGCGCTTAACCCTAAGTTTTCATGTAAGTACACATACTGCACAAGTACATGTGCCAAATTGCAATCATTTTCTCTCTCTCTCTCTCTATAGTGGACACCCCTCTTAGCAGACAGAATTTACGGTTCCAAGGGTGTCCGTTACAGAGAGGTTTCTTTGTATACAGATGTTTTTAACAGTTTACCCAACATAAGCTTAAAAGGCACACGGACAGCAGGTTTTTCTTCTCCACAATGTTGTATTTTCCTGTATATATTCTTCACAGAATAATCATTTTATTGAGATTCAAGCAA
The DNA here is from genome assembly GCA_946902985.2 of Meconema thalassinum. NCBI lineage: Eukaryota > Metazoa > Arthropoda > Insecta > Orthoptera > Tettigoniidae > Meconema > Meconema thalassinum. Next base: position 127,079,442 of record OX336395.1, read on the forward strand.
CATAAATAACTTATAACTGTTACGTCATTTGTTGCAGATGCTCCTGGGACCAAACTCGGCCATTGCCGGAGGGATGGGCATGCCGGCACCCGTTCCCCGGTAAAGAGGGGGAGGAAGAGTTTTTCGGTGGCGTTAGACACTTGCTCTCGACCAGTGTGACCAACCCATCCCCTGTAGGGTGCGACCTAGAGCTTCATCATTAATATCATTTCAGTTCCTTTTAATAACATTGTATTCTGTTATAAGAGATGACATTATTATTTTATATTCATGGACTCGACACTTCTAGTCTCCGGTATGTTTTAAAAATTAATAGGATGATGCTAGTTTTATTTAGTTTTCTTATGACGCATATTGGTATAAGTGGACCATAAAAATTTTCAGTGATGATATTTTGAGGAAGAACTAGTATAGATATGCGAGTGTTTGGGTTGGTTGAGATCTGATGTCAAGAGAATGGCAAATTTGCAGAGATAATATATTATACAGTTAGTGATTTCAAAAAAATAAAGAAAGGTATGAGAGTTTTGGTCATATATAAGCATAAAAGGGAAGTTGTTAATTTTATTTCTGTTTTATATGCCGAGCACTTGAGTGTGTGATATGGTTTGGTGCCATAAACTGTAGTGGAGCAGTAGGTAGGGCACACGTTGTATTAATGATGCTGGTTTCGTTTGCAAGACTAGCCGAGTGACGGATGTGCGCTCGCGTCTCATTTTTAAATGCTGTCTCGTGTACAGATTAATAAAATAAAAATATCTATGTAAATTATACTGTTCTTAACAGTGTTTCTATTTGTGTTGCATGTTCCTAGAGATTCCAGCTTTATTCCAGATTATTAGTGGTCTGTATATTAACTACCTATCATAAGGAAAATATTTATATTGTCAAAGATGTTGGTGGTTGAATCATTCAGCCGTATCTCAACAAATTTTATTTTAGAAGTGTTAATATTTCTGAAAACCAAATATTATTTCTTTTTATCCTTACGTAAGGTGCTTGATAAAAATAGAATTAAAAATAAATAAGCTTATAAAATTATAATAATTTTATAATCTTAATTTTACGATTATAAAAATAAATGTGAACATTAAAATGTTAAATAAAACAAAAATTAAAGATAATAATTAAAATTATGCTAATATAGCCTAATTAAATTTAAATAAGTGCAAATAATATATTTTTAATAATGTTCTGCCCTATAAAGGGTTAATTGAGGCAGGGTTTGCAGGGCTTCCAGTGACTCAATTTTCTCACTATTATTCACTATTTTCAAAAGCAGCCTCAATTTTCTCACTATTTGATAAAATTACTCACTATTCTCACTTTTTTTACAAAACTGGTCACATTCTGCGTTAAAAATGGTCTCCTGCACAATCAGATTGCTAGAAACTACCCAAAATATACCCATGAATGGGTAGTTCATTTTTCTGCCACCGGTGCCTGAGCGCGCTGCCGGCAGCGAGCCAGGCGGCCAAAAAGCATAAAAAGCTTCCATGGTGCAATACCGCTGCCGGTGCCGTGCAGCGATCGCCGAAAATATTAACAAGGCGTTTTTTTAACCAAAGTTCATATTATTTTTTTGACTTACGATTTAAATTTTTTGAGTGTTGCATTGATTTTCCTACCCATTATTTCCAAGTGTCCTCTCTAACTACATCATAATCTTGCACAGTTTCCAGCCACTGGCCGGGTCTGTTGGGAACAAAAGCCTCTCCAACGTCTTCTGTCTTCCCACCATCTCTCAGCCTCCACCCTTGTCCAGTCTTCTCCTCTCTTATTCACGCTTTCTTCCACCCACTTCAGCCACCTGTCTCTCGGTCTCTTTCCTTCCCACTTCGTCGGGTGTATCATCCTGGGTATCCTCTTCTCCATTCGTTTTACATGTCCATACCATCTAAGTCTAGATTTCTCTATACCATCCTGTAATGGTTCCTCCTCCTCCTTCATTATTTCTCTGGTTCTCTCATTTCTTATTCTGTCCATCTTTGTAGCTCCAATACTGCTTCTCAAGAACCTCATCTCACTGGCCTGCATTTTGCTCTCCTCCCTTCCTTTCATAACCCAGGTCTCCGAGGCATACGTCAGGATAGGGGCATAGTACGTCCGATATATGATCTTTTTGCTGTTCTGAGGGACATCCTTGCTCCATAACATGCTTTTCACACTCCTCCGGAATGCTTCTGCTTGTCTCCCCCGCTCATGTATTTCTCTATCGTTTCTTCCATTATCTTGTATCAGGCTTCCCAGATACTTGAAACTCTCCACTTTCTTCAGCTGCTCCCCACCAATTGTTATTCCCGTTGTGGTTCTTTCCTTCTTCCTTGTTGTGATCACCATCTCACTCTTATTTAGGCTAAATTTCATCTCATATCCTTGTATTATTCTAACTACATGAAAAATCACAAACGGTACTCAGAGATATTAACATAGGCACAATTTGTTTGACATTTTTAGGGGGCTAATTTGTTTGTCAGATACACATTCTTAAAAATTTGTCTATTTCAATACAGTTTTGTCACATTTTTGGGGGGCTATGGTTGGTTTTGGGGACCTTAGCCACCCAAGCCCCCCCTTAATTGCACGTACAGTTATCAACAAAAGTTAAAATTATGAACCAGATAAACGGCCATAAATGCGGATAATGCTATGAATTTAATCACTATTTACTCACTTTTTCATACAAAAACTCACCTTTTTTTTCACTTTTCTGAAGAAAAAAACCTCAGTATTTTTGGATGAGTGAGTGGATGGAAGCCCTGAGGGTTTGTGTAGCCCTACTAGGAATGGCTCACCGTGGATAGTGCTACACCCTCAAGGACTCGTGGCTGGCCAGTTCAGCAGCTGGCAACCCCAGGGGATTCCTCAGCTGGGTCTGTTGTTTTTTCTTTCTCCATTGACTTTAGTGAGAATTCTTTCCCTTTTCATAGGCATAATTCTTCCAAGTCACTCAATCCTCATTCTATGAGAATTGAACGCTTTTCTTCTCCCTGTCTTTTATTTCCCTCATTTCTCTTTTGTTGTCCTTTTCTTCTTTTAGTTTGTAAGTTAGTTGTAGTGAGTAGTATTCATTGTCATAATCACTATATCATTAGGAGCAGTTGACCTAGATGTTTCTCCACCCCACTTAAAGCAACTGCCACCACCTGTTTATTACAGACAGTGGTGGCTTAGCTCGCTAAAGCGCAGTGTTGGGCCAAGGGGCCACGCTCTCTCCTGACTCGGTAGACGCGTGGGTTCGAGCCCCACCGTCAGCCATCCTTGAAATTGTTTCCCTAGGTTTCCCATTTTCGTACAATCATTCATGGTTCCGTATTGATTAAAAGTCAAATATAAAGGGAACAGAATTCCGCCTGATCAATACAACACTTTCAGTTAAGGGGCTATATTAAACCCATTTGGATGGTACATGTTTCAAGGCCTCCCTTGGCCCCTTCATCAGCCATACATATAAACATATTGTCAGTACAATTATCAGAATAAAATTGAAAAGGTTAAAACTAACAAGAGATAACAGGATGAAATAAAACATAAAAACCGTGAGGACAGTGTGGTACAAATAAATTAAGTAAAACTTATCCTAAGAAAAACTTGCGAATATCACAAACAAATGGAAAAACACATTAAAAAACAGTGTGGGGGTTTGCCTGTTCCTCTATCGGGCGCGTCCCAGGTGGCGGATAGGGGGGCTCGCCGGACTTGTCCGGAGGGTTTGAGGGAAATAAAATACCTCTCGCGGACCAAAAACAGGCCCCTTGCCAGGGTTATGGTGAAGCTACGTTAGGCCTAGCAAGCCAGTAGTGGATATGAAACTGCTTTTAAAACGGGAACGGGCCTCGGAAAGGACAGATCTAAAGGAAGCAGACCTGGCTATGGAAATGGACTACGAATCGGAACTTTGAATATAACAACATTGACGGGAAGAGTGGAGGAGATTGTGGATATGATGGAGAGGAGAAAACTGGATGTACTCGGACTGGCAGAGACTAGATGGAGAGGGGAAGGAAGAAAAGAACTGAGAAATGGCTTGCAGCTATACTGGATAGGAAATGAGGAGGGGAAGAGAAATGGAGTGGGAATGGTGGTGAGAGAAGGGCTGAGGGAGGAAGTAAAGAGGGTAAGTGATAGAATAATTAGAGCCAGAATCACAGTGAAAGGTAGAAACCTGGACATTCTGCAAGTCTATGCACCACAGGTGGGATGCACAGAAGGCGAGAAGGACGAGTTTGAAGAGGAGTTGCAGAAGCAGTTAGCGGGGAGAGACCTGATAGTCATGGGAGACCTAAATGCCCATGTCGGAACTGATAGAAGAGGTTTTGAGGAAGTGATTGGTGGTGAAGGATGGGGAAACAGGAATAAGGAAGGAGAGAGATTGTTGGAACTGTGCAAGATAAATGGGCTAATGGTTGGAAACACATGGTACAAGAAGAGAGAGAGCCATAAAATTACTTGGTACAGCAGGGATTTGACTAGGAAATCAGTGGTGGACTATATTCTATGCGGGAAGGAGACAAAGAAGAGTATCACGGATATAAGGGTAATACCTTCAGAAGCCCTGGACAGTGACCACCGTCTGCTGGTCGCCAAGGTGAGAGGACTGAAGGAAAAGAGGAGAACTGAGAACCAAGAAAGAAGAATAAGGACATGGAAGCTGAAGGAGGATGGAAATAAGGAGAAGTTCCAGATATTAGTGAGGAACAAATTACCGAAGGATGATCCGAAAACAGGTGAAGAAGAATGGAATAGGTTCAAGGACGTGTTGGTAGAAGCAGCGGAAGTCGTGTGTGGCAGAACTAGTGGAAAGAAAAGGTGGAAGGAAACACCATGGTGGAACCCCAGAACTAAGGAAGCAGTGAAAAAGAAAAATGAAGCATTCAGGAAATGGTTCCAACAGAGGACAGACAGAACAAGAGAAGAATACCAAGAGCGGAAAAAGAAGCAGGAGAAGTAGTGAAGGAAGAGAAAAAGAAATGGCTGGAGAAATGGACAGAAATGATGGAGGAGGACTGTGATGGCAGTAAGAAAGTGTTGTATGGAATGATAAAGGCAAGGAGAAGAGATACAGGGGAAAATGTCAGAATGGTGGACAGGAATGGAAAGGAGGTCGAAAATATGGAAGAAGTAAAGGTTATCTGGAGAGAATACTTCAAGGAACTCCTAAATCCAACTAAAACCAGCGTAGTGGACATTGTGGAGGAAGAAACAGACAGTGACCAAGACATTTCAGAGAAGGAATTGACATGGAAAGAAGTGGAGGAAGCATTAAGGAAGATGAAAGGGGGAAAGGCACCGGGAATAGACGAAGTGAGTGTGGAGATGGTGAGAGCAGCAGGGGTGATAGGAACCCAGTGGCTCTTTCGAGTATTGAAAGTGATATGGAGGGAGAAGAAAATACCAGAGGACTGGAAAAGAGGGATAATAATACCCATATTTAAAAAGGGAAGTAGGAAGGAATGCAAGAACTACAGGGGAATTACACTCGTGTGCCACTGCGCCAAAATATTTGAGAAGGTACTGGAGAGAAGAATTCGGACAGAAGTTGAAGATGGGCTGAGGGAAGAACAGTATGGATTCAGGCCAGGAAGATCAACAGTTGACCTCATCTTTGCAGTAAGACAGCTACAAGAACACCATTATGAATATGGGAAAGATCTGGTGATGACCTTCTTGGATATTGAGAAAGCATATGATAGTATTAATAGAAACAAGGTATGGGAAGCAATGAGAGCAAAAGCAGTGAACAAGGAGACAGTGGCAAGAGTGAAAGCAATGTACGAGGGAAGCAAAAGCTGTGTAAAGGTGGGAAGAGAGAGAACGGAATGGTTTCAACTGGAGAGTGGTCTGAAACAGGGAAGTGCCCTCTCACCCCTGTTATTTATAGTGGTGATGGATGAAATCATACGAAAAGTGGTAAATAGCATTGGGGAAAGGAAAATGAAGGCAATGTTGTTTGCTGATGACCTTCTGGTATGGGGAGAGGATGAGCAAGAAGTACAAGAGCAATTAGATGAGTGGGAGAAGGTAGTGCTATCATATGGGATGAAGTTCTCAGCACAAAAGAGTGAAGTGGTCATCACAACGAGGAAGAAGAACAGACTGGATATGGGCATAACACTTGGAGGACAGCAGTTGCAGAAAGTAGAATGCTTCAAGTACTTGGGAAGCATAATTGAAGAAAAGGGAGGCAATAGGATGGAAATAAATGAGAGGGGAAGGTGCGCAGATGGATTTTTCAAGAGTGTTAGGGGGATGATATGGAATAAAGATGTACCACAAAAATGTAAAGGAATCATCTACAAGACCTACTTTGTGCCAATTTTGACATATGGTTCAGAAACATGGGTGATGAAGGAAAGGGACAAGAATAAAATACGAGCAGTGGAGATGAAGTTCCAGAGGAGTAGGGTAGGAGTGACAAGAATGGACAGAGTAAGGAATGAGAGAGTCAGGGAGATGGTAAGAGAGGAACCATTGCAAAATAGAATAGAGCGATCTAGGCTACAATGGTATGGACATTTGAGGAGGATGCAAGAGGAGAGGATACCGAAGAAGATGTTTGGAATGGAAATGACGGGAAGGAGGCCAAGGGGAAGACCAAGGGACAGATGGACAAAAGGAGTTAAGAAGAGTGTGGAGGAAAGAGGAGTGTGCTGGGACACAGTAAATGACGAGAGATGGTGGATGGACAGGAAACGATGGAGAGGCTTATGTTCCAAGCAGACCCGACCAGCGGTTGGAAACTGCTCAAGATGATGATGATGATGATATGTTAAAATGTGAACTTAAAATGTAATTTGTATGACTCTTGTAAAAATCTTCTAATTTTGATAAAGTAAAATAGCAGAATTCCGTGCCCGAAAATCTAGGGAATTCGACCCATAGAAAAAGTTAAAAATATGTAAAAAACTGATAGTCATGAAATGACTTTGTTGACTTCATACGAAGGATCGTTGGTGGAAAGAACAATACATCGCCATGATGAAAGTCAAATCGGTCAAGCTTGATGAAGGCCTCTTGAAATGGAGACGAAAAGAAAGTTGAGCATCTTGCAATTAGAAAATCCAATTTCTTCAGGTAGACATGTGGGCTTTAGGAGAAACCTAAATGGGAAATAAATCTAGTATAAGAAAATAAATAAGTAAACGGCAAATAAAATTGGGACAAACGAAAAACGTAGAACAGAAAAGAGCTATTAAAAGAACAAGAAAAGTAACAAAACTTACGTCATAGTAGATGAAACGTGACTTCGACGCAGGAAAACGTAGAGAAACTGGCCGGCTGAACAAGTGAAAGTGAACAGCTGAGTGTGAAACATAAAGCAGAGAGTTGGACGGGGAAGGGGAGGCGAAGGAGCTCTGCCGCGGAGTGGTAGAGGTGGGGGAAAAAAGGGGAGGGAAGAAAGGGAGATAAGGGAGGGAAGCCAGCTGCGTAAAGAGAGCTTAGGGCGGTTTATTATAACCTTTGTTTGCTGTTATGATAAAATCTGATAAAGTGTCAAATAAAACATTGGGGTCAAAACATATTTCATTTAAGTTGGGGGGATTGAAAATTCTCTGTGCGGAGTTAATTTCAATGGACTCTAAGATATTCATTAGAGAGCCCTTATTAACATGATGCAGAATTTCGAGGTCATTGTCTATGTTGGTAAATTGATGGTTCATCTCACTCATGTGAGAAGCCATGGCTGAAAATCTCCTGTATTTGGTGGCGTTGACATGCTCAGAAAATCTGGTAGTGAAACTTCTCCCCGTTTGACCTATGTAGTTAGTTTTGCAGTCATTACAACTTAATTTATAAATACCAGAAGCACTGTATTTATCTTTGCTGTTCAAAGTGTGTGAATTGAAAAACAAGTTGCTATTAGTATGACAGGTTTTATAGGCTATTTTCATATTGCATTTTTTGAAGATGTTAGTGATACTGTATACAGAATTGTTAGGATAGGTGAAAACAGTAACCAAAGGTTTTTCGGGCTTGTCTGGAATTAGGTGGGTGGCTGGTTTATTTTTAATTTTCTTGACGATGTCATTTACATAGTTCCGATTAAAACCATTGATTTTGGCTATTTGATAAATAATTTTAATTTCTGTGTTCCGGTCCTGTTTAGAAAGGGGTAACTTGAGGGCTCTGTTAACAAAACTGAAAAAGGTTGCTTTTTTATGGGAACCTGGGTGGGTAGAATCTTGCCTGATGATGGTGTGCGTTTGCGTAGGCTTTCTGAAAATTTTATATAGAAGCCTGTTGTTTACTTTGGCAACAGAGGTGTCTAGAAAATTAATCTTATTGTCGATAGCTGACTCCAAAGTGAATTTAATGTTGGGGTCTATACTATTCAAATCATTGAAAATTCGGTCAATACCCTGGATGTTGTCATTGACAATTAAGAAAACATCATCAACGTACCTGCCCCAAAATTCTATTCCCTTAATGTTGTTAATTATTTCAGTGTGCTCCAGGTGGTCTAGGTAAATATTGGCGATGATGCCCGAAAGCGGGGAGCCCATGGCTAATCCTTCTTTCTGCTTGTAGATGACATTATTAAAAGTGAAAAAGTTATTGCTTAAGGTGAGATCAAGGATTGTCATAAATTCTTCAATTTCAACCTTTGATAATTTGTCATTTTCAATTAAATTATTCCTAATGATATTTGAAACAGACTGTACTGGGATGCTGGTGTACATATCTATTATATCCACACTGTGGAGAGAGTGCTCATTATTTCGGTATAAACATGAAGTTTTGGTGCAAAAATCTAAGGTGTTGGTAAAAAAAATTTTGGCTTTGAAGGTGTAATGATTTTTTAAGAATCTTTGAATAAACTGTGTAGTTTTGTAAAGCGGACTGTTTCTGAAATTTACTATGGGTCTTATGGGAATATTAATTTTGTGAATTTTGGGTAAAGCTCGCAATGTTGGAAGTCCTGGATTCATGGCAACAAGGCGGCTAGCTTGTTTTTAGTCTAATAGAAAAACAGTATTTTTGATGATATTTTTTAATTTTCTCTGAATGGCAGCCGTAGGATCTTTTTTAGTTATTTCGAATTTAGAATTTTTGAAAAATTCCAGGGTTTTGTTAACGTAGTCCTGTTTTTCCATTAAAACTATTGTATTGCCTTTGTCGGCTTTGGTAACAATGATGTCATTATCATTGATCTTCTTTTTCAAGCTAGAATGGTTATGGTCTACAGCGGTATAAATGTTTTTACTGTTCGCTATGATCTTTTTGATTTGCTTGTTAGCCTCGTGCCTAGCTGCACTTTGTTCATCTATGGGAAGTAGGCGGACTGCTGCTTCGGTTTCAGCTACTAAAGTAGTAAGGGAACTACTGTTGATGTTAGTGTTCCAATTGTGTTTAGGGCCTTTACTGAGAATATTCATTTCAGAATCGTCAAATTGGACGTTAGTTAGATTTTTAACCGGATCTTGAAATTTATGTGGTCCTGCGTCGGAGCGCGTTGATCGTGCTGCACGTTTGTTAAACAAAGTTTTGAATTTATTGTCTAAGGTACTTATTTTCCTGGCTAACTTAACATGGACAATATTGTCCACCCATGGAATGAATTTGTCCCAATCTTCTTTGCATGATAAATTAGCTGCCTTCAAGTGAGTGAGATATAGTTTGAAGGTAATGTGGTTCTTTTTGATGTAGAGAATTTTAATCTCTCTTTGAAAGATGCGCTTGTTAATGGCGATGTATTGTTCTTTCCACCAACGATCCTTCGTATGAAGTCAACAAAGTCATTTCATGACTATCAGTTTTTTACATTTTTTAAACTTTTTCTATGGGTCGAATTCCCTAGATTTTCGGGCACGGAATTCTGCTATTTTACTTTATCAAAATTAGAAGATTTTTACAAGAGTCATACAAATTACATTTTAAGTTCACATTTTAACATATACTGTTTTTTAATGTGTTTTTCCATTTGTTTGTGATATTCGCAAGTTTTTCTTAGGATAAGTTTTACTTAATTTATTTGTACCACACTGTCCTCATGGTTTTTATGTTTTATTTCATCCTGTTATCTCTTGTTAGTTTTAACCTTTTCAATTTTATTCTGATAATTGTACTGACAATATGTTTATATGTATGGCTGATGAAGGGGCCAAGGGAGGCCTCGAAACATGTACCATCCAAATGGGTTTAATATAGCCCCTTAACTGAAAGTGTTGTATTGATCAGGCGGAATTCTGTTCCCTTTATATTTGACTTTTAATCAATACGGAACCATGAATGATTGTACGAATACTATCAAGGCAAGCCAAGCCAAAGATGCTAGGAAAGCTAGATTTTCGTATAATGATCTTAGAGTCAAATTGTCGACTATTATCAAGGATATTGATTTTTTGAAAAGATGTAGAACTAACAACCTAATCCCGCAGCACATGAAAACTTATCAAAAGAGAGGCCCCCTTAACCAGTATGAAAATAGAACACAAAAAATTATTAACAAGCGCATCTTTCAAAGAGAGATTAAATTTCTCTACATCAAAAAGAACCACATAAATTCATTCCATGGGTGGACAATATTGTCCATGTTAAGTTAGCCAGGAAAATAAGTACCTTAGACAATAAATTCAAAACTTTGTTTAACAAACGTGCAGCACGATCAACGCGCTCCGACGCAGGACCACATAAATTTCAAGATCCGGTTAAATATCTAACTAACGTCCAATTTGACGATTCTGAAATGAATATTCTCTGTAAAGGCCCTAAACACAATTGGAACACTAACATCAACAGTAGTTCCCTTACTACTTTAGTAGCTGAAACCGAAGCAGCAGTCCGCCTACTTCCCATAGATGAACAAAGTGCAGCTAGGCACGGGGCTAACAAGCAAATCAAAAAGATCATAGCGAACATTAAAAACATTTATACCGCTGTAGACCATAACCATTCTAGCTTGAAAAAGAAGATCAATGATAATGACATCATTGTTACCAAAGCCGACAAAGGCAATACAATAGTTTTAATGGAAAAACAGGACTACGTTAACAAAACCCTGGAATTTTTCAAAAATTCTAAATTCGAAATAACTAAAAAAGATCCTACGGCTGCCATTCAGAGAAAATTAAAAAATATCATCAAAAATACTGTTTTTCTATTAGACTAAAAACAAGCTAGCCGCCTTGTTGCCATGAATCCAGGACTTCCAACATTGCGAGCTTTACCCAAAATTCACAAAATTAATATTCCCATAAGACCCATAGTAAATTTCAGAAACAGTCCGCTTTACAAAACTACACAGTTTATTCAAAGATTCTTAAAAAATCATTACACCTTCAAAGCCAAAATTTTTTTTACCAACACCTTAGATTTTTGCACCAAAACTTCATGTTTATACCGAAATAATGAGCACTCTCTCCACAGTGTGGATATAATAGATATGTACACCAGCATCCCAGTACAGTCTGTTTCAAATATCATTAGGAATAATTTAATTGAAAATGACAAATTATCAAAGGTTGAAATTGAAGAATTTATGACAATCCTTGATCTCACCTTAAGCAATAACTTTTTCACTTTTAATAATGTCATCTACAAGCAGAAAGAAGGATTAGCCATGGGCTCCCCGCTTTCGGGCATCATCGCCAATATTTACCTAGACCACCTGGAGCACACTAAAATAATTAACAACATTAAGGGAATAGAATTTTGGGGCAGGTACGTTGATGATGTTTTCTTAATTGTAAATGACAACATCCAGGGTATTGACCGAATTTTCAATGATTTGAATAGTATAGACCCCAACATTAAATTCACGTTGGAGTCAGCTATCGACAATAAGATTAATTTTCTAGACACCTCTGTTGCCAAAGTAAACAACAGGCTTCTTTATAAAATTTTCAGAAAGCTTACGCAAACGCACACCATCATCAGGCAAGATTCTACCCACCCAGGTTCCCATAAAAAAGCAACCTTTTTCAGTTTTGTTAACAGAGCCCTCAAGTTACCCCTTTCTAAACAGGACCGGAACACAGAAATTAAAATTATTTATCAAATAGCCAAAATCAATGGTTTTAATCGGAACTATGTAAATGACATCATCAAGAAAATTAAAAATAAACCAGCCACCCACCAAATTCCAGACAAGCCCGAAAAACCTTTGGTTACTGTTTTCACCTATCCTAACAATTCTGTATACAGTATCACTAACATCTTCAAAAAATGCAATATGAAAATAGCCTATAAAACCTGTCATACTAATAGCAACTTGTTTTTCAATTCACACACTTTGAACAGCAAAGATAAATACAATGCTTCTGGTATTTATAAATTAAGTTGTAATGACTGCAAAACTAACTACATAGGTCAAACGGGGAGAAGTTTCACTACCAGATTTTCTGAGCATGTCAACGCCACCAAATACAGGAGATTTTCAGCCATGGCTTCTCACATGAGTGAGATGAACCATCAATTTACCAACATAGACAATGACCTCGAAATTCTGCATCATGTTAATAAGGGCTCTCTAATGAATATCTTAGAGTCCATTGAAATTAACTCCGCACAGAGAATTTTCAATCCCCCCAACTTAAATGAAATATGTTTTGACCCCAATGTTTTATTTGACACTTTATCAGATTTTATCATAACAGCAAACAAAGGTTATAATAAACCGCCCTAAGCTCTCTTTACGCAGCTGGCTTCCCTCCCTTATCTCCCTTTCTTCCCCCACCTTAGCTCTCTTCACGCAGCTGGCTTCCCTCCCTTATCTCCCTTTCTTCCCTCCCCTTTTTTCCCCCACCTCTACCACTCCGCGGCAGAGCTCCTTCGCCTCCCCTTCCCCGTCCAACTCTCTGCTTTATGTTTCACACTCAGCTGTTCACTTTCACTTGTTCAGCCGGCCAGTTTCTCTACGTTTTCCTGCTTCGAAGTCACGTTTCATCTACTATGACGTAAGTTTGTTACTTTTCTTGTTCTTTTAATAGCTCTTTTCTGTTCTACGTTTTTCGTTTGTCCCAATTTTATTTGCCGTTTACTTATTTATTTTCTTATACTAGATTTATTTCCCATTTAGGTTTCTCCTAAAGCCCACATGTCTACCTGAAGAAATTGGATTTTCTAATTGCAAGATGCTCAACTTTCTTTTCGTCTCCATTTCAAGAGGCCTTCATCAAGCTTGACCGATTTGACTTTCATCATGGCGATGTATTGTTCTTTCCACCAACGATCCTTCGTATGAAGTCAACAAAGTCATTTCATGACTATCAGTTTTTTACATATTTTTAACTTTTTCTATGGGTCGAATTCCCTAGATTTTCGGGCACGGAATTCTGCTATTTTACTTTATCAAAATTAGAAGATTTTTACAAGAGTCATACAAATTACATTTTAAGTTCACATTTTAACATATACTGTTTTTTAATGTGTTTTTCCATTTGTTTGTGATATTCGCAAGTTTTTCTTAGGATAAGTTTTACTTAATTTATTTGTACCACACTGTCCTCATGGTTTTTATGTTTTATTTCATCCTGTTATCTCTTGTTAGTTTTAACCTTTTCAATTTTATTCTGATAATTGTACTGACAATATGTTTATATGTATGGCTGATGAAGGGGCCAAGGGAGGCCTCGAAACATGTACCATCCAAATGGGTTTAATATAGCCCCTTAACTGAAAGTGTTGTATTGATCAGGCGGAATTCTGTTCCCTTTATATTTGATTTTTCCCATTTTCAACACCAGGCAAATGCTGGGACAGTACCTTCTGATAGGCCACGGCTGTTTCCTTCCACATCCTTGCCCAGTTCCATTAATCTTCATCCATTCCATCTCATCCCAACGCGCAGGTCGCCCACGGGCGTCGACTAGGAAGACCTGCACTCGGCCTCTCAGGAGGTCACACGGAAAAAAAAAAAGGAAAGAAATATCCTGTTTTAGAGAAAAATAGTAAGCTATTGATTGGAGGCTTAACCGTTAAGGGGAGATAGTACCGTGTATATTAACGATGATAAATTTGTCAATGTTAGGTTTGTTTTTTCCCTTTCTTTCCAATTACTGTTCATGATGATGATAATAATAATCTGAAATATTGTAATGGTTGGTAGAGGAAGGTCTTCTCTTCCAACGACCATTTCTGTAGCTACATGCCTTTCATAAGTTATCTTTAGGGAAGATTTTGAAAGTTGTGAAAAGTTCCAAATATTTTGTTTTAATTAGTTCATTATTTCTAATTAAACTAAATCTCCTTTATTAATGGATATTTGGTCTTTAACCCACCCTTCATGAGATGTTCAAGTTTTTCTGTTCTATGATGCCTAATTCCTGAGAAAAATCTACCTGTTTGAGTCTTCAGTGTTTTGACTGGTTTGATGCGGATCTCTATGCCTCCTTGTCCTGAGCTAATGTACCTAAACGTTAAAAAATAAAATCTTAGTAAGTATTTTATTGTTGGTTGCTCACTGTACAACATCTCTCTGGCTGCATGGCACAGCGTTAACGTTCTCGCCTACTGTGCTTAAGGTTTCAGGATCAAATCTGGTGCTGTCAGTTGGCATTTGAGGTTATGCAAATGCGAGGGTGCCAGTAGATTTAATGGCACATTAAAGATTCCCTTTGGGGAAAAATTCCATAGCAGCAGTTGAATAGCACGTAAAACCAATAACATTATTACCGTATTTACTCGCATATAAGACCCTCCCCCCACTTTTTTTTAGGTAGGAAAAAAAATAATTTTGGCTCTCATATTATAAATAAAATAACCCCTGGCACTACAGCCCATGAAGGACCTAGGCCTACCAAGTGACTGCTGCCCAGCCAATTGGCCTGCAGATATTGGGGCGACACGTGATCAACGGATCCCCTCGGCCGTTAATCTTGGTCTTCGTGATCGGGGCGCTGCCTCACTGTTGGACAGCTACTCAATTGTCCTCACGAGGCTGAGTCCACCCCGTTCCAGCCCTCACGTCAGTTTCTAAAATCCCTGACGGAGCCGGGAAGCGAACCCGGGGCCTCCGTGTGAGAGGCAGGCACGCTACCCCAACACCATGGGTCCGGCTTTGGCTCTCATATTGCACCCATTATTAACGAAACACGGGTAACTAACGATGGGTGTTTGCTACAGAGTTCTTGCTGTTTCTATTTTCGATACGGTATTCCGCGGATGTTCCTGCATTACCGTAAATATCCAATTGCTGTTACAATACTTTGTGGCAACACAAGAATATGCATTCTTTCCTACCTGCAGAAAGTTTGGGGCTAGCTGTTGTAACAGAAAAATAACCGGGTAATCCCTGTCAAGCCCTATAATGGCTAGCCAGACTGTCTCCCTCAGCCATCCCTCTCACTCATTATCAATACGCTTATCAGGCAGTGGTCGTTCAGTCAAATTACAGTAGCCTGGTTGTATACAGTCAGGGAATGTGACAATATCATTCAAATCACTGTAGTTTTGTTCTATGAGCACAATGAGCAGTAACGTTAATTCCAGTAAGCGTAATAGTTTTTCTTCTGCTTCTAAACTATTTGAGACGCAGGGAACGCAAAATTAGGCCTACCTTACCACGCATGTATATCGGTACCTGACGCGATTGCTATATTGTACAATGGTCCATAGTTGTATCTTTTAAACCTGAATAATAAATTTTCTGTTTTGAAATGTATTTTCGAGGACGTTGGCATGTGTAGTGTTATTTAATGGATATCTTGATACGCTATTAATTTTTGAGATATGTGCATATAAGACCCTCCTCATTTTATAAGTATTAAAAATAGGATATAAAACTGGTCTTATATGCGAGTAAATACGAGCTAGAGAAAGGTATATAGAGTGGAAATGGCGCCGCCATATTTGAAGAAGGTTGAACTGGCAGCCGCCATGATATACTCTGTCAAGAGGGTGGGAGGCAGGGAGAGAGAGGCGTGACTAACGAGGCGTAAGATTAGGCCTACATAAGGCCTGACAATTTAATTTGTACATTGAACGAAAACTAACACAATCATCTTACAAGACAATAAGCTACGTTGCTTATGCACAGTACATAGCATGATTCCATTCTCCTTTAAAAATAAAACCTTTTGTGTACAACTGACGCAGCTGTTGACCTCTCACGTTGAGCTGTATTTCTGCAGAAGTGTGAAGCCTGCATTTATAATACTGTTTCACAATTCGCTCGATGAGTGAAGCATAGTGAGGCTTTTCCCCAGGTTCAGTAGCTGTAAATAGATGGTCAGATTTCAGAAACAGATAACCCGGCAGCATATCATAGACATCTGTCTGCAACTTCAGCATGAGATTATTCGTGTTCTTTCGCAACATACACTCATTCTTCCTGATGACACTCTCAGCTGTTTTATATAATTTCACTACATCATTTGATGGATTCAAAGGGCATTCTTTCAAGTCTTTCTCTTTAATCACTCCTTCTTTCTGAACATCTTGACCTGATAAAAGCACTTCTAGGCATTCAATACAAGACAATTTTTTTTAGACACTTGGCGAACGACACTTCCTGCTATGTAATGAACAACATTTCCTACATTCAAGCTCGGTGAATTATAATGTGCACAGTAACCATGATCTGTCTGTCAGCATAGTATCGTCCTTCCCATTGACACCATGAATACGTTGCAGTTGTCACAAGTAGGTCACACTCAATAGGCTTACAGTTGGAATTCATGGATGGGCGTACCCTCGCAATTAAACACGTCCTATTAGCTGAATTAAATTGTACTGCATTTGGATTATTTCTATTCCCACTTCTGGAGCGAATAGAAGAAAAAAATAGCTCTAAGTGATCCTGACTCAATCTGCATGTTAATAAGTATCTCAATACAGAACTTTGTCCCCACATGTATGTTTCTGCTAGTTGTATCACACTTAAGAGATCAATAATCAAACCGTATATTGGCATCTTTCTGCTGGAATCGCAAATAAGCTTTCCATCTGAAATTTCTGAGAAGAAAGAAAGATTAGTAAAGCCTGTTACGTTTCCCATAATTAGTTCAAAACAACGAACTAGAGAAAGTATACCTCGTTGGCTTGCGAAGATTGATATTTGAACAATATATTTTATTTTATAGCTTGCCACGGAGGGTGATTGGTTATCGTGTCGGATTACTAACCCCCCAAGCTTGCAGGTTCGCTCCTGGCCGTGGTAAGTGATTTTTGAAAGGCGGCAAAAATCACGATACACATGTCATACAATGTTGGCATGTTAAAGAACCCATTTGAATTCAGTAGGCCGTGTTCATAATGGCAAAATTAATCTTGGGATTTTCCGGCAACACAAAGTTCCTCATTTCTCTACTAGAAAGCGCTATAATGTCAAGGAGCTTAGTTATCTAACCTCCTTGACTTTCATAGTGCTTCAAGGAACAACAAAATTCGACATGCAAGCTACCCTCTGGGTGTCAAATAACAACGCTTGCACCCGGCAACCGAGGCCATATGATATTATTATTATTACCGTAATTATGATTATGGCTCACAACTATCTTTGCTTAAATTTTAAGACAGCCTAATATATTTACCTACTGATATCAAGGTCTTCTGCAACAATGCTACCATATCTGAATGCGAGTGTTCTGTAGTTTCCTGGAAACTACGCTTCTTCGGCGAAGATCTACAGGCCTGCTTCTTCTGCAGATGTGCAGGAAAATTGAAAATGTAGGTACTGTATTAGCTAGTAGACGTCGCCTTTCATTTGCTACATACATAAGTATATATCTTCAAAGTGTAGAGAACAAGTTAAGCTGTATCTCGTGGGGTGCCATTTATTGCTTTTCACGTTGACACCCATTGTTTTGTTAGTTCCTGGTTCTGCAAAGGGAATCTGAAATGTAAATATCACACAAACTTAAACTGCTGCATCACGTTTTCGTAAAGGGTCTAGCTCATTAATTTATGAATTTGGATGACATTTCTTACCTGAAATACAACACTCCTGTTGTCTTATAACTTCTATTCGTACAATTGAATGACGAACACACTGATGGCATGGTCAATGTATTTTTAAATAAATTTCATTCAACACATGTTCCCGCTCAACGCGAACAATCACAACAAGCTCTTGTCAGACGACGTTCTGAATCATGGCCGCCTTAACTCAAGTTACCTCCGCCCAGAGCGCTGCTACGCGGCTCCTTGCCTCTCTATATACCTTTCTCTAGCTCGTTGAGTAAATATTATTTTATTTCCTCATGGATACGATGAATCTCGATATACAAGATATGGATTTTACAATAAAGTACTTTATAATTGAAACTGGGTGTGGCGAACCCATCGTACAAATAGCCTAAATATGATAGTGTGTGAGTCGAGGCCTCGGATGGAGGCCCTTGATTCACGCCCTGGCCCAAGGTTAGTAGAAGAGAGGTTGGCTCGTAACTTGCCTACCGCTGGCAGTAGGGTGGGGGTAACTCGTCATCGGGCCTGCAAGAGTCACCCCAGTCTCCATTTACACAGTGGACAGAGGAAATTACGTGTGTTATTTACTTGTTTGTTAATACAGTATTTCTTTTGTTCAAGTTATGAATTGTGTTACGTGGTGTATTATACATTAATAAACAGGTGAATATAATGTAAATTAATTACATCAGATTACTATGGAATCTATCTTTGCATATTCTAGCCCATGGTTAAGTTGTTTCTTTACGTTGGGTTTTCTTTTCTTTCAGTTTAAAATGCCGGGAAAAATTTGCAGTGTTGCAGTCTGCAAAAGTAATTCAGAAATTGTTAAGAAAACTGGAGAAAAAATATCTTTCTTCAGATTTCCGAAGGATGCTAATCGTAGGAAAACGTGGGTGCAGAAATGCCATAGGAAAGATCAATTCGATACAAATAACAAACTGATTTGCAGCAAATATTTCATACCGAGTGATTTTGAAGACAAAATTCAAGCTCGACTGACACATACTCGCCCTAGAATATTAAAAAATATGTCAATACCTTCTTTAAATTTACTGCCTCAAACACAGAGCCAAGACACAACTTCACATACAGAACGCTCCCAGAAAAAAGAAAACAAACAATTAATGAACGAAATATTGGATTAGACATTTTCCAGTGACAATGATTCCGTCGTCAATGACGTCAATGTCAATGATACTGACCCAAAATATGACGATCTCTCATTAAATACAACGCATTACTTGAAGGGACCAAAACACTGAAGGAAAACATGCAACACTTAGAGAGTCGAGCAAACTGTTTGCAATCAAGAAACGTGGAATTAGAGAACTCAATTCAGCAGTATGAATGTGATTTTGACAAGAAAATTAAAGATACGTTTAAAGATTTATTGACACAAAATCAAGTCGACATTGTTAGGAAACGGAAAATAAAGGCAAGATGGACAAACGAGGAAATAGTGAAGGCATCCGAGCATACAAGTATACCAGAGACACACTGAAATATCCATTACCTGGATTATCAACTTTGAAGCGCTGGGCAGGCAATGTTGAATTACGAAACTGTTTATTGAAAAACTTAATAGAAGTAATGAAATTTAGTGGACGAAAGAAGAATGGTCGAGAGAGAGTCACTGTTCTTTCTTTCGACGAAATGAAAGTGTCATCACTCTATGAATATGATGCTAAAGCAGACGAAGTCGTGGGCCCACATACATACATGCAAGTTGTAATGGCAAGAGGGTTATTTCAGAACTGGAAGCAACCTGTGTACATTAATTTTGACAAGAAAATGTCGAAAGACATTATAAATGAAGTGGTTACGTCACTACATAATATTGAATATGATGTAGTTGCTTGTGTTTCGGACTGCGGCGGGGGGAATATGGCACTGTGGAAAGAACTCGGTATTACCATTGAAACTACACACTACGTGCATCCGATGACAGGAAAAAATCTACTTTTTCGCAGACGCACCTCACCTGCTTAAATTAATTCGTAACTAGTTCATTGACACTGGATTCTGTCTTCAAGATGGTACCGTTATCAAGAAACAACCGGTAGTTAAATTAATAGAAAGCACATCTTCAGAAATTAACTCATGCCATAAAATTACACCACTACATATAAACTGTGAAAGAACTCAGAGACAGAATGTGTCGTTAGCTGCTCAGCTTTTTTCCCACCCTGTAGCAACAGCATTGGATCGGTATTTACCAGGAAGTAACCCACAACAAGCCAGAGATGTTGCAAGTTTCATTCGTCTAGTGCATAGTTGGTTCCAGTTAATGAATTCTTACACTGTCTTCATTAGCTCCACCCTACGGCAAGAATTTGGAGGCCCAACAAGAAATTTTAGTAACTATGATAGCCACAATGTTTGGGATGAGATGTACATCCAAGAAATCATTGCAGTTGTTTCAGAAAGGCCTCATAATTTCTTCAAGTTCACTGCGCGGTCTGTATCTGAGAATGAAAGAGAAATACTAGATTGACTTTATTTTGACACATCGATTAAATCAAGATTGCTTAGAGAATCTCTCTTCTCAGATAAGAACAAGAGGACTCCATGACCACCCTTCACCTTTAAATGCACTCTATAGGTTGCGGATGATACCGCTAGGGAAAAACCCTGGTATTGTACACAACAATACCAATACCTTGAATGTGAACAAAGAAAATAATGAATTCTTGTTAGCAAGTGTCGTGAAAGAGGCGGGAATAAAGGAGCCTAAAATAAGCGAATACCTTCCGGATGAAGAAAAGGAAAGTGCAGATATCCTCTCAACTTCCTTGAATTACGTAATGCCTTCTCAAGAATTCTGTTCAGAGAAAGATGGCTTAGAATATATCGCTGGCTTCCTCGCAAAGAAGCTGTTCAGAGAAAGATGGCCTAGAATATATCGCTGGCTTACTCGCAAAAGCATCAGGAAGAATTTCCCGATCTAGGCAAGCACACGCATAAGATCGATAAAGATGACTTCCATTGGCAGAGTGCACTGTCTTGGGTTAGAAGTTTATCTTTCGGCTGTCTCATACAACCTTCACCAATTTGGCTCAAAAAAGTGGAAGAAATGGAGGAAATGTATCAGAAGTTTCATGGAGATATGTTCAGATTTCGAAAACTTATCATTGCAGTTACAGCTGATATTGTTTCAAAGGAGATCGCTAGCATTCCGCGAAAACTAGTTGCAAGCTTCTGCCGCCAAAGAGTATTTATAAGAATAAAATATCTTAATACGAAAAAAAGATAAAACTCGGGTGATCAAGAGAGAAAAGTGAACAAGAAGATCAAGAAACTTGTTTCATGAAGTATTTGTGCACAAAGTGGACATTCCAGTGAATTGTTTCTGGTTGTAGGAGTCAAAAACATCAATTGAACTTTGCAAGCACCAGAAACTAAATTTTACAGGAACTGAAAAAAGAAACTTTGATTTTTTTTAATTTACTTTTTTTGGAACGTACTAATTTAGTTAATTGTAAATTTGCAATGTCGTTTGTGTTGTATCTGACCGAAAATTATACCCTCTCTCATGAGAACAAGTTCAATGCCTTCCACAATCTTATGTACTAAACTTTGCGAAGATTCATAAATGTAGCTTAGCCGCTATTAGTTGAAATATTATTTAGAAACTTTCCTCCCTATAAACAGTGGAAATTCTATTTCTCTGGCCGCCGCAAAGATATGAAGATAATGGTTATTTACATGTTCTCATTATAGTATTTTGTAGCATATTCAATTTATTCAGTTACATTGAATATAATAAAATGTCAAATTTGTTGGCAAATACGTAGAATTGGATAAATTTGTTACTCTGGGGTTTTCCACTTAATAGTGTTGATGTAGTTGGCGAAAGTGAGAATTACATTCCGCGGGGTCACCAACATTGTGGTGCGTGCTGTTATCAGTGACAGTTTTGCTGACTCCGAGAGTGGCGGAAACTAAGACGAACGTGCAGGCAGCAATGGACAGCAATATAATAATAATGCAGTGCTTAGTGAAGCAATGGGGATGGGTGGATCTGCGCCTGTTGGAGAAATAGTCGGCAGTGACTATGTTTGTATATATCAGTTTTATGTTGAAGGAGGTGTATAGGCCTAATTATATTAGTCATGTAATTAAGCGTTCAGCATCATCTATTATTCACAACAATTCATTAGTTGGCACTCTGAAATGGCTGATGCCCTTAAAAATATTATTTACTGAGCTCGTAATGCGCTACGGACTAACGACTGATTCAAACGCAGCAGGCCCGTGATGTATTCCCGCGCGCTCTCCCATTGGCCGAGAGTTATGAGCCAACCTGTATTCTACAAACCTTGGGCTCCGCCAAGAAATTCAATTCTGGTCTGAGGGCTGGAATGGGGTCCACTCAACTTCATAGGGGTAAAATTGAGAAGATATGAGTTCGATTCCCACCTCAGCCATCCTGGAAGTGGTTTTCCATGGCTTCCTACTTCTACTTCAGCCTAACGCCGGGATTGTTCCAAACTTAGGTCATTGCTGTCTCTTTCCAAAGCATAACCTCAATATTACAAATACAACACTACTACAGCCATCAAAATGACACAGGTTATCCGACAGATTCCACACACACCCAAGTACAAGGGGCTACATGATGACAATGTTGGAAAGCCCCTAAACAAATCAACAACAAAAAGAAACATACGATCTACGCTGCTGTCCTTTGTCAACAAAAGAGCGGCAAAATGCGATGCAATATAAGCTTTTAAGAAGGGCGGCTTCAGCCAAGACCAACTACAATCCTCAGACCTTAATGTAGAAAAAACATGGCGGCGATGGTTGCCCTACCAATAGCTAAGATCATGTCATCGGGCTTGTCACAGTTCGTGTAAATTATTATTTTTACTCGCCTAAGAGCATAAAAGATATAAGACGAGACTAGGTTCAGAAGAAATATGCATCAATAATTTAAACTTACCTGAATTAATTTATCTATATAGTGCTGGCCTCGAATTATAGGTTTCTTTGTCTTCACCCAAGGGGCAGCTACAATAGTCTCACTGTTTCTGTGGTTGAATAAGAAGCTTTTTGGCGAGTTATCACGATTTGTATTTAAGTGAGGTATTTATAGATTAAAGTTAGTAGCAAAAAATCAAACAGATTTTGAAGTAGAAGAGAAGAAAGTACCCCTGTTACTGAAGTGCTGTCCCAGCACATGCAGAGTATTTGTGTACACAATCGGAATGAGAATAATTGCCTGATATAATCGAACCAACGCCAAAGAGATACAATTCAATGAAGACCTCTTGTGGAATTGTCTATAATATCGGGTAAAACATCACACCGAATTAGTTGATTGAAATATGCAAAGAAGTCGTCGTGTGGATATCAGAACAAAATTATGGAGAATACTACACACAAGGGACACTATAATATGTTACCATCAAACCTATTAAACATTCGCTGTTACCGTTTGGAATAGTTGTGCGCTGGAAATAGTTGATTTAGTAAAGTACTATAGGTTGGAAAGCACCATCTCCCTCTTACGGAATTATCGCGGCACACCATCTCACAATATAAATACATAATTGCCAAAGTACTCACAACACTTTATTGCACACATCATAATAAAAAATAACTTGCAAGCTGTAAGAATCACAAAAGTATGAATGACGGAACACAATGAGTTCACTGTTAGGCACAGGGGGAACATCTTCCTTTACCAATAAAATAGAAGTTCACTGTATTATTTGGCGTTTATACAAGGCAGTGTAGAACATCTGCCAGACTGGTAAGGATTTACGGAGGCACATATTGCTGAGCGTTCATGATATCGTCAACGGTTTGGTCTAGCCGTAGATGCTCATTGCGTTTTCCCTTTACGTACTTAAGTTCGGCAGTACTGAAGTGTACTAAGCTATTATTATATTGTCACTAACTAGCAAATCATTGCGGTGTATATTCTTGAGACACTTCTATTATGCTTTAGTCTTAGGTACTTCAACATCCGAAGTAAATTACACAATGCCATCGGTTGACTGGACAATCACCACACAAACGAACCAGTCCATATCAAGCGTATTATCACATATTTATATACAATTGCAGTACATTAACGCGAACTGGACTTTACAGACATACAGAAGACTCTAAAAATTACAGATGAGCGACAGTTTATCCCAACTTTCATCAAACGAAGCTAATCAAAGCTAAATAGTGTATCCCAGCAACAAATGTAAACAAACAATATACCGAGGCTTCAGTATACGCCATTTTCACACTTTCGAGACCTGCGTTAAGGTCAGAGAATTGTAGTTGATCTTGCTTCAGCTATCGGACAATCAATGAAAAGGAGCAGAAAAATCGATTGTTACTAATCTATTAATTATTATTTGTGATTAATTGTCATTTGTAACAATTAATCGATTAATCAATGTACGTCGCTCCTTTCACTTTGCTCTCACAGAAGCAAAACCGATTAAATTAAAATATGCTTCCGTGGCTTAGGCGGCAGCACGCCAGCATCTCACTGCTGGGTCCGTGGTTCAAATCCTGGTCACTCCATGTGAGATCTGTGCTGGACAAAACGGAGGCAGACAGGTTTTTCTCCGGGTACTCCGGTTTACCCTGTCAAAAATGTCATTCCAGCAACACTCTCCACTATCATTTCATTGCATCTGTCATTCATTTAATCATTGTCTCAGAGGAGTGCGACAGGCTTCGACTGTCGGCACAGTTCATATAGTCCGGGACACCTTAAATAAGTTACTAGAAAACCAACATGGCCGCCACATCGGTGTTACCAACTTACAACATTCAACACCAAAAATTCACCAAATACTTCTATGTAACTAGTAACCCAGAGGAAACCAAATAAGTAAGGGACATCTTGATCATCAGTCCCCTGCCATCAAAACCATAACCAGTGTTATGGTTGTGAAGATAACTATAGGTTTCTTCATTGCCTTATAAATCACCTTATAAAATGCAAAATTTAAGGAATATTAATACTTACTCAAGGTAGCCTCCGTGGCTTAGGCGGCAGCGCGCCGGCCTCTCACCACTGGGTCCGTGGTTCAAATACCGGTCACTCCATGTGAGATCTGTGCTGGACAAAACGGAGGCAGACAGGTTTTTCTCCGGGTACTCCGGTTTACCCTGTCAAAAATGTCATTCCAGCAACACTCTCCACTATCATTTCATTGCATCTGTCATTCATTTAATCATTGCCTCAGAGGAGTGCGCCAGGCTTCGACTGTCGGCACAGTTCATATAGTCCGGGACGCCTTAAATAAGTTACTAGAAAACCAACATGGCCGCCACATCGGTGTTACCAACTTACAACATTCAACACCAAAAATTCACCTAATACTTCTATGTAACTAGTAACCCAGAGGAAACCAAATAATTAAGGGACATCTTTGATCATCAGTCCCCTGCTGTCAAAACCATAACCAGTGTTATGGTTGTGAAGATAACTTTAGGTTTCTTCATTGCCTTATAAATCACCTTATAAAATGCAAAATTTAAGGAATATTAATACTTACTCAAGGTAGCCTCCGTGGCTTAGGCGGCAGCACGCCGGCCTCTCACCACTGGGTCCGTGGTTCAAATACCGGGCACTCCATGTGAGGTCTGTGCTGGACAAAACGGAGGCAGACAGGTTTTTCTCCGGTTTTCCCTGTCAACATTTCATTCCAGCAACACTCTCCACTATCATTTCATTTCATCTGTCGTTCATTTAATCATTGCCCCAGAGGAGTGCGTCAGGCCTTGGCAGCCGGCACAGTTCATATCCTCGCCGCTAGATGGGGGCTTCATTCATTCCATTCCTGACCCGGTCGGAGACTGGAAGCAGGCTGTGGATTTTCATTTTCAATACTTCTCAAGGCTTTTCCAGTTTTGCTGAGAAGCTATAGATGAACTTATGATTTTCTTTTCTTCTCACACATTTTTTTGTAATAATTAGTTCAAAGGCGATGGTTTTATATTTTTAGGATGAATGATCAGGAAAGGAGAAATAAAATGGTACATATTTGCAGATTATTATTATTCATTATATCTTTATTTCTGTAAGTGCTCATTCCTTGCGTACACAGACCTTCGTGGAGACGGGATCGAGAAACTTCCCTTTTGACATGCAAGATAATAAAGGCTTTTTCAATGCTTTGGCCTAAATCCACTCTTAAGTATTCTTGGATTTTAGGGCAATTCTGAAAAATAAAAAGGAAAAGAATAATTCTAAATTAATATACACTCCATGAAATGAGAGGAGATCATGATAAAACTCCCAAAGACATCAGGTGTTGTGTTGTTAAAACGAGGATTCTATCTCTTGAGAGCTTTGCCAATATTACAGACCAGTGCAACTATTGACGACAGTCGAAACGATGAATGGTATGACAATAAACAGCATCAGCAGCTTTTTTAAAATACTGTTGAACCTCCTACTCATACATTAACAGGCTTGAAGCTGGTAACTTGCCTCTTACTTATGCAACATTCTATTAAGAAAAAATTAGCAAAACAGAAAGGGGGGGGGGGGGGGAAGAAAAAAAGGCCCAAGTATTAAGTATAAATTTAATTTATGAACATATTATCAAAATGAGAGTCTAAATTGATCAACCTTTAGGCCTGTTTTTCTTATATTTTTTATTGGGGGAGGGGCACCCGTAGCCCGCTCCCCCCGTGTGACAGTCAACCCAAGCTACACCGCCTCCGACATGCCATTAGTCCTAGATAGCAGAAGGAAACAGTCAAGGGATTGGAAGGATTTGCCCTTTGAGGCTTAGTGCCTGTCCCCACACACTGTATATTTCAAGGCATATGAATATATGGTAGTACGTAGGGGCAGGTAAAAGTCCTGTAGGAAGAAATGGAAAGTGCCTACAGGTAAAACCTGGATTATTTGGAGATAGCACATGCAAGGATATGGTCTAGGATAGATATGGGTTGTGTTAGAGTTGGTGAGTTGTCATGCATCATTTGAAAGTTTCATATCCAAAGCCAGAATGAATATATTGGGGGTCCATACTTCTCTGGCACAAGCAAGGACCTGCAACTGGGCTTCACACTCAGCCTCTAAGATTAAAAACTGAAAATTAATACTGTAGTAACTTAGAACACTAAGAGGAGTCTTATTTCTAGTTCTTAAAATTTAACAAATTAACATCCTACTTCTCAGGCACAGTTTCACCAGTTCCGCTTATCGAACTGTGAGCACTGCACCCTTCCGTAAGTGGTGCCTAGAAGAGTATAATTATATTTATTTCCCATTAGAAAATACACACTACAGGGACTTTCATATAAAGTAAGAACAGGAAGCGGCAGTTTTGTTATTCGCTGCTGCGGTGGCCTTGGCCAAGCTTGTGGCGCGCCATGGCCCCCTGCTGTACTATTGAAAGCGTGCGCATAGTACATACGAGGGCTGTTTTTTTATTTTTTTCAAGTTCCGATGGACTGTATAAAAATAACAGCGTGACATATCAAACTGATTTTTACAACTAAATGTTTGCTTGTTTTATTCATATGTCTCAACATAATCGCCAAAATGATTGAAACATTTTTGTCGTATCGTTACACCAGCTTTCCAATGCCCTCGGCAAAATATTCTGCCGCCCCTGAGGAGGGTACGTCTGGACAGTCTCCTGAAGTTTTCCTTTTTGGTGAGGCGTTGCCGCCCAACCATACCTTCAATTCTCGAAAAAGGTGAAAATCAATCAGTGCTGGTTTGGACTAAACGGCAAATGGTCCAAAACTTCGTACTTGAATTCTTTGTAAAAGTCTATCGTAACGTTGGCACAGTGTGGTCGTGAATGATTTTCACCCTTTTCGAGAATTGAAGGTATGGTTTGGCGGCAACGCCTAGCCAAACAGGAAAACTTCAGGAGACTGTCCAGACGGACCCACCTCAGTGGCGGCTGAATATTTTGCCAAGGGCATTGGAAAACTGGTGTAACAATACAACGAATGTTTCAATCGTTTCAGATTATATTGAGACATAAGAATAAAACAAGCAAACATTTAGTAGTAAAATCAGTTTGGTATGTCGAACAGTTATTTTTATACAGTCCATCGGAACTTGAAAAAAAAAAAAAAAAAAAAAAAAAAAAGAACAGCCCTCGTATGTAGGCCTTCTATGCACGCGCTTTCAATAGTACAGCAGGGGGCCAGAAGCGGATAACAAAACTGCCGCTTGTCGTTCTTACTTTATATGAAAGACCCTGCATATGTGCTTTATGTTATAATGTCTGGGTAATTATAAAACAACAAAAATAATAAAACCCAACCTTCGTGAGATTTGAACCATGGCTTCATGAATTAGAGTAATGCATTGTGACCACTCGACCAACTATTTGAATGTGGTAAGTAGCAGGTTCAGGAAATACCGCAATGATAAGGAAAATCTTTAGCATACGAGGGAACGGTACGAAGTCGGACCACGAATTTCGATTTTATTTTTACATAGTCGTGAAGGTCTTTTTATGCTGAAACAGGTAGTGGAGGTCTAATTTTTCGCTGGTCCTTTTTAAGGAGCCACTTGGGAGCCCCAAGTTGGCGGTGCGTGCTCTGAATTGTACAGTTCATGCCGGCACACGTCAGCGCGCACAGCCAGCGGCTGTCTTGCCTCGCCTACCCTCTACCCTCGTTCAGTTCTCCACTATCACCCACCACATAGGCTACGGTTGCCTACAGTGGGACTGCGAGTCGTTTTCTATACGGTCAAGTTCTCCACGACTAAATGGCTATTCCACATACAGGCGATCGCATTGGAGTCTTTGCGTTATAATGACCGCTTGCAACATTATTGTAGCTCTTATTAATGCCTACGGTGTTCAGGAAGCTACAGAGCTTTCTGATAAAGAGCAAATAATGTTCATATAAATAATGACAACGTTTGATGCAATTATGGAAGAGAGTTGTTTTGCGACTCCTACTTGACAAACCTTAAAAGGAGTTAGAAAATTCGGTACCGAAAAGTAACCAAACTCTTCGGTAAAACGTTTAAAACAGACGAAGAAGTACGATATGAAGAGGCTAAAATGTTTGTTACATTCATTATTGAATTGCCAGAAGAGAAAGAGATCCCGGACGCCAATATCTGGAACTCGGAACAGTCCCGATTCGAGTGCGAAATGGCAACATAGAGAAGTTATGATTTCCGTGGTGTAAAAGACGTTCTTGCTACGCTCGTTTGCCGAAATAGTTCTACGCACACCCACGCAGTGCAATATCACATTTCTAAAGCCGGAGAAATTGGACATTTGTTCTTGATCGTTTTTAAAGAAATTAATGGAAAGTTTGGACCTAGGGTACAAGAAAGTATCAACGCCTACATGGATGTCTTTAAATATGTCGTCATTGATTGTCCATCTTCCGGGAAAATGTGGAAAGGGCATGTACTGCACGTGCCTGGTTCCAAGACATTTTCCATCCGCAATTGAAGGACGACGAACGAAATCTTCTTCTCCTAGATTCATTCAGTGGCCAGGGCAAAAATGCACAGCTTGAATCTCGGACGAACAAACAAGAACAAATTGAATGCATACCGAAAGGAACTACATATCTTTGCCAGCCGTGTGATCTTGGACTCTTCCGACAACTAAAATGTTTAGTCTGTCGAATGGAAAACATTTGCCAAGTAAGGAATTTACTCGGCCAGTCAAAATTAAAACCCGACAACAGACTTTTCTTTATAACTAGTCAAATGCTAGTGCATAACGGATTACAAGCTGATTGTTTCGTACCAATGCTGAAATATGCTTGGAAAACGGGTGGTTATTCCATTACTGACAATATACCACAATATATCTCAAACTAATTTTCATGATTTGACTGATAAAGAAGTATAATTTCTCTTTTATAATGATTTTCTTGTGTTTTGTTATTCACATTTTGTGTTAGATTTTCACTATCATGCCATGAACAATGCACCCATGCCAGACTGTGTTAGAATAAAGGCATTTCTTGAACCGTTTGAACGGCATGATGATGAAGATAATATGTGATGATTTGTAAACCATTGTTTTTGTTTCTATATTACACAGTGAATTCATTTTTGTAAATAAAACATCCAAACTGATGTCAGTTTTAACCCGCCATCCCATGTACACAACTTGAGGCAGCCGTATGTGGTGGGTGATGGTGGAGAACCGAACGAGGGTATAGTCCGGGACAGCTTAAATGAGTTACTAGATCAAGACAGGGTAGGCAACATTAACAGCCGTCCCCTATGCCGACGTAAATGTTGGTTTATGGTTGCATTTCTTGAAGGTAAGTTGTTTTCAGGTGCGAGCACATTGTCGCCAACCCTGCTTAAAATCCCGCCATCTCCAAAGACCATAATACCAGTAAAATTCCGTACGTCACAGTTGCCGACATGTTTCTGGCAATAACTCCCAGAATGCATTTTTCACAAAGTCAGCCAACATTATAATTACGACTGTAACTAATGACTTATTATTTAAATAATTTCACAGTTTTCTTTGGAAATTCAAGTCTAATGAAGTTGTAACAAGTTGTACAAGGTAAGTACTAGTAATATACATCGATTAAAACAGTTTATACAGTTATTATAGACTCTTGATATGTGTGTGTCAAATCCACTTGTCTGAGAAGTTTCGAAGCTTTTATTTAATTAATTTTTGGATAAATTGTTATTTAGATTTCATCATGACGCCTAAAAAATACGAGAACAAGATTGGAGTAACTCTACAAAGATCACTACAGTTTAAGTACCGTCAAATGGGGTGAAGTGGGACAAAATTTTGAATGTTTTTTAATTTTTACACATTAAATGCTGCAGAAAAGCCTTGAATTGTTGTATATAGCCTTTCTCATTCTTCTTCACCAAGCTTAAACTATATTTATATTTGTTGTGTTAATTTGAAAAATTCTATGAGTTCTCAAATTCTGTCCCACTTCACCCCATGGGTTGGGGTGAAGTGGGACATGCCTGTAATTTGCCTTATGTCCCACTTCATATTCATCTGGGGTGAACTGGGACACTTAAAGGCATGTGCAATGATTTCAATGAAGAGCATAATTAGTATAATGAGGATGATAATAATAATATCAATTCATTTTCATTTTATTCAAAGTAAATAAAACATCACCCTTCTAATTTTTTCTCAGTGATATTATAAGATAATATGAAAGAATAAAACAATATATTGTTTAAAAATTGTTCATCTTTCCAATGGGGTACCTATAAAATAATCTAAAACAAAAAATGTATGGCACCATTTTTCCGTTCATAAAGCTACTCTATATCAACTCCCTACCAAACTTTTGACAAATCTGCATAATCATCTAAAGTTGGAAAGGTGTATCGACCCCTCCTTTCTGCATATTTCATCAGGCATACCACAATATTTCCATATGCGACATCACTTTGGTCCACAACATCAGGAAAGTGGAAAAAGATCATTTTCTTGCCTTCCTTTTTCCTTAAAAACCTTACTGTTATAAAATCCTTTGAAGATCCATCACCCACTACTTCACCCACATAAAACTTCTCTCTTCTATCTTCCTGTGTGACGAATTTCACAATTATGAAATCTCTTTCTGGTCCTTCCAACAATTCGACCCCGGGAGAATCAATTCCTCGATGACAGTTTTCATTGATTTGAGGATCTTCCAGCAAATCTGAAGCAATCTTTCTACGAGATTTTGACTTCTTATCCTTCTTTTGATTTGTCAATGAGGCCGAGGTTGCACACTGCTTCGGCTGTATGTCTTTTGGGGAGATGCTTGCACCAGGAGCCACCAAAAGGTTCCTGCGCCTACTTGTGGCTGGGATACTTGTTCTCGCGACGGCAAATTTTTCAGATAGAACATCCATGTCTTGTCACATTCTTCTTTATCCGTGACATTCAGTTGTGGAATCTTTGAAAGAACTTTTTCTGGATCCAGTGGAACAATCCCACAAGCTTTGAAGCCAGAGAGGATGTTGGCCTTCATGTTAGCTCCAGCTTCTTCAACACACCTTTTCAGCAACTTGAGGAATTCCACTTTGGGTAGACATCCATAATGTTTCTTTTTCCAGTCTGTTAGCACCTTCCTCCAAGCTTCCTTCATTGGTCGAAACACAGAGACATCAAGGGGCTGAATGAGGTGAGTCGAGTATGGCGGTAGGAGGACAAATTCATTCTCACTGCACACTTGGATCACATATTCTGAAACATGACTTGGAAGATTATCTCCAATCAAAGCCTTCTTTCCTTGTAATCGACGCATATAAGGCATTGCTATCTTCATGAACCATTCTCCAAACAATTGCATATCAAACCAACCAGACTTGCTCATAACATACTCTGATCCAAATACTCCTCCTTCCTTCCACGTTGGGTAGACACCAGACACTGAACTGGAACCAAGTGCCTTGTATACAACAAAAGGCGGGAGTAAATTATTGTCTGCAGAAGCAGCAAACATTACACTTGTGGTCTGCTTACTGTGATCGATGATCCTTTCCGCATGTCGACAACCTCTTCTTACGACAACTTTGCATACCCCAGGATCATCCGTAAAGCTGGTTTCATCGTAATTAATGATATTTGAAGGTGGTATGCCCTCCCAAAGTCTTGCAAAGATTATTAAAATAAGCTTGAAGTGTGTCTTTTGTGACACCAGCTCGAGCCCTCTTCACGTTCTCGCACAGACGTTGGGTAAGTGTTGTGTGCCGACAGAGGAGGTTTCTAATCCACTCAATTCCAGGCCTGTTTTCTTTAAATTTTTTCACAACACGTCCTTGCCTGCTTAAATAGTCCTGCACTGTATCACTGATGTCACGTGTCTGTAATGGAAATCCCCAGTCAGCACAAAGTAAAATCCCACCAATAATTCTTTGTTCATCTTCGTCATTCAAGACTGTCTGACCACCATGCTTCTTCACAATTTTTTCTTTCAATCTGTTGTGTAGTGTTGTTTTTGGAACGCCATATTTTTCGGCAACATACCTTACAGATTTACCTGTACTTTTACATTCTTTAACAGCATTAATCATGTCCTCTTCACGGTATTTGAAGAGTTGACTATTCCCAACAACTTTTTTGTATACTCGCCCCGTGAATTTCAGGTTCTGAAAAACAACAAATATATAAGACAAACCGTTGAAGTGAGGTTAATGATTTTTTGTAGCAAATCACTTTACAATTAGTAACACTATACACATTGGTACTCACACTTGTAAAGCTTCTTGATTTTATACAACGAAACAGGTTTGAATAGCACTTTTGGAAACACACAATGGTGCGACTTTTTTAGAACTCTGACATACACCAATTTACAATTCAAATACCCTTGTGGCTATGCACATAACCTCCATTGGCAATCTGAGCAAACAGTTGACCATCTAAATATATTTCAAACGGCGCCAAGTTCAAACTGTTCCACTTCACCCCATTTGACGGTAAGTAGGCCTAGCCTGGACCTACACAATTTAAAGTACAGAGTTATTTAATCGTTGTTTTATTTATTTTTATAATCAGTCAGAGCACAAATAACGTAATAAAAAACCTTAATGGTCTTTGGAAATTTTGAAATAGTCTTCCGACTGCATTTTCCGTATAGGCCTAATTCAAACATAACCTAAAATATAGCCTATGTAAGTTCTCTCTCGGGAATGTATTCTTAGGTTCAATCCGCCTTCTAATATAGTAATGTATATTATTCTCGACTTCCAAATGCCGTCAGCCATAATATTATAATACATTGCACATGTAACTCAAACTTGGAAGTAGGCCTAGTCTATGATTCACACTCGGTTGGTGGTAGTGAATGTATTGGTGATTATTTATGAAGCTTATAACTTATGTACTTGGCTACTGACCTATAGCCTACTTAGTAGTAGGCAGATAAAATATTTATATTAGGTCTATTTTTATTTGTTTCAGTCATGGTTGCGACAGAGTAGTGTGATGCCCTTCAACGAACTTCAAAGGTTGTGCAACATGAATCAATCCTCATTCTGAAGAGCCATATACTCACAGAACAATATACTCACATGTGCATGGTATATGCACTGCGCTGGAGTCACATATGCAAATTTTCAGAGAATACCAACAATATCTCATAGCTCTCTTTTAGTTCTCGACATGAGTTACTGCGCCACTGAATATCTGGGTGAAAATTACTGATGTACTAATGTTGGGTGAGACAAAGTCATTGTTCGCTACTTGGTTAGATGACACGGTTTGGGCGAAGCCACTGGTTGCAATAAGTTATAAATATTGGTCGCAGCTATTGGCAACTCCAGCTATCTGATATGACATCTAGCGGTAAAAATGAGAAACTTACCAAGTAGGGTACATTTGTCACGTGGTGACTGTTTGTATATGGTTTCTTGTATTGGTAAACAGATCGTGGTAAATTGTTCGTGTCTTTATACATAAGTAATAAGTTTTACTCGTTGATATAGTGAAAAATGAGTAAAAGCAAAGTGTATTGCTCAGTTTACGGCTGTAAGTCGATGTATAAGAGGGCTGCGGACATACGTTTTCATCACTTTCCAAAAGATGCAAATAGCAATAGCCGAAATGTGATGATACCTAATAATACCTAATAATAATACCTTTCCACCCCGGGAAGGATCTAACACTTGTCGAGGTAGACAGACAGAAGACCTGCGACGTAAAGCCAGCGAAGGTTATTCAGTTTAAAAACAGCTGTTACGATGGGCGCGCTGGTAAGATTGAATTTACTTGAATAATTAATTATTGGCTGCTTGGTAGGGAGAAGGGATGAGTTTAACTTGTATTAAAACTCGGGGGGCGTCAGGAATTGCTTGATTTGGATGGTTAAAAGGTGGGTTTGGTGTTGAATATTTGAATGGTAGCGGAATTACTCATTCTACAGTGCCCACGGGAGGCAAATTAGGCCTATATGACTCGTAGTGGAATAGCTCGAATATCGAAGAACTTAGCGATTACGAGGTGCAGGCTTGGCGGAAAGGCTGGCGGATCATCAGTTTGACATCAATTCACGATATAAGTCGGAGCTTGGAACAGTGGCGTCTGGTTTGCGTGGATGCTAGTCTCGGAATGATAAAAGTAGCACAGCTTCGGTGTGTTATTTATTTGTTTATGTACCGTATTTCTCTATTTGAATGTCCTCGGCGTTGACTCAGGATCGACATTTACATTATATTGCGCATAATAGTACCGAAATAATGTCCGAAGTGTAGCCCTGTGTAAATTTGAATCAGCTGATCTACATCACCCATAAAAACTGATGCTTGATAATATGCAAATGACACCAAAAATCCAGTGGAACACACAAATTAGATCACGTGTATCGCACAGTTATACATATATACAATTAAAAACAACACTGTCATTACTTTAGAGACCATATTTACTGATTATAACCGAAAAATAAAAAGTGTTCCATATCAAACGCGTGTTATTGAGTATTTTAAACCCTACTTATTCAGACCGACCGCAGCGCCCCAAGTGTTAGTTTGAGTTGCCAATAGCCTACTTGTATTATTAAGTCTGAATGAAAGTAGAAAGTGGCTTATACACCTGCATCGGACATGATTGTGACTGTATGCTGTGATGGCTGCGCTAGAATTAGTAGCACACAGGTAACGATATTTGTAGGCTATACATTATACGGTAATAGAAAACTAAAAATTTCATAGATCTCGTAGGCCTATACTACACAGCTTGGACATTCTTAAAATTCACGACACGTGAATAATGAAATAAAAGGCAAAACCATTGGTCTGGATAAAGATTATTGATGCCTGACTACCCCCCCCCCCCCCCCCCCCCCCCCCCACTGTGCACAAATGTGTGATGTTTCCTGAAGTTCTAGCAGTCACATCAAGTTTGTTGCAATGTGGCAGGTGCCCCTTATCCATTTTACTTCCAGGTTCGTGACAAAGTGTGCATTTTTCAGATCTCAGGATGTCCCAAATAGGATCACGACTTATATAGATGGAATTCCAGCTGAGTCTGCCATTTTCGCTGTTAATTATGCACAAATACAGTATTGCCAATCCCACACTAATATTATAATACATTGCACATGTAACTCTTAAACTTGGAAGAGTTTGTAGTGCAATCGGTACTTGGTATAAGGGCTGTACCATGAATCAAAATAGCGCCAAGTTTGAACCAGTTCGCAATGGATTGTGCAAGCTGTTTTTGTCTAGACCAATAATTGTTAATTCATCAGGCCATACAAACACCCCTGGATTTTGTCACGCACAGTGGGGGTAGACACGCATCAATAATTTTCATCCAAACCCATGGTTTGTGCCTAGACCAATAACTTATAGGCAGTGAGGCGCTGGTTTTGACGATTAGTTCGAAACATGAAATTCTTGCGATCAGCGTTCATTACAGTGGTAAATACTGTTCTACATACAAAACAACCTAACCTGGGGCTTATGCCCAGACCTCCTTGCTTGTAGTGCAATCGGTAATTTTCGTCCAGACAGTCGTCTAACCTAGTAGCGACCAATGGTTTCGTCCAGTCAGTCTTCTAACCAAAAAGAGCTCGTTTATTTCTTTTTCTCACATAATTACAACATTACATGTGTCGTCTAATGTAGGCCTATTTAGTATCGGATATGTTGGTAACTAATGACGTCAATGTGATCGCTCACTGCGGCAGTTTCACATACCAAATATGCTGTCGAACATGGCTGCAGTTGTTAAATATACAATAAATAAAAACACATGTTTAAGTGATTTAGCACATATATCCGGTGCAGAAGTGATCAAGGTTAGTAGTTACAATTGATAATGCCCCCCCCCCCCCTCCCGCCAAAAGATGAAATAAGGTATGAAAATGATATATTATCAAAGTGAAAGTGAAAAGAAAAATGAGTGATACATGGTACAGAATTAATCTGTAATTTCACTACAGTATATGTCGTTTTATAAAAGGGCATAGCGGGTGGGTTACAGACAGTGAAGGAGAAAACATCTATTAGGACATCACTTCCATAATTATTATTCATCATTACACAAGGTATTTAGGCTAATTTAAGTATTCTACTTGGTTCATCACTCCTGAAGGGTTAACCTCTATTACGTATGTCGTTTTGCCTTGAACATTTTTGGTTGAAGGCAGGCATTATTTTATTTTAGAATATGCACTGAAAATTTGATGTAATCAGCGTAACCGCAGCCTTCGTAAAGAGGTTCACGCAGTCCAGCGCGTATCCCATTTTTGAACAGCAGCTGACTGCGGTTGAGTGTAGTGTTGGGGGTCTGCAGCACTAGCGCTGGCCAACAGCGGGGCGCACTTGAACTCGGTCAGTGATAACACTATGTATTGTATTCGTCATGATAATGCTATTATTATGATCATGTAGAAATGAGTGGAAGTGTAGAGGACGTACCCATTCGCGACAACGCTGCCTCAGTTCAATTCCCTCTCATATATTCCGCTCTCGCAATTTAAATATCTCAGCTCTCCACAGAAAATTGTTTTGTGTTGGTATCTTATAATTATAATTTTCAAGATATTACTCCGTCGATAAAGCTTGCCTTTCAACGCTTGTACTTAACTCGTCAATTTCTCAGTGAATTAATTGAATTTTCTACAAGTGGCTTTTAATGTGCCGGTTGATGAGAGGTCAGGAGACTATTCTACCAACCATCTCGCGTTGTGCGGCTAGCATTTTCTGGCAGTTGGTCCAGGTTCAATTTCCAGCTCTGCCAAGAAATTTTAATTTTGGTCTGAGGGATGGAACAAGGCACACTCAGCCTCATGAGGCAAAACTGAGAAAAGGAGGGTTCGATTCCTATCTTAGCCATCTTGGAAGTGGTTTCCCCGCTTCTACTCCTGGCAAATGCCGGGATGGTTCCTAAATTAAGGCCATGGCCACCTCGTTCCCAATCCTCATCTGAATAATAAATGCACACACTAATCCAGCCATCACAATAACACAGGTTATCAGACAAATTCCACATGCCCAAGTACACAGATCTATATGACCATGATGTCACAAAGCCCCAAAATCAACCAACTGCTGCTTTCTACCATTCCAAGACGAAATCTTCGAGTTGCCATTAGTCTAATGTCCCTAAAATCCACGACTAGTTCGAATGGTTTTAGGCCTAAGCATTGGATCAACCATCTTCTTGCATCTCAATAGGGATTTGCCAACAGGCTTTCAACAGCTTGTCTCAATTCTGCCTTCATATATGTAGGCCTATTGGCAACTCCAGCTATCTGATATGAAATCTAGCGGTAAATATTAGAAACTTACCAAGTAGGGTACATTTGTCACGTGGTGACTGTTTGTATATGGTTTCTTGTATTCGTAAGCAGATCGAGGTAATTTCTTCGTGTCTTTATACATAAGCAGGGTGTCTACGACCCGGGAAAACTGGGAATTCTCAGGGAATTATGAATTTCTGGAATAATCAAGGAAAAATCAGGGAATTTCTTTGTTAATCAGGGATTTTTCTCCATTTGTCTATATCCCGTAAAAGTGGAAGCAATACTTTCGAATTTCGCGGGAAGTGATCGCTCGTTACTGATGACCAGGGTGTCTACCGGTAACGAAAGCAACGAATTTTACAAACGGGTGACGAAAGTGACGAAAAAGCAACGAATTTTACAAACGGTAACGAAAATTTTCTGTAGGCGGCTTGAATCATTTAAACTCGCGCCGCTAGGCTCAGAGATTGCGATGGAGCGAGTTTCACGCAAGCGGCGCCGATTGCATAAGCTATACTTCGCCATGCCTGAGCTAGAGGAAATGCATACTGTGGACACCTTGTGTGGTATAGGCTACATCAATTCAACGTACATTTTCGGCATCAAGAATACTTTCTAGTTTTGTGTGAAATATTTTTCTGTTTTATTAGGAAACCTGACTTTTCTCGAGACGTTTGTTCGCGAAAACTTCCGAAACTAAACAGAAACCTCTCATTTCAGTTATTGACCTCTAAATTTTGAGTCAAATTGAAGTCCAAAAATAACGTGAAATAATTTAATGTTGCTATCTTGCGAAATGTTACCGTTTCGAAACAAAAAATACGAAATAGCCTCGAAATACATAATAACCTACCAGTATATTAAAAATCTGTCTCGTAAATTTGCGACATCCGGTATGGTTAATTCGAAATTTAGTTATATGTCGATTTTTCCTTCGAACTTTGGTTCCATCGGATATATAATCTAACTGGTTATTTCGATAACTTGTATAATTCGTGATTCGCGTTCGAAAGAGAATGTGCCCTCTTGTCGTATTATTCGTGCAATCCTCTCAGAATAATTCGTAATATTCGATACGGTACCTACTTCGAACGTTCATCCTCCAAAATCACATCCTCAAGAAGACTGGCTGACCTCATGACTTGCCTGCGCGAATCTCGTCAAACGGACCGAGATCGACGTCAGTTGCGTAAAATGATAAATCCCGTCCCCTATCGAGAACTTGTGACCACGAGGGCTGCGGGAATCCTGTCAAAGGTGATTGGGCATTCATCACGAAACATTCCGAAACCTACTCGCCACTTTTACCATGACCGGATACTTAAAAGCGTACGGGGAGCGAGAAGTGCATCAACCCACTTAGAAATGACTGCCTACGCTGCATCGCGATACTAATTTTCCCTCGTGATCCACCCTGAACTTATGAACTCCCAACCACAGCATAGGGACTGCGGGAATCACGGCGCCGACCATACAACATGTCCATTACTTTTCATGAATTTTAACCATGCCCAACCTTGAGCCTGCCTCCACCATTCTGTCAGGGCAGATAGGCAGGCAATCGTTGAACGGCTGGATGCAGCGCCGATTGCATAATATCGCGAGGACAACGTGAATCTCGTAAAACGGCCGACAGCGGCAGCGATTGCGTTACATCGCGATATTTCTCCGCCTTCAATGACTAGGACAACTGGATTCTTGTCAAACGGACAGCAAGTGGCGCCGATTGCGTAATAATGCTATATTCTCTCGTGCCCGACCTCAAGGACAATGGAAATCTCGTCGAATGACCAAAAGTGACACCGTTTGTCTAAATCGCGATTTTTCTTCGTGTTCTATCGTGAAAACTGCGGGAATCTCGTCAAACGGCTGATACCATCGCCGATTGTGTAACATCTCGATATTTCTCCGTACTTGATTGCAAAGTCAGAATTTGGCGACGATCACGTAACGTCGCATACAATTCTTAGTGATCTACCGCGGGGACAAAGAAAATCTCGCCAAACGGTAAAGAGCAGAGCAACCTCTTGATATTAAAACAACGTATTGTGCACAAGACAACATATTAGCTGAAACAACTAATTTGATAATTAATATATGGTATTTTTTATTATTTATTTTATTTACAGCTTTAAACACAGTTCATTGTTGTTTATCTTCACCGCGTGATGAGCCCCTTTGTTTGCAGACCACAGACGTATCTTGAATTAAAAGGTAACTAAAATTGACTAAAAGGTAACTAAAAAGTAACTAATTTTTACTTCATCCTTACAGTAGACACCCGGATGACAGTGCTCAGCCAATGAGCAGTGCCTTCTCAAGGTCAACTGAACGTATGATGTGGCAACTTTTCCGTTCGCTTTCTGTGCAGGAGCCGACTACGCCATTTTATTGGGCCTTGAGCATTTTGTTCGTTGCGATCAGTATCGCCAATTTAGCGATTTTGTCGGTAGATATAGCAACTTTGGCGACAAAATATTTTAAATTTAGTATTGTTTATAAATATACTCTGTGAGCTGCCTGAATAGGATTGACATTTCAGCGGAAATTCCACGTCACTCATCACCGCTCTGCCTCTTGACCAATCCATGTTCGCATAGTTGATGTCATAATACTCTGCGTTGCAATATTACCACCCACGTGCCTCAGTGCCTGGTCAGCTTTATCTCTGGCTTGTACAGTTTGGCAATCTCGTTCTCAGACCACATGGAGAGACGAGAACTGTCAATCCTATTCTGGCAGCTCACAGAGTATAATATACTAGCTTCGCCCGGAAACAGTTATGAA
Source organism: Meconema thalassinum (assembly GCA_946902985.2). Lineage (NCBI taxonomy): Eukaryota > Metazoa > Arthropoda > Insecta > Orthoptera > Tettigoniidae > Meconema > Meconema thalassinum. The sequence goes on from OX336395.1 coordinate 127,120,227, forward strand.
TGCATTACGTGACAAGCGCTTTTTTTTTCGATGTCAATGAACTACGACCTAGGCCTATATCCGTTTTACGTCTCTGCATGATGGGTTGAAATCACTGACTGGACTATTAATTATATTATCATGGAGATAGCATGTACAACGAATTCTTATCAGACGTAATTTAAGAATGGCGAGGTGCATGAAACTCAAATCCTCCTCCCGTCCAATCTAAAAACACTTATAGTGGGCGATGTATTGAAGATAGATATATGCTCTCGCGGACTTTTTTTTATAGAACTTTCCGTGCTGAACAATTCTTACACTCATAGTATATTGATATTTTTAACGGTTTGCTCAGTGTAAGCTTCAAAAGCGCATATATTGCGGTATATTGTTTGGATAGTGCTTCGGTACAGGAAGTGAGGTTTTACCGTGTGTATTGTCATGCCAAGTGTTAGCGCGCGCCCGGGCAACATGTGTTAGACCTGGTTTGACAATACTGTTTGCACGGATTTTCCATCCCGGTATTCTTTGATTATTGTCTGCTGTAGTTCTACTGTTAATGCTTTAGTGTGCTGTTTGAAGTTTACGAAAAATATAACATTTGTGCCATTGTGTGCTAAATCTATAGTGAAAACTTATGGTGTGCAATAATTTCCAGGGTGTTCTTGTGTTGCTGTTGATATATGATTTAGCCCCTAAAATATGTAGTCGTTCAAACACGTGGTTGTGCTACCCCCTATTATATCGTGTGCTATTCGATCTGTGTCTACTCTTGTGCATCGAGGCAAATAACCTCTCGCTCTGCTTACGAATATTTCATTTGTACTTTATACTGTAGTGATCAAAAGGCTTAACGGAAGCTCATGATCACTATGAGGTTGTTAATGTGATCATCTTTACCTTGTAGATGCTGCCAGTTATGTTCAGGCTGGTTCACGATTGGCCCGGGAATGAGAACGGGGGCTCTGGTTAACGACTGGAACGGGAACAAGGAAAATGTTTGATGTTTATGTAATATGATGGATATGCCTAGTGCCCTTAAATGCATATTTATTGCTCCTACGTTCCTTGGCTAGGCTAGAACTTATGTCCTTTTTTGTTTTTAATTGCGCCCAGGAAATGTGTTTGTAACACCTTTCAAACTCGGCCTTGTATTATCAAACAGACTAGGTTAAATTATTTTAGACTGATAATGGTGTGTTCTGGCCTGTCGAAACATCATTCATAATGATTTCCTTCATTTAAATGTAATAATAATAATGCATTTTATTAATCCCTTAACGAGTCAAGGACTCATATACAAAGGAATCGTACAGTTTTATCTTGTTGGCGACAAATTACAATTCAATGTTTAGTTTACAAGTTTTCAGTATGAAAATATATACAACATTTTGTAGCTTTCATAAGTTTTTGTACACAATGTAGTCTTCTTTTGTCTTCTCAGATTTTGGAATTTCTTAAACTGACATTTTATAATCATTCCACATAAACTGTTTTAGCCTCCTTTTAAAGATTGGTAGGCTAGGTGCAATTTTTATATTTTCTGGCAGTCTATTGAACTTTACAGAGGCACTATACTTAATGCTATTACTGCCATATTGTTTGGAATTGATATGGAAAAGTGATATGTCATCTGCATGTCTAGTTTTGTAAGCGTGTAAACCAGATTGTTTAGTGAAGTTTAAATTTGTGTGGATACCTTTGTGTAGGATTTGGTACATCAGGACATTTGATTTGATTTCTGCATTTAGGGCTACTGGTTGAATTTTACTCGTAATATAAAGGTGTTTGGTAGGTGTTAAAAAAGGGTAGTTATACATATTTCTTATCGCTCTATTCTGAATTACCTCAATTTCCTTTTTTTTAAGGTAATTTGAGCATTTTATCCAAATTGTATTCAAATATTGTAAGTGGCTATGGATTAAGGAAAAATACACTTTCCTGAGTAGATATTTTGGGATATAGTAGCTCAATTTTTTTATCATCCCAGCAGCAGGTGATATTTTTTTAACTAATGCATCAATGTGCTTTTGCCAGGAGAGATTTTCGTCTATTATCAGGCCTAGTTATTTGACAGATGAGACCCTTTTAACTGCCTTTCCATTGAGCATTATATTCTGAGTGATGTCTAACTTTGTTCTACGCTTAGATATTATTAAATAATTTGTTTTGCCTTCATTTATTGTTAATTTATTTGAATGGGTCCAGCCAAGTATTGTATTCATGTCCTCCTGCATGTGTGTAATCAGCGTGTTGGTGGTGTACGCATTGTAAAAGATGCTTATGTCATCTGCAAACAACGTTATATTACCATGAAAACTGAGTGTTGCTATGTCATTAATATATACTAAGAAGAGGGAAGGACCCAGTATTGATCCTTGGGGCACACTATGGGTAACATTTACCTCCTCACTTCTGTAGCCATTTATTTCAACATACTGCTTACGATTAGACAGGTAATTTTTAAACCATGTCCAAGTTACTCCTCGGATACCTGCTTTATCAGGTTTCCCTAAAAGAATTTCATGGTCAACAGTATCAAACGCCTTTTTCAGGTCTATTAAAAGGCCACTCGCTGTCATCTTATTGTCTATGACATCCTGCAAGTTAGAGATTATATCAATTGTGGCTATTTCTGTGCTTGAGTTTTCTCGGAATCCATACTGCCCTTTGTAGAAGTAATCATTTTTATTTAAAAAAATAACAATTCTGTTTTTTACTACTGTTTCGAGTACCTTGGATATGGGTGGGAGGATGGAAATGGGTCTGTAATTGTCTGGATTGCTTTTGTCACCTCCTTTATAGACTGGTATGACTCATGCTATTTTTAGATCATCAGGTACCAGGCCAGTCTCTAACGATAAATTAATTAAAGTAGTTAGTGGGCTACTTAGCATGTCAATGGAGTTTTTTAACAATTTTACTGACATACCATCTTCGTCTTGGCTACTTTTCATTTTAAGGCTTAATATAATATTGCGAATTTCCATCTCATTAGTCGGGGTCATAAATATGGAATCTGTGTTGACATTAATTTCATTAACTTTCTTCCCTGGGAGGATGTTTTTGGCTAACTTGTGTGCTATGTTTATAAAGTGAGTGTTTAGAGCATTGCAAATATTTTCTTTTCCTGTGAAAGATTTACCGTCAATTATTATCTCACTGGGACCATCTTTGTTTTCAGTTGTGCAGTTGTAGATCATTTCATGGATTACTTTCCAAGTATCTTTTATGCTATTGGCGTTCAATGTTAATTTATGTTCATAGTATGAGGATTTCAGTTTCCGTTTTAAAGCTGTCACTTTGTTCCTACATATTATGTGCTCTTCCTTTAAGAGGTTGTTGTTTCTGTGAATGTTAGTTTTAAGTTTAGCATGTAGTAGGTCCCTTCGTTAAATTACTAAATTGACGAAATTAATATTATATAAACAGTATTTCATACCAATTGTAACATATGGACTGGAAACACTGGTAACGAATAAAAGGCAAAATAGTAAGACACAAGCAGTAGAAGTGAAATTTTTAAGAACTTCAGCTAAAAAGACAACAAGGGATAGAATTCAAAATATTGAAATCAGAGAAGAGTTAAATATGGAACCGTCAAATCAGAAGATACAGAAAGCAAGGTTACGTTGGTTCGGACATTTCAAAAGAATGGGTAAAGAAAGAGTAGCAAAAAGGGAATTAGAAAGAGAAGTCAAGGGTAAGAGACCAGTTGGAAGACCGAGAAGAAGGTGGTTGGACCAAATTTTAAAGGACATTGGAGAAGCTGGGTTGGATGTCGCAGAATTGATGGAACAGGAAAAATGGAGGGACAGAAAGGAGTGGAGGAGGCTTGTAAACCACACCCGGGTGGCTGGAGTGGGACTTGGATGATGATTACTCAATTACATCTGTCATGACGAGGTGGACCTAATTCAGAGTGAGAACTTGGAATATGCCTCCCTTCGTCCCTTGGATATGTGTAAATTACTGTACAGGCTTATATTCAGACTTATGCTACCGAATATCATACCTGCGACGTAGATTAGTGATTTCAATGGTAATGAAAGGTTTTACAAATTAAATATTGGTCTAAGATGATTCCACTCATATGGTGACACCTTGATGTGTATTCAACCTTCCTTTGTCCCTTTTATTGGAGGCATTTACTGTAGTGAAAGCAGCATGACTTAATAGACCTTGCTTATTTTACTGGACAACAAGTTCACTTATTGAAATAAATTTATTTTCACAACTGTTTCCCTTGTGCCGCCATTGCTCACATCTGTTTGGATCCTGGAATTTCCGAGAACAGAAAACATAAAACTTAATTCTATTTTCCTTTTGCTTTCCTGGATTACATTTTGCTTCTTGTTCCTGGAGAGCGCTTAAAACCAACCAAAAATAGCGTGCGTTTCATCACACTTCCCGTTCCCGGGCGAATGTTTAGCATTCTTTACTCAGGGAATTCTCTCATTAATTCTGGAAAATCAGGGAATAATCAGGGAATTCTTTTAAGATGAGTTGGTAGACACCCTGATAAGTAATAAGTTTTACTCGTTGATGGAGTGTAAAATGAGTAAAAGCAACGTATATTGCTCAGTTTACGGCTGTAAGTCGATGCATAAAAGAGGGCTGCGGATATAAGTTTTCATCACTTTCCAAAAGATGTAAATAGCAATAGCCAAAAGGTGACGATGCCAAATAAATACGGGCAACAGGAGCGGGTTGGACCACTCACCACTACACTCACTGACGACAGGACGGGTTGTTCACTGTTTACGCCGAGCCAAGCCGTACCAAGACAGCTAGGCCTACACCAGCCGACTACAGCCAAGCTTCATCAGTCAGGTATCCTTCCCCCTCCCTAGTTCATTTCCAATTACCCTACCAACCGCCATCACCTCGCTCTGCGATATCCGAGCCATTCCACTACGAGTCATATAGGCCTAATTTGACTTCACAGAGTAAATATCTACTCTGCGAGAACCTGCTACCAGTCCGATATTCTACACCAAACCCACCAGCTAACCATCTAAATCAAGCGATTCCTGTGTCCACCGAGCTTTAATACAAGTTAAACTCATCCCTTCGCCCTACCAAGCAGCAAATAATTTCTACAGTCTATGGTACAGTGAGCAAACTCAAATATAGCTTTTAAAGTAAGAGCGCCATGACTCGAACTGCTCAGAAACAGATACCAGCAGACAACCGATGCTTGATAATATGCAATTGACACATAACATCCAGTGGAACACACAAATTAGATCACGTGTATCGCACAGTTATACAATATACAATCAAAAACAACACTGTCATTATTTTAGGGACCACATTTACTGATTATAACCGAAAAATAAAAAGTGTTCCATATCAAACGCGTGTTATTGAGTATTTTTACCCTACTTATCCAGACCGACCGCAGCGCCCCAAGTGTTAGTTTGAGTTGCCAATACATGCAAGAAATGAGTACGGTACTTATCAAAAATAAAGAAATAATAAGCTAATATGTACCCTACTATTATATTTCTCTCCTACTCCTAAATCCTTCTCTGAACACTCATCTTAAAACAGAATGGTCTGCATTTTTGGACTAATTATAAAAATATAGCCTATAAGAAGAAATGAACATGCTCATCTTTAGCTCCCTGGCGAAAATAATTGAGTAAGTATTAATGTTTCTGTTCTTATGCATTTTATATGATGCTTTAAAAATCAATCTAGAAGAGATGATTTAAGTTAACTTCACTACCATAATACTGATTAAGAGTTACTGTCGAGGACTGATGACCAAGATGTCCCTAACTTGAGCAAGGACTGCTTCACAACTTCATGTAAAACGTATTTTCGTAAAAGAGCCTTTACTTAGTTTGGATCATTTGCGATACGTGTTACATGGATGTGTGTGCTGACTTTTTGGTGTTAAATGATGTAAGTTGGCAACACCAAATGTGGCGGCCATGTTGGTTTTCTAGTAACTTATTTAAGGTGTCCTGGACGTTTTATTTTTTATTTTTATAGAGGGAAGGCGAGACTAGACAGCTGCTGGCTGTGCGCGCTGACGTGTGCAGAACAATATGCCCCGCATAGTACAAATTAAAAGAAGCATTCAACGAAGCATATGTTTATAAGAAGCTTGATATTAGCCCCATATTCGAGAAGAAGTAGGCCTAAGTTACAATATCCTTACCTGGATGTAATTTGGAATATATGAACCTTGCAATTGCTATGTGTAGTACTGATAAAATTAGATCTAATGATGAAAGATAGTTGAAGGTGCGGTAGAGCAGTGCTACCAACTCAACGGTACTTACTCCATTATCTCTCATAGCTCTACACAGCAGCTCTCATAGCTCTAGACAGAAGCGATGATGCGTACTCTGGAGTTATATTTTTGTAATAATCTCCTTTAAAATTGTGATTGGCTATTCAATATTATTTGGGGTTGACCACCATAATATACACTATATACGAGTTATAATACGGGAGCGTATTGAAATTGATATTAGTTTGTCGTGTAAATTTAGTGGTATCGGACGAGATTGCCACAAGACCTCTTTTCCTAGAACATATAACTATTCTTTAGGTACGATATTTTGTATTATTTATTTATATAGAAAGGGCGTCCGGGCAGATTTTCTACTCGGAGAATAGTCTTGGCTTTCTACAAACATTTTTAAACGTTGAAAATAATCATAGAAAATCACAATATATTCCAGCACCAAAGAATATTGCTAAGAACGGTTTAAATTTAATTCCGATAACGAGCACCGCTCACGCATGCATAGGAAACACATGAAAGTTTCAGCGCGGGAAATTTGAATCGTAACCTGCACCTCCGCGGCTCCCTATTCCCCTCCTCCAGAGAATGAGCATTTCGATGATTTGTATCAATCCCATTTATTTATTTATTTTGGCTTCATAGAACAAACTTACACAACTTGGCCCTTGCCTGTGAGGAATAAAAGTTAATGATAATTGTTTTAAGAGCCCTAACATCTAGGTTATTGACCCACAAGTTAATATACAGTAGGCCTACACTGTTATAAATAGATTAAGAAAAAACATAGGAAATAAATAAGTATGAATAAAACCATCGCCAATACAAAACACACCAAAATTTTGTCCTTACTAAATTGAATACTTCAAGGAAATCAGGATGTAAATAAGGAACTTGGAATTTAAAAAAATTACAAAATCAAGTCCATATACTGTAGTATATTTATTATACATTTCTCATTCGTACATAGCCTACATATAGAGTAGGCCCTACTTCATTTCATCAAATTATCATTTCAACATAGATTTGTCTTTCCATTGCAATGCCACCGCACATTACAGACCTGCAAGAGAAAAAAAGGTAGTGTAACCAAACATGGCAAAGTACATCCCTAAAGGAAAAATCATGACAGACAACTCCAGTAACAATGGTCATGAATATTATGCACTTGTATTCAGTGTATCTATTTTGCATGCAACTCTATGTGGTCATTAGCCATTACATTCCATATATGTATTGAAGGTTGTCGGCAATTCTAGGCGGGCTCGTGTTGCAGGACAGGCAATTTTAGATGCCCGACATATAATTATGTGTGGGAAAGTGCTAAAAACACCAAAAGACTTGAAGATTTATGCTTACAAACTAGTAATTAGACAAATTCAATTCAGATTCAAAATAGAATTCGGTCACCAGTTACCGAGATAAAAATAATTTGTTCAGGAATCTAATAAGCCTGTAGTCGGTATACTGCTATGCATATATTTAAATTTGGAAGATATTGCCTAATACTGTTGAAGTCAATAAATCAAATACTGTACAAGTTGACTATAGCCTCAAGATGTTTTAATTTTTTAATAGGCACCTGATTATAAACTTAGAAGAACTGAGCTTCTCAGTTTTGAAGTAGCAATGGGGCAAGTTAAAGAAAGACAACCACATGTAGGCCTACGATAAAGCGACCCCCAAATGTAATTTTTGCCACATGGGAAGAACAGCTGTCAAATCCACCCTGCATTTAAGTTGCCTAGTTTGTAGTGCAGGGCAGAATGTAGGGTACTGGTTATTGTAAGAAATTCATTAGTATTTATTAATAAATAATTCTCCATTGTATAATGCCAGCCACATACGATCATATACTTAGAAATCGGTTTTGCGACACGAAGTAATCGACTCCATTCCGTCTGAAAAGCTTTCTTTTTGTGGAAGTAGTGCATTGATATGGAAAATGTTGAATTTGAAAAGTGCAGTGGAACTGAGTAATTATATTACTCATCTTTTAGCTTCAATTATTATGAAAATAACTGAAAAAACTAAAGAATAGCACACCCATCAACTCAAATCACATGGTTTCAATAGGTCCATGGCCGATTTCCTTTCATAATCCTTTCCCTGACCCGTCCTGAAAAGAAAAATACATGGCCATTGGCTGCATTAATAAAATTATAGCATCTGTTTGTTTATGTTTCCATCAGATAACGGCAGCACAGTCGCTTGAGTTCACGAATGGGGAACACCAGCCTTTACTCCGAGCTTAGCCTCTAATAATACAAAGCCTACCCAATCATGGCGTTCTCTGCATCAACACTGTCCTCATAGCAGTGCGCGTATTGACCACTGCAGCGCTGAGTAACCACCTAACATGTAACTTAATAGCATTGCTATCGCAAGCTAAAACCAGCAAAAATGTGCCTATACACTATATTTACAGTACATGAATACACATTGTTGAGTAGAATGAAGTAAAATATAAGAGATGTTCATCTTTTAGTAGTAGAAGTTTGTTTCAACTGCAGATTTTCCTTATTAGATAGCACGCATACTGTCTGGTATGCACAAGCGTAAGGTTCCACTGAATATTTTTACTAGTGTACCATGATCGAGTTTCAATGAGAAGGAACGACTTTTCTTAATTGTTGTGATTCTTTTTTCTCATAAGTTGTTTCTCTTCTCAAGACGCAGTCAATGGTGAAGTTAGTGACAGACGGGTGCAGAAACTTCTGCAATATTACCCTCCTCAGTTACTCAGGATGATCACGTACTCCACACTAGAGAATATGATTTTTAGCAACCTGTGGCAACAGTATTCTAGTTAATGTTTGTGCTATTCCTGGACTGCTCAGCGTAACCGATATCATTTTGTCCGTTACTTCAATTCCAGCAAAACAAAACCTGGCTTACGATACCGGAGACCACCTCTGTCTTTGAGTTTTATTAGTGATATTACTGGAGATGAGCTCTGGATACCGAAGGGCAGTTGACCTCGATGTTTCGTCCCTTAAAACAACAATACCTAACTAACTCCGGATACTACTAATTTTATCAAGGACTCTTGCATGGTGTCCACAGAATTTTCAATGTCAATTTTCCTGACTTGTGAAGTCATCGTAATATCGGAAAAATGGTTTATTGAGCAAACAAACATTATTTTTTATTTGCAGCCTCCACCATCTCCATAGCTGCCCCAACGCTCGCCTCTTTATTCATTTAAAATACAAAATAAAGTAAATTATAATGCAATAATACATAAATCAAAGTACTCTGCTCAATTGAAGGTCCCACTTTACAGAATGCATTCCTGTTTGTAGGGCTCCATTGACAACGTGAAGGCCGCAAACACCAAGGTTAACGAGTTGTTTGCCATCTGCATTATCTTCTATTATTTGGTCACTGAACTTTTTTATGAAACTGAAATTAACATTCGGCCCATCCATCTTTCTAGCAAGAGGAGAGATTCCCTGGTTGAAAGCCTCTAAAATGTCTTGAACTGTTGTGTGTCCCATAAAGATGCTGTTAAAATATCTGGTGTTAACTTCATTGCAGTTGATGTCAAGTTAACGCACAAATAGGTCCATCTGACTTCGCTGAACAACTTTGTTCAATGGGGGCAGATGACCTCGTAGTTCCGCCCCTTAAAACAATAACTAACTAACTTTGTTCAATGCCTCATCAAAACAGATAACATTATCACATGAAAGAATTTCATCTTGCAGTAAATTATGAACGTATGGAGCTAGTCCATAATTGATGACATATGAATATTTCGTGTTCCCCAATTGAAATTTTGTTGCAATTGCACTATCAGGAAACATTTCCCTGAAGGTTTCTGAAATATTTAAACAAGAATTAAGAGAATTTATTTTGGATGACATTAAGGGCCCACTTTATTTCGGCACTTGTGACTTCATCTTTATAACAGAAAGATTCTACAGATGTCACAGTTCCTGAAGTAGAATTTGAAGAGTTAATACGGTTAATATAAAATTCCTGACTTTCTAATACTTTTCGACATTTTTCCTGACTCACGCTGTATTTTCACACTTTTTCCTGATCAAAAACAAAATTCCTGACTTTTCCTGCCTGTGGACACCATGTCTTGGCATGATATACCGGTAGATAGGTTATGGTCTTCAGCTCGTTGTTATTGTTTCTTTAGGGGCATTGCAACGTCGTGGTCATGTAGCCCCATGTTCATAGGTGTGTGTAGAATTTGTTTGATAACCTGTGTCACTGTAATGTCTGTATTAGTGTGTGTATTTGTAATTGAGGTAAAATTTGGGTAGGAAGCGGCCTTGGCTTTAAATTAGGTACCATCCCGGCATTTGCCTGGAGTAGATTTGGGAAACCACGGAAAACCACTTCCAGAATAGCTGAGGTAGGAATCGAACCCACCTCTTCTCAGGTTTGCCTCATGAGACTGAGTGTACCCCCATTCCAGCCCTCAGAACCAGGAATCGAACCCCCTGGGCCTCCGCAGTGACAGCCAAGAATGCTAGCCACTACGCAACGAGGCGGACTCTACAGCTCTCGTCATAGAAATTTGGTCATTTAGCCCCGTGTCTGCTACCCATGTCATTGCGGCATGTGCATTTGTAATTCCGGGGATGATTTTGAAGGTGACCTTAAGTTAGGAACTATCCCGGCATTTGCCTGGAGTAGAAGTGGGAAACTACGGAAAAACTGTCCAGGAAGGATAAGATGGGAATCTAACCCACCTCTTCTATGTTTTACCTCATGTAGCTGAGTGTACCCCGTTCCATCCCTCAGACCAGAATGAAATTTATTGGCAGAGCCTGGATTCGAACACGGATCTCTGGGGGCGACAGCCAAGAATGCTAGCCACTACTTGATGAGGTGGTCAGGAGATTATCATCATCAGAACTGGAGCAATAATTCAAGATCACCTAATTTTCAGTCGCATGGTCAGCGTAGGCTACATACTTTGTCTGCTTATTGCTTTAATCCATAATTTCCTAGTTGGCTCTTGAAAAACAAAATCCATGAAAACTAGTTCCAGTAACATTATTTCTATAGCCTTGTTTACTCAACGGCATGCGACAGTATACCATCATAATACAATAACCTTATTTCAGTAACATAACTCGAGTCGTGCGTACACAATGCGTATAAATACTGCCAACTGAACTGATCATGTAGGGAGGTATTCAGCGCCTCTAGCGGCAAACATAGCATCTGCAGGGCGGACAGCTCCCAGAGACTATTGGCCAAGCTTTTTATTATTGGAGGCTAAGCCCCGAGGAAATCCCTCAGGCTACTCATTATTTTACAGCTGGCTGAGTTGACCAGGGTTTACCTGTTAGTGAAGGGTAGTTTAAAAATCTCCACCATTGGCAAAAATCAAACCCAGTTCTTCTAGTTGTGAATCTAACAACTTGCCACTAGGGCTCTTACATAACCTACAAAAAAAAGTAAAATAACTTACCGGTACCTTCAATCAAAGTGGGTACGTTATACAGCACGTATCAGATGGCACTGCTGAATAACTGTGATAGACTAGAAAATGCACTGCAGTTGAGCAAAAAGAAACAGGCTACTATATATTGTTTTTGCTTGCCCCATAATATTCTAGTAAACTACAGTATCTAATAAGGACTGAACAACCACATTACTAGCATTTTTTACATCACACTGAAGTACAAGTTGGTTCTATTATTCAAATAATACATATTAGAAAGAATTCTTACCTTGTTAAACAACAATCCTGCGAAATATCACCTTTATACCATTAATATTAACAGCTGATGGCAACAGCAAATTCAAATTAACCAGAGTACCACCATGTTGGAACGCCTCACCAATAGCGACAAAGAATAATGAATAGCAGGGAATATGGTAATAATCGATATTTTATAAAAGCGATCATGCACACTCTGGAGTACGTGTTTCATTCTCATTGATACTATTATTATGAAAAGCCAATAATATGACCATGGCTGCCCTTGTCCTTATTGAAAAAAGTTTAAAATATTGAGTAAATTAAAACCTTAAGTCAATGAATAACTAGTTGCACTATTATATTTTATTAATCTCCGAATTTGCAACAATCGATTGGAAACTATCGATCTATATATAGTTTTGTACAGCTGTTAATAATCGATTCATTAATTAATGTATTTTTACAGTCTGTCTGTTAGGTAGTCAGCCCAAAGGCTGGTTAGATCCTCAAAAAGTACCGCCGTTAGGTTATGTGGGTAGATACCCACAAAAACTCAAGGCAGCACTATATTGAGGCATACTAGGCAAGAAGAGGAGTGAGGTAGTTTGTCATTGCTTTCCTTACTGAGTCAGAACAGCAGTACTAACCCTATGAATAGAACCTTTCACAGCATTCACAGGCACCAACTGTGCCCTGAATGTCATTACTAAGCACCACCCATACCTCAGTAGCTTCCGTATAATCACAGCCATGAGTGAGACGGAGACATCGGTGAAAAGTCACATTTTACTCTAGCCTGTGCCAACAGACAAATGCAAATGTACTCCATTCATCAAGAAATGGCAAATAGCCCAATTTTTTACAGTAAGAGAGAGAAATGTAATTTTACTTTAAAAAAAAAAGTAAAAATATGTGTCGTAGTAGGCGGTGAGGTGATACTCCGACGTGGCACGTCCCAGGTGGCGGATAGGGGGGTCCTCACCATCTTGCCGGCGGACTTGAACAAAATAAAATAGCTCTCATGGACCAAACACACAACAACCTCTACGGTTAACAACCGCAGTTGTAACTCGGAGATTCCTCCAAACCTTTGAAAGTCAAACATGGAAGTAAATCGTTTAAGGAATATTCCACCGCCTTGCAATTGCCAAGGCAGTCTGCATTCGGATACGGTGAGCAGTCACCTGAAAGATACCCTAGATGAGTCGGAGCATCTAAAAATAGAAAAAACAGATAGAAAACCCAAATTTAGACTGAAGACAGGACAGATAAACTATATAGCAACACACGATAAAAATTCCATCATACAGCCAGGGAAACTCAAAATTTTGACAGACGAAATGAATCGCAGAGGGTTTCTAATAACTGGGCTTCAAGAAATGAGAAACACCGATCAGGAACCAATAGAATCACAAGGGTATAGAATTTACAAGAGAATACCAGGAAAAAGAGTAATGAAGCAATGTCCACAATTCGAAACAGGATTTGTAGTCAATCTCAAAATAATTGAGTCCATCATAGAATTTAAAGCATTATCCCCTAGGCTCTCGACACTAACTCTAAAAGCTGCAAATAGAACATATACCATACTAAATGCCCATGCCCCAACTAATTATAAAAATAATGAGAAAGAACACAAAGATGATGTGGAGGGATTTTGAGAGCTTTTGGATCAGACAGCACCAAACATAAATAAAAGTCATACCAAAATTTTAATTGGAGACTTTAATGCCCAGTTAGGAAGGGAAAAAAGATATAGAGGCATAATAGGAAAATGGCCAGCACAGAGAATAACAAACAGAGGAATGGCATAAGACTGGTGGAATTTTGCAGGAACCATGATATTATCTCCAAATCGACTTACTTCAAGAGAAGACCAAATAAACTCAAAATTTGGAAACATCCAGATTGGAAAAAAGGTGAATGGCTACTAGATCATGTTTGTACGGATAAGAACTATCACAGGGAGATCTACAATGTGAAAGTTCTGAGAGGAACAGATACTGGATCGGATCATTACATGATAAAGATTAAAATTAAATTCACCCCGTTGACAAAGAAAAAAACTCACCTCAAAAGAAAGAGAACATACGACCCTCATAAACTAATAAATAATAAGGGATACAACAAACAAACTAAATATATTAAAATAACAGATGATCTAGAGGCAATAGTTCCCCAATTGAAACAAATAGCTGAACAAGTAGCCCCAATAAATCCAAGGAAGAAACACCAATGGTGGAACGATCATCATCATCATCATCTTGCACAGTTTCCAGTCACTGGCCGGGTCTGTTTGGAACACAAGCCTCTCCAACGTCTTCTGTCTTCCCACCATCTCTCAGCCTCCACTCTTGTCCAGTCTTCTCCTCTCTTCTTCACGCTTTCTTCCACCCCCTTCAGCCACCTGTCTCTCGGTCTTCCTCTCGGTCTCTTTCCTTCCCACTTCGTCTCGTGTACTCTCCTGGATATCCTCTAGTGTGATAAAACAGTGGAAGATAGACATCAAGTCTGGCTACGGTATCAGAGTCAAAAAACAGATAAATCACACTCGGAACTCATAAAACAAAGGAAGATAACTCAAAAAATAATACGAAGGGTTAAACAGCAATACCAAAAGGATATACTTCTGATGATCGAAACAAATAGCGCGAAAACAAACTCAAGAGATTACTACAAAATTTTTAGCGAACAACTACAAAGATATGAACCTCCACCATTAATGTTAAAAGACAAAAATGGCGAGTTAGCTCATAGTAAAAAAATACAGAAATTTTAGCAGAAACTTAACAAGTTGTTAAATTGCGAAGATCCACCAGAACTGCTTCAAATAAATACAGACACGACTATTAAAACACCATCAGTAAACATAAATCCACCCACAACCCAAGAAGTCTACAAAGCTCTGAGAGAGCTCAAAAACTAAAAAACGAGTGGAGAAGATCAAACATTTGCAGAATTGTGGAAATATGCAGCAGAACCAGTAAAGATTTCATTACACCAATGCATAGTGAACATTTGGATCAAAGAAGAACTGCCAGACCATTGGACTACAGCTATAATACATCCATTGGAGAAAAATCGTATCCTGACAACTATTGAGGAATTTCCCTTTTGGATATCACTTATAAAATCATGTCACGAATTCTATATAATTGTTGTAAAGATCAATTAGAACTGAAAATAGGAGAATACTGTTACGGCTGTGAGTTCGTTTCATCGCTCGCCGCATGAGTCACAACTGCCCCAGGGCTGGGCTGCTCTGCCTCAGTGTATTGCGTGCGCCTTATGCAACAGGACTACTAGGACAAAGGGATGGTCCAGAGTATTCGTGACTCAGCCAGTGAAGGAAGCCTCGAGAAGCCGTGAACCCTGGATGGGTCTAGAAGCATTTATTGAGTCACCGGCCTGCTATATAAGAGCGACCTCTCAACCAGTGTGTGTGGTTTTTTTCCGAGCTAGTGCGAGCGTTTATCCTGAGCGACAGAAGTGTGTTAAGGTAACTTGCGAAACCCCTAGTGAAGCTGATTCTCTTGCCAGTGAAGGAGTGTGAATCATACGGAGAGGCTGGGTATTGAAGAGTGTGTGCTTACCTAGTGCGACAGAGGTCATTGTGGTGAGTTGCAAAACAGTGAGTGACAGACCTAGTGCAGCTATTTCCAGCCAGCGTATGGGACCGGACTCATTAGGAGGGATTAACTTCTGTGGCCCTTTGACAAGTGAAAGGGTGAGTCAAGCCCCATGCTGAGGGAGCTTCCGTAAGACAGCTAATTGTTTCTATCTGCTTATTGTACGGTGTATATTTCTGACCTGCAAGCAATAAAGCTAATTTCTCTTTAAAGAAGTAATTGGTGTGTGCTTTCTACCCACCGTAATCCAGTTAACGGAATTGCCACTAGGGGGTGGCACGCAACAATACCAAGGTGGATTTTGGCCATAGCGACGCTGCCCTGATCAGATAATCACCTTAAAATTAGTAATGGATTACTACAAACGTAGACAAAAACAGCAAGTCATAACCTTCGTAGACTTTGAAAAAGCTTATGATTGTATACATAGATCTTCACTGCTGAAAATACTAAGGAATTTCGGACTTCATCCCAAATTAATAAAAATTATAAAACTAACTCTAACAAACACCAAATCTAAAGTAAAATTCAGAGGAGAAATATCTGAACCGTTTACGATTAAAACAGGATTAAGACAAGGAGATGGTTTATCGCCTCTACTTTTCAATTGTGCTCTGGAATATGTAATGAGGGAATGGTACAGGGAAAATCCTAGGAGCATAAGAATTGGAACCAAGAAAGATCAAATAGACTTAAATTGCTTGGGATTCGCAGATGACTTATCGTTACTGGCTGATAATATTCAAGAAGCCAGAAATCAAATAATCATCATCATCAACATCTTGCATAGTTTACAGCCACTGGCCGGGTCTGTTTGGAACACAAGCCTCTCCAACGTCTTCTGTCTTCCCACCATCTCTCAGCCTCCACCCTTGTCCAGTCTTCTCCTCTCTTCTTCACGCTTTCTTCCACCCCCTTCAGCCACCTGTCTCTCAGTCTTCCTCTCGGTCTCTTTCCTTCCCACTTCGTCTCGTGTATCCTCCTGGGTATCCTCTTCTCCTCCATTCGTTTTACATGTCCATACCATCTAAGTCTAGATTTCTCTATACCATCCTGTAATGGTTCCTCCTTCATTAATTCTCAGGTCCTCTCATTTCTTATTCTGTCCATCTTTGTAGCTCCAATACTGCTTCTCAAGAACCTCATCTCACTGGCCTGTATTTTGCTCTTCTCCCTTCCTTTCATAACCCAGGTCTCCGAGGCATACGTCAGGATAGGGACATAGTACGTCCGATAAATGATCTTTTTGCTGTTCTGAGGGACGTCCTTGCTCCATAACATGCTTCTCACACTCCTCCGGAATCAAATAATAAGCCTAAAAAATATAGCACAAAAAATTGGACTTCAGATATCATTTGAAAAGACTGAGATAATGGTAGCAAATCCACTTGTAATCAATCACATAACAGTAAATAACAAGAAAGTTAAAATAGTGAAGGAATTTAAATACGTAGGAGAAATTATAACTTACAACTTGAATGAGAAACCTGCATGGCTAGAAAGAACTAATAAAATGATAAAAGCCCAAAAATTAACATGGTCTACATATAAAAGAAAATGTCTATCAATCGCAACAAAATTAAAACATTACAAGACGGTGGTTCAACCAGAGGTGACATATGGAAGCAAAACTCTTTTTAAAGTTACTCAGAAAAACAGAATCAACAAAATTTTAAAAGTAGAAAGAAGAATAGCTAGAACATGCATAAATAAACAATATCAGAAAGATGTACAGTGGCAGATAGTACCAAATGAAGTGGTATACAGATACTATACGGAACGGATTTCTTTTTTTGGTCTCATTATGAGCCGAAAACCAGGTTATCTAGAAAAATTGTAGTGAAACTTTGGAATATGAAACAACAAGTAGGGTGGAATGCCGGCCCCGTGGTGTTGGGGTAGCTCGCCTGCCTCTCACCCGGAGGCCCCGGGTTCGATCCCCGGCTCCGTGAGGGATTTTAAAACTGACGTGAGGGTTGGAACGGGGTGCACTCAGCCTCGTGAGGACAATTGAGTAGCTGTCTGACAGTGAGACAGCGCCCCGATCACGAATACCAAGATTAACGGCCGAGGGGAACCGATGCGCTAATCACGCGTCACCCCAATATCTGCAGGCCAAATGGCTGGGCAGCGGTCGCTTGGTCGGCCTTAGCCCGTCATGGGCTGGATAGTACCAGGGGTTGACTTGAAGTAGGGTGGATTAAGGAAATTAGAGAAGATATAAAAGAATTAGAAATAACCTTGTATGACTTGCAAAAAAAAAAAAAAAATTAAAAAAAACCTGAAAGATATAAAAATTAGATTTCAGGCAAAAATAGACAAACGTAATACAATAAAAAGGGTATTTACAGATGAGGAACGCCTGAGAAGTTCAGAGTGAATGAAAAGCTACTGGGCAACTCGGAAAGGAATTACTGAAGAAGAGGACCAAGAAATGATTGACTGAAGTGTCCAATGAGGCCATAGAAACAGAAGAAGAAGAAAATCTCATTATGATCAAATATGTAAAATAAAGAGACAGAATATGTATTTTTTTACATTTAAAAAGACAAAAATATGTAAAAACAAAATGTCATTATGATCAAATTCGGTATGTATCAATAAAATTAAATTAGGCCGGTCCCGTGGTGTTGGGGTAGCGTGCAATTCCCGACTCTGTCAGGCATTTTAGAAACGACGTTAAGGCTGTAACGGGGTGCACTCAGCCTCGTGAGGACAATTGAGTAGCTGTCTGACAGTGAGGCAGCACCCCGGTCACGAAAACCAGGATTTACGGCCGAGGGTACCCGATGCGCTGATCATGCATCACCCCAATATCTGAGGCCAAATGGTTCGTCGCTTGGTAGGCCTAGGCCCTTCATGGGACTGACAGAACTGTATTATTTTGTAACATTTGTGAGGAACCTGTAGCGGCAGACATGCATTTGCAATTTACACAGCAAAACGTGAAATGTGCATCGTTAAAGAAGCGACACAACGTTTGCTTCCCAAACTGCGAGATGTGAGACATGGTCCAGCAAACAGCCAGTTCTAACAAGATATTTGTCATGCATTTCTTGCGGCTGATATACCACTAAATAAATTGCAGCATCCAGTACTACATGGTACGTTAGAAATGTAGGCCTACATCGAACTTCCTCTCCCTGACGAGTCAACACTGCGTAAGAACTATTACTCTGACACAGTACACTGCTAAGTGGGAATATTTGTACTGTCGACTGGATTATTCAAGCAGCTGTACGTTTCAACTATTTTGAGTAACTGGGGGACATAAATATGACAAATTTACAAACATATTTTGGATACCCCTATCATATATTTCCCACTAAGCATATAAATACATATTTATGAAAAGTTAAGCACAAAATTATCCGGGCCCAGCTTATACAGAAGACTTCACGTGCTTGCGCACAACTCACCAAAGTTAATTTGCGCAGCAACACTCACTTGTTGAAACAACTCGAGCGTCACCAATTGAAAAATGGATTTACTAACTCAGAAAGCTTTGTGGGCATGAGCATAACAATTCACCAAAGTATCATCACAATTGGAGGAATGATATTGGAATGCATTGAGAAAATCATACATCGAAAACACAGAAACTGCCGCTAAACTGTATGAAATAGCCTACACTCATTTGTTAAAATGATTCGCGTGCTACTTATTATGAAATGGATTTTCTTCGCGGGTGTGCGCGCAATTCAGAAAAGATCATTTGTTGAAACGACTCATGCGCCATCTATTGTAGAGTGGATTTCCTTATTCAGAAACCGTCATGGGAGTGTGCACGACAACTCACTAAAGCTTCATCACAATGGGATGAATGGTATATGAACGGATAAAAGATGAACAAACAAACATTCTTTTGTAGCCTATGTATACCTAATATACTATCATGTAACATTCATTTCTATAGAGATACAGTAATTTAGCTATCAGGTCTTACAGAGCTATGCAGCCAGCCTCAATTTTCTATGGGTATTATGATAAAGGTCATACAAAAACAATCTTACATAAAAAGAACAAGACAAACACCAAGTCTATTAAGCAGGACTCAAACCGGTGGTTTGAGGACTAGAACGAAATACACTCTACCTTGATTGGCAAAACCGAGAGAAGGTTGGTTCCATTCCCATCTCAGATATCCTAGAAGTGATTTTCCATGGTTTCCCCACTTCTACTCCATGGAAATGTCGGGATGATTCCTAACTCCTAGCCTCAGTTACAAATACACACACACTACAAAACTTTACAAGAATAACATATGCTATTGGACAAACACTACACATAACGATCTTGGCATTCCCCAAAGTAGAATTTCTATAAACTGCCATCCCAATTGGTTGTTTCTACATTGAGATGTACTGTATTATAGCAGAGATAAAGAGTGTTCTGTTTATTGCAGCGTAGGGCAGCTGAATTGTCTCATCTGCAGCTCGGACTGAATATTGCTATTTTTATAGGCCAGGACGGTCAGGACTGACTCACTCTTTGGGAGAATAGTTATTCTACCGTTAATCATACCATATCGTGAAAAGCCCTAAGCTCACCTGAATCTTATTACTATTTACGGTCAAGGTATTTCGGTATGCTTGCATCTTTAAAAGATCCATATCCTAACAAACTTCCTACACATCTCCCACATTCATATCTCTTGTATCTCTCCCAAGGGCTAAAAAATAGTAGGGCGTGGGTTGGTGACCGGGGGACCACAGCTAAGCACGGCATTCCTTCCACTTCATTGTGCCGGGCTTTTATGCCTCTGTTAGTGGCGGGATTAAAACCTTCGATCTCTGAACATCCAGCTCCTCCTTCTGGTAATGGAGTTCAATGAAACGCTGGGGATTACTCATACAAGGACAACTACAACTACTACTACTACTACTCCTCCTAATAATAATCATCATTATCCTATGGTCTCAGCTACCTGCTGTAGACCTTTTGACTTGAATCCATTGAGGCGTTCTAAACTCCAATGTCAACGTTCTGTTTAACACTGCCATCTGGTAGTGAAGACCTGAATTCTACTGAGCTACATGTGACTGAGATTTAATTAATTTTAGACCCTAATCACCAAATGTAATACGAGAGATCTTTCACGATCCGACATCGTACAACTTTGCTGTAAATTTTTGCCGCCCTACTTGTAGCAGCTAGCATTCTTGGCTGTCGCTCTGGAGGTCTGGGTATGATTCCCGGCCCTGTCAAGAAATTTTAATTCTGGTATCAGGGCTGGAACACTCAACCTCGAGAGGCAAAACTGAAGAAAGGATGGTTCGATTCCCACCTCAGTCATCCTGGAAGTGGTTTTCAGTGGTTTCCCACATCTACTCCAGGCACATGCCAAAATGCTTCCTAACGTAAGCCCGGATCCACCTCTTTCCTAACCCTCAGCATAATGACTACTACACTACCACGTGCTGTGTGTGTCTTCAGTCTTTTGACTGGTTAGATGCTAACCGTTTTATCTCTACATAGCTACCACACCAGGCCCAACGAGAGGGTGGATGTATTCATTTATCCTAAATAAACAATAAGAAAATGTATCCTACTTTGCTTCGAACAGGTAACAATCATTGAACCGTTGTCATTATATCTCAGTCAAACTTAGCGTGGAAATCCAATTCTGGAATAAAAAGCCCACTGCAGGCTACTAACATACCGGTAGTATGCAAGCTACGTGGATAGAAATTTGATGCATTTAGCGCACCAAAAATATTCGTACAAATTGCAACGGCGTGTTTTGCGACTTTTACATCGAGCTTCGAGAAAAGTATCAAGGTACGTTTCAGTTTCGGCAAGTCGAGTTGGTACCGACAAAGGGAGAAAGTCACAGCTTAAATTGCCAACCAAGCTTGCAGTTTGGACGTCGGCAAAATTTTTTGGTGTGTAAAAATCCCCAAATTCCTATCCGTGCATTGCTGCATATTCATCGTGACATCAGTATAGACATCGATTCGGTAATCACAAGGTTTGCTAAACAAAATAGACGAGTTGATTTTGTTATGTAAATAATCGTTTTTATATAACAGGTATGAAGTTGTAAATACAGTATGTACAGTTGTAACAGAACAAAATAATTGCAATAAAGATATTTTCAGTATTGTATAAAATGAAAAAAAAAACCCTGTTTTTCAATTAAAATTCGTTAAGTTTTATTTGTCTGATTATTATGTTTTTGTTTTTTGAGTTTGCAAAAAAATTTGGGGGGGGGGTCATGACCCCCGTGACCCCCTTTGAATCCGTGCCTGGACGATACAATACGGTATACTCAGCCGACTTAGCCTGATGCAGTCAGCACATTTCATTAGTACGAGGGCTGTTTTCTAAGTAAGGGCCGTTTTTTTTTCAAAGCCCGTAGTCAGTACGCACTCCGCAACAAGCGTGCACGCATCCTCCCGGCATCCTTGGCGAATGAGCAGGCGTCAGTTGCAGCTGTGTAGCTAACCTGTACGCTGAACTGTGCATCTTTACAATGTTCAAGATTATTGATTCGCCCGCTGCTTGTGAGGTACGATCTGTGATACTTTTTTGAGTGCAAGAAACGTGTCGGCTACAGACATTCATTGTCAGCTGTGTGAGGTGCATGGTGATAATGCAATAACGGAAGGTGTATGTCTACCCCTTATAATTCCCGTTTCCCAATGTGGTCGGGGATGAGATGCGATGGAAGTCTTTGTGGCGATGGTTCTTACGGCCGGGTGCCCTTCCTGATGCCAACCTCATGAGAGGAGTTAATGAGAGATGAAATGAATGATGGTGAATGAAACTGGGCAAGGATGTGGAAGGAAGCGGCCGTGGCCTGTCAGAAGGTACCGTCCCAGCATTTGCCTGGTGTTGAAAATGGGAAACCACGGAAAACCATTTCAAGGACAGCCGACAGTGGGGCTCGAACCCACGCGTCTACCGAGTCAGCAGAGAGCTTGGCCCCATGACCTAATGCTGCGCGTTAGCCAGCGTAGCCACTACCGTCGGTTATGGAATAACGGAAGGTAAAGTGCGAAAATGGGTACGCGAGTTCAAAAGTGGCCGTGAAAATGTTCATGACGATGAATGATCAGGTCTGTGATCTCAGATGACTTGTTGACTGCAATTGACACGAAAATTCACGAGGACCGAAGATTCATGATAACCACTCTATCAATGGGTTTTCCTCAAGTGTGAATTCTTGGTTGTCTGAGTAGGTGGCAAACTTTTATGCAGAGGGATTTTAGAACTTAGTTTTAAGGTATGACAAGTGCCAAAATAAACAATGCAACTAAGTAGAAAAATAGAGGAAGGTATGCAAAACCTAAAAATAAATGTGGTTTCAAAATAAACTGTTCGGTTAATTTTAAATAAAAAAACAGCCCTTAATTAAAGTTAAAACCAAGAAACTGAACAGCCAAAGTAGGGAGATGGTGGCTAATGTGCTAAAATTCATGGAAAATGAAGCAACTTGCAGTGATTTCAATATTGCTGTTAACCAAGCACAGGCTATCTAAAAGGTGTATCTAAAACAACGGTGCTGTTTATAAAGAGAGAGTTGGGCGATATTGATGAACTCGTTTGCAACTCCTGATAAAACTTGTGCGAGAAGTAATACTGTTACGATGACTTTGACCAGTACGTATTAAAGAGAACTGTTCATGGCGATGTAAATAATAATTATAAATACAATAGTGATTTTAGAAATGTTTTTGCTGAGGGTAGTTCAGTCGATAGACCTTTCCTGGAAGTGATGACGTACGTCGCCGGCAGAGATATAATGCGCGGACAGTACTTTTGTCATAACGAGGTAGATGATGATGACTTGGTATATGACCCATAAAACATAAATGGATATGAGTGACATTACTGTACTATACTTGCACTTCATTCCACAGAATAATTTGGTAAACTACACTGATCAAGATAGGAGTGGGCTTCAATGTCGACTATATTCAGCCTCCTGTACAGAAGACGATTTTCATCAAGGAACAGAAAAAGCATTGGAAGTGGCGGGCAAAAATAATATAGCTGTGTTTAATATGTATGCTTCTGATACAAGAATAATAATTCTACAGATTATCATCAATTTTTTGATGTAGACTTAATGGCAATGAAAGGTTTTACAAATTAAAAATAGGCATAATGTGATTCTTGGATGTGTATATTCAACTTCCTTCTGTTATTTTTTTCATTGGAACCTCTTAGTAACCATAGTGAAGGCATCATGTTTATTTTATTGATAGCAAGTAGTTTACTTTTTTTTCTCATTTATTTTATGCCCACATTGGAGCACTATGATTTACTGATTTAGTTGACTTATTTCCTTTATCTCCTAAGTGGAGCATAGGGCATCGATGAATTTCCGCCATCGGACTCTGTTCTGCACCATCCTCCTAATCTCGTTCCAGGTCTTCACTCCTTTCTCCATTCCTTCTGTTATTACACTCCTCCTCCAGGTGTTCCTTGGTCTGCCTCTTCGCCTACTATCATGTGGATTCCATTCCAGGATTTGTTTTGCTATGTTGTCTCCATCTCGTCGTAATGTATGCCCAATCCATTTCCATTTCCTACGACGCATCTCAATATAAATGGGTGTTTGCTGTGTTCTTCTCCATAGCTCTTCATTTGAGATAACTTGTGGCCACCATATCCTCAGGATATTCCTCAAGCATCTATTCACAAATATTTGGAGTCTGTTAATGAGTTGTTTGTTGGTCTTCCAAGTTTCACACCCGTAGAGCAATATTTGTAGAAGTATATGGCAGGGGAATGAAGACTGGGCGTATATTCAGGATAAACATTTAATACGAACTGGACGACTAGGTAACATACAGGCGTATGTATACAAAAGCAGACAAATGAATCAACAAGAACATTCTCGTAAATAGAACCGCCACCAATGGCGTTGCGCTTCATGGTGCTTAATTTAAACCATAGATCACCTGTTGGGTTACATATTTCTAACAATATTGACTTGACATTTGAATTGAAGATGCAAAGTTTGGTATAGGTGTTAAGTTCCCTTGTTTTCCAGATTGGTCTCAACATTGCGAATGCTCTTTTAGCCTTCATCATCATCATCATCATCATTTCCCCTTATCCAGCTCCTGCCGGGTCGGGGTATTTATGGCACTTCTCCACTTTCCTCTTTCCTTCCACCATTCTTCTTCCACGATCTTGTCCCAGTCCAGATTTCTTTTTCTTACGCTGTTCTTCACTGAATCAATCCACCTTGTTCTAGGTCTTCCTCTTGCTCTCTTACCCTTGCACTTTGCCTCCAGCATCTGTCTTGGTATTCTATTTTCCTCCATCCTCTTTATGTGTCCAAACCACCTTAGTTTATTCTTCTCAATTCTCTCATTTAGTTTTCCCAACCCAACTTCCTTCCTAACATCATTCCCCACTCTGTCTTTCCTTGTCTTTCCTATCATACTTCTTAGGAATTTCATTTCACTGGCTTGGATTCTACTCTCTTGCCTGCTTGTCAGGGTTAAAGTCTCAGCTGCATAAGTTAATATGGGAACATAGTACACTTTATACATTACCCCCTTGCTTTTCCTTGGTACTTCCTTATCCCAAACAAGTTTTCTTACACTTTGATAGAATGCATTGCTCTGCTGTACCCTCCTGCCAATCTCCATGTCCAACCTACCAGTTTGCATCAATTCACTTCCTAGGTATTTGAACGTGTCCACAATTTCCAAACTCTGACTTCCAATTTTCACAGTGCCCTTTCCTTGTCTTTCCCCTCTTGTCATCACCATGGTCTTGCTTTTCTCTATACTGATTTTCAGGCCGTACTTCTGAATATTTTCGTTCAGTGCATCTAGTTGTTTTTGCACTTCTTCGGTGTTCCTTCCCCAGACCACAATATCATCTGCAAATAACAGTACCTTCATTTCTTTATGTCCATATGCTTCCTTTGTTTCCTTTACAATTTCATCCATCACCATTATGAACAAGAGAGGTGACAGCACACTCCCCTGTCTTAGTCCAGTCTTGTTCCTAAACCAATCTGTCTTTCCAACTGGGGTCAGTACCCTGCTAACACAGTTGTTGTACATTGCTTGCACCATTTCCAACATTTCTATTCCCAGTCTCTTCTTAACCATGGTTTCCCATACCTTCTCTCTGGGGACACTATCATATGCCTTTTCTAGATCTATGAAAGTCATGATCAAATCCTCTCCATATTCCCAGTCCTTTTCCATCACCTGTCTCAAGCTAAAGATTGGGTCCACTGTGGATCTTCCACTCCTGAAGCCATACTGTTCCTCTTGCAACTCTCCTTCCACCTTTCTTCTCATTCTTCTTTCTAATATCCTTTCCAGTATTTTTACTATCTGTGATATGAGGATGATCCCTCTATAGTTATCACACACCTTCTTGTCACCCTTCTTAAATACTGGTATTATTAGCCCTTTCTCCCAGTCTTCTGGTGGAGTGCGTCAGGCCTCGGCAGCCGGCACAGTTCATATCCTCACCGCTAGATAGGGGCTTCATTCATTCCATTCCTGACCCGGTCGGAGACTGGAAGCAGGCTGTGGATTTTCTTTTTTCCCAGTCTTCTGGTACACATTTCCGTTTCCACACACACTTTAGCAGTCGATACAACCATTGCATACCAACAGGTCCAGCAGCCTTTATCATTTCTACACTGATTTCATCCACCCCTGTTGCTTTTCCCATCTTCATTTTCTGTACTGCTAATTCCACCTCCAGCATTGTTATATGATCTTCTGTTATAGAGTCGTCAGGTTGTGTCACTTCCATCTCACCAGTACAATTGCTCACATTCAATAGCTTATCGAAATACTCCTTCCATCGTCCCTTTATCTCTTCTGGGTGTGTTAACAACTCTCCATCTTCCTTTTTCACTAGCTTTGTAGTAACTCTTTCTTTCCTCTTACTTCTTAGAAGTCCATACAGCATCCTTTTACTGCCATTTACATCTGTTTCCATTCTTCGTGTAAATTCTTCCCAACTTTTCTTCTTTTCTTCTCCTACCACTTTCTTACACCTCCGTTTGCTGTCGTGATACTTCCTTTTGCTTTCTTCTGTTTGATCTCGGTTCCATTCTTTCCATGCAGACTTCTTTTCTTTCACTGCTTTCCTCACTTCCTCATTCCACCACAGTGTCTCCTTCTCTTTCACTCTTGTTGACGTCCTACCACAAGCACTCTCTGCTGCACCAACAAATGCCTTTTTAAAGTGGGACCATTCCTCTTCTATGTTTTCCACTTCTGTAACTGGGATTTGTTGCTTCAATCTCTCCTGAAAATCTTCCTGTACAGTTTTCCATACTTTTATTTTGCTTTCTCTGATCTCCTTTAGGTTTTCCAATTTTTCCCATCTAAATTTTGCCTCCACAGCTCTATGGTCCCCATCAAATGCTTCTCCTGGTAAAGCTGTCACATCTATCAGCTTTCTGCGATTAGTCCTTTCCAC
Organism: Meconema thalassinum; assembly: GCA_946902985.2. Lineage (NCBI taxonomy): Eukaryota > Metazoa > Arthropoda > Insecta > Orthoptera > Tettigoniidae > Meconema > Meconema thalassinum. Next base: position 127,147,192 of record OX336395.1, read on the forward strand.
CAGAAAGTAGTCAATTACTGATTTTGTTCTTCTATCGCCCCAATCATATCTCGTAATTTTCCTGCTGTTTTTCTTCCGAAACCATGAATTACCCACTATCAGCCCATTCCTTTCACAAAAGTTTACAAGTTCCTCTCCTTCCCGGTTCTTTTTCCCATATCCATATGGTCCAATGACTTCTTCCTTTCCTTGTCTCTCGTTTCCGACTTGTGCATTCATATCTCCCATGATCACCACTTCTACATCTGAAATTACTCTTTCTACATCCTCCAGGAATACTTCAATATCTTCTTCTCTGTTTCCAGTCTGTGGTGCATATACTTGTATGAAGTCCATCACATCATTTTTCATCTTCATTCTAATTTTCATTATTCTGTCACTCACACACTCGACCACTTCAACATACTCCTCCAGTTGTTTCGAGGTTATCAGTCCCACGCCATTTTTTGCCTCTTGGCCACCACTCCAGTATAATGTATATCCTTTCCTCAATTTCTTCCTTCCTTTACCTTTCCATTTCACTTCACTCAGCCCCATCAATCCAACATCCTCCCTCTCCATGAAGTCTACCACCTCCTCCACCTTGCCTGTCAGGGTCATGACATTCATGATTCCCACTTTCATTTCGGCTACTGGTTGCCCATTTCTCACAGTTCCCCCAGTACCAAAAGAACTGCGCGTCGCCTGCAGGGTACGCCCTAACCTTCTCCGAATCATTTGAAGTGTCATTTCCATTTTAGGCTATTATTACGATGGGGTCGCCACTCCCAAAGGCATTTTATGAAGCTACTGCCACCTATTATACAGGCCGCCCCTGACATGGGAAACATACGCCCTTGCAGCCGCCCCTAACCTGGGAAACAGACGCTGCCGATTGATGCTGTACTCATACTATTCCCTGAGTACTGGGTTGCCTCTTCCGCAATCTCCACCGTTCCGAAGTCCATCTTCTCTGCTGCAGATTCCGTTGAGGTCTTCGCACGTAACCCTGTGCACGGGGCCTATGTTATACCCCATAGGACTGGGTCCTCACCAGAACTTAGCCGGTACTGTAGTTCCATGGTATATTACAGTACCGTTGCCCACCCCCGCGACGTGGACGCGCCTGGCAAGAATTAATCATGTAGTCAATTATAATTGCCTCATGGACCGGGTTAAGGAGCTGTCTAAATCCAGCCTCTTTTAGCCTTATTTATTGTATTTCCTATATCCTCCATAGTACCTCCCACAGTGGTGACCATACTTCCCAGGTAGCAAAACTCTTTGACTTGATCGATCTCTTGATTCCCGAGAAATAATGATACCTTGTTTCGATTATTATGGCGCATCTCCTTGGTTTTCCTTCCATTGATCTTCAATCCCACCTCAGATGCATCAGTTCTTAAAACATTCAGCTTTGCTTCCATATCTTTGTAACTGCTGGCTAGCAAGCACAGGTCGTCTGCGAACTCCAGATCCTCCGACCTGTCTGTTAGTCCCCACTGGATACCTCTTCGGCAATTCATTGCTTTCTTTTTGATAAGATCCAACCCCATGAGAAACAGTATTGGAGTCAGCAAACATCCTTGTTTAACTCCTGTATTTACTGGAATAGGCTCTGACAACATCCCCTGATGTAAAACTTGACAGGTGTAATTCTCATACATTTCTTGAGTAATCTTTATAATTTTCTTTGGAATCCCAAACTCTTTCAAGGCTTGCCAAATCTTCTCTCTCATTATACTATCAAACGCCTTTTCGAAATAACGAATAGTAGGTACAGTGACGATTGCAGTTCCGTTGATTATTCTATAATTATGCGCAGCGTATTGATCCGGTCTGTACAAGAAAAGCCTTCTCTAAATCCTGCTTGTATTTTCCTCAGCTTTAAATTAACTCTCTGTGTTATCCTTTCTAGAATTACTCGCGAGAGTACCTTACTTGGGATTGAAAGGAGAGTAATCACTCTCCAGTTATCACATTCCAATAAATCTCCTTTCTTCGGAAGCTTGATCAATAGTCCTTTCTTCCAGTCTGTAGGAATCTTCTCTTCTTCCCAGAGCTTCTCAAAAAAATGGGAGCTGAATTTCAACTGTAGTGTCCATAACTACTTTCAAGGCTTCAGATGGAATGTTGTCCATACCTGCCGCCTTACTGTTTTTTAGTTGTTTATAGCCCTTTGTATCTCTGTTCTTGACGGTGGTTCTGTGCTTATAGCCCTATATTCCTGCTCTTCTCCAGAAAATGTTCTCTCCATCTTTCTAGTTCTTCCTTTTGTGTAGACAGTAATCTCCCATCTTTGGCTTTCACAGGTTTATCAAAACTAGAGAACTTTCCTGTTAGTTAGATATTGTTGTTTTAAGGGGTGGAACTACGAGGTAATCTGCCCCAACTTTCCTGTTAATCTTTTGGTTATGTGATATAGGGTCCTACTATCGTTGTTTTGTGCTGCCATCTCTGCTTGTGTTGCTAAATTATTGATAAATACTCTTTTATCAAGTCGAAAACTCCTCTTCACTATTTTGTTAAGTTGGTTGAAATCTGTTCGAGCTTGTACTTTCTATTCTTGTGTCCTTGCATTGTTAAGTCTTTTGTTATATTCCTTCCTGCTGTTCGCAGTTTCCCATGTCTCAGAAGTAACCCATTCCTCCCTTCCTCTCTCTCTTGCCTAAAACCTTTTCACATGTATTTATATAGGTAGTCTCTATGTTCTTCCAGTTATGTTCAATATCCTTTCCTTCTTCTTCCTCTCTCAGCTGTTGAAATAGGTTTCTCAACTCTAGTGACAAATGTTGTTGCACCTCCTTATCCTTTAATTTATCGAGGTTGTACCTTATCCTCCCCTTTTGATGAATGTGCCTAATATTTGCTATCTTCAATAGGAGCGTAGCTATCACTAAATGATGGTCACTTCCCACATCTGCTCCTCTCTTGTTCCTCACGTCCAACAGGGAAGTTCGCCATGTCTTGCTTATAGTGAAATGGTCAATCTGGTTCTCCGTTATATGGTTCGGGGACAACCAAGTCACTTTATGGCAGTTGTTATGAGGAAAGATTGTACCTCCTGTCACCAAACTATGGTTGCTACAGAATTCAATAAGTTTGTCGCCATTCTCATTTCTAGTACCTATACCATGTCTCCCCATTATATTTTCTATTCCTTGATTATCACTTCCAACTTTCGTATTCAAGTCTCCCATCACGACCACTATATCCATTTTCTTCACTTTTATCAAGGTTCGATGTAACTGGCCGTAAAATTGCTCTTTTCTTTCTTCTCCTGTCTCTGTTGTTGCATAACACTGCACCACTGTGATTGGTTTAACTTTTGATGCAAATCGGGCTACTATTATCCTTTCTGAGACTGGATACCACTCCATCAAGCTCCTCCTTGTCTTTTGTGTGATCAGTAAAACAACACCCTCTCTATGTTCTCCTTCTGATCCTGAGTGCAACAACGTGTCCCCTTCCTGGGTCCTGATCTCCCCGAACCCATTCCATCTCATCTCACTCAAACCTAGTAAGTCCAACCTGTAGCGCTTCATCTCCCTAGATACTTCGGCCAGTATACCTGTCTGCCACATTGTTTGTACGTTCCAAATTCCAATTCTTGTGTCTGATTTCATGCTAAAGGTCCAATCCGTTTTATCCATCCGGCTTCTATTCATTTCTGTTTCTGTAATAAGGGTAATCTCGGGTTCGTAGGTTATTGGCCTTCAGCACCCAAAGCCTGGAGAAGGGGCTGCCTTCTAAGTATCCAGGCCTACTGATTTTCTGTCAGGGTTTCTTCCCTTAGACTTCGAAGTTCCCACTTCTGTTCACAAGGCAGTGGAGGTCCTGACCTCTTAACCCTGGTCAGCTGGGCTGCCTCTTCTGCCAGCTCCGCCGTACCGAAGACCATCTTCTCCGCCTTCATTGCTGTTGAGGACTTGAGGGTTCTGGGTTGCTTTTTAGTCTGGATCTTCACCCTTGGCCTGTCCGGCAAGGAAGGTCCTACCAGTAGCTATGCTACCACCGGCATAGCCCAAAGGATCATTAGATCACGCAAGCACTCCCACCACGTCAAAGTCATGCAACCCCTAGGGAGTGATTGGAGCACTATAATCAATCTATATACAGTCAAGTCTTAGGAATATTAGTTACAAATTTGGCTTCTTCTTCTCCTTCTCCCAGAACTGTTTCATTCTGTCTGACCTGGCGGCCCGTTTTTCATCCGTTATGGTGTATTGTTTGCGTGTAGAAGTTTTTAGACTAGGTCTCACGTCTTTGTTTCTCAGGATCCTCTTCTCTTCCCGGTGTTCAATTTGTTCCATTGTCAAGCCTAATTCATCTAGATCAGGGCCATCCACACAGCGCTCCGGCCGCGCTCTAAGCCAGTGCTCCGAGAGCTTTGGTGGATGGTAGTTTCGGTCGTGGTGGGAGGAGCTTGGCTAAGCGAGCGGTCTGCCCGTCGCGCCGAAGTGAGCAGCCGATCCATCAGTCGGTAGTGTTCACTGAATCAGTCTAGTCCAATGCGCTTTGTTGACAGCGTGTAAGTAAATCAGTTTTGCAGTGGTCATGAATGAACATCATACCAAAAAGGAGTGGTGAAGCAGCAGCTTTCCGCAAGAAGAATACCCCCTTTTGTATAAATATGCATGTTAAGTTCTGTCAATGTTCGGCTCAACTTACATTTGTGGGCGTTTCTTTGCGGTTCTTAAGCTTACCAAACGTAAGCATCGTGTGACGTTGAGCGATAGAAACTAGCGCAATTGTTTACGAATAGCTGTGTCCAGAAATATTGTACCCAAATTGGAGAAGATTGTATTCTCCAAAACGAAAAGCTCGTAAAAACGACGGAGAAAAAGTCACTCAAGGTCTGTACTATTTGTTCATATTGGTAAAATGTTGTTGAATTTTCCTCTCCAATATGTTCGAATTTTAGTTTGGAATAGATCACAATGTTCTTTACTTAACACTTCCGTTCGTTTCCTGCACATTCCATACATTGGAGTGCCATTAGATTTGTATATGCGGTATATTTTTTAGTGGCAAAAGAGCAGTATCAGTATGATGTCAACAATCCCACAAATGGCGTCGGTCGCACGACTTTACGTACATATCCAGTCAGCGAGGAACTGATCATCGCCCGTCTGTCTCGTGCCTCCTCGCTGCCACAGTGTAGTGGTGGTAGGGGGAGGAGTGCTAGTCTGATTGCCCAGTGCTCCCCGAGCGCGGCCACGCTCTCAGAGCACAATGACTGGATGGCCCTGAGCTAGATCATCTAGGATTTCTTTGAACCAATGATTTTTGGTTTTACATTTCCAAAAGTATTTGCATAGCTGTCCGAGTATCCTGGTCCCTGGTAATCGTAACATGTGACAGAAAATTACTTTTTCTTTATTATAATTTGGAGGTTGGATTTTGACAAATGCCATTGAAGAGGCTTTTAAATGTTGTACGAGTTCAAATAGGTTCCTTTATATCATGGGACTTTCTTTCATAAGTCTTAGCTGAAGACGAGCTATGAACCCATGGCCTTGGAACACTAGTTGCAAGTAAGTCAATCATCTATTCCACAGTAGTATGTTATATTATAATACCAGACAGGTAGAAGTGTGGTATAGTTGCCACCAGTGTTAGCAGTAGTGAGATTGCTTCTAGCCCGTTGGCAGGGATATAAGATATGCAATCCCTTAATCCAATGGCACGAGAACATAAATGACCTCAAGTAAACAACTGTTTAGGTCACCTCAGGTATTGACGAAACTTACAGATTACATTATTACACTGTATTATCAGCATATCAAGAAAGGAACACACAGCAAACTAAAGCCCTTGACAATACTACACATTAATTTGAAACTGTTTTGCCTTTCAGCATCCTGTCTAGCCTGCAAGCCTCTGTTTGCGGACATGTCACCTCCAAGATCCCCTATTAGCAGTTAACACTGTGACATTCTCTGCTTCTACACCATTCAACACTGAATCTAACCACACCTACTACCTCTACCTCTCTTACCCTCTACAGCTGAACTCATTAACCTCTTAGGTAATCTATCCTCTCCCCCTTCTCTTCATATGACCCCACCATCTGAGTCGGCTCATACGAACAGCTTCATTTAGCGTGTCCATTTCTAGCTTAGTCTTTATCTCTTAATTATGAGTACCTCCCTGCCAATGCTCACATTTGTCCTAGCAATCATTCGTGCTACCCTCATATCAGTTACCTCTAGCTTATGCATGAGCTGTCACTTCCATCCAGCAAGGTCGGTCTAAATACTGAGCGATATAGGGATAGTTTCATTGCTCTACTAACTTCTTTCTTGCAGAATACTGTGGATGGCAACCAAGAACTCACTGCATTGGCTTTTCTGCATCTCAACTCAATTTCTTTCACCATACTATCTTCCTGAGAGAATATACAGTCCAAGTACTTAAAATGGTCTACCTACTTCAATTTAATTCCTATCTAGCATTCTATTTTTTGCATTTCTTCCCTACAGACATAACCCGTTTTTGAAATGCTGATTTCCATGCCATTTTCCCTACATTTCAGCATAAGCCAGACTACTTACCTGGTTTCCACCTAATTGAATCCCGCCCGGTCAGTTAACGCCCTTCAGCAAATGGTCCATAATAAACAGTAGAGGTGAGAGGTTACAGCCTTGCCTCACTCCTGTAATAATTTCAAATCAATAACTAATCCTACCATAAACTCTCACTGCATCCTGATTATCAATATAATAATACTTTTGATTGCCTGTAGCAGCCCTCCCTCGATACCATAATCCCTCAGGATGCTCAGCATCTTCTCTAGATCTACAAAACACAAACGTCTATTCCTCTCATAGCATTTCTCAATAACTTGGCACATATTAAAAAACTGATCTTGACATCCTCGTTGTGGTTTTCATCCATCTTACTCTCGTCCAATTATCACTCTCTCCTTTCTACAATACCTGTGTACACTTCGCTCAGGACTCTTATCAAAGAAATGCCTCTATAATGGTTGCAATCTTTCCTGTTACCTTGCTTTAAATTGGGTTGATTTCTGATTTTGTCCAGTCAGAGGGTACCTTTCATAATTCCCATGCCAATTCTATTATCCTATGCAACCATTTCATCCCTGCTTTCCCACTATACTTTGCCATTTCTGGCTGAATTTTGCCGATCCCTGCCGCTTTGTAACCATCCTCCCTAATTCCACAACCGTGAATGCTGTTCTTATTCTCCTCCTGCATAATCTCAAAATCTGCCACATTTACATTTAGCAAATTTTCAAAGTACTGTTGCCCTCCTCCCAATGCTACCTTAGTATTTACGAAGTGTTCCCCTGAATTATCCAGACACTTTTCACTTCTCTTTTCCTTCCATTTCTAAGATTCTTTATAACACTCCAAAAAAGCTTTCCTGCCACTTGGCCTAGAATTTCCCCCCTCATTTCCTTTTAGCTCTACTATTATTTGTTTGGTCTGTTCCTTTCTATTGCATAAAGCTGTCTGCTGGATTCCTAGTTTGGAGCCATTTTTTTAAGCATTCTTTGACATTTACAAGCCAAATTCACTATGCCATTTCACCAGGATGTGTGCTTTTTTCTGTCTCTACCCAGTTTTCCCAAGACATCCTTGTTCTCTGACCTCTCGTTTTCATTGTGTTGTAATTCTTTACCCTCTACTCTTTGGAATATTTCATCAATCATATCAATATACACACATCAAAAAAAGTTTTGCATCACCTCGGTTCCAAGAGTTCCGGAACCTTTAAATACAAAGGGAATAGAGATCAACACAAACAACATTTCAGCTCGTTTTATTGCTCATGAGACCCACACATTGCATGTTGTACCATCATACAGCTAGACTTTCAGCATTTGTGGTCCAGATTGCAGTACACACCACTACCTCTAATACCCAGTAGCACGTCCTCTTGCATTGATGCATGCCTGTATTCGTCGTGGCATACTATCCACAAGTTCATCAAGACACTGTTGGTCCAAATTGTCCCACTCCTCAACGACAATTCGGCGTAAATCTCTCAGAGTGGTTGGTGGGTCAAGACGTCCATAAACAGCCCTTTTCAACATATCCCAGGCATGTTCGATAGGGTTCATGTCTGGCGAACATGCTGGCCACTGTAGTCGAGCGATGTCGTTATCTTGAAGGAACGCATTCACAAGATGTGCACGATGAGGTCGAGAATTGTCGTCCATGAAGACAAATGCCTCTCCAATATTCTGCCGATATGGTTGCACTATGGGTCGGAGGATGTCATTCAGGTATCGTAAAGCCGTTTCGGAGCCTTCCATGACCACCAGTGGCGTACGTCGGCCCCACATAATGCCACCCCAAAACATCAGGGAACCACCACCTTGCTGCACTCGCTGGACAGTGTGTCTAAGACGTTCAGCCTGACCAGGGAGCCTCCAAACACGTCTCCGACGATTGTCTGGTTGAAGGCATATGCGACACTCATCGGTGAAGAGAACGTGATGCCAATTCCGTGGGGTCCATTCAGCATGTTGTTGGGCCCATCTGTACCGCGCTGCATGGTGTCGGGGTTGCAAAGCTGGACCTCGCCATGGACGTCGGGAGTGAAGTTGCGCATCATGCAGCCTATTGCGCACAGTTTGAGTTGAAACACGACGTCCTGTGGCTGAACGAAACGCATTATTCAACATGGTGGCATTGCTGTCAGGGTTCCTCCGAGCGGCAATCCGTAAGTAGCGGTCATCCACTACAGTAGTAGCCCTTGGGCGGCCTGAGCGAGGCCTGTCATCGACAGTTCCTGTATCTCTGTACCTCCTCCATGTCCGAACAACATCGCTTTGGTTCACTCTGAGACGCCTGGAAACTTCCCTTGTTGAGAGCCCTTCTTGACACAAAGTAACAATGCGGACGCGATCGAACTGCGGTATTGACCTTCTAGGCATGGTAGAACTACAGACAACATGAGCAGCGTACCTTCGTCCTGGTGGAATGACTGGAACTGATCGGCTGTCGTACCCCCTCCGTCTAATAGGCCCTGCTCATGCATGGTTGTTTACATCTTTGAGCAGTTTTAGTGACATCTATGAACAGTCAAAGGGACTGTATCTTGGATACAATATACACGGTCAACGTCTATATGCCGGAGATCTGGGAACCGAGGTGATGCAAAACTTTTTTTGATGTGTGTATTTCTGCAAAGTTCCTTATCCCGAAGATTTCCAACTATAATCCATCTGCAAATAGATCACACCATATCAGTTTGTGGTCTGTTTCAGTAAAAAATACCCTGCAATTCCTTAACAATTTCCTAAATTGAAAGTTAGTCGTCATGACGTCAAGAGGCTGGAGTAGGGCAAACTATGAGTTGCGACACATGCCCACCAGGCTCCATGGTTTGCATTACAATGTCGAAAGAAGACTTACCAAAACCCTGCCAAGGACTGCGAATGTGAAAAGTGCAATGAAAAATGTGAAAGATATCACGTCATGAAGTGTCATGAACGAGGAGAATCCCTAAGAGTGTTTTGCACAAAAGACTGAGAACTTTGTATTGAAAAGCAGTAGTGCTGAAGATTTCTCTTAAGACTTTGTACTAACTGATTATGTATATTTTGGCCATTGGCTGCTCTCATTACATTATAAATTGAAAGTCAGTAATGATATAGTGTATTATCGACTTGGTATCTGTGAATCTCCTTGTGCTTCGTGAATGAGTTCGCAACAGCTAACCCCATGTTAGCACGTAAGTCTAGTAAATATTCTCCATTTGTGTTCGCTTCTCTATCATCATCCCACTTACCCATTACCTGCTCATACCCCTCGGTCCTATTTTCTATTCTAGCATTGAAATCTCCCATCAGTACTACACTATCTTTATTGTTAAACTCTCACTACCATATCACTCAAGAGCCTCATAAAATATGACTACTTCGTCATATTCAGCCCCTTCATTTGGAGCGTATACTGAAACTATCCTGTCATTTCCAAATCTATCCACATTAATTGTTCATTTACATACCTCACAAAAACTATGTTAAGCTCTAAGGTTCTCTTGACATACAACCCTACTCCCTACTTTGCCCCGTCTCGTTTTACACCTGACAGGTACACCTTGTAATCTCCTACTTCCTCCTCTCTAGCTCTCTTTATCTGAACTTTACTAATCCCTAGAATATCCAATCCCTTCCCAATTGCTGACTCAGCTAGCTTTACTTTCTTCCTTCCATAAGTCCCGTCGATATTAATAGCACCTCATCGAATACCCGATCTATTGCTCGTTCGTTTCCAAGGAGTCCCTGATCACTCCCTTAGGTCCGAGGCATGCTCAAGACATTTTTAGCAGGTTTAAGAAGTGCACGTGAAGCAGGCTGCTAGCCTTACTTACACAGGGCCTCACTAGTTTCACCTCAGGGAATAAACAAGGGAGTTGGGTAGTCTAGCCACCTAAGCACAAGGAGGGCCATGACTCATAATATGTCCAAGATGCCCACTCATTCCATAGTAACTGGTATCCAGATTGTCAGGACCCCTTACTAGGTTACTCAGCTGTTGCCCATGGTTCACGAACTAGGACGTGACTACACCGTGAACCACTATACAGCATAAAATAATTAACTACTGTTGAATGAAATATGATACTGGAAGGAATCAGGATGTGCATAAGGAATTCTGAAGGAATGATATCGGGACAAAAATAAGTGCATATGCTGTACCACACATAGTATATATTCTTCTTTTCTATTTTTTAAAGAAATAAAATCCACATAACATTTTCATAAAAAGAGCAACATTGAATTTCATGAAGTCATTTTCCCAGTCGAGAACTGTCATTGAATGGTAGAGCCATGTGCATTGCAAACCTGTGAGAGAAAAATATTAAGTTAACATACCACTCTTAATCATCATCATCATCTTGAGCAGTTTCCAACCGCTGGTCGGGTCTGCTTGGAACATAAGCCTCTCCATCGTTTCCTGTCCATCCACCATCTCTCGTCATTTACTGTGTCCCAGCACACTCCTCTTTCCTCCACACTCTTCTTAACTCCTTTCGTCCATCTGTCCCTTGGTCTTCCCCTTGGCCTCCTTCCCGTCATTTCCATTCCAAACATCTTCTTCGGTATCCTCTCCTCTTGCATCCTCCTCACATGTCCATACCATTGTAGCCTAGATCGCTCTATTCTATTTTGCAATGGTTCCTCTCTTACCATCTCCCTGACTCTCTCATTCCTTACTCTGTCCATTCTTGTCACTCCTACCCTACTCCTCTGGAACTTCATCTCCACTGCTCGTATTTTATTCTTGTCCCTTTCCTTCATCACCCATGTTTCTGAACCATATGTCAAAATTGGCACAAAGTAGGTTTTGTAGATGATTCCTTTACATTTTTGTGGTACATCTTTATTCCATATCATCCCCCTAACACTCTTGAAAAATCCATCTGCGCACCTTCCCCGCTCATTTATTTCCATCCTATTGCCTCCCTTTTCTTCAATTATGCTTCCCAAATACTTGAAGCATTCTACTTTCTGCAACTGCTGTCCTCCAAGTGTTATGCCCATATCCAGTCTGTTCTTCTTCCTCGTTGTGATGACCACTTCACTCTTTTGTGCTGAGAACTTCATCCCATATGATAACACTACCTTCTCCCACTCATCTAATTGCTCTTGTACTTCTTCCTCATCCTCTCCCCATACCAGAAGGTCATCAGCAAACAACATTGCCTTCATTTTCCTTTCCCCAATGCTATTTACCACTTTTCGTATGATTTCATCCATCACCACTATAAATAACAGGGGTGAGAGGGCACTTCCCTGTTTCAGACCACTCTCCAGTTGAAACCATTCCGCTCTCTCTCTTAATAATATTGTTTATTCATTAAGGGGCCTTGCGACATTGTGATCATGTAACCCCATGTAGTTGGTGTGTAATCTGTCTGACAACCTGTGTCATTGTGAGGCTGTAAGTGAATTTGTATTGGAGGCTAGGGTTTGGAAGGAGGTGGCCATGGCCTTAATTTAGGAACCACACCAGCATTTACCTGCGGTAGAGGTGGGAAAAAGTTTCTAGGTTGGCTAAGATGGAAACTGAACCCATCTCTTCTCAGTTCTGCATCATGAGATTGAGTTTATCTAGTCTCAGCCCTCAGACCATATTATATGTCTTGGCACAGCCAAGCCATCTGGATCTAAAGTCTCAATACGTACACAGAAGGCAGAATATGAATTATTTTCAATAATAATACATTCTTCATTGCTCTGGAGGAGTATAATAGGCCTTACCAGCCACCTCAATGCACCTGAAGCCTTGATTTTAGTACTCATATTGAATGCCACGAAGAAAAATATGACTCACAAAGAAAGAAAATTCCAACAAGAATATTTTCCGCCCAAGAAAAGGCAAGACGATCAATACGCATGAAGAAGTACTGGGAGGACCGCAAGGCCCGTACAGTTCCTACAAGTCGACGAACGAATGGTTGGTTAAAGTGATCCTATGTGTCTCAAAAGGCGAAGAAGTAGAAGAAGAAAAAGAATGCCACGAAGTGGGGAATGCCATTAACTTAAATTAGAACAAATAGGTCTACACCATAATTTAATGCAAGCACAATATGCAGAAAGGTCCTTGTGGACCCCATCTTGCTGTGATATTAGACAGACCACCTTAAAATTATACCAAGGGCATGGAGGTGCAGCAATCAAGCTGTTTGCCTCTCACCAAGGAGGACCGGGTTCGATTCCCGGTCAATGCATGTGAGATTTTCAAAAACAGAAGTAGAAGTTTGATAGGGTCGGATTGAGAATTAATGTTCACAAAAATTCATGTCTCATCCCCTTGCAGTCAACATACTGCTTGATCAAGAGTAGCAGGCAGGACTGCTAATATTCACTTCGGCTCTCCGTCAACTGATATGAGAAGATGAGCTGTAATATTTTGTAATACATATTGTGTTCATTTCTATTTGAGTTTGAATGGTTTGTTGTTATATTGATTGAATATGAGGAAGAATGAATAGTTGATTGATTTTTCGATTGAATGTACGAGCGAGTGAAGTAATGCAATCTTTTGTTTTTAGATCCTCGAATGTCACTTCCGTATATATAATTTTTCCCATTTCTGGAACAACTTTTTTCTAGCTTTTCATTTACTGTATATTTTTTCCCTTTTGTACACATTTTATGTGTCTCCAGGTTTCTGTTTACTGTAGATAGTTTTTAATTTTCTGTAAATAATGTTAATGTTTCTTGAACATTTGGGACTGTATGGATGACTGAAAGCTAGAGGTAATTTTCTTACAGGATGTATGAGTATCTTTGTGAGGTTGTTCATAGATAATAGTATCAAGGACCGTAAACATTTCCATATCACTTCAAAATTTCCATTGGAGCAAGAAGATAAATAGAGTACATATTCCAACCACTCTGCGAAGAGCCTTTATTCATCTCAAAGACCATATCAAGATGTTTTAAAGAAAAATATTTTAGACTAATTTACAGGAATATACAAATACCAACTATTTAGAAATATGTAATTTTCACAAAATTATTTTTATATTATACTGGCTATACCCGGCATGCATGGCGATGCCAATCAAAGACAGATAGAAAGAATGGAAGACAATAATGTTATTGGTTTTACGTCTCTCTTAACTACTGCGGCTTTTCGAGACGCCGGGCTGATGGAATTTTGGCCCAAAGTCTTTATCGTGCCAGTAAATCTACCGACATGGCCCCCTCACATTTGCGCACCCTCAAATGCCAACTGGCTGCACCAGGATTTGATCCTGCAACTTTGGTCGCAGCAGGCGAGAACATTACCGCTGAGCCATACAGCCAGCCCAAGAAAGAATAAGAATAAGTGTTTGAATTGCAATTACGTTTACTGGAGTGCCGTCGGATAAACAATATTCTTTGTTTTTCTGTCTGGTGCATATATAAATAAATCTGAAGGTTTTCCGACGCATGAGCACGCCACATACAGCTGACCATGTGAGCATTTGTTGAAACTACTCGTGTGCCATCTAATGTAAAATGGATTTACTTTTTCAGAAAAATTGGTGGGAGTGTGCACAACAACTCACCAAAGTTTCATCGCAATTGGCGGAATTGTATATGAACGCTTACAGGACTCTCCTGAAACGATTCGCTGGCCGACAATCATTTATTGAAACTACTCGTATGCTACCTACTACCAAATGGTTTTTCTAATTCAGAAACCTTTGCGGCAGTGTGCATACAGGTGCAGTGGCACCATCTTTTTGAAACAACACAGGAGGATTCCATAAGTCGTACGTAACGTGCAGATGTTACTGTCACAGTTTTGGCCTTCTCTTCAGAATGGTAAGGACCTACAATTCTAAAATCAAGGACAGCGCACCAAACAGTCACACATTCGCTGTGGAGGTTCTGTCTAGGATTGGTTGCGGACCAGTACCGAAAATTTTGTTTACTAACGTAGCCCGACAAATGAAAGTGCGCTTCAGCACTTTCCAGTAGCCTGGAGTCAGCTGACACAGCTTCCAGGATAGTCTCACAACACGCTCTGCGGTTGGCCCAATCACATTCACAGAGTTCCTGCACACCCACCATTTTATACGGAACTTCATAGCGGTGTGTAAAAGTCTCCGTACGGTGCGATCTGAGTCGCATAGCACGTGCGTGCTTACTTTGAGGAAGGAATGCCTCACTGCATGGATGTTCTCTAATGCCACGAGGCCTACCACATGGATTCACTTTAACACTCGAACCAGTTCCTTTCAAACACGCCATGCTAGCGAATGATGAGACGAGGCGATGCACGTATTCTCCAAGGCCACACACACATCGCCAATAATACCTGCTTAAGCGCTGTGGCCAATAAGGGTGCTAGATATCATAAATGGCAAACATTCCTCTTTTAAACTGCGCAATAAATTTGTAAATTTCGTGTTGCGTTGCTGTGTTATTTATGTTTGAAATTCGAGAGTTATTTCTGCTGCTCCCAGTACTTGAGCTCTGGCTCATTGGGACCTATGTAAATAAGTGATTAAGCCTACAATACTATCATATGTAAAATTTACATGTATGAATAATTTAACTGCTTAGAATTCCCTCTATATCTGTTCCAGCAGTGCTTCTGCTGGTCTATGGTGATGTCAATGCTTTTGTTATTAATGACTATCAGTTCTAGAAGCATAATCATGGGGCAAGGAATTGCCTTGAAATTATCCTTGAATTTAACAACATATTGGTTTCTCCATGACAATAACAAAGAGGTAGGGAATTTCATGTAGATATGTGACATCACTTCAGAGGGATTATAAAAACAACCTCATAAAAACCCGAGACAGGGCTGGAGAGATTACATACTGCTATTTACGTCAAAGTAAACGACTTCTGTATTTCTTGTATTTAACCGCTTGCCACGGTGGGTGAGTGGTTATAGTGTCGGACTACCAACCCTAAGATTGCAGGTTCGCTCCTGGCCATGGTAAGTGATTTTTGAAGGCGACAAAAATCACGACACTCATGTCATACGTTGTTGGCATGTTAAAGAACCCATTTGAATTCAGTAGGCCGTGTTCAATGGCAAAATTAATCTCGGGATTTTCCGCCAACACAAAGTTTTTCCATTCTACTTGAAAGCGCTGTAGTGTCCAAGGAGTTTAGATATCTAACCTCCTTGACTTTCATAGCGTTCAAAGGAACGACGAAATTCGACATGCAAGCTACCCTCTGGGTGTCAATTAACAAAGCTTGCACCAGGCACCCGAGGCCATACGATATTATTATTGTATTTAACCGTGCATAAGTGTGGCACGGTCTCTTGTTCCGGGCCTCACAACAATGCTATTTAAATTTCCAACTGTTGAGGCTAAGAAGCTGTACTTTGTTGTACCTTCCTCTGTTGCGACCCCGCACGTGCAACTAATATTGCCAGTCATGGGAAATTGACCATTGTGACAACTCACTACGACATGGTTCCTGAGACCAGCAACACTTTTTGCGTTACGTTCAGTGTATCTATGAGGTAATTAGTATATTATTATTATGGCTTATTTCTTGAGATGATTTTTGCTTTCATATCGAAGAGTTATCGAACTATTTGTTCAAGCCTATATTTTACTGTATTTTAGGTAAAATGGGCTATGAAAGAGAACAAAAATGATTGCAAAGGCTACTTGAAACTGTTTCCACTGATTCTGAACCAGAAACATGATGATTCTTCAGAAGATGACGAAGAGGACGTGCTGGAAGTTCGAGAAGAGAATTCGAAAAGTGAACGAGATTTGAATCCTGATGAGGATGCAGAATCCTTGCGACGGCATTATTATCACTTTTATTATGGTAGGGATTACACGAAGCGAAAAATTTATCCCCCTCCCAAAAATATTAGAAGAAGTCAGAAGAATATTATAACGCACCTTCCAGGTGTCAGAGGATCAGTTCGAGGAAAGACCTATCCTCTCGAGGTTTGGAGACATTTCTTTGATCGAGAGATAATGGAAATTATTGTAAAATTTACAAACCAACATATTACCACTCACGCAAAAGAAAATATAATCAAGAATATCACGTTTGTGAGGTCGACTGTAATGACATGGAAGCTCTCTTGGACCTTCTAATTTTGAGTGGAGTAAAGAAGTCCAATAGGTTAAATTTAGAAGAACTGTTCTTTACAGATGGAAACTTCCCAGAAATCTTTCGGCTAGTTATGTCTTAGCAATGTTTCTCTTTCCTACTTAGCCATATAAGTTTTGACAATATTGAGACCAGGCAGCAGAGGCTACTGTCAGATAGATTGGCTCCAATTCGTGATCTGTTCGAATTTGTTCACATGTGTGTACAATATTTCAGCTTGAGTCAGTTTGTTACAATTGATGAAATGCTATTAGGTTTCAAGGGAAAGGCTGCTTTCCGGAAGTACAGACCTTCGAAACCTAACAAGTACAGCATCAAGGTATATATGCCTTGTGTGATGCAAAGGTATTTTATACTTAAAAAATGGAAGTCTACGTTGGAAAACAGCCAGAAGGATCACAGTATGCTGTAAGAGCCCGAAGAATGCAATGGAGAGACTAATACAGCCATTTCCGGGACGAGAATGAAACGTTACAGCGGACAACTGGTTCACCAGCGTTGAGCTCTGTGAAATCTTGACCAGTCAATACAAACTCGTGCTGCTAGGCACCATTTGAAAAATCAAGCGCCAGCTTCCACCTCGATTCACTCAAGGACAGTCCAGTCCTACCCCATCCAACATCTTTGGATTTCTTGAAGATTGTACTCGTCTGTCATATATTCCTAACAAACGAAAGAATGTGTTACTAATTTTATTGATGCACGATGATGACTTCGTCGATGAAGAAACAGAGAAATCAGATATGATTTTGGACTACAATAAAACTAAAGGCGGTGTCGATGTCGTAGACCAGCTCTCTGCAAATTATGCTGGGCCAGAAATACAAGACGTTGGCCTATCATTGTGGTATTTTATTCTCTGATAAACATTGCTGGCACAAACAGTCAAGTTATTATAAGTCAGAACGCACCAACCCAGAATATAATACGGCGAAAATTTATCACAGGGTTGGGAATGAGCATTTTACAAAGCCACCTTCTGCGTGAGAGGATTGCTGTCGTCTGCAAGCTTGAAAGGGTACAAGATGATTGGCCTGTACGTCTCTTTGGACGTTGTCAAACGTGTACTTGGAAGCAGAACAGAAAAACAAAATAGTATTGTAGATAGTGCAATAAGTTCATGTGCCTAGGGCACATAGAAGTATTATGCAAAGACTGTGAATGAATTTTGAAAATAAATGTGCAATGTTTACGGGCGACCTTACTTCATAAGCCACAGGCTTATACAAGATTTATTATGTGCCACATTTCCAAAACTGACACAACTATAGGTATGATATATTTGTATCAAATTATTTTTTTTGTCGTTCTTGCTATTTAAAAAATTTGATTTTACTAGGGATTCCCTTTTCTGATTTTTCCTTTGTTTATGTTATCTCTATGGGTCTGATTTTACTTGCAAGTCTGTTTTCCATCTGTGAGTTTGAATAAATACATTTTGTGTGAAATCTGATCTATTCTTACAATTTAATAAATAAACAAAATAAAATACCCGGTCTTAGAGACCGGCCACACGAATCATGTTCAATATTTCGCCACACTTACGCAGGGTTAAGAACTTAGCATATTAAACCTGAAAGACCACCGAGGATTCAGTGTATGTAAATAGTGTTACATAGTGTATATTATGGTATGTGTAATCTTAAAAGAATATTACAACTAAATCTCTTAAGTTAGCTGAGATATCTTTCTGTAAAGTTGTTAAGCCTGTTTGAGAGTATGGTATATAATATCAAAATACTAGAATGTTAATGTAATGTTAATGCGTGCGGAAGATTTTGATTATTACATATGGTAGTTTTCAAAAATAATTTTAGAAAAATGTATAGGCTATATACCAAATTAATTCACCTCTTCTTCTTTAGCTAGACCTTTTCCCAATTAAGTGGATTCGTAATTTCCATAGCTCATTCTTTACCGCCATTCCTTTCTGTTTAAAGCTTCTCCTCTCGTCCAATCTTTTCCCTCAGGTCTTCGGCAACCTTAGCTTAGGTCTCCCAACCCTCCTCCTTTCAGGGAACTTCATTGCTCTCTTTCCCACATAGTCTTCATTTCTTCGTTCTACATGTCCAAACCACCTTAATCTGCTTTCCTGTATCTTCTTGCTCAGTTATCCCTCCTTAACTGTTCCTCTGATTCGTTCATTCTTAATCTTGTCCCATCTGGTAACACCACACATCCACCGTAACATCCTCATCTCGGCCATCTCCAATTTTCTTTCCTGAGCCTTGGTGATCGCCCATGTCTCTCTGCACCATACATTATTGCAGGCCTCACAACTGTCTTATACAAGTTTCCTTTTATTGGGCAAGGCACTTTCCTGTCCAAATTAATTCCCAATTTCAATAAAATTTGGTATACATTAATTTCTATGTTTAAGGTTAGCTGTCAAAATTTCAAAAAAATTTATTCAGAAATAGGGAAGTGTAAAAACTCAGTACCAATGTCCCTTAACAGCCAAACCATGACAACGTTGAACAAAAGTGATAACATGTCTATTGGACGTCCTACTTTGCTACATGATATTGCAACTAGGTCTTATATTGCTGATAAGGTAATGCATTTTGGAAATCAATTGTTGCCAACAAACATTGGGCACCTTACCTCACAAAAACTCCTCCTATGCTGAGAACAAGATATAATCTCATTCAAAAATTTTGTTGAAACTCTGCGGACTTCCGATTTGAGCTTGGCAACTCTGCGGCAGAGTACTGTGTGCCAGCATGGCTTAACAGCGCTCATGTACGTATTATTTCAGGAACAATTAGAGCTACTCCCACCTTCTGTCTGCCTATCCTGAGCCACATACCACCCCCAAATCTGCGAAGGAAAGAAGCCTTGATAAGAGAATACTACAAGATCTTAGCAAACCTTGGAATACCAGTGCATTCTGACATCCCTGATCTCAGAATCAACAGACTTCGCTCAAGGCAGCCTCCTCTCGCGCTTGCAAACAGTCTCACAGGGGATAACATCAGCGATACCTGGAAGAGAAAATAGCTTCAAAATGCCCCAGAAACATGCCAATCATTACCTTGTATCACTAAGATCCTCCCTGGCGTTGATCAATCCCGCAAGGTATGGTCAACTCTAAACCGACTAAGAACAGGTTACGGAAGATGTGCAGATTCACTTTTTAAATGGGGAATGTTGGCCACACCAGCATGCGACTGCGGCGCACTATTCCACACATCAGGGAAGACTGCAGAGTCACAGCATACTGAGGACACTATGAGGATTTCCTGTTGGCAACCCCGAATTCCACCAAATTTATACAAGAACTAGATGTTTGTTTGTGATTGTTTAGAAATAATGTGATTTACTGTTGAAATGTACTTAAATGGCTAAATAAATGAATAAATAAATAAATGGTTATGGGTTATCACAATAGCATTCGCGGTAACGCATTGCTTTATTTACGTTAGTGTATTCCTATTTCGTATCCGTATAACTTTCCAGAATCCTGAAATACTGGAACAATTAGCCCATTGTATATCGTTTTAGCGGATACAGTGGGGTTTCCCATAAGCTAATAAAACAGTTCGAGTCAGATCCACCATCCGCGTTAGTGCGCAGTGGCCATCTTGAAATTTCATAATTTAAAAATAAATTACTCTCTATGTTCTAGAGCTGCAACAACGAAAATTTGTGATGCAGTAGAACCTTATGTAGCTTGGTATGATCAAGGCAAAATGACAACCACTCCATACTTTCAAGATGGCGTCTGGGCATAGACTTTATTAAAACTTAATAATCAATTGTTCACAATGTAATTGTGCAATTAAAACATACCTTAATTAGAAAGAAGTACCATGTAAGGGAACTCACTGATGCATACAAAATTTCAGTAAAATACCGTATCGTTATTGCTTGCTGGCACGAAAACGGCACAGTAACTGTTGCCTCCACGACTCCCTGTTTTTCCCCCCTTGTCCAGGCCAGAAGGTTCTCTCGGGCTGAAAAGAAAAATAGTTACAATCCCCCGTCCTCTCCTGGTCGGCACCTATAACAAATTTATGGGAGGAACGAACCTTATGGATGAAAATTTTAACTGATATCATCTGTCGATAAGAGACAAAAAGTGGTGGTGGGCCATATTTTCTTGGCTTCTTGACAAGAGTGTCCAAAACGCATGGTACCTCATTACTATGTCACGGTAAAGGACAACTCAACTGGAGTTCAAGTGGGAAGTGGTACAATTCTACGTGAAATCGTACGGCGTAGAACCACATAGAGCCAGGTGACTGACAACAGCACGTTCCGCGACATTGAAGACTTGTGATATCATGGACGCAATCTTCTGGTCATCAACGTCCCAGGACATAAGCGGAGGCGGTGTGCCGCTGAATTGTGTGTAAGCAGTGTCTGCACTGCATTTTGTAAATGTGATGTGGGACTGTGCATATCATGCTTCTTGCCGTTCCACACCATGTAACTAGTCACTTGACTATATGATCGAAGGTTCAAAGGTGTCATAATACTTGCTCAGTGCTTTTTAAAGTGTAATATTATCAAGATAAGTATTTAGCAACAAATATGAAATAGATACATTATTGTATTTATAAATCGCCATTCAAATAACAGTACAGTAAGTATGTAGTTAGTTTTAGTTGTAAGTAGGTAGTTAGTTTGTCTATTAGATATATGTCATTGTTCTATTAGACTGTGGTGTGTGAGTGTGTCTGGTAGCAGTTGCATTGTTTATTAGTTATAGTTCATTGTTTCAGTAGACTGTGATGTGTGAGGGTGCATGTGAATGTGCCTGGTGACAGACTGTTTTAGTGGTAGTATTTGTTGTTGGTGGAAATTTAGTATTTTTTGTTTGTTAGTAGAATATTGGTATTTAATTGTTAGTACGGTAGAAGGTTAGTATTTTTGTTAGTAGAATTGCTCTTTACGTATTCTGAAAGGGAGTAGCAGCCTTTCAGAATAAATCAATTCTTTACTAGTCTTATAGACGGTTAAGATATTGATAATATAAGCCAAATAATGGCTCCACTGCGTCCTGCTGCATGGCTGAAAGAAACGGGAAACTACAGCCGTATGCTTTTCCCGAGGATATGCACCTCTCTATGCATAATTACATGTGATGATGGCCTCCTCCCTTGTAAAATTTCAATCCGGAGGTAAACTAGTCCCCCGTTCGGATCTCCGGGTGGGGACTACTCGAGAGGGGGTTAACATCACAAAAGTGACAAAGAGGAAATCTGACATTCTACGGATCGGAGCGTGGAATGTTAGAAGTCTGATAGGAAGTGGAAAGTTAGAAAACTTAGAACGGGAAATGGATAGGTTGAGGTTGGATTTGGTTGGGATTAGTGAAATGCGCTGGCAGGAAGAACAGGACGTTTGGTCAGGAGACTATAGGGTCATTAGCACTAAATCAAACAATGGCCAAGCAGGGGTTGGTCTCATATTGAGTAGGAAACTTGGACAGCGGGTGGAATATTATGAGCAATACAGTGAACGGATTATTGTAGCAAAAATCAATACTAAACCTACGTGCACCACAGTGGTACAAGTCTATATGCCTACCAGTCAAGCTGATGATGAGGATGTTGAAAAGGTCTACGAAGAAATAGATGACATTCTGAGGTATATCAAAGGTGATGAAAATGTTATAGTAATGGGAGATTGGAATGCTGTGGTAGGAAAAGGGAGAGAAGGGAAGATAGTAGGAGATTTCGGATTAGGTGAAAGGAATGATCGAGGAAGCAGGCTGATGGAATTCTGCACCGAACATGAGTTGGTCATAGCTAACACCTTATTCAATAACCACAATAGAAGAATATACACATGGATGAGACCAGGAGATACAGGGCGTTACCAAATCGACTTCATTATGGTCAAGCAGAGGTTTCGAAACCAGATTTTGGATTGTAAAACATATCCTGGTGCTGACATAAACTCTGACCACAATCTGGTTGTAATGAAATGCAGATTAAAGTTGAAGAAACTGAAGAAAAGTCAAAAGCCAAAAAGGTGGGCAATAGACGGACTGAAAGTAAAGGATGTAAACGAAAGGTTCAAGAAGAGTATAACGGAAGGACTAATGAAAAATCCTAAACGGACTTCAATTGCAGACGAATGGGCACTTTTGAAGAATGAAATAACAAAATCCGCAGAAGAAAACATTGGTAGGAAAGAAAGAATAGGTAGAAAACCGTGGATCACTCAGGATATACTAGAATTGATGGATGAAAGGCGGAAACACAAGAATCTAAGAGATGAAAAGGGGAAAGCAGAATACAGACGTCTGAGAAATGAGGTTAACAAGAAGTGCAAGGAAGCGAAAGAAGAATGGTTGAAAGAGAAATGTGCAGGTATAGAAAATTGTCTGAAATTAGGAAAAGTAGACACAGCTTATCGAAGGATTAAGAATACTTTTGGGGAAAAGAAGACTAAGTGCTGTAATATTAAGGACACAAATGGAAAGCCTTTAACAGATAGGGAAGAAAAGGTTGAGAGATGGAAAGCTTACATAGAGTGCTTGTATAAGGGAAAGGAGATTGAGAATCATGTAATGGAAAGGGAGGAGGAAATTGATGAGGATGCAAAAGGAGATTTAATATTGAGATCAGAATTTGACAGAGCATTAGAGGACTTAGGCAGGAACAAAGCACCAGGCATAGATGATATACCGATTGAGTTGCTACGCTGCATAGGAGATGAAGGTCTGATCAGGTTATTTCACTTGGTGTGTAGGATTTATGAGACAGGTGAGGTACCCCCTGATTTCAAGAAGAATGTTATCATCCCTATACCAAAGAAAGTGGGAGCTGACAGATGTGAAGATTACCGTACAATCAGCTTGATTATTCATGCTTCAAAGATCCTGTCTAGAATAATTTACAAGAGGATTGAAAGCCAGATAGAAACGGAGTTGGGTGAAGACCAGTTTGGTTTCAGGAGAAATGTAGGAACAAGGGAAGCTGTACTAAGTCTTAGGCTGATTTTGGAAGGTAGAATAAGGAAAGGTAAGAGAACGTTCATGGCATTTGTAGACTTAGAAAAGGCTTTTGATAACGTTGATTGGACTAAATTGTTTGACATTTTGAAATCTATTGGAATAAAGTACAGGGATAGGAGGGTGATATACAATCTATACAGAAACTAGACAGCAGTCATTCGAGCTGAAGGACATGAGAGAGAAGCTGGTATTCAGAAAGGTGTAAGGCAAGGCTGCAACTTATCACCCATACTTTTCAATCTTTACATTGAACAAGCAATGAAGGAAATTGGAGAAAAATTTAAAGTGGGAGTGAAGATTCAAGGAGAAATAATTTCAACTCTGAGATTTGCTGATGACATCGTCATCTTGGCCGACACGCCTGAGGATTTGAATCAGTTTTTGAATGGTATGGACTCCGTCTTACAGAATGAATACATGATGAAAATTAATAAATGTAAAACAAAAATACTGGAATGCAGCCGAAATAAATCAGAAACTTCTATGGAGATCAAATTGGCAGGTGAAAAGCTGAAGGAAGTTGGAGACTTCTGTTACTTAGGAAGCAGAATAACCAGTGATGGACGAAGCAAAGAGGATATAAAAAGTAGGTTGGCTCAGGCAAGGAAAGCCTTCCTACAAAAAAGGAATCTGTTGACATCGAATATAGATTTAGGTATTAGGAAGTCATTTTTGAAAGCCTTTGTCTGGAGCGTGGCGCTCTACGGAAGTGAAACTTGGACTATTGGTGCAGCAGAAAAGAGGAGAATTGAAGCATTTGAAATGTGGTGTTACAGGAGAATGATGAAGATCAGATGGGTAGATAGGGTTACAAACGAAGAGGTATTAAGGCGAGTGGGAGAGGAGAGATGTTTCTGGCGACTGCTAATGAAGAGAAGAGATAGGTTGGTAGGACACATACTAAGACACCCAGGAATAGCAAGCTTAGTTATGGAAGGAAGGGTCGAGGACAAGAACTGTAGGGGTAGACCAAGGTTAGAATATGTTAAACAGATTGCCTCGGATGTAGGGTGTGGTAGCTATGTAGAGATGAAACGATTAGCTCAGGACAGGGAGGCATGGAGCGCTGCATCAAACCAGTCAAAAGACTGAAGACTCAAACAACAACGAAATATATATTAATTTCAACCATTTAACTAATTGGTGCCTTAGCCCAAAGTTCGTAATGTACCATACGTAAATTTAATGTATTATTAGTATTAAGCATTAATTCAATTATGTTAGTATTCTAGGGTTAAATAAATTTAAAAAGCCTGTCCCATTCTTATAGGTTAAGTTGGGCTCTCAGAGTACTTCACCGGACTATTCTAATAATCTAGCTAAAAGATATATTGAATTAAGAATACTGCAACGGAATGAAACAATAAAGCTCATGAGTATCAAAATCTGCTAATAAACACAAGCACACATGACCATAAGCAGAACATGTCTTTCTGCCATATGACATGTCGAACAGTAAAAGCGATGGCCGACGAGATTTCTTATATATTACATTTATAACAAGTTGAGAATTCATCACCATGGACGTTTACAACAGAAACAGAAATCAATTGGTGACATTGGTGTTTTCCTCTCTCTCGGCTCTCAACATTAGAATAAAAGAAGAAGACAAATCTAATGCTAATGATAACAGTACATCGCATGCAATTGCTTCGTTAGCAAACTCATCTATTCCAGTTACAGTAAACAAATGCTTTCGATGTTTGCCTGGTGTAACAAGGAGATCCCCCTTCCTAGACTGTAATATGACCTTCTGGACAGCAGAAAATCCATGCTGTAATAACATTACAAGTACCATAGATTAAAATTTCACAAATATAACATGATACATACATACATATCAACTCTCTGAGAGAACGACGGAAGGGTTTTTTTTACATCACATTGAATAATAATAATATTTAATGCAGCCAAATAGCCATAATGCAGTATACATATATACACATTTCACCCTCTCGTACATAAATAAAATTTAGTCTTTACATTACATTGAAGAGGCATGGTTTCTGGCCATGTCATTCAGCGAATAAAATCTCCCAGAATGGAAATAAGTCTACAATAAGATACATCAATCAATTCCTATGCTAAATGACTATAGTGGGAGGCTAATTAGCTAAAATAATGTTGCTACCGTAAGTGTACATTTCATAAGGCTATGCTTAGGTTATGTTAGGATTGATTACGAAAAGCATTCTCAAAAATTATCAAAATACTTACTCTCACCATGCCAGCAATTCTTACAATTCTTTCCGTATCACTACACTTAATTGCTTTTTCCTCATATTCTTTTTTAAAGCAGTGAACGCTGCAAAGTGTAATTAGGCCTAGTCTTCTTCAGTGGAGTTTGTAGCTGTTTCTGGCCTCTTTTAGGCATTTTGACGAAATCTAAATAACAATTTATGCAAAAATAAAGATTATGAACATTATTAAAGTTCCGACTAGTGCAAATGTACACATAGGCCTAGGCCTACATATTATATAGGCCTAATCTATAAGTCTAAAATAATCATAATAACTGTTCTAATTGACGTATTTTTGTAGCACTTACCTCGTAAAACTGCACTAGACGTAAAATTCCAAAGAAATGTGATGATTTATCCAATTAATTGAACAGCCACGTGCGTTTAGGGATATATGCTTTATACGAGAATGTTGGTCACACTCGCTGCGACATTTCCCGCGTCTACGTGTTTCAAAACTGTTTCAACTGTACGGCAAAAAATCTTACTGGTATTGTGGTATTTGTAGATGGCGAGATTTTCAGCAGGGTTGGCGAAACTGTGCTCACACAAAAGACAACTTAACTTCAAGAAATTCAACCACAAACCAACATGCGAGTAGGCATAGGGGATGGATGTTAACGTTGGCTACCCTTTTTTTATTAGTAACATGGCCGCCACATCGGTGTTACCAACCTACATCATTCAACACCAAAAATTCACCAAATACTTCCATGTAATAAGTAACCCAGAGGAAACCAAATAAGTAAGGGACATCTTGATCATCAGTCACCTGCCGTCAAAACCATAACCAGTGTTATGGTTGTGAAGATAACTTTAGGTTTCTTCATTGCCTTTTAAATCACCTTATAAAATGCAAAATTTAAGGAATATTAATACTTACCGTACTCGCCGCTCGATGGGGGCTTCATTCATTCATTCATTCATTCCATCCCTGACGCGGTCGGTCGACTTGAAGCAGGCTGTGGATTTTCATACTGTATCATATATTATTAAGTAATGCACCGTGCCTTATTTGTGAAAACTGGGCTAAAACAACGTAAAACACAAATGTTCCTGTCCTAAATTGTAAATATTGAACAAAAATTTAAAATTCAAAATCTTTGTGGAAAATTCTTTATTTTCTTATTTCGAAACCCTTCCTAATTTGATTGATTTGTTCTTCCACTGTCACTGACTCTTATTTAGTTATTGTTAACATAAACAAGGAAGGGCACTTTGCATATTTAGGCCAAAAGTAACTTTTATAGATTTCTATACATCATTCCGAAAATAAGCGTAACTCAACTTAAGTGATATAAACTTCTTTTCTTTATCTCGTGTCTACTACAGTATATTATTATATACTAATCAATAAATCGATTCTTCGGTTAACCGACAGCGGTAGCTACGCTAAAACACAGGCCATGGGGCCAAGCTCTCTACGGACTTGGTAGACGAGGGTTCGAGCCCCACCGTCGGCATCCTCGAAATGGTTTTCCGTGTTTCCTCATTTTCAACTCCAGGCAAATGCTAGGACGGAACTTTCTAACAGGCCACAGCCGCTTCCATCCCCATCCTTGCCCAGTTTCAATCATCTTCATTCATTTCATCTCTCATTAACTCCTCTCATGAGTTGGCGTCAGGAAGGGCATCTGGCCCTAAAAACCACCCGCCACCATTTTCAACTCCAAACAAATGCTAGGACGGTACCTTCTGACAGGCCACAGCCGCTTCCATCCTCATCCTTGCCCAGTTTCAATCATCTTCATTCATTTCATCTCTCATAAACTCCTCTCATGAGTTGGCGTCGGGAAGGGCATCTGGCCCTAAAAACCATCCCCCACCATTTTCAACTCCAAACAAATGCTGGGACGGTACCTTCTGACAGGCCACAGCCGCTTCCATCCCCATCCTTGCCCAGTTTCAATCATCTTAATTCATTTCATATCTCATTAACTCCTCTCATGAGTTGGCGTCGGGAAGGGCATCTGGCCCTAAAAACCATCCGCCACCATTTTCAACTCCAAACAAATGCTGGCACGGTACCTTATGACCTCGTAGTTCCGCCCCTTAAAACAACAATAACAACAACAACTTCTGACAGGTCACGGCCATTTCCTTCCACATCCATGCCCAGTTTCATTCATCTTTATTCATTTCATCTATCATTAACTCCGCTCGTGAGGTTGGAGTCAGGAAGGGCATCCGGACCTAAAAACAATCTGCCACATAGAATTTCATCGCAACTCATCCCCGACTCCGTTGGAAACGGTAATAATAATAAGGGGTAGACATACAGACATACAAATTGATTCTTCGATTAATCGATCAATCTATTATTCGGTTAGTCGATTAATCGATTGAACATTCAGTCGATTAATTGTTTTCGATTAATATCAAATTATTCGAATAAACCAAAAATCGCGAATTATCAGCTCCACCTCTAATTGAACTGCAAGACGATGGCAAGAGAAATTAATGAAAGTTGTTAATAATGTTATTGGTTTTACGTCCCTTTTAACTACCCTGGCTTTTAGAGACGCCGGGGTGCCGAAATTTTGCCCCGAAGGGGATCTTTAACGTGCCAGTAAATGTACTGACACGGCTCCCTCGCATTTGCGCACCCTCAAATGCCACCTGACTGCGCCAGGTTTCGAACCTGCAACCTTGGGATCAGCAAGCGAGAACGTTACCCCTGAGCCACGCAGCCAGACTAATGAAAGATGTGATGAGAGCTGTGATGACAGGTATCAAGATAGCAGTGGCGAATCCTGACCTCAGAATCGGTAGGTTGGTTGGTTCCTCAGTTTAGGGGCTGCGACAACACGGTCATGTAGCCCCGTGTACTTTGGGTGTGTGTAGAATCTGTCTGATAACCGGTGTGATGGCTGTATTAGTGTGTGTTATCTGTTATTTAATTCAAGTAAGGACTGCAGACATTCGATTTTCAAGTAGTTCCAACCTTTGCTACCAAACGCCGCCGTCAACGACCAACTAGTTCTGAACTTTGTTACTAGATGCCACCGCAGTCGGCTCCTGGCGACGAACGTTGGAACCTAAGAGCGTTAGTCAAATATAACCTATAATTTAGCTTCACACAAATGTAATTAGTGGAAGGTTTTTATCATGCCATGGGACCGCCGGCTTTACTTCCTCTCCGAAGGAAGTCATACTGAGGGATTTTTAACGCTCTTAATGCGGACATGATTTACATCTCGATTTCTCAAGGGTACAACAACTGTATAAGCTAACAATACTACTCTACTACTATTCGCTCCTGTTCTAAATGCTACTACGAGTATTACTGTTGTGCGACAACCACAAAGACTAGTAAGATACACCTTCTGTTACTACTCCCAATACCACTATTGCTGCCGCGAGTTATGTAAGGTATTCAAATTGTAAAAAAAAACAAAAAAAAAAACGAATTCCATATACTGTACTAGATTCGCCACTGCTGAATAGGTTTACAATAGACAACTGTCTAGGCTACTGTGAAGACCGACAAGCAAGGAGAAGCAAAATACAGAGGTCCCTCCAGCATGCAGGATTTCTTTATAATAGGCTAATGTTATTTTTTCTACGTCCCTTTTAACTACTGCAGCTTTTAGAGACGCCAGGGTGCCGGAACTTTGCCCCGAAGGGGATCTTTAAAGTGCCAGTAAACCTACTGACACGCCTCCCTCACATTTGTGCACCCTCAAATGCCAGCTGACTGCACCAGGATTCGATCCTGCAACCTTGGCAACAGCAAGCGAGAATGTTACCGCTGAGCCACGCAGCCAGCTATGATTTCATTCTGTCAGCCCCGTGGTTTATTTATTTATCGCATGGCTTTTAGTACCGGGAGTGTCCGAGGACATGTTCGGCTCGCCTGAGTCTGTAGCTGCTTCCAGCGGACACCCTTAGGGTGAGCTACAAGTTCCGTTTATTTTCAAGTAGTTCCAACTTTCGCTACCAGATATCAATGCTACCTAGTGGTAAACGTTGGAACTTTGATAGATCGTTCCGACGAAATCTAACCTAACAATTTAGCTTCGCACAAGTTTAGTCTGTGGAAGGATCTTTCACATGCCATAAATCTATAACATGGGACCGCCGGCTTTACTTCCCCTCCGAAGGAAGGCATTCTGAAGGATTTTCAAAGCTCTTAAAAAATCCGACGACTTCGGTCGGGTTTGAACCCGCTATCTTGGACACTGCAGTTCAGCATGCTACCAACTACGCCACCGAAGCCACTTTAGCCCCGTGGTGTTGGGATAGCGCGCCTGCTCCTCACCCGGAGGCCCCGTGTTTGATTCCCTGCTCCGTCAGGTATTTTAGAAATTGACGTGAGGGCTGGAATGGAGTGTACACAGGCTCGTGTGTTTTGTACGCGAATTGAAGGAGTAACATATGCGACAGCTGCTGCTGGAATGAGATGGCGTAGATCTGGTTAGAATGGTAGATCATGAACTTGATTCTTGCCAAAACCCGACAGGAAAAAAATCAAGTGGCGTAAGGTCTGGGCTTTTAGTGGGGCCAAAATTTTGCATGACTACTGTATCTCTCACAATCCAGCGACCTGGAAATTGAAGTCTCCCACACACAGGCGCGATATGCAGTTCGGAACGGTATCTAATTAGTACAAATACACACACTAATACAGCCACCAAAATAACACAGGTTATCAGACAATGACACACACGCCCAAATACGCAGGGCTACATGACCACGATGTCATAAATTCCCTAAAATAAGCAACAACGAGAACAAATTATTTATAGGTTTCTTGACTTAGTATATATTTTTTAACTTACTCAACATATTTATTTATCGGGAACTAGCAACCTACCCCGCCTTCGACGGGTATCTTTAACGATTTACCCAGCGTAAGCTTAAAAGGAGCACGGACGGCAGGTCCCAAACGCAATTCAGTAAAGCCGAGGTGAACAGCGAAACTCCAAACACGATATATATTCTTCTCTGAAGTCTTAACTCGACACGACTTGACAGTTTGATGCTAGCCGAAGCTGGGGTGTTACGCTCGTTCGCTAGCTCGTAAACTTGCTCCGAAGCTAGTACCGTAATTTAAATTTCCACTGAAATTGAAATTTATTTTATTTAAGTTAATTACAATTAGGACTAAAAGTCCCTTTAGCTGCAACTAACTGCCACTACATGTTTCTGTTATACATAAAATTAAACTAATTAGTCTACTATAATATCATTAACAGTCTACTAAGGAAGAACGATATAAATACAAAACGGTTTTAACCTACTTAATTAATATGAAGTAATACAGTGAGTCCGAGAATGTTCTCCGCAGCGCCTACATGCGTCTGCGAGAGCTAGCTACAGCAGTTACGTTGGTAGCACGGCTGTCGCTTGCATCATCTCTACTTAGTATAAATCAAAGTCCCCGATTCTTGGATGTTTCGGGTAAATTCGAGAACCACTGGATGGATTTTGATGCGGTTTTCACCATTCTGTAAAGGATATATCGAGTATGATTTCTTTAGAAAATTATTTATTTATGATCAAAAGAAGCCGAGCAGTAACGATTTTAGTGGAAAAGTCGATAAAAATACCTGGCGTCCGAGCGCTTTGTAAGCTTACGCTGGGCAAACAGTTAAAAAATGTCTACATACTATGAGTGTAAGAATTGTTCAACATGAAAAGTTCTACAAAAAAGTCCGCGAGAGCATATGTCTATCTTCCATACATAGCCCAATATAAGGGAACAACTGAAGCTTGTCTCTTACAGCTTTATGTGCTGTCGACTTGGAGATTCCTGTTTGTTGAGCTAAATTTCGTGTTGATTTACTTAGACTACGCAGCATTATGTCGGAGATTTCATCAAGTTTTTCGTCTGTTAAAAGCGTAAGGTAAAGGCACTTAAGATTGCGCACTTAGTGTATTTATGTCCATAGATAAACTACTTTTGTGACCAATTTAACACAAAATTTATTAACTTCAATTAATTGCAAACACAATGCGTATACAAAGAACACGAAAAATAATGTATATTAAATGTAAAAAAATGTTTTTTAATTAATTGCAAATGCGCAATCTTAAAGGCACTGTCCTTTAAGAATGCGCATGACGTCCTGTAAGAATACGCATTAGCACAATTCGCATTTGAAGAGTCCTATGCCTTCATAGTTCGAACACCCTTCATGCCACCACTGTTTGCACCTACTACATTGCACCCAGTCTTCAATAATTGGTTCCTCATACTCTTCGTCACAGCAAGGACACACGATTTTCTCTTCTTCGGCAGTTGTGACAGCTGACGAAGTTGATGCTACTGAACTTACACCGAAGTGAAGAGTTTTCCTGCCCTGTTTTTTTGCTTGTTCATTCTTCGTTGCAAGAAGGCCATTCTTATAAGGAGAGGAAGATAGAACTTCAGACCTTTTGCAAGTTCTCTTGCGTTTGGTTGCTTGAGCTGCCTTTGGTAGGGGAGATATCTTAGCAGGTGACACCTGTGGCTCGTAAACTTTTGCATTTTGAATTTGCTCCTCTACAGCAGGTTCATTTTCCTGCACAGATGGGCGGAATGTTACCTCCGAGGGAGCAAAGTCGTCATCCAAAAATACATTCCGGTTAAACGGATGAATTCCAGTTTTGATGAAAGCTTGAACGGCTGTCTCCATCTTTGCTGCTCTCTCGTAGGCTGATTTGAAGATCCTGGCCACGTTGGCCTGTGTAATTGCAGTGCCAGGATGATTCACCAACCACGTATCAGCTTCTTGAGAATAGGCTTTCTTCAGAGGCCCAAAAAAGCCAACATCCAAAGGCTGAAGCCTGTGGCTTGCATGGGGTGGTAGTGAAAGCAAGGTGATGCTGTGTTCCCTGCAGTAAAGAACAGCATCAATGCTGCAGTGGGAAATGTGGTTATCCAATATAAGGAGAACTGGATCCTCTTTTGATGGCTTTACAAAGTTTTTGAAATGTTTGAGCCACTCTACAAAGAGCTCAGTGTTCATATAGCCAGAGTCGGATATAATTGGCAATGTCCCTTCAGGAGCATCCATGTACAGATCTGGCTTCATTCTCTTCCTCGCAAAGATCATCGCTGGAGGAACAAATATGCCTGTAGGCCCCATACAACACACTACGGTAACTGCCTGCCCTCTCTCTCCCGATGTGACCTTACAGACAATTTTCTTCCCTTTAGGAGATATAATTTTAGGAACAGTATTAGGCACGGTTGATATACCGGACTCGTCCATATTAAATTTCCTATGAGCTGGGAACATTTCATCATCACACACACTGACCAAATTATCATAGAATCGGTCACATTGGACTCGATTGAATCCAATTGCTCTTCCTATGCTGCACTTCTCTGATGTGCGTAATGACAGCTTTTGCCTCATACAAAAGGCCAAAACCCAGTTCTTTCCTGCTAATCTAGTTTTCTTATTGAACCTATGTTCAATCTCATTCCTCTCAGCAAATTCGTACGCTAAACTCATCAGCTGTTTTCTGGTAATTCCATAAAACCTTTAGTCCAGTTCCCTCAAATGGTCGGCCAATTTTTGTTCCTGTTCTGGCGTGAACACAGGTTTGTGACGTCCCAGGGAAATTGGTACAGTTCCCTGTAAATTAACGAAGAAATATATTACATAACGTAGGCTACTCGAGGAATAAATATTAAACATTGGAGTTGAAGATATTTATGTACTGTAGTAGGCCTATAATATTTGTTAAATATTTTAATTGAACTTAATTTTTAAATATAATTTACTTAATTTAGTTAATTATGAATTGCCATAAACAATTATTAACCAACTACCGTAAATATTTTTTCCTTACCAATTTCAATCTATTTCTCAAAGCGGATTCCTTAGTACCCAATGAAGTAGCCACTTTTCATTGACTTTCACCATTTTCAATTCTCTTTCTGGCTTCCTCTAAGATTTCTGTCGTAAATATAAGTTTCCTCTCTGATTTCCTTGAGTATGTTGAGCTCATACTGCCGTTAAATAGACGTCTGAAAGATAATATCGTAGATATGAACAATAATGTGCCTGTAAGATGGCGCACAGTTCCTCCAAGACTGCGCAGAGCGCGCGGTCTTGCAGGTTTCTGCGTAGTTCAACACTTTCGCTAACAGATGGCAGAAGCAGTTACGTATACGCACTTCGAGCCGCTCACAGTCTTTGTTAGGAGTTCCCATTGCGAGAGGAGTATTTGTTTCAACTAAATCATAATTTAAAGGAGCTCTAAAGCTTATTTTCTGAAGAATACAAATTACATCAAATAGGATGATTAATTATTCTTACCTCTTAATTCTTTATACAAGTAGAATCAGCAAAATCGTTCACACTTTCGAAGAGCACTTTGCAATACACGTTTCTCCACAGAATGGCTTGGGTCACCAGTGCTGCCAACTGTAAGAAAATGCCACTGCGCAATCTTAAAGTCTGCGCAATCTTACCTGCCTTTACCTTAGGCCTACCTGTTCCCGGTAC
This sequence comes from Meconema thalassinum, assembly GCA_946902985.2. Lineage (NCBI taxonomy): Eukaryota > Metazoa > Arthropoda > Insecta > Orthoptera > Tettigoniidae > Meconema > Meconema thalassinum. Next base: position 127,181,410 of record OX336395.1, read on the forward strand.
ATCTTGAACTGAGCCAGTCACACGAAATTTACTTACCAAATTCCGAACGGTATCACGGTTTGGACACTTTGAATTAGGAAACCGCGCCTGAAATCTTAATTTTACATTTTCTGTAAACCGATCGCCTTCGCGAATACGTATTCCACAAAGAAACTCTTACATTACCGCCTGTATAGTGTTGCACTCTTCCAATAATAATCTATCTGAACGCTCGCTTACACGCTGAAGACATGCAGTCTCGCGCGCTTAATGCAATACACACAGACAGCTCACTCGGGGAAGTCCCGCTTTGAAGGACACAGTGCAGTGCAGCCAACTAAAACTCATGACTCAACCACTCACAGCTGCACGTACCCACTGCGGAGAACATTATCGGGCGCCCTGTACTATTGTTAAAATTTTATCTTAAACTTATACATGTTTTAATAATTACACAGATAATATGAGTGAATTTATGATTTCTGAGCCGTGACACTCCTCTGTCGTACTTCGCCCAGTTTTAAATTGTTGTATATTTTCGAGGCATTTACCACAAATGATTTGTTACATTTCATTGTGCGATGCTGAGGGATCTGCAGAGTTATAGCTGTGAATCTATTGTTCCGATCATGCACTTGACGCATTTGAATGAAGATTGTTGCAAAAAATGAAAACGTAGTTGGTTGGTTCCTCAGTTTAGGGGCTGCGACAACGTGGCCATGTAGCCCCATGTAGGCCTACTTTGGGTGTGTAGAATCTGTCTGATAACCGGTGTTAATTGTGATGACTGTATTAGTGTGTTTTATCTGTTTTCAATTCAAGTAAGGACTGCAGACATTGAATTTTTTCAAGTAGTTTCTACTTTTGCCGCCAAACGCCACCGTCAACGACTACTAGTTCATAACTTGGTTACCAGATGCCATCGCAGTCGACTCCTGGCGACGAACATCGGAACGTAAGAGCGTTTGTCAAATGTTTAACCTAATTTAGCTTCACACAGGTGTAATTAGTGGAAGGTTCTTTAACATGCCATATATCTATGACATGGGACCGCCGGCTTTACTTCCCCTCCGAAGGAAGGCATACTGAGGGATTTTTAACGCTCTTAAAAATCCGAAAAATGAAAACGTAAAAACACTTATTGTTGGCGAGGTATTAAAGGTAGAGATATGCTGTTGCGGTCTTATTTTTGTAGAACTTTTCATGCTGATCAATTCTTACACTCATAGTACCTAATACTGTAGATATTTTTAACGATTTACCCAGCGTAAGCTTTAAAGGCAGCAGGTTTTTCTTCGACTCGATTCACTGAAATTTTTACTGCTCGGATTCCTTTGGTCATAAATGGATGTTTTTCTACAGAAACCTTACTCGAGAAATCCTTAACAGAATCGTGAAAACCGCATAAAAATCCATCCAGTTACTCGAGATTACTCGTTACATCCAAGAATCGGGGACTTAGTTTTATACTACAGTATGTAGAGATTGCTGTAATTAATAAGCACAAGTATCAAGTGATGGTTGCAATAAGTAGCCTCATCCTCTCGCCCCGAATCTGTGACAATCCGAGATACGGAACAGAAAATATTAAATTATATTTTATATGGGGCTTAAATGACCTTGATGTCCAAACTCCTAGATAAAACATCATCAACAAGACTTTTTTCATGCGAATTTTACCTTTTTAGTGTTTATAAAACCTGACTTTATTAATGACATTCTGGTCAGCCTGAGTTATAATCGCATGGTGACACTCTATAATAAGATACACTGACTGAAGTCATGAATTTCCAATTCGACTACTGGAGCTCGGCTACGGAGGTGTGTAATAGGGTTGCGTGTGGTAGAATAGGCTCGTCTGGGCCCATGATGATGATGATGATAATATTGTTGTTTCAAGGGGCCTAACATCTAGGTAATCGGCCCCTAATGGTTTGGGTGATAGAGATAATGATGATGTAATGTAAACTAGAACTAAAACTAACTACACACATACTACAAGAAGAAATGGAAAACAAAAGAAGAATAAGGTAAATAAACGACGGGATAACGCTAACGCGCTACCTCGTGCCTCGCTGGTATCGGGAGAGCGTGGGTTCGAATCCCACCTCGGCCGTCCTGAAAAAGGTTTTCGTGGTTTCCCATTTTCACCACCAGGCAAATGCCGGGACGGTTCCTTTCAACAGGTCCACGGCCGATTTCCATCCAATATCGCTCCCCTCACCCGTCCTGAAAAGAAAAGTACATGGCCATTGGCTGCATTAATAAAACTATTTATTTAAAAAGAAACGAAGCCTCCGTGGCTTAGGCGGCAGCGCGCCGGCCTCTCACCGCTGGGTCCGTGGTTCAAATCCCGGTCACTCCATGTGAGATCTGTGCTGGACAAAACGGAGGCAGACAGGTTTTTCTCCGGGTACTCCGGTTTTCCCTGTCAAAATTTCATTCCAGCAACATTCTCCACTATCATTTCATTCCATCTGTCATTCATTTAATCATTGCCCCAGAGGAGTGCGTCAGGCCTCGGCAGCCGGCACAGTTCATATCCTCGCCGCTAGTTGGGGGCTTCCTTTCATTCCATTCCTGACCCGGTCGGAGACTGGAAACAGGCTGTGGATTTTTCATTTAAAAAGAAATGCCCTCAAACCTCAAGGATTGAAGGATTTGGGAGGAAGGAGGCCCATAAAAGGCAGATAGGAAAGGGAAAGAGGAGAGGGCCCGCCCGAAAGTCAGTGGAAAAGGGGGGGAAAACCAGACCCATCTCAGGAAACCCCTAGGGTCGCCAATTCCCGAACTCACCAGCCGTGAGCCCTTGGGGTTATAGCACTATCCAGGGTGCACCAGAAGTGGTGGGGCTACACACACCCTCCCTCCTTAAGGGCCTTGTGCAGAAAGCAGGAGATATCATGAAAAGAAAAAGAAGGCTGAGCACTCGAAGAATGAGGGTATCAGGAAAGACGAGACATGGGCCAATTAAGGCGGGAAAGTGAAAGACTCCCTAGGCCTCAGATATCCTAATACCGTCGGGGTCGGAAGAGAACAAGTGTTGACCAAGACAGGTCGACAGGAAAGAAGACGGAGGGGTTGGTTGGTTCCTGAGTTTAGGGGCTGCGACAACGCGGTCATGTAGCCCCGTGTACTTTGGGTGTGTGTAGAATCTGTCTGATAACCGGTGTTGATTGTGATGACTGTATTAGTGTGTGTTTCTGTTTCTTAATTCAAGTAAGGACTGCAGACTTTGAATTTTTCAAATAGTTCCTACTTTTGCCGCCAAGCGCCACCGTCAACAACTACTAGTTCAGAGCTTGGCTACTAGACGCCACCGCAGTCGGCTCCTGGCGACTAACGTAGGAATCTGAGCGTTGTTTACATTTTAACCTAATTTAGCTTCACACAGGTGTAATTAGTGGAAGGTTCTTTAACATGCCATAAATCTATGACATGGGACCGCCGGCTTTACTTCCCCTCCGAAGGAAGGCATACTGAGGGATTTTTAACGCTCTTAAAAAATCCGACGACTTCGGCCGGATTTGAACCCGCGATCCTGGGCTTAGTAGCTCAGCACGCTACCGACTACGCCACCGAAGCCTGTGCTCCGATTACCTTATTTGATAGGAATACTGCCTCTGCCACCATCTACCGTCCAAATTAGGAACTAGGATAGCGCTGCGGCAGGGCCAGTAAGGCATTCTGTGGGCACAAGTCAGAACTGCTTGAAGTGCAGCATAGGGATGTAGCCTGAGAAAGTTCGCGCCAGATAGCGCCCGTGTAGTACTGTGTAAGCGCAAGGCGATCGTCCTATGTTTCCCCCAGTCAGCTGCGAGTAATGTATAGATTGTGACCGAGTTTTCTAAGCTAAAGTAAATTATATCTTCTCTAATATTACTCCAAGACTATATTGATTAATTTTATAGGTATATCCTCTTATTATGGACGATTTTCAGCGTTTAAGCGTTAAACAGCTGCAAAATGAGCTACGGACTAGAGGTGCTAAAACTAGCGGGAGGAAGGAAGAATTAATAGGCTACAACGGTAATAAAATTCTAACACGCTTTATTATTCAAATAATGAATAGGAGTCAGAATTCTTGAGTATTGTAGGCCTATATTGATAAATATATCCCCATAAGACTTAAATAATTAATAGAGATTTAAATATGAACTTGCTCCCCTTGCTTATAGACTAAGATTCATGTCTTTTTTTGGTTGATAGCTTACATGAAACTGTTATGTTTTAAGGTGTAAACATTATCAAAGAAAGTTAATACCGGTATTGTAGGCCTATACCTCAAAATCCATCGCAACGTTTGGTTCTTATGTAATTTTGTCAATTTCTCAATACGAATCGTTCCCGTACCCCTTCGTAACGACTTAGGGGTACAATATTTGAAAAGTTTGAGAATCCCTGCTTTAGGGCCACGAACTGTTTCCATTCATCTGACTAACTTATGACTCAAGAATGTAGAAGTCAGTCACATTCTCCGTCGGGCAGATGGAAGTTGACGATTAATTCTGATTTCAAGAAACCAACCATAATACGTTTGTGACTGTTAATGTTGTGAAATGTATTCTGGAAGTATTTGTCCGAGTATTGATGCTTTTGAAAATGGGAGTTACAAAATATGTTACATTCACTTCTTCCTATATATTGACGATTTCTTCCTGTGCCGTACTTCAATGGATATAATTTCTGCAGATTTCGATATTGTAGGCTTATCGTGGTAATCCGGCAATTTTCTTGTGTGTGGCCTCGTCCTTATTTTTGTTGTGTTCGTGGTCCACGGAAAAAGCGATGGAACAGCGCCCGGTTTTAATCTTGCTCTCTCACATTCAAATACAAACGCATAAATTCAGTGGTTGTTATCGAAATGTCTAATCAGTTTATAGGTAGGAATTATTTCCCTTTGTAAATCACACTTGCCCAGCACAGTTTTCGTAAAGTCATCGAGTTGAAAATGATGGGAACACACTTGAATATTTTCGGTCAGATTTTCTTCACCGAAATGTTTCCTTCTAATAGCATGTAACCATTTCGTCCTCATTTCTTTATTTTGTTAAAATTGGTGAAACGATAACGGGCTTCCTTGATTTTTGCAAAGAGGAACACTGCAATAGCTCGGCATAGTCACGAAAATAACAATTTAAACGACTTGAATTCGTGGATATTAGCGGCATGAGAACACAGGAGACAAATGAAGAGCGCCTTGCGCTTACCCAGTACAACAGCAGTGCGCTCTATCGGTGCTAGTTCTATACATCCCTATTCTAACCGACAGTGGTGGCTACGCTCGCTAAAAGCGCAGCGTTAGGCCACGGGGCCAAGCTCTCTGCTGACTCGGTAGACGCGTGGGTTCGAACCCCTCCGTCGGCCGTCCTTGAAATGGTTTTCCGTGGTTTCCCATTTTCAACACCGGGCAAATGCTGGGACGGTACCTACTGACAGGCCACGGCCGATTCCTTCCACATCCTTGCCCAGTTTCATTCCTCTTCATCTATTCCATCTCACATCCCGACGAGCAGGTCGCCCACGGGCGTCGACTAGAAAGACTTGCACTCGGCCTCCCAGGAGGTCACTCGAAAAAAAAAAGAAAAAAAAGCACAATTCTGAGGACGCAACTCCAGGATTGCTGATTTAGTGATTTCTATCGATTATATCTGGCGGCTAATACATTTATTCGCCAAGATGGTTTTATTTATTTATTTCTTGTTAGATATTTAGCGACCTTCATACACTCATGTTGGTAACCGACAGCGGTACTAGCTCTTTGAGAACTCGGTAGACGTGGGTTCGAGCTCAACCGTTGGCCTTCCTTGAAATGGTTTTCCGTGGTTTCCCTATTTTCAACTCTAGGCAAATGCATAAACGGTACCTTTTGATAGGCCACGGCGGCTTCCTTCCACATCCTTGCCCAGTTTCATCCATCTTTATTCATTTCATCTCTCATTAACTCCTTTCATGAGGTTGGCGTCACAGGTGACACAGTTAAGTCCACCAGTCCGCAAACATGAATTCTCAGGTTTGTTAATCTAACTGGTGGCATTGTAATTAGTGCTTAAAGATTACCTTGTTCATTTAGCAGTGGTACCGGTAATTGAAATTGTGACGAAGTTGTATTGCGTGTCTTATACAGTGGCGTAGCCAGGGGGGGGGGGGGGGGGGGGGCAGAGGGGCCGCCCCCCCCTAAATAAATCCAGAAATCGGGGAGGACATGAGCCTTTATATTTTCCAATGTAGAATGTTGGTTATTATCAGTGTCAGATAATCAGATTCACCGAGCATAGTCTGAAGTTTCTCAACTATGACCTGTCGACTTAACAGGTCGAAGGCCTTCTTAAAATCCACAAAGATGGCGTGAAATTTACCTCTATGGTGACGAAGTGCCTCATCAATATCTGACAGTAGGTTTCCAATTGCCTGTAGAGTTGATTTACCTTTCTGAAAACCAAACTGTTGGTCTGGGATCTTGTCAGAAACTTTTCTGTCAGTCTGTCCGTCAGAATTCTTGTGAATACTTTGAATATTGCGTTCTCGAGCGCTATTCCTCTATAAGAATACGGAGAGTCTGCACTTCCTTTCCCTTTATAAAGTAGTTTGATAAATGACGTTCTCCAGGATGACGGTATTGTACAGGCTTCAAGACACTTATTGAAAAGTGTAGGCAATATGTCACGAAAGTAAGGCAAAGCCTCCTTCAAGTGTTCATTAAATATTTCATCAGGCCCGGGGGACTTGCCAGCTTTAAGACTGAGTATAGTTTTCACAACCTCCAACTCAGTAATTGGAGGGAAATCAGCTTGTCCATGAAGAGTCGTTACCCTGCAAGAGTTACCGGTATTGAAAATATTCTGGAAATGCCTTTCCCAAGTGTCCATACTGATAGTCTGCAAGAACTTCTGGGTTCTGGGCTGTAGTGCTAGAAAATGATTGTCCATCGCTCTCTTCACTAGTTTATTCCCTTCCTCTTCCAACCAAGCTGCTCTTTTCTCCATAAGGATTTTTTTGTAGGATCGTCTTAGGTCGCTATACCTCTTGAGGTTTTCTTCTGTTTTATAGTATCGAACAATATGAAGCAAATTTAGGACGTCTTTCCTTACCGAAAAACAGTATGCATCAAACCACGGTTGAGATTTCCTTTCTGTTGGAGGCATCCTAACTTGGGACTCCTTTATAATCTTTTCAAGACTGAATGCTGCAGCATCTATTTCTCCTTGTCTCGCCGAATCTAGGATGTGGTTTTTTTGAAGTCATTAAAGTTTCTTCTAGGTAGTTGATGTCGAGGGAGCGTTTGATTATTACAGGCTTCCTTATGTTTCTTTCTGATGATGCAATATTTACTTTAATTTTAGCAACGACTGGTAGGTGCTTCCTTAATGGTATCACAGAATTTGAGGAGAGTGTCTTGATATTAATTGTCCTAACGTATGTGTTCGCAAAGATTAAATCCACTGAGCTCATACCGTTATGACATATATATGTTGGTGTTGTCCTGCTGTTTAATAGATAGAAACCTTCTGCCTCCAGAAATTCTACAACCATTTTACTTTTTGTACATTCCTTATCTACACGACAGTTAAAGTCTCCTGCTATGACTGATCCACGGTGGTGTCCAATAATTGACAGCATTTCTGATAGATTGTAAATGATATCCTGAGCGGAATGTTTTGGGGGGAAATAAGCACAGACAATCGTCAGTCCTTTGGCATATATTGCTAATAGGTTTATGGTCCTATATACTAATTCGTGAGGAGTTAGCCATGGTCTAATTAAACACGATATCCCTCCACTTGGTCTCCCTCTATCTCCTTGTAGAGCAAGGTTATGACAGTTGTAATAGTTTTCAACATTAATGTTACTGGTTAAGAAAGTCTCCACTAAAACTACTATGTCTGCTTTGAAGAAGTTCGGTGTGGCTATTTTCATAATTGTATTGAGCCCTTCTACATTCCACAACATAATGTCGATAAGACCGTCTTTCCTGCTACTAAAAGAGGTCCACTCCTTGATTTCGCACGAATGGTCTGCGAAACCGACGCACAAGAATCCCTTTTGGCCAGAAATGAGGAGTCTCAATGTCTTCAAGGCGATTAAATGGTATCCCAATTTTGAACGCCTTGTTCATTCCTCGTGTTTTCAATTCCTCGCAAGTCATATGTGCTTTTTCAAGCCCTCTCGTCTGGAGAGCCTATTGAACAGATAAATGGTGTCCTACAGGGTGACCCAATCAGTCCACTGCTGTTCATTCTCTTAACTGCTGACATCACGGGTATCCTCGAGTCTTTGGAAGAGAAGATATCTCTTTATATATACGCAGATGATGTAGTAATTGGAGCAAAGAGTTTGGAAGTTCTGCAGGAATGTATGGATCGTCTGCTTCTCTGGGCCGAGAGGAACAAATTACAGATCAACGAGAATAAAACAGCCCACATGGTCTTCCGTAAGGGAGGAATGATTTCGAATAGAGATAAGATTTATTACAGACCTGGAGATTTACCGATAACAACCGTCAAGAATTTTAACTATTTAGGGTTAATTTTCCAGACGACAGGAACTTCTTTCACAATGCATGTGAGAAACAGAGCGACTGCTGCACTAATAGCTATGAACAACATACAGCATTTGCGTAAACTATCTTTAGTTACTGCTATGAAGCTCTTTGTTTCCACACTGACACCTATTTTAACCTACGGTCTGGAACTGATCTGGCCTCATCTGACCAAAACCAACTTAAAGGAAATAGAGCAAGTAAAGTCTATCTTCCTAAAGAAAGCATTGTGTGTATCGAAATTTACTCCGTCCCGGCTAATGTATGAGCTGTCTGCAGAGCCATTCTGTATTGAACAAATCAGACTACAAATGCAGCTTCCATCTAGCGCTGCCTATCAGGAACTTCTTGCGGAATTTCAATCAAAAAAGAAAGAAATATGGTTGGACTTCTATGGGACAGAAGCGATGTTATCGTCTGACTGGAAGAGAGCAGACTACGATTTACGACACACTGTGACGCGTTTCGCAGTCCATGGATTTCATTTCAGGTGTTGCGGAAGAAAAGACTTTCACACTCCAAATGCAGCTGCATGCATATGTGAATTGTGTAGCGAGCCCTGTGACCGATATCATGCGGCATATTGTAAAGGAAGATTAACTTCCCTGACGCAATTTTGTAGCGACTGACAGTACCTGCATTGTATTTTTTACCTTTTCAATGGCCATTGGCTGCATTAAAACTAATATTATATATTTTCCAATGGCTCGAACAAATTTAGAACCTACAACGAAATGTTAAATACCGTACAGTAAATGCAATGACAAAGAATGTACCGGTACTAACACTCTTGTAACATTTATTTAAGTGCCTTACGATGTGGTGACAAATGTAACAGGTCGTATTGGCAACTCAAACTAACACTTGGGGCGCTGCGGTCGGTCTGGATAAGTAGGGTTTAAAGTACTCAATAACACGCGTTTGATATGGAACACTTTTTATTTTTCGGTTATAATCAGTAAATGTGGTCTCTAAAGTAATGACAGTGTTATTTTTAATTGTATATATCTATAACTGTGCGATACACGTGATCTAATTTGTGTGTTCCACTGGATTTTTTGGTGTCATTTGCATATTATCAAGCATCAGTTTTTATGGTTGATGTAGATCAGCTGATTCAAATTTACACAGGGCTACACTTCGGACATTATTTCGGTACTATTTGCGCAATATAATGTAAATGTCGATCCTGAGTCAACGCCGAGGACATTACGGATACGGATACGGTACATAAACAAATAAATAACACACCGAAGCTCTGCTACTTTTATCATTCCGAGACTAGCATCCACGCAAACCAGACGCCACTGTTCCAAGCTCCGACTTATATCGTGAATTGATGTCAAACTGATGATCCGCCAGCCTTTCCGCCAAGCCTATACCTCGTAATCGCTAAGTTCTTCGATATTCGAGCTATTCCACTACGAGTCATATAGGCCTAATTTGCCTCCCCGTGGGCACTGTAGAATGAGTGATTCCGCTACCATTCAAATATTCAACACCAAACCCACCTTTTAACCATCCAAATCAATCAATTCCTGTCGCCCCACGAGTTTTAATACAAATTAAACTCATCCCTTCTCCCTACCAAGCAGCCAATAATTAATTTTTTAATTAATTATTCAAGTAACTTCAATCTTACCAGCGCGCCCATCGTAACAGCTGTTTTTAAACTGAATAACCTTCGCTGGCTTTACGTCGCAGGTCTTCTGTCTGTCTACCTCGACAAGTGTTAGATCCTTCCCGGGGTGGAAAGGTATTATTATTAGGTGTTATTAGGTATCATCACATTTCGGCTATTGCTATTTGCATCTTTTGGAAAGTGATGAAAACGTATATCCGCAGCCCTCTTATACATCGACTTACAGCCGTAAACTGAGCAATACACTTTGCGTTTACTCATTTGTCACTCTATCAACGAGTAAAACTTATTACTTATGTATAAAGACACGAACAATTTACCACGATCTGTTTACCAATACAAGAAACCATATACAAATAGTCACCACGTGACAAATGTACCCTACTTGGTAAGTTTCTCATTTTTACCGCTAGATGTCATATCAGATAGCTGGAGTTGCCAATAAACAAACATGATAATAATAAATAAATACACTGTGGTGTGACCTTACCTTTGTAGTGTAATAGGATATAATGTTGAGCGCCAGATCCCTATTTCAGACAGTGAATCGAAATTTACTAAATATATCCTCGGCAGTCAGCAGTAGAGTTCGAGACCACTTACCCCTGGTCGTGACGTAACTTAGTTGACTAACCATTCAGTATTTATTTATAAGGAGTAGTTGAATTTGCCTATAGTATGTGCTAACCTCTATGGAGATCAAATTGGCAGGTGAAAAGCTGAAGGAAGTAGGAGATTTCTGTTACTTAGGAAGCAGAATAACCAGTGATGGACGAAGCAAAGAGGATATAAAAAGTAGGTTGGCTCAGGCAAGAAAAGCATTTCTACAAAAAAGGAATCTGCTGACATCGAATATAGATTTAGGTATTAGGAAGTCATTTTTGAAAGCCTTTGTCTGGAGCGTGGCGCTCTATGGAAGTGAAACTTGGACTATTGGTGCAGCAGAAAAGAGGAGAATTGAAGCATTTGAAATGTGGTGTTACAGGAGAATGATGAAGATCAGATGGGTAGATAGGGTTACAAACAAAGAGGTATTAAGACGAGTGGGAGAGGAGAGATGTTTCTGGCGACTGCTAATGAAGAGAAGAGATAGGTTGGTAGGACACATACTAAGACACCCAGGAATAGCAAGCTTAGTTATGGAAGGAAGGGTCGAGGACAAGAACTGTAGCGGTAGACCAAGGTTAGAATATGTTAAACAGATTGCCTCGGATGTAGGGTGTGGTAGCTATGTAGAGATGAAACGATTAGCTCAGGACAGGGAGGCATGGAGAGCTGCATCAAACCAGTCAAAAGACTGAAGACTCAAACAACAACAACAACAACAACTACAAGAAAAGTTATAGTCATGAAGTTAAAGAAATTGAATCAAAAGCAAAATATTAATAGTGACACAAAGAATTTAAATTGCCAAATGCGGTTTAATTATTTACAAGAAAATGAACATTGAAAATGAATTGAAAATTAATTAAAGTTAAATGATAATAGAGACGATAGTTTTATTTAATTGCTTGCTCACCCAGTCGAAGATTCGTTATATTTAAGGTTGTGACAGATCACCTTAATACTCCGTCACGTATGTAAAAATGTTGTAATATATCGTAAGATACAGCATACCACGATCCATTCTGTTGCATTCTATAGATTTATTGTAGTAGTGATCTCTAAGCCATTAATAATTCGGATTTGTCGGGGTTTGTTACTAAGATTTGGATTTGGCAGGTTTTGATACCAAAGAGCCCTAATACATTTGAAGTTGCGAAGAGATTGTAGAAACTGCGTAAGCTTTATTCAGAAATTAATATTTGAATGAAAGTTAACTAAATATAGGTTATAAAATTTAAAAAAATGTATAATTTTTGTGTTTTGTTGTTGTTGTTATTGTTGTTTTAAGGGGCGGTTTTTGTGTTTTATTAGAATAAACAAAAAAAGAATAAAACTCATATTACCCATTCTAGATTTGATTGCCGCTGAGTGTGGCTGTGCCAGCGTTTATGTTTATTGTAGCATGAGCTCTGCGGGGTGAAGCGGAGGACACAGCGATGACAGAGTGCAATCTGCACATAGGTCACGCTGCATTGCGTCAGATAAGCGTCACAGGAGCTCATGTCACCATGGACATTTAAATGATGACTGGGGGTACTGGAGCTGAGTCATATCCTACACGCGCAACTGTACCTGTCAACGAAGCAAGCTGACGTGTGACACAATTACATAAAGAGTAGTTCCCATCTCCACCGCCGGAAAACAATTCCTGAAAGGGTAATAATACTGTACAGTAAATAACCCCTGGCACTACAGCCCGTGAAGGACCTAATCCCCAGCCATTTGGCCTGCAGATATAGGGGTGCCGCATGACCAGCGCATCGTGTCCCCTCGGCCGTTAATCTTGGTTTTCGTGATCAGGGCGCTGCCTCACTGTCAGTTACTCAATTGTCCTCACGAGGCTGAGTGCACCCCGTTCCAGCCCTCACGTCAGTTTCCAAAATCTCTGACGGAGCCGGAAATCGAACCTGTGGCCTCCGGGTGAGAGGCAGGCGCGCTACCCCAACACCACGGGGCCGGTAATACTGTAGCCTACAGTACTGAACAATAATAATAATAATAAGGAAAAGCGTCAAATTAAATTCATATTCAATTACTATGGTCCAGGACTTTAGAGACAAAACTATCGTCATTCAACTATTAAATCACATTCTTTACTGGAAGTTATAGCCACACAATTTCAGTTTCTACCTCATCCTCAATAGTAGTTTCTCAATCATCATCATTTTCTTCGTGTTCGCCACGACTTTGCAGATTGCAATAAAACTGCAGCTCTACATTTTCCCTCCATCTTTCTCCAAAATGCTTCGAAAGCAGTCTCGAAACATCTTTCACTTCTTGTGCCTGAAGGACAATTCCCTCTGTTTATGGCTTCTGGATTTACGTGAGTCATATCAAAATCAGGTTTCGTGACACGTTTGTGTTCGCAAATGTCAGTTCTGTGGAAAACATCACCCAGACCAAAATGTTACTGTTCTTCTTGTTTTTTGTCAAAATTATCCAAAACAAATTATTCTCAGAAAGTACAACAACATAAACCATTCTAATCACGTCAGGCAGAGGTACATTTTCTGACTAATGCACGTAGGTAAAGAGTACACACTTCGCAAAGCATCATGGAAGGTAAGATGGCGGAACTGGGTGCTCCTATTGGCTGATGTGGATGTGGCGGGTTTTGTGACCAAAAATGGCGAAACTGTTGTTGGACTTGGCGGATATTGCAACTAAGCCTCAACTTTGACTTCGTTTTACAGTTGGATGTAGCGGGTTTTGTAAAAAAAAAAAAAAAAAAAAGTTTTAATGAATTCAGCGCAGCAAAAGCTATATGAAACAATGCTTATCTCAATTTTCATAAAATATGGATTTGGCGGGTTTTGATTCTAGGCGCCTCATATATTGATCGACGGACTTACATATTTGCAATAAATTTAGAATTGATAACGCTCTATTAGTTCCAACGTTCGTCACCGGTGCTGATTGCGATGCCATCTGGTAGGCAAGTCCGCAAGCTAGGTGTCGTGGACGGTAGCTTTGATAACCAAAGTAGGAACTACTTGAAATTACTGTCTGCAGTCCTTACTTGAATTAAAACAGATAACACACACTAATACAGTCATCACAATTAACACCGGTTATCAGACAGATTCTACACACACTCAAAGTACACGGGGCTACATGACCGCGTTGTGGCAGCCCCTAAACTAAGAAACCAACCAAACCCATGAGCCATAAGAAGTTGAGGAAGTGTGTGTTTGGTGGAAGAGAGGGTTAGTTATCGCAAGTCAAGCTCAGGACGTACTTCAGGTGGGCCTTCTAGTGAGAGGCAGAGTGGTGTGCCACATTTCATGGATCGAACCGGTGTCAGATCCCTCGCATATGTTGTGTGCAGGGTCAAGGGTCAGCGAAAATGCACGGTATATTTTTGTGAAACTTTCACCTCAAGGCCTTATCTGCACCCGGATAAGTGTTTCAAAGGGTACCACACACAACAAGAGTTTTGAGGAACCTGTTTCATAATGACTGCTATTTAGAGTGATATTTCTAAATTATGTGTATAATATACAATAGCTTTATTTTATAAATCACGTATTTACGTATCATTCAATTTATCTTATTTTTTTTAAAACAAAATCACTAAAACTCATTCAAAGTATTTCCTTGTACAGTATATATATTTCCCAAGAGTGAGCATTGAGATACCGACCGTGCTAAGGCATAAGACCATGAACCCTGCTGCTCCAGAATGAATAGACAAGGGGGCTCGAATCCCACCGTCGGCCATCCTTGAATTAGGTTTCCGTGGTTTCCAATTTTCAATCCCGGCAAATGCCAGGACGATACCACCTAATAGGCCACAATTGTTTCCTTCTAACTCCGTGTTCATTTTCACTTATTTTCATCCATTTCATCTTGCATTACCTACTCTTTGAGGTCTGTGTCAGGAAGGGTATCCGGCCGTAAAAACCATTCACCGTGTATATATTCAATCATTCCAACCCCGAACCCATGGAAATGGAATAGTAAGGAATAGACATACAGAGAGCAGCAAACTTGAGATCGTAAAGTACAGTGTCCCTTGTGCCATTCTTCAATTGACAAACAGGCACTCCACATTTTATATTGTCTTTAAACCTCTTCAACGATGTGTTTCCAATCGGGGAAAAGGTATGTAGATATTTTAAATCATATTTGAATGACTTTAGTAACTTTTGATCAATTTGTATGGAATTTTTGTTTTACAAAATCCTGTACCGCCTAAAACCATAAACTACTGCCGCCCGCGACGGTTTAATCTTCAGAGTAATTGCTCACACTCACTCAGAAGGCTTCTATGGGACACGAAGATCCCGCGCCGATCTCACAAAATGCCTCCACTGAACTCTGTTTTGGGCGAGTTCTTGCCAGTTGTCCATATTCAGATGTCTACAAAGTTTGGAGATATCATTTTTCCAGGAACTTCATGGTCTTCCTACTGGTCTTTTTCCTCTTGGATCTTCTTTAAAGATTTGTAAGACCATCCTATCATCTCCCATCCTTAGTACATGACCAGCCTATTGAAGTCTTCTGGAGTTAATTATGATGAGTATTGGTGCTTGCTGTGATAGTGTACTGTATGTCTTAATTTGATCTTTTTTTTTCAGCTTTGAAATGCATGGTCAAAAAATGGTCCAAAAATGTTCATATACACGTTTTTCGAAAACCTGCAACTGGTGTTCTCCCTGTTTTGTTAAACTCATGATTCTGCACCATAAGTTATTGTATATTTTCAATTTTGTATTTCTCGTCAAAAGTTTGGATCTCAATAAAAACTGCAGAGTAGTACACTTAGTTAGCATTCTGTATTTTAACTTTAATTTCCACTTCTCTATGATTCTGTTCATCAATTCCATCAATCATGACTCATAAGAATTTGAAATATTCAACCCGCACAAAACTATGGTTGCCAATAAGAAGAGGTAACCGATTCCCAAACATGTCAATATTCCTCTTCATTACCATATACTGAGTCGAAAAATGTGGATATCCGCGCAGGGCTTTAGCTATAGCATGTCAAAATTGAGTGATTACCTTTGGGGAAAGTGAAAATGAAAATCCACAGCCTGCTTCCAGTCTCTGTCCGGGTCAGGAATGGAATGAATGAAGCCCCCATCTAGCGGCGAGGATTTGGACTGTGCCGGCTGCCAAGGCCTGATGCACTCCTCTGGGGCAATGATTAAATGAATGACAGATGAAATGAAATGAAATGATGTGGAGGGTGTTGCTGGAATGAAATTTTGACAGGGAAAACCGGAGTATCCGGAGAAAAACCTGTCTGCCTTCGTTTTGTCCAGCACAGATCTCACATGGAGTGACAGGGATTTGAACCACGGACCCAGCGGTGAGAGGCCGTCGTGCTGCCGCCTAAGCCACGGAGGCTTAGCTTTGGGGAAAGTATTACTACAAAAACATAACCTCACCCCAGAAGGACCCTGAAGAGTGGTCCCGGGTCCAAAAACTGGCAACATCTATGCTAGTGTATTTTCTCTTAAAAAAAAACTGAATCTACATTGTTGGCTTGGCAGAATGATGCATATCATATTACTTTATCGTTAGGGCCACCAAGGCCTTCTTGTAGGCCCACAACGCTTCTGTTTGGAGTGGGCTTTCTTCCGTTCATCCAAATGAACAAGTCGGTCAAGTTATTAATTCTTCATGATGAACCATAGAGTTTTTGTTTCAGTGGGGATTGATTCTAAAATTCTGACCTTGAAACGTCCTTTATTGACTTCCATCAGTCAAGGAGGGATCATTTTAAGGTTTCTGAAGCAGGATATCAAACACTGAGAAATCAGCCAGTATTCTGAAGAGGTGAGTGTAAAAGGTTATAATTAATTTTATTGTTAGAAATGACTGGTGCATAGCTCCCTTTGGATTGGTCATGACAGTTGAGCCCCATATTAATTTCCAAGTGGTTTATCTTATTTTTTAACAAACTTTGCATCAATAATGTACTTGCTATTCTGAGTTTTTTTTTTTTAGTGTTTGAAAAATCTGTGAGCAAACTGAAGAGCCACATAGGTGAAGCAAATCCCATTGTATATTTAGTGAAGGTCTTGCTGTCAGACAACAGCCTTGAATACAGGGTTTTTCAGCAAAGAGGGCAACCTCAATAGTCCATTGTTGTCAATTACCATAAAACTACAGTTAATTTTATTTAAATCAACCCAATAATGAACACTGTAGCAACTTCGGTGGTATAGTTGGTAGCATGCTGAACTGCTGTGCCCAAGATTGTGGGTTCAAACCCAGCCGAAGTCGTTGGATTTTTGAAGAGCGTTAAAATCCTTCAGTATGCCTTCCTTCGGAGGGGATGTAAAGCCGGCGGTCCCATGTCATAGATTTATGGCATGTGAAAGATCCTTCCACTTACTAAACTTGTGTGAAGTTAAATTTCTAGGTTAGATTTCGTTGAAACGCTCTATCAAAGTTCCAACGTTCACCAATAAGTGTCAGTGATATCTGGTAGCTAAAGTTGGAACTACTTGAAATTGAACGGAACTTGTAGCTCACCCCATGGGTGTCCGCTTGAAGCAGCTACAGCCTCTGGCGAGCCGAACGTGTCCTCGGACACTCCCGGCACTAAAAAAAGCCATAGATAAACAAAAATGAACACTGTATAACATTTCAGGAAAATAATTACAATAAATCAATTGCGATGGGCAGGGTTGATACGCTTTCAGGATTTCAAATTTCCCTGACTTTTCCCGGTTTTCCAGACCAAATTTTAATAAATTCCCTGACCGCAGAGACGTTTATTTCCCTAACTTTTCCCGATTTTCCAGAGCAAAGTATAGAAAATTCATAACCACAGGGACGACATTTACCTCGCTGTTCCTTAGGTTTTCCAAACCTAGCAAAAGTGCATTTACCTTTAGGAAACGTTCTTCTATATGATAGATTAAGATTAAGTTAGAAAAACTGATTTTAGACTAATTATTTGAGCAAGGCTATTCTTAGACGCGAGGAGAAATGTTGTAGTAGATGAAAATAATAGTGTTAAAAAAATATCCGAGCAATGTTTCATTATATAAACCGGACTTATATGTAGCTCTCTCTATAAATTAACGCGTTTCTTTAAAAGTATAAAAACAAATAAAAAATAATAATTTTAAAAAACAAAAGGAAGGAAGGAAGCTTGTAGTTTAACGTGACCGTTAATCTCGAGATCATGAGCCACGGGACCTCCTTTTTACGTGGAATCCGAACCACAGGACATGGCATTTCACTTAGAAAATCTCACATGCATTGACCGGGAATCGAACCCGGACCGCCTTGGTGAGAGGCATTCAGCTAGACCGCTGAGCCACCACGCCCCCTTTTAAAAAACAGTTGTTTACTGTAATAAATAACGTTTATTACGATAAGAACAGGAACACATTTTTACAATAATTGTTAATTTGCTAACATCAATTTAAAAAAAAACAAGTAGTTCCGTGACGAACTAAAGAGCCTACTTTTCTTAAAATTTAAGATTCATGCCAATGATTAACCTATAAGGATCTATCTAGAATAATGACGAAATTAAGTTGGTAAAATCAACATTTCTAATTAGTTCGAAATACTGTATACCTGGCATAATGTAGCCTAATAGAGAACTACAGTTGGCAGCCCTGGTGACTGAATATATTCTTAGTTCCATCTCTTAAGATACAGAATACAAAATTTGGTTGAAGTCCGATGGATAGCATGGACGTTACATGCAGTTAAACATTGGATATAAGAGCGCTCGTAAAATCATGTTGGCAACAATGACATACATGAATTGGTCAGATATAATCAGAAATAATATGATCTATTGTTGTGTCAATTTTGCATGAAATCCATTAGTTAGTAAAGAAGTTACATGTATTTTAAAATTGGACCTATTAGCAGGCTTAGAATCATGTTGGCAGCACTGACGTAGGCCTATATTAGTTACCGGTACTCCAAATTAATCTAGAATGCCAGGTACTATACGTGTGCAAAGTTTAGAGCTATTGGCTTGCATACTTTCTGATATATTGATATTAGGGTAACAAAAAGAGATACAGTATTTATTAACAGTTGGCAGGCCTGGTTACTCCTAAGAATCGGCATAGAAATATCTGTTATGGTACACATAGCACACACGAAATTTGGTTGAAATCCAAATCATAGTATAGAAGTTACAGGTATTTAAAGTTGGACCTCTCAGCAGGCTTAGAATCATGTTGGTAGCACTGACGTATATAAGTTACTCCAAATTAATATAGAATTCCAGGCACTATACGTGTGCATAGTTAAGCTGTCGGCTTGCATACTTTCTGATATATGGGTACTTGGATAAAAAACATTGAGAGCATTTATTAACAGTTGGCAGCCCTGGTGGCTCTTAAGAATTCGCTCTGTCATATCTGTTTATGTACACATAGCGCATACGAAATTTGGTTGAAATCCAATTGATAGTGTAGAAGTTATATGCATTTAAAATTTGGACCTATCAGCAGGCATATAATCATTTTGGCAACACTGCCATGTATGGCCTCCTGGAAATTAAACTGTAATATTATTATCTATACGTGTGCCGATTTTGATATAGCTCCCATTCATACCTTCCAAGATATCCAACATGGAGCTCAAATTTCAATTGCGATTTTTCAGCAGTTGGTAGCACTGACATCATTTTCAAATATGGCCGTGAGATATTCAGGTATAGATGTTTACTCCTACCAAATTTTGTTTTGATTGCTGCAGCCGTTTAGGAGTTGATAGGGGGGGGGGGGGGGCACACACAGCCAGACAGAAGGACAGACAGACACACATTTGCCCGATCTCATAAGTCTACTTTTTCCTCATTTTTGCAAAATGTGAAAAGTAGGCTAATAACTGTGAAGAAAGGAATCAATCACCAATTCTTACTTTCTGGTCAATCACAATAAAAGTATCTAGAAACTGTCAACTGATACATTTTATTCTAACATTAGATATTTAATATCAAGCGAGTTGTTTCAGTTAATATGCCGTCTTATGTACAAGAAGTTATGATTACCAAGAAGTTGCTCTGATCTTGACCGTTTGGGGAGATTTCCTTTGTCCCCGCGGAAGATCACGAAATGTATGCGACGTTACGTGATTGTCACCGAATAATGTCTTCGCAGTCAAGTACGGAGAAATATCGACACGTTACACGATCGGCGCTGGTCTCAGCCGTTTGACGCGATTTGTAGTTTTCACGATCGAACCCGGAGAAAATTCGCGATTTACATAATCGGTGTCACTTTTAGTCGTTCGACGAGATTTCTATTGTCCTTGAGGTCGGGCACGGAAAAATATAGTATTATCACGCAATCGGTGCCGCTTGCTGTCCGTTTGACAAGAATCCAGTCGTACTCGTCATCGAAAGCGGAGAAATATCGCGATGTATCGCAATCGCTGCCGCTCTCGGTCGTTTTATGAGATGCACGTTGTCCTCGCGGTTGGACACTGGGAACGCGATAGTATGCAATCGGCCGTTCAACGGTTGTCTGCCTATCTGTCCTGGTAGAATGGCGGAGGCAAGCTCGAGGTTGGGCATGGTTAAAATTCACGAGCAGTTATGGACATGGTCGGTGCCGTGATTCCCACTGTCCCTATGCTGTGGTTGGAAGTTCACGGTGGATCACGAGAAGAAATGGGTATCACGATGCTACGTAGTCTGTTATTCCTAAGTGGGTTGATGCACTTCTCGCTCCCCATACACTTTTAAGTACACGGTAATGGGAAATGTGGCTAGTAGGGTTCGGTATGTTTCGTGATGGGTGCCCAACCACCTTTGGCAGGATTCCCGCAGTCCTCGTAGACACAAGTTCGCGACCGGGCACGGATTTTATGACTTACGCAACTGGCATCGATCTCGGTCCGTTTGACGAGATTCCCGAAGGCAAGTCGTGCGGTCAGCCGGTCGTTTTGAGGATGTGATTTTGGAGGGTGAACGTTCCAAGTAGGTATCGGATATTACGAATTATTCAGAGAGGATAGCACGAATAATACGACAAGAGGCACATTTTCTTTCGAATTCAAATTATATGCAAGTTTTCGAGATAACCGGTTAGATTATATATCCAATGGAACCAAAGTTCGAAGGAAAAATAGACATATAACGGAGTTTCGAATTAACCGAACTGGATGTCGCAAATTTACGAGACGGATAGATTTTTATAATATACCATCGTCTATGTATTTCGGAGCATTTTTGCGATTTTCTTTCGAAACTGTATCATTTCGCAATATCGCGACAATAAATTATATCGCATTATTTCTGTACTTCAATTTGAGATATCCAAATGAGAGGTTTCTGTTGAGTTTCGGATGTTATCACGAATAAACGTCTCGCAAAAAGTCAGGTTTTCGAATAATACAGAAAAACATTTCACACAAAATTAAACTCTCTTCTTGATGCCGAAAATATACATTGTACCGATGTAGACGGTACCACTGAAGGTATCCTCAGTCTGCATTTCCTTGAGGTCGTGCACGGGGAAGCCTACGCAATCGGCGCCGCTTGCGTGAAACTCGCTTCATCACAATCCGTGAGCCTAGCGGCGCGGGTTTAAATGATTTAAACCGACCACAGCAAATTTTCGTTACTTTCGTTACCCGTTTGTAAAATTAGCTACTTTTCGTTACCGGTAGACACCCTGCTATAACAACCAAAGATTACTGTCAAACCTTAATAATTCTTTTTTTCTTATTCTTTCTTTCTCTCTCTTTTTTTTTTTACAAAATTCCCTGACTTTTCCCGGTTTTCCCTGACCGCAACAAAAATCCCTGACTTTTCCCGGTATTCCCGGTTTTCCCGGTCGCGTATCAACCCTGCTATATAATGAGCACCACCACCCCAATTTTTAGAAGCTAGTGGAACACCCAGAGCATTTTTTGAAAGCCTTTCCCTGGAGCATGGCATTTTATGGGAGTAAAACTTGGACTATTGATGCAGTAGAAAAGAGGAGAATAGAAACATTTGAAATGTGGTGCTACAGAAGAATGAAGAATGGGCAGATAAAGTAACATATGAAGAGATGGTAAGATGTGTGGTGGAGGAGAGATATTTCTGGCAAATACTAATGAAGAGGAAATATAGGTTGGTATAGCAGCTCCTAAGGCATCCAGGAATAGCTAACTTAGTTATGGAAGGGTCAAGGACATGACCTCTAGGGGGTACACCAATGTTAGAATATGTTAAATGGATTGCCTCGGATGTAAGGTGTGGTAGCTATGTGCAGATGAGACAATTAGCTCCGGACAGGAAGGAATGGCGATCTACATCAAATCAGTTGAAAGACTGAAGTCTCAAACACACAGGGAAGGTTCCTAATTTACCGATTCAAGTTACTCTTGGTGACAGGCAAACTGCTTGACCGCTGCATCACCACGCCCCCTTTTTCGCAAGAGAGCGGGTTATTGCGAATTAATTAAGTTACACCTTATTTCCTCCCCTTAATGACACTTAAAACACATGTGTGCCGCTTCAATACCCCCTATATTCTTAGCTGCCCATTTTCGTTTTTTTTCAGGGAACATACGGGTATTTTCAATTTGAAAATCGCAGTAGGCTAATCATTCCTCACCATGAATACTATCTCACTGACCTACATTATTTTGTAGTAAGTTTCGTTATCATACTTCAACCCTATTTGATTGATAAAAAAAAATCCGTCTATTCAATACAAAAATGTTTTATTATTGAAATTATATTATTTCATTATTGGGACATGTTTCGAGCTCTCAATCAGCTCATCATCAGCCAAGTGCCCTCACAAACATAATGAAACACTCACAAAAAATACAAAGTTCGAAACATGTCCAAATAATGAAATAATATAATTTCAACAAAAAAAAAAAATGTATTGAATAGACGGAATTTTTTTTATCAGTCAAATAGGATTATATGTCAATATGACGTCGAATACTCCTAATGACACCTCAAGTTCGACTTTTCTTTTTGGAGCGGAGTTTTTTTAAAATTCGTAAGTGAAGGAAGCTTGTAGTTTTATGTGACTGTTAGTCATGTGATCATGAGCCACATGGAATCCGAACCAAAGGACATGGCATTTCACTTCGAAAATCTCGCATGTATCTCCACCTTGCCACCACCCCCCCCCCTTTTTTTTGTAAGCGAGCGGTTCATTGCATAATAATTAAAAATGACAAAAATAATGGCTTTTTCTACTGGAAACGCACGATCGGGGACATGTGTCGGGCCAGCCTATGCGCCCAAAATCGGTTAGTTAGTGGGGCCGTATTTGGTTTCAAGTATTCCCGAAGGAAATATGATGTTAGTTTCCATTTGAGCGGATGTAATATCAAACAATATGATAAAATGGTCCGGTTAGCTCAAATTACAATTGCCAGAGTTTCGCCCCGGTGTACCATTGGGCTAAAATCACTCCTCGATTGTAAAATGTTGCCCCTTCCAAGAAAAATCCATGATTGTGATTATGTGCGGGATTCGAACTCGAACCATCTGCTGCAACTGCCAACGCGCCCGTGTCAGGATTAAGAGCTGTGTGTTTTTGTTTTGTTTTTTAAATTTTATCCCTCGTGTAAGTTCCATCTATTTCTATAACGAAATATGGACAAACATTTTGGAAATGTCTTTACCACATACTGTATACGAATCGAGTTGTATAATGAGAGTGGGCGTGTTCTTGTGCGAGATCTCCATTTCGCTAAATAGTATCCATTTGAATGTAATGAATATTGACGTGACCATCCATATGGCAACACTCAATAAATCAATTCAATTTACTAGGTCCACAGTGGCAATATTAATCCCACTTGACATATGTGGATCACACTCAATCAGAGAGACGATGTTGATTAATTCCTGCCAGTTTCCAGCCCGCCAATGATACCACACTAGCTGGCGACTGTACCCACAACTGATATTTTTGGTGTCGCTATTGCGAGCTGTAAATAGAAAGAGTGCGCTGAAACCGTGTGTTATATTGTGTCCTGCTTATGAATATTATTATGTAGTGAAGAACACATCTCCATCCACATACGACTAAAATACACATAGACTTCACTAACGAATACGATGTACTCCAGCTGCAAAGTGTTGCGTAAATTAGCAACTTCAAATCGTGCAATTTCGAAGGAAGTGACTCGAAAGTGTTTTCCACAATTATGGAATTTGTTGCTACAAAGATGTTTGTCTCAAATTTCACTTGAGGAAGCATATATTCGCACGAAACAGAAATGTGAATGTAAGTATTGAGTGGTAAAGTGTTGAAGTTGGCTATCATGCAAGTGCCTAAATTGGGCGAATATCAGATGTTTCATTGACGTAATTTTTACGACCTTGCTAAAGGAGATGTATTATGAATGTACTAGACCTTGTACCTTAAATGATATTTATTCCCCGTATGCTTCAGCACTGTGCACAGTCTGTAACGTGAGGAAAGGTTAGGTTTTTGTAAATAAAAATCTGATAATTATAAAATTAATGAACAGCCAATTTGTTTAATGGGGCACCGTACAAATTCATGATCCATACTATCCTATTTCATCTTTGTGTCGGTGGAATACACCGTTTTGCTTTACTCACTATAGTAAACATCAAGTCGTCATCCTAGTGACAGGCTGGGAATGGGTACTAGCTGAGTAGCCTATTTATTTTCACACTTTCCCCCATTTTAAGAGCCAATGAAGTTTGTACAAAAGAAGGAATGTTTTTGAGTGACTAGTATCCCAAAGCGAATGGGTTTGGATGCACATTGCCAGCCCCAAGTACCGTAAAACAAATCTCCAATTAATATGAAATCCTTTGCTATTTGTTGACCAGTTAGATAAGTTACTTTGTTTAGCAGAGAGACGCCTTACATCCACCCCTCCCTCTCCTGCAGGTCTTGACATGGCTTGCTTACCTCTTACTCAAATTAATAGCTGTCCTGGTTTTGATATAACTAACTAACCAATCCCATACTTGGGTCGTGGAGGACCGTACGTAACCTAAGCTGACTGCCAGCCACCGCAGTAGCCTATAGCTAGGTTTACTCTGGACCATCTGGATGTTTTCTGGACCTGAACTTGCTTTATGGTAGGGTATCAACATTTTTCCTTATTCTATCACCTCCCCTCACAATATTCCCTCAGGGACTCATAAATAGTGGGACATGTTACCAATCGTGAGTCGGACATTGCTTCTACTCATTGACTCGACTCGTGTAGGCCTATTCAAGACAGAACTGGAATAAGTAGGCTATCCATCGTTGAAACACACTGCTTGGCCAAAGGGATTTAAGTTGTCTTAGCACTAGGACAGGGCCATGTAGTCATTGCGCTCCGGGAGCGCGGCCGCACTTGGGGAGCACTGGGCAGTCAGGCTAGTGCTCCTTCCCCTACCACCACTACACTGTGGCAGCGAGGAGACGGATGATGTTCGGACCACGCTGACTACGTACAGTCGTGCAGCCGACGGCTCTTGTGGGATTGTTGACATATTAATAGGGCTGTTCTGCCATAACAAATATACCGTATGTACAAATCGAATGGTACTCTGATGTATGGAATGTGCAGGTAACGAACACTAGTGTTCAGTAAAGAATATTGTGATTTATTCCAAACTGAAATGTGAACATGTTGTTGTTTGAGTCTTCAGTCTTTTGACTGGTTTGATGCAGCTATCCATGCCTCCCTGTCCTGAGCTAATCGTTTCATCTCTACATAGCTCCGACAACCTACATCGGAGGCAATCTGTTTAACATATTCTAACCTTGGTCTACCCCTACAGTTTTTGTCCTCGACCCTTCCTTCCATAACTAAGCTTGCTATTCCTGGGTGTCTTAGTATGTGTCCTACCAACCTATCTCTTCTCTTCATTAGCAGTCGCCAGAAACATCTCTCCTCTCCCACTCGTCTTAATACCTCTTTGTTTGTAACCCTATCTACCCATCTGATTTTAATCATTCTCCTGTAACACCACATTTCAAATGCTTCAATTCTCCTCTTTTCTGCTGCACCAATAGTCCAAGTTTCACTTCCATAGAGCGCCACGCTCCAGACAAAGGCTTTCAAAAATGACTTCCTAATACCTAAATCTATATTCGATGTCAGCAGATTCCTTTTTTGTAGAAATGCTTTCTTTGCCTGAGCCAACCTACTTTTAATATCCTCTTTGCTTCGTCCATCACTGGTTATTCTGCTTCCTAAGTAACAGAAGTCTCCTACTTCCTTCAGCTTTTCACCTGCCAATTTGATCTCCATAGAGGTTTCTGATTTATTTCGGCTGCATTCCAGTATTTTTGTTTTACATTTATTTATTTTCATCATGAATTCTTTCTGTAAGACGAAGTCCATACCATTCAAAAACTCATTCAAATCCTCAGGCTTGTCGGCCAAGATGACGATGTCATCAGCAAATCTCAGAGTTGAAATTATTTCTCCTTGAATCTTCACTCCCACTTTAAATTTTTCTCTAATTTCCTTCATTGCTTGTTCAATGTAAAGATTGAAAAGTATGGGTGATAAGTTGCAGCCTTGCCTTACACCTTTCAGAATACCAGCTTCTCTCTCATGTCCTTCAACTCGAATGACTGCTGTCTGGTTTCTGTACAGATTGTATATCACCCTCCTATCCCTGTACTTTATTCCAATTGATTTCAAAATGTCAAACAATTTAGTCCAATCAACGTTATCAAAAGCCTAGAGAGAAAAATTCAACAACAAATTGTGTTCTTTTTAACGCATTTCATCTCTGTTGCACATTTGGCATGCCCTTTATAAGCTGTACAGAAAAATTAAATTTCCCATTCTGCTTTAAAGACTGCTGCTTCACCACTCCTTTTTTTGTATGCTGTTCAGTCATGACCACTGCGAAACTGATTTACTTACACGCTCTCAACATGGTGCATTGGACTAGACTAGCAAGTGATGGATTGGCTGCACACTTCAGCACGCTCAGCCAGCCAAGCTCCTCTCACCACTTCTGAAACTACCTTCCAACAAAGCGCTCGGAGCACTGGCTTAGAGCGCGGCCGGAGCGCTGTCCGCATGGCCCAGCACTAGGATATACTGCACAATATATTGCCAGTAAATGTGACAAATAACACCCTGAATATTATGAAGTAAAGGCTTTTTACATGGCTCCTTAACAACTTTGATCAAGTAAATGAACTTATAAATTTTCACCAACATATTTTTAAATCAACTCGGTCACAATTTCCATCGTACTAAGAAAGGTATCATCTCCTTTTATTTTTAGTACCCTTGTAATTAATGTTTTCACTATAAACTTTTATTAATACTATCAGTCAAATATGTCAATATAGTGAATCCATGTTGCAAATAAATTAAGAAACTGTGTTCATGAAGCCCACACACAAGTTTATCTTATGTGGGATTCACCCCCTGTATTGTGATACAACATCTGTACAGACTATATATGTTTTTCTGTAAGTGAATAAAAAAAATCCCATTAAAAAAAATGTTCTAGATTCCAAAATTAGGAACTCATTGGATCACATTAACTTACATGTTTCCAGTCTGTTACAATCCAGTCTTGTGTTCTCAAGCCCACAACCTGGGTTTGATTCCCGGTCAGTGCATGTGAGATTTTCAAAGTGAAATACCATGCCCTGTGGTTCGGATTCCACATAAAAAGGAGGTCCCGTGGCTCATAATCACAAGATTCATGGTCAAGTAAAACTACAATCTTCCTCCTTCCTTCTCAAGCCCATTGAATACATGTAAAGTTTTGAAGCCATTCTATCAGTGTTGCCTATACTAACTGTTATTTGTAACCCTTCAGTCGGTCAACACGAATTTGCCCAATGACAGGGAGGGGTACAATGTAATACAGTAGAACGTCGTTTATCCGGACGTCAATTATCCGGACGAGCAAAAAAAAAGACGGAAGTGCGCGCTGCCTACGGTAGTGAGTCGGTTCTCGTTTTCAATTGTTGTCTCTGTTCTCCCCTTCAGTTTGTTTACTCTATAATGATTCAACGTGTTATAGTATGTGAGTGTGCGTAAAACTGAACTGATTTTTTTTTTCTTCGGCTTTTCCCAATTGGGGTCACCGGAGCCAACCAGGCTCATTTTGATTTTGGCCGGGGACTTAAGGCCAGATGCCCTTCCTGACGCCACGTGATTCTTCAGGTGAAAATTCCACCCCGCTGTCACCGGGATTCGAACCACGGCCGTCCTGGTGAAAGATGAGCAGCTAAGCCACAGCGCCATCACGCTCCCCTAAACTGTACTGTATTGCGTTGTGAAAATGGCTTCTATGAGTGGCTAAAAGGAAAACAAAATCGCAATGTTTTATCGATTGAGAATAAGGTGGAGATCATTAATGAACTGAATAAAGGTGAGAATGTGCAGTGTCCAATGAAAACTTACAGTGTTGGAAAATCCACAATTTATGATTTGAAGAACCGAAAAGATGAGATTCTGAATTATGCATTGAAGTTAGATAGTGAAGAAGGATCTAAAAAGAGAAAAATCACGAGATCAGCTACGGATGAAAAATTGGAAGAAGTAGTGTACTTACGGTTCATTCGGACAAAAAGTAAGAGATACCTTTGTTATGTGAGAAAGCGTTGCAGCTAAATGAGAAGATTGGTGGTTCTCCCTATGAAATGAATGCATGTTCGATTATCCGGAACACTTTCGGTCCCAATTAGTCCGGATAAACGACGTTCCACTGTACATATGTAAATAATCCTCCTGGAAAAAATTACATGTAGGCCTAACTTATTGGTTAATTAATTTTTTCCAGTAGTGTTAATTTACATATTTTATACATCTTGAAACGGATTTCACGGCATTGGCCTTTGTGGACGATGTGGTGATTTGGGGTTGCACAGCAGAGGAAGTACAGAAGGAATTAAATACCTAGAACAACCAATTTAATGAGTTTGGACTAAAAGCTAATCCTACAAAGACAGTAGCCATGAAGGTTGGTAGACAAAAGGGTAATTTAAATATCATTTTGGATGGAAGGAGCTTGCAAGAAGTTTATCAGTTCCAATACCTGGGCAGCCTTATAACTCAAGATGGTTGTTGCTCAGCAGAAATTACCAATAGGATTCAGAAGGGAGATAATTTGTACCACTAAGTCAGGAATCTCCTTTGGGACAGTCAAATTCCTTTAATATCCAAAACAACATTGTATAAGGCCTACTTTGTACCAACAACTATATGGCCTGGAAACGTTTACCATTAATAGAAGGGACAACAGCAGACTTCAGGCTGGGGAAATGAAATTTCTGAGAACAATGCTTCAGAAAACGAGACTTGATAAGATCAGGAATGAAAAGATCCGTGAAGGCATACAAGTGAAACCACTTAACCCTCCGTCGGGCGCATTGCATCCGAGACATGAACGGGCGCATTGCATCTGTGAGATGTAAATTTTGATAAAGCTCGTGTGACATTGTATTTCAAATTTCGGTTTTGTTTTGTGTTATGCACTTTATTACTGATAAATTTACGTCATTTATTCACTCTTTTGAAAATAATATACAATATTCATCAAGGACGTACAGATAATTACAATATTGTGGAAGTGCTACACATTTTTACATAAGCATATAAAACATTCAGTCGCCATATAGACATTTATCGTACTGTGTTGAAAAGTAACATTTGCTGAACTTCCACAACAACTTTTGGGTCATTCAAGTCCAAACCAGGCTCACTACTTGCCATACTTATGAGAGAAACCACACGGTACACTTAGGGCGCAATATATCTGAGAGATGAAATCTCTCACTATAACACAGAACCGTGCCCGATCTCAGTTAGCAACACACTGGCTGAGAGGGGGCAGGGAGATAGGAAGACAGAAGGACGACTGGCTCCACCAGTTCCTCCTCCTCTGACCAGTAGAACAATGCATTGCTTGTTCATCTCTCAGATGCGAAACGTCCGACAGAAGGAGGAAACTATAGCAACAACATGGTTAAGATGGTTCGGTCACTTGAAGAGGATGGATCTAAAGAGAGTAGCACGGAAATGGTTTGATAAGGACATAGAGGGAAATCGATCTAGGGGAAGACCAAGGAGACGATGGGTCTCCCAAATAAAAGATGATCTGTAAGCCAACTAATGGCTACACTATTAGCTCATCACAGGGAGACATGGACAGCTGCATCAAACCAGTCAAAAGACTGAAGACTCAAAAAACAACAACAACAACTGGAAGACGAGGAGTGGAATTGTGTAAAGTTGCATAGACTGAAATGGAGAGCGCTCTTACACCACACCCGGGAAACTGGAGACGGTTAAATGCTGATACATTGTACCTCATGTTGACTGACTGAAGAGCTACAAACGACCATTGAATACATGCCACTTAACGAGCAGTAGGCCTAAGTACATAGGTATGGAAATTATTAGACTCGACAGTTTTCCAACATTTACTTTGCACATTTAAATATCAAGGAGGAGGAGGTACAGGAACGGTTGGACGTGTGGGAAGGAATAATACAAGGATATGGGATGCAATTTAGCATAAATAAGAGTGAGATGGTGATCACAACAAGGAAGCAGGAAAGAACCACAACGGGAATAACAATTGGTGGGGAACAGCTGTAGAAAGTGGAGAGTTTCAAGTATCTGGGAAGCCTGATACAAGATAATGGAAGAAACGATAGAGAAATAAATGAGCGGGGGAGACAGGCAGAAGCATTCCGGAGGAGTGTGAGAAGCATGTTATGGAGCAAGGATGTCCCTCAGAACAGATCATATATCGGACGTACTATGTCCCTATCCTGACGTATGCCTCGGAGACCTGGGTTATGAAAGGAAGGGAGAAGAGCAAAATACAGGCCAGTGAGATGAGGTTCTTGAGAAGCAGTATTGGAGCACAAAGATGGACAGAATAAGAAATGAGAGGACCAGAGAATTAATGAAGGAGGAACCATTACAGGATGGTATAGAGAAATCTAGACTTAGATGGTATGGACATGTAAAACGAATGGAGGAGAAGAGGATACCCAGGAGGATACACGAGACGAAGTGGGAAGGAAGGAGACCGAGAGACAGGTGGCTGAAGGGGGTGGAAGAAAGCGTGAAGAAGAGAGGACAAGACTGGACAAGGGTGGAGGCTGAGAGATGGTGGGAAGACAGAAGACATTGGAGAGACTTGTGTTCCAAACAGACCCGGCCAGTGGCTGGAAACTGTGCAAGATGATGATGACTTTGTACATTTTGTGACTTAACACAGTAGAAATGTTTTGCAAGGCACTGGAACTATTTCAAATGTTTAATCAGTAGTTTTAATAACATTTTTTAAAGAATCTGACAGTAAATTGTTACAGTTTCTACTGAAAAAGAAGCCTTGTTAATGCCACACGTTTTGATTACGTTATTCTAGTTTACGTGTGAATTTAGACCAGAGAGATTGGAAGTCTTTTATTACTGGTTGCCCACTCTTAACTATTCACAGATTCGTGGACAATGGATTGAAATGATCCAATTTATAGGACACATAGCGAAGTAGATAAAAAAAAGAAAAAACTGACCCAGCTCAGATGTCCTCAGAATCTACAATTTCAAAAATTTTCAGATGCAATTCCTTACGTGAAACGTTCTAACGTTATTAAGTAGGACCCTATCCCTAAATGCTAATAAAGGACTCCTTGAAGAACTGGAGAAGAAAGAGCGCAAAATCGTCAGAGGTATAATGGGATCAAATTACAAGAATGGCATCCACTATAAAAAATCCAACAAAGAAGTCTACAGTGAAATAGAGAAAATTTCAGAAACGATCCGTAAGAGGCGGGCACGATATTACGGTCATCTCAAATGAATGGACGGAAACAGGCTGACTAAACAGATTTTTCATTTCTTTGACTCCAAACCCAAAACCACAATGCCCTGGTTTATGAATACCAAAGACGACCTCAAAATGCTGCATCTAAAACCTGACGATGCCTTCAATAGAGATCTCTTCCGCCAAAAAGATACTGACTAATGGGCTAAGCCGAGATGAGACACCGAACCCGAAAAGAAGACAAGGTACCATCTGGACAACGGAGCGCAAGATGGCTCACTCACAGGGAATGAGGGAATACTGGGCTGAGAGGAAAGCAAAACAAATTGCCAAGTGTAGCAAGACTTAACGTGGTCCTAGATGGCCTCATCAAATGATATATACAGTAGAGTCTCGTAAACTCGGCCTAATGTGGACCGAAGGGTGGCCGAGTTCGCAAAAATGCCGGGTTATCGGGAAATGTGTTAAAAAGAAGAAATAAGCTGTTTGTTTTTGTTTAAAAGTAATGCAATGCAGTACATTTATTTGTTTTTAACAGAAACAAGAGTTTTAAAATGATTAAGCCACTACAATTTCAGTACTTCAATATATAGTTCAGTACTGTACTGCTGTACTACTCAACCAGGCAATGCAGATTCAAATAAATACAATGCTCTGCGCGAGAACTGTTTGTTTACTTCTTACTGCCAACAGTTTGTGCATTTACAGTACAGTACCTGTATTTATCAGGTCGTCATTACGCTTCTTACTATGTAGGTGAACTTGTTTTGCTTCGTATTTAACTGTCGATAATTCCATTGATGGAGAAGACGAAAGAAAACATAATAACGCTCTGTGCGGAAACACAAAAACAAACAAAAATCATAATTTTTTTCTCCTGTCAGGTTGGCCGAGAAAGCTGGAGTGCCGGGTTACCGAGTGCCGAGTTTGCGAGACTCTACTGTATTATAAAAATCAATGTTACGAGATAGTTTGTCAGTCTGTATGTATGTCCCCTATACCATTCATCCGATTGCGATGAAATTTGGGTGAGTTATTGTGTGCACTCCAGGGAAGGTTTCTGGCTACAAATTATTTATGTAACTCAAAAGGGTGAGGGACTTAACAGGAAGCCTTAAATCCCACAGTAACCCAATTGCACAATCTGTATACTTATGACACTGCAATGCAAGGTGTGAGAAAGGCTTGCTGATTCATCGTGAGGTGACATGTCCTGACACGGATGTCTCAGCACATAAGGAGCGGGGCCCTGACAGAAAAACAAAGAATATTGTTTTTCCAAAGGCACTTCACTAAACAAAATTACAATTCAAACACTTCTTTTTATTCTTCTATCTTTTTTGGGCTGGCTGCGTAGCTCAGCGGTAACGTTCTCGCCTGCTGTGACCAAGATTGCAGGATTGAATCCTGGCGCAGCCAATTGGCATTTGAGGGTGGGCAAATGCGTGGGGGAAGTGTCAGTAGATTTACTGGCACGTTAAAGATCCCCTTCGGGCCAAAATTCCGTCACCCCGGCGTCTCTAAAAGCCGCAGTTGTAAAAAGGGACGTAAAACCAATAACTGTATTATTACCTTCCTTTATTTCTATCTGTCTTTGATTGCCATTGCAATGCATGCTGGGTAGGCCTATAGCTAGTTTTGAATAAAAAATTGTGACTGATTTAAATTATTTATTTGGGTTCAATAATTTGCACACATCTGTACTCTTCTCCAAAGGTTTGTTTCATGCAGTTCCCTTCGCGTTGTTTATTCGTGATGGGTTGTTTTGGACATGCATTCATGAACAATACAGCAATTCCTGTTGTTTGAAATAAATTTCCACTGACTTGGCTTTCAAGTTCTAGAAGCTTCTTTTCATATTACAGCTACAGTGTGTCCGCAAATTCTCTCCGCAGCGTGTGTCTCGCCTTGCAGGACGTGTTGGGTTGGCAGTACATTGATGTTATGTTGTTACAAGGAAAACAATTACATTAAATTAAGTAATGCAATTATACTGGGTCATCAATTTAAGTCTCCCCTCCGATACCAATCAAGGTACGGCAAGCTCTCGCACTGACACCCTCTCGCCGGGTCAACTAGTACTTAACAATCTTACGACACCGAAGATACTGGCAACGTATTGCAAAATTGCTGGCCTCAGTGTGTGCGTTTAAAATGAAGACCCTGAATATACGGTACTCACCACTATCACGCTTGCCACGGTGGGTGAGTGGTCAACATGTCGGTCTACTAACCCCAAGCTTGCAGGTTCGCTCCTGGCCGTGTAGTGAATTTTGAAAGGCTGCAAAAATTACGACACCATGTCATACGATGTTGGCATGTCAAAGAATCCATTTGAATTCAGTAGGCCGTGTTCATAATGGCAAAATTAATCTCGGGAGTTTCCGCCAACACAAAGTTCCTCATTTCTCTACTAGAAAGTGCTATAGTGTTCAAGGAGCTTAGATATCTAACCTCCTTGACTTTCATAGTGCTTCAAGGAACAATGAAATTCGACATGCAAGCTACCATTTGGGTGTCAAATAACAAAGCTTGCTCCCGGCATCCGAGGCCATACGATATTATTATTATTACCACTATCACAATATGCTCCGTAAAGTTTCCACCAGCACGGAAAACCTCTTTCACTAAAAACACACGCTCTTCAGTACTAGACATTCCCACTAGACTCAGCTTACACAAGAACACTACTTACAGTGTCAACACTGTCACGCACAGGCACTCGCTGTCGGCAATAATGAACCAGTATTTTCCACCCTATCACTCCAGTTGAAGGTCAACACGGAACAAGTGCATGCTTATGCCAACCACTGCGGTATAATAATATCGTATGGCCTCGGATGCCTGGTGCAAGCTTTGTTAATTGACACCCAGAGGGTAGCTTGCATGTCGAATTTCGTCGTTCCTTTGAACGCTATGAATGTCAAGGAGGTTAGATATCTAAACTCCTTGACACTACAGCGCTTTCAAGTAGAGAATAAAGGAACTTTGTGTTGGCGGAAAATCCCGAGATTAATTTTGCCATTGAACACGGCCTACTGAATTCAAATGGGTTCTTTAACATGCCAACAACGTATGACATGAGTGTCGTGATTTTTGTCGCCTTCAAAAATCACTTACCATGGCCAGGGGGGAAACTGCAATCTTGGGGTTGGTAGTCCGACACTATAACCACTCACCCACCGTGGCAAGCACCACCCACCACTGCGGTGAGACTTTGCTTATACAGCGACATGAATATGCTGCCAACCTATCACGTCCCACAAAGCGAGACCCGTGTAGCTCGCCGCTGCGGAGAGACTTTGTAGACATTCTTTATAATAAGAATTAAATCTAATAATATGGTCACATCTATCCTCCCGTCCCTCACTAGGAGCCACTGATATTGAGAGTAATATGATTTTCAGCCAAGAAGTTGCCCCAGGACGTGAATGTGAAAGGTGTGTTTGCTTGCAACGAGCTGGACCTGAGAGAAGTAAACGTATATGGCTTTGATTATGATTATACTCTTGCGTTCTACAAGTCCTCCATGGACTCTCTACTCTACAGGCTGGGTAGAGATAGTCTTATCAACAAGCATAAGGTAAGAGGGTTGTTTTAAGACCCACACGTTCCTCATAACCCTTGAAATCAGACATGAAGCTAACAAGGAAAGTGCAAACTTGGACCAAGATGCAATTATGTTGGCACTACTAAAAGAAATTGTATCAAATATAGTCTATCATCCAAATACGTTGCTAAAACTGAGGGAAAGAAAACTTAAAATAAATCTTTAAGGTTGTCGCAATGTGTGCCATCATTTGAAGTACTACCATACATATCTAATTGGGAAAATTTTCCATTTTTGGTCCGTATTGACAATTGTAATTTGTTTATTCAAATTAGCAGGTTCCGCCTATCAATACCTTAATGCATTTACTTAACCTAGGTGCAGTACATGTTTCGGACCATTATCGGTCCTTCATCAGCTGACTTAATGTCTTGTCACAGCAAAATACATAAAAAACATTGAGCATTGTCACAAAGATATGCATACACGTTAAAATATTACAATCATTCTTTAAAATTCATTAAAAATATTCAAGCTTTAAAAGGATTTAAAAAAACACTGCAAGTTCGATATTTCTGTTAAATGATGCTGATTCTCTTGCTTAGCATCTTGTCAGTCACTTTAGTACTCCCGTTCTCTTCACATGTGAGCGGCGAAGTCGTACAAAATTGTTGGGCAAATATTGCCTTGTATAGGGAGCAAACAAATGGATGAAAAACTGTCCCAATTGCGCGGCTCGAAGCAAGTGAAAATACTAATTAGATTGATCCAGGCAGCAAAGTAATCCTCTCGTATGCGAGCAGTGTACACACCGGCTGAGCTGACAGCAGCAACTTGTTTATTCAAATTTTGTACGACTTCGCCGCTCACATGTGAAGAGAACGGGACTACTAAAGTGACTGACAAGATGCTAAGCAAGAGAATCAGCATAATTTAACAGAAATATCGAACTTGCAGTGTTTTTTTAAATCCTTTTAAAGCTTGAATATTTTTAATGAATTTTAAAGGATGATTGTAATATTTTAACGTGTATGCATATCTTTGTGACAATGCTCAATGTTTTTTATGTATTTTGCTGTGACAAGACATTAAGTCAGCTGATGAAGGACCGATAATGGCCCGAAACATGTACTGCACCTAGGTTAAGTAAATGCATTAAGGTATTGATAGGCGGAACCTGCTAATTTGAATAAACAAAATACATATCTAATGATTTGAAATGGTACAAAATTTAAGCTACCAATAGTGCTCTCTCCTTCATCCTTCATATAAAGTAAATTAGAGAGGCTTTTGCCATCACTCATACTCTCAGATGGATTTTCAGTGTAAAGGAATCTTTGAAGATTGTGATGGCTTTGCTTTAAATAATATTTGAAGAGAAGTGATGTCAGTTTCTGCTGCAGTATCCCGATGGTATTTCGTCCCTGGAGTACAAACCTGGCTTTGCGGTGCGAGGTCTTCACTACGACATCGAGAAGGGTCTGCTGCTCAAGATCGACTCCTTCATGCAGATCCAACTCGGGGCTGTGTACCGGGGACTCTCCCCAGTGTCTGACGAGGAGGTCCTCGACCTCTACAAGAACAGGATCATCCCTATCGCCTATCTTGAACCGCAGGGAAAGAATTTTCAGGTGATTATTAGTCTTGATTATTTCTCATCGTTTGGATATTTGTAGATTTGCTATCCTTTTCCCCCCATTTTCTTTTGTCCCAGTATTTCTCTGTGAACTTTCATTTTTAATAGATAACGGGTTCTTATGATTGGCCCAGTTACGGTTTGTGGTGTTGGAGTTGGGGAAGGCTGCAAATGAGCAAAAACCTGAAGGTAGTTTGGAGTTTCGGGGTGGTGTAATTATTTATAGCTAGGTAGTAACTGACCAGTGTAGTTACAAAATGTATTGAAATACTTTATTCTCCGTGAAATAAGTGTAACTCACTGGTACATGTTTCGAATTCTATTACAATCCTTCATCAGCCAAAATATACTAGGAAATTGGATAACATCATGCACACAATAACATTGAATATAAGATCTGAGGTATCATGCAATAGGGCAAACAAGAACAACGGAAATTAGCCCTTTCTGTATCAAAATGCATGGTTGCATGCAGCTCATATACATTGTATAATTAAAAACAATGTTAAAAAACTTGTTAAAGACACAGTATAAATATCTTACTTAATGTTCGTGCATTCATTGTCACTGGTGATGACTGTTGCTTCTTTTCATATCAAGTGTTCGATTAATGGACTCATTTAATGCTTCATGCAATCATTGTTAACGGTGATGTCTGTTGGAATTTCACTTTGAACTGCATACAAATGACTCCTGTTGCTTCTTTTGCAAATCAAGTGGCTCAATAATGGAAATAGTATCCCCGGTTGTGCAGCCTATAGAATGAAAAGAAAATGACTAGTATGATTACGAATTTAAAAATTATCTTACTGAAAAAATTAAGAAACAACAACTTACTAAAAGTTGGATAAAACATTGCTCTTGTTCTCTAGAGCTGCTTTGAAAACTCTCTCTACCAAAGGAAACGAAAACACACCAAATGAGAACCCAGACTCTCAATTACAAGATAAACAAAACATCAAACTGGGAGGCGAGCGTGCTGGCTTACCTGAGATGTGTTGGTGTGCAGGAACTGTACTGGCTTGAGCCAGCCGTCACACTGCGAAGTAAGGTCAGGACTAGGCTGGGCTAGGGGGAGGGAGACACTATCCGGTTTGCTGCTGTAGCAAAACTATAGGTTTTCTAAGTGTTCTCTTCATCTGTGTCGGTTAATACGAACAGTTTCATCTAGTGTGTTCATTTAAAACTTAGACTTTATCTCTAAGAGTTTCACTTGATGCTCAGTTAGGGGGAATTTAACACATTGTATGGCGCCCGAGAATGAGCATAAGGTATCCGTAAACATTCGTCGCTTAGCTGCTCGCTGTATCCATATGATCCGCTGCTTTCATACATGCCACTTGAAGAACCATAAAACTGTCAACCTTCCTCTATCTTACAGTTTGTTTGAAATCTGCTCTTCCATTTTAATAAACCTGTATATTAATTTCTGTATTTATCTTCACTGCCTTAAAGTTATCCAATTTATTCCCTTCCGAGAGGTGAATCATTAATCCATGTAATTTTTTCCAGGTTGGTCAGTGTGAGTAAATAAATGCTCTTTATCACCCAATTTAATTGGGCACATTAATGTTTTGACTGACCGAAAAGTAATTCTTTTACATGACTTGGTAATTATCATTTCTTCGCCAAATAATTCCAGAGATATTAGAAGTGTAATAGAGTGAGCAGCACATAAGAAGATGGGTGCACAGGGGACAAGTTGAAGTACGACGTAGTCGCCAGCCAATTGGTGCAGTTGATTGTTTCTCACCAGCCTCTGGCGCGACATTTCCGGGGAGGTTATTTATTTATTTATTTATCGTATGACTTTTAGTGCCAGGAGTGTCTGAGGACATGTTCGGCTCGCCAGAGGCTGTAGCTGCTTCAAGCAGACACCTTGGGTGAGCTACACGATCAATTTCAAGTAGTTCCAACTTGCTTGCCACGGTGGGTAAGTGGATAGCGTGTCGGTCTACTAACCCCAAGATTGCAGGTTCGCTCCTGGCTGTGTTGTAAGTGATTTTTGAAAGGAGGCAAAAATATGACACGCATATCATACAATGTTGGCATGTTAAAGAACCCATTTGAATTCAGTAGGCCGTGTTCATAATGGCAAAATTAATCTCGGGAGTTTCCGCCAACACCTTTAGTGTTCAAGGAGCTTAGATATCTAACCTCCTTGACTTTCATAGTGATTCAAGGAACAATGAAATCCGACATGCAAGCTACCCTCTGGGTGTCAAATTACAAAGCTTGCACCCCCACCCGAGGCCATACGATATTATTATTATAGTTCCAACTTTCGCTGCCAGATGTCACTAATACCTAGTGGTCAACGTTGGAACTTTGATAGAGCGTTCCAACGAAATCGAACCTAGAAATTTAGCTTCACACAAGTTTAGTCTGTGGATGGATCTTTTACATGCCATAAATCTATGACATGGGACCGTCGGCTTTACTTCCCCTCCGAAAGAAGGCATACTGAAGGATTTTAACGCTCTTAAAAAAACGATGACTTCGGCCAGGTTTGAACCCGCTATCTTGGGCACAGCAGTTCAGCATGCTACCAACTACGCCACCGGGGATTGCTGATTGCAAAATAGTGCGTGCACCACTGGGTCAAGTTTGGCAGGTACGGTTTCTATATACAGTATGAGTAGGATGATAGGCAGCTCTTTCCTGAATATATAGAAACATGAATCACAATTCTACGCCCAGTAGTTTACTTTTTATGTTATATTAAAATTATTTGAAAGAGCTTGCCACGGTGGGTGAGTGGTTATAGTGTCGGACTACCAACCCCAAGATTGCAGGTTCGCCCCTGGCCATGGTAAGTGATTTTTGAAGGTGACAAAAATCACGATACTCATGTCATACGTTGTTGGCATGTTAAAGAACCCATTTGAATTCAGTAGGCCGTGTTCAATGGCAAAATTAATCTCGGAATTTTCCGCCAACACAAAGTTCCTCCATTCTCTACTTGAATGCGCTGTAGTGTCAAGGAGTTTAGATATCTAACCTCCTTGACTTTCATAACGTTCAAATGAACGACGAAATTTGACATGCAAGCTACCCTCTGGGTGTCAATTAACAAAGCTTGCACCTGGCACTCGAGGCCATACGATATATTATTATATTATTATTTGAAAGAGGGTACTAATCATCGATCATTAATCGCTCGTTCCTAGCTGCTGCAGAGTGCACAAGCCAATGCAATGTTGTCAAGTCGTTGCACAATGACGAGGCGGGTGATCGTAGCTCTCCCTCCATTGCATTGGCATTATATTCCCACGTTCAAGTCCAAGTAGAGAATGAATGATGTTGCCATCAAGGCTCTATATGATTCAGAGGGCATAACAAAAAAAAAGTAAAGTAAGATCGAAACTTAACTTACTCATACAGTTGACAGTAAAATTGGTACAGGTAGTTGCTCTTATGTACAAAATCAAGTTTGAATTGTTGTTGCTGTCAAAGGAAGCCCTATTACTATAGTTTAGCCTAAATTTGATTTTTGTTCTGTCTTAATGGCTAACTTTTTGGTAAGTGCATATTTATTTATTTACATAGTTTACGCCGACATTCTTTTCTTCTTCTTAGTGTTTTCCCATTGTGATTGGCTCAGCCATTTCACTCGGTCAGCTGCATCTTCTGGTTGGAGATTTGCAGCTTTTATATTGGTGTTGATAGTGTCTTTCCACCGTTGTTTGGGCCTTCCTCTTGGTCTTCTCCCATCAACCTTCAGTTGGCAGGCAGTATCTTGCTCTCAACACATGGCCATACCATCAGAGTCTTTGTTCAGCCATCTTATCAGGAATTGGGACCACGCCAAATTGTCGCCTGATATTATCGCTGTGAAATGCCCATAGTTCGTCGCAGCATCCACATTTCCATTGCGTGGAGAGAATGTTCAGCACTTTTAATGACAGCCCAACATTCAGTGCCATAGAGTGCAACTGGTCGTATGACTGTAAGATAGATCTTAGACTTCAGGTAAGTTGGTATTTGCTTATCACACAGAAACCCTGTGACATCTGTCCAACACATCCATGCTGCATTGATCCTTCCTTGTACATCATTACTGATGCATCCATCACTTTGCAGTCAGGATCCTAGATCCTAGAAGGTGTCCACCTTGGCCAGGAATGTACCACTAATTTGAATAGATCCTGGTGATGGAATGGTTTCCAGGTATTCGGTCTTTTCATGGTGTCCACAGGCAGGAAAAGTCAGGAATAGTCAGAAAAAGTCAGGAATATTGTTTTTGGTCAGGAAAAAGTGTGAAAAAATGGCATGAGTCAGGAAAAATGGCAAAAAGTTTTAGAAAGTCAGGAATTTTATATTAACCATACAGTATTTTGTGTTTTACAGCCATATTTTGGTGTTACTAGTTCAACTAATCTCGAAGATAAAAACCAATAACTCACTGGACATTATGGTAAGTTTCCATTTTTACAGTACATCATAGTAAAAACCTCTTTTACCTATTTTTTGTATGCTTTTTTGGCGTTGGCGTAGGGATGTGGCGACCCCATCACGATAGTTTAGGTTATTAAGTACTTTGATTTATGTATTATTGCATTATAATTTATTTTATTTTGTATTTTAAATGAATAAAGAGGCGAGCTTTGGGCAGCTATGGGGATGGTGGAGGCTACAAATAAGAGAGATATATATTTGCTCGATAAACCACTTTTCCGATGTTGCGAGTCAGAAATTTTGTTGAAAAATGGTCAGGAAAAGTCAGGAAAATTGACATTGAAAATTCTGTGGACACCATGCAATGTTCAGGCGCAGACGAAATTGTTGTAGCCTGTTTGAACTTGTTGTTGTAAATTTTCCCTGATTAACGCCCACATTAGAGCACTTAAATGAAACCAACTACATTTAAGTCCTCTACAGATTCACGGGGAATTTAGCTCCTCTCCCAAATTCCTCTGTGGCTGCCCTTTCCTCATCGTTATGAAATTGATTAATTTTTAGTGTAAGTCTTATTTGTTTGTTCTTCAGAATCCTGTTTTCTTCTCTATTTGCAATTTGTTCCATTGTAATATTCAACTCATATAAATCATTTTGAACTTCTTTGAACCAATTATTTTTTGTTTTATATTTCCAAAAGTAGTTAAATAGTTGTTTAAGTATTCTATTGTCATTTAATCTCGATAAATGACAGAAAAAGGCAATTCTCCTTTTTCTCATCGTGTCTATTATTGAACCACTGCATTAGGCAACAATCTCCATTGTCCATTCATCTGGTGCTTTTTATTAATGATTGTACTGATTATCCTTCTGTCAACCTTCTGCAGTTGATCTGTTGTTGATTTGGTGATTAATTTAAACAGTGTTTCACAAGCATAAGTCGCTTCCGTTTTAATGACGGAACAGTAATGTTGAAATTTAGCATATATAACAATTAGCTACATGAAAGTACATTGTTGAAATACAAAAAAAATATTTGGTTTCATTTTCATAAAGTCAATTAAATGCTCACATTGGCTGTGATTAATGCATAGATCAGAGCGAGAGAGGGAGAGTAATTCTTGTTTTATGGGGCGGAATAGCAAGGTCACCTGCACCTGGGGAGAGATAGTGAATGACTCTTTCTCACCCGCCTTCTTACGTGCTCTCCACTCTAGCTGTAAATATCTCATATGCATCATTCAACATCATGAAATTTGCGTTTCTTTTTATATTTTCTTGTTCTTAGTAACTGGTAATATGGCACAGATGTGCCTATGCTTTACTTTAAAAATGGACTTAAGCTGCTTCACTTCGTTTTGTTACTTTCTTTTGCAATCAAGTTCTTTTGGTGTTTAGACTATTATAATTTTGATGTTTCATGTATATTCAGTATTAGTTATGAAGTGTTATTAATATTAAATGTTATTAATATGTTAAACATGCTTCTGAAATAGGTTTCTTCTGCTTTCATTTGAATATTTTATGTACATTGCAAAAAGACTTTTAAAAGCCAAATGGTACTGTACTTGTCTCCAAATAAGCTCTGTCTCTCTCTATATATCTGTGTTAGACAGTACGTAATTTTATCACATTAATTCATTTAATGCCATGTGTTCTTTCTGGTGGACTAGTTAAGTTGTTCTATTAGGGAAGATTTTATTTTTATACTTCTTCGGGGATATTCTTGTGAATATCAATTCAGATTTAAAGTTGATTGAGATGTCTGGAGAATTTCAAAATTTCCTTTGTAAATTAAATTGACCAGGCTAATCGGAGAATACTATCAATCTCTAATACCTCGTTTAGACGGCGCAGTCGTGACCTATCCAGATCGGCTTCATTTGTCACTAGTAAGTGCTTAAACATCTCATCTTGAAACAACAGGATAATTAGATGAAACGACACACTATTGCAGTGTTTTGCCAACTGTTGATTGTGTTGTAGTAGGAATTTATACTGCAGTTTGTTTCTTCCAGTTTTGGAGTTTCTTCTTCTTCTCCTTCTTCTTCTTCATC
Organism: Meconema thalassinum; assembly: GCA_946902985.2. Lineage (NCBI taxonomy): Eukaryota > Metazoa > Arthropoda > Insecta > Orthoptera > Tettigoniidae > Meconema > Meconema thalassinum. Next base: position 127,224,512 of record OX336395.1, read on the forward strand.
TCCTCCTCCTTCTCCTCCTCCTTCTTCTTCTTCTTCTTCATCATCTCCTCCTCCTTCTACTTCTCCTCCTCCTTCTTCTCCTTCTCCTCCTCCTTCTTCTTCTCCCCCTTCTTCTCCTTCTTCTCCTCCTCCATCTCCTCCCCCTTCTTCTTCATCTCCTCCTCCTCCTTCTCCTCCTCCTTCTCCTCCTCCTTCTTCTCCTCCTCCTTCTCCTTCTTCTCCTCCTCCTTCTTCTTCTCCTTCTTCTCCTCCTTCTCCTTTTCCTCCCTTCTTCTCCTCCTACTTCTCCTCCTCCTTCTCCTTCTCCTCCATCTCCTCCCCCTTCTTCTTCATCTCCTCCTTCTCCTTCTTCTCCTCCTCCTTCTTCTTCTCCTCCTCCTCCTTCTCCTCCTCCTCCTTCTTCTCCTCCTCCTTCTTCTTCTCCTCCTTCTCCTCCTCCTTCTTCTTCTTCTCCTTCTCCTCCTTCTCCTCCTCCTTCTCCTCCTTCTACTTCTCCTTCTCCTCCTCCTTCTTCTCCTTCTCCTTCTTCTCCTCCTCCTTCTTCTCCTTCTCCTCCTTCTCGTTTTTCTTCTCCTTCTTCTTTTTCTTGTCCTTCTCTTTCTCCTTCTGCTCCTTCTTCTGGGGGCATGGTGGTGCAGCGGTAAAGCTGTTATCCTCTCACCACGGCAGACCGGGTTCGATTCCCGGTCAATGCATGTGAGATTTTCAAAGTGAAATGCCATGTCCTATGGTTTGGATTCCACATAGAGAGAAGGTCCCTTGGCTCATAATCGCAAGATTCACGATCACGTTAAACTACAAACTTACTTACTTCCTTCCTTCTTTCTTCTTCTTCTCTTTCTCCTCCTCCTTCTCTTAAAATAGTTATGCATATATCTATTTTGGTAATAACATCTTATAACTAGTGTATATGTGGTGTTGCAGGAAAATGATGAAGATCAGATGGGTAGATAGGGTTACAAATGAAGAGGTATTAAGACTAGTGAGAGAGGAGAGATGTTTCTGGCGACTGCTGATGAAGAGAAGAGATAGGTTGGTAGGACATATACTAAGACACCCAGGAATAGCAAGCTTAGTTATGGAAGGAAGGGTCGAGGACAAGAACTGTAGGGGTAGACCAAGGTTAGAATATGTTAAACAGATTGCCTCGGATGTAGGGTGTGATAGCTATGTAGAGATGAAATGGAGAGGTGCATCAAACCAGTCCAAAGACTGAAGACTCGAACAACAACATGTAAAATTCCTTGTATCTAAAATGTCGATACAAATTGTTACAAGTTTCAGAGTGCCGGAACCCCTTTATCAGACATACAAAGAATATAGAGAGAATTTAAAACCAAAACACAGTCACTGTCCATTTAAGAATCACTCATAGGTCTATGGAAATTGTAAAACACTTTCTCATGACATTATTTAAATCAGGCTAATCTTGTTTGAAGAATAGTTAATGCAAGTGATGAAATTCTGTTGCCTTTACACAACCCAACATAATCTGGATTTGGACATAATCTGGATCTGGATCTCGAACTTGCCATCTAAACGAGGTATAAGTTTCTTTGGCAACAAAGACAATCCACCTTCTTGTGTGTAGTCTTATCAAGTACAGTGTGTATGTCTCTGTCTCTCTCTCTCTTACCGAATCTCCTTTGCTGCTGCTCCCTTAGCGAGGACATCAGACGGTAAGTTTGTCCTCCACCGTCTAGGAATGTCTGTGTCGTTTACTGTCTCGTCCTGTCCAGACTGTTTGAGTGATTGCCATGTTGTAAATAAGCTTCCTTGGCTAGTGTCAAAATTATAATGTTTTTTCAGTGTTGCCTTACAAAGGATCTTAAAAATATTTATGACATTGCAGGGTATCGCAATCTTTATTCATATTATATATTTATATATATATATATAAATGTATATTGTAATATAATTAAATATAATATATATATAACAACCTATATAGTTTATTTATTTTTATTAATCTTAACTGCAGGTTACTTCTCTTTCAAACAAGATGCTCTGTTGATACTAACTGAGGAGCCTAGATTTTCACAAATGGGTATTTCAATAATTTAAAAACGTGAGAGAGGAGCAAATCTATACTAATGTAATAAAGCTGAAGAGTTTGTTTGTGTGTTTTAATGTGCTAATCTCTGGAACTACCAGTCGGAATTCGAAAAATTCCTTTTTGTATATGATAGCCAGATTCAAGAGGAATAGTTCAGGTTATATATCATTCTTGTTCAGTAAGTCGGAAGAACAAGCGCTCCCGAACTGCTTCAATAATACCTAAGTCTATTGTTGCCTGGCAATGCGGACTGCATCACGTCGCCCCTACCAGTGTTCTGGTACAGAATTGCGAGTTGCTTATAAATTGCAGTCACGGGGAGTAATTAGTGCAAAAAGATTTCTTAGGCCCCTTAAAACAGTTATCATCAGCGTCAGAATAAGGGTGATGGTGTTGGTGCAGTGTACTGAGGTTATCAGCTGCAATACGCGTTGGTGCTTTCCGATCCTTATCCTTGAGCGCTCCAGTTCTGTAGTAGTATTCATTATCATCCATAAAACAAATAAATCCACCGGTCGAAGCCGGGCACTACTGTTAGTGCTTGGATATTTGAAGCAATGCAAGTAAAAGAAAATACTTTATATATTCACAAAATTTACCAAAAATTTGTGAATAAAATTTTGTTTATGCGATTTCTCTCTTTAAAGCCCTTTCTATTAAATTTCATGCAAAACAAGACCATTTTCTTTGGGAAACTCCAATTCTCGTTATCTGTAGGTAGCCCAGAGCAGGGAACAATCACATGATAGCCTAATGCAGTAACCTATAATATATCACCATTCCAGATTTGCATGGCAATGTGCTCGCTGCAAGAATCACGCTACAGAATGAATCGGAAAGAAACGATACAATTCTACACACATCAAAAAACGTTTTGCATGTTGCTGGCCAAGAGACGTAGTGGTCCCAAACCCATTAGTCGTACTTGCGTGCATATACAGGGTGTCTTTTATGTACCTTTGGAGAACGATAGGTCGTGTAGGGGACGGGTATAGAAGTAATTTGAGATGGGGAACTTGGGGTCGGAGCGGCTTCCTTAACCCCTTAAATAAGGGTTGATTCAGGCCCTCCATCCTGTCAGTAGGGCAACCGACCCAAACCTCTATTACCTTTCTTAATCCTTTAACTCTTGGCAAGATTTATTTCACCATGTGGCGCTGGCGTAATGGATAGTGTTGCGATGCGAAAGGCCGGTAGTCCCGGGTTCGATTCCGGGCTTGGGCAAATGTTTTGGGGTGGCACCATGTATGGTCGCCGAATCCCTCTTGTGTACATCCCAGGGCGTATGACAGGCATACGTTACAGGAATACTATCCTGGCACCTGTAGTGAAAGGCTATGCTGACAATTTTGGTCCAAATTTCACTTTCGTGGACGATAATGCTTGTCAATGCATTTCTTCAGGAGAATGGTATTCACAGAATGGAATCAACTGCCTATGCTCCCTATCTCAATTGTTTAGCTATCACATTGCTGTAGCATTATAATATGTCAATTAGGCTACACAAGTCAACACAAGTTTTGAGTCTGTGTTTTGTGTGTCTGATTTTGATTTGTCATGCTTAACTAATGAAAGAAAAAATAGTTTTACCTAATCAAGTTTGCTTTTATAGCTACCACAATGAAAGTTCAAATTTGAAGGAAATTCTCTATTTTTATAAATTCAAACAAAAACAAACTTTAATTTGTATATTTACGTCACGTTTTTATACAAACCAAAGTTAACATTAATCTACAAAATAAATCAAAAACAATTTATTTATTTAATCGAATGGTGATCATAATAAGAAATTCATAAGTCCAGGTCCACGTTTTTCAACCACACTACAGCACTATCTGAAAGATGAAACAGGTCGCTGGGGCTTCCGGAGTAGGCATGAAGAAAGTAGTGCAGGAGGACATGGTCCATGGTCTGCTTCTCTTCACTGCATTCACACATTGGGGAAAACATCCAGCCCCACTTATGGTGCACAAAATTGCAGCGTCCATGCGCAGTTCTCACTCTGTTGAGGCGACATCATAGTTTTCTTGGGAGGTCGAATGCATTCATTTTCCGAGTTGGATTTAGCTCATGAGTATTAGTCCCAGATGTTGAATTTGACCACTCTCCCACCAGCTCCGGTTTAGGTTAAAATTCTCCATCAAGAGTCTGCCGGCCAATACACTTGCTCGTCTCCTAGACCGAAGTCGTTGTGGCGATGGGTAACAAAATTCCTGGTGAACTGGTAATGAGGGAGATGACTGGATCTTCTTTTCTTCTCTCAGCAGAGCTTCCTTCCTTCCTTCTCCTCAGGTGGGGTGGTGGGATATGACAAGCTTTAAAAATGAATATTTTTGGTACTTCTTCTGTGTGGGTACGAACTTTCTCGTATTAGCCCCCAAATATAATCACTAGGGCTCGGATGTTGATGTCGTTAAAAAGTTAAAAAAATGCACTTAAAATTTTCAAAAATGACTGTAATAAATTCGAAAAATGCACTATAAAATGGTGAAAATGATCTTATAATAATAAACTCGCCAATATTTCAAAAATGAATGTCTTGAGATTTTGCATAATATTTTATATCTGGTGTTTTTGTCCAGCACTTTTTTCAGTTTTGATGCAATACCCGCAGCAATGTCGCCACAATTGTTACTAAGAATAGTTTCCACCCGGTTGATTAAAGAAATGGAATCAACCATTTCTTTGCCCGCTTTCTCCAACGATGTGATTGTTGCTGTCAATAACGCTACTAGCTTCTTCTTAACTCTGAGAGACGTAACTCCCTCATATAAAGCCGTGACATGACTAAATTGGATAAAAATGACCTTAAAAGGCCTATTTCTCTAAAATATGACCCAAAAAATCTACCAAACTTAAAAAAATGCTCTTAAAATGAAAAATAGCACACAAAAAATGCAAAAAGTTGCAAAATAAAAAACACATATTTGAAGACGGGATGGCCCATCCGGAGTTTCTATGTACTTCAGGATTGTTTTAGACAGCTCAGTAAAAAGATGACATGTCATATAATCGGGGCCCTAGTAATCACCCTTCATTTTCTCATTATATTGTCCTTGATAACGTTGCTCAAAGTTCAACATGTCATGGCGAAGATGTTCCTCTTGCTCTTCTGAATATGCCCCCAAGTTATCTTTAAACTGGTCCAAGTGAGCTTGCAACATGTGTACTTTCAGGGACATTCTGCAACCCACGAGTTTATAGTTCTCAAGCACAGTGGAAAGAACCTCTTTGTAATTCTCCGTTTTCTTATTTCCAAGGAAGCCATGGATCACTGCTTTAAGGCATGTTTTTCGTGGTTGTGGAAATTCTTCACTGGCCATTAGTTTCGTTATTTGAGGACGAAGCTTCAGAATCTTGACGAAGAGTCTTTACAAACTGTTTCATGAGGTCTAATTTTATATGCAACGTTATTTATCATTGCATAAAGTACAAAAGCACACTTTATTAATTAATTATGAATGACTCTTTTGGTTACTGTTCGATGTAGACAGTCAGAATCATCATCACCATCTTCATTGCCCGGTTCCAGTCTAGTCCTGGGTCATGTTGTGAATTAAGGACCTCTATCTTTGCCTGTCCCTCCACCACTCCTTTCCTACTTGCAGTACATCCTCTGGTTTTCGTCCCTTTTTTCTCTACACACTCCTTCACTGAATCCATCCATCGTTTTCGGGGTCTTCCTCGTGGTCTCTTTCCTGTTAACTTTTCCAAAAATATTTTTAGTTGTTTCTATCCTATCCTGGATTTTCCAGATGTCTGTCCTCGTTCTAATTTTCTCATTCCTTACTTCTTTCCTTGTCTTTGCTTCGATGCTTCTTAGAAACCTCATCTCTGCTGCCTGTATCCTGCTCTCTTCCCTTTCTGTCATCGTCCATGTCCCAGCGTCGTATGTCAATATGGGTTCATAATAGGTTGTGTATAGAACCCTTTTACACTTCTTTGGGACATACCGGTTCCCCACAATACCTCTCACAGATTTTTTTTTTAGTCGTTTACCCTCCAGGTTGGTGGAACCCACGGACTCAGCGAGGGAACTCGCCACTACCTCCTCTACGGGCAGTGTCCTAGAGCTGGGAACATCTAATCGGAAGGGATACAACTGGTGAGGTGGGATTGGCACCTCGCCCAGACGGCCTCACCTGCAAAGCGAACAGGGGCCTCATGAGGGAAGGTAAGGGATGGTTAGGATGGATAGGCAAGGAAGAGGGAAGGAGGCGGCCGTGGCCTTGAAGAAGGTACCATCCCGGCATTTGCCCGAAGACGAAGTGGGAAACAACGGAAAACCACTTCGAGGATGGCTGAGGGGGAATCGAACCCCCTCTACTCATTTGGACCACCCGAGGCTGAGTAGACCCCGTTCCAGTCCTCGTACCACTTTTCAAGTTTCGTGGCAGAGCCGGGAATCGAACCCAGGACCTCTGGGGCGGCAGATAACCATGCTGACCGCTATGCTACGGAGGCGACCTTCACAGAATATATGCATTAAATAATAGACTCAACACAAAATGTTTTGTTCGTTGACTTGTTTTATCCGAGGGCTGGTTGTTTTTCAACTCATTTTAAGAATATGCCCATAAAATTTCAAACGTCTTTTCTTGAATGAGTCTTGAGATTTTCTCCAAATACTGATAAAGCTCCTGGGATTTCCTTTTCATCCTTCAGTACAAACTGTCCAAAACTTTTCCTCAAGATTTTTCTTTCTTGTTTTTGTATATCTTTAATTAGTGTTTCAGAGGCGAATAGCGCCTCGGGTTTGATTACCGTGTTGTAATATGGTAATTTCGCTTTACGGGAGATGGATTTCTTATTATACCTGTTCCATGTGATTCTGTACGCTCTTTGCAAAATGTAATTCAGTACAAGCAAAATCTGTATTTTTAACAAATATGCTACAAAATGGTAAATCTAAATATCATAGGTGCTACAAAAGGAGAAATTTTGTATTTTTAAATGCTTAAAACTACAATTTGTAACAATTAGCAAATGTTGTTTAGAGTGTGTTGTTTTACAAAACCAAATTTTGTGTGCTTCCATAATGAGTCAAATATATGACTTTTAAAATATAACGCCTATCAATAGAAATTTAAGAATATCTATTCAAATTTTTGAATATCTATTCAATCGTTGGCACATGTTTCAACATCTCATCGAGGTCTTCATCAGCCAAACTGCTCATATCTAATATTGTCATTTAGACCTTCACGGCCCGTGTTATTATTCATAATGTTGAATTTTGGGCTTATGCCGTGTTTTATTATACTAATATTCGACGCGTTTCGAAAGAAACCATGTCTTTCATCGTCAGGAATAATCTGGAATACGACAATGTTGCTAAGAGAAAGCAACGAAGAACATATAGAAGGTGCCCAAAGATGGACACCATTATAGCCCCATGTTAGGGACAACGGAAAGCAGCAGTGAATTACTTTCTCAGGGTTCTGATAATAGGTAGCCAGGATTCACTGAGATTGTAGCCGGTGTCGCGGTTGAAATTATCTGGGTGTTTACATATTTCAACCGCCTCCCTGATGATTCTGGGACGATATTGCTTTATACGGGCAGGAACATCCACTCCTTGGAACATGACATCATGGCCAGGTGTTAAAGCATGATCGGCAACAGCTGATTTATCAGGTTGAATGAGCCTGATACATCTATTATGTTCCTTAATGCGAGTGCATATTGTTCTCGAAGTCTGCCCGATGTAAACCTTGCCACAAGTACAGGGAACTCTGTAGATACCCGGTTGTTGCAATTTAGGCAAACTGTCCTTAGTTGGTCGCAGGAGTTGCCTAATCTTAACAGAAGTTCCAAATACAGTCCGTATGTTGTACCGACGTAGGATTTTAGCAATACGATCCGTTGTGTTATGTATGTACGGAAGGTAAGCAGTTCCTCTTACATCTCTTTTCTCAACTGACGTCCTATTATTATTTGTTGGTTTCAGAACCGTAGAAATCAAAGCCTTGCTATAACCGTTGCTCTCAAAGGTGGTTCGCAGGGTGTTAATTTCTTCTTGTAAAGAAGACACTTCACAAATCCTCCTAGCCCTGGTAGTTAGAGTTGTAAGGATACCATGTTTCTGGGCAGGGTGATGGTGAGAACTTGCGTGGAGATATCTATTGGTGTGTGTTGGCTTACGAAAAACGCTGTGTCCTAAAGATCCATCCTCTTTCTTGGTGACGAGAACATCTAAAAAAGGTATTTTGCCGTCAGATTCCTTTTCCATGGTGAAACAAATAGAAGGGTGCTGGAGATTAAGGTGATCCAGGAAATGGCTAAGATTTTCCTCACCTTCCGTCCAAACAACGAACATGTCATCCACATAACGCTACCAGATCTTCGGTTTGAAAGGAGCCGACGACAAAGCTTTCTCTTCAAAGTTCTCCATGAAGAAATTAGCCACAACAGGAGAGAGAGGACTACCCATGGCCACACCATCAGTCTGCTCATAAAAATTCCCATTCCATAGAAAGTAGGAGGAGGTCATGCAGTGATAAAAAAGTCTTGTGATGTCTTCAGGAAAAAAGCCATTAATGAGAGACATAACACCATCAATAGGTACTCTCGTAAACAGAGACACCACGTCGAGACTCACTAGAATATCACCCGGCTGAAGTGTTATAGCTTTTAACTTTTCCACGAAGTGTGTGGAATCCTTAATGTATGAAGGCGTGTTACCCAGAAGCGGCTGAAGTAGTCTACCTAAGTATTTGGAAAGGGCATATGTAGGAGAACCAATCGTACTAACAATAGGTCTAAGAGGAACATCTTCCTTATGTATTTTAGGAAGACCATAGAGTCTCGGAGGAATAGCATCCCCTGGAAGGAGAGTCTTCGCTGCATCCGCTGGAATAGATGATTGCTTGATCAATTTGACGGTGACATTTGAGTAGCGAGTAGTAGGATCATCATCATCATCATCTTGTACAGTTTCCAGCCCCAGGCTGGGTCTGTTTGGAACATAAGCCTCGCCACTTAGTTCTTTCTTCCCACCACCTCTCCGCTGTCACTCTGGTCCAGTCCTCGCCTCTCTTCTTGACACATTCCTCCACTCCTTTCAGCCATCTATCTCTTGGTCTTCCCCTTGGTCGTTTCTTCTGCATCTGCATCTCATGTATCCTCTTGGGAATCTTCTTCTCATCCATTCTCTTTAAGTGTCCATACCACCTCAGTCTTGATGTCTCAATCCTACCTTGCAAGGGCTCCTCTTTCACCATTTCCCTGACCTTTTCATTCCTCACCCTGTCTCTTCTTGATACTCCGATCCTACTTCGCAGGAACTTCATTTCACCTGCCTGTATTCTGCTTATGTCTCTTTTCTTCATTGTCCACATTTCTGAAGCATAGGTCAGTATCGGGATATAGTAGCTTCTGTATAACACTTCCTTGCTTTTTTGTGGGACATCTTTATTCCACACTAAGCTCCTAATGCTTCTCAGAAATGCTTCTGCCTGTCTGCCACGTTCCGTAATCTCTTTGTCATTTCTCCCATTTTCCTCCACTATACTTCCCAAGTACTTGAGACTTTCCACCTTCTTCAGCTGTCCACCTCCAAGTGTTATCTCACTCATTGGTCTGTCCTTTTTCCTGGTCGTTAACAGGATCTCACATTTACTGACGTTGAACTTCCATCCGTACTCTCCCACGGTTTCTTCCCAAGCCTTCAGCTGCTCCTGAATTTCCTCCTCCGTGTTTCCCCAGACCATGAGATCATCTGCAAACACCATTGCTTTCATCTTATCTTCTCCTATCTTTCCTGCTATCCGTGTCATTACCTCGTCCATAACCACAATAAAGAGAAGGGGTGACAGCGCACTACCTTGTTTCAGGCCACTCATTTGTCTGAACCAGTCTGTTCTTTCCCCTCCAACTTTCACACAACTCACACTTCCACAATACATCTCCTTCACTCTGCCTACATTCTCTTTTTCCACTCCCATGTTTTCCATTGCTTTCCAAACCTTCTCCCTACACACACTATCATAGGCCTTTTCGATGTCCAGGAAGGCCATCAGCAGATCCTCTCCAAATTCGTAGTGGTGTTCCTGGAGCTGTCTCACTGAAAATATGAGATCCACTGTTGATCTCCCAGGTCTGAATCCATACTGCTCCTCTCTCAATTTTCTCTCCACTTTGGCTCGTATTCTACTTTCTAATATCTTTTCATATATCTTGGCACAGTGAGGTATGAGTGTGACTCCCCTGTAATTTCTGCACTCCTTTCTGCTTCCTTTCTTAAATATTGGGACAATTAATCCTTTCTTCCAATCTTCTGGGGTCTTTTTCTCCTTCCATATCACCCTCATCACACGGTACAGCCACTGTTTCCCAACCTCCCCTGCTGCCTTCACCATTTCAACACTCACTTCATCCACACCTGGTGCCCTTCCTCCTTTCATGTTGTCTATAGCCATTTCCAGTTCTCTCCAAGTCAGGTCCTTTTCCATTCCTGTGTTATCTTCTCCATCTTCCAATACATTGTCTTCCTCCCTATGACCATTTGGATTCAGCAAATCCTCAAAGTACTCTTTCCACACTGTCTTGAGTGCCTCTTTGTTGTGTACCTCATTTCCGTTTTTGTCCATCATTACCACATCCTCTCGCAGACCTCTTCTCTTACTTTTGACCATCCCATAAAGAACTTTCTTATTTCCTCTGCTGTCTTCCTCCATCATCTCTATTAATCCTATATACAGGATCTGATAACAAAGACGAGATCTTGGAATCATAATCAACCTTATCCAATACCACTGTCGCGTTACCCTTGTCAGCGGGGAGAACGATAATATCAGAATCGTCCCTTAGATCTTTAAAACAAGGCGAAAGCCGGGCACTTAAAGATCTAAGGGACGAATCTGATATTATCGTTCTCCCCGCTGACAAGGGTAACGCGACAGTGGTATTGGATAAGGTTGATTATGATTCCAAGATCTCGTCTTTGTTATCAGATCCTGTATATAGGATTAATAGTCGTGATCCTACTACTCGCTACTCAAATGTCACCGTCAAATTGATCAAGCAATCATCTATTCCAGCGGATGCAGCGAAGACTCTCCTTCCAGGGGATGCTATTCCTCCGAGACTCTATGGTCTTCCTAAAATACATAAGGAAGATGTTCCTCTTAGACCTATTGTTAGTACGATTGGTTCTCCTACATATGCCCTTTCCAAATACTTAGGTAGACTACTTCAGCCGCTTCTGGGTAACACGCCTTCATACATTAAGGATTCCACACACTTCGTGGAAAAGTTAAAAGCTATAACACTTCAGCCGGGTGATATTCTAGTGAGTCTCGACGTGGTGTCTCTGTTTACGAGAGTACCTATTGATGGTGTTATGTCTCTCATTAATGGCTTTTTTCCTGAAGACATCACAAGACTTTTTTATCACTGCATGACCTCCTCCTACTTTCTATGGAATGGGAATTTTTATGAGCAGACTGATGGTGTGGCCATGGGTAGTCCTCTCTCTCCTGTTGTGGCTAATTTCTTCATGGAGAACTTTGAAGAGAAAGCTTTGTCGTCGGCTCCTTTCAAACCGAAGATCTGGTAGCGTTATGTGGATGACATGTTCGTTGTTTGGACGGAAGGTGAGGAAAATCTTAGCCATTTCCTGGATCACCTTAATCTCCAGCACCCTTCTATTTGTTTCACCATGGAAAAGGAATCTGACGGCAAAATACCTTTTTTAGATGTTCTCGTCACCAAGAAAGAGGATGGATCTTTAGGACACAGCGTTTTTCGTAAGCCAACACACACCAATAGATATCTCCACGCAAGTTCTCACCATCACCCTGCCCAGAAACATGGTATCCTTACAACTCTAACTACCAGGGCTAGGAGGATTTGTGAAGTGTCTTCTTTACAAGAAGAAATTAACACCCTGCGAACCACCTTTGAGAGCAACGGTTATAGCAAGGCTTTGATTTCTACGGTTCTGAAACCAACAAATAATAATAGGACGTCAGTTGAGAAAAGAGATGTAAGAGGAACTGCTTACCTTCCGTACATACATAACACAACGGATCGTATTGCTAAAATCCTACGTCGGTACAACATACGGACTGTATTTGGAACTTCTGTTAAGATTAGGCAACTCCTGCGACCAACTAAGGACAGTTTGCCTAAATTGCAACAACCGGGTATCTACAGAGTTCCCTGTACTTGTGGCAAGGTTTACATCGGGCAGACTTCGAGAACAATATGCACTCGCATTAAGGAACATAATAGATGTATCAGGCTCATTCAACCTGATAAATCAGCTGTTGCCGATCATGCTTTAACACCTGGCCATGATGTCATGTTCCAAGGAGTGGATGTTCTTGCCCGTATAAAGCAATATCGTCCCAGAATCGTCAGGGAGGCGGTTGAAATACGTAAACACCCAGATAATTTCAACCGCGACACCGGCTACAATCTCAGTGAATCCTGGCTACCTATTATCAGAACCCTGAGAAAGTAATTCACTGCTGCTTTCCGTTGTCCCTAACATGGGGCTATAATGGCGTCCATCTTTGGGCACCTTCTATATGTTCTTCGTTGCTTTCTCTTAGCAACATTGTCGTATTCCAGATTATTCCTGACGATGAAAGACATGGTTTCTTTCGAAACGCGTCGAATATTAGTATAATAAAACACGGCATAAGCCCAAAATTCAACATTATGAATAATGCTCATATCTAATTCTTAAAACTAGGGTAACAATCTTATATAAAAGTGAAAGTATGTGTGTGGATTTGTTCCGTATACAAATCTACACCGTTTTACCAAATTTTGCATACACATAGTTCAGGACCCAGAAGAAACCGCTGGCTACATGAATTTTCAATAGTCTTTCTCATTCTTCTGATTTCGGCCTTTTGGCACTCGAGCAAAGGCTAATGATGTCAGAAAATAAAGTGATGAAGGAATGGCCAGGCCTAGCAAGCTGAAATTTTGCATGTTGGTTGATACTAGGTTGTAGGGGCTCACTAAGAAACTATTTTAGAAAATTCAGTTTCTAAGTGAGTCTTTTCGGCCCTTTGGCGCAGAGCATGGACAAAAGGTACAAAGACCGGAGATAGCTTGCCTTAATGCATACTTATTTGTTTCTATTTTTTTGTTTAAGGTTTGTTTTTATACTACGTGTGTTGCTTTTCGTGTATGAGTGTCTCAATATTGATTTTATCTGAAGAAGGAAAGCTTTAGTAAATATAGCTTCGGAATGGATTTGTTACTAGTCTTCTAATTTTTGTCATCAAATTTCACCATCACATAGAACCTGGTTTCTTTTGGTGTATGGTGTTCACCTCCAGATTTGGTCATCTGGGTGATATGGTGTCTGAATAGGGTTAGTTTGTTTCGTGGCCACAAGGTATCTCTGCACTTGTTATTTTTAAAACCAAAATGGATATCTTTACAATTTGCATTTACATAAACATTCCTTATAAAAAAATATTCGGAATATGCAGAACTTCTTCCAATCCGGCCTTTCTTCTTCGAAGACAATGTTAATGGGCATTCTTACCAGGAGATGCTTAATAAGTGGTTGGTGCCACAATTGCAAGAAAAATTATATCGAAGACACTGTTGTCTTACAACAGGATGGAGCACCAGCACACTCTGCGATTCACGTGCACAATTACCTGAATCGGACCTTTCCTGGTCGGTGGATTGGAAGAGGATCTGCATCTTGACCAGCTCCCTTTGCCTGGCCTCCAAGAAGTCCCGATCTGATGGACTCTCTGGGGTTTCATAAAGCAACAAGTAAGAAACACTCGATATCACACAACCGAGGAATTACGAGCACCTGTGGAACACACCTTCACCCTCGTGACTCCGGAGTATCTCCGCAAAACATCTGCGAGAACATGGCGCAGAATTCAGCTGTGTTACGACAAGGTTGGTGCTCACACCGATGTTCATGGCTCTTAATACTTCAACTGTGTGTAACAAACATTCAACACGGTGGCCAGTACTCCTGGAAAACCTGGAAATCTTGGAAAACTCCTGGATTTTTATTAGGTCTGGAAAATTCCTGGAAAATGACGAAAAATTTGAAAACTCCCAGAAAATAGCCACTGTTAATTAATTATAAAAATCCTTCCATCTTAAATCATACTCCCGCTGCGGTTTTGGGTGAGCACTCTATCGTTAACAAAATAAATTTCCTCAGGCTACCTGTTTCTGTGTGGGAGAACACGCGATAGTATTTTTGTAAAACATATTGAGTATAGACAACTTCACCGCAATAAAATTGCAGGCGGCATTCTTTTCTCTTTTCTTTTAAAGCGGATATTTGAGTCACAAAGGCTTTTTTAAAACAACAATTAAATCATTTGTGTGTAAGCTTGCATATCAATAACGCAATCACCACTAATTTTTGTCAACATCTGTATAAGTAAGCCAAACACAACTGCTTAGTTTTGGTCTTGAAGTAGGCAACTGATAAAGCCCCGCACTTGCGCTTATTTTTAAATCTGGTAAAATGAGAATTACTCCTGGAAAAATCCTGGAAAACACCTGGAAAATCGTTGAACGATTTGAGTGGCCACCATGATTCAACCATAACTACTGTATCATAATGTTGAAAATAACAGGGGGGGGGGCACTTCCGGACCACCCTGTACAAGAAGCAAAGTTTCAAGTTTTCAAAAATTAAAACTTAACTATTTTAATCCATTTTTTTTCAAAATGTACAGTAGTCCTTTTTTGTGCTGATCTTCATTGTTTCCCTCATATCTCCCATGTTGATTGGAGTTTTTGGACTTTTGCTTTTTTTAAAGTGGGTGTTAAACCTTCAGCTACAAAATGAATCTCTTATAGTTTCACATTAGTAATTAATTAAGCGTCATTATTTCTATTTTTATTCTGAGAAAACCCAAACAATATTTTTAACGTTTCATAGAAAGACTAATTAAAATCACAACGGTTTTGAGTGAGATTCATTTTGTAGCTGAAGATTTAACACTGACATTAAAAAAAGAAAACTCCAAACATTCCTATAAACATGGGAGATATGAAGGAAACTGAGGAGATCAGCTCAGCGTCAGCACCCATGCAAGCGAAGCCGGCTGATGCCGGCTTCGTTGCGTGTGATTTTTACCTCTCAGCCCATCTTTGGGGCCTTGAGAGCTATATCAAGGGTAGAAACTTGTTTATTGGAACTTAATAGGTTAGGAATGTTTGGGTTCGGGCATTATATCAAGCTGGCCAGAATATGACCTGAGGTTAGGATAGTGGGAAAGGAATAGGGATTTTGAAAATGGGTAAGGTTGGGAGAGCTGGAATGCAGCGGCATAAAAATCGGAGTGAGCCAGGGCTCGTAGTGTACTTAATTATTGCAAGACAAGAAGCAACAAATAGAAGGTCATTTAACAACATGCCTGAGGCATCGTGCAGAGGGCCCGTGGACCACTGGGCACCATCCCGAGTGGGCCGGCCGTGGCCGACCACCTGAGCAGACGCGCAGCTTGACCGCGGGGCAAGTAGGGGGTTATGTAAGAGTGCTTGGAGTGTGGGAGAGCTAATAAGGGGTAATTAGCTTCTGGAGGAGGTGTAGAATGCTTGTAAGGGCTGTGTTGTCTAATTTAGAAGTGCTTGGCGGAGAAATGGGCAGAGAGAGAAGGGAAGGGATGTGTTGGCACCTGTGAGATCACTGAAACTGCCTGTGTTGTTGTTTGAGAGCGTTCTTTATGTATCTACATCCAGAATACGAGGCGGCATGTTTCTCGGCACAGTTTACACACGTGGGAGTGTCTCTCGGAACGGTACAATCTTTGTGACAGTGTGAGCCACCACAACGATTACACCTGGCCTTGTATTTGCATTCTAATGCATTGTGATACAAACGCTGGCAGTTAAAACATTGGGTGACTAATGTAGAGTGTTGTCTGGGCTGCGGGTGCCGCGACGCCGGTGTATTTGGAGAAGTGGAGGGGGGAGGGGGGGGCGCTGGAATTACAAGTTTAGCAGTGCCATCTGAGGGAGTAGCAACTGCTGGAATGTCAGGGGCGTGAGGGGTAGAGTCGCCCTCTGAGGGGACTAAGTCTGTACAATTGGCTTCTTGCTGGACGCTTGCTTGAGTGGAGATCAGCTCAAAGCAAGGAGCAAATTTTAAGAAATGGATAAAAATAGTAACGTTTTGAATTTTGGAATTTTAATTTTTCCTTTGAAATGTATGCAATTAATTGTTGTACAAGATTTATGACAGACATTAAAATAGTCATTGTTTTGGAACCTTAAGCTGTAGCCTATGTCGCCCCTTAAATTGTTGAGATGACCGGCATATTAGTAAGCTTCGCCATCTTTAATGACATATGTTTAGATGGACCGTCTGGCTCCGTGGCTAAATGGTTAGCGTGCTAAGCTTTGTGCCGAAGTGCCCCGGGTTTGATTCCCGATCGAGCCATCAGGGATTTTAATCTCCTGGGGTTAATTCCCGTGGCTCAGGGACTGGGTATATCGGTGTATGTGACGTCTTCATGATCACTTCATCCTCATTACGATGTGCAGGTCGCCCACGGGCGTCAACTAGAAAGACCTGCGCTCGGCAGGCCACACGATCATTCATTCAGATGTACCAAATTCCAAATTTTTTGTTTAAGAAATACTTCATCGCAAACCAGAACTCAAGTTCTTTTAAATAAGGAATGTTTATGTAAATTCAAATGGTAAAGATATCCATTTCGTTTTTATAAATCATTGTTACACTAGGTTTAAGAATTAGATATAAGCAGTTTGTCTGATGAGGACCTCAATGAAAGGTTGAAACTATTGTATCAGTATTTTGTATTGGTAGACTTTATATTTTAAAAGTCATCTTTTATTAATCAGTACAACAAATACCAAACATTTCGCAACATGGTATAGGTTTTGGCATTTTATAATGAGTAAAAGGTCATTCAAAAGAATTCTTTGAAAAAAGTTTTAAAACTCACAGGCAAGACTCAAAAGTGACTGGCAGACTGACAGTTTATATTAGTATTCCCAGCCTGTCGATTATCTCTCTTAGTTTGTAGTTGTTCTGGTATAATGTTACATGTGTGGTATTATGATACCGTAGTTGGTAAGTCTCTGTGACTTGTTATGTAAGCCACTGACTAGCTATTAGAAGCAGTGCATGATGACTGCCAATAGGGAAATGCCGTTTATAGTAGAGAATGCATGCAACGTTGTAGTGCATTTTTAGTTGTGTGCAACAAGAAATATGAAAAAAATTTAAATGATTCTGAAGTAAATAATCATATACTGGTATATGATTATCATAATTGAATCGGCCGGAGCTGAAAAATATTAGGTCAGTTTTCTCTTTTTAGGAGACAGATAAAACGTCATTGACAGAACAGAACTTAACAAACACATTATATTAGTCATCTATGTTGTGAAGCAATTATTCGGGTTATATTTGTGTTAGCAGAAACAAACAGTCAAAGACCGACATACTTCAGAAAATTGAAAAGAGAATTGGAAGAACCTGAATTAACAAAAAATACCAGAAAGATGGCCAGTGGCAGATACTACCTAACAAAGTCATGTACAAAGTGCTAGAACCCATTATAGATACTATGCATAAGAGGAGACTGGGATGCTGGATTCAAGACTCCTAAATCAACTAGAGCAGCACAATCGTATCTCAAAAAATTACCACGACAGGATGTGCATGGATAAGAGAAGTGAGAGAGGATCTGTAGGAGATAGGCCTTACAACAGACGACACCACAAAAATGATAAAGTTGATTACAAAAACCTGCTTTACCCTTGCAAGAAACAAACCCACAACATGCACATTTTCAACTGAGGAAAGTACACGGCGATCAAAACGTCTTATGAAGTACTGGGAGGAATGCAAAGCCTGAAGAATCCCTTCAAAGAAGATCTGAATGATGGACTGACTACAGTGCTCGTCATAAAAAAAGAAGAAGAAGAGGAAGAAACATATATTTCAAATCCATTTTGGAAACGTGACTTAATGCCTTTCAACTCCGAGGTCAATTTAGTGCCGTATAAAGCCATCCAGAATGAATATTTCACATGATATTTTATTTTAAAATGGATTTGTAACATAAAAACCACCTAAGCCCTGTACAAATGTAATTTACAACAGCACTGTAACACACGGGAATCTTGCAGTGCGGCCAACATTAGGTACGGAATACGGCGCTGAAAGGCAGCAAGTCATTAACTTAATGCTTTTCTCCTCTGATCGCACTACGTGTAGATACAGTAAATTGAACATCTAGTATCCTAATACAGTAGAGCGTCGGTTATCCGGACTAATTGGGACCGAAAGTGCTCCGGATAACGATTTTTCCGGATAATCAAACATGCGTTTATTTCATAGGAAAAAACATGCACAGTACATTATGGTAATAACCACCAAGCTTCTCATTTAGCTGCAACGCTTTCTCACATAACAAAGGTCCAGAAATGGGATCTCCCTTACTTCTTGTCTGAATAAACCATAAGTACACCGCTTCCTCCAATGTTTATCCCTAGCTCATCTCATGGTTCTACTCTTTTTACAACCTTCTTCCCTATCTAACTTCGATGCATAATTCAGAATTTCAACTTTCCTTTCTTCAAATCATAAATTGTGGATTTTCCAACTCTTCAGTTTTCATTAGACACTGCACACTCTCATCTTTATCCAGTTTATTAATGATCGTCACGTTCTTTTCAATGGATAAAACATTGCGATTTTGTTTTCTTTTTTGTCACTCGTAGAAGCCATTTTCACAACCTAATACAGTACTGTACACACACTCACATACTGTAACACAGTGAGACATTATAGAGTAAACAAACGGAAGGAGTCAACAGAGACAACAATTGAAAACGAGAACCGACTCACTACTGTAGTGAGCGCGCGCTGCTCCTTCATTTTTTTTTTTTTTCATTTTGCTTGTCCGGATAATTGACGTTCCAGTTGTTTGACATCCGGACAAACAACGTTCTACTGTATACTGATAAAACCTAATTTTAACTTCTTAGAACCCAAAAATC
Organism: Meconema thalassinum; assembly: GCA_946902985.2. Classification (NCBI taxonomy): domain Eukaryota; kingdom Metazoa; phylum Arthropoda; class Insecta; order Orthoptera; family Tettigoniidae; genus Meconema; species Meconema thalassinum. The sequence continues at coordinate 127,243,557 of OX336395.1, forward strand.
ATATTTTAGTATGTGTTAAAAAACAGATGTCTGATACTTTTGTATTTGGAATTTACTAGTGCAATACATAATTTGAGAAGGTCTGAAAACAGACCGAAACTTGTACTAAGTTGATAAGTTGAGCAAAAAGGTGTTTAAAATACAGGGTCTTCATTTTTGCTTGGCTCCGCTCGACCTTGGCCGCCGGTCCCCACCCAATAGCCGGCTGTTACAGGTTGGCACTCACGATCTCCAGCCGTATTCCCACTTTCTTCCTGCGGTAGGAGTGTCAGCTCCGAGCTAATTGCGTGTTTTACAAAACCTACTGTGTACTGTTGAGGAAAGCAATGGCAATCTACCTCACTCCTCTTCTTGCCTAGTACACCTCAATATAGCGCTGCCTTCGGTTTTTGTGGGTATCTACCCGCATTACCTAACGGCGGTATTTTTTGAGGATCCAACCAGCCTTCGGGCTGACTACCTAACAGACAGACTGTGTACTGTATATCGTATTAATAGTGTTTTATTGTGATTGTGTATAGTGCTGTAATGCCTTATGTGAAATATTCGTTATGTGAACATGTGTATCTGCACAATACGTACATAAAGTGCAGGAAATCGTGCGCAAGAACAAGACAAAAGTTTCGAGTGAAATTTCCAGGGAGCCCCATTCCTGTAAATGGGACAATAAAACAACTGGCTAAGAGATTCAAACGTACAGGTTCAGTAAACAATAAAAATAGATGTAAGGGTCGTTATTTCTTTCCTGAAGCTAAATTAACCGGAGTAACCGGAAACTTCATGAGGAGATGCTGATTATGTTAAGCAGCGGAGGGGGAACTGTTTCAGCATCTACTGTAAACATGGTGAGTAAAAATGCATGATACTGATTTTAAGCACCGTATTCTGCCGTACATATGCACACGCGGTAGCCGGTAACTGAGCCGTCACTGGCGGAGTGCGTGAGCGAGCATGTCCTAGCCAAGCAAATCTAAAGACCCTGTATAACTACTGTTTATATGGTCAGATACGGTATATGAAATTATTCGTAATGTTGTGTTGTAGATGGAGGGGTAATTGTTATGTAACATGAACATTTGTCTTACAGAATGTCACAGCCAAGATGGTCCAGTTGGCAGATTTGTTCTCCGTTCCAGAGATGTCTCTACTGTGTAATGTGACTGAGTACTTCATACGGAATGGCATCGACTATCACCCCGAGATTCTCTTTCGAGATGTGAAGGTTTGTACGATTACCTGCTAGAATAATAATACACTTCTACTCTCACTTGTCATAAGAAAACTGATTATTACAAGAAAATCGGAAGACCCCACGTTGTAACTGTGATCACGACCACAGGGGTAGCTGAAGCAAATCTGGAGATCGTAGGTTCGAATCCCAGTGCTGACACCTGCTATTCTGAGTGTGGTTTTTACACATTCCCTCCAGGCAAATGCCGGTATAGTACCTTACTTTAAGTCCTGGGTCACCGACCTCAACTCTGTCCCTAATACAGTTACACACACTACTACAGTTAAGACACACCCAACTACACAAGGCTGATGACCTAGTTGTCCCATGCCCTTAAAATGAATTAAAACCAACAAGATATGTCACTAGTTGTGTTTAATTTCATATTTATTTTACCATCACCCATTTCATTAGGGGCAGATGACCTAGATGTTTTGCCCCTTAAAACAACAATGCCCACCACTTCTGAGGATAAAAAATGTACATTGGATGGACAGATGTGTAATTCTCTCTACTCAAGCGTTGGGCAGTAGCACGCCCGACAATAACCATTGTTCACAGTTGACCAATAGCATGATTGCTCTGTCTCTCCACGTGGAGTTCAGAGTTCAGTCCTGGCTGGTGGCTCGCTTGTCAGGTGTCCAGTGTTGCACAGTCGCACGCAGTTCTGTCCAGACTTGCTGCTTGCTCTCAGTGACTACGGTGGAAAGTTGGCAACTCTGCACCTTAAGCTGGGAAAACCTTGGCTCCCGCAGATATCAAATGTAAACAGAGCTGCCCAGCCAGGTTTCAAAAGCGAGCCAGTCTTTAACATTGATAGGGAGACAACTACATGTTCTACAGTACCTAGATACAAGTTTTTATTGTTGTTTAACACAAGACTTTGTGTGCAGAATTCGGTGCAGAGCTGCCATCCAGTGATGCATGGCATTGTAGAGAACAACGTAGCTGAGTACCTGGAGGAGAATAAGGACATTCGCAAGTTCTTCGACAAGTTAGTGGCTGCTCGCAAGACGCTCTTCCTTGTCACTAACAGCCCATATCACTTTGTGTGAGTATCCTGGCCTCATTTGTTTTATTTACATAAATTTCCTAGTTAAATGGTTATCACTATGAGACAAACAAAATATCAAATTCCGATCATCATTATTAAGAGTTTAGGCCTTCTCTTAGTGGCCAATAGTCACGGGAAGTATAGTCCCATGAGGAAATGTGCCGTGTATGACTCCTGAGCGTTGCGGCAGAGCAGAGCAGTCTCTCACAGACACGAGTGTAGTGAATATGGCAACATGTCGCGAGTTAACCAACTTTGAACGTTGGATGATCATCGGCACACGGCGCATGGGTCATAGCATTTCGGAGATTACACTCAAATTCGGGTTTTCAAGGTCAACAGTGTCGAGGGTGGATCTTCAATATCTCAGAGATAATATTACCATGATTTCTGGAAATTATAAGACGATTGAATATAGATCAGAAAGATATCCGTTGTACAGAAAATTTATATTGGAATCAGACGGCACAAGTTAAGTTTGATAATGAGATCCCTGACTTCGTTAATATTTGTAGAGGAGTCTGATAAGGGTGCTTTCTGTCACCTCTGTTATTCAATTTGTACTTCGAGAGCATCTTTCAAGAAGCACTAGGTGATGTAGCAATAGGCATAAAAGTCAACGGAGTCTTCATCAACAACATTGGCTATGCAGATGATACAGTCTTGATTGCAGATAATTTAGATGATCTTCAACATCTAGTTAACGTGGTAGGGGAATACAGCAATATGCTAGGTCTGAATATCAATACAAAAAAGACGCGTTTCATGATTGTCACATGTCAGCCTGACTTTAAAAAAGAAAATGCACATCTCCAATTTAATGGCTCCTCATTACAAAGAGTAGATAAATTCAAATACTTTGGAACATGGCCATGTGAGGATTGGTGATCAGATATGGAGATAAAATGTTGTATAGAGAATGCCCGTAATGCTTTTGTGAGATTCAAGAAAATCCTCACAAGTACGGACTTAAATCTAATCCTTAAGACTTCGGTTTGTAAGCTGCTACATTTGGTCTGTATTTCTATATGGGTCTGAAGGATGGCCAATAAAAGAAGATAGAGGCTTTTGAAATGTGGATTTACCGCAGAATGCTGAAGATACCATGGACTGCACGAATAACTAATATTGAAGTACTGCAAAGAATGAACAGACAAAGAAACTTATTATGCACCTTTAAAATACAAAAAACTATATACCTGGGACATATCTTACGGATCACCAAATATCGACTGCTCAAGTTGATCCTGGAAGGAAAGATTGAAGGTCAAAGAGGAAGGGGCCGAAGAAGGATTTCCTGGGTGGACAGGATTACCCAGCATCGGTAAATTATTCTAGATCGCAGATCATAAGCAAAAGATGCATCATGTGTTCGCTAACATCCATTAATGGATAGGCATCCGAAGAAGAATGCTACCATCCACGTAAACTACCGCACGGGACGACCACAGTTATTTAACGAACAGACATCACGTCGCCTCAGCAGAATCAAACAGGGCGAACAAAGGGTACTGTGAGTCACATCACCGCCCAGTTGAATGTTGGGAGTCCGGAACCCATTTCTACCAGGACTGTAAGGATGCACCTGCATCACATAGGCTTCACTAGCCGACATTTTCTCAAGGGACTATCCTTCCCATGACTTTTGTCCACTAAGTGTATAAGAGTCAGTGCCTTGATGGGATATGGTTAGTACAGTGAAACTCTCATTAAACAGCTGCCAATGATTCCAAGGTCTTCAATAACTACTAGACAATATCAGCACAACATCTGAAGCATTTGGACTCCATATTAATGTAAACAAGCCGGCCCCATGGTGTTGGGGTAGCATGCCTGCCTCTCACTCGGAGGCCCCGGGTTCGATTCCCGGCTCCGTCAGGGATTTTAGAAACTGACGTGAGGGCTGGAACGGGGTGCACTCAGCCTTGTGAGGACAATTGAGTAGCTGTCGGACAGTGAGGCAGCACCCTTTCACGGGTGAAAGCCCAGCCAACGTCAAGACCCATCAGTTCAACTTTTTCGCGCACGAGCATTTCTCACGCTATGGACTAAGCCCAAATCTCGCCATCACTCCTGCAGAAGTATCTCCAAACATTCAGTTACACTTATGCTAGAAAAACTTATTCACGCTATGAGTCATTTTTCAGCCATTCGATATGCGAATTCGTCACAGAGAGTTCTAAAATATACGAGAAATAGGTAAATTTAAATTTGGAAAATTCGGGAAATATACAGGAATTTAAAAACAGGTCACCACTGGACACCATGAGAACATCTGTCAGCCGCAGAAGTATATGTGCTTAACAGAGTATTCTTTGTTCATAATGATGTTCTTTTTGAATGTGCAGTGATCGAGGAATGAAGTTCTTGGTAGGAGAAGACTGGTGTGATTTCTTTGATGTCATCATCGTCCAGGCAAGAAAACCAAAGTTCTTCACCGACGAGTCACGACCTTTCCGAGTCTACGACAAGAAGAGCGGGACCCAATTGTGGGACCGTGTGCACAAACTGGAGAAGGGGAAGATCTATTACGAGGTGAGGACCTTGGATGATATAAATGTACACAGTCTAGCAGCGAGCTCTCTTTCAATGTCCCCCCCCCCAGGGGCACACAACTTGTGGGATGTGGGTTGGCGACCACTCGACCCCAGCTGAGTCCGGCATTGCTTCCACTTACTTGTGCCGCGCTCCTCTCCATCTTCTTTTCTGTCGACCTCTCTTGGTCAACTCTTGTTCTCTTCCGACCCCGATGGTATTAGAGTATCCGAGGCGTAGGGAGTCTCTTCCTTTCCCGCATTAATTGGCCCTTGTCTCATCTTTCCTGATACCCTCCTTCTGCCTTTTGTTTCTTTTCATGTTAACTCCTGCCTTCTGCTCAAGGCCCTCAAGGAGGCCGGATGCTTGTAGCCCTACCACTTCTGGTGCACCCTGGATATTGCTACACCCTCAGGGGCTCACGGCTGGTGAGTTTGGGAGTTAGCGATCCCGGGGGATTCCTGAGCTGGGTCCGTTTTTTTCCCCTTTTTCCACTGACTTTGGAGCGGGTCCTCTCTCTCCTCTTTCCCCTTTCCTATCTGCCTTTCATGGCTCTCCTTCCTTCCAAGTCCTTCAATCCTCATTCTTCGAGGGTTGAGGCCATTTCCTTTCTTCCTGTCCTTTATTTGCCTTATCCTTTATTTGTTTACTATTTCTTCTTGTAGTATGTAAGTCTGTAGTTAGTATTAGTTATAGTTTTCATTCCCATCTCATCTGTTTCCTATGGCTAGCCCGGATTCCAATCCATCAGCTCATCTTTCCATTCACTATCACCTAAACCATTAGGAGCCGATAACCTAGATGTTAGGCCCCTTAAAAGAACAATTATCATCATCATCATCTTTCAATGTTTTGAAGGACTAACTCAACTGTGGTCTTATCTGTATAGGACAATACAACAATCAATCAGTAGACGGGAAAAGGAGGATAGAAGCACTGATTAATGGCAAAATATCACCAAATTTCATAGAAATTAATAAAGGTATGACCAATCGCATTTATTAGAAGCCATTTTTCAGTGTTGCCTAAGGAATCTATTAGTTTTAATATTGATTGAACACATTGTGTCCAAAAGTATCAATTAATTACGTGAAGTTAGCGTCATTTGCATAGTGGCTTCGGTGGCGTAGTTGGTAGCATGCTGCGCTTCTATGCCCAAGATCGCGGGTTCAAACCCGGCTGAAGTCGTCGGATTATTTTAAGAGCGTTAAAAATCCCTCAGTATGCCTTCCTCCGGAGGGGAAGTAAAGCCGTCGGGCCCATGTCATAGATTTATGGCATGAAAAACAAACCTTCCACTAACTACATCTGTGTGAAGTTAAATTTCTAGATTAGATTTCATTAATGCTCTATTAGTTCCAACGTTCACCACCAGGTGCTGCCTGTGGTGGCATCTAATAACCAATCTCACAGCTAGGTGTTGTTGACGATAGCATTTGGTAGCAAAAGTAGGAACTACTTGAAAATTGATCATCTTCAGTCCTTACCTGAATTACATATAACACACAGTAATACACCCATCACAATTAACACTGGTTATCATACAGATTCTACACACACCCAAAGTACATGGGGCTACATGACCGCATTGTCGCAGCCCCTAAACTGAGGAACCAACCAGAGACAGAGTGAGAAATGAAGTGAATGTACTGAAGCTGAATGATAAGCCGGAGCAGAACAGATTGAGATGGTATGGACATGTGAAAAGGATGAATGATGAAAGAATGCTGAAACAAGTGATGGAGAGACGGATGACTAGAAAGAGAGGATGAGGAAGACCTAGAGTATGGTGAAGGACAGTGTGAGAGAATGGAACCTGGAGTGGAGTTCAGTGGTTGAGGAAGGATGGTGGACAGACAGAGTAAAACGGAGGGGTGTCATATTTGCTCCGACCCGGCTCAAGCTGGAAAACAGATATTGATGATGAATAGATTACTGAAAAATGGCTTCTCATATTTCAGTGTCAAATGTTGTGTTACAGGGCACAGTGAAGCAACTCCAAGACATGACGGGTTGGAGCGGCGAGCAGGTGCTCTACTTTGGTGATCACCCGTACAGCGATTTGGCCGACGTTACTCTGGAGCAAGGCTGGCGGACTGGTGCCATCATCAATGAACTCACGGTATGCAGGGAGTGATAACACAATCGAGATTTTTCTTGTTCTTGAGCAGGATTTGAAAGTTATATTGGTGGCAGCTCTGCTGTAGTAAAAGGCAGACAGGGAAAGTGTCATCATTTGGTGATAAGTAAGGTTCGGATGTTAAGGAAAAGTCATATTTTTTTCCTGAGCTCATTTTACCCAAAATCTGAAAAATAAGTTTGAATGATGGGTCCCTGACCACGTTTAAAGCAATTTTATGTTGCCTATAAATGCATATTTCGGCCATTTTTATTGTTTTGGTCATATTTGGTCATATTTTAGTGATATAAGGTCATATTTGGTTATAATTTCCGCATTTTTGTTTAAATTTAGGCGTCGTTAACAAGGTAGAGCAGACACAAGAAAAGCTTGCCGAAACTCAACTATGCGCAGATACCAATATCAATCGGCGTATTTTAATGCTCATTGCGGGGCTCCTGTAATGCTGATTACCGGGCTCACTGCTCATTCAACTCTTCAAGAACGCAGCTCGCTCCGAGACGGTCTACAGCTGAGATCTCACTTGAACCCCAGTCACAGTCAGCCTGCCAAGCCTGGGCAGACGATCCGTTCAGAACTGCTGCTAGCCAGCTACTGCCGGGAAGTGGGAGGGGCGTTGTATGTTGTCATCATCGGCTTTAACTCGAATCCGAGTATAAATCTTCTTCCTTCAGTCCAGTTTGTGGATGTGTTTACGGTGACTAAAGAGTCCAATCCTGGCATGGAACAAGCGACCACACAAGTCGCATAGTATTGCTGGAGGAGGACGTGGTTGGGCTGCTCGAAGTTTCCTACCTTGACGCTTGGCCTCTTCATGTATGCGTCGATCCCTTTCAAACGTCTTTACAGTATCCGAGATGGTACGGCGCCAAGTTGAGCGGTTTTCAGCCAGCATGTCCCAGGTTTGTGAATCAAGACCTGTCAATTTCAGGGTCTGCTTAAATTGGTCCTTGTAGCGCCTCTTAGGACCACCATGAGGTCTGGTGCCATAGCATAACTCACCATATAGCATTTGACGAGGTAATCTCACATCATCCATCCGATGGACATGACCAATCCATCTAAATTGGTGACCTATTATGGATGATTCTATGCTGTTGATTTGAGCCTTTTCCAGAACAGCAATATTGGTAATGCGGTCTTCCCATTTAATCCTCAGGATTGATCGAAGTTTTTGTAGGTGGAAACGCTCAAGCTTCCTAAGATCATTTCGGTAAAGGGTCCACGTTTCACAGCCATACAACAATGTAGAAATGACTACTGCTTTGTACACCATAAGCTTTGTACTCATGGATAGATCTTTATTCATGAAGACCCGGTGCGCTAATCGTCCATATGCTGCATGGGCTGCGCCAATTCTCTTATCCACATCCTGCTCACTGGTACAGCTCACAGAAATGGTACTGCCCAGGTACGAGAAGTGGTCAACCTGTTCTAATGGCAAATTTGAAATGGAGATATTGAACTGAGGAAGAGGTGTGCCTGGTGAAGGTTGTGCCAAGACTTTAGTCTTATTGACATTTATGGTAAGACCAAAGCGATCACATGCACTTTTGTAACAGTTAACTGACTCTTGCAGCTCTTCTGGTGTGAGAGTTGGTGACGCAGCATCATCTGCATACAACATGTTAGTAACCTTAGTAACCTGAGTTTTCCTCAAGGAGCGGAGACGAGTTAGGTTGAAAAGCCCTCCATCAAAACGATACTTGATCTCCACACCTGGGATGTTTGTGGGTGAATCATAAAGCATTGCAGCCAAGTACAGCGCAAAAAGCGTTGGAGCCAGTACACATCCTTGTTTCAGTCCATGGGTAATGGGAAATTCATCGGACATCTTATTCTGATGGCAAACCTGACCTGTCATGCCATCATGGAGAGCTTTGATTAGATCTACAAAACGCTGAGGGCAACCAAACCGCTTCAGCACTGCCCACATGGCTGGTCTTGGAACCGAATCAAATGCCTTTTCCAAGTCATAAAAGACTAAGAAGAGTGGATTCTGTTGTTCTCTACATTTTTCTTGTAGCTGTCTCACACAGAAAATCAAGTCAATTGTGCTTCTGGAAGTTCTAAATCCGCATTGTGACTCTGGGAGGATCCTCTCAGAGATAACCTTGAGGCGGTTAAGTAGAATTCTTGCAAGAATCTTCCCCACAATTGATAGCAGTGATATACCACGGTAGTTGCCACAAACACTGCGATCACCCTTTTTAAAGATAGTGACGATAGTGGCATTCTTTAGGTCTCCAGGTACCTTTCTTGATTCCCAAATTCTGAGGATAAGGATGAAAATTCTTGTTTTGAGAGAATGACCTCCGGCTTGAATTAGTTCCAGAGGGATGTTATCTGGGCCAGGTGCTTTTCTGGGTTTCAATTGGGTGAGAGCTGCACTGAATTCATGATAAGTAGGAGGTACTGCCAACCACAGTTGTTCAGGTTGTTGCGGCACATCACAGAGGAAGTCTTCAGCAGCTTCTGATGGACGATTTAGGAGATTGGAGAAGTGCTCCTTCCAGCGTTCCAAGATTTCTTGACTATCAGTAAAGGTAGTAGAATTATCAGCGCTTTTCAGTGTACCTGATGATGAGCGAGATGGTCCATATATTTCCTTGAGTACGGCATAGAAGTTCCTCAAGTCTCGAGCATCCGATAGTCTCTGCAGTTCCTGAGCCTTCTGTTGCCACCAAGTATTTTTAATCTGCCTTATCTGCGTCTGGCATTTACCCTTGAGTTCCAGTAGTTTATGTTGTATGCCACTACCGAACACTCACGAACACCCGAACATGTCCGAAGATCTGCGCAGAATTTTTCGGCAAGCTTTTCTTGCATCTGCTGTACGTGTTATCTGCGTCGAGTTTCAAACACAGGTTTTCCGAATAGTGTTCCTGACCCGGTCGGAGACTGGAAGCAGGCTGTGGATTTTCATTTTGTAGTAGATACAGTATATTTTTCTTTCATTTCCCAGAACAGGCAGACAGCAGGTTTAGAAGTCCATATTCCAAGAAGGCGCTCCTCTACGGACGTCTTTTGGCACATCTTACTGGACAAGTTATATTGCGACACTGAACGTATGAGGTCACGGAACATGACGATAGTGTGCTTCTCTCTTCCAATAGGATGTAACTCCAGTAGATATATTTAGCTCAGAATCAATCATACAGACAAGGAAATGCCATGTTATGTCTTTTAGGAAAACCAAGCAAGAACTACGTCTCAAGTATATGATACTGAATGAATGTTGAAAATTTTAATGCACTGAAGCTCTCTTGTAAGTTTGTATGATTAAATGTGTCTGGTGTATTATCGCTGATCACGTTTTGGCACTTAAGACGTTTACTGTAAGTTAGTGAGACTCTACCTATCCCAAAAATTCATGTCATATTTCATAGTTTTTTAGGTCATATTTAGCTAGTTTTTAGGGCATATTGGCTTGCATATTTATTACTTCTTTAGGTCTTAAACTTCCGAACCCTAGTGATAAGTGTATGTTCTCATTCCTCTGACCAGCACGAGATCGAGACACTGAACTGCCCCGAGTTCAAGCAGAACATCAACTGGCTGCAGATGTTGACCCAACTGATAGAAGATCACCAGGCACAGGAGGAACCCCCGTCACAAGCCGTCATCGAGAAGTGGATAGCCGAGAGGGATGACCTCAGGTCTGTAAGGGGTTGAGGAGGAACACATTTCTTAACCCCTATGCTGCCGAATTAAATTTTGAACTTTACTCTCAAAAGATTGAATTAAGCAGTGAAAAATTAATTTTTATTCTTACCTCAAATAACTTTTTTTTTCGGATTACATATATACTCAAGACCATGGCCGTGGAGAGCGAACACGGGCCCTATGGCTACGACTTACGGGCCCCTCCATATATTTTCGTACCATGATAGCCTGTAAATATCAAATTTGAATTTTTTTGAAACCCCTAAAAAAACAGCTCTGGGCATTTATTTAATTTACTTATTTTGGTTCGTATTAATTTTGTTCACTGTAAATTTACAATATCGATTCTGTTGTATCTGACCGGAAATTTTACTGTCTCTCATCACCTTATGTACTAAAATATGAACTTTGCAAAGGTTCAAAATGTCTAGTTGAAAAGTTTAGAAACTTTCCTCCCTATGAACAAGGGAAACTTAACTATGTCTCTGGCCCCGAAGATATTATGATAATGGTTGTATACAAAATACATTTATCATGTTCTCTTTATAGCATATTTATTTGACTCAGGTACATTAAATATCATAAAATATCAAATTTGTTGGCAAATAAAAATGAGTAAATTTGTCTCCTCCGGGCTTTCCTACTTTCGCGGGCTCCTCAGCAAGTCCGGGCCCCAGGGCTATAGCCCCGTTTGCTCCTCCCTCTCGTCTGGCCTGCTCAAGACCACTGGAAAGTACTATTATGACATACATATTTCAAGTGGATGCACATACACTGCAAAAGAAGGCAAAACAAAAATAATAATAATGATCGTGTGGCCTCCGGAGAGGCCTAGTGCAGGTCTTTCTAGTTGACGCCCGTGGGCGACCTGCGCGTCGTAATGAGGATGAAGTGATGATGAAGACGGCACATACACCCAGTCCCCGAGCCACGGGAATTAACCTCAGGAGATTAAAATCCCTGATGGGTCGGTCGGCCGGGAATCGAACCCGGGGCACTTTGGGCCAAAGCCTAGCGCGCTAACCATTTAGCCACAGAGCCGGCCAAAACAAAAACGAAAAAGTGGAAGTTTTTTTATGTAGGCCCATATGACTTTATTTCATTTTTTTCCTTCTAATTGATGACTTTGGTCATAATCACCTTTTTCCCTTCTAATTGATCCCAATTTTTAGCCTATTTTCATTTATGAAAAAAAAATAGGCTTATGAAATCATCTTTTGTCCGTGTGTGTGTGTCGCCTCCTCCCTAATAAAATCTAAACGGCTGGAGCGATTTCAATGAAACTCTGTAATAATAATAATGTTATTGGTTTTACGTCCCTTTTAACTACCCTGGCTTTTAGAGACGCCGGGGTGCCGGAATGTTGCCCCGAAGGGGATCTTTAACGTGCCAGTAAATGTACTGACACGGCTCCCTCGCATTTGCGCACCCTCAAATGCCAGCTGACTGCGCCGGGTTTCGAACCTGCAACCTTGGGCTCAGCAAGCGAGAACGTTACCCCTGAGCCACGCAGCCAGACAAAAACTCGGTAAGGTCATAGTACTATTTTGTCTGACCTTGACTGTGCCCTTGAAATTTTATTTCGTCGCACCAATCCAACATGGCGTCTGTGCGAATTATTTCACCAGCATTCTATATTTCCGAAACTATTACCAATATTACCCTGAAATTTTGCACAGTGATAAAGGAACTGCAAACAGAAAAGGACTTAACATGGAAAGAAGTGGAAGATGCAGTGAACAAGATGAAATGAGGGAAGGCACTGGGTGTGGATGAGTTGAGTGTGGAGATGGTGAGAGCAGCAGGAGAGGTGGAGATACAGTGGTTGTACAGCATGGAAGGAAAGGAAGACCCCAGAGGACTGGAAAAAAGGAATAATTGTCCCGATCTTCAAGAAAGGTAGTAGAACAGATTGCAGAAACTATCGGGAAATAACACTGATGAGTCATTGTGCAAAGATCTTCGAGAAAGTTTTGGAAAAGAGAATTAGGACAAGGATAGAAGGAGGGATGAGGGAAGAACAACATGGCTTCAGAGCAGGAAGGTCCACAGTGGATTTGATTTTTGCTGTAAGGCAGTTACAAGAACAGCACTATGAGTATGGAACAGATCTACTGATGGCCTTCCTGGACATTGAGAAAGCATATGACAGTGTATGCAGAAACAAAGTATGGAAGTCCCTGGAGGATAGAGGAGTAGAGAAATGGACTATAAAGAGGATAAAGGAGATGTACAAGGGAAGCATGAGCTGTGTGAAAGTGGGAGGAGAGAGATCAGACTGGTTGGAACAGAGAAACGGCCTGAAACAAGGAAGTGCACTGTCACCGTTACTTTTCATTGTGGTGATGGATGACATAATGACCCGAGTGGCACAAGTAATTGGGGAAGGAAAGATGAAAGCAAAGGTGTTTGCAGATGATTTGATGATTTGGGGAAACAAGGTAGAGGAGGTACAGGAACAGTTGGACGTGTGGGAAGGAATAATACAAGGATATGGGATGAAATTTAGCATAAATAAGAGTGAGATGGTGATCACAACAAGGAAGAAGGAAAGAACCACAACGGGAATAACAATTGGTGGGGAACAGCTGAAGAAAGTGGAGAGTTTCAAGTATCTGGGAAGCCTGATACAAGATAATGGAAGAAACGATAGAGAAATAAATGAGCGGGGGAGGCAGGCAGAAGCATTTCGGAGGAGTGTGAGAAGCATGTTATGGAGCAAGGATGTCCCTCAGAACAGCAAAAAGATCATATATCGGACGTACTATTTCCCTATCCTGACGTATGCCTCGGAGACCTGGGTTATGAAAGGAAGGGAGAAGAGCAAAATACAGGCCAGTGGGATGAGGTTCTTGAGAAGTAGTATTGGAGCTACAAAGAGGGACAGAATAAGAAATGAGAGGACCAGAGAATTAATGAAGGAGGAACCATTACAGGATGGTATAGAGAAATCTAGACTTAGATGGTATGGACATGTAAAAAGAATGGAAGAGAAGAGGATACCCAGGAGAGTACACGAGACGAAGTGGGAAGGAAAGAGACCGAGAGACAGGTGGCTGAAGGGGGTGGAAGAAAGCGTGAAGAAGAGAGGAGAAGACTGGACAAGGGTGGAGGCTGAGAGATGGTGGGAAGACAGAAGACGTTGGAGAGGCTTATGTTCCAAACAGACCCGGCCATTGGCTGGAAACTGTGCAAGATGATGATGATGATAAAGGGCACTACTAGAAGTTCACATATGACGTCAGAAGAACGTTGTATCAAGCGGTTATAAAATTCTGAAGCCGTGAACTAAAGTCGAATACGGCAGTGGACGGAGTGTGATTGCGAGGGGTCAGCCTTCTTTTTCTCTTCCTTTTACCTCCTGCCTTGTGCTCTAGGCCCTTAAGGAGGCAGGGTGTATGTAGTCCCACCCCTTCTGGTGCATCCTAGATAATGCTACACCCTCAGGGGCTCACGACTGGTGAGTTCGGGAGTTGGCGACCCCGAGGAATTCCTGAGCTGGGTCCGTTTTCCCCTTTTGTCCCTTACCTTCGGGGCGGACCCTCTCCTCTTTCACTTTCCTATCTGCCTTTCATGGCTCTCCTTCCTTCCAAATCCCTCAATCCGCATTCTTCGTGGGTTGAGGGCATTTATTTTCCTCCTGTCCTTTATTTGCCTTATTCTCCTTTAGTTCTCCATTTCTTCTTCTAGTATGTAGGTTATTAGTTAGTTTTAGTTTTAAGTTTGCATTTCATTTTCATCTTCACGATCACCCAAACCATCAGGGGCCGATAGCCTAGATGTTAGGCCCCTTAAAACAACAATTATCATCATCATCATCGGAGTGTGATTGACATTCGACTAGAGCCGAACATGGCAGCATAGGGATTAAGGACACTGGGTGGTGACAATGGCTTATTTTGCACACTTAAATGAGCAAATTATGAACAGAAATTTCTGTTATTTCCGTTTGATCAATGGTTGTTAATTTTACACTAAACAAAGATCTAACCTTTCTAAGCCCCCTGCTAACTATAAATATGAAATATTATTGTCTGTTCAAAAACAAGGGCACAGAAAACAATTCTAGTATTTTATACATTTCTCAAATTTGATACACTTTTCTCAGGAACTACTTACAAGCTTGATCTTTTGGAATATGTTGGTAACCATGTAGTTGGATTGAATGAACGGAAATATATTTAAAATAATCTGTATGTTTTCAATTTAAAAATTAAGAAATCATATATGTTGTACTTTCCTATGGCTAGCCCGGATTCCAATCCATCAGCTTTGAGAGAAATCATATATTTTAAGAGGCAAAAATATGTTTTGAGTTCTTAATTTTTAAATGGTTCATAATAATTATTCTAGAAAACCAATCCATTCATTTCGTCAAGCCACATGTTTTTTTACATTCGAGGAAAATTAAGTATCCTTGACAAGAATGTTTCAAAGAAAAGTATACTTAACTAGAGCAATGTATATACTAAAATTATTTTCTTTGACCTTGTGTGGTGGTTTAGAAAGTGTAAATAACGATTTTAATATTATGACTGTGCTGGTATAGATCTTTACTACTGTAGATTTCCAAGGAAGCTTTAAAAATGAATATTTTTGGTGCTGCTTCTGTGTGTGTATCAACTTTCTTGTAATATTCCCCAAATGTAATCACCCATCATGTTCTCATTATATTGTCCATGATAACGTTGCTCGAAGTCCATCACGTCTTTGTGAAGACGTTCCCCTTGCTCTTCTGAATATGCCCCCAAGTTATCTTTAAATTGGTCCAAGAGAGCATGTAACATGTGTGGGACATTCTGCAACCCATGAGTTTACAGTTCTCAAGCTCTTCTCAGTTTTCTTATTTCCAAGGAAGCCATGCATCACTGCTTTGAGGCTTGTTTTTCGTGGGTGTTCAGTAATTGTGGAAATTCTTCATTGGCCATTAGTTTCTTTATTTGAGGACCGAAGAAAATACCAGCTTTAATTTTAGCTATTATTTAGGAAAATAAAGTATTTAAATATTGAAAAGCTTCAGAATCTTGACGAAGAGCCTTTATAAACTGCTTCATGAGGCCTAATTTTATTTGCAACGTTATTTATCATTGCATCAAGTACACAAGCACACTTTATTAATTATGAATGGCGTTCTTGGTTACTGTTCGATGTAGACAGTCAAAATATATGCATTAAATAATAGACTAAACACAAAATGTTTTGTTTGTTGACTTGTGTTTTCATTCTCAGGTCCTCATTTTCTTGTTAATGAGATTGTGTTGTTTACAGGCAGAAGATCAAGACTGTTTTCAACGAACAATTCGGTAGTGTATTCAGGACATTCCACAACCCAACCTACTTCTCTCGTCGTCTGTTCCGCTTTGCGGACATCTATACATCCAACATCACTAACTTGCTCAGCTACTCAGCGAACCACACGTTTTACCCCAGGAGAGGTGTCATGCCTCATGAATACTCGTCATACTTTGTTTAACGAGGTAAGTAGTGGGACAATTTCCTTACTGTCAGGTCATGGATTGAATCAGATAAATTAGCATGTACCATATCTGCTTTTCAACACACTAGTAGACATTTAGTTACCGCATTCTCTTGCATATTCGTCGCACCCTAGTTTTCCAATACAAAAAGTTGGTTTATAAAATTTCATGGCATAATTGTCGCGGATCACATTTGTTTTTGTGTGGCGGTCAGTTGCACATGTTGCCGCGAGCTTATAGCCTGGTGTGATCTCACTCATGCTACACAACCGGCCAGCACGACAGCGGTTGCGCTCGGTGCCAGTCTCAGGGAGTGAAACTTGTATGGACCCTTCACTTTCGTTAGTTGGCCCTAGAATGACGAGCTTCAATAAGCCAACATACGAAGCGCTGCTAACCCTAATTGACCCACGTGAAAACAGGCCCGACTCCTATTGGTGGAAACTTACGCAAGGGACACCCCACGCCCGTCTAGCATCAGCCTCTCCTCTGGAAACATTGCAAGAGGGACCCTTGCATGGTGCCACGCACGTAGCGTTCACAATGTGAAAATACAAGAATTATACAGTGATCTTGATGAAAGTGAAATATACGGGATTACAATTTAAGCAAATAATGATACAGTATATTAAAATAAGATTGTTATTTCTTCTTTGAGCTTTAATATTCTTTACATAATCATAGCACAGCATATTTAGTATGTTAAACTGCCACCAAAGCACGCACACATTAATGTCGCTAGTTGTCAATATCATCACGACTACCCAACTGTGCATTACTAAAACCAGGTCTATTAATATAATGTCCACTTTTCAATTTATTATTGCAAAGTGGTCATTACATTAATAGATCTAGAATTCAATACAGTACAGGTAAAAATGGTGATCATGACTAAAGTCATAGACATACACTAAAACTAGGGCCGTATGCCACTATGCCTGCCAAAAACCAGAGGTGTATATGTGGCTAATGCGGCCCGCAGGCTAAAGCCATTGGATCGGACAAAACGAAGATTAAAATGGTCGGGTTGAGGTGCGGCCTTGGCTGCGGGAAGGGGGCACTGTTGACAACACGTTAGGCTGTAACCATTGTGAACAAAACGATTGGATTGGACATATTAGGCTGTAACTATTGTCAAAACCCCTGTTCCTTTCATTTGAACCCTTCACATAACCCTACTTGGACCGCATACACAGTAGTACCGTAAGCACGGGGTTGGTAATACTGTATTTGATGATAACTCATGCACATAATAGCAGACACAATTGGATTTTTACAATATAAATCGTGATCTGAATAAGGGATGGCGGGCGGGAAATGAACTGCATAGGGGTAAACATTTATTGCCACATCATTTCCTGATTTCTTCTTCATCATTAGAAAAGGCATTTTGGTTAATTTCAGTTCTTAAGACAATTGTATCGTACAAGTGATGTCTCGTTCAGTGTTACTATGTTTTCTTCTTGAAGACTTTGTTGCTTGTTTGCAGATACTGTCCATAGTCAACGGAAACATCACGTGCGATGCCTCACTGAAGAGTGTGTCAGTATATAATTTTCTACTGTTGTTGGGGGGGGGAGGAATCTGGTGTTGGCCATATTGCTTGCTCATTAACTCTGTTCTGTTTATCTAGTTCAGTAAGTACATTGACTTAGGTTTAGAAATTTGAGAGATCAACAGTTCAGACCTACAGATTGAAACCATTCTGTGGCATGTATTAGAAGTTGGCGAACACCTGCAAACCCACTCTATTTACAGTAATGCTCGACATCAATGGGACGTAAAATACCATAAATGTAACCATATTGGTTATGAATGTGATAGGTACCATTACAATAATTGAGGCGTTCCGTAAGAGAAGGGCGAGACCGCCACATGTGCATTTGGAGATAATCAGTGTGCAAAGTTCGTGCTTGTGAATTGGATAAGGGCTAGGCCACCATTCGGTGCTCCGGACATGTTAATGCTGCGAGCAGTTTAAAATACACACTGTATTGGCATATGATAGTGTCCCCAGAGAGAAGGTATGGGAAACCATGGTCAAGAAGAGACTGGGAAGAGAAATGTTGGAAATGGTGCAAGCAATGTACAACAACTGTGTTAGCAGGGTACTGACCCCAGTTGGAAAGACAGATTGGTTTAGGAACAAGACTGGACTAAGACAGGGGAGTGTGCTGTCACCTCTCTTGTTCATAATGGTGATGGATGAAATTGTAAAGGAAACAAAGGAAGCATATGGACATAAAGAAATGAAGTTACTGTTATTTGCAGATGATATTGTGGTCTGGGGAAGGAACACCGAAGAAGTGCAAAAACAACTAGATGCACTGAATGAAAATATTCAGAAGTACGGCCTGAAAATCAGTATAGAGAAAAGCAAGACCATGGTGATGACAAGAGGGGAAAAACAAGGAAAGGGCACTGTGAAAATTGGAAGTCAGAGTTTGGAAATTGTGGACACGTTCAAATACCTAGGAAGTGAATTGATGCAAACTGGTAGGTTGGACATGGAGATTGGCAGGAGGGTACAAGTGTAAGAAAACTTGTTTGGGATAAGGAAGTACCAAGGAAAAGCAAGGAGGTAATGTATAAAGTGTACTATGTTCCCATATTAACTTATGCAGCTGAGACTTGGACCTTGACAAGCAGGCAAGAGAGTAGAATCCAAGCTAGTGAAATGAAATTCCTAAGAAGTATGATAGGAAAGACAAGGAAAGACAGAGTGAGGAATGAAGTTGTTAGGAAGGAAGTTGGAATGGGAAAACTAAATGAGAGAATTGAGAAGAATAAACTAAGGTGGTTTGGACATGTAAAGAGGATGGAGGAAAATAGAATACCAAGACAGATGCTGGAGGCGAAGTGCAAGGGTAAGAGAGCAAGAGGAAGACCTAGAACAAGGTGGATTGATTCAGTGAAGAACAGCGTAAGAAAAAGAAATCTGGACTGGGACAAGATCGTGGAAGAAGAATGGTGGAAGGAAAGAGGAAAGTGGAGAAGTGCCATAAATACCCCGACCCGGCAAGAGCTGGATAAGGGGAAATGATGATGATGATTGCAATACTATACTATTGAATTATGAAACATAAAGTACAAA
The DNA here is from genome assembly GCA_946902985.2 of Meconema thalassinum. Taxonomy (NCBI): domain Eukaryota; kingdom Metazoa; phylum Arthropoda; class Insecta; order Orthoptera; family Tettigoniidae; genus Meconema; species Meconema thalassinum. Next base: position 127,262,754 of record OX336395.1, read on the forward strand.
TATTTATTGTTACTGATGTTACTCGTAAATGATTAGAACAAAATATATGTTCATTTATGGAGATACGGCACTACGGACAGTGAAATATCATCATCATCATCAGCCGATACTCGTGTCCGAGCATTCGTTTCTTCCCTGCACTCCTAAGCTCTCATGTCCACACGATGGAGATGCCGCTGATGACTCAGCAGACCGATCCTCGCATAGAACATGCGGTTGCATACGTCACATCTGATGGTAGGGGGTGGACGTGGAAGTGTTTAGCGGAGTTTTCTTCTCTGATGAGCTTCCGATTCCTGTCTTTGCGATTTTGTTCAAAAAGTTGAACAGCGTCGAAGGTGGTTTTGCGCCGATGCGAACGGTCCTCCGCAAGGGTACACCATGTATCTGGATTGATAGATACATTTTTGAAGGTTTCTTTGAGCTGATCTTTAAAACGTTTCAAAGGTGCACCTGTTGGTCTCCTGCCCGTGCTGAGTTCACTGTACAAGATCTGCCGAGGGAGTCTGTCATCACTCATACGCTGGACATGGCCAGACCATCTAAGCCGATGGCCGATAATGATGGACTCATAGTATTGTAACATAATACACATTGCAATACACTAAACGTGCTGAAAATTAATGTTTTAATAAAAGCACAACAGAAAGTTGTAAGCACGTTGCACAAACGTACTACATCGACTCACAGCGACCGGGGCTGTGAAGGGCCATGGCGCGTTGCTGTTCTCTGCGGGAGCGTTTCACTGAATATGACATCTCGGCCGCCACCTTGCTGCTGCAGGCTTCAATTTAATGTTCACTTTACGGACGATAAAGGCGAGCTCGCCAGTATGGGGCACCCTTGCATTATAGAGCATAAAGGCAGTTGATGCTTAAATAATATTAAGAAAAGACTCGTGGCGGGCTCGCCCTTCTCTTACGGAACGCCTTAATTGCATTCTTCCTTTGGAGGAGGTTTGGTCCATAGAATTGCAGCAAATTTCAAAGAAATTGATAAATTTTAACAAACTTATTTGCTCAGTTCCAATCTGTTTGCCAGAATTTTACCTGTGTACTTTTGGACTCATTATTTGGTATCGAACACCTCACTGAGATGCTGGGAAGGCCACTTCAACTTGAGCTGACTGGATCAGTTTTTCAAAATAATCCAAATTCTTGAAAATTTGATGAATCGTCATTATACTCAATTGGAGTACAAAAATATCCTAGATATCCTATGCTTAAGAATTTTAAGAGTAAGTCTGCATAATATCACACTGTGTCTTCTGGCACACCTGCCCAGCACTTCGTTGGTCACTAGCCTTTCTCACATCCTATTCCTTATTGTTTGCACAGTCCACATGCTGACAGCTCAAGTTGTGCTGCATTATGAGATACTGTGTACTTCATTTGCACTGGTCACAAACGTATGAAGACTTACTGTGTGCGGATACACCACTACGCACATAAATTGTACCGGCCAAGAAGGAACAGCCAGTTAATATCACTTGCTAATGATGTTGAGCATTCTGTACTCTTTGGTGGACCCCAACACACTGAACTGCTGATTTCCTGAATTGTTGACATAAATGAAACAAAAATATCTAGTCTAACATAATTTGTACCTGTTGTTTCTGATTTGATGAGTTGAAATATACAATAAACTAAATAGCAAAGATTTTTTGAGAAACACTGATTTTTTTTCTCTTTTAGAAAGCAGTTTTCTAATTGCACAAAATATTAGACAAATTTTTATTAGACAAAGTAACGCTCCATTTTTTATTTCTTTTTACATTTGCAGTTTTATTCCTCTCTTTGTATTCATTATAGAAAGCTTTTCAGTCGGTCAACACAATTACATTAGGTGGGAAAACAAGGATTTAAACACCCTAACCTGAAAGAAATATTAGATAACTTAGTACAATTTAAAATCTAATTTTCCGAAAATATTTTTTCAAATGTTTCATAATTCTTTCACAGTACTACTCGAGAGAGATTTATCACAAAATTGTACGTACAAAAAAAGGGGGGGGGGGGGCTACTCAATTTGTACATAAAAGCGTGTTATTTTGTGATAAATCTATCGTGTAATATATGATCAACACGGGAAACAAAACTAGGTGGAGAGGTACTGAGCAGTTTGAAGGTTATGGAAGAATAAACCAGTTTAAGTATTTTGGAGGAATGATCACTGAAGATAATATAGTGCCATCAGAGATAAAGGCAAGAATAGGTGCAGGCAGCAGGTGTTATCACAGCTATCTTAACATGCTGCACTCCAAGTTGACAGCCTACAAATTGTTTATAAAACCTGTATGAGTCTGAAACGTGGACAATAACAACAAAAATATCTTGGGTACATGGGAGCGCAAAGTGCTACGGAAGATATATGGTACAATATGTGAAAATGGCATGTGAAAAATGTGAACAAATGCAGGACTGTATGAACTCTACAAGAACCCATCACTATGGATATTACAGGCAAGGAGGTTGCTGTGGTTGGGACGTGTACAGAGAATGGATGACCAGAGAGTACCAAAGAAGGTGCTAGGTACAAAACCAGAGGGTAGTCGCTCAGTGGGATGACCAAGATTAAAGTGGCAGGATTACGTAGAGGCGGACTTCAGAAGTTAGGAGTACGAAATTGGAGAAGGCTGGCGAAATCGAGAGACGACGGATGGTCAACAATGCCCGGGACCTACATGGGCTGTGGTGCCGTATAAGTAAAATATTTCCTTCAGATTAGGGTGTATTAATACTTGTTTTCCCACCTAACATAATTGGGCACAATTTGTGTTGACCAACTGAGAAGCTTTATTTAATAATTAACAAGACGACACTGAATAATGGCTTCTATTACTTCATTATTTGTTTTCATGCAGGAACCTCAAACAGTGTGAAATCAAACTCCGCCTTCCGGTGTGCCAAGAGGGATTTTTTTGTTCTCTAATAGGGGTTGCTTCATCAAAGTAAAAAATAAACACCTGTGATTCTACAGAATCTTGGTCAACCACGTGACTGTTGTTTAGCCATTTGGCCTTGCAGCTTGAGCTTTTGGCCTTCAATTATGGTCAAACAGCTACTCGGCTTCATGTGGCTGAGAACCCCCCCCTCCATTTGTTCTAAAATCCCTAATGGACTGTGAATTGTATCTGGGACCTCCTAGATAAGAGGTGTGTCACCCCCTCACATGGATTGCTTCATAGCATACTTTAAATTAAATTTACTCTCTTTTCGTTTAGTTTGTTTTATATTTCAACTCGTTTGTTTTTCTCTCATTTGTAATGCACTTTTTAACATGTTTATTGTTGTTTACGTTTAGCCTTCCTTATAACAGAAAGGCATGTATATTTATAGAATTTTTCGTGGAATGTGGTAGTGAAGTAGATTAGTATGTACTTTAGAGATATATATCAATGTTTTGAATGCCAAGAGTAAAACAAGCCTTACAGGAGCTAAGAGGACGTATAAAAATAATAGATTTATTTTGCACAGTGGGCATAAAATACAACACCTTTCACAGTATATAAGTGTCAATCCTTAACCCATTTCAGTCATAATTTAATGTCACATTGTTGACTGTGAAATTAGATTTTATTCATCCGGCAGTGGTCTGAGATTACTTCCACTATAAAAATATCCATAAAATACAAACCAATACTGGTATGCATCAGCAAGTTCCCTTATATGGTTCTTTTCCTAACTAAGGTTTGTTTTAATTGTACAATTAGATTGTGAACAATTGATTATTATTACACCCAGACGCCATCTTGAAAGTATGGAGTGGCTGTCATTTTGCCTTGATCATACCAAGCCACATATATGGTTGTACTGCATCACGAATTTTCGTTATCGCAGCTCTAAAACATAGAGTAATTTATTTTTAATTTATGAAATTTCAAGATGGCCACTGCGCACTAATACGGACAGTAGATCTGACTCGAACTGTTTTATTAGCTTATTGGAAACCCCACTTTATCCGCTAAAAGGATACAATGGGATTATTGTTCCATTACTTCAGCATTCTGGCAAGTTATACGGAAAAGAGATAGGAATATACGAACGTAAATAAAGCAACGCGTCACCGCGAGTAGAGCTCGTGATATAATTTATGTGCTAATGTGATAACCCGTGAACATAGCTCGTCAAATAACGTTAATGGGTTGAGTACCTTGATTTTATCTTTTCCAGATCCTCCAATTGCTTTACACATAAGAGGAGTTAGAAGAGGTATTGAAAATAATGGGGAAGTGTTCTTATTTTATCCTTACAACGCAGGGGCGTATATAGAAAAAAATTTCGGGGGGCTGACTATCCTGGAAAATTGTGAGTATTCTCAGGGGATTGTCACCGCAAAATACCCAGAAATATCAACCAATATCTTAGAGCATATAACTTTGTGTAATTATTTTAGAAAAGATTCAAAGTTTATATAGCCTACATTATTACTGGCAATACCAAAAAAGTTGTAAAATACAACACAGCACACAAATAAAATTTTATACTTAATGAACTTTCTATTATGATCTATGGAGTATGAATGGCATATATCTAAATATTTGTCAATTTACTAAGCAGAAAGGTAAACAGTTTTTTTTACATGTATTTCTCAAAAAAACATACTGTGGAATTCACAGCTTTACCTCACAAGGCTGAGTGCACCCCGTTCCAGCCCTCGGACTAGAATTAAAATTTCTTGGCAGAGCCGGGAATCGAATTCGGATCTCCGGGGCGGCAGCGAAGAATGCTACCCACTACACCATGAGTTAGTATAATTTCGATTTTAATATTGTTTATAAGTTAGCCGATAAGTTAAGATTAGGGTACAACCAAATTTACAATTATTTTATGTTCTTACCAAAGCAGCACTTTCTTAATTTTTATCTGCTTTTTTTCAGGGGGAGGGGGGGGGCTGGAGCCCCCTCAGCACCCCCCTTTTATACGCCCCTGTTACAACGATACACCAGAGCCTTGTGTCCCCAGGGTTTTTTTTTTCTTTCTTTTTATGATGGATTGTTTTTGACGACCCCTGCAGCCTTGCATTCTAATGGATTCTCTATGATATTGGGTGTTTTTATTCGGCATTTAAGAGCATTTTTTTTTCTTTTAATTTAATTTTTTTATTTTATAAGAAGGATGGAGGGTGATAAATATACTAAACATAGACAAGTACATGAAATACCAAATATTTGGCATGGAAAACTTCTTCAATTTAAACTTTTGAAAGAAATTTTATATTTCCCATATGGAGTGAAAACATGAAATATTTGCGAAGAGATGAGTATTTTTCCACAATTATGTGTTCGTAATAAATTCAGATCCCAACTCTATAAAATGCTATACGTATACAAGCAAACCAACTCAGTTCAAGAGTAGTTTCGTAAATAAGTAGTAATTGGTATGCCACTGACACGCTAGTGAACATTGATGGTGGGATTTACTTCCTCCATTTTTGGTCCGTATTGACTTTGATGATTTATTGCAAATATGTTAGTCCGTCGATCAATACATCAAGTTACGTATAATTCAACAGTGGTACATGTTTCGGGCCATTAAATAGCCCTTCCTCAGCCACAATTTATCGAATCTAAATAAACAATCTCATAACATCAAAGACACTGTAACAACATTAAAAACACGCATAAAACTTGGTAAAAACAGGTCAACAACATGGAATAAAATGTATGTACACATCGTTAAAAGATCACTAAAAAGGCTCTCCGGCCCATGAGTTCGTGGAAAAGTGAGTAAGTTCACATGGAACATTGGCACTATATGAAGTCAGCCAGTCACTGTTCATTTTTCCTGATATCAATGTGGCTTGAAGGAGTTTGAACATTTCTTGACATGGACGCCTGGAGTGTCAAGTTGTGTTAGTATGCGGTTGAAACGGACGAAAAATGGATCCCAAGAAACGTGGCCAAGTTAGCTCAAGCGAAGAAGCTGATGATCCATAAGTGAAACAAGAGGAGCCAAAATCTTAAAGAGAAACAGAAGGAAAGGCCAAAAATTAAAGTGAGAACCCAAGAAACGAGGGAAGGCGAACCCGATCCTGTAGAAAACCAGCGAAGTCATACCTGAGGAGAGACCAACGTGCGAACGTAGCCTGGGAGAGCACAGGAAGCACTGACACGCTGGGTTGAGCTGAGCAATTCAAAGAGAGGCAAGGCAAGGGAGGGAGATGGAGGGGCGGGGAAGGGCTGCGCGGAGAGTGAGCGCAAAAGAGAGCAAGGTTGTGACTATCGCGTGGGAAGCACAGGTGTAGGCAAACCGAAAGAAAAAGAAAATTTTATTGGGGTTAGTTTAAGGGGATGTTAATGGTGTTTCTGGTTAGCGTGTCATAAAGTATGTTGCTGTCAAAATTAATTTCGTTAAGGTTGGCACACGGATTTAATTTTTGAGCCTTATCTATTTCAATCTGCTCCAGAATGTTTAGCATAGTGCCTTTACTTTCATGATGTAGAATTTTGAGATCGTGCTCAATATTTGTGAATTTATGCCCCATTTCAGACACATGATTTTTGTTGATAATGTTGTCTTCTCATAGCCATTGGCCTTGGCAATTTGGTGGATGGTGGCGATTTCTTCTTTGTATTGTAGTTCAGACATGGGTACGTTAAGGGCTCTATTGACAAAGCCGTTTTTAATGTTGTTACAGTGTCTTTGATGTTATGAGATTGTTTCTTTAATGGCCCGAAACATTTACCACTGTTGAATTATAGGTAACTTGATGAATTGATCGACGGACTAACATATTTGCAATAAAAGTGATCATTGATGTAATATTTCACGGTGATTATAGAGGGGAGACCTTCTAGGAAAGGTTCTGAACAGTATGTACCAAAAGCTAGTGTATTATGTTCGCAGACGTAAAACAAATGAATTTGGACTACAATAGTCATCCATGCGACCGATGTGGTTAATGTACTATAGTCAGTTCATTTTTGGAACATTTTTAATGAATAACTTGGTACCTTGTGTTGGGCCTGTGTGAAATTGTTCATCTAGAAATTGATGAACAACTTACGTACAAGAATTGATGAATATTGAATTTATTTACAATTATTACAGTGTTTTTCTTATCCACTTGAGAGCAAACAATTTAATGTGATTCATGTATCTTTTCAAGAAAATTATGTAAAATTAGTATTTCTTTTGTTGGGTGCTCAGTGCCCGAGCATACAGTTATTGTCCCCCTAAATTAGGTGCGAGGTTCCAGAGTCAAAGACATTTCTCAGGAATTAATTCCCTGATTTTGTTACAAACCTTTCCAAAGTAAGATATTTTATTTGAAATTATTTCATGATATATAATTGTGTCACACTGTATAATTACATTCCCATTGTACAGTGAGATTCTTTTGCTGGAGCGGGGCCGGCTGCCTGGCTCATCCACCTTCCGCCGGCCAACCGAGCTTGGTCCGCGGATTGTGCGCAGTTGGAAACCATAACAAAGTACATTAATTAATGGTAAATTCACCTGCAAATCATGATTAAAGAACTAACTGTACCTTTTCACAGAAGATGCTGAGAGTGTTCTCCTTCAGCTGACAGACAGGCATTGTACCATGTAAATAAATTAGTGTTTACACGTTGTAATTCTCTTCTGTTGTGAGGGATATCTGCTGCCGTATATTGTTCTCCAGCTCCATTAGAGTACGGGTAATTGACCTGTACACTTTAAAATTACCCCACAATTAAACATAAAACAGGCTTAGGTCTGTGCTTCGATTAATTACAGTAAACACGCAGGTGGGTACAGGAGTAGCTACATAATGTAACTATGTAACTTACAAAGTTACTGTCTGTCAGCTGAAGGAGAACATTTTCAGCATCTTCTGTGAAAAGGTAAGTTCTAACCTTTAACTGGTGACATAAGGTCATACAGATTCCCAAGAAATAAATAGAAACATCTGTGCTTCTTTAAATCTTGCAGGAAGCTGTTGTTTATGTTACCTTCGTATCTGTGCACTGACACTTCACACCCTCGTTGATGAAAGTTTAGTGACGTAATGACTTTAATGACCCTGTATGTTTGTTGATATTATTATTATTCCTATCATCTCACATTGGGAACACTACTCCATTCATAAAGTCTTTTTTTTTCTTTCCATTCAGCTTCTTCCAGTGATTTAGATTTTGTTGCCTTGTTTTGCTCCTGTTTGGTTCGTATTTACTCTGGGGAATGTAGTTTGTAATATTTTGGTGAAAATTGAATTGTTAATGATTATCTGTTAGAGATTTAGAATAGTCTATTGAAAATACAATAAAATCCCTATTTAGTGTGCCTCAACAGAATCACAAATAGAACATTAAATTACAGTACAGTAGAGTCTAGATAGTGAACGGGACCGCGATCACCTCGAACTATTGAAAACTCGGACTATCGAAATTTATGTGGGGAAAAAGAAATGCTGTGCTGTAAAACGATGTTGAAAAGAATACGGGTGTCAATAATGAACATTAAAAAAAAGTGTTAACAATAGGCATTTACATTGGTAAATTAAAAGTTTTATCGTAAGTCTGGTAACAAGTTACATTTTGTGAAAAAATGGTGAATTGTCTTTTGTTTGGTGAAGCTACAACGTTTCCGTGCGGTGGTTGCACACCATCGTCTGAAGAACAGGTTGTCGGTTGATGTTGCCTCAGACTGTTGTTCCACGTAGTGTGTAGCAGTGTAGCCATTGGTGTGAATTATCAACGGTACAGTTTCGGTCTTGTCATCCTCATCAGTCATCACTCTCACGCTGTGTTGGGGTGTTTATCATGTCAATTACTCGTATAGAAGAGTTTGTAACTTCCAGGTGGCGTGTTGTGCTGTGCGCAGGTGGGGGAAACGGATCCCTACAGTTAAGACACTCACACTGTTGGATTTTTGTTTTGTTTCTATTTCCAAGGGACAAATTTGTTTAACGAGGCTCGGATTTATGGGAAACTCGTAATTCCGAGACTCGAAATATCGAGACTCTACTGTACCTTAATTTAACATTTTTCTCAATATAACGTATAAAATGTTTGGTCTCCGTGCAACGCTGAATGAGGGGTTTCCTGTGTACACTTCACTGCCCGATGTACAATGATAACAAATCTAGTTTTATATAGAAGCATTGTACTGTAGTTAGTATTAGAGCAGTGCTCTCCAATCTCAGAGAGACCTCAGTCCAGTAAATGTGTCTCTGGACCCAGACGCAGGCCCAAGTCCCGTGGCACCACAGCCCATGAAGGACCCTGGCCCAACTGCTGCCCAGCCATTCGCTCTACAGATCTCTATGGTGATGCGAATTAAGCTATTCGTTTGTTCAAAGAGATAGCGTATGTTTGACTTCTGTGTGCTGTAATGGTTGGCAACGGACCAGGTAGTTGTTAGAGTATTGGCGATTTAAAAATTCTACCGTACTCAGGAGGGGGCATAAAATGGTTGTGAAAGTCGGCTATCTAGCAAATGAAGAGACTTTAAGTCACTTTTAACCCTCGGGACGTCGCGCGAGGCAGTGTAACGTCAGTCGTTGCGCGCGGTGGAAAAGACCGGAAGCATTCAATATTGTTTGATTATTTCCATTTGCTATAAGTTATATTATTGCTAGGTTGCTTTCTTTATGTGCTTACTCTCTATTTTCATCGTTCAAAATATACATTTTATTTATTTACATCCAAATAGTGCTTTAAAAGAATACAATAACTAATGTTACGTTCTACTTTAAAACACACACAAAAATACAGTGGAAAGGGAAGAACATTCACAAAAGCAAACTGATAATAGTACATTATGCAATGAGCCTATGAATGAAAATCCACAGCCTGCTTCCAGTCTCCGACCGGGTCAGGAATGGAATGAATGAAGCCCCCCATCGAGCGGCGAGGATATGAACTGTGCCGGCTGCCGAGGCCTGACGCACTCCTCTGGGGCAATGATTAAATGAATGACAGATGAAATGAAATGATAGTGGAGAGTGTTGCTGGAATGAAATTTTGACAGGGAAAACCGGAGTACCCGGAGAAAAACCTGTCTGCCTCCGTTTTGTCCAGCACAGATCTCACATGGAGTGACCGGGATTTGAACCACGGACCCAGCGGTGAGAGGCCGGCGTGCTGCCGCCTAAGCCACGGAGGCTTCAATGAGCCTATAATGGCAATAATTAAGACACGAGTATGTTTATAAAACGAGCGTATGCGAGTTTTATAATTTCCATACGAGTGTCTTAATTACCATTGCGTACAACTGTTAATGTTCGACGATAATTATTATAACTATTTTATGTTCAAACATAAATATTCATAAATATCTGTCGAGATTTCGCCAGTTTTATGTACTGAACAGAGCGCATGTGACTCAGAGAATACCTTGTATTTGACCATGGCCTCCTCGATTACCCTGCAATGACACTAGGCAACGCAGTGAAATTTAAATTAGAAGGCCTTGGAACTCAGTGCAGGTGCGATGATATCCTTATCTAATTGGTCAAACAACTGTTCCTTGAGCTGTGATTGGTGGGAGAAACTGTTTCATAATGAAAAATAGTGTTATAATGACCATCATTATGATACAGTTTTCTGACATATAATAGTCAGGGTCGAAGAGAAAAGAAAGTACAGTACAATGTACGAATAATTTACAACTATCAGTAAAAAAATATATAAAACAATGTTACAGCTTAATAATGTAACTTTTTATTACTGGGAATGGTTGTGCATGAAGCACCAAATTACCATACAACTGGCTGATTACAGCAACTGAGTAGCGCTACCTGGCTTTAAACTGTAGAGGAGGGGTGCAGGGTAGATATGGTGGAGGGAGTGACCTGTACTACAACAAGGCTAGATAAAGTAACAAAAGAAGTATGCGTGCGGACGGAAAAGACGGCGGCGCGACGTCCCGAGGGTTAAATAAGCTAGGAATTACTGAGCTGGATCCTGCAGAATGGATTGTTAGCAAGTGCAAAGAATGAACAATTATAGATGAATCTTCGTCTGAATGCCTTCATGTAAACAGCATTAGTGAAAAGTAATACAAATATTTTTTATTTAGTATTAAAATTATTTTCCCTTAGTAAAACCATCCTTAAATGGTGTCTTAACTCCACATCGTGTGGCCTTGTTACTGCTACTGCTAATGGTCAGGGATTTTTGTAACTCAGTGGCAATGTTGGCAATAGAATAGTAAATCATAATTTCTAGTGGTACTGTAACTCTATTTCAAATCATTTATTTGAAAATTTACATGCGAAAGAAACATGATTTCTGGAGTTTGCTATTTCATGGTTGTTGTTGCTGCTTATTTTAGGAGTTGCAACATTGTTGTCATAGCTCTGTGTATTTGGGTTTGTGTGTGGAATATGAGTGATAACTTTTGTTATTGTGGGGACTGTACTATTTATTTATTTATTTGTTTATGTTTTTATTTAAATTTTAAAATTATTTTTATAATATTTTTTATGTCTGTGATAGTAGCTAAGTTAGGGCTCATGGCCCTCTCCTACACTTAACCTCACAATATGGTACATATGAAAACAGTTTTATGAAATACAAGAGATGCAAGTTCATTATGATGATCAATTAAGAGTAAATTAATTATATTAATACTATAATTAATGAATAAGGCATATTATTAATAATAATAATAATAATAATAGTAATAATCACAATGTTACAAACCTTTCTATAATATCCTAAATATTATCCTAGCTCAGTCATGTGTTCTAACATCCATTCATATGACTCAGTCAGCAGAATTCAACAGGTAATTTGGCATGTGGCCTTAAATTTCTTTTTTAGAATTCCTGTTGAATTGTAGGAATTCCATAGCTTCAGTAAAAGAACGTTTAAACATGGATTAGTTATTGATGGAGATGGCGAGGGAAGCGCAGTGTATGTATTTGTAAATTGAGGATAGGACTGGGAAGGAGGCGGTCATGGCCTTAAGTTAGGAACCATCCCAGCATTTGCCTGGAATAGAAGTGGGGAAAACCATGGAAAACCACTTCCAGGATGGCTGAGGTGGAAATTCTCAGTTTTTGACTCACGAGGCTGCGTGTGCCCTGTTCCAGCCCTCAGAACAGAATTAAAATTTCTTGGCAGAGCCGGGGATCGAACCCAGACTCGGGGGCGAAAGCCAAGAATGCTACCACGAGGTGGATTTAAGACACTTTGGAAATACTGTATGCTCTTCAATTGCTTTACAAAAATCTTACCTGAAAGCTTGGATAGTATCTGTCTCCCTACAGTCTTTATGCTGTATATTTATTGTCCTTGAGCTATAACTGACAATAATAATAGTTGTTTGGATGTAATTATTTTGTTAATTTTCCTTCATGGCACAATCAAGAAATGAAATGTTATTTTTTTATAGATTAAACGATGTAAATTATTTTTGTAGAGTTGCTAGGAATGTTGATGCTTGTAATTGTGTATATAGTGTTTGACGTCACTAAATATATCTATATATGTTACAATGTTATTTATTTATATCCTGTTTTCTTGGACCTGTTCCACGATTCCTGCATACTGTATCAGAACACGATTGACTCTAATTTAAAAAAAAGCTTTTATCACACAACACTCGTTAGCATGGAAGCTTCTACCAGTAAGAATATACACTATCATATTTATAGACGCCTCCGTGGCTTAGGCGGCAGCACGCCGGCCTCTCACCGCTGGGTCTGTGGTTCAAATCCCGGTCACTCCATGTGAGATCTGTGCTGGACAAAGCGGAGGCAGACAGGTTTTTCTCCGGGTACTCCGGTTTTCCCTGTCAAAATTTCATTCCAGCAACACTCTCCACTATCATTTCATTTCATCTGTCATTCATTTAATCATTGCCCCAGAGGAGTGCGTCAGGCCTCGGCAGCCGGCACAGTTCATATCCTCGCCGCTAGATGGGGGCTTCATTCATTCCATTCCTGACCCGGTCGGAGACTGGAAGCAGGCTGTGGATTTTCATTTTCATATTTATAGACGCGTCTATTGCCGTCTGATTTGTATCTTCCATGCTAGGTTCTGCCTTCCATACAACTCATGGAATTGAACAGGTGCCATTCCCGGCAGTTTGCATGGAAGATTGAGCACAAGAGCCAATCGGATTGCTTTTTTCATTTTAGTCGTGATCCTAGCATCAATATAAACAAATAGATTTGTTATGTGGGTAGACTCATGATATAAATACATCAGAACGAAACTATATTTTCTTTAAACGGCGTGTGCGAAAATCACTTGCTGTATACAGTAAATAAAGAACATGTATTATTATTATTATTCTGGGGTAAAATACTGAGCTGTTAAAATTCTAATACCGTAATTGTCAGGCACGAATAGACGAATAGTATCCATTCATGGCTTTGAACAGGAAGTGGAGAAAATACAAAATTAAATGAGGGGAGAGAACAAATTCTCTTGCCAATGTTAATCATTTAAATCCTTCCCGTAGATCATGTGAATAAAACTAGGTTGAAATAAACTTTGTGTACGAGGTAGGGAGGACATAATAAAATAATTAAAGAGAAGTATAATTTTCCACTCTTGGATAGGCTTGAATCCGGGATGTTTAGTATCAGGCCCGTGCTGGGCCGCCAGGATGTATCCTGGTGCGCCCTCCAGCCTGGAAATTTTGGCACCCTCCTGTTCCGAAACTGACAAGTTTTACAAAGAGGCTTATCGTCGATATTGCAGAGCGGCAGGGTTCAGTGTTGCGACTGTAGGCTACTACTGAATGGACTTATCTCTTTCATGAATGTATGGCCCCAGATTTCAAATGCAAGTATGAACGTGGACTATGAGTATGAAGATGTCTCGATGACCACAGTGATAATTTATAATGGTTTGACTGCACACATGGCCAGCAAAATCACATTCACACGTGGTGCTACGCGCACGTTTTAAATCTTGTAATATCTGATACAGCACAGTGCCTCACTGTATCAATCTCATTTTTCTGCATAATGCAAGAGACCCAGGTTTTCTTAAGGATACAATTAAAAGTCGACAAGTTCAGGGAGAAAATTCCTGAGTACAAGTTGGAAGCCATTGGGACTACTAGATGACGAAGCCGCATCAACGCAGCAAAGAAAATATTCGGCAGAATAGATGAGTGGACCTCTTCTGAAGAAGAGTCTTCAAGCACAGCTAAACCTAACCACATTTATCTGGAGTTGGTATTGGCTCTGTTCAAAATTTCACATTCAACTGATTTCAATGCCAAAGTGAAACTTGAAGCAACTGCTTTACTTAACAAGTATCTGGATTTCGAAACAAAAGTTGTTGATTTGTTGGCATGGTATTCTTGCAAGTGTTCAAAATCACTATGCCACTATCAGATTATCTCCAAACAAAGAATCTAGACTACGCCCAAGGGTGAAGGAATATTGAGTTTTGTCTTAGTAGCAACAAAGACCACGCTGTTTGCAGATGATATAGTTATATGGGGTGAGGATGAAAAGGATGTACAAAAACAACTAGATGTATGGAACCAAGAGATAGAGAAATTTGGGATGAAAGTAAGCTCAGAGAAGAGCAAGATAATGGTAATGTCGAGAGGAAGGAAGAAAGGAAGAGGAAAGATAGAATTGAATGGCAAAATTCTAGAAGTCGTTGAAAGTTTCAAGTATTTGGGAAGTGTGATCGCAGAAGATGGAAAGATAACTGAGGAAATTGGAAAGAGAATACAACAAGCGAACAGTTTTTACCAGAGTGTAAGGGGTATTTTGTGGAACCGAGATGTCCCAAAGAAATGCAAAAAAGTATTATATTCAACCTACTACGGACCCATACTAACATACGCAGCTGGAGCGTGGACTACTACAAAAAGAGAGGAGAGTAGAATACAAGCCGCGGAGATGAAATTCCTAAGAGGTATAGAGGGCAAGACCAGAAGAGATAGTTAGAAATGAAGAGATTAGAGAAAGGACAGGAATACTGAAGCTGCAGGACAGGATAGAAACAACAAAGTTAAAGTGGTATGGACATGATGAGAATGGGAGAGGAGAGAGTACCAAAGAAAACTTTCTGTGAAAAGATGACAGGGAAGAGACCACGAGGAAGGCCCCGGAAGAGATGGGCAGATACAGTGTGGGAGTGTGTAGAAAAGAAGGGAGGAAAACCCGAAGATGTACTAAAATCAGAAGAGGAGTGGTGGAGAGACAGGCAACGATGGAGGTCCTTAATTCACAACCCGACCCAGGAAGCTGGAAACGGGAAATGAAGATGATGATGAGATTAAAACACCTACAATACAAGTTTTCTGAAACTTTACAACGCTTTGTTCTGAAAATGACGCAGAAACTTGAAGAAAGAGCAAAGACCGATGAAACTCTTAATGACATCGTTATTGGCACAGCAATAACTGAGAAAAGAAAGAAGTAAAGAAAATTGCAGGACAACTTGCTGAAGAAGACAGTGCTGGAACTTCTCCCGAAGAAGAATTCAAAATAAAGATCTTTTTCGTAATTGTGGATACAGCTGTCCAAACAATGGAAATCCGTTTTGTGCAGCACAAATCGCTCTATTTGGATCTGTCCTGTTTCGACCCAAAGAGATTCAATTTCCAAGAATCTCTTCCTCCTAAAGCATTGAAGAAAATAGAATAACTTCTGAACGTTGGTGAAGAAGAACTGAAAGAAGAACTTATCTCTTTCATGAATGTATGGCCCCAGATTTCAAATGCAAATATGAACGCTGACTATAAGTAAGAAGATGTCTCAGACGAGAAAATCGATGACCACAGTGATGATGACAATGATCAAGAAGAAGATGATGATGAAGACCACGAGATCCAGTGCAAAGTGTCGGCATCATGCAACAGTTGTATCATGATGATGATGATTGTTGTTTTAAGGGGCCTAACATCTTGATTATCGGCCTCTAATGGTCTGGGTGATAGCGAAAATGACCAGAATGAAAATTAAGTGAGACGGAAAATACTTACAAAAAGGAACTCAGATTGAAACTACTCACGAAATGGAGAGCGGTAATACTTACAAAAGGGAATTTTGAACGAAATTACTCACAAAAGGAATAGACTGAAAAATATGCACAAAATGTAGGTTAGGTTCAAAATATGTACAAAATGCAATGTATAGTCGAAATACTTACAAAATGCAATTGAAATTCAAAATACCGGTACTAACAAAATGCAAAAATTGAAAATACACAATGCAATTCAGATTGAAAATACCTACAAAATGGAGTGTAGATGCAAAACAAAAAATCGCTTAAGAGAATTTAGATACACGGGGAGCCAAAAAACAAAAACAGTGCGGGAATCTTAAAGAGAAAAGGAAATATAATGAAAAGAAAACAAGAGGTCTGACCCCTCAAAGAAGGAGGGATCAGGAAAGATGAGACAAGGGCCAATTAAGGCGGGAAAGTGAAAGACTCCCTAGGCCTCGGATACCCTAATACCGTCGGGGTTGAAAAAGTACAAGAGGTGACCAAGGGAGGTCGTCAGGAAGGAAGACGGAGAGGAGCCCGGAACAAGTAAGTGGAAGCAATGCCAGACTCAGCTGGGGGTCCCATGGTCGCCAACACACGTCCCACTAGATGTGAGCCCCTGGGGGGAGTTGTATCAAGTGTGCATACAAAATTATATTAGAATATACTGTAACATGTACTCTTTACAATATCCAGACCTTTCAAAAGTGTATATATTTCTTCTAACCATCCCATTGACTCAAGTCTCTTGCGAACGAGCATTTTCTAATTTGAAACTTATCCAAACCAGATTGAGATCGTCTTTGACAAATGAAAATTTAGAATCTTTACTGTCAATGCACTCAGAAGCTGATATATTGAAATCCATAGATCCAGACACCGTTATTGATTATCTTTGCCACTCCAGCTCCGAATTAAAAAGACTTCTTCAGGTGTAGTTTGTAAATTCACTCAAAGAACATTACATTTGTGAACATATTTGTTTTTGTTACTTTCCTTAAGAAATTAAGTAGTAAATGCTGGTAACTTTTTTTGAAATGTATGTAATGTAAAATTGTCTCGTCTTTTTAGTGTGTTAGTTTACCAAAATTACACTAATTATGTTTCAACTACCACTTTGTCTTTTATTTTGCCCTTAGACATTGCCAATATTTGAAATGGATCAAATTAACATTAGAATTTAGCAAACAATCCATGGTCATTTTGTTTGACAAATACTGGTACGATATGTGTAAGTGTGAAGGTCCGTTCGTACCATGACCAGCTGCCTGAAAAGCATATTGGACCCAGCGTCATGTGCGATTAACGCTTTAGTTATTATATTCCATACCCCCCAGACCCCCGGTAGTCCTCCCCCTGCATAGTGCTGGCGCCCTCTGGCCATGGCCGTCCACCGCCCTAAGAAGGGGTCCAGCACGAGCCTGTTTAGTATAGGAAGCAGGCGAGATGCCGCTCGTCCACCTTTTCAATGGAATTCAATGCTCATTGTTACACATTATAACCCAAATATCCAATGATTACAGTTAGATCTTAAGTACCAATTGTAATGCATTCATTCTGTGCCTGTCATGTTTTCAACTTGACTTAAAGCAAGTTTTACGACTGCATTGCGTTAATGATGTGAATTAACAGCAAATGTTACCCTAAAACGACTACCCTCCTCCATGTTAAATTCTTCACAACCCGGTGCACAATATGCTAGTGTGTGATACTTTACTCATAACAACAGGTGTATAGACGTGGATGAACAGAATCGGACAAGATTCTGTACCAACTATCACAACAACTTGTGGCATTTTATGAAGCTACATGAGATGTTTGCCATTTGTATGTGGAAAGTATTAAGTAGCGCTCAGGTGGTGATATTATGAACTAGGTGTATTTGAGTGCAAATCTGTTGGATCCATAGAGGAGGATCCAGCATTAGAAGATGTGGCATATCTTAAATAAGGCAAAGAAAAAGGAATGTGGAACAATAGAGAATAGTTGATTAAAAGAAGTTTGTAAATAAATAGTTCCCTTATCTGTTGACCCGGTGTTACCCAGTTTTGTAGTATATAGTCGCCTTGGTGGGTCACTAGGCGTGAAGATTTTGCACCTTGTGTTATATTCCTTCCTTTTCACCTATCTTTCCAATTATTTTGTTTTTTTCCTTTTATCACTTTTCTTTTTTACGCTTTCTAAAATCCTTACTTTACAACGGTTCTGTATCATAAGTGAGTTTATTCTACTTCCAACCACATCGCGCGGTTCTCGCCCTCAAGAAGTATTAATCCCCACAACTGGTGACTGGGTGAAGAGCTCTCTCAGGCCCAAAAATCTCCTGAAGGAAAGAAAGAAAGAAAGAAAGAAAGAAAGAAGAAAGAAAAAAAGTTTATGGTAGGATTGGATCTTAAAAAGAAATGTATGTCTTGTATTGAAAACTGGAAGAGTTTATAACATTGTATGAAGGTATCTGGTCTGCATGATATTGATAATCCCGTAATACTTCTAACAAAGAAGAATCCTTATAATAAAGATCTTAAAAATCATATTCTCATACTGCAGTACAACTTATACTATATATATTTATATTTCCTCAGAACCGTAAGTAACATTCCCAGTAATTGATAGTATATTTCAGGCGGCTTCGGTGGCGTAGTCGGTAGCATGCTGAGCTTCTATGCCCAAGATAGCGGGTTCAAACCCGGCCGAAGCCGTCGGATTTTTTAAGAGCGTTAAAAAATCCCTCAGTATGCCTTCCTTCGGAGGGGAAGTAAAGCCGGCGGTCCCATGTCATAGATTTATGGCATGCTAAAGATCCTTCCACTAATTGCACCTGTGTGAAGCTAAATTGGATAGGTTAAGAATGTAAACAACGCTCTTAGGTTTCTACGTTCGTTGCCAAGCGCCGACTGCGGTGGCGTCTAGTAGCTAAGTTCTGAATTAGGCCTAGTAGTCGTTGACGGTGGCGCTTGGCGGCAAAAGTAGGAACTATTTGAAAAATTATAAGTTGCAGTACTTAAAATTAAAATAACAGATACACACACTAATACAGTCATCACAATTAACACCGGTTATCAGACAGATTCTACACACACCCAAAGTACACGGGGCTACATGACCGCGTTGTCGCAGCCCCTAAACTTAAGAACCAACCAACCATAGTATATTTCAGTGATGTCAGAACTGCTATCCAAACTGATGGTATCCAGGTTGGTATTTAATAAGACCCTACACCCTGAGATTATAGAGGACTTGTGTTTATTTTGCTTGGAACAAGAGATTAATTACTCATATACACACATCAAAAAAAGTTTTGCATCACCTCGGTTCCCAGATCTCCGGCATATAGACGTTGACTGTGTATATTGTATCCAAGATACAGTCCCTTTGACTGTTCATAGATGTCACTAAAACTGCTCAAAGATGTAAACAACCATGCATGAGCAGGGCATATTAGACGGAGGGGGTACAACAGCCGATCAGTTCCAGTCATTCCACCAGGACGAAGGTACGCTGCTCATGTTGTCTGTAGTTCTACCATGCCTAGAAGGTCAATACCGCAGTTCGATCGCATCCGCATTGTTACTTTGTGTCAAGAAGGGCTCTCAACAAGGGAAGTTTCCAGGCGTCTCAGAGTGAACCAAAGCGATGTTGTTCGGACATGGAGGAGGTACAGAGATACAGGAACTGTCGATGACAGGCCTCGCTCAGGCCGCCCAAGGGCTACTACTGTAGTGGATGACCGCTACTTACGGATTGCCGCTCGGAGGAACCCTGACAGCAATGCCACCATGTTGAATAATGCGTTTCGTTCAGCCACAGGACGTCGTGTTTCAACTCAAACTGTGCGCAATAGGCTGCATGATGCGCAACTTCACTCCCGACGTCCATGGCGAGGTCCAGCTTTGCAACCCCGACACCATGCAGCGCGGTACAGATGGGCCCAACAACATGCTGAATGGACCCCACGGAATTGGCATCACGTTCTCTTCACCGATGAGTGTCGCATATGCCTTCAACCAGACAATCGTCGGAGACGTGTTTGGAGGCACCCTGGTCAGGCTGAACGTCTTAGACACACTGTCCAGCGAGTGCAGCAAGGTGGTGGTTCCCTGATGTTTTGGGGTGGCATTATGTGGGGCCGACGTACGCCACTGGTGGTCATGGAAGGCTCCGAAACGGCTTTACGATACCTGAATGACATCCTCCGACCCATAGTGCAACCATATCGGCAGAATATTGGAGAGGCATTTGTCTTCATGGACGACAATTCTCGACCTCATCGTGCACATCTTGTGAATGCGTTCCTTCAAGATAACGACATCGCTCGACTACAGTGGCCAGCATGTTCGCCAGACATGAACCCTATCGAACATGCCTGGGATATGTTGAAAAGGGCTGTTTATGGATGTCTTGACCCACCAACCACTCTGAGAGATTTACGCCGAATTGTCGTTGAGGAGTGGGACAATTTGGACCAACAGTGTCTTGATGAACTTGTGGATAGTATGCCACGACGAATACAGGCATGCATCAATGCAAGAGGACGTGCTACTGGGTATTAGAGGTAGTGGTGTGTACTGCAATCTGGACCACAAATGCTGAAAGTCTAGCTGTATGATGGTACAACATGCAATGTGTGGGTCTCATGAGCAATAAAACGAGCTGAAATGTTGTTTGTGTTGATCTCTATTCCCTTTGTATTTAAAGGTTCCGGAACTCTTGGAACCGAGGTGATGCAAAACTTTTTTGATGTGTGTATTTACTTGTATTTGAGTTGGTGCCCAACAGGATTTTCCTCTATAAACCTACTTGATGGGGCACCCATTAAAAAATAAATACTACAAACTTCCATGCAAACAGTATCGTGTGATACGGGGTTATTAATTGGCAGAAATATATATCTGGTGCCTTGGAACTTTTCCCCCTGTGTTTCTGAAGAGGTTTTTAATTTGTGGCTGGAGTAAGCCCAAATAAACAGTGCATTAGCTGAGCTATGTATTATATCATCCAGTTTCAACATTTTGCCATTAAATACAAACCGTGATTTAAAGTATATGAATTATTTATTTCGCATGGGAAAATGAGAATACATTGTGCCGAAGAATTGGAAATAAACAGATGACAATAGGTTTACAATATGTACAATATTTACGAAGTAGATGGTAGGTGACAGTTGAGGAAATGAAAGCACAATGTCCAGTGTATTCTACCAGATGACAGCATCCAGGGGAGGGCGACCGCCCACGGCCCCGCGCCATTGATTGTTTTAAATTTAATTGATTAATTATTAAACTTTTCAAACTAATTTATAATTCATATTCTTTTTTCAGTGCAGCTATGATCTCCCGTGACCGTTTAGCAAGTTTAGCTTTCAATGAAATGATGGAAGACTTCAGCCGGGAAAAAAGTCGCAAAGTAATATTTTAACATTTCATAGTTTACATAATCTTCTTCAAGGGTTTCTTTCATATTATTAAAAAAAATGCACTGTAGTGTATTCAAAATATTGTAACTATTCTTTATTTTATTATTATTACAAAACTATTTTCCACTTGATTTGATATCTTTTTAAATTCCTATTGTTGTGGGCCCAACCTTATCATATCGCCCAGGGCCCCGCAAGGCCTGGATCCGCTACTGACAGCATCATCGGCGGCACTGTGCAGGTCTTGGATGGTTCCTTGAAATCTCCTTGGACACTCTAGGGCAGGCGTTCTCAATCTGGTGCTCTCGTCATTCAGGCCAAAATTTGCCCACCAGCACCTCTGAGATCCAATCTTCGATCCAAATTTTGTTGCACGAACCAGAATAATCGTGTTTTCATTCAAGTTTTGACAGTCAGAATTTTATTATTTTGTGAAAAAGTTTTTTTTTAAATCACAGTAAACATAATTGGACATCCCTGTTTAATGAGTTACATATAATATCGTATGGGCTCGGGTGCCGGGTGCAAGCTTTGTAATTTTGACACCCAGATGGTAGCTTGCATGTCGAATTTCGTTGTTCCTTGAATCACTATGAAAGTCAAGGAGGTTAGATATCTAAGCTCCTTGAACACACTAGTGCTTTCTAGTAGAGAAATGAGGAACTTTGTGTTGGCGGAACTCCCGAGATTAATTTTGCCATTATGAACTCGGCCTACTGAATTCAAATGGGTTCTTTGACATGCCAACATCGTATGACATGCGTGTCGTATTTTTGCCGCCATTCAAAAATCACTTACCACGGCCAGGAGTGAACCTGCAATCTTGGGGTTAGTAGACCGACACGCTGTCCACTCACCCACTGTGGCAAGCTATGAGTTACATGAAAGATGCTGATTCGACTTGACTGTCCACACGTTAATGTATCTTATCTACATGAGTCATGCAAGCAGTTGCAGCATGCCTGGTGAGCGGAGAATCCCTAGCACTTCTGAGGGAGAGAGAGATAGGCAAAGGCAAGAGAGGAGGATGTTTATGCTTTATCATCGTCATTCTTCTTCTTCTTACTTCGTTACGGCCAACTAAGAACCACGTCATGCCAACTGTTTTTTCTGCATTTTAATGTTGGCCCAGTACTCTTTCATTCGCAATCGATGTTGCACCTTTCTCTCTGTCGTTCACGCCTTCCCGGTTTTTAGTTTCGGCTTAAGTTGAAAACTCCGATGATTTTGAAGCTTTTCCCTAAGTGGGCCATGCTCCTGGATATCTTCACATATTATCCCAATCTCCAACAGATCTTTCTCTACTTCACTGAACCAGGCCCCCTTTGTCTTTTTCGCATGGAGAAAAGCAAAAATTCGGTTGGATAGCCGTGTTGATTTCATTCGGGTAATATGTCCATATTATCATCATCATTTCCCCTTATCCAGCTCCTGCCGGGTCGGGGTATTTATGGCACTTCTCCACTTTCCTCTTTCCTTCCACCATTCTTCTTCCACAATCTTGTCCCAGTCCAGATTTCTTTTTCTTACGCTGTTCTTCACTGAATCAATCCACCTTGTTCTAGGTCTTCCTCTTGCTCTCTTACCCTTGCACTTCGCCTCCAGCATCTGTCTTGGTATTCTATTTTCCTCCATCCTCTTTACATGTCCAAACCACCTTAGTTTATTCTTCTCAATTCTCTCATTTAGTTTTCCCATCCCAACTTCCTTCCTAACATCTTCATTCCTCACTCTGTCATTCCTATCATACTTCTTAGGAATTTCATTTCACTGGCTTGGATTCTACTCTCTTGCCTGCTCGTCAGGGTCCAAGTCTCAGCTGCATAAGTTAATATGGGAACATAGTACACTTTATACATTATCTCCTTGCTTTTCCTTGGTACTTCCTTATCCCAAACAAGTTTTCTTACACTTTGATAGAATGCATTGCTCTGCTGTACCCTCCTGCCAATCTCCATGTCCAACCTACCAGTTTGCATCAATTCACTTCCTAGGTATTTGAACGTGTCCACAATTTCCAAACTCTGACTTCCAATTTTCACAGTGCCCTTTCCTTGTCTTTCCCCTCTTTGTCATCACCATGGTCTTGCTTTTCTCTATACTGATTTTCAGGCCGTACTTCTGAATATTTTCGTTCAGTGCATCTAGTTGTTTTTGCACTTCTTCGGTGTTCCTTCCACAGACCACAATATCATCTGCAAATAATAGTAACTTCATTTCTTTATGTCCATATGCTTCCTTTGTTTCCTTTACAATTTCATCCATCACCATTATGAACAAGAGAGGTGACAGCATTATTATTATTATTATTATTATTATTATTATTATTATTAAGGTATATTTAATGATGCTCGGGGACTTGGTATGGCATGAGGGTAGATTAAATCATTATCTTACATTTGTCATGGGAAAATTATAACGGAAAAAATATGATACTGTATGTCATGTCATAAACATCCGGCTCGTAGTAATGATATTCAACAAGTTTGGATTGTATTCCAAAAACTATCTGCAAATTTACTCTGAACATTTTCCGCTATTTGCACAGCCATGCAAACTACAGTATATCCACATGGCAATTTTTTTTTGTGGATATCCGCATCTGCACAGGGCTTTACATGAGGGTGGTGTTCACAGTCTCAGCTGTGCTGGCGTCGGGAGAGCGTGGGTTCGAATCCCATCTCGGCCGTCCTGAAAATGATTTTCGTGGTTTCCCATTTTCACTCCCAGGAAAATGCCGGGACGGTTCCTTTCAATAACTCCACGGCCGATTTCCTTCCTGTATCCCTTCCCTGACCCAACCTGAAAAGAAGAGTACCGTACCTTACATGGCCATTGGCTGCAATAATAAAATTATAAAGGTTGAGAACGCCTGCTCTAGTGCAACAGGCTGAATGGTCTGAGGCACAGTCGCAGACTAGGATTTCAGTTTTTCCCCATTTGTGCAGCCAGAAATTGCATCTTCAGTGATTTGTGCAGATTCTGTTAAAGGATGTCCATTCTCCACTCGGTAAATTGAAACCAGTCGGTGGTCTCCAAGAATCAGCAAGAATGGTCTGGGTTTGATGAAGCTCATCTGAAGTCTTGTCAGCAGCGAAATGCAATGAAACAAGCTTCTCCCCCAGCTTCCATGGAGGATTTCTGGATTCCTGTCTCTCCTTTGGCAGTTGGGAATTCCTGTGGCATTTCTGCCATCCTTTTACAGAACTGTGTTTCTTCGCATATGAAGTGGATAACACTGTCAACCACCTCAAAGGTGTGGATTTGATGGTGCTTGATATTTGCGACATCAATCGAATGTAGGTCGGTCGTGACAAAATGGTGGACGCAAGGGTGATTGAATGTTGTTGGCAATTCTAGGCGGTTCTCGTTGAAGGACAGGCAATTTTAGATGCCACACATAATTATGTGCGGGAAAATGCTAGAAATAGAAGATTGTATGAGACTTGAAGCTTTATGCTTACAAACTAGTAATTTGAAAGGAGTAGGCTACCTCACCAGAAACAAAATGAAATTCGGTCAACAGTTGCCGAGAGAAAAAAAAAAGGTCAGGAATATGTAATAAGCGTGTAGTCGGTACATTCCTTTACTTACTTCAATAAGAAGATACATTTAAATTTGGAAGATATAGCCTAATACTGAAGTTGATAAATCAAACTAAAGCCCAGTGGGGGCTGGCCTATCAGGACTCTCGGAAGGAACCCTTCCTAGAGAATGGAGGGAAAATATTGTTTATATTCCATATCTTATGTTAAAAATGTACTAGTAATGTTAAGAGAATTACTTTTCATTGTAGAAGTCTAAACATTCTCAGTAGGAAGGATTATGTTCGGTACTAACAAACTACGGTTTCCGGTGTGCAGTTCACGGGTCAATGTTTTCGGGTGCATATATAGTTGGGACTCTCAACTTTTTGTCCGAAGATACCTTGAAGATAACGTCAGACGCAAGGGGATCACTCTGACGGGTGGCAGTGTGTGAGGTGAGGCGTGCGGGATGGACTATTTCAGCTTGGCAGAGTCCAAGCTTGCGCCTGCGCTATCAAGCTCCCCATGTCCCCATGCACTAGTTGGTTATTTGAAGACATAATATTCATGCACTTGTCTGTTATTTGAAGTTTTACAATTAAAATTATTTTAATACGAGGCACGTCCAGAAAGTAAGTTCCGTTTGGTAATAAAATTGAATTGTGTACAGATACAGAAACAATATTTATTGCACAACATTCTACACCTCCTAAACTACTATTCCACATAACTGCCGAACTTTTGCAGGCATTTGTCATAGCGTGGCACAAGTTTTTGGATACCTTCTTCATAGAAGTTTGCCGTCGACCGTAAACGCGAGTGAAGACTCCCCTGTAAGATATACTACTGTTTGGCCACCACTGTTAGGCAAATTGCGTATGTGGTCAGGAGAACTCCTAAACATACGCAGTTCTCCTGGTAAGCACGCAATTTGCCTAACAGTGGTGGCCTAACGGTAGGGTATCTTACAGGGGAGACTTCACTCTCGTTAACGGTCGGCGGCAAACTTCTATGAAGAAGGTATCCAAAAACTTGTGCCACGCTATGAGAAGTGCCTGCAAAAGTTCGTCAGTTATGTGGAAAAGTAGTTTAAGAGGTGTAGAATGTTGTGCAATAAATAATTTTTCTGTATCTGTACACAATTTAATTTTATTACCAAACAGAACTTACTTTCTGGACGTGCCTCGTATAATGCAACATTTTAAACAAGGACTATTTCATTGTTACAACAGTGAAGTAACATGGGTTCTAGAATTGCATCCAGCGTAACTGAAGTGTTGGTAGCAGTGAGTTCATTCATTTTCCCTCTCAAAACTTCAGTGTTGTGACAGTAGTAATACTGTATTATTATTGTGAACAATTCACTACCGTACATGAAGGAGCGGTCAATGGATTTTACAAGAAAATCCGTGAAGGTAGCCTCTCCACATTTATTATTATTATTATTATTATTATCGACCTGGATTGATTAATTTCTTACCTCTTAGCTATTGTACTGTCGAGTGCCAAGGATTCTACCAAAATACTCTGTTGCAGTCATTTTATTTAATTGCTTGTTTTGCCAGATTGAAATTTATTCGCAGAGCTGGGAAATTGAACCCGGGCCTTCTGGTGGTAGCCAACAGTACTATCCACTATATCACGCGCCATACAGAACTATGCCGATGATTAATATAAAGTACAATAACAAGTAATTTTAACAGGTGATCATTTCCCAGGCTATAAATTAATAAGGATGTAGCCAGGCTAGGTTCCATGGGTGACCTGGGAAGTACAATTAATGTCCCTATTTATTTCTGTCTGCCAGTTCAAACACTACAGTATTTAATAATTATTAAATGATTAATTGATTGATTCTTGTTTTCTTTGAGTTAATTTATTAGGCGGCATCATTATCAAAACAAAAACATACTCCATACGGGATTTGAACGAGAACGCGTACTGTAATCTATGAATTTAGATACATGAAATAATTAAGTAATTAGGCTTATTAAATACCCTATGTTAATTTGTTCAGGAGCACGGCTATTTCCATTATTCCCATGAATTTATGTTAATCTATTTATTTCTGCCCCCGTGCATTGTTATTGACCACCTCGTCGCGCGGTGGCTATCATTCTCGACTGTCACCCCTGAGATTCGGGTTCGATTCCCGGCTCTGCCAAGAAATATAATTCTGGTCGGCGGTTGGAACAAAATTCACTCAGCCTCGTGAGGCGGAACGGAAAGGAGGCGAGTTCGTTTTCCACCTTAGCCATTTAGAAGTGGTTTTCCGTTGTTTCCCACATCTACTCCAGGAAAATGCCGGCATGGTACTGTACCCGTATAAATCAAGAAGCCACTTGCTGGGAATCCGAAGCTAGGCTGGATCGTAGAATCTTGAAATTTCCCGGCTAAAAAAAAAAAAACACTGGTCTGAAGATCTGGGCTACCACTGAGCTTAATATTACACAAAACATGCTTTTGAACTGCCGTGCGAAAAGAGTTCTTATTTCAAAACCCTTCCTTTGACCATACATTAACTTCATGACTAAATACGAACATGGCCAGCAATGCAATTTAAACAGTTTAGATCTACCAGATAACATATTCCACCTAGCATATGTAGATGATGTGAAATGGCGTGTATGCATTGGCACACAATTGCAGTTCAGGTGTAGACCTTGTCATATGTATAAGGTGCATTCAAAAAGTAACGAGCCGGAGGCTGGAATGCGCAAACCAGTGACGACATCGGCCTAATCGTGGCGTGTGTAACGAGGCGTGGTTCTGACCAGAGCGTGGAAGATCACAGCCCGTCGCTAGAGGGCACGCGTGCACGTCACGTTACGATACAAAGCGAGCAGCAGCATGCATTAATCGTCGAACGCTGCCAGTCGCATTGCAAACAGCGACATGGAGGCGTCAAACGAAGAGCAAAGAGGTGTTGTTCGATTTCTGACAGCGGAAGGAGTAGAGGGAACGGACATTCATCGCCGAAAGTCACAAGTGTACGGCGAACACTGCATGTCCCTTGCAAGGGTCAAGGCGTGGCACAAGCCCTTCAGGGAAGGACGGCTGTCGTTAGCCGATGATGCCTGGTCTGGGCAACCCCCTGCATTACCGATGTCAACGTCCAGCTGGTTGATGCACTCATTACCCAGGACCGCCGAGTGACAGTGAACGCCATAGCCGCCGTGGTCGGATTGATCGTCGGAAGTGTGCACACCATCATGAAGGAACGACTGCACTTGCGCAAAATGTGTGCCCAATGGGTGCCCCACAGTCTTTAACCACACCAGGAAGCATGTCAAATGGCCCACTGTCTAGGTCATCTGCAGCGCTATGCGAGGGAAGGGAATGGGTTCCTGGCACGAGTGGTGGCTGGAAATGAGTCATGGTGTCATCACTTCGAACCAGAATCCAAACGACAATGCCTCCAGTCGAAGCATCCATGGTCACCACCACACAAAAAGGCAAGGCCATCCACTCGAGTGCAGGAAAGGTAACGCTGACGTTCTTCTTTGACCAAGATGGCCCCCTTCTGATACACTTCATGCCTCCCGGGACAACAATGAATGCCCAGCGTTACTCGCAAACCTTGACCACCCTTCGCCAAGCGATCAAAACAAAACGACCAGGCAATCTCACCCGTGGGGTCATTTTGCTCCACGACAATGCACGACTGCATACGACCAACACAGTCGCGGCACTCCTGCAGAAATTCAAATGGGAGGTTCTCGGCCACCCTCCATAGCCCAGGGAATTTTATGAAACAGCCATTCGCCGCCTCGTGTCACAGTGGGACAAGTGCCTCAACAGCCAGGGCCAATACTTCTAACATACAGGTACTGGTTTCTGTAATTATGCCTCCGGCTCGTTACTTTTTGAACGCACCTTATATAATATGAACTTTCTCACTGTACGGACGACGGCTGAAGGGAACTTCTAACAAACTCTCTATTTACAGTCATTGCATTTATAGCCCCCCCCCCAGGTGTTTGTTCCATAATCTTCTTACAATATCACAACTGGCACAGTTAAAACACAACCCTACATAAAGATTATTCAGCATACACACACTTAAATAAATCTCACATCGAAAATACTACAACTTCTAAAACATATTCACATCTATGCGCGCAATAATGCATATTTATTGTAGGCTTTTTGTTGCTCTAAACGCTTTTAACGTTAAAGAAACCGCTGGCTGTAGCGGCAACTCGCTCGCTATGAGCGCTGTGCCTGCACGGAGCAAGGGTGGGTTCGGAGAGATGGGGAGAGTGGCGTAAGGCTGCCGCTTTCTTGGTCGGTTTCTACAACATTGCCGCGTTGACTACCCACTAACCATTATTTCTTTCGATAAAGAAGAATGTGCATGAAAATCACGATTGTTTGAATGCTTTGTTGAAACTGTAATAAAGTGTTATTTATTTTTAATGTAATTTTTTTGGGCTACCGCTGGTAGCCCCGGTTACCCTAAGAATACGCCCCTGATAAAAGGTGGTAGAGTGAGAACCTTACCATATTCTCGGGGTCGTATAGGGTAAAAGGTCGCCTTACCTGATCAGGATTCCATAACATAATCTCCTCTATAATTAAAATAAGTCACGCAACACCAAGACGTAGGAAAAGAACGAAAGAATGTATTAACAAAAGTTAGCATATAAATAAATAAATAACAATGAAATAAAATAAAACTGAGTTTCGCATTCCTCCTCCAAAGCCAAATATTTAAGTCTCACACGACTTCACTACATATTCCGTTACACTTACATTCATATCAGTTGTATGCTGGTAGTTAAACAATAAAAATACGAAAGTTATTTGTTATTACAATTCCTTACACTTCGAGCTACTGTACGTGAGTTCACTACAGTTGAATGTCTTGTTTTCATTCCAACGAGCTCCCTCTACTCAACACCTGCAACGCATACTTGTGTGCGGCTCGATTATATAACCACACCGTTATGTCACATGACTAGCTCGCTTCTCGCAGCTGTGTGCTACTCCCTGCATTTAAAAACACGTAAATCTGTCGTGCTCGTCTCACACTGACAATACTGCTTCAACTCTGTTACAATCTTTAATTCCTTTATACAAATGTAGAACTATGTCTTTATACACATATAACAAATACACTTAAATCCATCAAATACACACGTCATTTCGAACTAACGTGTACTCATACACACTCCTAATTCACACAAAACTGTACTTTCACTATTTACCATACGTTCACAAACGCTCTAAAAACATTTAACACACGCGAAATATGTATTCTTATCCCTCAATACAAATATCAACTAAGTTGATTGATTATTAAATAATTATATGCAATATTTACAACGGTCGAATTACTCAAGTTTAATTTTTATAACAATTTCTAATTGGTTATTATTAATATTGAAAAATATTAATGTTCACTCACTTCTATTATTAACATTAAAAATGTTCATATTCAATATACTATCTAATAGTATTGCTCCTAGCTCTCTTTTAGATTACTATGCCTTTCAGGTCTATTATCAGGTTTAAAGGTTTATGTCAGGCTAATATGACCTATCATTTAAGATAAGATATATGATTATTATTATTATCGGGTTTAATAAAGAGTTAATAAAGATTAGTATTCAAAGGAATGACTTCATTTCCCTTTACGTTTCCGCCGACTCCCTATCTTCCCAACAATATCGTCCTTGTACTTACATATTTGAGTTGCCATTAACTCATTTCCAAAATAACAATGTTCCAAACTTTCAAACTTCCACACAACAGTACTATAATGCATCATCACTTAATACGGAAAACTCCCTCGTATTTCAACAAATATATTTCCTCGCAGGCTCCAACAATTCTCCCTCGTATACGGCATTACCATTCCTCGTATACCTTTAAACAACTTCATACAACTTTGTTATACTGGTTTCTTTCAACAATTTCGTAGCACATGCATCATCAACATTACTCTTACAAACTTGTTGTCTCAAACAACTGCATTACATCATTACAATAAGTACTTGCTGTTATTAACGTAGCGTTCATCCATACGACAATTGTTAGACCTAACGATGGTTTATTCCGAAAAGTTACTCTGTTGTCAAAACCTTTTATACTAATATGCAATAAAAATACACTACTTGTCTCTCCATACTGATATCTCTCAAATTACACTGTTGCAAGGCTACGTTAACAAAATACGTAACATTACAAACTGTGTGTAATGACTACAATGTTATTATTGAAGTGTCGAATAATTCTCAAATACGACTGGAATAAGGATGTCCATAGTATTCCTAATGTCGAATGAAAATATTTTCTAAGAAGATCTGTCGCAATAAAGAGTTTTATTTACCGAAAGTTCAATGCTTTCTCTCAAATTAAAATGGTTTGTCAAATCGTGAATATTCCCTTCAGGAATATCGTTGTATACATAAATTTGTTGCATTATCTCGACGAATATAACTTGCCAGATCGTCGAATGTCAATCGATATAACATTTACTAAATATTACCATATCTCACATGTAGTTTATTCCCCTACTAATAAATTCTTCTTACAATAAAATGCCCAATTCATTTATTCCAAAATAAATGAATTTAAAATGGTCATTTTAGACCAAAACTGTCTCAAATTCAATTTAATAAAAACTCGAAGATGTTAAAAAAATTTAAGAAAGTCTTAAATTATGGATATAAAATCCAAATAATTAAATCATGTCAGTTCAGAAACTGCATCGTTGAAATTTCATGTACAGATAAAGAAAAGACAATCATCTCACATGATCTCGAAGTATAAATCCAATAACGTCGAAGTTAAAATATATTAAAACATGGAGAAATATATTGCTCATAATGCCATCAAAATACTAACTACAATAATGAAAACCGGTTCATTTCTACCTTATGAAGACTTCTGGAAGATCATATCGGTATTTGGAAAATAGCCTGATTTACTTAATTCCATTGAAGATCGACTCGAATGTAGATCTGCCCCAACCATGAAGCTGCTCCTCAGGTAAGGAAGAGGTTCCTCCCTGGTAAGCTCCAAACGTCCATCGGGCTTCGAACTGCAAACCGTCCTCTCGTTCTGGATACCAGGTTTCAGGCGTCTGCCCTAGCATCTTTCTTACTGTGACGAATCTCCCTTTGTCGACTCAATTCGAAATACCATATGTTCAAGCAATATCTTTGACCGATCTCCATACTGATAAATGAAATGTGTATATTGAAGATCGCATCATAATTGTAGAAGGAAATATTCATGTCGTTATATGAATTCAATTTATTGCTGGTAGTTCTGTAGTACTTTGTACTTGAATATGCATTAATGTACACGGTGGTGTTGTACATAATGATATCATTGTACATGACATAGTGGACATACATGATGTCGTTGTACATGGTTCTGAAGTTTAACGTTACTCCAAGCTGTCACTTATATTCTCTGTCTAGACATATCCCAATCGCATCTTATTCTACTCCATCATAGCAGTCATTTCTAAGACGAAATATAAAATCATGTCTTCATTGTTCATAATTGCTGTAATTATATATTTAATGTAGTAATAGGCTTCACTGCTCATACAACACTATAATGTTCTCTTACTCACGCTTACTGTAGAATGTATATCAGCGATCACGACTGTCTTGTTGAACTGCACTATTAGTCTGCTTAAAAGCGTCTCTTTTCTACTGCAGAAATAAACAGTTTGTAACTCACTTTAATTACAATATCTGAGACGTAATTCTCTCGACAAATGTTCTTAAATACTCGAAGGTACAGACTGTATTACTTTGCACTCTAATATTCACGTAGAACCTTTAAATGAGCTTCGACTCAACTTATTACAACCTGCACTAAAATAGCAAGCAAGGCTGTGCATTAATTATGCCCGAGACGGCACTGCGCTTGAGGGTAGTCAATCCCCGCACTCGATATCGGGTCACCATGAATCACTCTCCCGGACCCACACGTCTGCCCTCAACCAACTTCAGAGACAAAAGGCCCCTTCTTCTTGCTCGTAACCGCGCATCTGAACACTGGCTCGCGCTATTTTGAGACTTTGCGGGATAAATACGCGCGTACACAATAATTACATATATCATTGCACTACGTATATTTTAAAGTACTGATAATGTCCTCATATCATTTTATATATTATTCCATTTCATAAAATGTGTTTCTTCTGGTCTAAATGTAATTATTTAATTATATTAATGAGGTTTCGGTAATCCTTCCTTCCATAAAACCTCTCCTCATTGGCTGTCTTGTTATATCCAATGGCATAATTTATAACAATAAATTGCTCATAGTTGCGGAAAATCTCTGTTGCTATGAGACTTTTAACCTTGGCACGTGGCTACTAGCTGCACAAATCACGTGAATAAGCTCCAACTCACGCGTATCTTGCCAACAAACCCGTTTTCTGTCATCAATCCGGCTCCGTTATTTCAATGATAAATTTTAACATGGGCTTGTAAAAATCTCATCATTTTGTCTCAAAACAATTCAAATTCAGAGTGCAGTATCTGTGACAGTTGCTGTCACTCTGTCACATGTCTGCTATTAATACCCCGCCCAGAAATATTCCAAAACCCATTTGGAACATGTCAGAATTGATATGTCTCCTAAACCATATTTCCATCTATGAATATTCCTGGTAATTAAACCCTATACCGTGAATATCTTCTGAACCCCATTTTGGAACATGTCAGAATAAATATGTCTCTTAGACCTTAATTCCATCTGTGAATAATTCTGTTTGTTCGGATCTTTCATGCTTGAAAACCCGAGCAGTATGTTTATTGACAACACCATGAAACTACTCTCGAAGTTATTAGAAATTTGCTAATCTGTCGGTGGGCGAGAAGGACGGAGGTTTGGATCTTCAGGTTGGCAGACAGAGATGTTCGCGGACTTGTACTGTTGGTTCTGAGCCCGAATTTATTGAACCTCATATATGCAGCAGTTGAGAATCGAACCTGCTTTTACGTAAGAATTGTATATTTTCATTTTAAGGAGATGGTATACTATACGCGATACATGCGTGCAGTTAAACGCGGTCTATAAGGCATCTAACGTTTAGAATGAAGCATCGGTTCTTATGGTGCGTTACGACAGGGTTGCCACTCCATGAGGGGAGGCAGTACAAAGCGCTTCGCGTACACTTTCCTCACATTCAGCGATTGTGCAGTGACGAAGACTTGAATTAAGTACTGTATAATAATACTAATAGTAGGCTAACATAACACATACAACGAAATTAAATTAACTATAACGTATGCTGAATGTAACATAAAGAAAACAATCAAAATAAAATAAATAAAGTACACGCACAAGGAAATGTGTGATGTTTCGACTGCAGTTAAAGTTGAAGTACGTTATTAAAGAAAATACACCTCATTGGCTTACCTTTCATGATGACAGCAGACAGGCATCCCGTTTGTCATCACAGTCAGTTGATTCAGTATCTGATGAAGAGCTGTCTCCCAGATTTATGAGTAGAGGTTCAATGTCATCCTGAATTTCATCGGCTTTCCACATTTGAGACTCGATTTTTTTTACATGCTCGACACAGTCTTTCCATTTTTCGATTGTCACATTATTAAATCCTTCCTGTATTAACTGCTCCGTATTGTTTACTTTGAAGTTCAAATTTTTCATTTTAACACGATGTTTGACCTGACTCCACACTAATTCAATTGGATTTAGTTCGCAATGATAAGGTGGAAGGCGTAGAACTAAATGAACCATTTCCTTAGCCATTTCATCAATTTTTTGTATTTATCGTATTTATATTTCATACGTTTAATAATTCCCATTAAATGTTTCTTCAACATGCTCTTCATACGGCTCCCCATGCGACGAAAGCCATTCCTGCATTTTTCTTTTTTTCCATGCCGAAGTCGGAATAGCCTCAACTTTACGACTGTGATATGACGCATTATCAATAACAATCACAGATTTGGCCGGCAGGTTTGGTAGCACTTGGTGTTTGAAATAATGTTCGTACGTTTCACCATCCATTTCATCATGCGTGTCTGTGGTGTTGTTTTTTTTTTTTTTGCACAAAAATACTAACTGCGCGTTGCGTACAAATCAATTTTCATTTCCTGTGTGGACTATTGCAAACCGCGGACCTCGAGCAGTAGGAGCCTTTAGGCCTGTCGAAAGTCCCGCCAGAAACGCTTGCTTTGCTGATGTTATTGTCTTGTCTCGCCATAATGTTCTCAATTGTAGTCCCAGTATTGACCCATGATTCATCACTATACACAGCATTCTGCCCTGCATCTCTGTACTTTTTATTGCCACTAGATAATCATGACGCCATATCACTAAATCACTCCTCTCCACCATTATGGCTTTATTTCCTCTTCTCGCGTACTCAAATCCCATGTCCTTAAGCAGCGAATGGAAAGTATATTTTTAGCCTATTTTCATTTATGAAAAAAAAAAAAAAAGGCTTATGAGATCACCTTTTGTCCGTGTGTCTGTCTGTGTGTGATGGTGTGTGTCCCCCCTAATAACTTCTAAACGGCTGGACCGATTTCAATGAAACTCGGTAAGCTCATAGCACTATCCCGGACAACCCCAACCGTGTCCTTCAAATTTTGTTACGTCTTACCAATCTAACATGGCGGCTGTGCGAAATATTTCACCAGCATTCAATATCTCCGAAACTATTACCGATATCACCCTGGAATATTTTACGGTGATAAAGGGAACTACTAGAAGTTCACCTATGTGACGTTTGTAAACCTGTTAACTACAAAAATAACATGGCGGCCAAGCGAAGTTGCGACTTTTAAATAGACGTTTCTCGCTATTTAACCAACCAAACGCAATAAAACTTGGTACAGTATATGTTTATACACATTGTAATGCACCGACATCTAACTTCGTTCAATTGTTTACATAACCTCAAGATGGCGGCTGTGCGAAATATTTCACCGGCATTCAATATCTCTGAAACTATTAACGGTATCACCCTGAAATTTTGTACGGAGATAAAGGGTACTACTGGAAGTTCATCTATAAAACTATCAAAAACCGGTTAACTACAAAACGAATATGGCGGCCAAGTGAATTTGAAAATTTAAATAAACCTTTCTCGCGATTTAATGTTCCAAACGCAATGAAACTTGGTACAGCAAATGTTTATACACATTGTAATGCACAGGTATCTAATTTAGTTTAATTGATTACATAACATCAAGATGGCGGCTGTGCGAATTTTAAAATTAAGTTTTTATTTCTTGTTTCGTAATCATGCGATCGAAGTAAAAGTTTGAATAATGAACCTACGCAATAATTTTCCTTTAATGGTACATGACTCTATGGCCTATACATATAGCAATCCAACATGGCGACCATCTAAAATATTTAGATGGATCTCAATATCTACGAATCTATTACAGCAATGAAACTGAATTTTTTAATGATCATAGAGGCTATGACATAAGTTCACCTATAGGACTTTCAATAACCTGGTGATCACAAATCCAACATGGCGGCGACGCGAAGTATAAATATTCACATGGTCGTTTCTCGCAAAATAACCATCCGAGTGCAGTGGTATAGTAAATCCTTAAAAAAAATGTTAATCCACTAGTATCTAATTTTTTCAATTGTTTCCATAACCACAAGATGGCAGCTGTGCAAAATTTTAAAATCTCGTTTTTACTTCTTGTATCCTAATCATGCGATTTAAGTTTGAATACTACGCGTACACAATAATCATCATGTAACAGTACATAACTCTAAGACCTACATATACAAAAATCCAACATGGTGACCATCCGTAATATTTAGTCGGTTCTCGATATCTACGAATCTATTACAGCAATCAAACTGAAATTTTGTATGTTGATAAAGGCAATTAACATAAGTAGGATATATGAAAATAGGCTGTATAGTTCTTCACGGAACTACTTGTTTAAAATCTGGAAGGTCGAAATCGGAGTTTACTGCAGCCAGGATTGAATGTAAAGTTGGTGGTTGGTATCGAAAGTAAAATTCGTGGATTTTGCGACGGATGCTGCTCCTCACAAAGTCATTATATTTAACATTCCTGCTATTCTTGCGAAGTGTATTACTTAGCGTCTTTTTGCGTGGCGACGGTACTGGACCCTGTCCAATCTCACTACGTGTTTTAAAAACGGTAGTCTTTGATATTCCTGTGGCCAGAGCAGTTTCATTGACTAAATTATTTATACTTTCGTTAGGTTTAACATTCTTAAAATAACTGAACACATTAATTAAGACCTGTTATCCCCTCCTTCTGAGCACCTGATCACGCTTTCTTTTCACAAAACCATCCATTGTTGTACGTGAAATACGTAAAATACAACACGTTAAATCTAACAGAACTGCTGCACACACACTCAAGATAGAGACAGCTGAACTACTGAAATACAAGCTCAAAGGGCACAGTAATAAAGCTGTGAGTAGCAAGTGCACCCTGCTGTCCTTTGAAACTTCATTCATATAATCCACGGTCAATGAACAGCTTGGCCTGTGTAAACAATTAAACCTACACTCTGGGTAAACAGGTAGAAAACTTCTCCCAACATTCCGCTACAACTCTCAAACTGACATGACATGGTTATCTTTAAAAATAGAAAAGTTGGCAGCATACGAACTTTTTCAATGCTGCTATGCGGTTATGAGAGAATATTCAGAAGTTTTACCTACTTGAAAATTGTAATATTACCAGTATAAAATATTTCAATAATCCATCATCAAGATGGCACATTTAGCTACACGCGTGTGAAAAACAGTCAATGCAACATAATATAAGATCGATTTTACTAAAAAGGGGACACAGTCTATAGTTTATTTTTTAAATATGGATATCTAATTTTTCTAGCATTTCTCTCAAGTTTACGTAGTTTTAATACAGGACAAAAAAGATCGGCAAAACATAGTTCTACCCGAATATGATGTTTATTCGACAAAGAAAAATTTTCGACTGATATGGGAACAGTGGATTGCTAGAAAATGATAGCGTGCAACAGAAAGATAGAAGAATATCCCTATCTAACCAGTGCTCCATTCTAAACGTTGGATGCCTTATAGGAGCTGTGGATTGGCTACTTGATTTTATAAAGCAAGAAATGAAAAGAGAAATGCATCGATTTGTATTCTGAATAATTTAACATAGAGAGAATGAGATTTGGTTGGAGCAGCGAGGTGACAATTGGACAAGACAAGACATTGATAAGTTTCGCTGCACAGAACAAGATTTTTATAAGTGTGTGAGAGAGGCATAGAGGCATAGAGTCTTCCGACACTCATGTTCTTTGCGCACGGGCCTACAGTACGCGCGACCGACCTCACTTCACGGAACACGACACCAATGTTATTTCCATACACATAGGAGTCACGTGACATCAGTTTACCCAATCAGATAATTTACAGATATTGGCGCGGATATAATTATGATTCCTAATTAGAATAATTATGAATAATAGGAGCATGGAAATACGAAGCCACTTGGAGATTAAAATTAAGGGACTGAGAAGCATATTTTAAGATATAGCATCGTTGGAAAGATATTTAACTAAGAAGTGGTGAACCACTTTTCAGAATTTATGGTAATTATTATTATCATCATGATTATTATTATTATTATTGTAATGTGTTGTGACATCTCTATATTACGCCTCGAGTGTTTAAAAGTGCGCAGATTGTCTGTATGTATCTCTCTGTCTAACGTTGTGCAACCCCTAGCTACATACTACCTAGTTCTCTCGTATTGGCTAGTGTTGTTGCTACCTTGCATTTTGTTGTGCAATTTGTTCTGCTATTGGCTCAGCCAATATTTGACGCGAGTTTGGTGCCACTCCCAAACTACGCATTTGATATTTCTGAGAGGCTTCTCTCCTCTCTGGGGGACAGAAGCTTATTCAGTCTTAGGCGTGCCGAGATGTAAGGCGAACGTTTGTTTGTATTCGGGCAGAGGCCCGCCCTCATGGCGCAGCGGAATGTGAGTACGGCTCAATGTATTTCTATCTAACGCAATGTAATTGTTTTTGTTAAACGTTCCTTCTTTTGCTTAATTCTCTTTCCTTTTCAAGATGTTACTGTTAGTATTATAATCCTTGAATCAGATCTCCGAGACCTTGCGTAATGTCATACGGCGGAATTCTTTTTGTTGCTTTTGTTATGTACCCTCCTCACAGTTTTATTATTTTGGTTAATACCTGTAAGATTCGAAAGTATTGCGTTTCTGCGTCTTGGCTTATGTATATTTTCCTGTCGGGCCTTGGTGCTCGTCTTTTGCGTCGGTGTCTCTTTTGTACCACAAATGTTTCATTTGATTGGTAGCAATTGGACCTTTGTTTGCGGACAGTATGTGTGAGGTAATGGGACTTATGTCCAACGACCCACTAATACATGTCCCTTTTGTTTATAGAACATATGTGACGGTGGTTAACTGGGATTTCTCCAGCTCCGATGTCATATTATTCTTTTTTATATGTCGCGTTGGTGCGGCATTATGTTGGAGTATAAGCCTATTTTTATAGCGTGCTTTCGATTTTTACCGGTCTCTTTCGTCCCAAGTCAATTGTAATGTATCTCCGTATATCTCATTTTCCTTTTGTTTTGTTTTTCTCTTTCGATTTTCGCCGTATTACATAACTTAATTATAATTCCCCTTGTCTTCTCCTTCCTCCTATCTCCGTGAGATCCCTCTCCCCTTTGTTTTACTCCCCCTCACTCCTCCCCCTTCTCTCCGGTATGTTTACATAACATCATGAAAAGCTTCGCGTCTCGTTAACGTTCGATTTTTGAATTTTTGCAAGTTTGTCTTTTCTCTCTGGCTTTCGTAAGTTTCATTTTATTTTCTTTCATGTTCGTATCTTTTCGTTAGATTCATGTTGTTGAGCTGTTACTCAGGTTCTGTCGTGCTTTTTAGTTTTTAAGTCTTTATTCTTGGTATTGGGTTTCTTTTGTATTATTGATCTTGTCTTAGCTTACCTTTTTCTTTGTTTTAAATAATTTGTTTATTTCGTGTACACGCTCTCTCTTTTATCTTTAATACATTTTTATATTTTAAGTAATATAGCTCCCTTGTCTTTTCATTTCTTATATTTAAGTTCCCCTTCCTTACCTTCATCTCGATTTCGTCAATCTTGTCTTTGTGATGTATCAAAGGCACGATTAACACGCCTCTGGGATTTCTTTAATTAATTTTATGGGAATCTCGTTTTTGCACTTTTGATTGTTGCATTAAGCAATTATTTGTTTCCATTTGGTTTTTTGGAAATCATCTTTTGCTCGCTCCGAAAACCTTGGGCCCAGCACCGGGTCGAGCAAGACGTCTTTTCCCCCGTCCATCTGCGACCTTGTTGATTTTATCTTCCACTGCTACTCTGACGCGCATTTTTATTATTATTACTAGACCTGTAGTGGCGGAATGGTAGCACATCGCGTGGTTGAGTTCGAAATCGTTCCCCCCTCCCCCCTCTCAAGTTATTGATCTTTTATTACTTTTCTCTTCATTTACATTGTATTAAAATTTGTTTTTCTTTGAGTTTAAGGAATTCAGTGAATTGTTTTCCCCCACCCCTGAAGAAAGGGTGAAGTCACTTTCTGTGTGAACTACGGGCATCCAGGAAACCCATCTCCAAGGAAAGGTGGTTTTGTCCCTCAAGTAAACAAGACATCCAAAAGACCCAGCTTCGAGGTGAACCGTGGCAACATATCAGTGAGTACATCGCATCGCTGGAACACGACACATCACGGTATTGTAACCTGCTTTTATGTATTTGCTTCCTCTAGTAGACATTTGTTTAGTTAACGGTGATTTTAAGGCGACAGAAAATTTTGTTTACTTTCTCTTCCTTTTCATTTCGTCAGTGTTGTGGACGTTTTTATTTTACTTTCTGTGAAGTAGAAAATGCATTTCTCTCAAGGGTTTGAGTCCTTACCTTTGTTGTAAATAGTCGCTTAGTTAACTGTGATATTTCTCAGAACTCGCCTCACCCCTTCATACGTCTCAGTCTGGAACAGCTGCTGACAGGTTTCTTGTCATTACCGTGCAGCCTAAAACCCCCGCCCCTCTTTCTCCGAAGTTTTCCCCAATGAAGGTAGGCCCACTTATGGGAACCGTCTCTTTAAATCCTACGGTCGCCCCGACCAACCTTGAGCCTCGCGTAATTATACTAACGTTTGGAGTTAGTAAAGTGTTTGTTGTCTCAGTTATGAATGGTCTGTTGAGCTATTAAGTGTGTTATGATTGGGTGTTGAGTTTGTTTCATAATTAGGGAGGGTGATTGTTTTATTTTTGTCAGGGGATTTTCAATGTAGGTTTTCATTTAAAATTGTTTATATACGGTAAGCTTGATGTTACTATATGTTCAGTATGGTAGTGTGTATTTCGTTGGGAAACCAGTTAGGTGAGGTCTCCGTCGGGATTAGGGTATGGGACCTGTCCCACGGCTTCGACGCCCACTTAGGATGTACATAGATTCTACACGATTCGTCAATCTTTAGTATGGGTTGAAGTTTGACACGATGACCTGTAGTCCATTATTTGTGTTTCCATGGTGTTCCAACGGCCCACATTCGCATTCTGGTGTAATGGGGAAATTTTGATTTGTTTATGGGAAGGAGTATGTATGTAGTGTTGTTGTTGGTTGTAGTTTGAGATGAATGTGTGTGTCAATGAATTTAATGAATTTGTATCAATAATTATTTGTGGGTGGTTTCAAATTTAGTTCAATTTTGATTTTATACCCTATTCAATTTAAACTATATATATATTACGTACGAACTATTTATTCGTTTTTATTGGCAAACCAAATATACGATAAGTATTACTCAGAGATAACAACCATTTTAGGTCTACGGCATCCATGGTATGGGACATTGATGTTCGTGTGAACTACTCTGGCGTGCATTACCCAATTTTCTTATATTAGTATGGGATAGGCCATACCCTCTGTCTTTAATTTTTATGCGGTACCTCTGAGGTCTACGGCCCGTATATTGACGCAGTAACCATTTTATTTTTGAGGGTTGGTAATATTTATTATTGGGTTTCGAGTTTGATTGATTGTATGTCTGGTCTTGATTGTTTTTATGCGAGGTTTCAGTCAGTTCTTTTTTTGGAAGGCATTTTGTAACGTAATTATTTGGTTTTTCGTTCTCTGTCCGGGTTGGTATTTTTTTGTTTCGACAGCTACTTTGAGTTATTATTCCTTTTTATTTGTTAGTATCTAATGTCTTTTGATGAAGCTTATTAGTATATTTTGCCCCTTTACTCCTTCTATGTATCTAGTTAGGCAGGAGACACCCGTGGCCGTCTGAGTTACACGGAGGATTTCGAAAGATATGTTGAACTATACTTCTGCCTAAGGCAATTTCCAGTACCTGCCTGGTTTTGTTGTAAGGAGCCGGGCCGGCCCATTGTCCAAGCTGCAGACACGACTTGCTATTGTTCGGCAGTGCCTGAGATGGTCTGTTGACTTACATTCTTTTCTTGTAGTGACAGTGATTTGTTTATTGATATAGTTGTTTACTATTTATCGTAACTTCTGTTTTACGGTTTTGTGACATCATGTTTTTATAAATCATTTCAATCTAATATGTTTTCTCTAAGATAATGTGTATTATTTTCCTGTAACTGTCATGTATTTGGAGAGTGTTTCCGGTGGCGATAGCTAGTCTCCAAGTACCTGAGAAGTGGCCGGTGTATCCTTTAGACCCTGTTCACGGCTCTTTACTCTTTTGTCATATTGTCTGACGACCCTGTCTATTCATACCTTTACTTTCCAGCTGGCAGAATGAATCCACTTTCACTCAAACGCAGCCTACGTAACCCCAAATATTTCCCCTACGCAAGCCTTATTTTGTATACAGGGTGCTCCCCTTTATATTTGTTTTTGTGATCATGATTTAACCTTTTTCTTTCTTTTATTATTAGAAAATTGGCTGATTTCCAGAAGGTCGCCATTAAGAAGCCTTCGCTTTCTCCACGTCATCTGGCAGAGTCTAGCTCAAGATTGACCGTTTTATCATTATTATTTTCTTTTTGGTACATCCATTTTTAATATGTGTGACGTATTGACGTGCAGTAGAGGTAGGATCCGCCTTTATTTCACGCCTGTACTGATCCTTTATATAATTTGAATTTTTGTTGTTTTAATTTCATTTTAAAGTCGTTTTTCCTTCCGTACCAAAAAAGGAATAATTTTCCTCATCAGTGAACATCTTCGTGAAAACGTGTGTATGAAAATATATGTGTGTTTGAGAAAAGAGACTTGCGTTTCGTCAAGCCTTTTATGGAAGTTATGAGGTTCAAAGAACTTTTAATTAAGCTGCGTCTTATGAATAAGAGAAAAGTGAGAACATTTTATTATGTCTATATTTTTCATGTATGTATCTGGTGTACATGATGTAATCTTCTTTCCTTCACCCTGTTCAAATGTATCTAATCGAAGAATGTTATTTTATATAATTTTGTTATGAAAAGGAAAAAAATTCTTTTATGCCTTTGTTATGTAAAATAATTTTTTGGGAGAAAGCGGTGGTATTTGAACCACTTTTCAGAATTTATTGTAATTATTATTATCATCATGATTATTATTATTACTATTATTGTCATATGAGCCTCCGTGGCTCAGGCGGCAGCACGCCGGCCTCTCACCGCTGAGTCTGTGGTTCAATTCCCGGTCACTCCATGTGAGATCTGTGCTGGACAGAACGGAGGCAGACAGGTTTTTCTCCGGTTACTCCGGTTTTCCCTGTCAAAATTTCATTCCAGCAACACTCTCCACTATCATTTCATTTCATCAGTCATTCATTTAATCATTGCCCCAGAGGAGTGCGTCAGGCCTCGGCCGCCGGCACAGTTCATATCCTCGCCGCTAGATGGGGGCTTCATTCATTCCATTCCTGACCCGGTCGGAGACTGGAAGCAGGCTGTGGATTTTCATTATTATTGTCATGTGTTGTGACATCTCTATATTACGCCTCGAGTGTTTAAAAGTGCGCAGATTGTCTGTATGTATCTCTCTGTCTAACGTTGTGCAACCCCTAGCTACATACTACCTAGTTCTCTCGTATTGGCTAGTGTTGTTGCTACCTTGCATTTTGTTGTGCAATTTGTTCTGCTATTGGCTCAGCCAATATTTGACGCGAGTTTGGTGCCACTCCCAAACTACGCATTTGATATTTCTGAGAGGCTTCTCTCCTCTCTGGGGGACAGAAGCTTATTCAGTCTTAGACGTGCCGAGATGTAAGGCGAACGTTTGTTTGTATTCCGGCAGAGGCCCGCCCTCATGGCGCAGCGGAATGTGAGTACGGCTCAATGTATTTCTATCTAACGCAATGTAATTGTTTTTGTTAAACGTTCCTTCTTTTGCTTAATTCTCTTTCCTCTTCAAGATGTTACTGTTAGTATTATAATCCTTGAATCAGATCTCCGAGACCTTGCGTAATGTCATACGGCGGAATTCTTTTTGTTGCTTTTGTTATGTACCCTCCTCACAGTTTTATTATTTTGGTTAATACCTGTAAGATTCGAAAGTATTGCGTTTCTGCGTCTTGGCTTATGTATATTTTCCTGTCGGGCCTTGGTGCTCGTCTTTTGCGTCGGTGTCTCTTTTGTACCACAAATGTTTCATTTGATTGGTAGCAATTGGACCTTT
This sequence comes from Meconema thalassinum, assembly GCA_946902985.2. Lineage (NCBI taxonomy): Eukaryota > Metazoa > Arthropoda > Insecta > Orthoptera > Tettigoniidae > Meconema > Meconema thalassinum. The sequence goes on from OX336395.1 coordinate 127,307,232, forward strand.
GTTTGCGGACAGTATGTGTGAGGTAACGGGACTTATGTCCAACGACCCACTAATACATGTCCCTTTTGTTTATAGAATATATGTGACGGTGGTTAACTGGGATTTCTCCAGCTCCGATGTCATATTATTCTTTTTATATGTCGCGTTGGTGCGGCATTATGTTGGAGTATAAGCCTATTTTTTTATAGCGTGCTTTCGATTTTTACCGGTCTCTTTCGTCCCAAGTCAATTGTAATGTATCTCCGTATATCTCATTTTCCTTTTGTTTTGTTTTTCTCTTTCGATTTTCGCCGTATTACATAACTTAATTATAATTCCCCTTGTCTTCTCCTTCCTCCTATCTCCGTGAGATTCCTCTCCTCTTTGTTTTACTCCCCCTCACTCCTCCCCCTTCTCTCCGGTATGTTTACATAACATCATGAAAAGCTTCGCGTCTCGTTAACGTTCGATTTTTGAATTTTTGCAAGTTTGTCTTTTCTCTCTGGCTTTCGTAAGTTTCATTTTATTTTCTTTCATGTTCGTATCTTTTCGTTAGATTCATGTTGTTGAGCTGTTACTCAGGTTCTGTCGTGCTTTTTAGTTTTTAAGTCTTTATTCTTGGTATTGGGTTTCTTTTGTATTATTGATCTTGTCTTAGCTTACCTTTTTCTTTGTTTTAAATAATTTGTTTATTTCGTGTACACGCTCTCTCTTTTATCTTTAATACATTTTATATTTTAAGTAATATAGCTCCCTTGTCTTTTCATTTCTTATATTTAAGTTCCCCTTCCTTACCTTCATCTCGATTTCGTCAATCTTGTCTTTGTGATGTAACAAAGGCACGATTAACACGCCTCTGGGATTTCTTTAATTAATTTTATGGGAATCTCGTTTTTGCACTTTTGATTGTTGCATTAAGCAATTATTTGTTTCCATTTGGTTTTTTGGAAATCATCTTTTGCTCGCTCCGAAAACCTTGGGCCCAGCACCGGGTCGAGCAAGACGTCTTTTCCCCCGTCCATCTGCGACCTTGTTGATTTTATCTTCCACTGCTACTCTGACGCGCATTTTTATTATTATTACTAGACCTGTAGTGGCGCAGTGGACATATATTGTTTGCGTGCTAAAACTCCATATTTGACGCCGAGGACTTGCTTCGGCATCCGATTCATTCCACTCCGAGCGATTGAAGCGACAAGTCGTAATATTTTAAGCTCCGCCAGATATTGAATTTGAGTCAGCGAGGAAGGCAAAGTTACCGGGATACGAGCGAATTCGTCCGGCCAAACTATTTAATGAAACTCCGATGAAATGTTAGCAGTACAATTTTGGACCTATAATTCGAAGCGAATACAGAATATTGCATTACACGATATAACTACAGCCAAGAAGAAGATTGACTACAATTATATAGGAAAGAAGCACATATATTTCCACGAATTCTCGAGATACACACTAAATCTCCAGAGAATTATATTCAACAATATACTTCGAAATATTTAAGCAATTATTTCTACATGTCGACAAATATGAGTCAGCGAGGAGATCATGATATGATCTCTACGGAAGGAGTCATGTCTTGTTAAACTTTATGATGGGGAAATAGTTTACAACCGATGATGTGGACACCAGGGGTGACATAATCAGACGAGAGAGGAATTGTGAACTTCCAACTGTAGTTCAACGAGGTCACGAAACGCAATGCTACTATTGGAGATTCCGATAACACCATGGAATTCTCCAATATCATCGTAATATCATATCAATTCACCGAAGACCGTCCAGAGAGCAGGCGTATGAAGAGAATGTCAACAGAATCATCTGATTCAGAAGCGAACGTGAAATCCCAGAACGAGTTCCGATGTACGAGACTAGGAAACGGTGATGGTTCAACTCCGATCTTACGAGACATCGTGATGAAGCGGACTGTCCCAGCCGATCCAGGTCGCTGCCAGGCAGGCAAGCTCGCCTCGCTTGCAAGCATTCGAGGAATGGTGCCAGAAAAATGCAGTTTTCAGCTGTTCACCACTAACGCAGGTTATCAAGAGTTATACGGGCTGAAGGTATTTGAGAGTTTACGATATATATTAAGTAGTTGTTGCCATGTTATGAATATATTGTGATGACGAACATTTCGTTGATATTTTGACCAGTTTATTTTCATAGTTTTAATAGTTTGTTTTAGTGATATTAGGTGACATTCCAGTCATATTAAATTCTGTAATATTTTTACGTCATCGTGAGTCAATTTTTGACGCACTGTAAATTCTTTTATTGACTTTTCGTCTGCTTTATTAATAGTAATTAGATTTCCGATGTGCGTGATAAGTTTTATAGATCGTGGAACGCTTCATAAAAATTCAGAAAATTTCAAAACACTTAGACAATTCAGAATGCTATATAACAATGTTATATACCACAGTAAACTTCAGAAAATTACTCAATCCTGTGGTAAATTGTATCAAATATTTATGGAAAGTGTACAAGGCTTTGAAAGCATTTAAATGTTTTAAAATTTCTTCATTCAAATCTACGGATTTGCATTAAACATTTGACTAGTTCAATGGTGAATGATAATGTATAAATATTATTCAAGGAAAGGAATCAGCTGTTGTCGAAGTAAGAAGTATTGTAACGAAAGAGCGATGCTAGCTCATTGTAAAATGAAAGACTTAATAATGCTAATGCAAGCGTAAAATGTAATTGTTATGCGAGATGTAATTATTACATTCGTTCAATAATACGACGAAATGTAAAGAGAATATTGTGAACATTTATTACAGTAAATGTTAATTAAGAACGTGAGGAAATGGATTTATATTTATTAATTTGATAGCATACAGACGTAAATCTTCAAGGTATTTGTTAAAAATGTGTAATGTGGTTAACTTATTGAAAGTATACGTGAGTTTGATATCGCAATTGAATCGCTACAGTAAATGTGTTGAAATGAAATGTTTTATGAACAAATAGGCGTTGAATAATAGAACAAGTTAATAATAATTTAAAGGCACGAGGACGATTGTATAATCGCTAGTGAAGTATCCTGTAAATTGAAAGTTATTGCTCAGTAGTGAATAACAAGTGGGCTTACTGATTTTCTCGCATCCCAGGCGGTGTGTTGAAATGGTTTATTATTATTATTGTTGGGATTACGTGCATAGTTGTGAGGAATAGGACGTTGTCAGAAGACGTATGCGCAGTTGGTAAGACGCAATTTTAAGGAACTTGTTCAACGCAGCGATATAATTATTAATATTTGATATGTCTACGAGTATAAGCGATATGTATAACGGAATATGTGAAATATTAATGTTGTCAGTGGAACAACACGGTAATGCGATATATGAAATGTCTATAATGAGTACTACGAACCACGATATTAGGAGGTATATTTAACCAAGAATATAGTCTGATATACTGCTCATCTGTTATCGTTTTTATTAATTACTATACCGTATCAGGTTTGAACAGCAATTACCTTAACTGTTTGTTGCAAATGTTCACATGGACGTAGCGTATTAACCAATACAGACAGAATAGTTGTGAATCTTATAACAAGAAGTTTTTGAGGAAATAGAATATATAGAAAGATTTAGGAAGAAGTGGAAGGAAATACCATGCAAGACGGGATATAAATGAATATTATAAATAGTAACAACTGTAATAATTTTAATAATTCTACTAAACTACGTTATATTACGAATGTGATCTAATAGGAAGTTATGTATCATCTAGGATTATTGGAATGTACTGTAAATGGTAGTATTTATTCAGCAGATAAATCGATACTTAAAAAGACATAATGATCAGTAAGTTATCTATATTTTAAAATATATTTAGACCTGATGTCTAACTACAAGAATGTTATTTTCTTTTTGAAGTAGAACATGGTGATGTCCTATTCATTACTCATCATTTAAATATAATAGACTGCCTGATAGCCTGAAAAATAGCTTCTCACTGAGAACTTTCAGGAAAGAACTATTTAAATTCTTAATGAATTCAACAATGTAACTTACAATTGCATGTAATTACTAAAATACCATTGTTACCTTGATGTACTGCACTATCACGAGCCTCGGCTCAGGTTCCCCTTATGAGATAATAATAAATAAAATAAATAAGTAGTGACGAAATTCACAATTTGTTTAATTATTACAGAAGGAGGTAATATTTTCACTTAAGCAGGGAATGCTATTTAAGCGTGTAATTTTGATGAATATTGATTTCTAGTGAATAAATCTAGTCAGGCACTTTTTAGTCTGCCTGTTCCCTTTTTATAGAATTTCACGATCTCTTCATTTAGCAATTAATTGCGGTGGTACTACTAGTTAGATACAGGTGCCCACATCATTTTTTAAACCGTTCACCCTCGAGATTCCGAGAGTCTTGTCCTACCATACTTTATAATAGGATTTTTTGTATGTAGCTAGGTAGTAGTACTATCGTGTTGTAAATATGATGCACCGAAAAGTTCCTAGTTAACAATCTAGCGGGTTTTGTTGGTTTATCTAGCTGGGTATCAGCAGTCGTTGCGATCCATCCCGTCCTCGGATAATAGGTGGTGGCTATGTGAATTTCGGGTACAGTACCACGACGGGCTTAATATTAAAAAAAGAAGTGAGAACGTGTGACTGTTGACGACAAAGTAGTGAGTCAATAGACATAACTTCTAGCCGCTTTTCGGAGCCCGGCGGGCTCTCGGGAGGCGTAATCGTGAAACATTTAGTGTCGTTAGAAAGTTAAGATTCTGAGACCTGAAATTATTGTGGTTTGCGGCGCTTATTAAATTTTATCGCCAACTTCTAGCTCGTAATCTTACCTGTGACCTAATATAATTTAGAACTGAGGCGTATGACGGAAAACATTTTCTTTGCTCGTTTTGTAAGGAAGGGTTTGGTCTTTCATGTTCAGTTACATTATCCTTTCTTGTGTGTAATTTGCTAATGAAGTCCTGTGACTTTTAACGCTATTCTGTGCTTAATTGGATTGTCGCCGTTGTCATGTCGAAGTTTATTTAGAGATACATGTTGTGGAGAACTCCATACTATTTGCTCCTTCTGTTTGTTAGTGCTCTATCTAAAAATAACTTTCTTTGGTCGGCTATACTGGAAAATCGCGCATTACCTTTTGAGAGTAAGGAGGCTGTGAAATATTGTATTCATTGCTGATGGTTACTTAAAGAGAAATAAAAGCGAGTGAAGCAGAGCCGGTAAAATTATTGGTGTCTGTAATTTCATAAAAGGATTGTAAAAGGGAACATTGACCGGGTACGTTAAGAGTGTCTCCCACATTGTGGTGACCCCGACGTGATCCGTTATTTCAACGCAAGTCAACTTTCTGAAGTGATAGTGGCAAGTAACTTGGGTATGCACTTCGTGATTTCTACTGCGTAATTCAGGTGAGCCCTATCATAATTTTTGGTGCAATGGAAATACTTACAAAGAAGAGAAGAGTGACCGGAGCGTTTTTTACGCGCTCTTATAACTATTTGAATCGGTTATTTGATGAAAGTAATCCGAATGAAGAGATTATTAAGGTTAAGTTCAATACATTGGTAAGACTTTCAAAGGACTTAAGTAATATTGAGAGTGAATGGTATGAACTAATCAAGCTAGAGGACGGGACACATGATGATTTTGATGCTGAATATGTTCAGTTAGAAGAGTATAAGTAAACATTCGACGAAGTGGAAGTGAAGTACAATGTGTTTCTCGCCAAGGTTATGGCCAAAGCACAAAGTGAAAATGCTATGTCATGTTCGTCTCCAACTTCACGGAGGAAACTCATGCTACCTAAAATAGAGCTTAAACAGTTCAACGGAAATGTCAAGGACTGGCTTGGATTTTGGAGTCAGTATAGTAGAATCCATGAGGAAAAAGAAATGCCTGAGGAGGACAAGTTTCAGTACTTGATACAGGCGACGGTTAGGGAGTCTAGGGCCAGAGAAATAATTGAGAGTTTTCCCCCAACTGCTGATAAGTATCAAAATGCTATTGATAGTCTGAGGAGCAGATTTGGAAGGGACGAATTACTTACGGAGTATTAGGTAAGAGAGCTTTTGGGGTTAGTTACCAAAAATTTCATTTCGAGTAAGAACAGTTTAACTACACCTCAGCTTTATGATAAACTTGAGTCATATTTAAGAGCATTGGAATCCATAGGTATGACGTCTGATAAACATGCAGCAATGCTGTTCCCCTTGGTGGAATCTTGCATTCCGGAAGAGACTTGGAGGGTTTGGTTACGCAATTCCACATCGTCCAGTCAGATGTCGACAGGCACGTATAGTGACAAGCTGAGTCTCCTTTTATCTTTCCTCAGATCTGAAGTAGAGGGGGAAGAAAGAATAACCATGGCAAAGGCAGGATTCCAAGTTTCGACCAAGACACCGAAGCCAAGATGCTTAAAGAATTCTGAAAATGAGGAGGAGGTACCTACTGCTCTCAATCTTCTGACTGGGGAGAAACAAAGGAGGATGGTCAACTGTCTATTCTGTGACAAAACGCATGAAAGCAAGGAGTGTTTCAGTGCACAGAAAATGTCTCTATTGGAGAAGAGAGAGAGCTGTTGAAAAGGAAGAAAGCATGCTTTGTATGCTTGAAGTAAGGTCACAGGTCCAGCGACTGTAAAACCAATCTGAAGTGTGCGGTATGTGGCAGAAAGCACTGTGTGATAATGTGCCCAGACTTGCCTATTCATAAAGATGAAACAAAACGTGCAGACTTGAATGTACATGAAGTAGGAAAGGTGAGCGCCGTGGGAGCGTCGCACCGTGGGTCTCAGGATTTTGTATTTCTCCAGACTTTGTTAGTAAAGCTGAAGACGGGGGATCATCAGAGGATAATCAGGGCGATTATCGACATAAGATCTCAACGTTCTTACATCCTGAAGAAAACTGCCATCGAGACGAAATGCCAGCATGTTGGAACGGAAGCTCTAATTAAGGTTATATTTGGAGGTGTGAGTCAGACAGAGAAACGCACCAATGCTACAGGATCTTACTCCAGAGTCCATCAGGAAGTTATTCCTGTGAATTACAAGCGCAGATCAGTCTTCAATCTGTGGATCCATCCCAAGAGTTGAATAGATGTCTTGTATAACAGAATTGAGGAGGAGAAATATACCAGTCACCGACGTTGGGGATGAACAATCTGAGGTTGAGCTGCTCATCGGGTCTGACGCGGCAGGAAGGTTACTTACTGGTCAAGTACAGGAGCTAGACTGAGGTCTAGTTGCAATGGAAACTCGACTTGGTTCGGTAGTAATGGGAACCCTATCCAAAGAAAATAAACAGGTTTCTGATGCTGTCCTCACTACCATTATGTTCAGTCACAGTAAGGATCTGTCTGACCTCTGGAAGTGCTTGGCATAACAGACCCCAGTGAGAAGAAATCGAAATAAGAAATAGAGTGTGACGCCTTGGACTACCTCAAGAAAACGGTTAGGAGGAACACAGAGGGATGATACGAAGTTTCATTACCATGGACCGAAGAAAAAGAAGAGCTAAGAAATAACAAAGACGTTGCAGAAAAGAGACTAACTTCAATGACAGCAAAGCTCATGAATGAAAATAAATTTCAAGAATATGATGCACTCCTCAATGAATGGGTAAAAGAAGGCATCTTAGAGGAAGTGTGTGGAGACGAGAGGGAGAAGAATGGCTACTTCCTACCTCATAGAGGAGTATTTAAGGACAACGCAACAAAGAAACTTAAGCCTGTTTTCAATGATTCAAGTAAGAGAAAGGGTACTCTTTCCCTTAATGACTGAACAAAGGCCCAAAGTTATTAGAGCTCATACCTTCTGTATTGATGAGGTTTCGAGAGAAACCAGTAGCTGTGATCTCTGACATACGGAAAGCTTTCCTACAGATATCGGTGAACGAGGCTGATCGTGAATTCCTGAAATTCCTAAGGTGGAAGGATTATTCCCAAAACAAATTGAAGATATTTCGTCACAGACGCCTTGTTTTTGGTGTAAACTGTAGCCCGTTCATTCTTAGTGCCGTCATCAATCACCACTTGGAAGATTTTAAGAAAGAGTTCGAAGGAACAGTTAATAGGCTGAAGAGTTAATTTTATGTGGATAACTGCGTTACTTCTTTGGACACTCGAGACGACCTGAGGAGATTTGTAGAAGAAACCTCCAGAATTATGGCAGCTGCAAATTTTGACTTGAGGGGCTGGAAAAGTAACATATGGGCTAATGATGCTGATAACCCTGTAACCCCAGTTCTCGGGCTGGTTTGGAATAAAAAGGAAGATACGCTATTTTGTACCTTAAAGAACCACAAGGTCTTAAATGAACCTTTGACGAGACGGAGCATCCTATCTCTCTGTCAGAGTGTATTTGACCCTATTGGTTTCACTTGCCCCGTTACGTTGCTGCCGAAGATTTTGCTGCAAGAGAGTTGGGAGCGGGAAATAAGCTGGGATGCAGAGGTATCTCATGGAACTAAAGCGAAGTTCCTCGAATGGACTGAGCAATTGCCTAGACTTGAAACTGTCAAAGTTCCTCGTCGTTTTACCTCAACGGATTGTAGGGTGTCATATTCACTTCACACCTTCAGCGATGCCAGAAAATCAGCGTATGCTGCAGCTGTTTTCTTGATAAGTCAACACGACGAGAGGATAAGTGTACAGTTGCTTTTTGCCAAGGCAAGAGTTGCACCACTGAAGCAAACCACCATTCCAAGACTCGAGCTTATGGCATGTTGTATTGGTGTTCGAATGTTAATCACCGTAAAGGAGAGCCTAGGTTGTGTTGATATACCACAGTATTTTTGGACAGATTCTACCACCGCCTTAAGTTGGATCAAGAAGGGTGAGAAGTGGGGGATCTTTGTGCGAAACAGAGTAAATGAGATCTTGACCTACTCACAGAAAGATGAGTGGTATCATGTACCAGGAATAATCAATACAGCAGATTTACCTTCACGAGGATGCAACGTTGATGAGCTCAAGGAGTCCGGATGGTGGGAAGGTCCTGCCTGGTTGAAGCTGTGTCAAGAATCCTGGCCATGCAACGAAGAAGTAGTTGATGAAGAGGAGATACTCAGGGAAAAGGAAATGGAAACAGTAACCAGCGTAGCCTCTTCAATGGAACCTCAGTGGTACCTCAGGTATTTCTCTTCATATACGAAGATTGTCAGGATGCTCGCCTGGATGCGAAGATTCGCTGACAACTCAAGAAAGACGCCATTGGAAAGAGTCAAGGGGGAGATAACAGTTGGTGAGATGCAAGCGTCAAAGCGACTACTCGTTAGACTAGTACAAGAAGAAGTCTTCCCTGAAGAAAGAAATTCCCCTTTGAAGTCATTATGCACCTTCAAATACGCAGAGGGGATTGTACGAGTGCAGACCAAGATAGTGGAGAGAATGGACAGCGAAGATTTTCGATGCCCAATGGTTCTACCGCGCAAGCATGGATCGGTTGAACTCCTAATACACGGAGAACATATGAAGATGCTACATGTTGGCACTCACATTTTACTTTCTCGCTTGAGGGAACAATTTTGGATTAAAGGTGGAAGAAGGAGTATTCGGAGTGTGATATCAAAATATATGAAGTGCAAGAGACATGCATCAAAGCGCATAGAGGTATGCCTAGGAACGTTACCAGAGGACAGGATCAAGGATGCGGTTGTTTTTGAAGTGACGGGAATAGACCTTACTGGACCCTTGATATTAAAAGGAGGACAAAATGTCTGGATAGTGATATTTACATGTGCTGTATACAGAGCAATACACTTAGAGTTGTGCAGCAACCTCACGACAAATGGATTCCCGTTGTCCCTTCGGATGTTCATTGCACGTAGAGGAAGGCCAAAGGTGGTCTACAGTGACAACGGCACAAACTTTACGGGCACCGATAATTTATTTGGAACTATCGATTGGAAGCAGATAGAGACAGAGTCTACTGTGTAGCGAATACAGTGGAAGTTTAACCCCCAACAGCTGCCTGGTGGGGTGGCTGGTGGGAGCGCCTCATTCAAGTGGTGAAGAGAATTCTGCGACGGGTACTGGGGAGAACTTCAATCAATTACGAAGAGATATCGACACTGCTATGTGACTGTGAGGCCATGATCAATTCTTGTTCGATCACGTATTTGCCTGAGAATCCAGATGATCTCATCCTTTTTACACCTGCAATGTTTCTGCAAGATGGCATTGGCATAGGAACTCCTGATTTGGATCAATTGGATTTAGTGAATTCATCTAAGAGATTCCGCTATATGCAGCGACTGCGACAGGACTTACGGAAAAGATTTAGAGATGAGTACTTGAGTCAATTGATTCAGAGACCTAAGGAAACTCCATCCCCAATTGTGAATGTAGGGGATGTGGGGCTCATTGGATCTGTGGGAAGAAGAGGATCGAGTGGCCCATGGCATGAGTGTTGGAAGTGTATCCTGGAAAAGATGGTGTTGGAAGAGTTGCAAGACTGAAGACTGTTTCTGGTGAATTAACTCGACCAATGCAGAGGTTGTTCCATTTGGAGTGCTCTGCATTAGAGACTGTTGACAATGCTGAAAAGGACGATCTATCTGGGGAACTGGGTGCTTCGGAGAATGCTGATTCTCTTTTTCCGGGACTGGCTGCTTGTGATTCTACCAGTCGTCCAGAAATGTCCACAAGGATAGTGGCAACCAGGAGTGGACCAAAAAACTTTGTTTGTGATTTGTTATTGAACTTTCCAGACAGTGTGACTTTGTTAATATTAGATGTGTTATGTCCCATCAAAAGTGGGGAGGAGGTGGAGAACTCCATATTATTTGCTCCTTTTGTTTGTTAGTGCTCTATCAAAAAATAACTTTCTTTGGTCGGCTATACTGGAAAATCGCGCATTACCTTTTGAGAGTAAGGAGGCTGTGAAATATTGTATTCATTGCTGATGGTTACTTAAAGAGAAATAAAAGCGAGTGAAGCAGAGCCGGTAAAAATTATTGGTGTCTGTAATTTCATAAAAGGATTGTAAAAGGGAACTTTGACCGGGTAGGTTAAGAGTGTCTCCCACACATGTAGTAGATTGTTAAAGAGGAAAGAGATGAATGTCGTAATTCATGGCTGATGGTCACGAGATATATAAGTTGGATTTTTGCCTTGATGAATGCTAAATAGTTGGTCCATCTAATTAAGGAGTGGATTAAAGAGAATGTTTCCCAATAATATGTTTGCTTTTGAAATACGGCATCGTCCTGAATTGTTTGGAGTTTAGTGTGAAATTACCCTTTAAGTTTGCTCAGACTTTGTAGTTTTTGGGTTGATATTGATTGGTAAATATTTCTTGTTTTTTAGGCTGTGTATGTCAGCGAGTTGGGTTCTTAGATAACATGTATCGTTTAACCTAGTGTATGCGCTATTATTACTTGCTATTTAGGCGTGTATTAAATGTGATTATAAGATCCACAAATTGCGTGATCTGGCGGTAGGTTACTTCTCCAAAACACCGAGAGGAGAAATATGAAGCACCGGCCGGATGCTAAATAGTGTGAATATTAAATGTGGTAAATCTCCTCCATTGTGTTCAAATACATCCCTGATGGTAAATAAATTATGTTAACCCACCCATGAGTTTGGGGTGAGTACCAAAAGCTAATGTTGTTTGATGTTGGCAAGGAGTACAAATCAGTGAGTACCAAAACTTCTAAATATTATTTGCATGTATGAGAGTAGTGCGTTGAGGAAGAGTATACCAGATTGTTGTATTTGATGGGTTCTTGCATGTATATTTGTACCATAATATGTGTGTTAAAAGGGTATACCTCTTCTGGTTGAAATTAAATTCTTATTAATTTTATGGTATTGTGCTTATTCATTTACCAGGCTATTTTATGTTTATAATCGGCTTCTGGGCTTGAGGCCCGCTTTCAGTCCATGGGCTTTGACCTGATTTGTTCTCCTCTCTCTAGCGTATTGAGTTGCGATAGTTTTGTAGCTGGGTGGGGAGTGCAACGTAAATGTACTAGATGTTAAAAGGGTTGGGGGTGGGACACGAGCGGTAGCATCCGCGATGACTCATTTTCTGACCTGTTCCTTGTTTATTATCCATTTCCTTTATCGTAACTGGGCTGCATTTACGGAGTTCAATTAATGTTTTATTTATTGTTGCTAAAGGTACCTGATTGATCTCATTCTAATAAATTCATAAAGCCTGGTAAAGAATGTAAGATAACAAGAAGACTGACTGGTTGTGTTGTCATCATGACAGCTCCGGCTGGTGTTTGAGTGTAGTTCTCTTATAGCTTGCTTAGTTATTTTGCATGGTATTATTAATTATTTGGGGGGGGGGGGGGGGGGGGTACTGTATTTATTGATGACCATTATGGCACATATTATTCCGTTTCTGGATTTTCTTTCTCCAGAGGAAGTCAGCTACGAAATGAGAATTCGCAACCTCAAAGTATCAGAAATCTTAGAGAGAAATATCGAGATGCTTAGCCGTGCGAAAGATACGATCGTGTAGTAGTGGAGTAGTGACAGTTCTAACTCACCCGGCGTTGCTCGGGCGGCGTCCATGTTAAATAATTAATATTTGGTGAACCCATGGTCGGATGTTGACAAATGAGGTGTCGTTGGACTCGAGCTGACGTCCTCTTTCCTATGGACCACTCGTTATATTTTTGATTTTTTTTTGAAAATTTTTGTTTTCGAAAGTTGGTGATAGTTTGAAAACCAAACATGGTAGAACGTTGTGCCATGGCTCAAACGAATGGTCTTTATGACCTTTATTTTTTGTAATAAAACTTTTTATTTTTAATGTTTTTTTGAAAACACTTGAATTTTGAAAATCCTATATTTTGGAAACTAGGAAGTTTACAAAACAGTTTGTTTGACATAAATGAAATGTCCCTATGCCCTCTAGCCCCAAAATAAATTTCAAGTCTCTAGAGCAAAAATTTGTGTTTTGTAGTAGTGTGGTAACAGGGGAGCTGCTTACTAACTTATTGAGCCCTCCTCGTAGCGGCCCCGAAGCTGATATCTCGCTAACCAATCATGGGATTTCAACATACAGGGTGTCCTAGCACTCGTAGTGATGCCCCCTACTTTCCTATAGGCTCTTTATTTAAATAAAAGACCAAAACTAAAAGGTCATGTGCTTTTAATATATCGCGAACCAATCATGCTAGAGGCATGTTCGACAGGTCCAAGGACTCGGGGTGACGTCCTCTCTGCTATGGACCACTCGTTATAATTTTTAATAAAATTGGAAACTCGATTTTGGGGTAAACACGTGTTTTTGTGATTTTGCCGATATCTCACGAAGCAATAACGCTAGAGGCATGTACGATGGGTCCAAGGATTCGGGCAGACGTCCTCTTTGCTATAGACCACTCGTTGTAATTTTTTAAAATTTGGGAAACGCGATTTTGGGGTAAACACGTGTTTTTTGTGATTTTTGCCGATATCTCACGAACCAATAACGCTAGAGACGTGTACGAGGTGTCCTAGGACTCGGGCTAACGCCCCCTTTCAAATGTGGTAGATATTTTTTTTTTCAAAAAATAATTCACAAAGGGCCTATCGCCATACATGTTGAAAAAAAAATTCTTTACCGTTACCTGTTGATAATGTTTATGAAGCGTGGTGGTTGAGAGAGACGATACTGCTGGGTGTGTGTTTCAACGAACCCGTCGCTGACCATGGTGGCTGTGTTCAATAAATCAATTGCTATTTCGGCGGGTCGGTGTATGACAGAGCGAGCGTGCGTTTTTTCTCACATTTTACCTTTAACGTGTAAACGGTGATGAGAACTTGGTTCTATGTTGGTCGAAGCGAGTACAGAAAACAAACTTGCAGACGAGCAAGAGGTGAATGTCATTTGAGCTTATTGGAAGGCGCAGATCTGACTTGACAACAGGTGCAATGGACAAAAAATGACCAAGACGCTTCAAAGTGAAATAATCTGACCATTGTGGTGGCAGGGAAGAGCGAAAGGCATGTGAACATGTGTGAAACCACATGCACGCTAAACCAGTGACATCCTGTCTTGCTTCGTACGTGACAAAATGCAAGTCCATGTGAAATTTGATCTTTCACAGGTGTTCGCTTGGACGTTATCTGTCCACGTGCGCGATACGAGAACGTTCAAAGCGTGGGAAAAAAAGATTATACATGCAAGGTAATATATATAAAGACATGTCGTTATCATTTCCACTCTCACTTAGGTGACTACCTTTGAACACACTGCGTCTTGTTTAACAGTTTTGCTGTTGGTGGAAAATACTTAACCTTGTTGTGAGGTAGGTATATATATATATATTGATTTTATGCAATTATTTATTGATTAGGTAATTAATGATTTTATTTATTTATTTGTTTGCAGATAACGTGTATAGCCTACCTGTTGTATGAGTGTGTGTGAGAACTATATTAAAGAAAGAGAGAAAGACAGCTAGAAAAGGAAACCATTTCCACACTAGCCCACGAGACGGGAATATAGCAAAGCATTACACGTCAAGGTGAGATTCGTTTTTTTATATAATATAACCTGTTTGATTTTGTTTTGTTTATGAAATGCATAAACTATATGGAATGGATATACTTATGGTGGTTTATTTTATTTCTTTTTAGATATTTGAAAAAAAAAAGGGTTCACCGCTACAGCAAATACAGTTGAAAACCAAGTGGCTCTAGTGTGTGACCATTGTCAAGCAGTCTACAGCTGAAAACTCAGGTGAGAGTGTTCTTTCAAAATAATGTCTTTTACTGCTGCGGATACGTTAACTTGGGAGCCCCTTGAGTCTTGTTTCAAATTGCGTGTGTGCTCTGGTCGTGTGGTCAATGTTAGAAAAAGTTTGATTCCCAAATAATTTTTACAATCTTGTTTTGAAATTTTTAAAATTGAAATTTGCACAGCGCAAAGGTTGCGTACGGCTTTAAAGGTGAATACAGAACTGGTGTGCGATTTCATATATAAAAAAAGGACGTAGAGCATAAAGAGACATTCTATATTTGCAGTAAAATGCAAGAGCTATTCATAGCCCATAATTTGGAACAGTGGTATGAAACCCACGTGGTGAATGCCTTGCTATCAAAATTTGATAAACTACAACAAGGACCGAGCGGCCTTGCCTTAGACAAAATTCATCATCTACAAATCAACATTTGTCAATTCAACCCGTTGAATGCTGGGTCTAGCTATATTAAAACACCACTAGCCATAGCTTCGAAAAAGGCTGTGGTCAATATAAAGAATCATGACAATGATTGCTTTCTGTGGTCTGTGGCTGCGTATTTGCAGCCAGCACAACATAATGGTTGTCGACCAGGAATGTACAAGGCCAAGTTTGTCGAATTGAAACAAACGTTAAATTTAACTCGAGTATCGTTCCCTATGGACTTAACCGAGATCCATAGGTTTGAACAAGATGACCAGGACTTTTCGTTCATGGTGTATGGCCTTGATGGTGATGAGATTGTGGGTCCTCTTTATGCTACAAAAGAACCGAAACGTCACCACATTCATCTTTTATATCTATCTGAGGGGGAGGTGAATCACTATTGCCTCATTAAAAGCTTGAGTAGATTGCTAAGCAGTCAAATGTCCAAACATGATGGTAAGAAGCACATTTGTGATCGATGCTTGCAATATTTTACAACCCCCATGCTCTTAGAACGTCATAGGGTAGATTGTGTTTCTCAGGAAGCGGTGAGACTGATATTGCCACAAGGGGACAAGGCTGTGTTAAAGTTTAAGGACATTCACAAGCGTGACACTGTCCCCTATGTGGTGTATGCAGATTTCGAAGCTCTCACCACACCCATGGCGGGTTGTGAACCAGATCCCTCCATGAGCTCAACCACACCCATTCAAAAACATGACCCCTTTGCCATAGGATTTAATGTGGTGTGTGCCTATGACCCCACACACAATCCGTTTACAAATACCGTGAGGGGCCAGATTGTGCCAAATGGTTCTTGGATGAACTTGTCAAGTTGGCTCATGATGTACAGGAATTACTGGACCATCCAGTACCCATGAGCCTATCTCCAGAACAGCAGCAGCAGTATAAGCATGCCACGACATGCCATATTTGCGAAAAGCCTATTTTAAGTGGAGAGGAAAAGTCAGAGACCACTCGCATTTTACAGGGGAGTTTCGTGGAGCTGCGCACAGCAAATGCAACTTGAACTTTCCAGCTCCTCGTTTCATCGGTGTCTTTTTCCACAATCTGGCGAATTATGACATTCAGTTTTTGATTCGTGAATTGGGCCATGTCAACAAGGGCTCGTTTACCATTATTCCCCAAAACCATGAGCGTTTTACGGCCCTGACATGGAGGTTGGGCGACTTTAGCATTCGATTTTTGGATTCCTTTAAATTTATGGCATCATCGTTAGACAGCCTTGTGAATGGCTTGAATGAGGAGGAATTAAAAAATACTAGAATGCATTTTAATGATCCTGAGCAATTTCAATTGTGCATTCGGAAAGGTATATTCCCATATGATTTCTGCAACAGCTGGGACGTGTTAAAGCAAAGAAAACTCCCACCACAAGAGAAATTTTACTCGAAACTAACACGCAGTACCGTTTCCGATGAAGACTATGCACATGCATGTCAAGTTTGGCGAGTGTTTGGCATGAACACGCTAAGTGAATATGCTTTGCATTACCTAAAACTGGATGTATTGCTGCTCACTGATGTGTTTGAAAAATTCCGTAACTTGTGTCAACACATTTACGGTCTTGACCCGGCTCAATATTATACAAGTCCTGGACTCTCGTTTGATGCCGCTTTGAAATACACTCAAGTGGAATTGGATTTACTCACTGACGTAGACATGGTTCTATTTTTTGAAAAGGGCATTCGTGGCGGCTTTGTGTCGCTTAACCAACGCCATGCCGAAGCGAACAATGTCTACATGCCTGATTATTCACCAGACAAACCAGATTCGTACTTAATGTACTATGACGTGAATAATTCGTACGGTTACGCCATGAGTCAGCCTTTGCCCTATGGGAAGTTTGCTTGGCTGACAGACAAACAAGTGTCAGAATTTGATGTGAACATGGCTAGCCAAGAAACAGGCCGTGGATATGTGCTAGAAGTGGATATTGAATATCCCTCATCCTTGTATGATGAACATGCCGATTTCCCATTCTGCCTTGAGCAAATGGTTCCCCCTGACAGTAAAGTGAAAATTGAAAAACTCATGGGCACACTTTACAACAAAAATCGGTATGTGCTACATATCCAAATGTTGGTGCAATGCCTCGCCCAAGGCTTGGTGTTGAAGAAAATCCACAGGGGTATTTCTTTTGCTCAAAAAGCATGGCTTGAGCCATACATGCGACTCAACACAGAGCACCGACAAATGGCAACACAGCAGTTTGAAATTAATTTTTTTAAATTAATGAACAACTGCATCTATGGCAAGTCCATGGAGAATGTCCGCAAATACCGTGACATTAAATTGGTCAATGTCTGGGAGGGGCGGTGGGGTGCCCGGCGGTACATTGCCAAGCCAAATTTCAAATCAATCAAAATTATCGATGAAGAATTGGCTACTATTGAAATGAGTAAGACCAGTGTGACCATGGATAAACCCATTTACTTGGGTCAAGTCATTTTAGACTTTTCTAAATCGGTCATGTATCGATTCCACTATGAGTTTGCCAAACGCCATTTTGAGGACGTCTCTCTTTTGTATATGGACACGGACTCATTCATTTACCACATTCGCCACTGCAACCCCTATGACGTCATGAGGCAACATAGTGACTGGTTCGACACCTCTTGTTATAGCGCTGACAACGTGTTTCAGCTGCCCATAAAAAACAAGAAGGAAATGGGCGTTTTAAAAGATGAATGCGGTGATTCCATTATGACGGAATTCGTAGGTTTGGCCTCAAAAATGTATGCTTATCGCACACTCGACTGTAAGGAAGCCAAAAGAGCAAAATGTGTAGGTAGGGCAGTGGTAAAATCGCTACGTGTTGATGACTATCTAGCGGTTTTACGCACGGGAAAAGCTATGTCTCATACACAGTGCAGGATACAATCCAGCAACCATCATTTGTATCTTGTGGAACAGAGAAAACGCACCCTCGCCTCCATGGATAACAAGCGTGTGTGGGCTGATGACCTGCTCACTAGCCTGCCCTGGGGTTATGATCGCAAGGAGGAGGAGGTGTGATTTCATTGTTTAATCGTTTATGGGACATGGCTTTTTGTAACTTGTAGATTTAGAATTTTGTAAATATTGGTTTCTGCCATTGTAAATAGTAGATTTTGTAAATAGTGACAACCCACTTGGACCTTTTGCTCTTTAAAAAGTTCTATGCAACCTTATTTTTTAAATTTTTTGATTGATAAATAGTATGATTCTTTTAACGCTGTAGAAAGTTGTGTTGTTTTTTTTGTAAATATGAAATAAGTAAGATTTTTAGTAACTTTATATTATTTTTTTCGTAATGTAAATGATAAACTAAAAAAAGTTCTTTTGGAATGAGTGAGCATGTCGAGAATGTGCTTTTGGGAATAAATAAAGTGGTTGTGTTTGTTCCCAAAGACAGGTGTGAATGTATGAGTGGAGAGAGACAGCTGGTGTGTATGATTGACCAGAGCAAACACGATGAGGTAGGGTGGGTGGGTGGGGAGGGGGTAAATGGTCACTTATATACTCATTTTGTTTTAAATAGTTTCGTTTTTTCATTGAAATGTGGCAGACAATAGACATTATTTTTGTAAAAACAGTCTTACCTGCAGTAGTCGTAGACCTCGACGTTTCTCCAAACACGCATCAGCACATTGCAGTATTATCAAGGTCAAGCACTCGCATCAACATCATTGTCAAATCTCAACTTTCGACATACACTAAATGGAAAAATGTGAAAACAGCAAAATGGAAAATCCATGTTTCCATATCACCAAAAACGCAAAACTTAAAACGGACATTTTAAAAAAACTGGAAATGGCCATATGTGAAATTTGAAAATTCAAAAAAACTTCAAACGGACATTGTTTAAAATGTGACATCAGCAAACTGGAAATATCCATATCATCAAAAACGCAAAACTTGAAACGAACATTTTTAAAAACTGTAAATTGCAAATTGGCAAATGACAGTGTGTGGAATTCATCATGTGTGAAATGTGTAAAATGAAAAAATCAGCCATCAACATCACGATTTCTTAAAATTAAAAATAACACAACATCGTGCTCTGGTAAACCTTTGTTTTTATTTCATAGTCATAGTGAATTGACAAAAGTAAAATAGAATACAAACAAATCCCAATTCCTCACTCCTCAATGTTTATGTCCATGCATCATCAACTTTCCTTTCATAGCACTCATGACAATCAGGGCTGCCATCTTTTCACCCACTGAGGCATCACTGGATGTGAAACGTTGTTTAGCTTTCTTCAATAACAATTTATCTGCCACATGTCTTAAACCAGGATGACTATGGCGATAAGAAAGGTCATGTTCCTTGCATGCTTGATCCAAAAGATTAATGGGTACATCACCACGTTGTAAACGTTTTTCGAGACGAGTTCCAGGGCCGCAAAAACGATAACCTGGAAGATGGATTTCGAAAGGTAGGTATTGAATCACTTTGTCAATGACGCCATTGCCAGTACAGGTCTGGCATATCCTTTTCCATCGATGGTAAGAAGGTTTGGTCTTCCTCCTCCTCTCTGGACGATGTTTGTGTTTGTTGTTGTTGTTGTTGCTTTCTCTCGCCATGACACCCGTGGAATGATTCAACAAAGTCTTTACATGGACTTTTATGACCGTGATACAGTTTCACTAGCTGGCAAGTCGCACACTGACGCATAGACGGTATTTTTGCCATGGCCACTTGCTTATGGTGATCGTAATCCGTACAGGGTTGCAATTCACTCAACACAGGGTCTTGAGTCCATGATTTTGGTACATGTTGCCAGATTTCTTTCACTGCGTTGGCGGCCACATAATAAATGAACGACTTGGGCAGCGCCAAGAGTTCCTCTTTGGTAAAACTGTCTAGTTTCTTTTTGCACACTAAGAACTTGCCGATGGCTTTGTCCGTAGCATTGCCTTCCTCCATGGTATCACGTGCTGTAGATGTTTACACGTCGCTTGTAGAAATCTCACTGACGTCATTCACAGGTAAATCTTGAGTTATAATTTTGTTCAACAACTCCCAGCAGGCATGGGTGGTTAACCAATGAAAGAGATGCCACGCATGCGATAGGGCTGTATGGGTAATGTTGCCACAGGAACAAGTATCCATGAGCGTTTTCAGGGAGGGGCAGCCCAACTCCATGAGGTCGATACATTGACAGTAAGACGCCAAAAATGGTTGCAACCATTGACGTTTTTCATTACCTTTCACAAATAACACATTGGCCGAGGACAAGTGTGCTTTCATAACCACATCCAAATATTTATAGGAAATGGTTCCCTGATTCCAGTCTAGTTGCCTATGATTTTCAATCCACTGGGTTTGTTTACGGTCTTTTTCACACAACAAATCAAAAGCATGGGGTGGTTTAAATAACAAATGCGTAGCTTGTGATATCCAAAACGTGGTACAATCGATCATGGCCACTTGTTTAAATATAAATTTGTTGTCACCAATTTTAAACCCTTGGCAATCCACAATGAGTGTGCGCAACATGTTGACGCTTGCCTGGACCAAGTTCAACTGACTGACTGACGATCAGGTGTGATCATGACATGGACTTACCTGCCATGCTAGTTTTAAATTGAGGTTAGGGTAGGACAGGGGGGACATGCAAAAAATAAAATTTAAGAATTACATCATTCTATTATCATAACACGTTTTACAGGCTTTTCTCATTTTAGGATAAGGACGATAGCAACTGATACAACAATATAGTCTCTTGTGTTTGTAACGTCCATAACACCGATGATGTCCCAATGTCTCTAAACTAGGCGTTTTTGATGGTGAGCTGTTCACCGAAGCACCATGGACACCATACGGTCCACACGTATCGTAACTTGTTTTTTTTTCATCACCCAGAGACACAAGTGAGGGATAGCTTGAATGACAGGGTATATTTCCCACTTTCATTCTACACAGGTAGGGGCAGGTGGGTGACCAGCGCTGATGTTCCTGCATGGGTTCATCGCCCTTCTGCCATTGGTCTATGATGATGGGACAAAAGGCACATTTCACTTCATCTCTTGTTTTTAAATAGTAGAATCCAGCGGCCGCCAAGGCTTGAGGGTTTATGAAAGGCACTGGCCACGTGGCAAAAGTCTTGAAACGTTGTTCCTCAGAGTTTAAATTCTTGGATGTAACGTCTCTTGAGGCTTTAAAGCAAGACATGACTGAGCGGCTTGACGTGGGATGACCTGTTATTTATACACTCGTCACTTGGTTGGACAGTGGATAATAGTTGACTTGTTTGTGATGAATAATCAAACAGTAGGCCGTCGTATTGGCTGGTACATTGTCATGCGTTTCAAAATCTAGTCGAATGTCGATATTGGATGGCTTGACAGACTCTTCCAGGTAAGAACAGTCAAAGACAATCAGTGGTGCTCTTGCCTTAAACGCTTGGGGTAGTAGCATGGGGCCGTTCTCTTTTTGATAATACGACCATCGAAATTTAGAAAACAAGTCGTACAGGGGACCAAATTTATTTTTTGAAAAATCCAAATCCAGTCCTTCATAGGGAAACACAGCTCCGTTGAGGAAAAGACGTGCATTTCTCAATTCCAGGTGATCAAATTGCGTGGCATCTTTGGTTTGTTGATACTTGCGATTCGTTTGAAAACCCACGATCAGGTAGAGAGGTCTCTCTGTATAGCGAGCTGTTTTTACAGACCAACTGTGTGTGTTGGTAGTGGGCAATAGCGGATACTCATGGAGTGCCCAGCTTCTAAATTCCATGGGTAGAGGTATATCTCTCTTTACCATCTTGAGTATGTCCAGTTTTTTGCTATCGTTAAGGGTCACATGAGGCACTTTCCATAGCAAGCGTTGTAGTTGAATTTTTGAATCGATGGGGGCATTGTCGGCTCCCTTGAGTGCATTATTATCACTCCTGTCTCTCACCAGATAAAGCACTTGCCTTGCGTTAACCACAATGCGTTGGTGATCATCAGCAAAGCCTAGAATCAGTTTAAGAGGTAAATATCCAGTAAAGGTTCCATCAGTGTGTACCATCCAGTCATTGGTCGAGTCAGGACACCAACCTGCCATGCAAAGTGTTTTACCTTCTTCCTCACTATAAGAGGGGTATAGTTTCATGACACTGGAAATGCCCACATTTCGAGTGCTATCCACCACGATATCGTTAATGACATACCGCACTTCAGAAAACAGAAAGGCCAAACCATGGTTGGCCAACTTGGATGTGGTGGGTGTAGAGCCATCGGCTTTGGTGAGCCGACCTTCAATCTGAATAACACTTTCATGCGGTAGAGTGTAAATATCTTGGTTGTTGATAACAAATTGAATTTCATCATTGTTATTGAGTCCAGGTGTTTGAGCTTGATAAGAATGCAGATCAATTCTTACCACTCCTGGTTGCTCCTCGATGTGGTTCGCTACCTCTAGAATAGAATTCATCGCGGGGGTTAATGTGGTAACCCAAATGCTGTAAAATCTGCTTGTTCTGAGATGTTAACGTGTATTCACGTGGCAAACAACTAACACTATTCCTAGACGGTGTTGTTTCTTTATACACAAATTTCATAGTGGCTTTAGCACCAACTTGTAAGTCACTGGTGTGGTAGAATCTAGATCAATGAGTTGTTGATCTCTATTGATCAGTCTTAATGTTATATTACTAATACTATCGACAGCCACAGCATGAAAAAGCACCACTGGAGGGTTTTCACGAATAATATACCCATTGGGCGATGTCACAATAAAGTCATAAAGCGAATGCGATGGTTCTTGATTGGTGTACACTTGGCTAATAATATTACATGTCACCGACACATGATGGTCCTCAATGAATTTCACTTCATGGTCCGATTCATGTTTTTTGTTGGGCTCCAACACACGTGGTTTAAATCCTAGTAATGGGCCAATGGAATCGGGGTGTGTTTTAAAGTCAATGTTGAAGGTAGAGAAAATACTGCAGCGATGAGTGTTGGTATTGCCTACAAGTTCAAACTTGTGCGTTCCATCGAGAAATGACTTTAAACCATAGTGATTGATCAACACCACATAAATGTGTTCATAAATATCATCGATCGTGTATCCGCCAGAGTTCAGGGTGAGCACAGAATCATCATAGTAAAACTTGTTGTTCACATTTTCACGTATGTTGTATATTCGCTTGTACGTTTCAAGAGAAACAAGTCCTAAACCATAGGGTTTTTCACACAATTCGATAGGCGGGTAAAAGTCTAGGCTGACTTCAGGTCCACGTCCATGCACTGTAAACGTTTTACTTTCTGCCGACATACTGGTGGCGTTTTTGCTTATGCTGCATCTTATATAAAAAAAATTAAACACAAACGTCCACACTGTTGGCTGTTAAACGTTTGCTCACGTTTCACATTATAATATATCTTGATCCTGTTTCCAAAATAGGTCACTAGTTCCATGGGCGGGGGCAAATTCCCAAAACTGTCAAAGTACCATACCATGGATCCCTCTTTGACATAAGCTACATAATGCGTCCCTGGTCCTCGGTGATCATCCAAATTGACAACAGCACATTCCTGTTTCCAGGGTCGTGGGGGTAATTGGTTTCGCATAAACACACCTCGAAAATGAGAAAGCTTTAGTTGTTTAGCATAGCTTTCCACTTGTTGATGCGTCAGGGCATGTCTTGCTATGGCTGAGTTTTTTTTTATATTTCGAAATGGTGAAATCCCAAATCCTTGTTGATAAAAGGCTGGCTTTAAATTGGCATTTCTAGCCCCCATGGCAATCGCTTCCATCGTTTCATTGTGTCGCTGACTTTCTTTGAGTTGTTGCTTGCCCTGCTGCGCGGCTTTAATGGTTTTTGCCACTGCACTGGCACCGCCCAAAAGTGAGCCCAGAGCAGCTAGACCAGCAAATAATGCAGGTAAAAATCCCGCTCGTTTGGGGACGGGAATCACTCGCCCTTGGTTTGAAACCTGTCGCCGACGTTTTGGAATAACATGTCTCTGTGCTGCTCGAAGGGCTTTCCTTAAGGTCAATACATTATTTTTTCTTTTTTTCTTTCGCAAGGGCTTGTCCTCGAATGTTGTAAGCCCAGGCTTTGCCAAGGACAAAGTCCTTTTTTAGTCTTTCTCACTGCATACCTTTGTTTCACCATGATGATAATGACCAACAACCTTTCACAAGAAAGTTTAAATCACAACTAACGTCAGATGGTTATTTCATGGCTGTATATTCCAATTCCACATAAAGTGGGAAATCGTTTATGGTTTTTCCCGCTTGCTTTTCATCCCATGTCAACATGAGATGAAAGGATAATTCGTCACCAGCATTGACCATTTCATGCTTATGGATCAACATCCTATGACCATTTATCTTTATTAGTAAATGGTTCTCATCAGGTATGGCATATTTGATGTGAATGGTTCCATTATAGTGTAATCGATAGTGGCTTAAACCCGAAGCAAGCACATAGGTCAAGTGCTGATCATGGACTAGCGGTAAATGGTTTCTGTCATTCACAGGTTTTTCATTTGTCAGATACACTAAAAATACAGATGGGATAAATTTATAAAGCCTTTTCATTTCATAGGTCATGTAACGCTTGGTACAAACATCGTCTTCGTCTTGCGGGTCTTCCACGTGAATAATCCGATGATGATTAGCGCTATAGCCATTCACAGTAAGCTGAGGCACTTTGTCATTAAACTCATACACTTTGTTATCCACATACTTTTTCGTAGTAACGTCTGTAGACACTTGAGGATGTTTTACATGGGTTAACCGCTTTCCCTTAAAGTCATAATCTCCCTGTTTTGTGCGTGGCACTACTGACGTATCCACATAGTGTTTATTAGCAGGATCTGTTTCCTGTTTAGGATCATGTATGGGGACAGGCCTAGCTTTGGCCATCAACGCACGTCCAAAGACATCCATCGTCAACCTGTAGTACCAGTCTACTGTTTCTATGACAGGGTTCGGTGTCCTGTATATAGACAGCCTGCTAGCCTGTCTAAGCCTTAGTTGAAATGAAGATTATTAAGCAGCAAGAGTCATTCCCCGTGGGGGACATGGTTTCCCATCTCTGTCCCACATCACGTGAACAACGCCATGGTTCACTGTTTCCATCTTCCATTCGCTGCATCCTTGTGGGGCCTTCCGGCTGTGGAAAGACAAATGTTTTGCTAACGCTCATTACAGCGCCCAATGGTCTGCGTTTTCAAAATATTTATATTTTTGCAAAATCTCTCTACCAACCCCTCTACGCGTTTCTGGATCAAGTCATGTCTGGATTACAAAAAGAGAATATGGGTTATTTTACATATTCCATGCAAGAAAATGTGATTTCACCGGATGAAGTAAAGCCTGATTCACTCATGATTTTCGATGATGTATCCACTGAACGTCAAGGCATCATTCAAAGCTATTTCAGCATGGGTCGACACAAACATATCGATTGTTTCTATCTTGGGCAAACGTATTCTAAAATGTCCAAACAGTTGATTCGTGACAATGCCAATGTCATTGTTTTATTTCGCCAGGACGAGAGGAAAAGTCGTCACATTTATAATGAACATGTGAATCCGGATATGACCTTTCAAAAGTTTACAGAATTGTGTGCCAAGTGCTGGAACACTCTACGTCATGCCTGTTTAGTAATTGACAAACAAAGTGAACTCAACCAAGGACGGTATCGCTTAGGGTTTGATCATTTTATTGCTATTTAAGGCCCTGTCTCATTCCCCGGCAAGTCATTTGTCAAGCCACCATGGCGTTAGCAGAGAGTCAATTGAAAAAGCATATTATTAGAGCAAAAAATACTATTCGCCAAAAGTTTCGTCAATTGAAACAATCACGTGCAAATCATGCTTTGTTTATTCAGCAACATTTAGCACCTCCACTAAAAGCCATGTTGAAACCCTCTTTCAAGCCATCTGAAACGCTACCCACCGTTTCACAAGCCACGCAGACGCTGCACGAGGACCCTGAGGAAGAGGAAGAGGAACAGGAAGATTTGACTAGTGTTAGTGAAGTTGAGGATGAGGAGGAACAAGTGTTTACGCCTCAAAAAAAGGCCGCACCCCTTGCAGAGTTTTTGAGAAAAAAGAAATCCTTGGCCATGGTCGAAACACCTTGCCCTTCCAGGGCGTCTCCGTTTTCACAACTCTTGGCCACCCCTCAACATAAAGCTCAACTGAAAACCATTTTAATAAAATATTATGGATCAACATTGGAACCCTATTTCACCGATCTATTTATTGGAAACACAGATACCACGTATGGTGTTCGCTATGAGGATGATAGTTTTAAAATTGGCGATTCATCCATTAAATTTGCTCGTACTAAAGCTGTCATTAAAAACATCAACTGTAAATTAACGCCAGGACTGTTAAAGCTGCTCTTTTCTCGGACCCCCTCTTCCCATGATTATACGTCAGAGGATCTTGACAAATATAAATCCATTTTATTGGATACCCATGCCCACAAAAGACAGTATGATCCCGCTCAACAAGTGAATGCCAATATATCTCAAAAATATAAAACCATCATTGCAAAAATGTGTCCCACCAGTCAAAGTACTCGTCGTAAAGCGTCCGCTTCGGGAGTGACATTTAAACCATTAAAACCCCTTGTGGATGTTACCTACTGGCACAATCCCTATAAGCTCGTCCAGCGGCTACAGTTGTTGCATGCCTCACGTCAAGCTGGCCACACCGGGCACGATTGGGAAATTCAAGAAATTGAACAAGAACTTCGAAATGCCAAAATTATTGTTTAAGCCCTCACCCATTAAAATGGGTATTGCTCACGAGTTGCATCGCCCAGCTAGGCGTCATTATCCACGACTCAAGGTGATTTCACGAGGTGTGGATGAACTTTGGCAGGCTGACTTGGTTGAAATGATACCCTATGCTGGCGTTAACGACGGTGTACGCTATATATTGACCGTCATTGATGTCTATTCCAAAATGGCCTTTGTTGAACCTGTGCGTCGCAAGTCTGGTCCACTAGTTACCAAGGCCTTTCAACATATTATTCAACACTCCCAACGTCAACCTCAGCTGCTACAAACTGACCAGGGGAAAGAATTTTTCAACAAGGATTTCTCCAGTTTTCTCAAATCTAAGGATATTCACCATTACACCACGTACAGCAACCTCAAAGCCAGTGTGGTCGAGCGGTTCAACCGAACATTGAAAACCCATATGTGGAAAGCGTTTACCGCTCATGGCAGTTATCGCTGGTTGGACATGTTACCTGAACTAGTGTCACGTTACAATGACACCAAACATAGAACGATTGGGACCAAGCCACGCCTCGTGACTAAAAATATTCAGCGATTGGATAAACTGTTTAACCCCATAAAAACAGCCGATCCTAAACGTCACCGACTGAACATTGGGGATTTTGTTCGTGTGAGCAAATTTAAGTCTGCCTTCAATAAGGGCTACACGCCTCAGTGGGGTACTGAACTATTTCGAATTCGTCGAGTCAACTTGGACACTCCAGTCACCTATTTACTCGAGGACCTCAACCATCAACCCATAAAAGGTAGATTTTATCTCCATGAACTTCAGAAAACAGCATTTCCTCAGCATTATCTTGTGGAAAAAGTGTTGAAACAAAAAGGAAATAAACTCTATGTCAAATGGTTAGGGTTTAACTCTACGTTTAATTCTTGGATCAATAAATTACATGTTGTGTGAACCTATGTACTTTTTATTTATTCACACATGTTGTACACCACCTATAGCTCTGTGTGTACTGCGCTCCGCGCTTCGTGCATGTTCATACATATTTGTCTTTCCCTTTCCACCTGTGTTCTCTCATACATTACCCCTCCCCCTCTCCCTCCCTTCACCAGCCCACCACTGCTGTTTGCAGCTCTTGCCTATCTATTGGTTGTGACATCATTCCCACAAGTTGCATCATACTTTTTACTGATTCAGCGATTCCCACGGTTTGAAGATTCTCTTATCGTGCACGTGGACAGCTAACGTCCAAGGTGAACACCTGTGCCAGATCAAATTTCACGTCAACTTGCATTTTGTCACGTACGAAGCAAAACAGGATGTAACTTGTTAACAGTTATCGCGCACGTGGACTGATAACGTCCAAGCGAACACCTGTGAAAGATCAAATTTCACATGGACTTGCATTTTGTCACGTACGAAGCAAGACAGGATGTCACTGGTTTAGCGTGCATGTGGTTTCACACATGTTCACATGCCTTTCGCTCTTCCCTGCCACCACAATGGTCAGATTATTTCACTTTGAAGCGTCTTGGTCATTTTTTTTTTCCATTGCACCTGTTGTCAAGTCAGATCACCGCCTTCCAATAAGCTCAAATGACATTCACCTCTTGCTCGTCTGCAAGTTTGTTTTCTGTTCTCGCTTCGACCAACATAGAACCAAGTTCTCATCACCGTTTACACGTTAAAGGTAAAATGTGAGAAAAAACGCACGCTCGCTCTGTCATACACCGACCCGCCGAAATAGCAATTGATTTATTGAACACAGCCACCATGGTCAGCGACGGGTTCGTTGAAACACACACCCAGCAGTATCGTCTCTCTCAACCACCACGCTTCATAAACATTATCAACAGGTAACGGTAAAGAATTTTTTTTTCAACATGTATGGCGATAGGCCCTTTGTGAATTATTTTTTGAAAAAAAAAATATCTACCACATTTGAAAGGGGGCGTTAGCCCGAGTCCTAGGACACCTCGTACACGTCTCTAGCGTTATTGGTTCGTGAGATATCGGCAAAAATCACAAAAAACACGTGTTTACCCCAAAATCGCGTTTCCCAAATTTTAAAAAATTACAACGAGTGGTCTATAGCAAAGAGGACGTCTGCCCGAATCCTTGGACCCATCGTACATGCCTCTAGCGTTATTGCTTCGTGAGATATCGGCAAAATCACAAAAACACGTGTTTACCCCAAAATCGAGTTTCCAATTTTATTAAAAATTATAACGAGTGGTCCATAGCAGAGAGGACGTCACCCCGAGTCCTTGGACCTGTCGAACATGCCTCTAGCATGATTGGTTCGCGATATATTAAAAGCACATGACCTTTTAGTTTTGGTCTTTTATTTAAATAAAGAGCCTATAGGAAAGTAGGGGGCATCACTACGAGTGCTAGGACACCCTGTATGTTGAAATCCCATGATTGGTTAGCGAGATATCAGCTTCGGGGCCGCTACGAGGAGGGCTCAATAAGTTAGTAAGCAGCTCCCCTGTTACCACACTACTACAAAACACAAATTTTTGCTCTAGAGACTTGAAATTTATTTTGGGGCTAGAGGGCATAGGGACATTTCATTTATGTCAAACAAACTGTTTTGTAAACTTCCTAGTTTCCAAAATATAGGATTTTCAAAATTCAAGTGTTTTCAAAAAAACATTAAAAATAAAAAGTTTTATTACAAAAAATAAAGGTCATAAAGACCATTCGTTTGAGCCATGGCACAACGTTCTACCATGTTTGGTTTTCAAACTATCACCAACTTTCGAAAACAAAAATTTTCAAAAAAAAATCAAAAATATAACGAGTGGTCCATAGGAAAGAGGACGTCAGCTCGAGTCCAACGACACCTCATTTGTCAACATCCGACCATGGGTTCACCAAATATTAATTATTTAACATGGACGCCGCCCGAGCAACGCCGGGTGAGTTAGAACTGTCACTACTCCACTACTTCGTGTTACCGCCTGCTTTATCTGAATTTTCCTTTAAGTTGAACCAATCTCTACTACTAAATAAAGTGAACCTGCTGGTGCAATCGGTAAATTATGTCATTTCTAATGGGGGAAGTATTGAAAAACGTTTTCTGCTGAAAACTCGAATACAACATTTGTTTTATAGGATAGGTGACATGATTGTTAATTCTAAAAACAGGGAAGAGAAGGTGAAAACTGAGTTGGTTGAGTTACAAGCCAAGCTGATAGAATGCGAAGATTGTATTTCTGGTGACGATCTATCCATCATTGTTAATCGTAACATAAGTGTTGATGACCGGGCAGGGGCGTGGGATGATAATATACATATTTGGGTCTGCTTGTGAAAGGATAGATGACGATAGGTCTAGAGAATCTGTGGTACAGTTATCGGGGTTGGTTCATGAAATATATCTTGAACCTGAAGGAAATAATTGTATGGATATGGTAAATATCGATGATCCACCTACTAACACTGGGGTGCTTAACCTCTCAGGCCGGTCCGCCATACACTGTACGTCCGCTGGACTCGTCTCGTTCAGCCGGTTCGACGTAGGCTACCACAAACGGCCGGTGCAGGCGGAAGTTAGAATGCCTATTACACATGAAACACTGCTGCTTCGCGGGATGTTTTTTCACGTTATTAACCGAGAAGGTATGTACTTTCATGCCATCTCTGTTTCATAATTAGAACTAATACGAAGTTGATCGACATCCGTTGCTTTTGACGACTCATATCGATCAGGGAAAAAAACATGAAACGCGCTCTATTGAGTTTCAAGTTAGTTGCTTTAGAAGGTACGACAGTCTTTCCTGTCCTGTCATCTCCAGAATGTCACTTATGAAGGGGAACCACTGAAAGCAAATACTGTACTTCGTTGATAATTTTTTTGCTTCGCAGGCTAGAGGCTACTCAGTCGCAGAGAAATAATTGCCGGGCTGTCTCATTATCTTACGGGTGCAGAGATTATTCGTTTGATAGATGGCAGTAGTGGGAGTGACGTACAGGGAAGCGATATTTTTGGTAGTGATAAGGATTATGCACAGCATGATGTTATTGGAGAAGTGGCAGACAGCACAGGTGAAGAAGGAATAGTTTCAGCTGTAATAACAACGACCGCTGTTCAGTGTTTGTGGCGAGAGTTCGACTTCGTCACGAGCACACAAAAGATCCCCTTCACGGGTATACCGGTCACAAGAAAGCATTTCACGTCTGTTTTAGAAGCTTTTTTTTTTGTGCTGTTTTTCGACGACAAAGTGATTGAACTAATTGTTTGAGAAACAACTATGTACGCGGCAGATGTATAGTTGGCACGTCCTTGAAACCAAGGTCACGCGCCAGGAAGTGGGAGTCAGTGACAGGGGGCAATATTTATGTGTTCTTGGGGCTTGTAATGTTGATGAGGATAATGCAGAAACCTTCCCTAAAGAGCTATTTCACCAGGGATGAATTTTTAGAAACCCCTATATTCCCTCAGACAATGCCAAGGGACAAGTTTGAACTAATATTACGATATTTACAATTTGTTGACAATTATACACGGGGTACATATACAGGGCCTAAAAAGGTTTTCAAAATTCAGCTTTTCCGGGAAATTATACCCGAAAATTATGTATATATATATAGTTTGAGCATTATCATGTAAAAACTTTGCCTTCATTGTAAATATACCTGAAACAAATACCAAAAGTGGACCTTATCAAATTATTATATTTTTGTAAATATTGCGTGTGATCATGGACAACCATGAAAAGCAGTCGTCACATATATTACTGAGAAACATTGGACATGATCTCGGCAAGTAATCCTAAAATTTTCATTACGTTATATTTCGTAGATTTAACATTATTAATTTTTTACCTTGTTGGTGTCTAAACCTCGGCTGAGCTTCAATTTAAATACCGCCAGAGAAGTGAACACCTCCGGATTAAATAGCCGGCCTGAGGCGTTAATCGAATTTCTATGGGTATTGTTCCGAAACAGAAGAATATTACGCAGGATACTATTTATTTTGACTTAAAAGCCGATAATTTGGTCGGAGATTCTGTGTCGGTGAGAGTACGTGCGTTGGTGGATTCTGTTCGTAGACCTGGTGTGGCCGAAAACTCTGATGTTTCGAGACCCGATTATCAATTTTCGAATTATTATGAGCGAAGAGTTTCTAATTTATTGTTAGACCGGCTAGGCGAGCAGCAAAACTTTGGGGGTAGGACCGTGAGAACCATTGTCCCGGGAGTTCCAATTGGCGAATCGATTGATGTTGAAAGGCTAAATACACGGTGGGTTAATACTGATCCACGTAATTCTGATCTGATACTCGAGGATGTTATAGAAGACAATTTTCCTGAGATGATTCCTCGTTCGGGTAGTGTTTTGGGTGTTGAGGAGGCGATTGGTCGGCGTAATATCTGTGGATTCAGCAGTGTAACTCCTATCAGTATTACAGGTAGATGAGAGAAATCTATTGATCCATGATTTAGTGAACGAAACTGTTTGGGTGGGTTGCCATATTCTTCGAGTAGGGAGTTTCGTAATCGAGGAATGAGTGGTGAAGATATCTGTGATAATCGGAGTAATCGGGAAAGGGTGTCCGTGAGTCCATGTCAACCAAATACTCAGGGAGTACGTTTGCGTCCCGGGCAAGTATTTGGTGGTGAATTTTCTAACGCACGCGATGAGTCTTCTGGTCGTCAGATCGTACATAGACTATCTCCGTGTTGTTCTTCAATGTTCTCACATTCTAAATTTGGAGGCATCAACCATCCATTGTCCGCTTGAATTGAAAAGATCAAAAATTTAAATACTGATACTATTGGCAGAGTCATTCAATTTCTTCGAGGTTTAGTTGATATCCAAGAATGTGCCACCGTGTTTTTAATTCCTGATGAGCAAGTATTTCAGACTACGTTTCCGATTACCACTGGGGTAATCCAAAGCAGATTGGTTGATGCGATACGGGATAGGATATCTATCAAGTCCTTTTGGGGTGAGAGTGTTCGTCCCGTCTAGATTGTTGGGTTCTGTCATTCAACAATATTTTATCGTGCTCAATGTGTGGGAGAACCATTTAACGCTTATGTTCAGGATATAACTAAATATAGCAAGGTGTTCGGGCTAGTTCTCTCTGAGGAAGAACTAGTATCAATCATGGACGTGGACGGAGTTACTCCCGATATTCGGTCGTACTTAAGTCTAAATTCAAGACCAACGACATTTTGAGATTTGAATTTTGCTGCTGTTCGTGAAGAATCCGTCCTGTTAGTTGATTCACAAAGGAGGGATTTTCATTCGTCATCGCAACCTATTTCCCAAGGACGCGTAGTACCTAGTCCCGGTTCTAGACCTGACCCAAACGCGAAAAAAATTGCTCGATTTTATAATTGTGGGCGTTCGGGTCATATATCACGACATTGCAAAAATCCGCCACGTAAGGATTGACAGTTAGTGTCCAAGGTATGACGGTCATTCCGGCCCTCACAATAATTCGTCCCCACCCCTCTCCCCCGGGTCCCTTAGCCCGAAAGGAGGCCTCTTGGACTTATGAACTTTTCTATTTTTGAATTTCCCGCTTCACCCCTCCCTTTGCCATATCTTCGATCTGGCGCCAAAGCAAACTTCGAGACATTTGAACATTTTAATTTTCGCATTGAACTGTGGGCTTTTATCGGGTTACCACCCTAATTTCTTAATACCAGCATAATCAAGCATGGCAATGCCTCACATCTTAGCGTGTGTCTGTTGGCATCGCGAACTTCACTTCGTGTCGTTCGAGCGTGCTTGGGTTACCTCGAAAGCCAAGGACGCGCATCAAAGCGTCAGACGCGTTTAATTCAGCTTGGAACGATGTAGCGTAAAGGTTGTGTGGTCAGCTCTCTGAAGCCGACCGTTGAAGGAATATTGGCAAATTGTGCCCATTACAAGGTACTGTAATGTGATTTACTACATTGACTTGAGCTTATTTATTTTACCATTTTTCACTCCCGTCGGAGTTTTTATTTTAACTTAATATTATGCTTCAGTGCGGTAACGAAGCCATGCGTCCGTAAACTCTAAACATTTAAATGTGGTACCACTAAAATGCTCTCAAATATTGCATTCAAAGTTATTTCTCTTCTACATTTATCAGAAGTTTTCTTGGTCATAATTCTGAAATTTATTGCTCTTCCGCACGCCTACAAACTGCTACGTATATTCCTAAGTGCCTGAGTATCCACAATTCGATTCTGCTTACAAACTGGACGCCAAACTAACATTCGCGTTTAAATTATTATCTTTTCATTTATCTTCAAAAGACATTCAATATCAATCTGAATATAATAATGTATGTAATTTTGGTGGGGATATTTAGTTAAATTACTCGGTGACACATCCCTTGTATTGTCGTCTGTTTCTGGTTGGTCTATTGTTAGCGTGTTGCTGCACGCGGCCTCTGCTGGCCTGAGATTTCCGCCCCTCATTGCATTTGCTGCAATGCTTGTGTTTTCATGTGAGCCGCTGGTGCTCGGTAACGTTTATGTGATATTTTTAATTTCATTTTCTTTTGTTGCATTATTCCTTGTGATATCAGTTAAACCCCGTGGCATCACGTGCCACGTTTCCGCCCGCTTGCTATCCCTTCAGGCTAAATGTTTACTTATTGATTTGTTCCGCTCTCCCGAGCTATTTAAATTCATTTTCTTTGGATACATTCACTGCCCGGGACTTGTGTTCTCTAGACCAGACAATTTCAGCGGGGACCTCCACCTTTTCTTATGTAGGACCAGTGTTGTTTGTGTGTGCCCCAGCCTCCTTATGTATACCCCAGTGGCGGCCGGTGGCATGTAAAGCTGGGTGTTGCACCAACATTTCTGATGTCGCAATTTTATATGGGAAGTTTACACATGTAACAAAAATGAATTAACGTGAGATTTACTACAGTTCTATAAAAACTGAAATACATGGGTTTTCCAAAATAACTGTACGTTCGACAAATAGACAAATTGGATCTTTTGGGCTTCTTCCTATAGAAATCCATAAAAAATCAGATGCATGTATTTAAGCCCTATGCCTGAGTTAATGGGACGAATTTTAAACACAGCAGGTTGTCTAAGGTTGGGTCTCAATCTCCGGGATAATAAACATTCTCAACATAAAAACATGGCAACCGAAAAGTTTGTACGTTAACGAAAAATGGTATTACTAACAAAGACGGGCACATATTCTGCATAAGGATAGGATTTTTATCATTTTAAATGATCTTGTCGACTTCGTAATTACGCTGGGGTCTGGCGTTACGTTACGGTGACGGGACGAAATGTACCGAGAATGCACTGAGGTATGTGACGTCACAGTACTGCTTGAGCTTCTTCCTTTCCCCGCGCGCTCCGGTGAGCGTGACGTCATCTAGCCAGCTACCTCCTTTGACCTTGGTTTGCACTTGCTAACGGAATTTGAGTTCACGCAGCATTTGTAGCATTTAAAATGATATAAAGTCTAGTCTTTCAGACTGACTATCAGTCCTTTTTTTTTACTATAGCTTGAACCCCATCAGAGGAACCTGCCATGAAGAGCGCTCTGTCATACGTCTGCGCAATTCATTTTTGCGGAGTTTCATTCAATTTCTGCTTCTTTAATTCATCCAGTTAACACGCTGCTAATGTGTGTGCATCGTGTTTTGTTTGCCTCTTACTACGTATCGGTACACAACAGCCATCTGAAATATGTTTGAAATATCACTAGTTTCATCTGCTATAATGGCTAAAATTTCCGATTCCTTTATTTGCTTTGATACTTCTTCTTGGCAAACCTCCAACATAATCTGTAAAAGTTAATTTTGAATTGTTTTGGACGTTCCTTTGAAAACAGTTGCCCTTACCAAATGACCTTCAACACAGCATCCAACTCAGCGCTAAAATTAATTAGTTCTCTCAAAACACCTGGATTTGTTGATGTTACACTTTCATCATGATCACGCAAGGTCAGTTCGAAAGAACTACAGAAACGAATACAGTTTATTACAATATTTAACACATATCTATTGTGCCTAACTTCTTCGTTATATTCCGCAATTTACCTTCTATAGGCACTGTCCAATTGTGCAGCTTCGTTAACAGTTCCAAAAAGTGTCAATTTCAAACAGCTGAAGATTGGTTGGTTGGTTGGTTCCTCAGTTTAGGAGCTGCGACAACGCAGTCATGTAGCCCCCTGTACTTTGGGTGTGTGGAGAAACTGTTTGATAACCGGTGTTAATTGTGATGGCTGTATTAGTGAGTGTTATCTGTTTTTAATTCAAGTGAGGACTGCAGGCATTGAATTTCAAGCAGTTCCTACTTTTGCCGCCAAAGGCTACCGTAAACGACTACTAGTTTAGAACTTGGTTACTAGACGCCACCGCAGTAGGCTCCTGGCGACGAACGTTGGAACCTAAGAGCGTTGTTCAAATTTTTAACATATAATTTAACTTCACACAGGTGTAATAAGTGGAAGGTTCTTTAACGTGCCATAAATCTATGACATGGGACCGCCGACTTTACTTCCCCTCCTAAAGAATGCATACTGAGGGATTTTTAACGCTCTTAAAAAATCCGACGACTTTGGCCGGGTTTGAACCCGCGATCTTGGGCATAGAGGCTCAGCATGCTATTAACTACTCCACCGAAGCCGCTCAGCTGAAGATTCATGTTTCTTTATTTTAGGGATTAGTTTCCGTAAATCCTATTTTGGTTCACGTGGATTCTCCACCAACAAACATGGAAAACAGAATATAGCGTTTATAGCCTATTTTTAATTTTGAAAAAAAAAAAAAAAAAAAAAAAGGCTTATGAGATCACCTATTGTCCGTGTGTGTGTGTGTGTCCCCTAATAAAATCTAAACGACTGGAGCGATTTCAATGAAACTCGGTAAGATCATAGCACCATTCTGGCCGAACTCGACCGTGCCCTTCAAATTTTATTCTGTCGCACCAATCCAACATGGCGGCTGTGCGAAATATTTCACCAGCATTCAGTATCTCCGAAACTATTACCGATATCACCCTGAAATTTTCTACGGTGATAAAGGGAACTACTAGAAGTTCACCTATGTGACGTTCAAAAACTTGGTAAATACAAAAACAACATGGCGGCCAAGCGAAGTTGAGACTTTTAAATAGGCTTTTCTCGCGATTTAACAATCCAAACGCAATGAAACTTGGTACTGCAAATGATTATACACATTGTAATGC
This sequence comes from Meconema thalassinum, assembly GCA_946902985.2. Classification (NCBI taxonomy): domain Eukaryota; kingdom Metazoa; phylum Arthropoda; class Insecta; order Orthoptera; family Tettigoniidae; genus Meconema; species Meconema thalassinum. The sequence goes on from OX336395.1 coordinate 127,344,212, forward strand.
ACTGGCGTCTAATTTAGTTCAATTGTTAACATAACCTCAAAATGGCGGCTGTGCAAAATATTTCACTGGCATTCTATATCTCCGAAACCATTACAGATATCTCCCTGAAATTTTGTACGATGATAAAGGGCACTGCTACACGTTTATCTATGTAACTTTCAAAAACCTGTAAAATACAAAACGAACATGGCGGCCAAGCGAATTTGAAACATTTTAATAGACTTTTCTCTTGATTTAACCATCTGAACGCAGTAAAATTTGGTACAATAAATGATTATACACATTGTAATGCAATGGAATCTAATTTAGTTTATTTTTATATAACCTCAAGATGGCGGCTGTGCAAAATTTTAAAATTAAGTTTTTATTTCTTGTGTCGTAATCATGCGATCGAAGTGAAAGTTTGAATAATGAAGCTACGCATTATTTTTCCTTTAATGGTACATAACTCTATGGCAAAATGGCGGGCATCCGAAATATTTCGGTGGTTCTCAATATCTACGAATCCTTTACAGCAATCAAACTGATTTTTTAATGTTCGTAGAGGCTATAAACATAAGTTCACCTATAGGTCTTTCAGTAACATGGTGAGCACAAAACCAACATGGCGGCGACGCGAAGTATAAATACTCAATTGGACGTTTCTCGTGATTTAACCATCAGAGTGCAGTGAAACTTTGCACGTTAAATGATTATACAAATATTAATCCATTGGCATCTAATTTATTTCAATTGTTTTGATAACCACAAGATGGCAGTTGTGCGAAATTTTAAAATCTCGTTTTTACTTCTTGTGTCCTAATCATGCGATTGAAGTTTGAATACCACACGTACACAATAATCTTCATGTAATTGTACAAAAATAAGAATCCAACCTGTCGATCATCTGAAATATTTAGACGGTTCTCTATATCTGCGAATCTATCACAACAATCAAACTGAAATTTTGTATGTTGATAGAGGCAATTGACATGAGTAGGATATATGAAAATAGGCTGTATAGTTCTTCACGGAACTACTTGTTAAATATCGCATTCACATAACCAATTATTATTGCCTTAAATATCTCCTTTAAACGCCTTCGTATACTTATATTTTGGACAATACTTAACCGGTAATGGTCTTCCGAGTGTTTTTAGTGTAAGTTTATCGTCATCAGAGAGCTGGGAAAACTGCCTAACTAGTAAATTAGGCTACTTACTCTATTAATTTTCACTCACACTCCACAATACAATTAATGTTTCAAACTAAACATTCCGTTAAAATAAAATACTAACTTATAAGATGCACAGATGATAAATCTGGGTGCTATATCGAAAAGTGGCGCGAAAGGCAAACTAACAAAACACTGAATTTGGTAGCCTAGAAATTTCGTAGTGAATGCATAGGTCTACTCACAATCAACCAAACAATTATAATAATACTACTACTAATAATAATGCAGTTATGTATCTGCCTGGAACCAAAATACTCAAATCAACTAAATACAGAACTAATCGCAACCCAAATCCCGCAAGAACAAGAGTGGTAAAAGCAAACATAAACCACTACAGTACACCAACAATACGTCGCAAAATAGTTCAGCCAATTATCTACTGTAATTATAGCAATGGTGGCGTTCTTAGGCTCGCTTCGCAGAACAATTGACAAAAATATTAAGTGAAGTTATGATGAGAAAACATCTAAAAATAATTGTGTGTGAACCAACTAATGTCTCCCTATGAAATTCCGATATTTGTGCTGTTGTGGGTGGTGTAGCATTCCCTAGTGGTGTGGGAAAGAAACTACCCTTCAGGGGCAGATGACCTCGTAGTTTCGCCCCTTGAAACAACAGTAACTAACTAACTAACTAAACTACCCTTCGCGGGGTAAGAGAAATCGAGGGTGTTGTCATTTCCAACGAGTGGTGCACTCTACCGGGGCCATTTGGAACTGAGTATTGCCAGGGGGCTGGCAGCTCGTCTGCAACTCCCTACTACCCATGCTGGCCAGCAAGCTATGTACAAGCTGGCCTCGTCCCTGCCGGCCGCGCTGTCTACTTGGGAGTCGCCACAAGAAAGCTAACCCCCTGGAGTTTAATTTGAAGGCGGGAGCTTTTATAGGTACAGTGTGAAGCATTAGGATAAATAATATCAGAATATCGATGATTTTAACACATTTTTGAGTGCATTAGATCTATAAAACTAAAACATTAAAGGAAAAGAAATGACGAATTAGGTGTAAAATTATTGGGAGTTGTGCAACGCTGCAACAATGTCACCAGCCGCCACTGGTATACCCCTGTTTTTGAATATAGTTGTCTGTCTTACTTTTCTAATTTGGTTTCATGACAATCCTATTTGGCTGGGAAACCCCTCCAGACGCCCACTCCCTGATCATTCTGATCAAAGTCCCTCCTTTTCCCCCGGAGTTCCAGGTAGCATAAACAAATCTACCCTGGGGGAGTTTAAGGGGGGGGGGGGGGCTGTACCGTCATTACTTCTTATAGGACGGGGCAGTAAGTCGAAACAGAGGTGGGTTCATGCAGGATAATCTTGTGGTGTAGAAGAGGGCCCTAATCTCATTGGCCGGATAAGGTTGCACATACACATATCAATCAGCAAAATAAAAACTAAACATAAAAACATAAAAAATGTATTCAAGAATAATCCACAATGAAACACAAATTGATAACAACAAAAGAAGAAATCACAAATACCCTCCTAGTTAAATCCTGATCTGGCTTCGCGTCGGTTGGCCGTGACATAATCAGGCGGGAAAAATTACACAAACTCACGGATATTTCTCGGAAGTGAGAAATATCTAGGCCCAAGCAAAAGGCTGAATGAGAAAATACACAAGGGATCAAACCTCCAAATAAAACGGGAGATATGCTCCCTAAACGAAGAAGGCCACGCCATGAGGCGAACAGAAATCCATATCCATTTGGATCACAAACTCCAACATTGATACCATAAGTGCGAGCAGAAAATGCTCGGAATAATTACCAAAAATGTCCCACAACAAGAAGTAGGCACACGCCGTAACAGAATTAATTAAGCTAAAGAAAATGATATTCTAAGGCCAAGCTTTGCCTCCGAGCGATAACTCAACTCCCAAGCCATTTTGTCTCGACCAAGGCAACGTGATAACTTCTTACGACTGCCTACAATGGGCTTTAGCCGTTAGCCATTATCGACCACCATGACGACAAAACCAGGAGGTTTTGTCATCTCCTAAACTAGACCCACCAAAATCCTAAATTCATGAACAGAACAGTTTAAAATAATAATAAAAGGAAAATATTTAAGTTAAATTTAAGTGCTGTTCCTACGAAGTAAATTAATGTGGCCACATTAAGTACTAGAATGAGGCAAGCTAGGGGCCTACTTAGCCATTGCCCCGTAATTACGAAAGTGAAAGTTTTAAAATGTGGTCCATAAAAAGTTAAAAGTCCTTTCTCAGCACGGCTCGTAACCCGCACTCGAGCAAGAAAACATATATATATATATTAACAACGAAAGTGAATGAGTTCGTTGAACATCCTCAGTTCATGTAGAAAGTTAGTAAACACAACGCGTTACCTCCAAAATCCATGGCAGGCAAGCTGCCTCGTTGCGAGGCACCAAAGCCCGCCACACGTCCTTTCAGTTACATCCTGAATCTCGTAATGAATAAGCTACACTAAGCTTGGCTTCACGTAAGGCTCCCAAGGGAAACCGAGCGCTTCCGAAGATTGCACGAAGCAGATGTCGTACCAATAGCGGCACAGGGAAGAGGCAGAACATTGCCTAAGGAACACATCGCGAGAGCGCGAGTCAGGATGGCAGCATTTCCCGACCCACAGTTCCATTATCACCCATAGTTCAATGCTCAATACTTACGAAGAAGAAGACGGCTAAATATGTCCAAGATTGGTATTGGGTCACACTCAAGGCCAGCACAAGATGGCGGCGGCCAACGGGAATTTCAAAAGTTGGGGTTATAATACTTTATTATTTCATGTCCAGAAGAGGGGCTGCCGGGGGGAGGTAGGCGAAGTGACGTAGTGTGTCGCGGCACTGTCCCGACCTGCATGAAGTAACGACGGTACAGTCCCCTTAAACTCCCCCAGGGTAGATTAGTTTATGCTACCTGGAACCCCGGGGAAAAGGAGAGACTTTGATCAGAATGATCAGGTAGTGTGTGTCTGGAAGGGTTTCCCAAAGGAGTGGTTCAGGAGCTGCCAAATAGGATTGTCGTGAAACCAAATTAGAAAAGTAAAACAAAAAAAACTATATTCAAAAACAGGGGTATACATAAGGGGCTGGGGCACACACAAACAACACTGGTCCTACATATGAAAAGGTGGAGGTCCCCACTGAAACTGTCTGGTCTAGGGAAGACAAACCCCGAGCAGTGAATTTATCCAAAGAAAATGAATTTAAATAGCTCGGGAGAGCGGAACAAATCAAGAAGTAAACATTTAGCCTGAAGGGCTAGCAAGCAGGCGGAAACGGGGCACGTGACGCAATGAGGTTTAACTGTTATCACAAGGCATGATCAAAAATTGAAAATGAAATTAAAAATATCACATACACGTTACTGAGCACCAGCGGTTCACATGAAAACACAAGCATTGCAGCAAATGCAATGAGGGGCGGAAATCTCAGGCCAGCAGAGGCCGCGTGCAGCAACACGCTAACAATAGACCAACCAGAAACAGACGACAATACAAGAGATATGTAGCCGAGTAATTTAACTAAATATCCCCACCAAAATTACACAAATAAATGAAAAGATAATAATTTAAACGCGAAAGTTAGGTTGGCGTCCAGTTTGCAAGCGGAATCGAAATGTGGATACTCAGGCACTGAGGAATATACGCATCAGTTTGTAGGCGTGCGGAATAGCAGTAAATTTCAGAATTATGACCAAGAAAACTTCTGGTAAATGTAGAAGAGTAAACTTTGAATGCAATATTTGAGAGCATTTTAGTGGTACCACATTTAAATGTTTAGAGTTTACGGACGCATGGCTTCGTTACCGCACTGAAGCATAATATTAAGTTAAAATAAAAACTCCGACGGGAGTGAAAAATGGTAAAATAAGCTCAAGTCAATGTAGTAAATCACATTACAGTACCTTGTAATTGGCACAATTTGCCAATATTCCTTCAACGATCGGCTTCAGAGAGCCGACCACACAACCTTTACGCTACATCGTTCCAAGCTGAATTGAACGCGTCTGAAACTTTGATGCGCGTCGTTGGCTCTCGAGGTAACCCGAGCTCGCCTGAACGACACGAAGTGAAGTTCGCGATACCAACAGTCACACGCTAAGATGTAAGGCATTGCCTTGCTTGATTATGCTGGCATTAAGAAATTAGGGTGGTATCCCGATAAAGGCCCACAGTTCAATGCGAAAATTAAAATGTTCAAATGTTTCAGAACGCCGTATAAGATCTCGAAGGTTCCTTTGGCGCCAGATCGAAGATATGGCAAGGGGGGGGGGTGAAGCGGGAAATTCAAAAATAGAAAAGTTCATAAGTCCAAGAGGCCTCCTTCCAGGGTAAGGGGCCCGGGGGAGAGGGGGTGGGGACGAATTATTGTGAGGGACGAATTATTGTGAGGGCCGGAACGACCGTCCCACACAGCTCGACGAGATCTCCCTAAGTTTGGAAACCGTGATCATAAAGGATGGATGTGGAATTCTTGGGATAATACTCTGATTGTTGATGAGGAAAGATGTCAAGCCTTATGCCCTAAAGCATGTAGGAAGATTTCGACTCCCTCATGCGTACATATGCCTGTAATTTGGATTTCAATAGATAACAACCCAGAAGAAGCACTAATAGATTCAGGGAGTGTAGTGTCATTGGTGAGTGAAGTTTGGTATTAAAATATGTTGGCGATTTGTAAATTTCCTAAATTGGAAACTGGAATCTCATTTGGTGTCCGCAAATTGTTCGAGAATAGAGGTGTTGGGATTGGTTAAAATGAACATTATCATATTGAAATTTTCGTGGAAATTCAAATGGAGGGTCGTTCGCGATTTGTCGTGTCAGGTAATATTAGGGGCTGATTTCTTGTCATTTTCTGGTTCATTGTTAGATCTTCGTGAGGAAGAAGTGTATTTCAGGTTCCGTCCCGAAATTAAGGCGAAATTCGTGCGCATGTTTGGGACCTTCAAAGATAGTAAGTCGCTGGGGAAATGACAGGACGTGTAATGTGGTGAATTTAGTACCAGATGATACGGGGGATTTTCATGGAGTATAAGATCAAGGTTACTGATAACATTCCTGTTCGGCATCCTCCGCATCGACTTAGTCCTCCTAGGATGTTAGAACTCAAGAAGATCACTGATAAAATGTTGGCGGAAGGTATAATTAGCCCAACCATCTCGTCTTCACCGATGGTCTTGGTTCCCAAAACAGACGGTGGATTCCGACCTGTTGTTGATTATCGTCGTCTCAACCTTAAGGTAGTGGTAGAATCAATTCCGTTGCCCGATTTGCATTCATGCTTTTCGTGGTTCAATAAGGCTCAGTATTTCACATTGCTTGACCGCAATCAAGCCCACCATCAAATTCCGTTATCCGAAGAGTCCAAACCATTGACAGCATTTTCCACCGACTGGAATCTGTACCAATTTAGCCGAGTACCATTTGGGTTGTCAACTGGTGGTGCTGTTTTGAGCCTATTGCTGGATCGTGTATTTTCTGGAATCAAGTTTAAATTCCTCTACCACTATCTAGATGCTGTGGTGGTGTACAGTGAAAGTTATGAAGACCACATTGAACATTTGAATGAAGTATTAAAAAGGTTGAGAGATGCTGGATTAACCGTCAAGTTAGGGAAGGTATCTTTTGCTAAATCTGAAATATCTTTCCTCTGGCATATTGTTTCTCGAGCAGCAGTTAGCATTGATCAGACTCGAGCTCAGCCGATTCGAGGCTTTAAACCGCCGACCAACGTCAAAGGCGTTGCTCGTTTTGTTGGTATGGTGAACTTCTTTCGGAAATGTATTACAAATTTCGCCCAAAGAGCGTTACCATTGAATGTCTTGGGTCGAAAGGGGGTAAAATTTTCTCGGGGTGAATCTCAACAAGCTGAGTTTGAGGATTTGAAAGGTGCGTTGAGTAACGCCACAGTATTAGCATTTCCTGATTTCTCTAGACCATTTATTTTACAAACCGACGCTTTTCAAGGTGCTATTGCCGCTGTGTTATTACAAGAATGTGAATTGGGACGTCATCCGATTGCTTGCGCTTCCAGAACACTAAATGAGACAGAATCTAAATATTCCGTTTACGAGCTGGCGGGTCTAGCAGAAATGTTTGGATTAGAACGTTTCAAAACATACATTGAACATGTGCCGTTTCAATTGGAAACAGACAATCAAGCGTTGAGCTGGGTTCTCGCCAGACCACGTAACACCGGGAGGATCGCGCGATGGGCTACGATGATTTCCTCCTTTAAGTTTTCCGTTCGACACATTAGAGGTAGTGAAAACGTAGTAGCTGATTCTCTCAGTCGGAAGTATGAAGAGCCATCCGTACCGAGCACCGTTGTGATTGAGAAAGATAACATCCAAGGAAGTGTGAATGCCTCTTTGCCTATTATTAGCAACAGCCCGATGCTGTTCAAAGATATAGGGAAATACCAAAGGACGATGGAGAATTAGGAAAGATTATGTTAGATATTTCTGAGGGTAAAATAATTATACCTTATGGATTGAAATCTGGGGTTCTAACTTGCAAGGGTCGTCAAATAAAAAACCTAAAATCGTTTTACCTAATAAATTAAACCCGGTGATGTTGAAATATTACCACGACTCACCGATTGGAGGATATTTGGGAGTTTTCAAAACTTGGAAGAAAATTCGTGTGTACTTCGTGTGGAAAGGAATGGATGGTGATGTGAGATAATTTGTTAAATATTGCCACCGTTGTAATGCAAGGAACCCTGTCGTGAGTACTAAGGTAAGGAAATTGCCTCTGAGTCAGTGATCCGGCCGATGGAACGTCTGTACATAGATGATATTGGTCCGTTTCCTAGATCCGTGTCTGGAAATCGTTTTGCGCTCGTTTGCGTTGATGGGTTTATCAGTTTCTCTTGGTTGTTTCCGACACGCTTATCAACCACGAATATTGTAATCCGTTGTCCAAATTCTATTTTTTCGTATTTCGGTCCTTGTCAATTTCTGGTTTCGGACAATGCGAAATCCTTCACGTCTCATAAGTCTCGAAAGTTTTGTTTTGAGTATGCTATTTCGCATGTAACGACCACGCCATATTACCCTTATCCATCATTAGCAGAACGAGTGAACAGAAATTTACGGGCAGCTCTTATCGCCTAGCATCATAAAGAGCATTCTAAGTGGGACACATCGTTGAATTGGTTGACTTTTGCATTCAACACAGCTCTGCATGAATCTCACGGAAAACTCCATTTTCGTTGATGTTCTCATATGTGCCCAATTCGCCGATGACTAATTTGTGGTCAATTCCGGAATTGTTGCCTGATCAACCTACTGACCAGAAGGTCCGTGAGATTTGGAAAGAAGCACGTGAGGCTATGAAGGTTTCGCATGATCGTATCGCAAGGCGATATAATGCTGGCCGCAGTGAATGCAAGTTAAATGTAGGAGATAGTGTGTATGTAAAAATTACACGCCTAAAACTTTTGCTGGGCAAGTTTCAGATAAACTTTGTGTTCGTTTTCGGGGTCTTATGAGATATTCTCATTAATCAAGCCTGTGACGGTCATTTTGAAGGACAGCACGCCAAACAAATTTTCAGGACTCATCTAAGTCAGTGCGAATTAAGCGGGAATTCTCGGGACGATAAATTGGGTATTTAAGTGATTGTTGTAGTTATATTGAATGTTATTGGACGGTGAAACGCTTAGGTGGTTGATAATTGGTATGGTGGAAGTGTGGGCGATGACAGGATGTGGTGCATCAAACGTAATTGAATTTTCGTGAATATGAACTGTTAAGTGTGACCAATTGACGATTTCCAAGGAACTAAAAATGTGAGAACTCTTAATTGAGGATCTAGTTAATTATTTACTCAGATTTGAGCATGTGAGAACTCTTGATTGAGACTCTACTTTCCTGTAGTCTTACGTAAAGAGAAAACTAAAGAAACCAATTATAATCCATGTGTGGATAATCTTTCGCTACCTCGTGCCCCTTATGCATATTACTGAGATGTGCAGTTTTGGCCAAGATGCATTTTCGTCGTAGTACTGACGGGTGGATGGAGTTTCATTGGACGCTTTGGTATATCTGCTGATCGGAATTATTGGAGATTCTCTGGTGGAGTATGCCGTCCTGAAGAGGAAGCGTGAAGATGAACATGGTTGCGGTTCGGAGTAATACCAGCCTAGCCACAGACAAGAGAAATGAAATTGAGATCAATCGGGTTATCAAATTCCCCGTGGTCTACCTTCGGGGGGGATGTAACAGTTGCTGTCACTCTGTCACATGTCTGTTATTAATTAATACCCCACCCAGAAATCTTCCACAACCAATTTGGACATGTCAAAATAGATATGTCTCCATAACCTGATTTCCATCTATGAATATTCCTGGTAATTAAAACCTATGCCTTGAATATATTCTGAAACCCATTTTGGAACATGTCAGAATAGACATATCTCTTAGACCTTAATTCCATCTGTGAATAATTCTGTGTGTTAGGGTCTTTCACGCTTGAAAACCCGAGCAGTATGTTTATTGACAACACCATGAAACTACTCTCGAAGTTATAAGAAGTTTGCTAATCAGTCGGCGGGCGAGAAGAACGGAGGTTTGGATCTCCAGGTTGGCAGACAGCGTTGTTCGCGGACCTGCACTGTTGGTACCACGACGGGATTAATATATATTAAAAAAGAAGTGAGAACGTGTGACTGTTGACGACAATGTAGATGCGTCAATTGGCAACTCAAACTAACACTTGGGGCGCTGCGGTCGGTCTGGATAAATAGGGTAAAAATACTCAGAAACACGCGTTTGATATGGAACACTTTTTATTTTTCGGTTATAATCAGTAAATGGGGACCCTAAAATAATTACAGAGTTATTTTTAATTGTGTATATGCATAATTGTGCGATACACGTGATCTAATTTGTGCGTTCCACTGGTTTTTATGTGTCAATTGCATATTATCAATCATCGGTTGTCTGCTGGTATTTGTTTTTGAGTAATTGGAGTCAGTTCGAGTCATGGCGCTGTTACGTTTAAAAGCTATATTTGAGTTTGCTCACTGTACCATAGACTCTAGAAATTATTTGCTGCTTGGTAGGGCGAAGGGATGAGTATAACTTGTATTAAAACTCGGGGGAGATAGGAATTGCTTGATTTGGATGGTTAGCAGGTGAGTTTGGTGTTGAATATCGGACTGGTAGCAGGTTCTCGCAGAGTAAATATTTACCTTGTGAAGTCAAATTAGGCCTATATGACTCGTAGTGGAATGGCTCGGATATCGCAGAGCGAGGCGATGGCAGTTGGTAGGGTTATTGGAAAGTGATTGGAAATGAACTAGGGAGCGGGGAAGGATACCTGACTGATGAAGCTTGGCTGTTCTCGGCTGGTGTAGGCTTGGCTGTCTTGGTACGGCTTGGCTCGGCGAGACTGTGCTGGCTGTCTAGGTACGGTTTGGCTCAGCGTAACAGTAAACAACCCGTCCTGTCGTCAGTGAGTGTAGTGGTGAGTGGTCCAACCCGCTCCTGTTGCCCTATTTATTTGATATCGTCACCTTTCGGCTATTGCTATTTGCATCTTTTGGAAAATGATGAAAACTTATATCCGCAGCCCTTTTATACATCGACTTACAGCCGTAAACTGAGCAATATACTTTGCTTTTACTCATTTTGCACTCTATCAACGAATAAAACTTATTACTTACGTATAAAGACACGAAGAATCTGCTTACCAATACAAGAAACCATATACAGACAGTCACCACGTGACAAATGTACCCTACTAGGTAAGTTTCTCATTTTTACCGCTAGATGTCGTATCAGATAGCTGGAGTTGCCAATAGACATAACCTCTAGTCGCTTCCCGGAGCCCGGCGGGCTTTCATGTTCAGTTATATTATCCTTTATTGTGTGTAATTTGCCAATGAATTCTATGAATTTTGACGCTATTCTGTGCTGAATTGCATTGTCGCCGTTGTCATGACGAAGTTTTTTTAAGATACATGTACTGTCCCCGATAATTCGGATAGTAGGCTGTCAGATATCCGCCCCCTCAATCGGATTGCCAAAATCAAACGCACCGGCACAGCTACATCAATGAAAATGGCACTGACAGATACTACCTAGATTAGAGCACAGCAGTTAACAAGAAATTATTGTGGAACACACCAAAATATACGGGGGTTCATACTTACCTTTACTTACCTCTTCAAATTAATCTCGGGTATGGGTTGCCAACTGGATCACTTAAAGTACAGGTATGCCCTCACAATAACCTCCACCATGATATTTAAAATGAACCAAGACGAAACAAGAAACTTTAAACTGTACAATAATTTATTTCACATAAAGGGAATGATTCTAACAAAATTCAACAAAATACACGTGGCAATCAGAAGCCATTGTCAATATAATCATGTCCTCCTGTAGGACTTGTAGACGTTACATACAAAATCTCAGCTTTACTAGCTTATAAAGAACGTAATAATAGTAATACACTTGGAATGGATGAGGGAATTGGGACGAGACATGTAGCAATTGTTTTCCTCTTTCATAAACATCACACTTTATTTATAACTGCAAACCTGCTATGTAGTCGACCTTGGCCTCTAACATACAGTTGTCAGGCCTGCTGCGCCATGTCGCATGCCTACGTCGTCAAGTGGACCCACCTGTCCGGCCAACGTTAGCATATGCTCGTTACCTCAGAGCCTAGCTCCTTTTCAAACACTTTAAATGCCCTCAACTCAACTCAAATATTATCACGCAAATCTTTTAAATGCTCTAATCACATGTTACTGGATTACTCTAATAATCCCAAAACTTGTTTAAGGGTATAATCCACTTGTATAATTCGCGTTCTTTAGAATATGTTAACAAAACTCTTAATGTTTATAACAAATGCTCATTAATTGTTTATAACAATTATAAATTGTTTATAATATTGTCAAATGACAATTGAAAAATCTATACACGCCTCTCTTAATTCCTTTCGTTTCACATTATTGTTAGAGATATTTACACAATTATTTACAATATTAATATTATTTATTTTAGAAATACATTAAACCACACGTTTATCCGGTTGATAATTACTCAAATCAGGTTAATATAATCGACCAATGAAGGTTAGTTATATTTAAGCTTATATTCAGGTTTGATAAGTTTTAACAATAATTATTATTATTTGTGACGGTAACCTCCATTCAAAATCGTAATCTCAAATTATTTAAACACTCTTGTTAATTATAACAGTATCTTCACATGATTAATTTTCAAAGCACCTGGACAATAAACTCAGCGGAAAAATACTTCGCTCAAACGCACAAAATGCACAAAATAGGCCCAGAATTCATCATATATTTCAATATATATGGTATAAAAATCTTCCACAATACATACAAAAACCTCCACTTACAAATTCTTTAACTTCATTAATATTACTGTGGGAATCTCCTTCACTTATTCAAGGGCATTATTCATCAGCGACTTTTACACGTCCACTGAACTAACGATTATACATCCATAGTTCCACTTCAAAAATTCTTATATTCATTAATTGTATCAAACTGTTATTTTATTTAACCTTCGTGGGTTTCATTCATGAATCGATATGAAGTAAAAATTTGCCAATCACAATTAAATTTAATAGCAAATACGATTATACACGCCTCTCTGGTCTATCAAAATTGAGCTTAATATCTCCTAAGTATCGTAGTATAAAAATACAATCTTCAAACAAAGTTCATCTAAACTGCATAAATAATTGAATAGAATACAATTAGACTTTGGAATGCAAACATTATTGTTCCAATCTAGAATTGAGAAAAATTCCTATCAAATGTTCATTACTATAGTGTATTCAATAAATCGTAATCAGAGTTCATATTTCATAAAATTGTCTATAATGCAATGGTATTTCAGAACTGACGATAAATGTCTATGTTGCAATCATGTTCATAAAACGACTAGTATTTCCAAGATCGTCGATACAGGAATAGATTTTAACGCTCTAAAATCTTTTAATTATTCTTCTTTCTTGAGGATGACAGAAAATTGGTCAAAGTAATTTACTGAAAAGAATTACTTTAATAAAATGACACGCTGTCTGAATTCAAATCTGCCATAGAAAATCATTTACTTTACAGTCAAATCATGACCACAAAAATATGCAAATTACTGAAAGAATATAAATTATCAGTCTCAACTGATCCAAAATTATTTAAATATGCCACTGACATAACAATGTCTTAATAAATCGTAGAAAAAGGCATAAATCATCAAAGTGTACTGAGTACAGAAATATCAAGCAAGAATATGGGGCAAAATATATGGGACAGAAAATATGAGAAAAATGGTTGCTCAGATATCGCTAAATGACTCAAATAAAACAAGAAACGTTCACGACTAACTTATCTGTTGATTGAAGTTCTAGAGGAAAATCTTCCAAAGAAGACTGGTGATAGTTCCATTTCACCAAAAAGATGTGCTCCGACCTCGAACCTGGAACCAGCGCCCTCAGAGAATAGAACTGCTTCCTCCTCCGGAAATTGCACTGCTCCGTGTATACGATAGACATCCTTCTGGCAAAACTCTTCTTTGTGAGCCGGGTCTACCCTGGCCTCTCTTGAAAGTTCCCTGAAGTTCTGGCAGAAATTCGCCATGAAGTTTATTGCAGTTATTTCCGCAGAAATATTCATAATCGTGGAGTATGAAAATATTTCCACTGCCATTTGATATAATTCAGCGTTGGACAACGAGGCATGAGTGTAGTTGGATATTCACTACATGCTCGCTTTTGTAGAAAGACGATTAGCGAAGTTCCATGCTGCTATTTCACTCCATCGATTTATGTCCCAATTGCATTAAAGTCCTTAGCCTTCCATCTCCATTTCCGTTATAATAGTTGAAAGAACTGCCATATTATAATGTTCCATATTAGACTGTAGCGTTGTATCGCCAAATGCAATCTGTAGTAGCACGGTTGCAATACCAGTGTCAGCCGTAGCGTATAATGTGATATTATAGAAGTGCTTCTCAGGTGGCGAGAAAATCACTTTTGTCTTCCGTCTTAAACTGCCAATATCTTTCAAATTATATTCTTGAAAATGTTCAACCTTTCTACACACTTTAATATAGTACTGCACAATAGAATTAGCTTAAAGGCATTAGTCAACACTTGATATATTATCTTGTAGACTCGTTAATGTGTACGTTTCAACTTCGCCTAGTTTCAAACACCGTAAAATGGAACTGCGGCACGCTCGAAGCTCGTTCGATGCGGTGGGCTATACCACACGCTAAAGACGACTTGCTTCACTTATTCACTCGAAAACGACTATATGACATCAGAAATATATATGCGGTATGAGACATATGCGGTATGAGAGCTCCTCTCTGCTGTGCAAGACCTTTTATCAACTTCTTAAGGGGCGTATCCATCCCTTCCATAGCTTGTTTCTCCGTCATTGCTAGAATTTCTAACTTTGGCTATACTTGACGGATTTTCAAATTTCAAAAACTCAAAAATAATTTCTTCAAAATTCGAAATCAATGCCATAACTGAAAATAGTTTTCCACAATTCTGCATGCCAAAAGTAATTAAATATAGTAGTTTCAGTAATCTCCGTCTCCCTCCAAACTATCGTTCATTGGTTCGAGTCTTTCCTCCAATCGCGTAACTTCTTCCTTAGCACAATTCCATGTTTCCCTGCGACTGCGTCGTAAATCTCAGATCTTTCTCGAACAAAATCATGACGTCACCAAGAATCTCAGCTCAAGCAGCCTACTTGCGTGAAGTCTGCGTCATCCGTGCCTACGTCATGAATATCCACGTCACAACTATGACAGCCATAACTTTCTTCATATTTGCCAATACTGCCACCGTGGTCTCAATATAATTCAATTTACGGGGGCAGTACTAGATTGTTAAAGAGGAAAGAGATTAATGTCGTAATTCATGGCTGATGGTCACGAGATATGTAAGTTGGATTTTAGCCTTGATGAATGCTAAAGAGTTGGTCCATCTAATTAAGGTGTGGATTAAAGAGAATGTTTCCCAATAATATGCTTGCCTTTGAAATACGGTATCGTCCTGATGTGTTTGGAGTTTAGTGAGAAATTACCCGTTTAGTTTACTCAGACTTGAGAGTTCTTGGGTTGATATTGATTCGAAAATATTTCTTGTGTTTTGGGCTGTGTATGTCAGCGAGTTGGGTTCATAGATAACATGTTTCGTTTAACCTAGTGTATGCGCTATTATTACTTGCTATTATGGCGTGTATTAAATATGAATATAAGATCCACAAATTGCGTGATCTGGCGGTAGGTTACTTCTCAAAAACACAGAGAGGAGAAATATGAAGCACCGGCCGGATGCTAAATAGTGTGAATATTAAATGCGGTAAATCTCCCTCATTCTGTTCAAATACATCCCTGATGGAAAATAAATTAATGTTAACCTACCCATGAGTTTGGGGTGAGTACCAAAGCCTAATGTTGTTTGATGTTGGAAAGGAGTACAAATAAGTGAGTACCAAAACTTCTAAATATTATTTGCATGTATGAGAGTAGTGCGTTGAGGAAGAGCAAACCAGATTGTTGTATTTTATGGGTTCTGGCATGTATATTTGTACCATAATACCGGGTGAGTTAGCCGTGGTTGTTACGGCATGGCTGCTGGCATCCACTCACATCCGGGAGGCGAGGAGGTTTGAATCCCCCCGCCGGCAACCTTGAGGATGGTCTTCTGTGGGTTCCCATCTTCCTTCCAGGCAAATACCGGGGTTGGTCCCTAACTGTAGAACACAGCCGCTACCTTCCAACTCCTCGTCCTTACATTGAAACTTTCCTCCCCAAACAACACTCCACACGCGATGGTACTTGTAGCTCACCCAATGGGTGTTCGCTTAGAAGCAGCTGCAAATTGGCGAGCCGAACATTTCCTTGGACACTCCCGGCACTAAAAGCCATACGTTAAAAGTGTACCATAATTTGTGTGTTAAAAGGGTATATACCGTACCTCTTCTGGTTGAAATTAAATTCTTATTAATGTTATGGTATTGTGCTTATTCATTTACCAGGCTATTTTAGGTTCATTATCGGCTTCTGGGCTTGAGGCCCGCTTTCATTCCACGGGCTTTGACCCGGTTTGTTCTCCTCTCTCTAACTTATTGTGTTGCGGTAGCTTGGTAGCTGGGTGGGGAGTGCAACATAAATATACCAGAGGTTTAAGGTTTGGGGGTGGTACAGTACCTAAATTAACGACACGGCTGCCTCCTTACCAATCGTCATCTCAATTACAAATACACACACCAATACAACCGGCATAATAATGAGGTCGTCAGACAAAGTCCACACACACCCAAGAACACGGGGTTACATGTGACAAAACACCTAAATAAATCATCATCGTCAACAACAAAGCATTGATATTCCTCCAGCATAGTGTATGGTATGTTTTCAGGATTTTCTGTAAGAAAAGAAGTTTCTCTGAAATACGGCAGTTCAAAAAGACCCACCTTTTTTTCTTCTTTTTTTTAGCGTTGGTACGTGTTCATGAATTACCTGTATTGCCGAAGAATTTTAATGTGCCGTCCCACTTCACATTTGGTAACACCCCAAATCCTCAACTGGCCTTGTAAAGCTCCAAAGGTCACAATCTGGATAGAATGCCTGGAGTATTGTATTCGTTGCCACTGCGACAAGCTTCCTTGTCTGAATCAACAGAATATTCAGTGTCTTAACTACGGGGGGTGATTAGGGAGATCAATCCCTCCCAGAGAAATTTACTAAAAATATGAAATTCGTTGAGTTTTAATTTGGAATAAAACCAATCTTTGATTGATAACAAACGATTGGATTATGCAAGTTTATACCTACTATTTGAGAACTTTTTTACTCATTTATTTTTTTGTTTAGTTACCTGAACTTACCACTTACTGAATGAGCAAACATTGCTGTTCCGACCCTTAACACAACAATAACAGTCAGTGTCATGGACGCGGCATATTCTTCTCTCATCACTTTTAAAAATACACCACTGGCCAGTCGCCATTCTCTTTACATCCGCGCGTGTGTGATACTGGTATAGTGTTATTTTGTAAAGTGAATTTAAGTTGTATTACTGTGTTAACTGTGGTTCATTAATTTTTAAAATACCGTTTATCAAGGTAAAGCAAGGACAGGGTGATTTCGCAAAGAATGTTCGGAAATTGAACTTGATATTGTAATACCAAATTGTTTTACGGTACTGTATATAAAGTTTGGTGTATATATGGTCAGTAATTACTAATCGATGGCAGAAAAGTGAAACTTTTAAATCAATGGTTTGCAGAAGAGCGAAGGAAACCTAAACTTAACAATATGCTACCTAATATTATTTATATCACTATGATACGGTAGTTACTACATATTAAGAGTCACAACCTATATAAAAGGTAGTGAACTCGAATTCAGTTTGACTCAAGGCATTGTTGGAGCCGAGGATCGAACCGACTTGCTCAAGAAATAAAAATTGTGAATGGAACAATATTTTATTCACATAACTATTTTATGAGGTCAATGGAATATATTGATGAGTTTTTGGAAAAATTTGCAGCATTTTTAGAGAATTCAATTTGGAAATATTTCAGTGAATATTATTTTAACCAAGGGAGAGTCCAATCTTCAGACACTGGAATATGACCAAAGCTTCAAATTAGCAAGTCAAGGACCGGTTTTTGTTCGCCGAGTCGACAATAACAAAATCGTGCACACGACACTTTGAAAAGAGGCTAAAACAATGCGTTTTCCTTGATAACTCAGGAGCCAATCAGAAAGAATCACAAAAATATTGAGGGAATCGCTATTATATTTAATTTTGATATATAAAGCGATATAAGAACTTCTATAGTTATCGAAGACGAAATGATATTTTCTTATAAAAACAGAATTAAATATTTATGAATAGAAGGAAAGCTATGAGCGAATTACAGTAATAAGGACTGTTTTTTAGGCTAGTCTGCCATTTCAGACAGAAAAGAGCGCGGCACTGGAGAGCGCAGAGATTCCTTCATTCACAGCGAAAAGTACAGTAGTATTGTATTTGTAACAGTTCAACAGTCTCCTCCTCCTCACCCTCCTCACAAGATGGCGGCGGCGCGATATCTCTCGAACGCATGGTCGGATTTTGACAAATGAGGTGTTGTTGAACTCGGGTGGACACCCCCTTTCAATGGACAACATATTTCCACCCCAAAATAAAACCTACCCCTATTAGGGGTTGAAATTGTAATTTTTTTTAGAGAATCTCTCTTTCCAAGTGCAACATGTGAGAGTTTGAATGCCAATATGGAATTAAACGTTGTTCTACACCAGAGACATGTATACGGTGGATAGCCACTATGAATTAACATGCTTGGCTTTTTGTTTCTTACGCATGCCCACTCATAGCTTTTGTAAGAGGGCGGGCTTTTTAAAAGATGGCGGCTGTAGTGTAACCTAACCTAACCCAACCTAACGGGTCCTTGTGGACAGGTCATTGTTGACGGGTCCTTGTGGACGAGTCCATGTTGACAGGTCCTTGTGGACGAGTTCTTGTGGACGAGTCCTTGTTGACAGGTCCTTGTGGACGAGTCCTTGTTGACGAGTCATTGTTGACGGGTCATTGATGACGAGTCCCTATGGACGGGTCCTTGTTGACAGGTCCTTGTGGACGAGTCCTTGTTGATGAGTCCCTTTGGACTGATCCCTTTGGACCGGCCCTTTTGGACAGGCCCATGAATTTATCCAAATTATGTCAAAGGGCTTAACTAACGGACTAATAAGGCTAGGAACTTGTATGAGGTATTGTAGGACTTGGGATGAAGCCCCCTTTTAGAATGTATTTTTGAAATTTTGACAAAGGGTCTAACCACACTTTTGTTAATATCTCGCGAACCTATCATACTAGTGACTTGTATGAGGGGTCCTAGCAATTGGGGCGATGTTCCCCTTTGGGGGTGAAACTATCCCCCCACTCCCAAATTGAAAAATCGATATCTTGGAAACTAAGAACCCTAAAATTATGTGTGATAGCTTTAAAAATAGGTCATAAGATACGATTTTACCACGATAGGTAATTTCACCCCTAAAATAGTAAATAGTAATGTTACAGGAAAAAAAGCGGTTAAACACTTAAAAATGATACATGAACCTAGGATCATTTGTTTTTGATGAAAAAATAGTAAGAGGGTTAAAACTACCCCCAAAATTTAAAAATCGTTATCTTGGAAATTAAGAGCCTTAAAATTAAGTGTGATAGCTTTAAAAATAGGTCATGACATACGCTTATACCACGATAGGTCATTTCACCCCTAAAACAGTGAATAGTGATTTTACAGGGAAAAAGGTGTTAAGCGCCTAAAAATGATAAATGAACCAAAGATCTTTTGTTTTTGATGAAAAATAGTAAGGGGGTGAAAACTACCCCAAAAATGAAAATTCGATATCTTGGAAACTAAGAAACCTAAAATTAGGTGTGATAGCTCAAAAAATTGGACATTTAATACTCTTTTACCACGATTGGTCATTTTACCCCTAAAACAATGCATGTAGATTTTACAGGAAAAAAGGGGAATCAATAATTAGATTTGGACACATGAGGTGTTATAAGACTCAGGGCGACAATCTCTTCTTGAATTTATTATTTATTTGTGAAATTTTGACAAATGGCCTAACCACATATTTTGAAAATTTAGATTTTTTAAATTTTTGATTTAATTTTAATATTGTTTTTTTAGTAGAGAGAGACAGTACCGGTTGTGTTTAAACGAGCATGTCGCCGGTCACTGTGGCCATGTTCAATGGATGAATCGATATTTTGTGAAGCATTGATTGAAGAGGGTCATGCGACGACTTGTTTTAAGAATATTTTTATGATTTTTCCTATGATGCATGCATTTCTTTAAATATCCCAAAACGGCAAGGTTACTGATTTGAGTTTTATAAACTAATAATGGGATTTGGACTCATAAGGTGTCCTAAAACTTGGCATGACGCTTTCTTTATATGGCTTATGAATTTTCCCAAAAAGATTGAAAACAACAAGGTCATGGACTTTTGTTTCTCTTAATATATTGCAAACCCATAATGTTAGATGTTTATGGTGAGTGATGAAACATAGCTATGTAGAGAAAGAATTATTGTAGGCTTCACGTATGGTGACTGACAAGTCTTTGACCATTGAAACTTGTTTTTAAACCTGACCGCAGTACATAGGAAGTATAGGTTTCAGGCATGACATGACAAACGGTGTGTACAAAATCCAATTTATCGATTCAAGAATTAAGAGTAGACTATCTTTAATTGATTAGTTAAAGAGGGTAGCTAAGAAAACAAGATGGTGATTACACTGAACCAAACCGAACCAATACAATCCTTTTTGAATGTATAATGTTACTTGCTAACCATTTTGTGCTGCAGTGGAAAGCACTTTTGGCTCTTGCACTAGAGGCCTTAACTCGATTTAACTTTAAGGCTTAGAACGAACCAAACTAAGAAAGATGGTTATAATATGCAGTGGTTAAGCTGTTATCCTTTAAATAAGGTAGACCAGGGTTTGATTTTAGATTAATACGCATGTCAAAAATATAAAAAAGCAGGGATAGTGTTTTAAGACTGATTACACTTGTATATTTTTTCAAATTATTACTTGGATTACAAATACAAAGGAGGACTGGGTTCAATATACAGTTAATGGAAATAAGATTTTGTATTTGTTTTTTATTTTAGACTTTATATTTTAGAATTTACATTTTACATTTTAGATTGTACAAAAAGACCAAACCATAATGTCATGACTTTAAATTTTCGGTAACTAATTATTAAAGAAAAACATATAAGGATTTGTATTACTTGGAATTATGTTTTCTATACTATATTTTATTTTGGTTTTAGATTTTAGAAATTTGATATTGGATTTTAGATTTTAGGTAAAGACCAAACTAATATTGACTATTCATTAGACACTGGTATGTAGATAGAAAGATGATTAGACTATATGTTAAGATGAATTTTTAGGTGTTGACTGGCCTTGCAATAAGAATTGACCAACCAGACATGAGTTAACTACCAACGAAACACTTTGGCGACTATGCTTGTTATTGACCAGTGAGTAGGGTTTTAGAAAAACTGTTTGCTATTTTGGGTAATATACAACAAATGCATAGACCTACTGAGCGACTATGTTTGCTAAACAAGACATTATACCAGAGATGATTAGGATTCTTATGTAGCTCAGGCAAGGGAAGCATTTCTACAGAATTTGTTGACATTGAATATAGATTTAGGTATTAGGATGTCATTTTTAAATACCTTTGTCTGGAGTGTGACGCTCTATGAAAGGGAAACTTGGACTATTGGTGTAGCAGTAAAGTGGAGAGTTGAAGTGTTTGAAATGTGGTGTTACAGGAGAATGATGAAGATTAGATGGGTAAATAGGGTTACAAACAAAGAGGTATTAAGACAAGTGGGAGAGGAGAGATGTTTTTGGCGACAGCTAATGAAGTAAATCGATAGGTTGGTAGGACACATACACCCAGGAATAGCAAGCTTAGTTATGGAAGAACGGGTTGAGGACAAGAACTGTAGGGGTAGACCAAGGATAGAATATGTTAAACAGATAGCCTTGGATGTAGAGTGTGGTAGCTATATAGAGATGAAACGATCAGCTCAGGACAGGGAGTCATGGAGAGCTGTATTAAACCAGTCAAAAGGCTGAAGACTCAAACAACATGTAGAACTTACCAAAATAATGTTGTGTAATGGTAAATACTAGTCAACAAACATTAATGCATTACTACAACCCATGACACGATACCTGAGAGCTTTTCTAAAATTATTTTAAGATGCCTTTAACCCTATATTAAACACCTAGTTCTCAAGACTCATAACTACAATGTAATGGATAAAAACAACAACAACAACAAAACATTTAAAAACGAGCAAGTAGTTGAGTCAATGTACACTGGAAAATTTTGTAAACACTCAAGTGCACAAAACAAATTACATTATTAACTGTCAGGTTGACCGGGTGGTTAAGGCGTTTGACTTATGTTCACATTTTCAATACAAGAAAGCAAGGATTTGAATCCCTTACCTGACATAACTATTGCTTTAACATAGCTTAGCGATACTGTATTATTATGATACTCGATACACAAACCATAGATAGAGTGTATTGTTTAAGTCCACTCTCTCTTTCTAAACATAGCTAGAGACTGTCAATGGTTAACAATTGCAATAATAGTGGGAGGATGTAGTGATAGTAATTAAGAAAAAGCAGACAATAACCATAACATATTTTTATTAAATTCATTTTATAGTAGATACACACTGAATACAACTCTCTCTATTTACCATTGTTTGATACAGATTTTTTAAACACAACGCTTGTTGTAGATCCTCTTATAACTTTCTCCATGTACTCTTGTTCTTAAATACTGGGGAAGTCGCAGTGGTTTTATAGACATAAAACCCTCATCCTTTTCATCATCATCATCTTCATTATGAATATTATCATCAAAATTATGATAGTCATTGTCACCATCGTTATCATCATCATCATCATCATCGTCAACATCACTAGAACAATCCAATTCCTCTTGTTCCTTTTCCACAGGGACCTCTTTTAAAGTCTGCGTTGCTTTTGATAGTGTTAAGGGTTTCTTAGACGTTGACAACTGTCCTAACATGACTTCTTGAGGACATAATAAGTGATTTTGAACAAACACTGCACTATCTTGAGCAGCAATATTTTTTTTATCTTGGGCTTGCTTTTTTTTACCTTGGTTAGAGTATTTTGTCCATTTAAATGTGTATTAATTTGAGATTCACAATGATGCTCGTTTGAAGTAAGTACGTTGGAGTCTTTTGTTTTAATAATTCCTCGACACTTTTTAGATCGTTGTTTTGAACATCGCCAAATAAGAGTTCCATTTTTATTGGTTGTTTTTACAATATATGTATATCCTTTATAGTAGGCACATGGCTTACCATGGCTGGTTGTTGAGACTTCCATATTAACTAATACACATTAATTTAATTTTAGTAAAGTCACTTTAGTAATAATAACAGTAAAATAAATGAAGTGGATTGATATTTTTTAAAGGTGGAATTTTCAAAGTACTGTCAAGAATAATAATCACATGAACAAATTTTAGACTACAAGTGATTTACACACACATTGCTCAATGTCAAGATTTTTACTGAACACAATTTATAGTGATTATGATTTTTAGCCTACTTTTCACATTTTGCAAAAATGAGGAAAAAGTAGACTTATGAGATCGGGCAAATGTGTGTGTGTCTGTCTGTCTGTCTGTCCTTCTGTCTGTCTGTCTGGCTGTGTGTGAGTCCCCCCCTATCAACTCCTAAACAGCTGCAGCAATCGAAACAAAATTTGGTAGGAGTAATGATCTATACCTGAATATCTCACGCCCATATTTGAAAATGATGTCAGTGCTACCAACTGCTGAAAAATCGCAATTGAAATTTGAGCTCCATGTTGGATATCTTGGAAGGTATGAATAGGAGCTATTTCAAGATTGGCACACGTATAGATAACAATATTGCAGTTTAATTTCCAGGAGGCCATACATCGCTGTGTTGCCAAAATGAATATACGGATGCTGATAGGTCCAAATTTTAAATGCATATAACTTCTACACTATCAATTGGATTTCATCCAAATTTCGTATGTGCTATGTGTACATAAACAGACATGACTGAACATATTCTTAAGATCCACCAGGGCTGCCAACTGTTAATAAATGCTCTCAATTTATTTTATCCAAATACCAATATATCAGAAAGTATGCAAGCCGACAGCTTTAAACTATGCACACGTATAGTACCTGACATTCTGTATTAATTTGGAGTAACTTATATACGTCAGTGCTACCAACATGATTCTAAGCCAGCTGAGAGGTCCAACTTTAAATACATGTAACTTCTATACTATCATTTGGATTTCAGCCAAATATCGTGTGTGCTATGTGTACCATAACAGATATGTATATGCCGATTCTTAAGAGTAACCAGGGCTGCCAACTGTTAATAAATACTGTCTCTATTTTTGTTACCCTAATATCAATATATAAGAAAGTATGCAAGCCAATAGCTCTAAACTTTGCACACGTATAGTACCTGGCATTCTAGATTAATTTCGAGTAACTAATATACGTCAGTGCTGCCAACATGATTCTAAGCCTGCTGATAGTTCCAATTTTAAAATGTACGTAACTTCTATGCTAACTAATGGATTTCATTCAAAATTGACACAACAATAGATCATATTATTTCAGATTATTTCTGACCAATACATGTATGTCATTGTTGCCAACATGATTTTACGCGCGCTCTTAGATCCAATGTTTAACAGCATGTAACGTCCATGCTATCCATTGGACTTCAACCAAATTTTGTATTCTGCACCTTAAGAGATGGAACTATGAATATATTTAGTCACCAGGGCTACCAACTGTTGTTCTCTATTATGTTGGAGACAGTAAGTGGACAGTTTATTGTGAGTAAACAAGACGTGACAACTTGTGGTGATGGGAATGCTTGGCAACACTGTTTCATTCCATTGTTGACTTGGGCCCACAGGTATACAGTATTTCGAACTAATTTGAAATTTCGATATTACCAACTTAATTTCGGCTTCATTCTAGATAGATCCATATAGATTAATCATTGGCATAGATCTTAAATTTTGAGAAAAGTAGGCTCTTTAGTTCGTCACGGAACTTCTTGTTATTGACTGTAATTGATAGTAGCCATGGTTAGTAGAGGCAATGTATACTGGGTGCGTTTTATAGCACGCTCAATTTATACTAGGTACGATTAGTAGACGCGTTTGATACTGGGCGCGTTTTATACTGATTATGATTTATACTGAGCGCGATTTTTACTAGAAGCGATTTTTACCAGCTGTAATTGATAGCAGTTCATACTCAACGCAATTGATAGTAGGCGTAATTGATAGTAGGCGCGATTGGTAGTAGGCGCTATTGGTAGTAGACGCAATTACTAGTAGGCGCGATTGGTAGTGGGCGTAATTGCTATTGGGCGCTATTGATAGTAGGTGCAATTGACAGTAGGCGCAATTAGTGGTAGGCGTGATTGGTATTAGGTGCAATTGATAGTAGGTGCAATTAATAGGCGCAATTGATAGTAGGCGCGATTGATAGTAGGCGCAATTGATAGCAGGCGCTATCAGTAGACGTGATTGATAGTAGGCGCGCCAATAAGACTAAGGCATTGTATGAGGTATTGTTGCTCTTTTCGCTGAAGACTGCTGGTAAACACCTATGTTCCCACGGCCTTTTTAACGATGGCGGCTGACCCACGAGGGGTGATGAAAAAGTATTCCAAGCGGCGCTTGTCGATAGGCAAACCAATAATCAAAAAGGGGTATGACAGACCTTGAGGCGATAACCCCTTTTGATTGATCCCTGTTGATTTGCCCCTTTGGACTGGTCCCTGTTGACTAGCCCCTTTGGAAGGGTCATTTTTGAAGGGAGTCATTTTTGACGGGCCCCCGCTGACGGGTCACTATGGACGGATACCTGTGGACGGGTCCCTGTTGACAGGTCCTTTTGACTAATCCCTTTGGACTGATCCCTATGGGTTGGCCATGCATTTATCCAAATTATGTCAAAGGGACCGGTCCAAAGGGATTAGTCAAAAAGACCTGTCAACAGGGACCCGTCCACAGGGATCCGTCCATAGTGACCCGTCAGCAGGGGCCCGTCAAAAATGACTCCCTTCAAAAAGGACCCGTCCAAAGGGGCTAGTCAACAGGGACCAGTTCCAAGGGGCAAATCAACAGGGATCAATCAAAAGGGGTTATCGCCTCAAGGTCTCTCATACCCCTCTTTGATTATTGGTTTGCCTATCGACAAGCGCCACTTGGAATATTTTTAATCACCCCTCGTGGGTCAGCCACCATCTTTAAAAAGGCCGTGGGAACATAGGTGTTTACCAGCAGTCTTCAGCGAAAAGTCCAACAATACCGCATTCAATGCCCTAGTCTTATTGATTCGCGAGATATTAACAAAAGTGCTCTTAGGCCCTTTGTCAAAATTTCAAAAATAGATTCGGTGTTGTGCAATTAATAATAGCCACCTCTTTAAATATATACTGTACTTGTTTTCGTTGACCTTAAAGCCTTGAGTATCCATCATCAGTGTATGAGACATGTTTACGCTTGTATAGATCAAAACCAACTGACTACTCACTACTTGGGTTTAGAAATTACATTTACTCAAATCACATTCTAGTAAAAATCGTGCCTACTATAAACTGCACCCAATTTTGCACCCGCTTTTACATTCACTTTTGCACTCACTTTTGCACCCTCTTTTGCACCCACATTTACACCTACTTTTGCACTCCCTTTTACACTGACTTTTACACTGACTTTTGCACCCATTTTGAACCCACCTTTGCACTCACTTTTGCACCCACTTTTGCACCCACTCTTGCACCCACTTTTGAACCCACTTTTACACTGACTTCTGCACACACTTTTGCACCTATTCTTGCATCCACTCTTGCACCCACTTTTCCTCTCACTTTAAGGAGAATGTCTTTGTGTAATAAAAAGTAATGTCCAGCCTCCCACCGCCATTCATCTGTGACGTCATAGCCAGTCTCAAAGCAAGTCTAAACTTGTAGAACAGGTCATGTGACAAGGTTAGGTTAAGTGACTTTGACATAATTTGGATAAATGCATGGGCCCGTCCACAGGGACCCGTCAAAAATGCATCCCTTCATAAAGGACCCGTCCAAAGGGGCTGGTCAACAGGGGATAGTCAACAGGGACCAGTTCAAAGGGAGAAATCAACAGGGATCAATCAAAAGGGGTTATCACCTCAAGGTCAACCAATCACGCCTACTATCAATCGCGTCTACTATCAATTACGCCTACTAACAATCGCGCTTACTAATCGCGCCTACTATTTATCGCGCCTACTATCAATCGCACCCACTATCAATAGCGCCTACTATCAATTATGTCCAATACCAATCGCGCCTACTATCAATCGCGCCTACTACCAATCGCGCCTACTATCAATCGCACCTACTATCAATAGTGCCCACTATCAATTACGTCCACTACCAATCGCGCCTACTATCAATCGCGTCTACTAATAGCGCCTGCTATCAATTGCGCCTACTACCAATCGCGCCTACTATCAATTGCGCCTATTAATTGCACCTACTATCAATTGCACCTACTACCAATCACGCCTACTACTAATTGCGCCTACAGTCAATTGCACCTACTATCAATAGCGCCTACTAGCAATTACGCCCACTACCAATCGCGCCTACTGTGAATTGCGCCTACTATCAATTGCGCCTACTACCAATCGCGCCTACTAGTAATTGCGTCTACTACCAATTGCGCCTACTAGCAATCGCGCCTACTACTAATCGCGCCTACTATCAATCGCGCCTACTGTCAATTGAACCTACTATCAATAGCGCCTACTATCAATTACGTCCACTACCAATCGCGCCTACTATCAATCACGTCTACTAATAGCGCCTGTTATCAATTGCGCCTACTATCAATCGCGCCTGATATCAATTGCGCCTATTAATTGCACCTACTATCAATTGTACCTACTACCAATCACGTCTACCACTAATTGCGCCTACTGTCAATTGCACCTACTATCAATAGCGCCTACTAGCAATTACGCCCACTACCAATCGCGCCTACTGTGAATTGCGCCTACTATCAATTGCGCCTACTACCAATCGCGCCTACCAGTAATTGCGTCTACTACCAATTGCGCCTACTACCAATCGCGCCTAATATCAATTACGCCTACTATCAATTGCGTTGAGTATGAACTGCTATCAATTACAGCTGGTAAAAATCGCTTCTAGTAAAAATCGCGCTCAGTATAAATCATAATCAGTATAAAACGCGCCCAGTATCAAACGCGTCTACTAATCGTACCTACTATAAATTGAGCGTGCTATAAAACGCACCCAGTATACATTGCCTCTACTAACCATGGCTACCATCAATTACAGTCAATAAAATCATAATCACTGTAAATTGTGTTCAGTATAAATCTTGAAATTGAGCAATGTGTGTGTAAATCACTTTTAGTCTAAAATTTGTTCATGTGATTATTATTCTTGACAGTACTTTGAAAATTCCACCTTTAAAAAATATCAATCCACTTCATTTATTTTACTGTTATTATTACTAAAGTGACTTTACTAAAATTAAATTAATGTGTATTAGTTAATATGGAAGTCTCAACAACCAGCCATGGTAAGCCATGTGCCTACTATAAAGGATATACATATATTGTAAAAACAACCAATAAAAATGGAACTCTTATTTGGCGATGTTCAAAACAACGATCTAAAAAGTGTCGAGGAATTATTAAAACAAAAGACTCCAACGTACTTACTTCAAACGAGCATCATTGTGAATCTCAAATTAATACACATTTAAATGGACAAAATACTCTAACCAAGGTAAAAAAAAGCAAGCCCAAGATAAAAAAAAATATTGCTGCTCAAGATAGTGCAGTGTTTGTTCAAAATCACTTATCATGTCCTCAAGAAGTCATGTTAGGACAGTTGTCAACGTCTAAGAAACCCTTAACACTATCAAAAGCAACGCAGACTTTAAAAGAGGTCCCTGTGGAAAAGGAACAAGAGGAATTGGATTGTTCTAGTGATGTTGACGATGATGATGATGATGATGATAACGATGGTGACAATGACTATCATAATTTTGATGATAATATTCATAATGAAGATGATGATGATGAAAAGGATGAGGGTTTTATGTCTATAAAACCACTGCGACTTCCCCAGTATTTAAGAACAAGAGTACATGGAGAAAGTTATAAGAGGATCTACAACAAGCGTTGTGTTTAAAAAATCTGTATCAAACAATGGTAAATAGAGAGAGTTGTATTCAGTGTGTATCTACTATAAAATGAATTTAATAAAAATATGTTATGGTTATTGTCTGCTTTTTCTTAATTACTATCACTACATCCTTCCACTATTATTGCAATTGTTAACCATTGACAGTCTCTAGCTATGTTTAGAAAGAGAGAGTGGACTTAAACAATACACTCTATCTATGGTTTGTGTATCGAGTATCATAATAATACAGTATCGCTAAGCTATGTTAAAGCAATAGTTATGTCAGGTAAGGGGTTCAAATCCTTGCTTTCTTGTATTGAAAATGTGAACATAAGTCAAACGCCTTAACCACCCGGTCAACCTGACAGTTAATAATGTAATTTGTTTTGTGCACTTGAGTGTTTACAAAATTTTCCAGTGTACATTGACTCAACTACTTGCTCGTTTTTAAATGTTTTGTTGTTGTTGTTGTTTTTATCCATTACATTGTAGTTATGAGTCTTGAGAACTAGGTGTTTAATATAGGGTTAAAGGCATCTTAAAATAATTTTAGAAAAACCCTCAGGTATCGTGTCATGGGTTTTAGTAATGCATTAATGTTTGTTGACTAGTATTTACCATTACACAACATTATTTTGGTAAGTTCTACATGTTGTTTGAGTCTTCAGCCTTTTGACTGGTTTAATACAGCTCTCCATGACTCCCTGTCCTGAGCTGATCGTTTCATCTCTATATAGCTACCACACTCTACATCCAAGGCTATCTGTTTAACATATTCTATCCTTGGTCTACCCCTAAAGTTCTTGTCCTCAACCCGTTCTTCCATAACTAAGCTTGCTATTCCTTGGTGTATGTGTCCTACCAACCTATCGATTTACTTCATTAGCTGTCGCCAAAAACATCTCTCCTCTCCCACTTGTCTTAAAACCTCTTTGTTTGTAACCCTATTTACCCATCTAATCTTCATCATTCTCCTGTAACACCACATTTCAAACACTTCAACTCTCCACTTTACTGCTACACCAATAGTCCAAGTTTCCCTTTCATAGAGCGTCACACTCCAGACAAAGGTATTTAAAAATGACATCCTAATACCTAAATCTATATTCAATGTCAACAAATTCTGTAGAAATGCTTCCCTTGCCTGAGCTACGTAAGAATCCTTATCATCTCTGGTATAATGTCTTGTTTAGCAAACATAGTCGCTCAGTAGGTCTATGCATTTGTTGTATATAACCCAAAATAGCAAACAGTTTTTCTAAAACCCTACTCACTGGTCAATAACAAGCATAGTCGCCAACGTGTTTCGTTGGTAGTTAACTCATGTCTGGTTAGTCAATTCTTATTGCAAGGCCAGTCAACACCTAAAAATTCATCTTAACATATAGTCTAATCATCTTTCTATCTACATACCAGTGTCTAATGAATAGTCAATATTAGTTTGGTCTTTACCTAAAATCTAAAATCCAATATCAAATTTCTAAAATCTAAAACCAAAATAAAATATAGTATAGAAAACATAATTCCAAGTAATACAAATCCTTATATGTTTTTCTTTAATAATTAGTTACCGAAAATTTAAAGTCATGACATTATGGTTTGGTCTTTTTGTACAATCTAAAATGTAAAATGTAAATTCTAAAATATAAAGTCTAAAATAAAAAACACATACAAAATCTTATTTGCATTAACTGTATATTGAACCCAGTCCTCCTTTGTATTTGTAATCCAAGTAATAATTTGAAAAAATATACAAGTATAATCAGTCTTAAAACACTATCCATGCTTTTTTATATTTTTTGACATGCGTATTAATCTAAAATCAAACCCTGGTCTACCTTATTTAAAGGATAACAGCTTAACCACTGCATATTATAACCATCTTTCTTAGTTTGGTTCGGTCTAAGCCTTAAAGTTAAATCGAGTTAAGGCCTCTAGTGCAAGAGCCAAAAGTGCTTTCCACTGCAGCACAAAATGGTTAGCAAGTAACATTATACATTCAAAAAGGATTGTATTGGTTCGGTTTGGTTCAGTGTAATCACCATCTTGTTTTCTTAGCTACCCTCTTTAACTAATCAATTAAAGATAGTCTACTCTTAATTCTTGAATCGATAAATTGGATTTTGTACACACCGTTTGTCATGTCATGCCTGAAACCTATACTTCCTATGTACTGCGGTCAGGTTTAAAAACAAGTTTCAATGGTCAAAGACTTGTCAGTCACCATACGTGAAGCCTACAATAATTCTTTCTCTACATAGCTATGTTTCAACACTCACCATAAACATCTAACATTATGGGTTTGCAATATATTAAGAGAAACAAAAGTCCATGACCTTGTTGTTTTCAATCTTTTTGGGAAAATTCATAAGCCATGTAAAGAAAGCGTCATGCCAAGTTATAGGACACCTTATGAGTCCAAAACCCATTATTAGTTTATAAAACTCAAATCAGTAACCTTGCCGTTTTGGGATATTTAATTAAATGCATGCATCATAGGAAATATCATAAAAATATTCTTAAAACAAGTCGTCGCATGACCCTCTTCAATCAATGCTTCACAAAATATCGATTCATCCATTGAACATGGCCAGTGATCGGCGACATGCTCGTTTAAACACAACCGGTACTGTCTCTCTCTACTAAAAAAAACAATATTAAAATTAATTCAAAAATTTAAAAATCTAAAACTCAGCAATTCTTCTAGGTTTGTGCCGTGTCTTGTGTGGGGTTTCGCCTAGGACACCAAGCTAGGCTCATCGGCGGGCTCTTGGTGTTTGCTGAGTTTTAATTCACCGGCCGTGAAAGCCAATATACCATCTTTTTGGAAGCCTTCATAGGGAGGTTAAGGCTGCTTGAATTTTAGTTCTCGTAGTCAAGTGGTGCAGTTGCACCTTATATAAAGGGAGGTGGTGCGCAGTTCGTCACTCCTGTGGGGGTCCGGGCGGGGACACCAAGTGCCCGCCGATGAGCCTAGCTTGGTGTCCTAGGCGAAACCCCACACAAGACACG
Organism: Meconema thalassinum; assembly: GCA_946902985.2. Taxonomy (NCBI): domain Eukaryota; kingdom Metazoa; phylum Arthropoda; class Insecta; order Orthoptera; family Tettigoniidae; genus Meconema; species Meconema thalassinum. The sequence continues at coordinate 127,376,324 of OX336395.1, forward strand.
GCACAAACCTAGAAGAATTGCTGAGTTTTAATTCACCGGCCGTGAAAGCCAATATACCATCTTAAAAATCTAAATTTTCAAAATGTGTGGTTAGGCCCTTTGTCAAAATTTCACAAATAAATAATAAATTCAAGAAGAGATTGTCGCCCTGAGTCTTATAACACCTCATGTGTCCAAATCTGATTATTGGTTCCCCTTTTTTCCTGTAAAATCTACATGCATTGATTTAGGGGTAAAATGACCAATCCTGGTATAAGAGTATTAAATGTCGAATTATTTGAGCTATCACACCTAATTTTAGGTTTACTAGTTTCCATGATATCGAATTTTCAATTTTGGGGTTGTTTACACCCCCTTACTATTTTTCATCAAAAACAGAAGATCTTAGGTTCATTTTTCATTTTTAGGCGTTTAACACCTTTTCCCCTGTAAAATCACTATTCACTGTTTTAGGGGTGAAATGACCTATCGTGGTATAAGCGTATGTCATGACCTATTTTTAAAGCTATCACACTTAATTTTAAGGCTCTTAATTTCCAAGATAACGATTTTTAAATTTTGGGGGTAGTTTTAACCCTCTTACTATTTTTTCATAAAAAACAAATGATCTTAGGTTCATGTATCATTTTTAAGTGTTTAACCGCTTTTTTTTCCTGTAACATTACTATTTACTATTTTAGGGGTGAAATTACCTATCGTGGTAAAATCGTATCTTATGACCTATTTTTAAAGCTATCACACATAATTTTAGGGTTCTTAGTTTCCAAGATATCGATTTTTCAATTTGGAAGTGGGGAGATAGTTTCACCCCCAAAGGGGAACATCGCCCCAATTGCTAGGACCCCTCATACAAGTCACTAGTATGATATGTTCGCGAGATATTAATAAAAGTGTGGTTAGACTCTTTGTCAAAATTTCAAAAATACATTCTAAAAGGGGGCTTCATCCCAAGACATACAATACCTCATACAAGTTCCTAGCCTTATTAGTCCGTTAGTTAAGCCCTTTGACATAATTTGGATAAATTCATGGGCCAGTCCAAAGGGGCCGGTCCAAAGGGATCAGTCCAAAGGGACTCATCAACAAGGACTCGTCCACAAGGACCTGTCAACAAGGACCCGTCCATAGGGACTCGTCATCAATGACCCGTCAACAATGACTCGTCAACAAGGACTCGTCCACAAGGACCTGTCAACAAGGACTCGTCCACAAGAACTCGTCCACAAGGACCTGTCAACAAGGACTCGTCCACAAGGACCCGTCAACAATGACCTGTCCACAAGGACCCGTTAGGTTGGGTTAGGTTAGGTTACACTACAGCCGCCATCTTTTAAAAAGCCCGCCCTCTTACAAAAGCTATGAGTGGGCATGCGTAAAAAACAAAAAACCAAGCATGATAATTCATAGTGGCTATCCACCGTATACATGTCTCTGGTGTAGAACAACGTTTAATTCCATATTGGCATTCAAACTCTCACATGTTGCACTTGGAAAGAGAGATTCTCTAAATGAAATACAATTTCAGCCCCTAGTAGGGGTAGGTTTTATTTTGGGGTGGAAATATGTTGTCCATTGGAAAGGGGGTGTCCACCCGAGTTCAACAACACCTCATTTGTCAAAATCCGACCATGCGTTCGAGAGATATCGCGCCGCCGCCATCTTGTGAGGAGGGTGAGGAGGAGGAGGCTGTTGATTTGTTACAAATACACTACTTACAGTGTAGACCTGTATTACTGATCGTCCGAGAAGAGCAGATATGCATAAGTGAGGTACGGCAAGGAGATCGACACTTGACCGATGGAGACGCCACACTTGCCGAGGAACAGTAGGAGATGCCGGCAATAAGTTAATCTACATTCACGGAGTGGAATTCAGAGTGGACCAGACAACAATGAGTTCATTATTCTACAACTGCAATACTAACAAGCAATAATCTGAATTTACCAACAATGATACTACATAGATTCCCATTACCAACTTAGGAGATTTCAACAATTGGCATTCAATCAACGATGATGAAGAAATGCGACAAGAGACCAGTCGTCCGAAGAGTTCGTTCGACCAGGGCACGAGTTTCCAGATTGTTAATCGAGAAGCATGAAGACCTGTTCGCGCGACCCGAGACCACGCAGCCAGGTGCTCACGGAGAGGAGCGAGCCGCCCAGCTGATTTCTCGCAGACAAGGGGGAACACGTTATCCAGCCTACGTCCGGCGAGTGTGAAGCCAGGACAGAAACATCATACATATCCGGCCAGGTATCGCAAGAGCTGACCATCATGAAGGTAGACGAAAGATTGTACTAATATCTTAGTAGTTTTCTGTATTTTGGGGGTATTTCAGATGTGACCAACTTATGTAGATTTTTCTTTACTCATAACTCATGTTATTATGTTGTCAATTTTATAAATTTAATTGTAAATTGTATTCTACGTCAGCGTGTGTGTTTTTTACGTAATATACCTATTATTTGGATTTTAAATGTTTCATATTTGAATTTGCTGATACGTTTTTAATTATACTCACTTTAAAACGAAACTGTTTTATACAAATGGAATGCTTCGATAGAATGCGTAACTACCTAGGCCTATTGGCAACTCCAGCTATCTGATATGACATCTAGCGGTAAAAATGAGAAACTTACCAAGTAGGGTACATTTGTCACGTGGTGACTGTTTGTATATGGTTTCTTGTATTGATAAGCAGATCGTGGTAAATTCTTCGGGTTTATACATAAGTAATAAGTTTTACTCGTTGATAAGAGTGCAAAATGAGTAAAAGCAAAGTACGGTATATTGTTCAGTTTACGGCTGTAAGTCGATGTATAAGAGGGCTGCGGATATACGTTTTCAACACCTTCCAAAAGATGCAAATAGCAATAGCCGAAAGGTGACGATACCAAATAAATACGGGCAACAAGAGCGGGTTGGACCACTACACTCATTGACAACAGGACGGGTTGTTCACTTACGCCGAGCCAAGCTGCACCTAGGCAGCCAAGCACAGTCTCGCCGAGCCAAGCCGTACCAAAACAGCCAAGCCTACACCAGCCGAGAACAGCCAAGCTTCATCAGTCAGGTATCCTTCCCCGCTCCCTAGTTAATTTCCAATAACCCTACCGACCGGCATCACCTCGCTCTGCGATATCCGAGCCATTCCTCTACGAGTCATATAGGCCTAATTTGACTTCGCAGGGTTAATACCTACCATCCAAATTAAGTAATTCCTGTCTGACCCGAGTTTTAATACAAGTTAAACTCACCCTTTCGCCATACCAAGCAGCAAATAATTTCTAGAGTCTATGGTAGAGTGAGCAAACTCAAATATAGCTTTTAAACGTAACAGCACCATGACTCGAACTGTACAAAAACAAATACCAGCAGACAACCGATACTTGATAATATGCAATTGACACATAAAATCCAGTGGAACACATAAATTAGATCACGTGTTTCGCACAGTTATACATATATACAATTGAAAATAACACTGCCATTTTTTTAGGGACAACATTTACTGATTATAACCGAAAAATAAAAAGTGTTCCATATCAAACGCGTGTTATTGAGTATTTTACCCTACTTATCCAGACCGACCGCAGCGCCCCAAGTGTTAGTTTGAGTTGCCAATAGCATGCGTCAATTTTGCTAAATCGCATCGTTTAGTAGAGAAAGCATAAGTGAAATATGCTGAGGTATTTGTAAAAAACAATTTAATGTGTGATAAAACAAGTGTAATATTTATAAAATACTTAAGTTTAACAATTCCAATATCGGAATATTATTGAATCATGACATTGTTATAGTCATTGGTTACTAACATAACGGAGAAATGAGTGAAAATAGGATATAACGTTGGCAGATAGAGTCAAGATGATGCCTAAAGTTTAAAAAAATATATATTGACGTAATTGGTTATTACGAAAACAAAGGCCAGGTGATTTGTAGAACAACCTGAGGTTTATTTGAAAACGAGACACATTTGTAAATGAATAATTAATTCATTAAGAAATACCAGGAAGGGAGGAAATGTTTTATTTTTATTAAATGCGAAGACGAGCGGACAAAAGTCTATTAATGTGGATATTTTATTGTAACGTGGATAATATTATATTATATTATAAAGGTTATTAACGGAATGTTGTCAATTGAAGCAATGTGGAATATACTACAACAATGTAATGAAGTGAACGGAAATGTTACACTGGTCTACAAAAGAAATGTAACATGAATCACTTTTACTTATTCCTATGTACCTGCTGAAACCGAAAATGACACTGAAAAACATCTACCACGTCTGGTTTTCTTTACAGAGACACTGGCAAAAATGTGGTAAAAATGAGGAAAATAACGCCACGAACAAAAATTTATAATGTAACTGTACACATTTTTTTTCTCTTTTTAACAATTTAAACACATTATTCTACCTACGAGCATCTTTGAAATACATACATATATACAGTTTGCTCAAGTTTCTTTTTCATTTCTTTCTTTTATGTGGAGTGGCATCTTCCTTTTTCAAAAACCAACAGTAATCTCCGAGCATTGCAGGATCCCAGCGGCCTTGGTATCTCGTTTCAATGGTTGCTATATCCTGGTGAAATCTCTCACCATGTTCATCACGTATAGCTCCAAGATTTTCCGGGAAAAAGTTGATATCCGAGTGGAGGTAGTGAATTTTAAGGGATATTTGGCAACCCATTGCTCTGTAGGTTTTCAAAAGGTTAAGAACTAAACTATTTTAGTTATCTTCTCTGTTGTTGCCAAGAAATCGTTTTAGCACCTTCACAAATGTTTTCCAAGCTGCCAATTCTTTTTTGCTTAGTTTTTTTTTTCAAATTCAGCATCACGTACAACCTTCCTGGTGTCTGGTCCAGTGAAAACACCATTTTTTATCTTCGCGTCACTAAGCTTTGGTAAAAGTTCCGACAAGTACTTGAAACCTGGTCCCTCTCTGTTCATGCCTTTTACAAAGTTCTTCATAAGACCCAACTTAATGCGCAGAGGAGGAAGTAGCACGTTTTTGGGGTCTACCAAAGGATCGTTCAACACATTTTTTCCCCTGGAGTATAAGATTTTCTTGACGGCCATGATTGTTTAACAAAGTGCTTTTTTTGGTCCCTGCTGTCCCATAAGCACAAACAGCAACAATACTTTGTAAATCCGCCCTGAAGTCCCATTAATATAGCTATCACTTTCAAGTCACCACATATTTGCCACTTAAAATCTTCATACTTGATTGCCCTTAGAACTGCACCCAAGTTTGTCATAAGTCTCCTGCACTGAAACAGAGTAAGCAACTGGAATTGACGGCTTTTTATTTCCATTGTAGAGTGAAACAGCCTTGAGGCTAGACTTAGAGGAGTCGCCACTCTGTAGAAACATGAGTTAGTCCAAGTTCATTCAAAAAACCCACAATGTCGAAACATACACACATAGGCCCCTCAACTTTGAAAAATACACAGAAGCTAGCATTTCTCATTCTAAATGACGTTATGGTTGTGCCTTTTGCTAAAAGATTCCACTCTTGTAATCTTGAACCTAGTAGTTCAGACTGCTGCTTTGATAAACCTAAGTCACGGGCCAAATCATTTAGTTCATTTTGCTTAATAAGATGAGGTTCACTAGACGGAGGAACATATGTAGGATCAATAGTATTTTCCAACAACTCTACAGTTTCCGAATGTAAATCATCATTGTCATTTAGTTCTGGAATGACCAAATCTTCCCAGCTCAAAGGTGGAGTTGGAATGGGTAAGCCTTTACCATGAGAAACAGGTTTAATGGCTGAAGGTACAGTCGGATAGTCAATGTTCATCTTCTTCTCCTTTGAATAACCTTCAGTATTAGAAAGGTAAAAGTAGCAGTCATTAAAGTGGTTACTTGGTTCACGCCAAACCATAGGTACAGCAAATGGCATACTGCTTCGGTTACCCTTCATCCCCTGAATAAGTGTTACGTGACAGCTCACACAACTACTATGTGGCGCCCAGTGTTTATCTTGGTCTCCTATTTTGCATCCAAAATACAAAAAATATGCTTTTTTACATCTTCATTCAAAGGCCTACCTTGAGATTTTAATACACAACGTCCACAAATATAACAAATCTTATCTGGTGAATTTTTACAAAGTCTTCGCTGATTAAATGCCATTTTCGCATAAAACTTTCAATGAAAACACACATAACCTCACTTCACAAATGCAGCACTTCTCTTACAGTGACAGAAGAAAACAAAGAACATCAAACTGCCCCCCTCCCTCTTCTTCAGTGTTGCCAACTGTCGAGTTTCAAATAGAGAAATAATGTGATATTATGGTAACATATGATAGTAGCATATGTTGGTAACATAAAAATGGGACGTGATGGCTATATTTTGATATTTATTTAGTTATCGGGAAGGTAAACGCATAATAAAAATACTATTTGGTTCTGTGTTACATACACCTTGTTGACCAGTGTTTATTGAAGTTTATAGAGCACGAAGGTAATGAGTTTGTGGAGGAGATTTCTTAGAGTGCACCATGAAAGGTATTTTACAGGTTAGTGATTATCTAGTAGGGTCACTGATTCTTATACATGTTTGGAATGTATCAAAATGGGTTTTTATTTGAAGAATACCGTGCATTATTATCGTCGAAAGGAAAGGAATGTGTTGAGAAATGTATGCGTGTAGTTAACGCACTATTGAGAAGTTGATCACCAAATAGGAAGGTTTATAAGTAGATTGCTGGTGAGAGCAAATTGTTTGATACTGTATGTCGAAGAATTTAACTGACATTTGAGTATTTATTTGTGTTGTACATGTCAGTGAAGTGTAATTCCGAGATCCACGAAATTTATTAAGGTAAGAGATTAGTCCCGCATCGTTCTTCAAGTATATCGAAAATATTTATTGATAATGACATTACAAAGCCGTAATTAGCTTTATTGTTTCTTACGAAGGTTCTATTGATTATGACGAAAACCATTAGATACAGGTGAAACATTGGTTGTGAACTGTATTAGAAGAAATGTTTTAGAGGAAGGAAACACAGCGAGATTGTTAGATCACGCAAGATCGAAAACATATTTTGTTAGAATATCGTGCTGGACATGATAGTTCGACTAATGTAAATACTTAAAATAAATTAATAATTTTTATTAATAATATTGATATATTTTAGAAACGATAAATGTATAATATAGGGTATCTTTTGTTATTAATTACAATGTTATATGATGACAGCTTGTAACGTGTTTTTCGAGGGTTTTTTATGCCACTGGCATAAGTCAGTAGGAAGCCATTCTATATTTATTTACGCGGCAAATTGTTCAGCCAAGAGAATTTTTCATGTTAATTTATTATTATTATTAATTTATTATAATTATTATTAAGATATTTTCGGAGCATTTTATAAAAATTATAAGCATACAGATAGGTTTTCTATGTCTTAGAAAACGCTATCAAGCAAATTATTACGAACGACGATATCATAGAAAATTATCTGATTACGGAATTTTACGGAGTTTTGTCAGTTAGGGTATTTGAGAGAGATGACTCACTGGGAATTCAAATACAAGCTGATTCCTGTCGAGAAGTATGACGCAAGCTTGGGTCGCATCGTCAAGAAAAGGCGAATTGTTGGGACGGAAATCGACTTCTCCCTCTCGCGCGCCGAGTGTAATGAGGCAGAGAAGGGGAACTAGCGGCGTGCTCAGCCAATCAGTGGAGACAACGTAAGCTGGAAGACGGTACCATGGTGGGGGAGCCAACGTGTGGATATATCGTTCGACGCGCCGTGAAACGAGGACAATCTGTGAAATACTTGACGAGTATGGGTGCGCGTGCGAGTGGCTCCGATGTTCGGTGGAGTTAAGAACAATCTGTGAAATACTTGACGAGTATGGGTGCGCGTGCGAGTGGCTCCGATGTTCGGTGGAGTTAAGAACAATCTGTGAAATACTTGACGAGTATGGGTGCGCGTGCGAGTGGCTCCGATGTTTGGTGGAGTTAAGGACAATCTGTATAGTTCTTGCCGAGTGTGGTTATACGCGGGGAGTCGCTCCGATGTTCCGTGGATTGGAGGACTAACTTTAGTAAAACTTAACCAGTGTGGTTATACGAGTGTTTGGGTCCGAGGTACGGACCATAGAATTATCTAATCTACCAGAATATCATCAAATTTCGACGGAGATGACGACGTCCAGGAGACTGTGGGAAGCACACAGCATCAGCAAGTACGAGGGAAATGCCATGGCAATTTCCAATGGTAAGCGCAAATGACGCAGAAATACGCAATCTCTCATTTTTCTTTGTTTTACATTTCATATTTCAGTAACTTCATAGCTTGGAAATAAGAGTAAAATCAATTTATCAGACTCCGTTTTCACGTAATTTTCTATCGGTAATATTAAAATCGCAACGCTCCAATTTAAATTTTAAACTTATTATGATTATTAATTTTGCTATACTTGTTTTATATAATAAATTCTTTTCTTTTACAATGCAATCTTTGCTTTCAGTAGGTAGCATTAGATATAGACCAATTCCTTCTCCTGATACAATTGTTTGTTGGGTTAATGATCAAATCATACCACGATCTGAGTGAATAGATTCTTGAAGGTGTTCTACCAGAGCTAGACGTTGTTAAATACAAATTTAGATTTCAGCATTGCGTTGAAGTCTTGGCGCCCATTAAAACAACATAGCTTTGGCAGAGGTAAACAGTTACATTTATCACCCAACAGTAGGGGCAGCCAAAACGTTTCATTTGTCGCTACCAACATGGGGCACTAAGAATCGTTTCATTTGTCGCCGACAACTTGGGGCTGAAAACCTAATAACATTTGTGGAAGGAGAAGGGTATATATTTCTGTGCCTGTATTTTGGGGGTTATTTGTCTGTATCAGTGTATATCATTATGGGGGATGAGAAAGAAAGACAGATGAGGTTACGTAGTGGTCATCAACTGGAGAGTGATGTTACGAGCAGTATGTCGAGTGATGGTAGTACCGGGGTAGCGGAGGTAAATCCCGATACTGAAACAGGGAGTGTAGGCGGCCAACCAGAATTAAAAACTTTACTTCTCGAGTTCATGTATCAGAACAAAGTTAGTAGTGATGCCTTAAATGCAAAATTAGAACAAAACAGTAGGGAAAATAAAGAAAGTACAGACGCTTTAAATGCTAAACTGGAACAAAACAACGCTAAATTAGAACAAAACAGTAGGGAAAATAAAGAAAGTACAGATGCCTTAAACGCCAGATTAGAACAAAACAGTAGGGAAAATAAAGAAAGTACAGATGCCTTAAACGCCAGATTAGAACAAAACAGTAGGGAAAATAAAGAAAGTACAGATGCCTTAAACGCCAGATTAGAACAAAACAGTAGGGAAAATAGAGAGAGTAATGAAACTTTAAACGCCAGTTTAGAACAAAACAGTAAGGAAAATAGAGAGAGTACTGAAACTTTAAATGCTAAATTAGAACAAAACAGTAGGGAAATGAGTGACAAATTTGAACTGATTAGAGGTGAGATCAGGGGGGTGATGGAAGAAAAGGCTAAAGAGATTATTGCAGATGTAGACAGAAAATTAGGAAAAGTACAGGAGGAGTTGGAAATTAGAATCAGTACACAGGCTGAAAATTTAAAAGAACTAGTGCAACTGGAAACACAGCAGGTCAAAAAGCAATTGGGGGGAGAAATTGACAAAATTCAGGTAGCAACTAAAGAGGTTAAGGAACAGCTGGGGGGTAGAATTGAGAAAGTCCACTCGCAAATAGTTGCAGAAGTAAATGATTTAAGAGAGAGTAATAGAGAGAGCATTAGCAAGATTGAGGAGAAACAAGCAAAGCTATATGATAAAGTAGAAGAATCAGAAGGAAACATTAAATTGACAGTAAACAGTATTGAGAGGAAGGCTGAGGAGAAAATCGCAGAATTAGAGTTAAAATTAAAAGCTAGGACCAGGCAAGAAAATAGTCAGAATAGGCCAGTTTTTGTGAATAGCACACACAGGGAGGTAGAACTGGGTAAGTTCAGCAATCGACAGGGGTGCCCAATGGAGTTCATGAACACCATAGAAAATAAATTCGGGGAGAGGTTGGAAAATGGTAGTATTGAGTGGTGCCAGGTAGTTGAAATTTTAGAACAAGTGTTTGTGGGGGAAACGAGGAATTGGTTTGCTGTCTACAGAGACAAGTTTACTGATATCAATGATTTTAAAATGAAATTCTGTGAAAAGTTCTGGAATGAGGTTATTCAGTCGCAGCATCGTGAGGGAGTAGTGTGTGGTAAATATAACCCTAAAGGAAGCTCCACCATGACCGAATACTTTTTAGGGCAGGTATTAGTGTGTAAATATCTGGATGGCTTGAAGGAGGAAAGTGATGTGGTGAGATTGCTACTTAGGCACTTTCCCTATAGGATCAAGGAGGCTGCTTGTATCCAGAATGTAAAAACTATATCACAAGTAGAAAATTTGTTAAGCACATTTGATGCACTATGGAGAGGGGGTTATGAGGACAATTTCAATCGGAACCAGGGTAATAATAATAATAGACCTAATGAAGTCAGGCATCAAGAAGTTCAAGGGAACGGTGGCGAAGGAGCCAACGCTCAAAATAGAAATAATAATAATCAGCTAAATCAGAACAGAGGAAATGGCTATGGTAATCAGTATCAAGGGAGGAACAATGATTTCAGGGGAAATCAAGGGAGGAACAATGATTACAGGGGAAATCAAGGGAGAAACAATGATTTCAGGGGAAATCAAGGGAGAAATTATAATGACAATAATTACAACCAGAATAGGGGTCAAGGAAGAGGACAGCCTAGTGGTAGTAATATACAGCCAAACAATGACAACACAGCCCAGAACAACCAGACCAGTTTAGTAGTTAGTAGTACCACGGCCAGCTGTAGCGGTTCTTTAAACGCGAACCGGGCTGCGAAGTAAGGTCAGAATCTCAGTCTGTAGCATGCCCTGTCCATACAATTATACAGGAACCCTATGACCTAAATGTAAGAAATGAATTATTACATGAACTAAATGATGAAGGTATTATTCAGGAAGTGGTTAGTAAGAGCCCCATAGTTAAATTTAACGTGTCCGAGGCGTACACAGATGTTTTAATTGATAGTGGTTGTATGAAGAGTTGCATAAGTAGTGCATTTTATGATAAAATGAAAGGAACTGGAGTACATTTTGAGGAGATGCCAATTAAAAGCACTTTTGTTATCACAGCTGTTGGGAAGAGGTCTAAAGTAATTTCTAAGCAAGTTTTAGTAGACATTAAAATTAATAATCATGTAGAGAAGCAGATTTGTCTTGTAATTCCAAATTTAGTATTCAGTGTTATCTTGGGTTCAGAGTGGCTAAGTAGAGTGTCTGGTAACTTATGTTATGATGTAGGGAGTTTGAAATTTAAATGGGGAGATTCTGAAGTAGAAGTAGCGTTCAATGACCAAATTCAGAGAAGTAGTGTTGTAGGGGTGATTTGTACTTTAAATGAGATATCGCCAGCCGTAGAGCGGGGTTCTCCATGTTTTGTGGGCAGTGTGATTACGAACGGAAGTCTAGAGGACTCGTTACGTGAGGCTGCATTTCAGGGAAATATAGAGGATGAACAGTGTGTTCGGCTCTATGATGTGTTATGGTGTAATAGGAGAGTTTTTGAGGATCGCATTGGTATGGCCAATTGCTATACACATTCATTGAACGTTATTGATAGGTCAGTATTCACAGGACATAGATATCCTGTACCTTTCGCTTATCAGAGTGCAGTTGAGGCACAAATTAATCAGATGCTTGAAGATGGGATTATTGAGCACTCGAACAGTCCATATGTTAATTCTTTGATCACGGTACCCAAGACCGACGGCACGGTTCGTATTTGTTTAGACGCTCGTTTGGTTAACAGTAGAATTAGTTCAGATCAGCTGAAATCTATGTCAATAGAGGAATTAATGCAAACATTTGAGGGGAAGAAGTATTTCACTTGTGTAGATTTGAGTTCCAGTTTTTGGCAAGTGCCACTTATGTACGAAGATAGACCATTTACAGCTTTTAGTCATAAATATAACCTTTATCAATTTTGTAGAACACCTTATGGGTTAAAGAGTAGTTCAGCAGCTTTAATTAGGGCTTTAAACATCGCATTAGGGGATGACACAGGAGAGTTTGTAACCATTTACATAGATGATATGGTAATTAGTTCACGCAGTTTTGAGGAGCATCTTGGTCATTTAGATATAGTTTTTCAAAAGTTAGATCAGGCAGGGTTCACTTTGAAGCTGTCTAAGTCGTCATTCTGTCAGTCAGAAGTGACATTTTTAGGTCATAGAGTGTCGTGTAGAGGTGTAACACCAGAAGAAAGTAGGGTTAATAAGATACTTACCGCAGAGGTGCCACAGAATGTTAAACAGTTAAAAACTTACCTGGGAATTTGCAACTTTTTCAGGAGGTTCGTTCTTAAATACTCAGGGTTGGTAGAACCATTCAGGGAATTGCTTAAAAGTGGGACTCGGTGGAGATGGGAGTCCAAGCATGATCAAGCTTTTAGAGCGCTGAAGGAAGGTTTTGAGAAAGCTGTAGTGCTGAAATATCCGTTAAAAGATAAGGAATATGTGGTTATGACAGATGCTTCACATATAGGCATTGCTGGAGTATTATGTCAGAAAGATGATGAGGGTAATCTGTGCATTGTATCTTTAGCCTCGCGAGGACTGACAGCAGCAGAGAAAAGATACACGATTACTGAGTTAGAGCTTTTAGGTATTGTTTTCAGTTTAGGGAAATTTAGAATGTATTTAGTAGGGGGGAAATTTGAGATCCACACAGATCACCATGCATTACTGTATATGAGGACTTGTAAACTCAGTTCTAACAGAGTTAGTAGGTGGATTCTTGCTCTGCAGGAATACGAATTCACAGTAAAATATATTAAAGGTAAAGATAACATTCTTGCAGACATGCTATCGAGGGACACTAATTTATGTAGGGATTATCCTGTGGTTAAAGCAGGGGACGGTATTTTAATATGTGCATGTGTGGACAGTAGCAACAGGCCATCGTTACAGACACTGAGAAATATGCTAGGTAGAGCAACGTGAAGACGTTAAGTTTAGGGAGCCACTTGCAAGGTTGGAAGCAGGTGACGCAGAAACATTTATAGTTTCCAAACGTATTGGGAAAACAGCATATGTGCTGGAGAATAGTGAGGGAAACAGATTATACGGAACGTATAATATACATAGTCTACGAAAATATGTGTCATAAAGTGAGTGTGTTTAGCTGGCGAGCCAGCCTATCAAATGAGTAAGTGTGGTGTCTGGTGCGTGGAAGAGTTGGTCTTCCAGGCAGGCGTATCAGAAGTCACACAGGGGGGTAGTATGTAAGTAAATGAGAGTTTTTAAGGTACAGGGAAATATGACGGGATTGTCGGATGCTCTTGAGCACTAAAATGTCTCGATACACCAAGGCCAGAATTTGGTAGCGCTGGTGAATTCCCATTTGCCTCCAAGAGATGGGTGAGCGCTTGTACATGGTATTTTTGCTTAAGGCGTCCACGAGGCAAAATATGGGCCATCAGAATGCGAGACAGTCCTTCATGAAACTTATACATATCAGCACACGTGATTTCTGTTTACGGCCTCGCCATGTAAGATTTGTAAGTGTGTAGTTTTAGATAATATGTACAATGGTATTATTTGTGTGAGGAGAAATGGTCTGTGTTGAGAACTAGTATTAAGTAGAATATGGTTAACGGGAACTTAACAAGACAGGGCGATTACGGCACAGAAATATTTGGTGTTATATGTAATGCGCACTTACTGGTTTTTTTTTTTCAGAAGTCAATATTAATTTAATCTACTTTAAAGAGAGATTAAGTATTATGGTCACGAGGCGCTGCCACAATAGTGTGATCGTGTGCTCAGTGATAAGTGGAATTAAATGTCACCATAAGGAGGGGACCTCCAGTGAAATTAGGAAGTTCTATGGTGATATAAATATATCAGAACACCTTCAATGCGTGTGATATGACATCATAAATACATAGTGCTCACACATTAATTATGTCTATTTCTCCAACATAGAGAAATTTGAGAGGCGGAAATATCCGTGGAACACTATTCCATATGTAAAACATTGGACTGGTTGCAAAGTGCAATCCATAGTGACAACAAACTTTGACGCAAAGTGCGTGAAAAAAAATTATGAGTGTATATATCTGTAATTTAGGGTGATTTCATTTATGTAATATGTATTTTGGATGGGGATTTTTAACGTGTCTGGGATAATCGGATAATGGACCGTCGTCACGGTAAATCATCCGATGATCCGAGGCGAATATGTAACGTGTTTTTCGAGTTTTTTTTTATGCCACTGGCATAAGTCAGTAGGAAGCCATTCTATATTTATTTACGCGGCAAATTGTTCAGCCAAGAGAATTTTTCATGTTAATTTATTATTATTATTAATTTATTATAATTATTATTAAGATATTTTCGGAGCATTTTATAAAAATTATAAGCATACAGATAGGTTTTCTATGTCTTAGAAAACGCTATCAAGCAAATTATTACGAACGACGATATCATAGAAAATTATCTGATTACGGAATTTTACGGAGTTTTGTCAGTTAGGGTATTTGAGAGAGATGACTCACTGGGAATTCAAATACAAGCTGATTCCTGTCGAGAAGTATGACGCAAGCTTGGGTCGCATCGTCAAGAAAAGGCGAATTGTTGGGACGGAAATCGACTTCTCCCTCTCGCGCGCCGAGTGTAATGAGGCAGAGGAGGGGAACTAGCGGCGTGCTCAGCCAATCAGTGGAGACAACGTAAGCTGGAAGACGGTACCATGGTGGGGGAGCCAACGTGTGGATATATCGTTCGACGCGCCGTGAAACGAGGACAATCTGTGAAATACTTGACGAGTATGGGTGCGCGTACGAGTGGCTCCGGTGTTCGGTGGAGTTAAGAACAATCTGTGAAATACTTGACGAGTATGGGTGCGCGTGCGAGTGGCTCCGATGTTCGGTGGAGTTAAGGACAATCTGTATAGTTCTTGCCGAGTGTGGTTATACGCGGGGAGTCGCTCCGATGTTCCGTGGATTGGAGGACTAACTTTAGTAAAACTTAACCAGTGTGGTTATACGAGTGTTTGGGTCCGAGGTACGGACCATAGAATTATCTAATCTACCAGAATATCATCAAATTTCGACGGAGATGACGACGTCCAGGAGACTGTGGGAAGCACACAGCATCAGCAAGTACGAGGGAAATGCCTTGGCAATTTCCAATGGTAAGCGCAAATGACGCAGAAATACGCAATCTCTTATTTTTCTTTGTTTTACATTTCATATTTCAGTAACTTCATAGCTTGGAAATAAGAGTAAAATCAATTTATCAGACTCCGTTTTCACGTAATTTTCTATCGGTAATATTAAAATCGCAACGCTCCAATTTAAATTTTAAACTTATTATGATTATTAATTTTGCTATACTTGTTTTATATAATAAATTCTTTTCTTTTACAATGCAATCTTTGCTTTCAGTAGGTAGCATTAGATATAGACCAATTCCTTCTCCTGATACAATTGTTTGTTGGGTTAATGATCAAATCATACCACGATCTGAGTGAATAGATTCTTGAAGGTGTTCTACCAGAGCTAGACGTTGTTAAATACAAATTTAGATTTCAGCATTGCGTTGAAGTCTTGGCGCCCATTAAAACAACATAGCTTAGGCAGAGGTAAACAGTTACATTTATCACCCAACAGTAGGGGCAGCCAAAACGTTTCAAGCTGATCATATCAGACTGTTTGTTGCAACCGAGTCACATGGTGACCATTGAAAGAAACTTTCAGTACTTATTATTTGCGAACAATTGTGTGTATCGAGTTCTTTCGCTTGGAAAGTTAATACAGATAGAAGGACTATCTACATTTGTTAAAATATTTTAATTTTAATCTTAAAATATTTTTATTTGTGTTACCGTAGGGATTATTTTTATAGCATGTAAATTTTTATTTAATAAACTTGCAATCATTGTTTAGTTTGCTTGTCCTTTTTATAGAATCTGATCTTTTCATTTCGCAATCGACATGCGGTAGTGCTACTGGTTAGATACTAGAACTCACTTAGTCCCAACTTCACCGTTCACGCTCGAGATCTGAGATTCTCCTCCTACCTTTCATGTTTATATGATTGTTTGCTAGTAAATGTGTAACTAGTTAGTAGTGCTATTGCGTGACCGATATGCACCGAGGATTTCCTAGCTATTCACCTAGTAGGGAAGTGTTGGTTTATCTGGCTGGGTATCAACGTCCTTACAATCCTTTCCATCTCAGCGTAAATAGGTGGTGGCTATGCGAGATTCGGGCACAGTAGGCCCTACCGTACTGAAATGTTCCTTGCTTAAACATCGAAATTAAACACGAAAAAAGTGTAGATACCAAGTATTGTGACCATTTGAAGGAGCGTCAGTTGCCAGTTATGGAGGTGTTTTTGTCGCGGCTATATTTGAATTTGAAGCGAGCGCCTGAATGAGTTGAGTTTCACCGCCGCATAGTACATGTTGGAAGAGATGCGCGGACGAAGATGCGCGTACGCATGCTAACACCTGGCGATTTGCAGGGTCAAGCAAGCAGCTGTGAGGAGAGTCGCATTCGTTCTCGTGCAGTAATCCGTGTGTAAACGGGCGGCTTAATCAATCTTAAGTTACGACTACTAGACCTGGAAGCCAAAAGTAGCCTACAGACGAGGCATTGTTCGCAATGTGCTCATGATATTTTTTACTAGATGGGACTAATTTTTGTGAGTGCAAAGTTGTGTTGGGTAATACCCGAGCTCACAGCATATCTTAGCCCACGAGCTGGAACTAACTCCTGACTTGAGTTATGTGAATATAATATCTTCTACCAGGGCAGATTACTGGATAGAAAATAACATGGAAATAAGGCTGAACAGGTGTGTAAGTGTACTGCGATAACTACAGAAAGAATACAAGCAAGTGACCGGGAACATTATTGTGATTATACGGAGATATTTCGGAACGGTAAAACACCGGGTGATTGTCGTGAAATCAGTGACAGTTTCAGACACGTGTTTTTTCATAGCAGAAGCTATGGAGTTAAGAAATTTCGATCAGGACGTCATTGGTAGCGATACGCCGTTGTGAACTTTTGGAATCTACCATGAGTCGAGCCATTATGGTGCGTTAAATTTGAATTGGGTGTATGATGGATACCGATGTGTGGATACTTGGGACCTGGACCAGTGGACCAGGAAGGTGACCTGTGCACATTCCGTGTGCAGAGGAACGCTTGGGACTTTATGCCTAGGCCAAGGGCATTCCACCGGAACAGGAGCTTTACTCAAGAAGATCTGAAAATGGACGTGAGCCCTATATTCTATTTTTAATAGCTAGTACCGGTGAATATCAGACTATAGACTACACCATTCAACCATGTAGGAATCGTTTTACACGCCATGAATCTTTATTTTCTACATTATGCTGGAACATAAGCATGGGGATTTTAGATGTTGTCCACTCGTCGAATTTATTTTTGAGATAGCATATCCACGGTGGGCATATCGTAGAATGAGTATATTTTTCCGAAGGCATCCGGCTGTTCAAGTTAGACAGGAGTTTCATCCTGATTTTTGTCGTACAGTTCCGTCCATATTTTATGGCACATTGTTATTATTAGCGATCGTTTGGGATAGTTTATTGGTCACTTTGATTATTTACATGTAATTCTTTGTCGTTGGATTCGATTCGTCTTAGATGAGTTCTGATTATTTTTATCGTGAAATGATTCGATTTTTCTTGTGGTTCAGGATTTTCTTTAATAACGATAATGGAGAATGGTCAT
Organism: Meconema thalassinum; assembly: GCA_946902985.2. NCBI lineage: Eukaryota > Metazoa > Arthropoda > Insecta > Orthoptera > Tettigoniidae > Meconema > Meconema thalassinum. The sequence continues at coordinate 127,394,185 of OX336395.1, forward strand.
GTATTGGAAATTACATGTGGGATTAAGGAAGAATATTTATAACAATTAATGGATCTTATGAAAAATAGAACATGGTAATTATCCATGAGAATTTCATATTTAATAATAATAACAATAATAATAAATTAATGGATGAGTTGGGAAAATTTATGTGATGTTTAATTAAACAAATATGAGTTAATGATAATGGAGAAATGAGAAATAAATACTGAATTAATGCACATTGGAATGATAAAGCAATCGTAACGTAGTTTTGTTATTAGAGCAAGGTGTATCAAATAGGAGGATTTTGTTGTGGTGACAAGCGGATAAATTGAACAGGTTAATTGGAAACAGTTACTTATAATATCCATATGATAAATCTGACAGGGTGATAAGTCGAATTGGGAATGCGTGCGAGCATTTTTCCCATTAATAATGATGATAATCCATTAAATACAGTAAATATGACTGGATGGAAGATTAATATGTGAAAATAAAATGTAAAAGAAATAGAATTGTTGAATACAATAAAATGTTGGAATTTGGAGGATGTTGCCTCGTATTACTCAAAATAAGGGTAGTGCCACAGTTGCAACCCCACGCCACTATCCGGATCTTGTCATCAGCGGAATTCTAGATTCTGCTTTAATTTGCTCTAACCATAATTAAATATTTTCTTGTTGAATGATAGAAACCTGCAGATAGATTAAAATACCTAATAATTTTGCCATATCGTGATATTATGGAATAAACCAAATTGATAAAGTGCATAGAGAAATGGGGCATTTAAAATGCGGCCTCATGTTCCGATGAAAATTTTGAAATAGCTACGAATCATCTATAAGTGTTTGAAATTAATTGGAATAATAAGGTTGAGTTGCAATTAATATCACAGAATAATTAATCCCATAATTTATGTATTGTTGAGGATAAATCACAGATCCAAGATTTATAAATTCTTATATGAATATTCCTTTGTGGAATTAATGAAATTTAAACTGTATTGTATTTCTAATGGAGCAACCATTGTTTGACTTGATCCTACTTGCATTAAGTTGCGTAATTAACAATTTTAGGAATGTTTTTGGAATTTCTTCTCGTTTCATGGAAGAGAATATCTGATAGGATTATCCATGATTTTTGGAAATATGGAAATGTGTACAACTTCAGAAATAAAATTTTATTCAAGTGTTTCATTAGACGATCAGTGATCTAGTCTACTTGAATACTGTAAATAACGTTTATAATATAATGGAATACCATGATGGACTATTAATTTCATGGGTATTCTAACAAAAGGGAAAGTTTAAAAGTCGATGATTTCTTTGCATTTTTTGAACGTTATTCAACGCCTACGATTAAATAGTATAGGATCCCAGGGGGAGCGCAGGATGTTATTTATTTCAGATTGGTGTTCAGTTTTCTCCCTGAGGATGCTCTTTGTAAAGATTAGGATGGTTGAATGGATCAATTAAATTGATGCAATATTTTTTATCTTAACTGATACTGTGGTCATTCATGATTCTTGAAATATGCCTACTATCCTTGCTGTAGTGTGCATCTGGGGAACATCAGAGCTTTTATTTTTTATTATACAGCTTTGTAGTTTGCTCACAGTTAACCCCGAGATATTTTTTGAGTCTTGTGCTTGACTGTTGTTCGGATGCGCACTTGTGTGGTCGTGGGACGTCCGTCAAACGGTCACAGTATTGTTTTATCCCTCTGTTGGGGGTGGGATAAACAGGGTAGTGTAAATGTGCTAATTTAAGGGCTGTTTCCGAATAAGGGTAGTTTCCCGTAATTGGGGAAGACTACCAGTGTAGTGTGTTGGTGTGAGTACTTAATTGGGGGCGTCCCTACAGGATGCGTTTACCTGCTAGGGGATGAATGTTTAAGTGTGGGCTATTAATCTAGCCTGCCAATTAAGTAGAGTGCGCGATTCAGCGAGCTCTCTTGCAGAGTCGGCGACTTGACACTCTGCAGTCGGGCCGCATGCTCGAGTACAATGGAATTCCTGACAATGCAGTTCCTGGTCTCCATGGTCAGGGGCAATTATGACTAAGGTCAGTTGGGCGTAAGGATGTAAAATGGGATGTAATTAGTAATAAACGTGTGTGTTTACTGACCAAGTATTTATTGGCCAGTAGCTGTGATGTGATGTCCCTTTTGGGAGTTAGACAGATATAAAATTAAGTACAAGTTGTAAAATGCACAAGTGTTCAGGGTACGTGTTTACAAAGATAAGGAATCTGAGCACACGGCTAGATCTCACCTGGTGAAGAGCTGGAACGGACCTCGTAGGGGCAGGGCCGCTGGCCAAGAACAGATAATGGGGCTCTTCTGGGCCTAGCCTTTAAGGCCTTCCCCCACTGCTTGGTCAGCGTTTCATCACTGCTGCCGCTCCAGTTAGTGTGTTTGTGTTTTGTATTATGAAAGCGTGGCTGTCAGCAGTATGCCGGGCCTGCTTGTGTTTGAAGAAGTATATGAGGCCTATGGTATGCCTATGAGGGTGGTTTTGATGAAAGATGGAGGGGTGGGTCTTTTAGGGGTACTGACCCCGGGCTGTACAGTATATAACTTTTGGTATCGTATATTTGCTTTTATTGATTATGTCTCATGTAATTTTGACTCCTGTCATCTCCCTCCAGAATCAAATCCTAGTTACACCACTGAGTATATTCGAAGAAAAGGAAAAATACTCGTAGTGTCAGTATTACTTTACGGTATTATTAATCGACGTCGTCTACCTGTGGCATACTATCAAGATTTGAATTAGTGAGGAATGTGATCATCGGAAAGGTACAGCAATGGGTTCCAACTTTAGCTCCTTGGAATTCATATTTTGCATTTCCTTTATTTTACATGATTTTCACTTTACGCTATCGGACTTCATTATTTAAAAGTAATTATTGATTTTCTATACAATAAAATGGCTGAAATATACAGCCATATGATCGGGTGTCCAAAGCATTCGGTAAAACTCAACCCGAATTCAACTTGCTCTTCCTTCTTATGTGAATACTTTTTAGAGAAATGTACAGGTTCGGTTAGTATTGAGACCGCCCCTCTAGCCCCAGAACCCACCAGCCACCACTACTGTAGCCTACAAGGTGACTACAAAGATTTTTAATTTTTTAATGGGCACATGACTGAAAACTTAGAAGATCTGAGCTTCACAGATTTGAAGCAGCAAAGGAGCAAGTTAAAGAAAGACAACCACATGTAGGCCTACGATAAAGCGACCCCTAAAAGTAACTTTTGCCTCATGGGAAGAATAGCTGTCAAATCGACACTGCTAAGTCACTTAGTTTGTAGTGCAGGGGAGAATGCAGGGTACTGGATATTGTAAGAAATTCATTACATTAGTATTTATTAATAAATACGGTAATTAGCCTTAGTAAAATGCCAGCCACATACGATCATATACATCGAAATCGGCTATGCGACGCGAAGTAATCGACTCCATTCCGTCTGAAAAGCTTTCTTTTTGTGAAAGTAGTGCAATGATATGGCAATTGTTGTATCTGAAGAGCCCAGTGGAACTGAGCAATTATATTACTCATCTTTTAGCCTCAACCATAGTTCCAGAACCATATATACTTTTAATTTTTAATCTCTATGGTGACACAAGTTTGGTGCTTTTCAGTCGGTCAACACGATTAATTATTAATCTCATGTAATTTATTTCAGGATTAGGGCACAACCCAGCTCTTTTTGGGTACATAAGTGTTGACCGACTGAAAAGCACCAACAGAGGCGGCTGGTGATATTGGACTCAAGGACGCCGCCCTCCCACCCTCCTCCCTCCTCATCGGCCCTTATGTTCTCTCTCCTCGCACCTAATGTTTTGCCATCGTGACAATGTGTGTGTAGTTCCTCTCCTTGTCGGTAGAGCGCACCGGAAACTCATGAGGACTCATCAAACATCGCCCGCTTTGTAATTTACGTTGCCATGACAACGAATACCTCCAGTTATCCCCTCTCCACCCTTTCACGCGCTACGTCACGAAGTGTGTGGACTCAGTCAGCCTGAGTCTGAAGCAGCCACTGGATAGCTTCCCTCCTGGCGCGCTAGGAAGCAGCACCAATTCACTGTGGCAGATATAAGTTTTGTATTCATGTTAATGGTGAAGTTGGAATGTATTGTGAATGTTTTTATTATGTTGTACTGCTGCGTGCCCTTTTATAAATCAGAACTGGGAAAGTTAGAATCATGAGATTCAATCGGACAATTCATTGCGTGAGAAGTGGTTACGTGGAATTTCCAGAGAAGGTGACAAGAGAGGAAGCAAATGGTTACCTTCTGATCGCTCTGTTGCGTGTAGTCTTCATTTTCTTCCTGAGAGCTTCAGACCACATAAATTATCAAATTGGTTACAACTAGTGGGATGTGGGTTGGCGACTATGGGATCCCAGCTGAGTTTCCTTGAGTTGAGCTCCTCTCTTATATCTTTTATGTCAACTCTTACCCCAACGTTATTAGGGTATCGGAGTCCTGGGATGTCTTTCATTTCCCTGCCTTAATTGGCTCTTGTCTTTTTCTTTCCTGATGTCCAATGTTTGTAGAATCAGACGGCAGACCTCATTTTGTCCTTTTTCTGCTTTCTCTAAGAGGCCCTAAAGGAGGTTGGGTGTGTGTTGTCCCACCATGCACGGTGCACCTTAGATATCGATACACCCTCAATGATGGAGATAATTGTTGTTTAAAGGGGTGAAATATCTAGGTCATCTACCCTTAGTGGTTTAGGTGATGGTGAGAAATTATGATTAAATGAAATCTACAGCTAGGCTTAACTAATTACTGACTTACAACTAACTTATGTACCAGAAGAAGAGAACGACAATAATAAAAGAAAGAAATGAATAAGGGAAATAAATGACGGAAAAGGAATGCCCTCTATCTTCGAAAGGCAGATGACCTTGCTGTTCATCCCATTAAACAAGAGCCAATCTTCGAAGAATGTGTATTGAGGTACTTGGAAACTACTTGAGCCATTAAAAGCAGATAGAAAAGGGAAAGAGGAGAGCGTCCACCCCAAAGTCAATGCAAAAAGGGGAAAATGGATCTCGCTCTGGGACACATCACGGTCGCCAACTCCCGAGCTCAAAAGCTGAGCTCTTGAAGGTGTAGCCCTATCCAGGGTGCATTACGTGTGGTGGAGCTTCACACACCCTGCCTCCTTTAGGGCCTTGTGTAGAAGGTATTAGATGTTATGAAACTAAAATAATAGGGCTGACCACTCGAAGAATGAGGGTATCAGAATAGATGATATAAGGGTCAGTTACCGCCGGAAAATGAATGCCTCCCTAGACTTTGGATGCTCTAATGCTATCCGGGTTGGAAGAGAACAAGAGTTGACTAATGGAGTTCGACAGGTAGATGACAGAGGAGAGCCCGGCACAAGTGGAAATAATAACCGCCTCAGCTGGGGTCCAATGGTCTCCAACCCAAGTCCCACTAGGCCTACTTGTGAACCATTGTAGTGGGGATACACACTCAAGGGCTCATGGCTAGTGAGTTTGGGAATTGGCGACCCTGATGGATTCTTGAGCTGGGTCCGGTTTTCTTTTTCCAGTGACTGGGAGCAAACAGTTTTAATACCTTTGTTATTTCTTTAAAAACAGTAGTGTCTATTCCAAACGAAATAAGGAAATCAAGCTACAAAAATATGTGAGAAGAAAAACACAATAATGAAATCATCTCTGTCATTTCCTGGATAAACATCACAGAAACGGTTTACATCTTAAACGGTTGAGTTCCCCCTCGGTAAAATTCACGAGCCGCCACTGAGCACTAAACTTTTGTTTACTTAGGCAACACTGAAAAATTGGCTTCAAACCTCACAATCTCTATGGTGAAGTGAATTACGCCATTAATTTGTTCAAAGAGATGGCGAAGTTTTCCCGGCGTTTCGCCAGCATACGGATACGGACGATACGGATACGACAGTTCAACGGCAGCTGCTCTCCAACGAGGAGAAATAAATTTAAATCAGAGAGAGCGCGTACCCTTTACTCGAGTACACACCTCCCGTCCTCGTGTCTAACCATGGCATTACCTATGGTCTTCACTTTTTAATATGGGAATATTTAACACAGTCAGATATGAAGGTAATAGAAAAAATGAAAGCTACGTTTCTGAAACGATCTATATCATCGCCGTCTATAATTAACAAGCCGTGCTGTTGGTAGAATTGGCAACACTGAGTAGAGTCCTTAAGTTTTATAAACACGTAAGACCACATGCTAAGTTCTATTCATAAATATTGTTCATTTTGATATGACAGCATCTAAAAGCAGTTCGTAATAACTATTTCAACACCCGTGAAATTCCTCGTGGTAAATCAGGCCTGCTGAAAGTTGTAGAAGTTAGTATTTCCCGTATTAAGTTGCATGTGTAACCAATACCTGCTAATGAATTTAACCAACAAATTCTTCACTAATATTTCATTATACTATTTCATATGCCTAGGAAGTGTTGTGTGCCTGGCTGTAAGTCAAATTATGGCAGCACTATTAAAATAACTGGTTATATCACTATGTTTTGATCACTACAGCGAGGTGGACTTTCAGTGCCTAGTAATTTAGGTTTGGTATATAATCTTCATGTGGCGTCTATATTCCAGTACATTATGAACCGTACTCAGTTGGAAAGTGCCTTTAGGTAGATTTCATTGCATTTTTATATTAAGAGACCAGTGGAGCATTATTGTTAGACTGTCAACATTAAGCTTGGAGGCCTATCGTGACTATGAAGAGTGGACAAAAAGTGAAGAATTTATTATCAAAGGCAGTCACTAAGTTCGTAAGAATAGTCTTAAATATTTTTTCTGAGCACGTCAATGACGGCAGTGAGCATTGCAGCAAGAAAACGAAACTTCAGACATTGGGACATTGAAGTACAGAACAGCCTTTTATTATTACCTTATCGGGAATCGACAGTAGGCTATACATAGCATGCTAATATGTATCCTTTATTTGTGATATTTGTGTGTAGATTTAGCGGACGTTATGTTCTGTTGTATTTTCGGAAACATTTGGCGTCAAAATCTACAGTATGCGTTTACGCAGTGTTAGCAATTACCACATGCTTGCGCTAGGCCTTCCAGATGACAGATGGACAGAGTTGCCAAACCTTATGACATGAATTGAAAATTGTAGACGGCGATGGCTATATGAGTCTCCAAGTAGGCTACACACCATCCAGCTAATATATGAATTACGGTATGTAGAAAACCTATGTTTTTGGAAGATTTGCAATTTCTACTGCTTCGAAACCAGATTTTGGATTGTAAAACATATCCTGGTGCTGACATAAACCCTGACCACAATCTGGTTGTCATGAAATGCAGATTAAAGTTGAAGAAACTGAAGAAAAGTCAAAAGCCAAAAAGGTGGGCAATAGACAGACTGAAAGTGAAGGATGTAAATGAAAGATTCAAGAAAAGTATAAAGCAAAGGTGGGCAATGAGAGAGCGCAGCTCCTGGAGCCAACTGCATGAGCGCGAGCGGAGCCAAGGAGCCGGGACCAGCTGACTGCTCGCTAATAGTTTATGCTGGAACGACTAGATGGCAATATGCGCAGTAAAGGCGCAAGCATAAGTATAACATTGTACCGGGCTGAGTAGGCCTATATTATGTTCAGGGCTGTACGCTAAATATGAATCACGAACAAGCATAGCGCATTTTTGTGAACAGTTTTCGCAAACAGATTTCCCAAACATGCACAAAATGACTGCCAAACTTCTATAAATGTGTGGTTCAACATATCTGTATGAGAACTGTTCTCTCTAATGAAGATAAATAAATCTCCACGAAGAGCCACTCTAACGGACGCACATCTCACTGCCGTTCTTCGAATTGCAAGTGCAAGATCGATCGCTCCAAATGTAACCCGTCTGCTTCAGCGAAAGGATAAGCACACCTCCTCATCATCTGCAGAATGACAGTTCAGATATATAAGAACACATAGGCCTATGTTTTGTTTGCGGTGAATGATATTTATTTATGCATTTATTACTGTACTCCTACAGCGAGTTTTCGTTCCTTGTGTTCTAAACAAGTTGTTAGGTTGGCTTATTGTAGTTTCAGGACTATCGGTTGTGGGCGAAGGAGTGTGTACTTATCAGCTGTCAAAGTAATTATTTATGTTTCCTACACAGAACCTAATAAAAGGAATATAATTAAGCGTATGTACGTAGCACCTTAATCTAATCGTCTAATGCACAACAAACAAGGCGCAAGTATAAAGCTGTTGTGATACGCCGCTTGTAACGGGAAGCTATGCAAGCAACTACAAGGTTAACTTCGGTCAGAGCGCATACTCGGCTCTTTCTCCTGCCGGAGCGGGAGCGATGCTCAATGAGCCGAATTGTGCCCACCCCTGGTATAAAGGAAGGACTAATGAAAAACCCTAAATGGGCACTTTTGAAGAAAGAAATAATAAAATCCGCAGAAGAAAACATTGGTACGAAAGAAAGAATACGTAGGAAACCGTGGATCACTCAAGATATACTAGATTTGATGGATGAAAGGCGGAAACACAAGAATGTAAGAGATGAAAAGGGGAAAGCAGAATACAGACGTCTGAGAAGTGAGGTTAACAAGAAGTGCAAGAAAGCGAAAGAAGAATGGTTGGAAGAGAAATGTGCAGGTATAGAAAATTGACTGAAATGAGGAAAAGTAGACACAGCTTATCGAACGATTAAGAATACTTTGGGGGAAAAGAAGACTAAGTGCTGTAATATTAAGGACACTTTTGTGTTTTCTAAGATTGAACATGTATTATGAGGAAGCCAAACAATATATACAGAACAATACAGATCAGTGCGCCGCAATAACGGCTCTGGTCGCTCGAGTAATCGATAACTGAGTCTCGGGTGGTTTGTATGTGTTACCAACTGTTGAGGATGAAATTTCTTTAAAACACACATTTCTGAGGGTTCGAATACACAACATTTCCTCCCTCTTTTAAATTGAACTTATGCCTATGGTGAAAATCTTAATGGTGGGCGGCGTTTGCGTGTAGACATGCGCGGTATTACTGGAGTAGCTGGTGTTGGTGCTCGGTTTCCACGGATCACTTGTGGCATCCTCTCGGGTGGTACTGCGGTAGCTGGTGCTGGGAAGAACCGAACACGTCGTGGCCTTGGTGGAATTTCGGTAGGTTCATCGCTGGTCGGTTCCTGGTTCTCTGTGTTTGGCCGTATTCCTGGAAATGGCCTAATTTGGTCGATGTGGCGCTTTATTCGTTTCTCCCGGTAGTTGATATCATAGTGAAGATCTCCAATGCGGGCTGCGATGGTACCGGGGAGCCACTTGTCCAGGTTCGGGTTGCCAGAGAGGAAGTAGACTGACTGACCCACTTCGAAGGTGCGGAATGTAGAGTCCATTTCTGCTTTCTGTTTCTCGCAGACTCTAGTGCGAACGTCTTCGGGTCTCGCCAGGTTGAGACGTGTCCGAAGTTCTCGTCCCAGGAATAGTTGAGATGGAGATGTCCGGTGGTAGAGTGCGGCGCTCTTCGAAATTGGCGAAGGAACTCGTTCAGGTTTGTCTGCAGAGTTCCTTTGGTTGTTTTCATCGCGTAGAGGGCACCCTTCACCGTTTGCACATACCATTCTGCATGGCCATTAGTTGATGGATGGTATGGTGCTGTAAGCTTGTGGTACTTCACACCACTGTTCTGCAGGAAGGCCTTGAATTCTTCTGAGACGAACTGCCTGCTATTGTCTGAAACGACAGTGACTGGGGTGCCGTGTGCTGTGAACAGGTCATCCATCAGGGAGATTGTTGCTGCAGCTGTCGTGGTGGTTGTTGTCTTGACCTCGAACCACTTGCTGTAGGCGTCTACAACAATCAGAAGCATGCTGTCAGCTACTGGGCCCGCGTAGTCGATGTGAATGCGTTCCCGCGGTGCCTTCGGGTACTCCCAGTGATGCTCGCGGAACTTGGGTGGAGCGTGCGCATGGGTTGCGCATGTAGTGCAGGACTTTGCGAGCTTCTCGATGTCGGAGTCGATGCCTGGCCAAAACACAAAGGAACGTGCCATTCCCTTCATTTTGACGATCCCCAGGTGAGCTGCATGGAGGTCGTTGAGGATAGCATCTCGCAGTGCAGGTGGAACCACTACTCTGTGCTCGAACATCAAGCAGTTGGCGGCGAGCGTGTATTTTACCTCGGGTGCCTTGAAGTCGTGGCGGGTGAGATCTTGGCCTCCTTCCAGAAGTTTGACAATTCTTCCGAGATCAGGGTCCTTCCTCGTCTCTCGTGCAACGGCTTCGGATTTGACGGGTAACTGCTGCGTCTGGTGAACCATAAAAAAATCAAAGTCGTCGTAATCCTCCGTTTCCTCCCTCTGTTGCAAGATTGAGTTTTGGATCTTGTTGACGGTCGATGGTAACGGTGCTCTAGAGCAGTAGTCAGCGTTGGCGTTTTGCTTCGATGTTTTAAAAACCACAGTGTAGTTAAAGTGTGCGAGGTAGTCGGCATAATTGGCCATGCGACTAATGCACAGGACTGGTAGCTACTTCTCTGGATGTAGGATCTGCGTCAGGGGCTTGTGATCCGTGATTAGCGTGAAGTGTCGAGCGTACAGATAGTTGAAAAACCTTTGTACTGCCCAAACGATGGCGAGCGCTTCCTTGTCGATCTGGGGGTACCTTTGCTCCGTACATGACATTGTCCGACTAGCATATGCGATAGGCCGTTCTAGTCCGTTGCTGAGCCGGTGAGACAGCACTGCGCCGAGACCGGTTTTTCTGGCGTCCGTTGCCAGCAAAAGTGGTAGTGTTGGATCGTACTGCATAAGGACCTGCGTTGAGGTTAGAGCGTCCTTGATGTCCTGGTAGGCCCTGTCGCCGTCTGGTGTCCATATGAGAGGATCCGTCAACAGCATGTCTCTGAGTGGCCGATCTCTCGTTGACAGGTTATGGATGAAGGCACTTTAGTATGTCGCTTTACCCAAAAACAGCTGGAGTTATTCTGGAGTCGTTGGTTTCGGCGCATCCCGTACGGCTTGGATGTGCGAATCAGACTTATGAATGCCTGAAGCATCGATCTTGTGGCCAAGAGCTTCCAGGACAGGTTCTGCAAAGCTGCATTTTGCTCGGTTGAGCTTGAGACCGTGTTGGCGAAAGCGCTCTAGTACCACGGTGAGGGCCTCGATCAGATTGCCAAAACTATCGGCAAAAACAATGGTGTCGTCGAAGAAACTCACAACATTTGGGAGTTTCTGCAAAACCGTGTCCATTCGCCGTTGCCAGATAGCGGGGATGTTGACTGCTCCGTAGACAGCACGAGTTGGACGGATCAGGCCATGGGTTGGAGTGTTGAGCGTGAGGGCTTGGCTAAACTCATCATCGACCTCGAGATGAGTGTATGCGTCTGTGGCGTCCAGGTGACAGAAGAGGGTGGCACCACGCAATTGGTTGAACAAGTATTCCACTTTCGGAATCGGGTGTTCATCAATGATGATCCGCGGGTTGAGAGTAGGTTTGTAGTTTCCCGTGATTCTCAACTTGCCGTTCTTCTTCACAACGACATGAGTTGTTGATGCCCACTCTGAGTAGTCTACCCTCTTGTAGAAACCAGATGCGACTTTTGCGTCGATTTTTTTGGCATAGGCATCTCGCAGGGCTACAGGAATGTCACGTGCTCGGGAGAAGATTGGGGTGGCGCCATCCTTCAGGTGCATCTTCACTGGTGGGCCTGACAGCTTCCGGGGGGTATCACTGAAGACATCATGGTAGCTGTTGAGGGTGGCGTCAAGTTCCTTTTGCTGGTCCAGGGACAGATACTGTTTGACTGAGAGTTGGTGGAACGGTTCTGGTTTTCCAAAAAGCTGCTCGAAATTGATCTCTCGCACAAACTCAGAGATCCACTCTCGACCAAGGAGTATCTCAAATTCATCGTCGACGATGTAGAGGTCGAGGTTCCTGGAGATGGTGCCAATGGTGGCGGTGACTGGTGTCTTCCCGATGCAGTTAATACGGTGGCCAGAGTAGCTCGCAAAAATACGATCAACCTTCTGTAAAACACAATTTGGTTTGATCACACCTAACCTCAGTTTACTCATCATCGAACAGGGGGCGCCGGTGTCGACTTCCATCTTGACGGTGGTTCCCTCTATGATGACATCTATCAACTGCTTTCCTGGAGACTGCATTGTTCCGATGACCTCAACTTTGTTGAAATGATGTATGACATCAACGCTGTCAGCTGGTTGTTCTCCTTCGGTCACGTGATTTGTATTCCGCTGCTTTGGTTTGGACCTACAAACTTTAGCAATGTGACCTATCTTGCCACATGTCCGGCATTCAGCGTTGAGGAACCTGCACTGACTGCGTGGATGTTCCCCACCACACCCAGCGCACAACGATTGGTTACTTGATGTTCCCTGATTTGCTGGATGCAATCCTTGTTGAGGCCTTGATTGGTCGGATTTCTGTTGACAATTGGTTGATATCCCACGTTGCCATTGGTTGCCACCCCTCCGCGACTGTGGCTTTTCGAAGCCTATCCGATTGGTTGAATCGGATTTTGAGGTTATATTCGAATTCTTAACCTCGTCAGCAGTATTCCGGGTGGCTTCGAGTGCGCAGGCTATCTCGTACGCAGCAGTGAAGCTCTCCCATTTCTTGGCAATAATTTCGTCACACATGTCCCTCGATTCCAAACCTTTAAGCAGTTGCTCAATTAGCATGCGGTCTAAAAATTCTCCGTACTCACAGTGTGTTGCTGCTTGTCTTAATCTGAGAGTGAAGCTGGCGATCGTCTCCCCTGCTCTCTGCATGACGTTCCGGAATTTTATGCGCTCTGCATATTTGTTACGGCTGGCGTCGAAATGGTTCGACAATCTTGACTGGATTTCGCTGTATGAGAGAGTTTCCGGGTCGACGGGACTTACTAGAATCTTCAAAGCTTCGTTAAGTTCGGCGCCCATGTAGACACGTGCGTACTGCGCGTGTTCGTTTTCCGGGACCTTACTCAGACCGAGCGCCCATGTGAACCGTGTGAAATAGTCCCCTATGGTGGTCCCATCGGCGGCTTGGTATGCTGACATTGAGAATTGTGGTGGTCTAGGCCGTCCCGGTGACATCGGCTCATTCCCGATGCCGCCTCGCGTGGTGGATTCCCTGATAGCGCTAGCAATAATCCCAGAAAGCGTCTGAAGAAGTTCTGTGGATATTCCTTCTGCCATGATGAAGGGAGATGCTTCACTGTACACTAACCTGCGTGGAGTTGAATTTCGTTCGGTAGCACGTTTCGCACAAGTTTCACGGCGTGCAGTTGAACTTCGGCACCGTACACTTTATTTATCAATCCTACTTCTGACACCACTTTTGTGTTTTCTAAGATTGAACATTTATTATGAGGAAGCCAAACAATATATACAGAACAATACAGATCAGTGCGCCGCAATAACGGCTCTGGTCGCTCGAGTAATCGATAACTGAGTCTCTGGTGGTTTGTATGTGTTACCAACTGTTGAGGATGAAATTTCTTTAAAACATACATTTCTGAGGGTTCGAATACACAACAGACACAAATAGAAATCCTCTAACAGGTAGGGAAGAAAAGGTTGAGAGATTCAAAGCTTACATAGAGTGTTTGTATAAGGGAAGTGAGATTAAGAATCATGTAATGGAAAGGGAGGAGGAAATTGATGAGGATGCAAAAGGAGATTTAATATTGAGATCAGAATTTGACAGAGCATTGGAGGACTTAAGCAGGAACAAAGCACCAGGCATAGATGATATACCGATTGAGTTGCTGCGCTGCATAGGAGATGAAGGTCTGATCAGGTTACTTCACTTGGTGTGTAGGACTTATGAGACAGGTGAGGTACCCCCTGAGTTCAAGAAGAATGTTAACATCCCTATACCAAAGAAAGTGGTAGCTGACAGATGTGAAGATTACCGTACAATCAGCTTGATTACTCATGCTTCAAATATCCTGTCTAGAATAATTTACAAGAGGATGGAAAGCCAGATAGAAACGGAGTTGGGTGAAGACCAGTTTGGTTTCAGGAGAAATATAGGAACAAGGGAAGCTGTGCTAAGTCTTAGGCTGATTTTGTAATGTAGAATAATGAAAGATAAGAGAACGTTCATGGCATTTGTAGACTTAAAATGACTTTTGATAACGTTGATTGTACTAAATTGTTTGACATTTTGAAATCGATCTGAATAAAGTATAGGGATAGGAGGTTGATATACAATCTACAAAGAAACCAGACAGCAGTCATTCGAGCTGAAGGACATGAGAGAGAAGCTGGTATGCATAAAGGTGTAACGCAAGGCTACAACTTATCACCCGTACTTTTCAATCTTTACATTGAACAAGCAATGGAGGAAATTGTAGAAAAATTTTAAGTGGGAGTGAAGATTCAAGGAGAAATAATTTCAACTCTGAGATTTGCTGATGACATCGTCATCTTGGCCGACACGCCTGAGTCATTGAATGCGTTTTTGAATGGTATGGATTCCGTCTTACGGAAAGAATTCATGATGAAAATTAATAAATGTAAAACAAAAATACTGGAATGCAGCCGAAATAAATCAGAAACTTCTATGGACATAAAATTGGCAGGTGAAAAGCTGAAGGAAGTATGATGCTTATGTTACTTAGGAAGCAAAATAACCAGTGATGGACGAAGCAAAGAGGATATAAAAAGTACGTTGGCTCAGGCAAGGAAAGCATTTCAACAAAAAAGAAATCTGTTGACATCGAATATAGATTTAGGTATTAGGAAGTCATTTTTGAAAGCCTTTGTCTGGAGCGTGGCGCTCTATGGAAACGAAACGTGGACTATTGGTGCAGCAGAAAAGAGGAGAATTGAAGCATTTGAAATGTGGTGTTACAGGAGAATGATGAAGATCAGATGGGTAGATAGGGTTACAAACGAAGGGTAGGCTATTAAGACCAGTATGAGAGGAGAGATGTTTCTGGCGACTGCTAATGAAGAGAAGAGATAGGTTGGTAGGACACATACTAAGACACCCAGGAATAGCAAGCTTAGTAAAGTTATGGAATGAAGGGTCGAGGACAAGAACTGTAGGGGTTAGACCAAGGTTAGAATATGTTAAACAGATAGCCTCAGATGTAGGGTGTGGTAGCTATGTAGAGATGAAACGATTAGCTCAGGACAGGGACGCATGGAAAGCTGCATAAAACCAGTCAAAAGACTGAAGACTCAAACAACAACAACAACAACAACAACAACAACAACAACAACAACAACAACAACAACAACAACAACAACAACAACAACAACAACTGCTTCTTTTACATCTACTTCATCTTACAAGGAATTACCATTGAAGAATAATTCTTGTTCCTTGGAATTACTTCAACAAAACCGTAAGTCAGAAATTTGGACATCTTATGATAAGATACGCAGTGCATGGCTTTCACCATAAAGTTTGTAGTACAAAGTATTTCCACACACCGAAAGAAGAATACATTTGTTCTCTTAGCGAGGGCTAAGCGAATGGTATCATATGTATCATATGTAAAAGTAAGAAAAGAAACATATCATTGACACAATTTTGTAATGCCTAATTGTGAAGTGACTTAATTTTATTATTTATGACCGTTGGCTGCATTAAATTTATTTTAACCATGGCAAGGAGAATATAAGTCAGAGAAAGCGTGCCATTTCGTTACTTGAGACAACGCCACCGAGAGAGAAGGCCATGGAATAGGATTTATGACGTCATAGCCTTCCGGCCATCAGCGAGTGCGTTACCCAGCTATGAACAAGCTGTGAGGTAACTAGACTGAGTGTTTACTTATAAAATTACGTTCTACAGACGCGATTAAATAAATAACGAAACCATAAATGAAACATGGTCAGAAGTTGATGCGATCGGTACATTACACAAATAAATCGACGTTTTCGATCAGACACGGTAAGTATGCATTTGGAACCTTGCGAGTTTGAACTTGACCAAAGACACTGTTGTCTCAGCAGTAAATGCTATATATGGAAGTATTCAATCGAAAACCTTGAAAGATAGTCACCCCATTTTAACGTGAAATGTCGACTACAAAAAAAGACACATACACAAATAGTCAATTGATCTGTAACAGTTAAAACAGAAATTAATATCTATAGTCAATCATCTGTTCCAACGGTCCAGGTTTGATTCCCACCTCTGCCGGGATATGTAATTCTGATTTGAGGTTTGAAACTAAATTCACTCAGCCTCACTGAACTGAGAGGAAGTGGGTTCGATTCTCCTTTCTCTTCCAGGTAAATTGTTCCTAACAGAAGACCATGGTCACTTTCTTCCCAATTCTAGCATCACAATACACACACAACCACAGACAATACACATACAAATTCTATCCGTATCCGAGTACACATGGCTGATGACAGTGATGTCCTAACCCTCTCACGAAACAACAACAACAACAACAACAATTAGACACGGAAAGTTTTCCTCCGTGATAAGAAACCAGGCTGGTAATAATTATAATGCCTATTACAGAAAAGGTTGGTTGATTGGTTACTCAGTTTAGGGGCTGCGACAATTTCAAGTAGTTCCTATTTTTGCTACTAAATGCTACCGTCAACGACACCTAGCTATGAACTTGGCTACTAGATGCCAATGCAACCGGCTTCTGGCGGCGAACGTTGGAACATAATAGAGCGATAATCAAATCTAACCTACAAATTCAGCTTCACACAATTGTAGTTTGTGGAAGGTTCTTTTGCATGCCATAAGTCTATGACATGGGCCCGCCGGCTTAACTTCCCCTCCAAAGGAAGGCATACTGAGGGATTTTAACGCTCTTAAAAATCCGACGACTTCGGCCGGGTTTGAACCCGAGATCTAGGGCACAGAAAAGGCTACCTACTGAAATGGAACAGAGCAGCAGTCTTAAAGAGAGATGAGAACATTTACCAAAGAACAAACTTGTTGATTCATGTATAACAGGTACAGTATCCTCAACACTTTGATGCTCATGTGCATACACTGAATGGGCATTCCTTGTAAGTTCCTCAAATTCTAGCACCTAACTGTCTTGGTAAATATATGGTACTAGCAGTAGTGCCCGGCTTCGCCCGGTGGATTATTTTGGTTTATGGATGATAATGAATACTACTACAGAACTGGCACACGATACTTAAACTACCAGAAAAGAAATATTTTTAAATATAACTTTTTGTGGTGGAGGTGGTGATGTAGTAGGGGGTGATAAGCAGTACAGTATAATGGACGTAACATTTAGGCCATTTTCATGTAATGATAATAATGAATAGGGAAACGGCTATTTACTAACTACAGCACTAACACATGTAATTTGCAAACAAATTTCTAAAAATGATTAGAAAGAGCAGTAAGTGAAATAAAAGACACTGCCTAGGGCCTACAACTCATTGTCTGTTAGAAATGTAGAGACCAATAGTGTCGTCTTTTGTCGCATAGCGCCGTTGGAAAATAATCAGAACATTTCGGAAAACTTCGGCTGTCCCAAGCTCCTGAGGTAGCAATAGTATCATTTATCGCCACATAGCACTCAACGATAAGTTTCGGAATAAATTAAGGTAAATTTGAAAGCACCAATTCTTATTGCAGCTGATATCCTCAATGTAGGCCTATTGCACCAACACCATTGCACTTATACAGAGGCATACTATGTTCATGATGATAACTGTTTTAAGGGGCCTAAGAAATCTTTTTGCACTAATTACTCCTCGTGACTGAAATTTATAAGCAGCGCAAGATTTAATTATTTTCGCAATTCTGCACCAGAACACTGGTTGGGGCGACGTGATGCAGCCCAAATTGCCAGTCAACAATAGACTTATTAAAATACTCTTACAGTTACACTACTACGGACATGAATGGTTCTAGAGCCTTAATGCGTGGTTTTCAAGTTCAGTTTGTTTGTTATTCTAAATGTAGGGAATGGAGAGCGTTGTCCAAAATATCAAGTGGACTGTGTTTCCAGCAGCGTTTCAAAGTGTATGTAAAATGTGGTGCAATTGGGAGGAACGGTGTAGATTTGTGATAAAGGGCCTAAATGCAGGGAATGGAATGGTCTGTCCGAAAATTAAAGTATACAGTGTCACCCGCAGGTTTCGAAAGGGTAAGTGTACAAAATGTGGTTCAGATCGGTGAAGCGGTTTAGATTTGTGCCAAAGGATCTAAATGCAGGGAATGGAGTGGTCTGTCCGAAATGTCAAGCACACAGTGTTATTCGTCGGGTTCCAAAGGGTAAGTAGGCTATGTGAAATTTGGTTCAGATCGGTGAAACGGTGTAGATTTGTGCCAAAGAGCCTAAATGCAGGGAATGGAGTGGTCTGTCCGAAATTTCATGCAGACAGTGTAACTCGCAGGGTTCCAAAGGGTAAGTGTACAAATTTTGGTTCAGATCAGTGAAACGGTGTAGATTTGTGCCAAAGGGCCTAAATGCAGGGAATGGAGTGGTCTGTCCGAAATTTATCATAGCCTAAACTATTCCTCTTGAATCTGGCTATCATATACAAAAATAATTTTTCAAATCCGACTGGTAGTTCCAGAGATTAGCGCGTTTAAACACATAAACACACAAACACTCCAGCTTTATTATATTAGTAAGCCTATAGATTACAACGTTTCACTTCTGTATTTTATACATACAAGGAGACACTCAAACCTTCTGTTATCTTAATGCAGCAACGCGTGTTCATTCAAGTGTGAATTAAAATAAAATATGTAGGTTGCACGATTCCTCTTTAATATAACTCCCCTCAGGATGAAGACACGCACTGTTTAACTTCACCTTCAGTTCCTGAAAGTTGCTAAATAAAACTGCTTCCAGATTCTTCGCCAATGTCTGTATAAATTCAGCAACAGCCTATGATAATCTTTCATTTTCAATCCTATACCTCCTATCATCTGGATCTTCTCAGCAGACAATATTGCAGTGCCAGTTAAATACTCTGGGCAGTTATGGAACCGAGAAGGGACTGCTCCTAGGAATTTCATTCGAACATGACAATAGGGTACTATAATTTTATCACCTTGTATTACATTAGTTAATCTATTTATTCTAAATTTATTCAATCTCAAACCTGATTCACACACCCCTCTTCCCCCGCCCCAATAATAAATGTAATGAATGAGATTAGTGGAATAGAAAAACTGATTAATGAGAACCTGATACGGCCTAACGACATAACCTGTACGGTAGCACATCATTTAGGTTAGAAAATTCTGAATTTTACAACTAAATGAATTTTCACGAACAGAGGGGCTAGCCTGACTATCTGTTTACTAATCTTTAATCAGTCTCGGTTTATACATACCTTGGAATGTTTTGTAGGAATACTGTAATTGCGGTGAATAGCTGGTACCGATTTCGAATTCTTTCCTTCATAATTAGCCTTAATTGCCTTAACAATTTGGCACACTGCATTTATTAGGCATAACTTAACACTGCACTGATAACCATGAAGTATAAGCGAATAGGAATTCCGAGAAAATCAGTACCGGGACCGTAAACATTAAACACATAACGCGGAAACACGAATATTATTCCTGTGTCTCCATGGTCACACAGCCGTTGGGCCGTGACGTCACTCGCATATTATAATTTAATAAGTGCAGCTAACTGCCAAAAGATTATTATTCCTGTGTCTCCATGGTCACACAGCCGTTGGGCCGTGACGTCACTCGTATATTCAAACCGTATTGCATGGTCTTCTCTCTAGGTGGTGTTGCTTGAGTACACACCTCAGACCAAGACCGACTCCAATACTCAGACCGTAACATAGAAAAAATATGGCGGCCGCAGAGGCCCCACTTCTCCTGTTGGGTAACACGAAATCAAGACGTACACGGCGGTAATTTGACGTAGGGAAAACGACACAATTGGGAAAATCACTGTTCCATGCATGAAAAAGCTTCGCGAACAACTAACTTACATATCACATAATATTACTAGAAGAAATGGCTGTCCCACAGTAAAAGAAAACAAGTTGATTTATTAGAAATTTCACGTAACTATATAATAACATTCTCTCTTCGATTTTACTTCACTGCATAGATGAAAATAATTTTATATTAAAAAAAGGTTTAAATATAAATTTATGTGAAAAAAATCTCAATTTATTCACTCTCGCGAAAACTATGACAGCATTACTTGAGTTCTTTTACCCTGAGACGGTCAAATATTATAACACAGTACAGATCAGAGTCAATTGGTAAGGAGTTGGGGGCTCCAATATTCCAGGAATAAGTCAGGTTAAGGTTTGAAGGTGGATGGAGATCATCAAGCTGGACCCAGCTGCAGCCAATGGAAATTGCTGTAAATGCTACAGAACAATAAATAAATGTAAAATATTATTCACCTTACTTGCTGCCGAGTTTCAACTCTTTGCGCTTGTTTACTTTAACTCCAAGCTCCTCAGTGGGTCTTCTTTTTTGTGCCTGGTTTGCAAACTTCTTGCACAATTCCCTGGACACATTTTTATCGTGCAACACTTTGGAGTAGTTGTTAACAAATATGTTCGCAAACACTTTAACACATTTTTTAACAATCTTGATCAAGGGCACACCACAACTACATTCATCATTTATATTGCTTATAGAGCTCTCTATAAGTTGAGTCCCTAATGCAATAACAGCGTCCCTCTGATTTTCGAGTTTCAAAAATTCAGATTCAAAGCTGCTGCTTATGAGTACCTGAACAAGTCTATATATATCACAACATAAACCCATCAAAAACGAGGAAGGACACTTCAGCCCACCCCTGTTAAGTTCACTGAAGTAAGACAGAAGCTTCTTGTCACAATCAAGGATTAAATCTTCTTCGGATTGTAGCACTTCTCTACACCGAGTGCACTTTCCACTCTTTACCAACTTGGCTAAAACTTTCATGCTCGTGTAACTAGCAATGCATACAATTATCTTCTTTGCTTCAAGCGGAATCGACACTAATGGTGTTTCAACCAGGGCAGACTGAAATTTATCAAGGTTCTCGACTACTTTTTCTTGGTTGAAAGTAACAGTCAGGTCCTTGAGAGTAAATTCTCCTAACATTGCCGACTGAAGTTTTAGCAAACTTAATACCTTGAGTCTCCGTTCAGATTCTAGCACTTGTTCTACTGAGACATTATATGTGCAGCCACTTAATCTTCTGTATGCTCCGAACCTGCTTTCTAAGCCATCTGTCTGCAGCTTAGCTGTCAGGATGTAAGACCACTTATATGTATTAAAAATATATTTACATAGCTGGACAACTGCAGTCAGTGTGTGAGTGAATGCTAAGAACGTTTCATTACTCAATTTTCCATCATTGTGTGAGGTGTTGCTATGCCATATGTCAACATATGTTTTCAAAGTTTCCAAAAAGACAAGCTTGGTATCATCGGGACCACTAATTGGGTTTGCATCATCATTTCGGGTGTACTTTCCTTTCATTGGGTGCTGAACGTTTGAAATTGTCCACCACTTTGAAATTAATTTCAAAAACTGGACAGTCCCATCAGAAATAGCAACACCCTCACTTTTAAGCATATCCAATGCCACTATATTTTTGGCATCAAATATGCTCATAGCTAGAGCAACATTCTGTCTCTCTATAGCAGTGGGATATAAAGCCTTTCTTGACAAATTTGGAGCCAGTTTTAGAATCATACTCTTTTCAGAATGGAATAGATCTCTAATATCTGATAACTTAGCCTCGACATTTGTGTACTGAAAAGTTGATTCATTTTCAGTAACATGTAGCATGTATTTTGGGAATTGTCTGCTCGGTGTTGGGAATAACAAACGTTTGACTGGGTCGATTTAACCAATTGTTCCTTACACATTTCAGCAAATGTACACTGTCGAACAGAAGAAATAGTGACTTGGAGGTATTAGCTGGATTTGTAATGCAGGGTTTTAGAGTACCACCACCCAAGAGCTCAAACATCTTCCTATTCATGCTGTGGTTATCTGATACCAAACAGACTACATGAAATTGAAGCTCGTCCATCAAGGTTAGGACGTCAATGGTTAGAGTCAGTAGAGATTTTGCATTTAGGTTTCTCGCTGGGAAAAGACCTATTATATCTTTACTGTCTGAACGTAAAGAGGAAAACATGAAAGCTTGTATGGTGGTGGCCGAGTCGGCTCCTGAGCTATTTTCAGCCAGCCCGATTATTTTCCCTCCTTTATACGTGAGTTTGGAATTAACATATATCTCATCCAGCAAAACAGTAACAACCTTCTCTTCATCATTCAGGAGCTTGCTTTTTTCTTTCAAAAAGGATTTTTGCAAAGGCCCAACACCTGAGCTGTTTGGACCTATTTTGGACAAGAATTGCCTGAGATAAACATGGTGAGGTAGTGTCATTATGTTTGTCCTTCTTAAAGATTGGTAAGCTCCAGGGTGTGAGTAAGAGAGACTTGCGACCCATATTAGGAGGTCTGATGAATATTTAATCTGACAAGCAAAAGCAAGCTCCAACTGTTCTAATGCAAATTTTACCTTGCCAGCCCTCTCTACATTCACATCAGCATCAAGTTGCAGGCCCTCCTTTGAAACATTTATCAATGAAGTTACCCTATCAGAGAGAGATACTGATTCATCATTATAGTTAGCAAGAGAACTCACCAAATTATCCAACTTGCTCCATCTATCACATTTATATGCCTTGCTTCCGTTGCACTCCAAGATCCAATTAAACTTCTCCGCAGGTAAGCACAGATTCTTGTAAAACACATTTACATCTAAATCACTCGACACTTTGAAACACATTGACACTGATGGAACATCACAATAAGTATTATCATCTATTTTAATAAAAAGGACATAGTCTTCCTTCACAATTGTTATAAATGGATTTACCGGCCTATTCTTAACTTCACTTGTGAAAGATTCGAAATTTGCAATGGCATCCTGTTCACACCATTCATTAAAGTTATCCAAATCTCTCTGTAATATCTGCTGCACACGTTCTTCAGGATCTTTCCTTTCTTTACTAAGCCTAACAGTTAGATAAGAGGGTTGATTGTGAAAAATTGTGGGGTAAGCATCATCGCTTAGTTTTGGAACTTTCCGAGGAACACGAATAGGTTCACTATTTACAACAGGGAACACGTCTTCCCTAACCACAAACTTATCTTCAAAATGGTGTATGCATACTACTGCTTTATCACTGACCAACCGACAGTAGTGGCTGCGCGGGCTAAAGCGCTGCGTTAGGTCAAGGAGCCAAGCTCTCTGCTGACTCGGTAGACGCGTGGGTTCGAGCCCCACCGTCGGCTGTCCTTGAAATGGTTTTCCGTGGTTTCCCATTTTCAATACCAGGCAAATGCTGGGACAGTACCTTCTGACAGGCCACGGCCGCTTCCTTCCACATCCTTGCCCAGTTTCATTCATCTTCATCCATTCCATCTCTCATCCCGACGCGCAGGTCGCCCACGGGCGTCGACTAGAAAGACCTGCACTCGGCCTCTCAGGAGGCTACACGACAAAAAAAAAATCACTGACCACAAAATTGTCACGATGCATACTTCTAATCCATTTTTCTCTTAATGTTTTTTCCTTGGGAAACTTAAAAATAGTTGTATGAGAAGCATTGCCGTAATTACTCTTACAGCCCGGTACACAACAAGAGCGACCCATTACATAACTTCAAAACAAACATTCATATGTCACTGCGTATAATTACAGCTGCTAAATATCAACTGACTCACAAATTCACTCTCACGCACCACTATTCTCCATAGGAAACACTACTTATCGCCAACTTTCATCGGTAGCAAACTGAAACAACGTATGTAAACAAACCCACGTTTTCAACAGGCTTGGGCTTCTCGAATCGCCATCTTGAAGCAATCGAGAGTAGCATTAAGGTCTGAGTATTGGAGTCGGTCTTGCTCAGACATCCTCTTTGGAGGCACTTCCGCCAGTCATTTTCTTTTTCCCGCTCTTTTTTGTGTGTGTTCAAATTCGGCCTTTATTGTTGCGTTGCCGGTCGGCCCTTGACAAGTGAGTTGCGTTGAAAGACGATATTTCTTGTCATCATGCCTCTGCCATCTATTAATAAACCAGCTCCAGGATTTAAAGGAATTGCTGTTGTGAATGGGCAGTTCGAGGATATTTCACTCTCTCAATACAAGGGAAAATATGTGGTGCTAGTTTTCTATCCTTTAGATTTCACTTACGTATGTCCGACAGAATTAACTGCATTTTCTGACCGAGCTAATCAATTCCGCAAAATTCATTGTGAACTAATAGCTGCCTCTTGTGATAGCCAGTTTTCCCATCTTGCTTGGGTTAACACTCCTCGAAAGCAGGGTGGTTTAGGAAAAATGGACATTCCAATCCTTGCTGATAAGTCTGGCAAAATCGCGACGGATTACGGTGTATTAGATGAAAATACCGGTGTACCATTTAGAGGTTTATTTATTATTGATGATAAACAAATCTTGCGTCAGATTACTATGAACGATCTTCCTGTGGGACGTTCAGTAGACGAAACTCTCCGACTGGTCCAGGCATTTCAGTTCACCGATCATAACGGTGTAGTGTGCCCAGTCAATTGGAATCCTGGAGACAAGACAATAAAGCCTGATCCTGCTGGAGGTCAGGAATATTTCAAAACATTGAAAGAAGACTATTAGGCCTATCATGTGGATGTTTGTGATGGTTAGTGGTGGCAACTTATTAGTTTGGTAATAGACCCATTTTATTTTATGAATATATCTTCCTGCTCTCTTATTACTGTATCTGTGTAATTCAAAAGATCCCATGGATGTTAAGATTTTTTTAAAAATGTCTCATGATTTAGTGTGACCCACTGATTACAGCTACAGGAATAATGTTGAAGTCACATTCCCCCCTAGTCCTTTTGCCTTGATGCTTTTTATTTGCTGTAGATTAAGTGAAACTGAGTGCAAGACATCCATATTAAGGGTATTCAGAACCATGCCTACCTACTTAAAAAAAAAAAACTTTTAACTTAACACTGAAATGTCTCTGTGCCTGTATGTTAAGAAATTAAAATATAATTTTCTAAAGAGGTTTTGACACCTTATTGGCTTGTATTAATCCCACACCAGTGTATACAGTTAAGTTACTACATGTCTAACTGAAGGAGCATACAGCTATGCCTCGCTGCTCCACCCCTTAAAACGATCATGTAGAACTGAAACCAATTTCAATATAGGCCTACCTAGTGTATTGAATGGTCAGGTAAACTGAATTTAGCGGCAACAGTTCAGGAGTGGTGAGCCTTCTACAAAACTACTTAAACTAGCCGAAATACTGTACCTTTTGTAATGATGAATAATAATTGTGGAAATGCTGTAGTAACTTAGTAGATGTCTTCTCCTTCAATGTCTATAACCCACCCACCATTCCCTTTTTAGATCATGATTTATAATAGTAAAATTCCAGTTGTGTCCGCAATAATAGCCTACGTGTGAATTATGGGATAAAAACAATATAGCGAACCCCACGCATACGGTACCTTAAACCAAACCAAACCTCGTGGGACTACAGCCTATGAAGGGCCTAGGCCTACCAAGTGCTGCTGCCCAGCCATTTGGCCTGCAGATTATGGGGTGATGCATAGTCAGCTTGTCGGGTTCCCTTGGCTGTTGATCCTAGTCTCTGTGACCGGGGCCGCTGCTTCACTGTCGGACAGCTACTCAATTGTCTTCACGAGGCTGAGCGCACTCCATTCCATCCCTCAAGTCAGTTTCTAAAATTCCTGATAGAGCCAGGAATCTAACCCGGGTGCGAGGCAGGCGCGCTACCCCAACACCATGGGGCCATCCGCATATGGTACTAATCATCAATAATCTTTATCCAGATAAATGGTTTTCATCTAGGCCAATAATTGCTAGGTAGTGTGGCCTGGGGCCGCGTTTGCTAATATATACACCCCTGGTGTACATGCCACCATCAACGACCAACTAGTTCTGAACCTGCTTACTAGATGCCACCGCAGTCTGCTCCTGGCGACGAATGTTGGAACCTAAGAGCGTTAGTCAAATCTAACCTATAATTTAGCTTCACACAAGTGTAATTAGTGGAAGGTTCTTTATTGCTGCCAGCTTTACTTCCCCTCCAAAGGAATGCATAGGCCTACTGAGGGATTTTTAACGCTATTAAAAATTCCGACTTCGGCCGGGTTTGAACCCGCAATCTTGGGCATAGAAGCTCAGAATGCCGCCGAGGTTGAAGAGAGTTATTGTTTTAAGGGGCGGAACTACGAGGTCATCTGCCCTTAAGAGATTGAAGAGACTATGCACCAATAACATATGGCAATTTTCATTGAATGATCGAGAAACAAAAACATATATTTACAAAATTTAGCACATATTTCCAGTGCAGTTGTGATAATGGCCAGCAATTTCAATTGGTAATAAGAATAATGATTGTGTGGCCTCCGGAGAGGCCGAGTGCAGGTCTTTCTAGTTTACGCCCGTGGGCGACCTGCGCGTCGTAGTGATGATGAAGAACGGCACATACACCCAGTCACCGAGCTACGGGAATTAACCCAGGAGATTAAAATCCCTGATGGCTCGGCCTGGAATAGAACCCGGGGCATTTTTGGCCAAAGCCTAGAACGCTAACCATTTAGCCACGGAGCCGAACAATAATATGAAATAAGGTATGAAAATTACATATATAATCCAAGTACAAGTGTACAATCCAGGTTCACCACTCCTAAACAATTACCAATTAAGATGATTCATTTTTATTCAAACATCAGAGACTTTTAAATGGATAGTCCTATCAAATTTAAAAGGATTATTTTTGTACTACTGTAGGCCTACCCGTAATTTTCCACCATTTGTCATTCTTTGGAGATTTGTGATTTACTATTCAATACATGTTAGAACATAACTGCAGGTTGGCCACCATAATATATAATTGTTAACTATAACATGGTGTCCACAGGCAGGAAAAGTCAGGAATTTTGTTTTTGGTCAGGAACAAGTGTGAAAAACTGACGTGAGTCAGGAAAAAATGGCAAAAAGTATTAGAAAGTCAGGAATTTTATATTAACCAGAGTAAATTGTGTTTTACAGCCATATTTTGATGTTACTAGTTCAACTAATCTCTATGCCTTCCTTTGGAGGGAAAGTAAAGCTGGCAGCAATAAAGAACCTTCCACTAATTACACTTGTGTGAAGCTAAATTATAGGTTAGATTTGACTAACGCTCTTAGGTTCCAACGTTCGTCGCCAGGAGCAGACTGCGGTGGCATCTAGTAAGCAAGTTCAGAACTAGTTGGTCGTTGATGGTGGCATGTGCACCAGGGGTGTATATATTAGCAAACGCGGCCCCAGGCCACACTACCTAGCAATTATTGGCCTAGATGAAAACCATTTATCTGGATAAAGATTATTGATGATTAGTACCATATGCGGCTGGCCCCATGGTGTTGGGGTAGCGCGCCTGCCTCGCACCCGGGTTAGATTCCTGGCTCTATCAGGAATTTTAGAAACTGACTTGAGGGATGGAATGGAGTGCACTCAGCCTCGTGAGGACAATTGAATAGCTGTCCGACAGTGAAGCAGAGGCCCCGGTATGGTATGTTTCCATTTTTACAGTACATCATAGTAAAAACCTCTTTTACCTATTTTTTGGCATTGGCGTAGGGATGTGGCGACCCCATCACCCAGCACATTATTTTGTATTTTAAATGAATAAAGAGGCGAGCATTGGGCAGCTATGGGGATGGTGGAGTCTGCAAAATTAAAAAGAAATATATATATTTGTTTCCACAATAACCCTCTTTTCCGATGTTCGATGACTTCACAAATCAGGAATTTTGTTGAAAAATGGGCAGGAAAAGTCAGGAAAATTGACATTGAAAATTCTGTGAACACCATGTATAAGATTTCAATACACACCGAAATGTGCAGTAACTTACTTCTGTAAACAGGATCCATACCATCACATCAAAATATATTTGAGACTGACATGTAATATAGAGATTTGAAGCCATTCTTGAAGTAGCGTTGTGAAGGTCAAGTCAACATCGCTGTGAGGAGAATAACACCAAGTTAAGTGTATATCATAATTAGATTTGTTCTAGTGCATACTAAAACTGCGAGAACTAAAAGCTTCATAGGGAGGTTATGGCTGCTCGAGCTTTTAGTTCTCGCAGTAAAGAGGCGCAGGTGCGCCTCATAAAAGGGAGGTAACGCGCAGTTCTTTACTCCTGTGGGGGTCCGGGCGGAGACACCAAGAGCCCACTGATGAGCCAACTTTGTGTCCTAGGCAAAACGCCACACAAGACATGGTACAAACATGGTGGCCACTACTCCTGGAAAACTCCTGGATTTTTATTAGGTCTGGAAAACTCCTCGATAATGACGAAAAATTTGAAAACTCCTGGAAAATAGCCACTGTTAATTAATTATAATTGGGTGAGCACTCTATTGTTAATGAAAGAAATTTACTCAGGCTAACTGTTTCTGTGTGGGAGAACATGCAATAGTATTTTTGTAAAACATATTGAGTAGGCTATAGACAACTTCACCGCGATAAAATTACAGGCAGTATTCTTTTCTCTTATTTTTTAAAGCAGATATTTGAGTCACAACGGCTTTTTTAAAACAACAATTAAATCATTTGTGTGCAGGCTTGTGTATCAATAACGCAATCCCCACTATTTTTTGTCAACATCTGTATAAGTAAACCAAACACAACTGCTATATTTTGGTCTTGAAGTAGGCAACCGATAAAGCACACCCCCCTCCGCGGGACACGCACTTGTGTTTAACTCTGGAAAAATGAGAATTACTCCTGAAAAATTCCTGGAAAACTCATGGAAAATCGTTGACCAATTTCAGTGGGCACCATGTACAAAGTACTAACCTAGAAGAATTGCTGAGTTTTAATTCACTGGCTGTGAAAGCCAATATATCATCTTTTTGGATTATATTATTTTTGACCGTGATTACTTTAAGGGAAACTATATAAAATATTTATTGCGGCCAATGGCCATAGATAGGAACAACATTATAACAATGTGAACAATATTGAAACAATCGTGTACCTAGGTAACACCAGAGACTTGTATTCATCAAGTCCGTTTACCCATTCAACTACACTACACTTTGATCAAGACAACTTAATCAGTCCTCGTCTAAACAAAACTGAGAGAGTGATATTAGTCTTCTACTGCATTCCATGGCATGATATATATTGCACTGATTGTTGCATAATCGGCAAACACACTCCTGGCTGGGTTGATGGAAGCACTTCCTAGTGCAGATGCGATGGTGGAAGCCATGGATCGCAAATCTGGTCACTAGGTGCCTCAGCTCATACTCTGGTAGCATCCATTCTCTATATAACATTGCATCTGTTGCGAAGAATCTTTCTGGGATGGAGTCTCTCTTCCTGCAAAGTTCACTTAACAGGTCTGCGCATGCCTGTGTGGATGGTAGGTGCATTAGCAGTCGAAGGTCTTCTACCAGAAATGTTTCTCTGGCTAAAGCATACACATACCGTGAAAGAGCGAATTTTGATACCCCCAATACCCTTTTCAAATACCTTGATTTCAAACGTTCGATGTCTTTTAATTGCCTGATTGAGGTGAGTGATGGGAGTACTTTGACTCTGAAAAGTTCCATAGCTGAATTTACTGACATTCTTTGTAAATGTCTGATGTCGCTTATATTTCTAAGTGCTGCTGCAAGTCTCTCCTTTATATGAACCATAAAGGAAGTCCCTGTGACTTGCATAGTAATTCCAAGGTACTTAAATTGTTTTTTCGGCGTTAGTATGTGTTCCCCGCAAACAATGTAGTCAGCCTTCCTCCATTTCTGAATATCATTAATTCAGTCTTCCGAGCATTCTTCCTTAGTTCATTCTCCTCCGCCCATTTCTCAACAAGATCTATTCCCTTCTGTAGTTCTTCTATATTATCGGAGGCCAGGGCCATGTCATCTGCATAAATATATATATTTACTTTCTGTGTTCCCTCCTTTAATTTGAAGACAACATCGTGGGTCATGATATTGAAGAGTAACGGACTTAGCGGGTCTCCTTGCAGTATTCCGATTGTCTGGTCAATCCAGTCCGAAAGGGAAACTATATGAATAGCACAAGATTATCACATGCATATATGAAAAGGGGACCAAGAAAGTGGATGGACCAACTAAAGGAGGATGTGACAAGAAGAGGATGGAACTGGGAGCATGTCTCGGATTATGAAATCTGTTTTAGACAGGCAATGTTGGAAAAAGGTGTATACAACCACCTTACCCAGCATGCTGGAAGGGCAAAATAAAACCAGATCTGTTACAAATTTGATTAATGTAAAAAATTCTCCAAAAGCAGCTTGATGTGAAGAGGGATCATTGTTCTATAAAGATAAGATTACAATGAAATATACAGAAACCAGACAGCAGTTATTCGAGCCGAAGGACATGAAAGAGAAGCTGGTATTCAGAAAGGTGTAAGGTAAGGCTGCACCTTATCACCCATACTTTTCAATCTATACATTGAACAAGCAATGAAGGAAATTGGAGAAAAAATTCAAAGTAGGAGACAAGATTCAAGGAGAAATAATTTCAACTCTTGAGATTTGCTGATGACATTGTCATCTTAGCCGACACACCAGAGGATTTGAATGAGTTTTTAAATGGTATGGATTCTGTCTTGAGGAAAGAATACATCATCATCTTCTTGTACAGTTTCCAGCCCCAGGCTGGGTCTGTTTGGAACATAAGCCTCGCCACTTAGTTCTTTCTTCCCACCACCTCTCCGCTGTCACTCTGGTCCAGTCGGTCTTCCCCTTGGTCGTTTCTTCTGCATCTGCATCTCGTGTATCCTCTTGGGAATCTTCTTCTCATCCATTCTCTTTAAGTGTCCATACCACCTCAGTCTTGATGTCTCAATCCTACCTTGCAAGGGCTCCTCTTTCACCATTTCCCTGACCTTTTCATTCCTCACCCTGTCTCTTCTTGTTACTCCGATCCTACTTCGCAGGAACTTCATTTCACCTGCCTGTATTCTGCTTATGTCTCTTTTCTTCATTGTCCACGTTTCTGAAGCATAGGTCAGTATCGGGATATAGTAGCTTCTGTATAACACTTCCTTGCTTTTTTGTGGGACATCTTTATTCCACACTAAGCTCCTAATGCTTCTCAGAAATGCTTCTGCCTGTCTGCCACGTTCCGTAATCTCTTTGTCATTTCTCCCATTTTCCTCCACTATACTTCCCAAGTACTTGAGACTTTCCATCTTCTTCAGCTGTCCACCTCCAAGTGTTATCCCACTCATTGGTCTGTCCTTTTTCCTGGTCGTTAACAGGATCTCACATTTACTGATATTGAACTTCCATCCGTACTCTCCCACTGTTTCTTCCCAAGCCGTCAATTGCTCCTGAATTTCCTCCTCCTTGTTTCCCCAGACCATGAGATCATCTGCAAACACCATTGCTTTCATCTTATCTTCTCCTATCTTTCCTGCTATCCGTGTCATTACCTCGTCCATAACCACAATAAAGAGAAGGGGTGACAGCGCATTACCCTGTTTCAGGCCACTCATTTGTCTGAACCAGTCTGTTCTTTCCCCTCCAACTTTCACACAACTCACACTTCCACAATACATCTCCTTCACTCTGCCTACAGTCTCTTTTTCCACTCCCATGTTTTCCATTGATTTCCAAACCTTCTCCCTACACACACTATCATAGGCCTTTTCGATGTCCAGGAAGGCCATCAACAGATCCTCTCCAAATTCGTAGTGGTGTTCCTGGAGCTGTCTCACTGAAAATATGAGATCCACTGTTGATCTCCCAGGTCTGAACCCATACTGCTCCTCTCTCAATTTTCTATCCACTTTGGCTCGTATTCTACTTTCTACTATTTTTTTCATATATCTTGGCACAGTGAGGAATGAGTGTGACTCCCCTGTAATTTCTGCACTCCTTTCTTAAATATTGGGACAATTAATCCTTTCTTCCAATCTTCTGGGGTCTTTTTCTCCTTCCATATCACCCTTATCACACGGTACAGCCACGGTTTCCCAACCTCCCCTGCTGCCTTCACCATTTCAACACTCACTTCATCCACACCTGGTGCCCTTCCTCCTTTCATCTTGTCTATAGCCATTTCCAGTTCTCTCCAAGTCAGGTCCTTTTCCATTCCTGTGTTGTCTTCTCCATCTTCCAATACATTGTCTTCCTCCCTATGACCATTTGGATTCAGCAAATCCTCAAAGTACTCTTTCCACACTGTCTTGAGTGTCTCTTTGTTGTGTACCTCATTTCCGTTTTTGTCCATCATTACCACATCCTCTCGCAGACCTCTTCTCTTACTTTTGACCATCCCATAAAGTACTTTCTTATTTCCTCTGCTGTCTTCCTCCATCATCTCTGTCCACTTTACCATCCACTTCTTCCTCTCCTCTGCAACAATCTTGTTTGCTTCTTTCTTCTTTATCTTATAATCTTCCCTTGCCAGATCAGTTCTTTCCTGCAACCACACTCTGAAAGCCTTGTTCTTCCTTCCCACAGCTTCTTTTACTCGCTCATTCCACCATGGTGTCTCTTTACACCGCTTTCTGTTGTTTGTTCTTCCACATACTGCCACTGCAGCTTCCACCTTTGTGTTTTTGAATTGCTTCCATTCCTCTTCCCCTGTTTTAGGATTGTCTGTTGGCATCCTTTCCCTTATTATCTTCTGGAATTCTTCCTTGACTTCCTTTTCCTTGAGTTTCCATACTTTGATTCTCCTTTCCTGGTACTGTGTCCTCTTGCTATCCTTAACAACTCCCAGGTTCATTACAAGTATTCTGTGGTCGCTATCTAAGGCCTCTGTTGGTATTACCTTTATATCTCTGACACTTCTCTTCATTTCCCAGTCGTACAGCATGTAATCTACCAAAGATTTCTTTGTTAAATCACTGCTGTACCATGTTACCTTGTGGCTTTCTTTCTTCCGGAACCAGGAGTTGCCTACCACTAAACCGTTTCTCTTGCAAAAATCCAGCAACTTTCTCCCTTCTTCATTCCTCCTACCCCATCCTTCTGCTCCCAATACATTTTCATATCCTTGCCTTTCACTTCCTACATGTGCATTCAAATCTCCCATGACAATGATGCTCTGACCATTCAACTGCTGTTGTAGCTCCTCCTCAAAGTCTTCCTTCTCTTGAGCTGTACATCCAACTTGAGGGGCATATACCTGGGCTATCTCCAGGCTTCTTCCCTTTACAGTTACTCTGATCTTCATGATCCTGTCACTTATTCCCTTTACCTCTTCCTTCATTCCATCTCTCACAACTACTCCTACTCCGCTGCTCCTTCCTTCACTGTTCCCACTCCAGTACAACCGGTACCCTTTCCTCAGTTCTCTGCGACCTTCTCCTTTCCATCTTGTTTCTGCCAAGCCCAGTACATCCAGTTTTCTTCTCTCCATCACATCTACAATCTCCTCCACTTTTCCTGTCAGTGTCTGTAAGTTTAATGTCCCAACTCGTAGTCCATTAGCATATTCGGGTCGTCGTCGTTTGCATCCATCCTTTCCGAGGCCTGTTCCTGGTTTGAAAGCAAATATGATATCCACTACTGGCTTGCTAGGCCTATCGTAGCTTCACCAGAGCCCCGTCAGCCGTCACTTTTCAGGGTTCCCATAGAGCCTTCACAGCTACCGTAGCGGTCCCGGGGCACACAAAGTCCCCACTGTACTTCACCCCTACAGGCAATCCCCTACTTCATGCCGTTGCCCGTCTCCCACCACGTGGAGGAGGGGTTGGACTTGTGGGAGACAAGAATACATGATGGAAATTAATAAATATAAGTTAAAACAAAAATATTGGGATGCAGCCAAAAGAAATCAGGAATTCCTATGGACATCGAATTGGCAGGTTAAAGGAAGTAGGAGACTTCTGTTACTTAGAAAGCAAAATAACCAGTGATGGACAAAGCAAAGAGGATATAAAAAGTAGGTTAGCACAGGCAAGGAAAGCATTTCTACACAAATGGAATCTATTGACATCAAATATAGGTTTTAGGAAGTCATTTTTGAAGGCCTTTGTCTGGAGCTTGGCACTCTATGGAAGTGAAACTTGGGCTGTTGGAGCAGCAGAAAAGAGGAGAATTGAAGCATTTGAAATGTGGTGTTACAGGAGAATGATGGAGATCAGATGGGCATATAGGGTTACAAATGAAGAGGTATTAAGACGATTGGGAGAGGAGAAATGTTTCTGGCAACTGCTAATGAAGAGAAGGGATAGATTGGTAGGACACATTAAGACAGCCAGGAATAGCAAAGTTAGTTATGGAAGGATGGGTCAAGGATAAGAATGTCCGACACCTAGAACATGGCGGTTAATGGTCGAGATTTTTCTCCGAGCGAAAAGTTCGAAAATAACGAGTGTGTGATGTGTAATGGATGTAAAAACGATAGTAGGGCCAGTCTTGAAGTTTGTGAAACATGCGTGTTTAAGAATGCGTTCGCAAGTGAAGTGCCAAATTCGGAAGACGATGAAGTTTCAGATAACCTCACTTCGACCGCCGCATCGCATCTACGGTTCAGAATAAAATCTCTGGAGCTCGAGCTATTCTCAAAAGACGAAATAATCAAGATGATATCAATTGATTTAGAAAATGCTCTCCTGGAACTGAAGGGCTTAAAGGAAGGTAGGGCAAATATTAAGATACCGGGAGAACATGGTAGGGATTATACAGAGGTTAAGTCTAAAAATCTTAGGCATACCAGGCCTCATGTAACAGGCAATGGATCTTCACATAAAGGCATCGCAACAGCGAATAGATTTCAGATCTTAGGGTCAGAAGATGACGTAGTCAACACAGAATGTAACCTTCCTATGGTCTCGGAAAGTCAAAGGAAATCCCGTCGTCGATCGAAGCGTAAACATGCCCGTACGGTAATAATAGGTGATTCAATGGTGAGGAATGTTGGGCCTGAAATTGAAGAAGGAATCACATATTGCTATCCGGGCATGCAAGTGGGACAACTGACAGCACATGTGAACAATAATAAAATAAAGGAAACACCCGAGACGTTAATTATCCACGTTGGTACAAACGACATTCTAAACTCAACAACACCCAGTGATATAATGGCCGAGGCTGATACTCTTATTGCGACAGTAAAAGTGAAGTTTCCGGAGACAAAGCTTTGTCTCAGTGGAGTGTTATATAGGAATGATGTCGACTACCGCTATGTGGATGCTGTAAATTCCACACTAGACTGGCTGTGTCGCAATGGAGACGTCCTTTTTGTCGATGCAAATGGATGGCTTAATGACTATGATTTTAGTACAGATGGGTTACACCTCAATAGGAAAGGGACCTCTAAGTTCGGTAAACTGCTGAATAGGATATCTAAGAAAATGCTTTCGGGAAACTAATTCAGAAAATGGGGGGCATAAATGAGTCCACTGGAAAAGATACAGTTAATCAGTACCACGAAAAACAGGACTCGAGTCAGGGGAGCAAGGGATTACTAATTGCACACCCACAACATCAAAATTTGAAGGGGGAGGGGGGTCTAAGATTGCTCTTGGTAAACTGTCAAAGTGTAGTAAACAAGCAAATAAAACTCAGTACAGCAATGGAAGCATATGAAATTGATGTGGCGATAGGAGTGGAATCATGGCTGAGAGAAGGGGTAGGAAATAGAGAAGTATTCCCAGAAGGGTATGTAGTCTATCGTAGAGACCGAGGAAATAAGAAGGGAGGGGGGGGGGGGGTGTTTATACTGGTGAAGGAAACTTACTGCTCACATGAATGGTTTACCGACGAAAAGGATGAAATATTAGGGATAAAATTAGTTTGTGACAATATGAAGGAGGTGGGAATTATAGGAATATATAGGCCTGGGAGAGAGAAAAGAGACATGGAAATATTTGAGAAACTAATAGATTACACTCATAAAAACAATAATGACATGATAATAATTGGGGGGGATTTAAACTTGCCAGAAGTTGATTGGAATGGAGCTGCAACAGAAGCCCATGAACAGAAACTTGCAAATAAATTAGTTTGGGAGGGAGGATTTACACAAGTAGTGCAAGCACCAACTAGACTCAGCAATTTGCTGGATGTATTCCTGATAAAACCAGGGGAACTTGTTGATAAAACCCACGTAATTGAAGGAATAGGTGACCATAAGGCTGCAATAATGGACGTTGGTCTGGTACCAAAAAGGCTTAATAGGAGGGTCACACAGGACAAGAAATTATACAGAAAAACTAAATTCGATGAATTTGGAGCTTACCTGAAATCAAAATTTAATTCTTGGATAAGTGAAGGGAGTAATGTGGATACACTCTGGGCAAATTTTAAGGAAATCATTGGGGAGGGTGAGAAGATATTTGTACCTATTAAGAAGGGAAAAACAACCTCAGACCCTGTTTACTATACAAAGGACATACGAAAATTAAAAAGGAAATGTAGAATGGTAAACAGTCAAATCAAAGAGGGCAGGGGAAACAGAGAAACCAGAAAGCAGCTAATAAAGGAGCTCAATAGGTTGAAAAAGGAAGCAAAGGAAAATTACATGAATGGCATACTTCATGAGGGTAAAGACCACATAGGGAAATGGAAAAAGCTGTATTCATATATTAAAAACCAAAAGGGAAACAGAATCCACATTCCCACAATGGAGGGAGAAGAGGGTGAGCATTTATTTGCAGATAATGAGAAAGCAAACCTATTTAGTAGGGAATTCATAGATTCAGTGGAAGATTGTCAGGAGTTGGAAACCGTAAATGAGACTGG
This sequence comes from Meconema thalassinum, assembly GCA_946902985.2. Classification (NCBI taxonomy): domain Eukaryota; kingdom Metazoa; phylum Arthropoda; class Insecta; order Orthoptera; family Tettigoniidae; genus Meconema; species Meconema thalassinum. Next base: position 127,430,879 of record OX336395.1, read on the forward strand.
AGAGGGTGAAACACATAAGGACACAAGAAGCTTCACCTTTACAAATGAGGATATTTTTAGAGAAATCAAACTGCTTCAGCAAGGAAAAGCAGCAGGGTGTGATCAAATTACTGGGGAATTAATAAAGGCAATGGGGTGGTACATAGTGCCTCATTTAAAGTTTCTTTTCGACTATGTCATGAACAATAGTAGAATACCAAAGGAATGGAAGGAATCTATAATAATACCAATTTATAAAGGAAAGGGAGATAGAAATAAACCTGAGAACTACAGACCAGTAAGTCTGACCAGTGTAGTTTGTAAAATCTTGGAGAGTTTAATAGTAAAATATATTAGAGGGGTATGTGAAGATAAAAATTGGTTCCTGAGGAGCCAGTATGGATTTAGAAATAAATTTTCTTGTGAGGCACAACTGGTGGGATTTCAGCAGGACATATCAGATCGGTTGGATCTAGGGGGACAGTTGGACTGCATAGCTATAGACCTTTCCAAAGCTTTTGACAGAGTGGAACATGGAGTATTATTAAAGAAAGTGGAGAGAATGGGATTGGACTCGAGGGTTGTACGTTGGATAGGAACATTTCTAAATTCAAGGGTTCAGAGAGTCAGAGTAGGGAATTACGTATCACAGGAAGAGAAAGTTAAGAAGGGAATTCCACAGGGTAGTAAAATTGGTCCATTGCTTTTCCTAATATATGCAAATGATTTAGGGAACAATATAGCATCAAAAATAAGATTGTATGCAGATGACATTATCATCTATAGGGAAATAAATAATATAGAGGATTGTAAAATATTACAAAGGGACCTCGACAGTATCCAACATTGGGTTGAAGAGAACCACATGAAGGTTAACGGAGGTAAATCAACTGTCACAATATTCACAAACAAGAGATTAAAAACTGAATTTCAATATACATTGGATGGGGTAATCGTACCAAAAGATGACAAGTGCAAATACTTAGGTGTGAGATTTGATAGTAAATTGCACTGGAAGGGTCATGTTGGAGACATTGTTGGGAAAGCATACAGATCGTTGCATGTCATTATGCGACTACTTAGAGGATGCAACAAAGAAATAAGAGAGAAAAGTTACCTAAGTTTGGTTCGTCCAATATTGGAATATGCAAGCAATGTATGGGATCCGCACCAGGTATACCTAATAAAAGAAATTGAGAGTGTTCAAAGGAAAGCAGCAAGATTTGTGATAGGGGATTTTAGGAGAAGAAGCAGTGTATCAGATATGTTAGAGAAGCTTGGGTGGGAAACATTAAGTAAGAGAAGGGAGAAAAACAGACTTGTAGGGTTATATAGAGCATATACAGGAGAGGAAGCATGGGGGGAAATCCGTGAGAGGCTCCAATTGGAAAGTAATTATATTGGCAGGGCAGACCACAAATTCAAAATTGGACGGCACTTTAGCAGAAGCGATTGGGGTAAATTTTCATTCATTGGGAAGGGTGTGAAGAAATGGAACAGTTTACCAAGGGCGGTGTTTGATCCCTTTCCAAAATCAGTCCAGTTATTCAAGAGCAGAATAGACAAAACCAGGGAAAAGAAAGAAGTGGTATAACTTAGTGCTGTATTCCTAGAAACATTATACGTGCTATGTAATTCCTACAGCAGTTGTGAGAGGGGAGTTCAATCAATGTGTGAATAGTACATTAAGTTACTGTATTCTTTTAATATTGTGTAGTGTTTGTTACTGTATTCTTTTGGGTGTTTGTTACTTTATTCTTTTAATATTGTGTAGTGTTTGTACATTAAGTTACTGTATTCTTTTAATATTGTGTAGTGTTTGTAAATAATGTACCTCATTTGCCACCGAGGTTGACACCTCATTGCAAGTAAAGTGATTTTGATTTGATTTGAAGAACTGTAGGAGTAGACCAAGGTTAGAATACGTTAAACAGATTGCCTCGGATGTAGGGTGTGGTAGCTATGTAGAGATGAAACGATTAGCTCAGGACAGGGAAGCATGGAAAGCTGCATCAAACCAGTCAAAAGACTGAAGACTCGAACGACAAAAACAGTTTTGTAATGTGAATTGTGGAAAGAAAATGGAAAAAAGTTCATATGAAACACAAACTTGGTGGTGGAATGAAGACGTGCAACGAGCTGGAAATCGAAGAAAACTGCTATCAAAAAGTGGCTTAGAACAAGAACCAATGTTGATCCAACTCGATATCGTCTGCTCAAATCTGATGCAAAACATGCTGTTGCACTTGCTAAATCAAAACAACTAAAAACATTGTATGAACAATTACAGGAATCTCATGGTGTCCACAGGCAGGAAAAGTCAGGAATTTTGTTTTTGGTCAGGAAAAGGTTTGAAAAAATGGCATGAGTCAGGAAAAAATGGCGAAAAGTATTAGAAAGTCAGGAATTTTATATTAACCATACAGTATTTTGTGTTTTACAGCCATATTTTGATGTTACTAGTTCAACTAATCTCTGAAGATAAAAAGCAATAACTCACTGGACAAAGTTTCCATTTTTACGTATATCATAGTAAAAACATCTTTTACCTATTTTTTGTACGCTTTTTTGGCGTTGGTGTAGGGATGTGGCAACCTCATCACTATAGATTAGGTTATTAAGTACTTTGATTTATGTATTATTGCACTATAATTTACTTTATTTTGTATTTTAAATGAATAAAGAGGCAAGCGTTGGGCAGCTATGGGGATGGTGGAGGCAGCAAATAAGAGAGATATATATATTTGCTCAATAATCCATTTTTCTGATGTTACGATGACTTCACGAGTCAGGAATTTTGTTAAAAAATGGTCAGGATAAGTCAGGAAAATTGACATTGAAAATTCTGTGGACACCATGATGGGGGTCAATAATATTTACAAGCTTGTCATCGTGCCACAGTTGATATAGGACATGTCATGCATATCAAGGATAAGCATGGGCATCTTCTAGCAAAACCAACAGAGAACCTTCAACGATGGCATGAACACTTCAATGCTATCTGTAATGAGGAGTTCCCGCACCCATCGATTCCATTAGCCGGACCTGTTCAGGGTGCAGTTCCACTTATCACACCTGCCGAGTTCAATACTGTGATCCACGCCAAGAAAAATGGCAAGGCAACAGGCCCTGATGATATCCCTGCGGAGCTATGGAAGCAGTTGGGTCATGCCTCTGCAGAGTTCCTAGCAGAATTCTTTAACAAATAATGCCTTGCGAGCCATCAAATTCCGTCAGCTTGGCAAACTAGCGTCACAGTACCAATATGGAAAAGCAAGGGCGATGTAACTATCTGTGCCAATTACCGTCCTATTCGTCTCCTATGCCACATATTGAAGATTCTAGAACGTGTGATTGACACTCGCTTACGTAGCATTGTTACCATCTCACCTAACCAGTGTGGGTTCATGAAAGGTCGCGGAACAACTGATGCTATCCATGCAATGCGGCCTCTGATAGAAAAGTATATGGAGGAAAGAAGGACAATTCACATGGCTTTCCTGGATCTGGAGAAAGCATTCGACCAGGTTCCCCATCAGCTTATATGGTATTCTCTTCGATCTCATGGCGTACCAGAAGCTTAAGAGCGTTGGGTCCAACTCCTGTACAGTAATACAACTAGCTCTGTACGCAGTGCTGCTGGCCTCACCAAACAGTTTGATATTCGATTTGGGGTTCACCAGGGATCTGCACTATCTCCACTCTTGTTTATCCTATGTATGGATACAGTGACTGCCGATTTGCAGAGGCAACCACCATGGACATTACTGTACGCCGATGAAGTCATGCTTGCAAGCGAGACCCGTAATGATCTAGAACACTTGGTCAACCTCTGGAATGCGAGGCTCTGTGAATTTGAACTATGGCTCAACCTTACTAAGACTGAGTACCTTGAATGTGGTTCCCAGACATATGGGACCTTCATAGATGGCACCCCACTACCAAAGGCTTCAAATCTCCAATACCTTGGCTCCGTTGTGAGACCTGATGGTGACACAGTCACGGATGCCCGTGCAAGAGTGAATGCTGCATGGATGAAGTGGTGCCAGGTCACAGACGTTCTCTGTGACCGCAAGATCCCTTTGCGCCTCAAAACTAAGATCTATCAAACAGTCGTCCGCCCTGTTGCTTTGTATGGAGCCAAATGCTGGCCTAATACAAAGAAACCTGAACAAGCCTTGCACTCAATGGAGATGCGGATGCCACGATGTCCTTGGGAATTACACGGCTGGATCATATTAAGAACGAAGATGTCCGCAATACTCTTGGAATTGCCCCTATTCCAGCCAAAATGAGGGAGACTCAGTTGCGTTGGTACGAGCATGTAGCCCAAGCAAATACAGAATCCATTGTAAGGAAGTCACTTGCTCTCGAGCCTGATGGACCAAGACCTCCAGGACGACCAAAACGGCATTGGATGGATACTCTCCACGACGATATGCACATTATAGGTCTTCGTCCTATAGATGCAGCAAACCGCAACAAATGGAGAGTGAGGTGCAGAGTGGCGGACCCCAAAAAATAATTGGGAACGCCAGGAAGAAGAAGAAGACCTACATCTCATTATACGAGGCCTGTTAGAAAACTATCCGACCTTTGGCCAGGGGAAAAAAAACTGGCATACTTGGAGCGTTGGAAACCTGATCACCCTCAAAATAGTCTTCTTGGGACTCCACAAACTTCTCCCAGCGGTGCCCCCATTGTTGGAAGCATTCTGAGAAAGCCTTTTTCGGAATGGAGTTTAGCTCGGCTGTTGTTGCTGCAATAATGTCCTATCTTGTCTGAAATCGCGTTCCTTTCAATGGCCTCTTGAGTTTGGGGAACAGCCAGAAGTCGCAGGGGGTCATATCAGGAGAGTAAGGTGCCTGTTGAACCACAGGCTGTTTTTTTTTTTTTTTTTTCACCATAAAAGTGTGAATCAAGTGCGAGGAATGTGCTGGAGCATTGTCGTGATAGAGGTACCAATTTCCTGTTGACCGCAACTCTGGTCTCTGGCGCCGCACAGCATCGCGTAGGCGACGGAGGACATCCCTGTAGTACTCTTTGGTGATTGACCCTATGGCACGTACGCGTGGTGTACCACACCGCATCACTTTAGGATCATTAAAAATTACATATCCGTATTGATGAATGAGTAACTTTGAAAAGGTAATGAATTAACTTTTTCCGGATGGTTTCCCATCATCCCAACAATTTTAATGTGTAATTTTATAAGCAGTGTGTCCAATGAGTTTTTATTTAAAAAAAAAAATGTAATGTTTATTCAAGGAAGACATTAGGCTCCAACATGTGATGGTACCAAGTGTAACTTAAAATTATTGGCAAAAGTTACCCAGTGCCATGAGAACAAAATGTGGACCATAACAAATATGGAAATAATGCATGTTTTTAATTATAAACGTGTTTTTTATTGTGATTTATATTTTCTGACAATGTTATGATCTGTGGTGGAGAGTCTGAGGAAGAGTCGATTGTGTACCTGAAACATGTCCCTGATTGAATAAATTTGTGTCTATCAGGCAATTTCCAAGTACAAGAGTAGAAGATGCGTCTTGAAGAATTTGGGATGAAATTGAACCTGAAGAAGAGGGAATACCTGGAATGCGGTGACCAAACTGATGGCACGATCACTGTTGGTGAGGTTCAACTTTATGGATCTGAATGCTGGCCTACAACATCGAAGCACGAACAGGCGCTTCATGCAATGGAATTGAAGATGTTGCGGTGGTCCAATGGTTTGACTCGACTGGACCATATTAAGAATGATGCTGTGCGGAAGGATTTCAAGGTTGCCCCCAATCACAGAGAAAATGTGTGTATCACATCTGCGGTGTTATGGACATGTGCTCCGTAGCAGTGAAACCTCAGTTGCTAAGACTGCCCTTTAACTGAATGTGGAGGATCGTCGACCTCGAAGGCGACCTCAAACACACTGGTTGGATAGGGTGAGAGATGACATGCGGCGCACTAAACTCCGTCCCCAGGACGCTATGGATCGATTGAAGTGGAGGAATCATTGCAGGAAGGCAGACCCCACATAATTGGGAAAATGCAAAGAAGAAGATGATGATGATGGGCGGAAAAAGTTAATTCATTACCTTTTCAAAGTTACATCATCACTTTGCCGTTGCTGCGCACTTGGCGGGCTTTCTTTGGTCTTGGTGACGAGGAATGCTTCCACTGTGACGACTGGGATTTGGTTTCTGGGTTGTACCCGTACACCCAGGACTCGTCACAAATGATTATGGTGTTCATGAAGTCAACCCCGCATGTCCTGTGAGACATCAACACGAAGTTGCTTTTGCTCCATCGTCAGAAACTTCGGCACGAATTTCTCCGCCAGTCTCTTCATGGCCAAATCTTAGGTCACAATGGAATGTGCCGAAAACGTGCTGATGCCCACCTCTTCCACAATTTCTCGGATAGTCACATGATGGTCCCGCATCACCACAGCGTTCACTTTGGCAATGACCTGGTCATTTCGACATATTGATGGTCGACCGGAGCGTAGCTCGATCTCCACCAATGTGTGGCCGTCTTTAAACCAGTTGTACCACTCCTTAATCTGTGTGACCTCCATAGCATCATTACCGAAAGCCGTCTGAACCTTCCAAATGGTTTCCACCTGGCTGTCTCCCAGTTTCTGGCAAAATTTGATGCTGTAGCGCTGCTCAAATCTTTCCGTCAATTTTGTTACAATGCAATGCAACCTACTACACACTACCTCACTCCAATGCTGCTTGCCAGCAACAGACGCTATCGACAGGCGGGAAAAATTAATTCATGCGCACGAAGGTTGAAGGTCGGCTCATGCATGAGCACTTGATTTAATCCACTGGGTTTTTGCAAAAAGAAATTGTCGACTACTTTCCTAACGGAACAATGGCAACTCCAAGCTGCTTTTGGAGAATTTTTCACCTTAATTAATCAAATTTGTAACAGATGTGGTTTTATTTCAAGAATTTGATACAGAAAATATTTTTAGATATATCATTTAATTTCATCTCCATAATAATATGTTTAATTTTTTAAATTTACTGATTCCCAACCTGTTGAATCGTTTTTTCTCAACAGCTTTGGTGGCATAGTCGGTAGCATACTGAGCTTCTATGCCCAAGATCACTAGTTCAAACCCAGCCGAAGTCGTCGGATTTTTTAAGAGCATTAAAATCCTTCAGTATGCCTTCTTTCAAAGGGAAAGTACAGCCGGCAGTCTCATGTAATAGATTTATGGCATGTAAAAGAACCTTCCACTAATTTAACTTGTGTATAGCTAAATTCTGGGTTAGATTTCGTTGAAATGCTCTATCAAAGTTCCAACATTCACCACTAGGTGTCGGTGACATCTGGCAGCGAAAGTCGGAACTACTTGAAATTGAACCCCATGGGTGTCCGCATTGAAGCAGCTACAGCCTCTGGCAAGCCAAACATGTCCTCGGACACACCCGGCACTAAAAGCCACATGCGAAATAAATAAATAAATAAATAAATAATTCTCAACAGCCCTAAGAAAATTATTGTTTGACTCAATCAAGTTTTTCTTTTAATTGACTTGCAACTTAATAATTGGTTGTCTTTTTTTAATGTTCATTCTGTTGCTGATGAAGCTCTAAATGTGACCGAAACCAGTTCTATGAGAATAATAATTATATTATTTATTTTCCCTGTCAACATTTAATTCCAGCAACACTCTCCACTATCATTTCATCTGTCATTCATTTAATCATTGCCCCAGAGGAGTGCGTCAGGCCTCGGCAGCCGGCACAGTTCATATTCTCGCCGCTAGATGGGGGCTTCATTCATTCCATTCCTGACCCGGTCGGAGACTGGAAGCAGGCTGTGGATTTTCATTCATTGGCTAAAGGTGTAGCTCTTATAATTTTCTTTAAAGATAATCAAGGTTTTTATTGTACTGTGTACTCGTGAAAATTTGAAGGACTGCATAAACATTTATTCCATTTTATTCGTGAAATAGTTACTAAGTTATTGTTGTTTAAGGGGTGGAACAGCAAGCTCATCTGCCCCTAAATGGATACTCAGCAGCTCGTACTTTTGAATTCTGTAGATAACAATTAATATTGTAGCTGTCAGTCGGTCAACACAAAAATTCCAATTACTGGAATATGTGAAAAATAACATTGACATGTTTCACCCGTCAAGCGAACATCATCATAAGAAGAAAACTAAGGGATGACAATATATTTCGCTTGTCAAGTTTTCTTCTTCATTTCCTGTTTCCAGTTCCCTGGGTCGGGTTGGGAATCAAGGACCTCCACAGTAGTCTATCCCTCCACCATTCATTCCTTCTTTCAATACTTCTTTTACTCCTCTTTTCTCAATCCTTTCCTTCACCGTATCTATCCACCTCTTTCTGGGCCTTCCTCGTGGTCTTCTTCCTGGTATTTTCTCCATAAATATTCTTAGTACTCTATATTCTTCCATTCTCATCATACGTCCGTACCACTTCAGCTTACTGGTCTCTATCTTGTCTTGCAGTTTTGGGAACCCAGTTCTCTCCCTAATGTCCACATTTTTTATATTATCCCTCCGTGTCCTCCCAATTATTCCTCTAAGAAACGTCATCTCGGCTGCTTGGATTCGGCTTTCATCGCGTTTTGTTGTGGTCCAAGTACCTACTGCATATGTCAAAATTGGTGTGTAATACATTGAGAATAGAACTTCCTTGCATTTCTCTGGGACTTCCTTGTTCCATACTAAATCTCTCACACACTGGTAAAACCCATTAGCTTGTTGGATTCTCTTTCCAATTTCTTCATTTATTGTACCATCTTCTGTGAGTATGCTCCCCAAATACTTAAAGCTTTTCACCATTTCCAATGGATTTCCATTGAATTCAATATTCTGTCTTCCTTCTCTTTCTTCTTCTTCTTCAATAGTCCTTAACAATATATATAAATTTTAATCACACGTAAATGTAATTTATTTCTGGTTATTTTCACAAGCCCGGTCACTGGAATGATTTTTGTGTTGACCGACTTAAAGCTATCACATAGATTTAATTGTCCACTTTTCAATTTGACCCTATCAGTACATGTTTCGGCACGCGTGCCTTCTTCAGCCTATTACAATATTACCATACAACTACAGTACTACAGCATTCACATCAATTTTATCACACATTCCTTAAAAAATAATAATCACTAATTCTGATTCATATGACATTGTTTTATCTACATAAATTTAAAATTCTTAAAATGTTGCTTGAAATAAAATTTATTCCAGAAATCCTTCCTTTGTCAACCGTTTAATCTGGAATAAATTCTTCTATTCCATGTTGTTGCCATTTCAACATTTTCTAGAAAAATGTGAAAAACAACTTGTTAGTACCCATGTAAGTATACCAATTCAATACACATCTTTGAAAAGACCTTTATGAAAAATTTAGTTTTATATAAAACTTACCCCATATTACAGCCTGTTGACTTGCTATTTCTTTAACACTGAACTTACATAATATGAAATTCTTTGCGTGAATGGGATGTTATAAGTCTTTGATGTCTTTCCAAATTTCAATAGAAGTTACCCCATTCAATCTTGATCTCCGTTTAAAAATGACAATATAATAAACTAAGAGTTTGTAAAACGAGTTGTATATTAACTATTTTGAACTAACTGATGTTATTCTAAAATAAAATCTATGATTGTTTGCTTGAACTTGTTGGTCAACCCAGTTCTTGTCGCGGCTGTTCGTCAGCAACTGAGAGACCGGCTCGCTAATAGCCTGTTTCTCCTTTAAGTGGCGGAATGGATGGGAGGTCGCATTTTGTTTACTGGTGTGTCATGTGATTGATTTGCAATAATATTTTGTTTTCTGTGTTCCGATTTACTGCTTACCTTTGCTACGCATCATTGTCATGATTCTCCAGCTCCAGTTTCCCAGGTGAGCGCTTGCCATCTCCTTCTATCTTCATACATCTTCTATTAATATAATATATTCAAATAACCTCCGTCAATCAATACAAAAAATTACGCGTTATAAACGCACTACTGGTGGAACATGTTTCGAACCATATTACGGTTCTTCGTCAGCCACTTCAATACAATGCTTAGGTACATTACACACAAAAAACACTGGACAAGATAAAAAACATCAATCACAAAACTCAGTCACTCATGCAAAACACATTAAAATCCGATCGATTCAAACACTCTCATCATATAAAATGTCAAACAGCAAGTCTGAAATGAACAAGAAGATATGAACTAAATTGTTTTTAATGACATTTTGATGTGCTTCTGAAAGAAGAAAATTACAGAACAGACACTGGTAGGCTCTTAACTCAAGGAACATTTATGTGCCATTCTTAAGTAGCCTTGGAGGCTGGATTTAGACAGCTCCTTAACCCGGTCCATGAGGCAATTATAATTGGCTACATGGATAATTCTTGCCAGGCGCGTCCACGTCGCGGGGGTGGGCAACGGTGCTGTAATATACCATGGAACTACAGTACTGGCTAAGTTCTGGTGAGGACCCAGTCCTATGGGGTATAACATAGGCCCCGTGCACAGGGTTACGTGTGAAGACCTCAACGGAATCTGCAGCGGAGAAGATGGACTTCGGAACGGTGGGGATTGCGGAAGAGGCAACCCAGTACTCAGGGAATAGTATGAGTACAGCATCAATCGGCAGCGTCTGTTTCCCAGGTTAGGGGCGGCTGCAAAGGCGTCTGTTTCCCATGTTAGGGGCGGCCTGTATAATAGCTGGCAGTAGCTTCATAAAATGCCTTTGGGAGTGGCGACCCCATCGTAATAATAGCCTAAAATGGAAATGGCACTTCAAATGATTCGGAGAAGGTTAGGGCGTACCCTGCAGGCGACGCGCAGTTCTTTTGGTACTGGGGGAACTGTGAGAAATGGGCGACCAGTAACCGAAATGAAAGTGGGAATCATGAATGTCATGACCCTGACAAGCAAGGTGGAGGAGGTGGTAGACTTCATGGAGAGGGAGAATGTTGGATTGATGGGGCTGAGTGAAGTGAAATGGAAAGGTAAAGGAAGGAAGAAATTGAGGAAAGGATATACATTATACTGGAGTGGTGGCCAAGAGGCAAAAAATGGCGTGGGACTGATAACCTCGAAACAACTGGAGGAGTATGTTGAAGTGGTCGAGTGTGTGAGTGACAGAATACTGAAAATTAGAATGAAGATGAAAAATGACGTGATGGACTTCATACAAGTGTATGCACCACAGACTGGAAACAGAGAAGAAGATATTGAAGTATTCCTGGAGGATGTAGAAAGAGTAATTTCAGATGTAGAAGTGGTGATCATGGGAGATATGAATGCACAAGTCGGAAACAAGAGACAAGGAAAGGAAGAAGTCATTGGACCATATGGATATGGGAAAAAGAACCGGGAAGGAGAGGAACTTGTAAACTTTTGTGAAAGGAATGGACTGATAGTGGGTAATTCATGGTTTCGGAAGAAAAACAGCAGGAAAATTACGAGATATGGTTGGGGCAATAGAAGAACAAAATCAGTAATTGACTACTTTCTGGTGGAAAGGACTAATCGCAGAAAGCTGATAGATGTGACAGCTTTACCAGGAGAAGCATTTGATGGGGACCATAGAGCTGTGGTGGCAAAATTTAGATGGGAAAAATTGGAAAACCTAAAGGAGATCAGAGAAAGTAAAATAAAAGTATGGAAATTGTACAGGAAGATTTTCAGGAGAGATTGAAGCAACAAATCCCAGTTACTGAAGTGGAAAACATAGAAGAGAAATGGTCCCACTTTAAACAGGCATTTGTCGGTGCAGCAGAGAGTGCTTGTGGTAGGACGTCAACAAGAGTGAAAGAGAAGGAGACACCGTGGTGGAATGAGGAAGTGAGGAAAGCAGTGAAAGTAAAGAAGTCTGCATGGAAAGAATGGAACCGAGATCAAACAGAAAAAAGCAAAAGGAAGTATCACGACAGCAAACGGAGGTGTAAGAAAGTGGTAGGAGAAGAAAAGTTGGGAAGAATTTACACGAAGAATGGAAACAGATGTAAGTGGCAGTAAAAGGATGCTGTATGGGCTTCTAAGAAGTAAGAGGAAAGAAAGAGTTACCACCAAGTTGGTGAAAAAGGAAGATGGAGAGTTGTTAACACACCCAGAAGAGATAAATGGACGATGGAAGGAGTATTTCGATAAGCTATTGGATGTGAGCAATTGTACTGGTGAGATGGAAGTGACACAACCTGACGACTCTATAACAGAAGATGATATAACAATGCTGAAGGTGGAATTAGCAGTACAGAAAATGAAGATGGGAAAAGTAACAGGGGTGGATGAAATCAGTGTAGAAATGATAAAGGCTGCTGGACCTGTTGGTATGCAATGGTTGTATCGACTGCTAAAGTGCGTGTGGAAACGGAAATGTGTACCAGAAGACTGGGAGAAAGGGCTAATAATACCAGTGTTTAAGAAGGGGGACAAGAAGGCGTGTGATAACTATAGAGGGATCACCCTCTTATCACAGATAGTAAAAATACTGGAAAGGATATTAGAAAGAAGAATGAGAAGAAAGGTGGAAGGAGAGTTGCAAGAGGAACAGTATGGCTTCAGGAGTGGAAGATCCACAGTGGACCCAATCTTTAGCTTGAGGCAGGTGATGGAAAAGAACTGGGAATATGGAGAGGATTTGATCATGACTTTCATAGATCTAGAAAAGGCATATGATAGTGTCCCCAGAGAGAAGGTATGGGAAACCATGGTTAAGAAGAGACTGGGAAGAGAAATGTTGGAAATGGTGCAAGCAATGTACAACAACTGTGTTAGCAGGGTACTGAACCCAGTTGGAAAGACACATTGGTTTAGGAACAAGACTGGACTAAGACAGGGGAGTGTGCTGTCACCTCTCTTGTTCATAATGGTGATGGATGAAATTGTAAAGGAAGCATATGGACATAAAGAAATGAAGTTACTGTTATTTGCAGATGATATTGTGGTCTGGGGAAGGAACACCGAAGAAGTGCAAAAACAACTAGATGCACTGAACGAAAATATTCAGAAGTACGGCCTGAAAATCAGTATAGAGAAAAGCAAGACCATGGTGATGACAGGAGGGGAAAGACAAGGAAAGGGCACTGTGAAAATTGGAAGTCAGAGTTTGGAAATTGTGGGCACGTTCAAATACCTAGGAAGTGAATTGATGCAAACTGGTAGGTTGGACATGGAGATTGGCAGGAGGGTACAGCAGAGCAATGCATTCTATCAAAGTGTAAGAAAACTTGTTTGGGATAAGGAAGTACCAAGGAAAAGTAAGGAGGTAATGTATAAAGTGTACTATGTTCCCATATTAACTTATGCAGCTGAGACTTGGACCCTGACAAGCAGGCAAGAGAGTAGAATCCAAGCCAGTGAAATGAAATTCCTAAGAAGTATGATAGGAAAGACAAGGAAAGACAGAGTGAGGAATGAAGATGTTAGGAAGGAAGTTGGGATGGGAAAACTAAATGAGAGAATTGAGAAGAATAAACTAAGGTGGTTTGGACATGTAAAGAGGATGGAGGAAAATAGAATACCAAGACAGATGCTGGAGGCGAAGTGCAAGGGTAAGAGAGCAAGAGGAAGACCTAGAACAAGGTGGATTGATTCAGTGAAGAACAGCATAAGAAAAAGAAATCTGGACTGGGACAAGATCGTGGAAGAAGAATGGTGGAAGGAGAGAGCAAAGTGGAGAAGTGCCATAAATACCCCGACCCGGCAGGAGCTGGATAAGGGGAAATGATGATGATGATCTTAAGTAGCCTACGAATGTATATAAATATATAGGCATATAACGTGTTCTGCCCTTATTAGGCAGGTCTTCACACAGCAGCTCTCCATGCAGTTCTGTTCTCAGCCGTTCTCTTTGGTGGTAACTTCCTGCAATCTTGACACTGTCCACCAGCTGGTACCTTCTCCGTCCTCTTCCTCTCTTTCCTTTTACTGATCCTTCGAGAGCATCCCTCAGCAAATGCTTTCTTCGCAGCCAGTTCCTCTTCCTTGTATGGATGGTATGTAACAGCCTGATCCTGCGATGTTTGTCGATATCAAAGCGACTAAGTAAGAAGTACATGATTTAGTGAGTTTTACATAGTTTACTTAACGGTCAGCACTAATCAAATGAAATATTTTCTTCTAAAACGAAAATTTGCTAAAACCATGGGTGTCAAAAGTACGAGTAACGTACAATACGAATTTATCACTTCGCACAAAATTAATTATGCTAAGAAGAGCAATGCAAAGTATTCCTGATAGCTTGTTGAAAATGAAAATCCACAGCCTGCTTCTAGACCGACCGGGTAAGGAATGGAATGAATGAAGCCCCCATCTAGCGGCGAGGATATGAACTGTGCCAGCTGCCAAAGCCTGTCACACTCCTATGGGGCAATGATTAAATGAATGACAGATGAAATGAAAGGAAAGTAGAGTGTTTTGCTGGAATAAAATATTGACAGGGAAAACCGGAGTACCCGGAGAATAACCCGTCTGCCTCCGCTTTGTCCAGCACAAATATCACACGAAGTGACCGGGATTAGAACCTCAAACCCCAGCGGTGAGAGGCCGGCGTTCTGCCGCCTAAGCCACGGAGGCTTCCTCTGATAGCTTGTTAAGAAGAGGGAATACGTGATGGATCTGCTGTAACGGCCATTCAAACTAGATATTTGGAAACAGTACTATTTGAATTATTAGGCAGATTCATATGTAGGGAAATTTCCACAGTTTAATTTAACTCAGTAATTTGAAAATATCTGAAAATATGTCCTCCAGTTACCGTATTTAGAAAATAGGCGAATTGGATTTACATGAGCATTTTAATGAACTGCTTGTTTTTGATATTATTGTCGATACATGGTAATACCACTATTTTTTACCTGTTTTTGAGAACTGAACATTATAACAATGAATCACAAAAGAAGAAACGCAAACTTCCATGGACAAAAACTGTGAACTAAAAACGAAACATTCTTCCCAATCCTGCCATAAAGCAGCCAACGGTTTCAGACCAGTCAAATAATGAATTTCACAAAGCAAGTAAGAAATGAAACGAGAATGGAGGGGGGGTAAAGAAATGAAAATTATAACTTGGCCCCCCTCTGGAAAAAATCCTGCGGGCGCCCATGAGGAACCTCGATGCCAGCTACTTACCTATCAACTTCATTTCTCATCTTGTCCTTTCTTGTAGTTTGGTTCATGGTTCTGATGAATCTCATTTCAGTTGCTTAAATTCTACAGTAGTCTTTGTTTAGTAGGGTAAAAGTCTCTAAACCATATGTGAAGATTGGGACGAAGTAGGTGTGGTACATGATTGTTTTTGCTTTTTGTGGTATTTTGGAGTCCCAGAGAAGATTTCTGATTTGACTGTAAAAGTTTGATGCTTTTTGTGTCCTGCTGAGTATTTCCTGCTTGACAGTGTTGTCTTTCGAGATTGTACTTCCAAGGTATTTGCTACTGATTTGTATAAAATATTATCATTGAACGTTACTTCATTTGTTTTCTGATTCATTTTTTGATCCGCATGGATTTCAATATTTTCCAAAACATGTAATTTTTTGCCCTTAATTCTGAAATCTTCCTCTATTGAACCAAATTTATCCTTTTCCTTCTCCATATGACATGACATTGCCGAGAATTTATTATGTTTTTTTTTCATTTACGTGTTCTTTAAATCTTGTTGTGAAGGATCTGCCAGTCTGCCCAATCCTTACATTGTAATGCATATATACCTGATTTGTTGTACAGTATTTATTATTGTTCCTGACCGAGATGTAATTGAAAAAGTTATTCCTATTATTGTTGCACATTTTAAAAGCTAATTGTATGTTGTGTTATTTTTTATTATATTACTTAGTTACTGTGTATATTTTCGAGTTTACATATGTAAAACTTGCAAAATTTTGTTCCATTTTTTCCTTTGATAATGTAGTTTTGAATCTATTTTGTATTTTATTTCTGATGCTATAGTCCAGGACACCTTAAATAAGTTACTAATAAAAAAAAAGGGTAGCCAACGTTAACATCCATCCCCTATGCCTACTCGCATGTTGGTTTGTGGTTGAATTTCTTGAAGTTAAGTTGTCTTTTGTGTGAGCACAGTTTCGCCAACCCTGCTGAAAATCTCGCCATCTACAAATACCACAATACCAGTAAGATTTTTTACCGTACAGTTGAAACAGTTTTGAAACACGTAGATGCGGGAAATGTCGCAACGAGTGTGACCAACATTCTCGTATAAAGCATATATCCCTAAACTGTTCAATTAATTGAAAAGCCTTTATTCTTGCATGTCAAAAGGGATGTGTCTCGATCCTGTCTCCACGAAGGTCTGTGTACACAAGGAATGAGCACTTACAGAAATAAAGATATAATGAATAATAATAATCTGCAAATATGTACCATTTTATTTCTCCTTTCCTGATCATTCATCCTAAAAATATAAAACCATCGCCTTTGAACTAATTATGACATTATTAAAAAGATACTATAAAAACATGTGTGAGAAGAAAAGAAAATCACAAGTTCATCTATAGCTTCGCAGCAAAACTGGAAAAGCCTTGAGTAAGTATTAATATTCCTTAAATTTTGCATTTTATAAGGTGGTTTAAAAGGCAATGAAGAAACCTAAAGTTATCTTCTCAACCATAACACTGGTTATGGGTTTGACGGCAGGGGACTGATGATCAAGATGTCCCTTACTCGAGCAAGCACTCCTTGAGTTTATGTAAAATGTATGTAGGCAAGGAGGTCTTAATTATTTGGTTTCCTTTGGGTTACTTGTTATATGGAAGTATTTGGTGAATTTTTGATGTTGAATGATGTAAGTTGGTAACACCGATGTGGCGGCCATGTTGGTTTTCTAGTAACTTATTTAAGGTGTCCCGGACTATATTAACATAATCCTGTTTATAACTGTTGTTTTTCTCTATTGTTGATATAATTTTCAATTCTTTTCTTAGGGTTTCTTTTTAAGAGGAATAGTTAATGCCATATTTAACAAACTATAAAAAGATAGATGCTTTCTTTTGGCTGTACAAACCACCCTGGGTGACCTGAGGCTAAGACTTAATACATTTTCTCTCATAATCGCCAAATAAATATAGTACCAGAGATCTTTCCAGAGCAGATATTGTAAAACTCGGAGTGCTAGGGTGTATTCTTTTTTACTTCTCTGGCTAGAAATTTAACAATGATCATGGGATCAGGAGGTGGACACGTTGACTCGGAGGAAACTCTATCTTTACTATGGGTAGGGCATAATATTATGCAAGATCAACATTGTTGCCGATAGTTCTTGGTATGATTGTCGCAAATTTTAAGCCTAAAATTCGTAGAAGAAAAGCAGGGTGCGACGATTATGCAAAGAATATTATAAGTTCAAAGAAATAAACACAATCTTTTTTTTTTTTATATACCATTATTTACAGAATTCTTAATCCAGTGTTGATCACTTTCAGACTCGCAGTATAATTCTCGTATTTTCCCAATGTGAACACCACGTGCGTAACATCATGCACAGGTCTCTGTAGCCATGGTTCTTCAGAAGTGGCTGTCAAATTTTTAAATTTAACTGGGGTATCCCTTGTGTAATGGATTTTGCAGACGTGGACGAACTGGGGCTAGTAGCGGTTCATATAATGGCTTATTGAAGCTCGTCATTCCGAGGCCAGCTTGCAGAAGATACGGGCCGATCTATACAATTCTCACTCTCCTGCAGGCACAGAAACAGACTCCTTCCTTCCGACAAGGTCACGCCAGGTGGAAACGATCGGTGCAAAAATATCAGTGTGCTAAGAAATTTTATAAACCAATTTTGTATTTGAAAAGTAGGGTGTGGTTAACATGCCAGGAAATATGATATTATGTCAGTGGTTTCCATGGAGTTTCTCCATACGAACTTCAAGCAAATACTCGAAGAGATGCCGCAGGATTACCGAGAGTCTGTGATGAGAATAAAACCAACATTTCTCAGGGCCCTACAACCATGGGTTAATATTATGTTGTTGATTCATTATGGCCATGTAGCCCCATGTGTGTAATTATTCCGATAACCTGTATTATTGTGATGGCTGTATTAGTGTGTGTATTAAGGTGAGGATTGGGAAGGAGGCGGCCATGGAATATATTCTGACATCTGCCTTTAACTACCGAGTATTGTGGCAAAATAAATCCTGTCACTACTGCAAGTCACCACACCAACGAGCTAGAGAAAGGTATATAGAGAGGCAAGGAGCCGCGTAGCAGCGCTCTGGGCGGAGGCAACCTGAGTTAAGGCGGCCATGATGCAAAACGTCGTCTGACAAGAGCTTGTTGTGATTGTTCGGGCTGTGCGGGAACATGCGTTGAATGAAATTTATTTAAAAATACATAGACCATGCCGTCAGTGTGTTCGTCATTCAATTGTACAAATAGAAGTAATAAGACAACAGGAGTGTCGTATTTCAGGTAAGAAATGTCATCCAAATTCATAAATTAATGAGGTAGACTCTTTACGACAACGTGATGCAGCAGTTTAAGTTTGTGTGATATTTACATTTCAGATTCCCTTTGCAGAACCAGGAACTAACAAAACAATGGGTTGTCAACATGAAAAGAGATAAATGGTACCCCACGAGATACAGCTTTATTTGTTCTCTACACTTTGAAGATAAATATATGTATGTAGCAAATGACAGGCGACGTCTACTAGCCAATGCAGTACCTACAATTTTCAATTTTCCTGCACATCTGCAGAAGAAGCAGGCCTGTAGATCTTCGCCGAAGAAGCGAAGTTTCCAGGAAACTACAGAACACTCGCAATCAGATAGCATTGTTGCAGAAGACCTTGATATCAGTAAGTAAATATATTCGGCTGTCTGAAAATTTAAGGAAAGATAGTTGTGAGCCATAATAATAATAGCTATAAAGTAAAATATATTGTTCAAATATCAATCATCGTAAGCCAACGGGGTATACTTTCTCTAGTCCGTTGTTTTGAACTCATTTTGGAAACGTATCAGGCTTTACTAATCTTTTATTTTTTTATTTTTCTCAGAAATTCTACAGCAAGGTGCAGGATCTAGCCATGATCACACATATTCTGTCCCTAGCCCACGGAAGATGGAGAAAATGTTCGATCGTGTAGTGGACAAAAATACAGAGTTAAAGAGGAAACTCAAAACTGCTAAGCAGGCTGTTATCCGAAAAGAACAGAAAATAATTAATTATCAGAAACTTATGAAAGGACTAAATAACAGGTTATGTGAAGCAGGATCTGAAGTGATAACTAAGTGTTTTGAAGGTGTTCTGAAGGAACTAGTACAGGTTACCCAGAATGGTGGTGTGCAAAGATATAGTACTGAAGTGCGAAAATTTGCGTTGACTCTTCATTTTTATTCAGCCCAGGCTTATAGATATCTTAGAAAATTCATCAAATTACCACATCCAAGGCCCCTACGTTATTGGGCTTCTGTTCTCGATGGAAATCCTGGATTTACGGAGGAGAGTTTTTTGAAATTGCAGCAGGAGGCGCAAGCAAGTACAGAGCCAATACTGGCTTCGCTGATGTTCGATGAAATGGCCATAAAGAAGGATTTAGTATGGGACGGAAATCAAATTCGTGGTTACGTAGATTTAGGTCAGGGATGCATAGAAAATGATGACTGTCCACTAGCTAGAGAAGCTCTGGTTTTTATGGTCACATGTTTGAATCGCAGCTGGAAAATACCGGTGGGTTATTGTCTAATAAGTGGTATGTCTGCATCTATGAAAGTAAATTTAGTAGAACAATATTTAAGAAAACTGCATGAGATCGAGATAAACATTGTTGCTGTGGTATGTGATGGCACTGCAACAAATAGATCTGTCATGGAGAAGCTAGGAGTGTCATTTAATATAGATAGTATTCAGTGCTGGTTCCCCCACCCTTCAGATACTAAACTAAAAGTGTGTTGCTTTTTTGATGCTGCCCACATGTTAAAATTGGCCCGCAATTTATTAGCTGATAAGAAGATTCTTCGAGATGGTACAGAGACTGAAAACACTAGTATCAAGTGGGTTTATCTGGAAGAATTGCATAACATACAGGAAAAGGAAGGTTTATGTGCTGCTAATAAGTTAAAGAAACAGCACATACAGTATCACTCTCAAAAAATGAAGGTTGCTTTAGCAGCAGAAACACTTAGCAGATCTGTTGCTTGTGCCATAGTATTTTGTAAAGAAATAGGATTTACGGAGTTCAATGACTGTGAGTGTACTGTGAAATTTTTAAAAATGATAGATGTTATATTCGACATACTGAATTCCTGTCATCCTTTGGGAAAAGGTACAAAGACACCAGTATCGAAGAAGAACCGAGCCACGGTTTGTAACCAAGTAGCCAATTGTGTTGACTACCTCAAGAAGCTGAAACTTTCAGATGGAAAGCTTATTTTCGATTCCAGCAGAAAGATGCCAATATACGGTTTGATAATTGACCTATTAAGTGTGATACAACTAGCAGAAACATACGTGTGGGGACAAAATTCTGTATTGAGATACTTATTAACACGCAGATTGAGTCAGGATCACTTAGAGCTGTTTTTTTCTTCTATTCGCTCCAGAGGTGGGAATAGAAATAATCCAAATGCAGTACAATTTAAATCAGCTTATAGGAAGTGTTTAATTGCGAGGGTAGACCCATCCATGAATTCCAACTGTAAGCCTATTGAGTGTGACCTACTTGTGACAACTGCAACTGCAGATATTCATGGTGTCAATGGGAAGGACGATAGGCCTACTATGCTGACAGACAATTCTGGGAGTACAGCTCATGGATACTGTGCAGATTATAATTCACTGAGCTTGTATGTAGAAAATGTTGTTCAGTACATAGCAGGAAGTGTCGTTCGCCAAGTGTCTAAAAAATTAACTTGTATTGAATGCCTAGAAGTGCTTTTATCGGGTCAAGATGTTGAGAAAGAGGGACTGATTAAAGAGAAAGACGTGAAAGATGGCCTTTTGAATCCATCAAATGATGTAGTGAAGTTATGCAAGACAGCTGAAAGTGTCATCAGGAAGAATGACTGTATGTTGCGAAAGAACACGAAGAATCTCATGCTGAAGTTGCAGACAGATGTCTATGCTATGCTGCCGGGTTATCTGTTTCAGAAATCTGACCATCTATTTACAGCTACTGAACCTGGGGAAAAGTCTCACTATGCTTCACTCATCGAGCTAATTGTGAAACAGTACTATACATGCAGGCTTCACCACTTCTGCAGAAATACAGCTCAACGTGAGAGAGGCCAACAGGTGCGTCAGTTGTACACAAAACTCATTATTTTTAAAGGACAATGAAATAATGCGATGTACTTTGCATAAGCAACGTAGCTTATTGTCTTGTAAGATGATTGTGTTAGTTTTCGTTCAATGTACAAATTAAATTGTCAGGCCTTACGTAGGCCTAATCTTATATTACGCCTCGTTAGTCACGCCTCTCCCTCCCTGCCTCCCGCCCTCTTGACATAGTATATCATGGCGGCTGCCAGTTCAACCCGCTTCTAAAATGGCGGCACCATTTCCACTCTATATACCTTTCTCTAGCTCGTTGCACCACACAAAATGATACTGTTTATTCAATATTTAAAATACCGTGTTCTCAACTGGAAAGATAGGGCAAATGATTTCAATATCCCACCCCTTAAAACGATGATCCCACCAACCACAAAACATAGTTGTACTTAAGACATTCTTATAAGGCAGAAAAGTTCACAAAATAAATAAATAAACAATAATAAGTTTATTCAACATGAATAAAATATACGAAATTTTCATTGAATACCCTGTTCATTATAGGAATTATAGCAACCTCGTACATTTCAAGTGATTGGGTTGACGGTGTGAGTTGTGCTACTTTTGAAGAAGGCAGTGTGTCCTGCTGAAGAGAGTGACCTTATCCATTTTATTTTTATTATTATTCTCTCGCTTTCCCTTTTATGTCTCCCTCTCTCTGTACCAGTCTGTCATTGTGTTGGTCCACTTTCAGTGTTCCTATCCTCCTTTCCCTGTCCAACTTGTGTTTTCTTACATAGAGTTTTGGTATTTAAGTTTGTTTATCTAGAAAAAGAATTTAGGTGCATGTCTTCAAACATGCAGTTGTCTGCAATGAAATTATTGACTTGATACTATCGAATACTTCTCATATTTGACTAAGCTAATAACATACAGCAGTTTTGGTGACGTAGTTGGTAGCATACTGAGCTTCTATACCCAAGATCACGGGTTCAAACCCGGCCAAAGTCGTCCGATTTTTTAGGAGCATTAAAAATCCCCCAGTATGCCTTCCTTCAGAGGGGAAGTAAAGCCAGTGGGCCCATGTCATAGATTTATGGCTTGCAAAAGAACTTTCCACTACCTACCATTGTGTGAAGCTAAATTTGTAGGTTAGATTTGATTAACGCTCTATTAAGTTCCAACGTTCGCCGCCAGGTGCTGGTATCTCGTAGCCAAGTTGAAAGCTAGGTGTCGTTGATGGTAGCAAAATTAGGAACTACTTGAAATTGATTGTCTGCAGTCCTTACCTAAATTACAGATAACACACACTAATACAGCCATCACGATTAACACTGGTTATCAGACAGATTCTACACACACCCAAAGTACACGGGGATACATACCGCATTGTTGCAGCTCCTAAACCGAGGAACCAACCAACACACCATCCATGAATTTCTCCAGTACTGAAGTATTTTTTAACACAATAGAGATTTCTACAATGCGTGAGTTATTGGTTATGTTTCACATTGGTTGGTTGGTTCCTCAGTTTAGGGGCTGCGACAACGCGGTCATGTAGCCCCAAGATATCTCCCAATATACTATTTGAAAATGATTTGGATTGTTAATACAGGGAGTCCGGGAATGTTCTCTGCAGTGCCTACAAGCTGTTGCTAGAGATTACGTCACCAGTTACGTTGGCAGCATGGCTGTCGCTTGTATCATAACTAGGGCTCGGATTCGAGCATATTTGCATATTTTTTTCCTGAATAGTACACATTGAAAGAAGCCTTTCGGTGATATTTTCACCTCTCTGGGACCAACAGAATTGAAATTTATCGAGCATATAAATGCATAAAACCGCGGTTTTCAGAATAGAAGCATATAAATGCATATTCTTGTGGTTTTCGTCTAAATAGCTTGTTTTTTTTCAAATTCCCCGAGTTCGGGGCCCTGACCATCCTTAAGGTTCGAGAACAGAAATAATTATTGAAAAGCCTATCTGGTGAGAATAATAGAACCTCAGGTTTTTAACCTTTAGTGAGGTCGTTCTCGTCATTGAAACTTTTATTGACTGATTTAAGAAAATCATTCAAAACTGAAAACATATAAAAAATTCTTGTTGTACAGACCAATGCAGATCTACTTCATTGACTTGCCTAATTCTGAACATTTTGTAAATGAACTTTTAAACTGTAACTTTTATAAGAAAACTTCTCTTATATACTTGAAAAACTTGAATGCGAGTATATTGCAGTGTATCATACATGCAATTAGAAAATAAAGCTCGTATATAAAAGTATGTTATTGGCTTTTTCGTTTCACTTTCCTTTCTATAGTTTTTTACAGTGTTTTTGAGCATAATCTGCATATTTAACCGCATATAATGAGTTTTTCGAGCAAACCTATCAAGCATAAAGCACATGGTTTTCGAGCATATCTGGAGATTTTATCGAGCATATCGATCCGAGCCCTAATCATAACAAACAGTAAACTTTATACTCACCACAGCCATTCATAACATACTGTTGCACTCTTCCAATAATCTAACTATACGCACTGACGAATTCGACAGCTCATAGCCCACACATGTGGCCTTCACCCTATCAAGGACACTGTGCTGCCAACTAAACTGATGACGCAACCACTCGCAGCTACACGTAGCCACTGCGGAGCACACTCCCGGACTCCCTGTATAAAAAGGCATATCGGCAATTGCATGATTCCATTGATTGCAAGGTATGGGGCTTATTTTTGTGGCAGGGGGAAATAGTCTGAGGTTACTGTATTTCATGGGATGTTCGTGGTCATGGCATAATCATCGCATAGCATATTCATATTTGTGTACTGGTCGGCACCACACACTGCCACACTCTTATAACCTGGCGTGACCTTGTCAGACGAAGTGAGGTCCGTCTGTGCCTATGGGTAGAGCCCTGCGCGGATAAACAAAACGTTATCCCAATTCGCAAGTTTGTTATCCGAATCTACTGACAATACAAGAATATTTTTAATTTATTAGATAACGCATAAAGATTATTTATTGTGTGGCTTTTAGTGCCGGGAGTGTCTGATGACATGTTCGGCTCGCCTGAGTCTGTAGCTACTTCCAGTGGACACCCTTAGGGTGAGCTACAAGTTCCGTTCAATTTCAAGTACACTGAAGAAAATAGAAATTGCAACACCCAGAAGGAGTGGTGCTACATTGCTGCAATTGAACATGCAGGACGAGTGTTCGGTTGTGATTCGATGATTACACTTTCAGGTCCCTCTGACCGCAAGTTTGGACAACAATCAATACAGGATGTGCCCACCACGAGCTGCAATACATTGATGAATTCGCCGAGGCATGGAGTCAATAAGGCCCTGGATCGCTTCCTGAGGAATTGTGGCCCATGCTTGCTGCACTGCACGGGTCAGTTGTTCCAGAGTTGTGGGTGGCTGAGGACGGTTGGCCAGTTGTCGACCCTTCATGTCCCACACATGCTCAATAGGACTGAGGTCCGGGGATCTGGCGGGCCATTCTAAGGTTGTGATGTCGTGGAGAGCTTCTCTGGAGATACGTGCAGTGTGAACCCGGGCATTGTCCTGCTGAAACATCCCATTAGCAATGTTCGCCATCATAGGGACAACCACTGGATTGAGTACCCTATCAACGTACTGTCGAGCAGTCATAGTGCCCTCAACAAGCACTAATTGTGATTTCACATTAAAGCCAAGAGCTCCCCCACACCATAATGCTTGTTGTTGGCCCTGTGTGCCTCTCGTCAATAAGGTCTGGGCGGCCCCTCTCCCCGGTACGTTGACGCACACGATTCCAGCGATCACTGCGGGCAAGACAGAAGCGCGATTCATCGCTAAAGACGACCCTATGCCATTCATCAACCCACGTCGATCGTTCTCGACACCAGACCAGCCTTACACGTCGCTGTTGTGGGGTCAATGGAACACCCTCTGCAGGGACACGGGATCATAAGCCAGCTGCACGCAGGCGATTAACAAACGGTTTGTTGTGTAACATGGTGTGCCACAGCTGCCCGAATTTGCGCTGCTGTTGCATGGGGTTCCATCCGGGCCATCCGAATGATGCAGCGATCCTCTCTCACAGCTGTCTGTCGCGCTAGGCGTGTGCCAGGTCTACGAGTGTGGGTACCTTCATTTGACCACTGCTGCCAGACACGTACCGTAGATGCCTGTCGGCCAACACGTGCAGCGACAGTCCTTAGCGATAATCCAGCCTCACACAGCCCAATTATCCAAGCCCTCTCAAACGGCGACAGTTATTGATAGCGTGATCTTCTCTGCTGTCGAGGCATGTTTGACGGGGAACACCTCACCGCACAGACTGCAAGTCAACTACGGTACACCAGAGTCCGTATACTGGAGTTGATTCCTTCGCGACTAATCACGTGAGGAGACCTGTAGCAACAATCCAATGGGTCTGAAACTTTGACCATTTACATACCTACATGGCATCGTTCCATATCTTAAAAATCAACACAAACGGCCAATGCCTTCATGGTGTTGCAATTTCCATTTTCTGCAGTGTAGTTCCAACTTTCACTACCAGATATCAATGATACAGGGCACCCGAGAATGTTCTCCGCAGTGGGTACGTGCAGCTGTGAGTGGTTGAGTCATGCGTTTTAGTTGGCTGCACTGCACTGTGTCCTTCAAAGCGGGACTTCCCCGTTTCAGCTGTCGGTGTGTATCGCGATAAGCGCGCAGCCTGCATGTATTCAGCGTGTATAATTAGTCAGCGAGCGTTCAGATAGATTATTATTGGAAGAGTGCAACAGTATACAGGCGGTAATGTTTACTACTGAAGAGAGAGTTTTTTGGTGGAATACGTTTTTCGCGAAGGCGATCGGTTTATAGAAAATGTCAAATTAAGATTTCAGGCGCGGTTTCCTAATTCAAAGTGTCCAAATCGTGATACCGTTCGGGATTTGGTAAGTAAATTTCGTGTGACTGGCTCAGTGCACGATGTACCGGGAACAGGCAGGCCTACGCGTTTAACAGACGAAAAAATTGATGAAATCTCCGATATAATGCTGCTTAGTCCAAGTAAATCAACACGAAAATTAGCTCAACAAACAGGAATCTCTAAGTCGACAGCACATAAAGCTGTAAGAGACAAGCTTCAGTTGTTCCCTTATAGTGGGCGATGTATGGAAGATAGACATATGCTCTCGCGGACTTTTTTGTAGAACTTTTCATGCTGAACAATTCTTACACTCATAGTATTTAGATATTTTTAACGGTTTGCCCAGCATAAGCTTACAAAGTGCTTGGACGCCAGGTATTTTTATCGACTTTTCCACTAAAATCGTTACTGCTCGGCTTCCTTTGATCATAAATAAATTATTTTCTACAGAAATCATACTCGATATATCCTTTACAGAATGCTGAAAACCGCATCAAAATCCATCCAGTGGTTCTTGAGTTTACCCGTAACATCCAAGAATCGGGGACTTTGTTTTATACTAAGTAGGGATAGAGATGATGCAAGCGGCAGCCGTGCTACCAACGTAACTGCTGTAGCTAGCTCTCGCAGACGCATGTAGGCGCTGCGGAGAACATTCCCGGACTCACTGTACCTAGTGGTGAACGTTGGAACTTTGATGGAGCATTCCGACGAAATCTAACCTAACAATTTAGCTGCACACAAGTTTAGTCTGTGGAAGGATCTTTTACATGCTTTTACATGACATGGGACTGCTGGCTTTGCTTCCCCTCCGAAGGAAGGCATACTGAAGGATTTTTAACGCTCTTAAAAGAATCCGACGACTTCGGCTGGGTTTGAACCCACTATCTGTGGCACAGCAGTTTAGCATGCTACCAACTATGCCGCCGAAGCCACTAACACATCAAGTATTAAAGCTAGACATTTGAGAAGAAAGTCGTTCCCCTAGGCTATGTATGCCATATGCTATGTTTAAAATGAATATTATACAGCCAGAATTGCAACTCTTTTCAGTTCGGAGTGTTAATTATCCTTAATGACATAATTTGAATGAGATTAACTTAAATCATAATCTTGCATTTGTCATGGAAAGAACATAATGGAAAAAGTATATGTTATAAACATCTGAGTCCTAGTAATGATATTCAACAAGTTTGGATTGTATTCTAAAAACTATCCGCATGGCGAAACATTTTGTGGATATTTACATAATACAGACTATGCTAGCAGCTGACACACAAAACGCTAGGCTGCACTTGGTACCAGTTACTTCTAAGGAAACATTCCTATAGAGGAAAGTGAGTGGTGGTGGTGTTAGGCATGTGGTGCCCACAATGATCAAATACAAGAATTACATGATCACGGGTTCAACCCCGGCCGAAGTCGTCGGATTTTTTAAAAGCCCTGAAAATCCATCAGTATGCCTTCCTTCGGAGGGGAAGTAAAGACGGCAGTCCCATGTCATAGATTTAACCTTCCACTAATTACACCTGTGTGAAGCTCCCTCTCTTAAGTTAACAGCCCTGGGGCTGGTTTGCAGCAACTCGCCAATCTTCTCTATTCGCCGCCATCCTCTTCAATTCACGATATGATTTTGTGTTCGTGTCTGTCATTAACTGTGTGATGTATGCAAGCGGTGGTCTTCCTCTTGTGTTTTTCCCTTCTAACATCCCTTTGATGACTCTTGCTAGCAGGCTATTATGTCTGAGAATATGTCCCAACATATTTACTCTTCTTGTTTTCAGGCTCTTCATAAGGCTTCTACTTTCTCCTGCTCTTCTGAATACCTCTTCATTTGTCATATGTTGTATCCAACTGATCTTAAGAAGCTAAATTATAGTTAAACATTTGACAAATGCTCTTAGGTTCCTACGTTCGTCGCCAGGAGCCGACTGCGGTGGCGTCTGGTAACCAAGTTCTGAACTAGTAGTCGTTGACGGTGGCGTTTGGCGGCAAAAGTAAGAACTACTTGGAAAAAATTCAATGTCTGCAGTCCTTACTTGAATTGAAAACAGAAACACACACTAATATAGCCACCATAATTAACACTGGTTATCAGACAGATTCTACACACACCCAAAATACACAGGGCTACATGACCGTGTTGTCGCAGCCCCTAAACTAAGGAACCAACCAACCAAGAATTATATGGCGAGCTTCATGTGAAGGTGAAACACATGTGATGACAAATTACGCAAGTAACGATTTTTTTAGAGTGTTTTTTCTCTTTATTTTTAACTTTCAATATTCTATGCTTAATTGTCGCACCCTGCTTTTCTTCTACAAATATCAGGGCAAAAATTGCGATGATTATGCCAGGTATACAGAGGTTCTCTGTACTTGCCTTTAACATTGTTGTTTCGTTTGAGGGGCTTGGACAACGTGGTCATTTAGGGTGTACTGGGGTGAGTGTATAATTTGTCTGATAACCGGTATTATTGTGGTGTTAGTAGTAGTGTGGCTATTAGTAATTTGGGCGAGGATTGGGAAGGAGGCGGCCATGGCCTTATGTTAGGAACCATCCTGGCATTTGTCTGGAGTAGAAGTGGATAACTACAGAAAATCACTTCCAGGATGACTGAGGTGGGAATCAAACCCATCTCTTCTCAGTTTTGCCTCATTAGTCTGAGTGTACCCATTTCCAGCTCTCAGACCAGAATTCAATTTCTTGGCAAAGCCACAGCCAAACATTCTAGCCACTACACCAGGAGATGAATGGCTTGCCTTTAACCTTCTTCATTCTATGATAAGTCAGAAAAATGCATACATAGATTTACTAAGATGAATCAGTTTTACCTGGAATATCTTTTCATACACATGCACACATGTGTTAGCAAGGCAGTCAAAGAATTTCTTTATAAGTTGATACATCTTGACTTCCAGATTCAAAATGAGAAACTACTACTGTATTAACCTTTTCACTGCTAATATTGTGAGAGACTATCAAAACCCTCCATGCTGAATAAATTAAAAAAAATATGCTATCTAAAATAATAATAAAATAATATGAAATATATGAAAAGTGAGCAAAGCAGATAAGACATTTCATCTGAACTGGCAAAATAATTCCAGAATAGATTTCAGATTTAGTTATTAGTTATTTCCACAAAAATTAAGAACGGAGAAAAAAGAAGGGTTGTCCATTGGCGCCAAAAGTATTATATCCTATAAAAAGTTCGATATTCCTGTTTCACAAGTGCTAAATTCTGATCAGATTGCACAACACTCTTTCAAAAATTATGAATGTCAGACATTTTAGACAGTTTAGCTAACTTAAAAATAGGGTTGTCCATAATGGCCGAAGTAGTCGCTGGACATACTTTGAACAGATCGGGTAGCAAAAAAGATAAGATATTTCATCTGAATTGAGCTGAGTCTGCGTTTTTAGTGATGGTCCATTATGTTCCTAAAAGATATAGCTCGCTGCCGCTCAAATTTGAAACCCGAAGAAAACTCCAAAGGTACCTACTTCCTCATCAGAAATTCAGCTGAAGTTGCTGACAAGATATCTCGGGCGCAGCAAGGACGTGACGTTCTACCGCACTCGAGATATCTCGGGCGTAGCAGTGTAAAGGTTAATGCAATGATTTCCAAACCTCGTTTGGAAAATAAAACAACACATAATGGTGATGTGAATAAAACACTGATCCCTGTATTTAATCAATGATTCTTCTCTTCTCTCCTACCGGATTCTCTGGATTCCAGAAATAATATCAATGAGTTATATGTACAATTGGGCCAATTATTTTGTTCCTCCTAATGTCCTGCGTAACACAGAAGGCAGCACATTGCCACAAGAAGCAGTACATTTCACTTTGCCATCAGAAGAAAATACTGAAACAGAAGAAACCAATGGTCTTCAAATTTACATTATGACACAACTGTAATCAACAGAAAAATTAAAAGGTCAGAAGAATTAGTAAAAACACTTAAAATTGTATTATTCATTACAGCAGTGAAAACCACATGGGCCCCATTTAATATTTAAAAAATTAAGCTCGTATCATGAAGTATAACATAAATTTCTCGCAGAAATCAATACTTTTTACTTACATAAAAATTCTACAGGTACATGTTTCGAAAACACATAATGTTTCCTTCCTCAGCCCACTAATTGGTGTAAAACATCAAAATACATCGATAACCTCACTAAATAACAAAAACACAGTTCACATTTATTCTCTTGTTCTTTCTTTGTTAGGCCTGTGTTTTCGAAACATGTACCTTTAGAATTTTTATGTAAGTAAAAAGTATTGATTTGGCGAGAAATTTATGTTATTCTTCATGTTAACATGGTCAATACGGAACCTGGAATGAGTGCAATTAAGCTTGTATGTCGGAAATGTTCCAACATCACGATTTTCTGTTGCGTTCATATGTCGGAAGCCTTCTGACATAACAACGTTATGATTACTCGAAGATTAATACTTGATGTATGAGAGCATAGCATTGGTTTTTTGATTAGAGCCTATAATATAGGGATTCATTCACGTAACAGCATGGAGTGATTGGATCCGCGTGAGGTATATAAGCATTTTCTGATCGACTAGAACGAGAATAGGCGGACAATTGTGGCTTTAAATTTGGTAGATGTGGAGAGTGGAAGTCTCAATTCCATCTGTCAGTTTCAACTTCACAACCATCCATCACGCCTCCATTGACCAATTTGAAAATGCATCTCCCGAGTGTTTTTGAATATTATATTTAAATATTTAGAACCTTTATTTAGCAAAATTATTTATAAGGATACCGGAGCCTCCGTGGCTTAGGCGGCAGCACGCCGGCCTCTCACCACTGAGTCCGTGGTTCAAATCCCGGTCACTCCATGTGAGATCTGTGCTGGACAGAACGGAGGCAGACAGGTTTTTCTCTGGGTACTCCGGTTTTCCCTGTCAAAATTTCATTCCAGCAACACTCTCCACTATCATTTTATTTGTCATTCATTTAATCATTGCCCCAGAGGAGTGCGTCAGGCCTCGGCAGCCGGCACAGTTCATATCCTCGCCGCTAGATAGGGGCTTCATTCATTCCATTCCTGACCCGGTCGGAGACTGGAAGCAGGCTGTGGATTTTCATTTCATTTATAAGGATACCCATTTTATTTTATACCAAATTGATTCTATTATTTTACACGAGTACTTATCCATTAGATTTTAAATATTTATTGTTGTAAATTTTTTAGTTTATATTTTCATTGTTCTTATTAAAATGTTTTCTACATTCTTCATTTCAACCTGTATATATTTTAGTTAATTTCGTTTCTCAACACTTAGTTTTATTAGATTAGTTTCTTAAGGTTTGATTCTAATTTGCTGAAGAAACATGAATTTTCAATGGAAGGGATTTCTTCCACAGTTAATAATCGGAATGCAAAATGTTTACTAAAGTGAATGCTTGTATGTACAATTATACTGTAAATTTGCATATTTCTGATACAGTACATATATTTGTGTGTTAAGTTCTTCTTCCTCAGTTTTCAATATTTTGTAAATAGTATGAAGAGCAATCTTATATTATTGTGACGTGTCGTCTCATGCTGGTTGGTTAGTTAGTTATTGGCAACATGTTAAGTGGTCGTTACTTTCAAGTTTACTCAGAACTCAAAACTGCATAATGGCCTGCCACAAGGATCGGTTCTCTCTCCTATTCTCAATAATCATGACCTTCCTGATAGGGTGTCCCACAAGTTTATACATGCGGACGATATCTGTCTCATAGCACGAGCCAGCTTCACTGATGCTGAAGTAGTTCTCAACCAGGACCTTAAACTGTTGGATGATTTCTTTCGAAAATGAAGTCTTCAACCTAATCCTCATTTTACTTGAGTAATATGCAAGCATACTATCATCCTAAGGTTATGTTCAGAAACCTGGAACCACAATTTAACGCCACTCCAAAATACTTGGCTGTAACGTTGGACAGGTCTTTACGATACAGAAGCCATCTTCAAAATATGGCCCTTAAACTAAAAAGCCGCAATAACCTACGCCTACGTCTGGCTGAAACTTTGTGGGGAGCAGATGCAAACACATTACGGACAACAACAGCTGACTACTGCTCTGGAGTTTGGCTTAACAGTGCCCACACACAGCAAGTAGATAACTGGCATGCTTCGAGCTACTCCAACTCAATGGTTACCAGTGCTCAGTAACATACAACCTCCACACATCAGAAGACAGAAGGTCCTCTTCAAGCTTTGGTCTAGAATGCTGTTGAATGAGGCACTCCCTATACATGAGGATGTTTGACAACAAACAACCACATTCCTTAGGTCTCGCCAACCTGTCTGGAAGACTGCTGTGAAGTTAAAAACTAGCTACTGCAATCCCAACGTCAGCTAGTTAACAGAATGGACATCATCTTCACCTCGTGGAACAGTGGAAATTAATAATCTCTCCTTAAAACCTGCAGGATTCAATCTGCCCCGCCGTACCTGGTGTATAAATCGTATAAGATGTGGAGTGGGAAGAACTGCTGCTACTCTATACAGTTGGGGATGGTCAACTACCTCTTTCTGTGACTGCGGAGAGGTCCGGAACACAATAAAACACATTGTCCACTTTGTGCCTTCCCTGGAAGCGTGGAAGACCTTCACTCAGCTACGCCTGAAGCAGTGCAATAGATTGAAAATTTAGATATCCTTCTACAGTCCAGTCTGAAGTGAAGTTTAGTTAATCTAAAAGCATTTCTTGTAACAATTTCTTCATTTTCCTTCATAATTAGTTCTTTCTATTTCTTTGGTTAGTCAATTACGTAGTCTACTAGTATTTAAGTTATTATTTTGTAATTTCGGAAGATGTCATGTAAGCATCATACGCTAAATAAATAAATAAGTTATTGGAGTTGTAAGAGGCGGAACAGCTAGGCCATCTGCCCCTCTTAACATGGATTAAATCATACAAATTTAGAGGTGGAAGCCGAAATAAGAAATGGTCTAAAAATAATAAAACAAAAATTAAATATTGAGCCGTGTCGCATACCGGTTAAGGGAAATAATAACCGATATGCGACGCGGCTCAATCCTGTAAGCCAAGATGATAAACTTGACACCGGCCGCGAAAGCCTACGATCTAAATATTAAATAAAAACTAATTAATATGACAAGAAACAAAAATTACGGAAAAACAAAAATTCTCAATTCAAAAAAGAACAAGTCTTTGAGTAAATATACACTTGAAACTCTAGATTGCTGGCCCTAACTCAATCTTACTCTTAAAGCAGATGACGAGATCAGCAGCCACCAAGTCATTGGCTCAGTTTCAGAATCATATGCAAACCAAGATTTCTTCTTTAGTCAGCAAGATTCACACATTCGTTTAAAATGTAGGCCACGGTGAATACGGCACCACAGGTACAAAGCGGGCGGTCTTCCCTTCTCATTAGGTACAAGTGGGTGGATCTTGCATGACCTATCCTTAGCCTACACAAAATGACGGACTCCCTCCGTGAGTGGAAAGAGCTCCGCCTCACACGAGTAGTTCCCTTGATCACTCTCAGTTTACTGGGCATTGGGACAGCTAGCCACTGACTCTCCCAAAAAAGCCAGTACTTGTCAGCGTAACTAAGAGCGAATATCTCTAGCGGGTACCTCCATTGGTCGAGGTGGTAGTGATATCGCCTCTTTTGCGGCTTGATCCGCAAACTCATTTCCCGCAATTCCCATATGGCTTGGAAGCCACAAAAACTCTGTGGAGGAAGCAGTGCAGCAGATCCACCTGTTGGCGAGACAGTTTCCAGGTCACACCCCTCTTGTTCGTCGCAGGGCTGACCTCACAAACAGTGACCCTGTTGAGTCATGCAGGCCATTGACACACCGGGCTACTGGACTGTTCCATTTCAGGAAACCACTGAACGTAGGACGAGCCTCCGGGAGACATGTCATAGGCCAACACTTCTGGGACATGCCAGAAACTATGAGGGGACCATTAGCAGGTGGCATAGTCGGTAGCATGCTGAACTGCTATGCCGAAGATCGCAGGTTCAACCCCGGCCGAAGTCGTTGGATTTTTAAGAGCGTTAAAAACCTTTAGTATGCCTTCCTTCGGAGGGGAAGTACAGTTCACGCCGAGGTGTCACAGTCATACAGAGGACAGGTGGCAAAACTTAGGCTTGTGCAATTGATATGAGAGTTGCTTTCCGCGTACTGAACACTCACGTATTGATTGCACATGCTTGAGACTCACCGACTGTCCTCTCTACGACTGTGAAACCAGGACTGACCGGCCAAAAACCATGGCGTAAACTGTAAAGCCCATGTCATAGATTTATGGCACGTAAAAGAAGCTACCACTGCAATTGGTAGTGCGTAGCTAAATATGTAGGTTATATTTGGCTGGTTAGCAACGCTCTATCAAGTTCCAACATTCGCCGATAGTGTTAGCGACGGTAGCCAAAGTTGGAACTACTTGAAATTGAACGTGTTGGGAGCCCTCAGGCGTTCAATCAAGAATGCCCAGCTATGACCATTGGCTGCGATTCACACATAAATTAGGTATAAAAGTCAGGGGCGAGAAGTCAGTACAGGAGAGTTCTGTTGAGAGTTGAACTGAAAGTTCAGCCAAAAGTAGTAGAGTTCAACAGTGAGTGACAGCTGTGAGCAGCAGAGAAGGCAAGCCAGTACCGTAATTCCTCGCATAATCGTCGCACTTTTTTTTTGCCAAAAATTCGTGAAAAAAGGCAGGGTGCGACGATTATGCGAAGAATATTTAAGTTCAAAGAATATACGTATCATTATTTGCTGTAGGGGCCAGTCATTCGCGTAGCGTGAGTCTGGCGTGAGTCATAGCCTGCAGTCAGAGACAGGCTTCTTTCTTCTAACAAGGTCACGACAGGTCAACGCTCGCGGAATGTGCTGACGAAGCTGGCCATTCGCGTCGTGGTACATAGCCCGCAGGCATAAAGACGAGATTACTTTCTCCTGACAAGATCACACCAGATTAGGCCTATAAACTCGCGGAATGTGCGCTGGCCGTTCGCGTCACAGTTTATAGCCCGCAGGCATAAAGACGAATTACTTTCTGCTGTCAAGATCACGCCTATATGCTCGCGGAATGTGCGCTGGCCGTTCGCGTCGCGGTTCATAGCCGGCAGGCATAAAGACGATACGGTATTACTTTCTCCTGACAGGATCACGCCAGATTAGGCCTATAAGCTCGCGGAATGTGCGCTGACCATTCGCGTCGCGCTTCATAGCCCGCAGCCATAAATACGATATTACTTTCTCCTGACAAGATCACGCCAGATTAGGCCCATACGCTCGCGAAATGTGCGCTGGCCGCTCGCATCACAGTTCATAGGCCGCAGGCCTAAAGATGAGATTACTTTTTGCTGACATGATCACGCCAGATTAGGCCTATAAGCTCGCGGAATGTGCGTTGGCCGTTCGCATCGCGGTTCATAACCGGCAGGCATAAAGATGAGGTTACTTTCTCCTGACAAGACCACGCCAGATTAGGCCTATACGCTCGCGGAATGTGGGCTGGCCGCACGCGTCACAGTTCATAGCCGGCAGGCACAAAGACGAGATTACTTTTTGCTGACAAGATCACGCCAGAATAGGTCTATAAGTTCGCGGAATTTGCGCTGGCCGTTCGCGTCATAGTTCACAGCCCGCTGGCATAAAGATGAAATTACTTTCCGCCGACAAGATCACGCCAGATTAGGCCTACAATGGGAATACTAGTTGCCATTTCTGGTCCGTATTGACGTATATAAATTATTTAATCAAGTTGAAGCTTTCCGCCGAATCAATACAAATTATGTTTGCGCTATTAGTGCGCTAAGTAAGGTACATGTTTCGAACCATACAAGATCGGTCCTTCATCAGCCTCTCACATGAATGGCAAACACATCAAAAAACACTGAACAATATCAATAAATGCATGCACACTAAGACATTCATAAAACACATATTAAAACGTTCCATTAAAACTGTACAAACATATTAAAAAACACATATTAAAAGTTCTGAAAGTCCATTTGACTTGTTCAATCGCCAACATTTAAACACGTGCCGTTATGATTGGAGATCTTGTCCTGTTCTATTATCTGCTTCTTGGTTTCTTGTCTGTATGTGCAATAATATCTTTCATTTAGTGAAGGGAGTCCTATTGTCATGTATAGGGAACGGAAATGGAGTAGTAGTCCCATTTGAGTAGTTCCAATATGAAAAAACTTTTAGGTTGCTTCCAGACTGCACCAAATAGTCCTCTGTTGAATGAAAAAATTAAATTTATTTAGTGAATGGACTTAAGCGATGATACTCCGATTTGATCAAACAGAAACGACTGCTAGAAAATCCTTACCTCCCAGTGCATGCAGTGAACATGCACGCTTGAAACAGCTGTAGCAACTGAAGTGCTGAATCTAGGCGAGGCGAGGTCACGTGAGACATGTAGGGGTGGAGAATGCCATTGGTGGAAGCAATGAGCGGAGGGGCGGGGAGGTACTTGGAGAGGGAGGGGCAAAGGAGGTTGGGGGGTACTACGAACCTAGATCTGTTTATTTATGGAGGTTTTTTATGTTTGTTGTTGGTGACAAAGTTTGTCAATGTTTCATATAAAACATTGCTATCGAAATTGATTTCATTCAGATTGTGTAACGGGTTGTTTCTCAAGGCCTGGTCTATCTCAAGCTGTTCCAAAATGTTAAGCATAATGCCTTTGCTGCAATAATGTAAAATTTCTAAGTCTTCCTCAATTTTCGAAAAGTTGTGGTTGTATTCCTGCATGTGATTATTAATGGCTGAGAATTTTTTGTGCCTCGCAGCGTTGAAATGCTCATTATATCTTATTTTAAAACTACGCCCCGTTTGACCTATGTAATCTGCATCACAGTCCTTGCACTTTATTCTGTAAATACCGGATTTCTGGAATTTGTCTTGTTTGTTGATCGATTTTGAGTTAAATAAGTGTTTCATAGTGGTGTTGTCTGTTCTGTATGCTATTCTAACCTCTTGCTTCTTGAAAACGTTCGTGATGTTATGTGTTAGCTGATTTGCGTATGTGAAAACTGCAAAAGACTTCTTCTTTTCTATTGGTTGCAAACTTGTGACTGGTTTATTTTTAATTTTGCTTAAAAGGGAATCGACGTACATTTTGCTAAAACCATTGGCTTTGGCGATCTGGTATATGGTGGAAAGCTCTTTATTCCAATCTTGTTCTGAGAGGGGTACGTTAATAGCTCTGTTGATATATGCCCTGAAAGCAGCTTTTTTATGGCTGTCCGGGTGATTTGAATCTTTCCTAATGGTGGTGTGCGTTTGGGTTGGTTTCCTGTATATTTTAAATCGTAGGCCCATGGTGTCCCTAATGACAGTTAGATCAAGGTAGTTTTATTTCGGTTGTGGTAAATTTTGATGCTATTATCAATTTGGTTTAGCTCTGTTGTGATGTGATTGATGCTGCTGATTTCATTATCTACTATCAGAAAAACGTCGTCAACGTATCTTGTCCAATAGCTGATGCCTTTTATTTTACTGATACTAATGTTCTCCAAATGGTCAATGTAAATATTGGCCATTATGCCTGATAATGGGGAATCCATGGCCAATCCTTCTGTCTGCCTGTAGATTTTTTGGTTGAACGTGAAATAATTGTTTTGTACGGTAAATTTTAACAGGTTAATGAACTCCTTGATTTCACCATGCGACATCCTACTGTGCATTTTTAAATTTTCCTCTTTTATGTCTACAGTGGGACCTACTGGGATGTTCGTGTACATATCGCTGATGTCAGCAGTGTGCAAAGTTTCTGAGCCTTTTAGATTTAAAACTTTAGTGCGTTCACAGAAATCAATGGAATTTCTAATTGCATTATTAGTCGAAAATTTATAGTGTTTTTTCAAAAAAAATTGGAGCAATTGTGACAGCTTGTAAACAGGACTACCTCTGAAGTTTACAATAGGTCTGATCGGTACGTTATCCTTATGAGTTTTTGGGAATGCCCTGAGGGTTGGTATGCCTGGGTTCATATTGATCAGTTTACTGATTTGATATTCATCTAAAATCATGTTGGTGTTCTTTAATAGCTGCTTAAGCTTTCGTTGTGTGGGCCCTGTGGGATCGTACGTATGTACGTCAATTCACTTTTAAGCAAAATTAAAAATAAACCAGTCACAAGTTTGCAACCAATAGAAAAGAAGAAGTCTTTTGCAGTTTTCACATACGCAAATCAGCTAACACATAACATCACGAACGTTTTCAAGAAGCAAGAGGTTAGAATAGCATACAGAACAGACAACACCACTATGAAACACTTATTTAACTCCAAATCGATCAACAAACAAGACAAATTCCAGAAATCCGGTATTTACAGAATAAAGTGCAAGGACTGTGATGCAGATTACATAGGTCAAACGGGGCATAGTTTTAAAATAAGATATAATGAGCATTTCAACGCTGCGAGGCACAAAAAATTCTCAGCCATTAATAATCACATGCAGGAATACAACCACAACTTTTCGAAAATTGAGGAAGACTTAGAAATTTTACATTATTGCAGCAAAGGCATTATGCTTAATATTTTGGAACAGCTTGAGATAGACCAGGCCTTGAGAAACAACCCGTTACACAATCTGAATGAAATCAATTTCGATAGCAATGTTTTATATGAAACATTGACAAACTTTGTCACCAACAACAAACATAAAAAACCTCCATAAATAAACAGATCTAGGTTCGTAGTACCCCCCAACCTCCTTTGCCCCTCCCTCTCCAAGTACCTCCCCGCCCCTCCGCTCATTGCTTCCACCAATGGCATTCTCCACCCCTACATGTCTCACGTGACCTCACCTCGCCTCGCCTAGATTCAGCACTTCAGTTGCTACAGCTGTTTCAAGCGTGCATGTTCACTGCATGCACTGGGAGGTAAGGATTTTCTAGCAGTCGTTTCTGTTTGATCAAATCGGAGTATCATCGCTTAAGTCCATTCACTAAATAAATTTAATTTTTTCATTCAACAGAGGACTATTTGGTGCAGTCTGGAAGCAACCTAAAAGTTTTTTCATATTGGAACTACTCAAATGGGACTACTACTCCATTTCCGTTCCCTATACATGACAATAGGACTCCCTTCACTAAATGAAAGATATTATTGCACATACAGACAAGAAACCAAGAAGCAGATAATAGAACAGGACAAGATCTCCAATCATAACGGCACGTGTTTAAATGTTGGCGATTGAACAAGTCAAATGGACTTTCAGAACTTTAAATATGTGTTTTTTAATATGTTTGTACAGTTTTAATGGAACGTTTTAATATGTGTTTTATGAATGTCTTAGTGTGCATGCATTTTTTGATATTGTTCAGTGTTTTTGATGTGTTTGCCATTCATGTGAGAGGCTGATGAAGGACCGATCTTGTATGGTTCGAAACATGTACCTTACTTAGCGCACTAATAGCGCAAACATAATTTGTATTGATTCGGCGGAAAGCTTCAAACTGATTAAATAAGATTAGGCCTATACGCTCGCGGAATATGTGCTGGCCGTTCGCGTCACGGTCATAGCCGGCAGGCATAAAGACAAGATTACTTTCTCCTGACAAGATCAAGCCAGATTATACGCTCGCGGAATGTGCTAAGTGATGAAGCTTGCCGCTCGCGTCACAGTTCATTGCCCGCAAGCATAAAGACGAGATATTTTTCGTCTGACAAAGTTGCGCCACATGTGGAACTGACTGGCGCACAAATACGAACATGCTATGCGACGATTATGCGATGAAATTTTATAAACCTATTTTAGTGTTTGAAAAGTGGGGTGCGATGATTATGCGGTGGCGTCGATTATGCGAGGAAATACGGTACATTTGTGTACGGAGTGTTGTACCACGGAACGTTGTGTGGTGGGTGCGAGCAGACAGTGCTGAAGGCCCTGGGATCGCAATGTGATACGGAGACTGCAATTTGTGGTCAGCCGGCTCAGTGAGAATTGCGTAAAAAATTGTACAACGGACTCAATAACATTTAGTGATTAGTAATGCACGCTACCAGTTGTGTTTTCATTTTGTAAGCAAACCCTGGTTCCCGCCACATTATTGAAGTACCATATTTTCTTGAATCTAACCTTCAAAATAAAAATCAGATTTGTTGGTGAATGTAATGCGCGTAGACAAAATGTACATCAATGAACTCATCTTACGATGTCATTAGTATTACATCGATATTTGAGAGTCTCAGAATTACAAGTTTCCCATAAATCCGAGCCTTGTAAAACACATTTGTTCCTTGAGGTCTAAATTGCAAAACACAAGTGGAAATAGCAAAAAATATCCCCCACTCGCTCACAGCACAACACGCCACCTGTTAAACCTCTCTCTATAATTAGCTGCGACTGTATCACTGACTGTTATAGGTTTTTTCCTTGTTGGTTACAGTACAGTGTTGTGTTTCATTTCCTTTGTTGAGTGTTTTTGTTTGTACACCTTTTAAAATGAGAAAACAATCAAAGAATAGGAAATTTGTACAATGGAAGATTAAGAAACAAGTCCAGTCAATAGACGAATTTTACCCTACATCAGATGCGGGATCGTTTTTTATTTTTGGATGTTGTTTAGGACCATTAGGTAGTTATTAATCCAAGTTTCCGTCATCCCCCACCGCTTGCTTCGTCCGCCATCTTGAAAAAACTGTCAGAAATCGACACTTTTTTCAGTTTTTGGCCTCCAGCTCATTCCCAGTTCATTTGTTTGAAGATATGTTTAAATAAGAAAATGTAGATTACTAAATTTCCAACAACTTTTATATGAAAGTTTTTATTGTAGGATCAAGCATATTCGAGATACGAGAAGGCGAAAATTGGCAAATTTTTCACTTTCGCTCCACTTTCCATAGCAAAAACAAGGAGAAGACTTGATCTCAGCAAAACGTTTATTGAATGAAAGTTGTAGAGAATTTAATTTCCTTTGAAACTCGTGTATCAAAAAAAATAATTACGAGCATTGGGTAGGAGTGGGGGTAAATTTAAGAAAACTATAGGAAGTGCGTTTTTTGTGATTCAGCCCTGGAGCGCCGTGTTGGTGAAATTTTTTCGTTTTCATTATATTACAACCATTTCCTGAACACAGCAGTGCATCTAAATAATATTTAAACCATTTTTTGGATAAATATGAATAGATGGGAGAGAATAAATTCGTTACACATTCATTTAAAAAAGAGACAGTCAGTCTGAAAGACTGGACTTTATATCATTTTAAATGCTACAAATGCTGAAAAATGCTACAAAGACTCTTGACATGTTAGATGATCAAGAAACAATCAGAACGCTAGAAAGTTACAAGTCATGAGGGAGCTGGCTGGATGTCGTCACGCTCGCCGCGTCGTTGCAGTCTCGTAACTCCAGAGCTCACCAGTGAACTCAGTACACATGCACCAAGCGGTACTATGACGTCCCACACCTCAGTGCATTCTCGGTACATTTCGTGACGTCGCCGTAACGTAACGCCAGCCTCAACGTAACAACGAAGTCGACAAGATCATTTAAAATGATAAAAAGTTAGTGTGTATTTACAAAATATAGATTACAATACAATGCGTTTTATATATTAATTATTTACATATTAATTGTTAGGGAATAATGAAAACGCTAAAATAAAAACTTTAAAATAGATGGGGTGTTGCTACAGTAACCGGAGACGTTTCGCAAGGGGGGTCGGGAGGGCTGACTCTTCGTCAAGGTCTTCGTCGAATGGTATGGACGGGTCGTAGATGTTTTCCTCGCCAGCGGCTATCAAGGGACGGTTGTCGCAGGACTTTCCGCCGCAGCAGAATTTGCAGAAAGTGGAGCAATGCAGACCGGTTTTTCTGCATCCACATGCTGCGGAACAGCCGGTGACACACCTGCATGATACCGTCTTCAGCAGGGTATGAGGAGCAGCATCTCTGGAGGTTGTTGTCGGAATCAAGTCCCTGCTTCCTCTTGTCCAGCCAAAGATGTTCGGGTCTTTCTTCCTGCTCATCCAGGACATCACTTGGTGGTATACTCTCAAGGAGTGGTATCGCGCTGCATCGGAGGATGGGGGCAGCTTTTCCAGGTTCAAGTTTGTCGTGATGGCAACAAATTTTGTGTGTCGGAGGTCAGAAAGTGATTGGTCGATTTCCCCACCATAGAGGACGACCAATATTTGCTCTCCTGCTTTGGAGATGTCCTCTAATGTTGCTTCTGGGTCCATGAAGACATCACTTATCTCCAACAATAATGGATTCCTACGGAACAGGGAACAAAATTTGGTTTTATCGAACCCATAAATGTTTGACGTTGTGTCACACCCGCTGATGGCGTGGATGAGCAGCAGGTTCTCGGCGAAGTCATACATAAATGATGAGGGGGAGTACATGACGTCAGGTGAATTGCCTCTTCCTGGTTTTTTAAGGTACACGTTGTTCGTCATATTTGCTGTCCCAGTGAGGATGACTAATAAATCGTTGTCTTCCTCCACAATAATTACAGCGTCGTACGAAGAAGCCATCGATGTTGCAGTGGTCACAATGAGCACGTCAGCATCCTCCTCAGCTTGCTTGTTCATGACGTTGGACGCTTCAGGTGTTGTTCTGAGGAGGGCAACAAATCGTATTTTATTGCTATCATTGGACAGAAATTTGTCTTGAGAAGTTGTGTTGACTGTGGCTTC
Source organism: Meconema thalassinum (assembly GCA_946902985.2). NCBI lineage: Eukaryota > Metazoa > Arthropoda > Insecta > Orthoptera > Tettigoniidae > Meconema > Meconema thalassinum. Next base: position 127,473,667 of record OX336395.1, read on the forward strand.
ATCAAATATCACATCTGCTGAGGCGTTCAGCTTGCGCCTTCTTACTCTTCCAGCATTCTTGGTACTCATCAGAAGATTGTCTGGGTACCCGTCGAAGATGACCATCACCACTGTCCCATAATGCTGGTGGATGTACTTGATATAATCGGCACAAATTTGCCCTAAAGTCGAATTTCGATTCCACACAACTTTGTGGAGCAGATGCCCACCATCGATGACAGTGAGGTGATTTGAGGGGAGCTCGAAATCTATGGGCAGGGGTGTGAACGCTGCATATAGGGCACACTTTGTGCCCTTGCGCATGCCATCCTCGTTGAACAACGACATAGGGTACGGTGCAAGCTCATAAGAGAGGTATTCCTCAAGGTCGTCTTGGGTTGTTTTTGCTATGCACATCCTGTGATAGAATGTGAGTGGGTCCACAGCAATCTTCTTCTCCCCAACTTTCAAGATGTTCTTGTCAGCTGCTAAAGATATCACTTTGTCCTCCTTTTTGAAGGACACTTCACCGAAGGTTGTTCCCACTGTTCTTGAGAGTCCATCCATACCGACTTGCTGGGCCTTGTAGCAGTTCACCTGCTCACTTCCAACTACACCAGAGCTGATGCTCATAATTTCCTCTGCTTCAGGGAAAGTGGGGTGTTTTGAAAACCATTATCAATTAATATGATAAAATTGGTCCGGCCAGATCAAACATAAAATGCCAGCGTTTCGCCCCAGTGTGCCGTTGGGCTCGTCAGTTGGTACAGACACACCTCACCAATACGCATGGCTAGCACATACTGAGAAGGCCATCACAAGACACAAAATACAAGTAGTATTGACGTCACGAGTGATGCCAATGTGCTACGGAAGTCAAGCTCCCTTCCATAAAATAAAAACCTTACCTTGGCAATCCAAATAGGTTATGAACATTCCCAAATGAGAATATGATGTTAATTTCCGTTTGATCAGATACATTATCAATTAATATGATAAAATTGGTCCGGCCAGATCAAACATAAAATGCCAGCGTTTCGCCCCAGTGTGCCGTTGGGCTCGTCAGTTGGTACAGACACACCTCACCAATACGCATGGCTAGCACATACTGAGAAGGCCATCACAAGACACAAAATACAAGTAGTATTGACGTCACGAGTGATGCCAATGTGCTACGGAAGTCAAGCTCCCTTCCATAAAATAAAAACCTTACCTTGGCAATCCAAATAGGTTATGAACATTCCCAAATGAGAATATGATGTTAATTTCCGTTTGATCAGATACATTATCAATTAATATGATAAAATTGGTCCGGCCAGATCAAACATAAAATGCCAGCGTTTCGCCCCAGTGTGCCGTTGGGCTCGTCAGTTGGTACAGACACACCTCACCAATACGCATGGCTAGCACATACTGAGAAGGCCATCACAAGACACAAAATACAAGTAGTATTGACGTCACGAGTGATGCCAATGTGCTACGGAAGTCAAGCTCCCTTCCATAAAATAAAAACCTTACCTTGGCAATCCAAATAGGTTATGAACATTCCCAAATGAGAATATGATGTTAATTTCCGTTTGATCAGATACATTATCAATTAATATGATAAAATTGGTCCGGCCAGATCAAACATAAAATGCCAGCGTTTCGCCCCAGTGTGCCGTTGGGCTCGTCAGTTGGTACAGACACACCTCACCAATACGCATGGCTAGCACATACTGAGAAGGCCATCACAAGACACAAAATACAAGTAGTATTGACGTCACGAGTGATGCCAATGTGCTACGGAAGTCAAGCTCCCTTCCATAAAATAAAAACCTTACCTTGGCAATCCAAATAGGTTATGAACATTCCCAAATGAGAATATGATGTTAATTTCCGTTTGATCAGATACATTATCAATTAATATGATAAAATTGGTCCGGCCAGATCAAACATAAAATGCCAGCGTTTCGCCCCAGTGTGCCGTTGGGCTCGTCAGTTGGTACAGACACATCTCACCAATACGCATGGCTAGCACATACTGAGAAGGCCATCACAAGACACAAAATACAAGTAGTATTGACGTCACGAGTGATGCCAATGTGCTACGGAAGTCAAGCTCCCTTCCATAAAATAAAAACCTTACCTTGGCAATCCAAATAGGTTATGAACATTCCCAAATGAGAATATGATGTTAATTTCCGTTTGATCAGATACATTATCAATTAATATGATAAAATTGGTCCGGCCAGATCAAACATAAAATGCCAGCGTTTCGCCCCAGTGTGCCGTTGGGCTCGTCAGTTGGTACAGACACACCTCACCAATACGCATGGCTAGCACATACTGAGAAGGCCATCACAAGACACAAAATACAAGTAGTATTCTCATTTGGGAATGTTCATAACCTATTTGGATTGCCAAGGTAAGGTTTTTATTTTATGGAAGGGAGCTTGACTTCCGTAGCACATTGGCATCACTCGTGACGTCAATACTACTTGTATTTTGTGTCTTGTGATGGCCTTCTCAGTATGTGCTAGCCATGCGTATTGGTGAGGTGTGTCTGTACCAACTGACGAGCCCAACGGCACACTGGGGCGAAACGCTGGCATTTTATGTTTGATCTGGCCGGACCAATTTTATCATATTAATTGATAATGTATCTGATCAAACGGAAATTAACATCATATTCTCATTTGGGAATGTTCATAACCTATTTGGATTGCCAAGGTAAGGTTTTTATTTTATGGAAGGGAGCTTGACTTCCGTAGCACATTGGCATCACTCGTGGCGTCAATACTACTTGTATTTTGTGTCTTGTGATGGCCTTCTCAGGATGTGCTAGCCATGCGTATTGGTGAGGTGTGTCTGTACCAACTGACGAGCCCAACGGCACACTGGGGCGAAACGCTGGCATTTTATGTTTGATCTGGCCGGACCAATTTTATCATATTAATTGATAATGTATCTGATCAAACGGAAATTAACATCATATTCTCATTTGGGAATGTTCATAACCTATTTGGATTGCCAAGATAAGGTTTTTATTTTATGGAAGGGAGCTTGACTTCCGTAGCACATTGGCATCACTCGTGACGTCAATACTACTTGTATTTTGTGTCTTGTGATGGCCTTCTCAGTATGTGCTAGCCATGCGTATTGGTGAGGTGTGTCTGTACCAACTGACGAGCCCAACGGCACACTGGGGCGAAACGCTGGCATTTTATGTTTGATCTGGCCGGACCAATTTTATCATATTAATTGATAATGTATCTGATCAAACGGAAATTAACATCATATTCTCATTTGGGAATGTTCATAACCTATTTGGATTGCCAAGGTAAGGTTTTTATTTTATGGAAGGGAGCTTGACTTCCGTAGCACATTGGCATCACTCGTGACGTCAATACTACTTGTATTTTGTGTCTTGTGATGGCCTTCTCAGTATGTGCTAGCCATGCGTATTGGTGAGGTGTGTCTGTACCAACTGACGAGCCCAACGGCACACTGGGGCGAAACGCTGGCATTTTATGTTTGATCTGGCCGGACCAATTTTATCATATTAATTGATAATGTATCTGATCAAACGGAAATTAACATCATATTCTCATTCGGGAATGTTCATAACCTATTTGGATTGCCAAGGTAAGGTTTTTATTTTATGGAAGGGAGCTTGACTTCCGTAGCACATTGGCATCACTCGTGACGTCAATACTACTTGTATTTTGTGTCTTGTGATGGCCTTCTCAGTATGTGCTAGCCATGCGTATTGGTGAGGTGTGTCTGTACCAACTGACGAGCCCAACGGCACACTGGGGCGAAACGCTGGCATTTTATGTTTGATCTGGCCGGACCAATTTTATCATATTAATTGATAATGTATCTGATCAAACGGAAATTAACATCATATTCTCATTTGGGAATGTTCATAACCTATTTTGAAAACCATTCGAGCAGCCGTTGTACAACTAAGTCATACTTACACGTGACAGCAACTATGCTTTACAATTAAGTGAGAGAAACAGTTTTTGTCAATTATCTCAATTCTTACAAAAATGACTTAGTGCCTTCTAACAATGACCGAATCAATTATATATTCATGTGTGATAGAGTGTGAGTGTAAGTGTGTGGTTACATTTATACCAAAAATGGTTCAAATATTATTTAGATGCATTGCTGTGTTCAAAAAATGGTTGTAATATAATGAAAACGAAGAACTTTTCACCAACACGGCGCTCCAGGGCTGAATCACAAAAAACGCATTTCCTCTAGTTTTCTTAAATTTACCCCCACTCCTACCCATTGCTCGTAATTATTTTTTTGATAGGAAATTTTCAAAGGAAATTAAATTCTCTACAACTTTCATTCAAGAAACGTTTTGCTGAGATCAATCAAGTCTTCCCCCTGTTTTTGCGATGGAAAGTGGAGCGAAAGTAAAAAATTTGCCGAATCGCCAATTTTCGCCCTTTTTCGCCTTCTCGTATCTCGAATATGCTTGGTCCTACAATAAAAGCTTTCATATAAAAGTTGTTGGAAATTTAGTAATCTACATTTTCTTATTTAGACATATCTTCAAACAAATGAACTGGGAATGAGCTATAGGCCAAAAACTGAAAAAAGTGCCGATTTCTGACAGTTTATTCAAGATGGCAGACGAAGCAAGGGGGGTGGGGATGACGGAAACTTGGATTAATAACTACCTAATGGTCCTAAACAACATCAAAAAATAAAAAACGATCCCGCATCTGATGTAAGGTGAACCCCCTTTTTGAGCCTCTATTGATGGGACTATAAAACGACTTGACAAATGAGAAACAAGGGAAGTAAAGCCGGCGGTCCCATGTCATAGATTTATGGCATGTTAAAGAACCTTCCACTAATTGCACCTGTGTGAAGCTAAATTGGATAGGTTAATGTAAACAACGCTCTTAGGTTTCTATGTTCGTTGCCAAGAGCCGACTGCGGTGGCGTCTAGTAGCTGAGTTTCGAACTTGGCCTAGTAGTCGTTGACGGTGGCGCTTGGCGGCAAAAGTAGGAACTATTTGAAAAATTCTAAGTTGCAGTACTTAAATTAAAAAAGACAGATAACACACACTATTACAGTCATCACAATTAACACCGGTTATCAGACAGATTCTACACACACCCAAAGTACACGGGGCTACATGACCGCGTTGTCGCAGCCCCTAAACTTAAGAACCAACCAAAAAAAAAACACCTTGCTCTCGAATACGGTGTCGGCGAAGTTACTGTTGGGGACTCGCAAAGAAACAGACTTAAATTGAAACAGTTTCCTTCAAAGAAATGCTGTGTAGAATTTCTTAACTGAAAAACTGTAAAGAGGTCGGAGTTTGAAAAAACAATTGAGGCTTTTTCCCACATACATTTCAATAGTTCGAGATGGTCGCGGTCCCATTCACCTTGAACTGTCGAGACCCTACTGTATAATGAAATGTGATTCATTGATAAATTTCATTATCACTGTATTAATAGACTTTGCCCGAGGACAGTTATGAGTTCATTACATGATAAGCGCTTCTTTTTTCTACGTCAATGAACTACGGCTCGGCATGATGGGTTAAAATCACTGACTGGCCTAATAATTATATTATGGAGACGTATGTGCAACGAATTCTTGTCAGGCGTAATAATGGCGGAGGTGCATGAAACACAAATCCCCCTTCCGTCCAATCTTAACTCGACTGTGTATTTTGCTGAACGAAACGTTCACAGGTGAAATGAAGAAAAGCCAAGTTGCACTTCCAGGGAAACTCCAAACACAACCACTCTTCTCTGAAGTCTTAACTCAACACGACTCGACAGTTTGCTGCTGGCTGTATCTGGGCTAATAGGCTCGCCCGCTAACTAGGCTGTAACTGGGGTCATAGGCTCGCCCCAAGCTAGCTCGTAAACTGTCGCCTCAGTAATTGAATGGCGATTGTTGGAAGAAATGAAAACGTAAAAACACTTATAGTGGGCGATGTATCGAAGATAGAGATATGCTCTTGCGGACTTTTTCGTAGAACTTTTCATGCTTGAACAATTATTCTTACACTCATAGTATATTGATATTTTTAACAGTTTGCCCAGCGTAAGCTTAAAAAGTGCAGGGTTGCCAACTTTTTTTTACTTTTTTCACTGAAATCGTTACTGCTTGGCATACTTCGATCATAAATAAATTATTTTGTACAGAAACCTTCCTCCTTTACAGAATGGTGAAAACCACATCAAAATCCATCCAGTGGTTATCGAGATTACTCGTGACCTCCAAGAATCAGGGACTTTGTTTTATACTAAGTAGAGATATACTTCGAATGGTATTTCAATTGAAAAAAATTGGTAGATCAACGGAAGTGACAATCAACCCTGTCATGTGTCTAACTTAATGTACCGGTCAAAGTTCTGTTTACATTATATAAAGCTGTACTCGACCGACCTACAGCGTAGACTGCTGCGTATTACCACACCACTCCCTCTAAAAGCTCGGTACTAGCGCCTCCACTTGAAAGTCACCAACTTCAATGTTGAAAAAAATGGCATGAAATATTTAAACTGGGCCCATGCAATTTTCAGCTATAATAATGCACAAATTATGTTACCAGAATGACAAATTTGATGAATAATATTACAGTTCTAAATCTCAAAGCAATTGCTACCTAGCAATAAATACAAAATATTCTTGGTTCATATAAGATGGCATATTAATTAGTGAACTGAACATGTTAAATTTGTAACACAAAATCCCTGATATTTACCTCCAGAGCCATCTTATTAAGCATGTTTTTCCAGTCAGTTTGAAATTCCCCGATTTTCATATTTTTCAGAGTAAGATAAAACCATAGTTGACTGAGATAGACTTTCTTGGGTTCCTCTCTCCTCTAATAAAAGGCCTGCATGTATCAACCATAAATGCCTGAATTGAGTTAATGTCTCCAGAAGTTCATGTTGTATGCACACATAAACACCTGCATTTACTAGTCCATTTCCAAATGCGGCGATGATCAAGGTTTCATCTATCTTCATCGCAACGACGAGAAAGTGAATGAGGCATCCATGTGGATTACACCTTGGTCAGTCCATGACAATGTGCACGAGGTCAAAAATTAAATCCAAGCATACAACAAAAGGTAGTCTATATTTCTTTTTAATGTTTTCCTCATATATTTGACCATTCTGTGGAGTGCAAATAATTTCCAATCAGTCCAGATGTTTGTACAAATATTTTTGTCTAGTTATTTTAATGCTTAAACTTTCATTGCCAACTTGTAGAATAATATCTTGGCCCTATTGAAAATATTCTTCATTGGTCCATCATCATCATCATCGTCGTCTAGATATCCTTCCAGGGGCAAGGTAGGATTTGAATGGACAAGATGCCTCCATCTTATTCTATCATCATAAAATTCTTCTTTTGTATATTTTGTAACATTGTGCCTTTTCATTGATTTGATCGTACCACCTTCTTCTGGGACGTCCAACATGTCTCCAGCATCCTTTTCAGTTGGCCAAAATATTTCAGCCTTGTAACGTGCTTTGTTAAGGTTACCTGCATATCCCTCCTAATTCAGTAATTTCTGATTCTGTCTATTCTCGTCTTTTCCTCCTGATGAGAACCGCATTGATGCACTGCTTTTTTCACTTGCGTGGCAATCTTTGAGTGTTTACACTCTTGTCCGATGTCACTGTAAGCGACAGTTTTGTATGAGACAAGTCTCAGATTTACCCCAAGGACAGCGGACTTTGGATAGCAGACCTTCAAAAATTCATATCACGCACTTGTATTTTCCTAATTTCTCTCTTCAGACACAGCTGTCTTAGTTGGCACAAGGTATAATTTGAACATTGCCTGCTTGGCTCTTACAGGAAGTGCTTTATTCCAAACTATGATTCACACTTGGTAAAAGAAAACGAACCCTTTGACACACCATTTAGGACTTGTAGTTTAGCACTCCCATGATTTGAGGTGACGCTTCAAAATTAACTAAAGATTTCCACACATTCAATCCTTTCTCTATCGAGTCTTAGGTTTCATTGGGGGGAGGGGGGGAGGGTGTATGCTCATTTTCATTGTCTCTGTTTTCTGCTTATCAACAGTTAACTTCATCATCAATTTCCGTTTTCCAGTTTGGGCCAGAGCAAATATGACACCCCTCCACTTTATTCTGTCTGTCCACCATCCTTCCTCAACCACTGTACTCCACTCCAGGTTCCGTTCTCTCGCACTGTCCTTCACCAAATCCATCCACCATACTCTAGGTCTTCCTCGCCCTCTCTTTCCAGTCATCCGTCTCTCCATCACTGTTTCAGCATTCTTTCATCATTCATCCTTTCCACCTGTCCATACTATCTCATCTGTTCTGTTCCATGGGGCCGATAACCTCGATGTTAGGCCCCTTAAAACAACAATTATCATCATCATCATGTTCTGTTCCAGCTTATCATTCAACTTCTCTACATTCACTTCCTTTTGAATGTCTTCATTTCTCACTCTCTCTCTCTCTCCTAGTCTTCCGTACCATTCTCCTCAATAATTTCATTTCGGTTGCCTGTATTCTACTTTCATCTCTCCTCGTCATCGGCCAAGTTTCTGCACCATACGGCATTATTGGTATAATATGCCTTGTACATCACTAAGCCTTCAGTTAACTTAAACTCGTTAAACTTATCACTGTAATGATTCAACCTCGTCTGTCTCTCCCTAATGGCCAATACCAAATCAGAAAGTTATTACACTCTTCAGCAAGCCAAACCTAAGGTCCAATATAAAACTTCTGAACAACTTTAAAAACATATTGTACTGTATTAGAGCAGGTACATGTAATCAAGGCCCACATTTTGATATGTTCTATTTTTCTCTGTTTGCACATGTTACAGCCATTAAGATATATCGACCCAGCTCATCCGACACCATTCACTCGCAAATAAGGAACTTGAGATAGTGCTTAGTAAAGCCACTAGTTAGTATGGTGATTTGGCTAAACCAGCAGGAGCCACCACACCTAATGAGTGTATTTAAAACCAAGAAGCCAGGGTAGTGTATTTCCACTGGATGTCAGGAGTGTGAGCAGTGTGAATATGCAACAGGTCAGGCAGAGTACTGTACTTGGCAAAACCCCCGTTTGCTTTCTACGTATTCATTAGAAGTCAAACTGGAAATGAAAAAAATAATTAGGACAACATGTCTTGATTCTCAAACTCCAAGAGGATAATAATACATTATAAGAGTATAATGATTTTAATGTCCCATTAAACTGCTGTGCCAGATATTTGCTCTGAGAGAGATCCTTAATATACATGCCAGTAAGTCTACTGACACAAGACTGTCGTATTTAAACACCCTTACATGCCCTTGGGACTGAGCTGGGATTGAACCAGCAAGCTTTGGTTTTGAAGGTGAAAGCCTAACCGACTGCTCCAATCAGTTCAAAGACTCAACAGCTCAAGAGGTAAAATAAAGTTCAATTATTAACAAAATAATAATATTGTGAACACTCTAGCACTGCAAGTTTCAGTTGTTGTTTACATTGGAAGTTACCACTCTTCTGATTGCACAAAGCCGTGTTTCTCTCACCGTTCAGTATTCCGTTTTCTTGGAATTCCAATAATGGTGGTCTTTTGCGACTCAGCTCAGGCTAGTCAAAGTAGTAACATGCACACCAAACATTCTTTTTCAAATAATTTTGTTATAGTATTGTTGCCTCATGGGATGAAAAGTGAGATGCCCTCTCACAGTCTGGAGCCACCAACTGCCATTGTTATGTGGACTGAATTGTAATTTAATTTCCCATTCCACAAAATTGGAGAGAGAAATGTAAGTCACCATCTTCCATACAAGTAAACTATCCTGTCATTCTATCGCCTGTTGATCTTGTTCCTCCAAGGTAGAAGTTGAGAATTTCTTTTGACAATCTGCCTGTACCCATTCTTCAAGTGTGAATTTTCCGACTTCCTGAATAGTGATGTATGCATTGCACTGCTAATTCAATTCTGATTACCTTTACTATGCCTCATTTCTTTTATGAACCTTTTTTGTTTATCACACTGTTCTTGTCAAATATTTTATCTCATTGATAGTAATTCTGTTTGCATCCATGTTCTTAATCATCCATAGCATAGGACTGGTCTTGCTAAGGTTTTATATAAATGCATGTGGGTATATTGACTTTGAACCAAAGAAAGACTCCCAAAGTTTTTGAATATTTCATGATTTTTGTATGTTAAGTCAGCTATTCCTGAACAAGATAACTTCAAGCTCAGATTAGTTAACTTGTTTACTGTTTCTTAACTCAATGTTTGAACAGATTTTGGATGCTTTACCTTGAAGAGTCATGATTTAAAATTTTAGTTTTGATATATTTATATTTGGTTGTAATTCGTACAGGTTGTCTTATGTAGAGACTATTAGTGCTTCACCTGTAATCAATATCCTATCTAATTGCAGGTCTTTATTAAGTCATATACAGTAAACCCTTGATTTAACAGATACATTTAAGATCTCTATTTCTCTCCATGTGTGGTTAAGCCCCACTTGAAGTAGAATTATCGGTTTTACTCTAGTGTTAAAATTTCAGTATTGTGTTATAAAATAGTCATCATCATCATCATGAACCGGCTCCAGTTTCCCGGGTGCGGTGAATGAGCGCTCTCCATTTAGTTCTTTCCAAGAATGTTTCCTCCTCCATGATCCGCTGCAAATCCAGACCTCTCCCTACAAGATCATTTCTAACCTGGTCGATCCATCTCTTCCTCGGTCGACCTCTTGTTCTCTTGCCTTTCAGTTCTTTCTCAAACCACACTCTAGCTGTTCTTTGTGTGTCCATTCTCTTGAGATGACCAAACCATTTCAGCCTGGCTTCAACAGAGATCTCATTAAGAGATTGTTCTACTTGAACAAAATGGCGTATCTCATCATTTTTTATTTTGTCCCTCCTTGTCTTCTGAATCATAGTTCTTAAAAACTTCATCTCCACCGCCTGTAGTCTACTGGTACCTTTACAAAATTGTGATTGAATGAAGTTTTGATTTACTGGACACTCCTTAGCTTCTATTAGTATGGGGTGTGGTGGCTCAGCGGTCAAACTGTCTGCCTCTCACCATGGCGGACCGGATTCGATTCCCGGTCAATGCATGTGAGATTTTCGAAGTGAAATGCTATATCCTGTGGTTTGGATTCCACATAAAAAAGGAGGTCTCATGGGTCATGAACGCGAGATTAAACTACAATCTTTCTCTCAAGAATCTACTGTATAACCATATATGTCTTGTCTTCACTTTTGTTAGTGTTCACGCAGATCGAGCTGCGCAACGCATGACGTGCTGCTTTATGTTTCCCTTCCACTTTCTTCGAATAGGCAAGCTCCTGGTGCCAAGGTCAACAAACCAGTGCACGTCAAAAATCTAAAACACCTCTCCTGGAGGCTTGAGGTAAACTATGCACCCTGGGTTCTACACATAAAAGCGGCACGCAGGAGCGACCAGGATTCTTCGAACATGATTTTCACTGAACGCCACTGGTGTAGATTATAAACAGCAGGAGAGGAAGTCCACATCCTTGCCTAACACCTCTATTAATTGACATCCACTTGGCCTGTCTATCTTAATTCTCATTAACATAAATGTTGTATATCTTGGATGGTGGAAATTATGGTATGCAAGGTAACATAGTACAAGGGCCAAGATCTTAAAAAAATTCACAAGAAGTCATTGTACCTGCCAGTGGATTGTAGCGCTGCCTGACAATGTCATATATCTATCTCCACATCACTGGTGTCGTCCGCAGAACTTTCCGTAGAAGGTAGGTTGTTATCATCTCCCACCAGCAACGTCGTCGGGAGGGAAGGGGGTAGATCCGTGGGGGATACGGGGTGGAGATGGGTGTAAACTCCTAGGACCTCCAGGCTGGCCAGCGCTGTCTCCGTGTTCGTATTGTCTGTACTAGGAGTTAGATGAAGTTGTAGGTGTTCTAACTCCGGGATCAGTGGACGAACCTGCGAACAGAGTCACCAATAGCATATTGAAATTTTTTTGCAAATCCTGTCATTCCAATAAGGATTTCACAAAAAAGAGGCAAGCATTTTATCGACAACATCCGCAAAATAAGGAAAATACTGACTAAAACTATGCTCAATGGCGAGTAGATAAACTAAGTCATTTGAACTGTAACAGGAAAGATTGTGATAAAACGACAAGTTTGAGCGGACGCTGCGCATCAGTTGAATGAACAATTCCCGACCATCACCAATTCTGCCTAAATTAGCGTAAGTAAAAGAATCGGAAATAAAAGTGGGCAGTGTGAATTCCACCTCCAATATACACTACAAGTGATAGATAAATTCTGCTGAAGATGAGCTCAAAAGCAAGCTTGAAAAATAAGGATAAATAAATTGTATTGACCTAACAAATTGTTTCATTGTGTGCGAGTTTATGTTATGGCGGTGAAACTATATAACGTGCAAAAGCACTGGTCTATGACTAAGCATAAAAATGTGTGAATCGAAAGACTTTTCAAAAGAGCAGGCAGGCTCATTTGTTTGTTTGATGCTGCTTAATAAAGTGAACAATGAACACTTCCAAAAAATCTGAACTACATACACAAGATCAAATTTCAACTCAAACCAGTATTGCCAGCGTTTTGCCCCAGAGTCAAATTGGGCTCCTCAGTTGGTATGATAAACGTCACCAAAATCCTGGATCCTTTGGGGAAACAGTTTATTTCTATGTACACAACACGATTGATCCCAGACGAGGCAACATTGCGAAAAAGTTATTTGCTCTCTTGTAAGGAAGACATGTTTTGTTAAATTAGGATTAGTGTGTACAATAGCATCCGTGTGACCGTTGATGAAACTACAGAAGTTTGTGTGAAGTTTGTTGAGAATGCTGTAATTGGTAGGCTTCTTGAGGATCATCTAGAACAGAATTTCTCAATTCGTGGTCTGGGGGTCTGCGAGCCCATATCGGTGGGGCCACGACTAGCCTAAAAAAATTCAAAATATTTTAAAAAATTACCCTAAATAAAAGACACTTTGCTTATGATAAACAAACCAAGTACATGGCAAAAATCCAGGTGAATGCTCTTCTTTTAGCTAAAAGATGAAAACGAAAATCCACAGCCTGCTTCCAGTCGACTGAACGGGTCAGGGAATACAATGAATGAAGCCCCCATCCAGCAGCGAGGATATGAACTGTGCCGGCTGCCAAAGCCTGTCGCACTCCCCTGGGGGCAATGATTAAATGAATAAGGTTCCTAAATTATAGCATTGAGTTAATCGCAGTGTTTAGCAAGCCAGCGGCAGTGGCAGGTTCTAGCTTATGTGCCTTCACTCAACATCATCAATTTCAGTTTTCCAGCCTAAGTCAGGTCGGTGCAAATATGACACCCCTCCACTTTACTCTGTCTGCCCACCATCCTTCCTTAACCACTGAACTCCACTCCAGGTTTCGTTCTCTCACACTGTCCTTCACCAAATCCATCCACCATACTCTAGGCCTTCCTCGTCCTCTCTTTCCAGTCATCCGTCTCTCCATCACATGTTTCGGCATTCTTTCATCATTCATCCTTCTCACATGTCCATACCATCTCAATCTGTTCTGCTCCAGCTTATCATTCAGCTTCTGTACGTTCACTTCCTTTCGAATGTCTTCATTCCTCTCTCTAAATCTCCTAGTCTTCTGCACCATACTCCTCAGGAATTTCATATCAACTGCCTGTATTCTACTTTCATCTCTCCTCGTCATCGGCCAAGTTTCTGCTCCACATGTCATTATTGGTAAGTAATAGGTCTTGTACATCACTTCTTTAGCCTTCAGTGGTTTGTCTTTATCCCAAATTAAACACCAAACCTGATGATAGAAAACACTCCCACATTGTATTCTCTTGTTGATCTCCAAATCCAATCTTGCATTTTCCATCAATTCACTTCCTTAATATTTGAAGTGCTCTACTACTTCCAGATCTACATCTCCAATTTTAACAATTCCTTTTCCTTCTTTCTTTCCTCTTGGCATTACCATTGTCTTTCACTATAAGTCAAAAATATGAGTGGTATGTATCATTGTAGAATAGGAATAGATGTGTATAACGAATGTTAAAAGTTAAAATGTATTGCATCACAGTCAGTTTACATAATTAAACGTGTCTGCTAATTACTCGAAGAGACCAAATCCTGGGGAAAAATTAATCTTGGCCATTTGTGTATACTTTAACTGTTTTAAAGGAAGTTAAGGGATTTTCATTTAATTTTATTGAGATACACGTTAATGTTAAGTTAAATGGCTGGAGTTATGAAGACGTTTTACTACCCTTTGCAATATTAGTGAAGATTCAAAAATTTTTCATGGTGTAGGAGATGAGGTCCAAAAGTGGTGCTGCGAGGTTTGCTAATTAGGCCTATATATGATGCCATAATTACCTTATGACCTCCCGGTCGATGGGGGTTCCTACATCCTCTGCAACGACACTCGACGCATGCCTTGCTCTCCACGTAGCAGGGGCACCGCTGTCCACAGCAGGTTAATTTGCCGGGAGTGGCAGTTGCATTCCCGCAACGACAGCCCTTCCGCTTGGTGGTTCCGGACTTGTTCCCGATGGTACCTCCCCCGGCAGTCTTCACAGAGCTTCTCTGCTGAGGCTTCTTGAAGTTCCCAGAATGTACCTGTTACAAAGAATATAACAAACAATGGTTCACATCTCAACCGAACGATATACTGTACCTATGAAGATTTGATTGTTTTACTCCTTAAAAATACAATCACTGCCACAAAAGGTTTCTCAGCGATAGTGTGTGTCCCATTATGGCAGGTTCGATTACCAGCTGAGAAAGTCAGATTTTTTTAAGGCTGAGAAAATCCACTGAGTATCCTTTTTGGCAATTACAAGACAAAATTAACTAAATCTCAGCCAGGGTTTTGCTGATAGGTGGCAGTGAAAGCGAAGTGTCAAAATTGGAGAGTAGCCCATGTAAATATCTCAATATATTTACTCTAGGTAGCTTAGGTCATACAATTATTATTTTACTACCACAAAAATGCACATCATAGCCCACTGGCATAGATTTACCTAGGTTTCTCTTCTATCCAGCCTACTTGCTCCACGACTTTTTCATTGGAACTTCAGGGAACCAGACGGCAGCAGTTTATGGTGATGTCCATTTGTTAGAGAAGTCAGTTAATAAGTGCATAAAATTTTATGAGCTGGCACCGTAGTGTTGGGCCTGCCTAGCACACTGAGGCCCTGGGTTCGATTCCCAGCTCCATCAGGGATTTTAGAAACTGACGTGAGGGCTGGAATGGGGTGTACTCAGCCTTGTAAGGACAATTTAGCAGCTGTCTGACAGTGAGGCAGCGCCCCGGTCACAGAGACCAAGATTAACGGCTGAGGGGACCCGACGCCCTGACTATGCATCACCCCATAATCTGCAGGCCAAATGGCTGGGCAGCGGTCAACGAATGAACGTCAACGCAAATACGTCATAGGTGATGTCATGGAGGTCACTAAAATCCCACTGAAAGCAGGGACTCGCGATGTATACAACAACCTTCTAATTGGGCACACTTGTGTTGACCGACTGAAAAGCAATTGTTAACAGACGTCCAATTTGGCAAGACCTCTCATAGATCACAAAATAACATTACGGTACCTACTTATATGTAAGAGGCAGATGACCTTGCTGTTCTGGCCCCTTAAAACTACAATAACTACTTATATGTATTTAAACAATTGATAGGTTATTTAATTAAATAGCCACCCTTTATGGATTATCACAAAGTTGCTTATTTGAAATGGTGTTTTCTTTAGTTTAAACAGAACTTCATTGTTTATATAAACGTTGAGTTTAGAACATACTCTCAACTGCATATTTTAAAATCTGTTTCTGGAATTCCTGTTTTATTCTGCAATAGTAGGAACTTACTCACCAATTCATTTCATGTATTATGTGGGATTCAAAATGCACTTGCTAAACATAACATCATTGACAATTAAACCTAGCTGACCTCCTCAAATCTTAAATAAAGTAAACTAGGCTACCCAGTTAGGTTTGACATGACCTAGATTACTATATAACTGTCAAGGCTACAGACAGAACTATTAACTGTCAAACATATGGTCAATCTGTTGTGAATGGCAGAATGCATGTCTCACCTAACTGGTTTTAGCATTTACTATACCAGAGGAAGAGTTCCATCAGCACTGCAACTGCTACCATCAGCAATCTCTGACTCAAGATCTGAAGCCTTCCTCTTGATAGTAATCTTATTGCCATTGCCAGCACACATCACAGAATATAAAGAAGAACCATTAGACACAGTACGAATGGCCTGAGATTCCATTGCAGCATTGGAATCCACTACAGGTGTCAATGCTGTTGAAGCAATAGCTGTCTGAGTCTGTGTTGATGTGCTGGTGTAAACACATGGTAAAATACTGTAAGCAGACTTTGATAAGCCTGTGTTGCACTTGTAATCGTCTTTAAACCCTGCTCCTTCTTGAATGAGATCCATGAGACTAGACGTTCCACCCCCATTCCCACCGTTACTACCCGCAGTTGCTGCATTCACTAATAAACTGCGATATATTGCAGTACTAGTAATGTATTCGCACAATTTCTTGTAGCACTGAAGGAGTATTCTTAACTGTACATTTTCAACATATTTGTCATAGTTTTTACACCAACTACACGAGGGTTTCAACTTTTTTCGTCCTCCTTTGCATGACCGGCACACATGATGTTGACAGTTCGTTTCAGTAGGAGTATACGGTTCGATCAACAAATTACCACACACTGTACACGATAACGACTGCCGTAAGTACGGCACAAGCCGATAGAGATCTGTCCAAGACGAGGAGTCCTCAACATCGGCTTGAAGGACAAGTCTACATGTTGACACATACAAACTAGTAGCATTCATTGTCCCTATAGAACACTGATATTAATGAGGACTTCCAAAATTCCGCGGGCTCAATAATGCTTCTTTACTGCGACCTTGAAGTCCCATTGCCAAGAACATTGTTGTGACAACCACTGTTGTAAATAAATATGATTGTTTACAACGAATTGAATATAAATAGGAGTACTTCATAACAACATTGAAGAAGTAAACCATTGATACCCGGCCACTGTGACCAACATTCACATGCGCTCACATTTCAAGGAATATTAAATGGCATGAATAAAATATGTTCCATAATAAATAAGGTCTCACAACAGTATATTACTTAATTCGTTGTATATCTTATTGCTCTATCCACATTATTATTTTTATAAGAGTCTCTTATGCGAAAGATGTTGAAAACAAGGGGGAGCTACTGTCAAAGAATATAGGGGCTACTGTCGTACTCTTTGAATGAAAACAAATGTGTGACAAAAGAGCGACGCTTGGCGTGGGACTTGATTTTTCATATTCTTTGGATTACTCGAACTCGAATCACGAGTCTCGAACCCAGTTCTGTGCTCGAAACTCTAGAAGTCTCGAACTCCAATCGGTGTGTTGTAGGATTTTGGTGTGATTGTAGGTTATGGTTAACTTAGAAACAAGCGGAAATTGGAAATAATCCATAGAAATGGCTGGTTTGTTCTTAAGTGAAGCTGAAAAGACCTTTATACTACATGGTGTTGAAGAAGACTTCAGAACTGATGGGAGAACACGTCGAGATTATAGACCAATGGAACTGGAAACAGATATCGTGAGCCATGCCAGTGGTTCGGCTCGGTTACGACTAGCTAATACGGATATTTTGGTTGGAGTTAAAACAGAAATTGATGTTCCGTATCCCGGCAGGCCAAATGAAGGTAAAATAGAATTCTTTGTCGACTGTTCGGCCAATGCTACTCCTGCCTTCGAAGGTCGTGGCGGTGAGGAATTGGGTACCGAAATCAGTAGTGGTTTAGCGAGGGCATACGAATCACCTCAGGCCTTTGATCTTCGTCACCTGTGCATATTACCTGGGCAGCAGTGCTGGAAATTGTATGTTGATATATTGATCCTTGAATGTGGGGGCAATTTGTTTGATGCTGTCTCTCTCGCAGTGAAGGCAGGTCTACACAACACCCGAGTCCCTTTGGTGTCAGCGTCTGCAATGGATGGTGGCCAAGTTGAACTTCAACTATCAGATGACCCATCACAGTCACAGCGACTGAATGTTCACAATACTCCCTGCCTAGTAACTCTATGCAAGATTGGCGACCACTGTGTTGTAGATCCCACCGCTGAAGAAGAGACTTGCAGTGCTGCTAGCATTGTGATATCTGTTTCAGTGAACTCTTTAATACCTGCTGTCTTCAAAACAGGTGTAGGTAGCATTCATCCACAGACTTTGTTAGAAACTCTTACAGTTGGTCAGCCTATTGGTGTGGATTTAAACAAAGCATTGATGAATGCACTGGATAGGGAAGAAAAGGATCGAGGTGTGAGCAAGATAGCTGCTAGGAAGAGATACAGTTTTCTTCAATGATCTTCCATACGAAAGTTGATGGTATTGCAGGCTGGATATTTTGAAATTTAATACAAGAACTTACATCTAATTTCTTTTGGACAGTATGGTTTTGTAATGTTTTCTATGCTGTTTTAGTAGTCTATGTTGATATACAGTGACCGTTAAATTATTCTATGATGATTTTCTTGTCATCTTTATTGTTAAAGGAGAATGCATTAATTAATGAACTGGTTGATCTAAAATACAAGATGGGTCTCTCGTGTAATTAGTGAACGGGGTGAGTTTCCTTTTAAATTTTTCTTACACCACTCTGAAAGTTGTTTCTACTTACTTTCCCACCATGTTATTCTGGCCAAAGATATTCCGGAAACTCTGCATTTGCTCTTTAATAAGGAAATTATAAATGTTCTAATTTTTCAGTAGTAAACTGATGAAAATGTTCCATGCTGGAAAAGGCAAAGGTAATGCTACCAACTTCACTGCACACCCCTGAAACTAGTCAGCACTTTGCATTCTGTTGGTGCCACTGTCTGGACAAAACCATTGGTCGCTACTGGGTTGGACCACTGTCTGGACAAAGCCATTGATCGCTACTGGGTTAGACCACTGTCTGGATAAAACCATCGGTTGCTACTAGGTTGGGTCACTGTCGGGACAAAACCATTGGTCGCTACTGGGTTGAGTCACTGTCTGGACAAAACTATTGATAACTACTGGGTTGGACCACTGTCTGGATAATGCCATTGATCGCTACTGGGTTAGACCACTGTCTGGACAAAACCATTGGTCGCTACTGGGTCAGACCACTGTCTGAGCGAAAATTACTGTTTATACTACAAGCAAGGGAAAAGCCTCCATGGCCTAGGCGGCAGCACGTCGCCCTCTCACCGCTGGGTCCATGGTTCAAATCCCGGTCACACCATGTGAGATTTGTGCTGGATAAAGCGGAGGCAGACAGGTTTTTCTCCAGGTACTCCAGTTTACCCTGTCCAAACTTTCATTCCAGCAACACCTTCCACTATTATTTCATCTGTCATTCATTTAATCATTGCCCCTGAGGAGTGACAGGCTTCGGCAGCCGGCACAGTTCATATCTTCGCCGCTAGATGGGGGGGGGCTTCATTCATTCCATCCCTGACCCGGTCGGACGACTGGAACAGGCTGTGGATTTTCATTCATTCACTACAAGCAAGGGGATCTGATGATTAGCCCCAGGTTAGGCCTGTTTTTGTACGTAAATCCTTAACACCGCACTTATTTGGCACACCTCACCTTCACCACCACCACTCCTGCACAAGAAGCAGCTCCTTGATTCACACAGTGTGTCGAGCACTGCAAATCCGGGAGTAGTATAGATCGCAATACATTACACTACAAAATTCGCCTAGACACAAAATGGCAGCATCCATGACATCATGGAATACATTAAAAGTTTAATAGATGCATATATGTTAAATTCTGTCGTAAAATGGCTTTACATACAGACACGAACCTAACCTGGGGTTTACGTCCCAGACCCTCTTTCTTGTAGTACAAGCAGTAATTTTTGTCCAGATAGTCATTTAACCTAGTTTTTTTTCTTTTTTCGTGTAGCCTCCTGAGAGGCCGAGTGCAGGTCTTTCTAGTCGACGCCCGTGGGCGACCTGCGCGTCGGGATGAGAGAGGGAATGGATGAAGATGAATGAAACTGGGCAAGGATGTGGAAGGAAGCGGCCGTGGCCTGTCAGAAGGTACTGTCCCAGCATTTGCCTGGTGTTGAAAATGGGAAACCACGGAAAACCATTTCAAGGACAGCCGACGGTGGGGCTCAAACCCACGCGTCGACCGAGTCGACAGAGAGCGTGGCCCCTTGACCTAACGCAGTGCTTTAGCCCGTGTAGCCACTACTGTCGGTATTTAACCTAGTAACAACCAATGGTTTCGGCCAGACCGCCATCTAACCTAGTAGCGACCAATGGTTTCGTCTGGACAGTCGTCTAACTTAGTAATATAAGTGAATTAGTCTAACTTAGTAGCGACCAATGGCTTTAGAAGTGTAGACCTAGAGTATAACTTTTTAATAAAATTGAACAACTAAAAGTATTGTATAAACATTCGTAACTCGCCACCGCACGTCTTACTTGTACACGTCATTACATCAGCATTTGAAACCACACACAGCTGACAAAATGGTGGCAATTCAAGCCAAAGAAACAAACGAACATCAACGTCCGCACGTCATCCGTAATGTCATAGACTACACTAAAACTTTCCCCTAGGCATGTATGTGTCGCGATATATATTTGAACCACAAATCCAATCTCACACTAGGCGCAATCATATTGTGCTACTGTAAATATGTACTAACACCCCATAGCGATAAATAGTTAAATACCTTTGTCTTGGTCATATTACCGGTTCCTATAAGTAATTTATATTACAACTTTTCAGTTAAACGCAATAAATTTCTGGAACATACGAAGAATAACCTTAAAAAATATAACATGTGAATAAAAAGAGACAGTCAATCTGAAAGACTGGACTTTATATCATTTTTAAATGCTAGAAAGGCTGGAGGCTTCGCTCGAAGGCAAAGACTCTTGACATGTCAGATGATCAAGAAACAATCAGAACGCTGGAGCGCGCGGTGAAAGGAGGGAGCTGGCTGGATGACGTCACGCTCGCCGTCTCGTAACGCCAGAGCTCACCAGTGAACTCGGTACACATGCACCAAGCGGTACTATGACGTCACACACCTCAGTGCATTCTCGGTACATTTCGTGACGTCGCCGTAACGTAACAACGAAGTCGACTAGATCATTTAGAATGATAATATATAAGTTATATATATAGTTTTGGAGGGACAGATGACCTTACTGTTCCTCCCCTTAAGCTAGAATAAATACAGAAGGGGAAAAGGCTAAGGGATGATATGTTTTGTTCGTCGAGCGAGCATCATCAAAAATAGGGTTTCGGTAGTGTTTTGTAGAGCAATTTTATCTTGTAATTTAGATCTGATGATGCTCGCTTGACAAGCGAAACATTCCACCCAATTAAAATCCCACCATTTGTTAGAGAAGCATGTTAATGAGTGTATAAATAATTCAGGAAGCATTTCTTTTAAGTAGTAAGGTGATAAAATAATTGTTACTTCCTTCCCAATGAAATTTGGTCCACTTGTTTTGACCGACTGAAAAGCAATTCTGTTGGTGGACCAATCTCTGTCATAAGGGAGAAATGTTAATTTGGGAAGGATGTACGATGTATCAAATCCTCAATAAACTAAGGCCTTAGCAAGGCAGTATTATACAGTGTGTCCAGCTTGGTTGTGTAATACAACAAAAATTAATAAGAGAAAATTATTGACGGATTGTTTTACAAGGAGCAGATGACCTTTCTGTCCCACCCCTAAAACAACTACTACTCTGTTTCTACTGTAGTCTGGCAAGCTGCGACGCAAAGCATTTGCCAAGGCAGATCTGTCAAAAATTGACGAAAATAATGTATTCCTCGATATGCTCTGTATTTATGACGAGGCTACATTCCACATTTCTGGGAAGGTGAACAGACACAACTGCCATATATGTGGAAGGGAAAACCCCCCACGCTGTGGTAGAGCACGAACGTGAATGTGTGGTGTGCACTGTTGAAGGACCAGGTCATAGGACCATTCTCTTTCAAAGAGTACCGTTATTTCACAAAGTTATCGAGACATGTTAAGAGTCATGCGCTGTGCCACAACATCCTCGTGGTAGGATCTTCCAATAAGATGGCTCACCATGTCATCATGCAGATATTGTGAGAAATTTCTAGGATCGTAAATTTTCCAGGGGGCTGGATTGGGAGAGGTAGTCGTCCAATATCATGGCCCTCCCATAAACTCGGACCTTATGCTGCTTGAATTTTTTCTGTGGGGTTTTGTCAAGAGTCGAGTGTACCGAAGACCAGTTTGTGACTTACCAGATCCACGCCATCGCATTCGAGCAGCTATTGCTAATGTTAAAGCTACAAAACACATATAGAGAGGTGGAATACAGATCGGAGGTCTGTCGTGCCACTAATGATGCGTATATCGAGGTGCATTGGGTATGTAAAAAAAACATTTCGAGATTCTCTACTTATACATGGTGGCCACTACTACTGGAAATCCTGGAAAACTCCTGGATTTTTATTAGGTCTGGAAAACTCCTGGGAAATGACGAAAAATTTGAAAACTCCTGGAAAATTGCCACTGTTAATTAATTATAAACATCTTTCAATCTTAAATCATACTCCCGCTGCGGTTTTGGGCGAGCACTCTATCGTTAATGAAAGAAATTTCCTCAGGCTATGGTACCTGTTTCTGTGTGTGAGAACACGCGATAGTATTTTTGTAAAATATATTGAGTATAGACAACTTCACCGCAATAAAATTTCAGGCGGCATTCTTTTCTTTTTTAGTGGATATTTGAGTCGCAACAATAATTTGTGTGTAGGCTTGTGTATCAATAACTCAATCATCACTAATTTTTGTCAACATCTGTATAAGTAAACCAAACACAACTGCTTTATTTTGGTCCTGAAGTAGGCAACCGATCAAGCCGCCACCCCTCCCCCGCGCTTATTTTTAAACCTGGAAAAATGAGAATTACTCCTGGAAAATCGTTGACCGATTTGAGTGGCCACCATGTTATGGAAACAAACGTCCAAGAATCATCTCTATTACGTTTCAAGATATTAATATTTGTTTTATTATACATCTAAGCTGGACATTCTGTATACTGTAGTCCAAAATCACATTCTAATTTTGGGTGTGGTACATAAGAACTTCAGAATTAGAAAGAAAATGAGCAAGGGGAACAATTGGATCGACCAAATAAAACAGGATCTAGAAGAGGAATGACAACAGGTCCTTTGTGATGGCAGTTAATGGGTAGGCAGAACTGGAGATCACTTATTCACCTCACCAAGGAAACACGGCAGGATATTATAAAACTTGTAATTTAATCGCCTTGGTTTGATTACAGGTACAAATTACCAAGAATTTTATGAAGTACAGAAATTTGTACATTATATTATTGTCAATAACAGTCTAGTACTCTTCAGTAGAGGCTAGGCATTAAGGTACAACATTATAAAAACTAGCACTAAGATAGCTATGGTATCACAGTCTACAACTATAAATTAGTTCTTCAGTCGGATTTAGCAAATTCTCATCTCATTGCAACTTGAGCAGTGGGCAATCTTACAGAACATGCATTATCCAACATATTTTTCATTCTCAATACACAATATTTTGATATAAGTCAGCTAAAAACCTGGAAACCCAAACAAATGCATGTCTGAAATGTGTCACAACAGTGCAATGTGAAATATATGTGTTGAACAACTTCAACCATCATTAATTTGCATTGCTTTCACAAACAAACCCATGAAAGCAAAAGGAACAAAGCAGAATTTAGGTTCAAACTCTGGATGTTCTGACTAGGCATCAGGCTTGGAGGATTCACTGTTGATCTGCCGGTGCCAATCCAGGTTCATCTTCTGCACCGACTCTCCTCGCTCGGCTGCCTTCTTGCCGCTGTACACGAAGGCGATGGAAGCCAACACAGATGCCAGCATCATGGAGTTCGCGACCCTGATGCGAACCATGTTACGTGCCTTTTCCATCATCCCCTGTCTGCAGAAAACAGAGTCGGTTCAACTAAATTAAAAATTAGAGAACGTAGCTATCAATACAGTGGAAATATAAGGGTTTATTGTTTTTATTTTCATTTTGGGGCTTGGGCACCATGATCATTGAATCATCCCTGTTCACTAGGGTGTGTGTAGAATTTAGGGTGTGTGTAGAATTGGTCTGATACTGTGATGTCTGTAGTAGAAAGCTACCTATCACTATGGGTACATTGTTGCGACTTCCGTAAAATTTTGACACATCTTCGCGTTTCACATCCCCCAGACCCCAAAACCAGTGTTAGTTCAAAAGTTTATATACAGTAGAACGTCGTTTATCCGGATGTCAAACAACCGGAGCGTCAATTATCCGGACGGGCCAAAAAGAAAAGACGGAGCAGCGCGTGCCTACTGTTGTTACGCGGAAGTGCGCGCTGTCTACAATAGTGAGTCGGTTTTAGGTTTGAATTGTCTCTGTTGTCTCCTACCGTTTGTTTACTCTATGTCTCAACGTGTTAAAAAATGTGAGTGTGCTTACTTTACTGTATTACGTTGTGAAAATAGCTTCTACGAGTGGCAAAAAGGAAAAACGAAATTGCAATGCTTTAGCGATTGAGAAGAAGGTGGAGATCATTAATACACTGGATAAAGGTGAGTATGTGCAGTGTCTAATGAAAACTTAAGAGTGTTGGAAAATCCACAATGATTTTAAGAGCCGAAAAGGTGAAATTCTGAATTATTCATCGAAGTTGGATGGTGAACAAGGGTCTAAAAAATAGAAAAACTATGAGATCAGCTACGGAAGAAAAATTGGTTTATTCAGACAAGAAGTAGGGGAAATCACATTTCTGAACCTTTGTTATGTGAGAAAATGTTGCTGCTAAATGAGAAGCTTGGTGGTTATCTCCATTATGTACTGTGCATGTTTCTTTTTCCTATGAAATAAACGCATGTTTGATTATCCGGAAAAATCATTATCCGGATCACTTTCGGTCCCAGTTAGTCCAGATAAACGACGTTCTACTGTATGTCACTTTCTTGTAGTCACAATAACTACAGACATCTTGCACCAATCAAGTTAGAATTTATACACTAAATATAACCATTAAAAATCTCGGTCGAGTTTGTTAAAAGATAAAATCGCACCCGGGGAGTGGAAATAAAGAGGCCTTTTTTCAAAAATTAAATATTGCTGTAACTTTATTGGAATGTGAAAACTCGAAACACTTCAAAATTTGTTATAATCTTCGAATAAGGGCCAAACACATCCCAGTGAAGGTTTTTGATACCACCAACCATTGACCAAAGGGGTTGGAAAAATAGAATTTTTAGACAAAAAAAAACATACCCTTAATAGGCACAATATGAAAACTGTTTAAAATGGTCAATAAATAACCTCTGGCACTACAGCCAGTGAAGGGCCTAGGCCTACCAAGTGACTGCTGCCCAGCCAATTGGCCTGCAGATATTGGGGTGATGCGTGATCAGCTAAAATGGTCAATAGTCCTCTAAAAATTACCTGAAACTTTTGTCTGGAAGACAATATTATAAGCTGGGGCTTCTCGTTTGCTAAACACGTAGGTATACCTCCGCCTTCCGGCGTGCTGAGAGGGATATTTTGTAATTGAGGTGGAGATTGGGAAGGTAGCAGCCATGACCTTAAGTTAGGAACCATCCCGGCATTTGCCAGGAGTAGAAGTGGGGAACCACGAGAAACCACTAACAGGATGGCTGAGGTGGGAATCGAATCCACCTCTTTTCTTTTCAGCCTCACCTCATGAGGCCAGGCGCGGATTCAGGGGGGGGCAAACGGAGACCAAATTTTTTTGCAAACTCAAAAAACGAAAACACAATAACCAGACAAATAAAACTTAACGAATTTTAACTGAAAAACAGGTTGTTTTTTTTTTTTTTTTTTTTTTTTTTTTTTTTTTTTTTCATTTTATTCAATACTGAAAATATCTTTATTGCAATTATTATGTTCTGTTACAACTGTACATATTTACAACTTCATACCTGTTTTATAAAAACGATTATTTATGTAACAAAATCAACTCGTCTATTTTGTTTAGCAAACCTTGTGATTACCGAATCGATGTCTATAGTGATGTCCCAATGAATGTGCAGCAATGCACGGATAGGAATTTGGGGCTTTTTTCGCACCAAAAAAATTTGACGACGTCCAAACTGCAAGCTTGGTTGGCAATTCAAGCTGTGACTTTCTCCCTTTGTCGGTACCAACTCGACTTGCCGAGCTTTCCGAATCACTAACATCGCTTCTATTCAATTCTGTTTAGGGCATCGAACTCTGAGAGACCAGCCATGTTTCCTAGCAACAGCTGGGAGAAAGGTAAAGGAACGAATATTGTTACCGCTAAAAGCAACACTATGCCTTCTAAATGCTGTCCTATGGCTGCCTGACACATTACCTATAATTCACAATTAGTTTTAATTCCACACCAATACGAGAGTTGGCAGGAGAATGCCAGAACATACACGGGCGCTTTAGCAGGGAGCTGTGACTTACATATCCGGGCGCATTTGTGCTCTTTGAGAAGGAAAGGGTTAAGAAAAGGGAGAGTTTTACTGTTAGTAAAATGCTTATTAAATGGGCTTTGTGTTGTGTACATGGATTACAACTCATCAGGATGTTACAACACAACCAGCAGTCCAACTTGGGACCTTAGGATTTCTAGTCTGATAATCTATTTATGGAAGAGGCACATGAATTACTAAAAGTCAGGCATCATCTTCTTCTACAGTTTCCAGCCCTTGGCTGGGTCTGCTTGGAACAGAAGCCTCTCCATCGTTTTCTATCCTCCCACCACCTTTCACTCCTCACTCTGTCCCACTCCTCTCCTCTTTTCTGCACTCCTTCCTTCACACCCACAATCCACCTATCTCTTCGTCTCTCGCCCCCCATTTCCATCTCGTGCATCCTCCTTGGTATCCTGCATTCTCCTAACATGCCCGTCCCAACTCATTCTTGACTTCTGTATGATATGATATGATGATACCTAAAAAGAAGACCAAGATAATGGCATGCACTAGGGATGGCAACCAAGTTGCTAATGGATGGAGAACACCTAGCCCAATTCAAATATCTGGGAGTCTGATAACTGATGGAAAATGTACGAGAGAAGTAAACACTCAAGTTGCACAGGCGAAAGAAGTTTTGCAACAAAGAAATCTTGACTAATGTCGAAGACTTTGGAGGTACTGTTATGAAAACACTTTGTGAAAAGTTTTATATGGAGTATTGTTAGCTATGACTCTGAAACATGAACCCTAAAAAAGGAGACATGTTGAAATTCAGGGCATTGAGATGATGTGCTGGAGATATCGTGGACTGATAAAGTCACCAACGAGAATGTTCTCAAATAAGCCACACAACTTGGTTGAATCCTTAAACAAAAGAAGAAACAGCCTTGTTAAGTCACTTGATTCGAAATTCTGACTGGTCCACCACCCTATTCGAAGGAAGAAGGAGCAGAGGAAGATCACGAGCACAATTTATCAACAGCATTAGAGGCAAACACACATATTACCACTTGAAGCTATTGGCCAAAGTACAGAGACTATTGAACACCATGCATGTTACCCACCAACCTAACTGTTGAGGAGATGAAGAAGAGAAGAGATCTATCTAAATGAGCTACTGCATGGTAGAAGTACAATTGCGGCCGTCTTGACAGCACTGTATCAATGAAGCCCACCATGGGGGCATATTTGAAGAATTGTACATTCTTATACATAGATTAAGGCTTTAACAGCTCAGAACACTATTCATAATATTCTTTTTGAGCTAATGCCTGGTAAAAATGATGAAAATAGCTGACAGTTCGCAAGAGGCCGTGCCTGCGTTTTCAATAGAACAATGAGGTTACAAACAACAGGAAAGTCCCTCTGTTCGTCACCAGACGGCTGTCTGAATCCTCTGTATGTGCATAGGCAAACTGAGGGCGGAGAAAAGAGATAATTTTTACAAATATAAACTCTAAACATGTGAGTGTGGGGAGGAAATGAGTCTCCTCGAAGGATGAGGATGTCCAAAAGGGATGGGGGAAGGAGGTAAATGGTGAGCTAATTTGTGAATAAAGGGGGTATAACTTTCATAGTAGATTGGCACTGCTCGTAGCATTGGTGTGGCCTCCCCTGTATGAATTAGCCAAGTGTATTGGTGAGGTGCACCATATAACTGACGAGCTCAATGGTAAACTGGGGCAAAACGTTGGCAACACTGAATTGAGCTAACAGGATCAATTCTTCGTAATCTTTGAAGTATGATGATGTGATACAAGCCTCGGTGAAATAAGAGATCAAACCGCCAATGGCAAACAAAGGTAATAAGCTACAGCTGAACATGTCCTGCGTTCGGGGCACACTGTCATTTCAAGGATGTTCACACACTTGCCCATATTTAACAATTTGTCTAGAATCATGAGGGAGCTCGTAGAAATCCATGAAAATCCCAATAACTTAAACAGAGGCCCGCAGTAAAAGTAAATACTTTCTTTACATAAATAAATCAAGTTACCTTTTCTATGCGCTTAACAATAACATAAATTTGCATTTATTTCAAGGTCTTTTAAGAACAGACTATTTTAGCATATATAAGTGTTATCACCATTTGAAAATGAATGATGTTCAATTTTGTATATCTGTCCATCCAATATACCATCTAACATCCCACGTGCCCCCCAACCACCACCAAATATGATATTTTGGCAACACTACTACCATCTAAAACAAGGGAGACAGGCCCAAGTAGATGCAGTCTTTAGTTAATAAGGCACTACTACTCAAGCCAGTTGGACAAACCTCGAAGACAACCAAAAAGATGCTCTACGTGAGGATATGCGCATCATAGGTCTTCGCTCTACAGATGCAGAAAATCGCAATAAATGGAGGGAGGATCCCAAACAATAGGAACATTGCCAGGAAGACGAATACTACTGCTCCCCATTCCAAGATTGTGAGGAAGTCAGATTTTTTTTTAAGGTCAGGAAATATCCACAGCACTCTGAGTTGAACAATGTCAGTTAATAAAAAAAATATAAAACAAAATTAATTAAATCTTGTCCCAGGTTACCCAATAGTTTTGGTTTTGCTGTTAATGTGGCAGTGCAATAAGATTGGACCACCAAAATTGTTTATTATTATTCCCCCTCCTAGTGTTCAGAAGTACTTTAAGAGTGAAATCAGCTTAAATTCAAATATAAATCTTGAAGGTACTTACGGAACAGTTCGAGGAACATCTTCTATCCTGGGGAATTTTCCTGCCCATACAAGAAACCTCTTCTCGAGGTTATTGACTCTGTGGTCCATTCCATCTGTAACAAGAGAATATTGTTCAAATGAAGGCGACCAGTCTGGAGTACTTGGCATGTCTCATAAGCAGAGCCCGGATTCTGATGACATATCATCTTATAAATTGTTCACCACAGACATTGCTAACTTATATAGAAATCCTGTTCATGGTCCCCACATTACAGAAATGCATATTTATTAAGTCATTTTTTTGTCATTTTTCTAAGTATTCTGCTTTTAGGTAATTTTCTTGCTTTTCGCATCATTATTATGTCATTTTATGGAATTTATTAGAATATTTTATACGTCTTAAGTTTCTCACATATTTAATGGTTTATGATGCATTTTTTGCGTATGGTACTGGATATTGACGGAACTGAAAGTGAGGATAAATACGAAGACATGAGAATCTTCACAACTTTGTTCAACCCTTATTCTTGTAATATCCACACTCCAGGAGACAAACTAGATTGAAATAATAACCAGTAATAATAATAATAATAACCAATAATAATAATAATAAAATTAGCCTATAGACATCTCATAAGGGCAAAGGCCTCCTGTTGCACTCACTGTCATTGTCTTTCTGTCCTGTTTGGTGCATGTTGATTCCTGTTTGGCTCCAGCTGTCTCCATGGTTCCCTGTCTCTTGCCACTCTCGACCATTGGTTTCCCGCTTTAGCTCTAAAGTAGTCTGCCCATCTGGCTTTTTGGCGTCCCACGTTTCTTCGTCCTTCTCTCGGGTCCCACATTGTGGTGCGATGCGTCCATTTCTGGTGATCCATGCGTGATACATGTCCTCCCCATTTCCGTTTTAGGCTTTCTGCCCTTTTTACCACGTCGCGTATGTTTGTCCTTCTTCTTAGTTCCTCGTTCCTGATTCTGTCTCTTAGAGAAACGTTGAGGATTTTACGCTCCATTCTTCTTTAACATACCTGTAGCTGCTTTTTCAGTTTTTCTGTCAAGGACCATGTTTGACAACCATAAAGTAGTGTTGGCATAACACATTTGTCTAGGATTTCTGCTTTTGTGCTTACTTTTAGTCTCTTGTCTGTGAGTAAGAACTTAAGCGACCAAAATTTGTTTCACGCCAGTCCTATACGGCGTTTGATTTCACTCTCTGTGTCTTTGTTCAGGGAGATGCCTTGTCCTAGGTACATATACTGTCGCACATACTCTAGTGGTGATTGATATACTTGGATTGGAGTTGTGTGCAAATAATTCGTATTGGTCAAATAATAATTAAATTATATTAGGTAGTTATTAAAATCATTTCAAAATACAATGATGTAGTCTCTTTGCATTTTTTGTGTGATGAAATTATGTCGGTTCCATTCAAATTTTAGGTCACTTTATGGGATTTTTTCAGTCATTATATAGGTAATTTTTTAATCATTTTTAGGTCATCAAAATTTGTGCCCTGCTCATAAGTAATGTCGTTTTATAAGATAAATTGTTTTTCTTTGGTTCACCAATGCTATTTACAGGAGGCCATAACTAGAATTGTGTATGTGAGAATGTATCAGTCGTCAGTTGTTGAAACACAATCACAAATGGAACTTACAAAAATGGAGGTTAGGGTCCTTCTAAAGCACTAATGGTAACAAGATTACTAAGCTGCTGCTGTGGCTCAAAGAATGTGTGAAGTGAAAGGAGAAGGTGTTGTTAGTGAGCGTGTGGCACAACCCTGGTTCCAATGTTTCTACACTGGAGAAGAAAACACTACAGATTAACCGTGTTCTGGAAGACCTAACCTATGGGATATTGACAATACACGCAGAGTTTTGGAAGAAAATCCGCAAAGAAGTACTCGTGGGCTATCAGAAGAAGTTGGTGCATCGAAAGATACCATACATAGCCAAATTAAGAAACTTGTAAAATCAAACAGTTCAGCTGAATTCTTGAGGTCCCAGCCAATAATGTTTATCACTACACTATAACTTACCACAAGATGTGTCTGAGTATTGTATTTAATAAATATGTTTGGAGAAAACAAGAATGCATTCCAGAAGTGCTGCTAGGTCAGTTACAAGGCTCATCCGCTATTCAGTACCCCTCCAGCTCGTCACCAAGTGACTGCTTCGGTGGCGTAGTTGGTAGCATGCTGAACTGCTGTGGCCAAGATGGTGGGTTCAAACCCGGCCGAAGTCATCGGATTTTTTAAGAGCGTTAAAAATCCTTCAGTATGGCTTCCTTCGGAGGGGAAGTAAAGCCGGCGGTCCCATGTCATAGATTTATGGCATGTAAAAGATCCTTCCACGGACTAAACTTGTGTGAAGCTAAATTGTTAGGTTAGATTTCGTCGGAACGCTCTATCGAAGTTCCAACGTTCACCACTAGGTATCATTGATATCTGGTAGCGAAAGTTGGAACTACCTGAAATTGAACAGAATTCGTAGCTCACCCTAAGGGTGTCCGATGGAAGCAGCTACAGACTCGGGCGAACCGAACATGTCCTCGGACACTCCCGGCACTAAAAGCCATACGATAAATAAAAAACCAAGTGACTGCAAGTTAAATCCAGGTGGAAGTGAATGAAAGCTACTTAATTTCATTATCGAAAAGTAACATGAGAGCATGCTGTGAAGGAAACAGACAATAAGGCTAAGATGCATAGGCAGTGCTACCAAATGTTGATAGAAATCCCTGTAAATGTTCAAGCAAAAAGGATGTGGGGGAGTAAGTCCCTCAGAGGAGCTTCCTACATTTTGGAATTATTGATACATGAAATTTGCATGTGTCTTGAATTAAGGGAAGAGAACATTTTGGATCTGTACCCAGAGTTTCTTTTATTGTCTGTTTTTTTTTTTTTTTTTTTTTATATGGAGCAAATTCTACTCTACGGATGTCATGATTACAGTTGAATGGAAGCATAGTTCGTACGAGCTGCAACATATAATTACCCAATTTGGCGTACATGGGTTCAACTGCAATATTTGCGTAAACAACAAGTCCCACATACCAGACTTACAATGCATTTGTACACTATGTGGTAAACATTGTGACAGAAACTATGTCAAGTAGTGTAGACAAAGACAGAAATTTCTAAAACAATTTTGTTGTGATGAATGACTCCTTTTCGAAATTTTCTCAGTCATATTGTTTTTTGGTTTATGACATTTTCTTCTTAGTCTTAGTGATTAATACTATGGCCATTCTCTGCAATAAAATATATTATTAGACAGCGAGGGCCATCCCTATAGAACGGGGCTTCCCAATAGCCATGCCATGGACACGTTGCAATGACTCACCGTCACATTTATAACATGTGCCGATTACTACAGCGTGCCAAGCCCTGGATGTTGTCGTAGCATTGATTTAATTCCCAGCTGGCAAGGTACCGTAGTTCAGAGAGTTAAGACTTGTGGTGAAGTACTGTAACCTGTCTCGTATCCCATATGATTATTAAATACGTTAAAAAGTGTAAATGTGTTAAACTACTTGGGCGCTACGCTTCTGCTAGCACCAGTGCCTTGCACGACAGGCAGCTACACTCAGTGGTCTGTCCATCACGCAATGACTGCAAAGCCCCGTTCTATATGGAGGTCCCTCACTGTATAAGTAAGGAAAAGGAAGCTTATGGTTTAACATGACCGTTAATTTCGCAATCATGAGCCACAGGACCTCCTTTTTACGTGGAATCCGAACCACAGGACATTAAAACTTGCAAGTAAGTAAACCTCCCTTTTCATAAATATTGGTCTGCCAGATGTGATATAGTACCGAATACGAGGGGTTGGCATTACTGACTCCTCAAGAAAGATGGCTCTCAGAAGCGCAATTTCTACTATATAAGTCATAATCCTATTAGGGAAGCTGGGTGGGTCTATGACAGCGGAGGAGTAAACATCTAATACTACATCTTCTACAGATATTCTCCCGACTATTAATTCAGGTAATTTGCTTCATTTCAGTACTTAAAAAGTTTTATAGAGAGGTTTAGGTACTGGACAGCGTCCCCAGCCACTATGCGAGACAAAAAGCAGGGGTGTTATATATTAACTAACGCGGCCCGTGGGCCAGGCTACCTAACCACCATTGGTCTGGACTAAAGTATTGGTCTGCCAAATGCGATATAGTACCGAATGCATGGGGTTGGCATTACTGACTCCTCAAGAAAGATGGCTCTCAAAAGCGCAATTTCAACTATATAACTATATTAGGGAAGGCTGGGTGGGTCTATGACAGCGGAGGAGTAAACATCTACTACTACATCTTCTACAGATATTCTCCCGATTATTAATACAGGTAATTTGCTTCATTTCAGTACTTAAAATTTCTATAGAAAGGTGTAGGTACTGTACAGCGCCACACCACAGGACATGGCATTTCACTTCGAAAATCTCACATTATTTAGGGAGGGCAAGTTGGTGCACACCAGTTGCACCAGAATATTTAGTAGTATTATTAAAGTAGTGAGCCTCCGTGGCTTAGGCGGCAGCACGCCGGCCTCTCACCGCTGGGCCCGTGGTTCAAATCCCGGTCACTCCATGTGAGATCTGTGCTGGACAAACCGGAGGCAGACAGGTTTTTCTCCGGGTACTCCGGTTTTCCCTGTCAAATTTCATTCCAGCAACACTCTCCACTATCATTTCATTTCATCTGTCATTCATTTAATCATTGTCCCAGAGGAGTGCGTCAGGCCTCGGCAGCCGGCACAGTCCATATCCTCGCCGCTAGATGGGGACTTCATTCATTCCATTCCTGACCCGGTCGGAGACTGGAAGCAGGCTATGGATTTTTCATTAAAGTAGTGACTAGTTAGTTATTGATGTTTTAATGGGTGGAACTAGTAGGTCATCTGTCCCTAAAGTAGTGACTCTCCTTTACCTTTATCCAGTAGTAGTATTCTATGCAGCCTAGTATTTTATGCGAGGCAATTAAAATTCAATAAGGAATATAACTTACTCTGCAGGATACTATCCACAGTCTTCACAGTTTTCTTAGGAGAGTCTGTAGAGATGCTACTTTGTGGAACCAAGGAATGTAAGGCTTGCTGACCTCTTGTCAATATTGCCTTCAGAGCAGTAGACATTCTGTATTCTGAAATATTAATTAAATGCAACCATCTATCAGCATTACATAAATTTAACTGAATACCACTAAAACTTCCACTTATTATTCAATGAAACATTCCAGCCAGTGATCTATACACCCATTGATTCCAAAAAAATAAAACAGTTACCGTAACTTATGTTTTATTGGAAAGAAGGACAAATTAAAATACTTAATTGCAATGCAATATTAAGTATGAGCAGTCACAACTATTTACATTGCACTATATAATTTTAATTAAATTAATTCTCAAACCCAACAAATGTTTTCTGAACTATCACCTGATTTCCTTTTTTAGAACTGTAGACCTCGATAGAAGACATGTCTGCAGTATAACTAAAAGAGAAATTCAACTGTAACTTAAATATCTTCTAAAAAGGAAATCGGGTGATAGTAAAGAAGAATGAGAACAAATGAATCAAGGAAGGTAAAAACCAAAGAATAGTAGTAGAAAAAATATCATACACAAATGAAACTGGAAAATGAACAAATCGAGTTCAGAAAAATTTGTTTGTTTTTAGAGCTGCAGTTGAGAAGGAAATTTTGCAGTTCTAAGTTAAATTTTAAAATGTTTGAGGATCCAATCAGCCTCCTGGCTGATCCATCGGTCTTTATTTAGAAATTTTTAATTTGCTTTGCAGTACAAGGATTTCATGTCTTGCTAATGGTTCAAGTCACTGCATTGAAACGCCGGTCAATCTTGTAAAAACTTAGAAGTAAATCATTTGGAAATTATTATTTCATTATTTTCTGTTTCAGTCGGAATGACATATTTCTCAAGTCCAATTACAAATACAGACATCACAATATCGAAAACAAAGGCTGTCAGATCACATGAGGTTGATGACCACAATGTCTTCAGCTTCTAAATAAAGATAAAACATTTGTAATGGTTTTGAGAGATGGCACCGTATCCGCATGGGATCCTTTACGAGCCAGTAAATCTACGTTGTAACATTCCTACATACCATCGTTAATCGTCTATGTCACCCAAGGAGAACTATTTTAGGATTTAGTAATATTTATAATTATATAAATAACACTTTTATATTTATTTTTGTTAATAGGGTGTGGTGGCGCAGCGGTCAAGCTGTTAGCCTCTCACCAAGACCGACCGGGTTTGATTCCCACATGTGAAATTTTCGAAATGAAATGTCTTGTCCTGTCGTTCGGATTCCACGTTAAAACGAGATCCCATTACTCATGATCGCGAAATTTTACGTTAAACTATAAGCTTCCTTATATTTATTTTTGTAATATTTGTAATATATTTTGTAATATTCATGCACAATGACACCTCACCAAATATGATTATATTCCGAGGTAAAGTGTAGGCTTCATGCGATAAAGATCTGTGACAGATTACTTACCTATTCCTATGTTTGTAAACACGAAGTTGATGAATAGTTCGACAACACTGCCAGTAGTAACATTCAAAGTGAACTGTCATGTTTAGTCCCCCACAGCGACTTTTATATTCCCTCTCTGACAGAGTGCTTTGTTGTCAATTGGTTCAACCTTCACAGCAGTCAAAGTGTAAACAACAGTGGTGCCAAACTAACTGTATGACAACATAGACATCTAATTTTCAATTATACCCGAATTTGGCTATACAATCGATAAATATGATGTAGAATTAACATATCTGAATTAGTAGATTGTGCTCAGTTACAATCATGCCGTGTGAACTCCAATTTCATCACTTGAATAATCCGGTGCATTATTGTACTGTTGGCGAGACTGATTGGGGCGTGCGTGACAGAAACATTGTTATCTAATACCCTCTAGCTGGGATGGACGCAATTAGAAGAAAAAGGGAATTGCACTTAGCTGGATGGAGGTCGACGAGTTCCCTCTCACGTCCCTCAATGCCTGGTTAGCTTTCGTGACCTATTTTGTACTGCTACATGTTGCCTGTCACGTAGACAAGTAGCCGCACTATAGTATTCGCGTAATGGGAATATGAATCACTGTTTACCTTCTAAAATACCAAACAGGAAACGCGTCTCTATTTGTTTGCCCAGTTCCGCGCACCTATTGTCCTTACCCGATTGTGTTTCCATCACCGCTCCAATTCGCAATAATTGTGCGGCATTAAGAACCTATCCATCTTCTTTGTTAAGAACAGAGTTATTAAATACCACTTCTTGGGTACCGTACTGCTTGTTTTTGGTAGTCAACGAATTGCGTTTACGTTAACACTCCCACAATAGAAATACCGGTAGCCCTTTCTTATGCATTTATGGAGTCTACAGTCTAGTACGGTACCGTAGGTAGTCGATTTGTTCGACATTATTTCCGGGGAAAGGACGTGATGGCGCAGTGATCCAGCTGCTCGCCTATCACAAAGATTAACGGTCTCGTAATTTTAAAGACTACCGGTATAAGCTCCCTTCCTTTCCTTCCGACATATTGCCAACTGATTGGCGACAGATACGGTAACCAGATAAAGCTACCAGTTGTTCTTAATTCCATTTCTATTGTATCATCCTCCTTGTCTGTTAACCGGTGCTCCTGTGGTGACTACTTGTGTGCCACATATTTAAACGTACGGTAGTGCTGGCTTCAGAATCATGTGGGAGTAGACCTAATATACAGTATATGTAAAATTTTAACCAAGCCTTGTCCCCGAGAAATGTACTTAAGGGACATTGGTAGCGGTACTAAGGTATTTTTTAAATAATACTCTTTTGTCCTTTGGGAAGGCGGTAACAGATGACTTTCTCCTCACTCCACCCCCACCCCTTCTCCTCATATCTGGGCAGCCATTTTTTTTACAGTAGGTACGGTACCTATTTTTCTATACAGTGTTATCAAAATGTTCTCACGCATCACATTTTGTCTCAATTGAATGAAATTTGTCATTTCTGTTCAGAAATAAATAATGAAGAAATGTTAGGCCTATAGGGGGAAAAAAATCTGTGTTTATTGTTCTGAATCAAGAAAAATATTTTGCAAGGGAAAAACATGAAAAAATAAAAGATATGTAGCCTATATCCTTAAAAACTACTACAGCTAAATCTGTTAATACTTGAGATATGTTTCTTTTAAAGTTGTTAAGCATTTTTAAGAGAGTGTAAGTAGCCTAATTGCAATGCTATTACATGTGGAAAACCTTGATTGTTGCAATTTTTCGCATAGGTGATTTATGAAAAATAAACATGTCCTGGAAAATAATCGAAAAATTAAAAAGAAATTTGGTTTGCATCTTAATTTCTAGGCTGTCAAAATTTGCAGAAAATTCTGTTCAGAATTCTGTAAGATCTGCAGGTTCTGGAAATAAAGAGTACCGGTATTGTATTATTGTATTATATAGAAATAGAGAGTAGAAGTTTGAAAACTCAGTACCAATGTCCCTTAAATTGTGCCCGCGTTCAAAGTTTCTTTGGTGTACCGGTACTTTTCAAACACGAAAAAGAGAAGTTTGAACGCTCAGTACCAATGTCCCTTAAATTGTGCCCACGTTCAAAGTTTCTGGGGTATGCTTTTCAAACTCGAAACCACTAGGAGTCCAGGCCTGACGAGAGGGAAGGACCTGGAATAGAAGAGCCCAGTATCGACAAAATTCACTCAATTTAATTTGCAAACAAATTTGAAATGTAATGTTGGGCCTATTTTAATTGTATCTGAATCCAATGAATAGACTACAGGACATCATAAAGAATGTTCCTACGCTACATAAACATCAAATCATGGATATGTTGTTATTATTATTATTATAATTATTATTATGCTATTAATTTTTTTATCGTTTCGGTCTATGGACCACGTTATTTCAACTGACTTTTCCCTCGTTCTTTCACATTGGCCCAGTATTCGCGCATTCTTCTTCGGTGAGCTTCCCTTCGTTCTTCGGTCCACTTCTTGCCGGTTTTCAATGTAGGTTTTGGCTGAAAACTCTGTATCTCCCCAAGTTTCTTCTTGAAAGAGTCACGTTCCAAGATGTCCTCATGTGATATCCCCAGTTCTTGTAGGTCTTTTTTCACCTCTGTAAACCAGATCCCTTTGGTTTTCTTTCCCACAAAGTAGGCACAGATTCGATTGGACAATCTTCCGGAGTTCATTCGTGTTAAATGGCCATAAAAGGAAAGTCTCCTTTTGCGAATGGTGTCCGTTATTTTCTCCACATGTAGATAGAGTTCATCGTTGTGTCGTCTTCTATACTCTCCTTGTTCCTTGACCGGGCCCAAGATCTTTCTCAGAATCTTCCTCTCTTTGGCTTCGAGTTGTTCTGCCAGGCCTTTCTTATTCATCGCCAGGAAACTATTAATTATTATTATTATTAGTCTATTATTGGCTTTCATCCCACATATCTGAGGGTTGGAACGGGGTACATTCAGCCTCGTGAGGCAAAACTGAGAAGAGGTTGGTTCGATTCGCACCTCAGCCATCCTGGATGGAAGTGGTTTCCCGTGGTTTCTCACTTCTTCTCCAGGAAAATGCTGGGATGGTTCCTAACTTAAGGCCACGTCTGCCTCCTTCCCAAACATAACCTCACCAGAATTATAAATACACACGCCACATTAACACTGGTTATCAGACAAATTCCACACTCGCACAAGTAGACTACACGGGACTGAATGTCCACGATGTC
Organism: Meconema thalassinum; assembly: GCA_946902985.2. Classification (NCBI taxonomy): domain Eukaryota; kingdom Metazoa; phylum Arthropoda; class Insecta; order Orthoptera; family Tettigoniidae; genus Meconema; species Meconema thalassinum. The sequence continues at coordinate 127,512,651 of OX336395.1, forward strand.
CAAGCTCCTCAAATGAAACAACACAATAGACTATAGGTTAGTATTATATTCTTCGGTGACAGGGATATGACTTTAGAAGTTGTCGTCATACTAACTACGAACCGAACCCGTCATGATGGGTGATGAATTAAGCCCTGTGCGGAGGCGGTTATCCGCGGATATCCGCAACATTTTTCGCCATGCGATAGATAGTTTACATGGCTGTGCGGATTACGGATAAGCTGCGGATAGCGTTTAGAATACAATCCGAACTTGTTGAATACCGGTACGCCTATCATTACTAGGACCCGGATGTTTATGATGACTTTTTTTAATTTATTTATGTTCTTTCCATGGCAATTGTAAGATGATGATTTAAGCTATTCAAATTATGTATTTATGCATCATTAACACTCCGAACTGAAAAGAGTTGCATGACATACATATTATTATGATGATGATGATGATAATTGTTGTTTAAAGGAGCCTAACATTTAGGTTATCGGCCCCTAATGGTTTGGATGCTAGTGAAACATGAATTGAGAATGAAAACTATAACTAATACTAACTACAGACTTAAATACTAGAAGAAGAAATGGTAAACAAATAAAGGATAAGGCAAATAAAGGACAGGAAGAAAAGAAATGCCCTCAACCCTCGAAGAATGAGGATTGAGGGATTTGGAAGGAAGGAGAGTCATGAAAGGCAGGTAGGAAAGGGAAAGAGGAGAGGGCCCGCCCCAAAGTCAGTGGAGAAAGGAAAAACATCGGACCCAGCTCAGGAATACCCCGGGATCGCCAATTCCAGAACTCACCAGCTGTGAGCCCCTGAGGGTGTTAGCAATATCCAGGGTGCACCAGAAGTGGTGGGGCAACATATAACCTGCCTCCTTGAGGGCCTTGAGCAGAAGGCAAGAGATACCATGAAAAGAAAAAGAAGGCTGATCCCTCGCAGAAGGAGGGTATCAGGAAAGATGAGACAAGGGCCAATTAAGGCGGGAAAGGAAGAGACTCCCTAGGCCTCGGATACCCTAATACCGTCGGGGTCGGAAGAGAACAAGAGTTGACCAAGATAGGTCGACAGGAAAGAAGACGGAGAGGAGCCCGGCACAAGTAAGTGGAAGCAATTGCGGACTCAGCTGGGGTCCCGTGGGCGCCAACCCACGTCCCACTAGATGTGAACCCCTGGGGGGATGACATACATAGCCTAGGAGAACGACTTTCTCCTCAAATGTCTAAATGTGTTGCTTTAATACTTTATGCTTTATCTGATAAATAAAAAATATTGTTGTAATGTCAGTAGATTTGGATAACAAACGTACGGATGCGGAATAAAAGTCCTATGGATGCAGGGCGGGTGCGGATAATGTTTTGTTTATCCGCGCAGGGCGCTAGACTGGTGATAAAGAAGAGAGACACCAGTATTGGTAATTAATCAGATTGCCCGATAACTTAAAGGGGAAGAAGAAGAATAAAGACACATTAGATTTTGACCCCATATTGGACTACAGCAGTTCAAGAGTCAATCAATTTTTCACTCCATAAAACAGGCCTTCTTTTTGTCCTAGTTCGGGAGCACATGAACAGGATATCGCCTATTACTATAATAGGCACAATTATGTTATCATTGTCTATTTTCTCGTGGCTCCAGCACGCGTTGATAGGTCTACAACGGGTCAATGCCCTTTGTTGTAGAGCAGGCATGTGCACAGGGCCAGATTTAGATTTAGTGCGCTCCTAGGCCCGTGGTTTTTTGCCGCCCCCTCTTCATACCATCGTGAAGGTAATTTTTATTTTATTCTATTCTAATGTATCGGGAAGTAAAATCAATTAAATAAATTAAAATAATGAATCACCTGTTTCTAAATTTGTGTAGGCCTATATAAATTATAAATAAATAGGCCAACGAGATATTAAAATAAGTTTAAACCATTTAAGACTCATTATACATTTACAGATATTCAGATATACATATACACTACATCATACAACCTGTGACACCAAAGGTACGGGTTTGATTTCTGGCTCTGAGAGCTGGAAAGGTTTACTCAAACTCGTGAGGTGGGGCAGAACAGAGAAGAGGTGGGTTCGATTTCCACCTCAGCCAACCTAGAAGTGGTTTTCCAATTCTGCACCCGGCATTGGTATCTAATTAAAAATACACACACTAATATAGCCATGAAAATAACACAGGTTATCAGAAAAATATCCCTCCGTGGCTTAGACGGCAGCACGCCGGGCTCTCGCCGCTGAGTTCATGGTTCAAATCCCGGTCACTCCATGTGAGATTTGTGCGGGACAAAGCGGAGGCAGACAGGTTTTTCTCCGGCTACTCCGGTTTTCCCTGTCACAAATGTCATTCCAGCAACACTCTCCACTATCATTTCATCTGTCATTCATTTAAGCATTGCCTCAGAGGAGTGCGACAGGCTTCGGCAGCCGGCACAGTTCATATCCTCGTCGCTAGATGGGGGCTTCATTCATGCCATTCCTGACCCGGTCGGTCGACTGGAAGCAGGCTGTGGATTTTCATTTCAACAGACAAATATTCCACACTCACAGCACATCGTGGGCATGAGCCCCGTATTTTTAGCCCACTTTTCGCAGTTTGTAAAAATGAGGAAAAAGTAGACTTATGAGATCGATCCGGGAAAATGTGTGTCTGTCTGTCTGTCCTTCTGTCTGTCTGTGTGTGCCCCCCCCCCCCCCCCCCCCCTATCAACTCCCAAACGGCTGTAGCAATCGAACCCAAGTTTGGTAACTTATGAGTAAAGATCTCTATCTGAATATCTCAACGCCGTATTTGAAAATGATGTCAGTGCTACCAACTGCTGAAAAATCGCAATTGAAATTTCAGCTCCATGTTGTATATCTTAGAAGGTATGCATGGGAGCTATACCAAAATTGGCACACATATAGATAATAATATTCCAGTTTAATAACCAGGAGGCCATATATGACAGTGTTGCCAAAATGATTCTAAGCCTGCTGATAGGCCCAATTTTTAAATGCATATAACTTCTACACTATCTATTGGATTTCAACTAAATTTCGTATGTACTATGTGTAAATAGACGGATATGACTGAGCGTAATCTTAAGAGCAACCAGGGCTGCTAACTGTTAGTAAATGTTGTCTCTTTTTTTTTCCCTAATATCAATATAACAGAAAGTATTTAAGTCAACAGCTCTAAACTTTGCACACGTATAGTACCTTACATTCTATATTAATTTGGAGTGACTAATATACGTCAGTGTTTCCAACATGATTCTAAGCCTGCTGATTGGTCCAATTTTAAAATACATGTAACTTCTATACAAATAAATGGATTTCATCCAAAATTGGCACAACAATAGATAATAATGGTTCAGATAATTTCTGACCAACACATGCATTACATTGTTGCCAACATGATTTTACGTGCGCTGATAGGTCCAATGTCTAACTACATGTAACGTCCATGCTGTCCATTGGACTTCAACCAAATTTTGTATTCTGTACCTCAGGAGATGGAACTAAGTATATATTCAGTCACCAGGGCTGTAGTGCTCTATTAGGCTACATGTATATTTCGAACTAATTAGAAATTACCATATTAACAACTTAATTTCGCTACTTTTCTAGATAGATCTATATAGATTGGAATGAATCTTAAATTTTAAGAAAAGTAGGCACTTTAGTTCGTCACGGAACTTCTTGTTTTATGAGTGTTTGGAATTTGTCTGGCAATGTATGACATTGTGATGATTGTAGAGCTACAACTGTCTAGGGTTTTCCCGTACTTTAAATAAGGGAGCATCCCAGCATTCTCCTGTAATAGGTAAGTAAGTTGTTGTTTTAAGGGACTTAGGGATGCTCAATAACTTCATTTTTTTGCGGCATTATAAACTACGGACTTACATCTTTCCCAATGTACATTTATTTGTTCATATCCCATTCTTGAAGCTATTTTCCTTATACTCTCCACAATCGTGCGTTCTATTATTAAACGCACCAAAGTACTTTTTTTTAATTTCTATTAGACGATGGATACAATACATACTTTTAAGAAAGAGGCTGCGTTAGAAGCAATGGCAAAGGGGCTTGGGACAACAGCAAAATGGATGCTAGTGCTTCAAATGAAAAAAAAAAAAAAAGGAATCCTATGGTCTGTTATTACAACCAGGACATCAGCATAGGCCAGACTGCTTACCTGGTTCCCACCTAATTGGCAACTCAAACTAACACTTGGGGCGCTGCAATCGGTCTGGATAAGTAGGGTAGAAATACTCAATAACACGCGTTTGATATGGAACACTTTTTTATTTTTCGGTTATAATCAGTAAATGTGGTCCATAAAATAATGACAGTGTTATTTTCAATTGTATATATGTATAAATGTGCGATACACGTGATCTAATTTGTGTGCTCCACTGGATTTTATGTGTCAATTGCATATTATCAAGGATCAGTTGACTGCTGGTATTTGTTTTTGTGCAGTTCGAGTCATGGCGCTGTTACGTTTAAAAGCTATATTTGAGTTTGCTCACTGTACCATAGACTCTAGAAATTATTTGCTGCTTGGTAGGGCGAAGGGATGAGTTCAACTTGTATTAAAACTCGGGGTAGACAGGAATTGCTTGATTTGGATGGTAGGTATTAACCCTGCGAAGTAAAATTAGGCCTATATGACTCGAAGTGGAATGGCTCGGATATCGCAGATCGAGGTGATGGCGGCTGGTAGGGTTATTGGAAATGAACTAGGGAGCGAGGAAGGATACCTGACTGATGAAGCTTGGCTGTCCTCGGCTGGTGTGAGCTTGGCTGTCTAGGTGCGGCTTGGCTCGGCGTAAGTGAACAACCCGTCCTGTCGTCAGTGAGTGTAGTGGTGAGTGGTCCAACCCGCTCTTATTGCCCGTATTTATTTGGTATCGTCACCTTTCGGCTATTGCTATTTGCATCTTTTGGAAAGTGATGAAAACGTATATCCGCCGCCCTCTTATACATCGACTTACAGCCGTAAACTGAACAATATACTTTGCTTTTACTCATTTTGCACTCTTATCAACGAGTAAAACTTATAACTTATGTATAAACACGAAGAATTTACCACGATCTGCTTACCAATACAAGAAACCATTATACAAACAGTCACCACGTGACAAATGTACCCTACTTGGTAAGTTTCTCATTTTGACCGCTAGATGTCATATCAGATAGCTGAAGTTGCCAATTGAATCCCATTTAAATGGCCATAAGAAAGTCGGGCAACTCAGTCAGCTTAAATCTCATTGTCATAAATTGACCTTGAGAGCTCCTTCTGGATGACGTTAAATAAATATATAAAGAAAGGAATAAATTAATAAATGAGTAAATAAATATATAAAGGAATAAATAAATAAATATATATATAAAGGAATAAATAAATAAATATATAAAGAAAGGAATAAATAAATACATATATAAAGAAAGGAATAAATAAATACATATATAAAGAAAGGAATAAATAAATACATATATAAAGAAAGGAATAAATAAATACATATATAAAGAAAGGAATAAATAAATACATATATAAAGAAAGGAATACATAAATAAATATATAAAGAAAGGAATAAATAAATACATATATAAAGAAAGGAATAAATAAATACATATATAAAGAAAGGAATAAATAAATAAATATATAAAGAAAGGAATAAATAAATACATATATAAAGAAAGGAATAAATAAATGAATAAATAAGTAAATAATTAAATAAAGGACTCAATAAATAAATGAAGGAATCGATAATAAATAAAGGAATCAATAAATATATGAATAAATAAAGGTTGGGCAAATCCAGATTAACCAAGCAGTTATTTAACTACTTCTGGAACAAACAAAAAAAAACTACATCATGGATTAAAGAAACTCGGAAAGACCTTGAAAGATCTAACATCCCAGAGGCCCAAATGTTGGAAAGGGATACGTTTCGAAACAGTATACACAATTTGGAAGGGTTTCATGACGAGAGACGAGCTACAAAGGCCGGAAGAGCTTGGACGGCCGAACAACGGCAGAAGGGCAGCGATCATATGAAGGAGTACTGGAGGCAGAGGAAATTACAACTAAAATAGTGAAATTGTAGCGTGATCCTAAGTGGTCAATTCGCAGGTAAAATAAAAGGAAGGAATCAATAAATATATGAATAAATAAAGGAAGAAAGGAATCAATTAATAAATAAATATATACCTAGGTAGATAAAGGAAGGAATAAATACATATATAAAGGAAGGAATCAATGAATAAATAGACAAAGGAAGGAATCAATGAATACATAAATAAATAGATAAAGGAAGGAATAAATAAATGAATAAATAACTGAAGGAAGGAAGGAATAAATAAGTTAGTAAATAAATAAATAAATAATCAAGCACACAAACGGACAAATAAATAATATTATATCATACGATAATTCGGTTGCTATACACTTGATCACTGTACACTACCGTATGAAAGATGTTCTTGACCACGCCCCATTATGAGGTCGTATTAAGGACCAATAAAACTTAAACGAGCCTTGTTTATCATATGGTGAGGGCCTGTTAAGAGTCACAGCTCGTGTCAAGGGCGACACATGCCCTACATATAACAGCAGTCTTGAGGAGTGATCCAAGCCAGGCTAGGATACAGCCATGGGCAATCCTGCAGAGAGCCAAATCTGGATCCGGCACAAGAATACTAACATGGTTATGTTTTGGGGCTGAGAGTGTGTCTGTAATTAGCGTGTCTGATGTGATGTTGTTGTTTGAGTCTTCAGTCTTTTGACTGGTTTGATGCAGCCCTCCATTCCTCCCTGCCCTGAGATAATCGTTTCATCTCTACATAGCTACCACACCCTACATCCGAGGCAATCTGTTTAACATATTCTAACCTTGGTCTACCCCTACATTTCTTGTCCTCGACCCTTCCTTCCATAACTAAGCTTGCCATTCCTGGCAGGGGCGTATATACATTTTTTTTCGGGGAGGGGGCTGGCTATCCTGGAAAATTGTGAGTATTCTCTGGGGATTGTCAACGCAAAATACCCAGAAATATCAACCAATATCTTAGAGCATATAACTTTGTGTGATTATTTTAGATGACATTCAAAGTTTATAGCCTACAGTAAATTACTGGCAATACAAAGCAAGTTGTAAAACACAACACACAAATAAAATGTTACACTTAATGAATTTTCTATTATGACATATGGAGTATGAATGGCAAATATCTAAATATTTGTCAATTTACTAAGCAGAAAGGTAAACATTTTTTTTTTTTTAATTACAAGTTGATGATTTATTTCTCAAAAGTACCGTACTGTGGAATTCAGTTTTGCCTCACAAGGCTGAGTGTACCCCTTCCAGCCCTCAGACTAGAATTAAAATTTATTGGCAGAGCCGGGAATCGAATTTGGACCTCCGGGGTGGCAGCGAAGGATGCTAGCCACTACACCACGAGTTAGTCTAATTTCAATCTTAATATTGTTTATAACTTAGCCAATAAGTTTAGATTAGGGTAGAACGAAATTTACAATTATTTTATGCTCTTACCAAAGCAACACTTTCTTAATTCTTATTAGCTTTTTTAGGGGGGGGGGGCTGGAGCCCCCTCAGCACCCACCTTATATACGCCCCTGATTCCTGAGTGTCGTAGTTTGTGTCCTACCAACCTATCTCTTCTCTTTATTACCAGTCGCCAGAAACATCTCTCCTCTCCCACTCGTCTTAATACCTCTTCATCCGTAACCCTATCTACCCATCTGAACTTCATCATTCTCCTGTAACACCACATTTCAAACGCTTCAATTCTCCTCTTTTCTGGTGCTCCAATAGTCCATGTTTCATTTCCATAGCGCGCCACGCTCCGACAAAGGCTTTCAAAAATGACTTCCTAATACTTAAATCTATATTCGATGTCAACAGATTCCTTTTCTGTAGAAATGCTTTCCTTGCCTGAGCTAACCTACTTTTTATGTCTTCTTTGCTTCGTCCATCACTGGTTATTTTGCTTCGTAAGTAACAGAAGTCTCCAACTTCCTTTAGCTTTTTACCTGCCAATTTGATGTCCATAGAGGATGTGATAACCTTGTTATTGTTAATGTGATATCTGTAACAGTATGTGTATTTTTAATTGAGCTTAGGATTGGGAGACCACATCGTGGGGTAGCGACTAGCATTCTCCTGGAGGTATCAATGTATACTTTTCAGTAGGTTGGTTGGTTCCTCAGTTTAGGGGCTGCGACAACGCGGTCATGCAGCCCCGTGTACTTTGGGTGTGTGTAGAATCTGTCTGATAACCGGTGTTAATTGTGATGGCTGTATTAGTGTGTGTTATCTGTTTTTAATTCAAGTAAGGACTGCAGATATTCAATTTTCAAGTAGTTCCTACTTTTTCTATCAAACGCCACCGTCAACGACAACTAGTTCTTGAACTTGCTTACTAGATGCCACCGCTGTCGGCTCCTGGCGACGAACGTTGGAATCTAAGAGCGTTAGTCAAAACTAACCTATAATTTAGCTTCACACAAGTGTATTTAGTGGAATGTTCTTTTACATGCCATAAATCTATGACATGGGACCGTCGGCTTTACTTTCCCTCCGAAGGAAGGCATAAGGTCAAAACGCTTTTGCCTAGGCAACACTGGAAAAATGGCTATAAAGCTTCACATATTCTTCTGGAGGTCCGGGTTCTGACATCAAATTTAATTCTGGTCTCAGGGCTGGAACGGGATACACGTGAGATAAAACTGAGAAGAGGTTGGTTCGAATCCCACCTCAGCCATCCTGGAAGTGGTTTTTCCAAATCTACTCCAGTTGAATGCCGGAGTGGTACTGTACCCGTTCGTCCTGGGGATGCGATGACCCATCTGCTATTACATCGCATTCCTGGATTTCCAGGACAGAGCGGAGTTAAATGAACATGAAGTCAAATAAGGAATGTGTCGGAAATTCAGTTGAAATATCTCAAAAGCAGAGGGTAACACGAGATAAAGTATCTCCAGGGTCGTTACGGGTTTAAATTTAATAAAAAAATTACAAATATAAATGGGCGCCATCAACTGAATCCCTAGCAAACCACATCCTTCCTAGTTAAGCCTTAATTAAGACAAGGAAAGAAATAGGAGGAAAATCACATCATCATCAGATCACAACTAAGATAAAAACGAATTTATTCAACTTTGATAGTCAGACAGACATATTAAACACTCGTCCTACCTAAGAGCATGGTCGAATGCCAACGTTAAATTGTCATTGTCCAGAATATCGAACCATCTCTATTCTACTCAAAGTGAATTTAATCCACATAAAATAGGAAAAATTTCTAAAGTTCTCTTGGGTTCTCAGGATCACCGTAGCACTATGTCTTTGCGTCACTGACATTCGTGATACCTGAGACCTAACTTCTCTTTAAATTAACATCATGAATGTGGATGTAAAAATATTAATTAATCTGTCTAAACACATATACTCTAATCACATATTTAAATATCACATAATTTATGGCTTGCATGGCATTATTCAAATGCAGAATATGTTAGTAAAATGCTCCTAAACATCGAATAATTCATTTACACTGTCATTAATAATTGCTTGTTTGTGAATCACAGAAAATCCACTACTCATTGGTTATAATCAGCATCATCATCAAAATTAAATATTTCTCACATTAGTTCTCATCTCAAAATTCAATATATTCAAGTCAGAATAATTAATTCATTATTATCAAATCATTTAAATGAATATTACAATCATCAATTCTTTATGGTCTCTAATTATTCACACACTCTCCTTTCATCATCTCCTTCAGATTAAATCATCTTAAATCATCAATATAAATTGTTTAATTCATCAACTCAAGTTGCAATTCTTCAAATCATATCTCAATTAAATTTATTTATTTCCATTTAAATTTATTAATCATCAGCTTCTTTAATTAATTATCACCTTCTAATTCAGTTATTCATCACCTATTCAATCATCTATTAATTTCTTTAAATCAGCTTATTTATTCAATCTTTAATTCATCCATTTATTTAATTCATTGATTTATTCCAAAATGTAATTTGTCAACTTATTTAAATTTTATTCATCTGGTTATTTAGATTTTTATTATTTCATCTAGTCATTCTGATTTTTATTTCATTAGGTCAGATCATTAATATGCTTAAACTTCAGATTATTATTTCATTAATTATTATTATCAGAAAATCTTGTATTATCAACATTATTTATTTGTTTAATTTCCTAAGAAATTGTTTAATATGGGTTATAGAACGTTGTCTTACAGTTTTATCACTTCCAAGTTATATCTCGTATTAATTATCATGCCAAAAATATTATTGCCTTCACAAATTCACGTTGGATCTCACTATCCACAACTACATTATATATTCTCACTTTATCAAATATCACATTTGAATACCACAATTATTCCACAAAACTCCATAAATATTCAGCGCACAGCATGAATCTCAAAATTATGCTAGACTGGGTTCTACAACCTCATGTCTGCTTCAAAATGCATTAGCAATATAGCAACTTCCACTTGGCAACTTCCACAAAATGCCTATCACAAACTTCACCTAACCACGTTGCATGATCTACAAATCATATAACTGGCTTCAAATTATCAACGCACACAATCTCCAATAACTGTAATTAATCTGATCACATCTAGACAACTTCTTAAACAATTAGGAAAAATATTACCTTAGTAATCGTAATCAAATTCAAAATCTGCTTTCAAATAGCATAAATTCTCTTAAAATTCTCATAATTCACTTCACAGAAAAACACCAATGTGTTATAATTTCTCACATCGAAATACGCAATACTGATCTGCCTTAAAATAAATCTGACCATTAATGATTCATCTTACAAGATTCAATTACTTTAAATCCTTCTCAAAGGTATCAAACTCAATCATAAAAATTATCAAAAGCATCAGCTGTTAAATGAAAGTACTCTCAAAAGAGTATAGCAACAAAATATTGGATTGGCAAACAAGAATTACAAATGTAACCCTGCTGACATTTATTTCTAATTTATTTAACAAAATTCGACTGATATGTGACTAGTAGTTTCTTGTTTGATCCTCTTACAATCTCAAGTACACTCGGATGATAAAAATGAGTTCCTCAATGGCGAGTAAGATGAGTATCCACCACACAATCGTATAAATACGAAAGGCCTCGCCCCGTTGACTATCATGATAATGCCCTGAACGATGGGTAAAGATGTGTACCACCACGCAATCGTATAAATACGAAAGGCCCCATCTCGTTGTCTAATGAGTGAATGTACCAGATTGGAATCAACAAGTCTCTAGTTGTTACATAAAAGCGATATTCATTAACTTGAGTGAATAACATCTTAACATCTCCAAACAATCCAATGGAAAAATCCCTACTGATGAATAATACACACTCGCTAGTATGCAATGAACTGACGAAGTGATTTAAATAATCCAATTGCAGATCACGAGTTCGAAATACTTGTCACAAAAAAATAACTATCCAAGAAAACTATCCATACTGGAAAATGTCTAAAAGACCAAACATCTGCTTAATAAAGCCAACCAATGGTGAGAATCTCGTATAATGGTGCCTGCCATATCATATGGTAACGCCATATTCTAGAAAATTGGAGCAAATAATGTCTAAGCCATGTCTAAATAATCGCAGAACTCCTACTAGAAAAATATATAAGTATGCCCAGTGTTCATGAAAAAAATCATATCAGAAAGTCATAACTCTTACAGTACCTTCTCATATCAGCTGTTAATATATTTCAAAGATCGTCGATTATCCTCGTGTGTAATAAATTTCTCGAAAGATCGACGTGAATATCGTTTCTCCCACGCAAAAACGATCGCCTTCATATCCCAAGTGAATCAGCTCTTAGACCTCCTCTTCTTCAGGAACCGAATCCATCGCTCCGTGGTGCCATCGCGTCTCTGTCTTCGTTTACTCCGACATGATGAACTGCATGTTATCCATAGCGGATACTGTCCAAATTCTTACGTAAATGTTCATAAAAGCAGCGTACCCCATATTCTTCTTCTATGTTACGCCACTGTCCCATACAATGTTCGGTTCGCTTGTTAAAAGTTCAATCTCCACAGCGGTTAAATCTCACTTGCAGAAAATAAATTTTATTTATGAGAGTGTATAAGTTTTTGAAACACCCTGTAGCTGTGTTCGTACTCGATATTCCATAATAATTCATGAAAAAAGAATTGTATTAATGCACGTGCCTATGTTCATAAGTGCATATGCTTGTAACATTTCGTTTGCCTAAAAGCGTTAATGCTAGCTTGACCCCATGGTGGCTCTACATATTCCGTTATGAAATGCATAGTCGTAATGTCATTTGAATATCTAAGTTCATAATTGCAGTATATTACAACCATCCGCCTGCTCAATTCTATTACTGAATACAAGTCCCAACTCAATGTTGTAACTGAATGTTGAAATGAAGTTCAGCTTCTTTAATGTTGCCTGCGTATAAAAGTCAGAAACAGCCCGCTCTGATCTACTGCACTGTTCCAGAATGATCTACGCTTAAAGCCGGCCTCGCCATGCCGCTTCGCTGTGCTGTTCTGCGTTACAAAATGCAGCTCGAAATAAAGTTCTCAATCTCGTATTACAATGCTGTTCTAACCCCGGCCTTCTCCTGCTTACACGGCCCGTACAGCCTGCCTCGTAACCGGTCCTCTTGCCGTCTACCGTGCGTTGCTCGCCTTGGCTCACTGACCTACTTTCGCTCTCTGCTTGGTTAAGTAATACTGTTCGTTTTCACGCCACGTAACAAGTGCTGTGCACCGCTCAACTTTACCGTACGCTCTGCGCATGTGTACTACTCAACCCTGACGACTGAACTCGACTGATGTCTCTAGACTGCGTTAAGGAGCTCGTACCTGGCGCTATCACGTGATGCTCCCCCACCTTTTGTGGTCACGCGTCACAAGTATAATCTCGACCACCATCATCTCGGCTATTAAGTTATACAATAACTTAAGGGATTATCTGTCTTTCTTCAAGTTATTACCATATATATTGCTTGACATTTCTTCTCTTTTGAGATGATTAAACACTATGTTCCATATAGTTCTTAATAAAACTTTAATATTCTTCCCATAATTCCATCTGCTTGACTGGCAGTGCCTTCTTGATCCTTGGCCTTCTACGTTATTTCCTAACATTCCTCTCGACTCGATGTGAGCGCTATCTTTACAATTCTTCCCATAAATCTCAACTACGGCTCAATGTCAGCTGGCGTAGCCGATAGCCTCAACTAGGTATCGGGTACAGTACCTAACTTAAGTTCACGGCCGCCTCCTTTCCAAATCCTTACCTGAATACACTAGACACATCACTAAGGCCCGGAAGTTCATGCACTGTAAATATGCATGCAAATATGCTCTACTTATTGGTCAAATATGCATGACGTTTCAAAAATATGCACTATGAAATAACTAGGACAATTACGATCACTCCGTATTCTTTAGCGTTTCCATTTTTAATATAAAAAAATATGAACAGACTGACATTTAACTAGACCTTTTCATGAAATACCTCAACTAAGAAACAGTTCTAAATAGTAGGAAATGTTATTTTTTGGAGCTTCAAGAGGTGTTGACCATCAATAATTATTTTATTATGGTAATTTTTAAATATAACTGACATACAATTTTAAGAGCTATATAATTTTTTTTAATGAAAATAATTTTAGAATATTTGCTTAGTGAATACTGAATAAAAATAATTTATATTAACTTGAAAAATGACTGAAACGTACTAAGTATTATTTTTTAGTCGATTTACCCTCTAAGTTGGTGGATCCCACGGACTCAGCGAGGGAACTCACCCCTACCGCCTCTACCGGGCAGTGTCCTGGAGCTTGGAACATCTGGTCGAGGTGGATACAACTGGGGAGGTGTGATCAGCACTTCGCCCAGGCGGCCTCACCTGCAAAGCGAACAGGGGCCTCATGAGGGATGGGAGGGGAAGATTGGGATGGATATGCTAGGAAGGGGAAATGAGGCGGCCGTGGCTTCACAGTAGGGACCATACCGGCATTTTCCCGAAGACGAAGTGGGAAACCACGGAAAACCACTTCGAGGATGGCTGAGGTGGGAATTAAACCCCCTCTACTTATTTGGACCACCCGAGGCTGAGTAGACCCCGTTCCAGTCCTCATACCACTTTTCAAATTTCGTGGCAGAGCCGGGAATCGAACCCAGGACCTCCGGGGCGGCAGCTAACCATGCTGACCGCTACACCACGGAGGCGACTGGTATTAAAATAATTTCAGTATTATTCTGTGATAGACTCTCGGAGTCCGAATCGAAATATACGACTTTAAGAATATGAAGTAGCAAAAATCGCTTCAAAACATTAGGTTTTATTTAATCGTATGGTGAATTACATAAAAACAAATCACAAATCCAAGGTCAAGTTTTGGAGCCATTCCACAGTACATTCTCGAAGATGAAACAGATCACTAGGGCTCCCGGATTAGGCGTGTAGAGGGCAGCGCTGGATGATATGGTCCAATGACCGTTGCTCACGTCCGCAGGAGTTACCTATAATTTGCCCTGCACGTGTCCCCTGGGTGGTGCTAAGCGAGCAACAACGACATACGGTGAAACTGAACAGATTACAAAACATTAGGTAATTAGAATATACGCCCTTCTCAAGCAGAGATATGCACTTAAACAGACACAGGAGGAAAATATGATGTATTGTGCCAAAATATGCATAAATATGCAAAAATATGATTTTGCATGAACTTCCGGTTCTTACACATCACAATAACACAGGTTATCAGATACACAACCCCAGCTCAGCCTTGTGAGGCAAAACTGAGAAAAGGTGGGTTCGATTCCCACCTCAGCCATCCTGGAAGTGGTTTTCCCAAACCTACTCCAGTTGAATGCTCGAATGGTACCTAACTTGAGGCCACGGCCCCTCCTACCCAAATCCTACCTCGATTACAAATACACACATACATCACAGTGACACAGGTTATCAGACAACTTCTACATACACCGAAGTACACGGGGCTACATGACCACTATGTCCAAGACCCTCAAATGAAACAACAACAGGATTAAGTTGAGAGCCATCCTGGCATTCGCTTGGAGTAGACTTGGGCAGACAACAATAAACCACGTGTAGGATGGTTGAGGTGGGATTCGAACCCACCCGTAATCAGTTGTTACTCACAAGATTGTGTGTACCCCATTCCAGTCCCAAGACCGGAGTGAAATATTTTGGCAGAAACTTGTAGTTTCAAGTAACCTCCTGTTAGGTAGATTTCATTAGATACTAATTATCATCATCATCACCATCATCATATATATTATTTCAGTAGTATGCATCCCTCCTCCGGCGCTCACAAGCGACCGATCGTGACAAATGAGCATTCAAATGAAAGAGAATAGACATTAGCAGTGATTTATTGCACTATAATTTCATAAATATCTGTAATTTCTTTAAAAAACGACTTTAAAAAATTGTGCGAAGTGTGCGATTTGCAAACACCGTTGATGTAGGAAAATACGCTCCATAATTGCTGTCCACGGGCCACTGTGATGCCTGTTTCATGTCATATTAACATTCTGAGGTCTTTCCTTTATCCTGAAATGTAAATAGTGTTCTATAATCATTTGGTTGAAATAAAAACATAACCTTTCTCCTTAAGTGTCTCATTATAAACCTATTGGGGAAAGTGTGGTTTATGAACATGCGAGATTTCTCGCACGGGTCCGCTAGTCTATAGATATAATAACTTACGCTAAGGTGTATGTTTCACAAAACTCAAGTTCCTAAACCAGAGGTAGCTAGAAGGTGTGGTTTGTATCAAAATCTTCCAAATCGTCACAATAGTACAGGAAAAATCTTGCATTTCTAGAAAAGTCAACGGAAATATATTTATTTGTTTATAATATGCGTTTGAACAAATAAACAAGACGATAGCCCCTATTAGAACTGTGTTGCATACAGCCCGCATAGCACTAGAACCGGGCGGGTAGTCTGTACACATGGGGCGCACACAACCCATTGTGCAACCAGCAGAGATTTCATAAAAAGTGCATTTAAACAAATAAACACATTTCTAGAAGCCTGTATAACAGCAAAGCCAGGCGGGTGGTTTATACTCATGTGAGATTCCACTAGTAATAATAATAATACTGTTGCAAATCCTTGAAGAGTCAATCAATTATCCAGCAAACCCTGACCAACACCACCTCCAAAGTGAAGTTCAGAGGAGAGATGTCTGATGCCTTTGAAATCAGGACAGGAGTGAGGCAAAGAGACGGGCTATCACCGCTTATCTTCAACTGTGTTTTGGAAAAGGTAATCCGAGAATGGCGGAAGGAAATGAAAAATTCAAGGGTAGAAAATGGCGTAAGGCTAGGGTACAAGTATATGAATCTTACAATCGACTGTCTAACCTTTGCAGATGGTTTAGTGATCTTTTCAGATTCCATTGATATGGCAGAAGAACAACTTAACCAGCTGAAAAATCAAGCACTGAAGGCTGGGCTTCAAATCTCCTTTGAGAAGACACCATTCATGACAAACATAAAATCAGCGCCCAGGGAACTGGAGGTAGGACTAGGAAAAGTTCAGAAGGCAGAAAAGTTTAAATACCTCGGTGAATGGATAGAGCCTAACCTATCAGAGAAGGAAGCCTTCATGTCACGCATTAATAAAATAGAAATTGCATACAACCTGACTAAAGACATCTACAATAAGAGATCGATACCGTATCCTTAAACGCCAAGATTTGACATTACTGCACTGTTATTCGACCAGAGGCTCGGTACGCGGCTGAGACTCTAATAATGAACAAGAAAGGTCTAATGGAAAAACTAGAGGCTAAAGAAAGGAAGATTCTGAGGAAAATCCTGGGTCCCATCAAAGAAAACAGCGAATACAGAAGGCGTCACAACCACAAATTGTACAAGCACGTGGAGAAGATCAGTGACACGATACGAAAAAGAAGGATTGCCTTTTATAATCACGTGACACGAATGAGCCCAGGCAGGATTTCAAAACGGATATTGACGTACTTTCAAGATAAGAAAACCAAAGTGGCATGGTTTACGGAAGTTGAGAAAGATCTGCGTGAAATGGAAATTTCCCCTAAAGATATCCAGGAGCGTGTTCCACTTCAGGAAAAACTACGTACGCACAAAGGTTTCCAGGAAAAGCCGAAGCTGAAGACAGGGAAGGCGTGGTCTCAAGAGAGAAAAGAACAACACCTGAGACGAATGTGTGAACACTGGGCGGTAGTTAGAGCTAGGAAGAAGAGACAGTTGAACTGACGTGGTCCCTAGTTGGCCGAATCGAAGAAAGAAGAAGAATAATACTGTTATGGGTTTTACTTCCCTCTTAACTACCGCGGCCGGAATTTTGCTCCAAAGGGGATCTTGGACGTGCCAGTAAATGTACTGACACGGCTCCCTCACATTTAATAAGCACTCTCAAATGTCAACTGACTGCGCCGCTATCTTGGGCTCAGCAGGCGAATAAATGTAAATATTTGTAATAAATCACTTTAAAATAGAAGTACGATGATATCCAATACTCTCATACAGCATGAATGACAAAGAGTGACTAGGCTATTTATGTTCATTTGACACAATTAATAATCAAATTATGAAATAAAGTTCATGATAATTTAGTTTAGTGTAACGACTAGGACTTGTTTTCAAAGTTTTGGCGACACGCCGCGGGCCGGACAAGATAGTCTCGCGGACCGTCCTGATTTACAGTATATCAACTTCTTGTGTACACGATAACTACCATCATTTTGCACCGAACACTTACACATTTATACTTGAAATATAAAATATAAAATATAAAATACAAAATATAAAATATAAAATATAAAATACAAAATATAAAATATAAAATATAAAATATAAAATATAAAATATAAAATATAAAATATAAAATATAAAATATAAAATATAAAATATAAAATATAAAATATAAAATATAAAATACAAAATATAAAATATAAAATATAAAATACAAAAATACAAAATATAAAATATAAAATATAAAATACAAAATATAAAATATAAAATACAAAATACAAAATATAAAATATAAAATATAAAATATAAAATATAAAATACAAAATATAAAATATAAAATATAAAATATAAAATATAATATATAAAATATAAAATATAAAATATAAAATATAAAATATAAAATACAAAATATAAAATATAAAATACAAAATATAAAATATAAAATATAAAATACACAATATAAAATATAAAATATAAAATATAAAATATAAAATACAAAATATAAAATATAAAATATAAAATACACAATATAAAATATAAAATATAAAATATAAAATATAAAATATAAAATATAAAATATAAAATATAAAATATAAAATATAAAATATAAAATACAAAATATAAAATATAAAATATAAAATATAAAATATAAAATATAAAATATAAAATATAAAATATAAAATACAAAATTTAAAATATAAAATATAAAATACAAAATACAAAATATAAAATATAAAATATAAAATATAAAATATAAAATATAAAATATAAAATATAAAATATAAAATATAAAATATAAAATATAAAATATAAAATATAAAATATAAAATATAAAATATAAAATATAAAATATAAAATATAAAATATAAAATACAAAATACAAAATATAAAATATAAAATATAAAATACAAAATATAAAATATAAAATATAACCATTTAAAATCCCGGTCGAGTTTGTTAATGGGTAAAATCGGACCACGAGGGTTGAAATGAGGGATTGGGGGTGGGGGGCAATTTTGAAAAATTGAAATATCGCTATAACTTTGTTAGTATGCAAACAATCGAATGCATTCAAAGTTGGTACTATTCTTAGGATTGGGGCCCAAAAAATTATCTCAGTAAAGGTTTTTGATAGCACCAACCATTGATAAAAAGGTGTGGGAAAATGTTGTTTTAAGAGAAGAAAGATATCTCTCTTAATAGGCACAATATCAAAACTGTTTAAAATGGTCAATATACCTATAAAAATTACCTAAAGAATGAGCAACATGTTCTCGGAATTATAAGAAGATGGTGCTTCTCGTATGCTAAACGTGTGGAACCTTTGTAGCTATACAAGAATAATTGGCAAATTTATTGAATTCGAAACATTCTTTTTGCCCAATGAATTCTACATCCGCCTTCCAGCGTGCCGAGAGGGATTTTTAATATCGCGATCAGGAACCACAGGACTTGCCTTTTATGTGGGATCCGAGTCATTGTTGTGATATTTTACCTTCGAAAATCTCATTTGCATTAACCGGGTATGAAACCCGGTCCCCCTCAGTGAGAGGTAGACAGCTTGCAGGACTGCGGGGCATCACGCTCCAAATAATAATAATAATAATAATAATAATAATAATAATAATAATAATAATAATAATAATAATAATAATAATAATAATGTGTATGTCTACCCCTTATTATTCCCGTTTTCCAACGGGGTCGGGGATCAGATGCGATGGAAGTCTTTGGTGCGGATGGTTTTTACGGCTGGATGCCCTTCCTGTCGTCAACCTCATGTGAGGAGTTAATGAGAGATGAAATGAATGATGGTGAATGAAACTAAGGATACGGAAGGAAGCGGCCGTGGCCTGCCAGAAGGTGCCAACCCAGCATTTGCCTGGAGTTGAAAATGGGAAACAATAAGAAAATTATTATTTTTATATAGAAAACAATGACTAATTATTAAAACTGAAGTGATGCAGTGGTAACATCACGTGACTGCTTATAATATTGATATTATGTGAGAGAGTAATGATGTTTTGCTGTCATGTTCTTACTGCCATTAAGCTTACTATTGACTCTCAAAATCTGCCTTTAGTTAGCTAGTTAGTTATTGTTGTTTTAAGGGGCCTTATCTACATCATTGATAGGAAAAAAAATTGTAGAAACTCCTCATGTACTGAATATCATTAACAAAACTGACTAACAAAGGAACCCGAACCGACGTGAAATAAGTTACCGATCGTACTGATCCATGGCTAGCTCCAACTCTGAAGGAGTAGACTGCAGGACATTTGCAAAGTGACGAACGTGGCAACTTTTAAAATACGGCATATATATAGTCAATTTTACCCTCTAGGTTGGTGGTTCCCACGGACTCAGCGAGGGAACTCACCACTACCGCCTTCCAAGCAGTGTCCTAGAGCTGGGAACACTTGGGGAGGTGTGATCAGCACTTCGCCCAGGCGGCCTCACCTCAATTTTCACGGTGGGGTTCGAACTCACGCGTCTACCGAGTCAGCAGAGAGCTTGGCCTCATGACCTAAACGCTGCGCTTTAGCGAGTGTAGCCACCACTGTCGGTATTATTATTAATAATAATATTGTTATTGGATTAACGTCCCCTTTAATTACTCCGGCCTTTAGAGACGCCGGGGTGCCGTAATTTTGCTCCGAAGGGGATCTTTAACGTGCCAGTAAATCTACTGACACGGCTCCCTCTCATTTGCGCTGACTGCGCCAGGATACGAACCTGCAACCTCATTAGACCCAGCAAGCGAGAGCGTTACCGCTGAGCCCACTCAGCCTGTCATCGAACACTAATCTCATGGATGACAACAATGAATGCTAGTCACTGCAGCACGTGGTGGTATGGAAAGATAACCTAAATAGGGCGGATTCGATATTATCATTGCAAAAAAAAATGTCTTCTTGTATCTGCTGTGGCTATATTTACTTAACTGCACGCAAAGCTTCCCAGAATATGACCTCGGTGCAGCTGGTCACGTAACCTCGTCCATATAGCGCTACGTGACATTCAGCGTCAACAACGGAGGTTCTTGACCTCAAGTGTTCACGAGAAAGTGAAAAATAAACACACGTCTTTATTGGCGGACAGCTGGCATGACCTCAATTCAGTCCTCGCCGGCCGGCTCTTTCACCATTATCTGACTGCCTGCTAGCTGATGCGGAAGGCTTGAATTGCTCACGGCCGGATGTTATGAATGAGGGTTCACTTCCGTAAGGTTATCATTACCAGCAGTGGCGTACCGACTAGGGACTAGGGGGGGGGGGGGGGGGGGTGTTAGGG
Source organism: Meconema thalassinum (assembly GCA_946902985.2). NCBI lineage: Eukaryota > Metazoa > Arthropoda > Insecta > Orthoptera > Tettigoniidae > Meconema > Meconema thalassinum. Next base: position 127,533,764 of record OX336395.1, read on the forward strand.
TTTAATCCCCCCCCAGAGACATTTGTTTATTTGGATCTTTATATTGTCACCTGTTTTACACTACCGCTAGTGAGGTGACTTAACTCCCGTATATACCGTACTGTATTTTATGTCGCCTCCGTAGCGTAGCTGCCGCCCCGGAGGTCTTGGGTTCGATTCCCGGCTCTGCCACGAAATTTGAAAAGTGGTATAAGGACTGGAACGGGGTCTACTCAGCCTCGGGTGGTCCAAATAAGTAGAGGGGGTTCGATTCCCACCTCAGCCATCCTCGAAGTGGTTTTCCGTGGTTTCCCACTTCGTCTTCGGTCAAATGCCGGGATGGCATGGGAAGCTTTGCCTATCCGTCCCAATCTTCCATTCCCTTCCCTTCCCTTCCCTTCCCTTCCCTTCCCATCCCTCCTGAGGCCCCTGTTCGCTTTCCAGGTGAGGCCGCGTGGACGAAGTGCTGATCACACCTCCCCAAGTGTTCCCATTCCCAGCTCTAGGACACTGCTTGGAAGGCGGTAGTGGTGAGTTCCCTCGCTGAGTCCGTGGGAACCACCAACCTAGAGGGTAAAATTGACTATATATATATATATTCCGTATTTTAAAATTTGCCACGTTCGTCACTTGGCAAATGTCCTGTAGTCGACTCATTCAGAGTTGCAGCTAGCCATGGATCAGTTTTGCTGTTGAAGTGTGCGATCGGTAACTTATTTTACGTCGGTCCGGGTTCCTTTGTGTGTCAGTTTCGTTAATGATAATTCGGTACATGAGGAGTTTCTGCAATTTTTTTCCTATCAGTGATGCAGATAAGGCCCCTTAAAACAACAATAACTAACTAGCTAACTAAAGGCAGATTTTGAGAGTCAATAGTAAGCTTAATGGCAGTAAGAACATGACAGCAAAACATCATTTCTCTCTCACATAATATCAATATTATAAGCAGTCACGTGGAGTTACCACTGCATCGCTTGCCACGGTGGGTGAGTGGTTATAGTGTCGGACTACCAACTCCAAGATTGCAGGTTCGCTCCTGACCGTGGTAAGTGATTTTTGAAAGGCGACAAAAATCACGACACTCATGTCATACGTTGCTGGCATGTTAAAGAACCCATTTGAATTCAGTAGGCCGAGTTCAATGGCAAAATTAATCTCGGGATTTTCCGCCAACACAAAGTTCCTCCATTCTCTACTTGAAAGCGCTGTAGTGTCAAGGAGTTTAGATATCTAACCTCCTTAACTTTCATAGCGTTCAAAGGAACGACGAAATTCGACATGCAAGCTACCCTCTGGGTGTCAATTAACAAAGCTTGCACCCGGCACCCGAGGCCATACGATATTATCATTATTACCACTGCATCATTTCAGTTTTAATATTTAGTCACTGTTTCCTATATAAAAAAAATCATTTTCTTATTGTTGCGCAGAAAAAATAATGAGGCCAGAATTGTTTTTTTTTTCTTTTTTGGCATGAGAATGTTTATTTAATTATTAATTTTATTAATTATTGTCGAAATATAATTTTAGTAAATTATTATTTATCGTTTGGCAATACAAGATTTCAGAGTAAGTTACAAAGAAAATTACTTTAAAATCTACTGTACATTATTTTTACTGTTTACACTATTATTACAGTCTCAGGTCTAATGAGTCTATCCATTGGACCACGTCAGGTGTCGCCAACAGGAAGTCGATCCAGTCCCCTCCATATGACCTCAGAGGACAGTCAGTTGTAATGTGTTGGACGGTTTGATTAGGAGCACCACAATCACACTGAGGAGACAAAAAATTTCCCCATTTGAACAAAGTTCCATTGCATACTACGTGGTTTGTCCGAATCCTATTGAGAGTTGCCCAAGCCCTCCTAGGCAGATCGGAACCTGGAGTGGATGTTCTTGTAGGGTCCAGGAAGGAGCTCGACTCAGGACAAGCTTTTAGTGTCCATTCACTAATCCACTGCATGCTGGAATCAAAATGGTTTCTTACAAGCCTCTGGGCATGACAAATAGGTGGCTTCCTGGATTTGAGCCTGTTCATTTGAAGAGAGGGGATGTCTTCATGAATAGGTGGTGTAGGGTGATCCATAATCTTGTAGTACTCCCGTAGCAAGGCAACTTCTCTATGAAGGTGGGGTGGAAGAATATTGCTGAGGGCTGGAAGCCAATATGCTGGTGTAGTTCTTATAGAACCAGTGATTAGTCTCATGGTGTTGTTCAACTGGGTGTCAACGAGTTTGACATGTGGGCTATTGAGCCAAACTGGGGCGCAGTATTCAGCCACAGAGAAGGCTAGATCTAAGGCAGAGCATCTTATAGTAGTAAATGTGTGATGATGATGATCGTAGTTTTGAGGGGCGGAACAGCAAGGTTAATTGTGTAAGCCTACACCATTACCCTACGCTATTAATGACCCCCCCCCCCCCAGAAAGAAATCCTGCGTACGCCACTGCCTAGGGTGGGAGATGAGCTGAGTCAAGATTACATTGGGAATGGGGGGTTCGGACATAATGAAACATAATCAATAACATTATGGTGTTTGAAGCCATTTTTCAGTGTTTCCTTAGTAAACAAAAGTTTGTTGCTTTTCTGTCGGTCAACACTATTGTACCCAAATGAGATAGGTTATTCCCTAATCCTGAAAAATATTACATGAGATTAATAAATACCCGGAGGCCCCGAGTTCGATTCGCGGCTCTGTCAGAGATATTAGAAACTGACGCGAGGGCTGGAACGGGGTGCACTCAGCCTCGTGAGGACAATTGAGTAGCTGTCTGACAGTGAGGCAGCGCCCCCGTCACGAAAACCAAGATTAACGGCCGAGGGGACCCGATGCGCTGACCACGCCTCACCCCTATTTCTGCAGACGAAATGGCTGGGCAACCGTCGCCCTTCATGGGCCTTAGTGCCAGGGGTTATTATATATTATTATAATAAATACACTTGGATGACCAGTTTCGATCGTCAAGCGATCATCATCAGATCCATTACACTTGGGTACAATCGTGTTGATCGACTCAAAAGTATCAAACTTTTGTTTAATCAATAAGAGTAAATATACGATCCCGAAGTTTCAGAACCTTGTATCTATATTTTTTTCGTGTTTGATACATTGTATTTGCAATTTCGTTGATATTAAATTATGAAGTCCAGATTTCTTCGCAAAATATCAGTCCTTTTGTATTCTCTGCCATTGTACAAATATTAATCAACTAGCAACCCGCCCCGGCTTCGCCCGGGAACAGTTATGAATGCATTACGTGATAAGCGCTTTCTTTTCGTTGTCAATGATTTATGACCTATATCCGTTTTACGTCTCGGCATAATGGGTTAAAATCACTGACTGGACTATTAATTATATTATCATGGAGATACATGTGTAAAGAATTCTTGTCAGACGTAATTTAAGAATGGCGAGGTGGTTGGTTGGTTCCTCAGTTTAGGGGCTGCGAAATGGCGAGGTGCATGAAACACAAATAAATCCCCCATCCGTCCATCACCACTGGGCGATGTATTGAAGATAGAGATATGCTCTCCAGGACGTTTTTGGAGAACATTTCATGCTGAATAATTCTTACACTCATATTATATTGATATTTTTAACGGTTTGCCCAGCGTAAGCTTAAAAAGCGCACGGACGCCAGGTTTTCTTTTTACCTTTTCACTGAAATCGTTACCGCTTAACTTCCTTTGATCAGAAATAAATTATTTTCTACAGAAACCTTCCTCGAGATATCCTTTGCAGAATGGTAAAAACCGGATCGAAATCCATCAAGTGGTTCTCCAGATAACCCGTGACATCCAAGAATCAGGGGCTTTGTTTTATACTGAGTAGAGATTACAGTTCACAACTTAAGTTTAACTGAAAACAGCAATACAACTTAGCACACCATTATTCACTTTCAAAAATGAAACTAACAGAATGGCAGGTGGTGTATTTTTGGAAAGGGATGAACAGATATAGTGCCACACCACACACTTTTGCCACTACGCAACGAGGTGGGCGGTGGGATTCGAACCCACGCTCTCCCGACGCTAGCGAGACACGAACTAGCACGTTAGAGCTGTTGGCCACCGCGGCCGGTGATAATAATAATAATTATAATACTCGTATAGGCAAATCCTAAAATATATTTTGAGCTGATCTGCTATCCAGATCCGACATTCCGTTTGTACTGCTTTCTAGCAGCAAAACCAGGACTTTATTATGCGACCTGTGGCTAAGATGTTATTAAATTTGATTTGATATCACCAAATGTGATGTGAGAGTTCCTTTTCGAGCAGACATTCCGACTCGGAATGTTGTGGATGATTCTCGTTCTTCAAAAATATTACTTTCTCTGTCCGGAACAAAACAGCAGACGGACACTTAACAACACTTGCACCGGGGAAGTTTAGATCCACGTTATGGTTTTCATCATTCTGATAAGCTGTGTTTTTGTAGTGTCTGTATTGGTGTGTGTACTTGTAAAAAATTAGGACTTGGACTAGATAACGTGGCTTTGATTATTATTATTAGCGTTTCAAAGACGAAGTTTATGTCGGTAGGGATGAAACACAAGAAAATAGAATGCCAGGTAGGAGGAACCAAATATTGGAGCAGGTGGAACATTTTAAGTTGGTTTTTTGGTTGGTTTCTCAGTTTAGGGGTTGCGACAACGCGGCCATGTAGCTCCGTGTACTTTGGGTGTGTGTACAATCTGTCTGATAACCGGTGTTAATTGTGATGGCTGTATTAGTGTGTGTATCTGTTTTTAAATTTAGAATTTTTCAGATAGTTCCTACTTGTGCCGCCTAGCACCACCGTCAACGACTACTAGGCCTAGTTCAGAACTTAGCCACTAGACGCCACCGCAGTCGGCTCTTGGCAACGAACGTAGACACCTAAGAGCGTTGTTTACGTTCTTAACCTATCCAATTTAGCTTCACACAGGTGTAATTAGTGGAAGTTTCTTTAACATGCCATTTATTTTTTTATTTATCGTATGGCATACATGAAAATTATTTACAATTTAACATCAAGTTCCGAAACGTAATGAAGTGCCTGTGGTGTCCCTAGGAAGAAGTCGCTGAAGTCACCACCGTATGATGTTTGTGGGCATTCCTGGACTAGGTGCCGAACAGTCTGTCTTTCAGCACCGCACTCGCAACATGGCGAAGACTTTTTCCTCCACTTGTACAGGAGATCGCCGCATATACCGTGATTGGTCCGGATTCTATTTAATTTTGACCAGGTCTTTCTAGGCTGAGTGAACCCTGGCACCTTCTCAGTTACGCATGGCATTACTGTACTCTCTGGAGGGGCAAACGAATTCCAATCAGAAGACCATCTCTCAGTCAGGTTGAATTTGTTAGTTGCAAGATTCTCCGCTGTGCAGATAAGTGGATGTCTTGAACGTAATCGTTTCACATGTAGATCACCAATGTCTCCATGGATTGGTAGTTGTTTGTTGGTCTGGATCTTTCTATATTCTCTTATCAAAATGTTGCATCGCCGCAAATGAGGTGGTGGGATGTGGCTGAGAATAGGAAGCCATTGTGTAGGAGTTGACATAATTGTTCCTGTTATCATGCGCATGGTGTTATTCAATTGTACATCTATTAATCTTACATGCGGACTATTTATCCAGACAGGCGCACAATACTCAGCAACAGAATAAACTAAACCTAGAGCTGAGCAACGGAGAGTAGTTGCATTGGCACCCCAAGTGGTGCCACATAATTTCCGTAAGATGTTGTTTCTTGTCTTCATTTTGGCAGAAATCATTCGTAGGTGTTCTTTGAATGACAATGTTCTATCCAGTGTTATACCCAAATACTTGGGATGTCTGTTATGGCGAAGGAGGATGTTATTGAAGTAAACCGTAAGTTCCCTTGTTGCCATTTTATTGTTCAGGTGGAAGCAAGCAACTTCGGTCTTAGTTGTGCTTGGCTGAAGTCTCCATTTGCGAAAATAATCTCCCAGTGCAGAAAGATCATTTGTCAGCGTCTCTTCTGTACTTTCGAAACATGGATCTCTAGTAGCAATTGCCCAGTCGTCAGCATATCCAAACTTCCTTGATTTTGTGGAGGGCAAATCTGATATATAGAGGCTGAACAACAGTGGGGCAAGCGCTGATCCTTGAGGAAGTCCATTATTTAATTTACTTGGTTTGCTAATTTCACTGCCCATGATGACCTGGAAGCTTCTATCATTCAGCATGTTGCTTACAAGACGAGCCAGTGTCTTACAAGGGATAACTTGAAGTAATTTATAAATTACACCCTCCCTCCAAACAGTGTCATAAGCTGCCTTAAGGTCTATAAATGCTACTGATGTTTTTTGGCGATTCTGGAACCCTGCCTCAATATAGGGGGTTAAGGAGAGAACTTGGTCCGTGCAACTCCGTTGTGGACTAAATCCTGCTTGTTCTATGGGAATTACTTCAAGCACTTTTGAGGCGATTCTGTTCAAGAATAGTCTCTCAATTAACTTATAGCATACGCTCAACAATGAGATAGGTCTATAACTGTCTGGTCTGTCACTTGGTTTTCCAGGCTTCAGTATGGCAACGATCTTTGTCAATTTAAACAAACGAGGTAGCTTACCAGTCTGAACAATGTTAGTGGCTAGCTTGGATAGCCAAAGACGAGCATGCCACTGTGTATCAAGAATTCGGGATGTATTCCATCAAATCCCGGTGCCTTACCGCTTTTTACATCTTTCAGCGCTGTGTCAATGTCCTGGATGGTGAAGGGTTTAGTGTATTCTGATCCAGAATTACTTGTGCTTTGAGATTGGACAATTCTTTCTTGATATATTTTGTGTGATTTCTGTCTCTAGCTGTTCGAGACATTGAAACTATATGGGAAGCAACCATTTTTGGAGTGACATTTTGATGTCCACGGTCGATAGGGGTACCTCCTCCAAGTTTTCTCAAGAGTGACCAGGCTATTCTGCTGGATTTACTGAAGTTAATAGATTCTACGGTTTCAATCCACTTTTCCTTCCGAGCATTATCAAGGCTACCAAGTAGTTCTTCAGCGATATCTTGTTCACCACTTGCCAGGAACTCTTGGTACAGCTTTTCACTTGTATCAGTCCATCCAGGAACATATTCCTTCCTGAATCCTCTTGGAATGTGTTTTTTGGCTATGGTAATTACAGCTCCTACAAATCTACAATAATTGTCACTCGTTGGAGGTATCCATCGGACATATTTATCTAGTTCATCTGAGAAAGCTTTCCAGTCCGATTTTTTGAAGTTCCAGCGTGGGCGAGGATATGAAGTCACAAGGGGGATTTGTATTCCAACTTCAAGATAAACTGGGCGGTGTTGACTGTGCGGAAAAGCTGGTAGAACTTTCCGTGTAGTACACAATGGCCGATAGTTGTTGTCACAGGAGACAAACAAAATCTATGACATGGGACCACCGGCTTTACTTCCCCTCCGAAGGAAGGCATACTGAGGGATTTTTAACGCTCTTAAAAAATCAGACGACTTCGGCCGGGTTTGAACCCGCTTTCTTGGGCATAGAAGCTCAGCATGCTACCAACTACGCCACCGAAGCCATACATTTTAAGTACTTGGGCTGTGTATTCCCTCAGGATGGTTAGCCTATATGGAGAAAGAAATAGAGTTGAGGTGTAGAAAAGTCAATGCAGGGAGTTCTCAGTTGCGATCAACAGTATTCTGCAAGAAGGAAGTTAGTGTAGCCATAAAACTCTCCCTACATGAATGCTCGAACCCATGCGTCTACCGAGTCAGCGTATTGTTATTCACTCGTTTCATTTCGTATCGGCTATCTATGGACCGCGTCATTCCAACTGTCTCAGTCTTCGGACTTGGATGCTTGCCAAGTACGCCCGCATTCGTTCTCGGTGATTTCCCTTCCTTTCCTGTGTCCAATCTTTCCTGTTTTCAGCTTCGGGTTTTCTTGGAAACTTTGGCATGCTTGAAGTTTTCTCTAGAGTGGGATGCACTAGGGGGCACATACAGCTTAAGGAGCCACAACAATAACGATTTTAATATTATAACTGTGCCTGTCATAAATCTTGTACAACAATGATATACATTTCCATGGAAACACACACACCTTGCTATTAGAGCAAAGTTAAAAATTTTCAAAATTCCAATGGTAATTATTTTTATCAATTTTTTCAAAATTGGTTCTTGTTTTGAGCTGACCTTCACCGTTTCCCTGATATCTCCCGTGTTTATAGGAACTTTTGTAGTTTTCTTTTTAATGTGGATGTTAAACCTTCTGCTACAAAATGAATCTCACTCAAAACCGTTGTGGCTTTAATTAGTCTTTCTATGAAACTTTTTTTTAGTTTGCTCAGAATAAAAATGGAAATAATGACGCTTAATTAATTAATCATGTGAAAATATGCGAGATTCATTTTGTAGCAGAAGGTTTAACACCAACATTATAAAAAGAAAACTCCAAAAATTCCTATAAACACCGGAGATATCAGGGAAACGGTGAAGTCAGCACAACAAAAAGAACCAAATTTTGAAAAAATTGATAAAAATAATTACCATTTCAATTTTGAAAATTTTTACTTCGCTTCTAATAGCAAGGTGTGTGTGTTTCCATGGAAATGTATATCATTGTTGTACGAGATTTATGACAGGCACAGTTATAACATTAAAATCGTTATTGTTGTGGCTCCTTGAGCTGTATGTGCCCCCTTAGGGAATTTGGTATGAAAATAGAAATTCCAGGAAACAAAAAGAACAAAAAAACCAATATAATTCCACGTAGGAGGAACTAAATTGGAGCAGATGGAGTATTTTATGCCTTGTTTTCTCTAGGATGGGAGCATGGGGAAAGAAATAGAGTCAAGGTGCAGGAAATACATTCAAAAAACCACCAGCTGGGAGCACTGTCATTGCCGAAGAGGTTCAATTTGTATTTAATTAGAAATGAAAAGCTGGTCCTTGTGAAATTCTGAGAAGGTATAATATATATCACATTGAAATGAGAGCAGAGGCGTGTATTTCGCATAAACCTTGTTTGCAGGAGCAGGGCAAGGACGTGCAGGCAGGTTGTCCGAACGATAAAATTGTTGTTCTCTTGCTTGACCTTGCGTGTGTTACCCTGGGACCTCCCAACGGAAGGGACCAGTGACTACGTGTGTGCTTTGTCGTAGCTAGCACTGATCATCATAGTAAGATGTTAGGTTTTCCCATATCTTCTCGTACGTGTGGAAAGAAAACAGATTAAAACAACTAAGGTCTCCTTGATGATAGTATTTCGTAAAGCTGAGCATTTTAATGTTGAGCGGAGGGGGCAAGATTGTGCAAGGTATTAATTAATAATGCCATCATATTTCAGTAGTATAAATCCCTCCTGCGGCACTCACACGCGACCAATCGTGACACATGAGCATTCAAATGAAATATAATAGACATTAGCAGTGACGAATTTCACTCTAATTTCATAAATATCTATAATTTCTTTAAAAATGAATTAAAAATGTACGAAGTGTGCGATTGGGAGATACAGTTGCTGTAGGAAAATACGCCCCATAATTGCTGTCCACTACACATTTTGCCCGCTGTGACACCTGTTTCATGTCATTTTAACATTCTGAGGCCTTTCCATTATCATTTTGCATGGATTTCAGAAACAGTAATTTCATAAATATCTATCATTTCTTTAAAAAATGACTTTAAAAAAAGTACGAAGTGTGCGATTTGCAGATACTGTTGCTGTAGGAAAATAAGTCTCTCATTATAAACCTATTGGGGAAAGTGTGGTTTATGAACATGCGAGATTTCTCGCACAGGTCCGCTAGTTTGTAATAATTTTTAAAAGGCATTAAGTTAACTAGTTTATTCCGAAGAGAACGAATCTTGTCTTATACGAGGCGCATCTAGAAAGTAAGTTTTCCTATTAAAAAAGAAAACAAGTTACGAGCCTTACAGTAGTCGCATATGATGTGTAACATCTGACATAGAAGAAACCTCACATGAAATTGTTGATACACCGGTATTTTAAACTATTATTGGCACAAATATTAATCTATTGTAAAAGGGAGTGTTTTACAGATATTGTAGTTTATAATACGGAATTCATTTTATTAGATGATTTGTAGCTTCCACCAGCACTAGCCTAAATAAAGAATACGATATGGATCAACTAGATTAATAGACGCGACACCGCTCATAACCTTAAATTCCTTATAAATAGGATCTCTTGATTCACAGACCAACACGTAATTTCATATGGATTCTGTTAAAATGAGTCATATTGATATGATAAATATAGTTTAAAATGGTAATCTGGTAGCAAAAATATCTACCCTGTCCGGGATTCGAACCCGAGATCTCTAGATTCACAGTCATAAGCGCTAACCCCACGGCTATTTCGACTACGCAAATATTGTGCACAAGATGGTGACTTATTTCCACGTTCTAATAATACTGCATTACGGAATTAAGTTTCATTTATATTTTGCTTGTTTCGATAATGTTCCTGCGTGAAATTAGCCTCCGTGGCTTAGGCGGCAGCACGCCGGCCTCTCACCGATGGGTCCGTGGTTCAAATCCCGGTCACTCCATGTGAGATCTGTGCTGGACAACACGGAGGCAGACAGGTTTTTCTCCGGGTACTCTGGTTTTCCCTGTCAAAATTTCATTCCGGCAACACTCTCCACTATCATTTCGTTTCATCTGTCATTCATTTAATCATTGCTCCAGAGGAGTGCGACAGGCTTCAGCAGCCGGCACAGTTCATATCCTCGCCGCTAGATGGGGGCTTCATTCATTCCATTCCTGACCCGGTCGGAGACTGGAAGCAGGCTGTGGATTTTCATTTTTTCCTGCGTGAAATTGAGTTTAAAATGCCTTATGAATAGGCCCTCTTGTGAGTAAAGAGAATGTATTCAGCAATAGTTCACGAAGGCTTGCTCAATTCTCGTATAACCACAACGATTATATTATAATGATGACCGCATTACCGTTATGTGGGTTAATATTTGAATAGCCATTGTGCAGAAACATAATACCGGCAATGCCGACTACTTACAATGATTGATATTAAGGCATTTTACCATTTAAATACTGATACGAAGACTTCGAACATGTACCATGTGCTTTGTTTCAATCACTTGACACCAGAGTTCGCATACGCGGTTACCGTTCAGTATGTCATATACATTCCTAATGGCCGAGAGTACGTCATGGTATCAATTTCCGACACCGCGCGCTCATTGTTTCTCTTACCACTGCCAGCTGGATCGATCGAGTTGGCAGTGTGTCTTACACTTCCGTTCGATCCACCACTGCCAGCTGGTGCCCCCTCGATCGTTCCGATCCACTTCCGTCCCATTTTTCAAAATCACTCCCACAAAACTATCCAGCAACCTAGTGGAAAGATGTTACACATCAAAAAACAACAACAAAGAACCATGAGGACTGTACGGTGGATGTTCAAACAGCTTCCAGGCAAACTTCTGCAGAACAGTGTTGCTGTCCTGATCTTGCTCCCAGCGATTTCAACCTTTTCTTGCACCTCAAAAAATTCCTGACCTCCGGTCAGCATTTTTACACTGACGAAGAGCTGAAGATGAATATCACACGCTGGTTCCATTCGTAGAGGACATACTTCTATGACAGAGGACTACAAAAGTTAATATCACGCTATAACAAGGGTCTCAATTCATTTGGTGCCTGTGTCGGAATGTAGCTGGCACATTGCCGTACCTGTTGCAGTTTTGCATATAACTATATTCTTAAAAATATACTGAGTTAGTTATTGTTGACTACGAGGTCATCTGCCCCTAAAAAAACAAAAACAAAACTGAGATTTTGCAATTGTTTTGTGGGGGATTGTCATAACTCTGTTTTAGTATTCTTTGGACTTATACCCCTGTGCCCTAACAAGAGCAATATATGTTAAATGTGATCACGTCGTCACTCGTCCTCCAGCGTTGGAGCTAGCCATGGATCAATTTTGCTGTTAAAGTGAACGATTGGTTACTTCATTCACGTCCGCCTCGTTGCGTAGCGGCTAGCACTTTTGGGTGTCACCGCGGAGGCTCGGGTTCGATTCCCGTCTCTGCCAAGAAATTTAATTCTGGTCGGGTACTCATCGACACTACTGAAGACATTTCATTACAAGTTATCTTATTTTCTTGAAATTGATATCACTGATTCCAAGAATATAAACTAGTGGATTTTTGCCAAAAAAGAAAAATTAAATAAATTTTGGGGGTCTTTTTCAAAGATTATTCACAAAAATAACGTGCATTTTTAGGACGCGATATCTTGGTGCTTTTTCAACTTAATTGAGTCATGTTGTCGCAAATTGATCTGCTGTGTGTTCAGAATGTTGTATAGCAGAATCGTTTTTGTATCATTGATTGAGGCAAATATATTAGCTTTGTTTTACAATTTACGTTATATTGATTGAAAAAATAAATTAATTGTGGTGGGCGCGAACCCTAATTTCAATTTAACAGCTTCATTCTGCTTTACAACATAGCTGCATTATTTGTCTATATTTTAGTGTTTAAATGAAACTAATATCTGCACTCTAAGTGGACATTTTAACTGCCCAAGTCAAGACCACAGTATAGATATCATTACAGTATGGACACGAACCGGAAGAACGGATTTAAAAAAAAAAAAAAAAAAACAATTGATAAGGGGCAGCACCAATTCACCTGTAAGCCGCTTGGTAGCACCACTTATGGACAAACACATGATAAACAGCTGGGTGCTGAATGTATATTTTATCTAATTTATTTAACTCGATTTCAACACACTAGCTCTCTTTATAATCAGATACCGTATTTTAAGAAAATAAATAACAAGAAAATAGGAAGTGTTAATATTACTGAGTTTTAATTCTAAATAGTGTGTGATTTAATAGGTTTGTTCCAACACGAAGTTCTGAACGCGTTCCGAACTGGTACCACCTTTGTTTAATGCGCAGGCGCCAATTGAGAACGAATACGGAACTAGTTCGGGATCGGTTCGGGATTATGTTTGTTGGAACACTTTGGTAGTGTTTTTTTTTTAATCTGCGTAAACAACGCCACCTGGGAGTTGTGGAGGCCATGAGCAAAGAGCTCTTTGGAGGCCTTAAGTTCTTTGATTGTTTTCTTTACTCTGTGCGAGTTTTGTGTCCTTTTCTTTCTGTCGGCATTGGTTGGCATAAAAAGATTGGAAGAATAAAAAGGTTTCCTAGTCGCCTAGATAAATTAATATTAAAATACCTAATTCTAGTACCTAAAGAGTAAAGAGACGAAAAATTCTGAAATGGAGGAACTGGGCGGTAAGAATAAAATGATATAATTATCAATCTCACACTTACAATGTACGGTATTTTATAATTAGTTCACGCAGGTTTACATGTTTACATTATATTAATATCCCAAGTACATAAATTATTTTTAATTGACATAGATAAGCGAATAACCTAAGCATTCTTTATTTTGATATATAAGTAGGTTGTCAGTTGACGCATAAATAAATTCTAATAAAATTCATTTTCTTTCTTCCTAGCAGGATTAACAGAATTTCTAGTATTTCCTAGTACTAGTGCTACCGGTATTACATCTGCTGAACTTGAAAGTCAAGATTTTAAATGGACATCTAACAGCACAAAGACGCTCATAGACTTGAATGAAAAATACAGCAAGCGGGTAGGGTCCCTACAGATGAGAAACAAAAAGCAGATGTGGTGTGTGATTGCTGAAGAGTTGGGGAGGGAATTGAAAATTAATATAACTGCAAACAGTTGTGAAAATAAGTGGAAAGTTCTTGACCGAAATTATAAAAAGTAAATCGAGAACAAAACTTTAACTGGGAGAGGAAGACAGTTTTTTGAATTCGCGAATGAAATGGACCGTTTGTATGGAAAAAAGAAATCCATTTATCCAGAACTGTTGCTGGCTACAACAACAGAACATATTCCAGAAAAGGAGACTGAAGTTGAGCCCACAGAATCCCAAGGAAATACACAGATATGCTTGTCCATTGAAGATGAAAATACAGAAAGAAGGAGAGTTAAACGTCCCCAAAGCAATTTGGAAAATATTAGGAATGACAGGAAGTCTTATTATGAGAAAAGACTGAAAATTGAAATGGAGAAGGTAGAAGTGTTGAAAAAAAGGAATGAACTTATTGAAGAAAGGAATAGAATATTGAGAGAATCAAGGTGCTGCTGTAAATGTATGTGTGGTGAAAATATCACTAGTATCAATTAGTTCCTCGTAACGTAATTAGTTAGTGCTTTAATGGCTTGAGTTGAAATGTAAAATATATGCAAAGAATATACATCCTCATCCTTTCATATGAATACTACACACGTAATGTATTCACAATGTTGTCCCTGATCCTTCTAGCACCTCTACCATCATTATCATAATCATCATCATCATATTCGCCATTAACTACCTGATGGTGAGGTAGGACTCTTTCTCTGACGTCAATATCTTCAAATAATTCATCATTTAAAGAGATATTGTATAAAACACATGCCGCTCTAATCAGGTGGGCAATGTACTGAATATTTCGCAATTTAACATGAAATAATTGTCTGAATTTTTGCTTTAAAATATCAAAGCAGTGTTCTATTACATAACGGTTCTTCGCCAGTTTTAAGTTATAATTTAATTGCCTTCTTGTTAATTGTCCTCTGTCTTTGAATGAAGTCATCAAATTCTTTCTCAATGGGTATGCACTATCCCCAAGTAGAAAATAGTGACCGCACTTAGCTTCCAGATTATTTGCAAGGGGACTATTTCTGAACACTCTGCTATCGTGAACTGATCCTGGATAACCCACGAATACGTCCACAATTTTTCTCGAATGATCACAGACAGCTTGCATCTGAAAATAAATTTGTTTTAGGGTCAGTTTATTTTTTTAAGTAAGTAATTTTTACCAATTTCATTATTCAGAAGTACAAATTTTAAAGAAATACCTGTATGGAATAAAATCCTTTCCTATTTATGTAGGAATCAGGATCGTTTGACGGTTTGTCAACTCTTACGTGACTGCCATCAATAACTCCGATTACACCGGGAAACCCATTTTCCAGAAAGTGCTCCTCTATATTCCTTTTTTCATTCTCGGTAGGCCAAGTTATTATCTGGGACGATAAGTTACCCAGAAAAACTACAACTCGTGCAATTATTCTGTGTAAAGAACTGATAGTTATGTTAAACCTATCTGCAACATCCCTAAAACTTGCTGTTTGATGGCTGATGAACCACAAAAAGATCAGAACCTGTAAGTTATACAAAAATTATAACGTGACGAATGTATATTTCAAATGAAATAAAAAAAGAATCAGAGTGCAACGTGTATTATCTTGGAGGAGGGAGTCAAGGGAAGTTGGCCAAGCTGTTTTGAGTGAAGCCAAGCGCCGAGTTATAAGTGGGCGTAACCTGGTGTAATGTGTATGCGGCAGAGCCGTTTTCGTCATCCCTTATAAACTATAAGGCTGACCACCTTGTTGTGTAGCGACTTGCGTTCTTGACAGCGCCCCGGAGCTCCAGATTCCATTCTCGGCTCTGCCAAGTAACTTTAATTGTGGTGTGAGGGCTGGAACGAGGTATACTCAGTCTTGTGGGGCAAAACTAAGAAAATGAGGGTTTGATTCCCACCCCAGCCATCCTGGAAGGGGTTTTCAGTGGCTTCGCACCTCTACTCCAAGCAAATGCTGGGATAGTCCCCACCTTAAGGACACGGCCGCCTCCTTCCCAATCCCATCCCCAATTTACAAATACACACACTAATACAACCATCACAATAACACAGGTTAGCACACAAATTCCACACACACACACCAAATACACGGGGCTATATGACCACGATGTCGCAGCCCCTAATATAAACTATTCAGGATTATTAAACTTAGAGTACTATATTCACTCATTATTATGCTCAAAACACATTTTATAATATTCTTGCAGTCATGCATTATTATACCACCGAAGTTTCAGCTGTATTTTGTACAGTTGGACAGCGTTTACATGATAAGTAGGCCTACCCCATAATTTAAAATATTTACATGAACGTTCTTTTGAGCTGTTGGTAATATTCACTGCTACAAGATACACCAACATAATTGATACACATATTCAGGAAATACTTCTTTCTTTTTCATATTATTATTCTAGCATGTATATTTATTTTTACTTCTGTTGGGTAAAAAATATTCTCTTAAATGGGAAGCATGCTTGATACACAAAACAACTTGGTGTATGTTGTTTATATTAGTACAATACACAAACATGCAAAATTTCATTGAAATATATTGACTAGTATTGAGATTTCATGTAAACGCTGTGTGAAAATAAAGGTTTCGGGAAACAGGCTTCAAACTTACCTAAGGGTAGAATTTAAAGAAACAACTTAAGCGACAGAAACTAACATTTGGGGGAAGTATTGAAGATATTTTAATTTTGTTTTCACCAAATGGAAAATATAAGATTAGTCATTCAAATAATTTATTAATTTATTTGATCCTGAAATGTGTAACCCCCCCATTAGCATAGGAACAAACCATTTGCTGGCAGCTCAAAGGGGGTTTACTGTTTGGCTTCAACAGCTTGCACCAGCTAGCGCAGCGGAAGCAACTCCCTCCGAGCTTTTCTCCAAGTGTATTATAGAGTATTGCCAACCTGATTAAGAGCTGAGATTTTTCCGTATTGCCCGGAGTGCCTCTTATACTGCTGACTTCCTTCATACTGCTGAGCAATATTCTGAACAGTTCCTCGTGAAACCCGAAAATGTTGCAGGAACGAATCATCTTCATACTGAGGAACTGTTTGTTCTAAAATAAAATTGTATATTCATAATAATATATAGTAAAATATATTAAATAATAATAATATAGAAGGATAATTGAAAGGCTATAATTATATTATTATTGTCTGTCTGTTAGGTAGTCAGCCCGAAGGCTGGTTGGATCCTCAAAAAGCACCGCCGTTACGTTATGTATTATTATTATCATCAACAAATTGCTTATTACCTAAATAATTCTCGTTCTTCCTTCTTAATACATTCCATTCTACGTCATCATCGTCTTCATCAGCGCTTGAATCATAATAGAGGTCGCTGTCGCCTTCGAAATCACTCATTTTAATAACACAACATTAACTATCTAATAAGTGTATTTTGAAAAGAGCGCGCTAGGGTTATGTTTCTTCTTTCGCATTCAACAACGGAAGCAGCTGTGAAAATGGCTTGTGCGCATGATCAGAACTCCCAGTTCCTGCTCTTGACTGAGAACTGATTTCACTCGTTCCGAACGAGTTCCAGATCATGTTGGAACAGAGCAAATAGAGAACTAGCAGTTCAGAACTCGTTCGTGAAGTTTGTTGGAACGGTTCCTGCGCTACTGCGCAGGCGTCGACAGTTCTCGAACGATAATTTGCTGTGTTGGAAAAAAAACCTATAGTTTAACACCACATTCCTTCAGTCCTGTGGTGTCGCATTGTGATTGCATCGTAACGATGAAAGGTTATGGTATGTTTTAAATAACACGATGTATTGAAAAGTGTGCGGGAAATGTGGTTTTTGTTTTGTGAATTAATGGATATGTGTTTGAGGGACGGATATTTCATGGGCATTAAAACCAGAATCATTCAGTGTAACGTTTGATATTTGTATTTACCGCTCCAATGCCCGAGGAAACCGGAATGCTGGTATGTCCGGTGTGATAAGAACTGCGCAAAAAATTACCGCACAGATGTTGGTTTCCCACATTTCTGCTATTGGTTAAATTGCAAAATTATATTTCTGAGTTGTTTTTAATAATTACAATCAATGTTTTCTTCAGACAAAATCGACAGGCCGTACTCAATAATGAATATTGGTAGACTGCTTTCCCGCGGATACACGGTGAACCGTCGCCGTCATGCGTGCGTGCGTGTGGTGCTTCCGGTGACGGCCGTTTCAAAACCATGACGAAAATATTACATGGTAAAGGCCTGATGTATCCATACTGTATATGATAACTATACTGTGGTCAAGACAAATATTGAAAAAAAAATTAAGTGTGAGAAATCGTAACTTAAAGTTGAGGTACACATTTGGAGTCTTACTTTTCAACTCATAAAAACTGCCTTTTCTTTGGATTTTAGGTCAATCTTCTGCATTCTCCGACCCATGAGTATCTCCTACATTGTTTTAGTTCTGGAGTAGACTGTTTCAAAGCCAGATTAATGTGTGCTTTATCTGCTGCACCTATGCGTCAAAGTGACAGCTGCTGAAAAGCGTGCACACCGATCATTAAAGTGAATATAAATGAGCTAAACAACAATAAAACTAGTATAAACTATATATTTCTGGAAACTAGAGAGGACATACTATCGAATGAGACAATAAAAAAATCGAAAATTTTCTTGAAAATGACTAATTGAAGGGTCGATGAATACCATGAATGAATTAACAACAACAAATTTATTTGCGCGTTTATGATTCTCTTTGGAGCGAAATTCTGGCACCCCGGCGTCTCTAAAAGCCCTAGTAGTTAAAAGGTACGTAAAACCATTGTTATTATTTTATTATTATATTGAAGTGTTGCCTTGATCTATTAAAGAAAGCTTTTCGGTCGGTCAACACAAATTGTGCCCAATTACATTAGGCGGGAAAACAATTACTGTATTTATACACCCTAACCTGAAAGAAATGTTACATGAGGTAAAAATAACACGTCTATACAATATAAATTAATCCCCTTTCTGGGGATAATACTTTTAGCCGTGGTGCCAGCAACTGATCTAGCACACACGTACATTAGGTTGCCTATCAGCAAGGATTGAAAATAAACCTTCAGTAAAAGAGTGGAAGCTTGTAGTTTTAC
Source organism: Meconema thalassinum (assembly GCA_946902985.2). Lineage (NCBI taxonomy): Eukaryota > Metazoa > Arthropoda > Insecta > Orthoptera > Tettigoniidae > Meconema > Meconema thalassinum. The sequence goes on from OX336395.1 coordinate 127,552,555, forward strand.
GTGGCCGTTTATTCGCAATTACACTGTCCAGTCACATTAATGCAACCACCCGTCAATAGCCTGCATAACCACCTTTTGCAGCGCAGACAGCTGCAAGATGTGCAGGAAGAGAGTCAACGAGGTTGTGGAAGGGGACCAACAGGGATGTCCCCGTGTGGGTGCGGGATAGAATACACCCACGGTATGCCCTGCCTGTCGTAGGAGGCGACTAATAGGGCTGACATGGCCGAATAACTTGCCAGTTTTTTATTTGTTCAGACCCCCTGTGGATAGGGAGGGCACAATTCATCCACGGTATCCCCTGCCTGTCGTAAAAGGCGACTTGGAGGGGGCCTTATAAAGGTCGATTTTGGATATCTGGTCCCAGTTCTGGTTTGACCTATAGAAATAAACATGCATGCTGTTAGGGGAAGGGCCACCAACTTGGCCATCTTGCCAGAAAGCCTAGACGGTATGCCCCATCCCGTCAGGTGGGTGCGCCATGTACCCTACAGTAGTATCCGCCTTACAACGAAGGTCCCTGCATGACCGAATACTGGAGCTGCATAAATCACTGTGCATGCCGTGGGGGAAGTGCCTTTTCGAGGCACTGGGACCCCGGGCAATACCTGCTATGCCAGGTAGGTATTGCCTTGACTGGGTGGCGCCCACAGTGATAGCCCCCGTTCGGAGTGTGCAGTATTCGGGGAGGATTTCGTCCGGGATGCCATCTAAGCGCTCACGGACACCTGTACAGGGTGGCACCCTCAAAAAGTCGTCTCTAGAGTGTCGTCCGAATCCCAAGGTGTACATTGGGGAGGCTTTTAATCAAAGATTCCCCGTTGACAAGTCTCCTCGCTACCTGGTAGCTACCAGGACAGACGGGGAAGATTTTAAACTCGTGAAATCTATTATCTTTTCCGAGCAAATTGAGGGGAATTTGCTGGAATGCACGCATTTCGGCGAAATTCCTGTTAAGGTCACTAAGCACGAAACGCTGAATGAGGTCCGCGGAGTTATTTTTCACCGCGACCTCATTCTTAATAGCGATGTTGAACTAATGCGGGATCTGGGGAAGAGAGGCGTCACTAAAATTAGGCGCATCACCCGAAAGATTGGAGAGAAAAGCGTCGATACCGGCGCTTTCATTCTCCATTTTAAGGGTGATGTGGTTCCTAAACAGGCGAAGGTCACGTCATATCATTGTGACGTTCGACCGTACATCCCTCCAACTATGCGCTGTTATCAATGCCAGAAATTCGGGCATGTTTCTGCCAGGTGCACTGCCAAGGCCGTGTGTAGAGAGTGTGGTAAGGAGACACATGAGGGTGGGTGTACGCCTCCCCCGATGTGTCCCAACTGCCAAGGAAGCCACTCTCCACGATAGAAGCAGTGCCCTGAGTTCTTGAAAGAAACAAAGATCCAGGAGATAAGAACACTGGACAGGCTTTCGTATCACGACGCTCGTAAGAGATACCGTGATATGAATGCCCACGAATTTCGGGTATCGTTCGCAGCTGCAGCGACGCCCCTTATCACCCCTGCCGCTTCTTCTCCGAGTGCAGTACCCTCAAGTTCGACCTATACGAGTATTTTAAAATCTCCCCACGCTGTACCAGTGAGCACTGTCAGCCCGAAGGAGGTCCCACAACCTCTTCGGCCACGGTAAAGAAGGCGCCGGTTTTAACACCTAAACCGGCGAATTCGGAGAAGAAGACCTCTTCTTCTCCGAACCGGTCGGCGAAAAAGTCTTCCCCAGCTAAAGGAAAAAAAAAGACTGCCGACCAGGGCTAGCCCTTCTTCCAGCCCACCTAATACGAAAAATATAGGGGAGAAGAGGGAGACGGTTCGTCGCAGTCTCTCCCGCCCTCCTGCTGACGGGGTGGCTACTGTCTCTGCTGGCCTTTCCGCTGCCACGACCACCAAGGGAGCGAAGCCTGCTGAAGCCAAGCCCGTCCGTATGGAGGAACTCCCCTATAGGAAGGAAAAAAAAAAGATCGGCGGAGGAGAGAGGAACGGTTCAGCGCCGTTTCTCTTCCTCTCCTAAAGACAGGGCTGTTCACGTATCTGCTGGCCATCCCGCTCCCACCACTACCAGTGGAGCGGTGCCAGCAGGAGCGATCTTGTTTTATAAGGACCCGGCGTCTGTGGGGAAGGGACCATCTACTTCCCCAAACACACGTCAACGCCGATCCAGAAAGAAATCTCTTCGGGGCGTGTCGGGGACAGACACCCAGTCTACGGACCAGGAGAAAGTCCCTCGACACCGCTCTCGCTCTTCCCCAAGAGCGCAACCCAAGAGACCGCCCGCTCCTTTTTCTTCGTCTTCGGACGGAGATGTGGAGATTGAGATGTGCTCTCCTGCCCCATCATCTCCAACTAGAGATGGGGAAGGGTGGCAAGCGGTCAAGCATAAGTAGAAGACCGACTTCTACTTAAGTCCACACCATGGCACTATTACAATTGTAACCGAATTTATTCAGTTACAGTAGCTCACCCTCGGGTTTTGTGCTTAGTGCAGTTAGTTTGGGGTATTATATTCGTATCTTATTTTATTGGGTTAACGTGGGGTTGCAGAGGTGATTTTTATTGTGCCTGTGTGTTTTTGTGGACGGATTCATCTTTGGATGATCCCGACCAACTAGGATCACTGTTTATTAATTATCGGTTTTTGGATATTTGATATTATAAAATATGGGGTTTTGCGATTTATTACGTTTTGGGAATAAGGATATATGACTGCATTAAGTAGAAGCATTATTTCATTTTGGTTTGAGGTTAATGGCTTTATGTTGACCTAGTAATGTTAAATGTTAGATTCGTGGCTGTACTATAAAGGTACAATGAATTGATATTTTCGAGTGCTGGATATGTGACATACCCGGAAAAGACGGGCAGTAATTCGGCTTGTGTGGGATTACCTAGGCTATTTATGGCATGAACTCCCATGAACTTCGCGTGAGAAACTACTGTGTGACGTCAGTGTGGATTTTGACTGTCTGATGTTCATGTGTTGACACGGATGTTCCGCTAGGAGCGGGCCACGCGCAACTTAGTTCCGGCAGAAACATTGGGGTTATGTAGCCCTGCGCCTGGGCATATAAGGGCGTGTCTGGCGTTCAGAGCTCGTCTTATTGCTTTATCGGCAGAACACTGATCTACTAACGCCCAGGGTCGTTTTACGTGACATGGTTTCCGTAACGAACAGTTAGAGATCGTCTTCTTGCTTTTACAGCGAAAGCCTGTTGTCGACTTGCATTTTAGTGTCGTTATTACTTGATCATGGTATCGTAATACGAACGAGCAGTGACTAATTTTTAGCTATCCACTGAGCTCTTACGGGCTATTGGAGGCTACGTACATTTCATGGGTCCATCCATACCATGGGCTGTCGGTAATAACTTACCACGCCTAAAAGGATAATTCAGTCGTAAACATTTCATCGAAGTCATGCGAGAATGGAGACGTGAACGTGCAGTTCCAGAAGAAAGAAAGTAGAATGAACCAGTCTAACGTGTGTAGATATTTTGTGTACGGACGGTACAGTGTATATACGTAGGTGGCTGTTATGCCTGGGTCCGATATGGCCGTCAGTGTTTTCCTGCTCTCAGAGCCTAAATTCAGTGGCAAGGTACTGTATTATTTCACGAGTGTATGAAGGGTATTTTGTGTTGTAGATTATGTATATATGTGTATAGTACAGCCAATAGATTATCTCTTTAAAATTGACGTGTGTTTATATTCCTGTCTTGCATGAACCTGGTACATCAGCAAACGCATGCCAAATGCCCTACACCTGGGATATGGAGTTTCATAGTCGGGGCAACAGTTGTGTACCGTATTTTATCCTATTTTATTCAGGAAGACCCATATGGTCGACCTTGGCGCCCATTCAAAGTCGGGAGTAATGCTAAAATCACTTGTGGCCTGTATTTAAAGGCAGTAAATTCTGTAGGTTTGTGGTAATGAGGGTAGTTAATTGTAAATCAACTCCAGCGAGGAGGTGAGAGTGTTTCAGTGGCGCCCAACATGGGGACTTAGACATGCTGATGTGTACCAGGATACAGGAATTAAACTGTAGGCATTTTTTCGTAATTTTACATATTTCAATTAGGGATGGCTACGTTAGAGCCAGGATGCAATTCTGCTTTGTTGGGGGACAGTGCTGGTGAGTGGCAGAATCAGACAGGGTCTGATAGGAAATTTGCTGTAGGGATGGGGGAAAACAGTAGAGTCAGGGGAGATTTACCAGGGAAGGGGGGAAATGAATTAAGTATGATGGACATGTTGAGGAGGCTCGTGTATCTTAGCGACAAGTCTGTAGGGATGGAGGACAGAATAAGTAATCATATTTCTTGCCAGCTGAATAGTTTGAAGGAGCATTTGTCAGAGAAGCTTGATGAGGTGAAGGAAAGATTGTCAGAAATTATCCCCGACAGCCATGTTAGTAGCCAGATTAGTGAAGTCAGTGTAGAAGTCACTAATCTGGAAACTAAGCTAGGTAATGAGATTGCTGTTCAGGAAGAGAGCGTAGACTCGGAAGTAGATAAGTTGGATGCTCAACAAATGATGTTGGCAGGGGAGATTTCTAGCCAGGCACTCTTGACTAGCCAGAAATTTCCCAGGGTAGATAGGTTGGGAGAGTAGAAAGAGGAAATTGTAGGCATCGTGGAAGAGAACGTTGTGGTTAGTGATGAGAGTGCTGGGAGAGTGAAGAAGGATGAGAGTGCTGAAGTTAGTGGGGGAGAGTGCTCGGAGAGTGGAGAAGCTTGAGAGTGCTGAATTTAGTGAGGAGAGTGGTGAGGTAGTGGAGATGGATGAGCGAGTCGAGATTAGTTTGCTAGGGAATGGTATGAAGAAGGTAGATGAGAATATTAGCCAGGTTAGCGAGATAGTGACTAGTATGGAGGAAGAATTCTACGTGGTCAACATTTGGAACTAGGAGGGAGTGAAAATCTTGTTACGAAGTTAGTATGTAATTTCTCTGATGACATTAGGACTGCAGTGTGCGTGCAGGAAATAGTTGCTATTACAGGCATAGAGAGGTCACTTGGAAGGTTAGGTACCTTGAGAAAGACAGGTAGGCAACGTCAGAGAAATGGGGGTAATCGAAGGGAAGGAAATTATAATCAGAGGAGAGAGAAGAACTGGGATCCAGGTAGAGGAGATAGGTACATGTGGTATGAAGATCATGGGAGAGGAAGAAATAACAATGAGTGTCAGAGGTACGGGAAAAACAATCAACCGGGGAACAGACCACGTGAGGTAGAGCAGGCAAAAAGGGGGCGTGCCATGGAAAGACAGGTTGAGAGAAGCAATAGGCCAGGAAGTTTAAACTTCGCCAGGACTCACTATATGGAGCAGGGGGAGAGTCCTTGCATAGTATTCCTGCTCACGCTCTGGAAGAAAAACATAATGTACAGTATAATGTCAATGTAGGTTCTGATAGGTTAAGAGACCAGAGCTGTAGATTAGATTACAGTAAGGCGCAAGTGAAGTTTGGGTGGAGTGAGCAACAGGATTGGGTTAGGTTAGATTATCAGGTTGATGGTAGAGATTTTGTTAGTGTCGTTGGATGCATTCAGGTTACTAAAGAGGTTTCTGTGGAGAAAGAATTAGTTGTCGGCATGGTATCAAGTTGTATTTTGGTCATGAGAGATGATCGTGTGATGAGTGATGTTGATCACTGTTGTTTCTGGATCATGGGAGATGATCGTGTGTTGAGTTATGTTGATGACTGTTGTTTCTGGGTCATGAGAGATGATCGTAAGTTGTGTGATGTTGATCACTGTGTGGAGGCAGTTGTTAAAGATACCATGTTGGACGAGGGTCGGAAGTCAGAGGTGTTTGACGTTCTGAGGGAACACAGGGTGGTGTTCTCGGAGAAACCTGTATGTACTCATGGCTACGGGCAGAGTTTTGACATCGCAGATAGGTCTAGCTTGAGCGGTCCTAGGTACCCTATAGCTCATTCTTACATGGAGGGTGTTGTTGAGGTGATTGGACAGATGCTGTATGAGATTATATTTGAGATTAGTAACAGTCAGTCTGTTAGTCTTCTGGTGGTGGTGACCATTCGGGATGGTACCATTAGGTTATGTTTGGAGGGCGTGGCAGTTAGTAGTTTGCAGGAAGGATTTCTTTTAGTGTGTCTCGCAGGATTTTGGGATTTTAAACAGGGAAAGCTGTACCCTAAGAGATTGAATAAATTGAGAATTATTGTAGTAGCAGGTAAGATACTTTTGAAACAGCAGGGATGGGAGGGGGTAAAAATTAAGATAGGTGATCTGGTGTTGTTGCGAGCTGAGCATCTGCTGTCGGTAGAGCAGAGTTGCATTCATGAGGTTTTTATTTCGGTCCATTTGCTATAGACCGCAGGGTAGGTGCATGTGCCTACAGCTTGATTACCAACGATGACAAGGTCCTAGGTACATATAACGTTGCTTACCTCAAGCTATATGTCACCTGGAGATCTTGCTCACGATGACAAGACAGGAGTACTAGTGTATTTGTGTGAGGGCCAAGGATCAATCTATAGCCTTGTAGTTTAGAGATTGATCCTTGTGGGGGCGTTACGACGCTCGTAAGAGATACCGTGATATGAATGCCCACGAATTTCGGGTATCGTTCGCAGCTGCAGCGACGCCCCTTATCACCCCTGCCGCATCTTCTCCGAGTGCAGTACCCTCAAGTTCGACCTATACGAGTATTTTAAAATCTCCCCACGCTGTACCAGCGAGCACTGTCAGCCCGAAGGAGGTCCCACAACCTTCTTCGGCCTCGGTAAAGAAGGCACCGGTTTTAACACCTAAACCGGCGAATTCGGAGAAGAAGTCTTCCCCAGCTAAAGGGGAAAAAAAGACTGCCGACCAGGGCTAGCCCTTCTTCCAGCCCACCTAATACGAAAAATATAGGGGAGAAGAGGGAGACGGTTCGTCGCAGTCTCTCTCGCCCTCCTGCTGACGGGGTGGCTACTGTCTCTGCTGGCCTTTCCGCTGCCACGACCACCAAGGGAGCGAAGCCTGCTGAAGCCAAGCCCGTCCGTATGGAGGAACTCCCCTATAGGAAGGAAAAAAAAAGATCGGCGGAGGAGAGAGGAACGGTTCAGCGCCGTTTCTCTTCCTCTCCTAAAGACAGGGCTGTTCACGTATCTGCTGGCCATCCCGCTCCCACCACTACCAGTGGAGCGGTGCCAGCAGGAGCGACCTTGTTTTATAAGGACCCGGCGTCTGTGGGGAAGGGACCATCTACTTCCCCAAACACACGTCAACGCCGATCCAGAAAGAAATCTCTTCGGGGCGTGTCGGGGACAGACACCCAGTCTTCGGACCAGGAGAAAGTCCCCCGACACCGCTCTCGCTCTTCCCCAAGAGCGCAACCCAAGAGAACGCCCGCTCCTTTTTCTTCGTCTTCGGACGGAGATGTGGAGATTGAGATGTGCTCTCCTGCCCCATCATCTCCAACTAGAGATGGGGAAGGGTGGCAAGCGGTCAAGCATAAGTAGAAGACCGACTTCTACTTAAGTCCACACCATGGCACTATTACAATGGAACTGTAATAGCTATTCTGTTCATCTCGCTGTGTTACGACAATTAATATCTTCGTTTTCGGCAACCATTGTCTGTCTTCAGGAATCCAGGTTTCGTCCTGGACATGAGACAACAATGCGTCACTTCAAACTCTTCTCTAAACACCGGGAGGACGGAGCTGAGGCCGCTGGTGGCGTATGCACTCTCGTCCACTCTAGGCTCTTTAGTGAAGAGGTGCCGTTGCGTACTCGGCTAGAGGCAGTTGCAGTTCGTACTTCGTTGCCAGTAATGGCAACAGTATGTAACGTGTACATCCCGCCTGATTCTCAACCGGGTTACAACCAGCTGGTGGATCTAGTCTCTCAGCTCCCCCCTCATTTTCTCCTTCTGGGAGATGTTAATGCCTACAACACCATCTGGGGTTCCGCTACCACTAGCGGTAAAGGGAGAGATTTTGAGAGGCTGATCTGGCAACTGGACCTATGTTTGTTGAACACAGGGGAACCTACGCACTTCTCTGTTGCACACGGCACTTATTCAAATGTTGATATTACCTTGTGCAGTCGTGCGCTGGTTCCCCTGCTACAGTGGGGTGTACACGACGATCTTTGTAATAGTGACAATTTTCCAATTATCGTTCCTCTTCCGAACCAGAGAGCCATCGAGTTACCAAGTCGATGGCTTCTCCGTCGGGCTGATTGGCCAACTTTCACGGCACGTGCGGTGTTTGCCGAAGATACCTTTGAGAGTGTCGACGATCATACCATTCACATAACGAATGGTATTTTGGCTGCTGCTGAGGAAACAATACCTTCCTCATCCGGCTACTCACGCCGGAAGCTTGTCCCTTGGTGGACAGCCGAGATTGCAGCAGCCATTAAAGATCGTCGACGTGCTTTCAAATGCTATCGGAGGCAAAACACTATGGCCAACCTTATCACCTTCAGAAGGATGCGTGCTAGAGCCCGATATCTGATTCGGGAGAGTAAGAAAACGACGTGGGAAAAGTATGTGTCGTCTATGACGGCTCATACTCCTTCATCTCAAGTGTGGACTAAGCTTCGTCGGATCTCCGGACTCCCGACATCACTGTCGATACCCGGAGTATCCATCAATGGAGACATCATCACGGACCATCTCGCCATTGCTAACAGTATTGGCTCGCACTTCTCCGATGTATCCTGCTCTGGGAGTTACGATCCTACATTTCTGACTCTGAAGCGGGAGGCAGAGGCTCACCGCTTGTCCTTTGCCACTGCTGCTTCGGAGTCCTACAATGTACCATTCTCTGAATGGGAACTGCGCAGTGCGCTTGCACTGTGCAGGGATACGGCTCCTGGACCGGATAACATACATAATCAAATATTAGATTGCCACGGTGGGTGAGTGGTTATAGTGTCGGACTACCAACCCCAAGATTGCAGGTTCGCCCCTGACCATGGTAAGTGATTTTTGAAGGCGACAAAAATCACGATACTCATGTCATACGTTGTTGGCATGTTAAAGAACCCATTTGAATTCAGTAGGCCGTGTTCAATGGAAAAATTAATCTCGGGATTTTCCGCCAACACAAAGTTCCTCCATTCTCTACTTGAAAGCGCTGTATTGTCAAGGAGTTTAGATATCTAACCTCCTTGACTTTCATAGCGTTCAAAGGAACGACGAAATTCGACATGCAAGCTACCCTCTGGGTGTCAATTAACAAAGCTTGCACCAGGCACCCGAGGCCATACGATATTACGATATTATAATCAAATATTAAAACATCTGTGCGAAGCCAGTATAAAACAACTGTTGATCCTCTTCAATCGTATATGGATTGAAGGGGAGTTGCCATCTCAATGGCGAGAGGGGATCGTGATACCGATTCCCAAGGCTGGAAAGGATCCCATGTTTGTAAGCAGCTATAGGCCCATTTGTCTGACAAATGGCCTATGTAAGCTGCTGGAGAAGATGGTGAACCGTCGACTGGTGTGGTTCTTGGAGGAGAAATGTCTCCTGTCTGAGTACCAGTGTGGATTTCGCTCTCATAGGTCCACCACCGACTATCTGGTGCGACTTGAGAGCGCCATACAGGAGGCATTTCTCCGAAAGCAGCACCTAGTCACGGTTTTCTTTGACCTCGAGAAAGCCTACGACACCACATGGCGCTACGGTATCCTTCCCACCCTTCACAAGTGGGGACTCCGTGGTAATCTACCGACTTTCATTGCGAATTTCATGTCCACCCGACTCTTCGGTGTAAGGGTCGGTAGGACATTATCGCAATACTATACTCAAGAAAATGGAGTTCCTCAGGGTTCTGTGCTGAGTGTCACCTTGTTCGCGATTGCCATAAACGGCATTGTTGCCGCCGCCGGGCCCACGGTAGTTCCATCGTTGTATGTAGACGATTTAGCTCTGCATTACAGCTCTGGAAGTATGGCAATCGTAGAACGGCAATTGCAGCTAGCAATTAACCGGGTCGACAGGTGGGCTCACGACTGGGGTTCTCATTTTTCAGCAGCGAAAACCTCCGTCGTCCATTTTTGTCGGCTACAGAGGCTACATTTACACCCTGAACTGCATCTCAGGGATGCTGTTTTACCGTTGGTTGACACTTATCGCTTCCTGAGGCTCTATTTTGACAGCAAATTAACGTGGCAGCACCATATACGGCAACTGAAAATGACGTGTCTCAGGAAACTGAACATGCTCAAGTTTCTTAGTGGCACTACGTGGGGGGCTGACCGTGCGGTGCTGCTACGGTTCTACCAAGCCCTCGTCCTGTCCCGGCTAGACTATGGTTCTGCGGCATACGGTTCAGCAAGGCCGGCAACCTTGAAAATGCTGGACAGTATCCACCATAGTGGCGTTAGGCTGGCTACCGGTGCCTTCCGGACCAGTCCGATACCCAGCCTACTCGCCGAATCGGGTGTTTCACCTCTAAATTACAGACTCCAACATAATATGCTTTTAGCATATACTGCCAATGTGCGTCAAATGCCGCAACATCCGAGCTATCAAGCTCTCTTCAGTATCCAATACCACCAGAGGTACGCCAACCAGCCTCGTGCCACTCGACCGGTTGGTATTAGACTTGATAGCACGTGTACTGAAATAGGAGTGGCTGTAGGTCCCTGTATGATCCGGACACCTAGCGACGTGCCTCCGTGGCAGTCCCGCGTCCGGAAATTTGTTTAAATCCACACCGAGGACCTAAGGTGAACACGGATGCCTCTGTTTATCGGAGGCAGTTCCACAGTATAGTTCACCAATTTCCGGATGCTGGCATTCTCTACACGGATGGTTCGAAGGTGGACGAGAAGGTGGGTTGTGCTTACGTTACTGATGGCGCAAATACCAAGATCTCTTTGACTGAGGCCTGTAGTGTGTTCACTGCGGAGCTCGTTGCCATCTATGAAGCTCTGCAGTTTGCACTACAGGATGCATGAATCCACTTTCTCGTGTGTACCGATTCTTTGAGTTCGTTGCAGTCAATTGCTAGATGTTTCCCGCAACACCCCCTAGTGCACCGAATCCATCACCTACTGGCCGGTTTGAGCCGCGCTGACACTCGAATCAACTGTCTGTGGCTTCCAAGCCACATGGGAATTGCGGGAAATGAGTTAGCGGATCAAGCTGCAAAAGAGGCGGTATCACTACCACCTCGACCAATGGAGGTACCCGCTACAGATATTCGCTCTCAGTTACGCCTACAAGTTCTGGCATTTTGGGAGAGTCAGTGGCTAGCTGACCCACTGCCCAGTAAACTGAGAGAGATCAAGGGAACTACTCGCGTGTGGCGGAGCTCTTTCCGGTCACGGAGAGAGTCCGTCATTTTGTGTAGGCTAAGGATAGGTCATACAAGATCCACCCACTCGTACCTAATGAGAAGGGAAGGACCCCCCCACTTTGTACCTGTGGAGCCGTTTTCACCGTGGCCCACATTTTAACCGAGTGTGTGGATCTTGCTGACTTACGAAGAAACCTTGGTTTGCAGATAACACGCAAACTTACATTAGCCGATGACGCGGTGGCTGCTGATCGCGTTATCCGCTTTATAAGTGAGAGTGGGTTAGGGCCAGCAATCTAAATTTTCCAGTGAACATTGACTCAACGACTTGTTCGTTTTTGAATGATGATGTTTTTTTTATAACTTTTATTTAATTTTTTGTTTTTTAATTTAGGTCTCTTTAAATTTAGGTGTCCACCTCAAAATTATAATTTCAATTCCAAATTCGTATTCTTTAATCTGTGTTAAGAGGGGCAGATGATCTCGTACTTCCGCCCCTTAAAACAACAATAACTAACTAACTAACTACAACAGGGATGTGGAGCCATGCCGACTCCAGTGCCGTAACCTTCCTCCGGCCTGGACCCGTCCGGCGATTGTTGCAGGGTGTTTGCGTTCAGACGTTTCACGTCGTATAGCCTACGCCAGTGGCGGCTGGCGGATAATTGTTCTGGGTGTAAAAGACTGATTGATCTAGGGGTAGGGGAAAACTGAATTCAATTGTGCCGTAAAACGAATGTACTTCATTCATCATGAATGCCGCAGTTCAGACAACATCACATTGTCATCGGATTAAATGGATTATAAGTTAGTCTACATGAAAACCTTCACGAAACCAAAACAACGTAAGTTCTATACGAGGGCGAGAAAGAACAAGTCCGCGCAAATTACATTGCAAGACATAGTATCGGCAGTCGACGGAGCATCTCGGATGTCTCCGTCCGTACGTCGGCTCCCTTGTTGCAATCAGTGGGCAACGACCAGCCGAGTTAACTCTTGGGATAGGACTTCGTCTGCCATACCCTTCACTATTGAGATCTGGTCGGTGCTTGGGCCTGGCAACGACCAAACGGACGAGTGTTCCTAGTTAGTTGGCACGCTTTGCTTTCTCAGACAGTTCACAGTAACTTACTATAAGATTTTCTGAATTATTAAAGAAGAAAATTATGATTTCCTATACATATAAAAGGAAACGTGCAGCTTTTATTACTAAACATATTATTACAGTATTAATTGTTTTTCTTGGATTAATCTGGTCATTGTGCAACACTGCAACCTTATTTCCGGCCGCCACTGGTATATAAACGCCAACGGCTAACTGTCCGATGGCGCATGAAACGTGATTAATCGGAAAAGGCCGCTTCTCGCCACTCAGTGGACGTCCAGTTGCAGTATTGGCGTGCAATTTCCAGCCTTCGTCATCGATGAACAGCAGTCAGCATGGGTGCATGAACCAGGTGCCTGCTGCGGAGGTCCATACGCAGGAATGTTGGTTGGTTCTTAAGTTTATGGGCTGCGACAACGCGGTCATGTAGCCCCGTGTACTTTGGGTATGTGTAGAATATTTCTGATAACCGGTGTTAATTGTGATGACTGTATTAGTGTGTGTTATCTGTTTTTTTTATTCAAGTAAGGACTGCAGACTTTTGAATTTTTCAAATAGTTCCTACTTTTGCTGCCAAACGCCACCGTCAACGACTACTAGTTCAGAACTTAGCTACCAGACGCCACCGCAGTCGGCTCTTGGCAACGAACGTAGGAACCTAAGAGCGTTGTTTACATTCTTAACCTATACAATTTAGCTTCACACATTAGTGGAAGGATCTTTAACATGCCATAAATCTATGACAAGGGACCGCCGACTTTACTTCCCCTCCGAAGGAAGGCATACTGAGGTATTTTTAACGCTCTTAAAAAATCCGAGACTTCGGCCGGATTTGAACCCGCGATCTTGGGCTTAGAAGCTCAGCATGCTACCAACTACGCCACCGAAGCCGCCCGCAGGAACGTTAGCCGAACGATCGTTGAGGAGACACGGTTGGTAGTCCCGTGGTTCATCTGGGCGGTCAGTTGCATGCCTGTTTGCTCGTACACATCACCCCAGCCTTTGTTTACCCCTCTCATCTGTCCCATGGTGCACCATGCACGCCGGTTTTGAATAGCACCATTTTGCCACGCACGGCGGCACGCGAACAGTTAACAAACGTAGCCGTTTCGGAAATGCTTCCACCCTTGGCTCGAAAGCCAATGATCATGTCTTTTGGACGTGAGATAAATCGCTCCATGTCCGCTTCATTAAAAAAAAAAATAGGGTGGGGGTTCAGCGAAAAGGTTCCAGCACCCCCAGTGTGAGAGCTGACCTTATTTACTGCTGCCACCGACATGCTACATAGTACAAGGAACAGAATGGGCGTTTGTAAAGGATTTTCCTTTGGGGCTTCGCACCTGTCTGATTGCAGTAGCAATTTACCAGGCATCATATATGTTAAAGTAACATAGGGTGATGGTAAAGGCATAGCGTTTAGAAGAGAAAGTGACGCGACTTGTGGAGTTTGTATGGTCCAGCCGCTAGGTGGCTCTAGCGTCGGCTAGCGCTGAGTGGGGACGGTATCAATACAAGCAGTTGAATGTTACTTTTCAGTACTTGAATGTTATCAGCTTACACTACGTTGTATTAGACATGATGATCCAAATATAAAATTGTCCGCACTGAGTATATAAAACGCTGACGTCCGTTGTGTTGATTATGAAACATCAGATTGCGTCATAGGTTCATATAATAAGGAAATAAAACATTCTGACGGGGGTCAAAATGTAACTGAATGAGTGAAAATCGTAAATCTACAGACCATTCACTACTGCACAAATAAAGTAAATATAATATAATACAGTTTAATGACAAACTCACCTATATAACTTATAGCTCTCAGTTGTCCGAAGCTTTGGACAGCTTACGCGATGATTTTCCAGACTTAGAAGTTGACTACTCTTTCCTAATTTCTTTCGTACGAAAGAAAAAGCGCACTTCATGAAATGAAAAACGAGTTTTCCAATAAGGTTCAGTTTATGTTCCATACACCATCAAAAAATCACGGCCCTAAAACAATCTCATCAATGCTGTCCTAACACTCATAAAATATATCAACCCACAAATTTGAAAGGGAAGATAATTCCATTTCAACGACTACTTCGACCTGTAAAAGAATGTTGAAGACACTGTCAGACGGTTGAGTTAGGTAACTAAGGGCATTTATTGTGCCAAAGTCCTTTATATTAGTGAAAGTTGCAGCTGTTGTGTCCGACGGCCTTTTCACTTTGAAGGGTTGTTGCACACTTCACACAGCTGATCCATTTCCTTAGTTGCTTGACAATATACCAGGCTAGATAGTGTGGGACTGCACCAGGCTTCAAACTCCATCTCATTCTCGCCATTTCGACTGTCTTTCCTTCCATAATGAAAGTGTCCGTTTTTATAAGGAAATTATCGGAGCAATGTTTGTCACATAGCCTGCATATGACTTACTTGACAATTTAATGTCTTTCCTCGGAATGGCCTTAGCCCATTTAAATAAATCATCTTCGGCTTTTGGAGGTCTAAAAAAGTGCCTACATGTTGAAGATGACTTGTCGTATCCAGATCGGCACCCGGGAACAAAACAACACGGCATATTCACTTAACACAGTTTTGTTTGACGAATCTTACCAGGTTATAATTCACTCGACAGCACAAACGTAAAGAAATAAGTGTAAAGGCTTACAAATACTAAACACACCAGTGTCATAACGTATGTATTATTTCACTATCGCTTCTTGATCGCATACACTTTTCGACACCAAGAAATAAGGACTAAACACGGCAGCACTTCGAGCATAAATACAATAGAGTGCGCATTGCCACACTGCGCCTGTACTGTGACGTGAAACCAACATCTGGATCAGCTGACTTAAATAAAGGGAAAACAGAGCAACTCGTAATGGAAGGTGATAGGAGTTGGTGGGGAAATGATTTTTAATGAGGGTTTAAACACACATTTCCGTAATTTATACGACATTGGGAAAAGCATCGCATGTTTCTTTACGTACCGGAAGGTAGCAAAGGTTAAGAATGTAACATATTTGGTGTTAAAAGTGGCTGTCGTGTTCCGTAATACTCATACATCCAGAATCCCCTCTTGTAAATAATTAATAACAAATCCAATTCTGAATTAGGCCTACTGATTTTTGAACAGAATTGTGTTAGTGTAAAAAGTGGCTGTCGTGTTCCGTAATATTCATACATCCAGGACCCCCTCTTATAAATACTTAATAACAAATCCAACTCTGAATTAGGCCTACTGATTTTTGAACAGAATTGTGTTTATGTAAAAATTGGCTGCCGTGTTCTATAATATTAATACATCCAGGATCCCCTCTTGTAAATCATTAATAACAAATCCAACTCTGAATTAGGCCTACTGATTTTTGAACAGAATTGTGTTTGTGTAAAAAGTGGCTGCCCTGTTCCATAATATTCATACATCCAGGATCCCCTCTTGTAAATAATTAATAACAAATCCAACTCTGAATTAGAGCTACTGGTTTTTGAACAGAATTGTGTTTGTGTAAAAATTGGCTGCCGTGTTCTATAATATTCATACATCCAGGATCCCTTCTTGTAAATCATTAATAACAAATCCATCTCTGAATTAGGTCTACTGATTTTTGAACAGAATTGTGTTTGTGTAAAAAGTGGCTGCCGTGTTCCGTAATACTCATACATCCAGGATCCCCTCTTGTAAATAATTAATAACAAATCCAATTCTGAATTAGGCCTACTGATTTTTGAAGAGAATTGTTTTTGTGTAGCTGGTCATTTTTAATTGTACGCCCGAGAGCTCCAAACAAGTTCAATCTATTACTACATCATTTCCTAATTTATTTGTCATAATTAGAAAATGTATTTTGGCTAATTTCAGTACCGGTGCATTACTTTACAAAATTTTATCGTACCATTAGCTCTTATTCAGCGTTACTTTCCACTTCAGTATTTTATGAAGGTGAACAAAACATAGGCAAATGGAAATAAGGAAGTCTATTGATTTAGTAAGCGTTGCTTTTTAACAACTATGCATTACATTTGCTACAACGGAAATCATTACAAGCAATGAACTGTTTCCTTTTAAATTCCATTTTCCACGAATCATAGAAACCTTCGCAGTAATAATCCAGAACTTTGAAATCCTACGAATTGACTAATTTAGGGCTGCAATGTATCCTAGAAGGATCTGAAAATTTCCTCAACCAAACGCACTGTCCATACGTTTAATAAGATGACAAATATTACCTCAGCGTATTTATTATCGAAGACTACATCGTCACATCAGTAGAATAACCCGCAATTTGACACTGAACATGATTGAAAAGGAAGGCTATTTGATGTTGTAATGGTCCTAATTTTGTTTCATAGGCCTGTTCAGTGGAGTAAGGGATAGAGTAAATTTTAATAATTTGTAATAAATTTACAGATTAAATTATTTTTCTTTCATGTCTCGGAGTTAAGAGGAAACGTAAAGAAATGCAAGTAGTGAAGTCAAGAATTTTAGGGTTATTTTACAATGAATTAATTTAGGACTACCTATGGAAAGAAATGCCCGATCTTTTCCTAAACGTCTCCTTACATCCATACGCTGCACAGTAATACACCATTCTGGCTTAGTACGGTAATGAATAGAACAGAATAGCCCAATTCTATCATCACGTGTAGTATTTCAGTGCTCCAAACTATCCGCAGTTCCCGGCAGTTCCCTTTAGTCAGCTGATTGAGATGTTGGTTTCACAAATGTGACGTCATCAGCCATCTATTGTATTTATGATCTAAGCGGCAGCATTTCCATGTTTTCAAACTCGCGAGCGCTTAGAAAGTGTCTCCAGCCAGCCACAACCAACCGCTGCGCAGTCTACCGGCGGGCGCAGCAACTACCCATACTAAAGATACGGCAAACTCGGGAGTCGGCACACTTTCTCTTCTAAACGCTATGGTAAAGGTTCAAAAGAAGGGCCAGGGTAAACCGCATAGGCGTCTTGTTTATAGCACATGCAAGGATGTGTAAGGGCATACGCATGTTATGTTAGTACAGGAGGTGTGTCAGTTGCGTAGTCCGTTGCCTCGCCGAGATTTGTGTTTGGCAGGGGAATAAGTTCTGTTGGTTGGTTCCTTATTTTAGGGGCTGCGACAACGTAGCCATGGAGTCCCGTGTGCTTTGGGTGTGTGTAGAATCTGTCTGATAACCGGTGTTAAATTGTGATGGCTGTATTAGTGTGTGTTATCTGTTTTAATTCAAGTAAGGACTGCACACGGTTAATTTTCAAGTAGTTCCAGTAGTGGAAATGAATCGGTTCAGATGCCACCTCCACCTCCCCACCTCACAAGATGGCGGCGGCGCGATATCTCTCGAACGCATGGTCGTATTTTGACGAATGAGGTGTCATTGAACTCGGGCTGATACCCCCTTTCCAATGGAAAACATATTTCAACCCCAAAAATAAAACCTACCCCTACTAGGGGGTGAAATTGTATTTTTTTTTTAGAATCTCTCTTTCCAATTGCAACATGTGAGAGTTTGAATGCTAATATGGAATGAAAAGTTGTTCTACACCAGAGACATGTGTGCGGTGGAAAGCCACTATGAATTAGCATGCCCACTCATGGCTTTTGAAGAGGGTGGGGGAGCGGTTCCCTGTGGACGGGTCCTTGTTGACAGGTCCCTGTGGACGGGTCATTGTTGCCGGGTCATTGTGGACGAGTCCTTGTGGAAAAGTCCTTGTGGACAGGTCCTTGTGGACAAGTCCTTGTGGATGAGTCCTTGTTGATGAGTCCCTTTGGACTGATCCCTTTTGGACCGGTTCCTACGGACTGGCTCATGATTTTATTTAAATTATGTCAAAGGGCCTAACTACATTTCGCGTGTGTTGAACTGACGATGTTCCCCAGTCTCTACTACTATAATAGGATAACGATATGAAAGGAAAGTGGCGAAATACATGTGAACATACAAGGGATCTAACTTGGTGGATGGATGTGTTCTAACGAGTCAGTTGCAGTTGAAAGAGAATAATACATGTTCTTAAGATGTTAAAACTATGGAGATGGTATGTGCAGTAAGACGTCTTGTTATATTTCCTGTGTCATATTACAGGCATAGCAGAGAGCGCACAGATCTGTTGCTATTACTAACGCTGCAGTAATTTGAAACCGCAAGTGTTCATTAAGACAATGGGTGATGATCATGTAAAGTTAACAGTTATTGGATATTACACAGGTGTTCCTTCCGGTGTCATGTTGCTGACATTGCAGAGAGCGCACACTGTTGTTGCTATGACTGACGCTGCAGTAATTTAAAACCTCAGGTGTTGATCAAGACAATGGGTGATGATCATGCAAAGTCAGCAGTCATTGGATACCACGCAGGTGTTCCAAGTGTACTTTGGACTCTCAGCTGTATTGGGAAAGGAATTGCAATGATCTGCAAAAAACTGCTGACACGAGTGATGAGAGTTTATATAAGAGGGGTGTCATATATTTCCCTACTGTCAGTCTTTATTACTCGCTTTGAGTGAACAGTGCTCTATTACTGCTCAAGAGTTGTAAAAAAAAGCCTTTTTGGTAGAAAATCATTAAATTATTTTGCAAGGTAAGTACTTATTATTAATGGATTGTAGTCTTTTATTACTAATTGATGTTGAAGTTATTGATTGGAATGTATTTATTGATTGATTGATTGATTTGTTTACAGATAATTGGGTACCTGTAGGTCACCAGATTCCTACAATCTGTTCATTCAGTGGCAGCAGTTGATAAATTATAAAAAGGTAAGTGCCCCTCTAATAACTTTTAAACAGTTAGAGTGATATTTTCCAATGTTCACCACTACATGTCAGTGAAAATGGTATATTTGGCAGTCAAAAGTTGGATCTACTTGACCATGGTGTGTAAAGCTAATTTTGTAGGTTAGATTTTGATTACCGCTCTATTAAGTCTGAATGTTCATTGCTAGGTGTCAGTGACAGAGGGAATATTTAAAGACTTAACCTCAGTTCACCTAACATAACCTAACTTTACGTAACTCAACCTTGACACGTGACATGTTTTACAAGTTTAAACTTGTTTTAAGACTGGCTATGACGTCACACTTAGCTCACTTAACTGGCGATCGCTGGTTTCTATCACGTGACATGTTCTACAAGTTTAGACTTGTTTTAAGACTGACTATGACGTCACACTTAGCTCACTTAACTGGTGATCGCTGGTTTCTATCACGTGACATGTTCTACAAGTTTAGACTTGTTTTAAGACTGGCTATGACGTCACACTTAGCTCACTTAACTGGTGAACGCTGGTTTCTATCACGTGATATGTTCTACAAGTTTAGACTTGTTTTAAGACTAGCTATGACGTCATACTTAGCTCACTTAACTGGTGACTGCTGGTTTCTACCACTCTATCAAGTTCCAATGTTCATCGCTAGGTGTCAGTGACAGTGGTATATAGTAACCCCAGTTAGAACTACATGAAGTTAGACTTGCTAGGAGTTCACAGATCGATTTAAATACCCTGCTATAACCATTGACTGGAATATAATTAAACTATTTATATTGTACTTTTGTTTATCATTTATTAACATTTATGATTTCTTTCTTTTATAGGTAATTTCGAAAGGGATCATCATGTTCAAGTGTGGTGACTGTAAGAAACAGTTCTCAAGACCTGACAGCCTTCAACGACACGCAAATGTTAAACATGACATTAAAATGTTTGTGTGCAGTCATTGTGCTACCACATTTAACAGACAAGATAATCTTGCACGTCATGTAAATTTAATGCATGTTAGTTCAGCACCATTTTCATGTTCAGTTTGTGAACTTGGTTTTTCTGCTGTAAAGCGATATCAATCCCACATGGCTGAAGTGCATGGTGAACAACAAGAATTAAAAATTGTAAAACCAACAACTAGCACGGAACCTTTAAATGAATGTGATGCTCAAAAGCGTAAACGTTCTCAAGATTGTGAAAATAGGTGTGCAACAAAAAGAAAGAAGAATGGTGAACCTTCAATAACCCATTGTGATGTATGTAATATTGATATACCTTCTTCAATCATTCATGGACATTTACGCAGTATTCAACATAAAAATAACGCTTGCCATGAAAGAAATTCTGGAAATATTCAACAAATTGGTAGTGCATTTAAAAGTCGAATTGCTAGTTATAGACTTTATAGTAAAGAAAAAACTCAAAGTATTGAATCATTTTTAAAAAATGTTCAACCTACTGTGTTTGGCTTGGTAGTGCCCCCGTAAATTGAATTATATTGAGACCACGATGGCTGTATTGGCATATATGAATAAAGTTATGGCTGTCATAGTTGTGACGTGTATATTCATGACGTAGTCACGGATGACGTAGACTTCATGCAAGTAGGCTGGTTGAGCTGAGATTCTTGGTGACGTCATGATTTTGTTCGAGAAAGATCTGAGATTTACGACGCAGTCGCAGGAAACAAGGTATTGTGCTAAGGAAGAAGTTACGCTATTGGAGGAAAGGCTCGAACCAATGAACGATAGTTTGGAAGGAAGACGGAGATTACTGAAACTACGATATTTAATTACTTTTGGCATGCAGAATTGTGGAAATCTATTTTCAGTTATGGCATTGATTTGGAATTTTGAAGAAATTAATTTTGAGTTTTTGAAATTTGAATATCCGTCAAGTATAGCCAAAGTTAAAACTTCTAGCAATGACGGAGCAACATGCTATGGAAGGGATGGATACGCCCCTTAAGAAGTTAATAAAAGGTCGTGCACAGGAGAGAGGAGCTCTCATATCTGATATCTCATACCGCATATATATTTCTGATGTCATATAGTCATTTTCGAGTGAATAAGTGAAGCAAGTCGTCTTTAGCGTGTGGTTAAAGCCCGGCGCATCGAGCGAACACGGAGCAGTTCCATTTTACGGTGTTTGAAACTAGGCGAAGTTGAAACGCACACATTAACGTTTCTACCAGATAATATATCAAGAGTTGGCTTCTGCCTTTATTATAATTCAATTGGGCAGTACAACATTGAGGTGTGTAGAAGATTTGAACAATCTCACGATTATAATTTGGAAGATATTGGCATTTTAAGACTGCAGACAAAAGTGATTTTCTCGCCACCTGAGAAGCACTTTTAAAATACCACATTATACACTACGGCTGACACTTGTATTGCAACCGTGATATTGAAGAATACGTTTGGTGATACAACGATACATTCTACTATGGAACATTATAATCTGGCAGTGCTTTCAATGATTATAACAGAAGTGGAGATGGAAGGCTAAGGCTTTAATGCAATTGGGACATATATCGATGGAGTGAAATAACAGCATGGAACTTCGTTAATCGTCATTCTACAAAAGCGAGCATGTAGTGAACATCCAACTACACTCATGCATCGTGAATCCATCGCTGAATTATATCAAATGACAGTGGAAATATTTTCATACTCCACAATTATGAATATTTCTGCGGAAATAACTGCAATAAACTTCATGGCGAATTGCGACCAGAACTTCAGGGAACTTTCAAGAGAGGCCAGGGTAGACCCGGCGCACAAAGAAGAGTTTTGCCAGAAGGATGTCTTTCGTATACACGGAGCAGTGCAATTTCCGGAGGAGGAAGCAGTTCGATTCTCCGAGGGCGCTGATTCCAGGTTCGAGGTCGGAGCACATCTTTACGGTGGTAAAATGGAACCAACAGCAGTTTTCTTTGAAAACTTTCCTCTAGAACATCAATCAACAGATAAGGTAGTCGTGAACGTTTCTTGTATTATTTGAGTCATTTAACGATATCTGAGCAACCATTTTCCCCATATTTTCTGTCCCATATTATTTTTCCCCATTTTCTTGCTTGATATTTTTGTACTCAGTACACTTCGTTGATTTATGCCTTTTTCTTCGATTTATTGAGACATTGTTATGTCATTGGCATACTTAAATAATTTTGGATCAGTTGAGACTGATAATTTATATTCTTTCAGCAATTTGCATATTTTTGTAGTCACGATTTGACTGTAAAGTTAACGATTTGCTATGGCAGATTTGAATTCAGACAGCGTGTCATTTTATTAAAGTAATTCTATTCAGTAAATTACTTTGACCAATTTTCTGTCATCCTCAAGAAAGAAGAATGATTAAAAGATCTTAGAGCGTTAAAATCTATTACGTTATCGACGATCTTTGAAATACTAGTCGTATTATGAACATGATTGCAACATAGACATTTATCGTCAGTTCTGAAATACCATTGCATTATAGACAATTTTATGAAATATGAACTTTGATTACGATTTATTGAATACACTATAGTAATGAACTTTTGATAGGAATTTTTCTCAATTATAGATTGGAACAATAATGTTTGCATTCCACAGTCTAATTATATTCTATTCGACGATTTATGCAGTTTAGATGAACTTTGATTGAAGATAGTATTTTTATACTGCGATACTATGAAGATATTAATCTCAATTTTGATAGACCAGGGAGGAGTGTCTAATCGTATTTGCTATTAAATTTATTTGTGATTGGCAAATTTTTACTTCATATCGATTCATGAATGGATTCCACGAAGGTTAAATAATAACAGTCATTAATACAATTGATGAATATAAGAATTTTTAAAGAGGAACAATGGATGTATAATCGTTAGTTCAGTGGACGTGTAAAAGTCGCTGATGAATAATGCCCTTGAATAGTGAAGGAGGTTCCCACTGTAAGATGGATGATGTTGTTGAATTTATAAGTGGAGGTTTTTGTATGTAGTGTGGAAGATTTTGATGCCATATATATTGAGATATATGATGAATTCTGGGCCAATTGTTGTGCAATTTTGTGCGTTTTGAGCGAAGTATTTTTCCGCTGAATGTATTGTCCTGGTTCTTTGAAAGTTATTCATGTGAAGATACTGTTAAAATTAACAAGAGTGTTAAATAATTTGAGATGAAGATTTTGAATGGAGGTTACCGTCACAAATAATAATAATAATTATTAAACCTTATTAAACCTGAATATAACATTTAAATATAACTAACCTTCATTGGTCGATTATATCACCACGATTTGAGTAATTATCAACTGGATGAACGTGTGGTTCAATGTATTTCTTGTATAAATAATATAAACAATATAAATATTGTAAATAATTATGTAAATATCTTTGATAATAATTTGAAATGAAAGGGATTAATAGAGGCGTGTATAAATTTTCAATTGTCGTTTGACAATGTTATAAACAATTTAAATTGTTATAAATAATTAATGAACATTTGTTATAAACATTAAGAGTTTTGTTATTATACTCTAAACAACGCTAGTTAAACAAGTGGATTGAACAATTAAACATGATTTGGGATTATTAGAGTAATCCATTGGTGTTTGAACGAAGCATTTAAAACATTTGCGTGATAATATGTGAGTTGAGATGTGGACATTTAACGTGTTTTGAAAGAGAGCTAGGCTCTGATGTAACTCGCATATGCTAAGGTTGACTGGACAGATGGATCCATTAGACGATGCAAACATGGTGCAGGTGTATCGCAGCTGGCCAGGCAACTGTATGATAGAGGCCAAGGACGTTTACATAATAGCCTTGTGGCTATAAATAAAATGTGATGTGTATAAACACGCAAAACAATTGCTATATGTCTCGTCCCAAATCCCGTTTCCATTCCAAGTGCATTATTATTTTTACGTTACTTTGAGCTTGAGAAAGCTGAAAGTCCTACAGGAGGACATGGTTATGTGGACAATGGCTTCTGATTGCCACGTTTATTTTGTTGTTTTATTTTTGTTAAATTCATTCTTTATGTGAAATAAATTATTGTGCAGTTTAAAGTTTCTTGTCTTCGTTGTGGTTCATTTTAAATATCATGGTGGAGGTTATTGTGAGGACATACTTTTAAGTGATCCAGTTGACAACCCATCCCCGAGATAAATTTAAAAGGGAAGTAAAAGGTAAGTATGAACCCCCGTATATTTTGGTGTGTTCCACAATAATTTCTTGTTAACTACTGTGCTCTAATCTCGGTAGTATCTGTCAGTGCCATTTTCATTGATGTAGCTGTGCCGGTGCGATTGATTATTGGCAATCCGATTGAGGGGGCGGATATCTGACAGCCTACTATCCGGATATCGGGGAAAGTGGGATTGGCGCAATCAACGTGTGGGGCTCGATTGGCACGATTGGCTCGATTGGCTCGATCAGCAAAACATTGGATTACCAAGTTATTGCAGTAGAATTGGCACCGCAATTTGTGGAGTGTGCGAATAACATTGGATTACCAAGTTATCGATGTCAAAGGGATTGTGAAGACTCAAATAAAGAGGTTGATTCTTTGTTAGATGTCTTGGCCAATTGTAGAATTTGAGAGTGTGATTATATAGGAATAAAATGTTGTGTTGTATTAGGAAAATTACACTCAGAAAAGATCAGATTTTATACAGCTTGAGAGAGGTTAAATAGGCTGGAAACTTAGAAAAATCGCCTATGATCTGGAGTCTTATTTTATTTGACCGGCTTATGACATGTTTAGTCATATTAAAGATAAAATTAAACTATTTGGATTGTAAATGTAAATTATTTGTGTTAGGATATTTTAAAATGAACCAAGGATATTTGAACATGTGCTTGAGTTTATTTCAACATGAAGTGTCTACGAAGGTTAATTATAAGGTAATTATAAGTTAGATTTAAGACAGAAAATTGCTCAAATTTATATATGGTGAAAAATGTTGCTCAGATGTTGTTATTTTGCTCTGTTTGATGTATGTCCCTAAAGCAGTTTTTTATTGAAATATTATTGAAATGGCAGATGAGAGTCTAAGAAAGATGTTGGAGGAGATGTCTGCTAACTTGAAAGCTAGCATTAATGAAAGTATGAAGGAGATGGAAGCTAGGAATACTAGTCGAATGGAGGAGAATGCTAGTAATTTGTCTGCTAATTTGTCTAGTAGAATGGAGGAGAATATGAAAGTTCTTCATACCAGTTCTGCAAACTTAGAAAATAATGTGTCGCGTTTACAGACCAGTACCCAGGGAATCGAGAATGCTGTAAGTGACATGCGCACAGACGTGTCCAATGTGCATAAAGATGTTTCTGATGTTAAAATTGATGTTTCTAAGGTACAGAAAGATCTTACTATGTTGAATCTTGATGTTGCTAATGTCCGGGGTGATATTTCATGTGCTAGAGCTGAAGTAATTGTTGTTAGGAATGATGTTGCTACTGTACAAGACAAAGTAGAGTTCAAAGAGAGGTTAGAAATGTTCGAACTGATGTGTCAAATGTTCAAGTAGACATAAACAATATTCATTCAGATGTAAATGATATGCAAAGCGATATCAATAAGATACAAGTAGAAGTCAATACTGTTTTTGTAGACAATGCTAAAGTTCAAACTGATGTTAACAAAGTTAGAGAAGAAATTGAAACTTCAAAAGCGCTTTGTACTCGTAACATTAGTGCATTAACAACTCGGTTAGTTGACGAGTCTGTTAGGACAACAGCTTCTTTAGCTGGTTTAAAATACGATGTAGAGGTCATGAGAACCCAAGTCTTAGATCATAATCGTTTACTTAAGGAAGACATTGAAGTAGATATTGCGGAAATGTTAACTGCAAATGTAACGGTTTGGAAAGATGAATGGAACAGGTCAAGTGGGGAACATGTCGATCAGATTCAGGAGCGAATTGAACGAAAACTTGCCAGTACACAAGTAGACATAAATAATGAAGTAGTTCAAATTAGAAAAGATTTGAGTACAAGGATGGATTCGCTATCCGAAAAGCAGGTAGAGGATAGAACTCAAATAGGTCAGGACGTGCAAGCATTAAAAACCGCGTTAGAGGAACAGATTCATAAGGTTGTCTCTGATGTTAATGAAACTACGAGCAAACTTCAGAATTTGAAACTAGGAGAAGCTAGCATGATGGAAACCTATAAGGAAGAGTTGATTAGGAAAGTCATCACGGAAATCACAGACAAGGATACTGAAGGATTGACTGGTGAAGAGGATAGAAATTACGTGAGAAGATGTAACCTCGCTACAGAAGAGAGAGATATTAGTCCTGAGGAACGTATATCCAGATTCCGGGAAGAAGAAGAGGATAGGAATATTGAACCTGAATGGAAATATCGTGATAGTGGGAAAAATTATATGGATTCATATCCGAGAAATGTGACAGTCATCCGAAACTTTGAAGACAAACCTCAAAAATTTAGCAACACTGATAGTCTCACACCGATAGAATATATCAGGAACCTTAAAGACTATTTCATTGAAGCCCACATTCCTAGAGAGAGAGAGATGAGAATCGTAGAAAGATTTCTAGCTGGAGGACCCCTTGAATTGTTTAGAGCATTTCGGTACACTTTCAGTAATTTTGACGAATTTGCAGAGGCATTGATAAAACGATTCTGGTCAATAGAAGCTCAGAATTCATTAAGAGCTGAGGTATACTCGAGGAAGTATTCAGGTACTCTTCCAACACGGTACGCTGATTTCTTCACGAGCCAGTTATCACGCTTGAGATTTTTTCAACCCCCATTGTCGACAGAGCAGTTGATAGATGCGATTTCACGTATGCTGCCTGTGGAGGTAAGAAGACTGATCATATCGTCAAATATCAGGAATTTGACCAGTATGGACGAATTATTGGGAAGGCTTGACTACACGAGTCCAATGCCAAATTTGGTACAAAAAGGTCAGAGGCACGAATTCAAAGACGTTAATACAGTCTACATGGATCAAGTGCAGCAAACTGATAAGCCTGATGAAGAAAAAACTGAAAATGTAGGTCCTCACAGGAATAATTATTTCCGCAACAACAGATCACAAGGTTACCGTCCATATCAGCAAAGACGAGGCTCGACTAATAATAGAGGGAATTATAACAACGGAAAAGGTAGATACTATAATAATGGGTATAATAGAAACTACAACAGAAATAACCAGTACCAGAATCAGAATCAGAATTCTCAAGGTCAGGTTATGACACCCGACAAGTATCAAGAGAGAGAGAAAGAAAGTCAGCAGTATCTGAAAGAATTACGAGAAAAGGAAGCTGAAAACCAAAAGAAAAGACAGGATGTAGTGATCGATCCTGGTCCTTCTACAAGTCAGCAGAACTTGGAAAACAGGAATACAGGACAGAAGAGACAGTAGAGAGGAGAGAATGCATTAGCCACACACAACCCAGAGAAGAAGAGACTTATGATTAAGGAACATAGAAGAAATATCATACAAGAGTAAGCCAATAATAATTCAATTTCGTGTTCAAGTGAATTGAGATATTTATAACACAGAGTTTAAAAATAATTTGCAACTGTTTTTAAAACGTGGTGAAGGGAGAATGCCCCCGTAAATTGAATTATATTGAGACCACGATGGCTGTATTGGCATATATGAATAAAGTTATGGCTGTCATAGTTGTGACGTGTATATTCATGACGTAGGCACGGATGACGTAGACTTCATGCAAGTAGGCTGGTTGAGCTGAGATTCTTGGTGACGTCATGATTTTGTTCGAGAAAGATCTGAGATTTACGACGCAGTCGCAGGAAACAAGGTATTGTGCTAAGGAAGAAGTTACGCTATTGGAGGAAAGGCTCGAACCAATGAACGATAGTTTGGAAGGAAGACGGAGATTACTGAAACTACGATATTTAATTACTTTTGGCATGCAGAATTGTGGAAATCTATTTTCAGTTATGGCATTGATTTGGAATTTTGAAGAAATTAATTTTGAGTTTTTGAAATTTGAATATCCGTCAAGTATAGCCAAAGTTAAAACTTCTAGCAATGACGGAGCAACATGCTATGGAAGGGATGGATACGCCCCTTAAGAAGTTAATAAAAGGTCGTGCACAGGAGAGAGGAGCTCTCATATCTGATATCTCATACCGCATATATATTTCTGATGTCATATAGTCATTTTCGAGTGAATAAGTGAAGCAAGTCGTCTTTAGCGTGTGGTTAAAGCCCGGCGCATCGAGCGAACACGGAGCAGTTCCATTTTACGGTGTTTGAAACTAGGCGAAGTTGAAACGCACACATTAACGTTTCTACCAGATAATATATCAAGAGTTGGCTTCTGCCTTTATTATAATTCAATTGGGCAGTACAACATTGAGGTGTGTAGAAGATTTGAACAATCTCACGATTATAATTTGGAAGATATTGGCATTTTAAGACTGCAGACAAAAGTGATTTTCTCGCCACCTGGGAAGCACTTTTAAAATACCACATTATACACTACGGCTGACACGTGTATTGCAACCGTGATATTGAAGAATACGTTTGGTGATACAACGATACATTCTACTATGGAACATTATAATCTGGCAGTGCTTTCAATGATTATAACAGAAGTGGAGATGGAAGGCTAAGGCTTTAATGCAATTGGAACATATATCGATGGAGTGAAATAACAGCATGGAACTTCGTTAATCGTCATTCTACAAAAGCGAGCATGTAGTGAACATCCAACTACACTCATGCATCGTGAATCCATCGCTGAATTATATCAAATGACAGTGGAAATATTTTCATACTCCACAATTATGAATATTTCTGCGGAAATAACTGCAATAAACTTCATGGCGAATTGCGACCAGAACTTCAGGGAACTTTCAAGAGAGGCCAGGGTAGACCCGGCGCACAAAGAAGAGTTTTGCCAGAAGGATGTCTTCCGTATACACGGAGCAGTGCAATTTCCGGAGGAGGAAGCAGTTCGATTCTCCGAGGGCGCTGATTCCAGGTTCGAGGTCGGAGCACATCTTTACGGTGGTAAAATGGAACCAACAGCAGTTTTCTTTGAAAACTTTCCTCTAGAACTTCAATCAACAGATAAGGTAGTCGTGAACGTTTCTTGTATTATTTGAGTCATTTAACGATATCTGAGCAACCATTTTTCCCATATTTTCTGTCCCATATTATTTTTCCCCATTTTCTTGCTTGATATTTTTGTACTCAGTACACTTCGTTGATTTATGCCTTTTTCTTCGATTTATTGAGACATTGTTATGTCATTGGCATACTTAAATAATTTTGGATCAGTTGAGACTGATAATTTATATTCTTTCAGCAATTTGCATATTTTTGTAGTCACGATTTGACTGTAAAGTTAACGATTTGCTATGGCAGATTTGAATTCAGACAGCGTGTCATTTTATTAAAGTAATTCTATTCAGTAAATTACTTTGACCAATTTTCTGTCATCCTCAAGAAAGAAGAATGATTAAAAGATTTTAGAGCGTTAAAATCTATTACGTTATCGACGATCTTTGAAATACTAGTCGTATTATGAACATGATTGCAACATAGACATTTATCGTCAGTTCTGAAATACCATTGCATTATAGACAATTTTATGAAATATGATCTTTGATTACGATTTATTGAATACACTATAGTAATGAACTTTTGATAGGAATTTTTCTCAATTATAGATTGGAACAATAATGTTAGCATTCCACGGTCTAATTGTATTCTATTCGACGATTTATGCAGTTTAGATGAACTTTGATTGAAGATAGTATTTTTATACTGCGATACTTTGAAGATATTAATCTCAATTTTGATAGACCTGGGAGGAGTGTCTAATCGTATTTGCTATAAAATTTATTTGTGATTGGCAAATTTTTACTTCATATCGATTCATGAATGGAATCCACGAAGGTTAAATAATAACAGTCATTAATACAATTGATGAATATAAGAATTTTTAAAGAGGAACAATGGATGTATAATCGTTAGTTCAGTGGACGTGTAAAAGTCGCTGATGAATAATGCCCTTGAATAGTGAAGGAGGTTCCCACTGTAAGATGGATGATGTTGTTGAATTTATAAGTGGAGGTTTTTGTATGTAGTGTGGAAGATTTTGATGCCATATATATTGAGATATATGATGAATTCTGGGCCAATTGTTATGCAATTTTGTGCGTTTTGAGCGAAGTATTTTTCCGCTGAATGTATTGTCCTGGTTCTTTGAAAGTTATTCATGTGAAGATACTGTTAAAATTAACAAGAGTGTTAAATAATTTGAGATGAAGATTTTGAATGGAGGTTACCGTCACAAATAATAATAATAATTATTAAACCTTATTAAACCTGAATATAACATTTAAATATAACTAACCCTCATTGGTCGATTATATCACCACGATTTGAGTAATTATCAACCGGATGAACGTGTGGTTTAATGTATTTCTTGTATAAATAATATAAACAATATAAATATTGTAAATAATTATGTAAATATCTTTGATAATAATTTGAAATGAAAGGGATTAATAGAGGCGTGTATAAATTTTCAATTGTCATTTGACAATGTTATAAACAATTTAAATTGTTATAAATAATTAATGAACATTTGTTATAAACATTAAGAGTTTTGTTATTATACTCTAAACAACGCTAGTTAAACAAGTGGATTGAACAATTAAACATGATTTGGGATTATTAGAGTAATCCATTGGTGTTTGAACGAAGCATTTAAAACATTTGCGTGATAATATGTGAGTTGAGATGTGGACATTTAACGTGTTTTGAAAGAGAGCTAGGCTCTGATGTAACTCGCATATGCTAAGGTTGACTGGACAGATGGATCCATTAGACGATGCAAACATGGTGCAGGTGTATCGCAGCTGGCCAGGCAACTGTATGATAGAGGCCAAGGACGTTTACATAATAGCCTTGTGGCTATAAATAAAATGTGATGTGTATAAACACGCAAAACAATTGCTATATGTCTCGTCCCAAATCCCGTTTCCATTCCAAGTGCATTATTATTTTTACGTTACTTTGAGCTTGAGAAAGCTGAAAGTCCTACAGGAGGACATGGTTATGTGGACAATGGCTTCTGATTGCCACGTTTATTTTGTTGTTTTATTTTTGTTAAATTCATTCTTTATGTGAAATAAATTATTGTGCAGTTTAAAGTTTCTTGTCTTCGTTGTGGTTCATTTTAAATATCATGGTGGAAGTTATTGTGAGGACATACTTTTAAGTGATCCAGTTGACAACCCATCCCCGAGATAAATGTAAAAGGGAAGTAAAAGGTAAGTATGAACCCCCGTATATTTTTATGTGTTCCACAATAATTTCTTGTTAACTACTGTGCTCTAATCTCGGTAGTATCTGTCAGTGCCATTTTCATTGATGTAGCTGTGCCGGTGCGATTGATTATTGGCAATCCGATTGAGGGGGCGGATATCTGACAGCCTACTATCCGGGTATCGGGGACAGTAGGTAATGTTTTATTAGAGCATAAAACAATTAAAATGAATTTTGAACTTTTTGAACTCTATGTAGAAACTGGGAGCGAAGGTGAAATTACAGATATCAAATCTTTTAATACAAAAAACATAATTGTTAGCGAATCAACTAATATTAGTGATATATACCAAAATATTTCAAGTGCTATCATTGTGAAGAGTGAAGAGTTCCAGGAAAGGGAGTCAGGCTGGGCGTTAGTTGAAGTACTTTATTTAGAAACCAACATGAATAAATATAATCCCCTTCGAGCATCATCATACGTTGATTTGCCAGGATGGATCAAACGTAAGCATGCTTGTGTAAACGTTATGAATAATGATGACGCATGCTTTGCATGGGCTGTAACCTCAGCTCTCCATCCAGCAGTGAGGGACACGATGAGAACATCATCTTATCCTCACTATTCTTCAGTGTTAGATTTAAAAGAAATAGAATTTCCTATGGCGATAAAAGACATTCAACGTTTTGAAGAGCTGAACAATGTAAGTATTAATATTTATGAAATTGAAAATAAGAGTATAGTTGGTCCTCTATATTATACTCAGGAAAAAAAGGATGCTCATGTAAATTTACTATACATAACCGAAGGTGAAAATGCTCACTATTGCTGGATAAAACATTTCAGTAGACTTGTTGGTAGTCAGCTATCAAAAGGTGAATCTAAGAAGTGGTTGTGTGATGGCTGTTTGCTATATTTCAGAAAAGAGGACAAACTAACTCAACATCAAAAATGGGGGTGTAATCATGTGTGTACGGTATTACCGACTCCTAAAAATAACATTCTAAAATTTAAGGATTATGAGAAACAGCTTCGAGTACCATTTGTTATATATGCTGACTTTGAAGCTTTGCTAAAACCATTTAATACATGTTCATCGAATCCATCCCAACCTTTTACCAACACTACTCACATTCATGAACCTTTTAGCTTTGCATATTATATTAAATGTAGTTATGATGACTCTTTAAATAAGTTTGAGCTCTATAGAGGACCTGATGCACCTAAAGTTTTTATGGAAAGGCTTGAGAAAGATGCCATCCATATATCCTCTATTTTAAATACGATCATTCCAATGGAACCACTAACTTCATTAGAGCAAATGAATTTTGAAACTGAAACTAATTGTTTTATATGCGGTGAATGTTTATATACAGACAGGGTTCGCGATCATGACCATTTAACAGGAAAATATCGTGGTGCTGCTCACCAAGAATGTAATTTAAATTATAGAGTAAGTAAATTCATTCCGGTCATTCTACACAACGGTAGCAAATACGATAACCACTTTATCGTTAAAGAATTTGGAGCTTCAGACGTGAAAATTGATGTGATTGCAAATAATAAGGAACAATACATATCGTTCACAAAATACATCAAAACTGACAATAAGAAAACGATAAAACTGCGATTTTTAGATTCATTCCGCTTTATGCCGAGTAGTCTTGATAAGCTTGCTAGTAATTTAAAATCAGATCAGTTTCATGAAATTCAACGTGTCTTTCCTAAAGAAGATGATTTTAATTTGATTTGTCAAAAGGGTATATTCCCTTACGAATATATTAACTGTGTGGAACGTCTTGAGGAGTGTTCTTTACCACCGAAAGATGCATTTTACAGTTCCTTAAACACAAGTCATATCAGTGATCAGGAATATTTACATGCACAACGTGTATGGGCACAGTTCCACATTCAAACTTTAGGAGAATTTTCAGACATATATTTGAAGACAGATGTGTTGTTATTAGCAGATGTTTTTGAAAATTTTCGGAATGTTGTATGAAAACTTATGACCTTGATCCTTGTCAGTATTTCACTGCTCCTGGGTTAAGTTTAAGTTCAATGTTAAAAAAAACGAAAGTAAATTTAGAATTAATGACTGATATAGACATGATCAATTTTATAAAATCATCAATTCGAGGTGGATTAAGTCAATGTAGTGGACGGTACTCTAAAGCGAATAATAAATACATGCCTAGCTACAACCCTTGTGAAGAGTCAAAGTATATTGTCTACCTCGATGCAAATAACCAATATGGTTGGGCTATGAGTCAATATCTACCACTGAAAGATTTTCGCTGGCTGACACAACCTGAAATTGATGTCTTACATGTTGACACTCTTAATGATAACGATGATAAAGGATATATTTTAGAGGTAAATCTTGAGTACCCTAAAGAGTTACATGATGATCATAATGATTTACCATTTTGTCCTGAGAATATGAAATCTCCATACATCACATCACGAACAAAAATGTTAATTGCTAATGTAAATGATAAATGTAAATATGTAATACATTATCAAAACTTGAAACAGTGTCTACAGCATGGATTGAAATTAACTAAAATTCATCGCGTATTGCAATTTCATCAGTCAGCATGGCTCAAACCGTATATTGATCTAAACAATAATTTAAGAACGCAGTCAACAAACGCGTTTGAAAAAGATTTTTATAAACTCATGAATAATAGTGTTTTTGGAAAGACTATGGAGAATGTTGATAAACGAGTTGATGTAAAGCTGATAACAAAGTGGGAGAATGATGGTAAAAGGTATGGTGCGAGCAACTTAATAAGCAAGCCTAACTTTCATAGCTGTTCAATTATTCATGAGGATTTAGTTGTAATACAAATGAATCGTCTTAAAGTAACTTACAACAAACCCATATATGTGGGTTACACCATTCTGGAATTGTCAAAAACACTTATGTATGAATTTCACTATGATTATGTAAAGAAAAACTATCTTGATAATGCTAAATTACTCTACACAGACACAGATTCTTTTATTTATGAGTTTAAAACTGATGATTTTTACGAGGATATCAAAACTGAGCTAAATAGGTTTGATACAAGTGATTACCCCAAGGATAATATTTACCATTTACCTCTAGTAAACAAAAAGGTTCTTGGGAAATTTAAGGATGAATGTGCTGGTGTTATTATAGACACCTTTGTAGGCACAAAATCGAAATCATACAGCTATATGACAATTGATGATGTAGTAGTAAAAAAATTAAAAGGAGTGAAAAAGAATGTTGTTAGTAAAGAGTTAGATACATATAAGTGATTATAAAAACTGTATAGTTAGTAACCCACCTGTATTATATAAGAAAATGTGTGTATTTAGAAGTAAAAATCATCAGCTACATACCAATTTGTTGAACAAAGTTGCTTTAAGTAATGAAGACAACAAACGATTCATTATACCCAACACATTCAATACTCTTGCTTGGGGAAACAGTCGTATTGACGACTATTACTTTACTTAAGTCTAATGATCACTATATTGTAATATTTGTAGTGTGTTTTATATTGTAATATTTTTTGTAAAAACTGTAAGTAGAATGTATAATGTTAGGCTACAGTAGTTTAGTAAAAATAAGATAAGTAATACATTTTAGTGTAAAATGTTTGCTTTTGTATATTACGAAAAAGATTTTAAAAAATTTACTGAATGTGTGAACTAAACAAGGGGAATGTAAAAAAATGTAAAGTGGAAATTGTAAATATCCATGTGTGAAAAAGTGAAATGGCTATCACCATTTTAAAATTAAAACGACATTGTAATCTGGTAAACCTTGTTTTTTATTTCACAACAACAAAAATGTACAGAATGTGTAAACTAAACAAGGGAATGTAAAAAATGAAAAGTGGAAATTGTAAATATTCATGTGTGAAAAAATGAAATGCCTATCACCATTTTAAAAAATTAAAAGATATAGTGATTTAGTGAACCTTATTTATATTTCACAAAAAATGTACAGAATGTGTGAACTAAACAAGGGGAATGTAAAAAATGTAAAGTGGAAATTGTAAATATTCATGTGTGAAAAATAAAAATGAAGAAATGACTATCACCATTTTTAGAATTAAAAGACATTGTGATCTGGTAAACCTTGTTTTTATTTCACAACAACAAAAATGTACAGAATGTTTAAACTAAACAAGGGGAATGTAAAAAATGTAAAGTGACAATTGTAAATATTCATGTGTGAAAAAAATGAAATGGCTATCACCATTTTTTAAAATAAAAGACATTGTGATCTTGTAAACCTTGTTTTTATTTCACAACAAATAGAACTTTACAAAAATAGAATACAAAGAAATACCAATTCCTCAATCCTTTTCAATGTCCATGTCCACTCATTATTAACTTTCCTTTTATAACACTAATCACAATGACGACTGCCAACCTCTCTCCCACTGAGACATCACAGAATGTCAAAAGTTGTTTAGCTTTTCAACGATACTTTATCCGCTACACGTCTTAATGCAGAATGACTGTGGTGATAAGAAAGGTGCATGCTTGATCCAAAGGATTAATAGGTATATCACTATGCTGCAAAGGTTCTTCAAGACAAGTTCCAGGACTACACAAATAATAACCAGGTAGGTAGATTTCGAAAGTCAAGTATTGAATTACTTTGTTAATGACGCCATTGCCAGTACAGGTCTGGCATATCCTTTTCCATCGATGGTAAAAAGGTTTGATCTTCCTCCTCCTCTGTGGATGATGTTTGTTGTTGCTGCTTTTTTTCTCCATTACTCCCGTGGTATGAGGAAACAAAGTCTTTACACTGACTTTTATGACCATGATACAGTTTGACTAGCTGACAAGTAGCACACTGTCGCATAGAGGGTATTTTTGCCATAGCCACTTGCTTATGGTGATCATAATCCGTACATGGTTGCAATTCACTTAACACAGGGTCTTGAGTCCATGATTTTGGTACATGTTGCCAGATTTCTTTCACTGCATTTGCTGCGACATAATAAATGAATGATTTTGGAAGAGCCAATAATTCTTCTTTAGTAAAACTGTCTAGTTTCTTTTTACACACAAAGAACTTTCCAATCGCTTTATCGGTAGCATCCCCTTTCTCCATGGTATCACGTTGATGTTTACACGTCGCTTGTAGAAATCTCACTGGTCTCATCCACAGGTAAACCTTTAGTTTTAATTTTATTTAACAACTCCCAGCAGGCATTGGTGGATAGCCAATGAAACAATTGCCACACCTGTGCCAAGGCTTTATGGGTAATATTGTCACAGGGGCAGCGATCCATGAGTGTTTGCAGCGATGGACAGCCCATGTCCATTAAATCGATACATTGACAGTAAGACGCTAAAAATGGTTGTAGCCATTGACGTTTTTCACTACCTTTCACAAATATTACATGGGCAGAAGACAAGTGGGCTTTCATGACCATGTCCAGGTGCTTATATGAAATGGTTCCTTGCTTCCAGTCTAGTTGCATATGAGTTTCAATCCACTGGGTTTGTTTACGGTCTTTATCACACAACAAATCAAACGCATAAGGTGGTTTAAACACCAAATGGGTAGCTTGCGATATCCAAAAAGTGGAACAATCGATGATGGCCACTTCTTTAAATATAAATTTATCTCCAATTTTAAACCCTTGACAGTCGACAATCAGTGTACGCAACATGTTCACTCTTGTCTGGATCAAGTCCAACTGACCACAGACTGATAATTGTTCAGTAAGGTGTACCCATGTCATTTACTTACATTCCATTCTAGTAAAAAAAAAAAAATAATGTTATTGGTTTTACGTCCCTTTTAACTACACTGGCTTTTAGAGACGCCGGGGTGCCGGAATTTTGCCCCGAAGGGGATTTTTAACGTGCCAGTAAATGTACTGACACGGCTCCCTCGCATTTGCGCACCCTCAAATGCCAGCTGACTGCGCCAAGTTTCGAACCTGCAACCTTGGGCTCAGCAAGCGAGAACTTTACCCCTGAGCCACGCAGCCAGACGTAAAAAAAAAACAAAAAAAAACATTGAGTAGTCACTATAGAGGTTAGGATATGGCAGGGGGAATAAGAAATAATAATATAACAACAACAACAACCATTTTTTTTATTTCATTATTTTATTAGCATAACAAGTTTTACATTCTTTTTTCATTCTAGGATAGAGGCGGTACCATCTCATACAACAAAAAAGTCTTTTGTGTTTATAGTGTCCATAACACCGATGATATTCTAATGTCTCTAAACTGGGTGTTTTTGACTGTGAGTTGCTCACTGAAGCACTGCCGGCACCATAAAGTCCACACGTATCATAACTTTTTCCATCACTCAGAGGCATGAGTGAGGGGTAACTTGAATGACAGGGTATATTACCCACCTCCATTCTGCACAGGTAGGGGCAGGCAGGTGACCAGCGCTGATGTTCCTGCATGGGTTCATCGCTCTCTTGCCATTGGTCTAAGATGATGGGACAAAACACACATTTCACTTCATCTCTTGTTTTTAAATAGTAGAATCCAGCGGCCGCTAAGGCTTGAGGGTTTATAAAAGGCACCGGCCACGTCGCAAAGGTCTTGAAACGCTGTTCCTCAGATTTTAAATTCATGGATGTAACTTCTCTTGAGGCTTGAAAGCAAGACATGACTGAGTGGTTTGATGAGGGTTGACCTGCTATTTATACACTTGTTACTTGGTTGGACAGTGGATAATAGTTGACTTGTTTGTGATGAATAATCAAACAGTAGGCCGTGGTATTGGCTGGAGCATTGTCATGCGTTTCAAAATCTAGTCGAATGTCAATATTGGATGGTTTGACAGACTCTTCCAAGTAGGAACAGTCAAAGACAATCAGTGGCGCCCTTGTCTTAAAAGCTTGGGGTGACAACATTGGACAATTCTCTTTTTGATAATACGACCATCTAAATTTAGAAAACAAGTCGTATAGGGGGCCAAACTTATTTTTTGAAAAATCTAAATCCAGCCCTTCATAGGGAAGCACAGCACCGTTGAGGAAAAGACGTGCATTTCTCAATTGCAGGTGATCAAATTGTGTGACATCTTTGGTTTGTTGATACTTGCGATTCGTTTGAAAACCCACAATCATGTAGAGAGGTCTCTCTGTATAGCGGGCTGTTTTTATAGACCAACTGTGTGTGTTGGTGGTGGGCAATAACGGGTACTCATGGAGTGCCCAGCTTCTAAATTCCATGGGTAGAGGTATATCTCTCTTTACCATTTTGAGTATGTCCAGTTTTTTGCTATCGTTAAGGGTCACATGAGGCACTTTCCATAGCAAGCGTTGTAGTTGAATTTTTGAATCAATTGGGGCATTGTCGGCTCCCTTGAGTGCATTATTATCACTCCTGTCTCTCACCAGATAAAGCACTTGCCTTGCGTTGACCACAATGCGCTGGTGATCTTCAGCAAAGCCTAAAATCAGTTTAAGAGGTAAATATCCAGTGAAGGTGCCATCGGTGTGTACCATCCAGTCATTGATCGAGTCAGGGCACCAACCCGCCATGCAAAGTGTTTTAGCTTCCTCCTCACTATAAGAGGGATATAGTTTCATGACACTGGAAATACCCACATTTCGAGTGCTATCCACTACGATATCGTTAATGACATAACGTACTTCAGAAAACAGGAAGGCGAAAGCATGGTTGGCTAACTTGGATGTAGTGGGTGTAGAGCCATCGACTTTGGTGAGCCGACCTTCACTCTGAATAACACTTTCATGCGGTAGAGTGTAAATATCTTGGTTGTTGATAACAAATTGAATTTCACCATTGTTATTGAATCCAGGTGTTTGAGCTTGATAAGAATGCAGATCAATTCTTACCACTCCTGGTTGCTCCTCGATGTGGTTCGCTACCTCTAGAATAGAATTCATCGCAGGGGTTAATGTGGTAACCCAAATGCTGTAAAATCTGCTTGTTCTGAGATGTTAACGTGTATTCACGCGGTAAACAACTAACACTATTCCTAGACGGTGCTGTTGCTTTATATACAAACTTCAAAGTGGTTTTAGCACCAACTTGTAAGTCACTGGTGTGGTAGAATCTAGATCAATGAGTTGTTGCTCTCTATTGATCAGTCTTAATGTTATATTACTAATACCATCGGCAGCCACAGAATGAAAAAGCACCACTGGAGGGTTTTCACGAATAATATAGCCATTGGGCGATGTTACAATAAAGTCATAAAGCGAATGCGACGGTTCTTGATTGGTGTACACTTGACTAATAATATTACACGTCACCGACACATGATGGTCCTCAATGAATTTCACTTCATGGTCTGATTCATGTTTTTTGTTGGGCTCCAACACGCGTGGTTTAAATCCTAGTAATGGACCAATGGAATCGGGGTGTGTTTTAAAGTCAATTTTGAATGTAGAAAAAATACTGCAGCGATGAGTGTTGGTATTTCCTACAAGTTCAAACTTGCGCGTTCCATCGAGAAATGACTTTAAACCATATTCATTGTTCAACACCACATAAATGTGTTCATAAATGTCATCTATCGTGTATCCACCAGAGTTCAGGGTGAGCACAGAATCATCATAGTAAAACTTGTTGTTCACATTTTCACGTATGTTGTATATTCGATTGTACGTTTCAAGAGAAACAAGTCCTAAACCATAAGGTTTTTCACTCAATTCGATAGGTGGGTAAAAGTCTAGACTCACTTCAGGTCCACGTCCATGCAGTGTAAACGTCTTACTTTCCACCGACATACTGTTGACGTTTTTGCTTATGTTGCGTCTTATATAAAAAAAAAAAAAAACACAAACGTCCACACTGTTGGCTGTTAAACGTTTGCTCTCGTTTCACATTATAATATATCTTGATCCTATTTCCAAAATAGGTCACTAATTCCATGGGCGGAGGCAAATTCCCAAAACTGTCAAAGTACCATACCATGGATCCCTCTTTGACATAAGCTACATAATGCGTTCCTGGTCCTCGGTGATCATCCAAATTGACAACAGCACATTCCTGTTTCCAGGGTCGTGGGGGTAATTGGTTTCGCATAAACACACCTCGAAAATGAGAAAGCTTTAGTTGTTTAGCATAGCTTTCCACTTGTTGATGCGTCAGAGCATGTCTCGCTATGGCTGAGGTTATATATATATATATATTTTTTAATACTTCGAAATGGTGAAATCCCAAATCCTTGTTGATAAAAGGCTGGCTTCAAATTGACATTTCTAGCCCCCATAGCAATGGCCTCCATTGTTTCATTGTGTCGCTGACTTTCATTGAGTTGTTGCTTGCCCTGTTGCACGGCTTTAATGGTTTTTGCCACTGCACTGGCGCCGCCTAAAAGTGAACCTAGAGCAGCCAGACCAGCGAATAATGCAGGTAAAAATCCCGCTCGTTTGGGGACGGGGATCACTCGCCCTTGTTTTGAACCCTGTCGCTGACGTTTTGGAATAACATGTCTCTGTGCTACTCGAAGAGCTTTCCTTATGGTCAACACATTATTATTATTTTTTCTTTCGCAAGGGCTTGTCCACGAATGTCATAAGCCCAGGCTTTGCCAAGGACAGGCTCATATTTTTAGTCTTTCTCACCACATATCTTTGTTTCACCATGATGATGATGATGACCAACAACCTTTCACAAGAAAGTTTAAGTCACAACTAACATCAGATTGTTATTTCATGGCTGTATATTCCAATTCTACATAAAGTGGGAAATCATTTATGTTTTTTCCAGCTTGCTTTTCATTCCATGTCAACAGGAGATGAAAGGATAATTCGTCTCCTGCATTGACCATTTCATGGTTATGGACCAACATCCTATGACCATTTACCTCTATTTGTAAATGGTTCTCATCAGGTATGGCATATTTGATGTGAATGGTTCCATTATAGTGTAGTCGATAGTGGCTTAAACCCGAAGCAAGCACATAGGTCAAGTGCTGGTCATGAACTAGCGGTATATGGTTTCTCTCATTCACAGGTTTTACATTTGTCAGATGCACTAAAAATACAGATGGGATACATTTATAAAGACTTTTCATTTCATAGGTCACGTATCGCTTGGTACAGACATCATCATCTTCTTGTGGGTCTTCCACGTGAATAATGCGGTGATGATTAGCGCTATAGCCATCCACCGTAAGCTGAGGCACTTTATCATAAAACTCATACACCTTGTTATCCACATACTTTTTTGTAGTAACGTCTGTAGACACTTGAGGATGTTTTACATGAGTTAACCGCTTTCCTTTAAAGTCATAATCTCCTTGTTTTGTGGGTGGCACTACTGACCTATCCACATAGTGTTTATTAGCAGGATCTGTTTCTTGTTTAGGATCATGTATGGGAACAGACCTAGCTTTGACCATCAACGCACGTCCAAAGACATCCATCGTCAACCTGTAGTATAAGTCTACTGTTTCTATGACAAGGCTCGGTGCGATGTATATAGACAGCCTGCTAGCCTCTCTAAGCCTTAGTTGAAATGAAGCTAATTAAGCAGCAAGAGTCATTCCCCGTGAGGGACATGGTTTCCCATCTCTGCCCCACATCACGTGAACAACGCCATGGTTCACTGTTTCCATCTTCCATTCGCTGCATCATTGTGGGACCTTCCGGCTGTGGAAAGACCAATCTTTTGCTGACACTTATTACAGCGCCCAATGGTCAGTGTTTTCAAAATATTTATATTTTCGCAAAATCTCTCTACCAACCCCTCGACGTGTTTCTGGATCAAGTCATGTCTGGATTACAAAATGAGAATATGGGGTATTTTACATTTTCCACGCAAGAAAATGTTATTTCACCGGATGAAGTAAAGCCTGATTCACTCATGATTTTCGATGATGTATCCACTGAACGACAAGGTATCATTCAAAGCTATTTCAGCATGGGTCGACACAAACATATCGATTGCTTCTATCTTGGACAAACGTATTCTAAAATGTCCAAACAGTTCATTCGTGACAATGCCATTGTTTTATTTCGCCAGGACGAGAGGAACAGTCGTCACATTTATAATGAACATGTGAATCCAGATATGACCTTTCAAATGTTTACAGAATTGTGTGGTAAGTGCTGGAACACACAACGTCATGCCTGTTTAGTGATTGATAAACAAAGTGAACTCAACCAAGGGCGGTATCGCTTAGGGTTTGATCATTTTATTGCTATTTAAGGCATTGTATCATTCCCTCTCAAGTCATTTGTCACGACAGCATGGCGTTAGAAGAGAGTCAATTGAAAAAGCATATTATTAGAGCAAAAAATACTATTCGCCAAAAGTTTCGTCAATTGAAACGATCGCGTGCGGATCATGCTTTGTTTATTCAACAACATTTAGCACCTCCGCTAAAAGCCATGTTGAAACCCTCTTTCAAGCCATCTGAAACGCTACCTACCGTTTCACAAGCCACTCAGACGCACCACGAGGACCCTGAGAAAGAGGAAGAGGAAGATGAAGAGGAACAGGAAGATTTAACTAGTGTTAGCGAAGTTGAGGATAATGAGGAACAAGTGTTTACGCCTCAAAAAAAGGCATCACCCCTTGCAGAGTTTTTAAGAAAAAGGAAATCCTTGGCCATGGTCGAAACCCCTTGCCCTTCCAGATCGTCTCCATTTTCACAACTCTTGGCCACCCCTCAACATAAAGCTCAACTGAAAAACATTTTAATAAAATATTATGGATCAACACTGGAACCCTATTTCACCAATCTATTTGTTGGAAACACAGATACCACATATGGCGTTCGCTATGAGAATGATAGTTTTAAAATTGGTGATTCATCGATTAAATTTAGTCGTACTAAAGCTGTCATTAAAAAGATCAACTATAAATTAACACCAGGACTGTTAAAGCTACTATTCTCTCGGACTCCCTCATCTCCAGATTATACGTCAGAGGACCCTAGTAAATATAAATCCATTTTATTGGATACCCATGCTCACAAAAGACAGTATGATCCCACTCAACAAGTGAATGCTAATATATCCCAAAAATATAAAACCATCATTGCAAAAATGTTCCCCACTAGTCAAAGTGGTCGTCGTAAAGTGTCCGCTTCAGGAGTGATATTTAAACCATTAAAACCCCTTGTGGATGTTACCTACTGGCACAATCCAAATAAACTCGTCCAGCGACTACAGCTGTTGCATGCTTCACGTCAAGCCGGCCATACTGGTCACGATTGGGAAATTCAAGAAATTGAGGAAGAACTTCGAAATGCCAAAATTATTGTTTAAGCCCTCACCCATTAAAATGGGTATTGCTCACGAATTGCATCGTCCAGCTAGACGTCACTATCAGCGACTCAAGGTGATTTCACAGGGTGTGGATGAACTTTGGCAAGCAGACTTGGTTGAAATGATTCCCTATGCTAACGTTAACGATGGTGTACGCTATATGTTGACGGTCATTGATGTTTATTCCAAAATGGCGTTTGTTGAACCTGTACGTCGCAAGTCTAGTCCACTAGTCACCAAAGCCTTTCAACATATTATTCAACAATCTAAACGTCAACCTCAGCTGCTACAA
Source organism: Meconema thalassinum (assembly GCA_946902985.2). Lineage (NCBI taxonomy): Eukaryota > Metazoa > Arthropoda > Insecta > Orthoptera > Tettigoniidae > Meconema > Meconema thalassinum. The sequence continues at coordinate 127,596,491 of OX336395.1, forward strand.
ACCGACCAGGGAAAATAATTTTTCAACAAGGATTTCTCCAGTTTTCTCAAATCTAAGGATATTCGCCATTACACCACGTACAGCAATCTCAAAGCCAGTGTGGTCGAGCGGTTCAACCGAACATTGAAAACCCATGTGGAAAGCGTTTACCGCTCAGGGCACTTATCGCTGGTTGGACTTGGTACCTGAGTTAGTGTCACGTTACAACGATACCAAACACAGAACCATTGGGACCAAGCCACGACTTGTAACTAAAGATATTCCACAACTGGATAAACTGTTTAACCCCATAAAAACAGCAGACCCTAAACGTCATCGCCTTAACATTGGGGACCATGTTCGTGTGAGCAAATTCAAGTCCGTCTTCGACAAGGGCTACACACCAAATTGGGGGACTGAACTATTTCGATTTCGTCAAGTCAACCTGAACAGTCCAGTCACCTATTTACTCAAGGACCTCAACCATCAACCCATAAAAGGCAGGTTTTATCTTCAAGAACTTCAAAAGACAGCGTTCCCTAAACATTACCTTGTGGAAAAAGTGTTGAAACAAAAAGGAAATAAACTATATGTAAAATGGTTGGGATTTAGCTCAGCCTTTAATTCTTGGATTAATAAATTACATGTTGTGTGAACCTGTGTGTCTTGTATTTATTTATTTACTCATGTTGTACTTAACCTACAGTCCTATGTACAGTCCTCAGCTATATATGTATTATGAGCAATACATATTTCTTTCTCTCTTAACCTGTGTTCTCTCTTACACTGACTCTCCCCCCCCTTCACCTCTCACCACTGACAAAACAGGTTGTGACTTGTTAGCTCTTATCGTGCACGTGCACAGGTGAACACCTGTGTTTTAGGTCATATTACACATGAACTCACATTTTCTCACGTATGAAGCAAAACAGGATGTGACTTATTTCACAAGGAGGACGGTAATAAGGTCATCTCATACGTGTTCACATGTATTTCGCCACTTTCCTTTCATATCGTTATCCTATTATAGTAGTAGAGACTGGGGAACAACGTCAGTTCAACACACGCGAAATGTAGTTAGGCCCTTTGACATAATTTAAATAAATTCATGAGCCAGTCCGTAGGAACCGGTCCAAAAGGGATCAGTCCAAAGGGACTCATCAACAAGGACTCATCCACAAGGACTTGTCCACAAGGACCTGTCCACAAGGACTTGTCCACAAGGACTCGTCCACAATGACCCCTCCACAGGGACCTGTCAACAAGGACCCGTCCACAGGGAACCGCTCCCCCACCCTCTTCAAAAGCCATGAGTGGGCATGCTAATTCATAGTGGCTTTCCACCGCATACATGTCTCTGGTGTAGAACAACTTTTCATTCCATATTAGCATTCAAACTCTCACATGTTGCAATTGGAAAGAGAGATTCTAAAAAAAAAATACAATTTCACCCCCTAGTAGGGGTAGGTTTTATTTTTGGGGTTGAAATATGTTTTCCATTGGAAAGGGGGTATCAGCCCGAGTTCAATGACACCTCATTCGTCAAAATACGACCATGCGTTCGAGAGATATCGCGCCGCCGCCATCTTGTGAGGTGGGGAGGTGGAGGTGGCATCTGAACCGATTCATTTCCACTACTAGTTCCTATTTTTGCTACCAAATGCTACCGTCCACGACACCTAGTTTGCGGACTTGGCTACTAGATGGCATCGCAATCAGCACCTGGCGGCAAACGTTGGAACTAAAAAAGCGTTATCAATTCTAACCTACACATTTTAGCTTCACACAAGTGTAGTTAGTGGAAGGTTCTTTTTCATTTCATAAATCTATGATATGGGACCGCCGGCTTTACTTCCCCTCCGAAGGAAGGCATACTGAGGGATTTCTGACGCTCTTAAAAATCCGACGACTTCGGCCGGGTTTGAACCCGCGACTTTGGACATAGAAACTCAGCATGCTACCAACTACGCCACCGAAGCTGCTGGGTAGCAAAGGTAGGAACTACTTGAAATTGATCGTCTGCAGTCCTTACCTGAATCTCTACTTAGTATAAAACAAAATCCCCGATTCTTGGATGTTACAGTAACGATTTCAGTGGGAAAGTCGAAAAAAAACCTGGCGTCCGAGTGCTTTGTAAGCTTACGTGGGGCAAACCGTTAAAAATATCTAAATACTATGAGTGTAAGAATTGTTCAGCATGAAAAGTTCTACAAAAAAGTCCGCGAGAGCATATGTCTATCTTCAATACATCGCCCACTATAAGTGTTTTTACGTTTTAGTTTCTTCCAACCATGTCCATTCAACTCTTAGGCGACAGTTTACGAGCAAGCTAAGGGCGAGTCTAACATCCCTGTTACAGCCTAGCTAGCGGGTGAACCTATTGCCCCAGATACAGCCAGCAGCAAACCGTTGAGTCGTGTTGAGTTAAGACTTCTGAGAAGGCTGGTTGTGTTTGGAGTTTCCCTGGAAGTGCAATTCGGCTTTTCTTCATTTCGCCTGTGAACTATTCGTTCCGCAAAATTCACAGTCAAGTTAAGATTGGATGGAAGGGGGATTTGTGTTTCATGCATCTCGCCATTCTTAATTTACATCTGACAAGAATTTGTTGCACATGCATCTCCATGATAATATAATTAATAGTCCAGTCAGTGATTTTAACCCATCATGCCGAGACGTAAAACGGATATTGGTCGTTGTTCATTGGGGAAAAAAAAGCGCTTATCACGTAAAGCATTCATAACTGTTCCCGGGCAAAGCCGGGTCGGGTTGCTAGTAAATAGATAAAACACACTAATACAGCCATCACAATTAACACCGGTTATCAGACAGAGCGTTAAAAATCCCTTCGGAGGGGAAGTAAAGCCAGCCGTCCCATGTCATAGATTTATGGCATGTTAAAGATCCTTCCACTAATTACACATGTGTGAAGCTAAATTATAGGTTAAACATTTTACAAACGCTCTTAGGTTCCGACATTCATCGCCAGGAGCCTACTGCGGTGGCATGTGGTAACCAAGTTTTGAACTAGTAGTCATTGACAGTGGCGTTTGGCAGCAAAAGTAGGAACTACTTGAAAAAAAATCAATGTCTGCATTCCTTACTTGAATTGAAAACAGATAACACACACTAATACAGCCATCACAATTAACACCGGTTATCAGACAGATTCTACACACACACAAAGTACACAGGGCTACCTACATGACTGCGTTGTTGCAGCCCCTTAACTGAGGAACCAACCAACCAACCTTTGCTACCATCAACGTTGGAACTTAAATCAAATCTAACCTAAAAATTTTAGCTTCACACAATTGTAATTAGTGGAAGGTTCTCTTACATGCCATAAATCTATGACATGGGACCGCCGGCGCTTTACTTCCACTCCGAAGGAAGGCATACTGAGCGCATTTTAACGCTCTTAAAGAATCCGACGACTTCGGCCGGGTTTGAACCTGCAATCTTGGGCATAGAAGCTCAGCATGCTACCAACTATGGACGTTACAAGAATATTAGCCATAGCCTTACCACGAAATGAGAAAATGCTTAGTATAATGATGCCTGATCATCATCATCGGCTTTAACTCGAATCCGAGTATAAATCTTCTTCCTTCAGTCCAGTTTGTGGATGTGTTTACGGTGACTAAAGAGTCCAATCCTGGCATGGAACAAGCGACCACACAAGTCACATAGTAATGCTGGAGGAGGACGTGGTTGGGCTACTCGAAGTTTCCTAGCTTGACGCTTGGCCTCTTCATGTATGCATCGATCCCTTTCAAACGTCTTTACAGTTTCCGAGCTGGTACGGCGCCAAGTTGAGCGGTCTTCAGCCAGCATGTCCCAGGTTTGTCAATTTCAGGGTCTGCTTAAATTGGTCCTTGTAGGGCCTGTAATGGCCAACGCGGGAAGTCAACAACCCACCAAGAGTATTCTGGTAATAGTGGACAATGTATGGTTTATTGGCCAAAGCATTAGATAATGATGTGATAATACAAAGGGTTGACTTTACAAAGGTCGCTTGACAATTTAGCAAACATGTGGAGGACCAGACAATATTATTGTCACTAAATAAGGAAGTCCAGGAAGGCATAAGGACACAACACCACCGCTAACTAATAATAAGATATATTATCAAATAGGTGGCACATAAAACAAATATTCAAAGGTGACACATAAACATATGAGAAACACTAGCACAAATTTACACAATTGAAGAAACACTCGCAAGGATTTAACACACGTTAAGTCTTGAGCCTAAAACACACATATTGTCTTGAACGTAGCTGCAGATCAGTACATCATAGAACGGCATGCAATACCCAGCGGTTCCAAAGAATGATATAATTTAAATAGGCAACACAAGTGGAGTTGCAACAAATAATGAAAAAACAGGTCGCATGGAACGAGAATGTGTCGTCGAACCAGGACTGACTTACAGTGATGCGCCGATACTGTAAGCCCAAAAAATGAATTGTTAATATAATTTAAATTATGTGTGAAACGCAGGAAGTCAAAGTAGTTGCTGTCATACAAATACCGGGATATGCCAATCGCACGGCATTGTCACAATAGTAAAGTAGTTAAACCCAGCGTCAACTTCCATTCCAGTGATGTTGCAGGAAGTCAAAGTAGTTGCTATCATACAAATACCGGGATATGCCAATCGCACGATATTGTCACAATAGTAAAGTAGTTAAGCCCAGCGTCAACTTCCATTCCAGTGATGTTGCAGGAAGTCAAAGTAGTTGCTATCATACAAATACCGGGATATGCCAATCGCACGGTATTATCACAATAGTAAAGCAGTTTAGCCCAGCGTCAACTTCCATTCCAGTGATGTTGCAGGAAGTCAAAGTAGTTGCTATCATACAAATACCGGGATATGCCAATCGCACGATATTGTCACAATAGTAAAGTAGTTAAGCCCAGCGTCAACTTCCATTCCAGTGATGTTGCAGGAAGTCAAAGTAGTTGCTATCATACAAATACCGGGATATGCCAATCGCACGGTATTATCACAATAGTAAAGCAGTTTAGCCCAGCGTCAACTTCCATTCCAGTGATGTTGCAGGAAGTCAAAGTAGTTGCTATCATACAAATACCGGGATATGCCAATCGCACGGTATTATCACAATAGTAAAGCAGTTTAGCCTAGCGTCAACCTCCAATAGGTGATGATGCCTGGCCTTGTAACATGCTTCCAGACACGATGAATTACTTATCACACAAAGCATCATCATTATTCATACGCGTGAAGACAAATTGTTAGGCAGTAAATGAAGTAGAAGTAAACACATTACAACAAACTATCCGACGCCGCGGATTGAAGAATTCGTCGACATGACGCGTAGCAACATCAAGCATGGTGATGATGAGATCGAAAATCACCGTAATGTCACTGCCCAAACAAAATATGAATCATGTGCATAGGACATGATTGCTAAACACGGTTACTATGAAGATAGCACCAATTATAGAAATGATTAGCTGGATATATGTTGATATATCACAACCAGCGTTGAAGCACAGTATTGTGTCATGGCTACACTTAGAGAACAACGAAGAAGAAACACGTGATTGGTCGCTACAAGCAGCAAGGAGGCCTCTGATAGGCTGGAAGCAGCCAATCACAGTAGAGAGTTTAAAACCAAGTAAGAGGCCTCTGATAGGCCGAAAGCAGCCAATCACAGTAAAGAGTTCAAAAAACAAGTAAAAGATGACTCAATGTGCCAACTTAAGAATACAAAATTACCTTCTAAGCCAAAATATCCTACTGGAAACACGGCAGTGGGAATACTACATGCAATCAAAACAAATAAATCACGACAACCAATCAACATAAACAAAACCAACCTGACAATGAATAAATGCAATGAAGACAAATAATACAGATATGTACAACCACACAGAGTGGAAACAAATAGGGAAACACAAAAACTGGTTTGCCAAGACAGTGGCCGAACCATATTGCCCGCACAGAAACAACAGGCAGGTTGTTTATGAAAATACAAGAGTGTTTAGTTCTGCGGCAACAAGGGAGACACCTTGACGATGGGACGTTTCAAGAGTCCAGAGGTGGTATGTAGAGAGACCACACGAGCTAGGCCGTCCTTACCATAATGAACCTCAAGAATACGTCCAAGTCGCCAGTAAGTAGGAGAAACATTGTCGTCCATAATAAGCACAAGCGTGCCAACCTTGAGGTTAGGAGACATACGGTTCCACTTGCGACGTTGTTGAAGGGAGAGTAAATGATCTGTGGACCATTTACGCCACAATGAAGTCATAATCTGTTGAAGTAATTGCCATCTAGACAACCTATTGATGGGCACTTCAGAAGCGTCAGGAATGGGCAAGGCATTCAAAGGTCGTCCAACAAGAAAGTGACCTGGCGAGAGATAGCACAAGTCAGTAGGATCCTCAGACATAGGCGAAATGGGTCTAGAATTTAGAATGGCTTCAATTTGCACCACGAGAGTGGTCAATTCTTCATACGTAATGAGTGCGTCATGCTCGGAATCACATCCCGAGATACAATCATCAACATAGAGGTCGTTTAAAACAATCTGAGTGGCAGCTGGAAAAGCTGTGCCATCAGTGAGGGCGAGCTCCTTTAGCACACGAGTGGCTAAGAAGGAAGCTGGGGCAGTACCATATGTAACAGTGTTTAATTGATATTCTACCATTGGGTCTGAAGGAGAGTCTCTCCAAAATATTCTCTGTAAGTCACGATCTTTGTGATCTACAAGAATCTGTCTGTACATTTTACTCAGATCAGCTGCAAACGCTATCAAGTGAGTACGGAACCGAAGCAAAATAGAGAACAAATCCTGCTGAATTACAGGGCCCACCAACAAAGTATCATTAAGGGAGCACCCAGACGTAGTAGCCATCGAAGCATCAAATACCACTCTGAGCTTTGTAGAAGTACTGTGCGGCTTGAAAACAGGATGATGGGGAATGTAGTAAACTTCACCATCAGTCGGGTGGGGGGCGACTTGCATATGGTTTAAGGCTAGATATTCATGCATGAATTCAGTGTATTCTAACCTTAACTCAGGGTTACGAGCCAAACGTCTTTCGAGAGAGTGAAAACGATTTAGTGTAGCGTAGCGAGAGGCACCTAGAGGCTCCGCGTCTACCTTGCGAGGGAGTCTAACCACAAATCTACCATCGTCTTTGCGAGTGGTAGTAGCAACGAAGTGTTCTTCACATATGGATTCATCAACAGACAACACTGGGGTTTCAACTTCTTCAACGTTCCAAAACGCTTCCAGCTGTTGTTCTACATGAGGGCGTGAGAGTGTAAGTGCTGATACCACGTGCGATGGTTGCGAGGTGCTTGCACTGGGCAGCCTCCCAGAAAACACCCAACCCACAGAGGTATTTTGAATGATGGGCAAATCACCAACTGGTATGATTTTACCAGGACATAACAGGTCAAAGAAATATTCTGCACCAAGAACAAGATCAATAGATTTAGTGCAATTGAAATCAGGATCAGCTAAATCAATATGTGATGGAATGTTCCATTCAGAGGTATCGAAACCAGCAGCGGGTAACTCAAGTGCAATATTGGGAACCACGAGACATTCAAGCTTAGCAGACCAATTAGTAGCACAGGCAAAAACGTTCACATCAGCAACAACAGTAGCAGTGCTTTGATTTTGACCAACACAGTGAATGTGTACCTTCATAGGTTTGGTGTGGAGTCTTAATTTCTTAGTTAAGTGTGACGAAATTAAGTTACAATCTGATGCAGAGTCAAGTAGTGCAGTGACAGGTACACGTAAGCCATTGCCAGCTAATATATTCAACTTGGCAGTGGGCAATAACGTCCTTGAAAATTGATTGTCACGAGCGACGCTACTGCAACTAGTGTTTACCACGTTAGCATGAGCTTGAGAAGCACCATTACTAGTGCCACTGGAGGGTTCATAGTGAAGAAGAGTGTGGTGTTTTCGGGAACAAGTGTTACAAGAGTACTTCGAACATTGATGATTAGGCTCGAAATTACGCAAACAATTGTAACATAATTTTCGAGACCTGACAAAATCCCATTTGGCTGTGGACGAAAGTTTGATAAAGGTACCACATTTCGACAATTGGTGATCAATGCTCCTACAATATGTACAACAAGATTTGGTAGTAGTTAACATGGGTTTCTGAGGCGAATGACCTTCAGCTTTAAGTTTGGTTACAGCAGTATGTAATGCAGGCCTGGACCCATTCTTTTCAGTTATTTCCAGTACCTTGCATTTTTTCTCTAAGAAGCTAACCAAGTCCTGGAGAGTGGGAATTCTCCCAGAATCAACATGATTCTCCCATTCACGGATGCTATCATTATCTAGTAGCTCCAATATAAAATGTGACAATAACAAGTCTTGAAGGGGAACCCCGTTAAAGTCCAAAGCTTCTAACGCATTGACATGAGAAACAAAGTGGTCGATGATGGCACGCAATGACACTGAATTATTACCGTATGCGGGGGGCTTGAAAAGCTTGGTGACATGATGTGCGCTATGAGCCTAATGTTATTGTATCGAGTTGTCAGCAAGTTCCATGCAACCATAAAGTTATCATCTGACACAGTAATGTTCTTTAAGAGGAGTTTGGCCTCACCACTAAGACTAGAATTAAGGTAGTAGAACTTAACAATATCAGAAAGAGCATGGTTATCAATTACTATGGCCTTGAAGCTATCTCTGAAATTCAACCAGTCTGTGAAGTCGCCACTGAACTGCGGAATTTGAATTTCAGGCAACTTTATATGCGCTGCAGCTACGTTAGCAGTAGGAAATTGTGCACTCTGCAAATTATTCAAAGGGTTATCACTGTCTGTAGTGTTGGATTTTTTGAAATTGTCACAATGTAGTTTAATTTTAACCATCAACTCAAAATATTTATCTTCGAAGTCACAACGTTCGGCTATTTCTTCGTCGATATTGTCTGTAATATCCTCTAAAGCGACTTGCGCTTCGTTAAATTGTTTATAAATTTCCTCGCATTTGTGTTTGCGTAACACTAACATTTGATATTGCTCTTCTGTAATGTCCTGAAAGTTGCTAATTACTTTTTCTTGTGAGGTAAGCATGCCCTTAGCGACTGCACGCTTCCTAACTAAAAGTCGTTTTTGGGCATCCTCCATAATGACTTTAGGATTGCCCGCCTAGATGTAATTACCAGAGTTGCACACCTAACTAACACAACCAACTTAACTAACATAAAAAATAAACACTGAGACAATGGTCTCGATTAAGTTGTAAACAAACATCTGAACATAGAATACTGTATTGTGTCCTTGGGAAGTTAATGGGAATGTATACAATGTTAAATTTATGGCCTTCCTGGTGAAATAGCAAGAAACAAGGGCCCAACATGGCCAAAACAATGCTTAATAATTCATTCAAAGTAGTAAACAGCTCAATATCCGGCCCGGAGGACCAAATAATGTAATGGCCAACGCGGGAAGTCAACAACCCACCAAGAGTATTCTGGTAATAGTGGACAATGTATGGTTTATTGGCCAAAGCATTAGATAATGATGTGATAATACAAAGGGTTGACTTTACAAAGGTCGCTTGACAATTTAGCAAACATGTGGAGGACCAGACAATATTATTGTCACTAAATAAGGAAGTCCAGGAAGGCATAAGGACACAACACCACCGCTAACTAATAATAAGATATATTATCAAATAGGTGGCACATAAAACAAATATTCAAAGGTGACACATAAACATATGAGAAACACTAGCACAAATTTACACAATTGAAGAAACACTCGCAAGGATTTAACACACGTTAAGTCTTGAGCCTAAAACACACATATTGTCTTGAACGTAGCTGCAGATCAGTACATCATAGAACGGCATGCAATACACAGCGGTTCCAAAGAATGATATAATTTAAATAGGCAACACAAGTGGAGTTGCAACAAATAATGAAAAAACAGGTCGCATGGAACGAGAATGTGTCGTCGAACCAGGACTGACTTACAGTGATGCGCCGATACTGTAAGCCCAAAAAATGAATTGTTAATATAATTTAAATTATGTGTGAAACGCAGGAAGTCAAAGTAGTTGCTGTCATACAAATACCGGGATATGCCAATCGCACGGCATTGTCACAATAGTAAAGTAGTTAAACCCAGCGTCAACTTCCATTCCAGTGATGTTGCAGGAAGTCAAAGTAGTTGCTATCATACAAATACCGGGATATGCCAATCGCACGATATTGTCACAATAGTAAAGTAGTTAAGCCCAGCGTCAACTTCCATTCCAGTGATGTTGCAGGAAGTCAAAGTAGTTGCTATCATACAAATACCGGGATATGCCAATCGCACGGTATTATCACAATAGTAAAGCAGTTTAGCCCAGCGTCAACTTCCATTCCAGTGATGTTGCAGGAAGTCAAAGTAGTTGCTATCATACAAATACCGGGATATGCCAATCGCACGATATTGTCACAATAGTAAAGTAGTTAAGCCCAGCGTCAACTTCCATTCCAGTGATGTTGCAGGAAGTCAAAGTAGTTGCTATCATACAAATACCGGGATATGCCAATCGCACGGTATTATCACAATAGTAAAGCAGTTTAGCCCAGCGTCAACTTCCATTCCAGTGATGTTGCAGGAAGTCAAAGTAGTTGCTATCATACAAATACCGGGATATGCCAATCGCACGGTATTATCACAATAGTAAAGCAGTTTAGCCTAGCGTCAACCTCCAATAGGTGATGATGCCTGGCCTTGTAACATGCTTCCAGACACGATGAATTACTTATCACACAAAGCATCATCATTATTCATACGCGTGAAGACAAATTGTTAGGCAGTAAATGAAGTAGAAGTAAACACATTACAACAAACTATCCGACGCCGCGGATTGAAGAATTCGTCGACATGACGCGTAGCAACATCAAGCATGGTGATGATGAGATCGAAAATCACCGTAATGTCACTGCCCAAACAAAATATGAATCATGTGCATAGGACATGATTGCTAAACACGGTTACTATGAAGATAGCACCAATTATAGAAATGATTAGCTGGATATATGTTGATATATCACAACCAGCGTTGAAGCACAGTATTGTGTCATGACTACACTTAGAGAACAACGAAGAAGAAACACGTGATTGGTCGCTACAAGCAGCAAGGAGGCCTCTGATAGGCTGGAAGCAGCCAATCACAATAGAGAGTTTAAAACCAAGTAAGAGGCCTCTGATAGGCCGAAAGCAGCCAATCACAGTAAAGAGTTCAAAAAACAAGTAAAAGATGACTCAATGTGCCAACTTAAGAATACAAAATTACCTTCTAAGCCAAAATATCCTACTGGAAACACGGCAGTGGGAATACTACATGCAATCAAAACAAATAAATCACGACAACCAATCAACATAAACAAAACCAACCTGACAATGAATAAATGCAATGAAGACAAATAATACAGATATGTACAACCACACAGAGTGGAAACAAATAGGGAAACACAAAAACTGGTTTGCCAAGACAGTGGCCGAACCAGGGCCTCTTAGGACCACCATGAGGTCTGGTGCCATAGCATAACTAACCATATAGCATTTGACGAGGTAATCTCACATCATCCATCCGATGGACATGACCAATCCATCTAAATTGGTGACCTATTATGGATGATTCTATGCTGTTGATTTGAGCCTTTTCCAGAACAGCAATATTGGTAATGCGGTCTTCCCATTTAATCCTCAGGATTGATCGAAGTTTTTGTAGGTGGAAACGCTCAAGCTTCCTAAGATCACGTCGGTAAAGGGTCCACGATTCACAGCCATACAACAATGTAGAAATGACTACTGCTTTGTACACCATAAGCTTTGTACTCATGGACAGATCTTTATTCATGAAGACCCGGTGCGCTAATCGTCCATATGCTGCATGGGCTGCGCCAATTCTCTTATCCACATCCTGCTCACAGGTACAGCTCACAGAAATGGTACTGCCCAGATACGAGAAGTGGTCAACCTGTTCTAATGGCAAATTTGAGATGGAGATATTGAACTGAGGAAGAGGTGTGCCTGGTGAAGGTTGTGCCAAGACTTTAGTCTTATTGACATTTATGGTAAGACCAAAGCGATCACATGCACTTTTGTAACAGTTAACTGACTCTTGCAGCTCTTCTGGTGTGAGAGTTGGCGACGCAGCATCATCTGCATACAACATGTTAGTAACCTTAGTAACCTGAGTTTTCCTCAAGGAGCGGAGACGAGTTAGGTTGAAAAGCCCTCCATCAAAACGATACTTGACCTTCACACCTGGGATGTCTGTGGGTGAATCATAAAGCATTGCAGCCAAGTACAGCACAAAAAGCGTTGGAGCCAGTACACATCCTTGTTTCAGTCCACGGGTAATGGGAAGTTCATCGGACATCTTATTCTGATGGCAAACCTGACCTGTCATGCCATCATGGAGAGCCTTGATTAGATCTACAAAACGCTGAGGGCAACCAAACCGCTTCAGCACTGCCCACATGGCTGGTCTTGGAACTGAATCAAATGCCTTTTCCAAGTCATAAAAGACTAAGAAGAGTGGATTCTGTTGTTCTCTACATTTCTCTTGTAGCTGTCTCACACAGAAAATCAAGTCAATCGTGCTTCTGGAAGTTCTAAATCCGCATTGTGACTCTGGGAGGATCCTCTCAGAGATAACCTTGAGGCGGTTAAGTAGAATTCTTGCAAGAATCTTCCCCACAATTGAAAGCAGTGATATACCACGGTAGTTGCCACAAACACTGCGATCACCCTTTTTAAAGATAGTGACGATAGTGGCATTCTTTAGGTCTCCAGGTACCTTTCTTGATTCCCATATTCTGAGGATAAGGATGAAAATTCTTGTTTTGAGGGAATGACCTCCGGCTTGAATTAGTTCCAGAGGGATGTTATCTGGGCCAGGTGCTTTTCTGGGTTTCAATTGGGCGAGAGCTGCACTGAATTCATGATAAGTAGGAGGTACTGCCAACCACAGTTGTTCAGGTTGTTGCGGCACATCACAGAGGAAGTCTTCAGCAGCTTCTGATGGACGATTTAGGAGATTGGAGAAGTGCTCCTTCCAGCGTTCCAAGATTTCTTGACTATCAGTAAAGGTAGTAGAATTATCAGCGCTTTTCAGTGTACCTGATGATGAGCGAGATGGTCCATATATTTCCTTGAGTACGGCATTGAAGTTCCTCAAGTCTCGAGCATCCGATAATCTCTGCAGTTCCTGAGCCTTCTGTTGCCACCAAGTATTTTTAATCTGCCTTATCTGCGTCTGGCATTTACCCTTGAGTTCCAGTAGTTTATCTCTCTTTGTGTTGGAAGTTGGGTCTTGAAGATGGGCAAGATAGGCATTCCTTTTGGCATTGATGAGAGACAGAATTTCCTCATTGTTGTCATCAAACCAGTCTTGTCTTTTTCGCACTATAAAACCAATGGTTTCCTCAGCTGACTGTGATAATCTTCTGTAATGTGGCCCATTCTTGCTGAATATCATTTGTTACTGGGTTTTCTGATAACTGGGTGACGATCCTGTTTCCAAAATGTTTGTACATGGATTCATCCTGAAGTTTGGATGTATTAAACTTCTTTCTTGGCAAATTTTTGATGTTCCTAGGTGGTTTAGGTCTGATGGATATCCTGAGCTTACATATAAGAAGTTTATGATCAGTCCAACAATCGTCTATATTTCTTGCTGTTCTGGTAATAAGAGTGTCCTTCTTATCACATTGCCGGGTAATGATATAATCAAGAATGTGCCAATGTTTGGAACGAGGATGCATCCACGTGGTTTTGAAGCGGTCAGGTAGCCGGAACTGCGTGTTGGTAATGAAAAGTTCGTGTTCTGCACGAAGACCAAGAAGCAACAGTCCATTGGGATTACATTTTCCAAGTCCCTGTTTGCCCATCACATTATTCCATAGCCTGTGATCTTTCCCAACTCTGGCATTGAAGTCACCGAGGAGCAAAAGTTTATCTGCAGATGGTACCTTGGAGATGATTTCACTTAGCTGATTATAGGACTGAGCCTTTACTTCATCATCAGAATCTAAGGTAGGAGCATAGGCAGAGATGAGTGTCATAAAGGAACCTCCTGAGAGTAGTATGCAGAGAGTCATGAGCCTTTCGCTGATTGCAATGGGTGTAAGTTGGTGATAATTTACCAGTTTGGTCTTCACAGCGAAGCCCACACCATGAATACGACACTCACCCTCCTCCTTTCCTTTCCAGAAGATGGTATATCCTGTTCCAGATTCAGTAATCTTGCCTTCAGAAGACAGCCTAGTTTCACTGAGAGCAGCAATGTCAACGTTGAGTCTTGATAACTCATGGGTTATGAGAGCTGACCTTCTCTCAGGTCTAATGTTATTGTCCAAATCAAGCAAGGTTCTGATGTCCCATGATCCAATAATCAATTTGTGATTCTTTACTGTGTTTGAGTTTCGACCGCATGAGGGGTGACCTGCTGAGTGCGGTTGCCCAGCCGGACCAAGATTGTGACTTCCGATGTTTAGCCCACCTTTTCTAGGGCCTTCCCCATGTGGGGTTGGCAGCGGTGATCCTAAATAGGCCTGCCCAAACACAGATGTAGGACCGAATTCCTGAGTAGTCACAGAGTCTCCGGAAGACGACCATCACACATCTGCTGCCAACGTGCAGGTCCGAACTAGGGGCTTCCAGTCACACCCATAACCTGCCCCCACCGTCCATATCCCATTGCCGTTGGACTTTGAATAGTGTCGTTCGGAAGAAGTGCCTCTGGCGTGAATTTGTTTAGGGTGGATCTCAGCTTGCCAGGACGAGACCCACACACTATGATCTCTGAGCCTTATCCTGCGGCTCACAAAGAATGAGACATGCAGGACCGAACACAAAGACTGCAACGAACTGCCGCATACTCAAGTACTACTGAGGTGCGCCTTTACAGCCAGTCCGTCTGGCGTGGCCTCTTCTGCCTCTATGACCGTTGGGAGCCATGAGAGTGATTGGCTCTTCGTCCGCTCATTTTGCCATTGGGCCAAAACCTGCCCATCATAACTATGGACAATAGTTTGCCCTATTAAACCTGAGCAATAGGCTGCCCCTTCCGCCAACCACTGTGCCAGAGTTCACCTCTTCCACTGCAGGTACCGTTGAGGACTTCACCGTAACCCTAACAAGGTACTACCAGCCGGGCCAGCTGGACCAGGGTTTTTTAAAGAGGTGTTACTCCTCTATAATGATGCCTGATAATTTACACAATTCACATGCTCAAAAGTACACAACATCCATAAGGCCATGGCCACCTCCTTCAATCCTCACCTGAAATACACACACTCTGTACTATAGCTAGAGCCCTGTGCGGATAAACAAAACATTATCCGCATCCGGCCCACATGTCTTTTATCCGCATTCGCACGTTTGTTATCCGAATCTACTGGCATTACAATAATATTTTCAATTAGATAAAATATTAAAGCAACACATTTAGTTCACAACAAAACAAGGAGTCCAACAAGGAAGTTCACTGTCTCCATTACTATTCATCACAGTGATGGACATAATCCTGAAGAGAATAAAAGAAGAACAAGGTAATGAAACAAATGCCCTTGTCTTTGCAGATGACATCATGATTTGGGGAGAAAGTGCCAGAGAGGTACAAGAAAAACTGGATTCATAGGACAAGCCGTTCAAGGAGTATGGGTTGAAAATAAGCCAAAAGTAAGACAGTAGTGATGACAACAGGACTGTCTAATGCAACCATTTACCTGAATAATCAGCCTCTACAAATTGTTGATCAATTTAAATATCTTGGTAGCACAGTGTGTAAGGATAACAACAACAGTGAAGTAACAAATAGAACTAGTAATGCAGCCTCCTTCTATGCACAAGTTAGAACACTACTGTGGGATAATAAAGTGCCCAGGAAGTGTAAACATTTACTGTTTAAGACATACTACATCCCAATTCTAGCTTACGGAGTAGAAACATGCACCCTGTCCAGAAGAGAAGAAAGTAGGATTCAGGCATCAGAAATGAAGTTTATAAGAACAATGCTTCAAAGGACAAGGAGAGACAAAATAAGGAACGAAACAAACAGGACAGAGGCTGGCATAGATTTCAGTGCTACAAAATATTTGCAGAAGCAATGATTAGGATGGTATGGGCATCTTCAAAGAATGGGAGATAAGAGGACACCAAAAGCTTATTTCAACAAGATTATCCCAGGAAAAAGACCAGTAGGAAGACCAAAGAAGAAATGGTTGGACCAAATCAAGGATGATCTTGAAGGCAAAGGGCTAGACTGGAGAAGGACCCATGAAGACCAACTATTCATGGACAGGAAAATGTGGGTGAGGGCTCGTTAACTGCACCCAGGTGACTGGAGCTGGAATTTTTTGATGATTTAGTATTGAGGAGAAAGTAGTTTCCTTAGGCTATGTATGTCAAGTTCTATGTTTAAAATGATTGTTATACAGCCAGAATTGCAACCTTTTCCTGTTCGGGGTGTTAATTGTGCCTAATGACATAATTTGAATGAGATTAGCGTAAATCATCTTATCATGAAAAAAGAAACAAAACGGGGAAAAATATGATATGTCATAAACATCCGGGTCATAGTAATAATGTTCAACAAATTTGGATTGTATTCTGAAAACAATCCGTAAATTTACTCCAAACATTACCCATAGCTGATCTGCTATCTGCAGAGCCATGCAAACTATATCCGCAAAGTGAAAAATTACTGGTGCAAAATGTTGGCATTAACTGGACAATTTCAGTTCCTTTGACGAGTACTTTGTCGATAGTGGTGGATTCGACGAGTTCAGTGAGATTGTTCTTGTCCTTTTTCCTTGTCGCCATTCTCCTGTTTCTGTCCAATGACTGCATGTCCACCTTGTTGTATTTCCCTACATACAGTAGATTTGGTATGCTTGAGGATTTTATCATTTCAAATAATCTTGTCGACTTCATCGTTATGCGTTAAGGTTACGCAGAGGAAATGTACTAAGATTGCACTTGAGCGTATGACGCCATCATGTTGTTCAGTGCATATGCACAGTCTGAGTTTACTCCTGGGCTATGGCGTTATGCGATACGGAGACGGAGAGCGCATGACGTCATGCAGCAGAGTGCACCTTTCGCTCTCCATTCCCCGCGCGGGAAGCCTAAGTTAATGGGTAATGGAGTCTGTTGAAAGAGCCCTCTTGCCTTTCTAACATGTGTAGCATTTGTAGCATGCGTCATTTGAAATGATATAAAGTCTGACTGTAACTTTTTATTTAATTCAGAATTAAGAAAACGTTGTTTCGCAGGCCCCATGGACTCGGGGTTGCGTGCCTGCCCTTCACCCGGAGGCACCGTGTTCGATTTCCGACTCCGTCAGGAATTTTAGAAACTTTCCTGACAGCTGGAACTGGATGCACTCAACTTAGTAAGGACAATTCAGTAGCTGTCTTGACAGTGAAACAAACGAAAACAAAGATGAATGGCTGAGGGTACCCGACACAATGACCATGTGTTTTCCCACAAACTGCATGCCAAGTGGCTGGGCAGCGGTTGCTTGGTAGGCCTAGGCCCTTCATGGGCTGTGGTGCTATGGGGGGGGGTTGTTTCATTTCAAGGGCTTGATATCATGGTCATTTTAACCCGTGTTTTTGGGGGAGCATGGTATTTCGTCTGATAAACTGAGATTGTGGACCAAGAACAGGTGGATGTACTGAAGGAAAATAATGAGAAATGGGGAATGAAAATCAGTGTAGAGAAAAGTAAGACAATGGTAATGACAAGAGGAAAGAAAGAAGGAAAAGGAATTGTTAGAATTGGAGATGTAGATCTGGAAGTTGTAGAGCACTTCAAATATTTAGGAAGTGTATTGATGGAAAGTGCAAGATTGGATATGGAGATCAACAATTGAATATGATGTGGGAGAATTTACTATCATTAGGTTCAGAGTTTAATTAGGGATAAAGGCATACCACTGAAGGCTAAAGAAGCGATGAAAGTAGAATACAGGCAGATGAAATTAAATTCCTCAGGAGTATGGTACAGAAGACGGGAAGAGAGAGAGTGAGAAATGAAGACATTCGAAAGGAAGTGAATGTACAGAACCTGAATGATAAGCTGGAGCAGTACAGATTGAGATGGTATGGACATGTGAAAAGGATGAATGATAAAAAAATACCAAAACAAGCGATGGAGAGACAAATGACTGGAAAGAGAGGACGAGGCAGACCTAGAGTATGGTGGATGGGTTTGGTGAAGGACAGTGTGAGAACGGAACCTGGAGTGGAGTTCAGTGGTTAAGGAAGGATGGTGGACATTTAGAGATAAGTGGAAGGATGCCATATTTGCTCCGACACGGCTCAAGCTGGAAAACGGAAGATGATGATGAAACTGTGTTATTGTGATGCCTATACAGGGTGTCTTTTATGTATCTTTGGAGAATGATAGGTCGTGCAGGGGACGGGTATAGAAGTAATTTGAGATAGGGGACTTAGGGTCGGAGCGGCCTCCTTAACCCCTAAAATAAGGGTTGACTCAGGCCCTCCACCCTGTAAGTCAGGCAACCGACCCAAGCCTCTATTACCTTTCTCAATCCTTTAACTCTTGGCAAGATTTAATGCACCATGTGCCTCTGGCGTAATGGATAGCGTTGCGGTGCGAAAGGCCGGTAGTCCCGGGTTGATTCCGGGCTTAGGAAAAAAAAAAATGTTATTTTAGGTGTAAGGTTTTTAAGCTTGATACCTGTGGTAAATTAAACCGATCTTTGTGCATTTCATAGCATTAAATTGTTTGAGTCCATTATTACATTTAAATCATGTTGATTTGCAAGAGAAAGTAAGGCTTAGCTAGGCTAGGCATGCTTATTTTTGCTGTAGGGTTATCATTAGAAGGCACGATTTTAAAACTACCGCAGTTTCGCAATTAGTCACAAAGTTCCTTTAATAGGCAATAAAATTACAAAACAACAACGTAGCACCAGACTGCATCATGTGACTATGAATGAATGAAAATCCACAGCCTGCTTCCAGTCTCCGACCGGGTCAGGAATGGAATGAATGAAGCCCCTATCTAGCGGCGAGGATATGAACTGTGCCGGCTGCCGAGGCCTGACGCACTCCTCTGGGGCAATGATTAAATGAATGACAGATGAAATGAAATGATAGTGGAGAGTGTTGCTGGAATGAAATTTTGACAGGGAAAACCGGAGTACCCGGAGAAAAACCTGTCTGCCTCCGTTCTGTCCAGCACAGATCTCACATGGAGTGACCGGGATTTGAACCACGGACTCAGCGGTGAGAGGCCGGCATGCTGCCGCCTAAGCCACGGAGGCTTATCATGTGACTATAATACGACAAATAACACAAAAAAGATTTTGCCCAAGCCCGGAATCGAACCCGGAACTACCGGCCTTTCGCACCGCAACGCTATCCATTACGCCAGCGCCACATGGTGAAATGAATCTTGCCAATAGTTAAAGGATTGAGAAAGGTAATAGAGGCTTGGGTGGAGGGCCTGAATCAACCCTTATTTTAGGGGTTAAGGAGGCCACTCCAACCTCAAGTTCCCTATCTCAAATTACTTCTATACCCGTCCCCTACACGACCTATCATTCTCCAAAGGTACATAAAAGACACCCTGTATTAACATGTATTCAGGTGGGGACTGGGAAGGAAGTGGCCATGACCGTAAGTTAGGAACCATCCGGGCATTCGCTTGGAGCGGAAGTGGGAAACCAGTTCCAGGATGGATGAGGAGGGTTAGTTTGTTATTGTTGTTTTAAGGAGCGGAAATATGAGGTCATCAGCACCTTTTAACACAAATTGAATTATACAAATTTGGAATATGTAGTTAAATTTTGAGGTGGCCACCTAAATGTGAAAAGACCAAAAATTAATAAAACAAAAAGAAACAAAAAAAACAACAACTAATAAGTAGACTATAATTATAAACAAAAAATTACGGAAAACAAAAAAATTTAGAGTTCAAAAAAGAACAAAGTCTTAGAGTCAATGATCACTTGTAAATTTAGATTGCTGACCCTTACCAATTCTCACTCATAAAGCATGACGAAACCGAAGAGACTCAAGTCCAGAAACCCATCATGGAAGTTAGGTGAGAAGCACCTGGAAACACATTTTGATGCTGATGAGATCTGGTATGAAGAATGGACCTCTTCAAATCCTGACCGCCTGGGTTTAATCCATCATCCTTTTAGAGCTCCTCCTGGTTTCAACTTACCGAGAAGGGAATGGACATCTCTAAACAGAATCAGGACAAATCATGGCAGGTGTAAATTCTGGCTTCACAAGTGGGTAAGATCCGAAGACCCATCCAGCACGTTGTTATGGACTGACCAAAAAGAACATTCAGTGGATCTGTTCAAGAACTATGTAGTGCCTCTACAAAGGCAGTGGACTGGCTGAAAAGTCAGGACATTAACTCCCTTAGTGCCAGGCCTGTGCGCTCACAGTATTTAGAGCATTTTGCAGGTTCACACTCTCAGGGCTATATAATTCACAATAACCAACACAATGGCTTGAAATTTTCCCTAAATGCTAACTAGAGAACTCACTTAATTCTGAACTACACTTTAACATTATCATGCTCATGTTTATTCAAAATAAAAATATTTTTGGAACATTTTCAAAACACGAAAAATATAAAAAAACGAAATAAAACAAAATATAATTAAAAATTCAAGTCACAGATAAGTAATGTAATCTCCCATTCCCGATGAATAAACACGTAAAATATCACTTTATTATGTACAATAGTTTGGGAGTTATCTTCACTAAAGATAAACACAACACACAGAAAACATATTTACAAAAATATAGGCTTGAGGATTTACCCCTTATCTCCCAGGTGAGGGTTGGTATTTTGCATCTTGTCCTACCTGAACTTCACGGAAATCGTGAAACTGCTGGATATTGTTGTTGTCATCGCTACTGCTGTCATTCTGAATGTCATTATCACTGTAACTAGCGCTGTTTACCTTAGGCCTAAAATCACACGGTCAGATGTTTACATCAATCCCGCCGCTATCACTTTCACATCTATTGGAGGATTAAACTCCTCATCCGAGTAATCATCATCCTCCTCTTCACTCAAATTATTTACGTACATAGCCAGATCATGCCGTCAACAAACAAACTTATTTCTCCCGCTCGACGCGGATGAACACAGATTTCTAAAATTCACTGAACCGGAAATAGGAAACTTACGAGTCATCTAGCAACGTAGTTAAAAACTACTATCCTTTCTCTGTGGAATCAACGCGTATGGTGCCGCCTCCTGGCAAATCCAACAGTACTAAATACGTATAAAAGAATGGTCTGTTCAAACGGCGATATATCGTTGTTGGCACTTTAGGCGTAAATACGGAACAACAATATATCGTTGTCTGGCACTCTAAGGATTAAGTTTAGAATGTTGATCCGTAAATAATTGTATAAATAATTGTAAGATACATAATGTATCCTTGTTTTGCCATAAAATATAAATAAATAAATAAATAAATAAATAAATAAGCATATGACGAGATTAGCAGCCACCACGTCATCAGCTAATGTAAGCTTCATTCTCACCTTAGCTTCACGAGGCTGAGTGGACTCTGTTCCAGCCCATGCCCACAAACCAGAATTACATTTCTTGACAGAGCTGGAGGCGACATCCATTAATGCAAACCGTTACACCACCAAAGTGAACGTAAGAAAACAATTCGGAAGGAATTACAAGTTTTGTTTCAATGGGAGAATGTAATAATATGTAACATGTATTCTTTATTTAATGTGTAAAAGATATTTACATAATTTATAAGAAACTTACAGAACTATATGAACAAAAGATAGGCTAGACTGTTAGAACATGTTCCTGCAGATCGGACAAGTAGACTTGTTACTTGTGCTGAACCATTTGTACTGAAACACAAAACACACAGATCTCATCAGCATACATGATAAAACTTGGAAAACGGGTTAACTGAAACCAACTAGAATCATAGACATGATACTAAGAGGATAACTTCTGTAGTAGTAATAATAATAATAATAATAATAATAATGTTATTGGTTTTACATCCCTTTTCGCTACTGTGGCTTTTAGGGATGCCAGGGTGCTGGAATTTTGCCCTGGAGGGGATCTATAGCGTGTCAGTAAATCTACTAACATGGTTCCCTTGCATTTGCGCACCCTCAAATGCCAACTGATTGCACCAGGTTCGATCCTGCAACCTTGGGAACAGCAGGCGAGAACGTTACCACTGAGCCACAGAGGTAGTCGATAGCTTCTGTTTAAGGGGCTCTGGAATGCCCAAAATATTCCAATTATCGCTATAACTTTCTTAATACGTGAAAAATCGAATCCATTCAAAGTTCTTAGGATAAGGGCCAAAAACCTATCTCGGTCAAGATTTTTGATAGCACCAACCATTGACCAAAGAGGTGAAAAAAATTTGGTTGATTATTCAGTTTAGGGGCTGCGACAATGCGGTCATGTAGTCCCGGGTACTTTGGGTGTGTGTAGAATCTGTCTGATAACCGGTGTTAATTGTGATGACTGTATTAATGTGTGTTATCTGTAATTCAGGTAAGGCTGCAGACGATCAATTTCAAGTAGTTCCCAGCTGCGAACTTGGTTACTAGATGCCACAACAACCGGCACCTGGCGACGAACGTTGGAATTTAATAGTGTGTTAATCAAATCTAACCTACAAATTTAGCTTCACAGTTAGTTCTAAAAACTGGAAAAATCTTTGATTGCTATTTCTCTATAAAACATTTTTCCAGTAATGACATTTCCCTTTATATTTGTAACTTTTCAATGTACAAAGCTGAAATTTTAGATGTAATCTCTCCCATATGTGTTTTTGAACATGTAGTCTATGTTTTTAAAAATATACTTCAGTTTAATTTTGCCAAAATGGAAATGTTCATGAAAATGCACACAGCACACCGATAAGCCCTGGATGCTGTTGTAATGTGTTAATTATATTTAATTAGAAGGAAAAAGGGGGTTGGGCGCCAATCCATAAGCTTATGGCTTTATGGATAGGCTAAATATGGTTTTACTATCAAACGAGATTTTATTATCTCGTGGGTGCAGGAATCGAGCTACGGGTGATAAATTAACCAACTGGAATATCAATGAGAAAAGCAAGGCATAATACTGTATAACATACATATATTTATTAATCCAAACTTACTTTCAACTATGATGGCATAGGGATAAAGATCAATAGATTGTAGGAATACAATAAATAATAAGGTATCACTTTATAAGAATAACAGGAAAACAAGTTCCTTTTTATCAGACACATTCATTACTGCTTTAGTATTCCAAGAAATGCTGTATAGTGTCAATCCATCACCTTACATAACTCCCAAACATCCTTTTTATTTGCAAACTAAAACGACTTTCCTCTTTTTCTTTTATCACTCTCAAAAATCAGTCTTTCTTTCTAAGCCTGTAAGTCCTTGTTATAAACTATTTTAGTTCCATATTTCCCCACCATCTCTATTCCTTATTTCTTTTACTCTTTGTATGGATAGAGACAGTTCGATCAGAGGTGGAGAAGAATGGTTTTAACTGGGATGATGTCCAAGAACAAATGGTGTACCAAGATCAGGCAAGATGGAGAGCGCTTGTTTGCCACACCCGGGAAACTGGAGATGGAAAATGATGATGATGATGATTTACCTCCATGACACAGGCAACTAGATCTATATTACACTGTCAGAGCATTCTTCTTTTTCTTCTTTTGTTATGGCCTCTATGGGCCCAAAGGGCAGATCTATCATGGTTTGGGTCTGCTTCCTTTCCTCCTCCCGGAACCTCTTCACCCACTGTCTTCTTCTCTCCCGTTCTTCCTTGGAAATCCTTAGTGTCCTCTTTTCTTGTCTTCCCCAATGATGATTCTCAATCCTTTTATGGTATCCTTCTCTGTCAGTCAGTTCCGGTATATCGGTTAGTGCATATTTGTTTCTCCAGTTCACCTTGATCCCCATCTCAGTCCAGTCCTTCCGAAGTTCAACCACCCATTTGGTTCCTGTTTTTCCTCCTGTCCTCACTGTTGTCTCCCATATCCTTCTAGTCAATCTCCCCAAATCCATCCTAATCACATGTCCAGCAAATCGTGCTCTTTTCAGATAGTCCTCATATTTTTGTATACAGTGGAATCTCGTTAGTACGTTTTTCAAGGGACTGAAAAATTTGGACGTCATATGCGGGAAAACGTACTACCGAAAAACGCCATACTGCGTTTACAACGTATAAGAAAGAACGCGGCGTATATATGGACGTTCAATCGCCGACCTTAGTAAGTGATTGTATGCACTACTACAGTCACGACATAAACATAGGTTATCAGTAACTTACACGCAATAAATAACATAAAAATGAATTACTGTACCTCTACACTACAGTATAATACAGGGTCTTTATTTCTGCTTAGCAAGGACATTCTCGCTCTCGCACTCCGCCAGTGACGGCTCAGTTACCGGCGACCACGCACGCATATGTAGGCCTACGGCAGAATACGGTGCTTAAAATCAGTAGCCTACCATGCAGTTTTACTGGCCATGATTTACAGTAGATGCTGAAAATGTTCCCCATCCGCTTCCAAACACATATAATACAGGGTCATTCTTTATATTTGATCAGCAAGGACATTCTCGCGACGGCGCACACATGTTTGAAGCACGGGCTTGCTTGAACCACTTCAATAAAGCGCTTTCTAGTTCAGGAAACTGTCCCTCTCGCATACGTTTCCTTTTACCACTCGCCCCTTCTTCAAATGCACGTTCAATTTCCTTCCTTTTGCCGAGAATCGTGTTCAGTGTAGACGGAGGAATGTTCCACTTTCGCGCTATATCCACACGCTTCATGTGAGGATTGCAGTCCACGTCTCGAATGTATTTCATCTTCTCATCATTAGTTATCTGCCGTACTTTCTTCTTATCCATAATGAAACACGCAACAAAATAGGTCATAACTGGACGTGGACACTAAGAACTAGAAGACAATAGTGCGGAACACGAAGACATTAATGTGCCTACGTGAGAAATAAACAAAGGGAAGGGGGTGAAGGACAGCGGGAGAGAGACACGTCACCTGTGTTGCGTCATTGCTATAGCCACTTCTACGCCGTCAAACACAATAAAATCATCTACACTGTCAATAACTATCAGAGAATATGAGGCAATATCGCGTCGTGTTTTCCAGAAGCCGAATTTTAAAATGAAATAAGAATAAAATACGGTTCACTAACAAATAGTTCAACTGAGATTCGATCGTTGTAAGCGGGAATAGAGAACGTATTAAGGGGATATATCAACATGAATTTAGTAGGATAGGGACTTGATAAAGGAGAGAAAGGGCAGCGGGAGAGACACGCGTCACCTGTGTTGCGTCATTGCTATAGCCACTTCTACGCCGTCAAACACAATGAAATCATCTACACTGTCAATAACTATCAGAGAATATGAGGCAATATCGCGTCGTGTTTTCCAGAAGCCGAATTTTATAATGAAATAAGAATAAAATCCGGTTCGCGTACAAATAGTACAACGGAAATTTGATCGTCATAAGCGGGAATAGGGAACGTATTAAGGGGATATATCAACATGTATTTTGTAGAATTGGGACTGGGACTTGAGAAAATCATCGCGCTAAGCGGGAAAACGTCGTAACCGAGAACGTGCTAACGAGATTCCACTGTAGTTCATTTCTTGATCTTCGTACCAATCTTTCACCTCCCCTTTTCGGTCCCAGTATTTTCCTCAGTATTTTTCTCTCTTTCTTCTCCAGTTGTTCGGCTCCATACCTGCCTAGTATCATAGTCTCTGCAGCGTACAAGACAACATTCCTTACTGTTGCTTTGTAGTGTCGGATTTTTGCTGCCATAGATATATTTCTTTTATTGTACACATCTCTGGTCGCCATGTAGGATACTGTCATATGCTGTCCTAGCATTTATTACATACGCAGCAGGGAAGATACCTCCATCATCATCATCATCATCAAGTTTCCACTACAGTTTCCACTCCATTTTAGTTGATTCATGTACCACTGCTCCTTCAAGACTTCATCCCAGTTGATTCCCTTGGATGTGATATCTTCCTTCACTTGGTCCAGCCATCTCCTCCTAGGTCTTCCAACAGGTCTCTTTCCAGTAATCACAGTATGTAATCTTTGTTTTGCAAATCTTCCTTCTGTCATAAGTTTGACGTGACCAAACCATTGCAAACGTGCCCTAGTTATGGTCTCCTTCAAGGACTGATTTATTCTAGCTTGTTCTCTTATCTTCTCATTTCTTACTTTGTCCTTCCTAGTTTTTTGAAGCAAGCTTTTTAGAAACTTCACTTCTGAAACCTGAAGTCTGCTGTCATCTTTTTGGTAGTTGTGCATGTTTCCAACCCATAAGTCATTATAGGGACAAAGTATGTTCGAAACAGAGTTTGCTTTGATCTTAGTGACACTTGCTTATTCCAGAGTAGATACCGTATATACCCGAATACCACCCGCAAATTTTTATACAAAATCGGACGTGAAAAATTGGGGTGCGGGTATTAATTGAGTCATCCAAATTTTCAAGATTTAAATTGCCTGCCACATGCGAGTATCCGCTATTATGGTGCTTGTTTGGGTGTACTTGTTTATTTCCATCTAATGGCTTGACCGGTCGCGCAAGCCAAACACAAGCATCAGTTTCGTTAGTTGCGTGATAGCATTGCATCAGTAAAGGCTCGGTCATACAGGAAGCGGGCTGACTGCGCAAACTCGACCGCCCGACCGCTGTGTAATACTGCATCATCCAGGTTAAACAGAAGGTGATCTACCGCGGTGGGTAAGTGAGCAGTTCTGATTTTGCACCAAGTCCGCGCCTTGACTTATCCGTATTCAGTTTGACCACCCCAGTCCACGACGGGCTGCGGTCGTTCCGTTTAAACTTCGCCACTGTTTAAACCATACCAGCAGATCTTGTTCTACGTCGTCGTATTTCCCGATTTTAATTTTCTTGCTGTTTGCGGAAGAATTCCCGGCAGAAGCCAGTGTTTTCCATATCTCCTCACACATGTTTCAAGGTTTACACTGTCCAATGAGCTGCTGCTGTCATGGCATGACGTCATGTAGCCTTGACGTAGTTCGCCCGGTCAGATGATTCACTGGAGACCCGCAGACACTCGGAACTGCTGTATTCTTTCACTCGGAACACTGGAAGTATCTTTCGCGGAGATTGGCGAGATTTGATTCAATCGCGGGACCGAGAATATCGGACGTCTTAAGTGGAAAAACTTTTTATGCGGGAACTTCTTAACCGAGTTATACTGTATTACAGTGTTAATAGTATACATTTTTGTTATAATAAAGTGTCAAAAACGAACAAAAAGGTTTTTCTATTTTAAATATCCATACAAAATTGGGGGTGCGGGGATTATTCGGGGGCGGGTAATATTCGGGTATATACGGTATACCTTAGTTGAGATAATTAAGACGGTAGTCTATCTGAACATGGTTAGGTATAGAACAAAACATTGAATTTTCCTAGTGGAAACTTACCTTCTCAAGAAGAAGTTGCAAGTTTCAGCGCCGTGTGATTTTTACTTCTGGAGGAACCTCAAACAAAATGTATACAGAAACAATCCGCGTACTCTAGTCTCTTGAGAACGAAATAACTGCACCGATACGAAATATCGGTGAGAATGAATTACAGAGAGTGTACCAAACATGATAAAACTTGGAAAACGGGTTACTTAAAATCAACTGAGATTTGCTGATGACAGAACACAGTTGGTAACAACTCACCAAACACGGCGAGTGGAATTTCTTCTTACAGGTCTTGCAGCACAGTTTGGGGATCTGGAAGTTGGACCCGTGGAGGATGGAGAAGCAGATGTAGCACTCTTCCACACCTTCGAAACGCTTGTCTAGGTTACTCTTCCACAGCAGCAGGCCGTCCCACACGGAACCGTTCTGTAACAGTGGAACAATTGGTCAAGAGCTCCCCTATCGGCACTCATGTAGCATACCTAGAGTTAATGGTGGTTAATGTCTAGGTCATCTGCCCTTTGTAAAACTATGTATCTAATTCAGATGTACATGCCAAAATTAAAAATTCCTAATACAGAAGAAAAAGTATAGCATTAAATTCACACGCACACACACAAAAAAAAGGGGCCCTTGACCTACAGATCGCGATTAACGCGTGATGAACGCGTCGAGTCCCCTTGGCCGTTAAGCATAGTTTTCATGACTGGGGCAGTGCCTCACTGTCAGACAGCTGCTCAATTGTTCTTACCAGACTGGGTGCACCGCGTTCCTGCCCCCACGTCAGTTTCTAAAATCTCTGACGGAGCCGAGAATCAAACCCGGAGTCTCCGGGTAAGAGGCAGGCTCGGTACCCAAAACTGTACTAATGGTGCCCAGTGGAAAGCATATCATACTGCTAACACCCAAGCGTTCACAGTATCAGAGGTTAGCCACTGTGGATGGTTCTCAAAATTGGTAATTAAGACCAAGAGTTACGAATTTCAATTACCAATACAAAACAATACAATACAACACAACACAAAACAATACAAAATACAAAACAATAAAACACAATACAAGACATACAAAAACATAAAAAATATAAAATACAGTGGAACGTGGCTAATTCGAACTTCTATAATTCGAAATCTCCTTTAATTCGAATTTTTCTCTCGGTCCCTAGCATTTTATATACAATCAATGCTAAAAATCGTGGTTAATTCGAATTATATTTTGGATAATTCGAAGTTCTAACGTGTAAATGCCGACCGAAAGCCAAACAGTTGGGTCAGGAATTCCTGAAAAACGATGTATCATTGGCATGCGGCCCCTACATGATGGTTTTGCCTACATGACTAACAACACGCCTGCGACGCTCCTTCCAAGGTCAATGACCAACCCCTCCCCCTCCCATTGTTTTGCAACGCTCCACATTTCATAACTCATAACAGTGTCATCCCTTACACCTGTCTGGTAGTGCGTGCTGAGTGGTCTGATTAGACTTGTGGTTGTTGTTCAGAAGTTTGGTTTTGCCTGTCTTTTAAAGTGTGTGTATAGAACTAAGATGTCGTCATCAAAGCCTCGAGTTCCATAAACAACTTTGACTTAGGCGGAGAAAATAGTGGTGATTAAAGAAGTGGAAAAGGGAATGAAGGAAGCCTCAGGTTCCATAAACAACTTTGACTTTGGCGGAGAAAATAGCGGTGATTAAAGAAGTGGAAAAGGGAATGGAGGAAAAAATCTGAAATTGCAAAGGCTTTCGGGATTCCTCCAAACACGTTGTCAACATACCTAAAAAATAAAGACAAAATTCTCGGTTATGAAAACGAGAGTGGCAAAGGCCGAAAAAGGTTGAGGGAACCGAAAAACTTGAATTTGAATATTTTCTCTACCCTTTTCAAAGAACTTTCTTAATTCGAATTTTTGGATAATTCGATTTTTTTTTACTGGTCCCTTGAGTTTCGAATTATCCAAGTTTCACTGTAACATAACACAAAACAAAACAACACAACAAATTACAAAACAAAACAAAACACAAAATTTAAAAAAAAAAATCATTCCCTAAATGAGGGTGTGGGAATGAGGTAGTATTCATGTATATACGGTATGCTCGTGATGATTGTTGTTTTAAGGAGTGGAGCAACAAGGTCCTCGGCCCCACGAAACAGTTTAAAAATACAAATTTAGGTTAATCATTATTTAGAGGTGAATGCTTTGTGTTGATCCTTTTAAGGGCTTTATGTTTGACCCTGACTATTATATGTCAGAAAACTGTACCATAATGAGGCTCATTATAACACTATTTTTCATTATGAAACAGTTTCTACCACCAATCAGAGCTCAAGAAACAGTTGTTTGACCAATTAGATAATTAGATGCACTGAGTTTCACGGCCTTCTAATTTAAATTTCACTGCCAGGCCTAGTGTCATAGTAGGGTAATCGAGGAGGCCATGGTCAAATACAAGGCATTCTCTGCGTCTCATGCGCTCTGTTCAGTACATAAAACTGGCGAAATCTTGACAGATATTTATGAATATTTATGTTCGAACATAAAATAGTTATAATAATTATCGTCGAACATAAACTGTCGTATGCAACTCGCCTATAATGGTAATTAAGACACTCGTATAGAAATTATATACTCGTGTCATAATTATTGCCATTATAGGCTCGTTGCATAATGTACTATTGCGACATCGTGGTCATGTACTTAGGTGTGTGTAGAAGTAGTTGTCTGATAACCTGTAAAAATAGGGGCAGATGACCTCGTAGTTCCACCCCTTAAAACAACAATAACTAACTTGTAAAAAGCAAATCATTTTCCATTTTAGGAAAATGTAAGAAAATTGCCGTATTGATTAATACATAATTAATTAAAATGCTCTGCCAATCAATACAAGTTCTATTCAAATTACCGGTAGTACATGTCATGATCCAACAATGGGGCCTTCTTCAGCAAATTAGAATCAGACCTTAAGAAATTAATCTAATAAAACTAAGTGTTGAGAAACAAATTTCATCATCATCTTCCTTCCAAGTATTGGGCCAGATGTCGTGTTACAGCCCTGCACTTTCCCTCCATCTCTTCATCGGACGTCCTATCGATCTATTTCCCCGTGGCTGGTAGCGAAGGATCTCCTTTGGTAATCTTCCAGGTTCCATCCTTTGGACATGATGCTTCCAGTTCTCTTGGTAGTCACAAATGTATGCAGTTATTGGTTTCACTTTTAGTTCCTTCAGCACATCCTCGTTTCTCTTATGATCCCATTTAGTATAGCCTGCTGTTCGGCGCATGAAGGTCATTTCGCGTGCTGTGAGTCTGGAGATGTCCTGAGATCTTATTGTCCATGCCTCGCTGCCATAGCACAGGGTTGGTCTGGCTAATGTGTTATACAAACACAAGCGTGTATGCCTTTGGACAAGAGATGGCTTCATGACGTGATTGATGATTCCTGTTGTCCTGGTATAATTACCGTAGTTTTTTTGCAGTTATGTCTCGTTCTTCTTGAAAAGATAAATGATATCCTAAATACTTGAATTTGTTAACTCTTTCTAAAATTTTACCATCCAGACAAATTTTACAGGGGATAGGGTCCTTACTCTTAAAGGCCATTACATTAGTATTTTCAGTAGAAATGCACATGCTGAATTTTGATGCCACTTTCTGGAGGTTGAATACTGACCACTGCAGATCATCTTCAGATGCTGCTACCATTGCAACATCATCAGCAAATAGTATAGCGTCTAAATTTTTTAGATGCCTGCTGATAGGTATTGAACCATGTCTTTCACACCTCCATTCCTTTATTTAGCATTCATGTAGATTATGAATAGCAATGGAGAGAGTCTACAGCCTTGTCTTACCCCTAAAATGTATACAGGATAAAATGAAGAAACTGGAAAACAATGAATAAGAACAATGAAAATATAAACTAAAAAATATACAACAATAATATTTAAAATCTAATGGATAAGTATTCGTGTAAAATGTAAATAATAGAATCAATTTGTTATAAAATAAAATGGATATCCTAACAAATACCGAATATACCCGAATGTAAGACGAGGTCTTTTCCCACTTTTTGTGTTATAAAAATTTGGGGTCGTCTTATATTCAGGGTATTAAAAAAATTTTTTTTTTTTCAAAATTATTATTATTTGCAAAGTAGTGTGTGGTGTTGGCATCTTGTAACTCGCAACAAATCAATGCGTTAATGAAGATTAAAATATGGTTTGTTATGTTTAATTACCATGCATATATGAATAGCGTACATTTTGAGGTTAGGATTTACGTATACACGTCATTTTAAGCGGATAAATTATATGTTCGAAAGCATACGGAAATATGTTTTAAAACAATCTTTACAAGAACAACCAGTCAGTTTTACGAGCTGTAATTGAGTGATCAACGTATCTTAATTTAATAACGTCTCCCATTCTTGAACAAAGAAATTATAGAATATGTCTTGGAAAAGCGGGCAGAGGGATTTCCGATAACACGATACGTTATAAAAATGAAAGCGCGACCTTGAGGGCATATATTGTGCAAGTTATGAGTTAGCGAGTATTTTATTTTGAAAAAATCTGTAAGAGGCAGTTGATAACTAGGCCTCGTCTTATATTCGGGGTCGTCTTACATTCGGGTATATCCGGTAATTGGATTAAATAAAGGTTCCAAATATTTAAATATGAATATTTATTGTTTCAATTTATTTAGTATATATTTTCATCATTCTTATTCATTGTTTTCCTGTTTCTTCATTTCATCGTGTATATATCTCTACTTAGTATACAACAAAGTCCCCGATTCTTGGATGTTACGGGTAAACTCGAGAACTACTGGATGGATTTTGATGCGGTTTTCACCATTCTGTAAAGGATATCTTGTCGATCTCGAGGATGATTTCTGTAGAAAATATTTTATTCATGGTCAAAGGAAGCCGAGCAGTAAGGATTTCAGTGGAAAAGTCGAAAACAAACCTGGCGTCCAAGAGCTTTGTAAGCTTACGCTGGGCAAACCGTTAAAAATATCTAAATACTAGGAGTGTAAGAATTGTTCAGCATGAAAAGTTCTACAAAAAAGTCTGAGAGAGCATATGTCTATCTTCAATACATCGCCCATTATAAGTGTTTTTACGTTTTAATTTCTTCCAACCATGTTCATTCAACTACTGAGGCGACAGTTTACGAGCTAGCTAAGGGCGAGTCTATCATCCTTGTTACAGCCTAGCTAGCAGGCGAACCTATTGCCCCAGATACAGCCAGCAGCAAACCGTTGAGTCATGTTGAGTTAAGACTTCTGAGAAGGGTGGTTGTGTTTGGAGTTTCCCTGGAAGTGCAACTCGGGTTTTCTTCATTTCGCCTGTGAAACACAGTCAAGTTGAGATTGGACGGAAGGGGGATTTGAGTTTCATTCACCTCGCCATTCCCTGCAAGTGCAACTCTCATTTCTCCTGTGAACTTTTCGTTCTGCAAAATTCACAGTCAATTTAAGATTGGACAGAAGAGGGATTATATTAGATTAAATTATACTGATTGGCGTGTAATCTCTACTTAGTATAAAACAAAGTCCCCGATTCTTGGATGTCACGGGTAATCTCGAGAACCACTGCATGGAATTTGATGCGGTTTTCAAAATTCTGTAAAGGATACCTCGAGGAAGGTTTCTGTAGAAAATAATTTATTTATGATCAAAGGAAGCCAAGCAGTAACGATTTGAGAGAAAAAGTCGAAAAAATCCTGGCGTCCGTGCGCTTTTTAAGCTTACGTTGGGCAAACCGTTAAAAATATCAACATACAATAAGTGTAAGAATTGTTCAGCATGAAAAAAAGTTCTACAAAAACGTATGCGAGAGCATATCTCTATATTCAATATATCGTCGACTATAAATGTTTTTAGATTGGACGGAAGGTTGATTTGTGTTTCATGCACCTCACCATTCTTAAATTACGTCTGACAAGAATTTGTTGCACATGCATCTCCATGATAATATAGTTAATAGTCCAGTCAGTGATTTTAACCCATCATGCTGAGACATAAAAGGGATATAGATAGTAGTTCATTGACATCGTAAAGAAGTGCTTATCACGTATCACAACTGTTCCCGGGCGAAGCCGGGCCGGGTTGCTAGTTTTAGTTAATTTTGTTTCTCAACAGTTTTAATACATTAGTTTCTTAAGGTTTGATAACCTGTGACACTGTGACATCTGTACTAGCGTATGTATTTGTGATCAAAGATGGGATTTGGGTAGGAACCGGGCGAGGGGAGGTGGATGCCTAAATATGAGAAAGCCTAATAAATACAACAAAACTAATAATTATAACAAAAATGTACAGAATACAAAAATCAGAATTTCAGCTTTAAAAGAAGAACAAGAGCTTCAAGTCATATAACAGTTGAAAATGTAGATTGATGGTCCTAGGCCACTCTCACTTCTAATAAAGTGGATGACTCGATCAGCTGCCATCACATCATTGGCCAATTAAGATCGAGTGTATTCTGCAGACCAAGATTTCTTCATGAATCAGCAAGATCCACTCACTCGGTTAAAATGTGGGCTAAGGTGAATACAGCTCCACAGGTACAAAGTGGGTGGGGGGTATTCCCTTCTCATGACCTATCTTTAGTCTGCACAAAATGACGGACTTCCTCAATGCTCGGAAAGAGCTCTGCCACATGCGAGTAGTTCCCTTTATCACTTTCAGCTTATGGGGCCTTGGGCCAGCTAGGAATACAGTATAACCCCGATTTAACGTGACCTCGATTTAGCGCAAACCCGCATTTAACGGAAGAAATTTCAAGTCCCGAAAATGATTCCATAAGTGCAATGCAATTTTATATTCGATTTAACGTAATTCGCGTTACGCCAAAACCCGCATTTAGCGTTAGGAAATGTTAAAATTCGCGAGTATTTATTTCGATTCGTTATGGTTATGCGACATTAAGAACCTATGAAAAAGACGTTATAAGCTCGTTAAGGATGATTCAAGGCAGAAAAGGAACTCGAGCATTTATATTGGATACGATCGATCATCTTCCATATCGATTCCTCGCTACATGTACGAGCGAGCTCGATCTTACCCGACTGCGGCTGAAGACACAATGTAGGCCTAAAGCGTGCTAACAGTCACGCCGGCGCCGCATCGCATGCTTGCGCGAGGTCTGTCCGAGTTTGTACGTTCGTAGCGGCACTACAGTATAGCATCAGTTCGTGTGTTATGGTTATGCGACATTAAGAACCTATGAAAAAGACGTCATAAGCTCGTTAAGGATGATTCATGGCAGAATTTAGAGCGCAGACGCTTAGCGATCGATACGATCGATATCTTCCATATCGATTCCTCGCTACATGCCCGAGCGAGCTCGAACTTAGCCGAGCGCGGCCGAAGCGGCGTCGCTTTACATGCTTGCACACGGCCGAGCTCTGAAGTGACGCAATACGTAAAGACGAAATCATTGAGATTTGAGAAGACTGAACTGCGTTTCTCTGCGAAGTGAGAGTAGGCCTACTTGCGCAATCTTCGAAACATACGAGCATGTTGGCGCGAGTGGTATAGCACAGATTTCCTTTCTTCAAAGCCCAAACAATACAAGAGGAATGCACTTCACACTCGGAACCTACCCTACCTTTGCCAACAGCTGATCTGTGAGTTGTGAAGGATGGTGGATGGATGTGTGGACAGCGTATTGTAAACAGCGATTATTGCCGAATGGCGCAAACTTGCGCGACACCGAGAGCGTGTTTGTTTGATGCTCTTCATGCAGTCAACAAGACATGGGAGTAAAACACCGCTACTACGCTCGTACATAAGCAAGGGCAAGTTAGACGTCGATTAAGTCGATTATGATTTAAGACATGAAACCAAAGAAGAAATAGCACGGAATTGGACTGTTGGTTAGGAAAACGGAAATCCAGTTGATATCGAGTGCGGAGTGATGCTACGGAAATCCCTAAAATTTCACACAGTCAAGCTAGTGTCTCTAGTTACACTTATCTCTTAATAGAAAAACGAGATGAATTTTAGTTCTCATATAATGTTTTCTTCTGAAATGTGCAATTGAAAGGTAGAATAAACGATCTAAGAAACAGTTTATTTTCTAGGTTTAACAAAAATAACTGCGGATAATTCGCGATTTTATTTACGGAAGTTCGTGCATTAATTACCGCGAATTATCGAGAGTGCACTGACTTTTTTTTGTTGTTAAATATTAATGTAGGCATAATCCACATAGCCCTACCTCTAGCCTAGCATGTCTTATAAGACACTACAATCAAGTGTTATAATTATTATTTTCCATGTTCAAGCCTATTTCTATATTTTAACCAATAGTTTTGTTTTTCTAGGCTTAACAATAATAACTGTGGATAATTCGCGGTTTTCGATAATTCGCAGAAGTTAGCGCATTAATTACCGCGAATTAACGAGAGTGCACTGTATGTGGAGAGAGTGCTGCAGTTAGTGATGAAACCTATCGAAACCTCGATTTAAGGTAAACCCCCATTTAAGGTTAAAAAATACCGGTCCCTAGAAAAACGTTAAATAGGGGTTCTACTGTATATCTAGTTGGTACTCCCATTTGTCAAGGTGGTAGTCATACTGCCTGTTTTTGCAGCATGAACCACTACCTCATTTCCCGCAATTTCTATGTGACTTGGTAATAATAATATCGTATGGCCTCGGGTGCCGTGTGCAAGCTTTGTTATTTGATGCCCAAAGGTCAGCTTACATGTCGAATTTTTGTCGTTCCTAGGATCGCTATGAAAGTCAAGGAGATTAGATATCTAAGCTCCTTGACACTATAGCGCTTTCTAGTAGAGAAAGAAAAAACTTTGTGATGGCGGAAAATCCCAAGATTAATTTTTCCATTAAGACACGGCCTACTCAAATGAGTTCTAATGCCAACAACATAATATGACATGTGGGCTGAGATTTTTGTCGCCTTTAAAAAATCACTTGCTATGCCAGGAGCGAAACTGCAAGCTTGGGGTTGGTAGTCAGACACGATAACCACTCACCCACCGTGGCAAGTTATGTGACTTGGAAGGAAGGTGATTCTAGTAGCAGCGTTGCACTAATGAGTGTTGTGGGCAACACGAACCAATTGACCGCAATACCTCAAAGAGTCGGTATATTATCTAAGAGCAAACGTCATTATGGTCACATGAATTAGGAATAATAATGCAATGTAAACAATCGTTTCCGCCCAGTCAATACTGTTTATTTTATTTGAACAAGTTATTCACTCGTCATACCTGGTACATGTTTCGACACCTAAGACGCTTATTGGTGTCTTCATCAGCCAGACAATATTGAGCAGCACTAAAACATTTGTTGTCATGAAGAAAATGAAGATGGTATTGCGATGATGAAAAACAAAAACAACGAATGTTTTAGTGCTGCTCAATATTGTCTGGCTGATAAAGACACCAATAAGCGTCTTAGGTGTCGAAACATGTACCAGGTATGACGAGTGAATAACTTGTTCAAATAAAATAAACAGTACTGACTGGGCGGAAACGATTGTTTTATATTGCATAATCAAAATTGTCAATCCGGAAACATGTATGACTCTCAGAGTTTAATATATTAGGAATGATATCCAATAATACTGATCAGTTCACTGGTAGGGATTAGCCCTTATTCTGCTGAGCCCCTTAAGTTTGAAAGGGCAACTTATAATCTTTTACAAACAGTCTTACCTGATGTGTGAGGAATATGCTGAGGTGACGGACCCAATTGCGCCACTGATTGGTGCCCACCAGAGGGGCGTTACTGTTCACCTGCACCATGCCCAGAGGGTAGACGTCGGGCAAGGTTATCACCAGCTCCATCCTCGTCTCATCCACAGCATATGTCGCCACCACCTCCCGGGCTCGCATCATCACCTTCACCTGCGACAGACCTTGCGATATATACCGACAGCCAGAGGAAAGGATGTCACACCAACATACAGAAAATACAGTGAGGGCCCTCCCTATACAACGGAGCATTCCAGAGGGTGTGCGGCGGACAGGTCGCAATGCATCACCACAGATTTATAGCATGAACCGATTACAACAGCGGGACGGAAAGCCCTGGATGCTGTCATAGCATTTATTACATACGCAACTGTCAAGATAACTTAGTTGTTGAACTTAACAAGTTCATCATGGTTTCGTATTGATTGTTATCAAGTCATCATCATCTTGTACAGTTTCCAGCCCCAGGCTGGGTCTGTTTGGAACATAAGCCACTTAGTCCTTTCTTCCCATCATCTTTGCATTGTCACTCTGGTCCAGTCCTCGCCTCTCTTCTTGACACATTCCTCCACTCCTTTCTGCCATCTATCTCTTGGTCTTCCCCTTGGTTGTTTCTTCTGCATCTGCATCTCATGTATCCTCTTGGGAATCTTCTTCTCATCCATTCTCTAAGTGTCCATACCACCTCAGTCTTGATGCCTCAATCATACCTTGCAAGGGCTCCTCTTTCACTATTTCCCTGACCTTTTCATTCCTCACCCTGTCTCTTCTTGTTACTCCGATCCTACTTCGCAGGAACTTCATTTCACCTGCCTGTATTCTGCTTATGTCTCTTTTTTCATTATCCACGTTTCTGATACATAGGTCAGTATCGGGATATAGTAGCTTCTGTATAACACTTCTTTGCTTTTTTGTGGGACATCTTTATTCCACACTAAGCTCCTAATGCTTCTCAGAAATGCTTCTGCCGGTCTCCACGTTGCGTAATCTCTTTGTCATTTCTCCCATTTTCCTTTATTATACTTCCCAAGTACTTGAGACTTGCTATCAAGTATTTTTAACAAAAGAGAGAGTTTCCGCCTAATCATTACATCTCTGCTATCATCTCATGTGTTACTTTAAGACGATTTTATGTCAATTGTTCAATGTCTTTGATCAGCTGTTTTTAGCGTTCATTATAGCCAAGGCCGATGAAGGGAGCCAATGATGTATAGGCCCCGAAACATGTCCCATTTGATCAAATAACATCTGATTTCATAAATAAAGTATTGATTAGGCGGAAACTCTATCATCATCATCATCATCATCATCATCATCCATTTACAGTTTCAGTTTCCCGGGTACTGTTGACAAGCCTCTTCCCCTCTCCTCTGTCCATGTACGTCTTGTTCTTTATGACATCATCTAGTGTCCTTCCCTTGGTTGCAATGTCTGACTTGACCATGTCCATCCAACGAGTTCTTGGTATTCCCACCCTTCGTTTACCATCCAACTCTCTTTCTAGCTGTATTCTTGTTGACCTCAAAGGTTCCATTCTCATCACATGTCCAAACCACTGAAGTTGTGATGAGGTGACTTTGGCAAGTAGATATGTCTTGATCCCAGCTTCCCTCAGTACTACTTCACTCCTTAACTTATCCATCTTGGTTCTCTGGATGGTGGACCTCAAGAATTTCATCTCTCTATTTTGTTAAAAATACAAGATAACTTAGTTGTGATAATTACGTCTTGTGAAGTACTGTAGCCTACTTTGTATCCCGTGTACATGGTTATGTATAGAACAAAACATTGAATTTTCCAAGTGGAAAATTATCTTCTCAAGAAGAAGTTTGCAATAAATTCGTTCCTAAGTTTCAGCACAGTGCAATTTTTACTTGTGGGGGAACCTCAAACAAAAGGTATACAGAAACAATCCACGTACTCGATAACGAAATAACTGCATGGATATGAAATATCAGTGAGGGTGAAGTGTACTAAAATTTGCTGTCGGTGCAACGTGTGTTTAGAAATTGAAGGACAGCATTTCCAGCAACTACAGTATAACCCCTCAAATCCGAACTAATTGGGGCTGTAGCCTGTTCGGATTTCAATTTTTTCGGATTAGCCAAAATACATCCATAACATATCCATATATCCATAACATAATGACCAGCCCTCGTTACGGTGTAGGACTGTAGCCTACATTGAGCGAGGCAGGCTGGTTTGGCGCAAACAGCGAATATGAAATAGTGAGTCTGGTCCAAAGTCAAAAAGACGGCAATGTAGCTAATGACAGTGAGGAAGAAGAAACTTCGGCAGACAATGTGATTTATACTGAAGCTGCATCTGCTCTTGACATCGCATTGCGCTTCGTAGAACAACATGCAGAAGCCATGCCAAACGATGTCATCTTGGTGCGACGCTGGTGCGCAATTGCCTCCGCGGGAAGGTTTTCGTCACTTCTACAATATTGAAGATAACTGATTTCAAGTGAAAGATTAAGTGATATTTTGTGTGTTTCTATTGCTATTTCATTGTTTCGGCAACTTGATTACCTACGGAATAATAATAACCAACCTTTCCGTTTCTCAATCCTGGATGGGATAAATAGTCTACTTTTAAACTATGCTAACTGTACTTCTTGTTAATTCTTCAACTAATTATGTAAAATGCGGTCATGATGCAGAGTATATGATTGTTTTATGACTAAATAAATAAGTTTCTCTTTTTTGCGTGTATTTTTTCAAATTTCAAATTGTCGAAAGATCCTCGTTCGGATTACCCGGGATTAGGATATGAGGGGTTTCACTAATCTGAAATTCATGTAAGTAATTATAATTATGAGTTAAACTAGTTGGGCTCTATGCTGCTGCTAGCGGCAGTGCCTTGCTTGACACGTGGCACCTGTGAGTCTCTGTTCTATAGGGAGGGCCTTAACTGTAGAATGAGTTTGCTGAAATCAGACTTATTGCTTATATATTGATTTTAGCAAGCATAGAAATCTAAGCAGGAGAATTATGCCATGGATATACCTCACACAGTACTTTTTGAATTTAAAATTGGTTAATAAAATATGCTGGCATAATTGTGGTTTTTAGCATTTGATAGATACATTGACATGAATTGAACTATGTTGAATTTTTAGATCCGTATTGACTAACATTTAGTTATACACATTTTATTGAAAATTAAAAAATTGCAAATTAAACATTAGTGTGCATGATATTATTGGCTTTCATGGCCAGTGAATTAAAACTCAGAAATTTGTCTAGGTTTGTGCCGCGTCTTGTGTGGGGTTTCGCCTAGGACAGAGTTTCTCAAAGTGTGGTCCGCGGACCCCCGGGGGTCCGCAAGCATATTTTCAGGGGTCCGCAAAAAAATATTCGAATCTAATTTTGTTAATTACTCATACCAAGAACTCCTGTTTCTGCAAATAAAAGTTTTAGTTTGTATTACAAAATATGTGCGTGGCAAGCTTAGCCAATCCTATGATCAGGTCAATATTGTTTTCGACGGGTGGCTACCCTGCGGCTAGCCACTACCTAGTCTGTCATCTGTTCTGTCAGCGGAGCAAACGTATTGGCATCTGTTATTCAGTCGACTTTTGTCGCTATTTTGATGCTTGTCGTGATGGTTTGTTTCGCTTTGTTGTCATGTTTAACTTTTAATGGTGGAAACATTTTACGTAAGAAAGTGTTAATTTTGGGCCTGTATCATGGATCGTTGGTTAAAGACAGGTACTGTAAAACGTTCAGTTGATAAATTAGAAAGAGACAATGATCGTGAAAGTGAGGTTAGCTGCTCAACTTCAGTAGCTAGTTCTAGCTGCAACACTGATTTATGTGAGACTGTTAAGCGCCGCAAATATTCTGAAGAGTATTTAAAATTAGGTTTTGTGCAATCTAATGACGAACAAAAACCACAGTGCGTGTTATGCTACGAGATTCTTTCCAATGAAGCTATGAAACCTGCGAAATTAAGGAGGCACTTAGAAACAAAACAACCAGACTTTGCTGATAAGTCATTTGAGTTTTTTAAAATAAAAGGTCAAGAAATGGAAAAGATGAAAACATCAATGGAGAAAATGGCGTCAGGTAGCTCTGCTGAAAAGCTACTGTGGCGTCATACGAAATAGCATTACTCATAGCTAAATCTGGAAAGCCATATACGATTGCAGAAGAACTAATCTTACCAGCGGCAAAAAAAAAGTGTAATATAATGATAGGTGAGGCAGCTGCTAAGGAATTAAGTACAGTTCCACTTTCAAACGATTCTATAAAACTATAAAAATATTGAAGAGCAGTTACTTTGTAGGTTAAAATCTACAAAAATGTACGCTTTGCAGCTTGACGCAAGTACAGACCTATCAAACAAATCTCACTTGTTAGCCTTAGTTAGGTATGAAAATGAAAATTGGCTTTTAGAAGAGCTTTTGTTTTGCAAAGAGATTCTTCATAACAATGCCCATGATGTTTTTGAAGCATTAAATGATTTTATTTTATCAAATGACTTGGACTGGCAACGTTGTGTTGGTGTGAGTACCGATGGAGCAGGGGCCATGGCCGGCCAAAAGACAGGCCTAATTGCTCGTGTCAAGTCTGTCGCTCCCAAAGTTAAGTGGACTCACTGCTCTATTCATTGGCTATAAAACAAATGCCAGAAGATCTAGAAACATCATTAAAAGAAGTAGTGAAAGTTGTAAATTATATTAAAGCCCGACCTTTGAACTCTCGTATTTTTACTCAGCTTTGTGAAGAAATTGGAAGTGAGCATGTACAGCTCTTGCTTCACACTGAAGTTCGCTGGCTCTCCCGAGATAATGTCCTCACACGTTTTTTTGAATTGCGTGATGAAATTAGAATATTTCTTTTGGAAGAAAAATATGAAAACTTTCTTCTCAAAGACAAGTTGTGTGAGTTTGTGTGGTTGATCAAGGTTGCATATTTGGCAGATATCTTCCAGCATTTGAATGTCCTAAATACGAAACTTCAAGGGTCTAACATTGACATATTCCGTGTAGAAGAGCAATTAGAAGCTATGCTAGGAAAACTACAGCTTTGGTCTGACCGTATGCTTAGGAATTCATACAACAATTTTACAACGTTGCAGGAATTCTTAATAACATCTGAAGAAGAGATGCCTACAAATACAAAAGAACTGTTTGCTGAGCATTTAACAGGCCTAGCTCAGAGTCTGAGAAGTTACTTTCCTGAACCTAATCCAAATAATGATTGGATGAAGTATCCATTCAAGAAGAGAAGTATTGGTAACCTCATCGACCTATCTGATACTGAGCAAGACCAATTGGTGGAACTCTCATGCAGCAGACCTGGGAGATTGTTTATCAAGAAAATAACTTGGCATGGTTTTGGCTACTTGTACAAGCTGAGGTACCAGAACTTGCCAAAAAAGCCCTCGAACGTGCAACCCGAAGCCAGCAAAAAGAAACAGACTGAAGAACATTGAAACTGATTTAAGGCTAAAGCTATCTAAAATAAATCCCAACATTTCAGAGATAGTCAAAAGCAAAAAACAGTACCATTGTTCTCACTAAAGTAACGGTAAAAACACTGATAACTTTTTATTCTAAGATTGCATATTTAAAGTCTACTCCTACTGTAATTAAGAAAATTTGTGTATACTTATGTAAGTCATGTTTTTTCCAGTATTTATTCCAATTTAAATAAACTATATGTATACTAAAACAAACAGATTAATTGTTTTTACAACGCACCATTTTTTGGTATAAAATGTTTATCTTTTAAAATGACAACCATTAAACAATTTACAACAAAAATTAAAGGCAGTTTTGAGGGGTCCGCAATGACTGCATAAATAATTGAAGGGGTCCTCGAGTACAGCAAGTTTGAGAACCCTTGGCCTAGGACACCAAGCTGGCTCATCAGCGGGAGGGAGTCCGGATGGGGACACCAAGAGCCCGCTGATGAGCCAGCTTGGTGTCCTAGGCGAAACCCCACACAAGACACGGCACAAACCTAGAAAAATAGCTGAGTGTACATGTTTTGGACTCCCTGAATCTTTCTTCAGTACTTATACAATAAAAGGACATGGATAGTCAGTCTGAAAGACTGGACTTTATATCATTTTAAATGCTAGCAGTCGAGTACCAAGAAGGCAGTGCGAGAACAGAGTTTCAAGATTCTATTTTGTTTCTTCACTGCCTACTTGGTTGTTCTCGCACTGCCTTCTTGAAACTCTGTTCAAGATTCTATTTTGTTTCTTCACTGCCTACTTGATTGTTCTTGCACTGCCTTCGTGGCACTCGGCTGCTACATCGTACTATGACGTCCGTCACACACCTCAGTGCATTCTCGGTACATTTCGTCCCGTCACCGCAACGTAACGCCAGACTCCAGATAAAGTCGACATAATCATTTAAAATGATAAAATCGTAAAATATACAAGCATCTCTATACCCATATATAACATAATGTACTTTCCAGTCGGTCATCACAAATTGTGCCCAATTCCTTAGGGAGATAAAACAAGTACCGTATTTACTCGAATACGACCCGCCCCTGATTTTGAAGAACAAAATTAAAAAAAAAAAAAAATTTACTCAAAACTATTTACAATCTTTACTAAATAAACAGAATAGCATTTCTACAAAATAGTTTCCAACAGTTCTGAAGTCGTCCTAAAATAACACACAGAAACAATTAAAAATACAAATAAAAGACACAAACACTTCATTCATCGTCATCAGAAGTATCAACTTCGGAACTTTTATCACCATCACTTTCCCACAAAATGTCGTCATCACTGTCATCCATAGCATTGGAAATACTACATTTCTTGAAGCTCTTCCGTATGAGATCTTCCGAGA
The DNA here is from genome assembly GCA_946902985.2 of Meconema thalassinum. Taxonomy (NCBI): domain Eukaryota; kingdom Metazoa; phylum Arthropoda; class Insecta; order Orthoptera; family Tettigoniidae; genus Meconema; species Meconema thalassinum. The sequence continues at coordinate 127,640,562 of OX336395.1, forward strand.
TATGATTCCATGCCATCAAAATCCACGAACAGAGCAGCTGAACTTCCGGGCGCTGAATACGACCAGTTGGGGTCAGTGTGTGCTTATCGGCCGCCATCCACTCCGTATACAGCTGTTTCAAGGCTGCTTTGAACAGTCGGTTCACGCAGACATCCAGTGGCTGTAGCATAGACGTCATCACACCCGGGATGATTGCTAGGCCGGTTTTCCCATCCTTGACGAATTTCTTCACAGCGTCTGTTGTATGGCCGTGGTAACTGTCCAGAACAAGCAAGCTCTTTCGTCGTAATAATGCAACACGTTTTTTTTCTTTCTCCAATCTCGAATACATGACTCGTCAATATCATATTTCCTACCGGCGGCACGATTTCCAATAATTTCAGCTTCCCTCACAACTTTCAGCTTCTCACTCACAGTAAACGACCGCAAACGCTTCGTACAACTCATGTTTACACTCGGAAAACGTGCGCGAGACTGTATGACACCGCCTGCTTGCGGTAAAACAAAGTGATAGCCGGAAGAAGGCTAGCACCATCTAGCGGATACTCGCAACACCCGATATCGCGCGTGGCGGGCAATTTAAATCTTTAAAATCAGGATGACTCAAATAAGACCCGCACCCCAATTTTTCACGTCCGATTTTGTTTAAAAATGTGCGGGTGGTATTCGAGTATACACGGTATTTAAACACCCTAACCTGAAAGAAATATTACATGAAATATTTGTCACAAAATAACACAGGAAAAGAGGAACAATGTACTCACCTCCATGTTCTTGAGCTTGGTGTTGTTGGTCTGGATGGCATGAAGCTCATTGTGACACAGCAGAGGAGACACGTAGTGGAACGTCACTCGCTGCACCACCGTGTTCACCTTTGGCTTGGTGTCTCCCCACCATTGGCGCACCATCGCTGGCAAACGCCGCAACGCACAGTGGTACACCTGCACATTGCAACAGTTTATTAATATTCATGATGCTTCTACTAATGAAGTTTAGAACGTACAAGGTTACGATTCAGAAGTACAAAAGTCCAGTTGAGAAAAATTTGGGAAAATCAATAAAAACTGAAAAACTCTTGCAAATTACAAATTCTTTCCTTGTTGAAACTTTGTCTAGTTACAAATAGCACTGAATTATCACAATTATCTTCCCTAGAATATTCTGGAGTTGTGTTAGTATGGAATTCATTGGGTGTTCGAGTCTTCAGTCTTTTGACTGGTTTGATGCAGCCCTACATGTCCCCCTGTTCAAAGCCAATCATTCATCTCTACATAGCTATCACACCCTACATCCGAGGTAATATGTTTAACATATTCTAACCTTGGTCTACCCCTACAGTTCTTGTCCTTGACTCTTCCTTCCATAACTAAATTTGTTATTCCTGGATGTCTTAGTATGTGTCCTACCAAGCTATCTCTTCTCTTCATTAGCAGTTGCCAGAAAGATCTCTCCTCTCCCACTTGTCTTAATACCTCTTCATTTGTAACCCTATCTACCGATCTGATCTTCATCATTCTCCTGTAACACCACATTTCAAATACTTCAATTCTCCTCTTTTCTGCTGCACCAACAATCCAAGTTTCACTTCCATACAGCGTCACGCTCCAGACAAAGGCTTTCAAAAATTACTTCCTAATACCTAAATCTATATTCAATGTCAACAGATTCCTATACTGTAGAAAGCTTTCCTTGCCTGAGCCAACCTACTTTTTATATCCCCTTTGCTTCATCCATCACTGGTTATTTTGCTTCCAGCTTCCTAAGCAACAGTAGTCCCCTTCTTCCTTTAGCTTTTCACCTGCCAATGTGACGTCCATAGGGGTTTCGGATTTATTTCGGATGCATTCCATTATACAGTAAAACTTCTTTTATACGATTCACACTTACGTTTTCTACACTTATATGATTTTTTTCTTGGTCCCGGCAAAATCCCTATACTTTCCATGTTAATTTATTTCCGATATACGTTTTACATTTATTCGTTTTTCTCGCTTATACGATCATATCTTACGTCCCCGAGTGAAAAATGCGTCGTTTATACGTTTACAACGGTTTCCCTACCTAAAATCTCTAAAAATATTGGAGCCAGAAACTTATGACACGCACTGTACGTTTCTCGAAAACCATCCCTCGCGTGGCGCTATGTTGTGGCGAGAGCGACCTTGAAGCTATGTTCAGCCGGAGTTGCGTGTGTTGCGAAATACAACACTACTTGCTTCAGTCATTGTTCTGCCTTGTTCGGTGCTTCAGTTGTGGTTAACCTCGATAGCAGTGAACATGGGTGAAAGGAAGAGGAAGTGCATTACGATTGCTGAAAATACTGTTCATTCCGTGGCCGCAGCCCACAAAAAACAAGCCAAGATAACAGACTACTTCGTAAAGTGACTTGTTTTGTTGTTCCTTTCTTTATCTGGGTGCATTTCTCTTGTATTTTTATTGTTACATATTGCCGATTATAGTTAAACAATCGTATTATTATTTCCTGTTGTTCACTTCTTAACAGGGACCATTGCTCTCCGCTCACCCGCGCTGCGGGCCTGTCTCCCGCCAGGCACTTTGCCGTGATGCGTAGCTCGCGCGGCCTATAGCCTATAGTTCACAGCTGGTGCTGAAAATGTTCGCCATTCACTGCTACACATCGCTGGCACCTCTTTATGAAATTGTCATTTACGTTCTGAAGTTCCTCACCACCCATTGACTGTATTTCAACTGTAGTATAGTCTTAAAGCTCATTTTTGCGAAAGATTTCCTGTACTTTATGAAGGTATTTACACACGTTCACGTAATGAAAATCGCATTGGAACATCACACTGAGCACTCAAGACGTGAACAATTGACTAAACTGAACCCCACACTGCTAAAGCACACTGCAAAGGAGGGAAACTTGTGGCGCCAAGAAGGGCATTACGGCAAAGTGCCTGACGGGAGACCGGCTCGCGGCGGGCGCGAGCGAGGGTCCGCGTCGCATATAACACCAAGTCCCTGTATAACCCATAATGTCACATACATTTTGCACTTTTTATTTACCGACTTTCATTTACGCGTTTTTCACGCTTATACGTTTTTTTCATTTGGTCCCTTGAAAATCGTATAAGTGAAGTTTTACTGTATTTCTTTTACATTATTATGTACCAATTCCAGTGATTAAATATACAGTATAAAGAAGATTATGCTCACTTCAGGTTGAATAATGTTTGAACGTATAAAACAGAATGGTTGGTTCCTCAGTTTAGGGGCTGCGACAACGCGGTCATGTAGCCCCGTGTACTTTAGGTGTGTGTAGAATCTGTCTGATAACCGCTGTTAATTGTGATGGCTGTATTAGTGCGTGTGTCATCTGTTTTCAATTAAAGTAAGGACTGCAGAAATTTAATTTTCTCAAGTAGTTCCTACTTTTGCCGCCAAACGCCACCATCAACGACTACTAGTTCAGAACTTGGTTACCAGATGCCACCGCAGTCGGCGCATGAAAATTGGTTTTCTTGCTGGCAGAAATGCTGCTCAGTGTCATGCAGCACTATGTGAAGCTGTTGGCGATTAGATTACCGAACAGTTGCACGTTGGGTGGAGGCTTTCCGACATGGACGCAACTACAGACTCGCCGCGAAGTGGACGCCCCTTGTCTGCCCGAACTGGCATGTCCGTGTTTGTTATTGATGAGTGTTCCAATGATTGGAAACGGTGCCCTGGATCTTAATTGATTGATTTGTGTTCCATTTGAACCTTTGTCGTTAACTCCTGAACTCGAACCCTATTTTCTGTTGGCATTGAGATCACACGGCCGTAACGGTTCAATGCACATCATGAATTTCCCATGCTGTAGCATTATCGAAAGATATAACATAGTTGTCATGACTTATGGAATGACCCTCGTGTATATATATATTTCCTACATTCAATTTTCCTTTTCTTATTCCCTTTTTAATGATTTGTTTAATATTTTTCATTCCTTATCTTAAATTGACTCCTGATTTTTCGTTATCCTCATGCCAAATTATTTGCTTGCAGGCTGCCCTCAGCAAAGAGCTTTATTTCATCTTATGAAAAACCATCTCAAGATACTTTTAAAATGTTTTAAATCTATTTATAATTTATTTTTACTAACACCAGATATTTTAGATATACATATTTTTTAAGGGGAGGAACTACGAGGTCATCTGCCCCTGATAGATAGAAGGACAGACAGACAGACACACATTTTCCCGGATCGATCTCATAAGTCTACATTTCCTCATCTTTGCAAAATTTGGAATGTACATACATATATATATATATACATATATTTTTCAGAAAATTATTTTCGAGTATCATCAATTTAAAGCCAACATTGTTGAAAAATGAAAATCCACAGCCTGCTTCCAGTCTCCGACCGGGTCAGGAATGGAATGAATGAAGCCCCCATCTAGCGGCGAGGATATGAACTGTGCCGGCTGCCGAGGCCTGACGCACTCCTCTGGGGCAATGATTAAATGAATGACAGATGAAATGAAATGATAGTGGAGAGTGTTGCTGGAATGAAATTTTGGCAGGGAAAACCGGAGTACCCGGAGAAAAACCTGTCTGCCTCCGTTTTGTCCAGCACAGATCTCACATGGAGTGACCGGGATTTGAACCACGGACCCAGTGGTGAGAGGCCGGCGTGCTGCCGCCCAAGCCACGGAGGCTTCTTAAAGCCAACATTGTTACCGATCTTTTTTTTTAAATATTTTTTAAGAATTTGTTTTTGTCAAAGAAAAGGAAAACCCAAGTTAAATATTGATTCAATAACTTTGCTCATAATTCAAATAGTTTTGATTTATTTTAGAAAACAATTACTGAAGAGGGCCACAATGTGGTTGAAACTGGTATAATGTCTTCTATTTTCATTATTTACTGACTGTCTGTTAGGTAGTCAGCCTGGAGGCTGGTTGGATCCTCAAAAAGCACCACCATAGGTTATATGATGGAAACCCACAAAACCAAGGCAGCACTATAATGAGGTGCACTAGGCAAGGTAAGGAGTGAGGTAGTTTGCCATTGCTTTCCTCACTGAGTCAGTACAGCTGTACTAACCCTATGACCAGATCCTTTCACAACATCCACAGGCACTGGCACTACCCATATAATCACAGCCATGAATGAGACTGAGACATCGGTGAAAAGCCACATTTTACTCTAGCCTGTGCCAAATTTATTGACTAAGGTGTATTAAATTTAATAAATACTTATGGTATATTATTTCCAATCGAAGCAAAGTAGTTCTGGTACATTATTTGCTTGCATTACTTTGGCGTTTCCTTCTGAAACGATATTAATTTGAGGAAACTTTCTTACCCAGCAAGCCCAGTGTTGCAGTTCAAGGGCAGTGCAGGCGTCACCTGGCATGGAAGGTGGAGCGGCTTGGAACAAGTGTGCCATGATTCGGGAAGAAGACGACTCCAACACCTCCTCGGGCATCAGGAAGAACAGGTGGTGCAGCAGAGACTGGAGAGACCCATTACTTCTGGAGACAACAAGTTAAGATATTCACATAATCAATTATTAGTAGAGATCAATGACCATGGTTTTATTTTTCATTAAATACCTGAATTGGAGAGAACTGGAGATGGCTATAGACAAGATGAAAGGAGGAAGGGCACCAGGTGTGGATGAAGTGAGTGTTGAAATGGTGAAGGCAGCAGGGGAGGTTGGGAAACAGTGGCTGTACCGTGTGATGAGGGTGATATGGAAGGAGAAAAAGACCTCAGAAGATTGGAAGAAAGAATTAATTGTCCCAATATTTAAGAAAGGAAGCAGAAAGGAGCAGAAATTACAGGAGAGTCACACTCATACCTCACTGTGCCAAGATATATGAAAAGATATTAGAAAGTAGAATACGAGCCAAAGTGGAGAGAAAATTGAGAGAGGAGCAGTATGGTTTCAGACCTGGGAGATCAACAGTGGATCTCATATTTTCAGTGAGACAGCTCCAGGAACACCACTACGAATTTGGAGAGGATCTGTTGATGGCCTTCCTGGACATCGAAAAGGCCTATGATAGTGTGTGTAGGGAGAAGGTTTGGAAAGCAATGGAAAACATGGGAGTGGAAAAAGGGACTGTAGAAGAGTGAAGGAGATGTATTGTGGAAGTGTGAGTTGTGTGAAAGTTGGAGGGGAAAGAACAGACTGGTTCAGACAAATGAGTGGCCTGAAACAGGGTAGTGCGCTGTCACCCCTTCTCTTTATTGTGGTTATGGACGAGGTAATGACACGGATAGCAGGAAAGATAGGAGAAGATAAGATGAAAGCAATGGTGTTTGCAGATGATCTCATGGTCTGGGGAAACAAGGAGGAGGAAATTCAGGAGCAACTGAAGGCTTGGGAAGAAACAGTGGGAGAGTACGGATGGAAGTTCAACATCAGTAAATGTGAGATCCTGTTAACAACCAGGAAAAAGGACAGACCAATGAGTGGGATAACACTTGGAGTTGGACAGCTGAAGAAGGTGGAAAGTCTCAAGTACTTGGGAAGTATAGTGGAGGAAAATGGGAGAGATTACGGAACGTGGCAGACAGGCAGAAGCATTTCTGAGAAGCATTAGGAGCTTAGTGTGGAATAAAGATGTCCCACAAAAAAGCAAGGAAGTGTTATACAGAAGCTACTATATCCCGATACTGACCTATGCTTCAGAAACGTGGACAATGAAGAAAAGAGACATAAGCAGAATACAGGCAGGTGAAATGAAGTTCCTGCGAAGTAGGATTGGAGTAACAAGGAGAGACAGGGTGAGGAATGAAAAGGTCAGGGAAATGGTGAAAGAGGAGCCCTTGCAAGGTAGGATTGAGACATCAATACTGAGGTGGTATGGACACTTAAAGAGAATGGATGAGAAGAAGATTCCCAAGAGGATACACGAGATGCAGATGCAGAAGAAACGACCTAGGGGAAGACCAAGAGATAGATGGCTGAAAGGAGTGGAGGAATGTGTCAAGAAGAGAGGCGAGGACTGGACCAGAGTGACAGCGGAGAGATGGTGGGAAGAAAGGACAAAGTGGCGAGGCTTATGTTCCAAACAGACCCAGCCTGGGGCTGGAAACTGTACAAGATGATGATGATCATTTTAAGTGATGTAACTTTGGAGTTAATGATAAAATTGAGTGTTATTCCCAGTTTAATTTCTTTTATTATTTATATATATGAGGGTAGAGTCATAAGTCATGGCAACTATTTCTTTTCTCGTGAACAGGAGACGACACGGAAAATCTACGATATGCATTTGGAAACGTAGCGTAGGATGCCACTAGATGGTGTCAGTAAACATCAGTGTGGGTCTGAGCATGCCCCCACGTTCAGTGTGTGAGTGGGAGCGTCACACAATAGAAGTCAACAAGCAGAAGCAACGATCGTATATTCGTCTGATCTCAGCCCATGTGACTATGATCTAATCCCCTAAGTCAAGAAGCCACCACGTGGACGACGGTTTGCTAACAAAGAAGACATCGTAACAGCATTTCGGAGGGAGGTGTTACATTGCTGATGTATGGCTACAAGCGATAGTGACAGTGATGGAGATGACGACTTGAATTTTGAAACACCTGAACTAAGTGAAGTGTTAAGTGCAATCGATGTGTGTAGGCGTTACATCAGTGTGAAAAGTTATAGTGAAAATGCTTTGAATTCATCACTACGTTTGCAAAAGGAGGTTTATACACTTAATGCAAGAAAAGTAAAACAAGCCAAACTATCTGATTTCTTTAACCCTCCGGCAGGCGCGTGGTGCACAAAGTGCGCCATGCGGTTTTACATTTAAATGTTGACTTGCTGTGGATTTATACCTGCATACTTATTTAGGGACGTTCTTAAGTAGGTTATAATGTGATTGAGTTAGAAAAACGCTTCAATTATGCTAGTAATATGCTAGGGTAACTAGGCAAATGTATTATTTACAGAATAATAATATACATTATGGAAGAGAATTTGTTTTAGTTTTTAGACATCGTTACTCGGGAGAACGCAACTTTCACAGAGATAGTTTATCTTGGCATGCTTCTTACAAACAAACTTTCTGCACTGATCACACATGATGGTCGTATTGACATTCTTAGATCGTCCACATGTTTGACATCTTCCTCGCACAGGTTCCTCTGCAGCTTCCGTACGGTACTTGATGAGAAATTTCTTTATATCAGCAGGTATGCTTGGCATCATAGCGCGACTACTCATCTGCTCTTTCATCAGTTGCAGAGCTAAATTTCGGAGGAAGACCCTCCTCCTGTCTTTAGGGTTGCCCTCATTGAACTGAAAAACAATTTGAGCATTTATCCTGGCCATATTCATCACAGCATAAAAGAGCACCAAAGGCCATCTCTTCGTAATCCTAGCCACTGTGTATGATGAACACATCTGATCCACCGTATCTGCATCCACCTTTAGTTGCATTATAGTCCAGAATTATGTGAGACTTGTTTGAGGCTTCGTCTATTGTCCCAGTGTCATGCATGGTAGAGAGTAAAATAACAACTTTGTTTTTCTTTGTAACTTGAGATACTAGAGTTAAATCTCTTTGATACCCAAATGTTGATGATCCTACCTCTCTACCTTTTTTGGGTAGGAACTCAGCTGGCAGTTCTCTCTTGTTTTTTCTAAGAGTTCCAATACAAGTTATTTTCTTTTCAAGTAGCTCCCTTGCCAGAGGTACAGTTGTATACCAGTTGTCCATGGTTAGGTTTCGGTTAGAGCCTTTGATTGGGTCCACTAATCTATGGACAATTGCAGATGGCGAATTGTTTACAGAAAAGGGGCCCTCTGGCTGCTTCCCGCAGTAAACTTCGAGGTTACATGTGTAAAATGTTTTAGCATCACAGAGGGCAAACAATTTTAATCCGTATTTTGCCGGTTTATTGGGAATATACTGGATGAATGCACATCGCCCTCTAAATGGTTCGAATTTCTCGTCGACAGTAACGTACTCACTCAACCAGTAACTTGTTTTACACTTATCGATAAATCTATCAAGCACATACCTGACAGGAGGAAGCTTGTCTGTCTTCAACCTCTCAACTCTTGTCTCCTTGTCATCAAAGCGCATACAATGCAGAATAAAGAGGAACCTTTTAGCACTCAACAAGCACGTAGAATTTCAAGTCCAGTACCATCTGTGGTCCAGAGTTCATTGACATTAGTGTGGCTTAGCTTCTTCATTCCCAGTAAGTACAAGACACCAAAGACAGCCATCATTTCACATCTCGTTGTGTCCTTTGCATCCCTTTCTCCAGAGTATTGAATTTCTTCTCGTTGACGCGCAATGAATAAGTTAGTGCACCTAACAATTTCGTCTACCATATCAGTGTCTATAAACAGCAAGAACGCATCAATGTCCTTTTTTACATCTCTGTACCTTAGTACTGGCATGGGCAATTTCTTTCTCAAAATATTTTTGCGTTTGGTCTTGGATGTGGTTGAGAAATCAGTTTTTCTCCATTTTGTTTCTTTGTCCTCCCGCATGAAATATGCACTAGCTACAGGCTCACTAACATCGTCATCGTCACAACTCTGTTCAGAGTCAGTCTGGTGGTCGCTGAAATTAACTACTTCATTCTCTGTAACTGAAACTTCACTCTCACTGTCTTCCTTGCTTGATTCAACGGGCTGATCATCCTGCAAGTTGTTTACAAGTTCACGGATAGCCTCTTCATCAAGGAACTCCGTCCTGAAAATATTATTGCTAATATGAGCATGAAACATACCAATTTTTCTCAATTTAACACCTATCAAAAGAGAATAAATTTGGAATAAATGAATAGAAATGCTAAGAATGTCAACCGTACATGGGCGTGCCTTAGAGCTTGTTATACGACAAAAACGTCATTATAAATAAGCAGAAATGTTAAATATTAATTAAAGATTGTTGCTACAAACTCGATAAGCGTTAAAATAATCATAGAGAATAAAAATGAAACAAAGTTATTTGGATAGTTTTACTTACATGATCAGGCGCGCGGTGCACTCAGTGTGCCAGAGGTGTGTTGTATAGGAATTGTGTTTCTAATGTGGTAACAAACACAGCTACAACAATCATGTTTTCATCACACGACAGAAGACACTCCAGTGAAGGAATAGGCGGGCGAACAACATGATGGTGCGCATTCCCTCCACGAACCACGTGATATATCTACCATGGCGCACTGAGTGTGCCAGCGTGCCCGCCGGAGGGTTAAGGCTGGACCAAGTTCAAAATAATACAGTACTATATTTTCTGTCTTAATATATGTATTGTTTGCTAGGATTTACACATGTAGGTCTATTCCATTGGTTTTTCAGTAAATATGTAATGTGTTGTGCAAGTCTGATTTCTAAGTAATTCTGAGTTATGAGTAGTTTTTTTTCTTCCCCTCGATATACGTATAAGTCAGTGAGGCGTGCAGATGAAGAGGACGCGGACCTTAGACCTAAGTCGAGACCTTTAACACACGGTGAACTAGATGGAGCACCGACCACCCAATGACTACACCTTTCGAGTAGAGGTTGTAAAATAAAATAAAATTTAATATCAAAAGACAAGACATTGCAAAAGGGGACGTGAGGGGTGCATGGAATGGTAAGATGAGGGATGATGGGCCTGTAATAAATATGTACATGGTATTATAAAACAGTAAAACAATAAAACGTAAAACACACAATAAAGATCTATAAAAGGAGAATGTCGACTACGAGGAGAATGCCTAAGTCGCTGGAGATCGTTCAGTAGAGGGGAAGAAATTAACGATGGTGTTAATAGTGCGTTTCGTTCCACCACAGGCTGACTACTACAAGGTAGTCAGAAGCATCATTCTTAGAAGTACATGAAATCGTATCTCCCACGAACTGTCTACCCGACCACCCTTACATTAAACTGTATGTCACGCCAAGCTACCCAAAGAAACAACCAACAACAGCAACGACCCTTAAATGACCCGACAATAAACACAGAATAATTACACAACTTCACAAGGCGCTACACTTCACATGACGTGCCGTGACATACAAACTCAGCAAATAAACATAGATAAGTTCAGTTAAAATTAAAACAAGCAAATCCCAAATGAAGATAAAACCAAACGATTTCATGAACTGGTAGAATAAAACTTCTTTCGAACGAAAGCACAAGGTTCAGTTACCTTGCGGGATGCCAAATAAGCGTCAATTGCAGTCCCGGGCACGTACAACGAACACACATTCCATCATCTCGGAAGAGTAACCAATACACCTGATTTAATAACGTAATGGGATCACGCATTGCTTGCTGACTGAAGGTCACAACAAAACAGAACAACACTAAACATGACCCTAGACCTTCAGTCAAATTCCCACTTAAACAAACGACATAAACCCAACCCTTAATATCAAGACTAGAACCGTGATTGTAAATGAAACATATTTCTGAAACATACATAGATAATGCTTGCCCAGTCTCCAAGGATAAAAATAAAACCTAATCGGCCATCCTTGGAGTGCACGAATGACAAGCATGATAAAAACAAACCCTTGAAACATAAAATAAACTGGTGTGTGTTCCAACAAAAAGATATTACATCCAAAGCAATGAACAACACACCCTCCTACGTCTAGGCACAATTAAAATCGCGAAACTAACCTAAAGAATACCAGTCCCTAAAGGTCCCTGAAAGATCCCATACTCTAGCAAGGGGTTAGAAACTGGTAAGAAACATCTCTCATAAATACAATCGCGTTTCACAACATAAAACAAACGCAAGTAACACGCACTAAAATAAAACTCGACTAGATACGAAAAGAAACAACAACAACAACAAGCACCCTTTTAAATTAATAAACCCATAAACAAGCAATTTGATTCTCCACTACGTGCGTATATAAATAAACTGGGGACTAAATAACCACCAAATAACTTCATAGAAAAACATGAACGGTCTCCAGTTTAACCCTACCTTAGCAGATTAAATTACGGAACTTTTAACACTGAAAGTTGGGTAGTATATATATATATCGTGATCAGTTTTCTTCAAAACATGACACATTAAAACAGAATAGCTACAAGGACCATTTCCACTTAGCTGATACTCCGAGACGTTCTGGAAGTTCACTGATAATAATGTTATATTATAACAACTCCATTTTTACGGAATTCTTCACTATGAGACAAAGCGGGAATCGCGTAGTGTCTCCCCAACATTTATATCTTCTTAAAGCTTATTATAAAGGGCATCTCGGAACATTAGAATAGATTTGCTGGTAGTGGCAGTTATAACGGCAGACGATCATCAAATTCTCCTCGCGATAACAAATCAGGCGCGATAACAATCGCCGAAGGCGTGTTCCTTAGACAAGGATGAGTACTCCAACGCGGGCGCATTCCTTTTTCCGACGTGCGGAAATTACGATCTCTTAGATGTATTACTAGAGACCGCTAGATGGAAATAACGTCGAACAGATCTTAAAATTGTACCGGCTCATCTCTCCACGCCCCAATCTTGGACGCAGTTTACAAGTCCAACGTAGAATGTAAAAAGCAATCACTACATGGATACATGTTGACATTAATCAGCTGGTAACGTGACTGTCATTTGTCTGCATCACGTGATAGTCGGGCCCTGACGTAACACGGAGCAGAGAGGATTGTGGGTTTTTCAATGTCAAGACGTCAGAACCAGTCACAGCTGATTTGCAATAACTTCCCAAAGAGATAGTAAGTAATGGTTGGGCAGAGTCCATAGAAGTAGATTCCCAGGAAGGCGGAATAGCGCTTTAGTAGTAGTCATACGTATTGTCGAGGCAGATAATGTTCGTGTCAAACAGTTCTTACGCAGTTTAGTAGTTAAGTCTCTCACTACACTTGCCAGTAATGCTCATTTCTATTAACCAAGGTACAGTAATACGTTCCGCTCAAGTTAAGAAACAGGAAAATACGGGGTGACTTAGGACATCTCCGAAAAGTAAACTAACAAAATTAAATTTATGACAAAACAGTCAATACAGCCCATACAAGAAAAATGCAGTCATCACATAATCAATCTCCCAATGTTCAAAATGTGAAAGTGCCAAAACCACGCTCTGCTACCAATTGAGGCGTGCAGATGAAGAGGACGCGGACCTTAGACCTAAGTCGAGACCTTTAACACACGGTGAACTAGATGGAGCACCGACCACCCAATGACTACACCTTTCGAGTAGAGGTTGTAAAATAAAATAAAATTTAATATCAAAAGACAAGACATTGCAAAAGGGGACGTGAGGGGTGCATGGAATGGTAAGATGAGGGATGATGGGCCTGTAATAAATATGTACATGGTATTATAAAACAGTAAAACAATAAAACGTAAAACACACAATAAAGATCTATAAAAGGAGAATGTCGACTACGAGGAGAATGCCTAAGTCGCTGGAGATCGTTCAGTAGAGGGGAAGAAATTAACGATGGTGTTAATAGTGCGTTTCGTTCCACCACAGGCTGACTACTACAAGGTAGTCAGAAGCATCATTCTTAGAAGTACATGAAATCGTATCTCCCACGAACTGTCTACCCGACCACCCTTACATTAAACTGTATGTCACGCCAAGCTACCCAAAGAAACAACCAACAACAGCAACGACCCTTAAATGACCCGACAATAAACACAGAATAATTACACAACTTCACAAGGCGCTACACTTCACATGACGTGCCGTGACATACAAACTCAGCAAATAAACATAGATCAGTTCAGTTAAAATTAAAACAAGCAAATCCCAAATGAAGATAAAACCAAACGATTTCATGAACTGGTAGAATAAAACTTCTTTCGAACGAAAGCACAAGGTTCAGTTACCTTGCGGGATGCCAAATAAGCGTCAATTGCAGTCCCGGGCACGTACAACGAACACACATTCCATCATCTCGGAAGAGTAACCAATACACCTGATTTAATAACGTAATGGGATCACGCATTGCTTGCTGACTGAAGGTCACAACAAAACAGAACAACACTAAACATGACCCTAGACCTTCAGTCAAATTCCCACTTAAACAAACGACATAAACCCAACCCTTAATATCAAGACTAGAACCGTGATTGTAAATGAAACATATTTCTGAAACATACATAGATAATGCTTGCCCAGTCTCCAAGGATAAAAATAAAACCTAATCGGCCATCCTTGGAGTGCACGAATGACAAGCATGATAAAAACAAACCCTTGAAACATAAAATAAACTGGTGTGTGTTCCAACAAAAAGATATTACATCCAAAGCAATGAACAACACACCCTCCTACGTCTAGGCACAATTAAAATCGCGAAACTAACCTAAAGAATACCAGTCCCTAAAGGTCCCTGAAAGATCCCATACTCTAGCAAGGGGTTAGAAACTGGTAAGAAACATCTCTCATAAATACAATCGCGTTTCACAACATAAAACAAACGCAAGTAACACGCACTAAAATAAAACTCGACTAGATACGAAAAGAAACAACAACAACAACAAGCACCCTTTTAAATTAATAAACCCATAAACAAGCAATTTGATTCTCCACTACGTGCGTATATAAATAAACTGGGGACTAAATAACCACCAAATAACTTCATAGAAAAACATGAACGGTCTCCAGTTTAACCCTACCTTAGCAGATTAAATTACGGAACTTTTAACACTGAAAGTTGGGTAGTATATATATATAGTGATCAGTTTTCTTCAAAACATGACACATTAAAACAGAATAGCTACAAGGACCATTTCCACTTAGCTGATACTCCGAGACGTTCTGGAAGTTCACTGATAATAATTTTATATTATAACAACTCCATTTTTACGGAATTCTTCACTATGAGACAAAGCGGGAAACGCGTAGTGTCTCCCCAACATTTATATCTTCTTAAAGCTTATTATAAAGGGCATCTCGGAACATTAGAATAGATTTGCTGGTAGTGGCAGTTATAACGGCAGACGATCATCAAATTCTCCTCGCGATAACAAATCAGGCGCGATAACAATCGCCGAAGGCGTGTTCCTTAGACAAGGATGAGTACTCCAACGCGGGCGCATTCCTTTTTCCGACGTGCGGAAATTACGATCTCTTAGATGTATTACTAGAGACCGCTAGATGGAAACAACGTCGAACAGATCTTAAAATTGTACCGGCTCAGTCAGGTTCAACTGGATATACAGGGTGTTTCAGAAATACTTTTACAAACTTCGGGGATTGGTTTCTTACACCAAAACAAGAAAAAAAAAATTCATATACACATGTCCCAAAATCCTTTGTTTTCGATTTATTAATGAAAGAACATTGTACAGTGACACATTAATTGACAGCCTGTTTGGAACTCATATCAAAAAAGGTTCCTGACACCGACAGATGGAAAAACTGTCAAATGCACAGGTGTTCCAGACAGGCTCGCCATCAGCACCAGTTTAGGATTAATGTGTGGGCTGGCATTGTAGGTCCATACGCTCTAACAGCACGTCTTACAGGTGCTGTCTCCAGAGACCTTATTCAGACTTACTGCATGACAATGTGCCTCTGCAAATACGTCTGAGCCGATTGGTTTCGACTCACAATACTTCGCCCCCCCCCCCCCCCCCATGTGACCCCGCCCCCTTTCCTCTGACGGCGCCCCTGGTCACTAATGGTGACAAATCATTGCTGGATCAAGAAGAAGGAATAAACATTTCAGTGCTATTGTTTGATGACAAAATGTATTAGCAGGATTTCCAGTCTACATTTGGATGAATATAGCCATTGTTGACGGTCTTGTGCATTGTTGATGTGTGGAACTGTTTCGGAAATTTGGCGCTTTTAAATTAAACTAATATTACGATTGGATAGCCAATCAGTGGTGGACACATCTATGCTGATTTGTGTTGCCAAGCTAACTTTGGTTAAGAACTTGTTTCGGACATTTAAAAGTCAAAGATAAATTAATTCACCAGGTTGGCAATGAAAATTGTGCCGGCCAATCTTCAGTTGTCTATAGTTTAAAATATGTGTACTGCAAAGCCTCCGAGGCTTAGGCGGCAGCACGCCGGCCTCTCACCGCTGGGTCCGTGGTTCAAATCCCGGTCACTCCATGTGAGATCTGTGCTGGACAAAGCGGAGGCAGACAGGTTTTTCTCCGGGTACTCCGGTTTTCCCTGTCAATATTTCATTCCAGCAACACTCTCCACTATCATTTCATATGTCATTCATTTAATCATTGCCCCGGAGGAGTGCGTCAGGCCTCGGCAGCCGGCACAGTCCATATCCTCGCCGCTAGATGGGGGCTTCATTCATTCCATTCCTGACCCAGTCGGAGACTGGAAGCAGGCTGTGGATTTTCATTTCATTTTCATGTGTACTGCACATGCGCGAGATGGCTGCCGGATTGTTAAAAAAAAAAAAAAAACTATTAACAGAGACATCATGATGTGAACTTATGGTGAATGGACGTGTTTTGTCGCGGCCTCAGACCACCACCTAAATCTTGATCCGAGAATAAGATAAAACTGTTGGATAATAACTGTAGGAACTCTAGAACCGTCAGACAAAATATTTATGACATTTCATGAAAATGGGATTTCAGTTTGTGAATTTTTAAGAGGCCAAGAGTCGTCTGGTAGGATGCATTGAAAAAACTTTCGATTCCCCAAAAGGACGCTATTCTTCTTTATATCAAAGCGTTTTCTTAGATGTGCTAATTTGTTCAATTTATATTTGTATGGGTCTATTATAAGGTGGCCTAAGATTATTTTATTTTTATAACACGCCTCCTCTTGTTTAGCAGCGAAAACGAACTTGTTTTACTTCATCTTTCGAGAGGTGTTTGGTTTCATTTTAATCTTTCCATGCTGCTAATGTGAAATTTAATGTTTTCAAGAATGTAATTGTCAGGATTTTTGGTGTGGGGAACTTGATAGTTTTAATAATGACAAACGGTCCTTTGCTCTTCGTTTGTCAGAGATGGCATCATTTTGGTCTATTATGGCCGCATAAGCACAGCATCCATTCTGGTTGCAAAACAGTTTCGGAGGCCTATATGAAAGAATGTAATGAGTAATTACTTGGAATGAATTTTAAAGAGACTGTAGTAGTTTTCGGATATTTAATTTGAAAAGTTTTAAAAGAATTTATATTTGTTGAGAAGTGTAATCACATAAATGTGACCAGTCTAAAGTGTGGCGTTGCCATTTAATTTGGGATTAACATTGGCCTCCACCTTTCTTTAAAGCAGGAGTGCATCTCAAGTGTTCCCCTCCCTTCAGCCATTCGGCATTGTATTTTTCAAACCCCTTTCAGAATATATTTTGATCTTGCCTTCTGAACCCATGGTTTTATTTGTGTTGTGCATCAGAATGATATCAAGTTCCCCACACCAAAAATCCTGACAATTACATTCTTGAAAACATTAAAAGCAGTATTGGAGCTACAAAGATGGACAGAATAAGAAAGGAGAGGACCAGAGAATTAATGAAGGAGGAACCATTACAGGATGCTATAGAGAAATCTAGGATTAAATGGCATGGACATGTAAAACGAATGGAGGAGAAGAGGATACCCAGGAGGGTACATGAGATGAAGTGGGAAGGAAAGAGACCTAGAGGAAGACCGAGAGACAGGTGGCTGAAGGGGGTGGAAGAAAGCGTGAAGAAGAGAGGAGAAGACTGGACAAGGGTGGAGGCTGAGAGATGGTGGGAAGACAGAAGACGTTGGAGAGGCTTGTGTTCCAAACAGACCCGGCCAGTGGCTGGAAACTGTGCAAGATGATGATGATGATCAGAATGATATTTAAGAATGCTGGTAAAGACCACATCGGACTCTGGTAACCAAAACCCACCCTCACTTCCCCTTAATTTATTTATACACGGGACAACGACGACATATGTGGTGGATGCATGATGGGGCTCCTGCTCACTTTAGTCACCTTGTTCGCACTGCACTGACGGAGATCTTCCAGGACAGATGGTTGGACAGAGGAGGACCCGTTCCATGGCTTGCATGGACAATTAGACTTTTATGAATAATTTTTTATGAATAAGGAATACAAAAACTTGTGCCATGCTATGACAAATGCCTACAAGGTGGTGGGAGCTATGTGGAAAGACAGTTTAGGGTGGTTTGTTTTGCAATATACCGTATTTACTGGCATATAAGACCCGTTTTTATCCAATTTTTAATGCACAAGAATTGAGGTGGGTTTTATATGCGCATATCTCAAAAATGAATAGCACATCAAGATATCCATTAAATAACTATACATGCCAATTCCTTCCAGGCAAATGCCGGGGTTGGTCCCTAACTATAGGCCACAGCCGCTACCTTCCAACTCCTCGTCCTTACATTCCAACTTCCCTCCTTTCCTCCCCAACGGTACTTGTAGCTCACCCATTGGGTGTCCGTCTCGAAGCAGCTACAAAAAAAAACTGGCGAGCCGAACATGTCCTCGGACACTCCCGGCACTAAAAGCCATACGAGAAAAAAAAAAAAAAAAACGGTGTTAATTGTGATGACTGTATTAATGTGTGTATCTGTTTTAATTCAAGTAAGGACTGCAGACATTCAATTTTTCCAAGTAGTTCCAACTTTTGCCGCCAAACGCCACCATCAATGACCAACTAGTTCAGAACTTAGTTACCAGATGCCACCGCAGTCGGCTCTTGACGACGAACGTAGGAACCTAACAACGTTAGTCAAATGTTTAACCTATATATAATTTAGCTTCACACAGGTGTAATTAGTGGAAGGTTCTTTAACATGCCATAAATCTATGATATGGGACCGCTGGCTTTACTTCCCCTCCGGAGGAAGGCATACTGAGGGATTTTTAACGTTCTTAAAAAATCCAACGACTTCAGCCGTGTTTGAACCCGCGATCTTGAGCATAGAAGCTCAGCATGCTACCGAGGCCGCTAAAACTTAAAGAAAGGGGGGAGGGTCTTATATGCGAGTAAATACGGTAGTTTGGTTGTATCTGTACTCATTTCATATTTATTAGTAAACGGTATATACTGTCTGGACATAGTGCGTATATGTCAACTGCTATATTCTTGATGGTGTTAATACAACTGAGTAGCATGCTGACAAGACTTGTTAGCCAGTCAATGATGACTGAACTTACTTCCCTTGAGGTTGGGAGAGTCAATGAATGGAGCACTGTGCAGCATTCTACTCTATATGGCACAACTTACTTGAAGATACTGGCGTAGTGGTAGCGGAGTTCTGACCCTGCCAAGCCACACGCATCCAACAGAAGATCCCACAGCAACAGGTAGGCAGTGGTGTAGTGGTGAGAGTCTGTATGGGGCCGAACGAGGCATGTGTCGCCGAACCTGAAATCTGCCAGCATGATGTCGACGACATTCTTGGTTTTCTGTAGCCGGTCCAGCAGGGGAAACATTTTAAGGTCGCAGGCGTCTGCTACAGTCTCTTCAGCGTCCTCCACCTCCAAGGAGCCAACAAACACGGTGTCAGCTGCCACCAGCTGTGGCAATGACCTGGTGATACACAATGTTAACCTCATGTTCCACTCTTTATAACAGGGGTCTTCAACAGTTTATCACTAACGAGCCACATTTCAACCAGAGAAAAAAATATAATACATATTTTGAAGGATATACTGAAATTATAAATAGCAGATGCTGTCAAATTATTTAGAACAAGCAGTTCTGTGAAGAACTATACAGCCTATTTTCTTATCTCCTACTAAAGTTAATTGCCTCTTTCAACATACAAAATTTCAGTTCGATTGCTATCAGAGATTAATAGGTATTGAGTACAGTAGAACCTCGGTAATCAGAGGTAATTGGGACTAAGAGGAGCTCGAATTTGGGAAATCTCGGATTACACAAAGTTACGAAATTTAAAGACCTTTAATTTAAAATTAGATGCACAAGAACCTTGTGTTTAAATATTCTTACAGTAAACGGCATTATTTCATCAGTTATCGTATAATGTGCTGCATTTAGGCTTTGTTTCAGAAATAAAAACAATATTCTACAAAAGAAATGCAAATATGTACATATTTACTTAAAGTACAGAACGATATTTATTATACTGTACATATGTACAGTACTGAAAATACGTAATAGGCGACTGTACCTTACCGTCTAAAAAAAGAGTCAATGGGGTTTTTATTTCTGAAAAGAACATCTGTTTTTAGCAGCAAAATCCCGCCACCTTCATAGAAGCATGACGTAGGCTGGTGTCACTGCACTCAGTTGTTCCACGTATCGCAGAGCTAACTCCAGTGCCACCGTCCCTTCAGTATGACTCACTTTGGCCACGCGTAAATAGTCTCCTTCCCCTTTATCGCTGCTCTCTCTGCTTTCTTCGTTAATAGCTTCCACAATAACACTGTCGGTCACTTCATATTGTTCGTCTTGGCACAAACAGTCTTGCACTTCATTTTCGTCTGCATTCTAACACTCAGGAAGCTGCTGAACGAGATGTAACAACTGTTCAACGCATGTGCG
Organism: Meconema thalassinum; assembly: GCA_946902985.2. Taxonomy (NCBI): domain Eukaryota; kingdom Metazoa; phylum Arthropoda; class Insecta; order Orthoptera; family Tettigoniidae; genus Meconema; species Meconema thalassinum. The sequence continues at coordinate 127,660,958 of OX336395.1, forward strand.
CATCTCCGCCAAAGACCTTGGGTAAGCTATGCGTCTCACTGTCATCCACCTCGGATTAAACGGAGGCTCGGACTACCGGGGTTCTACTCTACCGTCTAAATATTTAGGATGGTCGCCATGTTGGATTTCCATATATGTAGGTCATAGAATTATGTACTATTAGATGATGATTTTTGCGTAGGTTCATTATTCAAACATTCACTTCGATCACATGATTAATACACAAGAAATAAAAACTTAATTTTAAAATTCCGCACAGCCGCCATCTTGAGGTTATGTAAACTAAATTAGATGCCATTGCACTACAATGCATATAAACATTTGCAGCACCAAGTTGCATTACGATTGGATGGTTAAGTCGCGAGAAAAGTCAATTTAAAAGTTTCAACTTTGCTTGGCCGCCATGTTTGTTTTGTAGTTAACAGGTTTTTGAAAGTCTCATAGATGAACTTCTAGTAGTGCCGTTTATCACAGTACAAAATTTCAGGCTGATATCAGTAATAGTGTCGGAGATATAGAATGCCAGTGAAATATTTTGCACAGCCGCCAAGTTGGATTGGTGAAACGTAATTAAATTTGAAGGGAACGGTCGGGATTGGCCAAACTGGTACTATGACCTTACCGAGTTTCACTGAAATTGCTCTAGCCATTTAGAAGTTATTAGGGGGAGTGTGGGAGGGGGACACACACACCACACGGACAAAAAGTGATCTCGTAAGCTTAGAGTGGGCGAAGTATTACAGATAGAGATATGCTGTCCCGGACGTTTTGGAGAACTTTCCATGCTGAACACCTCTTGCACTCACAGTATTATAGATATTTTTAACGGTTTACCCAGCGTAAGCTTAAAAAGGCGCTTGAACGGCAGGTTTATCTTCTACTCGATTCCCTGAAATCGTTACTGCTCTTTGTTCATAAACAAATGTTTTTCTACAGAAATCTTCCTCGAGAAATCCTTTCCAGAATGGTGAAAACCACATCAAAATCCACCCTGTGGTTCTCGGGATTACCTGTTACATCGGTTCTCAATATCTACTAATCTATGAGAGCAATGAAACTGAAATTTTGTATGTGTATAGAGGCTATGAACATACCGTATTTCCTCGCATAATCGTCGCACTTTTTTTGACAAAAATTCGTGGAAAAAAGCAGGGTGCGACGATTATGTGAAGAATATTTAAGTTCAAAGAATACACTGTATCATTATTTGCTGCACGGGCCAGTCATTCGCGTAGCGTTAGTCTGGCGTGAGTCATAGCCTGCAGTCAGCGACAGGCTTCTTTCTTCTAACAAGGTCACGACAGGTTACCGCTCGCGGAATGTGCTGACGAAGCTGGCCATTCGCGTCGTGGTTCATAGCCCGCAGGCATAAAGACTAGATTACTTCCTCCTGACAAGATCACGCCAGATTAGGCCTATAAGCTCGCGGAATGTGCGCTGGCCGTTCGCGTCGCGGTTCATAGCCGGCAGGCATAAAGACGATACGGTATTACTTTCTCCTGACAGGATCACGCCAGATTAGGCCTATAAGCTCGCGGAATGTTCGCTGGCCATTCGCGTCACAGTTCATAGTCCGCAGGCCACGCCAGATTAGGCCTATAAACTCGCGGAATGTGCGCTGGCCGTTCGCGTCGCGGTTCATAGCCGGCAGGCATTAAGACGATACGGTATTACTTTCTCCTGACAAGATCACGCCACATTAGGTCTATAAGCTCGCGGAATGTGCGCTGGCCATTCGCGTCGCGGTTCATCGGCAGGTATAAAGACGATACGGTATTACTTTCTCCTGACAGGATCACGCCAGATTATGCCTATAAGCTCGCGGAATGTGCGCTGGCCGTTCGCGTCACAGTTCATAGCCCGCAGGCATAAAGACGATATTACTTTCTCCTGACAAGATCACGCCAGATTAGGCATTTAAACTCGCGGAATGTGCGCTGGCCGTTCGCGTCACAGTTCATAGCCCGCAGGCATAACGACGAGAGTACTTTCTCCTGACATGATCACGCCAGATTAGGCCTATAAGCTCGCGGAATGTGCGCTGACCATTCGCGTCGCGGTTTATAGCCCGCAGGCATAAATACGATATTACTTTCTCCTGACATGATCACGCCAGATTAGGCCTATAAGTTTAAACACAAATAGTGCAAAATGTTCCGGCATAACTCAACAAAATGACAGTGTTTCGCCCCGGTGTGCAATTGGGCTCTTCAGTTGGTTAAAGCACACCTCACCAAGACACTGTCTAGTACACACTGGGAAGGCCATTGCAAGACGTATTTGATACATGAGTATCCACGTCACGAGCAAAGCCAGTGCACTATGGGAGTCGAAACTCCTCTCCAAAGCAATTATAACCTACCTTGGCATTGAATATACAATTTTCAAAAGAAAAATATGTATTGTCCGTTGAGCCACTATATATTTAAACACAAATAGTGCTAAATGTTCCGGCATAACTCAACAAAATGACTGTTTCGCCCCGGTGTGAAATTGGGCTCTTCAGTTGGTTAAAGCACACCTCACCAAGACACTGTCTAGTACACACTGGGAAGGCCATTGCAAGACGTATTTGATACATGTGTATCCAACACGAGCAAAGCCAGTGCACTATGGGAGTCGAAACTCCTCTCCAAAGCAATTATAACCTTACCTTGGCATTGAATATACAATTTTCAAAAGAAAAATATGTATTGTCCGTTGAGCCACTATATATTTAAACACAAATAGTGCAAAATGTTCCGGCATAACTCAACAAAATGACAGTGTTTTGCCCCGGTGTGCAATTGGGCTCTTCAGTTGGTTAAAGCACACCTCACCAAGACACTGTCTAGTACACACTGGGAAGGCCATTGCAAGACGTATTTGATACATGTGTATCCACGTCACGAGCAAAGCCAGTGCACTATGGGAGTCGAAACTCCTCTCCAAAGCAATTATAACCTTACCTTGGCATTGAATATACAATTTTCAAAAGAAAAATATGTATTGTCCGTTGAGCCACTATATATTTAAACACAAATAGTGCTAAATGTTCCGGCATAACTCAACAAAATGACAGTGTTTCGCCCCGGTGTGCAATTGGGCTCTTTTCTTTTGAAAATTGTATATTCAATGCCAAGGTAAGGTTATAATCGCTTTGGAGAGGAGTTTCGACTCCCATAGTGCACTGGCTTTGCTCGTGACGTGGATACACATGTATCAAATACGTCTTGCAATGGCCTTCCCAGTGTGTACTAGACAGTGTCTTGGTGAGGTGTGCTTTAACCAACTGAAGAGCCCAATTGCACACCGGGGCGAAACACTGTCATTTTGTTGAGTTATACCGGAACATTTAGCACTATTTGTGTTTAAATATATAGTGGCTCAACGGACAATACATATTTTTCTTTTGAAAATTGTATATTCAATGCCAAGGTAAGGTTATAATTGCTTTGGAGAGGAGTTTCGACTCCCATAGTGCACTGGCTTTGCTCGCGACGTGGATACACATGTATCAAATACGTCTTGCAATGGTCTTCCCAGTGTGTACTAGACAGTGTCTTGGTGAGGTGTGCTTTAACCAACTGAAGAGCCCAATTTCACACCGGGGCGAAACAGTCATTTTGTTGAGTTATGCCGGAACATTTAGCACTATTTGTGTTTAAATATATAGTGGCTCAACGGACAATACATACTTTTCTTTTGAAAATTGTATAGGCCTATAAGGTCGCGGAATGTGCGCTGACCATTCGCGTCGCGGTTTATAGCCCGCAGGCATAAATACGATATTACTTTCTCCTGACAAGATCACGCCAGATTAGGCCTATACGCTCGCGGAATGTGCGCTGGCCGCTCGCGTCACAGTTCTTAGGCCGCCGGCGTAAAGATGAGATTACTTTTTGCTGACATGATCACGCCAGATTTGGCCTATAATCTCGCGGAATGTGCGCTGACCATTCGCGTCGCGGTTCATAGCCGGCAGGCATAAAGATGAGGTTACTTTCTCATGACAAGACCACGCAAGATGAGGCCTATACGCTCGCGGAATGTGGGCTGGCCGCTCGCGTCACAGTTCATAGCCGGCAGGCACAAAGACGAGATTACTTTTTGCTGACAAGATCACGCCAGATTAGGTCTATAAGTTCGCGGAATGTGCGCTGGCCGTTCGCGTCATAGTTCATAGCCCGCAGGCATAAAGACGAAATTACTTTCTGCCGACAAGATCACGCCAGATTAGGCCTATAAGCTCGCGGAATGTGCCCTGGCCGTTCGCGTCGCGGTTCTTAGCCGGCAGGCATAAAGACAAGATTACTTTCTCCTGACAAGATCACGCCAGATTATACGCTCGCGGAATGTGCTAAGTGACGAAGCTTGCCGCTCGCGTCACAGTTCATTGCCCGCAAGCATAAGGACGAGATATTTTTCGTCTGACAAAGTCGCGGCAGCATGTGCAACTGACTGGCGAACAAATACGAACATGCTATGCGACGATTATGCGATGACATTTTATAAACCAATTTTAGTGTTTGAAAAGTGGTGTATTGGCCAACACGGGAAGTCAACAACCCACCAAGAGTATTCTGGTAATAGCGGACATGTATAAGGGTTTGTTGGCCAAAGCATTAGATAAAGATGTAATGATAAAAAGGGTTGACTTTATAAAAGGTCGCATAACAATTTAGCAAACATGTGGAGGACCAGACAATATCATTGTCACCAAGTAAGGAGGTTCAGGAAGGCATAAAGGGCACAACACAAACAATTACTAATAATAAGATATATTATCAAATAGTGGCACATAAAATAAATATTCAAAGGTGGCACACAAATATATGAGAAACACTGGCACAAATTTACACAATTGAAGAAACACTCGCATGGAATTAACACACGTAAGGCTTGAGCCTAAAACACATAAATTGTCTTGAACGTAGCTGCAGATCAATACATCAAGGAACGGCATGCTATACAAGGCGGTTCCAAAGAATGGTATAGTTTGAACATGCAACGCAAGTGGAGTTGCAACAAATAATGAAAACAGGTCGCATGGAACGAGAATGTGTCGTCGAACCAGGACTGACTTACAGTGATGCGCCGATACCGTAAGCCCAAAAATGAATTGTTAATAAAACAAATCATGTGTGAAACGCAGGAAGTCAAAGTAGTTGCTGTCGTACAAATACTGGGATATGCCAATCGCACGGTATTCTCACAACAGTAAAGTAGTTGAGCCCAGTGTCAACCTCCATTTCAGTGATGGTGCAGGAAGATAGTGCATGGCCTTGTAGCACATGCTTCAAGACAAACGATGAATTACTTATCACACGAAACAAAATCATATTCATACGCATGATGACAAATTGTTAGGTAATAGGTGAAGATCAGAATTAAACATGTTACAACAGACTATCCGACGCCGCGGATTGAAGGATTCGTCAACATGGCGCGTAGCGATAACAACAAGCATGGTCTGATGAGACCGAAAATCACCAAAATGTCACTGCCCTAACAAAAATATGAATCATGTGCAGGATATGATCACTAAGCAGGGTTACTATGAAGATAGCACCAATTACAGAAGTAATTAACTGGATATTCGTCGATAGATCACAACCAGTATCAAAGCACAACATTCTGTCATGGCTACAAGCTTAAATACGAAGAAGAAAAACGTGATTGGTCACTACAAACAGCAAGGAGGCCTCTGATAGGCTGAAAGCAGCCAATCACAGCAGAGAGTTCAAAGACAAGTCAAAGAGAATACAAAGAGAAAGAAGAAGAATCAAAGTGGCCAACTTAGAATACCAAAATATCTTCTAAGCAAAAATATCCCACTGGAAAAACCGGCAGTGGGAATACAACATGTAATCAAAACAAATGAATCATGACAACTAACCAACATAAACAAAACAAACTTGACAATGAATAAATACAATGAAGACAAAGAATAAAGATATGTACAACCACACAGAGTGGAAACAAATAGGGAAACACAAAACTGGTTTGCCAAGACAGTGGCCGAACCATATTGCCCGCACAGAAACAACAGGCAGGTTGTTTATGAAATACAAGAGGGTTTAGTTCTGCGGCAACAAGGGAGACACCTTGACGATGGGACGTTTCAAGAGTCCAGAGGTGGTATGTAGAGAGACCACACGAGCTAGGCCGTCCTTACCACAATGAACCTCAAGAATGCGTCCAAGTCGCCAGTAAGTAGGAGAAACATTGTCATCCATAATAAGCACAAGCGTGCCAACCTTGAGGTTAGGAGACACACGGTTCCACTTGTGACGTTGTTGAAGGGAGAGTAAATGATCTGTGGACCATTTACGCCACAATGAAGTCATAATCTGTTGAAGTAATTGCCATCTAGACAACCTATTGATGGGCACTTCAGAAACGTCAGGAATGGGCAAGGCATTCAAAGGTCGTCCAACCAGAAAGTGACCTGGCGAGAGATAGCACAAGTCAGTAGGATCCTCAGTCATAGGCGAAATGGGTCTAGAATTTAGAATGGCTTCAATTTGCACCACGAGAGTGGTCAATTCTTCATACGTAATTACTTGAGCCTTCATGATTCTTATTAAATGAGATTTCAAAGATTTGATGTTTGCCTCCCAAATTCCACCAAAATGCGGAGAACTAGGAGGAATGAAGTGCCACTGAATTAGTAGCGATGAGGTAGAATCTTGAACAACAGATTGAAAATCTGCAGAGGAGAGCAACGAACCAAGATCAGCAAGGACAGACTGTGCGCCTTGAAAGTTGGTACCATTGTCGGAATACACTTGAGCGGGAACACCCCTTCTACTGCAGAAGCGAGTAAAAGCTACAACGAAAGCATGACTGGAGAGGGAAGTGATGACTTCAGTGTGCACAGCCTTCGTAACCATACAAACGAACATTGCGATGTAGGCCTTAGTAGAGACCTTTAACCTGGGGCCACCGTACCTGATAGTAAATGGACCACAGTAATCAACACCAACATGATTAAAGGGAAAGGTTTGATGGAGGCGAACAGCTGGGAGTTGACCCATTAACTGTTCAGAAGGACGTGCAGCGTAGCGCACGCAAGTAACACAAGAGCGAGATAGGCTACGAACAAGTTTTCGTAGTGAAGGTATCCAGAAGCGTTGTCGGATAGTCGCAATCACAACCTGGACCCCGCCATGAAGCAACTTTAAATGGGTATGTCTGACCAGGACTTTAGTGAAATGATGGTCATTGGGCAAAAGTATCTGGTGTTTTGTATCAAATGGAAGGTCGGCCAATTCCAAACGGCCTCCCACACGAATAGTGCCATCAGAGTGAAGCAAAGGGTGCAAATTGCTGATGGTGGAAGTGGATGGCACTTGCTCATTCTTCATTAGAGCAGCAAGTTCAGTAGAGTAGCACTGAGCTTGAATCATTTTCACACATGTAAGTAGTGCAACATCAATTTCAATGGCAGTGAGTGGACCACTGATCCTAGTGGTATTTCTACAATTAGAGACAAACCTAATGCAGTAGGCTATGACCCTCCACAATCTCGTGTAGGAAGAAAAATTGTTTAAGAAATCAATGTCAACAGGTTTAGATACATTTGCACACGAAATTCTACACTCGGGCAATTCGGACACAGGAGTGTCAAAGATATCTAAAGTACTGGAGCTTGTAAAGGCCTTCAACCATGCTGGACCATACCACCATAGCTGATTATTTTTCAATTCCGAGGGCATAAAGCCTCGGGAAATTATGTCGGCTGGATTGTTACGGGAAGAGACATGTTTCCAGGCGCAGTGAACAGTAAGCCTTTGTATTTCAGCAACTCTATTGGCTACAAAGGTTTTCCATTTTGAGGGGGGCGAAGCCAACCAAGACAAAACAATAGTGGAATCTGTCCAACAATAGACGTAATCAATAGGCAAGTTCAAAGCGGGTTGCACCTTTGCAAGCAATTTGGAAAGCAAAAGTGCACCACATAACTCAAGTCTGGGCAAAGACAACTGTTTAAGAGGAGCAACTTCGACTTAGCGCACACAAGTGCAACAGTGACGATGCCGTTGGTATCAATTGACAATAAATAGAGACAACCTCCATAGGCCTGCCGACTGCTGTCGCAGAAGCCATGAAGTTGCATGGATTTGATTTCTGAAGCAGGCTTAATCAAACGTGGAGTAGAAATCTCAGAAATCGCAGGTAAATTGCTATAAACATTCAGCCAAGCTTGCGCGATTTCCATTGGAAGGGGGTCATCCCAATCGAGTTCGTGAATCCACAAATCTTGGAAGAGAATCTTACAAGCAACCACAATAGGTGACACTAAACCCAAGGGGTCAAAGATAGAGGCAACAATGGACAAAAATGAACGCTTAGTAAAGGTAATTGAAGTGTCACAGTTCACGATAGGTGACTGAATCTGCAACAAGTCATCGATAGGTTGCCAATAAAGTCCTAGCGTTCTGGGGACTGTTTCTTCACCTTCGCCGAAACTACGGAGTTGTCGTTTCTCTTGATGATCAAGAGGAATGTTATCTAATAGAGTCATGGAGTTTGAACTCCACTTACACAGTTCAAAACCACTTAATCTCAAAAGAAGGGTCAATTCATCATACAGAATGAGTGCGTCATGCTCGGAATCACATCCCGAGATACAATCATCAACATAGAAGTCGTTTAAAACAATCTGAGTGGCAGCTGGAAAAGCTGTGCCATCAGTGAGGGCGAGCTCCCTTAGCACACGAGTGGCTAAGAAGGAAGCTGGGGCAGTACCATATGTAACGGTGTTTAATTGATATTCTACTATTGGGTCTGAAGGAGAGTCTCTCCAAAATATTCTCTGTAAGTCACGATCTTTGTGATCTACAAGAATCTGTCTGTACATTTTACTCAGATCAGCTGCAAACGCTATCAAGTGAGTACGGAACCGAGGCAAAATAGAGAACAAATCCTGCTGAATTACAGGGCCCACCAACAAAGTATCATTAAGGGAGCACCCAGACGTAGCAACCATCGAAGCATCAAATACCACTCTGAGCTTTGTAGAAGTACTGTGTGGCTTGAAAACAGGATGATGGGGAATGTAGTAAACTTCACCATCAATCGGGTGGGAAGCGACTTGCATATGGCTTAAGGCTAGATATTCATGCATGAATTCAGTGTATTCTAACCTTAACTCAGGGTTACGAGCCAAACGTCTTTCGAGAGAGTGAAAACGATTTAGTGTAGCGTAGCGAGAGGCACCTAGAGGCTCCGAGTCTACCTTGCGAGGGAGTCTAACCACAAATCTACCATCGTCTTGGCGAGTGGTAGTAGCAACAAAGTGTTCTTCACATATGGATTCGTCAACAGACAACACTGGGGTTTCAACTTCTTCAACGTTCCAAAACGCTTCCAGCTGTTGTTCTACATGAAGGCGTGAAAGTGTAAGTGCTGATACCACGTGCAATGGTTGCGAGGTGCTTGCACTGGGCAGCCTCCCAGAAAACACCCAACCCACAGAGGTATTTTGAATGATGGGCAAATCACCAACTGGTATGATTTTACCAGGACATAACAGGTCAAAGAAATATTCTGCACCAAGAACAAGATCAATAGATTTAGTGCAATTGAAATCAGGATCAGCTAAATCAATATGTGATGGAATGTTCCATTCAGAGGTGTCGAAACCAACAGCGGGTAGCTCAAGTGCAATATCGGGAACCACGAGACATTCAAGCTTAGCAGACCAATTAGTAGCACAGGCAAAAACGTTCACATCAGCAACAACAGTAGCAGTGCTTTGATTTTGACCAACACCGCGAATGTGTACCTTCATAGGTTTGGTGTGGAGTCTTAATTTCTTAATTAAGTGTGACGAAATTAAGTTACAATCTGATGCAGAGTCAAGTAGTGCAGTGACAGGTACACGTAAGCCATTGCCAGCTAATATATTCAACTTGGCAGTGGGTAATAGCGTCCTTGAAGATTGATTGTCACGAGCGACGTTACTGCAACTCGTGTTTACCACGTTAGCATGAGCTTGAGAAGCATCATTACCAGTTCCACTGGAGGGCTCATAGTGAAGAAGAGTGTGGTGTTTTCGGGAACAAGTGTTACAAGAGTACTTCGAACATTGATGATTAGGCTCGAAATTACGCAAACAATTGTAACATAATTTTCGAGACCTGACAAAATCCCATTTGGCTGTGGACGAAAGTTTAATAAAGGTACCACATTTCGACAATTGGTGATCAATGCTAATGCAATATGTACAACGAAATTTGGTAGTAGTTAACATGGGTTTCTGAGGCGAATGACCTTCAGCTTTAAGTTTGGTTACAGCAGTATGTAATGCAGGCCTGGACCAATTCCTTTCAGTTATTTCCAGTACCTTGCATTTTTTCTCTAAGAAGCTAACCAAGTCCTGGAGAGTGGGAATTCTCCCAGAATCAACATGATTCTCCCATTCACGGATGCTATCATTATCTAGAAGCTCCAATATAAAATGTGACAATAACAAGTCTTGAAGGGGGACCCGATTAAGTCCAAAGCTTCTAACGCATTGACATGAGAAACAAAGTGGTCGATGATGGCACGCAAGGACACTGAATCATTACCGTATGCGGGGGGCTTGAAAAGCTTGGTGACATGGTTGTGCGCTATGAGCCTAATGTTATTGTATCGAGTTGTCAGCAAGTTCCATGCGACCATAAAGTTATCATCTGACACAGTAATGTTCTTTAGGAGGAGCTTAGCCTCGCCACTAAGACTAGAATTAAGGTAGTAGAACTTAACAAGATCAGAAAGAGCATGGTTATCAATTACTATGGCCTTGAAGCTATCTCTGAAATTCAGCCAGTCTGTGAAGTCGCCACTGAACTGCGGAATTTGAATTTCAGGCAACTTTATATGCGCTGCAGCTACGTTAGCATTAGGAAATTGTGCACTCTGCAAATTATTCAAAGGGTTATCACTGTCTGTAGTGCTGGATTTTTGAAATTGTCACAATGTAGTTTAATTTTAACCATCAACTCAAAATACTTATCTTCGAAACCACAACGTTCAGCTGTTTCTTCGTCGATATTGTCTGTAATATCCTCTAAAGCGACTTGCGCTTCGTTATATTGTTTATAAATTTCTTCGCATTTGTGTTTGCGTAACACTAACATTTGATATTGCTCTTCTGTAATGTCCTGAAAGTTGCTAATTACTTTTTCTTGTGAGGTAAGCATGCCCTTAGCGACTGCACGCTTCCTAACTAAAGCTCCCTTTTGGGCATCCTCCATAATAACTTTAGGATTGCCCGCCTAGATGTAATTACCAGAGTTGCACACCTAACTAACACAACCAACTATGTCTACCCCTTATTATTCCCGTTTTCCAATGGGGTCGGGGATGAGATGCGATGGAAGTTTTTGTGGCGATGGTTTTTACGGCCGGATGCCCTTCCTGACGCCAACTTCATGAGAGGAGTTAATGAGAGAAACACAACCAACTAACTAACACAAAAATAAACACTGAGACAATGGTCTCGATTAAGTTGTAAACAAACATCTGAACATAGAATGCTGTATTGTGTCCTTGGGAAGTTAATGGGAACGTATACAATGTTAAATTTATGGACTTCCTGGTGAAATAGCAAGAAACAAGGGCCCAACATGGCCAAAACAATGCTTAATAATTCAAAGTAGTAAACAGCTCAATATCCGGCCCGGAGAGGACCAAATAATGTATTGGCCAACGCGGGAAGTCAACAACCCACCAAGAGTATTCTGGTAATAGCGGACATGTATAAGGGTTTGTTGGCCAAAGCATTAGATAAAGATGTAATGATAAAAAGGGTTGACTTTATAAAAGGTCGCATAACAATTTAGCAAACATGTCTCCCACAAGTCCAACCCCTCCTCCACGTGGTGGGAGACGGGCAACGGCATGAAGTAGGGGATTGCCTGTAGGGGTGAAGTACAGTGGGGACTTAGTGTGCCCCGGGACCGCTACGGTAGCTGTGAAGGCTCTATGGGAACCCTGAAAAGTGACGGCTGACGGGGCTCTGGTGAAGCTACGATAGGCCTAGCAAGCCAGTAGTGGATATCATATTTGCTTTCAAACCAGGAACAGGCCTCGGAAAGGACGGATGCAAACGACGACGACCCGGATATGCTAATGGACTACGAGTTGAGACATTAAACATACAGACACTGACAGGAAAAGTGGAGGAGATTGTAGATGTGATGGAGAGAAGAAAACTGGATGTACTGGGCTTGGCAGAAACAAGATGGAAAGGAGAAGGTCGCAGAGAACTGAGGAAAGGGTACCGGTTGTACTGGAGTGGGAACAGTGAAGGAAGGAGCAGCGGAGTAGGAGTAGTTGTGAGAGATGGAATGAAGGAAGAGGTAAAGGGAATAAGTGACAGGATCATGAAGATCAGAGTAACTGTAAAGGGAAGAAGCCTGGAGATAGCCCAGGTATATGCCCCTCAAGTTGGATGTACAGCTCAAGAGAAGGAAGACTTTGAGGAGGAGCTACAACAGCAGTTGAATGGGCAGAGCATCATTGTCATGGGAGATTTGAATGCACATGTAGGAAGTGAAAGGCAAGGATATGAAAATGCATTGGGAGCAGAAGGATGGGGTAGCAGGAATGAAGAAGGAAGAAAGTTGCTGGATTTTTGCAAGAGAAACGGTTTAGTGGTAGGCAACTCCTGGTTCCGGAAGAAAGAAAGCCACAAGGTAACGTGGTACAGCAGTGATTTAACAAAGAAATCTTTGGTAGATTACATGCTGTACAACTGGGAAATGAAGAGAAGTGTCAGAGATATAAAGGTAATACCATCAGAGGCCTTAGATAGCGACCACAGAATACTTGTAATGAACTGGGAGTTGTTAAGGATAGCAAGAGGACAGAGTACCAGGAAAGGAGAATCAAAGTATGGAAACTCAAGGAAAAGGAAGCCAAGGAAGAATTCCAGAAGATAATAAGGGAAAGGATGCCAACAGTCAATCTTAAAACAGGGGAAGAGGAATGGAAGCAATTCAAAAACACAATGGTGGAAGCTGCAGTGGCAGTATGTGGAAGAACAAGCAACAGAAAGTGGTGTAAAGAGACACCATGGTGGAATGAGCGAGTAAAAGAAGCTGTGGGAAGGAAGAACAAGGCTTTCAGAGTGTGGTTCCAGGAAAGAACTGATCTGGCAAGGGAAAATTATAAGATAAAGAAGAAAGAAGCAAACAAGATTGTCGCAGAGGAGAGGAAGAAGTGGATGGTAAAGTGGACAGAGATGATGGAGGAAGACAGCAGAGGAAATAAGAAAGTACTTTATGGGATGGTCAAAAGTAAGAGAAGAGGTCTGCGAGAGGATGTGGTAATGATGGACAAAAACGGAAATGAGGTACACAACAAAGAGACACTCAAGACAGTGTGGAAAGAGTACTTTGAGGATTTGCTGAATCCAAATGGTCATAGGGAGGAAGACAATGTATTGGAAGATGAAGACAACACAGGAATGGAAAAGGACCTGACTTGGAGAGAACTGGAAATGGCTATAGACAAGATGAAAGGAGGAAGGGCACCAGGTGTGGATGAAGTGAGTGTTGAAATGGTGAAGGCAGCAGGGGAGGTTGGGAAACAGTGGCTGTACCGTGTGATGAGGGTGATATGGAAGGAGAAAAAGACCCCAGAAGATTGGAAGAAAGGATTAATTGTCCAAATATTTAAGAAAGGAAGCAGAAAGGAGTGCAGAAATTACAGGGGAGTCACACTCATACCTCACTGTGCCAAGATATATGAAAAGATATTAGAAAGTAGAATACGAGCCAAAGTGGAGAGAAAATTGAGAGAGGAGCAGTATGGATTCAGACCTGGGAGATCAACAGTGGATCTCATATTTTCAGTGAGGCAGCTCCAGGAACACCACTACGAATTTGGAGAGGATCTGTTGATGGCCTTCCTGGACATCGAAAAGGCCTATGATAGTGTGTGTAGGGAGAAGGTTTGGAAAGCAATGGAAAACATGGGAGTGGAAAAAGGGACTGTAGAAGAGTGAAGGAGATGTATTGTGGAAGTGTGAGTTGTGTGAAAGTTGGAGGGGAAAGAACAGACTGGTTCAGACAAATGAGTGGCCTGAAACAGGGTAGTGCGCTGTCACCCCTTCTCTTTATTGTGGTTATGGACGAGGTAATGACACGGATAGCAGGAAAGATAGGAGAAGATAAGATGAAAGCAATGGTGTTTGCAGATGATCTCATGGTCTGGGGAAACAAGGAAGAGGAAATTCAGGAGCAACTGAAGGCTTGGGAAGAAACAGTGGGAGAGTACGGATGGAAGTTCAACATCAGTAAATGTGAGATCCTGTTAACAACCAGGAAAAAGGACAGACCAATGAGTGGGATAACACTTGGAGGTGGACAGCTGAAGAAGGTGGAAAGTCTCAAGTACTTGGGAAGTATAGTGGAGGAAAATGGGAGAAATGACAAAGAGATTACGGAACGTGGCAGACAGGCAGAAGCATTTCTGAGAAGCATTAGGAGCTTAGTGTGGAATAAAGATGTCCCACAAAAAAGCAAGGAAGTGTTATACAGAAGCTACTATATCCCGATACTGACCTATGCTTCAGAAACGTGGACAATGAAGAAAAGAGACATAAGCAGAATACAGGCAGGTGAAATGAAGTTCCTGCGAAGTAGGATTGGAGTAACAAGAAGAGACAGGGTGAGGAATGAAAAGGTCAGGGAAATGGTGAAAGAGGAGCCCTTGCAAGGTAGGATTTATTTTTTTTTTAGCGTATGGCTTTTAGTGCCGGGAGTGTCCGAGGACATGTTCGGCTCGCCAGTTTTGTAGCTGCTTCGAGACGGACACCCAATGGGTGAGCTACAAGTACCATTGGGGAGGGAAGGAGGGAAGTGGGAATGTAAGGACGAGGAGTTGGAAGGTAGCGGCTGTGGCCTATAGTTAGGGACCAACCCCGGCATTTGCCTGGAAGGAAGATGGGAAACCACAGAAGACCATCTTCAAGGTTGCCGGCGGGGGGATTCGAACCTCCTCGCCTCCCGGATGTGAGCGACTGCCATCAGTCATGCCGTAACCACCACGGATAACTCACCCGGTAAGGTAGGATTGAGACATCAAGACTGAGGTGGTATGGACACTTAAAGAGAATGGATGAGAAGAAGATTCCCAAGAGGATACATGAGATGCAGATGCAGAAGAAACGACCAAGGGGAAGACCAAGAGATAGATGGCAGAAAGGAGTGGAGGAATGTGTCAAGAAGAGAGGCGAGGCCTGGACCAGAGTGACAGCGGAGAGGTGGTGGGAAGAAAGAACTAAGTGGCGAGGCTTATGTTCCAAACAGACCCAGCCTGGGGCTGGAAACTGTACAAGATGATGATGATGATGGAGGACCAGACAATATCATTGTCACCAAGTACGGAGGTCCAGGAAGGCATAAAGGGCACAACACAAACAATTACTAATAATGAGATATATTATCAAATAGGTGGCACATAAAATAAATATTCAAAGGTGGCACACAAATATATGAGAAACACTGGCACAAATTTACACAATTGAAGAAACACTCGCATGGAATTAACACACGTAAGGCTTGAGCCTAAAACACATAAATTGTCTTGAACGTAGCTGCAGATCAATACATCAAGGAACGGCATGCTATACAAGGCGGTTCCAAAGAATGGTATAGTTTGAACATGCAACGCAAGTGGAGTTGCAACAAATAATGAAAACAGGTCGCATGGAACGAGAATGTGTCGTCGAACCAGGACTGACTTACAGTGATGCGCCGATACCGTAAGCCCAAAAATGAATTGTTAATAAAACAAATCATGTGTGAAACTCAGGAAGTCAAAGTAGTTGCTGTCATACAAATACCGGGATATGCCAATCGCACGGTATTGTCACAATAGTAAAGTAGTTAAGCCCAGCGTCAACTTCCATTCCAGTGATGTTGCAGGAAGTCAAAGTAGTTGCTATCATACAAATACCGGGATATGCCAATCGCACGGTATTCTCACAATAGTAAAGTAGTTGAGCCCAGTGTCAACCTCCATTTCAGTGATGGTGCAGGAAGATAGTGCATGGCCTTGTAGCACATGCTTCAAGACAAACGATGAATTACTTATCACACGAAACAAAATCATATTCATACGCATGATGACAAATTGTTAGGCAATAGGTGAAGATCAGAATTAAACATGTTACAACAGACTATCCGACGCCGCGGATTGAAGGATTCGTCAACATGGAGCGTAGCGATAACAACAAGCATGGTCTGATGAGACCGAAAATCACCAAAATGTCACTGCCCTAACAAAAATATGAATCATGTGCAGGATATGATCACTAAGCACGGTTACTATGAAGATAGCACCAATTACAGAAGTGATTAACTGGATATTCGTCGATAGATCACAACCAGTATCAAAGCACAACATTCTGTCATGGCTACAAGCTTAAAGATGAAGAAGAAAACCGTGATTGGTCGCTACAAACAGCAAGGAGGCCTCTGATAGGCTGAAAGCAGCCAATCACAGCAAAGAGTTCAAAGACAAGTCAAAGAGAATACAAAGAGAAAGAAGAAGAATCATAGTGGCCAACTTAGAATACCAAAATATCTTTTAAGCAAAAATATCCCACTGGAAACACCGGCAGTGGGAACACAACATGTAATCAAAACAAATGAATCATGACAACTAACCAACATAAACAAAACAAACTTAACAATGAATAAATACAATGAAGACAAATAATAAAGATATGTACAACCACACAGAGTGGAAACAAATAGGGAAACACAAAACTGGTTTGCCAAGACAGTGGCCGAACCAAGTGGGGTGCGACGATTACGCGGTGGCGACGATTATGCGAGGAAATACGGTAAGTTCACCTATGGGACTTTCAATAACCTGGTGAGCACGAATCCAACATGACGGCGATGCAAAATTTAAATATTTAAATGGACGTTTCTCGCGATTTCACCATCTGAGCGCAGTGAAACATGGTACGATAAATGCTTGTACAAATTTTAATCCACTGACATATAATTTATTTCAATTGTTTTCAAAACCTTAAGATGGCAGCTGTGTGATATTTTAAAATCTTGTTTTTATTTCTTATGTACTAATCATGCGATTGAAGTTGAATGATACACCTACGCAATAATATTCTTGTAATAGTACATTACACTATGGCCTACATCTATAAAAATCCGACATAGCGTCCATCCGAAATATTTAGACGGTTCTCAACATCTGCGAATCTATTACAGCAATCAAACTGAAATGTGTATGTTGATCGAGGCAATTAACATAAGTAGGATATATGAAAATAGGCTATTTAGTTCTTCACAGAACTACTGGTTGAAGTTATAATGGTGAAATTATTTTAAAGTAAAAAATAAGTCGCTTTGAAACATTACATTTACACTAAAAATCAATTTTAAATAAAGATTAATGAAATGAAAAATGAAAACACAATATTGAAAGAAAGAAGGAAAGAGAGAAAGATTGGATGAGTACACAAGCAACTTGTAACACCTTCGTGCGAATGACCTGCTTCTTAACCATCTCGGACTTGGTCGTCACAAACTCTAGTGTAGTACCGGTAATATGGTAGTAACTTACTTCTTGAGCAGGTGGTAGGCTGTGATCTGCAGTGGCTGCACTGACGAATGGATCAGTTCACAAGCAACTCGTAGCACCTTCTCGGGCATGACCGGCTTCTTCACCATCTGTGACTTGGTCGTTACAAACTCTAGTGTAGTAATATGGTAGTAACTTACTTCTTGAGCAGGTGGTAGGCTGTGATCTGCAGTGGCTGCACTGACGAATGGATCAATTCACAAGCAACTCGTAGCACCTTCTCGGGCGTGACCGGCTTCTTCACCATCTCAGACTTGGTCGTCAAGTGATCTGCATCCAGTTCGAACAAGGCACAGCACAAACTCTGTAGCACTCGATGACCAATCATTGATGGCTTGTTCTCCTTCATGAAATCTGGAATCAAGAATAATTTTTCACATGCATTCAAAACACATACGTTATTTATTTACTTTATGTACTTTTATGCCATCTCTGTTTCATAATTAAAACTAATACGAAATTGATCAATATCCATTGCTTTTGACTCATATCTGTGCCAATCGGCACAAATCTCCACGCCTAAAACCCCTAGCCTGGCATCGAACCCTTGCCTATGGACGAGATGTGAGTCCAGCCTGGCATCGAACCCTGTGGACCCAGAACCTAAGACACGCCTCACCAAGCTGGTGCCTGCTCTAGTGCTTCCAGATGTGACAATTTGTGCTTCCCACGCAAATTCCTTAGCCTACAAATTTTAAGAAGAGTCCCGTATTGGGAACCCTCCCTCTCCGTTCAACTTCATTTCGCCTTTACCGGAATAATCCAACCAGCTCGCCATATGGTGGCTTGTCGTCATTAAAAAAGCCCAAAATCTTCTCTGTGCACCAATCAGCCTGCGATACAGGGGCTTGGTGTCTGGCACAAAGACTCCCCTTGTGAAACAACACGGAAATTTGCTCCGCGTCTTTGAGGACTGGAGTGCGCTCCGTGGGAACCAGCCTCGCGCCTAGAAAAGTGACAAGAAGGACACGCAGATTTAAAGTTCCCGCTCGTGTTTAGTGTGGCTGGTCAGGAGCGTCATTTCTGGCCGGCCAGTGGTAGCTTGACGTCAGAAGCCAGGCATTCTGAATATCATCTTCAAGGCCTGCAGACGTGTTTAACAAGTGCTCCTGGGGCTGGGTGGGAAGACGTCTCCTCTTCCCCCCGGCCAGTTAGAAAATCAACCAAAAACCGGTCGAAGTAAACCGTGTGCGACGAGTAAAATGAAAACGATTAAGAACAAACATTCTTATTTTAGTGGGGTTAAGTCGGGTTAGGGAATCCAAACTGTTGGCTGCGAACGTGATATATTTTGGCGTTACGGGATGTTTTATTTGAGCTTTTGTTCATTTTCGCCTTTGTTGCGTGTGTGTGCACGTAAGTAGAATGACCCTGTCACTTCGTTTGAGTCTGGTGTAGAGTTCGATCATGTAATTATCAAGGGTGCTGTGTATTTTAAATCACTTTGTGTTGGTTAGCAGAGTATAATTGCTCTTTGCTTGTCTAACTAGGCAGCTATGCTGTTTTGACTTAGTGTATTTTCAGGGCAGTATGGCCTAGTTCGATTTCGCCTTGTGTTTACCTTCATTTAATGTACTGTAACTTATTCGTCAGTTGGACCGTGCGGTCTTTGTCATGTACCAACATGGCGTCCCTGTGTTTGAATGTAAATTGTATCACGTGCGCAGCGCAGGAAGTCGATTTAACCTGTATTTATTGTTAATATTGTCCTTGTCATTTGTGCTTTCGATGATTTCATCACTTAAATCCGTCTCCCGATAAATTTTGAATGGTTCTCTCACGTAGGAAATGGGGGTGAGGGTGTTACTTGATGGGGGCTGCTGCCCCCGAGTGACAGTCAGCAACTGGGCAAATATCCTGTTTATCATTTAGGCTTATGGGTAATTTCTTTATTTTATTCATTTAATTATTTTGTATTGTCGTGGGGTTATGTTTGGGATTAATTGATATTCAATTTCATTTGTTTTATTGTATGACCTCGTGTCATCATAATTTTACCCTTGCTTGGGGATGGGACTATTTTGTTTCGGTAAGGAGCGTTTATGTGGATTTTCAGTAAAGCCTCCATCCACCTTTGATTGTACCATTCGTAGTTCAGCATGAGCTTTGCAAGATCACCTAACCTTGTTTCGGTTGGACATTTGTTTTACACAGCCTTCTATTAAAGAGGCCATCCACCTTTGTATCTTTTATTCGCATAGTTCTGTTTGATTCGCCTGTGATCGTTTCACTCGTGGTGGAACTTGTAACTATATGTTCCTTATTTGGGGGTTATTTTTCCGCCTGCAGGCAAGTGTTTCTTGATACGTTAGGTTAGATGTTTTAACGGGATTTCATATATGCTACATGTTAAGTTGTCTAGTTAAGATTTTATTATTTGGCGCCTTGCTCAATCGTTGGGATCATTGTCACATGTTCGTGACCCTTATTCATTACTCACTCACATCTAAATGTATTTGGGCGTGATTTCCTTTGATATTTCTTGTATTGTGTTGTTACGTAATTATATATTTTAATTTAAAGTAAATTCAACTTCTTTCTCTGAGCGAACTAAACCTTTAGGTAACCTATTTCCTCATGCGGCCTCTTGTGTATTAGGCCACCGTCCATCAACGAGCTTTTCTCGCCTTGTCCATATATCGTGACAATATCGATCAGGGAAAGAATATGAAATGCACTCTACTGAGTTTCAAGTTAGTTGCTTTAGAAGGTACCACATCCTTTCCTGCCATCTCGAGAATGTTTTGTGAACTACAGTGGATGCTGCTTATTATGATCACTCTGGGACGCAGATAATTTGATAACATTAACCGATTGATAACAGTAGTCGAAAAATAAAAATTGATAGGTAGCCTACTGTATTTATTCATAACCTACATGCACTACAATGAAACATATACCGGTACACAGCACTGCAATGTAAATTAGTCTCTAAGTGTTGTTTGCTTCTGGTTGTCTATCAAAAGTCCATTCATGCATCTTTCATATTCATAATGTTTTTGGAAGTCCACTGGCCTACGCTGGGGGGCTGCGTGGCACAGTCGGTAGAGGCTCTGGGTTCGATTCCCACCCAGGTAGTGGATTTTAGAAACAAAACTACCAGTTTTAGAAATGCAAATAGCCCTGGGGTTCACTCAACCTACACCAGAAATGAGTACCAGGGCAATTCCTGGGAGCAAAGACTGCCGGGCGTGGAGCTGACAACTTCATCCCATCTAGTGCCTATGTCACAAACAGTGGAAGCCTCTACCTTCCACAACTCCCAGGGCCTCCATGGCCTGTACAGAGTTGGCTCTGCTTTGCTTTTACTGACCTACGCTGAACACCTCATCGCAAGATATCTAGCACCTGTCACATTTCAGCATTTGTTCAGGAAGTTTCAGCAACATCGTCATCATCAGCATCGCCATCTTCTGCCCCATTTTCTTCACCTTTCATATCTGATTCTGCGGAAATAACTGCAACACAAAATTATGTAGTCTACCGTCTGTTTCGCATCAGTAATGATACCTTCATCAAAGTTCATCCATTCCTATTCATTTTCCGTTAAGCCTGAAAGTGGCCTTGACGACAGGCGCAGTGTAAAGACGGGTTTTTAAGGGTTGGGAGCGTTTTCTTTGTTTGCATTCGACTCGCATACTTGAGAACGAAATCCTTGAAAACAAATGTGATAACATAGACCGAATTCATGAACACAACAAACGGACGATTTTCAATGTTTAAGTATTTGTCTGTACAGGACTTCATAAAAGTGATCTCTATATATATAAAAATGAAAGTTTGTCTGTTTTTTTTCTGAATTCCTACGGAAATTTGCGTTATTTACGTGTTTCAGGGCGTGCGAAAATATCTTTTGTCTGTCTGTCTGTATGTATGTTTGTCTGTCTGTGGACAACTTTGTTCCCTTATAACTCGAGAATGGCTGGGTGGATCGACGTAAAATTTGGTACAGATATCCTTCAGAGGCATGACACTAATCATTGATGTAACTCTTCTCTGTACCTGTCATAAAAGGGGGGCCTACCCCCTTAAAACTCTTGCTGAAATAGGCGTAGAAGGGTGAGACAAAGCTCATTTTCAGCCCCTCAATGTGAGAAACGAAACTCAGGGTCCCTCGGGGACCCTAAAGGGACCCCAAAAACCACCTTTTTAGGCCCTAAAACAAACAGTTTTTGATGTATTCCCAGAAAACTAATTTCATTTAATACAATAAAGAAAGAATGAAAGCCGTTAACCATGGCAACAGAACCTCACAGGTCCATCTATTGCTGTATGATACAATACAATTCCATTTCTTACATTACTGAGATAGTTTGCAAATGGCTATAAGGTTATAACGGAACCAAATTAAGCTGTAAAATTCATCAATACATATAATGCGCCTAAGGGGGTCAAGGGGTAGTCTAGAATTTTTTCACGCGATGTACATGTGCGGGTGTGGTACGGAAGGTCTATTGCGTCCCTATCCCTATATTGTTATATTATTATTATCATACTACGGCCTACAACGACGAGACAAAGCTTATTTTCTGCCCCTTGGTGTCAGAAACAAAACTTGGGGACCCTAAATAGTCGTAAAGTGTCCCCGAAAACTACATTTTAAGGCTCTAAAACCAACAGTTTCTGATATTCCCAGAAAACTAATTTCATTTAATAAACTAATGAAGGAATGCATGCCAGTAGCCATGACAAAAGTATCTCAAGAGGTGGCATCCAACTTTCCATCTATTTCAGCAAGAAGTAATGCCACTCCATTTATTAAATTTCTGTGAACGTTTGCAAATGGCTATAAGGTTATCACGGAACCAACTAAAACTGTAAAATTCATCAATGCGCTTAAGGGTGCCAGGGGTTACCATAGAATTTTTTCACACGACTAAAACGTGCGATATGTCGTACAGAAGGTCTATTATATCTCCAAACAGCAACATTATTTTCAAAAATTCCTGAATTGAAATAGTATATTTTTTTCTTGCTTTTAAGAATTTGGGCCATTGGAGGCTAAAAAAAACCTGAATTTTCATGCACCAGGCCTTTATATTTTATTAAAGGGGTCTTCCTCTGGATGGGAACTTGACACAACAGTGAAGGTCAGTTTTTATGTGACGTGTATTGCGTTTCGTCTACGAGGTTTTCAATTTTATTTTCATGTCAGGAAGTACAAGTTATAATAAACAAAGTTTTTATGGTTCCGCCTAGTCAATACTTTGTTTTATTAGAGATTTTATCGTGACATAATCACTTGTCTTAACGTTTGTTGGGACATGTTTCGGTGTCTAGTGACATTGACACCATCATCAGCCTACGGTTATTGGCAACACTCAATGACATTAAAATAATTATTAAAACAACACACACATGACTAAAATAACACTTTAAAAAGTTTTTAAAACACTGTCATGATGAAAGTTCAATAAAAAGTCTTAGAAAAAGGCTTGGTGCACTGTTTTGGTTTCCAATGTCCTGCTTCCGATAATAACCTCCGAAATCCAGCAAGAGGTGACCATACATAAGGTGTAGTTGTGGCAGCGAGAAATCGGGCCGTGCTGAGGCATACGGAGACTGTGCTGTACTGATATGGAAACATGTCCCAACAAACGTTAAGACAAGTGATTATGTCACGATAAAATCTCTAATAAAACAATGTATTGACTAGGCGGAACCATAAAAACTTTGTTTATTATTACATTCTGTCAATACGGAAAAATGTCCGACTTTAAAAGTCAAAAAGTCACGATAAAATCTCTAATAAAACAATGTATTGACTAGGCGGAACCATAAAAACTTTGTTTATTATTAAAACCGAAAAAGTGGAAAGCTAAACAAAGAAAAAGTGGAAAAATATATAAAAAAGGGAGTGTGGTGAACTTACGATGTAGTTGTGGCAGCGAGAAATCGAATGATGGTGTCAATGTCACTAGACACCGAAACATGTCCCAACAAACGTTAAGACAAGTGATTATGTCACGATAAAATCTCTAATAAAACAATGTATTGACTAGGCGGAACCATAAAAACTTTGTTTATTATTACATTCTGTCAATACGGAAAAATGTCCGACTTTAAAAGTCAAAAAGTACAAGTTAGGTAAATTTAGTTTCAGAGCATATTTTAACTAATCATACTTCTTTGTCGACAAACAGGTTGCAAGCCTCTAACCATTACAACAGTAGCTCAATTGGTTACGTCTGGCTATTAATACCGAAGACCGTTCGAAGAATGGGTACTTCTGCTAGTTATATAATACGGCTGATAACATTATCCGTGATTACAATGTATATTTAACTTGAAAATTCTTGCCACTTATGAAGAGGAAACACCAAAATCAAATACTTCGCAGATAAATTTTTTACTTTGCAGGCTACAGGCTACTCAGTCGCAGAGGAATGGCTGGGCCGGCTCATTCTCTTACGGATGCAGAGATTGATTTGATAGATGACAGTAGTGGAATTGATGTATCGGGATGCAATATTTTCGGTAGTGATACGGACAGTGACTTTGCACAGCATGAGGTTACTGGAGAAGTGGCAGACAGCGCATGTATTGGCCAACGCGGGAAGTCAACAACCCACCAAGAGTATTCTGGTAATAGTGGACAATGTATAAAAATTTGTTGGCCAAAGCATTAGATAATGATGTGATAATACAAAGAGTTGACTTTACAAAGGTCGCTTGACAATTTAGCAAACATGTGGAGGACCAGACAATATTATTGTCACTAAATAAGGAAATCCAGGAAGGCATAAAGGACACGACACCACCACTAACTAATAATAAGATATATTATCAAATAGGTGGCACATAAAACAAATATCCAAAGGTGACACATAAACAAATATTCAAAGGTGGCACATAAACATATGAGAAACACTAGCACAAATTTACACACTTGAAGAAACACTCATTAAGAATTAACACACGTTACGTCTTGAGCCTAAAACACACATATTGTCTTGAACGTAGCTGCAGATCAGTACATCATAGAACGGCATGCAATACACGGCGGTTCCATAGAATGATATAATTTAAATATGCAACACAAGTGGAGTTGCAACAAATAATGAAAAAACAGGTCGCATGGAACGAGAATGTGTCGTCGAACCAGGACTGACTTACAGTGATGCGCCGATACCGTAAGCCCAAAATGAATTGTTAATAAAATAAATTATGTGTGAAACGCAGGAAGTCAAAGTAGTTGCTGTCATACAAATACCGGGATATGCCAATCGCACGGTATTGTCACAATAGTAAAGTAGTTAAACCCAGCGTCAACTTCCATTCCAGTGATGTTGCAGGAAGTCAAAGTAGTTGCTGCCATACAAATACCGGGATATGCCAATCGCACGGTATTGTCACAATAGTAAAGCAGTTTAGCCTAGCGTCAACCTCCATTAGTGATGATGCCTAGCCTTGTAACATGCTTCCAGACACGATGAATTACTTATCACACGAAGCATCATCATTATTCATACGCGTGAAGACAAATTGTTAGGCAGTAAATGAAGATAGAAGTAAACACATTAACAAACTATCCGACGCCGCGGATTGAAGAATTCGTCGACATGACGCGTATCAACATCAAGCATGGTGATGATGAGATCGAAAATCACCGTAATGTCACTGCCCAAACAAAATATGAATCATGTGCATAGGACATGATTGCTAAGCACGGTTACTATGAAGATAGCACCAATTATAGAAAAGATTAGCTGGATACTTGTTGATATATCACAACCAGCATTGAAGCACAGCATTGTGTCATGGCTACACACTTAGAGAACAACGAAGAAGAAAAACGTGATAGGTCGCTACAAGCAGCAAGGAGGCCTCTGATAGGCTGGAAGCAGCCAATCACAGTAGAGAGTTTAAAAACAAGTAAGAGGCCTCTGATAGGCCGAAAGCAGCCAATCACAGTAAAGAGTTCAAAAACAAGTAAAAGATGAATCAATGTGGCCAACTTAAGAATACAAAATTACCTTCTAAGCAAAAATATCCTACTGGAAACACGGCAGTGGGAATACTACATGCAATCAAAACAAATAGATCACGACAACCAATCAACATAAACAAAACCAACCTGACAATGAATAAATGCAATGAAGACAAATAATACTGATATGTACAACCACACAGAGTGGAAACAAATGGGGAAACACAAAAACTGGTTTGCCAAGACAGTGGCCGAACCAGCGCAGATGAAGCTGTAATAACATCATCGGCTGTTCAGTGGTTGTGGAGAGAGGTAGATTTCGTCACGATCACACAAAAGATCCCCTTTACGGGTACGATCAAATGGTCACATACAAACTGGCGCTGTCTGGGCAGTTGTTTTGTAAAAATCTCTATTAACCTCATCTAGCAGGAGAACCCTCTACTACGTCCACGAATGGCAGCGCGCTCTCAGTCCAGTTTCTTTTGGGCCCACCCTCGTATACTGTAACATCTTTGGTATTACATGAGAAGCATTTTCCCTTACGTGATCCTTCCTTCCCAAGTCACTCCTCACCTTTTGAATTCCTGTCCAATTCTCCTGTGATGCATCTATCTAATCATAAACCTTCTAACCTCACTTGGAATGCCATGCCTTGACATTCCTGATGTTGTTCCTACTGCTAGTTTAGCATTTCCGACAATAAAGTTCCTGAAGTCGAAAGAGGACGAATATTTATTATGATTGCCGGTTACATACCCTCAGTTATTCATTTATCGAGTTTTCTTATATTGTCGATTACGTATTCGGGAAAGGGAATTTCAGGTTTCTTGTATAATGTTTGGTTATTTGATTTAATGGGGTTGTTTTGCATTAAGGGGAGGGTTTTGTTTTAAGGGGATTGTTAGGTTACAACCGGCATTTATTTGAGCAACAAAAGAAATCTTTCAAAAAAAAATAAAAAAGGCCCACCCTCGTATACAGAAAGAAGAATGTAATAAAACAACTCACTTCCTATCCTCACAAAGATTGTTAACAATCCTTGATGAACATCCCCAGCAAACACCTCATTCCATTCTCTCGAGTGCTCCAGGAAGGCAGTGTCCAGCTCCTGCACCACGCGGCGGACGTGACGTGCCAGGCTACAGAAAAGTTCGCAGACTGCGATGGTGAACATGGCCACGTTGTGGACTGGCTCCATAGATGAGGCGAGCAATGTGTCGGGAACCAAGCGCGGCTGGTGGTTAGCCAGGGACAGAATGTAGTACGGAGTGGATACCAGGATGAAGTCCCACAGATGTGCTGTCAACAAGTGAGGGCACTCCGAGATGCAGGCAGCTACCGTGTGGATCATCTCGGACACCTTCTCCACCTCAGAGCGCTCCTTGCAAGACACATCACTGCAACACAGCAATAGGCATGCATATATACCAGGCCTTCTCAATAGGCGGCCTGCGGGCCACATCCGGCCCGACGAGAGATTTCTGCTGACCTGCTATGAAAAGCGGGAAAAATTAAGTTTCAATAATTCAAAGAAGTTCCTGAGGAGTTTGGTGGAGAAGACAAGGAGAGACAATGTAAGAAATGATGAGGTCAGAAAAGAAATAGTGGTAGAAAAATTGAATGATAGGATAATAACCAATAATGACATCAAACAAAACATATTGAGATGGTTTGGACATGTCAAACGGATGAATGAAATAAGGCTACCAAGACGAACACTGGAACGACGGATGACAGGGAAGAGAGGACGAGAAAGACCAAGAAAGCGTTGGATGGACTTGGTGAAGAATAGCATTAGTAAACAGAACCTGGATTGGAACACAGTGTCAGAAGAGGAATGGTGGAACGACAGAACAAAGTGGAGAGGAACCATATTTGCCCCCACCCGTATCAGCTGGAAAAGGGGAAATGAAGATGATAACCTTCCAGCGAGCCGGGTAGGAACATTGTGAACGATATGTCTCCATTTAGTCCTGTCCTGGTATAGCTTTCCCCTCCCCACTGCATCCCATGTTACTCCTCTCCTAATGAGATCTTCCTTAACCTGGTCTGTCGATCTCTTCCTAGGACGTCCAATTGGTCTTCTTCTTGGCACCTCCATCTCCAAATACTGGCTTGGAGTTCGGGTCTGATGCATCCACTTCACATGACCCAAACACTTTAATCTAGCCACATTCAACCTTTCCCCCATGGTCAAGTTCACCTGCATGTCTCTCCTTACATATTCATTCCTGACCCTGTCTCTTCTGGTTTTCTGTAGGGCTGATCTAAGGAACTTCATTTCACATGCTTGTAATTTACTCTCTTCTCTTTTATTTATTTTTTTGGCGGCTCCGGTGGCGTAGTTGGTAGCATGCAGAGCTTCTATGCCCAATATCACGGGTTCAAACCCAGCCGAAGAGCGTTAAAAATCCCTCAGTATGCCTCCCTTCGGATGGGAAGTAAAGCCGGCGGTTCCATGTCATAGATTTATGGCATGAAATAGAAACTTCCACCAACTACACTTGCGGAAGCTAAAATTTGTAGGTTAGTTTGATAACGCTATATTAGTTCCAACGTTTGCCGCCAGGTGCCGACTGCGAGGGCATTTAGTAGCCACGTCCGCAGCTAGGTGTGGTGTACGGTAGCATTTGGTAGCAAAAGTAGGAACTACTTGAAAAAATTAATAGTCTGCAGTCCTTCTACCTGAATCACAGATAACACACACTAATACAGCCATCACAATTATCACCGCTTATCTGATAGATTCTAAACACACCCAAAGTACACGGGGCAACATGACCACATTATCACAACCCCTAAACTAAGGAACCAACCATCTCCTTTATTTATGACACAGGTCTCCACACTAGACGTCATGATTGGCAGGAGGTAGGTTTTATACGTATGGAGCAGAAACTTGTCCGATGACGAGGAGAGATGAAAGTAGAATACAGGCAGCCGAAATGAAGTTCCTGAGGAGTATGGTACAGAAGACTAGGAGAGATAGAGTGAGAAATGAAGTGAATGTACAGAAGCTGAATGATAAGCTGGAGCAGAACAGATTGAGATGGTATGGACATGTGAAAAGGATGAATGATGAAAGAATTCCGAAACAAGTGATGGAGAGACGGATGACTGGAAAGAGAGGACGAGGAAGACCTAGAGTACGGTGGATGGATTTGGTGAAAGACAGTGTGAGAGAACGGAACCTGGAGTGGAGTTCAGTGGTTGAGGAAGGATGGTGGAGGGGTGTCATATTTGCTCCGACCCGGCCCAAGCTGGAAAACGGAATTTGATGATGATGAAGATGAATGTTAATATATTCCACACAAAAATTGAGCTCCTCACTGGTTAAAATAACATACAGTAAAACTCTGTTAAGAAGTTTTTCAAGGGACCATTAAAAAAAACTTCTTAACAGGGAAACTTCTTAAAAGGGTAGCGGCCTGAAATGCATGTGAAACGCACACATTTTTGGTGTTCATGAAGGATCCTGCAATATACTGTACATAGTCCTATATAAAAGCCAGAAAAAGAGAAGCCCCAATATTAAAATCTGACTATCACACCAGAGATAAAGAGAAATTAATTGGCATAACCCTCACAATTCACATTAAATGAGGCCACTGTTTGGGATGAGCAGGGCAGTGGTCCATAAACACCACAATCTTCCTGTTTTGGCTCCCCATTTTGGCATCTAGTGCTTGAATGTACTCTTCAAATAGGGAGCTTGTCATCCATGCTGATTTATTGCTTCTGTAAGTACATGGCAAAGTTCTGACGTTTTTGAAACACCGGGGCTTTCTTAATTTTCCTATGATCAGTAGTGGCAGCTTTTCCGTCCCATCCATATTCGCACAAACTAGCACCGTAGCTCGCACTTTACTTAATTTGCCTCCTAGGCAAGATTCTCCCTTCAAAACCAAAGATTTATCCGGAACAACCTGATAAAAAAGTCCGAATTCGTCAACATTAAAAACGTCACAATGTTTGTAATTACTGATTTTTGCCGGCAGCAGTGTTTCCTTCCACGCTTCCGTTTCCTCTGTACTTACACTCGCAGCTTCGCCACTAATAGTCTTGTAAACTATGCCAGCCCGATTTTTAAAGCGATCCAGCCACCCATTCGACGCAGTAAAAGGCACTTGTAATCGACACGCGATATTCCCGCTCAAAGGAATGTTTAAACTTCGCTGCCGTTTAAACCACACGAACAGAGCTTGTTCTACGACTTCGTATTTCCCGCTTTTAATCTTCTTGCAGCTTGCCGAAGTATTCCCGGCAGAAGTCAAGATCCTTTCTTTCTTTGCTATGATGTCGTTCAAAGCAGACGGCGGCATTCCGAGCTCCTTCGCAAGAGCAACACGTGAAAGAGTAGACGACTCTACTTTTCTTATAATGTCCACTTTATCTTTAGAAAGTGCTCTTCTTTTGATGCCTTTCGTCAGAGATTTTCACAATGATTTGAAAACTTGACTTCACTGACGACGCAATTCTCGTAATCTCAATAATGTTATGCTACGTCTGGCAATGCTTGGCTAACAAGTTAGATCACACAGAACAGCGATAAAAGCCACGAACAAAGAATATAGGAGGCCACGAATGAAAGCATGATGCTGTTATTGTAGTCGGCCTTGGGCGGGTGTCGTCATAGCGTGACGTCATTTAGCCTTGAAATGCTCGCCTGGTCAGTGACCCGCGAACACTCGGAACGGCTGTATTCTTTCATTCGGAACACCGGGCCCGGTCAGAGACCCGCGAACACTCGGAACTACTGTATTCTTTCATTCGGAACACCGGAGGTATCTTCCGCGGAGATGGCGAGTTTTGATTCTAAGCCAGTTGCCTCTCAGTGAACTTCTTATACTCAAAGGGAATACAAAATCTGAACTATTTAACCGGGAATACCTATTATGCACGAACACTTTATACGGGAAAAATATACATGTATCTTATGGGACGAATCACGGGACCGAGAATATCGGACGTCTTAAGCGGAAAAACGTTTTATGCGGGAACTTCTTAACAGAGTTTTACTGTATTTACAGACAATGTAATGGTCAACACTGAAGAATTCTAAACTGCAACACTTACCATTCACGTAAGAGCTGCTCGTTGTTTAGCTGAGGCCATGCCTCCAATGATCCCACGACAAGCCCACCAAGGACATCTGTAGGGTTACCCTTGAGGTGCCGTAACCAAGTGGCCAACGTGCTAAGGTGAGGCCGGTCCTCCAGCTGAGAGGCTGATAAGGGTGTCTCGGTTAGAGATGCCAGCACCTGCAAGTGAATAAGAATTCCATTGTATGAAAATCCAACACTGTAAGTCAAGAAAATGCAGAAATACATTTGTTTTTCAGAATTCCTAACACTTCCGTAAGAAAATGAGTTTAAATAAATCTGAATGATTCAGCAATTACCATTTTTTAATTAATTAACTAAATAAATAAATTACTAAATTTCAAAAAATGAACAAATTTAAAAAATAAAAAATAAATATATGTATAAATAAACAAATAAAAAACAAATTTAAATAAAAAAAATAAAGAACAAATTCATATATAAATGAACAAGTAAATGAATAAATAATTAACAAAATAATTAAGTAAAAATATAAATAAATCGTTAAACAAATAAGTAAATAAACTGGTAAACAAATAAACTCAATTAATAAAAAATAAGTAAATAAATAAGCAAGTTAATAAAAATTAAATTAAAAAAAAACCTTTCTTCGGGTTTTCCCAATTAATTGGGGTCGCTGGAGCCAACCAGGCTCATTTTGGTTTTGGCCGGGGATTTAAGGCCGGATGCCCTTCCTGACGCCACGTGATTTTTCAGGTGAAAATTCCACTCCGCTGTCACCAGGATTCGAACCCCGGCCGTCGAAGTGAAAGACAAGCAGCTAAGCCACTGCGCCATCACGCTCCCCATTAATAAAAATTAAATGTAAATAATTAATAAAAGAAAAATAAATAAAATAAAGAATGAATAAATTAATTAATAAGTTAAATAAATAATAAAAATATAGAAAAATAGATTAGTAAATAAATACGTAATTAAAAATAAAAAGTAAATAAATAAGCAAATAACTAAGTAAATGAATATATAAATAAATAGTGTAATAAATATATAAGTAAATAAATAAAATTAATTAATAAATATAATAAATTAAAAAAGTAAATAATTACATAGGCCAAAATAAATAGAACTAAATTTTTAAAAATAGGTACATAAATAATTGGTATGCAATGGTTGTATCGACTGCTAAAGTGTGTGTGGAAATGGAAATGTGTACCAGAAGACTGGGAGAAAGGGCTAATAATACCAGTGTTTAAGAAGAGGGACAAGAAGGTGTGTGATAACTATAGAGGGATCACCCTCATATCACAGATAGTAAAAATACTGGAAACGATATTAGAAAGAAGAATGAGAAGAAAGGTGGAAGGAGAGTTGCAAGAGGAACAGTATGGCTTCAGGAGTGGAAGATCCACAGTGGACCCAATCTTTAGCTTGAGGCAGGTGATGGAAAAGAACTGGGAATATGGAGAGGATTTGATCATGACTTTCATAGATCTGGAAAAGGCATATGATAGTGTCCCCAGAGAGAAGGTATGGGAAACCATGGTTAAGAAGAGACTGGGAAGAGAAATGTTGGAAATGGTGCAAGCAATGTACAACAACTGTGTTAGCAGGGTACTGACCCCAGTTGGAAAGACGGATTGGTTTACGAACAAGACTGGACTAAGACAGGGGAGTGTGCTGTCACCTCTCTTGTTCATAATGGTGATGGATGAAATTGTAAAGGAAACAAAGGAAGCATATGGACATAAAGAAATGAAGTTACTGTTATTTGCAGATGATATTGTGGTCTGGGGAAGGAACACCGAAGAAGTGCAAAAACAACTAGATGCAGTGAACGAAAATATTCAGAAGTACGGCCTGAAAATCAGTATAGAGAAAAGCAAGACTATGGTGATGACGAGGGGAAAGACAAGGAAAGGGCACTGTGAAAATTGGAAGTCAGAGTTTGGAAATTGTGGACACGTTCAAATACCTAGGAAGTGAATTGATGCAAACTGGTAGGTTGGACATGGAGATTGGCAGGAGGGTACAGCAGAGCAATGCATTCTATCAAAGTGTAAGAAAACTTGTTTGGGATAAGGAAGTACCAAGGAAAAGCAAGGAGGTAATGTATAAAGTGTACTATGTTCCCATATTAACTTATGCAGCTGAGACTTGGACCCTGACAAGCAGACAAGAGAGTAGAATCCAAGCCAGTGAAATGAAATTCCTAAGAAGTATGATAGGAAAGACAGAGTGAGGAATGAAGATGTTAGGAAGGAAGTTGGGATGGGAAAACTAAATGAGAGAATTGAGAAGAATAAACTAAGGTGGTTTGGACATGTAAAAAGGATGGAGGAAAATAGAATACCAAGACAGATGCTGGAGGCGAAGTGCAAGGGTAAGAGACCAAGAGGAAGACCTAGAACAAGGTGGATTGATTCAGTGAAGAACAGCGTAAGAAAAATAAATCTGGACTGGGACAAGATCGTGGAAGAAGAATGGTGGAAGGAAAGAGGAAAGTGGAGAAGTGCCATAAATACCCCGACCTGGCAGGAGCTGGATAATGGGAAATGATGATGATGATGATGATGATGAGGTACATAAATAAATAAAATATAAATATTTTTTTTTTTTTTAAATCTTAAGAAATTCTTCACACAGAATGTTGTTCAGTGTTCAATAGCTACCTGTGCACCATAATCATATCTATCAGCATCCTTGAGTGCCACATACGCAGTGGAGAGATTGCTGGATCCACTCAGTACATACCGAGCCCACACCCACAACCCACCGTGCTCCCTCGCTCTGAAACATACAATGGGATTAAATAACATCACAAATGTAAGGGAGCATTTCTCAAGATATGAACCTGACAACCAGATAGGTAGGGGCAAAAGAAGAAATAACACAATGTAGGCCTAAACCACGTGTGCGGGAAACAGTTAGCCAAGCTGTTCCCACAAAAAATATGTACGATGTTCTTGCTGAAACTGAATCCGTCTCAGAAGAAACACCACATACAAGGGCATCAACAAACTGTAAGCCGGAAAAAGTGCGGAAGTTAGCCACGTACATAACCTCAAAAAGGAAAGTACTCCTCCTCAGTGACAGTCATGGGAAAGGATGTTCAGAAGAGCTCAATTTAAAAGTATCAAGGGACTTTGCGGTAAGTAGCGTCACCAAACCAGGCGCTAGAGTTAAAAATGTTCTGGAAAATTGTATTGAAATGTGCAGAAACCTTACTCATGAAGATTATGTTGTTTTGTGGGGGGGGGGTACGAACGATGTAGCGAAAAACGAAGCGAATGGTGCAATACAAACCTACAAAGATAAGCTCCCACTACTTACAGGTACAAACGTTATACTCCTAGGCATCCCACTCAGACATGATCTAATGGAAGAATCGTGTGTCAACAAGGAGGTAAAGAGGACGAACAAAAAGCTTAGAGCACTATCCAGACTATATCACCATGTTCACTTTCTTGATATTGATGTACCAAGAGAACTGTTTACCCGACATGGTCTTCACTTAAACACCAAAGGAAAGCAACAGATCTGTTCACAAGTAGCGGAGGAAATCAACAAAAAGTTCAACTCCCACGGACCAGTCATCCCACTACCGCATACTGCAAGTCCGACTACTGTAGAATCAGTGAATTCACTTGGTGGCGAGAGTTTTTTAGAACAGAGGTAAGTGCTCCTGCAAGAACTATAATCCCCAAGCTTAACAACAGTACAAATGCACAGAGTTCCTCAATCAGAATATTTCACCAAAATGTACAGTCACTTAATAATAAACTAGTTCATATCGATATGCTTCTACAAACATCACTCAAAGATATCCACATCCTGTGCTTGTCTGAACACTGGATGAAACCTGAACAAATCAATCATGCTGTCATACCAGGGTTTACTTTAGCTAGCTACTACTGTAGATCAACATGAGAGCATGGAGGTGTATGTATCTATATCAAAGGAAACATAGAATTTAAGCCTATACCAATTCCCGATGACTTATGCATAGATAAAAATTTTGAGCCAACAGCTATTTCTATCCCAAAGGAAAATTTAATTCTCATCTGTGTATATCGTTCACCAGGAAATAGTGCAAAGTTATTTCTGAATAAACTAGAAGTGATAATAAATAAAATAAATAAATTTAATAAAAAAAATAGTTCTTTGTGGAGATTTCAATATTAACTTTTTAGAGGAAAGTACGGAGAGAAGGGAATTGCTAAATTTGTTAAGCTCCCATCATCTAATTCACACAGTAACAGTACCCACAAGAATAACAAAAACTAGTGCAACCACACTTGACCAGATAATAATTAATGACAATGTGAACTGCAACTTTCTCGAAGTAATCAACACAGGTTTCAGTGACCACCGAGCTCAAATAATAACTCTAAATATTTCAAACCCAGTTTACAATGCTCAGTTTGATAAATGTTGAAGCTTTAGTCAGCACAATATAAACTATTTCAACAACTTGTTAAAAGGAGAAACTTGGGAAGGTGTGTACAAGTCAATAGATACAAACAAAAAATTCCAGGAATTCATTAATATTTTCCTGTATTCTATTATTTTGATATTGCATTTCCTTTGAAGAGTATCAGACTGAAAGTTTCTTCTCCATCAAAACAATGGCTTACTCTTGGAATAATTACTTCATGCAAAAGAAAGAGTTTCCTCCACAATTTTCAAAGTACGCACGAAACCTCCAATGAATTTAACATGTATTTCAAGACCTATAAGACCATACTTAACAAAGTTATAAAATTAGCAAAGAGAATGTCAAATGATAATTATATCCTGGAATCTAAAAATAAAACTAAGGCTATGTGGAATATCATAAAAAATGAAACCAGGCAAACAAAACCGGCAGTAAATAACATACGTTATCAGAAGACTCCAAGAAGATCAATGACCCACAAAATGTCTCAAGAATTTTTAATGAGCATTTTGCTACCATAGCTGAAAAACTACTAAATGTAAACAATATACAAGCAATAAAATCAACACTCGCGAATATAACATTTAATGGAAAATCAATGTTTGTTGAAAATGTTACAGAAGCAGAAATCCTCAATATTGTAAAGAACCTACAGAATAAACATTGCTCAGGAGTTGATAACATTCCTGATATACTAATTAAAAAATGTATCCAAAATATAATTACCCCCTTAACACACCTCTGTAACCAATCTCTCATGTCAGGAATATTTCCAGATATCTTTAAAATTGCAAAAGTAATTCCATTATTTAAAGGGGGAGATAGAGAAAACGTAACCAATTATAGACCTATTTCTTTATTGTCGATATTTTCAAAAATTTTAGAGAAGATAATGTACAACCATCTAATTAGCTTCATAAACAAATATAAATTGTTAACTGACTCTCAACATGGCTTTAGAGAAGGAAAATCAACAATGTCAGCAATTTATGAAATTTTAAATCCTGCTTTTGAGTCACTTGATGAAAGGAAGAGAGTATGTGGCCTGTTTTTGGACCTGTCTAAAGCTTTTGATGTGATAAATCATCAGATACTAATTGATAAACTCCATCAATATGGTATCAGGGGTATCGCTAGTAAGTGGTTTCAGTCATATTTAAATAATCGCCAACAGATCGTCGAACAAAAAAGTTTAGAAAATACCACAAACATATTTAAATATTACCACTCAGATCCTATGTTTTTGAAGTATGGCATTCCGCAGGGGTCCGTTCTAGGGCCACTACTTTTTCTCCTTTACGTAAATGACTTGCCATCTCAGATACCTGCATTTAAAACTGTACTATTCGCAGATGATACAAGTGTTTTGATGAGGGGTGAAAATGACACTGAACTTCAAAAATCAGTAGAGGAAGTAACAGGTCAGCTGTCCTTATGGTTCAACAATAATGGATTCCATATCAACACTAGTAAAACAGTGGCTCTTAACTTTCACACAGCTCAGAATAAAAGTATTAATTCTCCCTCCATAATCTTAAATGACCTTAAAATTGGTAACGCCTCTTCTACTAAATTCTTAGGCCTTTGGTTGCAGGATGACCTAAAATGGAACTCTCATACCATTAAACTTGCCAAGAAACTAAGCTCAAGTTGTTATGCATTAAGAGTATTAAGACAATCGACTAGCTGGAGAACTGTTCTTAGTACTTATTTTGCTTATTGCTATTCGCTTATGAAATATGGAATCATATTTTGGGGAAATTCACCTGCTGTTCACCAAATCTTTATTATCCAGAAAAGAATAATTAGAACAATGAAAGGAACTACTAGATTGCATACATGTAAGCCTCTGTTTAAACAACTGAAAATTTTACCTTTGCCATGTATTTACATCTTTGAACTTCTATTATTTGTCAAACAAAGCTTAGGAAATGAGGATATCTTTGAGATGAATTCAAATATACATAACTACCAGACCAGACAAAAGAACAATCTTCATGTACATGCTGCAAATACAACACTATGTAAAAATGGTGTATTCCATGCAGCTATAACGCTATATAATCATTTGCCAAATAATATTAAAAGTACAGCAAATTACATAAAGTTCAAAATAAAAACTAAAGAGTTCTTGCTGGAGCACTGCTTCTACTCAGTTCAAGAGTTTTTAGAATATCAATAGTTATGTATTCATAGGACTAAATGATGTAAGGTTATCCTTGTGTAGGCCTATATTATTATTGTGATTGTAAATTAGTATTAGTATAATTTGTGAATTGACGTGTCCTATATCATTGTACAATGTACATTATATGATTGAATGGATGAATAAAAATACAATACAATACAATACGATAACTTTGAAGCCATTTTTCAGTGTTGCCTCATTGACAATATTGATATCTCAACTTTTCAGCTAACAATACAATATAACCACCCAATTACTGGGGTGTATGAAAAAAAAAAACCTGAAAAATTACACGAAATGATAAATGTTTTTTGATCAAATAAAATTTTGATCAACTGAAAAAATTCTCTCTTTGCGTTATTACTTAAATCCATGTAGATGAATGTAGATAATAGCCAGTCTTGTGGTATTTCACCACAGTTATATTTGTTATTAAAGAGGTCTAATATCTTATCAATTTGTTTTTCATTTATAAGTTTGATAATGTCAGCTGAAATTTCATCAGGGCCCAAAGCTTTTCCAACTTTTAATTGATTTATTGCACGAGTTACTTCCGATTTCAAAATTGTTGGCCCATCTGTGTATTCATTATTGACATTGATCAAAAAAGAGGTCTGCAACATATTTTACCCATGCTTTGACTTTATCAAGATGATTTATACAGTAATAGGTTTACCTAAGTTATCTTCTAAAATGAGGGGCATCTTTCGTCTGAAGTTCCCAGTTACTTCCTTGATGACTTTATGCATATTAAAAGTATCATGTTTTCCTTCAAGATTCTCTATTATTTTAAAATTTTCACTCATCCAATCCTGTTTAGCTTTTCTAATTTCTCTTCTAATTTGAGATTGAATATGTCTATATTGATCTCTATTGGATTTAAGTTTCCTTCGTTCTTCCATCAAATCCAGGATGTGCTCTGTCATCCATTTCTTCTTCTTTGTCCTAGTGTCTGGCTGCAGATGTTTTTTTACTTACTGTCTGTATAGTGGTTTTTGTTTCATTCCATTGATTCTCTACCTCTTCACTACTCAATACTAGTTGTTCTAATTCTTTATTGAGATCATTAGCAAGTTGATGTTTCATTTGGCGGTTCTTTATTTTCCTCTGATCTATTCTGCTTGAATGTTTGGTTTTATCGCTTGTGAATGTCATTATGGCTGACATGATCATGGCGTGTCAAGCCAGATGCCCACCTGAGCATCTTTGTCTCCATCACACCAAGTTGCTGTTCCAACTCCTTAGTTGAAGGCCAGCATTCTGCCCCATACAAAGTAATGGGACAGGCCACAGAATGATAAACTTGAGACTTTAGAAACATGCACCAAGTGATTTGAATAATTATAAATAATTCAAAGGAATTGAGTAGGCGAAACTTCTTACCTAAGCTTTATTATCCTATTATACTGTTTGTAAATACGGGCCCAGAATGAATCAAAATATTCCTACATACAACAACTGCCTGCCTTTTGCCACTCATGCCTAGAGGTGTTAGTTTTTGTTAATTCGCGATAAAACGAAGTCATATTTAGAGGTTAGGATGTTTTATTTTCACGTATTTACATGTTTCGTGCCGCCCAGGAGTGAAATTAAATCGCGAAATAACGCGAATTTTGTGAATAACACCACAAATACCGCAATCTGCAAAATAAAAACAAATTTTCATATTTTTTCCCCACACCAATCCGAACATTTTTGTCCACAAGCCGATAATCGAATTTGGTTGGTGTTCAATTCGAGAGAATGATCGATTGTATAGTTTCGCGAGGGGTAATACTATGATATACGTCATATTACGATATACTGTCGATATTCTCGTTACTCGTTGGATTTTAGCGCTGTGGTAAACAGCTGTTATATCGCGACGTGAATAGTTTGGCCGACTACCTCCAAAAGGTTATGTGATAGTTGTTCATAATGTAAACTACGTTTGCCTCCTGTTACATCGGTAGCGAGTGTAAATTATAGTAGAGAATTCTATATAATTTAATAAAAAGTGCGCAAATTGTGCGTTATCATCGAAGCTAGTGTGTTATTTGCGTGAATCAGTTGGCGACCACGTGTTCGTCGTATTAGTTCCGAACTTAGCAGTACAGGAAGATGATGATCATCATCATCATCTTCATTTCCCATTTCCAGCTTCCTGGGTCGGGTTGTGAATTAAGGACCTCCATCGTTGCCTGTCTCTCCACCACTCCTCTCCTGATTTTAGTACATCTTCGGGTTTTCCTCCCTTCTTTTCTACACACTCCCACACTGTATGAGAAGCGACGTAATTTAAATATTATGACACGAATTCAGAAATAAATTTTGCGTGTGGTTACGAATTTATACTGGCGTGTGACTACAGTCAACCGTGTCATAACAGTGTTTGTTACTGGGCATCGCTCAGTTGAGTTTAAAAATGCCGAAGGTAGCTGTTTCTGCCACAAACAGACTTAAAGAATATAAGAATGAAGGATTTATAATTTCTTTTGGCATTCTTATGTGCAAATATTGTGATTGTCGGTTAGATTATCGCAGGAAAGATGCATTAGACAAACATTGCAAATCGGAGAATCATTCAAAACGCCGAGAAAATTCGCGTCTTGAAGTTAGTGTTCCTAGAGTGGCCACCTTGAAAGAAACATTATCAAATGCTAGTCGTGTGAAGGATATGAAAGAAGAGTTTATTTTGGACACTACTACTGCGTTTGTGAAAGCTAATATACCAGTAGAGAAACTAGACAATCCTGCTATCCGTACTTGGTTTAATAAGTACGTTCGCGGAAGTGGAGATTTACCATCAGCAAATCAGATTCGTCAGAAATACATCCCCATGATTGGCGAAAGAAGGAGGGAAGAAATTAGGGAAGATATAAAAAACAAAGACGTGTTTCTGCTATGTGACGAAACAACTGACAAGAATGGTAGGTGTGTTTTCAACATTCTTTTTCGTCCATCAGTACCATCAACTGAAATGAACACCCATCTGGCTGCCTCTGTTGTTCTAGATTCTGCCAATAGCGTAAATTGCTCCAATGCGATATTAGACACCTTGAATTCCTATGAAATTGAACGGGAGCGTGTAGTGGCAGTAGTTACGGACTCAGCACGCTACATGACAAAATGTGTAATTACTCTTCAAGGATTGATTGAAGAATTAAGTCATGCCCAGTGCTGGGCTCATAAAGTCAATCTTATCGGCTGCGTATTTGAAAACGAGCTGGACGAATTGAACATGTCTATAGTAAAGACAAAGAATGCCTTTTTAAATACGCGAAAAAGAAAAAGCAATTACGTTGCATTTCTAAGGGAGAAATATGAAAACACAGAAAAAGAGAATGAAATTCTAGCTTTCCCAATGCCTGTATGTACAAGATGGAATTCATGGTTTAAGGCTGCAATGTATATGGCCACGCATGTGGAAGATCTGGTAGAATTTTTCAAAACATTGGAAGATTCAAATTCTGGGGTCAAATTTTTCCAACAAGCATCGACTTCAACAATACAATTTATACAATTACAAGCATTGTATGTTTCTGTTGTTGGTGCCTCTCTTATGGACTGGCTTAATTTCTTGGAGGGATCTAAGTACCCAACAATTCACTTACTGGCTGGGAAGCTAGATGACCTTGAGGTAAAGCTCAAGCTATTAGGCGATGGTGGAATGTTCAATCATACGATCCTCCAGAACTTGGAACAGCTTCCTCAAAAGATGCAGATAAAGGTTAAGTCCAATCTTACGTGTGTTGCCCAGTCAGCTCTAGTAAAGTCAGGACTTTAAGGACCACGGATCCAGCCAGGAAGACTGTAGAAGCCATCGGGTCATTGTTTGATCCTCGGCATGCACCTAAGAACGTATCTCCCACAGAACTGCTCCAATTTAAGAAGAATGCCCCATTTCTTACGAAGATGGAGTCTCAACAGTTTTTAGAGGCTCACAGCATTTACCTGACTGCAATCAAGAACCAACTGCGTCATGAAGATAATGTGAATGTTCCAGAGATCCTCATGGGATTAAGGCCTGCTCACCGAGACTATGCAACAGCTGCATTAAAGTGTGTGTGGTATCCTTGTTCAAATGTGGATTCTGAAAGGTCATTTTCGAAATACAGTCTCATAGTAAGTGATAGGAGGCGAAAATTGACAGCTGCAAATGCTGAGACTTTAACCATGATCTACTTCCAGTGATTTCACCGCAGTATTTGGATAAAACTGAAAAAGGTATTCACTGAAATGTGTTTCGAGATGGTGAATGTAAAATAAAAATGTGACTTCCATACAAGTATTATCTCATTCTTCCATAGCCATGTTTAACGTTTTACCCTGCTGTTTTGTTTTTTACTTTGTTTTATTAATTGTTTATATTTTTAAATGCACTTATTGTACAAACCTTATCGCTTTCCAAATTTTAACATGTCATCCCCCGAAAAAATAATAAAAACACAAAACACCACCTTTTGAATTTTAAATCAACAAATCTTCAAAAAAATAACAACACTTTCTAACACCTCTACTCATGCCCAATCCCATAACGCTGTTTCTGACGAGTCTTCAATACACTTCCTTCTCTGCTCTGCTGAGAGAGCACATACTGGTTAATTCTAGAACTGACCAACATAACAAGGCTTAATATATTCACTTACTTTGCAGTGGCCACCTCTTCCAGTATAGAAGTCAAGCCAGCAGATTGGAGTAATGTGATAACCTCTTCGTACAGCTTCTGGAAGGTGCTGATGAGAGGGAAGACTTTGCTGTAATATGCTGTCTGGAAGCACATTGAAACGTAAGACATTGGTAGAAGCCAGGATTTTTGGTTTTAACGATATCCACCAATATTTCAGCAAACATATATATGTTATCACAACGACATATTTACCCCAAATATGCCATTTTTTCAATACGGAACCATGACTAAACCTACTGATATTACTACTGAATGTCTCGCAATGTTATTTGAACTTGCGCATCTCTCTCGCCCTCGTGTAGCCTATAGTTTACGTGATGTTTTTCAAATAATCAAGTTAATCTCGAGGGGAATGAGATGTTCTCAGGACTGCGGCATTCGTGATTAATATGCGCCTTATATTTTGGTGAACTAAAACTGTCTATTTCGCTGTTAAAACTGACATTATTTCGGTGGGTATTTCGCGAAATAAATTGTCATAATGATCGATGTTTCTTTTGAAATCTTCATTATAGTATGGGGTAAATCTGAGAAATTATATGATAAGGGGTTTTAAAGAGCACTCTTTTAATGTATTCTTGTTATTAAATCATAGAACAACCAAATATACATAATGTTACCAGTCGTGAACTCGCACTCCTGTATCTACGACCACAACGCCATTAGATCTAATCGATGGCAGATATTGATTTTCATCGATAGCCCTAGAGATCGCGGAACTAAATACACACACTTCGGGCTTTGTGGGCATTTGTGTAGAGAATATGCAGCACTATTAATCACATGAGAAGGAAGCCACGACGGTCAATTCCTCAGAAGCATTTAAACGTTTGAGCTTTTTCGATAATATTTAGCATTTTTCGTACCAAGTGGAGTATATTTGCGCAATTCACGCAATAAATCAGATTTCGTGATATTTCACAAGTTCATTTTGCTAAAATACAGTACTTTAAGTATCTAGAAGGTCATATATAGGCAAGACGATATGAAAAAAGTTTGCGGGTATCGCTATTGCCAAAAAATACGGCCCCTAGTGACGGATTAGCTACATCAGATTTAACGATGCACATGTAAACCATCTTCTCTGGTATCAAGCAGTCTTTTACCTAACCCCACCACTCCTTAGTGTAAATATTGCAACACCCAGGACAATTATTCACCAACCGCCACTGGTAATTAGGGCTGGTACTTTCAATCAATTAATTTCAGCTTGGAATAATCCTTTAATCAAAGCAGAAAAATTGATTATTTGATACAAATAACGATTAACTGATTGTGCGTTTAATCAATTGAAAAAATGAAAATCCACAGCCTGCTTCCAGTCTCCGACCGGGGCAGGAATGGAATGAATGAAGCCTTCCCATCTAGCGGCGATGATATGAACTGTGCCGGCCGCCGAGGCCTGACGCATTCCTCAGGGGCAATGATTAAATGAATGACAGATGAAATGAAATGATAGTGGAGAGTGTTGCTGGAATGAAATTTTGACAGGGAAAACCGGAGTACCCGGAGAAAAACCTGTCTGCCTCCGTTTTGTCCAGCACAGATCTCACATGGAGTGGCCGGGATTTGAACCAAGGGCCCAGCGGTGAGAGGCCGGCGTGCTGTCGCCTAAGCCACGGAGGCTTAGCGTTTAATCAATTAATTGGTAGAATATTTAATTAGTTGTTTTGTCGATTAATCAATGTACTTCGCTCCTTTCTCTACGCCCTCACAGAAGCCCAACAGACATTTAATTGAAAATACACAGTCTGCTTCCAGTCGTCCGACCTGGTCAGGGAATGGAATGAATGAAGCCCCCATCTAGCGGCGAGGATATGAACTGTGCCGGCTCCGAAGCCTGTAGCACTCCCTTGGGGCAATGATTAAATGAATGACAGATAATAATAATATTGTATGGCCTCGGGTGCAAGCTTAGCAATTTAACACCCAAAGGGTAGCTTGCATGTCGAATTTCGTTGTTCCTTGAATCATTATGAAAGTCAAAGAGGTTAGATATCTAAGCTCCTTGAACACTATAGCGCTTTCTAGTAGAGAAATGAGGAACTTTGTGATAGCGGAAACTCCCGAGATTAATTTTGCCACTATGAACACGGCCTACTGAATTCAAATGAGTTCTTTGACATGCCAACATCGTATGACATGCGTGTCGTATTTTTCCCGCCTTTCAAAAATCACTTACCATGCCAGGAGCGAACCTGCAATCTTGAGGTTAGTGGACCGACACGCTATCCACTCACCCACCGTGGCAAGCTAATGACAGATGACATGAAATGATAGTGGAGAGTGTTGCTCGAATGAAATTTGTGACAGGGAAAACTGGAGGACCCAGCGAAAAACCTGTCTGCCTCTGCTTTGTCCAGCACAAATCTCACAAGGAGTGACCAGGATTTGAACCACGGACCCAGAGGCGAGAGGGTGGTGTGCTGCCGCCTAAGCCACGGAGGCTCTGTAGACATTTAATTAATTAAAATATATTGCATAGTATATTTTCAAAAAAATGTATTTTCTTTGTGGAAAAAAAAAAAAGCCTTAAATAAAGTAAAACAAAAATGGTCCTGTCCTAAATTGTAAACATTGAACAAGAAATCAAAATCTTTCCTGAAAATTCTTTTCCTTTTTTTCAAAACCCTTCCCAATTTGATTGTTATTTGTCCTTCCACTGTCAATGACTCTTACTTGGTTATTGTTAACATAACCAAGGAAGGACACTTTGTACAGAGAGTTTGTTTTATATGCGACGG
The DNA here is from genome assembly GCA_946902985.2 of Meconema thalassinum. NCBI lineage: Eukaryota > Metazoa > Arthropoda > Insecta > Orthoptera > Tettigoniidae > Meconema > Meconema thalassinum. The sequence continues at coordinate 127,705,585 of OX336395.1, forward strand.
GGACCCTCGCTTGCCCGCGTTGCGCACTGTCTCCCACCGTACTTAAATTTGTACTTCAATGTGATCCTTGACCAATTTTTTGACGAACTGACTTACGGAGAGCGATTGTCAACTTATTTTCAACAAGATTCTGCCACTGCTCACACTGCCAAAGCATCCATAACAGAATTGCGTCGGCGGCTTCGGTGGCGTAGTTGATAGCATGCTGAGCTTCTATTCCCAAGATAGCGGGTTCAAACCCGGCCGAAGCCGTCGGATTTTTTAAGAGCGTTAAAAATCCCTCAGTATGCCTTCCTTCGGAGGGGAAGTAAAGCCGGCGGTCCCATGTCATAGATTTATGGCATGTTAAAGATCTTTCCACTAATTACGCCTGTGTGAAACTAAATTGGATAGGTTAAGAATGTAAACAACGCTCTTAGGTTGCTACGTTCGTTGCCAAGAGCCGACTGCGGTGGCGTCTAGTAGCTAGTTCTGAACTAGGCCTAGTAGTCGTTGACGGTGGCGTTTGGCGGCAAAAGTAGGAACTAGTTGAAAATTCAAAGTTGCAGTCCCTACTTGAATTAAAAAAACAGATACACACACTAATACAGTCATCACAATTAATACCGGTTATCAGACAGATTCTACACACACCCAAAGTACACGGGGCTACATGACCGCGTTGTCGCAGCCCCTAAACTAAGGAACCAACCAACCAGAATTGCGTCGCATTTTCGGTACTGGGATCGTAAGTCGAAGCCCAGACTTATCACCATGTGACTTTAATGTGGGGGACGCTTAAAAATAGAGTGTATGCGAGAAACCCTCACACTATAAATTAGCTTAAAGGCTATATCACAGCTGAAATGACAATTTCATAAAGAGGTGCCAGCGATGTGTTGCATTGAATGGCGAACATTTTCAGCACCAGCTGTGAACTAGGTAAGTACAAATTCCTATACTCAATGACTCAATGCCGCGGGAGCGCAGCCTAACGGCAAAGTGCCTGGCGGGAGATAGACGCGCAACACGGGTGAGTGGGCAAGTGAGGGTCCCCGTCGCATATAAAACAAACTCTCTGTATATTTAGGCAAAAATCAACTTTTATAGATTTCTATACATCATTCCGAAGATGAGCGTAACTCAACTTGAGCGAATACCTCTCATTTAAACTTCTTTCATCTTGTGTCTACTAATCAATTGATTCTTCGGTTGATTATAATCGATTAACCGAATATCCCTTATGACGAGCTCTACTGCTAATATTATGTCTTGCAGTAATACTTACACTTTGGTAATGTCTCCTGAAAACTTTGCACACAGCCACACAGCAAGCAGCATGCAGGAGAGAGTCCTTGAGGTGCTGCACGCTCTGGGCAGTAAGAAGTGTGGGCGTTGGAATCTCGGGCAATGAAGCGCTCTCCTCGAACACCTCGCACATTACCTCCGCACATTCACCGCTCTCCTCTTCGTCGTCCTGTTGAAACCCATCCCCAGACGCATCGAAAAACTCTGCCTCTTCAACTGAAGGAGAACTGTCTTTAAGAACATCAGCGGTTGCTTCTCCCACAGTCTTGGAACTGTCCTCATCAACTGTTGCTAGAGAGATTTTATCACCATCACTGGGGTCAATTACCTCACCCTCCACATCTGTTTTAGTGTCAGACTTGATAATTTTACCATCAGGATTCAGATTTGCTTGGCTGAATTTGGAGACTAGGTCCTGTTCTTCACCAATTATGAAGACAGTCTGTGTTAAGAGTTGCAGGGAAAAAAGGGAAAGGTTGATGTACTGAGTGATTCGGATGTAGGAATAGTCGTATTCCAGAGGCGAGATAGGTTCTAACCCAGTCGCTCCTGTCATTTTCTCCACGTCCAGACACAGGGCCATCAGCTGCTGCTCCCACCCACTCAGTTGTGGCTCCAGCCCCTTCAAGACAGAGGCTGTGAGGATCGCTATGGAGGAGCCCTCTGCCGCCATAGTCATGATGGCTTCTCCACACACTTTCACCATGCGATGGATGTCCTGGGCTGGCAACACTTCTCTGTGAGAAAAACAGACACAACTAGAATAGCAAATTTGTTCTGATAAAAATGAGGGAAGTCAAAAACATATACAGTAAAACTTCTTTTATACGTTTCACACTCATACGTTTTCTACACTTGTAAGTTTTTATTCCCGGTCCCGGCAAAATCCCTATACCAGGGCCATCCACACAGTGCTCTAAGCCAGTGCTCCGAGCACTTTGGTGGAAGGCAGTTTCGGTAGTGGTGGGAGGAGCTTCCCTGGGTAAGAGCTCGGTCTGCTCGCCACGCCGAAGTAAGCAGCCGATCCATCAGTTGCTAGTCCAGTACAATGCGTTTTGTTAACAGCGTGTAAGTAAATCAGTTTCGCAGTGGTCATGATTGAACATCATACAAAGGAAAGGAGGAGTGGTGAAGCAGCAGCCTTTAAAGCAGAATGGGAAATTTCATTTTTCTGTACAGCTTATAAAGGGCATAACAAATATTTAGTGTGCCACAGAGATTTAATGTGTTAAAAAAAACACAATTTGTTGTTGAATTTTCCACTCAAATATGTTCACATTTTAGTTTGGAATAAATCACAGCATTCCTACTTAACAATTGTGTTCTTTTCCTGCACTTTCCATACATCGGAGTACCATTCGATTTGTATATGCAGTATATTATTCTCCTGTGACTTCTGGCTGTTCCCCAAACTCAAGAGGACATTAAAAGGAACGCGATTTCAGACAAAAGAGGAAACTATTGCAGCAACTACAGCCGAGCTGAACTCCATTCCGAAAGAGGCTTTCTCAGAATGCTTACAACAATGGCGGCACCGCTGGGAGAAGTGTATGGAGTCCCAAGGAGACTACTTTGAGGGTGATTAGGTTTCCAACGCTCCAAGTAAGTGACATCTTATCATCACTTGATCCTCATTAGGACACGCAGGTTGGCCAAGGGCATCAACTACAAAGACCTTCACCTGGCCTCGCAGGAGGCCACACGGCATTATCTCTACATAGTATAAAACAAAGCCCCCCGGCCAAAGGTCGGATACTTTTCTAACAGACCTCATATGTGTGTTGATAGGCGTTTTTCAGTTTATAGAATCATAAGTCATATTCAATATGGAATATTCTTCTATAACAATCATTGGATTCTATAGTATTAAATTAATTTTGACACATACCTGCCAACTTTCAAAAATAGAAATCCAGAAGATCCCAAAGCGCAAAAATTTAACGCGTACATGCGTCGGAAGGTCTTAAAAATAGCGAGAAAAGACTAAAGGAAAGAGTTTGTGAGACTATCTAATTCATTGTGCCAGTTTCCAAAAATTCTCAGGAATATGCCTCCCTGAAAGACTGATGATATTGTTTCTTACTTGAATTCATCACCAAAAATAAAATCGCACAAAAATTTGTCACACAAATGCATGAATATCAGAACTACAGCAAGCACCGTTTAAAACCAAGCTTTCCCGCTTACAAACAGTCGAAGCACAAAGGGTAATATAAATGCAGCGATAATCTGCGAGATGTGATAGACTTTCAGCGTAATGTCAAATGCAAGGAATTAATGACAAAAGCGCAGCGATAATCTGCGAGACGGGATTATCGATAAACTTATCAGTCGAATTTAAACACTCGCATCTCAGAAAAGCAGCTATTATTGAAAATCAAAACTGAAATGCGATTTGGATGCAGAGAATGGAAACAAGCTAGGGAGTTGAAAATCCGGAAAAAACTATGTTAATCCGGACAACCGGAAAACTCCCCCAAAATCCGGAAAACTTCCGGGAAAACCGGAAAACTTGGCAGGTATGTTGACACATCCTTTATCAAGAGCAAACCAGTCAAGTTTGGGTGAAATTGTATTAATAAAATAGTTCTGAAGGTAAAATAAAAACCCTACGCCTGACCAGAGACAGAGTTACCGGTATTAAAATAGCATGTGTATGGACTCAATGTCTGCAAGTTATCCTTCTCACCTTGTGATATTCTCAGAACATCAGAGTCACCAGCCCCTTGTCACACCTGGCCTTGTTATGCCAACCAATGGATCAAGATTGCACTGTTGCCATACTGTTCACAATTGAGACATCTTTTTAACCCATTCATATTTATACCAACCGGCTGCGGTGGCCGAGAAATCTCTTGGAGTTAATTCCCCTGGCCCAGGAACTGGGTGTAAGTGACATCTTATCATCACTTGATCCTCATTAGGACACGCAGGTTGGCCATGGGCGTCAACTAGAAAGACCTTCATTCGGCCTCCCAGGAGGCCACACGACATTATCCACTGTTCTGTAAATAATTTCTCGAGGAGGGTTTCTGTAAAAAAACACCAATCCCCCACCACACACACACACACATTCATTTATAACCAGAGGAAGCTTAGCAGTAACAATTTCAGTGAATTGGCAACTCCAGCTATCTGATATGACATCTAGCGGTATAAATGAGAAACTTACCAAGTAGGGTACATTTGTCATGTGGTGACTGTTTGTATATGGTTTTTTGTATTGGTAAACAGATCGTGGTAAATTGTTCGTGTCTTTATACATAAGTAATAAGTTTTACTCGTGGATAGAGTGAAAAATGAGTAAAAGCAAAGTGTATTGCTCAGTTTACGGCTGTAAGTCGATGTACAAGAGGGCTGAGGACATACGTTTTCATCACTTTCCAAAAGATGCAAATAGCAATAGCCGAAATGTGATGATACCTAATAATACCTAATACCTAATAATAATACCTTTCCACCCCGGGAAGGATCTAACACTTGTTGAGGTAGACAGACGGAAGACCTGCGACGTAAAGCCAGCGAAGCTTATTCAGTTTAAAAACAGCTGTTACGATGGGCGCGCTGGTAAGATTGAAGTGACTTGAATAATTAATTAAATAATTAATTATTGGCTGCTTGGTAGGGAGAAGGGATGAGTTTAACTTGTATTAAAACTCGGGGGGCGACAGGAATTGCTTGATTTGTATGGTTAAAAGGTGGGTTTGGTGTTGAATATTTGAATGGTAGCGGAATCACTCATTCTACAGTGCCCACGGGGAGGCAAATTAGGCCTATATGACTCGTAGTGGAATAGCTCGAATATCGAAGAACTTAGCGATTACGAGGTGTAGGCTTGGCGGAAAGGCTGGCTGATCATCAGTTTGACATCAATTCACGATATAAGTCGGAGCTTGGAACACTGGCGTCTGGTTTGCGTGGATAAAAGTAGCACAGCTTCGGTGTGTTATTTATTTGTTTATGTACCGTATTTCTCTATTTGAATGTCCTCGGCGTTGACTCAGGATCGACATTTACCTTATATTGCGCATAATAGTACCGAAATAATGTCCAAAGTGTAGCCCTGTGTAAATTTGAATCAGCTGATCTACATCACCCATAAAAACTGATGCTTGATAATATGCAAATGACACCAAAAAATCCAGTGGAACACACACATTAGATCACGTGTTTCGCACAGTTATACATATATACAATTAAAAATAACACTGTCATTACTTTAGAGACCATATTTACTGATTATAACCGAAAAATAAAAAGTGTTCCATATCAAACGCGTGTTATTGAGTATTTTAAACCCTACTTATTCAGACCGACCGCAGCGCCCCAAGTGTTAGTTTGAGTTGCCAATATAGAGTCGAAGAAGAACCTGCCTTTCATGTGCCTTTTAAGCTTACGCTGGGTAAACCGTTAAAAATATCTTTATGTTCGACCCTGAATATTACCGTATATGTCAGAAAACTGTATCATAATGATGGTCATTATAACACTATTTTTCATTATGAAACAGTTTCTCCCACCAATCACAGCTCAAGACACAGTTGTTTGACCAATTAGATAAGGATAGCATCGCACCTGCGTGGAGTTCCAAGGCCTTCTAATTTAAATTTAAGGCATTCTCTGCCTCCCATGCGCTCTGTTCAGTACATAAAACTGGCGAAATCTCGACGGATATTTATGAGTATTTAGATTCGAACATAAAATAGTTATAATAATTATCGTCGAACATAAACAGTCGTATGCAACGAGCCTATAATGGCAATAATTAAGACACGAGTATGTTTATAAAACGAGCGTATGCGAGTTTTATAATTTTCATACGAGTGTCTTAATTACCATTATAGGCGAGTACTAATATACTATGATTGTAAGAATTGTTCAGCATGAAAAGTTCTAAAAAAAAAAGTCCGCGACAGCTTATCTCTATCTTTAATACATCGCCCACTAAAAGGGTTTTTAGGTTTTCATCTCTTCCAACTATAACCATTCAGTGGAGAGAGCCTACCACCCCAGCTTCGGCCAGCATCAAACTGTCGAATCGTGTCAAGTTAAGACTTCAGAGAAGAGTATATGTGTTTGGAGTTTCGCTATTCACCTCGGCTTTTCTGAATTGCGTCTGGGACCTACCGTCCGTGCGCCTTGTAAGCTTATGCTGGGTAAACCATTAAAGATACAAGGCGGGTTGCTAGTTAATGCAATCAATGTAATTTTGCTAGATTTGGCAATGCTGGTGCTTACTTTATATTCAGGTGTCCCCATGCAGTGGTGCAGAAGTGGTTCATCAGAGCAGCAACCAGAGTCTCATCCTCGAGACCCATGAGTGCTAACAAACCTTCCCGCCAGGCAGACTGGATCCTCGTGGTCACAGGAGGACCCACATGAGAGGGGCAGAAGCAGATGACGAAGAAAGTAGACACCAACTTTTGGAGGCAGTCTCTGATGTCCCCACAGTGTAAGGAGCCACATACGGCCAAACTAAGCTCCGCCACAAGTTCTGCCCTGCTCGTGTCTTGCATCATGTCTGTAGAGAGCTCCTCCAAGATGGCCGAGACCGTCTCTGCGCCGACCAGCAGATCTGAAGGCAATATTAGTATAATAGCTTTGGAGCATGAATCTCATGATCTTAAAATATAGTCAACAAATTCTGATGTCATTATGTCAGTAATTGAGGCACAAAGGCACACTCATGAATATTCTGGAACAAATAGAGATTGACAAAGCACTGAGATTTAACCCTTCCCACAATCTTAATGAAATAGCTTTTGAAACCAGTATTTTATACAGAACACTAATAGACGCATTATATAGTAATAGATAAATTGATCAGCTGTATTCCACCATTCATACCATTTATTTTCCAAATTCAATAATGATTATATCTCTCTTTTTTCGCATTCATCCACCCCAAAACAACAGCCATCGGCACTTCATAAACATTCCACATTTATTTTTCCTTAATTTTTATTCCCGTCCTCTATTTCCTTTCCCCTTCTCACCTAGTATGTCTTTGGACAAGCAAAGGAGTGATATTTGTTAGAGACACGTTTTTTGATCTGCTGCTGTTCACGCCCAAACACACTACATACAGCGGGACATGGCACTACTACAGGGATTATGTTGATTTCTTTGCCATGATGTTCTCCAAGGGCAGCATAGAGACTAGTTCGAAAAACGATGACGCAACCAAATAGCGACTCACAACACCGGCCTGACTCAGCGGCTTTTTAATGCACCCAGGCCTGGATATCCAATTGGAAGATCTTCCAAGGAGAAACGGAAACAATTGAACTACTTCTTATTTATTTCACAAATCTTTATTCATGTAACATATGTTCTTATAAAGGTAATTTATCTTTGTTATTTTTATGAACAGGCTGAGGAAGAAGGAGTTTTACCTTCGAAACATGTACCTGTGAGTAGGTTCAACACAAGTATTGGAAAGGCAGAATACCTTTATTTTCTTTCTAATTAAATTCTGATGTATAAACCTTAACCATTTCAATGCTATGTTTTATATGCAGACGTACTCCCTTTGTGATGGGCTTTGTTTTCAAGAATACGACATTATTGAAATAGCTTTACTAGTTATTGGACAGGGTTATGAAAGTAAGGGTAGCTCTCGTGGTAGCTACGCTCGCTAAAGCGCTAGCCCATGAGGCCAAGCTCTGTGTGGACTCGGTAGACGTTGGTTCGAGCCCCACCGTCGCCCGTCCTGAAAATGGTTTTCCGTGGTTTCCCATTTTCAACTCCAGGCAAATGCTGGGACGTTACCTTCTGACAGACCACGGCCGCGTCCATCTCAATCCTTGCCCAGTTTCATTCAACTTCATTCATTTCATCTGTCATGAGGCGTCAGGAAGGGCAACCGGCCATAAAAACCATCCGCCAGATAGAATCTTATCACATTTCATCCCCAACTCCATTGGAAACTAGAATAATAAGGGGACATGACAGTAAGGGAGAGAATCAAAATACAGGCTAATGAGATGAAATACTTGAGAAAAATATTCGAGTGACCAAGAACGACAAGTTAAAAAATTAGAAGATCAAAGAATTAGTCAGGAGGAAGCATTACAGGATAGGAATGGCTTCGGTGGCATAGTCGGTAGCATGCTGAACTGCTATGCCCAAGATCGCGGGATCAAACCTGGCCGAGTCGTCGGATTTTTAAGACGGTTAAAATCATTCAGCATGCCTTCCTTCAGAGGGCAAGTAAAGCCGGCAGGCCCATGTCATAGATTTATGGTGTGTAAAAGAACCTATCGCCAGCCCCGTGGTGTTGGGGTAGCGTGGCTGCCTCTCAGCCGGAGGCCCCGGGTTCGATTCCCGGCTTCGTCAGAGATTTTAGAAACTGACGTGAGGGCCGGAACAGGATGCACTCAGCCTCGTGAGGACAATTGAATGGCTGTCAGACAGTGAAGCGGTGCCACGTCACGAAAACCAAGATTAATGGCCGAGGGAACCCGATGCGCTGACCACGCGTCACCCCAATATCTGCAGGCCAAATGGCTGGGCAGCGGTCGCTTGGTAGGCCAAGGCTCTTGATGGGCTGTAGTGCCAGGGGATATTATTTATTTTTATTTATAAAAGAACCTACCACTACAATTGGTAGTAAATAGCTAAATTTGTAGGTATTTGGTTAGAAACGCTCTATCAAGTTACAAAGTTTGCTGCTAGGAGTCAGTGACAGTGGCATCTCTGGTAGCTAAAATTGGAACCATTTGAAATTGAACTCGTTGGAGAGCTTACTGGCGTTCAATTAAAATACCCAGCTATGACCATTGGTCGCAATTCAAATATAATTACAGGATAGGATAGAGGAATCAAGGTTTAAAATGGTATGGACATGTTAGGAGAAGAGGATACCCAGGAAGATGCATAGGATGAAGTTAAAGAGAGGAAGACCAACAGACAAGTGGCTGGAATGTGAGCAAAAGAAAGGAGAAGACTGGACCAACGTGGAGATGGAGAGATGGTGAGAAGAAACAAGATGTCTGGTATACAGAAATGAGTTTGAAAACACTTGAGAAAAATCCACAGTTCTAACCCTTCAAAGTTGAAAACATCCTTTAATGTACCGTATTTACTCGCCTATAAGACCCCCTCGCATGTAGTACCCCCTTTAATTTTAGAGAGCCAAAATTTAAAAATTCTTGGACATCGCATATAGTACTCCCCCCCTCCGTTAATTATTGAGAGTCATTGTCTACTAAAGAGCGCGGCGCGCGGGGCTCCGCACGGGCGGGTAGGCTATGGCCGGCGGTTGGTCAGGCAAAACAATCGCAGAGGTGGTTGGTAATAATCATTGACAATATAAGTTTCTTGTCTTTGTTTACCAGATGTTGGTTCATTGTTGGCTACTTGGGTCATAGCATTCACGTCCGGTCTTTATCTGAAATACGTTGTGTGAAGATTTGTGAAATGAGTACCGGTAATCGCAGAATGACTTTTATAGCCTCGTTTAAATTAAGTGCTGTCGAGTTTGCATTGAAAAAATGGCGTAAAAATGGCATTTATATGAAAGCATCGTCACACTTCCACTCGGCTGTTGCCCGTGTATCAGCCGGCCTTGGATGACGTAATTTCCCGTGTTATCTCTATGCGCACTCGTCTTGTCAGCTGCATCTGTCACTGCGCGTCAATTACGGCAGTTGCATCAGCTGAGGCATGCCGATACTCTGGCAACTCTGGCCGAGTGGACGTGCCAGATGCTGATATTATTTTCCCTTTGTTAGGCCTAAATATTTTTTTGTGAAGCATGAACATACACCAATATTAAAAACAATAATTTTCGTGTTATGGGTAGCGATTTTGTGCATGTTCTACTGGCCACGCCCATCTTCACTCTTTGCGGAACTCGCTGCGCGGATGTTGGGTGTATTATTGCTGATGAAAGATGTAAACTTCGTTTATTTTTATTAAATGTATCGTACTATGTAGCATCAGGTTATTTTTACTCAGTCCCTTTCCCAAAATAATGGATTTTTGCGAAGTTCGCGACTATAGTACCCCCCCCATTTCGGAACTAAAAATTTAGGAAAAAAGGGGGTCTTATATGCGAGTAAATACGGTAATAAGTTATGAAGATTAAAAACCTTAAGTCAATATTAATTTGTACTTTTCATTGTACCAATTTTGGCCACATTGTACAAATTAATATTGACTTAAGGTTTTTAATCTTCAGAGCTTATACTTTAAAAGTTTAAATTCTACATCAATCAATACTTACACAAATATATCTATTATATATTGTAATGTTTCGACTTGACATTGAGGTCTTCTCCAGCTCAATTAAAATGAAATCAATTAAGAATAATAATAAAATACATAAATGCCAAATTACGACATTACGAATCAGTTATTAAACCGGAAGCAATATATGCTTGTGAAACACTTTTCAAGTTAAACACTCGATCAGTTACTGACACATTACAGAAGACTGATAGAAGAATTCTCAGAACTATAATTAATAAAAAACATCAGGTGGATGGTCAATGGCGTCTATTACCAAATGAAGTGGTTTATAAATAGGCTTGCCATATTTTTGGTGAGTGAAACCGGGACTCATTAATATGGGATGGCCTTACCGTCTGGGCAAAATGGTGAGTTTTAAGCCTTTTTTTTAAGTTTCGCAAGTGACGGGAGGGTCTAATATGGCACCCTAAATTGTTATTTCTACACACCTTTTAAAAATAAAAAAGGAATTTTTGGTACTTAAAAACATATAATTTTTCCTTTTTAATGATTTTTTTTTTCTGGTCTACCATCTAGAAAGAAGTGTTAATAAAATACAATTTAAAATACTTCATAAAATTGTTTAATTGAACAATTACTAAGTCTTACTATTTTTTGAAAAACTACAACTTTTTGTCTAACTACAAAAACAATTACAAAAAAAACTTTTTTCAAACTAAAAACCACTATTAATTAATGAGTTAACAATGTTAATCTTTGCTTTCAAACCACTCATATTTTTGACTTGAATGTAGTTCTTTCAAAATGTATTTCTTAAGCTTGACCTCTAAAAATCATAGCAACAAAGGACAACGTTGATTTTACATACAATCAATGCTCTAGCAGTGGACTCTCTCATTAATGCTCTCTCATCCCCAGGCATTGTTCATTAGAGAAAACACCCTTTCCACAGGTGCTGATGAAACTGGTAAACAAAATATGTACGGTACTCTAAAACACGTCCAAGGTTCGGAACAGAGATTTTATTTTCTGAGAAGTGGTTAAAAAGCTGCTTCCATTTTTCCTCTGAAGATATTTTTACTTCTTCGTCTCTCTCTTTTTTCTTCCAGTCTTCAAGCTTTCCATTCCAAAACTCTTTTGCCAGCACCACAACAGTTCATCAATATTGTTTTGTGTCATTCGTTTGAATACTTCTGACCTCTTTGACGCTGTGCGCGATAGTCAACGATGTTGATTGTTGAAAAGTAACCGATTCATAAATGATTCTTAAACACATAAATTCATTTCTTTTTACATCTTAAGGTGGTTTTCCGGGACATTGATAAAACCAGGCGGGACAAGAGCAAAATACCAGGACTGTCCCGGTCAAACCGGGACGTATGGCAAGCCTATTTATAAAGAAACTGAGTCTATAGTCGATACTATGCGCAAAAGGCGAATTGCTTTTTTTTTGTCATCTCTCACGCCTGCCGGATACCAGACAATTAAAAGTATTATTTAATTATTTTTTCAAAAGTAAAACAAAGAACTCTTGGTTTATGGAAATTCAAAATGATCTGGATGAACTCGGCTTGACAATGTCCCAAATTGCTAACAAAGATGAGAAGAATATCTTGAAAAACAAGAACATCCGACTTCCCTTAAAAACCTTTACCCGCAAAACTTACACCATAAGCGATGCAGAGAGAGCGGCAAGGTCGACTAGAATGAAAATGTTTTGGGAAAAGAAGAAAAATAAGAAGCTGAATCTTTTAATATTGTTTTTGAGACATGTATTTACTTGTTTTGGTTAAGTGCCCCAATGAGGGCGTAACATATGTAAATAAATAAATAAAATACAATAGATGTACTTAAGTGGGAGTTTGCCTGTTCCTCTATCGGGCGCGTCCCAGGTGGCGGATAGGGGGGCTCGCCGGACTTGACCGGAGGTTTGAGTGAAATAAAATACCTCTCGCGGACCAAAAACAGGCCCCTTGCCTGGTGAAGCTACGTTAGGCCTAGCAAGCCAGTAGTGGATATGGAACTGCTTTTAAAATGGAACAGGCCCCGGAAAGGACAGATCTAAAGGAAACAGACCTGGCTATGGAAATAGACTACGAATTGGAACTCTGAATATAACTACATTGACGGGAAGAGTGGAGGAGATTGTGGATATGATGGAGAGGAGAAAACTGGATGTACTCGGACTAGCAGAGACCAGATGGAGAGGGGAAGAAAGAAAATAACTAAGAAATGGCTTGCAGCTATACTGGATAGGAAATGAGGAGGGGAAGAGAAATGGAGTGGGAAGGGCTGAGGGAGGAAGTAAAGAGGGTAACTGATAGAATAATTAGAGCCAGAATCACTGTGAAAGGTAGAAACCTGGACATTCTGCAAGTCTATGCACCACAGGTGGGATGCACAGAAGGCGAGAAGGACGAGTTTGAAGAAGAGTTACAGAGGCAGTTAGTAGGGAGAAACCTGATACTCATGGGAGACCTAAATGCCCATGTTGAAAATGATAGAAGAGGTTTTGAGGAAGTGATTGGTGCTGAAGGATGGGGAAACAGGAATAAGGAAGGAGAGAGATTGTTGGAACTGTGCAAGATAAATGGGCTAATGGTTGGAAGCACATGGTACAAGAAGAGAGAGAGAGCCATAAAATTACTTGGTACAGCAGGGATTTGACTAGGAAATCAGTGGTGGACTACATTCTTTGCGGGAAGGAGACAAAGAAGAGTATCACGCATATAAGGGTAATACCTTCAGAAGCCCTGGACAGTGACCACCGTCTGCTGGTCGCCAAGGTGAGAGGACTGAAGGAAAAGAGGAGAACTGAGAACCAAGAAAGAAGAATAAGGACATGGAAGCTGAAGGAGGATGGAAATAAGGAGAAGTTCCAGATATTAGTGAGGAAAAAATTACCGAAGGATGATCCGAAAACAGGTGAAGAAGAATGGAATAGGTTCAAGGACGTGTTGGTAGAAGCAGCGGAAGTCGTGTGTGGCAGAACTAGTGGAAAGAAAAGGTGGAAGGAAACACCATGGTGGAACCCCAGAACTAAGGAAGCAGTGAAAAAGAAAAATGAAGCATTCAGGAAATGGTTCCAACAGAGGACAGACAGAACAAGAGAAGAATACCAAGAGCGGAAGAAAGAAGCAGGAGAAGTAGTGAAGGAAGAGAAAAAGTAATGGCTGGAGAAATGGACAGAAATGATGGAGGAGGACTGTGATGGCAGTAAGAAAGTGTTGTATGGAATGATAAAGGAAAAGAGAAGAGATACAGGGGAAAATGTCAGAATGGTGGACAGGAATGGAAAGGAGGTTGAAAATATGGAAGAAGTAAAGGTTATCTGGAGAGAATACTTCAAGGAACTCCTAAATCCAACTAAAACCAGCGTAGTGGACATTGTGGAGGAGGAAACAGACAGTGACCAAGACATTTCAGAGAAGGAATTGACATGGAAAGAAGTGGAGGAAGCATTAAAGAAGATGAAAGGGGGAAAGGCACCGGGAATAGACGAAGTGAGTGTGGAGATGGTGAGAGCAGCAGGGGTGTTGGGAACACAGTGGCTCTTTCGAGTAATGAAAGTGATATGGAGGGAGAAGAAAATACCAGAGGACTGGAAAAGAGGGATAATACTACCCATATTTAAAAAGGGAATTAGGAAGGAATGCAAGAACTACAGGGGAATTACACTCATGTGCCACTGCGCCAAAATATTTGAGAAGGTACTGGAGAGAAGAATTCGGACAGAAGTTGAAGATGGGCTGAGGGAAGAACAGTATGGATTCAGGCCAGGAAGGTCAACAGTTGACCTCATCTTTGCAGTAAGACAGCTACAAGAACACCATTATGAATATGGGAAAGATCTGGTGATGACCTTCTTGGATATAGAGAAAGCATATGATAGTATTAATAGAAACAAGGTATGGGAAGCAATGAGAGCAAAAGCAGTGAACAAGGAGACAGTGGCAGAGTGAAAGCAATGTACGAGGGAAGCAAAAGCTGTGTAAAGGTGGGAAGAGAGAGAACGGAATGGTTTCAACTGGAGAGTGGTCTGAAACAAGGAAGTGCCCTCTCACCCCTGTTATTTATAGTGGTGATGGATGAAATCATATGAAAAGTGGTAAATAGCATTGGGGAAAGGAAAATTAAGGCAATGTTGTTTGCTGATGACCTTCTGGTATGGGGAGAGGATGAGGAAGAAGTACAAGAGCAATTAGATGAGTGGGAGAAGGTAGTGTTATCATATGGGATGAAGTTCTCAGCACAAAAGAGTGAAGTGGTCATCACAACGAGGAGGAAGAACAGACTGGATATGGGCATAACACTTGGAGGACAGCAGTTGCAGAAAGTAGAATGCTTCAAGTACTTGGGAAGCATAATTGAAGAAAGGGGAGGTAATAGGATGGAAATAAATGAAAGGGGAAGGTGTGCAGATGGATTTTTCAGGAGTGTTAAGGGGATGATATGGAATAAAGATGTACCACAAAAATGTAAAGGAATCATCTACAAGACCTACTTTGTGCCAATTTTGACATATGGTTCAGAAACATGGGTGATGAAGGAAAGGGACAAGAATAAAATACGAGCAGTGGAGATGAAGTTCCAGAGGAGTAGGGTAGGAGTGACAAGAATGGACAGAGTAAGGAATGAGCGAGTCAGAGAGATGGTAAGAGAGGAACCATTGCAAAATAGAATAGAGCGGTCTACGCTACAATGGTATGGACATGTGAGGAGGATGCGAGAGGAGAGGATACCGAAGAAGATGTTTGGAATGGAAATGAAGGGAAGGAGGCCAAGGGGAAGACCAAGGGACAGATGGACAAAAGGAGTTAAGAAGAGTGTGGAGGAAAGAGGAGTGTGCTGGGATACAGTGAAAGACGAGAGATGGTGGATGGACAGGAAACGATAGAGAGGCTTATGTTCAAAGCAGACCCGACCAGCGGCCGGAGACTGCTCAAGATGATGATGATGAGATGTACTTAAGTCTAATGTTTGTTTGATGTGAAATGTTTATGATATAAATTGTAATTATAAGAATAAAATAAAATAATAAAATTGATATCCTTACGATGTAATATTAATTGTAAATAAATAAAATAAAATATTGGGCTTTACTTTTTTTTTTTCTTTTTTCAAAATACAGTTAGAAAAATAAGAAATTTTGTTATAGTAAGGGTGAATAAAATATTGGGCTTTATATTAAAAATTCAAAAATATAGACAAATAATTTACAAAAACAAGTGCCGAATATCACCAATATTTAAACTTTTATACTTTGTCAATGAAGCCTCCGTGGCTTAGGCGGCAGCACGCCGGCCTCTCACCGCTGGGTCCGGGGTTCAATTCCCGGTCACTCCATGTGAGATCTGTGCTGGACAAAACGGAGGCAGACAGGTTTTTCTCCGGGTACTCCGGTTTTCCCTGTCCAAATTTCATTCCAGCCACACTCTCCACTATCATTTCATTTCATCTGTCATTCATTTAATCATTGCCCCAGAGGAGTGCGTCAGGCATCGGCAGCCGGCACAGTTCATATCCTCGCCGCTAGATGGGGGCTTCATTCATTCCATTCCTGACCCGGTCGGAGACTGGAAGCAGGCTGTGGATTTTTCATACTTTGTCAATAAGGAACAGGCCTAACATGGTCATATTCATGTCATATTATCCTTTAATGTCAGAGCACTATACCTTTAGGGGATATTCAACCATATCCGGTCGATGAGATTTGCAGTTCGCCTTTTCTACAACTACAAGCGCTAATGTGAGTCAAAGCAGAGTTTTATTTAAGGCCTTGTAACTACTTCTTGTGTGAAGATTTTTCAAAAAAAACAAAAACCTGCCTGAGGGTATTGAACCAAGGAACACACGAAAGAAAGAATTATATAAATAAGTTAAATTTGGCTAGGATTTGAATCAAAACAAAAACGAGTAAACAAGCTGATTTCCTGGAACTGCATTTAAGCCGGAAGTAATTTTTATTGTTTTATTTGATAGAGTATCTGGGAAGCCTGATACAAGATAATGGAAGAAACTATAAGAGAAATAAATGAGCGGGGGAGACAGGCAGAAGCATTCCGGAGGAGTGTGAGAAGCATGTTATGGAGCAAGGATGTCCCTCAGAACAGCAAAAAGATCATATATCGGATGCACTATGTCCCTATCTTGATGTATGCCTCGGAGACCTGGGTTATGAAAGGGAGGGAGAAGAGCAAAATACAGGCCAGTGGGATGCGGTTATTGAGAAGCAGTATTGGAGCTACAAAGATGGACAGAATAAGAAATGAGAGGACCAGAGAATTAATGAAGGAGGAACCATTACAGGATGGTATAGAGAAATCTAGACTTAGATGGTATGGACATGTAAAACGAATGGAGGAGAAGAGGATACCCAGGAGGATACATGAGACGAAGTGGGAAGGAAAGAGACCGAGAGACAGGTGGCTAAAGGGGGTGGAAGAAAGCGTGAAGAAGAGAGGAGAAGACTGGACAAGGGTGGAGGCTGAGAGATGGTGGGAAGACCGAAGACGTTGGAGAGGCTTGTGTTCCAAACAGACCCGGCCAGTGGCTGGAGACTGTGCAAGATGATGATGATGATTTGATAGAGCTCCTTAAGACTTACTATTTGAAACCTTTCCAGGCCGTTTAGCCCTTCAACTTTTGGAAAAATTTAGGAAATTGCTTAATTTTATGTTTTTACTAAGATGGGGGAGCCTCCGTGGCTTAGGCGGCAGCACGCCGGCCTCTCACCGCTGGGTCCGTGGTTCAAATCCCGGTCACTCCATGTGAGATCTGTGCTGGACAAAACGGAGGCAGACAGGTTTTTCTCCGGGTACTCCGGTTTTCCCTGTCAAAATTTCATTCCAGCAACACTCTCCGCTATCATTTCATTTCAACTGTCATTCATTTAATCATTGCCCCAGAGGAGTGCGTCAGGCTTCGGCAGCCGGCACAGTTTACATCCTCGCCGCTAGATAGGGGCTTCATTCATTCCATTCCCTGACCCGGTCGGAGACTGGAAGCAGGCTGTGGATTTTCATTTTCATTTACTAAGATGGGGACCCCTACTTTGTCTGCTAAGAAATGTTTGCAACATTAAAACTCAGTGCCTGGGCTAAGCTCACATGTTTAAAATCTAGCATTTAAAGGGTTAATAGCTGGTAGCTGGAAACTGCTGAACATACCTCCATCTCCACTGGTGGACACACACTCTCTCAGCACGTTCTTGGCATAATCGCTGTCGTCGGACGAGGAGATCACCTGACAAGTGAGAGTCAGCAAACACTCCTTCAATCTGGGACTCCTCAGCCACTGGCCGATATGGGGCTCGCTGTGGCGGGACCTGGCCGTGCGCACCATCCACAGCATCATGTCTTCCTCCTGCCACACAACCCAGGTTTAGTAAGACTCCCTGACCATTTTTTTACATTTTATTAGTACAATTTGACAAATGTATTTCTTTAAAGTTACTTACTAAATACAAGATGTCTGGGCGTTCACAAATGAAATTAGGGTTTCTTTAAGACTAAAAATAACAATTTACACTTTTTCAGTCGGTCAACATGCCTTTGCCCAATTAGATTAGGCAGGGTAACTATAATACAATATACAGTGAGATTCTTTTGCTGGAGCGGGGCCTGAGGCAGACTGCCGGGCACGCGCGTCCTCCGCCAGCCAACAGAGATCGGGCCGCAGGGTTGCGCGGGGTGGAGGTGGAGGCGAGCTAACCAGGGTCATTAAAGTCATTAAGTCACTAAACTTTCATCAAAGAGGGTGTGTAGTGTCAGCGCACAGATAATAATAATAATAATATCGTATGGCCTCGGGTGCCTGGTGCAAGCTTTGTTAATTGACACCCAGAGGGTAGCTTGCATGTCGAATTTCGTCGTTCCTTTGAACGCTATGAAAGTCAAGGAGGTTAGATATCTAAACTCCTTGACACGACAGCGCTTTCATGTAGAGAATGGAGGAACTTTGTGTTGGCGGAAAATTCCGAGATTAATTTTGCCATTGAACACGGCCTACTGATTTCAAATGGGTTCTTTAACATGCCAACAACGTATGACATGAGTGTCGTGATTTTTGTCGCCTTCAAAAATCACTTACCACGACCAGGGGCGAACCTGCAATCTTGGGGTTAGTAGTCCGACACTATAACCACTCACCCATCATGGCAAGCAGCGCACAGATAAGAAGGTAACATAAACAACAGCTGGGAGATTTAATTAAAGAAACACAGATGTTCTTTTTTATTTCTTGGGAATCTGGATGACCTCACGTCACCAGTTAAAGGTTAGAACTTATCTTCTTTTCACAGGGAGATACTAAAAATGTTTTCCTTCAGCTGACAGACAGTAATTTTGTTGTAAGTTACATGGTTATATTATGCAGCTACTTCTGCACCGCCCTGCGTGTTTACTGTAATTAATCGAAGCACAGACCTAAGGCCGTTCGATGTTTAATTGTAGGGTAATTTAAAACACTAAGTGTACAGATCAATTACCCGTACTCTAGTGGAGCTGGAAAACAATATCTGGCAGCAGATATCCCTCACAACAAAAGGTAATCACAATGTGTAAACGCTAATTTATTTACACGGTACAACACCTGTCTGTCAGCTGAAGGAGAACACTCTCAGCATCTCCTGTGGATAGGTAAGTTCTTTCATCATGATTTGCTGGTGAATTTACCACTAATTAATGCACTTTGTTATGGTTTCCACCTGCGCACAATCCGCGGTGCGAGCTCGGTTGGCTGGCGAAAGGCGCGCGCGCCCGGCAGCTGGTCCCGCTCCAACAAAAGAATCACCCTGTACAATAACTTGCCGGCCCCGTGGTGTTGGGGTAGCGCGCCTGCCTCTCACCCGGAGGCCCCGGGTTCGATCCCCGGCTCCGTCAGGGATTTTAAAACTGACGTGAGGGTTGGAACGGGGTGCACTCAGCCTCGTGAGGACAATTGAGTAGCTGTCTGACAGTGAGACAGCGCCCCGATCACGAATACCAAGATTAACGGCCGAGGGGAAACGACGCGCTGATCACGCGTCACCCCAATATCTGCAGGTCAAATGGCTGGGCAGCGGTCGCTTGGTCGGCCTTAGCCCGCCATGGGCTGGATAGTGCCAGGGGTTGTTTGTTGTACAATAACTAACATACTAAGTGCAAACTGGACTTCGACAGGGAGATGGTCTCTCAACCTTATTATTTAACTGTGCACTGGAGAAAGTCATGCGAGAATGGAATAACTAGTGCCATAAAACAAGTGATGGAGAAACGGATGACTGGAAAGAGAGGACGAGGAAGACCTCGAGTATGGTGGATGGATTTGGTGAAGGACAGTGTGAGTGTGGAGTGGAGTTCAGTGGTTGAGGAAGGATGGTGGACAGACAGAGTAAAGTGGAGGGGTGTCACATTTGCTCCGACCTGACCCAAGCTGGAAACGGAAATTGATGATAATGATTTTTTCCAACCCACCTCCCACTAGTTGAGATCCTTACCTTGGTTAAGCTCCACAAGATGGGAATTCGTTCTTCCAGTGGAATATAACGAACCCAACACAAAGCGAGCTGCAGAGCGGCTTGCTTGTAGACATCGCCATAACTCGGCCATGACTGTCGAATAAACTCCAGCATCTCGCCCACCTCATGGTTGGGGTTCAGCTTGTCAAACAGTTCCTGACTATCGAACGCAGTCACCAACTTCGATAGAGGAACGATGAATGAGGCCCGTCTGTGCTCCTTCAGCTCCGTCAGGTACAAGACACATATTAAGTGGGCCAAATTCTGCAGCTCCATCTTAAAATCTTCACTCGGTAATTCTATAGACGGTGATTGCACCAGTTTCTTCCTGCCACCAAAATGAACCTTCTTGCGAAGTTTACCGGATGCTTTTAAACATAGGCACAATTCCACTTGCTGGGTCATGGTATAAATGTCCGGTAACTTCACAGTCTTTGTATACACGTTGACTAGACCTTCCCAGAAGTACTGAAGCATTGCCGCATGAGTGGCATTGGTCCGATTGCGGCTCCAATATTGTGTAAGAGAAGAGATGTGTTCGAACATTGCTTTTGAGAGCAGAGTCAACTCATCGTCCGTCAGGGTTATTTCAACAGAGGGAAGGAGCTGTAAACAAAAGAAAGGAAGAGAGACAGATATTGGTATTTTATATCAATTACAAGGTAGTTTCATAAACATACAAATTCAAATCTTCTTCTTCCTAGCTTCTTTTTCCTGGCGGGCCAGAGACCACTGTTCTGATCTCAGCTCGCCCTTTTGCGCAATCTTGGGTATTCATATGGAAAACAATAGGCTGAAATGGTTTGTCCATGTAAAAAGAATGGGAAAGGAGACATTACCAAGAAGAGCTCTGGAATGGGCAGAAGCTGGAAAAAGACCAATTGGAAGAACACGGAACAGGATAGAGAGACCAGGTAAAGGATGATGTGACCTGAAGAGGAATACAGTGGGACAAAATGCTGAAAGATAGATTGTGGGAGAAAAGAGAAGATTGGAGGAGGCTATGTGAACGACCTGCATAAGCAGAAACGTTTTAGGAAGAAGAAGACATATGATTTAAGAAAATTTCCATAATTTTGAACCAAACTTTTAGAATTTTTTTTAGTGGTTTAACTAGAATATAAATAAAGGCAGTTATGCTATCAGAATGGATAATTTACAATTTGAGGGGTGTCCAAAATGGCGGTTGTGGTAGTCTGTATCGCAATATTGTGATGCAAGATCACCCGGAGATAAAGGTTAGTGTCTCTCACTTCTCGATTATGGAAGATGTACAGTATGTGTCATAAAATTTTGGGACAGAATTATAGCTCATTCATGAACTTTTGGCTATGTTTGATGGATCATTATCTAGCGACGCCAAATGTGTGTGGGAAATTATTAGCTTCTTGTGCTGCCTATCACTAAATACATCTGAAGTCCAAAATACACCGTATGGTAGTACGTCCTGTTGCTGTATACAATGTCGAATACCAACCAGCAGACAAAGTCACGGGCTGATGACCTCGCTGTTCTCCCCGTAAAACAGCAATAACTAACCAACTAGACAAAGCCACGTAAAGCCAAATCCATTCCACGGAAATGTGTATGTTCTGTTGGTCCATGGGCGTTGCACCCGTAACCGGTACAAGAGATAGACCGTTTTGTGGAAGATAGACCCTTAATTCCAGAACGGTGTTAGTTTCTCAAGCTACCGTTCGCTTATCTACGAAATAAAAACAATATCTTTTCAACAATGTATTAAAGATGAACAGATAAAAATTACAAGAATCAAGGACAGATCAAGGAATATCTTAAGTAAGGTATTGTAATTACAAGGAGACAATACAATATACATTAACACAAACAAGGTAACGGGAACAATACAAATAAAAAGATAGGTTACTCAAACTCCCCAAATAAACTCAATTACACTAATTGAGAAAGATACGCAGAAATGGCAGGTGACGAGTTCGCAAAATGAAAACCTCGTTTAAGAGGTCAAATTAAATCCCTTAATTCAACAAATAAATGTTTCAATTACTCCTTCTCAGTTGAAAAGCTTATGCAGAATGAACAAATTATAATAAAATTGAAAACCTCGCATTAGAGGTCGTTGAATAATCACGAAAGCAAATAATACGCAAGAGGTTAAGTTCTTTTGATTATACAGAAAACAATCTAAATTAAACACATTAAACAAATTGTCACTATACAATGCAGAAAATCGTGAAATAAATTAAGGTTTATCCCCTTAAAATGTTAAATCTTTAAACACAATGACTCAGAATCAAGCTCCTTCTCCTATGACATCTTTTGTTAATCTTAATTATTGCAAAAATTTATGTAATGGCTACCGTCGTCAGGAAACTTACAACAAACGGAAAACAAAAACCCTCACAAATGGATGTTTTGACCGTCAGTAGGCTAATTTTAAAAAGGAATATTAATTTAAGAAAAATAAATTATGAAAGCTGTGGATTGAACAATTTTTCGGTTAGTGTAAATTGGCACCTGGAATTCGTGCGTAGTAAGGTCCCCAAGACTTACTGTCGACCAAAATATTATGTGCACTCGAGTGTGAAGGTGGTTTGTGAAGTAACCAATAGACCTACATAAAATCCAATAACATCATCATTTTCGCCGTTCTATTTTACGTTAGATCATGTAGGTTTGGAATTTTTAATTTATATTTTAATATTTTTTATCGCAGTTGGAACACAAAAAGTGCTCGTTTTTAAGCGTGTTTCGACCATGCGTCACATATAAGAATTCTTATCTCACAAACCCGTCATCAGATCGAATCCAAATTTTAACACAATATAGATTAGAATGTTGTATAACTGGTTGATAAATTTCAAAATTTTGTGTGTTCAAGAACGAAAGTTGTTATCATTTTTGTAAGGTAACTTTTTCTCGGCTCGGGGTCGTTGGAAAATGTAGTTCTTGGTTGCGTTGTAATCCCTATAGATCAAAAAGTTATGCTGTATGACTATGAAATACGTAAATTAATTCCACTTATTTTATATCGGTTTGTATTTGTACGAGGAATTAAGCCATGGTTCACCAGCTGGCCGCTCCGGAAAATGCTGTACAGCGTTGCTGATATGAAGCCCATCACTACGGAGCGAGGCATGCCATGAAGCGTGATGGAGCCCACCTTGGCAATGCTGTACAGCTTACACCGGAGCGGCTAACTGGTGAACCATGTCTTAATTCCCCATACAAATACAAACCGATATAAAATAAGTGAATTAATTTACGTATTACACAGTCATACAGCATAACTTTTTGATCTATAAGGATTACAACGTAACCAAGAACTACATTTTCCAACGACCCCGAGCCGAGAAAAAGTTACCTTACAAAAATGATAACAACTTTCGTTCTTGAACACAAAAAAAAAAAGGAAATTAATAAACCAGTTATACAACATTTCAATGTATATTGTGTTAAAATTTGGATTCGATCTGATGACGGGTTTGTGAGATAATAATTCTTAAATGTGACGCATGGTTGAAACACGCTTAAAAACGGGCACTTTTTGTGTTCCAACTGCGATAAAAAAATATTAAAATTGTGCCACTCCAAAGACTGGCACACGTTTCTGCCCCTGCCCGCGGCTCTTCGGGCGGCCTTTTCTACGTGACTTGTGTTTCACTCATATTTGAATGTCCCGCCGCTGACGCTGTCCTCCCCTCTCCCCGACAAATGAACTGTTCCGGCTCTACAAATGAACTGTTCCGCCTGGACGTGTGAACTATTCCGGGCTGGCTAAACTACGTCTTGGTCCTCCTCTGACGCTATTGGCCTCGGCCGGTTCAAATGAACCAATGGCGCGATCCCGCGCGCAATGACTTGCACATTGAATAAGCCTGGCCCGGCCTGCCAACTGAATTGTCCTTCTGGTTGGGCCAGCGAGGTGTTATCCGTAACTCTGAGGACCTGCTGCAGTTGGTAGTGTCTACTTCCCAAATTCTCCGTAAGGCGCGCGCGACTACTGTCGCCCGTCAAGTGGCGTGCTCCATAGCGCGTCTCTTCCCAGTAGCTCCAGAACTATGCACCGCATAAGAGTGTTTTCGCCCGAGCTCCTTGAGCCCGGCATTTTACACAGGCCATGTGGCCTGCCATCAAAAATAAGGTAAAGCGTCTGATCTTATTCTGCAATAAACCTTGTGAATTCCATTGCTATATCAGTGATTCTCAACTCACAGTGTCGGTGTGAGAAATGCAACTAAATTCAAGATTCATTGACTTATCCATCTAAACATTTTGAACTAGTATGAACTGCAAGGCACATAGCCAATGGCGGCTTGCCTTTTCAGACAGGTTTCCTTTTATCGAACTGCATCGATACAATTCTTAGGCCGTGTGTGCTATCATTTAATTAATTATAATTGCTTAGTTCTTGTTTTACATTTTGGATGTTATATTTTGGAGGGCAAATTATGATAGCACGACAATAGGTGCATTGTCTTTCGTATGTGGTCTACAATTGCCAACGGCTTGCCTCGTGGTCAGGTAGTCGACAGCAATTTCGCTATGTGGACAACGGTCACGATAGTTCGTTGTGTTGGAGCATTTTGCTCAGGGCCAGTGGTTAGCCCTTTGGTCTACCCTTATTTTAATCTAGTTTCTCTTAGTTTTGTTACCTTTTGTTTTGCTATACCATGTTTCACCTTGTTTTAGAGCTTCCGCTCTTGGGTTCTCCCAAATGCCTCCTGGCATTTCATTTTCGTTACAGTAATTATATATTTTCACATTTAGCTTGAGTTCTTACCTTAAGCCCATTTGCTGGGGCAATATTTCTTGTTACAAAGAAATATGTTTCTTTTGTACTAACGTTGTAATTGCCTCCCGTGGCCGTAGATTCACAAGACCACGTGGGATCTAGGTTACCGCTAGGAGTGCTTTCCATTATTTTATGCCAGTGTTTTTGATTTCCACATGTTGTTGTATATCAATTTCTTTATTGTTTCAATATATTTTCCATTTATATATTTTATAACCCATGGGCATTCGTCTACCATCTTATTGCATTAACCAGACCCATGCCTTTGTAACACGAGGCCCAAATCCACATCCCGGGTATTCTACCCGCCTGGTTGGTCATTCCTTGCGAATGATTGCCAGAGTACGGCGTTTGAGAGCGCGAGAAGATGGGGCCATACAGTAACGTTGGTAACTTCATTAAATCTTATATACCGGCTGTACAGTAGTGTTGCCTCCTATTGCGTGCCGGGGCCGTACAAAAATATAAATTAAAAACTCCACTCTGCATGAACTAACGTAAAATAGAACGACGAAAATGATGATGTTATTGGATTTTAAGTAGGTCTACTGGTTACTTCACAAACAACCTTCAAACTCGAGTACATATAATATTTTGGTCGACAGTAGGCGAAATTTGTCCGAGCACAACAATATAACCTTAAACAAGGCTCTCGGGCCGCAGCTGAAGCCTAGAAACATCAATTAAACAGAAATGCAATACAGTCGAGTCTCGCAAACTCGGCACTCCGGATTTCTCGGTCACCCTGATCATGATTTTTGTTTGTTTTTGTAATTCCGCACAGAGCGTTATTATGTTTTCTTCTGCCTTCTCCATCAATGGAATTATCGACAGTTAAATACGACGCGATACGAGTTGACTTACAGTACATAGTAAGAAGAGTAATGACGACGTGATAAATACAGGTAGTTGTACAGTACAGTACTGTAAATGCACAAACTGTTGGCAGTAAGAAGTAAACAAACAGTTCTCGCGCCAAGCTTTGTATTTATTTGACTGCGCATTCTCCGCAATTCTGTTTCTTCGCCGTCTTCATGACGAGGCTTCAAGAAACAGGTTTCAAAGCGAAAAGCAAAAGAACATTACTTACTCTTTAGCAAAAAAGGAAATGGTAATTTTTATTAAGTGAAAAAACTACGGTAATTGCATACGGGAATTGTTCTGTACATACACTGTACAGTGTACATATTATAAAAATAATTTGTAGGCCTAGTTTTTCTAAGTTCTCTTTTATAATTTACAGTAATTGTCATCCTTGATTTTTATGCAGTACAGTAGTACAGTACTGAACTATATATTCAAGTACTGTTATTGTAGTGGCTTCATCATCATCTTGTACAGTTTCCAGCCCCAGGCTGGGTCTGTTTGGAACATAAGCCTCGCCACTTAGTTCTTTCTTCCCACCATCTCTCCGCTGTCACTCTGGTCCAGTCCTCGTCTCTCTTCTTGACACATTCCTCCACTCCTTTCAGCCATCGATCTCTTGGTCTCCCCCTTGGTCGTTTCTTCTGCATCTCATGTATCCTCTTGGGAATCTTCTTCTCATCCATTCTCTTTAAGTGTCCATACCACCTCAGTCTTGATTTCTCAATCCTACCTTGCAAGGGCTCCTCTTTCACCATTTCCCTGACCTTTTCATTCCTCACCCTGTCTCTTCTTGTTACTCCAATCCTACTTCGCAGGAACTTCATTTCACCTGCCTGTATTCTGCTTATGTCTCTTTTCGTCATTGTCCACGTTTCTGAAGCATAGGTCAGTATCGGGATATAGTAGCTTCTGTATAACACTTCCTTGCTTTTTTGTGGGACATCTTTATTCCACACTAAGCTCCTAATGCTTCTCAGAAATGCTTCTGCCTGTCTGCCACGTTCCGTAATCTCTTTGTCATTTCTCCCATTTTCCTCCACTATACTTCCTAAGTACTTGAGACTTTCCACCTTCTTCAGCTGTCCACCTCCAAGTGTTATCCCACTCATTGGTCTGTCCTTTTTCCTGGTCGTTAACAGGATCTCACATTTACTGATGTTGAACTTCCATCCGTACTCTCCCACTGTTTCTTCCCAAGCCTTCAGTTGCTCCTGAATTTCCTCCTCCTTGTTTCCCCAGACCATGAGATCATCTGCAAACACCATTGCTTTCATCTTATCTTCTCCTATCTTTCCTGCTACCCGTGTCATTACCTCGTCCATAACCACAATAAAGAGAAGGGGTGACAGCGCACTGCCCTGTTTCAGGCCACTCATTTGTCTGAACCAGTCTGTTCTTTCCCCTCCAACTTTCACACAACTCACACTTCCACAATACATCTCCTTCACTCTGCCTACAGTCTCTTTTTCCACTCCCATGTTTTCCATTGCTTTCCAAATCTTCTCCCTACACACACTATCATAGGCCTTTTCAATGTCCAGGAAGGCCATCAACAGATCCTCTCCAAATTCGTAGTGATGTTCCTGGAGCTGTCTCACTGAAAATATGAGATCCACTGTTGATCTCCCAGGTCTGAATCCATACTGTTCCTCTCTCAATTTTCTCTCCACTTTGGCTCGTATTCTACTTTCTAATATCTTTTCATATATCTTGGCACAGTGAGGTATGAGTGTGACTCCCCTGTAATTTCTGCACTCCTTCTGTAGTGGCTTAATCGTTTTAAAACTTGTGTTTCTGTTAAAAACACATAAATGTACTGCATTGCATTACTTTTAAACCAAAACAAACAGCTTATTTCTTCTTTTTAACACAGTTCTCAATAACCCAGCATTTTCGCGAACTCGGCCACCCTTCGGTCCTTATTAGGCCGAGTTTGCGAGAGATTACTGTATAACACGCTAAGCAAGAAAACACTGAACAGTCACAAAACATTAAAGGCAGAAATTATTCAAATCATAAGGAACATATAGGGACAATAATAATAAAAACACAAGGTTCCCTTTCATAAACAAAGTAGCGCCCAGTTTATTCGATACTGTGCAGGGTCTAGTTCATTTTCAAGGCTGTACCTCAACCCGACCATTCTAACCTTCGTTTTGTCAAATCCAATAGTTTTGACAATGGTTACAGCCTAACATGTCCAATGATCAATGGTCTTTTGTCAACAGTGATTTTGTATCCCACATGTTGGCAACAATGTGTGCGCCTCAGTGTGTGCCGTTGAGCACGCCTTGTTGACAGTTGAACGAGATGCAAGGGCTGTCGGACCACAGCTGCTGTTGTTAAAAGAGCAATAAATAAAAACACATATTTACGTAATTTAGCGCATATTTCAGGAGCAATAGTGCCCAAAGTTACTAATTTCAATAAGTAAATGTCGCCCAGCAGATGAAACAATGAAACAAGGTATCTAAAAGCCATGTTTTGGTCTGATGCAAGTGTAAAAGCCACGTTACATGGTGTCCACAGAATTTTTAATGTCAATTTTCCTGACATTTCCTGACCATTTTTCAGCAAAATTCCTGACTCGCGAAGGTATCATAACATCGGAAAAAAAGTTTATTGAGCAAATATATATATCTTTTTTATTTGCAGCCTCCACCATCCCCATAACTGCCCAACGCTCGCCTCATTATTCATTTAAAATACAAAATAAATTATAATGCAATAATACATAAATCAAAGTACTTAATAACCTAAACTATCGTGATGGGGTTGCCACATCCCTACGCCAACGCCAAAAAAAGCATACAAAAAATAGGTCAAAGAGGTTTTTACTACGATGTACTGTAAAAATGGAAACTTACCATAATGTCCAGTGAGTTATTGCTTTTTATCTTCAGAGATTATTTGAATTAGTAAAACACAAAATACTGTATGGTTAATATAAAATTCCTGACTTTCTAATACTTTTTGGCATTTTCAGGGTGTCTACTGTAAGGATGAAGTAAAAATTAGTTACTTTTTAGGTACCTTTTAGTTACCTTTTAGTTAATTTTAGTTACCTTTGAATTCAAGTTACGTCTGCGGTCTACAAGCATAGGCGCTCATCACGCGATGAAGAAAAACAACAATGAACTGTTTTTAAAGAAGTTTTTTATTTATCGTATGGCTTTTAATGCCGGGAGTGTCCGAGGACATGTTCAGCTCGTCTGAGTCTGTAGCTGCTTCCAACGGACATCCTTAGGGTGAGCTACAAGTTCCGTTCAATTTAAAGTTGCAACCAGATATCAATGATACCTAGTGGTGAACGTTGGAACTTTGATAGAGCGTTCCGACGAAGTATAACCTAACAATTTAGCTTCACACAAGTTTAGTCTGTGGAAGAATCCTTTACATGCCATAAATCCATGACATGGAACCGCCGGCTTTACTTCCCCTCCCAAGGAAGGCATACTGAAGGATTTTTAACGCTTTTAAAAATTCCGACGACTTCGGCCGGGTTTGAACCCGCTATCTTGGGCACAGCAGTTCAGCATGTTACCAACTACACCACCGAAGCCGCTTTAAATGAAATTCACATGATGTTATAAAAATTTAAAAAATAATAAATATATACTAGATATTTAATATCCAATGAGTTGTTTCAGCTAATATGTCGTCTTGTCCACAATATGTTATTATTACGGTACCAAGAGGTTGCTCAGCTCTTGACCATTTGGCGAGATTTCCTTCGTCCCCGCGGTAGGTCGCGAAGAAATGTATGCGATGTTACGCGATCGTCACCGAATTCTGTCTTCACAGTCAAATGCGGAGAAATATCAAGATTTACACGATCGGCACTGGTCTCAGTTGTTTGGTGAGCTTCCCGTAGTTTTCACGATAGAACACGGAGAAAAATCGCGATTTAGATAATCAGCGTCACTTTTAGTCATTCGACGAGATTTCCATTGTCCTTGAGTTCGGGCACAAGAAAATATAGCATTATTACGCAATCGGCGCCACTTGCTGTCCGTTTGACAAGAATACAGTTGTCCTCGTCATTGAATGCGGAGAAATATCGCGATGTATCGCAATCGCTGCCGCTCTCGGCCGTTTTACGTTGTCCTCGAGATATTATGCAATCGTCGCCGCACCCGGCCGTTCAACGATTGTCTGCCTGTCTATCTGTCCTGATAGAATGGCGGAGGCAAGCTCAAGGTTGGGCATGGTTAAAATTCACGCGTAGTTATGAACCTGTTGTTCGGTCAGTGCCGTGATTCCCTTTGTCCCTATGCTGTAGTTGGGAGTTCATGAGTTCAGGGTGGATCACGAGGAGGATTTAGTATTTCGATGCTACGTAGGCTGCCATTTTTAAGTGGGTTGATGCACTTCTCGCTCCCCGCACGCTATTAAGTATACGGTCATGGGAAAAGTGGCAAGTAGGTTTCGTGACGGGTGCCCCGTGATGGGTGCCCAATCATCTTTGACAGGATTTCCGCAGTCCTCGTGGGCACAAGTTCACGATAGGGGATGGGTTTTATGATTTTACGCAACTGACGTCGATCTCGGTCCGTTTGACGAGATTCCCGCAGGCAAGTCGTGCGGTCAGCCGGCCGTCTTGAGGATGCGATTTTGGAGGATGAACGTTCGAAGTAGGTACGGTATCGAATATTACGAATTGTTCTGAGAGGATTGCACGAATAATACGACAAGAGGGCAAGTTTTATTTCGATTGAGAACCACGAATTATCAACAAGTTAGAGAAATAATCGGTTAGATTATATATCCGATGGAACGAAAGTTCGAAGGAAAAATTGACTTATAACGGAATTTCGAATTAACCATACTGAATGTCGCAAATTTACTTGACATATTTTTTAAATAAGTTATATGTATTTAGAAGATTTTTCGCATTTTTTTCGAAACGGTAACATTTCGCAAGATTGCGACATTAAATTGTTTCGCGTTATTTCTGGACTTCAATTTGACATAGTTTCCAAATAACAGAAACGAGAGATTTCTTCTTAGTTTCGGAAGTATTCGCGAATAAACGTCTCGGGAAAAGTCAGGTTTCCTAATACAGTAACACAGAAAAATATTTCACACGAAACTTAAGACTTCTTGATGCCGAAAATATACGTTGAACCGATGTATACCGCTCAAGGTATCCTCGGTATGTATTTCCTTGAGGTCGGGCACGGAGACATATAGCTTAGTACTATGCAATAGGCACGGCGCCGCTTGCGTGAAACTCGCAATCTCTGAGCCTAGCGGCGCGAGTTTAAATGATTCAACCCGCCTTCAGAAAATTTTCGTTACCCGTTTGTAAAATTCGTTACTTTTTCGTTACTTTCGTTACCCATTTGTAAAATTCGTTACTTTTTCGTTACTTTCGTTACTTTCGTTACCGGTAGACACCCTGATTTTTTTCTGACTCACGCCACTTTTGCACACTTTTTCCTGACTATTCCTGACCAAATACAAAATTCCTGACTTTTCCCGACTATTCCTGCCTGTGGACACCATGAATTATATATTTTACCTTTAGTCAATACGGATAAAACTGTTACCAATCTATCATGGTTAGGATACACACATTTTACTTACATAGTTGTCAACAAGTTGCTGGGGTGAGCAAACACCAGTACTGGAAATGTAGCGCACACACTCGATGTAGCACTGGGCGACTGCCTCGCTCTCAGCTCGACTCTGCTTCACACTCTTCTTGGAGAACCTGGAACAAGGCCATTAAGAAGTTAAGTTGCCTATTGCTGTGAGTATAACGAATATGAAACCTTTCTCCAAGACATCAGGGACAGACAACATAAGACGAGATCTGCCTTTGCCAATTTCCTCAAATATCTCAAGGAGTATGACGTGTTTGAGGAAGTTTCTTGCGTATTGGACAAACGATTGACTAAAAGAATCTTTAAATACAGGGTGATTTTTTTGCTGGAGCGGGGCCAGCTACCAGGTGCACGCACACCTTCCGCCAGCCAACCGAACTCGGGCCGCAGATTGCGCGGAGGTAGAAACCATAACCGAGTACAGTAGAACCTTGATGCATCGTTCCCGGAACTGTCGTTTTCCCGTATGCATCGTTCAATTTATTTAGTCCCGAAAATTTTCCATATAAACTAATGTTAAATTTCCCCGCATCTATCGTTCCTCGAACTATCGTTTTTTCGCATGGATCATCAAAAAATCACTAGTCCTTGGCCACAATTTTCCCGCATTGATCGTTTATGAGAAAAATATATGCAAATGTTCTTTTGAATTTGAAGCGGCATAGAATAGCGGCAACCTTATACGCGAGAATGTACGAGGTACGAACGATTAGGAGTTCCTAGCCTTGAGCAAGTTTCTCGGCTGAAGCAAGGTTCAAGTAGGCTGGACTGCAGTGCGGAGATTGTTTACGCGCAAACACACTATATAACCTAGCCTACGAGGCTTCAGGCTCCAACGATTCTGCTCGAAGTGCCAAGCCGTCATTGTGGTGTTTCATTTCAGTTTGACCATCCCAGTCTACGACGCGCTGCGGTTGTACCGTTCGCGAGGGCAGCCCATGTCCTGTTTGACCGAGCCGAACTCGGCGCACGCACTGGAATGTTTAAACTTCGCTGCTGTTTAAACCATACAAGCAGATCTTGTTCTACTTCGTCGTATATCCCGGTTTAAATTTTCTTGCAGTTTGCGGAAGTATTCCCGGCAGAAGCCAGTGTTTTCCATACCTACTCACACATATTTTAAGGTTAACACTGTCCAATGAGCTGCTGCTGTCATGGCGTGATGTCATGTAGCCTTGACGTAGTTCGCCCGGTCAGATGATTCACTGGAGACCCGCGAACACTCGGAACTGCTGTATTCTTTCACTCGGAACACCGGAAGTATCTTTCGCGGAGATTGGCGAGATTTGATTCTATAAAACAGTCAGTTGTCTCCAGTGAACGTCTCGTACTTTAAGGGGATACAAAATCTGATCGTGAAGAAGAGAACATTATGCAAGTAGAGAAGGCTTTGTTTCGTCTGAAACACAAAGCTTCGACGAAACAAAAAACAATTAATGACTTTTTTTTACTAAAAAGAGCAAGTGATAAAATGACAAATATGAAATCATATCGCATACATTGAGGTTGCAATATTTTGATGCCTCTATGAAGTTTACATGAAGAAATATGTCCAAAACAGTAACCGTACTTAATTATTTTTTTACTCAATTTTTTATGTTACCCGCATTCATCGTCATTTTCCCCCTCCCCTTGAAAAACGATGCATCGAGGTTCTACTGTACATTAATTAATGGTATATTCACCAGAAAATCGTGATTAAAGAACTTACCTTCTCACAGGAGATGCTGAAAATGCTCTCCTCCAGCTGACAGACGGGCGTTGCACCGTGTAAATTGTACGCGGTCCAGTTGGCCAAATTCGGAAGCAGGAAGAAGAAGGACATGGGATCAATGAAGAGAGTCCATATGGTTATTGACTATATAGCTAACGGAGGATACATATTTGATCTTAAGGTAAGATTTGAGCAGAATGCAAATCAAGCCAAGATGGTTGATTTAGAACATAAATATCATTACGAACCATGCAAGGAAGTATGGAATCTTAAATTGAGAAGCCACTGGATTAATATTTGGAGTATTTCGAAATTCACAATTAATATTTTCAGTCAGGAAACTCTGTTGCAGGTGGTAGTTATTGTTGTTTTAAGGGGCAAAACAGAGAGGTCATCTGCCCCCTCTCAACATTATACAAATTTAGGATAAATTGAAATTTAGAGGTGGATGCCTAAATATGAAAAGCCTAGAAATAATGAAACAAAAAATAAATAAAATAATAATAAGTATAATAATAATCAAGAAATAATTAAGTAGAAAGAAGAATAGCTAGAACATGCATAAATAAAAAATATCAGAAAGATGGACAGTGGCGGATAGTACCAAATGAAGTGGTATACAGAGAACTGGAGCCCATCACTGATACTATTCGGAAGAAACGGATTTCTCTTTTTGGTCACATCATGAGGACACCAGAAACCAGGTTATCTAGAAAAATTGTAGAGAAACTTTGAAAAAAGAAACAACAAGTAGGATCGATTAAGGAAATTAGAGAAGATATGAAAGAATTAGAAAGAACCTTGAATGACTTGCAAAACAAAACAAAAAATTTAAAAAAACTGTAAGATACAAAAATAAGATTTTAGGCAAAAATAGACAAATGTAATACAGTAGAAAGGGTATTTACAGATGAGGAATGCCTGAGAAGATCAGAGCGAATGAAAAGCTACTGGGCAACTCGGAAAGGAAAGTTACTGAAGAAGAGTGAAGTGGTCCAATGAGGCCGCAAAAGCAGAAGTAGTAGAAGAAGAAGAAGAAGAAATAAACAAACATATATGGAAAAACAAAAACTCAGAATTTCAACAAGTTCTTATTTTTGACACAAAACAGACTTGTAAATTTAGATAGTTGGCCCTAACCCTCTCTCACTTATAAAGCGAATGATGAGAACAGCAGTCGCCTCGTCATCGGCTAATATAAGTTTGAGTGTCATCTGCAAACCATGAACAATATGAAATGGAAGCTTTTAGCCAAAAATTCAAAATGACCAGACAGATTATTTTATAAATTGAACAAGTAATACTGGGGGAAAATTGAACACAATATTTACTCGGCTATAGGACCCCTTTTTCCCTAAATTTTTAGTTCCGAAATTGGGGGGTGTACTATAGGCGCGAACTTCGCAAAAATCCATTATTTGGGAAAGGGAGAGAGTAAAAATAAGCTATTTTATTTATTATGATATAATGAAAATCCACAGCCTGCTTCCAGTCTCTGACCGGGTCAGGAATGGAATGAATGAAGCCCCCATCTAGCGGCGAGGATATGGACTGTACCGGCTGCCGAGGTCTGACGCACTCCTCTGGGGCAATGATTAAATGAATGACAGATGAAATGAAATGATAGTGGAGAGTGTTGCTGGAATGAAATTTTGACAGGGAAAACCGGAGTACCCGGAGAAAAACCTGTCTGCCTCCGTTTTGTCCAGCACAGATCTCACATGGAGTGACCGGGATTTGAACCACGGACCCAGCGGTGAGAGGCCGGCGTGCTGCCCCCTAAGCCACGGAGGCTCTTTATTATGATATATTTAATCAAAATAAATAACGTGCGTGCATATGTCGACCGACCACAAGCGTCTCGTCCTTACGTGAATGCAGCAACACCGCACATGTGGCCAGCCAAAAGCCTCTCTACTAGCGTGCGTATGTTGGCCGGCTCCCTGTTGCAAAGCGTGAGTCAGAGCCCGTACGCACAGAAAGAAAGACAGAGACTGCTTTCTTCAAACAAGGTCACGCCTTGTGAGCAACAGAGCTCGCGTACGATTTATTTACCTTATATACTCGAATACCACCCGCACATTTTTAAACAAAATCGGACGTGAAAATTTGGGGTGCGGGTCTTATTTGAGTCATCCTGATTTTAAAGATTTAAATTGCCCGCCACGCGCGATATCGGGTGTTGCGAGTATCCGCTAGATGGTGCTAGCCTTCTTCCGGCTATCACTTTGTTTTACCGTAAGCAGGCGGCGTCATACTTCCTCGCGCACGTTTTCCGAGTGTAAACATGAGTTGTACGAAGAGTTTGCGGTCGTTTAATGTGAGTGAGAAACTGAAAGTTGTGAGGGAAGCTGAAGTTTTTGGAAATCGTGCCCGGCAGGAAATACAGTGCACTCCCGATAATTCGCGTGTGGATAATTCGTTTTGCGGTTAATTCGCGGGTCTCCATGAGTATTTTTTAAATTGGGAATTCTCACAGCAACTAATCATCACGCTAAATTAAGCAATCTCTGTCGTTTAAAAGAATTTTGATGCGACGCAATGCGTAAAGACGAAATCATTGAGACTAGGGAAGACTGAACTGCATTTCTCTGCGATGCAACAGTAGGCCTAATTGCGCAATCTTCGAAACTTACGCGCATGTTGCCGCGAGTGGTATAGCACAGATTTCCTTTGTCTTTGAAGCCCAAACAATACAAGAGGAATGCACTTTCACTCGGAACCTACCCTCCCTTTCCCAACAGCCACGCTCCAAGGTCGCTGATCTGTGAGTTGTGAAGGGTGGATGTGCGGACAGCGTATTGTAAACAGCGATTATTGCGTAATGGCGCAAACGCGCACGACATCGAGAGCGTGTTTGTTCGATGCTCTTCATGCAGTCAACTAGTCGCGAGGAAAGTACCGCTACTCCGCTCGTACAAAAGCAATCGCTTGCCGACTTTTGTAACGACGATATTTCGAACGGGCAAGTTAGACGTCGATAAAGACGATTATGATTTACTACAGAAAAGCAAAGAAGAAATAGCATGGCATTTGACTGTTGGTGAGGAAAACGGAAATCCAGTAGATTTCGAGTGCGGGAGTGATGCAACGGAAATCCCGAAATTTTCCCACAGTCAAGCTAGTGTCTCTAGTCACACTTATCTTTTATATAGAAAAACGAGATGAATTTTCGTTTTCATATAATATTTTCTTTGGAAATGTGCAATCGAAAAATAGAATAAACGATCTAAGAAACAAAAAGTAATGACGGCTTTTTTTAAATATATTAATGTAGGCATAATCCACATAGGCCTACCAGTAGCCTAGCATGTCGTATAAGACACTACAATCAGGAGTTAAAATTATTATTTCGCGTGTTCAAGCCTATTTCAATATTTTAACCAATAGTTTTGTTTTTCCTAGGCTTAACAAAAATAACTGCGGATAATTCGCGGAAGTTCGTGCATTAATTACCGCGAATTAACGAGAGTGCACTGTATGATATTGACGAGTCATGTATTCGTGATTGAGCGGGATGACGTCTATGCTACAACCACTGGATGTCTGCGTGAACCGCCCGTTCAAAGCAGCCTTGAAACAGCTGTATACGGAGCAGATGGCGGCCGATAAGCACACACCGACTCCAACTGGTCGTATTCAGCGCCCGGAAGTTCAGCTGCTATGTTCGTGCATTTTGACGGCATGGAATCGTATCTCGGGAGATCTCATACGGAAGAGCTTCAAGAAATGTAGTATTTCGAATGCTATGGATGTCAGTGATGACGACATTTAGTGGGATGGTGATAAAAGTTCCGAAGTTGGTACTTCTGATGACGATGAATGAAGTGTTTGTGTACTTTTATTTGTATTTTTAATCGTTTGATGTGTGTTATTTTAGGACGACTTCAAAACTGTTGGAAACTATTTTGGATAAATGCTATTCTGTTTATTTAGTTACAATTGTACATAATTTTGAGTTTTTGTTTTTTTTTAATTTTGTTCTTCAAAATCAGGGTGCGGGTCTTATTCGGGGGCGGGTCGTATTCGAGTAAATACGGTATTTATTTATTGCCACAGGGCAGTGCCCCAATTACAGTAGCAAACAATTAAACAATTGTTTACACACAGATAATACATTAAAATACATTAAAATACAAGATAAAAATACATTAGAATACAAAATAAAAATTGAAAATTAAAAATTGATAATTGAAAATTAAAACTTAAAAATTGAAGATTAAAAATTAAAACTTAAATTTAAAAAAAAAAAATGTTAACAAGGAATATACACAAGTTCAAGTCGCAATAACAGTAAATGAAGCATGATTTTTAATATTTGGTCGCATAAAGTAAAGCTAGATTCATATCTTAAGGTACTAATACAAAAGCAATGGAAGATGGTAAGAAAGTGAAACCTAAATTTAATATCTTCGTTATAATGAATCATTTGACATCTAAAACTACGTGTAATTGCCTTCTATAATTTAGCAAGGACATTCCAAAATCTAAATTGTTGTCAGCTGAGAGCCTGTTGTAAGTACAGCACATATTCAATATCGGTGAATTTTTATGGAAATTTGTATTAGATTTTTTAACTATTAGGAGTTCTCGTTTTCGGAGACATTTTTTTCTCACATTGAAATTTATTTGCCCTCAAGTTTCACTCGTGTCTGAGATACCATTGATAATTTTATACAAATATATCTGCTGAGCAATAAGCCTGCGTGTTGAAAGTTTAGTCATTTGGAATTCTGACAACAAGTTAGAGTAAGGAATTCTACAACGGATGGCTGATACAGAGTACTTCTTGTAATATAGGAAGCGTAACAGTTTCTTGAATGGTATAGCCCAAGTAGCCAACATCTGGTATACAAAGACAAGTACAGTATATTCTATGATTATTGCCAACCACCTCTGAAAAGATATTACACTTTCCCTGCGATTGTTTTGCGTGACCAACCGCCGGCCGTATCCCATCCTCGCACCACGCTCGTTGCTAGACAATGACAGACAGGACTCTCAATAATTAAGCAGGGATACTATAAGCGATTTCCAAGAATTTTGAACAGGGGCATCGAAAAATAATACCAACATTAAAAAAATTATAGCACCGAAACCCTTTATGTTAAACGTGTAATTCTTTCACTCAACGCCAGCTGGTAAAAGTAAGTTTTGTTTTGGAGGGGACGTGACCTTGCTATGTGCACACTAGATGCGCAGTAGCCAAGGTCGGTCGGGGGCGCGTGCACCAATGACTGAACTGCCCGACAAACTGCACCCGATTACAAAGCTGTAATTCGATGGTTTAATCAGTTTAAGGAAACAGGGACTGTAGAGAAAAAATCTAGACTAGGCCGACCACCAACTTCAGCATTGAACGCACGCTTTCCCAATGGCTGGATTGGTACGTGCAATCATTTCAGGAGTAACTGTCTAGATGGCGGCAGAAATTCGCTCCCGCAGGTGCTCCGAATCCCGAATTTTTTCTTCATACACAATGTTTTTAATGTACCCCCAGAAAAAAAAAATCCAAAGGGGTGAGGTGGGGACTTCATTGACGCGCGCACCTCTGGCCGACCTTGGCTACTGCGCATCTAGTGTGCGCATAGTAAGGTCACGTCCCCTACAAAACAAAACTTACTTTAACCAGCTGGCGTTCAGTGAAAGAATTACACGTTTAACACAAAGGGTTTCGGTGCTATAATTTTTTGAAATGTTGGCATTATTTTTCGATGACCCTGTATTATGGCTCTCGAAAATTGAAGGGGATACTATAGGCGAGGGGATCCTATAGCCGAGTAAATACGGTATTACAATACAACAAATTGCAAATAGAGAAGATAAAAGGATTCTGAAGAACAAACATATAAGATTTACTCAGAAAATTAATCAACAAAAACAATATGTCATATCTGATGAGGAAAGGGCAGCCAGAATGAAGAGGTTTTGGGAGAGGAGGAAGATGATGACAGCTAGATTCCCTGTCAATCAGTAGAGGACTTAAATGTATTTGGTTTGATTTAAAAGCTCCAATGTGGACGTAAACTATGCAAATAAAAAATAAATCCTCTCGGCACGCCGAAACGGCAGAGGTAGATTTCACAATTGCTGACCAGCCTGACAGGAGTTGGAGATAACGCTATCTTTGGCTCGTCTGTAGAACGACAGGGCTGTCAAAACAACAATATTGCTTTGATGACATCCGTAGTACAGTCAGCAATGATTTGGCATCCACTTGGCATGTTCATAGACAACATTTGACTCATCTTTCAGACAAAAGTTTTATGTAATGTATAAAGGACTATTGACAATTTTAAACGGTCATGATATTGCACCTATTAAGAGAAGTATGACTTTATTTTTCATGGTCCCTGGTTTCCCCTGGTCACTGGTTAGCGCTAAAAAAAACTGAGATAAGTTATTGGCCATTATCCAAGGAATAGTATGAACTTTGAATGGATTCCATTTTCTACATTTTCAGAAAGTTACAGCGGTATTTCAATTTTTCGAAAAAGCCCCCCCCCCCCCCCATTTTCACCCCCTTGATCCGATTTTGCCCATTGACGAACTCGACCGAGATTTTATAAGATTATATTTTATGTATAAATTTGAAAGTGATTGGTGGAAAATGGCGGTAGTTATCGTGCCCACAAAAGAGCTGAAGCCGAATCGCTAATCTCCAAATACCGTTGTTAGACTTAATTGTATTTGTATTGATTAAAGTGCTCCAATGAGGGCGTAAAATATGGGGGGGGGGGGAATAATATATATAGATATAGCCTATAAATTATATATAAAATTTTGAACTGACGGTCGTTTTGGGGTCTAGGGGATGGAAAACTCGAAAATATGTCAAAATTTTCCAGAAGTCGAAGAAATTTGATAAGGACTGTATGTCACTGGTATAGTTTCATTTAGATTCCAAGGACAACATGGTCATCAGCCTCTAAGTGAACTCACCCCTCTCGTATGCTGCCAAAGAACTGGTCACAAAAGGCATCATGATCAGCAGGCGTCTTGCAGGTCTTGAGCAGACAGCTGAGGATAGGCAGCAGGTTGGGGTATATGGAGGATGCAGTGCCACGACCTGCCTCTTTGAGGATCCGCCATAGAGGGGGCAACACCTGCTTGTCAAGGTTACCATGATCCTGTAACAACATAACAAACAAGTAAATCTACAGTAAAGCTTCTATCTGTACTACACAACAACTAACACAATATTTTTTTTAATACCGTGTTTACTCGCATAAGACCCTGATTTTGAAGAACAAAATTAAAATAAAAAATAAAAAACTCAAAATTATGTACAATCTTAACTAAATAAACAGAATAGCATTTATCCAAAATAGTTTCCAACAGTATTGAAGTCGTCCTAAAATAACACACATCAAACGATTAAAAATACAAATAAAAGTACACAAACACTTCATTCATCGTCATCAGAAGTACCAACTTCGGAACTTTTATCACCGTCCCACTAAATGTCGTCATCACTGACATCCATAGCATTCGAAATACTACATTTCTTGAAGCTCTTCCGTATGAGATCTCCCGAGATACGATTCCATGCCGTCAAAATGCACGAACATAGCAGCTGAACTTCCGGGCGCTGAATACGACCAGTTGGAGTCAGTGTGTGCTTATCGGCCGCCATCTGCTCCGTATACAGCTGTTTCAAGGCTGCTTTGAACGGGGGGTTCACGCAGACATCCAGTGGTTTTAGCATAGACGTCATCCCGCTCAATCACGAATACATGACTCGTCAATATCATATTTCCTACCGGGCACGATTTCCTAACTTCAGCTTCCAGCTTCTCACTCACATTGAACGACCGCAAACGCTTCGTACAACTCATGTTTACACTCGGAAAACGTGCGCAACACGTGCACGAGACTGTATGACGCCGCCTGCTTACGGTAAAACAAAGTGATAGCCGGAAGAAGGCTAGCACCATCTAGCGGATACTCGCAACACCCGATATCGCGCGTGGCGGGCAATTTAAATCTTTAAAATCAAGATGACTCAAATAAGACCCGCACCCCAATTTTTCACGTCCGATTTTGTTTAAAAATGTGCGGGTGGTATTCGAGTATATACGGTACTCCCTATGAATAATAGATCAACAAATAATGGACAAGAATTTTTTTTAAATAAGAATTTTTATTTGTGACTAGTATAAGGATGACATGGTGCTAACATCTACATCACTTAAAACGTTACAGGAGACTTTCAACAGACCAGTAAATTGGGCGGACGAAAATGAATTTAAATTGAACGAAAACAAGACAATGTTCATAGCCTTCAGAAAAGGAGGTAGACTGTCAGCTAATCATCATTTGGAATACAAAGGCAAAAGATTACAATTAGTGAACAATTTTAAGTACTTAGGAATAATATTCCAAACACAGGGAGTTGTATTTACGAAGCACATACAAGACAAAGTTGACACAGCAATTGTAGCAAGACACCTTGGAAAATTGTCCCTTGATACAGGCATGGCGTTATTTAAGCTCAAAATTACTCCCATAGTTGCATATGCATTGGAAAATATATGGGAACACCTGACAAAGAATGACCTGATGAAAATGGAAAGATAGAAGGCAGTATACTTTAAAAAGTTACTCAAGCTTTCGAAATACACATTCTCTCGACTTGTATATGTATTGCCCAAAGAGCAATTTTATATCGAAGATTTAAGAAAGCAATGGATGCTGCCTGCCACTGGAGCATATGATGCATTAATGAGTGAACTTCGTGACAAGAGGAAATATATTCGGGGCGACTTCTACTGTACAGATGCCATGACGACTTGTGAGTGGATGAACTCAAATTATGAACTCCGTCGTATGATCACACGAATGGCAGTGCACGGTTTTCACTATAAAGTTTGCACAGAAAAGAAGTATCACCAGCCAAACTTAAACTGCGTGTGTATTTTATGTAAGAGATCATGTGAGAGATATATATCATGTATTAACGTCAGATGTCTCTTACAAAATTTTGCACTGAATGAGCTTGTATGGTATTCCTATTATTATGGCCATTGGCTGAAATGAAATTTATTATTATAAATAAGACACAACAAGATTTTATCAGGAGGATCAATTTTTTGCATTAAATTATGAGGTACAACCATCTTGTTTCAAATGACAGTTCAAATCCCACATACAATAGGTTTTTAAAAGGACATTATTTTAATTAATACAATATTTTAATAAGTGATATTTTAGTATACATTAAAAGGGTCTATTTTATATGT
Source organism: Meconema thalassinum (assembly GCA_946902985.2). Taxonomy (NCBI): domain Eukaryota; kingdom Metazoa; phylum Arthropoda; class Insecta; order Orthoptera; family Tettigoniidae; genus Meconema; species Meconema thalassinum. The sequence continues at coordinate 127,747,769 of OX336395.1, forward strand.
TATAAGTTGGTGTTATTGATCAATGGTTTTAACAGTGTATAATGCTGTTTTTTAGAATAGTCTGAAGAAGGGAGTGTTGTAATATCCCGAAACATGTACTTAAAAATTTCCTATAAACAAGTATTGAATGGACAGATCTACTGATTTTCATTTAATTAGCTATTAGTCAATACGGATCAATTATGGATTTGATTACTCCTGGAGTTAGAACTGTGATGTGACATCCATGTCAGGGCATGTCACCTCACGGAGAATCAGCTAGCCGTTCTCACACCTGGCATGGCATTGTCACGAGAAGGATACAGTTTGCGCAATTGGGTAACTGCAGGATTTAAGGCTACCTGTCAACTCATCTGAATGAACAATGGGAACTTAGTCAAGAGATCAAGGCAAGAATTGAGCAAGCGAGAACAACCTTCATTAAAATGAAAAAGCTCCTCAGTAACTGCAGTCTAAGTCTACATATTAGGCTGCGGATGGTCAGAGGATATGTACCGTATTTACTCGCCTATAACACCCCCTTATTTTCCCCGAAATTTTGGCTTCAAAAAATAGGGGAGGGATATAATAGGTGAGAATTTCCCTTGATATAGGTTAGGATGGCGTGGTATAAAGGCACACAAAGGAGCACCTAGCACCCTTAAATCAACACACAAAATAGTTATTTTAACCTTGACTTTATTTACGATAAAAGTGATAATAGCCCATTTAAATAGCCACTCTCTTGCATCATCACAGCTGACTGGCCACAGGACTAAGACAACGCTGCAGCCGCACAGCATTGCGTGCATCGAGTTCAAGGTTACGCAGTGTTGCAATATGTTACGCATCAACTAGACCTACCTGAAATACGGAAGATTTGTTTCTAATACCGACCACATTTTCGTACTTTCCTTTTTTTTACAACGCGGAAAGACTAAGAAGTATTATTGGTTCCCAATAATTTGTCCTTCTGGTTGCGCCAATAACGAATCATACACGGCTGCACTTTGTATTTACGACTCGCCGCTTTCACTCCATTTTCTGCAGCAAATTCTAGCACTTACAACTTGAAGTGTGCCGTAAAACTTGTTCTCTTGCTCATTTTCAGTCCTGCTTGTGTACTGCAAGCTTCTTAATTATTCACTACACACGGCCCTGCGAGACGCGAGACACGGAACTCGTAAGCTGCTGGGTAGGGGGAGTAAGTAACCATTGCCAAGGTCAACGATGCACAGGTGGTGCAGGCGAAAGCGCGGGATTTTCTAATTATTTCTCCTTCACAATTCCTTTTCTTTATAGTTATTTTTCTCCCCAATAATAGTAGAAAATTGAGGGGGGGCGTTATAGGTGAGGGGGTGTTATAGGCGAGTAAATATTTCCCATACTATTGTATGGAAAGGAAGGGTGAACTTTAACCCAGGTATTGTGCAAGAAGCTGGAAGCCTTCAAAATGTGGGTGTATCGGCAGATGTTACGTATCTCGTGGACCAAAAAATGAGGAATACTGAAGTGATGGGAAGATTACACTGCTCATTTCCATAAAGAAACGGAAACTCAAATAATTCGTACACGAGGTGCGGAATGAAAAATACAGGATCCTGCTGTTGGCGATTCCGGGGAAGATCTCAGGACAAGACTTACCAATAATGACGTATGGAGCAGAAACTTGGCTGATGACGAGGAGAGATGAAAGACTAGGAGAGACAGAGTGAGGAATGAAGACATTCGAAAGGAAGTGAATGTACAGAAGCTGAATGATAAGCTAACAGATTGAGATGGTATGGACATGTGAAAAGGATGAATGATGAAAGAATGCCGAAACAAGTGATGGAGAGATGGATGACTGGAAAGACCTAGAGTACGGTGGATGGATTTGGTGAAGGACAGTGTGAGAGAACGGAAAGGTGGATACATTTCGATATTTGGGTTCTCGATTACAGAGCGACGGCTGTATAAATGGTGCGAGCTAAAATCACCGCAACGTGGATGCGATTCAGGGATGTAACTGGTGTTCTTTGTGATAAGAAGATATACAGATATACCGCTCAATGGTGAGGCCAGTTGCATTGTATGGTACAGAGTATTGGCCAGCACCTGAAAGTGCTGAGCAGTTACGTGTCAAGGAAATGCGAATGCTGAGAAGATGGTTAGGCATTTCCCTGCTCGACCACATCAACAACACAATGATCCGACAACTAGCTAGTGTTGCTCTAATCCAGGGGTCCTCACTAGGATTTCTTAGAGAGCCAAATAGTTCGTATCAAATTTTCCTCAGGGCCGCAAGTACAAACTGTATAATTTAGGTTAATTACAAAATATATTTTTCCTATTGCAATACTACACTACGAAGTGGTGTTAAATAGAGCCGGGCAAAAAGCTCTTGAGTTCCGATCGGTCTCGTTGGACGAGAATAAAAAACGGAAATGCTGGTTCCGGAACTGGTAATACCGATAATGTGGGCTCGATAACGATAATTCTCGACATTATCGCTCGTTCTCACTTGGGCAATATGGCGCTGCCTGAAGGCACTGAGGCTTGTTGTGTAAGGATTCAATGGAAATTGTTCATTCCGTTGACTGGAGTCTGCGAATTGGAAGAATCCACTCAACTTCAACGATATCATATTAACAGACTACCTAAGGTATATTGAGCATATCATCCTAATAACATACGGTATGGAAGGAGATTTTGATTGTCAGTCGGTATTTTTTTGTTCATTAAATTTCAGCAAAACAAAATTCTATTTGAAGTGTAGGCTACATATTAAGATTTTTCATGTAGTGCCACATTCAAGCACTACCGTATGTAACTTTCTCGTTATAAAACCTGAAAATTCATGCACTCGCTATATTACTAAAGCCCCGGTGATGCAACTGTGTTCTGTCGTATCATTTTTGTAGTAAGATACTGGTAAAGTGGTCGACATAAACAATAAAACGTAACGAAACAAAAATTAAAATCACTTCCCCTACCGAGGATCGAGCCCCGGCCCTTTAATTCATGAGTCCAGCGCATAACCAATTCACCCACTGAGACTCTTATACAACGAGGGAAAATGTTACAAACATACACAGTGAAAACTTTTGCGTCGGATACCTGACACTCTTTATCTCAAATGCTCCTACCAGTTTGGATAATATTCTCTAGTCGTCGGGCATACGAAAAAATAATGTTTACCTTCAAAAATAAGATTGATTTTATCTTTCGTCATAATGGCTTTGTCATATGCTTAAGCCACCGCCATTACAATCGCGTCCCTACGCACGTGCTCACACGTTGCATCATGGGTAGAGAGAGCAACGATATTACCTTGTGATCGAACGAGACTTTGGAGTATCGGACGAGGTGACATTCCCGCGGTAATGAGTTGTTCTCAGTGCAACTCCTGTCGTGCTACTCTCACTCAAACTGTCATATCATTGGCATTTATGGACAAATCAGTGAGGTGTTTGCACTGACATGATTAACATACCGCATGCCACAAACTGGTATTGTTTTCAAGCACAATATTAGAGTTTTTAGTAGATGAAATTAGTTGAAACTTTTCAGAGTAAAATTTTCCAAGTGTATTTTCACCATCGCAGCCAATTTTTTCACTATAGTTGCCTCTAATTACAACCTGTTACAAGGTGGAGAAGAAGGTTGAAAGTATTCTTTAAAGCAAATTCCTAGTCAGTAGGGCTAAAAATTCATGAGTCATACACGAGAGATTTTCTTGTAGCTCTTCTCTGCTATGCCAATTATTTGAGTTTTATTTTACTTTAGGGGCTACAACATCGTGATCATTTTTGTGTTCTTGTGTGTGTCAACTTTGTCTAATAACCTGTGTTATTATGGTGTCCGTAGTAGTGTGTGTATACAGTATTTGTAACTGAGGGTAGGAGTGGTAAGGAGGTGGCAGATGCGAACTCAATTCAATGTGATCTTCCTGGGGTGGATCACTTCATACTGCTTTAAATTTGTCAAATGTAAGAACGAGGAATGGTTTACATTCCGGAGTTATTACAGAAGGCTTTGACTTTATACGTTCAGCGGCTTGAGTGACGCGTGCAGCGGCGTGAGTGGGTCTGCTTTTTCCTTCAAATAGATACTGTCGATAACGCCGAGAAAAAAGGAGTTCCGGTATTATCGAGACTCCCACTCAGTACCGGTATTATCGAGACTTAAGATTCTCGTTCAGCGGAGAGACCTGGCCTTGAGTGCGCTTGGTGGGGGGAGATACTAGCCATGCGGAAACTTACGATCCCGATCGGAACTAGAGCAAATTTGCCCGGCTCTAGTGTTAAATAACTCACAAACTATATGATTATAACATAAGTTTATTACATCAATAAAATAAACTGTTTTCCATATAAAAAGCAGGAAAATGTATTTTACTTGACTCATGAATACTTGAATTTGTTAATTCTTTGAAGTTGATGGGCGAAATCATTCACAGCTCTCTAATATGGCATCTATGTTAGCAGGTTGGGAAGAAATTGAAATTCTCAAAATGTTGTCAACGTTTTCACTCGTTAACCTGGATCTGTACTTGTTTTTTATGAACTTCAGCTTACTGAATGTAGATTCACAGACATATGTAGATGCAAAATAATTAAGTAGAGAAAAACAATGACAGATTTTCAATACACATAATAAATAAATATAACCTATATTTATAAAATATTGTATAATTTTTTCATAAAATATTTTTTTCATAATTCTTAAATTTATGTTTTTATTCCTATCCCTAACAGTCTTGAGGGCCGCTAAAAATCGTTCCCACGGCCGCGTAGTGAGGATTGCTGCTCTAATCGATGAGAAAATGCAGGACAGGAGACTTCGTTGGTATGGCCACGTCATACGAGCACCGCATGGTTCAGTCATCAGCTCAGCCTATCATCTCGCTGTTGAAGGCCAGAGACACCGTGGGAGACCTAAGCTAAGATGTCTAGACACTATAAAGTCAGATCTAAGATCATCATCATCATCTTGTACAGTTTCCAGCCCCAGGCTGGGTCTGTTTGGAACATAAGCCTCGCCACTTATTTCTTTCTTCCCACCACCTCTCCGTTGTCACTCTGGTCCAGTCCTCGTCTCTCTTCTTGACACATTCCTCCACTCCTTTCAGCCATCTATCTCTTGGTCTTCTCCTTGGTCGTTTCTTCTGGCTACGATAGGCCTAGCAAGCCAGTAGTGGATATCATATTTGCTTTCAAACCAGGAACAGGCCTCGGAAAGGACGGATGCAAACGACGACGACCCGGATATGCTAATGGACTACGAGTTGGGACATTAAACATACAGACACTGACAGGAAAAGTGGAGGAGATTGTAGATGTGATGGAGAGAAGAAAACTGGATGTACTGGGCTTGGCAGAAACAACATGGAAAGGAGAAGGTCGCAGAGAACTGAGGAAAGGGTACCGGTTGTACTGGAGTGGGAACAGTGAAGGAAGGAGCAGCGGAGTAGGAGTAGTTGTGAGAGATGGAATGAAGGAAGAGGTAAAGGGAATAAGTGACAGGATCATGAAGATCAGAGTAACTGTAAAGGGAAGAAGCCTGGAGATAGCCCAGGTATATGCCCCTCAAGTTGGATGTACAGCTCAAGAGAAGGAAGACTTTGAGGAGGAGCTACAACAGCAGTTGAATGGTCAGAGCATCATTGTCATGGGAGATTTGAATGCACATGTAGGAAGTGAAAGGCAAGGATATGAAAATGTATTGGGAGCAGAAGGATGGGGTAGCAGGAATGAAGAAGGGAGAAAGTTGCTGGATTTTTGCAAGAGAAACGGTTTAGTGGTAGGCAACTCCTGGTTCCGGAAGAAAGAAAGCCACAAGGTAACGTGGTACAGCAGTGATTTAACAAAGAAATCTTTGGTAGATTACACGCTGTACGACTGGGAAATGAAGAGAAGTGTCAGAGATATAAAGGTAATACCATCAGAGGCCTTAGATAGCGACCACAGATCTAAGATCAAGAAGCCTAAATCCACAGGAAGCGCTTCATCGAAAGAAATGGCGTGCATTGACCCGAAAAGCGGATCCCGTTCCAATGGGAACAGGCTAAGAAGAAGAACAAGATTGTGAGAGAATGGAACCTGGAGCGGAGTTCAGTGGTTGATGATGATAATTGTTGTTTTAAGGGGCCTAACATCTGGGTTATCGGCCCCTAATGGTCTGGGTGATAGCGAAAATGACAATGAAATGGAAACCGTAACAAATATCAAGCTGGATTGAAAATACTTACAAAATGGAATGCAGATTGAAATGGCTCACAAAATGAAGAATGGAAATACTTATAAAAGGTAAAGGTAATTCCAAAGGAAAATGCTCATAAAAGGAATTTAGATTGAAAAAAAACGCACAAAATGTAGTTTAGGTTCAAATTACTTACAAAATGCAACGTAGATTCGAAATACTCAACAAAATTCAATTGAAATTCAAAATATTTACAAAATGAATCGAAATTGAAAATACGCACAAAATGCAATTGAGGTTTAAAATACTTACAAAATGCAATTGGAATTGAAAATACACAATGCAAGTGAGATTGAAAAAGGCCGGTTCAGATTCAAAATACTCACAAAGTGCATTTGAAATTCAAAATACTTACAAAATGCAATTGAATTTGAAAATGCTTACAAAATGTATGGTAGATTCAAAATCCTCACAATATATGGAAGCCCGCGATTCAAAATACTGTACTTACAAAATGCAATTGAGATTGAAAATACTTACAAAATGGAGCTTAGATAAAAAATACTTACAAAGCGCAATGTAGATTGAAAAAACTTAAAAAATGTGGTAGAGTAAAAAAAAAAAATTTAGAGACATTGGGAGCCAATTCATAAAAACAGGGCAGGAATCTTAAAGAGAAAAGGAACTATAATGAAAAGAAGGCTGATCCCACGAAGAATGAGGGATCAGGAAAGATGAGAGAAGGGCTAATGAAGGCGGGAAAGGAAAAGACTCCCGAGGCCTCGGATACCCTAATACCGTCGGGGTCGGAAAAGAACAAGACTTGACCAAGGGAGGTTGGCAGAAAAGGAGATGGCTCCGGCACAAGTAAGTGGAAGCAATGCCGGACTCAGCTGGGGTCCCGTGGTCGCCAACCCACGTCCCACTAGATGTGAGCCCCTGGGGGGGTTCAGTGGTTGGGGAAGGAGTTAGTTAGTTATTGTTGTTTTAAGGGGCGGAACTACGAGGTCATCTGCCCCTCTTAACACAGATTAAAGAATACAAATTTTGAATTGAATTTAAAATTTTGAGGTGGACATCTAAATTTCAAAAGACCAAAAATTAATAAAACAAAAACAAACAATTAAATAAAAAATAAAAATTATAAAAATTAACAAAAATTACGGAAAAAACAAAACATTCTCATTCAAAAACGAACAAGTCGTTGAGTCAATGTTCACTGGAAAATTTAGATTGCTGGCCCTAACCCACTCTCACTTATAAAGCGGATAACGCGATCAGCAGCCACCACGTCATCGGCTAATATAAGTTTGAGTGTCGTCTGCAAACCAAGGTTTCTTCGTAAGTCAGCAAGATCCACACACTCGGTGAAAATGTGGGCCACGGTGAATACGGCTCCACAGGTACAAAGTGGGGGGTCTTCCCTTCTCATTAGGTATGAGTGGGTGGATCTTGTATGACCTATCCTTAGCCTACACAAAATGACGGACTCCCTTCGGACCCGGAAGGAGCTCCGCCACACGCGAGTAGTTTCCTTGATCGCTCTCAGTTTACTGGGCAGTGGGTCAGCTAGCCACTGACTCTCCCAAAAAGCCAGAACTTGTAGGCGTAACTGAGAGCGAATATCTCTAGCGGGTACCTCCATTGGTCGAGGTGGTAGTGATACCGCCTCTTTTGCAGCTTGATCCGCTAACTCATTTCCCGCAATTCCCATGTGGCTTGGAAGCCACAGAAAGGTGATTCGAGTGTCAGCGTGGCACAGCCCGGCTAGTAGGTCATGGATTCGCTGCACTAGGGGGTGTTGCGGGAAACATGTAGCAATTGACTGCAACGAACTCAAAGAGTCGGTACACACGAGAAAGTGGATTCGTGCATCCTGTAGTGCAAACTGCAGAGCTTCATAGATGGCAACGAGCTCCGCAGTAAACACACTACAGGCCTCAGGCAAAGAGATCTTGGTATTTGCACCATCAATAACGTAAGCACAACCCACTTTCTCGTCCACCTTCGAACCATCCGTGTATAGAATGCCAGCGTCCGGAAATTGGTGAACTATGCTGTGGAACTGCCTCCGGTAAACGGACGCATCCGTGTTCACCTTAGGACCTTGGTGAAGATCTAACCGAATTTCCGGACGCGGGACTTGCCACGGAGGCACCTCGCTAGATGTCCGGATCATACAGGGACCTACAGCCACTCCTATTTCAGTGCACGAGCTATCAAGTCTAATACCAACCGGCCGAGTGGCACGAGGCCGGTTGGCGTAACCCTGGTGGTTTTGGGTACCGAAGAGAGCTTGATAGGTCGGGTGTTGCGGCATTTGACGCACATTGGCAGCATATGCTAAAAGCATATGTTGGCGTCTATAATTTAAAGGTGGAACACCCGATTCGGCGAGTAGGCTGGGTATCGGGCTGGTCCGGAAGGCACCGGTAGCCAGCCTAACGCCACTATGGTGGATACTGTCCAGCATTTTCAAGGTTGCCGGCCTTGCTGAACCGTATGCCGCAGAACCATAGTCTAGCCGGGACAGGACGAGGGCTTGGTAGAACCGTAGGAGCACCGCACGGTCAGCCCCCCACGTAGTGCCACTAAGAAACCTGAGCATGTTCAGTTTCCTGAGACATGTCATTTTCAATTGCCGTATATGGTGCTGCCACGTTAACTTGCTGTCAAAATGGAGCCCCAGGAAGCGATAAGTGTCAACCAACGGCAACGCAGCATCCCTGAGATGTAGTTCAGGGTGTAAATGTAGCCTCCGTAGCCGACAAAAATGGACGACGGAGGTTTTCGCTGCTGAAAAACGAAAACCCCGGTCGTGAGCCCACCTGTCGACCCGGTTGATGGCTAGCTGCAATTGCCGTTCCACGACTGCCATACTTCCAGAGCTGTAATGCAGAGCTAAATCGTCTACATACAGCGATGGAACTACCGCGGACCCGGCGGCGGCAACAATGCCATTAATGGCAATCGCGAACAAGGTGACACTCAGCACTGAACCCTGAGGAACTCCATTTTCTTGGGTATAGTACTGCGATAATGTCCTACCGACCCTTACACGGAAGAGTCGGACGGACATGAAATTCGCAATGAAAGTCGGTAAGTTACCACGGAGTCCCCACTTGTGAAGGGTGGAAAGGATCCCGTAGCGCCATGTGGTGTCGTAGGCTTTCTCGAGGTCAAAGAAAACCGTGACTAGGTGCCGCTTCCGGAAAAAAGCCTCCTGTATGGCGCTCTCAAGTCGCACCAGATGGTCAGTGGTGGACCTATGAGAGCGAAATCCACATTGGTACTCAGACAGGAGACCTTTATCCTCCAAGAACCACACCAGTCGACGGTTCACCATCTTTTCGAGCAGCTTGCATAGGCCATTTGTCAAACAAATGGGCCTATAGCTGCTTACAAACTTGGGATCCTTTCCAGCCTTAGGAATCGGTATCACGATCCCCTCTCGCCATTGAGATGGAAACTCCCCTTCAATCCATATACGATTGAAGAGGATCAACAGTTCTTTCATACTGGATTCGCACAGATGTTTTAACATTTGATTATGTATGTTATCCGGTCCAGGAGCCGTATCCCTGCACAGTGCAAGCGCACTGCGCAGTTCCCATTCAGAGAATGGTACATTATAGGACTCCGAAGCAGCAGTGGCAAAGGACAAGGGGTGAGTCTCTGCCTCCCGCTTCAGAGCCAGAAATGTAGGATCGTAACTCCCGGAGCAGGATACATCGGAGAAGTGCGAGCCAATGCTGTTGGCAATGGCGAGATGGTCCGTGATGATGTCCCCATTGATGGACACTCCGGGTATCGATAGTGATGTCGGGAGTCCGGAGATCCGACGAAGCTTAGTCCACACTTGAGATGAAGGAGTATGCGCCGTCATGGATGACACATACTTTTCCCACGTCGTTTTCTTACTCTCCCGAATCAGATATCGGGCTCTAGCACGCATCCTTCTGAAGGTGATAAGGTTGGCCATAGTGTTTTGCCTCCGATAGCATTTGAAAGCACGTCGACGATCTTTAATGGCTGCTGCAATCTCGGCTGTCCACCAAGGGACAAGCTTCCGGCGTGAGTTGCCGGATGAGGAAGGTATTGTTTCCTCAGCAGCAGTCAAAATACCATTCGTTATGTGAATGGTATGATCGTCGACACTCTCAGAGGTATCTTCGGCAAACACCGCACGTGCCGTGAAAGTTGGCCAATCAGCCCGACGGAGAAGCCATCGACTTGGTAACTCGATGGCTCTCTGGTTCGGAAGAGTAACGATAATTGGAAAATGGTCACTATTACAAAGGTCATCGTGTACACCCCACTGTAGCAGGGGAACCAGCGCACGACTGCACAAGGTAATATCGATACTTGAATAAGTACCGTGTGCAATAGAGAAGTGCGTAGGCTCCCCTGTGTTCAACAGACACAGGTCCAGCCGCCTGATCAGCCTCTCAAAATCTCTCCCTTTACCGCTACTGGTAGCGGAGCCCCAGATGGTGTTGTGGGCATTAACATCTCCCAGAAGGAGAAAAGGAGGGGGGAGCTGAGAGACTAGATCCACCAGCCGGTCGTAATCCGGCTGAGAATCAGGTGGGATGTACACGTTACATACTGTTGCCATTACTGGCAACGAAGTACGAACTGCAACTGCCTCTAGCTGAGTACGCAACGGCACCTCTTCACTAAAGAGGCTAGAGTGGACGAGAGTGCAGACGCCACCAGCGGCCACAGCTCCGTCCATCCGGTCTTTAGAGAAGAGTTTGAAGTGACGCATTGTTGTCTCATGTCCAGGACGAAACCTGGATTCCTGAAGACAGACAATGGTTGCCGAAAACGAAGATATTAATTGTCGTAACTCAGCGAGATGAACAGAATAGCTATTACAGTTCCATTGTAATAGTGCCATGGTGTGGACTTAAGTAGAAGTGGGTCTTCTACTTATGCTTGACCGTTTGCCACCCTTCCCCATCTCTAGTTGGAGATGATGGGGCAGGAGAGCACACCTCAATCTCCACATCTCCGTCCGAAGACGAAGAAAATGGAGCGGGCGCTCTCTTGGGTTGCGCACGGTCGTCGTCGGACCTCACGGGTCTCGCCCTTGGGGAAGAGCGAGAGCGGTGTCGAGGGACTTTCTCCCGGTCCGAAGACTGGGTGTCTGTCCCCGACACGCCCCGAAGAGACTTCTTCTTGGATCGGCGCCGACGTGTGTTTGGGGAAGTAGATGGTCCCTTCCCCACAGACGCCGGGTCCTTATAAAACAAGGTCGCTCCTGCTGGCACCGCTCCACTGGTAGTGGTGGGAGCGGGATGGCTAGCAGATACGTGAGCAGCCCTGCCTTTAGGAGAGGAAGAGAAACGGCGCTGAACCGCTCCCCTCTCCTCCGCCGATCTATTTTCTTTTCTATAGGGGAGTTCCTCCATACGGACGGGCTTGGCTTCAGCAGGCTTCGCTCCCTTGGTGGTAGTGGGAGCGGAAAGGCCAGCAGAGACAGTAGCCACCCCGTCAGCAGGAGGACGAGAGAGACGGCGACGAACCGTCTCCCTCTTCTCCACTATCTTTGTCTTATCAGATGGGCTGGATGACGATCCAGCCCCGGTCGCAGAAGTCTTCTTTGCCTCGTTGGCAGGGGAAGACTTCTTCTCCGACCGTTTCGGAGAGGAAGATGACTTCTTCTCCGATTGCACCGGTTTAGATGGTATAACCGGCGCCTTTTTCACAATGGCCGAAGAAGGTTGTTTAACCTTCTTCGGGCTGACAGGTCTCGCTTGGACAGCGAGGGGAGACTTTACGATCTCAGAGAAGTTCGTCGTCGAGGGTACAGCACGGGGAACGAAAGTGGCAGGGGTGATAGGTGGCGTCACCTTAGCCGCGAAAGATACCGGAAATTCGGGTGCAGTCATATCACGGTATCTCTTTCGAGCGTCGTGATATGAAAGCCGATCCAATGTTCTGATTTCTTGGATCTTTGCTTCCTTGCAGAACTCAGGGCACTGCTTCGACCGCGGAGAGTGACTTCCTTGGCAGTTAGGACACGTCGGGGGAGGCGTACACCCCACACCGTCATGTGTCCCCTTGCCACACTCTCTACACACCGCCTTGGCAGTGCACCTGGCAGAAACATGACCGAATTTCTGGCAATTGTAGCAGCGCATAGGTGGAGGGATGTACGGTCTAACGTCGCAATGGTACGACGTGACCTTCACCTGCCTAGGCACTACATCACCCTCAAAATGAAGAATGAAAGCGCCAGTATCGACGCTATCATTTCCAATTTTCCGGGTGATGCGCCTAATCCTGGTGACGCCTCGCTTCCCCAGATCCCGCATCAATTCCGCGTCGCTGTTTAAAATGAGGTCGCGATGGAATATAACTCCACGGACCTCATTTAGCGTATCGTGCTTCTCAACCTTAACGGGAATTTCGCCGAAATGCGTGCATTCCAGCAACGCTTCGGTTTGCTGCCGGTCAACGGTATGCAGCAGGAGCTGCCCGTTCCGGAGCTTGGAAATCCCGTTAAGGTCGCGATATTTCCCCTCGATTTCCTCTGAAAATAGGATCGATTTTACCTGTTTAAAATCTCCCCCGTCTGTCCTGGTAGCTACCAGGTAGCGAGGAGACCTGTCAACAGGGAACTTCTTATTAAATGCCTCATCCCAAGGCGTATACACCTTGGGATTCGGTCTACACTCCAGAGACGGCTTTTTAAGGGTGCCACCCTGTACAGGTGTCCGTGATCGTTTACTACGCATCCCGGACGAAATCCTCCCCGAATACTGCCCACTCCGAACGGGGGCTATCACTGTGGGCGCCACCCAGCCAAGGCAATACCTACCTGGCATAGCAGATATTGCCCGGGGTCCCAGTGCCTCGAACAGGCACTTCCCCCTCGGCATGCACAGGATTTATTCAGCTCCAGTATTCGGCCATGCAGGGACCTTCGTTGTAAGGCGGATACTACTGTAGGGTACATGGCGCACCCACCTGACGGGATGGGGCATACCGTCTAGGCTTTCTGGCCAGATGGCCAAGCTGGTGGCCCTTCCCCTAACAGCACGCATGTTTATTTCTATTGGTCAAACCAGAGCTGGGACCAGAAAACCAAAATTGACCTTTATAAGGCCCCCTCTAAGTCGCCTTTTACGACAGGCAGGGGATACCGTGGATGAATTCTGCCCTCCCCATCCACAGGGGGTCTGAACAAATCAAAACTGGCAAGTTATTCGGCCATGTCGGCCCTATTAGTCGCCTCCTACGACAGGCAGGGCATACCGTGGGTGTATTCTATCCCGCACCCACACGGGGGGAAGGATGGGGACAGACAGAGTAAAGTGGAGGGGTGTCAGAGTTGCTGCAACTAGGCCTATGCTGGAAAACGGATATTGATGAAGTTACCTGAATCAAGGAGAGAACATGAAGTGCTGCCTCCCACACGTAAGGTAAGACACCAGGCTCGGTGTCGTCCAGCCTGGCGAGCACAGCTCCCACCACTTGCGAGTGACAGTCCTTCAGCACCTCTGGGACACACTCCAGCACAGCCGTCAGCACACTCATCCACGCACTGCGCACCTGAAGCCACAACAGGAAATAACAAAAAATATACAATATTCATTCTCATTAGGAGACAAAACACGATTGGAGATTAATGATAATGGACAAGTTTTTTTTTTTTTGTCGTGTGGCCTCCTGAGAGGTCGAATGCAGGTCTTTCTAGGCGACCTGCGCGTCAGGATGAGAGATGGAATGGATGAAGATGAATGAACCTGGGCAAGGATGTGGAAGGAAGCGGCCTGTCAGAAGGTACAGCATTTGCCTGGTGTTGAAAATGGGAAACCACGGGAAACCATTTCAAGGACGGCCGACGGTGGGGCTGGAACCCACGCGTCTACCGAGTCAGCAGAGAGATTGGCCCCATGACCTAACACTGCGCTTTAGCCCGCGTAGCCACTGCTGTCGGTTAACGGACAAGTTCATTCTATAATATCTACCACATGGGACTGTGGTAAATAATAATAATCTGGCAGCCAGATTATCGAAGACATTGCTAACTGAATCAGATATATTACAAGCTTTTGATGAGGGTAGTGACTTTAGTGATTATGAACATGGTGAAATTGATAGTGATTCTGAGGACAACGAGATTCCAGGTGAGAGTGGAGGAAGTTTGGAAAATTTGTCCGTTGACGATACATCAGACTTGGTTAGGCTCATGTAAGTAGGCCTGAACAATTACCAGATAGGTTTTAACAGGTGAAGTAGCAAGGGATTCAGTAAGTTTACACAGAAGGAAGAGAGTCCATGAAGAGGAAGTAGAAGCAGAAAAACAAGAAAAACATGGGGGGGAAAAAGTGAATGGCTTCTTTTTTCCCCTATTGGTACAAAGAGTGTTTCAGAAATGCTAATTACGAACATATTTTTACCAAGTATTATAAGTATTGATTGGGCGGAGTTAATAGACCCATCTAAATCAAATCTAGAATTGTCAATACGGACCTTAAGCAATGGATATTAATCCAATTGATCCTAAACCTTCAACATTATCTCAAAATTGTACGAGCAACATTTTGTATGTTACAGTTTTTCTTGTTATGATGAAATGTATGTATGTATGTCTACCCCTTATTATTCCCGTTTTCCAACGGGGTCGGGGATGAGATGCGATGGAAGTATTTGTGGCGATGGCTTTTACGGCCGGATGCCCTTCCTGACGCCAACCTCATGAGAGGAGTTAATGAGAGATGAAATGAATGATGGTGAATGAAACTGGGCAAGGATGTGGAAGGAAGCGGCCGTGGCCTGTCAGAAGGTACCGTCCCAGCACTTGCCTGGTGTTGAAAATGGGAAACCACGGAAAACCATTTCAAGGACGGCCGACGGTGGGGCTCGAACCCACGCGTCTACCGAGTCAGCAGAGAGCTTGGCCCCATGACCTAATGCTGCGCTTTAGCCAGCGTAGCCACTACTGTCGGTTGTTATGATGAAATATTTGTGTGCAATTTCTCTTGGAATTTTCTCTAAATAACAGGAAAGGCAAACCAACAAAAAAAAGTTTGCTATGTATAAAGGGTCTTTGGTTCTTATATGTTCACTGTTTAAACCTTTTTAATTGTGAATAAACTCTTTCGCATCAAAATGGTGCACATATTGTTAGTTTCTGAACAGTTTTAAAAAACATTTTCTAAGCCCATAAGTTTTCAGCATAAACACCTAGCATTGTAGGGTCAATAAACAAAGAGTACAGTTTAACTTACAGGAGGATCCTTATCTGAAGCCAGCTCCCAGAAGCGTTTAGCAACCAGAAGATCCTTCACTACCGGTAGAGCAGCAACAACAGGGAGCTGGTCCGCAGGTAAAAGACGCAGCAAGTTGGAAAAACCTTGCAAGCAGCTCACCACAATACGCTGCTGTCTGGCCTTCAACTTATCAGCACTCACATTTCTGAAAACACAATCACAATGTCATCATCATCAATTTCTGTTTTCCAGCTTGGGCCGGGTTGGAGCAAATATGACCCCCCTCCACTTTACTCTGTCTGTCCACCATCCTTCCTTAACAACTGAACTCCACTCGTGGTTGCATTCTCTCACACTGTCCTGCACCAAATCCATCCACCGTACTCTAGGTCTTCCTCGTCCTCTCTTTCCAGTCATCCGTCTCTCCATCACTTGTTTCGGCATTCTTTCATCATTCATCCTTTTCACATGTCCATACCATCTCAATGTGTTCTGCTCCAGCTTATCATTCAGCTTCTGTACATTCGAATGTCTTCATTTCTCACTCTATCTCTCCCAGTCTTCTGTACCATACTCCTCAGGAATTTCATTTCGGCTGCCTGTATGACAAAGAGATTATGGAACGTGGCAGACAGGCAGAAGCATTTCTGAGAAGCATTAGGAGCTTAGTGTGGAATAAAGATGTCCCACAAAAAAAGCAAAGAAGTGTTATACAAAAGCTACTATATCCCGACACTGACCTATGCATCAGAAACGTGGATAATGAAGAAAAGAGACATAAGCAGAATACAGGCAAGTGAAATGAAGTTCCTACGAAGTACGATCGGAGTAACAAGAAGAGACAGGGTGAGGAATGAAAAGGTCAGGGAAATAGTGAAACAGGAGCCCTTGCAAGGTAGGATTGAGACATCAAGACTGAGGTGGTATGGACACTTAAAGAGAATGGATGAGAAGAAGATTCCCAAGAGGATACATGAGATGCAGATGCAGAAGAAACGACCAAGGGGAAGACCAAGAGATAGATGGCTGAAAGGAGTGGAGGAATGTGTCAAGAAGAGAGGCGAGGACTGGTCTAGAGTGACAACGGAGAGGTGGTGGGAAGAAAGGACTAAGTGGCGAGGCTTATGTTCCAAACAGACCCAGCCTGGGGCTGGAAAATGTACAAGATGATAATGATGATGCCTGTATTCTACTTTCATCTCTCCTGGTCATTGGCCAAGTTTCTGCTCCATACGTCATTAATGGGCCTGGATTAGTGATGTAAAATGTCTAGGCATTTATAAGTTGGGGCAAATGTCCAGGATAAATGTCCGGGCAAATGCCCAAAACCCATAAATGCCCAGGCATTTTGGGCATTTACCTCTTTTAAAAATATATTCATAATGCAACTCTTATATAAATATTGTTTTAGCCATACATGTATCTACGTATATGTATTCTATATATTAATCCATAAAAACATGAGTTGAGGCCAAAATAGGCTGCGGAAGTTGTTGTAGGAATTCACTGAAAGAACTTGATTTTGGTTCTGAGGCTGAGCTTGTGCTTGGTACTGCAGATTTGTTGTTGAAATCATCCACTTCAATTAGTCAAGGTTCATAAGGAGGTTTTCTTTCGAAAAGGTTTTTCAACCACTGTAATTGTACCTAACTGAAGCACCTTTTTTTTTAGATCCAGAGGGCACTTAAAACACTTCTTTATGTGCTTTCCAATTTTGTTACATTGTGACTGTTAATAGTCATCATCATCATCATCATCTTGTACAGTTTCCAGCCCCAGGCTGGGTCTGTTTGGAACATAAGCCTCGCCACTTAGTCCTTTCTTCCCACCACCTCTCCGCTGTCACTCTGGTCCAGTCCTCACCTCTCTTCTTGACACATTCCTCCACTCCTTTCAGCCATCTATCTCTCGGTCTTCCCCTTGGTCGTTTCTTCTGCATCTGCATCTCATGTATCCACTTGGGAATCCTCTTCTCATCCATTCTCTTTAAGTGTCCATACCACCTCAGTCTTGATGTCTCAATCCTACCTTGCAAGGGCTCCTCTTTCACCATTTCCCTGACCTTTTCATTCCTCAACCTGTCTCTTCTTGTTACTCCGATCCTACTTCGTAGGAACTTCATTTCACTTGCCTGTATTCTGCTTATGTCTCTTTTCTTCATTGTCCACGTTTCTGAAGCATAGGTCAGTATCGGGATATAGTAGCTTCTGTATAACACTTCCTTGCTTTTTTGTGGGACATCTTTATTCCACACTAAGCTCCTAATGCTTCTCAGAAATGCTTCTGCCTGTCTGCCACGTTCCGTAATCTCTTTGTCATTTCTCCCATTTTCCTCCACTATACTTCCCAAGTACTTGAGACTTTCCACCTTCTTCAGCTGTCCACCTCCAAGTGTTATCCCACTCATTGGTCTGTCCTTTTTCCTGGTCGTTAACAGGATCTCACATTTACTGATGTTGAACTTCCATCCGTACTCTCCCACTGTTTCTTCCCAAGCCTTCAGTTGCTCCTGAATTTCCTCCTCCTTGTTTCCCCAGACCATGAGATCATCTGCAAACACCATTGCTTTCATCTTATCTTCTCCTATCTTTCCTGATATCCGTGTCATTACCTCGTCCATAACCACAATAAAGAGAAGGGGTGACAGCGCACTACCCTGTTTCAGGCCACTCATTTGTCTGAACCAGTCTGTTCTTTCCCCTCCAACTTTCACACAACTCACACTTCCACAATACATCTCCTTCACTCTGCCTACAGTCCCTTTTTCCACTCCCATGTTTTCCATTGCTTTCCAAACCTTCTCCCTACACACACTATCATAGGCCTTTTCGATGTCCAGGAAGGCCATCAACAGATCCTCTCCAAATTCGTAGTGGTGTTCCTGGAGCTGTCTCACTGAAAATATGAGATCCACTGTTGATCTCCCAGGTCTGAATCCATACTGCTCCTCTCTCAATTTTCTCTCCACTTTGGCTCGTATTCTACTTTCTAATATCTTTTCATATATCTTGGCACAGTGAGATATGAGTGTGACTCCCCTGTAATTTCTGCACTCCTTTCTGCTTCCTTTCTTAAATATAGTCCTTATTACAATATTTACAAGATACTCCTTTCCCTTTCAAATTAAAAAAGTTCCAAATAGGTCCTTTTTTCCTAAGCATTTTGTAATATTTTAATCTAACACTGAAAAATATAAATAGCCTATGAAATCTCTGACTCGACCACTCAACAGACAGCTCTACTTCACAACTAACTGGGCTGGGCTGCTGGTGGTAGAATGCCTCGTCAATCTCAAGGCCACAACCACCCTACCTCCATTCCAAGATCATAGCACAATGGCTTCCCAGGGCCTAGCCCATACACCCTCCTCCCAAGGCCACTATTCACACCATAATCAAACTCCTACCTAATTTTCCTAAATATAAATGAGTAGGCCTGCAGGCCTAACTCAGTAATACAATGTTTTATTCAAACCAGATATACATAATTCCCATTTAGATGTTATTGACAACATTGACACAGGATACTTAAATTATTATTAGCAATATTCAGGCATTACTAGTTTATCCATGAAATGTACCTTTGATTAATGGTTTTTATTATGTTTTAGATGCTCTAGTAACAATCACAAGTAGTAAAAAGTAAAAACAAGAAGTTTTCTTAAATGCCCAGATTTTGGGCGCTTAAAACTGCTTTGGGCACAAATGCTCGGGCAAATGTCCATTTATAGATGTCCTGCCCACTGGGCATTTGCCCGGCCCACATCACTAGGCCTGGTACATCACTTCGTTAGCCTTCAATAGTATGTCTTTATCCCAAATTAAACTCCAAACCTGATGATGGGAAACACTCCCACATTGTATTGACATGTTGATCTCCATATCCAATCTTGCATTTGAAGTGCTAAATATTTGAAGTGCTCTTCTACTTCCAGATCTACATCTCCAATATTAACAATCCCTTTTCCTTCTTTCGTTCCTCTTGTCATTACCATTGTGGCGTAGTTGGTAGCATGCTGAACTGCTGTGCCCAAGATAGCGGGTTCAAACCCGGCCGAAGTCATCGGATTTTTTAAGAGAGTTAAAAATCCTTCAGTATGCCTTCCTTCGGAGGGGAAGTAAAGCCAGCGGTCCCATTACATAGATTTATGGCATGTAACAGATCCTTCCACAGGCTAAACTTGTGTCAAGCAAAATTTTTAGGTTAGATTTCGTCGGAACGCTCTATCAAAGTTCCAACGTTCACCACTAGGTATCATTGATATCTGGTGGCGAAAGTTGGAACTACTTGAAATTGAACGGAACTTGTAGCTCACCCTAAGGGTGTCCGCTGGAAGCAGCTACAGACTCAGGCGAGCCAAACATGTCCTCGCACACTCCCGGCAATAAAAGCCATACGATAAATAAATAATTTGTTTGACTATTTTCTCTGCACTGATTTTCATTTACCATTCCTCAATATTTTCCTTCAGTACATCCAGCTGTTCTGGCCAACATTCTCATTCTCTCCCAAAATCAGATCATCATCAACAAATAGGATTATGTTTATTCTTGTACCTGTGTACGCTTGCATTGTTCACAGGTGAACATAATCCTAATAGCTGATGACGTTCTGATTTGGGGAGAAATCACAATGATGATAAGTTAATGTAATTAACATTTGTAATGACTAAATAAATCAATCACAAGACAGAGTTGACTTACTTAGCACTGTTAGTCGATTGAGAAATCTGTCCCAGCAGATTGTCACTGATATACTTGAGAATTTCATCCCGGCAAAACATGATAACCTCCTTTAATTTATTGGCTGGAAACGCATCCTGGAAAAGAGAATAGGAGAGGAAATTATTATTAATTTATCTGGAAGCAATTATCATAATCATTATTATTGATTTTTAGCATTAGTTATTAATGGGAAATTAGTCAATCTAATTATTTCCATGCTACAAGACATGTGGATTTAATTGGGTTTGAATGTGTGGTAAATCTGCCCAAAATGTGATATTACTTGTTTTCTGAAAAAAAGAAAAAAGTTATATTTTGGTTTCTGAAAACTCATTCCTTTTCTTCAAATATAGTACTCCTCCACCTTTAATTTTAAAAAATAGAAAAAATATATCTCATATGTCTGTGTTTGGGGATTTTGAATAGAGGGCAACTCTTTTACGTCTAAAGACATGAGCTAGAATATAAGAGCCACTCTGTTGATATCACTCAACCTCCCTGTCCACCTATAGTACTTGCAAACAGCACAACAACCACCCTTCCTTTTCCATGTTGTCCTTGACAAGTGTTTCACAGGGCTTCCATCTACTCACTCGTCCAAAAAATAGTGAAATAGTGAGTGTTTTTTCTTCAAAAAAGTGGAAAAAAGGTGAGTTTTTATATGAAAAAGTGGTTAAAAAGTGAGTTAATTCATAGCATTATTCGCATTTATGGCCATATATCTGGTTCATAATTTTAACTTTTGTTGATATCTGTAGGGGCAATTAAAGGGGGGGCTTGGGTGGCTAAGCTCCCCAAAACCAACCATAGCCCCCCAAAAATGTGACAAAACTGTATTGAAATAGACAAAATTTTTAAGAAAGTGTATCTGAAAAACAAATTAGCCCCCCAAAAATGTCAACCAAATAGCGCCTATGTTAATATCTCCGAGTACTGTTTGTGATTTTTCATGTAGTTCGAGGACACTTGGAAATAATGGATAGGAAAATCAATGCAACACTCAAGAAATTTAAATCGTAAAACAAAAATATAAATGTGAACTTAAAAAAAAAAACGCTTTGTTACAATTTTCGGCGAGCGCCGCACGGCTCCGGCTGTGGATTTGCACTATGGAAGCTTTTCATGCTTTCTGGCCGCCTGGCTCGCTGCCGGCAGTGCGCTCAGGCACCGGTGGTAGAAAAATAAACTACCCATTCATGGGTATATTTTGGGTCGCTTCTAGCAATCTGATTGTGCACGAGACCATTTTTAAAGCAGAATGTGACCAGTTTTGTAAAAAGAAGTGAGAATAGTGAGTAATGTTATCAAATAGTGAGAAAAGTGAGGCTGCTTTGAAAATAGTGAATAATAGTGAGAAAAGTGAATCGATGGAAGCCCTGGTGTTTCAGTGCAAGTCATCAACAAGGCATGGATAGTTATGTGTAGGGCTCGGATTTTTAGGTAAATAAATATTTTTTTATGCAAACACATATTTTAAGCATGTTTTCTATAAATACATAAATTTCTGCTTTTCACTTATTAGCACATAAAAATACATAATATTTACATTTATTTAAATCAGTTTATTGCATTTTTGTTCTGTGTTACTTCAACGGGGAAGAACCTGTGAGCTATCTAATCTTCATGCAGAGCGTATGTCAGCTTGCAACTGCGTTATTCTTAACTTGTCGCCCTGTGCCACTCACTGTGGAAGCCGGGGATTTCCTTGCCCATAGCCATATTGCACCACGTGTTAGACCTCCCCCTCCCCCAGCTACTTGGAACCAGTGTCACCCACATGCAGTTCATTTCTGGCACTGTGAAGTGTAAGGCAGTTCTACGATGCCTAAAGTAAAAACAACTACAAGTTATCGTTAGTTGCGGAATTTAAAGATAATTTTACTTCTGTTCTACCAACCCTGTGGGAAAGCAATCAAGGCCGAACAGCGATCTCAAGTTACACAACACCTAAGGGCAATAAACATATTGCCGCAGTTTCGCGCTTTCAGAATATGTGTTTCGCGATAATCCTCGGTTATTTGTGATAGACAACCTGAAGATGTATCTCGTTGTGTATTGTAATTCCTCAGTAGTCAGTGAGACACAGCATAAATTGCATTCATGAGTACTGCATATTGTGTATATTGACATTAATAAACTAAATTATAATTAAATATTTTTACTATTTTGTCACATATATCAGGTATTTTTAATACATAAAAAATAAATATTTTCCCAATTTTTAGCACCTAAAAATCCGAGCCCTAGTTATGTGTTAAAATATATTTTATTTAACTAAATAATTGGGTTCAAAGAACGAAAAGTTTGATGCTATTCAGTTGGTCAACACAAGTTTTCCCCAAAAGAGATGGGTTATTCCTAGGGATAGGAATTTTTCGGTGATTTCAGAGTGAAGAAAGCGGTATTTTAAAGTGGCAAATTCGGTGTTTTCAAGTTCACTTTTCGGTACTTTCAAAATGTTAAATTTTAGGCTGTATTTTTTAAATATCATGGATAACATAACGCATTTCAGTCATCCTTCAAAGTATACTTCAGTGAAGAGATCCAAATTCTCTGTGACAAACAGTAACACGTATCACTTAACGTGCTAGTGTAAGCTGAAAAACCAAAGTTCACAGTTGTAACCGAATTTATTCAGTTACAGTAGCTCACCCTCGGGTTTTGCCTTGTGCATTTAGTTTGGGGTATCTTATTCGTATCTTATTATATTGGGTTAACATGGGGTTGCAGAGGTGATTTTTATTGTGCCTGTGTGTTTTTGTGTGGACGGATTCATTTTTGGATGGTCCGGACAGCCTAGGATCACTGTTTATTAATTATCGGTTTTTGGATATTTGATATTATAAAATTCGGGGTTTTGCGATTTATTACGTTTTGGGAATAAGGATATAAGACTGTATTAAGTAGAAGCATTATTTCATTTTGGTTTGGGGTTAATTGCTTTATTTTTACCTAGTAATGTTAAATGTTAGATTTGTGGCTGTGCTATAAAGGTACAAAGAATTGAGATTTTCAAGTGCAGGATTCGTGACATACCCGGAAAAGACAGGCGGTAATTCGGCTTGTGTGGGATTACCTAGGCTATTTCTGGCATGAACTCCCATGAACTTCGCGTCTGTGACGTCAGTGTGGATTTTGACTGTCCGATGTTTATGTGTTGACGCGGATGTTCCGCTAGGAGCGGACTACGCACAATTTGAGTTCCGGCAAAAACTTTGGGGTTATGGTATCCTTGCGCGAGTGCATATAATGGCGTGTCTGGCGCTCAGAAGGGTTCTTATTGTTTTATCGGCAGAACACTGATCTACTAATGTACCACGCCTAAAGGTTAAATCTGTCTGAAAGATTTCATCGAAGTCATGCGAGGATGGAGAGGGGAACAAGCATTTCGACAAGTAACAGAAGAAAGTAGAATGAACCAGTCGTAAGGTGTGTTGATGTTTTGTGTGCGGACGGTTCAGTGTAAATATGATAGGAGGCTGAATGCCTGGGGTCAAACTGACCAGAAGTGTTGTTGCTCTAAGAGCGTAGAAGCAGTGAACAAAAGGTACTGTACAAAGTTTTATTGCAAGTGTATTTTGTGTTGTATATTTTTGTACATATGTGTTAGAACAGCCAATAGATTATTTCGTTAAATTCATGTGTGTTTATATTCCTGTCGTGTATGAACCTGGTACATCAGCAAACGCATGCCAAATGCCCTACTCCTGGGAGAAAGAGTTTTCATAGTCGGGGCAACAGCTATGTATTTATTTTTATTTTATTCAGGAAGACCCATATGGTCAACCTTGGCGCCCATTAAAAGTCGGGAAGTAACGTTAAAATCACTTGTGGCCTGTATTTAAAGGCAGTAAATTCTGTAGGTTTGTAGTAAATGAGGGTAGTTAAAGTTAAATCAACTCCAGCGAGGAGGTGAGAGAGTTTCAGTGGCGAACCCAACGTGAGGCCTTAGACATGCTGATGTGTACCAGGACACAGGAATTAAACTGTAGGCATATTTGCATAATTTCACGTATTTCAATTAGGGATGGCTACGTTAGAGCCAGGATGCAGTTCTGCTTTGTTGGTGGACGGTGCTGGTGAGCGGCAGAATCAGGCAGGGGCTGATAGGCAATTTGCTGTAGGGATGGGGGAAAACAGTAGAGTCAGGGGAGATTTGCCAGGGAAGGGGGGAAATGAATTAAGTATGATGGACATGTTGGAGAAGCTCCTGTGTCGTAGTAACAGTTCCGTGGAGAGGATAACCAGTCAAATGTCCTCCCAGATGAAGGAAATATCAGCAAAGATAGATGAGGTCAAAGAGCAGGTGACTATCCTAGACAGCAGTGTTACTCGCCAGTTTAGTGAAGTCAGAGTAGAAATCACTAATCTGGAAATTAAGCTAGGTGGTCAGATTGCTGTTCAGGAAGAGAGCGTAGACTCGGAAGTAGATGAGTTGGATGCTCAACAAGTGATGTTGGCAGGGGAGATTTCTAGCCAGACACTGGAGACTAGCCAGAAATTTCCCAGGGTAGATAGGAAGTTGGAAGAGCAGAAAGTGGAAATTGTAGGCATCGTGGAAGAGAACGTTGTGGTTAGTGATGCCAGTGCTGGGAGAGTGGAGAAGGATGAGAGCGCTGAAGTTAGTGGAGAGAGTGCTGGGAGAGTGGAGATGCTTGAGAGTGCTGAATTTAGTGAGGAGAGCGGAGAGGTAGTGGAGATAGCTGAGCGAGTCGAGACTAGTGTGCTAGGGAATGGTATGAAGAAGGTAGATGAGAATATTAGCCAGGTTAGCGAGATAGCGACTAGTATGGAGGAAGATACTGTAGGTAGAATTCTACGTGGTCAACATTTGGAACTAGGAGGGAGTGACGATTTTGTTAGGAAGTTAGTATGTAATTTCTCTGATGGCATTAGGACTGCAGTGTGCGTGCAGGAGATAGTCGCTGTTACAGGCATAGAGAGGCCACTTGGAAGGTTAGGTACTTTGAGAAAGACAGGTAGGCCACGTCAGAGAAATGGGGGTAATCAAAGGGAAGGAAATTATAATCAGAGGAGAGAGAGGAATTGGGATCCAGGTAGAGGAGATAGGTACATGTGGCATGAAGATCATGGGAGAGGAAGAAATAACAATGAGTGTCAGGGGTACGGGAAAAACAATCAACCGGGGAACAGACCACGTGAGGTAGAGCAGGCAAATAGGGGGCGTGCCATGGAAAGACAGGTTGAGAGAAGCAATAGGCCAGGAAGTTTAAACTTCGCCAGGACTCACTATATGGAGCAGGGGGAGAGTCCTTGCATAGTATTCCTGCTCACGCTCTGGAAGAAAAACATAATGTAGAGTATAATGTCAATGTAGGATCTGATAGGTTAGGAGACCAGAGCTGTAAATTAGGTTACAGTAAGGCGCTAGTGAAGTTTGGGTGGAGTGAGCAACAGAATTGCGTTAGGTTAGATTATCAGGTTGGTGGTAGAGATTTTGTTAGTGTCGTTGGATGCATTCAGGTGATTAAAGAGGTTTCTGTGGAGAAAGAATTAGGTGTCGGCATGGTATCAAGTTGTATTTTGGTCATGAGAGATGATCGTGTGATGAGTGATGTTGATCACTGTTGTTTCTGGATCATGGGAGATGATCGTGTGATGAGTGATGTGGATCACTGTTGTTTCTGGGTCATGGGAGATGATCGTGAGTTGAGTGATGATGATCACTGTGTGGAGGTAGTTGTTAAAGATACCATGTTGGACGAGGGTCAGAAGTCAGAGGTGATTGACGTTCTGAGGGAACACAGGGTGGTGTTCTCGGAGAAACCTGGATGTACTCACGGCTACGGGCAGAGTTTTGACATCGCAGATAGGTCTGGCTTGAGCGGTCCTAGGTACCCCATAGCTCATTCTTACATGGAAGGTGTTGTTGAGGTGAGTGGTCAGATGCTGTATGAGGTTATATTTGTGATTAGTAACAGTCAGTCTGTTAGTCTTCTTGTGGTGGTGACCATGTGGGATGGTACCAGTAGGTTATGTTTGGAGGTCGTGGCAGTTAGTAGTTTGCAGGAAGGATTTCTTTTTGTGTGTCTCGCAGGGTTTTGGGATTTTCAACCGGGGAAGCTGTACCCTAAGAGATTAAATAAATTGAGGATTATTGTAGTTGTAGGTAAGATGGTTTTGAAACAGCAGGGAAGGGAGGGGGTAAAAATTAAGGTAGGTGATCTGGTGTTGTTGCGAGCTGAGCATCTGCTGTCGGTAGAGCAGAGTTGCATTCTTGAGGTTTTTCATTTCGGTCAAGTTGCTATAGACCGCAGAGTAGGTGCATGTGCCTACAGCTTGATTTCCAACGATGACAAGGTCCTAGGTACATATAACGTTGCTTACCTCAAGCTATATGTCACCTAGAGATCTTGCTCACGATGACAAGACAGGAGTACTAGTGTATTTGTGTGAGGGACAAGGATTAATCTATAGCCTTGTAGTTTAGAGATTGATCCTTGTGGGGGCGTTTGTAACCGAATTTATTCAGTTACAGTAGCTCACCCTCGGGTTTTGCCTTGTGCATTTAGTTTGGGGTATCTTATTCGTATCTTATTATATTGGGTTAACATGGGGTTGCAGAGGTGATTTTTATTGTGCCTGTGTGTTTTTGTGTGGACGGATTCATTTTTGGATGGTCCGGACAGCCTAGGATCACTGTTTATTAATTATCGGTTTTTGGATATTTGATATTATAAAATTCGGGGTTTTGCGATTTATTACGTTTTGGGAATAAGGATATAAGACTGTATTAAGTAGAAGCATTATTTCATTTTGGTTTGGGGTTAATTGCTTTATTTTTACCTAGTAATGTTAAATGTTAGATTTGTGGCTGTGCTATAAAGGTACAAAGAATTGAGATTTTCAAGTGCAGGATTCGTGACATACCCGGAAAAGACAGGCGGTAATTCGGCTTGTGTGGGATTACCTAGGCTATTTCTGGCATGAACTCCCATGAACTTCGCGTGTGTGACGTCAGTGTGGATTTTGACTGTCCGATGTTTATGTGTTGACGCGGATGTTCCGCTAGGAGCGGACTACGCACAATTTGAGTTCCGGCAAAAACTTTGGGGTTATGGTATCCTTGCGCGAGTGCATATAATGGCGTGTCTGGCGCTCAGAAGGGTTCTTATTGTTTTATCGGCAGAACACTGATCTACTAATGTACCACGCCTAAAGGTTAAATCTGTCTGAAAGATTTCATCGAAGTCATGCGAGGATGGAGAGGGGAACAAGCATTTCGACAAGTAACAGAAGAAAGTAGAATGAACCAGTCGTAAGGTGTGTTGATGTTTTGTGTGCGGACGGTTCAGTGTAAATATGATAGGAGGCTGAATGCCTGGGGTCAAACTGACCAGAAGTGTTGTTGCTCTAAGAGCGTAGAAGCAGTGAACAAAAGGTACTGTACAAAGTTTTATTGCAAGTGTATTTTGTGTTGTATATTTTTGTACATATGTGTTAGAACAGCCAATAGATTATTTCGTTAAATTCATGTGTGTTTATATTCCTGTCGTGTATGAACCTGGTACATCAGCAAACGCATGCCAAATGCCCTACTCCTGGGAGAAAGGGTTTTCATAGTCGGGGCAACAGCTATGTATTTATTTTTATTTTATTCAGGAAGACCCATATGGTCAACCTTGGCGCCCATTAAAAGTCGGTAAGTAACGTTAAAATCACTTGTGGCCTGTATTTAAAGGCAGTAAATTCTGTAGGTTTGTAGTAAATGAGGGTAGTTAAAGTTAAATCAACTCCAGCGAGGAGGTGAGAGAGTTTCACAGTTAGCGTTTGAACAGGGTATCTAAATGGTTTTCAGCACGGATTCTGAGAACTTTGGAAATACAAATGTCATTCCTTGCAAAACTCGAACAATATCTGTCTTGGTCCTGTCGTGCATCTGCCTCTTGATTAAAGTTTGCAGTTCGTTGTATCCTCTTAATGACCTCACTTTTTTCCAGTGTTCCACAGAATGACAACTTCTTAATTTTCTTTGCAAGGTCGTCATTGATGTTCATTGGCACTATTTCTGCTGGATCAAACGCACACATTTGTAAATCTTGTTGCCAGGGTCAACGGATCTCAGGCTGATTAATATTCTAAGAGCATGGGACCCAGCGTTTACTAAAACTGGATGTATTTTCTCTCTTTTTAACTCATTTCCACAACCCTCCAACAGCTCCTTAATGTTGGTACCGTAATTTCCAGAAACAGCAAGTTTATGGGCTTGCTGAATTCTCCGTAGATGTCCATCTAGAAGGTGAACAGTCTGATAAGACTGGGATGAGTTTAGTGATGTCTGTGCCAAATTCTTTGAATCTCAAGTATTTCGTCATGTGAAACATTGTTCAGGAAATCAACACCACAATTATCAGTCCCTACTACTTCATTCATAAATTGTGCGATATCTTTCAAGTACTCTGACAGGTACACTACAGAATGAAACCAAGAAGACCACCTGGTTAAGACTGGTTCAGGAAACAGTGGCACATTTGGATATGGATACTTGCCATCTAGATATTCATGTCTGAAAGGCGCACTATATGACGCCACGCGTCGAGTAGTTACTAGGATGAAGGGGGAGGTGACCTTGCTGTTCTGGTCCTTAAAACCTCAATAAGTTAGTAACTTACCAGGATGAGATTGATAAAGATCGCTGTATGTAGAAAGCGAGGTCCGCTATCTACCGTTAAGTTTCCGATCATTCCGTGTTTGTTGGATGCTCTCCATGCAGTCAAGTCATGAGAGAAAATTACCGCTACTACACTCGCACAAAAACAAGCCTTTGTCGGCCTCTGTGACGACGATATTTTAAATCGGCAAGGTGGTCTCACTACGATGACATTAGGGCAAAACCTGGATGAATGCCAAGATGCAGAAGAAAGTGACATTCAGTAGTTAGACTTCGATAAAGACGATCATGGTTTCAGACATGAAAGCGATGAGGATATTGTACGGAATTTGACTGTCGGTGAGGTAAACTGAGATCCAGTGCATGTCAAGTGAAGGAGTGATGCAACGGAAATCCCGAAAGTTCCCACAGTCAAGCTAGTGTATCTATAGTCACACTTATCTCTTATATAGAAAATCGAGATGAATTTTCGTTCTCATATATTGTTTTCTTCAGAATTGTACAATCTAAAACTAGAAAAAATAAACTATCTAAGAAACAAAAAGTGATTACAGTAATTTCTCTTAGTTTTTAATATTGGTGTAGGCCTAATCTTCGTAGTGTGTCTTACAATACTATGTTGTAATAGTACATTATGCAACGAGCCTATAATGGCAATAATTAAGACACGAGTAAGTTTATAAAACGAGCGTATGCGAGTCTTATAATTTCCATACGAGTGTCTTAATTACCATTATAGGCGAGCTGCATACGACTGTTTATGTTCGACGATAATTATTATAACTATTTCATGTTCGAACATAAATATTCATAAATATCTGTAGAGATTTCACCAGTTTTATGTACTGAACAGAGCGCATGAGACGCAGAGAATGCCTTGTATTTGACCATGGCCTCCTCGATTACCCTACTATGACACTAGGCCAGGCAGTGACATTTAAATTAGAAGGCCGTGGAACTCAGTGCATCTAATTATCTAATTGGTCAAACAACTGTTTCTTGAGCTCTGATTGGTGGGAGGAACTGTTTCATAACGCAAAATAGTGTTATAATGAGCCTCATTATAGTACCGTTTTCTGACATATAATAGTCAGGGTCGAACATAAAGTATTATAATTATTTTTTTCTGCGTGTTCTTAAAATACATTTCAATATTTTAACCAATAGTTTTCTTTTTGCCTGGCTTAAAAACATTATTGCAGATAATTCGCGGCTTTCAAAAAATCGCGGAAATTTGTGCATTAATTGCCGCGAATTATTGGAAGAGCACTATAAAGGAAAAAAAACGAAAACAGCTAAAATTCGCGTTTTCATGCGAAATTCGCGTTTTATGCGAAATTCGCGAAAATTCGCGAGCTCAAAAACATTTATTTTTGCCATTTTTAGGGTTATTATAACACATTATCACCTGTGTATGACTTCTTTTAAAAATTCCCGATCGCGAATTTTTCCTATCCCTAGTTATTCCCTAAACCTGAACAAAATTACATGAGATTAACCCTTTCCTTGTTGCATTTCCAGGCATGATATCCCCAGAAATCACCCTATTATTTTAGAATATGAAGTACTGTGCACATGGACACTCTTGCACATAACAGGGGAACTATATAATATATTTAAATAAAATAAAGTTTTACACGTGAATTACCAACAGTAATTGACCCACAGTAAATCTCACTCACCTGGGGTCCTTCGTTTGAAGACTGTCATCATATAATCTCGTCACAAAAACAATTTTAATATATAAGATTATTTATTTATTTATCGTGTGGCTTTTAGTGCCGGGAGTGTCCGAGGACATGTTCGGCTCGCCCGAGGCTGTAGCAGCCTCTAGCGGACACCCATAGGGTGAGCTACAAGTTCCGTTCATTTTCAAGTAATTCCAACTTTCGCTACCAGATGTCAATGATACCTAGTGGTGAACGTTGGAACTTTGATAAGAGCATTCCAACGAAATCTAACCTAGAAATTTAGCTTCACACAAGTTAAGTCTGTGGAAGGATCTTTTACATACCATAAATCTATGACATGGGACCGCTGGCTTTACTTCCCCTCCGAAGGAAGGCATACTGAATGATTTTAACGCTATCTTGGGCACAGCAGTTCAGCATGCTACCAACTACGCCACCGAAGCCATCATATATAAGATGATCTGGCCACATAAACAATTATGAAACTAAGTTTAAAAAAATGTGTCAGTAATGGAATTTGCACGGTTTACATAAACTATACACATATTTGCATTGTTTACAGTCATTTTATTTCCTGAGGTCCCTGGTTCAGAACCACTTCAGCATCTTTTTATTTCTCCTGGAATTAGTCACATTAGCCCATACTACAAAAATTGCCAAATCCTTATTTAAATATGCTAATATATATATCTATCTCGGTAGCCTGCTCCATGGAGTCCTTAGTTCCTAATGTTTACTCTCAATGACAGAACATACCTGGGCGCTTTCGGGCGCTTTAGGAGGGAGCAGTGAATTTCATATCCGGGCGTATTCGGGAGCTTTGAGAAGGAAAGGGTTAATAAATACACTCGGATTCAAGTGTATTCATTAATCTCATGTAATTCTCTTCAGGAATAACCCATCATCTATTTTGGGAAAAACTCGTGTTGACCGACTGAAAAGCATAAAACTTTCGTTTACTAAAGCAACACTGAAAATGGCTTCAAACATCATAATGGTTCAGAGAAATTCAAAATGATTTATATGAGTTGAATATTACAATACCTGGGCACCATCATCAGAGAGGATGGAAAATTAGAAGCAGAAATAAACAACAGAATTAGAAAAGCTAATCAAGTTTACTATGGTATAAACAACACAATCATAGGGAAGAAAGAAATGACCAGAAACACAAAAATGCGGGTATATCATGCTGTGTACCTGTCGTTTGGTCGCCACTGAGATGAGATACTTGCGGAAAGTTACCGGGAAAACTCGAAGAGACCATATTAGAAATACCACGGTGAGAGACGAGCTTCAGCAGGAGCCAATAATGGATGTCATTGAGAGGAGAGGATAGGGCTGAATTGGTCACCTAGAAAGAATGGAAGATGAAAGGAAAGAGAAGCAGGTGTGGCGATCCAGATCTACAGGAAGAAGAACAAGAGGAAGGCCACGGATTGAATGGGAGTACATCTTGGGATTGATCAGGAAGCGACTGCTGGTGACAACTGCTGACCAAGGAAAGGAGCGGAACCCTTGAAAATGCTGGACGCAGTTTCCGGTGAAATGTCGGGAGATATCCTGTCTGGACCTCGGCCTACAAGCCCGAAAAACTTGTACTTAATTATACCATAACAGATGAACAAAGGACAGACAGGATGAAGAAATTTTGCGTGCAGAAGAAGAAGCTGAAAAGCTATCTCTAAATACCGTTATTAGACTTAATTGTATATGGATTGATTAAAGTGTTCCAATGAGGGCGCAGACTATGTAAAAAATAAATATAAAACATATTCTGGTACATTTACTCTTAAATAAGCACATATTATTTCCTATATTTGATGGTAGCCTATGTTGTACTTCTTACATGACTGCTGCCCACATTTTCGGCCCTTGGCAATTCCAGTAACTGGCTTCTCTATTTCATCAGTGCACCCTTGTCTCAATATTGTAGTAGTATTTCAAGACAGGAATTTCCCAGTCATTAAGTACATCAGGGGCACAGGAGGCGACAGTCTCATTAAGCCTCCACTACTCCATACCTTGATCTATCGCACAGTAGTGAGACCGGTGGTGACCTATGGTTCAGAGGCATGGACTATGACGCAAGGGGATGAGGAGTTATTACGAAGATGGGAAAGGAAGATACTTAGGAAAATATATGGGCCAGTGAATGATAGTGGATTTTGGTGAATCAGAAACAATAGAGAGATCAGAGAATTATATGGAAAACCAGATTTAGTAGCCGAAATAAAAAGCAATAGACTAAGATGGCTAGGGCATGTTGAAAGAATGATGGAGAACTGGATGGCAAAGAAAGTCTTTGAAGGTAAACCTGGAGGGCGTCGTACGAGGGGTAGACCAAGGATAAGATGGTTGGATGACCTGAGGAGAATGGGAGTAAAAAGTTGGAGAACCAAGGCCGTGATCCAAGAGAAGTGGGTGAGGGTTGTCCAGGAGGCCAAGGCCGTGATCCGAGAGGAGTGGGTGAGGGTTGTCCAGGAGGCCAAGGCCGTGATCCGAGAGGAGTGGGTGAGGATTGTCCAGGAGGCCAAGGCCGTGATCCGAGAGGAGTGGGTGAGGGTTGTCCAGGAGGCCAAGGCCGTGATCCGAGAGGAGTGGGTGAGGATTGTCCTGGAGGCCAAGGCCCTACATGGGCTGCAGCGCCAAGGAGTAAGTAAGTAAGTCCATACCTTGACGGGAAATTCTACCTGAATATTACAGTGGTCTGCGAAACTTGTGAGTATACTGACAGCGTGGCGTTCTCGTTTCAATGGATACGATGCGTCCTAAAAGTGCCAAGAGTGTTACTTCGAATCGGTTAGTGCAGGAGTTCAGAGATGAACTGACTGACGGAACTGCATTACTTGGTAAAACTTCTGAGAAACCTGCAGCAGCAGACAGGTGTTCCCAAGTTCCGCAACATTTTGAGACTGCAAAACTCAGGAAATGTGCATCGTTAAAGAAGCCGGCACAACATTTGCTTCACGAAATGCAAGATGTGAGACCTGGTCCAACAAACTGCCAGTTCTCGCATGATATTCGTCATGCATATCTTGCAGCTGATATGCCACTAAACAAACTGCAGCATCCAGTACTACGTCGTACGTTAGAAAAGTACGTCAATCTTCCTCTCCTTGACGAGTTAACACTGCATAAGAACTATTTAGCAAAAATTTACTCCAAGACAGTACACTGAAACTAAGACCATGGTGGCCACTCAAATCGGACAACGATTTTCCAGGATTTTTCCAGGAGTAATTCTCATTTTTCCAGAATTAAAAATAAGCGCGAATCCCGGGCAGGGGGCTTTATTGGTTGCCTACTTCAAGACCAAAGTAAAGCAGTTGTGTTTGGTCTACTTATACAGATGTTAACAAAAATTAGTGGTGTTTGCGTTATTGATACGCAAGCCTACACACAAATGATTTAATTGTTGTTTTAAAAAAAGCCTTTGTGACTCAAATATCCGCTTTAAAAAAAAGAGAAAAGAATGCCGCCTGCAATTTTATTGCGGTCAAGATTTCTATACTCAATATGTTTCACAAAAAAAACTATCGCGTGTTCTCCCACACAGAAACTGGTAGCCTGAGGAAATTTCTTTTGTTAACGATAGAGTGCTCACCCAAAACCGCAGCGGGAGTACGATTTTAAGATAAAAACGGCGCGTAAATTTCCGGTTAAAAATAAACAGGGTTTACAGAGCGACCGCTAGATGGCCTTTGCTACCCCATCCACGATATCATGACGTCGAGGACTAAGAGCGGACTGGGAATTTTAGCAGTGGATGGAAAGATATTTATAATTAATTAACAGTGGCTATTTTCCAGGAGTTTTCCAGACCTATTAAAAATCCAGGAGTTTTCCAGGATTTCCAGGAGTAGAGGCCACCATGTAAGACAAGCCATGGCCTGTTAAGCGGGAATATTTGTACTGTGGACTGGATTATTCAAGCAGCTGGGAGTTTCAACTATTTTTCGAGTAACTGGGGGATATAAATATGACAAATTTAAAAACATATTTTGAAAACTTAATCACGTATTTTCAACTTTCAAGCACATAAATACAAGGTGGTAACCAAAATTTCCGAGAATTTGATTGTACCGGTCAAACCAGTAGTAGGATGACATTCCGCCGTTGAGAGTCTCGAGGCACACGTCTTAGCTACTGCGGTACAAAGTTACATCATCTTTGGCGCATGCAGTTGTGAGTTGTAGTGGTGCATTCAGGATGTGTTTCAGTGCTTCTGCGAATTGTCATATGGATAACATGAAGGAGCAAAGGATTTGCAACAAATTCTGTTTGAAGTTGAAGAAAACTGCAGCTGAAACCCACCGATACTGACATAGGCATTTGGTGATCAGTGATAGTGCACTGAGTCAAGCAAGAACTTTTCAGTGGTTCAAGCCCTTCAAGGCCGACAATCCGTGGAAGATGACAAACATTCTGTCGACCGTCAACATTCACAACACCGGATCATGAAAGTGAGTGACGTGATTCATGAAGGCAGACAATTCACAATGTTTGTAACAGATTTGGGCTGTCGTACGGTACATGTCTGAGAAGTTTTGAGGCGACTGAGGGAAAAACGGTCCGAGTTGTGGAAAAAGAAAAGATTGGTTGGTGCACCATGACAGCGCACCAGCGCACACATCGCTCGTTGAGAAGGAATTCCTGGCCAAACACAACATGACAACCGACCCCACATTCCCTACTCGCCAGACCTAGCCCCATATGACTTCTACCTGTTCTCGAAGATGAAAATCACATTGAAAGGGCGACGTTTTGACTCCATTGAAGACTTCCAAGTGGAATCGCAACAGGTCCTAAACAAGTCTTGACACAACAACTCACAACTCCATGCCCCCAAGATGACGCAACTCTGTACCACAGTAGCTGAGACGTGTTCCTTGAGACACCTAGCGGCGGAATGTTGTCCTACTAATGGTTTGACGGATATAATCAAATTCAAATTCACGACAGTGTTCTAACCCAGTAGCAACCAATGGGTACCTCAAGACAGAGTTCTAAATTACTAGCAACCAATGGTTTCCTCAAGACAGTGTTCTAACCTAGTAGCAATCAATGCACAGTGGGTCAAAATCGAAATCTTGGGGGACAAAATTATTTTTACGTTTTAATCATGAATTTAGAGTGAAAGCAACGTATATAATTTGTTTACTTCATAATAAACAGCAGTTAAGACATTTTTTAAGCTACATCTGCACATGCAAGAAATTGTCTATGACTAGGAGTTGGATAGAGCATTCAGTTATCTCTTCAGAACAATTTTCTACCCCTAATTTACTTTTAACAAAGTCACCAAGTTTCACTTTTGACATAATCGCCGAACCCAGTGCTTCAAACAGTTGTAAACGTGTGAGAACTGGTTGCGCGGCATCTTCTAAAATGTAAAATAAGTAAGTAAGTTGCAAAAAATCTTATAACAGGCGTAAACTACAAGACTTCATCTACATTTTAACATTAAGTAGAAAGTGGCGCAGAGTGACGCAACATACTAAAAATTTAAGTGAAAATATATTTTTTTAAATAATAGTTAAATATTATATAAAGCAAATATAGCTAAAATTACATAACAATTACGCCCATTAATAACTGTAACACGTTACAAAGATCATACCTTCAGCTGCATGTTCCATCTTAAAGCATCACACTAACCACAAAGACAACCAAACCACAGCCACTTACATTCACCCTCCAATTCAGACTGCTCGAACAGTGGTGACAGATTTACACTAAGATGCATTTATATCCCAGAATAGTGAACGGCAATTACATGAGAATGCTGTAGAAGTAATAAATTTTGATGTTTTAATTATGAAAATAAATACTTTAGTCCTCCTAGATTTCAATTTTGACCCACTGTGCAATGGTTTCCTCAAGACAGTGTTCTAACCCAGTAGCAATCAATGGTTTCCTCAAGACAGTGATCTTACCCAGTAGTGATCAATGGTGTCATCTTGACCATTGATTTTGGGGAGTGCAGTACAACCATTAAATTAAATTGAACAGTTATAAGTAATATATAAATATTCGTAACTTATCACGAAACCTCACACACCTTAGAACACCTGAACACATGTGACAGCATTCACATTTAACTACACCGTAGTTTCAAACCTCATACCAAAATAAATAAATTAAAACAGTGGGGTTACATAGCGGCAATCCGAAGCACTACATCAAACATAAATGTCCAATATGTCACTGACCACACTAAAAAATTCCCCTAGACAGTAACATATCCAGGTACGGTACCATATATAATTGACCCACAAGTCACTGCTTTCCCTCTGTTTTATTCCTTTTTGTATTAAAATTACCTATGTCAGGTTCTGACTAAAGCACAGCCATAGAAGAAGAATGTATAGACCTGGAAGGCACGAGTGGCAGCTGTTCCGACAGGAGGGTAAGTGTCGAACTGTGCAGTGAACCAGGGTCCAGCCAACTGCCGTAAGTAGGGAGCCATGTTCCTTTTAGTGCGGACCACCATCGTCCTGTGCGCCTCCTGAGCTGCCTCCCGCACGCGATGCTCGATGTCTCCAGCCAGAAGACAATACAGTCTAGGCCAGAAGGGTAGCACTGCTTTCACAGCATCCAGCTCGGAACTGGCCACCAGGCATGCAAACTCTTGGAGAGCCTGGAAAAACAGATAGAAGACATTCAGATTGTCTCAAAAGATAGTTAACACCTTTAAATACCTTGGTATCACTCTGCAGATGACATTTACTTCATCAAAGCCAATGTGAAAGACAGATCAATGGCAGTAATGAAAGCTATATAGGATAGGTTGTAATACAAAAGACGAGCAGCCTTAAGGCAGGAGAGATGTGATGTGTCGCCATGTCTTACTAGAAGCCACAAATCACAAGGGATGGTGGGCGAAGTGAACAAGACGGGCCTCCGGGTGAGAGGCAGGCCCGCTACCCCAGGGACATAAGGGGACATTACCAATTCAAATTTGTAACCCTGGTCACTACTCCACCTGAAATATGTGCTAAATTATGTAAATAAGTGTTTTAATTTATCGCTCCTCTAACATGGCAGCCATGTTCTGACAGGACATGATTCTTATTCAACTGTCAACAAGGCACACACAGTTGCCAACATGTGGGATGAAAAATACACCACACTAATTAAAGATTATTGGTACGTGACCAAAAAGCAGGGGAGTACAGTATATATATATATAGCTAACGCGGGCTAAAACTGTTGTCAAAACCCATTGGATTGGACAAAACAAAGGTTTGATTGGTTGGGTTGAGGTGCAGCCTTGGCCGCGGGAAGCTAGCAAGACACTGTTGAGGACACGTTCGGCTCTAAATAACCATTGATATGAGTTAGGCTGTAACCATTGTCAAAACCATGCTTCCTTTTCATTCGAGCCCCTCACAGAAAACTACCTAGACCGCCTAGGTGGGGTTGGCAATACTGTACTTGTGCACAACTCTCACCGATTATAGCCGACACAGCTGGAATTTTACTATGTAAGTCGTGATCTAAAAAGGGGAAATGGTGGGTGGGTTATGGCCAGCGGAGGAGATTACCGGTACATCTATTACTACATCATTTCCTAATCATTCTTTATCTTTTGGTAAGGTATTTTGGCTAATTTCAGTACTTTAGAAAATTTTATCACACGTTCGTATCTCTTTCAGTGTTGCGGTTCAACTATACATTGCGATACAGCGGCGTCTGGGGAGATTTCAGGGAGATCAGTGACGTCACCGTGATCTCACGGCTGACGTATTGCTATCGGTAACGCGATTGGTTGTCAGCTGATTACTTCGTCAGTTCCGTGGTCAGTTCGTCGCTGGATTTTGCTGAGTCGGTTCGCCATTTTTCTATTGTCACGCGATAGCGTTTTCTAAGCGTAATATTAAAATAAATATTCCCGTGAATAACCTGTAGAACAACATTTTGATATTGGCAGTGTCGTGTGCTCGATTGTGTTGACGATTTGTATTAAAATTGTTTAAATCCTGAAGTTGTTGCATTAAAAGAAAATCCGTTACTTGTGGTGGAAAATCAGTGCTTCTGCTTGTACATGTGGAATAATACAGCATTTGGAATATATCGGTGAGTTTTTACGTTGTTCATATATATATTTTGGTTGTTGCATTTAATAGGAAAGTTGTCTAAACGATAATATTACGTCAGGCACGGTGTTGGGGAATACGCCTGTTAAAATAGTAATGGATTTAGACAAATTGGCATGTACATGAACACCTGCAAAATAGATATGACAATGTTTTGTATTAGACCTATCGGAATCTTTAATTGAACTATATAGCTCAATTAATAGATTTCGATACATAAGAAAATTGACGGTTTTTGTGTGTTTTCCCATCCAAAGAACTCCTATTACGTGAATTTGCGAATTTTTTATGTGTATCGGAATCTTTATTTGAACTATTTAGCTAGATTATAGATTTCGATACATTAAAAAAATTGACGGTTTTTGTGTTTTCCCACCCAAAAAACTCCTATTACGTGAATTTGCGATTTTTTTTATGTATCGGAATCTTTATTTGAACTATATAGCTCAATTATAGATTTCGATACATAAAAAAATTGACGGTTTTTGTGTTTCCCCACCCAAAAAACCCCTATTACCCAGGCTTTTCCCGTAGGCTTGCCAGAGGAGTATTACGTGACGTCGTTGATGACGTCACGGAAGCCGCCATTTTGTTTTAGGGGAATTTCATACGCGGCCGTATCGCAATGTATAGTAGTCCCAGTGTTGCTAGGTCACCTGTTGAATGAATACTGTAATAAAGACATTTATTGTCACTGAACTCCTGGGAAGATGTCGATTACAGTGGTTTGGACACGTCATGAGAATGGTGATGATGATGATGATGATGATTGTTGTTTTAAGGGGCCTAACATCTAGGTTATCGGCCCCCTAATGGTTTGGGTGATCGTGAAGATGATAATGAAATGTAAACTATAACTACTAACTTATATAGCCTACTAGAAGAAGAAATGGAAAAACAAAAGGAGAATAAGGCAAATAAAGGACAGGAGGAAAAGAAGGAAGGAGAGTCATGAAAGGGAAAGAGGAGAGGGTCCGCCCCACAGGTAAGGGAAAAAAGGGGGAAACCGGACCCAGCTCAGGAATCCCTTGGGGTCGCCAACTCCCGAACCCACCAGCCGTGAGCCCCTGAGGGTGTTAGCAATATCCAGGGTGCACCAGAAGTGGTGGGGCTACATATACCCGGCCTCCTTGAGGGCCTTGAGCAGAAGGCAGGAGATAACAGGAAAAGGAAGAGAAGGCTGACCCCTCGCACAAGGAGGGAATCAGAAAAGATGAGACAAGGGCCAATTAAGGCGGGAAAGGAAGAGACTCCCTAGGCCTCGGATACCCTACCATCGGGGTTGGAAGAGAACAAGAGTTGACCAAGTGAGGTCGACAGGAAAGGAGAGGAGCCCGGCACAAGCAAGTGGAAGCAATGCCGGACTCAGCTGGGGTCCCGTGGTCGCCAACCCACGTCCCATTATATGTGAGCCCCTGAGGGATCATGAGAATGGACAGAAATAGAACACCAAAAAAAATTATTTCAACAGAGAAATGAGAGGGAGGAGACCGGTAGGAAGGTCAAGAAATCGATGGATCGACACAGTGAAGTCTGAAGTCAACAAACTGAATGTGAAATGGGAAGATGTTGAAGAACAGCAACTCTACTTCGACCGAAAGAAAGAAATGGCGAGCGCTTGTATACCACACCCGGGAAACTGGAGCTGGAAAATGATGATGATCATCATAGGCGTAGGAGAGATATGGACACGACGAAAAGACTTTTGACAAACAAAAAACTAATCAGTAAAATGATAGGCTTATGCATAAATATTTTTATATTTTATATTTCCAAACCAGCAGCAGACCTTATCTACATATTTGCTCAAGCTATTCTATTCAATAAAAATACAGTATGCATTACCAGGTTTGATTTTGTAAAAATTAACTAAAATATTTCAAAACTGAAGGAAGCATAAACAGTAATAATAGTAATGGAGATTTCAATCTTCTACACTACTGAAATTAGCCGAAATGCCTTCTGTAATGATAAACAATAATATTGGGAAAATTTTCCATTTTTGGTCCGTATTGACAATTGTAATTTGTTTTATTCAAATTAGCAGGTTCCGCCTATCAATACCTTAATGCATTTACATAACCCTAGGTGCAGTACATGTTTCGAACCATTATCGGTCCTTCATCAGCTGACTTAATGTCTTGTCACAGCAAAATACATAAAAACACTGAGCATTGACACAAAGATATGCATACACGTTAAAATATTCACAATCATTCTTTAAAATTCATTAAAAGATATTCAAGCTTTAAAAGGATTTAAAAAACACTGCAAGTTCGATTTTTCTGTTAAATGATGCTGATTCTCTTGCTTAGCATCTTGTCAGTCACTTTAGTACTCCTGTTCTCTTCACACGTGAGCGGCGAAGTCGTACAAATTGTTGGGCTAATATTGCCATGTATAGGGAGCAAACAAATGGATGAAAAACTGTCCCAATTGCGCGGCTCGAAGCAAGTGAAAATACTAATTAAATTGATTGATCCAGGCAGCAAAGTATTCCTCTGTTAAACAAGAAAAGAAAAAGGTATTTAGACTTGCATTTAGTGGAGAAACAAGAAAGAAAACTCAGCAAATGTGATAGTCTACGAGAAGCCACTATTGAAAGTGAAAGTGACAACTCATACCTCGTATGCGAGCAGTGTACACGCCGGCTGAGCTGACAGCAGCAACTGAGGTGCTATTCTGAGCGAGGTCAGGTCTGTGAAAGGGGAAGGGGGAGGGGAGCGGGTGTGACTAGCGGGATGGGGAATGAAAGACTGGGGAGTAGGAAAGGAGATGAGAGGGAGGAATACGGGAGGGGGGGGGGGCAGTATTTTCGACTAACAATGCTATTAGAAATTCCATTCAATTTTGTGAGCAAATCAAAGACTTAAAATTGAAAAGTTCCGAGTCATTGCACACCGCGGACATCAGCGACATGTACACAAATATTCCAGTAGGTCCAACCGTCGATATAATAGAGAATAATCTAAAAACGCATAGTAGGCTATCTCGTGATGAAATTAATGAGTTTATTAACCTTTTAAAATTCACCGTGCAGAACAATTACTTTTCTTTCAACCAAAAAATCTTTAGGCAAATAGAGGGATTGGCCATGGGTTCCCCATTATCAGGTATAATGGCCAACATTTATATCGACCATTTAGAAAAGAATAATATCCACAAATTAAAAGGCATAAGTTACTGGGTCAGATATGTCGACGACGTTTTTCTAATAATAGACAATGAAATTAGCAACATCAATCGCATCACAGCAGAACTGAACTTAATTGACAACAACATTAAATTTACTACAGCATCCGAAATTGAACAGTCCATAAATTACCTAGATTTAACTGTTATCAGAGACGCTACAGGCCTACGATTCAAAATTTACAGGAAACCGTCCCAAACGCACACCATTATCAGGAAAGACTCAAACCACCCACCCAGCCACAAAAAAGCTGCATTTAGAGCGTTCATTAATAGGGCCGTTAGCATACCCCTATCTGAGGAAGACTGGAACAACGAGCTTTCTATCATACATCAAATCGCTAGAGCCAATGGTTTCAGCAAGCCCTACGTTGACTCCCTTTTAAGTAAAATTAAGAATAGACCGGTAACTAAATTACAACCAATAGAAAAGAATAAGCCCTTCGCAATCTTCACATACTCAAACCAACTCACCCACAATATTACAAATGTTTTTAAAAAACAAGAGGTAAAAAATAGCTTACAAAACAACCAATACCACTAAGAAACATTTATTTAATTCTAAGTCTGTTAATATACAAGATAAATTTCAAAAATCAGGAATCTACAGGATAAGGTGCCAAAATTGTGATGCGGACTATATAGGGCAAACCGGACGCAGTTTCAAAATTAGATATAATGAACATGTTAACGCGATAAGACACAGAAAATTCTCGGCCATTGGTAATCATATGAAGGAGTTCGATCATAATTTTTCGAAAATCGAAGATGATCTGGAAATTCTACACTACTGTAACAAAGGGTGTAGGCTCAACATTTTGGAACAAATAGAAATAGAACAGGCCCTAAGGAATAATCCCTCGCAGAATCTTAATGATATTAATTATGACACCAACATTCTGTATGAAACACTGACTAACTACGTCACTAATAGGAGACGTACAAAGCCCCCATAGAGAATATACCTGATTTCACTGCCCCCCCCCCCCCCTCCCGTATTCCTCCCTCTCATCTCCTTTCCTACTCCCCAGTCTTTCATTCCCCATCCCGCTAGCCACACACGCTCCCCTCCCCCTTCCCCTTTCACAGACCTGACCTCGCTCAGAATAGCACCTCAGTTGCTGCTGTCAGCTCAGCCGGCGTGTACACTGCTCGCATACGAGGTATGAGTTGTCACTTTCACTTTCAATAGCGACTTCTCGTAGACTATCACATTTGCTGAGTTTTCTCTCTTGTTTCTCCACTAAATGCAAGTCTAAATAACTTTTTCTTTTCTTGTTTGACAGAGGAATACTTTGCTGCCTGGATCAATCAATTTAATTAGTATTTTCACTTGCTTCGAGCCGCGCAATTGGGACAGTTTTTCATCCATTTGTTTGCTCCCTATACATGGCAATATTAGCCCAACAATTTGTACGACTTCGCCGCTCACGTGTGAAGAGAACAGGAGTACTAAAGTGACTGACAAGATGCTAAGCAAGAGAATCAGCATCATTTAACAGAAAAATCGAACTTGCAGTGTTTTTTAAATCCTTTTAAAGCTTGAATATCTTTTAATGAATTTTAAAGAATGATTGTGAATATTTTAACGTGTATGCATATCGTTGTGTCAATGCTCAGTGTTTTTATGTATTTTGCTGTGACAAGACATTAAGTCAGCTGATGAAGGACCGATAATGGTTCGAAACATGTACTGCACCTAGGGTTATGTAAATGCATTAAGGTATTGATAGGCGGAACCTGCTAATTTGAATAAAACAAAAAAAAACAAAAAACAATAATATTGTGGAAATGATGTAGGCTCTGTGAATTTGGACTACGGCTCAACCTTACTAAGACTGAGTACCTTGAATGTGGTTCCCAGACAGATGGGACCATCATAGTAGATGGCACCCCACTACCAAAGGCTTCACATCTCCGATATCTTGGCTCCGTTGTAAGACCTGATGGTGA
Source organism: Meconema thalassinum (assembly GCA_946902985.2). Classification (NCBI taxonomy): domain Eukaryota; kingdom Metazoa; phylum Arthropoda; class Insecta; order Orthoptera; family Tettigoniidae; genus Meconema; species Meconema thalassinum. The sequence goes on from OX336395.1 coordinate 127,791,452, forward strand.
CACAGTCTCGGATGCCCGTGCAAGAGTGAATGCTGCATGGATGAAGTGGCGCCAAGTCACAGGCGTTCTCTGTGATCGCAAGATCCCTTTGCGCTTATAAACTAAGATCTATCAAACAGTCGTCCGCCCTGTTGCTTTGTACGGAGCTGAATGTTGGCCTAATACAAAGAAACATGAACAAGCCTTGCACTCAATGGAGATGCGGATGCTACGATGGTCCTTGGGAATTACTCGGCTGGATCATATTAAGAATGAAGACGTCCGCAATACTCTTGGAATTGCCCCTATTCCAGCCAAAATGAGGGAGACTTGGTTGCGTTGGTACGGGCATGTAGCCCAAGCAAATACAGAGTCAATTGTAAGGAAGTCACTTGCTCTCGAGCCTGATGGACAAAGACCTCCAGGACGACCAAAAAGGCGTTGGATGGATACCCTACACGACGTTATGCGCACCGTAGGTCTTCGTCCTATAGATGCAGCAAACCACAACATATGTAGAGCGAGGTGCCGCATGGCAGACCAAAAAAAATAATTGGGAACAACGCCAGGAAGAAGATGTAGTAATAGATATTTTCTCCTCTGTTGTCTATAACCCACCCAACATTCCCTTTTCAGATCACGACAATATATAGTAAAATTCCAGTTGTGTGGGCCATTATCCGAGTGAATCATGGAATAAATAGGATATGGCTAACCCCATGCATAAGCTACTGTAGCTCGCATCTTGCAACAAGAAAACACAAAGTTTGCCTACACCAATAATCACTAGGAAGCCTGGACTGCGGTCACGCACAATGAGGTAGTCAATGCATCAATCATCTTTAATTAGTGTGGTGTATTTTGTATCCCACATGTTGGCAACTGTAGTAATGGCAATGTGCGCACCTTTTTAACAGTTGAAGAGACCTCATGCGCTGTTGAACATGGATGCCATTGTCAAATGAGCAATAAATAAAAACACATATTTACATAATTTAGCAGATACATCCAGTGTAGTAGTGACCAGGGTTAGTAATTTCAAAGATGAAACGAGGTATGAAAAGGTATACTGATGTTTCATTCAGTATTAATCTGCATTCTCACTTTCTAAATGTGCTATTAGGCTACTTGGCACCCTGACCCAGTCACTTACTTTATGTCTTGTTGTTGAATCCTTCTTATTCATCTTCTTGAGAACCAACTGGAAATTAGAATCGATTCCTGAATCAAACTCTTCGGTAGGTGTAGTTGCATGACAAGGAAAAATAGGGACATAACCACAATCCTTGACTCCAGTAAAATTTGGCACAGGTGATGATGTGTTTGCCAATAAAGCAGCACTCCTCCCACTGCTGGAGGCATTTGTCAATGAAGCAGCATTCCTTCCACTGCTGGAGGCGTTGGCCAGTAAAGCAGCACTTCTTCCACTGCTGGAGGGCTGAAAGAATAAGTAACACTTCCTAACCCCAATTCAGTCATTTCGGGCAGGTCTGCAATATAACAGTTTGTTCCAAGGTTCAGCAACACAAATTGCATTTTTATACATACAAGATTAAGGTATGTAATTATTCAACAACTAAACTATATCATATTCAACATCATGAAGCCAATCTTGAACTTAAACCCACAAACCTTAGCATTGTCCTTTGTTCTTTGAGCCTGTTTGTGCTTTCCACCCATTGTACAGTAAAATATAAATACAAAGCAAAACACAACGAATTTTCAATTGGATGAATTTTCAAGACACTACCATTTATCAAATTCTTGACACATGAGCAAGAGAACACGGCGACATTTTACAAAATTAGCACTCCCTTGAAACCAAATTTGGTACTACAATTCAGTTACACCAACATTGACCCAGTAATTGTCACCATCCTGACGATTTTTAAGGTATCTTCATAATGTTATTCTCAATAGGTAAAAATGGGGATTTATTAGCTGTTTGCTAAGCTTAATTTAACGTAAAAAGATTACCCTTTGACATTAGCAATTTCATGAACTTCAGTCAGATTGGTAATTTACTGCTCATTTGAACAAAGTTGGTCACAGTAATTCTCTCCGGATATTAAAATTGGATTTTATTTCCTTCTGTCGAGAGCTGAGAGAGAGAGGAAAATGCCAGTGTCACCAACTAAATTCTGTTTCTGTTGTAAACGCCCATGGTGATAATCGTACAGAATATACATCAAGGAAAGACCCACGACAGCAACCAATGGGATTTTTGAAATCAAAAATATCAAACAACTAAACCGCCTTAAAATGGTTGGAAGCAAAAATCATACCCATTCTTTGCAATGGCATAAAAATATGTTGGGAAAATCAAACTACAACGACCTGAAGACATTAGGAAATGTAAAGACACGTTTCCTTTAAGTAGCACTCGGACTATCAAAGTATGATCCATCAAGGCTAGTGTATGAACTTGCGACAGAGCCATTCTTAATGGAAGAACTAAGGCTCTAACTACTGCCTACAGCCAAGGGCGCCCATGTCCGCGGGCAGGGGGGGGGGGGGGGTAACCCCTGCCACCTAGTCTCAGGGAAAGGAAAAAATGTAGTGTAGTCAGTCAGGCGTTTTTCTTTCAAGAAAATAATTTAAAAGTCGGTATTACGAGAAGTGGTTCAACACTAAAATATTTTTATATAGTGTTATTTTTTACTTAGGCATACTTTACATACTTCTTGAAGCATGAGTCGCAGCCACTGCGGTCTCAAGGCGCGCTGTACAGCGAGAAAGAGCGCCCATGGCAATGTCCTTGACGATTCATCACCCTTCCCCAATCCTCCCTATACCGACACATTCTTCGCTTCGAGCTCTGTCTGAACAGATGTGGTGGTCCTCAGCTCCACATCTTTCACCAAGACGACGCTTAGGTGCTACTCGTGGGTTATCATTGGTTTATCCTGATTAGCTGGGACTGCTACCGGTGAGATAGTCAAAGTTTAATTAAATTAGGAGACTAGGCTCAAGAATTTCAAGCGGCCGCGTTTTCCCCGTACCAGCCCTTGAGGCCTGGTCGCCACCACTACACGGGCTTTATCGACAGGCGGCAATAACTGTCACGCCGAGCATTGTTGGACATTGGGAGCCAGCATTGTTTTGGCGGGACGAGATACATCAGGGCGCCTAGGTTTTGTTGGAGACATTTATAATTTTTGCTGCGGATTGCTCGACTTGAGACTGGTGCAGGACCTTACGTGAAAGCGGTAAACCCCAGGGTGTTTCCCGGAAGGGAGACCACTCCTTACGAGTGTGTGTTTTGTATCTGACAGAAGCTGCTGCGACCAAGTAGGTCTTCCTGCATTGGCCCTTTCGGCGATTGGCTAATCGATCTCCGACCAGTTCTCTGCGACACTTCGCTTCGTTTGGATCTCTACCTTGGGCTAACTGTGGAGACGAACACTCACTTCCGGCTCTTGATTGGCTACTGGTGCGGGGCAAAGATCTACGATCTTCTTGGGAAGCAGGGCTATCAGCCCGGCTCTCTTGGGAGAGGCTGCTGAAGGCATAAATTAATTAATTGATTCCGAACGTTACAGAACTCGTCTTTTGCCAAGGAAGACACCTTATAAAAGCTGAGTCCACTAGCATACTCTTAAATGCTAACACAACAAAGTTCATCGGGGCTCTGCCCTGCCACGCTCATGTGGCATGGTTGGAACAAGACAGCAACCCTCTTGGCCAGCAATTCAACCCTCAACCGCAATAAACCCACAATTCACTCTTTATTCCATCAATTCACCAACGGAAAACCGCTACAACCAAGTGCACCAGGGCGCAAAACCTCAACATAACAGCAACATGAACGAACAAGGCCGTCAATCCAGACATACATCACGTTCACCCTCCCCTCAATCCTCAATGTCAAGTGACATTTTTCGCATTTGCGAATAAATTATTTAATTTATTTTTCAAGTTTTTGTGAAGTGTCAAGTCAGACAAAAAATTATTTTTTCATAACCTCTATTCTGGTCACCACGTGTATGTGACATTTGATTTTGTAATAATTCCTTTATTTCAAATCAAGTATTTTGTAAATTACTTACATATTTTTTCACTAGTCCTTGTCGCTTTAAGACATTTTTCCAAGTTTTATAGCGATGCACCACGGTCGTTCTACGCGCAATGAAACCTCGTGTTCATCTGGATGCCATAGAAGCGCACTCAATGGCCGGCCTCCTCGCCTCAGCATAGCTCCGGCCGATCACCGACTATTTAAGTAGCCTGCTGAACTGTCAACTTTGTAATTTTCTTGGCAGACCCGGAGCTGCCCACCAGTCTTGCATACCTGACTTAAAACTTCATCTAGAACTGATATATCATCGCAAACTCTGCATAAGGAAGTAATTTCCACACTTCAATGTCTTTAAGACAACTTAATCTTAGTGATCTATCTTTGTTCACCATCTTCGTGTTTCCACGACATGTTGGAAAATGAACATTCTTGTATGTGAACTTTACATCATTTGTGCAACGAAAGAACTATTTTGTACGCACCTACGACAACGTTAATGGTTTATAACCTACCTTTTCGTCTTCAATGACTTACTCTAAAGCTCTACTTTTTGTGAATTCTATTACTACGTGTGGCATAACTAATGACATCTTTACTCCGCACTCAAGTGTACTACGTGCCATATCTATTGTCTTCAAATATTTAAGTTGCTAACCTACTCCATTACTAAGATAAGTAATCTGTTGTTTATACATAACGTGTATCTTGTGAAATGTAATTTGCTGTTCAACGGTGCTATTTTATTGCCTTCCGAGGACAGAATACGTAGCGTCTTACCTTTGAATTTTTTTTTTTTTTTGGAAAATTAACGTAACGGCTTGCTTTCGACAGTTTTCCTTTGGGAACAAATTCATGGTTCACTTTCAGGTATCACATGCCTACCTGCTTCTGTCATTTCACTTCCTTTGGAAATGTTTCATGGCTTACTTTTTTGAGCATTTTTGCAACCCATATGACTTTTCCATTTCATACGGTTCGGCAGGATTAGACCCCTGACCGCCATGGCTCCTTCTATAGGCATGCCTTTTCTTTGTAACTGCTTTCACAGTTTTTTTCTTTCCTTTTTCATAAGGTACGGCAGGATTTGGCCCCTGGCCGCCATTAGCCCCTTCTATAGGCTATGTTTCTATTCCTTTCTTCTCTAGTAAATGATTTGTGTAACATTTACAAAGGTTGTCTTTATAAGAAAGTGTTTCACATTTTTCTTTGCTTCCGTTAAAACCAATTTTGTAGTGTCCCATCTATTGGGAAGTTATCCAAGTAATTTTTTGTCAATCGTTATAATAATGAAGCAAAGCCTTCCAAGCAAATATTAAAAACAATGGTTTCAGTCATGCTAACCTGTTTAGCATAAACATTATATTCTATACATTTTGTTACATAGTTGATGAAAATATATATGTTAAAGCAACATGCTCTCTCTTGTTTCTTTTTCTTGTTTTGCATATGCTAATATCTTTCCCATGTTCCTTAACGTTCAAACTTGTTTCGATTCTGAATATACTCAGAATTCTGTCTGATAATGGAAACCTTTAATTGGTTAATCCAATGGTTAGTGATAGTTAATCATACCATATTTTTTGGTGCCGAAACCCGGGAATGGTTCTGTTACAATTTCACTTAACTCATATCTTGGAGAGCAAGTTGCTTCATGATAATATCTTATCTAATACCGTGTCTAACTTTTCACAGCTGTAACAGATTCCATCAAGGTGGAGAAGGTGCGGGATCCTGACGAGCTGCCGCAGCCCCCTCCTGCTTTCAAGCCTGACGTTTCCTCACTGCCAGCAACTTCACTGGAAGTACGGGTGACTGGTACTTCAGTCTCTGCCATGGCCATCACTGAAAAATTATTAGACACTCGTGCCATCTTTGAAAGGAAATTATCTAGGTTTCGCTCCTATTTGACTAAGAAAAGCCTTGATGATCATAATTTGAGCATTCTCACCGAGAAATTTAAAACTTATCAATCCAATTTCACTTCTTATGACACTCTGCAAACTGAAATCGAACTTATCGATTCTATTCACGAGCAGGATCGAAGTCAAGTGGAGGATAGTTACTATGAGGGATTTTTAGAAGCTGAAGATATAATCAAAACCTTAACTAAAAGGCCAAAGGACCAACCTGTCATTAATCCCAAACCCATCCTACCTAGGATTGCACTGCCAACCTTCTCTGGTAACGAGCAAGGGTGGGATTATTTTGAAGAATTATTTGTTTCTCTCGTACATGGCGATTCTTCAATACCTAATATTCAGAAATTTCACTATTTGGAGCCTGTCTTGCAAGGTCCACCACTTATGTTAATAGAGGCACTCCCTCTCACGGCCGATAACTACTCTGTCTCTTTTGATCTGCTGCAGCAAAGATACGGTAACCCTAAACTTCGTATCCACAGGCACATTACTGCCCTATTTAACCTTCCTTCTTGCCATACTGATAATCTTTCTTCTCTATGCCATTTAGGAGATACTGTTGAGCTTCACGTACGTGCACTAGAGCACTTGAAGCAGCCTGTCGAACATTGGCATTTATTTTTGATATATCTGACAACTTCCAAGTTCGACTCCCAAACTTTAAAGGCATGGGAATCAGATTTAATCGATCAACCTGATCCCACATTTTACACTTTGGTTACCTTCATAAAGAACCGTTGTCAGGTACTTTCCGTTGTTGTTCAACAAGCCGAACTTCCTAGTTCTAGCAAAGGTGCAATCAGCAAGGCGACTCCTAACAAGAAATCTGCACGCTCCCAAGTATTTTCAGTTCAGAGTACTTTACAAAACTTCTGTCTTTGTAATAACTTGCATCCTCTATATGCTTGTTCTTCGTTCAAATCTATATCAGTCGATGACCGTAGGAAAGTTGTCACTCAAGACAAATGTTGTTTTAATTGTCTTTTGGACAAGCATGCTGTATCAAGCTGCTCTTCTAAAGGTGTCTGCATACATTGTAAACTGCGTCACCACACCTCATTACATCGGTTTGAAAAACCTAAACTTAAGCATCCTCAAAACAAACCTTTAGAGAGTTACTTCTTGAACCTCTCAAAATAACGTTGCTTCCAGCAGTAAGTACTACCTTACTTCTGGCACCCATTCTGACTCAAGCGCTCAGTCCTATAGTCAGACTGCCAATTCTTGGCGCAGCACTCAGATCTTGTTATCTACCGTGCGACTTCAGGTTCAAGATTCTAAGGGCGATTGGCATTCCGTACGAGCTCTTCTCGACAATGCTGCCACCCCCGATTTCATAACCTCTTCTTTGGTTAAGAAATTAAATTTAAAGCCTCATACCACTTCTATAGAGATATCTGGCATTAACAACAGTAAGCCTACTTCTTTGCAATTTGTAAAGCTTAACATTACGGATTCGATACAATCTGGTACTAACCTTCGTTTAAATTGTTTGTCTATCCCCGTTATTGGAGCTCCGACTCCCAGTCATCCTTTTCGATTGACACTTGGCACTTCCCTTCTGATCTGAAATTAGCTGATCCCGACTTTCATCAGAGTGCCCCAGTTGATATTTTGCTAGGTGCTAATGTATTTTGGCAAATTTTGCTACCTTCTAGAATCAATATTACCTCTAGCATCCACGCCCACCACACCAAGTTTGGTTGGCTAGTCACAGGTCATATCCCGCTTGCCACTGTGCAGTCTTCATCCCAACGTCATTTAACTCACACTGAGTTGGACAACAATTTGGAGAAATTTTGGAAAATTGAGTCCATTGATTCCACACCTTCGCCTTCTACAGAAGATGACTTTAGCGAACAACTTTATCTCGCAACTACCACTCGCAACTCAGATGGTAGATTTGTTGTCACTATGCCTCGTATTTCTTTCCCTCCCGTTTTGGTAAATTAGCATCCTCGCGCTTTTAAGGCTTTATTTGCTGTTGAAAATCATGTAAAGCTAGATTCTTCAGCCAAAGCTCAATACGTAGAATTCATGGAGGACTACGAAGCCTCTGGTCACATGGAAGTCCTTAACAAACAAACTCTTTCTGATGATAGTGTCTATTTAAATCATCACCCTGTTTGGAAAAATCCTTCCACTAAGGAACACATTCGAGTTGTTTTGCAATGGTTCCGCCCCTGATTCCAATGGCATTTCGTTAAACGATACCTTACTTACAGGTCCTACCATTCAGTCTGATCTTCCTTCTGTATTACTCAACTTTCGCTTATTTCCTTTTGGTGTTATAGCCGATATCAAACAAATGTATAGGCAAATCTTGATTGATTCTGAGCAACAAAATTTGCAACAAATCTTATGGCGTGAGCCCTTCAAAACCCATGAAGATCTTTAAATTAAAAACTGTTACATATGGTCTGAAACCATCTGCTTTCTTGGCCATAAGCACTTTAAAGCATCTCGCTGAGCAAGACTCTCATCTCTTTTCCTCTGACATTTCTAATCTTCTAAAAAGGCCTTCTATGTGGATGATTTTCTTCATTCCTTTAGCTCCCTTTCTGAAGCACTCACGTGATCTCCAAGCATTGCTTCATGGAGGAGGTTTCTTCCTTCATAACTGGAATTATAATTGCCAGGATGTACTGGCTCAGCTCATATCTAATGGCAACGCTGACATACCTGTCGAGCTGTTACCTACTGATAATTCTACTAAAGTTTTAGGACTTCATTGGTATCCTATTTCGGATTCCTTTTTCTATCAGGTTAACTTGTCTAATATTCTTCCTCAAACCAAGCGACAAGTTCTTTCAGAAATCGCTAAAATCTATGACCCTCTTCAGTTCATAGCTCCTATCATAGTTAGAGCCAAAATGTTCATGCAGGAATTATGGTCTCTAATAACCGATTGGGATGATCCTATCACTCCTTCTCTTTTGGAAAGATGGCTTTCCTTTCGTACTAATCTTCTTGATCTGTCTATTATAGACATCCCCAGGGTTATAAGCCCTACTTCTTTCTCTTCTAACTAAGAGCTGCATCTGTTTGCAGATAGCTCCGTTAAGGCATATGGATGTTGCGCCTATGTTGTCAGTCGTAGCACTCCTCCTTCAATCTCTAATTTAATTTGTACCAAGTCAAAGGTAGCCCCTTTGAAAACTGTCTCTTTACCTCGCTTAGAATTATGCGCTGCCCTTCTTGCAGCTGAATTATCTAAAAAGCTTATCTCTAATCTTAATTGTCATTTCAGTCACATATATTACTGGACTGACTCTGCTATCACTTTAGCTTGGATCACGAAGCCCCCCCCCCCCCCCTTCACATTGGCAATCCTTCGTCGCCAAAAGGGTGGAAAAAATCCGAACTCTTTCTAATTCCTCTCTGGTAAGGAAAACCCAGCTGACATCATCTCTCGTGGATGTCTTCCACAACAGCTAGCTAAATCTAGTCTTTTCTGGCATGGTCCAAATTGGTCATTGCAAGAACCTTCCTTTTGGCCAGCCCTTTCTTCTTCTACTTTAACGAATGTTCCTGAAACTCGTAAAGTCGCTTCTTCTTTTATAACCAATGTCACCCCTTCATTGCTTGAAAGGTATTCCTCCCTTCAAAAGCTAATTCGCATTGTAGCTTACTTGCTTCGTTGGAAATTCTTTGTGTTAGAAAAACCTTTGCTTCCTCAAGCTTTTCTTTCCACTGTTGAATTACAGTCTGCTACAACCAAAGTTGTATTGCTTACTCGGCATGAATTTTTTTTCTGAAGAAATTAATTCTCTATCCAAGGGTCTACCCCTCAAAAAGTGGAACAAACTATTCGCTTTATGCCCCTTTCTTGATGATAATGGATTATTAAGAGTAGGTGGTAGGTTGTATTTTTCTGATTATTCTGAAGATAAGAAGCACCCCATAATTCCTCCTTCCAGACACCACATCAACCAACTTATAATTCGTCAGTTTCACTACCAACATTTACACGTTGGCACTCGCACTCTTCTATGTTTGATTCGTGAGCAGTACTGGCCCATCAATGGCATGCACGAAGTCATGTCCGTTGTAAGAAAGTGTATTCCTTGCTTTAAAGCCAAACCTAAGTTTCCTCAACAACTTATATCTGATCTTCCTTCTTTTTGATCTGTTCCCAGCAGACCTTTTCTTCTAACTGGCATCGATTATGCGGGTCCATTTCTATACCAAACTAACAACCTTAAAGCTAAGCGTAAGATTTTTGGCAAGTTGTACATTGCACTCCTTGCTTGTACGGTTACTGGTGCTATTCACCTTGAATTGGTCACCAATGCTCCTTCTTCCTACTTTATCTCTGCTTTTTCTCGCTTTGTTGTCAGAAGAGGAATTCCTTCCGAGGTTTTTCTGACAACGCCAGAAATTTTCTTGGTGCTTCTGAGCAATGGAAAAAGGCTCTCCATTCTCGCTCTGCCAACGAGCAATTATCTAACTATGCTCATTTGAAAAATTTAAAAGGCATTTCATCCCCCCATATGCTCCACATCATGGTGAAAGATGGGAAGCTTGCGTTAAGCTGACTAAAACTCATCTCAAAAGAACCATAGGAAATTCCATCCTACCGTTTGAAGAGTTCAATTCCCTGGTAATTCTCATTGAGGGCACTGTCAATTCCCGTCCTCTCTCTCTTTGTCTACCGACCCTTCCGGTTTACTTCCATTGTCTCCTGGCCATTTCTTGATAGGTAGCTCATTAAATGCTCCGCCGCCTCTCATCGACCGTAAGCTCGATCTTTCTTTACCCATTCTTTGGAAAAGAGTCGAAGCTCTTAGGAATAACTTTTGGAAACGGTGGAGATTGGAGTATTTAAACTCACTTCAAAGGAGGGGAAAGTGGCAGCTGGGTCACCCAAACCTCAAGGAGGGAGATTTGATTCTCTTAAGAGATCCCAGTCCTCCTCTTGGTTGGCACACCGGTAGGGCAGTGAAATGCTACACCGGTCGTGACAATAGGGTAACAGTGGTAAAAATAATTACTCCTTCTGGACATTGTGTTCGTCCAATTTCTTGTGTTTCTCCTTTGCCACTCTAGTCCTGTTTCTTTGTATTTCTCTTGTTTTTCTTGTTGCCCCTCTGGCAGTATGTTCGCATTTGCGAATAAATAAATTAATTAATTAATTTTTCAAGTTTTTGTGAAGTGTCAAGTCAGACAAAAATTTATTTTTCATAACCTCTATTCTGGTCACCACGTGTACGTGACATTCAATTTTGCAATAATTCCTTTATTTCAAATCAAGTATTTTGTAAATTACTTACATCTTTTTTCACTAGTTCTCCTCGCTTTAAGACATTTTTCCAAGTGTTATGGTAATGCACCACGGTCGTTCTACGTGCAATGAAACCTCATGTTCATCTGGATGCCATAGCTGCGTACCCATTGGCCAACCTCCTCGCCTAAGCATAGCTTCGACCAATCACCGCGCGTCTTCAACAATACGTCACATGGATGCTTCGAGACCTTTAGCTTGTCGACTATTTAAGCAGCCTGCTGAACTGTCAACTTTGTGATTTTCTTGGCAGACCCGGAGCTGCCCACCAGTCTTGCATACCTGACTTAAAACTTCATCTAGAACTGATATATCATCGTAAACTCTGCATAAGGAAGTAATTTCCACGCTTCAATGTCTTTAAGACAACTTAAACTTAGTGGTCTATATTTGGTCACCATCTTCGTGTTTCCACGACATGTTGGAAAATGTACATTCTTGTATGTGAACTTTACATCATTTGTGCAACGAAAGAACTATTTTGTACGCACCTACGACAACGTTAATGGTTTATAACCTACCTTTTCGTCTTCAATGACTTACACTAAAGCTCTACTTTTTGTGAATTCTATTGCTACGTGAGGAATAACTAATGTCATCTTTACTTCGCACTCAAGTGTACTACGTCACATATCTATTGTCTTCAAATATTTAGGTTGCTAACCTACTCCACTACTAAGATAAGTAATCTGTTGTTTATACATAACCTGTATCTTGTGAAATGTAATTTGCTGTTCAACGGTGCTATTTTCTTGCCTTCCGAGGGAACAATTTCATGGTTCACTTTCAGGTATCACATGCCTACCTGCTTCTGCCATTTCACTTCCTTTGGAAATATTTCACGGCTTACTATTTGTGCATTTTTGCAAATTATATGACTTTTCCATTTCATAAGGTTCGGCAGGATTAGGCCCCTGATCGCCATGGCTCCTTCTATAGGAATGCCTTTTCTTTGTAACTGCTTTCAAAGTTTTTTTCTTTCCTCTTTCATAAGGTACGGCAGGATTTGGCCCCTGACCGCCATTAGCCCCTTCTATAGGCTATGTCTCTATCCCTTTCTTCTCTAGTAAATGATTTGTGTAACATTCACAAAGGTTGTCTTTATAAGAAAGTGTTTCACATTTTTCTTTGCTTCGGTTAAAACTAATTTTGTATTAAACCACTCATTGTCCCATCTGTTGGGAAGTTATCCAAGTAATTTCTTTGTCAATCATTATAATAATTTATAATAATGAAACAAAGCCTTCCAAGCATAAAAATTATGTTCTGTACATTTTGTTACATAGTTGATGAAAATATATATGTTAAAGCAACATGCTCTCTCTCTCTTTCTTTCTCTTGTTTTGCATATGCTAATATCTTTCCCCTGTTCCTTAACGTTCAAACTTGTTTCGATTCTGAATATCCTCAGAATTTTGTCTGATAATGGAAACCTTTAATTGGTTAAGCCAATGGTTAGTGATAGTTAATCACACCAGACATTAACACAAATTCAAACTACGTGTACCTTCTTAACGGCAACAATTAAACGCTCAGACTAACAGAGCACAAGCTCCAAACCAAACCCAGTCTGCATCCACATCAAGCAATAACCCTGTTACAAATACAAGACAAGAAGCCCACGCGACATCACAACAGACTTGATGCACGGTTGTCAGAGTTAGACGACGCGACAGTCGACAGGTGCTTGCAGACGGCGCAATGTTTTGCATTTTTTTCGCCATATCAATGTGTATCTTTACTGTCAATGTGGCAAAACCGAGTTTTTTCAATATAGGTCTATAGTTTCCTACATCTGGTGTGGACTTAGTTTAGTGTACCAGTATTCAGTCACTGTAAATAACTTTTAAATAAGTGTAAATAAATCGGTGAAAAGTGTAAATATCTCAAACTTAATTGCGATTATGTAGTGTTTCTTAGTTTTCCTCTTTCGTCGCATCGGCTCAGAATATTTACAATTTTGCAGGTAAGCATTCAACTTTATAATTTATTGATTAAGAATGTTCAGAGGGGAGCGTGATGGCGCAGTGGCTTAGCTACTCGCCTTTCACCCGGACGGCCGGGGTTCAAATCCCGGTGACAGCGGGGTGGAATTTTCACCTGGAAAATCACGTGGCGTCAGGAAGGGCATCCGGCCTTAAATCCCCGACCAAAACGTAAATGAGCCTGGTTGGCTCCGGTGACCCCAATTAATTGGGAAAAGCCGAAGAAAAGATTAAGAATGTTCAGAAATGTCTAAATCAGGCAGTAGCGTAGCGTGAGGAAAATAATTGGGTAGTCACAAATAAAAAGAAAAACTGCAGTAACACATTTTAAAGAAAATGTTTAAAGTTTTAACTTAAATCTTACATACTACCTATTCTCTTGGCCCCGTGTAAAAGAACTAAGTCTAATGGATGAGCGTAACAATGTAAAAATAATGCCATGGGACAATCCTGTCTGATAATTGCTTGAAGATCATTGTTGCTACCCGACATGACAGTAGCTCCAGCATAAGTCTAGTTAGTTAGTTATTGAGGTTTTAAGGGGCGGACTATTTTCTTATCTATTTTATATTCTTCCAGATCGAAAATTATGTGTGTATTGCCGAACCCTGTGCTCGTATTTCTAATGATACATCGAAGAATCCTACAAATATTTCTCAACTCTCGAGTTACAGACATATCGCACAATTACACTTAATTGAGAGCTTTGAAGGACACGTCAGTAGTCTCGTCTGCCTGAGCGGCCACAAATTCACATGACGAAAGCTCTTCTGCAATCCTTTCCCTTACTTCATTACTGACAGATTGCATTAAATCATTTTGGATGTCTGGAGACGTACCTTCAAAAACAGAGCTGCCTTCTTTCATAAATGATTCTTCTATTGCCAGCAAATCGAGGGTTTCTAAATGAAAATGAAAATCCACAGCCTGTTTCCAGTCTCCGACCGGGTCAGGAATGGAATGAATGAAACCCCCATCTAGCGGCGAGGATATGAACTGTGCCGGCTGCCGGTTTCTAAATAATTGCCCTTATTAAGAGATTCTCTGTGGCCCCTAAAGGCAAGTTCTTGCCGCCCGAGATGGCACACCATCTATTAGGCGACCCACTATTCGCCTATTTCGAGTTACATTTTCATTATATTTCACAGCTGCTAATCGCGTTGTTTCCACTATACAATACTCAATTCTATTTCTTGCTAGCATGTGAAACATCTCTATATTATTAAAGTGTTTCCTGGTCCCTGAATGTTTTAGAGTTTTGCCTCAATTTTTTTATTGTTGTGATACCCGTTCTTCGCCCCCAAACATCAAACAGTAATAACAATGAAGTGACTTTGTGTGCTTTTTTTTGGTCGTGTGGCCTCCTGAGAGGCCGAGTGCAGGTATTTCTGGTCGACGCCCGTGGGAGATGGAATGGTTGATAATGGATGAAACTGGGCAAAGATGTGGAAGGAAGCGGCCGTGGCCTGTCAGAAGGTACCGTCCCAGCATTTGCCTAGTGTTGAAAATGGGGGAAACCACGGAAAACCATTTCAAGGACGGCCGACGGTGGGGTTCGAACCCACGCATCTACCGAGTCATCAGAGAGCTTGGCCTCATGACCTAACGCTGCACTTTAGCGAGCGTAGCCACCGCTGTCGGTACTATGTTCACGGCAGGCAGTGTGGAGGAGCATGGAGGGTATGGCGGCACGCGCACGATCTTGCACGCTGTAATAAGAAGGCAAGGGAGACATCCTCAAAGTATCTATCTGCCTCGTTGTTCGTACGCCGGATGCAAGCGTTGAATCTTTTAAATCATGAAAAATACTATTACTGCTTAAGAACTTGGAAGAAAAACAACATTACAATAAATAATCATATAACCTGTCATTTGTTACGTAAATTTGGATAGACAGCGTCTACCTTGTCTATCATGACGCTACGCTACTGAAAACAGGGTCAACCAACTGATTGTACAGTACGTGTGGTGTGAGGTCAGGTAACTCGTCACACACTCTCTGCGTGGGCAGCGAAACTAAGTAACTGAGAGGTGCCGACTAGAGGGGCGAAAGGAAACACGACGTCATTCGTAGGGGAAGGCCTAGGGCTGTGGGTAGTACAATGCGGTATGTGTAGTACATATTTCACCCCACATACGTTATTATATTGTAACGCAACTTTGTTATGAAGTAAAATAAGAGTTATACACCAACTTTATATCTAGATATACAAACTAAACTTGTTTTTCTCCAGTGCATCATCGAAACTAATAGTTTAAAAAAAGGATTTGCTATGTTTTACAATATCATGTACTGTAAATGAGAGCTAATAGTAACAAACAGAGCAGTTTTACAACAAAACATAGTACGAAGGATAATCTGTAACAGTGGTGGCCGGTGGACTCTTAGGTCGGGGTTGGGGCGGCCACAGTTTTTTTTCCCACACCTCTTTCTTGACAACTTTGACAGAAAAGAGAAGAGCTTTTTTACACGTTTCTTTACGTCGCTCTTATTGCGACGATGGGTTAGGGAAGGACTAGGAGTGGGAAGGAAGTAGCCGTGGCCTTAATTAAGGTACATTTGCCTGTTGTGAAAATAGGAAGCCACCGAAAACCATCCCCAGGGCTGCCAACAATGGGGTTCAATCAAACTGCCGACTCACTGATCGAATGCTCGAAGGGGTTATTTAATTTACCTTTCAGTTTCATAATCTGCAGCGTGACACAAACTGTAGTGGCATTGTAAATTGTATCTTTTTACGTACTTTAGTTCTTTTCTACAAACTAAACATTTAGCTGTAGCATTCCTACATTATTTTCCCATGAAGATAAAAAGATGGGAGGCATAGATAGCTTGTCGCACTGTGATTTTCCCGTTTCGTCCATGCTTATATACTGTACTGTACCACTACTAACACCACTATATACCTCAAAGCACGTGCGTACTACAAAGCAAGACAGTTCCTTCGTCCCACTCTACGACTGAAGCAGCTGAACACTTCTGCGCTCTTACGTCACACGTCAGCCAGTTGGTGGACCCTGGTCTAAAACGTAAAATGCGAGTTGAAATTTTGAATTTGGAGGACAAATCCCCCAAGTGATTAGAAGGCATCCGCTACTTTTCGTAGACTCGGAAGCAATTTACTCTTAAACATTCTGAAGTTAAGTATTGGACATGTTCCGTGTATTTATTTCAGAGATAGATATCAGGAATTTCTTTGGACAAAAGGGTGTTTCTGCTACACAGAAAAGGAACCTCCGTGACTCATTAAAAGCTCCAGATCCAATACCTTCGAAAGTGCGTCCCACAACAACTCCTAGTTTATTCTCTACACAAGCTTCCAACTTCACGTTATCTGTCGATCAGAATCTCTACCATAGCCAGTCATCAGAAGTGTCATTGCCGCAATGTTGTTCCACCATTAGTACCGAGCCTGCTGAGTTTGATTTCAGACAGCCGCCAACTTCTGTACAATTCGTTAAAGAGAATTCGCCTGATGAATGTAAACCGAGCCAGTCTTCAGCATTGTCAGTTGATATCACTACTTCTGACGCTACTGAGTGGGATGACGTCAACCCATCAACTTCAGATTCTACTGTCAACAAGCCGGAGGAATTAGATTCATTAGCAGTTAATCACAGCTTTGATTTAGGCGAATGCATAAACCATTCAGTGTCAGACGAAGTCAAGTATCAGTTACTAACAAACCTATGTGCTCTAAATTCGTCTCATGATTTCAAAAAGGACATTGATGAGAAAAAAAAGTAAAAAAAGGCCTTTTCAAAAAACTTGGCTAGTAAAGTACTCATGGCCCAAGTTGAAGGGAGGGCTTTGTAAGTTTTATACTCCTTTTAAACCAGTTTTAAAAGAGGAATATTTGGCGCATTTGTGATAAAGGCTCACCAAGATTACAAACACTTTCATGAAGATGCTCGAGGCCATGAAAAGAGCAGTTGGCATCTCGAATCTACAAGTAAGGCCAAAAGTTTTTGTGATTCCTTAGAAATGAGAAAGAAAAACGTGATCGAACAGTTAGACAGTGGGATCACAGAGCTTGTAAATACCAACAGAAAAAACTGAAATCAATTTTTTCCACTTTAATATTTTGTGGCACTCATAACATATACCTTAGAGGAAAGCATTCGAGTGAAGGCAATTTTCATGATTTACATTTGTTTAGAGTAAGTGCGGGAGACAAAGTGTTGGAGGATCATTTACAAAACCATAGTGGAAAAGTAAAATATCCATCACACGGAGTTAAAAACGATTTAATAAGTGCATGTGGTTCTGTGTTACAACACGAGATTGTTGATGAGGTAAACGGATCACTAGAGTTTTCATTATTGGCTGATGAAATGGCTGACATTAGTGGCAAAGAACAACTATCGGTGGGAGTACGATTTGTAGACGAGAAATTGAACTTCACAGTAAAAGAAGAATTTTTAGGGTTTGCAGAGCTAACTACATTGGACGCTAAGGGAATTTCTTCATCTATTTTGAAATTTGTTGAAAATTTGGGCCTTGGTATGAATAAGTTGATTGGCTTGGGCTTTGATGGCCGTTCGACAATGGCAGGCCATGACACTGGAGTGCAAGCTAGTGAAGTATCCTTCAACTGTTTATTTCCACTGTGCATCTCACAGACTAAACTTAGTTGTCAATGACCTTAGCAGAGTCCAGGAAATTCGTAACACTGTCGGAACAATAAAATAAGTTATTCGGTTCTTTAGAGAAAGTGTATTGCGTAGGAAAACAATACCTAACATTCCAGTGTTCTGTGAGACTAGGGGGTTACACAAATATACATCAATTAGGGTATTCAAAGAAAACTTCTTGGCAATAAAGGATAGTCTCAATCATCTTGCAAATGACTGTGGAAGCAATCAAGACACTAGATCACGTGCCAGCCAACTAGATAGTGCAACTTCATCAACTACATTTATTATTTGTCTACACATTATATCACGGTATTCTTCATATCTTGAACCAATAGTGAACAAACTTCAGAATACTGATATGGATCTCCACTCAGTCTACAGATACGTCAACACCGACCTGCTAGCCAATTTTCAAAAGCAGAGAGAAAGCAATGACGAATTCACAAACATTTTCGAGGCAGTAAAATACGTTTGTAAGGAACTTGACATAGATATAAAAATCCCAAGATTGGCAGGAAGGCAGACCCACAGATGCAATGTAAATGTCCTGTCCTCATCGCCCGAATACTATTTCGAAGTGGCAATTTACAATCCGTACATGGATTCTATAATCACGTCACTTACCAAAAGATTTGAAAAAGATAAAGACATGCCTTTCAAAAGTGGAATTCTTCACCCACATTTAATGAAAAATGAGAAAAAAATGTAATGAAAGACATAAAAAGTTTGCAAAAGTTTTATCAAATCAACAACTTGGAAGCAGAAGCCAGATTATGGTATGACGTCTGGACAAATAAAGAGTGTTTGGAAGAAACAAAGATCCATGTTATACTTGAAGAGACTATGTTTTACCCAGCAGTAAGTATATTGCTTATATTCTACCAAACCATACACCCCCCCTCCACACACACACACACACAACTTGTACCGTGGAGCGTTCCTTCAGCACACCCTGCGTAGAGTGGAGACGTGGCTGAGAAGTACTACTTGCGAGGACCGTCTGTCAAGCTTGTGCCTTCTTATTGTCCACAAGAAAAGAGCGAAACACCCTGGTTTCGAGGACAAAGTGATTGACTTGTTCGGTAAGAAAAAAGAAATTTACAGTTTGCTTTTTCAAATAAATATTAGTGTCAAATCCATAAACTAACCTATGCATCATAATTTACCTTACAGTGTACTTTTTATATCAATACCAGTGTAAAATCTTATGAGGTGTGCATTTTTAGTTTGTTTTTGTATTAAAGTATAAGGACTTCGCTCCTGCATTCAGTCGTTTCAATAAAGTAGGTAAAATAACGTGCTATGCTTTTTTATAGAGTATGAGTACCGTGGCCGAGTATTTTAGTAACAGGACAAAGTGTTTAACAGGGTCTGGACTGGAATTTTTATGGCTACTTATAAGTCGCCATTCGTCTTCCAAAATATTAAAAATACTTAATACCTCCAAGTCCAGCCCCCCCCCCCCCCCCTCTACAAATTATCATATGGGCGTCCTTGCCTACAGCCAATTGGACAAAACTTCACAGAGAGTTAGTTATTGTTGTTTTAAGGGGAGGAACCAGGAGGTCATCTGCCCAACTTAACAGAGAAAGGCAGCAACAAAAGAGAGAAATATGGCCAGATTTTTACACGTCGGACGAGATGATAAATAGAGCATGCATGGGACCAAACCAGCCTCTTCGCCACATCATCACAAGTTTAGCAGTGCATGGATACCAGCACAAGCTATGTGAAATGAAATCTTATCACGAACCCGTGATTGACTGCGTATGCGAGTTGTGCAATAAGCAAAGGGATAGATATCATATCTTGGACTGCAGCAAAAGAGAATATACCAAACAATAGATATGTATAATTGATTGAGTTTTGTTGTAAATAGTGTTATGTTACTTTATATGACAATTTTGCTGCAATACACATATTATTATAATTTGATGAAATGAACTACACTAAATGTAGGCTATCTATGTAAGAATGAGAACTGTAGCCTATAATATATACCGTACCACAGTATATGGACTTGGTTTTGTCATTATTTCTTTACTTCCAAGTTCCATATTTACATCCTGATATTAGTGGGCAGTGTTTCCTGAGGGGTGTTGCTATATGGAAATAACCTATATTGAGTCCTTTGATTTGGATTTGTGGTTCCCTGTAGAAGATGAGATCGATTGTGCTGCTGCCATTGTAAGCAAAGTAGGTTTTCTCTTTGGGATCGTTTATGAGGATGAAACCTTCTTCTCTCATCAGATTGAGTAGTTCCTCACCTTTCTGTGTCTTAATGTCAATCCTGCAGTTGAAATCTCCCGCTAGAATTATAGCGTTTCGTGGATTGATATGACGTAGAGTGTTCATAACCACGTATGTGATTTCTACGGCGTGAGTCTGTGGGGGAAAGTAGATCCCTGCTAAGGTTATGGTGTCTATGCTTACAATGATCAGGTTGTCTACCCTATAAGTATTTTTGATTTTCCCTATGTGTGGCTTTAGAAAGCACGAGATGCCTCCCGCTGTTCTTCCTGCTTGTTTCTTCGGCGCCATTGCGTGTTCCGAATAAAAGCCTGGTGGTAGGTTAATCCGGAGCTTAAACACTACCTGAGGAAAGACGATTGAAAGAAAAGGAGAAATGTTTAGGAGGGGAAACGATCGTAGACAAAAAGGAACAGAATCCGAATCAAAATAAGAAAGAAACAGTGATTTAAAGGCTAATTATACTGAGCAAGCCCGTGAAGTAACTAAAATAAGCAGGAGGTTGAGCGCGGTTAACGGAGAGAGCGGCGTGAGCTAAGGTTACCTGCAGGCTATCGCTAAGTGCTCTTTCCCTCCCGAGTAGGTATTTGGGTACTATGGGGATAGGTAGTGCGCTGGCAAGCAAAGGTATATAAGATGAAATGGATTTATGTACTTTCCCTTCAAAAGGTTGAGATTTTCTGAAGCATTCTGAAATGCTAGAAATACATAAATTAGCTGGAATAATATTATTTCCCGATACTGTTGGATCCCCGACAGAAAGTCCGAATGCCCCCAGAATGGGCAGAGATAAAGCAACTATAGTGCGTTTAGCAATATTTTTATTATTAGTAGTAGAAATTTTTGGAGAGAACCAATTGTTGCGTTTAAAGAAGACTAAACTCTTACCCAGAAAGGTGCTGACTAATAGTTTAGAAAGGATGAAAACCTCAAACCTAACTTTAACAAAACCAAAATTTTAAACAATAAATCATAAGTCAGGGCGAAATCCTCTACAAGTAGGAAGCTAGCTGAGCGAGCTATACCTGCCTTAATAATTTATTAGAATTAGCTGAGTTAGCTACAAGAAACTTTATAAGTGTTGTTAATAGAAGTTTTGCTTTAAACGCAACAAGTGATTGAGTTTTTTAATAAGCTTCTCATTCAGTGATTTGCTTTTTTCCTTGAATATGGGATAATTCATGAGAAAAAGTAGGGAAGGAAAGGTCCTGTCTAACAGTTCTTATAGCAAGAGACATAGAAAACAAATAATAAAGAATTTATTTAACTAATTGAGGAAGTTTAAGAATAGTAACTATTAGATTTCAAATCTATTTTGAGCTAAGAACAAATTATTTGTTTTATAACAATTTGTAGGTCTCAGACCTGTAATAAACACTAAAGAACCTTGAAGGGTGTAAGGCCTATGATGATAATATTGATAATAATAAAGAAATTACAATTAGGTTTAATATTTAGTTAAGTTAGTTGTGTAAAATACCAACGGTTTAAAAAATGCTTTTAGAATGCCTTTGTAACTATAGGAAAGGCTGTAAATAATTAATCTCAAATTCCTGGACGCAGCAGGATAAGAAAAAGAAGATAAATAAGAGGTATCTATAACCCTTGTTAATGACACAGAGTTTAAGAGATGCTAAATTCAAATGGGACAGGTCGTATTAACGAAACCTGGATTACATAAATTAGATAATTGTTTAACAATTAGAGAACGCTTACTTTTTAGACGAAGCAGGAAAAAAATACTTTTTAAAATGTGGGCTATAACCACATATATTTACGCAGAATGAATAAGTGTTAAATGGAACAAAAGTGGGAGGGCGCCTGTTTTTAGGCGAGGCCTCATAGAACAAAGTAACTAGTTTAAATATACCCCAATATGTTAGTAAAGAGAATTAGGAGTGAAGGAGATATGGGATTAGAGTCCTGGCCAATTTTATTGAAACAAGCGAATCGCGGCGCGGAAGTAGCCACACATTCATTTTTGAATCACTGAAAGTGTGTATAACATGAGAAAACTGTTCCTATTGCAGTTTATGATGATGCTCTTATTTGAGCTTTAATTTGTTTCTTGCGTTATAGAGTTCTAGGTTGCGATTAATAGTTCCATTTAAGTTAAAGTTGACGGTGTTGAGTATAGTTCGTCACGGGTTAGAGTCCGC
Organism: Meconema thalassinum; assembly: GCA_946902985.2. NCBI lineage: Eukaryota > Metazoa > Arthropoda > Insecta > Orthoptera > Tettigoniidae > Meconema > Meconema thalassinum. The sequence continues at coordinate 127,813,684 of OX336395.1, forward strand.
TTGGGATGGAAATTTCCAGAGATGAAATGACAGTTAAATGAAGCGGTAGAAGTCCCTCGGAGGCAGCAAGTTAAGTTTAGAAAGTTATTAATTGGCATAAATCCCTCGTTGTAGGGAAGGTGTCCCTTATTTAGTACAAGAAGCACCAAATTCCAAATTTAGAAATATGCTTAGTTAGCTTAGGCATGACAATTCCCTCGGGGGGCAGTTATTTCACAATCTTGCGAAAATCCCAACACTGCCTATAAAAGAGACAGTCAGTCTGAAAGATTGGACTTTATATCATTTTAACTGCTACAAATGCTGAAAAATGCTAGAAAAACTGGAGGCTTCTCGCTTCGCTTGATGCCAAAGACTCTTGACATGTTAGATGATCAAGAAACAATGAGAACGTTAGAAAGTGACAAGTCATGAGGAGCTGGAGCGCGCGGTGAAAGGAGGGAGCTGGCTGGATGACGTCACGCTCGCCGTGTCGTTGCCGTCTCGTAACGCCAGAGCTCACCAGTGAACTCAGTACACAGTCACCAAGGGGTACTATGACGTCACACACCTCAGTGCATTCTCTGTACATTTTGTGACGTCGCCTTAACGTTACGACGAAGTCGACTAGATCATTTAAAATGATAAAATCCATAAAGTTTCCCTGTATAGATTAAAACCCTTTTTAAAACATGGTTAAAATCAATGTTGGTAGTTACTTAACTTGCCATGATGATTGAAGTTAGAAAATTCCTGTAGCCGTTACGCTAAAGTTCAGACATGACGTCCATTTGATTCACCTCATGTGTTAAGGAGATGCGCCTCTTTGAGAGGACTAAACTTATCACTCAAAAGTCTAGACGAGAAGTGGGGCGAGAAGAACTGAACGCACAAAGAGCCAGAAAAACGTGGGGGAGGGAGAAGGAAACATAACAGGCTAAGCACTGTAGGAAACATTGGGAAACAAATTTTTCGACACAATGCGAATTTGATACATTAAATAAATCTTCATGGAGATACTGTAATATATGATAAAAACGACGGCATCTGCTTGAGCGGTTTGGAAGCATTCTTGAGCTTGCTGGATCCAAAACTTCGACAGATAGCCGCGTGGAGTGCCGTTATACTTTGCAGGGTATACATGACTGAAACAAACTCAAATACAAATTTAGCACATACCCAACGGAACGGGAATACAAAAAAGGGGTCCCTGTTGGAGTCTGCGGAGGGGAATAAAGAAACTAATGAAACAGGAAAAGCAAAGAGCAGCAAGAGCTGACTCTAACTCTAACTAACCGTGTATTCCAAAGAATACACCACCTGGTATTGTGCCCGTCTGTACACCTGGAGTGAACAGACAACCACATGCGAGGTAGCAGTAAATACAGTGTTAGCATGAGATCTCTCTTGGGGCGTTCTGGGCTTGGGCTGTAATTACTATACACTGTACTCGTGCTCCCCGTAATGGAAAAGGAAAGACGTCACGACATATAACAGAAAATTAAGGACATATTTCATAACAAACCAATTCACCAAATGAAATTTACTCAATAAATAACTGCCTGCTGGCAGAAGCAAAACAAGAGCACACGTATTCCCTATTGGATTGTATGCCTCTCAAAATAAAAATAAATCATAGTCTTATTTAAGATTGTCCGTTGGTCTAGATTATGTTTATAAATCACACTTTAATTTGTTACTCTATACAATTCGAGAAGACATAAAGTTATATTTAAATTTACCCTATTAAGTTGCACTGTTAAATAATTCTATTCACTTATTTACAATTAATCATGACACTAGCATGGATTAGTTTCACATTCGATTCTTGATTCTCTTATGAAATGACACAATGCTTAAGGCAGTTTGGTTAAATACATCATCGTGACTATTATTGGGCACAACAGTTAATTTTTTAACTTTACAATAGGTAGCGCACGAGTAGATTCAACAAATGAGCGACGACGCACGAAGCGTTTCAACAATAACAATAATAATAACTAGTATTGGTTTCGTTGAAGTTAGCTTTGAATATCCTTTCATAAATTTCAGGATCTAATGCACTGAACATGAATTCAGATGGCCACAATAAAAATTGGCATGACAACATTGCTTGTAATAAATCAATAATTTGAGCTGATAATATCTCAGGGGAAATCTTTAGGATTTAGAACACATTGAAGCATTATAAGACAGGATCTAACTCCCGCAACTCCCATTTTATTTCTTATTAAAAAGCATTCAGCTTTCTGTGGATCAGGATACGACTCCCGCAACATCCACTCAACACGAGGATCAACGCCTCATTTAACTACTTTCACAAAGTGCATTGGCACAAAATAACATCAATTAAGCTTCATTTATCAATCTATATATATATATATATACAGGGTGTTACAAAAAGGTACGGCCAAACTTTCAGGAAACATTCCTCACACACAAAGAAATAAAATATGTTATGTGGACATGTGTCCGGAAACGCCTAATTTCCATGTTAGAGCTCATTTTAGTTTCGTTAGTATGTACTGTACTTCCTCGATTCACCGCCAGTTGCCCATTTGAAGGAAGGTAATGTTGACGTAATGTTAGAGCTCATTTTAGTTTCGTTAGTATGTACTGTACTTCCTCGATTCACCGCCAGTTGGCCCATTTGAAGGAAGGTAATGTTGACGTCAGTGCTTGTGTTGACATGCGACTCATTGCTCTACAGTACGAGCATCAAGCACAAAAGTACGTAGCATCAACTGGTTAGTGTTCATCACGAACGTGGTTTTGCAGTCAGTGCAATGTTTACAAATGCGGAGTTGGCAGATGCCCATTTGATGTATGGATTAGCACGAGGCAATAGCCGTGGCGCGGTACGTTTGTATCGAGACAGATTTCCAGAACGAAGGTGTCCCGACAGGAAGACGTTCGAAGCAATTGATCGGCGTCTTAGGGAGCACGGAACATTCCAGCCTATGACTCGCGACTGGGGAAGACCTAGAACGACGAGGACACCTGCAATGGACGAGGCAATTCTTCGTGCAGTTGACGATAACCCTCATGTCAGCGTCAGAGAAGTTGCTGCTGTACAAGGTAACGTTGACCACGTCACTGTATGGAGAGTGCTACGGGAGAACCTGTTGTTCCCGTACCATGTACAGCGTGTGCAGGCACTATCAGCAGCTGATTGGCCTCCACGGGTACACTTCTGCGAATGGTTCATCCAACAATGTGTCAATCCTCATTTCAGTGCAAATGTTCTCTTTACGGATGAGGCGTCATTCCAACGTGATCAAATTGTAAATTTTCACAATCAACATGTGTGGGCTGACGAGAATCCGCACGCAATTGTGCAATCACGTCATCAACACAGATTTTCTGTGAACGTTTGGGCAGGAATTGTTGGTGATGTCTTGATTGGGCCCCATGTTCTTCCACCTACGCTCAATGGAGCACGTTATCATGATTTCATACGGGATACTCTACCTGTGCTGCTAGAACATGTGCCTTTACAAGTACGACACAACATGTGGTTCATGCACGATGGAGCTCCTGCACATTTCAGTCGAAGTGTTCGTACGCTTCTCAACAACAGATTCGGTGACCGATGGATTGGTAGAGGCGGACCAATTCCATAGCCTCCACGCTATCCTGACCTCAACCCTCTTGACTTTCATTTATGGGGGCATTTGAAAGCTCTTGTCTACGCAACCCCGGTACCAAATGTAGAGACTCTTCGTGCTCGTATTGTGGACGGCTGTGATACAATACGCCATTCTCCAGGGCTGCATCAGCGCATCAGGGATTCTATGCGACGGAGGGTGGATGCATGTATCCTCGCTAACGAAGGACATTTTGAACATTTCCTGTAACAAAGTGTTTGAAGTCACGCTGGTACGTTCTGTTGCTGTGTGTTTCCATTCCATGATTAATGTGTTTTGAAGAGAAGTAATAAAATGAGCTCTAACATGGAAATTAAGCGTTTCCGGACACATGCCCACATATCATATTTTCTTTCTTTGTGTGTGAGGAATGTTTCCTGAAAGTTTGGCCGTACCTTTTTGTAACACCCTGTATATATATATATAAATCAATGTTACTTGATAGTATGTATGTGGGTGTGTATGTCTCCTATGCGTTCATACACCACCCATCCGATTGCGCTGAAACTTGGGTGAGATGTTGATTACTCTCCAAGGAAAGTTTCTGGCTTAGTAAATCAATATATATAAAAATCAATGTTACTTCATAGTATGTATGTGGGTGTGTGGGTGTGTATGTCTCCTATGCGTTCATACACCACCCATCCGATTGCGTTGAAACTTGGGTGAGATGATGATTACTCTCCAAGGAAGGTTTCTGGCTTAGTAAATCCATTTTACAATAGGCAGCGCACGAGTAGATTCAACAAAAGAGCGACGACGCGCGAAGCATTTCGACACAGTCCCGTATTTGTTCCTAAACCTTTCATCCGATTGCGATGAAACATGGGTGAGAAGTTGTTTCCACTCCAGGGAAGGTTTCTAACTTAGTAAATACATTTCACAGTAGATAGCGCACGAGTAGATTCAACAAATGAGTGACGACACGCAAAGCGTTTCAACAAAGTCCCGTATGCATTCATATACCATTCGTCCGATAGCTATGAAACTTGGGTTAGATGTTGTGTACACTTCAGGGAAGGTTTCTGGCTTAGTAAATCCACTTTACAATAGGCAGCGCGCGAGTAGGTCCAACAAATGAGCTACGACGCACGAAGCGTTTCAACAAAGTCACGTATGCGTTCATATACCATTAGTCCGATAGAGATGAAACTTGGGTGAGATGTTGTGTACACTCCAGGGAAGGTGTCTGGCTTAGTAAATCTACTTTACAATAGGCAGCGCACGGTTAGATTCAACAAATGAGCTACGACGCGCGAAACGTTTCAACAAAGTCCCGTATGGGTTCATATACCATTCGTCCGATTGCGATTAAACTTGGGTGAGATGTTGTGTACACTCGAGGAAAGGTGTCTGGCTTAGTAAATCTACTTTACAATAGGCAGCGCACAATAATTAGATTCAACAAATGAGCTACGACACGCGAAGCGTTTAAACAAAGTCCCGTATGCGTTCATATACCATTCGTCCGATAGCGATGAAACTTTGGTGAGATGTTGTGTACACTCCGGGGCAGGTTTCTGGCTTAGTAAATCCATTTAACAATTGATAGCGCACGAGTAGATTCAACAAATGAGCGACAACGTGCGAAGCGTTTCAACAAAGTCCCGTATGCGTTCATATACCATTCGGCCGATAGCGATGAAACTTTCGTGAGATATTGAGTACATTCTAAGGAAGGATTCTGGCTTAGTATATCCACTTTACAATTGGTAGCGCACGAGTAGATGCAAGAAATGAGCGACGACGCGCGAAGCGTTTCAACATGGTCCCGTATGTGTTCATATACCATTCGTACGATAGCAATGAAACTTGGGTGAGATATTGAGTACACTCTAAGGAAGGATTCTGGCTTAGTATATCCACTTTACAATAGATAGCGCACGACTAGATTCAACAAATGAGTGACGACGCGCACACCGTTTCAACAAAGTCCCGTATGTGTGCATACACCATTCGTCCGATAACAATGAAACTTGGGTGAGTAAATACATTTCACAGTAGATAGCGCATGAGTAGATTCAACAAATGAGTGACGACACGCAAAACGTTTCAAGAAAGTCCCGTATACATTCATATACCATTCGTCCGATAGCTATGAAACTTGGGTTGGATGTTTTGTACACTTTTGGGAAGGTTTATGGCTGAGTAAATCCACTTTACAATAGGCAGCGCACGTGTAGATTCAGCAAATGAGCTACGACGCGCGAAGCGTTTCAACAAAGTCTCGTATGCGTTCATATACCATTCGTCCGATAGCGATGACGCTTGGGTGAGATATTGAGTACATTCTAAGGAAGGATTCTGGCTTAGCAAATATACTTTACAATAGGTAGTGCACGAGTAGATTCAACAAATGAGCGACGACGCACGAAGCGTTTCAACAAAGTACCGTACGCGTTCATATAGGCCTACCATTCGTCCGATAGCGATGAAACTTGGCTGAGATGTGGTGCACAGTCCAGGGAAGGTTTTTGACTTAGAAAATCCATTGCACAATAGGTAGCGCACGAGTAGATTCAACTAATGAGCGAAGGCACTCGAATCGCTTGAACAAAGTCCCGTATGCATTCATATAGGCCCACTATTCATCCAATTGCGATGAAACTTGGGTGAGTTGTTGTGCACACTGCAGGGAAGGTTTCTGACTTAGTAAATCCATTGTACAATTGGTAGCGCGCGAGTTGATTCAACAAATGAGTGACGGCGCGCGAATCGTTTAAACAAAATCCCGTAAGCGTTCATATGCCATTCATCCGATTGCGATGAATCTTTGAAGATTTGTTGTGTATACGCCAGGGAAGGTTTTCGACTTAGTAAATCCATTTTACAATAGGTAGCGCACGAGTTGATGCAACAAATGAGTGACGACGCGTGAAGTGTTTCAGCAAAGTTCCATCTGCGTTCATATACCATTCATCCGATTGCGATTAAACTTTGGTGAGTTGTTGCGCACTCTCCCACAAATGTTTCAAAATTAGTAAATCCATTTTACGATAGCTTAAAGCCAGTTAACGGAAATTGAAGAAAAAAATGTTTATCCAAAAGCACTTCAAGAAACCAAATTACAATGCCAACACTTTTTTTGATTGGCATTGCAACGCATGCCGGGTACAGCTTGTACCCTATAAGATAACAGACCGTAAGCTCTCAGATTTATATGAACAATTAATTGTTTGATCATTATTCCACACTTTTATCATAGTCTTTCATGTTTATCATTCTTAAGGAATATTACTTCCATAGCTATTCATAGAATTCAGTATTCATCCATATTAATTCATAGAAATATCTATTATTATTATTATTATTATTAGAAAAATATATTCTGTCATGCAGAAGAAAATTATTAATGCATATTCTGTGTCATAAATCTGCTGCGTTATGAATGGGGTAAGACTTCCCATATTATTTACAGCCCAGGCATTTTAGTCAAAATATCGCCTTAACCCCCCCCCCCCCCCCAAAAAAAAATATATTATAAAGCTAATTATTTCAGAATCCATTAATTCGACCTTAGGGAACACCATATCAAAATACTCGGCCGTACATGTGCCGGCTTCCTTGATTTCAAGGCCTGGAAACCTGGAATTCCAGGAATTTTTCATCGCTGTCTTGGAACGCCCGTACAAACCGAACGACTCGGCCTAGGTAAACAAAAGTGGTTTCAAATGAAAGAGAAAAGCATGCAGACTCCACATATAAGGCTTTAGGCAATATTTTTCTCATTTCAGGGTAGATTGTAACCAAGAATACGAGCGAAATTCAAAATTTTTGAAAGTTTGAATTCATTTGCACGTTTATAAGAGACTAAGACGGCAGCTCATGCAAAAATGCACCTATAATAAGAAAGAGCATTGTTTTAGCTTTACAGACGTGGTCTTATTTTTGTTTTACGTCTAATAATTCAACAGTTACAGACGAAATAAATTTAACCCGAAGGTAAGTTGGTATTACCGGATGGGAGTAAAAACCAAACAACTCTACGTAGGTAAACAAAAAAGGTATCAAATGAACGATAAAAGCATGCAGATTCCATAAGTAGTAGGCTACTATAAGCATTGATTTCTCTGTTTTCGGGGTACATTGTAACAAACACACAAAGGGAAATTTTTAATTTTTAGATTATAACTAGCAGAAGTACCCGCTCTTCGAACGGTCTTCGATATTAATAACCAGACGTTATCAATTGAGATACTGTTCCAATGGTTAGGGGCTTGTCATTCCTTCATAAGTTTATCAGAACAAAGTTAGTTTTCTGGGTATATCGCAGACACCGTTAATTTAAGGGCCGTAAAATGTGGTTTTCGGAGACCCTTTATAGACTCCCTAGTTTTGTATCACACATTGAGAAGCGTAACATATGCTTTGGTCGTCCTTCTAGGATAATTTTTATTTTTCGCCTATTTTAGCATGTATTTTGAAAAGTTGTTCCTTATACCGACCCTTCTATGAGAAGTATGTTGAAGAGTTTTCTAAATGATAGGTGTATTGACTCATGGTTGCCTACAATACCTAATTTTACGATGCTCCAAGCACCCGAACATGAATTACAGGCGTACATAAACGTAAAGATATATCAATCACACAGTATCAAACAAAATCATCTTTACGATGAACCCGTTTGTCGACAAAAATATGATTACTTAAAATGTGCTCTCAAACTAAATTCTCCTAACATGTACGTGAAAATAATATTGAAAACCTCGCAGACGAAACGCAATGCATGCCAAATTAAAACTGACCCTCACCGGTGTGGAAAGTCCCCATCCCCAGGAAGACCCCCTTAATAAATTATAAAGGCTAGTGGTGCATGAAAATGCGGGATTTTTAGCCTCCAATGGCCCAAATTCCCAAAAGCAGTATAAAACACTATTCCAATTCAGGAATTTTTGAAAATAATGTTGCTGTTTGGAGATATAATAGACCTTCTGTACAACATATCGCATATCGTACGTGTAAGTCACGTGTAAAAATTCTAGGGTACCCCTTGACCCCCTTAATAGCATTGTTGAATTTTACAGTCTATGTTTGATTCCGCGATAACCTTATAGCCATTTGCAAACATTAACAGAAATTTAATAAATTGAGTGGCATTGCTTCTTACAGAAATAGATGAAAAGTTGGATGTCACCTCTTGTGACACTGTTGTCATGGTTATCGGCTTGCAGTACTTCATTAGTTTCTTCTTGTTCTTCTTCTTCTTCTTTCGGATGGGCCAGCTAAGGACCACGACGTACAACTTTTCAGCGCGAGGGACTTGATGTTTGCCCAATATTCGCGCAGTCTCTGGCTATGATTCTCCTTCCTCTATTTTGCCCAGATGATGCCAGTTTTCTTACAGGGTGGTCTGTATTGAAAACTATTCTGTTTAAGTATCTTTCTGAGATGTGATCGGCTTCTAATATCACTTTTCATTTTCTTCAGTTCTTGGATATCCTTGTTAACTACTGCTAGCGACGGTGTCACACTCATTCTCTTCCCCCAGTAGTTGAGAAGCCGGTTTGTTAGTCTTGTTGGGTTCATCCATGAGACATGTCCATAGAAAGCCAGACGTCTCTTCCTGGCCACATCTGTGATTTTCTCAGTATATCTATATCGCTCCTGATTTGGTCTTCTTCTGTACTCGTCATCTATTTATTAGTTTATAAAATAAAAGAGTGCCATATCACCTCCAGGGACGTAGGCGACCTAAATAAGAGCCCTTGACTAAGTCAAGGGATCACTAACCAGGCATCCCGAGCCGGAGTTTGCGTGTGGTAGGGTGGCTAGTTCCTTTCCACTCCTTCTCCTACCACAGCATCCGGCAGGTTCCCATTTTGCATCACGAGGCTGGGAGACCCTGTACCAGACCATACCAAGACTTTTATATTCTTGGCAGAGCCGGTACCTCGGGGGTGACAGCCAACGATGCTAGCCACTGCGCCACGAGGTGGTCTTTATTAGGTTATTAAATGAAATTAGTTTTCTGGGAATATCTCAGAAACGTGGTTTTAGAGCCTTAAAACGTAGTAGCCTCCGAGCCACTGAGGGGCTGAAAATGAGTTTTGCTCGTCCTTGTACGCCATAATATAATAATAATCATAATAATAATTTAATAATATAGGGATAGGGATATAATAGACCTTTAGTAGCCATTGACCACCTTATGCGCATTATATACGTATTGATGAATTGTACAGCTTAAGTTGGTTCCGTGATAACCTTATAGCCGTTTGCGAACGTTCACATTGATGTAATAAATGAAATGGTATTGCGTCTTACAGAAATAGATGGACTTCTGAGATTGTGTTGCCATGGTTACCGGCTTGCATTCTTTCAATAGCTTAATAAATGAAAATAGTTTTCTGGGTATAACTCAAACACTGTTGGTTTTAGGACCTTAAAATGTGGTTTTCGGGGCCCGTAGGGTTCCCGAGTTTTGTTTCTCACATTGAGACGCTGAAAATGAGATTTGTCTCGTTTTTCTACGCCCATTTCAGCATGCATTTTAAGGGGGTAGGCCCACTTTTATGAGAGGTATGGAGAAGAGTTACATCAATGATTACTTTCGTGCCTCTGATGGACTTACGTACCAAATTTTACGTTGATCCACTCAGCCGTTCTCGAGTGATGAGCGTACAAAGTTGTACACAGACAAATAGAAAAACAGACAGACAGAAATTTTGTTTTTGCGCGCAACCGTCATAAACCAGTCTGAAACGCGTTAATTACTCTAACTTCTGTGGAAATTCAGACAAAAAGACAAACTTTCATTTTTATATATATTGAACCCTTTATCCACAGGCTGTATAAAGGATTCTAATAATTATTCATCATCTTTTGATACATTTCTACAGAAAGCAGATATGAGAGCCAGACGGTGTTGGGAAATATTGAGAAATCAGTGGCCGAGAGGACACAATGGTTTAAGCTCCTGTGGTATTTTAGGAAGAAGCATAAATATTCTTGAGACATAGGACAGGTGCAACTTTTAGCGCGGAGACGGCTTGGGCACGCACAATATGGCCTGTTGCTATGAAGGTTGGCGCCAAGAAGAAAATCAAATGCTACGAGGCAATTGGTCAATCATCATGTTAACCACTCCCTACTGCAGAAATACATGTAAAAGCGCGCAAAGACATACAAGAGTCTGGGCCAAAAATATCAAGACGCCTTGTTTTAGCGGCAACTCGGCTTGGTGACGCACCCTGGTAAATTAACGCGGGAGTTATCTGCAGATTAATTCCACGATCGATTCGAGCCAGCTACAGCATAATCGTAACCTCCACACTGCTACGAACTCAATGATACCGATCGCATGCTAGTCTGATAATTATTATGGAATATTTTCTCATAAATCCCCTTCCACATCTACCCTAGTCAGTTTCATTTATAAGGATCCAGAATGTTTCGAGAATGATTACTTATTTTCGTGCGTCTGAGAACGTAACGTTTACTCACTTATTTTTGTGCGTCTGAGGACGTAACGTTCACACTCTTTAATTTGTGCGTCTGAGGACGTGACGTTGATTTTTATTTGAACATGGAACAGTTTCGTCAAGTTATAAGTGTAACTTCAGTGATTTATTTGTAGTCCCAGCACTACCAGTAGGACTAGTTCATCGAAATAATTCACCAAATAGATTGTCAAAGAATTTAGTACTTGATAGGTGAATGTAGTAGGAAATATATCGTGTGTGTATCTGACAAAACTTTATTTAATTCAGCACGAGATGACGTCTAGGAACGAGACCGGATCTTGGAACCAGCAGGACATTTGCCAGAAGATGTCGATGACGAGATAAATATCTTAAAGGAGATGGCTGCAGACGTTTCCTTGACGCTGTTTTTAAAGGATTGAGTACAAATGAATTTATTTATTTATTAAATCAGCTATGGTATTATGGGACATATTTTGTAGATATGTGTTTGCTTGTTTGGTAATGTAGATATTAGTTCGTGTTTTACTGACACATTAAATATGGGACAAGCCGAGCGTTGTGTAATTTGTAAATATTGTGATTTGTGTTTGTTCAACTTTACGGGGCAACGCGCAGCTCGTGCTCGCTTTCGCTCGCGTAAATCGCGGTCAAGCATTATTATTCGGAGGTATGCATTATAACAGAAATGGAACTGAATTCATTTTGAGATTAAAAATAGAATTTGGAGGGTAAAGATTATTTGTGAGTAGAATTTTATGACGGATCAGGATTATTTTGATAGTTGCTTTTTCAGCAGATCTGAACGGGATGGCACTTTGCACCCGAGTTTTTGTTGTGTATTATTTTTTAATGTGTCAATGGACGCAATATTGTTGATCTGTTTTGAGCCGACCCAGTGGTATATTTATGAAAGTCAGTCCAAGCTTTTGGTGCGTTGTGTGATTTTATGATGTGCTAGCGAGAATATATCATGGTGATTATTCTGACTTGCTCCACATTAGCCCAGTTCATGACCTCGCGAGGCTGGACTTGTGGTATATATTTGAGTTTTCTTGCCATCCAAGGGGATGAGTGAGATAGTTGGCGTTTCCAGAGGGAAACTGCACCTGGCTTGAGCGACTGAGAGAGATAATTGAGGCAGCGTGACTCATACAAGAGGGGCGCGCTCAAATCAGATAACGTGACTTGTCATTAGTAACAGGCCTGGATTCTGTACTTCATTTTGAGACGTTGTTATAAATTCACAAAACCTAATCGGTTATAATGAGTATTGATTGATTAAATGGGTGCTGTCCATAGTTGAAAGGTAGCTTCCGAAACTCGTATTTGTCTGGCGTTTTATAAAAATGTAAACATAGTTTTCAGCCGTTAGGCTTGTATTTTGTTGTTGTTGGTTCAATTTTTGTGTGTTTATTTTACGCGTTCAATGACCCGTGTCAACTTAGGGTGCGCGAGGCTATGTTCCCTTGTTGTGATGAGAGCGTTCTGGCCTATTTCTGGCATGCTCTTTTTGTTCATTTATGTGCTCTGGCACCAGTTAGGATCTCAGGGAGATTCTTCATTCTTTTTATATTATTAGATCTAGCATGTGTCAGTAGTAATTATAGTGTATTAATTAAGGGTGGGTCCCATAGCCATAGTGTGATTTAAAAGATGCAACTCCGTGAGTAACATGACTGTTTCAGTTGTAAACGGACTCGCATCAGTACTCAGTTTCTTATTAACGAGCAGTACACCACACATTATATAACTTCTTGACCAGGAAAAATGGACTTGTATCCATATGTTGTGACGAGTGAGTTCTTACAGCTCAAAGTTTATGTTATGATTAATTATTTTGTGTGAAGCTTTATTCACATTGTTTTGTTGAGACGAGCGAGTTCCTACCGCTCAGTAATATTATTATTTATTAGGGGGTAAAAGTCAGGGAGGATTTCTATTATTTATTATTATTATTATGCACATACTTTTCAGTCATTACATTTCTTTTATTCTACTTAACAGAAGTCTACGATATCATAATTTCTGTGCCGATTGGACCTCCCTCGGTGCAGATCGAATCCTGGCACCACGGACCTGTGAAGTCTAAACGGTGGGCATGGGACATGTCATAGTGTTCAACTCCCTCGGTGCAGATCGAATCCTGGCACCACGGATCTGTGAAGTCTAAACGCTGGGCATGGGACATTTTATAGCGTTCAAATCCCTCGGTGCAGATCGAATCCTGGCACCACGGGTCTGTGAAGTCTAAACGCTGGGCATGGGACATGTTATAGCGTTCAACTCTCATGTCGTCCTCAGAAATAAGCCGCAGGTGGCCTAGCTCCTCGTTCCTAATGGGTCATCCTGGCATGATCTCCTCGCATACCGCCGCCTTAGTTGCTAACCATCTTCGATAATTGGGGCAGCGAAATTATCCTATAATGGGGCTGGTTCTCATGCACACAAGGCATGCTGCTAGTATGGCCCATTGTCAATTATGAAGTCCACTTATACAACCCAGTGGTCTGACGATACAGGCAAATGGTAACAATCCCTGGTGAGAGTGTCTTTATCAAACATGGGCGGAATCTGGCCTGATATTCCCCGTACAAATGTAAGCTGTTAGGGTAGCCTATTAGCACTTGCAAATGTTCAATGGCTAAACTTGAATGTGGCCCCAGTTCTTATGTTTGGTGTAAGTGGTGGGAATAACACACAAGACAACAGTCAAATACTTGTGTATAACAAGTCATACTCACATACCTTTGGATTTCTTGAAGTATTCAACCAGATGAATAATTATAAGTTTTGAAGCACTTGGAAACACTGTGATGTTACCACTAACGAAGCACAAAGCTATGTCCACTCGGACATAGTGACGTGGTGGAAATTGCCTATCTCCAAGGAGCACTCGCTCATAATGACGGTGTATTATACTGTCGTAGCAACACACACTCGTGGACTAGTATGACGACTGTTGGACTGTTCGATGACTGTCTACCCGATCTCTAACAGAGCTGGCTTTTATACTGTCCCAAGGACACATATCGATCGTTCAACTCGCATTACGTAATGCTAGATCTTACATCCCATTGGCCATATCCATAGAAGCATCCAGAAGGTTAGCAATTTCCATTAAAAACATCACGAATAAACTGGTGAATTACTCGTAATGTAATTCAGAAGTGCTGATATAATCTTCTTCCATAACAAAAGCCTTTCAAGTATACAGCTTTCCATATTCATTGGCTACACGTGGGACACGCGGCTGGTTCAAACTATGGTGGGTCGACAGCTGGTTAAGGGCTCGCTGACATCACGGCGCGCTCTCTTCAAATTAACGCCCGACAAAACCATCGCAAATGGGCACAGTATATCGATGTTGTTTGTTAGGAAAGTTTCAGTGAGAATGAGTATATCATATTTTTCCATTGTTGAGTCTGGTAATAACGTCAGCAGCGATCGAAGTCCCTCGACGTTCCAAAGCATTAGCTTAACCTTCAAGTCGTCCACCCTATCTGGAGCCCCGAAAAAACTATATCTTCTGACAAATACGACTTTTGGCCATATCGCGGAATCAGACTATAGAACAGGCGATTAGCGTTTATTATTCGCTGACGCACTTCTATCGACATTTCACTTCTATTAGCTAGTATGGATCCCAGGTACCTGAATTCTTGAACTCGTTCAAAAGTATGTCCGTCAACAATAATGGAACGAAGGAGAGTTTGACGGCGCGATACAACGAGATATTTTGTTTTATCCTCATTTACCACCAGCCCAATATCCTTCGCATTGTGAAGAAATCGGGAAGTATCAGTGCATACTTGCTCCAAGGTATCGCCAAGAATCAAAACATCGTCAGCAAATGCCAGGATTGTGTCTGCTCCCACCATCTCTATTTCTCTGATTCGACCAGTGTCACGACTAACTTTTTCCAAGGCCAAATTGAATAGTAGTGGCGCTAATGGATATCCCTGTCTCAAACCACTCCGTATGCCGAAAGGTAACGACAGTTCGTTGCCGAACCGTATTTGACAAGTTGTTTGAGAATAGCGCGCTGCAATTAGTCGGATGTAACCGGGTGAGTTAGCCGTGGTCGTTACGGCATGACTGCTGGCAGTCGCTCACATCCGGGAGGCGAGGTGGTTAGAATCCCCCTCCGGCAACCTTGAAGATGGTCTTCTGTGGTTTCCCATCTTCCTTCCAGGCAAATGCCAAAGTTGGTCCCTAACTATAGGCCACAGCCGCTACCATCCAATTCCTTGTCCTTACGTTCACACTTTCCTCCCCAGACAACACTCCACACGCGACGGTACGTGTAGCCCACCCATTGGGTGTCCACCTCGAAGCAGCTACAAAAATGGCGAGCCGAACATGTCCTCGGACACTCCCGGCACTAAAAGTCGGATGTATTTCGTTGGGATGTCATATTCCTCCAAAGTTCTCCAAACTTGGAGCGATCAATACTGTCATAAGCTTGCCGAAAATCAATGAAGATGAGGTGCAATTCCCGATTAAACTCATAAAATTTCTCTATCAGTTGCTTCAAGGTAAATATGTGATTAAGCGTCGACCGTCCAGGGACAAAGTCACATTGATAAGAACCTATCATTCCTTCAGCCAGAGGTTTCATGTGATTTAGCAGGAGCGTTGTAAAGATTTTATAGCCTATTTCAAGCAATGAAATCACTCGATAGTTTGATACCAGTTTATTAAATAAATAAATAAATAAATAAATACATATATAAATAAATTCATTGAATACATTTGCTAATAGTAGGCTAGCTGTAAATTTTTCTATCAAATTTCAGAAACCTTGAGCTCGTCAGAGCCATCCGGTGCACTTCTCATGCGCAAACCAACGCTGGTGATGTTTCAACTTTAAGCGCGCAGTTCAGTTATCCTAGAGTTCTTGATCTTGATAAATGGCAGTAACTGGTCCGATGTGTACACAGCTGTAAACAAAATGACTCCCCTTTACCCGACCTCTCCCCTCGGTAAAACACTTGTTCACAAAGTGGGTTTGTTGAACATATGTCCCAAGATTTGATCCGCATCGTTATAAATAAGTTCTACTCCAAACATTGGCCCGGTGTATAGCCAAATAACTGTGCCGCACCGCGCGAAAGATACCTATTTATTTATTTGTTGATGGTACACAACAGGGCTCAGTTTGCACCTACACAGTAAAATACAGTTCCAGGTATTTCTACATTATTAAGTAAACAATGATTTTTTCACATACAAGATTTTAGAAAACCAACGACTACATCAAACACAATTAGAGATGATTCTTTGCATCCCGGATCGCATAATGCATCAATATTTTATAGCCTTATTCATAGAGCAATAAATACACCCAAGCGTTCTGAGGATTACGTCCATGTAATAAACACAATTTATACTATCGTTGATCTCAACGGATACCGTAGCAGTCTCGTAAATAATATTTTAAATAGAATAAAAAATAAACCAATTTCGGCAATTCAACGGGAATCCAAGGAAGGAGATAAAGTAAGTTTTAGGCTTCTTATATATCCAATAAAATCTACGCAATAACGTATATATTTAAAAAAGGAATTGCAGAATAGCTTTCAAAACAAATAACACTAGAGCTAACCGTTTATATAATTTTAATTCTTTAAATAAGGCGAATATATTTCATAAATCATGAGTTTATGAACTGCTCGTACTTTTCAACAAAGATATAATATTATGAACATGTTAACGCAATTAAATACAGAAAACACTCTAGTACGTGTGAACACATCAATGAGTCACTCCATTCTTTCACTTCAATAAACACAGATTTAACGATACTTCATTTAAAAAGATAAAGGTAGGATTTTAGACATACTTGAAAAAATAGAAATATGCATCAACGAGGAATTAGGTACTTGTCGTAATCTTAATGAAACTGTTAATGATAATAACCCCCTTCTATTAATAATTTTCAATTTTACCAATTACAGACCGACAAGACAGCATCTCTCTGAAAATTCTTCCAAATCTTTATCATAAAAGCCAACCAAATTGTATACCGCTTCACCGAGTTCTTCATCGCTCATTGAAAATTGATTCAAAAATGCAAATTTCTTGGAAATGTCCATATAAACTTTTGCCTTTTTAATTTCGACGTTAAGTTTATCGATGATTTCAAGAAAACCTGTTATTCTGAAATTCTCCCGAGACGAAAATTCGACTTCAGGAGTGCCTCCGTCGTTCGGTTGTTGTTTTCTTCTACGCGACGATTTTTTAGAATACGATACAGCAGGTAACAATTTCTTAGCTTTTCCCTCGAAAATATCGAACTTTTCACGAATCTTGCCTAACTTTTTGTCTAAAGTTTATACAAGGCAGCACACGTTTGTAAGTCGATCTGTTCAGCTTGCAATGTTTTACTAGTTGCACGCATAGAATTCAAAATTGAATCCCACAAAATTAACATGAACCGAATTCAAATTTTTGCATTCTGTTTGCGATGCACCCCGATTCATGCCGAGTGTCATTATTTTCCGACTCGACATCTTCAATGCTTTCTAAAGCCTCGACAATATTATGAAACGAATCATAAACCGCGTTCGTTGCATTAGCATGTGCTTCCCAGCGCGTATCTGACAATGATTTCAAAGTTTTTGCGTTTTTTATATAATTTTTCAACACGGTCCAACAGTGAGGGTTTGCAGAAAAGAAGTTCTACAATGATTGCGTTATCGAAAAAAATCAACTACGTAAAAACAGCATTTAACAGCAGATTTTCCAACTAAATCGAGGGAATGTGTACCGCAAGGAACATAAATCGCATATTTATTCAGTTCTAATATTTTAGCTTGCAGACCCTGATACTTTCCAGACATGTTTGGTGCGTTGTCATAGGACTGTCCTCTACAATCTTGAATTTCCAAACCGCAATCTTCAGTGACGAAGTTCACAGTTTGAGTTTTCAAACTTTTGCCAGTATGACCTTCTGCTTCAAGAAAAGATATAAACCTTTCAACTGGCTTGTGTCCGGCTCCGTGGCTAAATGGTTAGCGCGCGAGACTTTGGCCCAAAGTGCCCCGGGTTCGATTCCCGGCCGAGCCATCAGGGATTTTAATCTCCTAGGGTTAATTCCCGTGGCTCGGAGACTGGGTGTATGTGCCGGCTTCATCATCACATCATCCTCATAACGACGCGCAGGTCGCCCACGGGCGTCAACTTGAAAGACCACTCGGCCTCTCCGGAGGCCACACGATCATAAAAAACTGGTTTGTGATCTTTTGGTGAAACATACCGGAGCACAACTGACAATTGATCTATATGTGATACATCGCGAATTGAATCAATGGAAAGGCTGTAATACAGAGCTAGAGACTCCTCTTCTAAAATATATGATCTATCTTTTTTGCCCATGATGTTTATTAACTCTTCGCAGATCGTTTTGGATAAATACGAAAGAACACCTTTTCCAGCATTTCCGTATCGTACAATATGATCCCGCAAAAATGGATCAAACTGCCCAAGAAGTTCAAGTATACCTAAATAATTCCCATTATCTGGCTTTCCAAAGTGCTCGTTCGTATCACGGAATGACAATCCTGGTTCTGCCAGAGTGATGATAACAGCAACTACTCGTTTTATAACATCGCGCCAATAGTTTTTTCTTCAAGTAGTCCATTTCTGAATAGATCTGGCATATTTTCATGTTTCCGTTTTCCCAGGTAAATTAGTACACTCCCCCGATGATTCAAATTCTTCTCATGCTGTTGTAAATGAATCCCGACGTTCTTCCAATCATCATACCCTTCACGCGGAAGTCTGTTCGATTTTTCTGGAGGCAAAAATAACTTGCAAAAAAAAAAGCAGTCGACTCGGCCTGAAAATAAAACAAAAAGATATTATATATACACCGCGGACAGGCCAACAAGGACCACGCAAATATCACTTCTTTATAGGTCTAGTTTCCTTCTTTCTCTTCCAGAAGTCTTTCATCCTGGTCGACTGTGCAGCTCTTCTTTCAGCAGTCCATTCTCCTCTGTTGAGATTTTTCTTCTCCCCGACAAGAATTTTGAGACCAAAAATTTTTTTTCTGTACTCTATTCGATTTAGACAATCTTCTTCAGTAATTTTGAATTTTTGAAGTTCTTCTTTCATTTGTTTTACATAGCCTCCTTGTCCTTTATAGTTCCAGATTTTATCAAAAATTTGTTTGTTTAACCTTGAGCAATCCATGCGGACCATATGTCCGTAGAACTGAAGTCGCCGTTTTCTGATCATCACTTCAAGGTTGTCAATTTTACTATAAATTTCTGCATTCGATCTCAGTCTATAACCTTCCTGTGTTTTCCTAGGACCATAAATCCTTCTTAAAATTCTTCTTTCTATCTTGAGCAAATTCTCCATTCCGGTTATATTTGTAGTTTCCATGCCGTACAAGATGACTGGTCTAACAACAGTATTAAAATGTCGTAATTTTGCATTGATAGACAGGTTCTTTTTATTGTATATATTTTTTGTACAAAAATTTAATCTTTCCAATTTCCCTTTTTTGTTCTCGATTGCCAATTTATCCGTCCCATTGCTACTAATTATTTCTCCAAGATATTTAAATCGGTCAGTGACCCTGGTGCTCCCATAATTTGTTTTTATCATTTTCTTAGTGTATTTCTGATCACTTGTCATCATCTCTGTTTTTACCAACGAAATCTGTAAGCCCGCTTTTTCCGCCGTTTCTTTTAACTGATCAATTTGGTTAATAGCTTCTTGTTCTGATTCAGCAAACAACGCTACGTCGTCAGCAAATGCTAAACCTTTGACTCTGAGGTTCTTATTCTTTGTACCAATTTTAGCACTTGAATCGTTCTTCTCCCAAAACGTCCTCATGACTTTATCCAAGACCAAATTGAAAAGCAGTGGTGATAGACTGTCCCCTTGTCTTAGCCCAGTTTTTACCTCGAAGGGCTCGCTAACTTCATTTAAAAATTTGACTCTGGAAATCGTATTAGTTAATGTAAGTTTTATTAAATTTATGGTTTTTTGATCAATTTGGTATTCCTTCAATGTGTCAAAAACAGTATCCCTATCCACTGAATCATACGCTTTCTGAAAATCAACGAATGAGATAAAGATATTCTTTGGCCTGTTGTTGTAATATTTTAATATCAATTTTAAACTAAGAATTTGTTCTGCACACGATCTATTCCTTCTGAAACCTCCTTGGAACTCGCCAAGCTGTGGTTCGATCTGTGGTTCAAGTCTGTTTAAAAGTAATTTGGCAAATATTTTATATGTGACAGACAACAATGAGATCCCCCTATAACTATTGACATCAATTTTTGAGCCTTTTTTATGTAGTGGATGAATTAAGGCGATTAACCAGTCTTCTGGAATTGCTTCCTCAATCCAAATTTTCTGGAATAGATTTGTCGTCGCTATTAAAAATTCATCATCTACAAGCTTCCACATTTCTGCAATTATTCCATCCTTGCCTGAGGCTTTATTGTTTTTAAGTGAGTTGATAATACATTTAACTTCATTTACATCTGGGGGCGTAGAGTCAAAATTTTGTGTTGTAAATTTGAAACTCAACTTGTCTGTCGGTTTTGGACAATTTAACAACTTCTCAAAATACGCAGCCAAGATATCACAATTTTCCTTGTTGTTTAATGCTAGCGTACCATCTTCCCTTTTGAAATTTAAACTCGGCGCTGAATATCCAGTGATTTCATTCTTAAATGCTCTATAAAACAATCGGGTGTCATTTTTCTTAAAATTGTCGTCCATTTCCATTATTTGGTCCTTCATATTATTATAATATTATTATAATTTGAGAACAAAAATGAATTAAACGGTATTCAAGACATAAAACCCGTAACTGAAATGTTAACCCTTTTAGTCCGGAGATTAAAAAGTTGCATCGTACCTCTCCAAAAAACGACGTATTTTCGATCATAAAATTTTCGATCATTTATTGAATATCAATGAATTTAATAAATTTACCTGATTTTTTGGTTTATTTTTTGCGTTGCGTTTTAATTTAATGAAAACGTTAATTGATTCTTTTTTATTCACTTTTGACTTTTATTGTAATTTTTTTGCGCTTCAGTTGTTTTTGTATTTTGATTTTTTGTATGTTCGTATTTTTTGGACTGAAAGAGCGATTTTTAACCATTTATTTGTTCAAGTTACACAACTATGCCAAATTTGATTCACTTTGGTAAGATAGAAATATTCAAAATTGTTGTTGCAAGATTTGATTTGCCACAAGTGAAGTTAAATAAAAGCTTTTAAAATTATATTATAATAATTTAAAAAAAATTGAAACTAATACGATTGACTAAAATTCCGAAAAAAGCAAACTGATAAAAAAAATGATCTAAGAAATTTGATCTTATTCTTGTCAAAAATTCCAAAGTTTTGGTTGCGTTTTAATATAGGCTACTTTGCGTGATACGCTCCTTGCTGATAATTTGGACCAAGCTACCAGAAGTGCATATGGTGTTCAAAAATACCGCATTATTGAAGTCTGGAAACGACTAAATTTGAACGGAAAAAATTAAACAAACTAATTTACAATCGTTTTTGATTAAAAAAATAGCATAATATTTCAAAAACTGTCAATATTATCATAAATACATGAAGGGCTCAATTGTTGATCAAAGCTTACCTTTCGCAGGTGAATAAATGAGCCAATCTCGTTTTGTATTCTCTCCATTCAGTTTCTTTCCAAAGAATAAATTTTGGGAGCAATATCTTGATTCTGATTCCTTATCATATCGACGCTTGGACGATTCAAACGGTCCAATCAAATTTTGACAATGTGACGGACCATGTGTAACCCAAAACTGGATGTCTTCACTGGTTAATTTTTCCCACTGGATCATTGAAACGGTTCAAATTTTCGGCACCTGGTTGCCAGCTTCATTTTCACCCTCGAAAGAAGAACTGGATGTTTGAGACCTTGAAATGACCGGATTACCCGGGTCTTCTGCGTGACCAGTGTTCGTGTTGTTTTGCTCCATTGATCCATCGCTAGTGGCAGATCCTTGATGTTCCGATGAATTTGAAAAGGTTTCATTCCGAAGGAAAAATTCAGTCAGTTTGGGCACTTTCTCTAACACCACACTTTCTCGGTAATTTTTGACTTTGGCAAGTTTTCTTTTTTGTGCACCACTTAAATATGTAAGTGAAGACATTTTTGAGTTGGGGTTTTAATTCAACCCGATACACATATAAAACTGTTCATCGAACACTAACAAATTAAAATTGTCGACCCCAACATCGTCGATTTGAAGTCTGAACTCAAGCGGGAGCACGTTACTTGTTTCCGAAATTACCCTACAGAATGCCAGAATTTGGAAAAACTCTTTCCGAGCTTATCTATGGCTAATAAAGTGGAGGGGATGGGGAGGGGGTAGGGGGAAGAGGGGACTTATCAGTTACTTCAAATAGTCATCGCATTTTGGGAATTTTGGGACCCAACCGTGGGAGTATCAGTTAATTGCTTCCAATCCTTAAACAATAGAGCGAACAGAAAGTTGAAATTTCGATTGACTCGGAATGTGTCAAACAATAGTTAAGTTATTTATGAATTGGAAGTATAATAAGAAGATAAAGTTTATGGGAAAACCCGGGCAGAGAGAATTTACGAACAGCACTTTACGAAGTATAAACCAAGAAATTAAACTGTAAAATTAGAACTGTAAATCTAAGTTTCACATTTTTTTCTGTACCGTACCTAATTTATTTGACTTTTTTCCATTTTTGATGGCCGTTTTGAGCCGGGGCCCCAGGAAAATGCCTATTTTGCCTTATGGTTAATCCAGCACTGCCTGTCGATCAAACAATGGGAGTACGGTACTTCAGGGTGACCCTCTAAATCCTCTTCTATTTGATGTCGCGGCAGCAGATGTGGTATGTCTCTTACGTTCCCAGAAAGTAAAAATCATCATATATGCCGATGATATAGTTCTGACCTCGTCGTCAAGAGAAGAGCTACAAGACAGCTTGTATCAACTTGCAATATGGGCCCAAAACAACGATCTTGAAATAATCCTTCAGTAAACGGTAGCAATGATATTCAGAATGGGCGGAAGAACTGCCAAAGATGGCATTCTTTACCTCAGAGATGAACCTTTGCTTCAAACTAGTCATTACAATTATCTAGGAATTACTTTGCAAATACAAGGGAAATTATTTACACGTCACATCAAAGATAAAATAATCTGTGCTGTCAGATCAATGAACCACATTAGTCATATCAGGGATATGTCTTTGCAATCGGCACTGAGACTCTTTAAAGCAAAAATTACACCAATTGCAACGTATGGATTGGATATATTATGGGTTAATTTAAGCGAAAATAACCTGAAAGTGAAAGCCTTATTCTTAAAAAGACTGCTTTGTTTGTCAAAATATACCCCATCGAGACTGGCGTATGAACTAGCGGGGGAACTTTTCTTTATAGAAGAACTCCGACTGGTTCACCAACTACCATCCACAAGACAGTACAACGATTTGCTACAAGAACTACTTGCAAAAAAGGAGACCCCAATTGGTTTCTACTACACGACGGCCATGACGTCAACAGAATGGAAGGGCACTGCCTATAAGTAGAGACCATTGAACTGTAGGTACTACCTAGAGTTCAATGGTTGAGACACACAGTGACCCGATTCGCACGGTTTTCACCACAGTATTTGTGAGACTGAGGTGTTCCAGGTGCCCACACCAAGGTGCATTTGTATATTGTGTCAAAAGTCATGCGATAATTACCAGCTCTCGTGTGTACTAAAAGGTTGTCATCGCATACAGAATTTTGTAAATAATTAATGTAATGCACATTGTGCGCACTTATCCTTAATAATTAGCTTCGTTTGATGAAAGTTGGGATAAACAATCGTTCATCTGTAAATTGTAATGTCTTCAGTATGTCTGTAAAGTCCAATTCGCGTTAATGTACTGCAATCGTATGTAAATATGTGATAATACGCTTATTATGGAGTGGTTCGTTTATGTGATGATTCTTCAGTCGACCGATGGCATTGTGTCATTTACTGGAGATGTTGAAGTATCTGAGACTAAAATATTAATAGAAGTGTCTCAAGAATATACACCGCAATGATTTGCTAGTCAGTGACAATATAATAATAGCTTAGAACACTTCAGTAGTGTCGAACTTACAGTAAGTACATAAAGGGAAAACGCAAAGAGCATCTACTGCTAGACCAAACCGTTGAAGTTATCTTGAACGCTCAGCAACATGTGTCTCCATAAATCCTTACAGTACCAGTCTGCAGGTGATCTTCACTGCCTTGTATACTAACAGTGAACTTCTGTTTTATTGGTTAAGGAAGATGTTTCCCCTGTGCCAAACAGTGAACTCATTGTTGGTGTATTCTTTGGAATACACGGTAAGACAGAGTAAGCTTTTGCTTCTCTTTGCTTTATTTCATTCCTTCCTTTTTTCACAAACACCAATAGTGATCTCCTGGTTTCCTTTTGTTGGTATACTTTGCTTATACTACCTGTGAGTCTGTTCTAGATATATATCTTCCATGACACACCTAGCGTCATCTAGCAGCGAATCTCTGAAGTTCCTCAATTTTTTCGTGTACAAGAGGACTTCCTTACCAATCTGGCCACCAGATCTCGTCGCTATCGCCAGCCATCATCATCTCCTTGATCAAGAGGACTTCGTCTACTCTTTCATCCACCAGGCTTCGTTAGTGACGCCTACTATCAACTCTTTGAAGACAATTTCATCAAGAGAATTAATTTTTACAATGTTGGTTATTCTTATGTATGTTCCTTTGTCTCCTACCCCCTCTCTTTTCCCTTCCCTGGTCTCTCGGCGCTTCGTTGAGCTGGCCTCACTTGTGCTACAGTCGTCAAGACTCCCAGTCGGAGCTCACCTAGAGCTCGTCTCCTCTCCTCGAGAGACAAACTTTCAAATTGGACGCCATGTCCAGATCGTAACTAACGGTCAACTAGAATCGCCGTTCATCAGAAATGAGCTAAGTACTACTTCAACGTTCTTCAACTCATTTTAATTGCTTTTAAATAGCTACCTGCTTTTTAACCATCATTTACAGACAGTGTGATATTACTAAATGTGGGGCAATAGCCATCTTCGAGGGATTTTCAAGGTTGGGCTTTGTCTATCTAAGCTAATCTTAACATGAAGCAGCATTTCTTATGCTTATTAACTGAGATAATTTCTCACAACGTGGGACATCTTTAAATTACCCACTGTCTGTAGAAAACTTAGCTCTATCCACCGCTAGACTTTTTCTGTCAATTTCAACCGTTATAATTGTTCTGGAATTTTCCATGCCAAGCAATTCATTTACAAGTTAAACCTTCTAGTATTTTCCACTTACATATGGGAATACTTTTTCTAACCAAATTCCTTATGAACATTTAATCAACACCTAATTTTTCTTCCTCCGATGGAATTTTTCTGCTGCATTCAACTATAACCTACAAATTGTCAACGCAATAGACTCTCGCAAATCTAGTGCAACTAGTTATTTTTTGCCATTGCAATAACTTTCCTTGCTATAAACTTTCTGTGTTACAATAGTGAACTTTTCAGCCACGTCAATAGACTATAGTGAAACAGTGCTCGTTCGATTTCTCATCCGCGTCGCGCTCGTCCGATACAAATAATATAGGCCAAGAACTTTCTCTACAAAGTTCCTATTTCCTCTTCCTCAACCCCTCTTTACTAACAAATTAGGTTAATTTTTAAATTTATGTATTTTGCAACGAGGCCTTGCCAAACCATAGGCGCCCTCCCAACTTTCTCCACTTTCCATTTATTCACTCTGTATAAATATCAGCAGTTAGAAACTGCTCATTAATCTATTTCTTTTCTTGCTAGCACAAGAATTGGTTATTGTCTACCAAATCTTTCATTAATCTCTTTAATCCAGGTTTCACGAAAGGGTAACTTGCCCCATTTTTTCCTCGTGATCCTGTTTAAATATAGAAGTTCTAGAAACTTCCTTCTAATTTTTCTCTTCAGGTTTCACAATAAGTGACCTTCCCTATTTGTATAACCTCTAAAAGTAATTCTGTATTATTATAAGAAGTTATAGAAACTTCTATTTCATTTCTCCCAGCTTTTTTTTGCTGTTACTTTCGAAGTTGTTATTTGTTCATATTTCTAAGATACCCATCTAGAAATCCTTAAAGTACACATCTTGTACTTGATTTATTGTTTAACTTTAAGTACGTTAATTATCTTTAAATTTTCTATTTATTAATCTTAGCACCATTTCAAAATCTTTCGAAGATTTTAGTGCTTATAAAAGGTTCCAAACCAAAAAATTGTCAATTGCCTGCTGCAAGCTTTAAATGATTTAGGAGGTCTGCGACCCCAATTGTTTATAAAATTAAATTATATATGTGTTAAATTGATTACACCTTTTTGCATTGTTAAATAAATTTAAATTTATCCTTTTGCTTTATCATTTCTTTAAAATAACGATTAGGCAAGATCCTGTCTTCCCCTGCTCTTCCTATGGGCTTAACTTTAAAAACCTTTCAAATAAAATTAATAACGGTTCCACTTTTTGTTGCATTTGAGCAAGAACTCTTAGTCACAAACTTATTAAAGCCTCTCTTAGCTTTGATAGCTAATTCTAACTGGCCAGTAAGTAAGCATAGCTCGCTACGCCACCTTCCTGCTTGTTGAGATTTTCTCTACAACTTATGGTTGGTTTTCAAAATTTAAGTTTTTCTCATTGTCTAAACTTTTAGTCGGCACTTTGCTGGGTAAAAGCTTAGCCATTCCTAAATGCAACTATTGGTGCTCTTACCAAAATTAATCCCAAGGGTATAATTGCTTCATCCCTATCCTTCTCGGAAACATTCGGTCGCTTTTTAGAAATTCTACAATTTCAAGAATTAAAACATCACGGCCAATTCAAACTATTTGTATTCTTCAAAATGTGTGTTTAAAACAAACTCCTTTGAAAAGAGACATAGGAAATTCATCATTTCTTTCTTTGCCAGACTACCACCCTTCCCCATAGTAGCTGAATCTTGGTTTGGAAGGGAAGGTACCACCTCCTCTCGCCCGCAAATAGCCCAAGCTCTAGCTGCGTTTCCTGTTAGCTGTGTTCAGGTCCCCACTCACTTTAGTGATTTCACGGGCTTTGCGGTGACACTTTTCTCCAAAAATTAATGGTATTTGATGTTGGACTTTCGTCCTATTATCCATACTTGTTCCTCTGTCCGAAACCCACTTCCCTTTACTTCTTTATTCATCTTCCCTAGTGGGTAAGGTTAATTCTTAGCAAAAACTTACCCAAAATTTGGTGCTGAAACCCGGGAAAGTCCATTTGTCAATATTTTGCAAATCATTAATATTTGCTTTGAATTTTCAGCTATAACTCCGCAGTGCAAAGCTGGTGAGGTGGAAAGGGATTGCTTCTGTCTCCTTTGGTGCATTTCTCCCTTTCAACCTGTTTGCTGCTGCCAGTCTGACATCTTTTCCAAGGTTCCACGGTTGCGTAAGTTATACTTCAATTTACCTATTTCACCATGCCTTCCACAGATAAAGATAAGGACGGCAAGGATGAAAAACTTACTTCCAAACGAGCTTCTTATAAAGGGCAACTTACCCGATTCCGAAAATACATCAAAGAATTAGATCCCTCAGAAGCTAAATTAGATTCGTTAAAACATCGCGTAAAGGACTATGAACGTTCTTATGAAAACTATTGTACTATTCAAACCGAAATTGAAACCTGCATGTTCAATCAAACTGATGATCGAGTAGAGGTAGAAAATCAATACTACGACGGTATAGCCTCCGCCTTTAAAATAATTCGCCAACTTGAGGAGGAGCAGAAAAGGGATGGTTCCGTTCTTGGTTCCCTTCACGAACAACAAACCTCTTCTCGTGAGGGCACTCACAAGCCCAAACCAATTCTACCTAAGATTAATCTACCCCACTTCTCAGGAGACGAATCTACTTGGGATTCTTTTTACGAACTATTTTGTTCTCTAGTTCATGAAAATGAAGATATTCAAATCATTTACAAGTTTCATTATTTGCGATCTATTCTACAAGGTCAAGCCCTGCACTTAGTTGAAGCACTCCCATTAAGTGCCGAGAACTACCCCATTGCCTTCAACTTGTTGAAAGAAAGATACGGTAATTTACGGCTATGTATTCAACGCCACATGAAGGCTCTATTCAATTTGCCTGCGTCACAGCACAATGACGTCACTAGTCTGCGTACCCTCATTGATACAACACAACTTCATGTTAAAGCTCTATCCCAATTAGATCAACCCACTGATCACTGGGACACTTTCCTAATACATTTAGTTGTTTCTAAAATCGATGTTGCTACACTCAAGGCTTGGGAAATGGAACTTTCCAAAGATGACAATTACTCGTATGAGCATTTAGTCACCTTCATAAATGCCACATGCCAACTCTTAACTGCTTTAGCTAATCAAAGTGAACCCTCTTCTCCTAGCTCTAAACTTGAATTACTGTCTCTTTAATCTAAAACCGAACACGTAGCGTCTAGTACCCAAAAACCCTGGTCCAGTTCGTCTAAACTAAAGGCAAACGCCACTTGTCACCCAACTAGGTCTAGTGAACGCCACATTGCTAGTTCTCTCGATTTAAACACTCAGAGAGAACCCCGTAAAAGTTTAAATGAACCATTAAAGTGCATACTTTGCAAGGATTCTCACGCTCTATACTTATGTAAATCTTTTAAAGAACTGTCAGTCGACGACAGAAGAAAATTAGTTTCCCAGAATAAACATTGCTTTAACTGCCTAGCACCCAAGCATTCTGCTTCTAATTGTAAGTCTTCAAGACTTTGTTACCACTGTGAAAAACCGCACCACACTTTACTGCATCGTCATGATCAATTGAGGTCATCAGCAGCATCTACTTCTCAGAAGAATGATAATACCAGCAATCCTAGTGCGTCTTCTTACATTCAAAACGCTAAGTCTTTGCGTAGTGCTCAAGTATTGTTATCCACTGTTCAAGTCGAAGTCCAGGACAAATTCGGCAACTGAGTCAGAACTCGCGGTCTTCTTGATTCAGCGGCAACTCATGATTTTGTGTCCCATTCTTTGATTAGAAAATTAGGCCTACCTGTAAACCCCACTTCTATCAATGTATCAGGCATTAACAGCTCAAAATCGCAAGCTTTACAGTTTTCAAAGCTAAAACCATAAGAGACACTAGTCACAGAAATAACTTTCTCAAACTGAATTGCCTCATTCTCAATAGCATAGGAGAAGACACTCCAAGTCACTCTGTCGATATTTCAGGTTTAATTCCCTCACATTTAAGGTTAGCCGATCCTCTGTTCAATGTACAAGGCCCCATTGACATATTCTTTAGTGCCAATGTTTTCTGGAATTGCCTTCGTAATCAGGTTCGTAAGTTATCCTCAAACGTGGTTGCCAGAGACACTAATTTTGGATGGATCGTTACTGGTCAACTTCCTCATTATTCTCCCCAACCCGTATCTCTATGTTATTTTGCTAATACCGATTTGGAACAGTTCTGGAGGCTCGAAAGCGTTGATTCTCCTAACGTAACCTCTTCAGAAAACGAATTCTGTGAGCAACTTTTCTTGAACACTACCACTCGTTCTCCTGAAGGTCGGTTCATTGTTCAGATGCCAAGATTACTCAATCCCCCCAAACTCATTAATTCTCAACCTAAAGCTCGAAAAGCTATCTTTGCTATCGAGAGCAAATTCAAGAAAGAACCTCTTGTTA
The DNA here is from genome assembly GCA_946902985.2 of Meconema thalassinum. Classification (NCBI taxonomy): domain Eukaryota; kingdom Metazoa; phylum Arthropoda; class Insecta; order Orthoptera; family Tettigoniidae; genus Meconema; species Meconema thalassinum. Next base: position 127,843,469 of record OX336395.1, read on the forward strand.
AACAACAGTACACTGATTTCATGGATGAGTATGAAAGCTTAGATCATATGGAAGTTGTCAGCATATCTGATGACGAATTGCACCCCCCAATTGAAACGGTTTTCTTAAATCATCATCCGGTGTGGAAAACTCTCTTGTAAAGGATAAAATCCGAGTCGTTTTCAATGGTTCATCCCCTGACGTTAATGGCAACAGTCTTAACGATACTCTTTACTCTGGTCCCGCTATTCAGTCAGATTTATCTGCTATACTCTTAAACTTTCTATTATTTCCCATAGCTGTTATAGCGGACATCAAACAGATGTACCGTCAGGTTTTAAATCAGCCTGAACAACAAGATCTCCAAAGAATCTTGTGGCGCGACGAAATCAGCAAGCCCATTAAGATATTTCGCTTAAAGACGGTTACTTATGGCTTAAAACCTTCCGTCTTCCTTGCTATCCGATCCCTACATTTGTTAGCCTCTCAAGATGGTCATTTATTTGATTCTAAAGCTTCCGAAGCACTAACTACATCATTCTATGTTGACGACCACTTGCAGTCCTTCCCCACTCTGTAGGAAGCTTCATTCGTGTCACTAGAACGTCAGGCATTGTTAAAGAATGGAGGATTTCCACTTCGTAAATGGAATTCCAATTCAGCGAAATTTCTCGCCCAGTTTCCTATTGAAGATGTTGACCCCACCTCCGTTGAAATTTGTGGAAATTCCGAATCCATAAAAACTCTTGGAGTTCATTGGTGCACTATCACTGATACTCTCATCTATACGTTTCGCTTGCCGAAGAGCTCCCTAACACAAAAAGGCAAATTCTCTCTGAAATTGCAAAAAATTTTGATCCGCTTCAATTCCTTGCTCCGGTTATTGTTATAGTCAAGCTTTTCATGAGCTATGGTCGATCAAGCGTGAATGGGACGAAACTGTTCCCCTTTTTTCTTAACAGATGGCTCTCTTTTCGTAGCAATTTGCTTGATCTTTCTCTTATTGAAATTCCTAGGAAATTAATTAGCGCTCATCCTAATACATCTTGTTTCCTTCATGTGTTTGCAGACAGTTCCGAAAAAGCTTACGGTTGCTGTGCATATTTGGTTTATCGCGGTTCGTTAAATGGATCTTCAGTTTCCAAACTTGTTTGTGCCAAATCGAAGGTTGCTCCTCTTAAAACTATTACTTTACCTAGGCTTGAATTGTGTGCTGCACTCATAGCCGCAGAACTTGTTAAGAAATTACGGGAAGTCTTAAAGGTCGAATTTTCGCAAACCTATCTGTGGAGCGATTCCATGATCACTCTTTCTTGGATCGCCAAAAACCCCGTTCATTGGCAAACTTTTGTTGCAAACAGGGTTTCAAAAATTCAAACTCTTTCTTCGGGATGTCAATGGAAACATGTGCCCAGCGCTGACAACCCCGCCAACATCATTTCTCGTGGATGTTTACCTTCTCAATTACTAGCATCTCAGTTGTACTGGCATGGGCCCTCGTGGTTAATCGAAGACTCTTCTTGTTGGCCTTCTAAACCTCCAGTTACAAACTCCAACTTGCCTGACGCTAAAGTATCTAAATCTACGGCTTCGTGTCTTGTTTCCAACGTTTCTCATCCCTTGTTGTCCCGCTATTCTTCCTTTCACAAATTAATTCGAATTTTTGCCTATATTCTTAGATGGAAATATTTTGTGGCTCACCAACCGCTTCTCCCTAAACCACACCTTACCAATCATGAATTGAATCTCGCTACCATTAAGGTTTTGCAACTAACACAGCAAGAAACCTTTTCTTCTGAATTGTCTTTGCTTTCTGCTAAAAGAGATCTTCCGAAATCCAGTCGTCTTCGTGCCTTAGCCCCGTTCCTTGACGATAATAGGTTACTCAGGGTAGATGGTAGGCTCTCGCAGTCTTTGCTTTCTGAGGACAAAAAGCATCCTGTTATTTTGCCTTCTAAACATCACGTAACTTCTCTAATTATACGTGACTTTCATTATCGTAATCTGCATGTTGGTACACGCACACTGCTTTGCTTCTTAAGGGAAAAGTACTGGATCATAAATGGTATTCATGAAGTTTCCTCTGTAATTCACAAGTGCATTCCTTGCTTCAAAGCGAAACCTAAAATCAATACTCAATTAATGAGCGATCTGCCCTCTTTCCACTCTTCTCCTATACGTCCTTTTGCTTTAACTGGTGTGGACTATATGGGTCCGTTTCAATATCAACACAATTCCCCTGAAGCTAAACGCAAATTGTTTGGTAAGCTCTATGTTTCTCTCTTTGTTTGCATGGTTACTGGCGCGATCCATTTGGAACTAGTAACGAATGCCTCCACTTCTTACTTTTTGTCAGCCGTCTCTCGCTTCGCTGCTAGGGGTGGTGTTCCTTCTAAGATGTTCTCTGATAACGCTTCCACTTTTCAAGGCGCAGCTTCCTTGTGGAAGAAAGCTCTCACATCTTCTCCTGCCATGGAACAGATTTCTAATTTTTCCTACTCAAAGGGTTTCAAATGGCGTTTTATACCTCCCTACGCCCCTCATCACGGCGGTAGGTGGGAATCCTCCGTAAAGCTTACTAAACGTCATATAAGAAAGGTTTTAGGTAATCGCATTCTGACTTATGAAGAATTTAATTCGCTGTCTATTCTGATTTAAGGTATTGTTAATTCTCGCCCTTTAACTCCGCTTTCCAATGACCCTGATGACCTGCATCCACTCACACCTGGTCACTTCCTTATAGGCACTTCTCTTTCTGTCACTCCTCCCCTTTCCAACTCTTACACAGATTCTAATTTACCTATTGTTTGGCGTAAACTTGAAGCCCTCCTTAATTCATTCTGGAAGAGGTGGAATTTGGAATACTTAACTTCCTTGCAACGGAGACAGAAGTGGTTTCTTTCTAATCCCGACATTAAAGTGGGGGACTTGGTCCTGGTTAGAGATGCTTCTCCTCCCTTGGTCTGGATCTCTGGTAGAGTGACCGAGTGTTACCCTGGAAGGGATGGGAGAGTTAGGGTAGCCAAGATCTTGACCACTAATGGACATATTATAAGACCACTGTGTTTAATTGCTCCTTTACCTTTAAGTTCTTAATATCTTGTCTCTTGTTCTCTGTTGGTGTTTCCCCTCCAAACTTGGTGTATTCTTTGGAATACACGGTAAGACAGAGTAAGCTTTTGCTTCTCTTTGCTTTATTTCATTCCTTCCTTTTTCACAAACACCAACAGTGATCTCCTGGTTTCCTTTTGTTGGTATACTTTGCTTATACTACCTGTGAGTATGTTCTAGATATATATCTTCCATGACCCACCTAGCGTCATCTAGCAGCGAATCCCTGAAGTTCCTCAATTTTTCACTGTACAAGAGGACCTCCTTACCAATCTGGCCACCACATCTCGTCGCTATCGCCAGCTACCATCTCCGTGATCAAGAGAACTTCGTCTACTTTTTCAACCACCAGGCTTCGCTAGTGACGCCTACTATCAACTCTTTGAAGACCATTTCATCAAGCGAATTAATTTTTACAATGTTGGTTTATTTATTTATTTATTTATTTCTTTATTTATTTATTTGTTGATGGTACACAACAGGGCTCAGTGTGCGCCCCAATAATAGTGCACCTACACAGTAAGATACATTTCCTGCATTAAGTATTAATATCTTAATGTAATTCTTAAAACTAATAATTATGTATGTTCCTTTGTCTTCCCTGGTCTCTCGGTGCTTCGTTGAGCTGGCCTCACTTGTGCTACAGTCGTCAAGACTCCCAGTCGGAGCTCACCTAGAGCTCGTCTCCTCTCCTCGAGAGACAAACTTTCAAATTGGACGCCATGTCCAGATCGTAACTAACGGTCAACTAGAATCGCCGTTCATCAGAAATGAGCTAAGTACTACTTCAACGTTCTTCAACTCATTTTAATTGCTTTTAAATAGCTACCTGCTTTTTAACCATCATTTACAGACAGTGTGATATTACTAAATGTGGGGCAATAGCCATCTTCGAGGGATTTTCGAGGTTGGGCTAATCTTAACATGCTAAGCTAATCTTAACATGAAGCAGCATTTCTTATGCTTATTAACTGAGATAATTTCTCACAACGTGGGACATCTTTAAATTACCCACTGTCTGTAGAAAACTTAGCTCTATCCACCGCTGGACATTTTCTGTCAATTTCAACCGTTATGATTGTTCTGTAATTTTCCATGCCAAACAATTCATTTACAAGTTAAACCTTCTAGTATTTTCCACTTACATATGGGAATACTTTTTCTAACCAAATTCCTTATTAACAGTTAAGCAACACCTAATTTTTCTTCCTCCGTTGGAATTTTTCTGCTGCATTCAACTATAACCTACAAATTGTCAACGCAATAGACTCTCGCAAATCTAGTGCAACTAGTTATTTTTTGCCATTGCAATAACTTTCCTTGCTATAAACTTTCTGTGTTACAATAGTGAACTTTTCAGCCACGTCAATAGACTATAGTGAAACAGTGCTCGTTCGATTTCTCATCCGCGTCGCGCTCGTCCGATACAAATAATATAGGCCAAGAACTTTCTCTACAAAGTTCCTATTTCCTCTTCCTCAACCCCTCTTTACTAACAAATTAGGTTAATTTTTAAATTTATGTATTTTGCAACGAGGCCTTGCCAAACCATAGGCGCCCTCCCAACTTTCTCCACTTTCCATTTATTCACTCTGTATAAATATCAGCAGTTAGAAACTGCTCATTAATCTATTTCTTTTCTTGCTAGCACAAGAATTGGTTATTGTCTACCAAATCTTTCATTAATCTCTTTAATCCAGGTTTCACGAAAGGGTAACTTGCCCCATTTTTTCCTCGTGGTCCTGTTTAAATATAGAAGTTCTAGAAACTTCCTTCTAATTTTTCTCTTCAGGTTTCACAATAAGTGACCTTCCCTATTTGTATAACCTCTAAAAGTAATTCTGTATTATTATAAGAAGTTATAGAAACTTCTATTTCATTTCTCCCAGCTTTTTTTTGCTGTTACTTTCGAAGTTGTTATTTGTTCATATTTCTAAGATACCCATCTAGAAATCCTTAAAGTACACATCTTGTACTTGATTTATTGTTTAACTTTAAGTACGTTAATTATCTTTAAATTTTCTATTTATTAATCTTAGCACCATTTCAAAATCTTTCGAAGATTTTAGTGCTTATAAAAGGTTCCAAACCAAAAAATTGTCAATTGCCTGCTGCAAGCTTTAAATGATTTAGGAGGTCTGCGACCCCAATTGTTTATAAAATTAAATTATATATGTGTTAAATTGATTACACCTTTTTGCATTGTTAAATAAATTTAAATTTATCCTTTTGCTTTATCATTTCTTTAAAATAACGATTAGGCAAGATCCTGTCTTCCCCTGCTCTTCCTATGGGCTTAACTTTAAAAACCTTTCAAATAAAATTAATAACGGTTCCACTTTTTGTTGCATTTGAGCAAGAACTCTTAGTCACAAACTTATTAAAGCCTCTCTTAGCTTTGATAGCTAATTCTAACTGGCCAGTAAGTAAGCATAGCTCGCTACGCCACCTTCCTGCTTGTTGAGATTTTCTCTACAACTTATGGTTGGTTTTCAAAATTTAAGTTTTTCTCATTGTCTAAACTTTTAGTCGGCACTTTGCTGGGTAAAAGCTTAGCCATTCCTAAATGCAACTATTGGTGCTCTTACCAAAATTAATCCCAAGGGTATAATTGCTTCATCCCTATCCTTCTTGGAAACATTCGGTCGCATTTTAGAAATTCTACAATTTCATGAATTAAAACATCACGGCCAATTCAAACTATTTGTATTCTTCAAAATGTTTGTTTAAAACAAACTCTTTTGAAAAGAGACAGGAGATTCATCATTTCTTTCTTTGCCAGACTACCACCCTTCCCCATAGTAGCTGAATCTTGGTTTGGAAGGGAAGGTACCACCTCCTCTCGCCCGCAAATAGCCCAAGCTCTAGCTGCGTTTCCTGTTAGCTGTGTTCAGGTCCCCACTCACTTTAGTGATTTCACGGGCTTTGCGGTGACACTTTTCTCCAAAAATTATTGGTATTTGATGTTGGACTTTCGTCCTATTATCCACACTTGTTCCTCTGTCCGAAACCCACTTCCCTTTACTTCTTTATTCATCTTCCCTTGTGGGTAAGGTTAATTCTTAGCAAAAACCTCCCCAATTGTGTTCCGTCATTATTCATACTTTTGTGATTCATACAGCTATCAAATTATTTTTATTTATGATGTGTGTTATAAAGTGTTATGGGTGCCTTGCCAATTATGTACTTATATTGCGAGATGGTGTGCCGCAATAATTCTGTAAAAGGGAGTTGGTGCTTGCCTATCTACTTTACTAAATCAACTATTTCCAACGTACAACTATTCCAAACGGTAAAAGCGAATGTTTAATAGGTTCAATGGTAACGTATTATTGTGTCCTTTGTGTGTAGTGATCTAAATACAGTAATTATGTTCTGATATCCACACGACGACTTCTTTCCATGTTTCAATCAACTAATTCGATGTGATGTTTCACCCGATATTTTAGACAATTCCATGAGAGGTCATAATTGAGTTGTATCTCTATGGCGTTGGCTCGATTTTTTCAGGCAACTGTTCTCATTCCGATTGTTTACACAAATACTCTTCATGTGCTGGGAAGTAACCGGGTACTTTCTTCTCTCCTACTTCGGAATCTGTGATTTCTTGCTAATAATATTTACCTATAATTACTGAACTTAAATACAAATCCTAATGACTCGCCAAAAAGCTTCTTATTCAACCACAAAAAGAGTGAGACTATTGTAGCTGCCCCTTTGGTGAAGACGAAGAAACCTATAATTCAAGGTCAGCACTATATAGATAAATTAATTCAGGTAAGTCTAAATTATTGATGCATATTTCTTCGGAACCTAGTCTCGTCTTGTGATATCTTGTATGCTCTTAGGTGAGTTTAAATAATAATGTATTCGAACTGTGACAAGCCCGATTACAATATCTTAGCTTTTGGGAGGGCAACTATTGCCACCATGTTTTTTCTGGATTAAGGTCTGAGGATTGTAGTTGGTCTTGATTAAGGTCTGTGTGCCAATTGAAATTGACACAATATTCAAACCCTGCTGTCGGCCCTCTCCGTGGCCCGTCGGGAGCCCTCGTGTCCTGTCGGCCGTCGTCGTATCTCGTCAAAAACTTCGTTGCTTACTTCAAGATTTTAATTTTCAAACCCCGTATTAGGAAAAGAAGAAATAAAGAACAATTAGCTTCCCCTTAAATGAATTTAAAATGCATGCTAGTAGACACAATTGCTACTGCATGAGACTGAACATATTTGGAATTGTAATTGTGCATGTCAATACCTGGAATGTTGCATGTAATTGAAAAGTATTGTATATTTACTATGATGGTGCTGTACCAGTTCTGTTGCATGTTTTATGTGTCTTGTACTTCTAATTGTGCATTGTAGTCGAAGAACCAATGGGCATGTAACATCTCATCTTGTCATGAAAATGCCAACTTAAATTTCTCTAACTTGTGTTGAAGCTCTTTAGGTAAGGTGCTTGTGTGTTTTTGCAACGGTTGGCAACGCGTAATACGCGCACGGCTTTTCATTTGTTTCTGCTAAAGCTTCTGTTCACTGCGCATGTGCAAGCAGCAACAGAGGTGCTGGTAGAAAAACAAAAGGAGAGTCACAAGCATTCTACTATGGGGACCTGAATTGGTCGGAAGTGTTCCGTAGGCCAGGCCTCGGAGGCCATAAACGCGTCGTTGGACATACGAGGTAATGAAGAATATTGTGATTATTCTATTCGCAGCGGTTTCGGAGTGTTTCCGGATCATATTATAATTTTTTTTTGAATTATTGAATTCATAGTCTGGTGTCGTCTGGCTAATATGCTTTAGCGAAGTTGCGGCATTATGTTTTACTACGAGGCTAGTATACCCAGAATTTCTTTCTTCCTGTGGCGATTTGTTTTATTTTAATCTGGGTCCATTACTCTATTATTCGACCTAAGTTTTGGTTATATCTTGCCAATATTATTTTTCTCGCCGCCAAAATTGATGTTATCTATGGCTGATTGTCATTTGTTTGGATTGGTCAGAATTGAAATATTAACTGCCCGTCTGAATACTGCAGTTTATCCGGCATCATCTGTAACGCGAGTTGAAACAACTATGAAATAATTAATTTTTGGTGAAATGTAATTATCACGCGATTCCTGAAGGTTCAGCTTCCCATTTTAGTGCTTGGATGCAACCTTGCCAAACGGCATGTCATTGTTAGCCGCCATTGGAGAATATTATTTGCCTAGAGCATATTTTTAATGATTGGTTCCTTCCTCTAGCCTGTCTAACATTTGTATTTGTTCTGTTTTAAAGAATATATTTTGGCGGTTGTTGTTTTTATGAAATAGTCTTTCATTTAATTAAATTATATACGATACCTTGTGAGCAACGTGAACCCATTGTGAAGCAGCATCGTAGTACCAATGCTTGGTAAGAAGTAAGAATATACATTTACATTTCTTCTCGAATACCACTACAGGGACGTAAGCTTGATTGATCAGCACTCAACAGAGCAGAAATACTCCCCTAAGGACATACAGGTTATGTTAACCTCAAATATACGTAGCAGAGCAAACAGGGTCTGTCAGGTTGTAGACCACTTTGGCCGATGATTACAAAACCCAGCCCTCCACACAACGGGTAATCCGGCGTTTGTCCTTTATACGGGACAGAGTGATGGTAGCTATAGATCGTGGTTTTCGATTTTCTGCAGTCGGCAGATCTTGTTAAGCATAACTTAAAGTTGCGGGGAGTTACGGGCAAAGTTGTAACATTTAATATTAACTTAATCAGTTAGGTAGGGGTCTAACCAGTGTTATTACTAATGGATGCATTGTGTTCTTGCTTTCATGCTAATGTACGGGTTCGAAGCGTTGCTGGCATTCTCCAGTATGTTGTGCATACCGAAGACGAGTCAAGTCCAGTGGGATAACTGGCACTCAAGGGCATATGACTTCTCAAGTGATGGTGTTGGCTTGGCTGTTGGCCTATGTTTGGTTATCTGGATGGTGTTGGTGCTGCAGGAGATCGCGAGGTAAGCCCAGATAATACAGTGTTTTATTTAAGTAGTTACTATTTTACCTCTGCACAGTTGGCAAGCAAAGAGCTCATAGCTTCTTCTGTTGTGTAAAGTTCGAGTGTTTGGAAAAGTGCTACAATTGTACCGTGCTGAAATGTTTCTGGCAGTGTTGCCAAAGTGATGTCGTGAAAATAATTGTTCCGGTGAATTGCCGAGTGATACTAAAGTCATCTGGAGGAGAGTTATCAATTTAGTTGTGAGTAAACCTCTGTGCTCAGGTGGATAGTGCTGAGTTGTACCTGATTTTAGTAGTACAACAGTTTTGTGTACTTTCAGTGAACGTGCAGGTGAACTTCTCTTGTGTACTGTAAGTGCCTACAGCGGCGAGTGTAGTGCTACCGAGTTGATCTTGGTCGGGTGATGGGAAATTTCTTGAAATTTTATTTCAGCTTAGCAGTGAAGCAGCTGCAGATTTCATTTTCAGCGGAGAATTTTCCAGGTTCTAAATCGTTTCGAGGATTGTGATTCCTTCTTGTTGAGGTTAGGTGTTACATCACTTGTGAGGTTGGTACCTATTAGATCAGCTGTTCAGTGCAATGTGTTGCCGAGGTCATGGTGTCAGCAGCGAGTGGGTGCTAAGAAGCGATGATCGTGGTGTACTATTGCTTAATCGTGGAGAGGTTTTGATCTTCAGTTGGTGAATTGTAAAAATTGAAAATTTTAATTAGGTTCAACTTTGAAATTTGATTTGGCGGATGAAGAAGAACTTGCCTGGACATGTGTGAATGATATTGGCGTGAGTGCTAGTGTGTTTGTTGTGGTGAGAGGTTAGGGTGTTACATGCACCTCTGGAGTAGTGGGGTTTTGGTGGTGTTGATGTCGGGCATTCTGCGCTCCCCCTGACCATTAATGTTGCTTGGGCTGGAGTGTCCCGTTCATCAAAGTTATTTTAGGGCTAATTTATTTTTACTTAGTGAGTGTGAGTGCCTGTTGACTGATTGGTACTCGATATCCTGTGTGGATATTTGTTTTTTTGTTGAACATTTCGTTCTCTCGTACTAACTGTGGTTGGTATTTGTTAGTTTTGTTTGGTGACATGGCTGTGTTGAGCAGTGGTGTCTTTTGGAGAGTTAGTTAAGGTACTGCTGATGAAGTGATACCAACCTAGCGGAAGTAGCCAGTCTCTGTCTACTTATGATTCTGGTACTTTCAGTGAGGGTTGGTGATGTCGACATTGCTATGCTCTTCGACTCTTGATGTCGTTCGGGCTGGTGATGGTCGCACATCGTATTTCAGTGTTTGAGGGTATTTTGTTTGTTTTTATTTCAGGTGTGTTAAGTGCCTTCTTGGTACTTGGTGCTCAGTGTGAGCACTTGTTGTTAAGTTGGTACTCTCAGTGATAATTTGTGAGTTGGTGCTGTTGTATTTTGTGTTGTAAGTGTTGGTACCTGATTGGTATTTGAGGTGGATGATTGTGTTCGTGATAGTTCGGTACTCGGGGTAGTATTTGGGGGTTGAATCGAGAGGTTAGGTTCGGTGGAGATGCCAGGATGCTTAATTCCCTGATGATGTGTGTTGGATTTGTCGAGTGGTGCCTATTGACCTTATTAAGATACTTCGTGGAAGGTATATGCAGGTGGATATTAACGTTGCGAAGTGTATGCAGGTGGTTACTTCGTGGCGAAGTGTATGCAGGTGGATACTTCGTGGTGGAGTGTATGCAGGTGGATATTAACGTTGCGAAGTATATGCAGGTGGTTACTTCCTATCGTCGAGGCAGGTGGCAGCTGTTTCGAGCCAGTTTCGTAGCAATTGGTAAGATTAGAAGATATTAAGGGGGGTAATTTTAATAATTTTATTGTCTGCTTTGACGGACGAATTATGGGAACTCCTTACTGAGTAGTTTCTGTTCCGAGGTGATGAGATTAGTTGGTTGCATTAAGTGACTCCTGGTGAGTTGGTTACATAAGTGACCCATGGTGAGTATGGGTTGGTATGATTGACCCAGTGAAGAATGGTTGCTGTTTAGTGACCCATGATGATTTGTTGGTTGCATTGAGTGACCTATTGGAAGGTTGGTAGTAGTCTTGCTACTTGTGATGAATTGGTGCTGATTGGTTGCACTGTTAAGGAGTTGACTGTGTGTCAGAATTGGTTACATTAAGGTTCGGTGCATGAAGTGAGTGTGCTGACTGTGAAATAATGGGCTGTGAAGGTTGGTCATCGTGCACTTGTGAGCAGCACTGTGACGTTTAGAAGATGGCTGAGCGGATTCTTGATTGAGTTAGTGATTGGGCGTTGAGTGGATTGTTTGGTGTTGAATGAGGATTAGGTTGATGAAAGTGAGGTTATGGCTTATGTGGTCATCTCTTCATTGGAGTTAATGATTGTCTATGCTGACTGAGTGTTGTGATCGTGCCATGGAAGTTTGGTTTCTGGTGTGAGTTGTCCTGCTGAAGTGATTAAATTTTGAGAATTTGTTGCTGGTAGCTTGTTGAACTGTGTTTGTTCGGTTCTGTGTCTGCTACGAGTGGTCACATGTAAAGTTTAAAGCCATGCTGAAGCCTGTGTGTTTGAGTCTATAAGATTAATCAACTCAGAATACCTGTATTGTCTGGCACTTACCAGAAGGTATTGTGGTACCTTATACCTTTATTAATTAATTACTTGTGAGCTAAAGTCACCATGTCATTGAGAGGTTATGTCATTTAAGCACGTTTCGAACCCCATTAATTATTTCATATTAGAATGTGAACGCAGGATTTTGGTGGGAAACTTGATTGTCTTTGCCCGAGCATCGGAATGTGATGTTCGTTTCCTATCCCCCCTTCTGTTGTTAAAATTTAATTACTTGACTAAAGTCTGACCGAAAACTTGTACTGGAAGTTGATTACCTGCTCCAGTACCAATTGAAGAAGATACTTGAAGTGTGACCAAGTTGTCACGGGAGTGAAATTCGATAATAAAGTTCTTCGAAGGTATGCGAGTAGTGCGCGTTCTAGCGGTTGGAATGCAACGACATGGTGACTGGTGATAAGATCTGTGCATGGTGCAATGTTTGGTGGTGCTCCCTTCTGCTGTGTTTTGATTGTGTTCTAGTTGCCTTTCATCTTGGGTGGCGGTAGCAATGAGCTCTATCTGCTGTCACCGTACACGAACTAAAATCTGGTGGAGGTGTCTGCCATTCTGCTGGTCGGAGTGGAGGTGCCTGCTACCACAACGTGAAGATGCCTAGCTGTGACAAACATGACAGTCTGTCAGTCGGTGAGCCCTACCCATGCCTTGCATGCGCCCTGCGGAATCAACTGCTGAACCCCTGGTTGAGCTTTCGCAGAGGGAGAACTGTGCCAATTGAAATTGACACAATATTCAAACCCTGCTGTCGGCCCTCTCCGTGGCCCGTCGGGAGCCCTCGTGTCCTGTCGGCCGTCGTCGTATCTCGTCAAAAACTTCGTTGCTTACTTCAAGATTTTAATTTTCAAACCCCGTATTAGGAAAAGAAGAAATAAAGAACAATTAGCTTCCCCTTAAATGAATTTAAAATGCATGCTAGTAGACACAATTGCTACTGCATGAGACTGAACATATTTGGAATTGTAATTGTGCATGTCAATACCTGGAATGTTGCATGTAATTGAAAAGTATTGTATATTTACTATGATGGTGCTGTACCAGTTCTGTTGCATGTTTTATGTGTCTTGTACTTCTAATTGTGCATTGTAGTCGAAGAACCAATGGGCATGTAACATCTCATCTTGTCATGAAAATGCCAACTTAAATTTCTCTAACTTGTGTTGAAGCTCTTTAGGTAAGGTGCTTGTGTGTTTTTGCAACGGTTGGCAACGCGTAATACGCGCACGGCTTTTCATTTGTTTCTGCTAAAGCTTCTGATCACTGCGCATGTGCAAGCAGCAACAGAGGTGCTGGTAGAAAAACAAAAGGAGAGTCACAAGCATTCTACTATGGGGACCTGAATTGGTCGGAAGTGTTCCGTAGGCCAGGCCTCGGAGGCCATAAACGCGTCGTTGGATATACGAGGTAATGAAGAATATTGTGATTATTCTATTCGCAGCGGTTTCGGAGTGTTACCGGATCATATTATAATTTTTTTTGAATTCTTGAATTCATAGTCTGGTGTCGTCTGGCTGATATGCTTTAACGAAGTTGCGGCATTATGTTTTTACTACGAGGCTAGTATACCCAGAATTTCTTTCTTCTTGTGGCGATTTGTTTTATTTTAATCTGGGTCCATTACTCTATTATTCGACCTAAGTTTTGGTTATATCTTGCCAATATTATTTTTCTCGCCGCCAAAATTGATGTTATCTATGGCTGATTGTCATTTGTTTGGATTGGTCAGAATTGAAATATTAACTGCCCGTCTGAATACTGCAGTTTATCCGGCATCATCTGTAACGCGAGTTGAAACAACTATGAAATAATTAATTTTTGGTGAAATGTAATTATCACGCGATTCCTGAAGGTTCAGCTTCCCATTTTAGTGCTTGGATGCAACCTTGCCAAACGGCATGTCATTGTTAGCCGCCATTGGAGAATATTATTTGCCTAGAGCATATTTTTAATGATTGGTTCCTTCCTCTAGCCTGTCTAACATTTGTATTTGTTCTGTTTTAAAGAATATATTTTGGCGGTTGTTGTTTTTATGAAATAGTCTTTCATTTAATTAAATTATATACGACACCTTGTGAGCAACGTGAACCCATTGTGAAGCAGCATCGTAGTACCAATGCTTGGTAAGAAGTAAGAATATACATTTACATTTCTTCTCGAATACCTCTACAGGGACGTAAGCTTGATTGATCAGCACTCAACAGAGCAGAAATACTCCCCTAAGGACATACAGGTTATGTTAACCTCAAATATACGTAGCAGAGCAAACAGGGCCTGTCAGGTTATAGACCACTTTGGCCGATGAGTACAAAACCCAGCCCTCCACACAACGGGTAATCCGGCGTTTGTCCTTTATACGGGACAGTCTGAGTATTGTAGTTGGTCTTGATCCAACATAACCAACTTCATTCTTGCTAATCCTAATCAGAACCCAAAAAAAACATCAAAATTAGAAAATAGATTCAGATATGCCCCTCAAATTAGCATGCGCCCTCCTACCTTACTACTGGACCATTACAAGGAATCCCTTTACCTCAGGCGCTAAGACCTGCAATGCAACGGCCCACCATTAAAAGGTAGCCATGTTCCTAACAAAAAAACACAGAAAAAAATAATGACAATACATAAAAAATATATAAATAAAAAATAATACATATCACACATACACTAAAAAATATCACACACAGAGTAAAACAACTTATCGATTATCATCGTTTTAAGAAGGGCCATTGGCACTATCATCGCCAAAGACAATTGTTCCAAGTTCACCAGAATCACCAACATAAATATTTTCTTCAGATGGAGTAGCCAAAACTCTCGCATCGAGTCTATTATACACTCCTCTTCTATCATAGGATCTGACAAAAATATCATAATCAGAAGGAATGGCAGAATCGTCATCAAACCCGTCCACGCCATTGTCATAGATGACCCAAAGCCACCGAGTCACTAACAGTTAAAGAAATACATAACCCTTAAAATAAATAAAATTATAATGACAAAGCCCATCAAGAATTGGTGAGTGTAACGACTGGACAAATTACCATACCCCGGTTGTATTTAAATTGAGAGAAGAGCACTAAATCTAAACCTGAAGAAAACACGAAGCACATTTCATAACATTAAATAAAATTAAATGAAAGAACAACTTTACATGCATGTTTAAATAATTAATATAACATAAATCATAATAACAATAATAATAATAAAACAATTAAATTAATATCAAGAAGCAAGGAACCCACAAATTGAGAAGGAGATGTAAGTTATTTACCTAATTTCAGTCACCCAGTTCAATAACTAATGAACAAATTATACTCCACTTCAGTAGAATTAGATCCGAAAAATAATTAATTATCCACGAATATCTTCGAAGTAAATGACAACGTCAAAGTGTTAAGAAAATTCTTCCTCCAAATTAATTGAATAAATCTTTAAATAATTTAGAAACTCAGGACCAAAGTAAAATACGTGCGTACAGCATGCAATTCCAATATGACGGACTACAAGTCGACATGAAAAATGAATTACATTGTTTCCAAGAGAAACATGAAAGGTTAACAATCCCGAAATGTTTCCAAGCAACGGACAGGGGAGAAATAAAATACATATCATAAGTGGTGATATATTAAACAGAGTCTATAAGAGACCACACTAACGAGACGAGGAAAAAGGAATTAATATTTTACGAAAATTATTTAAGGTTAGAAAATTCCTCGCTCAAAACAAAATGAGATCTGAACATTACACAGTTCGGTACGTCAGATATTAAACTGAAAACACTATCCCCCAATAATTATATAAATACATTTTAGATCGAATAAAAATTAAGTTATTGGAACTATTTCTTCATACTTAGGCCTATTCAGTTCTACAAACCTAATGACTTACCAACAGCAATATATGCAAATTGTGCCAAGATAATTATTCAACAGCTCAAGACTGCAAACATATTAAAATATTAAGAATAACACCAACACAATATACTCGTACAAACGACCAATTCACTTCGACAAATAGTTCCAAAACTTATAATACACAACAAACCTTAATAGAGACGTACTTCTGTAGCCAAGCTTTACACATTACGTTTTTCTTTAAATCTCCATATTTAAATCGATGTAGCAGATCTCCAAACGGTGGGCGATAAATGGAAGCACCTAGTGATGTAATATAATCGGGGAAAGGGGATTTATCTGCCCGAATGCCAGATAATCCCCGTTTTACGCCAGAGATTTAGTTCTCACATCTATTCTGTACTGCAATAATTCCCAACTGACTTTTGTTTGCACAACAATGCAGGACAATGGGAGCCGTTCGGGCACAAACGGACCCGATCGGAAGACCTCGTGCACTTCAAAACTAGGTACCAAATTTTGCCACTAGGGCGAGCCATCGACTGGACAGAATCTCGCTGAGGTACAGACATTTGCCACTAGAGCGAGCCATCGACTGTACAGAAACTCGCTGAAGCTTGCCAGCTCACTAGTTTGGACAGTCACCAATAGGTACAGAGAAGATCATGATGATGATGATGATAATTGTTGTTTTAAGGGGCCTAACATCTAGGTTATCGGCCGACAGAGAAGATCAAGTTCGCAACTATAGCCTCCCGCGGAACGACTGGAATGCGCGTTAATATTTATTAACGGGTCATCTCTCCCCCACCCAATGCTGGAAAATAGGCAACGATTGTTCACAAGTTTATGATAGGGGGTAGAACATACACCGAGAATATATGAGCTGAAAACATACATCAGTTCTCACATAACAACACCTTGTACACCAAACTGATCGTTCCACGATTTGATACACCCAAGTTTTTCATGCATCTGAAAACCACGAACATGCGTAAAATTCCAACACTTTTCCTGTGCAGTAGTACAGTGTCTTTTATGATACAATAGTATTCAGAATTAAGTCTTCAAAGGTTGGAGGAGACTCGGTCATTCTTAGTGCTGAGGTCACGGCTTGGCATCACGACGCCCGGGCCCTGGACATTTGTGACAGTCACAACACTCTTCAATCAGGATGACGAAGTCACCAACATTTGATCTGAAATCAAACCGTATGCGACAGCAATGGTCCATTTCTTTCTTTATTACACTTTCTGATTTACATCAGTTACGACAAGTCCAGAGTTAAACAAGATTTAGGAAAATGTTTGGCTAACAGAATAAACATAACTAATTTTAACTAAGGTTTCCCCATCAAATGCTTTGAGATTCCTTGCTTTTACAAATTTAAAATACAACTTTATAATCATTAATTAGAAACATCACAACCTCTCTTAACATGAGACAAATGCACTCTAAATATTTTATTTTTCTGAGGGTCCTTTACAAGTAATGTTACCGGAGTGATGAAACTTCCAATTTCACAAGGGCCACGGAATCTAGTGACTAGTTTCTCAGATCCTTTAGAACCAGATCCTTGACGGAAAAATTCTTGACAAAAACCATGTCCCCAATCTGAAGTTAAGTAGGTCTGCGTCCCCTATTATACCTCTGCTGCAGTTTCTCGTGTGCCACCTTCATATATTTCTTGGCCTTTTCCAAACAGAACGTACGTTCTCATTCATAACTTTACCAGGCAACAATTGATTAATAGTCCACAAATTGGATATAGGGGAATTAGGCACGAAGGAGAACATTAAATGAAAAGGGGTGGTACGATGAGATTCATGCACCGCAGTGTTGAACGAATAAGTCAACCAAGGCATGCAGCTGTCCCATAATCGATGGTCCTTGTGGTGGTATGCAATTAATGCAGCTCGAAGATTTCTGTTCACCCTCCCAGCATACGATCCTTTAGGATAATAGATAGAAGACGTCACATGGGAAATGGATAACTCGAAACAAAAATTGCGGAAAACATGTGATGTAAAGCATCTCGCATTATCTGATACCAGATATTGGCAGGGGCCAAAAACAGCAAAAATTTGGTTAAGACATTTAATTACCGTTTCAGTGGTAGCTGAACGAGTTGGGAACAACCAGTTAAAACGACTGAAGCCATCCGTACAAACCAGTACAAAACGGTTACCCAGCTTCGACAGCGGCATCGGGCCGACAAAATCCACAAACAATATTTCCATGGGTTTATTGGAAATTTGAGACGATAACATTCCAACCTTAGTGTTAGGAGATGGTTTATCCAATTTACATGTCGTGCAATTATTTACCAGTCTTCTAATATCACAATCCATACCTTTCCAGATAAAGTTTTGCCTCACTTTTAATCTGGTCTTAAATACTCCTAAATGCCCTCCGATATGAGACTCATGAAAGTATTTAAAGATCTCACCCACTAAAACAGTGGGAAGAACAATCTTAGGTGTTCTATCAGAACGGGCCAAACAACACAAGATTCCATTCCTTAAAGAATATGGTTTTACAACTTCACCAAACTCTAATTTTCTTATCATCTCACTTAGAACTGGATCTTCCTTCTGATATTCAGATAAATCCCGAAAAAACATGGGACGGTTGGACATAATTACGTTCGACATGTTATGCTCCAAAATTGCGTTACACTTCACATTTTCCTCAACCTCAACATTAGTGTCACTATACATCCGACTTAAACAATCAGCGATGACATTTTCACTCCCTCGGATGTGACGTACAGAGATCATAAAGGAAGAAATTCGAGAGGCCCAACGAGCTATTCTACCAGTTTTTCTTGGACTGCCAAGAACCCAACTCAAGGCCTGGTTATCGGTTTCTAACTCGAAGGGTACATGTTCGATATACAACTTGAACTTTTCAAGAGCATCCATGACGGCCAAACCCTCGAGTTCATAAACAGAGTAATTTCTTTCTGCATCATTCAGTGTGCGGGAAGTGTATGCTATAGGTAACCTACCTTTTCTATGGTCTTGTAGTAATACGGCACCAACAGCGCTATTGGAGGCATCGTTTTGCACAATAAAGGGTTTGGAGAAATCATGAATGGTCAAGATAGGTGCATTTATTAAAGCTAATTTCAGATCCTCAAATGCTGCTTCTTGCGAAGGACCCCAAACAAAATCAACTCCCTTCTTCCTCAACATATTTATTGGAGCAGCACGCTGAGCGAAATTACTGATGAACTTACGGAAATAGTTCATCATACCGATAAACCTTGTTACACCCTTAACATTCTAGGGGGGCTTAAAGTCACGAATTGCTTGGGTTCTCGAATGATCCACAGAAATTCCAGACGATGATACGATATGTCCCAAAAAGGAAATCTTAGGTTTGGCAAAGGAAACTTTAGATGGTTTTACGGTAAGACCAGCTTTCTTTAGACGAGACATAACCTCACTTTCCAGATGATCATCAAAATTCTCACTAAATATCACCACGTCATCTAGATAATGATACACAAACTTGAACTTGATTCCATCAAATACCATATCCAGCAAACGGCTTAGGATGGCTGCACCCGTGGAAATCCCAAATGGCAAACGGTTAAAATGAAAAAGGTTCCACTCAGTGGAGAAGGCTGTTGAATGTTTATAATTCTCAGTTAATGGAATCTGAAGGTACGCGCGAATCAAATCTAATATCGTATACCAGTGGGCACTCCTAAACCAAGCAAAGCAAGATCTCGGATCAGGAAGCAGGATGGACTGCTGAATAACCGTTTTATTAAGCGCTCGATAATCAACTACCGGCCGAAATTTACCGTCAGGTTTTGACACCAAGAATATAGGTGACGAATACGAGGAAGTAGATTTACTAATGATCCCTTCACTTAACATCCCGTCGATTATCTCTTTCAAGATTTTCATCTTGGGAGGGGCCAGTCTATACGGTGGCGAACTGACTGGAATATTATCCGAAACATCAATCTTGTATTCCAACAGATTGGTCACCCCTAACTTATCTGTCTAAACCTCAGGAAAGGAAGAACACAGTTCACGAAGTTTATCAGCTTGTTCAGGTTTTTTGATTTTCAAAATTAAGCTCCTTAATGGTATCATAACTCGATATTACTTTAGAGCAATTCACTCCGGAAAAACTAACACAAGGCTTGAGATGTAATTTTAAATTAGGCTTGAAACGAAACCAACATGACCTGATTCTAAGGTCTAGTGACAATCCCACATGAGATAAAAAATCAGCACCCATAATGACATCCCAAGATAAATTATTTGCAACCCAAAAATCATATCTCCAAGTGAAATTTAAAATGCGGATCTTTAAGTTTACCAATCCTAAAACTTCAAGACTAGAACTGTTCGCTGACACAAAATTATTCAGTACCTTAATACGTTTTCCAAATTTGCATACTGATCTCATATTTTCAAACCAACTTTTCCTTAAAAATGATTTCACACTATTGGAATCGTCAGTGCGGTAACAGGTTCGTTGTTTACAAATATGTCAATAAACGGGGAACAATGTTTAGAAACTTCAGAAATGCGATTACATAACTTCACTTTTGGTTTGAGACTTTTGGCATCATCAAAATAATTATTTATTTTCATGGAATTTATTTTAGAAATATTTGATGCATGACAATCCAAAGATGTCTCCTTACGAGCTAGTCATTGGTTATGTTTAGGTCTCCTCGTACACCATTTAGCAATATGTTGAAATGATCCACAAATATCACATCTTCTTCTGTTATTTGATGTGCGATTACTCGAATCGAAGTAATTTCTATTTTGGAAACGAGGGCCTTGTGAGCTATCATAACGGTAAGGATTTCCATAATCCTGTGATTGATTAAGGTTATAATTAGGTGGAGGAACATTGGCTACTCTCAAGGAATCGGAGTGTTTGATAATACCCGAGTTCAACACAAATCTCTTTAAATCAGAGAAATTTATGGGAATACTGCATGTTGTCAAATATGACCTGCTTTCTGGATTAATCCCTTCCAAAATAGAAGCCACAATCTGTTGTTCACTTAATTGCACAGAAAAACTCTAGCATAAGACTTGATATCAGTTACATAATCATTTAAAGACTCTTCGAATCTCTGAACTCTATAGAAAAAATATGCATCAGCATACTTAAAGCATGACTAGGAATAAATGAACTTAATATTTCACGATGGAAAAGATCAATGGAATAACAACCTTCCATTGCTACAATTAACTTTTCTCTTAATAAACCAGAGGTATAAGGAAAGATCAGGTTGAAAATTTGACTATCAGAACACCCAAAGCTTACAGCATTGTCACTAAGTTCAATAAATTGTTCAAAAATTTAATTAACAGGTTAGCATCGTTACCGTTTCACATCTCTAGATTTTGGATGCAAGCATTTAAGGGATGAGGTACACTACCAAACTTAATTCCCATTTTAAACTCAACACGAGTATTATTTTTTTACATTAGATGACACATCATGTTCTAAATTCATAGGATTAATAGGATTTTCTGAATATATGGCGATAATCTTTCATCATTGACCTAGCATTTGGTAAATTACCCCTAATCTGGTTGTTCGCAGCACCAGAAATGGACACATTAGCAAAGGAAACATTAATATCATGAAGGTTTTCAGGGTTATGACGTGATGAGTTCGATCCTGTTCTGACATTGCTATACTCAGACCTAACCTCAGATATCCTGCACGATCTTTTATTGTCTTCCTGGTTATACATAGCCGCAGGCTCTCTACGATTCGACAAATATCCAGACAAACTTCCTAAATTGCTCTCAACACTGATATTATGAACAACTTCGTTCAATTCACTAACCCCTTCATTTACACAAACACCAGGGTTAACAATCGCACTCTCACTATTATTTGGGAATAACACAAAAAAGACAGTCAACAAGTTTTGCACGAAGAGAAATTAATTTTAAATGGAATTCAGGATCCTTATCCTGCCAAACTTCAATTAAATCACGAAGGCGATTGTACCAATGTAAACAGCGTACCTTAAATCTGGTAAGTTGAGAACTAGATGGAGCACAGTCAGAGTTTAATGAATGAAAAACCACAATTAAACTTTCAACAGATGGTACAATAAGGGATCTACCTAACGTCCAGTCAAATTTCCTCCAGTTTGGTACACGTACAGGATTATCCTTAACTGCTTTCAGTAATACCAGGTCTTTTTCCCTATTTCCAGAAGAAGTAGAACCTCTAATTAGGAGTTCATAAATAATTTCATCCTTGATCAAACTGGAAGCTACCCTAAGATTCCGTTGCTCCATTTACAGTTGACATGAAACACAAAAATCACATAGAATTAATACAAGTTTTTCAGAATATGTAACCCTTTTAGGCCTATGTCCTCTCCAAGCTAAACCAAGTACACATTCTCTCAAAAAAATATACATTGTGGAAACAAAACACATCAGTAGAATTAGATCCGAAAAATAATTAATTATCCACGAATATCTTCGAAGAAAATGACAACGTCAAAGTGTTAAGAGAATGCTTCCTTCAAATTAATTGAATGAATCTTTAAATAATTTAGATACTCAGGACCAAAGTAAAATACGTGCGTACAGCATGCAATTCCAATATGACGGACTACAAGTCGACATGAAAAATTAATTACATTGTTTCCAAGAGAAACATGAATGGATAACAATCCCGAAATGTTTCCAAGCAACGGACAGGGGAAAAATAAAATACATATCATAAGTTGTGATATATTAAACAGAGTCTATACGAGACCACACTAACGAGACGAGGAAAATGGAATTAATATTATACGAAAATTATTTAAGGTTAGAAAATTCCTCGCTCAAAACAAAATGAGATCTGAACATTACACAGTTCGGTACGTCAGATATTAAACTGAAAACACTATTCCCCAATAATTATATAAATACGTTTTAGATCGAATAAAAATTAAGTTATTGGAACTATTTCGTCATACTTAGGCCTATTCAGTTCTACAAACCTAATGACTTACCAACAGCAATATATGCAAATTGTGCCAAGATAATTATTCAACAGCTCAAGACTGCAAACATATTAAAATATTTAGAATAACACCAACACAATATACTCGTACAAACGACCAATTCACTTTTCAGGTACGACAAATAGTTCCAAAACTTATGATACATAACAAACCTTAATGGAGATGTACTTCTGTAGCCAAGCTTTACACATTACGTTTTTCTTTATATCTCCATATTTAAATCGATGTAGCAGATCTCCAAACGGTGGACGATAAATGGAATCGCGTAGTGATGTAATCGGGGAAAGGGGATTTATCTGCCCGAATGCCAGATTATCCTCGTTTTACGCCAGAGATTTAGTTCTCTTATCTCTTATGTCTTGCAATAATTCCCAACTGACTTTTGTTTGAACAACAAGGCAGGACAATGGGAGCTGTTCGGGCACGAACGGACCTGATCGGAAGACCTCGTGCACTTCAAAACTAGGTACCAACTTTTGCCACTAGGGCGAGCCATCGACTGGACAGAATCTCGCTGAGGTACAAACATTTGCCACTAGAGCGAGCCATCGACTGTACAGAAACTCGCTGAAGCTTGCCGGCTCACTAGTTTGGACAGTCACCAATAGGTACAGAAAAAGATCAAGTTCGCAACTATAGCCGCCCGCGGAACGACTGGAATGCACGTTAATATTTATTAACGGGTCAATAATCATCTTCGTCTTCATCATCATCATCATTAAGAGAATCCAAAATCATGAAGTTATCAAGATTGAGAACTTTATCTTCGTCCTCAGCGGAACTATCCTCCTCCTCATTCTTCAATCTTTCTGCACGGCGCTTCTTTCTCTTGTTCTGTTTCTCCTTCTTCTCCTTTCCCTTGTTTTTCTTCACCTTCCCGCTTCTCTTTTCTTCTCTTCCTCATTTCCCTCATCTTGCTCAGTAGTTCCTTTCTTCTTATCTTTTCTTTCCTCTTTCCTTTTGTCCCTTTTACCTTCTTTTCAATTTCCTTCTTCTGATCCCTCCTTCTCTTATTTCCATCTGCCTGACATCTCGTTCTCCTCCTACTCCTTCTCTTTGCATTCCATTCCTGCTTCTCTCTCCTTCCCTTCCTCATTTTCCTACTCTTCCTCATCTGTCTTATCTTGCTCAACAGTTCCTTTCTTCTTATATTTTCTTTCCTCTTTCCCTTTGTATCTTTTATCTTTTCCTTTTTCTTCTTCTGATCCTTCACTCTCTTATTTATATCTGCCTGACATCTCTTCCTCTTCTTATACCTTCTCTTTGCCTTACACCTCATCCTTTTCTCTGTCCTCCTGCCTATCCTCCTCGTCCTTCTCCTCCAACACTTCTTCACGTTATCTACTTCTTGTATGTTGTCTTCCTCCTCTTTTATCTTATCCACCACCCTTTTCTTCACCTTGTCTTCTTTCTCATTCTCTTCCTTGTCTTCAGTTTTATTCTCCTCCTCCATTTGACATCCTCAATCACCTTGTTCTCTCTCTTGTCCATTCCTTACGCCCCCTAGCATCACGTACTTCACTCATCTCCCCCTCTTATTCCTCCTCCTTTACAGCCACACTCACAGATTCTACCGTCTCAACTTTCTCTTCCACGATGCATAGGATCTCCACCCTTTGCTCTTCCAACTTCCCTTTCTCCTCCTCCTCCATCCTATTATTGAGTACTAACTTATGATTCTGTATCTCCTTACAGAGATTCTCAATTCTTGTGTTGGTAGTTCTATTGCTTTACTCAATTTCAAGGTTCATATCAGCTACTTTGTTTTCAACCAATTCTCTCATAGAATTAATTTCAGATTCTACCATGTTATTTATTGTGACAGACTCGTGTGAGCGCGTCTGGTGGCAGACTCGTGCGAGCGCGTGGTGCGCTTGCTGCAATTGTGAGTTAGGCCGGCAAGCTGCCAGTGGATGAATCGAGAAGGCGACGATATATTAGAGAGAGGAGATTGACTATTCTGTGAGAGGACCAGTGTTGAGAATTGATGTGTAGCGTTTCAGAAAGACTAGAGCTAGACGTTCCCAGTTTAGATTCTAATAAATACTACATTAATATTTATTAGTGTTAAGTTTGACAAATAAAGAAATAGTGTATTTGTATATACCTGACCGGTTATTTCAAGAACCGTAAACGTAACAACTGGTGTCAGACTATAGAGTAAATACATAGTGAAAGTGTCTGTCTTGAGGTGCCGCATTTAAGAGTGTGAAATGACGACCAGGAAAGTTAAACTTTGAGCACTGATGGTTTCGGAGTTACGTCAGGAACTGGAAGAAAGGGAAGTTGATTCTACGGGAATAAAATCTGTGCTGCAAGCGAGGTTAAGACAGGTACTGGTGGACACAGGTGAGGACCCAGAAACATTTCTTTTCGAGATTGCTGGTGGGACTGAGGGTTTGTGTCAGGTATTAGAAAACATGGAAAAGAAAATACGAACAGATAATTCAGAACTATACAAAAATTTGGAAAATAAAATATCGGAAAACTCAGAGAATTTGGAAAGGAAGTTAATGGAAAATACTGGCAACCTCAAGAAGTAACGCTCAGTACCGAAACCAAGCTGCGGAAGTTCGAGGACGAGCTTGCGAGCGGTGTGCTTCCAAATAAAGACAAGCAGGAAAACGAAATCATTACCGCTGGTGGACCATCGGAAGGTAAGGAGCGTATACCTGTTTCCGCGTTTGGGCGGACTGACCTGCCGACTTTCGATGGGAAGTCTGCGTGGGAAGAATACCTCACCTTGTTCGAGACCGCCGCCGTGATTAATGGGTGGTCGGATGCCACGAAGGCTTCAATGATGAGTTTGTCGCTGCGCAGGGAGGCCCTACGAGTCCTGCAGGCTGTTCCCTTGTCGGAAAGACAGAACTACAACATTCTTGTACAGAAACTTGAAATGTGGTTCGGTCATCGTCACACGGAACAGCTGGTTGGTTGGTTGGTTCCTTAGTTTAGGGGCTGCGACAACGCGGTCATGTAGCCCCGTGTACTTTGGGTGTGTGTAGAATCTGTCTTATAACCGGTGTTAATTGTGATGACTGTATTAGTGTGTGTTATCTGTTTTTAAATTCAAGTAAGGACTGCAGACTTTTAATTTCAAGTAGTTCCTACTTTTGCCGCCAAACGCCACCGTCAACGACTAATAGTTCAGAACTTAGCTACCAGACGCCACCGCAGTCGGCTCTTAGCAACGAATGTAGGAACCTAAGAGCGTTGTTTACATTCTTAACCTATACAATTTAGCTTCACACAGGTGTAATTAGTGGAAGGTTCTTTAACATGCCATAAATCTATGACATGGGACCGCCGGCTTAACTTCCCCTCCAAAGGAAGTCATACTGAGGGATTTTTAACGCTCTTAAAAAATACGACGACTTCGGCCGGGTTTGAACCCGCTATCTTGGGTATAGAAGCTCAGCATGCTACCAACTACGCCACCGAAGCCGCCATGGAACAGTTGTATCGCTCCCAGTTGAGAAACCGTTGTCAGAGACCCAACGAGAGCCTACAGAAGTTCGAAGCAGACATAGTACATCTCGTTAGGAGCGCCTATCCAACAGTGCCCAGCGACGTGTACGAGAGACTTGCTACCGAGAAATTTTTCGATGGGCTCCGCGAGACTGAGACGCAGCGGGCTGTGAAGCTGGCGCGCCCGCAAACATTGAATGATGCCTTGACTCTGGCTCTTGAGTTTGAGGCTGTCCAACAATCCGTGCGCGGCCAGGCTCGCATTCGAGCTCTGGAGGGAGACAAAGAAGTCCAGCCAGTGCCTTCCATAGAAGAAATCGTGGAGAAAGTACTTCAAGCCTTGCTGTCCAAGAAGAAACGGACGAGGTGCTGGGCTGCGGGGAGATGGGGCATCTCAGAGATCGATGCCCTCCGTTTATGAACGGGAAGCACCAGCCACAGGAAAACTAAACAGGGTTGATAGAAAGGGGTGACTGTCAACCCGTGTCAACACCAGGATTGCCCCAACTTCTACTATCGTCGCGGCTCTGGGTTGTCAAGTTAACTCTATCTTTATTGGTGGCCATGTGGATGGAGAGCCCAGAGACCTACTGCTGGATACAGGGGCCCCGATGACAATAATCAGACCAGGCATCGTGAGACGAACAGTAACAACCACGAGAATGACACTGCGAACGGCCACGGGGGAACCAGCCAACGTTCACGGGGAGATAGTCGTCAACTTCGTCATCGGTGATACCCAGTTTCGCCATCGTGTCTTGGTCGCTGAAGTGGAGGAGGACGTCATTCTCGGGATGGATATCATGACTGAGTATAAATTTGGACTGGACCTAGAGACTGGGATTTTGAGAGTCGGAAACGAGGAGGTAGTGCTGCAGAGGAGGAACGCCTCATCGGTACGGGTGATCGCAGCGGTAGATGTTGTACTACCTGGGGTTAGTGAAGTAATGGTAGAAGGGAAGCCGGACGGTGGAATTCCTCACGGCTGTGTCGTCATGGTAGGGCCTACGTTTGATGACAATGAACCTGAACGTGGAATACTAGTAGCCAGTGCTTTGGTCCGTGCAGGGGCGAAACTTCCTGTGCGAATAATGAACCTTAATGATCGCCCAATAATCGTTCGGAAAGGAACCAGTTTGGGAAGCTGTCCGTCTGTGTCCTCTGTCGTACGCCAAGTACGATCAGCTACTTCCTCATCCGATATATCTTCGGTGTGGCTCGACGGTCTTATCGAGCCAGCGTGTCAAGAGCTTAATCCTGGGCAGAGCCGAGAAGTGAGGGAACTTCTTCGACGTCATAAGGATGCCTTCCAGGATGGGAGAACGAACGTGGTTCAACATCGCATCGATACGGGTGACTCAAGACCAATTCGCCAGACTCCCAGAAGATTGCCACTAGCCAAGCGAGAGGAAGCTGAGCAGATAATAAATTATATGGCTCGCGATGGGGTGATTGAACCTTCAAGCAGCCCATGGGCTTCGCCAGTGGTCCTGGTGAAGAAGAAAGATGGATCCACACGGTTTTGCGTAGACTTCCGTCAACTGAACAATGTGACAAAAAAGGACAGTTACCCACTACCACGCATCGATGACACCCTAGACACCTTAGGTGGGATCACGATCTTCTCCACGTTGGATCTCAAGAGTGGATACTGGCAGGTAGGATTGGACCCCGGAGACAAGGAGAAGGCGCCTTTACTATTGGTTCTGGGCTTTGGGACTTCACAGTGATGCCATTCGGACTCTGTAATGCCCCTGCGACCTTTGAACGTCTGATGGATCGCGTTTTAAAAGGGCTGTCTTGGGAAAAATGCTTGGTCCACTTGGATGACATCATCGTTCTGGGAAGAACTTTTGAAGATCACCTGAAAAATCTCGATCAGGTGTTCTTACGTCTTAAGCAAGCCAACCTTAAGCTTAACTCCAAGAAGTGCTTCCTGTTTCGGAAACTAGTTAACTACCTCGGCCATGTTGTTTCCGGAGAGGGAGTCACCGCGGATCCGGAGAAGATTAACACGGTGAAGGAATGGCCAGTACCGAAAGATAAGCACGAAGTCAGGAGTTACCTCTGACTTTGCACCTATTACCGTCAATTCGTGCCAGGATTTGCTAACATTGTTAAGCCTCTGTCCAAACTTACCGAGGAAAGTCTGAGTTTTGTGTGGGACGCGACCTGTCAACAAGCCTTCGAATAACTGAAGGAGGTATTGACCAATGCTCCTATCCTGAGTTACCCACAACCGGAAGGACTATTCGTTTTGGACACCGATGCTAGCAATGTGGGAGTAGGTGGCGTGCTTTCCCAACTGCAAGGTAGGCAAGGAAAGGTGATAGCTTACTTCAGCAAGGTTTTTTCTAAACCGGAGAGGAACTACTGCGTAACTAGAAGGGAATTGCTCGCAGTAGTGAAGTCAGTGGAGCATTTCCACAAGTACATCTATGGGAGGAAGTCCATTCTACGGACTGATCATGCAGCGCTTACGTGGCTACTGAGCTTCAAGAACCCAGGGGGACAGGTAGCCAGGTGGATTGAAAGGCTTGAGGAGTACGACTTCGGCACTGAACACAGGGCTAGCCTTAAACACCGAAATGCTGATGCTCTGTCCAGGAGACCATGCGCACAAGACTGCAAGCACTGCAATCGGATTGACGAAAAAGTTGCAGCAGTGAGAAGAAGCACTGTGATCGACGACCACTGGCAGGATGAGGAAATCCGTAAGGATCAAGAAAATGACCCAGACTTAAGACACCTACTGCGGTGGAAGAAGTCTGAGTAGCTCCCTTCTCGCGCACTGTG
The DNA here is from genome assembly GCA_946902985.2 of Meconema thalassinum. Classification (NCBI taxonomy): domain Eukaryota; kingdom Metazoa; phylum Arthropoda; class Insecta; order Orthoptera; family Tettigoniidae; genus Meconema; species Meconema thalassinum. The sequence goes on from OX336395.1 coordinate 127,872,322, forward strand.
AAAGCCTACTGGGCTCAATGGAATTCCGTGATTATGGAAAACGGGGTGCTAAAGGGGGTACTGGGGAGAGGCTACAGGGTATTGTTTCACGAAACAGAGTGCCCGAGGTACTGCAGTTGCTGCATGATGGAAAGTCTGGGGGGCACCTTGGAGTTCGGAAAACCATGGAGAAAGTCCGAGAGCGGTTTTATTGGGACAACGTTGGTGCCCCGTTTGAACGGATCGCTAGTGATGTAGCGGGCCCTTTCCCTACGACTGAGAGTGGGAATAAATACATCTTGGTGGCAATAGATTACTTCAGCAAGTGGGTAGAGGCATATGCATTGCCCAACCAAGAAGCTGTGGTGGTTGCCGAGATGCTAATAAAGGAGCTGGTGAGCCGATTTGGTGTACCCTTGGAACTGCATTCCAATCAGGGTCGAAATTTCAAGCCGTCAGTGTTCCAGGAGATGTGCCAGATTCTCGGAATCCGGAAAACGAGAACGACTGCCCTGCACCCACAGTGCGATGGAATGGTGGAGCGCATGAACAGGAAATTATCTCCGAACACCAGCGGGACTGGGACAAGTTTCTCCACTTGTTTCTACTGGCATATCGCTCTTCTATCCATGAGACCACAGGCCAAACACCAGCTAATGTGCTGTTTGGCCGAGAACTGCGGTTGCCGTGTGACCTGGCGTTTGGTTGCAAACCTGAGGATAATGTCGTTGGGGAGGACTACATCTCCGGCCTTCGTCGAAGGATGGATGGCATTCACGAAAGCGTTCGCACAAACATTCAGAATGCTAGCGACAGGATGAAGGAGCGATACGACGTAAGAGCCGAATCAGGCGGGTACCAAGCAGGAGATCTAGTCTAGCTTTTCGACCCTAAACGACGGCGAGGGTTCTCTCCTAAGCTGCAACGCTCCTGGAACGGACCATATGAGGTACTGAAGAGGATTAACGATGTCGTCTACCGTATCAGGAGGAGACCGAATGGCAAACCCCGAGTGGTCCACTTCAATCGGCTGGCATCGTTCCTGGCTGACAACCATGACGAGGGGCACGGGCAACTCGCCCGTAAATGTCGAGTCCCGGAGTCGGAACGATCGTTCGAAGAATTCATGGCCCAATGTGGCACTGGCCGCAAAGTTTGTTATGTCGTCAGTACTGAGATTCGACAGGATTTATTCCAAACCCTCAGTGAGTATACCTTGGCTCACTGTGTGGCTAAGGACCTGAGGATGAGCCGAGGAATCACCCAAGTATTCCGGCGGAAGTATGGTGGGATTGAAGAGCTGCAGCGTTAAGAGCCTCGTGTCGGAAACGTGTTATATTTACCCAGGAACGAGCGATCGCTATTCTATCCAGTGACGAAAGAACTTTCCCATCAGAAACCGACCTATCGTGCCGTCTGGGATAGTCTACTTGCGATGCGGGAGCTCCTACTGCAGTGGAACATAAATCCAGATTAGCTGTGCCCAAGTTGGGCTGTGGGCAGGATGGATTGGACTGGAGGATCGTAAGAAGCATGCTAGAAGAAGTCTTTCGGCGCACAGGGATTGAAATTCTGGCATGCTGCTGGTCCCAAATAGACGGGGTGTCTGCTTCGGGACGGAACAGTCTTAAGGAGGGGACAGTGTGACAGACTCGTGCGAGCACGCCTAGTGGCAAACTAATGCGAGCGCGTGGCGTGCTGGCTGCAATTGTGAGTTAGGCCGGCAAGCTGTCAGTGGATGAATCGGTAAGGTGACGATAAGTTAGAGAGAGGAGATTGAGTATTCTGTGAGAGGACCAGTGTTGAGAATTGATGTGTAGAGTTTCAGAAAGACTAGAGCTAGACGTTCCCAGTTTAGATTCTAATTAATACTATATTAATATTTATTAGTGTAAGGTTTGACAAATAAAGAAATAGTGTATTTGTATATGCCTGACCGGTTATTTCAAGAACCGTAAACGTAACATTATTGATTCTTTCACTGACTCTACTTGTTTGTTCATTAATTCTGCTTGTTTGTTCATTGATTCTGCTAACTCTCTCATAGAATTAATTTCAGATTCTACCTTTTTGTTCCTTGATTCTGCTAACTCTCTCATAGAATTAATTTCAGATTCTACCTTGTTGTTCCTTGATTCTGCTAACTCTCTCATAGAATTAATTTCAGATTCTACCATGTTGTCCATAGATTCTTCCAGAGACTGTATTTTCTCTATTAACACATGTAACACACTAATGTTTATCCCCCCCATCAAATTCAAATAACCCCCTCCAGCAATCATCTGTGATTCAGTAACGAAAATGGTTTGCATGGCTTTCTCCGCCTGTCCCATTCCTTCTTCACTACTATTTCCCTCCTATCCCTGACTCCGTCCTTCCATTTTATTGTTGGCTCTCCTTATAATCCTAGACCTTAACTTGAGTTCGTCATGCTTTGACATATCGTTTTATCACACACCATAATGTGTAAATTTTACAACTCTTAATGTATATATTGGTAATGTGCACATGTTCCAGACAATTACTATGATACGCTTCCCTATCGTGTCCCACGTTGAGGAACAATTATTGTAACTGTACTTAATTCGGGGTTGTGGTTGTTTTATTCACAAAAAGGGATACCGGTAGCTTTTTTTCAGTGCAGATCAGACAGATAATCCATATACCTGATATTCCATATGTGATGGGCATTCCTTTGTTAGTCGTTCATTATTCTTTTCACCTTCAATCTCAAACATAAAAGAACCTACTCTCTTTGATCTTTTCTTCATATATCAATAGCCAATTCTTTTCTTAAAAACAATCTCTATTCTTCAAAGAACATAACATCTCATCCATTTCCACATCAGATCCTCTACAATATCCAACATAACCAACTTCATACTTGCTAATCCAAATCATGACCAAAAAAAACATCAACAATTGAAAATATATACAGAATACAGATATGCCACTCAAATGAACATGGCCCCCTCTTACCTTACTGCTGGACCATTACAAGGAATCCCTTTAGCTCAGGCGCTAAGGCCTGCGATGAAATTGCCCACAAGCAAAATGTAGCCATGCTCCTAACCTAAAATAACCAAAGAAAATGAACAGTGACAAGGGGAAACGTATGAGTTAGCAATACCCCATCCTGACCTGATCCCCGAAATTCAAACACACTTATTACGTCAAGAATGGCAACACAGGTGGACTAAATATAATCATTCCAAAGCAACCTATTATCATCGTTTACAGGCAATAGGACTACTTCCTATCAAACCATGGTTCTCTAACGGACAATATACCCGTCTTCATATCACGACAATTATCCGTCTCCGCTTTAATCATGCCCTCTCCCCTGTTCATTTAGCCCTCCTCCATTTACGCCCTTCTCCTATGTGCGATTGTGGAAATGCCTATTAATCATTAATCATTTATTATTTCAATGTTCCCTTTACGATTCTCACAGATCTCATTTCTTTCGCACATTACTGCAACAAGGCCTTCAATTTCCATTAACTATTGAAACCATTCTCTCTGCTCCAACGGATCCCGTCATAAGCTTGCTATTACACTTTATTGATGCCAGTAAACTTACCTTTTAATTGAAGAATCTTTATGTGTGACCCGGTTTTGTTTACGTTTTTAGAAGTCGTCACTGTGGGTCAATTCACGTTGGCCGAGGTTCATATACTCGCAGTGAGAATTGAAAAACGATTCCAAGTTCTTCGAGCGCTAGCACGACGTAGGTGGGGGGCGGATCCGCATTTATTACTTACGGTATACAAGAATATTATTCGTTCCCTGATGGATTATGGGTGCTTTTTCTATGACATAATGGCGAGTAGTAGGTTGGTCACTTTTGACAGGTTACAGTATCGAGCTTTACGTATTATTTTAGGGGCGCTTTCGTCCAGTCCAACCTGTGCATTACTAGTTGAATCTGGTGAGTTACCTTTGAACTTACGACGGAGATTTTTAGCAAGTAAGTACCTGGCAGCTAAAATGTCCTTGTCTACGTCACCCATTCTCAATAAAGTACAGCTGCTTGTGGAGTATTATGCGCAAAATCGTTTTACACGTCTGAAGAAGCCGGCTTTGGTACTGGCGTATGAAGGCTTGCAACCTTTTCGAACAGATATACTACAGACACTTAAACCCTTACCATACACGATTTCATATAAGGTCATACAATCCAAGCCAAAAATATTGTACACTTCCTTACCGGCGCTATTCCGGAGCTATCAGCGTTTGCCGCAAGTACTTTTACGATGCTTTCGGGAGATTGTCAATGCATATTCCCAGTATACTTTTTTTATACAGACGGCTCAAGAATGTTGTCACCAGCTGGCGTGGGAGCGGCTTTTTATGCTCCGGATCGACAGATTATACGGACATATAGTTTGCCGCAATATCTAACGATTTTTACAGCTGAGGTATTTGCCATTCGTCAAACTTGTCAGTATATACGTCAAAACAGTATTTCACCAGCAATGATTTGCACGGATTCCTTGAGTGTCATTCAGGCAATATCGAATCCGAGTAGCTCCGACAATTGGTATGTGTATGAAGTTGCTCAAATGTTGTATGAATTTCAGATTAGGGCGCAGAAGGTTATGCTCACTTGGATCCCTGGGCATTCGGGTATCCCAGGAAACGAGGATGTCGACCGCATGGCAAAGTGGGCAGCACAGGGGTTTGGGGTAGTTTATAATGTCGCTGTACCTTATACAGACTTTCAGCCTGTTATCCATGCACAGCTACTTCATGAATGGCAAATGGGTTGGTCTAGTATCGATCCCTTTAAGGCGCGTCATTATTTTCCGATACAGCCTACGATTCGAACAATACCTTGGTTTCGGGTTGGCAAATATACTAGACGCCACATTATTACCATAATACGGTTACGTTTTCAGCATGCCATGACACCTGATCATATGGCACGCATGGGCCTGCGCGAGAATGCGAGTTGTGTGTGTGGTAAGACGCGGGGTACACTGAGTCATCTGATGTTCCAGTGTGATGTTTTCAATGAACCGAGGATGGTGATGCTACACAAGTTAAGATTTTTAGGCTATACCTTAGCATTAAATATGTCCACTATGTTGCATAATCCTGTAGTTCCATTGGTAGAGGCCATAATGGAATATTTAGATCATCTCCCTTTTATGCTATAATTTAAGTACTGATTTTTCTGACCCCTTTCCTAAGTTCGTTCGTACCAGTGTGCTCTGGAACATATCTACATCATTATTTTCTAAGGTGAATGATTAGGTTAGTTATTTTTCGTCGGTGTTCCGAAACATGTCGTGTGAATGTTACGTGCTACGTTGGTGAATTCTATACAGAAGCTATTGGGCGAAGAGGTCAACTGTGTCCATCAACCTTACCACAACAACAACAACACGTTGGCCGTGGGGTCAATTGACGTGAAGACTAGTTCCCTTGTATCCCTGGCTCCCCCCGCCCCCTTTTCTGTTATTAGAATGATTATTTTTACGATTACCGGTTTCCTCTCTTAGCAACTAGTAATTATTTTTTAATTAGTCCTAATTTTCTAAAAATTTTGAGGTTGTGGATTGTTTTGTGTATTTATTGTAATTTGCCACCATGGACAGTGTCCACATTTGCAAATAAACCATATATGTATGTATGTATGTATGTATGTATATGTAAAATTCCTTCTCATTCCTTCCCTTATTTTTTCTCTTTGTTTGTTGATTGTTGTATTGGTCATTTTCCTCAAGGTTTCTCCACATGCCAAAAAACTAGTTACATTCCTAACCTCGATATTGGGTAATTTTTTTTTTTTTTGCTCTGCCAATACATTAACTTCAGAAAGAAGACTTTTCACATACCGGACGAAGCCACCTGCGAATGTGAACTTGGCGTAAGACAGTGCTACCGTTACCATGCCCTTCGGTGTAATCAGAGACTGATAACTCTGACACAATTCTGTAGCGTATAGAGTTATATATAGGCAGATCTTTTATGCGATATCATTATTAATGTATTTATGTACTATGTATGTATTGATATTCTATGGCCATTGGCTGCAATAAATGTTTATTAGTTGGTGACCCTGGCATCTTTCTATCTCTCAGCTCTTAACAGAAGGCAACAAAAGAAAACCAAATCTAATTTTAATGATAACTGTACATCCCATTAAATGGCGATAGAAGGTTAATTTTTAAATCAGTCGGTGTCGTTCAACTATAAAATGTGCAGATTATCTAGTTCTACAGCTATCTCATAAATATACCATAGTAAAAATATCCCAATGTCAAACATTCGGCAAACGTATTCGTAATACATGTTGTAGAATAAAATGAATGGACCAACCTAACCTCACACGGCTATTCAGTGGGAGACGCATGACATCTTGACTACAGCTAATACGAGCTAAAAACTATTTTAACTCCAGCTCTTGTTGAAAAGAAGTGCTATATACTCAACAATGTTCCTATCCGCTGCTGAAGATACCCTCGGCTGCAAATTAGTTTCTTTCTATAGCACAGTTACTTGTGTGTATTTCACAGTGCTTTTGAGTGCGTTATATTACACAAATTACCTATATTCAGTGGGGAAATTTTCATTTTACCCAGTAATAGGTGTAATAATAATTGCCGAATGCACGAAATATTTGTTAGGCACTTTTCATGTATTGAAGACGCAACGTTTGCCCGGGGGAAAATTCGAAGAAAGGTACATGAACACATCTTCCAAGAAAAGTAATATCAAGTACAAAATAAAAGAGTTTGTGAAATGTATTGTTCTGATGATGTTCACGACCTCAATGTACTTCATGATTGCTATTTTATTTGGAGCACAAGTGTTTAGTAAATATGAAGAGACATTTATGCTGAGTGCTGTACTTACTGCATTGACAGTATTTCCTCCGTGCCTGAATTTAGGTTCTACCAGCGTGATAAACTTATTATTCGGAATGAAATCACCTGGCGATGCTGTATGGGATTCTTTATTATGCATACTGCAGTGTACACTGTTTGGGGCATGGCTGGGAGCATTTGTTATTCCACTGGATTGGGATAGACCCTGGCAAGCTTGGCCTGTCCCTTGTGCATCAGGAGCAATGGTGGGATATGTAATGGGAAACCTAGTTATGCTTCTTAGTATGCTTCCAAAATTTATTAAGAAATATTACATCAAATCAGGACGCAAACAGCGATAGAGCACTGTAGCTAATATTTTCCACGGAAAGGATTTGATGTAGTTAGTAATGATGCTAATTTATTTTATGATGAAACCTGTGAAGTAAGCATTTAATTAAGTTATTATAGGTAATGTGTGGTCAGTACAAGTTATGAATCATACAGTGGCCAGGGTTTGATTTCAGGGAGTAGTATAGTTCATGCTGTCATGGACAACACTAAAAATGTATGGTATGTAAAAACACGATATATAAATAATTAGAGGAATCTGCACAATGTGCATATATGAATATAAATATTTCATGATTTAGTTGTCTATAGAGCAGAACGTTGTCAGTGATTCGGTCCTTTGCTTGCAAAACATCGCATGGTATGTGACACATAAACGAACATCAATGTCCAAACGTCATCCATGACATCATCGATTATACTAAAAATTCCCCATAAACAGGTACTTACCATATATATACTTGGCCCTGATGTCATGCTGTGCTTGGCATGGCCAAAAACAAATCCAGAAAGGTATGCAGAAGTTATGTTATTGCTGTGTAATCCCAGTAACGATGCCTATACCCAAGTGACCAATCAGATGCTTGCCACTGTATTCTTATGTTACCGGTGTAGATTTTTTTCAAGAGCGAAATCTTATCCAGGATCGGATAGTCAGCTTTTAGTTCGGATGCTAAGCTGCTATGTTTTCCCTGTCCTTTTGTATAATTTCGAAGATTGATCACTCGGCCCTTTGCTGGAGAAGTTGAAATGCACTTATACTGAAGAATGCTCCATATAACTGGGTAGAAAAGAAGATTAATGTGAAAGTCCTCAACTTGTTGAATTAGAAAACTGAGATTCTAGCAAATCATCAAGGAGTGAAGGCTCGGGTACATCGGGCACATCATTAGAGGTGAACAATATAGACGTCTTGAATTCATCATAGAAGGGAAAATTGCCAGATGAAGATATGCAGGGAGATGGAAGAACTGTTGGCTTAAAGACTTGCACTGCTGGTATGGATGTACTGTACTTCTAGCCTATTGAAATCTTTCAAGCCACTGTTTCCCATGTAATCATAATCAATTGAATCGACAACTTTGTAATGGAGATGGCATCCTATGAAGAAAAAGTACCATACAATTTCTTGATCTGATGGCTATTTTAGAGAGCTCTTTCAGCCAGAGTTTAAATTAGTATTCAGGTCCAGACTTGCAGTATTAGGACTGTATTCTACCAGAAACCCCTGTGTGTGATCAAAATATAGTGGTATTGTATAGCCTACAATAGAAATCCAGTATTGTAATATTATTTGTGATAGTTTCTAATGCTTGATCAGAATTATAACATGCATAAATTTTATGTTGGTAGAGAGTAAATACATTATCAATTAGTATGATAAATACATTGGAAAGTACATCAGTGTTATTCATTTATCTGAAAGAAAAAGAGAAAAACATAATACCCTGATGGTACGCTTAAAAAATTTGTAACACTGGACGAGTCCAAATCCTGAGGAAAATAAATCTTAAAAAACTGAAATTAGCCAAAATACCTTTGGTAAAGATAAAACAAACAAAAAAATCGGAAATAATGTACGAAGGGAGATCAAATATAAACACATTTTTTTTTTTTTTTTTTACATTTATTGCATCAATCAAAAAATATACCCATATAGAGATCACTTTTCTACATAGTGTGTGTGGGGCCGATAACCTAGATGTTAGGCCCCTTAAAACAACAATTATCATCATCATCTACATAGTGTCCTGCCTTTGACACACATTTTCTCCATTGGATCGGTAAGTTTTTAATGCCATCCTGGTAGAAAGAAGATGGACGTGTAAGGAGCCACTTGCGCACAAACTTTTCTACACTTGCATCATCATCGAACCGCTGTCCTCCTAGGTCTTGTTTAAGTGGTTCAAACGGTAGTCGCAAGGCGATAAATCTGGACTGTACGGAGGGTGTTCCAAAGGTGTCCAATGAATTTCCTCCAGTTTTTCCCGAGTTAAAGCGGCAGTATGCGGCCTTGCATTGTCGTGGAGGAAAATGACAATTTTCTGAAATCGAGCTTATCTCGGATGTTTTGAACACTTCCGTAACTTATTCCTACGACTAACACAATTTGCAAAATTTTTATTCGCCGATCTTCTTCAATAATGTCACGAATGGCAACAATGTTGTCTGCAGTGATGCTTGTCCGCGGTCTCCTTTCATGAGGTTCATTTTCCACTGTTCCTCTTCCTGCCACAAATTTTTTAGCCCACTCATACACTCGAGTCTGTGAAAGTGTTTCTTCCCCAAACTGTGCGCGGAGCCGTCTCAAAATTTCGGAAGGTTTGGTGCCTTTTGCGAGAAATCTGATAATGATGCGTTGCGCAACAGACACGTGCACCTCTTGCTCACTCATAGCGTACAGAAGCAGCCCAGCTCCCTGCCGTGCGTGTGCAATCAAACCCCTTCTTCAGACACTCCCACCAACATTCTGGCAAAGCCCCGCCTTAGATTTATTGCTAACGGCGGCGGTACATTCAAATTCCCGTTTATATTTGATCCGCCCTCGTAGTACAGTAATAGACGTTTACTCCTCCGCTGACCCCATTTCAGATCATGACTTACATAGATAAAATTCCTGCAGAGTCTGCCATTATACGCTTGAATTATGCAAAAATACAGTATTGCCAACCCCACACATACAGTTCTATTGATTGTATTGTTCAGAAATGTAGAGATTTCAAGCCATTCTTTCAGTGTTGCCTGTACAAAATTGTAATTTTGTCTTCAGTCGGTCAACACGATTAACCAATATATTTATTTTTTTCCAGGTGTGTGTTTTTATATTTATTTCTTGTACTCAGCCCATTCATTGGACATAATCGTGTTGACCGACTAAAGAGCTACAAATGACAATTTTGTATTGTTCAGACCAATAATTGCTCAGTACAGAGCTGTGTTAGCTTATATATACACACCCCTGGTTTTTGTCACGCACAGTGGTGCTGGTTGCGCATCAGTAATCTTTATCGAGACCAGGGGTGCACAACCTTTTTATAAGTGGGGGCCTAGTTTATTTTTACATAATAAGTGGCGGGCCACAATTGACTTTTCCACATAGGCACTTGCCAAACCCCACCGTTAAAGCTAATTTTACTATTATCTGAATAACCTATTTTACCAGCAGACAAAATATGTGTTTCAATACCTTGTTTTGCGTCCTCTAAATGGTTTAAATCCATTTTTGAAGTTTGTTTTGGCAAATTGTGTTATTAAATTATCAAATTACTGATTTACAGTCAACTTACTCCTAATACGAAAAGGTTTAGGTTTTTTTTTTTTTTATGGCTTTTAGTGCCGGGAGTGTCCGAGGACATGTTTGGCTCGCCAGTTTTGTAGCTGCTTCGAGACGGACACCCAATGGGTGAGCTACAAGTACCGTTGGAGAGGAATGTTGGATGGGAGGGTCGAGGTGTTGGAAGGTAGCGGCTGTGGCCTATAGTTAGGGACCAACCCCGGCATTTGCCTGGAAGGAAGATGGGAAACCACAGAAGATCATCTTCAAGGTTGCCGGCGGGGGGATTCGAACCTCCTCGCCTCCCGGATGTGAGCGACTGCCAACAGTCATGCCGCAACGACCTCGGCTAACTCACCCGGTAGGTTTAGGGGTATATAAAATAAAATAATACTATCACAAGGCTGTAAATTTTTATTTTTACAAAAAAAAAAAAAAAAAATGGAATTCGTAACATCAAAGTATATAAAAAATGAAAATAATGGAAATATATATATATCCACGTTTATAAAAATAATAATTTATTAGAGCAGCCAATGGCTATACAAAAATAAAATTAAAATGCACAATATGCATAAGTTATTGTGTTAATCCGTGCAAAACCTTTCCAGTGAGATGTTCCTTTTTTGGCAGTCTTAACGCATGATATCGACCACACTTCTGCCCACACCATTCACATGAACAATCCGTACCGGGTTCATGGAATTTCTTTGTAGAACACACTTTGTGATGAAAGCCATGCACTGCGTATCTACAGTGCCGCCATCGTTACTTCCGACTTGACAGTTCACCGGCAGGCGATACGGTGTTGCCAGTCCACTAACACGAATCAGCTGATGTACATGGTTATAGCCGTAAAGTTAACATAACACTCGTAATGTGAACAGATATGTGAATAAGTACATACTGTAGTAGCAGGAACTACACATATACTGCGGTTAATAGAATATATCTGATAATGAAGCAGAAAAAAAATCTAACAAATAAATTACTCACCATTACCGCTTGCGTCCGGAGTCGAAGATAATCAAAGTTCGAGAAAATGTATTATAAAACCTATAAAGGGAACACACCACTCATTTCTGAGTCATGTCGTCTCGTAAAGGAATGTTGTGGCCCGTCAGCCACTCAATGAGCACATTCTTTCTTGCTGCCATTGTTGGAGCTTTGTCGTGAATGACACTATGATACGGGGCATTGTCCATAACAATTGTGCTCTTCTCATGGAAGTTGTTCAGCATTACTTCTTCAAACCATTTCCTCTCTTGGCACTTGTCTCCCTTGTGCTAGATCCCGGCATGACACTATCACACACACGCACGGCAGACATAACGCAAACACTCACTGACCTAAAGCTAACCTACAACTACACCTAATTATACTACACTATGTCAAACGACAAACAAATACTAAGCTATTAAATAACAACAGACTAGAATAATATCAAAAATAAAAATATACGAGAATACTCAAAGACCGCCAATGAAACTAACCGAGCACAATGCAAACAGCTGACAACAACATGTGAACGCAAGATGTTAGCTGGCAACATCGTCACCGAAGCTCGATTTATCTCGAAATATCAATTTGAATGACTGCCTGTGATTGGCTGGTTAGAGTGTGGCTGTGACGTAGCACTGAAACTTCAAGTCGGAAGTAAGGATGGCTCTAGTATAGTGATGGCGTGTCTTAATTCGAAGCCGAATCCAGACCATTTGCTTGATGTCGTAACATCTGTCATGTAGAATTCGCTCCATATTTCTTGTCTCTTAGCTCCTGTAGTAATTCTCTGTAGCTGTCTGTAGAGGGGAGCATCAGCTGGTACCTCAGGTCCTCTATGAAAAAGGGCTCTCTCGCCATCTCGTATACCAGTCTTGATAGCGTAAACTTGGAGACCCCTAGAACTCTTTCAGGAAACATGCCTTAACTTTTTCAATGCAATTTAGATCTCTTTTGTTCAGATGTTCCCAAATTATTTCAAGTCCATATGTTACTACCGGGGTTACTTTTAGCCTGAATAACTTCATTGCTGTTTTTAAGGATATCTGGTTGATTTGTGCAATATCACTTATTGCTATTGTGGCCGCTGAAGCTCTTTCTTTTATATGTGTGGAGAAAACGTTTCTGCGGGTCTGGAAAGTCATCCCCAGGTATTTGAACTTATTTACTATGTTTAGTTTTCTGCCGTTGCACATGATCCCTTCATGTGCTGATAACCTTCCTCCTCTCCTAAAGATCATTGTGACAGTTTTATCCTCATTTAGGTTCAGGTCATTTTGTTTTGATCATACTGTTAGTCCATTGAAAGCTTCCTGAAGGCTGTCTTGGTGTTGTGATACTAGCACCATGTCGTCCGCGTCAAGTAGATTTTTACACGGTCCTTACTGATTGCTTGGACGACATCATGAGTTGCCACATTGAATAGCAGAGGGCTAATCGGGTCTCCTTGCAGTACGCCTATTGTCTGTAGGATGGGACTTGATATGGTGATGTTATCACAAATCTTAACGTAGTTTTCGGATAGGATGCCCTTCAGCAGTCCTAGAATGTGATGTTTCCCAATCATGGCTTCTAACTTGTCCAGGATTATACTTCTGCTGATTGAGTCAAATGCCTTAGAGAAATCTATAAAGATGACGTAGAGCTTCCCCTTCGGCATATTGAGGGCATCTTCGATATTGTCTTTCAGGCATTTAATGGCTTGTATGGTGGATCTCCCTGCTCTAAATCCGAACTGCTCTTCGGGAATGATATTCACGTTTTCATTAGTATAAAATATTTATCCGCGTTCCGCATAAACTAACTTTGAGGGCCGCAGGTTGTGCACCCCTGATCTAGACCAATGGTTTTGCCAATTAATGCTTTTTCACATAATTACAATATTATGTGTGTCGTGTGGTGTGTGTTGTATCCCACATGTTGACAACAGTAATACGACGTCAATGTGTGTGCCTGAGTAACACTTAGAGACCTCATTTGCCTGAGAAACATAGTTGCCATTGTTGAATGAGCAATAAATAAAAATATATTTATGTAATTTATTACATATTTCCAGTGCAGTAGTGATAATTGACAGTAAATTCAATTTCTAATGATTCCATATTGGTATGAAAATGATATACTATCAATAATTAGCCAAGTAGAAGTGTAAAAGCCAGGATTTGGTCTCCAGAATTAACGAAGCTTCCATCCTTCGTGACATCAGCTCCATGCCTGGCCGCCTTTCCTCCCAGATATCACCCTGGTATTCAATTCTGTTGTGAGTTGAGTGAACCCCAGGGCCATTTGCGTTTTTCGAAGTGGTGGTTTTGTTTCTATTATCCACTACCTGAGTGAGAATCAAACACAATCTCTTCCAGTTAGAAGCTCAGTGACTCTACTGACGGAGATACGCAGCCTCCTAGGGAAATGAGAAACAACCTGAAATAAATTATATATGATTAAAAGTTATTTGCTCATCTTGTAATAATAACTTATAAAATAAATTAACTTAACATTCTTCTTCTTTTTTTATGACAGAATGGGATCACTTTATGGAAAGCTTTAAATAAAACCATATTGGTTCAATTTAACGTTTGATTTCATGTTGATTTACAATACAGTATATCAAATCCTGGCGTAGTCAGCTGGCATTTGAGGGTGCACAAATGCGAGGCCCGTGTCCGTGGATTTACTGGCCCCTTCGGGGCAAAATTCCGGCACCCCGGCATCTCTAAAAGCCAGAGTAGTTAAAGGGGACGTAAAACCAATAACATTATTAGATTTACAATATGCATTAATAATATTGTGATAGTCTTGAAGTCTTCAAAAATTACTAGATAATATCGGCACAACATCCGAAGTCCATTTAATGTAAATAAGGCAAAATTTATGGTTTTTAGTCATCAAAATCACAACCAGGCAACTCTGAGCATCAGAGGTCTTCCAGTTGAGTGGTTTCTCCATTTCAAATATCTAGGGAGTATAATCACTGACGGTTTAGATCCCGACGTTGAAATCGGAAGTCGCATAGGAATAGCAAGCAGTGTATAGAGAAAAATGTCATCTTGCTTCAACAATGACAACTGAAATCTGAAGCTTCGTCAAAGAATGGCTAGAACTTATGTCTGGTCGACACTCTTGGATATTGAAAGCTAGCACCTAGAGGCATTCGAAATGTGGATCCATAGAAGAATGCTAAAAATACCCTGGACCAATAAAGTTACGAACAATGATGTCCTCAGAAAAGCAAACAGTGATCGTCACCTTTTGTCTGCAATTAAATGTCGCAAGAAGAGATAAAGTAATTCTGACACTGAAAGGACAACAAATCCAACAAGTTGATAAATTTAAGTACCTTGGTTGTTGGTTGTCAGAGGATTTGAATCCAGACCTTGAAATTAAGACCCTTATAGAAATGGCAAGATCAACTTTTAAGAAAATGAGACCTTTATTGTTTGATGTTGCCTTAAATTTAAAACTAAGACAGAGTATTGTAAAATATTTTGTTTGGTCCATTTTGCTTTATGGAGTGGAAGCCTGGACTATGAAATCATTAAGAGGCTTGAAGCTTTGGAAATTTGGTTTCATAGCAGGATGCTGAAAGTCTCTTGGATAGATAATGTCTTTAATGACCAGGTACTGCAGAGGGCAAATTCTCAACGAGAGCTACTGACCACAATCAAATGCACGAAAATTGCATACCTGGGTCATGTGTTACATGGTGAAAAATATACAATATTACATCTCATTTTAAAAGGCAAAATTGATGGACAACGAAGAGTGGGAAGGAAAAGGACGTCTTGTCTTCGGAACCTTCAAGATTGGACTGGAACAGCTCTACCGCTCTGCTGAAGATAGACAAACACTATCCACATTGATCGCCAACGTCCGGGAGACTGGGCAGGGCACATACCTAGTAGAAGAAGAACAAGAAGATTTAGTTCGAAAACATTAATCATTATAAGTATTGTTAGCCTATGTCTATAGCCTTGCCCGTCATGTGATATGTTTAAAATGAATGTTATGCAGCCAGAATTACAACCCTTTTCAGTTTGGAGTGTTAATTATGCTTAATGACACAATTTAAATGAGATTAGCTTGAATCATCATCTTGCATTTGTCATGGAAGAAATATGATATGTCATAAACATCCAGGTCCTAGTAATGATATTTATACAACAAGTTCGGATTGTATTCTAAAAGCTATCCGCAAATTTACTCCAAACATTATCCACTATCCGCACCGCCATACAAACTAAATCCGCATGACGAGAAATGTTGCAGATATCCACATCCGCACAGGGCTTTAGCTATGTCACAGGATTATAGTCTGTAATATGAATACAACCTTTCCGTCAAATCAATACTTTATATTGCATTATTTAACGCTTATTCGTGGTACATGTTTCGGACTATTTTCAATACTTCATCAGCCACTAATTTACACATATGGGTGACATGTCAAAAAAAACTGAATTCACTTATAGGCATAAAAATACAAAATTATACACTCGCTCATGTCATGCATAAAAAACATATTAAAAAACATCTAAAAAATTGTTGTCTTGTTCCCATGTCCAATGTGTTCCTGATCATTGTGGAATGACGGTGTTGATGGAGCTTATTTCCATAACAATAAGGTCTGTTTTAAGACATTTGGCATTCCATCAAGCCGACTACACTTCAACAGAAGCATTTTCCAAGTGTTTGTTATTTTTTGCATGTGGTTATTTTTGAAGGATGAAGAAAATAACAAACTATTTAACATCCACAAAGCATCGAAAAAGCTGAAAGTTAATGATTCGAACACAATGACCGGACATTGCAAATTGCCGAAAACAGCAAGATCATTATGTTTTGTCTACTACAACTGAGAGTACCCCTTAAATTTTTTAAAGGAAGAAAGCACTGATGATATCTATAACTGGCTCGGGTGAATGATACTCCTTAATACTGAAGAATAAAATCATGTCAAATAATACACATGTTTATCATACTAGTTTCGGCACTCAACAGTGCCATGTTCAGTGAAAATTAAACTTGCTAGAGATAGGACTGTTAGATTTCGAATCTTGTAAATGGCTCTGAAGGCTGTTGCTGACCTTTCTGATATATGATGGCTAGTAGACAACATCGTGGTGTGGTGCAAGCGTTCTTAGCCCTCACTCCGGAGGACCGGGTTCGATTCCTGGCTCTGCCAAGAAATATTAATTCTGGTGTGGATGCTGGAACAAGGAACACTCATCTTCGTGAGGCAAAACTAAGAAACTAAACTACTCCAGGCAAATGCTGGCCACAGTCGTCGCCTTACCAATACTATCCCCGATTTACAAATGGCCTGTTGTTTGTTGTTTGAATCTTCAGTCTTTCGAATGGTTTGATGCAGCTCTACATGCTTCCCTGTCCTGAGCTAATCGTTTCAGCTCTACATAGCTACCACACCCTACATCCGAGGCAATCTGTTTTAACATATTCTAACCTTGGTCTACCTCAACTGTTCCTATCCTTGACCCTTTCTTCTATAACTAAGTTTGCTATTCCTGGGTGTCTTAGTATGTGTCCTACCAACCTATCTCCATTAGCAGTTGCCAGAAACATCTCTCCTCTCCCACTCATCTTAATACCTTTTCATCCATAACCCTATCTACCCTTCTGATCTTCATCATTCTCCTGTAACCAGTGGCGGCAGGTAATAAGGTTGCAGTGTTTCACAACGACCAGATTAATTCATGAAAAACAATTAATACAGTAATAATATTTTTAGTAATAGAAGTTGTATGTTTCCTTCTATATGTATAGGATTTCATAATTCTGTTCTTTAATAATTCAGGAAATCTTATAGTAAGTTACTGTGAACTGACTGAGAAAGCGATGCGCGCCAACTGTCTAGGATCGCTCATCCGTTTGGTCGTTGCCAAGCCCAAGCACCGACCAGATCTCAATAGTGAAGGGTATGGCTGAGATGCTAGACCGAGTAAGCTCTATCCCAACAGTTAACTCGGCTAGTCGTTGCCTGCTGGCTGCAACAAGGGGCCGAGCCTCAGGCTCGGACGGAGACATCCGAGATTCTTTGTCAACTGCCGAAATCATGTCTTGCAATGTTGCGTGTACACCAGTTTATTTCATAAAGTGAAGTTACTGATGGTTAACTGACTTAGACGTAGGGATAATTCCACAGTTTTATTTAACTTAGTAATTTGGGATTATTTGAGAATCATCATCATCATCATTTCCCTTTATCCAGCTCCTGCCGGGTCGGGGTATTTATGGCACTTCTCCACTTTCCTCTTTCCTTCCACCATTCTTCTTCCACGATCTTGTCCCAGTCCAGATTTCTTTTTCTTACGCCGTTCTTCACTGAATCCATCCACCTTGTTCTAGGTCTTCCTCTTGGTCTCTTACCCTTGCACTTCGCCTCCAGCATCTGTCTTGGTATTCTATTTTCCTCCATCCTCTTTACATGTCCAAACCACCTTAGTTTATTCTTCTCAATTCTCTCATTTAGTTTTCCCATCCCAACTTCCTTCCTAACATCTTCATTCCTCACTCTGTCTTTCCTTGTCTTTCCTATCATACTTCTTAGGAATTTCATTTCACTGGCTTGGATTCTACTCTCTTGCCTGCTTGTCAGGGTCCAAGTCTCAGCTGCATAAGTTAATATGGGTACATAGTACACTTTATACATTACCTCCTTGCTTTTCCTTGGTACTTCCTTATCCCAAACAAGTTTTCTTACACTTTGATAGAATGCATTGCTCTGCTGTACCCTCCTGCCAATCTCCATGTCCAACCTACCAGTTTGCATCAATTCACTTCCTAGGTATTTGAACGTGTCCACAATTTCCAAACTCTGACTTCCAATTTTCACAGTGCCCTTTCCTTGTCTTTCCCCTCTTGTCATCACCATGGTCTTGCTTTTCTCTATACTGATTTTCAGGCCATACTTCTGAATATTTTCGTTCAGTGCATCTAGTTGTTTTTGCACTTCTTCGGTGTTCCTTCCCCAGACCACAATATCATCTGCAAATAACAGTAACTTCATTTCTTTATGTTCATATGCTTCCTTTGTTTCCTTTACTATTTCATCCATCACCATTATGAACAAGAGAGGTGACAGCACACTCCCCTGTCTTAGTCCAGTCTTGTTCGTAAACCAATCTGTCTTTCCAACTGGGGTCAGTACCCTGCTAACACAGTAGTTGTACATTGCTTGCACCATTTCCAACATTTCTCTTCCCAGTCTCTTCTTAACCATGGTTTCCCATACCTTCTCTCTGGGGACACTATCATATGCCTTTTCTAGATCTATGAAAGTCATGATCAAATCCTCTCCATATTCCCAGTTCTTTTCCATCCCCTGCCTCAAGCTAAAGATTGGGTCCACTGTGGATCTTCCACTCCTGAAGCCATACTGTTCCTCTTGCAACTCTCCTTCCACCTTTCTTCTCATTCTTCTTTCTAATATCCTTTCCAGTATTTTTACTATCTGTGATATGAGGGTGATCCCTCTATAGTTATCACACACCTTCTTGTCCCCCTTCTTAAACACTGGTATTATTAGCCCTTTCTTCCAGTCTTCTGGTACACATTTCCATTTCCACACACACTTTAGCAGTCGATACAGCCATTGCATACCAACAGGTCCAGCAGCCTTTATCATTTCTACACTGACTTCATCCACCCCTGTTGCTTTTCCCATCTTCATTTTCTGTACTGCTAATTCCACCTCCAGCATTGTTATATCATCTTCTGTTATAGAGTCGTCAGGTTGTGTCACTTCCATCTCACCAGTACCATTGCTCACATTCAAAAGCTTATCGAAATACTCCTTCCATCGTCCCTTTATCTCTTCTGGGTGTGTTAACAACTCTCCATCTTCCTTTTTCACTAGCTTTGTAGTAACTCTTTCTTTCCTCTTACTTCTTAGAAGCCCATACAGCATCCTTTTACTGCCGCTTACATCTGTTTCCATTCTTCGTGTAAATTCTTCCCAACTTTTCTTCTTTTCTTCTCCTACCACTTTCTTACACCTCCGTTTGCTATCGTGATACTTCCTTTTGCTTTCTTCTGTTTGATCTCGGTTCCATTCTTTCCATGCAGACTTCTTTTCTTTCACTGCTTTCCTCACTTCCTCATTCCACCATGGTGTCTCCTTCTCTTTCACTCTTGTTGACGTCCTACCACAAGCACTCTCTGCTGCACCAACAAATGCCTTTTTAAAGTGAGACCATTCCTCTTCTATGTTTTCCACTTCAGTAACTGGGATTTGTTGCTTCAATCTCTCCTGAAAATCTTCCTGTACGGTTTTGTCTTTCAATTTCCATACTTTTATTTTACTTTCTCTGATCTCCTTTAGGTTTTCCAATTTTTCCCATCTAAATTTTGCCACCACAGCTCTATGGTCCCCATCAAATGCTTCTCCTGGTAAAGCTGTCACATCTATCAGCTTTCTGCGATTAGTCCTTTCCACCAGAAAGTAGTCAATTACTGATTTTGTTCTTCTATCGCCCCAACCATATCTCGTAATTTTCCTGCTGTTTTTCTTCCGAAACCATGAATTACCCACTATCAGTCCATTCCTTTCACAAAAGTTTACAAGTTCCTCTCCTTCCCGGTTCTTTTTCCCATATCCATATGGTCCAATGACTTCTTCCTTTCCTTGTCTCTCGTTTCCGACTTGTGCATTCATATCTCCCATGATCACCACTTCTACATCTGAAATTACTCTTTCTACATCCTCCAGGAATACTTCAATATCTTCTTCTCTGTTTCCAGTCTGTGGTGCATACACTTGTATGAAGTCCATCACGTCATTTTTCATCTTCATTCTAATTTTCATTATTCTGTCACTCACACACTCGACCACTTCAACATACTCCTCCAGTTGTTTCGAGGTTATCAGTCCCATGCCATTTTTGGCCTCTTGGCCACCACTCCAGTATAATGTATATCCTTTCCTCAATTTCTTCCTTCCTTTACCTTTCCATTTCACTTCACTCAGCCCCATCAATCCAACATTCTCCCTCTCCATGAAGTCTACCACCTCCTCCACCTTGCCTGTCAGGGTCATGACATTCATGATTCCCACTTTCATTTCGGTTACTGGTCGCCCATTTCTCACAGTTCCCCCAGTACCAAAAGAACTGCGCGTCGCCTGCAGGGTACGCCCTAACCTTTTCCGATTCATTCGAAGTGCCATTTCCATTTTAGGCTATTATTACGATGGGGTCGCCACTCCCAAAGGCATTTTATGAAGCTACTGCCAGCTATTATACAGGCCGCCCCTAACATGGGAAACAGACGCCCTTGCAGCCGCCCCTAACCTGGGAAACAGACGCTGCCGATTGATGCTGTACTCTTACTATTCCCTGAGTACTGGGTTGCCTCTTCCGCAATCTCCACCGTTCCGAAGTCCATCTTCTCCGCTGCAGATTCCGTTGAGGTCTTCGCACGTAACCCTGTGCACGGGGCCTATGTTATACCCCATAGGACTGGGTCCTCACCAGAACTTAGCCGGTACTGTAGTTCCATGGTATATTACAGTACCGTTGCCCACCCCCGCGACGTGGACGCGCCTGGCAAGATTTATCCATGTAGCCAATTAAAATTGCCTCATGGACCGGGTTAAGGAGCTGTCTAAATCCAGCCTCCAAGAGAATATCTTCAGTTATTTAAAAAATCAGCGAACTGGATTAACATTAATATTTTAATGAACTGCTTGATTTTTATTTTTGTCGATACGTGGTGATACAACTACTTTTTGCCTGTTTTTATAGAATGAACATTATGTCAATGATTCACAATGAAAAGCGAACTCCTATGGACAAAAACTCTGAACTAAATAAAAATATTCCTCCCATTTATGCCATAAAGACTATGTACCCAACGGTTTAAGAGCAGCCAAATAATGAATGTCACGAAGTAAGTATGAAATGAAACGAAAATTGCGGGGGAGGGGGTTGTAAGTCTCAATATCACCTAATGACATATAGGTAACGAAATAAAAAATAATACATCCCCCTCCCTAGAAAAAATCCTGCGGGTGCCCATGTACCACCTTAATGAAAATAGTGCAACACCCAGAAAAATTATCCGCCAGCCGCTACTGCCTGTAACACCACATTTCAAACGCTTCAATTCTCCTTTCTGCTGCTCCAACAGTCCAAGTTTCACTTCCATAGAGCGCCACGCTCCAGACAAAGGCCTTCAAAAATGAATTCCTTATACCTAAATCTATATTCGATGTCAACAGATTCCTTTCCTGTAGAAATGCCTTGCTTGCCTGTGCTAACCTACTTTTTATATCCTCTTTGCTTCATCCATCACTAGTTACACAAATCCATACACACTAGTACAGCCATCACAATAACATAGATTATCACATCCAAAATATACAGGGCTCTATGACCACGATGTCGCAGCAGCTAAAATAAGCACCAACAACTATGACGAAGAAGCAAGTGGTACAACTAAGATTTGCTCCTGGGAGAAAAGGAGCTGAGACAACTTTTCGTATTAGATTTCGATAGCATTTGACACGTGTTATTTGCACTATCAATGTGAAAAAGCTCGAAATATATAACAATGTTGTTTAAGCAAAGAACAATGCGCAATTCAAAACATCTTATCTAGGAAACAGTGGCGGAACTACGAGGGGTGATCAGTAGCAAATAATAAAAACATGGAATTTGTTGAAGTTCTTTAATTCTGTGTAAAACCAATCTTTGGATAGATGACAAACGTCAGGATTATGTAAATTTATACTTAATAATTTGAAAACATTTATTTTCGCAGTCAGTTTACCCTCCAGGTAGGCTTTTCTCACGAACTCAGCGAGGAATCCCACCTATACCGCCTCTATGGGTAGTGTCCTGGAGCTTGATATCGGGTGGGGGATACAAATGGGGAGGCGGGACTAGCGCCTCACCTGCAAAGTGAACAGGGGGCCTAATGAGGGTGGGAAGAATGGTAGGGATAGACTAGAACACGGTCGGCTCTAGAAAGGTCGGAAGGTTCAATCTGACAACACTGTAGCTACGGCTATTGTCAGTCATACTTCGTCACGAGGGCCTGAACTGAAACAGCTGTTTGCTAGCAGGGGAGCCGACAAAAACTACGGAATTAATATTGGACAAACATAATGTACATGTTTAGCAAAACATCTGTTGATTTTTATTTACACATGACCATTGTTACAATCGGAAATAAATGAATAACGTGCCTATGATCGTAAACAGTTGTTATAAGAGCCAACCAAGCAGATATTGAGTGACACGGAAATAATTTACCAACATAAAGAAAATTATTTTGGTTTCTTTTCGTATTTTACTACTCTGAAGTATGGTAATAAAACAATTGGCGGTGTTATAATAATAATAATATGGAGTAATTAGATGCAATTGAGGGTTATGTGATGTGAAAATGTAGGCTATATCCCATAACATCTTCACACTGTAGGCCTATAATAAACCCTCGATTCCGCCGCACATATATGTAGATAATTTATTACCATTATAGAAATAATCTGTTGCTGCTGGTATTCCATAACTGTATCAGATTACTTCTGTTTCCTTCCTAAAGTGCTGCAACTTTCTCTTCCCATAACCAAGTTTGCTGACATCAACAGCATCATTCCTTGCCTGTGAATAATTGTTTAGCAATACAGTGGCAATAACTGAAAGTATTTTTTCACTTAATTGACTAATTTATGCCACCTACGAACCATTTCGAAGGTTCCCTAATCCAGGCCTGGCGCAGAATTTCGTCATTTGGGAACCTAAACACTGGTGTGTAGCCTCCCTTACTTGGTTAATTTGCATTACAGTTGGGGATACAACATGTAACGGTGCCGAAATATTCCAGGAAAATCAAAGTTTAAAACATGAAGTACGATATGTGATAATTCCATGTACCGTAGGCATTTAAAAATACCATATTTGCCAGATACAAAGCACACTCGTCAGTGTGTTCTCGATTAGGGATTACAGTAAAAAAAACTCATCTGGAAGGGTAGTATAAACGCTACTAAGTAAAGCGTATAAACGTAAAAAGCGTATGAAACAAAATATAGATGGAAATATCCCTATGAGATAAGCAAGAACACCTACCAGACTGAACGTTCCCTCGTGTTCCCGCCTGACAAGGGTATGACTGATGAACATGTTGCCAAGTCTCAGCCTTCCGACCTGTCTAGAGTCGACCGTGACTAGAAAGAGGGAAGGAGGCGGCCGTGGCCTGACGGTAGGAACCATCCCGACATTTGCCCGAAGACGAAGTGAGAAACCATGGAAAACCACTTCGAGGATGGCTGAGGTGGGAACCGAACCCCCTCGACTCATTTGGACCACCCGAGGCTGAGTAGACCACGTTCCAATCCTCATACCACTTTTCAAATTTCGTGGCAGAGCCGGGAATCAACCTCGGACCAACGGGGTGGCAGCTAAGGAAGGCTGACCACTTCGGAACAGAGGCGGCACATTTATTTTCACTTGTGAAAAATTTGTTGCCATGCCCTAACTTAACTGATCAGTTAACCAGACGGATTTCAGTGAGATGGGTGTGACAGTTATTTTCTCATCCCTTTACAAAAATACAACCTCCACCATCCGTGGCACAACAGCCCTTGATAGGCTTAGGCCTACCAAGCGACTGCTGCCTATCCATTTGGCCTGCAGAGGGTGACGTGTATCGGCCGTTAATCTTGGTCTCCGTGACCGGGACGCAGCCTCACTGTCAGACAGCTACTCAATTGTCCTCACGAGGCTGACTAAACCCCGCTCTAGCCCTCACCCCACATGTTCATTGTCATTCTGTTGGTATCAGAGTGTGTCCACCTTGTTGCGTAGTGGCCAGCACTCTTGGCTGTCACCGTGGAGACCCGGGTTCGATTCCCGGCTCTGACAAGAAATGTAATTCTGGTCTGAGGGCTGGAATGGGGTACACCCAGACTCGGAAGGCAAAACTGAGAAGAGGCAGGTTCGATTTCCACCTCAGCTATCCTGGAAGTGGTTTTCAGTGGTTTCCCTCTTCTACTCTAGGCGAATGTCGGGACGGATCCTAAATTAAGGCCACGGCGCCTCCTTCCCAATCCTCATCTGAATTACAAATATAAAGTACACACAAATACAGCCATCACATAAAGACAAGTTATCAGACATATTCCACACACACCCAAGTACAACTACAGTATCAGAGTGTGAGTGTCATTGTGGAAAGTTGTATTTCGGTTTTAAGTAAAACTTAAGTAGTAAATTGTAGTTGTAATTAATATTTATACAATATCGTGGAATAGAAAAGGCCGGACGATTTTTAGAAGACAACCTTACTGTTCTTGCTGGTCTCCAACTTTATCACAAGTTAAATTAAAACAGAGCTATTTGAAAGGAGGACATCTTTAATACACAAAGAACAAGGTACAACAAAAAAAAAGAAAACATCTGAATGTCAAAGACATCGAAACTCAAAGTCCAAACACTTCAAACATCACATCCTCCCACCTAAGCTAACTGAAATGGTATGAAGTTAGCTTACAATATGCACAAAAACAGAAACAATTAACTTACCAAAGCAACTAGAAACACATGGAATTTAAGACATTTTAAACAAGAATCAAATAACAACTGTACACACTGCAGTAAAGCATACACAAACTTCACGATCTCAGTCCAAGTATCTTTTAGGTAACACAACTGTTCTTCCACTTCGTGTCACAGTTATATTGGCACCATCCTTTTTGGAAGTTGGTGGTGTCTTCACCTTCAATTGTAGCAGTTCCTCGATAGGCATGACACTTTCACTTTTAGCCTCAAGTATGGGGTAGATCCTCTGAATGGGTCGAAGTAGCTCTCCAGAGGCTGTTTTCAATTTGACAAGTCGAACTGTGCCCTCTTGATCTGGTAACAAGTCACTCACAGTAGCCAGCTGCCAGTCTAACCGTTTATCACTGTCATTCCCAACAAGAACCACGTCACCAATATTAACATTAGGAAACTCTTTACCTTTGCTTCTCTGTACGAGCTGACCAAGGTACTCATTACGGAAACGTCTCCGCAAATCTTCCTTAATTTTGGCACGATACTTCAGTCTTTGTTCCAGATTAGTTGACTCAATCACATCACACTCGGGCATTCCTGCTTGCCTGATGTCTTGAATGAACATTGCTGGAGTAATAGGTGTGGGTTGTAGGCCATCTGAATCCAATTGGTAGGTGAGTGGACGAGAGTTTAGGACACACTCACAATCACACAGCACAGTTTCCATCTCTGGATAAGACAGAGATGATCGACGGAGCACCTTCCTCAGCAACTGTTTAGTTAAGCCAATTATTCTCTCCCACCAACCACCCCACCAGGCAGCTGTAGGAGGATTAAATTTCCAGTCTATTCTTTCCACTGAACAATACTCCAACACTTTGTCCCAATCAATTTTCCAAAATGCATTTTTGGCACCTGTGAAATTAGTCCCATTGTCACTAAAAATTCTCACAGGTCGACCTCTCCGGGCAACAAATCGTCTTAAAGCTTGCAGAAAACTGTCAGTTGATAAGGACAAAACGAGTTCCAAATGCACTGCCCTTACTACACCACAAGTAAAGAGACATACCCAAGCTTTTTGATTGTTCTTGAGATAAATAGGCCCTGCCATATCTACGCCTGTAATTTCAAAAGCTGCTGCTTCTCGTACTCTGTCAACAGGTAAAGGGGGTGCCGGTGCATCCAGCCTTTTGGAGTTTTGCCTCCTACAAACGATGCACTTAGACACAACGGAACGAATAGTCTTTCTCCCTCCCATTACCCAATATTTCTCTCTGAGAATTGCAAGAAGGCCTTGGACTCCCACGTGACATTGTTTCTCATGAATATGTCGAATCAGACGTTGTACAACCGGATGACTTTTGGGTAAGATCACAGGAAAACGGAAGTCCATTGAATCAGGGCGATAGGATACTTTAGTCTTCAAGCGTAAAAGCCCACTTAGATCCTCAAAAGGTTGTAAAGCCGAGATGCACTTATCCGCAACACTTGAGAAACACTCACGTTGAACATATTTCCAAATTCTCACTTCAGCTTGCATTATTTCATCCACAGATAGGGAACCTTGTTTCCTGACAAAATGTTGCGA
Source organism: Meconema thalassinum (assembly GCA_946902985.2). Classification (NCBI taxonomy): domain Eukaryota; kingdom Metazoa; phylum Arthropoda; class Insecta; order Orthoptera; family Tettigoniidae; genus Meconema; species Meconema thalassinum. Next base: position 127,898,842 of record OX336395.1, read on the forward strand.
CTGAGAAGCTTTGCAATTGTGAATGAACCTATACATCCATGCGTTCATTCGAACCAATTTTTCGAATTGTGAAAAGTACTTAAAATACCAGTCTGAACCAAGATTCTCAGCGACATTAGACATGGAAACCACAGTTTTTCTTCTTTCCTTAGAAATAATTTCTTCATCATAATTTACATCCAGGGACAACAACCAACGATCAGGTGATCCACGAAGCCATTTTGGACCCTCCCACCAAGAAGACTGTAAGAGCTTGTTCCCTGAACACCCTCTTGAAGGTAAGTCTGCTGGGTTTAAGGTGCCAGGTACAAAACGCCATTCTTCGACTTTTGTCAGTTTTCTTATTTCCATGGTGCGATTCCAAACAAAAGGAGCCCACTGGTCTTCTCTTCGTATCCAGGCCAAGGTTGTCGACGAGTCACTCCAGAAAACAGATTGACAATCCACTGGAAAGCTTTCCCTCACAGAGTGGTGAATTCTAGCACCAATAGTAGCCGCTAGTAACTCTAATCGTGGTATAGTCATCCTTTTTGTAGGTGCCAATCGAACTTTGGCCTGGATCAACTGGACGTTCACACCAAATTCCGTCTCTACTCGAAGGAACACAACAGCAGCATATGCTACCTCACTTGCATCACAGAATGTGTGCAAAGACCATTTGTGAACATTGCTTGATCCTGGTAACCACCTAGGAATCTTGATTTGCAAAATACTAGGCAATTCTTCCAGCCATCGTAAGAACTTTGTTTGGATTTGGCTAGGTACCTCTTCATCCCAGCTCAGTTTAAGTTCCCACACTGTCCTCAGTAAAATTTTCGGAAACAATGTAGCTGGACAGGTAAAGCCAATTGGATCAAAGACCTTGTGTGCGAACGACAGGATAATCCGCTTAGTCACCTTAGTAACACAAACATTTAAGCTACCAGGGCTAATACTCAAGGATTCATTTCTTCTGTCCCATATGAGGCCAAGGACATTAGAAAGTTTTGTTTCTGGAGCACAGAAAGGATCAGAAAATTCCCATCCCCTAAGATCAAATTTACATTCACTCATTAGGGCTGTAGCTTCATTGACAAGTCGTTTTAGTTCCATCTCATCATCCACTGAGCTAAGAAGGTTGTCCACATAAAAGCCATCAAGTAATGTCTGAATTGTAGTTTGTGAGTATTGTGATCCTCCCTCTTCACACCTTGCAAGTGCCGTCAACAAGTGATTGCGTATTACCGCCCCAAGCAAAAAGGGACTTGGCGCTACTCCAAACACAACCCTTTTGTGTCTAAATATTACAAGATTGCCATCTTTGTCTCGCCACAAAAATCTAAGAAAATCACGATCAGAAGGATTCAGACTTATTTGCAAGAATGCCCTTTTAATGTCAGCAACCACACCAAGTTTTTTCATGCGAAAATTTTACAACAGCGAAGGAATTTGCTCAATCAAATTTGGTCCCTTTTCTAAACAATCATTTAGCGAAGGAGCGTGTTTTTCATGAGCAGAAGCGTCAAATACAGGCCTTACCCTGGTTGTGCTGTTCTCCTTCACGACATGCCTGTGAGGAAGATAATGACCTCCCTGTTCAAGATCAGACATTGGAACCTTCTCAATCACTCCCTCATCTAGCCATTCCTCGAAAACCTGCTGGTACTCATCATAACACTGGTCACCTTTTAGTTTTTTCACAGTGTTGTCGAGTCTATTAAGTGCTAAATTCAGGTTACTTGGGAGAGTGGGGTGCCCATCCAACCATGGCAAGTGAACTTGGTATCTACCTGTATCATCCGTCACAACAGTCTCCAAAAAGTGTCGCTCAGCTTCAGCTTGTAGCTCTAGTTTAGTCCTTTTTTCTGCTGGATCTGTAATTCCAATGAGATCTAACTTCCACATGTCGGCAATAGATACATCGTTGACTAGCATAGATATCACCAAGAGAGCGGAATCAGGTCTTTCAGATACCTTACCCAATACCGTCCATCCAAGACGGGTGTGTACAGCAACGAGTCCAGGGGTAAGATCTTTGACTTTTCCTGTGAACAGCTTGCCTGCTACATCAGCCCCTAGCAACAGCTCAATGGGACCTGGATGCCTACTAGTAGCCCTATCAGATAATGTGATACCTGTGTCTTTCAATTTCTCCAAGGTTTCACCATTGAGGCAAGGCAAATTGTCACAGATGTTGACCTGATCTAAAGCTTCAAGATTGCACTTGTATTGACCATCAAGACTACTTAAATATATTCTGTACCTGGTGTGGAAACAGTTATCACTTCTCTGACCTCCAAAGAGTGAATGAACGATTTGCTCCTCACCAACAGGTTTGTATTTCATCTCTTTGGCAGTGCTTTTCAAAACATAAGATCTCTGCGATCCCGTGTCCACAATTGCTCTCACTTCTCGCTGGTGGCTTTCTCCACGAAGGATGACCTTGAGTGTTGGTAGCACAACGCCTAAATCACATGATAAACTAGAAAGTACTTGATCCGTCTGGGCAGGACTTGGCTTATCAGATGCTGAAGCAGACTTGGCATTTACATTCCGTGGCAAATCAGGGCATAACAGAATCACATGTTTCCTGTCACACACTGCACATTTAGGTTTTGATTTGCATTTGGTTGAAATGTGATTTGGTTTCAGACATACAAAACAGCACTTCTTATCTTTTATTATGCTCATTTTTTCATCTATTGACATATCCCTGGCCCTGTAGCAATCCACGCTAACATGACTACTTGACTCGCAAAATATACAAGTAAAATGTGTTGTCTTACTCTCTGGCTTTGTGAGGAGTCCTACAGCGGTGTATGGAGGTTTTTCTATCACAGAATTCCTTGGCTCCTTCTTGTCGTGCGCCCTGACATGTGTAGGCTTAACCTCAAATCCTGATAAAGCAAGAGAGATACGTTCATCATTTTGCACTTCAAGTTTCATAAATGTCATCAAATTTGATAGCCTACATTCTGCCTGAGTCACCTCACTACATGCTTGACTTCTCTGCCATGCCCTTAAAAAGTCCTCGGGCATACAAGATTCTATGAGTGGGCACAAAATAGATGCACATTTTCCACTAGTTACTCCTAATGCTTCCAAAGACCTCATATGGCTCTCCAATTTGTCATATAATTTTCCAAGAGGTAGCCTATTGCTCTTATAATTCTGTAATACTAGGCCAAGTAACTCTCTAATGTATACTTCTATCAGGATATCCTCTCGGCCAAACCTATTCTTCAAAGCTTCTATAGCTAAATGATAGTTCTCTGCAGAAGGTGGATAGCTACTTACAATGTCATTAGCACGTGAACCGGGAATCATTGCCTGCATGAGATACAAAAACTTGTCCTCTGGTGGTATATTTGAGTCTTCATGCACTTTCCTAAACTGGCTCCAGAAAGGAATCCATTCCCGCACATCGCCACCATACTTCCGAAAATCGATGACCGGGAGTTTGAATTTCCTAACATTAGTATGCGATATTTCACTTGCGTTACTGGTATCCACTTTTAGTAACCGATTTTCGAGGTCACTGACCTTGACCTTTATAGTTTCAAACTTTAATTTGTACTGGCTCACCTCATTCAAATGGGCCTCTAACTCGCCTTCCGTCGGGTCGTTCTCTAGCAGACTTTCGAATATTTCTTCGTCCTTTTGGTTTATGGTAAGCATACTGTCTTCAAAGACCCCGAATTGACTACGAACTTGCTGGCTGTCCACGTGTTCGGCATCGAAAAGCTTCCCCAATGTTACGTACTGCGTAGTGAACACGCGTCTTAAAACTGCTCTAGACTTTTTAATCTTCTCCATAACTGATAAACTGAAGTAACACACTCAAGAAACATTAAACAAATTTTCCCACGGTTGGACGCCAAATGTTCTTGCTGGTCTCCAACTTTATCACAAGTTAAATTAAAACAGAGCTATTTGAAAGGAGGACATCTTTAATACACAAAGAACAAGGTACAACAAAAAAAAAGAAAACATCTGAATGTCAAAGACATCGAAACTCAAAGTCCAAACACTTCAAACATCACACTTACTTTGTAATTTAATATTAACAATATTGTTAATTTTCGGGCTTTTGCACATTGATGAGAACAAATACAACGGGACTGGCTGCGTGGATGAGCGGTAATGTTCTCTCCTGCTGTGTCCAAGTATGCAGGATCGAATCCTAGTGCAGCCAGTTGGCATTTGAAGATGCGGAAATACGATGGAGCCGTGTCAGTCTTTACTGGCACATTTAAGATCCCCTTCGGAGCAAAAATTCCGTCACCCCGGCGTCTCTAAATGCCGCAGTAGTTAAAAGAGACGTAAAACCAATAGCATTATTATTATTATTAAACTAGGAACTCGCCCGGGAACAGTTATGAATGCATTACGTGATAAGCGCTTTTCTTTCGATGTGAATGAACTACGACCTATATCCGTTTTACGTCTTGGCATGATGGGTTAAAATCACTGACTGAACTATTAATTGATTATATTATCATGGAGATGCATGTACAACAGATTCTTGCCAGACGTAATTTAAGAATAGCGAGGTGCATGAAACACTAATCCCCCTTCCGTCCAATCTGAAAACACTTAGGCCTATAGTGGGCGATGTATTGAAGATAGAGATATGCGCTCACGGACTTTTTTGTAGAACTTTTCATGCTGAACAATTCTTACACTCATAGTACAGTATATTGATATTGTTAACGGTTTGCCCAGCGTAAGCTTAAAAAGCGCACGGATGCCAGGTTTCTTTTTCGACTTTTTCACTGAAATCATTACTGCTTGGCTTCCTTTGATCATAAATAAATTATTTTCTACAGAAACCTTCCTCGAAATATCCTTTACAGAATGGTGAAAATCGCATCAAAATCCATCCAGTTATTCTCTAGATTACCCGTGACATCCAGGAATCGGAGACTTAGTTTTATACTAAGTAGAGAAGATAACCGACAGCGATGGCTACGCTCGCTAAAGCGCAGCGTTAGGTCATAGGGCCAAGCTCTCTGCTGACTCGGTAGATGCGTGGGTTCGACACCCGCCGTCAGCCGTCCTTTAAATGCTTTTCCGTGGTTTCCCCATTTTCAACACCAAGCAAATGCTGGGACGGTACCTTCTGACAGGCCACGGCCGCTTCCTTCCACATCCTTGCCCATTTTCATCCATTCATCTCATCTCTCATTCCGACGCGCAGATCGCCGATTGGCGTCGACTAGACAGACCTGCACTCGGCCTCTCAGGATGCCACACGAAACAAAATAAATATTAAATACTTTTTTGACTCAACTCATTTCCCTCCGGGATCAAACTCTAGTTACGCCACTGCTACAAAACGCCGGTTGTATGAGAATTTGGTTTATTGGATGTTGTGAAAGTGAATGTTGTGGTAGTGAATAGACCTTTATACTAACCACAGCCATACGTTACTGTATACAGGGTGTAACAAAAATATACGGCACAAAATGGTGGACACATTCCTCACACGTAGACGAAGAAATTATGTTATATGAACGTGGGTCCGTAAACGGTTTGTTTCCATGTTACACCTCATTCGCTCCAACTCATTAAGCATGGGAAACACACAAGAACAGAACGTTAGAATCATGGGGAACATGCACTCTTGGTTACGTTGTCATTAGCGTAGCTGCACCGCCAATTTTTGTTTTACATGGTCCTGATGCCATACGACTTAGCAGATATGCCTTTAGCTGTGTGACAGAACATGTACCGTACTTAATGCACGATGGAGCACCTCCTCATTTCAGTGTTAATGTCCGTCGGCTTCTAAATAACAGATTTGGTGACAGATGGATAGGTAGAGGTGGACTAATTGCCTGGCCTCCACGCTCTCCGGACCTAAAATCACTGGACTTTTATTTGTGAGGGCATTTGGAAGCTCTTGTATATTGAACCCCATTACAAGATGTTCAGAGTCTCCGTGCCCGTATTAAGGAAGGCTGAGGAACCATACGCAATCCTCCAGGGATACATCGGCTCATCCGAGATTCACTACGACCGACGGTGGGTTGATGCACGGAGGGCATACTGAACATCTCCTGTGAGCAAGAGTTGCATGTGGTATGCTGGTACGTTCTGTTCTTGTGTGTTTCCCATGATTAATGAGTTGGAAACAATGAGTTATAACATGGAAACAAAGCGTTTCAGGACCCACGTTCATATAACATAATTTCTTCGTCTACGTGTGAGGAATGTGTCTTGGATTTTGTGCCGTACATTTTTGTTACACCCTGTATTGGTAATATAATAATAATATCGTATGGCCTCGGGTGCAAGCTTTGTTATTTGACACCCAGAGGGCAGCTTGCATGTCGAAATTTTGTTGTTCCTTGGAGCGCTATGAAAGTGAAGGAGGTTAGATATCTACGCTCCTTGACACTACAGCGCTTTCTAGTAGAGACAGGAGGAACTTTTGTGTTGGCGGAAAATCCCGAGATTATTTTTGCCATTATGAACACGGCCTACTGAATTCAAATTGGTTCTTTAACAAGCCAACAATGTATGACATGCGTGTCGTAATTTTTGTCGCCTTTCAAAAAAAACACTTACCATGGCCAGGAGCGAACCTGCAAGTTTTGGGGTTTCTAGACCGACACGATAACCACTCACCTACCCTGGCAATCTATACTGGTAATGTTAAATAGTTAATTTGGCTTTCGACTTTGAAACGTATACGTTCAATTAGTTGTTTCATTTGAAGGGCTTGGAGCTGTTGCTTATTTTAAGGTCTGCGACATCATGGTCATATAGCTCCGTGTATTTAGGCGATAACATGTGTCTTTGTGGTGGCTGTACTACTGTGTGTATTTGTAAATTGGGGATAGGAATGGGAAGGATGCGGTCATGGCCTTAAAATAACAACCTTCCCAGCATTTGCCTGGACTAGAAGTAGGAAAACCACTTCCAGGATGGCTGAGTGTACCCCATTCCAGCCCTCAGACCAGATTTTCTTCTTTTGGCAGAGCGGGAAATCGAACACGGATCGCCGAGGCGTCAGCCAAGATCGCTAACAGCTGCACCTCGAGGTGGTCGAGGAGCTTGAGAATCGTGGTTATTTAGCCCCGTCTACTTTGGTACGTGTAGAATTTGTCTGATGGCCTGTGTTAATGTGGTATCTGTAGCAGCGGCAGTAACTTAGTGTGTGTATTTGTAATTCAGGTAAGGGTTGGGAAGGAGGTGGTTGTGGCCATAAGTTAGGAACTATCCCTGCATTTTCCTGGATTAGAAGAGGGAAACTATGGAAAACCACCTCCAGGATGACTGAGGAAGGAATCGAACTCACCTCTTCTCAGTTTAGCCTCATGAGGCTGAGTACCCCGTTCCAACCTTCAAACCAGAATTAAATTTCTTGGCTGAGCCAGGAATTAAACCGGACATACGCCCGACAGCCACGAATGCTAGCTGCTACACCAGGAAGTGAACTATCAATTCGTAGATTGCTCATTTTGTATGAAGCAAACTTACCATAATACTGGTTGGTTCCTTAGTTTAGGGGCTGTGACAATGCGGTCATGTAGCCCCGTGTACTTTGTGTGTGTGTGGAATTTGTCTGATAACCGGTGTTAATTGTGATGACTAAGGTTCGGATGTTAAGGAAAAGTCATATTTTTTCCTGAGCTCATTTTACTCGAAATCTGAAAAATACGTTTCAATGATGGGTCCCTGACCACGTTTAAAGCAATTTGATGTTGCCTAAAAATTCATATTTCGGCCATTTTTATTGTTTTGGTCATATTTGGCCATATTTTAGTGATATAAGGTCATATTTGGTTATAATTTCAGCATTTTTGTTTAAATTGAGGCGTCGTTAACAAGGTACGTGTTTGTTATCTGCCTCGAGTTTCAAACACAGGATTTCCGAATGGTGTAGTAGATATATTTTTCTTTCTTTTCCCGGAACAGGCAGATATAGCAGGTTTAGAAGACCTGATTCCAAGAAGCAGTGGGGGATCAAGGCCTTGCGGGGCCCTGGGCGATATGATAAGGTGGGGCCCACAACAACAGGAAATAAAAATAGACCAAATCAAATGGATTTTTTGTAATAATAATAATAAAATAAAGAATGTTACAATATTTCGAATACAATACAGTACACTTTTTTTTAATAATATGTAACTAACTTTTGAGTCCCCTTGAAGAAGATTATGTAAACTATGAAATATTAAAATATTACTTTGCGACTTCAATATTTTTGGAAATTAGCATTTTTAAATAATATGTTATATTTATTGTCAAAAACACTCATGTTAATAATATTTATGTCGAATAAAAAGTGAAATAAATTCACTGTGGTAGTTGCTAGAATGGCAATTTAGTTTACAATACAAAAATTTGGACACCCCTTTAATTGTAAATTAACCCTGAAGTCTTCCATCATTTCACTGAAATATAAACTTGCCAAACAGTCACGGGAGGTCATAGCTGCACAGAAAAATAAGAATACGAATTAAACATTAGTTTGAAAAGTATAGTTAATGAATCAATTACATTTGAAACAATCCATGGAGTGGGGCCCTCGAACCGCGGGGCCCTGGGCGGTCGCCCTCCCCTAGATCCGCCCCTGCCAAGAAGGCGCTCCTCTACGTACGTATTTTAGCACATCCTTCTGGACTAGTTAAATTGAGACACTGTACGCATGATGTCACGGAACATAACGATAGTGTGCTTCCGCCTTTCAATAGGATGTCACTCCAGCAGATATATTTAGCTCAGAAGCAATTAGCACACACGGAAATGCCATGTTATGTCTCGCCCAGTTCTTCCTTGCAGGGCCGAGTGAAAGCTCCCTTGCTCTTTCACTACCAACGGATTTCAACAGATTGGTCACACTTGTAGTACTGCAGTGAACCCCATTATGCCGAACGTGAAGTTTAGTGAAGCTATAAAGTTCAGAAAGTATGTGAAAGAGTTCGGTGAAGAGACGCAGTTTTTTAGGTAATATTTCATAGTTTTTGGGTCATATTTAGCTAGTTTTTAGGGCATATTTGCTTGCATATTTTGTACTTCTTTAGGTCTTAATTGTGATGACTGTATTAGTGTGTGTTATCTGTGATTCAGGTAGAAGGACTGCAGACGAAGTAGTTCCCACTTTTGCTACCAAATGCTACCGTCCACGACACCTAGCTGCTGACGTGGCTACTAAATGCCATCGCAGTCAGCACCTGGCGGCGAACGTTGGAACTAATATAGCGTTATTAAACTAACTTAAAAAGTTTAGTTTCCACGAGTGTAGTTAGTGGAAGGTTCTTTTTCATCCCATAAATCTATGACATGGGACCGCCGGCTTTACTTCCCCTTCGAAGGAAGGCATACTACTGAGGGATTTTAACGCTCTTAAAAAATCCGACGACCTCGTCCGGGTTTGAATTCGCGATCGTGGGCATAGAAGCTCAGCATGCTACCAACTACGCCACCGAAGCCGCTTTACTATAATACTAGTTGGTGTTAAATTATTATCAAGTCCAATTTTCGGAACAACTACCGTACGCGTAATTGTCTGGCCCATTAATTCCCCCACATTGTATAACTACTGTGTTAATAAACTACTGTAGTTTTCAGCCAATGTTTAACGTGACCTAGTTTACTCACTGCTCTCCTTGTGCCGAGTTTGGCCGGCCTACTTTGGACCGCGGTAAACAGACTTGTCAATCTCTTTTTCTCCTCCCCGAATATCTTCATACGGTTGCTGTAATAAATCTCCACCTTCTGTCTTCAAACTAGATGACCTTCGATTTTGAGCTATGGTTTTCCTGAAACCCTTTGAAATTACCAACCTTCCTTCGAAACCCTGTTCTGTTTAGTAAATCTAATGGGTTAATTCCAACTTCTTGGAGATCCTTTCTTGTGTCTTCAATCCATTTTGAGGTGGACTTAAACTTGGCAATGTAAATGAATATCCTCACTATTATTCACAGTCGAAATATTGGATTTAAAACATCAACAAATTTCATTTTTATTAATTACTAGTAACCCGCTCCGGCTTCGCCCGGTATCTTCAACGGTTTACCCAGAGTAAGCTTAAAAGACGTACGGACAGCAGGTCCCAGACGCTATTCAGAAAAACCGAGGTAAACAGCGAAACTCCAAACACATTTACTCTTCACCGGCGCTGCGTCCCAGCCGTGTCAGCGCCCCAAGCAGCCGCATAATATGTCGCATGGGCCTCGCACCGGCCCTGTGTCCATGTGAGAAGCATGTTTTTCAAATTTATTCCACACACTTGTAGGGATTGACTCTGTGCTTTGTTGATGGTCATCGCAAATGCGAGTCGCACCGGAAACTGCAAACGTTTGGAATCACAAACTCCCACTAACTTGTATGCAATACACTTATTTCTTGAAACGACTCATGAGCCACCTATTGTAAAATGGATTTACTAATTCATATACCTCCGCGGGCGTGCGCACAATAACTTACCAACGTTAATTTGTTGAAAAGATTTGCGCACCAACACTGATTTGTTGAAACGACTCGCGCACCATCTATTTTAAAATGGATTTATTAATTCAGAAACCTCCTCGGGCGTGGGCACAATAACTCACCAAAGTTCATTTGTTGAAAAGGTTAGCGCGCCAACACTCATTTTTGAAACGACTCGCGCGCAATCTATTTTAAAATGGATTTACGAATTCAGAAACATTTGCGGGAATGTGCACAACAACTCGCCTAAGTTTCATCGCACTCGAATAAATGATATATGAACGAATACGGGACAAACAAACTATCGATAAACTTCCATTTGTAGGGGAAGGTGGGGCAGGAGTACCATGCTAAGATTCAAATACAATATGTTGCTCCTTAGGCTAATCACAAACATTTTATTATATACATATCAGTACAACATACCTGGTAGGACAATATGGCGGAAAGAAAACAAAAGTGACTCTCATACATCACCAGACTTTTCAATGAACACCAATTAATGTCACCTGACACTCTTGCCCCAATAGGGTGGGGCAAGAGTGTCACACAGGGTGGGGTAAGAGTGTCACACAAAGATAACAAAGTGAAATACGTTTACACCCTGCAGTGGTCACATATGAATGTCCCTTTCACTTCACTGAAATCAGTACAGTCTGTATGAGCCCACCCTTGACACTTTTGGCACTGGATCATTGGTTCACCAGGTGGATCACTTACGTTTCCTGGCAAACTAGACAAAAATAAACATCATTCATCATTTGGCATTATGTTGGTCCCTGGGATGGTCCAAATTAGCCTATACCTAGCCTTCTTCTGTAAATTTCGTTTCACCGTAACCCTTTGAGTAACCCGCCGATTTGAACACGAATGTTTCTTCTCCAGTAATTCTTTATTCGGGCTGCTTGTTAGAATGACAAATTTTTCAGGCTTCCTTCCTTCCTTTTCGGGAAATGGTATTGGACGAATTGGCTTTGCATCTGCTGCTCGTGAATATGGTATTCCAAGAGCTAAACTGCGGAAGAGATTAAAACTTAATCAAGACTATGAGGTAGGCTTGGGTAGATTTAAGCCAACTTTTAGTGCAAGTCAAGAGGAAGATCTGGTGGCTCATATTCTGAAAATGGATGCTTTTTTCCATGGGCTTAATATTATGACAGTTCGAAGATTAGCTTTTGATTTCGCCGAACTAAATAACATTTCTCACAGCAGATGCCTCACTTTTTTCCATTTTGTACGTCATGCATCGCTGATGTGAGTGCTATTTGAGAATATGATGATCTAGTAGTCTTTCTAACGTAGTTGCGCACCATTTTGATCAATACCTACAACAAGGAAAATTTACTTGCATTCATGCTTTGAGAAATGGAGATGTGTTCACAGCAATTTCTGCTTGTAATATTAAAGTAAATAGCTCAGCCTAATTGGATATTATGATAATACCTACTAAATAATATTTATTATTCGAAACCCTGAGCTTGCAGTAAATTATTTACGTATCTTCACTGTGTGGGCACACCAATAGATCAGCACGTGCATTCTCAACCTCAAATAACGTGTTTTAAGACTAGATAACAAAGATAAATTATACACCACATTCACGAACACTTTACTTGGTATTCTGTTCCGAAAATATAATATAATAATCAAAAACTTACTTTATAATATCAGACACGACCTACCTTTCTGGAGCAACTGAAATGTATCCTTCTACACACGCGCCATGTTGCTCAGTGTAGCTAACCTAGTTCAAAAGTTACAACTATCACGACTTGACAGTAATTGAAGATGATACTCTTACCCGACCTGGTACTCTTGCCCCACCTTCCCCTATATAAAGCGATTTGCCACGTTCTATGCCCAAGGTCGCGGGTTCAAACCTGGCCGAAGTCGTCGGATTTTTTAAGAGCGTTAAAAATCCCTCAATATGCGTTCCTTCGGAGGGGAAGTAAAGTGGGTGGGCCCATGCCATAGATTTAAGGTATGTAAAGGAACCCCCTACTAACTAAACTTGTGTGAAGCAAAATTTGTAGGTTAGGTTTGATTAATGCTCTTAAGTTCCAACGTTCGTCACAAGGCGCTAGTTGCGATGGCATCTAGTAGTAGTCAAGTTCACAGCTAGGTGTCGTGGATGGTAGCATTTGGTAGCGAAAGTAGGAACTACTTGAAATTATCGTCTGCAGTCCTTAATTGAATTAAAAATAGATAACACACACTAATACAGCCATCACAATTAACACCGATTATCAGACAGATTCTACACACAAAGTACACGTGACCGCGTTGTAGCAGCCCCTAAACTAAAGAACCAACCAACCAACCAAAGATTTGCCACTGGTCTGGATCGGGATGTGAACGGGATCGCGACTTAAAAGCTGCTAAATTGCAACATCTAACAAATGTAAGTTAAAAAACAAGGAAATTAATGTATTTTATAACAATGATAATACCGTATATATTGTAACTCTGTTGCCGCGCTATGACTTGTTAAATACGATCATACTATAGCAGAGCGTTTTTATTTCACAGGGCTGATGGCCAAGATGTCCCAAGCCCCTCAAATGAATTAACAAGAAGAAACGTTTTCATTTCACAGCTTCTATAATTTGAGATTTGGTTGAATAAGGTCAAAAGTTGGTTCTGTCCGTAATATCTTAAAGCAGTAAATGATCAAAAATATTGAGCACTGCTGCTAAACGTGTAAATAATGTAGCTATCAGGTGATGTGATTCAATTTGAGATCGATCAATTAGTTCAATTTTTATCGAGGTCTAAACTCAACCAAAATAAATTAGAAACCCCTATTGGCGTCAAATTGGCTGATGAAAAGCTACCGGTAAATGAAGTAGGAGACTTCTGTTACCGGTACTTAGAAAGCAAAATAACCAGTGATGGACAAAGCAAAGAGGATATCACAAGTACGTTGGCTCAGGCAAGGAAAGCATTTCTACAGAAAAGGAATCTGTTGACATCGAATATAGATTTAGGTATTAGGAAGTCATTTTTGAAAGCCTTTGTCTGGAGCGTGGCGCTCTATGGAAGTGAAAGTTGGACTGTTGGCGCAGCAAAAAAGAGGAGAATTGAAGCATTCGAAATGTGGTGTTACAGGAGAATGATGAAGATCAGATTGGTAGATAGGGTTACAAATGAAGAGGTATTAAGACGAGTGGGAGAGGAGAGATGTTTCTGGCGACTGCTAATGAGGAGAAAAGATCGTTTGGTAGGACCGGTGCTAAGACACCCAGGAATAGCAAAGTTCGTTATGGAAGGAAGGTTCTAGGACCAAAAGTGTAGGGGTAGATGAAAGTTAAAATATGTTGAACAGATTGCCTCGGATGTAGGGTGTGGTAGCTATGTAGAGATGAAACGATTAGCTCAGGGCAGGGAGACATGGATAGCTGCATCAACCAGTCAAAAGACTGAAGACTCAAACACAACACAAACTCGAGTATCCATAGTTTTAAATCCGATGGTAGGACAAGATATAATCAGCATTCGGTGTTTTCGAAATCACAGCAGTTCGATGGGATGTTAGTGTTACACCCATAAAATCATCATATACCGTAGGCTATATACAACGCTAAGGTGTTTGTTTCACTAAACTCAATCTCTTAAACCAGAAGGAGTTGGAAGATGCGGTTTGTACCAGGATCTTCCAAATCGTCTTAATATTACAGGAAAAATCTTAGATTTCTTGAAAAGTCAACGAGATATATTTATTTGTTTATAAAGCGCGTTTAAACAATAAAACAAGACGATAGCCCCTGTCATAACTGTGTCGCGTCGAGCCTGGGTAATAGTAAAGCCGAGTGGGTGTTTTAACACATGAAAGATTTCTCGTGCAGGCCCTCTAGTTATTAATAATATTATTATTAGAAATCTCGCCCTCCTGAGTTAGACAAACCACAGGTTTTGCCTTCGTCAAACAGGTCGATTAACCCACATGAGAAGGCGGTTCTACACAGGGCCGCCGAGAAGAGGGGGCGAGGGGGGATAACGCTTATGGGCCCGTAAGCAATGATGGCCCGTTAGTGATTCATGCGAATATTGTTTTGTTTATTTTAAATTTATTTTCATTAAAAACCTGGTAGGAAAAGTTTAAGTGATAATGAAGATATTGTTCGAAGAGGTCCTCCTGCAATGCATAATAACCTTCCAAGTGACAGAACAAGAATCTTCCTGAGAACAGTTTGATTTTCAATACAACAGAATGGAGAATGTGTTCGTACAGACTGGTTACTATGTAGTGATACAAATCAATCAATATTGTTACGTGCCACCCCCCTAGTGGCACTTTTGTTAACTGGATTACGGTGGGTAGAAAACACAACACCAATTACTGCTTTAAAGAGAAGTTAGCTTTATTGCTTGCAGGAAGATACAGCACTCATCAGTAAATACAAGCAATTATTACCTTACTCCAGTTTCCTCAAGTCTCTGCCTTTGGAGAGTTCTTGCCCCCTTTCACTTGTCAACAAGCCGCAGAAGTTAATCCCTCGTAATGAGGTGGCCCCGTGCGTTGGCTGGAAATATCTGCACTCAGCCTGTCACCGTACTACACACTGTTTCACAATGCACCACAATCACTTCCTCGCTGTCAAGAGAATCAGCTTCACTAGGGGTTTCGCAAGTCACCACACTTCTGTCGCTCAGGATAAACACTCGCACTAGCTCATAAAAACACAACAACCACCACTGCTTGACAGGTCGCACTTATATAGCAGGCCGGTGACTCAATAAATGCTTCTAGATCCATCCAGGGTTCACGGCTTCCCGAGGTTTCCATCGCTGGCTCAGTCACGAATATTCTGGACCATCCCTTTGTCCTAGTAGCCCTGTTGCATAAGGCGTACGCAATACACGAGGCAGGGCACAGCCCAGCCCTGGGGCAGTTGTGACTCATGCGGCGAGGGATGACACAAACTCACAGCCGTAACAATATATTCCTTTCCTTGCAGATTACTTGGTCACAGCCCCGAGTTCCGTAAGTCAATTTTAGTTACTGACGAAGGCTGGCAAAAAGATCGTTCTTGGCATAAGCTTTATAATAAGCTGTCAGTTCATGAAATGAGTGCCAGTCACAAACTATGCTATATTGAAGTTTCATTTGAGAGGCTTGGACATCGTGGTCATTCAGCCCCGTGTACTTGGGTATGTGTGGAATTTTGTGTGATAACCTGTTTTTAAAATTATGACTGAGCATCAGATGCTTTTCTCAGAACGGCATTGTTTTTCCAGAATAGCTAGTAGTGGATAGTGACAATTAAACGTATTTCAAGGGGGGCCCGAGCAAAACATTGCATAGGGACCTTAAATCAGGGGCGTATATAGAGTTTTATTTCTGGGGGTGCCCAACTGGGGGTTAGGGGCCATGGTATAGACCCAAAGAATAGGGGGTCCGTGGTTCTCCCCGAGAAACTTTTGTATACTTTGGTGCAAAATGATGAGTTTTAAGGCTATCTGGCATCACTTTTTCAACCAATTTGTTGTGATGTTTTATGTTTGGTTAATGTCAAACACAACTAAGGCCATTTTATGATACTTTTTATTAATACAATCATCTTGCTCACTTGATAGTGTTTACAAGAATTAGCCTAACATTACTGTTTTGATTTACAACTCACACTATAATATAAAGTCTAGGTTTCTTGAAGCATATCCAAATCGGTTCATAAATTCATCGTCAGAGAAGTGCATGTCTCTGTGAATAGATGTCAATAGCCTACTAGACCGTTGAGTCTGTTTTCACAAGTAGAATTTCTTAAATATGTTTTCAACCAACTCAAACTCTGTTCGGCAGTACGGTACCAGTAGCTACAGAGAGAGGCAAATTCGCCAAAAGTTTGATGAGGGTATAAAAGTTAGGGAAAAAACTTTTGTCACACGCTTCAAGGGCACTTGTTGCTGTTCTTGGTTCGTTCATAAGAGCGAAGGCACTGGAGAGTAATAAGAGGTTATGTTGTTACACATAAGATCAGAGCAAACTGATTGTCACACTGTTTACATCGCTCTACCTTCGCCTTGCTTAGCAACGTTGCCATACATCACTTAGTAACAATAGTACATGATTATATTAGTTTTTAATGTTTTAATTCATAAACAAATAATATACCGGTATACTGTATATATATACCGTATATATATATATATATATGGTCCTGGCACTTCCACATCACAAAACGTTATTCGCATCCGGCTCGCATCAGCACGACTGTTATCTGCATTCGGCCATCCGCACGTTTGTTATCTGAATCCACTGACATTACAGAAATATTTTGAATTTATTAGTTAAAGCACCTCCATACGGGGCAGTGTTAAGGTGACTCAAGTATCCAAGGAAGTCCAAGAAAGGCGATTGTTCTGGTATGGTCACAGGGATGAGAACTATGTACTGTCCCCGCGCCAGCTCTGAAAACCTGGCAGGAATGTGGAGTAGAGTGAGTAAGCCAGTGATGACGTAGCACTGTACTATACTAATAAGCATAAGCATGGCCCGGAAATTCCCTCGCTCACTCATTGTTCCCGCTCCCCTTACCTTCCCCTTTCCAGGGGTACGCCAACCGGCCTCGTGCCACTCGGCCGGTTGGTATTAGACTTGATAGCTCGTGTACCGAAATAGGAGTGGCTGTAGGTCCCTGTATGATCCGGACATCTAGCGAGGTGCCTCCGTGGCAAGTCCCGCGTCCGGAAATTCGGTTAGATCTGCACCGAGGTCCTAAGGTGAACACGGATGCCTCCGTTTACCCGAGGCAGTTCCACAGCATAGTTCACCAATTTCCGGATGCTGGCATTCTATACACGGATGGTTCGAAGGTGGACGAGAGGGTGGGTTGTGCTTACGTTATTGATGGTGCAAATACCAAGATCTCTTTGCCTGAGGCCTGTAGTGTGTTTACTGCGGAGCTCGTTGCCATCTATGAAGCTCTGCAGTTTGCACTACAGGATGCTCGAATCCACTTTCTCGTGTGTACCGACTCTTTGAGTTCGTTGCAGTCAATTGCTACATGTTTCCCGCAACACCCCCTAGTGCAGCGAATCCACGACCTACTAGCCGGGCTGTGCCACGCTGACACTCGAATCACCTTTCTGTGGCTTCCAAGCCACATGGGAATTGCGGGAAATGAGTTAGCAGATCAAGCTGCAAAAGAGGCGGTATCACTACCACCTCGACCAATGGAGGTACCCGCTAGAGATATTCGCTCTCAGTTACGCCTAAAAGTTCTGGCTTTTTGGGAGAGTCAGTGGCTAGCTGACCCACTGCCCAGTAAACTGAGAGCGATCAAGGGAACTACTCGCGTTTGGCGGAGCTCCTTCCGGGCCCGGAGAGAGTCCGTCATTTTGTGTAGGCTAAGGATAGGTCATACAAGATCCACCCACTCGTACCTAATGAGAAGGGAAGACCCCCCACTTTGTACCTGTGGAGCCGTATTCACCGTGGCCCACATTTTCACCGAGTGTGTGGATCTTGCTGACTTACGAAGAAACCTTGGTTTGCAGACGACACTCAAACTTATATTAGCCGATGACGCGGTGGCTGCTGATCGCGTTATCCGCTTTATAAGTGAGAGTGGGTTAGGGCCAGCAATCTAAATTTTCCAGTGAACTTTGACTCAACGACTTGTTCGTTTTTGAATGATAATGTTTTGTTTTTTCCGTAATTTTTGTTTATTTTTATAATTTTTATTTTTTATTTTATTTAATTGTTTGTTTTTGTTTTATTAATTTTTTGGTCTTTTTAAATTTAGATGTCCACCTCAAAATTTTAAATTCAATTCAAAATTTGTATTCTTTAATCTGTGTTAAGAGGGGCAGATGACCTCGTAGTTCCGCCCCTTAAAACAACAATAACTAACTAACTAACTACCTTCCCCTTACCTCATACCCCAGAGCTGGCGCGGGGACAGTAGGAACAAGAGTGCTCGACCCGGAGGTGGTAGCAGAAGGGAGAGAGGCTGACCTTCACGAAGATGGATGGACTGCGTGCGAGAGGACCTCGCAGGGAAACGGTTAACAGAAAGCACTATTTAGGACCGAGGGAAATGGAAAAGACTTGATATAAACGTCGACCCCCATGAGTGGGGAAATACAAAGAAGAAGTTAAAGCATAAAATATTAAAGCAACATATTTTGACATTTGAGGAGAAATTCGTTCCCCTAGGCGATGTGTGAAGCGCAAGACAATGTTGACTTAGTTTTGTCCCTCTGAATAACGGCATGTGCAACAGTGGGTGCCTAATTATAGCATTTACTTAGTCGTCGGATATACCCTCGCAGGTAATAATAATAATAATAATAATAATAACATCGTATGGCCTCGCGTGCCGGGTGCAAGCGTTGTTATTTGACGCCCAGAGGGCAGCTTGCATGTCGAAATTTGTTGTACCTTGGAGATCTATGAAAGTCAAGGAGGTTAGATATCTAAGCAGATAAGCGCAGGTATAAAGGAATTTTCTTTTGGCATAAGTCATCACTAATATTTCCATGACTGGCTTCACCCACTTCTCTATTATTCTCAGTCAATCCAAGCGAAAGGAAATAGGGAAATAACATGAAAGACGCAGATCTTAGCAAAAACAAATAAAAAACATTTCATCAATGTATTTAAAAAAAACTATACGCCAATTTACTCTAAACATTATCCGCTATCCGCATGGCAAAGTATTTTGCGGATAACCACCTATAGCTAAATACAGTCGTCCGTATAGGCTATTATTATATTAATTTTTCGGGCATAAAGCCCAGCTGATTGCAACTGGTGACTACAAAAAGCTGAACGCCCGCCAAAAATTAGCACCGACCATTATCCCTATGACACGGGGCAGTGCATTTCTCTATGACCATGTACTGTAGACTGGCACATCGTTAAATATTTACTTGTATACAAATACACTGCTCGTATGAGTGCTTGCATAGATATCGGGATTTAATCGCTGAGTACGGAAATGTTAAGGCTGATTCTTGTACCGATACGTGTGAAATAAATTTTAACACGAAATGGAGTAGATTTCTTCATTCACTGATATTATTGTTCTGAATAATTTATTTTTAACTAATTTCCTATTGCAGATTGAAACGAGATGTTTTATTGATCGGCGAGGTCCGACGCCATGTACTGCCAGCCGACGCTACGAGCGCCGGTAGTCCTCGCCGATATGAGCGCTTAAAATCCCCCCCCGGGTTCCACCCACTCAAGAAACTTGTTGCGGAAGAGAAGTGGTGTCCAATTGGTTGGCATCACTGTTGCCCGACCCTAGGGGCATGAGGCGGCACTTTTAAGAATGAATTGATATCAATTTGGTGGACGCTTGGACTTGAGGTTGAGGAAGAGGCTGGCAAAATGCTTTCTTTGGAGCCGAGACCTGGACGCTAAGGAAGGATGATGAAAGAAGACTAGAAGCGTTTGAAATGTGGTTATTGAGGGGGATGGAAAGGATATCCTGGGTGGCAAGGGTCCGGAATGAGGAGGTATTGGAGTGAGTTGGAAAAAATAGGAGGCTGTTACATACCATCCATACAAGGAAGAGGAAATGGCTTGGGCACTGGCTGCGAAGAGAGAGTGTTTGCTGAGGGATGCTCTCAAAGGATCAGTAGACGGAAAGAGAGGAAGAGGACGGAGAAGGTACCAGCTGATGGACAGTGTCAAGATATCAGGAAACTACCAGCAAACAAAGAGAAAGGCTGAAGACAGGACTGCATGGAGAGCTGCTGCTGTGTGAAGACCTGCCTAAGGGAAGAACACTATATATATATGGTGACTTGAATGTCAACGATACGGTACAATTCTACCTCAAATCAGAATTACATTTCTTGGCAGAGTAGGAAATCGAGCCCGGGCCTCCGGGGTGGTAGCTAACAATGCTAACATCTTATACCGGGTGATTCAACTGCCCCTTCCAATACCGTTTGCTGCAACCCAACTGACGTGTGTTGGCAGGAAGGTGGATATTTCTCTGCCTGCATCCCGTATGGTACCAATGCACTGCAAGCAATCCCGCAAACGATACTGAACACTATTATTTTCCCCTCGTATTAGTCTGAAAATGCTCTGACTCACATTAACGAATTATTGCTAGAGAAGTGTGGTATGAGGATAAATTAAACGAAATCCAAAGTAATGGCATGCACTAGGGATGGCAACCAAATAGTTAATGTGCTAATGGATGGTGAAAAACTAGCCCAAGTAAAGGATTTCAAATATCTGGGGAGCTTGATCACATCAAATGGAAAGTATACGAGAGAAGTAAATGCTCGAATCGCACAGGCCTAAGAAGCTTTCTCAAAAAAGAAGTCTTTACTAACATCCAAATCTGTTAACTTTGTTAGAGGTGCGAAAAACACTTCGTGAAAAGTTTTGTATGGAGTATTGCAAGTTATGGCTCTGAAACATGGACTCTGCGACAAGCAGATGTATCAAAACTTAGGGCATTCGAGATGTGGTGCTGGCGTCGACTACTAAAGATACCTTGGACTGATAAAGTCACGAATGAGAATGTTCTCAAAAGAGCAAAGGAGACACTTACTTGGTTGAATCCTTAAACAAAAGAAGGAATAGTTTTGTTGGCCATTTGATTCGTCATTCCGACTGGTGCACCACACACTTCGAAGGGAACCTGGAAGGAAAGAGGAGTCGAGGAAGACCAAGGACACAATTTATAGACAGCATTAAAGGCAAGCACACTTATTGCCATTTGAAACTACAGGCCAGAGAAAGACGACGTTTTGGAAGACATTCATATTACCGACCAACCTAGCAGTTGAGGAGAAGAAGAAGAAGATTAGTCAGTGGTCACATCGAGGGAAAAATAATAGTGTTCATTATCGTTTGCGGGATATACTTGCAGTACGTTAATATATTACCATACAGGATGCAGGCAGAGAAATATCGACCTTCCTGCCAGCACGCGTTAGTTGGGTTGCAGCAAACGATATTGGAAGGGGCTGCTGAATCTCCCGGTATATAAACCCTATGGTGTATATTGTCTTTCACGGCCAGTGAATTAAAACTCAGCATTTTTTCTATGTTTGTGCCGCGTCTTGTGTGTAGTTTCGCCCAGAAACACCAAGCTGTCCGGGTGCGGACACCAAGAGCCTGCTGATGAGCCAGCTTGGTGTCATAGGCGAAACCCCATACAAGACATGGCACAAACCTAGAAAAATTGCTGAGCTATGGTGTATGTTTCATAAAACTCAAGCTCTTAAACCAGAGCGAGTTGGAAGATGCAGTGACAAAATATTTCAAATCGGCTCAATAGCGCAGGAAAAATCTTACATTTCGTGAAAAGTCAACGGGAATATATTTATTTGTTTATGAAGTGCGTTTAATCATTAAACAAGACGATAGCTAGAGCTCTGCGCGGATAAACAAAACGTGATCCGCATTCGCACGTTTGTTATCCGAATCTACTGACGTTACAATATTATTTTTAATTAGATAAAGTATTAAGTATTAAAGCTAGACATTTGAGGAGAAAGTCGTTCCCCTAGGCTTTGTATGTCATGTGCTATGTTTAAAATGAATGTTATACAACCAGAACTGCAACCCTTTTCAGCTCGGAATATTAATTGTGCTTAATGTCATAATTTGAGATTAGCCTAAATCATCATCTTACATTTGTCATGAAAAAAGTGTCAGCCAGTCTGAAAGACTAGACTTTGTATCATTTTAAATGCTACAAATGCTGAAAAATGCTAGACAGACTCTTGACATGTTAGACTTATCTTGCTTATCTTGTTTCAAATTACTCGCGAACGACAAGTGCAAAACAAGGGCAAAGCAAGGTAAAGTACGCGGGATGCCGCACGCTCACCAGAGCACGCGGGGACGTGCCCCTTCCATCCAGTCTAAAAATACTTATAGTGGGCGATGTATTGAAGATAGAGATATGCTCTCGTGGACTTTTTTGTAGAACTTTTCATGCTGACCAATTCTTACGCTCATAGTATATTGATATTATTAACGGTTTGCCCAGCGTAAGCTTAAGAAGCGCACGGACGCCAAGTTTGTTTTCGACTTTTTCACTGAAATCGTTACTGCTTGGCTTCCTTTGATCATACTTAAATTATTTTCTACAGAATCTTTCCTTGAGATATCCTTTATAGAATGGTGAAAACCGCATCAAAATCCATCCAGTGGTTCTCATGATTACCCGTGACATCCAAGAATCGGGCATTTTTGTCTTATTATACTAACGAAGTAGAGATTGTCGGGGAACACATGCACCAAGCGGTACTATGACGTCACACACCTCAGTGCATCTGGGTACATTTCGACCCGTCACCGTAACGTAACGCCAGACCCCAGCGTAACGACGAAGTCGACAAGATCATTTAAAATGATAAGAAAAAAACATAACGGAAAAATATGATAATGTCATAAACATCCGGGTCATAGTAATGATATTCAACAAGTTCGGATTGTATTCTAAAAACTATCCGCAAATTTACTCCAAACATTATCTGCTATTCGCACAGTCATGTAAATTATATCCGAATGGCGAAACATTTTGCGGATATCCGCATCCGTGCATGGCTTTAACGATAGCTATCAGAACTGTGTTGTGTCTAGCCTGCGTAACAGTAAACCCTGGCGGGTGGTATATACACTGGGAGCGCTCACAAGTAACCTACAGTATAATAGGCCTAACGTTATTTATTTTTAGTTTATCATCTAGACTTACAGGATGGAGCCGCGTCGTGTATCGGTGATTGTTTCCTGACGTGTCGGCTGTCATTGCAGCAGCCTTAATCATGGGTAAGTACGAGTTGGTGTCCGTACTCAACACCGTTATTATTGTTACACCACTTTTAACTACTGTAGCTTTTAGAGACACTGGGGTGTCGAAATTTTGCCGCGAAGGGGATCTTTTACGTGCCAATAATACTAATGACACGGCTCAATCGCATTTGCGCACCCTCAAATGCCAACTAATTGCACCAGGATTTGATCCTGCAATCTTGGGAACAGCAGGCGAGAGCGTTACCGCTTCACCACGCAGCCAGTGATACAAGTAACCGATCGTAACAAATGAGCATTCAAAAGAAGGAGAATTACCCGTAGCAGTGACAAATTGTAGGCTACTTTGATTTCTTAAATATCGAATATTTGTTTAATAGGTGCGATTAAAAGAAACAAGACGATAGCCCCGGCCAGAAATGTGTCGCGTCGAGCCCGCATACCAATAAAGCCAGGCGGGTGGTTTATACACATGTGCGAGTTCTCGCGTGGGTCCATTAGTATTTTTTGGTTTGTTGGTTGGTTTCTTAGTTTAGGGGCTGCGACAACGCGGTCATGTAGTCCCGTGTACTTTGGGTGTGTGTAGAATCTGTCTGACAATCGGTGTTAATTGTGATGGCTGTATTACTGTGTGTTATCTGTAATTCAGGTAAGGACTGCAGACGATCAATTTTAAGTAGTTCCTACTTTTGCTACCAAATGCTACAGTCAACGACACCTAGAGCGGATTTGGCTACTAGATGCCACCGCAACCGGCTCCTGGCGGCGAACTTTGGAACTAATAGAGCGTTATCAATTCTAACCTACACATTTTGGCTTCACATAAGTGTAGTTAGTGGAAGGTTCTTTTTCATTCCATAAATCTATGACATGGGACCGCCGGCTTTACTTCCCCACCGAAGGCAAACTGAGAGATTTTTAACGCTCTTAAAAATCTGACGATTTCAACCGGGTTTGAACCAGCGACCTTGGGCATAGAAGCTCAGCATGCTACCAACTACGCCACCGAAGCCGCCTTAGTATTTTTTTTTAAATCGCTCCCAGCTCGGCTTTACCCACGAACTCTGTCTGATAACCTATGTTATTGTGGTGGCTGTAAAGAGGAGCGTGATGGCACAGTGGTTTAGCTGCTCGTCTTTCACCCGAACGGCCGGGGTTCGAATCCCCGTGACAGCGGGGTGGAATTTTCACCTAAAAATCACGTTGCGTCCGGAAGGGCCAAAACCAAAATGAGCCTGGTTGGCTCCGGCGACCCCAATTAATTGGGGAAAGCCGAAGAAAGTTCTTTATTGTGGAGGCTGTAGTAGTAAATCTATTTGTAATTCAGGTGTTGAAAGTAGGTGACCGTGGCCTTAAGTTTGGTATCATCCAGAAATTTGCCTGAAGCAGAAGTGGGGAATCACTTCTAGTATGGCTGAGTTGGGAATCGAATCTATCTCTACTCAATACCCCGTTCCAGCCCTCAGCAGACAAGAATTAAATTGCTTGGCAAAGGCGGGAATTGAACCCGGAACTCCGGCGTGACAGCCTCTACACTACGAGGTGGTTTCGACCCTGGAAAAACTATAATACGTGTTGGACCTGCGGTGTACGCTTAATTTAGTCCTATAGGATTTTTTTTTTTTCGTGTAGCCTCCTCGGAGGCCGAGTGCAGGTCTTTCTATTCGACGCCCGTGGGCGACCTGCGCGTCGGGATGAGAGATGGAATGATGAAGATGAATGAAACTGGCAAGGATGTGGAAGGAAACGACCGTGGCCTATCAGAAGGTACCGTCCCAGCATTTGGCTGGTGTTGAAAATGGGAAACCACGGAAAACTATTTCAAGGACGACCGACGGTGGGGCTCGAACCCACGCGTCTACCGAGTCAGCAGGGATCTTGGCGCCATGACCTACTGCTGTGCTTTAGCCAGCGTAGCCACTGCTGTCGGTCCTATAGGAATACGAAGCAACAATGCACTCGTGTGTCGTTTAAGTTTACGACCTTTCGCTTATGTAACGCTGGAAGCTGGGATTCCATAATGCCTTTCTCGGCAACCATTGCTCGCTGTCTTCCGCACCTCGTTTCATTTCACAGTAGAAACCACAATGAAGAGTTAGTGTGATGTCTTGCAGGAAAAATTTTCTCGGTCGACCTCGGCCTTTCTGTGATATTTCCTTCCAGGAGATCAGTTAGGAAAGCGTTATGTCGCAAGATGTGGCCTGTGAATTTAGCTTTTCTTTTATGGATCGTTGGTCTCAGTTCTCTCTTCCCTTGAATTCCCTGCAGGATGCTGATGTTAGTCCTCTTTTCAATCCATTTAACCCGTAACATTATTCTCCGCCAGACCCACATCTCAAACGCTTCAAGTCGCTTCCAATCCTGACCTCTGATCGTCCAAGATTCACATCCATACAGAAGCACACTCCACACAAAGGACATGACAAATTTCGTTTTAATTGCAATATCCAAATTTGCATTAATCAAAAGATGTTTCTTATTTATTTATCGTATGGCTTTTGGTGCTGGGAGTATCTGAGGACATGTTCGGCTCGCCTGAGTCTGTAGCAGCTAACAGCGGACACCCGTATTAGGGTGCGTTACAAGTTCCGTTCAATTTCAAGTAGTTCCAACTTTCGCCACCAGATATCAATAATACCTACATGATCTTTGGTGGTGAACGTTGGAACTTTGATAGAGTGTTCCGACGAAATCTAACCTAACAATTTAGCTGCACACAAGTTTAGTCTGTGGAAGGATCTTTTACATGCTATAAATCTATGACATGGGACCGCCGCCTTTACTTCCCCTCTGAAGGGTTTTTAACGCTCTTAAAAAATCCAGCGACTTCGGCTGGGTTTGAACCCGCTATCTTGGGCACAGCAGTTCAGCATGCTACCGACTACGCCTGTTTTGCGAGCGCTATCTGCCTTCTAATCTCCTTGTTACACCTGTTGTCATTGGTGACAATAGGCGCTAAAAAACGTAAAAGTTCATAATAGGCACTATATGTAATGATAAGC
Organism: Meconema thalassinum; assembly: GCA_946902985.2. Classification (NCBI taxonomy): domain Eukaryota; kingdom Metazoa; phylum Arthropoda; class Insecta; order Orthoptera; family Tettigoniidae; genus Meconema; species Meconema thalassinum. The sequence continues at coordinate 127,924,999 of OX336395.1, forward strand.
ATTGAGGCAGGCACAAATACAGTATTTTATTCATTTAACATTTATAAGAATTTATTGCAGCTAATGGCCACTAATACAGTAATACAAGATTGTGAAGATTTCATTATATTCTACCCATGCTAAAACCCCTGACTATTTCTTTCAGTTGCTTCTTACGTCAGCAATTAGTTAAAATATAAAACGTACTATGCTTTATTTCACCTGAAAATATACGAAAATTGTCAAGTTAAAGAAATAATTGCCTTTCTGGAACGTGAAGACATTATATTTAAATTGCCACCTTGATGACTTCGCCAGGTTGGGCATGCGTGCTTTTGAAATTGCAATAAGAGATCGTGCCTAAATTAACTGAATAAATACATAAGAAGAACACTTTGCACGTTAATTACTTTATAATGTATGTATGATTATTAAGTGCTATATTATGTTTAATGAAATATTACATAAACATCTAGAACAAGGAAATTTGTCATTCTGCTTATGTTGGTAGTCATGACTTTCACTGAAGGTCACATCGCAGATCGCGATGGCTTAATATCAGCCAATATCAGCTGTTCATTCTTTGCAGCTGTTGGATTGGTAACTATTAAGGAGCCCTAGGGAGCAAGGTAGGTTGTTGTTTGGGTGTGGAATTGCATGTTGCAAATGTATTGCAGTTGGAAAAATTGGTTTATACCCTATTCCTTGTTGGTGTGTATTCCCTTGCATGATTTACAGACTGTGTATTGGATTATCTGACGGTATATTGCAATAGGGATCAAATTTGTGTAAGCACGTAGCAGGAAAATGGGTAGAAATACTAATGTCCTTGTGGTAAAGCTAAATTTGACTGTAATCCTGGCTTGTGTGATTGGAGGAAGTGTCACTGGAGTGGGGCCACAGGATGTGTTTATTTCAATGGAGAGAAAACTAGCAGACTGAAGAGCTGGGGTAGAAGTGTTATTAATTAGTGTATAGGGCTGTGTGACATAACTGAGCTGCAGTTAGAATAGCCTACTCTTGAAATCTGAGATTTAATAACTTGTCTATACGAGCATAAAATTAACTGGGAGATATTGCAGCATCAGGTGAGAACAGTGTCTTTTAAATTTTATTACAAAGTTGGCTGAGATGCAGATGTAGGTTAACATACGGTAATCCTAGTCCAACAGTGTATATTAAAAACATTGCATTCAAGTTTAAGATGTTGTATTTATTAATATTATTAGAGTATTATGTCATCCTCCAAGGTAGGCTATTACAACATTATTCGTCTGATGTTCAGTCAGCTACAGTATCCATAAAATAATTTCAGAGGTTTTACTGTTGAAATCATATTTCAATATTCTGCACTGACTTTTCTGTGTATTTACAGAGAACTAACTCGTAGTAGGAAAGAATAGAATGGCTCTAGACTTGAGAAGTTGGGATTGCAAATTTCTTGCAGGCCTATCGGAGATGTAAAGTATATCTATTTTGTAACCTGCAATAAGCCTGTGGTGTAGCAGTAGCATGCTTGCTTCGTACCTAGGAGGTCCCATATTCGATTACCAGCTCCGCATTGATTTTAGGATGGGTACACTCAGCCTCGTGAGGACAATTGAATAACTGTCTGATCTGTGAGGCAGAAACTCTGATCAAGAAAGTGAAGGTTAACAGCCGAGAGGACATGGTTGCTTGGTGGGCCTCGTGTCTCTATGGGTTGTTGGGGAGTAGTGTAGATCGTGATACCTTACACTACAAAATTACCCTAGACACAAAATGCCGGCATGTTGAATCCATTAATTCTGAAGGAGACCAAATCCTGGCTTTTACACTTGACTAAATGTTATTGTATTGGTCTTTGCTGACTACCATTAATTTAGTCTTATTTAGTCGTATGTTCTTTGATGAGGTTACTGTCAGGAAGGGAATTTGGTCTTAAACTCGCTTGCCATGTAGACACATCACCTCATCTGTAACCGAATAGGAATTATAAAGGGCAAAAATACATAGGCTATTTTTTTTTTCTTTTTCAGTGAACAGACTAGGCGACTTGAAGATGTCTCTGCTATTCAGAGCAGTCCTGTCACGAGGCAGTTTTCCTCAGAGGTTTGCTGGTTATTCGCGATGTAACTTTTCTTCTACATCATGTCGACTGGACAAACCTGCAGTGAGCTCTGAGCCTGAAGCAAAGAAATTCGAGACCCCTCTAAGTATTTTACATGGTGAGTAATCAGTAGGGACTCGAGGAGTGGTGAATAAAATAGAAAACGGGTGTAAAAATTGAGTCATAGCAGCTCAAGTCTAAACATGCGTAAGACAATTCATAAGTCGTGGCAACAATTTTTTATTTCCCAACAATTTCCAACACACGAAATTAACTAGAGATTGAAAAGTAAGTTAAATGATCTTCGTAATGTTGCCACCAGGTGAGGTCCGAGTGCACCAGTCTAGACATGGTCACGATCTCTGTCAGTTGTCTGTTGACAATAGTGTGTAATGGAGATAACCAAAGATGAACAACGTTCGTACATCAAGATAGCCTGCAGTCGATGGCAACGAACTGTGGACAATGTAGAAGACAACCTTGAAGGATGTTAGCCATCAACATATATCAACCCTCGTGAAGAGGTGATGCATGGACAAATGCTGTTAAACAGCTTGTACGAGAATAAAACAGTGATTTCAGAACGTTCTGTTCTGCATCCATATCAGGGGCAGATGACCTCGTAGTTCTGCCCCTTAAAACAACAATAACTAACTGCATACTTGCCAATGTATATAACTTAGTTAATTTTGTGTGTTGGCACATTGCCAGGAAATAAAAAAATAGTTGCCATGAATTATGAATCACCCCTTGCCACGGTGGGTGAGTGGATAGCGTGTCGGTCTACTAACCCCAAGATTGCAGGTTCGCCCCTGACCGTGGTAAGTGATTTTTGAAAGGCGGCAAAAATACGATACGCATGTCATACGATGTTGGCATGTCAAAGAACCCATTTGAATTCAGTAGGCCGAGTTCATAATGGCAAAATTAATCTCGGGAGTTTCCGCCAGCCCAAAGTTCCTCATTTCTCTACTAGAAAGCGCTATTGTGTTCAAGGAGATTAGATATCTAACATCTAACCTCCTTGACTTTCATAGTCAAGGAACTACGAAATTCGACATGCAAGCTACCCTCTGGGTGTCAAATAGCAAAGCTTGCACCAGGCACCCGAGGCCATACGATATTATTATTATTACCCCTTGTATAATTGAAAGAAGGTTCTTAAATCTAAATCAATACTGAAAGTAACTAAAATCACACATTAAATAATCTTAATCTTGTGCAGAACGAAAATATGCGTTTACTGCAGCTGTATATATACCTATTAACTTAGGCGCGGTGCAAACTGGAGAAACCTGTTTGATGCAACTGGTTTCGTGAAACTGAAGTTGCTTGCAGCAGATAGATAAGATTAACACAGAGCTGTGCACACTGCGTTTCATGAAACTGTAGTTGCATTGATTTCGAGAAACTCTGTACAACGGTTTCCTGTCTCGTCAGTTGCACGTTTCTTGTATTTTAATTTTATTCTTCGACCAAGTCTCCCCTCTTTTACGCAAATATATGAACTTGCTATTGAAGGATGAAGTGCGGACTTGGGAATCAAAAATGTGGCCTGCTGTTGGTTGGACATTACGAACCTAGTTGTTTACAAAACATGTAAATTGTACCTTGTAATAACAGGGGAGTTGGGAATCAGGTAACATCCTTGCCCACATGATCCGCAAGGTCAGTTATTTAAGTTAGTATTATGTTGGGGGGAGCGCGCCTGCTTCTCACCCGGCGGCCCCGAGTTGGATTCGCAGATCCGTAAGGGATTTAAAAACTGATGTGAGGGCTGTTACAGGGTGCACTCAGCCTTGTGAGGAAAAATGAGTAGCCGAGTGTCAGTGAGGCAGCGTCCCGGTCACGAAAACCAAGATTGCCGGCCGAGGGGACCCGACGCACTGACCACGCTTCACCCCAATATCTGCAGGCCAAATGGCTGGGCAGTGGTCGCTTGGTAGGTCTAGGCCCTTCATGGGCTGTAGTGCCACGGGTTATTATTTATTATGTGGATGTCCTTATCCTTTCCATTTGTTTTTCGCCAGCTGAACCGGGCTGGCTGGATGCGATAGTGGTTTATATTGCGATCACGTGAGCATAATACGAAGGCTACAGGTTGTTGTTTTAAAGGGCAGAACAACGAGGTCATCTGCCCTTCAAAGCTACAGGCATGCTTACTGTATTTTAATTGTATTTAGTTACCGTTCGGGTTCATTATTCTTTGAGGGCATGGTCCTCGTTAGGAAGGAGGGGCTATGAAATCCAACAAGACAAAATCATGGCGCCACCCTCCTAACTGATGGAAAACCTTTACTTCTGTGTGCATGTTTCATTGCGACTGGATTCTTGAAACCCATTTCATGAAACCAGTTGCATGAAACAGGTTTCTTCAGTGTGCACCGCACCTTCAGGTCTATAAGGATACGGTATTATCTGCTGCACGTTAGTATTCATGTTTAATCATGGCATAGTATTACAATATGAATATAGGTATTATAGGAGTACTCCTAACCAAAAGAAGTACCAAGGATCTCTAAAAGTGGCTCACTGCACGTTCCTGAGGTGCCAGGATCACTTATTGAGATCCTTAGTAGATGCATCTTTTCTTGACAGTTGTGCCATCTGTTGGTGAATTATTCTTACTGCATCAATGTGAATGTGTCTAATTTAAGCATATCACCACTATTGTTGCTTTTGAAAGTATTTGTTGGAGTTTCATGTCTACGAATCTTGGTATCTAGTAGTTGTCATGGGCTGTGGTAACAACAATCATGGCAGCCAAATTATCGAAGACATTGCTAACTAAATCACATATTTCAAAAGTTTTTGGCGAGGGTAGTAGCTTTAGTGATCTTGAAGATGATGAAATTGATAGTGATACTGAGGACAATGAAATTCCAGGAAGGAGGAAGCTTGGGAAATTTGTCAGATGACTATACACATTGCCGATCAGACTTAATCAGGCACCTGTAAATAGGCCTGAACAATTACCAGATAGGTTTCAAAAGGTGACGCATCTTGAAGTACCAAGGGATTCTGTAAATTTACACAGAAGGAAGCGAGTCCATTAAGAGGAAGTAGAAACAGAATAACAAGAAGCTACATGGAAAAGAAATTGAATGTTGCCGTTTTGAAAAGCTATGGACAAATGGCAGATCATGTTACTGATCGCCAGTGTTCTCGGAGGACGAGGCACTTGAAGAATTGACTAGATATTGAACTTGTTCCATCTTAGTGAGAGGCAAGCAGCTTGACTACTGCACCACCATGCCCCAACCAAGGTTCGACTTGACACTTGAGAGTGAATGGGGAATTTGAAAAATATAATTCTTGTGCACCGTCTATATATGGGCATAGCTCTGCATAGCCGTGGCCCCTCGCCTGTAGGGGGATGTAGCATTAACAAGGTTAATGCTTAAGTATTTCACAGCAGTACTAGTGGCACTATATCAGGATTTTGCCACTCCTTAGTGGATTACTGTTAGAGGGCCATGATAGCGCTGCTTAGTTTATGGGGTCACGGTGCTTAGCCATGGGTAAAACAACTTATGATGATGATTACAGGAAGAAGTGGATTCATAACATTTTGTATGAAAAACAGCCTAGTTACATGTGACCTTATTTCCTTAGGAAACTTGCACAAACTTCTTGCCACAGTTATAAATCATTTTTTCATTTATTGCTTATACCAAAAGAATCATGGGTCCTATCATCCTCCTCTTCCTTAATTTCCTTTAGTACATCCTCTCAAACTGTAATTTATTTTATGATTGCTATAACAGCTTAGGCTTTGACGGCCGGCGTTCATAATTAAGTACCAGTTTTTTGGGCTTGTAGGCCGTGGTCCAGACAGGATATCTCCTGACGTTTCACCGGAAACTGCGTCCGGCATTTTCAAGGGTTCCGCTCCTTTCCTTGGTCAGCTGACCCTTGAAAATGCCGGACGCAGTTTCTGGTGAAACGTCAGGAGATATCCTGTCTGGACCACGGCCTACAAGCCCGAAAAACTTGTACTTAATTTATGATTGCTGTTTTGTTTGTCTGTAGGGGGGAAGAATCACAGAGTCGACAATTTGGAGAAGAGGTTTCTTGTTTGGTCTGGAAAATATAAGAGAATTGAAGATGTACCACCCACAGTTTCGTAAGTATATTTCTTTATCCCTTTCGTCCAAAGAAAAGTGTTTGAAAGAAGATATGGGGATTAACTCGCTGCAGCATATCTCATCATATAAACCTTCAGCTGCGGAATTGAAGATATTGATAAAAGTTAAAATATGGATTTTCATTCCTTTTAAGTGTTTGCATACATATTTCACCCTTGTGATCTATTCTGTGGTCCTTGGCTCAATAAAATCTTGAAATTTACTTTACTAGTGCATATACTAGCCTATAAATGTGCGATGAGACTTGCCATGCTATATGAAGCATAAACAAGGCCAACGGTACAGTCACAAAATAAGGGACTGGATGTAGCCGAAATTAAAATGTTGAGATGGATGTGTGGTGTTATGAGGAAATCCCCCAGGGGCTCACATCTTGTGGACTTGGGTTGGCGACCACGGGACCCCAGCTGAGTCCGGCATTGCTTCCACTTACTTGTGCCAGGCTCCTCTCTGTCTTCTTTCCTGTTGACCTCCCTTGGTCAACTCTTGTTCTTTCCGACCCCGACGGTCTTAGGGTATCCGAGGCCTAGGGAGTCTTTCACTTTCCCGCCTTAATTGGCCCTTGTCTCATCTTTCCTGATCCCTCCTTCTTTGAGGGGTCAGACCTCTTGTTTTCTTTTCATTATACTGTATTTCCTTTTCTCTTTAAGATTCCCGCGCTGTTTTTGTTACTTGGTTCCCCATGTATCTAAATTCCCTTTAGCAATTTTTTTGTAGGTATTTTTAATGTATGTTTCATTTTGTAAGTTTTTTCGATCTAAATTACCTCTCGCGATTGTTTTCAACCTCAATTGCATTTTGTAAAGATTGACAATCTAAATTGCTTGTTAGTAAGTCTTTCACTGTAGGTTCAGGGCATTTTAGTGAGTATTTTGAATTTCAATTGCATTTTGTAAGTATTTTCAACCAAAACCGCATTTCGCCAGAATTTTAAATTTAAATTGCATTTTGTTTGGTGGGCATTTTACAAATATTTTGATTCTCAATTGCATTTTGTGGGTATTTTGAATCTAAATTACATTTTGTCAAGTATTTTCAATCTAAATTGCATTTTGTAAGTATTGTCAAACCACATGAGTCGTTTGAATCTGCCGTACATTTTGTAAGCATTTTCAATTTCAATTGCATTCCCCCCAGGGGCTCACATCTAGTGGGGCGTGGGTTGGCGACCACGGGACCCCAGCTGAGTCCGGCATTGCTTCAACTTACTTGTGCCGGGCTCCTCTCCGTCTTCTTTCCTGTCGACCTCCCTTGGTCGACTCTTGTTCTCTTCCGACCCCGATGGTATTAGGTTATCCGAGGCCTAGGGAGTCTTTCACTTTCCCACCTTAATTGGCCCTTGTCTCATCTTTTCCTTATACCCTCCTTCTGTGAGGGGTCAGCCTTCTTTTTCTTTTACATCCTGCCTTGTGCTCAAGGCCCTTAAGGAGGCAGGGTGTATGTAGCCCCACCACTTCTGGTGCACCGTCGATAATGCTACACCCTCAGGGGCTCACGGCTGGTGAGTTCGGGAGTTGGGGACCCCGAGGGATTCCTGAGCTGGGTCCGTTTTCCCCTTTTGTCCCTTACCTTTGGGGCGGACCTTCTCCTCTCTCCCCCTCTCCTCTCCTCTTTTCATTATATTTACTTTTCTCTTTAAGATTCCCGCACTGTTTTTGTTACTTGGTTCACCGTGTATCTAAATTCCCTTCTAGCGATTTTATTTTTTAAAGGCATTTTTAATCTATGTTGCTTTTTGTATGTTTTTTCGATCTAAATTACATCTCGCGATTGTTTTCAACCTTAATTGCATTTTGTAAAGATTGACAATCTAAATTGCTTTTTAGTAAGTCTTTCAATAATGAGGAGGGACCTTTGTGAGTATTTTGAATTTCAATTGCATTTTGTAAGTATTTTCAACCAAAACTGCATTTCGCACGAATTTTGAATCTAAATTGCATTTTGTTTGGCAGGCATTTTGCACATATTTTGATTCTCAATTGCATTTTGTGGGTATTTTGAATCTAAATTACATTTTGTCAAGTATTTTCAATCTAAATTGCTTTTTGTAAGTATTGTCAATCCTCCATGAGTAGTTTGAATCTAACGTCCATTTTGTAAGCATTTTCAATTTCAATTGCATTTTGTAAGTATTTTGAATTCCAATTGCACTTTGTGAATAATTTGGATTGGAACTGGGATAGGGCCTATTTCAATCTGAATTGCATTGTGTGTTTTTAATTTCAATTGCATTTTGTAAGTATTTTGAACCTCAATCGCATTTTGTACGTATTTTCAATCTCATTTGCATTTTGAAAGTATTTTGAATTTCATTTGCATTTTGTACGTATTTTGAATCTAGCCTCCGTTTTGTGGGTCTTTTTCAATCTATTCTTTTTGTGCAACTTTTCGCTCCAAATTCCCTTTTGTAAGACAATATTGTGAGTTGTTTCCATCTGAGTTCCTTTTTGTACGTATTTTCCGTCTCAGATAATTTTGTTCTGGTTTCCATTTCATTATCATTTTCGCTATCACCCAGATCATTAGGGGCCGATAACCTAGATGTTAGGCCCCTTAAAACAACAATTATCATCATCATATTCAATTGCATTATGTAAGTATTTTGAATTTCAATTGCACTTTGTGAATAATTTGGATTGGAACTGGGATTTTTCAATCTGAATTGCATTGTGTATTTTCAATTTCAATTGCATTTTGCAAGTATTTTGAACCTCAATTGCATTTTGTACGTATTTTCGATTTCATTTGCATTTTGTACGTATTTTCGATTTCATTAGCATTTTGTAAGTATTTTGAATTTCAATTGCATTTTGTAAGTATTTCGACTCTACATTGCATTTTGTCCGTATTTTGAACCTAGCCTACATTTTGTGGGTATTTTTCAATCTATTCTTTTTGTGAATCTTTTCGTTCTAAATTCCCTTTTGTAAGAACATTTTGTGAGTTGTTTCAATCTGAGTTCCTTTTTGTAAGTATTTTCCGTCTCACTTAATTTTCGTTCTGGTTTCCATTTCATTAACATTTTCGCTATCACCCAGATCATTAGGGGCCGATAACCTGATGTTAGGCCCCTTAAAACAACAATTATCATGTTATGAGGAAACACCTTCATATGGGGCAGTGTTAAGTTGACTGAAGTATCCAAAAAGGTCCAAGAAGTCCAAGTAGGAGGAACGAAATTCGAGCAGGTGGAATATTTTAAATACTTAGGCTGTATATTCTCTCAGGATGGGGAACTACTTGAAATTTAACTTGCTGGCAGCCTAAGGGCATTCAATTAAAAGACCCTGCTATGGTCATTGGCTGCAATTCATTGTATACAGGGTGTTCACAGCAAGCCCTACTTTGTGGTGTAACTCTTTTGTTTTTCAAGATATTTTAATTTTGACACTTGCTTTGGAAAGTGCTTTTCAAGCTCTAAAACTTTTGTTTCGTTGGGTTTTGTGTGAAGTTTGCGCATAACGCGCAAATCAACTTTTTGTGGCACGGTTTTGGCACTTTTTTTTTGCCCAAATTGTATTTTTGACATCACATATCAAAAGAGCGACATGGAATTAGTCGAATTAGCCACCAAAATATCAGTTTTTGCCCAAAGCAATAGATTTTTGTCCGTTTATAGCGGACAGGGCGCGAAGGCCCACTTGGTTCAACCGGGCCGGGCAGAGGCAGGTCGCATGCTATAAGCGGACGAAAATCTAAACACAAATTCGCATTTTGCGAGTCTGATTTGGGCAAAATCTGATATTTTGGTAGCTTATTCGACTAATTCGATGTCACTCTTTCCATAGGTGATGCATACCTGCCAACCCTTCCGATTTATTCGGAAACTTTCCGAATTTTCACTTCGTCTTCCGATCTTCTTAATTACTATTATTTCTTCCGAATTTCGGACCCCAGTGATATATTGTAAAAAAAAAAAAAAAGAAGGAAATGCAAATAATTTCCATTCTCAACGAGATTCTCTCGTAAGTCGTAATTGCTTTTGTGATTTGCGTAACCTTGGATTTTTGTGTAAGTTTCTCGCTTGGCAGTGAGCTCCATAGCTGCCTGCAATCTCGGAATGGTGAGTCAGCTGATCGGCCTACCGCATACTGATTGGTGGTATTTTACGGACAAACAGGTGTCAAGCTTGCGCTGATTAATTGAGGCTGGCTAGGTGACTATGCCGTATAGGATTGGAACCTTGTATGCTACGCGCAGCGATTGTGACTTGATGCGTTTGACGCCACGTGTTTATACTCTGCTAGCGTCACGTTTAGTGCGTCGGTAGATAATTATTTCAACGAGTTGTGTCGTGTGTTTCTCTCGTCACGTTATGGCGACAAAACCTCAGAAACGTTATCTCCAAGTGTTCAAAGAAAGCTATAAAACTGAATTTCCATTCATTGTACAATCTAGTAGAGGAAACCATTTTGCTCTTTGTTCCTTGTGTCGTTGCGATATAAATATTTCTCATGGTGGAAAAAATGACATTGTAACTCACAGCAACACTCTAAAACACAAGGACAGTGCTAGTTGTTTACAGTAGAACAAAAAAAATAGGTACGTTTTTTTGTTCACGGGAATGAAGACAATGCTGCCATTCGAGCAGAATGGTTGTTCACGGCATTCATCGTAGAACATAACCTCTCTTTATCATGTTCCGATCACGTGGGACAATTGTTTAGAAAAATGTTCCCGGATTCGGAAATTGCGAAGAAATATGCCTGTGGGAGGACAAAAACATCCGCCATTGTTCATGAAATGGCACGTGACGCCGATACAAAAATTATTAATATTTTAAAATATGGGCCTTTCGCGATCTCCACTGATGGTAGCAATGATAGAGATAGTAAGCCGTATCCTGTCGTGTCATTTTTCAACAAAGAATCGAAGATGATTGAAAATCGTTTGCTATCCATGGAAAATTTGGAAGGTGACTCGACTGGTGCTAACATTGGTAATTTGCTTCTGCGTCTTCTGGTAAGACATGCTATTCCAATGGCAATCTGTATAGCTTTTAGTGCAGACAATGCCCCTGTTATGATAGGGAGGAAAAATGGTGTTCCTGCAAAATTAAAAGAGCAGTGCAAAAACATCATCGTTGTAGGATGCCCATGCCATTTAATTCATTTGGCTGCTGAGAAAGGTGCTAATTCCCTTCCTGTGAAAATTGATGAGATAATGATTGATATTTATTATTATTTAAACAAAAGCTGCAAGAAGAAAAATCATCTGAAATTATATCAAGCTCTTTACCAAACTGATGTTAGGAAAATACTGAAGCATGTGTGCACGCGTTGGTTGTCCTTGGGTAAATGCTTAGATAGACTGATTTCACAGTGGAAGCCACTGCTGAGTTTTTTTTAAGGATGAGGTAAACCTGTCCACTGGCACAAACACATCTCTCAAGTATTTCCAAATTCCCAAATTAAAGGCACATGGAGTGAGGAAAGCAATGGCAAACTACCTCACTCCTCTTCTTGCCTAGAACGCCTCAATATAGCACTGCCTTGGGTTTTTGTGGGTATCTACTCACATAACGTAACGGCGGTGCTTTTGAGGATCCAACCAGCCTTCGGGCTGACTACCTAACAGAAAGGAGATAAGCCTGCAGAAGTGGAATTTGGTGTTGGTGTGAACAACATAGTACAAGATCAAGCACGTGTTATTATTGGCAAAAGGAAGTTGGAGAGCCGTTCTTCTTCTCAGTTTGTAAGGAAAAAAGTGACGGAACCAAGTCAAACTGTTGGTATTTCAAGACAGGAGAGACTATTTCTTTTTCTGTCATCTAAGTTAAATGAGGCATTTTGCTTGTTTCTGGCATTTACCATTCCTACATTTGAAAAGTACAACAAAGTTCTTCAATCGCAAGCACCTCACAGCCATGTCCTAAAATCCATACTGATTGACTTGCTGACAGAAATTCTCTGTAGGTTTGTTAAGCCAGTGGCCATAAATAAATATTGCACAATTTTAGAAGTGGTCTATCACACAAGAGAGAATCAGAAAGCTGATGATGATTTGGTAATTGGTTCAACATCTAGTTGTGTAGAAAATCTGGCTCCTGAGGAGAAGGTCTTTTATTTGCACGTCAGGAAGTACTTCACTGCAGCCTTTGATTATATTATTCGTAAATTTAATTTGGACAGTGAGTTTTCTGTTAATGCTCAAGTGGCACAGATAAGGTCTTTGTGTACTGCTTCCTTTAGTGCCGTAAAGTATTATATCACTAAGTTTCCAATTATGTTGCCAAAAAAAACCCGGTGAAGATGAGCACCAAGCAATGGATGCATTACAATGCCAGTTTTGTGCTCTCCAAACGGAGGATTTGCCATCTTCTATTGTGGAAGGAAAAAGAGCAGATTGTTCTTGGTCTGCAATAGGGGATATATGAGGTGGAGATGGGTGTCTGAAATATGACAGACTAGCTAGAGTAATTCTGTCAATATTAACAATCCCACACAGCAACGTTGAATGTGAGAGATTGTTTAGCCAGGTGAAGAAGACAAGGACACAATTCCGATCATCTCTGAATGACGAAAACCTCAACAAGCTGTTAGTGGTTAAATCAAGCCTAAGTGGAAATTGCTATGAGCAGCAGTATGACGGGGCATTTTTGAAGAGAGCAAAGTCGGCTACAAAATCTGCATTAAATCAGTAAGCAGTCTCAAGATTACCATCCACAAGTATATACATCACCTAATCATAATTAGGTAAGTAATGTTGTCCATGGTAATTAACTTAAGTCTGACAAAACGTGAATATGTGGTAGCGAATGCGAAGTGTAATCCATCTTAATGATTGTATGCATTTTCTTCAAACACACAATTATGTTCTCTTACGTTTAAATATTGGCCATACATATTACTCGATGATTGATGATTGTTTACATTTTTGTGAATTGTATGCTGAATTCATACTTTACCAATAAAGACACGCAGGTCTTTTGTGTACCCTCTTTCGCCCACGCCATGGTATACTGGCATGATGTAATCTATAATTTAAAAAAAAAAAAAGCTTCCTATATTTGACTTTCGAAGGTTGGCAGGTATGGTGATGTCAAAAAAACGATTTGGGCAAAAAAGTGCCTAAACCATGCCACAAAAAGTTGATTTGCGCGTTATGCGCAAACTTCACACAAAAACCAACGAAACAAAAGTTTTAGAGATTGAAAAGTACTTTACAAAGCAAGTGTCAAAATTAAAATATCTTGAAAAACAAACCAGTTACAGCACAAAGTAGGGCTTGCTGCGAACTCCCTGTATAAGACCGTGATGTCTCAACCCCTAAAATAAGCAACATCGAAATTAATTTTGTGTATATAAATAGACTTAGTCAGTCGAGGTGTAGAAAAGCCAATGCAGCGAGTTCTCAGTTGTGATCTACAGTATTCTGCAAGAAAGAAGTTAGTGTAAAATGCTTAAACATTGACCATTATGGCAATGGTAAAAATTAATAACCGTGTTGACTGATAGTATTATCTTATTAAAACCGCCTAGTCAAACACTAAAGAAACGTTTAATTATACAGTATTATTAATCGTACATGTTTGGTATTTCATTGATACCTTCCTCAGCGTGATTGATATTAAATCTTAAAACTAGTTAACAAAGCCAAAAAGAAATCGATATCCTTACAAAAATAGTTTTAAATCAAAAATGGAAAAGCTTGTAAATAATTAAATGCCATGTAGTAAAATGATGCTATTAAAATAAGAGATCTACCTTATAAACTGGAGTATTGACGTAGGCAGTTTATAAGATAGATAAGGTAGATGAGATGGGTGGATGTTGGATAGCACTGGCAACCACTTCAAAGGTGTGGATTTGATGGTGCCTGATTTTGTCCTCATTGTGTCATTCAGTTGCGTATCTACTTTTGCAGTGTGTGCACTATTAAGCCACACAGGACAGTCATTCAGTTGCGTATCTACTTTTGCAGTGTGTGCACTATTAAGCCACACAGGACAGCAGTATTCGGCAACTGGGTAGACTGAGGCAAGAGCTGACATTCGCAGGACCGTAGATTCTTTTAATATGTATTCTTTGCTCTTGACTTACAGGCAGGAAGCCATGGAGAAAGCACGCAACAAGGCACGCATCAAGATCGCCAACTACATGATGGGGCTAACCATTCTGGCATGTGTAATATTTGTGTACAGTGGCAAACAAGCAGCCAAGCGTGGCGAGTCTGTTCAGAAGATGAACCTGGACTGGCACCAGGAAGTCAACCGTGAACCAGCAGAAAAGAAATAATAGTGTTGCTGACAGACTTGAGAATAGATGTTTTATCTTACATGACTAGCATGATTGTGTCAGACATGATCATATAAGCTCTTGCTTGGAGATTAATTGTATTTGTAAAAGAATTTTTGACCTCTAGACTTGTAAATGCTACACTTGTTTGTAACTCGTGGGCTAGGATATGTCATTCGTGAATATTTAGGCTGTCCACACACGGAACTTTGGAGATTAATTTGTATTTGTAAAGGAATATTTGAGCTCTCTAGAGTTACAAATGGTGTACACTTGTTTGTGATTCATGGGCTAAGATATACCACCGGTGAAGATTTAGGTTGTCCATTCATGAAACTTTTCTGAAATGACACGCAAGTGACAAAAGTTACGAATGAGTGTTAGCAATCCTTTAGCAAGTCTGCAGACATTATTTTTACAGACTTCTTTTTCTTCTGTAGATGGCCTGTATTTCCGGAGAAACTTATAGATTTTATGCTTTGATTGGGCTGATCAATATCAATTTAGAAAGACTGGCTGCGTGGCTCAGTGGTAATGTTCTCGCCTGCTGTGTCCGAGGTTATAGGATCGAATCCTGGCGCAGTCAGCTGGCATATGAGGATGCGCCAATGCGAGGGAGCCGTGCCAATAGATTTACTGGCATGTTAAAGATCCCCTTCGGGGCAAAATTCTGGCATCTGTAATCTCGAAAAGCTGCAGTTGTTAAGTCATCAACTTCCAGTGGCTATGCCTTGTCTCCACAACAATTGTTCTGTCTTCAGTACCTCATTTCATTTCATAGTAGGAACTATAATGAAGAGGCGGATGTTAAAAGTGATGTAAAACCAATAACATTATTATTCTTGTTCATTTCCCGGTTCCAGTGATCTGGGTCGGGGCGTGAATCAAGGACCTCCAACCGAGGCCTCGACTCGCACACTATCATATTTAGACTGTTTGTACGATGGGTTCGCCACACCCAAAGGTAGACAAGGGCCAATTAAGGTGGAAAATTGAAAGGCTCCCTAGGTCTCGGATACCCTCATACTATCGGGGTCGGAAGAGAACAAGTGTTGACCAAGGGAGGCCAACAGGAAAGATAAGTGAGAGGAGCCCGGCACAAGTAAGTGGAAGCAATGTAAGTGGTCGCCAAACCAAGTCCCACAAGTTGTGAGCACCTGTGAGTTAACATTATTATTATTCAATATCCCAATCTATTTGCCATGGTGTATCATTGGCAAGGTTGACTAACTTACTTTATGAAAGTAAAGAAATAAACAATAAAATTCAAACTATGTGCATCTTGCTATCTCTTGGATGTTCATCATCTTCTTCTTTATGTTCATCTTGCACAGTTTCCAGCCGCTGGCCGGGTCTGTTGAGAACACAGGCCTCTCCAACGTCTTCTTCACGCTTTCTTCCACCCCCTTCAGCCACCTGTCTCTCGGTCTCTTTCCTTCCCACTTCGTCTCGTGTACTCTCCTGGGTATCCTCTTCTCCATTCGTTTTACATGTCCATACCATCTAAGTCTAGATTTCTCTATACCATCCTATAATGGTTCCTCCTTCATCAATTCTCTGATCCTCTCATTTCTTATTCTGTCCATCTTTGTAGCTCCAATACTGCTTCTCAAGAACCTCATCTCACTGGGCTGTATTTTGCTCTTCTCCCTTCCTTTCATAACCCAGGTCTCCGAGGCATACGTCAGGATAGGGACATAGTACGTCCGATATATGATCCTTTTGGTGTTCTGAGGAACATCCTTGCTCCATATCATGCTTCTCACACTCCTCCGGAATGCTTCTGCCTGTCTCGCCCGCTCATTTATTTCTCTATCGTTTCTTCCATTATCTTGTATCAGGCTTCCCAAATACTTGAAACTCTCCACTTTCTTCAGCTGTTCCTCACCAATTGTTATTCCTGTTGTGGTTCTTTCCTTCTTCCTTGTTGTGATCACCATCTCACTCTTGAAAATGAAAATCCACAGCCTGCTTCCAGTCTCTGACCGGGTCAGGAATGGACACTCCAGCAACACTCTCCACTATCATTTCATTTCATCTGTCATTCATTTAATCATTGCCCCAGAGGAGTGCGTCAGGCCTCGGCAGCCGGCACAGTTCATATCCTCGCCGCTAGATGGGGGCTTCATTCATTCATCTCACTCTTATTTATGCTAAATTCCATCCCATATCCTTGTATTATTCCTTCCCACACGTCCAACTGCTCCTGTACTTCCTCCTCCTCGTTTCCCCAAATCTGATGTTAAGGGTTGCTAAAAATGCGACTGGTATTTATGTTTTATACACCCAGTTATATTATGTTACGAGTCAAATTCATATGCTCGGTATGAACTGATTTTTCCTCCACAGATACAACTTACTCTCTTGCAGGAAAGCTAAGTGCCAGGAACGTTGAGCGAAGGACTTCTGCTGAGCTCTCCCATGTTATACCATTCAGCTTGTGGATGATGATATTCCTTTCATTGATTTTCTCTTTTAGAGCTTCGCAGTGCCAACCTGTAGATAATGTGTCACATGTTAGATAGTGGTGACTCGACCTATGGGTAAAGCCCTGCGCGGATGTGGATATCCGCGGATATAGTTTGCATGACTGAGCGGATAGTGGATAAGCTGCGGATAATGTTTCGAGTAAATTTGCGGATAGTTTTTAGAATACAAACTGGATTTTTAAAATATAATTTTAGGTTTTACTAAGATCTGCGTCTTTCAAGTTTCTTGTTATTTCCCTATTTGTTTTCGCATGGAATGTATAACAGAGAAGAGTGAGAAGCCAGTCATGGAAATACCCTCAATTACTGTTGACTTTTGCCAAAAAATGTCATTTATACCTATGCTTGGCTGCGTGGGTAAATCCGACGATTAAGTGCTATAATTAGCCACCCGCTGTTTCACGCCATTACTCAGAGGGATACAACTTGGTCAATATTGCCTTGCGATTCACACATAGCCTACGGGGAACGAATTTCTCCTCAAATGTCGAAATGTGTTGCTTTAATACTGTATCCAATAAATTCAAAATATTGTTGTAATGTCAGTGGGTTTGGATAACAAAAGGATAAAAGTAGTGCAGATGCGGGGCGGATAACAGTCGTGCGGATGTGGATAACGTAATGTTTATCTACGCAGGGGCGGCTAGGCTATCAACATATGTTTCTAAGTCGTCATTCAAGACGAACAAGCAAATATATTGAACTTGAAATTTGCCACATTGCAAATGATCCAGTTTTATATTCAGTCATCATCATCTTGCAGTTTCCAGCCACTGGCCGGGTCTGTTTGGAACACAAGCCTCTCCAACGTCTTCTGTCTTCCCACCATCTCTCAGCCTCCACCCTTGTCCAGTCTTCTCCTCTCTTCTTCACGCTTTCTTCCACCTCCTTCAGCCACCTGTCTCTCGGTCTCTTTCCTTCCCACTTCGTCTCGTGTACCCTCCTGGGTATCCTCTTCTCCTCCATTCGTTTTGCATGTCTATACCATCTAAGTCTAGATTTCTCTATACCATCCTGTAATGGTTCCTCCATTAATTCTCTGGTCCTCTCATTTCTTATTCTGTCCATCTTTGTAGCTCCAACACTGCTTCTCAAGAACCTCATCTCACTGGCCTGTATTTTGCTCTTCCCTTCCTTTCATAACCCAGGTCTCCAAGGCATACATCAGGATAGGGTCCTTAAATGAATAGATGAATACAAATATCTTCTTGCCCTTCATCTGGGGAATGGAGGAGGGTGATAGAGTAGTGGTTCAGCTAGTGTAAATGTTTTTTTGTTTTGTTTAGGTGAAGCCATCTAGGCGATCTACTGTACAAATTTGACATTCTGCTTTACATCTAGCAGAGAAATCGGAACTCTATTGCGAGATCTGTGGCCAGGATTGAATTAATTGTATCTTGTAGTCGCTGAATGTGATACAAGATATCTATTACAACCTGTTATCGTACATCTCAGTATTCCGTGGATTTTTCCCACCCTTTGAACTCGTGATCTTAGCATCAAGAGTTGAACATGCTACCACTGATCCATGGACTGAGCTGTATTCTGAAATAAAAACCAGGAAGAGTCAAAAACATTTGAATTTGAAGAACTGATCGAAAATCCATCATTTTCCAGTGTCTCAATGTGTGAATCTGTGTTATTTTCCCCCTCCTTAAAGCAGTTGGTGACTTGAACTACCAACCATTCCTATTACTTCTAAGTAGCTCCGTGTGTGGCCAGCTGATTTAGTGCCTCCAGTTTGCTCTTTCGACTTCAGTTGGTGTTTCATTAACATAAACCCTCGATTCAACGGAATTCAGATTAAACGGATAGAATTAGACCAACCGAGAATGTTTTTAATGAATTTTGCATGCCCTTTTACGCACGTTTACAACTAAACAGTAGTGTTTTATACTGCACGTTCGTCCCAAACTCTTGTTAAAAACTTACAGTAAATACTAATTATAGTAAAATCTCGTCGATTTGAAGGGATCGGGATAGAAAAAGGGGACTTCGAATTAACCCAATCAACCCCCGCCGCCAAAAGCTCCCAATACCCCAAACCTTATGACCAATGGAAACGTGTAATAACCGATGCGCCTTTTAGCAACTGTTGATTAATGATCTATCCAACAGCATCCGAATCATATTCAAATGCAGTGGCACCATGTACGAGTAGAAATCATTGGATGACTTGAAACATAACCTGTAACACTCACATCGGTGAAATAACCTCTATCTTTTATAATCATCATGGTCAAGCGCGAGAAGAAATTAGTGTCCGACACGACATAAACCAATGTAAACATAACCTTACTGTTTTTACTGTAAAAGGAATAAATAAAGGCACGTAGAACATTCCTGTTTATTAGTGCAACCAAATGAAACTACGAAATAATTTTACCCAAAACATAGTTTTATGGACCATAATTGATGTAAGGAGAGTACTGAGAAAAGGCTATAGACTCTACTGGAGTGGGAACGAAGAGGGAAAGAGGATTGGAGTGGGAGTAGTAGTACGAGATGGTTTAAAAGAAGAAGTGAGGAGAATAAGTGATAGGATGATGAAAGTGAAAGTAGCACTGAGGGGAGAGACCTAGAAATAGTGCAAGTGTATGCTCCACAAGTAGTCTGCGCTTCTGAAGAGAAGGAGGAGTTTGAAGAGGAATTGCAGAAGCAGCTGGTAGGAAGAAATATGATTGTTATGGGGGACCTCAATGCCCATGTAGGAAGAGAAAGACAAGGTTATGAGAGTGTTCTAGGACCAGAGGGTTGGGGTGGAAGAAATGAGGAAGGAAAGAGACTGTTGGACTGTTGGGAACTCCTGGTTTAAGAAAAGAGAGAGCCACACAATCACATGGTACAGTGATGACTTGACCAGGAAGTCGGTGGTCGACTATATACTGTATGAGAAAGAACTAAATAAGAACATCACGGACATCAAGGTTATACCATCGGAGAACCTGGATAGCGGCCATCGATTACTGGTAATGAACCTGAGAGGGAGTAAGGAGAAGAAAGGGACTGAGAACCAGGAAAGACGTATAAGGATATGGAAACTGAAAGAAGGGGATAGAAGGGTCGAGTACCTCAAAATGGTAAAGGAAGGAATTCCAACAGATGAAGAAAGAGGGGTGGAAGAGGAATGGGCTAGATTTAAGAAGACACTAGTGGGTGCAGCAGAAGCAGTATGTGGGAGGACAAGTAGTAAGAAGAGGTGGAAGGAAACACCATGGTGGAATGAGAAGACAAAAGATATAGTAAGGGAAAAGAATAGAGCCTTTAGGAGGTGGTATCAAAATAGGACGGTAGAGACAAGGGAAGAGTACCAGGAAAGAAAGAAGGAGGCGAAGAGAGTGGTGGCTGAGGAGAGAAGGAAATGGATGGAAGAGTGGACAAAGATGATGGAGGAGGATAGTGAAGGTACAAAAAAGGTCCTGTATGGGATGGTAAAAAATAAGAGGTGGAAGGATCCTACGGATTATGTTAGAATGGTGAACAAAAGGGGACAAGAGATAGAAAATAGGGAAGAACTGAAGAAAATGTGGAAAGAATATTTTGAAGAACTTCTGAACCCAAATGGAAAAGATGGTGAGGAGGAAGAAATCGGGGAAGAGGAAGATGAACTGCAAACAGAAAAGGACTTAACATGGAAAGAAGTGGAAGATGCAGTGAACAAGATGAAAGGAGGGAAGGCACCGGGTGTGGATGAGTTGAGTGTGGAGATGGTGAGAGCAGCAGGAGAGGTGGGGATACAGTGGCTGTACCGAGTGATGAGGACAGCATGGAAGGAAAGGAAGACCCCAGAGGACTGGAAAAAAAAGAATCATTGTCCCGATCTTCAAGAAAGGTAGTAGAACAGATTGCAGAAACTATCGGGGAAAAACACTGATGAGTCATTGTGCAAAGATCTTCGAGAAAGTTTTGGAAAAGAGAATTAGGACAAGGATAGAAGGAGGGATGAGGGAAGAACAACATGGCTTCAGAGCAGGAAGGTCCACAGTGGATTTGATTTTTGCTGTAAGGCAGTTACAAGAACAGCACTATGAGTATGGAACAGATCTACTGATGGCCTTCCTGGACATTGAGAAAGCATATGACAGTGTATGCAGAAACAAAGTATGGAAGTCCCTGGAGGATAGAGGAGTAGAGAAATGGACTATAAAGAGGATAAAGGAGATGTACAAGGGAAGCGTGAGCTGTGTGAAAGTGGGAGGAGAGAGATCTGACTGGTTGGAACAAAGAAACGGCCTGAAACAAGGAAGTGCACTGTCACCGTTACTTTTCATTGTGGTGATGGATGACATAATGACCCGAGTGGCACAAGTAATTGGGGACGGAAAGATGAAAGCAATGGTGTTTGCAGATGATTTGATGATTTGGGGAAACAAGGAGGAGGAGGTACAGGAACAGTTGGACGTGTGGGAAGGAATAATACAAGGATATGGGATGAAATTTAGCATAAATAAGAGTGAGATGGTGATCACAACAAGGAAGAAGGAAAGAACCACAACGGGAATAACAATTGGTGGGGAACAGCTGAAGAAAGTGGAGAGTTTTAAGTATCTGGGAAGCCTGATACAAGATAATGGAAGAAACGATAGAGAAATAAATGAGCGGGGGAGGCAGGCAGAAGCATTTCGGAGGAGTGTGAGAAGCATGTTATGGAGCAAGGATGTCCCTCAGAACAGCAAAAAGATCATATATCGGACGTACTATGTCCCTATCCTGACGTATGCCTCGGAGACCTGGGTTATGAAAGGAAGGGAGAAGAGCAAAATACAGGCCAGTGAGATGAGGTTCTTGAGAAGCAGTATTGGAGCTACAAAGATGGACAGAATAAGAAATGAGAGGACCAGAGAATTAATGAAGGAGGAACCATTACAGGATGGTATAGAGAAATCTAGACTTAGATGGTATGGACATGTAAAACGAATGGAGGAGAAGAGGATACCCAGGAGAGTACATGAGACGAAGTGGGAAGGAAAGAGACCGAGGGGAAGACCGAGAGACAGGTGGCTGAAGGGGGTGGAAGAAAGCGTGAAGAAGAGAGGAGAAGACTGGACAAGGGTGGAGGCTGAGAGATGGTGGGAAGACAGAAGACGTTGGAGAGGCTTGTGTTCCAAACAGACCTGGCCAGTGGCTGGAAACTGTGCAAGATGATGATGATGAATTGATGTAAGAACAACAGGCAGCCATTTTTGAAGTAGAACACATCTAATCGATCGTTCCACTGACGATATTATTCGATAATTCACAAATAATGATAATTGGCTACTACAGTGTCGATATTTTTATAGCTCGAAATCTGCGCATTTTAGGGCGCACATCTCAAAATGCGGACCGATGAATTTTGTAAGTTTTGTTTAGAAGAATGTTTTTAAACATTTCTAAAATTCGCGATTTTACGGACGAACCTCCACTAAGTTCGTTAAATCGAGGGCTTACTGTATATGCAAGTTGAAGGCAAGCTGGCTGGTTTGGTGCCTCCACTGTCGAGGATCACTAACACAGTGACCCACCTAGATTTGAGTCTCAAGTAAGAACTCGATGTATTAATAATTATGTTGTGTTTTATCCAGTTATGTTTCTATTGCTTCCTAGTCTTGTTGAACCTCTAATTTTATGGTTTTAGTGCTTGAAGATGTTCACACTATTTTCCTATGTTTTATGATACCGTATAGTTCCTAAGAATTGTGTGTATTATCTATATATTACCGTAAGCCTCCGTGGCTTAGGCGGCAGCACGCCGGCCTCTCACCGCTGGGTCCGTGGTTCAAATCCCGGTCACTCCAAGTGAGATCTGTGCTGGACAAAACGGAGGCAGACAGGTTTTTCTCCGGGTACTCCGGTTTTCCCTGTCAAAATTTCATTCCAGCAACACTCTCCACTATCATTTCATTTCATCTGTCATTCATTTAATCATTGCCCCAGAGGAGTGCGTCAGGCCTCGGCAGCCGGCACAGTTCATATCCTCGCCGCTAGATGGGGGCTTCATTCATTCCATTCCTGACCCGGTCGGAGACTGGAAGCAGGCTGTGGATTTTCATTCATTTCATCTATATATTACCCTTTATTAAAAGTTCATAAATGAGAGGTCTGCAATACCTGAGCTAGTGTTCATGTCAAGCATTGGGGCTTCACTTGTCCAGAGAACTTAATTAAACAGAGGGGACAAAAGTGGTTTACGAGATAGGTATTACTAATCCCACAATGAAACCTATGTCTTCAATGAATTAGACAGCTTGCCACGGTGGGTGAGTGGTTAACGTGTCGGTCTACTAACCCCAAGCTTGCAGGTTCGCTCCTGGCCGTGGTAAGTGATTTTTGAAAGGCGACAAAAATTATGATATGCATGTCATAGGATGTTGGCGTGTCAAAGAACCCATTTGAATTCAGTAGGCAGTTTCCGCCAACACAAAGTTCCTAATTTCTCTACTAGAAAGCGCTATAGTGTTCAAGGAGCTTAGATATCTAACCTCCTTGACTTTCATAGTGCTTCAAGGAACAACGAAATTCGACATGCGAGCTGCCGTCTGGGTGTCAAATAACAAAGCTTGCACCCGGCACCCGAGGACATACGATATTACATTATAATGAATTAGAATCCCAGGAAGCATAGTGCAATGTAAGGCATGTCTGGAAAAACAGGCTAACCCTCAAAATTAAAATGTTTGAGTTAAGTGCTGCCATCTGCATATGGGTCTCTGCAGCAGGACCTGGTAAGTGCACCCATGCTGTCTGCTGTTCATCGGCGATGAAGGCTGGAAATTGCACGCCAATGCAGCAATTGGACGTGCACTGAGTGGCGACAGGTGGTCTTTTCCGATGAATCACGTTTCATGCTCCATCGGATAGTTGGCACATTCAGTGTGAAACGTCCGAACGCAAACACCCTGCAGCAATCGCCGGAGGAGCGGCACTGGAGTCGGCATGGCTCCACATCCCTGGCGGTACCTTCCAGAGCCTCGTTGACTCTCTTCCTGCACATCTCGCAGAGATCAGCACTGCAAAAGGGGGTTATGCAGGCTATTGACGGGTGGTCACATTAATGTCACTGTACAGTGTAATTCATAGAAAGCTGCCCAGATATTCACTTTCTTCTCGTGCAAGTCCTGAAGCAGAGCTTGATATTGAAGTGTAGAAGGCAGTAACAGTTCTATGTAGAACAGATGTGAGTTATTTCCATAAAACAGGGTTTTCTTTAGGAACATTGTGTTCATGTATATTTTAAGTCGTATAATTGTACCGACTGAATGCCCGATGTGTAGCCCATCTATGGTATTATTCGAATAAGCTGATTTAAAACTCTTGAAACAATGCTCAGTTGTTCCAAGGTCCCACCATATCCTTCACATTCTTTCTTTCTAAAAACAGAGTATACATGTCCAAATTTTTTGGGTAGTTACAGAAGAAATGGAGGAAATTAAAGAAATTTAAGAGTACCATAGGAGTCAAGATTCGAGGTGAATTATTACAACTGTCAGATTTGTTGACTATGTCATCTTAGCAGTCACTAGAGGATTTGAATGAGTTTCTTAATGATATGGATACAATCTTCAGGAAAGGATTCATGATGAAAATCAATAAATGGAAATCGGTGAGAAAAATATCAGATGTCTCTATCGACATCAAATTAGTAAGTGAAAGTAGGATACTTCTACTACTTGGGAAGCAAATAATCAGCGATAATATCACACTAATTTGGTGTCGATAAGAGATTTCTGATATTTTTCTCACCGATTTCTATTTATTGATGAACAATGTAAAGAGGTTATAAAAAGTAGATAAACACAGGCAAGGAAAGCTTTTCTACAGAAAAGAAATCTATTGACATCAAATAGATTCACGTTGTGTTGTCTGAGTCTTCAGTCTTTCGACTGATTTGATACAGTGCTCCATGTCTCCCTGTCCTGAGTTAATCGTTTCATCTCTACATAGCTCCCACACCCTACATCCGAGGCAACCTGTTTAACATATTTTAACCTTGGTCTACCCCTACTGTTCTCATTCTCGACCCTTCCTTCTATAACTAAGTTTGCTATTCCAGTGTGTCTTAGTATGTGTTCGACCAACCTACATCTTCTCTTCATTAGCAGTTGCCAGAAACGTCTCTCCTCTCCCACTAGTCTTAATACCTCTTCATTCGTAACCCTATCTACCCATCTGACCTTAATCATTCTTCTGTAACACCATATTTCAAACGCTTCAATTCTCCTCTCTTCTGCTGCACCAATAGTCCAAGTTTCACTTCCATAGAGTGCAACGCTCCAGACAAAGGCTTTCAAAAATGACTTCCTAATATGGTACCTAAATCTATATTCGATGTCAACGGATTCCTTTTCTGTAGAAATGCTTTTTTTGCCTTAGCTAACTACTTTTGATATCCTCTTTGCTTTGTCCATCACTGGTTATTTTGCTTCCTAAGTAACAGAAGTCACCTACTTCCTTTAGCTGTTCACCTGCCAATTCAACATCCATAGGGGTTTCTGATTTCTTTCGGCTGCATTCCAATATTTTTGTTTTACATTTATTAATTTTCATCATGAATTCTTTCCTCAAGACAATCCATACCATTTAAAAACTCATATTTGCATGCATTTGAAAGCAGGTGTTCTCAACCTGGTGCTCTTGAAAGGAAAGTTGGTGCTATTTCTGTGAGTTGGAAAAATAGTGTTTTCATTACAAGTTTTGACAGTCATTTTATAGTAATTTTACAGTAAAAATACCATAATTGGACATCCCTGTTTTACGAATAAAACGGAAGATGCTGACTAGACTAGGCTGTCCAAACGGAAATGCATCTTATCTGCAAGCAGTTGCAGCATGCCTGGTGTGCGATGAATCCCTGGCTATTTCAGCACTTCAAAGGGAGAGAGAGATTGGAAACAGAAAAAGACGTATGCTTGTTGAATTATTGTGTTGTTTATTATTATATTGGATTTAATGCGGCTTGGGTACTTGGTATGGCATGAGGAAGGTGCTCACAGTCATAAAAGGGATGATAAAGCCTGGTGTTCTGTGGAGGTGATACTTGGACTGATGGTATGGGAGAAAAATAGAACAATTGGAATGTGGAATGAAAATTGTATGGGTAGATAGAGTAACAAATAAAGAAGTATCAAAACTAGTGGGAGACTTGGGTAGGGCACATACCCAGGAATTGCAAGCGTAGTTATGGAAGGAAGGGTTGAGGACAAGAATTAATGCAGTGCACAGTGGGTCAAAATCGAAATCTAGGGCGACAAAATTACTTGTACGTTTTAATCATGAATTTAGAGTGAAAGCAACGTATATAATTTGTTTACTTCATAATAAACATCAGTTAAGATCTTTTTTAAGCTACGTCTACACATGCAAGAAATTGTCTATGACTAGGAGTTGGATGGAGCATTCAGTTATTACTTTTAGCAAAGTCATAAAGTTTCACTTTTGACATAATCGTCGAACACAGTGCTTCAAACAGTTGTAAACGTGTGAGAACTGGTTGTGCGGGATCTTCTAAAACGTAAAGTAACTAAGTTGCAAAAAGATGCAAAAAATCTTATAATAGGCGTTAACTACAAGACTTTATCTACATTTTAACATTAAGTAGAAAGTGACGCAGAGTGACGCGACATACAATCTAAGTGAAAATATAATTTTAAAAACAAGATGTTCAGTAAAGAACATATAGCCTACTTTCTCCTAAATGCATGGGTATTGTTATAACTCTTTGTCCTTTTCAAGGAGTATAATTGAATGTTGGTAGTAGTCATCATCATCATCATCTTGCACAGTTTCCAGCCACTGGCCGGGTCTGTTTGGAACACAAGCCTCTCCAACGTCTTCTGTCTTCCCACCATCTCTCAGCCTCCACCCTTGTCCAGTCTTCTCCTCTCTTCTTCACGCTTTCTTCCACCCCCTTCAGCCACCTGTCTCTCGGTCTTCCTGTAGGTCTCTTTCCTTCCCACTTCGTCTCGTGTATCCTCCTGGGTATCCTCTTCTCCTCCATTCGTTTTACATGTCCATACCATCTAAGTCTAGACTTCTCTATACCATCCTGTAATGGTTCCTCCTTCATTAATTCTCTGGTCCTCTCATTTCTTATTCTGTCCATCTTTGTAGCTCCAATACTGCTTCTCAAGAACCTCATCTCACTGGCCTGTATTTTGCTCTTCTCCCTTCCTTTCATAACCCAGGTCTCCGAGGCATACGTCAGGATAGGGACATAGTACGTCCGATATATGATCTTTTTGCTGTTCTGAGGGACATCCTTGCTCCATAACATGCTTCTCACACTCCTCCGAAATGCTTCTGCCTGCCTCCCCCGCTCATTTATTTCTCTATCGTTTCTTCCATTCTCTTGTATCAGGCTTCCTAGATACTTGAAACTCTCCACTTTCTTCAGCTGTTCCCCACCAATTGTTATTCCCGTTGTGGTTCTTTCCTTCTTCCTTGTTGTGATCACCATCTCACTCTTATTTATGCTAAATTTCATTCCATATCCTTGTATTATTCCTTCCCACACGTCCAACTGTTCCTGTACCTCCTCCTCCTTGTTTCCCCAAATCATCAAATCATCTGCAAACACCATTGCTTTCATCTTTCCTTCCCCAATTACTTGTGCCACTCGGGTCATTATGTCATCCATCACCACAATGAAAAGTAACGGTGACAAAGCACTTCCTTGTTTCAGGCCGTTTCTCTGTTCCAACCAGTCTGATCTCTCTCCTCCCACTTTCACACAGCTCACGCTTCCCTTGTACATCTCCTTTATCCTCTTTATAGTCCATTTCTCTACTCCTCTATCCTCCAGGGACTTCCACACTTTGTTTCTGCATACACTGTCATATGCTTTCTCAATATCCAGGAAGGCCATCAGTAGATCTGTTCCATACTCATAGTGCTGTTCTTGTAACTGCCTTACAGCAAAAATCAAATCCACTGTGGACCTTCCTGCTCTGAAGCCATGTTGTTCTTCCCTCATCCCTCCTTCTATCCTTGTCCTAATTCTCTTTTCCAAAACTTTCTCGAAGATCTTTGCACAATGACTCATCAGTGTTATTCCCCGATAGTTTCTGCAATCTGTTCTACTACCTTTCTTGAAGATCGGGACAATTATTCCTTTTTTCCAGTCCTCTGGGGTCTTCCTTTCCTTCCATGCTGTCCTCATCACTCGGTACAACCACTGTATCCCCACCTCTCCTGCTGCTCTCACCATCTCCACACTCAACTCATCCACACCCGGTGCCTTCCCTCCTTTCATCTTGTTCACTGCATCTTCCACTTCTTTCCATGTTAAGTCCTTTTCTGTTTGCAGTTCATCTTCCTCTTCCCCGATTTCTTCCTCCTCACCATCTTTTCCATTCGGGTTCAGAAGTTCTTCAAAATATTCTTTCCACATTTTCTTCAGTTCTTCCCTATTTTCTATCTCTTGTCCCCTTTTGTTCACCATTCTAACATAATCCGTAGGATCCTTCCGCCTCTTAGTTTTTACCATCCCATACAGGACCTTTTTTGTACCTTCACTATCCTCCTTCATCATCTTTGTCCACTCTTCCATCCACTTTCTTCTCTCCTCAGCCACTACTCTCTTCGCCTCCTTCTTTCTTTCCTGGTACTCTTCCCTTGTCTCTACCGTCCTATTTTGATACCACCTCCTAAAGGCTCTATTCTTTTCCCTTACTATATCTTTTGTCTTCTCATTCCACCATGGTGTTTCCTTCCACCTCTTCTTACTACTTGTCCTCCCACATACTGCTTCTGCTGCACCTACTAGTGTCTTCTTAAATCTAGCCCATTCCTCTTCCACCCCTCTTTCTACATCTGTTGGAATCCCTTCCTTTACCATTTTGAGGTACTCGACCCTTCTATCCCCTTCTTTCAGTTTCCATATCCTTATACGTCTTTCCTGGTTCTCAGTCCCTTTCTTCTCCTTACTCCCTCTCAGGTTCATTACCAGCAATCGATGGTCGCTATCCAGGTTCTCCGATGGTATAACCTTGATGTCCGTGATGTTCCTACTTAGTTCCTTCTCATACAGTATATAGTCGACCACCGACTTCCTGGTCAAGTCATCACTGTACCATGTGATTGTGTGGCTCTCTCTTTTCTTAAACCAGGAGTTCCCAACTAGCAGGCTGTTCCTCTGGCAGAAGTCCAACAGTCTCTTTCCTTCCTCATTTCTTCCGCCCCAACCCTCTGGTCCTAGAACACTCTCATAACCTCGTCTTTCACTTCCTACATGGGCATTGAGATCCCCCATAACAATCATATTTTTTCCGACCAGCTGCTTCTGCAATTCCTCTTCAAACTCCTCCTTCTCTTCAGAGGCGCAGCCTACTTGTGGAGCATACACTTGCACTATTTCTACGGTCTCTCCCCTCAGTGCTACTTTCACTTTCATCATTCTATCACTTATTCTCCTCACTTCTTCTTTTAAACCATCTCATACTACTACTCCCACTCCATTCCTCTTTCCCTCTTCGTTCCCACTCCAGTACAGTCTATAGCCTTTTCTCAGTTCTCTCCTTCCTTCCCCTTTCCACTTTGTTTCTGCCAATCCCAATAAATCCAACTTCCTTCTTTCCATCATATCCACTATCTCCTCCACCTTCCCCGTCAGCGTTCTTAGGTTTAATGTTCCAAATCTTAGTCCGTGTGTAAAGCCGTGTCGTCGTCTATTAAATCCATCCTGTCCGAGGCTCGTTCCATTTTTGAAAGCATTTGGTATCATCCACTACTGGCTTGCTGGGCCTATCGTAGCTTCACCAGAGCCCCGTTAGCCGTCACTTTTCAGGGTTCCTGTAGGACCTTCACAGCTACCGTAACGGTCCCGGGGCACACGAAGTCCCCACTGTACTTCGCCCCTACAGGCGATCCCCTACTTTGTGCCGTTGCCCGTCTCCCACGACGTGGACGAGGGGTTGGACTTATGGTAGTAGTAGCTTGTTGAAATACAACGTGCTATAGGGATATTAAACATGAATATGAGGTGCCCTTTGCTAGTGCTACCTCTTAAAAAAAAATCATTCAATTCGGTTTCACCGTGTTTGAATTGATCCGGGGAATGGATTTGCACACATACATGGCCGCTATTTGCAAACTATTGGGCTGATGACCTTGTAGTCAGTCATAAGATGCTTTCCACAAAAAGGCATGTTGTTGCAAAATCCGGTAGAGATCAAATTATTAGGATGGTCGAAATTTGATTTAAGCTTTTAACATTTGGGTGGCCGTCATTCCGTTTCCGTCAAGATGGCGGCGATATAAAACATGACACTGAGGTGCCTTTTGCTAGTGCTACCTCTGTACCAAATTTCGTTCAATTCGGTTTCACCGTGTTTGAATTGATAGGGGGAATCGATTTGCACACATACTTGGCCACCATCTGCAAACTATTGGGCTGATGATCTAGCAGTTTGGTCAGAATATGCTTCCCACATAAAGATTTGTTGTTGCAAAATTTGGTAGAGACTAGATTATTAGGTTGGTCGTAATTACATTTTAGCCTTTAACATTTGGGTGGCCGCGATTACGTTTCCGTCAAGATGGCGGTGATATAAAACATGACACTGAGGTGGCCTTTTCTAGTGCTACCTCTGTACCAAATTTCGTTCCATTCGCTTTCACCGTGTTCAAATTAATAGGGGGGGAATCGATTTTCACACAAGGATGGCCGCCATCCGCAAAATATTAGGCTAATGACCTATTAGTTTGGTCAAAGGATGCTCCCTCCATAATGGTATGTTGATGCAAAATTTGGTAGAGATCGGATGATTAGGTTAATCGTAATTTGATTTAAGCTTTGAATATTTGTGTGGCCGCCATTACGTTTTCGTCAAGATGGCGGCGATATAAAACATGACACTGAGGTGCCCTTTGCTAGTGCTACCTCTGTACCAAATTGCATTCCATTCGGTTTCACGGTGTTCGAATTAATAGGGGTAATCGATTTTGACACAAAGATGGCCGCCATCCGCAAACTATTAGGCTGATGACCTATTAGATTTGTCAAAGGATGCTCCCTTCATAAAGGTATGTTGTTGCAAAATTTGGTAGAGATCGGATGATTAGGTTAGTCGTAATTTGATTTAAGCTTTGAACATTCGTGTGGCCGCCATTACGTTTCCGTCAAGATGGCGGCAATATAAAACATGACACTGGGGTGCCCTTTGCTAGTACTACCTCTGTACCAAATTTCGTTCCATTCGGTTTCACCGTGTTCGAATTAATAGGGGTAATCGATTTTGACACAAAGATGGCCGCCATCCGCAAACTATTAGGCTAATAACCTATTAGATTTGTCAAAGGATGCTTCCTCCAAAAAGGTATGTTGTTGCAAAATTTGGTAGAGATCGGATGATTAGGTTAGTCGTAATTTGATTTAAGTTTTGAACATTTGTGTGGCCGCCATTACGTTTCCGTCAAGATGGCGGTGATATAAAACATGACACTGAGGTGCCCTTTACTAGTGCTACCTCTGTACCAAATTTCATTCCATTCGGTTTCACCGTGTTCGAATTAATAGGGGTAATCGATTTTGACACAAAGATGGCCGCCATCCGCAAACTATTAGGCTGATGACCTATTAGTTTGGTCAAAGGATGCTGCCCCCATAAAGGTATGTTGTTGTAAAATTTGGTAGAGATCGGATGATTAGGTTAGTCGTAATTTGATTTAAGCTTTGAACATATGTGTGGCCGCCATTACGTTTCGGTCAAGATGGCGGCGATATAAAACATGACACTGAGGTGTCCTTTGCTAGTGCTACCTTTGTACCAAATTTCGTTCAATTTGCGCTCACCGTGTTCGAATTGATAGGGGGGGACAGACATTCAGAGTACACAGACACACACACACACACATAGACAGACACTTTTTTTTTCGCCCTGTAGTGATCTCATAAGTCTACTTTCATTTTTTGCAAAAATCGAAAGTGGGCTAATAATAGTTAAGTATTATATAATGCAGAAAATAAAGCAGTTTTGTTTGGTTTACTTATACAGATGTTGACAAAAATTGTGTTATTGATACGCATGCCTACACACAAATAATTTAATTGTTCTTTAAAAAAAGCCTTTGTGACTGAAATATCCACATAAAAAAAAGTGAAAAGAATGCCGCCTGCAATTTTATTGCGGTGAAGTTGTCTATATTCAATATGCTTTACAAAAAGACTATCGCGTGTTCTCCCACACGGAAACAGGTAGCCTGAGGAAATTTCTTTCGTTTACGATAGAGTACTCGCCCAAAACCGCAGCGGGGGTATGATTTAGGATGGAAAGAATTTTATAATTAACATTGGCTATTTTCAAGGATTTTCAAATTTTTCATAATTTTCCAGGAGTTTTCCAGACCTAATAAAAATCCAGGAGTTTTCCAGGATTTCTAGGAGTAGTGGCCACCATGTTAATAGCACATGTAACATACAGGGTCTTTCATATAAAGTAAGAACGCCAAGCGGCGGGTTTGTTATCCGCTAGTGTGGTGGCCTTGACCGAGCTTGTGGTGAGCCGTGGCCCCCTGCTCTAAGCGTGTGTACAATCCTCTATGAAATATTACCTTATAAAAGTTGCTGGAAGTGTCGTCCTTCCTGGGTTATACAGGCATTGTATCTGGTAACCACATTTTGGCTGGCGCGAGAGAGTCATGCCACAGTATTTTTTCTGATTTTTTATTTTGTGTTTTTATTGAGCACTGAACCAGTAGTGTTAAAGTTATTTACAATTACGTGAATCTGTGCTAGTGAAGGTGGCACTTCATCAAGAAATTGCTGAACAAATGCATCACGTACCCGCCGAGCCGAATCGTAATTAAAATAAATTTTACATACAAAAATACGATGTTGCAATGATAACTGTCTCAACATGTTAGCAGCTGAGGTTCAGACTGGCGACTGACAACACCTGCACGCTTATTGCAAGGTCAAGTTTGTACTATGCGCGCGCTTTCAATACTACAGCAAGGGGCCGTGGCGCGTCACAAGCTCGGTCAAGCCGGCTACAGCAGCGAATGACAAAACCGCCGCTCGCCGTTCTTACTTTATATGAAAGACCCTGTATATAAGTCCTCGAGGAATGTGCTGGAAAAGTTGGCCTACAAATCTCTTTTGAAAAAACTGATTTAATCTCTACTGGGTTCAATATTCAGAAATTAAACAGCAAATATGGAAAAATCAATCTGGTCTCACACTTCCAAGTACCTAGGGGAGATCTTGGAATCAACAGGTTTAGAAAAGGAAGCACAAAGAGTTCGACTACAGAAATTGAAGAAAGCGTATGGGAGAACGCGTGACGAACAAAAAGTGCATGTCCACACATACAAAGATCAGACGCTACAACACGGTGATCTAACCGGAAGCTCTGTATGCAAGTGACTTGGAAAATATCCTAAAGGAAGAACGAAATATCTTGAGGAAAATTCTTGGTCCAGAAAGAACAGAAGATGGATACAGGTTGAAATCTCATAAAGCAACTGAAATTATCTAATCTTGCGGTAGACATCAGAAAACGAAGATTGAAGTTTTATGGACATGTTCAAAGACTTCCTCCGACTAGGCTTACACATAAGATCATGACCTACACAGAAAAACTGAAGAATATACAGTGGATTCAGCAAGTCAAACAGGATTTGGAGAAGGCCCAAGTAAGAACAGTGGAAGTCTTTGACAGGATCCTATTCCGATGTAGGGTAAATGGATGGATAGTGACACCCAGAGAATGACTCTCCAAAGAGACCAGGAACCAAGTGGACTGAGGAAAGAAAGGAAGATGGCCCATGGAGAGAGAATGAGAGCTGTATGGAAGATCAGAAAGGCGAATCATAAAAGTACTGCGTGATCCATCTGGGTCCATTCGCACATAATAATAGATGTTTCGACCTGCAAAGAGGTCTTCTTCAGCCAATTTTAAGAACTAAAATATTATTGCTATATGTACGGTAAAATTTGAAATGTGAAGCCCTATATTATATTTAAACAATTTTATTCTTCTTGTAAGGATATCCATTTCGTTACATCATTCGAGTTTAATTATAATATTTAATGCATATATTCTGGGTCGTCATCGTTTGCATCCGTCCTTTCCGAGGCTTGTTCCTGTTTTGAAAGCAAATATAATATCCACTACTGGCTTGCTAGGCCTATCGTAGCTTCACCAGAGCCCCGTCAGCCATCACTCTTCAGGGTTCCCATAGGGACTTCACAACTACGGTAGCGGTCCCGGGGCACACGAGGCCCCACTGTACTCCACCCCTACAGGCAATCCCCTACTTCATGCCGTTGCCCCTCTCCCACCACGTGGAGGAGGGGTTGGACTTGTGGGAGACTGGTGAGCGATGGTGTTTGCAGATGATCTCATGGTCTGGGGAAACGAGGAGGAGGAATTCAGGAGCAACTGAAGGTTTGGGAAGAAACAGTGAGAGAGTACGGATGGAAGTTCAACATCAGTAAATGTGAGATCCTGTTAACGACCAGGAAAAAGGACAGACCAGTGAGTGGGATAACACTTGGAGGTGGACGGCTGAAGAAGGTGGAAAGTCTCAAGTACTTGGGAAGTATAATGGAGGAAACTGGGAGAAATGACGGAACGTGGTACAGAGGCAGAAGAAGCATTTCTGAGAAGCATTTGGAGCTTAGTGTGGAATAAAGATGTCCCACAAAAAAGCAAAGAAGTGTTATACAGAAGCTACTATATCCCGATACCTATGCATCAGAAACGTGGATAATGAAGAAAAGAGACATAAGCAGAATACAGGCAAGTGAAATGAAGTTCCTGCGAAGTAGGATCGGAGTAACAAGAAGAGACAGGGTGAGGAACGAAAAGGTCAGGGAAATGGAGAAAGAGGAGCCCTTGCAAGGTAGGATTGAGCCATCAAGACTGAGGTGGTATTGACACTTAAAGAGAATGGAAGAGAGGAAGATTCCCAAGAGGATACATGAGATGCAGATGGCAGAAGAAACGACCAAGGGGAAGACCCAAGAGATAGATGGCTGAAAGGAGTGGAGGAATGTGTCAAGAAGAGAGGCGAGGACTAAATCAGAGTGACAGTGGAGAGGTGGTGGGAAGAAAGGACTACTTGGAGAGGCTTGTGTTCCACACAGACCCAGCCTGGGGCTGGAAACTGTACAAGATGATGATGATGATGTATACATATTTTCACTTCTCCGACATTAGTTAGTAGACTAAAGTTAGATGTAGCAATAATATTTTAATTCTTCAAATTGGCTAAAGAAGACCTCATTGCAGGTCGAAACATGTACTGTTAATATATAAATATGTTTGAATTATGTATTGATTGGCATATATTTAACAATACTTATAAATGTCTCTAAACCACTTTTTGTTATGAACCTATGGAGAGGACCAGAAAAAAAAATAGACTAGGAAAGAAAAAAAGAAAAACAGGTAACGCAGAGTATATAAAATCTTTATTTTCATGAATACCAAATATCTACTGTACACAAAATGCATTTCAATAAAAAATATTTTTGGATTCCTTTGTATAAGGTTTATGATACCTTGGTTCATTTAGCACAAGTTTACTCAAAGACAGAAATATATAATTCTTTGAACTTTCCTTGCAAGATAAGACAGGAAAGTATAAAGGTTAGTTCCTGCAAAAATTATAGAATACCATTACAGGACACTTCCCACTAAAAAAAATACAATATCCATGTAATCGCGACCATGCATTCTTGATGAGATTGTAGTAGGCTAAATTTTGATGTTTTAACACTTTTACTGCATATTATTATTACATTAAAAGTCAAATCATTTTGTTTATAGTACTCAAATATCTTTGAAAAGTATTAAACGTTTGTTAACCCTTTTGATGCCAAGCTTTCGATGAATGGTTATGTTGAAATTGGTGAAATACCAAGGCTTTCCCTGAGCAGGTAAATATATTAGTTGTTAAATGTTATTTCTTTTCATTAGAAATAGGTAATTTATAAATTACTTCCATTTTGAAATTTAAACAGGAAATTTTTCTAAGTAGTATTGGTCGAAAATGTACTCTCAAAAACTTCGCTAAGCGACAAGAGCCAGACATATTTATGTCCACGTATCTTAATTAGCTCAGAGCACAAACGTAAACAAATTCTACTTCAAAAGATAAAATGCCAATTCAAAGAATATGATACTTAATACAGTTATTCAGGGAACTTAAACACATTGATACAGTCAGAGAGAGAGAGAGAATACTTCCTGCATTGTCTTTGACACAAGTGACAGCACTGAGTGACTGGAAATATTAATAAAAAATTTATGAAAACGGGGCTAATAAATTAGCTCGTAGTGTTTTTTTTCAGCAAAACCTCCGTCAACCGATATATTGGCCCTTTGGCAATAAAAGTGTTAAGCAACCTGTTACAGCAAGTGTCTGGTTTAGGTATTCTATCGATGGCTTAGTGCACATACATTTATAAGATCAATTAATTTCTTATTCAACGAACCAAATTGTTTTGAACATCTAGTATATTTGTATGCATGGGGATAGTATTAAGCCATCATGAGAAAGTTTTCAACTTTTGAAATTTAAATGCTTTTCAGTTGGTCAACAAGATTGTACACATGGAGTGTCATTCCCAGTTACATGAGAGTAATACATTCACTACAAACCCTTGGATTACTAGTTCGATCATCAAGCGATCGTCATCAGATCCCTTACACTCTGGCTTTTAAATCTGTCTACTCATAGACGTTAAGCCACCATGAGATATAGACGTAGTACTATCACATTATATTTGATAAAGAGTGTTAGTATGTACAGGCAACACTGCAAAAATGACTTCAAAACTTCACACATAGATGTAGATAGACTGAAAAGCATTTAAATTTAGTTTACTAACACTGAGAAACACAATTTTAATATTTGGTTTTTCCTTATAGTTTTGCCCATTAAGAGATAAATAACTAACCTTGTGATTGGGCCCATAGGGCTACGCGATATCAAGCACGTTTGCTGCCGTTTGTAGTGTGCAAATTACCATGAGGTGCTAGTAATATCAAGCAGCAACCGAGTGTCATCATGAGGCTGAGTGCATCTCATTTCAACCCTCCAATTTCGGGCAGATCTCGGAATTGAACCCAGGTATGAGCCAAGCATGTCATAGTTTGCGTGGTATATGGTAAAGCTGCTGGAGCACTGGACGAGACACCCCCCTCACGTAGCGCATCAAGCTCAAGTTGATTTCACGTACACATTTTAAGCAACATGTCGACAAGGAGCGACTGTGTAGCTGTTCTCCCACCACTCAAACCTGCCTACTTAGAACCGGCAGCTTGAACTCGAAGCTTCACCACAAACCGACCAAGCTATAACTCTATAGCAAAGGGTCATCCAAATTTTGACTATGTATACAACATACTTCACCCAAAAATGCTGTGGATGGGATGACATAACAAGCATGATGCTCTTTTAGATCCTTATTGACTAATTACAATGTCTCTTTATTCAAATAGGGGTGCAGTTTGGTTACACGCCGAAATAGGCACCCCCTCAGTCTTAAGAAGACCTTGCAGATGGACGAATTAGAATGGTAAGAAGACCTTGCAGTTGGACGAATTAGAATGGTAAAACAAATATCAAAATACAAACGTATATACTTATGTTAAAAAAGAACTAATGAATTTCTGGTAGTTCACTGTATTTTAATTTTAATTAAGAATTGTTGAAAGGAAAAAATAAAATAAATCAGTCACTTTTTAACCCACTGCCTTGCAAAGACGGAAATTTCCATCACGACTCTGGTATACTTTCGTGACGTTTCCATGGATACACAGGGTCACGCAGAAGAAGCGCATGGGTTGCACTGCCACATAATTTCTTTTGTAATTTGTTTATTGAAATTTTTCTTTTTCAGGACTGTGTAGTACATCTGGGACATCCATCATGGAAAGATTGAGTCTTGTACAGCGGACGAAACTGGTGGAACTTTATTTTGAAAATTAACGCTCCATCACCCTCACTCAGAGAGCATACCATCGGCACTTCAACGTGTGCAATTGTCCTCACCAGACCATGATCCTCCATCTGGTAGCATGCTTTCAGCAACATCAATCAGTCTTCGATCGGATAGACCACGTTTGGTGCGAACTCCTGAAAACAAAATTTTCAAAATAAACTTGCACCAGTTTTGTGCATTGTATACGACTCAATCTCTCCAGGATGGATCTCTCAGATGTACTACACAGTCCTGAAAAAGAAAAATTTCAATAAACAAATTACAAAAGAAATTATGTGGCAGTGCAACCCATGCGCCACCCTGTATATACCAGGGTAGATGTTTCCTTGGGTCCATAATGTTCTAATAGATGTTGTATCTCTGTTAACCTCCGTAAAGCATGGCTACCTAGATACGTATTTCATAGCCTTAGAGGTTACAAATGTCTGTTGTATTTTTAGTCTAGACAAGTGCTGGCTGCCGCGTGAAAGTAAACACAGAATCATGGCTAGCTTGGAGGAAGCTGATCGCCCAAGAATGTTGAGATTTTTAAAAGATGTTGATTTCAATGAGAGTTCTTCTGACGAATAGCATGGCATTGAGGAAGAGAAAAAAGTTACAGGCATGCGTGTGCATAACCTGCAACGTCTGGTAGTGGACACTGGCGAAAAATGTACCGACTGATAAGAGTTTGTAAACTGAATGCTGTTGTAGCACAAAGACTAGGCAAGAATCCAGGGATGGCTGAAGTACTGGGCGAGGAGGATATTACTGGGGAGTTTCTAACGGAAGAATTTCGGGACCATGTCAGCAAAGCTACTCCAGGAAATTAAAAAAAAAAAAAATCAACAAAATCAACAAAAAGAAAATCTATTACAGTAAAAACTGGTTTCTTGTTACTAAAGATGAACTAAAGGCTCATTTTGTGTACTTTGATGACTAAAAAGTCTTCAGTTCAAGACGTAGAGAGAAGTGATCTCATAAGCCAATTTTTACATACGATGAAAATAGGCTGAAATTGAGGTGAATCCTGCTATGAATGCCACAAATGCAAGGTGGCACTGCAGTAGATGACTAGTTGGTAATTGGGGGTTTAAAGGGCAGAACAGCAAGGTCATCTGGCCCTAATGTCTCATGTTTTGTAACAGAAATGTTGTATTTTAAGCAAAATTAAATCACTATCACTGCACAATTATTCCCAAGAAAAATTGCAACTCAATGGGCTGACAAAATCGGCCAAAGTGTGATCATATTTTTTTTTTTCCGGATCAACAAAGCAAGAAAAATATCAACAATCTTACCCTTAAGTGAAAGTGTCTTTGAAGTAAAAGGGATATGGTGTAGTTAGCTGAAGAAGAGAGCCCGATTAGCGTATGAAACACTTACTGACAGTATTGAGCAACTGTAACATTCTCCCTCTTGTGCCCAAGGTTGCAGGATGGAATCCTGGTGCTGGCATTTGTGGGTGTGCAAATGTGAGGCAGCAGTGTCAGTATATTTACTGGCATGTTAAAAGATCCCCTTTGGGATAAAATTCTGGTGCACCCCAGTATAGTTGTCCATTTGTAATGCATTAAAACCATATATATTCCAATGGATTTGCATACCTCTGTCCTAAGTTTTCCTCCATTCCTCCAATTTTGACTCTAACCTAGCCTGTTTGGTTTCTCATAAGTGCAACAAGATGAAACTAACTTAACACTCATTTGAAGGTGTTTTAGGCCTATTGTCAACAATTATTTCAGATTAAATAATGTAATTGGTTTCACAATCCTTTTAACAACTGCAGCTTTTAAAGATGCTGGGGTGCTGGAATTTTGCCCCAAAGGGAATCTTTAACGTGCCAGTAAATCTCCCTCGCATTTGTGCACTCTCAACTGCCAACTGGCTGCGCCAGGATTCATTCCTGCAACCTTCTGCACAGCAAGCGAGAACGTTACCGCTGAGCCATGCACCTAGCTCTCCATATTAAACTGAAATGAAAATCCACAGCCTGCTTCCAGTCTCCGACCGGGTCAGGAATGGAATGAATGAAGCCCCTATCTAGCGGCGAGGATATGAACTGTGCCGGCTGCCGAGGCCTGACGCACTCCTCTGGGGGCAATGATTAAATGAATGACAGATGAAATGAAATGATAGTGGAGAGTGTTGCTGGAATGAAATGTTGACAGGGAAAACCGGAGTACCCGGAGAAAAACCTGTGTGCCTCCGTTTTGTCCAGCACAGATCTCACATGGAGTGACCGGGATTTGAACCACGGACCCAGCGGCGAGAGGCCGGCGTGCTGCCGCCTAAGCCACGGAGGCTTCCTCCATATTAAACTAATAAGAATAAATTGTTACAATATAATTGGCTTCTTGTATAAACTGTAACTGTATTCAAACATTAAACTGGGAACAGTGCAGTAATGTACAAGGTGTAAAGAGTCAACATGCACCCAATTATATATTTTCTCGTTTGTACCATTTGATTTAGTAATAGGGGACTGTGCAGTAACATCCGATGGGGGCTGCTATGTGCATATAATGTTATCTCTGGAGTGATCCATGTTTCTTGTCAAGGCCTTGTGTGGAGGAGATAGGAACTGGGAAGACCATCTCGTGGTGTAGCGGCTAGCATTCTTGGCTGTTGCCCCGGAGGCCTGGGTTTGATTCCCGACTCTGCCAAGAAATTTCAATTCTGGTGTGTGGGCTGGAACGGGATACACTCAGCCTCGTGAGGCAAGACTGAATAGAGGAGGGTTCGATTCCAACCTCAGCCATCCTAGTTAAGTGGTTTTCCCACTTCTACTCCAGGGATGGTTCCTAACTTAAGGCCATGGCCACCTCCTTCCCAATCCTATCATCAATTTACAAACACACACACTAATACAGCCATCACACAAATTCCTCATACACCCAAATACATGGGGCTATATGAGCATGACATAGCAGCAAAAAGGCAAACTAACATTTATCTCTGGTTGAATGTGACTCTTTAGCACATGTTTGGGCTATATGAGGTTC
Organism: Meconema thalassinum; assembly: GCA_946902985.2. NCBI lineage: Eukaryota > Metazoa > Arthropoda > Insecta > Orthoptera > Tettigoniidae > Meconema > Meconema thalassinum. The sequence goes on from OX336395.1 coordinate 127,965,857, forward strand.
TCTAAAGGACTACATACCTACAGTAATCTGTTGTGGTTCAACTTAAAAATTAACAGACTTCGGGGTGGTGTGTAATTATCATATATATTATTTCAGTAGTATAGATCCCTCCTGCGGCGCTCACAAGCAACCAATCGTGACAAATGAGCATTCAAATGAAAGGGAATAGAAATTAACAGTGACGAATTCCACTCTAATTTCATAAATATCTATAATTTCTTAAAAAAATTACTTTAAAAAAAATTACGAAGTATGCGATTTGCAGATACTGTTGCTGTAGGAAAATATGCTCCATAATTGCTGTCCACTTCACATTTTGGCTGCTTTGACACCCGTTTCATGTCATTTTAACATTCTGAGGTCTTCCCTTTATCATTTTGCATGGATTTCAGAAACAGTAAATCAAAGGAATGAGTACTCAAATCGTATAATTTCATAAATATCGAATAACCGGTGAGTGTTATGATGATCCAATTGTCAGTGATTGCCTTCTTAAGTTAGGGAACGTAGAACTTGGAATTCTAAGTCTCTCATTATAAACCAATTGGGGAAAGTGTGGTTTATGAACATGCAAGATTTCTCGAACGGGTCCGCTAGTATATAATCTTTTAATTAATAATTAATGAAAAAATCTGTCAAGAGGTCTAAGTGAAATGGAGTAGTCTTGTAGGATGTGTAGTTTCTAAAGCTTACAAATCCCTGCACTTTGTAATGAGGGTATTAAAAGGAAGTAGTACCTCTGCTAAGGAAGTAGGATATTTGTCACTTATAAGACCTATTCTGGAATACGCCTCGGCGGTTTGGAATCCATATTAAGTAGGGCTCATCAATGAGTTGGAAATGGTACAAAGAAAGGCCGCTAGATTTGTGCTCAGTGACTTTAATCCCAGGAGCAGTGTGAGCCGTATGTTAAAGAAACTTGGGTGGGAATCACTTGAGGCTAGGAGGATGAAATCTAGACTCTGCGCTATGTACAACACGTATACAAATCAACCAGCATGGGGTGAGCTTAGCAAATGTATGGGAAAGCCCACTTAAATGAGTAGGAGTGATCATCCTTTCAAAGATAAGGGCCGACCACAGCATACAAAATTATGGTAAACATTCTTTCGTAATTCGTGCCATTGATAACTGGAACTCTCTACCTGCCGCAGACTTGGAGCCTTTTACCAAATATAGGGGTGAGTTTAAGAAATGACTGACGATTTGTATAAATACTCCAGTTTAATTGTTATGTATATCCAATTTGCCACTGGGGGACACACCCCCAATTGCAAAGAAATGAATGAAATAATCACTTGATGGAACTATAGCTACAGCAAGGTTCAAATGGTTTGGAAATGTAAAGAGAATGGACCAGAAGAGAGTAGTAAAAGAATGGTTCAAAAAGAACCTGGAAGGCAAGAGACCTATAGCCCAACCAAGACGAAGCAACTGGAGATGGTTGAATGATGATGGTACTCCTCACGGCGAGTCATCAAACAATTCCTCCTAGGGCCCGCAGGCACCCCCATTGATAAGGCTTTTGATTCATTTGAACATTCCATATAATACATTTGCTATCCCATTTGTCGAGCAGTGAATTGGCGCTTCATGCTCCCATATACTGAGCTATAACATCACGTTCTTCCCAAAGTTCATATATGATACCTGGATCACGATTCCTTTCAGCCTTGATTATTTTACACTGTATAAAATACCTGAATGTTTCCACTTCAAAATTCACACCACATCCATTTCATCCACTAAATTCTCCTTTTTCACATTCGACTACGTTGTTATACCCATCACTGTTACTACAATCCCATCTCCGGAGGTTTATAAAATGGTCTACATCGTTCGTAGTAAATTTTATTTGTCCGTTCCTTCACCACCTCTTCTACATTCAGTTCTGCCTGCAATAACCTGAGCTGCAACAGAAAAGAAAAAAAAAACCGTAATACATGAAATGCCTCTAACAAGGAAAATACAAGTGGACATACAGAGAATTATTGGGCAGGAAATGTGATAGAAACATGGAAAATGGACAAATACAATGGCAGGCAAGTGCAGGCGGAGGGATTCAGTACATAAAAGGTAAGACGAGGACAATTTTCACAACTAGACACACTACAGACTTCAAAAGGTGAGTTTTGACGCTGTTAGTCCAATCCATGAAGAAGATTTAAACGTGCATGAAGTACCGTACCGTTGATTCCCATAGTATGATAAACCTAGGGGGCAGGATACATGGGGCAGCCTTCAACAGAAAGCAGAAGCACTTCTTTTCATTTATCCGAAAAAAGATTTCAGAAAACAACTCATTAAAGCTTTTGTTTGGAGTCTTTGCCTTTATGGAAGTGAAACCTGGACACTTGCGAGTGGAGTCTACTTGTATGTAGACTTACTGTGCGCTGAAACAAGACTGTGCATGCAAATTATACCAGCCGAAAAGGCATGGAATAGTTATACTCGTGCATCGATTATCTTTATCCAGGCCAATGATTTTGCCAATTAATGCTTTTTCACATAATTAAAATATTACTTATTTTGTACATCCCACATAACGCCTGAGTAACAGTTGAAGAGACCTCATGCATCTGGGAAATATGGCTGCTGTCGTTGAATGAACAAGAAGTAAAAACTTATATTTACGTAATTTAGCAGATATTTCCGGTGCATTATTAATGAAATGAGGTACTATCACAGCATTTGCCTGGAGTGAGTGTGGGGGAAAACCCGGGGGTAAACCACACTCAGGATAGCCACTTCTTTTTCTTCATTTCCTGTTTCCAGTTCCCTGGGTCGGGTTGCGAATCAAGGACCTCCACAGTTGTCTATCCCTCCACCATTCATTTCCTTCTTTCAATACTTCTTTTTCTTTTACTCCTCTTTTCTCTATGCCTTCCTTCACCGTATCTATCCACCTCTTTCTGGGCCTTCCTCGTGGTCTTCTTCCTGGTATTTTCTCCATGAATATTCTTTTTGGTACTCTATATTCTTCCATTCTCATCATATGTCCGTACCACTTCGGCTTACTGGTTTCTATCTTGTCTTGCAGTTTTGGGAACCCAGTTCTCTCCCTAATGTCCACATTTCTGACTTTATACCTCCGTGTCTTCCCAATTATTCCTCTAAGGAACTTCATCTCGGCTGCTTGGATTCGGTTTTCATCGCGTTTCGTTGTGGACCAAGTACCTGCTGCATATGTTAACATTGGTGTGTAATACATTGAGAATAGAACTTTCTTGCATTTCTCTGGGACTTCCTTGTTCCATACTAAACCTCTCACACACTGGTAAAACCCATTAGCTTGTTGGATTCTCTTTCCAATTTCCTCATTTATGGTACCATCTTCTGTGAGAATGCTCCCCAAATACTTAAAGCTTTTCACCATTTCCGATGTTTTTCCATTGACTTCAATATTCTGTCTTCCTTCTCTCTTGTTTCTTGTCATCACTACAGTCTTACTCTTCTCCGCACTTATTTTCATTCCATATTTCTCTATCTCTTGATTCCATACAGTGACTTGTTCTTGCACTTCTATTTCTTCCCATATTACTATGTCGTCTGCAAAGAGGAAGGCCTTAGTCTCCTTGCTTCCCATTCTTCGTTTCACACTCTTGTGGATTTCATCCATGACAGTTATAAACAGTATAGAGGATAACACACTTCCTTGTCGGAAGTCCTGTTTCAACACTGAACCAGTTTGTTTGTTCTAGCTTGGTCTTCACACTACTTACACACTTTTCATACATGGCTTTGATCATTTGTATTTCTGCTCTGCCTACCCTGGTCTTTATCAATGAGTCCCAGACCAATCTTCGTGGGACACTATCGTATGCCTTCTCAATATCTAGAAATGTCATCACCAAATCCTTTTTGAACTCCCATCTTTTCTCCATCATGTTTCTTAGTGCAAAGATTAGATCGAAGGTTGATCTATCTCTTCGGAATCCATGTTGTTCTTCCTCCATTTCTGCCTCAACTTTCATTCTCACTCTTTTCTCTAATATCCTCTCAAATATCTTTGCAACATGGGAAATAAGTGTGATTCCCCGATAATTGTTACATTCTTTCTTATCGCCCTTTTTGAATACAGTACTGGAATTATCAGACCCTTCCTCCAATTTTCTGGTACTTGTTTCTCCTTCCATAACACACGAAATAGTCTATACATCCAATGTAACCCTACTGGTCCAGCTGCCTTTATCATCTCTGGATAGTCACTATCAGTGCAAATTCAAACCGATCTCTGTACTAGCTGCAGCTGCAAACAAGGACAATGTAACCAGCATGACTACCCCGCAGGGTCCATATTAAAGTGCGAATGTGGGTTTCCTGAATACAGTAGGCCACAATTACTGTCTCAAAGTACGTCATCATCATCGGCTTTAACTCGAATCCGAGTATAAATCTTCTTCCTTCAGTCCAGTTTGTGGAAGTGTTTACGGTGACTAAAAAGTCCAATCCTGGCATGGAACAAGCGACCACACAAGTCACATAGTATTGCTGGAGGAGGACGTGGTTGGGCTGCTCGAAGTTTCCTAGCTTGACGCTTGGCCTCTTCATGTGTGCGTCGATCCCCTTCAAACATCTTTACAGTATCCGAGATGGTGCGGCGCCAAGTTGAGCGGTCTTCAGCCAGCATGTTCCAGGTTTGTGAATCAAGACCTGTCAATTTCAGGGTCTACTTAAAGTGGTCCTTGTAGCGCTTCTTAGGACCACCATGAGGTCTGGTGCCATAGCATAACTCACCATATAGCATTTGACGAGATAATCTCACATCATCCATCCGATGAACATGACCAATCCATCTAAATTGGTGACCTATTATGGATGATTCTATGCTGTTGATTTGAGCCGTTTCCAGAACAGCAATATTGGTAATGCGGTCTTATTTTGTACATCCCACATGACACCTGAGTAACAGTTGAAGAGACCTCATCCATCTGGGAAATATGGCTGCTGTCGTTGAATGAACAAGAAGTAAAAACTTATATTTACGTAATTTAGCAGATATTTCCGGTGCATTAATAATAAAATGAGGTACTATCACAGCATTTTCTTGGAGTGAGTGTGGGGAAAACCCGGAGGTAAACCACACTCAGGATAGCCACTGTTAGTGCAAATTCAAACCGATCTCTGGACTAGCTGCAGCTGCAAACAAGGACAATGTAACCAGCATGACTACCCCGCAGGGTCCATATTTAAGTGCGAATGTGGGTTTCCTGAATACAGTAGGCCACAATTACTATCCCAAAGTATGTAGAAATGATGGTAACACTGAATGAGACATCCCTTGCATGATAAAAGTTTCTTAAGTATTGAAATTAGCCAAAATATATTTTCTAACGATGAAAAATAAATCGGGTAATGATGTAGTAATAGATGTTTACTCCTCCACTGTCCGTTACCCACCCATCATCATCATCTTGCACAGTTTCCAGCCACTGGCCGGGTCTGTTTGGAACACAAGCCTCTCCAACGTCTTCTGTCTTCCAACCATCTCTCAGCCTCCACCCTTGTCCAGTCTTCTCCTCTCTTCTTCACGCTTTCTTCCACCCCCTTCAGCCACCTGTCTCTCGGTCTCTTTCCTTCCCACTTCGTCTCGTGTACCCTCCTGGGTATCCTCTTCTCCTCCATTCGTTTTACATGTCCATACCATCTAAGTCTAGATTTCTCTATACCATCCTGTAATGGTTCTATTATTTAAACTAGTTTCCATGATGGTTCCATATTGGCGTACTAAATAGTTTTAACAACAAATTGTATATCCGCCTTAGTTAATACATAAACGAAAATAAATTATAATTACACTTGCTCCAGGTACATGTTTTGGGGATTAATTGCTTTTATCCCCTTCATCAGCCAAGACAAATATCCGAAGAAAGATATAAGATAGAGTAGCACTCAAAAAATAAATGGCTATTTAACTTAATATGGTGCACCATATAAGTAGGTCACAGGAAAATGTTGAGCAAAACTAAAAACATATATGTAACAGCGATGATATTCAGCCATCAAAACACAGAGAATCAGTGGACAGTTAATTCGTGAATCTGCTCCAAAACACTGATCGAAGCTTGAATGGGCAAAAATCACAATACTTCACCATATGAACACAACCAATGAAGAAGCCTTATGCTCAACAGGTCCATAAGTCAAACCAAATGCCTGCATACGAACTAGACGAGCGTGGAAGGAACAACTTCAAATAGCAATGAGGTTAGCTCAATGCATAACTTCAGGTTATTTTTTGAGTGCTACACTATCTTATATCTTTCTTCGGATATTTGTCTTGGCTGATGAAGGGGATAAAAGCAATTAATCCCCGAAACATGTACCAGGAGCAAGTGTAATTATAATTTATTTTCGTTTATGTATTGACTAAGGCGGATATACAATTTGTTGTTAAAACTATCCTGTAATGGTTCCTCCTTCATTAATTCTCTGGTCCTCTCATTTCTTATTCTGTCCATCTTTGTAGCTCCAATATTGCTTCTCAAGAACCTCATCTCACTGGCCTGTATTTTGCTCTTCTCCCTTCCTTTCATAACCCAGGTCTCCGATGCATACGTCAGGATAGGGACATAGTACGTCCGATATATGATCTTTTTGCTGTTCTGAGGGGCATCCTTGCTCCATAACATGCTTCTCACACTCCTCCGGAATGCTTCTGCCTATCTCCCCCGCTCATTTATTTCCCTATCGTTTCTCCCATTATCTTGTATCAGGCTTCCCAGATACTTGAAACTCGCCACTTTCTTCAGTTGTTCCCCACCAATTGTTATTCCCGTTGTGGTTCTTTCCTTCTTCCTTGTTGTGATCACCATCTCACTCTTATTTATGCTAAATTTCATCCCATACCCTTGTATTATTCTTTCCCACACGTCCAACTGTTCCTGTACCTCCTCCTCCTTGTTTCCCCAAATCATCAAATCATCTGCAAACACCATTGTTTTCATCTTTCCTTCTCCAATTACCCACCCACCATCCCTTATTTAGATCAAGACTTATATAGTAATATTCCAGCTGTATCCCCCATTAAGTGCTTGATATCGTCAAATCATGGAGGAAGGAATAAGAGGAGATGCCCTGAGCTCGTTTAAGTGAAGTTCTGTGACTTGCATGAGGCACTGTGCATGGTGTTTCCGGAGTTTGTTAGGAATAATGTTGTGTAGTGCATATGGTTGTACGCAGTGCTTGATTTGTAGAAAAAGAGGTTCTGGTATTGTGGGCTACCGCGTGGTGGTGGTGGTGGGGGGAAGGTTTATGGAATACTCAAATATAGAGTTCTAAAAATGATATTTTAACGCTTTTCAGAGCACCTTTAAAAATTAATCAGTGGCCAAAATAGCAATCCAATTTTGATTGCAATTTTAAATTAAATTGAGACTGCTGTAGCAACATTTTTCTTACCATAGCCATTGGCCTATTAAATTTTAATGTAGGCCAACTAGGCTACCATTCAAACAATGCACATTATTCCAACTTAATTTTTTACGTATTTTTTTTTACGTAAATCAATACATTCGGTTTGCAAATACACACTTGTTGGCCAACAATGTTTTATTTCTTGTTTTATAAATTTGTCTTTACAGTTTTCTTAAATAATTATTCAGTCAGAGACCAAGTTGACCTTAACTTACAACTAACATTCCACAGTTCAAAAATTATGTTATATATTCGACTTTTCCCCCGATCAGAGGTTTCGGTACGGCGTGCCGGTGCGTACCGTCACAAATCTAGCCCTGGTTGTACGAATCGAAAAACTAAGAACATCCCAGGAATATCTTTCCAGAGGTAAGCATAAAAACGTATTAGGCCTATTGTTTACCATACTTGAAAGTTAATATTTAACTTAATAGTCTACTTATCATACATTTTATTGCAATTACTAAATACAGTGTATTGCATCACAACCTTAACTCATGCTGGGGCAGTAGTGATAAGTTATTAAAAAAAAACCCTCTTCCCCTCTTCAATTCTAATCTCAGCAAAAATTAAAAAAAAAAAAAAATCTCTGCAAATCCCAAATTATCAAACGACTGTCGGTCAATAATTACGGTAGACCTACGTAATTAATCAATTCGAGGCTAATAGTCAAGTTTCTATCCCCCCACAAAGAAAAAACCGTACGGTACCGAAATGTATAGGCTATACCGTATTTTCATGCAAATATGCGTCCTTTTTTAAGTGTACTGTTTATTAATTTTAAGGTTCGTATTCTTGAATATCAAAATGTGTACGACCAATGAGTGAAAGTGGCTGTGCTCGAAATTAGGCCTAAAAACTGATGTTTGCCTCAACACCAATAAGAACTTAGGACTCAATTTGGTGTAAATTCCGTCATTAGTTTGGCATCATTAATTCCCAAGATGTTCCTTCTTTGTTATAACTCTCATCTTCAGACACCTGTTATTAACTCTAACCTTATTTTTAATATAAACACTGTGCAGTCATATACCGGTACAGGTTCCATACTTTATTTTTCTATCGTAACCAAGCCAACATAACACATAAAACAATATCGTGTACATGATACCAATACCAAGAAATTAATTACTTTACCCCGACATTCTCCCACCTTGCAATTTTCAGCCCTCAATAAAAGTACGGCATTTATCTCATTGCAGGAATCGCATCGGACACCTCACTGCTCTCCCACTCCGAGTATGATATCTCTGCAACATCATGTTCTCTAGTTCCATGGCCTCCTTTTCGGTATCAATCACTCGTTCCTCCTCTTCAGACTCTGACATATGGGATCAAACGTTGAACAGGACGCATGACAACTCCCTTTTCGTTCGAAGTCTCTTACGATCACTAGGCAGAGGTGGGGTAGAAACTTTCAGTCGCTCTTTCTTGTACCTTTTGCAAACAACACATTTTTGTACAGATGATGATCTCACGACTCGTCTTCCATTCAAGATCCAGTACTTCTCTCTAATAATACCCAACAGAGTCTGTGGGCCTACATGACACTGCCGAATGTGCGTGTCATGAATAAGTCGCTGCACAACAGGGTGATCTCCCGGCAATATAGCAGGCTGGCGAAACTCATTGTTGTCCTCCCTCTCTGTTGTTCTGGTGTTTACTCGCAAAATGCCATGATTGTCTAAGAATGGCACTATTGAAGCCAGTCTATGATCCTCGGGCCCTTGAAAACTTTCATTCTGGACAAGTTTAATTACTATTCTTTCACTGTCTTCTAATTCTGAACAAGTCAGTTCTCCATTCTGCCTTCTATTATATTTACAATTGAACATAAACCGTCTTATCCACCCGATCAGCCTCACTATTTTGTCAAATCGAGAGAAATACTTGTAATACCAGTTGGAACTTGAAGGCTCTTCTGCGACCAATAGAGTCGTGGCAGTCTTTCTTCTTTCAAGCATGATTTCATCTTCATTTCTGTTGCTATTATCTGAAGCCCATTCTTCTTTGGGAAGATACATCCATGACAGTCCCTCCCACCATCTCGATGCTATAAGATCTCTTGTTGTACAGCCTCGGGTAGGCAGATCAGCAGGATTGAGTGCCCCAGGTACATGCCTCGTCCACGATTCTTTTGAAGTTAGTTGCCTGATTTCTCTAACCCTGGTCTCAACAAAAACAGACCAGAGAACTTCTCGCTGTATCCATGTCAACACTGTCGTCGAATCAGTCCACAAATAAATTGTTTCAGTGTCAAAATCTTTTCTTATAGATGTCAGCAATCGGGCACTAATTGCAGCTCCCATAAGTTCGAGTCGAGGAATGGTCGATCGAGGTATTGGAGCCACTCTTGATTTTGCTTGGAGAAGCTCAACATGAACTCCTGTCACTGTCTGCGTGCGTAAAAATACCACAGAAGCATAGGCATCTTGACTCGCATCGCAAAAGGCATGGACACTACGTACCTCTTATACCTCAGGGAGTCTTCTTGGGATCTTCAGCTGGCCTAATTCTTCTATTTCACGAAGCCATTTTTCAAACTTGATTTGGATTTCCTGCGGTACCTCCGTGTCCCAAGAAACCTTGTTTATTTTCTGCAGTAACAGCTTCGGTGATAACATAACCGGTGCAGAATATCCAATTGGGTCATAAATCCTATGGACAGCAGATAGTATCGACCTCTTGGTTGCTTTTATCGGTGATAGCTTCTTCAGGGGTTCACTGTTCAATCTAAGCGTGTCTTCCTTGCGATTCCACATTATTCCTAGGACAGGTGACATTTTTTCATCATCTTGAAGCACTGGATCACTACTCTCCCAACCTCTAAGCTCAAACTTGTGTTGGGCAAAAACATCTTGAGCAGTTTTAATAAACAATTCCAGCTCCTGTTTATTTGAGACACTTGTCACACAATTATCAACATAAAAACTGTCTTTCAGTTGCTCAATAATATTGACAGTCATACTGTTCCACCTTTCCTGATAATTTTTCAAGGCTTGGTCTAAAAGGTGTTCAATCACAGCTGCCAGTAGGAAGGGGCTTGATGTCACTCCAAAAACAACTCGTTTGTGTCTATATGTTTTCATTTTCTCTTTTCCCCACATGAATCTCAAAAAAATCTCGATCTTCTGGTGCTACCGAAACTTGCAGGAAAGCCTTGCAAATATCAGCAATAACTCCAATTGACGTCTTTCGAAACTTGTGTAGGAGAGATGGAATAAGTTGGATCAGATTTGGACCCTTTTCCAAACAATCGTTTAGTGATGGGTTGTTACCTCTTCTAGCGGAAGCATCGAACACTGGTCGAACAGGTGTTGTTCCATAATCCTTGATCACAGGTCGATGAGGCAGATAATGGCCACATATTTCAGTCTGATCACCATTAATCTCTTCTATTATCCCTTCAGCTAGCCAGTCTTGAAAGACTTGATCATATTCTTCCAAGTATCCGTTACTATCTAGCTTTCTCCTCGTTATATCAAGACGCTTCACTGCCATCTCGTACGAAGGATCCAAGGGAAGATGATCCTTCAACCATGGCAGTCGAACTTCGTATCTACCATCTTCTTTTATTTCTACGGTTTCAATGGAATTTAATCTAGCTTCCTCTTCAAGTTCGCATCTCTTCTTTTCAGTGATAGGATCTTCTATTCCCAATACGTCAAGTTCCCAGAGGTTGCTAACCTTCTCTATAATCAGCATAATAGGTGTAGTTTTACTCATGCCACACCCCGAGCGTTGGTCTCTACCAAATACTGTCCACCCCAAAGTAGTGCTCAACGCTGTTAACTCTCCCACCGTTTTACGATCATTGGAGAGAATTGATCCTAGAAAATCAGCACCAATAAGGATCTCAATATCCTTATCCTTTCCTACATCTAGATGAGGCAGTCCAAGTTTCACGACTTGCTCTGTTGTAAGGCGAGGAACCTGACTGCAAATAACAGGCTGACTAAGAGCAGTCAGTCTCAGCTGACAGGAGTTATCGAGATTATGAAGAACAAGTTCAAATACGCCATGTTCCACCGGAGATCCAGTTCTGCCACCAAACACAGCATGGCTTAAAGTAACCTTCCTGACTTCCTTGAGACCCAATCTCTCTGCCAGTTCTTCTTTAATGTAAGAATATTGTGAGGCAGAGTCTAGAAGAACCACAAAAAGCACATGTACCTCCCACTCCTCCAGTCGACACCAAACCCTGAGCAGTAGGAACATCACACCGTTTGAAGGGTTTCGAAATTTGTTTCTTTTCCGCAGTAACATTACCGATCTTTCTAGTAAGTTGTAAGTACTCTTCATTTTCTACTTCAGATTTCAAAAATGTCAAAAGGTTTTTAAGCTCATCTTGCGACCCATTTTCTTGTATACAATCTCCTCTTCTCTGCCACACACAAATTAATTCATCCGTCAAATAAGACTCTACCAGGGGAAATAATAATGCAGCATAATTGTCGGTAGTCAGGCCCATTGACTCTAGGGACCTAACATAAACCTCTATTTGATCATACAATACTGAAAGGGAAGGTTTCTCTGTCACTAGATTTATTATGTCCCTCACGTAAAGTTCTATCAATAGATCTTTTCGACCATAGCGGGCTTCTAACAACTGTACAGCCTTGCTATAATTCTCGGCAATAGGAGGAAAACCACTCACAAGATCATATGCCCTTGTTCCAGGAGTCATAGATTCTCTTAGATAAAGAATCTTTTCTGCAGCATCCAGCTCGACACTCTCATGTATTCGCTTGAACTGGGCCCAAAACGATAACCAATGTTTAATATTTCCTGAGAACTTCACAAGCGACAACTTGGGTAATTTACTAATCACTTTACCAGTTAGAGAAACACTAGTTCTTATGGAATGAGTGTCACACGGTATTTCACATTTGTACTTTTCGAACTTAGACTTCACTGTTGTCCATTTGTCTCGATATGTTTCGACTTCTTCATATTCCTTGTCTTCATCTTCGTTGTTGCATTCACGTCCATGCCAAGCTTCGCGGATTCTCTCGTCAAGTGGAAACAGTCAATCGGCTCTATCTTCGAGTAGTTTAAAACTTGTAAATATATCTTCCTGCTTCACATGTTCCTCCTTAATCTTGTTCTGGAACGTGTCAAAAGCTCTTGTGAACAAACGACGTAACTGTGCTCTTTCTCTTTGTAAAGCAGTCACTTCAGCCATGATGATAGATTTTGCTAGTCGAAATCAAACAGTTGTTGTGTACCTTAAGTTCTTATTTTACTTTCACTGCACGGCAATCAGTCCTGTCAATCGGTCGCCAAATGTTAACTCTAACCTTGTTTTTAATATAAACACCGTGCAGTCATATACCGGTACAGGTTCCATACTTTATTTTTCTATCCTAACCAAGACAACATAACACATAAAACAATATCGTGTACATGATACCAATACCAAGAAATTAATTACTTTACCCCGACACCTGTATTCAATTTAATCAGTGTTTGAGTGTAATATTAAGTTTTGCCGCGTCTTTCTTACAAACTTTTAAAACTATAACGCAGCTTATTTGTGGCAAGTACCGTGAAGTACAGTGTATTCTGCCTATCCAAGAAAAAATCTTCACTTGTCATTGCAGTTTTATGTCACTAAAATCCAAGACTAGTTGGAGTGGTTTACGGCTTTAAGCATAGGAACAGCCATTTTCTTGCTCCCCAAAGCGCGCGTGCCATTTGGCTTCAGCAGCTTGCGCTAGGCAGTGCAGCGAAGGCATCTCCTTCCGTTCTTTCCTCCATGTGTCAAATACAGTAATGCCAACCCCGCGCTTAGGGTACTATTGTGTATATAAACTACAGGTCAGTAAACTACTAAACTGTGCATGCACAAAGGTTCCTGAAGGGCTTATGATAATTATTAGGGTCAGGGATTTGCTTGGAAGGAATGCAGAAAATCCCAGGGAAAAAACACCCATGATGGCCATGTCAGCACTATGATTCAAAACACCACTCTCCACACTTGGTACACCTCATCACAGTTGACTAAATACATGCCTACACTGTGGGTGCCCCTTAAAACCTCAACAACTAACTACACAATGGGGGTAATTTGTGCAAGTGCTCTTGTACGATGCATTAACATTACATAAAAATTAGAAATAATGATTCTACCTGGGTTTGTTCTTTTCTAAGTACTTTACTTATGCGAGGATCATCAGCATTCTTTTCTCTCTGCTCCTTGAGGAGCTTCACCTTCTCCGCTGTGACTGTGATGCATCTCTTGATAGCTGTATCTCTGCTACTGAAGCTGGATCTCAACTGTATGGCATAACAACATAGTAAGTACTGGTACGTATAAGTCCTGTTCCTTTATGAACATTTGATACTGAAAGATGTGCAGTGTTATATTTTTCTAAAATATTAGGTACCTGATCATACAGTAGTTTGCATGTTGAAGATGGATCAACTTGACCTTTAAATGATTCAGTTGGTAGGGATGTATTAAGAGCATATACTATTTTATCATCAATAGTTCTCATCTTTTTCAAAGTATCCTGAAATTTAGAGGTTAAGGGTTATTTACAGAAGTCATACAATGGTAAGATAATGTATTCATCTTTCAAGCACAATAATATTTTTGAAAGAAAATGAGTCCATATTTTACTATTTTTACTTATTCAAATATTCAGAAAGCGACTTCTAATGGATAACGTGCAGTGTTTCAGAATTAAAATCCCTTTAGAGTGCATGGTCTATAGGTTAGGACTGACGACTGACCATATATGTATCGAAACTAACTTAATATTTAAGATAAATGAGCAACGAAATATCCTATGTATCCTCACAAACATCGAAGTGGAAAAATATCATATCACTACCTGAAATTCAAGAAAATCCACACATTCCAGCGTCACATCTGCACTCACGGCCGCGGCCATTTTTAAATAAATCTCGAACCCCCAAAACCAATTCCCATGATGCCCTAAAAACGAAAGGCCTTGAAGTTGAAAGCTACAGGGGAAGGAGTTTCTATGAAAATTTCACTTTAGAAACGTATTTAAATCAGTATTTATAAAGGTAATTGCTCACTATCCTTCTCAAATAAATCTAAATTTCTGTTTGAATGTCTCTTTGAAGAGTAGTGTGCATCTCGAATTATCAATTTAGCGAATTTCAGGGGGTTTGCTTCAGAGTGAATGTCAGATGATTGTACTGACAAAATCTCTTGCCTCATGTGACCCGTCTAGTTGAGTGATACATTATATTGATTTTGCATATTTCACTTTATGTAATTTGGATGAGCTATTTCCTTCTTGAAGTTTTAGGCCCAGTTGCTGATATTTGCGGTGCTGTGATTGGAATAAAAGACTAATCAATAATTTGTGTTGACCTTATGAGTCATCAGCTATACAAAAGTGTTAAAATTTATTCGAATACTGTTTCGTGTTGTAGTGTGGAAGTTGATTCAATACATTTGTACTCTGTTAATGACGATATGTATACTTTTATCATGTGAGTAAGAACTGTGTTGTGGTAGGCTGGGGCTAAGTGAAATCCTATTACCTTTTTAGATGTCGGGGCCTACTCATAAATATCGCTACAAAAATGCTGGGTTGGATTCTCAAGAACTCCGACGGCGAAGGGAAGAAGAAGGAGTACAATTACGAAAACAGAAGCGAGAACAACAACTCTTTAAGCGTCGAAATGTGTTTATGCCAGTCCTACATGACGATGATGGGATGCAGGTATGTCTTGTGAATTCTGTGATGTGTTGGCTTGGATGCACCCATTCATTATTATAGCCTACATAAGCGTATGCTCAGTTTTGGAACATAACGTCGTGTGGATATGATTCTTAAGTGTAACTCATGTGCACCAACTAGCCTATGCTGAGCAACCATGAAAGTTGCAAACATTTTCTATAGTAATCTATGACCTAAATGAGAGGGATTTGTTCAACAGATTATTATTATAATTCACAGAAGGATATTTTACTGGAAACCTCATGATAGATGTGACTCCATTTTTATTTCTATCAATACCAGTGCTTTTTTTTTCCTAAAAATGATTTAAGGGGTACTCTCAGTTATCTAGTCGACAAAACATCACGATCTTGCAATTTTCAGCAATTTGCAAAATCCGATCATGGTTTGTGTTCGAATCATTGACTTTCAGCTTTTTCGATGCCTGGGTGGATATAAAACAGTTTATTTTCTTCATCCTTCAAAACTAACCTCACGCATGAAATAACAATCCACCCCGCCTCCAAACACTAGCGTAGTTAGTTAATTATTGATGTTTTAAGGGGCAGAACCAAGAGGTCATCTGTCCCTAAAAACGCTAGCCTGTGTGCCTAAAAGAACGGAGTGCCGAGTTGCCGACCAAAAGAAACTGATTCGATAGATCGATTTAAATCGAGGATTACTAGAAATCTCGGTGGCGCTGCAGAGTAGGAGAACATGTGTATAAAAAATTGTAAGTAATGAAATTGGCCAAAATACCTGTAGTAATGGTATCTGGAGATGATATAGTAATAGATGTTTACTCGTCCGCTGCCGTAGACCCACCAACCCGCCCTAATAGGAACACGACTTATATAGTTGAAATTGCTGGTCTGACGGCCATCTTTGTGAATGTTTGTGAAGGAGTCCATAATGCCAACCCCACGCTGGTGGATTGATAGCGCGGCCCAGGGCCGCGTTAGCTAATAGATAACGCCCCTAGTTTTTGTCACGCACAGTGGGGGAAGTCGCGCATCAATAATCTCTCCAGGCCAATAGTTTTGCCTTTTATTTCATGTCGTGTGGTGAAAGGAAACCCTCTCGTAAAGAATTAATCAATAATCTACCTGGTTAAAAGTTACGAAAAGGGATGTTCTCCTACTCTGCCGAATTAATGAAATGTCCGGTTGAACTATACCTTCCGATACACCCGTATCTGGGGAATATTTAGGGAGATCAGTGACGTCACCGTGATCTCACGGCTGACGTATTGCTATCGGTAACGCTATTGGTTGGCTGACGTATTGCTATCGGTACCGCTATTGGTTGGCTGACGTATTGCTATTGGTAACGCTATTGGTTGTCAGCTGATTACTACGTCAGTTCCTTGGTCAGTTCGTCGCGAGATTTTCCTGGAGTCGGTTCGCCATTTTTGTATCGTCATGCGATCTCGTTTTCTAAGCGTAATATTAAAATAAATATTCCCGTGAATAACCTGTAAAATAAGATTTTGATATTAGCAGTGTCGTGTGCTCGATTGTGTTGACGATTTGTATTAAAATTGTTTAAATCCTGAAGTTGTTGCATTAAACTAAAAGCCTTTACTTGTGGTGGAAAATCTGTGCTTCTGCTTTTACATGTGGAATAATACAGCATTTGGAATATATCGGTGAGTTTTTACGTTGTTCATACATATATTTTAGTTGTTGAATTTAATATGAAAGTTGTTTAAACGATAATATTACGTCAGGAACGGTGTTGGGGAATACGCCTGTTCAAATAGGAATGGATTTAGACAAATTGGCATGTACATGTGGAATAATACAGCATTTGGAATATTTCGGTGTGTTTTTACGTTGTTCATACATATATTTTGGTTTTTGAATTTAATACGAAAGTTGTTTAAACGATAATATTACGTCAGGAACGGTGTTGGGGAATACGCCTGTTAAAATAGGAATGGATTTAGACAAATTGGCATGTACATGAACACCTGTAAAATGGATATGACAATGTTTTGTATTAGACCTATCGGAATCTTTAATTGAACTATATAGCTCAAATATAGATTTCGATACATAGAAAGAAATTGACGGTTTTTGTGTTTGCAGCCAATATTGGAAAACATAAAAATACCAACCTATGGGAGGGGGGGGGGGGGGGGCGCAGCCCCCCCAGCAAAAACAACATTATTGATCACAATGTTTTATGATGGCATTGACCTGTATCGGAATCTTTAATTGAACTATATAGCTCAAATATAGATTTCGATACATAGAAAGAAATTGACGGTTTTTGTGTTTTTCCACCCAAAAAACTCCTCTTACGTGAATTTGCGAATTCTTTTTATGTATCGGAATCTTTAATTGAAGTATATAGCTCAAATATAGCTTTCGATACATAGAAAGAAATTGACGGTTTTTGCGTTTTTCCACCCAAAAAACTATTCTTACGTGAATTTGCGAATTCTTTTTATGTATCGGAATCTTTGATTGAAGTATATAGCTCAAATATAGATTTCGATACATGGAAAGAAATTGACGGTTTTTGTGTTTTTCCACCCAAAAAACTATTCTTACGTGAATTTGCGAATTCTTTTTATGTATCGGAATCTTTAATTGAACTACATAGCTCAAATATAGATTTCGATACATGGAAAGAAATTGACGGTTTTTGCGTTTTTCCACCCAAAAAACTATTCTTACGTGAATTTGCGAATTCTTTTTATGTATCGGAATCTTTAATTGAACTACATAGCTCAAATATAGATTTCGATACATGGAAAGAAATTGACGGTTTTTGCGTTTTTCCACCCAAAAAACTATTCTTACGTGAATTTGCGAATTCTTTTTATGTATCGGAATCTTTAATTGAACTACATAGCTCAAATATAGATTTCGATACATGGAAAGAAATTGACGGTTTTTGTGTTTTTCCACCCAAAAAACTCCTCTTACGTGAATTAGCGAAATTTTTTTCATGTATCGGAATCTTTAGTTGAACTAAATAGCTCAAATATAGATTTCGATACATAGAATACATGAATTCGTGAAATTTTTTCATGTATCGGAATCTTTAGTTGAACTATATAGCTCAAATATAGATTTCGATACATAGAATACGTGAATTCGCGAAATTTTTTCATGTATCGGAATCTTTAGTTGAACTATATAGCTCAAATATAGATTTCGATACATAAAAAAATTGACGTTTCTTGGTGTTTCCCCACCCAAAAAACCCCTATTACCCAGGCTTTTCCCGTAAGCTTGCCAGAGGAGTATTTCGTGACGTCGTTGATGACGTCACGGAAGCCGCCATTTTGTTTTAGGGGAATTTTATACGCGGCCGTATCGCAATGTATAGTAGTCCCAAATGTCCTCCAGCTGTTCTGAACAGCGCGGTGACTATATACAAATCTACCAATATTTTTTCTTAAACAGTTTTCTTATTTTAGAACTTAAAAGGTGTATGTTTAAGGGGTACGCATACCCCCGGTGTTCCCCCCTCAAAAAAAAAACAAAAAAAAAAAAACAGATTATTACGGTACCTAAAATCCAAGGAACATAGAATGAACTCATTTACAATAATTATTATTAAAGCACACAATTTGTGTAGGCCTATACAGAATTCTTTCCATTTCAGCTTGTGCAGTGTCTATTAATTTATTAATAGACCTTGTTTCCTTAGTGCACTCGACAACATAACGAACCCAGGGTAATTCACACACACAACTATCATCGTGTTCGTTGAAGAACTTTCGTATGCAGATCTTGTAGTGATATCCATGTACCACCAAGGAGTTGACAAAGTGTCAAAGACCCTGATTTGTATTGATCCATGTCCTGCTCATCATTGCTTCGGTGGGGTAGAAATCCTTCCATTTATCATTCTGGGTACGTCAAAGCAAACGGCGATAGACCTAGCTTACTGAAAATATATTTTATTATTTCTGGAAGTGAGCAGACTCCAATTTATGTCACACTGTGACGCGTTTCACATTCAATGGATTTCACATCACGATATGCAGAATAAAAGACGGTAGCAGTGCATGACGTATGACTTTGTCATAACTTTTCTAAACTAGAAAAAAATAACCAAAATACCTGTAGTAATGGTGAGGAAAATATCTGGAGAAAATGTGGTAATAGATGTTTACTCTGCCATCTGTGACCCACCCAGCCATCCTAAATAGGATCACGACTTATATAGCCAAAATTACAGCTGTGGCCACCATTAGTACAAATCAATCATCATCGGTTGCATTCAAGAGTATTCGGGTCTCTTCGTTAGCCCTACTTGTCTGTCGTCAAAACAGTACTGCCAACCTCGCCCTTACGGTACTATCATCATCGGCTTTAACTCTAATCCGAGTATAAATCTTCTTCCTTCAGTCCAGTTTGTGGATGTGTTTACGGTGACTAAAGAGTCCAATCCTGGCATGGAACAAGCGTCCACACAAGTCACATAGTATTGCTGGAGGAGGACGTGGTTGGGCTGCTCGAAGTTTCATAGCTTGACGCTTGGCCTCTTCATGTGTGCGTCGATTCCTTTCAAACGTCTTTACAGTATCCGAGATGGTACGGCGCCAAGTTGAGCGGTCTTCAGCCAGCATGTCCCAGGTTTGTGAATCAAGACCTGTCAATTTCAGGGTCTGCTTAAATTGGTCCTTGAGGCGCCTCTTAGGACCACCATGAGGTCTGGTGCCATAGCATAACTCACCATGTAGCATCTGACGAGGTAATCTCACATCATCCATCCGATGGACATGACCAATCCATCTAAATTGGTGACCTATTATGGATGATTCTATGCTGTTGATTTGAGCCTTTTCCAGAAGAACAATATTGGTAATGCGGTCTTCCCATTTAATCCTCAGGATTGATCGAAGTTTTTGTAGGTGAAAACCCTCAAGCTTCCTAAGATCACGTCGGTAAAGGGTCCACGTTTCACAGCCATACAACAATGTAGAAATGACTACTGCTTTGTACACCATAAGCTTTGTACTCATGGACAGATCTTTATTCATGAAGACCCAGTGCGCTAATCGTCCATATGCTGCATGGGCTGCACCAATTCTCTTATCCACATCCTGCTCACAGGTACAGCTCACAGAAATGGTACTGCCCAAGTACGAGAAGTGGTCTACCTGTTCTCATGTCAAATTTGAGATGGAGATATTGAACTGAGGAAGAGGTGTGCCTGGTGAAGGTTGTGCCAAGACTTTAATCTTATTGACATTTATGGTAAGACCAAAGCGATCACATGCACTTTTGTAACAATTAACTGACTCTTCCAGCTCTTCTGGTGTGAGAGTTGGCGACGCAGCATCATCTGCATACAACATGTTAGTAACCTGAGTTTTCCTCAAGGAGCGGAGACGAGTTAGGTTGAAAAGCCCTCCTCAAAACGATACTTGACCTCCACACCTGGGATGTTTGTGGGTGAATCATAAAGCATTGCAGCCAAATACAGAGCAAAAAGCGTTGGAGCCAGTACACATCCTTGTTTCAGTCCATGGGTAATGGGAAATTCATC
The DNA here is from genome assembly GCA_946902985.2 of Meconema thalassinum. Lineage (NCBI taxonomy): Eukaryota > Metazoa > Arthropoda > Insecta > Orthoptera > Tettigoniidae > Meconema > Meconema thalassinum. The sequence goes on from OX336395.1 coordinate 127,986,490, forward strand.
GGACATCTTATTCTGATGGCAAACCTGACCTGTCATGCCATCATGGAGAGCCTTGATTAGATCTACAAAACGCTGAGGGCTACCAAACCGCTTCAGCACTGCCCACATGGCTGGTCTTGGAACCGAATCAAATGCCTTTTCCAAGTCATAAAAGACTAAGAAGAGTGGATTCTGTTCTCTACATTTTTCTTGTAGCTGTCTCACACAGAAAATCAAGTCAATTGTGCTTCTGGAAGCTCTAAATCCGCATTGTGACTCTGGGAGGATCTTCTCAGAGATAACCTTGAGGCGGTTAAGTAGAATTCTTGCAAGAATCTTCCCCACAATTGATGGCAGTGATATACCACGGTAGTTGCCACAAACACTGCGATCACCCTTTTTAAATATAGTGACGATAGTGGCATTCTTTAGGTCTCCAGGTACCTTCCTTGATTCCCATATTCTGAGGATAAGGATGAAAATCCTTGTTTTGAGGGAATGACCTCCGGCTTGAATTAGTTCCAGAGGGATGTTATCTGGGCCAGGTGCTTTTCTGGGTTTCAATTGGGTGAGAGCTGCACTGAATTCATGATAAGTAGGAGGTACTGCCAACCACAGTTGTTCAGGTTGTTGCGGCACATCACAGAGGAAGTCTTCAGCAGCTGCTGATGGACGATTTAGGAGATTGGAGAAGTGCTCCTTCCAGTGTTCCAAGATTTCTTGATTATCAGTAAAGGTAGTAGAATTATCAGCGCTTTTCAGTGTACCTGATGATGAGCGAGATGGTCCATATATTTCCTTGAGTACTGCATAGAAGTTCCTCAAGTCTCGAGCATCCGATAGTCTCTGCAGTTCCTGAGCCTTCTGTTGCCACCAAGTATTTTTAATCTGCCTTATCTGCGTCTGGCATTTACCCTTGAGTTCCAGTAGTTTATCTCTCTTTGTGTTGGAAGTTGGGTCTTGAAGATGGGCAAGATAGGCATTCCTTTTGGCATTGATGAGAGACAGAATTTCCTCATTGTGGTCATCAAACCAGTCTTGTCTTTTCCGCACTATAAAACCAATGGTTTCCTCAGCTAACTGCGTGATAATCTTGCTGAATGTCATTTGTTACTGGGTTTTCTGACAACTGGGTGAAGATCCTGTTTCCAAAATGTTTATACATGGATTCATCCTGAAGTTTGGATGTATTAAACTTCTTTCTTGGCAAATTTTTGATGTTCCTAGGTGGTTTAGGTCTGATGGATATCCTGAGCTTACATATAAGAAGTTTATGATCTGTCCAACAATCGTCTATATTCCTTGTTGTTCTGGTAATGAGAGTGTCCTTATCACATTGCCGGGTAATGATATAATCAAGAATGTGCCAATGTTTGGAACGAGGATGCATCCACGTGGTTTTGAAGCGGTTAGGTAGCCGGAACTGCGTGTTGGTAATGAAAAGTTCGTGTTCTGCACAAAGACCAAGAAGCAACAGTCATTGGGATTACATTTTCCAAGTCCCTGTTTGCCCAGCACATTATTCCATAGCCTGTGATCGTTCCCAACTCTGGCATTGAAGTCACCGAGGAGCAAGAGTTTATCTGCAGATGGTACCTTGGAGATGATTTCACTTAGCTGATTATAGAATTGAGCCTTTACTTTATCATCAGAATCTAAGTTAGGAGCATAGGCAGAGATGAGTGACATAAACGAACCTCCGGAGAGTGGTATGCGGAGAGTCATGAGCCTTTCGCTGATTGCAATGGGCGTAAGTTGGTGATAATTTACCAGTTTGGTCTTCACAGCGAAGCCCACACCATGAATACGACATTCACCCTTTCCTTTCCAGAAGATGGTATATCCTGTTCCAGATTATGTAATCTTGCCTTCAGAAGACAGCCTAGTTTCACTGAGAGCAGCAATGTCAACGTTGAGTCTTGATAACTCATGGGTTATGAGAGCTGACCTTCTCTCAGGTCTAACGTTATTGTCCAAATCAAGCAAGGTTCTGATGTTCCATGATCCAATAACCAATTTGTGATTCTTTACTGTTTTTTTGAGTTTCGACCGCATGAGGGGTGACCTGCTGAGTGCGGTTGCCCAGCCGGACCAAGATTGTGACTTCCGATGTTTAGCCCACCTTTTCTAGGGCCTTCCCCATGTGGGGTGGGCAGCGGTGATCCTAAATAGGCCTGCCCAAACACAGATGCAGGACCGAATTCCTGAGTAGTCACGGAGTCTCCGGAAGACTACCATCACACATCTGCTGCCAACGTGCAGGTCCGAACTAGGGGCTTCCAGTTACACCCATAACCTGCCCCCACCTTCCATATCCCATCGCCGTTGGACTTTGAAAAGTGATGTTCGGAAGAAGTGCCACTGGCGTGAATTTGTTTAGGGCTGATCTCAGCTTTCCAGGACGAGACCCACACACTATGATCTCTGAGCCTTATCCTGCGGCTCACAAAGAATGAGACATGCAGGACCGAACACAGAGACTGCAATGAACTGCCGCATACTCAAGTACTACTGAGGTGCGCCTTTACAGCCAGTCCGTCTGGCGTGACCTCTTCCGCCTCTATGACCGTTGGGAGCCATGAGAGTGATTGGCTCCGCCTCCGCTCATTTTGCCGTTGGGCCAAAACCTGCCCATCATAACTATGGACAATAGTTTGCCCTATTAAACCTGAGCAATAGGCTGCCCCTTCCGCCAACCACACTGTGCGAGAGTTCACCTCTTTCACTGCAGGTACCGTTGAGGACTTCATCGTAACCCTGGCAAAGGACCCTAACAAGGCACTTCCAGCCGGGCCAGCTGGACCAGGTTTCTTTAAAGAGGTGTTACTCCTCTATCACTCCCTATTTGATCATACTATATAACATGTAGCATAGGACTTGACGACAAATCATCCTCTGCAGAGAAAATGATGGAGCTCGTGCAGACCCCTTAGATCACGACGGTACGTATGTAATTCAATAATAGTTATACCATTGCCAATATTTAGGGTTATGGTGATTTATGGCACATCCTGTACAACAAACAAATACCTTTTAGCAGATTGTGAGAGGCATACTGTGGATTCAGGAATTTCCAAGGAAGTGCAAAGAAGTGTTGTAAACGTACAGTGGCCAAAATAAAATTCATTACGGGTATTATACGAAAGACAGAAGGGGGGTGTAGGAATTAAATGAAGAGATCGGGTACCGGTAGAGGATTGGAATCACAAATTATGGGATAAGATAAAAACAGGGAAGCTGAAATCGTTTGGACACAGATGTGAATGGGAGAAGACAGAGTTACGAAGAAAGTATTTACTGAGAAAACACCAGGAAAAAATATTCGAAGGAAGGCTTTGAAAGAGTGAAGGAGAGTATAGAGAATAGAGTAGGGTGGACAGAAGAAGCAGGAAGAAAGTGGTGAAGTGATAAGCAGCGATTGAGGTCCTTCATTCATAACTGACCCAGAAGAGAACTGGAAATGGAAACTCAAGAACAAGAAGATACCCAACATTAACATACAGCTCACTCAACAGGTTCCCCAAGATGTGGACACTATTCCTTGGCCTACCAGGTCCCCTGATTTGTCCTCTATTAAACACGTATGGGATATGATGGGGTGACATTTGCAACATTATCCATCACTAGTATGATGGAATGTTTCATTGCTTTGCTGTCTGTATAGTGCCCAATTGAATTCATGCTTTCAATATGTTAAATAACACACCCTCTACGGTACTATATATAACAAAGAAGTGCCCAGTTCATTCTCTAGTGCGCATCATTCGTGTGCAGCACTCAGTTCTTTTGATAGTGCACCGGATTGAATAATTTATTCACTATGGATTGTCGAAGTTGCCTGATAACAATCAGTAACTTCAATTAGCGGTTCTATGATCAACCCAAGAAGTTGCTGAAGCTATTGCAACAACATATTTTAGTACCAAAACCACTACCGTGCGCGAAATGCCATTGTGAAGTGGAAGGCGCACAATCAGGAAGGGGTCATTCTTTGGTAATTCTTCAGGAGTGATGTACCAAGATCCTACACATTCACTTAGCTAGGCTATAATTATTTGATTTTCATTCTTATTTGATTTTCCAAGAGTCATTCCCAATTGAAATTGCTCTCTATTATCACTACTGCACAGGAAACTTGTGCTAAATTCCATAAATACACTACTGTTTGAAGAAAGTGAAACACCAAGAACAAGAGATGTGACCACATTGCACATTATACCAATGATAAGGGACATGACAATACATTACTGATCAGAAGGACAGTCCGGTACATGCACGTTGACGGCCGATTTCCGGTACGGCGTCGCGCCACCACGTGCTGCACTCAGAGCCGCTAGACGTCGTGGCATGGAATCATACAGCGCTTGAATACACTGCTGGGGAATACCGTCCCACGGGGTTTGTAGGCGCATCCACAAAGCATCAACAGTGGAGGCGTTAGCCCCAGGTTAGGTTTGTTTTTGTATGTAAAGCCTTATTAACTAAATGGTGGCATTGATGACATCATCGACATCACAAACAACACTAATTGTTTACCTGGCAAGCTTACGGGAATACACCTGGGGAATAGGAGGTTTGGGTGGGGGAAACAGGCAGAAATTGGCATTAACTTAATAACACTTGGAATCAAGATGTGTATAGCAAACATCTGGGAAATCCCACCTATCTGACCAGGGCAGATCATCCAAGTAAAGTTAAGGGCCGACCACAGCGTACAAATTATGGGCAATATTTTTTCATTAACGGTGGTATTGATAATTGGGGATTAGTATACATCACGAGTCCCCGCGGCACCAAATTCCCCTAAAACAAAATGGCGGCGTCCATGACGTCACGAAATACTCCTCTAGCAAGCTTACAGGAAAAGCCTGGGGAATAGGGGGATTTTGGGTGGGGGAAACAAACAGAAATTAGCATAACGGGATGGGTATCACGATCTTTACTTGAGCTCCCCCGCTCAAGTAAAGATCGCGATACCCATCCAAAATTTTCCATTTCACCTCATATTCAAACAATTGCGATACACAGAAAAATATCCACATTCCAGCTCATTTTTATAAAAACAGGTATACGCATCACAAATTTGCCATTTCAGCTCTTTTTCAAACAAACGCAATTTGCCATTTCAGCTCTTTTTCAAACAATCGCGATACACAGAAAAAAATCTGCATTTCAGCGCATTTTAAAAACGGCTATCGCGATCTTTACTTACCTATATTGGTCAAGTACAGATCGCGATACCCATCACAAATTTGCCATTTCTGCTCATTTTCAATCAATGGCGATAAACAGAAAAAGTAAAGATCGCGATACCCATGACAAATTTGCAATTTCAGCTCATTTTCAAACAATCGCGATACACAGAAAAAAGTAAAGATCGCGATACCCATCGAAAATTTGCCATTTCAGGTCATTTTCAAAGCCGCAATGTATCGCGGTGTATAGATAATAAAGATCGCGATACCCGTCGAAAATTTGCCATTTCCATTCATTTTCAATGTTTCACACACGCACGGTTTTTGGCAATACTTACAGCCTAACCCGCCTAGACCAATGGTTTGGTGTGAATCGTGCTCCACTAGCTGCCGCACACCTACCCACAGACTTCTAACCTTCGTTGTGTCCTATCCAATGGTTTTTGACAATGGTTACAGCCTAACCCGCCCAGCCCAATGGTTTGGTGTGAATCGTGCTCCACTAGCTGCCGCACACCCAGGGGGGTGCCAATGTGGGTGGTCCTCTGCTTAGCCGCTCTTGGGTCTCGTGAAGCCGTGACGTAGGTAGTATGGCAAGTGGGCTGGGAGATACAAGCTAGCCACAGTGAATGTCAGTAGCCGTAGCGAAACAAGTGCTTTATTTCTTGTGTGTGATCTTTGTCTTATTCCTAGTTTCATTTGCGTGTTTTATAGGTGGTATATTGTGTATTAAATGTACTTCACTTCAATGTGTACAATCGTATGTGCACTAGTTGAAGCGGAATAAACTCATGTACGTTCCCTTACAATGGAATGTGCTATTGCTACATGCCGGAACTATTGGAGGAAAACAAAAGACAACATTGATATTGTGTACCATAGTTTCCCCAAAGATACAACTCGTGTGAAAGCTTGGCTGGCAAAATGTAAACGAGGGGATAAATTGAATATAGTCAATGCAAAAGTCTGCTCCGTCCATTTTACGAGCGATGATTACTATCGTGATTTAGAGCATGAATTATTGGGCCTGCCACTGAGGAAAAAAAGACGTCTCAAGACGGATGCTGTGCCTTCCCTTCATCTTCCCTTCACCAGTGTTCAAGAGCCCCACTCGGACATTCAGAACAGCCCTGATAATTTGAATGATGGATGTCGACCACTTTTACAGGTAAGAATAACCATGAATATGAGCAATCAAATCTCTTTAACTCCTGAGCGTCTAGTGTAGGTCGTTATTTCTCAAGCCAGTAAAAACATATTAGTCTATGAGTTCTGAAATCAGTGGCGTAGCAAAATAATAGGTTGTTTGTTGTTGTTGTTGATTCATTTAGGGGCTTTGTGACATCGTGGTCATGGGGTTCCATGTATTTGGGTGTGTGTGTGTGTGTGTGTGCGGAATTTGACTGATTACCTGTGTTATTGTGATGGCTGAATTACTGTGTGTATTTGTAATTCAGATAAGGTATCGGAAAGAGACGGCCTTGGCCTTAATTTAGGAACAATCCCAGCATTCGCCTGGAGTAGAAGTGGGAAACCATGTAAAACCACTTCTAGGATGGTTGAGGTAAGAATCGAACCCGCCCCCTTCTCAGTTTTGCCTCACGAGGCTGAATATACCCCGTTCCAGTCCTCGGACCAGAATTACATTTCTTGGCAGAACCAGGAATCGAACCCGGACCTCCGCGGTGACAGCCAAGAGTGCTAGCCACTACGTAACTTGGCGGTTCAAAATAATAGGTGCCCCAGATTGTAGGTTGAAATCATATAAATTAATACCTGCTTTCCAACAACAACAACAACAACAAAGTGCATTAGGCTATAAGCAGTCATATGAACCCACAATTCACTATTTAATTAGACTTTTGGTTTTATAGACCAATTCGGCAATAGCAAGAAAATATAGGGGGAGATGACTTCGATGTTCCACTTCTTAAAACAATCACCACAACCAACAACAAAACATAAATGAGGACCAATTTTTTCGTTAGTAGGCTTCTTAGCAAATGTTCGATATATTCTTTAGTTTAGAAACAATGATTGTGTTTTAAGTAGGTTATACAAGGGTAAAACGTATCTCTTTTTTCTGGTTATTAATTTTTAAAAGTTGGCTAGCCTACTTGCGTCGGAAATTTTTAAATACCAAATGTGATAGGCTTATACCCGTGAAACGTTCAGAGAGTGTGCGTTCCTAGAGAATCTCCTATAATTGCCTAAGATATGTTAACTATTTCGGGATTTTTGCGACAAAGGTAATTTTTTGAAAAGAAAGTAATGAGGGGTATCTTCTTTGCACCTAGTAACTGACCTCCACCCCACACACACACAACTATGCCACTGTCTGGAATATTCCGAAATAAGGATGACGGAATTCGTTGGCTCAGTAACATCCTATATATTGACATTGCCAGTGGTGGTTTTTTCTTTTGTGCAATGCAATTATGTCATCTAGTTGTAGGCTTGCAATACAATGTGGAAAACAGCGGCCATCATTTAGTTGCACATGCTTTTCTTTTTCACCTAATTAGGAAGACTGGAATTTGATTCCACCTGAATAAACTTATTTAAACAGCTTATGATTCACTAAGAAATATTTAAGAGTGTATTCGCTTTATCAAACAATAGACTAATATTACACTAATACAATGGTTTTTTGACAGGTGCTCACATCTCCCAGAGACGAGAGGAACAAATCACGGATCGCACGGAAAAGGGCAATAGAGCACATAGAAAGCGTTTCTCCTAAAAAGCGCAGGAAGCTTACTGAAGATGCCAGTACGACTACAGAAGGGCTCCAGTGCTGTGAAGAAAAAGTACTCCTAAAGAAAGAAATTCATGAACTAAAAGCAGAGAATGTGCGTTTAAGGAATCAAGTAATCTTTCTTCAGAATTCGAAGAGAAAATGTGCACAAAATTTAAGGAAGAAATTTACAGCCTTACAGAGGAAGTCATGTTTAAGACAAAAATCACTTCATGGAGAAGTAGACTCGCGGCTGCAGGAAGTTCTCGGTAAACTTTTCACTCCTGCACAAATAAAATCACTCAAATTAAGTAGACCTGTCAACTGGGATTCAGACACAATTTGTAAGGCAATTGCACTTAGAGCAGTTTCTCGTAAGGGCTACAGTTATTTGCGAAATAAATTACATTTTCCTCTGCCGGGACTGTCCACTTTGAGGAGATGGACTAGTAATTTTAAATGCGACAGGGGGATTTTACATGATGTGTTGAAATTAATGGAACCACAGATTGAAAATTTCACCGACATGCAGAAATACTGCGTGATTTCATTTGATGAAATGAATGTGGATAGCCGCATATGTTATGACCAAGGAACGGATGAAATTTTAGGCCCACATAAAAATGTACAGGTTCTAATGGTAAGATCTTTATGTGCTAAATGGAAGCAACCTGTATATTATGACTTTGATGTGTCCATGTCAGCAGTTCTTATTAAAGATATCATCGTCAATCTAGAGAAGATAGGTATTAAGGTTGTAGCTATTGTGTCTGACATGGGTGGTAAAAATCTCGCTCTTTGGTCGGAGTTAGGTATTTCTCACACCAAGTCTTATTTCAGTCATCCTTTGGATTGTGATAGACACATATGGGTATTTGCGGATTTCCCACATCTTCTGAAATTATTGCGCAATCACTTCCTGGACAGTGGAATTATCTTGCCGAGTGGTAAAGTAATTCAGAAGAATATCATTGAACAAATAATTCAGGCAGATTCAAATGAACTCAAAATTGCACCCAAGTTAACGCAACTGCATGTAACTTGTCGAGGTCGTGATAGGCAGCGAGTAAGCTTAGCTGCAGAACTTTTCTCAAGGACTACTGCTAGGGCACTGAGTTTTGTTTCTCAAGACATGAATGAGGCCCATGATTTCCTCGAAATAGTGAACGATTCTCTGGACATTTTTAACTCTCGCGTACCTGATAATCCTGGAGTAAAAGCAGCTTTTGGAGTGTGTTTGGAGCAACAGCTTCGGGTTTTGGATATATTTGAGATCCTCTGTGAAAATATGCGGGTGGTGGGTAAAAAGACAATGCTGCCATTTCAGAAAGGCTTTCTCATGAGTGTAAGATCTCTGAAAGGACTTTATAATTATTTGCTTAAACAGGGATTTCGCTTCATCTTGACAGCGAAGCTGAATCAGGACTGTGTGGAAAATTTATTTTCTCAATTACGTGGGCTTGGACATTTCTATGACCACCCATTACCAGTAGAGGTTAAGAACAGAATTCGTCTGTTATTAATAAGTGCGAATGCGGGAAATATTCCTGTTTCAAGTGCAAGTTCTGTTAAGAAACTAGACGATAATGATGAGTGCTTCCTTACACACCAGCTTCTAGAAGGAATGTCCGAGGAAATGGAACGTAACTCAGTTCTAGAAGAAGATGAATCAATTCGAGGTTTATGCATTGAAAATCTCACCTTTCGAGAGGAAATCCAAGACTATTCGTCACATGTGGACTTGCCTTTTGAAGGCCTTAGGTATGTAGCTGGATACGTGGCTTTCAAGTGTAAGAAGCATTGCCAATTAGGCTTTCAATCTAAGCCGCTCTCAATATGTCAGAATGTACTGTCGACAATGAACTGGATACAGGTTCTTTCAAAAGGCGGTTTAATTGAACCAAGTGAAGAGTGGTTTGATGAGGTGAAAAAATTTGAAACAATTTTTCAAAATTTTCACGGAAATGAATTGAAAAGGGGTTGACGAATAATGCATGCGCTTGTATTAGTATTGCAACAGAAGTTCCCGCACACTAATGAGAACGCTATTCGACTGTATGTAAGAACGAGGACATTTATTAGAATGCGCTTCCTCAACGCCCTTAAGTCTCTCAGAGAGGCTGAAAGAAGGGCTGCAAGCAAACGCCTGAAATGGGCGAAATCAGCCTTGTAGAATCCCTGTTTTGGTGTTGCCATGTAAGTTACTAGGATTGCCAGATTTCAAGAATGGAAAAACGGAACAAACGTCCCAAAACATGTTTTCTTTTTTTAATCGAGGTTATTAAATGTTGTAATAAATAATACACACAAACAACCCAACCTCTGGCACTATACAGCCCATGACGGGCTAAGGCCGACCAAGCGACCGCTGCCTAGCCATTTGGCCTGCAGATATTGGGGTGACGCGTGATCAGCGCGTCGGGTCCCCTCGGCCGTTAATCTTGGTATTCGTGATCGGGGCGCTGTCTTACTGTCAGAAAGCTACTCAATTGTCCTCACGAGGCTGAGTGCACCCCGTTCCAACCCTCACGTCAGTTTTAAAATACGTGACGGAGCCGGGGATCGAACCCGGGGCCTCCGGGTAAGAGGCAGGCGCGCTACCCCAACACCACGGGGCCGGCAAATAATACACACACCTATAAAATAAACATTACAGAATCAAATACACAAAATTGAAACTAGATATTGCTGACGTATCATATAGGCCTCTGACACCAGCAACTTACAAATACTTTTCATTTGAACGACCCTTTGCAAGGATTTTTATTTGTAAGTACCTTCTGATAAAATTCACTACAATATTTGTCATAATTGTAATATGTGAACAATTCTTGTTTTATCAAACTAATGGAGCTTCTGTTTCTATCATCTCTCCATTTGATATTCATGACAGAAAAACTCTCCCCGTATAAACAATGGAGGGGAAAATGCTGAGTATTAACTTCACAAGAACTAACATATCCCTTAACTTAATTTTGTTGTCCCTAATAAATCTATAACATGTACCCATCTATCTGACATAGACATAGAAATCACTTTCTCTTTCAAACTTGCGCCTGTACCACCAGAAATCAAGCTAGATATTACAATCAATTCTGAAGCGGGACATTTGAGAATTGGTCCGAAATTGAATATATTATTATCAAATTAACAAAAAGATACCGGAATATTTGGCGTACTGTTAATGATGAAAACGGAACGCAGAACAAAACAAGAAAAAACGGAATTGTTCCGGTTATAACGGAACGTCTGGCAACCCTATGTACTAGTGAAATTGTATTATATTGTGTATGAATTTCCTTGTGCTGTATGATTGTCATGTGATATATAAATAATTAAAATAACCTCATAAAATCTCTCATTTCATTTACTGTTCCCTTCACCCGCTATCTCCCAAGCACTGCTTGGCATAGTAGCTACGTCACAGCCGCCAGCCAATTGCCGCGCGCTCCCCGACTTGGCCCAACCTTAGTATTTAAGTAACCTTGCCGCACACCTACCCACAGACTTCTAACCTTTGTTGTGTCCTATCCAATGGTTTTTGACAATGGTTACAGCCTAAGCAGCCTACACCAATGGTTGTGACTAAGGTTAGAGCCTATCGCATCCACATGAATGCTTTTCACAATGGTTACAGCATAACGCGTCCAGAATTCTTAGTGGTGATGTATTTGAACCAATCATGTCAATACTAATCTACATACCAAATAATATCAAGAAATACATCACTTACCCCATTAGACACCATACATTCCAACAGCCAACTTAATTCATTTTAATTTCCATGCCTTCTTGCCTACACACCACCAACCACCAAAAATACCACAATCACCATAAATATACCATCCACATTATACCACAACTAAATCTTGCTTCAATTTATTTCCGCAACGCAACACTACCGCAACCGAGCATTTGAAAAGCTAGCGGAGCGATCTAAAAAAACATGGCGCCCACCAACCACAGCGCACATTAGCTGGCCAATCACAATTCAAGGCATTGAATGTCTTCTGACCAATCAGGTCAAGTATCATTACTTCCATGGCTAACAAATGAACGTCAACGCAAATACGTCATAGGTGACGTCATGGAGGTCACTAAAATCCCACTAACAGCAGGGACTCGCGATGCATACTACAGCCGATAATTGGAACTCATTACCTGCCTCAATCTTAGAGTCCTTCCCCAAACATATTGATGTGTTTAAGAGAAGATAGAATTGTCTAAATACTACGATGTAATTACTATAGTTCCTAAATTGCGAATTGTTTATTGTTTTTGATGTTGTTGTTGGTAATTTTCTGTGTTTGTACAATTTGCCACTGGGGATTACCCCCATTTGCAAATATTATATATAATAATAATAGTGTTCTTTACTAGACCTAAGTTATATAGGTCAAGTAAAGATGGGGATACTTATTTTTTAAATATTAGGTAGAATGCGAAAATTTGAGTGTGTGTCAGGATCTTTACTAGACCAGTAACAGTGAAGAGGACAAGAACCTAGGCTTCTCGCGCTTCCCGCGTGGGTACCTCTTTAAGGATCTCTCTGTATTTGAGTCTGACATCTTTTACAACTCTTTAAGGGTCACCCATTATTTGAATATGACATCTTGCAAACCTTTTTAAAGGTCACCCTGTATTTGAATTGAATCTAACATACTGTACACCTCGTTAAGTATCACCCTGTATTTTGCTCTTGACATCCTGCACACCTCTTTAGGAGGCACCCTGTATTCTTATCTGGCATCTTGTATGTCTCTTGTGTGACATCTTGTACACCTCTTTAAGGTCACCCTGTATTCCTGTCGGACATCTTGCACACTTCTTTAGGAGTCACCCTGTATTCCTGTCGGACATCTTGCACACTTCTTTAGGAGTCACCCTGTGTTCCTGTCGGACATCTTGCACACTTCTTTAGGAGTCACCCTGTATTCCTGTCTGACGTCTTGCACACTTCTTTAGGAGTCACCCTGTATTCCTGTCTGACATCTTGCACACTTCTTTAGGAGTCACCCTGTGTTCCTGTCGGACATCTTGCACACTTCTTTAGGAGTCACCCTGTGTTCCTGTCGGACATCTTGCACACTTCTTTAGGAGTCACCCTGTGTTCCTGTCTGACGTCTTGCACACTTCTTTAGGAGTCACCCTGTATTCCTGTCGGACATCTTGCACACTTCTTTAGGAGTCACCCTGTATTCCTGTCGGACATCTTGCACACTTCTTTAGGAGTCACCCTGTGTTCCTGTCGGACATCTTGCACACTTCTTTAGGAGTCACCCTGTGTTCCTGTCTGACGTCTTGCACACTTCTTTAGGAGTCACCCTGTATTCCTGTCGGACATCTTGCACACTTCTTTAGGAGTCACCCTGTGTTCCTGTCTGACGTCTTGCACACTTCTTTAGGAGTCACCCTGTATTTTTGTCTGACATCTTGCACACTTCTTTAGGAGTCACCCTGTGTTCCTGTCTGACGTCTTGCACACTTCTTTAGGAGTCACCCTGTATTCCTGTCGGACATCTTGCACACTTCTTTAGGAGTCACCCTGTATTCCTGTCTGACGTCTTGCACACTTCTTTAGGAGTCACCCTGTATTCCTGTCGGACATCTTGCACACTTCTTTAGGAGTCACCCTGTATTCCTGTCTGACGTCTTGCACACTTCTTTAGGAGTCACCCTGTATTCCTGTCTGACATCTTGCACACTTCTTTAGGAGTCACCCTGTATTCCTGTCTGACGTCTTGCACACTTCTTTAGGAGTCACCCTGTATTCCTGTCGGACATCTTGCACACTTCTTTAGGAGTCACCCTGTGTTCCTGTCTGACATCTTGCACACTTCTTTAGGAGTCACCCTGTGTTCCTGTCTGACATCTTGCACACTTCTTTAGGAGTCACCCTGTATTCCTGTCGGACATCTTGCACACTTCTTTAGGAGTCACCCTGTATTCCTGTCTGACGTCTTGCACACTTCTTTAGGAGTCACCCTGTATTCCTGTCTGACGTCTTGCACACTTCTTTAGGAGTCACCCTGTATTCCTGTCTGACATCTTGCACACTTCTTTAGGAGTCACCCTGTATTCCTGTCTGACGTCTTGCACACTTCTTTAGGAGTCACCCTGTATTCCTGTCTGACATCTTGCACACTTCTTTAGGAGTCACCCTGTATTCCTGTCTGACATCTTGCACACTTCTTTAGGAATCACCCTGTGTTCCATTCTGACGTCTTGCACACTTCTTTAGGAGTCACCCTGTATTCCTGTCTGACGTCTTGCACACTTCTTTAGGAGTCACCCTGTATTCCTGTCTGACGTCTTGCACACTTCTTTAGGAGTCACCCTGTATTCCTGTCGGACATCTTGCACACTTCTTTAGGAGTCACCCTGTATTCCTGTCTGACGTCTTGCACACTTCTTTAGGAGTCACCCGGTATTCCTGTCTGACGTCTTGCACACTTCTTTAGGAGTCACCCTGTATTCCTGTCGGACATCTTGCACACTTCTTTAGGAGTCACCCTGTATTCCTGTCTGACGTCTTCCACACTTCTTTAGGAGTCACCCTGTGTTCCTGTCTGACATCTTGCACACTTCTTTAGGAGTCACCCTGTATTCCTGTCTGACATCTTGCACACTTCTTTAGGAGTCACCCTGTATTCCTGTCTGACGTCTTGCACACTTCTTTAGGAGTCACCCTGTATTCCTGTCGGACATCTTGCACACTTCTTTAGGAGTCACCCTGTATTCCTGTCTGACGTCTTGCACACTTCTTTAGGAGTCACCCTGTGTTCCTGTCTGACATCTTGCACACTTCTTTAGGAGTCACCCTGTGTTCCTGTCTGACATCTTGCACCCTTCTTTAGGAGTCACCCTGTATTCCTGTCTGACATCTTGCACACTTCTTTAGGAGTCACCCTGTATTCCTGTCTGACATCTTGCACACTTCTTTAGGAGTCACCCTGTATTCCTGTCTGACATCTTGCACACTTCTTTAGGAGTCACCCTGTGTTCCTGTCTGACATCTTGCACACTTCTTTAGGAGTCACCCTGTATTCCTGTCGGACATCTTGCACACTTCTTTAGGAGTCACCCTGTATTCCTGTCGGACGTCTTGCACACTTCTTTAGGAGTCACCCTGTATTCCTGTCTGACGTCTTGCACACTTCTTTAGGAGTCACCCTGTGTTCCTGTCTGACATCTTGCACACTTCTTTAGGAGTCACCCTGTGTTCCTGTCTGACATCTTGCACCCTTCTTTAGGAGTCACCCTGTGTTCCTGTCTGACATCTTGCACCCTTCTTTAGGAGTCACCCTGTGTTCCTGTCGGACATCTTGCACCCTTCTTTAGGAGTCACCCTGTGTTCCTGTCTGACATCTTGCACCCTTCTTTAGGAGTCACCCTGTGTTCCTGTCTGACATCTTGCACCCTTCTTTAGGAGTCACCCTGTATTCCTGTCTGACGTCTTGCACACTTCTTTAGGAGTCACCCTGTATTCCTGTCTGACATCTTGCACACTTCTTTAGGAGTCACCCTGTATTCCTGTCGGACATCTTGCACCCTTCTTTAGGAGTCACCCTGTATTCCTGTCGGACATCTTGCACCCTTCTTTAGGAGTCACCCTGTGTTCCTGTCTGACATCTTGCACCCTTCTTTAGGAGTCACCCTGTGTTCCTGTCTGACATCTTGCACCCTTCTTTAGGAGTCACCCTGTATTCCTGTCTGACATCTTGCACCCTTCTTTAGGAGTCACCCTGTGTTCCTGTCTGACATCTTGCACCCTTCTTTAGGAGTCACCCTGTATTCCTGTCTGACATCTTGCACCCTTCTTTAGGAGTCACCCTGTGTTCCTGTCTGACATCTTGCACCCGTCTTTAGGAGTCACCCTGTATTCCTGTCTGACATCTTGCACACTTCTTTAGGAGTCACCCTGTATTCCTGTCGGACATCTTGCACCCTTCTTTAGGAGTCACCCTGTGTTCCTGTCTGACATCTTGCACCCTTCTTTAGGAGTCACCCTGTGTTCCTGTCGGACATCTTGCACCCTTCTTTAGGAGTCACCCTGTATTCCTGTCGGACATCTTGCACCCTTCTTTAGGAGTCACCCTGTGTTCCTGTCTGACATCTTGCACCCTTCTTTAGGAGTCACCCTGTGTTCCTGTCTGACATCTTGCACCCTTCTTTAGGAGTCACCCTGTATTCCTGTCGGACATCTTGCACCCTTCTTTAGGAGTCACCCTGTGTTCCTGTCTGACATCTTGCACCCTTCTTTAGGAGTCACCCTGTGTTCCTGTCTGACATCTTGCACCCTTCTTTAGGAGTCACCCTGTATTCCTGTCTGACATCTTGCACCCTTCTTTAGGAGTCACCCTGTGTTCCTGTCTGACATCTTGCACCCTTCTTTAGGAGTCACCCTGTATTCCTGTCTGACATCTTGCACCCTTCTTTAGGAGTCACCCTGTGTTCCTGTCTGACATCTTGCACCCGTCTTTAGGAGTCACCCTGTATTCCTGTCTGACATCTTGCACACTTCTTTAGGAGTCACCCTGTATTCCTGTCGGACATCTTGCACCCTTCTTTAGGAGTCACCCTGTGTTCCTGTCTGACATCTTGCACCCTTCTTTAGGAGTCACCCTGTGTTCCTGTCGGACATCTTGCACCCTTCTTTAGGAGTCACCCTGTATTCCTGTCTGACATCTTGCACCCTTCTTTAGGAGTCACCCTGTGTTCCTGTCTGACATCTTGCACCCTTCTTTAGGAGTCACCCTGTGTTCCTGTCTGACATCTTGCACCCTTCTTTAGGAGTCACCCTGTATTCCTGTCTGACATCTTGCACCCTTCTTTAGGAGTCACCCTGTATTCCTGTCTGACATCTTGCACACTTCTTTAGGAGTCACCCTGTGTTCCTGTCTGCCATCTTGCACACTTCTTTAGGAGTCACCCTGTGTTCCTGTCGGACATCTTGCACCCTTCTTTAGGAGTCACCCTGTATTCCTGTCTGACATCTTGCACCCTTCTTTAGGAGTCACCCTGTGTTCCTGTCTGACATCTTGCACCCTTCTTTAGGAGTCACCCTGTGTTCCTGTCTGACATCTTGCACCCTTCTTTAGGAGTCACCCTGTGTTCCTGTCTGACATCTTGCACCCTTCTTTAGGAGTCACCCTGTGTTCCTGTCTGACATCTTGCACCCTTCTTTAGGAGTCACCCTGTGTTCCTGTCTGACATCTTGCACCCTTCTTTAGGAGTCACCCTGTGTTCCTGTCTGACATCTTGCACCCTTCTTTAGGAGTCACCCTGTATTCCGGTCGGACATCTTGCACACTTCTTTAGGAGTCACCCTGTATTCCTGTCTGACGTCTTGCACACTTCTTTAGGAGTCACCCTGTATTCCTGTCTGACGTCACGCACTCGCCGTCTCCATATCGCATAACGGCAGAGCCCTGTAGTAAACTCTGACTCGGTGCATATGCACTGAACAACATGATGACGTCATACACGCAGTAACCGTAAGGCATAACGTTAGACCCAAGCATAACGACGAAGTCGACAAGATCATTTGAAATGGTAAAATAATACATACAATGCGGGGACTGTAATTAAGTCACTACAAAATTACATCAGGGAAGTCAATATTCATGTGCAGTATGACATGATATCAGTCACAGGGTTCGTTACACAATTCATACAGGCATGTAGCTTGATTTGGAATGTGAATGTCCTTTAATTAATTATGCACGATGTATCACTTTTTTTCTTTTCGCTTCCATTTCGACAAAATATCATTTTCATACCTTATTTAATCTTTTGGGGGGACATTATCAATTTTAACTTCCAACCTTGATCACTTTTGCACCGACTGCACCCGATATATGTGCTAAATCACGTAAATATGTGTCTTATTTAACAACCGGAGCCATGTTTGTAAGATGTTTTTTAGTATGTCAAACTGCCGCAGCGACCGCTCACAAAGAGGCGCACACATTGACGTCAGAAGTTGCCAACAAGACCGATAAGAAATACACCAGATGACACGTAACGGTGTAATTATGTGAAAAAAGAAATAACACAGGGTGACTCCTAAAGAAGGGTGCAAGATGTCCGACAGGAATACAGGGTGACTCCTAAATAATATTTCTTTATTCCTCAAATAGCCCCTTTAAGATGATTATTTTTATTTTCAATATTTTCTTTAGTATTAATCATTTTTTCTATTATTAATTACTTCTTCTTAATTTATCAACCAATTTCCCTAGTAACTGAAGAGTCTAATATTCCTCAGACTCCCTGTATTATTTGTATGTGTAAATAATGCTTTTATGAGGCAATGGTGCCAACTTCATTTTATCGCAATCAAAAACCAATGATCTGGACTTGTCAAAAAACTGTGACCTCACAAGATATAAGACTTGATAATTGGTATCACTAATTAAAATTTCATTTAATAATAAATTCCAAGCATCTCATCTCATCCGTGAGAATATTGGGAGGGATGCTAACCATATTTACAGAGGTAATTATTATTAATTATTAAGTAATTAAGAGAGATTCCCAAGTAGAACTACGATCGAGTAAGAACACCAAAATCCGTTCAATAAAATATAATCTTAAATTCATAACATTACATAAACCAATGACACAAATAGTAACAAGTTAATTATACAAATTACAATTTAAATGAAATGAAATAAACGAGGAATCAGTAACATAAGAAAAGAAGGATAAGTAATAATCTATTAAGATCAAATTAGCTAATTAATAAATATATTAAAGGTCATCTGACATCTCGGTCAGGAAGGAAAAAAATCAAAGAACGATTGAGACGCAGAAACACAATCTTCGAAGGAAGAAAAGAGCAATATAATTGAAGGGAAAATCGAATAAAAGGTATGGTTACCTTATTTCAGGAAATCTAACAATCCCCAAAAATACAGAAAGATCAAACATGAATCAAAATCCAGCCGAAAGGTTAAAGATACCAATATTTCACGAGCACAATATGAATACGTGTTAGTTTTCCGAAATCTCAAGATGTCTGGCTCAAATGCACAAAAGAAAATCAACTGACTATGTTTAACAATAACAATCTGTTAACAATATAGTCAGGTTATCATGACAATGAGCCCATGACATTAAAATAAAATAAGTATCGCATCACGATACGAAAAACAGAATCTTAAAGAGATTATACTACATACCAAAGGTGGGGAAAGGATGAAATATAATAAAAGGTGTTGTATCCGAGGGTATTGGGTACAGTATATATTTTAGAAAAACACCTTTGGTGGTTTACAAGTTGAAGGACAAATGAAAGAAAATCCATTACATAAATAATAAACACATGCTTAAGAATAGTACACTATTAATTTACGTTTTCTGTATTTCAAAAGACTATGTTAACCTCGCATATTATCCATACAAACCCGAATGGGATGACACACATCTCATCTACCACGCAGTAGGCTAAATTAACCACAAAAACAAAAATTTCAACCAAACAAATTATAACGCTCATATATACACCCTTGCAAAATAGAAAACTTGGAAGTATTTAGTTGGCGAAGAACGAGGTACATATCTAGGCCATCTTCTCCAAATAATAAGGTTTTTAAAAGAATTTATAAGCTTACGGAGACAAAGATGTTATGTGCCTGACATTTAATAAGTATCCAAATGTTGGGTGAAAACCTTTAAGCCTCGTCAAAACCCCAAATTCACCGGAGTTCTGACTTTTTACATCTTCAAGCTAAGGAAATCCATCTCCTATTGTCGCCAGCAACAACCGTCGTCACAGCAACCAAGCGCCTACTCGATAGGGGTTGGACAGCGCACGCTACCTATGTGCGTGTTGGAACTACTAATCTCCCGTGATGTGGAGTGCAGCCACTGGGCGGCATTACAAGTCAACTTCTGGTATTTTTTCGATGTTCAAGCCTCGTAAGTTTACAATTTCATTCGCTAGATAGCGTCCAAGGACAGAAACACTGTTTTAGATGGATAATGGCGTGATTGTAACGTAACAGAACCGAAGGTTAGAATGGTCGGGTGTAGGTGCAGCCTAAGCCGCGCGCAGCTAGCGGAGCACGGTTGACACAAAACCATTGATCTAGGCTTGTTAGGCTGTAACCATTGTCTAAACATTGGATTGGACAAAAACGAAGGTTAGAATGGTCGCGTGTAGGTGCGGTCTTGGACGCGTGCAGCTAGCAGGGCACGGTTGACAAAAAACTATTGATCTGGGCGCGTTAGGTTGTAACCATTGTCAAAAACATTGAATTGGACAGAAACGAAGGTTAGAATGGTCGGGTGTAGGTGCGGCCTTGGACGCGCGCAGCTAGCGGGGCACGGTTGACACAAAACTATTGATCTCGGCGCGTTAGGCTGTAACCATCGTCAAAAACCATTGGTTTGTGGAAAAAGAAGGTTAGAATGGGCAGGTGTGGGTGCGGCCTTGATGTGGTCACATTGCGTTGTCCTGTACCCTGTCATCGATGTGTACGGCCCTCCTCTCTCCACTGGATCCACATACTCCTTACTGTTGACGAAGCGTGCCCTGTACGAGCCGCAATGTCCCGGAACGACAGACCCGCCTCCGGGAGCCCAAGCATTCTGCCCCGTTCAACCGCACTCACAGGCTGATAGTCCAACATGTCGGCGAGGCATCGTTGCACTTGCTCACACGTTTCCCCTTGTTATAACGGCCCCACGCCGACAGCTGTGCGGAACACTGACCTGTCTGGTCCCTCGGCAGAGGGCACTGGTAGGACAATGTGCACGCCATCTCTCTGCGATTTCAATCACTTAGTATGGTACCGCAGGCCTACACGATCCCTGTCCTGGGAGTGTCTCTGACCATTTCTTTTGGGTGTTTCACTTTCTATAAACAGTAGTGTAGTTGAACTCACAAAATTGATTTCAAAACTCGATGGATATTGAAGGTGAATCGCAAGCATTAAGTTTAAATTGTGTATTTGCGATTTAATTAACCAATCTCTAACTATGTTTGTTGATGTTTAAAGTTAAATTGAACTTTCAGCGAACTTTTGAGCTCACGAAAACTATAAGTCATTGCTTTGGAATACAAGTTAACCTATGCGTGAAAATATGCTTGCATACTTACGCCGAACTGCTTTTGGAACTCCATTTAACCCCGTTAGTGCCACGCGCCGAGCAGATCGGCTCTCGCTGCTCGCGCCAAAAGTAACAAAGCCGATTGAATCTGCGCGCTGTTTATCTTATATTTGCAGATTTCTCCAGGCATATGTCCGTGATTATTTCATACTGTTGGAAAGGTGAGGTTCCAGGCTTGCCTGTGAGGTGTTAACTTTTTTCCTTCGAAGTCTGTTACGCGATAGGTTTGAGTTTGTATTCACACCCTCCTGTACAGCCCGGGGGGCAGTACCCCCTGAGAGCCACCCCCCATCTTTTACCAAAACCACCCCAACAGGCAACACCATAAGACCAGAACGTTATCCATACACAGCAAGCGGCGGCCACCCAGCTTGGGAGGTTAGCCAACTACTTGCAAAACATACACAAACATCTACACCAACAACTATCTAGGGCAGCTACATTTACACAATGCTGACCACGCAGCGCCGGGAGGTATAAGAATGGAGTCCTAACTGGAGCCATTATCTGTTCTACTCTGTGCGTCGCCAGCGGCCTCGCCCGACGTCTGTTCCAGCTTATCATCAGGTGAGATTCAGTAGTGCTCAGATTCCTTTAAACCTTGTATACACCTACCCCAAACTTGTACACATAAATTGTATTTCACACCTGTCTAAACTTCCCAGAGGGACATACTAATCTACATCTACTGACCAATAAACACATGGTCAGTAAACTACACTTGCATTACTAATTACACTCCTCTTCACCTCCTAATACCCCACCTGACCTTCGTCACGATTGCCCGTGACCGCCGAAGCCGGTAATTGCTTCGTCAGGCCCCATTGTACTCCCAGCACGCGACTCGACTGCCTAGCGTCGAGCCGCTGACTTAGCACGTTTATTGTATTACTCATTCCGCCCAGCTGGCAGGCCAGTATAGTAGCCTGTATTTAGAGATCCATCCCCTAGCAAATACTTGCATCTTGCAGGGACACCCCCAATAGATTAGACACCAAACAACAACACACTACACTAGTAGTTTCTCCCAACTACGGGGAGCTACTCTCATTTAGAAATAACCTTCCAAATTGGTACAGCGACACAATCGTGTTTTATCCCAAACTACCCCCCAACCAAGGGATTAAAACACTCCCTTAGCGCTCCCCCAATCACGCACGTTCCCGCCAACATTGTGGTGCAGTTGTTTTCTTCTTGTGACGTTTTCTGCCTACAGATGTATCTAACAGCTTTATACAGCTGGAAACGTAGTATTTCTTCGAATATGACTGTTAGGTGACCTTAATTTAGACTCAAAATTGATTTTTTACAAAAAAGAAATGAAAAATTAAAAATTTTCAGAATAACCTCCATTATAAAGGTTTAGATGCAGTAATTACTTTTATGAACATAATGTATGAAAGAATGGGGTATTGGTTATAAGCAAAGCAAAAGTAATGATTCTATCGTTGAAAATGGGGTATTAATGATTTCTTTTCGTATAGTCTGCATGATCATTGAAAATAGCTTGGCATTCTTGGCAAGTATTTCAGGAAATGACTTGGCACTAAGAGGGTTAAAACATCAGCTCGGCCCCCTAGCATAACTTTTAGATATTCAGATTTTTCTAGGGATCTTGGGAACATTAGCTTCCCCAGTTCCTAATTTTAAGTTTCAAGGATACCTGGAAGTGTTCCATTAATTCATGTCTATTTTCATTTTTGGCTTTATCATACATCATTACACCATGATATTACCTCCTTAAAATCTCGGAAATTTTTTTCAACAATTTCTCCGGATTTGATGGTAAACGTTAACTTGGACAGTCAGTTAACGTTTGAGTCCACAAAAGCTTTGGAAAAAGGGTTAATTTACGGCTGAGAAAATGGCAACTTACACCGTTCTTCTCCTAAGCCGCCATTTCAAACTTTTCCAACTTGTTCCCCTCGAAAAATGTAGGATATTTTAAGAGCTTATAGCAATCTTGTGAGTATCAGCTTCAGTGGTAACAAGTTTTTATGTTGCCTGGAAATCCCTCATTGATTCATGTTTCTTTTCAGAAGTTACCTACACATCGCTCCACTTCAGCCAGTGTAACATTCACGAGCTTATAAATTTGGCCACTCGTAGCACGGCGGTGCATTTCTCACCCCAACGCACGGAGCCTATAACTTGAAAGTTGGTAGCTGGGATGAGAGTTGTCCAATTTTCTGTGATGTCATTCAGGGTCTCTAATTTTCACAAGAAAAATCAAATAAAAACTCATCACCCATTGAAGATCAGCATTTAAATTTTACTTCATGTAGACTACATTATTGTATATGATCGGCACAAGATTATGCCATTTATAATCGACCTGTTATGTTATTGTAGCATGATTTTCGACAATATACGAAAGTACTTCAACAAGATTATCCCAGGAAAATGACCAGTAGGAAGACCAAAGAAGAAATGGATGGACCAAATCAAGGATGTTCTTGAAGACAAAGGGCTAGACTGGAGAAGGACTCATGAAGACCAACTATTCATGGACAGAAAAAGGTGGTGAGGACTCGTTAACAGCACCCGGGCGACTGGAGCTGAAATTTGATGATGAGGAAAGTAAATATGTATCTTCGCCGGATGATCTTGGTCGATTTTTTTTTCAATTGAGTTGCTTTTTTATTGTTAAGGTGACTCCGACTTTAGCAGAATGTTTATGTTGTAATAATTTTCATTTAGTGGATGTTGATAAATCCTGTATAAGACCGAGATCTATGATTTACTCATTGCATGTTGTAATTTTTTAACTAAAAAAATGTGAATATAAAAACATAATTCTGAAAGTTATACAGTGAGGCCCTTCCCTAGAGCACGGAGCCACTCATGGGCGGCGTGACGGGCAAAGTACGTTGAGTCAGTGCTACTAATATCTCGCCAGGAGATGGCAGTCGGGTTTGAACTGCAGTTGTCTTCCCGCTCACTGCGTATCGCTCATTCCAAAAACATTTAGGGAAGGGCCTCACTGTATTTCCAAATATGTAAAAAATGAAATTGTGGCATATCGGTAACTTTAAGTCAGTAAGAATAAGACTCAACATATACAGTAAGTCGTGTCATAAGACATAGAATCGAATGTTCTCGAAAGAAAACATATATTGTCCGTTGAGCCAATAATATATTTTAACACAAAATATGACTCATACAAATGGCTAGCGTTTCGCCCCAGTGTATCATTGGGCTCTTCAGTGGTATGGTACACCTCACCAAGGCGCGTTGCTAGTGCACACTGAGAAGGCCATTGCAAGACGTTTCGGTACATGTGTAACTACGTCACGAGCAATGCCAGTGCACTACGAGAGTCAAAACTCCCTATCCAAAGCAATAAAAACCTTACCTTGGCATTGATATAGAATCGAATGTTCTCGGAAGAAAACGTGTATTGTCCGTTGAGCCAATATATTTTAACTCAAAATATGATTTAATGGGTAAACCATTAAAGACAATAAGTGAAAAAACAGTGTATTAAGACGGTAAGGGAAAAGCAGTGTCGTAAGGTGCATAACGATGACAAATGTAGGGCAGTTATATTTTTCCCTCGTAATTCTTAATATGTGAATTATTTCCATAAACTCAGCAGATGTACAATGTTGCCATCTACATTTCAAGAAATTGTATGTACTAAATAGATGTACTAAAAGCTTGTTTCTCTAGAATGGAACAAAAAGTTTCATTTGTTGAGTGTGCATGCAAATGTTATAATTTTATTTTAAGGAAACCCTGTAGCCTAGAGGTGTCAAATCTGTGTTCTTTGAATTGTTTAGCCTGATTACGCACACATTTCTGAATAAATTGCGTTCGTTTTATAAAAATCAGATTGTTAGTTTTTGAAAAATCTCTTCTTAGCATAAAACAAATTCCCCGATTCTTGGATGTTCCGTATAAGCTCGAGAACTACTGGATGGATTTTGATGCGGTTTTCACCATTCTGTAAAGCATTTCTCGAGTAAGGTTTATGTATTTATTTATTTGTGACTAAAGGAAGCAGAGCAATAACTATTTCAGTGAATCTAGTCGAAAAAGAATCATCCTTCCGTTCGCCTTTTAAGCTTACGCTGGGTAAACCATTAATAATATCTATATACTATGAGTGTAAGAATTGTTCAGCATGAAAAGTTTACAAAAATGTCCCTGACAGTGTATCTCTTATCTACAATACATCGCCCACTATAAATGTTTTTACGTTTTCATTTCTTCCAACAATCTACATTCAAGATGTATAACACAATTTATACTCGCCAAATCAATACTTTACTTTACTAAAAATACTATAGGTACATGTTTCGGAAACTTGATATGTTTCCTTCTTCAGCCCATATGTTGGTGTGAAACATATGACATCGAAATCCTAACCAAAAATGCGGTTTATATCTACATTCAATTACTAGCTTCCTAGCGAGCGAGCCAACCACCCCAGTTTCAGCCTTCGTCCACAGGATACACAGTCAAGTTTAGATTGGATGGAAGGGGGATTTGTGTTTCATGCACCTCGCCATTCTTAAATTACGTCTGACAAGATGCTATTCTATCTGCATGATAATATAGTTAATAGTCCAGACAGTGATTTCAACCCATCATGCCGAGATGGAAAACGGATATAGGTCATAGTTCATTGAAATCGGAAAAAAAGATACTTTTTAAGCTAACGCTGGGTAAACCATTAAAGATTCCGGGTGGGCTGCTAGTATAAAATATATTCTACCAGTGTGCGCGTGGCAGATCACCCTCAAAGTTGGTAATTTAACATTGTTGGTTTAGGGAGTACAGTCTCCCCTTAACTCAATTACTCTTTACACTCCATTGGCATTGTTAGTTTAGTTTAGACAGAAAACTACATTCTACAAGACATTAAGCATTTCCTAAAAACCCTAAAAAAGAATAACTGTTTTGCAATGGATCCTTGTTCATGTTGCAAAAAATGAAAAATGACCGATAAGTTTGCCAAAGAAAGGCACTGAAATCAGCATGGAAACCAAACCCCTAGCTCTCAACTCGCCCATATAGCCCATCGCAAGTGAAAACCTTAAAATCATGGATGGAAGAAGCTTTTCAAAAGATTGAAAGATAGTGAATAGAATGGGCTATGGGAGAAAAATAAATACAAACCAGGAAAGGAAGCTGTGCCAATTTTCAGACTAGAGGCTGTCACCTTAAACAAGTTCCTAATAATGTAACATAACCATTTGTGGCCACCACTACTAGCGTGGTGATTTATAGTATGATTTATTGCTTTTGGCTGAAATGGGGTTGTCTCGACTGCTGCCATTCATGTTTCAAAGTCACTGAGTTTGCTGACCACTTACTGACACTGAAGTTGGTACATAGTGTAGCTTGAAAATTGCCAGTATGAGCAGAGAGTCATCTTTCAAGAATGATATCATTGAAGGGGTTCAAATATATATCGCGATATGTGTGTGTCTAGGGGAATGATTTAGTGTAGTCGATGACGTCCAGACGTTAATGTTCGTTTGTTTGATGTTTTGGCTGAAAATGTCACCACATTGTCAGCAGCTGTGTGTGGTTTCAAACAGTGAATGTACATCACAGACAAACTACACTTATTAGATTCCACAACAAGACTCAACTATATTTACATTTGTGAATCAAGAACTGTAAATGTGAATGAAGTAACAAATTTTTTCCACAGACTTCAATCAGGATCAATACATGACGGGGGCGTGGTGGCTCAGCGGTCTAGCTGTATGCCTCTCACCAAGGCGGTCCGGGTTCGATTCCCGGTCAATGCATGTGAGATTTTCGAAGTGAAATGCCATGTCCTGTGGTTCGGATTCCACGTAAAAAGGAGGTCCCGTGGCTCATAATCACAAGATTCACGGTCACGTAAAACTACAATCTTCCTTCCTTCCTTTTCAATACATGACACAGTTCGAGATACAAAATTTATATTGAACAAAACTTCTATTTTTTTGCTTTCTGGATTTGAATACATGAATATATTTCTGAGTTTAAATTGTAAGGACATCCATTTCAAAATTTATGTTAACTTGTATTGTAATTCTGTTGATCTACACTTAATGTAGTGTTAAGCTAATTAACAAGCTGAAGAAGGGCCAAAAACATTTTTCAATAAAGAAGAAAACATGTCAAGTATTAACAGGTGTTCAAGCAAATTTAATTAGTTCAAACAGTGCGTCGTTAGATGCCGATGTATTGACATGTGTGCGACGTGTGGTGGCGAGTTACGAATGTTCACACCCTTACTTTTAGTTGTTCAATTAAATTGAAAAGTTCCACTGTACTCTTCTAAAACAATGGTGAGACAAGCTACTGCGTTTGAAGAAGTATGGACAATACTCACGAGTACTACAATTGAAAACTAACACATAACATTTATGACAAAATCATACTTCAATACATTTTCCATAAGAAGACTGCCATAGATTATGACAAGGACCTTTAACATTTCATTAGAGCAAGAAGTTACATGACGAGGTAACATTCAAACCGTGTTTAGTCACATCCAAAAGTTTTTTCAGGAAACACAAAAAAACCTTTTTAGAGCAGGCTTATAATATTTTCTTGGTAGTAATAACTTTTACAGAAGAGATAGTAGCAGACTTCAGGCTACAGAAATGAAGTTCCTGAGAACAATGCTTCAGAAGACCAGAAGAGACAAGATCCGAAATGTGAAGATTCGTGCAGAGATTCAAGTGAAACCACTTCATGAAGCAATAGCAACATCAAGGTTGAAATGGTTTGGTCATGTGAAGAGGATGAATCCAAGCAGAACGGCAAGAGTATGGCTTGAGCAAGATGTGGAGGGCAAGAGACCAAGAGGCAGACCACGGACACGCTGGATCTCCCAGATAAAAGAAGACCTGCAGGGAAGAGGTGTCGATTGGCACCAGGTAGAGGAGGAGGAAATATACCTGAATAGACAAACATGGAGAGCGCTCTTATACCGCACCCGGGAAGCTGGAAACGGTTAATGATAATGATGAGTAATAACTTTTACAGTTTCTAGATACACTCTAGATTAATTTTATTCATAGCTTTCCAAAAGTTATGCTAACAAGTATGAATAAAACTTGAAATAAAATTGGACAAAGCATGTTTTGACTGAACTGAATGTACAAAGCTTGTTTTGAATGAAAGCAATTTGGACAAAGGCAGTTTATTTAAAATAAATAAGGAAGCCACTGCAAGGCATTTATATACTGTGTGCAGTGACAATGTACCATGGTAAATTAAAAAAAAAAATGTTAAAAGTAAAAATTAACAATTAAAATTGCAGTAGAGTCTCGCAAACTCGGCACTCCCGAATTCTCGGCCACCCTCATAGGAGAAAAAGATAATGATTTTTGTTTGTTTTTGTGTTTCTGCACAGAACGTTATTATGTTTTCTTTCGTCTTCTCCAACAATGGAATTATCGACAGTTAAATACGTCACGAAACAAGTTGACCTACAGTGCATAGTAAGAAGAGTAACAACCTGATACATACAGGTACAAACTGTTGGCAGTAAGAAGTAAACAAACGGTTCTCGCGCAGAGCATTGTATTTATTTGATTGCGCATTCTCCGCAATTCTGTTTCTTCACAGTCTTCGTGACTCGGCTTCAAGAAACAGGTTTCAAAGCGAAAAGCAAAAGAACATTACTTACTTTTTTTGCAAAAAAGTAAATGGTAATTTTCATTAAGTGAAAAAACTATTTGCCTACGGGAATTGTTTTGTACATATTCGAGTACTGTAATTGTAGTGGCTTAATCATTTTAAAACTTCTGTTTCTCTTAAAAACAGATAAATGTACTGCATTGCATTACTTTTAAACCAATACAAACAGCTTATTTCGTCTTTTTAACACATTTTCCGATAACCCGGCATTTTCGCGAACTCGGCCACCCTTCGGTCCACATTAGGCCGAGTTTGCAAGACTCTACCGAATACAGTCGAACCTCCCTTCTGCGGACACCGTCGGTTCGGAGGGAAAATGTCCGTTATGAGAGGTGTCCGCTGAAACAAGTTTGTAAAAATAATCGAACATTTTAACAGCAAAGTACATCCACCTTTAACATAAACATACACATCTTTAATTTGATTATTTGTTTATTTGAGTTTTCCCGCATTTGAATTTTTCGGCAAGCTTTCTCACTGAAAGTCCCTTGTCACTTTCTACAATCACATTTCTTCTTGTCTCAAGGTCTAAACACGTTCGTCCCTTGTTACTCATGGTTACTTGACGACTGAAATGCTATGGTATTTCTGCCTCACTAATTAGCACATGTACTGCAAGTCTTTTCCTTCTCAAGTTGACTACCTGAGCTCGACCTTATCGGTGGCAATCTGAGTTATGAATGGAATGATGCAAGCAGGGAAGAAAATCCCCAGGTAACTCGTGAGTAAACAGTCACTGGCAGTAATCCTGGACAATTAGAATTCTGGGAATGTACACCTGTAGGTAGAACATCTTAACAAAAGGTTTGGAAACGGAATGTACAGAATAATTAACTTTACGGCTACTACAGTTGCCATATAGCCTGCATTTCACTCTCTCTCTCCTTTGACTCGAAAATAGGTGTAGTACAGACATTTAAGAGGGATTTCCGTATGTCTGCAGAATGGTTTTAAAAGAAAGGATGACATGTTCCGGTGTTAAAAATGCCCTGCAGCGTGTGAAGTGTCCGCTTAAGTCAAGTGGATGGGACAGATGGCGATGTCCGCTCTCCGGACTTCAAGGTGTCCGCTGAAATGAGGCTAATTTAACACTTGTCTTATGTAAAATAAAATCGGTTCCAAGGAAAAATGTCCTTATAGGCAGGTGTCCGCTGAATAAGGGTGTCCGTTAGGGCAGGTTCGACTGTATAAGTAAAAATAAAACAAATTTAAAATAAATAATTTCATTTTACTTATGTTAATGGTACACGCGTAATAGTAAATACTAAAAGAAACTTCTAAAACAAACTAAATACGGTGACAGAGCGTTCCTAGTCATCCAGCCTAAAATGCTATCTTGATAAAAGATCAAAGTTATCGTCACACAGCCGAAAGAGGACCTACCCTAGGTAGCAACCAAAACTGCAGAATACGTTATGGATCAAATGTATACACATGTATGTAGTCACATGACTGAAATCCTGCAATCTCATTGGCTAGGTGGACAAAGCATGGTTTGATCTGAAACTGAGGGGTGGACAAAACACACTCTGATTGAAACCCTAGTATTTGACATGATTTTTAAATAGGAAATAGCTTGGTTTGACTGAGAAATGATTTTGGTTCAAGTACAAAAGACAATCAGTAATGGCCATATTTTTTTGGTGAAATAAAACTGTTGATTTTGGTGTTAAAACTGACACTATTTCGGTGGGTGTTTTGCGAAATAAATAAATAAATAAATTGATGTTTCGTCTGAAATCTTCCTTATAGTATGGGGTAAATCTAACAAATTATGTGATAATTGCAGTATTTATACATTAGAATCTTTCTTGCATCATCAAATACATAGAACCCCTCACTGTTGTATTCCTCGACCCTCGAGAAAACTGTTGTGACTTATGTTTTCGGCATTTTTAAACTTAAATGCTGGATGTTTTCCGCTAATGTTTTATCAGTCGCAACCTCGCACTGCTGTATCTACGACCACAACGCCATTTGATGTAATCGATAGCAGATATCGATTTTCATCGATAGCCATAGAGATCGCGGAACTGAATACACATACTTCCGGCTTTGAAGGCATTTGTGAAGAGAATATGCAGCACTATCAATCAAATGAGAAGGAAACCACGATGGTCAATTCCCCAGAAGCATTTAAACGTTTATAGGAGAGCTTTTTCGATAATATTTAGAATTTTTCGTTCCAAGTGGAGTATATTTCGTGATTATTTGGGCAATTCGCACAATAAATCAGATTTCGTGATTTTTTTGAGAGTTCATTTTGCTAAAATACGGTACTTTTAAGTACCTAGAAGGTCATATACAGGCAAAAATGAAGATATGATAAAAAGTTCGCACATATTGCTATTACCTGAAAATACGGCCCCTAACAATGAGGAATAAGAATCCGTCACTAGCTCATTTTCCAAAAACGGTGGACAAAACACTGTTTGAATGTTTGCTCCTCACATACAGTAGCCCACATATTCCAACCTGTGCTGTATTCCACAAAAAGCATTTATTCATCTCATAGAAAGCACATTTCACACTCTGTTGGCCATCTCAAGATGATAAAGGAGGTTATTGCCAGCCATGTTATACTGAGCAGAGACGTAGGCTACAATAAAATCACAATGTAATAAACTCGATATGGGCGGCTTCGGTGGCGTAGTCGGTAGCATATTGAGCTTCTAAGTCCAAGATAGCGGATTCAAATCCGGCCGAAGTCGTCGGATTTTTTAAGAGCGTTAAGAGTCCCTCAGTATGCCTTCCTTCGGAGGGGAAGTGAAACCGGCGGTCCCATGTCATAGATTTATGGCATGCTAAAGAACCTTCCATTAATTACACCTGTGTGAAGCTAAATTGTAAAGGTTAAGAATGTAAACAACGCTCTTAGGTTCCTTCGTTCCTTGCTAAGAGCCGACTGCGGTGACGTCTGGTACCCAATTTCTGACCTAGTAGTCGTTGATGGAGGCGTTTAGTGGCAAAAATAGGAACTACTTGAAAATTGATCGTCTGCAGTCCTTACTTGAATTAAAACAGATACACACACTAATACAGTCATCACAATTAACACCAGTTATCAGACAGATTCTACACACACCCAAAGTACACGGGGCTACATGACCGCGTTGTCGCAGCCCCTTAACTTAAGAACCAACCAAACTCGATGTGACGGAGATGAAGATGCTTACATGGATGAGTGGTGTCACTAAGAAGGACCCCATCAAAAATGAGAAAATCAGAGGAACTGTTAAAGTGACAGAAGCATCAAAGAAAATCCAGGAGAAAAGACTGTTGTGGTTTGAGCATATTATGCGAAGGGACGAAAGCTATGTAGGGAGGAGAGTAATGAATCTGGTTGTAGATGGAACAAGAAATAGGGGCAGACCCAGAAGAATATGGACTGACAATATCCGAGAAGACCTGAAGGAGAAAAAGTTAGAGGAAGATGACGTGTGGGACAGGAAGAAGTGGAAAAGAACGGTCAGACACATCGACCCCGTTTGTAGCGGGATAAGAAGAAGAAGAATTGCCTGCTCTAGATATCAAAGCAAGAGTTTGGAGATGCAGCAAATGACGCGGGCATCATTTTGGCATAGCACGTACACAAAAACCACCGTTAGAGCACAGCACTATAGCTAGGTGGTATCCGACGGATCTCACAGCTGTCAGTCCCGAGTTAGTAGTGAACTGGAGTGGATGCATAGGACTCAAGTTTTGTATAACAGATAAGTTTAAATAAATAAAACTGAGCAATTCTTCTAGGTTTGTGCTGTTCTTGTGTGGGGTTTCGCCTAGGACACCAAGCTGGTTTATCGGCGGGCTCTTGGTGTCCCCGCCCGGACCCCCACAGGAGTGACGAACTGCGCGCCACCCCCCTTTATATTAGGTGCAACTGCACCACTTGACTGCGAGAACTAAAAGCTCAAGCAGCCTTAACCTCTCTATGAAGGCTTCCAAAAAGATGGTATATTGGCTTTCACGGCTGGTGAATTAAAACTCAGCAATTCTTCTAGGTTTGTGCCGTGTCTTGTGTGGGGTTTCGCCTAGGACACCAAGCTGGCTCATCGGCGGGCTCTTGGTGTCCCCGCCCGGACCCCCACAGGAGTGACGAACTGCGCGCCACCTCCCTTTATATTAGGTGCAACTGCACCGCTTGACTGCGAGAACTAAAAGCTCAAGCAGCCTTAACCTCTGGGCGGGGACACCAAGAGCCCTCCGATGAGCCAGCTTGGTGTCCTAGGCGAAACCCCACACAAAACCCGGCACAAACCTAGAAGAATTGCCGAGTTTTAATTCACTGGCCGTGAAAGCCAATATACCATCTTAAATAAATAACCTTATTCCATTCAAATGCAGTGTATAATTTGTGAATTATAACCACACACAATAGGCCACCAATATTTAAATAGGAACGGTTGATTTAGAACATGAAAATGAAAATCCACCGCCTGCTTCCAGTCGACCGACCGGGTCAGGCAATGGAATGGATGAAGCTCCCATCTAGAGGCGAGGATATGAACTGTTTATTATGTTTTATACAGGTCCGCCAATCAATACATACAATAAAATGTGCTGATAAGCACTAGGAACGGTACATGTTTCGAACCTTACCAATGCGGTTCTTCATCAGCCGTCTTATATTAGCACAGTATAATCAAAGACTAGAGTATTGACATATTATCATGCAAGTAGACTTAAAACCCCTCAATACATACATTAGAAGATAATTAGAAACATTTCTAACAAACACTCTTACTTAAAATCACTGTATTATGGGCTTATCAAGTTTCCCATGCTGAAGTGCTGTTTTTTATGCTGTAATGCACAGTGAAGTGATTCATGCCTAAACAATTATAACAACTTTAAAAATACATTATAAAACTGCTGGTTCTTATAAAGTCATTAGTGGCATTTATGTTGGCTTCTGTCTTGTCTATAAATTCTTCGTGACGAAGAGAGTAGTGAAATTCTATGAGCTCATATAAACGTTGTCAAATGCGGATGAAAGATGGAAATTGTCCCAACTGAGCAGCTTGTACGAACTCTGTGGGTCCGCCCGACAGCGGCTGCCGAAGCCTTTTGCACTCCCTTGGGGCAATGATTAAATGAATGAGAAATGAAATGAGAGTGGAGAGTGTTGCTGGAATGAAATTGGGACAGGGGAAACCAGAGTACCCGGAGAGAAACCTGTCTGCCTCTGCTATGTCCAGCACAAATCTCACTTGGAGTGACCGGGTATTGAACCACGGACCCAGCTGTGCGAGGCCGGCGTGCTGCCGCCTAAGCCACGGAGGCTTCGATTTAGAACGTAATTAACAAAATAGTGTAGACAACATTTCTGAATCTGGTCACAATAATAATTCAATAGAATGCAGGTTAACATACAATGAAACCTTTTTTAAGAGACCAGTGACGGTTCCATGGAAAACTGGTCTTTTAGAGGGGTGGTCTCTTAATAGGGGTAAGCAATAAAAATAATTGTATACTGCATTATTAATAAAGTACAGTTGGAACACATATTTGATTACAATTTATCTGCATTGGTTCACATTTAGTACAAATTCATTACAATTAGTTATTTTCTGAGCTCTGTCATTTAAAAAAGTCCAATTGATCTCTGTTTGAGATTAATACATTTTTTTTTAACAAGTTCACTTTCTAGAATATCTGTGAGTGAGTTCGAAAGTCCATTAATTTGTTCTGGGTTCGAACAATCTTCTAGGAGAGCCGTTTTTTAATTTTTTATACGTTACATAACACTTTTTCTAATGACATTGTATGCTGATGCTGTTCTGTGCCAACAGAACCATTGTTTACATCAATACCCTCATCACCATCTCCAATGGGAAGGCAGATGAGAAGTGGTCTTTTGAAAGAGGTCAGACTGAGAAAATGCCTGGTCTTTGGTCGGAGTGAGAGGGGGTCCTTAAATAGAGGTAACAAATACATTGACCTTATGAGGTTTCAAATCGGTTTCAAGAAAAATCGGTCTTTAAGAGGGGTGGGCTTTTAGAGAGGTTTCACTGTATTTAAAATACATCAACATTAACACAATAACCATAATAGTGAACAATAACATCTGTAAATGAGATTAACGCGTTACACAAGTTTTTACGAACTTATGTAATCTGAACATTGTATAAGTGTAATTCATCAACATCGTAATTATTTAAGCCTCAGTGAGCAGGATTTGAGGATGAAAGCTTGGTGTTCGAATCATGTCATCCATTCTAAGTACCCCCATTTTTGTACATAAAAGCGTGTTATTTTGTTTAAATATCTTGTGTAGTGTTTTTTGTTGCTAGGGCATAAATATTTATTTTTCCCGCCTAATGTATTTGGGCACAATAATTTGTGTTGACCAACTGAAAAGCTTTCTTTAATAGAACTAGGCAACGCTGAGAAAAATGACTTCTATCTCGTCAATAATCACAAGATATTTTTAAAGAAAAAACATTTTTAGACTGATTTATAGGAATATAGGCCTACAAATACCAGCTATTTAGATACGTATATGTAATTTTCCGCAAAATTATTTTTATTAACATCAAATTAAAGCCCACATTTGTTGCGGATCTGTTTTTAACTATTTTGTAAAAAAATCGTGGAAAACCCAAGTAAAATATTATTACAAAGCTTTGCTCGTAATTACACTAGTTTTTTTTTTAACATCATCGCTGAAGAAGGTCATGGCAGAAATTGGTACGTCTTGTTAATGTAGGTTATTTATTTTTATTGACTGTGGTGTAATAAATTTATTAAATAGCCATTGGTATTGTAATAATTCATTTAGATTAAATCATCAATAGGGAAAGCTGTTAGATATGATTAAATCACTACATGCTTGATATTGTGCTAAAGAGCAGAATCACTTTAAACCAGCTATTTATATCAATCTATCAGGCACCATCACCTCGTGGTATAGCGGGTGTAGTGGCCAGTAATCTCGGCTGTCGACTCAGAGGTCCGGATACGATTCCCACCACAGTCATTCCCACTTTACTCCAGTTAAATGGTTCCTAAATTAAGGCCACGGCCATTCATAATCCTTACCTGAATTACAAATGCACTCATTAATCCAGCCATCAAACATTGGACAGAATTCCACACACCCAAGTACACAGGGATAAATGACCATGTTGTCTAAAGTCTCTCAAATAAAACAATGGTAGCCTATATCAGATTCCGGTAGTATTGTTGCCTGATAATCTTGGTTTATATTCACCATATTGTCAGCTATTATTTGCCTGATGAATCCTGGCCAGCCGTAGGTATATGAACGGCGTGATGCAATTCCTTTTACCAAAGATAATGGTACAGTCTACACTGTGTGTTCTGAATCATTCTGTCACAAGCTTAAAATGTCAATCACCACCACCTAGTGGGAATGTTAAGAACTTCAAGCTGGGTTTATGACTTTCTTCTAGCAATATTAGTCTTTTCACCCTCTATGCCTGGGGTTCTTAACCTGTGAGGTGTAACTGTCCTCGATAATTTTGTAATATTGCTTTTCAGAATTTACACCAGTCGGAACGTAAAACATAAAGTTATAAGACTTTCTTCTTTATACAAATTATTCGGATCACAACAATAGATCTAATGAGATAGGTACATGAGACTGTACCCCAAATTTGTGATCTCATTGACAAGAAGCAACAAGTCTCTCATTAAATGACATTGTGTGCTTTAACCCTCGAAGAGCTTTCGTCTCACTACGAGACGATTCGAACCCCCGTTGAAGTGCTATCGTCTCGCAGTGAAACTATTAGTAAAATCATATAACAACTCGTATCTATATAACAATCGATTTTACGAATAGTCTCGCTGCGAAATGAAATTCTCTATCTGGTAGGCAGAACAAGTGGGTTTTTGATCTTCTGAAAAAGAATGATGACTCTACTTATGTATATATGCCATTGAAAAACTGTGAAAAGTGATATGGTTAGACTTTTTACCTGTGACTCTTTTATTATTCATCAAAGTTTCTATTATTATATATCATTGCACTTGAAATGAAATTTGGCACATTTTGTATATCTTCAAATTTTATTTAAGCTAAAGTAGCGCTTGTGAGCAACCTCTAAAATTGGAATATCTTTTGAATTTTTCTTTAAATTCTGACTAATCATCCATTATACTTCTACTGGATACTTGTAAGTTAAAGAACCTATTATTATCTTATTCTCTAATTTTTCTTGAATACATTGATATATAATATGCCACATGACCGCGGTGTCGCAGCCCCTAAACTTAAGAACCAACCAATAGTTATAAATTTGTATTTATTATAATTTTTTAAAAATATATCTACACACTGCCTTATAAATGCTTAGCACTTAAGAGTGAAACGTTCAGCACTTGTAGGGTTAAGTGACTCGAAAATAACACTGAAAGACAAAAGGTGATCCTGAAAAATAACATCTCCTTAAGTATTTTTGTATAACCATCTGAGAAGGTGATCCATTATTAATTATTTTGTGAAAGAGGTTAATTTTTAAGTTTACTTTTAGGGGAGGTATGAGAGTGAAAAGTTTAAGAACCCCTGCTCGCCCAGTGTGTTTGGCATTGATTGTATGTTCTGAAAGCAGTGTTTGTTTGTTCTCTAGGAGGACATCTTGGCTCTCGTCAATGCACCGGGTATCACTACTGCAATGGTACAAGCCTTATACAGCACTAATGTAGAGGAACAGTTGGCCGCCACACAGAAGTTCCGCAAGCTCCTGTCTCGAGAACCAAACCCACCTATAGATGAAGTCATACAAACTGGAATTGTGCCAAGATTTGTGGAATTCCTCCAGAACAATACCAACTGCAGTCTTCAGGTGAGTTAATTGAGAAGGGCAAGTTTTATTTTGCATCTATTGCAAATGCTGTAAACCCCAAACTCAAGTGATAAGGAGAATTTTGTAGGAAGTGTTTGTTTTGGGCCATCTGTTTTTTTTTTTCCTTTTTTTTTTTTCAATGACTTCGCATCTTTGTTTTATTTTTTTGGTAAGCCTAATTCAAGCAGCTTCGGTGGCGTAGTTGGTAGCATGCTGTGCTTCTATGCCCAAGATCACGGGTCCAAACCCGGCCGAAGTCGTCGGATTTTTTAAGAGCGTTAAAGATCCCTCAGTATCCCTTCCTTCAGAAGGGGAGTACTGTAAAGCCGGTGGCCCTATGTCATAGATTTATGGCATGTAAAGGAACTTTCCACGAACTACAATTGTGTGAAGCTAAATTTGTAGGTTAGATTTGATTAACGGTCTATTAATTTCCAAGGTTTGCCGCCGGGTGCTGTTTGCGATGGCATATAGTAGCCACATTCACAGCCAGGTGTCGTTGATGGTAGCAAAGGTAGGAACTACTTTAAATTGATTGTCTGCAATCATTACCTGAATTACAGTAAACGCATACTAATACAGCCATCACAATTAACACCGGTTATTAGACAGATTCTACACACACCCAAACTACACGGGAATACATGACCACATTGTCGCAGCCCCTAAACTGAGGAACCAACCAAGCCCAATTCATTAATGAGTTTCAGATAAATGTGTTTCAGAGTAAGAGTTGGGTAGGTTTTTGCTAGGAATTAACCCTACCCCCGAGGGAAGATAAAGAGAAAAGGAAAGAGAAGTGGGTTTCGGAATGAAGAACAAGTGTGGGTAAATAGGACGAGAGTCCAACACTAAGCAAACAAAATGAATTTGAATGAGTTAGTGACGAGTGTCACTGCAAAGCCCGTGAAATACCTAAAGTGGGTATGGACCTGGCCGTAGCTAACGGGAAATGCGGCTGGAGCTTGAGCTATTTGCAACCAAGCGGCGTTTGTGCTTTCCATTCCCAGCTTAAAATTGGGTAATATGGGGAAGGGTGGGTAGTCTGGCAAGACAAAAAATGTCAGATTTATTGTATATCCTTTCAAAGGAGTCAGGTTTAATCGACGGTTTTGAAAGGCGCAAATAATTTAAATTCGCCGTGATGTTTTTAGTTCTTGGAATTGTAGAATTTCCAAGGAGCGACCGAATGCTTCCAGGAAGGGTAGTGGTGAAGCAGTTATAGTGCTTTTGGGAACAATTTGATTGTTTTTGAAAATTTTTGGTTTTAAATTTTGGCAAGAACACCAATGGTTGCATGCAAGAAAGGCTAAGCTTCTACCCAGCAAAGTGCCGACTAAAAGTTTCGACAAGAAGAAAAACTTAAATTTGGAAAACCAACCATAAGTTATAGAGAAAGTCTCAACAAGCAGGAAGCTGGCGGAGCTAGCTATACTTGCCTTACTGGCCAGTTAGAATTAGCTGTAAAAGATAAGAGCGACTTAGAAAAAGGTTTTGTGGAGAGTTTTTGTTCAAATGCAACAAATAGTGGAACCTTTTTTAATGTGATGCTTGATTTTCTTACAGCGAGCATGAGCTTTTGGGTAGAGTTAGAGGAAGTAGGATCCTGCCTAATCGTTATTTTATAGAAAATGATGAAGCAAAAGGATATAGTTTGATTTATTTAACAATGCATAGAAATATGATAAATTTAACAAATATAAAATGTACAATTTGATTTTTAAACCTTTGAGGTCTCAGACCTCTAAAATTGTTGAAGTTTGCACTAGGCAATTAACTAAATTTGGTTTGGAACCTCTTGTAAGCACCAAATCTGCATAAGATTTTAAAATAGTGCTGAGATTAGCAAATTTAAAGTTTAACAATAAATCAGGTACGATATATGCACTTTGAGAATTCCTATGTGGAAATCTTAAAGTATGAACAAATGTTAAATTTGAAATTATAACAAGAAAAGAGAGAATTAAGAAGAAGTTTCTATAACTTCTTGTATTGAAGCAGGGATCACGAGAAAAATGGGGCCAGTTACCCTTTCGTGAAACCTGGAAAAAGGAAAATTAGAAAACTCACTTGTGAGTAGAAATAATTGAATTCCCTGATAAAAGGGGGAAAGAATTATAAAGTGGACTTGCCACAGATAAACAGAAGTTAATTCATTAAATGCGAAGCAAAGTTGGGGGGGGCACTTGATAACAAGCGAGGCCTCTTAGAAATTGACATAAGTTGTAGTTTAAACCGCTAGATACATCAGTTGACTTAAATTTAAAGCTTAATTAGATAAAGTTAGTAAGGTGTTTAGGAAAGGGAAATAGGAAATTTAGGAGAAAGTTTATGGCAGCCTTTATTGCTTTCGTTCGAACGCGACACGGATGGTTGTTGAATGGGCACTATTATGCACTGTAGCCCGTTGAAAAGTTCAATATTGCAACACAGAAAGTTTATCAGACGAAAAGTTATTGCAATTGTGGAGATCACTAGTTGAATTTTAGTTTGAGAAAGTTTATTGCGTTGTGACGTTTATAGATGGTAGTTGAATACAGCGGACAATTTCCAACGAAGGAAGACAAATTATATGCTGATTAGAAGTATTTTCAACATAAATTCCTCAGTGAGGAACAAGCGTTTCCATATTTAGGTGGAAAGCACTTGACGGTTTTACTTGTAGAAAGATAAATTGATGTAGAAAGTTCTAGAGTTGTGATAACAGTAGAATTGGGCAGAACATCCCGCGGAGCAAAAGAGCTAAGTTTTTAGAGACAGCAAGTTTAATAAATCTCCCACGGTGTGAGAAAACATTCCCAATTAATTTGTGCAGGAAGCACTAATTTTCCAAGTTGGAAAGTCTGCTTAGATGGATGGAGCATGACTAGAAAAGTCCCTCGAAGGTGGTTATTATGTTGTTGGTAGCAATACCGCACACTGTCTATAAAATCTTATTTAATAACCATTAAAATCATGTAAAAACTTTTAAGATTAGTACTTAGCTCATTTCTGAAGAGTAGGCGATCCAGGCAACCGTTAGCTTAAATCCACATCATGGCGTAGATATTTAAAACATATCTCACATGAACAGGAGACGAGCCTTAGTAAGGCTCCGACTGTGAGCTTTGAAGACTAACACATAAGTGGGGACCGCACAACGAAGCACAGAGGTACCAAGGAGGGAAGGGGGTGGGGGAAAAAACAAAGGAACATACATATGAAATACCAACTTTAGAAATAAAACTAAAAGTAATCTTCAAGGAGTTGATAGTAGACGTCGATAGCGAAGCCTGGTGGAAGGGAATGTTGTAGAAGTCCTCTTGAGCATGGAGATGTTAGCTGAAGATAGCGGCGACATCTTGTGGCTGGATTGGGAAGGAAGTCCTCTTGAGCATAGAGATGTTGAGGAACTTCAGCAGTTAGCTGCTAGATGCCGCTAGGTTGATCATGGAAGTTATATCTACAACAAACTTTTAAACAGAGTGAACAAGGTTCGCAAATAAAAGAAAAGGTAAGAAATCTCTGTTGGTGTTTGAGAAAAAAGGGAAGAAATAAGTTAAGCAAAGAGAAGCGAAGGCTAACTCTGTCTTACCGTGTATTCCAAAGAATACACCAAGCAGTGCTGAACTAAGCATGTTTGTTCGGCCTTTGTTTTTCTTTTTTCATTTTTCTCTAATTTTGAGGGACAGGGCATTTTTAGGGTTTCTTATTGCATTTTTATGCATTTCCAATACTTATCGGGGTTTATTGCATTTTATATGCATTTGAAGTACGTCTTGGGTGTACTTCAATTTTTAAAAAGTTTTCAACCTCTTATTATTCCTGCTTGTACGGGATTGAGGAAGCAATGCGATTAATTTAAGTGGCAGATGGTTCTTAAAGCCGGATGCCCTTCGTGACGCCAACCTTGTGAGAAGAGATGAATGGATCTGGGTGAGGAGTTGGAAGGATGTGCCCAGGGTATATTAGGAGGATTGGTCCTGGCATTTAATTTGATCTGAAATTGGGAAATCGTGGAAAACCATTTCAAGGATGGCTGACTGTAGGGTTTGAACCCATTTGGCTACTGAGTGTGGAGCAACCTTAACCCATGGTCTTGTGCCTCAGCGCACATGGCTACCTCGGCCGGTTTCATTATTTCAAGAGGGATATTTTTGGATTTAAATTTCATTTGTTAATAAGTTATTAAATTTGCTCAGTTCTTAACTTTCGGTAACTTAATTAAATAAAATTTACTTTTTTTATTCTACGTGATTTTGAATTTATATTCAGAAACCAGAAATCAGAGTAAAATGTTTGCAATTTTAAGGACATTTTATAAATTTTATAGGACATTTTTTGGAGATTTTTAGGTCATAAGTGCGTTTTTTAAAGTGCGTTGGTCATTGTTTTTAGGGCATTAAAATCCTAGCCCTACTCATAACGTTTCATTTTCAGTTTGAAGCAGCATGGGCACTCACCAACATCGCATCAGGCACCTCGCTGCAGACACGAATGGTGATAGAGGCCGGTGCGGTGCCTATCTTCATCCAGCTGCTCGGTTCAGAGTACGAGGACGTGCAAGAACAGGCCGTGTGGGCTCTGGGAAACATCGCCGGAGACTCTCCCGAGTGCCGAGACCATGTCCTGGACTCTGGCATCCTTGTCCCTTTGCTCCAGTATGTACCGATTTTATTTAATTTTGTCTGATGAGTAAAGCGTTAGTTAGTTATTGTTGCTTTCGGGGGGATTAAATAAGAAATGCAACTTTTTCTTACAAAATCATTACAACCTTAGTATAACAGTTATGCCCATTTTGCATTAAAGCCATAACAGGAATTCTAATGATACAATAACTTTGAAATTTTTACTGTATGATGCTATCACTACAATATGAAAACTGAACTAAAATAAATTATAGCCTATATGCCTATTGTTTTTTACTTAAAATATCTTGAACTTATTGTTGCAGAAATAAGACATTTTTCATCACATAAAACCCTATAAATAAAAATTTAAATAAGTAATGATTACAATTATAGTTCTGTATATTCCACAATGTGTAATGAACAACTCCTGAAAACAATCATAGCTCTGTGATTTATAGTTTTTGAGAAAAGGCTACAGATTCTACCAAAAGAGTATATTAGAGAAAAATGCATTTAAACATTTGGTTACCATATTGAAATATGAAAAATGCTTATTTGATTTTAAAAATCCTCCATTTTCATACTCTTCATCCTCCAACATTCTTTTCTGCCCTCTTCTTTTCTGTCTGGCTTCCAGCTCAATATCATACTTCCCTTTCTCAGCTTTCATGAGTACCGTATATACTTGATTACCACCCGCACATTTTTAAACAAAATTGGACGTGAAAAATTGCGGTGCGGGTCTTATTTGAGTCATCCTGATTTTAAAGATTTAAATTGCCCGCCACGCGCGATATCGGGTGTTGCGAGTATCCGCTAGATGGTGCTAGCCTTCTTCCGGCTATCACTTTGTTTTACCGTAAGCAAGCGGCGTCATATAGTCTCGCGCGGGTCTCGCTCACGTTTTTCGAGTGTAAACATGAGTTATACGAAGTGATTGCGGTCGTTTAC
Organism: Meconema thalassinum; assembly: GCA_946902985.2. Classification (NCBI taxonomy): domain Eukaryota; kingdom Metazoa; phylum Arthropoda; class Insecta; order Orthoptera; family Tettigoniidae; genus Meconema; species Meconema thalassinum. Next base: position 128,029,544 of record OX336395.1, read on the forward strand.
TGTGAGTGAGAACCTGAAAGTTGTGAGGGAAGCTGAAATTATTGGAAATCGTGCCGCCGGTAGGAAATATGATATTGACGAGTCATGTATTCGAGATTGGAGAAAGAAAAAAAAAACGTGTTGCATTATTACGACGAAAGAGCTTGCTTGTTCTGGACAGTTACCGCGGCCATACAACAGACGCTGTGAAGAAATTCGTCAAGGATGGGAAAACCGATCTAGCAATCATCCCGGGTGGGATGACGTCTATGCTACAGCCACTGGATGTCTGCGTGAACCGACCGTTCAAAGCAGCCTTGAAACAGCTGTATACGGAGTGGATGGCGGCCGATAAGCACACACTGACCCCAACTGGTTGTATTCAGCGCCCGGTAGTTCAGCTGCTCTGTTCGTGGATTTTGACGGCATGGAATCGTATCTCGGGAGATCTCATACGGAAGAGCTTCAAGAAATGTAGTATTTTCAATGCTATGGATGGCAGTGATGACGACATTTTGTGGGAAAGTGATGGTGAAAAAAGTTCCGAAGTTGGTACTTCTGATGACGATGAATGAAGTGTTTGTGTCTTTTATTTGTATTTTTAATTGTTTCTGTGTGTTATTTTAGGACGACTTCAGAACTGTTGGAAACTATTTTGTAGAAATGCTATTCTGTTTATTTAGTAAAGATTGTAAATAGTTTTGAGTAAATTTTTTATTTTTTTTAAATTTTGTTCTTCAAAATCAGGGTGCGGGTCTTATTCAGGGGCGGGTCGTATTCGAGTAAATACGGTATATTCTCGTCAATGGTGTTGATCGCCTGAGTTATGGTGAAAACTCCTGGATTCACACCAAGTATAGGTGCAGAGCTTGACATTTAATGTTTTTAATAAACTTCCATGCCTCCGATAACTATAAAATTTATACACAATGTAAATTACACTACCGTATTTACTCGAATACGACCCACCCCCGAATCAGACCCGCACCCTGATTTTGAAGAACAAAATTAAATTTAAAAAAAAAAGATGTACAATCGTAACTAAATAAACAGAATAGCATTTTTCCAAAATAGTTTCCAACAGTTTTGAAGTCATCCTAAAATAACACACATCAAACGATTAAAAATACAAATAAAAGTACACAAACACTTCATTCATCGTCATCAGAAGTACCAACTTCGGAACTTTTATCACCATCCCACTAAATGTCGTCATCACTGACATCCATAGCATTCGAAATACATTTCTTGAAGCTCTTCCGTATGAGATCTCCCGAGATACGATTCCATGCCGTCAAAATGCACGAACATAGCAGCTGAACTTCCGGGCGCTGAATACGACCAGTTGGAGTCAGTGTGTGCTTATCGGCCGCCATCTGCTCCGTATACAGCTGTTTCAAGGCTGCTTTGAACGGGCGGTTCACGCAGACATCCAGTGGTTGTAGCATAGACGTCATCCCGCTCAATCACGAATACATGACTCGTCAATATCATTTCCTACCGGGCACGATTTCCAATAACTTCAGCTTCCCTCACAACTTTCAGCTTCTCACTCACATTAAACGACCGCAAACTCTTCGTAAACTCATGTTTACACTCTGAAAACGTGCTCGAGACTGTATGACGCCGCCTGCTTACGGTAAAACAAAGTGATAGCCGGAAGAAGGCTAGCACCATCTAGCGGATACTCGCAACACCCGATATCGCGCGTGGCGGGCAATTTAAATCTTTAAAATCAGGATGACTCAAATAATACCCGCACCCCAATTTTTCACGTCCGATTTTGTTTAAAAATGTGCGGGTGGTATTCGAGTATATACGGTATGTAGATTACAAGTAACATGTTTCCAAAAAATCGATTTTTGACACGAAATTCATTACATCCCCCCTTAAGGGGCAGAACTACGAGGTCATCTGCCCCTTGAGTAAAGCGTACTATGTAAATGCTTGGCTCCATTGATGTAAGTGGTTGTACCTGCCTTAAATCATATTTTCGTTGGTTTTAGTCAACAGATATGACCACTCCAAGTTTCCCCACTCCAAGTTTCCCCACCATTCCTACCTGTCTGTTGTTGTATGCTTCCTTATTTGCCTGTCTGATGTTTGTATGATGGTTTTGAAGGTGACTGCGATATTTTTGTTCCCAGATTGCTGAGCAAGTCAACCCGTCTGTCTATGACCCGCAATGCCGTGTGGGCTCTGTCAAACCTGTGCCGTGGCAAGAACCCTGCCCCCGAGTTCAACAAAGTGTGTCCGTGTTTGCCAGTCCTGTCTCGACTGCTCTTCCACACGGATGGAGATGTGCTGGCCGATGCCTGTTGGGCCCTCAGCTATCTGTCGGATGGCCCTAATGACAAGATACAGGCTGTCATCGATGCCGGGGTCTGCCGTCGACTTGTGGAACTACTTATGTAAGTATCTTCGTTTTCCCCACCTTAAGACCTCGATGGCTCAAAAACTGGGCAAGGTTAGTCACGTCTAATGTTCGTCTCATATATCTTCTCAGGTAAAGTCACACTTTTTGTTGTAAGGCTGCTGCATGCTGTATTCAGTTGTATTTCTACCTCTGAAGGACATACCTAGGGGTTTTTGCGACTTCTACAAATGCCATCGTAAAGCAATTGGTGACCAGTGCTCAGAATAGATGCTGTTATGTCAGCATCCACATCCAGTGGATCTATTCTGCCTGCTCACCTTGCTAGAGGGTCTCGGGGTGCATCCCCTGGCCACAGCATTGCAAGGAACTTGGATATTTGAATGAAGTATAATGTAACTACGACATCAGTTGACAGCGGATAGTGTGAAACAATACCAAATACAATTCATCATCATCATCTTGCACAGTTTCCAGCCACTGGCCTGGTCTGTTTAGAACACAAGCCTCTCCAACGTCTTCTGTCTTCCCACCATCTCTCATCCTCCACCCTTGTCCAGTCTTCTCCTCTCTTCTTCATGCTTTCTTCCACCCCCTTCAGCCACCTGTGTCTCGGTCTCTTTCCTTCCCACTTCGTCTCGTGTATCCTCCTGGGTATCCTCTTCTCGTCCATTTGTTTTACATGTCCATACCATCTAAGTCTAGATTTCTCTATACCATCCTGTAATGGTTCCTCCTTCATTAATTCTCTGGTCCTCTCATTTCTTATTCTGTCCATCTTTGTAGCTCCAATACTGCTTCTCAAGAACCTCATCTCACTGGCCTGTATATTGCTCTTCTCCCTTCCTTTCATAACCCAGGTCTCCGAGGCATACGTCTGGATAGGGACATAGTACGTCCGATATATGAACTTTTTGCTGTTCTGAGGGACATCCTTGCTCCATAACATGTTTCTCACACTCCTCCGGAATGCTTCTGCCTGTCTCCCCCGCTCATTTATTTCTCTATCGTGTCTTCCATTATCTTGTATCAGGCTTCCCAGATACTTGAAACTCTCCACTTTCTTCAGCAGTTAACTTTGCACTTCCCCATCCCACTCCTCAGGTATACTACTACTTCTCTCGTCATAGCTACTATGGGACCACGGGCAGCTCTGCCATGGTTTGAGTCTGCTTCCTTTTCTCTTTCCAGAACTTCTTCATCCACTGTCTTCTCTCCCATTCTTCCTCAGAAATCCTTAGTGTCCTCTTTTCTTGTCTTCCCCAATGATGATTCTCAATCCTTCTATGGTATTCTTCTCTGTCAGTCAGTTCTGGTATATCGGTTAGTGCATATTTATCTCTCCAGTTCTCTGTCCCTTCCACCTTGATCCCCATCTCAGTCCAGTCCTTCCGAAGTTCAACCACCCATTTGGTTCCTGTTTTTCCTCCTGTCCTCCCTGTTGTCTCCCATATCTTTATAGTCAATCTCCCCATGTCCATCCTAATCACATGTCCAGCAAATCGTGCTCTTTTCAGTCTTACGGTATTTCTTCTGAGATAGTCCTCATATTTTTGTATAGTTCATTTCTTGATCTTCGTGCCCATCATGCACCTCCCCTCTTCTGTCCCAGTAATTTCTTCAGTATTTTTCTCTCTTCCTTCTCCAGTTGTTCGGCTCCATACCTGCCTAAAGTCTATTCGCCGAGTCGAGACAGTGCAGGTAAATACTTGTATGTGCTAACTTGACTGTGTTTACTTCCACTGTCTCGACTCGGCGAGCAGACTTTAATGTCATAGTCTCTGCAGCGTACAAGGTAACATTCCTTACTGTTGCTTTGTAGTGTAGGTTTTTTCCTTCCGCAGATATACAGTGGAATCTCGTTAGTACGTTTTTCAAGGGACTGAAAAATTTGGACGTCATATGCGGGAAAACGTACTACCGAAAAACGCCATACTGCATTTACAACGTATAAGAAAGAACGCGGCGTATATATGGACGTTAAATCGCCGACCTTAGTAAGTGATTATATGCACTACTACAGTCACGGCATAAACATAGGTTATCAGTAACTTACACGGAATAAATGTCGGCTTCGGTGGCGTAGTCGGTAGCATGCTGAAGTGCTATGCCCAAGATAGCGGGTTCAAACCCGGCCGAAGTCGTCGGATTTTTTAAGAGTGTTATGAATCCTTCAGTATGCCTTCCTTCGGAGGGGAAGTAAAGCCGGCGGTCCCATGTCATAGATTTATGGCATGTAAAAGATCCTTTCACAGACTAAACTTGTGTAAAGCAAAATTTGTTAGGTTAGATTTCGTCAGAACGCTCTATCAAAGTTCCAACTTTCACCACTAGGTATCATTGATATCTGGTGGCGAAAGTTGGAACTACTTGAAATTGAACGGAACTTGTAGCTCACCCTTTAGGGTGTCCGCTGGAAGCAGCTACAGACTCAGGCGAGCCGAACATGTCCTCGGACACTCCCGGCACTAAAAGCCATACGATAAATAAATAAATACGGAATAAATAACATTAAAATGAATTACTGTACCTCTACACTACAGTATAATACAGGGTCTTTATTTCTGCTTAGCAAGGACATTCTCGCTCTCGCGCTCCGCCAGTGACGGCTTAGTTGCCGGCGACCGCGCACGCATATGTGGGCCTACGACAGAATACGGTGCTTAAAATCAGTAGCCTACCATGCAGTTTTACTGGCCATGATTTACAGTAGATGCTGAAAATGTTCCCCATCCGCTTCCAAACACATATAATACAGGGTCTTTCTTTATATTTGATCAGCAAGGACATTCTCGCGCTCCGTCAGTGACGACTCCGTTGCCGGCGAACGCGCACGCATATGTTTGAAGCACGGGCTTGCTTGAACCTCTTCAATAAAGCGCTCTCTAGTTCAGGAAACTGTCCCTCTCGCACACGTTTCCTTTTGACGCTCACCCCTTCTTCAAATGCACGTTCGATTTCCTTCCTTTTGCCGAGAATCGTGTTCAGTGTAGACGGAGGAATGTTCCACTTTCGCGCTATATCCACACGCTTCACGTGAGGATTGCAGTCCACGTCTCGAATGTATTTCACCTTCTCATCATTAGTTATCTGCCGTACTTTCTTCTTATCCATTATGAAACACGCAATAAAATAAGTCATAACTGGACGTGAACACTAAGAACTAGAAGACAATAGTGCGGAACACGAAGGCAATAATGCGCCTACGTGAGAAATAAACAAAGGGAAGGGATGGAAGGGCAGCGGGAGAGAGACACGTCACCTGTGTTGCGTCATAGCTATAGCCACTTCTACGCCGTCAAACACAATAAAATCATCTACACTGTCAAAAACTATCAGAGAATATGAGGCAATATCGCGTCGTGTTTTCCAGAAGCCGAATTTTATAATGAAATAAGAATAAAATACGGTTCACTAACAAATTGTTCAACGGAAATTTGATCGTCGTAAGCGGGAATAGAGAACGTATTAAGGGGATATATCAACATGTATTTTGTAGAATTGGGACTGGGACTTGAGAAAATCATTGCGCTAAACGGGAAAACGTCGTAACCAAGAACGTGCTAACGAGATTCCACTGTATCTTGTATCAGGCTTCCCAGATACTTGAAACTCTCCACTTTCTTCAGCAGTTAACTTTGCACTTCCCCATCCCACTCCTCAGGTATACTACTACTTCTCTCGTCATAGCTTCTATGGGACCACGGGCAGCTCTGCCATGGGTTAGGTCTGCTTCCTTTTCTCCTCCCAGAACCTCTTCATCCACTGTCTTCTCTCCCGTTCTTCCTCGGAAATCCTTAGTGTCCTCTTTTCTTGTCTTCCCCAACGATGATTCTCAATCCTTTTATGGTATCCTTCTCTGTCAGTCAGTTCCGGTATATCGGTTAGTGCATATTTATTTCTCCAGTTCTCTGTCCCTTCCACCTTGATCCCCATCTCAGTCCAGTCCTTCCGAAGTTCAACCACCCATTTGGTTCCTGTTTTTCCTCCTGTCGTCTCCCATATCCTTCTAGCCAATCTCCCTATATCCATCCTAATCTCATGTCCAGCAAATCGTGCTCTTTTCAGTTAGTCCTCATATTTTTGTATACAGTGGAATCTCGTTAGCACGTTCTCGGTTACGACGTTTTCCTGTTTAGCGCGATGATTTTCTCAAGTCCCAGTCCCAATTCTACAAAATACATGTTGATATATCCCCTTAACACGTTTTCTATTCCCGCTTACGACGATCAAATTTCCGTTGTACTATTTGTAAGCGAACCGGATTTTATTCTTATTTCATTATAAAATTCGGCTTCTGGAAAACACGACGCGATATTGCCTCATATTCTCTGATAGTTATTGTCAGTGTAGATGATTTCATTGTGTCTGACGGCGTAGAAGTGGCTATAGCTATGACGCAACACATGCGACGTGTCTCTCTCCTGCTGCCCTTTCTCTCCTTTCTCAAGTCCCTATCCTATTAAATTCATGTTGATATATCACCTTAATACGTTCTCTATTCCCGCTTACAACGATCAAATTTCCGTTGAACTATTTGTTAGTGAACCGTATTTTATTCTTATTTCATTATAAAATTCGGCTTCTGGAAAACATGACGCGATATTGCCTCATATTCTCTGATAGTTATTGACAGTGTAGATGATTTTATTGTGTTTGACGGCGTAGAAGTGGCTATAGCTATGACGCAACTCAGGTGACGTGTCTCTCTCCCGCTGCTCTTTCTCTCCTTTCTCAAGTCCCTATCCTACTAAATTCATGTTGATATATCCCCTCAATACGTTATCTATTCCCGCTTACAACGATCAAATTTCAGCTGAACTATTTGTTAGTGAACAGTATTTTATTCTTTTTTTCATTATAAAATTCGGCTTCTGGAAAACACGACGCGATATTGCCTCGTATTCTCTGATAGTTATTGACAGTGTAGATAATTTTATTGTGTTTGACGGCGTAGAAGTGGCTATAGCTATGACGCAACACAGGTGACGTGTCTCTCTCCCGCTGCCCTTCCATCCCTTCCCTTTGTTTATTTCTCACGTAGGCGCATTATTGTCTTCGTGTTCCGCACTATTGTCTTCTAGTTCTTAGTGTTCACGACCAGTTATGACCTATTTTATTGCGTGTTTCATAATGGATAAGAAGAAAGTACGGCAGATAACTAATGATGAGAAGATGAAATACATTCGAGACGTGGACTGCAATCCTCACATGAAGCGTGTGGATATAGCGCGAAAGTGGAACATTCCTCCGTCTACACTGAACACGATTCTCGGCAAAAGGAAGGAAATCGAACGTGCATTTGAAGAAGGTGTGAGCTGCAAAAGGAAACGTTTGCGAGAGGGACAGTTTCCTGAACTAGAAAGCGCTTTATTGAAGTGGTCCAAGCAAGCCCGTGCTTCAAACATATTCGTGCGCGGTCGCCGGCAACGGAGTCGTCACTGGCGGAGCGCGAGATCGAGAATGTCATTGCTGATCAAATATAAAGAAAGACCCTGTATTATATGTGTTTGGAAGTGGATGGGGAACATTTTCAGCATCTACTGTAAATCATGGCCAGTAAAACTGCATGGTAGGCTACTGATTTTAAGCACCGTATTCTGCCTTAGGCCTACATATGCGTGCGCGGTCGCCGGCAACTGAGCCGTCACTGGCAGAGTGCGAGAGCGAGAATGTCCTTGCTAAGCAGAAATAAAGACCCTGTATTATACTGTAGTGCATATAATCACTTACTAAGGTCGGCGATTTAACGTCCATATATACGCCGCGTTCTTTCTTATACGTTGTAAATGCAGTATGGCGTTTTTCGGTATTACGTTTTCCCGCATATGACGTCCAAATTTTCAGTCCTTTGAAAAACGTACTAACGAGATTCCACTGTAGTTAATTTCTTGATCTTCGTACCCATCTTGCACCTCCCCTTTTCTGTCCCAGTAATTTCTTCAGTATTTTTCTCTCTTCCTTCTCCAGTTGTTCGGCTCCATACCTGCCTAAAGTCTATTCGCCGAGTCGAGACAGTGCAGGTAAATACTTGTATGTGATAACTTGACTGTGTTTACTTCCACTGTCTCAACTCGGCGAACAGACTTTAATGTCATAGTCTCTGCAGCGTACAAGGTAGCATTCCTTACTGTTGCTTTGTAGTGGAGGTTTTTTGCTTCCGCAGTTACACTGTATATCCTCGCCTATAGTACACCTCCTTAATTTTCGAGACCGACCCATAATACAAAATTTTTGGAAATTGCTTACAGTTCCCCTCCTTAATTATTGAGAGTCCTGTCCGTCATTGTCTAGCAACGAGTTCAGGGCGGGCAGCTCCGCGCGGATGGGATACAGCCAGCGGTTGGTCAGGCAAAACAATTGCCAGGGAAAGTGTGATATCTTTTCCGAGGTGGTTGGCTATAATCACTTGTCTTTGTTTACCAGATGTTGGATCATTGTTGGGCCAAACCATTCTATTCAATTGAACGCGGTCTCTGTTGCTAACAAGGCATGATCTTGTTTGAAGAAAGAAGACCCTGTGTTTCCTTCTGTGCTTGTGGGCTATGACTCAGGCTATGCGACAGGTGGCCAGCCGATATACGCACGCTATGAGAGGTGTTCAGCTGGCCACAAGTGAGGTGTTGCCATATTCACGGAAGGATGAGACGCTAGTAGCCGGACGACATAAGCACTCACTCCGTTTATTTTGATTAAATACACTCACCGGCATAAAAAGCGAAACACTACGAATTTCAGACAAAACCCAATGTTGGACGGCTTCAAACCTGGTACAAATTGAATATTGTGATATTGCAGCGATATGGCAATGTGTCATGACTTAATTAGCCCATTTGAGAAGATTCAGCGCAATAATTGATAAACATTGTTGATTGTGACACTCACAGAACCAATATTACAGTTTCCCGCCTTCAGTTAAGAATAACCACAGACGGCTGTATTAAGGTTTATTGCTGTGAATTCTCGTGCCGAATATTTTTCTGGACATTAAGGCTAGTCTACAATAGTTATTCTCACTCCTAAGTCAGATCATAATGGCTCTTTCTTTTGAAACCACTGCAAGGGCAGTGGCATTAGTGGAGGATGGGCACAGTATACGCTATGTGGCAAACATTATAGGCACATCTTGTTCTAACGTGTTCAGGACTGTTAAAAGGTAGGCTTGCAGAGAGACAATATCTACTCTAGAAGGCCCGGCTCTGGTCGTAGGAAAAGCACTACTGAGCGCGATAATCGCCTTCTCGCAATGCAAGTTTTTCGTGATCGACACACAATAGCTGTGGAGACCAGAATTTGCTTGCAGCAAGTACTGGGCAAGAACATCAGTGAAAGGACAGTGAGAAGGAGGTTTTATGAAGTGGGTTTACTGTCCAAGAGGCCCGCCACAGGACCTCGCCTTAGACGTGAGCACCGTGTCACTCGGATGCAATTCGCCAACGCCCATCGAAACTGGACTGTTTTGCAGTGGAGCTCAGTGCTGTTTTCGGGTGAATCCTGATTCCATTTGAGGGCACCGGATGGGAGGGAGAGAGTATGGAGAAGGCCGGGGAACGGTATTCACCCTGTACTTTCTCTGCAAGGACACCGTTCAATGGAGACTCTGTGATGGTCTGGACCGGGATTACCACGGATACGCGCACGGAGCTTGTGTTCGTTGACAATGGGAGCCTGACAGCCCACCGGTACATCGAGGAGACTTAAGTACATCACTTCGTGACTTTTGCACCTGTCATCGGAGAGAACTTGATCCGGATGCATGACAACACTCGCCCACACGTTGCCGTCTGTGTATGTGCGTACCTGGATGAAGTCTGAATTAAGCGCATGGTGTGGCCTGCTTGTAGTCCTGGCCTAAACCCGATAGAGCATGTCTGGGATATGCTTGGGAGACGTGCTAGGAGTCGTTCTCCTGAACCATTAGCTCAACTTCGAGCTGCGCTCGAGGAAGAATGGGAGGTCATACCACAAGAGAACATTCGAGATTGCATCGTGAGCATGCCTGATCGATCACAGCTGTAACTGCCGCTAGAGGTGGTAATACCTGTTATTGAGCCGATGGAAATGTGGTGCAAACATGTGGACAAACTGACTAAGGTATAATCATTCATAATTATACAGTGCAACAGCCGTGAGGACAGTATGATGGATTCCAGGTTTCGACATTTCCTAATTCGTGTTTCTGAACTGTTGTGATGAATAATGTCTATCAATTATTGTGCTAATTAGGGTAATTAACTTATGATTCATTGCCTTGTTGTTGTAATGTCACGATATTTGATTAATACAAGGTTTGAAGCAATCCAACATGGAATTTTGTCTGAAAATCGTAGTGTTTCGCTTTTTTTTGCCGGTGAGTGTATATCATACTATGTATGTACTGCAAGTAGGAAAGGAGTGGTGGAGGGACAGGCAAAGATGGAGGTCCTTAATTCACAACCGGACCCAGGAAGAGTCTGGAACCGGTAAATGAAGATGATGATATCATAGTATGTAGTATCAAAATAAAATAGCTTATTTTTACTCTCTCCCTTTCCCAAAATAATGGATTTTTGCGAAGTTTGCGTCTATAGTCCCTCCTCCAATTTCGAAACTAAAAATTTAGGAAAAAAAGGGGGTCTTATAGCTGAGTAAATATGGTACTGTACACGTCTTTGGTCGCCGTGTAGGATATTCTCATCCTTTTCACCCTCTCCTTTATCCCCTCCTTACCTCTGTTCCGTCTTGTTATATGTTCTCCGAGGTATTTAAACTTATCGACCCTCTGCACAGTGCCTTCTGGAGTTTTCCAATTGCCGCTGGTATAATACTGCAGCTGTGTCTGATAGTGAGAATCTCTGTCACGGGCATCAATGTTCTCAGATAGGGAAATATTAATCACACACCCCACACTGCTCTATACCTCTCTCTTACCACTGAGCTCTCTAGGTCATGTGTACAGCTAAACGCCGGTATCTGTAATTCAGCAGATATATGCCCATTTCTGTTGCGTGCAGACTGGCAAAGAAAGCATTTTTAAACTAATAAGTACTCTATATACTCAGTAATCTGCATACAATTTTCACTCCAAGTTTACATAAAAATTGGGTTTCCTGCCTTATTTTATATGTTTGAATTGCAGCCAATGCCCATAACTGTTCTTTTTTTTTTTAATTGAAAGCCCGAGGGCTTCCAACAAGTTCAATTTCAAGTAGTTTCAACTTTTGCTACCAAATGCTACTGTCACTAACACCCAGTGGCGAATGTTGGAACTTGATAGAAAGTTTCTAAATAGCCAAATATAATCTACAAATTTTGCTACACACTACCAATTGCAGTGGTAGGTTCTTTTACATGCCATATGACAAGGGCCCACCGGCTTTACTTCCCCTCTCAAGGTAAGCGTACTGAATGATTGTAACGCTCTTAAAAATCCGACAACTTTGGCCGGGTTTGAACCCGCGATCTTGGGCATAGTATTCCTTGCATTACAGTGGAATCTCGTTAGCACGTTCTCGGTTACGACGTTTTCCCGTTTAGCGCGATGATTTTCTCAAGTCCCAGTCCCAATTCTACAAAATACTTGTTGATATATCCCCTTAATACGTTCTCTATTCCCGCTTACGACGATCAAATTTCCGTTGTACTATTTGTAAGCGAACCTGATTTTATTCTTATTTCATTATAAAATTCGGCTTCTGGAAAACACGACGCGATATTGCCTCATATTCTCGGATAGTTATTGACAGTGTAGATGATTTCATTGTGTTTGACGGCGTAGAAGTGCCTATAGCTATGACGCAACACAGGTGACGTGTCTCTCTCTCCCGCTGCCCTTTCTCTACTTTCTCAAGTCCCTATCCTACTAAATTCATGTTGAAATATTCCCTTAATACGTTCTCTATTCCCGCTTACAACGATCAAATTTCCGTTGACTATTTGTTAGTGAACCGTATTGTATTCTTATTTCATTATAAAATTCAGCCTCTGGAAAACACGACGCGATATTGCCTCATATACTCTGCTAGTTATTGACAGTGTAGATGATTTCATTGTGTTTGGCGGCGTAGAAGCGGCTATAGCTATGACGCAACACAGGTGACGTGTCTCTCTCCCGCTGTCCTCCGCCCCTTTCCCTTTGTTTATTTCTCACGTAGGCGCATTATTGTCTTCGTATTCCGCACTATTGTCTTCTAGTTCTTAGTGTTCACGTCCAGTTATGACTTATTTTATTGCGTGTTTCATAATGGATAAGAAGAAAGTACGGCAGATAACTAATGATGAGAAGATGAAATACATTCCAGACGTGGAATGCAATCCTCACATAAAGCGTGTGGATATAGCGCGAAAGTGGAACATTCCTCTGTCTACACTGAACACGATTCTCGGCAAAAGGAAGGAAATCGAACGTGCATTTGAAGAAGGAATGAGCGGCAAAAGGAAACGTGTGCGAGAGGGACAGTTTCTTCAACTAGAAAGCACTTTATTGAAGTGGTTCAAGCAAGCACGTGCTTCAAACATATTTGAGGCGTGCAGGTTGTCGAGGACGCAGACCTGAGACCTAAGTCGAGACCTTTAACACATGGTGAACTAGATGGAGCACCGACCATCCAATGACTACACTTTTCGAGTAGAGGTTGTAAAATAAAATAAAATTTAATATCAAAAAACAAGACATTGCGAAAGGGGACGTGAGGGGTGCATGAAATGGTAAGATGAGGGATGATGGGCCTGAAATAAAATATGTACATGGTATTATAAAACAGTAAAACAATAAAACGTAAAACACACAATAAAGATCTATAAAAGGAGAATGTCGACGACGAGGAGAATGCCTAAGTCGCTGGAGATCGTTCAGTAGAGGGGCAGAAATTAACAATAGTGTTAATAGTGCGTTTCGTTCCACCACAGGCTGACTACTAGAAGGTAGTCAGAAGCATCATTCTTAGAAGTACATGAAATCGTGTCTCCCACGAACTGTCTATCCGACCACCCTTACATTAAACTGTATGTCACGCCAAGCTACCCAAAGAAACAACCAACAACAGCAACGACCCTTAAATGACCCGTCAATAAACACAGAATAATTACACAACTTCACATGGCGCTACACTTCACATGACATGCCGTGACATACAAACTCTGCAAATAAACATAGATCAGTTCAGTAAAATTAACGCAAGCAAATCCCAAATGAAGATAAAACCAAACGATTTCATGAACTGGTAGAATAAAACTTCTTTCGAACGAAAGCACAAGGTTCAGTTACCTTGCGGGATGCCAAATAAGCGTCAATTGCAGTCCCGGGCACGTACAACGAACACACATTCCATCATCTCGGAAGAGTAACCAATACACCTGATTTAATAACGTAATGGGATCACGCATTGCTTGCTGACTGAAGGTCACAACAAAACAGAACAACACTAAACATGACCCTAGACCTTCAGTCAAATTCCCACTTAAACAAACAACATAAACCCAACCCTTAATATCAAGACTAGAACCGTGATTGTAAATGAAACATATTTCTGAAACATACATAGATAATGCTTGCCCAGTCTCCAAGAATAAAAATAAAACCTAATCGGCCATCCTTGGAGTGCACAATTGACAAGCATAAAAAAACAAACCCTTGAAACATAAAATAAACTGGTGTGTGTTCCAACAAAAAGATATTACATCCAAAGCAATGAACAACACACCCTCCTACGTCTAGGCACAATTAAAATCGCGAACTAACCTAAAGAATACCAGTCCCTAAAGGTCCCTGAAAGATCCCATACTCTTGCAAGGGGTTAGGAACTGGTAAGAAACATCTCTCATAAATACAATCGCGTTTCACAACATAAAACAAACGCAAGTAACACGCACTAAAATAAAACTCGACTAGATACGAAAAGAAACAACAACAACAAACATCCATTTAAATTAATAAACCCAAAAACAAGCAATTTGATTCTCCACTATGTGCGTATATAAACAAACTGGGGACAAAATAAACACCAAATGACTTCATATAAAAACACGAACGGTCTCCAGTTTAACCCTACATTAGCAGGTTGAATTAAGGAACTTTTAACACTGAAACTTGGGGAAAAAGCATTGGATAATGATCTTCTTCAAAACACGATTATACAGAGCTACAAAGGCAACATTTCACTTAGCTGAGACTCCGAGACGTTCTGGAAGGTCTCCGATGATATTTCATTTAATAATCATCTCATATGACAAGAAATCTCCACTGCTAGGCAGAGGCCTGAATCACGCCATGTTTACTCAGCGTTTATAACCTCGAAGATCAATAGGAATTAATAAACACGTAACATTTTCAATAGAATAGTCGGCAGTAGGCATTATGTCGGCTCAACATCTTATCCGTCTTTTCGTCATAACAATTTAGTCGCGATAACAATCGCCGAAGGCGTGTTTCTTAGACAAGGATTAGTTCTCCAACGCGGGCGCATTCCTTTTTCAGACGTGCGGAAATTACGATCTCTTAGATGTATTACTAGAGACCGCTAGATGGAAACAACGTCGAACAGATCTTAAAATTGTACCGGCTCAATATTCGTGCGCGGTCGCCGGTAACTGAGCCGTCACTGGCGGAGCGCGAGAGCGAGAATGTCCTTGCTAAGCAGAAATAAAGACCCTGTATTATACTGTAGTGTAGAGGTACAGTAATTCATTTTTATGTTATTTATTCCGTGTAAGTTACTGATAACCTATGTTTATGTCGTGACTAGTAGTGCATACAATCACTTACTAAGGTCGGCGATTTGACGTCCATATATACGCCGCGTTCTTTCTTATACGTTGTAAATGCAGTATGGCGTTTTTCGGTAGTACGTTTTCCCGCATATGACGTCCAAATTTTTCAGTCCCTTGAAAAACGTACTAACGAGATTCCACTGTATTTGGGTCAGAGTTTATTCCATGCCCCTACCAAGCCTAAGCAATAATAGTGGTAAAACCTATAACATTATTATTATTATAAGCAGCATGTCGATCGAGCACACTAACGTGACGTACCATGTCAGACGGAGTAGTGAGTGACAGAAGGTGCATGTTGCTAGTGAACTTGCAGACATCCTGTGCTGTGGAACAATGACTTAACATTGTTCACGTTCAGTAATGAAGCAGCGGGTAAGAAGTAAGACATAAATGAAAGGTGCATTATTTTGTAACTGGGGAACGAAACAATATCCGTAATGATGTGACTACAAAACAGATTTAATTCTGGTCTGAGGGCTGGAACAGGTTACACTCTGCCTCTGGAGGCAAAACTGAGAAGAGGTGGGTTTGATTCCGACCTCAGCCTAGAAGTGGTTTTTGGTGCTTGCCCCACTTCTACTCCAGCCAAATGCGATGGTTCCTAACTTAAGGCCTCCTACCCAAATCCTACCTCGATTACAAGTACTCGCTCTAGTATAGACATCATACTGACACAGGTTATCAGACAGTTTCTACACACCCCAGAGTACACGGGGCTACATGTCCACAATGTCGCAAACCTTCTAAAAGAATCAACAACCACTCTCTATGACATGGCTATTGTTCGTTCATAAAAGTGAAAACGGAATGTCTGTATCTGCATCGGATTAGAAGATACTTGAGAGGTACACCTTAGGTGACTAACCTTCTATATAACGATAAAACAATACTCGGCAAAATATATTGTGTGCTGAATCCAGTTTAATGCTGATAATTCGTTTGTCAAATATGATCATGCAATTAAAATAAGAGGTATTGCTAATGATACCAGATTTTGAAATGTCCATGGACACCAACAACAATCCCAGATGGGTGCCGACATCAGGAATGACGAGAGAGAGATGGACACCTGCCTGTCACTCCAGGCTAGCAGCATAGAGAAGTAGCTCTTCTTTTGTTAATTGAAATGTTGCGGTTTGTTTATGTTGTGTGACCATATTTGACTAGGCCACAAACAAAACATCATATTAAATTAGCTATATCTCTTGGCTTATTTTCGAGAATGGTTTTATTATGATATTGTATTTTGCTTTGAACAGAAATGCTATTTGTTTCCACTCTGCTTATCTTCTGCACGAGGCATGTTTCTTTTTCACATCATAGCTTGGTTAGACTTTTTCTCTGATGTATTGTCTCGAGGAATCTGAAACACTGTTGAAAATTCTGGGCTCAACCTTCATTGTCAGATATACATAGAAGCACCTCTAAATTCATCTAAATTTGTATTATTTTGTATTTGGGGCAGATGACCTCACTGTTCTGTCCCTTAAAAACAACTAACTCTGAAATAAATCCAAGAGATGTGTCAGAAGGTTTTTTTTTTTGGCGGCAATTTAAAATTTAAAAAATGGGGTGCGAGATATACGCGATGGCGAGTCTTGTGCAAGTACATACAATACACCAATTCAGGTGTGGTGAGAATCTGAAATGGCACAATGCATAAACTTAATGCATATACCCAAATACTACTCTCTCTGGATTGGAATTCCTTTTTGCTCGTGTTATGGCTTTGAGCTGGCACATTTCACTCATAACTACATAACCAAACTGTCTTCTTCATTTACAGTATATAGGCACAAAGTCGCTCTTCAATTTCTGGAAACTTTGCTTTTCGTTTGCGAAATCCCGAGCGTTTGCTGCTCATCTCTTCCAGATTAGTGTTTTTTGTTGTCTTTCTTTCACATCGTATTTTCTTCCCTCCACGCAGTATCCTATGTCTTCTGCGTCTTTGATGTCTAGTTTTTTCTTTTGCTGTGTCTGAGCTATAACGAGGTCTCTTCATAGTTGCTTTGAACACTCGTTCAATTGATGTGTGTGCTATCACTTGACCTTACAGACAGTGGCCTTGAGTCACCAAATGCTAGTGGTGACAGCTGAACCGTTACAATCGGTTACGATGTGAGAAGCGAACTTTTAAGTTCTCGTGTCAAGATCCTAAGGTTGTGATTCCGCTCAGAAACCTTCGATTGTAATTGGCCGCGCTGCACCCCGTGCCTCTGTAACTGTTTCAAACATTCGGGGCGTGAAGTTACTGGTAAAAGATTTCATAATAAATAGAATTTATTGATACAATATTGCATCGTAGTCCAATAACAGAACAGATCGGTAAAATCTCAAACTTATTCTAGCACCATCTAGCGGATACACGTGTGGCAGGCAAATGACAACTTCGATATTCGGATGGCTCAGTTAACATCTGCACCCTAATTTTTCAGTGCTGATTTTTGATAAAAATATGTGGGTGATATTCGGGTATTGGCATATTTGCACCATATCTCAATATCAACTGTCTGCCGTCAAAACTGCATTGTAATAATGACCTGTGGAACATTGTTTTAATCTGAACTCTTGAATTCAGCAGAAGTGGGAATTGCAATCGGCTTGTAACGCTAACCATGTTTGCACCATAATATCTCGATACCGACTCTACTGAAAACCACAACATTTATAGAGGAATTTCTTCCTAACAATAGTTTGCGAGGATTATTCTATGACAGGATGTATTTGCATGGTAATAAGTGATTTACTGGGATTAGTTGAGAATATACATGCACATAATTTCTAAATCAGTAGTGCGCCCAGTAGCCCTCTACAGGATAGACTGCCGACCTTTGACAAGAAAACAGGGACAGGTTCTCCACACGATGGAGATGAGGATGCTGCGATGGTCCCTTGGTTCAACTCTTGTACCATTGTGCGTCAACGGCTCGGTGTAGCCCCAATTGTGGAGAAAGCAAATGAGGCCTGACTCCGGTGTTATAGTCACGTCGTGCGGAAAGACGACGATTCGGTGGCCAAAACAGCACTCAATCCTGATGGACGTCGACGCCGTGGTAGACCACTAAAGAGGTGGATGGGCAACATCAGAGATGACATGAGGGATGTGAATCTCAATCCTGAAGATGTCCACAACAGACAGGGTGTCTACTGGTAACGAAAGTAACGAAAAAGTAATTAATTTTTCAAATGGGTAACGAAAGTAATGAAAAAGTAACGAATTTTACAAACGGGTAACGAAAATTTTCGGAAGGTGTGTTGAATCATTTAAACTCGCGCCGCTAGTCTCAGAGATTGCGGTGGAGCGAGTTTCACGCAAGCAGCGCTGTGCATATTGCTTAGTAGGCCTACTAAGCTATATGTCCCCATGCCTGACCTCGAGGATATACATACTGAGGATACCTTGAGTGGTATACATCGGTTCAACATATATTTTCGGCATCAAGAAGACTTAAGTTTCGTGTGAAATATTTTTCTCTGTTACTGTATTAGGAAACCTGACTTTTCGCGAGACGTTTATTCGCTATTACTTCCGAAACTAAAAAGAAATCTCTCATTTCTGTTATTTGGAAACTATGTCAAATTGAAGTCCAGAAATAACGCGAAATAATTTAATGTCGCAATCTTGAGAAATGTTACCGTTTCGAAAAAAATTGCAAAAAATCTTCGAAATACGTATAACTAATTTTAAAATATGTCTAGTAAATTTGCGACATCTAGTATGGTTAATTCGAAATTCCGTTATAAGTCTATTTTTCCTTCGAACTTTCGTTCCATCGGATATATTATCTAACCGATTATTTCGATAACTTGTGGATAATTCGTGGTTCTCAGTCAAAATAAAACATGCCCTCTTGTCGTAATATTCGTGCAATCCACTCAGAATAATTCGTAATATTCGATACCGTACCTACTTCGAACATTCATCCTCCAAAATCGCATCCTCAAGACGGCCGGCTGACCGCACGACTTGCCTGCGGGAATCTCGTCAAACGGACCGAGATCGACGTCAGTGCGTAAAATCATAAAACCCGTCCCCTATCGTGAACTTGTGACCACGAGGACGGCGGGAATCCTGTCAAAGGTGATTGGGCACCCATCACGGGGCACCCATCACGAAACCTACTTGCTACTTTTCCCATGTCCGTATACTTAAAAGCGGGGAGTGAGAAGTGCATCAACCCACTTAAAAATGACAGCCTACGTAGCATCGAAATACTAATTCCACCTCGTGATCCACCCTGAACTGATGAACTCCCAACCACAGCATAGGGACAAAGGGAATCACGGTGCCGACCGAACATGTTCATAACTACTCGTGAATTTTGACCATGCCCAACCTTGAGCTTGCCTCCGCCATTCTGTCAGGACAGATAGACAGGCAGACAATCGTTGAACGGCCGGGTGCGGCGACGATTGCACAATATCTCGAGGACAACGTAAAACGGCCGAGAGCGGCAGCGATTGCGATACATCGCGATATTTCTCCGCATTCAATGACTAGGACAGTTTATTCTTGTCAAACGGACAGCAAGTGGCGCCGATTTCGTAATAATGCTATATTTTCTTGTGCCCGACCTCAAGGACAATGGAAATCTCATCGAATGACTAAACGTGACACTGCTTATCTAAATCGCTATTTTTCTCCGTGTTCTATCATGGAAACTATGGGAAGCTCGTCAAACAACTGAGACCAGCGCCGATTGTGTAACATCTCGATATTTCTCCGTATTTGTCTGCGAAGACAGAATTCGGTGACGATCGCGTATAATCGCATACATTTCTTCGCGACCTACCGCGGGGACGAAGGAAATCTCGCCAAATGGTCAAAAGCAGAGCAACCTCTTGGTACCGTAATTATAACAACGTATTTCGCACAAGACGACATATTAGGTGAATCAATTCATTGGATATTAAATATCTAGTACCTTATATATTTATTATTTTTAAATTTTTTATAACATCATGTGAATTTCATTTAAAGCGGCTTCGGTGGCCGAGTTGGTAGCATGCTGAACTGCTGTGCCCAAGATAGCGGGTTCAAACCCGGCCGAAGTCGTCAGATTTTTTTAAAAGCGTTCAAAATACTTCAGTATGCCTTCCTTCGGAGGGGAAGTAAAGCCGGCGGTGCCATGTCATAGATTTATGGCATGTAAAAGATTCTTCCACAGACTAAACTTGTGTGAAGCTAAATTGTTAGGTTAGATTTCGTCGGAAAGCTCTATCAAAGTTCCAACATTCACCACTAGGTATCATTGATATCTGGTAGCAACTTGAAATTGAACGGAACTTGTAGCTCACCCTAAGGGTGTCCGTTGGAAGCAGCTACAGACTCAGGTGAGCCGAACATGTCCTTGGACACTCCTGGCACTAGAAGCCATTCGATAAATAAAAAACCTCTTTAAAACAGTTGATTGTTGTTTTTCTTCACCGCGTGATGAGCAGACCGCAGACGTATCTTGAATTCAAAGGTAACTAAAATTAACTAAAAGGTAACTAAAAGGTACCTAAAAAGTAACTAATTTTTACTTCATCCGTACAGTAGACACCCTGACAGAGCCTTGTGGAAGAGACGTAGCAGAAAAGCAGACCCCATGTGAATGGGATAAATGCTAGGAAAGAAAAAGATACATGCACATAATTGAGCAGGACGTCACAACAATCAACAAATGTTAAAAAAAAAAAAAAAAGAAATGGATTAACACTGCCTGGGGTAAAGTCGTGGTGGTGAGAAAGTGAAAGGAGGAAGAGTTACATCGCAGGTGTGGAAGCTATTTAAGGCCTGGTTTCGCTGCAGCGATCAATGCATGTATTGCATTTAAAGAAATGGGGCTGGTTTTGCGGCCAATCATCGCCGTGATTGTTTTAATTTCAATTCGGTAGCGATGATCGCTGGCCATTTCGTGAACAAAAGAATAACAATAAAGCAACATGGCACTAAAAAACTTATTATCGAGATTTAATACTGAGATTTTATTAAATTGTTTAGCTAACGACCCTTTTATTAATATGTATAGTAAAGAGGTGCTTGAAAACAAAAGTGTATAAAAACATTCTTATGTATGCCTGATGTTAATGTTTTTTTGTTTTGTTTACATTCATTATTACTAGAATCTTGTGCTCTGGATCAGAGGTTCTCAAACTATTTTTTGTCGTGCCCCCCTTATGAATTTTTTTTCTTCTTTCTGAAGGAGGGCAAGCACTATCACTTTCATGGGGTTTCTTTTTTCCACTGCTAATAAATAAGTCACTTGTCCATGGGTAATGGCGTTATTTGTAGCAGTTTATTGTAAATCGGACTAACCACTTTCACTGAACACGCTCAAGAATTCACCTGTTCACTCACTGTCTTTGAACTGACTTGCAAAGGCCTGGCTGAATTAGAGTCGACAATGGCAGAAATAGAAGAATCTATTCTTTTAAGGAAGTGGCGGCTTATTGTCATTTGTGGTTGTTAAGTGTTTGGGGAGGAGACATCGCTGCGAGTGTTGGGTGGAAGGGTGCTGTGTGGGAAATGTTACTCTACACCTTTTCTCAGAATTCCTGCTGGTAGGATCTATTGGTCAGTTCTTGTGAAGTAAAACTGAATGGCCATGGGAGCTTCCTGTCTATGATAGCTTCATGGATATGAGGATAGCAATATTTTATTAAAGAAAATAGTCTAATGGCTGTTTCGGGTACTTACTACTGTATATCAGTTTTGTAATCAGCTGATTGATATAAATGAGAACATATCAGTGCAATAGAGAAAGAGAGCAGAAAAAAAAAAAAAACATATTCTCTACTCTTTGAAGGACGATGATTGCTGGCTAGGGAAAAAGTGCTTTTCTGTCCTTGCGCACTGAGCGATAATTGCAAACAATGTGTTCCCGGGCATCATTGCCATAGCCAAACGGTACCTTATACCGTATTTGCTCGCGTATATCTCGCACCTTTTTTCCTGAAATTTCAACTAAAAAATGGGGTACGAGATATACGCGGGGGCGAGATATACGCGAGCCGAAAATATGAGTGAAATTTGTCGGTGCGAGATATACGCGGGGAATTTCCGTATTCCTCTTGTATTGTTTGGGCTTTGAAGATAAGGAAATCTGTGCTATACCACTCGCACCAACATGCTCGTATGTTTCGAAGATTGCGCAAGTAGGCCTACTGTTACATCGCAGAGAAACGCAGTTCAGTCTTCTCGAATCTCAATGATTTCGTCTTTACGTATTGCGTTGCTTCAGAGCTCGGCCGCGTGCAAGCATGTAAAGCGACGCCGCGTGGGTGTTAGCACGCTTCAGCCGCGCTCGGCTAAGTTCGAGCTCGCTCGGGCATGTAGCGAGGAATCGATATGGAAGATATCGATCGTATCGATCGCTACGCGTCTGCGCTATAAATTCTGCCTTGAATCATCCTTAACGAGCTCATGACGTCTTTTTCATAGGTTCTTAATGTCGCATAACCATAACACACGAACTGATGCAATCTTGCGTAAACTGACGCTATACTGTAGTGCCGCTACGAAAGTACAAACTGGGACAGACCTCGCGCAAGCATGCGATGCGGCGCCGGCGTGACTGTTAGCACGCTTTAGGCCTACATTGTGTCTTCAGCCGCGGTCGGGTAAGATCGAGCTCGCTCGTACATGTAGTGAGGAATCGATATGGAAGATGATCGATCGTATCCAATATAAATGCTGGAGTTCCTTTTCTGCCTTGAATCATCCTTAACGAGCTTATAACGTTTTTTTAATGACGACTTGTGGCGCGCTAAATCGAACGTGTTTATACCTCAAGGTTATTACGGTCATTTATATGGCGGCGTCAAAAATGAATGCGAGATATATGCGAGTACTTTTTTCCCCCTGAAATTTCAACTAAAAAAATGGGGTGCGAGATATACGCGAGCAAATACGGTATGTTGAGCCCAGAATGAAGGAGTCAACTGGTATGTAATCTCGGAGTCTCTGACAGTAACTAGTTACTAGAGACTGATGACGATTATGTCGCATGCTCTTCAATTAAACTAAATCTGGATACAAAAATTTGCTGCTTCATCTTTTCTAGGTTTGCATCGTTTTGTTTCTTTTTTATCGTTTGAGTGCCTTTTATATCTTCTCACTATTCATTGATTGATGAGGTGGATTGGAATATTTCAACTGCTTTTGCTTCTTATGGGCCTAGGCCATTCCAAACTCAGATGGTATGTTTTGAGCTTTGGAATGTGTTCCTTGCTTGGCGACTGGTTTACTGTTTCATTTCTTGTTATTCCTTCTGCATAGTGGTGACCCATAGAAAATCTATTCTTTTACCCTGTTTGCTGAGGTGCTATTTAATTTCTCTCTTCAGTATTACATTTGTTGGAATTGGTGATTATAGTACCTTAATAATTCTCACCTTGTGGGTGGAAAATTTAGCATTCTTTTTGTCTAAAATTATGCGTATCAGACCATTGATATAGTAACTCTTCTGTCAGTCAACACTATCACAATTTACTTGCATTAATGAATCCAACAAAGGCTAATTATTTTGCATTCTTTGCTGTTTGTCGATGTAATGTTTTTTATATCACATGGAGAAAATGACATTTCGGAAACACGTGGGAACAAAGAAGCACCAAGAAAATGTAAAGTGTAGCAAAAGAATTAAAAAGAAGAGGGTTTGGTGTTCAAATAAAGGAATGGGAAAGCTAATTTACATCATTCATTTTGAAGCCTAGTTTGTCAGAATTAAGCTGATATGCATCTTCTGAGTTTTCCTGATTTTTGTTTTTTAAGATTGGCAGGTACCGCATTTCCTCGCATAATCGTCGCACCCCACTTTTCTAACACTAAAATAGGTTTATCAAATTTCATCGCATAATCGTGCATAGTATATTCGTATTTGTGCGCCTGTCAGTTGCACAAACTGCCGTGAGCTAATAACCTGGCGTGAAACGAGTCCCTGTCTCAGCGCCTGTGGGCTTGACCACGTGATGTGAACGGGCAGCATCGTCACTTAGCACATTCCGCGACTTTAAAACCATGCGTGACCTTGTCAGAAGAAAGTAATCTTGTCTTCATGTCTGCGGGCTTTGAAACGCGACGAAAGCTGCCAACATCCGCTAGATTATAATATGTTATTGGTGGAATCTTACGCAAGGGACACCCTGTGCCAGTCTAGCATCAGCCACTTCCGTGAAATCATCACTGCGTGATCTTACGCACGTGTTGTCCACAATGAGAAGATACAAGAATTATCCTGTGATCTTGATGACAGTGAAATACACAGAATTACATAGTAAACCAATAATAATAATAATATTAAGAAAGTGCACAAGCGTGCAGCAAATAATGATACCGTATATATTTAAAAATTGTGGTTTTCTTCTTTGAACTTAAATATTCTTCGTATAATCGTCGCACCCTACTTTCCCCCACGAATTTTAGGCTAAAAGTAAGCGACGATTATGCGAGGAAATACGGTATGTTGATTACATAGGGGTGTCTGGATACTTTTGATCAGTTCTAGTACTTCCTCAAATGCTAGCAGCTTTGGTTTCGCAGGTTCAACATTGGAGTGTTGTGTTTTATTGTGATGGAGACTGACCTTGTGTTTCTTTTGTCAAATGGAAGAGAGAAAGGGGGAGGAGATGCTGTGGGCTACAGCTTGATATTGTCGCTGTTACGAGAGTCGACAGCCCAGCGCTGGTAAGTTGAGTGGCTGGACACATTTATCGTGGCGTGGCAGTTTTTTCGCCGGTGACTGTCAGTAACTTGTTTTTGCAGGCACAACCAGCACAACGTAGTGTCTGCTGCACTGCGGGCCGTGGGCAACATCGTGACCGGCGACGACGTCCAGACGCAGGTCATCCTGAACTGTTCCGCCCTGCCCTGCCTGCTCCACCTGCTTGCCTCGCCCAAGGAGTCGATCCGCAAGGAGGCTTGCTGGACCATCTCAAACATCACAGCTGGCAACAGGCAACAGATTCAAGTGAGTATTCAATTCGCTACAATTATGGAACATGTGGGATTCTTCTTCTTCTTTCCTAGCATGTATCCCACGATGGTGCAGGGTCCGCATGTTTGGTTGCTGTTCGCCACTTCTTCCTGTCAAGGGCATCTTCAGGTTTAAGTCCACACATCACCAAGTCTTTCTTGATTCTGTCCAGCCATCTTTTCTTTGGACGTCCACCGGTTCGATTTCCTCCTGCATCGTATTGGAGAGCTGTTCTTGCCAGAGAAATCTCATCATTTCTAGTGACATGCCCTTACCACCGAAGCCATGCTTCTCTCATTTTATTGGTAATGGCTGCAAGTCCCATCTGTTTCCGGATATGTTCATTCCTGACATGATCAACGTAAGAAACTACGTTTGGGGTTAACATTGTTCATGATTGGTCCGTATTGACGAATGATAGTTTAAAAAATTGAAATATACTATGTTCCGTCTAGTCAATTGACTAGAAACTCCAGTACAAACTCGATAATTTGAAATCCAGCCTGATGTGGAGAAATATTTGTTTCCCAAAACTCAATGTTATTTATTTTTACATACTTGACGCCCACTCTGGAGCACTTAAATCAGTCCATATATATACATATACCACAAGTCTCCCACTAGTCCAACCCCTCCTCCACTTGGTGGGAGACGGGCAACGGCATGAAGTAGGGGATTGCCTGTAGGGGTGAAGCACAGTGGGGACTTTGTGTGCCCCGGGACCGCTACGGAGCTGTGAAGGCTCTATGGGAACCCTGAAAAAGTGACGGCTGACGGGGCTCTGGTGAAGCTACGATAGGCCTAGCAAGCCAGTAGTGGATATCATACTTGCTTTCAAACCAGGAACAGGCCTCGGAAAGGACGGATGCAAACGACGACGACCCGGATATGCTAATGGACTAAGAGTTGGGACATTAAACATACAGACACTGACAGGAAAAGTGGAGGAGATTGTAGATGTGATGGAGAGAAGAAAACTGGATGTACTGGGCTTGGCAGAAACAAGATGGAAAGGAGAAGGTCGCAGAGAACTGAGGAAAGGGTACCGGTTGTACTGGAGTGGGAACAGTGAAGGAAGGAGCAGCGGAGTAGGAGTAGTTGTGAGAGATGGAATGAAGGAAGAGGTAAAGGGAATAAGTGACAGGATCATGAAGATCAGAGTAACTGTAAAGGGAAGAAGCCTGGAGATAGCCCAGGTATATGCCCCTCAAGTTGGATGTACAGCTCAAGAGAAGGAAGACTTTGAGGAGGAGCTACAACAGCAGTTGAATGGTCAGAGCATCATTGTCATGGGAGATTTGAATGCACATGTAGGAAGTGAAAGGCAAGGATATGAAAATGTATTGGGAGCAGAAGGATGGGGTAGCAGGAATGAAGAAGGGAGAAAGTTGCTGGATTTTTGCAAGAGAAACGGTTTAGTGGTAGGCAACTCCTGGTTCCGGAAGAAAGAAAGCCACAAGGTAACGTGGTACAGCAGTGATTTAACAAAGAAATCTTTGGTAGATTACATGCTGTACGACTGGAAAATGAAGAGAAGTGTCAGAGATATAAAGATAATACCATCAGAGGCCTTAGATAATGACCACAGAATACTTGTAATGAACCTGGGAGTTGTTAAGGATAGCAAAAGGACAGAGTACCAGGAAAGGAGAATCAAAGTATGGAAACTCAAGGTAAAGGAAGTCAAGGAAGAATTCCAGAAGATAATAAGGGAAAGGATGCCAACAGACAATCCTAAAACAGGGGAAGAGGAATGGAAGCAATTCAAAAACACAATGGTGGAAGCTGCAGTGGCAGTATGTGGAAGAACAAGCAACAGAAAGCGGTGTAAAGAGACACCATGGTGGAATGAGAGAGTAAAAGAAGCTGTGGGAAGGAAGAACAAGGCTTTCAGAGTGTGGTTCCAGGAAAGAACTGATCTGGCAAGGGAAGATTATAAGATAAAGAAGAAAGAAGCAAACAAGATTGTCGCAGAGGAGAGGAAGAAGTGGATGGTAAAGTGGACAGAGATGATGGAGGAAGACAGCAGAGGAAATAAGAAAGTTCTTTATGGGATGGTCAAAAGTAAGAGAAGAGGTCTGCGAGAGGATGTGGTAATGATGGACAAATACGGAAATGAGGTACACAACAAAGAGACACTCAAGACAGTGTGGAAAGAGTACTTTGAGGATTTGCTGAATCCAAATGGTCATAGGGAGGAAGACAATGTATTGGAAGATGGAGAAGACAACACAGGAATGGAAAAGAACCTGACTTGGAGAGAACTGGAAATGACTATAGACAAGATGAAAGGAGGAAGGGCACCACGTGTGGATGAAGTGAGTGTTGAAATGGTGAAGGCAGCAGGGGAGATTGGGAAACAGTGGCTGTACCGTGTGATGAGGGTGATATGGAAGGAGAAAAAGTCCCCAGAAGATTGGAAGAAAGGATTAATTGTCCCAATATTTAAGAAAGGAATGCAGAAATTACAGGGGAGTCACACTCATACCTCACTGTGCCAAGATATATGAAAAGATATTAGAAAGTAGAATACGAGCCAAAGTGGAGAGAAAATTGAGAGAGGAACAGTATGGATTCAGACCTGGGAGATCAACAGTGGATCTCATATTTTCAGTGAGACAGCTCCAGGAACACCACTACGAATTTGGAGAGGATCTGTTGATGGCCTTCCTGGACATCGAAAAGGCTTATGATAGTGTGTGTAGGGAGAAGGTTTGGAAATGGAAAACATGGGAGTGGAAAAAGAGACTGTAGGCAGAGTGAAGGAGATTTATTGTGGAAGTGTGAGTTGTGTGAAAGTTGGAGGGGAAAGAACAGACTGGTTCAGACAAATGAGTGGCCTGAAACAGGGTAGTGCGCTGTCACCCCTTCTCTTTATTGTGGTTATGCACGAGGTAATGACACGGATAGCAGGAAAGATAGGAGAAGATAAGATGAAAGCAATGGTGTTTGCAGATGATCTCATGGTCTGGGGAAACAAGGAGGAGGAAATTCAGGAGCAACTGAAGGCTTGGGAAGAAACAGTGGGAGAGTACGGATGGAAGTTCAACATCAGTAACTGTGAGATCCTGTTGACGACCAGGAAAAAGGACAGACCAATGAGTGGGATGACACTTGGAGGTGGACAGCTGAAGAAGGTGGAAAGTCTCAAGTACTTGGGAAGTATAGTGGAGGAAAATGGGAGAAATGACAAAGAGATTACGGAACGTGGCAGACAGGCAGAAGCATTTCTGAGAAGTATTAGGAGCTTAGTGTGGAATAAAGATGTCCCACAAAAAAGCAAGGAAGTGTTATACAGAAATTACTATATCCCGATACTGACCTATGCTTCAGAAACGTGGACAATGAAGAAAAGAGACATAAGCAGAATACAGGCAGGTGAAATGAAGTTCCTGCGAAGTAGGATCGGAGTAACAAGAAGAGACAGGGTGAGGAATGAAAAGGTCAGGGAAATGGTGAAAGAGGAGCCCTTGCAAGGTAGGATTGAGACATCAAGACTGAGGTGGTATGGGCACTTAAAGAGAATGGATGAGAAGAAGATTCCCAAGAGGATACATGAGATGCAGATGCAGAAGAATCGACCAAGGGGAAGACCAAGAGATAGATGGCTGAAAGGAGTGGAGGAATGTGTCAAGAAGAGAGGCGAGGACTGGACCAGAGTGACAGCAGAAAGGTGGTGGGAAGAAAGAACTAAGTGGCGAGGCTTATGTTCCGAACAGACCCAGCCTGGGGCTGGAAACTGTACAAGATGATGATGATGATGATGATATACATACATATACCATGTTGAATGTCCAGGACCATTATTTTCTGGCTGATGTTCTGCAAATAGATTTTTTAAAGTTTATTGTATTTTCAACAATCCATTTAAATTATGTGGGTGGTTGTGCATAATTTAGAGTCTTTCAAAATTGCAATCTGTGTGGCTTGCAGAACATTCATCTTATTTTTAAAGAAGTTGATTTCTGTAGGTAGTCCTATAACTTTTTACCTACACTGTCTTGTAGTGTAAATACTTCATAGTGTAGGATTTTTTTTTTGGTGCATGAATGCATTAAAAGCTCAAAATATAATATGTATGATCTCATTTTGTTGATTCAGGCTGTCATCGATGCGAACATCTTCCCAGTCTTGATCGAGATTCTGGGCAAGGCTGAGTTCAAGACGCGGAAAGAAGCTGCATGGGCCATCACAAATGCTACGTCTGGTGGTACAGCGGAACAGATCCGATATCTTGTGGATCAGGTAAGCATTTGCTACATAGACAGTTTCTTTCTTAAAGACCTTCTTACTGTATATGCTGATTGTTACATTGGGCCCGAGAAAACAATGTTTTTATCCAGTCTTATTTTACTTGTGGCTATATGTTTGCTTTTCACTCCAATAAAATTGTGTTTTATAAGCATAATTAAAAAAAAGAAGTATTGCTGTTTCTTTATCTTGTAATTTTGTTGGTTCGTTGTTCTAGTTGACTTAAAGAGGTTCGAGCCAAATTCTTTTAGCCAGTTAACATTGTATTGACAGGGCAGAAGAAAATTTACATTTTATTACTTGTGAATAAATTCCGTCAATTCGGAACAAAGAAAGAATCATGGTTATTATCATGTCCACTTACATTTTGATGGTACTTCGTCAAGTACGCACTGTCACTAGAATGGATGGTCATTTGCGTTATGTTATTATCAGGGAACGGATTTCTATGTAAATACATATCTATTTAGAAAGCTAAACTTAATTATACAGTGCTAGCTGTACCTGGCATGCGTTGCAAAGCTAATCAAAGAAAGTGTTGGCGTTGTAACTTTTTGTTGAAATACTTTAGGATGCACAATACTTTTTTCTTTTTCCGTAAAACTGCCTCTAAACTGTTGTAAAATCGATTTACTATCTTAGAAACAGTCGTAGGAGCGTGATCAACAACTCACCAAAGTTTCATCGCAATCGGATGTATGATATATGAACGCATAAGAGACTTCGTTTAAACGATTCGTGCGCCGTCACCCAATTGTTGACTACTCGTGCGCTACCTATTGTAACATGGATTTACTAAGTCAGACATCCTTGCAGGGGTGTAAACAATAACTCACCAAAGTTTAATCGCAATCGTATGAATGGTTCATGAACGCATACGGGACTTTGTTGAAAGAAATCTCGAGCTGTCGCTCATTTGTTGAATCTACTTATGCACTACCTATTGTAATATGGATTTACTAAGTCAAAAACCTTTGCAGGAGTGTTCACAACCACTCACCAAAGTTTCATTGCAATCGGATGAATGGTATATGAACGCATATAGGACTTTTTAAAAATGATTCGTGCACCGTAACTCATTTGTTTCAGGGTGTCTGCTATTCTGAAAAACATGGAAAACAGGGAATAGGTAGAGAATTTTTGAATCCTGGAAAACTCAGGGAATTATCAGGGTATTTTAATGACACTCAGGGAATTTTAGTTTTACAAGGTCCAGCCTTGAAAAATAGGAAATTAGGCATTTAAATTTTGATGGGGGGAAAAGTATATTCTGGTGATTGATGTATGTTCGTACTGACGTTAAATCAGTAAGCTCTCATTTCTTGCAAGATAGAGCACACCGAATACAAGTGTAGACTGTGTCATCATCATCATCATCATTTCCCCTTATCCAGCTCCTGCCGGGTCGGGGTATTTATGGCACTTCTCCACTTTCCTCTTTCCTTCCACAATTCTTCTTCCACGATCTTGTCCCAGTCCAGATTTCTTTTTCTCAAGCTGTTCTTCACTGAATCGATCCACCTTGTTCTAGGTCTTCCCCTTGCTCTCTTGCCCTTGCACTTGGCCTCCAGCATCTGTCTTGGTATTCTATTTTCCTCCATCCTCTTTACATGTCCAAACCACCTTAGTTTATTCTTCTCAATTCTCTCATTTAGTTTTCCCATCCCAACTTCCTTCCTAACATCTTCATTCCTCACTCTGTCTTTCCTTGTCTTACCTATCATACTTCTTAGGAATTTCATTTCACTGGCTTGGATTCTACTCTCTTGCCTGCTCGTCAGGGTCCAAGTCTCAGCTGCATACGTTAATATGGGTACATATTACATTTTATACATTACCTCCTTGCTTTTCCTTGGTACTTCCTTATCCCAAACAAGTTTTCTTACACTTTGATAGAATGCATTGCTCTGCTGTACCCTCCTGCCAATCTCCATGTCCAACCTACCAGTTTGCATCAATTCACTTCCTAGGTATTTGAACGTGTCCACAATTTCCAAACTCTGACTTCCAATTTTCACAGTGCCCTTACCTTGTCTTTCCCCTCTTGTCATCACCATGGTCTTGCTTTTCTCTATACTGATTTTCAGGCCATACTTCTGAATATTTCCGTTCAGTGCATCTAGTTGTTTTTGCACTTCTTCGGTGTTCCTTCCCCAGACCACAATATCGTCTGCAAATATTAGTAACTACATTTCTTTATGTCCATATGCTTCCTTTGTTTCCTTTACAATTTCATCCATTACCATTATGAATAAAAGAGGTGAAAGCACACTCCCCTGTCTTAGTCCAGTCTTGTTCCTAAACCAATCTGTCTTTCCAACTGGGGTCAGTACCCTGCTAACACAGTTGTTGTACATTGCTTGCACCATTTCCAACATTTCTCTTCCCAGTCTCTTCTTAACCATGGTTTCCCACACCTTCTCTCTGGGGACACTATCATATGCCTTTTCTAGATCTATGAGAGTCATGTAGACTGTGTATTTCCATATAAATGTGTAACTGTATGATTTTTGAGAGCATTACTATTGACAAGCTACTTTCAATACTTGCCAGTACAATAGTTTTTCAGGATGAAAAATTTAGAAATCTGCAAAATAGAGAAAAATATATATCATCATCATCATCATTTCCCCTTATCCAGCTCCTGCCGGGTCGGGGTATTTATGGCACTTCTCCACTTTCCTCTTTCCTTCCACCATTCTTCTTCCACGATCTTGTCCCAGTCCAGATTTCTTTTTCTTACGCCGTTCTTCACTGAATCCATCCACCTTGTTCTAGGTCTTCCTCTTGGTCTCTTACCCTTGCACTTCGCCTCCAGCATCTGTCTTGGTATTCTATTTTCCTCCATCCTCTTTACATGTCCAAACCACCTTAGTTTATTCTTCTCAATTCTCTCATTTAGTTTTCCCATCCCAACTTCCTTCCTAACATCTTCATTCCTCACTCTGTCTTTCCTTGTCTTTCCTATCATACTTCTTAGGAATTTCATTTCACTGGCTTGGATTCTACTCTCTTGCCTGCTTGTCAGGGTCCAAGTCTCAGCTGCATAAGTTAATATGGGTACATAATACACTTTATACATTACCTCCTTGCTTTTCCTTGGTACTTCCTTATCCCAAACAAGTTTTCTTACACTTTGATAGAATGCATTGCTCTGCTGTACCCTCCTGCCAATCTCCATGTCCAACCTACCAGTTTGCATCAATTCACTTCCTAGGTATTTGAACGTGTCCACAATTTCCAAACTCTGACTTCCAATTTTCACAGTGCCCTTTCCTTGTCTTTCCCCTCTTGTCATCACCATGGTCTTGCTTTTCTCTATACTGATTTTCAGGCCATACTTCTGAATATTTTCGTTCAGTGCATCTAGTTGTTTTTGCACTTCTTCGGTGTTCCTTCCCCAGACCACAATATCATCTGCAAATAACAGTAACTTCATTTCTTTATGTTCATATGCTTCCTTTGTTTCCTTTACTATTTCATCCATCACCATTATGAACAAGAGAGGTGACAGCACACTCCCCTGTCTTAGTCCAGTCTTGTTCGTAAACCAATCCGTCTTTCCAACTGGGGTCAGTACCCTGCTAACACAGTTGTTGTACATTGCTTGCACCATTTCCAACATTTCTCTTCCCAGTCTCTTCTTAACCATGGTTTCCCATACCTTCTCTCTGGGGACACAATCATATGCCTTTTCTAGATCTATGAAAGTCATGATCAAATCCTCTCCATATTCCCAGTTCTTTTCCATCACCTGCCTCAAGCTAAAGATTGGGTCCACTGTGGATCTTCCACTCCTGAAGCCATACTGTTCCTCTTGCAACTCTCCTTCCACCTTTCTTCTCATTCTTCTTTCTAATATCCTTTCCAGTATTTTTACTATCTGTGATATGAGGGTGATCCCTCTATAGTTATCACAGACCTTCTTGTCCCCCTTCTTAAACACTGGTATTATTAGCCCTTTCTTCCAGTCTTCTGGTACACATTTCCATTTCCACACACACTTTAGCAGTCGATACAGCCATTGCATACCAACAGGTCCAGCAGCCTTTATCATTTCTACACTGACTTCATCCACCCCTGTTGCTTTTCCCATCTTCATTTCCTGTACTGCTAATTCCACCTCCAACATTGTTATATCATCTTCTGTTATAGAGTCGTCAGGTTGTGTCACTTCCATCTCACCAGTACCATTGCTCACATTCAAAAGCTTATCGAAATACTCCTTCCATCGTCCCTTTATCTCTTCTGGGTGTGTTAACAACTCTCCATCTTCCTTTTTCACTAGCTTTGTAGTAACTCTTTCTTTCCTCTTACTTCTTAGAAGCCCATACAGCATCCTTTTACTGCCACTTACATCTGTTTCCATTCTTCGTGTAAATTCTTCCCAACTTTTCTTCTTTTCTTCTCCTACCACTTTCTTACACCTCCGTTTGCTGTCGTGATACTTCCTTTTGCTTTCTTCTGTTTGATCTCGGTTCCATTCTTTCCATGCAGACTTCTTTTCTTTCACTGCTTTCCTCACTTCCTCATTCCACCATGGTGTCTCCTTCTCTTTCACTCTTGTTGACGTCCTACCACAAGCACTCTCTGCTGCACCAACAAATGCCTTTTTAAAGTGAGACCATTCCTCTTCTATGTTTTCCACTTCAGTAACTGGGATTTGTTGCTTCAATCTCTCCTGAAAATTTTCCTGTACGGTTTTGTCTTTCAATTTCCATACTTTTATTTTACTTTCTCTGATCTCCTTTAGGTTTTCCAATTTTTCCCATCTAAATTTTGCCACCACAACTCTATGGTCCCCATCAAATGCTTCTCCTGGTAAAGCTGTCACGTCTATCAGCTTTCTGCGATTAGTCCTTTCCACCAGAAAGTAGTCAATTACTGATTTTGTTCTTCTATCGCCCCAACCATATCTCGTAATTTTCCTGCTGTTTTTCTTCCGAAACCATGAATTACCCACTATCAGTCCATTCCTTTCACAAAAGTTTACAAGTTCCTCTCCTTCCCGGTTCTTTTTCCCATATCCATATGGTCCAATGACTTCTTCCTTTCCTTGTCTCTCGTTTCCGACTTGTGCATTCATATCTCCCATGATCACCACTTCTACATCTGAAATTACTCTTTCTACATCCGCCAGGAATACTTCAATATCTTCTTCTCTGTTTCCAGTCTGTGGTGCATACACTTGTATGAAGTCCATCACGTCATTTTTCATCTTCATTCTAATTTTCATTATTCTGTCACTCACACACTCGACCACTTCAACATACTCCTCCAGTTGTTTCGAGGTTATCAGTCCCACGCCATTTTTGGCCTCTTGGCCACCACTCCAGTATAATGTATATCCTTTCCTCAATTTCTTCCTTCCTTTACCTTTCCATTTCACTTCACTCAGCCCCATCAATCCAACATTCTCCCTCTCCATGAAGTCTACCACCTCCTCCACCTTGCCTGTCAGGGTCATGACATTCATGATTCCCACTTTCATTTCGGTTACTGGTCGCCCATTTCTCACAGTTCCCCCAGTACCAAAAGAACTGCGCGTCGCCTGCAGGGTACGCCCTAACCTTTTCCGATTCATTCGAAGTGCCATTTCCATTTTAGGCTATTATTACGATGGGGTCGCCACTCCCAAAGGCATTTTATGAAGCTACTGCCAGCTATTATACAGGCCGCCCCTAACATGGGAAACAGACGCCCTTGCAGCCGCCCCTAACCTGGGAAACAGACGCTGCCGATTGATGCTGTACTCTTACTATTCCCTGAGTACTGGGTTGCCTCTTCCGCAATCTCCACCGTTCCGAAGTCCATCTTCTCCGCTGCAGATTCCGTTGAGGTCTTCGCACGTAACCCTGTGCACGGGGCCTATGTTATACCCCATAGGACTGGGTCCTCACCAGAACTTAGCCGGTACTGTAGTTCCAAGGTATATTACAGTACCGTTGCCCACCCCCGCAACGTGGACGCGCCTGGCAAGAGTTATCCATGTAGCCAATTAAAATTGCCTCATGGACCGGGTTAAGGAGCTGTCTAAATCCAGCCTCCAAGGCAAAAAAATATATATATTTCCCTTTTTTTTTTTTTTTATCCCCCTACTTTGTCATGCTACCCTTACTGTTCGATCA
This sequence comes from Meconema thalassinum, assembly GCA_946902985.2. Lineage (NCBI taxonomy): Eukaryota > Metazoa > Arthropoda > Insecta > Orthoptera > Tettigoniidae > Meconema > Meconema thalassinum. Next base: position 128,064,985 of record OX336395.1, read on the forward strand.
CATTTTGAAATTCTTTTTAAGCACAAACTCTGTTTTGTATATTTATTATGGTGGCTGTTACTCAGGGAATTTCATGATTTAACCTGGAAAAATCAGGGAATTGTCAAGGAAATTGTTTAGTTGGTGTTGGTAGACATCCTGGTTAAATCTACTCATGCGCTACCAATTTTAATATGGATTTACTAAGTCAGAAACCTTTGCAGGAGTGTACACAACAACTCGCCAACATTTCATCGTAATCGGATGAATGGCATCTGAACACATACAGGACTTAGTTGAACGATTTGCGCGCCATAACGCATTTGTTGAATCTACTCATGTGCTACCTATTGTGCAATGGATTTACTAAGCCAAAAACCTTTCCTTGGAGTGTACACAATAACACACCCAAGTTTCTTCGGAATTGGATGAATGGTATATGAACGCATATGGGACTTGGTTGAAACGATTCGCTCATTTGTTGAGTCGACTCGTACGCTACCTATTGTGAAATGGATTTACTAAGCCAGAAACTGTCCTTGGATTGTACACAACAACTCACCCAAGATTCATCACAATTGGATGAATGGTATATGAACGCATACGGGACTTCGTTGAAACGATTTGCGTGCCGTCTTATTTGTTGAATCTACCGTACTCGTGCACTACCTGTTGTAAAAACCTTTCCTGGAGTGTGCACAACAATTCACGAAAGTTGAATCGCAATCGGATGGTACATGAACACAATTTGTGTGGAGATTTAAGTGTAAAGTTAACGTTGGATTTAACCCCAGCAGACATTGTGAAGTTCAAATATAGCCCCATTTCCTCTTCTGATATTGAACGCTGTTTCAATCAATATAAATCTGACCTTAAGATACAATAGGAGAACATTCACTTTCCAGCACTTAAAAGAACATTTTGTAATCTATTGTTTTTGGTAACAGAGAATAAAAGATTGAGTATTCTTCAAAGATCATATTGATATTAAAATGAGAAGTGTAACATTATGTTTCAAGTAGATCTACTTGGTTTAGCTTCCTCTGAATTTGGATACTCGTATTAAAATAGAAATTACAGGTTGTTTTTTTCTTTCATTTTTTTCATTTCAAGTCCATATATTGGGTTGGTGCATAAGTCTGTATCGCTTTTCATAAGTTTATCCACATCAAGTTTACAGGTTTATTAAACACATCAAATACATATAAGCGAGAAGTTAATCATCAGTGACATATTCTCCTTCACTATCTACAACAGTCTGCCAAAGCTGTGGTAATTTTTCGATTCCGTGCACGTTGATATCACGTGGTTTTGAGTTGAAGAATTCGTCAAGCCATGTTCGGAGGACATCTTCATCAGGAAAGGAATTTCCTTGAAAGTTTTCGATAGAAAGCGGGAAAGGTGAAACGTCTGAGGGCTTAAGATCGGGCGAATAAGATGTGTGTGGAATGATTTCCCAGCCCAACTCATGTGTAGTGTGTTTTGTCAGGTTAGCAGAGTGTGGGTGGGCGTTATCATGGAGGAGCATCACTTCACGCAGCCTTGCTGGTTGTTTTTCTTAGACTGCATCTGCAAGACGTCTCGGTTGTTGGCAATAAATGTCAGCAGTGATGGTTACACCTCGGGGGAGCAATTCCTAGTACAAGAGCACGCCGTCGGTGTTCCACCAGTGGAGGCTGGCAGATAATTGTTCTGGTTGTAGCACTATTTTCTTTAATGGGGGGGGGGGGGGGTACTGTAGGGGTATGGTAAAAGTCTGCTTAATATCAGAGAAAACTGTATTCAATTGCGCGGTTAAACGGATCTACCTCATTGATCACGAATGCAGCAGTTCATAGAACATCACATTTTCATTGGATTAAATGGATTATAAGTTAGTCTACAAGAAAACCTTCATGAGAACAAAACAACGTAAGTTCTATAAGAGGGCGAGAAAGAGCTTCGAGTGACACAAGTACGCGCAAATTGCTTTGCAAGACATAGTATCGGCAGTTGACGGAGCACCTCGGATGTCTCCGTCTGCGCCTCGGCTCCCTTGTTGGAATCGGCGGGCAACGACCAGCCGAGTTAACTGTTGGGATAGGAATTACTCAGTCTAGCATCACTGCTGTACCCTTCACTATTGAGATCTGGTCGGTGCTTGGTGCTGGCGAAGACCAAACGGACGAGCGCTCCTAGAGGGCTGGCGCGCTACGCATTCTCAGTTCACAGTAACTTACTATAAGATTTACTGAATTATTAAGGAACAAAATTATGAATTCCTATACAATCATATAAAAGGAAACATACAGCTTTTATTACCAAAAATATTATTACGGTTTTTCTTAAAGAAATCCTGTCATTGTGCAACACTGCAACCTTACTATAGTTCATCTACTGTAAGTTTGCACTTTTTTGACAGTTCTCGCGGGAACGATATTCCTGCAGAACATATCAATCCGCCTCTACCACGTGCATTACAGCCAATGAGCTATCACCCACATGGAAGCTAGCAATGGCCGCTGTATTCCGTCAAGGTGTCAACAGCTGTAATGAGTTGCCTAAACCTACATTCATCTCGCAATATCAATTCATTGCCTTTTTTTAAAAGGAAATTTGTAACCTATTTCTTTGTAACATTTATCAATTTTTGTTTTGTTTTATTCAAATTAGCAGGTTTTGCCAATCAATACCTTAATACTTTTACATAAACCCTAGGTGCAGTACATGTTTTCTAATAATAGACAATGAAATTAGCAACATCGATCGCATCACAGCAGAACTGAACTTAATTGACAATAACATTAAATTTACTACAGCATCCGAAATTGAACAGTCTATAAATTACCTAGATTTAACTGTTATTAGAGACTCTACAGGCCTACAATTCAAAATTTACAGGAAACCGTCCCAAACGCACACCATTATCAGGAAAGACTCAAACCATCCACCCAGCCACAAAAAAGCTGCACTAAGAGCGTTCATTAATAGGGCCGTTAGCGTACCCCTATCTGAGGAAGACTGGAACAACGAGCTTTCTATCATACATCAAATCGCTTCTATCATACATCAAATCGCTAGAGCCAATGGTTTCAGCAAGCCCTACGTTGACTCCCTTTTAAGTAAAATTAAGAATAGACCGGTAGCTAAATTACAACCAATAGAAAAGAATAAGCCCTTCGCAATCTTCACATACTCAAACCAACTTACCCACAATATTACAAATGTTTTTAAAAAACAAGATGTAAAAATAGCTTACAAAACAACCAATACCACTAAGAAACATTTATTTAATTCTAAGTCTGTTAACATACAAGATAAATTTCAAAAATCAGGAATCTACAGGATAAGGTGCCAAAATTGTAGGGGTCGACGGTGCACCGATTTTTCGGTTTCGGTACGGTACAAAGGAAATTACCGACCTCGGTTCGAGACGATAAAAAACTCGGTAAAAAATTCGGTTCGGTTCAAGAGACATAAATACCGTAATTTAAGGAAACCTTTTTTTTAGACATCCAAAGTATTGTCCTTTATCGTCAATGTTTTACTTCAATAGTTAAATACAGTAAAACTTCTTGTATACGGTTCATATTTATACGTTTTCTATGCGTTTTTTTCCTGGTCCCAGCAAAATGCCTATACTTTCCATGTTAATTTATCTCCGATATACGTTTTACATTTATTCGTTTTTCACGCTTATACGATCATATTTTAAGTCCCTTGCAATATAAAGCGCCATTTATACGTTGCGTGTTCTGAGAAAGTACGTATGTTCGAATGCAAACTTTTGTTACCGCCTGTACTTCCGTTCGTAAGGATGCACTGCGTGCTATATTACGTTACGATGGCCTTGAGCGACACCGGTGGTCACGGCGACACTCGCTTGCCAGAGTGTCGTAACAAGGAAGAACAGCTTGCGTAATAAGCAAGCGCTATTATTGTGTTAGCCTTTCAAAATAACAGGAAGCAGCCATAAAACACAGTTAGACAGCATCTGAAGCTTACGTTAAGATGAGCAGAAATGTTTTACGATCGCCGATATATTAAAAAAATATTATTTCCGCTTTTATAATTTTCATTCGTGTTTTTTTTAGGACTTCTCGTCAAACCATTAAAAATACGCGATTGATTCTGTGTTATAATAATCTTGCGTCTTCAGACAAATGAAAATCCATTAATTTAGGCCTACACTACGGTATTTTATTAATGACGATGAAGAGCCGCAGAATAATACAGTGGATTTTAATGATGCTGTCAATGCTCTATGGACTATCAAACATTTTGTGACGCACCATAACGTTTCTGAGGAAATAATGGCCGAATTATATCGGTTTCAAAATACTGTTCACGCCGTGGCCGCGGCCAACAAAAAACAAGTCAAGATAACAGACTACTTCGTAAAGTGACTCAATTTTCTTTGTTTTGTTATATCTGGGTGCATTTCTCTTGTAGTTGTTTTGTTACATATTGCCGATTATAGTTTAACAATCGTATTATTATTTCTTGTTTTTCACTTCTTAACGGGAACCCTCGCTCGCCCGCCGCCCGCGTTGCTAGCCTGTCTGCCGCCAGGCACTTTGCCGTAATGCGTAGCTCGCGCGGCACAGTCATTGAGTAGACTATAGCCTATAGTTCACAGCTGGTGCTGAAAATGTTCGCCATTCATTGCTACACAACGCTGGCACCTCTTCATAAAGTTGTCATTTACGTTCTGAAGTTCCTCAGCACCGATTGACTCTATTTCAGCTATAATATACCTTAGTCCAAAGAATATGGACTGTTAAAGCCGTGGCGTCAAGAAGCGCATTACGGCAAAGTGCTTGGCGAGAACCGGCTCGCGGCGCGAGCGAGGGTCCCCGTCGCTTTTAAAACAAAGTCCCTGTATAACCCATATTACCACATACATTTTGCAGTTTTTATTTACCGACTTTCATTTACGCGTTTTTCACATTTATGCGTTGTTTTTTTTTTTCCTTTGGTCCCCTGGATATCGTATAAGTGAAGTTTTACTACTAGAGCACAATAACTCTTCTGATTATTAAAATTAAATTATGGACTTAAGTGTTCCAGTGTGAGCCTAATGTCTATTTAATGTATGCTTACTCCACACTCAAAGGGCAAGTTTGAAAGTTAATGGAACATTGTATGAGATTATTAGCTGTTCATTTTTTTTGTATTTTAAATAAAAATTGTGCTATTTGGCAAGTATTTGGTTTACTGTATAATCATTAGAATTCATGTGTTACTTTTTTCTTAATGGTTTACAAATTACTCTAATTTAGCATGTTAAAATCAGCCGAGCTGTACCGAACCGATTTAGTACCGAGAACCGAAGTACAATTTTTTTTACCGAACCGAACCGTACCGAACCCAAATTTTCAGTACCGAAGACCCCTACAAAATTGTGATGCGGACTATATAGGGCAAACCGGACGTAGTTTCAAAATTAGATATAATGAACATGTTAACGCGATAAGACACAGAAAATTCTCGGCCATTGGTAATCATATGAAGGAGTTCAAACATAATTTTTCGAAAATCGAAGATGATCTGGAAATTCTACACTACTGTAGCAAAGGGTGTATGCTTAACATTTTGGAACAAATAGAAATAGAACAGGCCCTAAGGAATAATCCTTCGCACAACCTTAATGATATTAATTATGACACCAACATTCTGTACGAAACACTGACGAACTACGTCACTAATAGGAGACGTACAAAGCCCCCATAGAGATATACCTGATTTCACTGCCCCCCCTCCTGTATTCCTCCCACTCATCTCCTTTCCTACTCCCGAGTCTTTCATTCCCCACCCCGCTAGTCACACCCGCTCCCCTCCCCCCTTTCCCTTTCACAGACCTGACCTCGCTCAGAATAGCACCTCAGTTGCTGCTGTCAGCTCAGCCGGCGTGTACACTGCTCGCATACGAGGTATGAGTTGTCACTTTCACTTTCAATAGCGGCTTCTCGTAGACTATCACATTTGCTGAGTTTTCTCTCTTGTTTCTCCACTGAATGCATGTCTACTTTTTCTTTTTTAACAGAGGATTACTTTGCTGCCTGGATCAATTAATTATTTTCATTTGCTTCGAGCCGCGCAATTGGGACAGTTTTTATCCATTTGTTCGCTCCCTATACATGGCAATATTCAACCCGACAATTTGTACGACTTCGCCGCTCACGTGTGAAGAGAACAGGAGTACGAAATTGACTGACAAGATGCTAAGCAAGAGAATTAGCATCATTTAACAGGAACAATTGAACTTGCAGTAAATCTTTTTAAAGCTTGAATATCTTTTAATGAATTTTAATGAATGATTGTGAATATTTTAACGTGTATGCATATCTTTGTGTCAATGCTCAGTGTTTTTATGTATTTTGCTGTGACAAGACATTAAGTCAGCTGATGAAGGACCGATAATGGTTCGAAACATGTACTGCACCTAGGGTTTATGTAAAAGTATTAAGGTATTGATTGGCTGAACCTGCTAATTTGAATAAAACAAATTATAACTGTCAATACGGACCAAAAATGGAAAATTTTCCCAATTTATCAAATAATCGTTCTATGACCGCATGTTACATCATTGGACGCGCTATGAGCAAGACCTTGGGTATGACACAGCAACTGTTAACCTAAGTGTGAGAGTGGAATTATTTTAGGCCCTTCATTTCACAGCTCGAGGAAAATGCTTACTAAGGTATGGTGTAAGATGTCCTTAAGACGATACGATCATTACTTGACCAGTTGGATTGATATTAATATAAAACGTACGGAACATTTCACCATGTAAATTAACTTTTAGGCCTAGGCCCTACACAACAACTCATATTTTAGGCCTACTTTTTGCACAAATCATGCCATATGAAAATTATTCACCAGGCCAATGTTCTTGGGGAAATCAATAGTTCTGATGCCTTTTCTTTTACCTTCAAAAAGAGAGAAATGAAATTAATATCTTGAACAAGAAATTCCGTATCTGCTTCCGACTCGATAATCAAAACAAAGATGTCAGACCTGGAGACATCTCAGGCTACATATTTACTCAACATTTAAGATAACCACTATATATTTATCTGAACAGTGAACACGCGTTCAAATGTAAATAATACTTTCAGACGACTTTGCGCAATATTATCAAATATAATTATTATTTAACATAATTAACCCGTTATTTTCTCAGGCTGATGAACACAATAAAGTGTCCATTACCAACCGCACGCCCATCCCAAGAGCACGTGGTAGTTCAGTTTGATAATGCAACTTTTCAGTCTGGTCGACAGAATATGTTGCCAATATATTCACAATTACTGGGACAAGCGAAAAATAAAACTGAAAAAACTTAAATGAGATTAAAACGTGTATATATTTGTTATGGATTGCGGGTTATAAATTGAGTCTTTTCTAATGAAGGTTGGCAACCCTAGCTGTCAAAAAAGTGCAAACTTACAGTAGATGGACTATACCGGCCGCCACTGTGTTCCACCAGATGCATAACATTATCTTTTGTGGATGCACGCAGGTCTTTGTACAGGGAGTTGCTTATTTGGGCTTAACCATTCCTTTCTTCTCCTTATGTTAGTGTAAAGACACCATTTATCGTCACCAGTAATGATTCGGGATAGGAATGGTCGATGTTGTTCACGAGCCAATCGATAACGAGCAAGCAGAGATGCACATATGGCCGCACCCGCTGATTTTTGTGATTTTGGCTTAGAGCATGCAGTACCCATACACTGGATTATTGAACCTTACCCATTGAATGAAATTGTTGCACAATGATGGAATGACCCCCAGGGGCTCACATCTAGTGGGCGTGGGTTGGCGACCACGGGGCCCCAGCTGAGTTCGGCATTGCTTCCACTTACTTGTGCCGGGCTCCTCTCTGTCTTCTTTCCTGTCGACCTCACTTGGTCACCTCTTGTTCTCTTCCGACCCCAACGGTATTAGGGTATCCGAGGCCTAGGGAGTCTCTTCCTTTCCCGCCTTAATTGGCCCTTGTCTCACCTTTTCTGATACCCTCCTTCTGTGAGGGGTCAGTCTTCTTTTTCTCTTCCTTTTACCTCCTGCCTTGTGCTCTAGGCCCTTAAGGAGGCAGTGTGTATGTAGCCCCACCACTTCTGGTGCACCCTAGATAATGCTACACCCTCAGGGGCTCACGGCTGGTGAGTTCGGGAGTTGGCGACCCCGAGGGATTCCTGAGCTGGGTCCGTTTTCCCCTTTTGTCCCTTACCTTTGGGGCGGACCCTCTTCTCTTTCACTTTCCTATCTGTCTTTCATGGCTCTCCTTCCTTCCAAGTCCCTCAATCCGCCTTCTTCGAGGGTTGAGGGCATTTATTTTCCTCCTGTCCTTTATTTGCCTTATTCTCCTTTAGTTTTCCATTTCTTCTTCTAGTATGTAAGTTAGTAATTAGTTTTATTTTTAAGAGTGCTTTTCATTTTCATCTTCACGATCACCCAAACCATCAGGGGCCGATAACCTAGATGTTAGGCCCCTTAAAACAACAATTATCATCATCATCAATGATGGAATGATCACAGTTCGTCACATTTGCCAGTTCTCATGTACGCTGACGTGGATCATTGTGAATTAATGCGTTTAAATGATCATCAAATTCCAACGGCCTTCCTGAACGTGGGGAGTCACTAAGGTCAAAAGACCCACCTTAAAACGAGGAAACCACTTTCTTGTCGTGCTCTCTCCAATAGCATTGTCCCCACACACGCCGCAAATGTTTCTGGCCAACTCCGCTGCTTTCGTCCCTCTATTGAATTCGAAGAGTATATTATGTCTGAAATGTTCCAATTTCTCCACTTGGCACTCCTTTTTCTAGCGTCCACGGCTCCACTCACTATCTGCAAATGGCAACGTCAATAGGTAAACTCAAAAACAAACATTGAACTACAAAGCATCAATGACAGTCGATAAATAAAACCATAGCAACCGGAATACCAACAAGCAAAACAAAAACGCTACGGACTTATGCACCAACCTAATATAAATCCACATTTCTATAAAAATAACTAAATATATCATATATATTATTTCAGTAGTATAGATCCCTCCTGCGGCGATCACAAGAGACCGATCGTGACAAATGAGCATTCAAATGAAAGAAAATAGACATTAGCAGTGACGAATTGGAGTAATTTCATAAATATCCATAATTTCTTTAAAAGGTGACTTTTAAAAAAATGTACGGAGTGCGCGATTTGCAGATCCTGTTGCTGTAGGAAAATGCGCTCCATAATTGCTGTCCACTTCACATTTTGGCTGCTGTGATGCCTGTTTGATGTCATTTTAACACTCTGAGGTTTTTCCTTTATCATTTTGCATGGATTTCAGAAACAGTAAATCAAAGGAATGAGTACTGAAATCGTATAATTTCATAACTATCGAATAACCGGTGAGTGTTATGATGATCCAATTTTCAGTGATTGCCTTCTAAAGTTAGGGAACATATAACTTGGAATTCTAATTGAAAAGTAAATATCATCATCATCTTGCACAGTTTCCAGCCACTGGCCGGGTCTGTTCGGAACACAAGCCTCTCCAACGTCTTCTGTCTTCCCACCATCTCTCAGCCTCCACCCTTGTTCAGTCTTCTCCTCTCTTCTTCACGCTTTCTTCCACCGCCTTCAGCCACCTGTCTCTCGATCTCTTTCCTTCCCACTTCGTCTCGTGTACCCTCCTGGGTATCCTCATCTCCTCCATTCGTTTTACATGTCCATACCATCTAAGTCTAGATTTCTCTATATCATCCTGTAATGGTTCCTCCTTCATTAATTCTCTGGTCCTCTCATTTCTTATTCTGTCCCTCTTTGTAGCTCCAATACTGCTTCTCAAGAACCTCATCTCACTGGCCTGTATTTTGCTCTTCTCCCTTCCTTTCATAACCCAGGTCTCCGAGGCATACGTCAGGATAGGGACATAGTATGTCCGATATATGATCTTTTTGCTGTTCGGAGGGACATCCTTGCTCCATAACATGCTTCTCACACTCCTCCGAAATGCTTCTGCCTGTCTCGCCCGCTCATTTATTTCTCTATAGTTTCTTCCATTATCTTGTATCAGGCTTCCCAGATACTTGAAACTCTCCACTTTCTTCAGCTGTTCCCCACCAATTGTTATTCCCATTGTGGTTCTTTCCTTCTTCCTTGTTGTGATCACCATCTCACTCTTATTTATGCTGAATTTCATCCCATATCCTTGTATTATTCCTTCCCACACGTCCAACTGTTCCTGTATGTCCTCCTCCTTGTTTCCCCAAATCATCAAATCATCTGCAAACACCATTGCTTTCATCTTTCCTTCCCCAATTACTTGTGCCACTCGGGTCATTATGTAATCCATCACCACAATGAAAAGTAACAGTGACAGTGCACTTCCTTGTTTCAGGCCGTTTCTCTGTTCCAACCAGTCCGATCTCTCTCCTCCCACTTTCACACAGCTCACACTTCCCTTGTACATCTCCTTTATCCTCTTTATAGTCCATTTTTCTACTCCTCTATCCTCCAGGGACTTCCATACTTTGTTTCTGCATATACTGTCATATGCTTTCTCAATGTCCAGGAAGGCCATCAGTAGATCTGTTCCATACTCATAGTGCTATTCTTGTAACTGCCTTACAGCAAAAATCAAATCCACTGTGGACCTTCCTGCTCTGAAGCCATGTTGCTCTTCCCTCATCCCTCCTCCTATCCTTGTCCTAATCCTCCTTTCCAAAACTTTCTCAAAGATCTTTGCACAATGACTCATCAGTGTTAATAGTGTTCCATAATCATTGGATTGAAATAAAAACAAAACAAAACCTTTCTCCTTATAAACCTATTGGGGAAAGTGTGGTTTACGAACATGCGAGATTACTCGCGCGGGTCCTCTAGTATATACATATTTCATTAATTATTGGCACGTATAAATCCGTTCCCTGGTTATTACTATGCTAACGTTTGTTTCCAGGGATGCATCCCTCCACTCTGTGATCTGCTGACAGTGATGGATGCCAAGATAGTGCAGGTGGCGTTGAATGGCTTGGAGAATATTCTCAGGCTAGGAGACCAGGACGCGAAGGCTCATGGTGGTGTCAACCCTTATGCTGTCCTCATTGAAGAATGTTTCGGTAAGATATAAAGACTCAGAAATGTTATGACTCAAGAAATTTGGGACCTCGAAACATACAAATTGGCATTGTAAATGGGTAATTTTAACCTTATAAATGTGTTTCAGCTAGTTTCATCTCACAAATTTTGTGAGCTATATGAGTGTACGTGTATTTCAGTGTGCATTTGCAATTTTTGAGATTAATCCAAGTACGATACTATTAACTCTGGATTAGGGGCAGATGACCTCACTGTTCCATTCCTTAAAACAACAATAACTAGAGACCACAGAAATTTGCGAAAATAATAGTGATATGAATTTTGAATTTCACGTTTTATCGCAGCAAAATAGTTGTTAGGTTATTGTGATGTAAGTTCGAAAGGGATTTTAGGTAAATAGAATAATGCTATATATCGAATGGACAGTATTACATGTGCAAATATCTACTTACAATAGTATAAAAGAAAGTCCCTGATTCTTGGATGTTCCGGGTAGTCGCGAGAACCACTGGATGGATTTTGATGCGGTTTTCACAACTCTGTAAAGGATATCTCGAGGAAGGTTTCTCTAGAAAATAATTTATTTATGACCAAAGAAAGCCGAGCAGTAACAATTTCAGTACAAAAAAAAATAAAAACACAAACACCTACCGTCAGTGTGCCTTTTAAGCTTATGCTGGGTAAACCGTTAAAAGTATCTGTATACTATGATTGTAAGAATTGTTCATCATGAAAAGTACTACAAAAAAGTCCGCGACAGCTTATCTCGATCTTCAATACATCTCCCACTGTGTGTTTTTAAGTGTTCATTTCTTCCAACAATTTCCATTCAATTACTAGCTTCCGCGACGAGCGAGCCTAATGTTTACTACCAAGTAGCTTTTTCTGTATCCTACCCTGAAGAGTCCCCCCAGCAAGCAGAATATAAAATAGAGAAATCCCGTTGGACGCCAACACAAATACAAGTGTATAAGAGTAATAAACTAAAGTTCAAAACAAGATTAACACGAGTTCTCAACAAAATCAGGGTGTAGGGTAAAATATATACCAACCCGGATACAATCAGTTTGGGATGTAGTTTTGATATTCACTGCAATAAACAAGCATATACCGAGAATTTTACTTACAGCTCTGTTGTTATATTATGATAAACATATCTATAGTACTGCAGTGTGATATGTTTTTTTTTTTTTAAGTTTTCTTTATTATAAGAACTCTTCTTTGTGAGAAGATTGATGGGATTATCATCAAGAAGCAGTCTAGACACCTTTATATAATATATATTCACTTCCAGTATTTTTATAAGAGCACATTACTTCGTATATTATCCAATCCTCTTTTTATTTGTTTGTTACCTCCTATTAACAACAATCTCTTGCTAACTCCTTTTCATATCTTCCTCTCTGCCTTCTAAAGATATGACACCACCCTAGTGTTGGATCCTCTTCTCCTTGACTCCACAGATATGCACTCACAAACACCTAGTTCAATATTTCAACACCTGAGCGCTCTTATCATAAAAATGTCACATTTGCCCCCAGAAATCTATACAACAATGTTATTTTGGAGGGATTTCTAACACACATTTTACCCAAATGTCCATCAGTACAAAAGATACTTATCTCTAAATGCCAGGCATAGATGTACATATACTTCCGTAATAACTGTACATTATATGTACCATACAGAATTCTCCCTTCATCTTCTAGAACATTATGCACAAGGACCTATCCTTTTTTTCTACTCTTATAATTCCTTACTTCCACCTTCTGTGTTCCCAGTCTACTGGGATCTCCCTGCAGATTTCCACCCCTGATCATCCGGTTACACCCATCAAATCTACTATTTCCTACTTCCAGCCTTTCCTCATCCTCTACTCTACATTCACGTAACATCTCCTTTAACTGCTGGTCATTCTCATCTAAGCTACTATCACCTACCAATTCCCTTAATTGCTGCACATCTATTCTACCATCATCTATTTCCAGCCTTTCCTCAACTTCTACTCTACATTCACGTAACATCTCCTTTAACTGCTGGTCATTCTCATCTAAGTAACTATCACCTACCAATTCCCTTAATTGCTGCACATCTATTCTACCATCATCTATTTCCAGCCTTTCCTTAACTTCTATTCTAATTTCACCTACAATTTCCTCTACCTGCCGTTCATCTACTCCAATTTCACCTAACATCACCTCTAACTGTGGTTTCTTCTCCTCTTCTACTGCTTTATCAATAACCTCTACCTGCTGCTCCTTCTCATCTAATTTCTGGCAAACATTCCTACTTATCTGCTGATTATCGTTCTTTATTCCTCTACCCCACTGGCCAATTAATCTAATCTTCTCCTTATGATCTCTCCTCATCTCCTCCCTAAATTGAAAACGTAAACTTAGAACACCTTCCAGGCCTTCTCCTTAATACTTGTACCAGGGTTTACCACAGTCACCCTTGTACACTTTGCCCTACCACTCTCACCATCACTATCTAACAAAGTATCAACCTGCGCCCCCAACACATTCAATTCCACAATAGAGATCCCATTAACCTTTGCGGATTGTACTTTTTCCTCTACTAAATCTTCTAAGAGATCACTCTTTTTATCTAGGTCATAAGTTCCGGACAATATAGTATTAGCGGATATAATATCAGACTGATAATCTGACCTGTCATTACCGTCTGATTCTAGTTTAAATTTCCCCTAGACTCATCCACTGTTTCCACATTTCGACTCCTATCATTGTTACTCTCTTGTCTCCGCTCCTCTCTTCTATCCTCTATATTTTCTTGTCTATTACGGGGATTATTCCTTTGATAATTATTATCATCATTCCGCCATCTATTATTTCTATTATTATGATTTTGATAAGGATTACCTTGTCTATGATTCGCTTGATTATTAGAGGAATTTAGTTGTTGATTATTATCCCTATAATTATAATTATCTCGACCTCTCTGGTCCTGATTTATGCGGCTCCCATAACCACTTGCTTGATTCTCACTTCTTCCCCCCAATGCATCGAAGCTCCCCAATAAATTCTCTAATTCCGATATATTAGTAACATTTTGCATACATGACGCCTCCTTTACTCTATAGAGAAAATGCCTAAGCAACAGCCTTACTACATCATCATCCTTAGCCATCCCATCTAAATATTTACATATTAACACTTGGCTCAGAAAATATTCAGGCATACTCATACCATCTCTACTATCGTATTGTCCAAATATCACTCTTTCTCTTAATTGTGCTTGTATTGATTCGTTCCAATATTTATCACAAAATTTCTTCCTAAAACTACTATAACTATCCAATGAATTCCTATATACAGTAGAACCTCGATGCATCGTTCCCGGAACTGTCGTTTTCCCGTATGCATCGTTCAATTAATTTAGTCCCGAAAATTTTCCATATAAACTAATGTTAAATTTCCCCGCATGTATCGTTCCTCGAACTATCGTTTTTTCGCATGGATCGTCAAAAAATCACTAGTCCTTGGCCACAATTTTCCCGCATTGATCGTTTATGAGAAAAATATATGCTAAAGTTCTTTTGAATTTGAAGCAGCATAGCGGCAACCTGTTACGCGAGAATGTACGAGGTACGAACGATTAGGAGTTCTAGGCTTGAGCAAGTTTCTCGGCTGAAGCAAGTTCAAGTAGGCTGGACTGCAGTGCGCAGATTGTTTACGCGCAACCACACTATATAACCACGCCTACGAGCCTTCAGGCGCCAACGATTCTGCTCGAAGCGCCAAGCCGTCATTGTGCTGTTTCATTTCATTCTGAGTGGTTCCGTGTAGTATCTTGGTCGTGTGCGGCGATTACAATTTTATCTGTAGTTCGTAATGAAAACTTTACTTCACTGACGACGCAATTCTCGTAATCTCAATAATGTTATGCTGCGTTTGGCAATGCTTGGCTAACAAGTTAGATCACACAGAACAGCAATGAAAGCATTTCGACGGTCTTAAGCGGGTGTCGTCATAGCGTGTCGTCATTTAGCCTTGAAATAGCTTGCCCGGTCAGAGACCCGCGAACACTCGGAACTGCTGTATTCTTTCATTCGGAACACCGGCAGTATCTTCCGCGGAGATTGGCGAGCTGTGCGATGATGGCGCGGGGGAGAGGAGTGATGAAGAGAAGACGATCGTGAGCCCCAAGTCGTCCTGAGTTTCGCCGAAGCGCATGCCGTCTTAGCGAAGATGAAATCCTTCATGTACTCGCATGTCATCAGTGATCGTGAAGAAGAGAACATTATGCAAGTTGAGAAGGCTTTGTTTCGTCTGAAACGTAAAGCTTTGACGAAACAAAAAACGATTAATGACTTTTTTACTAAAAAGAGCAAGTGATAAAATGACATATGAAATCATATCGCGTACATCGTGGTTGCAATATTTTGACGTCTCTATAAAGTTTACATGAAGAAATATGTCCAAATACAGTACCCGTACTTTCTTTATTTTTTTACTCAATTTTTTTATGTTACCCGCATTTATCGTTTCCCGCATCCATCGTCATTTTCCCCCTCCCCCTTGAAAAACGATGCATCGAGGTTCTACTGTACTAGGAACCAGTTCCGAGTTTCACCTACAAAAGCTTGATCTAATAGTTCTAAAACTTGACTCCACTCTATACTTCCTTCATTAAGTTTATCTTTAAATCTAATCTCTATAATTTCCATAAATTCCATAGGGCAACCCTGTTTATTGTTAAATTTCGGTAACTCTAGTTCTTTCAGATTATTCACTCCTAATAAACCCACTCTAACTTGACCATTCTCATGTTTTAATTGAGACTTTAATCTCACTTCCATATCTAATATCCTCTCACCAGTCACCTTTTCAACCTTCTCAATTTTCTCTAGGATATGTTCCTGTAGCCTTTCCAATTTATTATCTGCTTCTCTAGTCATATCATTTAATTTCTCTGGTATTTTCGATTCCATTTTCATCATTTTCTGATCTACTTCTTTTATAATTGCTTCCGCCTTTTCCTCCACCATACTCCTTACCTCACCTCTAATTTCATGTCTCACCCCCTCAATACTATGCTGTAACAACCCATACTTCCTATCTAACTCCTCATTAACATGCATTACTTTATCCAATTTCTTACTCAACTCCTGATTATTCTTATCAATTTTTTCATTCATTTGTTTTATCATCTCCTGATTATTATCAAATTTTTCATTCATTTGCCTTAACATCTCCTGATTATTCTTATCATATTTTTCATTCATTTCCCTTAACATATTTAGGATATCCTGCACCGGCATTAACACATCCTGTACTGGTCTTACAACATCCTGTACTAGTACATCAGTCATCTCTCCTTCCATCACACTACTGCTAGTCTCATTCCCATCACTCGCCAACATGCACACCACCACATTTTCTCCATTCATCTCCATCCTGCTACAACTCACTCCATTCCCATTCATTATTCTCATTCGTTCATCCTCCATGTAAATACGTACACAATAACCTATCCCTCAGATAACACTTGCACAAGTCACACTCTCCTACTCCCACACTGATGTATCCTGGTTCTCGAGTCCCACGTTAAGGTGCCAATTGTAATTGTAATGGCCAACGCGGGAAGTCAACAACCCACCAAGAGTATTCTGGTAATAGCGGACATATATATAAGGGTTTGTTGGCCAAAGCATTAGATAATGATGTGATAATAAAAAGGGTTGACTTTACAAAAGGTCGCATAACAATTTAGCAAACATGTGGAGGACCAGACAATATTATTGTCACCAAATAAGGAGGTCCAGGGAGGCATAAAGGACACAACACAACCAATAACTAATAATAAGATCTATTATCAAATAGGTGGCACATAAAACAAATATTCAAAGGTGGCACATAAACATATGAGAAACACTGGCACAAATTTACACAATTGAAGAAACACTCGCAAGGAGTTAACACACGTTAAGGCTTGAGCCTAAAAACTCATATATTGTCTTGAACGTAGCTGCAGATCAGTACATCATAGAACGGCATGCAATATACGGCGGTTCCAAAGAATGATATAGTTTAAATATGCAACACAAGTGGAGTTGCAACAAATAATGAAAAAACAGGTCGCATGGAACGAGAATGTGTCGTCGAACCAGGACTGACTTACAGTGACGCGCCGATACCATAAGCCCAAAATGAATTGTTAATTAAACAAATTATGTGTGAAACACAGGAAGTCAAAGTAGTTGCTGTCATACAAATACCGGGATATGCCAATCGCACGGCATTGTCACAATAGTAAAGCAGTTTAGCCTAGCGTCAACCTCCATTTAGTGATGGTGCAGGAAGATGGTGCCTGGCCTTGTGGCACATGCTTCCAGACAAACAATGAATTACTTATCACACGAAGCAACATCATTCATACGCGTAATGACAAATTGTTAGGCAGTAGATGAAGATCAGAAGTAAACATGTTACAACAAACAATCCGACGCCGCGGATTGAAGGATTCGTCGACATGGCGCGTAGAAACATCAAGCATGGTTTGATGAGACCGAAAATCACCAAAATGTCACTGCCCTAACAAAATATGAATCATGTGCATAGGACATGATTACTAAGCATGGTTACTATGAAGATAGCATCAATTATAGAAATGATTAGCTGGATATTCGTCGATAGATCACGACCAGCGTCGAAGCACAACATTCTGTCATGGCTGCAGACTTGAGAACGAAGAAGAAACACGTGATTGGTCTCTACAAACAGCAAGGAGGCCTCTGATAGGCTGAAAGCAGCCAATCACAGTAGAGAGTTCAAAGACAAGTCGGAGGCCTCTGATAGGCTGAAAGCAGCCAATCACAGTAGAGAGTTCAAAAACAAGTCATAGAGAATAAAGAAGAATCAATGTGGCCAACTTAGAATACCAAAATACCTTCTAAGCAAAAATATCCTACTGGAAACACGGCAGTGGGAATACAACATGTAATCAAAACAAATGAATCATGACAACTAACCAACATAAACAAAACAAACTTGACAATGAATAAATACAATGAAGACAAATAATAAAAATATGTACAACCACACAGAGTGGAAACAAATAGGGAAACACAAAAACTGGTTTGCCAAGACAGTGGCCGAACCAGTAATGTTTACTACTAAGTAGCTTTCTCTGTATCCTACCCTGAAGAGTCCCCCCAGCAAGCAGAATATAAAATAGAGAAATCCCGTTGGGCGCCAACTCAAATACAAGTGTATAAGAGTAATAAACTAAAGTTCAAAACAAGATTAACACGAGTTCTCAATAAAATCAGGGTGTAGGGTAAAATATATACCAACCCGGATACAATCAGTTTGGGATGTAGTTTTGATATTCACTGCAATAAACAAGCATATACCGAGAATTTTACTTACAGCTCTGTTGTTATATTATGATAAACATATCTATAGTACTGCAGTGTGATATGAATTTTTTTTTAAGTTTTCTTTATTATAAGAACTCTTCTTTGTGAGAAGATTGATGGGATTATCATCAAGAAGCAGTCTAGACACCTTTATATAATATATATTCACTTCCAGTATTTTTATAAGAGCACATTACTTCGTATATTATCCAATCCTCTTTTTATTTGTTTGTTACCTCCTATTAACAACAATCTCTTGCTAACTCCTTTTCATATCTTCCTCTCTGCCTTCTAAAGATATGACACCACCCTAGTGTTGGATCCTCTTCTCCTTGACTCCACAGATATGCACTCACAAACACCTAGTTCAATATTTCAACACCTGAGCGCTCTTATCATAAAAATGTCACAACCCCAGTTATAGCCAGCAGCAAACTGTCGAGTCGTTTCGAGCATATGTACCCTTATTCTTTGGTGTTGAGTTAAAACGCATAGAAGAGTGGATGTGTTTCCCTGGAAGTGCAACTCGGCTTTTCTTCATTTCGCCGGTGAACTTTTCATCCCGCAGAATACACAGTCAAGGGGGCTTTGTATTTCGTGCACCTCGCCATTTTTAAATTACGTCTGACAAGAATTCTTTCCACATGCTATCTCCATGATAATATAATTAGTAGTCCAGTCAGTGATTTTAACCCATCATGCCGGGACGGAATACGGAATTATCTATAGGTCGTAGTTCATTGAAATAGAATAAAATGCGCCTTTTAAGTTTACGCCGGGTAAACCGTTAAAGATACCGAGCAAAGCCGGGGCAGGTTGCTAGTTAAGATATATTTACACATTAAAATTTTAGAATCGGGTAATTTACGTAAAGACCTTCAGCAGAAGATTCTTTGGCTCTGGAATGAACTGTTACTGTTGACGTTTCACCCAACTCTAATTCTCATCTACGACTGAATATTGAAAAAATTCCTAAAATAGCGACTTGCAGACATTCTTGGTGGCCTTGGAGTTAACACCAGCACCTTGGGGCACAAGGGTTTTACCCTCCGCCAAGTGTCAGTGACCGCCATGTGTTTATCTCAGTCGCCTTTGGAATGTGTGGTTTTTGCATTCCAGCTTTGACTTGTACATATCGTGGCTATCATGTTCACAAGTTCAAATGCTTAAGAGATGCATGGAATATTAAAAAAGGTAATGAATACAAAATGCCAATAAATTTTGCTTTTTTGTTTGCAGAAATAGTTTATTGCACTATTAAAGATATTTATCGCGAAAATTCACGATAAAAATATTGCAATATTAGATACCGTTACCATCCTGTTTGCAAAGAAACTGCATTTTCTTTTCAATAAACAATTTATCGTTTTTATTGTGACTGCGAAAGTCTGTGGTCTCTTACAATAACCACCTAAACAAACTCTGGATTTTATATATCAAAAAACTATCTCGCTCTTTCAGGCAATATATATCATATGTAATCGATAAGACACTCGATTATACGTCAAAAGAAGATATTTTGTCCACAAATGTATGTTGCTAGATTTTTAATAGTTTATGATGTGGCCACTGGATAGAAGCATAAAGCTGACACTGGTCCGTGTGTGTCACTCCATGCTGTCGGGTTAAAAGATAAATCAATCCAAGATAAGTGAATCTTGAGACTTGCTCTATTGGTTGATTGCCAGTTATTACCGTATCTTAGCTCTGATAGGTTATTTCCCTTGTCATGCCATATCTTTTGTGTTCGTTATACGGTGAGGACCATCCTTATAGAATGGAGCCACGGATGCGCCGCTTGTTGGGCGGGCCACTGAGTGTAGCAGTGTGTCCAACAAGGCACTGGTTCTAGCAGAAGCGGAGCGCCCAACTAGCTTAACACATTTACACTTTCTTATGTATTTAATAATCATATTTACTTACATGAATTTCACAGTAGTTGCTGGAAATGCTGTCCTCATTTCCTAAACTCACGTTGCACCAACGTAGGAAGTTTGGGTACACTCACTGTAAGTCATCCTCGCTGATATTTTGTATCGGTGCAGTTTCGTTCTCAAGAGCAGGACTGTTACAGGTCAGGAAAGTCAGGGGGAAAAAATCTGGTCAGGGAGGTCAGGGAAATATCGGGGAAATTTTCTGCAAGGTCAGGGAACTTTTTAATTTTTTTAAATAAAATAAAATCATGCTGGAGCGTGAATCTGTCTATTTGCCTTTAGCGTGAAGCTCCTTCGCGTTGTCAGGTTGGGGCTGCAAAATGTTAAAATTTAAAAATAAAGGGGAGAGAGCAAGAAAGGAATACAATGCGGTAGCTCTACTGCTCTCGATACTTCGTCGCGTCGTTTGTCCCCACTACACTCTCTCCTCCACTTTCCCCTCGCCCAAGTCGGTCACGTTTCGTCAGGATTCGTGCTTTTTTTTTTTTTAGCATAACCGATTAATTTATTAAAAAAGTCAGATGAAGCCAGTTTTTTTATGCCTTCTGAAGTGCTCACTGCATCTGAAACTGGGCTAATTCTTAAAATTATGTTTTTGTTCAAATTCTTTCTTTACAATCTCTGAATGGAAACTCTTTTTTGTATGAAATAGCTTAAAAATTTCGTGTTATACAGTAGGTGAAAAAAAAAAAAAAACGAAGAAAGGTTAGCATGAACGTGTATTTTTAAGAAATAATAATAATCAGTGTATGTCGTGGGATTCGGAAGATGTACATCAGTAACTATCGTTTGATCAATTCGACGGGTTTTATTTTTAAATATGTTCATACGGTGATCAGAATAAAGTATTGGTGGTCAGGGAAAATGGGATCTTAAGTCAGGGAAAAGTCAGGGAAAATGCAAATCTTGGTCTTGTAACTACCCTATCAAGAGCCTCCGGAGTACGCAGATTTTGTCTGTATACCTACGAACGTCCAAACACATTTACTGGAAAACTTCTTGTGAAGATAAGTTTTCACTAGGAAAATTCTGGTTTTGTTCAATACGTAACCATATTCACGGGATACAGTTCTTCATCACAAGTCTTAATTCTCTGAACTAAGGTATCTTGCCAGCTAGGAATGTAATCAAGCTATGATCGCATGCGTGGGCTCCCTACGCTCTGTTGTGCAACGGTAGCTGCTACTTATCTGGAGCTGACTCGACGCTCTCCGCAGGTCACACGGCCCAAGAAAGCATCGGTTCTCTAGGGAAGGCTCTCACTGTAGATACCTAGTCATAATCTTTAGAAGAAGAATAGCCGTTCTTACTAATTGGTTGATTTTACTCACCAGGTCTGGATAAGATCGAGTTCTTGCAGTCCCACGAGAACATGGAGATTTACCAGAAAGCATTCGACATCATTGAGCACTACTTTGGAAGCGAGGAGGAGGATGCGCGGGTAGCGCCCTCCGTGGACCAGGATGCCCAACAGTTCCAGTTCAATGCCGACCAGAATGTGCCCATGGGTGGCTTCAACTTCTGAACAGCGGTAGACTAGACAACTAGGTTATTTCAGGCTTCCTGTATCGTAGCTATATTGGACTTGTTCGTGCAGAGGCACATTTGGAAAACAGAGGGATGATGTACATTCTCCCATTACGAACGTTCATTTGTACTGTGTTTCGGAAGGTAAGTGTTCTGTTCTCATGAAAAGAAAAAGGGGCTTTTCTTTTAGTGGTCTAGATAATTGATTCAGCATTTGTATTCAGTTCCTTTGCAATGTGTCCGAAGGTACCGTAGTCTGAAAAACAGATATGTTCATAGTTACCAACTCGGGAGTCTTTCACAAAACGTTTAACCTTTATAAATGTATATACATTGTAGCTCTTTGTATTGTTTATATTTTTATGTTTTCTTGAACATTTATTGTTCCATTTGAAATATATATTATATATAATTATGGTAATATTTTGGTTATGTTTAGGAAGCCTGAAAGGAAAAACTGAAAAGAAAAAAAAATCCATTGGAATATTATTGTCGTAATGTTTTTTTTTTATTTTTTTAAATTGAGGTGCAGAAGAATTTCTGTTTCAGTTTTGTAGTGCAGCAAATTACTCAACTATTGTGAAGTGTTTCTTCATCACATTACATTGAGAATTGTTGCTGAAGATGTGAAAAACTTTTCATTATTTTTATTATCATGTATTACTACCGTACTACTACCATCATCATTAATTTTGTGTGTATATCAGTTAACCTTAACTAACTACAGGAAGAAGTTAAAATGCTTAGTTGTCTATTCAGGATTTTTTTTTTGTTTCTTCGTGAGCCAGTGTTTTTTGCACATAGCTGTGAAGATTTTTTTCTCCAGTTCTGCAGACTAGCCATTGTTGATTGTGTATTTAATCCATGGTATGAAGAAAAATGAAAGTTATATTTTCTTGTTTCAATTTGAAATGAAAATAGGAAGAAGAAAGAAAAAGAAAAGTCATTTACTCCATCCTTTGAGTGCGGGACATCAATTTTTTTTTTAAGGCAGCAAGTAATGTAATATAATGTTTAGTAAGTGTCTCATCCCGGCTTCGAGGGTTATGTAGGTTGCTGTGAAGGTGAAGTATTGCAGAGCTTAATGGATTTCATAAGAGAAAAAGAAAAATCTGCCTTCTGAACCCTCTGCTGCCTTGTGTATCGTACTTCCACACAAAATAAGAAAAAAGTAAATGTTGATATCCTTGATTTTTATTGTAATATGTGTCGACTCTATGTTGTGCAAACTGCAGACAAATGTATACAGACTGACAGATCTGCTGGAAGTGGTTAAGATAATACCTCCCCTTTATAGAAACATTAACGATAGATTGATAGAATAAATAATAACTCCCTGCTAGTACCCAGGAAGATACTTGTTGACCGTTGTGTATCATTAACCTGTTTCTTTTTTAGTTGTAGATCAAGTTATTATGTATTGTGTTCTAAGTTAAATCTCACCACTATGCAAGTATAAATCTCCTAACAAAGTACATTTATGATACCACTGATTAGTTGATGTTTGTGTAATATGGTAATAACAAAATGTCATCATAAAATTCCTCCTAGTCAATACCTTTTCACTCGAACAATTTTTATTCTATCTTACATGGTACGTCAGGGTGTCTAGCGATACGGGATATGCGGGAAATGTACTGGAATTTTAGTGACCCAGGAAAAATGTGGGAAATATATGGGACTTTCACATTTGATCCGGGAAATCTTGAAAAATCACATAATGCCCGACTTCTTAGCCTCCAAACGCTCGGTAGAGTCCTGCCACTCGACCTTCTATTTCGCCTGCATATTATTATTCATTATTACAAAGGGTATTTTGGCTATCTTCAGTAGTGTCGAATATTGTATCGCCTTTTTCTGGTTACCCTACAATTCAGTCACTTCCCGTAAACATTATTATGTGACACTCTTATTCTCTACTCAGCTCTCCTCAGCTACACGGTATTTTATTTGTATTTTTAGCTTCTCATCCCATGTGTGAGAGAGTTCAACTTACTCGCACATTGCTCACGATACAGACTTAGCCTAAATCTCACCATCGCCTCTGCGGAAGTATCTCCAAACATGCCATTACACTTGCGCTAGAAAAACTTGATTCCCACTTTAAGATTCATTTTTCAACCATTTGGTATGGGAACTCTAGTCTCAAGAGAGTTCTAAAGTATACGGGAATTTGGTCGAATTCCTTTCGGGAAATATACAGGTATTTCAAAACAGGTCACCACTCGACACCCTGTGAAAGCAATTTTACTGAATTAAGAGTTTCCCAATAAATAAGGCACTGAATAATTTACCAGTTACATCTACAAGTTACAACCAACATGGGCATTTGGTGGAATGTTTGGGATGTTAATGAGTTGTGTAAACTGGCTCAAAATGTCTGTGCAGTAGCTGTTACATGGTATTAACCTTTTAAGTGCTGAGTTTCCATTTGACTGTATGGTACCTCAGTGCTGAGTTTCTTCCTTCATATGTAAAAGAAAATGTAGAAGCCACTATTTTTAACCTATCAGGGGGGGGGAGGGTTAATAGTTTAAAATGTTTATAAATGTTTGTTTACATGTTATCTAAATGCAAATGGAAAATTCTACGTTTATGATCTATATTATTGTGAGAGATATGAAAATGTAACTTTTTGTGCTTGCGTGTTCATCATTTATTAATCTCGTGTAATTATTTTTCAAGTTTAGGGAATAACTTCTGCAAAGCATTTACATTTTGTAGTGGTTACAAAAAAAAAACAACAATAACATGTACCACGATAGGTAATGCAAGATAGATATATAGTTATTGTTATTTTAAGGGGCTGAACTACAAGGTCATGTGCCCCTTAATGCAAGATATTTTCAGTTTTGACTTATTAACATATGGGTGATTACTTCCAACGGGTAAACCTACCTAACTTCGTGATATCAAGTATTATAGGTGAGAAACCAATACATTGTTCTACTTATCCATGATCAAGAGCATTCAAGAAATGTTTTGGTACATTATCCAACGAGCCTATAATGGCAATAATTAAGACACGAGTATGTTTATAAAACGAGCATATGCGAGTTTTATAATTTGCATACGAGTGTCTTAATTACCATTATAGGCGAGTTGCATACAACTGTTTATGTTCGATGATAATTATTATAACTATTTTATGTCAGAACATAAATATTCATAAATATCTGTCGAGATTTCATCAGTTTTATGTACTGAACAGAGCTCATGGGACGCAGGCAATGCCTTGTATTTGACCATGGCCTCCTCAATTACCCTACTATGACACCAGTAGGTTTAGACATGGTTCCGTATTGATTGTCATTTAAATATAATAAAAGGAAGAGAGAATCCCCCTGATTAATGCTTATAATTAAACATTGGAGGGTTACATTAGAGCTTTTACTAGCCCCTTCATCAGCCATACATAGAGCAGCACTCATCAGTATTATTAAAAATATCTTAAAAATTGAATCTAACATGAAATGAATACATGAAATGGATGAAGATAAAAGTGATATAAATGAGGAATGATATGGTGAAATAAACACGAACAAACACATCCAAAAGAGGGGGATAAGAACTAGTACGGCACATATGATAAAAAACACATTAAAAATAACATATTAAAATATAGATCACTTGAAGTTCATGTCGGCAAATATAATTTACAATGTTCACTATGGGTCTTTATGACCTTGAACTTATTCGATTAGGTTCCAATGTTTACTCTTATAAAATCACTCCACTAAATATAAAGTGGTCTGTTGAAGATGCTGGTATAATAGAGGGTCATTACGATCAGTGTATTTGCATTTTAATTCGGTTACTTCTTCTATATCTTCAAGCTTCTTCGCCATAGGCACGTCATGGAACCAAGAGAGGATAATTTTATTCCATTGCTAAATAATGAGGACTTGTGACAGCTAGTGCCTCTTCTAAAGGAAACTTTTAAGCTATATGGCAAACACAAGTTGGCATTTAGACTCTCACTACGGCTTCAACAAGTTATTTCTGAAACAACTGTAACCAGAATCTCAGCGAGGAAGCTTGAAGATGTTGAAAAAGTAACCGAATTATGCTGCAAATACACTGATCGTAATGAGAACTGGAGTAACTTTATTTGCTGCCTTCATCATATATGCAAATATTTCACTACACAGTTACTCTCAGAACGACTTGTCACCTTGAGAGAAGACTTTCTTTTTGGGATTTCCAACCCGGGAGCGCCCTTGCATTAATTTTAATGGGCGTCTCAAAGCTCCACACTCAAGAGACCCGTTTCAAGCTTGGCCTGTTCTTATTTCGTTTTTTTTGGTGACGTATTTGGTCTTTACAGTAATCAGCTTTGCACCTCCAGCAGGAGATCATAAACAGCCAGACCCTCTATTATACCAGCATCTTCAACAGACCACTTTTGGAGTGATTTTATAAGAGTAAAAATTGGAACCTAATCGAATAAGTTCAAGGTCATAAGGACCCATAGTGAACATTGTAAATTACATTTGCCGACATGAACTTCAAGTGATCTATATTTTAATAAGGGGCAGATGACCTCGTAGTTCCACCCCTTAAAACAACAATAACTAACTAACTACAGTGAAACCTCGTTAACACGTTTTTCAAGGGACTGAAAAATTTGAACGTCAAAAGCGGGAAAACGTACTAATGGAAAATAATAATTAAACCTCATTAATTTGTATCAGTAAGGGAAATGTAAAAAACGCGTTAATCAGAAGTGCTGTGGCGCGTGCTACTGTGTTACTTTTAAGAGTCGCCTATACCTGTTAAGTCGCAACCCTCGCCCACTTGTTGGCAAGGAATGTTATCTCAGAGCGGTCGGTCTCACATTCCACTAGGGGTGGACAAAGAATCCTTTCAGGGCTGACGAAAATGCGATCGTACTACGCGGCGCGTGCTTCTGGCTTACTTTTAAGAGTCGCAACCCTCACCCGCTTGTTGGCAAGGAATGTTATCTCAGAGCGGTCAGTCTTACGTTCCACTAGGGGTGGACAAAGAATGCTTTCAGGGCTGACGAAAATGCGATCGTACTAAGCGATGTGTGGCGCGTGCTTCTGACTTACTTTCAAGAGGCGCCTATACCTGTTAAGTCGCAACCATCGCCTGCTTGTTGGCAAGGAATGTTATCTCAGAGTGGTCGGTCTCATATTCCACTAGGGGTGGACAAAGAATGCTTTCAGGGCTGACAAAAATGCGATCGTACTACGCTATGCGCGGTGCGTGCTTCTGACTTACTTTTAAGAGTCGCCTATACCTGTTAAGTCGCAACCCTCGCCCGCTTGTTGGCAAGGAATGTTATCTCCGAGTGGTCGGTCTCACATTCCACTAGGGGTGGACAATGAATGCTTTCAGGGCTGACGAAAATGCGATCGTACTAAGCGATGCGCGGAAAAATGTGGTACTTTTACATTATTGTCATCAGATAAGAATCGGGACTTGAAAATTAGGACGTGATATGCGATAAAACGTACTAATGAGGAACGTGTTAACGAGGTTCTACTGTATATTTTAATATGTTATTTTTAATGTGTTTTTTATCATATGTGCCGTACTAGTTCTTATCCCCCTCTTTTGGATGTGTTTGTTCGTATTTATTTCACCATATCATTCCTCATTTATATCACTTTTATCTTCATCCATTTCATGTATTCATTTCATGTTAGATTCAATTTTTAAGATATTTTTAATGATACTGATATATGCTGCTCTATGTATGGCTGATGAAGGGGCTAGTATAAGCTCCGAAACATGTACCACATGGGTCTAATGTAACCTCCAATGTTTAATTATAAGTATTGATCATGCGGATTCTCTCTTCCTTTTATTATATCTACTATGACACTATGCCATGCAGTGAAATTTAAATTAGAAGGCCGTGGAACTCAGGGCAGGTCCGATGGTATCCTTATCTAATTGGTCAAACAACTGTTTCTTGAGCTCTGATTGGTGGGAGAAACTGTTTCATAATGAAAAATAGTGTTATAATGAGCCTCATTATAGTACAGTTTTCTGACATATAATAGTCAGGGTCGAACATAAAACTATTAATGTTATACAATGATATGTGCATAGTGGGCATGCTACTTAATTTCGTGGTAGCATACTTAATTCCGTGACACTATATTTTGCTAAGCAATTATTTCAGTAATAATGCATATAAATGCAACTCTGACGACTGAGATTGCAAGTATGTTCCTTAGAGAATACGGCTGCATAGAAGGTTTTGAGTAATTAAGTCAACGCCTTCCCTTAAAGACCTTGTAGTACAGGATCTGCTTAACAAACAACTGGTTTTCACGCACATACTATTCAATCAACTGCTTGTCGTGTACCCAATGACGATTTCTGCTTAGAGCATTTTTCCTGCGTAACGACATTCCTGCCATCTGTTGAGGACTGTTGGAACTCCGTGTAGAACGCCCACCTTACTTCAGGATAAATATTATGTCTGGTGTCACGAAATAAAGTAGGTTTACCCTAATACATACAATTCATGAGACATTTATCGTATTAAAGTATGGGTTTCGACTCTTCGATGGAGTCTTCTTCAGCTTATATCTAAGGCAAAATCTATTTCAATTAAAACTAAACTTGAAATAAATAAATAAATAAATGGATATCCTTTCAGAACATAACATTTTAAAAAGTGATGTGAAACATTATAATCTTGTTAAAGATATCAAAAGCTAATGAATATTCTCAAAAATTATGTGCATTTAATATTCGACTGCATGTAGATTTGAGAATATTCATCAGCTTTTGACATCTTTAACGGAATTATAATGTTTAAATTATTTTTTAAAATTTTGTGTTTTTTAAGGATATTTATTTATTTATTTATTTACAGTTTAGTTATGTTTACTCTTTAAGTTTTAATTAGAATAGTTTTTGCCTTAGATAAAAGCTGAAGAAGATTCCATCAAAGGGTCAAAACCTGTACTTTAATTCAATATTATGTTTCCATACCTGCCAACTCTCCCGATTTCGACGGGAGACTCCAGATTTTACACCATTTCTCCCGCCCTCCCGCTTAATGTATTAAATCTCCCGATTTTTCAAATATTTTGCGCGTAATTTCGGTCTAAAAGTGTGAGATGCCAAAACTTCAGTCATCCATCGAACAGGTCGAGTTTACTTGTGTTGAGTGTGTTTCGATACCGCAGTTTCGCTTCGTATTAATAATTTATAGATGCCATTATTCTCCATAACTACGCGTCCCGCTTAGATGGATTTGAATATCTCTTCATTTGAAATAGTCGATGGTTAATCAGCGTGTTTTGCTAGAAGTTTTCATAATAGCCTGTGGATGAGAGGTAGTTGTAGGCTGTGGAATATTGCATCTTTTTAACACGTGATATTATTAGTGCATAACTTAGATGTTGGCAATAATATGCCGGTAGGCTATTGTGATTTTCTGATCCGAGCGTTTTTGTTGGTTCCTCGGTAATAGGCTATGGCAGAGAAATATGATTAGACGTCAATCGTTTTCAAAACCTCCCGATTTTTCGGTTTGCGAGGTTGGCAGGTATGTGTTTCATGAATTGTATGTATTATTTTTAAGATGAATGGTTACAAAAGTAATTATGTTAGCAGCATAATTTCGACCAAAAATATTTTTTCAAAGATGTGTATATATATATTTATATATATATATTTAGAGGTTAACCCTAGAACCGGCAATGTAAAATTCTGTACCGGCAGCCAATTTGTGTAATATTTTCCTACCAAGTGGATTCTTATTTTCAACCTAAGTGAACGATGTTCCATGGCACTGTTACAAATATCGTTGAAAAGATAATAAACCAGGGATTCAGATAGTAATGTTACCTTTTCTGTGAAGCTTGTTAAAAAAAAAAGTAGAAATTGAGAATTGAAAATGGTGGAATTATTATTTCATGAGCAATATCAAAATTCTAACAACCTAAAATTCGAGATGAAACATCAAACCCAAAAAACAACCAACCCCTGGCACCATCCAGCCCATGACGGGCTAAGGCCGACCAAGCGACCGCTGCCCAGCCATTTGGCCTGCAGATATTGGGGTGACGCGTGATCAGCGCGTCGGGTCCCTTCGGCCGTTAATCTTGGTATTCGTGATTGGGGTGCTGTCTCACTGTCAGACAGCTACTCAATTGTCCTCATGAGGCTGAGTGCACCCCGTTCCAACCCTCACGTCAGTTTTAAAATCCCTGACGGAGCCGGGGATTGAACCCGGGGCCTCCGGGTGAGAGGCAGGCGCGCTACCCCAACACCACGGGGCCGGCGAGATGAAACATGAACACTAAATCCAAGATATACAAAATGCTGCACATATATTTACATAATATGTGTGAAAGTTTCAAGTCTATGCAATAATATTTGTTTCATTGATAACAAAAAATATATTTTCCATGGGTCATTTTGGGCCTATAACCCAAGTAGCTTGCCATGGTGGGTGAGTGGATATCGTGTCGGTCTACTAACCCCAAGATTGCAGGTTCGCTCCTGGCCATGTTAAGTGATATTTTTTGAAAAGCAGCAAAAATACGGTATGCATGTCATACGATGTTGGCACGTCAAAGAACCCATTTGAATTCAGTAGACGAGTTCATAATGGCAAAATTAATCTCGGGAGTTTCCGCCAACACAAAGTTCCTCATTTCTCTACTAGAAAGCACTATAGTGTTCAAGGAGCTTAGATATCTAACATCTAACCTCCTTGACTTTCATAGTCAAGGAACAACGAAATTCGACATGCAAGCTACCCTCTGGGTGTCAAATAACAAAGCCGGCACCCGAGGCCATACAATATTATTATTATTATAACCCAAGTGCATCAACAAACTTAGGTTATTGTAAATATTATTACAATTGTTATGCTACATACAAGCCAACTGAAACTAAAATAATGTAGATGGAAATTATAACAACAAAGGTGCACTTTTAACTCCCTAATCATCATCATCATCTTGTACAGTTTCCAGCCCCAGGCTGGGTCTGTTTGGAACATAAGCCTCGCCACTTAGTTCTTTCTTCCCACCACCTCTCCGCTGTCACTCTGGTCCAGTCCTCGCCTCTCTTCTTGACACATTCCTCCACTTCTTTCAGCCATCTATCTCTTGGTCTTCCCCTTGGTCGTTTCTTCTGCATCTGCATCTCATGTATCCTCTTGGGAATCTTCTTCTCATTCATTCTCTTTAAGTGTCCATACCACCTCAGTCTTGATGTCTCAATCCTACCTTGCAAGGGCTCCTCTTTCACCATTTCCCTGACCTTTTCATTCCTCACCCTGTCTCTTCTTGTTACTCCGATCCTACTTCGCAGGAACTTCATTTCACCTGCCTGTATTCTGCTTATGTCTCTTTTCTTCATTGTCCACGTTTCTGAAGCATAGGTCAGTATCGGGATATAGTAGCTTCTGTATAACACTTCCTTGCTTTTTTGTGGGACATCTTTATTCCACACTAAGCTCCTAATGCTTCTCAGAAATGCTTCTGCCTGTCTGCCACGTTCCGTAATCTCTTTGTCATTTCTCCCATTTTCCTCCACTATACTTCCCAAGTACTTGAGACTTTCCACCTTCTTCAGCTGTCCACCTCCAAGTGTTATCCCACTCATTGGTCTGTCCTTTTTCCTGGTCGTTAACAGGATTTCACATTTACTAATGTTGAACTTCCATCCATACTCTCCCACTGTTTCTTCCCAAGCCTTCAGTTGCTCCTGAATTTCCTCCTCGTTTCCCCAGACCATGAGATCATCTGCAAACACCATTGCTTTCATCTTATCTTCTCCTATCTTTCCTGCTATCCGTGTCATTACCTCGTCCATAACCACAATAAAGAGAAGGGGTGACAGCGCACTACCCTGTTTCAGGCCACTCATTTGTCTGAACCAGTCTGTTCTTTCCCCTCCAACTTTCACACAACTCACACTTCCACAATACATCTCCTTCACTCTGCCTACAGTCTCTTTTTACACTCCCATGTTTTCCATTGCTTTCCAAACCTTCACCCTACACACACTATCATAGGCCTTTTCGATGTCCAGGAAGGCCATCAACAGATCCACTCCAAATTCGTAGTGGTGTTCCTGGAGCTGTCTCACTGAAAATATGAGATCCACTGTTGATCTCCCAGGTCTGAATCCATACTGCTCCTCTCTCAATTTTCTCTCCACTTTGGCTCGTATTCTACTTTCTAATATCTTTTCATATATCTTGGCACAGTGAGGTATGAGTGTGACTCCCCTGTAATTTCTGCACTCCTTTCTGCTTCCTTTCTTAAATATTTGGACTATTAATCCTTTCTTCCAATCTTCTGGGGTCTTTTTCTCCTTCCATATCACCCTCATCACACGGTACAGCCACTGTTTCCCAACCTCCCCTGCTGCCTTCACCATTTCAACACTCACTTCATCCACACCTGGCGCCCTTCCTCCTTTCATCTTGTCTATAGCCATTTCCAGTTCTCTCCAAGCCAGGTCCTTTTCCATTCCTGTGTTGTCTTCTCCATCTTCCAATACATTGTCTTCCTCCCTATGACCATTTGGATTCAGCAAATCCTCAAAGTACTCTTTCCACACTGTCTTGAGCGTCTCTTTGTTGTGTACCTCATTTCCGTTTTTGTCCATCATTACCACATCCTCTCGCAGACCTCTTCTCTTACTTTTGACCATCCCATAAAGTACTTTCTTATTTCCTCTGCTGTCTTCCTCCATCATCTCTGTCCACTTTACCATCCACTTCTTCCTCTCCTCTGCGACAATCTTGTTTGCTTCTTTCTTCCTTATCTTATAATCTTCCCTTGCCAGATCAGTTCTTTCCTGGAACCACACTCTGAAAGCCTTGTTCTTCCTTCCCACAGCTTCTTTTACTCTCTCATTCCACCATGGAGTCTCTTTACACCGCTTTCTGTTGCTTGTTCTTCCACATACTGCCACTGCAGCTTCCACCATTGTGTTTTTGAATTGCTTCCATTCCTCTTCCCCTGTTTTAGGATTGTCTGTTGGCATCCTTTCCCTTATTATCTTCTGGAATTCTTCCTTGACTTCCTTTTCCTTGAGTTTCCATACTTTGATTCTCCTTTCCTGGTACTCTGTCCTCTTGCTATCCTTAACAACTCCCAGGTTCATTACAAGTATTCTGTGGTCGCTATCTAAGGCCTCTGATGGTATTACCTTTATATCTCTGACACTTCTCTTCATTTCCCAGTCGTACAGCATGTAATCTACCAAAGATTTCTTTGTTAAATCACTGCTGTACCACGTTACCTTGTGGCTTTCTTTCTTCCGGAACCAGGAGTTGCCTACCACTAAACAGTTTCTCTTGCAAAAATCCAGCAACTTTCTCCCTTCTTCATCCCTGCTACCCCATCCTTCTGCTCCCAATACATTTTCGTATCCTTGCCTTTCACTTCCTACATGTGCATTCAAATCTCCCATGACAATGATGCTCTGACCATTCAACTGCTGTTGTAGCTCCTCCTCAAAGTCTTCCTTCTCTTGAGCTGTACATCCAACTTGAGGGGCATATACCTGGACTATCTCCAGGCTTCTTCCCTTTACAGTTACTCTGATCTTCATGATCCTGTCACTTATTCCCTTTACCTCTTCCTTCATTCCATCTCTCACAACTACTCCTACTCCGCTGCTCCTTCCTTCACTGTTCCCACTCCAGTACAACCGGTACCCTTTCCTCAGTTCTCTGCGACCTTCTCCTTTCCATCTTGTTTCTGCCAAGCCCAGTACATCCAGTTTTCTTCTCTCCATCACATCTACAATCTCCTCCACCTTTCCTGTCAGTGTCTGTATGTTTAATGTCCCAACTCGTAGTCCATTAGCATATCCTGGTCGTCGTCGTTTGCATCCGTCCTTTCCGAGGCCTGTTCCTGGTTTGAAAGCAAATATGATATCCACTACTGGCTTGCTAGGCCTATCGTAGCTTCACCAGAGCCCCGTCAGCCGTCACTTTTCAGGGTTCCCATAGAGCCTTCACAGCTACCGTAGCGGTCCCGGGGCACACAAAGACCCCACTGTACTTCACCCCTACAGGCAATCCCCTACTTCATGCCGTTGCCCGTCTCCCACCACGTGGAGTAGGGGTTGGACATACATATAATAATTACATCCTGAAAATAAGAGCCTTAGCGATAACATATACTGTACAGCGCTATTACATGATATGTTTTGGTTGGCATGGCAGCGAGTCCCTCACTTATTTCCAAGGAAACTTATACATGGAGATTGTTTTTATGGATGAAAACAAGTAAAAAGCATCTGTAAACTTCTAGGAACACACAACAAGGCATGTCACGCAATCTCTCAGTGGAACAGAGCTACTATATGAAGAAATAAAAAAGCGGCGAAGAATCGACTCTGCCGCTACAGAAATGGGGAAAACCGTCGATCCATCGACGCTTGCCGGTTCTAGGGTTAAAGTAAGGTGAGCGGTGGGGTAGTTTGCTATTGCTTACCTCACCAAGCCAGTGCAGCAGTACTGGCATGAGTAGCACCTTTCACTACATCCACTGACAGTAGCTATGGCCCTAATACCTATACCCTAGTAGCTTCCATCAATGAAACTGAGTCATCGGTAAAAAGCCACATTTTATCTAGAGATGATATCAGGTCTGTTCGTGTATTATTATTATGATAGGAAGCGTACCCCTCCAGATATTTGCAACTTGACTCCAACTTCCATTTATGCCGGACTTGTGTCTTCCATCCTGCCAAATGTTACCATCTCATTGAAAACCTCCCACGAAGCAAGCCAAGTCTTGAGTAGTGAAAAATGGGTTAAACCCTATCTGCAAATGTGCTTCTTTTCATGTTTTGTATTGCCTTTTAATTTTTTTAATTCTGACTCGACTATGACCTTGAATCTATCGATATATTTCATTTTCCGACCCTGCATATTTATGGGCCAGTCTTTTTGATAAGTATCTGTGTATATAAGATGCTTTTATTTTTGAGTTTCTTGGATGTAATACCATGAAATAGATATACCTGGATATTTTTTTTAAACTATTCTCGTATAAAAATATTTGTTTTTGCAGGGAAATCCTGTGTAAGGTTTAATTATGGCAATATTTAAAATAATTTAAAAATAATTATAACATCAGTACAAACCCTAAAACTAACATAATTAGAATCAAGTCATTCAATGCAGAGTATCATAAATGTACTGTTCTTTGCAGATTTGGGTTGTCTCACTTGGTAGCAAAGTACGGCACAGAGCGGGGAAAAGGCCGAATGTGTCTTCACGAGAAAGTGACCCCAGAGAAGCCTGAACTTGGTGCTTCTGTAAAACAATAGTTTATGATAATGTCGTGAGCACAGCAACGCCACCACGTCAGACAACCTCTGTATCTTGCGTTAGTTTTAAAACATTGAATTGTATTTATGCCCTGTTTGTAACCGTGGTGTATTATATTGCTGTTCACACGATTGTTGCATAGCAGGTTTGTAATTGTACGAGCTAACTCAAACTACCTGCAGATTCAAAGTAGGCCTATGCAGCAAAGGTGTGATATAATTAGAACTGTTATAAGAAAAGAAAAGAAGAAAGAAAAAAAAAACTGTACCTTCTGTGAAAACGTTTACTGTCTTGGTGTAAGGGTAAGTCGAATGAAATTTTAAATGGTTTGACCCATATTTGGAGTGTTATCTTCTATCCGGTCTGTAGTGAATGCAAGGTTGTGAGCAGGATTTAATTATTTTTAAATTTATTTAAAAAATGTGCCAGAACTAACTAAAGGTTGATAAATAGTATTCTTTGAAACAATATATTTTCATGCAATACAGACTTGAATCAGCTTAGTGGCCATTTTCAAACTTATGCCATTTAATAAACTTCCTCAAACAAAAAGAAAAACAAAAATATATATGTTGTAGTCTGATAGTGAAATCCATCATTTCATGAAAAGCTGGCATATGGTGTAAAAAGAATTTCTTCTTGAAGTGACGGACCAGTTTAGGCAGATGGTGTAAGAAATGATTTTACATTATCAGCCGAGGCACTTCATGAAGATCCGGTCTTTGTTGATTCGTCACTTCATGAAATGACTGACGCAATGAAGCCGTACATTAATTCATTTAATTGTTCTATTCCAAGAAATAAATTAATGCTTGTTTATTATGGTTTTCGACATTAATTTTTCACATAACATAAATCTAATCGTGAAATACCGGTTACTCTTTTACTCTCGATCTCTTTTTTTTGTGTGTGTAAAAGTTTGTATTTTTATTTTACATTTTTCATTTGTAGAGTCACTCCATGTGAGATCTGTGCTGGACAAAACTGAGGCAGACAGGTTTTTCTCCGGATTCTCCGGTTTTCCCTGTCAAAATTTCATTCCAGCAACACTCTCCACTAACATTTCATTTCATCTGTCATTCATTTAATCATTGCCCCAGAGGAGTGCGTCAGGCCTCGGCAGCCGGCACAGTTCATATCCTCGCCGCTAGATAGGGGCTCCATTCATTCCATTCCTGACCCGGTCGAAGACTGGAAGCAGGCTGTGGATTTTCATTATTTATAGAGTTTTGTTTTTTTTCTAATCTGTAATGTATACTTTCATAATTTCATTTGTAGTTTTTCCTTTTGTTCTTCAACTGTGTATCTTTTTTCTCTCTTTCCTTCACTGATGCAATTTGTATTTTTAGCCTATTTTCATTTATGAAAAAAATTGGCTTATGAGATCACCTTTCGACCGTGGGTCTGTCTGTGTGTGTGATGGTGTGTGTGTGTCCCCTCCCTAATAACTTCTAAACGGCTCGAGCGATTTCAATGAAACTCTATAAGTTAATAGCACTATTGCGGACGACCCCGATTGTGCCCTTCAAATTTTGTTACGCCTCACCAATCCAATATGGTGGCTGTGCGAATTATTTCACCAGCATTCAATATCTCCGAAACTATTGCCGATATCACCCTGGAATATTTTTCGGTGAAAGAGAACTACTAGAAGTTCACCTATGTGACTTTTGATAACGTGGTAAGTTAACAACAAAACCAACATGGCGGCCAAGCGAAGTTGCGACTTTTAAATAGATGTTTCTCGCGATTTAACCAACCAAATGCAATAAAACTTGGTACAGTATATGTTCATACACATTGTAATGCACCGACATCTAACTTCGTTCAATTGTTTACATAACCTCAAGATGGCAGCTGTGCGAATATTTCACCGGCATTCTATATCTCTGAAACTATTAGCGGTATCACCCTGAAATTTTGTACGGAGATAAAGGGCACTACTGGAAGTTCATATATAAGACTTTCAAAAACCGGTTAACTACAAAACGAATATGGCGGCCAAGCGAAATTGAAAATTTTAAATAGACCTTTCTCGCGATTTAATGATCCAAATGCAATGAAACTAGGTACAGGAAATGTTTATACACATTGTAATGCACTGGTATCTAATTTAGTTCAATTGTTTACATAACCTCAAGATGGTGGCTGTGCGAATTTTAAAATTAAGTTTTTATTTCTTGTGTCATAATCATGCGATCGAATTGAAAGTTTGAATAATAAACCTATGCAATAATTTTCCTTTAATGGTACATGACTCTATGGCCTATACATATAACAATCCAACATGGCGACCATCCGAAATATTACTTGGATCTCAATATCTAAGAATCTATTACAGCAATCAAACTGAATTTTTTAATGTTCATAGGGGCTTTGAACATAAGTTCACTTATAGGACTTTCAATAACCTGGTGATCACAAATCCAACATGGCGGCGACGCGAAGTATAAATATTCACATGGTCGTTTCTCGCAATTTAACCATCCGAGTGCAGTGACACTTGGTACAGTAAATCCTTATACAAATGTTAATCCACTGGCATGTAATTTTTTTCAATTGTTTCCATAACCACAAGATGGCAGCTGTGCGAAATTTTAAAAATCTCGTTTTTACTTCTTGTGCCCTAATTATGCGATTGAAGTTTGAATACTACACGTACACAATAATCTTCATGTGACAGTACATAACTCTAAGACCTACATATATAAAAATCCAACATGGTGACCATCCGAAATATTTAGTCGGTTCTCAATATCTACGAATCTATTACAGCAATCAAACTGAAATTTTGTATGTTGATAGCGGCAATTAACATAAGTAGGATATATGGAAATAGGCTGTATAGTTCTTCACAGAACTACTTGTTGAACTTGATATGCCAAGAAGAAACATAATTCGGCTTACGTCTGTGTACCTTAATATTGTTAAATAAATAGACTATGGTAAATAAATAAATAAATGAATACACACATACATTAGAATACTTAGATTGCATAGTAAACTGTAAACTATTTGTCGAGGGATTTCTGCTGGGTTAAAAATGACAACAGCTTCATTTCTTTGTCTGAAGGAGGATGGGGGGCTAGGAGGGGGGCGGTGTGGCGCTAGCAAGCTAGTATTCGCTGACATGCAAGAAACGTTGAACAACCTGCAGGGTGACGTAACTTGAGGCTGCTCTGTATTATTTAGAACTTCCCAAAATTAAATAAATAGTAAGTTCTTTGGATTATAACGAATGAATTACCTCTGGAATCTCAATCAACCAAAGAGGAAATAGTTGTGGCCTAAAGGCTGTATTCATATCGGCTAATATTTATTGTGGGAGACAAGTGAAGGAGAGTTTGCACGTTATGGTAATAATAGCAATTATGCGTGTTTGTCATCACCAATAGCGGTAGCTACATTCACTAACGTGAAGCTCTTGGCCAGGCATTCTCAACCTGGTGCTCGGGAGCTCCACAGTGCTCTTTAAATGACATTTGGTGCTCCCGGGAGCAAAAAATGTGCTCGCGAGCACAACCTCCCCTGAGATCCATTCTTAATTCAAATTATTTTACATGAACAAGAATAATAGGGTTTTCACTAGGTTTGACAGTGAAAATGTTATCTTGTAATATAGTATTTATTAATCATCAGTAATCATAATTGTACATCCCTGCTTTATGAGTAACGCAAAAGATGCTAATTTGACTCGACTGTCCACACGTAAATGATCTTATCTGCATGAGTCACAAAAGCAGTTGCAG
The DNA here is from genome assembly GCA_946902985.2 of Meconema thalassinum. NCBI lineage: Eukaryota > Metazoa > Arthropoda > Insecta > Orthoptera > Tettigoniidae > Meconema > Meconema thalassinum. The sequence goes on from OX336395.1 coordinate 128,103,937, forward strand.
TATGCCTGGTGAGCGGTGAAACACAAGATATTTCAGCACTTATATGGGAGAGAGAGAGAGACAGGAAAAGAAAAGAGAGGCGCATGCTTGTTGCATTATTATTATTATTTTTGACTAAATGGTGCTCGGGAACTTGGTATGGCATGATGGAGGTGGTCACAGTCTCAAAAAAATTGAGAACACCGCTCTAGGGTATGAAACCAAGCTATATACGGGCTTGTCGAGTGGTTTGAACCCCACTTACAGTGGTCAATAAAATGATGTTTCCCATTTGAAACTCTAAGGCAAATGCTGGGACGGTACCTTCTAATAGGCCACGGACGCTTCCTCCCATCTCTTGGTCCAGTTTCAATCAATCTTTCGTTAACTTTTCATTAGTTTGGCGTCAGGAAGGGCATTTGGCCTTGAAACCACCTGCCACATAGAAATTGATTGAACATCATCCCCAAGCCCATTGAAACTGGAATGAGTCCCGCGACGTAGCCTTGCTGGTACAAATCTTGTACACCGGCCACAAAGGTAGCTGCAGCAAGTCGGGAGATCGTAGGTGCTAAACCCGGTGATGCCAGTGGCTATCCAGAGTGAGGTTTCTCCCCGTGGCTTTTCCACACTCCCTTCACCCAAATGCTGGGATAGTACCTTACTTCAAGTCCCGGGGTACCTACCCCATCCCTGTCCCTAATGCAGTTCCACCCAACCCTACAGTAATCATATAAATATAAGTTCAATTCACACCCAATCACATGGGGCTGATGATTGAAGTTACCCAAGCCCCCCAAATGAATTAACAACAAAACTGGAACGATAACAGGTAAGATAAGCTTACACACAATGAAGAAAAATGCAGAATCATTCTTTCAAATATTTCTGTCTATAATAAATAGGCTGAAATTTGAGATTTTCTCGAAGGTGAACCTTCCACTAAATCAACCAAATGTAAAGCTTTTGTGTATGCCCCTCTTACTTCTGGCGAAAATGTCGCGCTGAGAGACAATGTACGAAATATGACGCTGTTGTTTCGTTTGAGGTACTTTGACATCGTGGTCATCCAGCCCTGTGTACCTTGTTCGGAGTGTGTAGAATCTGTCTTATAATCAGTATTATTATGGTGTTTGTAGTAGTGTGTGTATTTGTAGTTCAGGTTAAGATTGGGAAAGAGGTGGCCGTGGCTTAAGTTAGGAACCAAGGGGGAAACCACGGAAAACCAATTCCAGGATGGCTAAGGTAGGAATGGAACTCTTGTCAGTTTTGCCTCCTGATGTTGAGTGTACCCCAATTCAACCCTCAGACCATAGTTATGTTCCTATCCATGGTAATCATAGTTGATTTCATAAGTCTACTTAACGAGTAGGCCTATATGCTGGTTCGAATCCCGTCGCTGACTGTGGCGTTTTCCCCCCAAGTCTTTCCACACACCCTCTCAGCAAATGCCAGGATGGTACTTCATTTCAAGTCTCGAGACACCTTCCCAAATTCTTTAACCACACACTACTTCAGTCATCACGCAAACACAGGTTATCAACAAATAACCACCCAAATACACTGGGCTGATGACCAAGGTGTCCCTAGCCCTTAAAATAAATATACAAGAAAACAACTATAAAACAAGACAACAACTGAACTACGGTATATTAAAATGTGCAGATTGAACAAAAAGTACTGAAATAGTTACTTGGCAGAAATATAATCCTTCAGTGGGGTTCGAACTCACCACGTAGTGTTTCGGAAGCTAACACCATACCCCGAGACCACAACTTCACTAAGAGGATCGGCTGCTAAGAGCTGTACAAGATCTCTTTATTGGGCATCCATAACTGAGTTGGTTCTTGTTGTTTTAAAGGGTGGAACAGCGAAACCAAGTCATATTAGTCTATTCTATCGGTTATCTATCTCTCATGTTTTAAAAACAAAATGGATCTGAACGACGTTCTTCTTCCGTTCACAGTACGGCAGCATAATATTCCTTCTAGGCGCAAGGTGCTGGGGAGGGAATTAGGGGATAAATGAGGTCCAGACCATTAGACATTTGTACCATATGTCACAGCCCTTTAGTGTCCACATTTTTATCGGATTAATTCTTTGAAATCACACTTCCCTCACACGTGATCACCGCTGCCTCTACGGTACTTCATGAAGTGACGGGCTGGATTTCCCGTCAGATGATGTACAAAATGAATTACACTATGTGACGGCAAAATTTAGTCATTTCATGAAACCACGCGTCAGATGGTGCAACTGTACCTTTTTACATCATATGCCGGCACTTCAAGAAGTGCCTAGGATTTTCATGAAATGACGGATTTCACTATCTGACTACGACATATATATTGCTCAATTGCACGTTGAAATAGTCATGATTTATCCTAGTTGAATCAAAGCCTCTTTAAGGTAAGTCCAGCAATTTTTATGAACTATAGCACTAAGGTAGGAAGTACGCTGGTATTTTTTGTGACTGTTAGTCTCACAATTGTGAGGCACGTGTCCTCCATTTGTACGTGGAATCCGAACACCATAAGTGTTCATTTAGAACTGTTACAAGAAACTAAAAGAATCTCGGATGCAGTGACCAGGAACCGAATCTGGTCTGCCTTGCCCCCTAACAATAACACTGGGGAACTTATTTTTTTCAAGGAATTTTACAGCTGTTTCTATATACAGTAAAACCTGACTTCAAACAGACCCTTTTTTAAACTGAAAATGGTCTTGAACGGAAATGTTTAATGGTCTCGTGAACTTTGGGGTGAAAAATATGTTAAAATCCCTGTGTTACGTGGACAACAGAAATCTAAATACACATTTTAATGGAAAATTTCCAAGTTCCAGAAAACAGAGTTTAGAAAATTTTCAGGAACCCTGTGAAATTCTACCATATATCCTGTACTACTTTATTCTGTAGCTAACAAGGAATGTACGTACTGTATAAGTCTTCCTCCTTTTGTTCTCAAACATCAAATTTACGATTATTTGCCTGTTCTCTGTTCCTGAAATCTTTCCACATGTTCTCTTAAATGAGCTGTCAACCAGAAAATGCCTGTGTTTACGTTCATTTTAAGTTTTGCTTGTACAGTACTGTAATAATTCATAGCAGAACTATGTATACAGCACTGAATAAGGTATGTACACCATTTTATTCTTTCTCAGTACAAACATGTTCATGGTTTAATCATTGTAGCCCAGGCCTACCTCCGTTAACCGGAAATCTATGTTTAACAGAAAAATTAGCAAGTCCCATTTGTTTCCCATTGAAGGCAGGTTTTACTGTGTTTCTGCATTGCTGGTTCCAAATGTGAAATCGGTTTCCTTGTGTATGCTCTAGTTTTTATACCATATGTATTAGAATGTTGCAGGTAAAAGTGCCTGTCGGATTTCATTATCTTGTATGTATGCATACAGTACAGTACATGCTATTTTGAAATGCTTTAATTTGTTTACATTTCAAAGCTGTAGACTTATTCTTATGTTTTATTATTATTTATTTATTTATTCATGCCCACATTGGAGCACTAAAATCAAACCTTATACAACAAAGTCTTCAGAAAACAAATAAATTCAACTTTTAACTCTTGACAACTTCTTTCTTTCCCAAACCTTCTTCATCTTGGATGATCGTGTAGCCCATTTTTCTACAGATATAATATATTGCCTACACTGTGAAATTTTGAGTTTTAGTCTTATGAATTTGTCATTTAGAATTCTTTTCTCTACTCTATGTTCAATTTGTTGCTTTGTAATTTTCAATTCATCTATATCTATTTGTATTTCTTTAAGCCATGTTTTTGTTTTGTTTTACTGTTCCAAAGGAAATCAAAAAGTTGTTTTAGGAGTCTAGTGTGCGGTAAGTGGGAAATGTGTCCAAAATATGCAATTCTTCGTTTTCGCATCGTATCAATGATCGATTTACTTTCCTTGTAAAGTACTGAATTGCGCAAAAGCCTCCGCTGGCCATCAATTTGGTGTTTTTTGTTTTGTTTTATAATAATTATCCGAAGAATTCTTCTATCAACCTTCAGTAATTTATCAGTTGTTGATTGGGTGTTAAGTTTAAATAATGTTTCACTTGCACAGGTTGCTTTTGTCTTATTGATGGAGTTATAATATTTTCGTGTATATATCGATAATATTCTCAGTAGATTGATGTTCAATATGACATCCAACTTCAATATGTTGAACTAAATGTTGAAAATTTTACATTAACATGGAAATCAAATATCTTGAGTTGAAAAAAAAAACCTGTAGTTGATAGAAAACAAATAGGCTATTTCAGATTTGGGATCAGCACACACAAAATAGAAAAAAAAAAGTTTTCCCAGTGTAATCGATCATTGGACAGATTTACAAACTACTATCTACCATCATATGGGTATATAGAGTTAAGGAAGACAGTTTATGATGATAATTTCTAGGTCATAAGTCCTATGATAGAAAAATGGTGGACAGTCCTCTCAATCGCTAATAGTAGAGTAAATTACACCAACTCTATGTATTGTGATGAGTAACGTACTTACTAAGACAGGAATCTACAGTACAGCAAGAAATGATGTTAGCACATCCTTTACATTGTATTGAAAAGTGGAAAAAACTTACTATAATTAGCATTTTAATACGGACAAATCATGACTTATATGAAAGAAAATAAAATCACATCCATTGTCAAGAAAATGCCAGTGGAGTTCGGGTAACAGTAATAAATATAAAATAGATATGAAGATATATTATCTTTACTTCTGGCCAGCTACAATTTAAGCTGTGTGCGTACATTACCCAGGTAAATAGAATGTGTATCACTACACGAACTGTGGGAAGAGAAAGATAGATGATACCTTGCAACTTCTTAAGTGTGCGATTGAGACACGTGCATGTCAGAAAGATGTGCTTATCTTGGGAGTGCTGGTGATTTACAGCCATCTCAAGTGCGTTCCATAAAATCATGTCTGATCCTACAGCTTCATACGGTATATTGTATTATTGTCTTAGTATCAGGATTGGAGAATTTCTCTTTAACCCTACCCCTTTCTATTACATAAATAATTTGTAACTTAAGATTTATTTTAGAGGTGTCAACTACTTAAATACAAATTTTCATGCCATTTGCTCCAGTAGTTTTGATACCAACCCATAAAACACAAGGCAAAAATTAAACAGAGTATATTTGGTCAATGTTCAGACAGAAAGCCTACTTAATGTATAGAGATTTGGGGCAGATGACCTTGCTGTTCCACCCCTTAAAACCTCAATAACTAACTATAGAGATGTCTGATGCAAAGGTGTATGGGCTGAACCATTTGGCCACAGGAAATGCTGGCTCATTTTCATATGACTTACTCTTATATTAATTTTATATTACTTAAGTGGGGGGAAATACTTACATGTATGTTGCATTGGTTTTTTTTTCTCTCTGTCTCTGTAACTGGTTGAAATTTCTCCTTACTAATGAATGTTAATATTAGATATAATTGTTTGTATATGTCTAATGATATTGTGAAGTCACAGCACAGAGAAGGGTCTTTCTGTGACTATTTTATGTGTCAATATAATTTGAAAAAACCAATCAGAACCTATGACATTATAATAGTGAAAGAAAACTCAAAGCACAAAGAATAATCGGGTCTGGTTTTATTATCTCTTGTTTGCCTAATTATCTTAAAGACTGCATCGGATTGTATCGTCAACAACAAGATGATAAATTTGATGGTTATGAAGTATGAAGAAGAAGATGCATTAGTGTGTATAAAGTCATGGTACAATGCCGCCATTTAGATACAGTTATTTTTTTTTTTCCAGTTAACGACGAATGACTGATGACTGACGTTATGTGTACTGTACGTGTACTGTTCCTTGATAGTTTTTACAGGTGATGTTGCCAAAAGAATAGTATTGCATGTCACTGTCGAGACAACAGCTGGCCTGCTGGTTCTTACTTATTGTTTTTAATAACAAAAGTAATATTCTAAGATTTCCGAGCGATACGGTTTAATATGCAATTCAATATTGAACCATAAAGAAAACAGAACAATGTAATGTATAAAAAAAAAGTCCCTTGGATAGATTTATTTCTTTGTATATTGTTTTGATATCAGATGGTGCTTGGAAGAAATTCAGATTGATTTTTATCTGTACATAGAAGGGGATACTAAATTTGCGATTAAAAAGAACTGTATCCCCAAACTCAATACTGTAATTGTAAGCTGAAAATGTTAACAAAACTAGTGGCTATTCATTATTAATTTATCGTTCAACATAAACAAGTCTTTGGAGTTTATATTCTTCATTTGTAAAATTTATTAGTGCTCTCTTTTGGTCCCTTGTAGGTGTTGTGTCAAGGGAAGACTGTGGTCTGACAGGGGAAAAGTCTAAACACAGATTTTATTCTTTTGAGATTGTGAGTAGAAATCTCATTGCATAAAGTTTGTCTGTAAGAGCACTTATAACAACAACAAAACAAAAAATGTAACATTTTTTTGCTCTTTTTATTTTAGAAATATTAATACACTTTATTTATAATAAATTCATCTGTGATACATTTTACTAACACATATAACAAATTGACTTATGAAGTTCTTTATCACTTCTTTTTTTTTATTTTTTTTTTTGAAAAGAAAAAAATCTCGGCATCTGCCCATTGTATGAAACAAAGAAACATAATAATTGAATGCCACCTCTTAATTTTGAGGGTGAAAAATTTGATGATTGTCTTAAAAAATTAAATTTCTGACAAAGAAAAATGTGGTTTTCAAAAACTGGTAAAATAGTAACAAAGGAGATCATTCTTTGTATTGGAAAATATATTTCATTAAATTACTGATTTAAAAACACTGTTTTTAACGATTGATCTTATTTGTGTACCTACAGCGTCTATTCATTGAATTCTCCAGCTTTCGATGAAGGAAGCTACCTTCCAGGTAAGCTCACTGGACAAACAATTTAGTCCCCCCCCCCCTCCTTGCAACATTGTTCTACTAGTATGTAATATCACCTTGTTGTTCTGCCCTTCACAACTACATTAACCTAACTTTCACCTCAAGCCTTGACTCAGCGAAAATAGGTGTCCACAATTTTCTACAGGTATGGTATATCTTATCAATGATTAAATCCTTTAGAAATTATGCAAATTTTGTTTAAAATTGTTCTGCCTAGTCATTGCATGTAGTTTTTTTCTTTAAATATTGCCTAATTTACATGCTTCGGGCTATATACAGTCCTTCCTTAGCAATGACAATCTAAATGCATATTAACATCTATGATAAAAAGAACTATTATTGGGTAAATATGTCCAATAATATAAAAATTCCACAAAGCGCCTTTATTCACGTAGGGAACACACTTCACACCATGTCTGACCATCTTAAGATAGCATTGCATATGGACACAAAAATTACAAATTTTTCAGCATGAATTCTTAAGTATTTTTAAAGACACATTGAGACTAAATTATAGGAATACGCAATTATTGAGGAGCAGCTCCGGTGGCGTAGTCGGTAGCATGGTGAATTGCTGTGCCCAAGGTTGCAGGTTCAAACCTGGCTGAAGTGTCTGGATTTTTAAGAGCATTAAAATCCTTCAGAATGCCTTCCTTCCGAGGGGACGTAAAGCCGGTGGGCCCAATTCTTAGATTTATGGCATGTAAAAGAACCTGCCACTGCAATTGGTGGTGTGTAGCAAAATTTGTAGATTATGTCTGGTTAGGAAACCCCTCTTATCAAGTTCCAACGTTCACTGCTAGATTAGTGACTGTGGCATCTGGTAGCCCAAGTTGGAACTGCTGGAAATTGAACTTTCATTTATTTTATCTCATTAACTCCTCTCGTGGAGTGCGACAGGCTTCGGCAGCCGGCACATTTCATATCCTCGCCGCTAGATGGGGGCTTCATTCCATTCCTGACCGTTCGGAGACTGGAAGCAGGCTGTGGATTTTCATTTTCAACTCCTCTCGTGAGATTGGCGTCAGGAAGGGCATCCGGTCGTATAAACTATCAGCCACATGGCTTATCACATCTCATCCCTGTCGGAAACTGGATTAATAAGGGGTAGAAATATAATACAATAACTATTTATACATGTCATGTTTGAAAAATTATTCTTATTGACATCAAATTAAAGCCAACATTTGTTACAGATCAGTTTTTAATTATTTTTATGAGATACAGTGAGTCCGGGAATATTCTCCGCAGCGCCTACATGCGTCTGGGAGAGCTTGCTACAGCAGTTACGTTGGTAGCATGGCTGCCGCTTGCAACATCTCTACTTAGTATAAAACTAAGTCCCCGATTCTTGAATGTTACGGGTAAACTCGAGAACCACTGGATGGATTTTGAGGCGGTTTTCACCATTCTGTAAAGGATATATCGAGTATGATTTCTGTAGAAAATAATTTATTTATGGTCAAAGGAAGCCGAGCAGTAACTATTTTAGTGGAAAAGTCGATAAAATAACTGGCGTCGAGCGCTTTGTAAGCTTACGCTGGACAGACCGTAAAAAATATCTAAATACTATGAGTGTAAGAGAAAAGCAAGACCATGGTGATGACAAGAGGGGAAAGACAAGGAAAGGGCACTGTGAAAATTGGAAGTCAGAGTTTGGAAATTGTGGACATATTCAAATACCTAGGAAGTGAATCGATGCAAACTGGTAGGTTGGACATGGAGATTGGCAGGAGGGTACAGCAGAGCAATGCATTCTATCAAAGTGTAAGAAAACTTGTTTGGGATAAGGAAGTACCAAGGAAAAGCAAGGAGGTAATGTATAAAATGTACTATGTACCCATATTAACTTATGCAGCTGAGACTTGGACCCTGACGAGCAGGCAAGAGAGTAGAATCCAAGCCAGTGAAATGAAATTCCTAAGAAGTATGATAGGTAAGACAAGGAAAGACAGAGTGAGGAATGAAGATGTTAGGAAGGAAGTTGGGATGGGAAAACTAAATGAGAGAATTGAGAAGAATAAACTAAGGTGGTTTGGACATGTAAAGAGGATGGAGGAAAATAGAATACCAAGACAGATGCTGGAGGCCAAGTGCAAGGGGAAGACCTAGAACAAGGTGGATCGATTCAGTGAAGAACAGCGTGAGAAAAAGAAATCTGGACTGGGACAAGATCGTGGAAGGAAAGAGGAAAGTGGAGAAGTGCCATAAATACCCCGACCCGGCAGGAGCTGGATAAGGGGAGATGATGATGATGACTATGAGTGTAAGAATTGTTCAGCATGAAAAGTTCTACAAAAAAGTCCGCGAGAGCATATGTCTATCTTCCATACATCGCTCACTATAAGGGACCTGTAAGAGGATATAAGGAAAGCAGAGATATATAAGCAAAGCGAACTGATGTGAGTTTAATAATAATAACGAACTGATGTACATGGATGGCAATAGCGGAACAGCGCAAACTAAACATGTGCGAACATGGCGCGGGCTTTAGACAAACTGAAACACAAAGGGCAGGTGGTAGCACCTTACATATACAGAACCGCATACTTGATAAATAAGAATAAAACTTCCTAAGTTACAACACTTCCCCTCAAGTAGAGGTTCATACAATCTTTACACTCTCCAAACCAGCAAACTTCAAGCAACGTTCATGTTTCATTCGACTTAAACTCTTCGTGAGAAAGTCAGCAACTTGATCGTTCGTAGAGATATACTTCAAAACAAAAAATTTACACTCAAAGACTTCACGAACAAAGTGATGTTTGATATCAATATGTTTGCTTCTACTGTGATACATCGCCTTCTTTGCCAAATTAATTGAACTTTGATTATCACAAAAAATGAACATAGTGGCTAAGTCTTTGAAGCCTAACTCGAGCAGAAATCGACGTAAGTACACAGCTTCCTTGGCGCACTCTGACAACGCCATGTACTCGGCCTCCGTGGTGCTAAGGGCCAAGGTTCTTTGTTTTCTTGAGTCCCACGATATAGGGCATCCACCGAGCAGGAACACGTACCCCGTGTAGGACCTCCTACCTTCTTGGCAGCTTCCCCAGTCGACGAATCCTAGGATCGGTTCAGTGTCTGCTTCATAGATCAGCCCGATGTTCGAAGTCCCCTTCAAGTACCGCAGCACTCTCTTGGCAGCTTTCCAATGTTCGACTCCGAAGCAATTGCTGAACTGTCCCAGGTAGCTGACAGCGAACGAAATGTCCGGGTGTGTAGTTGTCGACAGGTATGTTGAAATGTTTTCTGCTTTACGTCGCTGATGAAAAGTGAAACGGTATTTACTTTGCTCCACGTTGAGCGTACAAATGAAATGGTTTGACTGCCCCTAACTGTTGGGTGATAAATGTTACTGTTGACCTTTGCCTAAGCTATGTTGTTTTAATGGGCGCCAAGACCTCAACGCTATGTTGAAATCTAAATTTGTATTTAACAACACCTAGCTCTGGTAGAACACCTTCAAGAATCTTTACTCTCAGATCGTGGTATGATTGGATCATTAACCCAAAAAAACAATTGTATCAGGAGAAGGAATTGGTCTATATCTAATGCTACCTACTGAAAACAAAGATTGCATGGTTAAAAGAAATGAATTTATTGTATAAAACAAGTATAGCAAAATTAATAATAATTATAAGTTTAAAATTTAAATTGGAGCGTTGCGATTTTAATATTATCGATAGAAAATTACGTGAAAACGGAGTCTGATAAATTATTGATTTTACTCTTATTCCCAAGCTATGAAGTTACTGAAATATTGAATATAAAACAAAGAGAAACGAGAGATTGCGTATTTCTGCGTCATTCGCGCTTACCACTGGAAATGGCCGAAGCCTTTCCCTCGTACTGGATGATGCTGTGAGCTTCCCACAGTCTCCTGGACATCGTCATCTTTGTCGATATTTGATGATATTCTGGTAGATTAGATAATTCTATGGTCCGTACATCGGACCCAAACACTCGTACAACCACACTGGTTAAGTTTTACAAAAGTTAGTCCTCCAATCCACAGAACATCGGAGCAACTCCCGCGTGCAACCGTACTCGTTAAGTTCTACACAGATAGTCCTCGTTCCACGGCGCGCTGAACGATATATGCACCTGTCGGCTCCCCCACTACGATACCGACTTCTAGCTTACGTGGTCTCCACTGATTGGCTGCTCCCCACTACTTCCCCTTCTCAGGCTCATTACACACGGCGCGCGAATGATGAAGACGATTTCCGTTCCAACCATCCGACTTTTTTTGACGCTGCAACCCAAGCTTGCGTAATACTTCTTGACAAGAGTCAGCATGTATCTGAATTTCCAGTGAGTCACGTCTCTCGATATACCCTAACTGACGAAACTCCGTTAAATTCCGTAATCACATAACTTTCTATGATATTGTCGTTCGTAATAATTTGCTTGATAGCGTTTTCTAAGACATAGAAAACCTATCTGTATGCTTATAATTTTTATAAAATGCTCCGAAAATATCCTAATAATAATTATAATAAATTAATAATAATAATAAATTAACATGAAAAATTCTCTTGGTTGAACAATTTGCCGCGTAAATAAATATAGAATGGCTTCCTACTGACTTAAGCCAGTGGCATAAAAACCCCTCGAAAAACACGTTACATATTCGCCTCGGATCATCGGATGATTTACCGTGACGACGGTCCATTATCCGATTATCCCAGACACGTTAATAAACCCCATCCAAAATACATATTACATAAATGAAATCACCCTAAATTACAGATATATACACTCATAATTTTTCTTCACGCACTTTGCGTCAGAGTTTGTTGTCACTATGGATTGCACTTTGCAACCAGTCCAATGTTTTACATATAGAATAGTGTTCCACGGATATTTCCGCCTCTCAAATTTCTCTATGTTGGAAAAATAGACATAATTAATGTGTGAGCACTATGTATTTATGATGTCATATCACACGCATTGAAGGTGTTCTGATATATTTATATCACCATAGAACTTCCTAATTTCACTGGAGGTTCCTTCCTTATTGTGAAATTAATCCCACTTATCACTGAGCACACGATCACACTATTGTGGCAGCGCCTCGTGACCATAATACTTAATCTCTCTTTAAAGTAGATTAAATTAATATTGACTTCTGGAAAAAAAAAAAAAAGTAAATGCGCATTACATATAACACCAAATATTTCTGTGCCGTAATCGCCCTGTCTTGTTAAGTTCCCGTAGACCATATTCTACTTAATACTAGTTCTCAACACAGACCAGTTCTCCTCGCACAAATAATACCTTTGTACAAATTACCTTAAATTACACACTTACAAATCTTACATGGCGAGGCCGTAAACAGAAATCCCGTGTGCTGATATGTATGAGTTTCATGAAGGACTATCTCGCATTCTGATGGCCCATCATTTGCCTCGTGGACGCCTTAAGCAAAAATACCCTGTTCAAGCGCTCACCCATCTCTTGGAGGCAAATGGGAATTCACCAGCGCTACCAAATTCTGGCCTTGAGACATTTTAGTGCTCAAGAGCATCCGACAATCCCGTCATATTTCCCTGTACCTTAAAAACTTTCATTTACTTACATACTACCCCCCTGTGTGACTTCTGATACGCCTGCCTTGAAGACCAGATCTTCCACGCACCAAATACCACACTTACTCATTTGATAGGCTGGCTCGCCAGCTACACACACTCACTTTAGTTAGTTAGTTATTGTTGTTTTAAGGGGCGGAACTACGAGGTCATCTGCCCCTCTTAACACAGATTAAAGAATACAAATTTTGAATTGAATTTAAAATATTGAGGTGGACATCTAAATTTAAAAAGACCAAAAATTAATAAAACAAACAATTAAATAAAAAATAAAAATTATAAAAATAAACAAAAATTACGGAAAAAACAAAACATTATCATTCAAAAACGAACAAGTCGTTGAGTCAATGTTCACTGGAAAATTTAGATTGCTGGCCCTAACCCACTCTCACTTATAAAGCGGATGACGCGATCAGCAGCCACCGCGTCATCGGCTCATATAAGTTCGAGTGTCGTCTGCAAACCAAGGTTTCTTCGTAAGTCAGCAAGATCCACACACTCGGTAAAAATGTGGGCCACGGTGAATACGGCTCTACAGGTACAAAGTGGGGGGTCTTCCCTTCTCATTAGGTACGAGTGGGTGGATCTTGTATGACCTATCCTTAGCCTACACAAAATGACGGACTCTCTCCGGGCCCGGAAGGAGCTCCGCCACACGCGAGTTGTTCCCTTGATCGCTCTCAGTTTACTGGGCAGTGGGTCAGCTAGCCACTGACTCTCCCAAAAAGCCAGAACTTGTAGGCGTAACTGAGAGCGAATATCTCTAGCGGGTACCTCCATTGGTCGAGGTGGTAGTGATACCGCCTCTTTTGCAGCTTGATCTGCTAACTCATTTCCCACAATTCCCATGTGGCTTGGAAGCCACAGAAAGGTGATTCGAGTGTCAGCGTGGCACAGCCCGGCTAGTAGGTCGTGGATTCGCTGCACTAGGGGGTGTTGCGGGAAACATGTAGCAATTGACTGCAACGAACTCAAAGAGTCGGTACACACGAGAAAGTGGATTCGAGCATCCTGTAGTGCAAACTGCAGAGCTTCATAGATGGCAACGAGCTCCGCAGTAAACACACTACAGGCCTCAGGCAAAGAGATCTTGGTATTTGCACCATCAATAACGTAAGCACAACCCACCTTCTTGTCCACCTTCGAACCATCCGTGTAGAGAATGCCAGCGTCCGGAAATTGGTGAACTATGCTGTGGAACTGCCTCCGGTAAACGGAGGCATCCGTGTTCACCTTAGGACCTCGGTGCAGATCTAACCGAATTTCCGGACGCGGGACTTGCCACGGAGGCACCTCGCTAGATGTCCGGATCATACAGGGACCTACAGCCACTCCTATTTCAGTACACGAGCTATCAAGTCTAATACCAACCGGCCGAGTGGCACGAGGCCGGTTGGCGTAACCCTGGTGGTTTTGGGTACCGAAGAGAGCTTGATAGGTCGGGTGTTGCGGCATTTGACGCACATTGGCAGCATATGCTAAAAGCATATGTTGGCGTCTATAATTTAAAGGTGGAACACCCGATTCGGCGAGTAGGCTGGGTATCGGGCTGGTCCGGAAGGCACCGGTAGCCAGCCTAACGCCACTATGGTGGATACTGTCCAGCATTTTCAAGGTTGCCGGCCTTGCTGAACCGTATGCCGCAGAACCATAGTCTAGCCGGGACAGGACGAGGGCTTGGTAGAACCGTAGCAGCACCGCACGGTCAGCCCCCCAAGTAGTGCCACTAAGAAACCTGAGCATGTTCAGTTTCCTGAGACATGTCATTTTCAATTGCCGTATATGGTGCTGCCACGTTAACTTGCTGTCAAAATGGAGCCCCAGGAAGCGATAAGTGTCAACCAACGGCAACGCAGCATCCCTGAGATGTAGTTCAGGGTGTAAATGTAGCCTCCGGAGCCGACAAAAATGGACGACGGAGGTTTTCGCTGCTGAAAAACGAAAACCCCGTCGTGAGCCCACCTGTCGACCCGGTTGATAGCTAGCTGCAATTGCCGTTCCACGACTGCCATACTTCCAGAGCTGTAATGCAGAGCTAAATCGTCTACATACAGCGATGGAACTACCGCGGACCCGGCGGCGGCAACAATGCCATTAATGGCAATCGCGAACAAGGTGACACTCAGCACTGAACCCTGAGGAACTCCATTTTCTTGGGTATAGTATTGCGATAATGTCCTACCGACCCTTACACGGAAGAGTCGGACGGACATGAAATTCGCAATGAAAGTCGGTAAGTTACCACGGAGTCCCCACTTGTGAAGGGTGGAAAGGATCCCGTAGCGCCATGTGGTGTCGTAGGCTTTCTCGAGGTCAAAGAAAACCGTGACTAGGTGCTGCTTTCGGAAAAAAGCCTCCTGTATGGCGCTCTCAAGTCGCACCAGATGGTCAGTGGTGGACCTATGAGAGCGAAATCCACATTGGTACTCGGACAGGAGACCTTTATCCTCCAAGAACCACACCAGTCGACGGTTCACCATCTTTTCGAGCAGCTTACATAGGCCATTTGTCAAACAAATGGGCCTATAGCTGCTTACAAACTTGGGATCCTTTCCAGCCTTAGGAATCGGTATCACGATCCCCTCTCGCCATTGAGATGGAAACTCCCCTTCAATCCATATACGATTAAAGAGGATCAACAGTTGTTTTATACTGGATTCGCACAGATGCTTTAACATTTGATTATGTATGTTATCCGGTCCAGGAGCCGTATCCCTGCACAGTGCAAGCGCACTGCGCAGTTCCCATTCAGAGAATGGTACATTATAGGACTCCGAAGCAGCAGTGGCAAAAGACAAGGGGTGAGTCTCTGCCTCCCGCTTCAGAGTCAGAAATGTAGGATCGTAACTCCCGGAGCAGGATACATCGGAGAAGTGCGAGCCAATGCTGTTGGCAATGGCGAGATGGTCCGTGATGATGTCTCCATTGATGGACACTCCGGGTATCGACAGTGATGTCGGGAGTCCGGAGATCCGACGAAGCTTAGTCCACACTTGAGATGATGGAGTATGCGCCGTCATGGACGACACATACTTTTCCCACGTCGTTTTCTTACTCTCCCGAATCAGATATCGGGCTCTGGCACGCATCCTTCTGAATGTGATAAGGTTGGCCATGGTGTTTTGCCTCCGATAGCATTTGAAAGCACGTCGACGATCTTTAATGGCTGCTGCAATCTCGGCTGTCCACCAAGGGACAAGCTTCCGGCGTGAGTTTCCGGATGAGGAAGGTATTGTTTCCTCAGCAGCAGCCAAAATACCATTCGTTATGTGAATGGTATGATCGTCGACACTCTCAAAGGTATCTTCGGCAAACACCGCACGTGCCGTGAAAGTTGGCCAATCAGCCCGACGGAGAAGCCATCGACTTGGTAACTCGATGGCTCTCTGGTTCGGAAGAGTAACGATAATTGGAAAATGGTCACTATTACAAAGGTCGTCGTGTACACCCCACTGTAGCAGGGGAACCAGCGCACGACTGAACAAGGTAATATCGACACTTGAATAAGTGCCGTGTGCAATAGAGAAGTGCGTAGGTTCCCCTGTGTTCAACAAACACAGGTCCAGCCGCCTGATCAGCCTCTCAAAATCTCTCCCTTTACCGCTAGTGGTAGCGGAGCCCCAGATGTTGTTGTGGGCATTAACATCTCCCAGAAGGAGGAAAGGAGGGGGGAGCTGAGAGACTAGATCCACCAGCTGGTCGTAATCCGGCTGAGAATCAGGCGGGATGTACTCGTTACATACTGTTGCCATTACTGGCAACGAAGTACGAACTGCAACTGCCTCTAGCTGAGTACGCAACGGCACCTCTTCACCAAAGAGGCTAGAGTGGACGAGAGTGCAGACGCCACCAGCGGCCACAGCTCCGTCCACCCGGTCTTTAGAGAAGAGTTTGAAGTGACGTATTGTTGTCTCATGTCCAGGACGAAACCTGGATTCCTGAAGGCAGACAATGGTTGCCGAAAACGAAGATATTAATTGTCGTAACTCAGCGAGATGAACAGAATAGCTATTACAGTTCCATTGTAATAGTGCCATGGTGTGGACTTAAGTAGAAATGGGTCATCTACTTATGCTTGACCGTTTGCCACCCTTCCCCAGCTCTAGTTGGAGATGATGGGGCAGGAAAGCACACCTCAATCTCCACATCTCCGTCCGAAGACGAAGAAAATGGAGCGGGCGCTCTCTTGGGTTGCGCGCGGTCGTCGTCGGACATAACGAGTCTCGCTCTTGGGGAAGAGCGAGAGCGGTGTCGAGGGACTTTCTCCCGGTCCGAAGACTGGGTGTCTGTCCCCGACACGCCCCGAAGAGATTTCTTCTTGGATCGGCGCCGACGCGTGTTTGGGGAAGTAGATGGTCCCTTCCCCACAGACGCCGGGTCCTTATAAAACAAGGTCGCTCCTGCTGGCACCGCTCCACTGGTAGTGGTGGGAGCGGGATGGTCAGCAGATACGTGAGCAGCCCTGCCTTTAGGAGAGGAAGAGAAACGGCGCTGAACCGTTCCCCTCTCCTCCGCCGATCTATTTTCTTTTCTATAGGGGAGTTCCTCCATACGTACGGGCTTGGCTTCAGCAGGCTTCGCTCCCTTGGTGGTAATGGGAGCGGAAAGGCCAGCAGAGACAGTAGCCACCCCGTCAGCAGGAGGGCGAGAGAGACGGCGGCGAACCGTCTCCCTTTTCTCCCCTACATTTTTCGTATTAGGTGGGCTGGAAGAAGGACCAGCCTTGGTCGGCAAAGTCTTCTTTCCCCCTTTAGCTGGGGAAGACTTGTTCGCCGACCGTTTCGGAGAAGAAGAGGACTTCTTCTCCGATTGCGCCGGTTTAGATGGTATAACCGGCGCCTTCTTTTGCTGGGCCAAAGAAGGTTGTTGTACCTCCTTCGGGCTGACATTTTTCGCTGGTACAGCGAGGGGTGATTTTAATACTGCTGATAATACGGGCGTCGAGGGTACTACACTCGGTAAAGATGCGGCAGGGGTGAATGAGGGCGTCGTTGCAGCTGCAAACGATACCCGAAATTCGGGGGCATTCATATCACGGTACCTCTTGCGAGCGTCGTGATATGAAAGCCTATCAAGAGTTCTTATTTCTTGAATTTTTGCTTCCTTACAGAACTCAGGGCACTGCTTCGATCGTGGAGAGTGGCTTCCTTGGCAGTTAGGACAAATCGGGGGAGGCGTACACCTCTCACCCTCATGTGTCCCCTTGCCACACTCTCTACACACGGCCTTGGCAGTGCACCTGGCGGAAACATGCCCGAATTTCTGGCATTGATAGCAGCGCATAGGTGGAGGGATGTACGGTCGAACATCGCAGTGGTACGATGTGACCTTCACCTGCTTAGGTACTACATCACCCTCAAAATGGAGAATAAAAGCGCCGGTATCGACGCTGTTCTCCCCAATCTTTCGGGTGATGCGCCTAATCTTGGTGACGCCTCTCTTCCCCAGATCCCGCAACAATTCCGCATCGCTATTTAAAATGAGGTCACGATGGAAAATAACTCCTCGGACCTCATTCAGCGTTTCGTGTTTTGAGACCTTAACGGGAATTTCGCCGAATTGCGTGCATTCCAGCAACGCTTCGGTTTGCTTCCGATCAACGGTGTGCAGCAGCAGCTGACCGTTCCGGAGCTTGGAAATCCCGTTAAGATCACCAAATTTCCCCTCGATTTCCTCAGAAAAAATTATTGATTTTACTAGTTTAAAATCACCCCCGTCAGTCCTCGTAGCTACCAGGTAGCGAGGAGACTTATCAGCGGGGAATCTTGTATTAAAGGCTTCATCCCAAGGCGTATACACCTTGGGATTAGCTCGACACTCAAGAGACGGCTTTTTAAGGGTGCCACCCTGTACAGGTGTCCGTGATCGTTTACTACGCATCCCGGACGAAATCCTCCCCGAATACTGCCCACTCCGAACGGGGGCTATCACTGTGGGCGCCACCCAGCCAAGGCAATACCTACCTGGCATAGCAGATATTGCCCGGGGTCCCAGTGCCTCGAACAGGCACTTCCCCCTCGGCATGCACAGGATTTATTCAGCTCCAGTATTCGGCCATGCAGGGACCTTCGTTGTAAGGCGGATACTACTGTAGGGTACATGGCGCACCCACCTGACGGGATGGGGCATACCGTCTAGGCTTTCTGGCCAGATGGCCAAGCTGGTGGCCCTTCCCCTAACAGCACGCATGTTTATTTCTATTGGTCAAACCAGAGCTGGGACCAGAAAACCAAAATTGACCTTTATAAGGCTCCCTCTAAGTCGCCTTTTACGACAGGCAGGGGATACCGTGGATGAATTCTGCCCTCCCCATCCACAGGGGGTCTGAACAAATCAAAACTGGCAAGTTATTCGGCCATGTCGGCCCTATTAGTCGCCTCCTACGACAGGCAGGGCATACCGTGGGTGTATTCTATCCCGCACCCACACGGGGGACACTCACTTTATGACATATATTTTCGTAGACTATGTATATTATACGTCCCGTATAATCTGTTTCCCTTACTATCCTCCAGCACATATGCTGTTTTGCCAATACGTTTGGAAACTATAAATGTTTCTGTGTCACCTGCTTCCAACCTTGCAAGTGGCTCCCTTAAATGAACGTCATCACGTTGCTCTACCTAGCATATTTCTCAGTGTCTGTAACGATGCCCTGTTGCTACTGTCCACACATGCACATATTAAAATCCCGTCCTCTGCTTTAACCACAGGATAATCCCTACATAAATTAGTGTCCCTCGATAGCATGTCTGCAAGAATGTTATCTTTACCTTTAATATATTTTACTGTGAATTCGTATTCCTGCAGAGCAAGAATCCACCTACTAACTCTGTTAGAACTGAGTTTACAAGTCCTCATATACAGTAATGCATGGTGATCTGTGTGGATCTCAAATTTCCCCCCTACTAAATACATTCTAAATTTCCCTAAACTGAAAACAATACCTAAAAGCTCTAACTCAGTAATCGTGTATCTTTTCTCTGCTGCTGTCAGTCCTCGCGAGGCTAAAGATACAATGCACAGATTACCCTCATCATCTTTCTGACATAATACTCCAGCAATGCCTATATGTGAAGCATCTGTCATAACCACATATTCCTTATCTTTTAACGGATATTTCAGCACTACAGCTTTCTCAAAACCTTCCTTCAGCGCTCTAAAAGCCTGATCATGCTTGGACTCCCATCTCCACCGAGTCCCACTTTTAAGCAATTCCCTGAATGGTACTACCAACCCTGAGTATTTAAGAACGAACCTCCTGAAAAAGTTGCAAATTCCCAGGTAAGTTTTTAACTGTTTAACATTCTGTGGAACCTCTGCGTTAAGTATCTTATTAACCCTACTTTCTTCTGGTGTTACACCTCTACTCGACACTCTATGACCTAAAAATGTCACTTCTGACTGACAGAATGACGACTTAGACAGCTTCAAAGTGAACCCTGCCTGATCTAACTTCTGAAAAACTATATCTAAATGACGTAGATGCTCCTCAAAACTGCGTGAACTAATTACCATATCATCTATGTAAATGGTTACAAACTCTCCTGTGTCATCCCCTAATGCGATGTTTAAAGCCCTAATTAAAGCTGCTGAACTACTCTTTAACCCATAAGGTGTTCTACAAAATTGATAAAGGTTATATTTATGACTAAAAGCTGTAAATGGTCTATCTTCGTACATAAGTGGCACTTGCCAAAAACTGGAACTCAAATCTACACAAGTGAAATACTTCTTCCCCTCAAATGTTTGCATTAATTCCTCTATTGACATAGATTTCAGCTGATCTGAACTAATTCTACTGTTAACCAAACGAGCGTCTAAACAAATACGAACTGTGCCGTCGGTTTTGGGTACCGTGATCAAAGAATTAACATATGGACTGTTAGAGTGCTCAATAATCCCATCTTCAAGCATCTGATTAATTTGTGCCTCAACTGCACTCTGATAAGCGAAAGGTACAGGATATCTATGCCTGTGAATACTGACCTATCAATAACGTTCAATGAATGGGTATAGCAATTGGCCATACCAATGCGATCCTCAAAAACTCTCCTATTACACAATAACACATCATAGAGCCGAACACATTGTTCCACCTCTATATTACCCTGAAATGCAGCATCACGTAACGAGTCCTCTAGACTTCCGTTCGTAATCACACTGCCCACAAAACATGGAGAACCCCGCTCTACGGCTGGCGATATCTCATTTAAAGTACAAATCACACCTACAATACTACTCCTCTGAATATGGTCATTGAACGCTACTTCTACTTCAGAATCTCCCCATTTAAATTTCAAACTCCCTACATCATAACATAAGTTACCAGACACTCTACTTAGCCACTCTGAACCCAAGATAACACTGAATACTAAATTTGGAATTACAAGACAAATCTGCTTCTCTACATGATTATTAATTTTAATGTCTACTAAAACTTGCTTAGAAATTACTTTAGACCTCTTCCCAACAGCTGTGATAACAAAAGTGCTTTTAATTGGCATCTCCTTAAAATTTACTCCAGTTCCTTTCATTTTATCATAAAATGCACTACTTATGCAACTCTTCATACAACCACTATCAATTAAAACATCTGTGTACGCCTCGGACACGTTAAATTTAACTATGGGGCTCTTACTAACCACTTCCTGAATAATACCTTCATCATTTAGTTCATGTAATAATTCATTTCTTACATTTAGGTCATAGGGTTCCTGTATAATTGTATGGACAGGGCATGCTACAGACTGAGATTCTGACCTTACTTCGCAGCCTGGTTCGCATTTAAAGAACCGCTACAGCTGGCCGTAGTACTACTAACTACTGAACTGGTCTGGTTGTTCTGGGCTGTGTTGTAATTGTTTGGCTGTATATTACTACCACTAGGATGTCCTCTTCCTTGACCCCTATTCTGGTTGTAATTATTGTCATTATACTTTCTCCCTTGATTTCCCCTGAAATCATTGTTTCTCCCTTGATTTCCCCTGTAATCATTGTTCCTCCCTTGATTTCCCCTGAAATCATTGTTCCTTCCTTGATACTGATTACCATAGCCATTTCCTCTGTTCTGATTTAGCTGATTATTATTATTTCTATATAAACAATTCATGCTTTTGAGCTAATGCCGTGTGTATTTTTAATTTAAACCATACGTTTCGGAGAAACCTTGCCTCCTTTTTCAATGGAAATAAACAATGTGGCAAAAGAAAGTATATCAATGAGATTACAAAAAATATAGATAAATTCCTCTGTTCGTCACCAGAGAGCAGCTGCCAGAAATTACTGTATGGACCATGGTGGAACGGCGGACAAAGTAGTAAGTAACCAGAAGGAAAAGGGGTCGGTGTGAAAATATAGAAACTCCTCGAAGAATGAGGAGGGGGGGGGGAGGTGGGGGGGGGGGTTAGATGGATACAAGGAGACATAAACAAAAGGGAAGTGTATCTGAACAATACCTAACGTCATACAGTCAACGGCGAAAAAACATATGGAAACTCCTCCAGTGACGAACAAAGGAGATCAAATCCAGGCTCTGAGCCCTAGAGGGAAAATGTACAATTTTAAATATGTGAAGAACAGAGAGACTGAGAGGAACTATCTCCCTAGATCCTTAATAACTGGTAGCCAAGTGTCACTTAGCTGATATCCAGTGTCTCTGTTAAAATTATTGGGATTTTTACGAATTTCAACTGCCTCCCTTATAATTCTAGACCAGTTGTGCTTAACAAGGGCAAGCGCATGAGCATCCTTGAAACATACATCGTGCCCTGAAGACAGGGCATGTTCAGCTATAGCTGATTTGTCAGGTTGGTTTAGACGGATGTTCCTTTGATGCTCTTTGATGCGAGTTGCAATGGAACGTTTTGTTTGTCCAATGTAGACTTTTCCGCAAGTACAAGGGACTTCATACACCCCAGGTTGTAGTATTGGAGACAATTTATCTTTGTTTAATGCTAAACGTTGACCAATTTTCGTCATAGTGCCGAAAACTGTTTTTATCTTGTGCTTGCGGAGAATCTTAGCAACGCGGTCAGTGGTGTTGTGAATATAAGGGAGGTAAGCAGTTCCTCTCACGTCGGAGCTCTGAGAAGGTTGTCTATCCCTCCTTCTGGGATGTAGGGACCTATATATAGTGGATTCATTATAGCCATTACCCTTAAACATGGTTTGTAAGGCATGTAACTCTTCCTGAAGAGTTGATGCCTCACAAATACGTTCCGCTCTTTTGGCTAGAGTTGTTATAATTCCTTGTTTTTGTGCTGGGTGGTGGTGGTGGGAGTCCGCATGTAAATAACGGTTAGTGTGAGTTGGCTTACGGTAGACGCTGTGCCCCATGGAGCCATCCGCTTTCCTCCTCACAAGAACATCCAAAAAAGGTAAGCATCCACCTGACTCTAGCTCCATTGTGAAGTGGATTGAAGGATGCAGCTGATTTAGGTGGTTCAGAAAGTGGTTCAGTTTCTCAGAACCCTCCTCCCACACCACGAACGTATCATCCACATACCTCCACCAAATCACAGGTTTGAAAGACGCCGAAGATATAGCCTCCCCCTCAAAATGTTCCATGAAAAAATTTGCCACGACAGGCGAGAGTGGACTTCCCATGGCCACACCATCAGTCTGCTCGTAATATTTACCATCCCACAAGAAATAACTGGAACACAAGCAGTGGTGGAATAATCGGGCAATGTCCTCAGGAAACAAATCCTTGATGAGTGACATGACCGAGTCCACCGGCACTCTGGTAAACAAGGACTCTACATCAAAACTCACCAAAATAGCATTTGGTTGAACGGCGATGGTTGACAATTTTTCGACGAAATGGGTTGAATCCCTAATGTAGGACTGTGTGCGCCCCAAATGCGGCTGAAGCAACTTGCTGAGATATTGCGCAAGAGCATAAGTTGGAGAACCTATTGTGCTAACAATTGGTCGAAGAGGGACGTCTTGCTTATGGATTTTTGGAAGACCATACAATCTCGGAGGAACAGCATCTCTCGGAATAAGACATCTTCCCTCTTCTTTTGGAATAGATGACAGTTTAACAAGCTTAGCAGTGGCATTGGATACACGAGTGCACAGTGTGTAGACAGGATCAGATAACAGAATCGAGATTTTACTTTTATATTCAACGGTATCCATCACCACTGTCGCATTTCCCTTGTCAGCATGAAGAATAGAAATGGTGTCATTATTTCTTAGTTCCTTCAATGCCTTTCTTTCACCCCGAGTTAAATTGGGTGCGGGTACTTTCGAGGATCTTAATATCCTCACACTTTCTTGTCTAACTTCTTCAGCTTCATCTGGAGGTAAATTGTAGATGGCAGCCTCAACGGATGTGATCAACTCCTCTGTAGGAATTTTGAAGGGTGCGAGAGCAAAGTTGAGACCTCTGCTTAGTAAAGTTGTTTGATAGTCATCTAAAGGGGTATTAGAAAGATTGACTACAACTTTACTAGTATCAAGAACCGTACGAGGAGCTGTTTGTCTCGAGGACAATCGAAGGAACTTAGCTCTTTGTCTATCTACAGCCCGACAAAAATTATTCTCGGCCTGAATAGCGGAGATACGTTCAAAGAACAGCCACAATTCCTCTGAGAGAATGCTACTAAGAAGCAGATGTAAGTGTAATAACTCACGGGAAACTGCGTCCAATTCAGTACGAGAGTTCTGGATCCTCTCGATAACGAGTGCCTTGCTAGCGCGCTGATAAATTCTCATAGCTTTATGAGTGTGTATAGTTTGCTTCAATTTTACACAGTTGGGAATGATGTTATGATCCATGCATCTAAGAAAGAAGGACAACGATGAAAGGAGAGAGCTCCTTCTTCGCCTCAACTTACTAAATTTAGATGATTGTCGAACAACTTCCTCCCCATAGAGGTTTCTAATTTGCATATTAAGGCTCTCACGGCCCGGATTATTATATAAACAATTCATGCTTTTGGGCTAATGCCGTGTGTATTTTTAATTTAAACCATACGTTTCGGAGAAACCTTGTCTCCTTTTTCAATGGAAATAAACAATGTGGCCAAAGAAAGTATATCAATGAGATTACAAAAAATATAGATAAATTCCTCTGTTCGTCACCAGAGAGCAGCTGCCAGAAATTACTGTATGGACCATGGTGGAACGGCGGACAAAGTAGTAAGTAACCAGAAGGTAAAGGGGTCGGTGTGAAAATATAGAAACTCCTCGAAGAATGAGGAGGGGGGGGGGGGGGAGGTGGGGGGGTTAGATGGATACAAGGAAACATAAACAAAAGGGAAGTGTATCTGAACAATACCTAACGTCATACAGTCAACGGCGAAAAAACAGATGGAAACTCCTCCAGTGACGAACAAAGGAGATCAAATCCAGGCTCTGAGCCCTAGAGCGAAAATGTACAATTTTAAATATGTGAAGAACAGAGAGACTGAGAGGAACTATCTCCCTAGATCCTTAATAACTGGTAGCCAAGTGTCACTTAGCTGATATCCAGTGTCTCTGTTAAAATTATTGGGATTTTTACGAATTTCAACTGCCTCCCTTATAATTCTAGACCAGTTGTGCTTAACAAGGGCAAGCGCATGAGCATCATTGAAACATACATCGTGCCCTGAAGACAGGGCATGTTCAGCTATAGCTGATTTGTCAGGTTGGTTTAGACGGATGTTCCTTTGATGCTCTTTGATGCGAGTTGCAATGGAACGTTTTGTTTGTCCAATGTAGACTTTTCCGCAAGTACAAGGGACTTCATACACCCCAGGTTGTAGTATTGGAGACAATTTATCTTTGTTTAATGCTAAACGTTGACCAATTTTCGTCATAGTGCTGAAAACTGTTTTTATCTTGTGCTTGCGGAGAATCTTAGCAACGCGGTCAGTGGTGTTGTGAATATAAGGGAGGTAAGCAGTTCCTCTCACGTCGGAGCTCTGAGAAGGTTGTCTATCCCTCTTCTGGGATGTAGGGACCTATATATAGTGGATTCATTATAGCCATTACCCTTAAACATGGTTTGTAAGGCATGTAACTCTTCCTGAAGAGTTGATGCCTCACAAATACGTTCCGCTCTTTTGGCTAGAGTTGTTATAATTCCTTGTTTTTGTGCTGGGTGGTGGTGGGAGTCCGCATGTAAATAACGGTTAGTGTGAGTTGGCTTACGGTAGACGCTGTGCCCCATGGAGCCATCCGCTTTCCTCCTCACAAGAACATCCAAAAAAGGTAAGCATCCACCTGACTCTAGCTCCATTGTGAAGTGGATTGAAGGATGCAGCTGATTTAGGTGGTTCAGAAAGTGGTTCAGTTTCTCAGAACCCTCCTCCCACACCACGAACGTATCATCCACATACCTCCACCAAATCACAGGTTTGAAAGACGCCGAAGATATAGCCTCCCCCTCAAAATGTTCCATGAAAAAATTTGCCACGACAGGCGAGAGTGGACTTCCCATGGCCACACCATCAGTCTGCTCGTAATATTTACCATCCCACAAGAAATAACTGGAACACAAGCAGTGGTGGAATAATCGGGCAATGTCCTCAGGAAACAAATCCTTGATGAGTGACATGACCGAGTCCACCGGCACTCTGGTAAACAAGGACTCTACATCAAAACTCACCAAAATAGCATTTGGTTGAACGGCGATAGACAACCTTCTCAGAGCTCCGACGTGAGAGGAACTGCTTACCTCCCTTATATTCACAACACCACTGACCGCGTTGCTAAGATTCTCCGCAAGCACAAGATAAAACAGTTTTCGGCACTATGACGAAAATTGGTCAACGTATAGCATTAAACAAAGATAAATTGTCTCCCATACTACAACCTGGGGTGTATGAAGTCCCTTGTACTTGCGGAAAAGTCTACATTGGAGAAACAAAACGTTCCATTGCAACTCGCATCAAAGAGCATCAAAGGAACATCCGTCTAAACCAACCTGACAAATCAGCTATAGCTGAACATGCCCTGTCTTCAGGGCACGATGTATGTTTCAAGGATGCTCATGCGCTTGCCCTTGTTAAGCACAACTGGTCTAGAATTATAAGGGAGGTAGTTGAAATTCGTAAAAATCCCAATAATTTTAACAGAGACACTGGATATCAGCTAAGTGACACTTGGCTACCAGTTATTAAGGATCTAGGGAGATAGTTCCTCTCAGTCTCTCTGTTCTTCACATATTTAAAATTGTACATTTTCCCTCTAGGGCTCAGAGCCTGGATTTGATCTCCTTTGTTCGTCACTGGAGGAGTTTCCATCTGTTTTTTCGCCGTTGACTGTATGACGTTAGGTATTGTTCAGATACACTTCCCTTTTGTTTATGTTTCCTTGTATCCATCTAACCCCCCCCACCTCCCCCCCCCCCCTCCTCATTCTTCGAGGAGTTTCTATATTTTCACACCGACCCCTTTACCTTCTGGTTACTTACTACTTTGTCCGCCGTTCCACCATGGTCCATACAGTAATTTCTGGCAGCTGCTCTCTGGTGACGAACAGAGGAATTTATCTATATTTTTTGTAATCTCATTGATATACTTTCTTTGGCCACATTGTTTATTTCCATTGAAAAAGGAGGCAAGGTTTCTCCGAAACGTATGGTTTAAATTAAAAATACACACGGCATTAGCCCAAAAGCATGAATTGTTTATATAATAATCCGGGCCGTGAAAGCCTTAATATGCAAATTAGAAACCTCTATGGGGAGGAAGTTGTTCGACAATCATCTAAATTTAGTAAGTTGAGGCGAAGAAGGAGCTCTCTCCTTTCATCGTTGTCCTTCTTTCTTAGATGCAGGGATCATAACATCATTCCCAACTGTGTAAAATTGAAGCAAACTATACACACTCATAAAGCTATGAGAATTTATCAGCGCGCTAGCAAGGCACTCGTTATCGAGAGGATCCAGAACTCTCGTACTGAATTGGACGCAGTTTCCCGTGAGTTATTACACTTACATCTGCTTCTTAGTAGCATTCTCTCAGAGGAATTGTGGCTGTTCTTTGAACGTATCTCCGCTATTCAGGCCGAGAATAATTTTTGTCGGGCTGTAGATAGACAAAGAGCTAAGTTCCTTCGATTGTCCTCGAGACAAACAGCTCCTCGTACGGTTCTTGATACTAGTAAAGTTGTAGTCAATCTTTCTAATACCCCTTTAGATGACTATCAAACAACTTAACTAAGCAGAGGTCTCAACTTTGCTCTCGCACCCTTCAAAATTCCTACAGAGGAGTTGACCACATCCGTTGAGGCTGCCATCTACAATTTACCTCCAGATGAAGCTGAAGAAGTTAGACAAGAAAGTGTGAGGATATTAAGATCCTCGAAAGTACCCGCACCCAATTTAACTCGGGGTGAAAGAAAGGCATTGAAGGAACTAAGAAATAATGACACCATTTCTATTCTTCATGCTGACAAGGGAAATGCGACAGTGGTGATGGATACCGTTGAATATAAAAGTAAAATCTCGATTCTGTTATCTGATCCTGTCTACACACTGTGCACTCGTGATCCAACCACTCGTGTATCCAATGCCACTGCTAAGCTTGTTAAACTGTCATCTATTCCAAAAGAAGAGGGAAGATGTCTTATTCCGAGAGATGCTGTTCCTCCGAGATTGTATGGTCTTCCAAAAATCCATATGCAAGACGTCCCTCTTCGACCAATTGTTAGCACAATAGGTTCTCCAACTTATGCTCTTGCGCAATATCTCAGCAAGTTTCTTCAGCCGCATTTGGGGCGCACACAGTCCTACATTAGGGATTCAACCCATTTCGTCGAAAAATTGTCAACCATCGCCGTTCAACCAAATGCTATTTTGGTGAGTTTTGATGTAGAGTCCTTGTTTACCAGAGTGCCGGTGGACTCGGTCATGTCACTCATCAAGGATTTGTTTCCTGAGGACATTGCCCGATTATTCCACCACTGCTTGTGTTCCAGTTATTTCTTGTGGGATGGTAAATATTACGAGCAGACTGATGGTGTGGCCATGGGAAGTCCACTCTCGCCTGTCGTGGCAAATTTTTTCATGGAACATTTTGAGGGGGAGGCTATATCTTCGGCGTCTTTCAAACCTGTGATTTGGTGGAGGTATGTGGATGATACGTTCGTGGTGTGGGAGGAGGGTTCTGAGAAACTGAACCACTTTCTGAATCACCTAAATCAGCTGCATCCTTCAATCCACTTCACAATGGAGCTAGAGTCAGGTGGATGCTTACCTTTTTTGGATGTTCTTGTGAGGAGGAAAGCGGATGGCTCCATGGGGCACAGCGTCTACCGTAAGCCAACTCACACTAACCGTTATTTACATGCGGACTCCCACCACCACCACCCAGCACAAAAACAAGGAATTATAACAACTCTAGCCAAAAGAGCGGAACGTATTTGTGAGGCATCAACTCTTCAGGAAGAGTTACATGCCTTACAAACCATGTTTAAGGGTAATGGCTATAATGAATCCACTATATTGAACCCATGTGCCATAGGGTCCAATGAGGGCGAATCCATGCATTTGGGGAAGAAATAAAAGAAACGTATAGTTTCTAATGTAACTTAAAGAAAGATCCAGCTAAGATGCTAGCCTAATATGGTGCAAGAGGCGAGGACCAGGTGTTCGTGAGATGAGATCACTCCTCTTGACATTCAGAAGGGAGCGAGTCATGAGTATTAATAACCGAGTGGAAATTTCCCAGGATTAAACAAGGAAGCCTGACTGGGAAATCGACCTTACGTTGCTGGAAATTGACAACACCGCTTATGCGCCAGAAGAGGAATAATTACATTTAACCCGTTTACAAGTATAATAATGAGTAAACAAGTACAGTACAGTGAATCATTTTGAATGAGAGATTTTTTAGTAAAGAGAAACCATTTAATAATTGCGCAGGAGAAAACTGCAAACGCAAGACGACGTCATCGGGGAATTACCAAGGCCTGTGTGGAGGGGAGAAAGCAAAAGAAATGCAACACCCACACAATTGAGGACGAGAAATTAATTAATATCTGCGAATTGCACGATCGATTCTTAGGGGCAATGAGATTATTTGACATTGAGAAGACGAGCTTTCGGAAGGTATAATTTTTATATTTGTGCCACCATTATTTTAGAAATTGGTCACAGAAAGGACTAGAGTCTTATTTTTTTGTAGTGAAATAGTATAAAGCTTCGGGCTTCACCAAGCCAATCATGCAGTTATTCTGACAACCCGTGAGGGTGTTACTACGCATGCAGTCATTCCGACAGTCCGTGAGGGGCGTAAGACTACATCACAGCACATCAGTATCCAGACAGCCGTGTGGGGCGTCACTCTGCGTCACATCGAAGAAAGTTACTAGTACTCCTTGAGGGGAGAAACGCTGTGTTACACCGCAGAAGTAATATCCGATGGCCATAGGCGTCGCAGTATTAACAACTTGCTTGCCTCCATAAGGAGTGGTAAAGAAGAAATTTAAAGTATCGCCGTATTGAAAGATTAGGAAAATCCTAGTTACAGGATTTAGTCCCGACAGTATACAAGTTATAGTGAAAGTTCGTAAGATATAGTCAGAGCAGGCTCCGAACGTCGGACTTAAAGGCGATAGGTCGTTAAATAGACGAACGAATATATCATAACGGACGGAAGTACCGTACCAGAAAGATAAACTGTTATCTAAATTAAAGAACCCAAAAAGGGAAGAACAGAATAAGGTTCGGAACGTATTTCAGAAACGTAGGAGTGCTAGAACCGATGAAATAAAGAAGATCGGAGAATATAAACATTATCTCCAGAAAGCAGGCGAACTATTCTAAAAGTACTAGACTCGAGAAGTACTAGCTGCTATAAACTAAATCTATAGGTCATTGAGGAGACCTCGATCTGAATAGACTTTCGCTAGGATCGATAGACAGATCTACAAAGAAGCCGTTCAAGCTAGATAAATAGCCGGTCATCCAGGATAGGAGTAGAAGAATTTGGATTCCAGGGAACAGTAGATGTTTCGAGACTTTCGTATTCTGCAGGATAGGAAGCCGACATTGAATAAATTTCACCCTTGGAAACGGGAAATTAAGAAGGTCACGTGTGATAGGCTCAGAAATACGGCCTAGTGATCAAGAATTGTGAAGTGTAAATTTATCAAGATTGTGTGTTAGATTAATATTTTTAGTGTTTATTATGTGTTCAAAAAGGACACATCAGTGTATAAAAATGTCGTCAATGTTAAGTGTCTTAAATATGTGTCAAGAAGTGTTTGTACATAAGATGAATTCCTTTAATATGGAGTAAAAGTTCAAAGTGGGCCCAAAATGAAACACCGCACAAGAATAAAGATCATGGGACGATCTTAAAAACATGTGAGTACTGAATTTCATTCTATTTTGGTGTCAGGAATTGGTTGTGTACAAATCCACCGGAGTTTTTGAGTAAAAGGGATGTGTTTTAAGAAATAAATACTGAATAAACAAGAACGCGGTCTGAACAATAATAGAAATTTGAGAAATTATAAATAATTATGTAAAGAATAAATCCCGTAGAGGAAATATGTGAATAAAATGTTAATGTATTTAACGAATGTCATAAGAGCAAGGAAAATATCAGTAATTATTATGAAAGATATTTAAATAAAGTAAAGTTGAGATATGAAAGAAATAGCTTTTGAGCTTGTGTAAAGAATAAAGATAATACTAATAACTAAGTATGGAAATATTAAATAAAGATCAAATAAATTGATGTGAACATAAGAGCGTTAAAGCCTTAATGTATGTGTAAGATATGATGTTCAAGGGAATGTTTTAAAAGGGAGCGATTTATCGGCAACGGAAAAGATTAATATAAGAATTAAAAATAATATGAATTGTTACTAATGAGATTTATCAGTTCTTGGGAAGACATTTCGGCTTAAAATAATGCATAGCGCAAAGGAGCGCAAATAATATTAAAATGTCACGCTAGGAAAGCGTAGAAGTTAAAATACTTGGCAAATTACTTATGGAGGGTAGTTGATTGTAGTGAATTGATAATTGTATAAGCCCTCTATTTGTGACGTAGTATCACGAGGCATTGTGTATGTATTAAAAGGGAGCTAATGTATGGTATTATTGAGCGTATGTCATGTAGGCCACGGCCGACTTTAAATCGCGTCTTGTATAAGTCCTCTATAAGGAAATGGTTCCCGAGGCATGTGAAGAGATTCGAACTCAGAATCCTCTTATGATAAAAGCCCCTTAATTCTCCGTCGTCGAATGTGTATTAATATTCCCCAATCAATGAGGACCCTCTCATAATTAATAAATGCCAAGGTTACGAAAGTGGTCTATGAACCAAAGAATATTTGTTTGAATGGATGCAGTACAGTAAAAGCCCGGTCTCTCCCCAGGACTGAGTATAATGTGAAGGTTTGTTTTGAAAGCCTTGGAAAGGAGCTGCTAACGTGGGTTAGACAGAGAGTCGCCCGTCACCCTCCGTGTCATAAATCGCGCCCGAGTATAATGGCCTGGCTCTCTTAGATTAAGGGTGGGCCGGAACCGTCTCGTAAGATGTAGTAAAGACACCGTGAGTGTTTAAAGTTGTTAACGACTCGGGCGTCGAACCGAGGTCCTTGTAGATTGATATTTTCGTTTGCCTGTTCAGATCGTAGTTTCTTATATGATAATGGTCTTATAAGACATAAGAGATAAATAATAATCCCTATTGTAATGATGTATGGAAATAGGATTCCACGAGTTAATTGAAAGCAACTAAGTTTCGGGAGTAACTATAGTTTTTTGACTGTGTCAAGTATCTTCACGCTCTGGAGTACACAATTGATTTCCTGATTACCTTAATATATTTGTGAAAATAAAGAGAGATGATAACAGCTGAATGTGTGAACATGCCCAAAATATTGAGTTAGCTAATTAACATAAAATTTTAAATGTAATTATACATTTGTTTTGAGGATTAAGAAAATAAAAAAGATAGTATTTGAGGTGTACAAGAGTGACACCATTATTATGTAAAGCATGGAGCCAAAAGAGCTCGGAGTTATATAAGACTTACAGTTGATGCTTAAGGAAGTAAGACTAAGTAGGAATTGTTGGTTTATGTGGAAACCATATGTTTAAATACAATATTTGTTTATTATATTTGTGATTCCTTGTTCATTTGGAACAAGTAGATGATTATGGGTCAGTAATTAAATTGTTAAAGTGTTTGTAGCACCATTAATTTGATTAATTAAATGTGTTAAAATAGGAGTTGATTTTGTTGTTATTTTTGCAAGTGTATCCTCTAATTAATCCAAAATATGTGAGTCACAGAGTGGGGGAACTTACCGCTGCCCCGAAAATTCCGAATTGAGCTACGCTGGTATACTGTGATTGGCATATTTCTTGCTAAAAGGGCACAATATATAGGTCCCTACATCCCAGAAGGAGGGATAGACAACCTTCTCAGAGCTCCGACGTGAGAGGAACTGCTTACCTCCCTTATATTCACAACACCACTGACCGCGTTGCTAAGATTCTCCGCAAGCACAAGATAAAAACAGTTTTCGGCACTATGACGAAAATTGGTCAACGTTTAGCATTAAACAAAGATAAATTGTCTCCAATACTACAACCTGGGGTGTATGAAGTCCCTTGTACTTGCGGAAAAGTCTACATTGGACAAACAAAACGTTCCATTGCAACTCGCATCAAAGAGCATCAAAGGAACATCCGTCTAAACCAACCTGACAAATCAGCTATAGCTGAACATGCCCTGTCTTCAGGGCACGATGTATGTTTCAAGGATGCTCATGTGCTTGCCCTTGTTAAGCACAACTGGTCTAGAATTATAAGGGAGGCAGTTGAAATTCGTAAAAATCCCAATAATTTTAACAGAGACACTGGATATCAGCTAAGTGACACTTGGCTACCAGTTATTAAGGATCTAGGGAGATAGTTCCTCTCAGTCTCTCTGTTCTTCACATATTTAAAATTGTACATTTTCGCTCTAGGGCTCAGAGCCTGGATTTGATCTCCTTTGTTCGTCACTGGAGGAGTTTCCATCTGTTTTTTCGCCGTTGACTGTATGACGTTAGGTATTGTTCAGATACACTTCCCTTTTGTTTATGTTTCCTTGTATCCATCTAACCCCCCCCCCCCCCCCCCCCTCCTCATTCTTCGAGGAGTTTCTATATTTTCACACCGACCCCTTTACCTTCTGGTTACTTACTACTTTGTCCGCCGTTCCACCATGGTCCATACAGTAATTTCTGGCAGCTGCTCTCTGGTGACGAACAGAGGAATTTATCTATATTTTTTGTAA
Organism: Meconema thalassinum; assembly: GCA_946902985.2. Classification (NCBI taxonomy): domain Eukaryota; kingdom Metazoa; phylum Arthropoda; class Insecta; order Orthoptera; family Tettigoniidae; genus Meconema; species Meconema thalassinum. The sequence continues at coordinate 128,137,696 of OX336395.1, forward strand.
TCTCATTGATATACTTTCTTTGGCCACATTGTTTATTTCCATTGAAAAAGGAGGCAAGGTTTCTCCGAAACGTATGGTTTAAATTAAAAATACACACGGCATTAGCCCAAAAGCATGAATTGTTTATATAATAATCCGGGCCGTGAAAGCCTTAATATGCAAATTAGAAACCTCTATGGGGAGGAAGTTGTTCGACAATCATCTAAATTTAGTAAGTTGAGGCGAAGAAGGAGCTCTCTCCTTTCATCGTTGTCCTTCTTTCTTAGATGCAGGGATCATAACATCATTCCCAACTGTGTAAAATTGAAGCAAACTATACACACTCATAAAGCTATGAGAATTTATCAGCGCGCTAGCAAGGCACTCGTTATCGAGAGGATCCAGAACTCTCGTACTGAATTGGACGCAGTTTCCCGTGAGTTATTACACTTACATCTGCTTCTTAGTAGCATTCTCTCAGAGGAATTGTGGCTGTTCTTTGAACGTATCTCCGCTATTCAGGCCGAGAATAATTTTTGTCGGGCTGTAGATAGACAAAGAGCTAAGTTCCTTCGATTGTCCTCGAGACAAACAGCTCCTCGTACGGTTCTTGATACTAGTAAAGTTGTAGTCAATCTTTCTAATACCCCTTTAGATGACTATCAAACAACTTTACTAAGCAGAGGTCTCAACTTTGCTCTCGCACCCTTCAAAATTCCTACAGAGGAGTTGATCACATCCGTTGAGGCTGCCATCTACAATTTACCTCCAGATGAAGCTGAAGAAGTTAGACAAGAAAGTGTGAGGATATTAAGATCCTCGAAAGTACCCGCACCCAATTTAACTCGGGGTGAAAGAAAGGCATTGAAGGAACTAAGAAATAATGACACCATTTCTATTCTTCATGCTGACAAGGGAAATGCGACAGTGGTGATGGATACCGTTGAATATAAAAGTAAAATCTCGATTCTGTTATCTGATCCTGTCTACACACTGTGCACTCGTGATCCAACCACTCGTGTATCCAATGCCACTGCTAAGCTTGTTAAACTGTCATCTATTCCAAAAGAAGAGGGAAGATGTCTTATTCCGAGAGATGCTGTTCCTCCGAGATTGTATGGTCTTCCAAAAATCCATAAGCAAGACGTCTCTCTTCGACCAATTGTTAGCACAATAGGTTCTCCAACTTATGTTCTTGCGCAATATCTCAGCAAGTTGCTTCAGCCGCATTTGGGGCGCACACAGTCCTACATTAGGGATTCAACCCATTTCGTCGAAAAATTGTCAACCATCGCCGTTCAACCAAATGCTATTTTGGTGAGTTTTGATGTAGAGTCCTTGTTTACCAGAGTGCCGGTGGACTCGGTCATGTCACTCATCAAGGATTTGTTTCCTGAGGACATTGCCCGATTATTCCACCACTGCTTGTGTTCCAGTTATTTCTTGTGGGATGGTAAATATTACGAGCAGACTGATGGTGTGGCCATGGGAAGTCCACTCTCGCCTGTCGTGGCAAATTTTTTCATGGAACATTTTGAGGGGGAGGCTATATCTTCGGCGTCTTTCAAACCTGTGATTTGGTGGAGGTATGTGGATGATACGTTCGTGGTGTGGGAGGAGGGTTCTGAGAAACTGAACCACTTTCTGAACCACCTAAATCAGCTGCATCCTTCAATCCACTTCACAATGGAGCTAGAGTCAGGTGGATGCTTACCTTTTTTGGATGTTCTTGTGAGGAGGAAAGCGGATGGCTCCATGGGGCACAGCGTCTACCGTAAGCCAACTCACACTAACCGTTATTTACATGCGGACTCCCACCACCACCCAGCACAAAAACAAGGAATTATAACAACTCTAGCCAAAAGAGCGGAACGTATTTGTGAGGCATCAACTCTTCAGGAAGAGTTACATGCCTTACAAACCATGTTTAAGGGTAATGGCTATAATGAATCCACTATATATAGGTCCCTACATCCCAGAAGGAGGGATAGACAACCTTCTCAGAGCTCCGACGTGAGAGGAACTGCTTACCTCCCTTATATTCACAACACCACTGACCGCGTTGCTAAGATTCTCCGCAAGCACAAGATAAAAACAGTTTTCGGCACTATGACGAAAATTGGTCAACGTTTAGCATTAAACAAAGATAAATTGTCTCCAATACTACAACCTGGGGTGTATGAAGTCCCTTGTACTTGCGGAAAAGTCTACATTGGACAAACAAAACGTTCCATTGCAACTCGCATCAAAGAGCATCAAAGGAACATCCGTCTAAACCAACCTGACAAATCAGCTATAGCTGAACATGCCCTGTCTTCAGGGCACGATGTATGTTTCAAGGATGCTCATGCGCTTGCCCTTGTTAAGCACAACTGGTCTAGAATTATAAGGGAGGCAGTTGAAATTCGTAAAAATCCCAATAATTTTAACAGAGACACTGGATATCAGCTAAGTGACACTTGGCTACCAGTTATTAAGGATCTAGGGAGATAGTTCCTCTCAGTCTCTCTGTTCTTCACATATTTAAAATTGTACATTTTCCCTCTAGGGCTCAGAGCCTGGATTTGATCTCCTTTGTTCGTCACTGGAGGAGTTTCCATCTGTTTTTTCGCCGTTGACTGTATGACGTTAGGTATTGTTCAGATACACTTCCCTTTTGTTTATGTTTCCTTGTATCCATCTAACCCCCCCACCTCCACCCCCCCCCCCCCCCCCCTCCTCATTCTTCGAGGAGTTTCTATATTTTCACACCGACCCCTTTACCTTCTGGTTACTTACTACTTTGTCCGCCGTTCCACCATGGTCCATACAGTAATTTCTGGCAGCTGCTCTCTGGTGACGAACAGAGGAATTTATCTATATTTTTTGTAATCTCATTGATATACTTTCTTTGGCCACATTGTTTATTTCCATTGAAAAAGGAGGCAAGGTTTCTCCGAAACGTATGGTTTAAATTAAAAATACACACGGCATTAGCCCAAAAGCATGAATTGTTTATATAATAATCCGGGCCGTGAAAGCCTTAATATGCAAATTAGAAACCTCTATGGGGAGGAAGTTGTTCGACAATCATCTAAATTTAGTAAGTTGAGGCGAAGAAGGAGCTCTCTCCTTTCATCGTTGTCCTTCTTTCTTAGATGCAGGGATCATAACATCATTCCCAACTGTGTAAAATTGAAGCAAACTATACACACTCATAAAGCTATGAGAATTTATCAGCGCGCTAGCAAGGCACTCGTTATCGAGAGGATCCAGAACTCTCGTACTGAATTGGACGCAGTTTCCCGTGAGTTATTACACTTACATCTGCTTCTTAGTAGCATTCTCTCAGAGGAATTGTGGCTGTTCTTTGAACGTATCTCCGCTATTCAGGCCGAGAATAATTTTTGTCGGGCTGTAGATAGACAAAGAGCTAAGTTCCTTCGATTGTCCTCGAGACAAACAGCTCCTCGTACGGTTCTTGATACTAGTAAAGTTGTAGTCAATCTTTCTAATACCCCTTTAGATGACTATCAAACAACTTTACTAAGCAGAGGTCTCAACTTTGCTCTCGCACCCTTCAAAATTCCTACAGAGGAGTTGATCACATCCGTTGAGGCTGCCATCTACAATTTACCTCCAGATGAAGCTGAAGAAGTTAGACAAGAAAGTGTGAGGATATTAAGATCCTCGAAAGTACCCGCACCCAATTTAACTCGGGGTGAAAGAAAGGCATTGAAGGAACTAAGAAATAATGACACCATTTCTATTCTTCATGCTGACAAGGGAAATGCGACAGTGGTGATGGATACCGTTGAATATAAAAGTAAAATCTCGATTCTGTTATCTGATCCTGTCTACACACTGTGCACTCGTGATCCAACCACTCGTGTATCCAATGCCACTGCTAAGCTTGTTAAACTGTCATCTATTCCAAAAGAAGAGGGAAGATGTCTTATTCCGAGAGATGCTGTTCCTCCGAGATTGTATGGTCTTCCAAAAATCCATAAGCAAGACGTCCCTCTTCGACCAATTGTTAGCACAATAGGTTCTCCAACTTATGCTCTTGCGCAATATCTCAGCAAGTTGCTTCAGCCGCATTTGGGGCGCACACAGTCCTACATTAGGGATTCAACCCATTTCGTCGAAAAATTGTCAACCATCGCCGTTCAACCAAATGCTATTTTGGTGAGTTTTGATGTAGAGTCCTTGTTTACCAGAGTGCCGGTGGACTCGGTCATGTCACTCATCAAGGATTTGTTTCCTGAGGACATTGCCCGATTATTCCACCACTGCTTGTGTTCCAGTTATTTCTTGTGGGATGGTAAATATTACGAGCAGACTGATGGTGTGGCCATGGGAAGTCCACTCTCGCCTGTCGTGGCAAATTTTTTCATGGAACATTTTGAGGGGGAGGCTATATCTTCGGCGTCTTTCAAACCTGTAATTTGGTGGAGGTATGTGGATGATACGTTCGTGGTGTGGGAGGAGGGTTCTGAGAAACTGAACCACTTTCTGAACCACCTAAATCAGCTGCATCCTTCAATCCACTTCACAATGGAGCTAGAGTCAGGTGGATGCTTACCTTTTTTGGATGTTCTTGTGAGGAGGAAAGCGGATGGCTCCATGGGGCACAGCGTCTACCGTAAGCCAACTCACACTAACCGTTATTTACATGCGGACTCCCACCACCACCCAGCACAAAAACAAGGAATTATAACAACTCTAGCCAAAAGAGCGGAACGTATTTGTGAGGCATCAACTCTACAGGAAGAGTTACATGCCTTACAAACCATGTTTAAGGGTAATGGCTATAATGAATCCACTATATATAGGTCCCTACATCCCAGAAGGAGGGATAGACAACCTTCTCAGAGCTCCGACGTGAGAGGAACTGCTTACCTCCCTTATATTCACAACACCACTGACCGCGTTGCTAAGATTCTCCGCAAGCACAAGATAAAAACAGTTTTCGGCACTATGACGAAAATTGGTCAACGTTTAGCATTAAACAAAGATAAATTGTCTCCAATACTACAACCTGGGGTGTATGAAGTCCCTTGTACTTGCGGAAAAGTCTACATTGGACAAACAAAACGTTCCATTGCAACTCGCATCAAAGAGCATCAAAGGAACATCCGTCTAAACCAACCTGACAAATCAGCTATAGCTGAACATGCCCTGTCTTCAGGGCACGATGTATGTTTCAAGGATGCTCATGCGCTTGCCCTTGTTAAGCACAACTGGTCTAGAATTATAAGGGAGGCAGTTGAAATTCGTAAAAATCCCAATAATTTTAACAGAGACACTGGATATCAGCTAAGTGACACTTGGCTACCAGTTATTAAGGATCTAGGGAGATAGTTCCTCTCAGTCTCTCTGTTCTTCACATATTTAAAATTGTACATTTTCCCTCTAGGGCTCAGAGCCTGGATTTGATCTCCTTTGTTCGTCACTGGAGGAGTTTCCATCTGTTTTTTCGCCGTCGACTGTATGACGTTAGGTATTGTTCAGATACACTTCCCTTTTGTTTATGTTTCCTTGTATCCATCTAACCCCCCCCCCCCTCCCCCCCCCCCTCCTCATTCTTCGAGGAGTTTCTATATTTTCACACCGACCCCTTTACCTTCTGGTTACTTACTACTTTGTCCGCCGTTGCACCATGGTCCATACAGTAATTTCTGGCAGCTGCTCTCTGGTGACGAACAGAGGAATTTATCTATATTTTTTGTAATCTCATTGATATACTTTCTTTGGCCACATTGTTTATTTCCATTGAAAAAGGAGGCAAGGTTTCTCCGAAACGTATGGTTTAAATTAAAAATACACACGGCATTAGCCCAAAAGCATGAATTGTTTATATAATAATCCGGGCCGTGAAAGCCTTAATATGCAAATTAGAAACCTCTATGGGGAGGAAGTTGTTCGACAATCATCTAAATTTAGTAAGTTGAGGCGAAGAAGGAGCTCTCTCCTTTCATCGTTGTCCTTCTTTCTTAGATGCAGGGATCATAACATCATTCCCAACTGTGTAAAATTGAAGCAAACTATACACACTCATAAAGCTATGAGAATTTATCAGCGCGCTAGCAAGGCACTCGTTATCGAGAGGATCCAGAACTCTCGTACTGAATTGGACGCAGTTTCCCGTGAGTTATTACACTTACATCTGCTTCTTAGTAGCATTCTCTCAGAGGAATTGTGGCTGTTCTTTGAACGTATCTCCGCTATTCAGGCCGAGAATAATTTTTGTCGGGCTGTAGATAGACAAAGAGCTAAGTTCCTTCGATTGTCCTCGAGACAAACAGCTCCTCGTACGGTTCTTGATACTAGTAAAGTTGTAGTCAATCTTTCTAATACCCCTTTAGATGACTATCAAACAACTTTACTAAGCAGAGGTCTCAACTTTGCTCTCGCACCCTTCAAAATTCCTACAGAGGAGTTGATCACATCCGTTGAGGCTGCCATCTACAATTTACCTCCAGATGAAGCTGAAGAAGTTAGACAAGAAAGTGTGAGGATATTAAGATCCTCGAAAGTACCCGCACCCAATTTAACTCGGGGTGAAAGAAAGGCATTGAAGGAACTAAGAAATAATGACACCATTTCTATTCTTCATGCTGACAAGGGAAATGCGACAGTGGTGATGGATACCGTTGAATATAAAAGTAAAATCTCGATTCTGTTATCAGATCCTGTCTACACACTGTGCACTCGTGTATCCAATGCCACTGCTAAGCTTGTTAAACTGTCATCTATTCCAAAAGAAGAGGGAAGATGTCTTATTCCGAGAGATGCTGTTCCTCCGAGATTGTATGGTCTTCCAAAAATCCATAAGCAAGACGTCCCTCTTCGACCAATTGTTAGCACAATAGGTTCTCCAACTTATGCTCTTGCGCAATATCTCAGCAAGTTGCTTCAGCCGCATTTGGGGCGCACACAGTCCTACATTAGGGATTCAACCCATTTCGTCGAAAAATTGTCAACCATCGCCGTTCAACCAAATGCTATTTTGGTGAGTTTTGATGTAGAGTCCTTGTTTACCAGAGTGCCGGTGGACTCGGTCATGTCACTCATCAAGGATTTGTTTCCTGAGGACATTGCCCGATTATTCCACCACTGCTTGTGTTCCAGTTATTTCTTGTGGGATGGTAAATATTACGAGCAGACTGATGGTGTGGCCATGGGAAGTCCACTCTCGCCTGTCGTGGCAAATTTTTTCATGGAACATTTTGAGGGGTAGGCTATATCTTCGGCGTCTTTCAAACCTGTGATTTGGTGGAGGTATGTGGATGATACGTTCGTGGTGTGGGAGGAGGGTTCTGAGAAACTGAACCACTTTCTGAACCACCTAAATCAGCTGCATCCTTCAATCCACTTCACAATGGAGCTAGAGTCAGGTGGATGCTTACCTTTTTTGGATGTTCTTGTGAGGAGGAAAGCGGATGGCTCCATGGGGCACAGCGTCTACCGTAAGCCAACTCACACTAACCGTTATTTACATGCGGACTCCCACCACCACCCAGCACAAAAACAAGGAATTATAACAACTCTAGCCAAAAGAGCGGAACGTATTTGTGAGGCATCAACTCTTCAGGAAGAGTTACATGCCTTACAAACCATGTTTAAGGGTAATGGCTATAATGAATCCACTATATATAGGTCCCTACATCCCAGAAGGAGGGATAGACAACCTTCTCAGAGCTCCGACGTGAGAGGAACTGCTTACCTCCCTTATATTCACAACACCACTGACCGCGTTGCTAAGATTCTCCGCAAGCACAAGATAAAAACAGTTTTCGGCACTATGACGAAAATTGGTCAACGTTTAGCATTAAACAAAGATAAATTGTCTCCAATACTACAACCTGGGGTGTATGAAGTCCCTTGTACTTGCGGAAAAGTCTACATTGGACAAACAAAACGTTCCATTGCAACTCGCATCAAAGAGCATCAAAGGAACATCCGTCTAAACCAACCTGACAAATCAGCTATAGCTGAACATGCCCTGTCTTCAGGGCACGATGTATGTTTCAAGGATGCTCATGCGCTTGCCCTTGTTAAGCACAACTGGTCTAGAATTATAAGGGAGGCAGTTGAAATTCGTAAAAATCCCAATAATTTTAACAGAGACACTGGATATCAGCTAAGTGACACTTGGCTACCAGTTATTAAGGATCTAGGGAGATAGTTCCTCTCAGTCTCTCTGTTCTTCACATATTTAAAATTGTACATTTTCCCTCTAGGGCTCAGAGCCTGGATTTGATCTCCTTTGTTCGTCACTGGAGGAGTTTCCATCTGTTTTTTCGCCGTTGACTGTATGACGTTAGGTATTGTTCAGATACACTTCCCTTTTGTTTATGTTTCCTTGTATCCATCTAACCCCCCCACCTCCCCCCCCCCCTCCTCATTCTTCGAGGAGTTTCTATATTTTCACACCGACCCCTTTACCTTCTGGTTACTTACTACTTTGTCCGCCGTTGCACCATGGTCCATACAGTAATTTCTGGCAGCTGCTCTCTGGTGACGAACAGAGGAATTTATCTATATTTTTTGTAATCTCATTGATATACTTTCTTTGGCCACATTGTTTATTTCCATTGAAAAAGGAGGCAAGGTTTCTCCGAAACGTATGGTTTAAATTAAAAATACACACGGCATTAGCCCAAAAGCATGAATTGTTTATATAATAATCCGGGCCGTGAAAGCCTTAATATGCAAATTAGAAACCTCTATGGGGAGGAAGTTGTTCGACAATCATCTAAATTTAGTAAGTTGAGGCGAAGAAGGAGCTCTCTCCTTTCATCGTTGTCCTTCTTTCTTAGATGCAGGGATCATAACATCATTCCCAACTGTGTAAAATTGAAGCAAACTATACACACTCATAAAGCTATGAGAATTTATCAGCGCGCTAGCAAGGCACTCGTTATCGAGAGGATCCAGAACTCTCGTACTGAATTGGACGCAGTTTCCCGTGAGTTATTACACTTACATCTGCTTCTTAGTAGCATTCTCTCAGAGGAATTGTGGCTGTTCTTTGAACGTATCTCCGCTATTCAGGCCGAGAATAATTTTTGTCGGGCTGTAGAGAGACAAAGAGCTAAGTTCCTTCGATTGTCCTCGAGACAAACAGCTCCTCGTACGGTTCTTGATACTAGTAAAGTTGTAGTCAATCTTTCTAATACCCCTTTAGATGACTATCAAACAACTTTACTAAGCAGAGGTCTCAACTTTGCTCTCGCACCCTTCAAAATTCCTACAGAGGAGTTGATCACATCCGTTGAGGCTGCCATCTACAATTTACCTCCAGATGAAGCTGAAGAAGTTAGACAAGAAAGTGTGAGGATATTAAGATCCTCGAAAGTACCCGCACCCAATTTAACTCGGGGTGAAAGAAAGGCATTGAAGGAACTAAGAAATAATGACACCATTTCTATTCTTCATGCTGACAAGGGAAATGCGACAGTGGTGATGGATACCGTTGAATATAAAAGTAAAATCTCGATTCTGTTATCTGATCCTGTCTACACACTGTGCACTCGTGTATCCAATGCCACTGCTAAGCTTGTTAAACTGTCATCTATTCCAAAAGAAGAGGGAAGATGTCTTATTCCGAGAGATGCTGTTCCTCCGAGATTGTATGGTCTTCCAAAAATCCATAAGCAAGACGTCCCTCTTCGACCAATTGTTAGCACAATAGGTTCTCCAACTTATGCTCTTGCGCAATATCTCAGCAAGTTGCTTCAGCCGCATTTGGGGCGCACACAGTCCTACATTAGGGATTCAACCCATTTCGTCGAAAAATTGTCAACCATCGCCGTTCAACCAAATGCTATTTTGGTGAGTTTTGATGTAGAGTCCTTGTTTACCAGAGTGCCGGTGGACTCGGTCATGTCACTCATCAAGGATTTGTTTCCTGAGGACATTGCCCGATTATTCCACCACTGCTTGTGTTCCAGTTATTTCTTGTGGGATGGTAAATATTACGAGCAGACTGATGGTGTGGCCATGGGAAGTCCACTCTCGCCTGTCGTGGCAAATTTTTTCATGGAACATTTTGAGGGGGAGGCTATATCTTCGGCGTCTTTCAAACCTGTGATTTGGTGGAGGTATGTGGATGATACGTTCGTGGTGTGGGAGGAGGGTTCTGAGAAACTGAACCACTTTCTGAACCACCTAAATCAGCTGCATCCTTCAATCCACTTCACAATGGAGCTAGAGTCAGGTGGATGCTTACCTTTTTTGGATGTTCTTGTGAGGAGGAAAGCGGATGGCTCCATGGGGCACAGCGTCTACCGTAAGCCAACTCACACTAACCGTTATTTACATGCGGACTCCCACCACCACCACCCAGCACAAAAACAAGGAATTATAACAACTCTAGCCAAAAGAGCGGAACGTATTTGTGAGGCATCAACTCTTCAGGAAGAGTTACATGCCTTACAAACCATGTTTAAGGGTAATGGCTATAATGAATCCACTATATATAGGTCCCTACATCCCAGAAGGAGGGATAGACAACCTTCTCAGAGCTCCGACGTGAGAGGAACTGCTTACCTCCCTTATATTCACAACACCACTGACCGCGTTGCTAAGATTCTCCGCAAGCACAAGATAAAAACAGTTTTCGGCACTATGACGAAAATTGGTCAACGTTTAGCATTAAACAAAGATAAATTGTCTCCAATACTACAACCTGGGGTGTATGAAGTCCCTTGTACTTGCGGAAAAGTCTACATTGGACAAACAAAACGTTCCATTGCAACTCGCATCAAAGAGCATCAAAGGAACATCCGTCTAAACCAACCTGACAAATCAGCTATAGCTGAACATGCCCTGTCTTCAGGGCACGATGTATGTTTCAAGGATGCTCATGCGCTTGCCCTTGTTAAGCACAACTGGTCTAGAATTATAAGGGAGGCAGTTGAAATTCGTAAAAATCCCAATAATTTTAACAGAGACACTGGATATCAGCTAAGTGACACTTGGCTACCAGTTATTAAGGATCTAGGGAGATAGTTCCTCTCAGTCTCTCTGTTCTTCACATATTTAAAATTGTACATTTTCCCTCTAGGTCTCAGAGCCTGGATTTGATCTCCTTTGTTCGTCACTGGAGGAGTTTCCATCTGTTTTTTCGCCGTCGACTGTATGACGTTAGGTATTGTTCAGATACACTTCCCTTTTGTTTATGTTTCCTTGTATCCATCTAACCCCCCCACCTCCCCCCCCCCTCCTCATTCTTCGAGGAGTTTCTATATTTTCACACCGACCCCTTTACCTTCTGGTTACTTACTACTTTGTCCGCCGTTGCACCATGGTCCATACAGTAATTTCTGGCAGCTGCTCTCTGGTGACGAACAGAGGAATTTATCTATATTTTTTGTAATCTCATTGATATACTTTCTTTGGCCACATTGTTTATTTCCATTGAAAAAGGAGGCAAGGTTTCTCCGAAACGTATGGTTTAAATTAAAAATACACACGGCATTAGCCCAAAAGCATGAATTGTTTATATAATAATCCGGGCCGTGAAAGCCTTAATATGCAAATTAGAAACCTCTATGGGGAGGAAGTTGTTCGACAATCATCTAAATTTAGTAAGTTGAGGCGAAGAAGGAGCTCTCTCCTTTCATCGTTGTCCTTCTTTCTTAGATGCAGGGATCATAACATCATTCCCAACTGTGTAAAATTGAAGCAAACTATACACACTCATAAAGCTATGAGAATTTATCAGCGCGCTAGCAAGGCACTCGTTATCGAGAGGATCCAGAACTCTCGTACTGAATTGGACGCAGTTTCCCGTGAGTTATTACACTTACATCTGCTTCTTAGTAGCATTCTCTCAGAGGAATTGTGGCTGTTCTTTGAACGTATCTCCGCTATTCAGGCCGAGAATAATTTTTGTCGGGCTGTAGATAGACAAAGAGCTAAGTTCCTTCGATTGTCCTCGAGACAAACAGCTCCTCGTACGGTTCTTGATACTAGTAAAGTTGTAGTCAATCTTTCTAATACCCCTTTAGATGACTATCAAACAACTTTACTAAGCAGAGGTCTCAACTTTGCTCTCGCACCCTTCAAAATTCCTACAGAGGAGTTGATCACATCCGTTGAGGCTGCCATCTACAATTTACCTCCAGATGAAGCTGAAGAAGTTAGACAAGAAAGTGTGAGGATATTAAGATCCTCGAAAGTACCCGCACCCAATTTAACTCGGGGTGAAAGAAAGGCATTGAAGGAACTAAGAAATAATGACACCATTTCTATTCTTCATGCTGACAAGGGAAATGCGACAGTGGTGATGGATACCGTTGAATATAAAAGTAAAATCTCGATTCTGTTATCTGATCCTGTCTACACACTGTGCACTCGTGATCCAACCACTCGTGTATCCAATGCCACTGCTAAGCTTGTTAAACTGTCATCTATTCCAAAAGAAGAGGGAAGATGTCTTATTCCGAGAGATGCTGTTCCTCCGAGATTGTATGGTCTTCCAAAAATCCATAAGCAAGACGTCCCTCTTCGACCAATTGTTAGCACAATAGGTTCTCCAACTTATGTTCTTGCGCAATATCTCAGCAAGTTGCTTCAGCCGCATTTGGGGCGCACACAGTCCTACATTAGGGATTCAACCCATTTCGTCGAAAAATTGTCAACCATCGCCGTTCAACCAAATGCTATTTTGGTGAGTTTTGATGTAGAGTCCTTGTTTACCAGAGTGCCGGTGGACTCGGTCATGTCACTCATCAAGGATTTGTTTCCTGAGGACATTGCCCGATTATTCCACCACTGCTTGTGTTCCAGTTATTTCTTGTGGGATGGTAAATATTACGAGCAGACTGATGGTGTGGCCATGGGAAGTCCACTCTCGCCTGTCGTGGCAAATTTTTTCATGGAACATTTTGAGGGGGAGGCTATATCTTCGGCGTCTTTCAAACCTGTAATTTGGTGGAGGTATGTGGATGATACGTTCGTGGTGTGGGAGGAGGGTTCTGAGAAACTGAACCACTTTCTGAACCACCTAAATCAGCTGCATCCTTCAATCCACTTCACAATGGAGCTAGAGTCAGGTGGATGCTTACCTTTTTTGGATGTTCTTGTGAGGAGGAAAGCGGATGGCTCCATGGGGCACAGCGTCTACCGTAAGCCAACTCACACTAACCGTTATTTACATGCGGACTCCCACCACCACCCAGCACAAAAACAAGGAATTATAACAACTCTAGCCAAAAGAGCGGAACGTATTTGTGAGGCATCAACTCTACAGGAAGAGTTACATGCCTTACAAACCATGTTTAAGGGTAATGGCTATAATGAATCCACTATATATAGGTCCCTACATCCCAGAAGGAGGGATAGACAACCTTCTCAGAGCTCCGACGTGAGAGGAACTGCTTACCTCCCTTATATTCACAACACCACTGACCGCGTTGCTAAGATTCTCCGCAAGCACAAGATAAAAACAGTTTTCGGCACTATGACGAAAATTGGTCAACGTTTAGCATTAAACAAAGATAAATTGTCTCCAATACTACAACCTGGGGTGTATGAAGTCCCTTGTACTTGCGGAAAAGTCTACATTGGACAAACAAAACGTTCCATTGCAACTCGCATCAAAGAGCATCAAAGGAACATCCGTCTAAACCAACCTGACAAATCAGCTATAGCTGAACATGCCCTGTCTTCAGGGCACGATGTATGTTTCAAGGATGCTCATGCGCTTGCCCTTGTTAAGCACAACTGGTCTAGAATTATAAGGGAGGCAGTTGAAATTCGTAAAAATCCCAATAATTTTAACAGAGACACTGGATATCAGCTAAGTGACACTTGGCTACCAGTTATTAAGGATCTAGGGAGATAGTTCCTCTCAGTCTCTCTGTTCTTCACATATTTAAAATTGTACATTTTCCCTCTAGGGCTCAGAGCCTGGATTTGATCTCCTTTGTTCGTCACTGGAGGAGTTTCCATCTGTTTTTTCGCCGTTGACTGTATGACGTTAGGTATTGTTCAGATACACTTCCCTTTTGTTTATGTTTCCTTGTATCCATCTAACCCCCCCCCCCCTCCCCCCCCCCTCCTCATTCTTCGAGGAGTTTCTATATTTTCACACTGACCCCTTTACCTTCTGGTTACTTACTACTTTGTCCGCCGTTCCACCATGGTCCATACAGTAATTTCTGGCAGCTGCTCTCTGGTGACGAACAGAGGAATTTATCTATATTTTTTGTAATCTCATTGATATACTTTCTTTGGCCACATTGTTTATTTCCATTGAAAAAGGAGGCAAGGTTTCTCCGAAACGTATGGTTTAAATTAAAAATACACACGGCATTAGCCCAAAAGCATGAATTGTTTATATAATAATCCGGGCCGTGAAAGCCTTAATATGCAAATTAGAAACCTCTATGGGGAGGAAGTTGTTCGACAATCATCTAAATTTAGTAAGTTGAGGCGAAGAAGGAGCTCTCTCCTTTCATCGTTGTCCTTCTTTCTTAGATGCAGGGATCATAACATCATTCCCAACTGTGTAAAATTGAAGCAAACTATACACACTCATAAAGCTATGAGAATTTATCAGCGCGCTAGCAAGGCACTCGTTATCGAGAGGATCCAGAACTCTCGTACTGAATTGGACGCAGTTTCCCGTGAGTTATTACACTTACATCTGCTTCTTAGTAGCATTCTCTCAGAGGAATTGTGGCTGTTCTTTGAACGTATCTCCGCTATTCAGGCCGAGAATAATTTTTGTCGGGCTGTAGATAGACAAAGAGCTAAGTTCCTTCGATTGTCCTCGAGACAAACAGCTCCTCGTACGGTTCTTGATACTAGTAAAGTTGTAGTCAATCTTTCTAATACCCCTTTAGATGACTATCAAACAACTTTACTAAGCAGAGGTCTCAACTTTGCTCTCGCACCCTTCAAAATTCCTACAGAGGAGTTGATCACATCCGTTGAGGCTGCCATCTACAATTTACCTCCAGATGAAGCTGAAGAAGTTAGACAAGAAAGTGTGAGGATATTAAGATCCTCGAAAGTACCCGCACCCAATTTAACTCGGGGTGAAAGAAAGGCATTGAAGGAACTAAGAAATAATGACACCATTTCTATTCTTCATGCTGACAAGGGAAATGCGACAGTGGTGATGGATACCGTTGAATATAAAAGTAAAATCTCGATTCTGTTATCTGATCCTGTCTACACACTGTGCACTCGTGTATCCAATGCCACTGCTAAGCTTGTTAAACTGTCATCTATTCCAAAAGAAGAGGGAAGATGTCTTATTCCGAGAGATGCTGTTCCTCCGAGATTGTATGGTCTTCCAAAAATCCATAAGCAAGACGTCCTTCTTCGACCAATTGTTAGCACAATAGGTTCTCCAACTTATGCTCTTGCGCAATATCTCAGCAAGTTGCTTCAGCCGCAGTTGGGGCGCACACAGTCCTACATTAGGGATTCAACCCATTTCGTCGAAAAATTGTCAACCATCGCCGTTCAACCAAATGCTATTTTGGTGAGTTTTGATGTAGAGTCCTTGTTTACCAGAGTGCCGGTGGACTCGGTCATGTCACTCATCAAGGATTTGTTTCCTGAGGACATTGCCCGATTATTCCACCACTGCTTGTGTTCCAGTTATTTCTTGTGGGATGGTAAATATTACGAGCAGACTGATGGTGTGGCCATGGGAAGTCCACTCTCGCCTGTCGTGGCAAATTTTTTCATGGAACATTTTGAGGGGGAGGCTATATCTTCGGCGTCTTTCAAACCTGTGATTTGGTGGAGGTATGTGGATGATACGTTCGTGGTGTGGGAGGAGGGTTCTGAGAAACTGAACCACTTTCTGAACCACCTAAATCAGCTGCATCCTTCAATCCACTTCACAATGGAGCTAGAGTCAGGTGGATGCTTACCTTTTTTGGATGTTCTTGTGAGGAGGAAAGCGGATGGCTCCATGGGGCACAGCGTCTACCGTAAGCCAACTCACACTAACCATTATTTACATGCGGACTCCCACCACCACCCAGCACAAAAACAAGGAATTATAACAACTCTAGCCAAAAGAGCGGAACGTATTTGTGAGGCATCAACTCTTCAGGAAGAGTTACATGCCTTACAAACCATGTTTAAGGGTAATGGCTATAATGAATCCACTATATATAGGTCCCTACATCCCAGAAGGAGGGATAGACAACCTTCTCAGAGCTCCGACGTGAGAGGAACTGCTTACCTCCCTTATATTCACAACACCACTGACCGCGTTGCTAAGATTCTCCGCAAGCACAAGATAAAAACAGTTTTCGGCACTATGACGAAAATTGGTCAACGTTTAGCATTAAACAAAGATAAATTGTCTCCAATACTACAACCTGGGGTGTATGAAGTCCCTTGTACTTGCGGAAAAGTCTACATTGGACAAACAAAACGTTCCATTGCAACTCGCATCAAAGAGCATCAAAGGAACATCCGTCTAAACCAACCTGACAAATCAGCTATAGCTGAACATGCCCTGTCTTCAGGGCACGATGTATGTTTCAAGGATGCTCATGCGCTTGCCCTTGTTAAGCACAACTGGTCTAGAATTATAAGGGAGGCAGTTGAAATTCGTAAAAATCCCAATAATTTTAACAGAGACACTGGATATCAGCTAAGTGACACTTGGCTACCAGTTATTAAGGATCTAGGGAGATAGTTCCTCTCAGTCTCTCTGTTCTTCACATATTTAAAATTGTACATTTTCCCTCTAGGGCTCAGAGCCTGGATTTGATCTCCTTTGTTCGTCACTGGAGGAGTTTCCATCTGTTTTTTCGCCGTCGACTGTATGACGTTAGGTATTGTTCAGATACACTTCCCTTTTGTTTATGTTTCCTTGTATCCATCTAACCCCCCCACCTCCCCCCCCCCCTCCTCATTCTTCGAGGAGTTTCTATATTTTCACACCGACCCCTTTACCTTCTGGTTACTTACTACTTTGTCCGCCGTTGCACCATGGTCCATACAGTAATTTCTGGCAGCTGCTCTCTGGTGACGAACAGAGGAATTTATCTATATTTTTTGTAATCTCATTGATATACTTTCTTTGGCCACATTGTTTATTTCCATTGAAAAAGGAGGCAAGGTTTCTCCGAAACGTATGGTTTAAATTAAAAATACACACGGCATTAGCCCAAAAGCATGAATTGTTTATATAATAATCCGGGCCGTGAAAGCCTTAATATGCAAATTAGAAACCTCTATGGGGAGGAAGTTGTTCGACAATCATCTAAATTTAGTAAGTTGAGGCGAAGAAGGAGCTCTCTCCTTTCATCGTTGTCCTTCTTTCTTAGATGCAGGGATCATAACATCATTCCCAACTGTGTAAAATTGAAGCAAACTATACACACTCATAAAGCTATGAGAATTTATCAGCGCGCTAGCAAGGCACTCGTTATCGAGAGGATCCAGAACTCTCGTACTGAATTGGACGCAGTTTCCCGTGAGTTATTACACTTACATCTGCTTCTTAGTAGCATTCTCTCAGAGGAATTGTGGCTGTTCTTTGAACGTATCTCCGCTATTCAGGCCGAGAATAATTTTTGTCGGGCTGTAGATAGACAAAGAGCTAAGTTCCTTCGATTGTCCTCGAGACAAACAGCTCCTCGTACGGTTCTTGATACTAGTAAAGTTGTAGTCAATCTTTCTAATACCCCTTTAGATGACTATCAAACAACTTTACTAAGCAGAGGTCTCAACTTTGCTCTCGCACCCTTCAAAATTCCTACAGAGGAGTTGATCACATCCGTTGAGGCTGCCATCTACAATTTACCTCCAGATGAAGCTGAAGAAGTTAGACAAGAAAGTGTGAGGATATTAAGATCCTCGAATGTACCCGCACCCAATTTAACTCGGGGTGAAAGAAAGGCATTGAAGGAACTAAGAAATAATGACACCATTTCTATTCTTCATGCTGACAAGGGAAATGCGACAGTGGTGATGGATACCGTTGAATATAAAAGTAAAATCTCGATTCTGTTATCTGATCCTGTCTACACACTGTGCACTCGTGTATCCAATGCCACTGCTAAGCTTGTTAAACTGTCATCTATTCCAAAAGAAGAGGGAAGATGTCTTATTCCGAGAGATGCTGTTCCTCCGAGATTGTATGGTCTTCCAAAAATCCATAAGCAAGACGTCCCTCTTCGACCAATTGTTAGCACAATAGGTTCTCCAACTTATGCTCTTGCGCAATATCTCAGCAAGTTGCTTCAGCCGCAGTTGGGGCGCACACAGTCCTACATTAGGGATTCAACCCATTTCGTCGAAAAATTGTCAACCATCGCCGTTCAACCAAATGCTATTTTGGTGAGTTTTGATGTAGAGTCCTTGTTTACCAGAGTGCCGGTGGACTCGGTCATGTCACTCATCAAGGATTTGTTTCCTGAGGACATTGCCCGATTATTCCACCACTGCTTGTGTTCCAGTTATTTCTTGTGGGATGGTAAATATTACGAGCAGACTGATGGTGTGGCCATGGGAAGTCCACTCTCGCCTGTCGTGGCAAAAAAAATAAATTCATGGAACATTTTGAGGGGGAGGCTATATCTTCGGCGTCTTTCAAACCTGTGATTTGGTGGAGGTATGTGGATGATACGTTCGTGGTGTGGGAGGAGGGTTCTGAGAAACTGAACCACTTTCTGAACCACCTAAATCAGCTGCATCCTTCAATCCACTTCACAATGGAGCTAGAGTCAGGTGGATGCTTACCTTTTTTGGATGTTCTTGTGAGGAGGAAAGAGGATGGCTCCATGGGGCACAGAGTCTACCGTAAGCCAACTCACACTAACCGTTATTTACATGCGGACTCCCACCACCACCCAGCACAAAAACAAGGAATTATAACAACTCTAGCCAAAAGAGCGGAACGTATTTGTGAGGCATCAACTCTTCAGGAAGAGTTACATGCCTTACAAACCATGTTTAAGGGTAATGGCTATAATGAATCCACTATATATAGGTCCCTACATCCCAGAAGGAGGGATAGACAACCTTCTCAGAGCTCCGACGTGAGAGGAACTGCTTACCTCCCTTATATTCACAACACCACTGACCGCGTTGCTAAGATTCTCCGCAAGCACAAGATAAAAACAGTTTTCGGCACTATGACGAAAATTGGTCAACGTTTAGCATTAAACAAAGATAAATTGTCTCCAATACTACAACCTGGGGTGTATGAAGTCCCTTGTACTTGCGGAAAAGTCTACATTGGACAAACAAAACTTTGCATTGCAACTCGCATCAAAGAGCATCAAAGGAACATCCGTCTAAACCAACCTGACAAATCAGCTATAGCTGAACATGCCCTGTCTTCAGGGCACGATGTATGTTTCAAGGATGCTCATGCGCTTGCCCTTGTTAAGCACAACTGGTCTAGAATTATAAGGGAGGCAGTTGAAATTCGTAAAAATCCCAATAATTTTAACAGAGACACTGGATATCAGCTAAGTGACACTTGGCTACCAGTTATTAAGGATCTAGGGAGATAGTTCCTCTCAGTCTCTCTGTTCTTCACATATTTAAAATTGTACATTTTCCCTCTAGGGCTCAGAGCCTGGATTTGATCTCCTTTGTTCGTCACTGGAGGAGTTTCCATCTGTTTTTTCGCCGTTGACTGTATGACGTTAGGTATTGTTCAGATACACTTCCCTTTTGTTTATGTTTCCTTGTATCCATCTAACCCCCCCCCACCTCCACCCCCCCCCCTCCTCCTCATTCTTCGAGGAGTTTCTATATTTTCACACCGACCCCTTTACCTTCTGGTTACTTACTACTTTGTCCGCCGTTCCACCATGGTCCATACAGTAATTTCTGGCAGCTGCTCTCTGGTGACGAACAGAGGAATTTATCTATATTTTTTGTAATCTCATTGATATACTTTCTTTGGCCACATTGTTTATTTCCATTGAAAAAGGAGGCAAGGTTTCTCCGAAACGTATGGTTTAAATTAAAAATACACACGGCATTAGCCCAAAAGCATGAATTGTTTATATAATAATCCGGGCCGTGAAAGCCTTAATATGCAAATTAGAAACCTCTATGGGGAGGAAGTTGTTCGACAATCATCTAAATTTAGTAAGTTGAGGCGAAGAAGGAGCTCTCTCCTTTCATCGTTGTCCTTCTTTCTTAGATGCAGGGATCATAACATCATTCCCAACTGTGTAAAATTGAAGCAAACTATACACACTCATAAAGCTATGAGAATTTATCAGCGCGCTAGCAAGGCACTCGTTATCGAGAGGATCCAGAACTCTCGTACTGAATTGGACGCAGTTTCCCGTGAGTTATTACACTTACATCTGCTTCTTAGTAGCACTCTCTCAGAGGAATTGTGGCTGTTCTTTGAACGTATCTCCGCTATTCAGGCCGAGAATAATTTTTGTCGGGCTGTAGATAGACAAAGAGCTAAGTTCCTTCGATTGTCCTCGAGACAAACAGCTCCTCGTACGGTTCTTGATACTAGTAAAGTTGTAGTCAATCTTTCTAATACCCCTTTAGATGACTATCAAACAACTTTACTAAGCAGAGGTCTCAACTTTGCTCTCGCACCCTTCAAAATTCCTACAGAGGAGTTGATCACATCCGTTGAGGCTGCCATCTACAATTTACCTCCAGATGAAGCTGAAGAAGTTAGACAAGAAAGTGTGAGGATATTGAGATCCTCGAAAGTACCCGCACCCAATTTAACTCGGGGTGAAAGAAAGGCATTGAAGGAACTAAGAAATAATGACACCATTTCTATTCTTCATGCTGACAAGGGAAATGCGACAGTGGTGATGGATACCGTTGAATATAAAAGTAAAATCTCGATTCTGTTATCTGATCCTGTCTACACACTGTGCACTCGTGTATCCAATGCCACTGCTAAGCTTGTTAAACTGTCATCTATTCCAAAAGAAGAGGGAAGATGTCTTATTCCGAGAGATGCTGTTCCTCCGAGATTGTATGGTCTTCCAAAAATCCATAAGCAAGACGTCCCTCTTCGACCAATTGTTAGCACAATAGGTTCTCCAACTTATGCTCTTGCGCAATATCTCAGCAAGTTGCTTCAGCCGCATTTGGGGCGCACACAGTCCTACATTAGGGATTCAACCCATTTCGTCGAAAAATTGTCAACCATCGCCGTTCAACCAAATGCTATTTTGGTGAGTTTTGATGTAGAGTCCTTGTTTACCAGAGTGCCGGTGGACTCGGTCATGTCACTCATCAAGGATTTGTTTCCTGAGGACATTGCCCGATTATTCCACCACTGCTTGTGTTCCAGTTATTTCTTGTGGGATGGTAAATATTACGAGCAGACTGATGGTGTGGCCATGGGAAGTCCACTCTCGCCTGTCGTGGCAAAAAAAAATAATTCATGGAACATTTTGAGGGGGAGGCTATATCTTCGGCGTCTTTCAAACCTGTGATTTGGTGGAGGTATGTGGATGATACGTTCGTGGTGTGGGAGGAGGGTTCTGAGAAACTGAACCACTTTCTGAACCACCTAAATCAGCTGCATCCTTCAATCCACTTCACAATGGAGCTAGAGTCAGGTGGATGCTTACCTTTTTTGGATGTTCTTGTGAGGAGGAAAGCGGATGGCTCCATGGGGCACAGCGTCTACCGTAAGCCAACTCACACTAACCGTTATTTACATGCGGACTCCCACCACCACCCAGCACAAAAACAAGGAATTATAACAACTCTAGCCAAAAGAGCGGAACGTATTTGTGAGGCATCAACTCTTCAGGAAGAGTTACATGCCTTACAAACCATGTTTAAGGGTAATGGCTATAATGAATCCACTATATATAGGTCCCTACATCCCAGAAGGAGGGATAGACAACCTTCTCAGAGCTCCGACGTGAGAGGAACTGCTTACCTCCCTTATATTCACGACACCACTGACCGCGTTGCTAAGATTCTCCGCAAGCACAAGATAAAAACAGTTTTCGGCACTATGACGAAAATTGGTCAACGTTTAGCATTAAACAAAGATAAATTGTCTCCAATACTACAACCTGGGGTGTATGAAGTCCCTTGTACTTGCGGAAAAGTCTACATTGGACAAACAAAACGTTCCATTGCAACTCGCATCAAAGAGCATCAAAGGAACATCCGTCTAAACCAACCTGACAAATCAGCTATAGCTGAACATGCCCTGTCTTCAGGGCACGATGTATGTTTCAAGGATGCTCATGCGCTTGCCCTTGTTAAGCACAACTGGTCTAGAATTATAAGGGAGGCAGTTGAAATTCGTAAAAATCCCAATAATTTTAACAGAGACACTGGATATCAGCTAAGTGACACTTGGCTACCAGTTATTAAGGATCTAGGGAGATAGTTCCTCTCAGTCTCTCTGTTCTTCACATATTTAAAATTGTACATTTTCCCTCTAGGGCTCAGAGCCTGGATTTGATCTCCTTTGTTCGTCACTGGAGGAGTTTCCATCTGTTTTTTCGCCGTTGACTGTATGACGTTAGGTATTGTTCAGATACACTTCCCTTTTGTTTATGTTTCCTTGTATCCATCTAACCCCCCCCCCCCCCCTCCCCCCCCCCCCTCCTCATTCTTCGAGGAGTTTCTATATTTTCACACCGACCCCTTTACCTTCTGGTTACTTACTACTTTGTCCGCCGTTCCACCATGGTCCATACAGTAATTTCTGGCAGCTGCTCTCTGGTGACGAACAGAGGAATTTATCTATATTTTTTGTAATCTCATTGATATACTTTCTTTGGCCACATTGTTTATTTCCATTGAAAAAGGAGGCAAGGTTTCTCCGAAACGTATGGTTTAAATTAAAAATACACACGGCATTAGCCCAAAAGCATGAATTGTTTATATAATAATCCGGGCCGTGAAAGCCTTAATATGCAAATTAGAAACCTCTATGGGGAGGAAGTTGTTCGACAATCATCTAAATTTAGTAAGTTGAGGCGAAGAAGGAGCTCTCTCCTTTCATCGTTGTCCTTCTTTCTTAGATGCAGGGATCATAACATCATTCCCAACTGTGTAAAATTGAAGCAAACTATACACACTCATAAAGCTATGAGAATTTATCAGCGCGCTAGCAAGGCACTCGTTATCGAGAGGATCCAGAACTCTCGTACTGAATTGGACGCAGTTTCCCGTGAGTTATTACACTTACATCTGCTTCTTAGTAGCATTCTCTCAGAGGAATTGTGGCTGTTCTTTGAACGTATCTCCGCTATTCAGGCCGAGAATAATTTTTGTCGGGCTGTAGATAGACAAAGAGCTAAGTTCCTTCGATTGTCCTCGAGACAAACAGCTCCTTGTACGGTTCTTGATACTAGTAAAGTTGTAGTCAATCTTTCTAATACCCCTTTAGATGACTATCAAACAACTTTACTAAGCAGAGGTCTCAACTTTGCTCTCGCACCCTTCAAAATTCCTACAGAGGAGTTGATCACATCCGTTGAGGCTGCCATCTACAATTTACCTCCAGATGAAGCTGAAGAAGTTAGACAAGAAAGTGTGAGGATATTAAGATCCTCGAAAGTACCCGCACCCAATTTAACTCGGGGTGAAAGAAAGGCATTGAAGGAACTAAGAAATAATGACACCATTTCTATTCTTCATGCTGACAAGGGAAATGCGACAGTGGTGATGGATACCGTTGAATATAAAAGTAAAATCTCGATTCTGTTATCTGATCCTGTCTACACACTGTGCACTCGTGTATCCAATGCCACTGCTAAGCTTGTTAAACTGTCATCTATTCCAAAAGAAGAGGGAAGATGTCTTATTCCGAGAGATGCTGTTCCTCCGAGATTGTATGGTCTTCCAAAAATCCATAAGCAAGACGTCCCTCTTCGACCAATTGTTAGCACAATAGGTTCTCCAACTTATGCTCTTGCGCAATATCTCAGCAAGTTGCTTCAGCCGCATTTGGGGCGCACACAGTCCTACATTAGGGATTCAACCCATTTCGTCGAAAAATTGTCAACCATCGCCGTTCAACCAAATGCTATTTTGGTGAGTTTTGATGTAGAGTCCTTGTTTACCAGAGTGCTGGTGGACTCGGTCATGTCACTCATCAAGGATTTGTTTCCTGAGGACATTGCCCGATTATTCCACCACTGCTTGTGTTCCAGTTATTTCTTGTGGGATGGTAAATATTACGAGCAGACTGATGGTGTGGCCATGGGAAGTCCACTCTCGCCTGTCGTGGCAAAAAAAAAAAATTCATGGAACATTTTGAGGGGGAGGCTATATCTTCGGCGTCTTTCAAACCTGTGATTTGGTGGAGGTATGTGGATGATACGTTCGTGGTGTGGGAGGAGGGTTCTGAGAAACTGAACCACTTTCTGAACCACCTAAATCAGCTGCATCCTTCAATCCACTTCACAATGGAGCTAGAGTCAGGTGGATGCTTACCTTTTTTGGATGTTCTTGTGAGGAGGAAAGCGGATGGCTCCATGGGGCACAGCGTCTACCGTAAGCCAACTCACACTAACCGTTATTTACATGCGGACTCCCACCACCACCCAGCACAAAAACAAGGAATTATAACAACTCTAGCCAAAAGAGCGGAACGTATTTGTGAGGCATCAACTCTTCAGGAAGAGTTACATGCCTTACAAACCATGTTTAAGGGTAATGGCTATAATGAATCCACTATATATAGGTCCCTACATCCCAGAAGGAGGGATAGACAACCTTCTCAGAGCTCCGACGTGAGAGGAACTGCTTACCTCCCTTATATTCACAACACCACTGACCGCGTTGCTAAGATTCTCCGCAAGCACAAGATAAAAACAGTTTTCGGCACTATGACGAAAATTGGTCAACGTTTAGCATTAAACAAAGATAAATTTTCTCCAATACTACAACCTGGGGTGTATGAAGTCCCTTGTACTTGCGGAAAAGTCTACATTGGACAAACAAAACGTTCCATTGCAACTCGCATCAAAGAGCATCAAAGGAACATCCGTCTAAACCAACCTGACAAATCAGCTATAGCTGAACATGCCCTGTCTTCAGGGCACGATGTATGTTTCAAGGATGCTCATGCGCTTGCCCTTGTTAAGCACAACTGGTCTAGAATTATAAGGGAGGCAGTTGAAATTCGTAAAAATCCCAATAATTTTAACAGAGACACTGGATATCAGCTAAGTGACACTTGGCTACCAGTTATTAAGGATCTAGGGAGATAGTTCCTCTCAGTCTCTCTGTTCTTCACATATTTAAAATTGTACATTTTCCCTCTAGGGCTCAGAGCCTGGATTTGATCTCCTTTGTTCGTCAC
Organism: Meconema thalassinum; assembly: GCA_946902985.2. Lineage (NCBI taxonomy): Eukaryota > Metazoa > Arthropoda > Insecta > Orthoptera > Tettigoniidae > Meconema > Meconema thalassinum. The sequence continues at coordinate 128,162,933 of OX336395.1, forward strand.
TGGAGGAGTTTCCATCTGTTTTTTCGCCGTCGACTGTATGACGTTAGGTATTGTTCAGATACACTTCCCTTTTGTTTATGTTTCCTTGTATCCATCTAACCCCCCCACCTCCCCCCCCCCCCCTCCTCATTCTTCGAGGAGTTTCTATATTTTCACACCGACCCCTTTACCTTCTGGTTACTTACTACTTTGTCCGCCGTTGCACCATGGTCCATACAGTAATTTCTGGCAGCTGCTCTCTGGTGACGAACAGAGGAATTTATCTATATTTTTTGTAATCTCATTGATATACTTTCTTTGGCCACATTGTTTATTTCCATTGAAAAAGGAGGCAAGGTTTCTCCGAAACGTATGGTTTAAATTAAAAATACACACGGCATTAGCCCAAAAGCATGAATTGTTTATATAATAATCCGGGCCGTGAAAGCCTTAATATGCAAATTAGAAACCTCTATGGGGAGGAAGTTGTTCGACAATCATCTAAATTTAGTAAGTTGAGGCGAAGAAGGAGCTCTCTCCTTTCATCGTTGTCCTTCTTTCTTAGATGCAGGGATCATAACATCATTCCCAACTGTGTAAAATTGAAGCAAACTATACACACTCATAAAGCTATGAGAATTTATCAGCGCGCTAGCAAGGCACTCGTTATCGAGAGGATCCAGAACTCTCGTACTGAATTGGACGCAGTTTCCCGTGAGTTATTACACTTACATCTGCTTCTTAGTAGCATTCTCTCAGAGGAATTGTGGCTGTTCTTTGAACGTATCTCCGCTATTCAGGCCGAGAATAATTTTTGTCGGGCTGTAGATAGACAAAGAGCTAAGTTCCTTCGATTGTCCTCGAGACAAACAGCTCCTCGTACGGTTCTTGATACTAGTAAAGTTGTAGTCAATCTTTCTAATACCCCTTTAGATGACTATCAAACAACTTTACTAAGCAGAGGTCTCAACTTTGCTCTCGCACCCTTCAAAATTCCTACAGAGGAGTTGATCACATCCGTTGAGGCTGCCATCTACAATTTACCTCCAGATGAAGCTGAAGAAGTTAGACAAGAAAGTGTGAGGATATTAAGATCCTCGAAAGTACCCGCACCCAATTTAACTCGGGGTGAAAGAAAGGCATTGAAGGAACTAAGAAATAATGACACCATTTCTATTCTTCATGCTGACAAGGGAAATGCGACAGTGGTGATGGATACCGTTGAATATAAAAGTAAAATCTCGATTCTGTTATCTGATCCTGTCTACACACTGTGCACTCGTGTATCCAATGCCACTGCTAAGCTTGTTAAACTGTCATCTATTCCAAAAGAAGAGGGAAGATGTCTTATTCCGAGAGATGCTGTTCCTCCGAGATTGTATGGTCTCCAAAAATCCATAAGCAAGACGTCCCTCTTCGACCAATTGTTAGCACAATAGGTTCTCCAACTTATGCTCTTGCGCAATATCTCAGCAAGTTGCTTCAGCCGCATTTGGGGCGCACACAGTCCTACATTAGGGATTCAACCCATTTCGTCGAAAAATTGTCAACCATCGCCGTTCAACCAAATGCTATTTTGGTGAGTTTTGATGTAGAGTCCTTGTTTACCAGAGTGCCGGTGGACTCGGTCATGTCACTCATCAAGGATTTGTTTCCTGAGGACATTGCCCGATTATTCCACCACTGCTTGTGTTCCAGTTATTTCTTGTGGGATGGTAAATATTACGAGCAGACTGATGGTGTGGCCATGGGAAGTCCACTCTCGCCTGTCGTGGCAAATTTTTTCATGGAACATTTTGAGGGGGAGGCTATATCTTCGGCGTCTTTCAAACCTGTGATTTGGTGGAGGTATGTGGATGATACGTTCGTGGTGTGGGAGGAGGGTTCTGAGAAACTGAACCACTTTCTGAACCACCTAAATCAGCTGCATCCTTCAATCCACTTCACAATGGAGCTAGAGTCAGGTGGATGCTTACCTTTTTTGGATGTTCTTGTGAGGAGGAAAGAGGATGGCTCCATGGGGCACAGAGTCTACCGTAAGCCAACTCACACTAACCGTTATTTACATGCGGACTCCCACCACCACCCAGCACAAAAACAAGGAATTATAACAACTCTAGCCAAAAGAGCGGAACGTATTTGTGAGGCATCAACTCTTCAGGAAGAGTTACATGCCTTACAAACCATGTTTAAGGGTAATGGCTATAATGAATCCACTATATATAGGTCCCTACATCCCAGAAGGAGGGATAGACAACCTTCTCAGAGCTCCGACGTGAGAGGAACTGCTTACCTCCCTTATATTCACAACACCACTGACCGCGTTGCTAAGATTCTCCGCAAGCACAAGATAAAAACAGTTTTCGGCACTATGACGAAAATTGGTCAACGTTTAGCATTAAACAAAGATAAATTGTCTCCAATACTACAACCTGGGGTGTATGAAGTCCCTTGTACTTGCGGAAAAGTCTACATTGGACAAACAAAACTTTGCATTGCAACTCGCATCAAAGAGCATCAAAGGAACATCCGTCTAAACCAACCTGACAAATCAGCTATAGCTGAACATGCCCTGTCTTCAGGGCACGATGTATGTTTCAAGGATGCTCATGCGCTTGCCCTTGTTAAGCACAACTGGTCTAGAATTATAAGGGAGGCAGTTGAAATTCGTAAAAATCCCAATAATTTTAACAGAGACACTGGATATCAGCTAAGTGACACTTGGCTACCAGTTATTAAGGATCTAGGGAGATAGTTCCTCTCAGTCTCTCTGTTCTTCACATATTTAAAATTGTACATTTTCCCTCTAGGGCTCAGAGCCTGGATTTGATCTCCTTTGTTCGTCACTGGAGGAGTTTCCATCTGTTTTTTCGCCGTTGACTGTATGACGTTAGGTATTGTTCAGATACACTTCCCTTTTGTTTATGTTTCCTTGTATCCATCTAACCCCCCCCACCTCCACCCCCCCCCCCCCCTCCTCATTCTTCGAGGAGTTTCTATATTTTCACACCGACCCCTTTACCTTCTGGTTACTTACTACTTTGTCCGCCGTTCCACCATGGTCCATACAGTAATTTCTGGCAGCTGCTCTCTGGTGACGAACAGAGGAATTTATCTATATTTTTTGTAATCTCATTGATATACTTTCTTTGGCCACATTGTTTATTTCCATTGAAAAAGGAGGCAAGGTTTCTCCGAAACGTATGGTTTAAATTAAAAATACACACGGCATTAGCCCAAAAGCATGAATTGTTTATATAATAATCCGGGCCGTGAAAGCCTTAATATGCAAATTAGAAACCTCTATGGGGAGGAAGTTGTTCGACAATCATCTAAATTTAGTAAGTTGAGGCGAAGAAGGAGCTCTCTCCTTTCATCGTTGTCCTTCTTTCTTAGATGCAGGGATCATAACATCATTCCCAACTGTGTAAAATTGAAGCAAACTATACACACTCATAAAGCTATGAGAATTTATCAGCGCGCTAGCAAGGCACTCGTTATCGAGAGGATCCAGAACTCTCGTACTGAATTGGACGCAGTTTCCCGTGAGTTATTACACTTACATCTGCTTCTTAGTAGCATTCTCTCAGAGGAATTGTGGCTGTTCTTTGAACGTATCTCCGCTATTCAGGCCGAGAATAATTTTTGTCGGGCTGTAGATAGACAAAGAGCTAAGTTCCTTCGATTGTCCTCGAGACAAACAGCTCCTCGTACGGTTCTTGATACTAGTAAAGTTGTAGTCAATCTTTCTAATACCCCTTTAGATGACTATCAAACAACTTTACTAAGCAGAGGTCTCAACTTTGCTCTCGCACCCTTCAAAATTCCTACAGAGGAGTTGATCACATCCGTTGAGGCTGCCATCTACAATTTACCTCCAGATGAAGCTGAAGAAGTTAGACAAGAAAGTGTGAGGATATTAAGATCCTCGAAAGTACCCGCACCCAATTTAACTCGGGGTGAAAGAAAGGCATTGAAGGAACTAAGAAATAATGACACCATTTCTATTCTTCATGCTGACAAGGGAAATGCGACAGTGGTGATGGATACCGTTGAATATAAAAGTAAAATCTCGATTCTGTTATCTGATCCTGTCTACACACTGTGCACTCGTGTATCCAATGCCACTGCTAAGCTTGTTAAACTGTCATCTATTCCAAAAGAAGAGGGAAGATGTCTTATTCCGAGAGATGCTGTTCCTCCGAGATTGTATGGTCTTCCAAAAATCCATAAGCAAGACGTCCCTCTTCGACCAATTGTTAGCACAATAGGTTCTCCAACTTATGCTCTTGCGCAATATCTCAGCAAGTTGCTTCAGCCGCATTTGGGGCGCACACAGTCCTACATTAGGGATTCAACCCATTTCGTCGAAAAATTGTCAACCATCGCCGTTCAACCAAATGCTATTTTGGTGAGTTTTGATGTAGAGTCCTTGTTTACCAGAGTGCCGGTGGACTCGGTCATGTCACTCATCAAGGATTTGTTTCCTGAGGACATTGCCCGATTATTCCACCACTGCTTGTGTTCCAGTTATTTCTTGTGGGATGGTAAATATTACGAGCAGACTGATGGTGTGGCCATGGGAAGTCCACTCTCGCCTGTCGTGGCAAATTTTTTCATGGAACATTTTGAGGGGTAGGCTATATCTTCGGCGTCTTTCAAACCTGTGATTTGGTGGAGGTATGTGGATGATACGTTCGTGGTGTGGGAGGAGGGTTCTGAGAAACTGAACCACTTTCTGAACCACCTAAATCAGCTGCATCCTTCAATCCACTTCACAATGGAGCTAGAGTCAGGTGGATGCTTACCTTTTTTGGATGTTCTTGTGAGGAGGAAAGCGGATGGCTCCATGGGGCACAGCGTCTACCGTAAGCCAACTCACACTAACCGTTATTTACATGCGGACTCCCACCACCACCCAGCACAAAAACAAGGAATTATAACAACTCTAGCCAAAAGAGCGGAACGTATTTGTGAGGCATCAACTCTTCAGGAAGAGTTACATGCCTTACAAACCATGTTTAAGGGTAATGGCTATAATGAATCCACTATATATAGGTCCCTACATCCCAGAAGGAGGGATAGACAACCTTCTCAGAGCTCCGACGTGAGAGGAACTGCTTACCTCCCTTATATTCACAACACCACTGACCGCGTTGCTAAGATTCTCCGCAAGCACAAGATAAAAACAGTTTTCGGCACTATGACGAAAATTGGTCAACGTTTAGCATTAAACAAAGATAAATTGTCTCCAATACTACAACCTGGGGTGTATGAAGTCCCTTGTACTTGCGGAAAAGTCTACATTGGACAAACAAAACGTTCCATTGCAACTCGCATCAAAGAGCATCAAAGGAACATCCGTCTAAACCAACCTGACAAATCAGCTATAGCTGAACATGCCCTGTCTTCAGGGCACGATGTATGTTTCAAGGATGCTCATGCGCTTGCCCTTGTTAAGCACAACTGGTCTAGAATTATAAGGGAGGCAGTTGAAATTCGTAAAAATCCCAATAATTTTAACAGAGACACTGGATATCAGCTAAGTGACACTTGGCTACCAGTTATTAAGGATCTAGGGAGATAGTTCCTCTCAGTCTCTCTGTTCTTCACATATTTAAAATTGTACATTTTCCCTCTAGGGCTCAGAGCCTGGATTTGATCTCCTTTGTTCGTCACTGGAGGAGTTTCCATCTGTTTTTTCGCCGTCGACTGTATGACGTTAGGTATTGTTCAGATACACTTCCCTTTTGTTTATGTTTCCTTGTATCCATCTAACCCCCCCACCTCCCCCCCCCCCCCTCCTCATTCTTCGAGGAGTTTCTATATTTTCACACCGACCCCTTTACCTTCTGGTTACTTACTACTTTGTCCGCCGTTGCACCATGGTCCATACAGTAATTTCTGGCAGCTGCTCTCTGGTGACGAACAGAGGAATTTATCTATATTTTTTGTAATCTCATTGATATACTTTCTTTGGCCACATTGTTTATTTCCATTGAAAAAGGAGGCAAGGTTTCTCCGAAACGTATGGTTTAAATTAAAAATACACACGGCATTAGCCCAAAAGCATGAATTGTTTATATAATAATCCGGGCCGTGAAAGCCTTAATATGCAAATTAGAAACCTCTATGGGGAGGAAGTTGTTCGACAATCATCTAAATTTAGTAAGTTGAGGCGAAGAAGGAGCTCTCTCCTTTCATCGTTGTCCTTCTTTCTTAGATGCAGGGATCATAACATCATTCCCAACTGTGTAAAATTGAAGCAAACTATACACACTCATAAAGCTATGAGAATTTATCAGCGCGCTAGCAAGGCACTCGTTATCGAGAGGATCCAGAACTCTCGTACTGAATTGGACGCAGTTTCCCGTGAGTTATTACACTTACATCTGCTTCTTAGTAGCATTCTCTCAGAGGAATTGTGGCTGTTCTTTGAACGTATCTCCGCTATTCAGGCCGAGAATAATTTTTGTCGGGCTGTAGAGAGACAAAGAGCTAAGTTCCTTCGATTGTCCTCGAGACAAACAGCTCCTCGTACGGTTCTTGATACTAGTAAAGTTGTAGTCAATCTTTCTAATACCCCTTTAGATGACTATCAAACAACTTTACTAAGCAGAGGTCTCAACTTTGCTCTCGCACCCTTCAAAATTCCTACAGAGGAGTTGATCACATCCGTTGAGGCTGCCATCTACAATTTACCTCCAGATGAAGCTGAAGAAGTTAGACAAGAAAGTGTGAGGATATTAAGATCCTCGAAAGTACCCGCACCCAATTTAACTCGGGGTGAAAGAAAGGCATTGAAGGAACTAAGAAATAATGACACCATTTCTATTCTTCATGCTGACAAGGGAAATGCGACAGTGGTGATGGATACCGTTGAATATAAAAGTAAAATCTCGATTCTGTTATCTGATCCTGTCTACACACTGTGCACTCGTGATCCAACCACTCGTGTATCCAATGCCACTGCTAAGCTTGTTAAACTGTCATCTATTCCAAAAGAAGAGGGAAGATGTCTTATTCCGAGAGATGCTGTTCCTCCGAGATTGTATGGTCTTCCAAAAATCCATAAGCAAGACGTCCCTCTTCGACCAATTGTTAGCACAATAGGTTCTCCAACTTATGCTCTTGCGCAATATCTCAGCAAGTTGCTTCAGCCGCATTTGGGGCGCACACAGTCCTACATTAGGGATTCAACCCATTTCGTCGAAAAATTGTCAACCATCGCCGTTCAACCAAATGCTATTTTGGTGAGTTTTGATGTAGAGTCCTTGTTTACCAGAGTGCCGGTGGACTCGGTCATGTCACTCATCAAGGATTTGTTTCCTGAGGACATTGCCCGATTATTCCACCACTGCTTGTGTTCCAGTTATTTCTTGTGGGATGGTAAATATTACGAGCAGACTGATGGTGTGGCCATGGGAAGTCCACTCTCGCCTGTCGTGGCAAATTTTTTCATGGAACATTTTGAGGGGGAGGCTATATCTTCGGCGTCTTTCAAACCTGTGATTTGGTGGAGGTATGTGGATGATACGTTCGTGGTGTGGGAGGAGGGTTCTGAGAAACTGAACCACTTTCTGAACCACCTAAATCAGCTGCATCCTTCAATCCACTTCACAATGGAGCTAGAGTCAGGTGGATGCTTACCTTTTTTGGATGTTCTTGTGAGGAGGAAAGAGGATGGCTCCATGGGGCACAGAGTCTACCGTAAGCCAACTCACACTAACCGTTATTTACATGCGGACTCCCACCACCACCCAGCACAAAAACAAGGAATTATAACAACTCTAGCCAAAAGAGCGGAACGTATTTGTGAGGCATCAACTCTTCAGGAAGAGTTACATGCCTTACAAACCATGTTTAAGGGTAATGGCTATAATGAATCCACTATATATAGGTCCCTACATCCCAGAAGGAGGGATAGACAACCTTCTCAGAGCTCCGACGTGAGAGGAACTGCTTACCTCCCTTATATTCACAACACCACTGACCGCGTTGCTAAGATTCTCCGCAAGCACAAGATAAAAACAGTTTTCGGCACTAAGACGAAAATTGGTCAACGTTTAGCATTAAACAAAGATAAATTGTCTCCAATACTACAACCTGGGGTGTATGAAGTCCCTTGTACTTGCGGAAAAGTCTACATTGGACAAACAAAACGTTCCATTGCAACTCGCATCAAAGAGCATCAAAGGAACATCCGTCTAAACCAACCTGACAAATCAGCTATAGCTGAACATGCCCTGTCTTCAGGGCACGATGTATGTTTCAAGGATGCTCATGCGCTTGCCCTTGTTAAGCACAACTGGTCTAGAATTAAAAGGGAGGCAGTTGAAATTCGTAAAAATCCCAATAATTTTAACAGAGACACTGGATATCAGCTAAGTGACACTTGGCTACCAGTTATTAAGGATCTAGGGAGATAGTTCCTCTCAGTCTCTCTGTTCTTCACATATTTAAAATTGTACATTTTCCCTCTAGGGCTCAGAGCCTGGATTTGATCTCCTTTGTTCGTCACTGGAGGAGTTTCCATCTGTTTTTTCGCCGTTGACTGTATGACGTTAGGTATTGTTCAGATACACTTCCCTTTTGTTTATGTTTCCTTGTATCCATCTAACCCCCCCACCTCCACCCCCCCCCCCCCTCCTCATTCTTCGAGGAGTTTCTATATTTTCACACCGACCCCTTTACCTTCTGGTTACTTACTACTTTGTCCGCCGTTCCACCATGGACCATACAGTAATTTCTGGCAGCTGCTCTCTGGTGACGAACAGAGGAATTTATCTATATTTTTTGTAATCTCATTGATATACTTTCTTTGGCCACATTGTTTATTTCCATTGAAAAAGGAGGCAAGGTTTCTCCGAAACGTATGGTTTAAATTAAAAATACACACGGCATTAGCCCAAAAGCATGAATTGTTTATATAATAATCCGGGCCGTGAAAGCCTTAATATGCAAATTAGAAACCTCTATGGGGAGGAAGTTGTTCGACAATCATCTAAATTTAGTAAGTTGAGGCGAAGAAGGAGCTCTCTCCTTTCATCGTTGTCCTTCTTTCTTAGATGCAGGGATCATAACATCATTCCCAACTGTGTAAAATTGAAGCAAACTATACACACTCATAAAGCTATGAGAATTTATCAGCGCGCTAGCAAGGCACTCGTTATCGAGAGGATCCAGAACTCTCGTACTGAATTGGACGCAGTTTCCCGTGAGTTATTACACTTACATCTGCTTCTTAGTAGCATTCTCTCAGAGGAATTGTGGCTGTTCTTTGAACGTATCTCCGCTATTCAGGCCGAGAATAATTTTTGTCGGGCTGTAGATAGACAAAGAGCTAAGTTCCTTCGATTGTCCTCGAGACAAACAGCTCCTCGTACGGTTCTTGATACTAGTAAAGTTGTAGTCAATCTTTCTAATACCCCTTTAGATGACTATCAAACAACTTAACTAAGCAGAGGTCTCTACTTTGCTCTCGCACCCTTCAAAATTCCTACAGAGGAGTTGATCACATCCGTTGAGGCTGCCATCTACAATTTACCTCCAGATGAAGCTGAAGAAGTTAGACAAGAAAGTGTGAGGATATTAAGATCCTCGAAAGTACCCGCACCCAATTTAACTCGGGGTGAAAGAAAGGCATTGAAGGAACTAAGAAATAATGACACCATTTCTATTCTTCATGCTGACAAGGGAAATGCGACAGTGGTGATGGATACCGTTGAATATAAAAGTAAAATCTCGATTCTGTTATCTGATCCTGTCTACACACTGTGCACTCGTGATCCAACCACTCGTGTATCCAATGCCACTGCTAAGCTTGTTAAACTGTCATCTATTCCAAAAGAAGAGGGAAGATGTCTTATTCCGAGAGATGCTGTTCCTCCGAGATTGTATGGTCTTCCAAAAATCCATAAGCAAGACGTCCCTCTTCGACCAATTGTTAGCACAATAGGTTCTCCAACTTATGCTCTTGCGCAATATCTCAGCAAGTTGCTTCAGCCGCATTTGGGGCGCACACAGTCCTACATTAGGGATTCAACCCATTTCGTCGAAAAATTGTCAACCATCGCCGTTCAACCAAATGCTATTTTGGTGAGTTTTGATGTAGAGTCCTTGTTTACCAGAGTGCCGGTGGACTCGGTCATGTCACTCATCAAGGATTTGTTTCCTGAGGACATTGCCCGATTATTCCACCACTGCTTGTGTTCCAGTTATTTCTTGTGGGATGGTAAATATTACGAGCAGACTGATGGTGTGGCCAAGGGAAGTCCACTCTCGCCTGTCGTGGCAAATTTTTTCATGGAACATTTTGAGGGGGAGGCTATATCTTCGGCGTCTTTCAAACCTGTAATTTGGTGGAGGTATGTGGATGATACGTTCGTGGTGTGGGAGGAGGGTTCTGAGAAACTGAACCACTTTCTGAACCACCTAAATCAGCTGCATCCTTCAATCCACTTCACAATGGAGCTAGAGTCAGGTGGATGCTTACCTTTTTTGGATGTTCTTGTGAGGAGGAAAGAGGATGGCTCCATGGGGCACAGCGTCTACCGTAAGCCAACTCACACTAACCGTTATTTACATGCGGACTCCCACCACCACCCAGCACAAAAACAAGGAATTATAACAACTCTAGCCAAAAGAGCGGAACGTATTTGTGAGGCATCAACTCTACAGGAAGAGTTACATGCCTTACAAACCATGTTTAAGGGTAATGGCTATAATGAATCCACTATATATAGGTCCCTACATCCCAGAAGGAGGGATAGACAACCTTCTCAGAGCTCCGACGTGAGAGGAACTGCTTACCTCCCTTATATTCACAACACCACTGACCGCGTTGCTAAGATTCTCCGCAAGCACAAGATAAAAACAGTTTTCGGCACTATGACGAAAATTGGTCAACGTTTAGCATTAAACAAAGATAAATTGTCTCCAATACTACAACCTGGGATGTATGAAGTCCCTTGTACTTGCGGAAAAGTCTACATTGGAGAAACAAAACGTTCCATTGCAACTCGCATCAAAGAGCATCAAAGGAACATCCGTCTAAACCAACCTGACAAATCAGCTATAGCTGAACATGCCCTGTCTTCAGGGCACGATGTATGTTTCAAGGATGCTCATGCGCTTGCCCTTGTTAAGCACAACTGGTCTAGAATTATAAGGGAGGCAGTTGAAATTCGTAAAAATCCCAATAATTTTAACAGAGACACTGGATATCAGCTAAGTGACACTTGGCTACCAGTTATTAAGGATCTAGGGAGATAGTTCCTCTCAGTCTCTCTGTTCTTCACATATTTAAAATTGTACATTTTCCCTCTAGGGCTCAGAGCCTGGATTTGATCTCCTTTGTTCGTCACTGGAGGAGTTTCCATCTGTTTTTTCGCCGTCGACTGTATGACGTTAGGTATTGTTCAGATACACTTCCCTTTTGTTTATGTTTCCTTGTATCCATCTAACCCCCCCACCTCCCCCCCCCCTCCTCATTCTTCGAGGAGTTTCTATATTTTCACACCGACCCCTTTACCTTCTGGTTACTTACTACTTTGTCCGCCGTTGCACCATGGTCCATACAGTAATTTCTGGCAGCTGCTCTCTGGTGACGAACAGAGGAATTTATCTATATTTTTTGTAATCCCATTGATATACTTTCTTTGGCCACATTGTTTATTTCCATTGAAAAAGGAGGCAAGGTTTCTCCGAAACGTATGGTTTAAATTAAAAATACACACGGCATTAGCCCAAAAGCATGAATTGTTTATATAATAATCCGGGCCGTGAAAGCCTTAATATGCAAATTAGAAACCTCTATGGGGAGGAAGTTGTTCGACAATCATCTAAATTTAGTAAGTTGAGGCGAAGAAGGAGCTCTCTCCTTTCATCGTTGTCCTTCTTTCTTAGATGCAGGGATCATAACATCATTCCCAACTGTGTAAAATTGAAGCAAACTATACACACTCATAAAGCTATGAGAATTTATCAGCGCGCTAGCAAGGCACTCGTTATCGAGAGGATCCAGAACTCTCGTACTGAATTGGACGCAGTTTCCCGTGAGTTATTACACTTACATCTGCTTCTTAGTAGCATTCTCTCAGAGGAATTGTGGCTGTTCTTTGAACGTATCTCCGCTATTCAGGCCGAGAATAATTTTTGTCGGGCTGTAGATAGACAAAGAGCTAAGTTCCTTCGATTGTCCTCGAGACAAACAGCTCCTCGTACGGTTCTTGATACTAGTAAAGTTGTAGTCAATCTTTCTAATACCCCTTTAGATGACTATCAAATAACTTTACTAAGCAGAGGTCTCAACTTTGCTCTCGCACCCTTCAAAATTCCTACAGAGGAGTTGATCACATCCGTTGAGGCTGCCATCTACAATTTACCTCCAGATGAAGCTGAAGAAGTTAGACAAGAAAGTGTGAGGATATTAAGATCCTCGAAAGTACCCGCACCCAATTTAACTCGGGGTGAAAGAAAGGCATTGAAGGAACTAAGAAATAATGACACCATTTCTATTCTTCATGCTGACAAGGGAAATGCGACAGTGGTGATGGATACCGTTGAATATAAAAGTAAAATCTCGATTCTGTTATCAGATCCTGTCTACACACTGTGCACTCGTGTATCCAATGCCACTGCTAAGCTTGTTAAACTGTCATCTATTCCAAAAGAAGAGGGAAGATGTCTTATTCCGAGAGATGCTGTTCCTCCGAGATTGTATGGTCTTCCAAAAATCCATAAGCAAGACGTCCCTCTTCGACCAATTGTTAGCACAATAGGTTCTCCAACTTATGCTCTTGCGCAATATCTCAGCAAGTTGCTTCAGCCGCATTTGGGGCGCACACAGTCCTACATTAGGGATTCAACCCATTTCGTCGAAAAATTGTCAACCATCGCCGTTCAACCAAATGCTATTTTGGTGAGTTTTGATGTAGAGTCCTTGTTTACCAGAGTGCCGGTGGACTCGGTCATGTCACTCATCAAGGATTTGTTTCCTGAGGACATTGCCCGATTATTCCACCACTGCTTGTGTTCCAGTTATTTCTTGTGGGATGGTAAATATTACGAGCAGACTGATGGTGTGGCCATGGGAAGTCCACTCTCGCCTGTCGTGGCAAATTTTTTCATGGAACATTTTGAGGGGGAGGCTATATCTTCGGCGTCTTTCAAACCTGTGATTTGGTGGAGGTATGTGGATGATACGTTCGTGGTGTGGGAGGAGGGTTCTGAGAAACTGAACCACTTTCTGAACCACCTAAATCAGCTGCATCCTTCAATCCACTTCACAATGGAGCTAGAGTCAGGTGGATGCTTACCTTTTTTGGATGTTCTTGTGAGGAGGAAAGAGGATGGCTCCATGGGGCACAGAGTCTACCGTAAGCCAACTCACACTAACCATTATTTACATGCGGACTCCCACCACCACCCAGCACAAAAACAAGGAATTATAACAACTCTAGCCAAAAGAGCGGAACGTATTTGTGAGGCATCAACTCTTCAGGAAGAGTTACATGCCTTACAAACCATGTTTAAGGGTAATGGCTATAATGAATCCACTATATATAGGTCCCTACATCCCAGAAGGAGGGATAGACAACCTTCTCAGAGCTCCGACGTGAGAGGAACTGCTTACCTCCCTTATATTCACAACACCACTGACCGCGTTGCTAAGATTCTCCGCAAGCACAAGATAAAAACAGTTTTCGGCACTATGACGAAAATTGGTCAACGTTTAGCATTAAACAAAGATAAATTGTCTCCAATACTACAACCTGGGGTGTATGAAGTCCCTTGTACTTGCGGAAAAGTCTACATTGGACAAACAAAACGTTCCATTGCAACTCGCATCAAAGAGCATCAAAGGAACATCCGTCTAAACCAACCTGACAAATCAGCTATAGCTGAACATGCCCTGTCTTCAGGGCACGATGTATGTTTCAAGGATGCTCATGCGCTTGCCCTTGTTAAGCACAACTGGTCTAGAATTATAAGGGAGGCAGTTGAAATTCGTAAAAATCCCAATAATTTTAACAGAGACACTGGATATCAGCTAAGTGACACTTGGCTACCAGTTATTAAGGATCTAGGGAGATAGTTCCTCTCAGTCTCTCTGTTCTTCACATATTTAAAATTGTACATTTTCCCTCTAGGGCTCAGAGCCTGGATTTGATCTCCTTTGTTCGTCACTGGAGGAGTTTCCATCTGTTTTTTCGCCGTTGACTGTATGACGTTAGGTATTGTTCAGATACACTTCCCTTTTGTTTATGTTTCCTTGTATCCATCTAACCCCCCCACCTCCACCCCCCCCCCCCCCCCCTCCTCATTCTTCGAGGAGTTTCTATATTTTCACACCGACCCCTTTACCTTCTGGTTACTTACTACTTTGTCCGCCGTTCCACCATGGACCATACAGTAATTTCTGGCAGCTGCTCTCTGGTGACGAACAGAGGAATTTATCTATATTTTTTGTAATCTCATTGATATACTTTCTTTGGCCACATTGTTTATTTCCATTGAAAAAGGAGGCAAGGTTTCTCCGAAACGTATGGTTTAAATTAAAAATACACACGGCATTAGCCCAAAAGCATGAATTGTTTATATAATAATCCGGGCCGTGAAAGCCTTAATATGCAAATTAGAAACCTCTATGGGGAGGAAGTTGTTCGACAATCATCTAAATTTAGTAAGTTGAGGCGAAGAAGGAGCTCTCTCCTTTCATCGTTGTCCTTCTTTCTTAGATGCAGGGATCATAACATCATTCCCAACTGTGTAAAATTGAAGCAAACTATACACACTCATAAAGCTATGAGAATTTATCAGCGCGCTAGCAAGGCACTCGTTATCGAGAGGATCCAGAACTCTCGTACTGAATTGGACGCAGTTTCCCGTGAGTTATTACACTTACATCTGCTTCTTAGTAGCATTCTCTCAGAGGAATTGTGGCTGTTCTTTGAACGTATCTCCGCTATTCAGGCCGAGAATAATTTTTGTCGGGCTGTAGATAGACAAAGAGCTAAGTTCCTTCGATTGTCCTCGAGACAAACAGCTCCTCGTACGGTTCTTGATACTAGTAAAGTTGTAGTCAATCTTTCTAATACCCCTTTAGATGACTATCAAACAACTTAACTAAGCAGAGGTCTCTACTTTGCTCTCGCACCCTTCAAAATTCCTACAGAGGAGTTGATCACATCCGTTGAGGCTGCCATCTACAATTTACCTCCAGATGAAGCTGAAGAAGTTAGACAAGAAAGTGTGAGGATATTAAGATCCTCGAAAGTACCCGCACCCAATTTAACTCGGGGTGAAAGAAAGGCATTGAAGGAACTAAGAAATAATGACACCATTTCTATTCTTCATGCTGACAAGGGAAATGCGACAGTGGTGATGGATACCGTTGAATATAAAAGTAAAATCTCGATTCTGTTATCTGATCCTGTCTACACACTGTGCACTCGTGATCCAACCACTCGTGTATCCAATGCCACTGCTAAGCTTGTTAAACTGTCATCTATTCCAAAAGAAGAGGGAAGATGTCTTATTCCGAGAGATGCTGTTCCTCCGAGATTGTATGGTCTTCCAAAAATCCATAAGCAAGACGTCCCTCTTCGACCAATTGTTAGCACAATAGGTTCTCCAACTTATGCTCTTGCGCAATATCTCAGCAAGTTGCTTCAGCCGCATTTGGGGCGCACACAGTCCTACATTAGGGATTCAACCCATTTCGTCGAAAAATTGTCAACCATCGCCGTTCAACCAAATGCTATTTTGGTGAGTTTTGATGTAGAGTCCTTGTTTACCAGAGTGCCGGTGGACTCGGTCATGTCACTCATCAAGGATTTGTTTCCTGAGGACATTGCCCGATTATTCCACCACTGCTTGTGTTCCAGTTATTTCTTGTGGGATGGTAAATATTACGAGCAGACTGATGGTGTGGCCATGGGAAGTCCACTCTCGCCTGTCGTGGCAAATTTTTTCATGGAACATTTTGAGGGGGAGGCTATATCTTCGGCGTCTTTCAAACCTGTAATTTGGTGGAGGTATGTGGATGATACGTTCGTGGTGTGGGAGGAGGGTTCTGAGAAACTGAACCACTTTCTGAACCACCTAAATCAGCTGCATCCTTCAATCCACTTCACAATGGAGCTAGAGTCAGGTGGATGCTTACCTTTTTTGGATGTTCTTGTGAGGAGGAAAGCGGATGGCTCCATGGGGCACAGCGTCTACCGTAAGCCAACTCACACTAACCGTTATTTACATGCGGACTCCCACCACCACCCAGCACAAAAACAAGGAATTATAACAACTCTAGCCAAAAGAGCGGAACGTATTTGTGAGGCATCAACTCTACAGGAAGAGTTACATGCCTTACAAACCATGTTTAAGGGTAATGGCTATAATGAATCCACTATATATAGGTCCCTACATCCCAGAAGGAGGGATAGACAACCTTCTCAGAGCTCCGACGTGAGAGGAACTGCTTACCTCCCTTATATTCACAACACCACTGACCGCGTTGCTAAGATTCTCCGCAAGCACAAGATAAAAACAGTTTTCGGCACTATGACGAAAATTGGTCAACGTTTAGCATTAAACAAAGATAAATTGTCTCCAATACTACAACCTGGGATGTATGAAGTCCCTTGTACTTGCGGAAAAGTCTACATTGGACAAACAAAACTTTGCATTGCAACTCGCATCAAAGAGCATCAAAGGAACATCCGTCTAAACCAACCTGACAAATCAGCTATAGCTGAACATGCCCTGTCTTCAGGGCACGATGTATGTTTCAAGGATGCTCATGCGCTTGCCCTTGTTAAGCACAACTGGTCTAGAATTATAAGGGAGGCAGTTGAAATTCGTAAAAATCCCAATAATTTTAACAGAGACACTGGATATCAGCTAAGTGACACTTGGCTACCAGTTATTAAGGATCTAGGGAGATAGTTCCTCTCAGTCTCTCTGTTCTTCACATATTTAAAATTGTACATTTTCCCTCTAGGGCTCAGAGCCTGGATTTGATCTCCTTTGTTCGTCACTGGAGGAGTTTCCATCTGTTTTTTCGCCGTCGACTGTATGACGTTAGGTATTGTTCAGATACACTTCCCTTTTGTTTATGTTTCCTTGTATCCATCTAACCCCCCCACCTCCCCCCCCCCCTCCTCATTCTTCGAGGAGTTTCTATATTTTCACACCGACCCCTTTACCTTCTGGTTACTTACTACTTTGTCCGCCGTTGCACCATGGTCCATACAGTAATTTCTGGCAGCTGCTCTCTGGTGACGAACAGAGGAATTTATCTATATTTTTTGTAATCTCATTGATATACTTTCTTTGGCCACATTGTTTATTTCCATTGAAAAAGGAGGCAAGGTTTCTCCGAAACGTATGGTTTAAATTAAAAATACACACGGCATTAGCCCAAAAGCATGAATTGTTTATATAATAATCCGGGCCGTGAAAGCCTTAATATGCAAATTAGAAACCTCTATGGGGAGGAAGTTGTTCGACAATCATCTAAATTTAGTAAGTTGAGGCGAAGAAGGAGCTCTCTCCTTTCATCGTTGTCCTTCTTTCTTAGATGCAGGGATCATAACATCATTCCCAACTGTGTAAAATTGAAGCAAACTATACACACTCATAAAGCTATGAGAATTTATCAGCGCGCTAGCAAGGCACTCGTTATCGAGAGGATCCAGAACTCTCGTACTGAATTGGACGCAGTTTCCCGTGAGTTATTACACTTACATCTGCTTCTTAGTAGCATTCTCTCAGAGGAATTGTGGCTGTTCTTTGAACGTATCTCCGCTATTCAGGCCGAGAATAATTTTTGTCGGGCTGTAGATAGACAAAGAGCTAAGTTCCTTCGATTGTCCTCGAGACAAACAGCTCCTCGTACGGTTCTTGATACTAGTAAAGTTGTAGTCAATCTTTCTAATACCCCTTTAGATGACTATCAAACAACTTTACTAAGCAGAGGTCTCAACTTTGCTCTCGCACCCTTCAAAATTCCTACAGAGGAGTTGATCACATCCGTTGAGGCTGCCATCTACAATTTACCTCCAGATGAAGCTGAAGAAGTTAGACAAGAAAGTGTGAGGATATTAAGATCCTCGAAAGTACCCGCACCCAATTTAACTCGGGGTGAAAGAAAGGCATTGAAGGAACTAAGAAATAATGACACCATTTCTATTCTTCATGCTGACAAGGGAAATGCGACAGTGGTGATGGATACCGTTGAATATAAAAGTAAAATCTCGATTCTGTTATCAGATCCTGTCTACACACTGTGCACTCGTGTATCCAATGCCACTGCTAAGCTTGTTAAACTGTCATCTATTCCAAAAGAAGAGGGAAGATGTCTTATTCCGAGAGATGCTGTTCCTCCGAGATTGTATGGTCTTCCAAAAATCCATAAGCAAGACGTCCCTCTTCGACCAATTGTTAGCACAATAGGTTCTCCAACTTATGCTCTTGCGCAATATCTCAGCAAGTTGCTTCAGCCGCATTTGGGGCGCACACAGTCCTACATTAGGGATTCAACCCATTTCGTCGAAAAATTGTCAACCATCGCCGTTCAACCAAATGCTATTTTGGTGAGTTTTGATGTAGAGTCCTTGTTTACCAGAGTGCCGGTGGACTCGGTCATGTCACTCATCAAGGATTTGTTTCCTGAGGACATTGCCCGATTATTCCACCACTGCTTGTGTTCCAGTTATTTCTTGTGGGATGGTAAATATTACGAGCAGACTGATGGTGTGGCCATGGGAAGTCCACTCTCGCCTGTCGTGGCAAATTTTTTCATGGAACATTTTGAGGGGGAGGCTATATCTTCGGCGTCTTTCAAACCTGTGATTTGGTGGAGGTATGTGGATGATACGTTCGTGGTGTGGGAGGAGGGTTCTGAGAAACTGAACCACTTTCTGAACCACCTAAATCAGCTGCATCCTTCAATCCACTTCACAATGGAGCTAGAGTCAGGTGGATGCTTACCTTTTTTGGATGTTCTTGTGAGGAGGAAAGCGGATGGCTCCATGGGGCACAGCGTCTACCGTAAGCCAACTCACACTAACCGTTATTTACATGCGGACTCCCACCACCACCCAGCACAAAAACAAGGAATTATAACAACTCTAGCCAAAAGAGCGGAACGTATTTGTGAGGCATCAACTCTTCAGGAAGAGTTACATGCCTTACAAACCATGTTTAAGGGTAATGGCTATAATGAATCCACTATATATAGGTCCCTACATCCCAGAAGGAGGGATAGACAACCTTCTCAGAGCTCCGACGTGAGAGGAACTGCTTACCTCCCTTATATTCACAACACCACTGACCGCGTTGCTAAGATTCTCCGCAAGCACAAGATAAAAACAGTTTTCGGCACTATGACGAAAATTGGTCAACGTTTAGCATTAAACAAAGATAAATTGTCTCCAATACTACAACCTGGGGTGTATGAAGTCCCTTGTACTTGCGGAAAAGTCTACATTGGACAAACAAAACGTTCCATTGCAACTCGCATCAAAGAGCATCAAAGGAACATCCGTCTAAACCAACCTGACAAATCAGCTATAGCTGAACATGCCCTGTCTTCAGGGCACGATGTATGTTTCAAGGATGCTCATGCGCTTGCCCTTGTTAAGCACAACTGGTCTAGAATTATAAGGGAGGCAGTTGAAATTCGTAAAAATCCCAATAATTTTAACAGAGACACTGGATATCAGCTAAGTGACACTTGGCTACCAGTTATTAAGGATCTAGGGAGATAGTTCCTCTCAGTCTCTCTGTTCTTCACATATTTAAAATTGTACATTTTCCCTCTAGGGCTCAGAGCCTGGATTTGATCTCCTTTGTTCGTCACTGGAGGAGTTTCCATCTGTTTTTTCGCCGTTGACTGTATGACGTTAGGTATTGTTCAGATACACTTCCCTTTTGTTTATGTTTCCTTGTATCCATCTAACCCCCCCACCTCCCCCCCCCCCCCCCCTCCTCATTCTTCGAGGAGTTTCTATATTTTCACACCGACCCCTTTACCTTCTGGTTACTTACTACTTTGTCCGCCGTTGCACCATGGTCCATACAGTAATTTCTGGCAGCTGCTCTCTGGTGACGAACAGAGGAATTTTTCTATATTTTTTGTAATCTCATTGATATACTTTCTTTGGCCACATTGTTTATTTCCATTGAAAAAGGAGGCAAGGTTTCTCCGAAACGTATGGTTTAAATTAAAAATACACACGGCATTAGCCCAAAAGCATGAATTGTTTATATAATAATCCGGGCCGTGAAAGCCTTAATATGCAAATTAGAAACCTCTATGGGGAGGAAGTTGTTCGACAATCATCTAAATTTAGTAAGTTGAGGCGAAGAAGGAGCTCTCTCCTTTCATCGTTGTCCTTCTTTCTTAGATGCAGGGATCATAACATCATTCCCAACTGTGTAAAATTGAAGCAAACTATACACACTCATAAAGCTATGAGAATTTATCAGCGCGCTAGCAAGGCACTCGTTATCGAGAGGATCCAGAACTCTCGTACTGAATTGGACGCAGTTTCCCGTGAGTTATTACACTTACATCTGCTTCTTAGTAGCATTCTCTCAGAGGAATTGAGGCTGTTCTTTGAACGTATCTCCGCTATTCAGGCCGAGAATAATTTTTGTCGGGCTGTAGAGAGACAAAGAGCTAAGTTCCTTCGATTGTCCTCGAGACAAACAGCTCCTCGTACGGTTCTTGATACTAGTAAAGTTGTAGTCAATCTTTCTAATACCCCTTTAGATGACTATCAAACAACTTTACTAAGCAGAGGTCTCAACTTTGCTCTCGCACCCTTCAAAATTCCTACAGAGGAGTTGATCACATCCGTTGAGGCTGCCATCTACAATTTACCTCCAGATGAAGCTGAAGAAGTTAGACAAGAAAGTGTGAGGATATTAAGATCCTCGAAAGTACCCGCACCCAATTTAACTCGGGGTGAAAGAAAGGCATTGAAGGAACTAAGAAATAATGACACCATTTCTATTCTTCATGCTGACAAGGGAAATGCGACAGTGGTGATGGATACCGTTGAATATAAAAGTAAAATCTCGATTCTGTTATCTGATCCTGTCTACACACTGTGCACTCGTGATCCAACCACTCGTGTATCCAATGCCACTGCTAAGCTTGTTAAACTGTCATCTATTCCAAAAGAAGAGGGAAGATGTCTTATTCCGAGAGATGCTGTTCCTCCGAGATTGTATGGTCTTCCAAAAATCCATAAGCAAGACGTCCCTCTTCGACCAATTGTTAGCACAATAGGTTCTCCAACTTATGCTCTTGCGCAATATCTCAGCAAGTTGCTTCAGCCGCATTTGGGGCGCACACAGTCCTACATTAGGGATTCAACCCATTTCGTCGAAAAATTGTCAACCATCGCCGTTCAACCAAATGCTATTTTGGTGAGTTTTGATGTAGAGTCCTTGTTTACCAGAGTGCCGGTGGACTCGGTCATGTCACTCATCAAGGATTTGTTTCCTGAGGACATTGCCCGATTATTCCACCACTGCTTGTGTTCCAGTTATTTCTTGTGGGATGGTAAATATTACGAGCAGACTGATGGTGTGGCCATGGGAAGTCCACTCTCGCCTGTCGTGGCAAATTTTTTCATGGAACATTTTGAGGGGGAGGCTATATCTTCGGCGTCTTTCAAACCTGTGATTTGGTGGAGGTATGTGGTTGATACGTTCGTGGTGTGGGAGGAGGGTTCTGAGAAACTGAACCACTTTCTGAACCACCTAAATCAGCTGCATCCTTCAATCCACTTCACAATGGAGCTAGAGTCAGGTGGATGCTTACCTTTTTTGGATGTTCTTGTGAGGAGGAAAGCGGATGGCTCCATGGGGCACAGCGTCTACCGTAAGCCAACTCACACTAACCGTTATTTACATGCGGACTCCCACCACCACCACCCAGCACAAAAACAAGGAATTATAACAACTCTAGCCAAAAGAGCGGAACGTATTTGTGAGGCATCAACTCTTCAGGAAGAGTTACATGCCTTACAAACCATGTTTAAGGGTAATGGCTATAATGAATCCACTATATATAGGTCCCTACATCCCAGAAGGAGGGATAGACAACCTTCTCAGAGCTCCGACGTGAGAGGAACTGCTTACCTCCCTTATATTCACAACACCACTGACCGCGTTGCTAAGATTCTCCGCAAGCACAAGATAAAAACAGTTTTCGGCACTATGACGAAAATTGGTCAACGTTTAGCATTAAACAAAGATAAATTGTCTCCAATACTACAACCTGGGGTGTATGAAGTCCCTTGTACTTGCGGAAAAGTCTACATTGGACAAACAAAACGTTCCATTGCAACTCGCATCAAAGAGCATCAAAGGAACATCCGTCTAAACCAACCTGACAAATCAGCTATAGCTGAACATGCCCTGTCTTCAGGGCACGATGTATGTTTCAAGGATGCTCATGCGCTTGCCCTTGTTAAGCACAACTGGTCTAGAATTATAAGGGAGGCAGTTGAAATTCGTAAAAATCCCAATAATTTTAACAGAGACACTGGATATCAGCTAAGTGACACTTGGCTACCAGTTATTAAGGATCTAGGGAGATAGTTCCTCTCAGTCTCTCTGTTCTTCACATATTTAAAATTGTACATTTTCCCTCTAGGGCTCAGAGCCTGGATTTGATCTCCTTTGTTCGTCACTGGAGGAGTTTCCATCTGTTTTTTCGCCGTCGACTGTATGACGTTAGGTATTGTTCAGATACACTTCCCTTTTGTTTATGTTTCCTTGTATCCCTCTAACCCCCCCACCTCCACCCCCCCCCCCCTCCTCATTCTTCGAGGAGTTTCTATATTTTCACACCGACCCCTTTACCTTCTGGTTACTTACTACTTTGTCCGCCGTTCCACCATGGTCCATACAGTAATTTCTGGCAGCTGCTCTCTGGTGACGAACAGAGGAATTTATCTATATTTTTTGTAATCTCATTGATATACTTTCTTTGGCCACATTGTTTATTTCCATTGAAAAAGGAGGCAAGGTTTCTCCGAAACGTATGGTTTAAATTAAAAATACACACGGCATTAGCCCAAAAGCATGAATTGTTTATATAATAATCCGGGCCGTGAAAGCCTTAATATGCAAATTAGAAACCTCTATGGGGAGGAAGTTGTTCGACAATCATCTAAATTTAGTAAGTTGAGGCGAAGAAGGAGCTCTCTCCTTTCATCGTTGTCCTTCTTTCTTAGATGCAGGGATCATAACATCATTCCCAACTGTGTAAAATTGAAGCAAACTATACACACTCATAAAGCTATGAGAATTTATCAGCGCGCTAGCAAGGCACTCGTTATCGAGAGGATCCAGAACTCTCGTACTGAATTGGACGCAGTTTCCCGTGAGTTATTACACTTACATCTGCTTCTTAGTAGCATTCTCTCAGAGGAATTGTGGCTGTTCTTTGAACGTATCTCCGCTATTCAGGCCGAGAATAATTTTTGTCGGGCTGTAGATAGACAAAGAGCTAAGTTCCTTCGATTGTCCTCGAGACAAACAGCTCCTCGTACGGTTCTTGATACTAGTAAAGTTGTAGTCAATCTTTCTAATACCCCTTTAGATGACTATCAAACAACTTTACTAAGCAGAGGTCTCAACTTTGCTCTCGCACCCTTCAAAATTCCTACAGAGGAGTTGATCACATCCGTTGAGGCTGCCATCTACAATTTACCTCCAGATGAAGCTGAAGAAGTTAGACAAGAAAGTGTGAGGATATTAAGATCCTCGAAAGTACCCGCACCCAATTTAACTCGGGGTGAAAGAAAGGCATTGAAGGAACTAAGAAATAATGACACCATTTCTATTCTTCATGCTGACAAGGGAAATGCGACAGTGGTGATGGATACCGTTGAATATAAAAGTAAAATCTCGATTCTGTTATCTGATCCTGTCTACACACTGTGCACTCGTGATCCAACCACTCGTGTATCCAATGCCACTGCTAAGCTTGTTAAACTGTCATCTATTCCAAAAGAAGAGGGAAGATGTCTTATTCCGAGAGATGCTGTTCCTCCGAGATTGTATGGTCTTCCAAAAATCCATAAGCAAGACGTCCCTCTTCGACCAATTGTTAGCACAATAGGTTCTCCAACTTATGTTCTTGCGCAATATCTCAGCAAGTTGCTTCAGCCGCATTTGGGGCGCACACAGTCCTACATTAGGGATTCAACCCATTTCGTCGAAAAATTGTCAACCATCGCCGTTCAACCAAATGCTATTTTGGTGAGTTTTGATGTAGAGTCCTTGTTTACCAGAGTGCCGGTGGACTCGGTCATGTCACTCATCAAGGATTTGTTTCCTGAGGACATTGCCCGATTATTCCACCACTGCTTGTGTTCCAGTTATTTCTTGTGGGATGGTAAATATTACGAGCAGACTGATGGTGTGGCCATGGGAAGTCCACTCTCGCCTGTCGTGGCAAATTTTTTCATGGAACATTTTGAGGGGGAGGCTATATCTTCGGCGTCTTTCAAACCTGTAATTTGGTGGAGGTATGTGGATGATACGTTCGTGGTGTGGGAGGAGGGTTCTGAGAAACTGAACCACTTTCTGAACCACCTAAATCAGCTGCATCCTTCAATCCACTTCACAATGGAGCTAGAGTCAGGTGGATGCTTACCTTTTTTGGATGTTCTTGTGAGGAGGAAAGCGGATGGCTCCATGGGGCACAGCGTCTACCGTAAGCCAACTCACACTAACCGTTATTTACATGCGGACTCCCACCACCACCCAGCACAAAAACAAGGAATTATAACAACTCTAGCCAAAAGAGCGGAACGTATTTGTGAGGCATCAACTCTACAGGAAGAGTTACATGCCTTACAAACCATGTTTAAGGGTAATGGCTATAATGAATCCACTATATATAGGTCGCTACATCCCAGAAGGAGGGATAGACAACCTTCTCAGAGCTCCGACGTGAGAGGAACTGCTTACCTCCCTTATATTCACAACACCACTGACCGCGTTGCTAAGATTCTCCGCAAGCACAAGATAAAAACAGTTTTCGGCACTATGACGAAAATTGGTCAACGTTTAGCATTAAACAAAGATAAATTGTCTCCAATACTACAACCTGGGGTGTATGAAGTCCCTTGTACTTGCGGAAAAGTCTACATTGGACAAACAAAACGTTCCATTGCAACTCGCATCAAAGAGCATCAAAGGAACATCCGTCTAAACCAACCTGACAAATCAGCTATAGCTGAACATGCCCTGTCTTCAGGGCACGATGTATGTTTCAAGGATGCTCATGCGCTTGCCCTTGTTAAGCACAACTGGTCTAGAATTATAAGGGAGGCAGTTGAAATTCGTAAAAATCCCAATAATTTTAACAGAGACACTGGATATCAGCTAAGTGACACTTGGCTACCAGTTATTAAGGATCTAGGGAGATAGTTCCTCTCAGTCTCTCTGTTCTTCACATATTTAAAATTGTACATTTTCCCTCTAGGGCTCAGAGCCTGGATTTGATCTCCTTTGTTCGTCACTGGAGGAGTTTCCATCTGTTTTTTCGCCGTTGACTGTATGACGTTAGGTATTGTTCAGATACACTTCCCTTTTGTTTATGTTTCCTTGTATCCATCTAACCCCCCCCCCCCCTCCCCCCCCCCCCTCCTCATTCTTCGAGGAGTTTCTATATTTTCACACCGACCCCTTTACCTTCTGGTTACTTACTACTTTGTCCGCCGTTCCACCATGGTCCATACAGTAATTTCTGGCAGCTGCTCTCTGGTGACGAACAGAGGAATTTATCTATATTTTTTGTAATCTCATTGATATACTTTCTTTGGCCACATTGTTTATTTCCATTGAAAAAGGAGGCAAGGTTTCTCCGAAACGTATGGTTTAAATTAAAAATACACACGGCATTAGCCCAAAAGCATGAATTGTTTATATAATAATCCGGGCCGTGAAAGCCTTAATATGCAAATTAGAAACCTCTATGGGGAGGAAGTTGTTCGACAATCATCTAAATTTAGTAAGTTGAGGCGAAGAAGGAGCTCTCTCCTTTCATCGTTGTCCTTCTTTCTTAGATGCAGGGATCATAACATCATTCCCAACTGTGTAAAATTGAAGCAAACTATACACACTCATAAAGCTATGAGAATTTATCAGCGCGCTAGCAAGGCACTCGTTATCGAGAGGATCCAGAACTCTCGTACTGAATTGGACGCAGTTTCCCGTGAGTTATTACACTTACATTTGCTTCTTAGTAGCATTCTCTCAGAGGAATTGTGGCTGTTCTTTGAACGTATCTCCGCTATTCAGGCCGAGAATAATTTTTGTCGGGCTGTAGATAGACAAAGAGCTAAGTTCCTTCGATTGTCCTCGAGACAAACAGCTCCTCGTACGGTTCTTGATACTAGTAAAGTTGTAGTCAATCTTTCTAATACCCCTTTAGATGACTATCAAACAACTTTACTAAGCAGAGGTCTCAACTTTGCTCTCGCACCCTTCAAAATTCCTACAGAGGAGTTGATCACATCCGTTGAGGCTGCCATCTACAATTTACCTCCAGATGAAGCTGAAGAAGTTAGACAAGAAAGTGTGAGGATATTAAGATCCTCGAAAGTACCCGCACCCAATTTAACTCGGGGTGAAAGAAAGGCATTGAAGGAACTAAGAAATAATGACACCATTTCTATTCTTCATGCTGACAAGGGAAATGCGACAGTGGTGATGGATACCGTTGAATATAAAAGTAAAATCTCGATTCTGTTATCTGATCCTGTCTACACACTGTGCACTCGTGTATCCAATGCCACTGCTAAGCTTGTTAAACTGTCATCTATTCCAAAAGAAGAGGGAAGATGTCTTATTCCGAGAGATGCTGTTCCTCCGAGATTGTATGGTCTTCCAAAAATCCATAAGCAAGACGTCCCTCTTCGACCAATTGTTAGCACAATAGGTTCTCCAACTTATGCTCTTGCGCAATATCTCAGCAAGTTGCTTCAGCCGCATTTGGGGCGCACACAGTCCTACATTAGGGATTCAACCCATTTCGTCGAAAAATTGTCAACCATCGCCG
This sequence comes from Meconema thalassinum, assembly GCA_946902985.2. Classification (NCBI taxonomy): domain Eukaryota; kingdom Metazoa; phylum Arthropoda; class Insecta; order Orthoptera; family Tettigoniidae; genus Meconema; species Meconema thalassinum. The sequence goes on from OX336395.1 coordinate 128,190,009, forward strand.
TTCAACCAAATGCTATTTTGGTGAGTTTTGATGTAGAGTCCTTGTTTACCAGAGTGCCGGTGGACTCGGTCATGTCACTCATCAAGGATTTGTTTCCTGAGGACATTGCCCGATTATTCCACCACTGCTTGTGTTCCAGTTATTTCTTGTGGGATGGTAAATATTACGAGCAGACTGATGGTGTGGCCATGGGAAGTCCACTCTCGCCTGTCGTGGCAAATTTTTTCATGGAACATTTTGAGGGGGAGGCTATATCTTCGGCGTCTTTCAAACCTGTGATTTGGTGGAGGTATGTGGATGATACGTTCGTGGTGTGGGAGGAGGGTTCTGAGAAACTGAACCACTTTCTGAACCACCTAAATCAGCTGCATCCTTCAATCCACTTCACAATGGAGCTAGAGTCAGGTGGATGCTTACCTTTTTTGGATGTTCTTGTGAGGAGGAAAGAGGATGGCTCCATGGGGCACAGAGTCTACCGTAAGCCAACTCACACTAACCGTTATTTACATGCGGACTCCCACCACCACCCAGCACAAAAACAAGGAATTATAACAACTCTAGCCAAAAGAGCGGAACGTATTTGTGAGGCATCAACTCTTCAGGAAGAGTTACATGCCTTACAAACCATGTTTAAGGGTAATGGCTATAATGAATCCACTATATATAGGTCCCTACATCCCAGAAGGAGGGATAGACAACCTTCTCAGAGCTCCGACGTGAGAGGAACTGCTTACCTCCCTTATATTCACAACACCACTGACCGCGTTGCTAAGATTCTCCGCAAGCACAAGATAAAAACAGTTTTCGGCACTATGACGAAAATTGGTCAACGTTTAGCATTAAACAAAGATAAATTGTCTCCAATACTACAACCTGGGGTGTATGAAGTCCCTTGTACTTGCGGAAAAGTCTACATTGGACAAACAAAACTTTGCATTGCAACTCGCATCAAAGAGCATCAAAGGAACATCCGTCTAAACCAACCTGACAAATCAGCTATAGCTGAACATGCCCTGTCTTCAGGGCACGATGTATGTTTCAAGGATGCTCATGCGCTTGCCCTTGTTAAGCACAACTGGTCTAGAATTATAAGGGAGGCAGTTGAAATTCGTAAAAATCCCAATAATTTTAACAGAGACACTGGATATCAGCTAAGTGACACTTGGCTACCAGTTATTAAGGATCTAGGGAGATAGTTCCTCTCAGTCTCTCTGTTCTTCACATATTTAAAATTGTACATTTTCCCTCTAGGGCTCAGAGCCTGGATTTGATCTCCTTTGTTCGTCACTGGAGGAGTTTCCATCTGTTTTTTCGCCGTTGACTGTATGACGTTAGGTATTGTTCAGATACACTTCCCTTTTGTTTATGTTTCCTTGTATCCATCTAACCCCCCCCACCTCCACCCCCCCCCCCCTCCTCATTCTTCGAGGAGTTTCTATATTTTCACACCGACCCCTTTACCTTCTGGTTACTTACTACTTTGTCCGCCGTTCCACCATGGTCCATACAGTAATTTCTGGCAGCTGCTCTCTGGTGACGAACAGAGGAATTTATCTATATTTTTTGTAATCTCATTGATATACTTTCTTTGGCCACATTGTTTATTTCCATTGAAAAAGGAGGCAAGGTTTCTCCGAAACGTATGGTTTAAATTAAAAATACACACGGCATTAGCCCAAAAGCATGAATTGTTTATATAATAATCCGGGCCGTGAAAGCCTTAATATGCAAATTAGAAACCTCTATGGGGAGGAAGTTGTTCGACAATCATCTAAATTTAGTAAGTTGAGGCGAAGAAGGAGCTCTCTCCTTCCATCGTTGTCCTTCTTTCTTAGATGCAGGGATCATAACATCATTCCCAACTGTGTAAAATTGAAGCAAACTATACACACTCATAAAGCTATGAGAATTTATCAGCGCGCTAGCAAGGCACTCGTTATCGAGAGGATCCAGAACTCTCGTACTGAATTGGACGCAGTTTCCCGTGAGTTATTACACTTACATCTGCTTCTTAGTAGCATTCTCTCAGAGGAATTGTGGCTGTTCTTTGAACGTATCTCCGCTATTCAGGCCGAGAATAATTTTTGTCGGGCTGTAGATAGACAAAGAGCTAAGTTCCTTCGATTGTCCTCGAGACAAACAGCTCCTCGTACGGTTCTTGATACTAGTAAAGTTGTAGTCAATCTTTCTAATACCCCTTTAGATGACTATCAAACAACTTTACTAAGCAGAGGTCTCAACTTTGCTCTCGCACCCTTCAAAATTCCTACAGAGGAGTTGATCACATCCGTTGAGGCTGCCATCTACAATTTACCTCCAGATGAAGCTGAAGAAGTTAGACAAGAAAGTGTGAGGATATTGAGATCCTCGAAAGTACCCGCACCCAATTTAACTCGGGGTGAAAGAAAGGCATTGAAGGAACTAAGAAATAATGACACCATTTCTATTCTTCATGCTGACAAGGGAAATGCGACAGTGGTGATGGATACCGTTGAATATAAAAGTAAAATCTCGATTCTGTTATCTGATCCTGTCTACACACTGTGCACTCGTGTATCCAATGCCACTGCTAAGCTTGTTAAACTGTCATCTATTCCAAAAGAAGAGGGAAGATGTCTTATTCCGAGAGATGCTGTTCCTCCGAGATTGTATGGTCTTCCAAAAATCCATAAGCAAGACGTCCCTCTTCGACCAATTGTTAGCACAATAGGTTCTCCAACTTATGCTCTTGCGCAATATCTCAGCAAGTTGCTTCAGCCGCATTTGGGGCGCACACAGTCCTACATTAGGGATTCAACACATTTCGTCGAAAAATTGTCAACCATCGCCGTTCAACCAAATGCTATTTTGGTGTGTTTTGATGTAGAGTCCTTGTTTACCAGAGTGCCGGTGGACTCGGTCATGTCACTCATCAAGGATTTGCTTCCTGAGGACATTGCCCGATTATTCCACCACTGCTTGTGTTCCAGTTATTTCTTGTGGGATGGTAAATATTACGAGCAGACTGATGGTGTGGCCATGGGAAGTCCACTCTCGCCTGTCGTGGCAAAAAAAAAAATTCATGGAACATTTTGAGGGGGAGGCTATATCTTCGGCGTCTTTCAAACCTGTGATTTGGTGGAGGTATGTGGATGATACGTTCGTGGTGTGGGAGGAGGGTTCTGAGAAACTGAACCACTTTCTGAACCACCTAAATCAGCTGCATCCTTCAATCCACTTCACAATGGAGCTAGAGTCAGGTGGATGCTTACCTTTTTTGGATGTTCTTGTGAGGAGGAAAGCGGATGGCTCCATGGGGCACAGCGTCTACCGTAAGCCAACTCACACTAACCGTTATTTACATGCGGACTCCCACCACCACCCAGCACAAAAACAAGGAATTATAACAACTCTAGCCAAAAGAGCGGAACGTATTTGTGAGGCATCAACTCTTCAGGAAGAGTTACATGCCTTACAAACCATGTTTAAGGGTAATGGCTATAATGAATCCACTATATATAGGTCCCTACATCCCAGAAGGAGGGATAGACAACCTTCTCAGAGCTCCGACGTGAGAGGAACTGCTTACCTCCCTTATATTCACAACACCACTGACCGCGTTGCTAAGATTCTCCGCAAGCACAAGATAAAAACAGTTTTCGGCACTATGACGAAAATTGGTCAACGTTTAGCATTAAACAAAGATAAATTGTCTCCAATACTACAACCTGGGGTGTATGAAGTCCCTTGTACTTGCGGAAAAGTCTACATTGGACAAACAAAACGTTCCATTGCAACTCGCATCAAAGAGCATCAAAGGAACATCCGTCTAAACCAACCTGACAAATCAGCTATAGCTGAACATGCCCTGTCTTCAGGGCACGATGTATGTTTCAAGGATGCTCATGCGCTTGCCCTTGTTAAGCACAACTGGTCTAGAATTATAAGGGAGGCAGTTGAAATTCGTAAAAATCCCAATAATTTTAACAGAGACACTGGATATCAGCTAAGTGACACTTGGCTACCAGTTATTAAGGATCTAGGGAGATAGTTCCTCTCAGTCTCTCTGTTCTTCACATATTTAAAATTGTACATTTTCCCTCTAGGGCTCAGAGCCTGGATTTGATCTCCTTTGTTCGTCACTGGAGGAGTTTCCATCTGTTTTTTCGCCGTTGACTGTATGACGTTAGGTATTGTTCAGATACACTTCCCTTTTGTTTATGTTTCCTTGTATCCATCTAACCCCCCCCACCTCCCCCCCCCCCTCCTCATTCTTCGAGGAGTTTCTATATTTTCACACCGACCCCTTTACCTTCTGGTTACTTACTACTTTGTCCGCCGTTCCACCATGGTCCATACAGTAATTTCTGGCAGCTGCTCTCTGGTGACGAACAGAGGAATTTATCTATATTTTTTGTAATCTCATTGATATACTTTCTTTGGCCACATTGTTTATTTCCATTGAAAAAGGAGGCAAGGTTTCTCCGAAACGTATGGTTTAAATTAAAAATACACACGGCATTAGCCCAAAAGCATGAATTGTTTATATAATAATCCGGGCCGTGAAAGCCTTAATATGCAAATTAGAAACCTCTATGGGGAGGAAGTTGTTCGACAATCATCTAAATTTAGTAAGTTGAGGCGAAGAAGGAGCTCTCTCCTTTCATCGTTGTCCTTCTTTCTTAGATGCAGGGATCATAACATCATTCCCAACTGTGTAAAATTGAAGCAAACTATACACACTCATAAAGCTATGAGAATTTATCAGCGCGCTAGCAAGGCACTCGTTATCGAGAGGATCCAGAACTCTCGTACTGAATTGGACGCAGTTTCCCGTGAGTTATTACACTTACATCTGCTTCTTAGTAGCATTCTCTCAGAGGAATTGTGGCTGTTCTTTGAACGTATCTCCGCTATTCAGGCCGAGAATAATTTTTGTCGGGCTGTAGATAGACAAAGAGCTAAGTTCCTTCGATTGTCCTCGAGACAAACAGCTCCTGGTACGGTTCTTGATACTAGTAAAGTTGTAGTCAATCTTTCTAATACCCCTTTAGATGACTATCAAACAACTTTACTAAGCAGAGGTCTCAACTTTGCTCTCGCACCCTTCAAAATTCCTACAGAGGAGTTGATCACATCCGTTGAGGCTGCCATCTACAATTTACCTCCAGATGAAGCTGAAGAAGTTAGACAAGAAAGTGTGAGGATATTAAGATCCTCGAAAGTACCCGCACCCAATTTAACTCGGGGTGAAAGAAAGGCATTGAAGGAACTAAGAAATAATGACACCATTTCTATTCTTCATGCTGACAAGGGAAATGCGACAGTGGTGATGGATACCGTTGAATATAAAAGTAAAATCTCGATTCTGTTATCTGATCCTGTCTACACACTGTGCACTCGTGTATCCAATGCCACTGCTAAGCTTGTTAAACTGTCATCTATTCCAAAAGAAGAGGGAAGATGTCTTATTCCGAGAGATGCTGTTCCTCCGAGATTGTATGGTCTTCCAAAAATCCATAAGCAAGACGTCCCTCTTCGACCAATTGTTAGCACAATAGGTTCTCCAACTTATGCTCTTGCGCAATATCTCAGCAAGTTGCTTCAGCCGCATTTGGGGCGCACACAGTCCTACATTAGGGATTCAACCCATTTCGTCGAAAAATTGTCAACCATCGCCGTTCAACCAAATGCTATTTTGGTGAGTTTTGATGTAGAGTCCTTGTTTACCAGAGTGCCGGTGGACTCGGTCATGTCACTCATCAAGGATTTGTTTCCTGAGGACATTGCCCGATTATTCCACCACTGCTTGTGTTCCAGTTATTTCTTGTGGGATGGTAAATATTACGAGCAGACTGATGGTGTGGCCATGGGAAGTCCACACTCGCCTGTCGTGGCAAAAAAAATAAATTCATGGAACATTTTGAGGGGGAGGCTATATCTTCGGCGTCTTTCAAACCTGTGATTTGGTGGAGGTATGTGGATGATACGTTCGTGGTGTGGGAGGAGGGTTCTGAGAAACTGAACCACTTTCTGAACCACCTAAATCAGCTGCATCCTTCAATCCACTTCACAATGGAGCTAGAGTCAGGTGGATGCTTACCTTTTTTGGATGTTCTTGTGAGGAGGAAAGCGGATGGCTCCATGGGGCACAGCGTCTACCGTAAGCCAACTCACACTAACCATTATTTACATGCGGACTCCCACCACCACCCAGCACAAAAACAAGGAATTATAACAACTCTAGCCAAAAGAGCGGAACGTATTTGTGAGGCATCAACTCTTCAGGAAGAGTTACATGCCTTACAAACCATGTTTAAGGGTAATGGCTATAATGAATCCACTATATATAGGTCCCTACATCCCAGAAGGAGGGATAGACAACCTTCTCAGAGCTCCGACGTGAGAGGAACTGCTTACCTCCCTTATATTCACAACACCACTGACCGCGTTGCTAAGATTCTCCGCAAGCACAAGATAAAAACAGTTTTCGGCACTATGACGAAAATTGGTCAACGTTTAGCATTAAACAAAGATAAATTGTCTCCAATACTACAACCTGGGGTGTATGAAGTCCCTTGTACTTGCGGAAAAGTCTACATTGGACAAACAAAACGTTCCATTGCAACTCGCATCAAAGAGCATCAAAGGAACATCCGTCTAAACCAACCTGACAAATCAGCTATAGCTGAACATGCCCTGTCTTCAGGGCACGATGTATGTTTCAAGGATGCTCATGCGCTTGCCCTTGTTAAGCACAACTGGTCTAGAATTATAAGGGAGGCAGTTGAAATTCGTAAAAATCCCAATAATTTTAACAGAGACACTGGATATCAGCTAAGTGACACTTGGCTACCAGTTATTAAGGATCTAGGGAGATAGTTCCTCTCAGTCTCTCTGTTCTTCACATATTTAAAATTGTACATTTTCCCTCTAGGGCTCAGAGCCTGGATTTGATCTCCTTTGTTCGTCACTGGAGGAGTTTCCATCTGTTTTTTCGCCGTCGACTGTATGACGTTAGGTATTGTTCAGATACACTTCCCTTTTGTTTATGTTTCCTTGTATCCATCTAACCCCCCCACCTCCCCCCCCCCCTCCTCATTCTTCGAGGAGTTTCTATATTTTCACACCGACCCCTTTACCTTCTGGTTACTTACTACTTTGTCCGCCGTTGCACCATGGTCCATACAGTAATTTCTGGCAGCTGCTCTCTGGTGACGAACAGAGGAATTTATCTATATTTTTTGTAATCTCATTGATATACTTTCTTTGGCCACATTGTTTATTTCCATTGAAAAAGGAGGCAAGGTTTCTCCGAAACGTATGGTTTAAATTAAAAATACACACGGCATTAGCCCAAAAGCATGAATTGTTTATATAATAATCCGGGCCGTGAAAGCCTTAATATGCAAATTAGAAACCTCTATGGGGAGGAAGTTGTTCGACAATCATCTAAATTTAGTAAGTTGAGGCGAAGAAGGAGCTCTCTCCTTTCATCGTTGTCCTTCTTTCTTAGATGCAGGGATCATAACATCATTCCCAACTGTGTAAAATTGAAGCAAACTATACACACTCATAAAGCTATGAGAATTTATCAGCGCGCTAGCAAGGCACTCGTTATCGAGAGGATCCAGAACTCTCGTACTGAATTGGACGCAGTTTCCCGTGAGTTATTACACTTACATCTGCTTCTTAGTAGCATTCTCTCAGAGGAATTGTGGCTGTTCTTTGAACGTATCTCCGCTATTCAGGCCGAGAATAATTTTTGTCGGGCTGTAGATAGACAAAGAGCTAAGTTCCTTCGATTGTCCTCGAGACAAACAGCTCCTCGTACGGTTCTTGATACTAGTAAAGTTGTAGTCAATCTTTCTAATACCCCTTTAGATGACTATCAAACAACTTTACTAAGCAGAGGTCTCAACTTTGCTCTCGCACCCTTCAAAATTCCTACAGAGGAGTTGATCACATCCGTTGAGGCTGCCATCTACAATTTACCTCCAGATGAAGCTGAAGAAGTTAGACAAGAAAGTGTGAGGATATTAAGATCCTCGAAAGTACCCGCACCCAATTTAACTCGGGGTGAAAGAAAGGCATTGAAGGAACTAAGAAATAATGACACCATTTCTATTCTTCATGCTGACAAGGGAAATGCGACAGTGGTGATGGATACCGTTGAATATAAAAGTAAAATCTCGATTCTGTTATCTGATCCTGTCTACACACTGTGCACTCGTGTATCCAATGCCACTGCTAAGCTTGTTAAACTGTCATCTATTCCAAAAGAAGAGGGAAGATGTCTTATTCCGAGAGATGCTGTTCCTCCGAGATTGTATGGTCTTCCAAAAATCCATAAGCAAGACGTCCCTCTTCGACCAATTGTTAGCACAATAGGTTCTCCAACTTATGCTCTTGCGCAATATCTCAGCAAGTTGCTTCAGCCGCATTTGGGGCGCACACAGTCCTACATTAGGGATTCAACCCATTTCGTCGAAAAATTGTCAACCATCGCCGTTCAACCAAATGCTATTTTGGTGAGTTTTGATGTAGAGTCCTTGTTTACCAGAGTGCCGGTGGACTCGGTCATGTCACTCATCAAGGATTTGTTTCCTGAGGACATTGCCCGATTATTCCACCACTGCTTGTGTTCCAGTTATTTCTTGTGGGATGGTAAATATTACGAGCAGACTGATGGTGTGGCCATGGGAAGTCCACTCTCGCCTGTCGTGGCAAATTTTTTCATGGAACATTTTGAGGGGGAGGCTATATCTTCGGCGTCTTTCAAACCTGTGATTTGGTGGAGGTATGTGGATGATACGTTCGTGGTGTGGGAGGAGGGTTCTGAGAAACTGAACCACTTTCTGAACCACCTAAATCAGCTGCATCCTTCAATCCACTTCACAATGGAGCTAGAGTCAGGTGGATGCTTACCTTTTTTGGATGTTCTTGTGAGGAGGAAAGAGGATGGCTCCATGGGGCACAGAGTCTACCGTAAGCCAACTCACACTAACCGTTATTTACATGCGGACTCCCACCACCACCCAGCACAAAAACAAGGAATTATAACAACTCTAGCCAAAAGAGCGGAACGTATTTGTGAGGCATCAACTCTTCAGGAAGAGTTACATGCCTTACAAACCATGTTTAAGGGTAATGGCTATAATGAATCCACTATATATAGGTCCCTACATCCCAGAAGGAGGGATAGACAACCTTCTCAGAGCTCCGACGTGAGAGGAACTGCTTACCTCCCTTATATTCACAACACCACTGACCGCGTTGCTAAGATTCTCCGCAAGCACAAGATAAAAACAGTTTTCGGCACTATGACGAAAATTGGTCAACGTTTAGCATTAAACAAAGATAAATTGTCTCCAATACTACAACCTGGGGTGTATGAAGTCCCTTGTACTTGCGGAAAAGTCTACATTGGACAAACAAAACTTTGCATTGCAACTCGCATCAAAGAGCATCAAAGGAACATCCGTCTAAACCAACCTGACAAATCAGCTATAGCTGAACATGCCCTGTCTTCAGGGCACGATGTATGTTTCAAGGATGCTCATGCGCTTGCCCTTGTTAAGCACAACTGGTCTAGAATTATAAGGGAGGCAGTTGAAATTCGTAAAAATCCCAATAATTTTAACAGAGACACTGGATATCAGCTAAGTGACACTTGGCTACCAGTTATTAAGGATCTAGGGAGATAGTTCCTCTCAGTCTCTCTGTTCTTCACATATTTAAAATTGTACATTTTCCCTCTAGGGCTCAGAGCCTGGATTTGATCTCCTTTGTTCGTCACTGGAGGAGTTTCCATCTGTTTTTTCGCCGTCGACTGTATGACGTTAGGTATTGTTCAGATACACTTCCCTTTTGTTTATGTTTCCTTGTATCCATCTAACCCCCCCCACCTCCACCCCCCCCCCCCTCCTCATTCTTCGAGGAGTTTCTATATTTTCACACCGACCCCTTTACCTTCTGGTTACTTACTACTTTGTCCGCCGTTCCACCATGGTCTATACAGTAATTTCTGGCAGCTGCTCTCTGGTGACGAACAGAGGAATTTATCTATATTTTTTGTAATCTCATTGATATACTTTCTTTGGCCACATTGTTTATTTCCATTGAAAAAGGAGGCAAGGTTTCTCCGAAACGTATGGTTTAAATTAAAAATACTCACGGCATTAGCCCAAAAGCATGAATTGTTTATATAATAATCCGGGCCGTGAAAGCCTTAATATGCAAATTAGAAACCTCTATGGGGAGGAAGTTGTTCGACAATCATCTAAATTTAGTAAGTTGAGGCGAAGAAGGAGCTCTCTCCTTTCATCGTTGTCCTTCTTTCTTAGATGCAGGGATCATAACATCATTCCCAACTGTGTAAAATTGAAGCAAACTATACACACTCATAAAGCTATGAGAATTTATCAGCGCGCTAGCAAGGCACTCGTTATCGAGAGGATCCAGAACTCTCGTACTGAATTGGACGCAGTTTCCCGTGAGTTATTACACTTACATCTGCTTCTTAGTAGCATTCTCTCAGAGGAATTGTGGCTGTTCTTTGAACGTATCTCCGCTATTCAGGCCGAGAATAATTTTTGTCGGGCTGTAGATAGACAAAGAGCTAAGTTCCTTCGATTGTCCTCGAGACAAACAGCTCCTCGTACGGTTCTTGATACTAGTAAAGTTGTAGTCAATCTTTCTAATACCCCTTTAGATGACTATCAAACAACTTTACTAAGCAGAAGTCTCAACTTTGCTCTCGCACCCTTCAAAATTCCTACAGAGGAGTTGATCACATCCGTTGAGGCTGCCATCTACAATTTACCTCCAGATGAAGCTGAAGAAGTTAGACAAGAAAGTGTGAGGATATTGAGATCCTCGAAAGTACCCGCACCCAATTTAACTCGGGGTGAAAGAAAGGCATTGAAGGAACTAAGAAATAATGACACCATTTCTATTCTTCATGCTGACAAGGGAAATGCGACAGTGGTGATGGATACCGTTGAATATAAAAGTAAAATCTCGATTCTGTTATCTGATCCTGTCTACACACTGTGCACTCGTGTATCCAATGCCACTGCTAAGCTTGTTAAACTGTCATCTATTCCAAAAGAAGAGGGAAGATGTCTTATTCCGAGAGATGCTGTTCCTCCGAGATTGTATGGTCTTCCAAAAATCCATAAGCAAGACGTCCCTCTTCGACCAATTGTTAGCACAATAGGTTCTCCAACTTATGCTCTTGCGCAATATCTCAGCAAGTTGCTTCAGCCGCATTTGGGGCGCACACAGTCCTACATTAGGGATTCAACCCATTTCGTCGAAAAATTGTCAACCATCGCCGTTCAACCAAATGCTATTTTGGTGAGTTTTGATGTAGAGTCCTTGTTTACCAGAGTGCCGGTGGACTCGGTCATGTCACTCATCAAGGATTTGTTTCCTGAGGACATTGCCCGATTATTCCACCACTGCTTGTGTTCCAGTTATTTCTTGTGGGATGGTAAATATTACGAGCAGACTGATGGTGTGGCCATGGGAAGTCCACTCTCGCCTGTCGTGGCAAAAAAAAATAATTCATGGAACATTTTGAGGGGGAGGCTATATCTTCGGCGTCTTTCAAACCTGTGATTTGGTGGAGGTATGTGGATGATACGTTCGTGGTGTGGGAGGAGGGTTCTGAGAAACTGAACCACTTTCTGAACCACCTAAATCAGCTGCATCCTTCAATCCACTTCACAATGGAGCTAGAGTCAGGTGGATGCTTACCTTTTTTGGATGTTCTTGTGAGGAGGAAAGCGGATGGCTCCATGGGGCACAGCGTCTACCGTAAGCCAACTCACACTAACCGTTATTTACATGCGGACTCCCACCACCACCCAGCACAAAAACAAGGAATTATAACAACTCTAGCCAAAAGAGCGGAACGTATTTGTGAGGCATCAACTCTTCAGGAAGAGTTACATGCCTTACAAACCATGTTTAAGGGTAATGGCTATAATGAATCCACTATATATAGGTCCCTACATCCCAGAAGGAGGGATAGACAACCTTCTCAGAGCTCCGACGTGAGAGGAACTGCTTACCTCCCTTATATTCACAACACCACTGACCGCGTTGCTAAGATTCTCCGCAAGCACAAGATAAAAACAGTTTTCGGCACTATGACAAAAATTGGTCAACGTTTAGCATTAAACAAAGATAAATTGTCTCCAATACTACAACCTGGGGTGTATGAAGTCCCTTGTACTTGCGGAAAAGTCTACATTGGACAAACAAAACGTTCCATTGCAACTCGCATCAAAGAGCATCAAAGGAACATCCGTCTAAACCAACCTGACAAATCAGCTATAGCTGAACATGCCCTGTCTTCAGGGCACGATGTATGTTTCAAGGATGCTCATGCGCTTGCCCTTGTTAAGCACAACTGGTCTAGAATTATAAGGGAGGCAGTTGAAATTCGTAAAAATCCCAATAATTTTAACAGAGACACTGGATATCAGCTAAGTGACACTTGGCTACCAGTTATTAAGGATCTAGGGAGATAGTTCCTCTCAGTCTCTCTGTTCTTCACATATTTAAAATTGTACATTTTCCCTCTAGGGCTCAGAGCCTGGATTTGATCTCCTTTGTTCGTCACTGGAGGAGTTTCCATCTGTTTTTTCGCCGTCGACTGTATGACGTTAGGTATTGTTCAGATACACTTCCCTTTTGTTTATGTTTCCTTGTATCCATCTAACCCCCCCACCTCCCCCCCCCCCCCTCCTCATTCTTCGAGGAGTTTCTATATTTTCACACCGACCCCTTTACCTTCTGGTTACTTACTACTTTGTCCGCCGTTGCACCATGGTCCATACAGTAATTTCTGGCAGCTGCTCTCTGGTGACGAACAGAGGAATTTATCTATATTTTTTGTAATCTCATTGATATACTTTCTTTGGCCACATTGTTTATTTCCATTGAAAATGGAGGCAAGGTTTCTCCGAAACGTATGGTTTAAATTAAAAATACACACGGCATTAGCCCAAAAGCATGAATTGTTTATATAATAATCCGGGCCGTGAAAGCCTTAATATGCAAATTAGAAACCTCTATGGGGAGGAAGTTGTTCGACAATCATCTAAATTTAGTAAGTTGAGGCGAAGAAGGAGCTCTCTCCTTTCATCGTTGTCCTTCTTTCTTAGATGCAGGGATCATAACATCATTCCCAACTGTGTAAAATTGAAGCAAACTATACACACTCATAAAGCTATGAGAATTTATCAGCGCGCTAGCAAGGCACTCGTTATCGAGAGGATCCAGAACTCTCGTACTGAATTGGACGCAGTTTCCCGTGAGTTATTACACTTACATCTGCTTCTTAGTAGCATTCTCTCAGAGGAATTGTGGCTGTTCTTTGAACGTATCTCCGCTATTCAGGCCGAGAATAATTTTTGTCGGGCTGTAGATAGACAAAGAGCTAAGTTCCTTCGATTGTCCTCGAGACAAACAGCTCCTCGTACGGTTCTTGATACTAGTAAAGTTGTAGTCAATCTTTCTAATACCCCTTTAGATGACTATCAAACAACTTTACTAAGCAGAGGTCTCAACTTTGCTCTCGCACCCTTCAAAATTCCTACAGAGGAGTTGATCACATCCGTTGAGGCTGCCATCTACAATTTACCTCCAGATGAAGCTGAAGAAGTTAGACAAGAAAGTGTGAGGATATTAAGATCCTCGAAAGTACCCGCACCCAATTTAACTCGGGGTAAAAGAAAGGCATTGAAGGAACTAAGAAATAATGACACCATTTCTATTCTTCATGCTGACAAGGGAAATGCGACAGTGGTGATGGATACCGTTGAATATAAAAGTAAAATCTCGATTCTGTTATCTGATCCTGTCTACACACTGTGCACTCGTGTATCCAATGCCACTGCTAAGCTTGTTAAACTGTCATCTATTCCAAAAGAAGAGGGAAGATGTCTTATTCCGAGAGATGCTGTTCCTCCGAGATTGTATGGTCTTCCAAAAATCCATAAGCAAGACGTCCCTCTTCGACCAATTGTTAGCACAATAGGTTCTCCAACTTATGCTCTTGCGCAATATCTCAGCAAGTTGCTTCAGCCGCATTTGGGGCGCACACAGTCCTACATTAGGGATTCAACCCATTTCGTCGAAAAATTGTCAACCATCGCCGTTCAACCAAATGCTATTTTGGTGAGTTTTGATGTAGAGTCCTTGTTTACCAGAGTGCCGGTGGACTCGGTCATGTCACTCATCAAGGATTTGTTTCCTGAGGACATTGCCCGATTATTCCACCACTGCTTGTGTTCCAGTTATTTCTTGTGGGATGGTAAATATTACGAGCAGACTGATGGTGTGGCCATGGGAAGTCCACTCTCGCCTGTCGTGGCAAATTTTTTCATGGAACATTTTGAGGGGGAGGCTATATGTTCGGCGTCTTTCAAACCTGTGATTTGGTGGAGGTATGTGGATGATACGTTCGTGGTGTGGGAGGAGGGTTCTGAGAAACTGAACCACTTTCTGAACCACCTAAATCAGCTGCATCCTTCAATCCACTTCACAATGGAGCTAGAGTCAGGTGGATGCTTACCTTTTTTGGATGTTCTTGTGAGGAGGAAAGCGGATGGCTCCATGGGGCACAGCGGCTACCGTAAGCCAACTCACACTAACCATTATTTACATGCGGACTCCCACCACCACCCAGCACAAAAACAAGGAATTATAACAACTCTAGCCAAAAGAGCGGAACGTATTTGTGAGGCATCAACTCTTCAGGAAGAGTTACATGCCTTACAAACCATGTTTAAGGGTAATGGCTATAATGAATCCACTATATATAGGTCCCTACATCCCAGAAGGAGGGATAGACAACCTTCTCAGAGCTCCGACGTGAGAGGAACTGCTTACCTCCCTTATATTCACAACACCACTGACCGCGTTGCTAAGATTCTCCGCAAGCACAAGATAAAAACAGTTTTCGGCACTATGACGAAAATTGGTCAACGTTTAGCATTAAACAAAGATAAATTGTCTCCAATACTACAACCTGGGGTGTATGAAGTCCCTTGTACTTGCGGAAAAGTCTACATTGGACAAACAAAACGTTCCATTGCAACTCGCATCAAAGAGCATCAAAGGAACATCCGTCTAAACCAACCTGACAAATCAGCTATAGCTGAACATGCCCTGTCTTCAGGGCACGATGTATGTTTCAAGGATGCTCATGCGCTTGCCCTTGTTAAGCACAACTGGTCTAGAATTATAAGGGAGGCAGTTGAAATTCGTAAAAATCCCAATAATTTTAACAGAGACACTGGATATCAGCTAAGTGACACTTGGCTACCAGTTATTAAGGATCTAGGGAGATAGTTCCTCTCAGTCTCTCTGTTCTTCACATATTTAAAATTGTACATTTTCCCTCTAGGGCTCAGAGCCTGGATTTGATCTCCTTTGTTCGTCACTGGAGGAGTTTCCATCTGTTTTTTCGCCGTCGACTGTATGACGTTAGGTATTGTTCAGATACACTTCCCTTTTGTTTATGTTTCCTTGTATCCATCTAACCCCCCCACCTCCCCCCCCCCCCTCCTCATTCTTCGAGGAGTTTCTATATTTTCACACCGACCCCTTTACCTTCTGGTTACTTACTACTTTGTCCGCCGTTGCACCATGGTCCATACAGTAATTTCTGGCAGCTGCTCTCTGGTGACGAACAGAGGAATTTATCTATATTTTTTGTAATCTCATTGATATACTTTCTTTGGCCACATTGTTTATTTCCATTGAAAAAGGAGGCAAGGTTTCTCCGAAACGTATGGTTTAAATTAAAAATACACACGGCATTAGCCCAAAAGCATGAATTGTTTATATAATAATCCGGGCCGTGAAAGCCTTAATATGCAAATTAGAAACCTCTATGGGGAGGAAGTTGTTCGACAATCATCTAAATTTAGTAAGTTGAGGCGAAGAAGGAGCTCTCTCCTTTCATCGTTGTCCTTCTTTCTTAGATGCAGGGATCATAACATCATTCCCAACTGTGTAAAATTGAAGCAAACTATACACACTCATAAAGCTATGAGAATTTATCAGCGCGCTAGCAAGGCACTCGTTATCGAGAGGATCCAGAACTCTCGTACTGAATTGGACGCAGTTTCCCGTGAGTTATTACACTTACATCTGCTTCTTAGTAGCATTCTCTCAGAGGAATTGTGGCTGTTCTTTGAACGTATCTCCGCTATTCAGGCCGAGAATAATTTTTGTCGGGCTGTAGATAGACAAAGAGCTAAGTTCCTTCGATTGTCCTCGAGACAAACAGCTCCTCGTACGGTTCTTGATACTAGTAAAGTTGTAGTCAATCTTTCTAATACCCCTTTAGATGACTATCAAACAACTTTACTAAGCAGAGGTCTCAACTTTGCTCTCGCACCCTTCAAAATTCCTACAGAGGAGTTGATCACATCCGTTGAGGCTGCCATCTACAATTTACCTCCAGATGAAGCTGAAGAAGTTAGACAAGAAAGTGTGAGGATATTAAGATCCTCGAAAGTACCCGCACCCAATTTAACTCGGGGTGAAAGAAAGGCATTGAAGGAACTAAGAAATAATGACACCATTTCTATTCTTCATGCTGACAAGGGAAATGCGACAGTGGTGATGGATACCGTTGAATATAAAAGTAAAATCTCGATTCTGTTATCTGATCCTGTCTACACACTGTGCACTCGTGATCCAACCACTCGTGTATCCAATGCCACTGCTAAGCTTGTTAAACTGTCATCTATTCCAAAAGAAGAGGGAAGATGTCTTATTCCGAGAGATGCTGTTCCTCCGAGATTGTATGGTCTTCCAAAAATCCATAAGCAAGACGTCCCTCTTCGACCAATTGTTAGCACAATAGGTTCTCCAACTTATGCTCTTGCGCAATATCTCAGCAAGTTGCTTCAGCCGCATTTGGGGCGCACACAGTCCTACATTAGGGATTCAACCCATTTCGTCGAAAAATTGTCAACCATCGCCGTTCAACCAAATGCTATTTTGGTGAGTTTTGATGTAGAGTCCTTGTTTACCAGAGTGCCGGTGGACTCGGTCATGTCACTCATCAAGGATTTGTTTCCTGAGGACATTGCCCGATTATTCCACCACTGCTTGTGTTCCAGTTATTTCTTGTGGGATGGTAAATATTACGAGCAGACTGATGGTGTGGCCATGGGAAGTCCACTCTCGCCTGTCGTGGCAAATTTTTTCATGGAACATTTTGAGGGGGAGGCTATATCTTCGGCGTCTTTCAAACCTGTGATTTGGTGGAGGTATGTGGATGATACGTTCGTGGTGTGGGAGGAGGGTTCTGAGAAACTGAACCACTTTCTGAACCACCTAAATCAGCTGCATCCTTCAATCCACTTCACAATGGAGCTAGAGTCAGGTGGATGCTTACCTTTTTTGGATGTTCTTGTGAGGAGGAAAGAGGATGGCTCCATGGGGCACAGAGTCTACCGTAAGCCAACTCACACTAACCGTTATTTACATGCGGACTCCCACCACCACCCAGCACAAAAACAAGGAATTATAACAACTCTAGCCAAAAGAGCGGAACGTATTTGTGAGGCATCAACTCTTCAGGAAGAGTTACATGCCTTACAAACCATGTTTAAGGGTAATGGCTATAATGAATCCACTATATATAGGTCCCTACATCCCAGAAGGAGGGATAGACAACCTTCTCAGAGCTCCGACGTGAGAGGAACTGCTTACCTCCCTTATATTCACAACACCACTGACCGCGTTGCTAAGATTCTCCGCAAGCACAAGATAAAAACAGTTTTCGGCACTATGACGAAAATTGGTCAACGTTTAGCATTAAACAAAGATAAATTGTCTCCAATACTACAACCTGGGGTGTATGAAGTCCCTTGTACTTGCGGAAAAGTCTACATTGGACAAACAAAACTTTGCATTGCAACTCGCATCAAAGAGCATCAAAGGAACATCCGTCTAAACCAACCTGACAAATCAGCTATAGCTGAACATGCCCTGTCTTCAGGGCACGATGTATGTTTCAAGGATGCTCATGCGCTTGCCCTTGTTAAGCACAACTGGTCTAGAATTATAAGGGAGGCAGTTGAAATTCGTAAAAATCCCAATAATTTTAACAGAGACACTGGATATCAGCTAAGTGACACTTGGCTACCAGTTATTAAGGATCTAGGGAGATAGTTCCTCTCAGTCTCTCTGTTCTTCACATATTTAAAATTGTACATTTTCCCTCTAGGGCTCAGAGCCTGGATTTGATCTCCTTTGTTCGTCACTGGAGGAGTTTCCATCTGTTTTTTCGCCGTTGACTGTATGACGTTAGGTATTGTTCAGATACACTTCCCTTTTGTTTATGTTTCCTTGTATCCATCTAACCCCCCCCCCCCTCCCCCCCCCCCTCCTCATTCTTCGAGGAGTTTCTATATTTTCACACCGACCCCTTTACCTTCTGGTTACTTACTACTTTGTCCGCCGTTCCACCATGGTCCATACAGTAATTTCTGGCAGCTGCTCTCTGGTGACGAACAGAGGAATTTATCTATATTTTTTGTAATCTCATTGATATACTTTCTTTGGCCACATTGTTTATTTCCATTGAAAAAGGAGGCAAGGTTTCTCCGAAACGTATGGTTTAAATTAAAAATACACACGGCATTAGCCCAAAAGCATGAATTGTTTATATAATAATCCGGGCCGTGAAAGCCTTAATATGCAAATTAGAAACCTCTATGGGGAGGAAGTTGTTCGACAATCATCTAAATTTAGTAAGTTGAGGCGAAGAAGGAGCTCTCTCCTTTCATCGTTGTCCTTCTTTCTTAGATGCAGGGATCATAACATCATTCCCAACTGTGTAAAATTGAAGCAAACTATACACACTCATAAAGCTATGAGAATTTATCAGCGCGCTAGCAAGGCACTCGTTATCGAGAGGATCCAGAACTCTCGTACTGAATTGGACGCAGTTTCCCGTGAGTTATTACACTTACATCTGCTTCTTAGTAGCATTCTCTCAGAGGAATTGTGGCTGTTCTTTGAACGTATCTCCGCTATTCAGGCCGAGAATAATTTTTGTCGGGCTGTAGATAGACAAAGAGCTAAGTTCCTTCGATTGTCCTCGAGACAAACAGCTCCTCGTACGGTTCTTGATACTAGTAAAGTTGTAGTCAATCTTTCTAATACCCCTTTAGATGACTATCAAACAACTTTACTAAGCAGAGGTCTCAACTTTGCTCTCGCACCCTTCAAAATTCCTACAGAGGAGTTGATCACATCCGTTGAGGCTGCCATCTACAATTTACCTCCAGATGAAGCTGAAGAAGTTAGACAAGAAAGTGTGAGGATATTAAGATCCTCGAAAGTACCCGCACCCAATTTAACTCGGGGTGAAAGAAAGGCATTGAAGGAACTAAGAAATAATGACACCATTTCTATTCTTCATGCTGACAAGGGAAATGCGACAGTGGTGATGGATACCGTTGAATATAAAAGTAAAATCTCGATTCTGTTATCTGATCCTGTCTACACACTGTGCACTCGTGTATCCAATGCCACTGCTAAGCTTGTTAAACTGTCATCTATTCCAAAAGAAGAGGGAAGATGTCTTATTCCGAGAGATGCTGTTCCTCCGAGATTGTATGGTCTTCCAAAAATCCATAAGCAAGACGTCCCTCTTCGACCAATTGTTAGCACAATAGGTTCTCCAACTTATGCTCTTGCGCAATATCTCAGCAAGTTGCTTCAGCCGCATTTGGGGCGCACACAGTCCTACATTAGGGATTCAACCCATTTCGTCGAAAAATTGTCAACCATCGCCGTTCAACCAAATGCTATTTTGGTGAGTTTTGATGTAGAGTCCTTGTTTACCAGAGTGCCGGTGGACTCGGTCATGTCACTCATCAAGGATTTGTTTCCTGAGGACATTGCCCGATTATTCCACCACTGCTTGTGTTCCAGTTATTTCTTGTGGGATGGTAAATATTACGAGCAGACTGATGGTGTGGCCATGGGAAGTCCACTCTCGCCTGTCGTGGCAAATTTTTTCATGGAACATTTTGAGGGGGAGGCTATATCTTCGGCGTCTTTCAAACCTGTGATTTGGTGGAGGTATGTGGATGATACGTTCGTGGTGTGGGAGGAGGGTTCTGAGAAACTGAACCACTTTCTGAACCACCTAAATCAGCTGCATCCTTCAATCCACTTCACAATGGAGCTAGAGTCAGGTGGATGCTTACCTTTTTTGGATGTTCTTGTGAGGAGGAAAGAGGATGGCTCCATGGGGCACAGAGTCTACCGTAAGCCAACTCACACTAACCGTTATTTACATGCGGACTCCCACCACCACCCAGCACAAAAACAAGGAATTATAACAACTCTAGCCAAAAGAGCGGAACGTATTTGTGAGGCATCAACTCTTCAGGAAGAGTTACATGCCTTACAAACCATGTTTAAGGGTAATGGCTATAATGAATCCACTATATATAGGTCCCTACATCCCAGAAGGAGGGATAGACAACCTTCTCAGAGCTCCGACGTGAGAGGAACTGCTTACCTCCCTTATATTCACAACACCACTGACCGCGTTGCTAAGATTCTCCGCAAGCACAAGATAAAAACAGTTTTCGGCACTATGACGAAAATTGGTCAACGTTTAGCATTAAACAAAGATAAATTGTCTCCAATACTACAACCTGGGGTGTATGAAGTCCCTTGTACTTGCGGAAAAGTCTACATTGGACAAACAAAACTTTGCATTGCAACTCGCATCAAAGAGCATCAAAGGAACATCCGTCTAAACCAACCTGACAAATCAGCTATAGCTGAACATGCCCTGTCTTCAGGGCACGATGTATGTTTCAAGGATGCTCATGCGCTTGCCCTTGTTAAGCACAACTGGTCTAGAATTATAAGGGAGGCAGTTGAAATTCGTAAAAATCCCAATAATTTTAACAGAGACACTGGATATCAGCTAAGTGACACTTGGCTACCAGTTATTAAGGATCTAGGGAGATAGTTCCTCTCAGTCTCTCTGTTCTTCACATATTTAAAATTGTACATTTTCCCTCTAGGGCTCAGAGCCTGGATTTGATCTCCTTTGTTCGTCACTGGAGGAGTTTCCATCTGTTTTTTCGCCGTTGACTGTATGACGTTAGGTATTGTTCAGATACACTTCCCTTTTGTTTATGTTTCCTTGTATCCATCTAACCCCCCCCACTTCCACCCCCCCCCCCCCCTCCTCATTCTTCGAGGAGTTTCTATATTTTCACACCGACCCCTTTACCTTCTGGTTACTTACTACTTTGTCCGCCGTTCCACCATGGTCCATACAGTAATTTCTGGCAGCTGCTCTCTGGTGACGAACAGAGGAATTTATCTATATTTTTTGTAATCTCATTGATATACTTTCTTTGGCCACATTGTTTATTTCCATTGAAAAAGGAGGCAAGGTTTCTCCGAAACGTATGGTTTAAATTAAAAATACACACGGCATTAGCCCAAAAGCATGAATTGTTTATATAATAATCCGGGCCGTGAAAGCCTTAATATGCAAATTAGAAACCTCTATGGGGAGGAAGTTGTTCGACAATCATCTAAATTTAGTAAGTTGAGGCGAAGAAGGAGCTCTCTCCTTTCATCGTTGTCCTTCTTTCTTAGATGCAGGGATCATAACATCATTCCCAACTGTGTAAAATTGAAGCAAACTATACACACTCATAAAGCTATGAGAATTTATCAGCGCGCTAGCAAGGCACTCGTTATCGAGAGGATCCAGAACTCTCGTACTGAATTGGACGCAGTTTCCCGTGAGTTATTACACTTACATCTGCTTCTTAGTAGCATTCTCTCAGAGGAATTGTGGCTGTTCTTTGAACGTATCTCCGCTATTCAGGCCGAGAATAATTTTTGTCGGGCTGTAGATAGACAAAGAGCTAAGTTCCTTCGATTGTCCTCGAGACAAACAGCTCCTCGTACGGTTCTTGATACTAGTAAAGTTGTAGTCAATCTTTCTAATACCCCTTTAGATGACTATCAAACAACTTTACTAAGCAGAGGTCTCAACTTTGCTCTCGCACCCTTCAAAATTCTTACAGAGGAGTTGATCACATCCGTTGAGGCTGCCATCTACAATTTACCTCCAGATGAAGCTGAAGAAGTTAGACAAGAAAGTGTGAGGATATTGAGATCCTCGAAAGTACCCGCACCCAATTTAACTCGGGGTGAAAGAAAGGCATTGAAGGAACTAAGAAATAATGACACCATTTCTATTCTTCATGCTGACAAGGGAAATGCGACAGTGGTGATGGATACCGTTGAATATAAAAGTAAAATCTCGATTCTGTTATCTGATCCTGTCTACACACTGTGCACTCGTGTATCCAATGCCACTGCTAAGCTTGTTAAACTGTCATCTATTCCAAAAGAAGAGGGAAGATGTCTTATTCCGAGAGATGCTGTTCCTCCGAGATTGTATGGTCTTCCAAAAATCCATAAGCAAGACGTCCCTCTTCGACCAATTGTTAGCACAATAGGTTCTCCAACTTATGCTCTTGCGCAATATCTCAGCAAGTTGCTTCAGCCGCATTTGGGGCGCACACAGTCCTACATTAGGGATTCAACACATTTCGTCGAAAAATTGTCAACCATCGCCGTTCAACCAAATGCTATTTTGGTGTGTTTTGATGTAGAGTCCTTGTTTACCAGAGTGCCGGTGGACTCGGTCATGTCACTCATCAAGGATTTGCTTCCTGAGGACATTGCCCGATTATTCCACCACTGCTTGTGTTCCAGTTATTTCTTGTGGGATGGTAAATATTACGAGCAGACTGATGGTGTGGCCATGGGAAGTCCACTCTCGCCTGTCGTGGCAAAAAAAAAAATTCATGGAACATTTTGAGGGGGAGGCTATATCTTCGGCGTCTTTCAAACCTGTGATTTGGTGGAGGTATGTGGATGATACGTTCGTGGTGTGGGAGGAGGGTTCTGAGAAACTGAACCACTTTCTGAACCACCTAAATCAGCTGCATCCTTCAATCCACTTCACAATGGAGCTAGAGTCAGGTGGATGCTTACCTTTTTTGGATGTTCTTGTGAGGAGGAAAGCGGATGGCTCCATGGGGCACAGCGTCTACCGTAAGCCAACTCACACTAACCGTTATTTACATGCGGACTCCCACCACCACCCAGCACAAAAACAAGGAATTATAACAACTCTAGCCAAAAGAGCGGAACGTATTTGTGAGGCATCAACTCTTCAGGAAGAGTTACATGCCTTACAAACCATGTTTAAGGGTAATGGCTATAATGAATCCACTATATATAGGTCCCTACATCCCAGAAGGAGGGATAGACAACCTTCTCAGAGCTCCGACGTGAGAGGAACTGCTTACCTCCCTTATATTCACAACACCACTGACCGCGTTGCTAAGATTCTCCGCAAGCACAAGATAAAAACAGTTTTCGGCACTATGACGAAAATTGGTCAACGTTTAGCATTAAACAAAGATAAATTGTCTCCAATACTACAACCTGGGGTGTATGAAGTCCCTTGTACTTGCGGAAAAGTCTACATTGGACAAACAAAACGTTCCATTGCAACTCGCATCAAAGAGCATCAAAGGAACATCCGTCTAAACCAACCTGACAAATCAGCTATAGCTGAACATGCCCTGTCTTCAGGGCACGATGTATGTTTCAAGGATGCTCATGCGCTTGCCCTTGTTAAGCACAACTGGTCTAGAATTATAAGGGAGGCAGTTGAAATTCGTAAAAATCCCAATAATTTTAACAGAGACACTGGATATCAGCTAAGTGACACTTGGCTACCAGTTATTAAGGATCTAGGGAGATAGTTCCTCTCAGTCTCTCTGTTCTTCACATATTTAAAATTGTACATTTTCCCTCTAGGGCTCAGAGCCTGGATTTGATCTCCTTTGTTCGTCACTGGAGGAGTTTCCATCTGTTTTTTCGCCGTTGACTGTATGACGTTAGGTATTGTTCAGATACACTTCCCTTTTGTTTATGTTTCCTTGTATCCATCTAACCCCCCCCACCTCCCCCCCCCCCCCCCCCCCCTCCTCATTCTTCGAGGAGTTTCTATATTTTCACACCGACCCCTTTACCTTCTGGTTACTTACTACTTTGTCCGCCGTTCCACCATGGTCCATACAGTAATTTCTGGCAGCTGCTCTCTGGTGACGAACAGAGGAATTTATCTATATTTTTTGTAATCTCATTGATATACTTTCTTTGGCCACATTGTTTATTTCCATTGAAAAAGGAGGCAAGGTTTCTCCGAAACGTATGGTTTAAATTAAAAATACACACGGCATTAGCCCAAAAGCATGAATTGTTTATATAATAATCCGGGCCGTGAAAGCCTTAATATGCAAATTAGAAACCTCTATGGGGAGGAAGTTGTTCGACAATCATCTAAATTTAGTAAGTTGAGGCGAAGAAGGAGCTCTCTCCTTTCATCGTTGTCCTTCTTTCTTAGATGCAGGGATCATAACATCATTCCCAACTGTGTAAAATTGAAGCAAACTATACACACTCATAAAGCTATGAGAATTTATCAGCGCGCTAGCAAGGCACTCGTTATCGAGAGGATCCAGAACTCTCGTACTGAATTGGACGCAGTTTCCCGTGAGTTATTACACTTACATCTGCTTCTTAGTAGCATTCTCTCAGAGGAATTGTGGCTGTTCTTTGAACGTATCTCCGCTATTCAGGCCGAGAATAATTTTTGTCGGGCTGTAGATAGACAAAGAGCTAAGTTCCTTCGATTGTCCTCGAGACAAACAGCTCCTTGTACGGTTCTTGATACTAGTAAAGTTGTAGTCAATCTTTCTAATACCCCTTTAGATGACTATCAAACAACTTTACTAAGCAGAGGTCTCAACTTTGCTCTCGCACCCTTCAAAATTCCTACAGAGGAGTTGATCACATCCGTTGAGGCTGCCATCTACAATTTACCTCCAGATGAAGCTGAAGAAGTTAGACAAGAAAGTGTGAGGATATTAAGATCCTCGAAAGTACCCGCACCCAATTTAACTCGGGGTGAAAGAAAGGCATTGAAGGAACTAAGAAATAATGACACCATTTCTATTCTTCATGCTGACAAGGGAAATGCGACAGTGGTGATGGATACCGTTGAATATAAAAGTAAAATCTCGATTCTGTTATCTGATCCTGTCTACACACTGTGCACTCGTGTATCCAATGCCACTGCTAAGCTTGTTAAACTGTCATCTATTCCAAAAGAAGAGGGAAGATGTCTTATTCCGAGAGATGCTGTTCCTCCGAGATTGTATGGTCTTCCAAAAATCCATAAGCAAGACGTCCCTCTTCGACCAATTGTTAGCACAATAGGTTCTCCAACTTATGCTCTTGCGCAATATCTCAGCAAGTTGCTTCAGCCGCATTTGGGGCGCACACAGTGCTACATTAGGGATTCAACCCATTTCGTCGAAAAATTGTCAACCATCGCCGTTCAACCAAATGCTATTTTGGTGAGTTTTGATGTAGAGTCCTTGTTTACCAGAGTGCCGGTGGACTCGGTCATGTCACTCATCAAGGATTTGTTTCCTGAGGACATTGCCCGATTATTCCACCACTGCTTGTGTTCCAGTTATTTCTTGTGGGATGGTAAATATTACGAGCAGACTGATGGTGTGGCCATGGGAAGTCCACTCTCGCCTGTCGTGGCAAATTTTTTCATGGAACATTTTGAGGGGGAGGCTATATCTTCGGCGTCTTTCAAACCTGTGATTTGGTGGAGGTATGTGGATGATACGTTCGTGGTGTGGGAGGAGGGTTCTGAGAAACTGAACCACTTTCTGAACCACCTAAATCAGCTGCATCCTTCAATCCACTTCACAATGGAGCTAGAGTCAGGTGGATGCTTACCTTTTTTGGATGTTCTTGTGAGGAGGAAAGCGGATGGCTCCATGGGGCACAGCGTCTACCGTAAGCCAACTCACACTAACCATTATTTACATGCGGACTCCCACCACCACCCAGCACAAAAACAAGGAATTATAACAACTCTAGCCAAAAGAGCGGAACGTATTTGTGAGGCATCAACTCTTCAGGAAGAGTTACATGCCTTACAAACCATGTTTAAGGGTAATGGCTATAATGAATCCACTATATATAGGTCCCTACATCCCAGAAGGAGGGATAGACAACCTTCTCAGAGCTCCGACGTGAGAGGAACTGCTTACCTCCCTTATATTCACAACACCACTGACCGCGTTGCTAAGATTCTCCGCAAGCACAAGATAAAAACAGTTTTCGGCACTATGACGAAAATTGGTCAACGTTTAGCATTAAACAAAGATAAATTGTCTCCAATACTACAACCTGGGGTGTATGAAGTCCCTTGTACTTGCGGAAAAGTCTACATTGGACAAACAAAACGTTCCATTGCAACTCGCATCAAAGAGCATCAAAGGAACATCCGTCTAAACCAACCTGTCAAATCAGCTATAGCTGAACATGCCCTGTCTTCAGGGCACGATGTATGTTTCAAGGATGCTCATGCGCTTGCCCTTGTTAAGCACAACTGGTCTAGAATTATAAGGGAGGCAGTTGAAATTCGTAAAAATCCCAATAATTTTAACAGAGACACTGGATATCAGCTAAGTGACACTTGGCTACCAGTTATTAAGGATCTAGGGAGATAGTTCCTCTCAGTCTCTCTGTTCTTCACATATTTAAAATTGTACATTTTCCCTCTAGGGCTCAGAGCCTGGATTTGATCTCCTTTGTTCGTCACTGGAGGAGTTTCCATCTGTTTTTTCGCCGTCGACTGTATGACGTTAGGTATTGTTCAGATACACTTCCCTTTTGTTTATGTTTCCTTGTATCCATCTAACCCCCCCACCTCCCCCCCCCCCCCCTCCTCATTCTTCGAGGAGTTTCTATATTTTCACACCGACCCCTTTACCTTCTGGTTACTTACTACTTTGTCCGCCGTTGCACCATGGTCCATACAGTAATTTCTGGCAGCTGCTCTCTGGTGACGAACAGAGGAATTTATCTATATTTTTTGTAATCTCATTGATATACTTTCTTTGGCCACATTGTTTATTTCCATTGAAAAAGGAGGCAAGGTTTCTCCGAAACGTATGGTTTAAATTAAAAATACACACGGCATTAGCCCAAAAGCATGAATTGTTTATATAATAATCCGGGCCGTGAAAGCCTTAATATGCAAATTAGAAACCTCTATGGGGAGGAAGTTGTTCGACAATCATCTAAATTTAGTAAGTTGAGGCGAAGAAGGAGCTCTCTCCTTTCATCGTTGTCCTTCTTTCTTAGATGCAGGGATCATAACATCATTCCCAACTGTGTAAAATTGAAGCAAACTATACACACTCATAAAGCTATGAGAATTTATCAGCGCGCTAGCAAGGCACTCGTTATCGAGAGGATCCAGAACTCTCGTACTGAATTGGACGCAGTTTCCCGTGAGTTATTACACTTACATCTGCTTCTTAGTAGCATTCTCTCAGAGGAATTGTGGCTGTTCTTTGAACGTATCTCCGCTATTCAGGCCGAGAATAATTTTTGTCGGGCTGTAGATAGACAAAGAGCTAAGTTCCTTCGATTGTCCTCGAGACAAACAGCTCCTCGTACGGTTCTTGATACTAGTAAAGTTGTAGTCAATCTTTCTAATACCCCTTTAGATGACTATCAAACAACTTTACTAAGCAGAGGTCTCAACTTTGCTCTCGCACCCTTCAAAATTCCTACAGAGGAGTTGATCACATCCGTTGAGGCTGCCATCTACAATTTACCTCCAGATGAAGCTGAAGAAGTTAGACAAGAAAGTGTGAGGATATTAAGATCCTCGAAAGTACCCGCACCCAATTTAACTCGGGGTGAAAGAAAGGCATTGAAGGAACTAAGAAATAATGACACCATTTCTATTCTTCATGCTGACAAGGGAAATGCGACAGTGGTGATGGATACCGTTGAATATAAAAGTAAAATCTCGATTCTGTTATCTGATCCTGTCTACACACTGTGCACTCGTGATCCAACCACTCGTGTATCCAATGCCACTGCTAAGCTTGTTAAACTGTCATCTATTCCAAAAGAAGAGGGAAGATGTCTTATTCCGAGAGATGCTGTTCCTCCGAGATTGTATGGTCTTCCAAAAATCCATAAGCAAGACGTCCCTCTTCGACCAATTGTTAGCACAATAGGTTCTCCAACTTATGCTCTTGCGCAATATCTCAGCAAGTTGCTTCAGCCGCATTTGGGGCGCACACAGTCCTACATTAGGGATTCAACCCATTTCGTCGAAAAATTGTCAACCATCGCCGTTCAACCAAATGCTATTTTGGTGAGTTTTGATGTAGAGTCCTTGTTTACCAGAGTGCCGGTGGACTCGGTCATGTCACTCATCAAGGATTTGTTTCCTGAGGACATTGCCCGATTATTCCACCACTGCTTGTGTTCCAGTTATTTCTTGTGGGATGGTAAATATTACGAGCAGACTGATGGTGTGGCCATGGGAAGTCCACTCTCGCCTGTCGTGGCAAATTTTTTCATGGAACATTTTGAGGGGGAGGCTATATCTTCGGCGTCTTTCAAACCTGTGATTTGGTGGAGGTATGTGGATGATACGTTCGTGGTGTGGGAGGAGGGTTCTGAGAAACTGAACCACTTTCTGAACCACCTAAATCAGCTGCATCCTTCAATCCACTTCACAATGGAGCTAGAGTCAGGTGGATGCTTACCTTTTTTGGATGTTCTTGTGAGGAGGAAAGAGGATGGCTCCATGGGGCACAGAGTCTACCGTAAGCCAACTCACACTAACCGTTATTTACATGCGGACTCCCACCACCACCCAGCACAAAAACAAGGAATTATAACAACTCTAGCCAAAAGAGCGGAACGTATTTGTGAGGCATCAACTCTTCAGGAAGAGTTACATGCCTTACAAACCATGTTTAAGGGTAATGGCTATAATGAATCCACTATATATAGGTCCCTACATCCCAGAAGGAGGGATAGACAACCTTCTCAGAGCTCCGACGTGAGAGGAACTGCTTACCTCCCTTATATTCACAACACCACTGACCGCGTTGCTAAGATTCTCCGCAAGCACAAGATAAAAACAGTTTTCGGCACTATGACGAAAATTGGTCAACGTTTAGCATTAAACAAAGATAAATTGTCTCCAATACTACAACCTGGGGTGTATGAAGTCCCTTGTACTTGCGGAAAAGTCTACATTGGACAAACAAAACTTTGCATTGCAACTCGCATCAAAGAGCATCAAAGGAACATCCGTCTAAACCAACCTGACAAATCAGCTATAGCTGAACATGCCCTGTCTTCAGGGCACGATGTATGTTTCAAGGATGCTCATGCGCTTGCCCTTGTTAAGCACAACTGGTCTAGAATTATAAGGGAGGCAGTTGAAATTCGTAAAAATCCCAATAATTTTAACAGAGACACTGGATATCAGCTAAGTGACACTTGGCTACCAGTTATTAAGGATCTAGGGAGATAGTTCCTCTCAGTCTCTCTGTTCTTCACATATTTAAAATTGTACATTTTCCCTCTAGGGCTCAGAGCCTGGATTTGATCTCCTTTGTTCGTCACTGGAGGAGTTTCCATCTGTTTTTTCGCCGTCGACTGTATGACGTTAGGTATTGTTCAGATACACTTCCCTTTTGTTTATGTTTCCTTGTATCCATCTAACCCCCCCCCACCTCCACCCCCCCCCCCCACCACCCCTCCTCATTCTTCGAGGAGTTTCTATATTTTCACACCGACCCCTTTACCTTCTGGTTACTTACTACTTTGTCCGCCGTTCCACCATGGTCTATACAGTAATTTCTGGCAGCTGCTCTCTGGTGACGAACAGAGGAATTTATCTATATTTTTTGTAATCTCATTGATATACTTTCTTTGGCCACATTGTTTATTTCCATTGAAAAAGGAGGCAAGGTTTCTCCGAAACGTATGGTTTAAATTAAAAATACTCACGGCATTAGCCCAAAAGCATGAATTGTTTATATAATAATCCGGGCCGTGAAAGCCTTAATATGCAAATTAGAAACCTCTATGGGGAGGAAGTTGTTCGACAATCATCTAAATTTAGTAAGTTGAGGCGAAGAAGGAGCTCTCTCCTTTCATCGTTGTCCTTCTTTCTTAGATGCAGGGATCATAACATCATTCCCAACTGTGTAAAATTGAAGCAAACTATACACACTCATAAAGCTATGAGAATTTATCAGCGCGCTAGCAAGGCACTCGTTATCGAGAGGATCCAGAACTCTCGTACTGAATTGGACGCAGTTTCCCGTGAGTTATTACACTTACATCTGCTTCTTAGTAGCATTCTCTCAGAGGAATTGTGGCTGTTCTTTGAACGTATCTCCGCTATTCAGGCCGAGAATAATTTTTGTCGGGCTGTAGATAGACAAAGAGCTAAGTTCCTTCGATTGTCCTCGAGACAAACAGCTCCTCGTACGGTTCTTGATACTAGTAAAGTTGTAGTCAATCTTTCTAATACCCCTTTAGATGACTATCAAACAACTTTACTAAGCAGAAGTCTCAACTTTGCTCTCGCACCCTTCAAAATTCCTACAGAGGAGTTGATCACATCCGTTGAGGCTGCCATCTACAATTTACCTCCAGATGAAGCTGAAGAAGTTAGACAAGAAAGTGTGAGGATATTGAGATCCTCGAAAGTACCCGCACCCAATTTAACTCGGGGTGAAAGAAAGGCATTGAAGGAACTAAGAAATAATGACACCATTTCTATTCTTCATGCTGACAAGGGAAATGCGACAGTGGTGATGGATACCGTTGAATATAAAAGTAAAATCTCGATTCTGTTATCTGATCCTGTCTACACACTGTGCACTCGTGTATCCAATGCCACTGCTAAGCTTGTTAAACTGTCATCTATTCCAAAAGAAGAGGGAAGATGTCTTATTCCGAGAGATGCTGTTCCTCCGAGATTGTATGGTCTTCCAAAAATCCATAAGCAAGACGTCCCTCTTCGACCAATTGTTAGCACAATAGGTTCTCCAACTTATGCTCTTGCGCAATATCTCAGCAAGTTGCTTCAGCCGCATTTGGGGCGCACACAGTCCTACATTAGGGATTCAACCCATTTCGTCGAAAAATTGTCAACCATCGCCGTTCAACCAAATGCTATTTTGGTGAGTTTTGATGTAGAGTCCTTGTTTACCAGAGTGCCGGTGGACTCGGTCATGTCACTCATCAAGGATTTGTTTCCTGAGGACATTGCCCGATTATTCCACCACTGCTTGTGTTCCAGTTATTTCTTGTGGGATGGTAAATATTACGAGCAGACTGATGGTGTGGCCATGGGAAGTCCACTCTCGCCTGTCGTGGCAAAAAAAAATAATTCATGGAACATTTTGAGGGGGAGGCTATATCTTCGGCGTCTTTCAAACCTGTGATTTGGTGGAGGTATGTGGATGATACGTTCGTGGTGTGGGAGGAGGGTTCTGAGAAACTGAACCACTTTCTGAACCACCTAAATCAGCTGCATCCTTCAATCCACTTCACAATGGAGCTAGAGTCAGGTGGATGCTTACCTTTTTTGGATGTTCTTGTGAGGAGGAAAGCGGATGGCTCCATGGGGCACAGCGTCTACCGTAAGCCAACTCACACTAACCGTTATTTACATGCGGACTCCCACCACCA
This sequence comes from Meconema thalassinum, assembly GCA_946902985.2. Classification (NCBI taxonomy): domain Eukaryota; kingdom Metazoa; phylum Arthropoda; class Insecta; order Orthoptera; family Tettigoniidae; genus Meconema; species Meconema thalassinum. The sequence goes on from OX336395.1 coordinate 128,221,713, forward strand.
CCCAGCACAAAAACAAGGAATTATAACAACTCTAGCCAAAAGAGCGGAACGTATTTGTGAGGCATCAACTCTTCAGGAAGAGTTACATGCCTTACAAACCATGTTTAAGGGTAATGGCTATAATGAATCCACTATATATAGGTCCCTACATCCCAGAAGGAGGGATAGACAACCTTCTCAGAGCTCCGACGTGAGAGGAACTGCTTACCTCCCTTATATTCACAACACCACTGACCGCGTTGCTAAGATTCTCCGCAAGCACAAGATAAAAACAGTTTTCGGCACTATGACGAAAATTGGTCAACGTTTAGCATTAAACAAAGATAAATTGTCTCCAATACTACAACCTGGGGTGTATGAAGTCCCTTGTACTTGCGGAAAAGTCTACATTGGACAAACAAAACGTTCCATTGCAACTCGCATCAAAGAGCATCAAAGGAACATCCGTCTAAACCAACCTGACAAATCAGCTATAGCTGAACATGCCCTGTCTTCAGGGCACGATGTATGTTTCAAGGATGCTCATGCGCTTGCCCTTGTTAAGCACAACTGGTCTAGAATTATAAGGGAGGCAGTTGAAATTCGTAAAAATCCCAATAATTTTAACAGAGACACTGGATATCAGCTAAGTGACACTTGGCTACCAGTTATTAAGGATCTAGGGAGATAGTTCCTCTCAGTCTCTCTGTTCTTCACATATTTAAAATTGTACATTTTCCCTCTAGGGCTCAGAGCCTGGATTTGATCTCCTTTGTTCGTCACTGGAGGAGTTTCCATCTGTTTTTTCGCCGTCGACTGTATGACGTTAGGTATTGTTCAGATACACTTCCCTTTTGTTTATGTTTCCTTGTATCCATCTAACCCCCCCACCTCCCCCCCCCCCCCCTCCTCATTCTTCGAGGAGTTTCTATATTTTCACACCGACCCCTTTACCTTCTGGTTACTTACTACTTTGTCCGCCGTTGCACCATGGTCCATACAGTAATTTCTGGCAGCTGCTCTCTGGTGACGAACAGAGGAATTTATCTATATTTTTTGTAATCTCATTGATATACTTTCTTTGGCCACATTGTTTATTTCCATTGAAAATGGAGGCAAGGTTTCTCCGAAACGTATGGTTTAAATTAAAAATACACACGGCATTAGCCCAAAAGCATGAATTGTTTATATAATAATCCGGGCCGTGAAAGCCTTAATATGCAAATTAGAAACCTCTATGGGGAGGAAGTTGTTCGACAATCATCTAAATTTAGTAAGTTGAGGCGAAGAAGGAGCTCTCTCCTTTCATCGTTGTCCTTCTTTCTTAGATGCAGGGATCATAACATCATTCCCAACTGTGTAAAATTGAAGCAAACTATACACACTCATAAAGCTATGAGAATTTATCAGCGCGCTAGCAAGGCACTCGTTATCGAGAGGATCCAGAACTCTCGTACTGAATTGGACGCAGTTTCCCGTGAGTTATTACACTTACATCTGCTTCTTAGTAGCATTCTCTCAGAGGAATTGTGGCTGTTCTTTGAACGTATCTCCGCTATTCAGGCCGAGAATAATTTTTGTCGGGCTGTAGATAGACAAAGAGCTAAGTTCCTTCGATTGTCCTCGAGACAAACAGCTCCTCGTACGGTTCTTGATACTAGTAAAGTTGTAGTCAATCTTTCTAATACCCCTTTAGATGACTATCAAACAACTTTACTAAGCAGAGGTCTCAACTTTGCTCTCGCACCCTTCAAAATTCCTACAGAGGAGTTGATCACATCCGTTGAGGCTGCCATCTACAATTTACCTCCAGATGAAGCTGAAGAAGTTAGACAAGAAAGTGTGAGGATATTAAGATCCTCGAAAGTACCCGCACCCAATTTAACTCGGGGTGAAAGAAAGGCATTGAAGGAACTAAGAAATAATGACACCATTTCTATTCTTCATGCTGACAAGGGAAATGCGACAGTGGTGATGGATACCGTTGAATATAAAAGTAAAATCTCGATTCTGTTATCTGATCCTGTCTACACACTGTGCACTCGTGATCCAACCACTCGTGTATCCAATGCCACTGCTAAGCTTGTTAAACTGTCATCTATTCCAAAAGAAGAGGGAAGATGTCTTATTCCGAGAGATGCTGTTCCTCCGAGATTGTATGGTCTTCCAAAAATCCATAAGCAAGACGTCCCTCTTCGACCAATTGTTAGCACAATAGGTTCTCCAACTTATGTTCTTGCGCAATATCTCAGCAAGTTGCTTCAGCCGCATTTGGGGCGCACACAGTCCTACATTAGGGATTCAACCCATTTCGTCGAAAAATTGTCAACCATCGCCGTTCAACCAAATGCTATTTTGGTGAGTTTTGATGTAGAGTCCTTGTTTACCAGAGTGCCGGTGGACTCGGTCATGTCACTCATCAAGGATTTGTTTCCTGAGGACATTGCCCGATTATTCCACCACTGCTTGTGTTCCAGTTATTTCTTGTGGGATGGTAAATATTACGAGCAGACTGATGGTGTGGCCATGGGAAGTCCACTCTCGCCTGTCGTGGCAAATTTTTTCATGGAACATTTTGAGGGGGAGGCTATATCTTCGGCGTCTTTCAAACCTGTAATTTGGTGGAGGTATGTGGATGATACGTTCGTGGTGTGGGAGGAGGGTTCTGAGAAACTGAACCACTTTCTGAACCACCTAAATCAGCTGCATCCTTCAATCCACTTCACAATGGAGCTAGAGTCAGGTGGATGCTTACCTTTTTTGGATGTTCTTGTGAGGAGGAAAGCGGATGGCTCCATGGGGCACAGCGTCTACCGTAAGCCAACTCACACTAACCGTTATTTACATGCGGACTCCCACCACCACCCAGCACAAAAACAAGGAATTATAACAACTCTAGCCAAAAGAGCGGAACGTATTTGTGAGGCATCAACTCTACAGGAAGAGTTACATGCCTTACAAACCATGTTTAAGGGTAATGGCTATAATGAATCCACTATATATAGGTCCCTACATCCCAGAAGGAGGGATAGACAACCTTCTCAGAGCTCCGACGTGAGAGGAACTGCTTACCTCCCTTATATTCACAACACCACTGACCGCGTTGCTAAGATTCTCCGCAAGCACAAGATAAAAACAGTTTTCGGCACTATGACGAAAATTGGTCAACGTTTAGCATTAAACAAAGATAAATTGTCTCCAATACTACAACCTGGGGTGTATGAAGTCCCTTGTACTTGCGGAAAAGTCTACATTGGACAAACAAAACGTTCCATTGCAACTCGCATCAAAGAGCATCAAAGGAACATCCGTCTAAACCAACCTGACAAATCAGCTATAGCTGAACATGCCCTGTCTTCAGGGCACGATGTATGTTTCAAGGATGCTCATGCGCTTGCCCTTGTTAAGCACAACTGGTCTAGAATTATAAGGGAGGCAGTTGAAATTCGTAAAAATCCCAATAATTTTAACAGAGACACTGGATATCAGCTAAGTGACACTTGGCTACCAGTTATTAAGGATCTAGGGAGATAGTTCCTCTCAGTCTCTCTGTTCTTCACATATTTAAAATTGTACATTTTCCCTCTAGGGCTCAGAGCCTGGATTTGATCTCCTTTGTTCGTCACTGGAGGAGTTTCCATCTGTTTTTTCGCCGTCGACTGTATGACGTTAGGTATTGTTCAGATACACTTCCCTTTTGTTTATGTTTCCTTGTATCCATCTAACCCCCCCACCTCCCCCCCCCCCCCTCCTCATTCTTCGAGGAGTTTCTATATTTTCACACCGACCCCTTTACCTTCTGGTTACTTACTACTTTGTCCGCCGTTGCACCATGGTCCATACAGTAATTTCTGGCAGCTGCTCTCTGGTGACGAACAGAGGAATTTATCTATATTTTTTGTAATCTCATTGATATACTTTCTTTGGCCACATTGTTTATTTCCATTGAAAAAGGAGGCAAGGTTTCTCCGAAACGTATGGTTTAAATTAAAAATACACACGGCATTAGCCCAAAAGCATGAATTGTTTATATAATAATCCGGGCCGTGAAAGCCTTAATATGCAAATTAGAAACCTCTATGGGGAGGAAGTTGTTCGACAATCATCTAAATTTAGTAAGTTGAGGCGAAGAAGGAGCTCTCTCCTTTCATCGTTGTCCTTCTTTCTTAGATGCAGGGATCATAACATCATTCCCAACTGTGTAAAATTGAAGCAAACTATACACACTCATAAAGCTATGAGAATTTATCAGCGCGCTAGCAAGGCACTCGTTATCGAGAGGATCCAGAACTCTCGTACTGAATTGGACGCAGTTTCCCGTGAGTTATTACACTTACATCTGCTTCTTAGTAGCATTCTCTCAGAGGAATTGTGGCTGTTCTTTGAACGTATCTCCGCTATTCAGGCCGAGAATAATTTTTGTCGGGCTGTAGATAGACAAAGAGCTAAGTTCCTTCGATTGTCCTCGAGACAAACAGCTCCTCGTACGGTTCTTGATACTAGTAAAGTTGTAGTCAATCTTTCTAATACCCCTTTAGATGACTATCAAACAACTTTACTAAGCAGAGGTCTCAACTTTGCTCTCGCACCCTTCAAAATTCCTACAGAGGAGTTGATCACATCCGTTGAGGCTGCCATCTACAATTTACCTCCAGATGAAGCTGAAGAAGTTAGACAAGAAAGTGTGAGGATATTAAGATCCTCGAAAGTACCCGCACCCAATTTAACTCGGGGTGAAAGAAAGGCATTGAAGGAACTAAGAAATAATGACACCATTTCTATTCTTCATGCTGACAAGGGAAATGCGACAGTGGTGATGGATACCGTTGAATATAAAAGTAAAATCTCGATTCTGTTATCTGATCCTGTCTACACACTGTGCACTCGTGTATCCAATGCCACTGCTAAGCTTGTTAAACTGTCATCTATTCCAAAAGAAGAGGGAAGATGTCTTATTCCGAGAGATGCTGTTCCTCCGAGATTGTATGGTCTTCCAAAAATCCATAAGCAAGACGTCCCTCTTCGACCAATTGTTAGCACAATAGGTTCTCCAACTTATGCTCTTGCGCAATATCTCAGCAAGTTGCTTCAGCCGCATTTGGGGCGCACACAGTCCTACATTAGGGATTCAACCCATTTCGTCAAAAAATTGTCAACCATCGCCGTTCAACCAAATGCTATTTTGGTGAGTTTTGATGTAGAGTCCTTGTTTACCAGAGTGCCGGTGGACTCGGTCATGTCACTCATCAAGGATTTGTTTCCTGAGGACATTGCCCGATTATTCCACCACTGCTTGTGTTCCAGTTATTTCTTGTGGGATGGTAAATATTACGAGCAGACTGATGGTGTGGCCATGGGAAGTCCACTCTCGCCTGTCGTGGCAAATTTTTTCATGGAACATTTTGAGGGGGAGGCTATATCTTCGGCGTCTTTCAAACCTGTGATTTGGTGGAGGTATGTGGATGATACGTTCGTGGTGTGGGAGGAGGGTTCTGAGAAACTGAACCACTTTCTGAACCACCTAAATCAGCTGCATCCTTCAATCCACTTCACAATGGAGCTAGAGTCAGGTGGATGCTTACCTTTTTTGGATGTTCTTGTGAGGAGGAAAGCGGATGGCTCCATGGGGCACAGCGTCTACCGTAAGCCAACTCACACTAACCATTATTTACATGCGGACTCCCACCACCACCCAGCACAAAAACAAGGAATTATAACAACTCTAGCCAAAAGAGCGGAACGTATTTGTGAGGCATCAACTCTTCAGGAAGAGTTACATGCCTTACAAACCATGTTTAAGGGTAATGGCTATAATGAATCCACTATATATAGGTCCCTACATCCCAGAAGGAGGGATAGACAACCTTCTCAGAGCTCCGACGTGAGAGGAACTGCTTACCTCCCTTATATTCACAACACCACTGACCGCGTTGCTAAGATTCTCCGCAAGCACAAGATAAAAACAGTTTTCGGCACTATGACGAAAATTGGTCAACGTTTAGCATTAAACAAAGATAAATTGTCTCCAATACTACAACCTGGGGTGTATGAAGTCCCTTGTACTTGCGGAAAAGTCTACATTGGACAAACAAAACGTTCCATTGCAACTCGCATCAAAGAGCATCAAAGGAACATCCGTCTAAACCAACCTGACAAATCAGCTATAGCTGAACATGCCCTGTCTTCAGGGCACGATGTATGTTTCAAGGATGCTCATGCGCTTGCCCTTGTTAAGCACAACTGGTCTAGAATTATAAGGGAGGCAGTTGAAATTCGTAAAAATCCCAATAATTTTAACAGAGACACTGGATATCAGCTAAGTGACACTTGGCTACCAGTTATTAAGGATCTAGGGAGATAGTTCCTCTCAGTCTCTCTGTTCTTCACATATTTAAAATTGTACATTTTCCCTCTAGGGCTCAGAGCCTGGATTTGATCTCCTTTGTTCGTCACTGGAGGAGTTTCCATCTGTTTTTTCGCCGTCGACTGTATGACGTTAGGTATTGTTCAGATACACTTCCCTTTTGTTTATGTTTCCTTGTATCCATCTAACCCCCCCACCTCCCCCCCCCCCCTCCTCATTCTTCGAGGAGTTTCTATATTTTCACACCGACCCCTTTACCTTCTGGTTACTTTCTACTTTGTCCGCCGTTGCACCATGGTCCATACAGTAATTTCTGGCAGCTGCTCTCTGGTGACGAACAGAGGAATTTATCTATATTTTTTGTAATCTCATTGATATACTTTCTTTGGCCACATTGTTTATTTCCATTGAAAAAGGAGGCAAGGTTTCTCCGAAACGTATGGTTTAAATTAAAAATACACACGGCATTAGCCCAAAAGCATGAATTGTTTATATAATAATCCGGGCCGTGAAAGCCTTAATATGCAAATTAGAAACCTCTATGGGGAGGAAGTTGTTCGACAATCATCTAAATTTAGTAAGTTGAGGCGAAGAAGGAGCTCTCTCCTTTCATCGTTGTCCTTCTTTCTTAGATGCAGGGATCATAACATCATTCCCAACTGTGTAAAATTGAAGCAAACTATACACACTCATAAAGCTATGAGAATTTATCAGCGCGCTAGCAAGGCACTCGTTATCGAGAGGATCCAGAACTCTCGTACTGAATTGGACGCAGTTTCCCGTGAGTTATTACACTTACATCTGCTTCTTAGTAGCATTCTCTCAGAGGAATTGTGGCTGTTCTTTGAACGTATCTCCGCTATTCAGGCCGAGAATAATTTTTGTCGGGCTGTAGATAGACAAAGAGCTAAGTTCCTTCGATTGTCCTCGAGACAAACAGCTCCTCGTACGGTTCTTGATACTAGTAAAGTTGTAGTCAATCTTTCTAATACCCCTTTAGATGACTATCAAACAACTTTACTAAGCAGAGGTCTCAACTTTGCTCTCGCACCCTTCAAAATTCCTACAGAGGAGTTGATCACATCCGTTGAGGCTGCCATCTACAATTTACCTCCAGATGAAGCTGAAGAAGTTAGACAAGAAAGTGTGAGGATATTAAGATCCTCGAAAGTACCCGCACCCAATTTAACTCGGGGTGAAAGAAAGGCATTGAAGGAACTAAGAAATAATGACACCATTTCTATTCTTCATGCTGACAAGGGAAATGCGACAGTGGTGATGGATACCGTTGAATATAAAAGTAAAATCTCGATTCTGTTATCTGATCCTGTCTACACACTGTGCACTCGTGATCCAACCACTCGTGTATCCAATGCCACTGCTAAGCTTGTTAAACTGTCATCTATTCCAAAAGAAGAGGGAAGATGTCTTATTCCGAGAGATGCTGTTCCTCCGAGATTGTATGGTCTTCCAAAAATCCATAAGCAAGACGTCCCTCTTCGACCAATTGTTAGCACAATAGGTTCTCCAACTTATGCTCTTGCGCAATATCTCAGCAAGTTGCTTCAGCCGCATTTGGGGCGCACACAGTCCTACATTAGGGATTCAACCCATTTCGTCGAAAAATTGTCAACCATCGCCGTTCAACCAAATGCTATTTTGGTGAGTTTTGATGTAGAGTCCTTGTTTACCAGAGTGCCGGTGGACTCGGTCATGTCACTCATCAAGGATTTGTTTCCTGAGGACATTGCCCGATTATTCCACCACTGCTTGTGTTCCAGTTATTTCTTGTGGGATGGTAAATATTACGAGCAGACTGATGGTGTGGCCATGGGAAGTCCACTCTCGCCTGTCGTGGCAAATTTTTTCATGGAACATTTTGAGGGGGAGGCTATATCTTCGGCGTCTTTCAAACCTGTGATTTGGTGGAGGTATGTGGATGATACGTTCGTGGTGTGGGAGGAGGGTTCTGAGAAACTGAACCACTTTCTGAACCACCTAAATCAGCTGCATCCTTCAATCCACTTCACAATGGAGCTAGAGTCAGGTGGATGCTTACCTTTTTTGGATGTTCTTGTGAGGAGGAAAGAGGATGGCTCCATGGGGCACAGAGTCTACCGTAAGCCAACTCACACTAACCGTTATTTACATGCGGACTCCCACCACCACCCAGCACAAAAACAAGGAATTATAACAACTCTAGCCAAAAGAGCGGAACGTATTTGTGAGGCATCAACTCTTCAGGAAGAGTTACATGCCTTACAAACCATGTTTAAGGGTAATGGCTATAATGAATCCACTATATATAGGTCCCTACATCCCAGAAGGAGGGATAGACAACCTTCTCAGAGCTCCGACGTGAGAGGAACTGCTTACCTCCCTTATATTCACAACACCACTGACCGCGTTGCTAAGATTCTCCGCAAGCACAAGATAAAAACAGTTTTCGGCACTATGACGAAAATTGGTCAACGTTTAGCATTAAACAAAGATAAATTGTCTCCAATACTACAACCTGGGGTGTATGAAGTCCCTTGTACTTGCGGAAAAGTCTACATTGGACAAACAAAACTTTGCATTGCAACTCGCATCAAAGAGCATCAAAGGAACATCCGTCTAAACCAACCTGACAAATCAGCTATAGCTGAACATGCCCTGTCTTCAGGGCACGATGTATGTTTCAAGGATGCTCATGCGCTTGCCCTTGTTAAGCACAACTGGTCTAGAATTATAAGGGAGGCAGTTGAAATTCGTAAAAATCCCAATAATTTTAACAGAGACACTGGATATCAGCTAAGTGACACTTGGCTACCAGTTATTAAGGATCTAGGGAGATAGTTCCTCTCAGTCTCTCTGTTCTTCACATATTTAAAATTGTACATTTTCCCTCTAGGGCTCAGAGCCTGGATTTGATCTCCTTTGTTCGTCACTGGAGGAGTTTCCATCTGTTTTTTCGCCGTTGACTGTATGACGTTAGGTATTGTTCAGATACACTTCCCTTTTGTTTATGTTTCCTTGTATCCATCTAACCCCCCCCACCTCCACCCCCCCCCCCCTCCTCATTCTTCGAGGAGTTTCTATATTTTCACACCGACCCCTTTACCTTCTGGTTACTTACTACTTTGTCCGCCGTTCCACCATGGTCCATACAGTAATTTCTGGCAGCTGCTCTCTGGTGACGAACAGAGGAATTTATCTATATTTTTTGTAATCTCATTGATATACTTTCTTTGGCCACATTGTTTATTTCCATTGAAAAAGGAGGCAAGGTTTCTCCGAAACGTATGGTTTAAATTAAAAATTCACACGGCATTAGCCCAAAAGCATGAATTGTTTATATAATAATCCGGGCCGTGAAAGCCTTAATATGCAAATTAGAAACCTCTATGGGGAGGAAGTTGTTCGACAATCATCTAAATTTAGTAAGTTGAGGCGAAGAAGGAGCTCTCTCCTTTCATCGTTGTCCTTCTTTCTTAGATGCAGGGATCATAACATCATTCCCAACTGTGTAAAATTGAAGCAAACTATACACACTCATAAAGCTATGAGAATTTATCAGCGCGCTAGCAAGGCACTCGTTATCGAGAGGATCCAGAACTCTCGTACTGAATTGGACGCAGTTTCCCGTGAGTTATTACACTTACATCTGCTTCTTAGTAGCATTCTCTCAGAGGAATTGTGGCTGTTCTTTGAACGTATCTCCGCTATTCAGGCCGAGAATAATTTTTGTCGGGCTGTAGATAGACAAAGAGCTAAGTTCCTTCGATTGTCCTCGAGACAAAAAGCTCCTCGTACGGTTCTTGATACTAGTAAAGTTGTAGTCAATCTTTCTAATACCCCTTTAGATGACTATCAAACAACTTTACTAAGCAGAGGTCTCAACTTTGCTCTCGCACCCTTCAAAATTCCTACAGAGGAGTTGATCACATCCGTTGAGGCTGCCATCTACAATTTACCTCCAGATGAAGCTGAAGAAGTTAGACAAGAAAGTGTGAGGATATTGAGATCCTCGAAAGTACCCGCACCCAATTTAACTCGGGGTGAAAGAAAGGCATTGAAGGAACTAAGAAATAATGACACCATTTCTATTCTTCATGCTGACAAGGGAAATGCGACAGTGGTGATGGATACCGTTGAATATAAAAGTAAAATCTCGATTCTGTTATCTGATCCTGTCTACACACTGTGCACTCGTGTATCCAATGCCACTGCTAAGCTTGTTAAACTGTCATCTATTCCAAAAGAAGAGGGAAGATGTCTTATTCCGAGAGATGCTGTTCCTCCGAGATTGTATGGTCTTCCAAAAATCCATAAGCAAGACGTCCCTCTTCGACCAATTGTTAGCACAATAGGTTCTCCAACTTATGCTCTTGCGCAATATCTCAGCAAGTTGCTTCAGCCGCATTTGGGGCGCACACAGTCCTACGTTAGGGATTCAACCCATTTCGTCGAAAAATTGTCAACCATCGCCGTTCAACCAAATGCTATTTTGGTGAGTTTTGATGTAGAGTCCTTGTTTACCAGAGTGCCGGTGGACTCGGTCATGTCACTCATCAAGGATTTCTTTCCTGAGGACATTGCCCGATTATTCCACCACTGCTTGTGTTCCAGTTATTTCTTGTGGGATGGTAAATATTACGAGCAGACTGATGGTGTGGCCATGGGAAGTCCACTCTCGCCTGTCGTGGCAAAAAAAAATAATTCATGGAACATTTTGAGGGGGAGGCTATATCTTCGGCGTCTTTCAAACCTGTGATTTGGTGGAGGTATGTGGATGATACGTTCGTGGTGTGGGAGGAGGGTTCTGAGAAACTGAACCACTTTCTGAACCACCTAAATCAGCTGCATCCTTCAATCCACTTCACAATGGAGCTAGAGTCAGGTGGATGCTTACCTTTTTTGGATGTTCTTGTGAGGAGGAAAGCGGATGGCTCCATGGGGCACAGCGTCTACCGTAAGCCAACTCACACTAACCGTTATTTACATGCGGACTCCCACCACCACCCAGCACAAAAACAAGGAATTATAACAACTCTAGCCAAAAGAGCGGAACGTATTTGTGAGGCATCAACTCTTCAGGAAGAGTTACATGCCTTACAAACCATGTTTAAGGGTAATGGCTATAATGAATCCACTATATATAGGTCCCTACATCCCAGAAGGAGGGATAGACAACCTTCTCAGAGCTCCGACGTGAGAGGAACTGCTTACCTCCCTTATATTCACAACACCACTGACCGCGTTGCTAAGATTCTCCGCAAGCACAAGATAAAAACAGTTTTCGGCACTATGACGAAAATTGGTCAACGTTTAGCATTAAACAAAGATAAATTGTCTCCAATACTACAACCTGGGGTGTATGAAGTCCCTTGTACTTGCGGAAAAGTCTACATTGGACAAACAAAACTTTGCATTGCAACTCGCATCAAAGAGCATCAAAGGAACATCCGTCTAAACCAACCTGACAAATCAGCTATAGCTGAACATGCCCTGTCTTCAGGGCACGATGTATGTTTCAAGGATGCTCATGCGCTTGCCCTTGTTAAGCACAACTGGTCTAGAATTATAAGGGAGGCAGTTGAAATTCGTAAAAATCCCAATAATTTTAACAGAGACACTGGATATCAGCTAAGTGACACTTGGCTACCAGTTATTAAGGATCTAGGGAGATAGTTCCTCTCAGTCTCTCTGTTCTTCACATATTTAAAATTGTACATTTTCCCTCTAGGGCTCAGAGCCTGGATTTGATCTCCTTTGTTCGTCACTGGAGGAGTTTCCATCTGTTTTTTCGCCGTTGACTGTATGACGTTAGGTATTGTTCAGATACACTTCCCTTTTGTTTATGTTTCCTTGTATCCATCTAACCCCCCCCACCTCCACCCCCCCCCCCTCCTCATTCTTCGAGGAGTTTCTATATTTTCACACCGACCCCTTTACCTTCTGGTTACTTACTACTTTGTCCGCCGTTCCACCATGGTCCATACAGTAATTTCTGGCAGCTGCTCTCTGGTGACGAACAGAGGAATTTATCTATATTTTTTGTAATCTCATTGATATACTTTCTTTGGCCACATTGTTTATTTCCATTGAAAAAGGAGGCAAGGTTTCTCCGAAACGTATGGTTTAAATTAAAAATACACACGGCATTAGCCCAAAAGCATGAATTGTTTATATAATAATCCGGGCCGTGAAAGCCTTAATATGCAAATTAGAAACCTCTATGGGGAGGAAGTTGTTCGACAATCATCTAAATTTAGTAAGTTGAGGCGAAGAAGGAGCTCTCTCCTTTCATCGTTGTCCTTCTTTCTTAGATGCAGGGATCATAACATCATTCCCAACTGTGTAAAATTGAAGCAAACTATACACACTCATAAAGCTATGAGAATTTATCAGCGCGCTAGCAAGGCACTCGTTATCGAGAGGATCCAGAACTCTCGTACTGAATTGGACGCAGTTTCCCGTGAGTTATTACACTTACATCTGCTTCTTAGTAGCATTCTCTCAGAGGAATTGTGGCTGTTCTTTGAACGTATCTCCGCTATTCAGGCCGAGAATAATTTTTGTCGGGCTGTAGATAGACAAAGAGCTAAGTTCCTTCGATTGTCCTCGAGACAAACAGCTCCTTGTACGGTTCTTGATACTAGTAAAGTTGTAGTCAATCTTTCTAATACCCCTTTAGATGACTATCAAACAACTTTACTAAGCAGAGGTCTCAACTTTGCTCTCGCACCCTTCAAAATTCCTACAGAGGAGTTGATCACATCCGTTGAGGCTGCCATCTACAATTTACCTCCAGATGAAGCTGAAGAAGTTAGACAAGAAAGTGTGAGGATATTAAGATCCTCGAAAGTACCCGCACCCAATTTAACTCGGGGTGAAAGAAAGGCATTGAAGGAACTAAGAAATAATGACACCATTTCTATTCTTCATGCTGACAAGGGAAATGCGACAGTGGTGATGGATACCGTTGAATATAAAAGTAAAATCTCGATTCTGTTATCTGATCCTGTCTACACACTGTGCACTCGTGTATCCAATGCCACTGCTAAGCTTGTTAAACTGTCATCTATTCCAAAAGAAGAGGGAAGATGTCTTATTCCGAGAGATGCTGTTCCTCCGAGATTGTATGGTCTTCCAAAAATCCATAAGCAAGACGTCCCTCTTCGACCAATTGTTAGCACAATAGGTTCTCCAACTTATGCTCTTGCGCAATATCTCAGCAAGTTGCTTCAGCCGCATTTGGGGCGCACACAGTCCTACATTAGGGATTCAACCCATTTCGTCGAAAAATTGTCAACCATCGCCGTTCAACCAAATGCTATTTTGGTGAGTTTTGATGTAGAGTCCTTGTTTACCAGAGTGCCGGTGGACTCGGTCATGTCACTCATCAAGGATTTGTTTCCTGAGGACATTGCCCGATTATTCCACCACTGCTTGTGTTCCAGTTATTTCTTGTGGGATGGTAAATATTACGAGCAGACTGATGGTGTGGCCATGGGAAGTCCACTCTCGCCTGTCGTGGCAAAAAAAATAAATTCATGGAACATTTTGAGGGGGAGGCTATATCTTCGGCGTCTTTCAAACCTGTGATTTGGTGGAGGTATGTGGATGATACGTTCGTGGTGTGGGAGGAGGGTTCTGAGAAACTGAACCACTTTCTGAACCACCTAAATCAGCTGCATCCTTCAATCCACTTCACAATGGAGCTAGAGTCAGGTGGATGCTTACCTTTTTTGGATGTTCTTGTGAGGAGGAAAGCGGATGGCTCCATGGGGCACAGCGTCTACCGTAAGCCAACTCACACTAACCGTTATTTACATGCGGACTCCCACCACCACCCAGCACAAAAACAAGGAATTATAACAACTCTAGCCAAAAGAGCGGAACGTATTTGTGAGGCATCAACTCTTCAGGAAGAGTTACATGCCTTACAAACCATGTTTAAGGGTAATGGCTATAATGAATCCACTATATATAGGTCCCTACATCCCAGAAGGAGGGATAGACAACCTTCTCAGAGCTCCGACGTGAGAGGAACTGCTTACCTCCCTTATATTCACAACACCACTGACCGCGTTGCTAAGATTCTCCGCAAGCACAAGATAAAAACAGTTTTCGGCACTATGACGAAAATTGGTCAACGTTTAGCATTAAACAAAGATAAATTGTCTCCAATACTACAACCTGGGGTGTATGAAGTCCCTTGTACTTGCGGAAAAGTCTACATTGGACAAACAAAACTTTGCATTGCAACTCGCATCAAAGAGCATCAAAGGAACATCCGTCTAAACCAACCTGACAAATCAGCTATAGCTGAACATGCCCTGTCTTCAGGGCACGATGTATGTTTCAAGGATGCTCATGCGCTTGCCCTTGTTAAGCACAACTGGTCTAGAATTATAAGGGAGGCAGTTGAAATTCGTAAAAATCCCAATAATTTTAACAGAGACACTGGATATCAGCTAAGTGACACTTGGCTACCAGTTATTAAGGATCTAGGGAGATAGTTCCTCTCAGTCTCTCTGTTCTTCACATATTTAAAATTGTACATTTTCCCTCTAGGGCTCAGAGCCTGGATTTGATCTCCTTTGTTCGTCACTGGAGGAGTTTCCATCTGTTTTTTCGCCGTTGACTGTATGACGTTAGGTATTGTTCAGATACACTTCCCTTTTGTTTATGTTTCCTTGTATCCATCTAACCCCCCCCACCTCCACCCCCCCCCCCCTCCTCATTCTTCGAGGAGTTTCTATATTTTCACACCGACCCCTTTACCTTCTGGTTACTTACTACTTTGTCCGCCGTTCCACCATGGTCCATACAGTAATTTCTGGCAGCTGCTCTCTGGTGACGAACAGAGGAATTTATCTATATTTTTTGTAATCTCATTGATATACTTTCTTTGGCCACATTGTTTATTTCCATTGAAAAAGGAGGCAAGGTTTCTCCGAAACGTATGGTTTAAATTAAAAATACACACGGCATTAGCCCAAAAGCATGAATTGTTTATATAATAATCCGGGCCGTGAAAGCCTTAATATGCAAATTAGAAACCTCTATGGGGAGGAAGTTGTTCGACAATCATCTAAATTTAGTAAGTTGAGGCGAAGAAGGAGCTCTCTCCTTTCATCGTTGTCCTTCTTTCTTAGATGCAGGGATCATAACATCATTCCCAACTGTGTAAAATTGAAGCAAACTATACACACTCATAAAGCTATGAGAATTTATCAGCGCGCTAGCAAGGCACTCGTTATCGAGAGGATCCAGAACTCTCGTACTGAATTGGACGCAGTTTCCCGTGAGTTATTACACTTACATCTGCTTCTTAGTAGCATTCTCTCAGAGGAATTGTGGCTGTTCTTTGAACGTATCTCCGCTATTCAGGCCGAGAATAATTTTTGTCGGGCTGTAGATAGACAAAGAGCTAAGTTCCTTCGATTGTCCTCGAGACAAACAGCTCCTTGTACGGTTCTTGATACTAGTAAAGTTATAGTCAATCTTTCTAATACCCCTTTAGATGACTATCAAACAACTTTACTAAGCAGAGGTCTCAACTTTGCTCTCGCACCCTTCAAAATTCCTACAGAGGAGTTGATCACATCCGTTGAGGCTGCCATCTACAATTTACCTCCAGATGAAGCTGAAGAAGTTAGACAAGAAAGTGTGAGGATATTAAGATCCTCGAAAGTACCCGCACCCAATTACCTCGGGGTGAAAGAAAGGCATTGAAGGAACTAAGAAATAATGACACCATTTCTATTCTTCATGCTGACAAGGGAAATGCGACAGTGGTGATGGATACCGTTGAATATAAAAGTAAAATCTCGATTCTGTTATCTGATCCTGTCTACACACTGTGCACTCGTGTATCCAATGCCACTGCTAAGCTTGTTAAACTGTCATCTATTCCAAAAGAAGAGGGAAGATGTCTTATTCCGAGAGATGCTGTTCCTCCGAGATTGTATGGTCTTCCAAAAATCCATAAGCAAGACGTCCCTCTTCGACCAATTGTTAGCACAATAGGTTCTCCAACTTATGCTCTTGCGCAATATCTCAGCAAGTTGCTTCAGCCGCATTTGGGGCGCACACAGTCCTACATTAGGGATTCAACCCATTTCGTCGAAAAATTGTCAACCATCGCCGTTCAACCAAATGCTATTTTGGTGAGTTTTGATGTAGAGTCCTTGTTTACCAGAGTGCCGGTGGACTCGGTCATGTCACTCATCAAGGATTTGTTTCCTGAGGACATTGCCCGATTATTCCACCACTGCTTGTGTTCCAGTTATTTCTTGTGGGATGGTAAATATTACGAGCAGACTGATGGTGTGGCCATGGGAAGTCCACTCTCGCCTGTCGTGGCAAAAAAAAAAAATTCATGGAACATTTTGAGGGGGAGGCTATATCTTCGGCGTCTTTCAAACCTGTGATTTGGTGGAGGTATGTGGATGATACGTTCGTGGTGTGGGAGGAGGGTTCTGAGAAACTGAACCACTTTCTGAACCACCTAAATCAGCTGCATCCTTCAATCCACTTCACAATGGAGCTAGAGTCAGGTGGATGCTTACCTTTTTTGGATGTTCTTGTGAGGAGGAAAGCGGATGGCTCCATGGGGCACAGCGTCTACCGTAAGCCAACTCACACTAACCATTATTTACATGCGGACTCCCACCACCACCCAGCACAAAAACAAGGAATTATAACAACTCTAGCCAAAAGAGCGGAACGTATTTGTGAGGCATCAACTCTTCAGGAAGAGTTACATGCCTTACAAACCATGTTTAAGGGTAATGGCTATAATGAATCCACTATATATAGGTCCCTACATCCCAGAAGGAGGGATAGACAACCTTCTCAGAGCTCCGACGTGAGAGGAACTGCTTACCTCCCTTATATTCACAACACCACTGACCGCGTTGCTAAGATTCTCCGCAAGCACAAGATAAAAACAGTTTTCGGCACTATGACGAAAATTGGTCAACGTTTAGCATTAAACAAAGATAAATTGTCTCCAATACTACAACCTGGGGTGTATGAAGTCCCTTGTACTTGCGGAAAAGTCTACATTGGACAAACAAAACGTTCCATTGCAACTCGCATCAAAGAGCATCAAAGGAACATCCGTCTAAACCAACCTGACAAATCAGCTATAGCTGAACATGCCCTGTCTTCAGGGCACGATGTATGTTTCAAGGATGCTCATGCGCTTGCCCTTGTTAAGCACAACTGGTCTAGAATTATAAGGGAGGCAGTTGAAATTCGTAAAAATCCCAATAATTTTAACAGAGACACTGGATATCAGCTAAGTGACACTTGGCTACCAGTTATTAAGGATCTAGGGAGATAGTTCCTCTCAGTCTCTCTGTTCTTCACATATTTAAAATTGTACATTTTCCCTCTAGGGCTCAGAGCCTGGATTTGATCTCCTTTGTTCGTCACTGGAGGAGTTTCCATCTGTTTTTTCGCCGTCGACTGTATGACGTTAGGTATTGTTCAGATACACTTCCCTTTTGTTTATGTTTCCTTGTATCCATCTAACCCCCCCACCTCCCCCCCCCCCCCCCTCCTCATTCTTCGAGGAGTTTCTATATTTTCACACCGACCCCTTTACCTTCTGGTTACTTACTACTTTGTCCGCCGTTGCACCATGGTCCATACAGTAATTTCTGGCAGCTGCTCTCTGGTGACGAACAGAGGAATTTATCTATATTTTTTGTAATCTCATTGATATACTTTCTTTGGCCACATTGTTTATTTCCATTGAAAAAGGAGGCAAGGTTTCTCCGAAACGTATGGTTTAAATTAAAAATACACACGGCATTAGCCCAAAAGCATGAATTGTTTATATAATAATCCGGGCCGTGAAAGCCTTAATATGCAAATTAGAAACCTCTATGGGGAGGAAGTTGTTCGACAATCATCTAAATTTAGTAAGTTGAGGCGAAGAAGGAGCTCTCTCCTTTCATCGTTGTCCTTCTTTCTTAGATGCAGGGATCATAACATCATTCCCAACTGTGTAAAATTGAAGCAAACTATACACACTCATAAAGCTATGAGAATTTATCAGCGCGCTAGCAAGGCACTCGTTATCGAGAGGATCCAGAACTCTCGTACTGAATTGGACGCAGTTTCCCGTGAGTTATTACACTTACATCTGCTTCTTAGTAGCATTCTCTCAGAGGAATTGTGGCTGTTCTTTGAACGTATCTCCGCTATTCAGGCCGAGAATAATTTTTGTCGGGCTGTAGATAGACAAAGAGCTAAGTTCCTTCGATTGTCCTCGAGACAAACAGCTCCTCGTACGGTTCTTGATACTAGTAAAGTTGTAGTCAATCTTTCTAATACCCCTTTAGATGACTATCAAACAACTTTACTAAGCAGAGGTCTCAACTTTGCTCTCGCACCCTTCAAAATTCCTACAGAGGAGTTGATCACATCCGTTGAGGCTGCCATCTACAATTTACCTCCAGATGAAGCTGAAGAAGTTAGACAAGAAAGTGTGAGGATATTAAGATCCTCGAAAGTACCCGCACCCAATTTAACTCGGGGTGAAAGAAAGGCATTGAAGGAACTAAGAAATAATGACACCATTTCTATTCTTCATGCTGACAAGGGAAATGCGACAGTGGTGATGGATACCGTTGAATATAAAAGTAAAATCTCGATTCTGTTATCTGATCCTGTCTACACACTGTGCACTCGTGATCCAACCACTCGTGTATCCAATGCCACTGCTAAGCTTGTTAAACTGTCATCTATTCCAAAAGAAGAGGGAAGATGTCTTATTCCGAGAGATGCTGTTCCTCCGAGATTGTATGGTCTTCCAAAAATCCATAAGCAAGACGTCCCTCTTCGACCAATTGTTAGCACAATAGGTTCTCCAACTTATGCTCTTGCGCAATATCTCAGCAAGTTGCTTCAGCCGCATTTGGGGCGCACACAGTCCTACATTAGGGATTCAACCCATTTCGTCGAAAAATTGTCAACCATCGCCGTTCAACCAAATGCTATTTTGGTGAGTTTTGATGTAGAGTCCTTGTTTACCAGAGTGCCGGTGGACTCGGTCATGTCACTCATCAAGGATTTGTTTCCTGAGGACATTGCCCGATTATTCCACCACTGCTTGTGTTCCAGTTATTTCTTGTGGGATGGTAAATATTACGAGCAGACTGATGGTGTGGCCATGGGAAGTCCACTCTCGCCTGTCGTGGCAAATTTTTTCATGGAACATTTTGAGGGGGAGGCTATATCTTCGGCGTCTTTCAAACCTGTGATTTGGTGGAGGTATGTGGATGATACGTTCGTGGTGTGGGAGGAGGGTTCTGAGAAACTGAACCACTTTCTGAACCACCTAAATCAGCTGCATCCTTCAATCCACTTCACAATGGAGCTAGAGTCAGGTGGATGCTTACCTTTTTTGGATGTTCTTGTGAGGAGGAAAGAGGATGGCTCCATGGGGCACAGAGTCTACCGTAAGCCAACTCACACTAACCGTTATTTACATGCGGACTCCCACCACCACCCAGCACAAAAACAAGGAATTATAACAACTCTAGCCAAAAGAGCGGAACGTATTTGTGAGGCATCAACTCTTCAGGAAGAGTTACATGCCTTACAAACCATGTTTAAGGGTAATGGCTATAATGAATCCACTATATATAGGTCCCTACATCCCAGAAGGAGGGATAGACAACCTTCTCAGAGCTCCGACGTGAGAGGAACTGCTTACCTCCCTTATATTCACAACACCACTGACCGCGTTGCTAAGATTCTCCGCAAGCACAAGATAAAAACAGTTTTCGGCACTATGACGAAAATTGGTCAACGTTTAGCATTAAACAAAGATAAATTGTCTCCAATACTACAACCTGGGGTGTATGAAGTCCCTTGTACTTGCGGAAAAGTCTACATTGGACAAACAAAACTTTGCATTGCAACTCGCATCAAAGAGCATCAAAGGAACATCCGTCTAAACCAACCTGACAAATCAGCTATAGCTGAACATGCCCTGTCTTCAGGGCACGATGTATGTTTCAAGGATGCTCATGCGCTTGCCCTTGTTAAGCACAACTGGTCTAGAATTATAAGGGAGGCAGTTGAAATTCGTAAAAATCCCAATAATTTTAACAGAGACACTGGATATCAGCTAAGTGACACTTGGCTACCAGTTATTAAGGATCTAGGGAGATAGTTCCTCTCAGTCTCTCTGTTCTTCACATATTTAAAATTGTACATTTTCCCTCTAGGGCTCAGAGCCTGGATTTGATCTCCTTTGTTCGTCACTGGAGGAGTTTCCATCTGTTTTTTCGCCGTTGACTGTATGACGTTAGGTATTGTTCAGATACACTTCCCTTTTGTTTATGTTTCCTTGTATCCATCTAACCCCCCCCCCACCTCCACCCCCCCCCCCCCCCCTCCTCATTCTTCGAGGAGTTTCTATATTTTCACACCGACCCCTTTACCTTCTGGTTACTTACTACTTTGTCCGCCGTTCCACCATGGTCCATACAGTAATTTCTGGCAGCTGCTCTCTGGTGACGAACAGAGGAATTTATCTATATTTTTTGTAATCTCATTGATATACTTTCTTTGGCCACATTGTTTATTTCCATTGAAAAAGGAGGCAAGGTTTCTCCGAAACGTATGGTTTAAATTAAAAATACACACGGCATTAGCCCAAAAGCATGAATTGTTTATATAATAATCCGGGCCGTGAAAGCCTTAATATGCAAATTAGAAACCTCTATGGGGAGGAAGTTGTTCGACAATCATCTAAATTTAGTAAGTTGAGGCGAAGAAGGAGCTCTCTCCTTTCATCGTTGTCCTTCTTTCTTAGATGCAGGGATCATAACATCATTCCCAACTGTGTAAAATTGAAGCAAACTATACACACTCATAAAGCTATGAGAATTTATCAGCGCGCTAGCAAGGCACTCGTTATCGAGAGGATCCAGAACTCTCGTACTGAATTGGACGCAGTTTCCCGTGAGTTATTACACTTACATCTGCTTCTTAGTAGCATTCTCTCAGAGGAATTGTGGCTGTTCTTTGAACGTATCTCCGCTATTCAGGCCGAGAATAATTTTTGTCGGGCTGTAGATAGACAAAGAGCTAAGTTCCTTCGATTGTCCTCGAGACAAACAGCTCCTCGTACGGTTCTTGATACTAGTAAAGTTGTAGTCAATCTTTCTAATACCCCTTTAGATGACTATCAACAACTTTACTAAGCAGAGGTCTCAACTTTGCTCTCGCACCCTTCAAAATTCCTACAGAGGAGTTGATCACATCCGTTGAGGCTGCCATCTACAATTTACCTCCAGATGAAGCTGAAGAAGTTAGACAAGAAAGTGTGAGGATATTGAGATCCTCGAAAGTACCCGCACCCAATTTAACTCGGGGTGAAAGAAAGGCATTGAAGGAACTAAGAAATAATGACACCATTTCTATTCTTCATGCTGACAAGGGAAATGCGACAGTGGTGATGGATACCGTTGAATATAAAAGTAAAATCTCGATTCTGTTATCTGATCCTGTCTACACACTGTGCACTCGTGTATCCAATGCCACTGCTAAGCTTGTTAAACTGTCATCTATTCCAAAAGAAGAGGGAAGATGTCTTATTCCGAGAGATGCTGTTCCTCCGAGATTGTATGGTCTTCCAAAAATCCATAAGCAAGACGTCCCTCTTCGACCAATTGTTAGCACAATAGGTTCTCCAACTTATGCTCTTGCGCAATATCTCAGCAAGTTGCTTCAGCCGCATTTGGGGCGCACACAGTCCTACATTAGGGATTCAACCCATTTCGTCGAAAAATTGTCAACCGTCGCCGTTCAACCAAATGCTATTTTGGTGAGTTTTGATGTAGAGTCCTTGTTTACCAGAGTGCCGGTGGACTCGGTCATGTCACTCATCAAGGATTTGTTTCCTGAGGACATTGCCCGATTATTCCACCACTGCTTGTGTTCCAGTTATTTCTTGTGGGATGGTAAATATTACGAGCAGACTGATGGTGTGGCCATGGGAAGTCCACTCTCGCCTGTCGTGGCAAAAAAAAAAAATTCATGGAACATTTTGAGGGGGAGGCTATATCTTCGGCGTCTTTCAAACCTGTGATTTGGTGGAGGTATGTGGATGATACGTTCGTGGTGTGGGAGGAGGGTTCTGAGAAACTGAACCACTTTCTGAACCACCTAAATCAGCTGCATCCTTCAATCCACTTCACAATGGAGCTAGAGTCAGGTGGATGCTTACCTTTTTTGGATGTTCTTGTGAGGAGGAAAGCGGATGGCTCCATGGGGCACAGCGTCTACCGTAAGCCAACTCACACTAACCGTTATTTACATGCGGACTCCCACCACCACCCAGCACAAAAACAAGGAATTATAACAACTCTAGCCAAAAGAGCGGAACGTATTTGTGAGGCATCAACTCTTCAGGAAGAGTTACATGCCTTACAAACCATGTTTAAGGGTAATGGCTATAATGAATCCACTATATATAGGTCCCTACATCCCAGAAGGAGGGATAGACAACCTTCTCAGAGCTCCGACGTGAGAGGAACTGCTTACCTCCCTTATATTCACAACACCACTGACCGCGTTGCTAAGATTCTCCGCAAGCACAAGATAAAAACAGTTTTCGGCACTATGACGAAAATTGGTCAACGTTTAGCATTAAACAAAGATAAATTGTCTCCAATACTACAACCTGGGGTGTATGAAGTCCCTTGTACTTGCGGAAAAGTCTACATTGGACAAACAAAACGTTCCATTGCAACTCGCATCAAAGAGCATCAAAGGAACATCCGTCTAAACCAACCTGACAAATCAGCTATAGCTGAACATGCCCTGTCTTCAGGGCACGATGTATGTTTCAAGGATGCTCATGCGCTTGCCCTTGTTAAGCACAACTGGTCTAGAATTATAAGGGAGGCAGTTGAAATTCGTAAAAATCCCAATAATTTTAACAGAGACACTGGATATCAGCTAAGTGACACTTGGCTACCAGTTATTAAGGATCTAGGGAGATAGTTCCTCTCAGTCTCTCTGTTCTTCACATATTTAAAATTGTACATTTTCCCTCTAGGGCTCAGAGCCTGGATTTGATCTCCTTTGTTCGTCACTGGAGGAGTTTCCATCTGTTTTTTCGCCGTCGACTGTATGACGTTAGGTATTGTTCAGATACACTTCCCTTTTGTTTATGTTTCCTTGTATCCATCTAACCCCCCCACCTCCCCCCCCCCCCCCTCCTCATTCTTCGAGGAGTTTCTATATTTTCACACCGACCCCTTTACCTTCTGGTTACTTACTACTTTGTCCGCCGTTCCACCATGGTCCATACAGTAATTTCTGGCAGCTGCTCTCTGGTGACGAACAGAGGAATTTATCTATATTTTTTGTAATCTCATTGATATACTTTCTTTGGCCACATTGTTTATTTCCATTGAAAAAGGAGGCAAGGTTTCTCCGAAACGTATGGTTTAAATTAAAAATACACACGGCATTAGCCCAAAAGCATGAATTGTTTATATAATAATCCGGGCCGTGAAAGCCTTAATATGCAAATTAGAAACCTCTATGGGGAGGAAGTTGTTCGACAATCATCTAAATTTAGTAAGTTGAGGCGAAGAAGGAGCTCTCTCCTTTCATCGTTGTCCTTCTTTCTTAGATGCAGGGATCATAACATCATTCCCAACTGTGTAAAATTGAAGCAAACTATACACACTCATAAAGCTATGAGAATTTATCAGCGCGCTAGCAAGGCACTCGTTATCGAGAGGATCCAGAACTCTCGTACTGAATTGGACGCAGTTTCCCGTGAGTTATTACACTTACATCTGCTTCTTAGTAGCATTCTCTCAGAGGAATTGTGGCTGTTCTTTGAACGTATCTCCGCTATTCAGGCCGAGAATAATTTTTGTCGGGCTGTAGATAGACAAAGAGCTAAGTTCCTTCGATTGTCCTCGAGACAAACAGCTCCTTGTACGGTTCTTGATACTAGTAAAGTTATAGTCAATCTTTCTAATACCCCTTTAGATGACTATCAAACAACTTTACTAAGCAGAGGTCTCAACTTTGCTCTCGCACCCTTCAAAATTCCTACAGAGGAGTTGATCACATCCGTTGAGGCTGCCATCTACAATTTACCTCCAGATGAAGCTGAAGAAGTTAGACAAGAAAGTGTGAGGATATTAAGATCCTCGAAAGTACCCGCACCCAATTACCTCGGGGTGAAAGAAAGGCATTGAAGGAACTAAGAAATAATGACACCATTTCTATTCTTCATGCTGACAAGGGAAATGCGACAGTGGTGATGGATACCGTTGAATATAAAAGTAAAATCTCGATTCTGTTATCTGATCCTGTCTACACACTGTGCACTCGTGTATCCAATGCCACTGCTAAGCTTGTTAAACTGTCATCTATTCCAAAAGAAGAGGGAAGATGTCTTATTCCGAGAGATGCTGTTCCTCCGAGATTGTATGGTCTTCCAAAAATCCATAAGCAAGACGTCCCTCTTCGACCAATTGTTAGCACAATAGGTTCTCCAACTTATGCTCTTGCGCAATATCTCAGCAAGTTGCTTCAGCCGCATTTGGGGCGCACACAGTCCTACATTAGGGATTCAACCCATTTCGTCGAAAAATTGTCAACCATCGCCGTTCAACCAAATGCTATTTTGGTGAGTTTTGATGTAGAGTCCTTGTTTACCAGAGTGCCGGTGGACTCGGTCATGTCACTCATCAAGGATTTGTTTCCTGAGGACATTGCCCGATTATTCCACCACTGCTTGTGTTCCAGTTATTTCTTGTGGGATGGTAAATATTACGAGCAGACTGATGGTGTGGCCATGGGAAGTCCACTCTCGCCTGTCGTGGCAAAAAAAAAAAATTCATGGAACATTTTGAGGGGGAGGCTATATCTTCGGCGTCTTTCAAACCTGTGATTTGGTGGAGGTATGTGGATGATACGTTCGTGGTGTGGGAGGAGGGTTCTGAGAAACTGAACCACTTTCTGAACCACCTAAATCAGCTGCATCCTTCAATCCACTTCACAATGGAGCTAGAGTCAGGTGGATGCTTACCTTTTTTGGATGTTCTTGTGAGGAGGAAAGCGGATGGCTCCATGGGGCACAGCGTCTACCGTAAGCCAACTCACACTAACCATTATTTACATGCGGACTCCCACCACCACCCAGCACAAAAACAAGGAATTATAACAACTCTAGCCAAAAGAGCGGAACGTATTTGTGAGGCATCAACTCTTCAGGAAGAGTTACATGCCTTACAAACCATGTTTAAGGGTAATGGCTATAATGAATCCACTATATATAGGTCCCTACATCCCAGAAGGAGGGATAGACAACCTTCTCAGAGCTCCGACGTGAGAGGAACTGCTTACCTCCCTTATATTCACAACACCACTGACCGCGTTGCTAAGATTCTCCGCAAGCACAAGATAAAAACAGTTTTCGGCACTATGACGAAAATTGGTCAACGTTTAGCATTAAACAAAGATAAATTGTCTCCAATACTACAACCTGGGGTGTATGAAGTCCCTTGTACTTGCGGAAAAGTCTACATTGGACAAACAAAACGTTCCATTGCAACTCGCATCAAAGAGCATCAAAGGAACATCCGTCTAAACCAACCTGACAAATCAGCTATAGCTGAACATGCCCTGTCTTCAGGGCACGATGTATGTTTCAAGGATGCTCATGCGCTTGCCCTTGTTAAGCACAACTGGTCTAGAATTATAAGGGAGGCAGTTGAAATTCGTAAAAATCCCAATAATTTTAACAGAGACACTGGATATCAGCTAAGTGACACTTGGCTACCAGTTATTAAGGATCTAGGGAGATAGTTCCTCTCAGTCTCTCTGTTCTTCACATATTTAAAATTGTACATTTTCCCTCTAGGGCTCAGAGCCTGGATTTGATCTCCTTTGTTCGTCACTGGAGGAGTTTCCATCTGTTTTTTCGCCGTCGACTGTATGACGTTAGGTATTGTTCAGATACACTTCCCTTTTGTTTATGTTTCCTTGTATCCATCTAACCCCCCCACCTCCCCCCCCCCCCCCCCTCCTCATTCTTCGAGGAGTTTCTATATTTTCACACCGACCCCTTTACCTTCTGGTTACTTACTACTTTGTCCGCCGTTGCACCATGGTCCATACAGTAATTTCTGGCAGCTGCTCTCTGGTGACGAACAGAGGAATTTATCTATATTTTTTGTAATCTCATTGATATACTTTCTTTGGCCACATTGTTTATTTCCATTGAAAAAGGAGGCAAGGTTTCTCCGAAACGTATGGTTTAAATTAAAAATACACACGGCATTAGCCCAAAAGCATGAATTGTTTATATAATAATCCGGGCCGTGAAAGCCTTAATATGCAAATTAGAAACCTCTATGGGGAGGAAGTTGTTCGACAATCATCTAAATTTAGTAAGTTGAGGCGAAGAAGGAGCTCTCTCCTTTCATCGTTGTCCTTCTTTCTTAGATGCAGGGATCATAACATCATTCCCAACTGTGTAAAATTGAAGCAAACTATACACACTCATAAAGCTATGAGAATTTATCAGCGCGCTAGCAAGGCACTCGTTATCGAGAGGATCCAGAACTCTCGTACTGAATTGGACGCAGTTTCCCGTGAGTTATTACACTTACATCTGCTTCTTAGTAGCATTCTCTCAGAGGAATTGTGGCTGTTCTTTGAACGTATCTCCGCTATTCAGGCCGAGAATAATTTTTGTCGGGCTGTAGATAGACAAAGAGCTAAGTTCCTTCGATTGTCCTCGAGACAAACAGCTCCTCGTACGGTTCTTGATACTAGTAAAGTTGTAGTCAATCTTTCTAATACCCCTTTAGATGACTATCAAACAACTTTACTAAGCAGAGGTCTCAACTTTGCTCTCGCACCCTTCAAAATTCCTACAGAGGAGTTGATCACATCCGTTGAGGCTGCCATCTACAATTTACCTCCAGATGAAGCTGAAGAAGTTAGACAAGAAAGTGTGAGGATATTAAGATCCTCGAAAGTACCCGCACCCAATTTAACTCGGGGTGAAAGAAAGGCATTGAAGGAACTAAGAAATAATGACACCATTTCTATTCTTCATGCTGACAAGGGAAATGCGACAGTGGTGATGGATACCGTTGAATATAAAAGTAAAATCTCGATTCTGTTATCTGATCCTGTCTACACACTGTGCACTCGTGATCCAACCACTCGTGTATCCAATGCCACTGCTAAGCTTGTTAAACTGTCATCTATTCCAAAAGAAGAGGGAAGATGTCTTATTCCGAGAGATGCTGTTCCTCCGAGATTGTATGGTCTTCCAAAAATCCATAAGCAAGACGTCCCTCTTCGACCAATTGTTAGCACAATAGGTTCTCCAACTTATGCTCTTGCGCAATATCTCAGCAAGTTGCTTCAGCCGCATTTGGGGCGCACACAGTCCTACATTAGGGATTCAACCCATTTCGTCGAAAAATTGTCAACCATCGCCGTTCAACCAAATGCTATTTTGGTGAGTTTTGATGTAGAGTCCTTGTTTACCAGAGTGCCGGTGGACTCGGTCATGTCACTCATCAAGGATTTGTTTCCTGAGGACATTGCCCGATTATTCCACCACTGCTTGTGTTCCAGTTATTTCTTGTGGGATGGTAAATATTACGAGCAGACTGATGGTGTGGCCATGGGAAGTCCACTCTCGCCTGTCGTGGCAAATTTTTTCATGGAACATTTTGAGGGGGAGGCTATATCTTCGGCGTCTTTCAAACCTGTGATTTGGTGGAGGTATGTGGATGATACGTTCGTGGTGTGGGAGGAGGGTTCTGAGAAACTGAACCACTTTCTGAACCACCTAAATCAGCTGCATCCTTCAATCCACTTCACAATGGAGCTAGAGTCAGGTGGATGCTTACCTTTTTTGGATGTTCTTGTGAGGAGGAAAGAGGATGGCTCCATGGGGCACAGAGTCTACCGTAAGCCAACTCACACTAACCGTTATTTACATGCGGACTCCCACCACCACCCAGCACAAAAACAAGGAATTATAACAACTCTAGCCAAAAGAGCGGAACGTATTTGTGAGGCATCAACTCTTCAGGAAGAGTTACATGCCTTACAAACCATGTTTAAGGGTAATGGCTATAATGAATCCACTATATATAGGTCCCTACATCCCAGAAGGAGGGATAGACAACCTTCTCAGAGCTCCGACGTGAGAGGAACTGCTTACCTCCCTTATATTCACAACACCACTGACCGCGTTGCTAAGATTCTCCGCAAGCACAAGATAAAAACAGTTTTCGGCACTATGACGAAAATTGGTCAACGTTTAGCATTAAACAAAGATAAATTGTCTCCAATACTACAACCTGGGGTGTATGAAGTCCCTTGTACTTGCGGAAAAGTCTACATTGGACAAACAAAACTTTGCATTGCAACTCGCATCAAAGAGCATCAAAGGAACATCCGTCTAAACCAACCTGACAAATCAGCTATAGCTGAACATGCCCTGTCTTCAGGGCACGATGTATGTTTCAAGGATGCTCATGCGCTTGCCCTTGTTAAGCACAACTGGTCTAGAATTATAAGGGAGGCAGTTGAAATTCGTAAAAATCCCAATAATTTTAACAGAGACACTGGATATCAGCTAAGTGACACTTGGCTACCAGTTATTAAGGATCTAGGGAGATAGTTCCTCTCAGTCTCTCTGTTCTTCACATATTTAAAATTGTACATTTTCCCTCTAGGGCTCAGAGCCTGGATTTGATCTCCTTTGTTCGTCACTGGAGGAGTTTCCATCTGTTTTTTCGCCGTTGACTGTATGACGTTAGGTATTGTTCAGATACACTTCCCTTTTGTTTATGTTTCCTTGTATCCATCTAACCCCCCCCCACCTCCACCCCCCCCCCCCCCCCTCCTCATTCTTCGAGGAGTTTCTATATTTTCACACCGACCCCTTTACCTTCTGGTTACTTACTACTTTGTCCGCCGTTCCACCATGGTCCATACAGTAATTTCTGGCAGCTGCTCTCTGGTGACGAACAGAGGAATTTATCTATATTTTTTGTAATCTCATTGATATACTTTCTTTGGCCACATTGTTTATTTCCATTGAAAAAGGAGGCAAGGTTTCTCCGAAACGTATGGTTTAAATTAAAAATACACACGGCATTAGCCCAAAAGCATGAATTGTTTATATAATAATCCGGGCCGTGAAAGCCTTAATATGCAAATTAGAAACCTCTATGGGGAGGAAGTTGTTCGACAATCATCTAAATTTAGTAAGTTGAGGCGAAGAAGGAGCTCTCTCCTTTCATCGTTGTCCTTCTTTCTTAGATGCAGGGATCATAACATCATTCCCAACTGTGTAAAATTGAAGCAAACTATACACACTCATAAAGCTATGAGAATTTATCAGCGCGCTAGCAAGGCACTCGTTATCGAGAGGATCCAGAACTCTCGTACTGAATTGGACGCAGTTTCCCGTGAGTTATTACACTTACATCTGCTTCTTAGTAGCATTCTCTCAGAGGAATTGTGGCTGTTCTTTGAACGTATCTCCGCTATTCAGGCCGAGAATAATTTTTGTCGGGCTGTAGATAGACAAAGAGCTAAGTTCCTTCGATTGTCCTCGAGACAAACAGCTCCTCGTACGGTTCTTGATACTAGTAAAGTTGTAGTCAATCTTTCTAATACCCCTTTAGATGACTATCAACAACTTTACTAAGCAGAGGTCTCAACTTTGCTCTCGCACCCTTCAAAATTCCTACAGAGGAGTTGATCACATCCGTTGAGGCTGCCATCTACAATTTACCTCCAGATGAAGCTGAAGAAGTTAGACAAGAAAGTGTGAGGATATTGAGATCCTCGAAAGTACCCGCACCCAATTTAACTCGGGGTGAAAGAAAGGCATTGAAGGAACTAAGAAATAATGACACCATTTCTATTCTTCATGCTGACAAGGGAAATGCGACAGTGGTGATGGATACCGTTGAATATAAAAGTAAAATCTCGATTCTGTTATCTGATCCTGTCTACACACTGTGCACTCGTGTATCCAATGCCACTGCTAAGCTTGTTAAACTGTCATCTATTCCAAAAGAAGAGGGAAGATGTCTTATTCCGAGAGATGCTGTTCCTCCGAGATTGTATGGTCTTCCAAAAATCCATAAGCAAGACGTCCCTCTTCGACCAATTGTTAGCACAATAGGTTCTCCAACTTATGCTCTTGCGCAATATCTCAGCAAGTTGCTTCAGCCGCATTTGGGGCGCACACAGTCCTACATTAGGGATTCAACCCATTTCGTCGAAAAATTGTCAACCGTCGCCGTTCAACCAAATGCTATTTTGGTGAGTTTTGATGTAGAGTCCTTGTTTACCAGAGTGCCGGTGGACTCGGTCATGTCACTCATCAAGGATTTGTTTCCTGAGGACATTGCCCGATTATTCCACCACTGCTTGTGTTCCAGTTATTTCTTGTGGGATGGTAAATATTACGAGCAGACTGATGGTGTGGCCATGGGAAGTCCACTCTCGCCTGTCGTGGCAAAAAAAAAAAATTCATGGAACATTTTGAGGGGGAGGCTATATCTTCGGCGTCTTTCAAACCTGTGATTTGGTGGAGGTATGTGGATGATACGTTCGTGGTGTGGGAGGAGGGTTCTGAGAAACTGAACCACTTTCTGAACCACCTAAATCAGCTGCATCCTTCAATCCACTTCACAATGGAGCTAGAGTCAGGTGGATGCTTACCTTTTTTGGATGTTCTTGTGAGGAGGAAAGCGGATGGCTCCATGGGGCACAGCGTCTACCGTAAGCCAACTCACACTAACCGTTATTTACATGCGGACTCCCACCACCACCCAGCACAAAAACAAGGAATTATAACAACTCTAGCCAAAAGAGCGGAACGTATTTGTGAGGCATCAACTCTTCAGGAAGAGTTACATGCCTTACAAACCATGTTTAAGGGTAATGGCTATAATGAATCCACTATATATAGGTCCCTACATCCCAGAAGGAGGGATAGACAACCTTCTCAGAGCTCCGACGTGAGAGGAACTGCTTACCTCCCTTATATTCACAACACCACTGACCGCGTTGCTAAGATTCTCCGCAAGCACAAGATAAAAACAGTTTTCGGCACTATGACGAAAATTGGTCAACGTTTAGCATTAAACAAAGATAAATTGTCTCCAATACTACAACCTGGGGTGTATGAAGTCCCTTGTACTTGCGGAAAAGTCTACATTGGACAAACAAAACGTTCCATTGCAACTCGCATCAAAGAGCATCAAAGGAACATCCGTCTAAACCAACCTGACAAATCAGCTATAGCTGAACATGCCCTGTCTTCAGGGCACGATGTATGTTTCAAGGATGCTCATGCGCTTGCCCTTGTTAAGCACAACTGGTCTAGAATTATAAGGGAGGCAGTTGAAATTCGTAAAAATCCCAATAATTTTAACAGAGACACTGGATATCAGCTAAGTGACACTTGGCTACCAGTTATTAAGGATCTAGGGAGATAGTTCCTCTCAGTCTCTCTGTTCTTCACATATTTAAAATTGTACATTTTCCCTCTAGGGCTCAGAGCCTGGATTTGATCTCCTTTGTTCGTCACTGGAGGAGTTTCCATCTGTTTTTTCGCCGTTGACTGTATGACGTTAGGTATTGTGCAGATACACTTCCCTTTTGTTTATGTTTCCTTGTATCCATCTAACCCCCCCCCCACCTCCCCCCCCCCCTCCTCATTCTTCGAGGAGTTTCTATATTTTCACACCGACCCCTT
This sequence comes from Meconema thalassinum, assembly GCA_946902985.2. Classification (NCBI taxonomy): domain Eukaryota; kingdom Metazoa; phylum Arthropoda; class Insecta; order Orthoptera; family Tettigoniidae; genus Meconema; species Meconema thalassinum. The sequence continues at coordinate 128,253,857 of OX336395.1, forward strand.
TACCTTCTGGTTACTTACTACTTTGTCCGCCGTTCCACCATGGTCCATACAGTAATTTCTGGCAGCTGCTCTCTGGTGACGAACAGAGGAATTTATCTATATTTTTTGTAATCTCATTGATATACTTTCTTTGGCCACATTGTTTATTTCCATTGAAAAAGGAGGCAAGGTTTCTCCGAAACGTATGGTTTAAATTAAAAATACACACGGCATTAGCCCAAAAGCATGAATTGTTTATATAATAATCCGGGCCGTGAAAGCCTTAATATGCAAATTAGAAACCTCTATGGGGAGGAAGTTGTTCGACAATCATCTAAATTTAGTAAGTTGAGGCGAAGAAGGAGCTCTCTCCTTTCATCGTTGTCCTTCTTTCTTAGATGCAGGGATCATAACATCATTCCCAACTGTGTAAAATTGAAGCAAACTATACACACTCATAAAGCTATGAGAATTTATCAGCGCGCTAGCAAGGCACTCGTTATCGAGAGGATCCAGAACTCTCGTACTGAATTGGACGCAGTTTCCCGTGAGTTATTACACTTACATCTGCTTCTTAGTAGCATTCTCTCAGAGGAATTGTGGCTGTTCTTTGAACGTATCTCCGCTATTCAGGCCGAGAATAATTTTTGTCGGGCTGTAGATAGACAAAGAGCTAAGTTCCTTCGATTGTCCTCGAGACAAACAGCTCCTTGTACGGTTCTTGATACTAGTAAAGTTGTAGTCAATCTTTCTAATACCCCTTTAGATGACTATCAAACAACTTTACTAAGCAGAGGTCTCAACTTTGCTCTCGCACCCTTCAAAATTCCTACAGAGGAGTTGATCACATCCGTTGAGGCTGCCATCTACAATTTACCTCCAGATGAAGCTGAAGAAGTTAGACAAGAAAGTGTGAGGATATTAAGATCCTCGAAAGTACCCGCACCCAATTTAACTCGGGGTGAAAGAAAGGCATTGAAGGAACTAAGAAATAATGACACCATTTCTATTCTTCATGCTGACAAGGGAAATGCGACAGTGGTGATGGATACCGTTGAATATAAAAGTAAAATCTCGATTCTGTTATCTGATCCTGTCTACACACTGTGCACTCGTGTATCCAATGCCACTGCTAAGCTTGTTAAACTGTCATCTATTCCAAAAGAAGAGGGAAGATGTCTTATTCCGAGAGATGCTGTTCCTCCGAGATTGTATGGTCTTCCAAAAATCCATAAGCAAGACGTCCCTCTTCGACCAATTGTTAGCACAATAGGTTCTCCAACTTATGCTCTTGCGCAATATCTCAGCAAGTTGCTTCAGCCGCATTTGGGGCGCACACAGTCCTACATTAGGGATTCAACCCATTTCGTCGAAAAATTGTCAACCATCGCCGTTCAACCAAATGCTATTTTGGTGAGTTTTGATGTAGAGTCCTTGTTTACCAGAGTGCCGGTGGACTCGGTCATGTCACTCATCAAGGATTTGTTTCCTGAGGACATTGCCCGATTATTCCACCACTGCTTGTGTTCCAGTTATTTCTTGTGGGATGGTAAATATTACGAGCAGACTGATGGTGTGGCCATGGGAAGTCCACTCTCGCCTGTCGTGGCAAAAAAAAAAATTTCATGGAACATTTTGAGGGGGAGGCTATATCTTCGGCGTCTTTCAAACCTGTGTTTTGGTGGAGGTATGTGGATGATACGTTCGTGGTGTGGGAGGAGGGTTCTGAGAAACTGAACCACTTTCTGAACCACCTAAATCAGCTGCATCCTTCAATCCACTTCACAATGGAGCTAGAGTCAGGTGGATGCTTACCTTTTTTGGATGTTCTTGTGAGGAGGAAAGCGGATGGCTCCATGGGGCACAGCGTCTACCGTAAGCCAACTCACACTAACCGTTATTTACATGCGGACTCCCACCACCACCCAGCACAAAAACAAGGAATTATAACAACTCTAGCCAAAAGAGCGGAACGTATTTGTGAGGCATCAACTCTTCAGGAAGAGTTACATGCCTTACAAACCATGTTTAAGGGTAATGGCTATAATGAATCCACTATATATAGGTCCCTACATCCCAGAAGGAGGGATAGACAACCTTCTCAGAGCTCCGACGTGAGAGGAACTGCTTACCTCCCTTATATTCACAACACCACTGACCGCGTTGCTAAGATTCTCCGCAAGCACAAGATAAAAACAGTTTTCGGCACTATGACGAAAATTGGTCAACGTTTAGCATTAAACAAAGATAAATTGTCTCCAATACTACAACCTGGGGTGTATGAAGTCCCTTGTACTTGCGGAAAAGTCTACATTGGACAAACAAAACGTTCCATTGCAACTCGCATCAAAGAGCATCAAAGGAACATCCGTCTAAACCAACCTGACAAATCAGCTATAGCTGAACATGCCCTGTCTTCAGGGCACGATGTATGTTTCAAGGATGCTCATGCGCTTGCCCTTGTTAAGCACAACTGGTCTAGAATTATAAGGGAGGCAGTTGAAATTCGTAAAAATCCCAATAATTTTAACAGAGACACTGGATATCAGCTAAGTGACACTTGGCTACCAGTTATTAAGGATCTAGGGAGATAGTTCCTCTCAGTCTCTCTGTTCTTCACATATTTAAAATTGTACATTTTCCCTCTAGGGCTCAGAGCCTGGATTTGATCTCCTTTGTTCGTCACTGGAGGAGTTTCCATCTGTTTTTTCGCCGTTGACTGTATGACGTTAGGTATTGTTCAGATACACTTCCCTTTTGTTTATGTTTCCTTGTATCCATCTAACCCCCCCACCTCCCCCCCCCCCCCTCCTCATTCTTCGAGGAGTTTCTATATTTTCACACCGACCCCTTTACCTTCTGGTTACTTACTACTTTGTCCGCCGTTGCACCATGGTCCATACAGTAATTTCTGGCAGCTGCTCTCTGGTGACGAACAGAGGAATTTATCTATATTTTTTGTAATCTCATTGATATACTTTCTTTGGCCACATTGTTTATTTCCATTGAAAAAGGAGGCAAGGTTTCTCCGAAACGTATGGTTTAAATTAAAAATACACACGGCATTAGCCCAAAAGTATGAATTGTTTATATAATAATCCGGGCTGTGAAAGCCTTAATATGCAAATTATTATTTCTATTTTGAGCGTTGGCCCCTTCGCCACCGTTCCCTTGAACTTCTTGATGCCTGGCTTCATTAGGTCTGTTATTATTATTACCCTGGTTCCTATTGAAATTGTCCTCATAACCCCCTCTCCCTAGTGCATCAAATGTGCTTAACAAATTTTCTACTTGTGATATAGTCTTTACATTCTGGATACAAGCAGCCTCCTTGATCCTATAGGGAAAGTGCCTAAGTAGCAACCTTACCACATCACTTTCCTCCTTCAGGCCATCCAGATATTTACACACTAATACCTGCCCTAAAAAGTATTCGGTCATGGTGGAGCTTCCTTTAGGGTTATATTTACCACACACTACTCCCTCACGATGCTGCGACTGAATAACCTCATTCCAGAACTTTTCACAGAATTTCATTTTAAAGTCATTAATATCAGTAAACTTGTCTCTGTAGACAGCAAACCAATTCCTCGTTTCCCCCACAAACACTTGTTCTAAAATTTCAACTACCTGGCACCACTCAATACTACCATTTTCCAACCTCTCCCCGAATTTATTTTCTATAGTATTCATGAACTCCATTGGGCACCCCTGTCGATTGCTGAACTTACCCAGTTCTACCTCCCTGTGTGTGCTATTCACAAAAACTGGCCTATTCTGACTATTTTCTTGCCTGATCCTAGCTTTTAATTTTAACTCTAATTCTGCGATTTTCTCCTCAGCCTTCCTCTCAATACTGTTTACTGTTAATTTAATGTTTCCTTCTGATTCTTCTACTTTATCATATAGCTTTGCTTGTTTCTCCTCAATCTTGCTAATGCTTTCTCTATTACTCTCTCTTAAATCATTTACTTCTGTAACTATTTGTGAGTGGACTTTCTCAATTCTACCCCCCAGCTGTTCCTTAACCTCTTTAGTAGCTACCTGAATTTTGTCAATTTCTCCCCCCAATTGCTTTTTGACCTGCTGTGATTCCAGTTGCACTAGTTCTTTTAAATTTTCAGCCTGTGTACTGATTCTAATTTCCAACTCCTCCTGTACTTTTCCTAATTTTCTGTCTACATCTGCAATAATCTCTTGAGCCTTTTCTTCCATAACCCCCCTGATCTCACCTCTAATCAGTTCGAATTTGTCACTCATTTCCCTACTGTTTTGTTCTAATTTAGCATTTCAAGTTTCATTACTCTCTCTATTTTCCCTACTGTTTTGTTCTAGTTTAGCGTTGTTTTGTTCCAGTTTTGCATTTAAAGCGTCTGTACTTTCTTTATTTTCCCTACTGTTTTGTTCTAATTTGGCGTTTAAACTATCGCTCAATTCCCTATTACTCTCTTTATTTTCCCTACTGTTTTGTTCTAATTTTGCATTATTCTGTTCTAATTTTGCATTTAAGGCATCACTACTAACTTTGTTCTGATACATGAACTCGAGAAGTAAAGTTTTTAATTCTGGTTGGCCGCCTACACTCCCTGTTTCAGTATCGGGATTTACCTCCGCTACCCCGGTACTACCATCACTCGACATACTGCTCGTATCATCACTCTCCAGTTGATGACCACTACGTAACCTCATCTGTCTTTCTTTCTCATCCCCCATAATGATATACACTGATACAGACAAATAACCCCCAAAATACAGGCACAGAAATATATACCCTTCTCCTTCCACAAATGTTATTAGGTTTTCAGCCCCAAGTTGTCGGCGACAAATGAAATGGTTTCCCGCTTAGGTTGTGATGACAAGTGAAACGGTATTTACTTTGCTCCACGTTGAGCGTACAAATGAAATGGTTTGACTGCCCCTAACTGTTGGGTGATAAATGTTACTGTTGACCTTTGCCTAAGCTATGTTGTTTTAATGGGCGCCAAGACCTCAACGCTATGTTGAAATCTAAATTTGTATTTAACAACACCTAGCTCTGGTAGAACAACTTCAAGAATCTTTACTCTCAGATCGTGGTATGATTGGATCATTAACCCAAAAAAACAATTGTATCAGGAGAAGGAATTGGTCTATATCTAATGCTACCTACTGAAAACAAAGATTGCATGGTTAAAAGAAATGAATTTATTGTATAAAACAAGTATAGCAAAATTAATAATAATTATAAGTTTAAAATTTAAATTGGAGCGTTGCGATTTTAATATTACCGATAGAAAATTACGTGAAAACGGAGTCTGATAAATTATTGATTTTACTCTTATTCCCAAGCTATGAAGTTACTGAAATATTGAATATAAAATAAAGAGAAACGAGAGATTGCGTATTTCTGCGTCATTCGCGCTTACCACTCGTACTGGATGATGCTGTGTGCTTCCCACAGTCTCCTGGACGTCGTCATCTTTGTCGATATTTGATGATGTTCTGGTAGATTAGATAATTCTATGGTCCGTACATCGGACCCAAACACTCGTACAACCACACTGGTTAAGTTTTACAAAAGTTAGTCCTCCAATCCACGGAACATCGGAGCAACTCCCGCGTGCAACCGTACTCGTTAAGTTCTACACAGATAGTCCTCGTTCCACGGTGCGCTGAACGATATATGCACCTGTCGGCTCCCCCACTACGATACCGACTTCTAGCTTACGTGGTCTCCACTGATTGGCTGTTCCCCACTACTTCCCCTTCTCAGGCTCATTACACACGGCGCGCGAATGATGAAGACGATTTCCGTTCCAACCATCCGCCTTTTCTTGACGCTGCAACCCAAGCTTGCGTAATACTTCTTGACAAGAGTCAGCATGTATCTGAATTTCCAGTGAGTCACGTCTCTCGATATACCCTAACTGACGAAACTCCGTTAAATTCCGTAATCACATAACTTTCTATGATATTGTCGTTCGTAATAATTTGCTTGATAGCGTTTTCTAAGACATAGAAAACCTATCTGTATGCTTATAATTTTTATAAAATGCTCCGAAAATATCTTAATAATAATTATAATAAATTAATAATAATAATAAATTAACATGAAAAATTCTCTTGGTTGAACAATTTGCCGCGTAAATAAATATAGAATGGCTTCCTACTGACTTAAGCCAGTGGCATAAAAACCCCTCGAAAAACACGTTACAATGTCAGCGAGCCTACCAATTCACGATAAGGCAACTTCAACTCGTCAGGACTGGGATTCTCATTTTTGCTCAACTTCGTTCCAGGGTCGAGTGGTGTGACTACAGGGTTGCAGTCGGCCATCTCGTAGCGTTGGAGAAGCTCTTCAATGTAACCTTGCTGTAGCATGGCTATGCATCCGGTCTCCTGGATTAGTTCGATGCCTTGGAAGTGTTTGGCCAATCCTAAGTCCTTGACCTTGAAAATTTCACTCAGGACTTGGGAAATCTCGGCGATCGTCTTCTTGCATTTTGATAGCACCATCATGTCATCAACATAAACGGCAAAGTTATGTTATTTCCGGAACCAATTTGGAATAGACACGGATCCGATGCGGTTGGTTTGGCACCGCACTTCCTCAAGACCTCGCGCAGCTTGGCATACCAGTTTCTCCCGGACTGTTTCAATCCGTACAGTGATTTTTGTAGTAAGCAGACCTTGTCGCCTCCCTGCAACTGGCGAAGCATGTTCTTGGCCTTCTCCTTGGTTTCGTCGTCAGTTCCAGACATCACAATGCTCTTTAACATCTCCCTGAAGTTCTTCGGTTGTTTCATGAATATTTCCTCTTCTAGGTCACCATACAGATAAGCCGTTGTAATATCGTACTGTCTGATTTTTACACCGAGCCTGGCAGCGAGGCAAACCATCAATCGAATTGATTCCATTCGCGCCACCGGTGCGAACGTGTCAAAGTAGTTGATTCCATACTCCTGGTTGAAACCTTGAGCCACCAGCCTGGCCTTCCTCTTCTCAAGTGTTCCATCAGGTTTTAGTTTGTCGCGCAGCACCATTCGGCATCCGATGACTTTGGCATCACGGGGAGGATCCACCAGCACCCATGTATTGTTTCTCAGGATAGATTCCATTTCCATGACCATGGCACCATGCCACTCGTTAGAGTTTGGTCCTGTTATTGCCTCCTTGAATGGAATCTCTGCTAGAAAAATCTCCTCGTCTTCTTCTTGCTCCTCCACAACTTGGAGATTTGTTTGAAAAAGTTTCTTCGGTCTTCCCCTTTTTCCAGTTCGCAGAATCTTGGGTCGACCAGGTCCTTGCATCAATCGAGGCGTAGTATCGGATGTTTCGACAGTCGTTCTATCATGATCATCCACTGGCATCACATCGAAACCGAGGAAAGGTTCATCATCTTCTCCGATTTCGGGTTGAGAGACTGGTTCCTCCACGACAGCTGGTTGATCTTTTTCTCTTGGTGATTGCAGCGGTGGTTCTGCAAAGAACAGCTCCCAACAAACATCTTGCTTCGAGGATTCCGGGCGCTCCATCCTAGTCTCTTCCAGTGGCTTTTCATTCTCGAAGAATTTTACATCTCGGCTAATCAAAACTTTGTCTTTGTCAGGGGAGTATATGCGAAAGCCCTTGGTTTCTTCGGAGTAACCCATGAACACGCCTTCTCTGCCTCGTTGATCCAGTTTCCCTCTTCCGGGATCCCTGTCCAGGAAGTAAACCTTGCTTCCAAACGTTCTGAATTGTGAAACGTCAGGGATCTCTCCTGTCCACAATTCATACGGTGTTTTGCCTCCGATACTTTTTGATGGCAGGCGATTACGGATGTAATTTGCAGTATTTACTGCTTCGGCCCAGAAGCGGTGAGGTAATCCGGCGTCGAACAACATGCACCTGGCAGTCTCCATCAAAGTCCTATTCATCCTCTCCGACTTCCCGTTTTGTTCGGGGTTGTGAGGGACTGTGAGGCGTCTTGTGATTCCGCGCTTCTTCAGGTAGTTGTCGAACTCTCGATTCAGGTATTCCCTGCCGTTGTCAGACTGGATCACCTTTACTAGTTTTCCTTTCTGATTCTCCATCCTGGTAACGTACTCGACGGTAGCTTCGTAGACCTCTGATTTTGCCTTCAGAAATCTCACTTCACACCAATGAGAGTGATCATCAATGAATTCCAAGAGGTACCTTGAACCTCCCATAGATGGAGTCGGCATCGGTCAACACACATCCGTGTGGATCAAATCGAGTAGCTCCGTCCGTCGATCGATTTCTTGGGAAATTGCGTCCTGGACATCTTCCCCTCGAGGCAGACTTTGCAGTCCAGAGTCGTCGATGGATTCCTCAGCTCAACGCCAGAAACCCTCCCTTTTCTCACAGCTACCAAGATGTCGCCCACGTTGACATGTCCGAGCCGACGGTGTAGCAATTCTAGATTAATTATTTTGGGCGATGCAGCCATATTTGCACGTTCTTGACTCTCACTGACGTAATATAGGTTATTCTTCCTCTCAGCTCGCATCAAGACTTCTCCTTTTTCGTTCATGACAACTGCACCTTCCTTGTCAAAAATCACCTCGTGGCCGCGGTCGGTGATCTTTCCCACCGACAGCAAGTTTGTCATGAGGTCTGGAACGTGAGAAACATCTGAGAGAGACACATCTATCTCTTCGTTCGCAATGCGCGTAGATAAGCGAATACTGCCTTTTCCCACAATCTCTGCCGTTGAATCATCAGCCAATTTCACCACACCCCTTCGTGACTCATCGATCTTCGAAAAAATCGCAGGGTCGCCACAGATATGTGAAGTGGCGCCACTGTCGAGACACCATATTCTGCGTACGCCTCTGCTCTGAGTTGTCGTCGCCTGTAAACATAGTTCTCGAGTGAAATTTGCCGATTGAGTATTAGAACTGTCTTTACCTTTGTTCTTCGATGGATCTCTTTGTTTAAATCTGCACTGGCTGGCCCGATGACCTTGCTTTTTGCACACGTAGCACCGGAACTCAGATCCGCCTCCTTCTGTTTCACTATTGTTGTTTAGTTTGGGTGTTTGTTTCTTATAGTTCTTGTTACCTGGACCAGTCTTCTTCTTGACGAACATAGCTCCCGCTATTTCACCTTGTGTGCTCGATTTTCGTGCGTCATCCTCTTCGATGATTTTGGTCCGAAGAGCCTCGGGAGTCAGTAGGTTGTCACTTGACTCTATTGCTCACCTCAAGTTCTCGAACCGTGACGGCAGACTGTATAAACACATAACTGTCAACAATTCCGGATTGATAGTGATGTTCATACTCCCAATTTGTCCACGGTGTCGAAGAAATCGTTCAGATGGTCACGCACATCGCCATCGTCCGCCAATTTAGTAAGGTTAGCCTTTTCAGTAAGGTCGCCTTCCGAGCCGGTCCCTGGGATTGGTAGATCTGTTTTAGTCGTTGCCATGTATCACGTGCCGTGACACAATTCTTGACTTGCTTTATTTCACTTGGAGACATCGACAAAATGATCAGCGACCGAGCTTTTTGATCTTTCTTGTCCCACTCTTGAATTGTCGCCGCGTTTGAATTTCCAGCCGCTGGTTCTGGTTTCGTAGAATTCCCACAAATCGCCCATAATGAGGATAGCCTGCATCTGCACGGCCCACGTGTCGAAATTATCCTTACCGAGGGGTTCAATTCTCCCAATACTTCCGGCGTTCATTTTTGAGGTTAACTTCTGGCACGTTTATACGAATAATTACGATTTGTTATTTACGCACTTAGTCACGCGCATCTGGGCCCGTAACCTGTAAGAGGATATAAGGAAACCAGAGATACTGTATATAAGCAAAGCGAACTGATGTGAGTTTAATAATAATAACGAACTGATGTACATGGATGGCAATAGCGGAACAGCGCAAACTAAACATGTGCGAACATAGCGTGGGCTTTAGACAAACTGACACACAAAGGGCAGGTGGCAGCACCTTACATATACAGAACCGCATACTTGATAAATAAGAATAAAACTTACAAAGTTACAACAGGAACAACTGAAGCTTGTCTCTTACAGCTCTATGTGCTGTCGACTTAGAGATTCCTGCTTGTTGAGCTAATTTTCGTGTTGATTTACTTGGACTAAGCAGCATTATATCGGAGATTTCATCAAGTTCTTCGTCTGTTAAAAGCGTAGGCCTGCCTGTTCCCGGTACATTGTGAACTGAGCCAGTCACACGAAATTTACTTACCAAATCCCGAACGGTATCACGGTTTGGACACTTTGAATTAGGAAACCGCGACTGAAATCTTAATTTTACATTTTCTGTAAACCGATCGCCTTCGCGAAAACGTATTCCACCAAAAAAAAAAACACCTCTCTTCAGTAGTCAACATTACCGCCTATATACTGTTGCACTCTTCCAATAATAATCTATCTGAACACTCGCTGACTGTAATACACGCTGAAGACATGCAGGCTGGCGCGCTTATTGCGATACACATAGACAGCTCACGCGGGGAAGTCCCGCTTTGAAGGACACAGTGCAGTGCAGCCAACTAAAACTCATGACTCGACCACTCACAGCTGCACGTATCCACTGCGGAGAACATTCTCGGGCGCACTGTATTTCATAGATTAATATCAGAACCCCAATATTTTTAGTATATAGGCCAATTTTTTGGTTAATATTATTTTAGGTTTGAACTCTCTTCATTGGAAATTCTATTTTCTAGCATAGTTTTATTAACATTATTTTATTATATTCTACTTCTTAAGAAGTACTGGGAGGAACGCAAAGCCCGAACAATCCCTTCAAAGAAGATCTGAACAGTGATCCTATGAGGTCATAAAAGAAGAAGAGATTAGAATTAATTTCTTACATTTCTTTATATAATAACTCAAGTGAAATACCGGCATTAACAAAAACAAAAAAAAAGCTTCGGTCACAATTACTTAAGTTATTTATAACAACACCGCTGATAAAGGATGATGGATGAAACTGGTACATTTTATTAATTTAATTATTATTGACTAATGTGTAATACTATTTATTAAATACCGTACCAATTGGTATTCAATAGGGAAAGCTATTGGATATGATTAAGTTCTTAACACTAAATATCATATCAGCTGTATTAAATACAGCTAATTTGCAACTGTCTCAGTTGAGAAAGCCTTATACTACTACTTCCAACATTTCTGATCCTTTTACTGAACAAGAGCTACTGCTTGCCCTAAAAGTATTGAGTATGGCCATTGGCTGCGATTAATAATGATGTAAAAATGGAAAAGCCTTGGGTTTTGACGGTATACATCCAGAATTTCTGAAGCACTTTGGAAAGAATGTAAAGGTACGATTTGGATCCTCGCCGCCAAGGCGGCGCGCTGCCGCTGCAAAGGCGGCGTGCTGCCATGGCGGCGGAAGCTCACTACCGCTCCACGTGTATTTAGATGGGATACATTTCGAACTCCGCCGCCGCTGCCCTTGCAGCGTTGCCTGTGCAGCGCCGCATGGGCAGAGTTGGCCGCCCAGCCGCGCCAGGACCGGTCTGGCGGCTCTGCGGCGCCGCCTGTTGGCAACGAAATTATACAAAGCCCGGAAATGGAGCATAAAACTGCTATCCAAAATGGCGTTTCATAAAAGTCCGCTAGATGTCTCGACTTGTCGCTAATTTTCCCGTACCAATTATTGGAAAATAATTGCATCTTTTGCCATTTTTAAGGCCGAAAAAGACATTATTCAAATGATACGGCATCTAAAGAACTTTTAAATTGCATTTAATTTAATTTTAGGCCAATTTTATGTAGCAGAAATATGTCCTTAGGCTAAATTACGTATGGATTGGAGTGACCCGGTTAGGCCTAAATAAAAATAAAAACTTTACAATGCTTGGGAGCCAATATTTTCATACTTGACCGCCATACCACTAGGTGCGCTGCAGTAGATTGTTGTTGTCATGCTTTATCTTGCGTCTATTAACTTACTTCTATTATAATTGCTGTCCTGTTGCGTACATTTCCCAGCCGAGTGCTTTGTATCAACAATGTCGTCTTTAGCGGCAGATGACGAAAAACTCGTAGAGTTTGTATCCAAATAGGTACCCAGTTTTGTATGATGCAATATTTCGATCTATATTTTAAAGCACCCCTCGCTCTCTCGGGTTTTGTAGATCTCTTTCGTGGCTTTCCTTTTTCTTTTTCGCACCAATAGGGCTAGAACTAAGTTGTCATCGTCTTCCTCTTCCTCCAATAATCTTTTAATTCCCGTGTTGGTAGCGGCACTACACATGATGATCGGACCTCTATTAAATTACCTTAATGTAAACAGCCTACTGAACCTCTGCCGCGCTGCCCAGGCAGCGAGGAACGAAAACACCACAACTGCCCAGGCAGCGCCGCCATGGCAGCACGCCGCCTTTGCAGCGGCAGCGCGCCGCCTTGGCGGCGAGGATCCAAATCGTACCTTTAGGAATTGGTTAGTGCAGTTTTTTTTCAAACGTGCTTCAAACAAGTTCATACGAACTAAGATTCTAGCTATCATAAAACCTGGTAAACCTCCGGATTCTGTTGAAAGCTACATACCAATTGCCTTAATGAGCATTTGTTTTAAGCTCCTGGAACGACTTATTTATAATAGAATAAGCCCCCTAATTTGTAAAATCATTCCTATCGAGCAGGCTGGTTTCAGACCTCAACGTAATTGTGAAGATCAGGTGCTTGCCTTGACAACACACATTGAGACAGGTTTTGAAAAGTGATTGAAGAGTGGGGCAGTGTTTATTGATCTAACAGCTGCCTGCGACACAGTGTGGACAGGAGATATTGTGTACAAGTTCTTTAAACTGGGAAGTGCAGTCAAATAGAATAATCCAGGTAGTTATGCATAAAAACCACAGCAAGATAGGGGGTACTCGATAATGGTCTTCCTCAAGGATCTGTTTTTCTCCATTATTGTTAATCTGTATATTGCGGACATACCTACTACCTGCTCTCGTCAGTTTGCTTATGCTGATGATCTAGCAAGTTACTCAACATGCGGATGGTAATGTGATCGAGAGTCTATGTTAGTGTTGAAGGGACCTTGCTGTACTGTCCCTATATTCTCTCTTTCCAAGCATCACAGCAGTAGTTACCTTTATGGGGCGTGGTGGCTCAGCGGTCTAGCTGTATGCCTCTCACCAAGGTGGTCCGGGTTCGATTCCCGGTCAATGCATGTAAGATTTTCGAAGTGAAATGCCATGTCCTGTGGTTCGGATTCCACGTAAAAAGGAGGTCCCGTGGCTCATGATCTCGCGATTAACGGTCACTTTAAACTACAAGCTTGCTTGCTTTTTAGTAGTTACCTTTCTACGCCCTCCTTTCCCGCCAAGCTTGTGGTTACACACAGGTTTGTACCATCAAGTAGTACGTAATCTAGCTCTATAAAACATTTTGATGAAAGGTACAGAATAAACAGTCTGATCCTTGTAAGGCTCAAACCCTCAGTCTCTGACTTAAAACTGGCTGGGTTCAATCCCCCTTGCTCCACCTGGACCAATCTTAATAGGATATGCTGTGGTGTTGGAAGAAGTGCTTTTATTCTCCAGCAATGGGGTTGGCTGAAGTCTCCTGCTTGTGACTGGTTCTGAAGTGCAAACCATCATGCACATTGTGAAGGACTGCCCTTTGTAAGCATTCTCTGGATCAATCCAAGACCTCCATCGTTTAACCCCTGATGCACTCACTTAGTTGGAGAGACTGGACATACATCTGTGAGAGGCTAACACATTGCCGAAGCCCTTTTCACATTTCTTTGTATTCTTATCATCTTCATTTCCCCTTTTCCAGTTGACACTGGGTGGGGGCAAATATGGTTTCTCGTCCGAAACAGTGTTCCAATCCAGGTTCCGTTTTCTAATACTATTCTCCACCGAGTCCATCAAACGCATTCTTGGTCTTCCTCGTCCTCTCTTCCGTCGTTCCAGTGCTCGTCTTGGTAGCCTTACTTCATTCATCCGTTTGACATGTCCAAACCATCTCAATCTGTTTTTCTCCAGTTTGTCATTTAGTTTCTGTACTGCCAGTTCTTTCCGTATATCTTCATTCCTCACTCTGACCCTCCTCGTTTTCTGGACCATACTTCTCAGGAATCTCATCTCGGCTGCTTGTACTCTGCTCTCATCCCTCTTAGTCATTGTCCAAGTTTCTGCTGCATATGTCATTATAGGAACATAATATGCTTTGTACATAACTTCTTTAGCCTTAATTGGTATATCTTTGTTCCATACTAGTCCCCGTACCTGTTGGTAGAAAGCACTCCCGAGTTGTATTCTTCTGCTAATTTCCAAATCTAGTCTTCCATCTTCAGTCAGTTCACTTCCCAAGTATTTGAAGTGTTTCACTACTTCCAATTTCTTATCTCCTACTTTGATTACTCCTTTTCCTTCTTTCTTATCTCTACTCATCACCACTATTTTACTCTTCTCCACATTTATCTTCAATCTCCATTGCTCAATCTTTTCATTTATTACGTCTAACTGTTCTTTTACCTCCATCTCATCCTCGCCCCAGATCACGTCGTCTGCAAACATTACCTTCATCTTTGCCCTACTATATTCTTTCATTTTGTGACCCGATTGTCAATTTTTGTAATTTCATTCGCTAATAATAATAATTGTAATAGTAGCCAGCTACAAGCTGGTTACTTGCTTTCAGATAGTAACCATCTTCAGCACAATCAATTTTATGAGTTTTGTCCATTCGAGACCGCATTACATGGTGAACCAGTTGGGTTATTCACCGACGTTCCGACACATCGTGTCTGGACCCCTTGTGGGATAGCAACTACTTGCCATGTCCCAGCTGAGTGACGTGATGGTGCAGCAGTTAAGCTGCTTGCCTCCTACCAAGGCAGGGGCGTATATACAATTTTTTTCGGGGGGGGGGGGGGGCTGACTATCCTGGAAAATTGTGAGTATTCAAATTGTGAGTATTCTCAGGGGATTGTCACCGCAAAACACCCAGAAATATCAACCAATATCTTAGAGCATATAACTTTGTGTAATTATTTTAGATAAGATTCAAAGTTTATATAGCTTACAATTATTACTGGCAATACCGGTACCTACAAAATAAAAATACAACACAATACACAAATAATATGTTATACTTAATGAATTTTCTATTATGATCTATGGAGTATGAATGGCAAATATCTAAATATTTGTCAATTTACTAAGCAGAAAGGTAAACAGGTTTTTTTTTACAAGTTGATAATTTATTTCTCAAAAGTACCGTACTGTGGAATTCACAGTTTTGCCTCACAAGGCTGAGTGTACCCTGTTCCAGCCATCAGACTAGAATTGAAATTTCTTGGAAGAGCCGGGAATCGAATTCGGACCTCCTGGGCGGAGGTCAATATTAATATTGTTTATAACTTAAGATTAGGGTACAACCAAATTTACAATTATTTTATGCTCTTACCAAAGCAACACTTTCTTAATTTTTATTGGCTTTTTTTTTCGGGGGGGGGGGGGGGGCTGGAGCACCCTGAGCACCCCCCTTATATATGCCCCTGTACCAAGGCACCAGTTAATATGTACAGGAGTTTTGAGGTGTAATGTTGCACATTGTGGTTCAGATTCCATGCAAAAGGGAGGTCCCATGGCTTATAATTGTGAGATGAACTGTCAAGAGGCACCAAAAATAATGGAAGCGGAGAATTTCTGAAGTTTAGTCCAGGAGCTTCCCTAAAGTTGGCTATCAGTTGATTACTAGTCTCAGAAATGATGAGGGGGAGAGCTGAGGTGGTTAATGATTATGATGGTGAAACACTCGTTAAAAAAATACTGCGGAGTGGCTGGGTTTGGTGAGGTTGAGGTACGTGTGCAATGGTGGCCGTACCACCATAAGGCCAATACTATCCAGTAATACCTGCTGCGGCTGACTCCGGCACATGTCTTCTTATCTACCCTTCTTCTTCGAGTACCATGTTTGGGCCACCGAACGTTGGCGATCACCATGGCAAAGGCATTTCTAGTTTCCGCAACCCAGAACAATTCTCCTGCAGATCAAATCCCTAACCACTCCTTGATATCCTGAAGCCAGGACAGTTGTCTTCTGCCACGTCTTCGTCGACCATCTATTAGTTAGGCAATATTAGTTGAAGCAAATGGTATTTTTGGCTTCTAAGAATATGACCTAAATAGGCAGTCTTGCGACAATTAATCGCAGACAAAAGTTGACGATCACCGTTTGCTCTTTTGAGAATGTCTTTATTAGTAACTTCGGTCCAGAGTATTTTTAGCATTCTTTGATAGATCCACATTTCGAATGCCTCTAGTTTTTTCATGGTGTTAGCTTTCAAAGTCCAAGCTTCCCTACCATACAAGAGTGTCGACCAGACATAAGTTCTAGCCCTTCTTTGACGGAGCTTCAGATTTAAGTTGTCATTGTTGAAGCAAGATGACATTTTTCTAAGGACACTGCATGCTATTTCTATGAGACTTCTGATTTCAACGTTGGGATCTAACCCGCAGTGATGATACTCCCTAGATATTTGAAAAGCCGAACCTACTCGACTGGAAGACCTCGAATGCTCAGAACAGCCTGGTCACGATTTTGACGACTAAAAACCAAAAATTTTGTCTTATTTCCTGGCATGTGAAGTATACAGAGACAAAAGTAAAAGACATACATTTAAATAGGATTTATTTTCATAAAATAAATTAGCACCATATCAATATACTGTAATTACAAACCAAGACACCTCTAATTCGAAGGTCTGCTTTAGTAGAATACAATAAAGTCTCAAAAAAATTTATTTTAATGATTTTGTACATCACTAATAGTCAATTTGTAAATTAAAATAACATCTTGTATTTCTTAAAAACTAGCATTTCTATAAACAAATTTCAGAAACAATTCAATTGGCCCTGTAAAACATATTAATGGGACAGGTTCTAAGCCTCCCCAGTATATCACCCTTGAACAAACTATCACCTACATGAATGGACTTCAGGTTTTACCTTAAAGAGACTTAGTAGTAATTGTTGCTTTAAGGGGGCGGAAGAGCGAAGTCAGCTGGCCCTTTAAAGAGACTGTGATTCAACGATTTTTTCCTCTAACAAAATATCAGTTATGTACATCTGTTCTTTTTTTTTTTCAAGGGCAATATATTACACAGACTTCCACATTTCTTGTGCTTTACACTGCACTTATATTTTGGAATACAAAAGCAGCTGACAAACCATGAATATTAAGACACTTATTTTTTCATAAACAGGGTGCTTCAAAAAAAAATGTGGTACCAACTTTTAGGGCATGACCAGAGGGAAAATAACAGTTCAAATATGAAACCTTGAAGAACGTCGCAGTATTGTTTCAGTGATAATAGCATTTTTATTTTTATGACTGTTGGGTAACTGGCACACGGATCTAGCTTAAAGGAATTGTATAGCAATATTAACCAAAGGAGATCCTTCGCTACCAGCCACGGGGAAATAGATCTATAGGACGTCCGATGAAGAGATGGAGGGAAAGTGCAAGACCGTAACGGAACATTTGGCCCAATACTTGGAAGGAAGATGATGATGAACTACAATAATAATGTATTTTGCAGCACTGAAAATGCCCTCTTGGTTCAAGAAATATTAGTGCTCAAGCTTAGACAATTTTTGTCCCAGAACTAGAGACTTGTTTTTGCTGCACTGTGCGAGTGTGAGCAAAATTTGGAAGCCATATCAGCTGCAAGTCATATATAGAGGTACCGGTATGTAATATGTCGTCAATATGGATGCATGATGAATTTTGATATTCCCGCACATAAAGGTGCTAACCTTCAAAGGGTTATTATAAATTCCACCGTTAACTCCCCCTCACAATAAGGTGTCGTCCATACTTTTCGCTCGATTTTTAATCCCTCCAGGTATTCACATGCAATTATCACATAGTACCCCCACCCTATATTACGTAATCACAAAGCAATACCTAATATTCCTGATTTCGTCACGATTTATCTGTATGATAGTAAATGAAATAAGAAACAGTGTCAAGAGACTCACGGACATCAAGTACTGTAAAAGATATAACGCTACAGTTTCCATGAGGTGCCTTAGGGGCAAAGAAGCAAGTAAATTTACGAACAATTGAGGAAAGTCTTACTGTATTCCTCATCAAAAATATTTTGAACTTCTTTATGATCTGAATATAAGTATTCTTTGGCTTTGCAGGCGCGGCAGCAAAGTCACGTATGGCATAAAACGAGTATTTTGTTTACCCCACTCCCCGCAACTCATCATCGTATTCAATCTTTGAATCCCCCCTCCCTCATACTAGCTTTCATTATCTATCATCGAAGGGTTAATAGGGTAGGATCCCTTAAATAAAAAGAGAGTACTCCTTTGATTTCAATGCTTCTGCAATTGGGATCAGTAAGCTGTTGGATTCAGCTTTAACCCAAGTGAAATCTTAATTTCTACCTGCATCTCGGTTTGTTAGAAAAATGGTGCTGATCAAAAGTATTTTGAGTCTAGAGATAACCTGGCCCCATGGCTTTCCTCGTTAATCAACATAATAAAACTGGTCAGTTAAAATTTTCTGTAGCATATCGCAATTATTTGTTCCCTTGACATTACATTAACCATCTATTTTAATATATGTCCACTCTCATAGTTAGTTTGTTGATTCTCTAGGGCAGGTGATCCCAACATGGTGCTCTGTAAATGAAATTTGGTGCTCTCCTCATACGACCCAAAAAGTGCCCGCGAGCAAAACCTCCTCCGAGATCCATTCTTCAATTCAAATTCTGTTGCACGAACCGGAATAATAGTGTTTTCATTACAAGTTTTGACTGTCATTTATCATTTTGTGAAATACAGTAGTAGTTTTAATCTACAGTAAAAATAATTGGACATCCCTGTTTCATGAGTAACAAGAAAGATGCTAATTTGACTCCACTCTCCATACTTAAATGTATCTTACCTGTACGCGTCATGCAAGCAGTTACAGCATGCCTGATGTGCAGTAATTGATCCGTAAGTGGTCAGTTCGGCGGAAAGCATGCCGCGTATCATTTGCACATGCCTGAGGATCGTTGATTGTCCTCTGTATGCTGTGCAACCGGAGCTGACAGGCCAAAAACTGTGGCGTAAACTGTAGCGGGTATCTCTTAATACATACGTTAATATATCTATTAAAAACATTTTCCGTCATGGTTAATGTTTTTGCTTCATATTCTGTTGTTGTTTGTGTCTTTAGACTGGTTTGATGCAGCTTTCCATGCTTCCCGTCCTGAGCTAATCGTTTCATCTCTACATAGCTACCACACCCTACATCCAAGACAATATATTCTACCCTTGGTCTACCCCTAGAGTTCTTGTTCTCGACCTTTCCTTCTATAACTAACTTGGCTATTCCTGGGTGTCTTATTATGTGTCCTACCAACCTATCTTTTCTCTTCATTTGTAATCTTATCAACCAATCTGATCTTCATCATTCTCCTGTTAACACCACATTTTAAATGCTTCAATTGTCCTCTCTTCTGCTGCACCAACAGACCAAGTTTCACTTCCATATGGTGACACACTCCAGACAAAGGCTTTCAAAAATTACTTTCTAATAGAGTAGAGTCTTGATTAACTGAGGTTCCGTGTCAACCGAGCATGAACTGGATGTGTAAATACATTAATTTTGCCTGCAAGTAGCAAAGTATTATCGTCGGAAATGAACCAACTTTAATTGGTGCCAGACTGTACGCCAGGTTCCTGACCGCGTGAGTTACGCGCCCTTGACCAAGAGATTATTGAGAATCTGAAGAGTCATTACCGACAAAGATTCTTAAAAAAAAAAAAAGCTTTAAGATTTGGAAAATGATGTAACAGTTGTTGATAGTCTAGAGAAAATAAACCTAAAAGATGTATTTTCTGGTTGGGCGAATCACAGACTGACTTCAAACAATCTACGTTACAGAAAAGCTGGAAAAACGTCACTTCAGAACGTGAGGTCTTGGTGTCTTCTGAAAATGGGGACAGTTCAGATAATGAAGACGATTTGCCACTAGGCCATCTTTTAAATCAACTTCCTGTCGCTGAAACGAACACGGAGAAAGATGTGAGCGATTGGTTGTATGACGAACAGTGCAAACTTTCCAATGAAGCAATCACAAACTTAGTGTCACAAAACAACCAATGACAATGAAGAAGACGACACGCCAAGTGATGTACGACTGGAAACCAAAATCAGTCACACTGACGGTTTGAGCGCTATTGTGAAGGCACTGCTCTACGCAGAACAAGAAGACACAACACCAGCTGACATCATTATGTTACGTCGTCCGCACAGTTTGGCAGCCAAGAAACGAGGCAGCACAATCAAGAAGAAAACTGTAAAGGACTTCTTCAAACATTTATAATTTTAGAGGTGGGTGTACATTATGTAATGTACTTTGTGTACTTATTTATGTGAATAATTAGTTCTTTTGTATGTTTTGAGCCATTCCAATAATAGTACCACTGCTTTCATATGTTTTGTTTTAAATAATTTTCCTTGATCTCTCTCCGGGTATCTGTGTTAACCGAGGATTTGGTTATCTGAGGTGGCTTCGGTCCACCTTAACTCTGTTAATCAAGTCTCTACTGTACCTAAATCTATATTCAAATGTCAACAGATTCCTTTTCTGTAGAAAATTCGAAGAATGACGTGTAGATAATACGATAAATTTCCATTTTAAAGTGTTTGTAACAGTCTATTGTATTTTATTTTAACTAAAGAACAAAATGATCCCACATAGTGCCTGTGTGCTATCTGTTGGTGATAGGGATTCATGCCTGGCTATTTCGGTAATTGAATATTCCAAAGGATGCCCCACGAGTATTACCGTAAATTTCATCAGTTCAAGAGTGGCCTTCAAGAGAGTTATTGTTAGTTTTTTTTATATTATTCGTCCCTTTTAACTACTCTGGCTTTCTGGAATTTTGTCCCGAACGGGATCTTTAACGTGCATCTACTGACACGGCTCCCTCGCATTTGCACATCCTCAAATACCAACTAACTGTGCCAGGATTCGATCCTGCAACCTTGGGTACAGCAATCGAGAACGTTACCGCTGAGCCATGCAGCCAGTCTCCTTCACGAGAGAGAAAGGTAGCTTGTAATTTAACGTGACCATTAATTTTGCGATCATGAGCCACGGGACCTCCTTTTTACGTGGAATCTGAACCACAGGACATGGCATTTCACTTAGAAAATCTCATAGGAAATGACCGGGAATCGAACCCAGTCCGCCTTGGTCAGAGGCATACAGCTTAACCGCTGCGCCACCACGCCCCTTCAAGAGCAAGATTGAAGCTCTAAATGCACTCAAAATATAGTATTAATTAGCAACGACACGTAACAACAAGAACAGCAATTCCTGGGTTTCATCACAAAATATGTGACTATAAGAGATTCCATGATAGGGGCAGATGACCTCGCGGTTCCGACCCTTAAAGCAACAATAACTAACTAGAGATTCCATGAACCGACCTCAGAATGTGCTACGTGGTCAGACAAATTTCACACAATACCTTGTACAAAGAGAACTAAATCTCTTACAGACTATAATATTGTTCTTTTTTAAATTTTCTGTACATTAATGCTCCACTTGAGCGCACTTATCTTAATAATAAATAATAATTAGCCAAAACGACTGGAGGAGCATTAAAAAAAAACACCCTATAAGTAAAATCATAGATTATATATTTGGAATAATTTTATAACCTTGCAATACAGTTTTACTGCTTAATATTATTAACAATAAGAAGTGAAAACTATAAAAAGTAACATTGTACACCTCTGTAGGTTTATAAATAAATTATGTAAGTGATTATATAAATACTATTCAAGTTATGGTTTAAATACTGATCAAATCACTCACTCCTTTAGGAGGCACAAAGCATATGGTCCAACTTAAAGATAATGCAAGACTACAATATTCTCTATGTACAATCATCATCTGGTAGCAGCTCCAGTTTCCCTGGTGCTGGTAACGAGCCTCTTCCACCTTCCTCTCTCCTTATACAGCTCCTCCTCTCAGATTCTTATGTACAATAATGAAACATTTTGAAAAATAAATAAGAGGATGATAAATATTGTTAAAAGTGGTACAGTATTAGTAGAGTTTGTGGTTTATAACATTTACAACAAATGTCAAATTTGTCCATAAACTTATCACACTAGGCATCCTCATGATTATGGCCTCTATTTTAGAGGTAAATAAAATGTGAAATATTCTTCTTTTCAGTTAAATAAATGCAATATTCTTGAATTTCTACAAAATAAACAAATTTCAAATAAAACAGTGCTGTTTACCTTTGCCTGAAAAACTATGGAAATAATCATTCATTAGCAAATATTGGCTTACTCTTGGTTGGACTGCGTTTGGAATTTTTCAACGGAAGGGATTTCGTTCACGGTCAACTACCACCAAACCGTATTGATGTTGGTCGAGAAAATTTGAGGTGTGGCTTATATGCGCAACCTTACAAAACTGTCACAACCTTATACAGTACAATTCAAACAGCGCTTGTTACTCATTTGGAAATACTGCAATATTGTCGCTAGTGTCAGCAAGTGAGAAGAAGTGTAAGGTTACCCTACTGCATAAGAATGTAAAGTTTGATCTTGGTATTATTGTAACTGTTGTTAATATTGTAAGCTGTACAGTACTTTGTTTTTCTATAGTATTCTAGAACAGTTCAGGTTGTGATTATTTCACCTAAATATTTAAATTTTTCCACAATTTTTGTCTCTTGGCCTCCAAGCTCAATTTTGTTTACTTACAGAAGTTGCATTAACACGTGTATGTACAGGGTCTTTCATATAAAATAAGAGCACCAAGCGGCGGCTTTGTTAACCGCTGCTGCGGTCACCTTGGCCGAGCTTTTGGCGCGCCAAGGCCCCCTGCTTTAAGCGTGTGTACAATACTATATGATGCAGCGGCCTTGCTAGCGTGTGTACAATGCTGAAATCTTACTTTAGTTAGTTAGTTATTGTTGATGAAACTGAAACCCCTATGGTATTGAAAGCGCGCGCATAGTACATACGATGGCTGTTTTTTTTTTTTTTTTTTCCAAGTTCTGATGGACTGTATAAAAATAACAGATTGACATTACCAAACTTGACCTTGCAATAAGTGTGCAGGTGCACAATCGCCAGTCTAAACCTCAAGTGCTAACATGGTTAGACTGTTACCATTGCAACATCGTATTCTTTTATGTAAAACTTATTTTAAGTACGAGTCGGCTCGGCAGGTACATGATGCATTTGTTCAGCAATTTCCTGATGAAGTGCCACCTTCACTAGCACAGATTCACGTAATTGCAAATAAGTTTGACACTACTGGCTCGGTGCTCAATAAAAAACATGCCCGCACACGAACAGTTTTAACAGAGGATGAGCTAGATGACATTGGCGAGAATCTTGAACGGTCTCCGAATAAATCACTCACAAAATTAGCACAAGTAGGGGTTTCGGTTTCATCAACAATAACTAACTAACTAAAGTAAGATTTCAGCATTGTACTCACGCTAGCAAGGCCGCTGCATCATATAGTATTGTACACACGCTTAAAGCAGGGGGCCTTGGCGCGCCAAAAGCTCGGCCAAGGTGATCGCAGCAGCGGTTAACAAAGCCGCCGCTTGGCGCTCTTATTTTATATGAAAAATCCTGTATATATATAATATATTATAAAATAATATAATGTTAGACAAAATATTAGTTAATAACAATTTGCTACAAAACACTGAATTCAGAATTCAAAATTTTGGATTTTAAAATGCTAAAACCCACAAACTCTAGGTATTAGTATTTAGCATGGCCTGAAGGGATCAGCACTGCTTCCTCCACTAAGCACTTCACACTATCAACAATAGAATGTCTATTACTGCAAAGGACAAAATTTCTAGTTCTCTACCTATTTTGTTTGCTGTTCTGAAATCTTTCCTATCATGTACACATCAAATCCTGGGTAACCTAAAATACTTAAATGAGCCATAAAGAAACGTGTCATATTAGCAATGTATTATTAAGTTCCCATAATATAATTTTCATTTTATTTCTGTCATTATGACACTGTTGTCATCACATGAGCTCAGTGATATAAGACAGGACAGGTCAGAGGAATCACAGGAAGAATATGCACCGTCAAAATATAAATACTGTATTTTCATGTGTATGCCGTGCACCTTTTTTTTCCCCCCTCAAAAAAGTCTAAAATGTTGGATGCCCGTCATGCACAAGGAAATTGTTCATGGACCACCCAAAACCATGCTTGTGTTGCCGGTGAATACAACTTATCATTTGACTTAGCATTGTTTAATTATGCAGCAAGTGAAAGTCAAAACAATGCAATAAAATCCATTTCCTTCTGGCATCAGTTGCTAGTCTATTTATTCTCCTGATAAAATTGATCCACAAATAAATAAATAAATACTAGTAGGCCCGTGGGAGCTTTCGCAATGTGAATGTAGGTTTATGGGGTAGTAGGGAAGCAGTACGCCGTGCTCCTGCCAGATGGCTGCAGCCGCAGAGCTGCCCTGCCCTATAGCGGTAGGCTCGTCTAGCAGTACGCCGCGCTCCCGCCAGATGGCTGCCGCTGCCCTGCGCTCTAGCGGCAGGCTCGCCAGGTTACGGTGCTCACATTGTAAATGTACATTTTTTAAGGTATTTATTTGGGAGGCATTTAAAGAGGAAGTGAGTGCGTTTCGGACACACATGGGGTTATACGGAACCTGTAGGTACCCCATATTGTGTAGGTTGTTGTTAACAGGACCTTATCTTCGGTACAAAACCAGAATGGGACCTTAGTAGAATAATATAGGGAGGATATAAATCATGTGAAATTTAAACAATAATACGTCATTACGGTACACACTTCCAGTAGAAAATCATTGCTGTTTTGTCTCGTGTTGCAAGAGGAAGTGACAGCATGGGCTTGTTATGCATGGTCGGGGTTGATCAGTCTTGTGTTGATCTCGTTCTAGGTTGGTGTTCAGTGCGTGCTAATGATCGTGTGAAAAATGTTCATGGCAAAACATATAAGATCATTCATCGTGGGAGAAAAGCTTCAAACGATCAACAATACAGAAGGAGGAAATCGAGCCATTGGTGGGAAATACGATGTATTTGAATCATGTTTTCGTGTTCATGTGCCTTTTTATTTGCTTCATTCTACTTCATTTTTTTTTTGCCTGATAGCAACTTAAGGGTGCGCGGCTTACACACGCAAATACAGTATGATAAGTTATTCTTTTAGACATACAGGTCTGACGATTGTTTTTGGCCGGTGCTTGCTCGTTGCGCAGAGGTCTCCGTCCAGCCACGAAGCCTTCTTATTGTGAGCATGTGCAGTAACAACTGCATGCACGCACACACCATCAGAAGGAACGAAGGAAAGAAGGAAGGAGGTTGAACGATTAGCATAGTGGATGTGCGGATTTCACGGCCACCGGCCAAAAATAAACGTCAGACCTGTAACATTTCTCAATAAATATCTAACTTATGAAAGATTGATCTATTGGACCTAAAACCAAACCAAAAAGATGTAGTAACTTCTCTAACAATCGGTGATTAACATGTTACCTGTTTCACTGTCAGGTAGCAGTGCAAGCAGAACTTCATAATAGGAAAGTAGAGAGCCATCTACACCATGTAGCTGAAGATTACCACTAATGTGTGAATTCCTGTATTTTCAGTATAGTATACTTCTGATAGAGTCACCAAGCCATTGCATTGGGACCGTCCATTAGGAACTCTACAACTTGGAGAGTGTCTGCTGTTAATCAAGTCGCGACGGCTAACGCATCCCCAGTTGGAATCCTATCATCTCCAAAATCTTGCCGCAGCATTCCCTCAAATTAATTATGAGGGTTACATCTCAGCTTCCTTTCTCTTGACAAGATGTTTTGAAAGTTCCCTCGTGGTTTAAAGGTACAGTGGCTGCTACTGCCAATAGCATAGTTGCCACTTATTGTTAGCATTTATTTTCATGACAAATCAGATCATATGTCATAGCACACACTAAGCACATTAATACTAGTGTTGTATTCTTATTTTCGTGCATTATTAGTATAGTGGTCTGTGGCCCCAGAAGCTTGATAAGAAATTCAACTGGACTTAAAGAGGTTCCCTAATAATGTAACATACATATTATATTATAACCCCAACTTTCCAAGCTTTTTGGTGTAAGTATCATCGACCATGTTACTTAAATAAACCATTACAATGTAGTGCATGACACACATAAGTATACAGAGCTGATGGCCAATATATTCCTGGCCACTAAAAGCAGCAATGACAGACTGTTACCTTCCCTTATCTTTAGGGATTCTTATACATCACCATTATCCCTTTCCTTCACAAACCACTGCTAGTTGGTAGAGTATTATTGTCCAGCAATGAACCATTGGTGCTGGATTCAGGATTGTCTGCAAGCACTGGTGATTATAATTCGGGATTTTCTAATGCATGAATTTCCCGGTTTGTTTCTAAAGGCCTCCACATTATTGAATGAAGTTGATTGTAAAGCAATACTTTTCACCAATATTAATGAAGTAAATTACAACATTGTCAAACAGCGAATAAAACACTTGTGATTTGTTTGAACTAAAGGGAAGGCTAGCGGTTGTGCTAACAAGAGAGGGATATTGGCAGCATTGCTGAACTATTGTGGGATTGTAGAAACTTTAGAGACAACACCCATATAAAGCCTTCAAAAAACAGTCCCCTTGCTAGGTGAGAAACATTTGTAAGGGGGCTGAGGATCAATAGCATGCCACATTATTTGTAGCCAACTGGGGATGCATTGATTGTCACAACTTGATTCAACAGTATTAGGCCAGGACCACAATATCTTCATGTGTTGCAGGGAATCTTAATCTCTGTTTCAATAACAACCGCCTGAGAGGTCATTCTCACGATCAGGGGATCCATGATGTCGCGATCTAACTCGCTCCTCCACAAATTGGTGAGAGTATCTTCTGCAATCTTGGTGGGTTTAGTTATGTTCCACGAGTTGGATGTCTCGAGTGTGAACAAATAAACAGCCTTCTGCACCAAGGGGTTCACTTCATCGCAGAATGTGTGGAAGGTCTGTGCTATACTTCCTGGTATATCTTGTAGATTAATAACTATCATAACACCAATCCTCTGCATAATAGGTGCATACTCTGCAGTGAAAAAACCATGATCTTCCAAAAGGGACTCATTGTTCTTCAGACTCGAACCATCAATGATGACAGGCAATTGTTCTTCATCTTTGAGAAACTTTGCAGCAACTTTCCCAACTTCTCGGGCCAAACATTCTGACGTGCCTCTGTTACCATTGTGCATTAGTAAGAATACTGAAGGTCTATTGGGATCATCCTCTACTATCATCCTGATTCCACCAGTAAAAGAGGCCCATAAGTCTTTTGCTTGAGAAGGGAATTTTTCCTTCAAATACTTCAATTCATTCCGTAGTTTATCCTCGGGAGATACAACATCTGATGCTCGGAAGAATATGTACCAGATTATGGGGGCACCCAACAGAAAACAAACAAATAAGCTGAGAATAACAGAACCACTATAATTATTATTTATGATACCTGCTTGAGTTTTATGGGTGACTGTTTGGCGATTACTGTATAACAAAGTATTGTGATTTGCTTCATTCAGTATGGAACTAGCTGGAGATTGATGACCTCTGTTACGCTTCAGTAATACACTGTCTTTTGAATCTTTATTTTCTCCTTCGCTGCAGTCACTTTCCGACTCGGAGGTTCTGCCTTCATTGTACTCCGGCCTGTATCTTACCCCAGCCTTACGACGTTTCAATGGCAATGGGCTCTGGGATGGTTGGATTCTAGGAGACCTGGGAACATCCATTCCAGTTGTTCCTTCAATCTTGTTCATACAGCGCAAAGCTTCCCGTCGCTTGGGCTGAATATACTCCTCGTGTCTCTAGAACATCACAGACATACCAATTAATACTGGTAATTAAGGTTCTGGGTTTACATGAACATAGCACTGTACAGGAGGAAAATTATTGTGTGAAACGGTTATTTAATTGTGTTTTTAGAATTAATTTTCTCTATTTGACCACTGAAGTGATAGAAGCCATTTCTCAGTGTTGACTAGTTCTAATAAAGAAAGCTTTTCAGTCGACCAACACAATTTTTTGTGCCCAATTACATTAGGCGGGAAAAAAAGTATTTATATGCCCTAACCTGAAAAACACAACATAAGATATTTATCACAAAATAACACGCTTTTATGTACAAAAATGGGGGTACTTAAAATGGATGGCATGTTTAGAAAGCCAGGGGTTCTTCCTCAGATCCTGCTCACTTAGGTTTAGTTAATTATGATGTTTATGAATTGATGATGATGATGATGATAATTGTTGTTTTAAGGGGCCTAACATCGAGGTTATCGGCCCCTAATGATCTGGGTGATAGCAAAATGGAAACCAGAACGAAAATTATGTGAGACGGAAAATACGTACAAAAAGGAACTCAGATGGAAACAACTCACAACATGGTCTTACAAAAGGGAATTTAGAACGAAAAGATTCACAAAAAAGAATAGATTGAAAAAGACCCACAAATCGTAGGCTAGATTCAAAATACGTACAAAATGCAATGTAGCGTCGAAATACTTACAAAATGCAACTGAAATTCAAAATACTTACAAAATGCAAATGAGAGCGAAAATACATACAAAATGCAATTGAGGTTCAAAATACTTACAAAATGCAATTGAAATTGAAAATACACAATGCAATTCAGATTGAAATATCCCAGTTCCAATCCAAATTATTCACAAAGTTCAATTGAAATCCAATATACTTACAAAATGCAATTGAAATTGAAAATGCTTACAAAATGTATGGTAGATTTGTAATGTTTTTACTAATGGTTCCCCTAAGTAGTTGTTATTAAAAGGAATGTTAAAATTATTACTGAAAGGGTAAATATAAGAACCAACAACCAATCCCACCATTAAAGTAACACCTGAAAAAGTTTTATGGATAAGAAGAAAAATCCGGGTGGGTGCCAACTCATATACAAATTAAATCTATGAGTAATCAATCTCTTGTTCAATGAAATAGAAACACAAGTCCTCTACAATCTCAAGGGGTAGGGTATTTCTGAATACCAACCAAGATACCATCAGTGAGGAAAGCAAGTTTAGATATCTACTGCAATATACAATCAATTACAGGGAATGTTACTTATGGTTTGAGGAGAAATATGAATATCATATATAATATATTTGTTTTCCTCCAGTAAAAGGATATGATTTCCAAGATCTTTCTTTATTAAAAGCAATCTTCTCTACTAGAAGCATTATGGGACCAGCAATGATAAACAATCCAGACACGTTCATTCAGTGTAACAAAATCTTCCAGTTCACTTATCCAAGCACATACACATATCATAATCTCCAAACCTACAATAATGATTTTAAATATCCTCTCACATCCAGTGTTCATATATCTCCTCCTCTTGCCTTTTCTAAGATAAGCCACTTCCTCTACCGCTAGATCCTCCTCCATGAATTCCACAGATTAGCACTCAAATATGCATAGTTCATGATCTTACCACCGAAGCGCTACTATAATAAAAATGTCACATTCGCCCCCAGAAATCTTGACAACAAAGTCATTTTGGAGGGATTTCTGATACACATTTAACCCAAATATCCATAAGTACGTTAGATACCAAGTTCAAGACCATTTACGTCTTCAGTAATTGGAGCAACATCTTCATGAAGACCCTTCACCAGGATGTTTCCATTTTTGTCGACAAGGGTGCTGAGATGTTATATCCAGTCAGGCATTGTTTCATACATAGTTCCACCAAACCCTCCACTGTGAAGATCCTTGGCAGCATATTCATCTTTTGCATATCTTCATTCATGTGAATAGTCTGTTCCATCTTGAACTTGGGGAGAGTCACATCAACTTTTGTTCGCCTCAGTCCATTTTGAACAGCAGTGAGGTTCACAGTCCGAGAGAGTTCATCCAGTTCTCTGCTATCTCCACAACCTCGTGGGAAGAGAATCAACATGAGGAATTTACCTCCCTGGTAGTCCAGCTGAATTGCTTGGTAGTCAAGGAAGTTACCATACATATAGCTATCTGTTGTAAGCAGGGGCGGCCGCTTCTTATGTGCTGAAGTGCTGCAGCACATTGCTTTATTTGAAAATAAATGATTTTAATAGTAGGCCAATTATCTACAAATACAACGCTTTAAAAAAGACGTCAAGCAAAGAATAGGAAATATTTCTACTCCCCTCACTACGAGGTTCAGAACATGTATGGTTCGAGGTATCTAGGCGTGCGCTCCACTCCGTGCACGGCGTTAGCTGTGCAGATCACAGCCCAGCGAGAATTTTCAAGTTTATTGGCAGGAAGCGTGAATTTTGTCTTCTGCGCATGCGCGCCCAACTTTTTCCTTGTGTTCTGGATGTGCTGTTGGGAAAACAGCTAAGATCAGTCATCACAGCGATTCTTCATTCGACCACAGAGAGGCAGCACTGGTCACACGGAATGTGTTATTAGTTAGTTATTGTTGTTTTAAGGGGCGGAACTACGAGGTCATCTGCCCCTCTTAACACAGATTAAAGAATACATATTTGAATTGAATTTAAAATTTTGAGGTGGACATCTAAATTTAAAAAGACCAAAAATTAATAAAACAAAAACAAACAATTAAATAAAAAAATAAAAAAAATTATAAACATAAACAAAAATTACGGAAAAAACAAAACATTATCATTCAAAAACGAACAAGTCGTTGAGTCAAAGTTCACTGGAAAATTTAGATTGCTGGCCCTAACCCACTCTCACTTATAAAGCGGATAACGCGATCAGCAGCCACCGCGTCATCGGCTAATATAAGTTTGAGTGTCGCCTGCAAACCAAGGTTTCTTCGTAAGTCAGCAAGATCCACACACTCGGTGAAAATGTGGGCCACGGTGAAATCGGCTCCACAGGTACAAAGTGGGGGGTCTTCCCTTCTCATTAGGTACGAGTGGGTGGATCTTGTATGACCTATCCTTAGCCTACACAAAATGACGGACTCTCTCCGGGCCCGAAAGGAGCTCCGCCACACGCGAGTTGTTCCCTTGATCGCTCTCAGTTTACTGGGCAGTGGGTCAGCTAGCCACTGACTCTCCCAAAAAGCCAGAACTTGTAGGCGTAACTGAGAGCGAATATCTCTAGCGGGTACCTCCATTGGTCGAGGTGGTAGTGATACCGCCTCTTTTGCAGCTTGATCTGCTAACTCATTTCCCACAATTCCCATGTGGCTTGGAAGCCACAGAAAGGTGATTCGAGTGTCAGCGTGGCACAGCCCGGCTAGTAGGTCGTGGATTCGCTGCACTAGGGGGTGTTGCGGGAAACATGTAGCAATTGACTGCAACGAACTCAAAGAGTCGGTACACACGAGAAAGTGGATTCGAGCATCCTGCAGTGCAAACTGCAGAGCTTCATAGATGGCAACGAGCTCCGCAGTAAACACACTACAGGCCTCAGGCAAAGAGATCTTGGTATTTGCACCATCAATAACGTAAGCACAACCCACCTTCTCGTCCACCTTCGAACCATCCGCGTATAGAATGCCAGCGTCCGGAAATTGGTGAACTATGCTGTGGAACTGCCTCCGGTAAACGGAGGCATCCGTGTTCACCTTAGGACCTCGGTGCAGATCTAACCAAATTTCCGGACGCGGGACTTGCCACGGAGGCACCTCGCTAGGTGTCCGAATCATACAGGGACCTACAGCCACTCCTATTTCAGTACACGAGCTATCAAGCCTAATACCAACCGGCCGAGTGGCACGAGGCCGGTTGGCGTAACCCTGGTGGTTTTGGGTACCGAAGAGAGCTTGATAGGTCGGGTGTTGCGGCATTTGAGGCACATTGGCAGCATATGCTAAAAGCATATGTTGGCGTCTATAATTTAAAGGTGGAACACCCGATTCGGCGAGTAGGCTGGGTATCGGGCTGGTCCGGAAGGCACCGGTAGCCAGCCTAACGCCACTATGGTGGATACTGTCCAGCATTTTCAAGGTTGCCGGCCTTGCTGAACCGTATGCCGCAGAACCATAGTCTAGCCGGGACAGGACGAGGGCTTGGTAGAACTGTAGCAGCACCGCACGGTCAGCCCCCCAAGTAGTGCCACTAAGAAACCTGAGCATGTACAGTTTCCTGAGACATGTCATTTTCAATTGCCGTATATGGTGCTGCCACGTTAACTTGCTGTCAAAATGGAGCCCCAGGAAGCGATAAGTGTCAACCAACGGCAACGCAGCATCCCTGAGATGTAGTTCAGGGTGTAAATGTAGCCTCCGGAGCCGACAAAAATGGACGACGGAGGTTTTCGCTGCTGAAAAACGAAAACCCCGTCGTGAGCCCACCTGTCGACCCGGTTGATAGCTAGCTGCAATTGCCGTTCCACGACTGCCATACTTCCAGAGCTGTAATGCAGAGCTAAATCGTCTACATACAGCGATGGAACTACCGCGGACCCGGCGGCGGCAACAATGCCATTAATGGCAATCGCGAACAAGGTGACACTCAGCACTGAACCCTGAGGAACTCCATTTTCTTGGGTATAGTATTGCGATAATGTCCTACCGACCCTTACACGGAAGAGTCGGACGGACATGAAATTCGCAATGAAAGTCGGTAAGTTACCACGGAGTCCCCACTTGTGAAGGGTGGAAAGGATCCCGTAGCGCCATGTGGTGTCGTAGGCTTTCTCGAGGTCAAAGAAAACCGTGACTAGGTGCTGCTTTTGGAAAAAAGCCTCCTGTATGGCGCTCTCAAGTCGCACCAGATGGTCAGTGGTGGACCTATGAGAGCGAAATCCACATTGGTACTCAGACAGGAGACCCTTATCCTCCAAGAACCACACCAGTCGACGGTTCACCATCTTTTCGAGCAGCTTACATAGGCCATTTGTCAAACAAATGGGCCTATAGCTGCTTACAAACTTGGGATCCTTTCCAGCATTAGGAATCGGTATCACGATCCCCTCTCGCCATTGAGATGGAAACTCCCCTTCAATCCATATACGATTAAAGAGGATCAACAGATGTTTTATACTGGATTCGCACAGATGCTTTAACATTTGATTATGTATGTTATCCGGTCCAGGAGCCGTATCCCTGCACAGTGCAAGCGCACTGCGCAGTTCCCATTCAGAGAATGGTACATTATAGGACTCCGAAGCAGCAGTGGCAAAGGACAAGGGGTGAGTCTCTGCCTCCCGCTTCAGAGTCAGAAATGTAGGATCGTAACTCCCGGAGCAGGATACATCGGAGAAGTGCGAGCCAATGCTGTTGGCAATGGCGAGATGGTCCGTGATGATGTCTCCATTGATGGACACTCCGGGTATCGACAGTGATGTCGGGAGTCCGGAGATCCGAAGAAGCTTAGTCCACACTTGAGATGATGGAGTATGCGCCGTCATGGACGACACATACTTTTCCCACGTCGTTTTCTTACTCTCCCGAATCAGATATCGGGCTCTGGCACGCATCCTTCTGAAGGTGATACGACGGACGGACACCTGCAGACGGACAACCGAAGAAGACGCGCCCTGCCAGAAGAACTACAGAAGCTGTACCAAGGATCCCAGGACCATCTAGACGAAGAGCAATCACGCCAACTTCAGGACCTGCTACGCGAATTCCAGGATGTCTTCTCCGTGGGGAGCAAAGACTTCGGCAGGACAAGCTTGGTCCAGCACAGAATCGACGTTGGGGACAGCGCACCGATTAGGGCCCCATTCCGACGTGTCCCGCTCGCCAAGCAAGCCGAAGTCGACCGGATGGTAGAAGAGATGAAGGAGCAAGGGGTGATCGAGCCATCACATAGTCCTTGGAGTTCTCCGGTCGTGCTAGTGAAGAAGAAGGACGGTTCCACCAGGTTCTGCGTGGACTACAGGCGGGTGAACGACGTCACGAAAAAGGACAGCTACCCTCTACCCCGGATCGACGACACGCTGGACACCATATCAGGATCAAGATGGTTCTCCACCTTGGATTTGAAGAGTGGCTACTGGCAGGTGGAGGTCCACCCTAAGGCGTTCTCTGTGGGCAGCGGGCTCTGGCAGTTCACCGTCATGCCATTCGGTCTGTGCAACGCCCCTGCAACCTTCGAAAGGCTAATGGAGTCCATTCTGAGGGGACTACACTGGAAGACCTGCCTGGTATACCTAGACGACGTCATTGTTCTGGGGAGGAGCTTCGAGGAGAACTACAGCAACCTGAAGGAGATCTTGTTGAAGCTACGGGCTGCCCAGCTGAAGTTGAGCCCCAAGAAGTGTCAGCTCTTCCAGAAGCGGGTCCAGTACCTTGGGCATATCGTCTCCGAGGAAGGGGTGCGCACCGACCCAGAGAAGACCGCAGCTGTGAGGGAGTGGCCAGTTCCGAAGGACAAGTCGCAACTACGAAGCTTCCTGGGACTCTGCACTTATTATCGTCGCTTCGTGAGAGGATTCGCCGACATCGCCAAACCTTTACATCGACTGACTGAGAAGGATCAACTCTTCACGTGGACAGCAGAATGCCACAATGCCTTCGAGCAACTCAAGCAGGCTCTGTGCACCGCGCCTATTCTGGCCTACCCCAGACCTGGAACAAGGTTCATCGTCGATACCGATGCCAGCGACTTTGGCATAGGGGGAATCCTGTCGCAGGTAGTGGACGGCGAGGAGAGAGTAGTGGCCTACTTCAGCAAGGCCTTGTCAAAGCCAGAAAGGAACTACTGCGTCACCAGGAAGGAGCTGCTCGCCATCGTGAAGACCATTGAACACTTCCACAAGTACCTGTACGGGCAAGAATTTCTCATCAGGACCGACCATGCATCCCTGCGGTGGCTCCTGAACTTCAAGCAGCCCGAGGGTCAACTCGCGCGGTGGTTAGAGAGGCTTCAACAGTATAACTTTGAGATTCAGCACAGGAAAGGCCAACTGCATTCTAACGCCGACGCCCTGTCACGAAGACCGTGCCCAGAAAACTGCACCTTCTGTGCCCGAAGGGAGGAGAACACCGGGATACAGTGCCGAAGGACTACCGTGGAACTTCAAGGGAGCTGGAGCCGCGAATCTTTCACGCGGGCGCAAGCGGAAGATGATGACCTGGGACTGATAGCCGAATGGAAGAGGGCCTGTGTCCCCAGACCCGGGTGGAACATTGTGAGTGACTGCAGCCCAAAGTTTAAGTCCTACTGGGCACAGTGGGACTCGCTGATTGTAAGGGATGGCCTCATCTGCCGTACCTGGGAGAGCACCGACGGGAAGACATCTCGGGAACAAGTCGTCGTTCCAAAGGCTATGACGGAGGAAGTCCTGAAGGAAGTTCATGGAGGATCATCTGGTGGACACCTAGGGATAAAGAAGACCCTGGAGAAGCTGAGAGAGCGGTTCTACTGGATCGGATGCCGAACAGACGTGGAGAACCACTGCGCGAGGTGCCACGATTGCGCAGCCAGCAAGGGCCCAGGACGAAGACGACGGGGTCCCCTGAAGACCTACAACGTGGGCGGCCCCATGGAGAGAGTGGCCATCGATGTTGCTGGGCCATTCCCGTTAAGCGAGGCAGGGAACCGCTACATATTAGTGGTCAGCGACTACTTTACCAAGTGGCCGGAGGCGTATGCGCTCCCTAACCAAGAAGCCGCGACGATTGCAGAGACCCTGGTGAAGGAATTCGTCAGCCGGTACGGAGTACCCCTGGAGCTGCACTCCGACCAAGGGAGGAACTTCGAATCGCAGGTGTTCCAGAACCTATGCCAGCTGCTGGGAATCCGGAAGACAAGGACAACGCCACTACACCCTCAGTCCGACGGGATGGTAGAGCGATTCAATCGCACCATCGAGAACCATCTTCGAATAGTCGTCAACGAGCACCAGAGGGATTGGGACAAACATCTTCCACTATTTCTCCTGGCCTACCGCGCCGCCGTGCTTGAAGCCACCGGGTGCACACCAGCCCGGGCCATGTTTGGGAGGGAGCTCAGTCTACCTGTCGATCTTGCCTTTGGCCGACCTGGGAATGATCCGATCCCGGTAAGCCAGTATTGTCAAGAACTGGTCGACCAACTGGAGGACGTGCACGCGTTCGCGAGGAGGAAACTGCGGATCGAGACCGACAGAATGAAGACCCGATACGACCAGCAGACGGATGCCGGCGGATTCCACGAGGACGACCTGGTCTGGCTCTTCAACCCATTACGGAAGAAAGGCCTGTCACCCAAACTGCAGAAGTCCTGGGAGGGCCCGTACCGAGTCGTGAAACGGATCAACGATGTCGTCTACAGGATCCAGCGGAGCCCGAGGGCGAAGATGAAGATCGTGCATCGAGATCGCCTGGCAGTCTACGGAGGGACACAGACGGACCAATGATTGATCGGGACGATCAGCCTTTTAGGAAGGGGGTGGTGTTACGGCTGTGAGTTTGTGTCACCGCTCGCCGCTTGAGTCACAACTGCCCCAGGGGCTGGGCTGTGGCTTGCCTCCTGTATTGCGCGCGCCTTATGCAACAGGGCTACTACAGACAAAGGGATAGTCCAGAAGATTCGTGACTGGACCAGCGGTGGAAACCTCGAGAAGCCGTGGACTCTGGATGGATCTAGAACCATTTATTGAGTCACCGGCCTGCTATATAAGAGTGACCCGTGAAGCAGTTGTTGTTGTGTTTTAGGAGCTAGTGTGAGCGTTTATTCTGAGCGACAGAAGTGTGGTGACTTGCGAAACCCCTAGTGTAGCGGCGAAGTGAGGAACATACAGGGGACTGCCGTGTTCTGAGTAAGTGTGCTTTCACTGAGTGTCAGATATTGTGGTGTCGAAATTAAGTGACATTGTTTCTCCCAGCTGGTGAACAGCGCGCAGCAAGTGCTCGTAAGTACTGTAGTAGGCGCACATTAGAAAGAAGTTGCATGTAGTTCTGTCAAGGCCACTAGGCTCATTAGCGGCAGGATTAACTTCTGTGGTTTGTTGACAAGTGGAAGGGCCAAGAGCGCTCAAGGAAGAGACTTGACGAAACTGGAGTAAGGCTCCTAATTGCTTGTATTTGCTGATTCGTGTAATTTTCTGGCCACAATAAAGTTAATTATTTCTTTAAGCAGTAATTGGTGTTGTGCTTTGTACCCCACCGTAATCCAGTTAACAAAAGTGCCACTAGGGGGGTGGCACGTAACAATATAGTATTAGCGGATATAATATCAGACTGATAATCTGACCTGTTATTACCGTCTGATTCTAGTTTAAATTTCCCCTAGACTCATCCACTGTTTCCACATTTCGACTCCTATCATTGTTACTCTCTTGTCTCCTCTCCTCTCTTCTATCCTCTACATTTTCTTGTCTATTACGGGGATTATTCCTTTGATAATTATTATCATTCCGCCATCTATTATTTCTATTATTATGATTTTGATAAGGATTACCTTGTCTATGATTCGCTTGATTATTAGAGGAATTTAGTTGTTGATTATTATCCCTATAATTATAATTATCTCTACCTCTCTGGTCATGATTTATGCGGCTTCCATAACCACTTGCTTGATTCTCACTTCTTCCCCCCAATGCATCGAAGCTCCCCAATAAGTTCTCTAATTCCGATATATTAGTAACTTTTTGCATACCGGTACATGACGCCTCCTTTACTCTATAAGGAAAATGCCTAAGCAACAGCCTTACTACATCATCATCCTTAGCCATCCCATCTAAATATTTACATATTAACACTTGGCTCAGAAAATATTCAGTCATACTCATACCATCTCTACTATCGTATTGTCCAAATATCACTCTTTCTCTTAATTGTGCTTGTATTGATCGTTCCAATATTTATCACAAAATTTCTTCCTAAAACTACTATAACTATCCAATGAATTCCTATATCCTAGGAACCAGTTCCGAGTTTCACCTACAAAAGCTTGATCTAATAGTTCTAAAACTTGACTCCACTCTATACTTCCTTCATTAAGTTTATCTTTAAATCTATTCTCTACAATTTCCATAAATTCCATAGGGCAACCCTGTTTTATTGTTAAATTTCGGTAACTCAGAGTTCTTTCAGATTATTCACTCCTAATAAACCCACTCTAACTTGACCATTCTCATGTTTTAATTGAGACTTTAATCTCACTTCCATATCTAATATCCACTCACCAGTCTCCTTTTCAACCTTCTCAATTTTCTCTAGAATATGTTCCTGTACCCTTTCCAATTTATTATCTGCTTCTCTAGTCATATCATTTAATTTCTCTGGTATTTTAGTTTCCATTTTCATCATTTTCTGATCTACTTCTTTTATAATTGCTTCCGCCTTTTCCTCCACCATACTCCTTACCTCACCTATAATTTCCTGTTTTGCCCCCTCAATACTATGCTGTAACAATCCATACTTCCTATCTAACTCCTCATTAACATGCATTACTTTATCCAATTTCTTACTCAACTCCTGATTATTCTTATCAAAATTGTCATTCATTTGTTTTATCATCTCCTGATTATTATCAAATTTTTCATTCATTTGCCTTAACATCTCCTGATTATTCTTATCATATTTTTTATCCATTTGCCTTAACATCTCCTGATTATTCTTATCAAATTTTTCATTCATTTCCCTTAACATATTTAGGATATCCTGCACCGGCATTAACACATCCTTTACTGGCCTTACAACATCCTGTATTAGTACATCAGTCATCTCTCTTTCCATCACACTACTGCCAGTCTCATTCCCATCACTCTCCAACATGCACACCACCACATTTTCTCCATTCATCTCCATCCTGCTAAAACTCACTCCATTCCCATTCATTATTCTCATTCGTTCATCCTCCATGTAAATACGTACACAATAACCTATCCCTCAGATAACACTTGCACAAATCACACTCTACTACTCCCACACTGATGTATCCTGGTTCTCGAGTCCCACGTTAAGGTGCCAAATGTAATGTTATTACTAATGGTTCCCCTAAGTTGTTGTTATTAAAAGGAATGTTAAAATTATTACTGAAAGGGTAAATATAAGAACCAACAACCAATCCCACCATTAAAGTAACACCTGAAAAAGTTTTATGGATAAGAAGAAAAATCCGGGTGGGTGCCAACTCATATACAAATTAAATCTATGAGTAATCAATCTCTTGTTCAATGAAATAGAAACACAAGTCCTCTACAATCTCAAGGGGTAGGGTATTTCTGAATACCAACCAAGATACCATCAGTGAGGAAAGCAAGTTTAGATATCTACTGCAATATACAATCAATTACAGGGAATGTTACTTACGGTTTGAGGAGAAATATGAATATCATATATAATATATTTGTTTTCCTCCAGTAAAAGGATATGATTTCCAAGATCTTTCTTTATTAAAAGCAATCTTCTCTACTAGAAGCATTATGGGACCAGCAATGATAAACAATCCAGACACGTTCATTCAGTGTAACAAAATCTTCCAGTTCACTTATCCAAGCACATACACATATCATAATCTCCAAACCTACAATAATGATTTTAAATATCCTCTCACATCTAGTGTTCATATATCTCCTCCTCTTGCCTTTTCTAAGATAAGCCACTTCCTCTACCGCTAGATCCTCCTCCATGAATTCCACAGATTAGCACTCAAATATGCATAGTTCATGATCTCACCACCAAAGCGCTACTATAATAAAAATGTCACAGATTCAAAGGACTCATGTGGATTGACAATACTTACAAAATGCAATTTAGATTGAAAATACTTGACAAAATGTAATTTAGATTCAAAATACCCACAAAATGCAATTGAGAATCAAAATATGTGCAAAATGCCCGCCAAACAAAATGCAATTTAGATTCAAAATTCGTGCGAAATGCGGTTTTGGTTGAAAATACTTACAAAATGCAATTGAAATTCAAAATACTCACAAAGGTCCCTCCACCATATTGAAAGACTTACTAAAAAGCAATTTAGATTGTCAATCTTTAAAAAATGCAACTGAGGTTGAAAACAATCGCGAGATGTAATTTAGATCGAAAAAACATACAAAAAGCAACGTAGATTAAAAATGCCTTAAAAAATCGCTAGAAGGGAATTTAGATACAAGGTGAACTAAGTAACAAAAACAGTGCGGGAATCTTAAAGAGAAAAGTAAATATAATGAAAAGAGGAGAGGAGAGGGGAGAGAGGAGAAGGTCCGCCCCAAAGGTAAGGGACAAAAGGGGAAAACGGACCCAGCTCAGGAATCCCTCGGGGTCGCCAACTCCCGAACTCACCAGCCGTGAGCCCCTGAGGGTGTAGCATTATCTACGGTGCACCAGAAGTGGTGGTGCTACATACACCCTGCCTCCTTAAGGGCCTTGAGCACAAGG
Organism: Meconema thalassinum; assembly: GCA_946902985.2. Taxonomy (NCBI): domain Eukaryota; kingdom Metazoa; phylum Arthropoda; class Insecta; order Orthoptera; family Tettigoniidae; genus Meconema; species Meconema thalassinum. The sequence goes on from OX336395.1 coordinate 128,294,161, forward strand.
CAGGAGGTAAAAGGAAAAGAAAAAAGTCCTCTCGGCACGCCGGAAGGCGGAGGTAGATTTCACCGGACAAACTTGGGGATAGGCGAAAATAGGCAGAATATGCAGATTTTCGTAGAAGGATCAGACCTCATTTAATGCGAGAAGGTATTTTATAATTGGAGCTTAATTAACTTTGTTTTTCGTCATTTTATGCTTATTTTAAACATTTTATTGTCTTATGGGAACGGTAACCTTCTTGTCATTTGGGGTCCATTTTTATATTTGTGGTCACACTGTCCTTATGCTAGGTTTCGACACTGATGTGCAACTATGTAACGGTCTGTTACTTCTTCACGCAAAATTATATCTACCGCAGAGATTTTGGTTGGTTCCTCAGTTTAGGGGCTGCGACAACGCGGTCATGTAACCCCGTGTACTTTGGGATGGCTGTATTAGTCTGTAATTCAGGTAAGGACTGCAGACGGTCAATTTCAAGCAGTAGTTACTAATGTTGCTACCAGGTACTACCGTCAACGACACCTAGCTGTGAACTTGGCTACTAGATGCCACCGCAACCAGCAACTCGCAACGAACGTTGGAACTTCCCCTCCAAAGGAAAGCATACTGAGGGATTTTTGGCGCTCTTAGAAAATCCGACGACTTCGGCCGGCTTTGAACTCGCGACCTTGGGCATAAACATTCAGCATGCTACCAGTTACGTCACCGAAGCCGCTTCACACTTAGATGGAAATCTGAATCTGATCTCGTGCAAGTGCGTTATCTTGGCAACGTCTGATGGCTCATCCCTCATCAATTTAGTAGTGTTGCCATGGCAACCACTGATAGGTCTTGGCATTTTCTTATAATTCCGAAATTATTTTTCTCATCCCTTGGCATAATGGTGGGTTATATCAAAAATTCTTTCAGACAAAAGTTTTAGGTAATTATTATGGGAATATTGTCCATTTTGTACGGTTTTGATATTGTGCCTATTAAGAGAGATATGATTAATGTTTCCCGAAAAACCCACTTTTTCCCACCCCTTTGGTCAATGGTTGGTGCTATAAAAAAAACTCTTCAAACATACATTTTTGGGCTTTATCCGACACATAGTATGAATGTTGAACGGATTCGATATTTCACATATTAAGAGAGTTATAGCAATATTTCACTTTTTCGAAAAAAAAAGCCCCCCATTTTCACCCCCCAACGACCGATTTAGCCCAGTAACGAACTCGACCGAGATTTTATAGGTATACGTATTCGGTAAAAAATTCAAAGTGATTGGTACAAAATTACGGCAGTTATCGTGTCCACAATAAACTGATATACATATACATACATAAATTATATATAACTTTTGAACTGACGGTGGTTTTGGGGCCTGGGGATGTGAAACGCGAAGATATGTCGAAATTTTCCGGAAGTCGAAACATGGTACCCATTGCAATAGTTAGCTTTCTAACGAAATCTACCTCTGGTTGGTTCCTCAGTTTAGGGGCTGCGACAACGCGGTCATCTAACCCCGTGTACTTTGGGTGAGTGTAGAATCTGTCTGATACACGGTGTGAATTGTAATGGCTGTATTAGTCTTAATTCATGTAAGTACTGCAGACGGTCAATTTCAAGCAGTAGTTCCTAATGTTGCTACCAGGTACAACCGTCAACGACACCTAGCTGTGAACTTGGCTACTAGATGCCACCCCAACCATCAACTCGCAACGAACGTTGGAACTTCCCCTCCAAAGGAAAGCATACTGAGGGATTCTAGTGCTCTTAGAAAATCCGACGACTTCGGCCGGCTTTGAAACCGCGACATTGGGCATAGACATTCAGCATGCTACCAGTTACGTCACCGAAGCCGCTTCCCACTTTATCAGGCGGCTTTGGTGGCGTAGTCGGTAACATGCTGAGCTTCTATGCCCAAGATACCGGGTTCAAACCCGGCCGAAGCCGTCGGATTTTTTAAGAGCGTTAAATATCCCTCAGTATGCCTTCCTTCGGAGGGGAAGTAAAGCCGGCGGTCCCATGTCATAGATTTATGGCATGTTAAAGATCCTTCCACTAATTGCACCTGTGTGAAGCTAAATTGGATAGGTTAAGAATGTATACAACGCTCTTAGGTTTCTATGTTCGTTGCCAAGAGCCGACTGCGGCGGCGTCTAGTAGCTCAGTTCTGAACTTGGCCTCGTAGTCGTTGACAGTGGCGCTTGGCGGCAAAAGTAGGAACTATCTGAAAAATTGTTAGTTGCAGTACTTAAATTAACAAACAGATAACACACACTAATACAGTCATCACAATTAACACCGGTTATCAGATAGATTCTACACACACCCAAAGTACACGGGGCTACATGACCGCGTTGTCGCAGCCCCTAAACTTAAGAACCAACCAACCAACCACTTAATCAGATGGAAATACTGAATCTGATCTCGTGCAAGTGCGTTGTCATGGCAACGTCTGATGGTCCATGCCTCATCAATTTAGTAGTGTTGCCATGGCAACCACTGATAGCTCTTGGCATTTTCTTATAATTCCGAAATCATTTTTCTCGTCCCTTGGCGTAATGGTGGGTCATATCAAAAATTCTTTCAGACAAAAGTTTTAGGTAATTATTAGGGGAATATTGTCCATTTTGTACGGTTTTGATATTGTGCCTATTAAGAGAGATATGATTAATGTTTCCCGAAAAACCCACTTTTTTCCACCCCTTTGGTCAATGGTTGGTGCTATCAAAAATCTTATTTGACATAAATTTTTGGCACTTATCCGACACATATTATGAACTTTGAATGGATTCGATATTGCACGTATTAAGAGAGTTATAGCGAAATTTCACTTTTTCGAAAAAAGCCCCCCATTTTCACCCCCTTCGACCGATTTAGCCCAGTAACGAACTCGACCGAGATTTTATAGGTATACATCTTCGGTAAAAAATTCGAAGTAATTGGTGCAAAATTACGGCAGTTATCGTGTCCACAAGAAACTGATATACATATATATATATACATATATATATACATAAATTATATATAAACTTTTGAACTGACGGTGGTTTTGGGGTCTGGGGGATGTGAAACGCGAAGATATGTCGAAATTTTCCGGAAGTCGAAACATGGGACCCATTGCAATAGTTAGCTTTCTAATGAAATCTACCTAAAAGAAGGCTGATCCCCCACAGAAGGAGGGTATCAGGAAAGATGAGACAGGGCCAATTAAGGCGGGAAAGTGAAAGACTCCCTAGGCCTCGGATAACCCAATACCGTCGGGGTCGGATGTTTATGAATTACACTTATGCACTAATAAAGGGTCTTTCACTCAAAGTGGGGCCTGCTGCACGGCTGGCGCAGCACTGCAGGTAGAAGGTTGAGCCAAAGGTCAGACGAGCACATTGCAACACAGCGCTGAGACAGTTGCGACGCCTGATTTGACGAGTTAAGTTAACTTCGTTATTTCGTGTATAGCCTATTTTAAGTTGAACGTGTTATAAGTTTATAACGAGTGTACATGGTTATTGTTTACATGGTGTCCACAAAATTTTCAATGCCAATTTTCCTGACTTTTCCTGACCATTTTCCAACAAAATTCCTGACTCGCGAAGTCATCGTTTATTGAGCAAATATATATATATATATATCTTTTTATTAGCAGTCTCCACCATCCCCATAGCTGCCCAACGCTCGCCTCTTTATTCATTTAAAATACAAAATAAAGTGAATTATAGTGCAATAATACATAAATCAAAGTACTTAATAATCTAAACTATCGTGATGGGGTTGCCACATCCCTGCGCCAACGCCAAAAAAGCGTACAATAAATAGGAAAAGTGGTTTTATAATTTCAAATGATCTTGTCAACTTCGTCGTTATGGTTGGGGTCCATCGTTATGCATTACGGACACGGTGACGGACGTGACGTCATGCAGCTGCGCGGGAACGTGATGTCATGCTCACGCGGGGAGCGAGAACCAGACGCTAATGATTATTGGAGTCTGTTGAAAGAGGCCTGGCGTCGAGCAACCTTTTAAAAATCAGAAACTCACTCCACAAATCTGTAAATCAGTATTCTTCCCTCATTTCAGATACACTATTCATTAAACAAACATATAAGGCATAGTCATGACCCCTTCATGGAGTAGGCTATTGTCTAAATCTGGACACTCATACTACATCCTTACACTAATTCAAATTTACGGCCAAATGATCCTTCTGACAGGGAGGCAAAGGTTTCCGCCGGCTTGCCTGGGATGATGGGCCACAAAACCGCTATCAAAAAGTACACAATTTACGCTTTATTCAACCAAACACATCTCTAATACAAGTACAAGAAACACATTTCTTCCCGTGACCCTTAAAGAGGTGCCCGCCCGGGAAGCCTAAGTTAATGGGCAATGCAGTCTGTTGAAAGAGTCCTGGGGCTTCGAGCAAAGCGAGAAACCCTCCTGAGCCTTTCTAACATGTGTAGCATTTGTAGCATGCGTCATTTGAAATGATACAACGTCTAGTCTTTCAGACTGACTGTGATTTTTTTACTATATGTACTGTAAAAATGGAAACTTACCATAATGTACGTAATTGCTTTTTATCTTCAGAGATTAGTTGAATTAGTAACATCAAAATATGGCTGTAAAACACAAAATATCGTATGGTTAATTTAAAATTCCTGACTTTCTAATACTTTTTGCCATTTTTTCCCGACTCACGCCATTTTTTCACATTTTTTCCTGACCAAAAACAAAATTTCTGACTGTGGACACCATGTGTTATATGTTATTGTGTTTCAACATTTTATAACGTGTTATTGCTAAGTGTTAAAGCTTATTGTTTAATTTTTTATTTATAGGGGAAATTGAAACAAAAGGATTATGCAACAAACCCTCGCACTCTAGATGAACTCAAACCAAATATCAAATTGAGGCTATCTCGGTGGATGAACTAATGCATGTGAATGAAAATTTCCTTAGAAGATGCCAGAAATGTGTAGATGCAGGTAGAGGACATTTTCAACATCTTCTGTGTCATATGACTTCAATTATGTGTGCTTGTTATTTACACGTGATTCGTACAGGCGATCTCTCGACCCCAAGACCAGTGAGTTGCCATGCCACGCGCCGCGTGGCTGGCCCCACTTTGAGTGAAATAACCTGTATATACAGTATACAATCTTCAGATTACATAAGTCTATAAAATCTTGTTTAACGTGTCAATCTTCTGAAAATAAGCTTTCTATAGGAAGTCATTTTTGAAAGTCCTTGCCTAGAGTGTGGTGCTCTATGGAAGTGAAACTTGGACTGTTGGCGCAGCAGAAAGGAGGAGAACAGGTTCATTTGAAATGTGTTACAGGAGAATAATGGGTAGATAGGATTACAAATGAAAAGGCATTAAGACGAGTGAGAGAGGGGAGATGTTTCTGGAGACTGCTAATGAGAAGAGATAGGTTAGAGGGACAAATAATAAGACATCCAGGAATATCAAACTTAGTTATGGAAGGGACAAGGACAAGAACTGTTGGGGTGGACAAAGGTTAAAATACCATATGTAAAACAGATTGCCTCGGATGTAAGGTGTGGTAGCTATATAAAGATGAAATGATTAGCTCAGGACAGGGAGGCACAGAGAGCTGCATCAAACGAGTCAAAAGACTGAAGATTCAAACAACATTTCAGTAATTGGAATTATTTTGTGTCGACTGACTGAAAGTTACAATATTAATTGTTAACAAGACACTGAAAAATGGCTTCAAAGCTGTCTATAATGCTGTATAGGTTCATAATTCACGTGTATACAGGCCAACTCAGCCAAAATGTTACTACAGGGTCATTATTATATGTGCTCGCGAGTAAACACGGCAAGCTAAGCCGGATGTGACTGGTGCAGATCGCGGATGCGGATACGCGGTTCAGCCAGTGGTTGGTGCGCTCCGCTGACTCATATCGTTAGTTCACACGAGACTTGTCATTCATATGGACGTGTATCTGCAAAGCTTAGACGTTAGTGTTGCACGTTTAGCCAGTCTTGTAATTACTGTGATTATTGGTCATGCCTAGACACCAATTCACATTGCGCGATCGTGTTTATATCCATAATTCGTATATGAAAAGCAGAAAATCTTGTTCTGAAACAAGACGAAAATTTCGAATCAAGTTTCCAGGAAGACCTGTGCCTAATGCCAGTACAATTAGGAGGCTCGCTAAACAATTCAAGAAAACAGGCTCCGTAAATAATAAGAAAAAGTTAACTGACAACGTTGTGATCTTGGAGAACAAAAATTAGATTAGATTGTTGTCCATTCTTTCATCAGAAGATATCAGGTGTGTGTTACAAGAGAGGGAGGACATTTTCAGCATCGCCTATGAGCACTGTAAGTACCCATTATTGAATATGTTTGGTAAAAGTGTGAAAGTGCACGCTAACCACCGGCTGAACCGGGCACGAGTGGCCGCGATCTGCGCCAGTCATAGCCAGCTTAGCTTGCCGTCTTCACTTGCGAGCACATAGATAATTTAAGATAATAAGTTAATATCTATTACTACACCATTTCCAGATTTCATTTCTTATTTTCTTCATCATTAGAAATGGTATTTTGGCTAATTTCAGTAGTAGAGGAATTTTTGCATAGGATTAGCTGTCCTCCAGTTTTACTAACCTATTCCCCTGGACATATACGTATCGCAATATATACTTGAACCAAACTACCTTTCTACACTCTACAAAAAATGTACCCTACATTTAGGCAACTTACAGTAGTTCTCATTTGCAGGGTAATACTCAAATGAAATCTTGATTATGCTGAAAAATAAATAAATACCGATATTTAACATAAAATGTTTGTTTTTGGAAAGATAAAAAACATTCACTTATCACTAGGCTGCGGATTCATATGCACTATATAAACATGTCTGCCAATATGCTAAAAAAGTTAGGAAATTGTGCACTAAAAATATAAAATACCGGTATACAGAGTAAAATAAATACATTTTTGATTTAAAGTATTTTACACAGAGAAGTTAATATTTCTTTTGAGAAATCTAGAGCTTGTAGGACTTATTTGAACAGTTCAATGGAGTTCTCTTGAAAGAATACCTATTATATCATCTGAATAGTGCTCTCTCACCCTCACAAGGGGACCCTACGGCAATCGACTTTTGTAATTTTTCCCCGCTTCGGGTACGTAAAGTTCAGACCTCGAACAATAATTTCCCAAAGCCGTTCGATGCCATATTTATAAATTCTCGAGAAAATCGACTTTCAAGTTTTCCGAGCGCTTCATATCCAGTAATGATGTTACTGAGTTCGAGCAGGACGCGTGGCTCACCCGGTAACGTTCGGGCCCAGTGATCTCCGGATCATCATTATATGGTGCTTTGTTCTCATTGAACAATTATTTAACACTACTTTTACACTTTAAAAACGAATTCACAAGTCTGTGTTAACAATCTAATATGCAAGATATCTTGTTAAAATAAGCCAGTTTGATTTAGTGAAGATAATTAAAACTTGTTGTGAAGTACTGCAGGCTGTCTCATATCCCGCCTTTATTAAATACGTTAAAAAGTGTGAATTTGTTATACTAATTGGACGCTATGCCGCCGTTGCTCGACACGGGGCTAGCCACAGAGCCTAGCCCGCCACGAATCTCAATTCGTTAGGGAGGTTCCTCACTGTATAATATTCTGCAGAACGTGCAAATATTGGTCTGAATTGAGATGCCCATCCATCCTCGTCCAGACCAATGGTTTCATCCAGACAGTCGTCTAACCACATAGCCACCAATGGTTTAATCCAGACAGTCGTCGAACCAAGTAGCAACCAATGGTTTCATCCAGACAGTCTAACCAAGTAGCGACCAATGGTTTCGTCCAGACAGTCGTCTAACTAAGTAGCGACCAATGTTTTCGTCCAGACGGTCGCCAAAGCTCGCTACAGGGCATTGCAATAAAGTGAAGTTGGCACCATTGCCTCATACAAGCATTATTTATAAATACAAATAATACACCAAAGCCCAATTATTTCTTTTCTCACATAATTACGTTACGTGTGTTGTCTGGTGTATTTTGTATCAGACAATGTGTGCGCTTCGTTGTGAGCGCTCGCTGCGGCAGTTTCACATACTAAATACGCTGACGGACATGGCTGCGATTGTTAAATAAACAATAAATAAAAACACATACTTACGTGATTTAGCACATATAGTCGGTGCAGAAGTGATCAAGGTTAGAAGTTACAATTGATAACATCCCCCCAAAAGCTGAAATAAGGTATGAAAATGATATATATTGTCAAAATGAAACTGAAAAGGAAGAGAGTGATACGTCGTGCACAATTAATCAAACAAGTAGGATTGAGCAAGAGTACCCTAATGAGGGAGTTTCTGTGCTAAATAAAGGAACGGATGCTAGAATGAGAGAGTCGAAGGCGATAAGCAATAATTGTTATCTTGGATTTATCTTGAGGTTGATATATTTACAGACCACTTGTATGGTGTACCGGCTTGCATTCATGCCTGTCACTAAGGAGGTCCGAAGGTCTGCCAAGAAATTTAATTCTGGTCAAAGGGGTGGAACTGGGTGCACTCGGTTTTGTGACGCAAAACTGAAAAGAGATCGGTTTGTTTTTCTTCGGTCTAGTTACATAGCAGCGCAGTGGTAAAAATGCATGCGTAACCGGGTGACACATTGCCGAGAGATATAACACTGCTATGTTGCTAGATGGACAGGGGCAGATGACCACGTTTTTCCACCCTTTAAAACAACAATAACTAACTAGATGGATAAAAAAGAAGGACACTGCACTTTTATTTAATAAGTGTATGATAAAAAAGTTTCCCAATAAATTATACTTAAACTCGTTGAATTAATAACACTGTCATCATCATCGGCTTTAACTCGAATCCGAGTATAAATCTTCTTCCTTCAGTCCAGTTTGTGGATGTGTTTACGGTGACTAAAGAGTCCAATCCTGGCATGGAACAAGCGTCCACACAAGTCACATAGTATTGCTGGAGGAGGACGTGGTTGGGCTGCTCGAAGTTTCCTAGCTTGACGCTTGGCCTCTTCATGTGTGCGTCGATCCCTTTCAAACGTCTTTACAGTATCCGAGCTGGTACGGCGCCAAGTTGAGCGGTCTTCAGCCAGCATGTCCCAGGTTTGTGAATCAAGACCTGTCAATTTCAGGGTCTGCTTAAATTGGTCCTTGTAGCGCCTCTTAGGACCACCGTGAGGCCTGGTGCCATAGCATAACTCACCATATAGCATCTGACGAGGTAATCTCACATCATCCATCCGATGGACATGACCAATCCATCTAAATTGGTGACCTATTATGGATGATTCTATTCTGTTGATTTGAGCCTTTTCCAGAACAGCAATATTGGTAATGCGGTATTAGGAAGTCATTTTTGAAAGCCTTTGTCTGGAGCGTGGTGCTCTATGGAAGTGAAACTTGGACTATTGGTGCAGCAGAAAAGAGGAGAATTGAAGCATTTGAAATGTGGTGTTACAGGAGAATGATGAAGATCAGATGGGTAGATAGGGTTACAAACGAAGAGGTATTAAGACGAGTGGGAGAGGAGAGATGTTTCTGGCGACTGCTAATGAAGAGAAGAGATAGGTTAGTAGGACACATACTAAGACACCCAGGAATAGCAAGCTTAGTTATGGAAGGAAGGGTCGAGGACAAGAACTGTAGGGGTAGACCAAGATTAGAATATGTTAAGCAGATTGCCTCGGATGTAGGGTGTGGTAGCTATGTAGAGATGAAACGATTAGCTCAGGACAGGGAGGCATGGAGGCTGCGTCAAACCAGTCAAAAGACTGAAGACTCAAACAGCAACGGTCTTCCCATTTAATCCTCAGGATTGATCGAAGTTTTTGTAGGTGGAAACGCTCAAGCTTCCTGAGATCACGTCGGTAAAGGGTCCATGTTTAACAGCCATACAACAATGTAGAAATGACTACTGCTTTGTACACCATAAGCTTTGTACTCATGGACAGATCTTTATTCATGAAGACCCGGTGCGTTAATCGTCCATATGTTGCATGGGCTGTACCAATTCTCTTATCCACATCCTGCTCACAGGTACAGCTCACAGAAATGGTACTGCCCAGGTACGAGAAGTGGTCTACCTGTTCTAATGGCAAATTTGAGATGGAGATATTAAACTGAGGAAGAGGTGTGCCTGGTGAAGGTTGTGCCAAGACTTTAGTCTTATTGACATTTATGGTAAGACCAAAGCGATCACATGCACTTTTGTAACAATTAACTGACTCTTGCAGCTCTTCTGGTGTGAGAGTTGGCGACGCAGCATCATCTGCATACAACATGTTAGTAACCTTAGTAACCTGAGTTTTCCTCAAGGAGCGGAGACGAGTTAGGTTGAAGAGCCCTCCATCAAAAGGATACTTGACCTCCACACCTGGGATGTTTGTGGGTGAATCATAAAGCATTGCAGCCAAGTACAGCGCAAAAAGCGTTGGAGCCAGTACACATCCTTGTTTCAATCCATGGGTAATAGGAAATTCATCGGACATCTTATTCTGATGGCAAACCTGACCTGTCATGCCATCATGGAGAGCCTTGATTAGATCTACAAATCGCTGAGGACAACCAAACCGCTTCAGCACCGCCCACATGGCTGGTCGTGGAACTGAATCAAATGCCTTTTCCAAGTCATAACACTGTATACAGAAGATGAACCTACTAACAGTAGTTTAAAAAACAGAAGTAAACACCGTAAAATCCTATTCAACGAAAACAATACACAATAAGGCTCGTTCTCCGCGCTTGAAACAACTCTTCAATCTGCATTACCAACCCATTTCGCCTGCGCTCTTTAGGCGAAGTAGTGAACTTCTACGGCAGCGGCATTTTGCCTGAATGTTTAACAGCATTAAAACAGTTCTGTTATACAAACACGCTGGAGAAAAGCAAGATTCATCACATTAGAAGCATTCTTTAATAAATACTCTTTCAACCATGTATCTTTTCATCACTTTTGACATTTACATTGACTTTTAATTTCTTAAGCCACATCGGTGAAAAATAAGCCTTGTCTTATGGAGAAAACGCTTCTCAGTTTCAATGATAAAATATGTAATGTTCAATAAAAACTCATTTTAAAAGTTAAATGAGTGCTATTGAAGGTAGTTACGTGATTTGAAAGTGACGATTCATTTTATTTAAAACTTAGATCTTAACTCTCTCTCAATGCTGAGTAAAGCCTGCCACAAGCGGCCGGCCGGCTGACTTTAGCGCCCACTTAATATACAGACACAATTAGATCAGGGTTATCATATTTCGGTTAAGAAACATAATGAACCAGTTGACAAAAACAGACACGTATTGAACAGAATTATAGATAGCCTGAAGTTTTGCGAGGCACATGAATTACCATTAAGGGGACGTAATGAAAGTGAAAATTCACTTAACCGAGGGGTATTTTTAGATTTACTAGCCTGTCACCTTAATAATGCAACAATTGCTAAAAACACTTCCAAAACAATCAAAATGAGCTTCTCGATTCCATGTACAGTGTCTACCTAGAAGAGATTAAGGCAGAAATTGAAAGGGCTGATTATATTGCAGTGTAGGCCGGTGAAACAACAGATGTGTCTTGCACAAGTCAGTTTGTTTTAATTTTGAGGTATGTTAAAATAATGAAAGGAACCCCGTGGAACGCTTCATACGCTTTTTAGCTGTTTTTGATGTAACAGCTGAGGGCCTAAGTGCTGCTTTAGTTGAAGAATTGGAAAAATTTAACATTAAAGACAAGCTTGTGGCACAAACTTATGATGGGACAGCAGTTATGCGGGGGTGTAACGGAGGCGTAAATGTTCTTATGAGGGAGACATTCCCTTATGCAGTTTATGTGCACTGCTACGCACACCAATTGAACTTGATACTCAAACGTGTGTGTTCAACAATTAAACGTGTCAGAATATTTTTTGCAAATGTTTCCGGTATAGGCTTGTTTTTCACTTCACTCAATCTTTTGAATGAACTGTGTGATGAACGTCCATCATCATGTGATACCCGCTGGAATTTTAATTCAGGAATTATTAACTTTGTGCATGAAAACAAAGATGATTTGGTTGAGTGTTTTAGTAGGATACAAAACTAGGAACACTGTGATGACAAAAGTATAGGGGATGTGGCCAGGTTTCAGAAATTGCTGGAGGACAGATTTCTTATTTTTCTTGTAGTTCTTTGTGTTTACATTTTATCAGGTAGACATTCTTTACAATATTTTACAGCCATGGAAAGCCAATGCTGTGGGCAGTGATACCACACTCACGAATTTTGCTAATGCTATTTCTCAGATAAGGGACAACACAGGTCAGTTCAATGAACAAACTTGCAAACCCCCTCCACAAAAAAGATTAAGAGCAGGAAATGACACTCCGGTAGACATTGATACTAAGCATGCATGTGACATTATTACAACACAAGTTAAAGATAGATTTCAGAGTAATGATGTCACACACGCTTTTTCAATTGTCGATATTCAGAAGTTCAAGTCATATAGGCAATGCTTCCCCTCTGCAGAACTCAATAATATTTTCTCAACATATCGTATGCTAAATAAAACTAAACTAAAAGCAGAGTTGTCTGTAACTTACAGCAATTACATTTTCTGTGAACTGAAACCCACGAGTGCACTTACGCTGTTTTTGTGTGATAATGACATAGTAGATACCTTTTCAGAATTAAACAAACTACTGTGCATGGTACTGACGACTCCAGTGACTACTGCAGAATCAGAACGCAGTTTCAGTACTTTGAGAAGAATTAAGACCTACTTGCGAAACTCTATGGGACAAGATAGGCTTAATGCATTATTCACAAGGAGTACATATTGGAAACCAAGAATTTCAACACCAAGGTGATCGAAAAATTTGCTTCATCCAAGCACAGGAGACGGGAATATATTTACAAATAAAGAGCCAGGTGAGTACAGTACCGGCAATTAATATTTGTTTCAAATGTTGTGTTGTGTGGAATCATGATAATGGGAATATTGGCAACAATAATAGTCATTTATAAAACAATGTGTAACCTTCAGTGGGCAGAACCATATATATATGCTCCACTTTTTGTCCAGCACGGGCGGAACCATATTATGTACTGTTCAAATATTGCGCTGCACAGTTCAATGAAGTACACGAAAGTCCTCATAGATGGCGAAAGCTGTTTATTTCAACCTTACTCTTGAGGGGATTCCCCTCAGCATATTGGAAAGACTTTTTACCTGGTAGTGACAGCTGATAATTACGCATGTTGCACGACATACTATTTTCGTGTTGTGTATTTGCCGTATTTTGGATATAATGGCATCAGAAAAACGAGTTAGTGATGTTGAGATAGTGTCAATACTTGATTATTAAGATGAAGATTAGTCAGATTTTAGTTTTAGTGACTCTCAAATGGAAAATCCTTCCTACAGCTCATCTGAGAGCAACGACGACATACGTGACACAGCTGGTGAGGACCCACAAATACCATCCCCATACAGAACATTGATCAAGCACCAATATTACCTACAAGATTTGATGTAGATACACACCCTGCAGATTTCCTTTTTTTCTTCTCTTTTTGATGATGAAGTAATTGAAGATATTCTTTATGAAACTAAATTACATGGAGACAAACAAAAAGTGTTTCAAAGTGTACCACACACAACAAGAGTTTTGAGGAATCGGTTTCATAATGACTGCAATTTAGAGTGATATTTCATTAATTCTGAATGAGAGTGGAACACTGCTTCTACACTTACAGCAGACATGAATGTGACTTTTACATACCTTGTGTCCTAGTTTTATCTTCTGGGAGATATTACGTATTGAAATTAAGAACCCTGGACGCTACTGAACCTCACGTAAGTAAGTGTGTTTTTATTTATTGCTCTTTTAAAAACGGCTGCCATGTTCTGACAGCACTTGCATCTCGTTCAACTGTCAACAAGGCGCGCATTAGCAGCACGCACCGAGGCCAACATGTAAAATACAAAATCAGTGTTGATAAAAAGAAGTGGGATACAAAATCACTGATGATAAAAAAAACCATTCATCGGGACACATTAGGCTGTAACCAGTCAAAAATCATTGATCTGGGCGCGTTACGCTGTAACCATTGTCAAAAACCATTCGATTGGACAAAACAAAGGTTAGAGTGATCGGATGTAGGTGCGGCCTTGGACGCGCGCAGCTAGCGGGGCACATTTGACACAAAACCATTGATCTGGGCGTGTTAGGCTGTAACCATTGTCAAAAATCATTGGATTGGACAAAACGAAGGTTAGAATGGTCGGGTGTGGGTGTGGCCTTGACGTCCGGGTATCCTCTTGTTGCAGGTTAAAGATAGGTTATGTTTTATCCACCTAACTTCCACTTCACGATGGCATTTAGCGTACGGTAGGCCTAGTGTTTTTGGTACTAAAATGTGTTGTTGGAATAGCTTCAGCAACTTCTTAAGTTGATCATAGAACTGCCGATTGAAGTTACTGATTGTTACCAGGCAACTTCGACAATCAATAGTGAATAAATCATTCAATTCGGCGCACTATCAAATGAAAAGGACGATTGTAGTTTTACGTGACCGTTAATCGTGAGATCATAAGCCGCGGGACCTCCTTTTTACGTGGAATCTGAACCACAGGCCATGGCATTTCACCTTGAAAATCTCACATGCCCTATTAAATGAACTGAGTGCTGCACACGAATGATGTGCACTAGAGAATGAACTGGGCGTTTCTGTGTTTTATATAGTACCGTAAGGGCGAGGTTGGCAGTACTGATTTGATGACGATACTAGCTCTTTGAGACAGGCCAACAGAGCTAACGAAGCGACCCGAATACTCTCGACCGCAACCGACAGCGATTGATTTGGACAATGGTGCCCACAGCTGTATGTTTCGCTATATAAGTCGTGATCTTATTTGGAATGGCAGGGTGGGTCAGAGACAGCGGAGGAGGAAACATCTATTAAAACATTGTTTCCTGATTTATTTCTCGTTTCGTAACATATTTTGGCTAATTTATGACTCATCGAAAATGTTATCACGTGTTCTACGTTCATTCAGCACTACCGATATTTTTAAATGTTGTGTATAATATAGGTTTATTTTATAAATCACGTATTTACTTATCATTCAATTTATCTTTTTTTTGTTTGTTTTAACAAAGACACAAACTCAGTCAAAGTATTTCCATGTACATACATTTCCTAACAGCGAGCAGTGAATGCCAGCCGTGCTAAGGCATAAGACCATGAACCCTGCTGCTCCGGACTGTATAGACAAGGGGAGTTCGATCCCACCGTCGGCCATCCTTGACTTAGTTTCCAATTTTCAATCCTGGCAAATGCCAGGACGATTCTATCTAATAGGCCACAATTGCTTCCTTCTAACTCCTTGTTCAGTTTCACTTCTTTTCATGCATTTCATCTTACATTACCTAATCTTTGAGGTCTGTGTCACGAAGGGTATCCGGCCGTACAAACCATTCACCGTGTAAATATTCATCGCGTTCCAACCCTGAACCTGTAGACATCGAATAGTAAGGAATAGACATACAGTGCGCAGCACAATATGAGATCATAAAGTGCAGTGTCCCTTGTGCCGTTCTTCAATTGACAAAACAGACACTCCAAATGTTGTATTGTCTTCAAACCTATTCAACGATGAGTTTCCAATCCGGGAAAAGGCAGGTAGATATTTTAAAGCATATTTGCACGATGTTAGTAACTTTTGAACAATTTGTATAGAATTTTTGTTCCACAAAATTCTGTGCCGCCTAAAGCCATAGCCTAAACTAATTTATTGAGGGTTAAAATAAAACTTTATTGCAGTCGAACGACCATAGAGTATAACAGTTTAGATTACATGTGCATGTAAATATCATTATTCTTTGCTGTATTCCTTCAGTGATTTTGTGTGCTTTTGGCACACAGTGAAATGGTAGCACTCACAGGCCTCCCCGCAGAGGAGGCATACACACACTGGTGAGGGATCGTGAAAACTGTTTCTCGTGCATAACTTGCGATGGAAACCGTGCACTGCGAGTCTAGTTATGGCGCTTCGTAGTTCCTTGTTCGCTCCCGTCCAGTTCCTATCCAGCATCGCGTCTGTTGTGTAGAAATCGAGCCAGATGTCCGATCTCTTGCTTTGTCTGTCCCGAAGTAGGTCTGACTCTTGTTTGGTCGCTGGTAGCTGTTTTCGGAACCTCAAGTCTTCTATGAGGAAGCACGATTTTGCAAGCTCATAAGCCAGTCTTGAAGGAGTGTATTTTGATATGCCTAAAATTCTCTTCAGGTATCTTGCTTTAACACATTCGAGGGTCAGTAGGTCTCTGTTTGTCAGGTTGTTCCATATTAGTTCAATGCCATAGGTCAAGATGGGCATTATCTTTGCGTAGAAAAGTGTTATTGCAGTGTCTAGTGCTAGTCTTGTCGGATTATTAATGTCGTAGATAGCTTTGATGGCAGCTACTGCCCTCTCCTGTATGTGAATTCTGTACGATGAACCTGATGGTTGTAGAGTGATTCCCAGATACCTGAAGGAATTTACAATCTTCAGCTCTTCTGCTCTGTAGTATAATTTGTCTTTTACAGATGATCTTCCTCCCCTTCTGAAAATCATTTGCACTGTCTTGTCGGTATTCAGCTGCAGTTGGTTATTCTCGACCCATTCCTGAAACCTACCTAGAGTGTCTTGCAGGGCCTTCCTATAATGCGAGCCTAGTACTATGTCATCTGCATAGAGGTACATTTTCACTGAATCCTTTTGTAATATGTCAGTGACGTCAGACATGATGATGTTGAATAAGGTAGGACTAATCGGGTCTCCTTGTAAAACACCGTTGGTCTGTATAATGTTTCCTGAGGTCGATACGCCATCTTTGATTATGATTTCATTGTAAGTTAGCAGGGTTTTGATAGCAGCTGTTGTTGGGTTATCCTTCCCTGTCATATTTTCAAGTTTCTTCATGAGTAACTGTCTGCTCAGTAGATCAAAGGCTTTTGTAAAATCTACGAAAATTGCGTAGAATTTCCGAGAAGTGTGTCTTAGAGCGTTTTGAATATCTTCCAGGAGGTTGCCAACCGCATGGAGGGTTCCTCTTCCCTTCCTGAAACCAAACTGTGTTTCCGGTATGAAGGCGTCTGTGAGTGAGTCGAGTCTTTTCGTCAGGAGTTTGGAGAATATCTTAAAGATGTTGTTCTCGAGTGCGATTCCTCTGTATGCGTTGGGGTCCTCTATGTCTTCCTTTCCTTTGTATAACAAGATGATGTTCGACTTTCTCCAATCCTCTGGTATTTTTCCAGACGTAAGGCATTTGTTAAACATTTTCGTCCACAGCTGGGCGAGTTTTTCAAGAGTGTCTTGGAGGTTTTCGTTGAACACCTCGTCTGGTCCTGTAGCTTTTCCTTTTTTAGTGTCAAGGATTGTGCATCTTACTTCGTCCTCGGTTATTGGTTCAAATTCTAAGTTTGATGTCTCTTCTTTTTCGTAAGCTTGTTCTAGATTGTTCTTGTAAATCTGGGTGAAGTGTTGCTCCCAAACATCCATTGGGATTCCTGTCACTCCTGCTCTGGATCTCTTCTTGATTGCAATAAAGGGGTCACTTAGGGCTTCTTCCGCTTGTCTTTGAGCATCTGCTTCCGTGTAGTTGGCTTTTTTGAGCGTAATTAGCTTCTTGTATTCTTTCCTCTTTTGTGCATATGCTTTCAGATCGTCGGGTGTATTTGTTTGTTTCGCCTTATGAAGGAGATGAAGGGCTTCTTTTCTCGTACAATGGCATTCTTCGTCAAACCATGGCTGAGCTGTTCGTGTTTTCTTTGGCAATAGGGCATTATGTATATACAAGAGCATGGAGTCCAGTGCAGGTTGGAGCAGACCTTCTTCTATTAGACTAGGAACATTTCCTAGAAGTTCTTCTCCCTTTTTTAATGTGTCATTGTTCAGCTTCCTTGAGATCAAGTGAGAGTGACAGGTTTTCGTTGATACGGATTGGTTGGTTGGTTCCTTAGTTTAGGGGCTGCGACAACGCGGTCATGTAGCCCCGTGTACTTTGGGTGTGTGTAGAATCTGTCTGATAACCGGTGTTAATTGTGATGACTGTATTAGTGTGTGTATCTGTTTTTTAAATTCAAGTAGCGACTGCAACTTTGAATTTTCAAATAGTTCCTACTTTTGCCGCCAAACGCCACCATCAACGACTACTAGGCCTAGTTCAGAACTAGCTACTAGACGCCACCGCAGTCGGCTCTTGGCAACGAACGTAGCAACCTAAGAGCGTTGTTTACATTCTTAACCTATCCAATTTAGTTTCACACAGGTGTAATTAGTGGAAAGATCTTTAACATGCCATAAATCTATGACATGGGACCGCCGGCTTTACTTCCCCTCCGAAGGAAGGCATACTGAGGGATTTTTTAACGCTCTTAAAAAATCCGACGGCTTGTCTTCTGATAAGGCAAATATGGTGTGGACTGGAAGGTGTTTTTTCATTGGGGCGACTGTTGATCGGTCCAACACTACTTGTGATTTTATTTTAATGTGTTTTCCTCTGTAGAATATCAGGTCTATTGTACTGGAACCGTTGGGTGCAAGGTAAGTCTTTTCTTCCTTTTTATTGACTAGGGTGAACCCTTCTTCCTGTAAAATCTCCAAAACCAGAGCTGTTTTTTTGTCAGGCTTGTCCAGTCTGCAGTTTAGGTCTCCTCCCAAGATCACATTTTCTTCTTCCCTTGTTATTGAAATTGCATTAATTATTTGTTCAACAGTATCTTCAACTGATTGAGCTGGGCTTGTGTAGAGTCCTATGATAGTGAGTCTAACCGTTTTTATTGTCCTGTGTTTTCTTCTGTGTGTTTTAATTTGAGTTTTCCTACGGTGTTGTTATACATGACGGTTACACCTCCTTCTGGTCTACCACGTTCTTTTGATTTTGCTAGTGCGTGTGTACTGTAGAAGAGAGGATCATTGATTGGTTCTAAGAGGAAAGTTTCCGTGGCTATTATTATGTCAAAATTGTTCCAAAAGTTGGTTGGGGTTGCTGTTCCTAAGTTCTTTAGTCCCTCAACATTCCATAGTAGTAGTTTTAGTGAATTTTTGTTCTTTTGGTTCGTTGGGTTTGGGATCTTCCTAGTCATATCTTGTTCCTGTGTACCGACGAAAACGTCTGACTGTAACTCCTCTTGGCCAGAAGTTTTCGTCAGTTGCTTTTTCTAGATCTTCCATTGGTATGGCTACGCGGAAGGCCTTTAGGTAACCAAATGTTGATAGCTCCACGCACTCTGTCACCTCGTTAACGCCTAGATTGAGGGTTAAAATGGACCAACAATAATATCATATGGCCAACCCTAAACTTTAGTCAGGAGCCGCCCTCGAGACAATCTTTATGAAAAAAGTGATCTGCCTATTCCAAAACGACTTTATCAAGATTAACTTAGTTATAGTTATTGTTGTTTTAAAGGGAGGAACTACGAGGTCATCTGCACCTTTAAAAAAAAAAAACGAGATTACCAGTATGCTAGGCCTATGAATTACTGAGAGAAGATTACTGCACGCACAAACTTAGAGTACAAATGATGTTACCATCTACCCCTGCGTATAACGAGCTCCAATCAGCACTTACGTCCAAAACGAGTCCAATATGGGAGAAGTTTTACACCACCGAAGCCATGACCACAACAGACTGGGCGAAAGCTGACTATGATCTGAGACATCTAGTGACCAGAATGGCAAACCACGGCTTTCATCATAAAGTGTGTACCACAAAGCCATTTCATATGCCGAGTGCGAACTGAGAGTTGTGTAAAGAAAGGTGTGATCTATATCATGTACCAACTTGCTCTGAAAGACTTGAATCATTATCAAATTTCTGCATTCATCTGTAATTGTATCTATGCACATTGCATGCTTTTCTATACATCAAGGTTAAATGACCCTGATGTAAAAGTCCCTCAAAATAACAAACATTATTTTTACAGGACATAAACTTTAATTTTGTAAACTAGTAGAATAATATAACTATGCAAACATGTTCTTTTAAGTATAAACATACTCTATCGTTTATACCGATCTGTGCACAGCATAGCTACACTCAGTGCTCCAAAAACAACGGAAAATTACTTATGTTATATATGCGCAGCCTACTTATTGCCATATTATACAGCTGATATAAATAACGCATAAATAGCTTGTTACCTCACAACACTTCACTATGAATAACGATACAAAATAGTTTTCATCGTACCCTATTTTATGAATAGGCATACACATAAGCTTAACCTGCAAACACAGATCTTGGCCTACCTGGATTAAATGTCAGCAAAAATAATTGCTACTGCAAAAAGAATACTAGATGAAATAAATGTTCAGTCAATCACCATACGCTAATAAACCTCTGCATAATAATGCACTTCAATAATCTAGATCAAAGTTCCAAGCACAACATTCAGAATGACACAATTGGACACAATGTCACCAACGGAGATTGTTGTTGTTGTTGTTTGTGTTGCGTTGCTGGACACAAAAGCTTCTTCGCACAATTGGCAACTCAAACTAACACTTGGGGCGCTGCAGTCGGTCTGGATAAGTAGATAGATAGATATTTTATTCAATTAATTCCAAAGAGCCATAGGCTCGTACAGAGGAATTGTACAGTAATATGTGTGTTTACACACCAAGGAAGAAAATTCTGAAGGTAACACAAATTGATGAATAAGGACATAGGCCTATTGTAAGGTTGATACCATATCTAAGATTGTTTAGACCAAGGTCCCTTAAAATGATAAGCACTTACGATTTTTAATCTTATACATAACTTAACTTATTTGATGTATTAAGATGCATCGAATTTTTCCCACAATACTTCCATAGTTTTCCTCTTAAATACCGACAAAGATGGTGCACTTTTTACTTCATCAGGAAGTTTATTATACACACATCAAAAAAAGTTTTGCATCACCTCGGTTCCCAGATCTCCGGCATATAGACGTTGACTGTGTATATTGTATCAAAGATACAGTCCCTTTGACTGTTCATAGATGTCACTAAAACTGCTCAAAGATGTAAACAACCATGCATGAGCAGGGCCTATTAGACGGAGGGGGTACGACAGCCGATCAGTTCCAGTCATTCCACCAGGACGAAGGTACGCTGCTCATGTTGTCTGTAGTTCTACCATGCCTAGAAGGTCAATACCGCAGTTCGATCGCGTCCGCATTGTTACTTTGTGTCAAGAAGGGCTCTCAACAAGGGAAGTTTCCAGGCGTCTCAGAGTGAACCAAAGCGATGTTGTTCGGACATGGAGGAGGTACAGAGATACAGGAACTGTCGATGACAGGCCTCGCTCAGGCCGCCCAAGGGCTACTACTGTAGTGGATGACCGCTACTTACGGATTGCCGCTCGGAGGAACCCTGACAGCAATGCCACCATGTTGAATAATGCGTTTCGTTCAGCCACAGGACGTCGTGTTTCAACTCAAACTGTGCGCAATAGGCTGCATGATGCGCAACTTCACTCCCGACGTCCATGGCGAGGTCCAGCTTTGCAACCCCGACACCATGCAGCGCGGTACAGATGGGCCCAACAACATGCTGAATGGACCCCACGGAATTGGCATCACGTTCTCTTCACCGATGAGTGTCGCATATGCCTTCAACCAGACAATCGTCGGAGACGTGTTTGGAGGCACCCTGGTCAGGCTGAACGTCTTAGACACACTGTCCAGCGAGTGCAGCAAGGTGGTGGTTCCCTGATGTTTTGGGGTGGCATTATGTGGGGCCGACGTACGCCACTGGTGGTCATGGAAGGCTCCGAAACGGCTTTACGATACCTGAATGACATCCTCCGACCCATAGTGCACCCATATCGGCAGAATATTGGAGAGGCATTTGTCTTCATGGACGACAATTCTCGACCTCATCGTGCACATCTTGTGAATGCGTTCCTTCAAGATAACGACATCGCTCGACTACAGTGGCCAGCATGTTCGCCAGACATGAACCCTATCGAACATTAAATGGTCATCAAATAGAAAATAAATCAGAAATAAAGTTTTTAGGACTATGGATACAACAAGACTTGAAATGGAATAAACATATACAATATCTGAATACTAAACTGAACTCGATGTGCTTTGCGTTACGTATTTTGAAAACCTGCACTAGCATGCACACATTAAGAAATACTTATTTTGCTTATTTCCATTCATACTTAAGATATGGGATCATATTTTGGGGTATGTCGCCAGATGTACTAAGCACGTTTCGGATACAAAAGAGAGCGATTAGAATTATGGCAAATGTAAACTCTAGAGAATCATGTAGACCTCTGTTTAAAGATTTAAACATTCTCCCACTGCCCTGCATATATATCTTTGAAAGTATTATGTTTTTTAAAAAGAATTTAATGAATAAAGATGTTTTTCTTAAAACAAACAATGATGTTCATAGGCATAACACAAGACAAAATCAAAACATTCATATTTCACACACACACACAAGCATATATCAAAAAGGAACTTTTCACACTGGAGTTAAATTATACAATAAACTACCCCAGTATATAAAACTGGCCCCAAAAATAAAAACCTTTGATAGAATGTTGAAAGCTTATCTGCAGTGCCATTGTTTTTACTCAGTAGTTGAATATTTTAGCGTATAGGAGTGATGGAATCTATAACTATATTTTACTTTTTTAATTTAATTTTAATACCTAGCTGTATGTTGTTGTATTTATAGAATTAAGTTTTCATATTATGATAATAGAGTGAGGTGTAAATAGTTGTGCAATAAGATTGTATCTATTAAGATTTGATATTATAATAAGTTATAAATAGTTATAATCTTAGTAATATATACCTGTTAGTTCTTTTATTTTATGCATGTAAATTCTGACGTGTCCTATATCAAAAATGTATTGAATGCATGTATTTGATCAAATGGAATAAATAAAAATCTATATCTAATCTATCATGCCTGGGATATGTTGAAAAGGGCTGTTTATGGACGTCTTGACCCACCAACCACTCTGAGAGATTCACGCCGAATTGTCGTTGAGGAGTGGGACAATTTGGACCAACAGTGTCTTGATGAACTTGTGGATAGTATGCCACGACGAATACAGGCATGCATCAATGCAAGAGGACGTGCTACTGGGTATTAGAGGTAGTGGTGTGTACTGCAATCTGGACCACAAATGCTGAAAGTCTAGCTGTATGATGGTACAACATGCAATGTGTGGGTCTCATGAGCAATAAAACGAGCTGAAATGTTGTTTGTGTTGATCTCTATTCCCTTTGTATTTAAAGGTTCCGGAACTCTTGGAACCGAGGTGATGCAAAACTTTTTTTGATGTGTGTATGACTGTGATGCAGAGAACTTGAAACTATTTCTACCATATTTAGAAGAGTGAATGATATATAAGGCTATGTCCTTCGCATGCCTAGTTCCATAAGAATGATTGTCTGAGTTCAAGATGTAGGGAGAGCTATAGAGTATTGTGTTGTGTTTAATCTTGTATATTAGCATAGCTGCTCGGAGTTCTGCACTTATGCTGAGGGGTAGAATTTTACTTTTGATGTACAGATCTTTTACTGGAGTGCAGTAAGGAAGGTTAAATATGTTTCTAATAGCCCTATTCTGAATAGTCATTAAATCATTCAGTGTGGATTTCCTGCAGTGAGCCCAAATAACATTTAAATATTGGAGCTTGCTATGTGCAAGTGAATAGTAGATTTGTTTTACAAGGTTTAGGGGAATAAGATACCGAAGTTTCCTTAGGATCCCTACTACAGGTGAGAGTTTCTTAGCAATTCGTTCAACGTGTTCAATCCAGGTCAGGTGTTTGTCGATGATGAGACCTAAATACTTTGCCTGATTAACCTCTTTTATTTCAATATTATTTATATATATTTTGTCATGTGTGATTTCTTTCATGCTTTGTTTTGAAATTACCATGTAATTGGTCTTCTGTAGGTTCATTGTTAATTTATTGGCCTGGAACAATTGTGAGAGAGTATTTATATCTTGTTGCACATTTTGTATGATTTCAATTATGTGTTTCCCAGTGTATAAGACATTTGTATCATCTGCATACAATTTGATATGCCCTCTCAAATTACATTCCACAATATCATTTATATACATTAAGAATAATGTAGGTCCAAGTATAGATCCTTGTGGAACGCCATGAGTTATATATTTTCCTGAACTTATGCATTTATTCAAAGCTACATGCTGCTTTCTTCCAATAAGGTAGCTTTGGAACCATTTTAGAGCTATACCTCGGACACCAGCATTTTCTAATTTTGACAACAGTATTTTATGATCTACTGTATCAAAGGCTTTTGTGAGATCAATAAATAACCCAACTGCAATATTATTTTTGTCAATAGTTTCTTGTAGCATTGTTATTAGGTCAATAGTTGCTGCCTCAGTACTAGATTTTTCCCTGAATCCATATTGCATATTATGAAAGAATGTATTCTTGTTCAGAAATGAAAGCAATCTTGTTTTTACCACTTCTTCCAGAATTTTTGAAACTACCGATAAAATAGAAACAGGTCTATAATTATTTGGATTTCTTTTGTCACCACCCTTAAATATAGGAACTACTTTGGCCACTTTTAAGTCATCTGGTATCATGCCAGTAACTAAGGACTCATTAATCATTTCAACCAAGATTTTAATAAATGATTGCATATTGTTTTTAATGAAATTTGTCTTGATCCTATCTAAGCCACAGCTCTTTTAATTCTTTAAATTTGTGATGATGGACTTGACCTCTGCTTCATCTGTTGGATATAAGTAGAGGGAATTTGACTGCTTGTGGTCCTTACTGAGGATTTCCTTCTGTTCAGGAATAGCTTTTGCTAGACTTCCAGCAATGTCTGTGAAGAACAAGTTAAATGATTCACATAGCTCTTGATTGTCTGTGATAATTTTGTTGTCTATTTCAAGTGAAGTGCATGTCTCAACTGTTGGCTTTTTGTTGTGTATGATTTCTTTGATAGTCTCCCAAGTTTTATTGGAATTGTTTCCATATGTTCTGAATTTTTCTGAGTAGTAATTTGACTTTAGTCTTCTTTTTAAGTTTGTTACACTATTCCTGCATCTACAATATTCTTGGTTCATATCATTATTATTTTTGTGAAGGGGATTTTTGAGCTTTGCATGCAGAGTGTCTCGTTGTTTTATAAGTGTAAGGAGTTCAGCTGTGACCCATGGTAAGTTAGTAGTCTGTCTTTTATTGTTAGTTTTGTTTGTTTTCTTTGACTATGCCTGTTCCTTAGATTCAATTGTTTGATGAAAGAGTTATATAGAGAGTTAACAGTACTGTTTGCATCATTATGGGAATCAGCGTTTATAGATATATTAGTTTCAGGAGTGTGTTGCCTATCCCAAGAGTCCTCGTGTGTTGTTGATTTTGTCGAGTTATGTGACTGAGTGTACGTGCTATAATTGGTCTTGGAAATATCAAGAATTAATATACTGTGATCACTAATATCATTGCTGACATTTGATATTTTATAACTTAATTCTGAATTGTTTAGTGACACGTGATCTATTAAGGTAGCTGCAGTGTCACAAAGTCGTGTAGCATATTTAGTGTTGCACTGTTTAAACCCATAGCATGCTATTAGTTTTTAGATATTTCCTTCTTAATTGATCATCAGCTAGGATATCAATGTTGGTATCTCCGAGGAAGATGCATAATTTATTGTTTATCTGGCTAAGAAAACTTTCAAATGAATTTAAGAAGGGTATGGCATTGCTTCTACTGGGGTTATTTGCTGCAATAATATCAATGCTTTTATATGTTGGCCTATTACTTTTAACATCATCTCTGAATACCTCAATCCACATCAAACTATGATTCATTTCACACTTTCTTTTAACATTCACTTTCCATTTGTGTGATACATAAATACCCAGACCCCCACCAACTTTGTCATCTCTATGAGCAAACACACTTGTGAAATTGTTGAAGTTATAAAAATCTGCCTCATTACTTTTCACCCAGGTTTCTGTAACTACCAATACATCTATCTGGCCTATCATTTGCAAGAGAATTTCAATGTCATCAAGCTTATTCCGAATACTTCTGCTATTAATGTACAAACACCTAACCTCTCCACCTAATTCTAATGAGTTTATGCATGCACTTATATTACAGTCCTGTTGCATGAACTCATCCAAACAGTTGTACTTATGTTCACTGCACTGTACTTCACCTAGGTGTCCACTTGTAGTCAGTGCTTTCTTCTCTCTAAACAATAAGATATCATCACTCGTTCTAGCAATTAGTTTTCCGAGAGTAAAAACTTGGCAACTCTGTTTAAAAGTTTTCCAAATTTCATTGTTCCTCTTCTATTGAGGTGGAGACCATCATAAGCAAGGTCCCTGTCTTGTAACCAAGAGTTCCCTTCTAAAAAAAATAATGTGTTTTTCACTACACAACCAATCCATTGTTGAATTCACTGCATTAATGTATCGTGGGTCTATGTCACGTCTTTGTAATACACCACTAACACACACTTTTGAACTCGGAAAGGCACTTTTCACTTCGTCCACGAGCTTGTCCAAGTCATTCATAATGTGAGTTGGTGTTGGAGAACTGTTCAAGCAATTGGTCCCTACATGAATCATTACCACCTCAGGGTCTTCTCGAACCTCGTTTGCCCATACCTTTCTAGTTAATTGATCAGTTCTTATTCCTGGATAGCAATAGACTGCGGCATCATCAACTACTGGGCCTACATTTCGCAGAATTGAGTCACCCATGACAAGTACACGGGGACGTCTCCTTTTCTTAGGGTTATGGGTAGGTTTGTCGCGTCTGGATGTCTCGTTTTCAATACCGGTATCTTGTCTTTCTTCTACTTGGGAATCGGAACGGCTGAGGATTTCAAACGGATTCTGGGAGATAAAGTCGTTAGGGTAAAAATACTCAATAACACGCGTTTGATATGGAACACTTTTTATTTTTCGGTTATAATCAGTAAATGTGGTCCCTTAAATAATGACAGTGTTATTTTCAATTGTATATATGTATACATGTGCTATACACGTGATCTAATTTGTGTGCTCCACTGGATTTTATGTGTCAATTGCATATTATCAAGCATCGGTTGTCTGCTGGTATTTGTTTTTGTGCAGTTCGAGTCAAGGCGCTGTTACGTTTAAAAGCTATATTTGAGTTTGCTCACTGTACCATAGACTCTAGAAATTATTTGCTGCTTGGTAGGGCGAAGGGATGAGTTTAACTTGTATTAAAACTCGGGATAGACAGGAATTGCTTGATTTGGATGGTAGGTATTAACCCTGAGAAGTCAAATTAGGCCTATATGACTCGAAGTGGAATGGCTCGGATATCGCAGATCGAGGTGATGGCGGTTGGTAGGGTTATTGGAAATGAACTAGGGAGCGAGGAAGGATACCTGACTGATGAAGCTTGGCTGTCCTCGGCTGGTGTGAGCTTGGCTGTCTTGGTACGGCTTGGCTCGGCGAGACTGTGCTTGGCTCGGCGTAAGTGAACAACCCGTCCTGTCGTCAGTGAGCTCTTGTTGCCCGTATTTATTTGGTACCGTCACCTTTCGGCTATTGCTATTTGCATCTTTTGGAAAGTGATGAAAACGTATATCAGCCGCCCTCTTATACATCGACTTAGAGCCGTAAACTGAGCAATATACTTTGCTTTTACTCATTTTGCACTCTTATCAACGAGTAAAACTTATAACTTATGTATAAACACGAAGAATTTACCACGATCTGCTTACCAATACAAGAAACCATTATACAAACAGTCACCACGTGACAAATGTACCCTACTTGGTAAGTTTCTCATTTTTACCGCTAGATGTCATATCAGATAGCTGGAGTTGCCAATAACATCCGGCAGGGAATAGACTACAGTAGACATCGCAGTAAAATGCAGCAGCTAATTGGTCCATATGTTCAAAAACCACTAATCTCTTGAACTTCGTTTGTCATATTGAAACTGATGTCCACATTATCCTCTTCACTATCGAAGCTGATCTTTAGCACTGATGTCTAAATTTATATAATGATCGCACACGCCAAATATGAGAAATAACGGAAAACAAGATCTATCCGTATATATATATGGGTGACCAAAAGCCTAAAAACCACACCCAGGAGCACCAGAACAAAAAACGGGAAGGACCCCCTAGGAGCCCACCTATGATTTTACAATTGAAATGGAAGGTGATCCAAATATGACATAATAGCATCCACCAATGGAACTGTAGGACTATGTACAAGTGACGCGATGTTTAACGGCAAGGGATAAGCAAGTCGCCTCAATTTCTCCAACATAATGTCCCGCTGCGGATTGAAGGTTTCACACTGAAACAATATGTGATGTAATGTACCTCGTGCCCTACCACATACACACCTATTATTGTCCCTGAGATGCATGCGCTCCAAAGCTACTGGTGTAAGAGCGTGCTGGAACCACATTCGAATGATGGTAATAATATGACGCCGCGAATATTTTCCGACTAGGAACCAAGGCGCTGTAGTTACGGATGGTTTTATTAAGAAAAAAAATTCTTGCTTTACATTTTGCTATCTCGGTCCATTCATTTTGCCAAGCACTAACGACTCGCTGATGAATTATCGGTACTATATCCGGATACGGTATCCCGATATTATAAACTGTTATCTGACCGCATGCCGCATTCTTAGCCCAGAGATCTACTGTTTCGTTTCCTGCTATATGACAATGCCCAGGAATCCACATGATGACCACGTCTTGTCCTGTGAGTGTGAATGTATGGAAATATTGCACTATTTGGTAAAGATACCAATTATTTGAGTGCAGAAAATGAGGTAAGGCATTAATAACACTCAAAGAATCCGTGCACATTAGTGCGTGATGTAAACGATGGGCATGAATATAGTGACGAGCCTGGCGTATAGCAAAGAGTTCAGCTGTAAAGATTGTAAGATGAGGGGGGAGGCAATAAGTGCGACTAACCTGTAAGTCAGGAGAGTAAAAAGCCGACCCCACGCGATCCGGTCGAACCATCTTTGAACCATCAGTATAAAAAATCGTATAATCGGAATACAAATCCTGAATATCTCGAAATGCTCGAGAAATGATATTCGGATGATGCTTGAACATTTGAAATAGCAATGGAAAGGAATTATGCAGAATCTTAGGTTGGGTATGCAAAACCCTGTAGGGGATGGTATCTGGAAGTGCTAAACGGGTTTGTAACACATCCTTCCTGAAGGGTTGTAAAATCTCATAAGCCATGACAAGTGCCGGTTTATGTGATCGATCTAAACGATTTTGTGCGTAATATTCCGTCAGAAGTTGTAATTTAGAGATAATCGGAGACGCCACTAACGACAATTTGTAGGCTAAATATTTGCTCGCTATAAATGTGCGTCGATGTGATAAAGGTAACTCACCGGCTTCCACCAACAATGCACTCGTGGGGGTGGAGGCCAAAGCCCCTAGAATTATGCGGATAGCTTTATATTGTAGTCTATCTAACATTAACAAGCGACTGTTCGCCATTAGATCGTAAAAGAAACTGCCGTAATCTAATTGTGAACGAATAATGTTCTTGTACACTGTCAATAATAATGCGGGGTCCGCACCCCAACGACGCCTTGTCAAAGCTCGAAGGACCTGTAACCGTTTTTCGATTTTAACTTCAAGATATTGTACCTGCCGTGTCCACCGGAGTTTATCGTCAATATAAATGCCTAAATATTTGATATTGCGCACAACATCTATGGTACCCTGTCGAAATAAAATAGGAGTCTGATCGTACCGCCGTTGATGCGTGAGAATTATAGCAGAATTCTTACCCGGAGATGTTTCCAAGCCATGATTACTTAGCCATTCATGGGCTAGAGTTAAAGCAAGATATAAATCTGTTCGACATTGATGTAAGGTGTCACGGGAACAATAAATCATAAAATCATCCGCATATTGTATGATACGGGCATAAGGCAAAATCACCGCTTCTAATTGTTGAGTATAAACGGAAAACAGAAACCCACTAAGTATGTCCCCTTGCGGCAAGCCCTGAGACGTCTGACGGTGGTCCAGCATCCCCTCGGGGGTACGTAATATGAGACGCCGATGAGTTAAAAAATTGTGAACAATACACAGAAATGGAGAGGGGAACTGAAGCTCTTGCAGTTTCCGTTGTAAAATCATGGGATCTACGGCATCGTATGCCCCCTTAATATCCAGACAAACAGCAATGGTATGATGTTTGCGTCCTTTAGCTAATAAGACATCAGTTAAGAAAATAGAAAGAGCATCTACAGTACTGCTACGCTTACGAAATGCGAATTGATACTTAGAGAATAAGTTGTAATATTCCATACACCATTGCAAACGTTGCAATAATACTTTTTGAAATATCTTCCTAACACAGGAGCCTAAATTGATCCCACGATAATTCTGAGGGTCACGTGCGTCCTTCGAATTTTTTAAGATAGGCAGTACCTCAAAGGTATTCCACTCAGTGGGAAACGTGCCAAAACGTAATACTTCATTATCATCATCATCATCATCATTTCCCCTTATCCAGCTCCTGCCGGGTCGGGGTATTTATGGCACTTCTCCACTTTCCTCTTTCCTTCCACAATTCTTCTTCCACGATCTTGTCCCAGTCCAGATTTCTTTTTCTCAAGCTGTTCTTCACTGAATCGATCCACCTTGTTCTAGGTCTTCCCCTTGCTCTCTTGCCCTTGCACTTGGCCTCCAGCATCTGTCTTGGTATTCTATTTTCCTCCATCCTCTTTACATGTCCAAACCACCTTAGTTTATTCTTCTCAATTCTCTCATTTAGTTGTCCCATCCCAACTTCCTTCCTAACATCTTCATTCCTCACTCTGTCTTTCCTTGTCTTACCTACCATACTTCTTAGGAATTTCATTTCACTGGCTTGGATTCTACTCTCTTGCCTGCTCGTCAGGGTCCAAGTCTCAGCTGCATACGTTAATATGGGTACATAGTACATTTTATACATTACCTCCTTGCTTTTCCTTGGTACTTCCTTATCCCAAACGAGTTTTCTTACACTTTGATAGAATGCATTGCTCTGCTGTACCCTCCTGCCAATCTCCATGTCCAACCTACCAGTTTGCATCAATTCACTTCCTAGGTATTTGAACGTGTCCACAATTTCCAAACTCTGACTTCCAATTTTCACAGTGCCCTTACCTTGTCTTTCCCCTCTTGTCATCACCATGGTCTTGCTTTTCTCTATACTGATTTTCAGGCCATACTTCTGAATATTTCCGTTCAGTGCATCTAGTTGTTTTTGCACTTCTTCGGTGTTCCTTCCCCAGACCACAATATCGTCTGCAAATAATAGTAACTTCATTTCTTTATGTCCATATGCTTCCTTTGTTTCCTTTACAATTTCATCCATTACCATTATGAATAAAAGAGGTGACAGCACACTCCCCTGTCTTAGTCCAGTCTTGTTCCTAAACCAATCTGTCTTTCCAACTGGGGTCAGTACCCTGCTAACACAGTTGTTGTACATTGCTTGCACCATTTCCAACATTTCTCTTCCCAGTCTCTTCTTAACCATGGTTTCCCACACCTTCTCTCTGGGGACACTATCATATGCCTTTTCTAGATCTATGAAAGTCATGATCAAATCCTCTCCATATTCCCAGTTCTTTTCCATCACCTGCCTCAAGCTAAAGATTGGGTCCACTGTGGATCTTCCACTCCTGAAGCCATACTGTTCCTCTTGCAACTCTCCTTCCACCTTTCTTCTCATTCTTCTTTCTAATATCCTTTCCAGTATTTTCACTATCTGTGATAAGAGGGTGATCCCTCTATAGTTATCACACACCTTCTTGTCCCCCTTCTTAAACACTGGTATTATTAGCCCTTTCTCCCAGTCTTCTGGTACACATTTCCGTTTCCACACACACTTTAGCAGTCGATACAGCCATTGCATACCAACAGGTCCAGCAGCCTTTATCATTTCTACACTGATTTCATCCACCCCTGTTGCTTTTCCCAGCTTCATTTTCTGTACTGCTAATTCCACCTCCAGCATTGTTATATCATCTTCTGTTATAGAGTCGTCAGGCTGTGTCAATTCGATCTCACCAGTACAATTGCTCACATTCAATAGCTTATCGAAATACTCCTTCCATCGTCCCTTTATCTCTTCTGGGTGAGTTAACAACTCTCCATCTTCCTTTTTCACCAGCTTTGTAGTAACTTTTTCTTTCCTCTTACTTCTTAGAAGCCCATACAGCATCCTTTTACTGCCAATTACATCTGTTTCCATTCTTCGTGTAAATTCTTCCCAACTTTTCTTCTTTTCTTCTCCTACCACTTTCTTACACCTCCGTTTGCTGTCGTGATACTTCCTTTTGCTTTCTTCTGTTTGATCTCGGTTCCATTCTTTCCATGCAGACTTCTTTTCTTTCACTGCTTTCCTCACCTCCTCATTCCACCACGGTGTCTCCTTCTCTTTCACTCTTGTTGACGTCCTACCACAAGCACTCTCTGCTGCACCAGCAAATGCCTTTTTAAAGTGGGACCATTCCTCTTCTACATTTTCCACTTCAGTAACTGGGATTTGTTGCTTCAATCTCTCCTGAAAATCTTCCTGTACAGCTTTGTCTTTCAATTTCCATACTTTTATTTTACTTTCTCTGATCTCCTTTAGGTTTTCCAATTTTCCCCATCTAAATTTTGCCACCACAGCTCTATGGTCCCCATCAAATGCTTCTCCTGGTAAAGCTGTCACATCCATCAGCTTTCTGCGATTTGTCCTTTCCACCAGGAAGTAGTCAATTACTGATTTTGTTCTTCTATCACCCCACCCATATCTCGTAATTTTCCTGCTGTTTTTCTTCCGAAACCATGAATTACCCACTATCAGTCCATTCCTTTCACAAAAGTTTACAAGTTCCTCTCCTTCCCGGTTCTTTTTCCCATATCCATATGGTCCAACGACTTCTTCCTTTCCTTGTCTCTCATTTCCGACTTGTGCATTCATGTCTCCCATGATCACCACTTCTACATCTGAGATTACTCTTTCTACATCCTCCAGGAATACTTCAATATCTTCTTCTCTGTTTCCAGTCTGTGGTGCATACACTTGTATGAAGTCCATCACGTCATTCTTCATCTTCATTCTAATTTTCATTATTCTGTCACTCACACACTCTACCACTTCAACATACTCCTCCAGTTGTTTCGAGGTTATCAGTCCTACGCCATTTTTTGCCTCTTGGCCACCACTCCAGTATAATGTATATCCTTTCCTCAATTTCTTCCTTCCTTTACCTTTCCATTTCACTTCACTCAGCCCCATCAATCCAACATTCTCCCTCTCCATGAAGTCTACCACCTCCTCCACCTTGCCTGTCAGGGTCATGACATTCATGATTCCCACTTTCATTTCGGTTACTGGTCGCCCATTTCTCACAGTTCCCCCAGTACCAAAGGAACTGCGCGTCGCCTGCAGGGTACGCCCTAACCTTTTCCGAATCATTGGAAGTGCCATTTCCATTTTAGGCTATTATTACGATGGGGTCGCCACTCCCAAAGGCATTTTATGAAGCTACTGCCAGCTATTATTCAGGCCGCCCCTAACATGGAGAACAGACGCCCTTGCAGCCGCCCCTAACCTGGGAAACAGACGCTGCCGATTGATGCTGTACTCATACTATTCCCTGAGTACTGGGTTGCCTCTTCCGCAATCTCCACCGTTCTGAAGTCCATCTTCTCCGCTGCAGATTCCGTTGAGGTCTTCGCACGTAACCCTGTGCACGGGGCCTATGTTATACCCCATAGGACTGGGTCCTCACCAGAACTTAGCCGGTACTGTAGTTCCATGGTATATTACAGTACCGTTGCCCACCCCCGCGACGTGGACGCGCCTGGCAAGAATTATCCATGTATCCAATTAGGATTGACTCATGGACCGGGTTAAGGAGCTGTCTAAATCCAGCCTCCAAGGCAATACTTCATTATATACGGAAATAAGCATCTCCTGTGCCTTGTCGGGAAGATAGGCAACCATCTGATATGTTATGGATTCGACACCAGGACTAGTCGATTTCGTACCTCGCAGGGCAGATTGAATTTCCACTTGCGTTATAGGTTGTAGTAAAACATGGAAATGATCTGAAGCTGTATAAGACGGAAGCGGGCCCTTATTGATAACTGTATCTGACGTGAGATTTATATAAAATTCTTGAAAACCCTGCCGGCTAAGTCCTGTTGGCGGCCCCATATAACTCGTATTGGACAAACTTTTGATGGTAGACCATAACTTATTTAAAGAGGTTGTGGCATTTAATGAGCTGATGTGATTCTTCCATGCATCGCGTCTCTTTTCATTAAATACTCGTTGGAGCGTGGCTGTGACGCGCTTATACAGGATATAATTATCATGTGTACCATGTTTCCGATATTTTCGTAAACACGCCTTCCGTCTTTTGACTAGTAAGGTGCACTCTGCATCCCACCACAGTATAGTCCCAGGGCGTTGGAACCTACTATACGGAATTGTCCGCGTCGGGTGATAACAATCCAAATATTGCTTAATAAGGTGATACAAAAGAGAGTATTTCTGACGTGGGAGGGGTGGGATGCGGCCCAGATTATCCTGAATGAATGTCTGAAAGAAGTTGAAATCAAAGTATTTTAAGGAACGAGTTATTTTAGTGCCCCGGTGTATCGATGGTGCTACCCTAGTGCGATCATAAAAAAATAAAATAGGGAAGTGATCACTCTGATGCGTGTCCCCGATCGTGCTCCAATCTAATTTATGCGACAAGTCCGGGGTAGTGAGAGTTAAATCGACCACACTTTTTGGACTGCCCGGGGGTGTCAATCGCGTAGGAGAACCATCGTTTAACACATTTAAGGAAAATGTGGAAATCGCATGAGCAATATGTCTACCTTTGGCATTAGTTCGTTCACTGCCCCAGAGTCCATGGTCTGCATAAAAATCTCCTAGAATAACATGCTTAGATCGTTGTGACACATATTTAAAATACATGTGCCATTGTTGTTGCGTGCCCTGAACAGGTGGTGGGCAATATATATGACTAGCATATATATCCCCCACCCGAAAAAATTGATGATAACAAAAGGGGAGTTGATAAGGCCAAGACAGCGGCGTTATTTGTAAATCCGGAACAACATGAGATGAAGAAAGAGACTAAACGAATACAAACCAAAAAAAGAAAGGTAAGAAACTATTGACAAACTGTACCAGCGCCCCGTGGTCGTGGTTTTTCGAGGGGCGGAAGTAATGGCAGTATTTTATCTAATAACTTTTTAACACAGTGCGCCCACTGTGCATTGTGGCCTAAAAGATCCATGAGTTCTGTAAATTCGTCGAGAATGATTTGAGTAGGAGCAGACTTATCGGGCCCCGAATCGGGCTCCAGTCGCCGGACACCGGATGTGCCCGGTTCGCTGGGCTTCTCAAGTGGTGATATCCGTTCCACGGTTGGGGTGTTTATCAGTTGCAGATATGCCGGCCTATCATATCCCAAGGGTGTAATCAATTTCGGAGCCGGATGTACCAACTCAGTAAATTTACGCTTGCGCGGAGGATCAGATCTTTGACCACTATATGAAGCTGCCAAAGGGGGAAATTGTTGGGGGAGTGCTAAAGGGTGAAAAGGGGTACTTGTCTGGCGCTTCACAATTTCATTGTATGATTTGTTTTCAGTACACATCAGCCTCTTTATCTCAATTTGCTGCTGATGCACCTCACAGCGCACCGCCCCTGCCATATGGTTACCTTGACAATTAACGCACTTGAATATCACTTCTTTGCAGTCACTCGTTAAATGCTCCTGCGCACATTGTCCACATCTAGGGCCCCGAGCCCTACAGTGAAGTTGCACATGCCCATACCTCTGGCACTTCTGACATCGAAGAGGTGAAAAAATGTACAAACTTACTTCTAAAAGAACATTGAAGATGCTGACATGAGTCGGCAAGTTTTGAGTTTCGAAAAAAATTTTCACGGTGCCCGTTGCTATTTTTTTCCGATTTTCCATCTACGGTTTTAGTACGAAAAAAACGTTGTAAGCGAACGATAGGTACGGGAGAGTCAATGAAACGCAGTAATTCCTCCTGCGTTAAGGAGGTATCTACCCCCCGAATGAGTCCCACTCGTTGTATGCTTGACGATGAAATAAAGGCCATTAGATTTCTTTCCTTTAACACCGGATGTTCCAAAAATGAATTGGCATCTCGAAGTGACTTAAATTGAATTTGAACCCGATTGCGCCCTTTTCGTTGTATTTCTTGAATTCCTGGGATTTTACGTTCATAAAACAAACGCCCCAAAGCCATTGGATGCAGATGTCCAATCGCCTGAGGCTCAACGCCTTGAACGAAAACTATATACGGTCCCGTATGATTTTGGAAGTATCGATAGTCACTGGGAGGGGTACGAGGTTGTACAGGGGTTTGTACCACAGTAGTAGCCCGAACTTCCGACATTGTATTGTTCTCATGTTCATCCACAATATTCATTGATTCAATGTTGGCGTAAACATCAATAATAACTGCCGACGAATTATCCGGTGGGAGGCCTATTTGACCTCCCCCACTCTCCTCCGACATTGCGGCGAAGAATTTCCGAATGTATAGTACTTACATAAATCGTCACCAAGCACAAGGAAATAAAGACGAAACAACACACTTAAATATAGATAGCAAATCGCACACCACACCGCTCACCGCACACACAAAACACCAGACGAAAGCGACGGATATGTTACTGCGTTCACAGCGGACGAGCGACTCGACACCAACGGAGATTATTATATTATTGCATGTTCCTTGATTTCATCAAACAAACAACGTGCGACCAAAGATGATTTACACCAAGGAGCATATTGGCAACTCAAGCTATCTGATATGAAAATTGGAGGCAAAAATAAGAACCAGCTCAAGTAGATCAGCCATGAATCCATTGTATCTACTGTAGGTATAATAGAAGGATGCGCTGAAATAAACCTAATTATTAAACCGCATCGTATGGCTGTTGTTTCTATTGTAAAACGTAAACCAGGTGAAATGTAAAGCTGCCGAGAACGACAAATGTCTGCAATGTGTACAGTCAGGGGCGGATTTAACTTTTTGGCGCCCCTAGGCAAAATAAAAATTGCCCCCCCCCCCTTCCATTTTGTAGGTTTGTGTGAAAATTGACTGGTAGTTAGTAAGGCAACCTATTAAAAATTCGAGTTAATTTTTTTACACTTATAATTAAATTTTATATGTAGGTATAACTTAAGATCTAGGTGTGCTAAAAAAATCTTTCTCCGTGCATTTTTTTTTCAGCAAAAGTTTGATAATATCGTCAAATTCCACATCTGACATTAATTCAGCTTCAAATGCCAAAATCATTTGACAAACCAAACGGTCCTGGCTCGTGGTTGATCTCAAATAGTCTTTTATGCGCTTTAAACATGAAAACGAGCGTTCGGCACTGCAGTTGGTAACTGTTGTGCAGTAGATCATTGTAGATCATTCTGTGGAATAAATTTTAATATTTCTAAAGGCGGGTTATTTTCATTTTTTTTTTACTTTTTTGAAAGTGGCACAACTCTTTTAAAAATATTCGTTCTAAATCATTTGGAAAATATTCTTGTAATGTTGCCGCATGTTTCTTTAATTCAGGTTCATTCAATGTACCAAATTCGATAAGCGTGATAAATTTTTGAAAAAATCTTTTTAATCGGCGCATTTGTCTTTCAAATCTTTATAGAGTGTATGCAAAATTATATTAAAAGTATTTACTCTGAAATTCTCTCTTCCACCAGCTCAACATCATCTTTATACAATTTATCAGACATTAATTTTCTTCGTTTCTTCCTACGAACGCCTTTTTCAAACTCCTGGATGGTAGAAATTTTCCGTGCTGTTTCTTCATAAAGTTCAACATTTTCCGAGCATCTTCTACAAAACCAACCAACGATATGTAGAAATCCAAAATATCTGAAATGCTGGTATCCATGGCTTGCAATTTCTGACTTGTAGCATCGAATCGTTCAAGTAAAACAGACCAAATACTTAGCATACATGCACTTTCTAGTCGTTCCATATTATTCCGAAGTCCTGTTGCTTTATTTCGAACTATTGCTTTTTCGTTGGGATTTTCTTCAAAAGCTGATAAAGCATATATTATTTCATTCCAAAATTCAACCAGCACAAAAACCGCATCAGCACGTGCAGACCAACGAGTTGTAGACAATGATTTTAGTTTCACAAATTTTAAATCAGCAAAATGCTGCAAAACTATCTTTCTGTCGAATCTGAAAAAAACATACAACTCCTGGAACAATTCAAAAAACTTACTCGCATCTGTACACCTTTTTGCAGCGTGTGTACCAACGAATGTGCAGTGCATGGTGTGTACTCTGCGAGAGGATTGTCGCTTTTTATTCTAGCTTGAAGTCCCGAATATATGCCCTTCATGTTGGCAGCGTTATCGTAAGATTGCCCTCTCATATAAAGAATTTCTATACCATGAGATTTCAAAGTAGATGTGACTGCATCATATAAGTCTTCACCTTTGTGACCTGGATTGTCTAGTAAAGTTAAAAGTCGTTCAGTAACAGTGCCGTCTGGTTTTACATATCGTAAAATGAATGAAGTTGGTCAATCGAGAGATGTCTGGGGTTGAATCCACAATGATAGAATAGTACTTCGCAGTTTTGATTTCTTCAACTATTTTAGCCATAATTTCGATGACTTCTTCATAAATAGTTTTGGATAGGTAGCTTGTATTACCACTGCCTTTATCTCCATAATTACGAATATGCTCATCTATA
Source organism: Meconema thalassinum (assembly GCA_946902985.2). Classification (NCBI taxonomy): domain Eukaryota; kingdom Metazoa; phylum Arthropoda; class Insecta; order Orthoptera; family Tettigoniidae; genus Meconema; species Meconema thalassinum. The sequence continues at coordinate 128,332,982 of OX336395.1, forward strand.
AATGGATCGAATGGTCTTAAATATTCTATCAGAAAATGTCCATTGTTAATCACGCCGAAATGCTCATTGCTGCCTGTGTCCCTAAATGAGAGTCCACGACTTGCCAAGGTTTTGGCAGTAGCAACAACTATTTTAAGAACTTCTTTCCAGTACGAAATTTCTTCTTGAAGTTGTTGTACTAAACCATGATCTACTGGTACTCTTCAATGTACATTAGCTCTTTCAAACAATTTTGGAAAAGATTGTTTATGATGACCTGAATTTTCGTGGGCAGAAGCCAAGTCATGGATGTTTTTCCAATCATTGAATCCGTGTCTGAACGCAAATTTGTCAGTTGTGTCTCCAAAAAGCAAACACGTTGCACAAAAAACAGAACCCTTACTCTTGGAATAAACAAGCCATTTACGACCCCCTATTCCCCGTTTTGGAGTTTTCTTTTAAACACTGAGTGGTTCAAGTACCTATTATATTCAGGGTACGCTCGCTTGGATTCTTTTAAATCAGAATCTTCATTCGGATTGTAACCATTCAAAGCAACGTACTCTTGGAAAAATTCATTCGCAATCCAAGTAGCCGGATCACTGTTGAATACAAACACATTTTTCTCAATTTCACTCGCTTCTGCTTTCTCATCAGAAAACTGGGCAGATGACCTCGTAGTTCCGCCCCTTAAAACAACAATAACTAACAATAACAATAAAAAAATGTAGGTAAATCTGAGTGAGCTGTATCTGGTGTATTTTCTTCAACATCAATATTCTGAGTACAGAGCCAGTAGCAGTCAGTATGGCAGAAGTAGAGGAAGGAAATGGAGGCGGAACATCTGAAGATGGTTGTTCACCTAAACATTTGCACATAAAAACTTCAGTTCACTGCATTTGAAAAACTGATTTCTTGCATTATTCAATTATTATTTTGAGCTACTTACTTGTCAAAGGTTTAGAAAAATATATCAATTTTTGGCGTTTTAGCCAAAACTTTTTCTTGTTTTTGCGCCTTTTCAGATGCTTGCTTTCTACATTGAGCACCACTTAATCGTTTACGCCCATCCATTTTCAATTTTTAAACGAAAAATGAATGTGTTGTGACGCGCCAAATTTTAGCTCTCAGATAATTCGAATTATAGACAGTTAACTGTAGTTCAATGATGTGCAATCTATTAGATAAATTGACAAAAGAGATCAATATCAAAGAGACGTCAGACTCGCAACAAAGAAGGCGAATAATAGTTTATAACAAAGACCAGTCTTCACAAAGAATTTGGTGAGGTTAGATAGACCAAACTCCAGCAATTAACAAATCGAATATTTGGAGAACAATTTACGTGAATGCCCTCGCACACAAGACGCACACATAGCAGTCCAGCTTCGTATGAAACATAACCATACCAGAGAACAATTTCTGTGAACGTCTTCGCACAAAAGATGCATACATAGAAGTCTCGCTCCCAGTCTTCCGTTACAAACGTACCAAGGCTTTTACAAGCCTTACACGAAGTAAATCTACACTGGACCGAGACCAATCACCCGTTTCATCAAAATGTCTACCCCTCCTCTATCACCGTGAATGCAGGAATAGGACCCTGCAGAGCTCTGCAGAAAATGCAAACGCAGCACAGAAGAAGATGGGGACTCAGCTACATGCAAGGCATGCCAAAGAAGGGAACATAATAAATGTGCGGGTCTGACGCAAGGCGAACTAGACACGCTTATGAGGGCTAACTGCAGACTCACGTGGATAAGCAAAAAATGCAAACCAATGCTGCAGGAAAGGAGGGAAACAAGATGACCTCTTACAAAGCCTATTAAGTTGTATAGAATCCATGCAAGCATCCATAGAGCAAATGAAACAGAACATGGAAACCACACTCATAGAAAGAGTACAAGAAGCGGGAGCCAGGGAGATTGGAAAAACCTCTCTCTCCCCGGCAAGAACCAAAAACAGCAGCCACAATAAGCCGGACGACCATAGAAAACAGGAGCCCTCTATGCAGACGCAACCCAAGAAATTAGCAAAGCTAACATGATAAAGTCACCAGCCACGCAAAACTTGGTAGAGGTACTAGCCACGAAAAACAACCAAAGCGCCCCTCAGGATAATCAGACCAGTCTCCATCTAAACGAGGCTTCGATCGCCAACGCGCAGCTCACAGAGACGGAAACAGAAGACCCACTATTTCTCAATCTTATAATACGTCACATGGGTGGTATTGGATTGTCTCTAAGGGGCGCTCATTACTCTTGTAGATACATGAACATATTCAGATTTCAAATTTTCATTTTTTTAATGAAATATAATAACTTACATATTTTTTTATTAAAAATATTTTAGTCAAAATTTGCCGCCCCCTAAAATCCGCCGCCCTAGGCTGCCGCCTATACAGCCTATTCGTAAATCCGCCCCTGTGTACAGTTATAAAGCGACCAAGAACCAGGAGAAAAGTGGGGATTGGACTGCGGCCACGATTTCCATTAGTGCATTCAGGTAATGAGTGTGGATTTGTGCCGAATGCGAAGCTTGTTTTACTGTGAAGAAAAAGATACAGTCAGTCTGAGAGACTAGACTTTATATAATTTCAAATGACGCATGCTACACATGTTAGAAAGGCTCAGGAGGGCTTCGAGCGAAGCTTCTCGCTTCGCTCGAAGCCCCAGGACTCTTTCAACAGACGCCATTACCCATTAACTTAGGCTTCCCGCGCGCGGAACGGAGAGCGGGAGGTGCACTCTGCTCCATGACGTCACGCACTCGCCGTCTCCGTATCGCATAACGCCAGACCCCAGGAGTAAACTTAGACTCAACAGACTCCATTACCCTTTAACTTAGGCTCCCCGCGCGGGGGCTGCAAGACGTCACGCACGTATCGCATAACGCCAGCCTCCTGGTGTAAACTCAGACTCGGTGCATATGCACTGAACTACACGATGACGTCATACACGCCGTAACCATAACGCATAACGGTAGACCAAAGCATAACGATGAAGTCGACAAGATCATTTGACAAGATTGTTTTGAGAAATATTTTAAAGTACAGATTCTCGCAAATCCCCCACCTCAATCTGTAGTAGTCATTGATAGTGCCCCCTATCACAGCAAAAACGATAGAAATTACCAATTACCGTATATCATGGAAGAAGGACCGTAAGCGGGAGTGGCTTCAATCACATGGTATTGCATCTGGTGAGGACATGCTGGAGTTTTATCTGAGGTACATCGTCACTAAAGAAAAAACACTGATAGTCAGTCTGAAAGACTAGACTTTATATAATTTTAAATGCTACAAATGCTGCGTGAAATCAAAGTCCGTTAGAAAAAAAGGTGCAAACCAAGGTCAAAGGAGGTAGCTGGCTGGATGACGTCACGCGCGCCTGAGCGCGCGGGGAAAGGAAGGAGCTCGAGCAGTACTATGACGTCAGACACCACAGTGCATTCTCGGTACTTTTCGTCCCGCCACCGTAGCGTAACGCCAGACCCCAGCGAAGTCGACATAATCATTTAAAATGATAACATCGAAATATGAAGAATACGTCAGTGGACGAGATAGCTAAATAAGTTGGATATACTGTTCTCCGACTTCCACCTTATCAGAATTGAATCCGATTGAACTTGTGTGGACTCAGGTGAAGCATCACATTTGCATAAACAATACCGGTACTACATTCCAAACAGAGGATATAGGGAAGCTTATTGAAGAGGGGTTTGACTGTGTAAGTGTTGATGATTGGAGTGCTTATGTTCATGTGAAGACTGCTCTAGTAGATCTATGGATTGCAGCTAATCTCCAAGATGACCCAGAGCCTCTCATAATCAAGTTACGAGAGAGTTCTTCGAATGAAGAAACGTTGAGTGTACTAGATAAGCAGCCTAAAGATGACTTGCAGGGATTTGAGTCGCCGGAATAACTTTGAGGATAAGGCTAACGTTTCTTTTACGTAAGAGTGTTGTGCTTTATTCAACTTGAGTATTTCCCAGTCTCTGTCTCTGGCTACTATCCATTATAGATGCTGTAGTTTTCTGAGAATTCGCGAAATTCTTATGTTTATTATTGTTATGATTTTTATTATTTTATCATTTTAAATGATCTTGTCGACTTCATCGTTACGCTGAGGTCTGACGTTACGTTGCGGTGACGGGACGAAATGTACCGAGAATGCACTGAAGTGTGTGACATCATAGTACGATGTAGCAGCCGAGTACCAAGAAGGCAGTGCGAGAACAGTTTCAAGAAGGCAGTGCGAGAACAATCAAGTAGGCAGTGAAGAAACAAAATAGAATCTTGAAACTTTGTTCTCGCAATGCCTTCTTGGTACTCGGCTGCTAGCATTTAAAATGATATAAAGTCCAGTCTTTCAGACTGACTATCAGTCTCTTTTTAATTATTATCATTATTATTATATTTATATAAAATATAAATGCATTAACGTCGGATTCCTATCAAGTCAAAGACAGTGGTGATAACTCTAGATCTCAAGATGTTCAAGAGATGTTGGGTGACTTACCCAAGATACAAAACCTTTCGTTTCGTACTCAACTTGCAGCACCAAGGAGGGCTACCTTTTGCATTATCTGCATGCATATGGTGTTTCTTTAAGCCAAGTTTCTGCTTTGCATTTTCCCACCTATTTTTAACTAAACCATTCACAGAGACAACTTACCGACTTATTTTTAGCCATATATGTGACTGCTATTATTATTATTAATAATAATGCAATGTGCAGTATTGTGACTTAAATAACAGAAATTTTACCGTACAACATACTTTATGACATTGAATGTTTATGTTATTAGATATAACCGTATACTAGGTGTAATACCAAGTTTACGATGCATGCTGTGTGTATCTGGAAGCTGGTCATCACTGCTGTCAGTGTACGTTGACGAATGATTTGTGTCTCATATTTCAGGCTGTGTTGATAATGCTATCAAATATACGCTATAGGTCATTAATAATCTGGTCTATCTATTATTAGTGAACCTCAAATTAGTACCGAAGTACGGTAACTCGTGTTGAGAGCTGTACGATTGTTGCGCTGGTACAAGCGGAAACACTTGTGCCATAAAGGTCTAGCCTAGCCCACTCTTAACTCTGGACTGCTGTCTTACAGAATCGGGCTGCTGGACGGTCAAAGTATTATATTTTTCTGTTGTACAGCTGTAGCACAGAACACTGATTACTATGCAAGCAATGTTTCCTGGCCTACTTATCACGAACATTTTGGGCGATTGCAGCGCTTCTAGTGATAATTTGAGTTGCAAATAATGTCTCGAAAGGTATAGTTCAACCTAAAATCTTTATAATTTAATTCATATTACCAATAAGTGGGAATATTATTATATAATATAACCATGAATTCTTGGATTAGTTATTAAAAAGTTGTGAATTGTAAATTAGAATCTCATTTTATTCGTTAAGTAAGAGTGTACCATCTGTTTGTGATCATCTGGATTGGGTTTGTGTATGTCATGGCGGCATAATGATCAACATTCCTTTCAACAGAACTCGCTGTATTAGATTTTGTAATTATTTCTGACCGAAACGCGTTATTCTAAATGAGTGTTTTTGTGCAAATTGTTATCATTAATAATGGGAAATTGTTGTCACATGTTGAAACCAAGAAGAAATGTCGCCCCATCGGAATTTCAAAGGCAAGTTGTATGACGTTTTTTTTTTTTTTTAGTACTGTACTGTGCACTGGAGATTATAATATTAATGAAGCTAATGTGTGTGAAAAAAAAAATGCACTTTAAAATGATTTTCTAATTTATTTATGTTGAATTCTTGCAGGAAAATTGTGCTTCTCCTTGTTGGCTTGGATAATGCTGGGAAGACTAGTGCAGCTAAAGGTCTTATTGGGGGTAAGAGTTACTGGGTGTAATACAACCCAACTGAATCACGCAATGGAGTAATGATAATAGTCTGCAGGCAATAGATTGTGTATACAATACCAGTGACTGTGCCGAGTTATGCCAAAACAATTACTGTAATAACCCACACAGTGGTTGTCTTGACTTGGCAGCCCAAGCTGTCCTCATATGGCTGCAGCCAGGAGATCTCTCTGGCAGGTCAATGTGTTGGAGGCATGATAGTATACACTTGCACTTGAGTAGAGGAGTCCTAGAACTCCTCGTTCTTCTTCTCTCTAGGCTTTGCCTTGCTAAAAGATGGGCCACCATGCAAGACAACCACTAAAATTGTCATTTTAAAGGCGATAAATAGTAAGGGAATGGCAGTTTACATGCTATTATACTACAATGATGTATCTAATGTCTTTAACTCCCATAACTAGACCTCGGACTTGTAGGCACCTAAAATAGGACTTAAAACTGGTAAGTTAAATTATGTTCTACCTATTATTAGGCACAAAGAAATTTATATTAGGCTGCAACCTATTAATATTTGGTAGTAAAAATTTAAAAAATACATAAAAATAAGTAACGACAAGAAAACAATTTATTTGTCACTAAATTAAACAGTAAACAATTTTCTCAGGAACTAGGAGCAAGCCTAAATACAAAACCAATTAACTGTCCCTTTATGGAGTTTGTTATATTGTGGTTAATGTCCACTACCATAATTGACTGCACAGTATATTACCAACATTTTTTCAAAATTGTCAATGGTCAGACTATACCTTTTGTCTGACAAAATCATTTTAAAAGCTGAAAAACACCTTTCAACTGAAACAGATGTTGCACCTTCTTATCTGCATTCTTGACAACTTTCACTTCTGTCATCTCGTCACCCTCTTCATTCTCTAGGAAAGTGACCTTCGGAGCGCAATAAACTGCAGTACAGTTGAAAGACTGGATTGAGTACTTGTTTCTCCTTTATTTGTTCTAATCATTTTCAATTATAGTTTCCGTAGTACAGAACCTGATTTGCATTACTAATTTTAAAACACCGTCAATTTACAACAAACCTTCCCAACAATACACTAAAAATGCACTTTCAGGCACTAAAAAATATAAAATAGGCTCTAACGGTCAAATATGCATTTTAGGGCGCTATGAAAAAGAAGCGAATATCTTTCTTGGGGCATCTAATATGGTCACCAGAAAATAGAATCAGTAGGAAAATAATAGAAAAATCTTGGAAGAGTACGAGCATCATTAGGTGGATCACAGAACTTAAGGAAGACATGGGAGAGTTACATATTACAATAGAAGACTTAAAATACAAGACGGACACACTAAAGATATTGAAAGACAAACACACTATGCTAGAGATGAAGATCAACAAACAGAGGATAGGAAGAGTGATTCCAGGGGATTCAGAGAGGATGAAGGAGTATTGGGCAGATCAAATGGAGAAAACCTGAACCATAAACCGGACTAAAGTGGTCCTAGGCAGACCATAAAATTAAAATAAGGAAGTAAATGAACGTCATAAGTATTGGTAACTTTTCATGAAATGCAAAATGTTTGCCACGGTGGGTGAGTGGTTATCGTGTCGGTCTACCAACCCCAAGTTTGCAGGTTCGCTCCTGGCCGTGATAAGTGATTTTTGATAGGCGACATGTCATACGTTGAATTGAGTAGGCTGTGTTCATAATGGCAAAATTAATATCGGGATTTTCTGCCAACACAAAATTTCCTCCTTTCTGCACTAGAAAACGCTATAGTGTCAAGGAGCTTAGATATCTAACCTCCTTGACTTTCATAGCTCTCCAAGGAACAACAAAATTTGACATGCAAGCTGCCCTCTGGGCGTTAAATAACAAAGCTAATACCCGGCACCCGAGGCAATACGATAAAAAAGTGAAATGCAAAGATATCTCATCGCCTACTTTCCATCCTTAAAGGAACAAACTAGTCATTTGCCCTAAAATAGGAGGTCTACCTATAGCATTACAATCAAAGAATCCATATTCTCCCTCCCTCCTGCTCTCAAAGAGCACATGTTTCAAGAGAGTGAAGAGAAACCCCCACACGCAGCAGTAAAAGTCATGCATGTTTCGGTTGACAAATGATTTTGGTATGTTTACTAATACAAGCTACATGTCAAGCAATGAATGAAAATGGGCATATTGTGCATAGGGAAATTATGTCAGCTATCATTTTTCTTGACAGGACTTAATCAGTTAGTCACCTCGGCGATCACATCTCGGATGACTGACAATTAGGAAAGCTGGGAACTTGGGACGGCTGATCAGCTGATCGGCCTATCGCATGCTGATTGGTTGTATTTTATGGACAAAATGGTGAAATTGTTACAAGCAGCAGTATGGCAGTACATTTTCTTAAGAGAGCAAAGTCAGCTTAGAGTTCCAGACTAAATCAGTCTCAAATTCACCCACATGACTACCATATGATAATTAGATATGTTCTCTTATGTTTAGAGCAACGCATTCTATCAAAGTGTAAGAAAACTTGTTTGGGATAAGGAAGTACCAAGGAAAAGCAAGGAGGTAATGTATAAAGTGTACTATGTTCCCATATTGACCTATGCAGCTGAGACTTGGACCCTGACAAGCAGGCAAGAGAGTAGAATCCAAGCCAGTGAAATGAAATTCCTAAGAAGAATGATAGGAAAGACAGAGTGAGGAATGAAGATGTTAGGAAGGAAGTTGGGATGGGAAAACTAAATGAGAGAATTGAGAAGAATAAACTAAGGTGGTTTGGACATGTAAAGAGGATGTAGGAAAATAGAATACCAAGACAGATGCTGGAGGCCAAGTGCAAGGGTAAGAGAGCAAGAGGAAGACCTAGAACAAGGTGGATCGATTCAGTGAAGAACAGCGTGAGAAAAAGAAATCTGGACTGGGACAAGATCGTGGAAGAAGAATTGTGGAAGGAAAGAGGAAAGTGGAGAAGTGCCATAAATCCCCCGACCCGGCAGGAGCTGGATAAGGGTAAATGATGATGATCTCTTTTGTTTAATAACAGGCCGTATGTAATACTCAGAGATACCGTAATTGATGAGTTGTAGAGCAGTGTTTCAATTTTTTTGAATTTGATGCTTATTATTTATTTATCGTATGGCTTTTAGTGCCGGGAGTGTCCGAGGATATGTTTGGCTCTCTAGAGGCTGTAGCTGCTTCTAGCGGACACCCATAGGGTGAGCTATGAGTTCCGTTCAATTTCAAGTAGCCTAGTTCCAACTTTCGCTACCAGATGTCAATCAACTTTCGCTACCAGATGTCAATGATACCTAATGGTGAACGTTGGATACTCCAATGAAATATAACCTAGAAATTTAGCTTCACACAAGTTTAGACTGTGGAAGGATCTTTTACATGCCATAAATCTGTAACATGGGACCGCCGGCTTTACTTCCCCTCCGAAGGAAGGCATACTGAAGGATTTTAACGCTCTTAAAAAATCCGCCGACTTCGGCCAGGTTTGATGCTGAATTCAAATCGTGACAACACGGAGATACATGTATGGGGCCATTATGTGATGGTATTCTATGTGCGATGATATCTTTCTATTTTTGATTCCCGAAAGTTGGCAAGTATGCATGCGATAATTAACCTGAGAAAAATTACAGAATATAACAAATAAATTGAATAAAGCAAATTATATTGCAAAAAATACATACCGGTACTGGAAAGAGAGGACGAGGAAGACCTAGAGTATAGTGGATGGATTTTGTGAAGGACAGTGTGCGAGAACAGAACCTGGAGTGGAGTTTAGTCATTGAGGAAGGATGGTGGACAGACAGAGTAAAGTGGAGGGAGGTCATATTTGCTCCGACCTGGCTTAGGCTGGAAAACGGAAATTATTGATGATGATGAGAAAATAAAAATTGTCTTTGTATAATCGTTTGTAGTGGTCCTATCTTCTTCTTCATTTCCCGGTTCCAGTGATCTCGGTCGGGGTGTGAATCAAGGACCTCCATACTTTTCTGTCTCTCCACCACTCTTGTCCCTTTTCCAGTACATCCTCCACTCTCACTCCTCTTTTCTCAACGCTCTCCCTCACTGCATCCATCCACCTCATCCTCATCCTCGGCCTTTCCCTTTGGTGCCTTCTCATGACTTTCTCAGTAAATAATCGTTTCGGGACTCGGTCTTCTCCCATTCACATCATATGTCCATACCATTTTAGCTTACTGATCTCGATTTTGTATTGTAACTTTGGGAATCCTGTTTTCTCCCTAATTTCCTTGTTTCTGATTTTGTCTTTGCGGGTCTTTCCAATTATACCTCTAAGAAAATTCATGTCTGCTGCCTAGATTCTACTTTTCTATGTTGGTTCTATGTTGGCCATAAAATATGAAATGAATGAGTAAATAAATTTATTATCAAAGAAATGGTTAATTTTCAAGCATTTGCCCCAATTACACTGTAAAGTCCGTGCTTTTCAGCCAACTAATTGTATTTGAAGTGAGACTGAACAAGTCGTCAGGAAGTCCAGAGTACGAATGAAGAGGGCAGTGTTGCACTAGATGTTCAATCTGTTATGAGTAATATTTCCTGTGGGTTATATGTGGTAGAAACAAATAAATGAACAAGCACAGATCTTTGCTAACGTCCTTTTGGCGCTACGATACCAACTACACTGGTATCGATTTACTTTTATTATGTCTGCATTGTCTTTGGTACATAGTTGCCAACATATGCTGGTGAAAGATCTTACAACATAAATAAGTAAATAAGAGTTAAATTGTCTTTCTTAACACTTCCCCTCAATTTAACATAGACAGTAATCTATTAAACGAGTTTAACAAACTAATGATCACAATACAAAAATAATCTTTCACACCTTTAACAGCTTACAAGTTGCAGCAATATTTGTCATGGCTTTGGTAGGTAAAGGGATGAGCGTTTGTACAGTGAAATGAGGTAACTATTACATGGAGACGGGCTTCCTTTTGTGCTACTTTCAACAGTGATCGCGTCATGATACTCTAGATTGGGTTCAAATATAAATATTAAATACCTCATATACAGTACAAAAATATCTACAGTATTCAAAATAGAACAATAAAGTATTATTGTGCTGGCAGTTTGAACTCTCATCAACATGACTGCTGTTTAAAACACCAACATGTCTCAATTATAAATAATAAACATTAATTGAAATTAATATTTGAAATCCATACATAATAGGCAGCTAAGAACACATCAAAGAAAGGTATTACCTATTAATATTGTTTCAATCTATGGCTCGAATCTGGCAGGAATGTTAGCCAACCAATACTTCATCTTACCCTTTAAATCCTACTTCGAATGGACAGCTTGATATGAACATATGAGAAGGGTACAACATATTATGCATCATTCACTTCATACATTTGTTCACACTTTTCAAGCAACCTGAGTATTGGATTAATGTTATAGGGAAACAGGGCCTTGGATACTAACCTGTCAATGGCAAGCCGTAATCTTATCAAAACAGGCATAGTGTCATCCAATTCCCTACCACAACATGAAACAAATTCTCCCCAATTCCTGCGCACAAACTTCAATAGACGAAACAGGTACAGAAGGAAACATGTTTCGTTGGATACCAACAGATCTAACAATACATCGGGATCATGCGACACAGCTCGCAAAAATTGGACAAATGTCACAGCAGGACTCAACGTATGCCTGAGATCAAGCTGTGCAGCATTGCGATAAAACAAGCCCACTGCAACATCCAGACAACAAACCATACCCTCAATGAGGGCATCATCTTGGTCAGCAAACAGCTGTACCACCCACTGAGCCAGTGGTGTTTCGGGATGAAACGGGAGCAAGGTCTTAACACAATTGTCCAGCTGCCGAAGCACTTCTCGAATACTGCGCTCGATCACTGCCATGTCCGCATCCACATCATCTGCCTCAGAACCTAGAGAACTGTCACTGGAACTATCGCACCGGGTCTCTTTCACTGTCACAGCTACACTCTTGAGTACAAGCAGAGCCATTTGCTGTAGTAACGGTCGGTCACCATCCCCTGCACCACCACCAAATCTTCCACTACCACCACGATAGGGCAAGGTGTCCAGTAGATGCCAATCCTTAACACTGCGCACAACCAAGTGGGCAAGAGCACAAGGCTCCTCTGCTAGGATATCTTGCAAAGCCAATGTACTACCATAGCAGAGAACTTCATTAAACAATCCCAGTAAATGTTTCCAAATACCAGGAGGAACAGCAGAATTAAGTAACACAACAAAGTTATCTAGATGGGCATAAAATGGTTTGGTGTCCACCACAGAGAGATTCGCCTTCACTGAGATAATTGCTTCCCAAAGTCCCAGAAATGTTATAATAGTGGATTCATGTTGTCTGGAGTAGGAGCCAATCAGTCCATCAAATTTCTTAACAAGTACAGGCCATTTAGCTTCTAGTGCTCTTATACAAAGGCACTTTACTTGACTGGTATCGAGACTTTCTGGATCCGATAAGCTTATGACGACACAGTTTGGAGGCGGCCTATCATCACTGTTCTCCTCCAATGGGTGAGTATCCGAGTCCTTCCATTCAATAACACGCTTAATAACTTCCAATGAAAATGAAATTTTTTGGGCATGAGTTGTAATAAGAGCATTTTCAGTCAAACTTTCCAACCAGCCAGGATCAACATGTGATTTTGATACAATCAGAAATGCAGATAGGGCACGACTTGCTGCAAAACATATGAATGGGTCTGTGTGCGATGAAAATTCAATAAGCTGCTCAATAAGCCCATATTCATTTCTTACCAAAATGTCACAAATTTCACCTATTCGTGTACACATAATTCCCTTGGCATTTTGTTTAATAGCTACTTCACACAGAAGCTGAAGTGTGCTGACAAAACAAAGAATTCTTTCATGATTCCATTCAGCCAGAGGTACACGATATTCCCCTTGTGAAGCAGGCTTAGTATTACTGTTAGCTCCAGAAAATACCTTGGACTGGTGCTGAGTGTATGTTGGTGTTGCAGTAGTCTTCGGCTGCTGGTACTGATGTTTCTGTTTTCCTCCATTCTTTACTTGTCCTGGTCGAGTAAAGAAAGCAGTTGTTGACTCATTCCTCTGTGGTTTCTGTTTTCCTTGCAGATTCCTTTTAGATTCTTCATCCAAAAGTCTATTTTTGACAAAAGGAAGGGTTAAGTTCTCACCGTTTGCTGACATGGTTTCAATAGAGGTTACAACCATACTATAGTCAGTTGGCATGGTCAATAAAAAATGACAAATCACATCTATCTCATCAGTATTTGCTCCAGCAGATTTAAGATCTCGAATTTGTCTGTCAAACTTCAGAAAGTGATTTTCCAAAGTTTCATTAGTAGGGTTATGTCGCATTGCAAGCAAAGCTTTCCTTGCCTGAAGTTGACTGGCAATTCCTTTCCTTTGAAAAGTGTCTGCTAAAGTTTTCCAGACCTTGAAGGCTGTATCATGTCCTCGGCAATATTCCAAATGACTATCAGCTATAGCACTCACAATAAGTCTAATGCAATACTTATCTTTTTGCCGGAGTTTCTCATTAGCTGCTTCCCTGGCCGTTCGAGCTGCTGTTGTCTCACCCGCTGGTGCTTCAGTATACTGAACTTCTTCTGTGATGTGGGACATCAGTTTCTTTTCGTCCAGTAGAACTTCAAGTCTGAATTTCCAATTGTCGTAGTTCTTACCGTCGAAAAGTGGAATGTGGTATCTTTCATCATTGACTCTTTGTCTCTCCTCGTCGTTCATTTTTCCTTTTGTATCAAAGTAGGCCTACGCTAAAAAGTCATTATTCTTCCTCCGATATTCCGTTAACCTCACAGTATTGATTCCCGTTTCACTCACAAAAACTATCCGTACGTTCTGGGCCCATAACCTGTTATGAGTAATATTTCCTGTGGGTTATATGTGGTAGAAACAAATAAATGAACAAGCACAGATCTTTGCTAACGTCCTTTTGGCTCTAAGATACCAACTACACTGGTATCGATTTACTTTTATTACGTCTGCATTGTCTTTGGTACATAGTTGCCAACATATGCTGGTGAAAGATCTTACAACATAAATAAGTAAATAAGAGTTAAATTGTCTTTCTTAACACAATCGTCTGTTCTCCTAGATTACACTCGCACTTTGGTGAGCTGATCCATCCTCACTTGTACCTAAAGAAGTTACAGCAGCCATGTTCAGTCCTTAGCCTGTTGAGATGGCACCAAAGGTACCTCTGCAGGTCAAAACCTTTTGGCTTCTTAGTGGGATCCAGACGGTGGTCATTTGTTTCCAATGTTTTTGATGACCATTCATTCTTCCAACTTACATTTAAATCAATGCCATCCGCAATGAGTTTCCCTGCGGTGGCACTTGCTGATCTTGATCGTAATCGTTGTTGTGGCGGATGGCAGAATTCCTGATGCAGTGGCAAGGAAGGTGATGCAGAGATCTTTCTAGCCTCCCTCAGTAGAGTTTTTTTTTTTGATAAGTGCAAATTCTAATGAAATCAAACACACAAAATATCTACTGTAGCTAGGAAATTTTGAAACTTCTGGATCATATATTTGCTTTCTTTGATTATGTCTCATTATGTCCAAGCCTTCACCCCCAATGTAATTTTGACTGAGCTCATTACCCTCCAGAAACAAACCCTAGTTAAGTCACTGAGGTAAGGTGACGCCGACTATAGCCTCTTGACATCCATTCGCTATTGAGCATGGCCCCAGTAGATTAAAATCCTCCCATATGGCTGCTCGCTTTAATTGCCATACACTAGATTCAATGTTCGGTCCCTTATCAAATCTAATTTGAGGGTGGACCCAATAAAAACCGGACTGAGAGTGCGCTGCCATTCGTGGACCTAGTAGAGAGTTCTCGCGCTAGATGGAGTTAATAGAGGCCTTCACAAAACAACTGGCCAGACGTCTTCAGTTTGAATGTGACCGTTTGATCGTACTGTTGTTTTGCTCTTACTGTTCTCGTGTTCCGCCTGCAAAGTCCTTATGGCGGATTTAAAAGAACAAAGAGTGTGTGAAACGACAATCCTTGTTGATTTTTTTGGTGGATTTTCTCAACGTTTTCATCATTTCAAAATGTTGAAAGGTGCCCAGAACGGGCATGGTCTTTAACACTTATCGCACCATGTTTAAAGCGTCCAAACCACTCAAAAACTTGTGTGCGGCTCATAGCATCCTCCTTGAAAGCCTTTTGAAGCATTTGGTAAACTTCTGTTGCCGATTTCTCAAGCAGGAAACAAAATTTCAAACACACGCTTTCTTCTTTTTAAATCTGCCATAACGACTTCGTAGGCGGAACACGAGATCAGTAAGAGAAAAACAACACTACGACCAAACGGTCACATACAAACTGATGCCGTCTGGGCAGTTGTTTAAGAAGGTCATTAATCCCATCTAGCGGAAGAACTCTCTACCACGTTCACAAATGGCAGCGCGCTCTGTCATTTTTTTTTCCTAGTCCACCCTCATACATGTTATTTGATAAAAATGAAAGCTGTACATCACAGTAAATTAAACAGTTAAATTATTATTTTAATTTGTTATTTTTAGCCTACTCAGGGTGTCTACTACTCTGGAAAACATGGAAAACAGGGAAAACTCAGGGAATTATCAGGGTATTTTAATGACACTCAGGGAATTTTAGTTTTACAAGATCCAACCTTGAATAATTGGAAATTAAACATTTAAATTTTGATGGGAAAATAGTATATTCTGGTGATGATTGTTGTAGTTGTATGTTCGTACTGACGTTAAATCAGTAAGCTCTCATTTCTTGCAACATGGAGCACACAAATTACATGTGCAGACTGTAAGTACTTGTATATAAATGTGTAACTATGATTTTTCAGAGCATTACTATTGACGAACTACTTTGAATACTCGAAAAGTATAATAGTTTTTCTGGATGAAAAATTTAGAAATTGGCAAATTATAGAAAAATATATATTTTTCTGTTTTTTCTTTTCTTTTTTTTCTTTTTGTCTTTTCATCTTTGCCATGCTACCCTTTATTGTTCAAGCACTATTTGAAATGCTCTTTATGTACAAAGTCTGTTTTATATATTTATTATGGCCGCTACTAATACTCGGGGAATTTTCTGATTTATCTGGGAAAGATCAGGGAATTGTCAGGGAAATGTGTTAGTTGGTTTTGTTAGACATCTTGCTACTGTGACTGAATGATAACTGAGCTTTGATTTGATTTGTTACAGAAACCGGGGATACCGTGGTTCCAACTGTGGGATTTTCTTCAGTTTCTCTGAGATACCGGAAATATGCTGTGACCATATATGATCTGGGTGGTGGGCCGCAGATTAGAGGGATCTGGCACAGATATTTTGGTGATGTGAGTAATATCTGTCTACATTTAATAGGATATGAAATAAAATACCCCAAACTGATCGTGCAAGGCTAAAACCTGAGGGTTGGCTGTGTAACTGAAAAAATTTGGTTACAATACAGTATATTACATATTACATCGGGTTATATTTTACACACATGTACTCAATTCATGATGAAAATTAATAAATGTAAAACAAAAATATTGGAATGCAACCGAAATAAATCAGAAACCTCTATGGACATCAAATTGGCAGGTGAAAAGCTAAAGGAAGTAGCAGAATTCTGTTACTTGGGCAGCAAAATAACCAGTGATGGACGAAGCAAAGAGGATATAAAAAGTAGGTTTGCTCAGGCAAGGAAAGCATTTCTACAGAAAAGGAATCTGTTGACATCAAATATAGATTTAGGTATTAGGAAGTCATTTTTGAAGGCCTTTGTCTGGAGCGTGGCGCTCTATGGAAGTGAAACTTGGACTATTGGGACAGCAGAAAAGAGGAGAATTGAAGCGTTTGAAATATGGTGTTACAGTAGAATGATAAAGATCAGATGGGTAGATAGAGCTACAAATGAAGAGGTATTGAGACTAGTGGGAGAGGAGAGATGTTTCTGGCGACTGCTAATGAAGAGAAGAGATAGGTTGGTAGGACACATACTAAGACACCCACGAATTGCGAGCTTAGTTATGGAAGGAACGGTTGAGGACAAGAACTGTAGGGGTAGACCAAGGTTAGAATATGTTAAACAGATTGCCTCGGATGTAGGGTGTGGTAGCTATGTAGAGATGAAACGATTAGCTCAGGACAGGGAGGCATGGAGGGCTGCATCAAACCAGTCAAACGACTGAGGACTCAAACAACAACAACTCAAATAAGTTTCCTTCAGGGACGTACTAGGTCGGGCGGGTAGGGGGGAAAGTGGATCTGGATGTAGGTAAAGACTGCCTTATATAATGACTGGCTAAACGGCTTTTAAATACGGGTGACGAATCAGACTTTTTTTCTCACTTTATTAATGCAGCCAATGGTCATTTAGTTTATTTTCAGGATGGGTCAGGAAACTGATTTTGGAAGGAAGTGGTCCTATTGAGAGGAACCGTCCTGGCATTTACGCAGGGGTGAAATTGGGAAACCACGAAAACCATTTTCAGGACGGCCGAGATGGAATTCGAACCCATGCTCTCCAGATACCAGTGAGGCACAAGGTAGCGCATTAACACTCTCAGCCACCATGGCCGGTACGAATCAGACTTTTAGGGGGGGATATATTCGTTATACCCTCTCCTGGATATGGTAGACTTTTAGAATCACCACTACTCGAACTACTACTTGGTCTGTTGTCTGCCATTAAGCAGCGTTCCCACGGCCTGTGACTCGGCGGGCCTGGTCTGTAGTTTGCCAGACCCCGCGCCGTGGGAACGCAAAGACCCGTTATTACTCGGGTTGGCGCGTGGTGGCGCGGCCTTTCCCGCATATTGTCGGTACCTCAAAGGCCTGTGGCTCGACGGATGACGGGCCGCAGTACAGCGTTCCGACGGCCTGTTGTGGTGTGTGGCAGTTTGTGCTGGCTTGTTCCTTGTTTTCATCCCACGGCCCCTGTTGTGTGTTGCAGTTTGTGCTGGTTTGTTCCTTGTTTTCAGTGCTAGATTATATTATATTACAGTTAATATTTACGGATAATTATGGAGTGGTCCAATTTAGTGATCATGGAGTTCTTAGATCTTTATGAGGGAGAACCCTCTATCTGGAATCCGCAATATGCCGATCACAAAGATAGGAACAAGATACACGATGCTTGGAAGCGAATTCAAGCGAACATCAGCGTTGAGTGCTCGTTAAAAGAATTGAAAAAGAAGAAAGACAATTTGATGTCGACTTACAGGAAGCTGGCGTTGAAGGTAAAAAGCAGTATGGGAACTGGGACTGGCACTAAAGAAGTGTACATGCCAGAATGGTTTGCATACGAGAAAATGGCAACGTTTTTGCACTGTATCTACACACCAAGGAAAACGACAACGTCTGATGAGGTAAGCAATTTTATGGACATTTAAAAAATAAAAATTGTTTAATTTACAACAACTTATTTAAACTTCCTGGTACACTAATTACTTGTGTATTATTATTATATTATTATCTTGATTGGTCACATTGGACCACTTGAGTCGTTCCACAATCACTTCTTCTTTGAAGGTAGTACTGCTTGGTTCTTGCGCTCTTTCCAGTACTTTTTCATTCTTTCAGATCGGGATTTTCTCAACTCATCTGAAATCTCCATAGGCTTTCTATGTGTCATTTCTGCAGAAAATTTGTGAGTTTTAAGAATGGTGTTAATTTTATTTTTCTCCTCGGCATCTGTTATCTTAAGTCCAACTGCTTTGAGATCTTGTTGGATTTCTTGGATCCATTTTCCTCCAGTTTTCTTTCCTAGATTTCTCATCACCAGTAGGCGTACAATTCTGTTTTCTGGAAGCCGTAAGATGTGAAAAAAATATGAAATTCTTTTCTTCTTCATTGTGCTGGTGATTGGATCAATCTCACGATAGACAGTTTCATTTGGGAGAATCCTCCAGACTCCCTCAACCTGATACTTTTTATTTATGCACGTTCTAATGATTCTTCTTTCCGTTTTGAGGAGCTGATCAGTTCTTTGTTCATTTTTAATTTGGGACAGTGTTTCACAAGCATAAGTGGCTTCTGGGAGAGTTACAGTTTTATAATGTTGGATCTTAGTAGCTATTGATAGGCATTTCTTATTATATGTTGACCAGGTTAGAGATTGTGCCTTTTTCATTTTATTTGTTCTATTTATCCAAGTTACTTTTTCGTTTAAGTTATGTGTTATAATTTCTCCAAGATACTTAAATTGAGGAACTAGGTTAATTTTATGATCATTTATATAGACTTCATTTATATCTAAGGGTTTCATAGGCATGATCTCAGTTTTTTCAAAGGATATCTGTAATCCTATCCCTTGAGCAATTTCTTGGAGACTAGTGATCTGAGTACAAACCTCTTCCTTGTCTAGTGCTAAAAGAGCCAAATCATCTGCAAATCCTAAGCAGTTTATTTTTATTGATGGTTTTGTTCAAATTTTGATGTTAGGAGGGTTTTCCTTTTGCCAAACCTTCATGATATAATCAAGAGCCACATTGAAAAGCAGAGGGGATAATTCATCACCTTGTCTGAGACCAGTTTTTACTGAGAAAGCTGTTGATATTTCTCCCCTAAATTTAACTTTCGAATTTGTGTTTGTTAATGTTAATTGAATGATTTTTATCAATTTAGGATGGAGACCATATGATCTGAGGATTTTTAGCAGTGTCAGTCTATGAATACTATCATAGGCTTTTTTGAAATCTATAAAAGAGATCAAGAGTTGCTTATTTCTGTTTTTGTAATATTCCATTATTAATTTCAGGCTAAGGATTTGGTCTGGACAACTTCCGTAAGGGCAAAATCCTCCTTGATATTCTCCAAGTTGTGGTTCCAGAATGTTTTTGATCCTGTTGTAAATTATGCGAGAGAAAATTTTATATGTGCAGTCCAGAAGGGTAATTCCTCTGTAGTTATCTGGGTTCGTTTTGTCTCCTTTCTTAAATAATGGATGGATTATTCCTATGGTCCAGTGTGCAGGAATTTCTTCAGTAATCCACATTTTAACTAGATGTTGATGAAGATTTATAATCGCAGGTTTACCAGCATTTTTCCAGATTTCAGCAAAGACTAAGTCTTCGCCACAAGTTTTGTAATTTTTTTGTTCTTTAATTGCGAGTTCTACTTCATTAATGTTTGGAGGATTTATTAAATCAGGTGAAGTTAAAATAGGTGTATCAGTGTTTACTTGCAGGGTTTCCAGTGGATCATCACAATTTAACAGTTTCTCGAATGCTTCTGCAAGGATCTCTGTATTTTCTTGGTTAGAATGTGCTAACTTTCCCGTTTGATTTTTCAACATTAATGTTGGAGCTTCAAATTTTTTAAGATATTTACCAAATGTTTTGTAATAATCTCGAGATTGTTTTTTCTTGAAATCGTCTTCTATCTTTTCCAGTGTATTCTTAAGATGATTACGTTTCGTTTGTCTGATGATTTTATGGGTTAATTTTCTTTGTATAGTTAGTTCTAAATTTGATTCTTCTGACTTTAGAGCTTGATGTTTTATCCATGCTTGGTGTCTTTTCTTTATTGCTTGATCACAATCTACATTCCACCATTCATGTTTTTTCCTTGGATTTATTGGTGCTAACTCCTCTGCTATTGATTTTAATTTAGTGATTAATTCGTCCAATGTTTTAGTGTTGAGAGATTCTTCACCTGTTCTTTCACAGTACTCTATATTTTTTATTAAGGTGGATGGATCAAATTTCCTCCTATTGTTATTATTAGGTTTTTTCTTGGCCATTGGAGTTAATACCACATAGTGGTCTGATCCTGAGTCAACTCCCCTTAGAACCTTGACATTGTGAATTTCGCGATGGTGAAATTTATCCATGCAGACATGATCCAACTGCCATTCACCCCTTCTGAAGTCAGGATGTTTCCAAGTTTTCAATTTATGGGGCTGTCTTTTAAAACATGTTGATTTAGAGATTAGTTTGTGGTTTCTACAAATTTCGACTAATCTTTGACCATTTTTATTGGTTCGTTTATGTGCTGTCCATTTTCCAATGATATCTCTATATCTTCTTTCTTGTCCGAGTTGCGCATTGAAATCACCAAGGAGAATTTTGATGTTTGATGAAGGGATGTTTATTAAAGTTTGATCCAAAAGATCCCAGAATTTTTGTACTTCTTCTCTGTCCTTAATGGTGTTGTTTTTTTGATTAGTAGGAGCATGTGCATTAATAATTGTATATGTTTTATTTGCCGATTTCAAAGTTAGGGTCGTAAGTCTGGTGGATTGAGATTTAAATTCTGTTATCGAGTCAATGATTCTGAGATCTATTAAGAATCCGTTACCAAATTGTGGACAATTTTTCATAACTCGTTTTCCTGGAATTCCTTTATATAGTCTGTATCCTTGTGATTCCAGATGGTCTTGATCACTATTTCTAATTTCCTGAAGGGCCATAATTAGAATTTTATGACTTCTCATGATATCCGTGATGATCTTCAATTTTCCAGTTTGAACCAGAGAGTTAACATTATGTGTAGAAAAGAATGAGACTTGTTTAGGTTTGATTTTCCATAGTATTTGTTTGTTTGCTACTTGATGAGTTTTCAGACGCTCCGATTCGTCATTATCTTCCGCATGACAGCCCACCGTATCCGAATGCTGTCTTTTCTGTAATCTATCATTACAGACGGCGGAATTATTCTTCAAATGACTTTTCATGGTCGACTATCTAAGGTTACACCTTGAGGGGAGGATAAAT
Organism: Meconema thalassinum; assembly: GCA_946902985.2. Classification (NCBI taxonomy): domain Eukaryota; kingdom Metazoa; phylum Arthropoda; class Insecta; order Orthoptera; family Tettigoniidae; genus Meconema; species Meconema thalassinum. The sequence goes on from OX336395.1 coordinate 128,354,561, forward strand.
CCTCGAATTACAATCCTGAATGTTATTCAGAAAGGAGAAAGAACTGAGAAAAGAATTCTCAGTCCCCCCCCAACACTAGTCTGTTCACTGACCCAGTTTCCCGCTGGGATTGATTACCCAACCTTCCACTGGGTTGCTCAGCTTAGCAGGGGACACCACGTACAGGTCAGTGTTGGGAGTTGGAGTGGAGAGGTTATGAGGATTCTCTTCTGCTGAATCCTTGTATTACTGATTTTGTTGGTTAGTATCATCACATCACACTCCCTTTGTCCAGGTCTACATATTTATAAACCTCCCCAGGTTGATTCCTAGGGCCCAATTAACAATACTTGTCTTGCCAAGGTAATTTGCCACTTGTTGTGAAATACTCAGCGAAGGAGTCGCGAATACCCCTTGCTACTTCTCCTGGTTTTCTAGCTGATTTCTTTATGGGTAGGAAGGACGTCATTCCACTTTGGTCATTTCTCCAAGATCCAGGAATCGTTTCACCATCTACTTCCGTGTCAAACGTACCTGAAGGAGCATACAATGTTGCTGATGATGGGCTTGACCTCATGAAGTTGTGCAAAAGGACGCATGCTAGGGTGATATTGCTCACTTTCTCGGGCTCTAAAAGCATTGGTTTTCTGAAAACTCTGAAAACGGATGCCATTATACCAAAAACATTTTCAACAACACGCAGCGCACGAGATAACCGGTAACCGAAAATTCTTTGCGCACTTCCTTTCTCATAGATACCAGGATATGGCTTCATCGTATGGCGACTCAAGGCAAAAGCTGCGTCGCCAACGAAGACATACGGTAATATTTTATCAAATGAAGGCAGTATATTGTCAGGTGGTACTTTCAGTTCACCCTTCTGTAGTTTAGAGAACAGAGCTGAATTGTTGAAAACTCCTCCATCACTTATCCGACCTTGGCATCCAATATCCACAAATGTGAAACGATAGTGAGCATCTACTAGAGCTAGAAGTACCACACTGAAGGTCCCTTTGTAGTTGAAAAATTCCGTGCCAGTATTCATTGGGGACTGTATTATGATGTGTTTGCCGTCAATCGCCCTCAAACAGTTAGGAAAGTTCCAAACTTTTTCGTATTGTTGTGCTATCTTCAACCACTCATCTTCATTTGTAGGTAACTGAAAAGAAGGGTCGTTATTCTATACACATTTAATGTAGGTAACTTAATGTAATGGTTTTGTAAGGGTGTAGGCTATCTACAAATTGACAACATGGTTTACAAAAGGCTGGCTAAACCTAAATATTATGCTTTGTTTTCAGGGACCCGAAAATGAACAGGATGATCCACCAACAAATGAGCATGCAATACCTGATCCAGTACTATCTTCGGACACAAACATTGCATGCCACAATGCAGAAAGTCGCGACACTGCAGCTACGGAAGCAGCTGTAATAATCGATCAAGGTGGACCTCCAACCTGCAGGAAAAGGAAAGCTGACAAGACAGGAAATGTTGAGAAGCGTATGGACGAGGCTTATACGCTGTTGAAACAAGTTGCGAACAAACCCAAAGCAAAGAAAGATGAAAGCTCATTATTTTGTGATCTACTCTGCTTAAAATTGAGAGCGCTAGATGATGACACTCGCGAAATAGCTATGCACGATATCAACAACTTGATGTGTAATTACAAAAAACCCAAGATTCAACAGTCCTACTGGTCATACACTCAGAACAACCACCAACCTGGATATTTTGGAAATAATGTTCCACATGGTCGGGGTGTGAATCCAGTGGAGTCACAAGTCGGTGGGTCTGAAAATTCCTGGTCTTCGTGTGCCTCGTCTGGGCATAATTCTTCAGCTTCAACTACACCGCAATATGGCTCCAATGACAATGACAATCAAATTGAAATGGCATGTCGCAATGCAGCAGACTATTTTCACACATTCAATTTTAATTAAAAATTACTGTTGCTAATTTTGTAATTAATTTAATTTAGTGTAAATATAATTGTATTGAATCAAAATATCATTAAACATCAGCATATTTGTAACCATGTTTATTCTTTTATATCGAGTACGTACCTTTACTACTTCTTGGAGCTCTTGTATTATGGCCTGACACACTTCCTCCACACATCTGGATACGGTTTGCTTTGAGAACTTAAACAAGTAGGACAAACTGGCATAGCTGTCCCCAGTAGCGAAGAAGCGTAATGTTACAGCTAGTCTCTCTTGAATGGGAATACTTTCTCTCATATTTGTATCTCGTTTTGCTATAAATGGCCCGATTCTACTCAATAAACTTTCAAAATCAGCTCTTGTCATTCGGCAAAAGTTTTCAAATCTGCCAGACGGTTGACTTCTCAAGTCACTCAGCATATCACTAGCATTGTATCTGCAAACGAGAAAAAAATCAGAGTTTTCGTAACTTGAATGAATTTATGCAGGTAGGTGCCTGGTTACTTTAGTATATTTAACTAGTCAATAATTACCTTTCACGACTTTTATTCAGTGTTCCCATCCACCAACGCCTTTTGCGAGCCGTTCTTTTTTTTCTTCGTCAAAAAATCGCCACTCAATAATACATAAGCCGCTAGGGCACACGCTACTTCCTCATCATCACTGTCCAAATCCATTTTTCAGAATCTATTAACACGCTAAACACTGTACTACTAGCTGTGGTGACTCTTCTACTAACTTGTGGCCGCCCGAGATTCGCCAAGCCACGCGCCTTTCCGCTCCATGGGAACGACTTGAGGTCGTGATACAACAGACCACGACAGGCCACAACAGACTACACGTCTGTGAGTAGGCGCGCCAAGTCACAGGCCGTGGGAACGCGGCTTTACAGCACACATAAGTTAAACTTTGCATTCTCTTTGAACAAACGAATAGTGTAATTCACATCACCATAGAGATTAAAAATGGAAAGTAAATGGTTCTATGGACTATTACAAAAGAGCAGGTGAGTCTAGTTTCAAATAACATCGCCCCAAACAACTGGAATGTGGAACTATAAAGGTACGCGTGTAGCGACCATCAGTTTCATCAATAGCACCACCGCTGGTAGAATTGGTGGCAAACCGGTACAGTACAGTCAGTTCTGGTTAATTGTTCCAGATTTAGCTATACTTTTAACTGTACAGTCAACTCTGGTTAATTGGTCCTGATAAGGCCGGGCGGGGACACCAAGAGCCCACTAATGAACCAGCTTGGTGTCCTAGGCAAAACCCCACACAAGACACGGCACAAACCTAGAAAAATTGCTGAGTTTTAATTCACCGGCCGTGAAAGCCGATATACCATCTTTTTGGAAGCCTTCATAGGGAGGTTATGGCTGCTTGAGCTTTTAGTTCTCGCAGCAAAGAGGCGCAGGTGTGCTTCATAAAAAGGGAGGTAGCGTGTAGTTCACTACTCCTGGGGGGGTCCGGGCGGGGACAACAAGAGCCCGCTGATGAGCCAGCTTGGTAATAATAATATCGTATGCCCTCGGGTGCCTGGTGCAAGCTTTGTTAATTGACACCCATAGGGTAGCTTGCATGTCGAATTTTGTCGTTCCTTTGAATGCTATGAAAGTCAAGGAGGTTAGATATCTAAACTCCTTGACACTACAGCGCTTCCAAGTAGAGAATGGAGGAACTTTGTGTTGGCGGAAAATCCCGAGATTAATTTTGCCATTGAACACGGCCTACTGAATTCAAATGGGTTCTTTAACATGCCAACATCGTATGACATGAGTGTCGTGATTTTTGTCGCCTTTCAAAAAAATCACTTACCATGGCCAGGAGCGAACCTGCAATCTTGGGGTTGGTAGTCCGACACTATAACCACTCACCCACCGTGGCAAGATAGCCAGCTTGGTGTCCTTGGTGAAACCCCACACAAGACACGGCACAAACCTAGAAGAATTGCTGAGTTTTGTACAGTCAATTCTGGTTAGTGACAGTTGGTTGTTACTTATCTGAACTGTCACACGTCTGTTATTTAGCGGCCTATCCTCTTGGCCGTCATCTTCTCTACCCAGTCCTCTATGTTCTTAATCCAACTTGGGCACGCCCGCTTTGTTAGCATCTCTCCTATGTACCACTCTATCTATTAAATGAGCATAACCATAAAATATTCTCATCCTGAAATACTTAATAGATATCCTGATTTTGACTGCCATCTAGCTGTAATGATGGTAACCTATGGCTACAGTGTATGTGGTGTCTGTACCGGATTTACCGTAATTAAAATACAATGTATTTACCACTTTCACAGCATGAAATTGTCTTGATATTTGGGGGCGTGGTGGCTCAGAGGTCTAGCTGTATGCCTCTCACCAAGGCGGTCTGGGTTCGATTCCCGGTCATTGCAGGTGAGATTTTCGAAGTGAAATGCCATGTCCTGTGGTTCGGATTCCACGTAAAAAGGAGGTTCCGTGGCTCATGATCTCGAGATTAACGGTCACGTTTAACTACAAGCTTCCTTTGTCTTGATATTTGCTTCACATCTCATGGACAAGAAAAAAGCTCGAAGCTTATGGTTTAACGTGACTGTTAATCTCGCGATCGTGAGCCATGGGACCTCCTTTTTACGTGGAATCCGAACCACAGGACATGGCATTTCACATCGAAAATCTCACATGCATTGACTGGGAATCGAACCCGGTCCGCCTTGGTGAGAGGCATACAGCTTGACCACTGCGCCACCACGCCCCTTGGACAAAAAAAGTGTGAAATACCGAGGTGTTGGATAGGCTATGTAGAAGTACAGAAGTACTGCTATCTATTAAAAGACAGAGGCTTGAATATTTTGTACACGTGATGTGGAACGACAAGTGCAGGATCCTACAACTGTTGATGCAGAGAGAAATGGTAGGATATTGGAGACCTAGTCAACTAAGAATATCCTGGTTTAAGAATGGCACCAGACGACCACAGGCGAACTTTGCTCTGTGGCTGTATCCAAATATCAAATAGACATGATGATTGCCAAAGAAAGGGGAGCGTGATGGCGCAGTGGCTTAGCTGCTCGTCTTTCACCCGGATGGCTGGGGTTCGAATCCCGGTGACAGCGGGATGGAATTTTCACCTGAAAAATCACATGGCGTAAGGAAGGGCATCCGGCCTTAAATCCCCGGCCAAAACCAAAATGAGCCTGGTTGGCTCCGGCGACCCCAATTAATTGGGAAAAGCCAAAGAAAGAAATACCAAGAAGAAGAAAGAGAAGATAAAAATAAGAGATATCATTTCCTGTTGTCAGAATTTGGCGCAACCTATTCCAATAAAATTCATGAATAACGCTCTTGATTACTGCCTCAGTAAACAATGTTTATACACTCACTCACTCCGTAGGCTTCTGAGGGACGTGAAGTTGCCGTGCCGATCTCACAATCCTCTTCCAACCTTTTCGATCTTGAGCCCGCTCTTCCCAGTTATCAATTTGAAGGGTCTGGCATACCTTGTTGATCTCCTTCTTCCAGGTGCTTTGGGGTCTTCCTGAAGGTCTTTTCCCATTAAGAGATCCCTTGTATAGATCTACTGGTGCTCTGATATCCTGCATCCTCAGTACATGTCCAGCCCAGCACAATCTGTTGGATTCTATCACACCCATTATAGTGTGTTGTTGAGAGAGGGTGTAAATCTCATAGTTAGATCTCTTCTGGTGGCTTCGGTGGCATGGTTGGTAGCATGCTGAGCTTCTATGCCCAAGATCGCGGGTTCAAACCCGGCCGAAGTCGTCGGATTTTTTAAGAGCGTTAAAAATCCCTCAGTATTCCTTCCTTCGGAGGGGAAGTAAAGCCGGCGGGCCCATGTCATAGAACCTTCCACTAACTACACTTGTGTGAATCCAAAATTTGTTGGATAGAATTTATAACACTCTATTTGTTGCAACGTTCGCCGCCGGGTGCTGACTGCGATGCCATCTTGTAGCCAATTCTGCAAGCTGGGTGTTGTGGACGGTAGCGTTTGGTAGCAAAAGTAGGAACTACTTGAAATTATTGTCTGCAGTCCTTACTTGAATTAAAACAGATAACACACACTAATACAGCCATCACATTTAACACCGGTTATCAGATTCTACACACACCCAAAGTACACGGGGTTGTCGCAGCCCCTAAACTAAGGAACCAACCAACCAGATCTCTTCTGCCAGCTTTGGGAGATAGGATCGAACCATGGACCAAATATTTTCCTAAAATAATGTTTATGATCTACGAAATCTACGCTCCTGATGTACCGGTTGATCGTGATCAACGTGAATATGCTGTAT